>CM031238.1:436695455-441732955 GCA_018340775.1 Taxus wallichiana var. yunnanensis | reverse complement strand
GTAAGTCTTAGAAGGGACCATGCAATTGGCCATTTACTTTAGTGTACAATTTTTGCGCTCACTACACCATTATGTTTGGGGGTGAAAGGAAAAGTATGATTACTTTCAATTCCTACATGTTCACAAAATGAAATCATATGGTTATCGGATTTAACATTATTCAATATTTTTTCTTAGACATATTTTATCTCTAATAGATTTTTAGCAAGGGCCTTGAAAAGTTTTAAGTTCTCAAAGACTTAACTTTTATTTTTGAAAAGTGCACCCTAAGTTCTACAAGAGAAATCATCAATGAATGCAAACACATTTATGTTTCTGAAAGGAGATATGGGGAAATGACATGAGGTCAATGTGAACCAACTATAATTTATCACTTGCTCTTCATGATTTGTTTTTGGAAAATGGATCCATGTGTTGTTTTCCAAGCACACAACTTGAACAAACTTTGTTTGTGAAGGAAACCTTCAAAGCAACCTTAGAACTATGTTGTGCTTAGTTGTGTATTTTCCACGAGTTACACTCTTCTAGACTATAGAACCATGTTATTCTTACCATGGGTCCGTATAGGTATTTTTAGCTTATGTTAATTATGGGTGGTTAGATAAATCATATTTATGGGGAATCATTATGGGTTGTATTCTTGGCTCATGGTTTTAGTACCCATTATTTTGTAATACTACTGCAACGATTATTACCCTACTTGATGTGCTTACATATAGTTGGACATGTAGTAGGATTGAGTAGAATTGAGAGTACATTATTATATGGTAAAACAATTGAGTTAATACAATAAGGAGATAAGTTACTACATTGGGTTTTTTCCCAAAAGGGTTTCCCATGATATATCTTGTGTATTGTGTTATTTTTTGTTTGTCATTTCTCTATTTTTGTTTATCTTAAAGATTTTGTGAAGTATTTATTCTCTCATATTTGCTTGTCGGATTGAATTTTGTTCAAATTTGTAATGAATAACAATTCAAGTGACCAAAATGCTCATGTCAAAGCTTACTTAATTTGTTTGCATACTTAGAGAGATTAATTGAACACAAAGCTATCAAACTTGTAGAATTTGGCTTGATGATCCACCTTGTCAATGGCTACAATAGCATACCGATCTTTTACATGTCTAATAACAAACATCGTAGGACATGAACTCAATAATTTTTCCTTCACTGAACGAGCAATTTGATAGATGGATAATACATTCATAAACGAAGCTAAAACATGATAACTTTATTGAAAATGTCATTATCCATCTCAACAAACCATTCTCCTTCAATAATAAGAGTATTGTTTCTCACAAAAAAATTGAGTTGTGTGAGTGTTCTTAAGAGTTTGAAATTGATTGGGCATATGGTTGGAAGCTCTTGAATCCGAAATCCATCCTTTTTTGGTGATCCAAATATTTTATAAAAAGAAACGCCTATTTTAGGGAAGGCAAGGTTCATTTTAAGAGACCTCTTAGAAATTGGAGGTGGAAAATACCTGGTGAATATCCTCGGAACCGGTTTCACGGGAAGGCGATTTTTTGGGGGTCCGGACGTAAAATTTTTCACTTGATTTTTAAGTGGTGGGACAGAAGGTTGTAGACGCGCGATAGAGATTTGTTGACGCACATCAACAAGGTGGTTGGTTTGGCGTCAATAGACCCCGATGGCGTGCATCAAAAACCTTGTTGATGCATGTCAATGGGGTCTATTGACGCGGTCAACCACTTTGTTGACGTGCGTCGACAAATCTCATTACTGACGTCTACGACCTCGCGCCATCTGGTCATGCAACAAAAAAAATCTTCGTGTTGCGCATCAAAAAACTCTCTGTCGCGCGTGCCTACTTCCTTCGCACTCTGCCGCACGTCAACAAACTCTCCTTGTTGCGCATCAACAAACTCTCCCTGTCGTGCGTCAACAAACTCTCCCTGTCGCGCGTCAACAAACTCTTTTTCACACATCTGCAGCCTCCGCCCTCCTGTCGCGTGTTTACTGTACTTGATAATACATATGCCCCTAGGTGGTATGAGTGAGCTAATAGTGTTCTACCTGGCGAATAATATAGGATTATATAGGGGATAGTTTCAAGGGTAGGTGAAGCCGACCCCTAAAAAAATTAAACTGTAATTTTTAGGCGAACAGGTCATTGACCCGTCGCTAGAAAATTCGCCTTTTCAAAATTTTTAAAAATGGAATATTCGCCATATTACGAATATTCGCCACTAAAATTATCCACGGGGAAGGAAGCTACATTTTTCATCTTTTCTTCCATGTATGCCATTTTCTTGAAACGGCGATGTTCAAGATACCTTTGGATTATAACAAAAATCAAAACAATCTTTGTCACCTTTTGCATTCATTTTCACTTTTCCTTTGTCCTTACATAAGGGAGAAGTCTTGTGGAGATGATTTATTTCCCTTAGTCTTAGGTTTTCTTTACCTTATTGCTTGGTAGGGCCTTTGCCTTTACCAATGTTAGTTTGTGACATTACATTAATCACTAACTACTAATGCATGGTGTTTAATACCTCCAAGTTAGATATCACCAATAAATATCAATTTTTCATATTCTCTTAGAAATTGCTCACGTAATTTATCAAAATTCGGTGCCACATATGCAATGCTCAAAGAACTTTGTTGTGTAGAAGTTGGAGACAAAAAATGAGTGTGGGACGAACCGGTTTAGAAAGGATAATAGTGATTTTTTCGTTAGATTTTGTTCACCGCCACAAAGCAAGTAGAAGCCTTAAGCACTTGACTTGAGTGATAAAATCCTCAATCTAATGATAGTTGTTTGGGCGAAGAGTAGATTGCTCATTTCCTAGTTGGCATTCTGCATCCTACTATGTTTTCCAAAAAGGTCTTCCAAAGTTTTCCAAATTGTGTAAGGTGTCATTTCACCCTAAAACACAACTTAGAGGATATTGATTGTCCAATAATACATCTAGCTTCATCACAACGATTTTTCCATTTTGGTTGTTTGTCAAGATTAAAAGGTACACCTTCTTGATTCATTACAATATGTTAAAGAGCATTACCAATAAGGACATTACCAATGTATCTTTTCTATCAAGTAATTAGACCCTGTTAGAATTACCATTTTTTCAGCCATAGTGAAGTATAAAAGAGCCTAAAATTTATATACGAACTTTTTTTTCATAAATTTTGGAAATACACACTAAAATGATTGTCTTGACACAAAAATCACAACATTGTAATTTGTTTATGGGAAAAACACATAGGATTTTTTTCCCCAAAAATTTGTATAAGAATCATTTTAAAAATTGAAATACACACTAAAATGACCATCTAGAAGAAAAAATCACAATAGTGTAATCACACGGTAAGAAAAAAATACACTTTTATTGGTTCTTGCGCAATATTCCTTTTACATTGCGTTGTTCTCAAATTGTATTTGTATTAAAAAAATAGGGTCTTTGAACCTACAAGATCTAGACTTTAATGATACTTTTTGTAGTAGCTAAACAAGGTTTTGAACATAATTGAAATAGAGAGTGTGTCAAGTTGTATTAAATTCACATAGGGTTTTGAGCCGAAACTACAACCAGAAATTGTATTATCTTGGGCAGGTTTTTGTACCCAAGAATTGCAACTAAAATTCCATATGTGAACAAATTATGGAAGAGTGTAGAACTTCCAAGTATACCCAAGATGTTTCGGGAATTACTAAATTAATGAGTGTTTGTTCTATAGGTTTCTCGATATACTTATCCCTTTCGTAACTAGTGAACCCAACCAATGTTTCAAGCCATTAATTACGAAGGATTCCACTATTTCCATAGTCGCACTTTCTCGTCTCTATGGTACATATTTAGTAATTTCCCGTAGCTAACTACTTACCGATGCTCCGAGTTTCAAACACCCGAAAGACTTCCTATTGGAAAAAGAAAAAAAAAAAAATTTATATGCTTCATATATATTGTGAGATACATGGAAGCTAAAATTTGTACATAGTATTGTCTAATGGCTTGAGTATAAGGACAATACCCCTCACACCATGGATCGGGTAATATTGATTACCACTTTGCTCATAACAACACCTCGTGTGAGTTTTACACTTGTTAGAGAACAATTTTAACCTAAGAGAATTTTATGAAAAAAACCAAATTCAACTCATACTATCCCACTTGTTCACCAATTCCTAATCAAATCCCACAAAGGGCAAGTTGAGAGCATAAGATTAGTTTTTTTACAATAGGACACTGGATCTAGATTGAGAGTCAATTCCACTTTTAGATCGGGTAAAATAGACAATCTAGATTTAAATTTGATTAGAAAATATAATCTCATATATTAATAAGAAAAGACCATACCAATACTACATCAACGTTGCAACTTACACAATATTTATACACCACATTATACCAAACATGCGGAGCTAAACCCATAAGCACTCCTCAAACTCCTAGATCATGCTCTACATCCAAAGTGTCCAATCTCTAAACCCACCCTTTGCATTTTTAGAAGTAGCAACCCATGCGGCTATTTATAAGGTTATGGGAACCCCCTTTCTTCCTATTTGTCAAGCTCCTAGATGGTTTTAGAAGCTTTTGCATGTGCTTCAATGTGCTCATTTATTGGTTTGATCCTTGATCATCCATAACTCTTCTATCATTGTTCTCTACAACATCTTCTCTCATTGTTCTATACATCATCTTCTCTTCATTCCCATTGAGCAAAATTTCTTCCTTCATCATGCATTGAAGTCCTCCTTTGGGCTGCAATCTATGTGCATGCCACCCTTGCACATGTCCATACTTCACTTATTCTTCCGAGCTTCAAAGCATGGCTTGTGTAACCCTATAAGTCATTCCACTCCTACACGCAATTAAGCCTAGGTGTTCCAAACATGAATATATACTTCGTTGATTATCAAGGATGCTTCATTATGCATTTTTCATGTGGCCAACAAAGTTAGTCAAGTTAATATTGTCCTTCACCGTTGTACTTGATCACTATTATGTACATAAGATTCTCACACCATGTTAGAAAACATGGATAGATCGGGATTTCAACCAAGGACCACCCAATCAGCCTAGAACTACGCTACCAATAAGTTACATGTCTTTTATGGGTAGACAAAACATAGTTGTATAGACTATATAGAATGGGTAATAAATTCATTCACATCCTTACCTCACAAGTTTCCATGTCAATCCAAATGCTAGGAAATAGGGAACATAGTTGTAAGAAAGTATGATAGCGTTTAAGAAGCCATTGGTGCCAATAACTTTTGAGTATGGTACTATTTAAAAGTATAATAGGTTATGGTGGTATAATATGGCCAAAAAAGCCCATAAGGCCATCATGGAACTTGAATACTTCCAACTTGAATGTGAGGACTTGGTACAATATATCCCTAGAAATGATTATTCCAAGCACAGACATGTTAGTATTATCCTTCGCCGCTATACTTGATCACCTTTCTCGCACTATGTTAGAAAAACACGTATAGACTTGGAATCAAACACAAGGACCGCTAAATCAGCCTAGAGTTGCTCTCTTGATAAGTTACGTGTCTTTTCTAGGTTTCTAGCTCCAAAATAGGGGATTAAAGCCATGGGCATGAGCATGGTGATCAAACATTGGGAATTTCAGCCAACAATTAAATTAGTGAGTTGCATATTGTTGTCTATTTGTATATAAACTCGAGTATTGTTTTGGACAATATCTATAATCACAATTTTTATAGTATTTTAATTTTAATTCCATTGCTTTAGTAACAATTTCTATTAAGATAGTTGTCGGAAGCAAAAACACCAAAAAAATCCACTTCCCTGTCCTTTAAAATAAAATAAAAATATTGATGTCATTGTTTCACATATATATAATAAATTTGTACAAATAAATTGAATTACAAAAACAAATAAATTCCATAGAAATAAGTCAATGTGAGAAACAATCTGCAATCGTGTATTGGTGCGTTGGGGTTAAATTCTAAATCCAAGTTCAGTAATGCAGCACTAACAGTAGTTAAGAAAATCTCAAGGACTTCAAAGGAAAGCTTGTGTGGAAGATTAGAAATGTTAAAATAGGCATCGATTACTTAATAAAATGAAAATCTATAAAACAAAATGGTCAACGATCTTACACAAAAATGTCCATAAGCACTCCAACTTTCTATTTGCTTGAGAAAGTAATGTTCCTTGCAATCTCACAAGCTTTACAAGACAAAATATGCAAAACATGGACTATAGCATAAGACTAGATAAAATTTGAAGTGAACAATTCAACGGTACCTAGAGGGGAGTATATTTATGCCTTTTATTGCACTTGTGTCTCAATAAACTTGGAAATAAAGAAATGGGGGTAACAGATGTCCAAGAGACCTCATTTCACATTTTCGGGGAAAGAATAGAGGGAAAATGGGGGCTTTATGGCAACTTTAGTAATTAATCTTTAAAGTAGATTTTTGTTGGATTTCATTCGGTTTCTAGGAAGTCTAGCATGCGCACTTGGTTTCCAATAGTGACTTGTACATAACTACTCATTGTTGTAGTTCATGTTAGGAACATTATGGTTAGCGCTCACATATTATGTGGATAGAAATTAAAATTGGTGAGCAATATAGTGTAAGATATTATTTTGTGTAGTTATGTGAGTTGTTTCAACAACTCCCTTGAGTTGTTATAGGAGAGCTTTGTGTTTGAGATAGTATGGATTTGTTTTGTATCTACAAGAGTTGCATAGCCTAATAATTGTATGTCATTTACAAATAATATAATGGAGTGAGTTTATTGTGTGAAGTAAGTACACTTGAAATTTGAACCAAAATCATTTGGTGTCAGAGAAGGGATGTTTATGAAAATATGTAGAGTTAATTTGTGAAGGGGTAGCATTGAATTATTTTGCCCCAATTAATGGCAGCCCTAGTTTTGTAGAAATTAAGCCTCATACATAGTATACCCTTGTAGTTGGTATATATACTAGATCATTCATTGCCATAGTCCATCCTCTTCTATATGCTCGTATGCATTGATAGATTTTCGAGGCAGCTATCATCTAGTGTACGCTTAGCATATCTCTAGCAAACTCGTAGTGTTTATATGGTCCAAATGCCAATATCGATTATTATTTGGTTTCATGGGGGCCAAGAAGTCAAAATCTTGTAAGGTTCAAGAAAGCATTAAATATTGTGGTCGACAAGGTTCAATCTCTAAACCAGGTCTCCCTTTTTTGATAAGAGGGTGTATGATCACAATCATCCACGTCTCCATTTTTCCAGATTGCCTGTTGAAGTAGAAATCAAATCCAATGTTGTAAAGTTGGACGGCCATTAACAGATGTACAAAGTGCTCAACATTATTTAGTCTTTGGCATTGAATATAAAGTGCGCAATTCTCACGTGGTTATGTTGTGAACAGTTAAAACCATGCAAAGTAGCAAGACGTCTCAAATCTACTAGAAATGTGGTGTCTTACAAAATCATGCTCAACATCCCACGTAGTTAATCTGTCACTTTCACATATAGGCATGCGTGTTGCCATCGATATTTGTCTTCCTACTATTTTATGGATGATATTTTGATATTGCTGATCTGACATCCTAATATTTTCCATGCGAGACAAAAGCTCTTATGCTTTGTGTATTCAATACCAACCATTGCATACTCCCTTTGTTTTACTCATAGCTCCAACCAATGTTACACATAGTAATATGTCAATTCTATGTTTGTGCCTCGAGTCTTTATCATGAAAGATAGACTAAGGATATTTCTTATTACTTTTGTTAGTCAATGTAGAACCCAGACTCGTAATCATGTGTCATAATTTGTGGTTCAATAAGTCTTTAAGTAAAAATCATTTTAATTTAGAATCTTAGGTTTGTTCTTGGTAGTTTTGCTTAGTTATAAACTGTTATTTTCAAGTCTGAGTTTTAATATATTTTGTAAAAGTAAAAAATAGTCTACAAAAGCCCTTTAGAAAAAGCTTATTCTTCAAGTTCCATTAGAGTTATTGTGTGTTGTCGCCTTCGCATATTGAAAGTTGTCAATCATCAAACAATATAAAAGTCATTCATATAGCATTGGTGTCTAATCCAACATCATTTTGTGTCATTAAAAGTGCTGAATATAAAATGGAAAATTTTGCCTCAAATTGTAACAGGTGCATTATTGGTTGAAGCCGATGTCCCACTTATAAGACAAAATTGTGGGGGTTTTCATATGCATGAGCTTCGAGATCATTTTTGCTGAATAAGTAGCCAAGAATATTGGAGGACAAAGGCTCGGGAGGTTGGAGGTCGATCAACAACCTCTCATCAATCATTAACAATGAGGCCGCACAATGCAATAGTGGCATCTAAATCTGCACAGAAACAACTAACGCTGAGGGTGGTCATCACCTATGCTGTCCGCGATCATGTGGCAGGTCAAGGAAAGAGGCAACAAAAGATGATGAGAACCTTGTCCTAAAACATTGTGTTTTCATGTTGTTGTGATATGTGATGTATAAATTAAAACTTGTGTGAAGTTTTTGTATTTTACCCTAATGTAAGATAGTGAGAAAAATTGAATGATAGTAATGCAGCATCATGATACTTGTATGTGTAGGTTGTTGGTTGTCCTATAAAACCATCTGGATGTATGGGTTGTTGGTTAGAACCTATGTAAAACCATCGTCAAATGTGGAGAATGAACAGATGAGTAGATACATGTTCATACATGGGTGGTTGTATCCTTTCAAGAAAGTCATATAAGAGAATACAACATTGTTTAGGTTAGGTGCAAGTTTGATGTTACACATTTGTTGAGTTGTGAGCAAGGCCATACGGCACAAGTGGATCAAGATCATGAACCTACGCCATGGTGGCACGCTGCAGTTTCAGAGTGTAGTGTTTTCTCTCATGTTTGCACCCATGGGGAAATGTTAGGAATATTATGATTAGTACTCACATATTATGTGGATAGAAATTAAAAATGGTGAGTAATATAGTGTTATTTTGTGTAGTTACGTGAGATGTTTTAATAACTCAGTCAACTTAAGAGTTGTTATAGGAGAGGTTTGCAGTTGAGACAAAGTAGGGATTCGTTCCTCTAAAGGAGTTACATAGCCTATATAATTGTATGTGATTCATGAATAATAAAATGGAGTGAGTTTATTGTGTGAAGTGAAAAGCATTTTCCTGTGTTATTACCCTTGCAATCTGAACCAAAATATCAAGTCATCCTTGATCAACTCATAAAGAAGTCACTATTATGACCTTGCAATAACAAAATATGTCAATGCTCCACGCGATTGTACCATACATCTTCAAATTTATCATGGGAAGGCTAATCTACATAAAAATGATCAAGACAGATGAGTAATCTATAATATTAGTGATTTGGAAAGAAAAAAATTGACACTGAAAAATAAATAAAGGGAAAATAATAATTACATGGAAGACTGAGCAGACATATTTTGACAAATTTCAAAACTTCACAAATGGTACATCCTTTCTACAAATCTTGAACGCCATTAAACAGCACATGATGACACTTTCCACGAGTAAGTTGAAGATGAATACAGAGAGCAGATAAATGTTGAACTCGTTTAAGACAGCACTCACTGGACAAAAGTAACAAAGAAATGAAGCAGTAAAACAGTAAAATTCATTTTATTGCAGCTAATGAATCCTGATTCTACATGTGAACTTACAAGCTCAACTATCCTCTCTAGATTTGATTTGATTTTGCAAATAGGCAAGGCAAATACAGATTTCCGCTCAATCAAAAGCAAATCACCAAAGGCAGATATTGTACAACTGTACAACAAGCAAAAGTCAAAAGGAAATAAGAAGAGAGAATCTACAATCATAAAAACTTCCTAGAGAAAAATGCTAATGCAATCCAACATATTGGATTGCCAGGTTGTCCGCTTACAGGGTTAAAAACCTCATCATCAAGGGATCTGGCATATCATTTCTCTCCTCTTAAAACTTCACCATGACATTGTCTCTTTGTTTCTCTTACTGGTGTTGGTCTGAATGGCATTTCATCCTCTTCATCAAACTGCATGAACAGTGGTATCAACCCATATTAATGTAGTACATGTTTCTTCATTTGTAATTTTAATAAGATACTAAGTTTAAAAGTAAAAGAAGGTATCTTTCATTCGTAGCTAAAAGGTCTTAGAAAACTATGATTTATCTCTACAGCACATGATATCAGAATGGATATCAATTTATAGTTCATGGTAAAAAAAGAGCTGCTTAGAATAAGAAATGGAACTATAATATTGAGTACCTTGGTTTCAGCCAAGGAATTAACATTGAATAATTGCTTGGATGTTTTCATAACAAAAACATCAGGAGATGCAGGCCCCTGTTCTGATATTTGCAATGAATCGCCATTCAATGACCCAGAAGATGGAGGCACAAAACAAAATTGATTTTTAGTAGTGGTCCTTTTTCTAACAGAGGAGGACTCTGCTGTAGACTGTAAATCATTGTCTGCACTTGGAATATGCCCGTGCTTAGATGAGAGTAACTGTTCCGGAGGTCTATCCAAACTGAAAGAATTATGCACATCTGTATCAGCTTCTAAATCTGTAGCACAAACCTGTCGTGATCCTTGATGACACATGCGTGGATTTCTTTCCAATTTGTTTGGAGAAGAATCTTCTTGTCTCACAATGCTCGGGACTCTTTGATCATGCCATGAACAACCGGAAGATGCTTCATCCCTCTTTACAACTACTCTAGGTACAACCATCCTTTCGTAATGGACCCCCTGTACCTCTAACTTCCAAAGTATCTCCTAATCTTTCTTCTGTACCATTGGCCAGCACAGCCCTTGCACTTGCATCCGATTCCCACATTTGTGCCAAAGCCTTTTGCAAACGTTCTCGAGCAGAGGCTATCTCTACAATTGGCCTTGGATAGTTTGATCCTAACTCAACCCCTGCAGCCTTCAGAATGGTCACAGGAGCATTCCAGGGGTTATGAATCCACTCTGTGGGCATTCTTGCCAGTTCGGGCAACCATTGACGGGTATAATTTCCATCAGGATCAAACATGTAACCTTGGACCTGTAACACACAACAGTCAGAAGTGCATGATGATGAACATAGTAAATTCAGAATGATTGATTTTGCCTAAACTGGCCATTGTATTTTAACTGCTGATGCTTAACACTAAGCTTAACTATTGGTTTCATGCACCTGAGGGCAATCCATGCGATCCAATTCTTGACCATCGGGTAAGCTACCAGAGATATACTGCCATCCAAGAACGTCACATTCTATATCTGCATCCAGCAGTGTATCCCAGAAATATTTCATACCCCATGTCCATGGAAGTTGAAGAAACTTCACACAAAAGCTAGAAACAACCACCCTGATTCGATTATGTATCCATCCTGTAGCCCAAAGTTCGCGCATTCCTGCATCTACCAATGGATAACCAGTGCGGCCTTGTCTCCAAGCTTTAAAATAACCTTCATCTTGCCTCCATGGAAAAAATCTCAAATTATGAAGCAATGACCTTTCATGTGTAAATGGAAAATTGAAACAAAGATATCGTGAATACTCCCTTAAACCAATTGCCCTAAGAAAATAGTGCAAGCTCTTTTGTCCATTTGCTTTGCCTTCTTTTGCCCAAAGGATTTGTTTCCTTCGCACAGAATGAAATACTTTCCTTACACTTAATTCTCCAAAGTGTATGTGTGGTGACAGATGAGAAGTGTTGGGGCCATTTGCCTTATGCATATTATTTGCATAATCCAGTAAAGGTCCACCAAGGAATTCATCCAATGCTTTATCTGCATTGCTCCATCCTGGAGACCATCCTTTCTGTAGTAGTGCATTGCTTGATTTTTCAGTTTCATGTTCAAGGGATAACTCTTCTGCTCTACAACCCAAAATTGTGCCTGAGCTTAAAACAAGCAAGTCAGCTTATGAAACAAGAAAAGATGGGAAATTGTGCAAATGAGAATTACTTTGACTAATAGAAAAAGGATGTTTCAAGAAATATTTGGAAAAAAACATTTGTGAAAGAAGTTGAAAGAGTTCAAAACTTCACAATTGTATTCTGTAAATATATTAACTGACATTAGAAGTTATGTTCCAGGTTATGTCAATAAATCAGGTGTGAGAAGTCGTGCAAGTGTGAGGTGTCACAGAGAATAACTGAAGTTTCATAGGATGTGGGAAGTGAAGTGTCTTTTTCAAAAAAATTGTAATTAGCTATAATAGCAAAGAAGGTCTTTGAGAGCATTGATGAAATCTTGTGTGTTCTTTATTTGCTTCTTGGGCATAACACTTTTCACATTTTGTGTGTTTAATCTGTTCTCGTCATCTCACATGGTATCAAACCCTTGAGAGATCTTCACCCATTTTAAAGAATACCACTTTAACTAGAAAAAGAATCATAAGCTGTAAAATTTAATCGGTGATCTGTGTTTTTCATTTTTCGTCATATATACATTTGTGTCCATAATCCAGAATAAGCAAATAAGAAAACATTGTTAGTTGTGGTTTATCATCTCTGCAGTTCTGTTGGTTACTGAATATTGGCAGTTTGTCATTCATAGTTACATATCAGCCTTCTTGTTTTTCCACATTCTGACGTAGTTACCAGTTGCTCTTAAGGTCTTAAAGGTTTACAGGTTTAGTGGAGCTTAAGAATGGGGTTCTACTTTAGAGATTGGGTTATTAGGAACAACAAGAATAGGAGCTGCACCAGCAAGGTCCACCAAGTCTTTGGAGTCCCCAACTTTGGTTTACTTAGGTCTTATATCTATTCATCTTGTTATCCACCCACATCTATCTCTCACAGTGCTACTAACCCAAGGGGTGAATAATGCACCAACTGTATATTCAAAAGTATGTATCTCTAACCTTTCCTTTTCCTTTTGTTATTTGGTATAATCGATCATGTTATAGACTAGTATAGACTCTAGAGTAGCATATTCTGTCTATTGCATTTTATTCTTATCAGCCCTTGCCTTTATCCGCCACTTGGCTTATACAACCCTAGTTTAGATCCTTGGCATGCACTTGCCTCCTTGTTTATTCTTGCAACCCTAGTCTAGATACCTTGCTTATTATAATTACTCTTACAACTTAAAGATCCTAGTAAGATCCCACTCGTTATCCTAGTCTTCGGCTTTGGAATCCTACGCCTTTGATAAAGTGTGGATTATCATCTTCTAGATCCATGACTCATACACCTCTTAATTACTATCTTGGCTTGTGTGTTGGCCCTAGAATGGTCTTCTATCTATATTATTGCAAAGAGAGGATAATCATATTGACCTTCTTAACCCACATACATTTTGGTAAACCCAACATGAATCTTACTCCACCGTAGGTTGAATCATATTCACGTTCTCTTTTGTTTCCTATCATATCACCTTCTTATCTCGTGTCAACTTCATTACATTGTGGTAAACTTGACATGAATTTTACTCCACTATTGAGTGACTCATCTTCACATTTCATTTTATCTCCTATCACATCGAATTCGGCATCATTACATTCGGGTGAACCTAGTGAATCTTACTCCAATGTTGACCAAGTCATATTCACATTCTTTTTTATCTCTTATTTCATCACCTTATCTTCTTATTTCCTCCTAGCTCCTAAGCTTTATCATAACCTTCTTATCTCTCTTAATTATCTTTCATCACATATGACCATGTCACCCCTTTGCACTTTTATAGTGAGCCTTAATCCATTCAAACGGTATATGGGTTCTTTTCTCCCATATTTTCCAGCCATTGAAGGAAACACCTCATGTTTCAATTTTCCCCAATCTCAACCAACCATCCAATGTAACATGGTTGAAGATCCACAAGAGGATCTTCCCACATTCAACATATATCCCAACGAAGATCCACAAGATGATTTTCCCTTTCTTACTCACCCTATCATGGCCAAAGATCCACAAGAGGATCTCCCCTTTCTCTCGATCATGGGCAAATTTCCATAAGAGAATCTTCCCCTTCTTTATCACACTATCATGGACGAATATCCACAAGAGGATCTTCCCATCTCTTCTCACTTTGCCATGGTCGAAGATCCAAATGACAATCTTTCCATCTATGATCCATTCCACTCTAAACATACAAACTTTTACCTTGATAATAATGATGCTCTTGCATCTTTTAACCTACCATCTTGCCCTTATTGGAAACCACTAATTGTGTAATTCAAAATCTTTCCAACTTGTTATCTCAATTCTTAGAATAATTTTTTTTTATTGCATCGAGCACTCTTCTAAAAAGCACAATGCAGTTGAGAAAACCTTGGATCAGTCCAACTGCATTGGTCACCCCGATTATATCGTGGTCGATGCCATTTTTAATAACCTGTCACAAACAACTACATCAGCCCCCTGATTTTTACATTAAGGCCAATGTCATACAAAACTTTGTTGTTTCTAATTGTACGTAATCCTACACCCCCTAATTCTTCAATCTATGATTTTAGCCAAATTCTTGCATTAAAACACCATGCCGATCAGAAATGCATTGATCTCACACTTGACACCACCCACAATGGTCAATTGTCCCACATTTTCTTACAATTTGGGGCATCTCCCAATGCCCATCCTCCACTTTCGTTGTACTTTGGGGCATCGTAATCCTACTCATAATTCACATTTTGGAGCATCTACCGATGTTTGTCCTTCCCTCATTTCAAGCTTTGGGGCAGCTTTTAATGCTTACATTTGCTTTATCCTAAATTCCTAATATTAATAACTTCCTACTATTATCATCTTCTTACCTTTGGGCATCTTATGATGCCTTCCATCTTCTTGCATCTTATGATGCCTTCCATCTTCTTGCACTTTACATTCCAATCAAAAACCTTGCAATCATTGAATCCAAACAAATTGAACTCTTAGAAATCTTCAAAGAATAACACCTATAGTCCATAAGCAAACCCCACCAAGAGTATGCTCTCTTTGTGCATTTTCATTGGAATGTGGAGGATGATCCAAATCGAGTTGCAGAAGAATCACAGGAAGAAAAATTACAAACAATATAACACAAAATAATAATTCATGTTCAATCCCTCAAAATCATTATTACATACACCCACATATATAGGTAATAGCTCCCTATAAATAAGGAGGTAGCTATAACCTCTCAAATAATTCTACGTGAGTTTGTTGAAACTCACATAACAATATATTTGTTATTAGTTGTTTTTAATATAACAACTAAATAACAAATCACTAACTTACTAAATAATAATTACCCTAGTAATTATTATTTACTATTTTACTAACTCACATTCACCAAGATAATAATTACACATGTAATTATTATTCACCCATACATATCAATGGAGCACTAACCAAAGAATTCCTAACATTCCCCCTTAGTGCGAACATGAGGAAAACACGCCTATATACAACAACATGTCGCTTCGTAGCTTGCTCATGATCTGGATGGTTTTAAGGACAATACCAACAACCTCTAGATGGTTTACTAAAAACCACAACTATAGATAGTTTTTCTAGTGGATTACTAACCACAACTATAGATGGTTTTCCAATGGATCCAACAACCACAATATCATGATGTTGTAGTACATTGCTCAACTCTCATCATTGTTGCTCTTCAGGAGATTACATATCAAAATCCATGATAGTGCATAAATTTATTCACCCACAAAAACTGAAACAATGTGTCATTTCCCCACAATGTGAAGTTTCCATAACACAACACAGAAATCTGAAATCAACACACCATGCTAAAAGCAAAAAAAGACACACACACGTCACCAAACCAGTGATGCAACCCCATCATAGGTGATTGACAAGAGGACATTGTTTGTCCTCCATCCTTCGTTGCCTCCAACCTCCAATGTCATGTTGCTAAATCAACTTGATTTATCTTTGAGGCTCATGATGCAAATTTTTATGATGATGAAGCTCGAATTTGACAATAAAACCACTTTTGATGTTACGATGATAACTTGAGAACTGTAGCTCCGTTTTACAAACCGTAAAATGCGTCAAAAAGTTGGCTTCAAGATCTTTCCAATGATGTAGAGAATCACTGGCAATTTCTAAGGAATCGTTGGCGATTCAGCAAAATCGTTGGTGATTTTCCCTAATCACTAGCAATTGCGTTTCAGTTCCAGAATCGTTGGCGATTCTGTAAAAATTAAACAGATCTTTCCAGATCCGCATGTTTTTACACGTGTTCGATCTTTGGTCAACTTTAGATAGCTTTCGAGATAGACGCCAATATGTAAAAGCTTTTCTAGATGAACCGTGACTTAAGAATTTGTAGTCAAAACTATTGGATGCAATCTAAACACCAACTCGAAGAAGGATGAAACCAAATCTGAATGTAGAAAAATCACTCCACTGTCTCCTGCACACTTTCTCTACAATAGCAACACAAAAAAAACAACAATGGAGATATAATTGATATTAGAAATGCCTCTCTATTCTAAAACATGTATATTCTCTAAAAATATCCTATCAGTTCGGGGAAATAAACAATAGGGTGTGGTTGCCCTCAACTCATATTAAAACTCCATTATCTCTTGAAAATCCCTGCTCTGATACCAAATGTGGAAGATGGTCGATATCGAATTACGGAAGAAGAACAAATTACGAACAATATAACACAGAATAATATTTGATATTCAATCCCTCAAAATCATTATTACATACGCCCACATAAATAGGTAAACGCGCCCCTATAAATAAGGAGGTAGTTATAACCTCTCAAATGATTTTACGTGTGTTTGTTGAAACTCACATAACAATATATTTGTTATTAGTTGTTTTTAATATAACTAAATAACAAATCACTAACTTACTAAATAATAATTACCATAGTAATTATTATTTACTATTTTACTAACACACATTCACCAAGATAATAAGTAATTATTATTCACCCATACATATCAATGGAGCAATAACCAAAGAATTCCTAAAACTTATCACATCTTATCTTCTTACCTACTTTATTACCGAATATCTTAATTTATTTTACTTTGCAAACTATTTTTACAACCTTCCTTTGATATCTTATCCCCCTTGGGTACATCCGACCATTCCCCTCCTTTTAGAGCACTTTGGTAATTTTGTCCTTACCATCTATTTCTACGACCTGCGTTTGACATCTCTCTCTCTCAAATTTATTTGGCTATTCCATCCTTTGGGATCTATAGTATCCTAAATCTAGACCAATGGCATTTAGCAATTTATCCTTGGCATTTATCTCAACCCATTAATCATTGTGCACTTAAATGACTAGTTTAAATATGCAACTCATTCAATTAACACTCTTACCGTTAGGTCACACTTGTTACTCATCATTAAAAAGTCCAAAACCATTTTCCGAATATAGAACACATCTTTAGAAATCTAGTCGCCATCTCCAGTCGACAGGATTCAATTTGCACCCAAAGCAGGGCAAAGTGAGCCATGATAGACAAATTTGTTTGGAAATCCATGAAAGGAACAAAGGTTTAGCTTGGATACCATGAAAGGAACGATAAGAAGATTGTTCCAAGCCGCAAAGATCTCATATGATAATAGCAAATCACATTTAATAAGCTGAAAGGAATTCACCAGAATAACCTTACAAAAGGATTTACAAACAAAGAGTTGAAATATCATATATGGAAATCCATCATAATGTCATTGAATTGACTCAATAATCAGCTACCTAGATCGGTGGTGAAGAAATCCCACTAATTGATACATGCGATCAAGCTAATTCCACAAGACTATCAAGCTACCTCATCAGGTCTTATTGTCGGGACCCATTTGTCCTAAGCCGACAAATTTACCATCCATTTTCTTAATAATCACCTTTTCAACTTCACAAATTAACCCAATTGGCCTAGTGTCAATTGAGCAGAAAAACTTTCACAACAATGCTCGCCTATAAAAACACACTCACCCGCTTATTTAAAGGGTCTCTTATCTCACATCTTTGGGAATGCCTAGGAGATCACAACAAAGCACCCAATTGCTAAATCACTATCTCAAGGACATCATCCAACACTAAGTTTGCATACATTCTATATGGTTGCCCTAGCCCTTTTTGCAAAGCTATATGCTTCACCAAAGATCATTGCCAAGTGTCAAAGGTCTTATTAGGGTCTTCATTGCTAAAACACATTTGTTATTGCACATCTTGCACACATTCATAGGGTGGGGAACTATGAGGCTTTGATGCCTCTTATGTGTATTGCTACATAGGTGTTGTGAGGGCAACTAACCCAATCACACTTACCCCTTTTTAGGTCTTCAATAAGAGAGATAGGATTTGAAGAAGAGGAAGCCCTAATTTGTTGTACAATTGCAATCAAAAAATTACAAACATAGGAAGCGAATCAGCAAATGCAAAAGATCACAATGCCAAAGGTGAGATTTAGCTAAACCCTACACAGAACAAATCCATCTAGGCGACTTTCCCCTAGACAGAGACTTTGACCTCCTCTCAGATTCAGACTCCCGAAATTTTCAGGACTACTCAACAACACTCTGCACAACCTTCTTGCACACTTTCAAGTCATTGTCACTCTGTCTCAACCAATAAATCGGTCAATCTCTTCTACCTTTAGGAGGCCCTCAGGCTTCGGGACAAGCTCCTCCATCCTCCCCCTAGACGAATAGCTACTAGACTGATCACTTCTTTCTTCCCGATACTCTCCCCTATGAGGGGGGCCAAGCGGCACTTAGTCATGTGTCTGGACCCCCAATCCAGATCCGTCAGGTCTCGAAACTCTGTTTCTTCCACCAAAGGCTCCCTATCTCAAGCATGTCCCAGTTCCTCTCCGCATAGACAGTGACCCACCAAGCTTACTAAGAGGCACCGCCTTCCTCCTGGGCCTTGACTCCCGGGCATTCTCTGATTTCAGCTTCCGATAATCGGTGCATTGCGAGTTACTCCCATTCGGCCTTGAATGTTAGGTGATGTTGTTGGGGTGTTGCTCCCTCTTCCGCCCCCACACCGTCATCTCTTTCTTTTTCGTTTCTGGTTTCTCGGCCTCTGTTGTTTCCTTCTCTTCCTCTCCTTCTCTCATTGTATTTCGGGTGACCCGTTTGGGTCCTCTTGTTGGGTTTGTTTGCTTTGTACTCTACAGTCCCATTGACCTACTTTTGTGGTCATTTGTTGGACATTAATAATATTATCTTATCTACCCATGACCCGCACTTACTTTATCTAGCTTTCAAGAGCTTGTATGAGATCATAAAAAGTTGTAATCCCTTAATCTAGGATCTCCGATTTACTATATTTACTTTATTTCAAGTTCTAAATCATATTTACACAGTAATTAATCTAAATTAGATAAAACCCTAGTTACGATATTACATTTTGGTGAACCTGCTTATTTATTTTACATGCAACCTACGAGTTATATTCTTGCCCTTAGGGTTTCGGTTCTTAATCCCTTCTTGCTAGTTTTAGTGTCGATACCTCTTAGAGTTTAAACCCACTTCCTCTTTAAAGCATAACCAAATGTTACCTACATATGCCATCTAAGAAAAAAAGTCCACCATTTAAACATGTCATAGTGCTTAATTAGGTGGTACTCAAATAGATCACATCCAAATACCCCTAATTCCTCAATGCCCTAAGAAATTGGCTCATACATCCAAATTTCCTTTGTCCTCTTCCATTAAGGTTACTCCTAGCACAATTGACATTAATATTGTTTAGTTCATGGTGATCCCACACGTATTACGGAGAATACAAAAGGTGACCAATCTGGGCCTAATGCTAATCAAGCATCTATAATTCAACAAATTGTACCCATAATCAAAATGGATATCTTCACATGAGTACTTAAGGATAAGCCACAACACCTTGATCATATTTTAACCATGCTACAAGCATCTCACCAACAACAAAGTGCACAACTCCCATATCCACTATCTATGGGATCTCCTTCCTCTTTAGGTGTCGCTACTCAAGTGTTTAATCAACCCTCACCTACACCAACAACAAAGTGCAAAACTCCCAAATCCACCATCTACGGGATTTCCTTCCTCTTTAGGTGTCGTTACTCGAGTGTTTAATCAACCCTCGCCTACACATAATGTTCCAAATATGGGGGCATTGGATCCCCAAGCTACTACACATACACATTATATGGCTTTCACACTAAGACTTGATGCATCGTATATGGCTCACAAATCCTATAGTTTATCTCGAACAACTACAAGCCTTGCAAGCACTAATAGCTCTCTTATTGCAAAACTAATCACAAATCACCACAAGCTCCATTGGGTTACTCAATAACCCATTAGGACCTTAAGTTTTCAATTATTCATTACCTCCCAATTTTACTCCATGAAGCCTTACATCTATGACTACAAGACTGATACAAAGGCAAGCCGAATGATACTAAGAAAGTTGAAACTGTTAATGTTGCAAAACCCTATCCTGCAGCAACTCTTATGGCGACTTCTACACTATGATACGACTATTTTGCAACCTCCTTGTCTTATCTTACATAAAGTAGTTGAGTGTAATCTAAACCAGCTACCATCACCTACTATCGTTGATAAGAAAAAGCAATAAGAACCTGAGTTTGATGACCGTTTCTCTTGCAATTATCACCAATGTCATGGACACTCTACGAATAGACGTTTTGGACTATGTAAGAAAATACAAGAGCTTCTCGATAATAGCACTATTTTCTCTACAAGATCTCGAACCACCCAACACTACAATTGTTCAATCTAATGCACGCATATGCTTACTCACTAATCCATTACCGAATCATGCTGAAACAAACAAGGCAAATGAAATCCACGTGGCTTATCACATAGTAGCTCCTCTAACCTATGCAACTAATGTCCATCTAATTGATAAGCATCATTAGTGTCACACAAAGTACACAATCAATTGAACCACCAATTACCTTTTCCGATTCATAGATTCCTCAGGACAAGGATGAAGCATTTAGACCTATATACATTTGTACATATGTGGATTCACAACCAATCCAAAGTGTTATGGTAGACAATGGATCTAGATGTAATCTTTGCATGATGGCACGTCTCACATCCCTCGGTTATACTATGCAAAACCTCATAGGTACCACCAAGACTGCTACATTCAAGGTTTTGATGGAAAACTACAAAACTCACATGGGGGAATAGTTTTCCCGGTGCAGATTGGATCTAAGAGAATGACCACCTAGTTACTTGTAGTGCCTTCTAATGAAATAGTTAATATGTTACTTGAATGCCCTTCAATCCATGATATGCATGCTATTCCATCAATAGCATATAGATGCTTGAAGTTAATACACAACATGGTGGTGACTATTCCTAGTATACCATGAGTACCCTATTCTCTCTTCTTCGACACCTACTTTAGTTCTTATACCACAGTAAATGCCTCATATTGAGACACGATAGTTCTGACATACTACACCAAGTATTTATCATCTTCCTCGACATATTTGACGACACTTCGTAATAGAGCATCAACACCAACACATTATGACCCCTACTCCTTACACACATCCTATGTTTTCTAGTAGTGTGCAACACAAAATAGTTCGACAATAGTCGTGTGTGTATAACCCTTATGGGACACCGATGCACTACCATTCACAACAAGTGCCTATGGTTACTTTAAATGCCATGTTTCCTATGTGCTTGTATGTTGTATGTTGTGTCTGCTCTATACACATGAGGGCTCTATGTTGTGTTTGCTTTGTGCACTTGTTTGTTCTATGTTATGTTTGCTCATCTACTATGGATGTTTATGCGTGATTTTTATGTCTGTTTGTTTAATGCTTATTCACATTGGGGGCATACTATCCCTCTTGCTTCTAAGATACATTATTGGTTGTACTTTTGAACGAAACAAACGTCCCTACAACACATTATTTGCAATATCTTTTCACAAGATCAAACATCCTATGATATATTGTTTGAGTTGCTTACATTATTGTCATTAGATACACATAGTTACGTTACGACACACTTAGCTTATAACCTATATTGCTTTGGTACACATTGCATATTGTATACATTGGTTAGCACATGGATTATTGACACATATTGCTTGATTGCATTTATGGCTCTAGGCCCTACAGTTGATTTACACTATGAATATTGCTTGTTGACACCACTTCTCACACATTGGCCTTTAGCATCTTGGCGGGTAGATCATGGTTTCTTACACATTGCTCCGGGCACATTGCTTGTCTTACTTCACGATTATGATCATTGCTTGTTATACTTCGCGATTATGTCATTGCTTCTTACATTGGGCTTTATACTATTGCTTATTTCTGCTTAAATGTTTATTTATCACAAACACTATCATCACATGTTTACTCTTGTGATGGTTCACATTATTGGACTTACAATGCTTTATCTTATGATGTTACAACATACTTGTGTTTACAAATGCTTATATCCTGAATGATGTGATGAGATGTTTTGTATATGTTATTTGTTTTAGAGAAATTATAGATGTGTGATTGATTTTGTAAGTGTAGAAATATAGATGGGCCACTTAATTTGAAGGTTGTTTCTACATTTCAAACTTGTTAAAAATTCGTACATGAATACATTTGATACCATTTTCGATAGTTAATTTATTTTATAGTTGATGTTGTATGTATTTAATTCGTGTTTATTAGTTGTGCATCGGTTGTTCGGTTGGTGTTTTGTTGGAAAAACATTTATTGTACAGTTGATAATGTGTGTGATTGATAGTTGTAGTGTAGGAATTTAGTTGAAACATTACATTGAAATGTTGTATGTGTACATTTAATTCTGTTACAGATTCGTACAATTAAAGTTGCATATCATATTTCAAAACATCAAATAAATGTAGATCTACGTGCACATAATGAGACATGTATACATTTGCAGTATTTATATCATGAATGGTAGCCTTTAGTGGGCAATTTTAGTTTCAATAAACATGATTACATTTGATACCCCTTGAACAACAATGCCGCTTTGGATAGAAGAAGTGTTGAGTATAGTAGTGGTGGAGGTGCTATCAAAGCAGAGGGTAGCTTTTACGATAGGCTGAGTGATAGTAGTCTTGACTCCTCCTTTCTTCTTGCTCCAAGTGTTGTTACGTACACCATTTTTGAGTATCTCTCGAATGAAAAAGTAGGTGAAATATGCAGATTTGCAAGCGAGGGAACTCTGGAGAAAGTTGTGAATGTCAGACCCTGCCTTTCAGTGGTTCAATGTCAACGGTTGCTCTATGCAAAGTAAGTCCCTGCCACTTGTGGATAGTTAATCCCAAGCCATTTTAATCAGCAATTGTCTTCGATTCCCTCTTGAAATAGGGGGTATGGGAATATGTAACGGGTTGGAGGGATCCCAACATGGGCCGTTGTATCTATCAAATTTGACAACAACAAATAAAGGTAATGTTGGTGGTTGCATTGATGCGTCGTAGACAATGTCGGTGATTGTTCTTGTGGCACCATTCACGAGGCCTACGTCAACCCATAGATTTGCAACCAGTGTTACGAAATTGGGCAAGGAAGCTTTGGAAGAGTGTATCAGGGTAATTTGAAAGATAAAGATGTGGCTATAAAGAAACTAAAAGGTAGAGGCAAAGACATCAAGAAATTAGTTGAGAATGAAGTCAACACGATGTTGGGCACCAGTGTTGAGAATGGACCTTAGGGAGGACAAGTGCAATATCTGAAATGTGGGGTCCTCCCACTGAATTGATTACGTGTTGCAACAAGTTCTTGTAGCTTGGTGAGCTTGAAGCCAATTTCTGCCGGAAGAGAGCCCAAAAACTGGTTGAATTCCAACCCAATGGTTTACAACTTTGTACAATTCAAGAGAATGGAAAAAACATCTCCCTTCAGATTGTTATTGCCAAACGTCAGTTGTTGTAGGCAGCCCAACATTCCCAATTCTGGGGTACCATTCTGCTTAATTGGTTGTCTTCTATTTGAAGAAAATTAAGTGCCGAAATATTTCCTATGGATTTTGGGATGTTGTCGTTTAGTTGATTGATTGATGGACAGTCCACTAGTCGCAATTTGGTTAGCTTATGGCCTACATCCTCTGGAATTGTCCCCACAAACTTGTTGTGATATAGGTTCAACTTTTTCAATTCTGTACAGTTCATGAGAGAATATAGAATGGACCCTCCTAGGTTGTTATTATCCAATTCTCGTAGTTGGGAAAGTGAACCTAATTCTTGTGGAATATAGCCATACAAGGAATTAGAAGATATATTTAACTCCTCCATGAAAGAACAATTTCCTAGCGCCTTGGGAATGGCACCTGTAAGGATATTGTTCTTCAACTTGAGCTCTCTCAGTTTCCATAATTGACCAATCTCTTTCGGGATACTACCATTGAGTTTGTTGGAATTTAGAAGTAGATGTTCTAATTTGGTCAATGTTGTTAATATCTCAGATGGAATTGGTCCCTCAAGCGTATTATTAGACAACGACAAGTGATGCAATTTTGTGTAGTTATCCAACGACAGATCTCGTAGTTGGGAAAGTGAACCCAGTTCTTGTGGAATATAGCCATATAAGGAATTAGAAGATATATTTAACACCTCCATGAAAGAATAGTTTCCTAGCGCCTGGGAATGGCACATGTAAGGATATTGTTCTTCAACTTGAGCTCTCTCAGTTTCCATAATTGACCAATCTCTTCCGGGATACTACCATTGAGTTTGTTGGAATTTAGAAGCAGATGTTCTAATCTGGTCAATGTTGTTAATATCTTAGATGGAATTGGTCCCTCAAGCGTATTATTAGACAATGACAAGTGATGCAATTTTGTGCAGTTATTCAGAGAATTGGGAATTTGTCCAGAAAGCAAGTTATTTTTTAGATTGAGCACTATTAAACGCCTGAGAGCACCTAGTAAATAGAAATAATAAGATAAGCTAATTATTCCCTATAAAATAGAAATAATTGAGATAAACTAATTCATGTCCATATTTGTTGTATAACCAATTTCATCAATTGTATCAGGCCTGCAAATCAACCATTTGTTTGTTTATGAGTTGATTATCGTAATTTTCATTTACTTATTTAATTTTAAACCAGGGATATTTGGGACGGAAACACAACTTTGCTTATAGGAAATCATTCAGATCACAAGAGAGAGTATCGTTGATCAGATATGTGGCTGACTATCTCATGCAAAATTCAAAAGCAACTTTACATATGAAACACCAAGTTGCCAACTAATGCTTGGCGAAACATGCTCTCACAATGTTGATAATACAACTCAGATTCATGTCTGTCAATTACATAATCTCGGAATGTTGATAATACGACTCAGATTCATGTTTGTCAATTACATGATCTCGCAATGTTGATAATACAACTCAGATTCATGTCTGTCAATTAAATGAATACGCTACTAATCCAGAAGAAGTGTCTAAAACATCAATCTGACTTCTCGTGCTTCCACTGTTGTTTTCTTTTATTTCTCGTGTCTGTATATTCTCTGTGTCACTCTAAATTCCTGAATCTCCTTTTGATCTCCTTTTTCTCGTGTGCGTATACTTTCTTTTCTAGCGTTTGCAATTTATTATTGATCTCCCTTTTTCTATTTTCAACTCAGCGTAATTAAAAACAAAAGCTAAAATTGTTAATTATTAGAAACAAAATTATTAAAAATAAAAGTTAAAATTGTTGTTAATTAAAAACAAAAGCTAAAATTGTTAGTTATTAGAAACAAAATTATTAAAAATAGTAGATATTTCTATTTTCAGCTCAACCTAATTAAAAACAAAAGCTAAAATTGTTAATTATTAGAAACAAAATTATTAAAAATAGTAGAGATTTCTATTTTCAGCTCAGCCTAATTAAAAACAAAAGCTAAAATTGTTAATTAAAAATAAAAGCTAAAATTGTTAATTATTAGAAACAAAATTATTAAAAATAAAAGCTAAAATTGTTGTTAATTGTTAATTATTAGAAACAAAATTATTAAAAATAAAAGCTAAAATTGTTGTTAATTAAAAACAAAAGCTAAAATTGTTAATTATTAGAAACAAAATTATTAAAAATAATAGAGAAAAGTTAAAATAGGGAGGAAAAGCACAAACGTCAAGTCAAACCATCAAATTTAACACAGTCGTAGAAACGTCCACAGGTGCCTTTCCCATAGGGGAACGGGGGAATATTATGGGGAATTCTAACATATTCATGCAGATTTCAGATATAGTATTTCGGACGACACCGTATGATGATATGTACACAGTTATTCCAAAATATTGCATTATGACATCTACATGACTTCACTTAGTTGGCTTAATTGCTAGAGATAGCTTCACTTAGCAAACTCAATTACTAGAGATGGCTTCACATAGCAGGCTCAATCACTATAGTTCTTTTACATTTTGACATTTACATCCCTCACATAAAGCAGGGGTATACAAGTGTACACCTTTTATGCTTTTAACTTTTCATTTATGTTATTTACTAATTTTGTAAAAGCATCTTGATTAGATTTTAAATCACATTTTTGCATGTGGCAAACAAGTTCACATGTACGACAAATGACAAAGGAGAAGGAAACACATACATTCCAATTTCGTGCATTCCTTGTCTCTATGGGAGGTTTGAGTTTCGAGTTATTTTATTTTAATCAAGCAATTTTCAATTAATAGATTAAAATGGGGGCAAACGTAACATCCTCAATCTAGAACAATGGCATTTGGCAATTTATCCTTGGCATTTAACTCATCCAATTAATCATTGCACACTTCAATGAATAGTTCCTATACACATCTCGCTCAATTAACACTCCTTGGCACTAGGTCACACTTGTTACTCATCATTTACCAGTCAAAAACCCACTCTTTGAATATAGAACACATATTTGGACATTTGGCCACCTTCTCCAACTAACAAAATTCAATTTACACCCAAGCGGGACAAAGTCCCAAGCCGGCAGAATCATCGTCGGTTATCTTAATGAACACTTTTTCAAATTCACAAGTTAGCCTAGTTGACCTAGTTTCAATTGAGCGGGAAAACCTTTCGCAACAGTCACTTATATAAGCACACTTACCCTACCCATTTATAGGGCCTCTTATCTCACATCTTTGGGAGTGCCAGGGAGATCACAACAAAGTACCCAATCGCTAAATCACTCTCTCAAGCACATCAGCCAACAATTAGTTTGTATACATCCCATAAGGCTGCCCCAGGCCATTTTGCAAAGCTATATCCTTCAACAAAGGTCATTTCCATTGTCGGCGGTCTTATTGAGGACTTCATTGCCAAAACATGTTATGCACATCTTGTGAACATTTAGGGTGAGGAACTATGAGGGTTTGACGTCTTTCGGAGTATTGATGTGTAGGTGTTGTGGGGAACACTCAACCCAATCGGACTAACCCCTTTTTAGGTCTTCAAAGAGGAGAGCTAGGGTTTGAAGAAGAAGAAGCTTTAGTTTGTTGCACAATTGCAACATTGCAAAATTATGAACACAAATAACAAAGCTACAAACACAAAAGATCACAATACCAAAAGAAAGATTAATCTAAACCTGTCGAAGAGAAATCATTCCATACAAGACAAATTTAGTCCAAACAAATTTGCCCTTGATAGGCGACTTCGTCCCTGCTCTTAGATTCACTCCTAAATTTTTAGGAAAGTTCAACAACACTATGCACAACCTTCCTGCACACTTTCATATCATTGTCACTCTGTCTCACCCAATAAATCGGTCAATCTCTTCTAACCCTAACTTGCACTTTATCTAGCTTGAATGAAATTGTAATGATTGCAATGCATGAATCTAGGATATGTGATTTATTTTATTTCTAGTTCTAGAGCATATTGACACATAATTAATCTAAATTACATAAAACCCTAATTTTGATATTATAGGATCCTTTGGTATTTTAAATTTTTATCATACTTATTTTACCTTTGTCCCTCTTGGATTTTATCACACTACCGTACCAATATCTTACCACCTTATCTTCTCTAGAATCTTTCCATCACTACCTTTCTTGTACATAGCTTTTACTTTCATTTGTTGTACTTAGATATATAAGCATAATTTTACATTCTTGTGTTTGGATAATGATTTTATGTACTAACATCTTATGCTTTCCCCTATAGTCTCTCTTTTATCCTTTTCTTCTCAACTTCATCCTACACTTCTCAACTTCACCCTACGCTTCTCAACTTCACCCTATGCTTCTCGACTTCATCCTTACTTCTTAGTTCATCCTACACTTCTCGCCTTTATCCTCACTTCTTACGTTTACCCTCGCTTCTTAGCTTCATCCTATGCTTTATAGATTTATATTTGCTTCTTCGCTTCATCCTACAATTCTCAACTTTGTCCTCGCTTCTCATCTTTACCCCTGATTCTTAGCTTTATCCTCCGCTTCATAGCTTTATCATGTGCTTCTCATCTTTATATTTGCTTCTTAGCTTTACCGCCCCTTGGCTTTTTACCCACTTACATATTTTTTTATATACATCTGCCTCTTTTATTACCCTTTTTACATAATTGCTAGTTTGGCCGACTCATTTCCTTAATAGCACCTCATAGCCTTTTCTTTTTACAAGATTGTTAGTCTCATATATGGATGTCACTATTGCAACAAAGGGTATCATACCCTTATATTTTCTCACAGAGACGACATATATAATCACCAAGATACTAGTCATCAAAACAGCAGAGGCATCAAAATGGACCATGGTGTGACATGTAATGAGAAACCCCAAAGAAGATTAGGACGAAAATGGAGAAGATATGGCAAGAGTAAGAGCCAATACAACATGATCAACGAGGGAGAGTTGATGAGAGGTATGGAAGCATGGGATCTAGGGAAGTAGTGACTTGGTAACAAGCATATCATCAACCATGTTTTCTTTGTTGCTATGTTGGAAAGTAAGTGAAAGCACGAGAATCCAAAAAGAAAGGCAGCACATTAAGGATCAAGAGCTCGTGGGATTTGTAAAACATAAAGTGCTTCCCATAAGCTATAATAAGACTCATCCTATCAATCATGAATCGCTGCCATCCGAAGTCCATTAGGTCAATCTTCAAAACACATGGCTTATCATTAGTCGAGGTCATGGAAAGGTGTCTAACAAGTCCCGGCAATCATTAAAATTGCCCAAAAGAATGACATCAACCTAGCAAGTGTCTTGATAAATCTCGAGGTAAAAATCCAAATACATGTCACCATTAGCAAAAGCAATGAAATACAATGAAGTAGGAGGAAAATAGTACACTATAATAAAGGTGTCCTTGAGAAAGTTGGGCTCCCCGAACTTGAAACCATTAGTGAAACCTTAGACCACGGACACTCATGAATAAGGTAAGCTACCCGACCAAATCCATGATCACCGCCAAATCTTCGTGTCATGTCTATGAGCTATAAGACCCACTGATACATCATATCTAAATGGAGGAATTATTTGGGACTCTTATGAGTCTTGGTGAGAAAGATGAGAACTCGTGAGGAAACAACATCCTAAAAGATACTTGAGAAGACCACTTTTCCCCATTACGATTCGAACAAAGCGATTAAAAAACACAACACACTAAAGCTAACAAACACCATCAATTGATTGGCCAAGGACATAAGCCACTTGGGTGAATCATGAATCACTAGACTATGGTTCCAAATCACTAGCCATTTGATATTCCTCCTAAAGGAAACACCGTACACAAGTCTTTTGAAGCTCCTTTGCTTGGATCCTAGATGCATGTAAGGTCCTTTATGCACCTCAATTTTGCATGGTGCAATATCGCGAAAATCCCATGATGATTGCAAAGAACTCTGAAACATATGAGAAAATCAAATCTTATTTGCCCACATTCTATACATCCTTGCGAATGCTCTTTCATTCTTCAACTACCAAAACAACTAAATACTTTGACTTTTCGGCCCTCTTTCTGATTTTTCTTTCACAGGTGACAAAACCAGAGCGTTTGCTGTTAACCCCACTACGATTATACAACTGGCACAACAATTACATAACTGCAGGTCTACCTGGACTGATGGCCTCATCATGTTTAAAAGCAAAAACTAAAGAGTTAACGAGATGGGGTTCAGTTATTTTGTTGGGCCTAACTACCCAAGCTTCCAAAAATAAGCATAACTAATTACTATCACTTTATACCCCCACAAATATTTTTCTTTTGCCTAATATTTGATTGGAAGTTTCATATACACAACCCGTACTCTGACAAAATTGAAAGCCGGCCACAGAATAGTTGCATTTACTTTCACCATTATTTTCTTGCAGTCCTATTTATCATTCCCCACCTACCTGTTGAACACTTTGGATCAATAGAGCACTCATACAAAGGTTGAAATCCAAGGAGAGAATCTACACGACCAAACTTTGCTTCAATCTGCTGTTTTTGAACTATCACAGGTCAGGGGTGCATTCATTTTATCGTTTTAGTTCAATTCTTTAATCACTTTTAATATTTCAAAGTTTCTTAAAATTAAAATATGAATCTTTCAAATGTTCTAAGCTCTGAAGACATAGCAGGTTTGCATCTCTCTATTCATTCACTATTTTATAAGAGCCTTATAGATAAAGAAATCCAGGGAAGCTTCTTCTATAAGCTTTGCCTTTGCATTTTCTTGAAGTTTTACAGAAGTTTTTTCAAACAAGTTTTCATTTTAATTGTGTCTGCTTTTCTTCATCCATATCTACCACTAAAGGCTACTTCTTTTAAGACAAAGCCATCGTAGGTTTTTTCTTGTTAAAGAAGCTGGAGTGGGTCTTGATATTTGTTTACTTTCAATGTGTTAAATTCTTCCATAATTTCTTCCTCTGTCACACAAAAACTTGTTCATTTACACTCGGGCATTACACATTATTAGGAATCCATCATTTCATTGTGCCTGCCTACATTTAGTTAGTTACAAAAGTACATCTTTTTGATTGTCAGCAACAGTGAGCTTGTTCCATTGCTTGTGATAAGATCTCATTCATTTTGCAAAATTAAAGCTTTTATATTTTATTTTAACCTGAAACACAGACAGACTCCACCTTATCTGTTCTTTGTTTAATTCTTTTAATTTTGGTTTGTTTTAAGTAAGCTTAAATTGACAAGCAAAAACCACCAAAGCGTAATTAGCTCAGCTAAATCATTTATTACCTTTTATTACCTAGAAAATACAAAAAAGAAGTAAATTTAATTAGTTCTCATTTGTTTAATAGTTTAGATTCGGAGAAATACTTTATTTTAATACAAGTAGTAATTTAAATACTATATATCATTCATTTTCTTTTTAGTTAGTATCTCTCCTTTCTTAGTCAATGTTGCTTAATTTCTTTTCGCATTCTAGTTATCCATAGCCCCCACTACTCAAACTTAGCCTATGTGCTCTCTTGTTTCGCTTGCTTGCCTCCTTTCATGTGCTTATGCCACTTCATGACTATTCCTAGTTAAGAAAAAATGCATAGGAGAGGCTTATTTCCCCATGTGATCATCTATCTACGATAAACGCTATCCAAGGAGACATGGATCACAACTTTAGGCAGATGGTCTTTCGCATCACCCACTCCTGCATTTGATAATCAACCAAAATACAGTTTTTGACGAACAATCTTAGGCCCTGAACAAGATCGCCTATCCATTCCTTGATTTCGTCTTTCATCATCGGGTCTAGCCTTATCATATTTCATTTACTTTGTGGATGATAGTGCTAAGCCAAATTCAACCCAATCATGTTGGGTGTTTTCCTAGATTTATCCAACCTAAATTTTGTCCTTTTCACGAAACTACCATCAACCAAGTGTTGTGTTACTATATCCTTAAAAATCTAGTTATCAACAAGCTCTCATTGCTCACTAGTTTTCCGTACTTAATATATATTGTAAAGCCCCTAAATCCCACTGGAATCGAATAGAAAACCCTCCACGATGCTTTCTTCCAAAGTCTGATCAACCTACACAACCAACACAACCACACAATATTCTTTGCATGCCCATTCGACCTGCCCAACCACATCAACTTACCTAACCAGAGCAGTGAACCATATCTGATCAATTGTTCTTTCAATTGTCTCATCCCAACCTCGAGCAGTTGAGTGCTAAGAAGGGAAACTTATCATTTTCCTTGTGTATAAATCTGGTGAACCCAACGTGAAGGCTAGCCCTTTTATCTTCTTTTCTCTCATCCATCCTTCTCTCTCTATCCATTTTATTATGCAAATGTTTATACAAACTCCGAATATGTCAAGTAAAGAGAGACCTTTAGGCGCACTAGGTTTCAACAGTCAAATTCAGACCCAAGATGATCCTTTGTTATCTGAATGGACCTTTTCAGTAATCCAATCAATCAAGGCACAAACAATATGGTCCCTCTTACTTATTCTTCTATCCTAAGTCAAATCAAATCTAACGTAATCTTAGAAGAACTACACACCACTTCTAATACTCCTCGAGCCAACATAGCTCCAATGATATGGCTCTTACAAGTGAGGGTTGTTATCCATGTGTATTAACCTACCCTCACATTAGTTTACAAACCCCAGAGATTGAAAATGAAGCAAGATACAATGGATATAATGAGAGAATTCGGATTATGGAAGAAGCAATGGCTAAATTACCATTAACTTCCCCTTGTACCAATCCAGTTCCTCTCCCTAACTAAACAACTTTTGAGAAACCTAAAATCATCCCTCCCTGAACAACTTAAGAGAGATCAATTCCTTATAAAATTTCATCCCTCTCCGCAGAATCTCTTAAAAGGGAGGCATCTAAACCAAACACTACTACTGCCAATGCAAGTGATCTCATCTTGACATTGATAGGGCATATTCGGGATTTAAATAGCAATCAAGGCATTTCTCAACGAAATCCTGAAACTAGGAATCATATGCAAAGTCAACTTCTCAACTACATTACTTTTCAAAATCCAACTTATTATCAAATCCCACCAAATCGGGATAATATCCCTCTAACCTATTCTTTACCTCATCAAAACTTGGTGGGTCTTTCTTCTACTATGCCCTTATTCTTATAGCTTGTATTGGATATGTAGGGCCAACTTGTGGCTTACATAATCTCTTTTCTTGTCATATGTCATTCATTTATGCTTTCATATGTTTAGTAGGTCGGCCTAGGTGTTGGCCATAGTATAGGAAGGGTATATATAGGAGGTAGTAAGGAGTAGTTAAGCATCATATTGAGCACTTGAGTCTTATTGCATGGTTTGGAGGTTGCCCCCTCGAAGTGGCTAAGTCATTATACTTTCATATTGTGATCATTCATCTTTATCTTGGTGTTCTTTGGTGTTCTATTTTTGTTGATTTTCGATCTATCTAAGTAATTTCATTACAAGTGGTATCAGAGCTTGATCTTGGCCTAAATTGGGTTAAAACCTTCAGTGTGAAGATTTGTCTATATCTCAAAAAATATAGCGAATTTTTCTGCATTTTTTTACTTGATGTAGTGACATTAGTTAAGTAAGGTTCTCTCCAAATTTCAAGATATTTTGACTTATTTTGCACAAGTTATATCCATTTTAGTGTTTTTCATAAATTCACTCCATAGGCTGCCATTTTTGGAATTTTTCCAAGTTTCTTATATTTTCAGAAATCTTACCAAAAATTAGCTAGGGTTTGTTCCTTGTGTTTCTCTCTATTCGGCCAATAACCATACGAAACCCCAAACCCTAAATTTCTACCCTAATCCTTGTATCCCAAGATCCAAACCCTACATCATGACAGGGAGATCAACTAGAGGCCAAGGGAAGGGTCAAGCCACTCCAAGAATGACTCGAATAAGGAAGATATGGATTTGGAATCATCAGGTTCTGGAGTATCAGAGGCAATCAACCAACTTCAGGAAAAGGTTCATAATATGGCAAGGATGACCTCAACCACAAGCTTCTATTACTGGAAGGTAAAATGGAAGGCAACCTTCAAGCACTAGAAGGTAACCTTAAGGGTGAAATGCAGCTTGGGTTTGAGTCACTTAGGAAGGAGATGATGCTCACTCTTTCAAGCATTAATATTGGAACAAATTCCAATTCTAGTCACAAGGGTTCCTCAAGCAATGCACACACAGATCCAAATCACTCCAACCAAGGAGGATCCTCTGCACAACCTAGTGGATCTTCTAGCCAATGGCATAACATTATTCCAAAAGTGGAAATGTGCAAGTTCAATGGGAATGATCCAATCACCTAGATCAACCAAATGGAGATTTTTTTTGATCTGCATCAAGTCCCAAATGGATAGAAGGTGGTTATGGCATCCTTGTATCTAGAACCAGAATAATTCACTTGGTATCATTGGTTGTGTACTCAAAAGAAGAAGGCTCTTAATGTCACTTGGTCAGTTTTTACAGAGGAGCTGCAAATGCACTATAGTAGTAGTGTGGCTGAGAACTACTTTAGCCAATTGGCAAAGTTACGACAAACAGGGTCAATAAAGGATTACATTCAATAGTTCCAAAGCTTGTCATTACAGGTGGATACAATTACAAATGACAATCTAAATGATCTGTTCTTGGGTGGTCTCAAGGATCATATCCAACATGCAAAGCACAAATGCTCAATCCATCCTCTGTTTCGATTCTATTATCATGGAAAGTAGGGTAAAGGAAAAATTTCTAGCCATAAAGAGGAATATTGTCACTAGCATTAGAGATCGTAGCATCTCAATACCATCCTCCCTCAACCTACAAGGTTGACTCCTCAACAAATTAAAGAGAAAAGAGAAAAGGGTTTATGTTTTAATTGTGATCATAAATGGAGCAAAGGACATAAATGTGCAGAGAAGAAATTGTTTTACATTAAAGGGGCAGGTGAGGAGGAAGAAGATGATGAAACATCAAGTGATGAAGTGGCAAAACTAGAGGAAGAATATGAAGAGCCCCAATTGACTATCTCATGCCATGCTCTATTTGGTATTAGCACTCCGCAAACCCTTCAAGTGGTGGGTTACCTTAAGAAGTAGAAGGTGACGGTATTGATTGATTTTGGGAGTACACATAATTTCATCAATAATAAGTTGGCAACAAGGCTAAATTGTTTCATCTACCCAACACTTGAATTTCAAGTAATGATTGTAGATGGTGGCACAGTCCAATGTTCAAGGAAATGCCATAAAATCAGAGCTTATGATGGGTGACTACAAAATGGAGTCCCCATGTTCGTTATTCCCATGGGCGGAGCTGATATTGTCTTAGGTGTTCAATGGCTCACAACTTTGGGCACCATAGAGCTAAATTTCCAAAAAAATCATGCACTTTCCTTGGACGGAAGATAATTTGAACTTCAAGGACTATAGGAAAAATCTCCTCAATTGGTTAGCTCTCACCAAATGCAAAAGATTCTTTAAAAGGGGGCAAAAGGATTTGTAGCACGATTGTTCTCCATGGAAGTTCAACCACCAAATACAATCGCACATCCTGATCTTCGAAGGTTATTGATAAACATGCAGTTGTCTTCGAGGAGCCCAAAGGATTGCCTCCCAAAAGAGATCATGATCATGCCATTTAGTTAGTTCCAGGAAGCCAACCCCCAACATCAGGCCTTATAGATACCCATATGTGCAAAAGAGTGAGATTGAGAAGATGGTGGAGGAAATGTTGGAAATGGGTATTATCTGTCATAGTCAGAGTGCTTATTCTGCTCCAGTGGTGATGGTGCGTAGGAAGGATGGCAGGTGGCGCATGTGTCCAGACTACAGAGAACTTAACAAGTACACTATCAAAGATAAGTTTCCTATTCCTGTCATTGATGATTTATTAGATGAGTTGCATGGTGCAATTTATTTTACAAAACTAGATCTTCATTCTAGGTATCACCAAATTAGAGTAAAGGAAGAGGATATTCATAAGACAACCTTCAAAACTCATCAAGGCCATTATGAATTTCTAGTGATGCCTTTTGGCCTTACTAATGCACCATCCACATTTCAGAGTTTGATGAATTTTATATTTCGACCATTCCTACGGAAGTTTGTCTTGGTATTTTTGATGATATCCTAATCTACACTAATCATGAGAGGAACATTTACATCATGTAAGTATAGTCTTGAAAGCTCCGAGGAAACATCAACTGTATGCAAAGCCTTTGAAGTGTTATTTTGGGGTAAAGGAAGTGGAATACTTGGGCCATATTGTCTCATGAAGGTGTCAAGGTGGACCCTCGCAAGATGAAGGCCATGGTGGAATGGGAAGTGCCCAGAACCCTCAAGAATTTACGAGGTTTCTTAGGGCTCACAGAGGTACTATGGTAAGTTTGTAAAGAACTATGGTAGTATAGCAACACCACTCACAACATTATTAAAGAAAGACTCCTTTCATTGGAACGAGGAAGCTTCCAGGGCATTTGAAAAATTGAAGGAGGCGATGTGCACCACCCCGGTGTTAGCAACCCCAAATTTCTCCAAGACCTTCATAGTTGAATGTGATGCTTCAAGAAAAGGGATAGGGGCAGTACTCATGCAAGGACATCCCATAGAATTTTAGAGTCATCAACTAAAAGGAAAGAATTTGTTGAAGCCCGCCTATGAGAAGGAAATGATGGCAATCTTGCATGCGGTCAAACAATGGAGACCATACTTGATGGGTAGACACTTCAAGGTAAAGACAGATCATGATAGTCTGAAATACTTCTTAGAGCAATGAATATCTTCAAAAGAGAAACAAAAATGGATCACAAAGATGTTGGGTTATGACTTTGAGATCATTTATAAGAAAGGGAAAGAAAATATGGTCACTGATGCACTATCTAGGAGGGATGAGTCTACGTGAAGCATTGTTGTGTGTCATCTCTATATTGAAGGCAAATTGGGTAGATCAAGCAAGGGAAGAATGGCAGAAAGATGCAGAGACTCACACTCTCATTCAAAATCTCCAACAGGATCCAAGCATATCTAAAAATTTAGATGGAAGGGTGATACATTGTGGTGCAAGGACAGGTTGTATTTGTGCAAGAACTCTACACTTAAACATCATGTTCTTTCTGAGCTTCATTCTTCTCCACTAGGTGGCCATTTTGGGTTCTTGAAAACTTATCATCAAGTTAAACAAGATTTCTTTTGGGAGGGGTTGAAAGGTGATGTTCAAAAATTGTGGCAGAATGTTTGGTGTGCCAACATAATAAGGGTGAGACCATTAAGACACCGGGTCTCCTACAACCTTTTTCTATTCCTAGTCAGAGATGGGAAGAGGTCTCTATGGATTTCATCACAGGATTACCAAAATCAGAAGGGAAAAGTGTAATCATGGTCGTGGTGGATAGAATTACCAAGTATGCTCATTTTTGTGCCCTATCTCATCCTTTTATAAAGTACAATTGTCATCTCTTTTATGGATACAGTTCAAAAGCTCCATGGCACGCCCAAAATTATAGTAAGTGATCGTGACCCTATATTTACTAGCAATTTTTGGACTGATTTGTTCTCTTGTTTGGGTACCCAATTGGCTCAGAGTTCATCTTATCATCCCCAATCAGATGGGAAAACTAAGGTGGTAAACAAATGTTTAGAGGGGTATCTTCGATGTTTTACTTCGGATAAACAAGAACGATGGGTGCAATGGTTGCCACTTGCAGAATGGTGGTATAATACTTCATTTCATACTTCATCCAAAATGTCTCCATTTTTGGCACTATACGGGTACCATCCTCCATCACTCATCTCTAGCTTGAAGGTCAAACCTAAAGTGAGAGCAATCGAAGATCACATTCAACACCAACATGAGGTACTCTCTAGCCTTAGAGAGAATTTAGCAATGACACAAAACCGTAAGAAGCAACAGGTAATCAACGCATCCATATAAGCAAGTGTCCATAAAACAAGAAAAGAAGGATAATAAGCTCGCACCTAAATACTATGGTCCTTACCAAGTTTTACAAAAAATTGGTAGTGTGGCATACAAGTTAGAGCTCCCTCAAGGAACTAAAATACATCTAGTCTTCCATGTTTCTTGCTTGAAGAAAGTCATTAGGAAGAAGGTGTCAACCCAATCAGTTCTTCCTAAGTTGGACGAGGAGGGAAGGATCCTATTGGAACCTGAAGGGATCCTTCAGACGCGCACCAAAAGGTTGAGGACAAGAGTCATTACCAAGTATCTGATCAAGTGGAAGAATATAGACAATGAAGATGCAACATGGGAGGATGAAGCATTTCTGCCGCAACATCCAAGGCTTGCCAACATTGGGGACAATGTTGCTTTGAAGGGGAGGGGCATGCTACGCCCTTATTCCTATAGGTTATATTGGATATGTAGGACCGACGTGTGGCTTATGCAATCTCTTTTCTTGTCATATGTCATTCATTTATGCTTTCATATGTTTAATAGGTCGGCCTTGGTGTTGGCCATAGTATAGGAAGGGTATATATAGGAGGTAGTAAGGCGTAGTTAATCACCATATTGAGCACTAGAGTCATATTGCATGGTTTGGAGGTTTCCCCCTCGAAGTGGCTAGGTCATTATACTTTTATATTGTGATCATTCATCTTTATCTTGGTGTTCTATTTATGCTGATTTTCAGATCTAATTAAGTAATTTCACTACATCTTATACCATTCTTGGTTAAATGGCTATCAAAGACACCCCCTACCTACACTTCCTCTCGTTATATGCTTTTGGTATGCCTCATTCTTACACCACTATCAACTATGTGACGGATAACACATCTTCCAACTCTATGCCACCATTTATCGACATGTATTCTAAATCTGCATGACCAGATTATTATTAACCAACTTACTACTTGCCACCATTTCAAGGGACAACATATGTCCCTAATGACCCCTCTTCGATTGTTTATCCAACTCCCCTCCTCCGAGTTATAAGGGAACCTCTTTGGCGAAGCCAATGTAGTGAAGACCTACATGGCATATCTCAAAGAACCTCTCGATCACATTATTCGGAACTTATTAAATATAAAGAAGAGGGAAATCCCAATGCACATATTAAAGCCTATGCCACTTGCATCGAAAAGATCCTTCCTTGGGACTCAATGGTGGCCAAAAATATCCCAAAAGCGTCGAACTCAAGGGTATTGCCCTTGGCTGGTATTATTATATTCATAAAGCCTCCATTCATTCCTTTAAACAACTCATTGCCGAGTTTGTAAAGGCTTTCGCTATGAACAACTACTTTGCACGGGAATATGCAATTTTTTCCACATTAAACAAGGGTCTAAAAAATCTATTGTCCATTTCATTACGAGATGGCATCAAGTACTCTACTCTTCTACCATCACTCTCATAGACCAAAGAAGTCTACATGATATATTTCTTCATTGTCTTAAGCGAGAAACTAAGGAGGAGGTCCACAAATTCCCTTTTCGATCTTATGAAGTATTGGAAGGTGCTCAGAGGATCCTTCAAGCCACCATAGATAGTGGCCACAAAACTTGTGATCCAAATGGAAAGATTGTTACCCCTAACCAAAATAATGGGGGTTTTCAAAATAACAACTAAAACAACAATAATCAAGGACCCAAGCTTTTAAACTGCGATCGTAACACCACTATTGGCAGCGTTATAGAAGAAAAATAATGTTGCTAATAACAAAGCAAACCAAAACAGCAACAATAGGAATGGATATCAAAGAAACCCCAATCCCACACCTTCTATTAACACGGTCGATTTCAATCGACCACCACCACACAATAATAAAATGAAAACCAAGGTCAATATCAAAGTCAAAATCAAAACCAATCTTTAAATAACTAGCATCAGCACTATAATCAAGGCTTTAATCAGCAAGATCTAAACCAAAGACCAAGGGATTATGATCTCACCCTATATTGCCTATTTGAGTCATTGGTCATGATGTTCATGCATGTACGGAATGTGACATAATTATTATAGGACTCCCTATAGAACACGAGACAAATGTTCATTGATGAGTTCTTGGGAAGCCCTTCAAGAATTCTTCATTCTCATCAAATGGATTTTATCGCACCCCAAAACACTAACCTACGTATATATCAAGACCCCTTTCCCAGCCATCAATCCCAAAATGCACAACAAAATATAGTTGTTAATCAAGTTGCACCAGTTGGAATGGATGATGTTGAAACTTCATCTTCCGTAAACCCGATGTTTTGCTCCCAATATAGGATAAAGGGGTAAAACTAAGCTTGTAGGCCTACTAGAATTAGAGACAGAGATGAGGAAGAGAATACTACTACCCATTTTAGAGAGTACCTGTCATATCCCCTTCCCTTCATAACTTGCTTTAAAGGATGATTCTCACACAACCCCCGAGCCTGTTGGGGCATATGATCTCATCATGGACCTCATAAAAATCACCTCTCACATTTCCTTCTTAAATTTGTTGAATAATTCCCCTTCTCATCGTTTAGTGCTCTTTGAGGCTCTAGTTCTTTGTCACTTGACCGATATTAACCCACCTCTTAAAGCTCAAATTAATCACATTGATTTCATATATATCCCCAGGGGAAAGATTACAAGGATTCTGTATATTTCTTTGACATTAAACAATTACCTTATGATGCCAATATGGCTTGGAGGGGAGATCATGAGTTATGCTCACAAGTGTGGGTTTAAAACTATGTCAAGAGAGTCATGATTGATAACGAGGTTGTTGTGACCATAGTTCCATCTTCCTTCCTCTAAAAATGGGTTATGGTGAACCTAACTGTTCATCAACCAAAAAAACACTTTGAGGGTATGATAGTCTCAAAGCTACTTCTATTGGGACCATATTGTCCTACTGTCACTTTGGGACCAAAGATCATGTTAACTGAATTTTATATCATAGCTAAGGATACAAACTACAATATAATCTTAAGAATACCTTAGATCCATTAGAATGAAAGCCATTGCCTCCACCTTATTTCAAGAGGATAGGATTTTATACTTAGGAAGAGTGTATGTTGCCGAAGGAAATTTAAAACCCGTCTATATACACCAATCAATTCTTGGGAAAAGAAGATCAACTCATACAAATTACTGATTTCCCACTAACCAATTAAACAAACCTCCTCCCTTGAAAGAGCTAGTTATAGTTGCTAAATGGGTTCCAAAATTTAACCCTAAAAATCCTATGCCTTTATCTATTGAGATTGAAGTAAAATTTGTGAAACAACCATTGCGTAAAGGTCTAAAAAAGGTTGCAAAAACCGTTTCTACGAAAACCACTGCTAAAATTATCAAGATTCTAGAGAATGACACACTCATTTCTCTCCCTTTGACCCACATGGGATTAGAACCTATCGTCCAATATGATTGGCCTTTCTTCCTACAAGAGAGGTCATAGACATTGGCATGTTGGAGATTTCAGAGATTAAACAAAAACCTCCTAAAAGCCTAACGATTCTCTCCTCCCAGATCATTTATGGACACTCCATTACAGCAAACCACAATTCCAATACAGTAAGAAGATCTGTAAATGTTCTGTAGCAGTAGTTGACCTTGTTTTGACACTTGACAATCATATCAAGAAGAAAAGTGGTAAAGGCTGAAAAATTAGACCCAAATGGCTTGGTCCTTATCTAGTTACTGAAAAAATTCATGATGGAACCTTTTGTCTGTGCAATTTGAATATGAGGATTTTGACGAAGCAATCAATTCTTTCCACCTCAAATGTTACTATATGTCAGTTCAAAATTTCCACACTACCCTCATTTCATTTTTGTCTCGCATTATCATTTTATGTTTGTTGGCATTTCAATTAGCTTGTTTGATAACTACCTATCTATTAACTTGGCAAAACCTCATAGAAGCTTCATCTCACATTCTCTTTGTTTCCCCTTTCCCACCGGAAATCTACTTCCAAATACTGCTTTGAACAAGAGATCAATTTTGATCTTAATGAGTATTGCAAACCTTATTCCCTAACTAAAATTCAAACATTCTTAGCTTACAGCCTAGTCTAGAATTTTCCTCATGGCAAATCTGAAAATTTAGACCCAAATGGCTTGGTCCTTATCTAGTCACTAAAAATTTTCATGATGGAACCTTATGTTTGTGCACTTTAGAGGGTGAGGATTTTGACGAAGCAATCAATTCTTTCCACCTCAAATGTTACTATATGTAAGTTCAAAATTTCCACACTACCATCATTTCATTTTCGTCTTGCATTGTCATTTTGTATTTGTTGGCATTTCAATTAGCCTATTTGATAACTACCTAACTATCTATTCACTTGGCAAAACCTCATAGAAGCTTCATCTCACATTCTCTTGTTGTTTCTGCTTTCCCCACTGGAAATCTACTTCCAAATACTGCTTTGAGTAAGAGATCAATTTTGATCTTAATGAGTATTGTAAACCTTATTCCCTAACTAAAATTCAAACATTCTTAGCCTATAGCCTAGTCTAGAATTTTCCTCATGGCAAATCTTCCTTGTTTCAATTCTCTCCCAACGCCAAGCTCTAGCATGCTTCACCCAGTTACCTCGCTCACCTACCTTGGTCTTTGGTAATAAGGCCTCGCATCTTACTAGTTGTGTGGGACCAAAACCACGAAGGCGGCGTCTCTCCCAAAAAAACACAATGAAAAGCAAATCAATGAAAGTAAACTAAGCAAGCAAAGTAAAACACCGACATCTTTCATCTTTCCTAACCTTTGGTGATGAGCCCTTGCATCTTATTGTTACATGGGGTTAGGACTCGAAGAAGATGCCCTTACTCGCCTATGTTTTTCCTTTCGTAATGACCCCAAACTTCTTACCAATAGCTTGTGGAAAAATATAGGGGTAAAAATTATAAAAACAAAGCAAAGCAATGCAACGGAGAAGTGCCAAAGTTGAAAAGCCCAAAGAGCTTGTCTAATGATCATGTTGAACAAAGAACCCTTCCCCTCACCATATCTTGTCATTAGTTGGCTATGTTTAAGTCTAGACAAAGCCTACAAAGCATCCATGTTCTTAACCCTCTTCAAAAAGAGTCGTAAAAGAGAAAAAAAAGAAATTGAATGATCATGCAATCGATTTGGATCAAGATTAATCTTTTTCTCATTTTTGCTATTTGTGAAATTTCCTCCCCTTGATTATTTTATATTTTTTTCCTCTTTGTTTGGACTATGATTTAAATGTGAAAATTCTACCCCTTTGAGCATGTATCATCTTATTTATTTGCTTTTATGCTTGTGCACCCCCTCCCTTTGATATCTTTTCTAATTTAGGAAACTTTAACCCCTTTCTCTTAGTCATTGATTGTGTTATTTTGTGCTAACCCCATCCCATCTTGTGGGATGGGTTTGTGGATTGTTTGTTTAAGTAAAAGGTGATTAGAGGCACCTAATCATGGATTAGGTAATCCCAACTACCCCTCCTAAATGCCATCTCTCTCCAAAACTCGGATTTGGGAAAGAGGTGACATTTTGGAGTAAAAAGCAAACAAAGGGCTAAATTTACCTTGAAAAGAGCCCCTAGGCTATATACATATGGGTGGGTGAGCTCTTTTCAAGGAAAATTGAGCTCATTTGCCTCTTTTGCCTCTCCTTCAACCACTTTTAATTATGTTCTTGGTTTTGGGGATTGATTTGAGATATGGGATGCATGATTCTCCATGTGGAGATTGTCATGATTGCTTTGGATTTTGGGAAAGAGGTGCCATTTTGGAGTAAAAAGCAAACAAAGGGCTAAATTTACCTTGAAAAGAGGCCCTAGGCTATATACATATGGCTGGGTGAGCTCTTTTCAAGGAAAATTGAGCTCATTTGCCTCTTTTGCCTCTCCTTCAACCAATTTTAATTATGTTCTTGGTTTTGGGGATTGATTTGAGATATGGGATGGATGTTTCTCCATGTGGAGATTGTCATGATTGCTTTGGATTATTATCTTTTCTTTTTATGAAATTGTGGTGCAATTTTTGGGAAGGTTGATTGGTTGAATCTTGGGTGGAGGGTGACACTTGTCACCCTCCCATTTGCTTTTGTTTTGGGATTTCTTCTATATCATCCCTCATTTTGAAGGGATTGGGGTTCTTTTCTTTTGGTCCTTTTTTGCGGTTGCTTTGGAAGTTTTAGAGAAAGAAGGAATTGTTGAAAAGCTTAGCATTGTATTGTGCTCTTGTTTTGTGAGGCAGGATCTCATTCTCATTTGCTTATTGCTTTGGTAATGGAATTGTCTTGCTTTCATGGTTGAATTGTTTTGTGCTTTGAAAGTTTTGTATTTGTGTTTGGTTTTTTTTTCTCCATCCACCCTTGAGGGGAGTGGATTTGAGAATGTGATGGGAAGAGGGAGGAATCCCTTTTATTTTTCACCCTCATTGCTTGATGGACAAGCCTTGTTGGGTTCTTTTCTTTCCCCTACATTTGGTTTGTTGTAGGAGATCATTTCCATTTGGTTTGGAAATCATCTCCTATCTTTTCCTAAGGAGACCTACAAGGTTTGAAAAACCTTGGTGAAGAGGGGCATGGAGAGATAAGGAGAAATGGAGAGATAAAGAGGTTTGGAGGTTTTTTTGGGATTCTTGGTTACTATGGCTTTGACAAACATAGGGATATCCTTATCCCCTCTTCCCCATTGGTAGAAGCATGGAGCTTCTCAAGTGTTGTGGCAAATTTCTATGTTCTTTTGGCTATTTTTGAGTATTGAATCCCCCTTGGCATCTTGTTTGTTTTCCCTTCCTTTGTGCTAGTTAGAGACATGTTTTTCCTCTCTCCCATGGGCTTGGAGGGAGGCTAGCATGTTCTCATTTTTATATTGAGGCATGTTGATGATGCCAATTGGTTGGGTGGACAACCAAGCCATCTCTTGTGGCTTTTTAGAAGCTTTTGTTATTAGATTTAGGAGCTGGAATGAAGGTGGAAACTTGGTGTTGATCTTGGAGAAAATTGCAGTTTATGAAGTTGGAAATGTTAAGAAAAATTTGACATGTTGTCTCCACTTTGTGGAGGGATTTTGTACTTGCATTTTAAGTGTAAATTTTCCCTCATGTGAATATAGATGAATGTAAGAAATGATGCCTTTCAAAATTGCAGTTTGGTTGATGTCAAAAGGATGTTTATTTTCTTGTTGAAAGACTTGGATGTTGTTTTGTTTAAGTTACAAAATTAAATTGAAAAAGTGTGTTTTCACCTTAGAAAGGAAATTAATTTGTTGTTAAATCTTTCTCTAAACTCCTATAGTTTCCTTTTTAAAAAATGAAATTTAAATAATAGGAAAGGAAGAGTTAAATGGTTTTCTTATTGCAATAATTTGAAATGTGCAAGTAAAATTCAAGACCCATCTTTCATTAAATCTGGAACTGTTTTATTTGCTTCTCTTCCTCATGAAGAAATTAAAAAAGAAACAAATTGCTCCATCTAGTTCTATATTTTACCATCTCTGAAAATGGATTTATTTTATCTTTGTTTTTGTTCTGAAATCTTGTTGATTTATAACTGAATCTGTTAATAGGTTTACAATGGGCAATTAAACCTGAAAATCCTCATATAAGTAAATAAATATGTGTGTGTATTTATATTTGTAACGTTTTTAAACATATAGTTATATGAATATAAGTTATTTGAGATAAATCCCATAAATCTGAGAATGATAATAAAATGTTGAAAGAAAAACAAACAAACCAAACTTGAAGAAATTTATAATTATCTTGTTATATGTGTGTGTGTGTTTTATTGTTCTTGTTTAAAAAAAAGGGATTTAATATAACTTTGGGGAGGGTTGGACGGTCGACCATCCCAACCCCCTACTCCTTATGCACCACAGCCACGGTTGTGCCATGGCCGCTGCCCACTCCGCCATAGCCACAGCCCTCCCCTACACCTTGGCAACAACCCATTAAGGGCTTGGCCGTATGGCCATTAGCCTCCCATGTGCACCCATTTGGGCATTGTATTCATTTAAATATATATATATATATATATATATATATATATATATAAAGCATATAAACAAATATAACTCTTTATCAGTAAGAGATTTATGCCTACAAAGTTTTCATAACAAAAAGGAAACAATAGCAACTCCCATGGCAGCCCTGCTCGGGAAAATATTCTCCCATATTCATTTTTCAACTCCCTCCAAACAAAGATTTTGAATAAGAGAATAATACAGATGAAGATTGTAAATCTACAATCCATAATACTTGATTTCAAACCCTAAACGGATATTCAATAAAATGGAAAGGAAAAAATGAATGAATGAGCATCCAAATAGCTTGAGTTCCCATGAAATTCCTCCTCCTCCTCATACCTGCAACCAAAAGAATTTCAACAAAGTGAGAATAAAATGAAAAAATATTAGCTTTTGTGAGGAAGCCATAAGGAAATTAGGGCTTCCTTAGTTGCCCTAAGATCCTACGGTGGAGGGCCCTTTGATCCAAGGGCTCTCCTTTAATCTGGTTTTGCTTTTGAAATGTTAATTTTTGCCCCCTTATGTTTTATTTGTTAGGAAATAATTTTAATCCTAACTTAGAAATAAATTAAAAGGGGCATGGGTCCATTTGGGTGACCAAATTAGACCCATGCCCAACTTTTTTAACCTTTTGGGCCTTTTTATGACCTTTATATTATTCTCGAAATTAATTTATTTTTATTTAAACCAACTTAATTAATTTGGCTTATCACGTTTTTATCACCATAGTATATTAATTGGCTTGCTTAAATGGCCTAGTGTCATTTTTTGCCGTTAGAATTTTTGTAACGGCGACTTAGTTGTATAATTATATTATTATATTAACAAAAAAATTATCACAGGTTATTTTATTATATTATTATTATTTATGAGTTTCCTCTAGTAGTTGTTGGCTTGTTTAGTGACCCGCACCGTCAAGGGTGCGACATGCTTAACCTTCCAAAATAAGTGTAACTAATTACTACCAACTTATACCCGTACATATATCTTTTCATTTTCCAGAGAATTGATCGGAAATTACATATAGCAGCCCATACTCTGTCAAAATTGAAAACAAGCCATCAACAACTCCATTTCCTTCCACTATTATTTTCTTGCAGTCCTATTTATCATTTCCCTCCTACTTGTTGAACACTCAAGATCATTGAGCACTCATACGAAGGTTGCAATTTGAGGAGGGAATCTACACGATCAAATTTTAATTCAATCTATGTTTTTTGAGTTGTAAGAGGTCAAGGGTGCATTCATTTTGTTTTTTTAGTTCAGTTCATTGATCACTTTAATATTTCAAAGTTTCTTGAAATTAAAATCTGAATCTTTCAAAAGTTCTAAGCTCTTAATACATAGTGGTTTTTCATATTGTTGTTGATTCACTATTTTATAAGACCCTTACTAATAAACAAATCTAGGGAAAGCTTCTTCTATAAGCTTCACACTATATTTTCTTCAAGTTTTATAGAAGCTTCTTCAAAAAAGTTTTCATTTTAATTGTCTACTTCTATTCATCCATATCTACAATTGAAGGCTACTTTTCGCACAAAGCCATTGTAGGGTTTTGCTCACTAAAGAAGTTGAAAGTTGGTATTGGTATTTGTTTACTTTCAATCTGTTGAATTCATCCATGATTTCTTCCATTGTCAAAAAAAAAAACTTGTTCATTTACACTCAAACATTACACATTATTGAAGGAACCAATTATTTCATTGTGCTTGGATACATTTAGTTATTTGCAAAAGCACGTCTTTTTGTTGTCTCCAACTTTGGGGATTCTTAGGGCTTACAGAGTTACTATCGCAGATTTGTGAAGAATTTTGGTAGCATTGTAGCACCACTCACGGCTTTATTGAAGAAAGACTCCTTCCATTGGAATGAGGAAGCAGCAAAGGCATTTGAAACATTAAAGAAGGCCGTGTACCACTCCATTTCTTGCTACCCCAAATTTTTCCAAAACTTTCATTGTCAAATGTGATGCTTCAAGATGTGGTATAGGTGCGGTAATCATGCAAGACGGTCGTCTCATTTCATTTGAGAGTCGTCAACTCAAAGGTAAAAATTTGTCAAAACCCACTTATGAGAAAAAAAATGATGGCCATTATTCATGAAGTCAAACAATGGAAACCATATCTCACAAGTCGCCACTTCAAGATGAAGCCAAATCATGATAGTCTCAAATACTTCTTGGAGCAATAACTAACAGCTGAAGAACAACAGAAATGGGTCACAAAATGTTGGGTTATGACTTTGAGATCATTTTCAAGAAAGGAAAGGAAAATGCAGTGGTTGATGCTCTATTCGGGAGGGATGAGTACACAGAGGCATTGTTATATGCCATGTCCATATTGTAGACACATTGGGTTGATCAAGGAAGATCAAATTGGCAGAATGACATAGAGAACCACACTCTCATCAGAATCTCCAACAAGATCCAAGCGTGTCAAAAAATTATATGGAAGGGAGACGCATTATGGTACAAGGATAGATTGTACTTATGCAAGAACTCTAACCTTAAAAGTCAAGTTTTTTCTAAGCTACATGCTTCTCCAGTGGGTGGCCATTATGGGTTCTGAAGACTTATCATAGAATTAAGTAGGATTTCTTCTGGGAAGGGTTGAAAGGGGATGTCCAAAAAATTGTGGCAGAATGCTTGGTGTGTCAACATAACAAAGGAGAAACTATTAAGACCCTAGGTCTTCTGCAACCTCTATCTATTCCCAATGAGCGGTGGGAGGAGGTTTCCATGGATTTCATCACAAGATTGCCAAAATCTGAAGGGAAAAGTGTAATCATGGTGGTTGTGGATAGACTCTTGAATATACTCACTATTGTGCTTTTGTCACATCCTTTTACAGCAAGTACAAAAGTCATATATTTTATGGATACAATTCAGAAGCTACATGGTACACCCAAGATTATAGTCAGTGATCATGACCCTATATTTACTAGCAATTTTTGGACTGATTTGTTTGCATGTTTGGGTACTCAATTGGCTCGTAGTTCATCCTATCATCCCCAATCTGATGGGAAGACTAAGGTAGTAAACAAATGTTTAGAGGGGTATCTTCGATATTTTGCTTCAGATAAACAAGAGAGATGGGTTCAGTGGTTGCCACTTGCAAAATGGTGGTATAACACTTCATTTCACACCTCATCCAAAATGTCTCCATTTATGGAATTCTTTGGGTACCAAGCACCATCACTCACCTCCACCTTGAGTGTTCAGCCTAAAGTGAGAGCAATTGAAGAGCATATTCAACACCAACAAGAGGTACTCTCTAGCCTTAGAGAGAATTTGGCAATGGCACAAAACTACATGAAGCAACAAGTTGATCAGCACCGTAGTGAATGACACTTTGAAGTTGGAGACTTTGTTTTTGTGCGATTGCAGCCATATAAGCAGCTCTCCTTGAAACAACAGAAGAAGGATAACAAGCTTTCACCTAAATACTACAGTCCTTATCAAGTGTTACAAAGAATTGGTAGTGTGGCATACAAATTGGAGCTCCCTCAGTCAACCAAAATACATCCAGTCTTCTATGTTTCTTGCTTGAAGAAGGTCATTGGACAGAAGGTGTCCTCCCATTCAAGTATTTCCTCAGCTTAATGCGTTGGGTTGAATCATATTAGAGCCTAAAGGCATCATTCAAACACGCACCAAGAGTTTGAGAACAAGGGTCATTCGAGTATCGCTCAAGTGGAAGAATTTGGATAGTGAAGATGTAACATGGGAAGATGAAGCATTCTTGCAACACGAGCAAAGATTGACAACATTGGGGATAATGTTGCTTTGAAGGGAAGGGGCGTATTACACCCTTGATCCGGTGTCATATGTTGGGATATGTATGGCCGACTTGTGGCTAACATAATCTCTTAAAATGTCATATCTCATTTAGTCGTGCTTTCATATACTTAGTAGGTCGGCCTAGGTTGTTTACATAACATAAGTAGGGAATATATATTAAGTAGTAATTAGTGGTTGAGCATCATATTGAGCACTTGAGTCTTATTGTATGGTTTGGAGGTTGTCCCCTCAAAGTGGCTAAGTCATTCTACTTGTATATTGTGATCTTGACTCTGTATTTTGGTGTTCTTTGTTGTTCTATTGCTGTTAATATTCAGATCTATCTAAGTAATTTCCATACAAATGATTGGTTTTTGACCGCATGAGGAGCCATATTCCCCATTTTGCCATTTTTTTATTTGAACCTTCGGATGTTGTAGCTTTTTCACAAACTAATACATATGAAATCCATTAAATCATGAGGCGTGAGTCCACCAACCATATTTTTCGTGGAAAGAAGATGTGAGATTTGGAACAAATTACACACTCAATAAAACAATATTATTCAACATACAATGCTTACATATATAGCATCTTTAACTCCTACACATATGGAGTCGAGGCTTATCACTTATAACTTCTAAATCCCTACAATCTCTCACACACCTCTATCTAATAGTGAGTTGCTATTAAAACTCACACACTCACAAATACCTATAACAAATATATTATCAAGACACACACAAAGTGAGTCCTAACACTAAGATCCTAACATTCCCCCGTACTCACAAACATTGGAACATGTGGCTGCAAGGCTAAATGAAGGTGGGAGGAACTCACCGACCTTTCATGGATGGAAACATATCAACCACTCCATAGATGGGGACACATCAACCTAGTCCATGGTTGGGAACACGAAACCATTCCAAACTAAGCATGGACACTCATTTGTTCATCCTTCATTCCACATAGGCATACACATTAGTTCACAATCATGTACATCAACTCGGGAAAAAAGAACTGCTACGACCACTTACTTATTCACTCTCGGTGAGTGCTAGTCTTCTCATTAACACATCGGGATTACACATATCGCACCACACATAAATCAATAAAATAAAAATTGAGGATTGGGTCCTCATTCGACGCGCAATGTGGCCACTTGTACACTATCATTGCCACTTAATCGTAAATAGGAGAGACGCTCTACCCTAGTGCTAGAAACTATCCTTTGAATTGGTCGATTTGGCATAGTTGTTGTGCCACTATAGCGAGTATGCAACCTTTCGATTAGTGGCAAACTTGAGGTCAATGTTGGAGCTCTTGTGTCCATTTCCTTTGTCTTCCATCGAATGTTGCTCATTCAGCCGATTGGAACTTGAAGCTCAAGTGCATGTCGTTTTTGATAAGAAACCCCACCATAAGATTGACACATTCTCATTCTAATGGACGTCAAGTTCACCTGATAGTGCATCCACTTACAAGGATGGATTTTGACAATTTTACATCAACTTTGACTTTGATGAAAAGACGGCATACAAAGAAAGGACTCTCAAAACACAAAATCTAGACTTAGATTTGAGGAGTTCAGCACTTATTCAATTTTCAACAAAGTACTTTTGACTTGAAACTTTTTAGAATGAACAAAATATTAACATTTTGACTTACATACAAACAATAACATAACCCAATATCTAATGTCTATAGCTTTTGACTATTAGACATAAACTATATTCAAATTTTTTAACTAACAATTACCAACCAAATAAATTTGACGACAAAAGGATTAGTAACAACTTATACAATATTGCCTAAACAAACAACAATATTAAAAAAATGCTAGACATACTTATAGCTTAATATGCATTTTGACTTTTCTTGGCATAGCAAAAGGATAGCTTCACAAGTGCAAGGATGCAATGGTGTAGAATTGTGTAAGGGTAGCTTCACAAGCTGCATAGACTGCGTCAAAACTCACAGCGAACTTGCAGAACTTAAAGAATTTTACCCTCAGTGGCATGCCCAACACAACCTTTGTGAAGTAAAGCCTGGAAATGTAAGGATTGGAAGAGCCTCCGAGAAGAAAGTCAACAACGCGGGCATGTCTCGCCCTGTCATGCGCTTTGAGTGTCTGGAACAGTACGCCCTTCATACCATTGTTTGCATACATATGTTGTAATTTTTGAACGTCTAAAGCATCAATAGTTGGAAGAGTCAAATAAATGATAAATCCTAGAAGAATAAACCCTAACCATTTAATAGGTAACCTTGGGGATGGCTACGGTGATGGCATGTTCAAATCCTTCTCCATTCAGTACGGCTGTTATTTAATTTGCATCACCGAAACCCTACTCTCCTCTTTAAAAAGAATGCAAGTTGAATCAACTGCAAAAGCAAAGGCAAGTGAACGTGGTGCTAAACTGTAGCATTCGTTTAACAGCCTGGATGAGTACAAATATCCAGCCATGAACCTGTTATGCAGTTTAAAATAAATTTACAAACTAATGCAGGTCTGAAATGAGTGAAGAGAGATGCAGATTCTTGCATGAAGATGGCTTCAGCAGACATGACCAATATGGCATAGAATTGTCACAAATCTATGGATCCTCCAAAACCGACACGCATCAGAACGTGAGCAATGACTGTGCTCTTAGATCCACAATGAATGACTGTTCAGAATATAAGATCTTGCCATGGTACTCCAACCGCAGAGGTTATTGAACCCATACTGCAAATTTGAATCCCAATCTTCCTATCAGACTGCACATATATCTTGGCTGCCCACTCCACACACAACTCATGCACCTCTGATGGCGCGCTTTAAACAATATGTATGGCGGGTAACACTCCCAACAGCGCCTAGCTCTTTAAATGACCCCTCTCCATAGGCTTTCTACAAGCGGCGCCTTTTCTTTTCCTGGCTACTAAACACCAATGCAATGGGAAAGGAAGTAATAATCTGAACACTAATCTAAATTAAACCCTACAAAATGCTTATAAGATTAGCATCTCATCAATCAAGGAATCAGGTCATGAAGATGGACGTTACTATACTTAAAACATTTAGCAAGCGAGAGCAGCCCGCTTTGACACCAAATGTGAGATTTGGAACAAAGCACAACAATAATCGATATTATTCTACATACAATGCTCACATATATAGCCTCTTTAACTCCAACAAATATGGAGTCAAGGCTTATCACTTATAACCTAGGATGCCAAAAACGCCCGGGGGTCAAGGCTTATCACTTATAACCTAGGATGCCAAAAACGCTGGGGTCCCGTTTCCCCTTAGAAACGTTTCAAACGCAAAGGAAACGGGGCGGGGGGGGGGGAAGCGCCAAAACGTTTGAAACGGGGCGGGCGGGGGGGAAACGGCACAAGCGTTTCGGAAACGTTTTGGCCGTTTCCTGCGCTTTTTTTTTTTTAAAACCGACTTTGCTTTTTAAAAAATGAAAAAACTTTGCATTAAATGAACCCTAACCCTAATACAACTACCTAGACTTCCTAAACACACTTCCTAAAAGCTATATAATGACCTCTTGGGTCCATTCTAAATCACACTCTCATTTTTCTCTTGCTAAATACAGTTTTCATTAAACTAGCATTTTGCATTGTGAAGAGCAAAGAGACATCAAGGAGCAGCTTGAAGGAAGAGTTTAGGACGTGTTGCTAAGAGCTAAAGGCTTCAAGGAGGAATTTCAAATCAGATTTGGAAGGTGGGATTGACTTCAAGGAGGAAAAACCAAGTATTTTTCAAGTTTTTTTTTTTTTGTTAAAGAAAATGTTAATGTGATCAATGATCACGAATGATGTGTGCATTATGCACACATCATTCGTGATCATTGATCATGATGTCAATATGTAGGTTTAATTTAGTAATTTTAAAACTCTATGCTTAAAAAAATAAAAATGTAACATTTTCTTTGCGTTTTTAAAATAAAAAGCATATATTCTTTTTTAAAATTATAAATATCATCCGAACTCTGTGTATGCTCTCACCTCGCACCTATACGGTGACCTTGGTGATCAAAAGCAGAATAGGATGTGTAGGGTTTTTAAATTTAATTCTTTTTTTTTTTTAAAAAAGTTTATTTTGTTTTTTAAATTAATAAATCCGAACGCTATGTATGCTCTCACCTCACACCTATACGGTGACCTTGGTGATCAAAAGCAGAATAGGATGTGTATTGTGTAGGGTTTTTAAATTTAATTCTTTTTAAGTTTTTTTTTTTTTTTAAGTTTATTTTGTTTTTTTAAATTAATAAATCCGAACGCTGTGTATGCTCTCACCTCGCGCCTATACGGTGACCTTGGTGATCAAAAGCAGAATAGGATGTGTATTGTGTAGGGTTTTTAAATTTAATTCTTTTTTATTTTTTTTTAAAAATTTATTTGTTTTTTTAAATTAATAAATCCGAACTCTGTGTATGCTCTCACCTCGCGCCTATACGGTGACCTTGGTGATCAAAAGCAGAATAGGATATGTAGGGTGTGGTTCTAAGTTTATGTTTTTATTTTTCAGTGCACGTTTGATTCAATGGCATCCAATTCAGCTTCAGTGGGAGGGCATGGGGTAGGGGAAGAAAGCCAAAGTGGGGGTGTGGATCCTAGAGCTCCTCTTTGGAGACATGTGCAAGTTGTGGAGAACCTTGCTAGTGGTGGCTCTCGAGTTTGGGTATGCAATCATTGCCAAATACAATTTAAATCCTCTTATACCCGACTCAAAGCTCATTTAATGGGGAAATCAGGAACGGGGATTAGAAAATGTGGCAAGGTTGAACCGAAACATATATTGGCATATCTGAAAGAGCAAGAGGAGGCTGATATGGAAGCTTCAAGAGCTAGATTTAAAACTGCTCCTTTGCAAAATAGGGGTTCACAAAAACCACCCAACCCATCAAACCATCCTTTTATCCAAGTTGCAGTTGAAACTCCAACAGAGGGAGAGTGTTTGTCACGAAAGAGAATTTCCAAAGGCCCATTAGAGCAAGCATTTGCAAATGAGAAAAGGGATGTTGCTGATGAGTTGGTTGCTCGATGCATTTATGCATGTGGGCTTCCCTTCAATGTGATGCGCTCACCTTATTGGCAACAAATGGTGAGAGGTATTAATGATGCACCGAAAGGGTATAAAAGCCCTAGTTATGAGAAGGTGAGAACCACATTGTTGGCGAAAGAAGTGGCCCATGTACATACTTCTTTGCAACCAATTAGGGATTCATGGAAGGACTCAAGGGTATCTATCATTTCAGATGGATGGAAAGATGCCCGAAATAGACCCCTAATCAACATTGTTGCAATGTGCCCTAAAGGGGCAATGTTCTTAAGGGCTATTGATTGTGAGGGTGAAGTGAAAGATGCTCAATTTATTGCTAATATTTTGATTGAGGCTATTGAGTCAGTGGGCCCTGCAAGCGTTGTCCAAGTCATCACGAGACAATGCCAAAAATTGTAGAGCAGCAGGATGATTGTTGAGGGGAGATATGAGCACATTTTTTGGACACCTTGTGCAGTACACTCCTTGAATTTGATGCTGCAGAAGATTGGCAAAATACCATGGATTGAGGAAGTTTATACAGAGGCAAATGAGATCCAAATGTTTGTCACAAATCATCATATGTCCCAAGCTATCTTTAGGAGGTTCTCGACATTGGAGTTGTTGAAGGTAACCAAACAATTTCCTAGTTTCTAATTTTTATTTGCTAACTTTTTATGAAATATCAAATTATCAATTGAATTCCTTTTAAATTTAATTTTATATTTTATTAACTTGCTTTAATTTATTTTAATAGGTTGTTGAAACAAGATTTGCCTCTCACACGCTCGTCTTGAGACGACTTGTGAAGGTAAAGCAAGCCTTAAGGCTTATGGTGATTGATGATGTTTGGACCGTCTGGAGGCAATCAAACACAGAAAGAGCCATCAAAGTAAAATCAGTGATACTTGATGATATTTGGTGGGCAAAGGTTGCATACTTGCTTAGTTTTACTGAGCCCATTTTATCTATGATTAGATATACAGACACAGATAATGCTTGCATAGGGGAGATCTATGATGGCATTGACTCTATGCTTGAAAAAATTAGAGACATCATACAACAAAAAGAGCAGGATCCTGAAGAAAAATTCTACAAAGTGAAGTTAAGAACGTGATCATGAGAAGGTGGAATAAAATGACCACCCCATTGCATCTCCTAGCCTATGCCCTGAATCCCAAATTTTATAGCAGTGAAATACTTGCACTACCTGGTAGGCAAAAACCATATGATGACCATGAAGTTGCAAGTGGAGCTAAGGCAAAGCATTCTGGAGGCTTTTTCCTGATCCAAATGTAACTAGTGTGGTCCGTTGTGAAATGACGCTCTTTGTCTCTTCATCTAATAGTAGCATGGGTGAAATAGATGCAACACTTGACAGGTACAAGATGCCCCCATGCATGTGGTGGTGTGCACATGGCCATGATGCCAAGTGGCTACGACCTGTTGCCATTAAAATCCTTTCACAAGTATCAAATATTAAAATGAAATCAAAAGTTTGTTTATTAATTAAAAATGTATGTTCTTACTACTTAGTAAATTAATATTATTACTATTAGTATTACTAATTGAAAATTTCTAACTTCTTTTTTGTAACAGGTGGCTAGCAATTCTTCAGCAGAGCGGAATTGGAGTACATATTCCTTCATCCACTCAATCAAACGGAACAAGTTAGCATCCAAGAAGGCTGAGGATTTAGTGTATGTGCATTCCAATTTGCGCATTCTATCACACAAGAGTGAAGCCTATGTTAGAGGTCCCAACAAACTTTGGGATATTGAACCTGAGACTAGCGACTTTGATGCTTCTGCTGCAACTCTTAGCCAACTTTCACTGCTTGGCATTGATGAAGAAGAATCAGGATCTTTTGCAAAAGGGAGGGAGAGTGGAGCTAGTGGGAGTGGAGATGTCGGTGCTAGTGCTATTCATGGAGATGATTATGAGGAAATCAGAAATCTAGATGATATATTCTAGAATCTAGATTATTATTATCAATTTTGTATATGTGAATCATTGAAATTGTAACCATATTGAATGATGACTCTGTTTAGAACTTAGAGGTTCAAATTTCAATGAATTCAAAATATTTTGAGTGCTTTATCAATTATCTCTTATGGTCTACAATTATAAAATGAGTACTATGCATATATATATATATATATATATATATATATATATTGTACGGACGTTTCCGTCAACGTTTCATATCCAAGGTTTTTTAAAAATTGCCGTTTCCGTTTTCGCTTTCGGCAACTTAGCTTATAACTTCTAAATCCCTATAATCTCTCACACTCATCCTTATCTAATAGTGAGTTGTTATTACACACTCACATACATTCACAAATAACTATAACAATGTATTATCCCATATACGCATAAAGTGAGTACTAACATCAAATTCCCAACAGAAAATGCAGTCAGACATTTTGAATCAAATCAGAATTGAGATTGTTTTTTGGGGTTAATCCTGGTGAGATATTGACCAGTGATCGACAAAGTTGTTTCCGCTATACGGGCTGCAATCCTTTATGAAGGCACATTCCAATGGTCGAGAGAGATATGCAATCCAATTCTTCTGCAATATATCCTTTCCTTCTATTAGTCCATGTGAGTATTGTTGTTCCGAAGACTAGTATCATTTTCTAACTTATCCAGAGCCAAGGTTGTTCTAGTATTAAAACCCGTAACTCCTAATTTTTCATGACGGTCTCGAATGGTATTGAAATCCCATTAGAATTGAGAAGGGAACATTGAGAACGGAAACCTAGGTGTTCGCCATTTTCAGCATGGATATCCGGTTGTTACCGTTCGGAGGATATAAGCATTGAGAATGCATTCCATTCATAGGAGTGAAATACAAAAACTACTCAAATGGGAGAGAAGTGTCAAAAATGAAGTCATACCCGGATAGGTCCTAGTGGAAGAGGGTGCGAGTGGAAGAGCCAAAGCGAGTTTGTTTGGTACCCCATGCGCAACATGGAAAAAAATGCACTGAGAAAATTCAAGTAAATTCAATCCTCTAATATTACAAGAAACAGTGATTTTGTCCCGGGATTATCCGAGAGGGATGGGCTCAAAGAGGGTAGTGTAGGAGGTATATCACTAGGATTGTTTAAAAGGGTAGGATCTCGTAGGAGGGGTTGGAAGGCTAGGATGGGTTGTATGGTCTACAAAGTCCCTAGATGTTTGCCTCTTGTTTTTAATCCGTCTACTTGTTGCTTGGCTTCCCCATGCAAGATGGTGGATGAAGGTGAGTCGGTGGATGTTTTTGTCCTCAATTATGAGGATTTGCACAACATGATGAAAAGGTCCGAAATTCCATTTGGCAAAGTTTTGACTCTAAAACCACTTAGAAAGGCCCAAAATCGCAAGATGCGAAAATCTCAAAAAGCCCAAAACTTCATAAAATTGAGATTGTATTTTGATGAGTTTCATATTGCCACGAATTTTCTCAACTTCTTGGTTGAAGGTTATTAACCTGGCTTTTCAAATTCAAGGCAGTTCATTTACCTTTTAAAACATTAAGTTTGCATATTTTAGTGTGGTGTCCATAGGATTGCCAATTATATCCGAATCGGGAAACAATTGATAAAAGTTTACATCTTGAGCTCCTATATCCAATTACATCATAGAGCATAACGCTCTTTACACAAACAGAGATTTCTCAAGGCCTTTCTACATAGCTTTGGGAGTACGATGAAGCCTTGAGGCTAGGACTTTGCACATGATAAAACCCGAGATGATTAGAGCAGTTTTTGTAGCTCCTCCCCAAATGTTTGTGGCCTTCATTAGAGTCTCTCATGAATTTCCCAATTGTTGCATTTTCTTACAAAATTGTGGTTTGTTTTCTTGCCAACGCATTTTCCATTTCCCATTTCCCATTTACCACATAACATTGTGGTTGGTTTCTCTTCTTTGAGCCATTTATAGCAATTTTCCCAGATCGTGATGAATAAACTATGTTACTAGGGTTCACCCCCCACCCTCCGTGCCCCCGGATACGTACCTAGTACGGATCGTCCCGAGTACTGATCTTGAGACATCCCGGTACGCGGGTATGTATTGGGTACGTATCGGGTACGGTTTGACGTACCCGGGACGTATCAGTACCGTTGGGCAGGGGGGCTCCAAATTTTTTTATTTTATGTTTTTTTATGAAATAGTCTATATTACTTAATATAAAATATTACAGCCTATCCACAAAAAAATATGGGTGGTAAAGGGCACACCCCATGATCAAACTAGTCGTGACGGCTAGGAGACTAAAGTATCAAGCCCAAGGGGCAACAACAAACTTAACAACAATGCCAGAAAAACATAAAAAAACTAGGCAGCCACAACAAACATAGGGGTAGGGGTGGTGGTGGCCCCTTATCCTCCAAGTTACTACCAGGAAGATCTTTGCCATCCGGAAGGGGCGGCCGACTGAAGCAACTTCTTCATCTTTGTCTTCATTTTGGCTAGGAGAAATAGCAAGAGCCAACCTGGGAACTTTGCAGAGTCCCACCCATCCCTCTGCATAGGAGGCAGGGAGTGGTGGTGGGAACCCCACCACCTTTGCGCGCCAAACGGTGAAGGGACCCCAACCACCGCGATTAACAAGGCTACGCCGTTGCTCGAGCTGCCGCCTGGGAGAGCGATGACGATGTGCTTGGTCTACCGACCGGCCACGGCCACGACGCCCTCTTGGACGAACACTCCCAGAAGGGGAGGTAGGAGGTTCCTGCGCCACAGTGCAAGGAGCGTTGGCCCAATGATCTAGAAGGGTCTGAAGGTGCCGCACCTCCAGCTCCACCTTGCGGGCCTGGTCTTGGATCTGTAAGAACACATTTGAGATAAGCATGGCCTTATCATAATGCGAAAGAATACAAGAAAGCTGGAATTAGCAAAAACAACAGAATTGCGTTCTTTCCATATAAAAAAAGGATCTCCACTCTGAAAGTATGCCACACTTGTGCAAAAGCATGGGGAATGGAAATAGAATCCCCCAACAAAGTATGTTGCCAATGAAATTGAGCTGGTCTAAACGGCCGAAAGAAATCGTGGATCCAAGCCCAAATAGCTTGAGCTTTTGGGCAGTACCAGAACAGATGTATGAGCGTCTCAATGTGCCCACAAAAAGGGCATAGCCGAGGAGCTATCCCGTAATGAGCTAATCTACCCAAGAGGAAGACCTTGATAAAGCTAGACACCAAGCAAAATAGGCTAACTTGGGCTGAATGATGGCTTTCCATACGGTATGAAATCTAGCTTCCCAGGATGACCATCCAGAATTGATGGACCATCTGGAGTTAAGCAAGGCTACCATTGGCAGCCTGGGGGTGAGCAGAGCATAACCTTTGCCTGGGGAGTAATTTAAAAAGGGGTATCTGGAAACCATTTCCAATCCTTCCACCAAGGCCTGAGAGAGATGACACCAACTTTGTGAAGCATCTCGGCAGGAATGGAATCAAGAACTTCCTGATAAGACTCTCTGTCGGTGAAGCAAGTCGAAACTTGGCTTTAGCTTGAGGCCAAGTGAGAAGTAATCTGGTCTACTGCAAAAGATGTCTTTAAGAGTGCACAAGCCTCGACGATATAACTTAAGAGCATGAACCCAGGGCACTTGGGCAAGCGGCACATCATGAAAATTGATGAGAGGAGACCACCAAATGTTGTGGTCATTAATGGATAGCCCATTTCTGAATCCATCCCCTTCCCAGATTAAAAAGGGTTTGAGCAACTCCCAAGCTTTCCATATGCTTTTGACAACAAAAGTGCCCACAATCTTAACCAGGGCTTTGATAATGAGCAGGCTATGAAAATCCAGCCCTTGCCAAGTTTTACGCCCCGTGGGGAGCCTTGACAAATACAGTTGCGAATCAACACTTTCCAAGCTTCGTTGCTAGTGCAGGCCCGAATAATCCACTTGGCTGCAAGAGCAGACCCCTGGCGGCCAATGTCAGTCAGACCAAGACCTCCAGAATCCCTAGGGAGACAACAATACTCCCAAGGCAACTCTATGAAAGCCTTTGCAAGGTCCGAGCTAGCCCAAAGGAAATCTCTAAGGAGTTTCTCCAATTTCTTGTAAGAGGCTTTAGCCTGGCACCCAACAAGAAGAATAATAAACATGTGTGGCTACCAATATCTTGGAGCAAATCTGAAATTTTCTCTGCAAGCGAAAGGGGTTTAGTAATCCAAGTACTCCAATTTGCGGAAACCTGTCAATAACATATTGCCAAAGTTGACTGGGAGAAGCATCGAAAGCAAAGGGAATGCCCAGAAATTTAAAAATTTCTCCATGCTAGATATACTTCCAGTCAAAACGATTCAGCCAACCAGGTTTAGGGAGAAAAGATTGCCCAAGGCATTGGGTCTTTCTCCATTGGATACTGGAACCTGAAGCTAAACAATATGTATCCAAACATTGCATGGCATTGTTGATATTCGCTTCCTCCTCCAGGAGCGTGAGGAAGGAGTCATCTGCAAAATGCCCATTGACAAGCTGAAGGGGAGTCGCAGAAGGGAGTTGAATACCCCTCACAAGCCCTTGATCATGAGCATGGGCAAGGAGGAAACCAAAACCTTCAGCGGTTAGCACATAAGAGTAAGCAAAGGACACCTTGTTTGATAGAACGAAAAAGCCCAAACTACTCGGAAGTATGACCATTAATCAGATAAAGAGGTCGTGGCATCTGAAAAAAGCATTTTGACAGAGGCGATGAAAACCGAACCGAAGCCCAACGCTTCAAGCATCGCAAGAATGAAATGCCATTCAATCCTGTCATAGGCTTTTTCAAAGTCAATTTTGACAAAAATGGCTAGTTGTTTAGAGGTTCTTGCCCACTCCATACCTTCCCAGATAACCAAAATGTTATCCAGAATGTACCTGCTTTGTATGAAACCAGTCTGCTCAGGACTGACAATAATGGGCAAAATGGGCGAAGCCGAAGAGTCGACCAGCCAACCGCAGATGAGCTCTGGGTCGCCTGCTTTAGGGATGAACTTTATGTGACCCCTATTAATAAGGGCACCGAGGGACCCTGAGTGGAGAGCCTCGAGGTAGACTTGCAGCAGATCATGACCTACCATGTCCCAAAGGGCTTTGTAAAACTCGCAAGGGAAGCCATCCATTCTAGGAGCTTTATCATTGGCCATAAGGGAAACAACTTCATATAAGTCCTCTAAAGTAAGCAATCTGTCACAGATAACTCTGGCGGTGAAAGCTTGCAAGGAACTACCGAGAGGCATTCAGTGAGCGTGGCTTTTCACTCAGGAGACTCGTCCTGTGCTTTGAAAACCTGAACATAGTGCCTAACAAAGGCTTGGACCATCTGAGGAGTGTCTGAAATCCAAACACCAAGCATCAACAATGGCAGAAATTTGTTGGTTCATGTGTTTGGCCTTGAGCCGCTAGTAAAACTCTTTGGTGTTACGGTCTCCAATTTTAAGCCAGTGGAGCCGAGCCTTAATCTGAGCACCCCGAGCTGTGTAGTCATCAAGCAATGCAGATTTTTGCCGCAGTTTTGCCACTTGGAGTTGCAGAGCAACATTGAAAGGAGCTTGTTCGAGCGCCACCGTCGAGCGGCTCAACTCGGTGGAGGTGGTGGAATAGGCCCGCCGCCGGAACTTAGCGAGTTGAACACCATACATCCAAAGGAATTTAGTGAGCCGAATTATAGCGTCTTTCCACCAACTTATCCAACCCACCTTACCAAGAGGGCGAGGTGCAAGGTTCCAAATTTGGCGGATGTGCGCCAAAGTTGGGTCATGATGCAGTAAAGCAAGTATTTAAATAAAACTGCTGTCTTTTTAATTTTTGGCAGTTGAAAAGTCCATTCAATCAGAACCGAATCGGAATGTGGTCGGAAAGAACAACGGTCGGTAAAGCTTCCACCGGAAGAGAGTAACAGTGGCAAATTTAAAGAAAGGTCTGTAATGAGATCATGACACGATCTAGCCTTTTAAAAACTCGATCTTGGCCATTTCTAAGATTAGACCAAGTGTACCATGGCAGCGTGTTGGTGTGACGCAAATAATTAGGGTCATAAAACCCAAATTTATTACGCATGTAAAACCAAGCTTCCCTTTCGCCAGCTGGCCATCTCATGGGTAGAAGGCCCATTTTGTCTTTGGGATGTTCAACCATATTAAAATCCCCATTGATTAACCAATGTGCACTTGGAAGGTCGTCAGCCACCCACCGCCAAAGTGACGTCCTTTCTGACGCGTCATTGGGTGCATAAACATTAATAATCCCAAAGGAGAGATTTTCAATATTGAATAGCACCCAGAGAATACGGTTGTCAGGGTCACATCCATGATTGACATAATGCGGCCGCCACTTCGGAGAAATAAATGTGATCATTCCACCTCTCCCAGCTGCATGGTTGCTAGAGATAGCTAAACTGTCAGGCCAAATAGTCTTGGCGACAGAATCAAGCAAAAAACCTGTAACTTTGATTTCTTGTAAACACAGAATATCCATATCCAGGAAGCTTTTCCTAAAATCTCGCACTATGTATTTGCGAGTGGAGTCTGTGAGACCCCGAACATTCCATGAGTAGCAAATTCATGAGGAAACATTGTCCAGATGCATTTCTGAGTCTAGCTCACTCAAACCATCAAGGGCCCCAAAACCGTTCTGCAAAAACCGTTGTTGGTTAACTGTAAAGAAATCAGACAATTGAGTAGCCCACCGGCTATTAGGGCTATAATCCCCCTCCTCGCTTGCGAGGAGGGCTATGAGAACATGCCAAACCGCCTACTTTTGTGGTGAAACCACTTTGTTAGAAACTAGTAACGGTTGAAGACCACTCTCATTCTGCAAAAGAGCAGGTTGAGTGTTTGAGGCCAAAGGAGCCAATTTTCTTGAAGAACCAACCATACTGCTAGCCATAACCTTCGTATGAACCAGAGGCAACTTGGTATCCGAAGGTTGCTTTGCAACTGAGCTGGAGGCATTTGGAAGTGTCTTTCCGGCTTGAATAGTTGAACCAGGTTGCAAAGGCCCGACAGGAGTGGCTTTGTTCTTGTTGGCTCTTCGGCCACCCACTGTGTGTCAACCCTCCTCTTCAGGTTGAGGGCGAGGATCGCCAAGAGGCTTTGAAGTGGCTCGGCGAGTGGCCAACAAGGGACAGTCCTAAATTTTATGCTCAAAAGATTGACATCGGAAACAAGTATTCGGAAGATTGATGTATACCACCTTCTGAGCGAAATACACATCACCAACCTGGATGGCAATGGACTCTTTCAGGTCCTTCGAAAGATCCAGTTCTATGCAAACCCTCTTCTGCGGACGAGCTGCAAAAAACTTGTTAGGCTCTGTGTAGATAACACGGCCGAGGGTGGCAGCAATACGCTCTAAAAAATGCCAGCAAGGCATAGGAAGCCCTAGGAACTCAACCCAAACGGGGACCTTAAGAGCCGTCTGGTCAGAGACTACAAAGTCCCTGGTCCAGGGAGACAAAACCAGAAGGAGCTTCTTACATACCAGGTTTGTTGCTTATGTAAGATAAGGGAAGCATGACTAGGATCAGCAAAACGAAGGCAAAAAAACCACGGGTTAGGTTCTAGATAGATTCCAGTTTAATACCATGCGTCGTCCAAGCAGTTTGGACCCATGATTTAAGCATACTTTCAGAGGGAGTCCTTCCAACAAAATACCCTATTAAGCAGAATTGTTCTAGCCATTTACAGGCGGAATCAAATTGAAAGTGGTAAAACAATATCAAGGGAAGTATCATTACCTCGTGGAATACTTTCAGCACAAACTTGCGAGGGCGTTTCCCCGGAGCCATTTTTCGCAAAATCGCCGCTCTCCATCGTCAGTTGAAATAATTGGACTAGAGTCGAGCGAAGTCATATTTAAAGCCCGCCAAGCGGCTAGGCTCTAGAAAAGAGGCCGAATAAATGCGTTAATGGCAACAAATCTCTCACTACAGATAAACTCTCTGCTCTCGGCATGCAGAACCCTAATTTCTCCCATTTTATGTTATTTTGACTCAAACAAACTTCAATTTTATTGAGGACTAGACTAGCGAGGCATGACAACGAGAAGGAAACCTAGAGATTTTTAAAATCCCTCTAGTTAATTCAAGAGAAAATATTCAAAGGATATCAAGAACGTTTGAGGTAATTATTTGGGATCATTGCAATTAGCCAAGGAAAGATGCTATTCATAGAAATTTGGACATATATCTGAGCCTCCGTACAAGTTATTTATGAGATCAAATCTCAAGTGATCTTCAATACTAATAGAAAAATTTGGAGCCGCAAATTGCATAGCTTAATGTTTCAAAGAGCATCCTTTCCTAGAAACTATTAAGGCACAACATTGACTCCTTCCCGCATCCTTAAGGAGGATTAGAAGGTGATTTTGGATAATATGAATGCAAGAACCAACCATTGGACTAACCTCTTTAGTTATCATTGGCAAGTTAGAGTCAACCTAATTAAATAGGTCCTTCAGGAGCTCCCTATATACATCTTTTATGGCCACCATCGCAACACAAAAATTAATCTCAAAGGAAATGGATGAAACACAAAGGAATATAATATTCATATATCATAGAAAATGTAAAATCTTAAGTATATTGAATGTTTTGAACATTGATCGTACTATATTTTTCAAGTTTTTTATTTCTTATGGACTAAAAATGAGTAAATGAGTATATGAATAAAAAATATATTTTTATTTTTATTTTTTTAATGTGTACGGACGTATCAAGACATATCGTACCCAAGGGTTTTTAAATTGGCGTATCTGCATATCGAACTTGTACCGTACCACTGGCAACATAGTGAATAAACATGGGGATAACGGATTACTGATTTGTATTGATTTGGAGGGCATTGCAATACAGCCTTCAATACAATTCATGAACATTGAATGAGACCTGAACTCATTAATGATGCCCAAGATGAGATGTCAACTACATTTGTCAAACACTTTAGCCTTGTCCAACTTGAGAGTACCCCGGCCTCTTGATATGATGGAATGTATTGTTTCCTTGGCTACTGTTACATTATTCAAAATTTGACAGCCTTTGCAAATTTGGATGATATGCAATTGTTAAGAATATTGATCCAAAGTAGGGTTTTTAAGAATAATGGATTTCATTCATAAAACAATTTTATTTGTTTTTGTGTGCACATGAGGATTGAAGTTGAAGAGTCGTCCTCATTTTTGTCTCGTGTCTTTTCAGTAGAATAAGAAATGTCAAGATAACAGCTCTTCCACTTCTGTAACTTTTCTTCCTTTGTTGAGCAGATTGTACAAGTATCGATAAATGGTCCATGGAAATCCAACACAAGCTTTGTAATCATTTTGTTGAAATTAATAAAATTTTCTTAGCCTAGACAGCGCTTGGGGAGACCAAATCTTGTACATGTAGCATCAGAGCTGCATGGATAATCTAGGTGATCAAAAGTTCCATGCTTAGTTAGGGTAATCTCTATTTTGTTCTCCCATCCTCCACTGTGTTTCCTTGTTTTTTCATTTTCTGTTGGAAAAAAATATTATAGGAAAGGAAATTGAATATGAACTGCTTCAGCCATTTCCTTGCTTCTCCTCTAGGATCTACTGTCATTATGTGCCTATAAAACACTGTCCAGAACTCCCGCTGCATGCCACAGGTTTGAGAGAAAATTGGTTTAGCATTTTTGAAACGTTGTGGAATACAGTATACAGTTAGCATTGGAAGTCTTCAAAACCAAATATGCAGTCTGTTTTGGCAGCCCACAGTTCATGAGACATTTTGGCAGACCATGGCAAGTACTCTCGGTCTGGATACAGTCCACAATCTGGGGAATCGGTCCACATTTTGATGGAGCAGATAGAGAATTGGAGATAAAGGTTAAGAAGTCAAAAATAATAATCAAAGTACATTGAAACCTTTTATAAGTCCGCCCTTTTGTCACATGCTAGGTGCCAGGTGTTGAAAGTTGAGCACTTTAATTTGTGAAAGGTGATTTTATTTTGTAAAAATGGTGGAAAGTTTAAAAACAAATTGGGGTTGTGAGGTGGCAGGAATAAGTAGATTCTTTTGATGCATGTCTTTGTTTTGTTGGGTCTTCATTTTTCCCATTATCTCTCCTAATGATGTTGAAGATTTCACTAGTATTCACCAACTCAGATAGATTAAATGACACAAACTACACATAATGTAAAAGGGTAGTCAAATGAACTTTAATTTTTAATGATTTGAAGAGTTTAGTAGAGAAAAGAAATGAACAAACAGTTCCAACTGCTGCAAATAAAAAAGCTACATTTGATTTAAAAACTTAAAAAGTGCTTGCACTCATTCAATGTTCTTGCACATTAGAGACGTGTTCACATAAAATCATCAAAAATAGTAGGGAAGCATGGCACACTCTTAGTGATGTGTATGATAAGCAGCCACAATACAAGCAAATTGATCTATTACTCCAGTTGTATAGTCAAAAGTTGTCCAAAACAAGGGAAGTAAGAGAAAATTTGTCTAACATGGAAAGCATCCACTCACAAATTGGCAAAGCACAATGATAACTGTTATATTGAATGGTCTTCCTTCTCCCTTAGAAATTTTATTGAAACATAGTAACTAACAGATAAATTGGGCGCAAGGATATATGACACACTTTGTGAGTTGTTAATTCAGCACACTAATAGCTTGCCTAGGAGAAGGCATAAATCAGAAGAAGCCTTTGCCGCAAGTTCTGGCATTTCAAACAGAGGTAGAGGTAGAGGGAGAGGCACTTGCAACAATGTTGGAAGAGGTAGAGGCTTCCATCACTCTGGTAGAGCAATGTTGGAAGAGGTAGAGGTTTCCATCACCCTGGTAGAGCAATGTTGGAAGAGGTAGACGTTTCCATCACTCTGGTAGAGGTGGTGGACACAGAAGTGATCATCATCATGAAGAGCGTGATGGAGATAATTATTCTACAGGAAGATGAAGATATGATAGAGGAAGAGAAAGAGGCCAAAGCAGAAGCAAGACAAAAATCTCTTGCTACAGATCTGAAATTATTGGACATTGTGCTACCAAATGTTGCACACCTTTAAAGAAGATTCCAAAGGGGTAAGATTGCACTAGTTATCCAGAGATGGTATATATTTTGAATTAGCTGCTGCTTTTCCTTCTCCATACTTGGATTTAAACATTTGTCTCTCATCTTGGCTTAAAGGCTGTGCAAACATTTCTTTGTCTCAGAAAGCTGCTGGAAAATGGTGCCAAAATCTTGCTTATTCCAGCTTTTAAGCTTCTATTTGTATGCCTTTGTTTTCCAGCAAATTTTTATATTTCATGACCTTGCATGTCGTTTCCTTCTATTGGAAGGGACAAAGTCCAGTCCTATCCTCAATCCGAACAACCGGATCATCACCGGTTACAACCCAGAGAATAACCCCACTGCCTCTATCAGGGCAGACCCTCCGGGGTATAACAACAGACAAAACAAAAAACAAAAGATTGCAGTTCCACCTACAGTTAATAGTATTGGGTCGGGTCCCGAATTTTGTTGGCTATTTACAGGTAGACAGCCCAATTGTCTGATAAGATCTGATTATAACCAAAGGCTAATAATTGTCAGTATCCCATTTTTAGAAATTGAACAACATTTTGTTTCATTTTCTCCTATTACGCCAGGTAAAAATCCTTGACAAATCTGTGAAGCTTTGATCCTCAGTGCTCAAAAATGATCTGCTGACCTTTGATTTAAAATATGGCCACCTTTTTTGGGGCATGATTTTATCACACTTTGAAATCGCCTCCCAGAATAATTAGTGGTCACTGTAACTGGTCAGTCAGTATGCTGTATTTTGAATTGCCTTGTCTTGCAATTTCCTACTGGTGTAATTTAAACCGAGACAATAAATCAGTTATCAATCTTTTATAATGACCCTCATTTGAATCTTCGCCTCTTGACTGTGGCCCTCATTTGATTGCCCAGCTTAATCTCCAAACCTTCTTCCAAGGGCATATTAATTTTCTATGTCCAACCATGGCAAATCACATTAAATGATCCACTCCTCCAAGGAATAAAATTAGCACTCACAGGATTCTGCACTAGTGTCTGATGCTACCATCCATGCCAAAATGATATATTTGAGCTATGGGCAGTGGTACATATGAACCACAATCAATTTTCCAACCATCTGCTAACCATTTTATTCTTTTGTTCCTGCATCTCATTTGCACACCCAGTGAGAATTCTAGCCTAATATTTCTTTTGGATAGCATTTGTGTGACCAGTGCTTCTATTTGTGCCTTATTTTTACATTCCCAAATCATATATACACCAAATTGTAATGTCCCTTTCCAGGCTCTAACTGAAAAACAAAGGAAATAGCACAAACCCCAATTGATAGTAAACTGAATTTTATGACAGCTAACTGAAAATTATAACAGCAGTCTGATTTTTATAAAAGCAACGAGTAATAACTCTTCAAAATTGCACCATTCACACCATCCAAAACATGTAGGGACACTTAGAAATATTTTAGAACCAATATTAACCAAGAAATCAGCCTTCAAACCCCAGCTGGAAATTAAATAAATGACAGCAGAGAACACCCTTACAAAGTGGCTGGAAATGAATGATTCCAAGCCCAAAAATGAAGTCCAAATATAGATTCCGGCTGCTAAAAATATGAAGAATGCAATGATGGCTGAGTTGGAAGTCTTCGTGCCCTAGAAACCACCTAACTCTTCCCCAAGGTGGGTCACTCCCTAGGAGAGGGGCTGAAAATCACTGTAGACTCAAACCCTAGCTGAAAATCTGCAACATCAATCTTCTTGAAGCACTTTGGAAACCCCGGGATGGAGAATCCTCAATAAATTGAAGAGTTTTTGTTCTTCAATCAAGCAAGGAAGGTTTTCGTCCTCCTTGTTGGCCACACCAAAGGATTTTCACCCTTAAGTGGAAGTAATTGAGCAATCAGCCCAAAAACCATGCAAAGTTAATTTTTAGACAAGATGATGATGCACAAATGAGCCAAGCGACCCCTTTTATACCTTGTTGTGGCACCAAACCCAATTAGAAAGCTTCCAATTAGGACCAACCTCATAATGGATACTTTTCTTTTATTTTTCTTTGGCTTTTCACCTTCTTAACCCAGCTGACCTGACTTTATGTAGAAAACTATTAAAGAAGAATACAATGCTCATGAAAATAACTGAAAAACATGAAAATTACTTCCCTTATTCATTTCCTTCTAGCCCACGGGAAGTGGAATGGGCTTAAAGTCTCCAAATTGAACTAGCTTGGAAAAGGGGACATTACACAAATTCACTCTATAAAGCATTTTGAGCATTTTTACAAGTAGATGGTTACTATTTTGTAACATAGAAGGTCATACTAAAGGGCAATATCCTTCAGTATCAAGCAGAAGTCATCAAATAATGCCCTTGTATTGTGCCTGATGTTGTGGGCTTGTCTAAATGAGTACACATTATGGGCTGTTCTTGGCAGAAAACCCCATTTATTATGAGTCATTAACTTCTATGGTACTCAAGCCAATTCCCAAAAGGTGTCATTCTTTTCAATTTTTGAGTCAAGATGAAGCTTAGGTGAATTTGTGGCTACCATACCAATTTATACAGATTCATACTTCATTTAGGTGTTCACCCCCAAAATCTCCCATTTGTATGTTGATTAAACCTTAATATCTTCGCCAACACAATATATAGGCTTAATGCTAGCTAATAGTCTACTCACAGTGCGTTTCATAGCTATATACACATCTTCCATCTTTCTAGTATCAAGATAATGCTTATCTTTTCTTCATTTGTTTAAGGGATTCCATGGAGTAGGGGTGTTTAACTAAGTAGCTGATCCTGGTACTAGTACAGAGTTCGGGGTTTGGGTATATGCCAAAACAATGATTTTTTTGGCCTAGGAGCAGCTTGGGTACGACCGCATAAAAATATATAAAATATTAAAAAATAGTCAAATAAGCAATATTAACCACATAATATGCATAATAGAGTAAGCAAAATAAGTTAAATAACCACAAAACATATTGATAATTTAATATCATATGTCATGATATTCAATGGTCGAACTTAGAACAAGCACATAGTGCAAATGTTACAATCTATACACAAAAATCAGGATAAATCAGCATCAACACCATCATATGGTTTATTAGAACCACAAGCAGTAGCAATGTCACTTCCACTAGCTCTGCTATGCAGGTCCTCTGAAGAACCCTCTAGCTCCATGTCAAGCAATGAAAGGTAGGCAATGGAAGCATCCAAACCAGGAGTATTTGGGTCTACATCCCAACACTTTGTTGCCCCTTGCTTGTACTCATCTTGCTTGTGTGTTAGAAGGCACGGGTTGGAATGCACATAGACCAAATCCTCCATCTTTTTGCTATCAGTTTGTTACGCTTAACTAAGTGGACAAAGGAGTATAAACCCTAGATCCGCTCAGCTAAAGTGGAACACACAACCTATTGAGGCAAGCCACAAAGTCAATGCAAAATTAAAATTTATAAAAATAAATAGTTAAAACAAAACATTAAAAAAAGTTAACGAGTTAAAAAAATCTTAAGATGGACACATTGTTTCGACCAATGAATACCTAATAGGCTGCATAATATTTACTTTATTTTGCCAATAAGGTGGTGCACACCTTCTCATATCTTGGACCAGTGAACCCTTTAGGGGCATCATTGATAGCTTTCACCATATCCTACCAAGTATGGTGATCTAAAAACATTAAAATGGCAACCCACATGCATATCTACAACATCCAATGTGTTGCTTGGCTATGTCCCCTGGATTCATTTTGGAATGTCCTTTCCAATTGACCTGCACCTTTAGTTCTCTTGTGACTAAGAGGTGAATCCTCTTCCTCTACGCCTTCGGGAATGTAGACAAAAATGGGTGTGATGCGGCCAGGAAATTTGTACAAGACAAAGCAACGGGTGGCTTTCTAAATTTAGATCCTTTCTTTGCCAAATGATCCTTCGATTTTAGGGCAACTGCCGCATCCACTTCTTGTTCTTTGATGTATCCAAGGATCTTTGGAGTTGGCAACCCCCTTGCCACTCGGCCCACCTAAAGGTTTAATTCCTTGATTAGGAATTGCAAACAAATGGGTTTTCACCCAAGTGTATGAGCTCTTATCTTTGGCTTTACACTTTGAGTAAATCCAAATATTAATCCCTCCACTTGGCACCTGTTTCAACATTGTGACATGCTTCCAAAGGAAAGGAAGTATTGGTTTTAAAGGTTGCCCCTTGGTCCACTAAATGAGCACTTGCAGCCGTTATAGCAAATCCTTATAGCTACTTGGTTTTTAAACAAACAATATTACTGTTAATTTTTTTGTCCCAAGGAAAAGAAACCTATTTGACATTTGTTGAAAGAATGTTCAAAAAAATAATTTAAAAATTGAAAACAAGTTACAAACTACAAAAACCCACAAAATTTACCTTAAACCAACAATCCTTTTTGCTGAAAACTCCTTAATCTCTTTGGCACCAAATGGGCAGTTTTAGTAGCGTAGGATTAGCAAAAGGATGGAGTTTCAGCCCCAAGCAATTGAAAAAATGTGGATGAGCAAAAGTGCAGTGAGAGGTAAATGTGTTGTTTGCTTTTGATAAAATGAATGTGAGAGTGGCTTTTAGCATTTCCCCATGATTTCTTTTGTTTTATATTATTTTTTATGTCCAACTTTGACTTTTTACGCTAAAAAAATGTTTCTGTTGTGGGTCCCTATCGTATTCGCCCCATGTACTGCCTAGCACAGTTGGACGTGCACAGATTCATCATAGGATGAAACCAGCCCTGACCAAATCTACTGAGCCGCACCCAAGGCAAATTTGGTGGCGAATCAGATCCGGACCAGGCACATACCAGGTTTGGTCTCCTGGGTACAAGAAACTGGTAATGTAGGTGTTTAAAGTTAGGGGAGTGCAAAATTTAATTCTCTTTAAATATCCCATTTTTCTTTTCAATCTGTTTTTTAAATGTATTTAATTAGCACGCCTTTACAATTACAGATTTGTAACCGAATACTCATGCCAAGGAAACAAAGCTCACATGGATTTTATAAGTGCTACACCATAAATATTTTCTTGTCAAATTTATATGCAGATATATCCACGAGATTTTTAAAAGATCTCCGAAACTTGCCATGGTGTTATGAACAGGGATGTGAAAACAAAAGTTCCTGGTTTGGTGCCAATGTTACGGACCTCATATCCTACACACGCTCTACTTCTGTACAGATAAAAAAAAGTTTTTCCTCATGAACTAGTGGGTTCTAAGTTGAAGGTTGGTAGCATTAGAGTGTATGTAATGGTCATAACAGCTAGGTCATAGTTATGAGTTGGTTGGCAGATATGAGTTAGCTGACAGTTTCAAAATCGGATCATGAAGACTTCAAATCTAATCCACACTTGAGCACTTCTGCATGAACCATTGCTTCTTCTTCTCTCTCTGTATTGCCTTCTGATCTGTTTTATTCTTCCTTTATAGTATCTGGGATTGACATCAGAAGGTCAGAATTCAGGGTTTGAATATCTGAGAAGCACATAATTGACAGAGCTCTGGTGCTAGCACTTCAATGGAGGAGAAAGTTGGTCTGCATGTAAGAAGCATATTTCTGAGAAGTACAGAAAAATAAAATAAAAAGAAAAGAAAAATATGTTTTTCTCCGAAAATGGAAAACTTCAGAGTTTGTTTGTTCTAATTTTTGTTGTGAGACCATGTATGGTAGTGAACATTTATTTTTAAGTAGCTGTAAGGCTTTGAAATATTGTAACTGCCTGAATATCAGAGATAACAATCTGTTTGAGCGGTATGATTCCTGGACCAGATTGAGCTCTCAAACAGGGCACAATCACAAAAATTGTGTGTAGAACAGTAGATGAGAATTTGATTCAGTCTATATTGCAGTTGTATAAAGTGTGGCATTATGGTTTTGCCTGAACACAAGCAAATCTGTGCCTGTAGATTGCTGCAGTGTAATGAAGGCCCAAATAGACTTTATGCAAAGAACAAAACCTGAAGTTTTTCATAAAGAATCTGAACAACAAACCTGGAGGTAATTTTGAGGCCATTTTGGAAACATATCAGCACGAATAGAGGCAGCATTTCTGGTGAAATTTCCTTTATCAGCACAAATTCTGTTCTTAGCAGCAGTTGGAGTTTGATAGATTAGAGTGCATCAGTAGAAGTTGTTTTATCAGAAGTATAGAAGTAGAAACCAACTGAAATGAAAAATTTAAACAATCACTTCCTTGCCAAATCTCAGAGGTCTAATGATCAGAATAACAGTATTTGAAAAGTAAGATGGCTGTCATAATTGAATATGGAGATTTGACTGATGTTGTCGAAAGACAACCTGCTAAAGAGGAAGGAGAGGTAGATGATACTGAAGAAGATAGGGATCAAAGTAAATATAGCAAGGCCTTCAAGCTCTTGAAACTCTTGGTGATGAATGAAATGTTGCCCAAAGTTTCAGGGTTAAAAATTGCATTAAAGGTTAGGAGTAGGTTGAAAGGAAAATACCAGACATCGGATGGAGAGAGGGCATTACATTTGAAGAGCCTGTTATTGTTTCTCAAATTGAAAGAGGGAGATACACTTCAGCAGAATCTGCTGAAAATAAAATCTGTGACGGATCAATTGGGCTCCATTGACAGGAAAAAGAAGAATGGTGATCACTCTTACAAGCTGCCTCCTTCATTCAAAAAGTTCGTTGAAACTATTAATCAGACTTCTGAGGATGATAATATCACCTTTGATAGATTGTGTAACAAACTGCTACAAAAGGACAGGTGGATGAATCGTGAAACAATTCAAAAGAATGCTGAATCATCCAAAAGTGTTATTTCTACAAAAATCAAAGGGAAAAGAAGATACAGTAACGGTCTCAATAAGGAAAACAACCGCTGAAGCATCTAACACGGGTAATTTTACCTACAAAAATGTAAGGTGTTACTTCTGGGTCCAATGTATCTCCTAAAGAATCCAATAATAATGAGGCAAACAATGTTAAACATGAGAATGAAGATGATGAATATATCTTAGTTGTTTCTCAACATCAGGAAGACATTATATCATAATTTGATTATGGCGCCAGTAAATGCACGACTGGCAGGAAGGATTGGTTTGTATTCTTTGTTGCAGATAACATTTGGTCTGAAATGTGATTCTCGGGGATGGAAGAACACATTATGTAGATAGCCATAAAAATGTTCAAGTCAAACTGGCAAGAGTTAAGAAAATCACTTTTCAAAATGTTTTGCATATTCCTGGCTTGCGTAAGAATTTATTGAGGGATAATAGGTGTAATATTATAGTAACATTATATGCAAATCAGTATTTTGTGAGGGATAATAGGTGTAATAAGGTTTTAACATCTGATCTTAGAAAAAATACTATATACCATTTTCATGAGGCCAACCCTTCACAAGCATGTGCCTTGGTTCCTGTTGCCAACAATGGCACACTTTGGCACCAAATACAAATTAGAATTTACAATATCATTTTACTCTAGAGAAACATAGAATGTTAGAAAGAATACCTCACATACAGGAAACAAAAGGGGCTTGTGAAACATGCTCGGCAAGGAAAGAGTGTCAAAATCCTCTTGAGAAAGGAAAAGCATGGAGAGTGAAGCACCATTTAGAGCAGGTGCACAGTGATATATATAAACCTACAAAAGTAACCTCTATTTCTGCTGCCACATATTTTCTACCGGTAAATGATTATAGTAGACCAATGCGGGTATATTTCTTAAAAAGGAGTCTGGTGCTTTTAGGTTCTTCAAACAATTTAAGGCTGATATTGAAAACAAAAGTAATAGAAAGATAAGACTTGCTGAACTACCATGGGAGTGAATTTTCCCCTCCTAATTTCACTACTTTTTGCATACAGGCGAGGATCTATAGACAATTCCTGGTCCCATATACACCTCAGCAAAATGCTATGGTGGAGAGACAGAATCGGATGGTTATGAACAAGGTGAGGATCGTGTCCAAAGGAAAGGGCGTTCCAAATAAGTATTGGGTGTGGAAGCAATTTATACTATTGTTAATCTGCTCAACAGAAGCCCTTGTAAGGCAATTCTAGGAATTACACCTGAAGAGTCTTAAACAGGCAGAAAACTGAAGTTGAGTCATTTCAAAAATCATTGGTTCAAGTTCTTCTTTTTTGTTCCACAGGAAAAATAAAGAGAAATTCTCGGCATAAGAAAATTATTTTTTTGGTTATAGGGATCTTTCTGAGGCATACAGGTCCACTTGTGTATCTACCAATAGCACTTGGAGCATGTTTGAAACATACATAACATTTTAGAATCTTTACATGTGAACAAATAAATTTGAAATGCTTTGTGGAGAAGTATATGACATCTTCAATCAGATTATCCAGAATAACAAGTTGGTAGCCCTTACTCAAGTCCATTTGATTCTCAGTTACCCCAGGAAGTTCAGAAATTGCAACTCAGTGAAAACAATAACAGTTCTATTCACTGGGCTACATGCCATTCTTATTTAGATGATGAAGAAGATGCTCCCAGAACATCATACTTGAAAACTGGTGAATAAAGTTGCAAAAAGCAACTTTTAGGAACAATAAATGTAGCATCAAATATGAGAACATATGAATCTACTGAGAGTTGAATATGCCCTAGAAGAAATGCAATAGAAAAAAGTAATGGAAGAGAAGTTAGACTTCAACTAAAATTTCACTAATGGTGTATATGGCTTTAGGTTTTGTGAGAAAACCAAATGAGGACTTTGAATGGAGGTTTAGTTTTCAAGGATACCAAATATTTACGTTTGAGAATCTGACACTGTTCTATGCAGAACTCATGTTAAACAATTTTCAAGCTTGAGCAAAGAGAGCATTTAAAGAAAGGAGATACCTGGCTAACTGATGCAAGTTTCATTTCATGATAAGGGCTATTCTTACCTTCTGGAAGCACCAGACGCTTTGGAGGAAGAAGTGGTGCCTCAGGCTCCACTGGCATGCTTAGGCATTTTCCCAGTACGCATCAAAGGTGGTAAAAGCCTGTCCATTGTCATCATATACTTCCCAAGGTTCATATAATAGATCTCCATTGAAACTCTGCACGGTGAATCCCTGATCTAAAAGTCGCTGCTTAAGCTTATGATCTCGAACAAGTGACACAGGATCTGCATGAAAACAGTATACTTCTACTGAGCAAAGTGGACTTGTATTGTATCTTACAACCTGAATAAGATCGGGAAACAATTTGCCACTCCATACCTGCAAGCTAAAGTTGATAAATGATAAAATTGCAGTCTAGTGTTACCCCTTGAAGTAGAAGCCCAAATCCAAGTAAGGTTGTTTTTCAATTGAGGCTAGTAACAAAACCTAAAATCACTTTTAAAAACTCAAGGAAAGAAATAAGATCAACGTTTATATAAATGTAGACAGAGTAAAAGGACAGTGGTACCCCTTGAAGCAGAAGCCCAAATAAAAGGAAGGCAGTTTTCAATTGAGTGTTGCTAACACAAATTTAAAATCACTTTTAAAAACTGTTAAGTTTAGCCTAAGTAGGTGATTAATTCACCATAGTCAAAATAAATGTGAGTAAATGTAACTCACATAGGTAAATATTAAGTTGTTTAGGTTGTTAGAGTTTGTTATATTTCAAAATCTGCTAATTTGTAATGTAGTTGGGATTGTTAATCTCGTACCTCAATTTGTAATAGTTAGGTGCTATTATTTTAGGCCTGATTTGGCTGTGCAATATCTACAAATATTGCAACCTTTCATTTGTAATGTCATGCCTAGATTTATGTTTAGTAAAATACAGTGTTGACATTGTGCCCAGCCTGATTTCTGGTTAACATTTGGTATCAGAGCAGACCCCAATCAGAGGGAGAAGGAGAAGGTTTCAGGAAGAAAGAAAAGGGAGGAAGAGCCCCATGGCACCCTCACTCTCAAATCCATCCCCGCTCAACATTGGAGACATTGCATTTGCAGGCACTGCACTTGCATTGAAGAAGTCATTGCAGACATTGGAGGAGCATTGCTTTAATCCTTGCATTGAGTGACTTGACCCTGATTTGCCTTCAACTCGCCCACCTCGATGAGACCCAATTCTCAATTTGGCAAGTTGCATTGCACACCCCCAACTCGGCTCCGACTCATCACACATCTACCTCAGCATTAGGATCGAATTGTATCCCTTGACTTGGCTCAACAGTTTATCCCAACTTGCAGTGGTGGCTCGATCTCCCTGCTCAACACTATTGTGAGTTCCTTCGCCAAGCTCTCAACTCTTCTATGACTCGGCCAAGTTCCAACTAGCTTGCTCGGATCACAGCTCAACTCATTCCCTCTTCAACCCTACACCTCGGCTCAGCACTACGTTCAACTCTCCTTCCGAGGGCCCTGCTGACTAGACTTCCTCCAACTCGGCGGTAGCAAAACGCATTATGTCCTTGAACAAAGCGGTTCAAATCCCTAAACCTAACTTGGCATGTTAGAGAGCGAGCCAACTTGTGGGTAAGAGTTAAATTTATTTTTATTTTTAAACAAGTCTTCCTGTTTTAAAACTCAAGTAGGCATTTCCCTGTATATAAACTCATTCGGCTCGATAGCCCGACTAGCTAAGGGCCTTTTGATAAGGCATTGAGTTGGGAGAAAGTCGAGGGTCGAGCCCATCCCACTCCAAGCATAATAAAATTTTATCAAAAATTCTTTTTGGGGATTTTTTATTTAAAAGGAAAAATAGGGGGTAGCATATTTTATTTTATTTTAAACTAGGGAGATTTTTTGTTTTAAAAGGGGAAATTTTTCAAAAACAAGAGGTTGGGGGTGGGGGTGGGAATATTTTTTTCCTAAAAGTTTTTTTCTGCAAACTTTTAATTGCAAAATAAAACAAATTTTAAAACTCTTAACACATCATTTGGTATAAATGGTGCCTCTAGATCACACTTTACGGGTAATGTCGTCATGTTGGATCTCTTTGCATCCACAACCTAATATAGCTGCTGATAACAGCAAATGTGGCACCGTTCCTTTAAATCATCGAGCACTAATACCCAAATTTGTTCACAAACCATCCCTCCATTTCCCATTAGCCACTGACCATTGGGCATAAATCGGACAGTTTGATTATCCACTAAGTAGATGTCATTGATCGGACAAATATTTTTCATGTAATGTCTAAGAACTACATACCACTTTGCTCTCACATGCATTAGCGTCTCTTTCACGTACCGCCAAGTATATAGAAAGGGCAAGCTTCTTCCACGTACCGATGGGTATATAAGAAGGGTGTGTATATCTAGAGGTTTGGTAGATCAGACTAATAGTATATCGAGAAAGGAACCTTTTTTGGAATGATAAGGAATTAATCCATCTCTAGTAATTCTTGTAAATGGTCCACAATTCTTTCTACCTAATTTGCATGGAAAACGAAATTCAAAACACATCTAGAATTTGAGGACATTTGGCCAATTGTTGAAGGCACTTACACCCGACATGCTATTGATTGTAATCAACAACATCAGTTTGACAAAGCCAATTAGAAGCTAAGTTGTGTTTGGAGTATCGGACAGGGTACAACCCCATATCCATGATAATAAAACAGCTAAGGAAGATTGGGGTGAGCTCAATAACGCGTATGCAGCCAAAATTCATCATAAATTCCTCCGTCTACAAAGTCAACTTCATTGTCTCAAATTGAAGGAAGGTGAAAAAGTTGAAGAGTGTTCTGACTTTGAGAGCCTCGCTCCAAGCATTGGGCGAGCAGATGATAGATGACTCTCGTATCCATTGTCTTGAGAGCTCTACCCCCTCCTAAAGAATTTTTGTGACTACATTGAATGTCACTAAACAAAAACCAACATTTGAAGAGTTGGTTAACATGTTATGCAAGAAGAATCCATACACATAATAGAGGAAGAAGAGGAACATACTTTTGCTTCACACTAGACGGGAAGAGGCCCATGAAGCTTTCAAAGCAATCCCCAAGCAGAGTAATCAGCAGAATCAACAAGGGAACAAACCGCAGAAAGTCTGCCTAATTTGTGGAAAGAAATGCCATGAATTAAAATATTGTTTGTATAATGCATTCTAGAAAGGCTCATCTAGCAACAAGAAGCCCAATACTCAACAGTCATCCCAGAGACAACATAACAGAGGACAAGGACAGAAAAAAGCGAATTGGAAAAATAAACAGCAATAGCAAGGCAACATTGCCAAACAAGATGAAAAACCCTTAGATGAGGAATTTGTATATGTTGCACAAACTCATGAGGAATCAACTTGACAATGTTTTATCTAGTATGTTGACTCGGATGCAACCCGACACATGACTGGAAGCAAAGATTGGTTCTATAGTTTGAACAATACACCTAATCAAAACCATGTCTCTTTTGAAAAATTATAAAGTCTTGTATGTTAGTCAAAGGACTCGCCAAAAACTATTTTATGTCAGTCAACTACTGGAGCACAACATTAAGGTTGATTTAGACTGCAAAGGTGGTAAAAGATGTGCCTAATTAGAGATAAGTCAAAAAGCACAAAAAGAGTTGTGCAAGAATCGTAGTTGGGAAAATGTTCCAACTTAGTTTTATTCACGAGAGCGATCAAGAAATTCTTGCAAATGATTAAGACTAAGTAAATTTGTGGCACTGAAGATATGGGCAGGTGAGTTTTGGATACTTGGTTGCACTAAGTCATCATAACATGGTGGGAGGGCTTCCCTCATTAAAGAAGAATAGAAATATCTCCAGGTTGTCTAACAAGAAAACAACATAGAGCATCATTTGGCACAAGTATCTTTAGAGCTTCAAGAAATTAAATCTAGTGCACAAGGATTTATGCAAACCCATGAGACCTAGTCACATGATGGGTTTTAGTATTTTCAGCTCTATTGATGAATATTCACGCAAAATGTGGGGGTATAATTTAAAGACAAAGGACCAAGCCTTTCGAGCTTTGAGAGAATTCAAACACTCGGTGGAAATTGAAAATAGTCGTAAAATTACAATACAACACTTAGATCGAGGGGGAATACACTAATAACGAATTCTCAACTTTTTTGAAAGAACATGGTATTCACCGACATTTGACTACACCGTATACTCTTCATTTCAATGGTGTTGAAGAAAGGTAGAACTGCACTATCATGGAAATGGTGTGTTGTATGATTGAAGATTCGGAGTTTCAATGAACATAATATGTATATAGCAGTCTACTGTTGAACAAGTCACCCTTCTGCAACTCTTGATGGAGTGACTCCACAAGAAGTTTAAACAAAGCAAAAACACTCAATAGCTCATCTTCGTGTTTTTGGATGTAATGCTCACATGCACATCCCTAAAAAGAAGAGAAAGAAAATCAATTAAAAGTCTATAACATAAATCTTTTGGGGGTATCATAAAGATACATCGAGTTACCAACCCCATTGATCCAACAACTAAGAAAATATATGTGAGGGATGTTGAGTTTGATGAGAAGGGTGAGTCTAATCCACCTTCCACACACTCACTTGAATCAAGAATCAGTCATGTCGACAATTTAGAAGATGATAAAAGCATTGATGATGATAGTGATAATGGGGATAATGGTGATGATCGATCGGATATTGTCATTCCACAACGCACAAGAACAGTTGACGTATGCATAAATGGTATACCAACGTGATACGAGATACAAAATTGGATGGAGTCCCAGACACTTCCACCACTAGACCAAGGACTCGCAACATGGCTCGAGTAGAGGTCAATTTGGCCCTAATGAGCACAATTGTAGAATCATTTGAGCCCTCATGGTTCGGGAAGAAAGTCAACACCTTAGAAGGATGCCATGAATGCAAAATATCAATTCTTGATGAAAAATAATATATGGCAGCTTGTAGATCTTCTATTGGCAAAGAAACTTATTGATTGCAAATGGGTTTTCAAAAAAAAGTACAAAGCAAATAGCAATATTGACTAGCACAAGGCAAGATCGGTAGCATAGTTCGCATACTCAAGGAGCAACATGGCTCGAGAAGAGGTCAATTTGGCCCTAATGAGCACAATTGTAGAATCATTTGAGCCTCTATGGTTCGGGAAGAAAGTACACCTTAGAAGGATGCCATGAATGCAAAATATCAATCATTGATGAAAAATAATATATGGCAGCTTGAGATCTTCTATTGGCAAAGAAACTTATTGATTCGCTTGGGTTTTCAAAAAAAAGTACAAAGCAAAAGCAATATTGACTAGCACAAGGCAAGATCGGTAGCATGGAGTAGTTCGCATACTCATACTCAAAAACTCGGTAGACCAAAAAAAAATTTGAATCGGCAAAAACTCACCAAAACTCGGCAAAAACTCGGAGAGTCAAAAATGGCGAGTATTTTTGGAGATTACTCATTTGGCAAAATTTTGGCGAGTACTCACTGAGTTTTCTAACTATGATCCGTAGCAAAGGGGTATGCATGGAAATAAGGCGTTGACTATGAGGAGGTTTTTGCTCCCATGGCCAAGATCAAGACTATTATAATGATATTTGCTCTAGTTGCACAATTTGGATGGAAAGTTTGCCAAATGGATGTGAAAAGTGCCTTTCTAAATGGAGATCTATAAGAAGATGTCTACATGACTCGACCAGAAGGTTTTGTCACACCTGGTTAAGAAGAAAATGTGTGCAAACTCGTCAAATCATTGTATGGTCTCAAACAAGCTCCTAAGGCCTAGTATATAAAGATTGATGAGCATCTCGTTCAATATGGATTCCATAAGAGTCCTCACAATACAAATCTCTACCTCAAATAGCAAGGGAGAGATTGTGATTGTTGCATATGTCAACAATCTAGTCATCACTCGAAGTTCAATAAAGATCTTAAACAATGATTCGACGTGATAGATTTCGAGCTATTGACCTTTGTTGTCTTAGACTAGAAGTATGGGAAAAGGAGCACCACATCTTCGTGTCCCAAATGAAATATACTAAGAAAATGCTCGAGAAGTTTCAATTGGACTATAAGCCTAGTGCAACACCTATGGAAGCACGGTTTCAATTATCTCACTCAAATTCATCACCGAGAAGTAAATGCAACTTTCTATCGACAATTAATTGGGAGTCTCATTTACTTGACTTATACTAGGCCACACATCAAGTATGTTGTCGGTTATCTTTCACGATTCATTCAAGAGCCAAAGGTGTGTCACGAGAAAGCAGCAAAAGCGAATTTGAGACATATAATGGGAATAGTGGACTATGGCCTAGAATTAAAGAAGAATGACCAATTCTTCTTGATAGGATATTCGGACTTAGATCATGCAAGTAATATTGATGATAGAAAATTCATTTATGGATGTGTTCTTTTTGGGATCTGGTCTAATATCATGGGGGATCAAGAAACAAACTTTTGTTTCTTGATATTCTACTTAAGCAAAATATGCAACAAGAGCTACCTACAAAGCGATATGGTTACCTCACATACTTGAAGGATTGGGAATGCCACAAAAACAACCTACCATCCTATATTTGTGATAATGAAGGTGTTCATAAAGATGTTCGCAATCTAGTGTTTCATGAGTGCACAAAGCACATTGAAGTACAAGTTCATTTCATACACAGGCATATTCAAAAACACATCCAGCTTCAATTTTTCCCGGTGGAAGATCAATGCACAGTGTCCACACCAAGTCACTTGCACGGGAAAATTTTGAGGCATTCAAATAATCTCTCTCTTGTTCATTGGACACCATACTAAATTAAGGGGGATAATTAGGTTTAGACTAAGTAGGTGATAAATTCACCATAGTCAAAATAAATGTAAGTAAATGTAACTCACGTAGGAAAATATTAAGTTGTTAGAGTTTATTATATCTCAAAATCTGTTAATTTGTAATGTGGTTGGATTGTTAATCACGTAGCTCACGTAGTTAGGTGATATTATTTTACGCCTCATTTGGTTGTGCAATATCTATAAATATTGCAACCTTTCATTCATATTGTAATGCCCAGATTTACATTTAATAAAAATATAGTGTTGATATTGTGCCCAGCCTGAGATCTAGTTAACAAAAACTCAAGGAAATAAATAGTATCAATGCTTATAAAAACTCAGACTGAGTAAAAAGATAATGAAGCTCTAAAAATGTTATATACAAGCTTTTGATATTTTAAATCCAGACAGAATGAGAGAAAGATGCTATAGTTACAAAAATAAATACCTCAATTTTTGTGCCTTCAATGTCATATAGGTTTTGGCATAAAGCGAGGCGATTTTGTTAGTTTAATAAGTTTGTTTTGTTCAGATAGAGTTGATGCACACAAAGGAAAATACGATAGATTGCACATAAACACTTAACACAACAACAAACAGAATTTTGAAGTGGGTCTATAGATTTGCATATATATCATAACACAAAGATAAGTAAAATGAACACAAACACGAGATTTTCTACTTTTAACTTTTTCTCTTTATTTATATTTATCTCAAATAAACAGTGCAGTGTTCAGATTATAGCCGCCAATACTTAAAATCAATCCACCTCACTATTTTATTCTACTTCGCCTTATCATTTCACATGCATACCTCTCTTCCACTCTACATACACACATGCACACACACATATATACTCCGCACATACACTCACTTTACTCCATTCTACACTATATCTTACATACCAACCCTCTCTTGTATTTGTACATATTATCTCCATTACAAACAGTCATGTCTATTATACATGCCTATTGTACAAACAGTGTCTTCAATCCGACCAGCGAAGCCTGGTTCCTTTGATGCACGGCTTTCTCCAAATCGTGGTATACTATATATCACTGTGCAGCCCACAGTCAACATATCCTTGATCAGCTTGATGAAAAATTCTACCAACATCATCCCCAAACTTAACCGATTGTCTCATCCTTGAGAAAACCAAGGGATGAAGAACCTGCAAAATTTCAAAATGTTGCTCACTGTCTTAGCTCTTCATATTTTATTTTTCAAGACCAGTTGAGTGGAATGTCTTCCATCAACTGCCCAAAACTTCGACATTTGGCATAAGGTGGTCGAGTATTTTTTTCGCTCGACTTGCTCGGTTGGGTTAGGGATAGGGAAGCATTCCTAAAAACAAAATTCTTCTATGTATATAAGGCTCAACTTACCCATTTTTGTAGATACTTAGAAAACCGGGTAGTCAGTCGTCTTTAAAACTATTTCGATGCTGCGACTTGTGCGGTGGATCTTTGTTGTATTTATTGTAATTGGGCATTCTTGACAGCTAACTCTATAATGTCGGAAGGAATTGGTTTTGATGTGATTGGTGTAATCTTTGTTTCCAGTTTTGTCACCTCCTCTAACTTCTTCATCCGTGCATGCACTACGCTGTCATATTTGTGCATGTCATTCATTGTCTCCACCCTTGCAAATTGCTTCTTTCTATATTCATCTCCTGATTGTACTAACCTTTGCCGCTCAACTCCATCTATTTGCCTTAAAGTCATATTGTGTGGACACTTTGGTAGTTCCTCTTCAATTGCATCAAGCTCTTTTCCTGTTGGGTCACAGTTGGCCAACCCAACGAGTATGCGAAGTAGGTTTCCGCATCACCCAAAGCAGATCTCAATTTTGCTGCTTTTGTGAGTACCTTTGTTCTTTTTCCGTGTTTTCTGTTTGAAGAGGCATCAGTTGGGAAGCTTTAGAATTTCCCACTGCTTCCTTGCGGATCTGTTGGCCTCTTTGTTCTAATGGAGTCAAATGGCATTAGATTTCCCATTGTTTCTTGCAATCTGCATGCTACCTGCCAATTCTCATCTCGATCATATTATGGCCTAACTTTTTGTATATTTGTAATTGTCTTCTCCATCACAAACTTCAAGGAAACACATCCCTTCATCCAATTTGTGTGCAGGAGGTCACTTTTCTGGGTTTTCTATAGAGGAGATGATTTATTCAAATATACCATCGACTCTTGTTCATTTGTTTGCACCACTACCTTATAAAGGGAGAAGGAACCCAACTGTTTTCTTTGTGCTAGGATATTTTTTATTGTATCTAAGGTTATGACCAGACCTCCAGTATGTGTGTGTGTGTGTATAAGTTTCAAGGGTGAGGGCCCCAATAGACCCCTCTTCTATTATGCAAAAAACAAAACAATAACATGTAAAACACTGATACAATAACTTGTGAAGATACATGATCGCCTTGAAGTCTAGTGTCTTATGCGAAACAATACTCTCAGACATTGTTCCATTGATCTTAATCAAATGCATTGGTTCTTAATTTATTTGTATTTTGATTTTTGTTCATAGTTTGGACTCTGTTGTGGTCTTTCTTATTGTTATTGTTTAGTTTGTGACTATCATAATATTTTATTATTAACTCCTCCTTGTGCTTGTATCACGGCCAACTTGGCCTTCCTCTCTTCTTCTTCCCTTTCTTTATCCATTTTATTCCTTATGGCCTCCAATTCTACTTCTTTCTATTTAGCCGCGTCCTCTACGGTTATCCTGCTTTGCTTTTTCTCCGTAGCCTTCTTCATTTGTTTTTCCCTCTCTTTTCAGCAGCCTTAGCTTTGGCCTTTTGCAACTTTCTTTTCTTCTTCCTCTTCTTTTTCCGCTCTTCTTCCTTCTTTTCTTTCTCCCGCTTATTTTTGCCTCCACAGCTTGTCTTTTCCGTTCTTCTTCTTCCTTCAACTCTTTCTCCCTTTGCACCCCTTTTTGGTCCTTTAGAGTGGCCGCTTCAACCTCTGCCTTTATCTTCCTTTTTGTTCCTTAATATCTTTCTCAAGTTGTTCCCTCTTCCTCATGTTTGAGCTTTTCCAAATCTTTTTGTCGCTTTGTTTGGATTCAAACAACTTCATGATGGTTCTTTGTTTGAAGTTCCTATTCTTGCAGCTCTTTTATCTTTTCAGCTTCCTCTAGAGTTAGGTCAATTTGGGGAAGCAGCTTTGCCAACTCCGCATCTAGTTTCAGTTGGGCTGCCTTAGCAGCCTCTTTTTGATATATCGCAGATCCTTTTTACAACTAGGACTGGGATTGCATCGAGGATATCTTATAATGGGTATGGGGCTTCTTTTATGTATTCAAATAGAGCTTCGATAAATTGCATTTTTTCTAATGAGGGAGCATTTTCATATCTACTTGTTACTCTATAAAATTTGTCCCCTATTCTACATTGCTCTAATGAAGTACCTAATGGTTTGGTATATTCCTCCTCATCCACGGAGGCTTGAAGGGGCTCCCATGTTCTTCCGCGGTGTCAAGACTTTCATCCTCTTCTTGCGCTGATTTTTCTGGATTAGATCTGACTTTGGCATCTCAAACAAAAGTTTCTTTTGGCACTTTGATATTGGTCCTTTCTTTGTTTCCACGTCCTCTTTTTGGTGGCATCCTTATGGAAGTTTGTTAAGTCCCTATTTGTTTTTTTGTTTATTAGGGGCTCACCCCTCTACAACCGTGTACACGAGGTTTTACCTTTTACATCAATGGAGGTGTCTAGCTATTTTGCATTTGTTCTACCTCCATCCTTTCACTTGTCACAAAGGATCGGACCTCAAACTTTGTCTATTACTTCCCATGGCCAATCCCAAAACTTAATTCGTCTTGCCCCATCTCAACTCCTTTGAAGCAAAGCTATCCAATCCTTGAGTGCTGGTGTTCCCACTCCTAAAGTTATCTCATGGAAGGCCCTGACCTCCATGAGACGCCCTCCATATTCCTTCGGGTGTTCTCAATAATTTCATTGATGTTAGGCAGCTTTGGCTTTACGGGATCTATTGGAAATTTTTGAATAGTCATTATTATACCATTAATTTATTCAATGGGCACTTCATATGGTAGGGGTGCTATAGTTGTGGTCTACGGATTGAAGGGGTGCATTTATGCATTGCACATCGATAATGAAAATCAACTCATTCTCATAAGCTTCCTCTCTAAACACAATGATTTGGCGGGTAGAACTCCATTAAGTTGTCTCACGACCCTCATAAAAGTGTAGTTCTCGAGCTGAATTCCCAAGTTTCCATATTCCACCTCCCCAAACTCTCGAATTATAGAATCTCCCGAATTGTTAGATAGCCATCCATATTGAGCTTCTCCTACAGTGCTCCATCAAGTTGTCTCATGACCTCGTAAACCTCGTAAGGGTAAATTCCCAAGATCCACAAACTATCGAACTATCTGGGCAGCCATCCATGTCGAGTTTTACCTACACAAGATCCCTTGTTGTCTTCAAAGTGTGAGGCTTCTTTTAAAATACGTATTCTCTATCAGTGAGTTCATCACTTTCAACATCTAATGGATTTTCAACAATGGCTACATTAACTTCATTTGATTTGTCTTTCATCACGGATTTTTACTTTCCAAGCATGAAAGTCGGGGCTGAAAATATTTATCGAATGCACTTCCATATTTTTAAATAAAATAACTAGGGAAACTAGGATTTGCTTTTGCTTGTAGAAATATTAAGAGAAATAAAAGAATTTATTTACTTTAAATTCGTCCCCTAGCTAAGATTTACAACTAGAATCTTTGTACTAGAAATTTTGTCCCTGAATTTTGAGCCCTTTCAAATCATAATTTGTGACGACTTGTCCTTGTTTTGCCCTAGACGATTGTATATTGTATTTCTGTCACGACTTAAATGTACTTCCTTTGCTAAGAGTTGTGACTGGTCTTTATGCCCTAGGAGTCACGACAAAGTCTTTCATTGCTGTATTAAAACAGTGAAATTCATATTTTGTGCCCTATTCGCAAATGTGAGTGTTATTTATCCTCGTTTTATCCTCACAACTGTTAGTAATGGCGCAAATGATGACTTCGCCTATTGTGCCTTCAAAGGCATTTAAAGTCTTCAATGTCGTCGATTCTTCCCTAAATTGACATACTTTTGTTTGTATGTATTAGCAATTGTAATGGCAGCAATAATGGTGATTGGTGCTTCAAAAATCATGACTAAAATGCAGAGGTGGATGGTCTCAACCTCTTTCCTTATCTTTTTCCTCAATTTGCAGACCCCTTCAAGTAGGATTCACTCTAATACCAATATTAGAATATGTGGAGAGAAAGAATAAAGAAAGATTAGAATGTACAAAGAACGAATGAAGAGAAACCGGTATGTACACATTATTCATTGTGTGTTTGTCATTTTACTAGGGGAGAGGACCCCATAACCGTGCACCCTAACTTTAGGGGCACGTAGATATATGTAGGGGTCTCGTCAACATAAAAAAATTATATCATCGTATAGCGTATCATCATGCCACATCAGTATTTTCATTTCGCGTGTTTATTTGGAGGGAAAAGTAGTTTTTGAATTGATTTAAAATGAAAAAAATAATATAAAGCATTTGAAAGAGGTACCAATGACTGAGTGCCCTATGTGTCACATTGTCATTGGCTCTTTAAAAGTGTCATTAATCAAATAGTGAACAACTATTAGTCATTTTTTCAACAACCAATGGTGAAAATCAATGTACATACATTGGTACCTGCACAATTATGGGGTCCTCTCCCTATGTGAGAAATGGTTATAAAATGGTTGAAGTGGTTACATCCATTTATTAGTCAACGCATAGCTAATATTAACATAATGCTGATTTATATGCCTTATATTCTAATAACCCCCACACGGGACATTTCCAAGCCATATCCATGGCAAAATACGGTGGTTTTAATTTTATTTTGTTTCAACATTTAACACAGTGCAAAAATCAACATATATAAGACAAAAGAAACACTAAAAAATCAAAAAGGATGCTATAAACAAAAGCAAACCCACTTACCTCTCATTCCATCATTGCATACTTACATCTATAAGCTCTCATTGCTCATTTAGATTTGATAATTAATCAACAATCATAGTTATCATTTTCTTATGCTAGAATGATTTAGGAGCTCGTTGGTTGAAAGAACGATTCTTAAATTATTCATTGAAGGTAAGGTTTTTAACTCTTAAATAAAAATCAATCTTTAGACGGTATAGTCTTTCTTCATTTTTGTTTTGAAGTTTTATTCTTTTCTTTTCATTGTAAATTTTTTAATGTTTTTGTTATTTATTTAACAAGACACACGATATGCCCTAGGCCTATGGTGTTATTTTCTTCCATTATGGTGTTGGTTTTTAAACTTGCAAGCACAACTAAAGAGAATATTACAATAATGGCAACAAGTTTTGCCTCCTCTGGCCAATCCCGATTCAAATATGATCTGCAATCACCACTATGGAGACATGTCACAATGCTAGAGCAACTTCCAGTGGTGGGTGTTTTCTTTGGCAATGCCATGATTGTGATGGCAAATTCAAAGGCTCATATAGTTAGGTGAAAGCCCACTTATGTGCAATATCAAGTCAAGACATTAGAACTTGCAAGGGGAGAAAAAATGTAGGGGTGCCAACAAAAAAAGTTTTAGAGTACGTCGAGGAACGTGAAGATGCATATACGAGTTTATGTCGTGATAGCGGGTCATTCATTGTCAAAGAATGGATCTTCATCTCGATCGATGAGGCCACCTTTGGTTGCCCCATCTCATGTTGGCTCTTGATACATCCACTTGTGATGACACGCTCCACACAAGATAAGGATTCACCATTTTCATGAAAGAGAACAAAAGGAACACTGGAAAGATCCTTTCAAATTGAAAGTAGGGATATCGCAAATGAGCACATTGCACAATGTGTGTGCAAATGGTTTTTCGTTCAATGTTTTCAAGTCACAATATTGGCAAGATATGGTGAGAGTGATCAACGAGGACCCAAAAGGGTACATATGTAAAGGCTATGAGAAATTCGCACCACCCTATTGGCAAAAGAAAAAAATATGTAGAATCCTCATTACAGCCATTTAGAGATTCATAGGCGAAGCGGGAGTGTCTGTTGTTTTTAATGGATGGAAAGATGCAAGAGACCAGCTTTTGATCAATGAGGTTGCAGTATGCCCTGAAAGAGCAATGTTATTTAAAGCAGTTGATTGTGAGGGGCATATGAAGGATGCCCAATTCATTCTAAACATCCTCATCGAACCCATTGAAGCGGTGCTTGACCTCAAAATGTTGTCCAAGTCATAATGGACAATGCTAATAATTGCAAAGTCGTTGGGATGTTAGTATAGACAAGGTGTGGGCATATTTTTTGGACACCTTGTGTTGTCCACTCACTCAACTTAATGCAGAAAAAGTTGAGCCATAAAATTCAGTGGACTAAGCAAGTGTATGCCGAGGGTGAAGAGATTCAAATGTTTATGACTAACCATCACCAATCATAAGGCATCTCTGGATCCTACTCACGTTGGGAGCTACTAAAGGTAAAGGAAGTTATCTTCCTTTTATTTATGATGTTACTTTTTAAAAATATAGTACTCAAATGTTCTATAAATTTTGTTTTTCATTTCTTCTTAGTTTGTTGAGAATCGATTGACATCACACACAATTGTTTTGAGACGACTTGTGAAGGTGCGAGAGGCACTTAATAGGATGGTCACTTCCAGCCTATGGGTTATATAGAGGTGGCCAAACACTAAGCAAACCCAAAACGTGAAGGCGTTGATCTTTAGATGGCAACTAGTGAGATCGTGTTACATGCTTGTGTTTCACCAAGCCCATTATGAGTATGATCTGTTTTACTAACATGGATCAGCCATGTCCGGAGAGCTATATGACGAAAACAACTCAATGATTAAGATGGTGACCATCATAAATGTAAAAGAGCAAGATCCTAAGGAAATATTTTTCAAAGAAGTAAAATCATACCTCATTGAGCGGTGGAACAAAATGACCACCCTGTTGCATCTCCTTGCCTTTGCATTGACTCCTATATTCTACTGACATTGAGATTCTTTCTTTGTTGGGTAGAGTAGCACCATATAGGGATGTTGAAGTCAATAGGAGGTATAGGTTGCGTTCTCTAGGCTCTTCCACGATTCCGAGGTCAAAAACAATGTTATGAACAAGTTTGGAAAGTTCACAACCTTCGCACTTTTCGGGACAAACACGAAGGATTCTCATATGTGGTGGTACCTCCATGGTCAATCATCCATGTACCTACAACCTCTTGTGATCAAGGCCTTATCATAGGTAAGATATATATTTTTAATTCTCTTTCTTTTCATTTCAACTTTCTTTAAATTTAAGCTTGAGTTTTTAATTTAATAAATTTAAATATTATATTGAATTTGCCTCAATAAGTTGCAAGTTCATCTTCCTCTAAGCACAACTGGAGTACATATAGCTTCATCCACTCACAGAAGTGCAACAAGTTGGGGGCAAAAAAGCTTGGGAGTTGGTGTATATACATTCCAACTTGCACCTTTTATTCCACAAGTAATCGGAGTACAAGGAAGGGGCGACAAAGCATTGGGATGTTGACCTAGAGAATGTTGATTTGGATGCTTCCATTTCCCACCTATCATTACATCACATGGAGACTTCTTTGATGTCGGAGGACCTACATTCACAAAGGGGGTGCTAATGGTAGTGGGAGTGTTTTGACTCCATGTGGTTCTAATGAACCACATCATGATGTTGATGTTGATGCTCTCAATGAAAAGCAATATGATGAATATGATGGATATTGAATACTAGTTTGATGTAATTATTGAATTTAATATATCATGACGTTGTGACTTAGAGATGTCATTTGGCATTTCGTTGGCTTTAACAAATTATGAGTAGTGTTTTGCAACTATTTAGCTTATTTTGTTTTTAATATGCATAATATGTGATGAATTCCTATTTAATAGGATAGAAATTATATTTTTTTGTACAGCCGAATCCGAGGCCAAAAATGCCATATCCAAAACATATCAGCAACTTAGCTTCATAAATGACTGACACAACGAGATGTGACGTGCGATACAACAAGATGTAAGTGTGCCATCTGTTGTATGTCTTTCACTTCTCTTCATTATCTCTCTCATATTTACTAACAATGTATTAGTGTCACTGTTTGAGCAAGCCCAACGAGAAGCGTAAGAACAACAAGCATTCAGCAAAGCCCTAATTGAGTACGAACAACAAGCATTCAGGGAATCCCTGGGAAATTGCTAGGGTACGAACTGCAAAGAGAAGAAGAGGTTTTTAACCAATTCAAAGGCAACAGACATCGTGTGTGAGTAGAACGATGGTGCAAGTTCATAAGGATCAAAAACAGCTGTGTAAATCAATTCGGAAGGATTTGACCAAAGATTTCGTGACAATCAAATTGAGGCAAAAATGGTGATTTGAAGGTTATTCACAAGTAGAAGAAAAAATATACAAAGAAATTGAGATTTCATCAGCCAGTAGGGCATGGTTGAAGTTCTAAAGAAACCAATCACGAAAAGGCGAGGCATAGTTCAGATCACTTGTTTTGTGTGGTGTATTTATAGATCTCATTGCTGAAAACCATAGTTACCTAAGGGGAATGGAGGGATGGGGTTTTTGGGACGGCAAAAAAATCCCAAATTTTGGGGACAACAAGGGGACGACTATTAAAATAATTTATAAAAATTGATATTTTAATTTTATTCAATGAAATTTAGGGATTTAAACTGTATTTAATGTATTTTAGGTACTTTCAAGATTATAATTTAATGTTCTTGGTAAAAATAACAGCTTTTTAAAAGTAAAAACATCAGAAAACTTTTAAAAGATTTTTAAAATGGGGATGTCCCCTCCAAGTCCCCGAAACATTCGGGACATCCAAGACGTCACCAAAATCTAGGGACGCATCCCCGCGTAACACTGCTGTAAACCAGATCGAGAGCATGATTCATGTGCAGATGTGATAGGAGACGAAACTCATGATTTCTAGAAGTGAACAACTTGAAGTGGAAAACCAGAAATGATGGCAAAGTTACACGTGATTTTTCAGCAATTTTGTATAGTTTTTAATTCAGACATCATTTTTCAGTTAAGAGCATGGCTAGAGCAAAACGAGTTCTACAATGATTTGTTGCAGTCCAGACAGAGATTGCGCTAGGGCATATGACAGTGGAAAAGGAAAGTGTAGACCAAAATGTGAGCACAAGACACACCAAAACTCGAGATTTAATGATACGGTTTTGAAAAATCTATAAGGTGCTATTTTCGCATTTCACGATTTTGCTTCTACAAACATTTTCGTATACTTCATAAATATTTCATTATATTTGGTGAGTTACTTTATAAACTTTGCATTTCCCTTGTACATTGATTTCCGAGTCAGAGGTCAATTATTGTGGGTTTATGGCCAACATACAAAATTCAGTTCTGCTGGAAGTGCAGAAGTTAATTGGTCAAAACTACAATATCTAGAGTCCTAAAATTTTAACAATTGTGGAATACCTTGATTCTGATAAAACTATTCTCCATGAGGAATCACAACCTGCTACTAATTTTTCTAATTATGAAAAGTCTCATAAGGAGGCCCATTCTGTTGCTGAAATTGTTAGTTTTAGGTGATTTAATCCCTGAGGTATGGATATGCCACTGCGGCAAGTATGCTTTGGACAAATCTCCGAAACAAGTATCAAACTTAGAAAAAATGTTGGGTTTTGTACCTAATGAACTTTCTGTTTTCATTAAAGATACAGAAAGTGGGTCCCTAAGAGAACATCTAATTCAGATGATAGATCTTGAGACCAGCTCACTGCCATAGAGAAAAAGGAGTATAATGACGACCTGGTTGCACTTGTTCTAAATAGTTTACTGCCCTCCTATGAAACATTTGTGGAGGCCTTACACTTGATGGCATTAAGCCAGACGTTTGCATTTGATCGGTTTAGTTCCTATCTGCTGTAAAAGGTAAGTGGGCAGACACATAATAGTGAGTCTAGTTCTGGACAAACGAAGTGGAAACAAATTCATGAGGAATCGTCTTCTAGATACTAAGTGAAATGTCATTATTATCATGAGGTAAGGCATGTGAAAAAGGATTGCCGAAAGAGATAATATGATCTTTCTTCCTACAACAAAAAGGCGCAAGATCAAGCAAATGTGGCAACAGTTGAAGAATGGGATTCTGAGGAAGAGTATGCTCTTGGGGCATCATGCTCGAATGGTAGTGCTACCAATTGTTGGTTCATTAATTCCAACACATCCAAATATTTTTCATGTTGTCAGGACTGGAATGTGAAATTTATTGCAAATAAAAATATTTCTAATTCAGTTTTATTGGCTGATGGGGAGTCATTTGCAATAGAGAGGATAGGAGATTTATGCAATTTGTTGAATAATGTTCAAAAACTCATAGTAAGGAATGTTAGGTATGTTCCTAGCATGAATAAAAATCTCTTATCTATTTGTCAATTAACAAAAATTCCCAACATTGCTGTAAATTTCTCTAGGAAGCAATGTATCGTGTCTGGTGTGTAACAGTATGGGGTAGTTTCCCTAGGCATTGGGCAAGGTGGCGTGTATAGGCTTGTTGACCCTACCATAGTCAACTATAATGCACGTGTAGAGAGAGATTCTACCCTACAAGATGTGTTGGAGGATGAAATCCTTCACAGATTTGTTGACCATGCTCAATCAACTTATGTGCACTACTTGTGGAAGGAATGTCCACTATACATGATGTGCAAGAGGATGAATTGCCTCAATCAAATGCACGGTTAGTTGTGGAGGGAGACTCAACTATCAAGACACACGAGAGGCATATGGAGAGCTAGGAGGAAAGCCACTCAAAGATTTGTGGATAGAGACTCCACTATCCAAGACGGATAGGAGGCACATCGTGAGATGGCAAGAAAAGCCACTCATGGTGAGTTGGCGGGAATAGCCACTCAAAGTATAGGCACTAGCTCGAAGGACCGGAAACAAGGTTGTTGACCCAACAGAGCATGTTCACTTTGCTCTTGCATCGACCTCTTTACCTATCTAAATTGCAGCGATATTTTGAAGAAGGCGCACCTAAGTGGGAGACAACCATACAAATTGAATATAATGCTTTGTTGAAGATCCATACTAGGGATTTGGTGAAATTACCACCAAGTGAGTTGGTGGTTACCCATTGGATGCAAGTGAGTGGAGAAAGTCAAAAGCAAAGTCATTGGTACTTTCAACCAAGTATAAGGCTTGTCTTGGTGTAAAAGAATTTTCACAACAAGAGGGAATAGACTATGAGTTCTTTTCTCCTACCGCAAACACTAAGAAGATGGTCACATTTCAATTTGCCTCTCTGATGATTTGGATGAGGAGGTTTACTTGGTATCTTTGAAGGTTTTCAGTACCTGTTTGTGATCATCTAGATTGCAGAATGGTTATGTCCCTGTGAGAATCTAAGCGGACTCGGCGAGGCACGGTATATTCAAAATGATCAACATCTCCAAGATTACGGATTAAGAACTATGGAGGTTACTGATGAAGCTATCACCTTTGATCATGATTCCTCACCGATTGAAGAATCATTGTATAGACAATTGGTGGGCAGCCTAATTTATCTTTTGTCTGCTGACCATATGTGTGTGTTGTTATTAGTCGATGCGGTTGGGGATGGTATATCAAATGAACAAAGGACCACCCTCATACCCTAAGACCCTCGCACACACACATTGAGACTACAATCTTTAATTGTGACCACATATGACACTTGAACTCAAGTTTTATTGTGTGCTCAAAGCCATAAGGCATTTGCGAAACTTTGTGAACTTTCCCCTAAATCTCTATACACTCTTGAGCCTCTTTCGGGCCTTCATAATGTTTATGGCACTCTCAACTCCTATGTAAACTCACCTTTGTGAATTTATTAACAATAAAATGAGACTCCCGATGTGACCTATATGTGCTCCAAACTTAACTTAGCAATGTTTATTTACACTTGGTATCACTTGTTTAGCTATGACACAAAATTGAACCCTTTTATAGACGATGTAGGATCTCTAGATTATTTGAGCCCCCTTGAACTTCCCTCCAGTCACGAATTCAAAATTGCATGGGCTCTTGCGTGCTCCAACAGACTTTGTGCTCATAATTAATGTAAATTGGCTCTCTTTCCGGCTTTTGCGGGGCTCAAGATAACTAACCCCATTAATGGCATCCCCTATGAATGTGTGTCCCACGCACAAAACTCACATTTGAATTTAAAGTATGTCGCATGCATCCCAAAAGGAATTCTTGAGACCCAATCGCCAATTTTTCCCTCCTTAAGGATCCTTGCACTCAATATTGTGTCCTAGTTGATAGCACTTCTCTAGAGCTTTCCAACGGACCCTCGTTTGTCTCATTTGGTGCCCCATATTAAAAGATAGAGATCTATGTAATTTCAACGCCCATGCCTTCTTCCTCGGCCCTTGTCTTTTGAGCCCTTTACACCTACATGTCCTTTGGGTCCCCTTCTTCATCCACATGGGAACCCCATGTTGTTGGCTCTTTATATGTGCCCAAACATCAATCTCCCCTTTGGGACGAGATGCCACCTCTCATGCTCTCAAGCTCTGTCTTTTCGTGCCACCTTGCCATTGTGGGCCCCGCATATTCTTTGTTCTCTCTTAGTTCTAGGTCCTAGATCTCCAAGATCACCTAATACGTGCTCATGCCAAGTGTCACATTTTTAATCCCTCGCATCCATAATTTCCTATGCTCGGACTCGCTTTACTCAAGATTTGCACCCGTTCAGGATATCTCCACGTGTCCCTCTCGTACGGCTCTTAGTCTTGCAGGCTCTTTGTACTCTCTGAGCCCCCGCCTTATCTAGGATTTGGACACTTGTCTTCATGACCCCCTCTGTGATCTTGCCACATGGAATGCTTGGACTAATCCTTCTCCATGGACTCTAACTTGTTCCACTGCTGCAACTACAACACATGTCATTTTCTTGCCCTCGGTGTTGCGACTTTGACTTTCTGCGGGGCCCATTTTCCTTGTGCTTTGCAAAACGGGCCTTTGTTGCCACTATGTATTTGAAGTGTTTTTCTATAATAACATTTCATGTCCCCACGATCATGTGCATGTGGGATAAATCCCCATGGCTATAATTTTGCATTCTCATTTCCTACGGCTTTGCACGCCATTAAAGTCCTTCTCTAAGACTTGATCGGATCCCTCTTCACCTCTTAGGCTCTACAATGACTTCTTGAGCTCCCCAAGCTACCCATGTTTGTTGTGACTCCATTTGAGCTCCTTAAGTTTGTTAAAAGGTGTGTTGAACTTTGTGCCTTCCATTGATGCATAACTTGAGTTCCTTGATCTCATTGGGTCTCTAGATTCTCCTACATCAAACTCCTAGGGTAAATAGAAAAATATAATCCCCTGCTCATACACCCATTCATAATTTTACCCTTGATGCCCACTTCCGATGCTCTTCTTCTCCTTAAGGCCGTATACTTTTGCAAACAGACTCCCCTTTGTTCTTGTTCCCTTTTTGCTTTGTTTTGCGTCCATGGAGTCTCTTGGATCCCTTTCTTTCATTCTTTCTCTTTGCTTCTCTCTTATGTGTGTTTGTCTCATCAAAATTGCACCTTGGGTCTCTCTCCTCTCTAGAATTTCGTCCCCGAGCTCTTGGAACTCACACAATTCACTCCCCTGACTTTGTTGGGACTATCAAGCTCATATAGCTTGGTGGTGCTTTTTTCTTCATCCTAGGTCTTTGTGATCCCTTCATGGTATCCTAGGTGCTCATTGAGCTTTGATGAGCTCATTCTCCTAGTGTAGACACCTAAATTTGGTAATTTATCACTTGATAATGTCAATATTGACTTGATCCTTTAAATCATGAATTTTGCACCTATTATGAGCTTGCTTGTGATATCCTAGTCCATCCTAAGTCGTAATAAAGACTTGTTTTCCTCATTACATTGCTCATCCACTTACGTAATTGCTCATACCGGTCCCAAGCGATCCTATTACTCCTAATTATCATGCATAGAGCTTCACAGTACCATAATTCACTTTTAAACCAAAGCGCGTCGATAGGACCAAACCGTCAATGTTTGATCCTGGGTAGAAAGCGGTCTGCCCTACGCCTCCCAAAGATCAGTTTTCCAATTTCTATATCCTTTATGGGTTGGCATCTCCACTATGGGTCATCCTTGACGTAAAATTATATCCATGGAAGCTGTGTATAAGCAAGTCTAATACACTCATTTACTCACCTGGAAGCACTTGGAACTTTTAAGAGCTCCTCAATTCAAATCATTAAAAAACAAGTAGAAGCTCTCTTAAACTTTCCTAAAGCAAGATCAAACATTAGGAGCAGTCCCCACACAAATCTAAAACACTCAAACCAAGTCCATGAGTCGAGCTTTTCCCAAATCAAGAGCCTATAAATCCAAGTCAAGCACAAGCAAGCCAAGTCAATACAAAGCGGTTATCAAGTGTTAAAGTTATCAAATATAGTTGCATCCATGTAGTATTATGTCACATCTCAAGGTGGAGAACTACGTGTTGTTTGAGGCCTCTTCAGAATAGTGCCAATGTAGGTTGTGTACAGATTGTACTTGACCCAAGCACTAATCTTTTTGCAGGGTTTTTACCAAGAATTAGGGTTTTGGGTCAAGGTGGTTGATTTCAAAGGGTTTCACACATTGTTGAGGCCTAATATTTCACAAGGAGTCATATACCAATCATTCGCATAGGTTCTATAAGTTAAAGAGTTCTATTTCTGACCCAAACCAAATCGTCAATAGGCCAAATCCGTCAAAGCGGTTTGGTCCTAGGCAACGATTCCATCCCTGCGTACAGTGCAATTTCAAAATCAAAGACAAAGCATCTACAAAAGATTTCCAACCATTTCATACCTGCTGTTACACCCAGATCGGTCTCCAAACCAATCAAAGAGCTATGTGCACGCATCTTCTTATGTTTTGCTATATTGAGCACATGATCTAACTAATCTTTTAATGCTTTATATGTATGTTCAGATCTGAATGTTAATACTTAATTAATAATTTGAATATACATCGTATTCTAACCCTAATCTAAAGTTAAATAAGTAAAGAAGCACATCCTCACTTCTTATTCAATTATAGGGTAAATCACTTAGTGCTTTCCAAACTTCAAGAACTGATTCAGTACCACACCCATGCTCCTTTCAATACCTTGGGTCTCAATGATGCCCCCTTCCTCTTGATACCCTTTGTCTCTGATAACACACTCACAAATAGTGTTAGAATCAAGTTCGATGGGCTCTAGTGACATATCGTATGTGCTCTCTTCTACTTGCATGCCTACAAGTGTGTCCTTGAGCTCATCTTCTCCACAAATCTTTTCAAGTGCACAAGTTTGCATTTCTTACTCCGTCTTCTCCTCCTTTTTTGTTGTTCGGTGGTACCTTCTCCATGGTCTTTATAAGCCCTATATCACTCCCCTTAATCAAGGATGTGCTCTCTCCACCACCTACTTGCTTGCATAGTGCCCTCATAGTTGCCTCAGTTGCCTCCAAATAGGCATTCATGTCTTCTTCTTTCACTTTGTTCTCATGGATAAAGCAAACAAGGCCTCAACTTGTCTCTTCCAACTTGTGCGTCAATCTTCTCCTCCTTTGGGTCCCTCTCAACAATCCCTCTCATTGAATATCTTTCTACCACCTCCTCTTCACTTAAGGGATTCATATTTGCAATCAACAAAATTAAGTGACTTGTGTGTCACTGCGTCACTCCCTTCCCCAAGGGGTTCATCTCTCTTCTTGTGCCATCTTTTCTCATAATTGACACAACATTCCTTGCCCCATCATATATCACTTTATTATACCATCAAGGTCTCCCTAATATTACATGAGTACGCCTCCATTAACACCACATCACACAAAACTCTTCCTTCATAGGTTTGAATCTTCATATCTAACTCACAGCATTCCCATCCATTGACACCACAATCATTTGTGATCCAAGACACCTCATAGGGATATGGATATGCTCTACACTTGAGACCTAACTTTCTCATAACCTCCCTAGACACAAGATTATTAGTGTTCCCACTATTGATAATAATAGTCAAAAACTTCTCTTTACCTCTATTTTGCACCTTGTCTTGAAGACACTCCTCCTTGTCATGGTTCCTCCTACTTCTCGATTGTTTGGGTGTTCTTTCTTTGGGACATTAAGTTCAATTTGGGTCTCTTTGCTTTCACGAGACCTGCGATCGTGGTCCTTAGTGACTCTTCTTCCCATTTGTGCTCCCCAATTGTAATGACCCTTTCGAGGGTTTAGACAAAAAAATAGGAAATTAGCTCAAAACCAAAGATCTCCAAATCTGATTTTTATAATCAACAACTGAAATAAATCTGAAATCTGCAAACTACCAGGCAGTGAACTATTTATGGAATTCAAGTCCACCTTTCACCATGCAAATCAACAAATAATGCCACAAAATAATTACTCTATCCACGACAATATTTATGAATCACAAATACATCAAAAGATGGATGAAATATCAATTTACACAGCTGGAATTAATTATTTAAAATCAGCAGCAGACTAGCCAAACCGAGGGCTAGAAAAATAGCAAACCCTTGCCAAAAATCACCAAAATGGAGATTCCGGCCTTATAAAATATGCCAAATGAGATTATGATCTGAAAATGCAAAAATATGTTCACCAAACCCTCAAACCCTACTCAAGGTAGGTCGCTCCACTAGAAAGAAGCCAATATCAATCTGAAAATGATAGATCTCTCCTTAAATCAGCCTTATACACCAATTCCCAAGTCAAGATGAAGGGTTTTCGTCCTTCACTCAACCTCTAGAAGGGTTTTCGTCCTTCTAGGCAAACACACATGAGGGTTTTGTCCCCAAGTGCAAGAACAAGGAGCTACTAGCTCACAATGCCCAAGTAAGATAAAATGTGCCAAGTCTAGATCTCAAATGAACCCTCTAATCTTTTTTTATATCCTCCTTTTGGTGCAAGGCTTGGAATAGTAAGACCGACCTCTTGAAGATGTTCTTTTCCTTCATTAGCTTTCATTATTTAATTAAAACCCAACCGATTTGTTATAAGAAAGAAAATATTAAAAATTAGTAAAAAACATATCATACGGAAGCTCAAAGTTCTCCTCCATCTTCTTCACTTCTTTGCCATGGAGAAGGAATGGCAAGAAGACCAAATATTAGCTCTCAAGTGGGAAAAAGGGACATTACATCAATACATACCACATGTAAAGCAAGTATCCCTCAAATGTGCAGCTCTAATACATGTTGCCAACTCCATGTGCTCTTTTTGATCCACAAAAGGCACTCTTCTCCTTCCTCTGCAAGACTTTCTCTGCATGTCTTTATCCCTCTTCTCACTTTCCTGAACTCGCTCTCCCTTTAGCGGGCTCTTTCATTCTTCTCTTCAGCCTTTAGGGCATATTGATAGCCTCCTCAATAGTGTGCAACTTAATCATGCACAACTCATCTTGAATACTAAGTCTAAGCCTAGTCAAATACCTAGATACCTTCTCTTGGACCAAGTTAGCATGTGCAGCCCTAATTGTGAGCTCATAATACTCGCTTGTGTACTCTTGAACTGATTTCTCTCCTTACCTCAAGTTTTGGAGCTCTTTAAACAATGTGAACTCATAGGTAAATGGTATGACTTATCTCTTAAAAATATTGACATTTTCTCCCACTTGGTGACCTTGGGCTTGCCCTTTCTTCTCTTTGCTTGTACTTCTCTCCACCATAAGGCTGCCATAGCCTTGAGCTTGACTTGTGCCAGCTTGACTCTGTCAGGGTCTCCCATCTCCTCAAATTCAAAATAATCTCCCATCTCTCTAAACCAGTCTATTAGCTCTTTTGGCTCAAGCGACCCTAAATAGCTTGACACTTCCATGTGTGCACCTCCGTCTATCCTTACAAGGGCTCTTGATAATCTGCTCTCACCAACATCATTAGGTGTCAGTTTTGCTTCTCCTTCCTCATCATCACTCTTTCTTCCTCTGCAAAGTTCGATCTCCTTCTTTCTCCCTCTTGAATGGCATCTATTATGGCTCTCAAGTTTCCAATAGTCTCAGGCACCTCACCTCTGATATTCTCCATCACCTCATCCTCTGGTGTACTCTGAGAGTTCTCTGTAATTTCTTCACCATCACCTCTCATTTCTGCAACCTTAGCTGCAATGGGCCCAATGAAATACTGTATTTTCTCTTCTTCTTTGCACTTTTGACATAATACTACTTATTGTTGTGACTCGACACTCACAAACTAGACTGGACTCTCGACACTCAACAATGTGACACCAACTCTCACAGTTGATTCAACACAGCTTACTCACAATCTCTCTCTCTCAAATTGACTCTCTCCTACAGTGACACCGTGCTTTCTTTCTCACTTTCCCTTGCTAAGAACTACAACCCTTAGTCCCTTGGTGCCCTCTACCCAGTTTTTATAGACTATAGGACCCTTTAAACACACACAAAACCTCTCTTTTCTGCCCAAAATAACTCCCAATGTGGTGAACAGGGTTCTCAACTTTTCCTCACACACTTAACTCAGAACAAAGCAAGGTGATGGACTCTAAACTGCCTTACTTCGCTCTTGTTGACTCGCAAACACCTCAAATACTTCACCAAGAGCTTGTATGATACCAAATGGTGCAGTCAAGGATGGTATCTCAAATGAACAAGAGACCACCCTTGCAGCGTGAGACCCTCACACACAAACTATAGTCTTTGACTCTGACCAAATATGACACTTTATTCAATTTTTATTGTGTGCTCAAACCCATACAGCATCTACAAACTTTGTGACCTTTCCCCTTTCACAATGCTTGTGACACTCTCAACTCCTATGTAGACTCATTGTAACTCTATTATCAATAAACAAACTCCCTATGTGACCTATATGTGCTCCAGACTCAATTTGGCAATGTCTATATGCACTTGGTGTCACTTGCTTGACTGTGGCATAAAATTGAGCTCATTTATGGACAATGTTGGGTCTCTAGAATATTTGAGCCCCCTTCAAACTTCCCTTTACATAACAAATTCAAAATTGCCTAGGTCCCCGCGTGCTCCAATAGCTATGTGATCATAATTAATGTAATCAGGCTCTCTTTCCAGCTTGTGCAGGGCTCGAAACACCTAACCCCACAAATGGCGTCCCTATGAATGCATGCCCCGTGCCCAAATGTAATGTCCCTTTATAGGGTTGAAACTGAAAAAAGGGGAATAGTACAAACCCAAATGAGAGTAATCTAATTTTTATAACAGCAGTTCTAAAAAATATATGAAACCCTAACAGCAAACTAAATCTACACCTTAAGGGCATCAAACACCCTCCAAACAAGCTGAAAATAGGTGTATAAATCCTCTTAAATATTGTATTCAATCAATGGAATAAACATCAAGCCAAAGTACTTCAAAACATGTGCAAATTATGAAATTATACCCAGCTGTAATTAAATAAATGACAGCAGAAATACAGCTCACAATAAGGGCTGGAAATGGAGATTCCAATCCCCAAAAATATCATAAAAGTGTGAAATCAACCTTATAAATTATGAGGAAGATGAATATCAACTCCAATTGCCAAGATGTGCCCTAGAAGGCACTCAACTCCTCCAACCAAGTCGCTACCCTAGGAGAGGGTCCAAAATTGATGTAAAAACCTTAGTAGCTCTTCCTCTATCAAACCCTAGCTGAAAACCAACAACATCACTTTCCTTGAAGACCTTAGGAACCACCAATTGAAGAGTTTTCGTTCTTCAATTTGAACAAGGGTTTCATCCTCCTTGTATGCCACACCAAAGGATTTTCACCCTCTAGTGGAAAGGAATTGAGCAATCAGCCCAAAAACCAAGCAAGTATATTTTTATGACAAGATAGATGCCCAAAATGAGTCCAAGCAACCCTTTTATATCCTTTTGGTGGCACCAAAATCAATTAGGGAGTCTTCCCCATAACTGACCTCATAAGGATGTTTGTTTTTAACTTTATCTTGGCTTTTCACCTCTTCAACCCAGCTGACCTGACTTATAAGAGAAACTATGAAAGAAGAATGCAAATGCTCACAAAAAGACTAAAAACATAACAAACACTTCCCTTGTTCACTTCCTTCTTGCCCACGAGAAGTGGAATGGGCTAGAAGTCTCCAAAACAAACTAGTTTGAAAAAGGAGACATTACACCAAAATTCAAATTTGAATTTATATTATGTCACCTAGGTCCCAAACGGCATTCTCAAGACTCAATCGCTTGATTTCTCCCTCCTTGTGAGTACACGAGCTCCAAATTGTGTCCCAACTAATAGCTCATCTCTAGAGCTTTCTAATGGGTTCTCATTTGTCTCATTTGGCGCTCTCTATCAAATAAAGAGGTCTATGTAATTTCATAAGTTGTGCCTTCTTCCTCGGCACTTTTCTATTGAGCTCTTTATGCCTACATGTCCCCCTGGTCCGCATGGGCTCCTCGTGTCTTTGGCTCTTTATATGTGCCTAAAAGGTTAATGTCCCCTTTGGGACAAGTGTTACCCTCTCATGCTCTCAAGTTTTGTCTTTATGTGCCACCTTATCATTGTAGGCCCCGCATATTCTTGGGTCTCTTCATTTTGAGCCCTAGATTTCCATGATCACTTAATATGTGATCATGTCAAGTGTCATCTTTTCAAGCCCTCGCATCCACAAGCTCTTTTATTCAGACTTTGCTTACCTTGATATTTGCACCCCTTGTGGGATGTCTACACGTGTCCCCCTCATAAGTCCTCGTCTTACAGGTCTTTTTACTCTGCTCGTCCCCATCTTATTCAAGTTTTGGACATCTATCTTCGTGATGGCCTTCATGATCTTGCCACATGGCATGCTTGGATTAATCCTCCACAATATTTAACTTATTCTACTTGATGCAATTGTGCCACGTGTCCCTTTCTTGCCCTCAGGCTTGGGTCTCTGATTTTCCATGGGCCCCTTCTCCTTGTGTTTTGGCAAAATAGGCCTTCACTGCCTGTTATGTATTAGAAGTGTTTTTTTTTAATAACATTTTGTGTCCCCACGACCCTGTGCATGCAGGATAAATCCCCATCATTGTAATTTTGTGTTCTCACTTCCCAAGGCTATGTTGCCATTGAAGTCCCGCTAAGCCTTAAATCGGGTCCCTCTTCACCTCTTGGGCTCTGCAGTGACTTCTTGAGCTCCTCGGGCTCTCCATGATTGTTGTGACTCCTTTCGAGCTTCTTAAGGCCGTTAAAAGGCCTGTTGAACTTTGTGACTGCCATTGATGCATGACTCGAGCTCCGTGATCTCATTGGGTCCCCTAGATGCCCCTGCATCATTTACGATCTTTCTGAGCTTTTGACTCAATCAAAGCTCATACATTGACAGCACCAAAGCGTCAAAGGACTGCATATTTCAAATTGATATCTAACAAGCAGCCTGCAGATTTAATGACTAAATGATTTGTACCACGAAGGCTAGAACCATGTACAGGGGACAATCTTGCGCTCTAGAGATACATAGATTATAAGAGTGCAATAATTGAATGCAAAGAACAAAACACACAATGACGTAACAGATGACTGATATGCAAAAATGCAACTTCTATTTAGAATGCAGAATAGGGAAGTACAAATGTGTACAAGCAGACAGTGGGACTAAGAAGGCAAGCTCTTGTATCAAATGGGGAATGCGGCCTTGATGATTGTCTACACTGTTGTGAAAGATTATAGAACAAATTTGTTTGAATGCTAGAGCAGAGCCAAGCAAAACTTTGATCTAGTGTAGATCCAATCTATCAATGGATGACAATTGATTCGTGTGCCAATGTGTATATATCTTCTACTCCACTGTATACCATGACAATGGCAATTATAATTGACAAGGCTTAGTGGAAAACGGTTCATCTTCAATGATTGCATGACAGTTGTGCTTCAACACGTGGCATTACTGCAAAGATGCTTTGACATGTGCTAATGTGGAAGTGCCATTTGGCATGCCATGTGGCAATGAAGTGTTGATGAGCGAATGCAGAGGTGAAACAATCCTATATAGATCCTTGGTGAAAAATGGCATGTAAACAAGTGATGTGCAAGTTGGCTGATGCACAAAAGCGCTGGGAGGTGCTAAGCAACTTTGAGGTAAGTTGTAGACTACAAGTTGTTGCACAATATCACAGGAGTTGCGGATGTAACACAATGGCGCATAGTTATACAGAAGTTGTGAGCATTGCGGTCTGAGTTGTGCAAGACTACGGACGCCACAAGGGTCATAAGGCTAGCACAAGATGAAAAGAACTGCACGAATTGTGGAACGCATGGGATTGCGAAGAGCAATACACCAAGATATCGTGGTACCAATTGGAAGGCGCTAAGTGTCGGACAAACTACATTGAAGAGAAGCATTATGTGGAAGGCGCTAATGTCGGGCAAATTGCACTAAAAAGAAGAGTTGTGCAGAAGGATGCAAGGAGTTCGGTCATCAGCACGCATTACCGCAAGCCTATATCCTTAATGTGAGGAGCCACAAACATAGGGAGTCCAAGCTCTACAAGAGGAGTGAGGAGGCTTGCACAGTTGGGAGGTGTTGCAAGACAACCTGCGCACAAATCACTAAATCTTTTGGTCTCGTAGTGTTTGTAAAATTTTGGGACAAACTTGGAATAGTTTTCAGTTTAGTCACTAAGGGGGGTCAGTAAAGTTAGGTTATTATGTAAACATTAACTAATTATATATTAGTTAATGGATGTTAGTTATCAACGTATAACTATATTACCTGATGTAACATATTTTATGCTTAATAAATGACGGACACAAACAAGATTAAGTATGCCACGTGCCATAAGCCTTCCATTTCTCTTCATTTTCTCTCTCATATTTACTAACAGTTGGAGGATGGTGACTTATATTTGTGTTGTCAAGTGGTTTTACATCGCCCCTTACTAGGGAGGCTGACATGTGGTCGTCAAGCTTTGAGGGGATAGAGACGATCTCTTAGGAAGAACTTGAACATGTTTTCTTGGCAACAATGGCAAGGAAACTAGTGAAGGTGCCTGGGGTTAGTAATAGGCACTTCAAAGCAACTAGATTGGAAAGGGTAGTAGAACATTATAACTTTCTTAAGAAAAGAAAGATGGGCATGAGATTGAAGGAAATTACAAGAAAAGGAAACCCTACCCTTGAATCAAGAAAGCAAAAACAGGCCCACGTGTTTTGTTTCCATCCAAGAAACAGAATTCAATCTGGAAAGTTCATGGATGCATTCAAAAGCAAGCCATTCTACATTAACCCTAGCAGCAGGTCCAGCTTTATCAAGATTGGCTTGGCTAAGCCATTGCAAATTCAAGCAAGGAATATCAAGGAGATGTGGGTATATGGTGAGAAGACTAAAGCATTTGAAGATTTAAAACTCATTATGGACAAACATGTTCTGCATTCTAATATGCTACGGCTATAAATTGGTTAGGTTCTTGGACGTCTGTAGCAAGAAACTTTGAAAAGAATCAATATTAATCTGTAAAAGAAGTTCATGGAACTACGGTATAGGAAAAAGTCACTTTTCAGGACGCTAAACAGCAGAAGAAACAAATCAAAGACAAGAACAATATTGTGGAAAATGAAGAAGAATCTAAAGAAGAGTATGAGAAAGAATCTATAGAAGAGTATGGGGAAAAATTTGACAAAGAGCATAAGGAAACACCTAAAGAAGAGCACGGGGGAAAATATTTCTTATGAAGAAGCTCAAACCACTCACCTAGTTGACAGCCAAAGGATAAAGTGGAATATTGGTTTATAGAGTTAAAGGAGAGCAACAAGACACTAATTGTACAAAGGTTGTAGCATATTGTCATCCACATCACTGTGAGAGGCAACAATGGTGTGGAGCAACAAAAGAGTAATGGCTACATCCTATGGGGGTACTCAAAACCAAGGGAACTACCGTGGGTATACTTCAAACTAAATAGGCAAGAGCTAGAGATATACCCAATTTCAATGGAGCAATAAATATGACGTCAAGGAGAGAATGGAATTATTAAGGACCATCGCTTGTGAAAACCTTATATAGATGGCTAGATGATCAAATTTGGTACCGGTTGTCTACAATGTTCTGTAATGTCCCCTTTTCAGAATTAATTGATTTTGGATACCCGAAGCCTATTCTTTTTATTTCCCGTAGGCTAAGGGGAATTAATGAGGAAATAAATTAATTTAAGTGATCCAAGGGTACTTTTATATTTTAATTGGAAAAATGACACTTAAATTATATTTTAATAAGTGGGGCCAAAAAGTAGAAGTGGAATAAAATAATGAACTTCACTTAACACACAAATACATGATTAACGTGGGGAGAGGAACTTTATTCTGGAGTTGCATCATGATGGTTGGCCTTGTTCGTTTGTTGCCTTCATCTTCAAGGTTGCTGCTTGTTCAGCTGGTTGGACATTTGATGTTCACCTATTGTAAATTCCCCGTCAATGTAAAATCTGTTGGATGTCAGTTGCAACTGAGAATGCATCCAATTACAATTTGGTCCCCTTTATAATATTTTGAAAATAAAGTTGTCGCCCTTTACAATAAATTTTCTGAAAAATACTTATATCCCCTTCCCCCTTTTGAAGAAGACATCCTTTTATAATCACCACCATCTCTTAACAAAATTACCCTCTTGAAAAATTCCTTTTAAAAGGAATTTTGATAAAATAAGATAGGATTAGAGGTGTTTGGGGGATCGACCCCCTACTAGGCCACCTCTTAATATTTATGCCTTCACAAGACACATACCAATCAATCCATCTATGATTTGAAATGTGTATGTGAAATATTAGTTTTAATCCTCAAATAACTCGACTTAGTTTAAAATAAAATATACTATCACATCCCATTTTCGCACGTTATCTGTTAACAGTGTTGTTTTAAGTTTTAATCACCTTGCCGCCAAACTCGACATGCACATGGGATTAAAATGGAAGCGTGGAAGTGGTTGGCCGGCTCACAAGCTTGCACATCATGGCTGCCACTATTGAACCCTCGCCGAGATCCTTTAAAAGCGAAAGCGGTGACAACATGGAAATGGCCTGTCAGCTAAATACAGCCCTGTCTCTAATCGACCATGAGGAGTTAATCAGAGCTAATTTTAGAAATCAGTTAGAATGAATAGGAGGAAAAGGAACAGGCCTTCCAGACACAATCTGGAAAGTAGGTCGACATTAAGCGGCAGAGAGTGGAGGATATGTTAAGAAACTAAGCTTAGACCCGAAACACACCACGGAACCCGTGAGCGCAGAGAAAGGAGAAAGCAGTAACAGAGAGAGAGCTGGGATGGAGTGGAGTTGTGCATCATCAAGAGAGGTCAGTCTAAGTCAAGTGTAGAAAGAAGGAAAGCCAGAGAACAGAACTCGAGCTAGCATCACTATCAGGTTCCTTGTTAACTATGTTTCTGCTTTTTGTAGACCGTTGTATGGAATCAATTAAATAGACAAACTCTTAACTATAACTAGTTATTTTTTAAGGCTCGAATCCTCACTGTTCTCCTTAGTGAACTGTTAAGTAAAGGAACACAGTCAACAAGCCTCTAATTATAGCTCTGTCAAACTCAGTAGCTGGTTATAATGGCCAAACCATTCAGCCAGGACTGGAAAAGAATCAGATTTGACCTACCAAGTCCCTCTTTGGTCTAAAATCAGGCTTTTATAAGTCATAAACTCTGTTTTTAAAGTTTCTAGTTCACCTTTAAACCATGCCAGAATGTTTTAAGTTGCTCGCAATGATTCAGACTGCGACAAAACATGGCCAACAACTGTAATGAGGCAACAACTAGCTGGCCAAATGATTAAGGCAAACTATTTAACTTCTTCCTCTTTATCCAAAACAGTAGCTGAGCTCAAACTGTAAATAGGTTAAGCATTGACTGTATAAGCCATTCTATGTCAAGGAAAGCAAGGGAAACTGAGGACCGAATGGCTAAGATTATTATGTTAAAAGTCCATGGTCATTTTTTTGTACTCTTCTGTTGTCTCCAGACTCATAAAACATTAAGACAGCTGTTAGAAACTGAGGAAAACAAAAGAAGACAGAGTTGTAATATTTTAACAAAATGGACAGTTAGCTAGACAATGTGTAAACTTGAGTAAACTAGGAGACTGTTTAGGATATGTTAGGACAGAGAAACCAGACTGTACTATTACCAGTAGCTTAACCGTATCATTATGAGACAGTTATTAAGCAATTGCTTTTAAGAGATGAACTAAACAGCAGCGGTGATGCATTGAAAACAAAGAAATCAGTCAAAACAAATAGTTTAAACAGTTAAGAAATATGACTGACTTTTAAAAGCATTAGGGAGTAAACTTTACCCACCGTGAATGAGATAGTATTAAATAAACTTGAGTCTATGAGATCAAGCAAGGGGTTAAAACTAGATATTTCTTGTTTATATTATCATTAGTTATTCCTGAGATATACTTTAGCAGAACATAAAAGAGAGTAACTTCTATCATTATGGTTCTTGATTATTTAACCATAGGAAATAAGTGAAAACCCATTTAAATGAAAATAGTGACTGTTCACATATTGGAAGAAAAGAATGTTTGAGATGGAGAACTGTCATAGTAACATGTCATAATAAAGAAGTTGTAAGGTCATAATGAATTGAACTTTTAAGCCAAAACATAAGATGAGGTCATAAGCCAAAGATATGATTTATATACCTAGAATAACAAACTATGATAAGACCTCTATTATATGATTATGAGATAATTATAAGAATTAAATCCATCCCTTTGATGGATTAAGACTTGTTTTATGCCGCTATATGAATTATGAATATTATGTCTTTACGCTTTTATCATTTTATTGATAGTCGCATAACGTTTGGTAACATTATAAACCTTATATAAAAATATTGAAAACCTTGGAATACGTAAAACTAGAAGACACGCATATGAAAACTATCACGGAATTTTATAGTCCCTAGCTTAGGATTTTTACAATAATGACCTCCTTGGGCAGTATGGGACACACAAGGAGGTTAGGATTGTTTATGTCCTAACCACGGTTTATTCAGTGTTGGTTGCGGATTTCAACTAGAAATCAAGTGGTATGTTTTGCCCATGTTAGTTTATTTTTGGATATAGAGATGGTCATGTTGTAAAACCGCTTATGGGGAAGGGGTGTAACTTAAGAGGTGGGTACTTGAACTAGGGGTGACTTGTATAGATGGCCAAAAACATTTATTATTACTTATCATTATTATTAGGAGATGTTTAGTCCTACCCTGATCATTAGTTTGTTGTTTCTGGTGACTGTACTTACACATAGAATTCTCTCTTTCTATTCGATTCTCGCATCTTTCCTTCTCAAGAAAGGTAGGGCCACTCTCATTTCGTGAGAGGTGTGCCGGGAATTGAAAGGATCATAGTTGGAGGTAAAGCACTCTGATGATACCCTTTCTCCCATGGCGCAGTGGCCTTCATGATGGATCTCTGGTTAATGGCAACATGGTGTCGTGATCATAGATGTGCTAGTGTATTCATGATATATATATATATATATATTGAAAACAAGCAAATGTAAACCTTTGTACATTTGAAACTCATTGTAAATTGATTACTTCAAAGTAACTCCTTAATTGTAAAAGTCATGACTCAAGTTTATTGAGGCAGGTGAATTGTAACCCTTGTATACAATAATCATAACTATTGAGAACCATTATGTAAAATGGATTATGGTGTGAATATAAATGTGTAAATTTGAAACTTGTAACACTTAATGGATAGATGTAACTTGCACTTTTATTATGATGAATGTACTCGCACTTTTATTATGATGAATTAACTTGTACTTTTAATACAATGAATGTAACTTGTAATACTACTGGTTAACTTAGTGGATGAAATGATGCAAACCATGGTTGATTTACTACTACCCTCATGTTAAAGAAATAAAACAAATTTCCCATGTGGAAGTCATTGTACTTACCCAATAAGAAAACATAAGTCGTGAAGATTGGTGGAGTTTTTTTATAATTGGTAAAAGGAGGGTTTTGCCACGGACACTACCCTATTACATCAGAGGATCTACAATCTAGATATATCCAATAACATTTCAAGGAGCAAAACTAAACCAAATATCAAAAACAGTTGGTGTATACAACACAAAACCAGCCCAAAACCAGACAAAATACAGTTTAGGTGCGATCCAAAACCATACAAAGAACCTAAACTAAAACAGAGAACATAAATCAACTATGATTAAACAATTGAGTAGAGAGATGAATAAGATCCTTGATATATTTTTCTCTCTTCTCATTTTCCTTCTTCCTGTCAGACTCCTAACTTTTCTCTTGCTGTCTTTGTTCTTGAGGTCATTCACAATGGAGTTCAGTAGACCATTTTGAAGGATAAACCCTTCCGCCATGATATTGCACTTGTTTTCAACCTTTTCCATTTTACCCTCCATCTCATTCCAGATGTCCTTATCAGCCTTGTCATTACGGAGGTTGCTAATGTTCCCTTTCAAATCTTTAATGTCTTTCTTAATCCCATTTAGGACATCATCCTAAAGAGCCAGCCCAGAATGCCTATGTTCATTGTTGTCCCTCTTGCTTTTCTTCCCCAGGCTAAGCAGGCACTTAGCAGCCAAATCGCCCGGTATGTTATGCTGGTGGGAATCTTGATTGGAGTTGGGTTCTTGAATACTTTTGCCCATTTTTGAATTGCTTCTAAGCACACGAGTGGATCTAGAATCATCCCCGTGTCTCTTGTTGGATTTGGGATCAGAGGTGGATGGAAGAGCAGGGGAGGGGAGATTGTTGGAGTTTATTAAGAATGAATGAATAAGGAATATAAGATCGCTTTTACTATTATATATTGCTCTTGTACATAAGGAAAGGAAGAATGATTATTTTATACTCATGTTTAAGGAATTAATCTACAATGCCTTAGTTAATTAGGTGAATAATTAATAAGCGAAAACACCTAGGTACTTGTACTTTGGATATTGTACATTTAATTCCATTTTTTAGTTTGAAGAAAGAATGCATGATAAGACAGCAAAATGAAAACCTTGATTAAATCATGCCTTGGATTATTTGTTTCTCACATGTGTATGTTGAATGTTATGTGTAGGACTAGGCAATTGAGGGGCATCAATTTCCATCCCTCGTGGCAAGGGTGATTGAAAAAAAAATAAGTCAAAAAATATTCAATTTATTTTTCCGGTCACCCAACAAGGGGTTGCTACAAATACCTTACCCGTTTTAGGGTCGAGGATTCCCAAATTGTGTGTATAACACTCTTATTATGATTCATCCAAATTAAGGGGGAAAGAAAAATTATTTAAATCCTTAATTACCTTTTCATGTCTTCAATGATTTTTAGCACGCACATTAAAATCCAGCATAATAATATTTACAAAATCCCTTAATTCTTTTTATGCTATAATGAATAATATTATTACTTAGCTCACTACTAAGTAATCCAGCATTATTAATATTCTAGAATCCATCTTGATAACATATAATAACCATGTGCAATTGTAAGGGTCCTAGATCTTTCCCAATCTCCCTTAATCACTCTACATGAGCATGTATACATTGTATACGTTTGGTTAAACCTTTTTATAGGTCATGAGAACTTGTGCATCTTCTTAGTGCCAACCAGTAAAGTATTTCAGTACTTCCCTCCAGCTCAAAACACTCCGAAAGAAGAAATGAAGCAGACAATGCAATCAATCATTTGCACTATTATGGCCATAATTTCCCAGCATTGCGCTAGCAAGGCAATTTCGAGGCGGATATTAGCCTATGATACTGTATTCACTTCACCACACAATTGTTTCAATATAGTTATCAGGATTCCTTTCTGTTGATTAAAAATTAAATTTCAGTTTTATAGTGCTGAGGATCATGACTCGATATTCAGGTCACATGAATCCTGTCGGTACCATCTTAAGATCCCTACGGATAAGGTTACACTCACATAATGACTTACGTCATTACGTGTTCGTTACCCTCCCGTAACCATCTGAGCTAGCTTGACGGAGGTTCATGCGAAAGCGAATGTCGCTTTTCATGATACCTACCCCTCATTGTTAATTTGTTATGCTTTCGTCCTAGTGATAGGTTATATTAAATTTCATTACACTATCCATTTTCACGATAGAGGTGTGCAGTAACTCATCGAGTCACCAACTAGTATAAGTACCTCGTACCACATGTCGTAAGGTAAACTATGTCAACCTACGATGATTGAATTAGATTAGTTAAGCATAAAATAACCTAATTCATAACAATAAGATAAATAGTACTTATGATCATTCGTTGTCACTCTAGGTAGCGAGTGCACGGCCCCTAAGGGTGCGAGTTCGGGTCGGTTCGACGCGGGTGCAGGCGGGGTTCTCCTGCATGCCCTGGGTACGGCCAGTGCGCCCAGGGCGTGCCGGGGCATGCAGGAGAACCCCTGCCCCGTACCAGCGCCGAACCCGTCACTTTTGCGACGCGTTTTTTTTTTTTTTGGTTTTTGGTCAAACCGACTTTCTAAACATTAAAATATTCTTTTCAACCCTAATTTGTGCGCCCAAACTCTATAACAACAACAATAAGTCATTTACCTCACATTTTCATTCTTGCTTCTTATTTGCATATTTGACTCTCACCTTGATTTTTCACTATTTTCAATTGCTTAGGGTTGATTTCAAGTGCCATATAGTTAAAGGAGCTTCATAACAAGTGACAGTGGAGTTCAAGGAGCTTGCATTATTGGTGTTGGGTGTATTGAGGTAAGTATTTTGTGGTTTTTTAGAGTGTTTTAGTTTGTTAGTTGTATTTAATATTTTATTATTTTTTAGTGGTTTTTTTGGTTTGTTTTTTGTTATTGTTTTAACTTTTAAGCTTCATTTTTCTACATTTGATTTCATTTAAATTTAAATTTTAAACTTCCAACATTTTCTCAAGACTAAATTTGTTTTCATTTTTTTAAATGCATTGTGCAGTTAAAAACTTAAAATGGCTGCGAGTTCTAGTTCTGTGGGTCAAAGTAGTAAAGGTCTCCTTCACAAAAATGATCCATCCTCCCCCCTTTGGAGGCATGTCAAACAACTAGAACAATTACCAGGTGGAGGGGGTTTTGTTTGGGTTTGCTCACAATGTAATATGCAATTTAAGAGCTCCTACAGTCGGGTGAAAGCCCATTTGTGTGGGGCTATTGGCCACGGAATCAGAACATGTGGAGGGTTGGATGGAAAGGGGTTGCCACGTGCAAAGACCCTTGCATACATCAAAGAGCAAGAGGAAGCAGATGCAACAATGGCATTAAAATCCAATCATCCTATGGCAAGAAAAGGAAGATCACATACCATTAGCAAGCCACCTGTTTCTCCTTCTGTTGATGTTGTGGCCCCAGATCACCCATTTTTGTCTACACCTATTGCAACTGGAGGGGAAGAGGATTCACCTCTTTCTCGCAAAAGAACAAAAGATGTAGGCCCATTGGAAAGGGCATTCCAGAATGAAAGCAGGGACATAGCTAACCAAAGTGTTGGACACTTTATTTATGCATGTGGTGTCCCATTTAATGTTGTTAGATCACCATACTGGCAAGATATGGTGAAATGTATTAATGAAGCCCCTAAAGGGTACATTAGCCCAAGGTATGAAAAAGTGTGCACCACCTTATTGTCAAAAGAAAGAAAAAAGTTGAAGACTCATTGTTACCCATCAAGAATCAATGGCTCGAAACAAGAGTGTCCATCGTTTCTGACGGATGGAAAGATACAACAAATAGGCCATTGATCAATGTGGTTGCCGTGTGTCCTAAAGGGGCAATGTTTCTTAGGGCTATTGATTGTGAGGGGCAAGTGAAGGATGCCCAATTCATTGCCAACATCCTCATAGAATCTATTGAGGCGGTGGGGCCTCAAAATGTTGTCCAAGTTGTAACGGACAATGCAAAAAATTGTAGAGCTGCAGGGTTGTTGGTTGAGGCACGGTATGGACACATATTCTGGACACCTTGTGCGGTTCATTCCCTCAACTTAATGTTACAAAAATTGGGCACAAAAATTGCTTGGATCAAACAAGTATATGAGGAGGCAAGTGAGATTCAAATGTTTGTCAGCAACCACCACATGTCCCAAGCCATCTTTCGTAAATTCTCAACATTGCAGCTATTGAAGGTAGCCCGTAACATTCTTTTTTATTTTTAAAAATAATTATTAGTTTTTAAAATTCATTAAATTAATTTTATAAGTTTGTAATTTGTAGAATTTTGAATGTTTTAAGTTTACTTGTCTTAATTTTATTTCTTTTGATTTTTATTATTAGGTTCTTTGAGACTCGATTTGCCTCACACACGCTCGTCTTGAGACGGCTTGTGAAGGTGCGAGAGGCATTGAGTGGCATGGTTATCGGTGACCTTTGGAGTATATGGAGGCAAGTAAACGGTGAGAGGGCTCTGAAATGTGAAATTGTTGATCTGGATGAAACATGGTGGGATCGTGTGGATTACTTGCTTAGTTTTATTGAGCCCATCGTGAGTATGTTGAGATTTGTTGATATGGATCATCCATGTTTGGGTGAGATTTATGATGGAATTGACTCAATGATTGAGTCAATTAAGACCATCATAAATGCCGATGAGCAAGATCCTACGAGACCTTCTTCGAGGAAGTGCAATCACATCTCATTGATAGGTGGAACAAAATGACCACCCCATTGCATCTTCTTGCTTTTGCCTTGACTCCAAAATACTATAGTGCGAGAGATCCTTTCTTTGCCCAGGAGGGTCCCACCATATAGGGATGTTGAGGTTAGTGAGGGGTATAAGGCAAGCATTTTCTAGAATCTTCCCGAGATCCGAAGTAGAAGACATGGTTAGAGGTGAGTTTGTGAATTTCATATCCTCCAGGATCACTCCATTAGCGCTCTTCGTGACAAATACTGAGAATGGATGCTTATTCTGGTGGTACCTCCATGGGCAAGCATACCCCTACCTCATGCCACTTGATAAAAGTTTTATCAAAAGTAAGATTTTAATTTTTTTAATTTCTTAACTCTTTCTTTTTACTTTATATTTATAAGTTTAAAATTTTAATTTTGCATTGACTTTGTGGCTTGCCTCAATAGGTTGCGAGTTCTTCTTCAGCTGAGAGGAATTGGGGTACATACTCCTTTATCCACTCAGTTAACCGCAACAAGTTGGGGAGCAAAAAGGCGGAGGATTTGGTCTTTGTGCATTCTAACTGTGCCTTCTATCACATAAGAAGGATGAGTACAGGAAAGGGCCAACAAAGTGTTGGGATATAGATCCGAGACTCCAAACTTGGATGTTCCCATTGCCCAACTTTCATTGCTAGACCCGGACCTAGATAGTACTTTGCGTGAGCTGCAAAGTGGGGCTAGCGGGAGCGGCATTGCTGATAGTTCTGGTTGTACTCCTGGTGCTTGTGGTTCTAATGAACCACATGATGGTAGTGATGCTCTCGTTGAAGACATTGGAGAAGATGCAGAGCCATTAGACTATTAGTCTATTACTAATTAGAATGTTGATGTATCTTGATTCTTCATTTTTGTGTTTACAATGTCAGATAATGATAATACATTGTAACATTTTGATTTGAACAATGTACTGGTTATAAGTTCGAACAATGAATTATCAATATGTTTTAACTTTTGTCGCTATTTCACCTATGTATATTTCAGATTTGTTTAATCTATGCATGTGTAAGGCTGGAATTTTGCTTATCTTGTTACTTTTCAAAATATTTTTAATATTTTATATGTATATTGTACTGCCGTACCCAAGTGCCGTACCCGGGCCCCCAAAAAAATTGCCGTACCGACATACCGGATCCCCGTACCCGTACCCGAACCGTACCCACATACGCATTTACCTTGTTGTCACTTAATCATATTAGTATACTCGAGGTAAATTAAGTACATTTATATTGTCTCTTAATGATTGTAATGTACCTTTCGTTCTTTGTTTTCTATCGATGTATTTGTTTTCAGCAAGGTACAATAGATATAGATATAGTTTTCATAACATATGAGCATTATTACATTCATGTATGTTTTCCGTTGTTTAAAGGACAACAACATGTCCATTACTGATTTATAACTTATAATTGTTACATGTTATATTATTCATACATGATAACTTATAAAAATATATAAGTTATATTGTCATAATAATGCATTCATTTCTGCAAGTATCATAATATAATACTTCATCTCATCTTGCAGATTTCATCGTCATTCAATGAATATTCAACACATTTGTTCATTAATAATGAAGTCATGAAAACATATTAAATATCGTACGCAACATGATTCAATGTTATTTATACATTGTTGGTGGGCCTCGAGAATATTGACCAAGTACAAGAAGGCGTGTGGGCACGCGGGTGAAGGCGCGCGGCAGACGGGGTTTTAGAAGGGTTTAGCAGGAGAACCCAGGCGCGCGCGCAAGGCAAAGGAAGGGGTTTCAGGACTTAGCCATATTCAAAGCATCCCGGGAAGCACACGAGAAAAGTGTGACCCAACTGAGCATGCGGAGTGGATAAGGTGCCAACTGGCACTCGATGGTCAAGGAAGGAATATTCCATGCGATGGAAGGATCCAGAAAGACATCATTGCAAAAAGTGGAGAGCTCGGATGGGAAGAAGTATGCTCCATTGAAGGACCACATGGACACTTGGCAACCGATCTACTACTTCAGGAAGGCATGGCGGTGGATGTTAAAGCTATATATAGAGATGCTCGGGTAGAAGGAAGGGATGGCTCTTTGGGAAGAGGGCGTCAAGAGAGATATCAAGAGAGGCAAAGAAGAAGAAGAGGAGAGGCGAAGCTCTATAGAAATAGTGATGGGTTCTAAGGATTCTCATTAGGAGGCTATAGGAGAGATGACTTATCTAGAGGGATGGGTCTATGAACATCTTTGTAATCTGGAAAGCATAGTTTAGGATTCTGATGTATAAGTCTTATCTGCATTAAGACATTTGGTCTGTAATGGCCTTGAGGAATGTAATGTGGTTACTGAGAGTAATATGAATATATGGCTTTCTTTTAAAATATATGCATTGTTCACAGTATAAACCCTAGTGCCTTTTCTTTGTATTATCATATCTATTATTTGTTTGATATTTCCTTGTTATCTAAATAGATGCATTTATATAGTAACTCATCCTAAGACCCTTAGAATGAATGCATGGTTCTTTCCCTTCTTGCATCTAAGCTTCTGTCAGTAGGGGATGTATTCTCACAAAACTCACATAAAGGAGGGGCTCGGCGCTTGCGGGTGCCTCGGTGAGCACCCAATGCCCGCTGGGTGATAGGCAGGCGCGCATGGTATTAGACTGTTGTTCTAAGGGCATAAGAATGACTACATTTTGGTTATGTTGCCATGACCTCTTTTCGAAGTTGTTGTGAGAAATGGCATACATCTTGGTCCTGTGATGCGTGATGACAAAAGCGTCGACCTTGGGGAGTGTTGAAGCATGGTTCAAAAGCACGGAAGCGAGTTTGCTCAAAGATTCAGACCTTTGGACACGAGTTAATGCACGTAGATGGGTAGAAGAGAACTGTACCATGAGTTGTCACGAGACATTCTTGTTGTTTTCAAGTGGAACTTTATGAATGGCTTTCAAAGCATATGCATCCAGATCGAGCTAGTACTATAGATCGTGCGTATGGACCCAAGATGATTACCAGAGGCTGCAGGATGCAGATCGACTTGGGACGCATGTTGTTGATCACGGTGGAAAAGAGTCTTGACCGAGTTATACTCTAGAATACGCCATTTTTACGTATTCTTGCCTAGAGGTTGTTGAGTTCGAGTTTCTAAGGGAGCCCAGAGGATCATTTTTACGTGTTATCCCTTTGGCTATGAAGATCTTGATCATTACCCCGAGTTTAGAGGCATTTCCTATGGCCGGCTAAGCTTCCCCTGAGTGTTGGGCGAGGAAGCTAGGGTGGAGGAAGATGGCGGACATTGTGGCTTAAAGGGAACGAGAAAGAGACGACTCAAGTATAGTGAAGCTCGTGAAAGGGAGATGGCTAGACAACGCGAGGTTGCAGGTGTGATGGATCTATGAAGGCAGACATTGCGAGGAGTTGAGGTTCACGCAGAGGACGTGGAACTGAGCGATCTGTCTGCTACCCCATCTTGCGAAGCACGGAGAGAAGCCCCTTCGCCACGATGAGAGTTCGTCGCATGGAGAAAGGAGAGTCGTCGCGCGCATCTAAACCCACCTAGTGACCAACCCTTAGCGCTTGGTTTTCCAGATCAAGGAAGAAGTATTGCTAATCCGGTTGGTATCGGTGGAAGTAACCGATCTACGCCTAGGAGATATAATTTCTCGTTTGGGACATCCATGGCTGCGCAAACCATTCCCATATTTGGAGGAATTTTTGGACAAGGTGCAAATACACAAGGTTTGGGTATCGCGTCTGGAAGTGGCGCGGGACACACAACAGCGGATGGACAATATCACAAACCATCAACGCACAATTTAGTGGGACGTTGGGGACACTAGGCGCAACCACTTCAGGCCATTTGTCGGCTGAGAGGTGGATCTAGTGGTGTAGGAGGCTGGAGGACCTGGTGGACCTAGCGGATCTAGAGGATATGGTGGGTCAAGAGGACCGAGGACTTGGTGGGTCTAGTGGATTTGGTGGCGGAGGAAACACGGGAGGAAACCAAGGTTCTAGGTTAGGTGGATAAGGGCCTCAACCACCTCCATAAGTATTCTTTGAGATGTCTTTGCACTTGTCGGACTACAGAGGCATTGAAGATGCTGCAGAGCATGTGCACAAGTGTGAATTGCTATGGCGCGCGAAGGGGATCACTACCCCAGAGCGAAAAGCAAGTCAATTTACAACGATGTTGCGAGGTCACGCACATAACTCGGTATGCAAGAATGACCCCCACCAAAGCGGTCTGGATTACACTGCGTTGAAGAACGCCTTCCTAGCAGAGTTCCATATCCCTGAGTTCGAGCGAAGAGCATCAGCGCTTTGAAGGAGATCCAACAAGGAATGGTAGAGAGTGTGCGGGAGTATGACGCACAATTCAAAACTCTCGTTAAAACTATCCTATGACATTCACCCTTCTCAGCATGCTCAATGGTTTGTTGGGGGATTGATAACGCCATTTAGAAGGGCATTGTCACACAAGATTTTCTGAGACCCGCATGAGGCCTTGGAAGCCACCTGCGCGTTGAGGCGGCATTGGGAGCATTAATATCGGTGTTAGCCATTTTACGGAGGCTCAAATACTCTACAATGGCCAAGTAGTTGGAGAAGTTGTCTGCAAATTCAGCGCATGAGGTTCATAGTGGTCTTTGGTGCACAGACTATGAAGTGGAAGGGCATGCAAAGGATAGTTGCCCTCGGAAGTCAGACGCACCATGGCGGTCTGCAAGAATGTTTCTTGTTATTGCAAGATTTGTACCTCTATGACCCATGATACCAAGGATTGCAAGTTGATTAACCAAATTCATGATGTTATTGATCTTGGTGTGCGCCAGACTAGCCTTTTAAGAAGTTCGAGGATGATGATCGCCGCTATGAAGGCGCGCGAGATGGAGGAGCTTGCGAGAAGAGGCTTTCATGGAGGATTTCGTGGTCGCAGTAACCACGGCGAGAGGAAGAGGTGAGTTCCGCGAGGAACTTGTTATAAGCTTGTGGGTCTCTGAGAGCATTATAAGCATGAATGTCTCGATCTATGTTGCGGTGCTCATGGTGCGGAAAGAAACATAAGTACGAAGAGTGCCCTGAGTTGTTTGAGCACATGAGCCAACAAAGACCGAAAAGACAAAGGCATTGGGATGGTGAGCATAAAGAAGGCCGACCCTCGGTGGATGCTTTAAGAGTGGCGCGTGAGATAGGATTAGAACTCGTCTTAGTGACAACGCGGACAGAGGGTTACGCGCAAGGGAGATGCAAGACAGAAGCGGTTGTTAGGGAAGAAGTGGTACATGGGAAGTATCCAGGACCACTCGCTCATCAAAAGGAAGTGTATCAAGAGACTATGGATGTGATTCGGAGTTTACAAAGGAAAATCCAATGTCTAAAGGAGAGCGATCAAGGCGGTTGGAGCAAAGAAAGAATGTCGGAGCTCGCGAGAAGGATTTGGATGAGGTCGGGGAAGTGTGCAAAATGTTAAGGCAGGAGAATATCATTCCCTTGCTAGGAGAATGGTTAAGGGAGAAGACACCACGCGTCGGAGCGAACGCGAAAGGCAAGTTCTACATGCCAATCTTCCTCCTCACAACCTTGACTATGATAAAGAAATTACATTGAATGCAGTTGTTAATGGGTGGCTTCTAAGCAATATCCTCATCGACACAGGAGCGGAGGTCAATGTTCTCACCTTGGATGCATGGCATCAAATGGGAAGGCCCGCATTATAGCCATCTTCGAATGTGTTGTATATGGCGAACAAGACAAAGGCAATGCCCATTGGAGTCTTGAAAGATGTGGTTATCACTATTCAAGGGGCCAAGTTCACTGGGGACTTTGAAGTCTTGGCGCTCGTCGAGGCGGATAATTTCCCAGCATTACTTGGGCGCCCTTAGTGTTATAAGAACAATGCCGACCTACGGTTTAACAAGGGGTATATCAATTTTGAGAACAAGGAAGAAAGGGTGATCATCCCTTTAACAGATGGGAAGTCAGCGCCCTATATTGAGCCCTTAGGAGAGGAAGTCCTCGACATAATCTATGTGCGCTCCATCAGAGACCCTAAAATAATTCATCCTACAGAAGGGGTTATCCAATTTGAAGATGCTCAGTCGATGAGTGATATAACTAGCATAGCATGTGACAATTGGGCGCACGGGACTTATGAATTGATTGGGCGACAATTGAGAGGATCTGTAACAAGGGTGATGAAGGCACGCTCAGTCAGCGCACCGGGAAGAAAGAAGCTACCAAGTTACTCTGGAGGGGCAAGCTCGATGATTTCTTACAAGAAATGGAGGCTCGGTGGAAAAATGAGGACGAAAGGAGAAGTATGCTTAGTTATAACTTGTTTAAGCGAGCATACACATCGCGAAGTCTCCTAGAGTGGCGCGAGGTAAGAGTCGCATTCTGTAAGATTCTGCGAAAGCAGCGCGCACCCACTTTGTTATCCAAGACTACCATGGCAAGGAACCAACCTCGTTCCATATCCAAGCTTGTGAGAAGGCCTGGATGGGAAGCGAAGCTTTACCACCTTCGTTATGATGCATAAGTTATATTCCACCTTACAAGGTTGTGTGGGTGCATGGTATATCCACTCAGAGACACGTCGTCAGATGAGGAATTGGTAGGAGTTAACGGCTGATCTCATTCAAGCTTTTGAGTATCGGAGTACAAGCCATCAGTGGATAAGGCGTTGCAAGTTGTCAAGCGCCTTACAATGGGAGATAGTGTTATGGTAGAAGATAGGTTATTGGAGTTGTTGGATGAACCATGTTTGGAGATGCGTCTCAATAAAGAAGAATCAGAAGAAATACAACTTGAGTGTGCGTGCATTGAAGAGGAAAAAGGAAAAATGGTCTATGTAGTAGATGGTGAAGAAATGGAAAGTTTGGATGCTAACCATTCTGAAGGTACACGCGAAATCATAGATAGCGATGAGCAAGCACGCGCCTACCATGAGCCCTTAAAAACAAAGAAGGTTAACAGTGGGACAGAGACAGAACCTAAGGAAGCTATCATTGGGGACTATTGGTGGAGAAAGAAGTTTCAAAGATCATTGATCATTGCGTGAGTTCGAGGATTTGTTACGATGCGAGTACCATGAATTCAAAGGCGTCCACCATTCCTTGGGGGAGATGGGAATCAAGTTGAAGGAAGGTGCGTGCCCAATTTAGAAGAGGCCTTATCAGATGAATCCGACCTGTGGCGTGCGGGTCAAGGAGGAAATAGACAAGATGATAGCATCCGGTATCATTGAGATTGTGGAGGAATCGAATGGATAAGCCCAATGGTCATCACTATCAAGAAGGATGGAAAAATAAGGATCCTGTGTTGACTACGGGGACTTGAATGCAAGTGTGTGTCATCGATCCTTTCCCAACCCCCTTTCTTGAAGAAATTATGGAGGAGTAGCGGGTGCGAGGTCTACTTTTTCACAGACGGTTTCTCGGGGTATCACCGAGTTAGGATTGCGAAAGGAAACAGAGAAAAACAACTTTCGTCACTAAGTGAGGAAGCTTTGCCTACACTGTCATGCCTTTTGGATTAAAGAATGCCCCTGTTGTGTTCTCATGCATCATGGTACAAGCATTCCAGGACTTTATCCATAAGTTTCTTCAAGTCTACCTGAATGACTGGACGGTGTATGGACTAGTGAAGGACCAGTGCGATAATTTGAGGTTGATGTTCGAGAGATGTCGGCAATTGAGGCTATGCCTCAACATTAAGAAATGTGTCTTTGTTACTCCATTTGGAACCCTGTTGGGACATATTATATGTAAGGAAGGCTTACTAGTGGATCCCGCCAAAGTTGCTAGTTATTGTGAGATTGGGGGAGCCTACTAGTCAAAGCGCGATCTTGCGGATTTCTTGGGCATACGGGTACTACAGGAAGTTCATCAAAGGATATGCCAAGATCATCGCGCCCTTGGAGGAATTGCTAAAGCACAAGAGTGCCTTTCATTGGGGAGAGGCGCAGCAGAAGGCGTTTGACACTTTGAAGAATAGACTTGTCACTGCGCCCATACTACGTTTTCCTTCTTGGAATAAGCCTTTTCATGTGCATGTTGATGCTTCGGGAACAATCATGGGAGCAAGTACTAACACAACTTTGGTGAGGGGATTATTGATCACTCCTTGTGTTTTGCAAGTGGGAAGATGACACCAGAGAACAGAATTATACCACTACCGAGGGCGCGAAGCACTATCAATGATCTACGCGCGTTTCATAAGTTCGCACAATACTTGCTGGCAACACCTTTTATATTCTACACAAATCACATGGCACTGAAGTACTTGGTAAATAATCCCGTTTTGCAAGGGCGCATATGCCATTGGGTCCTATTATTTCAAGAGTTTGAGTTCACGGTGGTTGTAAAACCAGGAAAAAGCAATTCGGAGGCCTGACCACTTATCAAGGATTGACTCAGGGGAGGACGCGCAAAGCATTGAGGATACCATTGAGGAAATATCTTACAATTTCCTTGATATTTATACAATGTATACACTATATGATCCTAGAAGAACCCACTCAAACTATACTTTCAATGAAACAAGTAATACTCAATGCTGAAATGCGAGTAAAAAAATTATGAGCTTCCAAATAAGACAGTGTCAAAAGACCTGCACACCAGCATTGCAGAAATAAATGACTTGAATATTTGGAAATTAAAATTTTAATAAAACCCGATAGGAAAGTTGTCCTACCTGTAGGAGGATGTTTTGCAAAGAATCATAAAAAAGCACATGACTAATGCAGATAGATATAGAAACGTGGGGACAACGATCTGCTTTTGTATCCCCCAAAATGAAGGTTCACCTACCGACTATTCTATTGGTATGATATCCTCGGTCTTATCTTGCTTCTTTTATATTTGATACACTCTTCTTTACAATACAGTGATGAGTCATGACCTATTTACCCAGTAGAAAATGACATACTGCATGATATGATGTTTATTAATGAATTTAATTATGAGATAACATATGATGTGATGATGCAAGCAATTTACAGATGTGTTATAATGCATGCATCAATGACCAGGCACAGCTATGCTGCACATGATAAAGCTAATTAATTTGCTTGGAGTATAAAGTGATGAGGATGCTATGTTGTTGTATAATGATTAAGGCAGAAAAGATAGCCCAACATAATATGTCTCTATAGTGGCTTTGGAACCAATGAAATTCATAATAGCATGTATCAGTCAATCAATTGTGTCCTAGTTGTGAATGCCAACCAAAAAGAATTAAGCGTCTATGAATTCCAAGGAATCCTACATAGAAGTGATCTTAGATTGATTTATTTATGGCACGTGGCTAGTGTAATTCCCAATAGGTAAATCAGCCAATGGCATTTGTTATATCAGTGAATGTTGAACTATAGGAATTGAGTATCTATGGACTATGAGAAAGCTTGCATAGAAATGTGAAAAGATGCATCTACTCATGTCATTGAGACAGACTTGATTCCAAATTGGTTCTATCGGGCAATGTCTATCTTATAATTATCTACAACACCAAGCCAGGGGAATTGAGCATCTATGGATTCCAAGGAATACAAAGAAGCAAAGTGAGATGCATTTTTCATCCTATTTTGAGCAAGGTAATTCCCAATAGTGTACCTTATTAGTGAATGACAAACCAATAGAATTGAGCATCTATGAATTTTGAAGAAGCCTACATCTTACCAAATCAGAATGTATCTATTCATGCGATTTGGGTAAATGAATTCCCAATTGGTATACTAGCCAAAGACCTTCAGAATGTTTCTTTTTTTCTTTTCTTTTTATGAAAAAGGATCTTATATTATATTAAATGTAACATGATACAAGATAACTTTTCAACAAAAAGCGGGCGGTATGAGGGCATGCCCCAAAAATAACAACAAACCAAGGAAATTGAGCAAGTGATCAAATCTTGGCATAAAATGTATACACATTAAAGTCAATTCAGTAACATTTCTTTTGTCCACAAATTGTTGGCACATTCATTTCCTGAATTCAAGATTAGGGTGGGTCAATTTTGAGCCAACACTGTGAGATATGTATCGTGGCTGCATGTCTACCACCTTCACATCAGATTTTTCATCTTTGGCCTTCTAGTCCTTCCTCTAACCCCTTTCCTATTTTGGCTCCTCATGGTCAACATCTTCAGCTTCTGTTAGCATCTTGCTTTGGCTGACATCATCGGCCAAGCCATAAAATATATGTTATTTCTCTGAGAGTCTTTGACCGGACTGTAAACGTTGGTTAAAACTGCAATTTGATTTTAGGGATCTGTACAACTATCATAGGTTTACTCATTTTTCAGCTAACAATGACTCCTGCCACTTGCTCTCACAAATCCCCTTACAGGAGATAGAAAGTAATTAGCATTGAGGAGCTTAACCAATGGAAGACAAGTTGCAATAAAGGCATTGAAGATTCACGGATAGGAGCTATATTGAAGAGGTACAACAAGTCTTTGGAGACCCCCATTGTGGTCTACTTAGGGCTACTTCTATCCATCTTGACTTCACTTACAACCATCTCTTGCAAAATGCTCAAAGTCAAGGAGGAAATTAATGCACCAGCAAGTCAACTCGAGATAAATATCTCTAACACTACCCCCTTTATTTGTGCATGGTGAAATTATGAATGTTGTGTGTTCCATTTCATTTATGTTATAGCACATGCTTGTTATCATTTATTTAAGAGATATATTTTGCATTATTGTTACAACCCTTGCCTTTACCACAGTCCTTCACCTAATCAGTATAGCTTTTGTTTTACTAACTAATGGCATGCTGAATCTAATAAGTTCCCCTACCCTTTTCTCTAAACAGAGATCGAATGTGTAGGTCTTCCTTTAGTAGACCCATTATAACATTTGGTCACAGTCTACTATTTAGTTTATTCAGATGGCCTCTTGAGTCTTGACTATAGTTCCGGACCGTTTTGTGGGTCGGCAAACTTGTGTGTTGAATCTAGATTGGGCTTCTCCTTTTACCTATTTAAAGGCTCGTTACGTGTAGAAATCCATTTCTACGCTCAATACATTAACCACTTGAATACAATAGATGAAACATATGTTGCAGTCGGATAGAGAACAAAAGTGGGAAAATTCCACAATATGAGCATGTTACATGCATAGTCCAGTATGTGGGTGCTCATCGGGATCCACTCTGTTCTCATCGGGATGTATTCTGTGCAATATGTATCTGCTTATGGCTTTGGGGACCATGTAACTACAACAGAGTATATCACCTAATGACCTTTGATATAACTGCGAATGCTGAACTGAGGTTATTGGAGGTTTTACAAACCGTCTAAACTCACTACGATAAAAACGCGTTCAACTGGAGGAAAACAGATAAGATACGCCCAAAAATGGTAATCTTGTGGACAACCAGTACATTAAGTGGGGTTATTGACGAGGATCTATCTGTTACGAACAGTATAGTGAAATGAGATGGGTAGATGAACAACTGACCATAGAGATGATTGTAAAAGATCCGAGTAGCCCCGGTAGATCTGGCACAGTGCAAGAGGGCTGAAAGGGTATCCTGTGCTTTAATCATTACAAGAGGGGAGCCCATGACCTGCAGAGAGTGATGGAGATGGAGCAGAGACTGTTTCACCCACCATCGCGACACTCGACCGGGGTAGAACTGCCCTTCCTCACTGGGGCACCAAATGTACACAGGAAGCACAGAGCCTTCGCCGCCCACACCCCTTGCTGCAGCTGCTAGAGCAGGATTGTCCTCCACTCGGAAATCTCTTCGAAACCATACAATGGTGCAAGTCTTTCCCATCTCTCAATAACAACACCATGCCATGCTTTTCCCACTCGAAACTATTCCTCAACAAAGTCGAAGCTTTCGTTCTAATTTAATGGAATTTGTCTGCGTCCTCAACATGCAAATTGCGTATTTTATCAGAAGTTATATTTAGAGCGATTGGCTGTTGCCGCAACTTCAGTTTCTTTCGCTTGCATTCTCCAAATTTTTGACTGGTCAAGAAGAGTTATTGTCTGCAAAAACCTATTCAAGGATTTTAAAGTTTGAAATGAAATGAAATGAAATATTTTAATGACGTCCACCACACCAAATGGTTTATGGGACTGAGCAGCAGCCTTAAAATATTTTCAGATTTCTTTCAATATCGGACCTCCTACAATGGATCTTGATCAGTGTTAAGTCTTGCTTCTTCAAATAACTCACTTAGGTTGTCCACTTTCAGGTTGCTTTCATACTGGATACGAATATCATCATAAGTTGTACATTCCATGATGAAGTGTCATTTCATCTCCACCACCCCCTTACTACAAAAAGACAAGTTCTCCTCTCCCAATCCTCCTTAGGAATAGTCCATCTACCGGTCTCACACCGAAGATGATGTGATCCAGTCCTCAATTACGCAACTAACATCCTTGCTTTGCCCTTGATGGTTGTACCTAGATATGTTTTTTCATCATGTTCCCAAGAGGAATTAAATTCTTTGATGTAATGAGCTTTCTTTCGACCAATTTTCCCTATCCACATGGCAATCCTAAATTTGTCTATCACAAAAGATTTTATTTCCTCATTGGTGTTAGGACACTCTTGCAAGTTGATGCCCCATTTGCTCATCCACTTGTTGTTCTGCTTCATCCAAGTTTTCTTTCTACGTCCTAATTTCTCCTCCACAATTGTTTTGGGCAGCGATGGTTATCCATGTTTTCAACCTTTTTCACATAGCTTAGCATCGAGTTATTGTCGATGCCTCCATCGGAAACATCCCTACTTCAACTAGTAAAATCTCGTATGGGACCGTTGTTTTGACTTTGAGGGTGCTTGTGATTAGATGCTTTTGGATTCTTTCCAACTGCCTCCATTTGTGATTAGACATGCTACTTCCCCAAACCTCACAACCATATAGGGCAACCGGCGTGACCAACAAGCCAAAAAGGGTTTTCTTGGTTTTCCAATCCCATAGCTCAGCTTTCTTGCACCTGTTTTGAAGTAAGTAAGACACTTTCCAACCTCCCTATATCCTTTTTGCTCTACACATCTCCCAACTGAGTTTGTTGTGAAAATCAATCCCAAGGTATTTGTACTCTTTCACTATTTCCAACGAGCTCCCTTCAAAAAGAAAGTTAACTTGAGTCTCTTTCCTTTTTAGTGAAAAATTATGACTTTGGTCTTGTTGATGTTCACTTGCATCCCGACTTCTTAGAAAAACAGTTCTAAGACTTTCAATTGTTCCCAACCCATGAGTTGTTTTTGAAATTAGGACAAGATTTTTGGCATATAAGAGTAACTTCAAAGACGTAGTCGTCAACCGAATACTCCCCTCCCATTAATTTTACTTAACCATTCTTCAAGTTTGTCAATGTATAAACCAAACAAAGTGGGGAAGAGGGCAACCTTGCTTGACACCAATGTCACTACCAAAACATTCAAACATACCCTCTTTAGTTCTAATTTTAGCTTTGACATGCTCATATAATCTATGCATTGTTGCTCTATACTCATTTGGAATACCAAGTTCTTCCATCCTATTCAAAAGTTTGTCTCTGGGCACCGTGTCAAAGGCTTTTTAAAATTCGCAAAGCAACAAATGATTTAACAAAAAATGAATTTTGTAAAACCCTAATTGCAGAGTCACAATGCAATAATAAACAATAAAGTACATATATGACCTAAGCAATAAGCTAGATAAAATGAAACCCTATGTGCGAGAGAGAAGATAAGAGGACTTAGCTGATATTTGCAATAAATCCCAAAGTGTGTTGGATTGGAAAACTATTGAATAGGAGGAGGAATTTGTGGAACTATTGAATATGTTGGGACTAGGGCACATGTACTAGGTTAGGGGTGCACAGGCACCGAGTCTTCTTTTAGGTGCACTGTGATTGTGAAAATGGTTAGAATTTAAACTTTATTATGTCACACCAATGTTGCTAATCTTCGTTGTTTGTTGTTTTGTATGTCACTAGAAGATCACAGATTTTTCTTGTAACCTACAAAACAAATGATCTCCTACAAAACCCCAAAACACATCAAATCCTAAAAATAAAGATGTAAATGGGGAGTCGAACTAACCCTGACAGTCACCCGACAAAGTGAACTTACGACCGAGCACTGCACTACATCTCAGACTCCATGTATTTTTGTGTGCGTGTGTGTAGAATCGTGCCCTAGGAGGCTCTTGTGCAAGATGCACTTGAATAACGAGCAATAACTAGATGTAGCAATGTAAGTAGATGTGTGTATGTAAAAATGAACTTCCCCTCCTATGTGTGTATGTAGAATAAGCGAGTCCCTTGTCCCTTGAATCATAGTTAGATGGATGCTTTGATGCTCTTAGAATGCCTTTAGATACAACCTTAGGTGGTGACATTAGATGCTTATAGCTTGGTCTTTTATTATAGTCACATAGCTTTGTATTTATATTATTACTTTGTTTGAATTTCATAATTAACAACTAAAAGGATGCCCCGTAAGAAAACAAGATGCCCAAAATATAAAAGAGGCCCAAATGGAGCAAGTAAGATACAAAGAGGTTGGGGGAACCCAGAGGGGATGAGGGTGCCTGGGCATTGGTGTCCAAAGTCAAGAAAGATAAAACAATGAAGATAAGATCAGGCGATTCTTATGTACCTTGGGATATGATAATATAATATATATGGGTCGATGGAGATGTCGACATGTGGCACACATCCCCTTAGTTATATGTATGGGTTCACATGGGATATGATAGTATAATGTATATGGGTTGATGGAGATACCGACATGTGGCACACATCCCCTTAGTTAGTTATATGGGCTCACATAGGAATTAATTATATTGGGTAATGGGTCAGCCTACATTGGGATTAGGTGTTACCCATCCTATTTAAAGGATGCGAGTAGTATCATTATGAGGGTAATGTATGTATGAGTTGAGTCTTACTTGGTAGAGATATATTGGAGGTGTCCCCTCAAAGTGGATTCTCATCTTGGGAGATTGTGGAGTTACTCCTTCTTTAAGGAGCATTGTATGGTGTTGCCCTATCTTAAGGGTATTATTTTACATATATTGATATTAGGGCATCTTGGCCCCCCACATCTCTTGTGTTTTATTATCTTCGCGATTTATTGATTTATTATATGCAAGGTTCTTATCAAGTGGTATCAGAACAGTGATCCGAGAAATTTGTGGGATGAAACCCTAATGTTGGTGATTCGTCTATATCTTGAGATAGAATTTTTAGAGATTTTTGTGGAGAGTGGATACATAGTTCAAGTGATCTTCCCTCTAAATTTCAGATTTTGGAGCTGTTTGCAAAAGTTGTGTCTGCATTTTAGGGTTAAAACCCTAATTCTAAGGTTTAAATCTATATCTTTCGAATGATGATGAATTAGGAAATAATTTTTGGGTTGTTGGTAATATATTAAACGGTGATACCACTGAAATTTCAGAATTGGTGGATCTATTTTGACAGAGTTATTTCAATTTTATTGTTTTTCACTATTTTGCTCCACAGGCCGCAATTTGAGGAATTTTCTTGAATTTCTTACATTTTCGGAAATCTCTCAAAATTTTAGTAGGGGTTACTTCTTTGTGGTTTCAGATTTGAGGTTGAATGATTGATGAAATCATTAGGTAAAATATTGGTCAAAGGAGTAAGTTTGTGAAACCCTAATTTTTATGCATCATGGATATACCAATTTTCTATGGTAATGGGGAAATTGATGCAAAAAAATGGTGGATACAATTTAAACAAATGTATTTTGAAGAATGTTTAGTATGGGTTAGTTTTTATCTTCATCTTGGTGGGAAAGCGCAACATTGGTATTCTTATTTGGATATAGATCTATTGGATTGGGATTGGGAGGAAATGGAGGATATTTTCTTAGCTAGATGGGAAACAAAAAAGAAACACAATTTTGTTAAAAAAGAAGAAGAAGAAGAAGAAGAAAATGTTGATGGTGCAAAAGAAGAAAATGTTGATGATGAAGTACATTACGAGGATAATGCATCTCGAGGAAGGAAGCTTGATATTTTAGTTTGAAGGGTGCATTCAAAGAAAAAGGCAATTGTTTCCATAAACCCTAGTAGCAAATATAACTTCATCAATATGGATGTAGCTCAAAATCTACATGTGCAAACAAAGCATATCAAGGAATCTCAAATGGATGGTAAGCATATTCAAGTTTTTGAAGATTTAAAGATTTCTATGGATAAATATGTTTTACATTGATTTTTATGCTTTAGACATGGATGGTATGGATATTGTTCTCGGATATCCTTAGTTAGAGACATTGGGAATAGTTAATATTAATGTGCAAAAGAAATTCATGAAATTATGTTACAAGAGAAAGAAAATTACATTCGTAAGATATCACACTTAAGAAGGAAAAAAGTAATGTAAAATTGGATCATGAAGATGAATTTGAAGATGGTGAAGAAGGGAATAAGGATGAATCAGAAGGAGAGGATGAAGAACATGATGAAAAAGTAAAAAATAGTTTCTCTACTCAAGAGAAAAAAGAAATAGCAAACAAGTTAGAAGAGGAAAAGAAAGTGGAGGAAAAGATTGATAAGGTTGAGCATACTAAGGTTACACCATATAGACACCCACATCATCATGAGAGGAAAAAATCATGGATACATGCTAGGACACACAAGGGCAGCAATCTATATGGATACACAAGGAATTAGAGGAGTAATAAGTTTGGCTATACATGGAATCAATGGAACAATAATTATATGTCATGGAATCACATGAATAATAATTATGGATATGCATGGATGCGAGGAGGAACACATATGGACCAATATGGAATCGGATGAGCACAATGGAATATGGAATCATGTTTGGAGTAACATCACCCAATAGGATTTCATATGGGTGGTTAGATGATCGAGCATGGCGACAAGTGTGTAATAATTTAAAGCACACTCAACCAATAATAAATCAATAAATTGCATAATATAACACAACACAAGAGATATGGGTGCGAAAATATTCCCAAATACTCAATATATGCAGAATAATACCCTTAAGGTAGGCAACACCATACAATGCTCCTTAAGGAAGGAGTAAATCCACAATCTCCCAAGATGGGAATCCACTTGAGGGGACACCTCAATATACCTCTACCAAGTACTTTGGAGGATGTGTATCGCATACTGCGATTACCAGTTATGGGGAGAGAGTACATGTTATGCCATTGGAGGATATGGAGAGACAAATGTGAGCTGCTAGACGATATTTTGTGGGGACTCGAGTACTTACCAAGGCCCATATTAGTTTGGATGTTATCTTGAGGTCAGGGGTTCCGTCTTTATGGATTTTTATCACCGTTGTGATTGCTTCATCTATAGCAGTAGAGGAGGTGTAGGCATAGTATAAGATGCATGATATATGTTGATGGATAGAGGAGGAGAGCACTAGATACGCATGGGCACGGTGTGTGTTGGCCCACCTATATAGGGATCTATACAAGTTTACTCATGATGAACATGGTGGTGGGATAAGAGCCACCACACTATTGCATGTATGGGCATATGAGCATATAGCCGTGTTGAGGCCAGTTGGAGGTCCATGAGGAGAGTGGGCTAGGCTAGAGATATATGCGAGGAGGTGGATTAATGTACGTGGGTGTAAGATGGACATTAATACTTACATGGCATTGATAGATAGGATGGGGCCCGAGGTAGTTGTATGGATACCATACCGCTATTATGGAGGATGCCTAGCTTAGATGTTGTAGAGTTGCGGTGTATCCTTAGGACTATGTGGTTGGAGGATTGATTTTCAACATTGGTGAGCTATTTCGGGTAGAGAGGATATCACGACAATTTGGCATGGCTCAAGATGTGCCCTCGAGCCATGTATATGGTTCAAGCGATCAAAGCACACCGAGGAGAGATGGGTCTGCAGACCATGGGCCATAACATTAGCTAGTAACCCTGGGCCGGATGAGGAGATGTGACGATAGAGCTGATAGATTCGAGATGATGTAGGTCAGATGGGAGTACAGTGCATGGTGGACTACACATCGATGGGTGTTGTTGTTTCCATTGTTCACAGATGCAACGAGGTTAACACATGGAGGAGGAGGAGAGGGAGAAGCCCATGCAATGATAATGGAGCAACAAATCGTAGCTAAGCGTAAGTATATGTATAGTTTTGTTGTGTACTTTGTTATTTTGCCTATTTTATAGTGATAATTATCTAAGTCATTATGTTATTTGTTTTGTAGGTGACATGTATTGGTCCCTGATAGTAGACACATCCATCCGCACATTGACGTGCCGACCGATGTACTTGGTGGAGGGATACTTGAGTGTGTGGATGATATCACGGGTGAGCATGCCCATTTGTTTGAGCTAGTGGCCATAACAACAACAATGTGCACTCGGCCAGGTGAGAGGATGATGCATGCGAGGAGACTCAACGAGATAAAGAGGTGTTTAGTGGTGATCCCTTAGCGTAAGATGTATTTGCACGATATGTGGATTTACAACATCAACTTTCAGAGCGAGTCTACGGAGGTTACCTTATTATAGAGGTAGGTTGAGAGGTATCGAGGCCTCGAACAATGACGCCACGATTAGTGGTGAGGCATCTAGTTCTAGGGCTCTTGCAGTACAGAGTGATAGTGATGATGAAATTTGATTTGTATTATTGTATATGATGTGGGGGAGTTGCCCCTGGTGATTAAACATTTTTGTAATGATGATTATATTCGATATATGTTATGGATATATGATGAGTTTATTTCGTTATGTATCGATGTCATAATGTGACTCAATGTTTGTTGTTGTTAATGTGTTGTATATCATTCTTTTGTATTGATGTAGACTTGCACTATAATGTTGATAATGATAGACAAAATGTGTAATGTGAATGATGGTAGATAACATATGTAATTTGATTGATGAGTTGCGTGAGATGTATATTTGTTGAATGGAACTTGTAATGCGTAATTAGTGTAATGATGATGGTAGAATGTATGGAAAAATAGATAATGTATGATTATTGAACTAACATGTGGTGATGAATTTGATAATGGAATATGATCATATTATGTTAGTGTACGATTGTGGGGCGTGGGGGAGATTAGCGATGCCCCCCAACATGTGAATGAATAGGCTCATTTAGTTAAGACCACTTAGCAGTCAAGAATGAACTACTTAAGCAAGAGTGCATCATTAGGAAATAATTGAGCATGCTAGATGAATCGAGAAAGTGCATGATGAGAAGATCTTATTAAAAATCCCTCAACAATTTTGTAAGAACTATAAGAACACAAGTGTGTCATTGGGTGGTAAGGTGATAGTAATCACCTACCAAATACCAAGGCGGTGCAAAGCGGTGGAAGCATGTGGGATGGAAGAAGTAGCATGAGTGTATGAACTAAAGCCGAATGCCATATTGAGTTGTGGGGGTGGACAAATGCAGAGGGTTGAGGAAGGCTGATGTGAAGTAATAACATGATGTGATAGATGAGATGGATGGAGTGGATGTGGTGGATGCGATGGTGTAGTGATGGATGGACATGGTGGAGAGCGTGCATGAGTGACAACCTATGGTGGTGGACACATAATAACCTTAGCATTAGATGGAGGAGACAAGTCAACGTGGGTAGAAATGTATTGATGAGGTAGAGGAGAGATGGGTGCTCACGTGAGCGAGAGCCAAAGGAAATGATTCCCTTATCCTCTAATTGTTGTAATCTATCGTGAAGGGAAAAGAAATCATTGTCCCTATGACCATTGATACAATGATAATTACAATAAGGTTGATCACACCGCTTATGTGTAATCGAATGTTGATTAGAGGGTAGGCAAATTAATCGCTCGATAAGTAAAACATGTGACACATCATGTGGTCAAGTGTGATGAGAGAAGTGTAATGGCTCATGTGAAACAAATGGATTAGATGGAGAAGTAGCCTATCACGAGAGAGGAGGAGAAGAAGTATAATTTTGTAATGGAGTAGGTTGAGCATGCTTGCTAGGTCAAGATGGAGACTATGTAGGATGCTCAACCAATGTCAATGGAGGAGCACTAGATGATGCAATAGAAGTGGAGGTAGATGGAGGGTCAATGACATGTGCTTTGAGAGAAGATATTGTTTAAGGTCTATGAATTTATATCACAAGAGATTGAATGACTCACATGTATCATATTACAATCTTTGCTTAAGCATGGGAATCAAACCATGACAGAAAATGAATTGCTTCTCTAAATCAATAGGTTGGAATACTAGTTGATGCATACAAACATTGAACCGTAAGATATAATCTGTGATAGATTCTGATGAGCCTTGATGTAAAGTAGGTAGGCGGTCATAAGTAACTCTAGGGCCATTGTTGATGATAAAATGATGGAGGAAAGCATCCTCCATGTCATAGTAAGTACTAATGGAATGAAAGGGGAGATGGGTGTACCATTCTGCAACACCTAATCGAAAAGATTGTGTCGGAAAGCCTTAAGAAATAACCTATCATTAGAATAGGAAGTCATAGCCATGTGGTAATGAAGGAGATGAGCATGAGGGTCACCAATACCATTAAAACATGTGAATGTAGGCATGATAAAGTCCTTAGGAAATGCAAAGTTATGAATCTTCTTGGGAATAGGGTTACCATGTAATGAGTTATTGTTAATAAAAGCATAGTAAACCCTGCTTTCTAAAGTGAGAGATTGAACTCGAGATTGTAATTGACCTATGACATGCATAAGAGATGGGATATCCCGTGAAGGAATAGTAGAAGATGGCAATAATGTATTGAGCGATTGTAACTTGCCATTGTGAATGACCATAGGAATGTCTATAGAAGATAAAGGAGATTCCGATGCTAAAGGCACACTAGAATTGGGTGCTAAAGAAGCTATAATAGATGATATCAATGGAATATGCATAATGGTGGTAGGCCTAGCTGTAAACACCTAAATTTGGTTACATTCCCCTTAGCCCCTGATTAGATAACCAACTTAAACATGGGCACCTAACCATGACCCCCTTTCACCCCACATTAATAATCAATTTAAATATTTTAATTAAATTAAATATCCATCCTCACAATATCCATTATTTTATTGCCTTAATTGACCTAATTTCCACCTCACCTAGACACTTCATCCAATGACCTCACCCTAAACCTATTATTGGCATGTTTCCATAACTAACAATAACTAAGTCTCACTTGTCTTAATGAGCTAAGATTTGGTCTAATCCTAAAATCAATCCCTACAATCTCTCTGACCACATTCCTACCCATTAGAAGGGAATATTCCGTTCTAATCCATGACAACAAACCAACTTGGCCCAAGAAATTAGAAAGATCTTCCCCTTTTAGTAAACCTAGGAAATCCCGCCGTAACCGATGTCGGTCACCCCTAAATCGATGCCGGTCAAGACGAAACCATCATCAGTTACCATTTATTCACCTTAGCAACCTTGTTAGAGAGGTTGGCACGTTATGAGAGCAAGAAGAGAGATGCATGCAAGCAGAACCAAAGTCTTTTCACGCACCCAAACATCCATAGCCAACACCAAGATAGATCTAGAAGCATTGACACTCACGATAACATTTCGGGAAGCGTCACTATTACACCAAGATCCATTCCATCAACCGATCATCACCACCACCCAACCATTGGACCTGCAACATTGGTAAGTGTTTTTATCATTAATCATTTCCATTCTTATTCTACTCATAGAGTTGTTACCATTTCTGTTATCATTCTTCTATTAACATTCCCATCCCTCCATAGCCTTCTTTCTGACAAACTCAAAAACCTCACCCACCCATTTATCAGATCACCTATCTTGGCCCTTCCACCTCTTTGAGTGTTCTCAGTATTCCCACAGACCTCACCATCTCCTTCTTTAGCCCCATCTAACCTCACCTAGAACTCTATAATAAGGTTTTCATTGAATTATTGTCACCCTACTATACCGACACGGTTACCCATAACTGTCGTCAGTCTCCCTTAACCGTCATCGGTTATACCCAACCGACATCGGTCTCTATGTTTCATACCCTGTGACAATAATGAACCAAACAACCTTGTACCAAATAACTTAAATAACCTTAAGGGCGACTACGACTAGTTTCAATACCCCGACACCTACCAACCCTTTAGATATGACTATAGCCTAGCCCGTTATATTAGATTTGCTTATTGTGATTGAATGAGATACCTAAATCATATCAAATACAGTAGGAATTTATTTATTTCTCGCATTAGTTTGTTTTAAGTAGTGGATTGATAGCCTTCAGGAAGTATCACACTTCCGGATATAGCATATGCTAGGCGAGTCCCTTTGTCATAGATCATTTAACTTCTCTTTTGTGGTCTTGTTTTCTATAATGTAGTTCCTCCTAGCTAAAAGGAAGCTCTCATAATCGGCATTGGGTCAAGAAGTCGACCGTGCACAACAACCCTCAACCGACCAACAATAACATGCATTCCTCCTCAACCCTTACCCTTATCTATTTCGTCATTCAAAACATAAAGAAAATGGTGAAACACTAGCATCAAAAACATCCCTAAGAGGTGAAGTGACTGATGGAGACACAATAATGGGAGAAGATGAAGTAATAGGTGTAGATGATGTGACAAAGGGAGAGGAAATGGTAGTAGAAGAAGAACCAACAAATGGAGATGACTCATGCACTATGTTAGATATAACCTCAAGAGAAAGTGGTGATAGAGATTCACACTCTGCAGAATGAAAAGTAGGAGAATCATGGCTATCAACTGTGTCATCAACATCTCCTAAAGACTCAGATGTGAGAATTTCATTAAGCATACTATCGATAGGGTCATCAACATAATATGAAGGTGTATGAGAAATAGTATGTGATGAATGATGAGAAGCAATATCAGAAGTAGAAGAATCATGAGATGGAACTATATCTTGAGTAGGAGAAGAATCAATATGCACATGTGAGTGATTGTCAATACCAAACATGTAATTGATAAGAGAATCATCTAGAACTTCCTTAGAAATATTAGAAGGAGGATCACTAGTAGCCATATAACATGGTGTACAATGAGTAAAGGCTACTGGGTCCTCAACAATACTAATTCCAATAGGAGAATTTTCAAAACTAGTAGGCACATATTGTTGACCATCTAAGAGTTGTTGTTGGATGTCATCTGACATAGTAGGATTACTGTAAAGGGCCATGAGCTTAGTGATGGCAATGTCATCATAGATAGGATTGACACTAAAATGAGACATGATGGGGTGAGAAGAAAATGAACCATGGTTAGCCATGTATCAATGCATTAGTTAACTAAGCTAAGAGAATTGAAACTAACACCTTAATAGTTCCAAAACTAAGTTAACTAAACAAAGATCATCATGCTAAGAGCTTAAAGAGACTAACTACCAACATTATGCATTAGAACTTGAAATGGAAATCAAACTAATATGCTAAGCACTTGAATCTCTACTCTTTAGATTACCAAAACAAATGAATGAACCTAGATAGATCCATGGAAATCAAAGTTGATTGTTTGATCTTCAAGGGTTTGGGAATGGAGGCTCATCAAAGTATGGCTACAAGACCATTTTGATTCTCTCCATATGACCCAAAAGCTTGGATGGATGAAATGCAAGAATGAGGCTATTAGCTCAAATGAAAGATGCTCTAAGATGAAATGCCTATAGTTTAGCTATATGCATGCAAGGTGTAAGTAGAAAGGTAGGAGGAGGGTTCTTTATATAACCTCTAGATTGAAGAGATTTACATCCTATTGTATGTGGGATAATAACAAAGCTAGGTTAGTTATGGATAAACATGGTTTAGGAGTGGTTGAGTTTACTTTAGGAGAGTTTAATTTGTCCTCTAGTGACTCATGGGAGTTGAGGGGGTTTATTGATTAACCAAAGTGATTAATTAATAGGTGTGTGCAAGCTTATAGAATATTTTTAGAGGAATAATTAGTATGATTTAGGCTATGGGAGGGATGAGAAGGGTTTAATCAAATAAATGATGATTTATTGATCTAGTATAAGAGGAAGCTTAATTAATTAAGAAATAATTAATTAATCTAGGTAGAAGGGGAGTTGATCAATGGAAGGTTGTTAATTGGCATCGTTTGTTGGATAGAAGAGTTAATTAACTAATGTAATGTAATTAATTAACGATGATAGAAGAGAAAATGTGTGATATTGATGATATGTCATCAATTTGTGGGAAAGGGTATAATTAGTGCAATTTAAGTATTTAAATTGCTTGAGCTAAATTATAGGTGTCTACATTTGCCCCTCTTTGGGGTGGCGTAAGTGACACCACTTCAAAGATAGTAGACATGTAAAATTTTGAAGGGGTAGAAGAAAAATTAGTAGAAGTGAGAGATGCCCCCTCGAGTGTCGATGGGGTGATGAAAGAAGGTGATCGACGATAAAAAAGGTGAGAGAAATGGATAGAAGAATGGGTAGGGGTAGGATGCCCCAGGTGAATAGAAGAATAGTGTTGATAGGGGAATGATATAGAGGGAAAATGAAGATGGCGAGAAAGGAATGAGATTTCATCCATTGTATTAAAAACAACTTTTGTGTCATCATATTGCCAAGGATCTACATCATCGGTCCTTATTAAAAATATAAGCATACGACAAAAGTAGAATGACATGAAAATCCATACTACGAACAATTGTCCATTGCTAAAAATACCAACTCAATGCAACATACAAAAAGTAATGCAATACGAGAAGGAAACAAGCTCATTTAACAAGGAAACAAGTACAAACACACATACTCAAACCAATAATGGTCAAGATTGTTGCACAAATGTTTTGTTATCAAGCTGAAGATCCCCAAGTGTTCATGATTAAAACAAGGGTTAAAAATGATGCCCCTGGAAAGGATACATGTGAGGGAAAAGGATGAAGGATGTATGGTCCAATGATAAAAGCTTTTGTGCACAATGAAACAACATCAGGCAACTCGATGTGCCCCAGAGTACCGACGAAGCAAAGTAGACTAGCTTTGTAAATGGTTGTAGATCTAATGATCCACGAGTCATTTGATTCGTGAACACGTGAAAATACCAACAAGATATGGAATGAATACCATGCACAAGACACAAGTTTCACCTCTTTGAGTTGTTTACCCATTTTTGCAAATTTTTGAATTTTTTTAATTTTTAGGATTTTTGAGAAATTTTTTTATTTTTTTATTTTTTTAATTTTGAATTGTATTTTTTTTTTAGGGGTTTTCAAATTTTATGGAAGAAAGGAGAAAATAGGAGGTCACCTGAAAGCAAGAAAATTTCCCAAGGAGAAGAAACGGGTGCCAAGCTGCAAAAATATGCCCCGACATAGTGGAAAGTAGTTAAAAATGATTATTTAATAAAAATAATCATCATGACAGAGAGAGGAAGTGTTAGAATGACCATGACGATCAAAATATGCCCCTAAGGCATCACGATGGGTTAAAATGACTAGATATACCCCCTTTCGAGGGGGGATAAACCATCGTGACAAATTCTTTTGCTACCATAGTCTTACCGAAGTTTTTTTTACTGCGAGTGATTCGAGAGTGAGTGGTGAGTGAGTGAGATGGCGTGGGTCCAGAGATGATGGAGGAGAGTTGACATCATTTGGGAGTACTTCGAAAATGTGTACAGGAGGAGGATGAGCCATCATTTGTGAGTGCTTAAACTCTTCTCGTCAAATTTCACATTTATTAGCATTAATTAACATTAATTAGGGCTTATTTAGGTGTCAAAAACATGTACGCACACCTAGGGGTGTATATGTGGTCATAGGGGTGCACGTACACATGTAAAAAAATGTGTACACGCACATGTACATGCCCAAATTATGTGTATGCCCATGCATATATGTCACATATGTGTATGCACATGCATAGGCATCAAAACCCTAGTGTACACAAACTTAGGTCAAAACATGCATACACCTTAGCGTATACACTCAAACACACGTGTATGCGGTAAAAAGGCTACATATACGCCAATTAGAGAATAGAAAATAGAGGAAGGAGAGTATGTACACCGCCTGGGAATGTACAGAAGAGAATAGGCGCGTATATGCCCAAAAGGGTGCGTAGGCACTGAAGAAGGAAAACATCACATTATTTAGAAGAAAAATGTAGGAGTTTTTAGAGAGGAAAATGATGAAATTAGTTGATTGAGGACTTATTTAGAAGAAAATAGAAGAAGATAGAAGAAATGTTAGTTTTGACACATGTTGTGTTATTTTTGCAGAGACGACCTATTCTATATATGAGAGAGTGTCATGCCCATCTTGTGGCCATAGAGGTGACCTTTCGGACACGACACATAGCAGATGATGGACGTTCTCCTGGAGGTGATTGGGTTAGCCCACGTGGTGAGGATGCCCTCTATTTCTTTGGATCATGGTCTCTTGAAAGCTTTAGTGGATGGTGGCACAATGAGAGTTAGTGCTTTCGACTCCTAACAGAGGAGATGACCGTGACTCTCGAGGACGTTTCTACGCATTTCTTGTGTGACCGATATAGGGACAACTCATTGAGTACATCAGTAGGGAGGAGGACATTGTGGACAACTTGATTGAGGTTTTGGTTGCATTGATATACCTCATCGAGGGATGATGGTTCATCTGAACCGTTGCATAGCCGATCCTAATTTTCATTGCATGACAATTTATATGATGGCTCTTGTTAGTGGATTTTTGCTCACTAACAAGATAGGTGCCACATTTCCTCTTGGTTTGATTGATGTGATACATGGTATATTCCATGGTGAGTGTTATTGTTGGGGCTAGTGCATTCGCACATTTGTATTGGGATCTACACCTCATTACTTACCATGGTCAAGAAGACCGTGGGTCTTGCTATATTATTACAGATTTGGGCATGGGACCATATTTTTGTTTATTTTCCCTATATGTACTCTTTGAGTGTGGATTCGAGAGGATCATCATCATGGGATGGTTTCCATTGGTGATGACCTCCATGGGCACTAGGGTGATACATATTTTTATCATCATATATATTTTGATGATGTTTAGCAACGTGACATAGTATGTGGCCTACCATCATTATTCGGTGGGGAAGAGGATGCTTTGAGCTCAACATAGCTATGGTTGAGCATTTCTTGATTGATAATCATGGTTACATACATCATGGAGTTTTATAGGGTGGAAAGGTGCCAGAGATAGTTTGGCATAACACAGATGTACCTGGTCCCGATATGTGGTATGCATGTAGGGAAGCCGAGAGATTCGACATGGACCCGACCATTTAGCCCGATAGGGCCCGAGGTAGTTTTGATGGGATGGTGCCACTGGTATGGGCACCCATGAGACAGTTAGAGATCTGGGATCATGATTGAGTATGGAGCTTGGTACTTGATAGTTTTACCATGTTGACTTACTATTCCATAGGCTTTATGGGATGTCAGAGTTAGGCCACCTTCCGATGATGAGCATGAGCTTGAGCAGGAGGGTGATGATGATGAGGATGACGATGATGATGATGAAATGATCTTGATGGTGGTGGTGGACATGGGGTGGTGGATAGGGTCCTCCACCATTACCCCGATAGAGAGAGATAGAGGTAGGTACCCATTTTTAGATAGGTACAAATGCCCCGAGTGGGCATACCAGTTGGTATTCATTTTCCTCTATAGCATGGTGATAACACACAACACCACATGGTCCTCCACGACAAGATTTATAGTAGGGGCTTATACCTAGCCCACCACATAGTCTGCCGAGAGGTGGAGGGGATGGAGATGGTAGAGATCAAGGATAGGTTGTTGAATTACATCAATAGTTACACAGGCTATAGCCATCTAACTTCAGGTGGTGGCTAGAGAGGGATCAAGCTCGGGCTCAAATATAGGTTCTTACTACAAGAGTGAGATGAGCTATACCATGGCTAGCCAAGGAGGTGGTGGAGATGAGGCCACCTGGTTCCAGTAGATTTAGAATGAGATAGTTCATAGAGTACACATATTATGAGCTTTTTAGAAATAGATCTTAGCACAAATACATGTTGTTACTAAGAGAGAGAGATCGAGATCACATTAGAGAGGGATTGATTGATAGGTGAGAGATCAGTGGGCTAGGGCAGAGATGAGGGGTAAGGGTCGAGATGGCTTCATTCGAGATGGATAGACAAATGGGGCCCTCGGTGGTGCTGCGTGTATTCATGATGCTTGGCTATGGCCAATGGTGAGGCCTCTACTATAAGGCCTCATATTACTACGAGGTTACTCCAGAGGATCGAGGATACCCAACTTTAGTGAGAGTCGATGGGTAGATCACCGAGGCCTGAGGCATTAGTGAGATATGTGGATCATCCACGAGATCCCCATAGGGGCAACATATAGGAGAGAAGAGCACACAGGGAAACACTCCCTCTCGAGATCATAGGCCTCCCAATCCTCATGAGGGATCGAGTCAGATTTGACTTCATTTTACACATATGCACTGATGTATACTTTTTGGATGTACGCCTCTTATGAAGGCTCATTTTTTTGATCAATGTATGTATTATTTTGGATTGTATGCCTCTTATGAAGGCTTATTTTTTATCGATGCCCTTGATGGTAGATTTTGTATCGATGATGTATATTCTCTTGAGAGACATTATATACATGTATATGGACATTTATATTTGCCATGTATTTATATGATTCATGATGACTATTATGGTTATGGATGATGATTTATCATGATGTTGTTTGATTGTACTTCTTATGTATGTATCATGATGGATATTGATGATGTATCACATGTGTTTGATTTTTATGATAGATCATAGATGATGTCAATTGTATTGTACATGTGATTTTCTAGATTAGTGTATGATGATGATATGATGATATTGGTGTGGGGGAGATAGATTTTGATATTTGTGACCCCTCTTGCCCCCTTTGATGATATGATATGTGATGACTAGCTTTAGCATACATGTATGATGTAGAATTTAGCATTTTTATTTATATATGATGTATAGATGATGTTAGATGTGATGATATAGATGGAGATATGATGATGTGATAACAAAATAATGTACAAGAAATAAACAAACACACAAACAAATGTTAACAAAACTACATATATTAAAACAACACAAGAAATCACAACTATGTACAATTATTCACAAGCATGCTAAAACATGCCCCATATGTACAAACAAGAATGAATCTAATCTAAGTAAGAAAAGATCAATCTAAAATGGTATGTTTAAGCAACACACTATATACAAATGTACAAGTAAGTAAAAAATATACAAACAATGTACACACAACCAAACAAGCAAAGCAAGAAACAAAACAAAGAAACAAAGCAAGTAAACTAAACTATGTTTTTGTGATATTTTTTAATGCGTTTTGTGTTGTTTTTTTAGAGTGTTGTGATACAATTTTCTATTGTTTTTGTATTTTTTTTTTTCTATTGTTTTGGTTTTTTCAAACTTTATGCAAATGTTTTTGGTGGTTTTCCATATATTTGAATGTTTTTGTGATTTTCCACATATTTGAATGTTTTTTGATTTTCCACATATTTGAATGTTTTTGTGATTTTCAAAGGTTTTCAAAGCTATGTATAGAAACCGAGAAACGTGGATGCCCCCAACATTAGAGGGGAATAGACAAGGGAAAAATTCCACGTGTTATATACAAGAAGGTGAATGTGTGAAGGTGCCCCCAATGTTAGATGGGGAATATACAAAGGCAATCCCTTCACCGATTTACAAGAGGAGAAACACTGGATCAAGGCTTGACAGAGATAGGTTCACAAAGAATCTCGGATGTAGGTGCGGAACTAGCCCTAGGCTAAGTAAAAGTACCCCTTAGACGTAAGATGCTTGTGAACAATGAATCCTCCCAAGGTGCGGAAACTAGTTTTCACCAAGGGACCTATCCAAAGTGCCACAATTGTGTGGTTTTCACATTTGGATGACTATTTTCTCTTTTTCTTTTTCTTCTTTTTTTTTTTTTTTTTTTTGTATTTTTATAAATTTTTACTTTTTTTTGTTATTTTATGATTTTTGTGCCATGTTCAAGCATAGAACCACTTGAGGTGCATGGCATTCATGGGTTCATGGAGCTCATCTCCATCAGGATGGGCAAGCTTGTATGCTCCTGACCCATATTTGGCCACAATGACATAAGGTCCTAACTAATGAGGTTTAAACTTTCCTTTCTTCTCTCTTTTTGCCCTTGTGTTGAACTGGTTCTCTTTCATTACCAAATCTCCAACCTCAAACTGATGAGGTATGATCCTTTTTTGTAGTTTTAGTGATACTTTATTTTGATACACCTTGAGATGGTTGAGGCGTGATGCACTTTTCATCTAGGAGCTCTAATTCTACCAATCTAGCCACTTTGTAATCCTCATCTTTATCTAGATAATCCCTAAGAGATATTCTCAGAGAAGGAAGCTTGATTTCCAATGGGATGATGGATTCAATTCCAAATACTAGGGAGTAGGGTGTCACACCAGTAGGAGTGTGAATGGAGGTCCTATAAGCCCAGAGGGATGGGTGAATTTGCAAATGCCAATTGTGACCTATTTTACTCACCATCTTTTCCATGATTTGAACAAGTGTTTTATTAGTGGCTTCGCTCCCATTACCTTGAGGGTAATATGGTGTGGACCACTTTAGTATTATCTGAAAGTGATGACAAATATATTTTACCATCTTGTTCTTGAAAGATTTTCATTGTTATCAATAATAATGGCAGGGAATGCCATACCAACAAATAAGGTGATTCATGATGAACTTTGATATCTGAGCACCTGTAACATATGTCAATGGAATGGCCTCCACCCACTTGGTGAAGTATTTTATGGCCATGATGATGTGGGTATGACCATCAGATGAGGTAGGGGTGAGCTTCCCTATTAAGTCTAATCCCCATTTAGAGAATGGCCATGGTGTTGTGATTGGATGTAAAGGCTATGCGATGGTGCATGAATGAAATTCCCATACTTCTGACATAAGACACACTTCCTTACATAGTTACAAGCAATCTGTTTCCATAGTAGGCCAAGTAATAGCCTACTCTTAACAACTTCTTTTGGCTAATACCATTCCATTTGTATGGGCTCGCACACTCCTTCGTGTACCTCCTTGATTGCTTGTACTAACTCTGTTACATCTAAACAATGCAACATATTCCCATCATAGCCATGATGATAGAGTGTGCCTCCTAGGAGGGTGTAATGAGCTATTTGGTAGATAAGGCTTTGTTTTTCAAAATGGGATAATGTGGGAGGAAAGGTACCACTTTGGAGGTAGTTAAAAATATGGGCATACCATGGGGAGTGGGGACCAACAACTTCACATGCTAGGTAATAATTTGGCATGTCGTATGCAGTTGACGTAGATTTTCAACAAAAAAATGGCATATCATTTATTTTATGGAATCCACAGCATAGAACCCACTGTTTCCATTACATATGCAGATCGGTTTTGCCCTTGGAATTTGTTCAAAGGTGATGCACACAAAATATTCTTTCAGAGTTTCCACCAAATTTTTATATGGGATGAGTTTTTCATCCTTGACCTTGTACTCATCGTTGACTTGCTTGATAATCAGTTGTGAGTCACCAATGACCTTAAGGTGGTGGATATTCCATTTTATAGCCAACTTCATCCCAACGATGAGTGCCTCATATTTTGCAATGTTATTTGTGCAAGGAAAGCCAAGATGGAAAGCTTGTGGTATGGGGTCTCTTGAAGGAGTGATTAGCACTACACCTACCCCCAAACCATGGAAAGTAAATGATCCATCAAAATGTACTTTCCATATAACAAATTCTTCAATATACATCAATGATGTCGGTAGATCCAAACTCATGATCTGTTCTAGGTAAGGGTGTTTCTGCCAATTGGTCGGTGAGCACTTGTCCTTTGACTGACTTTTGGTGTACGTACTCAATGTCAAATTCACTGAGTAGATGATCCAATTAGCCATCCTACCAATAAGGGTGGGTTTTGACAATAGGTATTTGAGTGGGTCAACCTTGGATATAAGCTTGGTTTTGTTATTCAATAGGTAATGGTGAAGTTTTTGGAAGGTAAAAACTACAGCCAAACAAGTTTTTCAATTTGGGGATAGTTGAGCTCATATGAAATTAGGGTATGGCTGAGATAGTACACTACTTTTTCCTTTTTTGGCTTAGGTCATATGAGCAAGCAAAATGCTAATAAAAAATTGGGTTGCAGATATGTATAGAAAAAGTGGTTCACCTGGGGTTGGAGGCATGAGGACTGGTGGATTTTCCAAGTATTGTTTGAGCAAGGCAAAGGCATGTTGTTGCTCTGGTCCCCAAATGAAGTCAACATCTTTCTTAAGCAGATGGGTGAAGGAATGACATTTTTGCAAGCAAGTTATGAGATAAAGCAACAGATGGCTTGTATTTTCCCTTATAGACTACATAATTATTTGATGTTCTTGGGAGGAGGAATTTTAGTAATAACAGTTACTTTGGTTGGGTCTACCTCAATCCCTCTTCTTGATACAATAAATCCCAATAGCTTTCCTGACAATACCCCGAAGACACACTTCTTTGGATTTAGTTTGACCTTATATTCTCGAGACGCTCAAAGATACACCTCAATACTTCAAGATGGTCTTCTCTTGTCTTTGATTTCCTAAGATATCATCCACATAGTCCTCCATGATGTCATGAAGCATATCATGGAATATTACAGTCATTGCCCTTTGATAAGTTCAGACCGACATTTTTGAGGCCGAAGGGCATTACTTGATAACAAAATGTTCCCCAAGGGGTTGTAAAGGTCATCTTATGTTGATCTTCCTCTACTATCTTGATTTGGTTGTAGCCCATGAAAATCCATCCATAAGAGATAAAATTTCATAGCTTGTAGTCGAATCGATAATCATGTCGATGTTAGGTAAGGGAAAATCATCTTTTGGACATGCCTTGTTGATGTCTCTTGAAAGTCTATGCAAATTTTGATTCCAACAGATTATTTTGTACTGAAACTATGTTTGATATCCACTCAGAGTAGTCAATGGGTCTGATGAACCCTATTATGCTAATAGTCTCTCTAACTCCTCTTTAACCAAAAGGGCCACTTGTGGATGCATTTTCCTTAGCTTTTGTTTAATAGGCTTTGTGTCTGCATGCACAACTAAGTTTTGCACCACCAAAGTTGGATCTAATCCTGACATATCTTTATAAGACCATGTAAATATATCCAAAATTCTTTAAGAAGCAAGGTGAAATGTTTTTTCTCTTGTGTTGAAAGCAAAGCTCCCAACTTGACTATATTTGGTTGTTCTTTTGTTCTCGATATTTACATCAATAGTTTCTTCTACTAGCATTTTTGACATATCCTCCATACGCATAGGATCAGGAGGAAGGTTGAGATCTTCTTCTAAGGGTGTCTCTATGAGATTTTCACCCTTAGCATGGTCACTTATTTGTCCATTGATTTTTTTATTTGTTTGGTCAGCCAGTGCCTCAAAGAGGTTTTCACTATGTGTGACTTGGACTTACATTTTTGCTGAGGCTTTTCTTTGGAACTTTTTCCCTCACTTTTTCTTAAATTTTGTTGACCACAAAGCTCTGCTTCCTCACCAAAGTATGCGTAGGTATCTAGGTCAATGAAGAAACCTTTCTTATGATCTCTAATAGGAATGGTATCACGTATGCCCATAAATTCTACAATAGCCTCATCATTCTCAAAGAGGTCCAATGGCACATGATCGTTGTTGGTCCCAATCGACAAGGGTAGGGTATACAAGGTCAATTTTAGGATCGGTGGGGGTTATGGTAAGGACATCATATCCATGAAAAGGTTCATGGAAGAAAGATCCTCATATTGGCTAGAATGGGAATCTGTGTCACTATCCAAATAAATAGAGTTATCCTCGTTTCAGAGGTAACATCTTGATCCATGGGGTGTAACCCATATGGCTGAATACCAATACCATATCTTTCCATTTTGAAATGTGGAAGTGGGATTGGTTCTCTTGCTCCTTGTTCAAACTTTCCACATCGAGTCCTTTATAGCCCATGGAATACATCATTCTACTAGATTTGTGTATTCTAGAATTTCATAGTAGGTAGGCTTAGTGTCTTCGGGGACCCAAGTTGTAGGTGGGTCCAACAATTTCTCTTCTACAAGTAGTCCACCAAGTAAGAATGTCCCAATAGTCTATTCATCTCTAGGTTGTTTGAAGCGATAATTGGGTCTGCCTCTTGTTTTTGGTGACAAAGATAGATCTGAAACTAGAGAGAGCCTATTGAACATTGTATTCTCCACAACCATACTCAAGAATTTTCATCTCCCATGAATCAAAGGGAGAGGTAGACGTAGAAGCCTCATGAGCACAAGAACTTAGGGAGTCTAAATCTACCGTGATTTAAGAGCTTCGACTGAAGGGGAATAGCAATATTAGCGGAGGGACATGTATATGTACCCCTACACGCAAAGTAGTTGTTGAGAGATCTATGCAGTGAGCGAAGGGTTCTGGATCACCTTGAATGGTAACAATGTGTCCCTCATGTTTCAATTTAATACACTGATGAAATGTTGATGGTATGGCCTGCATGGCATGGATCCATGGGTGGCCAAGAAGCATATTGTATGGAAGTTCCAAATCTAAGACATGAAACTTTGTGTTGTGGCAAGTAGGCCCTACTTCCATCGTAGCAATGTTATTATTCCAGCTGACTCCCGCTCTGTGTTGTCGTATGCGGTTATGGTGATAATGTGGGACTCTAGATCTTCCTCCATGTGTCCCAACTGTTTGATTAGTTTCAATGTGCATATGTTTAATCCCGACCATTGTCCACAAGCACCCTCTTTATCTTTCACAAGTAACAAATACTTCTATATAAAGAGGAAGGTTATGTGTATGATATTCGTTAGGGATTTCCTTGTGGTTAAAAGAATGTGTTCACTAGGTGCAATGTTTTCCACCACATCTTGTAGGTGTGAAGGATCTACTTTGTTGACACTCCTGACCCCTGGAGGGTTTTGTATAGGATGTCTTTATGTACGTTTGATATCTTGAGAAGATCTAAGATTGAAATCTTAGTAGACATCTTCTCAAGTTGCTCTAGGATATTATATCGACAACCATTGAGGGGTAGATAGAGGAGGTTTTGAGACCATGAGATGAGCGCATCTTGTTACTGTAGTGAAATATTTTCCCTTGATCCTAATGGTATTCACATGCTCATCAGAAGAGCGAACACATCCAATGAGTGAGTCATAATGATTGTTATCACTTTTGGTATATAGATAGTTTGTGGCTTTGTAGCTTTGGGATGACTCTTTGTATTTTCTCACTTGGTTTACCATGCTTTGGGAATGGTTCCTTGAATATTCCCATATTTTGATTGGTTGTTTGATTTGATTCTGGTGAATCTACTTCTATTTCCCCACTATCGATAAGATCTTTGATATAGTGGTGAATTCTTAGGCATTTATCTATCTTATGTCCCTTGACAAGATGAAATTCACAATATTCGTGATCTTTGTACCATGAAGGTTTAGGAGCATTGTTCATCAAAGGTTTGTGTTGTAGGATATGTCACCATGTGGAATGCATCTAATTGTTTCAAGATATTGTGGATAAAGAGTCCGTAAGAGGAGTGAATTTTGTGCATTTGACTAGTGGTTAGATTGGTCCTTTGGTCAGTTTAAAAGGTTGACCAACTTGGACTACTTGTATATGTTTGGAATCTATGATTCCATCTCCTACCACATTGTTTTTTGTTAATGATCTTTGGCTTGTCTGTAGGTTTGGTAGGTTGATTATCTTTGGACGATGATTTGATTGTCCCTTTTGCAATGAGGGAATTTTCTATTTATATGCCCTTCTCGATGACCTCTTGAAACTCTTGAACACAATGCATTTGTAAATGAAAGGCGATGTCTAGATTTAGATTTGGTACAAAGATGATAACAAGTTGTTTTTAGGAAATGAGTAAGGGAAGCGACTAGTTATCCCTCGTCATCTTTGTGGGAAACTTGTGAACGTTTCATTTGGACGTTGTCTAGTGTTACATAAGTTTGCCATGGTTATGTCGCTTTCCATATTGTATGAGAAATGTCACAAAATCTCTGCTAGTTCGAGCCATGTGAAGATAGACCCACGAGGTAAGTGAGTAAACCATTCTAAGTCTTGTCCTCCTAGAATTTTTGGAAAGATTCGTATGAGGTAATTTTCATTGTATGCCACTTCTTGGAATGCCATGTAAAAATATTTCACATGATCCCATGGATCACCTTTCCCTCTATACTTATCAAATTTTGGCATATCAAATTTCTTAGGAAAGGGTTGAAGCAACATAACTTTATCAAATGGATGAGGGCATAGCTCTTCGTATTGATACCTTTTGCTATGTCCCCCATTGCTTTCTTGAAGGCTTGTGAGCATTGCTTTCATAGATTGTAGTTCTTGTGAAAGAAGTTGGTCTTTCGTGGGGGAAGGCGGCATATACACGTGACTATTTTTTGATGTTTCACCTTCTTGGTTTTCTATGTGAAGTTCACTATTTTTGACCTTAGGTTTCTCCGATGTACATTTTTGTTTGTTTCCTTTTGTACATGAGATGTTAGTAAAGCTAGTTGTTGACTAAGGTTTTGAATTTGTTGTGGTATAGTGACTTCTTCCTCATGATGTTCTTCTTCATCTTCATTGAATGGGGGTTGTTCCACATTTTCATGTTCTATTCTTACTCTACGTGGTACCTTGATAAGTGGCATTTTATAACCCCCATGTTGTCATTTCCTACATTTGATGTGGAAGCATGTCCATGTGCTAAGATGTTGTCCATGTTGATGAGAAGTGGTTCCTCCTCATTAGCCTCATTTGTGGGTGGAACAAAGTTTCATGTTCTATTGGCATTCTAGCACCTAATTCCACCACTCTCACAAGTACCCTATCTTTGTTTATGAAAAGGAACTCATCTAATAGGGTGGGGTCAAAATCAAACTCCGTGTGTGGTGACCCTAACTCATCACCACTATGATCTACCATTTCTTGTTTCTTTTTCTGTGGAAAATATAGGCCCTAAATCATGAACAATAAAGGGATTTGACCCTTATTTATTTGATGTTTCCCATGCTTTTTTTTGATTGCTTATCTTTTAGCTCCCAGTCTTGTTTTGGGGGCCATGATGAATAAGAATTTCACTAAGGTGTTTTAAATTTATTTAAAAGGTATTGGTCAAACCTAAGTGAAAATCTATGAATGTCAAAGAATGTCAATAGTTCAAAGTGATTGTCCTAAATGAATAAGTCAAAAATGACAAACAAGACACAATCACACAATGTTTGTTCAAAACCAATCAATCAAATGAGGTACTTCCTATGTTTGTTTTCAAATGGTAGTTGACATTTAAGATGATCAACAAAATGTCACCACTTATGTCAAGTTCAAAGAAATGAACAAGGCATAAGTAATAACAAGAGGTTGATATGATCCCCAAACAAAGTCTATTAAAAGCGAGATTGAATCCAATCAAGACTTATATCCCAAAAAGTGGAATTTATGAGTATTAACAATGCAAAAATACCACTAAGATTTATTAACTAAACTTTATGGAAAAGTAAGGTATTAATATCAAAATAATATTGATATGATGCACACAAAGGCAACAATAACGCCTTTTGAAATCGAGGTAATTTTGAAAGCAAACTAATGTTAGAGTATACCAAGGAATTGTTAAGGTGTGCGTAGTGTAACATTACAATCTAGACACTTAGGCCAAGTTTTCAAGAAACAAGACGTAAGTATAAAAATTGTGGTGATACGATACAAACAACATAACAATTCAAAGGAGAGTCTAGTGAAGAAACAAGCCTAACTACAATGACGATCTTGACTTGGATATCAAGATCAAAAAGGCTACCAATGATATGAAAACGTGCCCACACACTTTAGACATTTAACAACTCAACCACAAACATGGATGAGCGTAAACAAACATAAAAGTGGTGAATACAATCAATTAGAAACACATGGGTAGTCACTCTTCTATTGATCAAAAAAGTGTCAAAAGAAAGTGAAGGAAGTAGATCAATTGGGGTTGAAGAGAGTTTGGTCTCACTTCGGTAGAGTTTCGCCTCACCTTAGGGCAAGTGAAAAACTAAGCAAAAGTAATGCTTCACAATCTTCATGATGAATGACGTGCCATTTGAACTTTAATGGAGTCTCCCCTTGTTTGAAAAACAAGATTTCAATCATGAGAAAGTTCTCCCTTTGCGATGGCTCTCAACACAAATTGGTTTTGATATGGTCAAAGTTGGCTCCTAGACAAGATAGCTTCTTAGGTGGTTCGCTCAACTAGGTGTCACAATTTATCTAATGTGAGCTCAATTTACCAAGGTTTCCCGAGGATTATCTCGACTTTACTTTACCCCCTTCAAACACAAAGAGTAATAAATGCATTCATCATGTGTTCTCACTAGGGTCGCGGTACATATAACTTTTACGCTAAATCTCAAGTGTATACTAGTCAAGTAGGTGTGCGGAGCACTTCTTGTTTCATCTACAAGGTTCCCTTTTACGTGGACTACTTTGGGGTTCCTAGGACCACCCCCTTGTTGTATCTTAAGGCTTATGACAAAGGGGTTATGTCCTAGTTAAGTAGATAGGGTGTACCCTTATCCGAACATGCAAATACAGTCTTTTGATTGTGGTGTGTTTTTATCTTTTATTCTTAATGTGGTTTGTTTGTACACCTTTTGGCAACCTGCACGAAAATTGTATTAGTAGTTTTATGTTTGAACCACCTTTCTTTGACAAGTGTTTAGGTCTTGCATGATGGATTTAGTAGTTTTCCACCAACAAAAAGAGGATAAAATGTCGTTTTTGATTCTCAAGATCATCCTAAGACGTAAGAGAAGAGCATACATGACGTAGAATCCAACTATGTAATTAACAATGGAAAATACTCAATTTAAATGCAAAATTCATTCATTTTAACCAAATTTGACATTCTTTCCTTTAGCAACAAGTGTTTTTCAAAGCAATAAAAGATATAGAAATTGTTTTTCAAAGCAACAAGTGTATACTAGTTAAGTAGGTGTGCGGAGCACTTTCGTTTCGTCCACAAGGTTCCCTTTACGTGGACTACTTTGGGGTTCCTAGGACCACCCCCTTGTTGTATCTTAAGGCTTATCACAAAGGGGTTATGTCCTAGTTAAGTAGATAGGGCTTACCCTTATCCGAACATGCAAATACAATCTTTTGATTGTGTTATGTTTTTTATCTTTTATTCTTAATGTGGTTTATTTGTACACCTTTTGGCAACCTGCGCACGAAAATTGTATTAGTAGTTTTATGTTTCGAACCACCTTTCTTTGACAAGTGTTTAGGTCTTGCATGATGGATTTAGTAGTTTTCCACCAACAAAAAGAGAATAAAATGCCGTTTCTGATTCTCAAGATCATCCTAAGATGCAAGAGAAGAGCATACACGATGTAGAATCCAAATATGTAATTAACAATGGAAAATACTCAATTTAAATGCAAAATTCGTTCATTTTAACCAAATTTGATATTATTTCCTTTATCAACAAGTGTTTTTCAAAGCAATAAAAGATATAGAAATTATTTTTCAAAGCAACAAGTGTATACTAGTCAAGTAGGTGTGCGGAGCACTTCCCGTTTCGTCCACAAGGTTCCCTTTTACGTGGACTACTTTGGGGTTCCTAGGACCACCCCCCTTGTTGTAGCTTAAGGCTTATCACAAAGGGGTTATGTCCTAGTTAAGTAGATAGGGCGTAACCTTATCTGAACATGCAAATACAATCTTTTGATTGTGTTGTGTTTTTTATCTTTTATTCTTAATGTGGTTTGTTTGTACACCTTTTGGCAACCCGCACAAAAATTATATTAGTAGTTTTATGTTTTGAACCACCTTCCTTTGACAAGTGTTTAGGTATTGCATGATGGATTTAGTAGTTTTCCACCAACAAAAAGAGAATAAAATGCCATTTCGATTCTCAAGATCACCTAAAAGGTGTGAGGGAAGAGCATACACAACTCTAATCTCCTAACTAAGCATGCAACATTCATTAACCCTTAAACAAACCAAGTTATCAAAAAGCATGCAAATATTCCCTGCAAAACAAAAGTTAATCTTCAATTTAAACCTGTAAGGAGTTAGTACATCAAGAAAACATGCTTTTACAAATTTTAAAGTAAATCTCAACTCGCTTTGTGATGCCCATGCTCAACTTTGGGTGTATGCGCGTTTAAGGATTTATACAATCCTCTGTTAAAATTAATAGTGGGCTAAATAGGTACATGGCCGAGAGTTGCGTATGCCTAAATTTTGACGCATACACTCACAGAGTCAATCGTGGTCAAATTAAAAATACTATCGATGTGTACACTCAAGTATGACCGTATACGCGTGGGTTTAGGTGCATACACTAGAAAATAGAAAGCCAGGAAAACATAGAGGACAAAATATCATGCACGCGCGAATGATGTATACGCGGGACTTTAAATGCATACGCTTGCTTTGACCAAAAACCGACAGAGTACGATTAACACAAGAATGTATACACTCGACTTTATGCCGTGTATGCTAGCATTTTGACGTGTACACACTCCTTACAAATTTTTGTGTACTCCTATACTTGGAGATGACGTCAAAAACACAAGAAATGACGTAGGCAACTTCAAAAAGCTCAATTTTTTCTCAAATTATCTCAAATCAAAGAGTAACCCATCATAATAAATCACATAAATGAGATCTAATGCATATAAAGATGATGAAATAAACTAAGAATCTCAATTTATTTCATATTTGCATGATATGGGTTAGCAAAAACATGAGAAAAATAGCAAAATTCATTAAGATCAAAGGGACTATGGATCCGTCCCACCGAGCGTGCCAAATGTATCAATGCATTAGTTAACTAAGCTAAGAGAATTGAAACTAACACCTTAATAGTTCTCAAAACTAAGTTAACTAAACAAAGATCATCATGCTAAGAGCTTAAAGAGACTAACTACCAACATTATGCATTAGAACTTTAAATGGAAAGTAAAATAATATGCTAAGCACTTGAATCTCTACCCTTTAGATTACCATAACAAATGAATGAACCTAGATAGATCCATGATAATCAAATTTTATTGTTTGATCTTCAAGGGTTTGGGAATGGAGGCTCATCAATGTATGGCTACAAGACCATTTTGATTCTCTCCATATGACCCAAAAGCTTAGATGGATGAAATGCAAGCATGTGGCTATTAGCTCAAATGAAAGATGCTCTAAGATGAAATGCCCATAGTTTAGCTATATGCATGCAAGGTGTAAGTAGAAATGTGGAAGGAGGGTTCTTTATATAAACCTCTCGGATTGAAAAATCTTTACATCCTATTGTATGTGGGATAATAACAAAGCTAGGCTAGTTATAGATAAACATGGTTTAGGAGTGGTTGAGTTTACTTTAAGAGAGTTTAATTTGTCCTCTAGTGACTCATGGGAGTTGATGGGGTTTATTGATTAACCAAAGTGATTAATTAATAGGTGTGCAAGCTTATAGAAGCTTTTAGAGGAATAATTATCATGATTTATGCTATGGGAGGGATGCGAAGGGTTTAATCAAATAAATGATGATTTATTGATCTAGTAGAAGGGGAAGCTTAATTAATTAATCTAGGTAGAAGGGGAGCCGATCAACGAAAGGTCATTAATCAGCATCCTTTGTTGGATATAAGAGTTAATTAACTAACGTAATGTAATTAATTAACGACGATAGAAGAGAAAATGTGTGATATTGATGATATTTCGTCAATTTGCAGGAAAGGGTATAATTAGCACAATTTAAGTATTTAAATTTCTCAAGCTAAATTATAGGTGTATCTGCCATTAGGGTTTTAAGCGGATCCTAGGGAAAAATGTTCTAAAGTATGGGTTCACCAAAATGATTAACTAAAATTATGAATTTTAGAATTAATCTAAACAAGTACAATAATGAAATAACTAAAGTATAAATGCTAGCTAATTTTATTTGATATTTTAAATAAAATGGAATAATTGAAATAGGAGGGAAAATGTACTAACCTAAAAATGACTTACCTCGCAGTGATCTGAAACTAGACTAGTTGATGAATAGGTGGAACAAAGTATGACAACACACTTTTAGAACTTGCGGCAAAGATATGAAGATTTGGCTAGATTGGGGCGCCTGTGGGAGGATAAGGGCACATGTGGGCACCCTAGTCTGTAATATGGGTGCCCTAGTCTATAGAAAAACTTGAAACTTGAGTCTAAGTTGGTCTTTAGGTCTTCGTAGTAACTCACCTCTTATCGCATGGATGTCGCACTAGCTTCGCTGATGTCATTGTAGATCTTCAATGAATAATCTCCTACAAAACCCCACACAAAAACATCAAACCCTAAAAAAATAAAGATGCAAATCAATGGGTCGAATCGCCTCATTGCTAAATGAATGGAATTACGACCGAGTGATACGCTACATCTCAGACCCAATGTAGTTCTATGTACTTATGTGTGTAATTATGTGCCTAGGGTGCCCTAATGCCAATGACGCCAAAGCTACGGGCAATAACTAGATGTAAGATGCAAATGGTGGATGGAATAGAATGAATACAACCCTTCCTATGTAGTGTGTGATGTAGAATAGTGCCCAAATGCTAGTCCCTTGCCTTAGTAGATATCTAGCCCTTGGTAGAGATAGTTTCATGCATACGATAGTGTGTATGTCGTGTTTATATATGGATCTCTTGCTCAAATTTCAACACTAATGACTGACATGCCGACTAGTACCTAGGGGAATGAGAGGGAAAACTACAAAGATCAACCTCGAGACTCTAAATGAGAACCAAGTGCAACCGGGACTAGGGTGCCTAAAAATGAGGATCGAGGCACCGATGGGCACCCCAATCCCTTCCTAGGTGCCCTAGTCAAAGACTAGAGATGACCACTGAGTAAATAATGACAACTGAGACTCTATGAGAGACGACCAGAATTGTGTGAGTAATTGACGATTGTGCAAGAAACTTAATGACAATGACTGACTAAATTGACGATAGGACTAGGGGATGAGCCATTAGTGAATAATTTTCTTATGTGATATCCATATATAAAACAACATATTTGGTAGTATAATAGTAGTAGTAAGTGCATGATTTTGTGACTACAAGAATAATACAGAGACCGATCTCTAATGATATAGTCATTCAATTATTCTCTACTCATGTCATGTCAAATAATTATAATCATTCTCTTCTTTGAGCTTCAAGCTTGCATCCACAAGCTAAGATTGAGTTCTATAAAAATTATCTAACCAATCAAACTTTGTTTATATAGTCACACAAGCCCCTAATTAGACTCCTAAAATTAAGGAACAATAAGAAGTTAATGCCCAAAGGACCCATCACAAGAAACAAAGTATAATCACTCAAATTCTACATGATCTTCATGGCATTGACTTGGTTCCTTGGTTATTCACAACTTCAAATAACATCCTTCATTACTTTGAGGCTTCCAAACTTGCTTATCATATTCCACATCTTCCCTTAAGCTTACATTGTTGTTATAGTGTTCCACAAATTCAATCAATGCTTTGAATCTTCAATCGATACTTTTCGATTCGGTAGTGTTATGTGGCTTATGTGTATGCTTTTGAGGCTTTATGAGCTTGCGCACCTCAAACAATTACATAGCTTGTACAATAGACTTATGCACAACACAAAATGTGACACAAACCGCTTTAACTATTTTTGGCTGATATAGGATATCCTATGAACCCAAATGCTCCCACATCACACATCTTGGTAATTTGAAAACTCAAGCTCCTGCTCAAGAAATCTAAATACCAAGCCTCACAACACCTATAAAACTCAACCAATTCATATCCTTGATATCACTTCCTTTCCATTTAACTACACACTCCTTGTTGCACATCTTCTTTATTATGGTGCCAATTATGTTGTTTACTTATTTAAGTGCTTTCTCTAGCATTTGTTTCCTCCAATATACTTATCCATTTTTTTGTTTTTGAATCCTCTATACTTTCCTAACATGTGTGATTCTAATATAAATCTACCACATTAGTATGTTTGAGATATTGATTCTTTTAGAAGCTCAATCTCATGAGAATTCTTCGAAAACCTCTTCAACACTTTACATGGCCCCATTTTCTTCCATTTGAGATTATTGTAGGTAACCTTAATAAACCTTTCCTTCCATAAATGGGCTAAGACCATATCTCTAACCTTAAATTCTACGTTTCTTCTCCCTTTGTCTATGTGCTTTACTTATACTACGCATTCATGCTTTCTTATTATTTAAACATGTGTTGGTGCACTTCTTCTATGTACTCTAAAAATCTTATGCTTCAACACTCATCTCTTCCTTGTGCGACAAGTCTCTCAACTTTGTTACTCTTGTGGGTTATTACCATATAAATCAAGAATGATGTCTTCCATGTGCTCTTATTAACTCGAGTTGTTATATGCAATTTTTTTATGTTAAAGTCAAGTCTCGTGTTCCTACTTTATCTCCTACCAAACATCTAAGTAAATATCCAAAACTCTTATTTGCCACTTATGTCTATCTAATAGTCTATAGATGATATTTTGAATTGAATTATGACTTCATATACAACTTCTTACACAATGTCTGCCAAAAATGACCAACAAACTTTGTATCACTACTAAACTCCAATATTGTGTGGAAATCCATGTAGCCTTACAATCTCCTTAAAAAAATATTTTTGATATAATTTGCATCAATAGTCCTCCTACATGTAAAAACTATGCCATCTTAAAAAATTTGTCCACCACAATATACATGGAATCAACTCCTCTCTATATCCTAAGGAAACCAAAAACAAAATACTTATATATTTCCAATGATTCTTTAGAATGGGAAAAGGTTGATATAACCACGTGTTTTGAGATCTCCCCTTAGCCAACTAACATATTATCCAATCTTGCAAAAATTGCGTATGTCTACAGGACATTCGTAACTAAAAGTAACTCTCTACTAGTTGAGCTAAGATCTTATCCAAACCAAAGTGTCCCGCCAATCCTTCATTGTGTTTCTCTCTCACCAAATTATCCCTCATTGATTCTCTTGGGATGTATAATTGTTTTCCCTCGAACAATAGGCCTTCCTATACAAAATAATCCAACCAAAGCATCCTACTAACGCTCATAGGTGTTGCACATGCTTCTTATGCTTGTATGAAATCTTCATCTTGTGTATATAGAGTTACACCCTTAATCCTATGTCATATATCGGGATATGTATTACCTACTTATGGATAACACAATCTCTTATATTTCATATCTCATTTATTTATGATTTCATATGCATATTAGGTTATCCTAGAATCACATCATGAAACTATGCAATTAATATTTTGAGACGTTCTAATCTAACTCGGTGGCAATGGCCACTATAGATACAACATCTTATTATTAATTACATTAGCTTGATTAACATTATGATGTATTTTGGATTTAAAATAACATTTATTTTCAGTAATTAAATAGACATTAGATGGATATTAGATATGAAATTACAATTATTGATTATTGTTAATATTAACATGTTGTTTTTGATTTATTTAAGGTTGATTAATTATGTTGGACATATAATGTGTTGGATATTATTGTTTGTACATGTGTATTTTTTTTTTCGGAGTGTGAGAAAGGGTATCATTGGGGAGAGAATGAAAGATGTGGTAATGGGTAATTTGAGAGAGAATTTACGTGTGTGTATGACAATGTTTGAAAAATAGGTTAAACTATAATTTGGTCAATAGAACCTTTTGGGCATTTCAATCTTGTTTTGAATATGTTGCTTGTGTGTTAAGGTTATTGGAAAGAATTTCAACAACTCGACGAAGAGTTGTGCTCTTGTTATGAAGGGCACAATTTCACTTACACAATGCCATAATTAATTAGTTGTTGTTGTGCGACCATGATTTAGTAGTAGTTGCAATATTAATCTTTTTTTATTTTTTTATATAATTAAATCCATTATAAAGTGTATTATTAAGTAAATTGGAAAATAATCAAGGGTTATTTAAAAGGTTTTGGGGTTATATGCCTAATAATAATTTGTTAAGTTTTTATTATTAGATAAGGTAATAAAAAAGGGATTGTGGTTCCCAGAGACCATTACAACCAAAGATTACATCGTGAATATAACAAGAGAGAAACAAAAAGTGAAACATGGCCACAAACAAAGTTAAAACAACTTAACCCGAGACCACTAGGCCCATACAAAAACATAAGCAAAAAGGACAACAACCCACTACAAAAAACAGAAACAGTTTGAAAACAGTTGGCCAAAAGGCCCTAAACCAATAGGGCCACTAATTTTTCTTGAGGCATTTGAGGCCCCCTTGAGTGTTGGGTTGGCCTTTGCAACATATAAACTTCATCGGTGTCCTTCAGAATGCCTCCTTTTCCTCATCATCTTCATCCGAGCTAGTCAGGTGGAGTTGAAACCTCTCATGTTGTCGACCCTTTTCCAACTTGTCCATCCTCTCCTATAATTCCTTAACCACATTATTGATACTTGAAAATTCATCTCTCATAGTATGTTGGGATATACAAATATGTTTGGAGGCCTCAACTCTATCATACATATTGTCCCTCAAATCCTAGCCAATTTCTCCCATGGACTCCATATCCCCTTCCAAAGCTTTTGGATCTTGAGAATGAGCTTCTCACAAGTCTCTTCCCACTCCATGTGGTATTTTTCCTTTGCCTTTGGAAGTTTTCCCTTCATATTAGCCAACGACACCGCTGCCCTTTGACAATCCTTTTCTTCAACTTGATTTTGAGTGCCCTTACCTCTCCTAAGCTTAGCCATACAATCTGCCAGAGTGAGAGCATCATCTAGGTCCACCTCGATCATCTCAACCTCATTGGGAACAAGGTTAGGAGGAGGATAATCCCATCGTGTAGGGGAGAATCCACCTTACCCTATTGGAAATCCTTAATTGACACAGAGATAGATATATAAAAAAATAAGGGAATGCTCATAACAATTTTGTGTCTAAACATGTTTAAAATGGAAAGGTGATGTGTATAGATCTTCCTATACTTACCCTCCAAATTAATGTACCACATAATGTGAAGACAAGTTGTGTTCCATATACCAGGGATACAGGACCTCACGATTCCATCAATAAGAAAACACACTTTTTCCTTACCTTGGAAGAAGGTTTGGATTTCATGATTTCTTCAAGTTTGGTCCTTGAATATTTTTAATCTTTCAGTAACCATACCATTGGCCTCTGCAAAGGATAGATCAAGAGACCTAAACTTCCATCCCTCTAATAATAACCCTCCTGTTATCCCAAGCACATCCAAACTCGAGGGCAAGAGAAGGGTCGACCCTTTGAGTTTGGAAATAAACTCCCTAAAGTCTCCTGTCTTGAAGATACACCACAGAGTGGAATTGTTCTGAATCATTCCATGGCTGGAGGGTTCCACTTAGATCTATCGCCACCCATATTTTTCCTTCTTGGGAGGGAATTATAGCTGGAAAAGAAATAGATAGGACCCCTTTTAAGTTCGTTGTAAATAAATATCTCAACAAGGATCTCACACATGTGACCAGTCTTACCACTCATATAATTAATAATGATAATCTCACTCGTATGGGGAACACCTTCAAATTATTGCATGTCATGTATAAGGATATTATTAATATCAGTTGGGACTTCATCCCCTTTGTCCCAAATTTTAAGATCATTACTAGTCACTCCTAGATTGGCTAATCGATCAACACATTTTTTGCCTCCACGTGGAGTGTGAAGAAAGGTGATTTTGTCAAAGGCCTTAAGAACCTCCTTAATGTCAATAAGAATATTTCCAAGCCTCCAATTATAGTTCTAATTTTTCTTAAGGGCATTAATAATAATCATAGAGTCCCCCTATATCTGAACCATCTTGAATCCCTTATCCTGATTCATATTAACACTCGAGAGAAGAGCCATAGCCTTAGAAACATTCTTTCTTTGGATCCCTAAAGGCCAAACATATGCATACATCCAGTTTCCTTCATGATCCCTAAGAATGCGTCCACCACCTGCAGGACTAGGATTACCCCTTAAGGCACCAAAGTTCGGTTTAAAACTATTCACTTCAGGCTTAGACCATTTATTGGTAACCTGGGGAGTTTTGAAGTTGGGAGGACTAAAGGGAAGCTTTTAGAACTTTAGCCTTTGTCTTACAATAGGAGCCTTAATCTTTCCCTTGAAAAGATTGACATTCTCTTTAAGGTATGAACACACATGGGCACTGACCCTCTTAGATGTAGAATATTGATCCCTTAAAATTTTATCATTTCGTTCCTTCCACAAACTCCATAAGAAATGGGGAAGAGCCATCCTCAGAAACTACCAAAATTATATATTTAAAAGGAAGCTCTCTATGTAAGGACATCTCTTCCATTGAATTGGGTAGCAATCATTGGATATTAAAAATATCTAGAATAGAGGAAAATATAGCCAAAAAGAAAGAAAAATGTATGAACAAATGGTTAACATACTCCTCCTACTTACCACATAATATGCATCTACTGGGGATAATCATACCTCTTTTCCTCATATTTTCCAAAGTGTAAGGATCTTATTTTGGGCAGCAAGCCAGTAGAAGATATTAAATTTAGGAATAATATCCTTAACCCACAAAGTATTCCAATAATATTTCTATTCAAGAGCTTTGAAATTTAACAGGTAAGCTAATTTAATAGAGAAATATCCTGACTCCTCCTCTTCCCAAATGAAAAAATCTTCTTGAGATCTAAACCTAGGAATATGATTTTTTTTTTTAAATTTTACGCTGATATTTGGTTAAGTTTGATAACTAATTCATTTGTAATTATTTTAGCCAAACTACACCTAAGTTGAAATTATATCAAACCAAGACAACAACTTGGTTATCTTTCTTTATATCTAAGCTCCTTAAACTAAGCTACTTGTTGAGATAGATGCATGAACTATTCGTGTAAAGTGCCATTTAAGAAATCCTTTAGGAAAGTGCAAATTTTCATAAAACTTTGAGTTAATTACCCATTATGAATGAACGACTATATCCCATTCATTAAAAAATTTGTGGTTGTGCTCAAACCAACCCAATGTTGCATCTTGATTTATGCAATGTTTGATTCAAGTTGAGCTCGAACGAGCTCATGTAGTGAAATTGAGTGAGCTCTCTTTGTCATTGAGCTAATTTTCCTTTTACCAAGCTAACATTTAACCTATCATGTTTCTAAGTCGATATAACTTATACGTCTTATCGATCTCGTACTCGCAACGAGATAATACCTAACCAACTCACTCAAATATTGATATAATTTTAGTGTGTTAACCCAACTCACTCATCCAAAAGTGCCACAAGTGACAAGACGAACCATGAAAAAATGCCTAATTAAAAGTAATTAACTAACGATGCAAATAAAAAAGTGAGAGAGACTCTAAAGCTGCCACCATAATAACACGAGGAAATATACATAGAGGAGAGATGGAGATGGACGGCTAGGGTTTTGAGAGAGGGAGTTCGCAGGTTACACTTTCTTTTTTAGAGGTAACCAAATCTGTTTATGTCGTAAAAGATTCAGCCATTATTTTTCGATTTAATGGATTTTGGCCTTAGACTCGAAGATTTGCATGAATGTATCTATTCTACTTCATCCAAAGGATTGTGATATTCAGCTATGTGTAAAGGGTTTTTAATTGTTTATTTCTTCTCTCCTATAGATTATCAATGGATTCTTAATGAGGGTCCCTGGTTCTAGGGTAGGGGTGGCCTTTTTCTTACTCCATGGTTTTTGGATTTTGATACTTTTACTATATTAGTCTCAAAAATGTCGATTGATTAAGAAAATATAGAATTTATAGACACCTAATTCTAATTGTAATGTAGCATTAAAATGAATATACGATAAGAATAAATCGATCCAAGTAAATTAAGCTAGAAAGTATGAAACCCTAGTTATAAAGAGGAGATAAAATGACTTAGCTGATTTACAACCAAATTTAGATTGTGCCACGGTGATGAACAAAGAAGGAGAAGTGTTGCGAGCCTCGAAAAATGTGTGACTAGAATATTTTCCTGGAATAGGTTAGGGCACCTACGGGCACCACATACTTGCTTTGAGCACCTGTGATTGCTTAAACCATCAGGAAACCTCCTTTGCAAGGTCGTAAGATGTTCATTGTCATTTTCTTCTTGTCGCTAGTATGTCACACAATGATCGCCGATGTCACTAATAACATGCAATAAAGAAATGGCCTACAAAACCCTCAAGAGTGCATCAAATACCAAAAAGAAAAGAATGCAAATGAGGGTTCAAACTATCCTCGTTGTCAAATGAGTGAACTTACGACTGAGCACTGCATTACATTTCAGACCCAATGTATTTCTAGGTGTGTGTGTGTGCAAAATCATGCCCTAGGTGGCTCTTGTGCATGTCGCACTTGATAGCGAGAAAATAGCTATATGTAGAAGATGTAAGTAGATGTGTGTATGGAATAGAATGAACTTCCCCTCCTATGAAGTGTATACAAAAGAATGTAGTCCCTTTCCCTTGTGTGGATGTTAGAATGGATATTTGAATGCTCTTGAATAGCCTTTGGACGTAACCTTAGGTGATGATAGCTAATTCTTAGTACTTGGTCCTTTATTATGATCACATAACTTTATATTTATATGATTAACTTGCTTGAATTTTGTAATTAACACTGAAAAGGATGAGTACCAAAAATATAAGATGCTCAAATGGATAGAAAGGACTCAAAAGATGTGAACAAAGTATAAAGAGGTTAGGGGCACCCAAAGAGGATGTGGGTTCTTGGCGTTGGCATCTTGGCTGGGTGTTGGTGTCCAGTGAGAAAGGTCGAGGTGTGAAAATAAGTCGAGCTAGAAAGAGTGTAAGACCAAAAGTGAAAACATAAATAAAGAAAAGATGGCAAAGAACATGGGTTAATTAGTATTTTTCTTACTTAGGAATCATATGAATAGTGATACGCAATCAAGACTAGATAATTACCCAAAGTGCATGACTCGTGTCTACACCGGTTTGGGTTCATCTCCTAATCTTCCTCTCCTCTTTAGCACTGTACGTACCCAAAATTGTAAGGTACTGCATCACCAAAATAACATAACACGTGCCCCAATGATGATACAGGTCTCCTCGCAAGGTGTTCGGGATTCAGAAAAGCTCCCCAAGTATGCATTAACATCCCGCATGCCCCGCTTTAGCCCTGCGTGCTTTGTTGTTCTCTTTTCCCCTCTTTTCTTTGCGTTTTGTTCTTTAGTCATGAAATCACCGCCTGCACGGACGCCGCCCGCCCGGGCGGCGGTCCTTCACGCGTTTTCCAGAATGCTCTTTTAACGTGACTCACGTAAATTTCAATGTTTACCAGCTTTTTTCACCGCCTTTGGCTTGCATTAATGATTTTGGTTCCCTGGAATAGTGTTTTGGCATTGTTTATGGTTTAAGAGATCAATTTGGTTTTTACCTTTGGGTAATTGGAAATGCTATAAATAGTTGGCTTGTGCTCAAGCAAATGGCCCCTCAAATTTTCCTCTGAATTTCTCATTTCAATAGCTTAGCCTTTCAATTTTGTTTAGGATTCATAGTTTCATTTCTTAGATGCATAGTTAGCATTGTTTAGCTGTCAGAAAGCCACATATTCTCCTTGTGCAAAGTGTTGTTGTCTTTTCATCCAAATCAATTGGAGTAGGATAGTTTCATCTCAATAGGAAGCCATTAAAGTTGTAGGTTTTGTTCATCAAATAGGATATTTTCAGGTGCTGGACATTTTATGTTGCATGACTCGCAATAAATCCCACTAGGAATTGCATAAGCCAAGCTCTGTACTCTTGCGCTATCCCTCTCCTACTTGCATTGTATTCAGTCTGTATCCTAAGTTGCCTTTGTGCCAATATCTACTCTTGTTGATGCTAGCATTACACGCTTTTCTAGATCTGCGTGAGCACAAAAGAATGAGGAGAACACACCTGAGGGGACAAGGTCACGAGACCATCGGATTTTGCCAGCGTTTCGCATAATCCAGGTTCTAGCTTTCAAAGTTCTAGTTAAAAGCATATCAAATAGAGTAGCTAATCACTTCATTTCAGTTAAATTTTACTTTCGATATTACCAGGGAAGCTGTGGGGATTGATAGTTTCTGAGAAACTATGATTCACTCCTCACTTCTGAGGTAGGATCGAGAGTCTTTCAAATAGAGTAGATCAGTTATCAAATTATTTAGAATAGATCTAAAAACTACACAGACAAGTAGCTATACTCGGTTGCTTTGTTTGTTTTAATTGCGTTATTAGTTTAGTTGTCAATTTTAGATATATTAGATAATTGCTCTTTAAATTATGTTCAGTAGCTTATCAATAACTATCAGATTTAGGAATATACATAGACATATCTTATGCAGTTAAATTATTCTGTCATTAGTTAGATTTGTATCATTTCCTTTTGTATGACAATCATGGGACCTAGAGAGCCCAGAGAATACGTATTCAAGCCAATCGTGCCTCAACCCAATCTTATTACGGCAATAACTGATATAGATCAGAACCTTAGAATCCAAGTCTTCCAAACAACAACAGACTTACAACAGATCAGCTCACAGTTAAGCGGGTTAAATATAGAAGATGACCAAGCACACACGTTTTGGTCAAATCAGCCAAACTACAGATTACCCTAGATAAATATCCGCATGACTATAGAAGGACTTGAAAGAGAGCAAACATTTGGTTGTGACCCTTTGGTCCCACAGCCAGACACAGGAGACACTCTCACAGACATAGATACTAGCTTAAGAATTCAGGTTGCAAGAACGCCTGTGAGATACTCTGAGAAGATCACACAATTGTTAATTCTGAATATAGAGGCCGAGAAGGCATACGACTATTGGATACTAGGGATTAGGGACTGATTCCACACATGACCATAAGCAGTCCACAACAACCATGAATCTACGGTTGTGACCCACAAATCCCACAACCCAACGAGCCTACAGGTCAATCTAACGTTGACGCTGGCTTACGCACATTAATATTTAGATCCACTCCACTTCCACCTATCATCATCACACAATTATCCTTGTTAGACGTAGCAGCTAACAAAGCTAAAGATTTTGGACTAGACTAGAGAATCGACCATAGAATCCACTGTATATCCATCATCCATCATATGACCCTATCTGGAGACATACACGAAACCATCCCAGGTCATTTTCCATGTATCCCACAACCTATAGATCGGATCACGCCAGAGCTTGATATTGATTGGAGCCTTCGAGCAGTCATCCTTGCCGACCGATCTATCACGCCAGTTCAAGTTAGGAGGGCCTTCTTTGCCTTAGATTCATAGATTCCATTAGTGCGTGTCGAAGATATAAGATTGCCTAACTAGTTTACCCATACCCTACGCATAATCCATCCCCACTGGCTGTCTCGGCATGACCTCGAGAGGTCGGGTGCAAGGAAGAGTTACTTGTAGATTCCCACACTTGCTTGTCACTTTTCCATCGTACAAGCACCTTGCGGTTTGTGCTGCTATTGTTGATTCTCTTGGTTGATCAATCAAGATGGATGATGAGCGGTCTAAGCAAGGGTTATTTACTTATGCTCATATTTTCATTAAGGTGGATCTCAACAAAGGTCTTCGGACAAGTTGGAGTTAAACCATGATGGATTCAAGTGGTTACAAATTCTAGACTATGAGAACATGACCTTCCGATGCCGGTTATGCCATCAAATTGGACACCTTCAAGAGGCTTGCCCACTATCGCTCAACCAGAATCGAAAAAATAAAAAGTGGTTTCTTCTCGGCCTAAAGGTGACAACCATTCACAACACATGAAACCAAAGAATGTTCTCACCTTGAAAAGATAGAGGTTATGAGTGTTGAGGTTTCTCCTATCGGAGGTTGTGTCAAACGGTCTCACATATCTGATTCTTCTAACTCAAACCTAAATCTAGATAGTCCTTGCCTAGATCCTCTGCAAGAATTGGCTTCCCAAACAATGAATTAGAATTTTGTCATGAGGTCTAAAGAGAAGAAGGGGTTTTTTGAGGCTCATATTAGTCGGTTTACTTATGACGTCGGGTGCTATTCCACCCTTTAATTTTTCCACTATTTCGGGTTTGTGCTCAGGTCTTGGTAGTTTGGCTTCTTTTTCTTCCTTTTTAGCATTTGGTGTTTCCTTCGTGGCTTATTTGTGGGACTGTAAGTTTTCCAGTCACCCTCACTCTTATAACTCTTATTATATTTTTTAATATAATGTGTAATTTCAATAATAAATCTCCCACCATAGGTACTAGTTATGTGGGATAAAATATGGGGAGAGATAAAAAGAACTCGTTGAGTTGTCTCCCCATGAACTCCATGTTCACCGGTCCAATGTTCCTACCCTACACTCGCTACAAGATGAATTTGGTTGTTTATAATAAACTAAAATTCAAGCATGATAAATGGAGGCATAAACATATACTATGATTTGATCGGGAGTTCTCGAGATAATCATATAGGGATAAAGCCTAAGTTAATCTATGAATAAGTGAACTCTAGTTTAACATAAAATTAGAAAAGTCAATCAAAAAATAGGTAAAGAATAATAGGAGATCGCATGCTCCCGGATGGACAAAGAAAACACATGCCCAACTGGAATTAGAAGTTAGGCGTAGAGGCGATTTTAATTGGAGAAATTCTTTCCAAATTGCATTTGTGAGTTTGCCACGATTTTACCCTATAACCAATTATTACTTATTTTTAGGAAGAAAAAGGAGTGATTTAGAAACAAAACAAATTATTTGTAAAATTAGAGAATCAAAATTATTAGAGCTAAGATAGACTTGGTGAATTTCCAATTTATGTCATACATTGAATTATTTTTATATTGATATAAAAATGAGTCAAAAATTTATAAAAAAGATAAAAAGTCTAGATGCTAGATGAACTAAAAGTCTATCTTAACCTAGGAAAGAAGTCATACAACATGAACATTTTATGGATGAGTTGTATGAGAGTCATTAAACTTTTGGTCCAACATGTTCAAATGGTAGATAATAAAGAAAGAACTTTAATATAAGGATTTAAGAGAAAGAACTTGATTAACCTAAGTATTAACAACATTATCCAATGGGGTTGGGGTGGATCGGTTAAGACAGACGGTTGTGTTTGGATCCACCCAGGTTCAAACTCCGCTGAGTGCGATCCCCTTTGGGGTGGTTTATCGAGTGGTGGAAGTTGCGACTAGTTTCTCTCTCTCGCCGTGACGTACTTTGCATCGTCAAATTTGGCATTGGTGGTGGTGGTGGTTCTTAATGGTGGTGGAATTTTGTTTTGGTTGCTCTCTCGGTGGTGGTAGACTTTGCATCGTTGAAATTGGCATTAGCGGCGGTTGGTGGTTCTTAATGGTGGTGGCAGAATTTGCTTTGTTGTCTAGTGTATTTATGGTTGTGGTTTGTGGTGGTAATTGTAATATCTTGTCTCGAAGACATATGTAGGAGGGCTCCCATCAACCCTCTGGTTCATAGCTCCGGTCAAAAGCATTTAAAAATCTAAATAAACAATTATTAACAAAATTATGTATACAACTAGATAGTGTAATGAAAAAAACAAGTATAATCTTTTAATTAGTGCTCTAAAAAATAAATCAACTTACATCCTTTTATAAAATATGAGTTGATTCATAAGTGTAATCTGATATAGGATGAAAATGAAAGATTTATCTCACGAGTAATCATGAAAAAGGCAACAATTAAACCGTAAAGGCATAAGAAGAATATACATATGAAGTTTAAGCTTATGTCTATTACCCTTTTTAAGTATTACGATTAAGTCGTAGTATTAAATGTTAGCTTCAAAATGGTCAATATGGCATAATTAACATAAATTTCTTGAGCATATAAAGTATCAAAAGAACCATAATATAACCAACCCCTATCACATGTTATGTTTCTAAGATAATAATGAATGAGGTTATTAATAACAAGGTATGACATGAATGATTGCAACTGCGTGATTTAAATAACATCATGCTAAGATGTTGAATAAGTATTGTTTCACATTGTTATAAATAAAAACTAGACAAAATGTTGTCAATAATTTGGACATGAATAACGATAAAACTTGTATATACGACGATTATAGCTATTAGTTAGTCCTTGTCTTAGGGAAATAATTAGGGTTAGTAGGTTAGCAAGAATGACTCCCTTAGGTGATACATGACACCTAAGGAGGTAATGATTGCTCATTGTTTAATCTTGGGTTGTTAGTTTTGTTTTTGGGAACATTAACCTAGACGTGTGGTATGGGGCATTAGGAAGGGTTAGTGTTATTAGTGTTCTCATTGTTGTTTCCACAAATGATACCTTGGCAATAGAGATATTTTGTTGTAAATTGCCAAATGGGACAAAAAGGTATGGTTTGCGAGATGTGTAAGTTTAGGGGTGATGTGTAAATATAGGGATAAAAACCTAGTACATTGGATCGCACATGACATATGCTATGAGTGGATACATGGTAGATTATAAATTATAACATAGAATACCCTCTTGATTAGTCAATTTTCATATTATTTCATGCTCTAACATCTTGTCGGATTTTAGGGATTAGGTGGGTACCTACCGTTATCCTAAGAATTTTGGCCAAAAGTAAAATCATAATGTTATGATTTTAGGATGTATATTATTCCTACCCTGTTTTATGTCGATTAGTTGATTGGGTGAGTGTATTAGACATGAGAATCTCTCTTTCCTCATTGAATACCACATCTTCCTTCTTGTGAAGGGTAGGGCCACTCTCAAGTGTTGAGAGGTGTGCATGGATGTGCAAGGCTCGTGGTTAGAGGTAAAGTTCTCTCGATGATGCTCTTTTCGCTCATAGTAGCTCAATGGCATAATCGATCTCTTACAACTAGTGACATGGTGTCACTTTGACAAATTATATCATTGTACTATTATTGTGCTTTATGTAAATATTATGAGATTGGAACTTGTAAACCTTGTCAAATTGAAATTTGATATCTACAATGTATAAAACTAAGAAAAAAACTTATGTTAGTTATATGAATGCAAGATGATTATCCTTAAAACTCATTGTGTCAAAACTATAAAGACTTTAGGGCATAGTCATTTATAGTAAAGTAAACTTATCAATGAGAGAATGAACTTATATGTATGGATGAAGAATCGATCATAGTAGTACACCAAAGAGATCGAGGGAAATCACGTGGTTAAATCAATGTGATGGATTTGTGATTATGCTATTATATAGAAAATAATGGATATGTGAATGGTTAAATATATAAACTTAATTGAATGAAATCACCACTTGAATTATGTTTGATCTTATGTATGGATGTATTGAAATGGATTTATGGACATACATGCTTTTAGAGTTAAGTAAAATGCCTTATGTAGTAATGGATGAACTACTAATACATGAACTCATTTAAGTTAATACTTAATAATTGTGTAATTAGTTCACTTATTAAATTTAGAGGAAAGATGCGCTAGTTAATGATATGCAAATCAAAGTTTATTAAGATAAAATGAACCTTGTATAAATGTATGTAGTTATTTTTTTATGCCTCTTAGATGTGAATGTATGTTTAAGTAAGACTAGGAAATTGTGAGGCATTAATTTTTATTCCCAATTGAAGGGTGATTGTAAATTCTGAAAACAAAATATAAAAAAATCCAATGTATTTTTGATGTCACCCATCAGGGGTCACTACACTTCAGTATTATAGCTTAGGTTCAATGCTACAACCTTAATTATGTTCAATACGTTTCTAAAGTTACATTATTCTTCTTTTTGTGTCCTATTAGGATTTGAAATGACAAGGACAAGGGAGACATCTAGTAGTGGTGATGCTAATGATGCCACTAATGTGAACAACATTCCTAATTTTGATGAATATATTGCAAGGTAAAAACAAGAGAAGTTGGATCAAATTATTGCATTATTGATGACACCCAAGATCGACTTATGGCCCTTGAGAAAAAGTTCATGATGAAGAACCAAATATGGAACCAAATGAAGAGGGAAAGTAGGAAAATGAGGCCAAATAAGGTGATGAACAAAATAATCAAGTTATGAAAATTCTCATGATCAAATATCGAAATAGGTGCCCAAAAGGGCAAGGTTTGAAACAAAACTGGCTAAGGACCTTAAAAGGGTTATTCCACCAAAGTACTTAGGAACAATATTACGAGATGGAGTTGAGGCATAACTTATTGAAATGGAGAAGTATTTTAATATTTGAAACTTCTCATAGGAAACAAAGGTAGTATGGGCCACATATCAATTAACAGTGAAGCATTTTCTTGGTGAAACAACAAAAAGAATGAACAAAATTTGAGTGCTGAGAACACTACATGGGAGTTATTTGTGACTTGTTTCAAGAAAAATGACTTCCATAACTATATTTTGATAGAAAATTAGTCATGTTTCAAAACTTGATCCAAATAGATCTAATAATCACTCAATATTGGGACAAGTTCATTAAAATTATCAAATATGTGCCCTAGTACCAAAACGATGAGTGGTTTTGAATCTGTAAATTTATTATGGGGCTAAACTCTTGTATTGGACCCGAGGTAGATGCCCATCATCTAAATACTATGAATGAGGCTTTAAAAAAGTAATGAAGTAGGAGAAAAAGTTGCAGGTAATTTATGCCTTTAAAAAGGGTTCTAAGACCCTAGTGATTGGACTAAGTCGAGAGCTAACAAGATCATTCAAGAAGAACTTTAGCAAGTTCAAAAATAATGGTGGAAATAAAATAGGTAACATTTGGAAACCAAATAAGACTGGAAATTCATTTAAGCTAGGTAATAATTAGAGGAACCAATCAAGTGTAAATAATGGAAATGGTCAGAATATGGGTGTGGGAGAGAATTTTTGTGGAGAAAAGGTCTAGTTAGAGGATGTTATAAGTTTGGAGGGGATCATTATGCCACCAATTACCCCAAAAACAATGCTATAGGATCTCCTTCATAGTCTTAGAGTTAATAACACATACATGCCATAGTTGACAATCACCGAGTTGACTTTTGAGACCACTCCAATAGAAGTGCCGAGATAAAATTTTTGATGTTTCAATTTAGTTTGTAATTGATACTAGAGCTACCGAATGTTTTGTTTCACTTGAGTTATTTAGGAAAATTTCAGGCAAACTATTTATATGGAAAAACTAGACATTTCAAAGTATGGAAATCAAATGGAAAAGAGAGTAGAGTAATGTCTACTTGTATTCAAATTAGATCTACCGAGTTTCACAACTAAGGTGAACTTATATGTTGCTCCTTAGGATCATATGATGTTATTCTAAGGATGAATTGGTTATGGAAAATCATGCTAAGGTGGACTATTATATAAAAATTGTGACATGCCAAGACGATAGTGGTAAATATCAAAGTGCCCAAAATATTTAGAAGGCCACTAAGTTAAGGAAAATTTCAGCTATGCAGTTAAAGAAGGCACAAAGGAAGGGTCTTATGATGTATGCAATACATATTGATGATGTGGGTGAGGAAAGAGAACCTACATTGGAGGACTACCCTTTTCTTCAGGATTTTAGTGATATATTTCTAGAAGAGTTGTCAGGACTTCCTCCACATAGGGAATTTGATTTCTCTATAGACATAATTCTAGGGTCTAAGCCTAAATCAAAAGCACCTTATCGAATGACCACAACAAAGTTGTTTGAATTAAAAGAACAATTGCAAGAGCTATTATCTAAGGGATTGATTTGTCCTATTGTCTCACCATGGGGAGCACCGATTATTTTTATGGAAAAGAAGGATGGGACCCTTAGAATTTGTATTGATTTAATGATGTTGAACAAGGAAATGATAAAAACATGTATCCTTTACCACACATCAATGATATTTTTGATAAAATGCAAGGAGCTATAATATTTTCAAAAATTGATTTGAGATCTGGGTACCATCAATTGAGAATTAAGGAAAGTGACATCCCCAAGACAATTTTTGCACAAAGTACGACCACTATGAGTTCATTATTCTTCCCTTTGGACTCACGAACATATTAGAAACTATTATGAAATTAATGAATAGTGTGTTAAAAGGTTATCTAGATGGGATTTTGCTAGTTTTTCAGGATGATATATTGATTTATTCAGAAACAAAATAAGAACACATTCATCATTTACAATTAATTTTATAAAGTTTGAGACATCATAAGCTATATACCAAGTTGTCAAAATGTACTTTTTCTAAATAAAAGTGCATTGTTTAGGTCATGTTATATCAGCAAATGGAATGTAAGTTGATCATTCCAAGATAAAGGCTATCATAAAATGGACTACACCTATAAATGCATAAGAGGTACGTAGTTTTATGGGGCTTGCAAGATATCACAGGAAATTTGATGAGGGATTTTCTAGAATTGGCAGTCCTATTACCTCATTACAAAAGAAAGGGAAGAAGTTTCTATGGACAAAAAAATCTATAAAAACCTTTCAATTCCTAAAATAAAAGTGGAATATTACACCAATTCTAAAAGTTACAAATCGAAATGGAGAGTTCACATTACAAATGCATGAGGTGAAGGTCATGGAGGAGTTTTAATGTAAGATAATTAGGAAGTGGCTTATGAGTCAAGGAAGATTAGTAAAGGGGAGTTGAATTATGCTCCACATGATATTGAGTTTGCATCTATAGTACATGCTTTGTAGATGTGGAGGCATTACCTTTTGGGTAAGCCTTTTGTGCTCAAGATAGATCATTTAGGATTGTAGTATATCTTCAATAAATTGAAGTTAAACGCACAACAATGGCATTGGTTAGAATTTTTGAGTGAGTATGATTTCGATATAAGCTATATTAAGGGTAAGGAAAATTGAGTTGCAGATGCCCGTAATAGAAGACACCATATAGTGTCCATGGCCTCGATGAGGACTACTTTTATTCAATTTTTTTGAGTAAGCTATCTATAGATACTTTTTTATGGGAAGGTAAAATATGCATTGGATATTAATATCCAAGATCGTAGATATGAGGGTTACTTAGGTAGATAGAGATGGACTTCTTAGATTCTATGATAAAATATGTATACTTGAACTCAATGGATTGAGGACCCTTGTATTAGAGGAGGCACATAGTGATCCTTATTCAGGTCACCTTGGAGTGATGAAGATGATGGTTGACCTCAAGAAATTGTATTTTTAGCTAGGGATTAAAAAGAATGTTGCAAATTTTGTTTCTAGATGTTTGAAGTGTCAGCAAGTGAAATATGAACACATACATCTGGTTGGGTTGTTATACCCACATGAACCTCCCAAATGGAAATGACAAGTCATAAGTATGGATTTCGTTCAAAGACTTCCAATTTCCAAAACAAACATGATGTGATATTGGTGGTTGTGGATAAAATCACCAAAGCAACTCATTTCATTTTAAGGAATTTGAAAGATGATTTTCTAATTTTGGAAAAGAGTTTCGTTCATGAGATTTTTCGGTTACATGGAGTATTAGGAAGATTATATCTGATATAGATACCCATATGATGCTAAGGTTTTGTCAACCTTACACTGATTTAGGAACCAAATTGAATTTTAGCACCGCTTATCTCTTAGAGATATATGGTTAAACAAAAAGGGTGAACCAAGTTCTAGAATACATGCTTATGATGTATTGTATGGATCAACAATATAAATGGGAAGATTACTTGCCATTGGTTGAGTTTTCTTACAACAACTCACACCATTTGACATTGGGTATGGCCCCTTTTGAGGCTCTATATGGAAGAAAATGTCGAACACCTATCAGTTGGGATCAAATTGAGGACATGGTTGTTATAAGAAATAACATGCTTAGGGATATGAAAGAATAGGTAAAAATGATTAGGAAAAACTTGTTTGAGGCTAAGGACATGTAGAAGAGTTATGCAGATTAAAAATAGATTCCTAGAGAATTCATAGTGGGTGGTTTTTTTCTAAGAGTAGACCAAAGAAGAGTTCTATCATGTTTGGAAATTCTTCCAAAATATCACCTTCATATGCTAGACCACTCAATGTTGTCGAAGTGGTTAACCTAATGACATATAGACTTGTGTTACCTTAATCTCTATCTTAGTTGCACAATGTTTTTCATGTGTATTCATTGAAAAGATATCATCTTGATGTTTATCATGCTATTGATTCGAAATATCTGCATGCAGAGGATTTGGGAGTTCTTCTAGTCGATCCCTACTTTGGGTGCTTAAGATTCAAAATCTTCGGTTGTGAAATAAGGAAGTATCTCAGTACAAGGTCTAGTAGGACCAATATTCAAAGGAGAGTGCTACCTAAGAGGACTACGATGAAGTACACAAAGCATAAGAACATTTATTTCATTATTTGTTTACTTTAATAGTAGTTAATAATCATCGGGATGATGCTTCCTCTTAGAGGGGAAGGATGTTACATCCTAAAACTATGCATCTATTATTTTGAGACATTTTGAGAATATGGTAGAAATGGCAGTGTACTTACCTTATATTATTATTGATTAAATTATCTTTATTAGCATTATGATGTATTTTGGATTAAAAACATTTATTTTCAATAATTAAATAGACACTAGATGAATATTGGATATGGAGTTCTCGTTATTGGTTATTGTTAGTACAAATATGTTATTTCTAATTTATTTAAGGTTGATTAATTATGTTGGACATATAATACACCTGGATATTTTTCATTGTGCATGTGTAGGTTTTCTCAAAATGAGAGAAACGGTATCATCAAGGAATGAAATAAAGATATGATAATGGGTAATGCAAGAGAGAATTTACATGTGTATGACAATGCTAAGAAAATAGGTTAAACCGAAGTTGTTCAATGGAAACTTTCATGAATTTTAGTCTTATTTTGAATGTGTTTCTTGTGTGACAAAGTTGTTGGAAAGCTACTGTGATAGCTCAATGAAGAGTTGTGCTCTTGTTATGAAGGGTGCTATACCTCTTACACAATACCCCAATTAATTAGTTGTCATTGTGTGACCATGGTGCTATAATAGTTGTGATATTAATGTTCATATTTATTTATATAATGAAACCTATTATAAAAAGCGTATTATTAAGCAAAAAGGAAAATAATCAAGGGTGATTTAAAAGGTTTTGGGGTCACATCCCTAATAATATTTGGTTAATTTTGATAACTAATTAATTTGCAATTATTTTAGCCAAGTTTCATCGAAGTTGAACTCATATCAAACCAATCCAACAACATGGTTATCTTGCCTTATATGCAAACTCCCTAAACCGAGCTACTTCGAGAGAGATGCATGAAATACCCATGTAAAATGCCTTACAAGAAAGCCTTTAAGAAAGTGTGAAATTTCACAAAAATTTGAATTAATTATCCATCATGAATGAGGGATTATATCCCATTTATTTAAAAAAATTTGTGGATGGGCTCCCAAGTAAGCCAACCTAATGTTGTGTCTTGATCTATGTAATGTTTGAGTCAAGTTGAGCTCGAAATAGCTCATGCGGTGAAAATGATTGAGCTCGCTTTGTCATCGAACTACTTTTCCTTCCACTTATCTAACATCTAACCTACCATGTTTTTGAGTCAAGATAACTTGTACATCTTATCAAGATTATACTCATGACAAGGAAATACCTAACCAACTCAATCAAATATTGATATACTTTCTACTTGTTAACCCATCTTACTCACTCTTGAGTCCCAAAAGACTAGCCATTTCAAAAAAAGGTCTGTGTGTGTGTGTGTGTGTGTGTGTGTGTGAGAGAGAGAGAGAGAGAGAGAGAGAGAGAGAGAGAGAGAGAGAGAGAGAGAGAGAGAGAGAGAGAGAGAGATAAAATAACTCGCCGAGTTGTCTCCCCCACTAACCCCATGCTCACTAGTCCACCGTCCCGCCCGCGCGCGCAACGTGGCTTTAATGCTACGAGATGAATTTTGTTGTTTGGGAGATAGTTAACTCAAATTAAAACATGATAAACAATGACATCAACATATGTTACATAGATTTAATCAAGAGTTATCAAGATAATTATAGATGGATAAATCCCAAGTTAAGTTATGAATAAGTGAACTCTAGTTTAACTTAGAGTTATCAAGTTATGATTGCCACCACACTAGGTATGTGGGATAAAAGAAGTGGAGAGATAAAAATAACTCGCTGAGTTGTCTCCCCACTAACCCCATGCTCACCAGTCCACCGTCCCCACCCTACGTGTTGCAACGTGGCTTTAATGCTACGAGATGAATTTTGTTGTTTGGGAGATAGTTAACTCAAATTAAAACATGATAAACAATGACATCAACATATGTTACATAGATTTAATCAAGAGTTATCAAGATAATTATAGATGGATAAATCCCGAGTTAAGTTATGAATAAGTGAACTCTAGTTTAACTTAGAATTAGAAAAAAAGTAAAAAAATGGTAAAGAATAATAGGAGATCGTGCATGCTCCCAAATAGAAAAATAAAACATGGGTAGATCTAGAACTAGAAGTTGGGGGAGGAATCTATAAGAGGAGGGGGAGATTTATGAGGAGGAGACCTAAATCGAGAGACACACATGAGGAAACCGAAAACATAGCCAAGAAACACATTAGAGATTGCTATAGACAGAGTTCACAAAGGTTATGGGATGTAAGGGATTTTAATTAGAGAAATTCTTTCCAAATCACATTTGTGAGTTTTCCAATTTTTTCCCTATAAAAAATTATTTTTTTTTCTTTTTCTTTATTCTGAATAAAAGAAAGAAAGAAAGGATAGATTTAAAAACACAAAAATTATTTACAAAATTAGAGAATAAGAAATTGTTAGAGCTAAGATAGACTTCGTGAATTTTTAGCTTATGTCTAAGATTGAATTATTTTTATATTAATATAAAAATGGGTTGAAAAATTATTTAAAAAGAAATAAAAAGTCTAAAGTCTATATAAGCACAAGTCTATCTTAACTTAGGAAAGAAGTCACACGACACGAGTATTTTAAGGATGACTTATATGGGATTTATTAAACCTTTGGCCTAACAAGTTGCTATATACTGGGAATATGATATTATAATGTATATGGGTTGATGGAGATTTTGAATTGTGGCACACCTATTCCTTAGTTAGTTATATGTTTATAATATATGGGGTCACATAGGAATTAGTTATATTGGGTAATGAGTCAACCTACATTGGGATTAGGTGTTACCCATCCATTAAGAGTAATGTATGTCTATATAAAGGATATGAGTATCATTATGAGATGTCATGGATGTATGAGTTGAGTCTTCTACTTGGTAGAGGTTTATTGGAGGTGTCCCCTTGAAGTGGATTCCCATCTCGGGAGATGTGGAGTTACTCCTTCCTTAAAGAGAATTGTATGGTGTTGCCCTACCTTAAGGGTATTATTCTACATATATTGAATATTTGGGCATCTTGGCCCACCAATATATCTTGTGTTGTGTTATCTTTTGTAGATTATTCATTTACTATATGCAAAGATCTTATCAAGTGGTATCAGAGCATTGATTTGGGCAATTTGTGGGATGAAACCCTAATGTTGGTGATTCACCTATATATGGAGATAAACTACGAATCTTCACATATATTTTGTGTGAATTGGAGAAATTATTCAAGGAAATTCCCTCAAAATTTCATAGTTTTGGGGCTATTTTGTGAAATATATGTCCGTTTTAGGGTTAAAACCCTAATTTTAAGGTTTCGTCTATATCTTCTGAATTATGAAGAATTAGGTATTAAATTTTTTGGGTTGATGTGAAAAATTTCATGGAAATACCCTAAAATTTGAGAAAGTTTAGATTTATTTTGAGAGAGTTATTATAGTTTAATTTTTTTCAAAAAATTTCTCAACAAGCCCCAATATTAGGACTTTTTATGGTTTTTTTACATTTTCGGAAATATCTCAAAAATATAATGGGGTGTGTGTTATGTCTTTTTTATTTTTGGCTGACCTTTAGCCTAAAGCTAGTTAGAACAAGTTTTGATCAAAAGGGTCTATTCCTAAAACCCAGTTTTTGTGGATCACGGGGATGAGAAATTTTTATGGAGATGGTGAGATTGATGCCAGAGAATGGTGGAAAAAATTTAGGGAGAGTTATTCTACATCATCAGGTATTTGGATATTCAAATTTTGGATTAGTGGCCCTGCACAGATTTGGTTTTTTGAGTTAGAAAAGGAAAAGTCTAATTGGTCTTGGGAGGAACTGGAACAAGTTTTCATGGATAGATGGGAAAAAAAGAAGAAAAATAGGAGGAAGAAGAAGAATGTAAGGATAATAGCGAGGAAGAAGAAATATTAGAAAAAGAAGAAGAAGAAGAAGAAGAAGAAGAAGAAGAAGAAGAAGAAAATTTTGATGTTGAAGCTGTTATACATGATTTAGAAGAAAAGAAAAGAAAAGAAGCAAGGATATCACACTTAGCAAGAAAAAAAAGTAATGTCAAGATGGAGTAGTATGAAGATGAAATTTAAGATTGTGAAGAAGGGAATAAGGATGATTTAAAAGGAGAGGTGAAGAACATGATGACAGACATAAAAATAATTCATCTACTCAAGTGAAAAAATAAATAACAAACAAGGTGGAAGAGGAAAAGAAAGTTGAGGAAAATGTTGATAAGGTTGAGGATACTAAGGTTGCACCATATAGACACCCACATCATCATGTGAGGAAACATTCATTGAGACATGTTAGGACATTGAGGGTACTAATCTATATGGATATATAGGGAATTGAAGGAGAATTCATTATGGTTATACATGGAATCAATGGAGAAACAATTATATGACATAAAATCACATGAATAATTACTATGGATATACATGGATACTGAGGAGGAACACTTATGGACATGGATGGAATCAGAGGAGTGCAATAGAATATGGAATCAGTTTTAGATAAACATCACCCACTAAGATCTCATATGGGTGGTTGGATGATCGAGCATGGTGAAAAGTGCTCAATAATTTAAAGCACACTCATTATATGGATTCTACTTATGTTTCGGGATTGTTGGCGAGAGAATTTTTGGGTGGACAAACTTGTGGATTCCTTGCCAACACTCTAGGAATCTAAGTCCCTCTACTTAACCGGTGTAACTATATTGTATATGCATGTGTGAGAAAATGTGGGTTTCTATGGTGGCCTTTCGGTCGGGGATCCAACAGGGGCACTCCATTGACCCTGCGGAAAAGCTTGTAGATACTTGTAAGAGAGAAATTTGTCTGAAAGTGGGAAAGGGAGTGAGAAAAGAGGTAGGAGAACTAATGTTGTAGGTAGGAAATCATATTCCTGCACACACTAGTTAGAAAATTCATCACATGCATTCATGGGAAGAAACAACCTTGCAAATGGCAACAAGACGAGATAAGATTGCGAACTCAAAGTTTCTAAAATCTCCTCATCAAAGAGGATAAAAATCCTTCTTCTTGTATTGATGCTTAATCAGAAGTTGTACATAGTGGAGAAATGGAGGAAATCGAGAAAAGGGGGGAAATGGAAGAAAAATTGCTATCTCCTTTGTTTTTCTAAGTACAATGCACTCGTGAGTTTATAAGATCAATCGCCAAATTTCGACAATGGCATGAAGAATCCATTAAATCTTCTCCAAGAATGGTTACAAATTCTTCTTTGTTAGCAAGAAACGGTTTACAATTTCTTTTCAATCATTTACATCCATTTGGATTCTTGATTCACAAAGAAACACCAATGGCAGAAAAACTAGACTTTTCATAATGCAAATTACATTCATTTTGTAACTTTGAATTTGAACCTTTTATCTTGACTTCGAAACTTTAAACCAGAGCTATCCATGTGGGATAAATTTATTGGAGTGAGCATGGAGAATGCCTTTTGCATTTTATGCCTTTGTAGAAAATTGGCATTTTTTGACATTTTGGTCCGCCCTTCCGCCTCTCCACCATAGAATCGGTACACCCAGCTCCCAGCTCTCTATAGACGAGGACGAGCCCCTCTATACAGGATAGTGCTCACCCAACTCCCAACTCCGAGGACGAGCAGGACCCTTACCCCCCTTACCCTATATACAGGATCGGTACACCCAGCTCCCAGCTCCATATGGGGATGAGGCCGGTAGTTTCTATGAAGGGCCCCTCTAGTGCCCACCCAGCTATAAGAAGTTAAGGACGGGACCCCCTCTATCACTATCAAACTCTATGATATATATGGCTGAATGAACGCTATGGGTAGAGGAGTCAGGGGGGCGGGGATTGAAGAAAGGTCGAGCCCTCTCCCATCTCTATTATGACTGTAGGTGTAGGTGATCTCTATTATGACTGTAGGTGTAGGTGACTCCATTCTATCCTGATACGACTGTGATACGACTGATATCACGCTAGATAGAGAGGGGCCCGGCAGTCAGTCCCTTCCGGCATCGGCGGGAGCATCCATCTATCATATACGTGATACGACTGATATCACGCTAACAAAACTGATGCATCATCCATCAGTCGGAGTTCAGGTCATACCTCTCTCCATAGAGATCCGAGCAGATAGAGAGAGACCATCTAGATCTATCTCTTTATATCTCACTGTGTATATCTCTCTCTCTCTATATCTCTCTTTATATCCCTCGTCTCCAGCCCCAAGGGTCTCCAGATATGGATATAGACCCGACATGTGGCTTTATTTGAGTGGCGAAGGAATCGTGGCTCACTTTTTTCAATTTTAACCTTTTTTAGAAAAATACTCAAAACTTCAAAGTTCTCTGTCGCTCCGCTCTCCCGCTTTGACTTTTCAATGGTGGGCCCGAGAACTTGGTGGAGCTGCATGGAGAATTCTAGAAATTTTACTTCGCTTTTGGAAATTTGGTTAAATTTCCAAAAGTTCCCCAATGGCCCGCTCGTCTGCTTTGACTTTTCAACGGTGGGCTTCACCTTTGACGTTTTCCCTGTGGGCTTCACCTTTGACTTTTTCCCTTGATAGCCTGATTGGGGCTGTGGGTCACTTTTTAAATTTTCACCTTTTTTACAAAGAGGCTCAAAATCTTAAATCCCCCCGATGGTCCGCCTCCCTGCTTTGACTCCTTTGATTGTGGGCTCAAGATTTGACTTTTTTCTTTAAGCCTGATTGGGGTCTGCAGGTCACTTTTTAACTTTTCACCTTTTTTACAAAGAGGCTCAAAAACACAAATTTCTCTCGCCAACCCATTTCTAATTAGGTAATTTCCATATACCCATGGATGATGGGGCCAAAATTTGATGTGGAAAAAATGCCCATCGTTCTTGACTGTGCGAAAAAATGCAGAGAAGAAGAAACTCCACCATTTCACGCTCGATTTTCAAATTTCTTTTCAAGGGCCGAGGAATTGAAAACAATACAAGGTTTGACGATCCAGGGCATAAAAAGATTGAAAATTTCATTCAAATGAGGACAACAATAAAATTTTCACGTGTCCAAACAGAAAACGGAAAATTTATCAAAACAAGTAGACTGGGGATTTGAAACAACTCTAGGGCATGGATTTTTCTATCTCTTCAAAATTTCAACTTGGCTTAAATACTTTAGGAGGGCGAGAGCTCGAAATTTTGAATTTAACTTGGAAAATGAAAAGTGGTTTTTGAGGGGACAACAACTAGCTCTAGCTTGGGGACATGACATGGAATGAGCATGGTGAAGACGTGGTATGAGGATCCAAAATCTCAATTTTTAAACCATATAACGTTGACCAATGCCTTATCGATTGGGCCTTGTAGAGTCATGTACAATTCTGAGAAAGAAAGATCAGAAGAAGGAAACACACAAGCACACAAAAGGAAGGAAACACATGACATGCAACAGAAGGGGAAACAAAACCACACAATGGAAAGGGAAACACACCAAGAAATCACCTATGGTACAAGGCGGGGACAACCCGCTTTCACTGATGATACAATTTCAAGTATTTCCCGCTTCGAGGCAATTCCAATGGCATTCCATCCAAGTATGAGAGGAGAAAAACATTCTCACCACAAGCTCCATGAATTTGGAATGGGCCGAGCCATAATGAATCAAACTTTCCATGGCTGCCCTTTGGTTCTCTTCTCTTGTCCCATAGCAGGACAAAGTCTCCAACCTTGAATTCTCTTGCCTTAGCCCTCTTGTCAAAGATCTTCTTCACTTTTAATTGGTGTACTTTGATTCGATCCACCACCCGGAATCTATTTTCTTCTAGCTTCTCCGTAAATATGATCCTTTTGTCTAAGGAATATTTGTATTGACCATCTTCTATTTCCTGTAACAACTCGAGAGATGGCATCTCAATTGTGAGGGGAATCTCTGCTTCAAATCCATACAACAGTTAGAATGGAGACATACCTATCACATTCTTGGGAGTGATCCTATCTGCCCACAATGCGTCATACAACCTTTTGTGCCAATTCCTTTGATTCTCATCTACAAGCTTGCAGACAATGGTCACAATGTTCTTGTTGCTTGATTCATCCTGTCCATTTCCTTATGGATAATAGTTAGAAGAATGAGCTAGGGATATTCCATAGCTATATACAAACTTAGTCATCTCTCTTGAAGAGAAATAGGTAGCATTATTTGCTACAATATTCTATGGCACTCCAAAATGGACTATGATATTCTCCTTAATAAAGTTACATACTATTTTAGTGTTGGCTTGTTTGGCCGAATGAATTCCACCCATTTGGTGAAGTAGTGCTGTTGTGAGTACATAGGTGTGCCCCACGCTTGAGTGAGGGTTTAGAACACCAATGAAGTCTAGCCCCCACTGTTGAAATGGTTCTTCAATAACCACCGGCCTGAGTGGTAATGCAGCAAGTCGTGATCTTCCAACGAACTGTTGGCATGCTTTGCATTTAGAAACCCAATCTCAAGTATCTACAAAGATGGTGGGCCAATAATACCTTCCTCGGAGGATCTTGTGTGCAGTGACCATTGCTGAAAAATGTCCACCACATGCTTGGTCATGGTATGCTATAAGAAACTTTTCTTGTTGCTCTTTATCTACGCACTTGAGGAAACAACCATCCAAGCCTCTTTTGTAAAGTGCATGATTCCAGATCACAAACCTAGCTACCTTCATCTTGAGTGTTCTTCTTTGTTTGTAATCAATATGAGGAGGGCATTCTCCATAAGTCAAGTAGTAGGCATATATCGGCATACCACTCATCGGTAGTGGTGACATAGAGAACGTGGGTTGTCTTCAACAAGTTGAGAAAGTACATGTTTCTTTGCCATGTTGAAATTTGAGAGTTTCATCTTCAACAATCAACTTGCACAAGCCATTTCCCTTACCATATTAGAGGGTCGAATCTCCAAGTCATATTCTTGAGTCTTTGCAATCCAATTTCCTCTTTTAGCTCCAGGATCTTGTTGTGTCAAGATGGAATTGATTGCACTGCCAGGACCATCGCCACTGTATGAGAATTGAGAATGTAAAACCTGAAGTTTTTTACAGCCTTGACCACTACATAGGCATGCTTCTCCAATTGGTTGTACTTTAGCTCATGCTTCTTCAAAGGACAACTCATGAAAGCAATAGGTGCTTCAACATCTTCATCATTTTTTTGAACAAGAACAATAAAGAGTGTATGCTCTGATGCATAACAATACATGATGAACTATTTGTTAAAATCTAGAGACACGAGGGTTGGAGCCTTGGCAATGGCTTTCTTGATCTCTTCAAATGCTGCCTTCCCTTCATTGTTCCATTTGAAACTTGCTTGAGGTTTCATCATGGAAGTGATGTGCTTTGTCAATTCAGCAAACTCAGGCACAAAATGACAAAGAAAATTTACCTTTCCAAAGAATGAATGAACTCCCTTCTTGCTTGTGGGTAGGGCTAATGCTTGAATGGATCTAATCCTCTCAGGATCAATGTGTGCTCCATGTTTGTTCACAATGTGTCCCAATAAATTACCTTCGTGACTCCAAAAATGTACTTTTGTAGATTTAGTGATATGCCATGTTTCCTACACTCAAAGCTACACCTGAAAGTACCAGTTCCAAGTGATAGGTATGATCTCCTTACTATTTGAAAACACCGTGAGATCATCAAGATATATGAAAATGCAATACTTCAGATCTTTAAAGGCCAAATCCATCACCATTTGGAATGTAGCTTCTACATTGATTAGGCCAAAAGGCATTATGTCAGAGGCAAAATTGCCCCAAGATGTTGTAAAGGCTATCTTGGTGTGGTCTTCCTCTACCACTTTGATTTGATTATATCCTGAGAATCCATCAAGTAACGAAAGCATTTCAGATCCGGTGACTACTTGCATGATATGGTCCATGATAGGAAGAGGATAATTGTTTTTGAGTGATGCGTGGTTTAGGTTGCAAAAATCTACACATATCCTTATTTCACCATTCTTCTTCCGTACTAGCACAATGTTAGCCACCCACATTGAATGGTAGATGGGAAAGATGATCCTTGCGTTAAGCATCTTCATTACCTCCTCCTTGATGGTATTAGCAATCTTTGGGTTATACGGCCTTTGTTTCTACCTGAAGGGCTTAACACCATGCTTCAAAGGAATTGAGTAATGCATTTCTTTTGGCTAGAAGGATTTGAGTTCATCATAAGAGTAGGCCAAGACATCTGAGTATTTCTTGAGTAATGCAACAAACCTTCTTTTTCTTCAAAGTAGAAACATTTTCTCGATATTGACCATCCTCGCTCCTCCGAGGTACCAATGTTTTCCTTTATCAAAATCAGCTAGGCACCAAGAAGATTGCTTTTATTTCTCTTGAATGAATCTGTCATGTTTGTTAAGAGGTCTTCTAAAGAGACTAGGCCTTTGGGAATTTTTTTCCCTTTCAATTTGATTAGTCCCTCATCATCAATCCCTTCAATTACTTCTTTCTCTTCTTTGGGGACTACTTCTTGGTGTGGATTTTCACCTCCTTCAAAGAAGAGATTATTGAAATTATCCCTTTGCTCCAAGGATAGAATTTGGTTATCATCATTGAAGACTTGCCAATGATTTGCATTGTCTGGTACACTAGGCCAGAATACCATTTTAATGGTCACTTTGTCTTTAGCAAAAGAAGGATGAGGTGTCACTAGGAAGCTGACATTGCAAGATAATCAACCTTTTCATTATGTTCCCTTGGAATAGATTCAATGGAAAATGCATCAAAAGATTCAATGCAATCCCACACTGCTTCGTAATGCTTGAGCCTTTGATTTTTCACTTGATATCGTTGGTGGACCTACTTTACCACAATCTCTCGCATCACCTTTGCATCTCAGCCTTCTTGATTCCCATGTCCTCTGCTACATTCATGCCTAGGAGCAATGCTTCATACTCTACAATATTATTTGTATTATCAAAGTGTAACTTGTAGGTAAAATGGTACACTCTATGGAAGGAGAGTACAATACTACACCAGCTCTTGAACCTCGCTCCGAATGACTACCATCAAATTCCATTGTCCAAATTTGATCTTCCTCTTCCTCCATGAGAAGTGGAAAGTTCTCCTCTTTTTTTTGATGTGAGGAAGTAGTTTCTAGCCCACAATCTTGAGAGAGAATTTTGGTTTCGATCATCGACTTTCATACCGTGAACTTCATCTTTCTTACGGTAGCAACTTCTTCATCTTGCCTTTTATTGGGATAGTCAGTAAATGACCAATCCATTTTTTATTTCTCCACCTAGGTATCTCGCAAAAACTTCTACTCAAAAGTATACCAAAAGATGTTGGGATGTCTACTACTAGTATGGTCAAGAGCACCTTCTTGTCCGGAAAATCAACTAGTGCCACCGTGCATCCTTGATTCTTCCTACCAATGGAACTTGTTTGGATTCCATTAAGTAGCTTGTGCCGCTTTACCGGTCAAAGTGAGGCCTAGAGTATTTGAACTTTGGGTGGGCATCACATTGTCTAAGGCTCTAAAATCTATAATGCAATTATTTAGCTAGAAGCCTTTGATGAGGAGTGATAGGTAGAAAGGTTCAACTTTGTTGATGTCTGAGGCACCGAGGGCTAGCATGTTTTGGGAAGGTGGTGTGGATGGTGTAGGGAGTAAGCCTTTATAATTTGGGCTTGAAGAGATAGGGTTACCACCCGAACTGCATTGATGAATATGTTAAATTGGACAAGATGTGTTTGTTGGTATTCTATTTCGGAGAGCTAGACTTTGGTTTTTTCGCATGTTGTGAAAATTGAAATGGGGAAATGGTGGGTGAGGAAGAGGCTCCTAAAATGGAGGAAGATTGACATGGTAGAGACTTTGCTACTTTTGGTGTTGGGTTCTCTTTTTCAGATGTAACAATTGGCTTGGAAGGGGGTGAGGGTGTAGCCTTTGACTGAAATTTAGATGTTTTTATAGGACCAACATTTAGAAGAGAATTATTCTTAGCAAATTTTGAGCTGGAAGAAGAATCAAATGACTTACTTGGTACAGTAGCATGCTCTTTGGAAACCAATGAGTCTGGTTTTTCTTTGGTTGATTCCATGGAAGGTGGTAATGGTGATCCTTTATTGATGATTTTATTCCATGTAACCTCTGGAGGACAATCTTCTTTATTCTTCTTCTTATCCTTTGCTGTAACTCTTGTGGCTGAAATCCCTTTCTTAGATTGAGAACCAGTGAAAACAACACATGAGAAGCTTGGAACTTCTTCATCTCCTTCATCTTCTTCATCAACATACTCAATCGTGCCATCAGGCATATCAATTTCCTCAATCTCAAGATAGTTTTCATAATCTTCCATGTTTTCTTCTTCCTCCTTTAGCTATTTGGTGTCACAGATGGCATGACTAGTGGTGCTTCAAGAGCAAGCCGATGAGGAGGTGGAGCAATCCTTGGCCTATCTAGAGGTTTGGTCTTTCAAGCATTCCAGATTGTGATCTAAGATAAATTGCTTCTTCAAGGTAACCAAGTCATTTGCCATTTTTTTGGAACATCGGATCTGTGGTGACAGAGTTTGAATTCTAACCATTTTGTTTCCCATTGAGGCCTTTCACATTTATAGAAAGGATTAGATCATCATCGGTTTCTATTACAAATTCCTAGGCTTGCCTCAATGTTCTTGGTTGGGCTTTTTTGAGGAAGAAACCTACTTCTGATGGCAGAGCACTGATGAAAAACCTCTTCAAATTATTTTCAGGAGGCACCACATCTTCAAGGATCCTTCTTATCACTCTATCATATCTTGCTACAAAGTCCCTTATTGATTTAGAGGTTTCTTTATTCATTTGTACCAATTGGACCGTAAGATCTTGATAATCTTTCGTGGTCTTCAACCCGTGTTTGAATGCACTTCTTATATCTTCCCAACAGTGTGACAGACTCGGGGTAAAGATGTAGAACCATTCAAAACCTTTTCAAGTGACTCCATAAAGAGTCGATTGACACATCTTCGTCCTCACCACCCAACACATCGCAAACAAAGTGATAAATGCTGCTTCATGCTCTTGAAGGAGTTGAGAACCATCCCCTCTAAATTTTGGGAAGTTTTTTTGAGCCTCTCGGTAGCTCATGGAGTGGTTGAGTAAGAGCCAATGGACTAGTGTTTCCTCCCCATGGTACATTAGGCCTATGGGCTTCACGATCCCATTCACACTCATGATCCCGATCCCCCATTCTATTTCTGTTTCTATCTTCCAACCTTGCTAAGGTTGTGGCTTTCTACTGGCTGCTCTATAGTCTACCTCGGCTTGAAGTCTCTCAATTTCTTCGAGTTGAGCTCTTATTTCTTCGTCGACTCTCGCTCTCTTTCTCTAGCTTCTTCTTCAGTCTTCACATCAGTGAAGTCTACAAGGTTCTCGTTTATGTATGAAAATTAACCATCCAAAGGATTGGAAACACTCATGTTCCCAATGTGACCAGCTTGCTTGAAAAGGAAGCCTCTCGGATTTCGAGTAGCTCTCATCTCCTTTGAAGTTCCTAGAAAATGGGATCAATTTTTCCTCCTTGTCTTTGTTTCTGTGGTGAATCTTTTATCTCGCCAACTTGAAAATCTATGCTCTTATTTCATGTGCTAGGATTTGTCTTTTCCTCTCCAATTCAGTAGCGCGTTCTTCTTCAAGGTCCAGAACTCGCGGCAATGAAGTAGTGATTAACACTTTGTCTATTATGCCGAGATAGATTCCCTCAAATCAAGCAACATTTTCTTGGATGTGGAAGAGCAATTCGAGTATTTTAATAGAGGGCTTCTCGGAATAGACATGATTTGAATCCATGTGGCTCATATAGCCATTCAAATTCCATAAATTTTTCTCTTTTTGAATTCTGAATTTTCTAACCTTGTGGTCACATTGTGTGTAGATGCTACTAAATCTACCCCATGGTGGGCACCAAAAACTGTTGGCGAGGGAATTTTTCAGTGGAAAACTGTGGATTCCTTACCAACGCTCTAGGAATCTAAGTCCCTCTACTTAACAAAGGTAAAGCTATCTGTGATATGCATGTGTGAGAAAATGTGGGTTTCTGTGGTGGCCTTTTGGTCGGGGATCCAATAGGGGCACTCCACTAACCTTGCGACAAAGCTTGTAGATACTTGCAAGAGAGAACTTTGTCTGAAAGTGGGAAAGGGAGTGAGAAAAGAGGTAGGAGAACTAATGTTGCAGGTAGGAAATCAGATTCCTACACACACTAGTTAGAAAATTCATCACATGCATTCATGGGAAGAAACAACCCTACAAATGGCAACAAGACGAGATAAGATTGCAAACTCAAAGTTTCTAAAATCTCCTCATTAAAGAGGCTACATAATCCTTCTTCTTGTATTGATGCTTAATCAAGTCATACATAATGGAGAAATGGAGGAAATTGAGAAAAGGGGGGGAAATGGAAGAAAAATGGCTATCTCCTTTGTTTTCTCTAAGTACAATGCACTAGTGAGTTTACAAGATCAATCGCCACCGACAATGGTGTGAAGAAGCCATTAAATCTTCTGCAAGAAATGGTTACAACTTCTTCTTTGTTAGCAAGAAACAATTTATAATTTCTTTTTATTCATTTGCGTCCGTTCGGATTCTTGATTCATGAAGAAATTCCAATGGCAAAAAAACCAGACTTTTCATAATGTAGCCGTTACATTCATTTTGTAACTTTGAATTTGAACCGTTTATCTTGCCTTCAAAACTTTAAACCAGATCCGTCCACATGGGAGAAATTTATTGGAGCGGGCGTAGAGGATGCCTTTTACATTTTATGCCTTTGTAGAAAATTGACATTTTTTGACATTTTTGGTCCGCCCTTTTGCCTCTCTGCCATAGGCTTGAAACGTGGCTTTATTTGAGTGGAGAAGGAATCACGGCTTGTTTTTTTCAATTTTAACCTTTTTTAGAAAAATGCTCAAAACTTCAAAGTTCTCTACACTCTCGCTCTCTTGCTTTGACTTTTCAACGGCGGGCCCGAGACCTTGGTGGAGCCGTGGAGAATTCTAGAAATTTTACTTCACTTTTGGAAATTTGGTTAAATTTCCAAAAGTGCCCCGATGGCCCGCTCGTCCGCTTTGACTTTTCAACGGTGGGCTTCACCTTTGACGTTTTCCCTGCGGGCTTCACCTTTGACTTTTTCCCTGATAGCCTGATCGGGGCTACGGGTCACTTTTTAACTTTTCACCTTTTTACAAAGAGGCTCAAAATATCAAATCCCCCGACGGTCTACCTCCATGCTTTGACTCCTTTGACTGTAGGCTCAAGATTTGACTTTTTCTTTAAGCTTGTTCGGGCGGTGGGTCACTTTTTAACTTTTTGCCTTTTTACAAAGAGGCTCAAAAACACAAATTTCTCTCACTGACTGCCTAATTAGGTATGTCCATGTACCCATGGATGATGGGGCCAAAATTTGATGGGGAAGAAAATGCCCATCGTTCCCGACTGTGGGAAAAAATGCAGAGAAGAAGAAAACTCCACCATTTCACGCCCGATTTTCAAATTTCTTTCACGAGCCGAGGAATTGAAAACAATACAAGGTTCGACAATCCAAGGGCATAGAAAGATTGAAAATTTCATTCAAATGAGGACAACAATAAAATTTTCATGCGTCTAGACAGGAAAACAAAAATTTATCAAAACAAGCAGACTAGGGATTTGAAACAACTCTAGGGCATGGATTTTTCTATCTCTTCGAACTTTCAACTTGGCTTAAATACTTTAGGAGGGTGAGAGCTCGAAATTTTGAATTTAACTTGGAAAACGAAAAGTGATTTTCGGGGACAACAGGATAAAACATGTCAAGGAGGGAGGGAATTCTATGTACCTTGGGATATGATATTATAATGTATATGGGTTGATGGAGATGTCGACATGTGGCACACATCCTCCTTAGTTAGTTATATGTTTATAATATATGGGGTCACATAGGAATTGGTTATATTCAGAATGAGTTGGCCTACATTGGGATTAGGTGTTACCCATCCATTAAGAGTAATGTATGTCTATATAAAGGATGTGAGTATCATTATGAGATGTCATGGATGTATGAGTTGAGTCTTCTACTTGGTAGAGGTATATTGGAGGTGTCCCCCTGAAGTGGATTCCCATCTTGGGATATTGTGGAGTTACTCCTTCCTTAAGGATCATTGTATGGTGTTACCCTACCTTAAGGGTATTATTATGCATATATTGAATATTTGGGCATCTTTTCCTACCAATATATCTTGTGTTGTGTTATCTTCTGTAGCTTATTTATTTACTATATGTAAATATGTTATCACAAGTTCAAATGGTAGATATTAAAAAAATAACTTTAATATAAGGATTTAAGAGAAAGAACTTCATTAACCTAAGTATTAACAACATTATGTATAAAATTAGATAAAGTTGTAATCGAGAAAGAAATGGGTATATGCTTGATAAGCCTTCCTTTTAAACACAAATCAACTTACATACTTTAATGAATTATGAGTTGATTCATAAATGTAATCTTATTTATTATGAAAATGGAAGACTTACTCGGTAATAGAATAATGAAAAAGAAAAAAATTAAATAAAAAGGTGCAAGAAGAATGTACTTATGAAGTTTAAGCTTATATATATTACCCTTGCTAAGTATTATGATTAATTCGTAATATTAAATGTTGGCCTCAAAATAGTCAATATGGCATAATTAACGTACATTTCTTGAGCACATAAAGTATTAAAATAACCATAATATAACCAAATCCTATCACATGTTACGTTACCAATATAATAATGAATGAGGTTATTAATAGCAAGGTGTGACATGAATGAGTGCAACTACATGATTTAAATAACATCATGTCAAGATGTTCAATAAATATTGTCTCTGTCATCATTTAAAAAAACTAGACAAAATGCTACCAATAACTGGACATGAATAATAGTAAACTCAGATATAAGACATTTATGGACATTAGGTAGTCATTGGCTTGAGGAAACAATGAGGGTTAGGAGGCTATCAAGGAGAATCCCTTGGGTGGTATGGTACAACTAAGGAGGTAAAATTGCTCACTTCTTAATCTTGAATTATTAATTTTCTTTTGGGAATAAACAAATTAGAATAGAACCCTACTAGCATTAACCTAGAGTGGAGGTATGGGACATTTAAAAGGGTTAGTGTTGTTAGTGGTCTCATTTTTTTTTTCCTGAATGATACGTTGGTAATAGATATATTTTGTTGTAAATTTCCAAATGGGACAAAGAGGTTTGATTTAAGAGATGTGTAAGTTTAGGGGTTGATTTTTACAAATAGGGATATACAACCTAGTACTTTGGATCAAACATGGCATATGATATGAGGGGATACATGGTCTGCTATACATTAACACATAGAATACATTCTTGATTAGTCAATTTTTAGATTATTTCATGCTCTAACATCTTGTCGATTTGAGGGATTAAATGAGTACTCATCGTTATCCTAAATTTTTGGCTAAAATTTAATATTATCATGTTATGATTTTAGGATGTATATTATTCCTACCCCGCTCTATGTCCTCCATTTGATTGGGTGATTATATTATACATGAGACTATTTTTTCTCATTGATTATGACATATTCCTTCTCGTAAAGGGTAGGGCTACTTTGAAGTGTCGAGAGGTGTCCGAGGATATGTAAGGCTCATGGTTAGAGGTAAAGCCATATGATGATTATATTTCTATCATATTAGTTCGATGACATAATGGATCTCTTACGACTAGTGACATGGTGTCACTTTGAAAAATTGTATCATTGTATTATTATTTGATTTCAATAAATTTAAATCTTTACCATAGGATTGAGATCAAATGAATACAACAATAACAAACAATATCTATCATGAAAGGTATAAAAAGTGTGCAAGATAGGGGATGAGAATGAATAAGCTTGTATTAGAAGGTCCTGACTGATTCGGGCCGACAATTGGCCGGAATAGGCTAGATCTAGGATGTGTAAGCTTTTTTCGAGAAACTAAAATATGGGACCTCTTCGTACATGACTTCCTAGATAAGGACATGACCATTCGGGAATTGGTATTTGAACCGAGCACTAGTGTCTAGGTAGAAAATCTACTTCTAATATTTTAAGGGTCTAAAATTAACATCTTGCTTTTTATGTTTGTCACATTCACTTCATCAGTAGGGTTCCTGTGTCATGCATGTACCTGCAAAACAAACCCTAGTCACCTACACAATATGAAGAAAACATTAGATAAAAAAATAATGCATATGTTTGAATCGAATAACCTCGATAGTCACCCCATGTGATTGCCACCAAGTACTTCATTTCATTTTAGAATCCATGTAGTTCGTGTGTGTTTATGTGTGTGTGATTGAACTTGTGTCACTTGAAGTTAGTTTTCACTGTGCTACCACACCAAGATAGTGGGGTACAACTACTTTCCCCCGAGACGAGTGTGTGATATGGAATTTAGAATAAACCCTCCTATGTAGTGATTAATACAACCCAAAATTTAGTCCTTGAGTGTTTCGCTTGTAGATGGTAGATATATGGTGATAAACCAAGTCTTTAACACCTATTAATAGTTAGCAAGTTGTGTATATATATGAATTCCTTGTTTGAATTTTGACACTCAAAGTGACACCAAATAATGACCCAAAGAATTAGAAATACCTAAAGTCAAATTTCAAACGATAACTTAGAAAACCAAATAGAATGGATGAAAACATTTTAAGGGACACTAGTGCCCAAGAGATAGTGTCCATAATGGGTGATACTATCCTAAAAGACAAGAAACATAAACAAGACCAAGAATGAAGATGTGGACCCTTGTGACATGACCAAAAGATGTAAATGCAAGTAGAAGAGGCAAATTAAAAATCAAAATAAGTTGAAATTGGTAAAAAGAGTAAGAAACATTGTCACCAATGTCTAATATTCACACTTGGAAATCATACATATAACAACATACTAGAGGTATCATGTAATAGTAATAAATGCATATTTTTGTGTTTACATTATTGTGATTTATGTAAATATTACGAGATTAGAACTTGTAAACCTTGTCATATTAAAAGTTGATATTTAGAACATATAAAACTAGGAAAAGAACCTATGTTAGTTATATGAAATAAAGATGGTCATCCTTAAAACTCATTGTGTCAAAATTATAAAGATTTTAAGGGCATAGCAATTTATGGTAAAATAAACTTATCAATTAGAGAATAAACTTATATTTACTGAGATGAAGAATTAATCATAGTAGTACACTAGTAAATGGAGGGCAATCTTGTGGTTTAATTAGTGTGAAGGATTTTTGATTATGCTATTAAATAGAAAATAATGGATATGTGAATGGTTAAATAAAAAACTTAAATGAATGAAATCACCTCTTGGATTATGCTCGATCTTATGTATGGATGTATTGAAATGGATTTATAGATATACATGCTTTTAGAGTTAACATAAATGCCTTATGTAGTGATGTATGAACTACTACAATGTGAAGTCATTTAAGTTAATACTTAGTGATTGCTCGCTTAATTGAACTATTAAATTTAGAGGCAAGATATGCTAGTTAATGATGTGCACATCAAACTTTATTGAGATAAAATGAACCTCATATAAATTTATGTTATTATTTTTATTTGTATGCCTCTTGTATGTGAATGTATATTTAAGTATGACTAGTAAATTGTGAGGCATTGATTTTCATTCTTCGTTGATGGGTGATTGTAAATTCCAAAAAAATCTAAAAAATCTGATGTCTAGGTGGTTTATATAACATAATAGGGTATATATTTAAGGTATTAGTTAGTAGTTGATTATCATATTGAGCGCTTGAGTTGTATTATATGGTTTGGAGGTTATCCTCGAAGTGGACAAGTCATTCTACTTGTATCTTGTGATATTTTCTCTCTATTTTGGTGTTCTATTGCTTATGATATTGATATCTATTAAGTAATTTCCTTACAATTGGTATTAGAGCTTTGATTTGGGTGTACACACAAAATCACACACTTGGGTACATTTCTAAGTCTTAATCACATACTACTATTCATATGATTCATAAGAAAGAAAACTAGTAATTGACTACTGTCTTTGGCCTCTTTCTTGTCTTTCTTGCTTTCTCTCTAGTCTTGCACTCCCCACAACATAGTCTGATCTTCATTGCTTTATATTTTTATGACTTTGGACACAGTTCCCAACTAGGATGACATCACCTAGGTGCCCTCGTCCTCTTTAGGTACCACGACCTGCTTGTATCTTTCTCACCTCTTTTGGGCCTCTTTAATATTTTTGGCATCTTGTTTTCTTATGAGCCAAACTTTTAGTTGTCAATTACGAAATTCAGATAAGGGAATCATATAAATACAAAGCTACGTGACCATAATAAAGGACCAAGCTCTAAGAATCTATTATCATCACCTAAGGTTACATCTAAAGGCATTCTAAGAGAATCAAAGGCATCCATCTATCACTCACTCAAGGGACAAGGGACTACATTTTCTGCATACATGCATAGGAGGGGAATTTCATTTTATCATCCACACATCTATTTACATTGTTGCATCTAGTTATCGCTCGCTATCAAGTACATCTTACACAAGAGTTTCCTAGGGCACAATTTATACACACACACACAAGAATTACATGGAGTATGAGATGTAGTGTAGTGCCTGGTTGTAAGTTCACTCTGTTGGGTGATTGTTGAGGTCATTCTAGCTCCCCATTTACATATTTATTTTTTAGGATTTAATGTGTTTTGGGGTCTTGTAGGTTATCTTTCTCTTTCAGTAGGTTACAGGAAAACTATGCGATCATCTAGTGACATACATGCAACAAACATCGAAGGTTAGCGACCACCTTGCGACACAAGAAAACCAGATTCCAAGCTTTTATGTAGTCACAAGAGCCCGACAGAGTTCCCTCGTAACCAAGCACCCTTACCCCACCCAAGATCCTAGTCTAGGCTCATCTGACAGCTTAAAAATTTTCTCGAGTGCTGCAACATAGTCCTCCTCCTATTCATCATTTTTCTAGTCTATAAAAATTTAGGATTTATTACAAAATCACTTAATTAATCTATTCTCTCTCTTGCACTTAGGGTTTTAAATTCCATTAACTTGTCATTGCTTGTGTAAGATATGTGCTTTAGCGTTTATTTATCATATGCGACTCTACAATATTAAGGTTTAAACATAAAATTCAATATTAGTTAAATCATTTGGTGAACCCATTACTCGACTCCAACCTTCTTTCTAGGGTTTTCTTCTTATGCCCATCACCCGTAGTGGTCATTTTGGGTATTTTGAGCATATAGAGATCCCTCCATCTACTCGTAGGGTTTCTAAATCAATGGATGAATCTGATAACCCCTTTGCTAACTCTCAAAATGTTCCTCTCAAAAACATTGAAACATATGACAATGAGCAATCATATGATGAGGACACCAACATTGATCAAGAGTAATTAGATAAGCTTACTAATTTTTGACAAGCTTTACATGATAATCCTACACATCTTCTCGCATATTCTCCATGCTTGATGATTGTTAAAAATCTCGAGATGTTTCTTCTACACCCCTTGTTGGTTCTTCCTCGGCTTCCATGGCCTCTACTCAACCCCTTCATATTCCTACTTCCATTCCCACTACTACCACTCCCATCATTACAACTAATGATTCTACTGCACAACTTGGATCTTATTCAAACACTCATGATTTAACTTCTTTATATCAAGATTTGCAAAATCAAATTCATCAACTTCAAATAACTACTTCTCGTACATCTCCATCTCTTGATTCCACTTTACTCCTTCACACTCCTTTCACACCCGCCATTTAAGCATATCCACTTCCTCCAAATTTCGTCACCCCTAAGTTTCCCACCTTCAAAGGCCATGGTGACCCTCAAGAACATCTTTGAGCATTTCATGTGGCATGCCTAGATTATGTGGATGATCATACTTTACTAGAAAGATATTTCCTCAAAGTCTCCAAGACTATGCTATGTGTTGATTTTATGATCTACTTGCGATCATTTAGGCATTTAGCGATGATTTTCTTACTCATTTTTCAATCAATATCGATTCTAAGATATCCTATGCACAACTTGCACAAATCAAAAAGGATCTAATGAGAACCTAGTGGACTATATTTTATGATATAAGAATAACCTAGCTAGGATGACCAATGTGCTTGTTGACTCAGAACTTCAAGATATATTTGTCTAAAGTCTCTTACCACCTCTACAAGAGAGTGTCATATTTGAGACATCTCCTTCATTTGATCAATTATGTCATACTCTTAAATTATGTGAAGGTAAACTTATCTCTATGGGAAAACTCAAATATCATGATCAAGATTCATCATCTTCTAATAAATTTCAAAGCAAATCAACTTTCAAGCCATCTACTAAACCTACTATCAACATTGTATCTACTCCTGAAAAGATTCAATGACAACCTCCAAAATTTACATTCACCAAATTTCCTTATCCTCCACATATTCTATTGCCACAACTTATTGAGAGCAATATTATTACGCTTCCTCCTCCACTTAATCTGGATACATCTCACACTAAAGGTTGTAATCATAATGAAACCTTTAGTTATGACTATCACCAATGCATTGGGTATTATGTCGACCAATGTTTCAAACTCAGCATCTCATTTAAGATCTAGTAGACAACAATGAAATCGAGTTTCTTGAGCCTTGGAATCTACTTTGGTCAATGAAAATAATAAGCTCAAAATATTTAATGATCATCTCCTTAAACATGAAAAACAAATCGATGACTCTTCGCCAATCATACATATTGTGCAGTGCCTCCTCCTTCATCAAGGGCTCTTGATTTCCTAGTTTCTCACGCTGATGCATCTCCACCATTCATTGCATTCTCTTGATCACGATTATCATGCTACATTCTCTTATGATACATTACATATCAAGGCTTCTATTGGACCTCATGCCATCAATAATACAATGATCAATCCATCGATTCATATGGGCATGTGCTCTATTTCACTTCTTGTTTCTATCAAATATCTACTCTCTCATATTGCGTATTCAGCTCCCAAATATTATGGTTACGTTAATCTTCCAGTTACAATTGGGCCTCTTACCATGCTTGTGCCATTCGTTGTGGCACCTTCAATCAAAGGGTGTGACATGCTCTTAGGTATTCCTTGGCTCCATGCCACCCAAGACATCATTCCCACGAATCACTTATGTCTAAATTTCATTCACAAAAATCAAATTATCAGCATCAAAGGTGATCCACCATGCACACCATGGCTGCAACCTCCTCTTGAGGTTGTCATTGCACTCACCAAAGCATTTAGGTCCCATAAACATCTCAAATTTAAGGTGCAATCTGCTCCTATCTATCCTATTTGCACATGACCTACTCGGTATCATCGGTCCACTAGTCCATTTCATTAGCCTAGGTCCACTACTTAGATGACTCCTTCACATAGGTGTACATCACCTCCTCGGTCTCCTTCACATAGGTGAACATAACTCATTGGTCTCCTTCACATATGTGCACATCACCTCCTTGGTCTCCTTCACATAGGTGCACATCACCTCCTTAGTCTCCTTCACATAGGTGCTCATCACCTCCTAGGTCTCATGCACATAGGTCTCATTCATCGATACATCATTTGTCTCATACATCATCGATCTCAGAACATGGTTACACACCTTTATCTCCATAAGCATCGAGTGGAGGATGCTTGCCTTTCACTTTTTTTGGATAGATTACTCATCATCATACACTTGGGGGCATCATGATTACTTCTTCCCCCTCTTAACATTATCAAGCGTCTCACATTTCTACTATTACGCTCCGGCTTCGCATCTAGTCATTCTCATGCATTGTACACACATTGATACACATAACTTGTATCATCACCACCTTATGGCACACTCTAGTTCCATGGTTCATACTCAACTGCTGATGGTATAAATCTGAAATGAACCTCATCACATTCACTCTCTTTACACTCTATGCTTCATTGATCTATCTATCTAGTGCACATTTTTCAAACCATTTCTCAATGATGCACTCTTGTTCTATAGTTCATTATTGACTATTGAGGGGTATTTTATAAATGAATCTCATCTCACTCATACACACGTATATTCTCGGAGGAACCTAGTCCCTATCACATTCATATTGCATACCATTCCATTTCATTCTTACATTACACATGCATATCTTGGTTGCACATTGTTCTTGCTTACTTATGCTCACATGCACACTTTGCTTATTATGCTAGTCAGATATTCTATATGTCATTATATTTTTACATATACACATGCACATTCACTTTTTCTCTAGTTGTGAATGTAGAATTTCTACCGATGATCGTTACTCGTAACATGGATGTTTGGCATTGTATCTCTTACCAGTCCCAATGAGGCTCCTCGGGGCATTTACATTTATACTCTTACACATGTTAGGTGATATTGTTTCGTTATTTACTATTTCACATCCTTACTAACACACTATGTTATATCGGATCATAATTTTTTTGACATATTTCCTATCTTTCTTACATGCTAATGGGTGCTTCATGTGCAACATTTTATTTGTAGGAACTATTTTCCACCATGATTGTCTGATATTTTTATTTTCAATGTTTGCCATTATATGCCACTATTTGTGGAATTTTCCCTATGTATTGATTGTGCATTGTTTGTACACTTTTGGCCACTTTGGCCTTGATTGTCTTGCGACATTATGAGTGATGTCCCATGTTTGAAACCCATTTTTCACGATCTACATTATCTTCTTGCTTGCTAGCTTACACTTTGTATTCTATATGCATACTTGTCTTGTTTGCACTAACACATGTTTCTAGCCACTTTGTTTACATGTGCCTTGGTTTTTACCATGCACATTCCCTCCCCCTATAGGGTATTGATTTTAGATTAGCATCCAGTCCTCTCCTTTGGGCTATATTCTCCTAGTGACATCGCATGCACCCCAAACAAGGGGGCATACATTGGGTGAATCAGTCACCCCATACAGTAGCTCGAGTTTCAGATAGACAACACAATACTGAAACATAACAAAGATACGATGCACAGAATGACCTAGATTCTCGACTTAGGTCGGTCCTTAGTACAACACAAATGTCAATGCCCAGTGATTCCGACTTGGGCATCTACCATCAAGAGGCAAGTTACGCTTACTTTCTCAAATTAGCATAGTTTTTAGTAGTTCAAAGAGTAATTTACATAGTACATGCACAATCCTCCAACAATCAGAATGCATTATATCTCCTTTTTCTATTTCCTTGGATCAAACTGAAATAACACGAAACAAATCAAGATCACATGATCTGCAAAGTGGTGTATAAATTTCATGAAGTAGTGGGGATGGAGAATAACGCTGGAACTTTCTCCCCAACACTCTTCTGTCGTGGCATGAGATCACCCAAAAAACTTGGAATTGGCATGAGATCACCCAAAAAACTCGTTCTTGGCATGAGATTTCCCAAAAACTCACTCTTGGTGTGAGATTACCCAAAAAAATTACTCTTTGATAACATTTTCAGGACACTTTCTATCCCTTTTCACCATCACAGATTAGGTACACATGTTACTTTTTACACATTTTCTCATAATTTTTACATACTTATGCATATTTTTCATATACATATATTTGACTACTCTTTTACTCTTTTTTTGCAGACCCATCCTTAATATGCAACACGAAGAAGCCCCATAACAAGTAAAAATGAGCAAAATGACAAGTACAACACGACATGACACACACGCTTCACCCATAGGGTGAATTCTCTCTTCCGTAGCTTCCGCACTTCATTTTTATCATCACTCTACACTTTTTATTGTCTATTTGGCATGCTTTCACCATCAATATACATGGTTATCAGGTACACATATCTAATCTACTTTATGTTATCAAGTATTCACTCAACAACATAAAGTGGGGGCAAATATAGACACAAAATCGCGTACTTGGGTACATTTCTAGGTCCTAATCACATACTATTATTCATATGATTCCTAATCCAGAAAAGTAGTAATCGACTATTAATTGACTACTGTCTTTGGCCTCTTTATTATCTTTTTTCTTTTCTCTATGGTCTTCGCACACCCCACAACATAGTCTAATCTTCATTATTTTATATTTTTATGAATTTTGACACTAGTGCTTAGCCAAGACGTTAGCACCTAGACACCCTCGTCCCCTCCGGGTGCCCTCAACCTCTCGTGTATCTTGCTCGCATCTTTTGGGCATCTTGTTATTTTATGAGTTAGCCTTTTAGTTGTCAATTGTGAACTTCAAACAAGGGAATCATATAAATAAAAAGCTATGTGACCATAATAAAGGACCAATCAGAACGTCTATTCTCATCACCTAAGGTCGCATTTGAAGGCATTCTAGAGCATCCAAGACATCCATGTAGCACTCACTCAAGGGACAAGGGACTACATTTTCTACATACACGCATAGGATGGGAAGTTCATTTTGTCATCCACACATCTATCTACATTACTACATCTAGTTATCACTCATTATCAATCGCATATTACAAAAGAGCCTCCGAGGTACAATTTCTACACACACACAAAAAATACATGGAGTTTGAGATGTAGTTTAGCACTCAATCAGTAAGTTCACTCTTTTGGGTGACCGCCTGTGGTCATCGACTCCCCATTTTCTTCTTTATTTTTTAGGATTTGATGTGTTTTAGGTCTAGTGGTTACAGAAAACCGTGTGATCATCCAACGACATATAAGTGACCAATAACAAAGGTTATCGACAACTCTAAGACACAAGAAAAACTATATTATGAGATTTTATGTAGTCACATGCATTTAGATGAGGTCCCCGGTGCCTAAGCACCCTTTCCCCCGATCCAGGCATACACCCTAGTCTAAGCTCATACGAAAGTTACATAATTTTCTAAGTGTGGTCATACAGCTCTCCTCCTTTTTACCAATTTTCCAGTCCAGCACACTTCATGATTTATTACAAAATTAGCTAGGTCTTCTATTCCTTCTCTTACACTTAGGATTTCAATTTCCACTAACTTATTGCCTATGTCAAATCTATGCTTTAGTGTTTAGTTATCATATGTGGATTTTCTATATTAGGGTTTAAAATAAAATTCAATATTTGTTAAATCATTGGGCCAAAATTAGGTTGAAACCCTAGTTTTTAGGATTCTATTATATCTCGTAAAACAACTATGAATTTTTATACAATTTTTTACTAAAGTTTGGAAATAATTAGTTGAAGTTTTCCTCAAAGTTTTAGTTTATCATGATTTAATTTGTGGAACTCATTTTCATTTTATGGATTTTTCCAAATTCATTCCCTAGGCCAAAAATTATGGAGTTTCTCTAAATTGTTTATAATTATGAAAATCTCTCTAAATTTGAATATTGATTTGTTCTTGGGATTTCTATCTATTTATTCAAAATTATCCCTAAAACCTACACCTTAATTACCATGGTGGGGAGATTGACTAGAGGCCAAGGAAAAGGTTATGTTACTCTATGGAAAACTCCTAACTAAGAGGAGGTTGAATGAGAGTTGGAATAGAGTGGAAATTTTGATGTTATGTTTTCCTCGGTGGATGAAAAAAAAATAACCTTTGTTGGATAACATGCACAACTTGAAGGGATATGTCAAATGTATGGTTTATAACATGCAAGGAGGGATGGAGGCATTGGTCGAAGGTATGGGTTGTAACATTCAAGGAGAAGTGGAGGAATTGAAAGGATATGTAATTAAGATATATAAAAATATTGAGTTGTTATCCTCTCACAACAATCAAGATGGATCTAATAGATATAGAAATTATGATTCAAATACTACATCATATTCCTCTATGGTGAGCATTAATTATGAGCCCCCAAAGGTGGTCATGCATAAGTTTGGTGGCAAGGAACCACTCAATGGATCAACTAAATGAATAATTTCTTTGATCTACATTAGATCCCATTTTTGTAAAAGGTTATTATGACATTGTTATATATAGAACTAGAAAAATTCACTTGGTATCATTGGTGTGGGATAAAAATAATAATAAGAATCTTAGTGTCACTTAGTTAGTTTTTATAAAGGAACTACAAATGCATTGTAATAGTAGTGTGGCTAAGAACTACTTCACCTAACCTAACAAAGATTAGGTAAATGGGGTAAGTGAAGGATAATATTTAGTAGTTCTAAAATTTGTCCTTGTATGTGGATACAATTACATATGATATTTTGAATGACCTATTTCTACGAGGTCTCAAGGATCACATCCAACATGAGGTAAAAATTTTCAATCCAACCAATGTTTTTGATTTTATTATCATGACACATAGAACAACGGAAAAAATCCTTATTACGAAGAGGAATAAGACCATAACATCTTAGTACTATCATTCCCTCAACCTACTTGATTGATTCCTCAAAAATTAAAGATAAATGAGCAAAAGGGGCATGCTTCAATTGTGATATAAAATGAAGCAAATTACATAGATGCATTGAAAAGAAATTGTTCTATATTAAGTGGCTCAATGAGGAAGAAGAATATGAGGAAACATATGGTGAAGAAGAAGAGGTGCTTGAGGTCAACGTTGAGGAATCTCAACCAGCTATCTTTTTCCATGAAATTTTATGTATTATCACCCCACAAAACCTATTTGTTTTGTGGTTTGTGAAGAAATAAAGGGTAAAAATATTAATTGATTATGGAAGTACTCACAACTTCATCAATTATAAGTTGCCCTTGTGCTTAAATTGTTTTTTATCGAGTCCCAAAGTTTCAAGTCATGGCTGCAAATGGAGGTAAAGTTGTTTATTTAGGAAAGTGTGATAATATTAAACTCTCCATGAGATATTTCTTACTAAATATCCCCATGTATACCATTTCCATGGGGGGTGCATAAATTGTGTTAGGGGTCCAATGATTTATTACATTGGGAATTGTTGAGATGAATTTCGAAGATTTGTTCATGTGTTTTCATTTTAAGGGGATAACTTTAAAATTGCATGGGATGAGGTAAAAATCTCTCGCAGTTGATGAGATCTCATCAAATGTAGAAGATTCTTAAGAAGGGTACAAATAGGTTTGTGGCACAAATATTCTTAATGGAAGCTTAAAAATCAAAAGATCATATACCATTAGAATTTCAAGTAATTATTAATGAGAAATCAATTATTTTTGGGGATATATCGAAGGGTTTTCCTCCCAAAATAGACCACGATCACTTCATTCAACTAGTTTTAGGAATCCAACTTACCAATGCTTTTTATTTTTAGTATCCCTATCTACAAAAGAGCGAGATTGAAAAAATGGTACATGAGATGTTGGAGTAGGCATTATTCTCAATAGTAAGAGTGCTTACTCTTCTCCAAAGTGGTGATGGTATAGAAGAAGGACAAATCTTGGTGCATGTGCCCAAACTATAAGTTAAGCTAAAAAAATACATGGTAAAAATAATTTTCTTATTCCCATCATTGGTGTTTTACTAGATGAGTTACATGGTGTTTTTTTATTTTACAAAATTAGATGTAAAATCGGATATCGTCAAATCGGGATTTGAAATGAGGATATTAATAAATTAACATTTAGGATACATGAGGGCCACTATGAATTTTTGGTAATGCCTTTTATCCTTACAACTATACCTCTACATTCTAAAGTTTTATGAATTCTATCTTTCATCCATTTATGAAAAAGTTTGTCCTAGTATTCGTTGATGATATCTTAATCTACAACAAGACATGGGAGGAAAAATTAAATCATGTTAATAAGGTTTTCAACACTCTTGAGGAGTAATACCTATATGCTAAGCCTTCGAAGTGTGATTTTGGAGTCATAGAGGTAGAATACTTGGGTCATATCATTTCTCATGAAGGTGTACAAGTGTATTATCATAAGATCTAAGCCATGGTGGACTAAAAATACATATAAACCTCAAAAACCTCAAGAGATTATTATGTATTACATGTTACTATTGCATATTTGTAAATAATTATGGTAGCATTATAATATCACTCACAATTTTATTAAATAAAGCATCCTTTTATTGGAATGAGGAAGTAACCTATGCATTTGAGACATCGAAGAAGGCCATATGTGCCACTTTAGTTCGGTTAGCGTACATTTCTTCAAAACTTTATTATCAAATGTAATGCTTTAAGGGGTGACATAGGTGTAGCAATCATGTAAGAGGGCTACCCCATTACATTTGAGAGTCATCAACTCAAATTTAAGAACCTATAAAACCAACTTATAAGAATAAAATGATCGATATCTCATGGGTTGTCACCAAGGTGAAGAAAAATCACGATAGTTTGAAATACTTATTAGAGAAATTAATTTTATATGAAAACCAAAATAAATGGGTCACAAATATTTTGGGTTATGATAGTGAGATCATTTACAAGAAAGGAAAGGAAAATGTGGTAGTTTATGCACTATCCAGGAGGGATGAGTCCACATAAGCATTGTTATATGCCACATCTATATTATAGGTAGATTGGGTTAATCAAGTAAGATTAGAATGGAAATATTACATAGCAACCCAAACTCTCATTTAGAATATTCATTAGGATCTAAGAATTTTAGGAAAAAAATTATGAAAGGGGGATGCATTGTTGTACAAGGATATGATACTCTTATAAAATAACTCTACCCTTCAAAGTTAGGTTGCTTCTCCAATGGGTGGCCATTTTAAGTTCTTGAAAACTTGTCACAAAATTAAGAAATATTTCTTATGCGAAGGGTTAAAGGGGCGTGTCCATAAATTTGTGTTATAATGGTTGGTGTGTCATTGTAATAGGGAGAAACTATTAATAGAACAAGTATTTTGTAACCTCTATCCATACCTAGTGAGTGGGGGAAGAGGTTTTCATGGATTTCATCACCTGGATAATGAAAAAATGAGGGGAAAGGTGTGATCATGGTGGTTGTGGAAAGACTCAAAAAATGTGCCCAATTTTGTGCCTTATGACATCCATTTATAGTGAGTACATTCACCATATATTTTATGGATATAGTTCAAAAGCTACATGGTACACCCAAGATTATAGTCAATGATTCAGACCCTATATTTACTATCGATTTTTAGATTGATTTGTTCTCATATTTGGGTACTCAATTGAATCACATTTCATCATATAATCCCCCATCCGATGGATAAAATAAGGTAGTAAACACATGTTTGGAGGGTTATATTCGATGCTTTGCTTTAGATAAACAAGAGAGATGGGTTCAATGCTAACCACTTTTAGAATGGTGGTATAACACTTAATTTCATACCTCATCCACAATGTATTCATTTTGGCATTATATGGTTACCACTCACCATACCTCACATCCAATTTGAGATTCCAACCTAAAGTGAAATAATTTGAGCACATTCAACACTAACATGAGGTACTATCTAGCCTTATAGAGAATTTGGCAATGAAACAAAGCCTATCACATCCTGCAATTTCATTATGTTTTGTCACAAGATTAAGTTATGGTATGTGAAGTCGATTACGAGGGCAAGGGGATAGGAAATGTTACTTGGATGATATTACAAATAAACATACATATGTATACCTTGAAAAGGATATACATAATTACACATAGTTGTAAGATCAAGCGTGTAACAATGCTTTTCGCTAAGCATTTGTAGAATACTTGAAATTTATAACTTATTTTATCTTTGCTAGATTGTATGAGTTTACTTTACCTTCTTTGTTTGTGATGATTTTGATGTATTGGTGTATTAATTGGTTATTTTACCTTTTAATTTGGTTCTAGTTCATCTTGCTTGTAGGAAATAATGATTTTTTAAAAATGGTAAATCCTTACATAAATATAATGTATTATTTCGGTAATTGGAAATAATGATGATGGTTTAAATGATACTAACATCCATTTGACATTACAATCATCATAAACCGTAAAACATTATGATGGTCTTCAACAATGGATAGGTAAAATTCAGAATCGTCAAGGTAAAAGTTTTAAGGTTGAATTAACGTAAATACAATGCTTATTATAATAAGGTAAGATTATAAAAATATTAATGGTATTTGATTACTTGAATTATTTTAAAAGCGTTGTAAATGGTTTAAACCATAGTTCGAGATAATGTTTAATTGATGATTGGATTTATCACACCATGAGTTGTATCAAAACTTGTTTGGTTGATGTTGTCTTTAACTAATCGTAGATCCATGCTAATTGATTATTGATTTTGATTGATCATGTTGATATAAGACCATTACAATAGAAATTTAAATGTTAAAAGTGATATGATCATACTCGTTGTGCAATGGGTTATTAAAATGTCAAGGTTAAAGTTTCTTTACAAATTATTATGTGTTATTAGTATGGTCTTCGAGCATACGCCATTGAATTTTTTGTTAATGATATCATCTTTGACCATGATGAAATTGGATTTAAACTTTGAATACTTAGCTTGGTTGTTAAATGATCCATGGTATTTCCTTTGACCGCTCATTTACCACCTTGAAGCTATTTTGGAGGGAATTGTGTGGCAATCGATAATTTGTTGACCTAACCACTTCGTGGAATCTACAAAACTTAAATGAGCATTTAATGTTCTCAAGAAACTTGAGAATCTTCTAAAGGAATCTATCTTGCATGCATTTTGGGAATTCATTTTTATTGTTTGATGGTTATTCAAGCTCCTTTATGGTTCAAACTTTACATGTGGTTTTGCATGAGCTATTTTTTCTTAGACTTTAGTGAAAATAATAATGGTAGACTTCACATTATTTATGTGTTGTTTTACATGGTGTGCTAGGTTGGTATTTTTGAATGTGTCGTGTATTCGATGGGTTGTTGGTGAAATCTAGTATCGTTGGAACTTATTGCTTGACTAGTTTAAAGTTTTCAGAGAAACTTTGTGAGAAATTTTGAAGAAGATTTTTCCTTCACATGAATGGATTTTAGTCTCTTTTTCTTGTTATTTATTTTCAAAATACTTGAATACTCATAGGTTTAAATATTTGATGATTCATTGGTTTTCATCACTGTTTGGGTTGTAAATATTTAGTTAAGTAAACCTGGATACACTTACTTATCTGGGTGCTTCAAATAAATTTTATATTAAAGTTATTATGAGGGATTATTGGCCTTCGAGCTCATATAGAGGTTTGTGATTATTTGTTTTTAAGCATTTTGCTGCTTTTGAAATATGATAAGGGTATTGGTTATGTTTTTGATTCATACTTGGGTTAGAGTCAATGATTGTTTTAAACTCGATCATTTGTTCAAAACATGTATTCGCCTGAATATAATTCATGAGTATATGGTAATTCCTTGTGGTTTTTCAGTTTTTCTATGAAGAAACATCTTAGGTCTGCGTAGAAAAGTTTTGTCATTTATTTTTAAAGGAATGCACTGTTAATGGAATAGAACCTAGGTATGGCTTGATCTCTTTTATTTCAATCCTACAATGAAAGTGTTAAGATAAAATAGTTAAAGTTTATGGTTGTAGTGTGAACTTGGTTTTAGATATATTTGACCTAATTTTTACAACCATGCATATGTGTATTCAATCGAGGATTTCATTTCTTCATCTTGTTTCCTTGTAAGGAGGTCATGAATTACTTAATGATCTTCGTTAAGATTATATGACCTTGGGTCCAATAATATTATTATGCAAGAATATTTGAGCTTATTAGTTGACTAAACAATGACCCAAAATTGTGTTCTCTAAACAAGAACTCTGTTTACTAATAAACTTGAGAATGCTTACTTATAAAGTAAGAAGGTCATGTTTAGCTTTCTAAATGATTGATTATTACTTCACTTGATTAAACCATTTTCTGTTATGAAGTAGTTGGGGTAATCATATATGTGAATAAAATTATGTTTCGAACTATTTGATTTAATTGATGAATACATTATTATTGTGAGTATCATGATAATGGAATTTCAGGTAAGATGATGCTTGCTACATGTATGGAAATGATATTTTATTATTAACCTTATGTGAATTAACCTTTTAATTGTGCAATATATTAAGTTTCATAAAAAATGATACAAATGTTTATTAAAGATAAATGCGACATTAATTGTCTTATCAATTAAATAGAGAAGATAAAAGAAGATTATTTATCATTTTGTTGTTGTGCTTAAGTTGATTATTAACAACCTTAGTCTTGAGGAAAGATCTTGCCTTCTCCTATCTCGATTCTTTAAATGACAACCAAGTTGTTTAAATAAATGTAAATTGGGTGCAAAGTGCATTGCTCTATTGTTTGGTGTAAAGGAGGATTGTTTTGATTGATCCGACTTGAGTTTTAAATGAAGTTAATATGTTAGAGAATTAATGAAATTGTGGATGTTTACAATTTGTTGATGGTAGAAACTTAGATGATATTAGCCTAATCTAATGCAAGTTTGCAGTAAATAAATGAATACTGAAATATTGAAATAATACCCAAGAAAAATAAGCTATAAAATATGAAACCCTAATGTGCAAAGAGGGTTAGAAGAGCTTAGCTGATTCATAGAGGTTGTTGGACTATGTCACAGTGGAGACCGAATGAACAAAGATGGAAGACCGTCACATAGAAGATTGGAAAAATGCAGATCCGATAAATTTTACCGAATGGGGCACTTGTGGGCACCCCAGTCGGGGATCTCGGGGTACCTTGGTCTATGTAGATGCTCATAAAACCTCCTCTAAGGTGTCGTAAGAGGTTCGCACTTGTTCACCTTTTTTTGCATGTATGTTGTTGAATTCTACCGAATGTCTTTGTAAATATGGAATGAATGAATCACCTGTAAAACCCCAAAAACATCAAACCCTAAAAAGAAAGATACAAATGAATGGGTTAGACTGTCATGGGTTTCCAAAATGATGGAATTATCACCGAGCGCTGCACTACTGCACTCCAATGTAGTTCTTTGTGTGTGTGTGTGTGTGGAATTATGCCCTAGGTTTCTCTTGTGCTAGTCGCACGTGAAGTAGTGAGCAAGTAGCTAGATGTAGAATGTAAATAATGTGTGCATGGAAATAATAGACTCCCCTCCTATAAAGTGTGATGCAGATGAACTAGCCTGTATCCCTTGTGATGGAGCTAGATGGATGCAAAAATAACTATAATGCCTTTGATGGATGCAACCTTAGGTGGAGATAGTAGATGATTAGTGCTTCGTCACTTATTATGATCACATAAATTTATATTTATATGATTCCTTTACTTGAATTTTGTAATTAACCCCGAAAAGGATGACTACCAAAAAGATAATATGCTCCAATGGCTAGAAAGGACCCGAAAGTGTGACCAAAGTACAAAGAGGACAAGGCGCCAAGATTGGATGAGGGTGCTCGACACCGGTGTTCGTAATGAAAATCTTTGAAAGGTGAAAAGCCGACCGGGAAAGTACAAGTGAAATACTGAAAATCGAAGCATAAAACAAAGAAAGGTGACCAAAGACATGGGTTGATTAGTACTTTTCTTACTTAGGAACCATATGAATAGTAATATGCAATCAAGACTAGATAATGAATCAAAGTGCGTGATTTTGTGTTTACACATTATAGGTTACATATTTACTTGTTATGATACTTGTTTTATTTAAGTTGTAATTTAAATAAAACCATATATGTTCAATTATCTCATAATGAAACAACTATATAGAGAGTTGTTAATCCATTCCATTTAGATGAACTGACCATGAATATTATTTATTTTTATCATACATATAATAGGTCGATCAATTATTATGAGGCTTTAATTGGATTAAATACATGTATGTTCATCATGCGATGATGTTGTTTATCTAATCACAAATATATATTTGTTTGAACATCTAGATGTTGGATTATGTAATTATTGTAAAGAGAAATATGATTTCATGGAGTTTCATATGGTAGTTGGCCTATTTGTATTAATTTGAAATTATTATAACACTTTATAAATTAAGGATTTATATTTAATGAGTTTCAATAAATAATTTTATTATTTGAATATATCTTATGAGTTGTAATGATTGTTACACTATTTTTAACAATGGTATGTACTTTGAAAATAATTATGAAAATTGTACTTAATTAAATAATTGTACTTTACGACAATTACTATTCTAATTTATTAAATGAAAATCATTATAACTACATCAATGACATCATCAATTATATGTTTAATTAATGAGTTAAATAATAACATTGTTTTGGAAAATGAAACAGAGTTATGAAATAATGATATTTCCTTAACTCGATCGTAAAGAGATTAATTAAATAATTAATTCATTACTTAAGTACAACTCTAAAAGTACATTGATGACAATTGTACCTTTATGACAATAACTTATTAAATGACATAATGATGTCAAAATGCAAAAGTACTATACCTTAAATAAGTTATTATTATGAAATGTGAATGATACATTTCTGATTATCGTTAATATTAAACCTTGTTTAATTACTTAAAAAGATTATATCTCTTTCTTAAAGAGGTACTTAATGATAGTTAATATTATGGTGGAATTACGATACAATCTAAATGAGATTGGATTGTTATAAAATTGTAATGACATGGTTAAACTAAACCTAGTATTTACAACATAATTTATAAAGTGAAATTGTGGGATTAACACACTTGCATACGATAGTAACTAGTAAGTTACTATAAACCTTGTCGTTAATGTAAATTTGACATAGTCGCTAAATGATGAAACCCGCCTTGTAATAAGATACTTATATTATAAAAGTGTGGACTCTAAGTCCTAGTTATCTATGTGATTGAACTCTATTCGTACCATTTTATGACAGCTATGAGAATGGTAATAATTACTTATTGATAGAAGTCATTAAGTAATCATTATCTTTCCCATAGGTGTCCTAAGATGGGACTGATAGCGTACTCTCAAGTCAAGAGGTGAGATCTAGATTCTAGGCCTTTTTAATACATGAAATTAAACATTTAACTAATGAGATGTGATTTAGATAAATGTGTAGAGATGACTGTGCGGTGATGGGACAAGTTTCGTTTAGCTTATGTGTGGTCATGAAACTAAGCATGCAAAACATAGCTTGAAAACTTTGGCCTAAGTAGTGTACTAGTTGAATACACTGTCAGTTCATCGAATTCCTAACTAATGGTGTGAGATTCCAGATGAAACTTAGTTAACTAATTTTTAGGTAGACACTTGGAACTACATCAGTTCTCAAACCTAAATGAATAGGTTAACCAATTACATATAAGATATGTACACTCGAGATAGAGTGATGATAAAAGGGACCAGTAGATCTAATTGACCTTTACAGCTGCACATGGTTATGATGTTATCATATGGATTATAAACTATATTTCTTGCTGGATTATTATTGTTGTCATATAAAATCATTGAAGGCATGAAATGGGGTTAAGGGGTTTGTTTTAAATATTTTTTCCCCTTAATTTAGAGTTATTATAACATGGGTGTTACATTTTGGTATCAAAGTGAAGGTTTATAAATATTGGACACAATGGGTCCTTATGCTAATACTAAGTTTTATTCTTATCTAACAGAACAAAATGGTTAGGACAATATGTAATGTCATAAAGAACCAACTTGCTAGGGTTAAGGTAGAAACAACCCAAAAATTGGATGAAATACTTGCTATCATGTGAGAAACTTGTAATCAAATAGTTGTCTTAGAACAATAGATTTTGGTCAAGAGAGTAGATCGATATCGGGCAACAATGCCCAATCTTAAGGGTAATCTAACACTACAAATTAGAACGTTAATTTTCTAAATAAGAATGCTAATGTTCAATCAAAATGAAAATGTCAAATCAAAATGTAAATACTAAAAACTAGAATGCTAATATTGTTATTGCTAATGCAACAAATCCTAATGCCGCTAATCCTAACCTACCTAAAAACAAAATAACTTTTTTGGCAATAGAATTGTCAAACCCTATTAAACATATGTGGACAAAAATCGCGCACTTACTACTATTTACTATACCACTAAGTATGTTGTTTTATATATGGATCTTGTGTAAGGAAAGTATTCACTTTGGTGACCCATTTCCTAGTCCATCCACTTGTCTTGTTGGTTTCTATTACTTTTATCTTTCACACTTTTCACTCATACACCCAGTTTTGGTCAAGTCACAAGGATCCTTGTCAGTCAGTCTCCACTCATTTGTCATCATTTTCCTCTTGAACAAAGTGCTCAGGACTAAACACTAGCGCCAAGCACCCCGTCCATCTTGGGCGCCCATGCCATATTTATGTTTGATCTTATTTTTGACATTTGAGGTCAGTATTTTTGGTTTTCCCACTCATATCAAGAGGTACAATCGGCATGTATGGTCATTAGTGTCGAAATTCAAGCAAGAGATCCCTATATAAACACAACATATATACCATTATATGGGTAGGAAATTATTATCAAGGGATATCTATCTACATATCTTAAGGGACTACATTTGGGCACATTATTCTACATACACACTGCATAGGAAGGGGAGTTCATTCTATTCCATCTACACATTTACATTTTATCTAGCTACCACCCACTATCTTGGTATCATTGGCGCGAGGGTGACCTAGGAGAACTATTACACACACAAGCACATAGAACTACATTGGTTCTGAGATGTAGCATGACACTCAAATCGTAAGTTCACCTTTGATGATTGAGGATAGTTCAACCCTCATTTTGCATCTTATTTTTAGGATTGATATATTTTGAGGGTTTTACAGAGGATATTTGTGTGTAGGTTTATAGGTACCTCGGTGATCTAAGTACAACATATAAGAAACCAAAGGTGAACAAGTGTGAAACCCTAGAGAAACTATCGTAACCAGTGTTCGACCATTTCTATAGACTCCAGCGCTCCTAATGAGGTCTTGGGCACTTGCAAACACCCTTGTTCTTACCTAGAACATGTGTCTAAGAATTTCCACCTCATCTACATTTTCCCAAGGCTCATTACGAAGGTCTATGTTCCTGTTCCATCACATTATCTAGCCTATGAACACTTCAAGATAAGAGAAATCAAGGTAAGTGCCCTATCTCTTCCATTTTCTTTCATAATTAAGATTGGATTAATTGCCTAGTATCTATATTTCATTATATGTCATTTATTAGCAAACATTGCTTTTATCTTTAAATAAAATTTAGATTTTATTAAATCACATATCAGTCCACCAAAATTTGATGGGATAAATCTAGGTGATGGAGCTAAGAGTTAGCTCGGTGAGATGGAGAAATATTTCGCAATCAGAACTTTTTCAAGAAAATAAGCTTGTTTGGGGTGCTTATCATCTCTCAAATGAGGCTTCCTCTTGGTGGGACAACTAGAAGGTAGAATTGGGGGTTAGAATTGGTAGCCACATCTATTTTACAATTGGTGCCGATTCAAGTTCTATTTTAGAAAACACTGGTAGCCACATCTATATTATGTTCAAAATATGTTTGAATTTCAAACCTTATTACATGGTAAGATGAATGTGACAATGTCCTCGGGAAAAGTTTATGAAATCTGTTGAAATATGTTCCACAAGCATCGGTATAGATGAGAAGTTCTATACACAAAATTTCATAATGAGACCGAATCCCATAATTGGCGGGGAAGTGGATATACATGGTCCTTTAACCATGGAGCAAGATTTAAAAAGGACATCCGCCAAGAGTAGAAGCTATAGGATATATCTACAAAGTGTGATGAAAAAGTAATACAAATTTCATTTTATCCTCACCAATGGCACCAAAGAAAACCGGTGGAAAAAGTTGGAAGTAAATCCAAAAATGGAAAAAATATAACAACAAAGCTTGTTGCAAACTTTAATAAAATTGATTAAAACAGTACAATAGTTAATGAAAATAAATAAAAATTAAAAGGACCAATTAGTGGATGTTTTAAGTGTGGTAGTGATCACTACGCAAATAATTTTCCTTTGAGGAAAAAGAGAACAACTACAACAAATAATTCATACTACAATAGCAAATAGATAGGCTGAAAAATAGGTCACACCTATTGAAGTACCATGTAAGTTACATGGACTACCTGTAACTAATATTTTTGATATTGGTTCTATTGAATGTTTCATTTCCAATAAGTTAGTGGAAAAAATAAAAATAAAAATTGGTTATATGAAGAAATCATAGATCTGCACAATTAGATCTCTACATGAAGAAATCATAGAGTTGCCTAGTTTTTCCACCGAATTAGATCTCTACATGGCTCCTTTAGGTTCTTATGATATCATTATATGCGTGAACTAGCTGTCACAACATAAAGAAATTGTGAACTATTTTGAAAAATAGATTATATGCTTGGATGACCTACAAAAAAACAACAGTCATTCAAGGTGTAAAAAGAAACATCAAGTAAGACATATTTCCGCAACGCAACTCAAAAAGGATAAAAACAAAGGTTGCATATTTTATGCAATAAAAATATCAAATTTCAAGAATAAGGTAATACTTCTTTGATAGAATATCCATTGTTACAAGAGTACAATGATGTCTTTTGGAGGAGTTACCTAGACTCCTCCGAGATGTGAATTTTATTTCACAATAGATATCAAACTTGGAACAAAACCTATTTCAAAGGATCCTTACCAAATGACTACAACAAAACTAGTGGAACTTAAGGTACAACTATACGAGTTATTGTCCAAAGGATTGATCAAACAGAGTGTGTCTCCTTGGGGATCATGATCATTTTTGTCAAAAAAATGATGACACACTAAGGTTATGCATTGACTACCACATGATTAACAAAGCCACAATCAAGAATAGATATCCCTTACCAAGGATGTATGATATATTTGATCATCTATGAAATGCATCGGTCTATTCCAAGATCAATTTACGATCAAGTTACCATCAACTAAGAATAAAATATAAGGACATACACAATACTTCTTTTAGGACAAGATATGGTCACTATGAGTTCATTGCATTACCATTTGGACTCACAAATGCACCAGATGCATTCACGAACTTAATAAATTTTTTTTTCAAGATTACTTAGACAAGTTTGTGCTAGTTTTCTTGGATGACATTCTGATCTATTCCAAAAATATGGAAGAACATAATGAGCACTTGAGAATAGTGTTGGACATACTTAAAAAAGGAAATTATATGGAAAAATTTCTAAGTGTTCCTTCTATCAAAATGAGGTGCAATACCTCAGGCATATCATAAAAAATAAGGAATATCTGTAGATCCATCTAAAATCAAGGCTATAACAAAATGGCCAGCTCCAAAGAATGTTCATGAAGTTAGAAGCTTCATGGGGTTTACTAGTTACTAAATTGTTTTTGTAAAAGAGTTTTCAAGAGGTGTTGCTCCAATAAATTCACCACCACGAGAAGAAAGATAAGAATTTTTTTGGTTTGATAAATATGAGAATGCATTTAATTTTTTGAAAGAGAAATTAACTACACCACATATTTTGAAGGTTTTAGATCCCAATGAAGCTTCACCGTGGTAAAATATGCCTTTGGTGAAGGTTTGGGTGGAATACTTCTGCAAAATGACCATGTGATTTCATACAAGAGTAAAAATTAAAGGTACATGATATTAACTATGATCCTCATGATCTAGATCTTGCTTCCATAGTACACACATTACAAGTTTGGAGGCATTACCTATAAGGAAATCCTTTCAAATTGAAAACATACCACTTGGGGCTAAAGTATATGTTCACGCAACCCAACTTGAATGTAAGACATCATAAGTGGCTTGAATTCTTATCACATTATGATTTTGATATAAATTACATAAAAGTAAAAGAAAATAGAGTGACAAATGCACTAACTCATCGGAAACATGTTTCCAAAATTGTGACCCTTAACATAATTCAAGTATGGGGTAAAGAAAAAAATGTTAACCAATTCATACTTTCAACATGTTAAGGTTGTGTTAACAATAAATCCTAAGGATAGAAGGTATGAATGATTTAAATTTGACAATGGAGGAATCCTGAAATATGAGGGTAAAGTATTTGCACCTTTGGGAAATGACTTAAGGATAAAATTCATGAAAGAATTCCATGATGCTCCTTACTCAGACATCCAAGAGTGACAAAGATGCTTGCTGATATAAAAAAACAATACTTCTAGAAGGGAATGAAAAAAGACATGAAAAACTACATTTCTCATTGTTTAGAATGTCAGTGCGTAAAAGTAGAGCACATGCATCCTGCTGGTCTGCTATATCCTCACAACATTCCACACTATAAATGGCAAGTTATTAGCATGGATTTTGTGCAAGGGATACCTATGTCAAAAAATAAACATGACATGATTCTTGTTGTTGTTGAAAAGTTAACAAAGTAGCTCATATTACAATTGGGTAATCTAAAAGATGATTCACTCATTCTTGCAAGATGGTTTGTGCATGAAATTTTTAGATTACACATAGTTCCAAAGTTAATAATTTCAGATAAGGATCCAAAGATGACATCTAGATTATGGAAACCTCTCGATTGATTTTGGGAAAAACACTAAATTTTAGTTCGGATACCATCCAGAAACTGATGGTCAAATTGAATGAGTAAACCAAGTGATGGAAGATATGATTAGGATGTACTACATGGATCAACAATATAAGTGGAAAGAATATATTCCATTGGTGGAATTTGCCTATAACAACATTTTTCATTCATCACTGAAAATGTCACCATTTGAAGCATTATATGGGAGAAAGTGTAGAAATCCCATCGTTAGGACAATATAAAAGATAGAGTGTTAGTGTGCCTTGAAATGTTAATGAAAATGGAAAAGAAAGTGAAGCTCATTCGTGAGCAATTGAAAGAATATGCTGATAGACATAAGAGCTATGCAAATTTGAAAAGAATAAACAAAAAATTTTCACTGGAGAAATTTTCTCGAGGGTTAAGCCCAAAAAGAGTCCAATAATGTTTGGAAAGTTTTCCAAGCTATCACTAAGATATGTTGGACCATTTGAAATCCTATAAATTATAATTTGTTACATATCGTTTGGCATTAACTCATGCATTTTTAAGACACATAATGTTTTTCATGTTTCCTTGTTTAAGAAATATGTTTTAGATGTAACACATGTACTTAATCGAACTCTTTATAGGTTGAGGATCCGAGAATCATGGTAGTTGAACCTATAAGAGTGTTGAAAACTCATAGGTGCACCGAGAAATAGATAAATCACGTAATGCAAGGTCTAATAGACCAATATTCAGAATAAAGTGCAACTTGGAAGAATCTGGAGGAAATAAAAACTATGTTTCCTTATTTTTTAGCAAGAAAAACTAATATTTGACAATTTATTATGATATAATTGATATTATGAATGATGAAATGATTTTTTTCATAATTTCAATCGTGGGATAAAATTGGATGATTTGAAGGTTGTTACAACCAATAAATTGATTGTAGATAAACTAAAAATCTAGAAAAATTTCAAGTTTAGGATGAAAATGATTGACTATTTTCCTTAGTTGTATGATATAAATCTGTGTGTGGTTTATTTTATTGTTGTTAATGAGTGAAAATCATCAAGACAATGATTCATTAAGGGGGAAGTATGTCACATCCCGTAATTTCATTCTATTTTTCACAAGATTAAGTTATGGTATGTGAAGTGGGTTACGAGGGCAAGGGGATATAAACTGTTACTCGGTTGATATTGCAGCTAAACATACATACATATACCCTGAAAATGATATACATAATTACATATAGTTGTAAGTTTCAACCACACAACAATGTTTTTCATTGTTGAGTTATGGAGCTCAATTACTTCGAATTAGCATGTAGTATGAAACTTGTTGGAAAACACAGGAATGGCGTCATCGCCATGGAGGGACAGCAAAGATCGGTCACCTATGACCAACATTAGTTAGGCAAGAAGGAAATGACATCCCTTAGGGCTAACCGACATCAATTACTTCAGACGAGAGTGTTTTATTTAACTCTCGGGAATTAGATCTATTTTTAGTATTAAAGAAGATCTATTGATTGTAATTGCATGGATAAGTGCCCTAAGTTTGTATACGCCTATATAAGCATGAAAGCTAGGGTTTAGAAGTAAGAATTAAGAAGAACTTGTAAAAGTTGATGATTATTGTGAGAATAATTGTGAGAGAGAATTATTGGAGAAGAAGCAAAATCTTGAGAGAAAGAAAGTACTGTACATCTAAGAGGTGTGGAAGATTGTAAATCTTCATTGTATATCTTGTCAAAGCTTTGGATAATATATTGGTTTGTTTCTTGGTGGACGTAGCCCACACTGGGTGAACCATGTTAAATCTAGTGTTGATTTATATATCTTGTTTTGTGTATTTCTTTTGGTAGAATATCCACTTTTATTTGCATGTATGCTTAGATCTGATATATTATCTGTACAATCAGTGTGCTAACCCCAACAACTAGCATCAGAGCTTTGTTTGAGGGTTTTGTGTGTTGATAGATTTACTCACAAAGGGTTTTTTGATTGAGTGGGAGCTATAACAATGGTAGAAGATAAAAATACAAGGTAGAGAATTTTGATGACCAAAATTATCAATTATGGAAGATGCAGATTGAGGATTATCTGTATCAAAGAGATTTTTATTTACCGTTGGATGAGAATTCTAGACCTACAAAGATGAATGATGAAGAATGGAAGATTATTAATAGAAAGGATTTGGGATCTATAAGATTGATCCTGACAACATCCGTGGCTTCCAATATTACGTAGTGACTTCTACGGTAGGGTTAATGAAATCTCTTGCTAATTTATATGAAAAACCTACTACTTCAAATAAAGTTTATTTGATTAAGAAACTTTTAGTTCTAAGATGCTTAAAGGTGGATCTGTCTCTAGTTATTTGAATGATTTCAAATCTATAAATCGCTTAAAATCAGTTGATATACCATTTGATGATGAAGTAAATTTTTTTATTCTTATGTTCTTTGTTTGATAGTTGAGATAACTTGGTAATAGTTATTAGTAATACAACATCTCGTTAATAATATTTTGAAGTTTGATGATGTGGTTAGTATAATCTTGAATGAAGAAATTCACAGGAAGAGTATAGAGGAATCATCATATGGGAATGTTTTGAATGTAGAAATCGGGGCATGCGAAGGAGAGATCCAAGAGTAAGAGTAATGTGAAATAAAAGTCTAGGGATAACAAATCTAAATCCAGAGGTAAGGTAATTACTTATTGGAAATGTGGAAAGAAAGGACATGCAAAGAAATATTGTTGGTAAAAGGATAAAGATAACTAATAACTGCAGACACGGTGTAAAGAAGTACATCTTTCGCAATAGAGGTAATGAAAGATGCTCTTATTATTTCTTTAGATAATAGAATTGAATCGTGGGTTTTAGATTCAAGAGCTTCTTTCCATGCAACCCCTAATAAGGGCTATTTCATAAATTATATCCGTGGTAATTTTGGACATGTTTATTTGGGTGATGATGAACCTTGCAATATTACTGGTAAAGAGGAAGTTAATCTAAAATTATAGAATGGAAATACATGGGTATTGAAAGATGTGAGGCATGTGCCAAGGCTCAGGAGGAATCTTATTTCTGTAGGGTAACTAGGTGAAGCTAGTTGCATGGTTACTTTTACAGAGACTCTTGGAAAGTCACCAAGGGTGCTTTTGTTATGGCAAGATGTAAGAAGGTAGGAACGTTATATTTATCTACCTATGTTATTGATTCATTTTCTATATTATCTACTTTAGATTCAGATGCATGCATGTGGCATAATCGGCTAGGCCATATGAGTCAAAAAGGAATGCAAATATTAAAGGCTAAGGGTAAGTTATTAGATTTGAAAGATTTAGATCTTGATTTTTGTGAGCATTGTGTCTTTGGAAAGAAAAATAGAGTGAGATTTCTCAAAGTTGGGGCAACTAAGAATGATCGAAATGGATCTTGTACACTTAGATGTGTGGGGACCAGCTCAAGTAGATTCTCATGGAGGATCCCATTATTATGTTACTTTTATTGATGATGCTATAAGAAAAGTATGTGTTTATTATATTAAACGTAAATATGATGTTTTTGAGACTTTTAAAAGATGGAAATCCCTTGTTGAGAATGGATCAAATTCAAAGTTAAAGTTCCTTAAATCTGAAAATGGTGGTGAATACTATAGCAAAGTCATCAATGATTATTTTTAGTGAATGGGATACGTAGAGAAATAACTATTCCAAGAACACCACGGGATAATGGTTGCAAAGAGAATGAACATGACAATCATGAAATGTGCTAGAAGTATGAGGATACATTCTAGATTGCCTTTGTAGTTTTGGACATGTAAGCAATTGATAAAAGTTTATTTGATTAATCGTGGGACTTCAAGTTCACTAGATGGAGGAATGCTAGAGGAAGCTTGGACTGGAAAAGAGGTAGATCTATCTTTTTTAAAGTTTTTGGCTTAGAAGCTTTTGTGCATATTGATAAGGAAAATAGATAAAAGTGGATGCAAAATCTAAGAGATGCACTTTCATTGGTTATGGATCTAGTGATTTTGGATTCTATTTTTGAGATTTAGAGAACTCTAAAATTATTAGGAGTAGTGATATTGAATGGAATGAAAAAATAATGTACAAAGATCAAATTTTGGTACCCAAGGATGAACTGGTTGAGAAGTTTGTGAATGAAAATGAACTCTTGGATTTTAAAGTAATACCGACAAGGTTACACAGTAACTGGTGTTAGTTGAACCTTGATCGACATCAGTCAGCAGAACTAGTATCGGTTACAAAAGAGCCAAACCGACATTGGTTAGCGTAACCGACATCGCTTAAAGGTGACCAAAGATCATCATTGATAGATTTGGATACAAATGTTCAGGAGGTCCAAAATGAGCCTCTAGTACCCCAAACTCCTGTGAGAAGGTCACAAAGGGTAAGTAAACCTCTAGAAAGATTTACACCTTCTCTATTTTATCTATTATTGACTGATAATGGTGAACTAGAAATTTTTAAAGATGTAATGCAGGATAAGACCCACATCTAGTGAGAGCATGGCATGGATGAAAAGATGGACTCCTTGGAATAGAATCAGACTTGGGATTTGGCTAAGTTGCCAGTAGGTAAGAGGACATTGCAGAACAATTGGGTTTATAGGATCAAGGAAGAAGAGGGTGGACAGAAAAGGTACAAGGTAATGCTTGTAGTAAAGGGATTCGCATAGAAAGTAGGTATTGAATTTGGTAAAATATTTTATCCTATTGTAAAGATGACTTCTATTTGTACTGTATTGAGTTTAGTTGTAGTAGAGGATTTACATTTAGAGAAACTAGATGTGAAGATGACTTTCCTTCATTGTGATTTGGATGAAGAGATTTATATGCAACATCCACTTGGGTATGAAGTTAAGGGTAAGGAGAAATTAGTGTGCAGGTTGAAAAAGAGCCTATATGGGCTCAAGAAAGCTCAAAGGAAATGGTATATGAGGTTTGATAGTTTCATGCATGAACATGGTTACTTGAGATGTGAATCGACCACTATGTTTATTTCAAGAAGCTTGAAAATGGGAGCTACATTATTTTGCTACTATATGTCGATGATATGATTATTGTAGGATCTAATATGTAGGACATTGGCAAGCTTAAGGGAAAGCTAGCTCACACAGAGACAAAAGAACAATAAATTGTATTTGTCTCAGGAGGATTATATCTACGGTGGTGTTAGAAAGGTTTAAGATGAAAAATTCAAAACTTGTTAGTACACCTATGGTTGGACACTTCAAATTGAGAAAATATCAGTTTCCTTCATCACATGAGGAGGTCAAATACATGACACGAGTGCCATATGATTCAGTAGTTGGGATTCTCATGTATGCTATGGTTTGTAGTAGACAAGACATTACACAAATAGTGGGAGTTAGGTAAAGAGCATTGGAAAACAGTTCAATGGATACTCGGGTATTTGAAAGGGACATCTAAAGCATGTGGTTATGCTATGGAGGTTCGAGATATTTCATTATGTGGCTATGTTGATTCAAATATGGTTGTAGATCTGGATGGTAGAAGGAGCACTACTAGATATATTATCACAAGAGGTGGGATGACTCGTTATCCAATTTTGCACACATGGCAAGATTGGACAACGGGGTCCTATCACGTTCAAAATGAAATAATAATCCCAGGAACCCACCTTCGGTTATTAACGAGATGCAATAATTAAAAATAATTCCTAAATTACATATGAAGAGATCACCTAGCATCAAAAGGCACCCAGTTGATCTCAACTCAGTGAAGAGTTCAGGGTCGAGTTGATAAAGAATCCGGTGTCAAATTGATAGTCATCTCGGAAATCATCTCAGAGAGACTCTCAGTTGTAAGAGCTCGATGAGGTCTTGTTAATGCAAAATATAGCTCGTTGAAAATTGACGAATGAAGGAAACTCTATAAGGATCTCGGTAGAGATCGACGCAGGCGGTAACAAGAATGCCGGGCTAGGGTATAAGTGAATACAATATATATATTTTCACTGACGTTGTTCAGACCTTCCTCCGAGCATTCGGTGCACAGGAAGAAGCATGTTGCGGTATAGTAAGAGTTCTTTTGAGCACTTCCAACAAGCAGGTCGTCCAACTACGTTTTTATCTATTCAGCATCGAATGCATCCTCAAATTCAGGATTTTCCTTCAAAGATATTTTTATGAAAATTGATTAAGTGACAGTGAGAGTGTTACCAGGAGACCTGATGAAATTTATTACAAAGATTCTCTATCGAGACCTTACTTGTTTTACGATGCAACTCATGGAAGTGAATCTCATAGAGGTGGAACTGTTTCATATCAGAATATTCATGGAGCATAATTTGCTTTGCAATTATATGAGCATCTTCAACGAGTCACTAAGTTGGCGAGCATAAAGGATTCTGTCAGAATTATCACACCTTACAAGCTACAGCTGAAATGTTTGCACCAAGAAAATGATGTCTCCTCACGCTGAGTAGAAAAGTGGAAATCGGTGGCCATCTGTCCAAAACAAAATCTGGCCAAATGATAATAAAACCCCGCACTCCAATCCTAGACGTGGGAAATAAGGCGAGCAATGCCAAGTGGGTTTTCGTGGATGGCAAGCCAAAGAAGAAATTCCACGCGGGGGATTTGGAGCTGGTATGACCAAGTCAAGAAGCGGAAATTTGATGATGGTGGGCCAAGCTGTTAATCCCGCACTGAGGCTGTTCACTCCGCATTGGAAAAATTGGATCAGATTGCCAAGTGGAAATATAACCGTGGTAAGCCATGATCACACTCCGCGTTGTAAAAATTGGATCAGATTGCCAAGTGGAAAAATTACGATGGCTATCCATCATGAGACTTCCGCACGGGCCATGTAAATAGAATTTCACGCAGCTTGGAGTGGTCGAGTCTTTGTGCGAGTCACCGGGAGGATTAATAGGATAGTTGTGAATTGGAGCGGGTCATGGGTTAAAAACATGACGTGATACCAATTTCAGCGGAGGCTACAGGCATACCCAACCAAGGCGATGCGTTAATGGCTCAGTCGTGGCTCATATGCGAAGAGTTTGACGGGAAAGCAATGCTGAAAACTCCACGACCTTCTCCTTGTCCTCTGTACAATTCTGAACTTGATGTGGTCGCGAGACAAGCTCCCACGCACATGCAAAGCATGCATGTTGCAGTATAGTAGAAGCCTTTTGAATGCTTCCAAAGCAAGCGCAGTCCAGCGTCCAATTGTGGCTTATCCTTATTCTGAACTTGGATCTATGCAGCTGTAGGAAACAAATATTCACTGCCATGTACGATGGATTGGAGTCACACTGTTCAAGGCTTCATAAAATTTCCCTGAATCAGGAGATGAAGGTTTATTACGGTGCAGAATGAAATGATTCATATTGCTCAGCATTTTTTCTCCGAGAAATGAATTGAATGTGAAGGTCAACTCTGAAATACCTGGTTGGCCATTTTGTATGCTACATCCTTGTTACTCGTAAATGGTCTCTTTGAGAAACTCTGAGGGCAATAAGCAATTTATACCCTTCCATTATGTACGTCCAATCAGACAATAAAAAGTATTCTGTTACCAGGTTCAGAGAAACTTGTTTTTTACAATGGACGATTATACTGTAGTTAAAGCTAATTTTATCTAGCTTTATTCCTATTAGCTTTGATCCACGACTAAGGAGGAATTCATATCGTTGATACCTGTACATTTTTCCAAGGTTCTCCTGGTTTCCCCAGTTGTTCAATGTATTTTTTGAATCTTCTTTTATGTGTTGCAGATTGTAACATAAAGGATCTTTTTAGTTTCTGGAAAAATGAGTATATGGTGTAGCTCACAGCTACCTATGCCATACTAAGATCCCAATAGTGGCATAATTGTTGATTGGAGCCGAGATTGCCAAATGCACTGCCAAAATACCGAAGGGTTCTTTGACCAAAAATCAGTCTCAAGGGTGTCTATCGACATGTTATGGGCATGAGCCTGGGTCATCATCATGGCAGCATTAGGTCTTTATTGGTAATGGCATTTTCTCATCGTTTGGAGGGTACAAATTGTGCTTATTATGGCAAAGCCAAAACATTCTTACTACAAGTGTTATATGATAAGGAAGAACCATGAGCATTGTGGTAAAACCATTCTTTTTAGAAATATTGGGTTAAGCTCGGTATTCAAGTGAGTTTGAGCCCAGGAAAGGTAAGATCGTTTGCTGGATGAAGAGCTCGGTGACTTCACAGTGAGCTCATGGTGATGTTTCATGAAGTTTGAATGAGGAATGCATAAATGGCCTCAAGTTAACAGAGGAAAATGATAAGAATCGAGTTTGATAGCTCACCATTCGAAGGACTCAATGCAAAAGAGCCCGATTACCAAGGCAAGGAAAGAGTTAGTGCGGGGTTCAAAATCGATTGCAACACCGAGTTAGAGGATTCGAAACTCACCGAGTTGAGATTTGTGCAGACTCTATTCACATGGACTCCCCTCCTCTTCAAGTCAAACAGGTCAACAGGGGGTCCCGACATTATGTTAATTAATTTAATATTTCTATTAAAATATTTTAATAATAATATTTATTATTATTATTTAAATATTTTATTTAAATATTCTTTTAATTAATTGAGAAGACTAGGTCATCAGGCAATTAATGACCCATGATGGAACCTTCTCAGGTGGTTCAACTAACTGCAATAAATACATCATGGGCCTTCAATTTAGGAATGTAATTATGACCTTTCCTCTTCTTTCTCACATATTCTTCTATAAATGTAAGTTGGAAGCTCATTTCAAAGGGTTCCAACAGTTCAGACAAGTTGGATAGTTAGATATCTCAGGCAAGTGTATACTTTTCAAGAATCCTCTCTTCTGCAAGTTGTTCTTGTGTGTTGAGAGAACTTTCAAGCCTCCTCTTCAAGACTCGTAATGGCAACTATTGCCTCTTTCGAATGTATGATGCATTTTACATGTTATGAAGCAATAAAAGTGTGTGTTTTGTGACTAATCTCGGTCCTTTCATCCTTTCGTGCTTCTTTGTGCCTTTCTCATACTTGTAGGTACACCTGTGCAAGTTTAAGTTCTATGCAGTTCTTGGAGTTTACGTGCTTATCGAGTGGTGAAGTATTGCATGTAGTTGAGTTGTGGTGTTTGTTCACCCTTCTTGAGTTCATCCTTCTTCACCTGGGAAACCGGTATATTTCTGGCCCGATAAAGTTTAACAAAGGGAACGCGTGTCTCTTAGTTTGTGGTATCCTGTACCCTCTCTAAGTTGCAGTAGGTGAAGTTACCCTGTGGTGCACACACCCTCTTCAAATTAACCCTTCCTGAATCTAAAGACACCCTTTATTTGGTGCATCACCATCCCTAGTATAGTTTCATTTCTGTAAATCTCTTTCCCTAAAACCCCATGAAAATGTTAGCATAGGACTAGATAATCATTTTTGTTACACTAGGAGTAGTACATCACTTAGTTTAGGAAGAGGAAGCCGGCCTTCTCCGGAGGTTCACCTCGAGCCCAAGTCCCACAACTTGAGAGGTGATCCCATGTGTCCCAATCACACCGAACGTCCTATTCACGTCCTGGCCATTTGGAGGGTGCAGTGATTTGGTGACAACAATGACATTTAGCCTGATTTCAAGGTTATAGAAGTTTGTGATTGTCTACTACAAAGGTAGAGTATGTTATAGCTACAGATGCCAGTAAGGAGATGATATGGATGAGTAGGTTCATGGAAGAGTTGGGAAAGGAGAAAGATGATTAAAAATTATTCAGTGACAGTCAAAGTACAATTCATTTGGCAAGGAACTCAGTGTTTTATTTGAGAAAAAACACATTCAGTTGAGGTATCACTTCATACAGAAGGTATTGGAGGATGGGAAGTTGAATCTGGAAAAGATTCATACGAGTGAGAACCCTACGCAGATATGCTAACAAAGCCGTTATCAAAGGATAAGTTGGTGCTACACTCCACTTATATTAGTCTTCAAGTTTGAGATTTGAAGTGGAAGAAACTAAGCTAAGGAAGGATCCAAGAATGATGTGTACATGTATGGTGTAGTAATTAATCTCCAAGTGGGATATTGTTGAGTTGTGTAGCTCAATTAATTCAAATTAGCATGCAATATGAAACTTGATACAAAAAATAGTAACCATCATTGGTTATGGAGGGACCGACATTGGTCACCTATGAGTAGGATCAGTTAGGAAAGAAGGAACTGGCATTGGTTAGGGCTAACTAACCAGCATCGGTTACCTAACTCTTAGGAATTAGATCTATTTTTAGTATTAAAGTAGATCTATTGATTGTAATTGCATGGTCAAGTGCCCTAAGTTTGTATACGCCTATATAAACATGAAAGCTAGGGTTTAGAAGTAAGAATTAAGAACTTACAAAAGTTGATGATTATTGTGAGAATAATTGTGAGAGAGAGAATTCTTGGAGAAGAAGAAAAAGCTTGAGAGAAAGAAAGTACTATACATCTGAGAGGTGTGGAAGATTGTAAATATTTATTGTATATCTTGTCAAAGCTGTGGATAATAGATTGGCTTGTTTCTCGTTGGACGTAGCCCACACTTGGTGAACTATGTAAAATCTAGTGTTGATTTATATCTCTTGTTTTGTGTATTTCTTCTAGTAGAATATCTACTTTTATTTGCATGTATGATTAGATTTGATATATTATCTGTACAACCGGTGTGCTAACCCCAACAAATACCAATAGTTCATAGAATACTTGACATTTATAACTTATTTTTACTTTGCTAGGTTGTATGAGTTTACTTTATCTTGTTGTGTGTGATGATTTCGATGCATTGGTGTACTACTTGGTTGTTGTACCTATTAACGTGGTTCGGTTCATCTTGTTTGTTGGAAATAATGATTTTCTAAACATGGTTAATATTTTCATAACTATAATGTATTATTTCAGTAATTAAAAATAATGATGATGGTTTAAATGATACTAAACTCCATTTGACATTATGATGGTCATAGACCGTAAAGCATTATGATGGTCTTCAATAATGGACATGTAAAGTTTGGAATCATCAAGGTAAAAGTTATAAGGTTGACTTAACAATATTTTTATTAGTAAGGTAAATATAGTGCTTAGTATAACAAGGTAAGATTATATAAATCTTAATGGTCTTTGATTACTTACTTGGTTTATTTTAAAACTGTTGTAAATGGTTTAAACCATAATTTCAAATAATGTTTAAATGACCGATTTATCACACCATGCATTACATTGAAACTAGTTTGGTTGATGTTGTCTTCAACCCGATCATGGCTCCATGCTAAGTGATTATTGATTTTGATTGATCATGTTGATCTAAGACCATTATAATAGGAATTTAATTGTTCAAAGTGGTATGATCATACTCCATTGGCAATGGGTTATTAAAATGTTGAAGGTTAAAGTTGCTTTGCATATTATTATGGGTTAGTAGTATGGTCTTTGACCATACACCATTGAATTTTATTGTTAATGATATGGTCTTCGACCATGAATGAATTGCATTCGATTGTTTAAACAATTGTCTTGGTAATTAAACAATCCATGCAAAATATTTAAGGTTCCCTATGTATTTCCTTTGACCACTCATTTATCACCTCGAAGCTATTTTGGAGGGAATTGGGTGGTGGTGGTAAGTTGTTGATCCGGCCACTACGTGACACCTACAAAAATTAAATGAGCATTTAATGTTCTCGAGAAACTTGAGAAGCTTATGGAGGAAGCTACCTTGCATGCATTTTGGGAATTCATTTTCTTTGTCTGATGGTTATTTAAGCTCCTTCTTTAACAACTTGAGCACCTTTTTGGTTCAAAATTTGCATGCGTTTTGGATGAACTAGTTTTGGTGATATTTCAAAGTGGAAATAATAATGGCAGAATTTGCATTATTTTTTTGTTGTTTTACATGGTTTTTGGGTTGGTATTTTTGAATCTGTGCCATGTATTTGGTGGGTTGTTGGTGAAATATCATTGGAACTTCTTGCTCAACCGGTTGGATTTTTTTAAATGAAGTTTGTGAGAAAGTTTGTAAAAGATTTTTCCTTTGAGGCATGGATTTTATTCTCTTCTTCTTGTTATTTCTTTTGAAATAATTGAATACTATGTAGGTTTGAATATTCTATGATTCATTAGTTTTCATTGTTGTTTGGGTTATAAATCTTTAGTTAAGTAAAATGGATACACTTTCTTATGTGGGTGCTTCTAATAAATTTTCTATTAAAGTTATTATGAGGGATTATTATCCTATGAGCTCCTATGAAGTCTGTGATTTTTTAAGCCCATGCTTTCGAAATATGATAAGCGTATTGGTTATTTTGTTTGGTTCATACTTGGGTTAGAGTCAATGATTTTTTAAACTGATCATTTGTTCAAAACCTATATCAATTGAATATACTTCATGGGTATATGGTAATTCCTTGTGGTTTGTTGGTTTTTCTATAAAGAACCATCTCAGGCTTGCGAGAAATTTTTTGTCATTTATTTTTAAAGAAATACATTATTAATGGGATAGAAATTGTGTATGACTCGACCTATTTTATTTCAAGCCTATAGTGAAAGTGTTAAAATAAAATAGTTAAAGTTTACAATTGTAATGTGAACTTAGGTTTAGATAGGTTTGACCTAATTGTTACAACCATGCATACATGTATTCAATCGAGGATTTAATTTCTTATTCTTGTTGCCTTGTAAGGAGGTCATGACTTACGTAATGATCTTTGCTAAGATTATATGACATTGGGTCCAATAATATTCTTATGTTGACAGAATATTTGAGCTTCTTAGTTGACTTAACAAAGTGACCCAAAATTGCGTTCTCTAAATAAGAACTATGTCTAAATAATAAACTTAAGAATGCTTACTTGTAAATTAAGGACATGTTTATCTTTCTGAATGATTTATTATTACTTCACTCGGTTAAACCATTTTCTGGAATGAAGTAGTTGGGGTAATCATATATGTGGATAAAAGTATGTTGCTTAAATATTTGATTTAAGTGATGAATACATTATTATTGTGATTATCATGATAATGGTATTCTATGTAAGATGATGTTTCTGCATGTATGAAAATGATATTTGATTATTAACCTTATGTGAATTAAAATTTTGATTGTGCAATATATTAAGTTTGAAAAAAGGATACAAACGTTTATTAAAGACAACTTTGACATTAATTGTCTTGTCAATTAATTAGAGAAGGTAAAAGAAGATTGTTTATCATTTTGTTGTTGTGCTTAAGTTGATTATTGACAACATTAGTCTTGAGGAAAGAAGTTGCTTTCTCTTTTTGACTCTTTAAATGACAAGTAAGTTGTTGAAATAAAAGTAAATTGGGTGCAAATTGCATTGCTCAATTATTTGGTGAAAAGGAAGATTGTTTTGATTGATGTGACTTGAGTTTTAAATGAAGTTAATATGTTAGAGACTTAATGAACTTGTGGATGTTTGCAATTTGTTGATGGTAGAAAATTGGATTACATTAGTAGATCACTTCATTATAGGTTACATGTTTACTTATTACGATACTTGTTTTATTTAAGTTGTAATTTAAATAAAACCATAGATGTTCAATTATTTCGTAATGAAACAACTAGATAGAGAGTTGTTAATCCATGTCCAGTTCGATGAACTAACCATGAATGTTTTTTTATCCTACAGATAAAAATTTGGATTAGCTATTACGAGAATTTAATTGGATTAAATACATGCATATTTTTCATGCGTGGGTGTTGTTTATTTGATTACAAATATAGATTTGTTTGAACATCCAAATGTTGGATTATGTATTTATTGTAAATAATTATATGATTTTGCAGAGTTTCATATGGAAATTGTCCTATTTGTATTAATCTAAAATTATTGTAACAATTTATAAATTAAGGATTTATCCTTAATGAGTTTCAATAAATACATTTATTATTTGAATATCTCTTATGAGTTGTAATGATGATTTACGTTGTTTTTAACAAAGTGGTATGTACTTTGAAAATGATTATGAAAATTGTACTTGATTAAATAATTGTACTTTACGACAATTACTATTATAATTTATTGAATGACAATCATTACAACTATATCAATGACATCATCATTTATATGTATATGATCGATTTAAGGAAATGTCATTATTTCATAAACATTTACAAAGTAAAACTCTAAAAATCACATTGATGACAATATTACCTTTACGAAAATAACTTATTAAACGACATAATGATTTTTAAATGCAAAATTTACTATACTTTAAAAAAGATATTATTATGAAATGTGAATGATATATTTCGATTATCATTAATATTAAACCTTATCTATTTACTTAAAAAGATTATATCTCTTTCTTAAAGATGCACTTAACGATAATTAACGTTATGGTGGATTTACAATACAATCTAATTGAGATTAGATCATTATCAAATTTTAATGACATGATTAAAATAAACCTAGTATTTACAATGAAAGTTGTAAAGTGACACTCTGTGAGATTAAGACACTTCGTATAATAGTAACTAGTAATATACTATAGACCTTATCGTTAACATAAATTTGACTTAGTTGCTAAACAACGAAACCTACCTTGTAATAAGATAATTAAATTATGAAAGCATGGACTTTGAGTCTCGCCTATCTACATGATTGAACTCTATCCCTACCATCTTATGATAACTATAGGAAGGGTAATAATTACTTATTGACATAAGTAATCATTATCTTTCCCATAGGTGTCCTAAGCTGGGTATGATAGCATACTCCCAAGTCGAGAGGCGAGATCTAGATTCTAGGCCTTATTAATACATGAACTTAAACATTTAACTAATGAGACGTGATCTAGATAACTGTGTAGAGATAACTGTGTGGTGATGGGGCAAGTTTCATTTGTCTTATGTACAAATCACAAAACTAAGCACACAAAGCATAACTTGATTTTTTTGTGAGTAAATAGTGCACTAGCTGAATACACTATCAATTCACCAAGTTCCTAACTAATGGTGTGAGATGCTAAATGAAACTCAATTAACTAATTTTCAGGTAGAAAATTGGAACTACATCAGTTCTCAAACCTAAATGAATAGGTTAACCAATTACATAAAATTTATGTACACTCAAATATAGTGATGATAAAGGGGATCGAGGTAGATCTAATTGACCTTTACAACTGCACATGGTTATGATGTTATCAAATGGCTTGATGGTTTATTATTGTTGTCATATAAAATCATTGAAGGCATTAAATGGGGTTAAGGGGTTTGTTTTAAAATAAATAAATCCCTTAATTTGGAGTTATTATAACATGGGTGTTACAAAACATCATGAAGTAATAGGTTGATCAACACCATAGTGAGTGGAGTTGTGATGTTGGATACTTTGTTTTTATGTTAAATTGCAAACATATAAGAAAATATATTTGAAACAATAAGAGAAAAATAATAATATTTCACCTAAATACTATGACCCTTGTCAAGTGTTGTAGAAAATCAAGTAGAGTGACATATAAAATGGAGCTTTCTCAATCAACTAAAATAATTTTCCATATTTCTTTCTTGAATAAGGTCATTAGACAAAAGGTTTCTTACTAATAAACATTACTCAAGACAAATAATTTTGGATCCTCGAAGGAGTCTTACAGATATGCACTAAGAAGTTGAGGACATGGGTTATTATTGGGAGTATGATCAAGTGGGAGAATCTAGTAATTGAAGATGCAACATGGGAATATGAAGTATTTCAAAAAAACCAAAGATTACCAACATTGGTGACAATGTTGATTTGAAAAGGAGGGGAATTCTACACCATTTATATTATATCATACATCTGGATATGTATGGCTATTTTATGGTTAACATAATCTCTTTATACATCATATCTCATTTATTCATTCATTTATTCATATGCTTATTAGGTTGGCCTAGGTACTTTATATAACATATTAGGATATATATAAGAGGTAGTATCTATTAGTTTATCATCATATTGAGTAGATTCTTATTTTATTATTTGGAGGTTGCCCCTTGAAGTGTCTAAGCCATTCTACTTGCATACTTTGTGATATTATATCTCTATTTTGGTGTTCTTTGGTGTTCTATTTTTGTTGATATTTATATCTATCATGTTATTTAATTATATACAACTCCTTGATAGATTCAAAACCAACTCTTAATCTCATCTTTGTCGATAATAAAGTACATTTACTTAGTGTACTAATAACCTTATTGTATTTTCATTCCCATGCTTTAACACAAACTATATCCTTGTAGGTACTCTACCGACTTCATATGTATTTGGTTAAATTTCACTTGACTATTTATAAATTGCAATGCTTGAGGATATGTAAATAACATACACTCTTTCGGTAGTAAGTAGTGCCTCTACTTCTTGAGCACTTTCACAATTACATATAACTCCTTATCATAAACAATATACTTATTATTTGCATCATTCAACTTCTCACTAAAATAATGTACTAGGCTTCCTTATTGACTAAATATAATACCAATGGCTAAACCAATAACATCAAAATCTACTTGGAATACCTTCAAAATATTTATACCGCCAATATTGGTTATTTAGCCACCTTTCACTTTAACTCTTGAAATCTTATCTCTATGTTTGGGATCCAAGGAAAAATATTTATTTCTCCTCATATGGCCTTTGTGATAGGGACACCCATTTCATTGAATTCAAAAATGACCTTATGGTAAAAACTATCCAACCTATGAAAACTCCGTGCCTCAAAATAACTCCTTAGTGATGGCCACTCTACTATTGCATAAACATTATCTCGATCCATCTTCAAGCCTGCGTGGGAAATCAAAATATCCTAAATATTCAAGCTATTCCTGCATAAAATTGCACTTCTCTAAAATAATCAATAAACTCTCCACCCACAACAACTAGAACACTTGTCTTATTTGCAACAAAATTTCTTCTCGTGTCCTTTTGAATATAAAAATATCAATAAGGTACATGATCACAAACTTTCCAAAAACTATTTCACAAATTCATTCATCAACTTCATGAAAGTACATTATGTATTACTCAATCCAAGTGGCATTACAATCCACTCATATAATCCTTCCTACATCTTGAATGTATTCTTCCATTCATCACTCTTTTGTGTAAAGTTAATGATATCCACTCTTCAAATCAATCTCATTAAAATACCTTTCCACTCGAAAACCCATGATGTCATCCATGAAAAATAATGGAAACATGTACTTGATGCTGATCTTATTGATGGCTCTAGAATTTATACACATATGATACTTGTATACACCATAATTTTTATGCTTGATAACTATTTATTTTTTGCAGGGGTTGTTGATGTATTCTCCTTCTTAGCGGGTGCCTTAAGGGGGCTGTTGGAGAAATAATTTTTTGCTAGGAAAAATTATTTTATTTTCAAAAATGCTATGGGAATACATCCCTCCTGCTTGGAAAAAGGGAGGATCCCTTTATTGTATGTAAACAAAACAAACTCTATGGTTGGAAGATAGGCCGGGTATAACACATGCATACTCCATCGCACTGTGGAAAATTATTGCACTTCGTACAATGGAAAATTTTCAAGGAAGGTGAGATATTAGGAGTGAGAATTTTGAGAGAGGGTTTAATATTGCAAGTAGGATCAAGTAGATTCTTACAAGTATTAACTAGATTTTATCAACACACAATTAGAAGGAAAAACAACTTTTCTAGTTATGACAAGAAAAAATGAACCATGAACATAAAATATCATTCATTCATTCATAAAAATATTTTACACTCTTCTTAGTTATGTAAGATTGACATGTTCAAAAATATGTAGAGAGAGAGAGAGAGAGGAAACATATGAGAAGGGAAAAGAGGAAATTCTATCTTTCCTTTTTCTTTGTAGTGCACTAAATGTCTACTCATGAAATAAAAATTAACAACCTCTTGAAAGGAGGAATTCATTACTATATATAGTTTTTAAAAATGACTCTTTGCCTACACCCCACATGAATTTTCACTAACCTTTACAACATGTGACCTTTCACATTCCTAGGAAAGAAATTGAGTCCCTTTTTTATTAATTGGAGGAAACTCATTACAAAGTATAACATAGATAAAATTTTGATGAATAAGAATAAATTGAAAATTAAACCCCAACGAAGAAATAGAACATGAAAGAAGAGAGAAAGGGGGTGGGAAAGAGAGAAAGGAGAGGAGATAGATACTCGGATGAAGATGATGCACTTGCTGATGGAGATTCACTTTCTGATGGAATCTTAGAGAGTGCTTCGGAAATATCTCGATCCCTTTAAACTCCTTACCGAACCGAGAAAATGTGGGCATAACCTTCTCAAATTTAAGGAATGTGTACAAAACTCAAAGCTTTGAGCTAATTCTCAGAGGTAACATTGATATTTTTGTATTTCGTGAACCATTCCTGATGCTCCTTTCAGTTGCTAAATATAATAGCTCTAATCTCTAAAGGAGATTCCAATTTATCTTCATTGAAAGAAAATGGATCTTTAACCTCCTTCTTAACTAACTCTTCAAATGGTTTCACTAGATCATCCATTGAAGTGTTTTCATCCACTTGTGGGTAATCCAAGTTTTTGTACTTCTGCATTGATATCTTCTTACATCTTTGAAGTATGTTCCTCATACAAGTACAATTCATCGAGAGCACAATTTAGCATATTGTATTAAGTGACAAGAGTTCTAGAGTAAACTTGAGACAAGTCTTTAGATGTAGAGTTGAATACATTTCTTCTCACCAGAATGGAAGAGTTGATTTTTCCCATTTTCAGCCACCAATCAAACACCCGATACTAGTTCTCCTTATCTTTTTCATTTCATCTCTAGTCATCCTTACCTTTGTGGAAGTTGCAATCATGTATTCAAATAATGAGAGAGTATCAGAACCGAGTCCTAACTTTTCAAGAATCTTGCTCACCCACTTGTCATTTTCCCTAACTTGTATTGTGAAGCCTTGACTCTTTATGATAGATTCTGGGTCAAAGCTACTAATGGGAGTAAATTCCTCAACAAGAAGAAATGGAACAACATTTAGATCTATGAAGGTTTGCACATATGAGGAGAGGTTTCTTACATGATCTTCATGTAGTCATTTTTTCACCCATAACAGCCCAAGGCACGCTAGCACATCACTCAACCAGAACTAAGTGCTAACCCGAAACACGAAAGGGTACTGTGTCCTTCTTTTATGACATTTTTTTCAAGAAGTTATCACGATCATTCAAATACTCTAGATCCATAACAAATAATTAAGTATATTTCGAACATAAAATAGATCAAGATCTTAACCATGTGTAAAATTACTCATACAAGAATCAAGATTAAGTTTACCATGCATGTATCATCACAAATATGTTAAAAATCAATATATATCCACAAAGATCCATTATATTAATTGCTGTAAAACACATAAGCTTTAGACATACATAACATAGTCACCATAAGCTACGTGTGCTCATAAACCCACAACTTAAGTCTACTAAAACATGGATCCCTAAACCGTGTAAACCAATACATATTTATAGGTAGTGGGGAATTTCCCTTCACCACTTAAGCACCCTCAAAATAGACTACATGCTAAGAATAACCATGCACCCTTACATGATAAATACAAAAGCATGAAAACCCGTTAATAATAAATTACCTAATAATATGACTACAATCTAATCCTATTAATAGCTCCAAAACTATGTATATCACTTGATCTTCAACTTGTCTGAAATAACCTTTGTGTTCTCTACAAGTATTGATAATGTTACATGCTCTACATTTCATGTCTATATTTAGCCTCATACTGAAAACAACTAAGTCTTGATTCCTTGATTTCCCATGTACACCTTGTTCCACTATCCTTCCGCGCGCACCTACATGCCCCGTGTCCGTGCACCCAATCCTTATGTGCCTTCAGTACTTAGGCTACATTTCATTAGCCCAACATTACCCCACACTTGCTTCATTTCCATCCCTGATAATGGGTAATCATAACTTATCTCTCCATGAACAAAGAATAAGGGATGAAAGAATAATTGTATAAAATAATGAAAAAGTACTTGGGCCCCTTATACTTCAATAGACATAATCAACTCTGGATATTCTACTTTGATCTCTTCATCTAACCTATTCCAATAACTTAGCACTTGATTAGTTTTATTTGGGATGTTGGCAAACACCCCATCCATCTCATCTAAGGTCATGTTCTCACCTTCATTTTATAACACCCGAGAACATTAACCATGCTTGAGACCATCCCTTCCATCACATCCATCCGCCGCGTGATGAGTTTTCCAATCTCCTTTATTATTTCCTTGTGAGGGATTTGGGCTGTTGCAAGTGCATCACACTTTTCATCTACCAATGTGAGCCTCTCCTCACACCCAAGTGCTTCATTCTTTGCTTCCTTAAGAACCTCATCCTCTTTTGCCATAGTCCTTGTATTTATTATTACGTCGTCGGTCACTACACACATATTCAAGGCTAAATATGCCTTTTTAGTTCATCCTTCAAGGTTTGTAATATAGATTCATAACTTGTAATTTTGCATGCAAATAGTTGCCTTGGCCTTTTCTATCTGTACTACAACATCCTTTGGTTTTGGCATGCACACCGGACCTTCTTCCATTACCAATTGAACAAGGGTGCACAAATAATGCATCACAGATGGGAAATTTTCTAGCACTTTCTCTTCCAAGTGTGGCCTTACCTTCAAAATTTCATCCCCAATTTGTTCCACCATACTTACCAATGCGTCCACCTTCACCTCAGATTTTTCCTTCTCCTCTGTCAGGCACTTGATTTTAGTATCTTTTTCCTTCTTATCATCCAACAATGCCTAAAAAATTTCCATTTTGTCTATGTTTCCGCACACAACCTCTCGTAGATACCTTTTCTAATGTATTGCTCACCGCTCATCCAACATCGTAGGTTTAATCTGTTATATGGTGTGCATGTAATACTTTCTTCAATATACGTGAGACACACAATTATTTACATACATAAAAGCTAGGCTCATCCTAGGCTCATCCATATGAGCTTGCATGGTCTATGACAATTGCTTCCATATGTGCATGGTCACCATATTTGGGCTCCAAAGTGATTTGGAACCTTATGCATATGATCTTGGTTGGGTCATTAACATACACAATTGTTGGAGTCTCATAAGTTTCTTCCTCATTTCCATTTCCGAGTGCTTATGTTTTGGAACGTGGATGCCCAAATATAATGTTGGCCCTCCATCAGTTGGCTCACCAGATGGTTTGCCCTTATGTTCACCTTTTTCCATGCCAACAATGGTACCAATGTCTATCTCCAACTCCTTTAAATCCTCTCTGTGTCATCTTTCAATTCCTCTTCCTGAGGCTCTTCTCGTATCCTCAATGTTTCTCTGGAGTCCTTGACACACTTTCCTTAGATTTCTCTACCTCATTATCCTTTCGGGAATGTACTTGGGAATTCTTTTATTCTTTAGTGCTTCCTTCACATGAAAAATTATATGTGACCTCCTTAACAATTGTGAAGCTCCTGTACCTTTATTTCTGGTTCTTATCAACACCCTTTTGTACTGTGGGTCCCCAATGCCCTGTTCTATATCTACCTCCATAGTGTTTTTTTCCACCACTTCATATTTTCTCAAGAATGGAGGGGTTTCCTCACGTGTTCTTTTCTCTCATACGGTGGGCTATTTTCTCCTACCATGCTCTAAGCCACCACTTTGTCTTCCCGAAGATCCTATTCTTCTTCACCAAGGGGAAAAGTGTCTTCTTCATCTTATTGCGTGCCCACAATATGTTGTCCCTTGGGTGCCTCAAACTCATTCTCTACATATTTTCCATTTTCTAACTTGGGCTTAAGGTAGATATATACCTTAGCCACTCCAACCTTCCCGATTTCCAAGCTCATATAATTTATGTTAATATTATCTAAAATCATCTGCTCAATATATGTAGACCTACCTAGATAGACATAGGTCTTCCTGAGCATATGGTAGTCATAATCCACCTTATCTACATTGAACATCAACCTTCATGCATTTGAGAACCTATGTACAAATGTTTAAAAGTAAGGCATGGTAAAGGCATAGGGGAGCTTGCACCACGGGCTCCACTTTCCATCCTTTAAACCAAAATGCACTATGCAAAAGTGTTGGTAAACTACAAATTGTACATGTTTGTCCAATACCGAAGGAAGATCCTTGGGTATTCTTAACTCATGCTCAAACGCATCGTGCAAGTGATCATACTAGAGTTTTGTTCTTTTCTTGTAGGCTCGCTCACGGATTCATCATGTGTACTTTAAAAATATCTCTCGCAAGGGATTTCTTTTCTTCAGGCATTGACACAACTTATCCTTTGGCCCATTGGGAACTCCAATTTCTACAAATACAAGAGACAGAAGGATAAAACTAAAAATTATTTTCTCACCTTGGTGTGCCTCTTCAATAATAGTCTCTACAATAAAACCACCAAATTGTAAATCACTCCTTCTATCATCTTCTTTGTCACATGTAACCATGCCTTGTTCACTTGTGACCAACACTCTTGATTGTTCAACTTAGTAAGTAGGTGCACTACCACTTGAATAACTAGGTACTTCTACAACTTGGGGATATCCATCCCATGCCCTCCTTTCATGTAACCCAATGCCTTCTTCATCACTTTTATTACCTCCTTGTTAGAGAGGTCACTACCTAATTCAATACCTGAACTCTTGAGTCCTATCAATTTCCCAATTTGGGGCACAGTAAGCCTCATTCAACACCCAAAAAAATAGAATAATTCCTCATAGAATATACTCATTAATCAATTGATATAGATTTTTTGATTTACCAAAATAGGGAAGTCCATATAGTTGCAAAATTCCTACATTTGTTAACAAATTTTTTCCCCACGTCGTCATACACAGCCATATCATTCTTTATTCTCAGTGTTGTCTTTACCACCAAAAACTTGTCTAATTCATCTATGTTATCTTTGTTTCTATGGTTATAATCACTTAATTTTTAGCGTCCAACATGTGGTTCCCAATCATGAGACCATATAAAATCCTTCTAGATACGCATCTATGAAAAATAGCTATCGGGGGTGTCCTCAACTTTGACTTCAACTTCCTTCTACTTTCTACCCCTTAGAGCCACTCCAAGTGCTCAATTTTTTGCCATAACAACTATAAAAGTGTGTTCTTATAACTAATTCGAGCTGTGTAACTTAACTCCGCATATCCTAGCTCAACTCGAACCCTAATTACCGATTCTTCTCCCCACATGCCTTTGTTTATCTCAAACACCTTCTCCAATGGAACGCCAATCAATCCCATGCTCAAATATGTCTAGTTCGGCCAGTAGCACAAATCTTGCACTTGCACATAAATCACTCTTAGTTCACTCTTCAACTCACTCGAATGCTTCTCAATTGCAAGGTAAAAATGATTTCACAACACTACCTTTTATAACCTTCACAAAAATTTATGCATTTTCCACTTTTATTACTCTCCACCTACCACTATACTCAACATTAAATTAATGTTTCTTTTATTTTTCCGTGCCATAATCATAACCTTTTGGCATGCCTACTACCTCGGCCACAAACCTCCTTTCGTGTGCCTTCATTCACCAAAGTACCTATCCACTACGCCTTTCACCAAGTAGTTCCCCATGCTCTCCAACCTACCTTACATTTAATTGTGTGTCCAATCATCCATACATGGTCTTAATTTAAGAGAAATATTTTTGTATCCGTACCTTTACTTCAAGCACCTGCACAATATCTCTCTATGCATACCCATCTTCAGAGAAAATTCAAACTTGACCCATTTATCCTATATACACTCCACCCACACTAAAAGTATGTGTGGTCCTCTGTGCATGAATTCAATAGATAGTAACCAACTCGGCACACAAATGCATTTAATACATAAAACACTCGAACTAAATTAACAAAGCATAACATTGATGAAAGAAACACATATAAATGAAAAACATTAACAAAATTTAATCTAATGGCAATACTACCTTATTACAAATGCCGGAAGACTTATTTATAATAGGGCTTCATCCTGCTCTCATTAAAATAACCAGAAACCATTTCCCATCTAACACATATAACTAGAAAGCACTCAAATCAAGTATATAAGTCATAACATATGGTCCCAACCAATGAAATTTAAGCTTTCTAGGGTGGTAAAAACTTGGAGTCATAAAGAAGAACCATCTATCCAAATTCAAGCTTCTTATCTTTAGTATGCCTATCATGTCATCCCTTCTACATGGCCTTTTCTGTCTTTTGAATCCATCTAGAAATGATGCATATTTTACCCAACTACATCAGTTTATTAATACGCTCTTCAAGTGCTTGCTCATCAGCCAATCCTTTTGCGTGCAATATGCATAGAAGGTAAGATGAAATCTATAGGAAAAATAGCCTTCGTGCCAAACAAAAAATGAAAGGGTGTGGCCTTATTTAGTATTTTATAAGTTTTCTTGTATGCCCAAAGTACAATAAAGAATTTATCATGCTATTCTTTCCTTCCAACATCAAAAATATTAGTCAATGCATGCCCCAAGATATCTTGTTAAAAGCCTTAAAAATTCCATTTTCCGAGGGTGATAGGGAGTTGTTTTATGGTGTGCCACCATAAATTCTTCCAATAATATCCTGATGGTCTCATTAAGAAAGTGAGTGCCCCTATCATTTGTCAAACTCAACGAGCATCTATACTGTTGATAATGTTTTCCCACAGAAACCTTGCTGATGTAGCTGTCGTGTAATCCTTTGTAGGCACCACTTCTTCCCACCTTGTAAGATAATATGTACAAGTTATAATGTAACATGACCGATTTATATGCACGGGTGGGGAAATAGGACCCATGAAGTCAATTTTCCACTTTTCAAAAGGTTCTGCATTCGCAATAGGCCTCAAAGGCCTTTCATCTATATGCCCAAGCTTTCCAAGGCACTGACAATGATCACATGCCTTACAATATTCTTTACAATGCTTATACAAAGTGTTTACCACCATAGGCCAGCCAATAAAATCTTGCCTACAATGTGCAACAAGATCTCCTAGTTGTGGAGAATACAATGTGTACAAGGTTCTCCTTGTTTGAGGACCTATCTTTGTCACCTAAAACAAGATCTTTGACCCAACTATCGCTCAAACAACCTAGAGATGAATGGACTATTGGGACATTCTTACATGGGTGACTACTTGTAGAAGAGAAATTGCTGAACCCACCTACAACTTGGGTCCCCGAAGACACTAAGCCTACATGCTATGAGATTCTAGAATACATGAAGTTTGGTAGAATGATGTATTCTATGGGCTATAAAGGCCTTGGCTATGGAAAATTTGAACAATGAGCAAGGGAAATAGTCCCACTTCCACATTTCAAAATTGAAAGATATGTTATAGGTATTCAGCCATATGGGTCACTCCCATGGATCAAGATGTTACCTCCTCTGAAAGTGAGGATATCTATGTTTATTTGGATAGTGACATAGATTCCCATTCTAGCCAATACGAGGATCTTACCTCCACAAACCTTTTCATGGATACCACTTTCCTTACCATAACACCTACCAATCCTAAAATTAATCTTGTATACCCTACTCTTATTGATTGGGACCAATAAAATCATGTGCCATTGGACCTCTTTGAGAATGAAAAGGCTATTGTAAACTTTATGGGCATGTATGATACCATTCCTATTTGAGATCATGAGAAAGGTTTCTTTATTGACCTATATACCTATGCATACTTTGGTGAGGAAGTAGAGCTTTGTGGTCAACAAAATTTAAGAAAAAGTGAGGGAAAAAGCTCTAAAGAAAAGCATCGAAAAAAATTTAAGTCCAAGTTATATAGTGAAAACTTCTTTGAGGCGTTGGCTGATCAAAAAAAAAAAATCAATGGACAAAAGAAGTGACCACGTTGAGGGTGAAAATCTCATAGAGATGCCCTTAGAAGAAGATCTCAACCTTCCTACCGATCTTATGTGTATGGAGGATATGCAAAAATTGTGGTAGAAGAAACTATTGATGTAAATATTAGAACATAAGAACAACCAAAGATAGCCAAGTGGGAGCTTTTCTTTCAAAGACAAGAGAAAAAGATGTTCACCTTGCTTCTTAAAGAATTTTGGATAGATTTGTATGGTCATATACATGCATGCTTTGGGATTAGATCTAACTTTGGTGGTGCAAAAATTAGTTATGCATGCATACGCAAATCCTTTTAAACATAAGTTAAGGAAAATGCATCCACGGGTAGCCCTTTTGGTTAAAGAGAAGTTAGAGAGACTATTAACAACGGGGTTCATCGGACCCATTGACTACTACGAGTGTATATGAAACATAGTTAAGTACAGAAGAAGCCTATTGGAATCGAGAATTTGCATGGACTTTCGAGTTATCAACAAGGCATGTCCAAAAGATGATTTTCCATTACCTAACATCAACATGATTGTCGATTTGGTGTAGGATATGAAATGCTATCCTTTATGGATGTATTTTCGGTCTCTACAACCAAATCAAGATAGCGAGGAAGATCAACATATGACGACATTTACAACCCCTTAGAGAACATTCACATTTATCGGTAATGCCCTTTGGCCTAAAAATGCCAGTGTGACTTATCAAGGGGCGACGAGCGGTGATATTCCATGATATGCTTCATGATATCATGGAAGATTATGTAGATGATATCCTAGGGAAATCAAAGACTAGAGAAGATAATCCTAAATTTTTGAGGCGTATATTTGAACGTCTATGAGAATATAAGGTCAGTCTAAATATAAAGAAGTGTTTCTTTGGAGTATTTTCAGAAAACTAATGGGATTTATTGTATCAAGAAGAGGGATTGAGGTAGACCTATCTAAAGTAAGCTGCTATTATTGATATTCCTCCTCCCAAGAACATCAAATCGATATGCAACCTACAAGGGAAAATAAAAGCCATTTGCCACTTTATCTTTGCAACTTGCTAAAAAATTTCATTCCTTTACCCATCTACTTAAGATAGATGTTGACTTCATTTGGGGACCAGAGTAGTAACATGCCTTTGCCTTGCTCAAACAATACTTAGAAAATCCGCTAGTCCTCATGCCTCCAATCCTAGGTGAACCAATTTTGCTATATATATCTACAACCCAATTTTCTATTGGCGCATTGCTTGCTTAGTATGACCTAAGCCAAAAGGAAAAAGTAGTGTACTATCTCAGCCATACCCTAATTTCATATGAGCTCAACTATCCCCAAATCAAAAGGATTTTTTGGCTATGGTTTTTACCTTCCAAAAACTCTGCCATTACCTATTTAATAACAAAACCAAGATTATATCCAAGTTTGACCCTTTCAAATACCTATTGTCAAAACCCACCCTTATTGGTAGGATGACTAATTGGATCATCCTACTTCGTGAATATGATATTGAGTACGTGCACCAAAATTCAGTCAAAAGACAAGTGCTCGCTGACCAATTGGAAAAATCACCCTTACCTAGAACACATCCTGTGAGTTTGGATCTACTTGACACATCATTGATGTATATTGAAGAATCTATTATGTGGTAGGTAAATTTTGATGGATCGTTTACTTGCCATGGTTCGGGGGTAGGTGTAGTGCTAATCACTCCTTTAGGAGACCCCATACCACAAGCTTTCCATCTTGGCTTTCCTTACACAAATAACATTGTAGAATATGAGATGCTCATTACTAGAATGAAGTTGGCTATAAAATGGAATATTTACCACCTTAAAGTCATTGGTGATTCACAACTGATCATCAAACAAGTCAACGATGAGTACAAGGTCAAGGATGAAAAACTCATCCCATATAAAAATTTGGTGGAAACTATAAGGGAATATTTTGTGCGCATCACCTTTGAACAAATTCCAAGGGCACAAAACTGATCTATAAATGTAATGAAAACAATAGGTTTTATGTTGCCGATTCCGCTTGAAAACAATGATATGCCATTTTTGTTGAAAATCTACGCCAACCTACGTATGACATGCCAGAATCATGCTTGGCATGTGAAGTTGTTGGTCCCTACTCCCCATGGTATGAACCTATGTTTAACTACCTCCAAAATGGTACCTTCCCTCCCAAAATTAATAGCTCTAAAAATAAAAGCCTTATCTGCCAAATAGCCCATTATACCCTCCTAGGAGGTACACTCTATCATCATGGCTATGATGGGAATATGTTACATTATCTAGATGTAATAGAGTTAAGACAAGCGATCAAGGAGGTACACAAAGGAGTGTGCGAAACCCATATAAATGAAATGGTATTAGTAAAAAAGTTTTTAAGGGTAGGTGTATGAAAGAAAATAAACACGTGACCTTCTTCGCACTTGACTTCCTGAGGTCATCTTTGAGACAACTGGTGTAGAATAAAAACAAATGTGTGTGTGTGTGTGTGGTGGTGATGGATTATATAATGAGGAATCCTTATATCTTTAACACGCAATAACATGAATGTAAATCTAAGGAAAAGAATACTCTCCTAACCTGAAGTGGCGTGATTGATTGATCTGATATGATAGCTTCTCAGAGACTCCAATCAATATCAAGCTCTACCAAGATTCTATTCACTGGTTATTGAACACGTGGAAATTGACCTATGGACGCCTCATATAGATTTCTGACAAGGTCATGGAAGTAAGAATGAGAGGTATAATGAAGCCACATGGACTATGGGTGATTCTCCGGTCTAGTCCAGAAGGTCTTAGCCTGATCGGATACTATGTTCAATAATGAAAGTTGTGCAATGATATCAGGTGGAAGTGGTGATGATCTAAAATATTGATGCATGCAAATCAGTGTTGATATCTAATTGGTTAGTAGGCCTATTGGGTTATGGGACCGAAGATCACAACCAAAAATGTGTGGAGGCTATGGTCCTGTTATGGTCATATGCATAATCAAACCCTATTTCCAGGAGTAGTAAAAAAATTGTAGGCTTGATTAGCAACGATGTTTATCATGTTTAGTTGTTCTATTTTCTTAGAGAACGTAGTAGGTGTGTGTAAGATTGTTAAATGTAAAATTTCATCAATATCTCATTATCAACTCGGCCCATTGGGTTGTGGGACCAAAGGATCAAAACTATACATCTTTTCTTATTGTGGACCTTTGATCTATGTTTTTGGAAATTTCACAATATATCGTAGAAAAACAATGAAATTAAACTAATCTAATAAAAGTAAAGGTTTTGATATTTTCTAGTTTTTAAGAAAATGTGCTCTAATCTAATAAAAGGAAATCTAATATATGTTTTTGGAATTTTCCACAATATATTAGAGAAAAACAATGAAAGAAAACTAATCTAATAAAAGTAAAGGTTTTTGATATTTTCTAGTTTTTAAGAAAATGTGCTCTAATATAATAAGCAAACTAAAGATAAGTAATCAACCTGGATGTAGCTGGTTATTGTACGAATATGTGAATATAAATCTAAAAAAATAACCTAATCTAATCAAAACCCTTCAAACCCTACCTCGAGGTGAAGAACAAGTCATGACCTTGAAAGAGCTATTATTCCCCCAAAACTTCCCTAGTAATGTCAAAGACAAAAATTTCTAATGATTTGATCTACTTGTAATTTCCTAATCAATTGAAATGAATAATTTTACTACTCTATTTGATATGTAATTGAAACTAATGAATTCAAAATTGAAAATTTGGCAAATGAAGAAAACAAACAAATAATTCCAACTTGGATAAACAATAGCTTTGGAAAATCTAGTTGTATATGTGTCTATCCCCTTAGTTTGTTCCTTTCTTTCTTTGTGTGTTCATATGAGTCCAAGGAATTGGGAATGAAAAAACAATAGCGAGAAGAAGACGCTTAAGAAATTATTTCTTGAAGGTAGTCGGTTATAATGTGAGTAGAAGAGAGATAACACAAGAGATCTGAGCTTGGCTATGTAACTCCTAGTAGGATTGTGGCAGAAATACTATGCAAGATACATACAATTCTCAAGAAATTTTTCTTGAACACAAGCATGGATTATATAAGAATTGGGGCTGAGATGTGCCTTCATGCACAAAGCAAGAAGAGGCATTTCCAAGTAACTAAAGCACATGTAAAAATAAAAGGGGAAGGAGAACCAAACTATTTTTAGACAAATTGGTTCACAAACACATCCTAAAAGTGAAGTTAAGTGAATCGTCTCATGTTAAAAACATGCATGATGGATCTGGAAAAATTTCTTAGGATCGCCGCCTACTACCGGGGTAATGAACCAAACCGCCACCTAGGCAGGGTGGCGGTCTTGGCACTAAAGGCCAAAACATGCACAAGATGAAGCGGGAAGCTGGAAAAGGCATGAAAAAGCTATGTAAGAATGTCTAGGCTACAAATATACACTACGAGATGAGTTTTGGATCTCGAACATCTTATGAAAGGATGTGAATCATCATTGGGGACTTTTGTAACCATTTTCTCGATAATGTAGCACATGTAATTTTGGGTGCATACATTAGGCTTTTACTAGCCTACTATGGAGACAGATTGCTGAAACCATGTAAGGAAGTGTGTTCTATGTCAAAAGTATGGAAATTTCATTCATGCACCGTCGCAACTTTTATAACCAATAACACCACCATGACCATTCTCTAAATGGGGATTAGATTTAATAGGGAAGCTCACCCCTACCTCATCTGATGATCATACCCACATCATCACGACCATAAAATACTTCACTAAGTAGGTGGAGGCCATTCTGTTGACATATGTGCTCAAATATCAAAGTTCATCATGAATCATGATATTTGACGGTATGACATTCCTGCTGCCATTATTACCAAAAATGGTAAATCATTCAAGAACAAGATGGTAAAATATCTCTGTCATCACTTTCAGATAAGGTTAAATTTGTCCACACCATATTACCCTCAAGGTAATGGGTAGGTAGAAGCCACTAATAAAACACTTGTTCAAATCATGGAAAAATGGTGATTAAAATAGGTTACAATTGGCATTTGCAAATTCACCTAGCCCTCCAGGGCTTATAGGACTTCCATTCATACCCCACTAGTTCGACACCCTACTCCCTAGTATTTGGAATAAAATCCATCATCCCACTTTGGAAATCAAGATTCCTTCCCGAGAATATCTCTTAGGGATTATCTAGATAAAGATGAGGATTACAGAGTAGTCGGGATGGCGAGAATTAGAGATCCTAGATGAAAGGTGCATCCGTGCACTAAACCATCTCAAGGTGTATCAAAATAAAGTATCATGGAACTACAACAAAAGGATTATACCTCGTCAGTTTGAGGTTGGAGATTTGTAATCGGTTCAACACAAGGGTAGAAAGAGAGAAGAAAGGAAAGTTCAAACCTCATTGGTTAGGACCTTATGTCGTTGTGGCCAAATATGGGTTATGAGCATAAAAGCTTGCCCATCCTGATGGTGATGAGCTTTGTGAACCTATAAACACCATGCATCTCAAGTGGTTCTATGCTTGAACATGGTGCAAAAATCATAAAACAACTAAAAAGTAGAAAATTATTAAAAATACAAAAAAATCAAAAAGAAAAAGAAAAAGAGAAAACAGGTCATCCAAATGTGAAAACCACACAATTGTGGCACTTTGGATAGGTCCCTTGGTGAAAACCGGTTTCCGGCGCCTTGGGAGGATTCATTGTTCACAAGCATCCTGCATCTAGGGGGTAATTTTACTTAGCCTAAGGCTAGTTCCACACCTACATCTGAGATTCTTTGTGAACCTATCTTGTCAAGCCCCCGATTCGACTATTTCTCCTCTTATAAATAAGTGGAGATTGCCTTTGATATTCCCCATATAATGCTTTGGGGCACCTTCAAAAAATTCATCTTCTTGTCTATAACACGTGGCATCTACCCTTTTCTATATCCTCAAACACTTGGTGGCATCCATGTTTCTTGGTTTCCTATATATAGGTTTAGAAAACCTTTGAAAATCACAAAAAAATTCAAATATGGTGAAAATCCTAGTTTCATTCAAATATGTGGAAAACCACCAAAAACATTCACATAAAGCTTGAAAAAACCCAAAACAATAGAAAAACAAGAAATACAAAAACAATAGAAAATTGTATCACAACACTCTAAAAAACAACACAAAATGCATTGAAAACAGTATCACAAAAACATAGTTTTAGTTTACTTGCTTTGTTTCTTTGTTATGTTTCTTGCTTTGCTTGTTTGGTTATGAGCACTTTGTTTGTATAGTTTTTACTTACTTGTACATTTGTATAGTGTGTTGCTTAACATACCATTTTAGATTGATCTTTTCTTACTTAGATTAGATTTAATCTTGTTTGTACATATGGAGTATGTTCTTGCATGCTTGTAAATAGTTGTACATAGTTGTTTTGTTTAGGTTGTTTTAATGTGCATGTATATATTTATTAGCATTTGTTTGTGCTTGTTTGTTTCTTGTACATTATTTTGTTATCACATCATCATATCTCCATCTATATCATCACATCTATTAGGACATGAATTGAATAAGTTATAAGGAAGAAGTCGGTGCATGTGGGAGGTACTAAAGGAGGAAGGTGTTCAAGAAAAAGTGTGCAAGGAAAGGTGCGCATGAGGAGTAGGGAGGTTTGGGGACTTAGCCATATTTTGAAGAATTTTTTGTAGGAGAAACATGTGAAAATCCCAATTAGGTGTGACAAATGGGTAAGATGCCACTGGAGCCTTGGAGGTCAAGAAAAGAATATTCCACGAAAAAGAATATTCCTAGGATGATCATTACACATAGTGGAGGAATTTGCAAGATGTCATAAGCATTCGACTATGGAGGAACACACTTCCACTTAGCATGCAATCTGTTCATGAAGGAAACCAAGGCGGTGCATCCAAATCCTATTTAAAGGAGTGCTTGGGTCCAAAATAGAGGGAGAGGAGAGTGATAACAAAGTGTTGTTAGAATGCTAGGAGGGTTAAAGAGGGTTTTAAGTGGTAACAAGGTGTTGCAGGAATACTTGTAAGGATGTTATTGAGCATATATGCATGGGTTTGGGTCTGAACAAGAGTTGTAATGGGTAGAATAGCTAAGAACTATCTCTCTCTCTCTCTCTCTGCAGAGTATTTTTGTAGGGTTTAAGATAATATTCCTTGATGTATTCGGTCTGTATGACCCTTATGATGTAATGAGGCCACTGTAAATGTTTATAAATCAATATATGTGTGTGATTTTGGTTATTCATGTTCTTAAGTGTAAACCCTTGTGTTCTTCATATTATTATGAGTCAGATCTAGTTTCATTATGCTTATTTATAATGTTCATTCCCATTTATGATGCATCTATGCACAGATCTATTATCTTGTATCTTCTATTTTTGAGTGAATGTCTATATTTCCATTCTTGTAACTCATTCTCCATCAATGGTGGATCATTCTCGTGAAGCTCACATAAATAAGGGCCCAATGCCCATGTGCGCTTGGGTGAGCACCCAATGCACACTGGGTGATAGGCCGATGCGCTTGGTTTAGAAAAAGGTATACAAAGAAATGACTAGAACATCTAACATCATCTATACATCATAATAAATAAAAATGCTAAAGTCTACATCATACATGTATGCTAAATATAGTCACCGCATATCATATCATCAAAGGGGGAAAGAGGGGTTACAAATATCAAAATCTATCCCCCCACACCATTATCATCATATCATCTTGTCCACTAATCTAGAACATCACATATATAATACAATTGATATCATCTAAGGATCTATCATAAAAATCAAACACATGTGATACGTCATTAATATCCATCATGATACTTACATAAGAAATAAAATTAGACAACATCATGATCTAATCCTCATCTATAAGAAAGGTAATCATCATGAATCATATAAAAATGTGGCATGTTTAAACATCAAATTAATACTAATAAATGAAAAATTCGACGAGAAGGGTTTAGGCCTTTGAAAAATGGTGCGTCACCCTCCTCCTAATCATAATCCCGGCACCTTCACAAATTTGGTCTCCATCATCTCTATACTCACATTGTCTCACTCACCACTCACTCTCGAATCACTCGTGGTAAAAACTTGGCAGCACTCGGTAATAAATGAACTCGTTGCGATGGTTTACCCCCTCGAGGAGGGTATATTAAGCCATTTTAACTCTTTGTGATGCCCCAGGGCACATTTTGACCGACTTGGTCACTCTAATATTTCTTCTACCGTCTATGATAATTATTTTTAGTTAATTTTCCACTATGTTGGGGCATTTTTATTGCTTCCCAATAGTTTTCTCATTCTCATTTCTTATACGAATCATCATAATAATATTTTTTTATTAAATACTTATTTTTTGATTCATTTTCGTTGGCAAGGGCATGTTTTGCCCACTGACACCGATTTCTTCTCACCGAGGCATTTTTATTACTTTCAGGTGAGCCTCCATCCTCTCATTTCTTCTAAAAATGTCAAAAATACAAAAATCTCAACATTGCAAAAATCACAAAAATCCAAAGAAAAATTAGAAAATTAATCACATAATCCTAAAAATTGTAAAAATTCCAAAAATTTGCAAAAATGGGTAAACAACTCAAAGTGGCTGAAACTCATGTCTTGTGCATGGTATTACTTCCATATCTTGTTGGTATTTTCATGTGTTCACAAATCAAATGACTCACATATCATCAAATTTATAACTATTTACAAAGCTAGCCTACTTGCTTCGTTGGTACTATGGGGCAAATCCAGTTTCCTGATACTATTTCGTTGCGCACAACACTTTATTATTGGACCTTTTGTCCTTCATCATTTTCCCTGCATGTATCCTTGTTAGGGACATCATTTTTAACCCTTATCATCAATCATGAACATTTGGGGATCTTTTTCTTGATAAAAAAACATTTGTGCAACCGTCTTGATCTGTTATTGGTTTGAGTACGTGTGTTTGTACTTATATCCATGTTAAATGAGCTTGTTTCCTTCTCATTTTACATTGATTTTTGTATGTTGCATTGAGTTGATGTTTTTGCAATGGACAATTATTCATAGTATGGCTTTTCATGTCATTCTACTTTTGTCGTATGCTTATATTTTTAATAAGGATCGATGATGTAAATACATGGCAATATGATGACACAAAAGTTGTTTTTACTACAATGGATGAAAGCTCATTCCTTTCTCACCATCTTCATTTTTCCTCTACCTCATTCCCTTATCAACACTATCCTTCTGATTCACCCAGGGCATTTTGCCCCTACCCATTCTTATATCCATTTCTCTCACCTTTTTCGATCATCGACCACCTTCTTTCATCACCCCATCAACACTTGAGGGGGAATCTCTCACTTCTACTAAATTTTCTTCTACCCCTTTAAAATTTTACCCATCTACTATCTTTGAAGTGGCGTCACTTACGCTACACCTGAGGAGGGGAAAATGTAGACACCTAAAATTTAGCTTGAGCAATTTAAATATTTAAATTGTGCTAATTATACCCTTTCCCAAAAATTGATGACATATCGTCAATATCACTCTTTTTCTCTTCTATCATTGTTAATTAGTTACATTATGCTAATTAATTAATTCTTCTATCTAACAATGACACCAATTAATGACCTTCTGTTAATCAACTCCCCTTTATATCCAGATCAATTAATTATCTATAATTAATTAAGCTCCCCTTTCTATCTAGATTAATTAATTATTTCTAATTAATTAAGCTCCCTTTCTATCTAGATTAATTAATTATTTCTAATTAATTAAGCTTCCCCTTCTACTAGATCAATAAATTGTGATTTATTTGATTAAATTCCTCCCATAGTCCAAATCATGCTAATTTGCACATCTATTAATTAATCTCCTTGATTAATGAATAAACCCTCCCAACTCCCATGAGTCACTAGAGGATAAATTAAACTCTCCTAAAGTAAACTCAACCACTCCTAAACCATGCTTATCCATTACTAACCTAACTTTGTTACTATCCCACATGTAATAGGATGCAAATATTCTTCAAACCATTGGGTTATAAAAATGAATCCTCCTCCAACCTTTCTATCTACACCTTGCATGCATATAGCTAAACTATAGACATTTAGGCTTAGCACATCTTTCATTTGAGCTAATAGCCTCATTCTTGCATTTCATCCATCCAAGATTTTGGGTCATATGGAGAGAATAAAAATGGTCTTGTAGCCATAATTTGATGAGCCTTCATTCCCAAACCCTTGAAGATCAAAAATCAACTTTGATTGTCATGGATCTATCTAGGTTCATTCATTTGTTTTGGTGATCTAAAGAGTAGAGATTCAAGTGCTTAGCATATTAGTTTGATTTCCATTTCAATTTCTAATGCATAATGTTGGTATTTAGTCTTGTTAAGCTCTTAGCATGATGATATTTATAGGGTTAACTTAGTTTTGAAGATACTAAGGTGTTATTTTCAATTCTCCTAGCTTAGTTAACTAATTAATTGATGTAATGGACAATGCTTCATGCTCTGTAGTTGTATAATTGCATTTGGTGGTGTCAATTTCCGCTTGCAAAGAAAATACGATGATCAACAATACCTTCACTAGGATGGGATAATACTACACAAATGGTCATGCTAGAGGCGTCCACATGCACATGAAAAGGTTTGGTCCATGAAGGAAAGCACAAAATAGGTGTTGTAGTAAGCCTTTCCTTCAATGTCTGAAACATGCACTATTGCGCTTCACCCCAATGGAACTTACCTTTACCCTTTAAAAATTATTCCAAGGGTATGCCAATCTGAGCATACCCTTTGTTAAACTTCATGTAATAACATATATGCCCCAAGAATCCACACACTTCTTTCTTGTTAGTAGGTTCCTCTAATCCCAAAATAACAATAACCTTAGCAGGATCTACTAACAAGCCTTCTTTACAAATAATGTGTCCCAATAAATTCCCAAAAGGTGTAGCAAAAACATGTTTCTTAATTTTTAATGAGATGATCAAATCTCAAACATAAGCCTTAAATTGTCACAATGATATTTCACTAGCCCATACACTGCCCAATCATCTAAGTAAACCTACAAAAATTTATGAATAAAGTCTTAGAATACTTGCACAACAATGCATGAAAAGACTGCAAGTGCATTCTTCAATCCAAAAGGCATAACTATGTATGAAAAAATTTCCCACTCAGTGGTGAAAGTTTTCTTCTCTTAATCCTCTTTAGCTATGATTACTTGATGATATCTAGAAAATCCATGAGTGAAGGAGTAGATCTCGCGCCCTGCAACGCCTTCCAGAATATCCTATGTAAATGGTGTGGGAAGGGATCTATTACACATGCAACATTTAACTCCCTATAATCCACACAAATTTTTATTCTTCCATCTTTCTTTATACTGATCACCATAGGGCTAACCCAATCTGACTCCTCAATAGGATCAATGATCCTAGATTCTAGCATCTTATCAATTTCTTCCTTAACCTTGACACGTAGATTAGGATTCATCCTGTAAGGCCTCTTCCTAACCGGGCATGCACCTTCCTTTAGCTTGATCTTCATCTCACCTAATGAGTGATGTACCCCTTTCAACTCATGATAGCCTATAGGAAATAAGTGCTTTGGAAGTTACGCAACAACTCTATTATCTTAGCAACCTCGAGTCGAATAATAATCCCCAATGATGGCCTCCTTAGGTTCAACATTTGTCCCAATGTTGACCTTATTCATTTTCATAGGCTCATGATACACGCGTGCATTCTCATCTGCACTATCTAAGACCTCATGTGTACCCTTAATGTGCTCAACATCTAGATTCTCCACTTCTTCATCATCAATCACATAGACCATCTTACCTTTTTATTTTTCTAGGTAGGCACATGCAAGATGTTCTACATATGTCTCTTCTTATTCAAAGCACACCTCCAGATCTGACTCACCTAGTAACTCCTGAATAAGTTCCTTAGCCTTTACACTATTCCCTATTGTAAAACACTTCATAACTTGTAATGTCTCATTCATTGGAGGTTTAGTGGAAAAATAGTCAAAGGTATGAATCATACCTACAACCAGTTCTTTCCAATTTCTTATTTCTATGTTCAACTCTGCATAAACATACCATGTGTGCACGTAGCCTTGAAAGGTGTAGTAGAATTTGTGCACCCATAGTGAAGGTAGTAAGGCATCCGACCCCTCTGTCCATAGTGTCTCACACTACTGAACATGGTGCTGAGCATTCTCCCCATGAAATTCATATGTCTTGGTAGGTGGATTGCTTCGAAGAAATCTAAGAGAGAAGGAGATTCTCACTTCTCATCACTCTAAAAGACCATCTATGTATACCATCCCACGTGGCTATCCCATACATGGTATATACCAACATATTCCTTATTTCCACTTGACCTATCCACTGGGATTCCATAGTAGCGTAAAACAACTTCAACATTTCCTCTACCGGTGTAGCTTAGTACCTAGTTACTTCCCAAATTCCTAACACATCGCCATCGAATTGCACACGTAACTACACTTGGCATCTCACGGCCAACCATTTCATAAGTGATGTTTACTTAGTTATCACAAGAAACACTAGTTATATCACTCATAGACTGTGCATCACTCTATTGTATAACTCCTTCCTTTGATGGCTTAAGTACCTCGGGATCTCAAATGGTGCACACATAAATTTTGTTCGTATCCTCTTCACTCAAAGGTTATACATAAGGTACAACTTTCCCATTCATTAAAGGAATGATGACACACTCCTCCTTGTTCTCAAAGCTGATGTATCCTTTATTGAATCATAGATCAACATTATTCGTATAATACTAAGGGTGCCTAAGCAATGCTTTGGAAAATTGTTTACTTCTGCGCAAATTCCAAGACTTCAAAGTCTCCATTAAAATTGACCCCTTGTATAGTAATAGTAGCATCCTTCAAGACTCCAATGCGCGTGGCTTTAGTCCTATTTTCTATAAACAACACATTTAAAGATGGTTGTAATGGTGGTCTCCCATATGATTCCATGCATACAAGGTGAGTACATTCACTTTTGCACTTGTATCAATCAAAATTTACTCAAAATGCATCCATCAACAACTACATACGAGTGATCTCTTTATCATAGTCCGGACTATGAGGAGGTAAGTTAGTATGTAAAATCTCTCTCGTGCTCAACTCTAGGGCATGACATTTTCCCCTTTAACTATTCCCTTAATAAAGGAATGATTTTCTCTTTTCATAACATCTTAAAACCTCCTTTAAGTTGTCAACATCCTTATGAGGAAGCTTAGTGTGTTTTCCTACTCGAGCTTCCACGAGTGCTCCTTTAAGCATTGTATCTCACCTTGCAAGCTTCTAATAACTTCCATGGTTTCTTGATAAACTTCCTTTTGATGCATAGGGTCTAGATACTTTGCATACAATACCTACTCCCTTGTAATAATAGGCTTCTACTTGAGAACCTCCCTAGCGCATGTAGTATTAGCGCACATAGTGACTAACACAGTGCCATCTCGGGATCAGGCACTAACTTTGGCATCCATTAATCTTCCACAACTTGTTGTACTCTAACCATTCCTACACCCATATCATGATTGTGCTTCTTTCTCAAGTTTTCATAAAAGTCTGGGCATTCTTCATAATTGTGGTTCTTTCTGCAAAAAGAACAACTAATATTCTGAGGTCATTCACACTGTAATGATAAGGGGATCCACATGTATAACATGTCCCTCGTGGAAATTCACTTCTTCCACCGCCATGATGTAAGCCTTGGAATCCTCAACATTATCCTCGACCTCTACCTTGGCCTCCATCAGAGCACCCTTCATTGTGATTATGATCATGATGCTCACCTTGATCCTTGGAATTATTTGCAACACTGGTCTGATGTACACCAATATCAATGGTATCATGAATCTGATCAATCAACCTATAATTCTCAGTATCATGAGTGGTAGACCTACAAATCTTGTAGTAATAAGACACGTTCTTCCTTATCGCACATTGTAATAATGGACACCTACTTGAATCATGATCCAAGTGACAGATCTCACAATCCAACAACATGGCATGCATTGATTTCTAAAGACAACTATCCTTAGTATGTCCTTCTTATTCACATTTTATGCATCAAATTCCACTACATGTCTCATGAGTTGAATTAGTTGACAAATTCTCTAAATTTTTTCGATAGACATAATATGAGCTTCCAAAAATGGGCTAAGTCTAGTTTCTATGCTCCTAACCTCTTCATTGCTCGAGTAGATTCTAAAGCCTCACACGGGTATATAAATGTATTATGTGAGAGAACCCTTTTGAAAGGTGTGATCAAACCTCGATAAACCATTGAGCATGCTGACTTGGGTGGATGTCATAAGAAAACTTTGATAATAAAGTTTTAAAGTGAGCATCATACTCCCTTACACTCTTATCCATGCCCTACTTGATGTCCTTTAGTGCATTGATGCTCTTATGCTCAAACTCAGGTATGTGAAACTCTACCAAGAAAGCATCACACAACATGATATAGTCTACACAAGTCTGATTCAGATCATATTTCTTGTACCAACTATGCACGCGCCTTACAAATTAGTTGAAAACTAGATTTCCTTATGCTTTAGAGCTGTAATCCCTTTTTCATGCCATAATATTTCACACATGCATGTGATCAACTACATTTTCAATTCCCCTGTATTCTAGGAGATGAAGAGACATCTCCAAATAGACTTTCTAGGGTTAGTGCGGACCATGCCCATAGAATCCGAACATGTATTACCTCCTATATTTCCTCCGCCTCCAAAATGACCAGATCCACTAGATCCCAAACCACATGATCCTCACGATCCTCCCCATGTAGTAGAAAACAAACTAGAGGATACAATGCCTTGTGTTCCAACAATTGTGCTAAACTAAACTCCCATAGTTTGCAAAGTTTTACTACTTCCATACATGATACCAATGTTCTATGCATACATGTTTTGTGATGATGACACACCGAAAATATACCTCCAACTAGACCCCAAATAACATAGATGATGATTATGCCACCATAGATGAATAAGCTACTTGATTAAATCCTAAACCTGATTACAAATTAAATCTATATGTCACTACTCTATCGCTGCACTAGCCTACTTACGATGATCGTTGTAGAAAATGGAAAACTAAGCGCAAGGGCTAGGTCACCAGGAGGGATCAAATACATGCCCACGGTCTTTGCATCCTCCACTAACGTGATCTCATCCGAGGTTGAAGAAATTTCTCTATCATTCTTACCCAAATGGGGGAGTTCTAGATGCTCCAGCTCCATGTCCTCTGTGTGAGCTCTAAATCCTTCATGAGCCATCTCTCTCCACAATGCCATTCATTTTGTAACTTCATGCTACTTCTCCAAATCCCTCTCATGCACCTCATTAAAATTAAGCTTCCTCTCTTCTCTCTACCTTTCTTCTACCAGTCCACCATCTTTCACCACACCTACTCCTTCCCCATGCATGGTGGGGTTTAGCTAGCCATAGGACGTTGTTCCAAATCCAGGGTCACAATCAAGATCTTAATCACTAAAGGGATACCATGAAAATATGATCCTCTGGGTTCACGTAAAAACTAGAAATCAACAACCTCTAGACAAGAATAAGTAGAAACTATGTACTCCAAAATATATCTATTCAGAACACCACTCTACTAATGATCTACAATGTGTGTCTATGCTAGATCAACATCATGCAAATCTTGGAATTCTTCTTGTGTCCAAACAAGTGTTCAAAACCTCCAATTTCTATTTTATGTATAAGCTACCAACCACTTGTACAACTCTATGGGAAAATATGCAAAAACATATCATAGAGTTCGTGATATAGATTCTATTCAACCCACTCGCGTGCATAAAATTTAGGTCTAGTGCTAAATATGTGAGCATAATATTCCTCTAAATTGTCTAACCACTCTTCAATACTATCCGAGGTTAACCAATACGTCTTCATCATACAACATCCCGAAAAATAACTAAAAAAAGGTCCTGACAACTGAACCAAAATGTAGTCTTGTTTTTACCCACAACGGCCCAATGCATGCTGACACATCACTCACCGGTAAGTGAGCGCTCACCCAAAGCATGCAAGGGTACTAGGTCCCTCTTTTATGGAAATTTTATCAAGAAGTTAGCATGATCATACAAATACTCCGAGATACATAAAAATAATTAAGTATATTATTGAACCTAAACTAGATCTAGATCTTAACCATGTGCAATATTATTCATATAAGAATCAAGATTAAGTTTACCATGCATGTACCTGTCACAAATATGTAAAAATCAATATCCATTCACAAATATCCATTATATTAATTGTTGTAAAACACATACACTTCATACATACATAACATAGTCACCATAAGTTATGTATGCTAATAAAGCCATAACATAACTCTACTAAAACATGAATCCCTAAACCATGAAAATAAATACATATTTATAGGTAGTGGGAATTTCCTTCACCACCTAAGAACCCTCAAAATATACCACATGCTAAGAATAACCATGTTCCCTTAGATGATAAATACAAAATCATGTAATCCCGTTAAAATAGATTATCTAATAATATGACTGCAAAGATAATCCTATTAATATATCTAAAATATGCATGTCACTTGATCTTCAACCTATTTGAAATAGGCTTTGTGTGCTCTGCAAAGTCTTCATACTATTGCGTACTATGCATTCCATGTCTATATTTAGCCTCATAATGAAAATGACTAAGTCCTTATTCCTTGATTTACCGCACACACCTGTTCCACTATCCTTCCACACACACCTACACGCCCTATGTCCATGCACCAAATCCTTATGTTTCTTTAGTACTTAGGCTACATTTCATTAGCTTGGCACTTCTAGTTGTTTAATTTTATCTCGTATACTCCTAATTTTTCACAAGAAGGCGAATGTATGATTCTTTGAATAGGTGGGCATATCCCTCATGCATTACAAGTCCTAGAGGAATGGTGCTCATTTCATAGTCAAATGGGGTCATATCACCAATAGGCTTGATTAACTTTTGTCAAACTACCTCCACGTACTCGATTTCTGAAGAACCAGCTGAATAAGATAGAATCGACTTGAGCTTTCTTACCTTTCTTTATTTACACCATCATGGATATGGATTGAAAATATAAAACCACTGATTGTTACACCATACATGTCTCTCCCCCAATCATCTCTTGCACCCAAAATAATATTTCAGTTGTTTCATGCTTAACATTGGGTATGATTTCTATTTTCGGCTCTAAGTGAGTTGGTGTTTGTAGAGGAAGAGATGTTTAGAGACTCGCTAAGGAATTAATAGATGAGATGGATCAATTTATCCCTGTTCAAAACCTTCTATAGGATATTTTATTACTCTTGCATTTTTGTGTATTCTCATGTAGTGAGGGGCCTTAGATTCCACTAAATTTATTTTTGAGATCTCTCTTGAGTGAGCAGAGATTGAAGTTTTCTCGTTGCCTTTAAAGTGGAGAGGTGAGATGCTTTCCTTTTGAGGGTTTGGAGAACTCTTGATTTGATGAGTGTAATTTTCTTCATTTTAAACCATTCCTGGACCTCCAAATTACCACTTCAATTCATTCATTGATGTCCCCTGACTCACGAATGCTCCATGAGACTTGTGGGAGGGGCGAGGCCTTCACTGCTTGATACCGAAGATCATATAGTTAAGTTCCATCATCTTCAATTCTATCCTCGAGTTAATCAATCTTGAAAATTTTCATCTATCCAACTATCATTCTTATATGATCCCACTCTCTAACCTCAAAATCATATGATAAATTCACCCAATAATCCTTGATTTATGGAACATGATGTAAATCAACAGGATGGTATGTTTCGGGTTTCTCCAAATGTCGAAATCCACCCTTGGTGTGTATGATTAGAGGTTCAAACAAGTGAAAGAAGCTTCCAATTTTGTGGAATCATTGGAATTCTTACAGGAGAATATCCTAAGAAATATAGGGAATGAAACACTTTTCTTCTTACAATTCTTGAGCTTTCCATAGATGTGGGTGAGCTCCCCGCACAACTCAAATATCATGATATTATCGTTGAGGTACCTTGGAAGATTACATAGAGTGAGATAAAATACATATACTATGATGTATGAGAAAATTGAGAACTACATGAAGAAGGACCCATACCTCTTGATTAGAGTGGAAATTTGAGAAGACATTCTTGACTCAAGATTTCCTTCTAGCAATCTTATAACAAACCTAGTGAATGCAAAATTCACTCTTATAAAATGGTGATTTCTCTCTTTTAGGATTAATTAAAAATATTTATCATAAAGGGAGCCTTTTGAGGGATGGTCTAAGTGAGGTTTAGGACTCTTAATGGTCTAATGCTTGCAAGAGTGTAGACCAAGTAGGATGTCTTTGAGAACTTCTTGGTATCTAAAAATAGAAACAATTATTGATGGATGTGTCACGATTATCCGCACCCGATCAATCATATGCTTACCCTCAATGAAAAACAATATGAAATATGCCATCCAATCTTTAAAATCCATCATATCCTCTTCTCCCATCACCCTTCTCGATAGGATGAATGCATCAGAGAAGCCTTTGTGAAACTCACTTCTGGATAGAGCTTTTGGCATGTGAGATGGATTCCTTCCTTATTTCAACCATGACCCCAATGCAAGACCTTGGAGATAGGATTATATTTTATACCATTCACCTGATGAAAATTCCTTCATGATGATGACCATGTTGTTCCATGTTGGGATTTACATACACTAAAAAATTTCTTTTGGTGTGAGCATTGCCAAATTTGAGTTTTCATATGCCCTTATGACTCTTGACTGGATCATAGTGATGAGCACATGTTAGTACCAACTCCATACTTTGGAAAGACATGGTATGAGTGCAAAAACATACAATCCACTTGTGAACCCATTATCTTCCACTGGTTCCCTAGGATTGCCGAACATTCGGTTCTTCAGATATTCCAATTCCATATGAACAACATCATTATCACCCACCCATAGATATTATTATACTGGGGATAAAACAAGATCTATAATAGAAAAATTAAACTTCATACTTGTAAAAATTAACAAGATGATAGGAAACAAAGATGTTAACAACTTTCTACAACATAATCATAGACTTCCTATTTTTAGCAGTTAGGGTTAAGGGGATACTATTTTGGGAAAAAGTGTTTTTTTTTCTTGAATTAATTTTTTTGAAACCCTTAACATGCTAGTAATACATTCAATAATATTGATTTTTTGATTTTTGACAGTTTCTATTTTTGGAAAGTTTCTTTTTTTCTTTTTTAGGAAAAACTACTTATTTGACCTAGTTTGTCATCTTCATTTTTTTCGAATACAATGATTTGAGAGAGCTTGATATTTTTGGTAAGTTTCTATTTTTAGTTAGTGAGTGAAAAAGATACTTATATTTTTTGGAAATAACACTTATACATGTCTGTTTGTAATGAAAATGTCTTCATTGGATTCTCGCTCATCTTCGGGACTCCATGCTCCCAATTTCATCTCGATTCATCCGTAATAATGCTTGGAAATTAAAAACATCATCTAGGGCACAAAATTAGGGTTTTATACCATTAAAAATTTAGGGCATCATTCACATTTCTGTTCAATCTTCTTCAAGGCGCATGGAATGAGGAACAATTGAGAAAATCTTAATGGATTTCACTTGCAGGTTTGAAAGTTATGAGTTTTTCATGGTTTTGATGTTTATGGCTGCCATGGAGGAATTTTGACAGATTGTCTAGTAAAATTTCAAGTTTTTTATCAGAAAAATGGATGTATGGTGAATAAATGAGGTGATCTCAAGTTCTTTTAAGTTTTTAAAGCTTTCATCAATGTTTTTGGTTCATGGGAGAAGTAGTAGCAAGTAACAACACTTAATTAAATTTTAGGTTTTTCACTTCATGGCATGGGGTGAATTTTATTATCCCCATGTCCCCTTAGGAATGGGGAAAAGAGGGACAAAAAAATGTTCCCTCACCGAGCTTGACAAGTTTTTCCTTCTGATTACACAATGGGGAAATGAGGAAAACCATCACTTAGCACCTAAGGAGTTGAGACCGGGTCAGATGGAGAATCATGATAGGGGCTAGAGAGGTGTAAATTTTATTGTACCATATATACCCTTAGGAATTGGGACAAGAGGGATAAAAATGTTCCCTCATGTGGTGACGACAAGTGGCGACATGAGATTCAATGAGGAGGAAGTGAGGAAATGCTTGCTCAAGAAATGTGGGGCTAGAAATAGGTCACATGAAAAAATAGAGTAAGGGATAGATTGGGGAACATTTTATTATCCCCTATGTCCCCTTGGGAAAGGTACAACAGGGAGAAAAATATTCCCTCTTATTGTTTTGACAAGTGGTACAATTTGATTGCATGATGGGAGGGGCTAGAGATAGGTAGATAAGCCCTGTAGAGTGCTTGTCATGGTCATGTGAGGAACTTAAAGGAAAATTTGGGGTGGTACACATTTTATTTTCCCTTATTTCCCCTTAGGAATGGGTACAATAGGGACAAAAAATGTGCTTCAACCGTAGGTGATAAATGTCCTCATTGAATATTGGCTAAGTATAGGAAACATATCTTGTGAGATAGAGACCTTCAAGACAAGATTTTTGGGGCTCTAGGAAGATTTTTAGTAAAATATTATATGTTGTTGAATCCCATAAGAATTTAAAGAAAAATTAGATGGGTCTCACCCTTAAATTCTTCTTGAAAATCCCTCAAATTTCTCCTTTTCCTCGGGATAGTAGGGCGTGTTTGCACAAATAGAGCTACCCCGATAAGTGAACATATCTTATGAAAGATTTAAAAATTTCATCATGTAAAGGGTTCAACAATATTTCCAATGAATACTTGTTTTCTTTCTAATTAATCATATAACTATAAGAATCCTCACGGAATTTCGGATGCCATTTTAGACCGTAAGCTCCTTACCCTTGAAAAACCCGCTTAATCAGTAATTGGTCCTAAACCTCTCGAAACTTCCCTAAAATTTCCTAAATTAATTCAATTAATCTCCAAAATTTTCAATACCACTCTTAGATGGTTGTGGGATTTCAAATCAGGTCTAGAGGATGCACACTTGTCCATAAAAGGCTAAAAATAACCTTTTCATGCTTACCGAAGATTTCACCATTTGAAGTACTTCACTAAAGGAACTAAATGACCTTATTAAAACATTAAAAACATTATGGAAAGTTCATAAAACACAATATGAGGACCTGAAAGATTGGGATGGACATTATATAGAGGGAAAACTTATCCGAAGAGGTATTTAGGAGGGTTTTCTAACAATTTTTTGACACTTGGGTTTAGTTTTCATGTTTCAAGATTGAATTTTTGACCTTGTAAAAACACATGAAAATAAATAGCTCTCACTTGGGGACTTGTTATAGATAAAATGAAGTGAGGATTGGATAATTCTTAGAGAACAAGTAGATTTACACAGAAAAATAATAAAATATTCTCTATATGTTTCACACAATACAATAACCTAATATATAGGCTGGAGTTTCCCTAGAATATAGGAAACTAACTCAACTACAAAATCTCAACCAAGCCTAATTATGTGGGGTGAGAATAACTCACGTAACCCACACATAACAATAAATACAATAATATATTGTTGAAACAATATATTATAACAACTCTAACAATAATCTCTCAACCATAATAATTACACACGTAATTATTATTCACACACATAAATATGTGAAGCACTATAATATTCCTAACATTCCCCCCCTTAGTGCGAACATGGGGAAAACCGACTTTGTACTTGCACACCGCTCATGATCGGTGATTTCACAGATGATCACAAACCTCAAGGATTGTTTTGCAAACGGTTGACCAAAACCGAGAATGGTGGTTTTACAATTGGTTTACCACAAACCACAAAGTGATGGTTTTGCAAATGGATTACCAACAACCAAGAATGGCGGTTTTACTATTGGTTTACCAAAACCACAAATGAAGGTTTTCAAGTGGTTTACCTACAACCACATCATGATATGCCAAGTACTATTCTCAGCCCTCATCACATCTCACTGCAGGGAATAACATAGGAAATTCTGCTGAAATATGTTACTCGTACATACATAGAAAAAGATGACATAATGGAAATGGAACATTGGATCATGTTCCCCCTTCAATGTGAAATTTCTACTTATTGAAAACTACAAACTGTACCACACTGGAAGCACTAAAATTAAACTACACACACACACATGTCACCAAAGCTGGTATGCAGCCCCGTCGTTGGCAACTGACGAGAGGTCATTGAATGACCTCCAACCTCCATTTTCCTCCATCCTCCGGTTTCATGCTCAGAACAAGAAGTCTTCAGAACCACTGTCTTCATTTACTTGTTCTTCCTCATTCTCTGATCTTTCTTCAGTAATAAAGTTGGCCTCAATTCCTTTGAGTTTTCCACTAAGTATATCTTGAGCTCGAGCTCTACAAAATGAAGCTGTATGCCCCTTTTTCTTACAGTAGAAACATTCTCTTTCCTCTTTATATTTAGAAATTTTTTTGTACTTCCTTTTTACATACATTGTTGTTTCTTCTTCTACATCTTCTTTGGTCTGTTTTTCCTCAGCTAGGAGAGCTGATATCATATCTTCCAATGAGTTAGAAGGTATCTGACCAAGAGTGAAAACAACATTACTGTATTTGGGTGGTAAACTATTCAGCAGAATAGCTTTTGCATCCTCGTCATCTACTGGAGCTTTTACTTCTGCAAGTTGTCTCAGAAGAGATCGTAAATTGTTGATGTGACTAGACATTGTATCTCCATCACTCATTTTGAGCTTGAACAACTGAAGTTTTAGAGAAAACTTTGCATTGACTGCTTTTGAACCAAATAATTTGCTCAAATTATCCCATATGTCCTTCGAGTTTTTATCTAGATCAACATAATGTAATTCAGAGTCCGAAAGGGCAAGGCCAATAATGGCTTTGGCTTTATCATCCCGTGTTTCCCATTCTGCCAATCTGGTCGGATCTGAAGGTGCTGGTTCTTTTCCATCTACTATTCTCCAAAGATTTTTGTTCATCAACTGCATCTGGATCTTGACTTTCCATGTGTGAAAATTGAGACCATTGAATTTTTCTAGTGGAATGTCCATTATATCTTAGAGTGTCGGTTTCAACCGAAAATGCACTCTTAGGGGAGTCGGCTTTAACCGATATTGCTCCCAATTTACACTATATTTAAAAAGTAATAAAAACAAATTACTTTTTAAATTCTACATGGATATTTACTAAAGACTTAAACTCAGAAAGTAATATTTAATTACTTTCTATATTTAAATATTTTGATACACAAATTAAACTAAAAGACACATGATTACAAATTATAGACCACCCCCTACTATTGACACACTACGAGATTTAATCCCTTGACTAATAAATTACAAATAATCTTATTCTAAGATCCGTGGCTTTTGTAATTCAAAAGAAACCACACCTTTTAATATTTGGCCACGAGCTTATGTTGAGGGAATCAACATCTTTTTATCGTCAATGAGCACTGACATTCAAAGGTCGATGTATAATGCTGTGTTCAATACATGCTCTAGTTGGCTGTGATGCAAGGTTTGAAGCCATAACTATACTCACATCGAATGCATTTGCCAATCATAAATTTATACCTACCACTACAAATCATACTAGCAAACCACGATACTCAATGAAGTCGAGGACATGCAAGAATCAGGCTCATAGGTTTCCAAGGCAAAATATGTACATAATTGACCATGTTTAGGGCAGTCGACACAATGCACAAAGATGACCGGATGAGATCCAATTAGGTAGCGATGCTTCACAAGATTTGATTTGCAGAAGACGTATATCCACCGATGTTGGAACACATATATATTTAAATCATTTACCTCAATAATTCATAGCCGAACCCGATACAAATGTGAGTGAAATGCATCCAACTGTCAAGAAATTGTTCCCTTATTTATAGTGACACATCCTTAGGCAGATTTGATTGCAATAATTTTCTGATCCACTCATTCCAATGTATGGATTCACAGAGATTTATTTGCATTAAATGACCAGCCACGTGCCAAAAATAGAGAAATGATCTGCACTCTAAAATTGATCAAGCCGCAAGTTATAGATCACAGTAGTTCATCAGATCCACGTTGGAGGAATTCGAAGAAGATAGGCTTATCAGATATTATACACGCACAAAGATCTACACAGTCACATAAACCACGATCTTGACACCCAAGTCAACTTTATCTTGCATAATAGAGAATACCTTAATCTGCTCCTTAAATTCATTTAAAGAGAATATTAAAAACTACCAAAAGACTCATATGAACTAATCATGCTCTGATACCAAATCTTAGAGAACAAGCAGATTTACACAGCAAAATAATAAAATATTCTCTATATGTTTCACACAATACAATAGCCTAATATATAGGCTGGAGTTTCCCTAGAATATAGGAAACTAACTCAACTACAAAATCTCAACCAAGCCTAATTATGTGGGGTGAGAATAACTCACGTAACCCACACATAACAATAAATATAATAATATATTGTTGAAACAATATATTATAACATCTCTAACAATAATCTCTCAACAATAATAATTACACATGTAATTATTATTCACACACATAAATATGTGAAGCACTATAATATTCCTAACAATAATGATGAACTTCACAATCTCAATATACAATATAGACCAAAGTGCTTTATTCATTGGGCTATACAAAGTCTTATTACAAAAAACATATATGAATGAACAAATGCACATGCACATAACAAAAGGAAACACACCACACTGGAAAGGGAAAACACACACAATGAGAAAGGGAAAAAAACCTAAATTCACCTATGGTATAGGTGGGGGACAACCGCTTTCACTATTTGTATAATTTCAATTATTTCCCATTATGAGGTAATTCCAAATAGGTACCATCCAAATATGAGAGATAGAAATTATTTTCTCCATAAGCTTCCCGGATCTGAAATGGTCCTAGCCATAAAGATTCAAATTTTCTGTGACTACCCTTTGGATCTCTTATTTTATCCCATAATAAGACAAGATCACCAATTTGAAAATATCTTTCCTTAGCCTTTTTATCAAATATATTATTCAATTTCAACTTGATGTTCCTTGATTTGATCAACCACTTTCAACCTGTCTTCACCAAGTTTCTCAAGATACAAGATTATCTTATTAAGAGAATAAGGGAATTGAATATCTTCAATAACTCGACCAATTGGAGAGCATAAAATTCAACCGTGACAAGGATCTTGACCTTAATCCCATAGAACAACTAGAATAGTGATATGCCATTCTTTTTTCGAGTAATCCTATCCACCCATAATGCATCATAATGCTTCTTGTATCAATTTATCTTATTTTGATCAACCAACTTATGGATAATTGTTACAATATTCTTGTTGTTGGAATAAACCCGACCATTACCTTATGAGTAATAGTTTGATGCATGTGAGAGTGATATTCCAACATGGATGATGATGTTCTCTTTGATGAAGTTACAAATAGTTGCAGAGTTATCTTATTTGACCGAGATAGCCTCCACCAATTTGGTGAAGTAGTGAAAGGAATGATAACCAAATCGTACCAAGCTAAGAACACATATGCTAATCAAACACCACGATCAATAAGATGAAAGCAATTCGCCATAATAACTTTACATAAAACCTTTGCAAACAAATGAGCAGCAATATCATATATTATTATGGAACTCAATGCAATACATTGAGAATGGGCCTTGCTTAAATAGGCAAGGAATAACAATATAAGAACCAGTCAAGGTCGTAGATCAAGCCATAAATAAAGGAAATAACTAGTCATCAAAGAACTAGTCAAGACCATAGATTTATGAGAGAACTAGACATCAAGGATCTAGTCAATACCATAGATCAAGGAAAGAACTATACTTAACAACTAGATAATATATCTTAATATCTAAATAAGATAAAAGAAATATCCACACACATAAGTGGGTGAGGATAAATACAATAAAGGTAAATAAAGTACCTAGGTGAACATGAGCTAAGGTAAATACCTACTCTAACACCCCCCCTCAAGTGAAGCTAGGGGCTAAAATAGAAGTGGCATGTCCACAGTATGAGTCCCGAAAACTAGGCCTGATGAGGTACTCATGTACAATAAATGGGGAAAAAGGGACACCGCAAGGTACCCAAAACTAGTAACAACAAAGTAAAGAGAGTAAAGATCCACTCCAAGGCATCCCAAGAAGCTTGGCTCAAAAAACTCATATAATGCTGAAGAAGTTTGGTGTGCACTGTGGTCTAAATCCACTGCTTGATCACAAAACTCAAAAACAACTGACACTGGGCTCCACCAGAATAGCTCCATACAAGGAGACTATCAACAAAGTGATGTCGAAAGTGTAAAAAAACACCAAACATAATTCGATCAATTGCTTCAAATAGGTGTGCCACAATCCAAGAACAATAACCAAAGCAACAAGGCAAGGACACAAACTCTAGAGTGTCACGATCCAAGAAAAGCTAAGGTAACAAGTCAAGGACACGAAACCCAAAGAAGAAAGATCAACACCACACCCTCCCATACCTGCTGAATATGTGGAGTGATGCTACAAATCTGTATGAGTTTCCCAAAATCAACTACTCGAACACCGACAAAATAACACCGAACTTCATTAGGATAGATCCCCATAAGAGATACTATTAACATGCCAAAAGTGTTGAGAATATAGATACAAAATCTCTCAACAAACAAGAGATACACTACACTGCTAAAGAAAAATGCTCAAAACAAGAACCATCACAAGGTAAGGACACAAACTCCAGCAGTGTTTTTCCACCCATTCAAGCAGTATAAGAGGGTGTGGTGTTGATCCTTCTTCTTTGGGTTTCATGTCCTTGCCTTGTTACCTTGGATTTTCTTGGATTGTGAAACTCTGGAGTTTGTGTCCTTGTTCGGAGTAGTTAAGTGCGCTAGCCCCATTGTAGTGTTGGGATGGGTGACCTCCCAGGAAATTCCCGATGTCACTTCCTCCTAGTGTCGGTGTATACCGACTTCATCATGTGGGAGGGTATTGGCATAAAGAATCGATTAACATGATGAGATCCCTCTCCACCATCAGTTCAAGATTTTGGTGTGATGGCAAGTCATGTAGCTCGATACCATGAAAGAAATGATAACCAGATCATACCAAGCCAAGAACACAGATGCTAATCAAACACCACGATCAATAAGATGAAAGCAATTCACCAGAATAAATTTACATAAAACCTTTGCAAACAAATGAGCAGCAATATCATATATTATTATAGAACTCAATGCAATACATTGAGAATGGGCCTTGCTTAAATAGGTAAGGAATAACAATATAAGAACCAGTCAAGGTCGTAGATCAAGCCATAAATAAAGGAAATAACTAGTCATCAAAGAACTAGTCAAGACCATAGATTTAGGAGAGAACTAGACATCAAGGATCTAGTCAATACCATAGATCAAGGAAAGAACTATACCTAACAACTAGATAATGTCTCTTAATATCTAAATAAGATAAAATAAATATCCACACACATAAGTGGGTGAGGATAAATACAATAAAGGTAAATAAAGTACCTAGGTGAACATGAGCTAAGGTAAATAACTACTCTAATAGTAGCCTATTTTTGTGAGCATATATGCATGCTCTATACTTGAGTGAGGATTGATTACACCAATAAAATATAGGCCCCACTGTTGGAAGGTTACTCAATGACCACCCGTTGAAGAGGAAGTGCAGAAAGTTGTGGTATTCCCAAAAATATTGAAAAGGATTGCATTTGGAAACCCATTATTGAGCATATGTAAAAAATGTAGGCCAATAGTACCTACCGCAGAGGATCTTGTGAGAAGTCACCATGACAGAGAAATGTCCACCAAAATCTTGATCACGGTAAGCCTTTAATAACTTTTTTTGGTGCTATTTGTCAACACACCTTAGGAAACACCCATCCAGTCCTCTCTTATATAACACATGATTCTAGATGACATACATGGATGATTTTAGCTTGAGAGTCTTCCTTTTATTATAGTCAAGATGTGTCGGGCACTCTATATAGGTGAAAAATTATGTTATGTCAGAATACCACTCATTGGTGGTGTTTATAAAAAGAACTTGAGGCAAGTCCTTACTTACACATCCATAACATTAACATTCATTTTCTCCATGTTGAGTCATGAGTGTCTCATCTTCAACCATTAGCTGACATAAACCATTTCTTAGAATATATTTGAAGGTCATATGTCCAAGTCATACTCCTAAATCTTGACCACCCAATTTCCTCTTTTAGCCCCATGGATCTTGTTGAGTTAGAATTGATTTTATTACGCAGACCCCATAACCATCACCACATTGTGGGAGTTGAGAATGTAGAATCATAAGTTCTTGATTGCTTTAACCATAACATGACATGCTTATCCATTTGATTATACTTCAACTCATGATATTTCAATGAGAAAATCATGAAGGCAATAGGTGATTTAATACCTTCCTTATTTTTCTAAACTAAGATGGCTGAAAGAGTATGTTCCAAAGCATAGTAGTACAAAATGAAATATTTTCCAAAGTTAGGTTATACCAAAGTATGAGCCTTAAAAATTACTTCCTTGATTGCATCAAATGATTCCTTTCCCTCCTTATTCCACCTATTTTTTAGTCTTCAACGTCTTTAGTAATGTGCTTTGTCAATTCGGTGAAGTCCATGACAAAGTGATAAAGGAAGTTTCCTTGCCAAAGAAACAATGAACTCCCTACTTGCTTGTAGGAAAGGAGAGTTACTGAATTGAATTTATCATCTCAAGATCAATTTTAGCTCCTTCCTTATTCACAATGTGTCCAAGGAGTTTCCTTTTGTAACACCAAAAATGCATTTTTAGGTTTTAGTGAAATTTCATGTTGTTAGCACCTAATTATAACTTGTTCAAGATGTTTCAAGTGATCTCCCAACCTTTTAGAGAAGACCATAAGATCATCAAGGTAAATGGAAATATAATGCTTGATATATTTTTAAGGAAAGATCCATTTCCATTTGAAAAGTTTCTCCAACATTGATAAGATTAAATGACATCATGCTATAGGAAAATGTTCCCTATAGATTTGTGAAATACATTTTGTGTCTATATTCTTCTGCTACCTCAATTTGATTATAACCAGATAATCCATTGAGTAATGAAATCATCTCGGTTCCCGTGACTTCTTGTAGGATATGGTCCATGATAGGTAGAGGGTAGTTGTCTTTTAATGAAACCTGATTGAAGTCAACACAAATCCTTATTTAACCATTCTTCTTTTGTACTAGAAAAATATTTTCCACCGACGTGAAGTGCTAAATAGGAAATATGATTATTGCATTTAACATTTTCAGCACTTATTCTTTTATCATGTTAACAATATTAGGGTTATATGGTTGTTTCTTTTTCCTGAATGTCTTAGCTTTGGGATTGAGTGGTATGGAGTGATGCATTTATTTTGGCTTGAAGGAGTTGAGTTCATCATACGAGTATGCCAACATATTGAAATATCTCCTCAATAGTGTGACAAAACTCCTTTTCTTCTCTAGTGAAAAAAACTTGCCAATATTTACCATTATCAGTTGCTCTTGGCTACCAATGTTCTCATTCTCAAGCTCCATAGTGCACCAAGAGGATTATTTTACTTTTTCCTTGGTAAACCTATCATGCTTATCAAACAAGTATTTAAGAGACATGTGACCTTTTGGAATTTTATCACCCTTTAGTCTCGATGACATGTTCTAGATCAATTATATATATATATATACTTTAGCTTCATCGCAACATACTCACGATTAGGGAATTACTCCTTTCATAGAAGAGATTTTTGAAATTATCTCTTTTTCCAAGAAAGAGATAAGATGGCTATTGTCATTGAAAACATGACAGTGATTGACATTATCAATCACACTTGGCCTAAAAAATCAGCTTGACACTCACTTTGTTCTTGTTGAAAAATGGATTTGGGGTCACTAGAGAAGCTAAGATTGCAAGAGAATAAACTTTCTCATTTTTCTCACGGGAATAGCCTAAATTGAGAAAGCATCAAAAGACTTGATGCAATCCCATACTATATTCCTATAATGCTTGAGTTTTGGATTCTTGACTTGATATTGGTCTCTAACTTGTTTGAAAATCATTTTAGCATCACCAAGACATTTGAACTTCTCGATAGCCAGGGATTCAACAACATACATCCCTAGAATAATGGATTTATATTCCATGGTATTATTAGTGTTCTCAAACTGTAATTTATAGGAAAAAGGAAACAACTCACTCGAAAGAGAAATTAGTAACAAACAAGATCTAGAGCTAACAACATAATTCCTTCCATCGAAATCCATTGTCCACAACTAATTTTTGTAACCTGGAATGAGCAAAGTTAGGTTTTCATCTCTTTCTCGCAGTCATTAAGTAGTTACTAAGTCTACTATCTCGAAACAATATATCAAAATTTGGATCCTCCAATTTCTAAACGGTATATTTCATATTTCTCATGGGAAACAACTTCTTCATCTATCCTTTTATTGGAATGGTGGTGGAAGACCAATACATTTGTATCTTATACCCAAGTATCTATAGAAACTTTTGCTCAACAACATTCCAAATGATCTTTGGGATGTCCGTTACCAAGATGGTCAACAAAAATTCTTGTATGGAAAGTCAACTAGAGATACTTGTGCATCTCGATTTTCCCTACTAGCGGAACTTCTTTAGACTCCATAAAGTAGCAAGATCCAATTCCTCATGTCAAGGTAAGTATAAGAGAGTTAACAACTTTTATTGGAATTACATCATCTGAAGCCCCAAATCAATTATGTAATTATTCAATGGATGGCCTTTGATCAGGAGGGAGAGATAAAATGGCCCAACTTTGTGAATCTTGGATGCACTCAAGATAAACATGGTTTACAATGGAGGGGTAGGTGGTGTAGGTAGTAGTCCTATGGAATGGAGATTGCAGTATTAGAATTTGAACTACTACCCTTGATGTAGCTAAAAAGTATTTTGAATTTCTCCAAATGTGTTTGTAAGAATTTAGATTTAGAAATTTGAACTTTGGACTTGTTCACATGCTCAATGATTTAAAATGGAGTAGTATATGAGGTAGGTGTTCTTGAGGAAATGGATGATTTAGTAGATGAAGGAGGTTCTACCTTAGAAGTTGGGATTGTTTTAGCAATGGGGTAGTTGATTGGGAAGTAGTTGTTGATTTTGTATGAGCATTTGAATATTTTGAAGGAGTGGCCTTTATATAAGTAGAAGAACTAGGAGAATCATTTATAGACTTCCTTGACACATCGGATTGCTTCTTTCCCATCACGAGGTTTGAATTTTATTTACTGAGACTCATAGAAGGGGAAGTGGAGATCCCCTATTGATTCTTCTATTTTGTCGAGTTGTCACTTAAGGATATTCTTTATTCTTATTTTTCATAGAAATGGAGGAGGAATACCATTTTTGAGATTGGAGTGAGTAAATAATGCATAAGAGAAACTCGGTGCATTTTCATCATCATCATCTTGTCTGAAGAATAATAAATGAAATTGACTTGTGCATCATCTTCTACTTCTTCAATCTCAAGAACGTTACCGTCCTCATTTTCTTCTTCTAGTTCTTCAATTTCTTCCTCTTCATCCTCAACATCACATGTTGCATTTATTAGAGCTGCCTCAAGAGCAAGTATTTGAGGTGGTGGACCGATCCTTTGTTTATTTGGAAAGTTCTTCCTAAGATCATCTCTGTTCATGGAATCTTGAGCCAACTACTACTTAGGGAGAGAACATCATTCGCCAACTTATTTACTATTGAGTCCATTGTTCCTACATTTGAACTTGGCCTTTATCTTTGCACATATATTTTTTTCCTTGATATGATTATGTCATCTTATATGTTTTGCAAGATTTTGTGCTTCATCTAAATCAGCCAATTGAGTTCTTCTCAACATGAAACTCACTTACACTTGTCTTCCTCCATAGGTTGGGAAACTTCAAGGATTTTTAGAGAATTAAATTGAATTTGGCAATAAAATACCTCATAGGATCATATAGGTCATTTTTAGTTGAGACCAATGGGCCAAAAGGGCATGAACATCTTTGGTAGGTTTGAACCTAGATTCAAACTTAGTTTTCATGTCATCCTAGTTGGTTATAGACCTCCTCGGAAAATGGTAGAACAAGTCCGCGATCGCATCTTGTAAATATTATATAAACAGATGGACTGAAAAATATTCATATCCTACACCTAACACCCCACAAGAAGTGATGAAAGCTACAATGTGGTCATCCAGTGCTATTTTTCTGTCACCATAGAACTTGGGAATTTTATTTTTTAACCTTCTAGGTAAATCATATAAAGGTGGGTTGAGGGCTAATGGACCTATGTTTTGCCCATAAGACAATGATCTTTGTAATACCCCATAAGTACAGTTAATGATTTAACAAGATCGTCATCTTCAACTGATCCTGACCCCAAGAGGAAGAGAAACAAGTGTTTTCAATAAAGGATGAGAAAACAAGACAAAGGGAATGATAGGGTTATTAAGAACTGATATTGATCTTAAGATTATCTAAACTAAGGGTGTTGTTGCTAATTAATGCCCGTGAACAGTATTATTGTTACTGACTTAAGCTTGTAGGCACTAAGTCAATAAGTCTCCCAACGTATAAGCGAATGACTTAAGGGAAAAAGTATCTGCTCCATGATCTGCATTTTTGCAAATTAATCTTGGGCCATTATGTTACATTAGGCCTGGTGTATAGATATTACTAAAACTAATGTACATGTTGTGAGATAATGTGTCACTGTGACATCTTAAGAAGATAATGAGTTTTAAACATTGTAGTTGAAGGGAGAGATTCACTTAACCCATATTAACGATTAATCATTTTGCAGATTAGTTGACTTGGGCTTGTAAATTATGGGTCGAGTTGTTAATTTTGGGACCTTTGAATTATTGAAATTGATTGTGTGATTTACATGTGATCCTTTTAGGGTGCCGGAGGTTGGTGGATAACGATTAAATGACCGTAAAATGGTAGAACCAAACCACTATGTGTATGATCATTGCTAACTTAAAGAAGGTCATGGGCCATAAGAGACTTGCCACATAAGTAAAATTATGTATTTTAATCCTATGGACTTTAGGAATTATGGGGCATTTAAATAATAATGTTAAGGCCATGCATGTTTAAATTAAGAGATTATAACGTGGTTTTATATTATATTGTAATTCATTCTCTCCCAAGGTTATTCGACCTATGTTATAGAAAGCAAATAAGATAATGATATTAGCTAATTTCATGGAAAAAGGTAAATGAGGATTTTAAACTGTAGAAATCCCACCAAATTTGGAGGAGAGTTGAAGGGTGGTGGTAGTTGGATATGTCACTGGTGTGGTACTCCAACATTTAACACCATTAAATTATGCATTTAATATTTATGGAAATCCGTAAAGCTCCCTAAGGAAGTGAATTACATGTAACTTCTTCATTTAGTTTTATTGATGAAATTGGGGGAAAAACTCCACTTCTGGTATTTGTGCATGGTGAGAAAACTATGAGTTCATGTCACTATTTTTAGAAGAGGAAGTTTGTTTTTATGGGAAAATTTATAAGTCGGGAGACACCATTTTATGACTGTGAAGAAGGATTGAATTGTTGGCTGGTTCAAGGTGGATAGTTTAGAATCCGTAAACTTGCTGCTACTGTAACACTTGCTGGAGATAAATCTTGAAGGATTTAGGAATCAGATTTTGCTAGGAAAGAAACATTCTTTATCCCCTTTATATTTTTAATTCATTAGAGGTTAGAGTGAATACATATTTGCAATTTTGTTTAAGCTAAGAATAATTGGGTATGTGATGGTTGGAGGTTTTTGTTTTTTTTATATACTCTATTTTTTTGTGAAAAGAAATGGTAATCATACGGCTGTTGAACCTGGGTATCTAATATTTTTGTTATCTTGTATACTGCTCAAATCGTACTTGCTTAATAAGGTTATGAATGAGCAATTTTGTTTGCATTTTTCCAAAAAGGTTGACCCAGATAATAACGGGTTTTCGTGTAGATAATATAATATTATGCAAATCAATTTTGGGTGTTATGGGTTTTATTTTAACTGACCAAAATCTAGATATACGGATCTGGTAAGAAACTTATTCTAGATCTTGGTGTTATTTCTTTCACATCTAGTCTGTGGGTACCAACTGCAGAAAATAGAGGTGTTGTTGGGTATGTGCCAAGGGTTATCTGGTGATTTCTAGTTGGTGCTTCTATCTCATATCTAGGATATTTAATAGATTATTGTCTTCTATTGATTTGGCTATCAGAGAGACAGGATCTGTCGTGATGGCTTAGGTTCACTAGTTTTATTTTAACTAGAATGCTTATCTTAAATGGGTATGTGAATGGGTTGTCTCTGTCACCTTTGTAAATCAATTCCGGGTGTCAAACCTTCCTACTTTACTAGATTGGAATAATGCTTTGTTATAAATAACACTTCATGTTATCCTGGGTTGTTGTGTTAATCTCTAGAACTCTTTGGAAAGTTTTTGAACATTGTCTTGGATCCACTACTGGTATGGTTGGATTTTAATTGAAACAAATGCTAAGTGGTAAAACTTGGATTTCCTCATTACCGTTCAGTCTTGTGTCGACTGTAGGTTCAATAGAAACACTTTTCACCTAGGAATAAGGTGAGTGCAATTTGCTCATTATGATATGATGTTGATAGTAACAAGCCTTAGGCTCACTCAGATCTAAAAGAATACCATCACCAGCTTATTTGCTTAAGTTGTTGTCAAAACTAGTTTGCATTTAATACTAAATACTTGAAAGTAATTCAAGGACTACGTTGTGAAGGTCTGAACCTAACTCATCTTATGACCAGGTATGGAAATTCCTTGTTTCCTCATTCGGGAAGCTAATTTTGTTCAGTTATTGGACTTATATATATATATATATATATATATATATATATATATATACTTGTGGAGAAGCATGATTTGAGCTTGGCCTTGATGAGAACAACTAGCAAAATGATAGATTGTGCTTTGTTTTGGATAGATTTAAAAGTCTTATCGAACCAAGGGGTTTTGGTTGGCACCTTGGCTATGTTTGTTAAGTTATTGCTGCTCTATTTAAAGGTGCAACCTTGGAACTGAAACTTAGTTTTGTTTCCATTCTTTAAATTGATTTTTAAAGAAGATTCCAATAATTATATTATGTGGAGTATATGTAACTGATTAAATCTCTATAGGACAATTAAATCAAGTGTAACATATCTCCATTATTGAGGAGTAATATGTGCTAGTCATTGAGACAAATTTGGGGAGTTTAGACTCTTTACGTATGCATAAATAAGCTTTGGAATGGTTGTGCCTTCGGATTCTTATTACAGTTGAATATAGTAAGACATAATTCGAGATGATGTGTTTTATTAAAGAAGGTATAATACGGTATAAATAGGAAAAAAGTCTATATTTCCTTAACTCCTTTAAGTTACTACGATATGTAACTTGAGTTGTATAGATATCATTCCTTCTTAGGATATTAATGGATAATGCAAAATATGCTGTTTTATGTAGCTATGACATATAAACGTCATGTGTATTAACCAGATCTATTTGATGGATATGTTGGTATTGATGAAATTGGTTGGTTTCATTTCCATAGCTTGGATTACCTTGTGTGTCCAAGGTTAATACTTGTTTGAATTGCTTGAGCAGCAACAATAGTTGCAGCAATTTCTAGTTATGAATGGGATGGTATAGATACTTACCATGATTTGTAAGAGTTTGATACTCTATATAACCTCTGTGGAATTCAGTTGTAATTATAATAACATGTGGTATTAATTAGTTGATGGTCATTGTTTGACATTAACATATTTATCGGGCATTACTTCAATTTAAATAAGAGAAGTGTTGATGAGACTTTTTCATGGAGGAATACTGAAAAAGGGAAAAGAGTTGTACTTAATGTTTACAAAGCAAGTTAATTAAATATGATGTTTGTTGCATTACATGGTTATATTGTAAGAATGAGATTATTATTGTAGTATATATTCATTCTAACATTTAATGACATAAATTGATAAATGGGATAAAGGACTTTTCTTGCTCAGTTTAGTCAAACTGATCTTGCCTAACCATTGTAGGAAAGTGAGTGAAGATAACAAGTGTAAAGTAAAGAAACACCTTGATTATCTAATTGAACCGCATGCTTACTTTTAAAGGATAAAGTGGCAGTCAATTTATGAATTGAGACATTCTTAATTATGTCAAGGAAGTTATTTGTTGCCTTTGAGAAAAGATTTTATTGTAAAAATATACTGGGTACATTTATGATATATTGTGACATGGTAAAGATTCTATATATTTGGTCAATAAATACATGCTTCATATTGTTGAAGAATGTTGATGCCTCTCTGCAATCTCTGTAATAAATTCTACTATGTTGTAGTAGTGTCGGTATAAGAATGGCTTTACACTTATGATATTTTATGAAAATTGGATCATTGGACGATTGTAATGGAGGGTTGTTGTAACTCTTTGTTTTGGAAATATAACAACTATCTTATGGACTAGGTGAACCTAGTAAGTTCAATGGATGAGTTGTGAAGTTATAAATCATTAATATAATGGATAGGTTAATGGATCACACTATGAAGTAGTGTTGATGAATTCTTTAATCTAAACTGATTAACTAGGGGAAGTTAATATTATTGTTAGCAAGAGGTTGTGATTCCTCACAAGACTAGTTAAAGATTAAATGCTTGGTAGATGAGAAATCATCTAGGTATGAATCTTGATGTATATGCTTATGTATACATACTTAAGGAATATTCTTTTAGTAAAGTTTGAGTAACTATACTAGAGATAAATTAATATGATGAACCTTTTGGATGATAAGATAAAGTTCAACATATAAGGGTTATGTCTTTAAACTTGTTGATGTTCCTTTTGGGAAGCACTTAAACCTTTAAGGAAATTAAGTTGAAATACTTGTAAAATTAACCCAACTCCTGTAACATGATGGGGAGTTCAACATAATACTTCAAGGTGAAATAATAATGAGAATAGAACACAGATGTTCTTTGATACTTAAGCGAACTGTCTTTCCATAAAATGGGTAAATAAAGTATAAGATCTATCAGATTACCATCATTCGAAATATGATGTGATGAACGTTTATGATGGAGTTACTCCAACTAACAAGATGTAATGAAGATAATCCATTAATAATTAGGTTGAACATAAATTCTAAAAGGACCCATAGGATATGGGATATAGTTGGCATAGAATTGTATGGGAGATGATTAAATCCCATAATACTAAACCTCTATGAAACCATGGGTATGATGCCCAATGAAAATGATGAGATTGTTGATGGGAACATGTAGATTGTGCTCAATTTGAGTACTTTCCATCATATTCACTATGGAATGAAGAGGCATGTCGTGAGGTAGTCATATCTTTAACTCTTCAACTTGCTTTGGGAGTGACCTCATTGGAACCTAGACACGTGGAGCATTTGCGCTAGTCTGAGAACCTACTTTGAAGTTCCATCTTTGGGACCATGCCAATGGGACATATGTAAGAATTCCATGGGTCTTTCCATAGTCAATTTTAGCCCTGAGCGAACAAAAGAACCTAGAGTCGAGGTAACAAAAATGCATGCTACAAGATTCTTAACAAAATAATATAATCAGTTTGGTGACTCACCAAGGGATTCCATGTAGGTCATGGAAGAATCCAACATCTCTCACCTATCAAAATAAAAAATGTGGCTCACAGAGGGCCACTTAGAGCTTCTATAAAGAAGCCTAGTATTCGAGCCATTCTTGCTTTGTTGGGTAGGTTCTTCATTATAAAGCTTGAAACAATTAGTCTAACTCAATTATCTCCTTGTGGGAGAAACCCTGGAGGCTTTGCATTACTATATGCAAGTAAAAATCTAACTGTATGATAGGATTAATGATGGTCTCAACCTCAATGACACTAGAGTCCTCTTTCAAATCTGGAAGATAGTCTTGTCTTGGAGCTTAGCGACCAAATTTTTTGGATTTGGTCCTTTGATAAGACTGTGGATTCATATGGGAAGGGAGAAGGGAAACCTAGTTGTACTAATTCATTGATATTCTACTTTATTTCCTTCATTCCTAGCGGAGCTATGCAAGAGATTTTGACATTTGATATAAGCTTTGTTACAGCTCAAAATCTCATTGATTTTTTCCGCTATCAACCGCCTATTAGTGATTCCTACATTTTGAAGGGTGGGGTTTGAGGAATCATAGAGTTTTTGAATCAAAAGATTTGACTCCTGGACCTTGGTGGATAAGGCATTGCTGATGGTGGAGACTGCATTTTCTACCTTAGAGCACAACTCCTGTGCATCGGATATAAATCTAAGTGTCGGGCCATATTTGTAGTAGTGATGGTAATCTGTCATAATAGGAGGCATAAAAACCTTGCACTAATGATATGATTCCCGCCTTTTGGGATTGTTTCCTAATTGATTGGTCAAGTCCTTGACCATTTCATCAAAAGATTTTAACATGGCCTGAAAGCCACTCTTTTCCTATGAGAGTGAATTAACCAGGGCCTCGAATGTAGCAAGATTAGCTGCCAGAGCTTTTACCTCTTCTTGAGAAGATGCGGGGATTTCTTGGTTAACATGTCTTTCAAATCCTTCTTGAGTTGATCAACCTCTCTGTCTTTGGCCTTAAGCTCAACCATGCGATCTGTTGCTATAGCCTCTACCTTTCAAAGGTGGCTTATAACTTCTTAAGCTAAGCTAGTTGTTGAGTTTCAAATAGTTGGTAGTGACTACCACCACCATTTCATTCATTAGCTTGACCTTTTCTTGAGGACAGAATTCAGGAAGGTCCATCGTGATAGCACGATGGAATAGTCATCATGCTGCATTTGTTCTATGGGCTTAGATACCTAAGGGACAAGGCAAGTGATGGTCAAAGAGCTCTACTGATGATCATACAAGGATCACACCTACTTAGTTGATAGAGCTTCCATCTCCTTCTCTTATTTAATATCCTCTGATCCCAAGTGACTTAGTGGACTCTTCTTGGCTCAAAAATTTGGAAGGAGAAGAGACCATTCCCCTTGCAAATGGGAAACCAGGTGGTAGGCCATATGGGACAGTAATTAGTAATTGAGACACTGTAGATACTATGGCTGAAGAAGGGGACATGATTAGGTGGGGTGAGAAGCTTGGGATGGTGGTAGGGAACTGCGGAAGTAGAGGAGCGATAGGCAGAGGAAGAGTTTGAGATGGAGTGATGAAAAAACAAAAGGGGCTTTCCAAAAGGAAAGGTGGAAGTGGAGGCGTTACCGAGAGAGAAGTCCCAGGTTGTGGTGTAGACATCATAGGGACCGCGATTGAATTCATCCTTTTGTGGGTTGGGCTGGAAAATGAGTCTCCTCTGCTGTTGATTTTGAGAGGTCTGGCGATGGTAAAATTGGTAGAGGATTCTAAAGAGGAGTGGTAGATAAAGGTTCTTCTGGTATTCACTAATTTTGGAGCTCAGAAGATTCTATGGTTGACCTGAGAGATTTCTCAAAAGTGAGCACAATTATATCTTCACTTTCTGGATCGAGACATGCTCGCCTCCCATTTATCCTCCCACTTATTTCACTAAGGGCCTCCTTGAAGCTCTATCCAGTCTAGCCAATTTCCTACCTATATTTCCAAAAGGCCTCAATTTTCTGGGGCTCCAATCCCTTCTTTTTAAGGCTGCTCAAAGCCCTTTTCCAATTGTTAGAGTAGGGTCAAATGCATATTTGACCTAGTGGAATGACTCCCAGTCTAGAGTTGGGATATCCTGGAGTTTGATGAAAATACAGGTGATTCAGCCTAGGGGCTCCGACGTGAATTGAAAAATGGCCTTGGCTCATGCTTGCAAGAGTTGGAGATTTTATTTGTAGCCAAAGTAGCAGCCATTTCCCCATCTAGATCATACCTCCATGAGTCCTTAATCAAGGTGAAACCATAGGAGGCCAAATTTTGTGATAGATAATGGTCTACTCATCTTTTGAGTATGGTAATCCCTCCCCTAATAAATGGAAGCTCATAGACTGCTTTCTTCTTTTTAGTAGAGCTAACCTCTAGGTCCAGGGTAACTTCAAGACCCACAATACGAGGTGTGAGAATCCTTAGGAGCATGAAGGATTCACCCTTGAATACGTGGACCTGAATCATGGAATGATCTTTGGCAAAAAATTAGTCATAGGTGTGTAATGGGTGCGAGAAGATAGAGCTGCATCGATTTGTTCATTCTGTTATTTATCCCTTCAGGATCAATCTATAGTAAAAGAGGTTCCACAAAAGCATTGTATTTTTTAGACATTTGAAGAACAAGACATTACATGGGTCCGGTAAATACCGGGATAATATTTTGAAGATTTACTTCCTCATCCCATAAGGTCAGAGTCAGAAACTGGCCAAAATATTGAACATTTTGGTATAGGATGAGGTGGAAAAGAAAAGATGGATATATGAAGGTGGATGCCATTGAGAAATGACTGAGTTACTCATAAATTGAACCCATGATGACCTCCACAAAATCGAATTTATATGTCTTCTTCGATTGATGGTCCTCATTTGGAACAATGCTATCATCTACCAATCCTCAACGCCTTTGTTAGAGTCCTGCTGAAAATAAAAGCCAACATAGAACAGGCATCCTAAGCATCAAGAATAAGAGAATTTAAGGTAATGGGGAAACTTGAAATCACTGAAACCTTTGGTGTCGATAGCCTCAACTCCTTAGTGAGGAAAGTGGCCTTTGTTTGACACTAGGTCCATACGGTTTGAAGTTTAACTATATTATAGAAACTAGCCTTTTGATCATAGGTCAGGGATAACATGTCCCTGATAGCCTTTGGTGTAATTACTATAGCTATATTTTGGCCCTGGATTGTGTGGCTCTCTCGAGTTAAAGCAGTGTGTGCGTCGTATGAGCTCTTAGCATGGGTGCATAAGAGGAACCATATATTGGGTGAGAGTTGTGCTCCAAGTCCTAGAACCAAATGACTCAGAGTCTCCCAGAAGGTTGAACCTAGTGCATGATGCTTCTCTTAAAGTTTTAGGCCTTTTTTTTTTGAGAAATACGTCAAATATATTGTCGGTTGGGTCGATGACCAATGAAAGGTTGTTGTACCAGGAAAATGGGTTTGGGTATCTTAACTTAGGTTGATGCGGTTGAGGAGGAATGGGTTTCCCTACTTAGGATTTTGTTGCATGAACAAAACTAGAGGTGGCCATGGTATCTCTGAATCTATAAATGATTCTGGAGGATTTGGAGACTTTGATATTCATCAATTAACTCAGAAAATTTAAAATGCTTTAGAATGACCCTACCGAACAGCTTGAGGCACCTTTAATAGCCATTTCTACTTAGGAAGTAAAGGCTTGCATGCTATTAGAGTCACTTCTTATAACGTTCTTTTTAGGCAAGAGACCCAAGGCACCAAACTCGGTGACTTTGATAGATCTTGCATTAATTGTGGATCTCTTCATTAAGAAAGGGGCCTTACCCTTGATGACGACTTCAAAGTGAGAAAATACAAGGGGAGGGGCCTCCCTCAAAAATAAAAGAGACGTAGATAGGGGTAGTGGAACACATTGAAAAATACTCAAAAGAAGAACAAAGGCACAAAACAAAGACAAAAAGAAGGGAAGCAAATATGTACATATGATACAATTTCGAGGATACCTAAATGTAGGGTTTCAAGTGAATCCCATTCACTGGGATAGCCAAAGGATCTCCCACCATGGTTTCAAGTTCAAACGAGTTATTATGCTTACATGTACTGATCTTGAATGGTCCAGTCCATAAGGGGTCAAACTTCCCATGGTTCCCGGGCTTGGCTTCTCTTGCATCCCACTTTAAGATGGTGGTTCCGACTTGGAAGTTTGGCTCCAATGTCTTTTGATCAAACCATGTCTTGACTATTTGTTGGTGATTGATCATGGTTTTGTGGGTGAGTTCACACCTTTCCGAAGTTCAACCAGCTTGGCGAGCCTCACTGGCATCGCTCCATTTTCCTCTATCTCAAATCCTTTCAAGTACTTTTAATGTAGGAATCTCTATAGAAATTGGCATCATAACACTTTTTCATAAACTATTTCATATGGTGAAGCCTTCAGGGTCTATTTTGGAGTGATCGATCAACCCATAAGGCTATTTTAACATACTCGTGTCATAACCTTTTATGCTCATTTCCCATCCTCTTGATGAGTCTTATTAGATTCTCATTTCTAGACTTTTCTAGAACATTTACTTAGGGGTAATAGCTAGAGGATGTCTTTAAAATCCCATGCCTAATAAAGCAAAATCGGACACTTTAGCTCCTAGGAAATATTTGGCGTTGTCAGATATAATGGTGCGGGGGACCAAAACGTGTGGTGATATCCTGCAAGAGTCATAGGATCACATTTTTAGTGGACTCCTTGAGCGGAACTGCCTCCATCCACCGGGTGAAATAATTTGTTGCTGTGAGAATCCACTTGTGTCTGACACTTGAATTCGGGTTAACCATTCCAATGAAATCAAGACCCCATTGTGTGAAAGGCTATTCAATTAGGATGGGGTTGAGGGGAAACTTTGAGCTTCTTTGAAAACCTGCGTAAACTTGATAAACCTTGCATTTGTTTGTTTTTGCCTAGCTATCAACGAACAAGCTAGGCTAGAAATATCCTATTTGCAAGATCTTTATAGCCATGGTTTGGGCCAAAAAGTGACCACCCGAGTCTCCGTCATGTAATTACCTTAATACTCTCTTCACCTCCTTATCCTCCAGGCATCTTAACATTAACCCATTAAAGTTTCTCTTAAAAAGGAAGTTGTCAATTATAGCAAAATGAGCCCCTTGTTGCCTATAATATCTCCTCTTTTTCAAGGGGAGATGGCCTGGATACTCTCTGGTTTGCATAAAATGATTTTTTAGAGACCCATCTCTCGGGTTTGTCCTTCTAGAGGTACATTACGCCTTTGATTCACCATTAACTTTGGGGATAGGTTCTTGCATTAAATATTGACACATCCCTCTACCTCTCACAAACATTGCAGGGTTTTAATTCTATGTCGTATTATAGGATCTTGGTTATCCAATTTTCTCTTTTTTAACTTATCTCTCCCTTCATTATGTATTCTTTGACATTGGGGTGAGCCACCATGACCCGATTTTTTTGTGTGTGACCAGATGTTTGAATTTATTCATACCTTTGACTATGGCATATGCTTTCCTTTCCAAAAAATTGTATCTTATTTCATATTCATGGATGGTTTTTGAAAATAAAGCGATTGGATATTCCTCCCCATGTTGTTCTCCTTTCTAAGTTAATACATATGCTAGGCTACTTTTCCCACCATATACATACATAATGAAACTCTTTGAGAAGTTAGGGTTGTGGAGTACTGAGGGCCGATGCAATAACCTCTTTTATTGATTCAAAATACTGATGACCCTCTTCAGTCCATTTGAAAACTAGGTCCTTTTTTAGCATAAGGGTGATTGGGTGGATAGTTCCTACGAAATTTGATATAAACCTACCGATAAAGTTGATCTTTCCTAAGAAGGATTGAACAACCTTCTTGTTGACTGGCGGGGAAGCTCCAAAATGGCCCTGAATCTCTTAGGATCAATGGAAACTCCCTCCTTTGACACCACATGTCCCAAGAGCTTTCCTTGGGGAATTTCAAGATACATTTCTTTGGATTCAAAGAGATTCCAAACTCTTGACATTTTTTAAACACAACTTCTAAAGCATCAAAATGCTCTTCCGCCATTTTAGTAAACACTAGTAAGGTCATCAAGGTATATGAGGATTACCTTGTTTATCAACGCCCCAAATGTGGTGTCCATGGATCTTTAGAAAGTAGCCCCTGCATTTGTGAGCCCAAAAGGAATTTTTGCATAGGTGAAGGTTCCCCATTTGGTCGTGAAGGTAGTTTTATGCTGATCCTTTTCCACGAGCCATATTTGGTTATAACTTCAAAAAACCATCCAACAAAGAAAACATCTCGGAGCTCGAGTATCTATAAAATTTGTTTCATAGAGGGCGGGGGAAATGGTCTTTCGGGGAGGCCTTTGTTTAGATCTTTGAAGTCTATTGAAAGTCATATTTCACCATTCTTCTTCCTTACTGGAACCAGGTTGGAGACCCACGTGATGTGTTTGATTAGAAAAATGATACGGGCTTCCAATAATTTATTTAACTCCTCATCCATGAGGGCTTCCACCTTAGGGTTCATGGGCCTATGATTTTGATGCACGAGCTTAGTCCCTTCCTCCAAGTCAATGGTGTGTTGGATAATGTCATTATAATAACCATGGAGATCATCATATGTCTAGGCCATTATTTTATCATTCTTTTGACACAAGGACACAATTCGGTCTCTTTCCTTTTGGGTCACCAACTTTCCAACTTTTAGTCACCGTGTCCTAACTATTTCTAGTTCTACATAATATTATTTTACTGCCTTGAACCTTCTTCGATCTGTACTAGCATCATCCAAGTCAAAAATATTCTCAAGAGTAATTAATCCTCTTGGGAGCTTGTTTGTCTTTAGTTGTATTATCTGGTCCCCATATGCTTCTTCAATCTTAGGTGGAGCTGATTTGTTGCGAATTGATCGATTCTTTGAAGGAAATGTATGATCTACTGGTCATTATCAAACACCTACTAATGGTGTATGTTGTCAGGGATAGAGGGGTGAATGATCACCTTTATGGTATCTTTATTTTTAAGTAGATCCTGGGTTGGGTCAAATTGAGACCCAATGGTAGCCATCCTGTCTACCTCTATATTTTGATCATGGGGAACTACCTTAATGTTGAAGGCTTAAAAATCATCTATTAAATCCCATACCCAGTCTGGTAGGATCTCATCCTTGGGTTCTTAGTGGCAGTGGTATTCCTTACTTGTGTGACCACCAATTCCAAATCACCAAATACTCTTAGCTTCTTGATACCCTCCTTTTGGGCAGTGCATAAACCATGTACCAAGGCTTTGTACTCTACCTTATTACTAGTGTAGGAGGATTGGAAATGAACTTACTGGAGTATCTTCCTACAAGAAGGAGATTCGAGGTAAAACCAGCTTCCGAGCCATTTTTTCTTCTAGCCCTATCAAAATATAGGGTCCATATTGGAGGGTCACCGAGAAAGCTGGTCTGCCATGCATCACGTTCTCCTTTTACCTTTAGGATTGTGGGGTTTTCATCGAAGATGATGTAAGTCCCCAGGCCAGTTAAATTGAAGTTCCCAAATGGATCTCCTTGGGGAAGATTAGATAGATGATTCCCCCTGGGGCTCTCTGTCCTCTACATAAAGTTCTTATCCTGGAGATCATAGCATGGGAGGCCTTGTAACTAGAAGGCACTTGGTCTGTTATATGCTCTTTGGAGAGTGGTTCTGACAAGACCTTCATTTTGGACCCATACTTGGTTTATAGGATTAAATGGGACCAATATAAAGACATATACCCATTGATCTTGGCCATAAAATATCGGGAGAGTCGGATCCCAAAGACCGGCGAGACATTAATCACCACGATATCTTAACAAACAACTATATTTAGGAACAAATAGAGTTGTAATGGGAGCCCCTTGATAACCCCTATGGTTGAAGCATATTTCCCATCTAGTTGTATAACTCCTTTCTTTAAGGGTTCATATTGAACTCCTAAAGCATCTACTATTGCTTGAGGCATGACAATAGTACTTGCACTAGAATCTATCATGGATTTATGTAATAACTTCTCACCTATAATAAGAGTTAAAAACAAGGGGTTAGGCCTTGGCTTACCCACCTCTCCTTATTATTTAGTAATATGGCTTATGTAGGCACTTGAGCATCTTCGACCCATCCTTTCAAGGGACCCACCTTGATTGCATCCCCTTGTAATTTTAGTGTTTCTTAGAGCAACTCCTTTTTCTCGGGAATGCTTAGAATATACCACAAAGATGCGACGGATGACACCTTTTTCAGCTATTGGAATATGTTTATGGGTCTAACCAACAATGATTTGAGAGGTGCTTAATGCTTCATTATTTCCTTATCAAGGTGATGGACCTATTATTCATGTACAGTTGGTTTTGGAGCTTGCTTTATTTTTAGAGAAGACGTGTTTACGATAATCGGAGGTTCTTTGTACACCTTGTTGATCGAAGTCAAAGTGGGTGCTTCGCTTAAATGATCCTTTTCTTGAATTGGGTGTTGTAGTTAAACTGAATAGGAGTCATAACATATACCTCATTTATGAAGACAAATTCCTCTCATGCTAACCAAGAAAAAATAGCATGCTCTAGTGAAATCTTCGACTCTTGTTCTAGGGACATCCCTTGCATTTGGGCGGTGAAAGTAGTACTTTGGGCTCCCTCAGACTGGTGGGGTTGAGCCATACATGCATCATAACATTATCTTGATCATTTCTTAGTTATCCTTAGCTACAAGTTCCCTTCAAAGGTCTCTCAAAGATATGAGATTTATTGCAAGGGAAGCACCAGGCATTGGGTTCCTCAGCCAGATGGTTTTTTCGGGGACGAGTTCTCTTCCACTATTGGGGGATGATTCGAAGAGGCATTGGTACAAGGACTATTTGATTTGATGGTTGAGTGGTTGGTGGCCTCTGAGTATTCTAGTATGTAGAGGGGTAAGCGGGCCGGTTACCTTAGAAACTATGATAATTTTTCCTTGGATAAGCTTCCTGATTCCTTTTAAGGTTCACTATCTCGTTAGAAAAAATTCTTAGGATATTCCTCATCTCCTCCATTTTGGGAGAGGAAGATGAGGTGTAGTGATAGGAGTGGGAACCATAAATGGAGGGGGTAATTATATAAAGATGTAATGGTCGAGGACTAGCTCGGTGTTTGTACTTGTGAAATGGGGGCTATCTCAGGATTTATCGGTAAAAGAGTTCTACGAGGGAGCTTCTCGGCATCTATTAGATTATTCTCGGCTTGGAAAAAAATGTTATAGGATTATGGAAAATAATCCTCCCAATGATTGAATCATTACCGAAATATCTGAATTTAGGGATTTTAGGTAAAAGACAAAAGCCATACCTGCAGGTGGTCTAGCCAAGGCTGGAATCCTTTGTCATATTTTTATGGGAAGGTGTTAAAATCTATCATCAATTCTTGCGGACCCTTTTTAATACCAATTATTTGTTATAGGAGTGATGACCAATCTCCCTTTTTGCTGAACCTTGTCACCAAAGGCCCCCTAATTGGTCCCAAGTACCAATAGTGTTAGGGGTTAAAGATTGGTACCATTCCAGGGCCCTTCCCTTAAAAGAGGTGGCCAACAGACGTAAGGAAACATCTTGTTCCCTTATATAATGTACTACACATATCTCTGCTACATCTTGGAGATTCTCCTCGGGGTTTTGAAATCCTCACCACTGAATTTGGGTAATTCTTTTAATGCATTGGTTGGAATAGGGTTCCATACTGCGGCGGGGGCATGAGCAAGATGAGTGGGCTTCCCTGATCCCATGAAACAAATGGTCTCAGAGGTGGAGGATGAAGATGAGCCATAATGATAGGTCTGAGGGTCCTATTTGACTATGTAAAAGGCCTACCTAGTGGAGGGGTTGAGAGAGTCCGGTCTAAGGGGGACGGGGACCTCTGAACATGTCTTCCCCTTCTATTCTCGTTGGGGAGATAGCTACAAATATTAGATCAGAACCACCTCCCTTTCTCTCTCCCTCATTCACATTCATTTTTTCCTTCAAGTGGGTGAGCTAGACCTTACTCTAGTTGATAGATTTTTGATGTTGCTCAATCCAGGAATTAATGTCCCACCGGGCGTGCTAGGAAAATTGTTGACGATAATCCTTACGGATGAACCATCAGAGTTGTAGGAAACCTTAGGTTGGTGAGACGTGCACCCTAAGGTGACCTCCATATTTTAAAGAAGTTGACTCTTCTCTAGTGGTTGGGGTAGGGTTAGAGGAAAACATGTAAATGAATAAAATAAAAAGGCGATGCACCAATCTAAGAGAAATGAAATAAAACTTGAGATCTTTATCTAGAATAGTTGAAGGGATGAACAACATGATCCACTACTCTGATAATGCAGAAATCTGAGGAACTGAAATGATTGATTTATAGATAATAAATGAAATAGGGAAATTCTAAGGGCATCAAGCATGATGAATTTCCTGACTCATTTAGAACTACTTCTTATAAAAGAAATGAAAGTTCAGAACATGCGAAAATCCAATTACACAGAATAAGAACTCTTTATTCATATAGAGAAAGGGTACATAAGGCCCATGAAAGCACAGATTACACTTCTCTTCTATGACAAAGGCCTACTAAGGCTAGATTTTACAAAGCATACAGAACTCTTCGCTTTTTTCCTCCTTACGGCCTAGAATTCTCTCCTTTTCTTTTCTATTTCCTTTCTTGCTTTTAAGGACATCCTCGATTATCACTCTCAGCTACCACCTTTTTCATGTTCAATTTTGATAAGGCCCTGCACTTATCCTTCTGGCTCCTACCCCCAAATATTTTAAATGTAGCGCTACCACTGTTAGTGTTTTAATTCAGATCTGGAATAAATATTTCACTCCTTTATAGGAGTGTGTGCATATGCCCCCTACTTGGTATTACTGTTGGGTCTCATGATCGATGAAGCTCCCTTTTTTCCATGTGGAGGGTTTGCGCTCATTCAGGGTCCTCTATTTTTAGGCTTGTATCAAACATGTGCCAGATAGACATGTGGAGAGCTTCCACGAGGTAGTCATATCTTTGACTCTTCAAATTTCTTTGGGAGTGACCTCATTGGAACCTGGACATGTGGAGAATTTGTGCTAGTATGAAAGCCTACCTCAAAGTTCCATCTTTAGGACCGTGCCGATGGGACACATGGAATACTTCTATGGGTATTTCCATACTTAGTCAATTTTAGCCCTGAGCGAACAAAAGAACCTAGATTCGGGGCAAAAAAATGAATGATACAAGAGTCTTAACAAAAGAATATAATCACGTACAAAAGGCAAGATGAAAATGACATATAAATTTTTACTTTAAATATAAAAATAGGTGCATTAATTACACATAAATGACACATGTAGGTTGGTGTCGATAAATGTGCTAACTAGATGTTAGAACTTGACTTCCTTTTAGCAACTCTGTTGGGCTTCACGTTTTGGAATTCAATCTACAAATTACATTTGATTTGTAATTACAACCCCAAAACCCAAAATGTTCTATTTCCTTTATATTTTGGGTTTCAAAATTTGACTTGTAATTTACATGCAAATTGTAAATCAACACTCGAAACCCTAAATACACTTAGGAGATCAAGTTTCAGGAGTTTGAAGTCAATTACAAATTTACATGTAAAGTTGCAATCGAAATCCAAAACCTCGAGATACACATGGGGTTCACGTTTCAAAATTCAGAAGTCAATGTAAATTTTATATGTAAATTATATTCTAACCCTTGATTCCTAAAATACAAATGCTTCTTTGTATTTTAGGTTTTGGGATTTGAGAAGCAATTTATAAATTGATTCCCAAAATTTAAAATTTGAAACAAAGGGAAAATTTTGACACTTAGATTTTTTTTTTCAAATTATTGAAAGAATTTTTTTGTAAGGAATTATTTTCAAAGACAAGGTAAGGTGACTTAAAATGTCAATAGGTTTGACCCCAAAACACTATTCCATGCTCCCGAGGTAGAAAAACTCACTCTCAAGGTCCTCAAATGCACTCGACGGGTGACATCAACATTTCAAAACTCATTTTTCACACTTTTTAAACCCTCTTTATCCCATTATATTTTACCCAAGGTGTAATGGGGACAAGGTGGACACCAAAGTGTGACCCCCATCAATTTTGTAGTTTCATCACTTGAAATTATGACTTTGGGTGTTAGGGTAAGTAAATGAGTGATTTGAGTTTCATGGGCCCACTTTTCATGTACTTGAACCCACGGGTTGGAATTTTTCACCCTCTTTGTCCCCTTGGATTGTACCAAGGTGAAAAGGGGACAAAAAAGTGTGACCCCCAATTAAGGTAAGCCTTTCGCAACTCATCCCTCTCCACTTTTTCACCTAGGTTGCACAAAATTAATTTCTACGTTGTCATCCTTTCATGAGCTCAAACCAAGGTCACAATTTTTCACTCCTGTCATCACCATTGTACCCAATATGAAAAGAGTACAATGGGGATATGAAAGTGTGACCCCCTTCCTTCCATGTAGCTTCACGGTCACATGAAAACTCATTTTTAGCTCCTGGTGACCAAATTTCAGCCCCGATGATCATTCCCATCTCCTTGAGTCTCATCCAAAAGGAACTCAAAGATTCCACTTGTCACCATCTAGTTCAAGTAAAAATTTGTGTCCCTTGTGTCCCCTTTTTCTCTCTTTCACGGTGTAAGCCAACTTAAACCACATCCCAAGTCTAGTGAAGCTATTAGGTCAAAGGTGAGTTAAGATTTTCAAAATAAAAATGAATAACTCCCTCACCTTACATACTTAGTCATTTTCAAACTTTCAAATGCTATGTTATTCCATCCAAAACCTCAATTAACGTACATGTATGCTGTTATTTTTCCCATACATTTATTCCCAAAATCTGAAGAATGTGCACATTTCCAAAACAATGCACCCAATTTCCACCAAAGTTTGTGAGTACATTCCCTCCAAAAATTCCTTCATGTTGAATATAAGAGCACAACCATGGATTCTATATATATAATTTATACAATCCATGTGAAATTTTCATACCCATAGGTTTCCTTTTTAGATCTATGGATCTCTGGTAAGAGAAAAACCTCAAAAATTGGAGAAAAATATCATGAAGGAAAACCTAAACTTTTAAAACTAGTTTCATTTTAATAAAACACTTAGAATAACTCCATCCAAATATAGTAAGTGACAAGGCTTCAAAATTCCAAAATATTAAGTTTCCAAAAATGGTAAATTACAACACTGTGCACTCCAAAAAAAAACAAAACTATCAAAAAGTGAAAAATTAGGAAAACTCACTAAAAATAGCTAACCTAGTCAGGACCTACTAAAAAAATAAATTCATCAAATTAGACTCGAATCACTTATGTCAATTAAGATTTTACATATATCATTATTTTTTTGGAAATTCCAAGGCTAGGACGTTGTCTCATAGTTCAAAAAGGAGAGAGCCCTCATAGGATCCCAAAACATTAGTATCGAGGTGAATTATATATGACACACTTTAATGCAAGAATTTGGATGATTCAACTCATCCTAATTGTCATAGAAAGGAATCATCATGGTTGAATTCATCCAAGAAGGATATTTCTTCATCACTAAAGTGAATTGGGAAGCTCCAGACCAAGTATATAAAATCTCTAAACCAAAATCTTGATGGAGTATTTCAACCTAAAAAAATGAATTATTCCTCTCAAGTGAATAATAATGATGCTCCTGCATCATATCCACTTCTCCCAATGTGCCTCAACCCAATACCATCATGTTTACAGGATCAAGAAGTCATCACAGGTCCACTCAATGTAAATCTCACAACAATGTTTCTAAACACTTATTCAATGCTTTGGAGTGTTCCCACATCTCACAGAAGAAATAGATTACAACCAAAATGTTCCTAACTAAAAGGAGGTCAAATAAACATTGTTTCATTCAAGGAGTAATTATTGTATCTTGATAAGGACCTATTTTAATGAGGAACATATGAGCAAGAAGGTTTCTGAGCATCATGAAGTTGATTCCATTCAAAAGGGTGACATATTTGTCACAAAGGTGAATTTTGAATCCAAGGAGAGTGAGGTGATGATATCCATGTTTTGACTCCGACCTTGTGTTCAAAAGGATTACCATGTTTGTAAGAATGGGAAATCACCTCAATTTCACATGTTGCAATTCACTTAGTAGTGTTCTTAAACACTCATTCAACACCTTGAAGTGTGTTCAAACCTCATAGGAGGAAGCATATGCAATCACAATATTTCAGTTCAACGGGTGGTCATAGGACAAGAATTTCATTCAGGGAGAAATCCTTCTATCTATAAGATGAAGACTAGTTTCAATGAGTAACAAAAAAGCATGAAAAGGTTTGAGCATCTTGAAGTTGATTTTTGATCACTAAGGTGAATTGTGAATACTAAGAAGAGTGAGGTTATGATCTCTATATCTTAAATCCCACCTTGTGATCAAAGAAGATCACCTTGTTCCCATCTCAGTGTAAATTTCATAATAGTGTTTTTAAACACTTATTCAATGCCCTGGAATATTTCCATATCTCATAGAAGAAGGAGATTGTAATCAAAATTATTCAATTTAGCAAGTTCTTCATCAAAAGAGGCTTCAACTTCATCAGATTGATTGACCCCCCTCTCTCCCCTCTTTCTTTTCTTTCCATATTCAAATTCTTTATTAATAATTTTATTTTCACTATTTTTTCTTATTGACTTATGTGACCTTCAACTTAACATTGTAAGAGTTTTGTTTCATTAATAATAAAAAGGCACACTTTTATTACCTAGGAATATGAAAGGTCACAAGTGATGAGGAAATGTGAAAATTCATGTGGGGGGAGTTGAAAAGACATTTATAATGCTATAAATAGGAATGGATTCACCATTCCGGAGGGTTGATAGTTGTTGATTTTTGTAAGTTGTTAGATTTCACTACTACATGCAAGCAATAAAAGCTACATTTATTTTATCTCCTTATCTATGTTACTCCATTCCATCTACTTTACAACTTTTTAAGCATTGTAATCTTATACAACCAAGAAGTAACTTTGTGTCCTTGATTAATGGATCCATAGAATTTTGTGTCTCTAATTTTTATTCTTACTATTGCTTGTATGGTTAAATTATTTTAATTGAGTGTGGACCCACTTTGGTTATTGTTAGTGAGAATATATTAGTTTCTACTCACAACATTAACCCTCTCTCCTTATTTCTCTTACTCCTTTGTACCTCTCTTCAAAGCAAATTCCTCCCATATACACTATTAAACAATTTTTATACAAGTTTAGTGGAGTATTATTGTGTGGTTCCTTACCTAATGACCACCCCATAACTTGAGTTAGTTTACATTCAATAACAAGAGCCTTCCCTTACCTAGGAAGGAGGGGCTTAACTCCATGATCATTGGTGAAAACCAATAATATGCACTATGAAAAATTATTTCACTAACAATTTTGGTGACCTCGCTAGGGAAGGTCTACCCTTTATAAACCCTTAAAATATCTCTAAAAATAAAATAAAAAGATATTTGAAAAATCACAAAAATAATAAAATATTTTTTTATAAACTTGGAAACTCATTGTTGAAAATTCACTACTGATTTCTGCTATAAACTTGTCATTTTTAGGATGTAAATTTCCATATACATGTTAGAAAATATTTTACAAAGTAACAAAAGAAAGATTCACTATAGAAAACTGTTATCAAATTTCCTTCATCGCCATGAAATTAGATAACAAGAAAATTCTTGTTGATTAAATACCAAAGGAGTCAATCCTCTAGAAATATGGAAGAAAACTTAGCCAAATCACAATGAAAAAGTGGAGTCAGGAATGTGTCAATTAAAAACATTGCAATGAAGCCATAGAAAGTGCCATGTGTCGACCGTGCACAATTCTAAAAGAAAAGGAAGGGTGAAGAAATTCGTAACTTAAATTTTTAGCAAGAGAGTCAATTTACAGTTCTCTTTAGAATAAGCAAACCCATTAAGAGTTATGTTTCCCCTCGAACTCAAAAGGCCATAGTTGGAGCATTTCTTAATCGATTTACAAAAAGTCTATGCCATCGAGTTATGACTCAATGCCCGGGGAACAACAACCAAGAAATTCAAATATAAAGTTGATATATGGGGGTCTATTCCTTAAAAAGTGATCCCACTTAAAAGAAAGTAGTTGCAGGTAGTTGAGAGAGTGATAAATGAGTATGGACCTCATTCCTTGATGACAGATCATGGGGTAGTGTGAGATAGATTTTGCAAATCTATTTCTATCACTTCATTTCATTCATTACAAACCGGAAGTGGTTGGAAGAAGAGTTTCAGAAATTGTTCTCCTCTCCTCCATATCCTATATATTGTAATCCAGGGACTAGAAAAAAGAGACTTCAGAATATCTCCGAGGAGTTAGTATTTTTTTGGGCCCTTGTTTCTTCTCCTCTTAGGGAAGGAACATGGAACTCAAGCCTTCTTCCAGGAGCTCTGTAATGGAATTTCCTTTCCTCTTACCTATTGATTGTTGTACTATGCACAATTTTGGAGCAATATAAAGATGTCCTGTGATGCATTTCATCCATCCTTTACATGTTTTTATAGTCTCTAATAGCCTTTACTTCATTGTTGGTATATTGTGCATATTTCTAATGTTCATTGCAATTTTCAAAGGACGTGATTACTAGGTTTTAAATGGAGTTAAATGTGAATTTATCTCTAGCCAGTGGTAAATTTTGTCCACCCTTTTCATTGTTCACCTTTTCTCATTTCAGGAAGTCAGATTCTTGATTAACTTCTTCTTTTTGGTGCATCACTTTTGTTAAGTTTTATGCTATGTTTCATTTTTCTTTGACCCCATCTCACATAACAGATAAGATCTAGCTTCTTTAAAATTTGGATGATACCTTAGGGTACATGTTCCACTAACCTAAGGTATCCAATAACTCTTACGGTTCATTGAAAAAGATATTCATCAACAAATACTAAGCAAGTGATACTTTTGTATTTCACAATCCCATATTTGAGTTACACGAATAAGTTGATTTCATTATTACTCCCATATGGATTCCATGGAAAGTACTCGAGTCTTCACCTATTGGCTTGGTTACATCTCCATTGTCTCCTCAACCTTTTAATACTCTTCCTCCAAAGATGCATTTGCACTGTGTCATTGGGATAAAACAATAGTACACTAGTGTTGGCTCCACCACTTCATGAATCATCAAAGGATCAAGAAATAACTTTCCCAAATTTTATGGAGATGGAAAGTAATTTCTAGATGATGTCATTAAAAATTCAATCACATTTTTGGAATTATTGGAGTGGGACATGAATATGTTTTCATTTGAATATTCATTGAGTCATTGAATGATCTCATTTCGAATGGTTTTACTACCTACCATTACATTCAATTACTAACTCAGATGATGTGAAAACAAATTTTGAAGAAATATTTAAAATTTTGAAAGGTGCACATAGCCTCCTTGCTCAATTGGCCTAGATTAAGAAAGAATTACAAGATCTCATGAGAGAATTGGTAGAAAAATTTAATAAGTTGATAGAAAATATTCCTATTGGTGCTCATCCTACTCCAGCTTAATCGAAGTGGTTCTTTGTGAATGCTTAGTTACCTGAATTTGGTTTCATACTATGGAGAGCTCAACCAAATACTTTAGACAATGCTCAAGAACTTATCACTAAAGTATAATATGATCTTATCATGTTAGGGAAGATTAAGAACTTGATGAAGAATGTGAAAAATGTGAAGCAAAAAGATCATGCGGGATGGTGTGAACATCGACTAAGTTATGCATCTAAACCATGATGAGGTATCATGGAGGAGTGAGAATCAATCATTAACATACATGCAAGGATTCAAAAGGGGGAAATCTCATAAACCATCCTCATAGATATGAAAAGGATAACGTGTATAAATAGGGGGTGTTGTGAAACCCCAAATTGCACGAAATCATGACGTATCGAGTGGATAAGGGGAGTTACATTCTGTACTAAGAAGTAACTCCCATATGACACATACAATGCATTAACACCTAAGAAATCTCATGATCACCACTATGACACCCTTGTGAAACCTTGACCTATGACCTCACTTAAGTGAGATGACCTACCACGTGATGTGGAAAATGAATCACACCAACACCCCCTTTCATTATAACTTAGGATGAGGTGGAAAGTCATAAATGAGAAATGGGTATTGACACTAAGGCCTAATGAGGAACCCATGCATAAAGGATCTCAAGCAATAGAGGAAAACACAATGAAAAAAACATCCACCAAAAGAGATGAAAAATACTCTCTAATCTAAGAAATATGTCACAAATGGATCTTGACAACTAAGGAGCCTAATAAGGTACCCATGTACTAAAGGGAAATCTAACCAAAATAAGAATAAGTGAGGAGAAGAAAGAGATGAGAGGAACACCAAAGATACCATAGATGGATTTGAACTCTACAACTCTAGGAAGTCTCCTAGAAGAGTGTCAATGATGTGGTCCTATGCCTTTGGATTGAATAAGATCCACATGTACCAAACCATATGCCTACCATTAGGAAGGAAAGAAATGAAGTAATGGATGACCACACACTCGTGAAGGAAGTCAAGGTAGTAGTACAAAGAATTCTTAGTCCGGTCCACGAAAGTGTAACATAGGTCTAATAAATGAGTGCCAAGGAACCAAAGGTAATGCTAAGAGTATAGAATTTTTAGAATGTGAAGGATGAACATGCACAAAATGATTCTTGAGTGGAGTGAAGGTAATGTAATAACCCCTAAAAATAAAGAGGATCCACAAGCAAGGGAGGATCAATGAAGACCTCTAAAAAGTGGAAGTGATAAGAGTATCGAATGGGGATTCCCAATAAAGGAAATGAAATAATCCTTCAAAACACTTGTAGAAGGATGATAAACCTGTCTTGCATCAAAATTAGTCACTACAAAAAGATGGACAAGGTCTGGAAGATATTAATCCCAATGAGGGGGATAAAAAAAAAGAACAATGTCGAAATGTATAAGTCATCCATGCGTAAATGAAGAGGAGTGGAAAGGGAATTACACACTAGAAGTGGAAAGGAGGCTAGTGTAATGACTATATGAGGTTGGGAACAAGAATTCTTGATGTCTGATGAGAATTGAAAAGTGTCAACACACTCTAGAATAGGGTCAAGAGAAAGAGGAGAGGATTCCTCAATAGTAATCTCATCATCAAAACTAGAAGAAAAATCCTCACAATCATAAGTATAACCAAGAAATTTTATGTCGTGGAACTGTCATCACATGAAGAAGAATAGGAGACAATTATATCAATAATAGCAATAGAAGTAGTATGTGAAGGGTCTCCAAACAAGGACTCGAAAAATACTCCAAATGCGATGGGTAGGATCTCGAGTCTTCCATGTGAATACGGAGAGGTATGGTGACATACAACATCAAATGACCAAAAAAATGGTCACATGTGTCAAGAAATTCCTCAAGATGACTGATATCGGTGTGTAGGAACTAGCCCAAGTAAAAGTGTGTAAGACCCTCGTATGAAAAGTAATGTTCTATATAAAAACACCATGATGCATATTTCTCTCTCCCAAAAATAATGGTGGAGGTTGTAAAGTGATCTGTAATGCTCAAGTATGGAAATATTATCCTACATGACATGGAATAAAAAAAAGTGTAAGGTGCACAATAAGAAGGGTGCAAGAATTTAAGACATCAAAATCAATTGAGAATGAATCTACAAGAAATATGACACCTAAGAAGAACAATGATAACCCCCATGTTTATGGAACTTTATAAATAGTGTGTTCTTATAATAGGGTGTGTTTGTGTGGCGTTAGAAAATTGACCACTCACCTCATAGTAAGTGACAATTCATGTGAGAGTGGAGGCCACAATAAGTCCTAGTCGGAAGTAGAGGAACGACACGCAATCGGACATAAAATGAAGAAAGTAACACAAGGGTATAAACAATTCTAAGTGTGAGAGAAGGCGTCTTAGAATGTAAAAAATAAGGCTCTCTTTCTATAAGTATGTGGTGGAGGTGCTCAATAGTCACAGGGGAAGAGGAGCATTACAATGTAGTGAGCTAGAAAATGTAAACCGGAAATCCCAATAAGCCTATACACGGAGCCCAAAAAAATACCCCCTTAAAATAATGAATTTTTAATATTTTTCCCCTTTAAATTATTTATACAAGTTGACAAAGGAAAATTGCATAAAAATACAAAGGGGAGGGGTTTAGAAGGTTCCTCGAGGCCAAAAATGGCCGACTTGGTAACAACTTGGCTGAAGTGCTTGGTGAAGTGGTTGGGAGCTCGAGATGGGAAATTTAGCTCGAGTCTAGTACTAAAGCCGAGAGGGCAAGACATTGGGATGGGTGAGTTGATAGTGGTACATGCTAATAAATTTGGTCACAGAGGGTGATTCAAGCCGGGATGTCGGTTAAACATGGAGTCAACACCAAGTGGGGAGCCTAGGGAGGTTAGTCCACATCGAGTCGGTCAGAAATGATGGTTGTCAACATGTCACCGAGTTAGATGGTGGAGAGAGGGTCCATGTTGAGCCACATGTCGAATCAACCATGTAATGGATGTGGAGGTCAAGGTGTGGTTGGGACGGGTGTCATAAGTGCTAAGTTATTGAACGGTTATGTAGGTGAGATATTGGAGTTGGAAGAAAACATATAACTAACACAAAAATGATGAAGACAAAAGAAAGGAATGCGAGAAGTAGCATGGAGCCGAACGGGATCAATGAAGGATCGAGGAGGTAGTCGTAGACTTGAGAGCCAAACGATATAGAGATCAAGGTCGAACAAGGGTAATCTCATGTAAATAGAGAGAAATCTTAAAATAGAGGATGCAAAGCCAAATACGGAGGAAAAATGCACAATGAACCATGACAAGCAACATGAACAATAGATGATACATGAAAAATAACCAATGTATAAAGGATCGAGGCATGATGAGGAGTAAACCAGAGGATGAGCACGAGCTAGAGGGCCAATAATGTAGGCATGCAAAGTGAAGCGAATAGAGGCCCCAAGATGTAAATACCGAGAGATGTCAAAGGTGAGCTCGACCCACAGAGATAAGGTGGCGGATGGAATGTAACAATACCAACATAACAAGGTGGAGTTGATCTGAGTTGAATCAAATGATTAACCACCATGCAAATCCATTTGGTTAAAGACAAACGTAAAACCCGAAGCAAAACCAAACATGGGTGAGATGGAGCGGTGACCAAGGTGGCAAGTTGGGGTCTAGTTGGTCCCAAAGATAACTTTAATAACCTCAAAATGCACAAAACCAGCACATAGTCCCTTGAATTGAAACCTCAAAACAACAAACATAACCTACAAAACACCTCGAAACACACTTGCAATACATATGAACCTAGAAAATATGAGCACATGATCAAAGAACCACAAAAAACTCGAACAAAGATTGAAACCCCGAATCAAATCAAGTAGAGCATGGATGGAATAACCATTATGAAATAAAACCCAAAAAACATGAACAAAGGGAAAAGATAGCAATGATAAAAGATAAGTAGCACAAATTCCATAACTTTGTGATTTGATACCATGAAAAAGAATGTAAAATCGTGAAGCATGAGGATCATGCAGGATGGCCTGAACATTGATTGAGTTGCACATTGAAAATGTGATGAGGTCTCATGGAGGATTGATCATCAACCATTAACTTACATGAAAGGATTTAAAAGGGGACAATTTCATAAACCATCCTTATAGATCTAAAAAGGGTAAGAGGTATAAATAGAGGGTATTGTGTAACCCCTAGTGCTTGTAATCATGACCTCTTAAGTGGAGAAGGGGAGTTAGATTCCCAAAATGGGAGGTAACTCCCATATAACACATATGATGCACTAATGTGTAATGAAACATAAGTAATCTCATGATTACCCCTATGACACCCCTATGAAACCTATACTTATGACCTCACCTAAGTGAGATGACATGCCACATGATGTGGAAAATGAATCACACCAAAACAACTATTCAACAAAGGATAAGGTCCAATGTTTTTAAGATGAAAGAGATGATCCATTACTGCAAACAATTACTCAATGATTTGACTACATTGAAGAAAGAAATTACCCAACATACCTCATACAAAAACTAGAATAAGATTAAAATTATGGGAGCACCTCAAGAGATTTCCTTGGAAGCTCCACCAGTTAATGCAATATGTGGAACCTGTGAAGATGAAGGAGAAGAAATTGTTGAATCAAAAATTGAAGAAGAATAATATGGATGTGTTAGGATTGGGTATTTTAAAATAATCACCAGAAAAATATTTTAAAGAATCCTTAGATAGATACTCTTGTGTAGTGTTCACTCACTCGTAAATAGAAAAAGAATCTTATTATTTTTTTGCCCAAGCAAAGAATTTGAATCCTCAAATGACATCTATATGAAAAAAAGGAGGATCATCGGTGTCCACTTCCATGGAGTCATCCAAGAAGAATCCCGACCTTAGTCAAGAATTAATTTACCTCTTTGAGTAAGTCTATTTCATATCCTCTTATCAAATTATTTTCTTTCTCTCGACCCTAATCCTATAAATCCTACTCTTTTTAAGGATTTCATTGTTCTGATGTGTGCCTATTACTTCTCCACCCTTTGACATCGTTGACCATGTCAAGAAAGATAAATATAATATTTATGATTTTAAGTACTTAAAAAACCATCTCGATAAATTTGATAAACTTGTCTAGTTTATCAAAGGAAGTAGCTAAAATTCATGTTCCAAAAGTTCCACTACCAAATAAATACCTCTCACTTCTCATACCACTCCTTCTTAGAACTTTCTTACTTCCACATCCTCCACTTCAGGGAAGGTAGAACCTTTCTATCCATCCTTGCTAGTCAATGGATATAAACTGAATAATTGTATTATTGACTCTGGTTCCTCTAATAATGTCATGTTCATAAATTTTTCTAAAGCTATTGGTATCACTCCCACTCTCACTACTAGCCATTGTTACTCCATGGAAATCAAATAAGTACCTCTCATTGGAAAAGTGAAGGATTCTCAAGTAACATTTACACATTTTCTTGACAAGAAGAGCATGATGAAAATAATTGTAGTAGACATGCCAACTTCGTATGGTATGTTGTTGAGTTGAAGATTCTATAGGGATGTTGGTGGAGATATACAGATGGATTGGTCACATGATATTATTCTAGTCAATGGAAAAATGAAGAAGCTCCTCCCTATTAGGAAAAATAAATACACGGTTCAAAAACCTGATGACCCAAGGGTAGACATACTATTTCAAGATTCAAGGTATGAATACTTTTTCATAACTTTGGAGAAATATGCAAAGATTCCCTTGTTGATAGAAGAACACCTAAGTGTGGTAGAGCTAGTTGAAAAGTATAATGATGATCTAATGGATCCAAAATTTGATAGTGTTTTTTTCTCATTAGATATAGATGCAAATTATCTTTTTTATTGTTAAAGTGGGTTGAAGGGGCCCATTCCCTTTATAATTCAAAATATGGGCCAACCCATAAAGAAAAGCTATGCTAACATAGAAAGGACATGATTGCTTACTATTTATTTCTCCAAACACAAGTTATTTCCCACCCTAAGATGTGAAATAATCCTCAATACTACTCATGCAACCCTTTTTACCTTTCCTTTTCTTCACTTCATGCCACTTACCATTATTAGACAAAACCACCAACATGAGATCACTGATATTAATTGATGCTACCACATTGTCGAGATAAAGAATCCTGGTCCGAATTTTATTTTTTAGAAGTATGTCCTCTTTTATTTCCACCCACTACAACATTATTATCCTTCATCCCAATCATTAGATCCATCTTCTCTTTTCCCTCAATTTCAACATCTGTATCCCCGGAGTTGAATTTTCTAGGATCCTCCTTAAAAGATGAGGTAAACACCAAATCCACATCCAAAACCCCCAATTACTAGAAGAGGTGAACCACCCTTTTTGATAGATTTAGGAATTTTAATAAGAGAACATAAAGCTTATAGATGACTAGGGCTTCTACAGGACCTACATCAAAATTCCTTTTTTCATAATCTAAAACTTGGGAATGCTAAATTTTTCCAAATTTTAGATTGATGTGGTCTAGCAGTCCTTTACTCAAATATATTTCTACACAAATACATGCATAGGTGCACAGACTGTATGTGTTCTATCAATGTATTCCTTTATCAAATTGCCCAATTTTTTTTTGATATCTTCCAGACATACTAGAGATGTAGAGGAAGGTTAGGAAACCTAACCCAAACAGGAATTTTGGTGATCGAAAGAGTATTGATTGAAATCTAGAAACCATGGAGTCAAAAATAAACCAACATTACCCCAAAACCATGGGCCTTCTAACAAGAAACACCGATAGTCCTTTGGCTCTCTAAAATGTAAAATAAAAAACCCCTGAACAGAGCAGAGAGAGATTTCACACATGGTAAACTAGCGCTCAAAACCCACCGATAAAGGGTGGAAGAGGAAGGCCATAAACCATTGAAACATCCAATCAAAACATATTGAGATAGGGACTTAAAATATTCCTCCACCTCGGGATTGTATAAAACAATCAAAGGGATGTCCTCAACAAGATCTACTAGGTAATCCTGGTTTTTAGGAGTCACGCCACTTTTTTTACCCAAAATGTCCTTGAATGCATACAACATAGGTGAATGCACTGTGCCCTAACTGCCAAAAGCTCCACGCCCTATATTCCTATTCCCTGTTCTATTGTTCCCGCCCATTTCAAACCTCACCTCCACCTTAAAATCCTCCCCGTGAAGTGAATAGTTAGGAACGATCCTCACATAACCTTCACTTTGGATTCCATTGGATCTGTCTCTTTTTACCATTATTTTGTAATATATTATGATTCCATGTAAATTATATTTTTAATAGTGATGAAAATCATGCAAATATTAACATACAAAAATATATCCCAAGGTGATGAGTAATGTAGATCATCAAAAAGGAGTGATATCAAACAAATTCTTTGTAGAAAATTCACATGTTTCCAATCATGCTCGAAGGTTCATAATGAATACATGTTTAATGAGCATTATTGTGAATATGAATCTCTCTCTTTCCCATTAGGAGAAGATGAATATTTAAAGAAGGAATGCATAAATGAAAAGATTCTTGGGCCTCTTGAAGTTGAATCTACTCAAGAAGAGGATGACTTCATCATGGAGATGAATTTCCAAGCTCATGATGGTCAAGATTGGGAAAATGATGATCTTGATATTTCAGCCCCAACTTTGTGCTCATTCTCCTTTCAAGAAGATGAATACCTTCTCAATGAAGAATGTATGAATAAGAATATTCTTGAACCTTTCAAGGTTGACTCCACTCAAGGAAGGATGGTTTTATTATGAAGTCAAATTTTGAGGCTCAAAATGGCCAAGATGGAGAAGATTATAGTTTTCATTTTTCATGTCTGACCTCGTGCTCATTTTATTTTCAATACGATGAAGAACTATACAAGTCACACCATAGTTTACAAGTCAAAAATGAGCTGGTGTGTGAAAGAAGACCGTTTGGAGCAACTGGTAAACATAGAACACCAAGAGGCTTGTGATAGTGTTGAAAATCTTGAAACATCTCGTTGAAAAACAAATCATGAAGTAAATGATAATTAAAGGTCAAATTACAATTAGAAATCATAAGCATTAGTTTGAAAATAGTAAGATTTGTATGATCAAAACTCATTCCTGTAATAGTAATGGAAAATAAAAAATTGTAATAATTTTGAAAATAAATGAGCACAAGGAAGCACAATGTCAAAGCAACAAAGGAAATTACTTATCTGTGGACCCTCACTTATTAGAACAATCATGAAAAATTTCTCAAGAAATTGAGAAATGGGTCATATTTAAGTGATCCTAGTAATGGAGTTGTTGAACAAAGGCTTTTGGCGATACATGTGCATGGGTAAACATTCAGTGAAAAATTGGTGCTACAAAGTAAAAGTGGGTTGTCCCCACATCTACCATAGGTGATTTAGGTTTTTATATCATGGTTTCTATTTTTAATGTGTTTCCATTCCTGTTGTGTGTTTCCTTTCCTTGCAATGTGTTTGATTTTTTTGTTTTTGATTATGTTTGTAGCTTTGCTTGTTTTTCAAGTATGGTGTCTCTATGACCCAATGGACAAGGTATTGGTTGTCTTACCCCATGATATACCCGACATTATTCATTAACAATTATATTCTAATTTCCCTAAGCTAGAGCTAGCTATTGTCATGCTAAATGTATAGCATGAAAAGTTTAAGATTTTGGCTATGAAAACTAAGCCCACACTTAAAAATTTCCTCTCCTAGTAATTATTAACCATTCCTCTATCCATATTGTCCTTAGTTTCACCCTCATTCTAGCTCAAAGTAACATGCAAAAATATTTTCAAGTGTGTTTAAATGTGCGGGGGTATATGCCCAAGGTGATTTATGAATTCATTGTGATTCTAGGAAAAATAACTGCTCCCAAAGGCCTAGAAAGGGCCATTTTTCCCATTTTGTAACTAGTAAACAACCTCTATAATATTATAGGGAAGATTCAAAACATCTTAGCGTGATTTTAGAGAACAATGAAGTCATCATAGGTAGTTTATGGAAAGTTTGTAGGGAAAATTTTAAGGAACCCCCTTGAAAAAAACTTATATAAATCATGGTGAATATACCTGTAACTAGTTTCGTGGTTTTGGAGAATATATCTGTAACTAGTTTCATGGTTTTGGCAAATATCCATGTAACCTATTTCATTCTTTTGGAAAAAATGGTAAAAAAATTTAAAATAGTTGGAAATTGAATGGCGAATCTCCTATAACTTGTTTGGCGAATACCCTCTATCAAATTTGACTGTAATAAGGCCCAAAAATTTTCATTTCTTTTGCATGCCTTACCTTTATGCTCAAGTTCCTAGAATGTGTGACACTTGGCCACTCGGAGAAATAAGAAAATGACACATGGTATCTTATGATTTCTCATTTCTACTTCGCTTTACCTCAACAACACCACATACCTGAAAATTTATTGAATCGGTTCATTCCATGGGATTGGAGTTCGGGGAATGCCTTTGATTTGGGGAGGCTTAGAATCCTACCATGTGTATGTAATGGGTAGGGAAGGATTGAAAACTTTAATAATAGGGAAAAAATAACTTATATTTAATTATAAAGGATACGCCTGTTGGTTCTTATTATTTTTTTATGTTTGGTATGTGCAATAGTAAGAATGTGTTTTTTTAATAACAGTCATGGGGTAAATGTAATGATGTGGAGAAGTATTTCTCACAACATGTGAAGCATATTTCTACATTGGTATTTGTACATGTGTGTGCCAAGAAACATGATCAATATTTTCAATTTTGAAACTTAAGTTTAATTCAAGTCCAAGAAGATGAATTTATTTCAAAGGAACACATTGGCAATTTGTGATCTCACAGGAAATAACATGTAGCAGAGGAAAATTTATCAGGTCTTACTCTCATGTAATTTAAATTTTGTGACTGATTATTTCTCTAGTGCTATTCCCATAGTTGATTACAGGTTCTTCTACTTTAAAAAATAGACAATTCAATGATTACTCTTACGTATAAGCTTTGGTAAAGACAAAAAAATCTCGATATATATTTATAGATATACATACATACATATATATATGGATATATAGTAGGCTCCAAGTAATTGTCTCAAATAAGCTTAGGCTCAAAGGTGATGCCACTATTATAACACATGCCAGTTGTGTTTATATATTCTAGTAGCCATGACTAATACCCTTGCTTTAAATGAAAACAAAGGATGATGATATTTCCGGAAAGCACCTTTCTAAAACACAAGAACTCTCTCACCATAGTGAAACTAAATAAGAACATCCTTTTCCTCATAGAAAAACATTGGAACATTACGTGGGGCATCCTTGTAATTTATTTCCAAGACCAAACATTTCCTCTCCTCCTTCCAAACTCAAGATCAAGCTCAAACACAATTATGTCCTTCAAATGGTCCTCATCTACAATTGGTGCTGCAAGTAGCACCCTTTCTTCAGATACAACCAACCTTGGTCTATAGTGAGAAAAAAGGTCTCTACCATATCTTACAGGTAATAACACAAAATGCACAATAACATAATATTGAGTGTTATAAATTCTCACACCCAACATAGGTTCATATGACATTAAGAAGAAAAAATTGTTGCTAAAGACATCGGGTCCATAGAAGAAACAATCTCTCAATCGTGCCACAATCCTCTAAGTCCCCTTAGAAGAATAATAAATTTCTATAGTAGTGTAGCTTGTACTAACTCCAGATCTATTAGCGCCTACTTGAACCACTTTGTAACCATTGTTTTCATCCACCACCAAAATTCCCCACACATAAATATAAAAGTTTCATCCATTAAGTTGAGCTAATAACATCTAAAGAAGCTTGAAGGAGGTTCCTAGCTTCAATGGATTACATACCCTTGAGACATGATTATCACATGGACAAAATAAGATTATCCCTCAATGTGAATCTTCAAACCATACCGAATAAAAAGATGATAACCATGAATAGTTGATAATTTTCCATGTTCTCTTTGTAAAAGTCATGTCTTAGCCATTGATGACCATGATAATGATTTATAAGCATCCATGGATGTTTATTCCTTGTTTCACTATGTAACGCTTGAAGAATCTGGTGGAATTCATGAGTACTTTCCATTTCTTAGAAACTAGAGAGAAGCTACATATGGATTCTAATGGAAGCCAAATAAATATGTTTTCCCAAACATCTTGAGGTAATGAATGATCCCATAGAACACGATTTCCATGCTGCATTGGAAATAAACTAAAATGAAGAACAAATTTTGTGTTTCAAGAAGGAGAAGACAAATCAAAAGGCGTGACATTGTAGCAATGCAAGAGTATCCACAAGAACAGGTGTTGGCAAGGAAAAATATATTTGTTGAAACATAAACAAGAGTATCTCATATATTTTTGAAAGATAAACATTACATTACATAAAAATTACATATCATAAACTATAAAATATCAAATTTTTTTGTTTTTTGTTTTTTGTTTTTAACATAAACAAGAGTATGCAGTTTTGATTTTTGATTTTTCTATTTTTAAACTATTAAATCTCAAAAATTTAGGTGTTTGATATGATGGATGGAAGAAAACAAAAAAAATGGTAAATTTCTCCAAATCCACCGTATTTGGTAACTGTGACATAGGCATACCAAAAAATCTATAAGCCTATAACTATATTATAACATAAATATTACATATCATAATATATTTATCAATTCTTGTACTTCGCTTTCCTAACTGCATCAGTATCGATCTTCTCCACCAGAGTGTTAGCCAGGGTTAGTATCTCGACACATTATTTATCAATGATAGTTATGTTGGTGTCTGTTAAGTATTTCCAGGTCTTAAGCACTTCAAAAGCTTCGTTGTATATTTGTAAGGATAGAAGACACCATTTCGACATGATTTTGTCCATCCGAGGGGTCACCACCGGGATTGACTTAGATTGCCATTGATTTCATATACACATCATTTTACAACATCATATGGAGAATCCATAGGTTGTGGATCCTAGGATTTTGGATAAAAAATAGAGAGTTCCGTAATGGTTTGGGAATTGGATACTAGACATGGAATCGATCGGAGATCTACAAGAGAAGTTCCAAGAGAATGAAGGAAAAATTGCAAAGAGGAAAATTTATAGCCAGAGAGGAGGGATGGAAGTACCATCGAAAGGAGAACTAGAAGTAGAGAGGGTGAAGGATTGACCAAAAATAACCTTGTTTGAGTCCGTATTAGAACTAGAAGAAACCACGACGTATTCATGGCTTGATACTAGTTTGATGCACTCAATTTGGTCCCCCATGATTTTGTAAAAGAAAGTAAGTGTCAAAAAATGACCATGGGCCTTGAATTTATAATTTCTAAGTGAGTTATTTGACTAGACCTTGAAACGTGTCCACCAAACCCGGGTATGTATTGATGGTTAATATTAAATACAAATCATGGGTTGTGGTGAAATTTTCACCTTTAAATCGGCGTCACTATCCCACATGCCTCTAATTTTTAAAGTTAAATAAACATCCTTTTATCATGAATAATAAAATATCATTAAGGGTAGGAATATCGATAATCAAGCAATATCTTAAGGGAAGAGGAGCTAATCGTCGAGCATGGACTAATAAATTATAATGGTATTGGTGAGGGTAGATGTAAATACTAAATATAAGGACTATTATTTTCCAATTTATCACTTAAAATTTGATACAAAAGTAGTCGATAAAATGTGTCACATCAAAAATAATAAAATTTAAATGCATCACTTTAAAGACTAAAGTTATGGAAAAAGTCTTTTCCATATTTATTAAATATGTCACTTTTATTAAAAACATCTTTTCCATATTTATTAAATATCTTGCAAAAGACATTCATCCTAGAAAATATAACATGACCAAGAATTAAATTTGATAAGACATTTTTAACTGTGAGGGTGCTAATTAAATCTCTATGTTGGCACACTTTACATGAATAGGGTATTAAATTCAATTAAAATTAAAAGGTCGAGGGCCGAGGCTATCAATTTTGGGAGGATATGGCATTGATGGCGAAATGATTTCTCTCTCACACATCAACTCAAAAGACATGCTTATTTAAACCTAGTGATGACATGTTACCAACTTACCACATAACTTTTCCAAGCATCCTCCACCATTTTCTTTCAATCAACCATCCTGCGTCCATGTCTTCTTCATCTACAAAATTGAATCCTCTTAATGAAAAAATCACCCATTTGGGTGAGTGTTTCCAGTTGACAGGAAAAATGAGGCCCTCATCTACCACATTCTCAGCATACCAGACATCATGTCTAGATCTCCCAATATTTCCTCTCTGGAGGACATGCTTTTATATTTCTTACATCACTTTTCTAAATTATGTCCTTCATTTCCTATTTTCCAAGCTCTCCATTTCCACCTGATTCACCTAGATTATCACATGAACACCAAACAATTAAAGAACAACTAGATATGCCATTGCCCTTATGTCTTAGGAAATTAGTGGGGTTTCAACCTATATTTTTACAAACCTCATTTATTGACCACAAAGCTCTCAATACCAAGCTCACTACCTACTCAACAGGGGGAAGAAAAACCCCCAAATTTTCCAGAGAATGAAACAAAGAAGTAGTTGACAACATTAGAAACCACCTCTCCAAAGTATGGTCCATGTAAGCACCCACACCTTTCCTCTCAAGAAAAGGAGGATCATTATGGAGGGATCTTCTGGCACTAGCAGAATTCGTCAATTCCCGTAGCTCAAATTTCTTCAAGGAAGAAAACCAAAGGATACATAAGAGGGGGAGACTCTCTTTCTGAGTGGGTAAAATCACATAAAAGGAAAAGAGAATTCACCGAAATATTGAATGGGCCTCAGGTGGGAGTCTAGGAGCTGCTAAATATGGGCATGTTGTAGGATTTAGTGGGATATATCCAGTTCATTTTCAGCGTAGTGTACAAAGACGTGTTTATCCAATGCAGGGACAAGCTTTCTAAAACGTGCTCTAAGTGTTTCAGGATGAATTTGTGTCTTCAGAAGAATGACCATTATATTTTATCTTTATAAAGAAATCTGTAATATGTATTTTGTAATATATATGTATATGTATATGTATATGTATGTATGTATGTATGTATATGTATGTATGTATGTATGTATGTATGTCAATGCATACATACATACATATATACATACATATATGATTTCAAGGGCATGCCCCTAAAATAGAACCCCATTTTGTTTTGAGAATATTGTTGAATAATTGTTCACAATTGTAGTAGCATTTGATTGATGTATTTTTAGATTTGTTTAGATTTCATCACATATATGAGGAGACACATTTGGAAAAAAAAAAACTAACTACATATATAAAATATAAGAAATGATATTTTAGAAATTTGGAAGTGACATATTTCAGTTGTCACGTGTATTCAAAAGTTACTAAGCTTTATGAAAAGGGAGCTTGCTTGCAAAATATATTGAAATGACCATCATTACATATAGTGATAAAATTTGAATAGCTCCCCATACTTTAATTTGAATGGATAGGTTAAGATTTACCTGTCGTAAATGAGATATTAGAAAACACATTACCCTTCAACAGAAAAAAAGAAAATGTTAATTTTCTTTAAATATATATCTGATTAATTTGAATAAAATAAATATGAAAAATGTCAAAATTATGAAATATATAACATCTAAAAATAATTTTGAAAACACTATATTTCATCAGTAATGACATCAACAATTCTAAATTCTATTTAAAAACAACATTTTCGTTAGTTATTTCAATTCAAATAGTAAATAATACTAAGCAACATTTGATTTTATTCATATTCATTTTCTTTAGAAAGACTTTCTTTGATCTATTCTCATCTTAAATCTATGGATATTTGGTTTTGTATTTTGAAAATTGAACTTGTGATAGCTTTTTAATTTATTGAAAACTTTAAATTAATTTAAGAAAGAAAGAATCTAATTTAAGAAATCAATAATGTAATAATGTAAATATATATATATATATATATATATATATATATATATATATATATATATATATATATATATATATATATATATATATATATATATATATATATATATATATATATATATATATATATATATATATATATATATATATATATATATATATATATATATATCATAATATATATTAGAATTTGGGATGGTCTCGAAATCATCTTAAATATGGAAGGGCCTTAAATATATGTTGTCGCCAATCTTTTTGAGCGTGTGAAGGGTCTTTTTTTTTTGCCTATTTATTATGGGTCATTTTTTTCATTTTCATCCTTTTTTTCGGTGAGCACCTATGGATTCCCCTCGAGTTCCCCTGTTATCTTTATTTTGCAATAAAAGGGAAATGGATTTTAGGTCATCTATATTTGATAATTGTCACACGGTAGATCTTCAAAATTGGTAATGGTAGTGATCTGGAGGCAATTAAATTGGTTTTGGGGAAAAATATCTATTTGAGGATGGATGGTGTAGGGTTAATAGTAGTGTGGCCTCGTTTTTGTGGAAAATATTCTGATAATTGAGCCATCGAAGCTGATGTGGTCAACCTTGCTCTCCATTGGGTTTGACCATCTTTCTACAAAAATTTGGTTACATAGAAGTGCAAAAGTGTAATGTTGCTTTCTAGGTAGTGGGGAGGAGGAAAAGATTTGGGGTGGCATGGATTTGAGCATCTTCAGGGAACTAGAACATCGCCATGGGGAGATGATGGCCTTTGTAGAGAAGCTGGTGGTGTTCAACCATGACAAGAATGCTAGAAGGACGTGCTTCAAACTCCCTAATTTGGCTGCCCTCAATTCTCCCATTGAGCTCAAGTGCCACTTTGGTGGATGGAAATCTATGAAACTACAAGGGAAGCTTATAATCATCTTTGGTGCAGTTGGGCCAATGAAGTTGTTGCTCAGGATTCTATGAGAGGGTGTGGTTGAGAGGCAGGGATCTCTAGTTGTAATTTTTTTGTGTCTTCTGATTCAGGGGATTAATCCTCAATCTAAATATATGTTGTAATGTCTATAGTATAGTATAGCTATAGTCTTCCTTCCTTCTGGATGGATTTTTTCGATATACCCAGTAGTCATGATTGACAAAGTTTTTTGCATCTTCATGTTGTATCTGAGGTTCGACCTCTCTCTTTTGTAAAGGGAACGAGACCCTTCAACCCGCTTTAACAATAAAAAATAAAATAATATATATAATGTATTTAAATTATATTAATTCATCCATGTGGCATGGGAAAAAGCGGGGGTGATAGATTTTTAATTTATTGAAAACTTTAAATTAATTTAAGAAAGAAAGAATCTAATTTAAGAAATCAATAATGTAAACACTATATAATATGTTAGGGCCCATCATATATTCCAATTCCAATGTCCATGACCAACAATGAACAAATAAACCCGGACCCAAAATTATAATTCATCCCACCTAAATTTGGGAGGTTCATGTCCGTGGGGGAAAGGCAAAAATAAATCCATGGAATTCTTCCACGTGGCATGGGAAAAAGCTGGGGGTTTAAAATTTTTTAACGGCCCACAAAAATTTCAATGACCAAGTCATTAAATTCCTACACCTGTCACCAATGACCTGAAACTTTATTGAATCAGATCATTTTGCATGCTTGGAGTCAGGGAATGCATTTTCCTCGAGGAGGCTTAGAAATTATGCCACATGGTCATCGATAAGGAGGCTAAATTTGACGTCTACAAAGTACATTGAAATATGTAATCATTTATAGTGATGTGGACTGAGGTGATATTAAATGTCCACTAACAATTGAAATTTTGTTTCTAGAAGGCATACTACAATAGAAGGTAGAATAGATTCGTAGAAGTTACGGACCGTGTAAGACTCAAAATTTTCATATTTTCGAGTAAGTGTCATCTGCATTTGAATCTTCATTCTTTAAATATTATCTTTTTATAAGTAGCATTGTATAAGCCTTCGCTTTGAAATATTTCAATATAAGGGTTGAAAAATTAGGGTTGAGGGTTTACAGTAATCCAAAATTCCAAGCATGTCTACTTCCATAGGATCCCAAAGTAAAAGTAAAACCCAAATCCCATATGCCAAACTAATTAAAATTAAACCCCTTGGTAGTGGTTTTACTAATGAATATCATGATATTTATGATCCTGTAATTGGCACAAAAGCTTCACAACTTAGATACACGTCTGAGACAAAGATGATTGAAAGTAGACATTAGGATGCACAAGGTAAAATTAAAGGACCAGTTGGGTAACATGGGGGTTTGGATTGGGATGCATGATGCTCCACGAGGTTTTACCATGCCTTGAATTTTTCAATATATGTGCCCAAAATTACGATGGGACAAAAAAAACAATTATTGCAAAGGGAAAAGAAATTTTTGTCCATTACAGAGGAAAATATTGGCGTGTGTTGGGGTTTGAAAAGAAAATATTTAGAAAACCATCAGGATAAAACTAGAAACAAAATTACTAGCGATTATCATGCCACCAGTCAAAAAGATAGAGATGAATTTTTGTGAAAATTAACAGTTAATGAAATGGTACCAAAAGGGAAGCCTCCATATGCAATTGATATGTTTAAACCATGGATTAGGGATACCATTTCTATGCTATTATTTTTTCCTTGGCTTCGATAGCGATGAGAAAGTGGATGAAACCCTCTGGAAATGGTATACAATATCCATTTTGTTACTCCACCTTGTCAGTACATATTTTTGGGTATATTGCAGAATCTACACATAAAAATTATCAACAATCAAAGAAGGCTCGACACTAAGACCTTTAGGTTCACTACCTACTTGTGTTATTTAATTCTATGGCAGTTTTGTGAATGGTTGAAAAAAAAAAACTTTCAATTGAGCCCTATAATGTTGAGGTTGAGCCAACAATGATGCGTCCATTAACTGAGTGGACCCCTAAGATAAGGATGTATGATAATAGAAGGGACTACAATCAATTTGTGGATTATTTTTGGGCTCCAATTTATGAAGCAATTACAAAAAGTACATTTCCTAGATTGCTTGTGAAATGTAGAGATTGCATTCAACTGGGATCAAAAATATAGTTAGCAGACTGGTACTTCATGGAGGAATATATTGTGCTAAGGTTTTATGGATCAGGAGTACAACCTTACAAATTTCCAATACATGTGACAAAGAGAGTTTTTTCCTTGGAATATATACGGAGATGGAAAGCATAGATAATCTCTATTTTGTTACTCAACAAAAGAAGAGCATATTTCCTTCCTTATCATTCTCATGTGGAGGGTTCACATTTGAAAGAAAAGCATTCTATGTGGCACATGAAATCTTATAGATTTTTAAGTTTGATGTTGACTCTCACTGGGTGTATGACCCATGTGAGGTGATTAAAGAAAGGGTAGTGGTGAACAGAAATCTACGATACTAAAATTCAACATGAAAGAAAACCCTTGCTAGAAAAATTAAAAAACAAGAACTCTTGGGATGAAGTACAAATAACAATGAATGAAATTGTTGTTGAGAAAGGAATTAGTTCTCAAGAGTTGTCAAAAAAAATTTTTGGATTGCCTGAGCCTCCACAAAAAAAGGTAGAGGATTTTCAAATCTAAAACCTGATAAAAATTCCTCTAAAAGCATGCCAAAGGCATTACATCAAGAATTGTGAGATAGAAATTGGACAAGGTCAAAAATTGATGCCTTTTGGTCTATGAGGTAGGACCTAGGCCATCCAAAATCTGTAGAAGACTATGATTCTATTCTAGAAGATGTAGATTTCAGAAAATTGTGGAATAAAGAGCATCCTGGAGAGGCAAGTAGTGATGATGACTGCCTTTGAGGAATTACATAGTCCCCCTAGCACATATAAACCAAGTCTTGATGAAGGTTTGAAACAAATATATACTACAGGAGTAGTTATTGTTGAAAAGTTGGGTTTTAGTGGTGGTGGTTTGGGTTCAAGAGGACAAGGCATTTGGATTCCACTAGAGGCACAATATAGAATTTTTTTGACAAGGTCAGGCCTTGGAGCTTCGCCTTCGGAGAAAGGACCACTACATACTACAACATCTACAAGTGCTAATCCAGTGTAATTTACTGGAGTCAAATCCTCAACAAATAGTTCAACCACATGTGAAAATCCTAGAGGAGAAGTTGGCCATGAATCATTACTATTGCTAAGGTTGGTAGTTCTAGTGATGATGGTAGTAGTCAACAGAGTGTTGGAAACTTAAAGAGGCCAATAGAGACAGTTGAAGTTGTTAGGGATATTTTCCAACAAGGAAGCGAGAAGAGGCAAAAAAGACAGAAAAACATAGGTACAATTACTCTTGGCTCAAGGAAACTATTTATAGAAGGTGGTGTCATTTCCACCCCTAAAAATTGCCATTCCATAGGGAAATTCTCCCAAAATTCAATTACTCCTTCTCCATTCAAGGTGGAACAGTTCACTCCTACAAACACCTTAGGTTTTGATTACCGAGCTGAGTTTTCCAATAAATCAAAAAGAGATAAAAGAAACAAGAAGAAAATTCTATAGGCTACTAGAACTTTAGATCCAGCCACAATGAGGGTATTTCCTACATATAACCTCAGACACAGATACCCTGGAATACATGTATGTTGTGCCCAAAGTTGTAAAACTAGAGAATGAAATGCTTCCCACTAACTACGATGTGACCTCCCTTCAAATGGATCTTAAGGAAATGAAACCTTCTAACAAAATTAATGTATCGAAAAAGGAAAATGATGTGGTTTACACAACATTACTAAAGTCAAAGAGAGGGAGAACAATAAGTTGAATAATAAGATTCAAAAGTTAGAGGTAGACCTGGAAAATGAGAAAGCAAAAGGAAAACAATAGTTAATAAGATAGGTGAGTTGGAGAGGAAGATAAAATCATCTACCTCTATGACTGTAGTTGCTTTGAATGAATAGGAACATGTAGAACTAGAAGATGTAAAGAAAAAGTTACAAGAAACAATGAGTAAGAATAATAGATTACAAAAACATTGGGAGAATTGAAAGAGGTTGTGAAGGAAGAGAAAGAAAAGGTCAAAAAATGGGAACAAAGCCTAGATGATGAGAAAAAAAAAATGAAATATTGCAATAGGAATTGGTGAAAGCAAAAAAGGAAATAGAGTCTTCCAACATCAAACTATCTAGATTTCATAAAAAAGGAATTGATTAATATGACAGATAATGTTTGGGGAAAATAAACCAAAAAATTGATGATTTGATTAGATTTTTTGAATTCATGATTGATCTAGAGAATTTGTGATAAGCTCCATGAATACATAACAAGTAGTAGAAAAGTGATGGATTTAAGAGAGGATAGAACAAATAAAATTTTGGAAGCTATCTAAAAATTCAATGACACAAAACTGACATATAGAGGAATTCAGAACCGGTTTGATGCCTCAATAAAGGTATCATCTATCATTCGGAAGTGTGTGATGTTGGGAAAAGCACATAGGAATTTCTAAATAAGTGTTAAAGAATGTTACAAGAGCTACATGGAAAGGTACATGAGTTCACAAATCTTGGTTTTCCAAAGACTTTTGACAAAACATGCCAATTCATTACAAAGGATGCATTCCAGAAGAAGATGAAAGAAAAAATGACTCAAGAGAAGACCAAATTCATGAGAAGCTAGATGAGACAATTTTTTTGACTCTGTTAAACCATTGATAACCTTGTCTAGTAAATTTACATTCAATAGTAAAGGAAAGCTCCACTATCAATTATGAATTACTAACAAAGTTACATGTCAGTCACTCTGATTTACAACAAATTGCAATTCCAACAGATGAAGAGTGGAGCATGTTACAAAAGATGATATAATTTGTTAAAGTTGTGGAGCCTGATTCCAAGTTGAAGTGACAATTTGGTTTTGTTGTTTTTATTATTTGGGAGGAAATCATGCTCATGGATAAAAATAGTAAAGTCTTATTAATAGAATAAATTTATCTTTATGTTTATTGTATTAATAAACGTGTGATAATTAGGTTTCTTTTGGTTGAAGAAAACTTTTACAAAGAGGTACAAGTTATGTGTGTGTGTGTGTGTGTGTGGATTTACTCTTTAGTGTATTTAGATCCTAACATAATTAAGGGTAATTTAATCTTTGTTAAATTGTTCCATTTTTGCAATGACAATCTTCAATTTTTTCATATAAGACATGTTTCAAGCTAGTTGAATGAGGAATAGTGTTATTTTTAAATTTCATTTCAATAATGATTCAAGAAAATCCACTTATTCTATTTCAAAATTAAGAACCACATATCTTACATGCCTAAAGTATATAATAATATAAATACATTGTGATTTAATAGCCAAACATCCATGGTATATGTTTTCTATAAAAGAGATCAATAACATTGTATGTGAAATATATTAAATACTCATTAAAACATGACTTTGTAATGTTTTTGCAATCAAAATTGAAATGGAATCAATATGATTACCTTTAGGAACATGTAAGTTTGGGGTGAGCGCTAATCCTTGTTTGAGATTCAGAACAATGTACTAAATATTTGAATATATTAATTATTATATGAACATCTATATCATGGGATATCCACAAATGGAAGCTTCCAATTTGATGGACCTAGATCATCTCTATCATTTGATTCACTAGATATCGAGATGAATCTCTCTTTCTTGATACAATCAACACTGTAATAGGGTCATCATTGTATTTGTGCCATTGTTTTTAGCCCCCTCTCTTTCATTAATTGACTTCCATATTGCTAGAGCCCTATCATAGGGAAATTTATCCACTTCATACCATGATGTGTAAATTCTCAAACAATTTTCAAAATTTTTGTCAAGATTGTTTCACAATTTTGACTTTATAAAGGCCAAGGCATTGAAAATTATCTCATCTTCAACTAAACCCAAAATCATTTTTGAAATAGATCAACCAATGAGAAAAACTCGGACATGGTTTGTTGTAAAATAGTACTCACCCCAACTTTTTTCCATAGCCGAGTTATTGCTCCACACTCTAAGGGATTATCCAAATATTTGAATTGTTGAATCATTGTAGTGGAAAATTCATGACATTGAGATATCAAACTTTCCTTGCTTAAAATAATTGGAATATTAATTCTATTGATATCAACAGGCTTACAAAAATGTTGAATCAATGTAGTCAACCTCTTGAAGTAGTCTTCTTGCATATGTCTTTCATTTTGGACAAGATTCCAAAAGGTGGATTTACTATAGCCATTGCTTCAAGTAAATCATCCCTTCTAAATCACTCCCTTATTTCTTCTAGTAGGGACACTAAAATTTCTCTTAACCTTCCCTTGTTGATGATACAATGTTATCAAACAATAGCCCTGTGAATTTTACCTCCTCAACCTTATCGGCTACTACTTTAAACATATACATAAGTATCTCATATCCACATACATAAAAGCACATAATTCCCCAAACAAGTTAAGATTCAGAAATCTACTTGTAATTCCGATCTTTATAAAATAATTCCAACCATCAAATTGTGGACCTATAAAAGAAGTTTCATTGAGATACAAATATTCTATTGTCATACAAACTCATTTCCTCAAACTATAAAAATCAACAATATAGATAGTTATTTCTTGTGCTTGTTTAATTAAATGATGCATTTCTTCCAACATGGGAAGGAGACCACACAACATCAAAAATGACTCTATATTAGTCAAATGATGTATCAAATCCTGGGCCTTGTCTAATTCCATGTGATTCTTCCACATCACTCTTAATAAATATTGATACTCTTCGTATACCCTACGAACCGGTTGGTACAATGAGATCCTTTGGTGTTGACATATTTTAACAGTTTATGACCATTTCTTAATCCTTCTACAAATATTTGGAATTCCATGAACCTTTTAGGACTATAACAAAAATAAGCATGCACCTATTGAACAATGTCTTTAATTTTTTTACAATTTTAAAATTTCCAACTATTCTATAAACTAGGTTCATTCTATGAGCCATACAATGAATGGAAATCATATACGGGAAATGATATGTTTGTATTCTTACACATAATGCCATTATGATGACCTTGCATTAAAAAATCCCCATCTGCCCCGACACATACCAACTTTGATGTAATTGCATCATCATCCATGTCACCGATCTCCTTCAAAATTTTTATCACCAACTAACAAAGGTTTTCAGCATTGGATTTCTCTCTCATATTGTGAATGGAAATTAAGTGAGACTATCTCACATAATTCTCAACAATATACACATGCATATAGACCCAAACAATATTATCTACTGCTATAACCTCTTCAATAGAAAAAGATATGTATTGTGTAGACTTCAGTTTCTCTTTCAAGTCTTCTTTTCAACCATAACTAGGCATTTTGTCTAATCCCAACCACTACTTTCGACCACCGGTGAGAATGAGGAAAGTACGGGACACCAAGGAAGGAAAACTTTTTATTTTTTTAGGAAAATCTGTATTTATAGGACGGTCTCTTTTAAAAATGTGAAAAATAGTAGTTAGTGAATTGTTTTACCTAAAAGACTATTTTGAATGATCTTGTTGAATTGGGAGGTAATTGTCCCTCCATTTGCTGCAACTATTCTTTCATTTATCTTGTGATATTCAAATTATTTTTCACACCTAATATGAAAACAATCATCCACATTTTTGCATATGGAAACATTCTTATCAACGTCATCTATAATTATCTTTTCATATATCTTTCGTACATGCTTCTCAATAGTATCAACTTAAGTTGCATTGTCTTGTTCCTACCCAATTTCTAGCTACTGATTGTACATTTGCGTTATTTGGGAGGTTTATCTTTATTATCATTTTCAATAGGTTCAATAAATGGAACTTAAAATCCACTCTAACTCGAAACTCCTGTTATCCAAAATTCACCCCGGGGTAAATTTTGATAACATGCATCGAATATTCAAATCCCAAGCAAATTGATTGATTGAGCAAAAATCGGTTTCTAGGGTCCCTTCAGAAATTTTCTAACTCTCTGTCCATTTGAAAAGAACAAGCTCGAGAAAATGTGGAAAAAGGTTGTCAGAAGGCAAATAGGTTGATCCGAGAAAAAATTGTGAAAATCGGCTAAGTCCTAGTCCTAGGAGCAAGCCTGGGACATTTGGGACATCAAGGCGTGAGATCGGCCGAAAAGCCTCTAGGCGGCCCAATGGTTTCTCAGGACATCTGGGGATGAAGTACGCGGCGGGCGTGAGAAGCCGATCCGGCCGAAAAAGAGAACTTTCGCACTAACTGCTTTGGGACATCTGGGACAAAGATACCCGAACGGACGGTTCGGCTGAAATGGGAACAAACAGTCCGAAGCAAAGTGGGACAAGTGGGACAAAAGGACGTGAATCGGCTGAATCGGGCGAAACAGGAAGAATTTGTCCATGAGGCACCGGGACATTTGGGACAAATGGACGCAACCGGCAGTTTGATTTGTGAAATCAAAGCACAAAAAAAGCACTTTGGGACATCCGGGACATAAAGATGCGAAGGGTGCGAAAACATTTGGGAGGCCGAGAACCAATGAAATCATGACACGTGTCACGGGAAAAAGTCAAAAAGTCAAAAAGGGCTAAGTTTGAGCACGGACTTTGAACCAATGGGATAGTGCCACATGTCCCGTGAGGGGCCCACAAGGAAATTTCAAAAGGAAAGCCCACTGAAAGGTAGAGGAGAGAGAATTGCTCATCCAATCAGCACGTGCCACGTGTCATCCAGGTGGCAGAGCGCGGGAAAGATTTCAAAACGTGTTTTCACTGTTTGTGCCCTAAATCTTCAGATCGCCATAACTTTCGATCCAAAGCTCGGATTTGCACGTTCTTTATATCAACGGAAAGATGGTGAAATTCTCTACATGATTCCGGGGTCAATCTTGCGTTTTGGAGTAGTCTAGAGGGATAAAATTGAGAAACGGCTCTGACGCGTGTTCATGGCCAGAAATGACATTCCAGCGACCAGATTTAATGCAGAATGGGTCGCATTCTCCTGTAATCTGGTCAAAGTGATAGGGTATGGGTTTGTAAGGTCCCCATGCCATTTTAATGCACCTGTAGTCAAGAGTGAATGGACTCCCATGCCGTTGACGTTTTTGTCTCACAGGTTCGACCCATGTAATGTAAAAAGCCGATTTGGCTCATTCCAAAAGGGGGAACATTTTTTGGGCATAGCAGACTTCTTCTTTCACCTCCAGAAGTGATTAATGAAGGATAAGACCTCTCAAGGATTTTAATAGTTTTCTTTTACCTCTCTCGAGGGTGTAATGCGTGTTTTTTGACATTGAGATGATAATGCAAGCTTTGTGAATGGGTTTCAATCCTCTGTTTGTATTATTTGCTTAATTTGGATACTAAATTATACATTATCAAATCATGTGTATGTTTTATGTTGTGAACTTTGGTCTCGTAATTCTATTTCGCATGACAAATATGTTTCACCACTCCTTTTGGTGCATCACCATCTTTAGTTAGTTTCAATTTTTGCACTTCTACCCCCTGTCTCTCTTGCAAGTTAGAATAGGATTAGGATCTAAACCTCTCGTAGTTTTGCAAAATATAGATCTAAATCAGAGGAGTTTGAGGAACTAGCCTCTAATCTAGAGATTCCTCTCTCGGTTTCACAAGTCCCCATGCTTGGAGAGGTTTCCATGTTGTGCAATCACACTTTGGATGCTAGAGTGATCAACCTAGAACCCCGATCTCGCATCCGGGGGTCTTTGTGAGTCTGCAACAACAACTCCTTCCTAAGTCCCATTTTATTTCCTTTCTCTTTCTTCCAAAAATATGTGTCTGCTAAGTATTTTCCTTAGTGGAATTTAAATTCCGTTGACTACCACTGCCAGAAGTTTCACCTCCAACATTCACTTGGGCATTGACAAGTGATGTAGTGTCATCTTCATTCAATTGGGTAGGTGGTACAATGTCAAACTCAACATCATTAAATGGAATGTCTTCAAGGAGGCATTTAATTATTGTTGTCATTGACAACATCGAGACAAATAAAAATGAACACATTCTCATTCCGAGTTTCATTTTGAATTTAATCAGTATCCCTTGATTGTGATGGTCTTGCTAGAGAAAGATGGGTTTCCTTAGATGGTTTCTAAAAAAAAGATGCTATTTTTGAATGCTAGTACCACTACTAGGAGGGTTGGAATATCATTTTCACCTAAGGCTAAGCTTCCCTTTTAGGTGCCATTTTTTGAATTAGTGAATCTGTAGTATTGAAAGAAAAAAAAAGATACAACATATTAGACTAAATGATATTGATATGTGCACAAGAATCTCAACATGAGAAATATGTATAAATAAAAATAATATTATGTTAGTTAACATGTACTAATTTTTTCAAGAGTGTTACATTAGTATAAAAGAATTAGAGAATACATCAAGCAAAATTAAGATGTATCGAGGTTTAAGAAGAGAAAAAATCAATTTAAATGATTTTTTGAGTAGCCAAAGACACTCTAATGATAATACACTCTAGTAATAAGAATTCTCTATTGTAGCTAATAAAAAATGAAATAGGTGATCTCAAGGTCTGTGCTCGGTTTGAAATCAAAGTATAGTATGTATCTACTCATGAAGGAATTTGAGTTCATTAATTCATCCAAGGTATGATCTATCTTTAGTTGATTAATGAAATAGTCTTGATGATCGAGCTCTATCATAATGTATAGAGGTTCTAAATGTTGTCATCAAGCCAAATAAGGTGTGCATCTTCTCATGAATAAATTATTGATTCATTAGAGGTATGAGGTCTGTCATGATCCAATTACCAAGAGTTTTCATCATTTCAAAGGAGACGAGACAAAATATATGGTCTTCCATCTATGACTCACTGTAGTGGTATGAGACTATGAATTCAAGGTTGAGAATGCATGCAAGGTTCTTTGGCTTGAGAATGGAATGTCAATGTGTCAAATCCAACTAGACTATCATTATTCTTAAATGCTTTGATCTAACATTTCACATATGATACAATCATGATAAGGGTATTCTTTGTATCATTGTCGTGTTCCCACTTGGAGAATGAGTTCAAGAATTTTGAAGGATGCATGAATTAAAAATATCCTTGGATGTTGATGTTTTTCCTTTATATTAAATATTATAGACATGTTTTTTGGAATATGAAAAGGACAAGAAAAGATGTCGAAGAGTGATCCCATTTCTGCAATCTTCATGGAGGAAGAAGAGGTGGTGTAAACCCCTACATTATTTTTTTGAAAATTCTTGCTATAGAGAGATAGATTCCAACTTTACCTCAACATTAATAAAAGCGAATTAGTATTACTATATAGTTTATGATGGATTTATAACACAATTATTTTCATAGGTAGCTTAAGAAGTGAATGTGAATATAAATAAAGCATTTTTTCTCCTCAGATTGTTGAATGAAATCCATGCTTGGAGTACATTCAATACATTATGTTTCCATGGTTTAAAAAGTTTAAATTACATCGTAGTGAGGAAAATGGTGGTAACAAGTAAGCATGCTACAACAAGGACAAGAAAATATGTTGAAGATTGATCCCACTTCGTAATCTTCATGGAGGAAGAAGAGGTGGTGTAAAACCCTACATTATTTTTTGGAAAATTATTTTTGTGGAGAGATATATTCCAACTTTTCCTCAACATTAATAAAAGTGATTTAGTATTACTATATAGTTTCTCATGGATTTATAAAACAACTATTTTCATAGGAAGTGCCAAAAGTGAATGTGAATATAAAGAAAGCATTTTGTGCTCCTCATATTGTTGAAGTAAATCCATGCTTGAAGTACATTCAATACATTATGTTTCCATGGTTTAAATTTTTTGAAGTACACCGTAGTGAGGAAAATGGTGGTAACAAGTAAGCATGCTAAAACAAGGACAAAAAAATATGTTGAAGAGTGATCCCACTTTTGCAATCTTCATGGAGGAAGAAGAGGTGGTGTAAACCCCTACATTATTTTTGGAAAATTCTTGTTGTGGATAGATAGATTCCAACTTTGCATCAACATTAGTAAAAGAGAATTAGTATTACTACATAGTTTTTGATGGATTTATAACATGATTATTTTCATAAGACAGTGCAGAAGTTAATGTGAAGATAAAGAAAGCATTTTGTGTTCCTTAGATTGTTAAAGGAAATCCATGCTTGGAGTACATTCAATACATTATGTTTCCATGGTTTAAAAAGTTTGAAGTAAATCACAATGAGGAAAATGGTGGTAAAAGAAGCATGCTTGTGACAAAATGTCTATACTTTTCCCACAACTGCTATTTTTTGTCTTTTAATTTTCTAAATGCTAATTATCTAGTTTTTGGTTCATTGTTGTAACTTTTTTCCCATTGCATTTCTTGAAATTTTCATTTTGGACATCTCTTGTATGGTCTCTATTTCATACATTATTGTTTTTCAACATTTTTTTAACCTCCCATTCTTGACCAAATCCTCCCAATAGATGTGAACCCCACGGAATGATCCATAGTTGATTTTTTTTTTCAAGTCCAGAGTGGATATCGGATCCTTAGAGGTCTATGCCACATGTATCCATTTAAATCGGTCTCCCAAGGAAATTCCCCTAGAAAATGTGAAACCTGCAGAATGTACCACATTTTATATATCCTTCAGTCTGTTGTGGGATGAGGAAGTGTCGATGGACGGTGATAAATGGTCATGGAATAAATGGAAAGTGAAACCGTAGTATATATATATATATATATATATATATATACATTTATATATCCTTCAAGTCTGTGTGTGATGATGAGGAAGTGTCAATGGACAAAGTGATAAATGGTCATGGAATAAATGGAAAGTGAAACCAAAGTACACACACACACACACACACACACTGCAAAAGAGATAGCATTAACAAAAAGATTCAAAGAAGATACACTTCGATAAATATGGGAATATACAAAGAAATAACTCATGGAGATTTATGAAGTGATTTTAAATTATATATACATATATATTACGTAAAATCTAGATGTATATAAGATAGGAAAACTAGTTATGATTCTCTGCAAGCGGAGGACTATTCTAGATGACATAAAAAATCATAGTGGTTATGAGGATGAGGATTTTTAGGCTTTGTAATAACTTACAAAGGTGGAATCATAGATAAAACAATGCGACATGAAAGAAAACAAGTCTCAAATAGATTGAGGACTCACTGTAGTAAGTGCTTCTAGGATGTAGATTACAACACACTAATTTGAGCCCCGACAAGACTTAGATTTATTTTAAATTTTGTAAGAAAATTGCAATATGTCGATTCACTAAATCCCTTTCTACTACTTTGCAAATACAAAATTGGAAAATCGTGGGAAAACATCACCTCTGTGTATATATCGGGAAAATTTTGGGAATGTTTTCTTGGCCAAATAAGGTTCCATAGATTTCTTGGTGAAACATTAATGTTTTCAAATCCCAATGCGTTGATTTCTTGGTGAAACATTAATGTTTTCAAATCCCGATGCATCGATTTCTTGGTGAAACATTAATGTTTTCAAATCTCGGCATGATGATCATGCGGTGATTTAATATAAAAATATACATTGGGATTAGAAATTCCTTGGTGATTCAGATGGGACAAATTATTATTTATGGGATTTTTAGGTGAAACTTGGGTACTTCCATTGTTGTAAAATTCACCAAAATCAAATTCTGGAATACTACTATTCATCAAACTATGAATAATCACTGCCAAAATTTTCCCTAAAATTTAGTGGTAGAAATTGAAGTTAGGAAAACCGAGAAAGATTAGGTAATTTTGGGCACATGGAATGAAGACTTCAAAGGTGAAAGTCAAATTTTATAGATGATTAAGGAGAGGAAGGAGTTGGGAGGAAAAAAATAATCAATATAAATCTTTTGGAACCCTCTTCATGATGGACACACCAATTTTGTTCCAAGACTTAACAATATCTCGTGAGAATATAGGCCTAAAAATGTGCACACACTCATAATTATGCCTTAAGTAGACGGATAAGCTCTAGAAACTCTCTGCTTATTAAAATCTCAAAATCCTTCTACCCCTTAATATCCTTTGATACCTTATCCGCACAGATTCAACAATACTCGACACTTTCTCAAGGGCCAAATCCTCCACATTCTCCTTCAAATATTTCACCACCACATCCAGGTCCATAGTCACACCCTCCAAAGCATCCATTCTACGCATGACCATGGGGTGGATCTCCTTAAGCCTTTTGGAAAGAGTTTCTTGATATATTTGGATCATATTTAATTACAAAAACAATAAAATTGAACACCAAAAATATGTAAAAATAATATTATCAAATTTTATTAATCGGGGATACAATTACATTTATGTTGTGAGATATTTATATAATAGTTTAGATAAAAAATCATATAGTTTGGGTAATTATCTAGTCCCGATTGCATACTACTATTCATATGATTCCTAAGTAAGAAAAATACTAATCAACTCATGTCCTTGGCCACCTTTCTTTTCTTCCCTGTAGCTACTTTCAAGATTGCACCTTTAATTTCTTAGTATGCCTTTTTACTCTTTGACATTTTTCATCCTAGACACTAACGCCCAAATAGGATGCTAGCGCTAGGCACCCTCGTCCCCTCTAAGTGCCCCTATCCTCTTTTTACTTTACTCACACTTTTGGATCCTTTTTAGCCATTTTAACATATTATCTTTTTGGTATTCAACCTTTTCAAGGTTAATCACGAAATTCAAGCAAGAGGAATCATATAAATATAAATTCATGTAATCATAATAAAGGAATAAGCACTAAGCACTATCTATGACCACCTAAGGTCACATCCATCAAGGTATCTAAGAGCTCCATTACATTCATTAGCTCCATCAAAAGGGACACCATGGTTGGTTTCCTGCATCACACTTCATACGAGGGAAGTTCATTCTATTCCATGCACACATTTACTACATTCTACATCTAGCTACTTTCTCTCTATCCAAGTGTGATTGGCACAAGAGAAACCTAGCATACGATTCCGCACACACACCGAGAACTACATTGGAGTGCGAGATGTGTAGTACAGTGCTCATTCATAAGTTCACCATTGTATTTGTTGAGGACCGTCCAGATCCGATTCTCGCATCTTTCTTTTTAGGGAGTTGATGTCTATTTGAGGGTTTCACATGTTTATTATTTATTATAGGTTTCTAGAAACCTCATAGATCTTGGTGTAACCTCAGAGTGAAAAAAGGTGACTAAAGGAAAACACCTTGTGACACCTTAGAGGAGGCTTTCTGAGCCTTTTCGTAGACCCAGGTGCCTAGAAATAGGTCCAAGAAACCCGCAGGCACTCATGTCACTCTCCAGGTACCCCATTCCAACCTGTTCCTCTAGTTATGCATTTTTCTAAGCTCTAATGCAACGGTTAGTGCTTCAAATTTTCCTGTTCTCTAACTCCGTGTATTCTCCAAAACTCTGCAAATAAGCTAAGCCTTTTTACCCTCTCCTTGTAATTAGGGTTTCATTATTTATTACTTAGTTTGTTTGTGTATATTTTATATAATTAATTGTTGTTAATTTACTGTAATCTTACATTCAGATTAGGCTCTTAATTTACATTTTATCTTAATCAAATAGTGATCTCCTATTTTGTAGAGTCAAACCTCATCTAAAAATAATCCCACTATTCTCTTCACTTATCTCTACATCCCTAACATCTCTCACTAAACTCCCTAATATTACTCCAACACCCCTATCTTTTATGAGTTGAGCATTACAACTACTTACACACTCATGTATTATTTAAATATTAAATAATAATAATATTCAAATGTATATGTTCACACTAGAACACTAATTTCTAACATTCACCCCCTTAGTGAAAACATGGGTGAGTTCTGTATAGTACCTACTCATGATCTACAAAATGATGGTTTTCAAAGAGTACCACTAACTCAAAAATGGTTTTCAAGTGGAACCATCAACCCCACTTTGTATGTGTTTTACAAATAAATTCACAAACTCACAAATTAGGTTTCTAGTGGAACCACTAACCACTCCATATAAGTGTACATGTTTCCCCACTCACATTTTACAAAAGAGAATAATATATAGGAAAATATGTTCCTAACTATGAAAATGAATTATTGTTATGTTCTTTATTTACTACTACACATGAAGAAAGTAAACACACTAAACACAATTGAAAAAAATGGCCACCAAAGTAGTATCATGGCCCTATCAATGGTGCTGACAAGAGGTCATTAAAATGCCTCCTTCCTCTGTTTCCTCTGTTTCCTCCAACCTCCATCTATGATGCTACTTAGTTAGCAAATGTAGCTTTTAAGCTCATTACAAAATTTTCCTTGGTGTCGAATTCAACTTATAATGCATCCCCTCACTATAAACATCATGTACAAGAAAAATTGTGTCTATTTTTTGAAAAGTGAGGCAATTATTCATATATATATATATATTTACAATATTTTAAAAAATAACCTTTTGAAAATTTTGGTTTAAGTAGGGTTTTCTAGCTATATTTACCTAGTTATAACTAAATTCAAATTTACCACTAAATTTAATGGATCCGATAAAATTCCTACCAAAAGATATGTGGAGGGGGATTCGACCCCTTGACCTCTTCTTATTGAAGAGTCTTATAAAATAACATCTAGCCACTTGGGCACCCAAAATAAAGTAACACATGTTAAGGTGAAATTCTATTTAAACACTTAAAAACAAAGCCTTAACCCATACCTTGTTTTTAAAACCACGGTTTTGCTAAAAGGTGGTTTTGAAAAAATTTCCAGCAAAGGAAAAAATAGAAAGCTATTTTAGAATGTGGTTTTACATTATTTGAAATTGATTTTCTCCTTTTTCCTTTTCATTAGCTAATTAACTTTGAATATCCCAAATTAAATTTTTAAAAAAACTTCTAAGATACATACAAATTTGAAAATATTTGAAGTCTTTCTGAGAAAGGTTTTGGAAATATGCATGAATAATGATGAACCTTATCAAATAACAAGTTGGAGTTACTGTAAAATGAATTTTTGAAAGAAGTAAATGAGCGGGAATATTCAGCAGGGTAGACAGTAGTAGGATGAGAGGGTTCAAAACCTGGTAAAGGATCATGTGATTGTTAAGCCCAATGAAAAAAGGATAAGGATGGGGTGGCGAACATGTGGGTAGAACGTTTGGTCGGTAAAATTTTGGACAAGGGGATTTTGGAGGGCCTGGAACTGTCTAAAGAGAAAGGTAATTTATCCCTTAAAATTCCTAAGATTCTTATGGCTAGAACCAAAGCCTCCATGGAAGGTGCTTTATTTGCAAAGTGCCTGGGCTCTAGACCAAATATTGACTATTTTAGAGGATGGGTCAAGAGGAGATGGGTGACTAATGGTGCCATTGAAGTTTCAGCATATGCAAATGGTTTCTTCTTAGTCTCTTTGCCTAGTAAAGACCATGTGGTGAAGATTTTGGCTGGAGGCCCATGGTTTATTGGAAAATCTCATGTGGTTGTTCAGAAATGGGAACCGACTTTTAACCCTTATGTGACATTTGTTTCTGAGTTCCCGATCTAGGTCAACCTTTCGAGCTTACCCCTAGAATTTTGGGAGCTAGAAGTCCTTATTGGCATTGTGAAAAGCTTAGGTAAGCCGATTGCTCTAGATCCAGTCACTAAGGCTAAATCTAGACTTACTCATGCCATGATTTTGTGTCAATATGGGTCAAGATGCTATTCTGGAAAGTAATATCAAACTTTTGACTTCTGAGGGAGTTTGGGTGCAAAGATTTGACTATGATCCGTCTCCCTTTGCTTGCAGAAAATGTAAGTTGGTGGGTCATGATCATAGAAATTGTCCTCTTCAAGAAAAAAATATTGATCCCATTGTCGATCCTCAAAGGAAAACTAATAAGGAGGCTAAGGAATGGAGGTTGATTGGGAAAAATGGAAGAGTTGTAGAAGCTAAGGATCATTTGATCATCCAGGAGGTTAAAAGAAGTGGAACCCTTGGTTCATCTTAATACCCCTTAAGGAATTGGTTGTTTCTGGTTTTCATGAAAATGTAAATGAATATGAAGATGAAAATGAAGATCTAGTTTTGGAAGAGGTGGTTCTAGAAATAGAGGAAGTGGCTAGCCATGATTCGGAAGGTAATGCTTTTGCTCTACAAGTGGCTTGTGGACCTTCACCTTTGGATGAGGTTTCATCTATTGGCTAGAGTTCCTTTGGCCAAAGACAAGAAGAAGCCCTCCCCATGTCTAATGTCTTTGGGATTTTAGTGGACTATGTTGTTGATACATATGATATGGCAGCCTCTCCTAAGACTCTAGTAAGTAAATCTAAACCTGTTACTTGTAGTAACTCTAGAGCTGATATTGGTAAAGATTCAACTCTTAAGGGTAGGAAGAGTAATAAGGAATTAAGGGAGACTAATTCTAGGAGGGAAGTGGATGCTTTGGTATTTAGAGTACTCTGGGGAAGTTGTTTCCTCGTAATAAGAAATATTAAATGATCTTTCTCTCTTGGAACATTAGGGGATTGAATAATCCTAGTAAACACATAATTGCTAAGGATCTTAGATTTAAAAACAAACTAGATATTTTCATGCTTCAAGAAACCAAAATGAATATGGACATATTTAAAGAGGTGGGTAGGTTTATTTGGAAATAAATTTTTTGGGAGGGGTGTAGTTCCTCGGGAGCCTTAGGAGGTGTTTTCACTTTGTGGGATCCTAGAATTATGTAAGGTGTTCTGATCCTTTCTTCCCTGGTCATGTGGTCATGAGTTTCATGGAAATTGTCTCTAAAAAATCTTGGTATGTTTCTAATATTTATGTTCCCAATAAACTCAGTGAAAGAAGGAAGTTTTGGAAGGATATTTCAAGTTTTAGACAACTGTTTAAAGATAAATATTGGATTGTTGGAGGATATTTCAATACCCCCCTTTCCCCTGGTGAAAAGAAGGGGGATCAATCTCTTATTCTGAGAGTATGGAGGATTTAGCTGATTTCCTAGCCAGTAATGGTCTATTTGATTTAGAATTGGAGGGATCCAAGTTTACTTGGGAAAACAGGAGGATGGGACTGAGCTCATCCAGATTAGATTGGATAGGTTTGTGGTGAGTCATCTTTGTATGATCAATCAACTATATTCTCTAAAAAATCTCCCCAGAATCGGATCAGATCATAACCCCATTCTTCTTGATTTGGGGATGAATCAATCAAAAAAAGATAGACCCTTCAGATTTGAAAAGATGTGGTTAGATCACCTGATATTTTCAACAGAATTCAAGAATGGTGGGACATTCAAGTTTTTGGGGTTGCTAGTTTCAGATTGTGTTTAAAACTAAAGCATATTAAAAGTAACCTTAAAATATGGAATAAGGAGACTTTTGGAAATATTTTCAGGAAAAATTAGAATTGCTAAGGATTTAAGAAATATTGAGGAACTTATGGAGAACGATGGTCTTAATATAGTTCTCAAGGATCAAGAACAAAAACTCTTGTCTAAGTACCATGAGATCTGGCTAAAGAAGAGGTTTATTGGAGACAAAAATCAAGGGTGAAATGGCTTAAGGAGGGTGATAGGAATACTAAATTTTTCCATTTCTCTGCCACCTCCAGAGCTAATCTCCTTAAGATTAATGAGATAAGAAGTGAGAATGGTGAGATTTACTCAGAAAGTAAGGATATCAATATGACTATAATAAATTACTTCAAGGATATTTTTAAATGGGGGCAGAGGTAGAGGATTTTGTTCTAAATAAATTCCTAGATCTATTCCATAATTTTATCACCCCCTTGAAAATAGAGATCTCTTAAGGAGTCCTTCGGAGGAGGAAATTCATTTTGTTGTCTTTGATATGGAACCGAGATAAATCTTTGGGCTGGATGGTTTCCCGCCTTCTTATTTCAAAAATTATGGGAGGTGATAAAGCAAGAGGTCATTGAAATGGTCCAATAATTCTTCAACAATGGTCATCTTTTGAGGAAAATGAATAACACCTTCCTGGTCTAGTGCTGAAAATCATTTGGAGCTAAAGAAGTTAAGGATTTCAGACCAATAAGTCTTTGTAACACCAGTTATAAATTATTGACTAAAATCATAGTTGGTAGGATTAGAATGGTTCTTTCAAACTTCATCTCGGGAAATCAAGGGGATTTTGTTCCAGGAAGGAAAATCACTGACAACATTATTGTGATTCAAGAAGCCATACATTCCATTGAAAGCTCTGGTAGATCGGCTATGTTTCTTAAGTTGGATATGCATAAATCCTATGATAGGATTATGTGGTCTTTCCTCCAGGCTATCTTGTTAAAGGTTGGTTTTGATAACATTCTAGTAAATATGATAATGACCTGCATATCCATTGCTAGTTATTTGGTTTTGGTGAATGGTAAACCAGAAGGTTTTTTCCAAGTAGGTAGAGGTTTGAGACAAGGTGATCCTCTTTCACCTTTCCTTTATGTTATAATGGCTGAATCTTTGAGTAGAATCTATCAACATGCTATGCTTTCTAACTATATCTAGGGTATAAAAATATCTAATGGTCTCCCCTCTATCTGTCTCAATCAGTTTGTGGATGATAATTTTATGATGGGTAAGGCCTCTGTCCATGAAGCCTCCAATTTTAAGGTGGCTCTAAATGATTATGAATTGGTTTCAAGATAGATGGTTAACTTCCATAAAAGTGTTGTTTTTTCATCAATGTGGAGAATTAGGTTCAAGTCAGATTAACACGCATCCTGGGGTGTAGGATTAAGAATTTTCTAGATTCTTATTTGGGTATGCCCCTGATCCAAAAGAAGCCTGACATTTCAGTTTGGAATGCTCTGCTAGAAAGAGTAAATAGTAAAATTTCATCTTGGAAAGGTCTCTTGCTTTCTCAGGCTGGTAAGATTCAATTGCTTCAAATCTCCCTTCAAGGTATTCCCATTTATGTGATGTCACTTTTCAAGCTCCCTGCTAAAATTATTGGGTCCTTGGAGAAAATCCAGAAGATATTCCTTTGGATGGGTGTTGTGGAGAAGTTTAAATTCCCTCTTGTGGCTTGGGAAAAAGTCACTAAACCAAAGCTTTGTGGGGGTTTGGGGTTAAAAAATATCTCACTTATGAATGAGGCCTTGATTGCTAAAGCTGGTTGGAGGATTTCTAGAGAGGAAGGTCTTTGGGTGGAAATCATAAAGATGAAATAGCTACAAAATATAGGCAGAATATAGGTAGAATGGAGTCCTTTTTTAATTAAGACAATATTGCTATATGGTCTTCTTTTTAGAACTATTTTTGTCCTCTAAATAAATCTTAACCAAAGGTATTATGTGGGAGATAGGAAAAGGTAATAGAATCAGTTTCTAGTATGATAGTTGGATTGAGGATTTCCCTTAGCTAACCTAGCAATCTAGAAAAGGGTTGCTTAGTTCTATGAGGAAAAATGAAAATTCTAGATAAGAGACTTATGTATTCAGGAGGATTGTCGGTGGGAAACCATTGATCCTCCTCTAGAATTTGATGGAGATATCCAACCCTTTTGGGTTCTCAACAAGAAATTAAGGGATTTCCATATCCCCATTTTTCGACCAAGGAGGATTCCATTAAATGGAAAGAGGAAGATTCGGGAATTTTCTCGGTCAAATATGCCTATATGTTAAATTTCAAGGATGATATATAAAAAGACTATTGGGGTAAGCTTTGGGTGAAGGATCTTATCCCTAAGGTTAATATCTTTCTTGGTTGGCTGTCCAAAATAGAATTCTGACTATGGACAATCTCAGGAAAAGGGAATGAAGCTTCCCAATAGATGCTCTCTTTGTAGGAAAGAGGAGGAAAATGTCAACCATCTTCTCCTTCATTGCTCCTTCTCCCATGATGTTTTTGCTTCCATTCTAGATCTGTTCAATATCCAATGGATTTTTCCTTTGACTATTGAGGATTGTTGTTTTCAATGGGAGAGTCCCTTCTACTTTCCCATCTTGGTTTGGGCCTGGAATATTTCCCTCCCTCATTTTTTTGGGGTTTATGGAAGGCTAGGAATGATTGTATCTTTCGGGACCAAAAATATCTTCTCTTGAAAGTTAAAAGAAATTTTTGGCAGCCATCAAGGAAAATATCAAACTCTTTAAAGGTAAGGCAAAGAAACCCTGTCGAAAGGGGAGAAGAATTTTTTTGATAAGTTCTCCCTTAGATCGGTGGAATTACAAAAACCTAGAAAGAGATCCATTTGGATCAGGCCTGAGGAAAATGTTGTTAAGATAAATTTTGATGGGTGTCTAAAGGGAATCTGGGTCAAGATGGGGGAGGTGGAATTTTAAGAAATAGTGAAGGTGATTGGTTGTTTGTTTATGTTGGTCCATTAGGATGGAAAACAAACAATATGGAAGAAGCTAGAGCTCTCCTTTGGGGGTTTACATGGCAAAAGAAAAATGTTTCAAGGAAATCCAGTTGAGGTGATTCAATCATAATTATTAATTATCTTAACAATAAGGGATCCATTAATTAGCCCTTAAGAAATATCCTCAATGATGTTAAGGAAACTTTAAAATATTTTGTAAAGGTTTCTTATAATCATACTTTGCGTCAAGGAAATAAGTGTGTGGATAAGATGGCTAATTATAGATTTCATAATCATGATTATAATATTTGGTGTAAAGGAGACAATTTTCCCACAGAAATTAATGAAGTCATTATTAGAGATAGAGGGCACTAAGTTTGAGGGCACTAAGTTTGATGATCTTGCACAAGTGAGCTCGCAGTCTGTGACAACTTACATAAAAAGATTTATTCTTTAGTTTTTCTTTGGCGTGAAATGGGGTCTGAATTTGAGAAGTATTAGCAAATAGGGGAAGTTTGGCTTTGTGAAGATGGGTGGTGATAGAATCAGGGTTAAAACGGTTAGCTAGAACATTGAAGCTTTTAATTGGAATTTTGGAACAAGCTTAAGATTGGGGGTTTCAGTAATTTCATTGCTAAATTACATGGTCATGACCCTTCCCTGTCAAAGGAATTTGGTAGATCTTGGAAAGAGGGAAAGTTCAAGGTCATAGGAATGGAAATTGAGGTTTCAGAGTCCACCATTTCCCTTGCAATGGAGATGAAAATGGATGGGCTCAAAATATTTAAGGATAGAACCCATAGAGAGCATGAAATTGAGTTGTTCTTCGTGGGTAAGGAAAGGTGCTCTTTCTTTACTGATGGTATTTCTAGGTCGTGTATCCCGGGAATATGGAGAGAAGTGTGCCTTCAAATCATGAAGTATATCACTTTGGAAGGCAAATACTGAAAAATATATACTCATCATATGACCCTTCTAAATATGTTTCATCATAAGGTCATGGTGAGCATTCCTTTTTTCTATTTATGTCTTTGAAAAATTATTTGATGGCATTCCAGTAGGAGAAGGCGGAGATGCCTTTACATGAAGGGCTCATCCTCCTATTGTTTGAAAATGGGAAACCTATTTTGAACTCTTCTCCAAAAGATAAGGTGGAGGAGGATGATCTTACTCTTGTGGAATGCCTTACTAAGATGAAGGTTGGGAAATGTAAAAATGTGGGGGAGGATTCGAAAAGGAGAAGAGTGAGGAAGGTTGTGGTGAAGTGAGCACCTCGAGAAAGAGGGGTTGTGATGGAAATTTTAAGGGCTTTGAGGAGTGGAGTAGAAAGGTGCAATATTTAGAGGGGGTGCTTCAAGTGATGGAGGAAACCAATGTTGGTCAAAGGGAAACCATGTTGGATGTCATTAATGTTTCAAAGCAAATTGTCTCAGCCTAGGTGAAGTCCAAACAAAAGGTTCTAGAGTTGGAGTTTTAGGTCAAAAAGCTGAGTGATAGGTTGGAAGGTATGAAAGGAAGGCACTAAAAGGAGAAATTTCAATTTGTGAATCAATAGTTTCGAGGACAAGCTCGAGGAAGACATGAATGATAAGGGTGGTGAGCTTGCTGTGATCAAATAAAGTCATGATGGAAGTAGTAAAGTTTTTCCTAAAAATTAGCTGGGTTTTCTAGATTGTTGGCAGAATTTTGGCAAACTTCTGTAGTTTGATGTTTTACGGCTGGGTTCTTTTCTCTATTTTACTCTCTTTCCTTTTTTGGTTAAATTCCTGATCTTCGTTGTCTGAGTTGAGCATGTTTAACTCATTTTGAGGACTTTTCTATTTCTTTCTTTCTCGTTGGTTCTTGTTCCTCCCTTTTTAACACCCCGAGAGCTGATCCCTGTGTTTACCTTATCTAATAAAAAACAAGTTGGAGTTGAGAAAGCTATTAAAAAAATACCACGATCACAAATTATAGGTGGATAGATCCATGAAGGATCCATGATGTAATATAGAATAGGAAATTTTATTGTTGGATTATAAATTTTGTGCTATAAGAACATATAGATCTACTACATGCAAAAGAGAACATTCTCCCGAAGGACATGTTAGTGAATAGTGTAGGAGTATAGAAATAATTTATTTTTGACTTGGACTGGTCATGCCACATGCATAGTTGGAAGAATTTTTATTCCTAATCACCTAATTGACATCTATATGGAAGGGATTACTACGGACATACACTGCTGCTAGATAAAAAAACACAAAAAACCACCTAGTAAACTTCTTGCACTTTGCATACACGTTGTCCTTGAATATTCATGCTATCTCCATCTCAAGATACATGCATGTCATCCAAGGATCCCATATATTTTCCTTCTCTAATACTAGATGGTATATTTATATTTGATTTAATTCTGAAAACAATAGAAAAAAACACCACTAATTATATAAAAATAATATTATCAAATTTTATTCATCAGGGAGACGAATTACATTGATGTTGTTAGATATTTATACAATAGTGATATCCTATTTTGTAGGAGTTGAACCTCATCTACAAATAATCCCACTTTTCTCTCCACTTATCTCTACATCCCTTATATCTCTCACTCAACTCCCTAGTCTTACTCCCACACCCCTATCTCTATGAGTTGTGCATTACAACTATTTGCACACTCATGTATTATTTAAATATTAAATAATACTAATATTCAAATGTATATGTTCACACTAGAACACTAATTTACTAACATGTCCTTCAAGGCCTTAAACCATTCTCTCTTATCTATAACCTATACCATGACCTTCTCGTGCTCTACCTTGTTATTCTTTATTTGAGTAAGATTTTCCTCTTCCTTGATTGTATGTATGCTAAGAATGGGATCAAAGTCCTAGTAGTTGTCGAATGCACTAAACACCTTATTTCTTGCCTCCTTAACCTCTACGATCAAATATTCATACTACGATATTCTATTCTCCACCTCTTCTTTATTCTTTCTCCTTCTTTCTGCCAACTCCTTAGCTATCAGCCCTTGTCCATTCTTCCTCTCTACCATCATCACACACACCGTGTATTCCAAATAGCCAAGCTCTATGGGATACAAATTTTGGGATTGATCCACCAATTTTGGGTGTGCGCTCATAGTAATGTTCACTATATCATCCGCTTTATCATAGACATTTGTGGTCCACTTTTTCTTGTCTCTCAAGTCCTCTCGTGAGCTTGTGTATCTCTTTGTCCCCCTCCTATTCTTGTTATTGCAATCCCTTTATCTATATTTCTTCACGTAATTTTGGTGGCAATTTTATTGAGGGCATTACAATATTTCTCATCAGATAGATCTGTAGGATCAATGGTTGAGAAGAATATACTTAGATCCTTCTCCAACTTCATTTTGGAGTAATATTATTTATTTAATTCAAATTTTGGCTCCTCAGTATGCATCTGCATACTCCATGACAACATCTTCTTGTTCCAAAAGAGATTCTTTGTTTGATTGATCAAATCCCATCCAAAGAGGTCCTTAGTTGACACTTGTGATTTAAAATCTTGCTTTTAGTATCTTAGATGGATAATTAATATAACTCATTTGGGGTTCCTATAGAGGTTCTTGCTTCTTCCTTCTTCTGCCTCGCTTCCCCTTTGACATCTCTTGAACAATGTTGAGTTGTGTTCCACTTCCCTCACCTCCTGCAACACTTAAGTCCTACCCGGTTAGCTGATCTCCATCACCTTTTCCCTCTTCCTCATATTACTTTGGCTCCTCCTCTCACTCTTCATCACTTTTGGAGCCTTCCTCATACATTTCATATATCTCCTCATCATCCTGGAGGGTCTCATCCTCCTATGTTGGCACTTCATCATGCACCGATATATCTTCTTATAGTTTCTCCTTCTCACACACTACCTCCTATGCTATCTTCTCTTCTAATTCCTCCTCATCCTTATTGATATGGATCACTTGAGGGTTCTTATTTACTGTGCAGGATTTACTAGACTTGGCCTAGTTTTCATAACTAAAGGATACTTCTTAGGTGCCTCCGAGGTACTCATTCCATTACTCTCTTATTTACGTTGTCTTTGCATTTTCTTCCTTTGGATTTGGTCCAAGGAATTATCTTCTTCTTCTTCATTTTATTCATCCTCTTCATCTTCTACATCTTCTTCTAATTCTTCTTCTCATGAAGGAGCCTCCTCATGCCTTATCTTAGTAATTCCCACTATTATTTTCTTCTATGGGGGTTATGGAAGATAAATGTCTTACATGTTGATATAATTACCATCCTTTAACTTGAGAATAAGATAGATATATAACCTAAATGCATTATTACCCACTATGATAGTTGTGGGGCTCATGTCCATATTGTCAGATTCCATTGTCTCCACATATACCAACCTAGATGGGTAGATATGGGTCCTGGCACAAGGTATGATAGTTTGAATCAACATGTTCTTCATTGAAATTCAGCTTGTATGAATCTTTTATGCGGTTCACTACTACATGAAAGTATTTTGTCATGAAGTAAAATAGAAATTTACACCACAGGACCATTTCTTTGTTTCCAAGTATGAAATGACCAAGGTAAAAATGTCGATGTACTACAAACTCTTTATGTCCATTTAGTAGTGAAGGAAGATCCTTGAGTAAGTGCCATTAATTTTTGAAATATTCGTGCATTTTTAGTACCACTTCTCCATGCACATCTTATATGGACATATTACAGCTCGATCACAAATAATTTATGTGAAACTTTACACGAGGGACTTTTTTCAATAAGATAGACCCAAATCTTATCCATTGGGATATTAGGTACTCCTATCTCTCATAACACTATCAAAAGAAGAATTATGCCCCTAGTTATGTTTTATTTTTTTAATCACCCGAACCTTTGCCTCCTTGACTATTCCTTCAACAATATATAATAGGATATTGTAGAGGGTATTGTTAGTGCAAAATCATAGCACCCCTGGATGTAGATTAGGCTTCTAGGTTGATCACTCAGGCATCCAGTGTGATTGCACAACATTGAATCCTTTCTCCAGGTGTGGGACCTATAAAATGAGAAAGGAATCTCCAGAGAAGGCTGGTTCTTGCTCCTAAACTACCTGCCACAAGCTATTCCAGTGTAGGCAAGCTAATCTAATCCTAATCTAACCATGCCAAGGAGACAGAGAGAGAGAGAGAAGGGAAAAACAACAAAAGCCTACACTAAAACGGTGATACACCAGAGAAGGAGAATGTTGAACCTCTATCAAAACTGCCATGGGACAAAGAGAGGTGAGCAATGGGAAGGATGGATGATGCATCACGAGGCCCAAGGATAGATTTCACATGAAAATGTCCCAAAACTCCATGAACATAGCTCCGCACCTGCAATGAACATTCAAACATGCACAAATACCTGCAATGAAGAGAGGCAAGAGGAAAACAAGCGAAGAATGAGCAAGGATGGACAGATGCATCACAAAACACATTTTTATTGCTCCAGAAGTTTGCACAGAACATCATTTCATTAGTAAAAGGAAAAAACACCATTACAGAGTAGGGAGGAGGTTCGAGCTCCATTTTCAACCCTAGAGAAGAAAAGAACGGAGGGCAGAGCAGAAAAGATGAGCAACTTGTTATGTCCCCTTTTAAAATGAGCCAAATCTGGCTTTATACAATGCATGGGTCGAGCCCAGGAGACAGAAAACATAGGAAAACATGTAAGCAGCCCAACCATTGACCAAAACACATTCTTCATTAAAATCGGTGGTTGAGACATCACTTCTGGCCATGCTGAAGAAGAATGCGACCCATGTGCATTAAAACTGGTTGTTGAAACGTCGCTTCTGGCCATGATCACGTGTCAGATCCGTTTCTCAATTTTCTCTCTCCAGACTGCACCAAAATTCGAGATTGATCCTAGAATCATGTAGAGAATTTCATAAGCTTTCCGTTGATATAAAGAACGTGCAAATCCGAGCTCTGGATCGAAAGTTATGGAGGTCTGAAGTTTTAGGGCACAAAACAGGCGAAAACGTGTTTTGAAATCTTTCCCGCGCTCTGCCACTTGGATGACACGTGGCACGCATTGATTGGTCGTGTGATTCTCTCTCCTCTGCCTTTTGGCGGGCTTTCTTTTGAAATTTCCTTGTGGGCCCCTTAAACTTGGACACGTGGCATGCATTGATTGGCCGACAGGGGCGCGGGGCAGACCTTGGCTTTTAGCTTTTCGGCCAAAACTCATGCCAAATTCTCTAACTCCTTCCCGAGCTCCACATTCCCTGTTCCATAGGACACATGTCCTCTTTTGATTGGCTCGGGCTGACCCCTCAAAATTCACCCTTTGACCTTTGGACTCTTTCCCCTGCGACACGTGTCGTGATCTGGTTGGTTCTCGGCCCTTTCGGCTCCTTCGCGCCCTTCGCGTCTTTATGTCCCGGATGTCCCAAACTGCTTGGGCCAAAAACTTTCGATCCGCCTGAAATGGGCTTCCTCGTCCCTCATTTGGCCGATGACACGTGGCGTTGTTTGATTGGATTTGGCTCCTACGGCGATCCGCGTCCCGTGCGTCCCTTAGTCCCGGATGTCCTAAGATGAACTTTCTTTTAGGCGAAAGCTGGCGGTTCGCGTCATCACGGCCCAAATGTCCCAATTGAATGGACTGTTTGTTCTCATTTCAGCTGATCCGGCCGGTTCGCGTACTTCATGTACTCTTGTCCCGAACTGTCCGCTTTCGGTAGTTAGTCGTTTTTCTTCCTCTTTTGGCCGGATCGACTTCTCGCGCGCTGCGCGTACTGTCCTGTCCCAGATGTCCCTTTGCTTCACGGGACGCGCTGGAGGCTTTTCGGCCGATCTGCGCCTAGATGTCCCAAATGTCCCGATTGCCCCTAGGACTAGGACTTAGTCATTTTTTATGATTTTCTGGATCAATCTACATGTTGGGCTATGCAAAACTCGATGCATGTTATCGAAATTTACCACTGGGGGAATTTTGACAACGGGTATTTTACTCCATATTTTACATGACATGCAACCACTTCTTATTCAACTTTGACCAATGTTCGGACACACTCAATTCATAACTTACAAGGAACATTGTTACGCTTATGTATAGATCGATTATACTTGTGATTGGCAATTCACTCTTCCCTCATTGATAGTTGAACTATGTAGTGTGGATTACACTGCCACACCATCTTCTAAGTCTAGCCCAATTTTATCGCTTGTACTACACAATCCAGTTACCTTTCTAATCAATTACAAAATTATACACATTATTCTCCATGTAAAATAAAATAAATCCTCGTGCACCCTAGACATAAGCCACTTGTAAAGGCTCATTGGCTTCCCAAAAATATGATAGCTCATACAGCTGTAGAACTCTTGCGCTCTCTAGGTCCTTCTTCACCTTGTCATCAATGACTAGTTTCCCTTCCACCATCCTTTAAGTTAGTTTTTTCATTACATCTGTTTGTATTTCTCCTTCACAAGCCTTTGAGAAATGATTGTAATCACTTATATTGCATTTTGTCAAGTTTTAGACCCATGATTTCCCTACTACCACCTCGGTGGGTATTGCATTCAGAATGCCGGTATTTAGGTGCTTTCTCTACATTCTTGTTCTTATTCTTAGGTGAATTCTTGATCGTAGGAACCCTTTTTGTGCCATTTTTAACTTTTAAAATGCTCAACCCTTGAATTTTTAGAAAAAACATGCCCTAGATATCTTGAATTAACTTACTTGCTTAATCCTTTTACATGTGAGGTTGAATTATAATTCTCTTTCTCAACCCTAACCCTTATCTACTTCAAATTTATGCTTTTATTCTAGAATTTTTGTGCCCTAGATCGTGAATCCAAGCTCGGGATCTCAACTCTATGAGACCTATCTCTTTGTTCCTTCTCATGAACCCTAGCTCATTCTTTCTTCCACACCTTATTCCCTAGCTTCCACTTCTAATGAAGGAATAGTTTCTTACGCAACTCGGTTCACTTCAATTCTCTTGTTTCTTATTTCACACTAGCTCTTTGCACTTAGTCACAATTTATCTCTTTTAATCGCACAAGTTCATCAAAGGCAAGATAAGAATGAATTTGATTGTGTAATATTTATAGTTTTTCCAATTTTATTTGCATCTATTGCTCCTCACCTACCACCACTTTTTTCTTTAAAAGAGATTTTTTTCACACTTTTCTCCTATGTGCATGTCACTCGTAACCTTGGTGCATGCCACTACTTCCCAGAATGCATACCTCCTTGTGTGCACCTCCTACACCATATAAAATCTTCCTCTCTGCACCACTTTCCAAGTAGTTTAACTTTTCTACCTCCTCCTTTTCTTTAAACTGTGTTACCATTTATTCACGTGGTTTCCAATTTGATTAATTTTCTTTAAGTGCCAACATAATTAAGCACATTTTCACCATATGTAGCTATTCATAGCACCATATTTCCCACACTAATATCTTTTTCCATCGTGCATCATTCTTTCACCTTCATCACATGCACATACTAGCTTCCTAAAAATTACTAGCTTCACATCTTATTTTACACACACTTACAGATACTTCACCGCATACTAAAAGTATGTGCGTTCCTTGCGTATCAATATAACATAGAGTAATCAATTCACGTGCGAAAACACTTATTACAATAAACCAAAACAAAAAAAATAGAAAAGGAAACTTAATCTAAGTGGTAATACTACCTTATTAAAAACACAAAAGAAGATTATTTATAGTATGGATTCAACCTACTCCCATTGAAGTAACCCAAAACATGGTGCCATCCAATGCCTACAATTGACATGTGCATGATTCCAATATCTTAGTTACTAAAAATGGTACTAACTAATGTACTTTCCATTTTCCGGGATGACACGAAAACTTGGAGTCATATAGGAGTACCATTTTCCCTACTGCAAATGAATTATTATTAATGTTCCTATTATGACGGACCTTACGTATATATTTCTTTATCTTTTGGCTCCATCTTGCAATCGTGTGCCACTAATCTAGTTATATCGTTTTATCAAAAATATCTTTGATTGATTTCTCATCATCAATCTGCATTCTTGCATGATACGTAGGGAGGGTAATATAAACTCCATGGGAAAAAATACTTCAACAACAAACACCAATGAAAAGGTGTGTAAAAATCTTAGCATACCCCTTTATAAAATTCATGTAGTAATAAGTGTGCCCAAGAATTCACACATTTTTTTTTTTTTTCTCGATTATTTGGCTCCTCTAGCCCCAAAATAAATGTAATCTTGGATGGTTCCACCAAAAATCATTCTTTACAAATGAAATGTCTAAGTAATGTACCATAAAGAATTGAAAAAATGCACTTCTTGATGTTCAAAGAGATACTAAGTTGCATGCATCTCTCAAACATGAGCCACAGGTTGTCATAATGATCTTTCACTAGCCCATAAATAGTCCGATCATCCAAGTAAACCTGTAAAAACTTGTGAATAAAATATCGGAATACTTGAAAAACTATGTGCGAGAAGCTGGCGATGCATTCTTTAGTCTATAGGGGATGACAATGTACATAAAGCTTCCCTATTTAGTTGTAAAGGTTGTCTTCTCCTAGTTTTCACATGTAATTCTTACCTAATGATGGCCCGAAAAATCCATACGTGAAAAATTAGATCTCATGCCTTGCAACAACTTCTAATATATCTTCAGTGAAAGGATTAGGAAAAGGATCTATGACACATGAAGCATTGAGTACCCTATAGTCAACACAAATCTTGATCTATTCATCATTATTAATGATAATTACCATTGAGCTTATCCACTTTGATTCCTCAATAGGCTCAATGATGTTTGACTTGAGCATTTTATCAATCTCCTCTTTTACCTTCAAACACAAGTTTAGATTCATCTTGTAAGGCCTCTTCCAAACTGATCACGTACCTTACGTAAGCTTACTTTTCATTTCTCCCAAAGATGGATGTATGCCCTTCCACTCATGATATCCCATAAGAAACAGATCTTGAAAGTCACATAACAACTCAATAATATTTACAACTTCAAGTTTAGACCACTAATCACCACTAATCACCTCCTTAAGCATGTCCTCGGTCATAATATTCATCTTTTTAGTATTAAAAGGTACATGGTATGTGCACACCTTCTCATTGGCGAGTCCATCACCTCACACACACCCTCTGCGTGCTTAATATTTATATCTTCTACATATTCATCATTTATTAGGTAGACAATCTTTCCCTTCTCTTTTTACTTTATGCTATCCCCCAACGTGATGTGCCTCATTATCTTTAAGGATTCATGCACCGCGATGGCTTAGTAGAAAAATTATCAAAAGTGTGAACAATACCTTCATTTGAGTTATGCCAACTCGTTGTCTCCCATTTCAACTCAACATGTACATACTAGGGACACACGTAACTATAGAAAGTATAATAAAACTTGTGTACCCATAGAGACGGTGAAAAATAATATTTCCCTTACGTATAATCTCTTTCACAACTGTGAACATGTACTAAAGGGGGAGTCTTCCCAACATAATCTTGTACCGCTAAAGGGGGATTACTCCTTACAAACCTTATAAAAAAGGATACCCTAATTTTACAGAACCCAATAAACTATCTCTGTGTGTTTCCCACTACTGCACTCTCATCCCTTGTAAGGTGTACACTAACATATTTCTCTTATCAGATTCATTATGAAATTGTTATTCCATTACGTGCAAGAATAATTCTGGATTCTCTTCCCTAGTATATTTCATAAAGCTGGTTTTACTCAACCGTCTAATTGTGCATGGCCTTATCATTATGATAACTCATCCATGTAACTCACAAATCACCATTTCATAAGTACCATGGGACCAATTCTCATATGCCATACTAGTAGTATCACTAATTGAATGTGCATCTTCCCAATGAAGCACACCCTCTTTGATGTCTCCATATTCTCATGGTCGCACACCATATCTGCATAGATTTTGTTGAGATAATTCTCATTAAAAGGATCCATACAAGGTGAAATATTCACATCATCCAAGGGTATCACAACTCACTCATCCTTGTTTCAAAATTGATGTACCTTTTTTTGAAGTGCACGTTTGCATTATTATCATAACACTAGGGACATATAAGTAATGTAGGGAAGTTATCTTCTTTTAATAGCTCAAGTAACTCAAAATCAAATGTAAATTTAGCTCCTTGAATAGTGATAGAAGCATCCTTGAGCACCTAATGGGAGCGACACTTGTTTTCCTAGCCATATATAGCACATTTTAATATGGCTCCAATGGTGGCCTTCCCATCTAGTTCCAAGCATCCAAGGTGAGAACATTAACTTCCATGCATGTATCTATGAGGATACCACCCATTGATCACTATATCCAATATTATTGCCTTGTCATATTCATGGTTACACTTTGGTAATGATCGGGAGATCCATAATTATAACATATTCCACACATAAACCTACCATGATCACCGTAGCCTCTACTTCTAAATCCACCTCTAAAACCTCCATTCCCATTGTTGTGTGATTCACTGGTATGTCCTTGTGCCTATGAGATACTTTTCATAGTGGTGCGGTGTGACCCTATTTCATATGTCTCATGGATATGATTGATGAAATAATAGTTGGCTATGTCGTGGGTATGCACATTCTTCTACGTCACACACTGTAAAAGTGGACGATTACGAACATCATGATTCTTATGGAAAATTTCACAGGATGTCAAAAACATGCACACATTCCTACATGGGAATATTTCCTTTGTATTTCCTTCCACCTCACAATCATTACATCATAACCAACTACACATCTCATGTGCTAGATTGGAAGAAAAATTCTCAACTAAATAACCATTTACTTTCTGATTTAGGATTGAGGGACTAACCCATATGTCTATACTTCCCTCTGCGTTTACACGTAATGTTAATTTCAAGGATTTACAGGATCAATGAATGTATTAAGTAAAATTACTCTCTAGAATGGTGTCAAATATCCTCCTATAAAACTTTACACATGTTGGCTCTAATGAATATCATAAGAAATCTTAGAAATTAAGGTCTTGAATTACACATCATATTCTACGACACTTTCGGATAGAACATAATTAATATCCTATAGTATGCTAATACTCTACTACTCAAACTTAGTTATGTGAAACTCATCCAAGAAGGTGACACACAATGCATCATAGTCCTTTGCTATGTAGTCTTATTTTACCCATAAAAGCCCAAGGCACGCTGCCACATCAATCAACCTTAAGCGAGGGCTCACCCAAAGCACAAAAGGGTACCAAGTAAATCTTTTATGTTAGCTTATTCAAGAAGTTATCATGATCATACAAATATTATAGATCCATAAAAATAATTAAGTATATTGTAGTACATAAACTAGATCTAGTTCTTTACCATATGCAAAAATAATCAAACAAGAACCATAATCAGATTTACCATGTAAGATCCATGCTCAGTTATATCAATTACCATTATCCAACCACAAATATCCATTATATTAATTTTTAAAAACACATAAGCTTCATACATACATAATATTGTCATCATAAGCCATGCATGCACATAAATCAATAGGATAAATTTGTTACAAAAGTGGTACTACTAAACCATACAAATAAATACATATTTATAGGGGTGGGGACTTTCCTTTTACCACCTAAGAACCTTCAAAGTATTCTACATTATAATAATATCCATACACCTTTACATGATAAACACAAAATCATGCAATCTCGTTAATAATAGATCATCTAATAATACAACTACGGTATAATCCTATTAATAGCCTTAAAACTATGCATAGTGCTTGATATTATACTTGTTTGAAATATACCTTGTGTGCTCTTCAAGTCTTCTACAAAATTTTCTCCGCACTCCATGTCCAAAATTAGCCCGAGGCTGGAAAATGGCTAAGTTCGATTTCATGCCTTCACAGGTGCACCAGTTACTGCTATATTTTCCACGTGCATATATGCGGCCTATGCCTACGCACACAAACCTTAAGCGCCTTTAATACTTAGGTTGAATTCATCAGCCCAACATTACCCCACACTAATTTCATTACCATCCCAGTAATGGGAAAAGATCACTTATTTCTCCAAGAAAAGAATAAAGAATGAAATAATGTTTGCACAAAAGAATGAGAGAATACTTGGCACTCTACTCTTCCATAGGGAGGATCAACTTTGGATATTCATTTTTGATCTTTTCCTCCAAGTCATTCTAATCACTTAGCACTTTATTTTTCCTATCCGGAATGTCTACAAGAACTACTTCCATTTCATCAAGTGTCATGTTCTCACCTTCATTCTATAGTACCCTGAGAACATTGGCCATGCTTGAGACCATTCGATCCTTAACACCCATTTATTGTGTTATTAATTTACCAATTTTCTTTACTTTCTCCTTGTGGGTCTTGGGTGGATGCAAGTGCATTGTGTTTCTTTTCTATCAAATTCAGCCTCTCCACACACCCAAACATCTCATTCTTAACTACTTTCTAAACCTCATCCTCTTCTGCCATGGTTCTTGTCTTGATTATCACATTTGGAGCCATGCACATATTTAATGCCAAATATGCCTTCTTTAACTCATCCTTCGAGTCTACAAGGTAAGGCCACATAGCTCATAATATTACGTGTAATAGTGGCCTTAGATTTCGCTACCTATTATGTATTATCCTTGGGTTTAGTCATTCTTAGTGGCCCCTCATCTAGCACATCATATAGCACCATATGAACTAAAGTGCGTAAATAGTGTAAGGTAGATGGAAATTTTTGTGTAAATTTATCTTCCAAATCTGACCTCTTCTTCAAAATATCATCCCCAATCTATTTGACCATCTTGAGTATCGAATGCACCATTGCCTTAGCTATCTCTTTTTTTTCATCAGGGCACTTAATTTTAGTATCCTTGTTGTTATTATCATCTAACAACACCTAAATAGTTTTCACTTTGTCTATGTTCCTATGCATAACCTTGGTGGATACCTTTTTAATGCATTTCTTACTGTTCATTTGAAATCACAAGAGGCTTAATTGTGACATGGCTCGAGTGTGGTGCCTTATTTAATATGTGTGAAACACATGACTCTTAACATATGTCAAATTCAGACTCATCCATATGAGTCTACATGCTCTAAGATAAGCTGCTTGTGTGTGTGTGTGTGTAGTAGCCATGTTAGCATCCATCGATCCCAACCATAAAGGTCTTTGGGTTCCAAAGTGCTTTGGAACCTCACGCATATGATTTATTTTGGGTCATCAATATACCCAACTATCGACATCTCATAAATTTATTCCTCCTTTCCTTTCCTCAAGTGCTTACCTTTAGGGGTGTGTTCTCCCAAATCCAACACTAGTTCCTCACCAGACTTTGAAGCATAAGGTGCACTTGATGGATCCCTCTTACGTGTCTATGTCTACATAATTCTTCATTTATTCTTCCTGATGCTCTTCCATATCCTCAGTCTGCAAAGGAGTGTTCATCGTGTTGTCCCCATATTTTTCATCTTCATCCTTCCTAGGGATGTACTTATGCCTTTTCTTCTTCTCTGGTTCTACTTTTATAAGGGAAGTCCTAGGTGACCTCCTAAGGGGTTGTGATGGCCCCATGCCTTGAGTTCTTGTTTTCCTCAACAATCTTATAAATTGCTTCTCCTCACCACCCTATTTTATGTTGATCTCCATAGTGTCTATTTCCAACACTTCATCTTCTTGTTGTAATGGGGGTTAACCTTGCGCTTTCTTTTCTCTCCTAAAAGCTGGTTTTTTTTTTTCTCTCTTATGCTTTAGGCCACCAATTTCTTCCTTAAGCTCCTCCTCTTCACCTTCTTCTTCTTCCTCTCCAAGGGGAAAAGTGTCTTATTCATCTTGTAATGTGCCCATAGTATGCTTCCCCTCAGATGGTCCCAGGAGCTTAAACTCATTTTCAACATACTTTCCATTTTCCAACCTTGGCTTGAGGTGAATATATACCAGGGATACCCCAGACTTTCCAATTTCCAAGCTCATTTCCTTCATGTTAATATCATATGAATTTAATGTCTCGATATATGTATACTTACTTGGATAAAAGTAAGTCTTCCTAAATGTGTGGTAATCACAGTCTACCTTATCTGCATTGAAACACAACCAACGCACGTATGAAAACATGTGTAAAGATTCCTCGAAATAATGTGTGGTGAAGGAATAATGGAGCTTACACCAAGGGTTATACTTCCCATCCTTTATTCAAAATTTATGTATACAAAATTGCTAATACACCACAAACTATACTTGTTTATCTAATACCAAAGGAAAATCCTTGGGTATACTCAATTCCTCCTCAAACACGGTGCAAAGTTACTCATACCACAACTCTACCCTCTATTTAAAGGGGCCACTCATGGTACCATCACAAGTATACTTAGTAAATATATTTGCAAGAGATTTATTCTCTTCATGGTACTTGCCATACTTTATCCTTTGGCCCATCGGGCACTCCAATTTCTACAAATACAAGAGACAAAATAATCACAGCTGAAACTTATCTTCTCACCTTGGTGTGATTCATCAATGATGGTTTCAACAATGTAATTGGAGAAATTGTAAACTACACCTTCTGTCATCTTCTTCTCCATATGCAACTAGGCCTTGTATACTTGCAACCAACGCTCTTGATTGTTCAAATTTTCAAGTAGGTGCCTTTCTTACCCGAATGACTAGATACTTCGCAACTTAGAGATGTCCATCATACATCCTCCCTTTGTATATCCTAGTGACTTATTTGTTTCTTATATACCCTCCTTATCAATGAGGTCACTTCTCAATTCAATACCTTAACTCCATAGTCTTGTCAAACTCCTAATCAAGGGTGCTCTAGAAGCTTCATTTGTAGAAAAAAATAGAATAAGTCCTCATGGACTCTGCTCATCAACCACTGGTACAAATTTTTGGGTTTACCAAAGTAAGGGAGTTCATATATCTAAAAACTCCCACCTTTTTCAACAATGTTTTTCCTACATCATCATACACAACCATGTCATCCGTTGTTATCTTTGTTATCTTTACCACTAACAACTTATCCAATACATATTTGTAATCACTTAATTTGTACACGAGAATGTGTGACTCCCATTTACGACCCATAAAAACCCATTCTGGGAATTGTATCTCAGAAAAAATGGCTTTCAAGAGCATCTTCCACTTCAACTAAGACTTCCTTCTACTTCCTATCCCTTGTGGCCGCTCCAGGTGCTCTCTTAGGTGCCATAGGAACAATAAAGGTGTGTTCTTTAGAGTGATTTGAGCTCGTAACTCAAACACATGTGCCCTAGCTCAAAATAAAAACCTAACTACTGATTCTACTCTAGGCATGTCTTTTTTCACTTAAACAACTTCTCTACTAGAGTTTCATGTAATCTCGTGCTAAAATCCATCTGGATCGGTTTGTAAAATAACTCTATGAATTTACACATAGGTTTCTCTTCAACTCACTTGAATTCTCTCAATCAAAAAGGTAAAAATATTTCCCAATACCGCCTTATATATTTTTTTCAATAAAATTTTACATTTATTACTCGCCAATTATCACTATACTTTGCATTAACTTGGAATTTCTTTTCTTTTCCACACCTTTGATTTTTCGCACCATAGTCATAACCTTTTTACACGCCTACTACTTCTTTGCCATAGACCTCCTTTCACATGCCTTCATGCACCAAAGTACCTATCCACTACGCCTTTCACTATGTATTTTTTTTTGTTGTATCCTACCTCACATTACGTTGTGCATCCATTCATCCATACGTGGTATTCATTCATGAGAAATATTTTTGTATCCACACCTTTACTTTAAGCACCTACATGACATATCTCTATGCGGACCCATCTTTAGAGAACATTCAAACTTGGTCCATGTACCTTGTATATACTCCACCACACTAAGGGTATGTGTGGTCCTCTACGCATGAAAACACTTAGATAGTAATCAACTTCTGGCACGCAAGCACACTTATTACACAAAACACTAAAATAATTTACAAAGTATAACAATGATGAAGGAAACACATATAAAGTAATTACATTAAAGGAAACCTTTTCTAACATGTAATAATGCCTTATTAAAAATAGTCATAATACTTATTTATAGTAGGGCCTTATCTTATTCTTGTTGAAGAAATCAGAAAGCGTGTTCCATCTAGTGCATGTAATGGAAAGCACCTTAATCAAGTATGTAAGTCATAACATATGTTTCAACCAATGCACTTAGAACTTCCAAGGATGGCACAAGAACTTTGAATCATAAAGAAGAACCATCTGTCCAACTTCAATCTTCTTATCATTAATATGTCTATCATGCCATGCCTTCGCATTAATTTCTCTATCTTCCGACTCTATCATGCTATAGTGTGCCTTTCATCCAACTGCATCAATTTTTCTATGCACTCTTCAAGTGATTTCTCATCATCCAAACCTCTTACGCATGTAATATTCAGATAAGGTAACATGAATTCCTTTGGTAGAACAGACCTCTACGTCAAACACCACTTGAGAAGGTGTGGCTTTGTTCAATCTTTTATAAGTTGTCTGTATGCCCATAGTACAACATAGACTTTATAATCCCAGTCCTTCCTCCTAACATTAAAAATCTTATTCAATGTGTGGCTCAATATCTTGTTGAAGGCCTCGAAGTTTCATTAGCTTGTGGGTGATAGGGTGTTTTTATGGTGTGCCACCATAAATTATGATAACAATATCATGATAGTATCATTAAGGAAATGAGTACCCCTATCACTTGTCAAAATTAATGGGAATCCATACCTATTGATAATGTTATCCCATAGAAACTTCTTGTTGTAGTTACCATGTAATCCTTTGTAGGTGCCACTTCTACCCACCTTGTAAGATAATCTATACAAGTTATAATGTAGCGTGATCCAATCCTACACGTGGGTGGGGAAATAGGACCCAAAAAGTCAATTTCCCACTTTTCAAAAGGTTATGCACTTACAATCTACCTTAAAGGAATTTCATCTCTATGCCCATACTTTGCAAGGTGCTGACAATGGTCACAAGCCTTACAATATTCTTTACAATCCTTATACAATGTTTCCCACCATAGGCCTGCTAATAAAATATTTCATGCGATAGCATCTCCTACATAATATCCACTTGCAATACCACTTTGTGAGCCTCTTCCATAATATCTTCACACTCAGGGCTAAGTACACACTTGACACAAAACTTTATCTGATCTAGTTTGTATAAGTATCCACTAATGAACATGTAAGGTGTGATGCTTACAATAAGTTGCTTCTTCTCTATATTCTTCATTCCCTCAGGTGCCACACCTATTCATAAAAAGACATCAATGTCTTCTAAGTCATAAGGTGCGTGGTTTTATCTCAAAAGTTGTGCATTTGACATTGTATCCTCAATGCTTCACATTTCCTATCCTATATTAATCCTTGATAAACGATCTGGTCCAAAATTTCTCTTACCTGGATCAACCACCATAGTAAAAGAAAATTCCTGAAATAATAGAATCCAACGACATATGTGCCCTTGTAGAATGGGTTGTTCAGCAAGTGCTTCAATTCTATGTGATTTGTATAGAAAATAAAAGGTGTTTCCAATAAGTATTGTCAAAACTTATGCAACATGTAAGTCATAGTTATGTTCTGTAGTTGTGTAGTTATGTTATGCTAGGGTCAACTTCCTACTTACAAAGTAAATAGGATGATCAAAAATGCCTTCTCCAAGAAGGGCTAATACCACACCAATGACCATGATAGAGGTGTCCACATGTGCATGAAAAGGTTTGGTCCATGAAGGAAATTACATAATAGGTGTTATAGTAAGCCTTTCCATCGAGTGTCTCAAACATGCGCTATTAAGCTTAACCCCAATGGAATTTTCCTTTACTTTTTAACAATTCTTGTAAAGGTACGAAAATATTAGCATAACCTCTAATAAACTTCTGTAATATCCTGTGTGCCCCAAGAATCATGTGTACTTCACTCTGGTTAGTAGTCTCCTTTAGGCCCAAAATAACAACAACTTTAGCACGATCCACTAACAAGCCTTATCTATGAATAACATGCCGTAACAAAGTCCCAAAAGGTGTAGTAAAAACACACTTCATAATGTTTAAATAGATTCTCAACTATCAACACCTCTCAAATATCAACCTTAAATTATCACAATGATCTTTCAATAGCCCATACACTATCCAATCATCCAAGTAAACCTATAGAAAATTATGAATGAAGTCTTGGAATGCTTACAAAATAATGCACAAAAAGAGTATAGGCTCATTCTTTAATCCAAAGGGCATAACGATGTACGCAAAAATTCACCATTCTATGGTGAAATTTTTCTTCTCTTGATCCTCTTTAGCAATCCATACCTAATGATATCTAGAAAATCCATCAGTGAAGGAGTAAATCTCATGCCTTGCAACACCTTTTAGAATCTCCTCTATAAATGGTTTGGGAAAGGGATCTATTATACATGCAACATTCAACTCCCTATAATCCACATGAATTCTTATTATTCCATATTTCTTGATACTCATCACCATAGGGCTAACCAACTCTAACTACTCAATGGGATCAATGATTTTAGAATTTAACATCTTATCACTCTATTCCTTTACATTGATGTGTAAGTTAGGATTCATCATCTAATGCCTCTTCCTAACTAGGCACGCACCTTCATTTAGCTTGATTCTAATCTTGTCCAACAATTCATGAACCCCTTTCAACTCATGATAGTCTCTAGGAAACAAGTATTGGAAGTCACGCAACAACTCAATTATCTTAGTAACTTCGAGTCGGACCAATAATCTCTAATGATGGCCTCCTTATGTTCAACATTTGTTCTAATGTTGGCATTCTTATTTTTTTCATCGGTGCATGGTAGCATGCACCTTCTCATCTACACTATCTAAGACCTCACACATATCTCTTTGTATGCTCAAGCATCGATTCTCCACTTCTTTGTCATGAATGACATAACATATCTTACCCTTTTATTTTTCTAGGAAGGTGCACCAAAGTATCTTGCATCTCTCTCTTCTTCTTTAAAGTGTGCCTCTATGTTTGAATCACATAGTAACTCCTGAATAAGTTCCTCAAAATTTGCACTATCTCCCATCATCAAGCACTTCATAACCTCGTAACAATTCATTAACTAGATATTTAGTGGAAAAATATTCAAAGGTTTGAATCATACCTATAATAAGTTTTTTCCAATTACTTACCTCTCTATTCAACTCTTCATAGACATACCATGCACATGCACAACCTTGAAAGGTGAAATAGAGCTTGTGCACCCATAGTGAATGTGGTAAATCTTCATGCCTCTCTATTTAGAGTCTCTCACACAAGATTATCTTTACCATGAAATTCAAAGATGCGAGTAGGTAGATTAATCGAAGAAATATAGAAGAGAAGGTAATTCTCACTTTTCACCACACTCAAATATTATCCCTATGAACCATCCACGATCATGCTTCCGTCCCACGTAGAGTATAAACTATCATGTTCTTTATTTCCACTTGATCTTTCCACTGAGATTCTATAACGCATAGGAACAATTCAAGATTTCCTTCACTAGTGTACCTTGATACTTGGTTCTTGTAACATTCCCATTTTAAGACTTTAGAAACAAGGCAAAACAATTTTGTTTATACATAATGTTCTCTATTCTAGATAATCATAATTTAGAACACACATTCCATGCCAATCAATCTCATAATAGATAACTATATGCAGTTGTAAATTACTTGGTGAACTATCAATCTCTCATTTCATGACTCGATTACCATCCGATCTCTCGTGTTAACTTAAGTATTGTATACTATGGGTATATTATGTATACTTGGTTCTCTTACCCTGTTATGGGTATTGAGTGTTCTGTTTAAGAAATCTATCTAAATATTTGTTACCATATTCATCTGAAATCACATTTCTCAAACTAGGTGACATAGGAAAACACAACCAATAGCTTGTGATACTTTGGCCAAAGATTTCCCACATATTGTTCATGTTACTATTCCTAGATGGCATACTCGTCTAATTGGAATACATCCTTCACCCCACTCATCTATTATCTAGAATGGTCTTTACTGACTTTTGTCAGTCCACTTGTCCAAGGTTTGACCCTAACCCAAGTTATTGACATAATTTGGTATAGGGAACCACTCACGATGACCTAGGGTATATGGGCATACTCAGTTGACCTAAGTTAATTAAATGTGCCTAGTTACCCTAAGTCATTGGGAGTCACTTCCTATGCTAAATCATATCCTTAGCCTGATCTAGAGAGAAACTAAGTTCAAGTCTAGATTTGAGTAGATCTAGATGAACCAATGTTGGAGGGTGTTACAACATGTCAACTACAACATTGTATCATTGTGAAGACTCAAGTCTACATGAAGGTATAGTTATGTAGTTGGCGTGTGCCAACATCCAACAGAACTACTTCATCACAATTTACACACCTCAAGAGGTCATTTCCACTTAATTATCTTTGGATTAAGATTCAAATCACAACAACCTTGCATAACCCTAATCCCAACAATCCTTAAGTTTTCAATCCTTATTTGAGTTGATTAAATAATATGAAACCTCATAACCTATGATTGCTTTTATGTTCATTAAATTTTTTCTTAATGTGTAATTAATTGAAAACAAAAACAACATCTATCATAAGATTTAATTAATGTGTCTCAACCATTCAAGGAATGTATAAGAACCAAAACAGGTTCTGTTATGATAGAATTCATAGATATGAATTCTAAATGGTTATCAAACTCATATACCATTCATTTATTTTGTATCCTTTTGAGATGAGGAGAACCTTCCTCATTATGGTTAAGTATTAGGATTTATTATACCCTTATCCAATTCACACATCCTGATATTTTAACTATACATTCATAACATCATAACAACCCATACATGATTAGGTAAAGAACAACAATACATGCAACTTAGTAAGTTGCATTCAAGTAAGGGAAATTGTACTAATTCCCATTTATCCAGCGTATTTAATAACAACAAAATAAGGATCTAATCATATATGAATGACAACATCAAAGATAGGATTACAAATTTCCTTCATATTATGAACAAGAGAATTGACATAATCAATATAAGTAACTTAAGTATTTTCAATTCATCATGATAAATACACATTTTACAAGACTATGCATTACTGAAATATTTCATGTCAACAACATCAAGATCATTTAAGAATACAACTTTTCTTCCTTTAATACATCTCAATAAAAAATCATAATTCTCTATAAATGGTCCAGAATTGTAAGGATCCGATACATCATAAAAGTTATTGCCTTCCTTTATCACTTACAAAGTTCATCTATAAAAATTTCTAGCACGGGCTAGTTCATTGAATTGAGCATGATAAGCACTAAGCATTAAAACGATGTGCTTTCAACTAACTGTTTCATTAAACCAACTCTGCTTTAATGAAACAATGAGGTCAAGCAGAAAAATAAATCATAAGTAGTATCAACCATAAAAGAAGAACAAATAATCAATCTGATTAAAATTTAAGGAAATATCATGATGTAATCAGTAATCTACAACATGATATCAGATAAATAATATTCCAACCAAAACACTATCTATATAAAATAAAAGTACCTTATAATTATTTCCTTCACAATTACTTGGAATTTGAAATACAAAATTAACTTCACTATTTAACCCAAAATAGAGTTACTTTCAGAAGTAGGAATCTTCTAGCTCAACTTACAAAATTTCATAAAAAGACAACTACAACCAAGTTCATTCCTGCTTCATAAAGGTTTTAGGATGAATCGTCTAACAACATAATTAAACAAGAGTTTCACATTTCAGATGTGACATCCTAAATCCAAATCCAAGACATAGCCTAAGTTCTCAAGTTAGGCCAAACATTAACATGAGGTAAGTATACACTCAATGCACAACATCTCTCATTAATCTACTACCACAATATTAAAATCCTTTAATACAAATCAAGTGAATAAGCAAGTAGTAATGATGACTACACAAAGGCATTAAGATAGTAATGCAACTGAACCAATTAAATCTAAGACAATATTTACCCAAAAGAAGAAGAATGACTGTGATAAAATAGTTTAGAACTTCCTTTACAATTTTGATAACCCAAATCCCCATTCACAACTAAGAAAAGAGAATACAACACAAATCTCTTACAATTTCCAAAGGAGACAACGATGACTCATTACCTCAGGGAATAAAGAGAAAGGGTCAATTGACATGGTTAGAGAAGGATTCCAACATTCCTTTACAAGAAAGGTTGGTCATAAAAATATTGGTACAGACCCAACCATAATATCCTTAGACTCTTTTAAACGTAAAAACCATGCACCAAAAACTATTAAACTGAATCATACGACTGTAATGCAAGTCAAGTTTCAAAATGAGGTTCACCTAAACATGAAGCAAAGGTAGTAGTAGTATTATTATTCTCATCAAGAAAGAGATGTAATAATCATAATTACTAACAACTCACAAGAAATTAACAACCTTCATCATTCATTCAAAAACGTCAAATTTTCAGTCAAAGGAACCAAATACTATCCATCGTTATTCAATTACAAACAAGGTACAATCCAAAATCGACATGACTAGCTATAGGTGCATAAGCTATCAATAGAGATGAAAAAGAGTACTTTTCATTACATTACTAGGGATAGTTCAATTGCACACCTCTACCAATCGAAAAGGTAAATTATCCCTTCCAATCTTACCCAGAGAACAAGAAATGGAAGATTCTAGAAAAACCCTTACTTGGAACCGATTTGGTTAGTTCTAGATCAAGAAATGTCATCAAAAGTCCAAATAACATCTTTAAGGCTTCACGAAAACCAAAATTAGGAAGGAGTCAACAAGTTTATCCTATTAGGTTACCCAAGAGGTTAACCCAGATCAGGAATGATATTCAAAACTAGGAAGATCTAACTCAATAGAGAAGTAGACAACATGATTGACATATTGAAAGCACAAATAGAGATATGAGAAAAATCTAGAATTGAATCGGACAAGCCAACTCTCACAATGTCCCCAACCAATCAGGACCTCATCTATTTATCCTTTAGTTTAGTACTCAAGAACTTAGAGAAAGACATAGTAAATATAAGATCAGAAGAAAAGACTTCACACACAAGTATTCCCAACAAGATAACATCGAAATCCAAGGGTCCAAGAAACAACTATCTCATAGTTTCCATAAAAGAACTTAATTCGAGCGACTCAGTTTTTAACTGAAAATTTTATAGGAATAATAAAACATTCACTCTTGTTTCCATACAAGATGAATCCACAAAAAAACATTCTAAACACCTAATATCTTCCCAGCTCCCATCAAAGACTCGAATCCAAAGAACTGATAGATTACATAGTGAGTTCAAGAAGAAGGAACACATTTACTGTTTCTCTATACAAATTTGAGTTCACACAATTATGAATCCAAGCATGCTTATTCCAATAGGAGTAACAAAGCTTCAACTAAACAAAGAAGTAACAATGAAGGGTATTCATTTACCTTCTAACAATCCAAACTAAAAATCAGTTCAAAACTTGAAGCCACATTTCATTTCCATAAACCCATTTTCGAATAGATAAGAAAGATTCACACATGCACTTCCTTACTCAAATAACCACAAGATTTAAGGTGGGATTAAATATAAAATAAACATGAAAACAACCCATCTCCAACCTTATCAAGTAGAGGTTCCTCAAAATAAAAACAAATATTTATCAAGAAAGAAAGCATGGTAATCAAAGCAAAATAAAAGACCCATATATTTCAAGAGAAAAAAGTTGTTTTAATGAAGACACTTAGAGAAAAGCAGAGTAGCTTAATGGATAGAGCCTATCATGCCTGATAGTGCTTTTGTCAATTCGAAGAAGATTTCTAGCCGAGCCTTCACAACTCCTTCTCCAAACGAAATCAACAACCAAAAATTCCTTCTCAAATGCCTCATATACTTCCATTGGATCAAAAATAGTCCAAGGGAGTTAAAAATAGTAATAAAATGAAAATAGAACTGCTGGTTTGAAGAACCAGATAGCTCCATGCAGAGCAAAAATTAAAATTCATGAAAGACCAAACAACTCCCAACAAATCTACTTGCATGGTTTCCAAGGCGGTTTTCTCTCAAAAATAATGACCATAAATGTCATTAATTTCCAATCTCCCGCCTATATCTCCATGCTACCGCCAAACTAAAGTTGGCGAGTCCAAATTTAAAAAGAACATGCATTATTTAAATTTAGTGATGGTGCCAACTAGGATTCCCTCTAGTTTCCATGCCCCTGTCCAACTGACAATACCATGGTGTTTTAAATTCAAGATCAAATCAAATAAATAACTTATAAAATTTCACCACCATCTCATACTTTTCATTCGACTCCCCTTAGGTCCTTTTTTATCCTTGCATTAGTTTAGGTTAGATATCATTAGCTTAGAATTCGACCTTAGGTTAGTTTAGAAAGTATTTACCTTAGGTTAGAATCTGTTAGGATAGATCTTAAAGAACTAGGAATTAGGTTATTACCCTCAATAGTCTTGAAGTAGACCTCCATCCCCTTTACGCCATTCAAAATCCTAGAGAAATTAGCAAGAAGATCCAAGCACACTACTTACAAAGTATGCAAAGCAAGACTTTCAAATAAGATCAATGAAATTGTATAAATACAAGAGTTGAATCCTTTATTTCCTTCAACCTACGAATGTCGGTTTACCATACGAGATCAAGTAAAAAGAATTAAACATACCTTAGATCAATGAAATTGATCAAGGTTTCGTTATTATAAAGAGATAGTTTGCAAACAACATTACCTATTTACAACCTTTCAAGTAATGTGACAAGCATGATTTCTAGCAGTCAAAAGAATACACCTACTAAAAATCACATGTCAACGCTTGCAATGCAAAAGAGGAAAAGTTAACAATTTGTCACATGTGTTACATACTTTCCTCATAAAAGAATCATCGTCTCAATGATTAACTTATTTAAACAATTTGCATCAAGGATAATATTTTTTTAATCTTTCTTTCCATATGTTCAAAGTAGAACTAGATTTATAAAATTCCCAAAATCAACATTTACTTAGCTGTTTATTTTAAAGAAACAAAATTTTTACCCAAAATTGGTAGATTTATTGTCATAAAAATAATAAAATCACAAATTTTATTAGTCAACAGAATCAATTCTGTTCAAATAAATATGGAAAAGCAGTTTTCATATCTTCTAGATTTTCCCAAGTTACACTTTCCTCATTAAATTGGTCCCACTAGACCTTACATTGACTTATTGCATGATTTCTTAAGTGCTACTAGTGATTTTCCAACACTCCTATAAGATTAACCATGATTATTCCTGGGTCTTGGACCTACAAGGAATTCCAATTTAATACATGTGATAAATCTAAAACGTATTTCTTAAGAAAAGAAATATGGAAAACATCATGCATTTGTGAAAAAGTAGGAGGTAATGCTAAATGATAAGCTATAGGGTTGATTATTTCAATAATTTCAAAAGGTCCCACATAACGAGGTGATAACTTGGTAGCCTTGCCAAAAGTTATAGAACTCTTTTTCGATTTAACCCAAAGAAATACCTTCTCACCAAGTTCAAATTTCCTATCAACCCGCTTCAAGTCAACATAACTCTTTTTCCTATCTCTGTTGCTTCTTTCAAGTGTTCACAAATCATTTTAAATTGTTCCATTTCTATAAGGATTTTAGGTCCAATTACCTCTCTATCCTCAATGTTGTCCCAACTAATAGGGGTTTTGCATTTCCTTCGTATAATGCTTTGAAAGGTGCCATCTTTAGAGAGGTGTGATATGTGTTATTGTATGCAAACTCAACTAATGGAAGGTACTCTTCCCATTTATACTACTGATCCATACAATACATTCGTAACATATCCTCTAAAACTTGATTAACTCTTTCAGTTTTCCATCCGTTTTTGGATGATACGTAGAACTAAAATTCAACTTAGTTCCTAAAGCTATGTTAAGTGTTTGCCAAAATATTGAAGTCATTCTTGGATCTCTATTAGATATGATTAATTTAGGTACTCCATGTAATCTGAAAATCTCATGAACAAACCTTTTGCTAAAACAAGTGAATCATCCTTAAGATTACCAACAATAAAGTTTGCTACTTTTGTTAGTTTATCAACAAAAACCAGAATAACATTATGTTTATTTATTGACATAGGAAACCCTTGTACAAAATCCACGTTTATCACTTACCATTTGTACTTTGTGGTATGCTATGAGGATACAATAAACTAATTTGGATGCATATGTTCAGCTTTAACATGTTTACATTCTAAGCAATGTGTCACAAAATCAATCCCATCTTTTTCATCCCTTTCAAGAAATATTGTTGTTTTATATTAGCAAACATCTTTGTAATACTAGGGTGTCCAAAAAGGTGAATTGTTAAATTCAACTAATACTTTATTTCTTAAATCATTTAGAAAGGTATGTATACCCTATTTTCAAATCGTAAGATTCCTTCATTATCAAAGTGAAAAAATTTATATGTCTCATCATTTGGATTTGCAGCAAGTGCTATTTTTACTTGCTGAAAATAAGAATAAGATTCCATAACACTCTTTACTTCATCCTTGAACTGAGTTCTCAACGTTATAAGAGAAGAAATGTGCTTCCTACGACTTGGAGCATCAACTACCCTATTTTCCTTGCCTTTAATGTAACTTATGTCAAAATTATATTGAGATAAAAACTCTAACCATCTTTCGTTATCTTGCATTTAGATTTGGCTGAGTAAAAATATATTTCAGCCCAAGATGATCAATTTTTAATTCAAAAGTTATACCAAGTAGGTAATGCCTCTAAACTTGAAGTGCATGAACAATGGCAGCAAACTCTAAATCATGTGGGGCATAATTCAGCTCATGTAACTTAAGTTTTCTACTTTTGTATGCTATGACATGATCATTTTGTAACAAAATACCTCTAAGACCTTCCCCAGATGCATCTGTTACAATAGTAAAGTCTCCATTAGGGTCAAGTACAACCAAAATAGGTGCTGAAGTTAATTGATCCTTTAAAGTTTTAAATGCATATTCACATTTCTCATTCCACACAAATTTCTTATCATTTTTCTGCAATGAAGTTATTGGTGCAACAACTTTGGAGAAATCTTTAACAAATTTCCTATAGTAACCAACAAGACCCATGAAGCTTCTAACTTCATGTACATTCTTTAGTGCAAGCCACTCAGTTATAGCTATAATTTTAGAAGGATCTACAGCTATTCCATCTTTGCTTATAACATGACCCAAATAGTGCACTTTCATGTCATATAATGAACATTTAGACAACTTACCAAATAATCATATTTTTCTCAAGATTTCCAAGACTATCTTCAAATTCTCATGGTGTTCTTCCATAATTTTAGAATATATGAGAATGTCGTCCAAGAATACAAGCACAAATTTATCTAAGTATTATTCATTAAATTCATAAAAGTTGCAGGTGTATTTGTTAATCCAAAAGGTAAAAGCGTGAATTCATAATGTCCATACCTTGTTCTAAAATTTGTTTTATGAATTTCCTCATCCTTAATTCATAGTATTGATGATATCTAGATCATAGATCTATCTTAGAATCCACACATCGATCAAATAGATAATCGATTATGGGAAGTGGATATCTATTCTTAATCGTATACTTGCTTAACATTTTGTAATCAATACACAATCTAAGTGTTCCATCTTTCTTTTCACAAAAATTACTAGTGCTCCCCAAGGTGAGACACTCGGTCTAATCAAACCTTTAGATAAAATTTCTTGTAACTGAGCCTTAAGCTCTACCAATTCAATAGTAGTCATCCAATAAGGTGCCTTAGAAATAGGCTCCGTTCAGGTTTGATTTCAATTATGAATTCAAATTCCCTTTTGGGTGGAAGACCTAGTAACTCTTCTAGAAACACATCACTATAGTTTCGTAATAGTGGGTAATGTTCTAAGAAATCACTATTTTCTTTAGTAGATTCAGAAATTTTTACTACATACAAGGTACAACCCTTATTTTTGGCCTTCTTAAGTTGCATAATAGATAATTTCCTAACTAAAATTTCATGTTTTACACCTTGAATCTCTGTTGTTTTTGTAGGTCATCTAAACAACTAATATTTTTTTCAAAACAGTCCACTTTTTATTTATGCTTGGCTAGCCAATTAACACCTATGATTAAATCATAAGACCCTAAAAGGAGCAAGATAAAGATCAACCTCCATGGAAAAACTAGGTAAATCAAGGACCACTCCAAAAAGACACATACTAATCGTATGAACAACATTATTCCTATAATGTACAACCCATGATTTATCCATTTTTCTATCTTTTCTTTTTAATTTCGATGCTAAATTACTATAAATAAAAATTAAGTAGCTATCGTATCAAAAATAATAGTTACAAGTATGCCAAATAACTTACTCGAAACTTCTATGGGTGTGACTTGATTTTTAGCTTGTTTGTTGACTCTCTGCAGCGTGTATCTTGTGTTGCTGATTACGGTCATCCTTTTGAAAGGACATTGATTTGTATAATGATCCTTGCCACAATTGTAATAGGCTCATGAGGTCCTTTTAGGCTCAAATTTATTCCCACCTTAAAGTTATCATGTTGACCTCCATAGGACTTGTCTATTATTATTATTTTTGAAAAATTTATTACGTACATTAGCGTAGTAGACTTATTTGTTCTTGCTGTTTTCTTATTATTATCACCGAGAACCTAATTTTCATACCAAACTTCTTCCATGGTCCTTTCTTAGGTGCCAAAGATGATGAAGAGGAGTTTGGAACTTTATTTCTTACTTCCTCCTTATGAGCAGAAATCTCCTTCAATTTTTGTTTTTCGCCTTATGGATTTTTCAACAACCCCTTCCATAGTGGTTGGGTTGTGAACATCCACCTCTCCCCCTATAATGGGGTTCAATCCCATGATAAATTTTTGTATCCTGAACTTCTCATCAGTTTGATACTGAGGTACATACTTAAGGAGTTTAGTAAATTGCTCCCAGTACTCTGTTATAGTTAATTTTCCTTGGGTTAAGTTCTAAAATTTAGTCATTTTCTGATCATAGTAAAGTTGTGGTAGCCATCATTTCCTAAAATAAATTTTAAATTTATCCCAAGTAATATTAGTTTCATCAATGTTTAACTCAACCTTACGGCTATCCCACCATGAAGATGCTTCATGGGAAAGCTGATATGCTCCCCATATTGCCTTTGTTTCCTCTGAGAAATTCCTTATTGCAAAGTACTTCTCCATTTTACCGAGTCAAGTCTCGGATATATCTCCTAATGTGGTGCCATCAAACTTAGGTGGACTTATCCTTTTGATATCATTAGTGAGTTCATGCCAGCCTTGCCTTTTTATTTTCTGGCTAATCAAGCATGTTTACATTATTATTATCAACACCCAAATTTCCCAAATTGGTGTTGACTACAGGAGGTGGCTGATTGTTATTACCAACATATTTTTCGTCCTCAATTCCCATTAATTTTTGTTCAAGTACAGTCAAATGATCTCTTGTTTCCAACAGGGTAGCAAGGATCTCATCGAGTTATTGGGTGGCTGTTACTTCTCCGCGGGTGGTGGGTTTTTACAGATTTCCTCTTCTTCTAACCATTTTATTTTAACAAGAAAATTTAAGTTTTATCGATTATGGAAAAATAGGTCCAAGAGCTATAACCTTCACTCTAATACCAAAATGTAGCATTCCCATTTTAAGACCTTAGAAACAAGACACATTTTTTTATACATAATGTTCTCATTCTAGATAATCATAATTTATAACACACATTCCATGCCAATCAATCTCATAAGAGATAACCATATGCATTGTAAATGACTTGGTGAACTAATGATCTCTCATTTCATGACACGATTACCATCCTATCTCTAATGTTAACTTAAGTATTTTATACTATGGGTATACTATGTATACTTGGTTCTCTTACCCTATTTTGGGTATTGAGTGTTACATTTAAGAAACTTATCTGAATATTTGTTAGCATATTCATATGAAATCACATTTCTCAAACTAGGTGACATAGGACAACGCAACTAGAAGCTTGTGATACTTTGGAAAAATATTTCCCACATACTATTCATGTTACTATTCCTAGACGACATACTTGTCTAATCAAAATACATCCTTCACCCCACTCATCTATTATCTAGAATGGTCTTTACTATCTTCTTAGGTCTACTTTTCTAAGGTTTAACCCTAACCTGAGGTTATCGACGTAATTTCGTATAGGAACCACTCACGATGACCTAGGGTATATGGGCATACTCGGTTGACCTAAGTCAATTGAATGTGCTTAGCTACCCTAAGTCATTGGGAGTCACATCCTATGCTAAATCATATCCTTAGCCTCGATCTAGAAAGAAACTAAGTTCGAGTCCAGATTTGAGTAGATCTAGATGAACCAATGCTAGAGGGTGTTGGAACATGTCAACTACAACACTATATCCTCGTGAAGACCCAATTATTCATGAAGGTAGTTACGTAGTTGGCATTTTCCAACATCCGACATAACTACTTCATCACGATTTACACACCTCAAGAGGTCATTTCCACTTAATTATCTTTGGATTAAGATTCAAATCACAAAGCAACCCCGCATAACCCTAATCCTAACAATCCTTAAGTTTTCAATCCTTATTTGGGTTGATTAAATAATAGGAAACCTCATATCCTATGATTGCTTTTATGTTCATTAAATTTTTTCTTAACGTGCAATTAATCAAAAATAGAAATAACATCTATCATAAGATTTAATTAATGTGTCTCAACCATTCAAGGAATGTCTAAGAACCAATATAGGTTCTGTTATGATAGAATTCATAGATATGAAGTCTAAATGGTTATCAACCTCATATACCATTCATTTATTTTGTATCCTTTTGAGAGGAGGAGAACCTTTCTCATTATGGTTAAGTATAGGATTTATTATACCTTTATCCAATTCACACATCTTGATATTTTAACTATACGTTCATAACATCGTAATGAACCATACAAGATTAGGTAAAGAATATAAATACATGTAACTTAGTAAGTTTCATTCATGTAAGTGAAATTTTACTAATTCCCATTTATCTAGCCTATTCAATGACAAAAGAAAGAAGGATCCAATCGGATATGAATGACAACATCAAAGATAGGATTACAAATTTCCTTCATATTATGAACAAGAGAATTAACATAATAAATTTAAATAACTTCAGTCTTTTCAATTTATCATGATAAATACACATTTTAAAAGACTATGCATTACTGACATATTTCATGTCAACATAATCAAGATCATTTAAGAATACAACTTTTCTTCCTTCAATACATCTCAATAATAAATCATAATTCTCTATAAATGGTACAAACTTTTAAACAAGGAATACATCATAAAAGTTTTTGACTTCCTTTATCACTTACAAAGTCCATCTACAAAAATTGCTAGCATGGGTCGAGTTCATCAATCGAGCATGATAAGCACTAAGCATGAAAACAATGTGCTTTAACATTTGTTTCATTAAACCAACTTTGGTTTAATGAAACAATGAGGTCAAGCAGAAAAATAAATCATAAGTAGTATTAGCCATAAAAGAAGAACAAATAATCAATCTGATTAACATTTAAGGAAAGATCGTGATGTAATCAGCAATCTACAACATGATATCAGATAAATAATATTCCAACCAAAACACTATTTATATAAAATAAGAGTACCTTATAATTATTTCCTTCATAATTACTCGGAATTTGAAATACAAAATTAACTTCACTATTTAACCCAAAATAGAGTTACTTTTAGAAGTAGGAATCTTCTAGCTCAACTTACAAAATTTCATAAAAAGACAACTACAACAAGTTCATTCCTGCTTCATAAAGGTTTTATGATGAATCATCTAACAACATAATTAAACAAGAGTTTCACATTTCAGATGTGACATCCTAAATCAAAATCCAAGACATAGCCTAAGTTCTCAAGTTAGGCCAAACATTAACATGAGGTAAATATACACTCAATGCACATCATCTCTCATTAACCTACTACCACAATATTAAAATACTTTAATACAAATCAAGTGAATAAGTAAGTAGTAATGATGACTATACAAAGAAATTAAGATAGTAATGCAACTGAACAAATTAAATGTAAGATAATATTTACCCAAAAGAAGAAGAATGAATTTGATAAAATAGTTTAGAACTTCCTTTACGATTCGATAACCCAAATCCCCATTCACAACTAAGAAAAGAGAATACAACACAAATATCTTACAGTTTCCAAAGGAGACAACGATGACTCATTACCTCAGGGAATAAAGAGAAAGTGTCAATTGACATGGTTAGAGAAGGATTCCAATTATTCCTTTACAAGAAAGGTGGGTCATAAAAATATTAGTACATACCCAATCATAATATCCTTAGACTCTTTTAAACGTAAAAACCATGCACCAAAAACTGTTAAAATGAATCATACAACTGCAATGCAAGTCAAGTTTCAAAATGAGGTTCACCCAAACATGAAGCAAAGGCAGTAGTAGTATTATTATTCTCATCAAGAAAGAGATGTAATAATCAGAATTACTAACAACTTGCAGGAAATTAACAACCTTCACCATTCATTCAAAAACATCAAAGTTTCGGTCAAAGGAACCAAAGACTATCCATCGTGATTCAATTACAAAGAAGGTGCATTCCAAGATTGACATGACTAGCTATAGGTGCACAAGCTATCAACAGAGATGAAAAAGAGTAATTTTCATTACATTACTAGGGATAGTTCAACTACACACCTCTACTAATCGACAAGGTAAATTATCCCTTCCAATCTTACCTAGAGAACAAGAAATGGAAGAGTCCAGAAAACCCCTTACTCGGAACTAATTTGGTTAGTTCTAGATCAAGAAACGTCATCAAAAGTCCAAATAACATCTTTAAGGCTTCATGAAAACCAAAATCGGGAAGGAGTCAACAAGTTTATCCTATCGGGTTACCTAAGAGGTTAACCCGGATCAAGAATGATATTCAAAACCAAGAACATCTAACTAATTAGAGAAGTAGACAACATGATTGACATATTGAAAGCACAAACAGAGCTACAAGAAAAACTCTAGCATCGACTCAAATAAGCCAACTCTCACAATGTCCCCAACCAATCAGGACCTCATATATTTATCCTTTAGTTTATTACTCAATAACTTAGAGAAAGGAACAATAAATATAAGATCAGAAGAAAAGAATTCACACACAAGTATTCCCAACAAGATAACATCAAAATCCAAGGGTCCAAGAAAAAACTATCTCATAGTTTCCATAAAAGAACTTAATTGAGTGACTCAGTTTTTAAATGAAAATTTTATAGGAATAATAAAACATTCACTCTTGTTTCCATACAAGATGAATCCACAAAAATAGATATTCCAAACACCCAATATCTGCCTAGCTCCCATCGAATACCGAATCCAAAGAACTGATAGATTATACAATAAGTTCAAGAAGAAGGCACACATTTATTGTTTCTCTATAAAAATTTGAGTTCACACAACTCTGAATCCAAGAATGCATAATCATACAGTTCCAACAGGAGTAAAAAAACTTCAACTAAACAAAGAAGTGATAGCGAAGGGTATTCATTTACCTTCTAACAACCCAAACTACAACTCGATTCGAAACTTGAAGCCACATTTCAATTCCATTAACCCATTTTCGAATAGATAAGAAAGATTCACGCATGCACTTCCTTACTCAAATCACCAGAATATTTAAGGTGGGATTCAACATCAAATAAATAGGAAAACAACCCATCTCCAACCTTATCAAGTAGATATTCCTCAAAAGAAAAACAAAGATTTATCAAACAAGAAAGCATGGTAATCATAGAAAAATAAAAGAACCATATATTTCATGAGAGAATTTTTTTAATGAAGACACTTATAGAAAAGTAGAAGCTTAATGGATAGAGCCTAACATGCTTGATAGTGCTTCTATCAATTCAAATAAGATTTCTAGTCAAGCCTTGACAACTCCTTCTCTAAACAAAATCAACAACCAAAAATTCCTTCTCAAACTTCCATTGGATCAAAAATAGTCCAAGGGAGTTAAAAATAGTAACAAACTAAAAATAGAACTGTTGGTTCGAAGAACCAGATAGCTCCATGTAGAGAAAAAATTAGAATGCATGAAATACCAAACAACTCCCAATAAATTCACTCACATGGTTTCTAAGGTGGTTTGCTCGCCAAAAATGATTACCATAAATGTCATTAATATCAGTCTCCTAACTATATCTCCATGCCACCACCATATAAAGTTGGAGAGTACAAATTCAAAAAGAACATGCATTATTTAACTTTAGTGATGGTGTCAACTAGGATTCCCTCTAGTTTCCATGCCTCTGTCCAACCGATTACATGCAATGTTTTAAATTTAATATCAAATCAAATAAATGACTTAGAAAGCTGTCACCACAACTCATAATTTTCATGCGAATTCCCTTAGGTACCTTTCTATCATTGCATTAGTTTAGGGTAGATATCATTAGCTTAGTATCGACCTTTAGTTAGTTTAGAAAGTATTTACCTTGGGTTAGAATCTGTTAGGATATATCTTAAAGATCTAGGACTTAGGTTATTACCCTCAATATCACTGAAGTAGACCTCCATCCTCTTTACGCCATTCAATTTCATGGAGAAATTAGCAAGAATATCTGAGCACACTACTTATAGCAGAATGCAAAGAAAGAACTTCTAATAAGATCAATGAAATTGTATAAATACAAGAGTTCAGTCCTTTATTTCCTTCAACCTCTTAATGTCAATTTACCATACAAATCAGGTTAAGAAGAATTAAAATATACCTTAGATCAATTAAATTAATCAAGGTTTCATTATTATAAAGAGATAATTTGCAAATAACATTACCTGTTTACAACCTTTCTTATTTCAACAAAATGGATTCCTTGCAAACAAAAACATTTCAGCAAAATGAATCCAAGGACAAAAATAAATTATCCATGGAAAGCATGATTTCTAATAGTCAAAATAATACACCTTATTAGGACAAATCACATGTCAGTGCTTGCAATGCAAAAGAGGAAAAGTTAATAGTTTGCCACAATTATTATAGTTCTTGCCCAAATTCCTCATAGAATGCCACCACGCGTAACAATGCTTCTCACCTCACGTCAAACCATATAATAAGTGCCATGTGCCCAATTGTCGGATGAAACATGTGTAGTATCACTCATGGACTATGTATTATACCATTGGAGAAATCCTTTCTTTGATGTCTCAAGGAATTTTAAATCTCTAATGGTAAGCACATATATTCTATTCAAATCCTCTTCACCTAAGGGCTCTACATAAGGTGCATCTTTCCCTTCACAAAGGAATGATGACACACTATTCCTTGTTCTCAACATTTATATATCCTTTATTGAAATGTAGATCAACATTGTTTGCATAACACCAAGGGTGCTCAAGTAGTGCTAAAAAACTATCTACCTCTACAAGCGCCAAGAAATCAAAGTCCTCAAGCAAACTTTTACCCTTGTATAGTAATAGTAACATCCTTCAAGACTCAATTGGCGTGGTTTTAGTCCTATTTACCATAAAAAAAAATTTGAAGATGGATGTAATGGTGGTCTCCCCATATGAATCCACGTGTCCAAAGTGAGTACATTCACTTTTTCACCTGTATCAATCAATATTTTACTCAAAATACACCCATCAACAATAACATTCAGAGTGATCTCCTTTTCATAAACCATACTATGAGGAGGTAGGTTAACATGCAAAATCTATCTTTCACACTCAAATCTAGCACACGGTGTCTTTCCATTTGACCATTCCTCTAGTAAAGGAATGATGTTCTCTTATATCAACATCTTACAAACATCCTTTAAATCATCAACATCCTTGTGAGGAAGATCAACTACTTTCTTCTATTCTAACTTCCATGACTTCTTTCAAACATTGTATCTCACCCTAAAAATTCCTAATAATCTCCATGGTATTTTGATACACTTCTTTCTTATGCATAGGGTCTAGATACTTTGCATTTAGTACCTCCTCTTGTGTAATGATAGGATTAAACTTTGGAACTTTCATGGCGTGTGCAACCTCAACGAGTGTAGTGATCTTCATAGGTATTGTTGTCACCAAATCACTACACCCCGAATGGCCTGAAAATTAATCACGACATTCAATGTGATTGTGACACATGGGATCACCTTTCAAGCTATGGGACACGGGATCAAGGTGAACCTCCAGAGAAGTCGATTTCCTCTTCCTAAACTAAACACACACTTGCCTCTAATGTAGAAAGAAATGCTAACTAATTTTATGCTAACATTTCATAAGGTTAGGGAAAGAGAGTTGTAATGAAATAAAAACCATATTAGAAGTGGTGATGCACCTATTTTGGAAATATTAAATAACAGGAAGGGTTAATGTGGGAAAAAAGTTTGCATTATTCACCACCTTCACCTTTAGCAACTAGGAAGGGTATAAAATACGAAACTAATGACAGATGTTCCTCTGTTAAACCTTAAGCATACACAATAGAAATATTAGCTTTGATTTGATACACAGATAATTTATCAAGAGGATAATCACAAACATGTGTCCAACATTCACTCAAGTGACAATAATAATGTAACTTATAATTGACAGAAGGGAAAATAGTCTCTCACAACTGACGAAATATAATCACACTATTCTTTCCACAGTATGAAACAAATAATCTAAAATAAAGGTAAATTAATCAATAATGCCAAGGAATCACATTCACAAAGCATATAATGACTAATCATTCAACACAATAGAATATATCTTCACATGTAAGGAAACTTTGAATATAATTAAAAGGTTTCAAAAATCTTTATGAAAGCACTCTTCCAAGCTTAAAAGCAACTTCACTATCTATCTCTCAAAAATGTATATATCAAATAATGGAAGCATTCCACTATTTAGAAGTTCTAGGCTAAGCCATTACAACTGGCCCTTAACTAACATTAACTAAAAATAGTAATGTCATAAATAAAAGGAAAAAACTCCCATAAAAATAGTAAAATTTTTGCAAAAAGTTGAACAAGTCAACCATGCAACTTTGGTGATTCTACGGAGCTTGAACTTGTCTTTTCAAGGCCGCTCATTTTGGCCTAATACACCTACATCTCCCTCCTCTTTAATATTTTGTTGTCCCTCCTCCCAAACAGGACATTCGATGCTTGTACTTAAGGAAGTACTTAAAAATACCTTGAGTCTCTTCGTCTCCATGTCCACACACGTAGTGATTCACCACGTCCGTTGTCTTAGTTTCTTTCATGATCTTGGTGGAAACCTTCAAATATTATTCATGACTTTCCTCGGTCTCCTATGAAATTTTGACATAGAACCAACCAATCAATGGATTAACTATTGAAATTCCTTGCAACATCATCGTATCACTTCACCAAATCTTTGAAGTTTTGATTAATTTGATCTTCGGGAAGAGCATCGATAATTTCATTGAAGAACTTATAGTTGGTGTTGTCAAACTCCTCTGAGATATCATTGAGGGCATCCGTAATCTCCACTCACTTCTCCTCTAATTTCTTAGTCAGATCCTGTAGCACCTGACACCAAAATTCCATGGCCTTTTGATATTTGAACAACTTGGAGGCATCATCAATTACCTCTTCCTATAGAAGTAAATCAAAATTTTCTCCTCTAATATCACTCGATGTTGCCAAAGTTAAGTTCAAGTTATTATTATATTTGGAGAAGGATTCGTCCATTTTAATGATAGTAGCTTTTGCAACCTGTAAATTAGTATAAATTTCAATGGCTTCTTTAATCAAAGGATTGGCCTCCTGAAAAATCCTTTCCATCCATCCATTCATTGTTATCCCTCACTGGCCTAGCTTCTCGAGCTCACGATAGGAAATATCATTGATTGTAGATGAAATTTTCATGGCCATAGTAGTTGAGATGTTAGTGGATGGAATGGGCTGGGTTACCCTATGCTGTGAGTGCAATGAGCAATTTGTTCGACTTTGGCCTTGTCTTTGTTGTATTTTTCTAAAAGGGCCCTAAGAGTAGTGTGTACATCCTGCTTAGCTCCTTCACGAGTATCCTTTCCCAATGAGAACTTTGAGATTAGTTATTTTGTTGCTGTGATGGTTTCTTTAGTTTTCCCCTCAACAGGGGTAGCCACTTCTATCACACATTCTCCTGATGGATTAACCGTTAGACTTGATACGGTTCTCGGTCTCTTGGCCTATCTTTTAGGCATGGACTCCAATATACTGAGATCTATCACATCTCCTAGAGGAACCTTTTTCTTTTTCTTAGGAGTCTATCTAAACAGCCACTCTAGTATGGCTAGAGCTAAGGAAGATAGAGTAGCAGATCCGATACTTGAAGTATTGGTTAGAGAAAGATCACTAGAAATGCCAAGCGATATACGAGTAGAGGTGGCAATGATGTCAGTGTGGGTGTGAGGAAAACTATAGGAATTGATAAACCAACTTGTGGGTTGAGAACAAAGAAAATGGGAGTTTCAAAGGAAGTGAGGAGGAAATGGGTGACCCAATATTTTCCCGACTAATAAAATTGGAATTGATGAAAATACGAGCCATAGAAGGAGATGGGAAGGAAGAAATAGTGGCGAAATGGAGGGAAATGATATTGGGAGTGATAATGGAGGAAGGGGAAGATGGGATGGATCTTGAATGACACTAGGGGAATCACTTACTTCAACCACCTCGGTGGCTGTAGTCTTGTAGAGTCTATAACCACGGGAACAATAGACCTAGAAAGAGATGAGCCACCAACCACAAATGAGATCTTCTTTGGAACTGTGGGAACCCTTTGAGTCGACCTCTTTCCTTTTGTAGGTGTTGGTTGGTTTACTGCTGATGTAGACCCTGTATTTGTAGGTTGATTTTCCCCCTTGGGTGAGATTCCCAAGGTGGCCAACCAACTGAAAGTTCTTCTTAGAATGGGGCCCGCCCTTTCTTTAGTATTGTTGCACTCTTCCACATACCAATCAACCCATGGCAGTGGTTGATTGGCAACATCATCATCCCTGTATGATGCATCTAGGACCTCATCATTGTCCTGTAAGTCCTTTGGCACATCATCCAATCCAAACTATCGCACTTCATCCAGAGTTAATCTCTCATAATCCCTTTGTTGAATAATGTACTCGTCCCGACAACGAATCCATATGTATTCTAATTGGGACACATGAGCACTGAACTTACTTGTCTCCCCAGAACTTACCCCAATAGTCAAAATTAGTTTACGGATGGAAAGTCCATAGGGTTACTTCAACCATTTTGAATCTACATTCTTTACCTTATGGATAGTTGGGCAAGAATACTTGCCAATTGTAATAGGGAAATGCATTCCCCCTTGTGATGCTTATTTCTAATTTTATGGTACTCAACAAGCGCCAAACCAACTCCGAGAAGAACCCATTTTTAGTGGGGCACCTTGGCAACTTGCTTGGGGTGCCTATGAAACTCAGAATTTGAAGGTAGGTGAATGTGGGAAACTAAAGATAGATTGCTCCCCATTCTTGCACTTCTTGGAAAGCCTCTTCGAAAACCCTTCGATTGTATAACTCTTTGTCGAAATGATAGAGGATAATAGTGAAGAAAGCATCATTGATTCTTTAGAAGTGCTTGCTCCCCTCATCTAGAGTAAGTTGGGGATAAAACTCATATATTTGGGACGTACTGTGAACCCCCTTGGTATTCAACCCTGTAAAATCCCCCATAGCAGCAACTACATATACTAGAAAAGATGTCATATAGAAAGTCTTGGTTTCTGACACCTTGCCCAACTGATAGCGAATGTTGCTACTAATATGTTCACCCCATTGGATAAACTCGGTATTCTTCTTGATAGTTGCTATGTATAAGAACATCCATTCTTGGAATTCCTTTGCAGAAGGAAGACCTGAAACTCTGCTCAAGAGCACAATAAGATCATTGACTTCCTAAATGAAATCCGACTGATGTATAGTTTTAGGCAACTTGTTGAAATTCTTGGTCAGATAGGATTTCATCACAACCTTTGAGCATACTTCTTCTTTTTTATCCCAGTGCTCAACTACTATTTCAGGTGTGATTATGGTGTAGTCTTGAACGTCTGGAAGTTTGAAAAAGTCTTCAAATAAATCTGGTCCCAAATGGATTACCACCTTGTCATTGTTATCTCTTATTGACATGGAGTCCTCGTCGTAGTGGGCTACTACAGCTAGGAAAAACTCTGGGAAATGCACGGATGTGGGAAAACTAGTGGCAAGGGTGAGACCACTATTGTAGATGGCCTGCATCCATGGATTTTTGTTCAGGGATTTTAAGATTTCCCAAAACTCAGGAAGATCAATCTATCCTAGATCAGTGTCTCTGATATTTCCTAAGTTAGATGTCAGACAGGGTTGGGGAGGGATGCCAAGAAATGTATAATTCATCTTCTCTTTTCCCTTTGAGGTTGAGGTAGACATAAAAACCTATGAACATTACAGAAATTCTCAAAACCTAAAACCTGAATCTCTGAAAACCCAAAAATGAAATCTCTGAAATTTTGAAATTTCAAAAATCGAATCTTGAATTCTCCAAAAATCTGATACTAAAATCTCTGAAATAGTTTCCCCAAGTCAAAAGTCTGAAAGTAATCTCCGAAGTGAAATAATCTCAAAGAAATCTCTGAAATAATTTCTTGAAGTTGATGGTTCCAAAACTCGAAAGCAACAGGTTTTCCGAAGTAGCAATTCTCTGAAATTCTGAAATGTGAAATCTCATTAAAACCCTAAAATAAAATATTTGAAATTTAGATTGTGATCTTTTGAAGGAATTCCCCAAAATGAATTTTCGAAAAGAAATCCCGAATGGTCTCTGGAGGAACTACAAACGAAATGTTAAAAATCCAAGTTGGATTTTGAGAAACAGGAGGAAGTATGAGGGGCCTAAAAAATCCCCTGGACATGCCTGAAAACCTGGATACAACTCTCACAATGAAACATGGTGAAAAAGAAAGACACCACAAGAAAAAATAGAGGGAAAACAAAAAGAAAACAAACTGGAGAGGAGGAGGGAAAAAGACCTAAACCAAAAGAAAATAAAACCAAAAAACAACATACCTTGAAAAAGACGCCACAAAGTATGAAAGTGAATGTCAGAGCGAAAGTGTGATAGTGTCAGGTAAAAAATAAAAGTAAAAATACGAGTTTATATAGAAATATTGACTAAGAAAATCTGAAGCTTTGAAACCCAAAATTCTAAAATTATGAAAATTTGGGATTTCGGACTTCGAAAAAAATTTGGGAAGGAAATATGAAATAGCGATGAGAAATCCAAAACACGAAAACCCAAAAGTCTAAAAATTTAGACTTTCAAAAATTTGGACTTCGGAAAACCTTGTGAAAAAAATCCTAAGAATGGCACGGAGAACTCTAAAAATATGAAAATTTAGACTTTTAGAGTTTCGAATCGGAAGTCCGAGATGGATTTAAACAAAATGAGCCAAAAAGTTCCAAAACCTGAAAACTTGAAAGTCTAAATTTTTAGACTTTTGGAAATTTGGACTTCGTAAATTTCAAATGCAATTCCGAAATTGAGCTTTAAAAACTCTGAAAAAGAAAAAACCCGAGGTCTGAATATTGAAAATTTTTCAGACTCTTGGCTTTAGCAAAATTCATTGTGGGATTATTTCTTTAAAACATTGGTATGACATATAGCCTTCTTCATGGTAGGTTAAATGGTTAACATTTTTGGCGATCTCCAGGGAAAGCTTGGCTGCTAAGGGTTTAGACCAATGGCCTTAAAGCAAAAGATTGGGTGAAGGAGTCTAAAAAACCAAAACCAAAACCAAAATAGAAAAACAAAAACAAAATAAAAGGCAAACAAAACAATGTGCAAAGCACTTGGAGGAAAACAAGAAAAGTATAGGGTGGAACCTCCTCAAAAGCAAGCTTTGAGGTGTATCCCATTCAATTGAATGGGAAATTATTCTCCATTGACTTTGGAAAGGAAAAAATAATTCACCTCTTTGCAACTTGTAATAATATAGGGCCCACTCTAGAGGGCATCAAACTTAGCATGCCTGCCTGGTTTAGCCGGTCTTCATCCCATTTAAGAACCAAATCCCCTTCCTTGAATGATCTATCAGAGGCTTTCTGTCAAAGGATTTTTTAACTCAATCCTGATGTTCTGTCAATGTATCCATGGTAGTGTTTTGAACCTCCTCTAGTTCCATGAGTTCTGAAAACCTCACTGTTAAAGCCTCATCCTCCATGACTTCAAGCCGATAAGCCAAATCCAAGGAAGGCATTTCCAAGGAAAGTGGCAGCTTTGCTTCTCTTCCATACATGAGCATGAAAGGTGAAACCCCAATGGCCTTTTTAGGTGTTATTCGATCTGCCCATAGAGAAACTTTAAGTTGCGTATGCCAAGTTCTTTTGTTAGCCTCCATTGTGTGCTTAATGATCCTTATCAGGTTATTATTTCTCGATTCATCCAATCCATTTCCTGTGGGTAGTAGTTAGACGAAGTCTTGAGATAGACCCCATTCTTGACGGCCCATTCACTTATTTTCATCTCGAGGAATGCCATTGCATTGTCAGAGATAACAGTAAATGGAACACCGAACCTTGTCATGATACTCTCTAAGAATTCAAGGACAACTTTTTCATTGCTTTCCTTCAAGGCCACCACTTTTGTCCATCGGGTGAAATAATCTATCGCAGTAAGGACCCATTTATGTCCTTCACTGGATGGAGGATTGATCATACCAATAAAATCCAACCCCCATTGAACAAAGGGTTGATCCACCTAAACGGGATGCAATGGGAGAGTTGTCAGCTTCTGTTTGCCTACAAAAAGAGCACACTCCTTACATTTCCTTACCCAAAAATGGGCATCTTTGAACAAGTCTAGCCAATATTAACCATCCTACATGATCTTGGTAGCGAGTCATTCGTGTCGAGTGATGTCTCCTGACAAATGACCCATCGTGGAACTCCTCCAATATATTGTTCACTTGCTCTAGTTTGATGCAGCGTAAAATAACGTCGTTCAATATTTTTGGAAAAGAACACCATCTACCACAACATATGGAATAGATCAAAGACGGAAAGTACATTGTTGCATCTTATCCATATTTGGGGGATATACTTCTGAGAGAAGGAAATTTTCCATCTTGGTTAACCAATCAACTTTGATCACTTCCCTCATCAATATTAAAGAGTGTAACATCCTTATCATACTTAATTTCCATGTTTGTGGCAAAGCTGCTGGAATAATCCCTTACCTCTCGACAAGTTTACTAACTTTAATGTGCACGTCATACTCCATTACTTTCATAATCCACCCAACACGTTTCTCATTCATCTCCTTATTCAATAAAAATTCTTTAATGCCAGGATGAGAAACCATCAAGTGTATCTTGTTGTTAGACAACATGTGCCTAAACTTTTTCAGAGCTCGAATGACCGCAAAGACCTATTTTTCAATGAAAGAATACTTGAGCTCATATTCCTTGAGAGACTAATGAAAGAAGGCAATTGGTTGCTCCATCAGATCATCATTCTACTGAGTGAGGATACCTAAAATACTCTCATGACCTGCGAAAGCATAGAGAATAAAATCTTTGTCAAACCGGGGTTTACCAGTGTAGGAGCTTGGGAAATAGTAGTTTTGATAGCCTCAAAGATTTCTCTCCCTTCCTTTGTCCAGGAGAAAGGAATATTATTTTTAAGCATGGCCATCAGCGGCTTGGCTAACGCTATAAATTGGGAATGAATCTCTGAACAAATTTTATAGTTCCTAGGAAACTCTGGAGACCTTTCTTGTGACTTGGAAGGGATAGAGACAAAATGACTGAATCCTAGCTGGGTCGATTGAGAGTCCTTCAGCTGAAACAATATGCCCCAATAACTTGCCTTCTTGAACTGAAAAATGCATTTTTTGGGGTTTAGTGAGATCCCAAACTCTCTACACCTCCATAAAACTTTCCTTAGATGCGTAATATGATCTTCGACACATTTGGAATAGACATTTATATCGTCGAGGTAAACCAAAATTATATCATTGATGAGTCCTTTAAATGCCATGTCCTTGGCTCTTTGAAAAGTATCCCTGTATTGGGCAATCCAAATGGCATTTTGTTATATGCATACATGCCCCACTCGAGTAGTGAAAACCATTTTGAATTGATTAGATTCTTTGACTAGAATCGATTGTGCCTTGAATAGTTATCTAGTAGAGAAAACCTTTGAGCTCAAGCTCTTTATGTCTGGAGGATCTATTCCATTAATGGAAGAGGGTAGTGATCTTTTAATGAGGCATGGTTAAGATCCCTAAAATCTACGCACAACCAAATTTCACCATTCTTTTTCCTTACGGGCACTAGATTAGCTACCCATGATGAATGTTTGATTGGAAAAATTATGCAGGCCTCGATAATCTTAGTTATCTCTTTCCTCATTAACGGATAAATCTTGGGATTAATTGGCCTTTTTTTTTTTTGGCTGGGTTAGAGTCAAGATCCGGTTCAATTGTGTCTTGAGCTAGGCACTGGGTAAAAAACATGCAGAGGTCTTTGTAGCTCCATGTGAAAACATCATGATACTCCTAAAATAAATTGATGAAGGATTCCTTTTCTTTAGCAAAGTGCATACTTTACCAATTTTTAGAAAATTCTCACTTGCCACCTCAACTTCTTCAAAATCTTCCTGCTTGACCACCATGTTCATACTTTTCTTGGCTTGATCATCTGAATTGAAAATAGATTCCAATGTAACCAGGCCTTTTGGAAATTTGTTTCCTTTCAACTGAATGACCTAGTCACCATAGGATTCCTGTAATTTACTTTGATGTTTGGCGATAAACTCTCTGCTTCTTGTTGTAGAAAAAGAATAATATGTTCATCACTATCAAAAACTTGCCAACTACTTACATTATCCAGTATTGTTGGACGGACAACCATTTTGACTATTTTATACCCTTCCTTCATGATGTCCATGGGTATATCATATTGGGATCGATAGTATAAATCCTGTCAGCATCTTGATTTTGAGTTCTAGGAACCGCACAAATTCTGAAAACTTTGAACTCCTCTATTAGGTCCCAAACATGATTCTTATATGATCTTAGTAGATCATTTTTTGATGCACTATGGGTTATTACTTGATGAATCACCAATTCGCTATCACTAAAAATGATTAGGATTTGATCCCTCTTTTTGAGCTAGTTGAATTCCTTGTATAAGAGCTTCGTACTTAGAAATATTATTAGTGCAAGTGAACCGCAATAAAAAAGATGAGAAATATTTGTCTCCTCCTGGAGAAATTAACATAACCCCCGCACTAGATTTGTTTTTACTTTGTGAACCATTAAAGAACATCTACCACGGTTCATTTGTATCACTTGATGATTTAACCAGTTGAGGTATGATGGCATCTTCCTCATGAATGCAATACATACCTAATCTAGTCTCCTCCAAGAATAACAAACCAGATTCTTCATTAGCTAATAAATCAACATATGGGTCATATTGATGGTCCTGTACTTAACTCATCAAGCATTGTATCGGTACCTCCTCCACAAGAGTAGTTGGTTCATGATCTACATCCTCATTTTCATGATCACAAATGGAATAATTAGCTTCTATAGGTTTGGACGTGTAAGCTTCCATGTGATTGTGACAGATTGGTTCTTCCCTTATAGTTACCTTCATCGCATAACGAGTTCTCAAGATCATATGTGACAAATTTGATGACAAATAACCACAAATTTTTGGTGAAATATCGTGATAAACAAATGGAAAAGAGAGGAGGAAGGTCAATGACAGATATGTTTTGTAAACGTTAAGCTAGGAAAAGCGTGGATGGTAAGTTGGAGCCCTTTAATGACCCCCACAGTTTGGACTGTAGTACCATCAAGTTGAACAACCCCTCTTGTAATTAGATTATATAGAATCTACAAGTATGTATATGACCTGCTTAGGCATTACGGAGCTGCTGGCTCTAGAATCGATCATACAATTGTGCACCAAATGCTCACCAATAATCAGCGAGATATAGAATGGTGGAGGCTTGTTGTTCTTAGAATGCAATTTTGTCTCAAGTTGGCACAAGTTGGTTGTAACTACTACTTTCTCGACACGATGATCGAGTTAGTAGTGCCAAAAATATTCAAATCCTCTCGCAGTAAGTTCCTTTGAGAAGGAATTGAGAGTGCATCCCACATTGTGACACTCAAATTGGTCTTCTTCATTTTCTCTACAATGCTGAATGGGATTGCTCCCACTTTGCTAATGCCTTTTGGGGCATTGGGGTCCTCCTTTGGATAATGCTTATTAGGCATCGTGATACTTGAAGTTCCATCTCTCTTTGTATAATGATCAGCAGATATTTTTGGTGTTTTATTTTCGTGTCTTTACCATCTGGTACTTGTGTTGGGACTGAGAAGTTGATGTCTTATCAGTATTGGAGGACTGTGGATTTATTTCCCTCTTCTTGGAACATGTGTTGGATTCTACAGTGGAGACATTGTCATTTAAACCACAAAAATATTTTGCTTTCCAATTTAGTAGTGTGGTTTCCTCAAGAGGTTGGTCTTGACTTCCAAAAGTGGATGGCTTAGTAGATGATTTAGGTAGAGTAGATATACTTTGGACCATAAGAGCTTGAATTAAAACTCCATTTGGGAAGAGATTCTGATTATGGGGTTGAGAGCAAGGGTAGCACCATTCATATTCTTGGACGAGGTTATTTTGAACTATAACTATTGCTCTAGACGAGCTAGCAGAAGAAGGGTTCTAAAAATTCAGAGGCTTCACATTTGTATCTTGGGTTATGGCTTGGCTTTATGGCTGATCATTTCCTTGAAAAGGAGGACGATTTGTTTGATACTGGGACTGTTGCCTCTTCATTGCTATGATTTCATTCCCAAAATTTTGTAATAATGACTTCACCTCAGCCAGATCATTCGAGGGATTAGACATATGCGTGGCTTCTGGAATAGAAACTATCAGAATTAGGGCAATGACTGGTTGTTGGCCTGCAAGCTCTACAAAAACAGGAATGGGAGGCCTAGGAGCAATTTTACCTGCTTGAATCAAGAAATTTTCAGCTCATATGGAAACTTCGTAAGCATCAGGGATAACAGCTCCCCCATGGATTGAATCATGACAGCAACATCACTATTCAATGCTCGTAAATAATATAGAAATGCACTTTCTGGGGATGGCCTTACAAGTTCTAGGATCCATTTCCAAGTCTTGTCAAAGCAGAGGTTGAAATTTCTCATATAATCTTGAGGGGACCACTTGATAGTGTGAAATTTCTCCACAAGTGAAATATTATCACTTTTGTCCTTAAACTATTTACACAACTTTGTGCCTAAATCATTCCAATTGGAAACTGATCTAGCAACTAAGCTCTAAAAACACTCAAGTTCCCTACCTTTGAATGAAGTAGTAAGGAGTTGAACTACCACATTATCTTCCATAGTACTCATTACTGGGTAGATGCTAGCCACATCCAGTATGTGCTCCCATGGCGAAACATTAGTCTCCCCAGTGAAAAATGGTAAACTTTTCAAGGTGGCTATTGGTATGGTGTCTCTTTATGCTAACAGCAAAGGACTACTGGTATTGAATGGAGGACAAGTATTGGCTGCCATGACGTTGAAAAAATGGTTGTATCTAGGTAGGGGGTAGTGTCCTTCAAGAGGAGTTCAATGTCCTCTACAAGGTAAAGTTGCAGCTGATGGTACTGAAAGGTTTCTTCCCCTTCTTCTTGGGGGAGACAAGGAAATTTCTGTGTGTTGAAAGTTCCCCTATATTGAAGAATCTCTTGTCCGAATCCTTCGCATAAATTTTAATACTGAACTTTGAAATCCAGAGAGATGGAGTCACCAGGTACTTTGTTTGATGAAGATGAGATGATAAGTACCAACTCTGTCCCACTAGGCATGCAAAAAACTGTTGTCACCAAATCAATGCACCCTCCGAATGGCCTAAAAATTAATCATGACATTCGGTGTGATTGGGACACATGGGATCACCTCTCAAGCTATGGGACTTGGGCTCAAGGTGAACCTCTAGAGAAGGTCGGCTTCCTCTTCCTAAACTAAACACACACTACCTCTAATGTAAAAAGAAAGGCTAACTAATTTTATGCTAACATTTCATAAGGTTAGGGAAAGAGAGCTGCAAGGAAATAAAACCTATATTAGAAGTGGTGATGCACCTATTTTGGAAATATTAAATAACAGGAAGGGTTAATGTGGGAACAAAGTTTGCATTATTCACCACCTTCACCTTTAGCAACTAGGAAGGGTACAAAATACCACAAACTAATGGCAGATGTTCCTCTGTTAAACCTTAAGCATACACAATAGAAAGATTAGATTTGATTTGATACACAGATAATTTATCAAGAGGATAATCACAAACACGTGTCCAAAATTCACTTGAGTGACAATAATAATGTAACTTATAATCAACAAAAGGGAAAATAGTCTCTCACATCGGCGAAAGATAAGCACACTATTCTTTCCACGGTATGAAACAAATAAGCGAAAATAAAGGTAAATTAATCAATAATGCCAAGGAATCACATTCACAAAGAATAGAATGAATAATCATTCAACACAATAGAATATATCTTCACGTGCAAGGAAAATTTGAATATAATTAAAAGGTTTCAATAAATCTCTACAAAGCACTCTTCCAAGCTTGAAAAGCAACTTCACTATATATCTCTCAAAAATGTATATATCAAATAATGGAAGCATTCCACTATTTATAAGCTCCTAGGATGAGCCATTACAGCTGGGCCTTTAACTAACATTAACTAAAAATAGTAATGTCATAAATAAAAGGGAATAGGCTCCCATAAGAATAGCAAATTAGTTACAAAATGTTGACCAAGTCAACCCTACAACTTTGACTGATTCCAGAGCTTGAACCTATCCTTTCATGGCCACTTATCTTTGGCCTGATACACCTACATCTCCCTCCTCTATAATATTTTGTTGTCCATCCTCCCAAATAGCCATTCGATGCATGTACTTGAGGAAGCACTTAACAATAACCTAAGTCTCTTCGTCTCCAGGTCCACACACATAGTCATTCACCATGTCCGCTATCTTAATTTCTTTTGTGATCCTGGATAACAACCTTCAAAGCTTATTCATGACTTTCCTCAGTCTCCCTATGAAATTTTGACATAAAACCATCCGATCAATGGAGTCACTGTTGAAATTCCTTGTTACATCGTCGTCCCACTTCACCAAATCTTTGAAGTTTTCTTTAATTTGATCTTCGGGAAGAGCATCGATATTTTCATTGAAGAACTTAGAGTTGGCATTGTAAAACTCCTCCAAGATATCATTGAGGGCATATGTGATATCCACTCGCTTCTCCTCTAATTCTTAATCCAATCGTGGCAAAGACCCTTTGACAAAGGAATTCCATGGCCTTTTGATATTTGAACAACTTGGAGGCATCATCAATTACCTCTTCCTATAGAAGTAAATCATAATCTTCTCCTCTAATGTCACTCCATGTTTCCAAAGTTAAGTTCAAGTTATTATTATCTTTGGAGAAGGATTCATCCATTTTAGTGATAGTAGCTTTTTGACACTGTAAATTAGTATAAATTTCAATGGCTTCTTTAATCAAAGGATTGGCCTCTGAAAGATCCTTTCCATCCATCCATTCACTGTTCTCCCTTTCTGGCCTAGCTTCTTGAGCTCATGATAGGAAATATCATCGATTGTAGATGAAATTGTCATGGCCATAGTAGTTGAGATGTCAGTGGATGGAGTGGGCTGGGTTACCCTACGTAGCAGTGCAATTAGTTGTTCAACTTTGGGGTTAAGCTCATCCTTGGTGGCCTTGTCTTTGTTGTATTTTTCTAAAAGGGCCCTAAGAGTAGTGTGTATATCCTGCTTAGCTCATTCATGAGTAGTCTTTCCCAATGAGAACTTCGACACCGGGTAGTCTATTTCTTTGTGATGGTTTATTAAGTTTCCCCTCAACAGGGTAGCCAGTTCTATCACATGTTCTTATGATGGATTAACCGTTAGACTTGATACAGTTCTCAGTCTCTTGCCCTATATTTTAGGTATGGACTCTAATATAATGAGATCTATCGCATATCCTAGAGGAACCTTTTTCTTTTTCTTAGGATTTGTCTAAATAGCCACTCTGGTATGGCTAGAGCCGAGGAAGATGAAGTAGCAGATCTGATACTTGAAGTATCGGTCAGAGGAAGATCACTAGAAATGTCGCTGATATTTGAGTAGAGGTGGCAATGATGGAAGGTGTGTGTGTGAGGACAACTATAGGAATTGAAAAAGCAAAACTAGGGGTTGAGATTGAAGAAAATGGGAGTGTCAAAGGAAGTGAGGAGGAAATGGGTGACCCAATATTTTCCCAGCTGATAAAATTGAAAGTGACAAAAATATCTGAGCCATAGAAGGAGATGGGAAGCAAGAAATGGTGTGGAGGGAAATGATATTGGGAGTGATAATGGAGGAAGGGGAAGATGGGATGAATCCTGAATGACACTAGGGTAATCACTTACTTCAACCATCTCGTGGTGCATCTTGTAGATGTTGTAACCACTGGGAACAACAGAGACCTAGAAAGAGATGAGCCACGAACCACAAATGAGATCTTCTTTGGAACTGTGGGAACCCTTTGAGTCAACCTATTTTCTTTTGTAGGTGTTGGTTGGTGTACTGCTGATGTAGACCCTATGTTTTTAGGTTGATTTTACCCTTTGGGTGATATTCCCAAGGTGGCCAACCATCTGAAAGTTCTTATTAGAATGGGGTCCGCCCTTTCTTTAGTATTGCTGCACTCTTCCACATACCAATCAAACCATGACAGTGGTTGATTGACAACATCATCATCCCTTAATGATGCATATAAGACCTCATCATTGTCCTATAATTCCTTTGGCACATTAGCCAATCTAAAGCGCCATACCTCATCTAGAGTTAATCTCTCATAATCCATTTTCCGTATAATGTACTCGTCCCGACAATGAATCCATATGTATTCTAATTGGGACACATGAGAATTGAAATTACCTATCTCCCGAACTTACACCAATATTCAAAATTAGTTTCGCAGATGGAAAGTCCATAGGGTTACTTCAGCAAGTTTTGCATCTACATTCTTTGCCTTGTAGATAGTTGGGCAAAAATGCCTACCAATTGTAATAGGAAATTCATTCCCACCTTTTGACACTTATTTTGGATTTTATGGTAATCCAAAACTCTCGAACCAACTCCGAGAAGAATCCATTTGTCATTGGGGCACCTTAGCAACTTGGTAGGGGAATGTGGGAAACTAAAGATAGACTACTCCCCATTCTTGTACTTCTTGGAAAGCCTCTTCGAAAACCCTTCGATTGTATAGCTCGTGTCAAAATGATAGAGGATAATGATGAAGAAAGCATCGTTGATTATTCGAAGTGCTTGCTCCCCCTCCATTAAGTTGGGAATAAAAATCATATATTTGGGAGGTACTATGAATCCCCTGGTATTCAAACATGTAAAATCCCCATAGCAGTGAGCTCGCATATACTAGAAAATATGTCATATAGAAAGCCTTGGTTTCGACACCTTACCAACCGATAGTGATAGTTTCTATGTATAAGAACATCCATTCTTGGAATTCCTTTAGAGAAGGAAGACATGAAACTATGCTCAAGAGCACAATAAAATAGTTGACTTCCTTAATGAAATCTAACCGATGTATAGTTTTAGGCAACTTGTTGAAATTATTGGTCGAGATAGGATTTCATCACAACCTTTGAGCATACTTCTTTTTTATCCTAGTGTTGAACTGCTATTTTAGGTGTGATTGTGGCATAGTATTGAATGCCTAGAAGTTTAAACAAGTCTTCAAAGAAATATGAGTCCAGACAGATTACCACCTTGTCATTGTTATCTCTTATCGACATGGAGTCCTTGTCGTGGCAGGCTGCTGCAGCTAGGATAAACTCTGGGCAATTCATGAATGTGGGAAAACCAGTGGAAAGGGTGATAACACTTTCATAGATGGCCTACATCCATGGATTTTTGTTTGGGGATTTTAATATTTCCCAGAACTCGGGAAGATCAATCTGTCCTAGATCAGTGTCTCCGATATTTCCTAAGTCAGAGATTAGACGAGATGCGGAGCGACACCAAGAAATTTATACTTCATATTCTCTTTCCCTTTGAGGTGAAGGTAGACATAAAAACTGTGAATGTTGCAGAAATTTTGAAAACTTGAAACCGAATCTCTGAAAACATGAAACTGAAATCTCCAAAATTCTGAAATTCTAAAAACTGAAACTTGAATTCTCTTAAATTCCAATACTAAAAACTCTGAAATAGTTTCCCAAAGTCAAAAGTTTGAAAGGAATTTTGAAGTGAAATTTTTTTGAAAGAAATATCTGAAATAATTTCCCAAAGTCGATGGTTTGAAAACCCAAAAGCAATAGTTTTCAAGTAATGTGATTCTTTGAAATTCCAAAATGTGAAATCTCACGAAAAACCCAAAATTTAAATCTTGAAATTTGATTGTGATCTTTTGAAGAAATTCCTCGAAATGAATTTTCGAAAAGAAATCCTGAATGGTCTGGAGGAAGCGCAAATAGAAATTTCAAAAATCCAAGTTGGATTTTAAGAAATTGGAGGAAGTATGAGGGGCTTAAAAAAATCCCTAGACATGCCCGAAAACTGGATATAACTCTCACAACGAAATATGGTGAAAAATAAAGACAACACAAGAAAAAAAGAGAGGAAAACAAAAATAAATCAACTAGAGAGGAGGAGGAGGAAAAATACCTAAACAAAAAGAAAATAAAACCAAAAAACAACATACGTTGAAAAAGACACCACAAAGTACAAAAGTGAATGTCAGAGCGAAACTGCGAAAGTGTCAGGTAAAAAATAAAAGTAAAAAATTGAGTTTATATAGAAATCCCAACATTAATGGTTAATTTCCGATCCGTACAGAGGTAGGTGGAAATTAATTACACTCAGAAAATATGTTAGTTATGGGACTTGGGCTCAAGGTGAAACTTTAGAGAAGGTCGGCTTCCTCTTCCTAAACTAAAAACACACTACCTCGATGTAGAAAGAAAGGCTAACTGAATTTATGCTAACATTTCATAAGGTTAGGGAAAGAGAAATGCAAGGAAATAAAACCTATATTAGAAGTGTTGATGCACCTATTTTGGAAATATTAAATAACAGGAAGGGTTAATGTGGGAACAAAGTTTGCATTATTCACCACCTTCACCTTTAGCAACTAGGAAGGGTACAAAATACCACAAACTAATGGCAGATGTTCCTCTGTTAAACCTTAAGCATACACAATAGAAAGATTAGATTTGGTTTGATACATAGATAATTTATCAAGAGGATAATCGCAAACACATGTCCAAAATTCACTTGAGTGACAATAATAATGTAACTTATAATCGAGAAGAAGGAAAATAGTCTCTCATAGCTGATGAAAGATAATCACACTATTCTTTCCACAAGTATGAAACAAATAATCTAAAATAAAGGTAAATTAATCAATAATGCCAAGGAATCACATTCACAAAGCATACAATGACTAATCATTCAACACAATAAAATATATCTTCACGTGCAAGGAAACTTTGAATATAATTAAAAGGTTTCAACAAATCTCTACAAAGCACTCTTCCAAGCTTGAAAAGCAACTTCACTATATATCTCTCAAAAATGTATATATCAAATAATGGAAGCATTCCACTATTTATAAGTTCCTAGGATGAGCCATTACAGTTGGGCCCTTAACTAACATTAACTAAAAATAGTAATGTCATAAATAAAAGGGAACAGGCTCCCATAAAAATAGCAAATTTGTTGCAAAAAGTTGACCAAGTCAACCCTACAACTTTGACTGATTCCGGAGCTTGAACCTATCCTTTCATGGCCACTTAGCTTTGGCCACGATACACTTGCATCTCCTTCCTCTATAAGCTTTTGTTGTCCCTCCTCCCAAACAACCATTCGATGCATGTACTCGAGGAAGCACTTAACAATAACCTAAGTCTCTTCGTCTCCGAGTCCACACACATAGTCATTCACCATGTCCACTATCTTAATTTCTTTTGTGATCCTAGATAACAACCTTCAAAGATTATTCGTGACTTTCCTTAGTCTCCCTATGAAATTTTGACATAAAACCATATGATCAATGGAGTCACTATTGAAATTCCTTGTGACATTGTTGTCCCACTTCACCAAATCTTTGAAGTTTTCTTTAATTTGATCTTCGGGAAGAGCATCGATATTTTCATTGAATAACTTAGAGTTGGCATTGTAAAACTCCTCCGACATATCATTGAGGGCATATGTGATATCCACTCGCTTCTCCTCTAATTCTTAATCGATCTGCAAAGACCGACAAAGGAATTCCATGGCCTTTTGATATTTGAACAATTTGGAGGCATCATCAATTACCTCTTCCTATAGAAGTAAATCAGAATCTTCTCCTCTAATGTCACTCCATGTTTCCAAAGTTAAGTTCAAGTTATTATTATCTTTGGAGAAGGATTCATCCATTTTAGCGATAGTAGCTTTTGCAACCTGTAAATCAGTATAAATTTCAATGGCTTCTTTAATCAAAGGATTGGCCTCCTGTAAAATCCTTTCCATCCATCCATTCACTATTCTCCCTTTTTGGCCTAGCTTCTCGAGCTCATGATAGGAAATATCATCGATTGTAGATGAAATTGTCATGGCCACGATAGTTGAGATGTTAGTGGATGGAATGGGCAAGTTACCCTACGCATGTAGTGCAATTAGTTGTTCAACTTTTGGCTTAAGCTCATCCTTGGTGGCCTTGTCTTTGTTGTATTTTTCTAAAAGGGCCCTAAGAGTAGTGTGTACATCCTGCTTAGCTCCTTCATGAGTAGCCTTTCCCAATGAGAACTTCAAGACCAGGTAGTTTGCTACTGTGATGGTTTATTAAGTTTTCCCCTCAACAGGGGTAGCCACTTCTATCACATGTTCTCATGATGGATTAACCGTCAGACTTGATACGAGTTCTCAGTCTCTTGCCCTATATTTTAGGTATGGAATCCAATATAATGAGATCTATCACATATCCTAGAGGAACCTTTTTCTTTTTATTAGGAATCTATCTAAATAGCCACTCTGGTATGGCTAGAGTGAGGAAGATGGAGTAGCAGATCCGATACCTGAAGTACCGGTTAGAGCAAGATCACTAGAAATGTCAGTTGATATCTGAGTAGAGGTGGCAATGATGGAAGGTGTGGGTGTGAGGACAACCATAGGAATTGAAAAAGCAACACTAGGGGTTGAGATTGAAGAAAATGGGAGTGTCAAAGGAAGTGAGGAGGAAATGGGTGACCCAATATTTTCCCCAGCTGATAAAACTGGAAGTGACAAAAATACCTAGGGCCATAGAAGGAGATGGGAAGGAAGAAATGGTGGTAGAAGTGGAGGGAAATGATATTGGGAGTGATAATGGAGGAAGGGGAAGATGGGATGGATCTGAATGACACTAGGGGAATCACTTACTTCAACCACCTCAGTGACTGGTACTGTAGATGTTGTAACCCTGGGAACAATAGACCTAGAAAGAGATGAGCCACCAACCACAAATGAGATCTTCTTTGGAATGGTGGGAACCCTTTGAGTCAACCTATTTTTTTTTTGTAGGTGTTGGTTGGTGTCTTGCTGATGTAGACCCTATGTTTTTAGGTTGATTTTACCCTTTTGGTGATATTCCCAAGGTGGCCAACCAACTGAAAGTTCTTATTAGAATGGGGCCCGCCCTTTCTTTAGTATTGCTGCACTCTTCCACATACCAATCAAACCATGGCAGTGGTTGATTAACAACATCATCATCCGTGAATGATGCATATAAGACCTCATCATTGTCCTATAAGTCCTTTGGCACATTAGCCAATCTAAACTGCCATACCTCATCTAGAGTTAATCTCTCATAATCCATTTTCTGTATAATGTACTCGTCCCGACAATGAATCCATATGTCTTCTAATTGGGACACATGAGCACTGAAATTACCTGTCTCCCTGGACTTACCCCAATATTCAAAATTAGTTTCGCAGATGGAAAGTCGATAGGGTTACTTCAGCCATTTCTGCATCTACATTCTTTGCCTTGTAGATAGTTGGGCAAGAATGCTCGCCTGTAATGTAACAGGAAATGCATTCCCACCTTGTGACACTTATTTTGGATTTTATGGTAATCCAACAACTACCGAACCAACTCCAGAAGAACCCATTTGTCATTGGGGAACCTTAGCAACTTGGTAGGGGAATGTGGGAAACTAAAGATAGACTACTCCCCTTTCTTGTACTTCTTGGAAAGCCTCTTGAAAACCCTTCGATTGTATAGCTCTGTGTCAAAACGATAGAGGATAACATTGAAGAAATCATCATTAATTATTCGAAGTGCTTGCTCCCATCCTCCGAGTAAGTTGGGAATAAAACTCACATATTTGGGAGGTACTATGAAACCCCTTGGTATTCAAACCTGCAAAATCCCCCATAGCAGTAGTTGCATATACTAGAAAATATGTCATATAGAAAGTCTTGGTTTCGACACCTTACCCAACCGATAGTGATAGTTTTTATGTATAAGAACATCCATTCTTGGAATTCCTTTACTGAAGGAAGACATGAAACTATGCTCAAGAGCACGATAAAATAGTTGACTTCCTCAATGAAATCTAATTGATGTATAGTTTTAGGCAACTTGTTGAAATTATTGGTCGAGATAGGATTTCATCACAACCTTTGAGCATACTTCTTTTTTATCCCAGGTTGAACTACTATTTTAGGTGTGATTGTGGCATAGTCTTAAATGTCTAGAAGTTTAAATAAGTCTCTCAAAGAAATATGAGTCCAGACAAATTACCACCTTGTCATCGTTATCTCTTATCGACATGGAGTCCTCGTCGTAGTGGCTGCTGCAGCTACGATAAACTCTAGGTAATTCATGAATGTGGGAAAACTAGTGGAAAGGGTGATAACACTTTCATAGATGGCCTACATCCATGGATTTTTGTTTGGGGATTTTAATCTTTCCGAGAACTCGGGAAGATCAATGTCATCTAGATCGGTGTCTACGATATTTCCTAAGTCGAGAGATTAGACAGATTGCGAAGCGACGCCAAGAAATTTATACTTCATATTCTCTTTTCCCTTTGAGGTGGAGGCAGACATAAAAACTATGTGAATGTTGCAGAAATTTTGAAAACCCGAAACTTGAATCTCTGAAAACCCGAAATGAAATCTCCAAAATTTGAAATTAGAAAACACGAAACTTGAATTCTCTTAATTTCCAATACTAAAAATCTAAAATAGTTTCCCAAAGTCAAAAGTCTGAAAGGAATTTCTGAAGTGAAATTTTTGAAAGAAATCTTTGAAATAATTTCCCAAAGTTGATGGTTTTGAAAACCCAAAAGCAATAGTTTTCGAAGTAACAATTCTTTGAAATTCCAAAATGTGAAATCTCTGAAAAACCCAAAATTTAAATCTTTGAAATTCGATTGTGATCTTTTGAAGAAATTCCTCGAAATGAATTTTATGAAAAGAAATCCCAAATGGTCTCTGGAGGAACTGCAAATAGAAATTTCAAAAAGCCAAGTTGGATTTTGAGAAATTGGAGGAAGTATGAGGGGCTTAAAAAAATCCCTGGACATTCCTGAAATCCTGGATATAACTCTCACAATGAAATATGGTGAAAAAGAAAGACAACACAAGAAAAAATAGAGGGAAAACAAAAATAAATCAACTAGAGAGGAGGAGGAGGAAAAAGACCCAAAGTAAAAGAAAATAAAACCAAAAAACAACATACGTTGAAAAAGACACCACAAAGTACACAAGTGAATGTTAGAGCGAAAGTGCGATAGTGTCATGTAAAAAATAAAAGTAAAAAATTGAGTTTATATAGAAATCCCAACATTAATGGTTAATTTCCGATATGTACAGAGGTAGGTGGAAATTAATTACACTTAGAAAATATGAAGCTCCGAAACTCGAAAGTCCAAAATTATGAAAAATTTGGGATTTCAGACTTCAGAAAAATTTGGGAAAGAAAGATGAAATGGCGATGAGAATTCCAAAACCCAAAAACCCAAAAGTCTACAAATTCAAAATTTTGGAAATTCAAACTTTGGAAAACCTCACAAAAATAATCCTAAGATTGGCTTGGAGAACTCGAAAACCCAAAACCTGAAAATCCAAACTTTTGAATTTTCCGAGTTTTGGACTTCGAAGTCTTAGACGGATTTAAACGAAATGAACTAAAAATTTGCAAAACCTAAAAGTTTGAATTTTAGACTTTTGGAAATTCAGACTTTGGAAATTTAAAATGCAATTCTGAAACTGAGCTTTAAAAACTTTGAAAGAGAAAAAATCTAAGGTCCAAAAATTGAAATTTTTTGGACTCTTGGCTTTAGCAAAATTCACTATGGGAGAATTTATTTAAAACATTGGTCGACATATAACCTTCTTCGGGGGTAGGTTAAATGGTTAAAAGGAACCAACTCGGGATACGGTGCTAACTTTAGCATCCACTAATCTTCCACAATGCGTTGTACTCTAACCATTCCCGCACCATTGTCCTGCTTGTGATTCTTACTCAAGTGTTCATAAAAATCTAGGCATTCTTCACGGTTGTGGTTCTTTGTGCAAAAATAATAAAATAATTTTCCAAGGGCATTCACACTGTAATGATGGGGATCCACATATATATCATATTCCTTGTGTAAATTCACTTCTTCCACCATCGTGACCTTATCCACCATCGAGCACTATTCGTTATGACTATGCTCATGATTCTCACCTTATTCCTTACAATTTTTGCAACACTAGTCTATCGCATACCAATATCAATGGAATCATGAATCTGATCAATCAACCTACAATTCTTAGTATCATGAGTGGTAGACTTGTAAATCTTACTGATAACAAGACACATTTTTCTTATCATGAATTACAACAATGGGGAACTTCTTGAATCATGATCTAAGTGACAGATCTCACAGTCCGGTAAGATGGTGTGCACCAATTTATGGGGATAAATATATTTATTATGTCCTTCTACTTTAAAATTTGTTCACCAAATTACATTACTCGTCTCATGTGCTGAATTAGCTGATAATTTCTCTAACTATTTTGCCATTGCTATAATTTGAGCTTCCAAGAATGGACTTACCCCTATTTCTACACTCCTAACCACCTTAGCATGTAGAGCTACTTCAAGTGCCTTATGTGGATATGTATAAGTCTTGTGTGAGAGTTCCTTCTAAAATGCATGATCAACCCTCCAACGAACCATTGAGCATGCTGACTCGGATGTATATCATAAGATAACTTTGACAAAAGGGTTTTGAACTATGCATCATACTCCCAAACACTCTCAGTCATGCCCTACTTGATATCCTTAAGTGTACGATGCTTTTCTACTCAAACTCAGGTATATGGAACTCCACTAAGAAATCATCACGCAACACAGTATAGTCCACACAAGTCTAGTTTGGATCATATTTCTGTACCAACTATATGCAACCTTGCAAATTAGTTGAAATTTGACTTTCCTTATGCTCTAGAGCTATAATCCCCTTTGGGTGCCATAGTGTCTCACGCATATGCATGTTCTTAAGTACATATTTTATGCCTCTAGATTTTGGGAGATGAAGAGACATCTACATTAAGTTTTTTTGGGTTTGGTGCAGTCCATGCCCATCAGATCTAGAACTGTATTGTCTCTTATGTTTCGCCACCCCAGAACCACTAGATCCAATAGATCATAACCCACTTGATCCTCCCCTGTAGTAGGCAATAGACCAAAGAATGCACTCGCCTTGTGTTCCAAAAATTGTGATAAAATGAACTCCTATAGTTTGTAAATTTGTGTTGCTTCCAAATGTGACATCAAAATTTGACATGCTCACATTTTGTGTTGATGACGTGCCATAAAACATACCTCAAACTGGGCCTCCAAACAACACAGATGATGATTGAGCTATCATAGATGAATAAGCTACCTGATTAACTCCTGAAATTGACTGCAAACTAACTCTATATGTTGCTACTCTACTACCCACACTAGCTTTCTTACTTGATAGAAGTTGTAGAAACTAAAAAACCAAGTGCATGGGCTAGGTCACCAGAGAGGATCAGATGCATGCCCACGGGTCTCAATATTTCTTCAGATGTTCCTTCATCTAAAACTAAAGAGGGTTCTCTGCCATAATTTCCCAAATAGGTGATTTCCAGATGCTCTAGCTCCACATCTTCTATGTGAGCCCCAAATTCTTCATGAGCCATATCTCTCCGCAACACCATTCTTTCCACAATTTCTAATTTCTTCTCTAAATAAATCTTGTGTGCTTCATTAAACTTAATTTTCCTTTCCTTTCTCTATCTTTCTACCGCTAGATCTTCCATCTTTCACCACACCTACTCCTACCCCGTGCATGGTGGGGTTGAACTAGCCTTAGGATGCTCTTCAAAATCTAGGGTCACCATCAAGATCTTTACCACTAAGGGAATATCGCACAGATAAGATCCTCTAGGTTCATGTGTAGAACCGAAACTTAGCAACCTCTAGAAATAATAAGTAGAAACTATGTACTCCATAATTTAGCTATTCAAAACACGACTCCACTAATGATCTACAACACATGCCCAAGTCAGATATGCATCAAATAAAGCCTAAAATTCTTCATGCATCCAAACAAGTGTGTGAAACCTGTAGTTTCTCTTTGATCCATAAGAAACAAACCACTCGTAAAGATCTATAGGGAAAATGGTGAATAACGTCTCATAGATCTTGTGATATATAATTTGTTCTCCCCACATGCATGCATTAAATTTAGGTCTGGTGGTAAATCTTAGAGCGTACTCTTCCTACAAATTATATAATCACTCTTCAATACTTGGCCAAAGTAAATTGGTACATCTTCATCATGTAACATCCCGAGTTTTTTTGAAAAATAGATCCTCGACAATGGAACCAAAATGTAGTCTTATTTTACCCACTAAAATCCTAGGGTGTGCTGGCACATCACTCAACTTATACTGAGTGCTCACCTAAAGCACACAAGGGTACCAGGTCCCTCTTTTATGTCAGCTTGTTCAAGAAGTTAACATGATCATACAAATATTACAGATCCATAACAGATAATTAAGTATATTGTAGTGCATAAACTAGATCTAGTTATTTACCATATGCAAGAATAATCAAACAAGAACCATAATCAGATTTACCATGCAAGATCCATGATCAATTATATCAATTACCATTATCTAGCCAAAAATATCCATTATATTAATTGTTGTAAAACACAAAAGCTTCATACATACATAGTATTGTCATCATAAGTCATGCACACCCATAAATCAACAACATAACTCTGTTACAAAAGTGGTACTACTAAACCGTGCAAATCAATACATATTTATAGGGGTGGGGACTTTCCCTTCACCACCTAAGCACCTTCAAAATAGACTACATGCTAATAATAGCCATGTAATTTTACATGATAAACAAAAAATCATGCAAGCTTGCTAATAATATATCATCTAATAATATAACTACAGTCTAATCATATTAATAGCCTTAAATTATGCATAACACCTGATCTTCTACTTTTTTGAAATAGACCTTATGTGCTCTTCAATTATTCTACAAAACATGCTCCACACTCTATGTCAAAAATCAGCCCCAAACTGAAAAATGGCTAAGTCCTGATTTCATGCCTTCATGGGTGCACCCTTTTACGCTATATTTCTGCTCACATATACATGCCCTATGCTTGCACACCCAAATATTAAGCACCTTTCAGAATTAGGCAGTAATATATCAGCCCAACATGCTATCTGATGTGGATCATATTTCCTGTATGAAATTTGAACGTGACCTTGAAGTGTGGAGGGAAATTGACTTGCCTTCCGGTCTAGAGCTATTATGCCCTTGGCTCTCCATAATAACTCACACTTATGCACATCTTCAGCTGCATCTTCCACACCTCTATACTCTAGAAAATTAAGAGGCATCTCAAATAAGATCTCGAGGGTTCTTTTTATGTGGTTGTTGAGGTTTCTATGATGGTTACTATGGTTCTTTTCTGGAGTGGGGCCAAATCCCGAACCTAATCCTCCACTAGGATTATCTCTACACTATGGTTAACTTAAACCTCCTAAGTCTCCCACCATAACTTGGGGCTAGTTGAAGAACTACTTTACATCTCCATGGTAGTGATAAACTACACACCAACTATCTATCCTATAGCTCCACCAATAGTACTACTTCCAATGGGTAGCGTGCCACTACTTTTCCATGACGACTAGCCTACCAAATGGGTCCCAAAAAACTTTGTCCAAACATGGGATCTTGTTGCACTTCCATATGCATATCCTTAATCGATATGCCTCTTGAGATTATACCAATATATGCCTACCTATATCTCCTACCCAATGCAATGATATTTAATTAACTTCCTGCTAACCCTCAATATGATGATCTTCTATAAACACTTCTAGATTTCGAACACCATGTGTAAGGGATAGGTGGTTAGACTAGGTCAGATGCATGCATGTGGTTCTCATTATCTCATCAAACTCACTCTCATAAAATGCTGAAGGGGTATCTCTATTGTGATTCCAAAATACTTGAAATACATGATCTTATGGTCCCTTACCTTCGTAGGGTTCTTATCACTACTTCCAATCAACATTCCCTTCAATCTTAGCACCTCTTCAATTTCCCTATCTTGTGCATTATTATACTTATGCCTTCTGTCTTCTCTTTATCTATCTTAAGCTTGGAATAATTCCATTGTTCCCAAACCTACTTCATACCCATGTGCACAATGGATTTTTATCTTATCATCCAAAATTTATCTATCTCGAGCTCAATAATAAATATATTGATAGCTAAAATGCAAATAGGATCCTCTTGGCTCGTGTAAAAACTATAAAACTACTTCCTCGGGCATGAGTATGTATAACTTGTGTAATCTAAGGTATAACTACACAATAAACCTTCCCACCAACAATCTACAACTCTAGTCCATGGCGCGTATAAATCGGATAGTGCTTGATAGTTGTCCTAGATCTACAATTTCTTTCTTACCAACCAAGAACCTCTGTTATCCGTGTAAGATACCGAATAATAGCATAATTCAACCGGAAGAAGAAGAATAAAATATCTTAAAAGTAATCATAAAGTTTGTCTTCCACCCACGTACACGTATTAAATTTAGGTCCATTGTTGTCTCTCAAAGCAAAAGCATCCTGGTTTTCATGCACCCAAAGCTCAATATTCTCCAAAGACAATCAAATGCCATGTGCATGTAACTTATTGATGAGAAGACTGAAAAGAGGTCCTGAAAATGGAACCAAAATATAGTCTTATTTTTAACTAATGTTTAGTCGAGACACTCGGTACATCATCTATACTTAGGCCTGAACACTCACCCAAAGTATGTGCAACCACCATGTCCCTCATTTTTTCACTCACAAAATATGGTTAAAACATACATGTAATCATCATAACCATTATACCTTGTATAAAATGGAGATACACCATACAAGATTGACAACACATATAATAAAAAACATTCAACACAAATAATTAATAAAATTATTTGAATTCCCATAATACCATGCTCAGACATAGTCATATTTTCTACCCAAACACAATTATCCATCATAAAAACAATTGACTACATCAAGAATAAGCTGCGAACATCCATAATTCAATGACCTCCATGTGCTCGACCATGTGTGCATAAAAACTTATAAACTTCAACATTGACACACAAATCAAATGGATACTAAATACAAGAGTGCATCAACTATTTATACATGATGGGTACTTTCCCTTCACTTCTTACATACATTTTTCCCAATAATATATGTGTTCTTATTAACCTTCACACTTTTTACAACTTTCCTTAACTATAGATCGAGTTATAAATGGATTTTCTTCATCTCACTTTAATCCTATATTTATCTTATCTCCATGTGCCATCTTTTTCATGCCATATTCTTCTTTCTTTCCTATTTTTATCCTTAAAAATGACTAATTCTGAATTTGTTCTTGTATGTGGATGGACCCTTGCGCACTAACATGTTTCTCTACGCATTACGCACACCTTTTGTGTATCGACCTATCTTTAACTTCTACTCTTCACTTTAACTCCTATTCATGGCTTATGGCCTCCACACATGGCTAACACAACCATTTTATCTAACCAATAGTGGATAAGTACTCCGGGCTTCTCAAATGCACTTGATGGATGACATCAACACTTGAAAACACCATTATCACATTTTCACCCTTTCGTCCCCTTAGATTTTCCCCAAGGTGTAATGGGGACAAGGGGACACCAAAGTGCAACCCATCACTTTTGAGATTTTTACTTGAAAGTATGAATTTGGGTATTAAGGTGAGAAAATGAGGGATTTGAGTTTCCTAGCCCCACTTTTCATGTACTTGAACCCCAGGTCACTCTTTTTTATATTCTCTATCACCTTGTCTTGTCCCAAGGTTTAAAGGGGACAAAAAATATGATCTCCCATCAAGGAAAACCTTTCACAATTCATCCCTCACCACTTCTACGCTTAGTTTTCACAAACTTTCTTTCTTCCTTGTCCCCCTTTCATGAGATAAAACACATGTCGTAAATTTTCACTCTTGGTTTCCCTATTTTCCCCAAGGTGAAAAGGAGACATAGGGGACATAAAAGTGTGACCCCTTCCTTCCATGTAGCTTTTGTCACATGAAAACTGATTTATAGCTCCTAGTGACAAAATTTCAGCCCCTAATGATGATTCCTAGCTCCCTAAATCTCATCCAAAAGGAACCAAATATTCCACTTGACACCATTTGGTGTAAGTTACACTTTTGTGTACTTTTTATCCCTCTTTTATTGGTGTAACTTAAATTCAACCACATCCCATCTCCAATTAGGTTGTGAGGTCAAAGGTGAGTTAATATTTGCAAAAGAAAATTGACTAACTCCCTCACCTCGTATACTTAGTCATTTTAAAATTTCAAATTATGTGTTATCCCCTTCAAAATTCCATTACTTTATGTGTGTGGATGGTTTTTATCATGGTTCAAACAAGAGAGAGACCGCGTAGGCTCCCAAAACATAAATCTCAAGGTGAATTATGTGTAACACACTTTAATGCAAGAATTCAGATGATTTAACTCATCCTAATTGTCATATAAAGGAACCATCATGGTTGAATTCATAAAATTAGGACATGTCATTGTCAATAAAGTGAATCTAGAAGATCCAAACCAAGTATATAGAAGTTCTAAAACAAAATCTTGATGGAACCTTTCAACCTCTATAAACATGAATTATGCCTCTCAAGTGAATAACAATGATGCTCCTGCATCATATCCACTAATTCTAATGTGCCTCAACCCAAGAAAATCATTTTTTAGGATGGAGAAGTAATCATAGGCCCACTTAGTGAAAATTCACAAAAATGTTTCGAACACTTGTTCAACACTTTAGAGTGTGCCTACATTCATAAAAGAAGGTGACTACAACCATAATGTTTTTACCCAACAGGAGGTCAAAGCCACAAATTTTCATTCAAAGTGAGTAATTATTATATCTTGATAAGGATGTATATCAATGAGGAACATATGAGTAAGAAGGTGTATGAGAATCCTATATTTGAATCCATTCAAAAGGGTCACATTTTTGTCATAGAGACAAATTTTGAATCCAAAGAGAGTTATTTAATGATCTCCATGGTTTGAATCCATTTTGGTGTTAAAAAGGATTGCCATGTTTGCAATAATGGGAAATCAACTCAATTTCACATGTTACAATTTACTTATTAGTGTTTTTAAACACCCATTCAACACCTTGAAGTGTTTCTACACCTCATAGGAGGAAGCATATTGAATCATAATATTTTTGTTCAATAGGTGGCCATAAGACAAGAATTTCATTCATGGAGAAATCTTTTTGTCTACAAGATGAAGACCTATTTCAATAAGTAACAAACAAACGTGAAATTTTTGTAGCTTCTTAAAATTTATTTTTGGTCATGAATGTGAATTGTGAATCCTAAGAGGAGTGATGTTATGATATTCATATCCTAACTCCTACCTTATGATCGAGAGAATATCATATTGTTCCCATCTCGGTGAAAATATCATAACAATGTTTTTATTACTTGTTCAATGCCCCGTAATGTTTCCATATCTCACATAAGAAGGAGATTGTAATCACAGTGCTTCAAGTCAACAAGTTCTTCATCAGTGGATGATTTATCTTAATCATATAGATCAACCTCCCTTCTCTCTCTCTCTCTCTCTCTCCTCTTTATTCTCTCTCCATATTATAATTCTTCATTAATAATGCATTTTTTCACTATTTTTTATTCACTTATGTGACCTTCAACTTAACATTTTAAGATTTCTTTTTCGTTAATAAGAAAAAGGCTCACTTTTATTCCCTAGGAATATGAAAGGTCACAATTGATGAGGAAAGGTGAAAATTCATGTGGGGTAGATTTGAAGATATTTGTAATGCTATAAATTGGAATGTTTTCTCCATTCCAAAGGGTTGGCAATTGTTGATTGTTGTAAGCTATTGGATTTCACTACCATTAAGCATAAATGATACATTTTTTCTATCTCCCTAGCTATGTTCCTCCATTCCCTGTACTTTCCAACTTTGCAAGAATTGTAATCTTGTACAATCAATAAATAATTTGTTTCTTTTATTAATGGATCCATATAACATTGTGTCTCGATATTTTAGTCTTACTATTGATTTCATGTCTGAATTATTATAATTGAATGTGAACCTACTTTGGTTAGTGTTAGTGAAAATATACTAGCTTTTACTCATGACATTAACCATCTCTTCATATTTCTCCTACTCCTCGTATCCTTGGTTCAAATAAAATTCCTCATGTAGTCATTGTTTTACCCTCAATTCCTCTTTCTAACCATAAGCACACCGACCTATCACTCAACATATCTGGGCTCTCACTTGAGGTGCGTGCAGGTGCACCGAGCCCCTCCTTTATGTCGGTTTGTAAGAGAGTTCAACCATTGATGGAGGATTATTTGAAGAAACAAAAGTAAATGCATCTAGTTAAAGGGAAGAAGATATAATTAATAGATCTACACATCAATGCATCAAAAAAGGTAAATAAACATTGTATGAAGCACAAGGAACCAGATTTGAGTCATGACAAGACAAATAACATGAGGGTTTACACCCATAAACAAGATGTACATAATAGATCCATGTATATTGATTTAAAAGAGTTTCCAGTAGCCACACTACATTCAAAAGGGTCATCTCAGACCATATACATCAAATGACAGGGATCCAAACCCTCCAAACTAATCTGATCAAAGATCCTAACTATGATTTCCCCATTATAACCCTTGTTACAAACCCTAAGCACCCATACATATGCTTAATGATATCCTTTACAACCCTCTAGCATCAAGAACTCTAAATTGTAGCATCATGAGCTACAAACCCTTAGCATTACCTAACATTTCTGTAGCACCTCATTACCCTCCCCATCTTAGAACTCTTGTACCCTCTAGCACCTTTGCACTACCTTCTCCATCATTATTTCTATCCCAAGAAATCCTTTAAATAAGATCAACGTCCACCGCCATGACTTCTATCATGAGAAGATCATGTAAAAATGTCCATGTGGTCTTCCATAGGTGAATTCTTATCCTCTTTGCAAACCATTCCACTAATTTTAATGATTCTCCGGGAATATTCCCTAAGTGGAATATCCTTTTCTTGGCCGCCACGGTTCTAGGATGGCACCTTATCCACTTATCATGCCTAGTCGGTCCTTTAAACCCTTGTTGTGTCTCCCATGCACGCCCTAGTTTCACTTAAACCCTTCTTAAACCCTTTTTTGGGTAATTTTCCCGAGCTCTCTTCTATTTATTGTTCTTGTGCATGTGCCTCTAGGTACATAGCTAATATTTTGGGTTCAACATCACCCCACACTATGCGTGTTATCCATCCTCAGAAACATTTTTCTCCTTCAAAGAATAAATAATAATGGAAGTGAAATAATATAAATAAAGAATGGAAGAATATGCTACTCTTTGGATGAGGAGTGAGAAATCCTTCTTCACAGATGCCTCAATCCTCTCCCAAGAATCTACTTCTTCATGCACCTACTCAAGTAGGTCACCCACCAATGTTCTTACTTATTCAAAACTTAGTTCATTGCTCTTAGCTTTCAGCTTATCTACAATGTTATCCTGTTTTTGCTAAGATTACCTAGCACATCCATCCTACGAGTGACTTGGGGCTATAGTTCCTTTATCCTTTTATTAATCGAACCCCATAGGGTTTCCATTGCTTCCAAATTATTCTCAACTTTAGCCAATATCTTATCATGCTCGCCCTATTTCCTTTGTTCTTTTACTAAAATTATTTCAAATCCACCTCATGTGTATCAATGCATATGCTTGCTACCTTATATCTATCAAAGACACGGTTGTCATACATGACTTCATCCATCTGCACAATGATCTTTAATATGACAAGGACCTCGTAGTACCTAGTCACTATCTCCCCAATCTTTATCTTTTCTTCCTTCTTATGGCATGTCATCGCCTCTTCTATTGACTCTAATGTGAGTGGCCGCCTTTCCATGGTGAGGATGTGGGTCAATTGTTCCAAGCCGTGCAAGTTTGAATCATGTTTCTACTCGGGTGAGGTTAGGTCAGTGTTTCAAGATAATGGAATTTGAAATGGCCTCTATCTTCTTGTGTACTTCACATACCTTTGCCTTTTCATCCCTCAGTTCACGCCTTAACTGTGCACATTGATCAATTCCTTCTGTTTTATCTCCTTATCCCTCTCAATGATCTCCTCATTATTTTTCTCAAGCTCTTCCTCCAAGACCCTTATTCTATCATTTCTACTAAAGAGTCTTACTTCCACCTCCACCGATAATTTGTTGAGCATGTTGCAAAATTACTCATCTGGCAGTTTTTGGGCATTTACAAGAGGTTTTATTCCCTTAGCATATGATATCTTCATCAATGCATCACAATTTACCTCAAACTTGGGCTCATCAACATGGGACTCAAAATCCCAGGATAACATTTTCCTCATGTGCGGGTACACACCCTCTTCATCAAAAGAAGACCAAGCGAGGAGTTGGTCAATGGGCATGGTACTTTGGAAGTGCACACACAGTACCTTTCTTGGATCATTAATATAAGTCATATCATGTTCCTACGCCGATACTATGCCCTTCCTACCTATATGCATTGCCATTAAGAAGCTTACTGCTAAGTTGGGGTCTTCTTCCATGCTCCCATACTCCTTTCCTACACTTGTGCTCTCCTTAGTTTCCTTCAAAGACTTCTTTGGAAATTTTCTCTACTTCTTTCTCCACTAATTGTTGGATAATACATGCCACCTCCCTCTCTATAGTGTTATCCATCTACTCCTCGGTTGGGGTCGGGGTCTTCTGATCTTTCATGTTTACTTCCTCACTCCCCCTTTTCATGAGTGCCTTACTCATTATCATCCCTTTCCTCATTCCCTTCTTCATCTGACTCATGTACATCATACACAGGATGATTATGATCCTCACTGCAATCTTCATCATCTTCATCACCCTTTTTGGCCTCCATGCTTTCTGTTTCTCCTGAGTTTGACCCTTTTGTCACCCTTTTCTTCTTCCTTACTGGTGACTCCAATACAAGGGACTTCTCTTTTTCTTCTCTCTTGGGTGACTCTTCTCTTACCGATGAATCTTCCTTTTTGGTGACTCTTTTCTAATAGGATACTTTTTTGGTGGATGTAAGTACTTGTGCCTGCACCCGACTCCCCGTGCCCCTACTTTCTATACCTGTCTACGCGCTTGGCACCTTTTTCTTAAGAGCTTCGTATATTTCTCTTTTCCTTGGCACAAACTTTTTCCTCATGGTGGGGTCCTCAGGAATGGAGACATCATCTTCAACATAATTTTTTTTTCATACTTAGGCCTTAGGCACAAATATACCCTCATTGTTGTCCTCTATGTAACAAGAAATGTTACTAGTTTCAACATGTGTACGTCATGGGAGACATACTTCTCCACATAGGCACACTTCTTGGGGTATATTAACTTCCTGTGCAGCTCATGGTAATCTTGATCTACTACACTTAGATCAAACCTAAGTTTCTTCTCCTCTTTGAATCAATTGACCTTGGCCTGGAAGTACTACACCATGAAGGAGAAAGGAAACTTACACCAAGGACTCTTAGTGTCATCTATCAAAGTAAATATGCCAATACAAAAATATTGGTATACGAAAAACTCAGCCTCTCCTTGTACTAATGAAGGAAACTACTTAGGTATTCTCCATTCATCCTTGAATGTGTCACACATATGCTTATACCACCTTTCTAGGCATGCATTATGAGCAGTTTTCATGGTGTCATACGTGTACTATTCAAACCTCCTTGTAAGGGAGGGATTATCCTTTGGGTATTCATAAATAAACTTATCTCGGCCCATCAAGAAATATAATCTCTGAAAATAAAATGGTGAGGATGACATTACCAAACATGATGTTCTCTCCATTGCACGTGGAATTTATAATCTCCTCTCCAATAAAAGATGAGAGGTTATATATGGTCCCCTTTGAGATCTTACAAAATATATTCAACTAGCCCTTGTTAACTGTTTCCATCTCTCTTTCCCATTCAAATTTGTAACCAAGCATGCGACCATCCTCATTATGTGGGGTTGGTGATTAAATAAATTTCAAATTAGCATGAAACCTTCTTGTAGTCATAATCTTCAATGGTCTTCTTAATGGCTTCTTTTTCTTCTAAATCACCGTCAATGATTCTCCTTCGAGAGATGAGGCTGGTGAACTTAGTAATCAATCTGGGGGGTTATGCGCATCCTCTCACCTATGAAATAGAAGTGGTCTTCATGCATGCGCAACATCAACCATTGGTATAGTCATTCGGGCTTACTGAAATAGGGCAACTCATAGAGTTGCAACAACCTAGCCTTCTCCATTTTCACCTTCACTTCAACGTCATAGATAAGCATACTTTCGGTGTTCTCTTCTCTATAGGGAGAACTAGTTCTAGTTTCATATCATTTTTGTGGTTCTCATTCAATGGTTGTAATCACGTACAACCATCTTTATGATATGAGACACCCATTCCTTAATAATTAATACATTGTACAGTACTACATTTCGCATACCATTCTTCATTGAAACTAGTAGAAATGACTTGTTTTCCTTTTCCCTTGCCCTTCTTTGGTGAAACATTTGCTACTTTCCTTGGTGTCATTCCTTCATCGAGTCCTTAAAACTTCTTCCTCTCTCCTGGTCCTAGCTCTACTCAACTTTGTGGCTCCACTCTTTTACGAAAATTCCTCCAAATCTCATGCCCTAGCTATGTAACCCTAACATGGAAAACCATTTTTCCACAAGACAATGTAACACCCATGGGATCCTTCCACACAACCTTCTCCACCTATGCTCATATACTCCTTTCCACTCTGGTTCACTGATCAAACTAGCTATGCATGTAAATCTTCACAAATCTTCTCAAACCTTCTTTGTAAGGATGCCCTAGTTCGTGAGATTTCTTTGATAACTTAAAACACAAGGTAAAGAATAATGCACCCCTAATATTTTATTTATAATTTTTTCTTTTATCGGTAATAAATGTCATGCCACCCACTAATGTAATTTCACAATAAAGGTGGATTTTTATAATTACAACCTTCAACACTTTTTCTCCACGCTCAATCCTAGATAAAAAACTTTGGCAACCTTCAAGCATGCAAAAACCCTTACTAACCGAGAGATGCTTACATGTGCACCTACAACATTCAAGGAATTATTCCTCTGTATCCTAATCCTAGTTCTTGACATCTACTACCTCATGGTGTTCCTACACTTTTCATTCTTGTACATGGTTTCTATAAATATTTTTGACACCATCCTTCCCTCATGTTCACCTCTTCTATGCATAATCTTCCAATCCATGTGTTTTTGATTTTTCAACCCATGCCATTAACAACCATAGCTTCCAACACTTTTAACATTAATCCACCCCACAAAAACTAGATGCTTGGTCCTCTGTGAATAGAATTTTTTTGAAATAATAAGTGGCTACCAACACACAAACGCACTCAAAACAAAACAACACCAACCAACAAAACAATGAGAAAGGGAAACACAAAGAAACGAAAAGCGCATTAAAGCAAATCCTAGGATAAATGGTTATATTGCCTTATTTAAAAACACAAAGAAGACTTATTTATAGTAGGGCTTCACTCCCATTGAAAAGGTCTGGAAATTGTGTTCCATCCAACGCTTATAGCTAGCAAGTGCTTGAATTAATTATATAGGATACAATGTATGGGCCCAACCAATGGACTTTGAATTTCCCAGGATGACACAAAACTTGGAATCATACAAGAGAACCATCTTCCCAACCTCAAACTACTTGTTCTTGATGTGTCTATCACGCCATGCCTTCTACCTATATTTTTCTATTTTATGACTCCAATAAGCAATAGCCCACCTCTCATCAAACTACATCAACTTATTAATCCTATCCTCAAGTGCTTGTTCATTTTCTAACCCCCTTGTGTGTGCTCTATGTAACGATGGTAACATGAATTTGATAGGTTACACAACTTCCGCACCAAACACTAATTGAAAAGGTCTGGCCTCTTTCATTCTCTTGTAAGTAGTTTGATATGACCATAACACAACAAAAAATTTGTCATCCCAATCCTTTCTTCCCACATCACAAATCTTGGTCAACATGTGATTCAATTTTTTTGTTAAATGCCTTAGTAGTCCCATTAGCTTGTGGGTGATAAGGGGTAGTCTTGTGATGGGCCACCATGAATTATACCAATAAAATTCTAACTGTCTCATTTAAGAAATGAGTACCCCTATCACTTGTTAAGCTTAACGGGCATCCATACTTGCTGATTATATTTTCCCACAAGAACCTAGTTGTTGTTTCCATTGTGAAATCCCTTATGGGAACTGCTTATGTTCACCTTGTAAGGTACTCTATGCATGTAATGATATAACACAAACTTGACCTTCACGCAGAGAGAGAAATAGTGGCTACAAAGTCAATTTCCCATTTCTTGAATATCTCTGCACTGACAATCATTCTTAATGGCATTTCATCTCTTTTCCCTAGTTTACCAAGGTGCTAGAAGTGGTCATAGGCCTTACAATACTTGATAAAAACTTTGTAAATCATTTCTCACCAAAATCCTGCTAGAAGGATCTTGCATGCTGTTGCATTCCCTGCATAGTTTCCCCCTATAATTCCACCATGAGCCTCTTCTATGATTGCAGTGTGATCATGCTCAAGTATGCACTAGAAAAAAACCTCATTGCAGCTAAATTGTATAAGTCTCCACTAATTAACATGTAGGGAGTGACACGTATGGCTAATTATTTCCTTTCTAAATTCTTCATTCCCTTTGGCACCACACCTATTTTGAGAAATACAACAATATCTTCCAAGTTAGAGGGTGCACGCTGCAATATGAATAGTTATGCATTTGGGATTGAATCCTCAATGCTCTGTGTGTCCTCTCTTGAGTCAATCCTTGATAAATGGTCAAGCCCACAATTACTATTACTTAGTTTTACAACAACCGTAAACTCAAACTTCAAACAATAGGACCCACCTATATATGTGTCCTTACTAGAAGGGCTTGTTCATTGAATAATTTAATGCCATGTGGTATGTGTAAAAATGATGTTGCTTAGAAAATATTTCTTGAATTTTTACGTGATAATCGATAATGCCTCGTGCTCTTTGGTAGTATAATTCTGTTTTTGGGGTTAGCTTCTTACTAGCAAAACACAAGGGATGGTCAACAATTCCCTCTCTAGGTTATGCTAAGATTTCTCCAATCACCATCCTGAAGCATCAACATGTACATGGAATGGATTATCCCAAGAGGGAAAGTGTAATATGGGTATGGTGATAAGCCTATTCTTCAATGTGTCAAATGGTATCTGTTGTGTTGTGTCTCTCCCCAATGAAATGTACTTTTGTGAATAAGTAACTCCTCCTAATGATGTAATGATCTTGAAATACCCCTTAATAAATTTATGGTAATACTCTGTATGCCCAAAAATTCCATGTACTTGTGTTTCTGGCTGGTAGGATCCCCAAGTCCCAAAATAATGGCAACTTTGGCAGGATCCACTAGCAAGCCTTCTTTACATATGATATGTCCCAACATGGTTCCAAATAAAGTAGAGAAAATAGATTTCTTAATGTTGGGAGATATACTCAACTGCTAGAATCTTTCAAACATCAGCCTCAAATTGTCACAATGGTCCCTCACTAATCCATATGTTGTCTAGTTATCCAGGTAGACTTGTAGAAATTTATGGATGAAGTCCTAGAATGCCCGAAAAAAATGCATGAAAACACAATAGGCGCATTCTTCATTCCAAAAGGAATGACCGTATAGGTAAACATTACCCATTTAGTGGCAAAGGTTGTCTTTTCTTGGTCCTCCTTTGTAATTCTAACCTAATAATATTCTAAGAATCCATCTATGAAATAAAATATCTCACGCCCGACTACTCCTTCCAGATCTCTTCCAGTGAAGGGGGTTGGAAAAGGATGAATGAAACACATCGTATTCAAATCCTTGTAATCAAAACAAATCCTTATCCTCCCATCCTTCTTAATGCTGATGAACATCAGACTTATCCACTCTGATTCCTTAACACCCTCAATGATTCTTGATGTGATCATCTTGTTAATCTCCTCCTTGAATTTGACAAATAGATTTAGATTAATTCGATAAGGTCTCTTCCAAATTGGGTGTGCACCTTCCTTTAGCTTGATCTTTATTTATCCCAAGGAGTGGTGAAATCCTTTAAGCTCATGGTACCCACATGGAAACAAATCTTGAAATTCATGCAACAAATCAATAATCTTTGAAACCTCCCTTTCTGTCTAGTAATCTCCAATAGTAGCTTCCTTAGGTTTTGCCTCCAAACCAATGTTAACCTTATTGATTTTCAGGGGTTCATGGTAGGCACATGCTTTCTCATCGTAATATCCATAACCTCACACATACCGACAATATGGTTAATATCTAATTTTTCCACATCTTCACTATCTATCATGTAGACACTTTTTCCTTTCTCCTTTTCCATGGATGCACGCTCAAGTTATACCACCCATGATTCTTCCTCATCGAAGTGCACTTCCAAAACAGTTCACCCAATAACTCAGGTAATATATCCTCCACCATGAAAATATCTCCCATAATTAGGGCTTAACAACCTGCAACACCTTATCCATCGATGGCTTAGTACTCTAATACTCAAAATCTTAAAGGAGATCATTTGTGGACTCCTTCTAGTTTCCTATCCGACAAACAAGCTCTAAGTAAATGTATCATATGCATGTATATCCTTGTAAGGTGGAGTAAAGCTTATGCACCCATAAAGATGGAGGAAAGTCTTCCTTTCCTTCCATCTAGACCTTCTAACATGCTTGGACGTGAAATGGGGTGGGTTCCTTCACATGATAATCTTGTATAACAGTAAGTTCATTGCTTTGGAGAAACCTAACAGAGAACATGATTCTCACCTTGCGCCACCCTAGAAGGTTGTCGTCACGGTTCACCCACCGATGTGTTGCAATATTGAGAAAAGTATAGCTAATAATAATTTTCCTTTTGATCTCACATCTCCACTGGGTCTCCATTGCTCATAGGAAAACATCAGGGTTGGCTTCCCAGTGTAACTTGGAAACTATTTTCCTCCTAGGCACCTGACTAAGTGTGCCTTTGTTACTCTCATCACAGAGCCTCTTAACTACCTTCTAACTAACTCATATGTCTCGTGCACCCAATTGTCACATGCCACAATAGTTGTATCACTTATAGATTGAGTGTCTTCCCATTGAATAATGCCTTATTTTATTGGTTACACAACCTCAAGGTCCCTGATAGTGCACACATAGATTCTATCTAGGTATTCTTCTCCCAAGGGCTCAGTATAGGGTGTTGAATTTCCATATGTTAAAGGAATGATAACACGTTCCTCCTTGTTTTCAAAACTTATACCCCTTATTGAAACATAATTCAACATTGTTATTATAACACTAGGGGTGCCCAAGTAACGCTATAAAGTTTTCCACCTCAACAATTGCCAAGACTTTGAAGTATCTAATGAATTTCTCTCCTTGGATAGTAATAACAACATCCTCTAAAACACCAATGGGAATCACCCTTATCTTATTAGCCATATACAACACATTTTAAGATGATTGTAATGGAGGTATTTCCATTTGATTCCATGCATCCAAGGTGAGAAAATTAACTTCCACGCTTGTGTCAATCAGAATATTACTTAGGATCCATCCATAAAAAATTGCATTCAAGGTAATCTCCTTATCATAGTCAAGGCTATGAGGAGGTAGATTAGCATGCAAAACCTTCCTCTCGTGCTCTCCTTCATAACTTAGTACTTTTCCCCTTAGCCACTCTCCTAATAGAGGGATGATATTCTCCTGTCTCAACATCTTACATACTTCCCTGACTTCATTTTTTTCCTTATGTGGATCCTTAGTGCTCTTCTTATGCTCTAACTATCGTGATTGATCCTTTAGGAACTCGATATCTCCTTGTAGGCTTAGTATAACATCCATGGTTTTCTAATAAACTTCCTTTTGATGTGGAGGGTCTTGATACTTTGCATGTACCACTTCTTTTCTTATAATCAACGGTTTCTACTTTGATATCTCCTTGGCACATGCAACCTCATCTTGATTCGTCACCAATATAAATTCTAACTCTAACTAACACACCACCCTTGACATCCACTATTAATTAGCATGATTTATGCTCACCATCCTAGCACCCTTATCCTTTTGCTACTTCTAGCTCATGTGTTCAAACAATTCTAGGCATTCCTCATACTTGTGCTTTTTCCCACACCAAGAGCACTATAACAAATTAGGAACTCACACTTGTAATGTTTTATAGATCCATAGTTATAGCAGGTTCCATGAGGGAATTCACTCCTTCCACCCCGTGATTTCCATAGCCTCTAAATCCTCCTCAAAAGCCTCTACCTTGACCTCCTCCATACGTACGCCCTTTATAATGATGACATCCTTCCTTGGAAATATTGGCAATGTTGGTCTGGCACATACCATTATAGATGACATCATGTATCTGGTAAATCAATCTACAATCCTTGGTGTCATGATTAGTAGAGGTGTAAATTTTTTAATAGCATGACACATTCCTACGGATCATACATTGTAGTAGTGCACACCTTCTTACATCATGATCTCCATAGAAAATATCACAGTCTACCTTCATCACGTGTACCGATCTCTCGAGGAAAATTTTCCTTCATATTCCCTTCTACCTCAAAGTCCATGCACCATAACCCATGCGAATCTTATGAACCGAGTTCACGAGAAAAATTTTCCATCTGATTTTCCATTACAAAAATTTGGGATTCTAGGAATGGATTAACTCTTGTATAAATGCTTCTTTCTTCCTCTCCATGCAAGGAAACCTCCAAGGCCTCACACGGATCTATGAAAGTAATATGTGAAAATTCCCTCCTAAATGGTGTGATTAATCTTCTAATGAATGACTGAGCATGATGTGAAGGGTGATTGTCATAATATAACTTGGATAAGAGAGTCTTGAAATGTGTGCTATACTCTCATTCACTCTCAGCCATTCCTTACTAAATTTCCTTCAACGTACTAATGCTTTTCTATTTAAACTTAGGTATGTGGAACTCGCCATAAAGGAATTACACATTGCAATGTAATCCACCACTATCTATTGTGGGTCATACTTCTTGTACTAGATACACATGTGTCCTTGTAACATGGTTGCAAACTAACTTGCCTTCCACTCATGGGTAGTGACTCCCTTTGCATGCCATAGTAAATCACACTTGTGTACATGTTCCATGGTATCCTCAATGCCCTTGTAATCATTTAAGAGGAGAAACATCTCATAAAATTCCTATTGATGGTGTTGTAGACTTTGTCGCTGATCTAGGACCTTAATTTCCTTCATTGTTTCCTCCACCACTGACCCACTAGACCCATTAGTGCCAACTCCTCCAGACCCACCAAATCCTCCTCTTTTCATAGATAAGGGGCCTAATGTAGCTACACCCTGTGATCCCACCATCATGATAAAATTTGCAGGCAAGATTTGATACCGAACCACTCCCGGATGCAATAGTCAAGTCTTTTGATCCCACACCTTGCCAAAATTTTGTGCAAGAAAAAATACCCCAAACATAGGAAATTAATGTGTAGCCATAGATGCACTAAGTCAAAAATTATACCTCCTAAGTGTCTCTCGACTACCAATACCAGTACCAAATGGATTATCAAAACTTATCTCAAGAACTGGAAAAAAAAGCGCAAGGGTCTGGTCACCTTTGGGTTAAGATGCATGCATATAGATTTTCTACTTTCTTCATATGATGAGATCTCTCCAGAAGCTAAGGGGTTTCTCTTCTACACTTTCCAAGATGGCTTAGCTTAGACTGCTCAGGTTCCACATCCTCCACGTGAACCTTAAATCATTCCCACAATGTCTACCTCCATAAATCCATCACTCCTGCTAGCTTCACAATATCTTGCCAACTCCCTCTCCCGAGATTCATTATACTTGAGTTGCATCTCCTCTCTCTCCATTTCGCTACAAGGTTAACCATCCTATACCATTCCGGCTTTTGCATCCCACTCCTAGAAGGATTTTAGCCACCATTTGAAAGGCTTCCAAACTCAAATTAATGACCAAGATCTCAATAACTAGTGGAAAACCATACAAGAATGATCCTCTATGCTCCCTTAAGAATTAAAACTCAGTAATCTCTAAGTAAGAATACATAGAAATAGTGTATTCTAAGGTATAAATAGTCAGCACTCTACTCCACCAGTGATCAATAGCATGGGTCTAGGTCATATCGACATCATGTAACTACTGATATTCCTCCTAGGTCCAAACATGAGGTCTATAGTACCAACTTGACCTTGATGCATATGTTGATAGCCATTCATACAACTCTATTGGGAAACAATAGAAAAAGGTCTCATATAACTCATGATATAGGTGATCCTCTACCCATTTACATGCATCAAACTCAAGTCCAATATTAAATCTTTGAGAAAACTCATCCTCTATGTTTTTGAGCCACGCTTCAACACTATCCAAGGTCAAGTGCTCCGTCATTACACATTTCTCTCACAATAGCTTCAAAAGAGGTCCTAACAATGGAACCAAGATGTAGTCATTGTTTTACCCTCAATACCTCTTTTTAACCCTAAGCATGCCAACATATCACCAAACATATCTTTGGATGCTTACCCAAGGCACGCATGGGCACTTTGAGCCCTCCATTATGTGAGCTTTGTAAGAGATTTCTCGCCATTAATGGAAGATTATTTACAGAAACATAAGTACATGCATCTACTTAAAAGGCAGAAGATATAACTAATAGATCTACACATCAATGCATCACAAAAGGTAAATAAACATTGTATGAAGCACAAAGAACTAGATTTGAGTCATGACAAGCCAAATAACATGAGGGTTTACACCCATAAACAAAATTTATAGAATAGATCCATGTATATTGATTTAAAATAGTTTCCAATAGCCACACTACATTTAAAAGGGTCATCTTAGACCATATACATCAAATTATAGGGATCCAAACCCTCCAAAATAATATAACTAGAGGTCCTAACTATGATTTCTCCATTATAACCCTTGTTATAGAACCCAAAACCCAAACCTATGCTTAATTATATCCTTTACAACCATCTAGCATCAAGAAATCTAAACCCTAGTATCATGAGCTCCAAACCCTTACCATTACCTAACATTTTTGTATTACCTCATTACCCTACTTTTTCTCTTAGCACTCCGTACCCTCTAGCACCTTTGCACTACCTTCTCCATCCTTATTTCTATCCCAAGAACTCTTTTAAATATGATCAATGTCCACCGCCATGACTTATCTCATGAGAATATCACGTGCAAGCGTCCATGTGGTCCTTATATGCACCCAAATTTACATATACTACATTGTCGAAAATGGTTACAAAAGTCCCCAATGATGATTCAAGTCCTTTCAAGAAGGTGTTCGAACTCCAAAATTGATTCGCAATGTATATTTGTTTCCTAGACATCTTTACTAAGCCTTCCCACACTTTCTCTAGCATTTTGCCTCTTTTTGCACATTTTTTGGCCTTTAGTGCCAGGATTGCTGCCTAAAATAGGGCGGTGGTCCTGAGACTACTGCCCTGCATAAGGTGGCGGTTGTGAATGAATTTTCTAGATTCCATAATGTATGTTTTGACATGTGATAATTTAGTTAAATTCACTTTTAGCATGCATTTGTGGGCCAAATTGTCTAAAAATAGTTTTGATTACTTGGTTCTCCTTCCCTCTTCTATTTTTGCATGTGCTTTAGTTAGTTGGAACTATCTCTTCTTGCCTTGTGTATAAAGGCACATCCCAACCCCAATTCTTATATATACCATGATTGTATTCAAGCAAAATTATTGAGAGTTTGTGTATCTTGCATTGTATTACTACCATAATCTTGCTATGAATTACATAGCCAAGCTCATCTCTCTTGTGTTATCTCTCTTATACTTACATTACATCCAAACTACCTTTAAGATGGCATTACTCAAGAGTCATCCTCCTACCATTGTTCTTGCATTCCCAATCCCTTAAAATCATATGAACACTCGAAGAAAGAAAGGAACAAACCGCGGGGAGAGATACGATACAACCAGATTTGCCAAAGTTATTGCTTATCTAGGTTGGAATTGTGTTTTGTTTTCTTTATTTGTTAAATTATCAATTTTAAATCAGTTGTTTCAATTAAAAATATAAAATAGAGTAGAAAATCATTCATTTCAATAGGTTAGGAAATCAAAAGTAGATCAAATCATTAGAAATATTTATCTTTAACATTACCATGGAAGTTTTGGGAACGATAGCCCTTTCGGTGTTATGATTTGTTCTTCACCTCCGAGATAGGGTCTCGAAGGGTTTTGATTGGATTAGGTTATTTTTTTAGGTTAGATTCACATATTCACACAAGTAACCAGATACATCCGGCTGATTAATTGTCTTTAGTTTATTTATTAGATTAGAACACATTGCTTAAAAATTGGAAAACATCAAAAAGATAAATTTTTTTCCTTTAATAGATTAGTTTTATTTATTTCTTTGATTTGATATATTGTGAAAAATCCAAAAACATAGATTAGATTTCCTTTAGTAATTAGTTTGCTTATCAAAATCACTTTATTTCATTTTGTATGACCATCAACGGTCCATGACAAGAAAATACGTAGAGTTGTGATCCTTTGGTCCCAACACCCAACGAGCTAGAATTGATAACTGACATTGATATTGGTTTATGTTTGAAAGTCTTGTGCACACTTGCAACTTTTGTTGAGAAAATAGAACAACTAAATATGCTAAACATTGTTGCTAATCAAGCCTATAATTATTGGGCTACTCCTGAAAATAGGGTTTGATTATGTGTATGACCATACAAGGGCCATAACCTCCACAAGTCTTTGGTTGTGATCCTCAAGTCCCACAACCCAACGAGCCTACTAACCAGTTAGACATTGACACTAGTTTGCATACATTAGTATCCAAGTCTTCACCACATCTATCATATATTATGGAACAACTTTCCTTACTAAATATAGCAGATGATCAAGATAAGACTTTCTCGGAATAGATCAAAAATTTCCCATAAATCCCAATGGCTCCACCACGTCTCTCATTCTAACTTCCATGACCTTGTCTAAAAATCCATACAAGGCACCCGCAGCTCATTTTCACATGTTCAATAATCAACAAACAAAATATTGGTAGAAATTGACATTGATTGGAGTCTCGAGAAGCTATTATCTCGAGATCGAGCCATCACACCTCTTCAATTTAAGAGAGCTCTCTTTACCTTAGACTTGCAGATCCTAATATTACATGTTGAAGACATAATATTTCCCAATTATCTTGATCCATGTCACTACACTCACATTCACATTCATTCTACACCGGTTGTCTTGGCATGAACTCGAGAGGTAGGTACAAAGAAGATCATGTGTTGATTTTTTTGTTGTACAAATTGGTGAACCCGATGTGAAGATCTAGCCATTAAACATTTCAACTTTCTTCATTCATCCTTTATTCTATAGGTATTATTATACCCCTAAATATATCGAGATGCGATAAGTAGAATTGACCCATCCCATGTTTTGACATGTACAACTACCAAACAAGTATACCACAACAATCACCTTCACTTTCAACGTGGGTAGACAACCTCTCAGTTGCTCAAAAACCTCTACTTTAGGGAACCAATATTGTTTCCTCTATACGTATTGAGGAATTTGACCAAACTACGTAGACCTATCCTCACGAACAATCAAGTTAAAACAACATGAATTTCATTGGTAAAGCAAGTTCATCTCCTCGGGTATTGTTTTGACAACCCATTAGCATGCAATCAAACCAACTCCCGCATCTAGATGAGGAATATTTAGCATGATATACTAGGAGTGAACAAAACTTCCAGAACATGAACCGAGATTTTGATAGGTTGCAAAAGTAAAAGGTGATTTTCTACTCCAAAATAATAATTATACCCCTCCACCAACCAAAAATACTACTAATGAGGGGTGGTAACATAGTGAACAATTCATAGCAGGATACCATACTCCTCAACAACCTCCGAGGGTTCAACAAAAATCACCTAAGAAAAGAACCACCCCATCAATAGGTGATGTCATCTTAGCTTTGGTAGACAAATTTAAGGAGCCGAGCTTATCCAAAATGCTCAAAATTCATACAGTGGCAAACAAAAACTTCTCCCTACCCGTAGAATTATAGAAAATACCTACTACACAGAATCCTCCAGTTTATATGGGTACTCAAAACCCTAGAGATCTACTTATGGGGATGAGCACCTTGGGTATGCCCCCTCATGCCATGTATGAATATTTTTAATAGACACTAGCTAGAAGTGTAATGTTTCTTGACTTTGTGCCTTCAATTCCATATCAAGGTAATCAACCCCCTACATACATATGTATTCTAAATATCTGTAAGGGGATATGTACACCTACCTAGGTCCATATGGAAAACCACAGGGGATGCCATATGCCCAAAAAAATGTCTATGTTGTCCCATTTTAGCAATCGATGCAACCTCCACCTCCCCAAAAAGGATCTTTAATGGTGGAAACATACACAATGGGGACCTATTCTGAATATCTTAAGGAGCCTCTAGACTTATCCATTCGGATAGTCATGCTCCTGAGACCCTTGCTTGATCTTCCAAAATTCAAAGGGGAGGGTGATCCTAATGCCCACATAAAATTATACGTAATGGCCATTCGAGATCTTCTCCCATGGGACACAGTTGATGTAAATGTGTTCCCTAAGATGCTAAAAGGTATTGCTCTCGATTTGTACTATAGGATACCCGAGGCTTCAATACACTCATTCAAGCAACTTGTATAAGAATTTATTAAAGCTTTTGATATGAATTTTTTTTTGAGAATAAGAATCAAGGAATTCCTTCATATCAAGTAAGAGCACAATGATTCTACATCCCACTTCATTCAAAGGTGGAAAAAAATTCTCTACTCCTCTATAAGCACTCCAAATATGGATCAAACAGAGCTTTGTGATTTGTTCCTCCACTCTCTCAATAGGGAGATAAAGGAAGAGGTTCAAAAGTTCCCGCTAAGGAGCTATAAAGAGGTGCTAGAGGGTGCTCTTGAATTGATTAAACAACGATTGATAGTGGTTGTAATACTTATGGAGCTAATGGAAGGTTAGTCACCCCTAATCAAAATAACCCCAATTACTCCAACAACATGAATAATAACCAAGGACAAAAATCCTTAATAAGAATTATGGAGTCACAACGGATGGAGTGATGGACTAACCTAAGAAACCTAATGCTGTGAATACTCCTAATACTGGGAACTTAAAACAACAACAATAATAGTGACAATAATCAAAGAAACAATAACTTCTTGCCCTCGATCAATGCTGTAGATTTTAACCATCAACAACAACAACAACCACCTTAGTAATCAATACAAACATAGACCCAAGGCCCTAACCAAAACCCAAGAGGGTATCCACACCAATTTCAAAACAAAGGGCAAGGGTTTACGAATTTTAACCATAACAATCAACATCTCGAGTAATAACCGTAATTCCAAGCCACAATAAGGTGTAAACCAAATGCCTCAAGATTACGATCCGATTTATATTACAGTTTCCATAGGGTTCATGGGCATGATGCAAGAACATGTCACAATTGTAACAAGTTTTTACATCATTTACTGATCAAAGACAATTATTTATTGACATGTTTTTAGAAAAACTGATAGTGCCCACTTAAAACACCTACATGGGACCGATATCTCCACAGAACACACCACGTGGAATCTTTAACTATCCTTTCCCCACACATCAAAAGTATGGTACAATAGATCCAAATGGTTTAAATAAAGGTATTGTAATAGGGTCCCATGATTATGAAGCCTCAACTTCATCAAACCCACAAGTGGAGCCTCCTTTAGATGGTTGCCAGCAAACAAAATTTTTGGGGTTGGTGGAATTGGACATTGAACCTCAAATTAACGCTGCCACTAGAACTAAGGATTATTCTTCACAGCCTATCCCGATCTACCCGACTACATCAGATGAAATTTATGATATGATAAGTAAGCCATTAGTATACTATTATTTAATCAATGACTTAACTAAGACCTTCTCACACATTTCATTTTTGGATCTATTAAGGAATTCCCTTGCTTATAAGGTCGTTGTACTTAGAAGTGTTGGGTCTTGGTCATTTGGCTAATGTTACCCCTCCTCCGGAAGCACAAATAAACCACATGGACTTTGATGTCTATCCTCCAAGGCATCCTGAAAGAGATGTTGGATTTGTATTTGACATCAACAAGATGCCCACAGATGCTGAAATAGTTCATAGAGGCAATCCGACATTGTTTTTACAAGTCTAGATTTACAAAAATATGTAAAGTGTGCGATGATTGATGACAAGGAAGCATTCAACATAGTCCCCTTCTCTTTCCTTCAAAATCTAGGGTACAGAGAGACCAATTTCTCTTTGACATGAAATACACTAAGGGGCTACGATAACCTCAAAGCAATGTCAATCAGAACTATAGTATTGTCGGTCACCCTTAGACCTAAAGTGGTACTAACCGAGTTTTATATTATAGATCAAGAAACCAGCTATAATATGATCCTTGGCCATCCTTGGATTCATTTCATGAAGGACATTACCTCCGATTTGTTTTAGGAAGTTAGCTTATTGCATTTAGGGAAGGTATTTGTCATGTAGGGTGATCCAAAACCCTTTGACATACACCTAGATAACTTGAAAAGGAGGAAAGGGATCCACTCTGAGTTTGAGCTCCCTACACATCATTTAAATAAACCTGCAAGCTCAGTACTAGAGTAAAATCTGGTTCTTGCAATGGAATTAGAAGTCATGGGTTTGATTGAAGGCATTCTAGTATTCAAAGATGAAATTGTCATCGTAGAGACAATATCATTAGGAACTACGGAAAATATTGTCGAGCTATTGGAAAAATATTTACCCATTCTCCTTCCTTTCAATTCTATGGGCATGGGACATACCCTAGGACTCGGTTCTCTACCAACAAATGAGGTTTGTATGGTTGAGGTAACTAAAGTGAAGGAGAAAGATTCAAAAGATGATCCAATGTCCATTTTTCCAAGTAACTATTGGACTCTCCATTTTGATGGAGCCAAATTGCCATTTTGGCATTGGGGCAGGTGTGATTCTTACCTCTCATGAGGGAAGGATTCTACCTTTTTCCTTCAAATTAAGCTTTGAGTGCATAAATAATTAGGCTAAATACGAAGCCCTTCTACTTGGTATCATCATAGCTAAAACAATGGGTGATTCACAACTTGTTGCAAATAAGGTATCCAAAGTATATAAGACTAGAGATGAGAATTTGCAACTCTACAAAATAATAAGTGCTAATTTAACAAAGAGGTTTGACTTCATATCAATCGAAGCAATTCCACGAGAGAAGAATCTCCTTACAGACTCGATTACAACTTCCACTTCTCACTTTACTCCAAGCGGTGAGTTAGAAGATTCAAACTTCACGGTCTTGGTTCGTGCAGAACCTTTGGTTTGTAAGACGCCGGTAACTCCAATGTTGACATACATAGAGACCGAGAGAGAGAGAGTCTGTCATTATAGATCGTGTTGACATTGACAAAGAAACTCTAGGATATTTAAATGCTCTTACTGAATTACATCTTACGCATCATGAGGTTAATATTTCCCTAATTCCACACTCTTCTTCATACTTTGGAAATCCAAGGATATAATCCTACCTTGGGAGGGAACTCAAAATTTGTGAGGTAGAAAAGAGGGAGATTTAGAGTTTCCTTTGGCCCCACCTGAGTTTGAGGAAGGAAACACCTCCTTAATTGAGGGTACAATCGATATAAATATCGATACCAAGGAAGAACAAAATATTTTGAAGCTAGGGTCCTCTTTAACTCTGAAGAGGTTGAAATACATACCCAAATTCTCAAGGAGCATCAAAAATAATTCACGTTTAACTACAAAGAAATGATGGGGATTGCATCACACATTACGGTGCACAATCTCATCACCAAACCAGATGCAAAGCCAATTAAGAAAAATTCAAGGCCCATGAAGCCAAAGGTGGCCCTCATGGTGAAGGAAGAAGTGATGAAACTCCTCCGGTGGGATTCATCAAGCCAGTTGACTACTCACAATGGGTATCTAACATAGTCCCCATTCTCAAGAAAAATGGAAAGATCCACATCTGCATAGATTTTTAGGATATAAATAAGGCTTTTCCCAAAGATGATTTCCCATTACCATCCATTGATGTTATCATTGATGCAATGACTAGTTTCAAGTTGTTGTCTCTTATGGATGGATTCTCTGGGTATAATTAGATCAAAATCTCTGAAGAAGATCAAACCAAAACTACATTTATAACTCCTTGGGGAACCTACTATTATGTTGTCATGTTGTTTGGGCTTAATAAAGTTGGTTCTACATACCAACAAACGATGACTTATATATTCCATGATATTATACATAATATTTTGGAATCCTACATAGATGACCTATTGGCTAAGGCCAGAAAATGCTGCGATCACCTAGAGGTGCTTCGTATCATCCTTTCTCACTTAATCAAATACGATGTCACATTGAATCTAGAAAAATGTGTATTTGGTGTAACAGGAGGCAAGATTTTGGGTACATAATATCTTCATGAGGAATTGATGTAGACCCAGCCAAAATCTAAGTTGTATTAGAAATGATTCCACCAATGACGAATCTAGCAATGAATATTTTCTTGGGAAACATGGGGAAATCTAGATATTTATCCCGAGTTGACCTTTGCTATTCACCCAATCAACAATTTGTTGAAAAAGGATTTTCACATTGATTGGACAGATGAATGTGATGAGGCATTTGATTTGGTTAAATGATTCTTATTGTCCCCTCCCACGTTCATGCTACCTAGATCAAATCACCCTTTGATCTTGTATTTGCAAGATACGATGTTTTGCTAGCTTGCATGTTAGCTCAACAAGATGATGATAAAAAGAACTGCAGCGATCTATTTTATTAGTTGAACGTTGCTTGATTATGAGACACATTACACCTAGCGAAAAATAATTCCTTTCCATAGTCTTTGTGATAAAGCACTTGAGACATTTTATGTTGAATCAAGAAACAAGGGTTATTATTAAGTTGGATCACTTGCAAACATTCCTCACAAAATGATCATTATCTAAGAATATCGGGCACTTCATAACTCGATGGGAAAATTTGATCTAACATTTTTTAATCGAAATCTGTCAAGGACAAATCATTATGGATTTTTTGGCTGATAATTTGTTAGATGGAGGTGATTTGGTGGATCTAGACTTCCCGATGAGTGTGTATACTTTTTCAAGAAAAGGCCCCCATTTCGCATGTTCATGGTATCTTTGACATCATTAATTTTAAAGTATACCATATGTATCCGTAAGGGGAAAACCACAACAAAGAAGGAAGCTATGCGTCATTTCCACTAATTATATTATTTTGGAGCAAGTTCTCTATCATAGAGTCTTTGAAAAAATGCTATTAATATGTGTTGGCGTAGAAGAATCTAAAAATATTTTTCATGAATCACATAACCGAGTATGTGGAGGTCTTTGGCAGCCACAACACTTCTTGAAAGATACATTGGATGGGATATTTTAGGCACACTCTAGAGCATGACACAAAAGGTAGAGTTTATGCACATATGCCAAAAATGTCGGGAGTTCTCCCACAAGATCCACATACCGGCACAATCTTTGCAACCCCATGGCCCTTTTCCATGTGGGGTCGTATTCAATAGGTAAATTCTCTCTCTCATCAACAGAGATGTCCATAGCTTCATAATCATGGCAACAAAGTACTTTACCAAGTGGGTAGAATCCATGCCTCTTACAATTGTACCCGGGTTTGTGATCACTAAGTTCATCTTAAACCAGATCATTTATAGGTACAGGTCCTAGAGTTCATTATCTCGGATAATGGCACATCCTTCAAAAATGATGAGGTACGTGAATTGTGTGCAAAGTTCAAGATAAGTCATCACATGGATTATCTTTATTATCCTTAGGCAAATGGATAGGATGAGGCTATGAATAAGACATTAAAGTCCATCCTCCTTAAGACTGTTAAGGAGAATAAACGATATTGGCATCTAAAGATTTTTCTAGCCTTATGGGCCTATTGGACATCAATTAGAACACCAACATGGGAAACCCACTTTTCTTTGGTATTTGGTGTAGAAGTAGTTCTACCGCTCGAGGTCAAAATACCGAGTCTCCATATTTTTCTGCAAGGAATCTTGGGATAAGAAGGCTATTGAGAAGTGTGACTCTCTCTGTTAGAAATTCTTGATGAGTAAGACTCAACGCTAAGCAACAACATAATGTTTATGCTTTGAACGAATGGCTAAAAATACAACAAGAAGGTTTATGAGCATGAAATATATGAGGGAGATTTGGTCTTAAGAATTGACATCTAGATAGACAAAAATACCGGCAAAGGAATAAAATTCAGACCTAGGTGGTTGGGTCCATATTGAGTAGTAGAAGACTACAAAAATGGGGCATTTCTCTTGTGTACACTAGAGGTGAGGATTTTAATGAATATGTGAACTCTCTTCACTTGAAGAGGTATTATGCATGATCCATTAGCATTTTCATATGTACATTACTGCATTTACATTGCACTTTCATCTACCATTTCATTATGTAAAATTTTTGATCAAGGAACTTATTCTTATAGCAACTACTAAAAACTTTTGAAAAACATTGATAAAAAATTCAAATCATATCTCTTCAAATTTTCATGGTATCATCAATTGTTTTCGAATCACTTCATCAATTCAAACAGGATAAGACAAAGTTTTGATTGTGACCATACCAAGGCCTGCATACTTGGTTCTACTTATAGTCTCTTTCTAGATTAGGTGTCTTTTACTATAGTCTATTCTAGAAGCTTCATAGTGTCACATCTATCCCATAAAGATCTATTTGGAAATAAGAACACATAGTAAACATTTTTCCTAAATGAGTAAGTCAAATGAAAATCCATAGAAAATTTTTATTTTACACATTTCTTTTCCCTACCAACCTTCAGTGTTGATCCCACGTCTCTTATTGGTGATGTAAGGTTGGGAAAGGAGAGATATTCCCTTACTCGCATATTCCTTGTCCATGGTGATGAGCCCATGATTCCTCTTTGGTATCATGGGGCAAGGTGTAGGGGTCTCTTCAATAAAATTGGAAGTTAGAAACAATTCATTCAAATATTGTGAAATCATAAGTCAAAAACAAAGTTATTTAGATGTACAAAATTATAAAAGAGTTTAAAACCTCAAAACCAGATTTTTTCAACCAAGTAGCCATCTACAGATCTAAGTCTAGATAAACTAGAAAGTAAATCACATTCTAAAATATGAAGTAACTTGAGTAGGGTGAGGTTTTAGTGTCTAAATTTGGTCTTGTCAAACCATTTTCTTTCCCTCATCATTACCATTCAACAAATTTTTGTAACTTGTGCCATTTTTGCTCTTCTTTATTGAGCCCTCACATCCTACTAGTTGCGTGGAGTTGGGAGTGGGGCAAGTACATTTACTTATCATATCATTGTATCACCACATTTTTCCAAGACAATATGAAGTATCAAAGATTGCTTAAAGAAACTAAAGTTCAACATCACATTGTGTTTGCATTATCATATATCAACATTATAAAATACAAAAAGAAATCATTTTATTATCATTCACTCGCATGCATTCTAAAAGCATGGAAAATGGAAATTATAAACATCTAGAGTACACATGAGAAATAAACCAAAATAAAGTCAACTCAGATACAATGGATTACCGAACCAAAAATAAAATTTTATATATATCATAGTGAGTCAAGTTTCTATACAATGCCATCACGCACTAGGGCATGGTCAAAATGCTCACAATGAGCCCGAAATATACAAAAAATCATATAGTGCTCGATAAAATGGCAACAAAGAAATAAATGGCCCAATGTCCTATCAATCCCTATGGGATCCCTCAAATGGTGCATGGCCATGTCCAGGCTCCTGTTGCGGCTACGGTGATGTTGGGAATGAACCGAATGGTGTGAGTGCTCGTGATGATGCCTACCACCCATGATCTCACCGCAGAATGGATCTACCTCATCGGATGCTCGGAAGCATCATATTTGTCCACCTAGGTATGAAGGGATCTCACCACCTCCGTTGTCCTCAAAACAGAGAAAACACATCAATTTGTCTACCGGAAGCTGGCAGCGGCTAACCTAGGTCCTCAATCATCTTGGCTCGAGTCTTCCCTAAGGAATCAATAGGATTTCCATGCACACCCATCAAATAATCTCTCGCCATTCCTGTGTAATCACTACAAGCAAGGAAAGAAGAAGAAATAGATAAGTTAGAAAACCACAAGATGTAAATCAAGAGAGAATACCAAAACTAATATTTCAAATTAACAAAGTCAAGAGAAGAGTATCAAACATACTCGAACCTCCATGCAACCAAGTAGGGTCGGTGACTACTATTTCCGATGCTATTGGTAGTTATGGGGACTTCCCAAATCTAGATTCCAAATGTTATCCAATCATGGACTCATTCTTCCCCTCCCCATCTAGAGGAAATAGCTCCGCTAAGACCAAGGTCTCTTTCTTTTCACTAACCTCCTCGTGCGCGACTCTCAATATCTCCTGAGTGTCATGCCACTCAAGATCGCTCTCCTCCTTCCACCATATAGGCTACCTTGCTAGTCTCCACATCGCCCCCTCGTCCTCCTCCTTAGTATCCCTCTTTACCGACTCCTCCTCGTCTCGTATCCCGTATGCTCCTTAGAATCAGAGTCTACATCAATAGGCTCATCCTCCTCTCTGTTGTGAGAAAGAGTGGCCAAAATATTGAGTAAAGGCACTCAAGGGGCACCAACTACATATCGAGTATGAACCACGTTCCTAACTATAATAGGCACACTTGGGGTAACCACTGTCCATCCGGGATCTCCTCTAGGGCCCCTCTAGGCCTCCTGAATGGTCTTGTAGATTGATACCACTGGGGGAAGTATGTTAGCATATGGTAGGCCAAAATGTTGAGGAACTCAATCAAATAGATGAGTCTCGACTCTCCGACCCTTTCAAATAACTAGTTTATGGTAGAAAAAGCTACCACCATGGTCACCTATAGTCCCCACAACCCTACCATGTCTTTATAGGGAGTGATAACCATGTATGTCATAGTCGGAGAAGCCACCGGCTGATCAAGTGTCCTAAGAATTGAAATAACTATCCACCTTGCTTTGCTGGATAGCCCCTGGATCTAATACATGTACTCCCCTTCCACATAGGGTGATATGCTCATATACCTAGCTCATAACAAGAGTGGGGTGGCTCAATGACTTCCCTTGCAATCAAAATACCCTGTATAAGTCATGGTAGGTAGTCCCTAGGGTATCTACTCCCCTAGGCATACTTATGGCCATGTACCTCAATCTGTGTGATAATAGGAGCCCAACAGTAGAGAAGGGTGTCACCTCCCTTATCCCCAATCAATCGAAAGGACAAGATACCCATAATGTCTCTCTGAATGATAGGAATAGGATTGGTAGTAATGGACGGGACTTTCATCCCCTTCTTTGAACCAGATGATACAATGTCATCTCCCATATGCGTTGCCTAATGTGTCATCTCGGCCTTGGATCCCACTTTGTCTCACGTGTTAGTCTCCTCCCAAATATTGAGATCCTAAGAATATGGTATACATCCTCCAAGGTGATGGTCCACTCACCTCAAGCACTCGATAACTGGAGAGTGTTCTAGTCTATGTCCCAATAATAAAATAAGTCACACAATGTGTGACTCGTAGGGAAAACATTGGGAACACGTGTAATCCTCCATATGTCTGCCATCATGAGGGTGTCCCTCTCGGTCTGGGTCAACGGGTCCAAAATCCCATGGATCCAATCACACTCCCTCTCTCGACTCTAATGGATGTACTCCTCCTTCTGCATTCACCAAAACATGGAAAAAGAGCAAGTTAGTAACGTATACAATAAGATAAGCTCACCAAAAAATGACAAAACATGAAAAATAAAAAATTTGAGTTAGTGTGCTTTTTGGTCATTCTCGTTAAGAACCACCGCCTGAGTGTAGGGCAAGTAGTTCTAAGACCACCGCCTAAGCGGGATGATGGTCCTATGACCACCACCCTACTTTGGGCAGCAGTCTTGAGCTGATTTTCCAAACGTGCCCTTAACCCTAAAAAATGCTCAAAAATGAAAAAAAGACCATTTTTGACAAAATAAAAGAATGCCTTATGGGTGCCCCCTAGAGACTCATTTAAGACAAGAAAATTTGAAAATAATCCCCCTTGGTGAAATTTTCAATGTTTTTACATTTTAGGTATGAAAAGACAAAAGTGAAAATAACCAACCTTAGACCGTGACTTTGGTTGATCTCCGTACATGGAGGCATGATCACTATCTCGCAATGGTCATTTCAACTGTACTCTTGTTAGAAATGGTCACTGTGAATCTAGAGCTCCAAATTCACCAAATCAAGAATGCACAAATGAATTGAAAAGTGAGTTTGTTTTGATATATATATGTTATTTTTAACCTCATTTTGAGTGTATGTTTTCACAGGGCTGGAGTGTTGGCGTAGGTATATCTCTATATCCCCACACAAATGGTAAGTCCTCTTGTTGTTTTGATTTAGTGTTTATTTTTCAATATTTTATCTATCTGCACTTGAGTCTTCTTTTTCTCTTGCAGGTAGCAGGAGTTTGGGCGGTGACATTTCGACACATGGGCATGTCAGGTATAACTTCTAACTCCCCTTTCGGGAATGTCATACTCGGACTCTACGCTTTACGTCTTTTCATGGCTCGAGATGCTTCTCAAGGGGAGATATGTATGCACCCAAAATTACATGTGCTACATTGTCGGAAAATGGTTACAAAATTCCCCAATGATGATTTAATTCCTTTTAAGAAGGTGTTCAAGCTATAAAACCATTTGCATTTTATATTTGTTTCCTAGACATATCTACTTAGCCTTCCCATGATTTCTCTAGTTTTTGACTCTCTCTGCGCATGTTTTGGCCTTTAGTGCTAGGACCATTGACCTACTTGGGCGGTGATCCTGAAATTTTTTTCTAGATTCCATCATGTGTGTTTTGACATACGACGATTCACTTAAATTCACTTTTAGCATGCATATGTGGGCCAAATTGTCTAAAAATAATTTTGATTGATTGGTTATCATTCCCTCTTCTATTTTTGCATGTGCTTTAGTTAGTTAGAACTACCTCTTCTTGCCTTTTGTATGAAGGCAAATCCCAGCCCTAATTCATGTATATTCCATGCTTGTATTCAAGAAAAAGGCCTGAGATTTTTTGTGTATCTTGTAATGTATTACTCGCTAAAATCTTGCTAGGAATTGCATAACCAAGCTCAAATCTCTTATGCTATCTCTCTTCTACTTGCATTACATCTAGACTACCTTCAAGATTCCATTACTCAAACACCATCCTCCTGCTATTGTTCTTGCATTCCCAATCCCTCGCAATCATATGAATACTCGAGAGAAAGAAAGGAAAAAGCGGGGACAAATACAAATACAACCAGATTTTCCAAAGTTATTTCTTATCCAAGTTGGAATTGTGTTTTGTTTGCTTTATTTGTTAAATTGTCAATTTCAAATCACTAGTTTTAATTACATATCAAATAGAGTAGAAAATAATTCATTTCAATAGGTTAGGAAATCACAATTAGATTAAATCATTAGAAATTTTTATCTTTAACATTACCAGGGAAGTTGTGGGGAATGATATCCCTTTTAGGGTCATGATTTGTTCTTCACCTCTGAGGTAGGGTTTGAAGGGTTTTGATTGGATTAGGTTATTTGTTTTAGGTTAGATTCACATATTCACACAAGTAACCAACTACATCTGGCTGATTACTTGTCTTTAGTTTATTTATTAGATTAGAATGCATTGCTTAAAAATTAGAAAAGATCAAAAAGATTTCCTTTGATATATTAGTTTGCTTTAATTGCTTTGATCCAATATATTGTGAAAGATCGAAAAACATAGATTAGATTTCCTTCAGTAATTATTGTTTTATCAAAATCACTTTATCTCATTCTCGTATGACCATCAATGGTCCACGATAAGAAAAGATGTACAATTGTGATCCCTTGGTCCCATAACCCAATGGGATAGAATTAATAAGCCCGACATTGATACCAGTTTACGTTTGACAATCTTATGCACACCTATGACTTTTGATGATAAAATAGAACAAATAAATGCACTAAACATCACTACTAATCAAGCCTATGATTATTGGACTGCTCATGGAAACATGGTTTGATTACGTGCATGACCATACAATGGCCAAAACCTCCACGAGTATTTGGTTGTGATCCTTAGGTTCCACAACCCAATGGGCCTGCTAACCAGTTATACATTGACACTAGTTTACATACATTAGTATTCATATCTTCACCACTTCCACCAGACATTATTGCACAACTTTCCTTACTAAACATAGCATCCAATCAAGATAAGAATTTCTGGACTAGACCATAAAATCACCCATAAATCCTTGTGGCTCCACCACGTCTCTCGTTCTTACTTCCATGACCTTGTCTAGAAATCCATATGAGGTGCCCACAGGTCATTTTCTGGTGCTCAATAACCAAAAAAGAGAATCTTGGTAGAATTCAACATTTATTGGAGTCTCCGAGCAGCTATTATCTTAGACCAAGCCATTACACCACTTCAATTTAGGAGAGTGTTCTTTTCCTTAGACTTCCAAATCCTAATATTACATGTTGAAGACATAAGATTTCCACATTAGCTTGATCCTCATCACTATAATCACATTCAAATTAATCTACACTTTGGTTGTCTTGACATGACCTTAAGAGGTCGAGTGTAAAGAAGGTCATGTGTTGATTTTCTATCGTACATGATCCTCTATAGGTGAATTCTTATCCTCTTTGCAAAACCTTCCACTAACTGTAATGATGCCTATAGGAATATTCCCTATGTGGAATATCATTTTCTTGGCCTCCATTGTTCAAGGTGTCACCTTATCCACTTATCATGCCTATTTGGGTCCTCACGGTTTTCCACAAGTGACTCCATGATGCTAAATATGGTTAAGTCCTTTAAACCCTTGTTTTGTCTCCCATGCGTGCCTGGTTTCACTTAAAACCTTCTCAAACCCTATTCCTACACGTTTTTCCCGAGTTCCCTTCTATTACTTGGTCTTTTCACGTGCCTCTTGGTACTAAGCCAATATTTAGGGTCCAACACCTCCCATGTACAATGTATAAGCATTTTTCCATAGGTTTAGAGGATTATTCATGTGTGATCCTCTGCCTAATCGACACCCCACAACTTTAGTTAGTTTACATTTAACAATGGGAGCATCTCGCATACGTAAGGATGGGATTTTTCCCATGACCTTTAGTGAAAACTAATAATCTACACTTTGTGACAAATTATTTCACCAAAAACACACCACCACCAATACAAAAAAACATACTACATTTTACTTGTAGCACAAGATTCATGCCACAAGCAATCCAATAATAACATTCAAGATACCAAAATTTGTGCAAAAATTATGACACTTAATTGAATCATTGAATTTACTAGATTATAATTCTCATTGCATATGGCCCATCATGTTATTTACCTACTCTATGCAAAGATCGGTGGTATATCATAAAACATTTGGAATCCTTGAATCGATAGCCCTAAAATAACATGCACATCTTATAGTGTCACCGTAACTTCAATAGCCTATCCATATTCCCTCCACTTGAAGTTGTTTGATCTAAAATCCCAATGGCCTAAAAACATCTATATCAAATCCATATCTAATAGGATTTACACCATCTACATAATTATTAAACAATTGAGGGCTTGCAACTATGTTATGTCTAGTAACCACAACACATCTATGGATCTCCATACTCATATTCTTTGTGGAAACTTTAAACATTAAACAACAAGTACCCATTAGATTACACTTAATTTCATCATCAAAATCAAACATCTAAATTATAAAAATTATAACATTTTCTACTACATCAACCATGATGGATTAATTCCATCAACACCTAAGAAAATTTCTACCCTCCCTTAAACCATTGGCCTTAATAGAAAAACATCATCGAAAACCCTAAATTTAATCCTCTAATCTAAATGCCGTTAGGCCTAGTGTGAATATTCCTCCTAGCATGGCTAATGGAATCTATTTTTAGGGCCCCGTGACATTCTTATCATTAATTATAAATACCTAATTTAATGACTCCCAAAATCAAAATTCTCCCAAACCCACCAATACATCGAATTGATCTACATTTCGACTATTGTTGGGGAAAATTTTCATAGCTAAATTTTCCCCGACATGCATTTTTTCTGTATTCTCCTAACTACCCTTTCCCATTTAAAAATAATACCTACAAAGTGGGATTCACATCACCATGTTCCCTATCTTGACCACCTTGCCTACCACCTCATACTCTCACTATCATTATTAAAATCACTCAAAATAGGAAATCGAGAGCCGAGTTTTCTCAATCTTAATCAACAAAGTGAAAAATAATTCATCCCTTTACTCTTTATAGTAATCTCTATAATTTATTTCAAAGTGATCTTTCTCCAATCTTTAGATCTTCACATCTCCCAAATCACAAACCGTAAAAAAATCTATAAATTATGCCATGCTCATGGTGGAAAACCAATCATTTTGACACATTGCACATACCTATATCAAATTCAGCCAAAAATCCTAATATTTTGTCTTCTCTACGATCAACTACATCATTCATGTGACCTTGTAACTAGGTGATTTATGTATTATTTTATTGATTATATTTTAGTGTTTTGTTGTCATGTGTTTTTACAAGGTTAAAATTCAAGTTGAAAACATGACAACTTTACCCAAGTGTCAAAATTTTCTCAAAGCCCCTCCCAAGTCATCCTTAATTTTGTGTCATGACCCCTCCATCCTTGAAAAACTTCATAATGTGATGAACTTCCTCCCAAATGCATGAAATGTGTTCTTGAAGTCACTTTGCATCCATTCACTGGAATGTTGTGGAAATAAGAAATCTATGCTAAGCCTAGAAATACTATTTTATAGCCTATCTAGGGTGGGTGTGCATCCCCTGGGGTTGATTAAGAATCCAAAAGTCATCTAGATATGTTATTGAATATTTTAAAATGCAAAGGAACATGTTTAGGAAGATTTGGGAAAGTTTCAGAGGTTTTGGAGGCTTAAGGAACTTGTAGTTGAAAAAGACACCAAAACTTCAACGAGAGAATACTTTGGTAGTTTTGGGATGAGCCAAGAGGAAACTGATATACCATTGAAAATATTAGATAATCCCCTACATAATGGAGGTTTTACATTCTTCACAATACTCAAGTTCTTCTTTGTGTATACCAATATCAATGACTCAACTTGCAATACTTGATTGAAAAATTAGATTTTTTGGAGAAGAATGTAGAATAAAGTAGTTAAAATGATCCCATTGATCTAAAAATGGTATTGGGAGTGAAATTGATATAATGTTTTTCAAAAAATGAGTTCCTAGAACTCTAAGAAAGTTAGTTTCATGATTTCAGGAGTTAGTCAAATTCACACTTAGATTATTGGCACATTTTGATGTTTAGATCATGTCCGATTGTCCCAATTATTTGAGATGGTGAGGAAATTTGGGACAAGAGGGACAATGTTTTTTTCCCAATCACCTAGTTGTAGCCCTTGGACCCTCATGTGACCCTGTTCCTTCCCGACAAAGTGTTAGATGATCATGTGTGTAAATTTGGCTAAGTCTTGTCCTTCTAACCCTTGGGAAAAATTTTCCACCCCAACTATCCCAACTGCTGTTCAAGAAATTTTGGAAATTTGGGACAAAAAAATATGCCCCGCCCTATCCATTGCATAGGTTCTCTATGTGACCTCAAATTTCATCTCTCAAGTTCCATAACCTTTCTCTCCGATCGCCCCTACTCATCACTTGGTTCTCGCCACTTGTCAAGCCTAGGAAGGGGGATAATTTCTTGGGAAAACTATCCCAACTATCACGGGAGCATTCGGGATAGTTGGGATAGTAAAATTTTCCCCACCCTCTTTTCTTTCAAAGACAAGTTTTAAAGCACACTTTCAAGAGTTAAAAATAACATTTTTTTAACCATTAAAGAGATATACCTATGTTTTTCACTCCATTCCTTCACCCGGTCAACCCATGAAGCTAAAATATTTAAGCTCAAGTATACCTGAAAATTTATTAGATATACCTAAAATTTCATTTGAGGAATCCATGAACGCCAAAAAGAAGAAACTCCCATATCTCTCAAACTAGTGATCCGATCCAAACAAAAATTTCTTAGCGGTTCTATAATCCAGAACCTCCAAGAACATAGTGATTTAAAACCCTATAATGATCTACATTATTTATGAAAGAAAACCCTCATTTTGTGCCTTGGTTTACACTTTTTTATTTCCAAGAATTTCGGTGATGCTGATCGAGACAAAATTTTGAGCACGGGATCTGGAGAGTGAGCCTATTCTAGTAAATACATTTTTGTGGAAAACTGATTGGGATAAGTTATATTTCTATTTTTATTAAGTGTCACACCCCTGTTGTTTTTATTCTCGCATAAATGAGTTTCGATATCGGAAACTCATGGACACTGGGAACGGTTTTGATACATTGTCATTCAAATGACAACATATGAGTACTTGTCTCCATGCTCCGCAAGTTACCAGATACCGCAACCCACTTACTATAACTTTGAAATTATGAGAAAATTATTCTAATGGGAATAAATTAATGAATTAATGACATACTTGTGCATTTTTCCTATATCCTAATCTCTGTTGTGATTTAGGATCATAATTGATTTCATTATTAAAGAGTGTTGGAAACAATGAACTTATTACAAGTAACTTTTGAGCATGATTATGTAGCATTGTTGTGTTGATAATAATTTCTTTATTATGTGACTAAGTAGATGAAATCGTTATAATAGTGCCTAGATCCTAACTTACACTGTATAGTAGTATTTGCATTATTCTTACTATATGCATTAATCGACTAATGCTAAATAAATACACAGTTAATGTATAGGGTGGGAGTTATACATACAATGGTAATATGACCATATTTATTTTATTAGTGCTCACTTTGGGCCATGACTATATGAATAAGGTTTATGTTATTATCTAATATTGGTGGGGCTCATGAATTTGATAACCACCGACCCAAGTTTAATAAGGTATAGCAATTCATATTGAATATATGGCGAGTTAGCTTATGGTGATGATATTTATGACTACCAACCCCACCTAGGATTGTACTAAATTTCATTTATTGACCAACCGCCAACCATGCAAAAGGAAGGATAGATAAATTTGGAAACATGACTATATCATTACCAATCGATGGTAGAGATCTATTTCATGAATTAAAGGGAGGAATTACTAAATTTAATTGGTGTGAAATAAGGAACTAATTTTTAGAGGGAATTACATTGAGTAATTTCATGCATTAATGGCATTAAACTTACTCCATGGACCTCAAGATGAGCATGCAACTTCTCGGGAAAACATTTATTTGTATTGGTGTTTTTTGGTTCCATCGATCTCTGCATGGAATGGAGTTATTTCTATTTTGTGTTCATTTTCTATTTTTGCAAAACATTGTATGTATATCTCTAACTAATATTTGAGAGATTTTGGTGGAAACATTGATGACTGTTATCAATAAACAAGAATGGAAAACATTTGGGGATTTTATTACTCGTGATTTAAAGGTAAATATGGGCTCGAACTTGCTTGAAAAAGTTGGAAAAAGAAGGGATAGGTTTCATGAGCTTCAACCTCTAGGCATGAATCATTCTATTTCCTTCTTTATAACTTATTCTATATAATATTTGCGTGAAATGATTCTATGCAATAATTTCTTTTCAAAGCTCGGGATATATGTATGAGAATGTTCCAATATTTATCTATTTTTATGAAATTATATTTATGTGAATGAATGTTTATTTTGAGGTTTTCTATGGTGATTGGAAACATTTGTGTTTGTTATTTTATTGTCTAGATATATACCCTTATTTTAGGGTTTGGTGATTTTTATTTGAATGAACATTCCATTCGATTTTGGGTTATACCCGAATGCCTGTGGAATGATGTGAATGTAATGTCACTTTGTTGTTTTATATGCATTGTAATCATGCCTTAAAAAAGGGAAACTCCTTCCGGTTTGTTTTGAGAAATATGTTTGGGGTCGACTAGTTGTACTCTAGTCATTTGTTGTCATTTTCTCAAAAACCCACTTGGATTTTATGTGTTTTGAGTAATATAATTGATTTTCACCCATAATTCAGATTTCATGATTGTAATAACTTAACTGTGTGCTTTGGGGAAACCACCTACTTGTATCAACACGCTATTTCAAGTTGGAAATCCTATATTTATGTTTGGGAAACGTTACATTGTGTTTATTTATAAAACCCATGTTTGATTGTAGACCTCTAAAGAGTTGATGTATGTCTTGTTAACACAAATTTGTGGATGGAATCCAGAGAAACCAAAACTAATCTTGTTATGGTTTCAGGTAGACAGTATGTGTTTTTATATATTAATATAAATGGGGTGAGTCCAAGGCTTTAAATACAGGTATGTTTCATGTTTATATCCTTTTAGGTATTTGAGTGATATATACATTGGGTAATTATTAGGGCCTTCGGAATGTTTAAGGTAACATTATTTACCTTAATTTAATTGAGCATCAATTATACTTTTTATTATGGATGTCATTTCTTCTTTTGATAATGTATGACCTTACCTTTGTTGATATGGAAATGTGTATGTATTTTGGATGACACTTAGTAATAAGGAATTTTTTTCAATATTATTCTTTGACCATATCCTAATAATGATTGAAAAAATTATTTTGAGAAGGTAGATTGATGACTATTTAGCTATGGGAAAATAAGGCTTTCCCTTAATTGTGGTCTTATCCGGCCTTAGGAAAAGATAACAAGTTACCTTAATAGAATTATGCATGTAGAGGAAAAAAATTTGTGTATAAGTTATGTTCTAATTATGATTGTTAATCTATTTCACTATTATAAGGTGTGTTGGATGATATGTATGCTTTTATTATATGCTGTCATAAATTATGTTCTTGTGATTTTCCAGGAAGGCACTCTAAGTAAAAGGAAGTGAACAGTTCATTTGTGGATGAAAAGTAAATTATTTTTTGGGATATATTATTCTTATTTTTAGTGTTTATATGATGATAATGTGATTTTAATATTGCAGGATTTCATTTATTCAAATATTATATGGCATAAGTTGTTAAGCGAGAAAAAGAACCCTTCATTCCAGTTCATTTGAACTGACCTTTTCTAACATTTTGCAAATGGTAGAAATTAAGTCTTCTTGGTGGATGTTATTGAAAGACATTGTCTATTTCGAATAGTTTGATTATAATGTTATATTGTATTAATTAAAAATATGATTTTAAGTGAGTATATCCTTCGTTGTTATGGTTTAAATAATAAAAAGGATATTTAGCCTAAGTGATTCTTAAGCTATCTCGAAATGGGAATATAACAATTATATTTATTGTTTATTGTTATATCAATATGGATCAATTTTGTTTGGAATATGTTGCTCTACCTACTCGGAATTATGAAACCTATGTTTGATTAATGTTGTATAATGCTAATGTGAAAGGATATAACATATTTAAAGGTTAGTGAATAAATATGTTATAGTTAGATATAAGGGAAAATGCAATATGGATTGTTGATTATTTATTTGGATAAGTTAGTTCAATTAAAATGTCTATCCTTTAGAATACTACTATATTGTTTTAAATAAACAAATTAATGGTTGCGGCTATAACACGGTAAGCTATTTAAAGTTATAATAAGATGCAAAACGGATAAAAATGTATAAATTTAATTTGTATTTGACTTACTTTGTGAATTTTAAGTTCTAGGACCTTAGGAACATTTACAAAGGTGATAAGAGTGCCACTAAGACTTAAGGATAACCTATCATAATTTAATTAAATTACTTTTAAACTAACTAAAGATATGATGTTCCCAATTAATGAAACTCGGTAGGAAAACTGAGTATGGTTGTTGTAAAGTAGTAACCATTCAATGAAACAAGTCATTAATTGGTTACTAATGTATAGAGATATTTCGAGTCTTCCTTCAAGTTATAAATATGTGTGATCACTATACTTTTAAGAATTGAGTTAATTTAGAGTTACAAAGGCTGATTTATGTACATGAACAAGTACCCCAATGTCAATTTATGTTGGCTATGGGAAAGGAAGTGGTTTTGTAATGACACGAGTCATTACAGAGATATTTTCTCTCCTATAGACATCATAAGTGACATAGAAGTACTTCTTTGAATAGGTTGATCTAGTTTTATACCTTGCACGCAAATTATAACTAATTATAACTCCACTATCCGATCTTAATCTAGATAAATAAAACTAAGTGATATGGTGAAAGACAAGTTCCCAATGAATAATGTGGTGTTACATAACCAAGGATGGAAAAAATAGTGTAAGTTGTTGATTAAACTGTCTTGATTTCACCAAGATCTAAATCTGTAGGATATCGGATGGGATTTAATGACAAATACAAAGGTATACACTTAGAATACAACACGTGATTATCAATTCCTAAAAAAGGAAACCACTTGTATGTTTTGTGTACTCACTCTTAATGAGTAATCTATGGGGATCAGAATTCAACCGACCCATACCACTTCACACGGTTTGAATGTTATAGGATGGATTGAATTAGATTAATTTTGGTTATAAATTAAATGTATTTAGAATAGGGAAGCATGATATCTGTTTTAAAAAATCCATTAAATTGAAGTATAAAAATTGGTTATTACAAGAAGTATCCAGTCTTTCCAATTACTATAAATATACATTTTTGAAAAAATAAAAACCTTTCAAATCAGTGCATTCATAAATTAATAATGAAGTCAAACTAGGCAAATATGGTTAAAAAGAAAAAAACACTTTCAAAAAATAATAATGGTCAAAAATCATAAAAATACATCAAATAAAGTGTATACAGTATGTTAGGAGTTTCAAGACATTGAAAAATCAAGAAAAAGAAAAAAAGAAAAAAAAAGTCCCTACCTCCTACTTACTAAAAATAGAAAGTGTCTATTTGAGGTGCAAAAAGTTGTTATCTTCCTCATTTTTTTATCACCTAGCAGATTTCTACCACCATGAAGTTTAATGTTTTTGGTTTATAGCCCACTTAAACTCTTGCATTAGAGTATCTAGATGTGGGAGATAGTGATATCACTCACATGGACTTGGAGGATCTGAAAAATTAGATGCTTGGCGGACCTAGGGAACATGTGGAAGAAAGGATATACACAAGTGGTTTGTTTGCAGTAGGTGGCCACTCACTATCTATCCAAAGCAAAAATTGGTGATGAATTGTGCTCAACACTACAAACAAGAAACTTAGATCATATGAGAAGACAACAAATCAATCTTGGTAATGCTCACCCCTAAGGAAATATCACAAAGTATGTGATTCCAACTTTGAGAAACATGATAATCATCCCAAAGGAGTTTGCATCAAGGGAATGGTCAAAGATAGATTCATAACTTTAGGGCCTTACATTGGGGTATTGGTTGAAATAGTAAGGAAACCCTCCCATGTGCCGAGTCTTGGTCCAGGAATGAGTTTCACCAGGGATTCTCAGATGCTACCATTATTTTGAGCAAAGTTATGGGAGAGAAAAACAAAAATGAGTTATATGATTAGCTGGAATTGTTTCTCCTCACCATCATCAAAGGAAAGAAAATGATTTATTGGGATAAAATCATCAGTGACAACCTCCATTTTTAGTTTCTACATTTTCTTGTCAAGAAAATTTTCTATGACATCATACTTAGTGCATGATATTTCCCATAGGAGATCTTTCAGGGGTTTGAATCTCACACCAAAAATCTCCCAAAAGGACCTCTCCTACAAGAGATATCCATAGATGAACCTAAAAGAGAGTAATCATCACTTTGTTAGGGTGAATGATGCATTCACCATGTATGTTGTGAGATTTATCAAAGGAAATATAGAGTTGAGATTGTCCTTGCATACTTCCAAATTGATTCAAAGATAAAGATCCATATTCACACAGGTTTGCAACTTTCTAGTACATTATGGTTTCTAGATTTGACATATATCTACAAAAACTTCCAAGGTACCTCAGTGATAATATTGTCATGTTCGAGATTTACAGACAACTTATCCATGTCAATGAAAAAATCAAGAATAGGAAGAAGAAAGGTGTGTCTTTCCCTATATCTTTGGGAATTTTCTCTTGCAAGTCTTGCATTGATGCATCAAATTTAGAAGCCTCTTTATCTCAGTTGAATCTCTATTCCTACACTTTGAGGGATATATTTTACATCTGGATCACCCCGATATGTTTCAAATCCATGAATTGCATCACATGTCATAAGTTGAGCACAATTGGGTGAAATGTTTTGACGATCTTGAAGATAAGGAAAGGAATCACACGAGGATGAAAGTAGATAAAATGAGTTGTTTGGATTTCAATGATTTGAGGAAGGAATTGACAAATGATGGAACATAATTGTATGACCCGAGTATCGAATGTGAAAGCTTCACCTCTCCCGCTAGTTTTTGGAGCATCCGAGAATCGGGGGATATAAACTAAAGAACCGAGACAGTGATTTAGAGATCTAGAGAGTGGTTCAAAAGGAATATGGAAGCATTCATTTATTCAATAGGTCTCCATGATCTCAATAAATAGTCACCTTCTCTTTCCACTTCGAAGGTATCTGAGAAAGCTTCTAGTTCTACCCACTTTGAAAGGATTCAAAATAGAAAGTACATGGAATTTGTGCCAAATCACTACAAGAGGACACACAAGAAGGCTAAAGAAGCTCATGATTTTGTAGAATTCATGGAACAAGGTGGGATTAAAATACCTCAAACATTGATCTTTAAGATAACTCATAAAATTTCCTCTTTCGCATTTGTGCCTATTCAATCGGCCCAAGATCCACCTTCTCAACCAGAGAGCAAGAAAATACCATTAAGCCCAAAATTGAACCTGAAACAAATGAAACATTCTCATGGCTAGATGATATGATTGGGGGAGAGACACAAATGAGACAATAGGTGATCCCAAACTTCTAGGTTATATCTACAATGTGAAGGCAAAGAAGGGGAAGAAAGCACAAATTACCTCCCACTTTTTCAGTGGAACTTTAGGAAACCATTAAGCAGCGGTAGCTCGGCCTAAATTCATTAAGCCTATCAGTGAGATAGACCCATCAGATTTTGAGATCAACACTATTCCCCTTAGACCAATGACACACGAGGGAGATGCTCATATGTTTTAGGATTCTTCCACTCACCTTCTCATGAGAAACCAAGAATACAAGGAGAAAATTGATCAATTGGAAGACCACATATAGACTCTCACCTCATACATACATAATTTCATGGATCTAAATTTTAATTCATCTCTCTCGGTTGAATAATTTTATCCCATCAATATATTTGACGCATAGTCTATCAAAAAAACACAAGGCTTCACCATGTAGGGAAGAGAAAATGACAAGTGGGTGAACAAGATCTTAGAAAAGGGTAAGGTGTTACTTCCATATATCCCTGTCATTATTGAAGTACACGAGTGTAAAAATGAAAATTTAAGCATTCCTAGAGAAGAGATTGAAGTAGAGAAGGAACATTGGGGCAAGGTTTATCTACTAGTGATTGAAATGGGAAAGGTCAACTCTTCTCTATGCTTGAGCAAGGGTGTATTAAATTTAAAATCAAATGACTTGTCTCAAGTTTGGGATTAGAATTTGGTTGCTCATTATGAACTAATAAACCACACTTTTGGTGAACTTGATTTGTATAAGGAACACATTTAAAATATGTAAGGGGATTCTAATAATGAGATACAGAAACATGGAGTGCCAACAATGGGTGAGAAAACTTTGGTGGATGATCTATTGAAGCCATTTGAGGATATTTTCAAGAAGGAGTCCAAAGATCCATTTTCATTCAATGAAGAAACAATATTCCCTAGCTGAGATAAGGTTAGTCATATCAAACATTGGGAGGGATCATTAGTCTTGGTTCACGGAATGCAAGAACATCAATTCTCTCTCTAAAACTGGGTCAAGTCCTTGAGTTTTTTCCACATCCCACAAATTGTGAGATTTTCAACTGCGGTGGTGCGATACAACAAATAATTAAAAGGTATTAATATCTATCATAAATAAATTTCCAAAATTCCATTGGCAAGCAGGTCTCCATCGACGGAAGAATCTTCTTGATTGAGTAGTTATCTTCTTTCTCTCTTCACTCCCCCTTCCTCTCTTCCTTCACGTTCTAATTCTTCATTGGGAGGTTACACTTTTCATTTTCATCTTATTCACTTTCGTCTTATTCATTAATGTGACTATAGTTTAAAATTGTAATAATTTTCCCTCAATTAATAAAAGGGGACTTAATTTCTTTCCTAGGAATGCCAAGAGTCACAAGTTGTAAAAGACAAATGATAAAAGATATGGGGGATAGGTGAAGATTCTCTTTTGGAAACTATAAATTGTAATGACTTCCTCATTCCAAGGGGTTTTCAATTTTGTAATTTCATGAGTAGATAACTACCAAGAATAAGAAAAAGATAAAAAATTCTTCCATTTCCCTCTCTATATATTTTCCTCTTTCTCTTTCATTGTATAACTTTGTGAAAATGTCAATAAAGAAAAAAATTCAAATTTTTTGGATGAGTGAGTAAGTGAAATTTTATGTTCATGGTTTCATCTTTTATTGATATTATTAGCAATTTTTTTATTTTACCCAATTGTGTGTGTTGATATTTTTGATTAATAATTGTAAGAATATGAGTAATCCTACTTGCAATATTAATCCTCCTCTCTAAATTCCCACTCCCATACTTCACCTTCCTCACAAATTCCTCCCTTAATCAAAATTACAATATTTTACCGTAGGTGTAGTGCAGTGTGCCTATTAGATCCTTGGCCTAATAACTAACCACAAAGATTTGTTTTCATTTACACACAATAATGGATCTTCCCATTCAAGAAGAGGGACCTAGTCCAGAGCGTTGGTGAAAATAAACTAATTTTTCCTAGAATTTTTTTTTCTCCAACATGTTTCTTTTCAGACTTGATTATTCATAGTTCCAAGTAGTTATTGTGACCAAAACAAGAAATTCAAGTGACAATGAAATGTAAATTATATGAGGTAGGTATATTTCATTTAGTGGAGTTCATTATTTTTGTACAAAACTTTCTTTACAATTTTACTTTCAACATTTCCTTTCATTTTTTTGTGCCGCATAGATATTTTTCTAAAAACCCATTCCATGTTTCACTATTGTGACATGCAATGATATTTGGTTAGGGCAAATGTATACACCATATTTTTACGCATTCTAAATATTTATTTTTACGGGGAATACGATGTATTCTCCTCCTAATTGGGTTCCTTAAGGGCTTGATGGGATTGGGTTGTGATCAAACTTGGTCATGTGGGATAGACCAATTTTTTTAGATATGTGTATATTTCACCTTAGTACCCTTAGCCTTTCCTTATTTCTTCCCTTTATTCACACATTACACCCATCGGTCTCCTTATATTAATATGTCTACTTTTTATGCTTGCTACATACTATTATACCTACGTTTGGTCCACTTGTACCTTCTTCATTCACCTCAATTTATCTTATGGCCTTCATTTCTCATGTTTTTCACCTTTTGATGTTAGGGTTTCCCTAAGGTGAAGTCATCTCCCATGGGCGATGGTGTCTATTTTTTTATTTTTGATGGATGGTGCTATAAGCCATGAGTTATGGTATTGGGTATATAAGTCTAACCTTTCTCTTTGTAAAATCACCAACTATAACCACTTTGACCACCTATAAACATTTTATTCCATTATTTCACACTTGTTTGTCAACTTGGAGTCTTGGAGCTTACCTCATTTTCATTTGGGTCACCATAGTGAGATAGGTTAGAGATATTATTATTGATATTTCCCCTTCTCCACCCATAATGATTTTATTTTCATGCTATTGTTTTTGGGGAGGATTTTAAATCACCTGTCATACACACATGCTATAGGTAAGTATATATATCCTTCTTGAGTCTTTTATCTTGTATGTGTATGTTATATGTTGGTCAATAACTTATATAAACTAGAGTGGATGTATGCTTACTTTGATTTGTTACATTGTCTTATTATATTATACCCATTGGCTTTATCCACCCCTTGGTTACTCTTATTTCTAAATCCTAGTAGGATACCTATCTTTATCTTAGTTGTAGGAATTAAAACACGATAACTATCATAGGGTTAGGGTCAATATCTTCTAGAATTATGATACTAACACTACCTGAGCACCTTTGTTTCTACATCATGTGTCCATACATAGATTGGATCAATATATTTGAGAATCCTATTAGTAACCTATATTTTTCATGTCATACATTACTCACTATCCTTAGTTGATACTAGAAATATCGGATCTTGTACATATAGGATTAGACTCTCTCTAATCAATCCTTCATCTAAAAACTCCTCAAATTTCCTTTATATCTCTAAGTTATCTTTCTTATCATTCTATATCTCACCTTATTTGGATAAATCAATCTTATAATCAAATAAATGTAGTGAATTTTTAGCTTGAAATATTTATGCCTAAGTTCTAGAGGCACATGAGATAAAGGCATGCATGAAGTGGACGTGTAGGTTCCCATGCAGAGGATCAATGGATACGAGGAATGATGAGGGAAGGTGGAGTTCGGGACTTAACCATTTAGCATACGGGGGTAAGAATGGATTGATTATTGGACATGATTTACACGAGAAGACTTGGAAACTACGCCAAGATATTTTGGGAACAAGAAGGAGATAAAGAGTCATGTGGAGTTTAACCTAATAAGACTAGATCTAAATTTAATGATATGTAATATATTATTAGCAAATATTGCATACTTCTGTAGTTGCTTTTGTATTGGTGCATGGCTATTATTAGCATGGAACCTATTTTTAGAGTGCTTGAGTAGTGAAGGGAAAGTCCCCACTACCTATATATATGTATTGATTTGTATAGTTTAGAAAATGATTGATATCGTAACAGAGGTATGTTGTTGGTATATCGGGCACATGAATTTATGATCATTATTATGATGTATTCATCTATTATATTTTTATGTATTAATATAATGGATCATTGTGGGTGAATATTGATTGTTGACATCTCTATTATTGGTTATTGTATGGTAAATCTGATCTTGATCCTTGTTTGATTCATTATGCACTATGGTTGTGATCTACTTCATGTCATGTTTTACCTTTAATTAATTTCCATTGATATAGAATACTTGTATGATAATGATAAATCCTTGACAAGGATGGTATAAAAGAGGTACCTAGTACCTTTGCAATCTTTGGGTGAGCACTTAGATATGTCTGAGTGATGGGCTATTGTGTTCGTGGTTTGATAAAAAAATAAACTACATTTTGGTTCCGTTAAGGGACCTATTTTTAGTAGTTACAAGGATGTTGTGTGATGAAGATATATCAGTTTAATGTAGCTAGAATTGAGAGTTGGGTTGAGGATTTAGAAGAAGAGTTTACTCGCATATTTAATGTTGGACCTGATTTTGATGCTCACATGTGGGTGAGGAACACTTGTATCATGAAATATATCGAAGTTTTTTTGTTGTTTTCCTATAGAGTTGTATGAGTGGCTAGTAGCATATGCATCAAAGCAAAATTGGAGGTATAGAATGATTATTTGGACACAAGAAGATTACCAGCTTTGTATGATGCTGATTTGACTAAGACATGCACCTGTAGATCATTAGTGAAGTGGCATTTTGAATAGTTACACATTGGAGTACATTGTTTCTACTTATTCCTATCTAGAAGTTGTTGAGTTTTATTTCTTACATGAACCCAAAGGATATTATTTACATGATATCTCCTTAGCGATTAAGATTTTGATTCGAATTTGGATTTGGAAGAATGACCTATTACTATCTAAACCTCACCGCATGTGGGGGTAGGAGCAGTGTGGTGAAATATGGTAGACCTGGTGGTAGAAAGGAAGAGAGAAGAAAGGCAGCTTAAGTATAATGAGGTGCGAGAGAGGGAATTGACAAAGAAGCATGATATTGAGGAGTATGTGGAGTTGCAAAGGATGATGTCTCGTGAAGGATTTGAGGCTCACATGGAAGACATGGAGCTAGAGCATCAGGATCTCCCCCACTTAGGAAAGTGTAGTAGAGAATCCCCTATGTATTTTGTTGAGAGTACATATGATGAAGAAAGATTAAGAACCATGGGTGCACATATGATCCCACCTAGTGACCTTTCCCTTGTGCTTGGTGTTACAGTTCTGAAACATTTTTTGAGAAATAGGATAATGTTGGTGAAATAGTAGCGATAGGTAGATTTAATTTTCTATTGATTACAAGAGTTAATCAGGTAGCACATTCATATATGGTGACATAGACATCATCTTTGTTATTTGGGGTCTTTTTGGAGGTATATTGTCTTTCGCGTCATCTCGTATGAGAGTTTGGGAATGCAAAATCTTGGCACCACATCAAGTAATCCCACTTCATAGAATGCGGGGTCTAGTTTTGTACAACTATTGGAACTCAAGGAATTACATTCACTATATTTTTTCCCACTAAAGGAGGTGAATCGGGAGGATCGGGAGGATCGGGATCAAGCAGTCTAGGGGTTACGTAGGTGGAGGTAATACAAGTTCTAGGTCTTGTGGGCATGGTATGTACTACCCATAGTAAGTCATTTATGAGATTTACCTTCACCTTCCACAATATCGAGGCATTGAGGATGCGGTAGAGCGAGTTAACATGTGTAAAATACTACGGCACATTAAAGGGATCGCAGCTCCCAAACGGAAGGGAATCCAATTTGTTATGACTTTGTAAGGGCATGCACATAGTTGGTATATAAAGTATGATCCGAGCGAGTTGTTGTGGATTACAATGAACTACATGATGATTTCTTGGCTAAGTTCCATATACCTGAGTTTCAACAGAGAGAATAATTAGCTTCTTTGAAGGAAATCAAGCATGACATGGCTTAGAGCGTATGGGAGAACATTGGACATTTTAAAACTTTTCTATCAAAGTTGTCTTATGATATTCACCCTAGCTAGCATGAATATTCATTTTGGGTGGTTTGATTACACCTTTTAGAAGGGTGATTTCTCATAATACTTTTATAGATCAAGGTGATGATTTGGAGGTAGCTCACGTATTTGAGGTAGTTGGGAGCAAAGAAACTTTAGTTACCCCATTCTTGGAGGCACAAATTACATCTATGGAAATTTTTTTATAGAAACTATCAGTAAATTTAGCTCATGAGATGTGTTGTCCTCTTACTTTTCCCCACCCTTTTGAATATAATTTTTTGAAAATTGGAGCCTCGCATAGGAGAAATTCATGTTTTAAACTCCTCAGATGCTCATTTTTTTCCCACGACGTTTTAAATCAAAATTTCCTTAGTTTGCTACCGTTAAAATGTTTTACCTATTTTTAATGGATGGGAAATGATTGTAGTTGTCCTTTTATGCATTTGGAATGCATGGGACCTTGCATCTTTCATCTTTAACATTTTGCAGAGAAAGAAATTATTCATCGAGAGAAAAAATGGCATTTTCCCGTTTCTTACAACTTCCTATGTTCTTTTCCCCATCAAATTCTTTCTCATAAAGTTGAAGCTACACATTTTATTCTCATTGGATGCAGTTAGATGGGTTTCTTTTTGAACTTATCACTTTTAGTGATTTTGGAAAAAATGTCAGATTGTCCCTGCATCCCCACGGGTCCCTAATTGGCTAGAAGCAGTTTGGCGGAAGTTCGGGGTAATGGATCCATTTTATTCTCTAAGGAATTATGATGAAAGGGTGAAAAGTTATAAAATGACCCACGGCCCCACTCATGTGAAGGGATAAATTCTGAGTTGAAGCCCGCAACAAATCAAAAAGGGACACATGGCCTACGTTGAAAAGTCAATGGTGGAGGCATGGACTTTTGGGGGAAAGGTTGGAATTTTTCCCTTTTCAAAACAGATAAAAAGTGAAGCACATCCCCGCAACCAATCAGGTGATGCCATGTGTTGAAGAATCAAATAGGGACACGTGACCATTTTTCAGTTCATATGTGCTTTGGCAGACCGATGGAGGACTTTAGGAATTTTAGCTTTGTTTCCACAAAGGGTGAAAATTTCTAAAATGGCCCGCGGCCCTACTCATGTGAAGGGAAAATTTCTAAGTTGAGGCCCGTAGCAAATTAAAAAGGGACACGTGGCCTACGTTGAAAAGGAAATGGCGGGGGCATGGACTTCCAGGGAAAGTTTGTTATTTTTCCCCCTTTTCAAAAGTGGATAAAGTATAAAACTGAAGCACATTCCCACAACCAGTCACATGATGCCACGTGTTGAAGAATGAAATTGGAACAGTGGGCCTATGGAGGAAATTGAGAATTTTAGCCTTTTTCACCAAAAGGTTAAAATGTTGCAAATTGAGCCGCGACCCCTTTTTCCAATCGTGGTGTGCCACATGTTCATGTTGAAAATTGAAAGCGAAGCCAATGGAGGTTTTTAGAATTTGAGTTTTTTGTTAATAAGAGCTTAAATGGAAAATTTGAAGCTCGCATTTCCTTAGCCACTCGAGATGGTGCCATGTGTCCGGCCTTTGGCGGAGCGTGGGGGGGTAGAGTAAAATGAGAAATCAAACTTTTTCTCCTAAATGTTAGGAAATGCATATTTCTCCCCAAGGCCGTTGTTGCTTGGATCTTTCCACATGTAGGGTCCAAATTTGAAGGTAAAAGGGGGAAAAGATAGCCAAATGAACTCATCTAGTTTTTGACACCATTAATGAAACAGAAATCCAAAGAATTCCAATGTGAACCATTCTTCATTCTTATCTCTTTGTTCCTTATAGTTTATTCATGAGATGCATTTTTGGTTTTTTGTGGAGTGAAATCGATAAATTTAAAGAGATATAAAGTTTGATTATCAGAAAATGGAGTTTATCGGGCATACGTGATAAAAAGGAGGAAAATTTACCAGTAAGCACTTGAGTGCTATGAAAGTGGTTAAAAGGTAGAAATGGTAGGACCACATGAAGAATAAAATCATGAGATGCCCCCTGCTAAAGTAATCATGCTCGAACTGATGAAATATTTTCCTTTTTGAACCTCTAGTTTTCATGAGTGCGTTTGTTTCATGTCACTTTCCAAAAGTGGATCTGTAACAAACATTATTCCTTTTGGATATTTGTTTCTTGGGGAAAAAGTATGGATGTACATGAATTGTTATAAGAATATGGTTTTGGCCATGGAAACCAGGGGTTCTAGAATTTTTCTGGGAAAGTTGTAAATTCTGAAGTGATTCAATACAAAAGTTATTTCTTTATTATTTCCTCTATTATCTCTCTCTATCTCTGCTGAATCAATGGATCATTTGTTTTGCATTCAATAGAAAGCGTGTTTTGATCTATGTAATCTTTAGAACTTTATGTCTGTAGGTTTACATTAGTGGTGAAGTAATTGATCCTTTTATATATTTTCTTGATTTAGTGTGAGTAGGGAGATACTCTGCTATCTATATTTCCCAAAAACATTGTTGTTTTCATCCTTCTCCCATCTCTTTATTCTTCCATTCCTCCCGATTAATAACCTTTTGAGTATGAAAACATTCTAGGATACCAGGATTTAAACATTGATAGTTGTAGATTTTTACCTTTTTTCCAACTTTCAATAAGGGAACCTCTCCCATGAAAAAGGAGGGAATTTTTATCCTCGACTATGGTTTCAACCCATGTTCCATTTTGAAACCTAATAGTTTTTGGCGACTCCATTGGGGAATTCATTGCAAATGGATTACGTTTTGAATAACAAATTCTTAATCATCTTTGATCTGGTGACTCCAAGATACATTTGGGGTAGAAGAACCCTTGGGGAATAATACCCTCATTTCCAACTTCTAGATCATAAAGGTTTATCTCTCCCTTCATCAAGAAAAATAAGAGGAACAAGATTTGTAAACTGCTCCCACTAGAGACAAAACTTCTAGGAGTGACATCCCTCAAGATCAAATCAGTCCTAATTTGCATGCTTTGATTCTTGTTGGTGTTTCAGTTCCTCTCCAAATAATCTTTCCAAGGATGGCATCTCCTCTACCTTGGGGCCAAAGGGTTGGGCCTCTTACTCTTCCCCAACCATTACATGAATTTCCTAGAGGCAATAGAAAGAATTTACCTAAATTCATAGGTGATGGGAAGGTTCATCCAGATGAGCATATTGCGGCCTTCATTTTTGTTTATGGTGTTCTCAGAGTTGAACATGAGGATATTTCTATTAGAATTTTTGTAGAGACATTGCAAGATAATGCTACTGATTGGTTTTATCATCTCCTGCTAGATCCATCACCAATTGGAACACCATGATGACCTAGTTTGAGCAGCGTTTCAAACATGCTGAGGATGTACATGCCCTCTTGGCCCAAATTTCTCAAATCAAGAAAGAGTGACATGAGCCCATGAGGGAATTTGTGGCCAAATTCAATAGTCTAGTAAACAAGATCCCACAACACACACTCCCTATGGATTAGATTCAGAATTTTTTCTTCCTTAATGTGCAATTGCACAAGTGATCTATTCACTTAGAAGAGCTAATCTTTCCACTTTATATATTGATCGAGATTTTTCATCGAGTGTTGAAGATGTTACGATCATGTCCTGGAAAACTAAGGAGAGAATCATCCAAATCCAAATCATCTCCTTCTTCCACATCTTCTTCTAGAGCTAGTGCAGATCAGTTGGTACAAAAACTTGCTAATGATCTCATTACTCTCAAGAAGCAGTTAGCCCACCATGCTCCTTATTAGGATGTTTCTAGGAAGAAATTTCAGCCCAGGAATCGATTTCCCTCTCCTCAGACCAAATTGGTAATTAAAGGCCCCTGTTAAATTTCTAGTAAATGCAACATGTGAAGTGTTAGAGCCTGATGACAAGGAGGAGAATGAAATTTGTGAAGAACATGAAGAGGAATTTGATGAAGAATTAGAAGATTTGAGTGGATCTCATGTCCATTTTCTCACCACTGAAGGTATAGATGAAGAGGATTATTATGAAGAAATAGTTGCGAGAGATGAATAATGAATCATATGCTATCATAACTCATGAGTAAGCCAATAAGAAGGAGAAAGTGGTGCATCCTTCTAAAAGATCTTAGGAGCCTCCTACGGTCATCCCTTTGATTGCAAGGAGAGGATATCCTATTCCAACTTCTTCCACACCCAAGGTAAGTTCTATTGTTCCTTCCTCCTCTGTTTCTGCTCCTAAAACTTATTTCCCTTTAAATGATAGAGTTGATAAGTCAAAATTTCATCTACTCGTATTAATGATGCTCCATCTACCTCTAGTTCTTTTAACATTATTGACCATCTCAAGAAAACTAAGATCCAGATCTCGGAATCCAAATTCTACCAAACCCATCCCAAGGCCTTTGCTAAGATGGTAGACTTTGTAAATTCCAAATCCAATCCTTCATCCCCCAATTCTAAAGGTATTTTTCCCAATCATTCTCCTTCATCTCAACCAAGCCTTGTGGTAGTAGTCACTTCATCGATGAGAAGATCAAACCATTTTATGTCACTCTCCTCATAGTTGGCCACAAACTCAAAAATTGTGTTATTGATTACGGTGCTTGAGATAATCGATTCTTGTTAAGGTAGCTCATGCCCTAGGCTTAACCCTAAACCACACTTTTGGTTCATGTTACTCAATGGAAAGTATAGAAGTGACATTGATTGGAAGGATCAAGGATGCATAAGTGGCCTTTGCTACTTTTCCAGAGAAGAGAGTTTTAGCCACCATTTTGGTAGCGGAATATTCCCCCTTCCTATGACATGTTCTAAGTAGAAATTTTTGCAAAGATGTTGGAGGATAAATCATGATGGATTAGTCACATGTTCTTATTCTAGTGCATGGGAAAATGAAGAAGCTATTACGAGAAACAAACTGAATATATCATGTAAAAAATAGATGACCTAAAGGCACAAATACTTTATGAGGACATTGGTCATGGTAACTACATGATCATGTCACAAGATGAGGCTAACCATCCTAAGGAAGTGCTTCTTGATCCTAATGGAATTTGGATTTTGGAATTTGATGGGAGCTACTCCTCAGCTCGTTCTAGAGCTGGTGTGGTGTTTATTTCTCCTGAAGGGAAAATTCATCCTTTCTCTTAAAAGCTCCAATTCAAAATAAAATAAAAATACATCTGAGTATGAGGCTCTCATCCTCAATTTAAGCATGGAAAAATATATGGGGATAAATAATCACCTTACATTTGGAGATGTAGAGCTGATTGTAAAACAAGTCAAAGAACTCTTTCAAGTGAAGAATAGAAGGTTGAAACATTACAAGAATCTATTCTAGGATTCTATTGAGTTCCTTGATGCCTTTTCCATTGAATCCATGCGAAGGGAAAGAAACACCAGGGATGATTCCTTGGTTGTCTCGAGGTCTCTACTGATCCCTCATCTAGATTTCTCCCAAGATAAATTCACCATTGAGATGATTCATAGGCCTAGTGTGCTTGACAATGCAAACAATTGGCATGTCTTTAATGATGATCAACACTTTCTTTCCTTCCTTGAACTTAGAGATAATTTTGACTAGATGTACTTTGAAGGAAGTGGAAATTTTCCTAGAGAGTGTGTTCCCCCAAATGAAGAAGATAAAAAAGAAGAAATGGATCATGATGGTTGCATAAAACTAAAAGGTAATAAGATACCTAAATGGCTGGTAAGTTTGGAAGAGTTATTTGATAAACATGATAGGTACATCAAGTCCAAAACTTCCAAAGGAGCTCAGCAGTTTGCTGAATGTGAAAAGATAAACATTGGGAGTCTTAATGAACCCATGCTAGTAAACATTGGAAAGTGTTGCACACAAGAGGAGAGGGAGAAAGTAGCGAATCTGTTGAAAATATATGTTGATATTCTTGCATATTCTTATGATGACCTCAAGGCTTTTCAGCCAAAAGAGATGAAACATTTCATTCCTCTAAAACCTGGGATAAATCCCTTCTAGAAAAAGTAGAGGCAATATAACCCTAAAATTGTTGATACAATCTTTCAAGAGATCTAAAAGTTATTAAAGGCTAAGATCATTTTCCCCATTCACCATTCAACATGGATTTCTAATATTGTGCATGTCAAGAAGAAGAATGGTGAGATCCAAATTTGTGTTAATTTTAGGAATTTGAATCAAACCTCTTTGAAGGATAATTATCATCTCCCCGTAATGGATCAAGTGTTGCAGGCTGTTACAAGTTCATAAATGCTATCCATGCTTCATGGATTCTCAGCATATAATCAAGTAGAAGTAAGTTCGTAGATCAGCATAAGACTACCTTTACCACTCCTTAGGGCACCTTTTCTTACAGGAGATTGCATTTTGGCCTCATCAATGTTGGTGCCACCTTTCAGAGGGAAATGGACCTGGCCTTTAACAGTCTCAAGGGAAAATGCATAGTTGTATACCTTGATGATCTGACTATGTTTTCAAAAACCAGAGCTAATCATTTCCAACACCTTCAAACTGTCCTCCAAAAGTGTAGAGAGCATGACATCTCCTTGAATCCCAAGAAATCTGTCTTTTTTGTCATCGAGGGAAAATTATTAGGACACATTTTCTCTAAGAATGGAATCAAGATTGATCCAAAAAGAGTCCAAGTAATTCAACAGATTCCTCTCCCCAAAATAAAGAAGGGTGTGCACTCTTTCTTTGGCAAGATCAACTTCTTAAGAAGATTCATACCTGATTTTTCTGAACTTACTTTGAACATAGCCCACATAATGAAAGGGAAGCAAACTTTTGGTTGGTCCTCTGAAGGAAAGGTTGCATTTGAAGACATTAAGAGAGCTATAGCAAAGACTCCAATCTTGGAATGCCCTTATTATAGAAATGAATTCATTATCTATTGTTATGCTACTCAAAGTACTCTAGTTGTTGTGTTAACCTAGGAGAATTTTTAAGGTCATGAACTCCCCATAACATTCATGAGTTATATTTTGAAAGCCCATGAGATGAAGTACACCATGATGGAGAAACATGATTTTGCAGTGGTCAAAGTTTTGAAGAAGTTTCATTTATACATCCTCAACTCTCATTCTATTGTGCTTGTTCCTAATACAACTATTAAATCCATTCTTACACAACAATAATTTGGAACCAAGAGAGGTAATAGGGTAGCCAAAGTTTAGGAGTATGATCTTGACATCAAACCCACCAAGCTAGTTCGAGGAAAGGGCTTATGTGAACTCATTAATGAAGGAGCTAATGCCAAATTATCCAAGGAGGAAGTTGATATCCCTGTTGTTATTTTCCTTAGCTCAACTAGCGAATGGTATGCTAGCATTGCACACTTTCTTTATTTATGGAGAATGCCCATCCCATTTGAGTGCTAAGGATAAGAAAGTCATCAAATTAAGGTCTACAAAATATGTGTTGTGGGAAAATGCATTGTTCAAACAAGGCATTGATGGAAGGTTTTTGAAATGTGTTGGAAAAGAGCAACAAAATAATTTTTTCTCATCCTTTCATGACTAGGCCTATGGAGGTCATTTCTTTTCTATTTTCATGGCCCACAAAATCCTGTGTGCTGAATATTATTAGCCTACCTTGTTCAAAGATGCATCAAAGTGGGTAGGCAAGTGGGTAGCATGTCAAACCTTTGTTGGAAGACCCAAATTGGCTGCTTTACCTCTCAAACCATTGGTGATTGAGGAAACTTTTCAACAATGGGATTTGGAATTCATTGGGACACTCAATCCACCTTCAAGTGTAGGGCATACTCATGTTTTGAATGCCACTAATTATTTCACCAAGTGGGTGGAAGCCATTCCATTAAAATTACTACTTCTGAAGTAGTATGCAACTTCATCAAGGAGCACATATTAATAAGGTTTGGGATACCAAACAAGATTTTCACTGACAATGCTTCCAATTTTTCTTGTTGAGATGATGGATTTTTGTTATGGCTATGGCATTTCCCTTGCCCACTCTTTAGATTACTATCCCCAAGGGAATGGGAAAGTAGAATCAACTAACAAGAACTTGGTCACCATTGTTTGGAAGCTTGTTAATGACTCTTAGAGGAATTGGCATAAGAAACTATATGATGCTTTATGGGCAGATAGGATTACACCTAAGAGAGCCATTGGAATGTCTCCTTTTCAAGTGGTATATGGAGTTGAAGCTCAGTTTCTAAGTGACATTGGAACTGCCAACCTTACATTTAATGAAGGCCATTAAGGATGTCAACTTTACCAATTCATTGGACAAAAGAATTATGTACCTCCAGAAGTTGAATGAAGACAAATTGCAAGTGGTTGATAGAATATCAGCTCATCAACTCAAGGTAAAATATCTATTTGACAAAAAGGATAAACCCAAAACTTTTCAAGTGGGAGACAGTGTTCTTCATTATGACAAAAGGCATGAACCTCGACAAAGCCATGGTAAATTTTATTCCCTTTGGCTTGGTCATTTTAAAATTAGACATTTTGCTTTGGTGAGAACTCTTTATCCTTGATTACATGGATGGTTCTCCTCTCCTAATTCCTTAAAGTGGGCAATTTTGAAATTATTCAAAACCTAGGAGCTTTGGTGGTCCCTTTGTACATTTTGTATAGAGTTTTTATTTCCTTGTTTTTGTTTTGGTTGGTTTCCTTTATGTGTTCTCTTTTGTGTTGGTATTGCTTCTTTTTTACTCTATTGCCCAATGGATAGGGCTTTGATATGTTCATCCCTAAAATTCTCTAAGGTTCTTGATTTTTCCTCTTTCCTTTGCCAAATCATCCCCAGAAGGAGCCAACTATTGTCCTCTCAATTTTCCCCACCATTTCGAATCTAATTTCATGAAAATTAGAGCCCTACCATAGAATAAATTCGTGTTTTAAACTCTTTAGATGCTCATTTTTGTTTCCCATGACATTTTTAATCAAAATTTCCTTAGTCTACCACCGTTAAAATGTTTTACCTATTTTTAATGGATGGGAAATGATTTTAGTTCTCCTTTTATGCATTTGGAATGCGTGGGACCTTGCATCTTTCATTTTTAACCTTTTACAAAGATTGAAATTCTTCATAGAGAGAAAAATGGTGTTTTCCCGTTTCTTGCAACTTCCTACATTCTTTTCCCCATCAAATTCTTGCTCATAAAGGTGAAACTACACGTTTTCTTCTCATTAGATGTGGCAAGACGGGTTTATTTTTGAACTTATCACTTTTAGTGATTTTGGAAAAAAATGTTAGATTTTCCCGCATCCCCATGGTCCTTGATTGGCTAGAGAATTTTTGGCAGAAGTTTGGGGCGATGGATCCATTTTATTCTCTAAGGCATTATGGCGAAGGGTGAAAAGTTCTAAAATGACCCATGGCCCCACTCATGTGAAGGGATAAATTCTGAGTTGAAGCTCGCATAAATCAGAAAGGGACACATGGCCTACGTTGAAAAGTCAACGGCGGAGGCATGGACTTTTAGGGGAAAGGTTGGAATTTTCCCCTTTTCAAAATAGATAAAAAGTGAAGCACATCCCGCAACCAATCAGGTGATGCCATGTGTTGAAGAATGAAATAGGGACATGTGGTCATTTTTAGTTCATATGCGCTTTGGTAGACCGGTGGAGGACTTTAGGAATTTTAGCTTTGTTTCCACAAAGGGCGAAAAGTTCTAAAATGGCTTGTAGCCCCACTCATGCGAAGGGAAAATTTCTAAGTTGAGGCCCGCAGCAAATTAGAAAGGACACGTGGCCTACATTGAAAATTCAATGGCGGGGCATGGACTTCTAGGGAAAGTTGGTATTTTTCCCCCTTTTCAAAAGTGGATAAAGTATAAAATTGAAGCGCATTCCGTAACCAGTCATGTGGTGCCACATGTTGAAGGATGAAATTGGAACAATGGGCCTGTGGAGGAAATTGAGAATTTGAACCTTTTTCACCAAAAGGTTAAAATGTTGCAAATTGAGCCACTGCCCCTTTTTCTAATCGTGGTGTGCCATGTGTTCACGTTGAAAATTCAAAGTGGGTTGGCAGAGGTTTTTGAGAATTTGAGATTTTTGTTAATAAGAGTTTAAATGGAAGATTTGAACCGCATTTCCTCAACCACTCAGATGACACCATGTGTTTGGCCTTTGGCGGAGCTACGGGGGTGGAGCAAAATGATAAATCATACTTTTTCTCCCAAATATCGGGAAATGTAGATTTCTCCCAGTAGGCCGTCATTGCTTGGATCTTTCCACGTGCGGGGTCAAAATTTGAAGGTAAAAGGTGGAAAAGATAGCCAAATGCACTCATTTGGTTTTTGACACCATTAATGAACCAAAGCTCTAAAGAATGCCAATGTGAACCATTCTTCATTCTTCTCTCTGTTCCCTTATCGTTTATTCATGAGATACATTTTTGGTTTGCAGTGGCGCCAAATTGATAAATTTAAAGAGATGTAAATTTTGATTATCAGAAAATGGAGTTTATTGTGCATACACGATAAAAAGGAGGAAAATTTACCAGTAAGCACTTGAGTGCTATGAAAGTGGTTAAAAGGTAGAAATTACGGGACCACATGAAGAAGAAAATCATGAGATGCCCCTGCTAAAGTAATCATGCTTGAATTGACGAAATATTCACCTTTTTAAACCTCCATTTTTCATGAGTGTGTTTGTTTCATGTCACTTTCCAAAAGTGGATTCGCAACAAACATTATTCCTTTTGGATATTCTTTTCTTGGGGATAAATTATGGATGTACATGAACTGTTACAAGAACATGGTTTTGGCCATGGAAACTAGGGGTTCTGGCATTTTCTCGGGAATTTTGTAAATTCTAATGTGATTCAATACATTCTTTCTTTCTTATTTTTTCTATTATCTCTCTATCTCCGCCTGATTCAATGGATCATTTGTTTTGCATTCAATAAAAAGCGTGTTCAGTCTGTAATATTTAGAAATTTATGTCTATAGATTTACATTGGTGGTGAATTAATTGATCCTTTTCTATATTTTCTTGATTCAATGTGAGTAGGAGATACTCTGTTATCTATATTTCCCAAAATCATTATTTTTTTCTTCCTTCTCCCATCTCTTTATTCTTCCATTCCTTTGGATTGATAATCTTTTGAGTATGAAAACATTCCAAGATACCAGGATCCAAACATTGATAGTTGTAGATTTATACATTTGTTTTTCTAGCTTTCAATCAAGGAACCTCTCCCATAAAAGAGGAGGTACTTGTTGTCCTCTAAGCGTGGTTTCAACCCATGTTCCATTCTCAAACCCAAAAATATGCACCGTGGTATTAGGTGTATAGATTACAAGTTGAAGGACATACTAAGGATATCTTCCCTCATAAATTAGTGCATGCCATGTTACTAGATTATGAGATCTATCACTTAGATCATTATTCAAGTCATTGCCCCTTATTCCAACACACAATTAGGAAGAACGTGTCTTGTTATTGTAATATTTAAAAGTCCCACACTCATGATATAGAGAATTGTAGTTTGATTGATTAGATTCATGATGCTATCGAGACTGGTGTACATCAGACCAGTGTTGCAAATGGTTCTAAGGAGCAAGGTAAACATGATAATCATAACCATAATGAATATTTCTATAATGGAAGTGGTAGAGGAAGAGGTTACTGAGGTGGATACATAGGCCATGGTTGTAGTGGAGGTAGAGGTGATTTCTCATGAGGAACCTATTTTAATTACAGATCCCTTGACCATTATAAGTGTGAATACCCTTGGAATATAGTTTTCTCATGATGCGGAAAACATGATAAGTTTGAAGAGTGTCCTAAGTTATATGAGAACATGAGTAATAATTATAAGAATAATGATACGAGTGTGGGGATTATTAAAGTGAAACGCATTGTGGAAGATTAGTGGATGCTAAAGTTAACACGTAATCCTCGATATGCTACCTATGTTAGTAATCATGCAGTTGAGGCTACGCACACTCGTGAGATTCCAAAGCGAAACTTGCCATTACAAAGCAATAAGTGATTAATGCAAAGTATCTAGACCCTTCTCATCCGAAAGAGGTATATCAAGAGACCATGGAGGTTATTAGAAACTTTCAAGCTGAAATATAATGCTTAAAAGATCAGTTATGGAAGCGGGAACAAGTGAAGATAGTTGAGATTCCCTAGAAATACATTGATGACTTAAAGGAGGTTTGTAAGATCTGTACCAAGAAAACATCATTCTTTTGTTAGGGGAATGGTTGAGGGAGAATGTACCATGTGTTGGATTTGAGTGCAAGAGATAGGTATAAAATGTGAACTTACCTCCTCACGATCTGGAATATGATACAGAGAGATCACTTTGAATATAGGTGCAAAATTAAATGTACTCACTTTGCATATGTGGATTCGGATGTAGAGACCACCATTGCAGCCTTCTTCTAATGTGATGTATATGGCAAACAAAACTAGATCCATGCCTAATGGAGTATTGAAGGATGTCACTATTACTATACAAGGGGCAAAGTTTATTGGGCACTTTGAGGTATTAGCACTTGCGAAGCATACAATTTTCCAACATTTCTTGGGCACCCTTGGTGTTATGCAAATAATGGTGATTTACACTTCAATAAAGGTTATATCAATTTTGATAACAAGAAGGAGCACGTGATTATTCCTTCGATAGATGGGAAAGTTACACCTTATGTAGAGCCATGAAATGAGGAGGATATTAATATAATGTATGTGCGCACCATCAAAGATCCTAAAGTTACTTAGTTGTCTAAGGAAGATGTAATACAATTGGATGATGTTGAGTTTATGAGTGATATAACTAGTGTTTCCTATGATAACTGGGTGCATGGAATGCATGAAATGGTGGGGTGATATATTAAGAACACTTGTACTCACGTAGTTAGGTCACGTATGGTTAGGTTCTTGGGTATTAGCCAGGTATTGCGGTATATTGGTGAAGGGAACCCTGATGTATTCTTGTGTGCCATGGAATCCTAGGGGATGGATCAAGTAGAAAGAAGAAATATACTGGTTTATATCCTACGTAGGACGATTACGCGTTGGTAGACTACAAATAGAGATAACCTTTTAGAGTGGCTTGAAGTGAGAATAACCTTCTCTACTAGGTTTATTAAGAGTAATGTACCTTCATAGATATGTGAATTCCATGGGAAATATTATTCTTTACATCACATTTTGAAGTGTGAGAGACTATGGACAAAGGGGTAGGAGGTCTTGTTTCCCTCACTCTAGGTACATAAGTTCTATGCCACTCTAAGAAGTTGTGCACAGACATGGTATGTTCATGTAGAGTTAATAAGAGAAACAATGAATTGGCAAGAGATGACCTTAGGTATGATTTATACCTTTGATTATTTTTCTACTAAACCTTTGGTGAATGAAGCATTATAAATTATAAAGCTCCTTACGATGGGGGATAGTGCAAAGGCTAAGTAAATCCTATTATATATGTTTTGGGAATTGGAATTAAAGGCATGCTTTGATGAAGAAGAGACAGATGATGAAGTAAGGTTGGGCACACTGGTTGGAGAAAGATAAGGGTAATTTGATTTACATGATTTATGATGAAGTAAAAATCTAGATGTTGATCACATTATTAGTACACGTGAGGTATTGGATAGTGCTGATGATAAGGCATGTGATTATCATGCACCTATAAAAATGAAGGTTAACATTAGGACAGATCTTTGAACCTAAAGAGGCCATTATTGGTGATTATTGGAATGAAGCAAAGGTGGAAAAGATTATTGAGTTCTTGTGTAATTTCCGGGAATTATTTTTGCTATCACGAGTTAAAGGGAGTGCATCCCTCTTTGGGTGAAATGAGGATCAATTTAAAATAAGGTACATACCCAATTAGCAAGAGGCCTTACAATATGAATCCTAATCTACGTGTCAAAGTTGAGGAAGAGATTGATAAGATGTTGAAATGTGGAATCATTGAGTCCATTAAGGATTCATAGTGGGTTAGCCCCATGGTAATAAGCATAAAGAAATATGGTAGGATAAGAATATATGTAGAATACAGAGATTTGAATGCTTCTTATGTCATAAACCCTTTTCCCACACCTTTTACTAAAGAGATCTTGGAGGGCATTGCAGGGCACAAGATTTAATCTTTCATTGATGGATTCTCTAGTTATCATCAGGTGCATATTGCTAAGGAAGATTAGGAAAAATAACTTTCACCACTGAGTGGGGAATTTTTCCATACATGGTGATGACTTTTGGATTGAAGAATGTTCCTCCAGTCTTTTCACACATTGTTGTGCAAGTATTTGAGGAATTTATACACAAATTTTTATAGGTTTATTTGGATGATTGGACTGTATATGGGCTATTAAATGATCATTATGATAACTTGAGACTCATGTTTGAAAGATGTAGACTGTTAAACATCTCCTTGAATATTAAGAATTGTATCTTTGCTACACCTTTTGGAAATTTTTTAGGACATATTATATGCAAGGAAGGTTTGTTGGTAGATCTTGCTAAGGTTGTTGTTATCTTGGGTTTGGAGGAGCCTACCAATCAAAGTGAGGTGCAAGGGTTCTTAGTTCATATAGGTTATTACATGATGTTTATGAAGGGATATGCTAAGATTTCCATGCCCTTAGAATAATTTTTGTGGAGTAAAGAAAAGTTTCATTGGGTTGAGGCACAATAGATATCATTTGAAACATTAAAGGAAAGACTCACTTCTACGCCCATTGTGCACTTTCCTTCTTGGGATAAACCATTTCGCGTACATGTTGATGCCTCTATCATGGCCATTGGTGTAGTGTTAGTGCAACTTGGTGATGGGATTGGTGATCATCCTATTTGTTTTGCGAGCAAGAAGTTGACACCAACTGAACAAAATTATATAACCATAGAGTGTGAAACATTGTCCATGATTTATGTGCTGCACAATTTTAGACATTATTCGGTGGTAACCCCTTTATATTTTATATAGATAACATGGAACTTAAGTACATGGTTAATAATCCCTTTTTGTAGGGGCGCATATGTCATTGGATTCTATTGTTTTAGGAATGTAACTTTATAGTGGTAGTAAAGCCGAGAAATAGTAATTCGATACTAGATAATTTATCAAGGATTAACTCTGGTGAGGACATGCAGAGCATTAAGGACACAATGTTGGATGCATAACTATTAAAATTAAACTATGTGCCCTCCGATTTAGAATATGTTACTATATTTTTGCATCTTTGGTGTGGTGCATTAAGGCATGAAGAGATTATAGAAGAAACACCTCATCATACATGGTGTGCCTTACATGTTAATCAATGGTGATTTATAAAATTTATTTCGTGATGATATTTTGCCTTTGGTGTGTAGCATGAATGCAAGGATATAATGTAGGAAGCTTGTGGTGGAATTACAGGATGGAATTACGCAGGTAATGCTACCGTGCACAAGATTTTGCTAGTTGGCCTTTGGTGGGAGACACTATATAAGGATTGTAAAGAGTATGCCAAGGTGTGTGATGATTGTTAGTGCCTTGGAAATCTTAGGCATAGAGATGAAATTCCTTTGAGGACCGATAGTGAGTGGATTTTTTTTTTTTGAGAAATGGGCAATTGAATTTGTGGGTCCTATTTCCCCACCTTTGTTGCACTGAGATAGTGTTGTGCTATATTATTACATGTACATATTATATGACAAGGTGGAAGAAGAAAATCCTACGAAGGATTTTACGGTAGCTAAAACAATGAGGTTCTTATGGGAGAACATTATCAAGTAGGTATGGATGTCCATTGCATTTGACAAGTGATAGGGGAACACACTTTTTGAATGATACTATACAAATATGGTTGGTTGAGTTTATGGTGGTGCATCAAAAGACAACACCCTATCACCCATAGGATAATGAAATTGTTGAGGATTTTCAACAAGATATTGGGACATACATTGACTAAGATCTGTGATGTTGGAAGGAAGGATTAGGATGATACATTCTCTGTTGTATTTTAGGAATACAGGAAAACTTACAAACATTTTAACAAAGTCACACCCTTTCAATTGGTGTTTAGCACAAATGTTGTTTTACTATTGGAATTTATGCTACCCTCCATGTGTATTACATGTACGGGAAGACCTGGATGATGAGAAAGTATTTGAAAAGCATATAGATAAAATGATGTATTTGTATGAGTAGCACGCAATCACATGTTGGAACTAGAATACATAAAAGGCTAAACACAAGGCATGGCATGATAGGCACCTTAAGAATAAGTAGTTTGAAGCTGGAAAAATGGTTCTTCTTTATGACTCCAAGTTTTCATGCCACCTTGGGAAATTGAAAGTGCATTGGTTGGGACCATATGTGGTGACATATATACTTGATTCAGGTGCTTGTCAGTTATAGGCCTTTGGATGGAACATGGTTTCCCAAATATTTCAATGGGAGTAGGTTTAAAACCTCGTAAATAAGTCTTCTTGGTGTTTGTAATAAGGTAGTAGTGTCAACTATATTAAATTCCCTTTAATGCATTTATTTTATATATGTTTCCTTACTTCGTTTCTATGATTTTTTAATTTTAGTTTGGTGTTTTTTTGTAAAAATAATGTTTGTGGGCCAATAGATGACTACTATCTAGTGAATTCATGTGCAGAGGACCGTGAATACCTTTAGTTTGGGGTGGAGTAGATACATGATAAATGGGATATGATTAAATGATCTCTGGAGGATGGGTATGCATAGAATAAATATGGTGTAGGTGCTTGAGATAAAGGTGCAGATTAAGGAAAAATTATCATAGATGAAGACCATGCGTAGATGGATAGACGAACAATGTAACGCAAGGTAGAAAACAACTTGGGAAACTACTTCATGTGAGGTGCATTGGATAGGTAATCTAACACATGAAGGCACATGAGAGGAGGTCTTTGGTTGAGAAGTGGGGAGCCCGCGGAAGGTTATGACAAGGGTGTAAAAAAATTAGTGAAATGCATGGAGAAAGTAAGAAGGTATAATTAATGTTGAGTATGGTGGTTGGTGAAGAGAAATCAATGTGGGGAAATTTGAAAATTTTATATAAGGAAGGGTTACGATATCATTTTTATGTTGCATTGTGAAGTGGAGTGTTTGATGCAAGTTGAAGAGCCATCTAAAGAGTGATTTGTGAATGGGATTGTTTGAAAGAGTGAATAAAGACATAGAACTAGGGATATTTGTGCACAACATTTTGTGGATCTCCATCGAGAGAGGGTGTTTGAGTGAGGAAAAGGCATGTGGAGAGAAGATTTACAAGTTAGGGTTTGATGGGAAGCTAGGGCATGCATGTTTGAAGTTGCATGGCTCAAATTTACTACAATAATAAAATATTATTATCACAATGACACATAAATGAGCACCTAGAGAGACCACAAGGGGCAGGAAGCAAAAGGAAGTGTAATTAGAAGTGGAAGCTACCCCCAAAATTATGTTTTTATAAATTTAGTATCCAGAAGGAGTTATAATGGGATTGGAATGGGAATCACATATAAGATGCAACAAGGTAAATGAATACAATCATCAAACCAAGGACAACATGGATGAGTTGGAAAAATAGTTGGTGGTGAAAACATATTTGAGGAAAGAGAATGACATGGCTATCTATTAAGACACAAGTCAAAAGTTGTTGGTAGGTGTTAGAGTCAGGTAGTTGTATGAGCTACTATACTTTGGGAAACTTGAGAAATTATATCAATGGTTGATGTCCTGTGTGCACAAGGAATTCTTATATTTCACAAGGTGATGAATGTGAATTACCACACACTTGATTAGGAAGTTAACAAGGTTGAGGAGTTTGGGTACGGATATTGACAATGATCTCAAGGATGACGAGGCCATAGAAGTAACTTCTCTTGTAATATATTACGTGAAAGGAAGGCATATGAAGGACATAGTCAAGTTAGATAAATATCATGTGATTCAAGAAGCCACACACCTCCTCATCAAGTTGAATAACTAGGAGTGTTGGAGCTAGGTAAACAAAAGATGGCTCCATATCACCAAAAAAATGATAGGAGTCATATATAATTTTTCCTCTTTCATTTTTGATACCATTATTGAAGAAGCGCACCATGGGGATAAGATAAGTTTTGGTGCTATTTTATTGTCTCTTGTGTTTGTGTAAATTGGGGTTCCCGATGGGCCTAAGGATAATAATTGGTAGTTTCCTGAAGAGAATAATTCCCTTACAGACAAGATTTCAAAATATACATATGAGGGATCCATGAGTGGTCCTTAAAAGAAAAGGCTGGAACTTTGTTACAAGAATCTACACGAGGATTTTAAACATGGATAGAGAAAACCAAAGGACCTCTCTTCAATATCAGATAAGAAAGAATAATTCATTAGATATAAACATTTTTGTATAGAAATATTTGGGATGAAGGATGGAAGGTGGAGTCCCTGGTGAAAACTTCCTTATGAATTTACTACATGTTACTTCTAGGAATCGGTGCAAAAAATTTCAAACACGCACGGATTGGTTTTTGATGTAGATAAGGTAGAATACAATTATCATACAATTCGGAAGAAATATTTATACCTAGATATGTCTGTTTATGTAGAGAAGATGATCTCATATGATATAAGCATTAACTCAATGATTTTGGTAGTTAGGAATCTTGGCACAACTAAGGTATACCTTTACCTTAAGCCCAAGTTAGAAAATGGAAAATATATTGAAAATGAGTTTAGGCTTTCTGAATTGCCTAAGGAAAACACATGTTGGGTATGAAACAAGATGAAGAGCCCATAATATCAGAAGAATAAGAATAATTAAAGGAAGACATTGGTGGATTAGATCATGGCTTGTGGAGGTAGCCAATAGCTGGAGTAAAGAGAATACGTGAGGAAGATCCTTCGTGAAGAAATAAGAGGAAGTAGGAGAGGAGATAGGTGCGAGGAGATAGAGATGGAGGATGGAGGCACCGAGGAGAAAAAATTAAGGAGGATGCTAAGAAGAACAAGGATAATAGGAACAAGTGCAAGTGTAGGTCCTTAATATTCGAGGATCCTAAGACCTCTCCCACCAATCCTATGCGAGAGAAGAAGAAACGATGAAATTATATACCAAGATAGGGTGAGGAGGAGGAGTTGGATGGAAGAGTGCACAAAGAGACAGAACTACCTATCATTGAGCTAGATGCTAGAAGATCCTTAGGAGGAAGAGGTGAAGTATGATATAGAAATCTTCAAGGAGCACAAATATGTGGGTGGAGATGAAGAGATAGATAAAGGAAAACCTTCTTCTCATCCCATGAATGAAAAAAATATGTGTTGTAATGGATGGCCTTACTTTGGAAGAAGGTGTGCATGTTCCTAAGGGTAGGTGCTCGAGAGAAAGATAAGGAGGAAATGTATTAAACTCACACATGCTAGGTATGTTAATGATCCCACAAATATCATTTTTATTAGGTTTCAAATCACTTTGGATCCACGATGAACTTTATGGATGGGAGTTTATGGAACCTGAAGTGGAAAACTTACGCACTAGAAAGTAACTCTCTTGGAGCATGCAGACTCATATTGATGAGCCTAAATTTGATATAAAATAAGATGCATGTATCAAGAGGAAAATGAAGAAGAAATCTCAAGCCACACACTAGATGGTGAGGCCTACAGAGTTGACTGATGAGCAGTGAGTTATGCATTGAATAAAATGGAAACAGAAGTCATGTGTAGGAACATAGATAAATCAAACTCACTAAGGGATCTTTTGGAAGAAAATAAGAGCCTGAAAGAACAAGTGGAATGGATGTCTAAGGGGAGAAATAAGGATAAAGAAAAAAAATAGTCAGTATTGTGTAGTAGAGTTGGGGAAGGAGATCATAGATATGCATCCAGATGTAGATGAATAGATTGAAAAGGCTTATCATTCATCTCTACACTTTTTACAAGAATGTGTGTTATTACTAATAAAAAATTAGTTGGGCATGCCATGAGGGACCACAGAGATAGCTTTGTAGAAAGGGGAGGATATTGTAGATTAGAAGAAAAAATCCAAGGCCACGATAAGGCACATAATAGTTGGGTGTGAATCCCTAATTTAGACCTTGAAGGATGAAATGAAGAAGGTAGACTCAGCATTAAATATGTGTGTAGACCCAGAGGTAATAATTAAGAAAAGGAATTTGTCCAAGGAAAATGAGGTTCTTACTACAAAGAATGATGAAAATATTGGGTGTTAGGAGAGGTTGACATTATTAGAACAAAAGTGCGATGCGCTCACACCAACTCGGGAACCTCACACTAAAAAGATAAAGGAGATTTGGAAAATCATGTCCCGATGTATGGATGTAATGGATGGGATGATCTCAAGTCTAACTAATGCTCTTAGGGTACTACGAGAATAAGGGAAATTTTTTTACCTGGGATGAGATTGAGGGAGTACTTACAGACATCCCTAAAAAGACAAAGAAGGCGCTCAGTGAATGGAATGAGTTAGAGGCAGAAATCAAGAGTGAGTACCCTGAGTTACTTCTTCCTTCAGAGGAATAGAGTGCCCAGACTCTTTTTGGTATATGTTCATTCATTATGTACATACATTATTTTATTCCTTATTCTTTATTCGAGAGAGAGAATGCATGATGACCCATTGCAAGGGCAGAAATGAAGTTAGTGTGTGGTAATTTTAGCTGAACATATTTATGCCTAAATTCTAGAGGAACATGAGATTAGGGTGTGCAAGAAGTAGACACATAGGTGAACATAGAAGATCGGTGGATACAGGGCACGTCGAGGGAATTTTGAGCTTGGGACTCGGCCATTTTGAATACACGGGATAAGAATGGATTGAGTGCTAGAAATGTTTTGGACAAGAAGACTTGGAGAAAATGCCAAGCTATTTTGGAACAAGAAGAAGATCAAGAGTCATGTGGAGTTTGACTAATAATAGTATTATATCTAGAGTTAATTATATGGAATCTATTATTAGTGAAGCTTGTATGCTTCTATCGTTGCTTTCTTACCGGTGCATGGCTATTATTAGCATGCAACCTATTTCGAGAGTGTTTGAGTAGTGAAGGAAATTCCCACTACCTATATACGTATTGATTTTCATAGTTTAGAAAACGACGGATATTGTAAAATAGTTATGTTTTTGGTGTATTTTTGTGAAGGAATTTTATGATCATTATTATGATTTATTCGGGTATTATGTTTTGATGCATTAATATTACGGATCGTTGTGGGTGGATATTGATTTTTGACATCTATATTATTAGTTATTATCGTAAACATTGAAAAATTACCGATAATGGAAGACAAATAAAATACAATGCAAGCCTCCTTGTAATCCTTAAGTGCAAACCTCAAAGAAAAGGTTGTAGAAACTTCATTTGTGAACCTGATAAATGGATGTGGGTGCTCTTGAATGTTCTTCAAATGTGAGTGCAAATGCTACAAAAAAATAGATTTGGCTTGGAAATTTAGCAGAGTGATTGTACTTAAATTAGTTGGAAATTAGTTACACACAATTTAATGCACATGTTAAAAATAACATTGGAGGAGTTTATAGTAGTGCTGAGGCATTTAGGGGTAGTAAATGAATTAATTTTAGAAGTTACATCTAGGAAGGTGGTTGTACGTGCAATTAAATTACCCCCACCTTTCTAGGATTCTAGAAGTGCAGTTAACTAGGATGAAGGATATGGAGTCCAAGTGGAGTCTAAGTGGATGTTGACCAAGTGGTAGTTGACTAGGATGTGCACACACTTAATTAATTAATTAATTAATTAATAAATGATAATTAAATTAGCTAAAGGGGTACTAGGGGTACTATGGATTAATTTAATTAATCCAAAGGGTGCAATGTGTATGAATTAATCAATTTAATCAATTAATCACAAATGGGTGAATAACAGGGTGTATTAGGATAAACACGGGAACAAGTGGAAACAGTGTGTAATTTTGGGGTGTCTACATTTTTCCCCTCTTTAAAGTGTTATTGCAAAGTAATAGTGCTTTAAAGATAGTAGACACATGTAGATCAACGAGTGGAAAATTGTGAAGCATTGGATGCCCCAACAAAGAAGAGTGAAGCATTAGGATGAAAATGAACCATTGGGATGCCCCAACAATTAGAATGGTAGAGGAATTCCCCCTCAAGTGGGTGGATGATGCAGCAAGGTGGTGGACAACCACTTGATAGGAAGAAAAAAGGGATTGGAACAAGGATGGGAAAAAGGATTGTGCTCGTAACATGAGCTTCATTTGGAGAATAATTTTAGAACAACCTTATTTTTTTTATTACACAATAGAGTTATCACCATGATTATAAAATAATCAAGATGGTTAACCCAAATGATACGTAAACAAACACACACAACAAAGAAAATATAAAAAAGGAAAAAAACCCAATATACAAAGTAGATGTCGGCATTAGGGTTATAAAGGAACCAAGATGTAATCACACTACTTGTAAGTGGTCCAAAAAGTAAACATCAACAATGCAACACAAATTCAAAAAAAGAAGACAATCAACTATGCCCCTAATGTGTGCCACAATGATGATTAAGTAGATACAAATGCTCCCAAGTGGGAATAGGATCAAACTGGAAGAGTGGAGTTAAAGTGACTCCTTATGACACTCTTGTTGAATCCATTGTGCAAATGATCAAAGTTAAATTTCCCCTAGGTGAAGTTATATCATGAAGGAAAAACAATTTTGTGACTTGCCCCAAGCAGAGTTAGCATATCATGCAAAGGGAAGAAAGTGATAGTTGTAAGATTGACACGATCACTAGGGTAATAGATAAAGGTATGACATTTATCAAGATTGTATTGAGATGTTGAATGATTCACTTTAAGGGTTTTCCAATTGTAGGATTTCTATGATAAGTGAATGTTTGTTTGAATTTTGTAATTTTTTTTTTTTTTTTTTTTTTAATTTTGAAATATTTGATTTTTTTAATTTTTTTTTTTGAAATTTTGGAAGGAATTGAAAAGACAAATGCAAAGAAATCACAAGCAAAAAACATGAATACACAAAAAAGGAAAATGCTCCATGGCTTAAATAAACCAGAGAAAAACACAACACATGCAAATGACAAAAAGATACAAAACAAGCAATAGAAACAAACCCAATATGAACAAGAAGGATCCACACCAAAGTTATATGTGAACTAAGATGTAAATAAATTTCCTACAATTGGTCCATAAGCACATTCCTATATACATAGTACTAGTTATTCTAACTAACAAACATAAGAGACTAAGCTAAGAATATACAAGACAACATTCCATATGTACAAACTTTAAACAAGCAAATACAACAAACAAGCTAGTGAACAAAACACACCAATGTTAAATACTAACAAACAATCTATAATATAACACAACTCACAACAATAATGTCCAAAGACTTTCGAGTGTTTTATACAATGAAGAAATGAACAAATGTCAAGTTTCCCCAAGAAAGCCAAAGCCAAGTGATGTCCCTAAGCAAAGTTACATTGCAAAGAGTGGCTTGATTGATTGGAAAAGATGATTGGGAACAATCAGATGAAGAAAATGGTGAATGAAATTACATAGTCACATGAGTGTTTTTTTTGGAAAGCATTTTGAAACATTTTGTATGTTTTTTTTGTATTTTCTGAACAATTTTATATTTTTTGGGATTTTGAACAATTTTATATTGTTTTTGAAGTTTTGTGAAACATTTTGAATGTTTTTGGTCTTTTTGGAATTTTGAACCACATGCCAAAGAAGAGGGAAAGGAAATTCCCAAGTCAAAACCAACATGCTACATATGAAGGAAGTGAATGAAAGCATAATGGAAGGTGAACAATAGTGGTAGACAATGGGCATGACAACCTAACAAGGAGAACATGTGACACATGGCGAGGTAAAAAGATACAAGGGAAACAAAGTGAAATGATGAAACAGGTGGATGCACTGATATGCCCCCAACACAAGGGTTACTCTTGGAGACTTAGAGTAGAACTTATTAGATGAATGGCATTCATAGGCTCCTTCAACTCTTTTCCATCCTCGTAGATAGTTTGTATGTGCAGATCCAAATTTAGTAGTTATAACATAAGGACCCAACCAATTAGGCTCAAATTTTCCCTATTTTTCTCATGGTTTAGTTGTGTTCTTCTGATTTTCCTTTAGGACAAATCACCAATTTCAAACTATCGAGGTTTGATCTTGTGATTATAATTATGGCATAGTCTATTATGATATACCTACATATGGTCTAAGGCATGAAGCCATCTCTCATCCAAGTAATTCTATCTCTGCAAGGCATGTAACATGGTAATCCTCTTCATGAATGAGGTGTTGAGGGAGACACGAAGTGAAGGAAGTTCAAACTTTGATAGGTAATATGGCTTCAGAGCCATATACTAGGGAAAAGGAGTAGCTCTTGTAGGTGTACAAAAGGAAGTGCGGTAGGCCCAGAGGGTGGGATACAACTGTGTATGCCAATTACATCCATGTTTATTGACTATTTTTTTTCTAGAATGGATTTGATAGTCTTGTTTGATGCTTTGGATTGGCCATTACATTGTGGATAGTAGGGTGTAGCCCATTTTAGGTGGATATTATATTTTTAGCTAGGGCCTTGAGATCCTTATTTTTGAAAGAACCACCATTATTAGTGACAATAACAATGGGGATGCCAAAATGACAGATAATATGGTTGAAAATGAATTTAGAAATATTGCACCCAAGTAACATTGGTAAGAGGCATAGCCTCAACCCACTTGGTGAAATACTTAGTGGTAGTTATAATAAATGTGTGGCCATCAGAAGATGTGGGCTTTATTTTTCCAATTAAATCGAGTCCCCATTTTGAAAAAGGCCAAGGTGAAGTAATGGGATGCAAGGCTTGGGATGGTGCATGAATGAGATTACCATGTTTTTGGAAAGCCTGACATTTCTTCACAAAGTTGCATGCATCTTCCTCCATTATGGGCCAATAGTATCCAATGCAAGATCTTCTTCGCAAGGACCATTCCACTAGTATGGGCACCACAAATACCCAAATGTACTTCAACTAGCATCTGATTAGCTTCATCTGATTGAGACATCTTAAGAGAGTCCCATCATAGCCTCTTTGATACAAGGTGTCAACAAGAAGGGTGTAGTGTGAAGCATGTTGTGCTAAGGCTCTTTTATTAGCTGAATTAAAATTAGGAGGGTAGGATTTGGTTTGAATGAAGGTATATATATCGTGGTACAGGGATGATCAAGACCAACAATCTCACAAACCATGGTGGACTCGTAATTCATATGTGGGCACCAAAATATGTTCAACGAGGAACTCATTGTGATTTTGATTAGTGTCAAATGAAATAAGGGAGGTGATAGTTTCCATGACATCCACTTGCTTTTTTTTGTATGAGGAACTTGTTCAAAATTGATAATCTAGAAATACCCTCTAAGGCTATCAACCATTATTTATAGGGTAAGATATTTTCATATTTTACTTGATATTCTTCATTAACTTGATTAATGATGAGAAGAGAATCACCAAAAACTGTCAATTCTTGCAGTGCCATGAGATAAAAACCCTAAGCCTGCTATCAATGCTTCATACTACTATGTTATTTGTGCAAGGGAAGATGATACATGATAAGATTTAGGTATGAGGTCTCCATCTAGTGTACGCAAGATGATTCCTGCTCCAAAACCATGGATGTTGCAAGATCCATCAAAGAATAATGTCCATAAGGGTGTTGCTTCTATGTACAAAAGGTCTTCATCTAGAAATTCAAAATTTAATGGTTGTGAACCTAGAAATGGTGTTGGCTAGTTGATCTGCTAGTGCTTGACCTTTGATAGCTTTTTGATTGACAATTTCAATGTCAAATTCATTAAGTAGTGCAATCTAACTAGACATTCATCCTGTTATGACTGGTCTCAAAAGTAAGTACTTAAGAGGATCAACCCTTGAAATTATCTTGGTGGTATGATTTAGAGATAGTGTCGCAGCTTTGCCAAAAGTATAAGAAACCGCTAAACAAGCCTTTTCAACCTTGTGAATACTTGGTCTCATGTTCAAGAAGAGTTTTGCTCAAGTAATACACAACTTGTTCCTAACCCTTATCATTGTGTTGTGCCAATAATGCCCCAATGGCATGTTCTATTGCAGATGTATACAACAACATAGGTTTATCCTATATAGGTGGCATGAGTACCGATGGAGATGCCAAGGTATTCTTTCAATTTTGCAAAGGCATCTTGATAGTCTTGTGTCCATTTGAATTGGACATCCTTCTTCTTAAAGTTGGTTGAAGTGATGGCACTTATCTACCAATTGAGAGATGAAGTGATGAATAGACTGTATTTTTCCTTGTAGGCCCCTTAGTTGTCGAAGGTTTTGAGGAGGTGGCATATCTATTATAGCTTTGACCTTGGTAGGGTCCACTTCAATTCCTCTTCATGAGACAATGAATCCTAGAAGTTTTCCTGAAGTGACACCAAAGACACATTTTTTTGGATTAAGGTGAACCTTGTACTCCCTTAACCACTCAAATATACACCTAAGAACTGTTGGATGATCCACTCTAGTCTTTGATTTAGCAATAATATCATCGACATAATCCTCCATTATGTCATGAAGAAGGTCATGGAAAATAATAGTCATGACACGTTGATAAGTTACACCAACATTTTTAAGGCCAAAAGGCATGACCTTGTAACAAAATGTCCCCCATGGGGTTGTAAAATTTATTTTTATGTTGGTCTTCTTCAAGCAATTTGAATTTGGTTATACCTAAAAATCCATCCATAAGGGATAACATCTCATGGCCCACAATAGAATCGATAATCATGTCAATATTAGGAAAAGGGAAGTCATCCTTGGGACATGCCTTATTAATGTCACATGGAAAATCTATACAAATATGGATTTTGGGGGTCTTCTTCACAACTGGTACCATATTAGATATCCACTCTGAGTAGTCAATGCACCATATGAAGCCTGCATCCAATAATTTTTGTAGTTTGGCCTTAACAAGCAATGTGACCTTGGGATGCATTTTACGTAGTTTTTGCTTTATAAGTTTAGCATCTGGGTGCACCACAAGGTGATGAACCACAAGAGAAGGATCAAGGCCTGGCATATCTTTGTAAGACCAAGTGAATACATCCTGAAACTTGATTAGAAGTGTTGTGAAGGATTTGATTTTCAGTTTTTGATAAATTGGCACCTAGTTGTAACAATTTTGGTTGGTCTTTAGTTCCAATGTTAATGGTTGTTGTCTCTTCTACCAACAACTTAGAAGTGTCATTATCTTGAAATGATGTTGTAGGCTTGTGTAGATTTTTGATATTTCTAGATCTGAATCTCCTCTCTCTAGTGCCTCTGAAAGGTTTTCACTAGGAGATGCATCTTTTCTTTCTTTTTCTTTTTCATTTTTTGCTTCTCGTATAATGCCTCAGAAAGGTTTTCACTATGTGAGATATAATTTTTATTTTTTTTGTGTTTAATTTATTTTTCTTTAGGACTGGAGATTGTAAGTTCTTCACCAAAGTAGGTGGTAGCATCAAGGTTTATATCAAAACCCTTCTTGTGATCCGACAAGGGAAAAGGGTCCGAGCCCCGAGGAACTCCTGGATGGCCTCATCATTTTGAAAGAGGTCCATGGAAATATGACACTATTGGTCTTGATCAATGAGGGAAGGATAAACAACATCAAGGGTTTGAATGGATAAGTATTCAGAGGAAAAGTGTAGTTTCAACTAGGTCTTGAAGAGGCTATGTGTGGAACCGGTCTCAACTTTGGAATCCGAGTCCTCATCACTAGGTAATACATCAAATACTATAGGCCTCTTCTCATATGTCTCATATCCTAGACCATATGTGTAAAGATTAGACTTGATATTCATAGGTTCAAGAACACCATGTTCTTGTGGGCCAAGGCCTCTTCCTTTCTAGTTCATGTTTTTCATCATTTTATGGCCCTTGGTGTAATCAAGTGGATTCATAGCATTCTACCATCCTATCTTTGTATAGCCAAGAGTTGTTAGAGATTGGAATATGTTCATCTTCTAGATATCCATATCATCTCCAAAGAGTTTTTCCGAGATAGTAAGCTGGAGGTTCTCGTAGATGAGGTGTTAGGATGCCCATAGTTGTGAGGTGATAATGGGAGTTTTCCAACAAGAAATGCATTTTCAAGTGTGTACTCACCTAAGCCTTTATGGGAGAATGTAACTTCAGGTGACACCTTAGATGTAGATGCTTTAGAGGAAGGCACAGAGGCATGAGGAATATCCTCAGGTGACACTTTAGATGTAGATTCTTTAGAAAGAGGAGAAAGAAAGCATGAGGGTGCAATATTACATCAAGGTCAATACGGTTGGTAACAATAGGAGTTACTAGATATCTAGTTGTGCTATCAAGATGGACAATAATTTTCTTTTTTGTACCTTGCTTAAAAAACTTACAGTATTCAAAGGGGTCAAGTATCACCACGCAAGGTGAACTCTCTCGTCATTATGTGGAAAATTTATGCATTGATGGAAGGTGGAAGGTACTACATGCATCACATGTATCCAAGGTCTACCCAAAAGAAGGTTATACAATGTTTTTGTATCAACTACATGACATACAATGTCAAGGAGCTGTGGGCCTACTTGTATGGGAAGAGTGATGGTACCACAAGAATGGCGCTTGGTATTATCATAACCATGAATGGTAATGATATTAACATCTAAGTCATCTATTGTATGACCAAGGCAGTGAAGCATTTTTATAGAAAAAATGTTAAGAGTCACTCCATTTTCGATAAGAACTCTCTTGACCTTATGGTCTATAATGTAGGCTTTGATGTACAAGGAGTTATTGTTAATCAGATTTGGGTTCAACATATCTTGAGGGCCAAAAGATAGGATAGGAGTTTCAGGCATAAGGTTTGTGATCATATCTTGAAATTGTTGAACATTGAGAGTATGAGGAACACGTGATTCATTTAGAGCACAGTGAGAATATCCTGAAAGCTAGGTGACTCTTTTAATAGTTCCATAGAGAGATATATGCACTAGCATGGTTACTAATTGTTTGATGAAGTCATACTGACCAGGAGTGGGAGATTTGGCATTAGAGTTTGACTTTTGATTTGAAGGAGCTGTTGGTTTGGATGTTTGAGGTTATAGAAGACGTAGAAGGTTGGTTTTCCACGAGAACCCATATCTTCCTTTGGCATGTGGTCACAACATTACTCAAAGGTTTGAATTTAATGGTCACCATTATAGATGGTACTTCCTCAATAAATGAGATAATTGAATTGAAATCAATGTTATTGGTAGAGGGACCTTTGTCAACATTTTTATTATCATCACCACCATGTTTGGGAAATGGGTTTGAGAACACCTTGAGATTTTCATTGGGTGTTTTATTTGGTGATGGTTCTTCAATAGTGATATCTCCACTATCAATGAGGTCTTGGACAAAGTGACGTAAGTGAAAGCATCGATCAAGTTGGGTGACCATCAATGCGATGAAAATCACAATAAGTATCAACTTTATACCAAGTAGGCTTGGGTTCTCCCTCAACCCAAGGTCTGGTGATGGGATAGGTAACCATGTTTGCATTAATGAGTTGTTGGAGGACACTTGATAGAGGTTCTCCCAAAGGAGTGAAATGACGTCGCTTAGAATCAGAGAGGAGGAAACCTCTTTACTAGAAACAACAAGAGGTTGTTTACCTTTGTTTGGTCTAGTCTGAGTGTTTTGGACATTGTGGACATTGAGGTTTTTCTATAACACCATCATTGACCATATTACAATTATAGTTAACATGTTTAGATTTGTCTTGGTGAGAGCTATTAGGATGGTTACTATGTTTCCCATTATCTTTTGAATGAGGTTTAATCAAACCTTTTATGACAAGGGATTTTTCAATCTGTGATCCTTTCTCAATAACTTCTTCAAAAGTATTAAGGCAATGCATTTGCATGTGAAAGGATAGCTCACTATTGAGGTTAGGTACAAATATGCTCACAAGATATTTCTCTTAGGCATGGAGCATGGGAAGCGACTAGCAATCCCACACCATCTTTGTAGGAATTGTGCAAAGGTTTCATTTGTTCATTGTTTGGCATTACACAAATCCATCATTGTAATTTTAGAGTCTAGGTTGAATGAGAAATGTTTAATGAAATTCTCTAAGAGGTCCATAAAATTTTGTATAGAGCCCTTGGGGAGGTGTAGAAACCAGTCCAAGGCTTTTCCACCTAGACTTTTGGAAAGAGATGACATTAAGAAGACATCACTATAGGCCACCTCTTGACAAGCCATATAAAACTCCTTGATATGCTCTCTAGGATCATTCTTTCCCTTGTATTTTTCAAATTTGGGCATCTCAAAATATTTGGGAAAGGGGACATGTAAAATGTCCTTATCGAAGGGGTAAGGACACAATTCTTCAAAGTTGAATTGTTTGCATTGATGTTGCATACCCGAGATGGTGTCCTTCATCATTTTCCATTCTTGGGAAAATGGTGAGTTGTTCTGCAAGAAAGATAAGGAACCATCACTCATAGAGTTTTTTATCTTTGGTGTGTGTGTATGACTCTTAAATGAAGCATCACTAGTTTTCTTTGGTGCCTCATTATTATGGGATTCATTGGTGACTTTGGAATTTAAGATAGCAAGTTTCTTAGCCATGTCATTAATTTGATTCATGAGGGATCTTGAGTGGGATCGGTGGCCGAATCAGTTGATTTTCCTTTGTTCCCTTCATCATATTTGTCTTTTTTTGGTTCATCACCTTTGGTGTTGTTCGAGGTGGACTTGTTTCGATCATCATTGTTTGTGTGACTAGGTCCCGCCTCATCATCATTATTTGTCAAATGAAAGGTTCACCCTTGTTAGGTGGTGGTTTGCCAAGTAATGTTTCATAGAATATCCTCTTCGAAATCAAAATGAGGGTAATTTTATCCCATCTCAAGGAGATGAAGAAAAATTGGTCCTTATTCATACGTAAGATGTTTTCGACATGGGATTGTTCTTTGAGTGAGATCTCATTCTGATCATCCTCAGAGTTTTGGTCATTATCACTATCAAAATTTCCAAAAGGATTTTAATGTCATTCATTCCTTCCAAAAGGACTATAATATTTGTGTCGTGTTCCCACCATTTTTAAAAGAGGGAGGAGAAAAAAGAGAGATGAAAGATAACTCAACCCTGCAACAAAGTGAATGTGATGATGGAAGAGAGGTGTGTGATTAAGTTTGGTAATAAATTGTCCCTTAACAAAGTGAATGCTAAGATGGGCAAGATGGAAGATATAAATGACGCAACCCTTAACAAATTGAATGTCAAGATGGAAGATATTAATGACTTAACCCTTAAAAAGTGAATGTCAAGATGGAAGCGTGTAAAAGTGTTTGATAAACTCAACCCTTGAAAAAGTGAATGCCAAGATGGAAGAGTGGTTTGATGTGGTGAAGGTTCTCATCCTCTAACAAATTGAATGCTAGAATGGAGGAGAGTTATAGTGAAAAATTCTAAATGTGCTCAACCTCTAACAATGTGAATGCTAGAGTGGAGGAGCGAGGATAGATTGATTACAAATGCACTCTACCACCTAGAAAAGTGAATGCTAGATGGGAAGAGGGTATGAAAAAGGATTCAAATCATATGTGATGTGCTCAACCCTTAACAATAATTAGTTAAGAAGGAAGAGGTTAATGAAGGGATAAGACTCAAATATCAACAACGTAAACATTGGGAAAAGAAGATATGATGAAGTGTCTAAAACACAAAAAATATTTTGTCAAGTTAGAGATGTGAAGAAAGAAAATGTATATAGTTTAACAATGATGTTGTCAAACTAAAGGATGTAAGAAGAAGATAATGAAAATAAGATGTGATGAAATTGAGTTGTGACAAAGTGGAACCTAACACTATCAAAGTGTGAGTCGTAAGATGAAAGTGCTTGAGCGAGGATGTGGATATCCGTAACTCAAGACTTGATGTTGAAAAGAAGATGGAAACTTAAAATTTGGGGAATGTAATCCAAATGTTTAAGTCAAGAATGAAATGGGAGATAAACTCAAAATGAGGTGAGTATGAAAGATAGAAGAATTTGATGACCGCAAAAGAGGAAGACTCAAATAAGTGAATGAGAACTCCAAATGAATGAAAGAAGATCAAATGGAGAACACAATGAGGATGGAAAATATTGAAATAATGAAAAAGAGACAAAAGTTCCAAAAAGGGGAATTTCAAGAGTAAAATGAAAGTTAGTGAATGAATGACGATGAAGAGGAAAGATGATGAGAAGAGATGAAATGAGAATTGAAAGTAAAATCCAAACAAGGAGTGTTTGGAAAATGACGAAAAGATAAGGAAAGTGAAAGATGGATCCCAAACAAGGAGTGTTTGGGAAAAATCGAGTGTGGAACACTACTACAAAAAGAAAGAAAACAAAAGAAGAAAATAGAAAAAGAGGTTTTTGTTTAAATGTTTGTTTGTGGCCTCTACCTTAAATTGGCTTGGAAAATGTTTGGCTTCCTAGGTGGCTCTCTCAACTAGGTGTCAGTAGTATATCCGAGAAAGCATGATGTTATTATTTAGGATGACTTTATTTTACCCCCTTTGAAACCCTGAGAAAAGAAAAATCACCTGAAAATGGAAGATAAACAAAATACAATACAAACCTCCCTGTAATCCTTAAATGCAAACCTCAGTAAAGGTTGTAGAAAATTCATTTTTGAACCTAATAAATGGATGTGGGTGCTCTTGAATGCTCTTCAAATGTGAGTGAAAATGCTACGAAACATATACTTTGGCTTGGAAATTTAGTAGAGTGATTGTACTTAAATCCAAGAGGATTTGTAAGAGAGTAAGCCTATAATTTATAGAGGTAGAAGTAGTTGGAAATTAGTTACAAACAGGTTGAATGCACATGCTAAAAATAGCATTGGAGGAGGTTACAGTAGTGTTGAAGAATTTAGGGGTAGTAAATGAATTAATTGTAGAAGTTGCATCGGGAAGGTGGTTGTACGTGTAATTCAATTTCCCCCACCTTTCTAGGATTCTAGAAGTGCTAGTTAACTAGGATGAGGATATGGAGTCCAAGTGGAGTCTAAGTGGATGTTGACTAAGAGGCAGTTGACTAGGATGTGCACATAATTAATAAATGATAATTAACTTAGCTAAAGGGGTAAAAAGGGTACTATTGATTAATTTAATTAATCCAAAGGGTGTAATTTGTATGAATTAATCAATTAATCACAAATGGATGAATAACATGGTATATTAGGATAGCGCTGGGAACATGTGGAAACAAGTGTGTAATTTTGGGGTTTCTACAATTGTATGGTAAATATGATCTTGATCCTTATTTTATTCGCTATGCACTATGGTTGTGATCTATTTCATGTCATGTTTTACATTTAATTACTTGTTATAGATATGGAATTATTTTATGATCATGCTAACTGCTTGAAAAGACTGGTATAAAAGAGGGACTTGGTACCTTTGCGTGCTTTAGGTGAGAACTCATATCTGTCTAAGTGATGGGCCAACACATTTAGGGTTTAATAAAGAAAATAAACTACATGACTTGTGTTCCTCACAAGTGGCGTCCCTTTACGAACTCACTTGAAAACACTTATACAAATTCTACGAACAGATCCTTCAATTCTTGGGATATTGATTCTCCTTTCTTTTTTGTTGTACTTGCAATTTCTCTTTACATATGTTTAGCTATGAACAAAAAATATTTATTTTTATGCTTCACCTCACTCAAGAATTACTTCCCGATAACAATAAACCTTATTTCATTTCTTTTCTATGTCACCCTTATATTTTATTGGATTTAGAGTGCACTATTTCCCATCCTTCATCACCTTGTAGATATTTGCAATGCCATCACGTTTTTCCTTCAAGTTGAACTACAAACACATTCTATTTAGCACATGACATATGTCTATAGGCATATTATCATACAAAATTTCATCCTTGTATCTCCCTATATGGAAATAACCAAATGTTACCAAAAATGTTGGCGTACCTTGTACAACTACAAAACATTATAGGTATTAGGATGTTCTATCCTCTTTAACCCTAGTTTACCCATCATCTCTTGTGTATCCATATTATTATTTATCTTTTTATCCACTAACAATTTACAAAATTTACCTCCCTACTTACATGGAATTATGAACAAATTCTTTCTCTATTCAGGATCAACTTCTTCTTTCACTAATTTCAATAATATGCACTTCAACATCAACACTTATTTCATATTTAGGTATTATCCATATCTTGAAAAACCATCATCATCAACTTACATACTTTTAACACTCACATTCCTCCTCTTACTATCATTCTTGGCATGTGAGAACTCAAAATATATATTCTCTATTTTTCCACACTTGTAACATGTACTGCAGAATCCACAAACTCTTTATTTTATAAAGGATCATCTTCCCCTAGATGTATTTCCTTCTTCTCGGCATTCCTTCACCGTGAAGCTTTGAACTATTATTTCCTTCATGATGTATGGAGTCTATGGACTTGTGTGATTTTAATCTTTTTACAGGAAATTTTTTTGCTTCTTTTGATACAAATCCTCTACCTTCATAGTATAGTGATAGGATTCCTCTACTAAATACAATTAGATCATTATAAACTCGTTGATCCAAATCAAGAGAAAATTACAAAAAATTTCACCAAATTCACTTTATAAAATGATTTACGGATAAATTTTAACATTATAACATTTCTCTATTTTTAATTAATTTTCAAAATTTGTGAAAACTATGCAAGATTAGGAAATAATCGATCAAGACAGATAAAATAAGACAAACATAATTGATGATAGAGTTTGGTATCAAAACCTACATCTTTGGGTCCATTTAAAAGACCAATCTATTAAAAATATGCCCAAAAATGTATAATACGAAAATTACATATCTTTTAGCAATTACATGATTATGATAATATCCCTATAAAATAAACCTAAGTATCCTTTGGAATTTTTTACTAATTCCACTCCTAGCTCTCATAATGAGAAAAACTAGATCATATGCTTAGCAGAACTACTATACAAATATCAAGTGATTCGTATTTATAATGTGACAACCCCATGTAGTGTAACGGTTAGGGATGTTTTGGAACACAGTGGGTCAAGGGTTTGACCCCTTTTTCCACCACCCATTTATTTTTTTATACTATTATGGGTATTATCCCATATGCCATGTGTGACAGTGACAACGATATTTATATTGGTGCCCGAGAATGTTGTAAGGCAGTCTTAAAGACCTCTTTTTTAATCGATGCATGGCTACCCGAGTTTTCATGGAGACCGAGTTAGGCTGGGTATGTAACGGTCACTTTGCTAATGTGGTCATCGATTGATGGAGGGATAAGTGGAGGTGAGGAAATAGAAAATTCTCCCCTAAGCAAATTAAGTGCTTAGAAGGATGAGTGGATAGGTGGTAGGGAGTTGGGAATGCAATGTGGTGAGCTATATTTGAAGCATCGAGATGAAATGGTAAATGGTGGAATAAGTAGATGATGGGAAGGTAGAATCAGTTAACTAATCCAACTTGGTTCACCGATTCGGATTTCTACCAATATAATATGTATATACATGATACAATTAATCCCACATGTTGTGGGTTAAAAATATAATAGAAAATATATGCAAAATCATGAAAATGAATAAGGTGAATATTGGAGGCTAAGGTACCCCTCCATAATCGAGTGTGTTGAACCTAGCTGAGGGCCCCCAACTAGTAAATAGTGGGGTCCTCTTGTATGCAACCGAGTGTAAAACACCGACACTCCAAAACAATATATTTTTCTCCATTTCTTTCGCATACATGTTCTTCATACCATTGCCAAGCTCTTGAAAAACTCTACACTAAGAAACTGATTGTGATAAATTTTGGAAGATCGTAGATTGACATTTCCCATTGAGGATCCACCGGATCATGAAGGTACTCCACATCACCCCTTCGCGAGGTTCTCACCATCCTTTCCAAAATGACATCTTCCTGTAATTCATCCATACACTCGTAAGAAATATCACCAATGAAGGAACCGAGACATTAGTTCATCATGATCAATAATCTAGGTGGTTCATACAAATTCATTTTTTCCACACTCACAACTCGAATAAATCTTCATGTAAAGAGGTAAATCGACCAAAAAATCATTATTACTAACTTTTTCCAAAATTTGGAATAGACTATACCTAATTGGTTTCAATTTTTTACCTTCACTTCGTTAGTTTTCCTCATCGATATGAAGCCAAATTTGAATCACCCACCCGTGATTTATGATCGAGTTCTATGTTTATCATGCCTTACCTTATATTTTTCTTGACTTTTTTCAACTGTTCTCAAAAAAACTAATGGACCTTTGTATCCACTACACAAACTTCTTAGCTTTTTCAGTATCACTATGTCCATTAACAAAAATTTCTTATCCAAAAGTGAAATCTAATGGAGATTTAGGTAGATAACCAAAACAAGTCTCAAAAGGAGACTTCATAGTAGAAGAATGAATGACACAGTTATAGGTATGCTACACATAATACAAATGTTCATCCCACAATTTAGGATGTTTTCCACAATACCCTCTGAGAAGATGTACCACAATGCAGTTTATGACCTCTATTTTGCCATCAATTTGTGGATGAAAAGTAGTACTTTTCTTTAGTCTAGTGTCCATCAAGTCCCACAAAGATGACTAAAACTCCCTAAGAAATGTAGAATACTAATCAGAAATAATATAATTGGGAAAACAAAAATAAACTCATACATACTGAAAGAATAAGTGTGCAGTCCCTTCACCAGTAATTTGCTTAGTACAAGGAATCAACACACATTTTTCTAAATCTATCCACAACCACATATAGATAGTCATGTTTTCTCCATGACATGGGAAAGCCTCCTACAAAATCCATGGAAATACTTTCCCAAGGATGAGTAGGGATGGGAAGAGGAGTGTAAAGTCCTAACTTCCTATTGCTAGGCTTGCTTGTGGCATAAAGAACACATCCCTTTATATATCTGGTTACATACTCCTACATACGAGGCCAATAACAATACATCTGTAAATGTGCAACAATTTTACCGACACCAAAATGTCCTGATATAAGAGAAGTATGAGCTTCCCTAACCATATGAACCCTTTCATTATATGAAATGTAAAGTTTACTAGAATTATACAAGAGTCCACCATGCACATGATAATCTTATGTTCCTACATGTTTACCACTCATCAAATCTTCATACACTTCCTTAAAATTAGAAACATTAGCATATTTTTCCTTATAACTATTATGAACTAAAGAAATATGTTGTAAAATAACAGATGAAACAACAACTGGAGGACTAGCTAACATATCTACAACCTTATCTTGTGTACCCTTATTATACCGATCACAAAATGAAATTTTTGTACAAAACCCATCCAACAAAAGTTTCTAAAATGTTGTAGTTTGGTTTGTGAGTGGAGGTACTGGAGGTGCTGATGATCGGTATGAATCAACTGTTTATTTTCCCATTAAGTAATGTTTCCATTTTTAACACTTTGAACCAAAGCATACAAATATTTATCATAAGTTGGATAATTTCTTACCGTGCTTGTGAAGGTCTCGGAATGGTAACAAATAGGTTTTCTTTTTGCATAAAAATGGCCCCCATTGCATAATCACTAGTATTTTTCTTGATCTCAAATGATTGCTACAAATATGGAAGTGCCAAGACTAGAGTAGTACTAATCTTCTCTTTCAGTGTGTCAAAATCCTTTTGATGTTTGCCTCCCCACTGAAATACTTGTTTGATGCTTGTCAAAGAATGCAAAGGAGATGTAATAAATGAGAAGTTAGCAATAAAATTTCTCCAATACTGAACTGCACCAAGAAAGATCCTAACCTCTGTCACATTATTGGGTTTAGGCCAATTAACAATGACCTCAACTTTTGTAGGATCAATTTTTAATGTACCATGTTCCACAACATAACCCAAATAAATTAGAGATGTTTTTCATAATTCACACTTAGACATCTTTAAACACAATTTATCCTTTCTAAAATCATCCAAAACTTTTTGTATGTTAACAAAATGTTCATTCCATGATTTACTAACAATCATCTAATTAGAATATTAAAAATTCATCAATGAATGGCCTAAAAACATCATTCATCACACACATGAATGTATCCAGTGAATTGCACAATCCAAAAGGCATAACAATACATTCAAATAAACCCTATTTTGTTTTAAAATTAGTTTTCCAAATATCACCTTCACTTATTCTATCCTAGTGATAACCACTCCTTAAGTCTAACTTAGTGAAATAAACAACATTTTTCAATGGATCCAATAAATCATCAATGCAAGGAAGAGGGTAGTGATTTTTCACAATAAATTTATTCAAAGCATGAAAATCAACACACATTCACCATGTGCCATATTTCTTAGGAAAAAGTCATAGGAGAACCACAAGGAGGTGAACTTGGATGGATGAATCCTTTTTCAATAATTCCATCACCTACTTCTTGATCTCCTCATTTTCATCCATGGATAGTCTATACATGTCAATATTAGGAAGAGGTGCATCCTACAACAACTGAATCTCATGTTGAACTCCTTTTTAGGAGGAAGACCTTGTGGTTCTGAAACACGTCATCATAGTTAGAAACAACTTTAATCAAATACTCATGATGTTTAGGATCACAATATTTAAAATATTTTTCATGGTCTTTCTCTTTAGATTTTATCACCATGAGTACAAAATTCTTTCTTGAATTGACAAGCCTTTTCATCTTCCCTATAGTAACCAAAGAAAGACTTGTTTTCACCCGATGATCTCTAACAATGTATTCAACCCCATCTTTAACAAGAAAGTAATTTTTATCTTCCCTATAGAAGACTGATTTACAATCATAAAGATAAGGACTTCCCAAGAAAACACCACAATTTTCTAAAGGTATAACATCCAAAACAACCTCATCTACAAACTTGTCTGTAATATAAAATATGAACCTATAAGTTCTTGTTACCTATAACTTTACATTATCACAAACCCAACTGAGAGGATAAGGCTTAGGATGTGGCTTGGTTTGGAGTCCCAATTTCTTTACAACCTATTCTAAAATCATATTAGCTTGAGATCCATTATCAAAGAGAGTGTCAATTTTTGTATGTTTAGAAAAAAATCTAAGGTGGAAAATATCATTTCTTTTCTTTTCATCATGCATAGATTATTTGTTAGAAGAAGATGCAATAGTAGATGAACTAGTGCTAGAAGAAGAGGAAGAAATACAACCTTTTAGACCCATAGCTATGATCTTGGTCTCATCACCAGAGTCAGATCCAAGATCATGCACCATAGTATTAGTTTTCTTTTTTTTCCCTTTATGTTACTTATCCATTTAGGTTTCATTTTTGGATGTAACTTCCAACACCTAGATTCATCATGAATTCCTTTACAATGATTGTAAACCATTTTTTCATATTCTTTCTTAACAATAGAATTATTTTTCTTCTTACCCTTTCCTTTACCTCGTTCTTTTTAAAATTTTCCTTGGTCGTCAGATTGTTTGTCCTTGTGTTTTGAGGAGGAAGACTATTTGGTTATTTTCTCTCTTGATTCCAAATGAGTAGCTTGTACACATACTACATCAAGGTTAGTAGGATTAAACATGAGAATCATATGTCTCAAATATCTATGTAACCCACCAATATCCTTCAAATGTGTTTCTTTTGAATGAAGATAAATATTAAGAATAAGATAATCCCTCTTTCTAAACTCCTGTGTATAATCTTGAACACTTTTTCCTTTAAATTGTAGTAAATTTTCCAATCCATCATAACTTATTGCATATAACCCAAAGATAAAATTGTTTCCTTAAAAGAGAGAAAAATCATACCAATAAGAAACTGCTTTATCTTTGCTTACATTAATCTCCTGAAGCTTACTCTCCCACCAGATGAGTGCAGTACCACCCATTATAATAGTAGCCAAATGGATCTTTACCTTGTCATCAACAATATTCGAACCATGTAATATACTTCAATCTTCTTGATCTAGTTATCTAGTTTTTCCGCATTAAGCTCTCCATTGTACATTGGCAATTAAAACTTAATATCTAGTTTCAATGAAGGAAAAGAATCAAAATTTATTTTACCATCCTTTTTTTTTTGGAGGAACCGGATCTAGATGGAGTATATGATCCTTCTTCTTCTGATTTTAGAGCTGCTTCTTTCTCCATTTGTCTTATACGATCTCAAAGTATAATTCTTCCACCATCTCTTTCATTTGCATGAAGGATTTATGAAATTATTCTTCTTCGGCCATAGTTGGGCTTTGTGAATGTCTTGATCCAATATCTGAATCAAACACTATTAATTCTCCTTCACCTTTTCTAGAATGGGACCTTGTCAACATTCAACACAAATGCAATCCAAAAAACCATTAAATTGATCATAGACCAACTCTGATACCAACATGATCCATAATCATGAGAAAATTACAAAAAAATTCACCAAATTTTCTTTATAAAATGATTTACAGATAAATTTTAACATTATAAATTTTCTCTATTTTTAATTAATATTCAAAATCTGCAAACATTGTGTAAAATCAAGAAATAATTAGACTGAAATAGATAAAATAAGACACACACAATTGATAACAAAGTTCGGTATCAAAACCTACATCTTCGATCCATTTAAAATACCAATCTATTAAAACTATACCAAAAAAATTACAATATGAAAGTTACAAATCTTTCAACAATTGCATGATAATGTCCCTGTAAAATCAACCTTAAGTCTTCTTTGGAAGTTTTGACTAATTCCACTCCTATCTCTCATAATGAGCAAAACTAGATCACAAGCTTAACAAAAATGCTATACAAATACCAAGTGACTTGTATTTATAATGTGATAACCCAACATAGTGGAATGGTTTGGGCTATTATTGGAACACGGTGGGTCAAGGGTTCAACCCCTTGCCCATCACCCATTTTTTTGTTTTATGCTATTATTGGTACTATCCCATATTCCCTGCATGACGGTTTGCAGCGACATTTATATTGACACCTAGGAATGTAGTAAGTCGGTCTTAAAGACCACTTTTGTTAACTAATACGTGGCCACTTGAGTTTTCATAGAGCCCGACCTAGGTTGGGTATGTGATAGTCACTTTACTAATGTGGTCAGCGAGTGATTGAGGGATAAGTGGAGGTGAGGAAATAGAAAATGCTCCCACATGGAAATTAAGTGCTTAGGAGGATGAGTGGATAGGTGGAAAGGATTTGGGAATGTAATGTGGCAAGCTAGATTTCATAAGCACTAAGCTTAAATGGTAAATGATGGAATATGTAGATGGTGTGTAAGTCCATTCAATTGGCCAAGCCAACTCGTCTCACCGAGTCGGGTTGTCCACCAATGTAATATGTATATACACAATACAATTAATCCTACATGTTGTGGGTTACAAATATAATAACAAATATATGCAAAAACATGACAAGAAATAAGAGGAATATTGGAAACCAAGGCACCCCTTCATAATCGAGTGTGTCAAACCTCTCTCGAGGCCCCCCGCTAGTAAATAATGGGGTCCTTTTGTCCACAACCAAGTGTCTAAGATCAATGCCCCAAAAAAAAATTTTTGCTCCATTTCTTATGTATACATTCCCTTTACATGTTCTTGATACCGTCACCAAACTCTTGAAAAAATATATAATATGCAAATGATTATGCCAGATTTTGGAAGATCGTAGATCGATGTTTCCCAATGAGGATCCCCTAGATCATTCATCTTAAATCAAAATCCATAACTCATTCATATACCTAAAGATATTTTCCAAATCATCCTTCATATTGCCCAATCAAATGGTGATTGGGTTAAACTCTCTAGTCTTTTCCTTCACTCTAATATCTCTCTATTGTAGATTTTACTGATTCTTAAACAAACCAAGATAGTAATCAATGGCCTATAATTTTACCTTGATCTTCACAACTAGCCTATCTCATGCCTTAATCTTCACAACTTTTCTCTTTGGAAGACATCTATCAAAATATTCTCCCACCATATAGATACACTACCCTTCAACTTTATGTAGGAAAATTTGAATTTCTTAGGATCTTCTATGTAGTCATACTCAAAATATTCTCGATCTCCACTATCTAGTCAATGATAACCTCTAGTTCCAAACTACCAAAATAACTCGGGGTATCCAATCTATACTTACTCCCCATCCTCCCAATTGTGCATAAAATATTATCCTTCAGCTCTCGCATCCTCTTCTTCCTCATTTACAACATTTAACCTTTATTAAATGGGTATCACCTCATCATCATTTTGATATTCCACAACAAAACCTCCATTTTATGTCGATTTCAAGGCCTCCAAATGAGCTTGCATAGTCTACATAAATTTATCCAGATTCTCAACTCTTGCACCTCGGTATTTACAACCTCATACACCATTCCTCATATTTGCCATTGTGTTTCCTCAAATGAATAAGACCTCCACACTCCCTCACATCTTACACCCAAAATTTATAATTATGGAATATGCTTACAATGGTTTTATACTCACGCTTATAAAAGGTTGAACCCACCAATGTTCCTCATTCAATCCCCACAAATTCTACCCAATAGTCACCTATTGAAATATGTACACAATAATTTTTTACCCATACTTTCAATTGTGGAAAACCAAAAAAATATGTTATACCTCAATTCACAAGGAAAATAAAGATTACTCTAAGAAAATGATGCAAACATGGTTAGGGTGCTTAATGAATAGAAAGCTTAGACCACACAACCCTCATAATTACCGACAAAAACATACAAAAAAATATATGAATGAAAAAAATATTGGAATTTAATAATAGAGGAGCATTAACAATATTTTTTCATATACGTAGAGGAATAACATACACAAAATGACATGTGATATAATAATTTAATCATTCTCTACTAGTGGTATGTCACATCATTAAAATCATTCTCTATTAAGAAATATAAGCTCATATCAATAAGCTAAAAATGAGTTATATAAAAATTTTCCTTAAGATTATTGGGATTCATTTATATAGGTATACAAGCCACCCAATTAAACTTTGAAAATTAAGGAATAATACAAATTTAAGGCCCAAATTACCCATCATAAAACAAAATGTATAACGAATTAGCTTCATCATGTTATTTGTGACATCCACTTGGATCCTTAATTATTTTTGGATTCAAACAACATCTTATTTAATAAATTATCCTTTTGTAAGCACTCTAACACTTTTGGAAAATGGACCAAGTTCCTTCATGTGTTTTTCCAAGACTTATAATGTCAACCAAATAAATAATAAAAAATCTTACCTAGGAAAGGATTCAATACTTCATTCATCAACCACATGAATGTGTTCGGTTATTTGGTTAATCCAAATCGAATGACCAACCAATCATATAATCCATCCTCTATTTTGAACGCAACCTTCCACTTATCTCCTTATCCTATAATCATCTAGTGGTATCCCCTCTTAGATCAATCTATTTGTAGTATCTTACTCCACTCAAACAATCCATTAAATCATCCATGTGCGGTAGTGAAAATCTATACTTTGTAGTAATATTATTGATGGCTCTAGAGTTAGTAAACATTCTCCATTCCCCTCTCTTTTTGTGTGAATAGTATAGGTACTATGCATGGGATCAAAGACTATATTACCAACCCCTTCTTAAGAAAATATGTTACTTTCTTTCTCATCTCCCCATTTTTATAGGTGTTAACCTATACGAGGCATGGTTTGGAAAACTAGTTCTTGGTATCAATTCTATATGATGATTGATATTACATGTAGGTGGTAAACCATGCATTATAGCTTATGACATGATACACATGAACTCATTTAACATCTTCTTCACTTGTTCTGTGATATCCTATGTTTACACACCTACACCTTCCCCTATTTTCTATGCTACCATTGGAATTAATGTGAAGAATTCGTCATGAAATTTCACATTGTTCCAGAACATCATTCCTAAAATAAATAATATTGATGAAATTTTCTCTACCTCAAAACTTTACTCCTTTAAATGATTCAGAGTATACTTCCATCCATATTTCATTAAGTTGTAGTTATTTACACAACCATCATGTACCACCTTTTTTATACTTCCAAGGTTGAAAAAGTAACACATGGAATACATCCATGGGTATAATATCACATAGGAATTCATCCTCATATGCTCTAATATTAATACAAACACTAGATTTATCATTTACTAGTAATTGTTATCCTTTTAGCAACAAAAAAACCTTATAAGAATTCAAATGTTTAATTCTCTCCATAACAATATTCTTAACCATTTCAATAAAAATATTTATCTACATTACAAATGTTAATAATAAATTTGTAACACACCTGATTTTCATATGGTCATAAATAAATTATTTATTTGTGTAAGTGCATTATCTTCCTTCATTGTCTTCAACAATAATTTCTTCATGATGAGAGATTCTCAACACATTGGATGTTATAGACAACTATTTGAGGTATTGATCTTCATATATATGTCCTATACAACATGGTTACTATTATCATTTCTCCTACCACTACTAATTTTTACAAATGGGGAAATCAAATGTGGGCTTTCCAGTTTCTCCACAATGGCAACAAATTTCACCAAATCCTTTACCTCTTTTCATCATCTTCCTTTGAAATAATACCTACTTCCACATCTCTACATATTACTCTACTCATATAATATCTTGTTTCACCCTTATGCACATGAATCTATGCATCATTGCATAAACTTCCACTTATATTGAGGAATTTTCCTTTCCCTCAATGACTACATTGTTGTATATGTGATAACTTATCTTCTATGTCTAGTGCAAACTTATATCTCAATATTATCATCCTAAACCCATATGTAATGGAAATGTGAAATATATTAACATACATCAATATATTTTCTTCTTCATCCTCCGCATGACCTATTTTTATGGTGACTTTATATAATTCCTTTGTATATTTCTTTGCACTTTTTCCTTATGACATAAATTTTGTAATTATATAAATAAATGAGACTCGGTAATATACATGCATGAATTAGTAGTGAAATTTGACACAATTCCATCCTAACTCTTGTTTATATTTTTACATCTACATACACTCTTTGTTTACATGTGTTCTCACAACAAAGAAGCACATCCTTTTAACTTGTTACTTGTAAATCTTACCTTCTCGAAATTTAATACACCTTTGTACTCAAAGTATTTTTACAATATTGTAATTTAGTGGATAAGATATTTTGGATCTAATATATTAAATTAACTTGGAGATTTTTAGATTTATAGAAATCCTTGTGAATGCACATAAAGAACTATCTTATTTCTTGTCAAAATACTATAGTGTAGCATATTACTCCTTAATTTCCCTTTTGTTTTCTCATCATCACTCACATCATCATCCACAAAAACTCCTCTATGTTTTAAGGTTTATATAACCTCCAAATGAGCTTTTACTCCTCTCGTCATCTTATCCAAGTTTGAAAATATTCAAACTTTAGTTCCCCTAACAACCATTTTATGTTCCATCACTATTTTATTCACGATCAATCACTCAACAAGACTCTTGATTTAAGAAAAATAGATTTTTGTAAAACCCTAATTGCAGAGTAACAAATGTAAACTATGATAAATAGTTTCTAGATACAAGATGACATAAGAAATAATAAAAATAAACTTGAAACCCTAGGTGCAAGAGATGTAATATAAGACTTAGTTGATTTCACAATAAATATAGAGGTTTTTAGACTAGAAAAGCCTGATGAACATGAGGAGGAGACCTGTCATAACCACACTCAAAAAATTCTCAGAACTATCGGATATGCCTAGACTTAGTTGCAGACCGGGTCGAAGTACCTAGGCAATAGAGTATACTTATGGGTGCCTATGTCTCCATAGAACCTCAAAAATATATTTTATTCTCGTACAAATATCACTAACCTTCGATGTTTATCACCTATATATCATTGGATGAACAGAGAGTTCACTTCAGAATTGCGAAAGAGAAAGACATCTTTGTAAAACCCAAAACCACATCAAATCCTAAAAATAAAAATATGTAAATGGGGAGTCAAAAGGACCTTGGTGGTCACCCAATAGAGTTAAATTATAATTGAGTGTTGCACTACATCTCAGATTCCATGTAGTTTTGTGTGTGTGTGTGTGTGTGTAGAATCGTGCCCTAGGAATATCTTGTGCAAGATACGAGTTGATAGTGAGAAATAAGTAGATGTAGAAATATAGATATATGTGTGAATGTAAAAATGAACTTCCCCTCCCATATGTGTATGTAGACGGATATAGTCCCTTGTCCCTTGAATGAAGCTAGATGGATTCCTTGATACTCTTAGAATGCCTTTGGATGCAACCTTAGGTGGTGATAATAGATGCTTAGAGCTTGTTCCTTTATTATGGTCACATATCTTTGTATTTATATAATTCCCTTATTTGAATTTTGTAATTGACAAATAAAAGGCTGATCCCTAAGATAACAAGATGCCCAAAAGATAAAAGAGGCCCAAAAAGTGCAAGTAAGATACAAAGAGGTTAGGGGCACCTAGAGAGGACGAGGGCACTGGGTGATGGTTTCAGAGCCAAGAAAGATAAAGTAATGAAGATAATAGTAGGTTGTATGGTGTGTAAGACCAAAGAGGAAATTAGAAAGATAGAAAAGAGGCCAAAGATAGATGTCAATTACTAGTTTTATCACTTAGGAATCATATGAATATCAATATGTGATTATGACTGGAAATGTACCAAAGTGAATTATTTAGTGCCTATAGTTTCCCCACTTTATGTTATTCAGGTGAATACTCAATAACATAAAGTAGATAAGAGATGCGTGCACTGATAACCATGCAGATCGATGGCGAAAGTGTGCTAAGAAGACAATAAAAATGTGGAGTGATAAAAAATAAGCGTGAAAGATAAAAAGAGGAATTAACCCTAGGGGTGAAGTGTATGTGTTGTAGCATCATTAATCTTCTTAATATCATTAATCTTGTTGTATGTGTGGTGAACCTCATTATTGAAGGGGACTCCCTGAATATCATTAATCTTCTTAAACAGTGCTCATCTCCAAGTTGGAGCATCAAGGATTTTATCTCAGAGTCCATAAGTATTAGTCATACTTTCAATAACATCAAGATCATGCATACTTACCGGGAGGGTAATAAATTGGTAGATGCGCTAGCTAATTATGGCATTAATGTTAACCTCCTTTGTTTGGGATAATAATAACATCCCTAAGTAGCTTCAAAACAGCATTCATGTGGATTTCTATACGCAAGCAATATCTAGAGCTGAGTTATGATTTTTGGGTGTGGATCAGCATCAATAATACTCCCACATGTGTTGACTTAAAGAATATGATGATGCAAATCATGTCAAATAAACAAGATAGTGTGAAATATATGGGGAATTCCAAGTGGAGTTACATTGATTTGAAAATCGTGCATGCAAGCCGCTGCTGCGATCGCTAAAAGTTGGATACAAAGCTCCACGGAAATCGAAGACAAAGTAGTAATGTGATTGATGACAGGGAGTGGGCTATTCCCACATGTGATTTTCTATAGGCTCAGATCAGCAGACACGCAACCGTTCGTGGGAAAAGCAACGGCTCTCATTTCCAATATTGTGCGGATTACAATAGCAAAAAAGCGGGTGGCTTCAGCGCTCACAAGAATTTGGGAATTTGTTGCAAACAGTTAAGCACAAAGAAGATGGGGGGTCCCCCTTGTAAAATTGAGCCTAGTGCGGACCCGAACTGGAAGGATAATATTGAGCTATGGAGCATACTCAGCAAGGGTGGCATCACCAACTTCATGGAGAAGGTTTAGGGGCATGATCAAAGCATTTCTGTGCATTTTGCGAAGGATGGAAGGAGCGGATCATTTGTAGAATATGGGGGAGAAGATCTTGGTCAATGAATAACTTATTGCTTTGAAGTGACCAGCCTTAGTTTGGATGGCTATCATTTCTTTAACAAAAGGGTCGACAGAGATGTTGAAGAGAGGAGATTTGTGGAGGGATTTGAGAAGCTGATCTACGTTACAGTGGGCCTGCTTGTTAGCTCGATCCCTCCGCCTTATGATGAGGTTACTTGCATGATGATATGGTTCATCTCCTTGGAAGGAAGGTTTGTCATTGTTCCTGCTAAGCATCTTATCTTTCTTAACCACTTCCGTAGGAATCGCTTGGTTTGTTTTCCCCATTACTTGTTGAACTCTCTTGAGCGCTCCATTTTGGAGTTTCGAAGCATACCAGGTAGTTCCTTTACACCGGGGCTTATTTTTGCTACATAAATGTTGTCTTCTTAAGTATCCTAGTCTCCCATCCTCTCCTAGCTCGATTCCCCTCTCGCTAGGTTCTACTACCGCCACCCTGCCCCTGTTTCTCCATTCTCGCCCCCACCACCACGCACTTGTCCGCCACCCCCTACCGGCCGCTCAAGCTTCTTCCTCAATTCCCCTACTTTGCTGCTCCCCCCCCACTTCATCTCCACCTCGCATGAGACTAGTTACTGGGGCTTCTAGAAAGCTTAACCTTGAGACTCTTCTTTGTGGAGAAAGGTCCTCATGAAATTGAAATTGCACATGACCTCTCGAATATTAGCAAAGTGCTAGTCCCAAGGAAGTGCATATGGAAAGCTCTTCAAAAATCTGGATGCCTTAGAGGCTGATATGAAACTGCTGAAGGATGAGGTTAAGAACTTGGCAAAATAGAAAGGTAAGAGGAAAAATGAGGAGGAGGTGGATATTGATAGTAGCTAGATTGATGATATCTACAAGAAGAACTCCTTAGACTCCCATTTAGGGAAGGCCAAAACTCGACATGATTACAACATGGCCATCTTTAGGGTGATTGAGGAGTTCATTGAGCAACATGTCAAAAGTGTCTCCAACCTCAGCGGAGTTCCGGCAACACTTTGGGGTAATGATAAGGAAAGCAAAAGGACCATTGAGCAACTGGATAATACTGACACTGCCCACATGACAACTTTGGGTATGTTCCATTCCTGGAAGAATATCAAGACCAGCATAGACAAAGCTGCCAAAAAGTAGTTGTAGATGCTTTAGTTGTTCTTGTATGTTTTTATGTTGTTTTTTTGCGGTCTCTCTACTGCTTTTTTGCAGTATTTTTGTTGTTTTGTCTTGTTTGGGTAGTGGTTTTTTGGCTACTTTGAGCTTCATTGTCACATTTGGATTCTGATCCTTTTCTCTCTAGTTCTCATTCCTATTCTGGCTCCTAGGCCATCTTTTGTACTCAAGGGTATAGTCCCTTTCAAAAAACTATTTGCCAATAATAAAAAAAAAGTGTATGTGTTGTGTCACATTGTACATATTGTCATTTTTATTGTGCTTTCTACAATGGGGCTTCTTCATTTTGTGTATTAAGGATGAACCTATAAAATAAGAGAAAAAGAGTAGTCAAATATGTGTATATGAAAAATTTGATCCAAATATGTAAAAAGTGTGTAAAAATGCAAATAAGTAGTAAAAGGAACATGTGCACTTGATCTGTAACAAGTGAAAAGGATAGAAAGTGTCCTATAAATGCTATAGAAGAATGATTTTTTTAGGTGATCTCATGTCAAGAATAATTTTTTTGGGTGATCTCGCACCAAGTGTGAGTTTTTTGGGTGATCTCATGCCACGAAAGAAATTTGGGGTGAAAGTTCTAGTGTTACTCTCCATCCCTGACTACTTCTCAAAAATTTTACACCACTATAAATGGTGTGTTTCTTCTTTGTTCTAGTTCGATCAAGTTCGATCCAAGTAGAAAAAGAAGAAAAATGGAGATAGAATGCATTTTATTAGTTGGACTATGCATGTACTATGCAAAGTGCTCTATAAAATTAAAAGTACACTTATATGAGAAAATAATTGTAACTACCCTTGGTCATAGGTTCCTAGGAAAGGTCAAGAACCCTGAAACTCATGTCTCGTATCTATGCACTAACATCTTTGCTATGTGAAAGACCCAAGTCAAAATCGGGTCATTTTTGATAATCATGCTATTTTGTTCATGTACTATGCAGTCCGAACTATGAATGTGTACTACTCTTGAATGGGATGACTGATTAACCCAATGTATGCTCCCTATTTCAGGTGCATATGAAATTGCTAGGAGGATGCAGCCCAAAGGAGAGGACCGAGACATTGTTCTAAATCGATACCCTTTAGGGGAGGAAATGTGTATGGTAGAAACCAAGGAAAATGCAAAAAAGTGTCTAGGACATGTGTTAATGAAAACAAGTAAAATACACATATATAAGACAATGTGTAAGGTAGAAAGCAAGAAGAAAATGTAGATCGTGAAAAGTGGGTTTCAAACATAGGACACCACTCACAATTCCATAAGACAATCGGGGCCAAAGCTTCTAAAAGCATACAAAATGGACAAGAAATACATAGGGAAAAGCCCACAAACAATGACATACAATAGAAAATAATGAAAAGCAAAGAGTAACATGTGACTATGGTGGAAAATAATTCTTGTAAGTCAAATGATACACATGCAACACACATTAGCATGTTAGAAAGATAAAAATTATGTTTAATCATGTATTATATGATATAACGTAGTATGATAGTAAGGATATGAAATAGTAAATAACAAAATAATATCACCGATATGTGTAAGAGTAGAAATGTAGATGCCCCCAAGAGCCTCGGTGGGAGGACTGGTAAGAGTACAAAGTACAAACATTGATGTTGCATGTAATGATTTGTGTAAATTCTGAATTCACAACTAAAGAGTAAGTGAGCATGCATGTGTACATAGAAAATATAATGACATATGAAATTTCCATCTAGCATGATAAGCAAAGTGTAACATGTGAGTATAAGTAAACAAGAACAATGTGCAACCAAGATATGCAATATGTTGTGAATGAGTGATATGGAATGGTATGTAGTGTGAATGTGATAGGAGCAAGTGTTCCCCTCGAGTGTATGTGGATGAGCATGAGATGAGGTTAATTTATAAATGCCCCCTCAATAGTCAAGAATGAACCATAGAGCAAGAGTGCGTCATCAAGAAATGGTTTGAAGTATGCGCTGCAGACAGAGATAGATAAATGAGGCTTAGAGCGTAAAGAGTGTGAGTGTGGTGAGGTTCGTTTAAGATTTAGACCCTCAGTAGTTGAGTATGAACCTTGGAACTAAAGTGCATCATAGGGTAATGGTCTGAAATGTGTGCTAAACAGATACATCAATGGAGAATAGAGCGTAAAAAGTGTGAATGTGGTGAGGTTCATTTTAGATTGAGACCCTAAGTAGTAGAGATTGAAGCTGTGGAACTAGAGTGTATCATAGGGGAATGGTTTGAAATGTGTTCTAGAAAGATATATCAATGGAGCATAGAGCATAAAGAGTGTAAATGTGGTGAGGTTCATTTTATATTGATCCCCTCAACAATCGAGTATAAATCCGTAGCACAAGATTGTGTTTTTGGGTAATGACGATACAAGTTGAGTATCAAGTTGTGTAAGATGTATGAGAAATACTATATGTGAAGCACAAAGTGTAATAGTAGAAATGTGAGACACCTGATAATGCTAAGCAAGGAAGTAAGTTTTATTTCCCCAAGTGTACGATGATGAGTATGCTATCCAAAAAAATTGAAGGGTAAGGTTCCTCCACCCGATGCTTATGAAGATAAAGGTGTGTGACCATGCTCGAGATTGGTGATGTATGAGATAAATGATATATCAATGAATGGGAAAATGTACATGAGACCTAGGAGGTGATGAACACTTATGTGAAGGATACCATGGAGGTGATGTGCACCTATTTGAAGGTGTCCAAAGAGGCAATGTATACCTATGTTAAGGAGCCACCTAAGTAATGGACCTAGGATGATGAGATGGACTAGTGGAATGATGATACCGAGTAGGTTGAGTGTGAATAAGAGAACTAGGAGCATATTATGCCTTAGATTTGATAGGTCCAGTGTAGACACCTAAAATTGGTATCTCTACCCTTGTTTGCCCACATGCATATATTTCAACATGGTCTTAACTAGACCCCCTTTATTTAATTGATATCCCTTCATTTAATTAAATTTCCACTTAATACCTCATTACCTTTAATATTTATTAATAAAAATTAATTAATTAATTAGTTAATCAATGACCATTATCCATTATACCCTCACGAACTTTCATTTTTAGATGTTTTCATCCCAAATCTACATCCCTATGATTTTTCTAGCTTTTAACATGCTTATCTTTATCCCCTAAGTACCCATGACACATCCATAAACAACATACTCCGCCTACAAGATTTAAAGCACTTTTCCCATCCTTAAAAACCCAAAATCTGACTAAAACATAAAAACTATCCCATTGGGGAAATTTTCCCCACAATCGGTGATGACCTAGCCAAATCGTTGTCAACCTTATAAGATTAATTTCTTCCCCTTCTAAAAAGAGACACACGGATGTGACAATAATTGGATTTTTGCATTCTATAAATCCATCTTTGAACTAGAGCATCCTTGCAACAACATCAACCCTCTTGTGATCCTTTAGAACTTGTTTTCATCACTCACGTGACTTTGGGAGGTTTACATTTCTTTTTGTGCTATCTTATTTTATCTCCATTATTATCTTATTGGATCTAACATCTTGTAGGTTCAGTAGTAGTTGGGACTCCATTTTTAGCATGTTCTATACGTGTTTCTATTTACAGTGTCATCTATTTAGCTCATTACCCATCCAAACTTGGTGTTATACTATTTAGGTCACCATCACCCAACCTAGGTCTTTGCCGACCCAGTGATTCTGTCACTTTGTAATTTTTGTCTCTAGGTTCTCTCCTAGTGTCTACCTTAATTTTGTTTCTACCTCGATTTCCATATCCATCATCATGCTCCTCTGTTGCATCAAAACTAGCCTATCTCGCAACCCAGATCATCATTGCCTCTACCTGTAACCATTGACCCGAGTCCTATTCATATTTTAATCATTCCTTACCTTTGTTTTCTATCACCTTATGGTTTTTTTGCCTCATATTCCTCTGCAGGTCATTTTCAAAGCATCTACAAAGCTTTTTACCGCATCCAATTTACATTCAAATCTCTGCAGATCTACATAATTCTCTTATTTTCCAGCTTCATCTAATTAGGTTTTGTTGACCTTCCCTCTCGTATCTCTCGGTTTCCATTGACCCTTCCATGTAACTTTATTTTATGTCAGTTTAGATCATATTTGTATGTGCCTTACATTTTTACATTTCAAGTTTCTGTGTGCCTCAGATTTTGTATATTATCTTACTTATTATTATTGTTTTTATCATATTTTATCAAAACACAAGGGGTTGACATCCACCAAGGAAGTTGACGCTTCTTAGATTCTACTTCATTGGGAAACCCCCCATCTATCATCTAATCCATTTTCTTCTTAGTGTCTTGATGTACATGTTATTTAGTTGTAGTGAGGATTAATTACTTAGCACCCGCTCATCCATATCCATCAAGCATTTGAGGTACCATAAACCCTCCATTTTTAGATTTTTTTATCTTTATTTAGTATATAAAATCAATAATTTGAGACAAACAAAAAAAAAAAAACACCGTGGGGACCTAGATTCTCTAAGCGAGTGCAATGGTAATCTGTTGGTGTCGAATCGCAGCACCCCTGGGACTCTACAACTCGATGGGTTGAGACTCTCAGTGCGATTGCACAACATGGAGCTTTTCCCAAGTGTGGGACCTTGTGAAATCAGAAAAGCTCTCCGGATGAAGGCCGGTTCCTATCCCTCTATTCAGATGCACAAATAAAATGTAGAGGTTTTACTAAAAACCTAATCTAACTTGCCAAGGAGACAAGGTAAGAAAATGCATAAAATAAAACCTAAACTACAAAGGTGATGCACCGAGGAATGAAGAACAACTGTCCTGCCAATAAACACAAGCCATTAAAATGCAATGCAAGATCATGCACAGATAACCAGATTCACAGTGAAAGATCAGGAGGATGCAAATGAACACAGAGAGGGTTGAGAATCATCCACAGTCATGCATTAATTTTCTCCAAAGATACAACACACTGCAAAGTGCCAAGAGGCAAGGTTACATTACAGTTTTAAATGGGAGGTTTTGAAACTCCACAAATCCACCTGCCAAAGAGAAGAAGGGAGGGGCAAGAACAAGAATGTCCAACCATTAGAAAAAGCCCCTCCTTACAATTTATATGAGGAAAAAATGAGGGAGAAGAGAATGATTCGAATTCTGCCCCAACCACCTCCAAGACTGCACCTAACCCATCATATTATGGCGGTAGGTGAGAATCTCAACAACCCAACAGTGGCGAAGTGTATTTTACATTTTTAAGAACTTGTTCTCACCCAATTAAAGATATCTAGTCATAGTTGGGTAGAGGACACCGAGAGCTTTCCGAAAAGTCCAACCTTGTGTGAATCCGAGCTCCCTGTGAAAAGTTATGGCGATCTGAATATTTCCTGCGTCAGGGTCTTCTGCCTGTCGGGTTCGGGGTTCTCCTCTACATTTGCATCGGGTTTGGAGGATGCCTCGACATGTGTTTGATGTTTGTGTTTTCCTGAAACCCACTTCGTTGGTATTTCCAAGTTTTCCTTTGTTTCGGGGTCGGAAAATGGACCTGCATGCACATCGGGTTTAGAAAGTGGCTCGACATGTTTCCGCCCCATGCTTTCCCGACATGTTTTCCCGACTCCAAGACCCGATTGGCCTAGGCAGTGTTTCGGGTTTGTGGAACTCTCAAGCATCGGGACATCCCTTGCGATCTGCATGCTTCATGTCTCATGTTTCCCGAAACCCGAAACCTGATTTTCCTTTGTGTCGGGTTTTCTAACCCCTCCGACATGCTTTCTTTTGTGTCGGGTTTTCTAACCCCTCCGACATGCTTTCTTTTGTGTCGGGTTTTCTAACCCCTCGACATGCTTTCTTTTGTGTATCTATATTTAACCGGGGGTAAATATATACAACAAAGTAACCTCAAGAGGAGGTTGCAACCAAGGTGTGCATGGAAGAACAACCTTGATAGTAATGACTTGCTTATTGTGAATGAAATTTAGAAACAAGTGATTAATAGAAATTATATCTTTACAAACACATATTTAGGGAATACCTAAGAAGGTGTCACACCATTTGATTGAAGTTTCCACAAGAAATGGCACAAACAAGTTAAGAGGACCAACTATAACTAGAATCTTGAAATAACCATAAGATTTAGGAATTGGACATGAAATATACAAGATAGGATAGTTGATAACAACAAGAAGTGCAATAGAACATACACCCATATGAATCAATGTATCAATCATTGTATTATTGATAGCATGAGGCCCGATAGAATCATTTATATGTAATGTGTTAGAAGAGAATGTAGCATGATAGTCATGATCAGAGAATGCAATGAATAGTGGAGATGCATCAACGTGAGCAACTAGAAAATCAAGAGCCCTCAATAAAGCAAGAGGAAATGCACGACATGTATGATTGGCTGAAGAGTTAGCAAATTTCTTGTCATGCTTAGGAAGAAGATTGTTGAATATATCTAGTTTTTATTTTCATTGATAGGCATAGAGGTGTAGGATCGGGAATCTCAATAACATTTTTGTCGATAATATCTTGAATGAGATGTCTGAGTTTGAAACATCAATCAATATAATTCCCAACGCATTGATGATAGTCGCATCTAATTTTTGTATAATTATGGCCTTTAGGGAAAGATGGATCTAGAGTAAGTAGAGGAGGAAGTGTAATAAGATTTCTCTCAAGATGTGTGACAAGATAATATGCGGAGCATAAGGTAATTTAGTAAATGTACGTTTTGGAGGTTGTCATTGAATTTTTTTAGGAGTAGAGATAGCATTAACAATAGCTTTAGCTTCAGTGAGGTTTTGTATATGGTTTGAAAGTGGATTTTCTTTGAAATCAAGTAGAAGATGAATCCCGATCATGATATTTAAGATTTACCATAGATAATAGTTTACTTTTGCATAGCTTAATATTATGGTATAAATGATCGAATGATGAAGTTGTCTTAAATATGAAACTCTCGTGTAGAAATGGTAAGATACTTTGGATAATAGATCTTGCAATTCAGAGTTCGAGATTACATTAGACATCTTAGCTAAGTTGTTCTTATATCATAAGACATAGTCTGCTAGATTCTCATTAGATCCTTATTTATTTTTGTGATTTGAGCATAGGATATCTTAGTACCAATATTTATTAAAAATGTGTGATAAAAGAATCATATAAATATGTAAATGATATTATTGAATAAACATGTAGATCATAGAACTAATACATTGCATAATCTTGGAGGATTCTAGAAAAGAGCTTTTCTAGTAAATTATAATCATCCACATAATCTAGAAATGCTACATGAAATTCTTGGAGATGCTCTTGAGGATCGCCATGGCCTTTGAATGTGGGTATATTTAGGGTGACAAAACCTAGAGGAATTTGGTGGGCTGAAATGGCATGTGAAAAGGAGTGTGAAGGATTAAAGTGGAATCAAGAGATGGGGATGCATGAGAAGTAGCCATTTTAACTTGATGAATTTTAATCTACGAATTCCGAGATAAAGAATTTAAATTAGGAGTATTTGAAGAAGAGTTAAGTTGTGTAATAGAAGCATTGGGTTGAATGATGGGAGTAGTAGTAGTGGGAATGAAAGTAGGAATATGAAGGGGTTGAGTGGAGGCCATGGTAGCCAAGGAAGAACCAAAAAGGGGTGTAGAAGAAACATCTCAAGAGTTTTTAGTAGTTGGTCAAAACATGAAGAATATGCGAAAGATGGGTGGGATTTTCATGTAAAGCTTGACAAAAATTGGTAAGATTGTCTAATTTCTCTTGATCAACGTTGGTGTCCTCATCATATGATTTCTCACTATCATATGTTTTGATGTTTTCAAGAGGAAAATTTTGAGAGTTAGCAAAGGGGTTATCAGATTTAACCATTACTTTAGAAACCCTACGGGTAGATGGAGGGAGCTCTATATGTTCAAAAGACCCAAAATGACCACTACGGGTGGCGGTCGAAGAAGAAAACCTTAGAAAGAAGGTTGTAGTCAAGCGATGGTTTTACCAAAATTATTTAACAAAAATAGTTTTTATAAAACCCTAATTATAGAGTAACATATGTAAACTATGATAAATAACTGCTAGATATAAGATGACACAAGAAATAATTAAAGTAAACTTGAAACCCTAGGTGCAAGAGAGGGAATAGAATAATTATCTATTTTTTTAATAAATCCGAGGTGTGTTAGAATAGAAAACGGATGAACATGAGGAGGAGATCGTCACAACTGTAATTATAAAATTATATGACTATCGGATATTCCTAGACTAGGGCATTTGGATTAGATCATGAGAACCTAGGTGCGTAGTCTCGTCAATTCCATTGTCTACATAAAACCTTAGAAACTAGTTTTTCTTATGTTGCACCAATGTCACTAACATTTTTTGTTTGTCGCATGTATGTCACTAGATTATCATAGAGTTTTCTATAACCCGCAAAGAGAAAGATATCCTATAAAACCCCAAAACACATAAAATACTAAAAAGAAGAATATGCAAATGGGGAGTCAAACCTGACCTCGGCTATCACCTGACAGAGTGAACTTATGACCAAACATTGCATTACATCATAGAATCCATGTAGTTCTATGTGCATGTGTGTAGAATCATGCCCTAGGAAACTCTTGTGTAAGATGCACTTGATAGCGAGAAATAGCTAGATGTAGTAATGTAGATAGATGTGTGAATGGAAAAATGAACTTCCCCTCCTATCATGTTTACAGAAGAATGCATTCCATTGTCCCTTGAATGAAGCTAGATGTATGCCTTGATGTTATTAGAATGCCTTTGGATGTAACCTTAGGTGGTGATAGTAGATGCTTAAAGTTTGGTCCTTTATTATGGTCACATATATTTGTATTTATATGATTACCTTGTTTGAATTTCATAATTGACAGCTAAAATGTCAACCCCTAAGAAAATAAGATGCCGAAAAGATAAAAGAGGCCCAAAAGGGATGATTAATATTCAAAGAGATCATGGGCACCCAGACAGACGAGGGTACCTAGGATTTGACGTCTTGGCTAGGCGCTAGTGTCTAAAACCAAGAAAGATAAAGAAATGAAGATCATACTAGATCATAGGGTATGCAAGAACAAAGAGGAAAGAAAAATATATAAAAGTAGCCAAAGATAGATGTCAATTACTAGTTTTCTCACTTATGAATCATATGAATAGTGGTATTTGATTAGGACCTAGAAATGTACCCAAGTGCATGATTTAGTGTCTACAACTCTTTTTGTCTACACATTCTACCCAACAACCCAAATTCTTGAAGATTCTAAAAATTATTTTCTACCCACACACACTAGTATGAAAATAAAAAAATCCAAAGATCACTCATTACATTGATGTTACCAAAGATAAAAAAACATTGAACTTTACAATATCACTTAAAATCCTTGATACTAGATTGAAGTCTACACCAATATTCTCATCAAGAATTATAAATCCTTTCTCTAATACCAGGTGATGCATTCAAGGTTAAGGGTTCCAAAATATTATGCCTTAGATCACACAGCCCATAAATAAAGAGTTAGATTCTATCAAGGAAAGTTCTCATGCACAAATTCAATAAGAAACAACAATTTTTTATTCTTTTATGTGGGAAAAAAATAGTCTTAGGCATAATGACACTAAACTCTAATGGAAATATTATGACAAGACTCTATACTAATTATTTAAGAAATCCAAACCTATGACCTATCCTAAGCTTTCAAACTTTGTAAATTTTCAACATAACCATACTCAATTCAATTTGAAAAATGCCCTAATAGGTCTCTCGATCCCAACCTAATGTGGGTTTTAATTCATTTCTCAAATTAGAGCGTTCCTTCCACATTTATGGCTCTCTTATTTTTATAGAATATGTGATGACTCAAGAGGGAGGATAAATATACCCTTTACAAGTAAATATGCCTTACAAAGATTCCTTATAATTCCTCAAATCACCATTGACATTCACAAATAATTTATTTATAATTTCCCATGAATTCTCATCCATTAGATCAATAATTACTAGGTCACTCAATTTTTCCTTGGGCGTGGAAAATGGACCAAGGACCAAGTGTGCTTCCCCTAACTATATTAGTGTTGAAATAATATTCTATCATATTCAGATCCAATCATGACAACATAAGGTAGTGGCCCCACATGATTTAGAAGACTCCATGGCATTAGAAAATGTTTGGTGGCAGCCAAAATGTATTATTATATGAACTATGACTAATGTGTTTGTAGAATTTTTGTGTAAGAAACAAGTGTTCTATCACATAAGACAAGATATTATGGGTTTTGCAACATTTTAGGCATTCATATTACTTTATGGATTTTTAAAACATATATAGTGTTGTATGGATAATTGATAGGTAAAAGTCTACATGAAAAAGTTATGCCTTTGTGACCTAGATATGATTTCACACCATGCTTGAAAAATAAAAAAGGATCCAAGTTCCACGCAACATGCGTAAGAGTGGCACAACATTTCACAAGTCTTAATTCAATCAACTCTAAATATTTTTGGTTGATGTGCGAATTTAAGTGAACCTAGATGCTCCTGCATCAATTTACATTCATATTATATAAAGTAGGGAGAAATGATCCTATCACCTCAAATTAGATAAATATTTAATGGTGTTATTTAGAATAGATTTCTAGGAGTATGGATGTCTAGTATAATTATACCTATGTTAATATTAGGGATGATAAAAATTCCTCAAGTTGTTGAACCATTATGGTCAATAATATCTTCACAAAAAATTGGGGAGCATGGGAGTGTGTACAATCAGCAAATGTGTTAAAGAAAAAGAAACCATAACAAAATGTCATGCAATTTTTAGACCAAAGCATTCAACAACAAACCATTATACCATATTAAGATACTTAGTTGAGAAGGTTAAAAAATTGAAGTCTATTCTTGGTTTGTAGACTTTAGGAAATATTCGATACAATACCAATGAGAAAATTATGGAGCAGGATGAAGGAATTAAAGATCATAATGTAATACAAAGCAATAGTCCATAGGATAATGAACAATTTAAAGAAAAAAATTAAAATGCAAAGGTTGGGTTGTTTGAATGGTTTGGGAGAAATTGAGGAGCCAAACAATGCTATTATTTATATCATACTTTGTTTTGGCTATATATTGATAAAATATAAGAATGGATTGACAATTATGTGGGCGAGGAGTTTACTTGTATGAATATTTAGTGTAACTCCTTTTATATGTTGAAAAATAAATTCTTATTATTAAAACAATATAAGCCTTCCAAGACCATATATATCTATAATGATCATGTAAATAGGTTGTGATATATGTCAACATTTCCAAAATAAGATACAAGCCTTTCCTATATAAAGTTAAAGAACAATTCAACTTCAAATTCAAGGAAACCAACTTGAAGTGGTATCATAATACAAGTAACTTGGCTTAGAATTTCAAAATAGAATCATCTAAGATGTAATTAGAATAAAGATAATACAAGGGAATGGAAATTTCTATATGTAATATAAAATAAATGTAGGAATGTAACATTGTAGGATTAGAATATTTTCATGATCTTATTGGGGTTACATGTCACCTTGGTCATTACATATAAGTTTGAGACATAGGGCTTGAGCATTTCATGTTTGAAATAGAGATAAATAGAAAGGATACTGAAATGCTTGATCATTTTTTTATAAAAATAAAGTCCTCAATTCATTGCATAATACTCCTAGTATAACTAGGTATTATTCCTTTAGAGGAAATAATGATGATCAAGTTGTTATGATACTTGAAAAAATAGAATAAGTGGAGAATGATAGGTGGTCTAAAACACCAAAGGAAGAATATTTGCATAGAATAAATAGTACAAAATTAAACAAAACCATAAATATATTAACAAATAATATATTGACATAAATAAATGTCCAAATATTAACAAAGAAGTAAAAAATACATGTGAATGATAAGTTTAGAATAGTCACGTGGAGAAAATGAGCACATAGGAAATAAAAAAATTCATTACAACCTATGAACATCATGATAAAACATACGTAGGGGCATAAATTAAATGAAGGGAGGAGATAGCCATAACTTACATAAGAACTAGTTTGCAATGGATCATATGTGGCATAGGTAGATGGGTGATTCTTACAAACTAATGGGAGTAAAGGATATGATTTTTGAACCTCAAGAGGAATAGAGATAGAAAATAAATTCATCCTCTAATGCAGGTCAAGTATTTAAAAAAACAAAATTTGATTTTATTCATGAACTATTTGAAGAGACAAGAATAAAAGAGTTGGATATTTCTTACCTCGAATCATTAGGAGAACAAACACCATTTTAAAAGAAAAACTCGATTCTCAATTTATGCTTTGTAAAGAGGTTGAGATATCATCACAAAGGGTGGTACAATACACCATTGGGTCTTATGGATGTTTAAAATAAATTCATTTCATAACCACACAAATGCCAAATAGTTATTAAAAATATGTTAATAGATTGTGATCTCTCTAATTTACTAATTTCATTTTAAGAATTTAAATTATGTAGAAGCTACTTTTATAATGTATTAAAATTAGGTGGATTTGAATATAAATAAATCTAAGGTGGGGCACTACTTGAGGATTAACTCATGCATTTGGTGTCCACCTATGTGTCATTATTTTATTGGCTAGTTGGTTTATGTGACCTATTTATTGGCTACCTTTTATTCAAATTTTAGTTCTAAAGTGGCATTTCCTCACTTTAATTCAAATAAATATTAGTGATTTATAACACCTATACATTTACCACTATTGGTCTATTGACAATGAATTTTTAATCTACCTTACAAGATCTCGCTCACTTGTAACATGATTTTTTAAAGTCACAACTCACGAGTGTGATCAATGATCAAAATTGAACCAGTATTTTCCAATTCATGAGGTTACGTAAACATCTAAAATGCAATCTATGAATATATTAGTGGCCTAATCACTTTTTTTATAAATCATTTATGTATATTATTGGTCTAAATTAAAATTTATTAGTATAATTCTTAGTTGTTAATGGCCTTTTGTTTTTCCGAGTGCACCATTTACTTCTCCATATCCCCATGTCTACAACATCGACTCCATGTTTTTAGGACATGCTACACCCTTAACCTATAACATGTACTAGGATATGTGTAGCAAGATTTTGAATAACATAACCGTCTAATTCATCATATAATAATTCTTTAGATATTGATATTGATGTAGGTTTTGTCCTAGAGTAATCATATCCTAAGTAGGGTATATACAAGAGGTATTTTTAGTATTTGATAATCGTATTGTGTATTTTTTTATTTTTAAGTTTGTGGAGTTTTCCCCCTGGAGTGGTTCTATTATATATTTACAATATTATACTCTACTCTCAATCATTTTGTGTGGATTTTTATTATGTTCTTGTTATTGCAAATCACTATTATTGTTATGTTACTTATATGAACATATTGATTTTTGTTGTCATAATGTTTCTTATCTATACAATTAAATTCATTATACATGGTATTAAAGCTTTGATTTGGGAAATATTTTTGTCCTACATTTTTTTGGGTCAATATTGAAATTGCTTTTATCTTGTTGGAAGATAAAAAAACATAACTTTTGATTTAGAAGGAATTAAATTTTTCGCCTATGCACTAAAGATTTGTTTTTTTAAATCCAATTTTTTTACACACTTTCACATTAAAATAGTTATTATATTCATCTCGGTGAGATAGTTGCAATGTTATAACACATTGTTAACCATATTTTGGGGGATTTTTAATCTTTTCACAATATAACGGTCATTGAATCTATTATGAGATGATCTAAGGTTATATGCCTTGAAGAAACCTATTTTTGACCCATAATGAATCATAAACCATGAAAAATTAATCCTAAACTCTAAAGCTTAAACCTTAAAGTATAAAAATTAAACCCTAATCCCTTAAGTTTTTACATGATAATACCATACAAGTAGAGGTTGTAGTTAGGGATTCATCACCCTAGGAAACTTTTCTAACAAAAGGGAGATGTATTCGGAAACCAAATCGTAGATCTTTGAATATAATGATTTCTTTGATATGGAAAATTGATCTAACTCTATATTGAGACATATACCATGCAGTTTGAAATGCCCAAAAATGAGAAATTGAAACATCAAAGGAGATATGAGTAACATTGACCTTGGATTGGATAATCTTAGGAAAATATTAGATTAGATGGTGACCTAGAAATGGAATTAGAAAAATAAACCACACTTCACAATTTCCCATCTCAACCATAGTCAACCCTCATCCTAAAAATTAAATATAGTGCAATTTCCCATCACAATTTCAGTGCAACCCTCAAATATAGCGCAAACCCTCATCCTCGAATTGCTATCATTAATGGATTCATAACATGCTATAGAAAGTGTAAATGTGTGAGTTCATTGGAAAGGATCTAGAAACTTGGATAAACCAAATGAAGATTTTATTTGATTTACATTTTATCGCTTATAGATAAAAGGTTTTTGTGACATCTTATTATTTAAAACGTCAAAAATTCATTTGGTATTGATGGTTATGTGCTCAAATTAAGAATAAAGTTCTTAGGGTCACTGGTCATTTTTAATAGATTTTTTAACAATTCACTATCATAATGGTGCGAAAAAGAACTACATTAGTCTATTAGAAAAATCGTGACAAAAAATATTTATGATTACAGGTTATATTCAACAATTCTAAAAAAAAACATGGTGATGAGAGTTGTATGCCCATAAAAATTAGTGAGCATAAACCAAGCACTATTAGATTAAATCACTAATACACAAAGTGTGAAAAATATAATTCGAGTCAAATTCATGTCGATTTGTGTTGTATATTTTTTTGTCATTTTTGACACAAAAATGATACAATTATTGTGATACAAATGTGACACAAAAGTGATGCTATTATAATCACAATTACACCACATTTGCATAAAAATAATATTTAACTTACAAAACTAAAAAAATTGTTCCCACTTGCATCCTTTTCATTATTACTTAATAATTTTTCTCTTGTCAAATGTCATAAAAACAATTTCACAAGAAATGTTAGGGGTTAAATGTAGAGGATGGAAAATAGGAAAAGGAGGAAAGGAAAGAGGAAAAAAATTGTGTTTGGAAGAAGAATAACATGGAGGAAGAAGGGTATGGAGAAAACAACTACACATAACCTTTGAAGAGGAAGAAGAACATGACAGAGAGAGGAGAAGAGAACACCTATGTAATGAGGAGGTGGAAGAAGATGAATACCTGCAGGACACAAGAAGAGAGGTATTTACATTATTTTTAATATATTTTTTGACATAGTTCAAAGACTAAAACAACAAAAATATATATTAAAAATAACAAAAAAACCCTAGCCCAAATACCAAATTTTACACAAAAACAAAAACAAAAACATATATTAAAAACAACAAAAACAACAAACCCTATCCCAAATACCAAATTTTATAGAAAAAGAAAAATCATAGATTAAAAAACAACAAACAAAGATTAAAAAAACAAAACAATAAACCCTAGCCCAAATACCAAATTTTATAGAAAAATTAAAAAAATTAAAAAACATAGATTAAAAAATAACAAAAACAAAAAAACCTAGCCCAAATACCAAAATTTATAGGAAAAATCATAGATTAAAAAACAAAAAACCCTAGCCCAAAATACCATAAATCCTAGGCAAGAATACAACAAACCCTAATAAAAATGGTAAAAAGTATAGCAAGATTTAGCAAAAAAACCACAAACCTATCCCAAATAACCACAAAGTCTAGCCCAAGAAATAACCAACCCTAACAAGGCATAAGATGAAAATAAGAAACAAATCCCAAAAAACCCCTATAAAACATAAATAAACATATTGTTTTTAGAAAATTAACAAAAATAATTCCATTAAAGAGACAACAAACCCTAGTAATAAATACCAAATCCTAGCAAAATAACCTACGAAAATAAACAAAGCATAGTAAAAATAACAAATCCTTACAAAAATACCAAAACAAACAATAAAGGCTCATGACAAACAACAAACCACAACAATTTTTAGTACAAGAAACATTATGGTTTTTAATATTTAATAAATTATTTTTAGTTATTTATTTCTAACATTAGGCTCATAAAAATAAAAATCCTGTGATCATCACTTATTTTTTTAAAAAAGGTGTTGCATAATGTGGGGTGTGGTGGAAGTAATGTGTGTGAAAATGTCACACGAGATATAGAGGATTACTCTTCCCCTTCATATGCCGCTCATGACATGCCTTGTCATTCATATCATAGATATCGAGATTTAGATGTGTACCATATTCCTAATATGTGTCGATGGTACTCAAGTGATATTCTTGAGACTGACGACATTCTTGTTTCATATAATGATATAACATAATGCAGAGGTAATAATTTTTATTTATTTATTTAAAAATATTTGGACTCACGTTTATAAATAAATTTTATAATTTATTATGGTTTTAAATTTATTATATCATTACAGATCCTCCAATTTAGTGCCACTTTGTATTCATGCAACCCTCGCATCTCATGATCAATGATCCAAAAGTGATGATATTTTATAGGTAGCCTATCATGTTTCACCTGCTTCAAGGGAGGAAAGGAGGTAAAATATTATTTTTACTATATTATTTGTAGTTATATTTTGAAATAAATTTTTAAAACTCATTTGATCTTTTTAAATTATTAGAATTTTTATTTAACTTATAATTACATATCCTCTTTAGTGTTAGTGTTATCACAACATTGTACATCTCATGATCGACGATCTAAAAGTGGTGACATTTATGAGGCGACCTATCATGATTCACTTGCTTCAAGGGAAACAAGAAGGTAAAATGTTATTTATTTCTATATTATTTGTAGTCATATTCAAAAATTATTTTTAGAATTTATACGTTTTTTAAAATTTATTGTATAATCACAAATTGTCATCTTCCGTACCAACGTATTCCATACAACCTCATAAATTTGATGCTTGACAATTTAAAGTACAAGAAAACACCCCAAAAATTGTTGATTAGATGTTTCTTGTAGCATTGGGGGATACATACTATCAACTTGATTTTGAGGAGGACCACCCATCTCGTCTAACATTGAACGAGTACAAGTATCGAGTATAGGGGAGTTTGTATATGAAATTGTACGTGAACGATGACATGAAAATAATACAAGATGCTCATAGAAAGTAAGTATTAGTTTACATGTTGTTTTTATTAAATTATTTGTTTGCATGTTTTCAAATTTGTCAAAATTTAAATTTTGTTAGTTTCTTTTAGGTGCTTCAAAAAAGAATTATTATGTGAGAAGAAGTAATATGTCTTAAAAATTATACTGGAATACAAATCACAACCAATTAAATGTAAGAAATGGTTATGTACGTGTATTAAAAAGAGTTTGGTAGTGCCTACTATGATGTCATCATTATTGCAAAAATTACAACATAGGTGCTTAGGAGGATGAGGCGGAATATATGGGTATGGAAACAAAATAAATTAAAATGATGTTTTATATTTCTTTTTTTTACATTAATTTAGGACCAATTTAATGTACAAGATAATTACAGGGTAATACACATGAGGAGAGACTTAGCATGCCAACTGCCGGCATGAATGCATATTTCGGAAAATACAATGTAAAAAGTAGCTCAAATGAGACATAGAACAAGCTTTTGGTAATTTAGAAAAACAATGATATAAAATTTAAAAAGTGTTTTCATCAAATTCATTAATTCAAAGTTTTTCATATTGTATTGGTATTAATATAGGGTCTAACATATCTATGAAAAATACCACCTAGTCGTAATGAGTCGGGAAGTTTGTGACTCATTGTTTGGAACAAATGAGCATAGATGAGGCTGCTTGCAAATTTGTATGTTTATTTCAATAATGTAGTATACAACATTTATTAATTCATATCTCAATTATATTTGTAACTTTAAATAATTTTTATATGATAATATGTATGAATTCAATGCCATTGAACAACAATGGGCATGACTCAAATCCTTGAATGGAATACCAATGCATTAAAAATGAGCATATTATCATGGGTTTGTGCAAGAAGACTTCATTAATTTCTTAAATAATTATTAAAATCAATTAAGTAACAAAATTTGAATTTTAAATATTTTATTCATAGAATTTGAAATATTATAATAATTATTAAATAATGTTATTGTAGGTGAATAAACCTTCACTTTTAGTTGATGGCCTTGAGTTTAGAGAGGGTATTGATGATGATGATCCTGACTATGACTATGGTAACCCATCATTGCATGGAATGGAACATAGTTCAGACAATATAAACAATCAGCACATAGATTATCATGATGATGATAATGAGCTCTTAGATGATGATGACGACGACGATGAGTAGTTGATGATTCAACTAGTTTGTAGTAGTAGTTTTTATATATATATTTAATTTGAATTCATATTATTGTATTGTAAATGAGAAATTAACTATTTTCTCATATTCATGAGTACATTGCTATCTTTTTCATTAACTTACCTAAAACATGATTTTATGTTTGAAAACTAGCATATGTTATTTTAGTAATATTAAGTTCATTTAGAAAATATGTAAAAAAATCAATGTATGATATTTTATTTTAGCATTGTAATTTACATTTAATTTTTTTAATATTTTAATTCTCATTAATTTGTGTAAATGTTTTTTTAATTATTGGCAAATAGTTTTTTGAAAGGGACTATACCCTTGTACACCAAGGCTCAGAAGCCAGAATTGATAGTTAAAGCACAAGAGATGGATCAAAATCCAGATAGAACAATTAAGTCCGACAGCAGAAAACAGACTGCAAAGTAAAAACCAACAACCGACAAAGCAGCAGCAAAAAACAACAGAAGTACAACAAACAAACAGCAATGGCATATCAACACCATTGGAAGCAATCTGCTATCCGGCTAAGAAAAATGAGACCAATGAAACCCAGCCAGCCAATAGCAGAGATGAGAATCATCAAGGCGAAGTGTTACCCTTCAGAGTGGTAGATTTTTTCTTTTTGTTGACCGTAACCCACCCTGATGGAGCCTTCGCGGTTGGAGAAGAAGACAAAGGAGGAGTATTTTCCTTAGTCGCATTTGTCCCATTTAGAACAGCCATGTTGTTATCCTGAGAGAGATATTTATCATTTTCCATGCTGCCCTCAACAGCTTGTGTATTTTTCATGTTGCTAACAATCTGAGTTTCGGATAAAGGGGTTTTCGTTGACTGGTTCATCTACTGCTTTAGATTCAAGATCCTTTCTATCCACAAAAATCAGGTGCTCCGGAGTGCGTCTTTCCACCAGTTGTGCTTCTCATGTTGACGTTTTTCCATCCCACAAGCAGTAGAGGTGTGTCCTAATCCAAAACACCTTCTACATCGGAAAGGTAGACCTTCATAATCAAGAGTTTGTGACCAAGTTCTATTTTGCACTCGAAGGTCTATGGTAGCAGGAAGATTTTTATCAGTGTCAAGTTCCACCAGGATCTCGGGCATAGGTAGTATGGGTGTAATTAGTTGTTTGAGAATCAATGTGGAGTGTAGTACCCAAGGTATTGCCAATGGTTGTCAGACATTCATGACTCCAGAATTGGAGAGGTAAATGGGGCAGCCTGATCCAAACAGGTTTCCATGAGAATGACTCTGTGTGCGGGTTAAAGGATGGGAACCAAGGTTTCATGATCAGATATTTTGACTCGCAGGTCCAGAGCTTGGAAGCAATGATGTCTTTATCAGCTATTGAAGAGAAAACCATAATGAAAATGCCTTTAGCACATGGATATAATTCTATCTTACCAGTTAAAGATGGAGTCATATTTGTGTAAACGTTATTATGATATTATTAATTGTTTTTGTTCAATTGGCATTCAATATTAGCTTTACATATAACAACATTGTTTTACATTTACAAACATAAAAATAACTATATATATATATATATATATATATATATATATATATATAATATATATATATATATATATATATATATAACAAATGTTATATAAGTATTTCATATTTGAAATAATTATATTGCATTTTTTTTTTTTAAAAAATGGACTTTGCATTGCATTTGTACCACCACTTACGATTGTGATAGTGGCTCGGTTGGAATCATAAATAACCATTGAAAATGTATCGTAAATATGACACAAAAGTGGTGCAATGTGGCACTAATTCGATGCAAAATAAAAATATCTAGTTGCATCATTTTTGCATCGCATTTGCACCACATCCTTTAACATGATTTCTTGCAAGAAACAAGCCAAAAATGACCAAAAAGTCTATTTTTGATGCAAAAATGACTCAAAACATGACACTATTTACACATTATGTAGTAGTGATATGACTAGTAGATGGATTAGATTTGGTATGTGTATGTGTTGGATTGATGTGAGTATATATAAAATATGCTATCTATCAAATTATATCAAAAAAACATATATATAGTGAAAACTAGAAAATTTAGTCATATGTAAGTCCTTATTTTGTGTTTTGAAAATATTTGAATGCTTTTAATTTGTTTTATTATTTGAGTATTTTTTATTTTGTAATAGTTTTGCAAAAATCTAAGGAAAAAGAGCTACCTTATGAAAATGTCAATATGGGTATGGGTGGAACCATACAACTAAAAAGGATTGAACCTCAAATAAGTGTACCGACATTAGGATGTATTTTAGGTAGCCAAGCTTGTATGCAATAGTTGGGAGTCATAAGATGTGAAATAAAACACCTAAGGTGAGGTGTGCAAGGGATATACCGACTAGAGGTAGCATGTGTATGTGTGATAGGATTAGGTGTAAAAACTATCACTTTTTTGGTAAAATGATTAGGAAACATGGTCGCATACAAGATACTCTTGATTGTAGAAAAGTTATTATTATAAATAAACTTGATGCATTGATGAAAAATAGAAAGGTTAGCCTTAATATCATGAAGCTAAGAGAAACCTAGACACATGTCATATGAGCCAAGGGAAAAGGTGATTGATAAGAGTTTTGTGCTCATGTATATTTGAGAACAAACTAAACACAAGTGTATTAAATAGGTTTTACACCTTTAATTTTAGGACCTCCCCAAAAGGGGACCTAAGGAAAAATTAGTAATTTTGGCTCTCTTAAGTAGTCTACTATGAATAAACTTGGTAAAGTGATGCAAAAGTCACCAAGTCACAAAAAGATATTGACGTTTTATTGTCCCACCGAGATGGTTGCATTACCTTAACTCACTAACATTTTCAATGAAGCTTAAACAAAATAAAAATGGGTTAGTATCAAAATAACCAAAAAAGAGAGAGGGTAGGAAAAAAATACATAATTTTAGATTCAATTGTTATACTTCACCATGAATGATATCTCATGGACTCTACTATCATGTTACCATTACCCGTAATATTCTAACAAATTGTGAGACTAGAATGGATAAGGTAGAGATTCTAAGAAACAATTCCATGTGAACCTTAAACTTTCATAAAATTGTAACTATTTGATTCACTACTATGGCATAATACTAATGTACATATATCCACAACTATATGTTTGGCTAAAAACCTATGATATTAATCTATTAATTCAAGAAATAATTTTGCTCATTTAAAATTAAAAATAGGAAAGTATTAATAATGAAGTTGCTAAAAATATTGATGCCTATCTTAGCTCTATTGGCCCTTAAGACTACTTGATTCACACTTAAGATCCCTCTTTATCTTGAAGGCATTACTACTTTTACTAGCTTCTCCAAATATTTGTTCCAAGTATCCACTCACTCTATATTCTTATAAGTTACCTTAGGTGCTAATTGTTCTCTTCTTTGTTTTTGATAGTCTCTAAGATCTGTCATGGGACAGTGCTTATATAATCACTATAACTGATAGCAATGTTCATGTATCTCTGCTTTAGACTCCTTGGCAACACTTGAGAAACCGTACTCTCTTCTTATCTTCAATTTCTTAAATTTTAGGTCTATGATAATAGATTCAACCTTATTAATGTATCTCAAACTCTTATAACTCTGTATTTAGGTCCATTGGCAAAACTCAGAAAACAAGTTTTAGAATGCTTAGACAATGCTGAATTTTTGACAGTTATTAAAAATACTCTCACAAACCTCTAAGATCTTGCACACACCTCCAAAATATCACAAATTCAACTCTAAGCCTTTGCAATATCAAGAAATTACCTTTTATCATCGAATTTCTCCTTTTACTGTTGACTGTATTCTTCCCTGTTTCCTCGAAATTTCTGTCATTAACTGCTCAAAAATTACACATTTTCAACGTAAACTGTTTAAAACCCGCTTCATAAATTTCAGATCAATTGGACGTGTTTTGCAGAAGTTATGACTTCTGATACGCTTCAGCACACACTAAAATATCATTATGTAGTAGATGGATTTAATTTAAAGGAATTTGGTCAGGCAGTTTGGGAGATATCCAATGCCCTAGCTGAAACCTGAGGCCTTTCAAAAGCTTATAAAATCCTTGTAATACATTATCAAGAGCTGGAAAAATTACAATATGATCCTAACCACGTGCTTAATCCATTTGTTATGACAGTAAAGTGATTAGGAAGAATTTTCAAGACTGTGAAGTTTGAAGTCACTGCCCATTCACAAACCCTTAAACATCATACATGGAAAACGTGCTAAATTATACAAAACAGAGGTCTATGTTATTATTGAACTTCATACATATTTAAATTACATGGAAAAACTTCCTATCTTCGCTGTTCTACTGAATTCTTGACCAAGCATAGATGATTTACAATATTTTTTCTCCTTTTTCTACTCCTTAGGAAGCTTAACAAACCTAGACTTTCCTACTAAAACTCAACCATATTCCATAACAAAAGAGATTAGGATAAAATTTGTTGGTAATCTCCATCTCATGACCTTATCAACCAAAGACAACTCACTTACACCTAATAGACTCCTTTTACTTGGTCAAAATTAACCATTTATCACTTATTACAAGATTTTTTAACTCTTACACTTACACTCACACACACACCAATTTGAATTTGAACAAGGACGAAGGTGGAGGGAAAACAACTAGATATCACTCCAAACTATATAACCTCAACAAGAAACTTTCTCTCATGCAATGATGCTCCGCACCAAATATGAGGAGAGAAACAAGGCATGAATTTTTTTCTATAGAAAGGTTGTATTCAATATTATTCGTAACCTCATTAAAATGTGTTTACAAACATATTTATAGCCTCAAATATTCACTTAAATCAATGGTCAAAGTTTTGCAAAGGACCTTGCGAAGATCAAATGTAAAACATTGAAAACTAGGGAAAAAGAGGATATTCCTTATTTGTTACAAATATGGGCTACACGGTGATTTGAATTAGCAACCAAAAGTGGTACCAATGGATTTTGATACTATCCCCTCATATGCTTATGCTTGCCATATGCGTTGGAAGCTTCTTGTTATTTCTTAAAATCAGGCCTAACTCTTTTCTCATATGGCATCAAATTGGCTACCAGTTTCAAATATCACCACCTAGTTGTTCACAGGATGCAATAACTATATCATGACAAAAAAATAAAGGATTTTGGGATATACTTGGGAAAAAGGATTTAATGCTCATAACTTGGCCAAAATGCTATTAGGATGGTCACTTATCATAAATATGAAATTTGGAGCTTGAGAAGACTTTTAAAATGATGGACAATACTCTAAAATAGTATGGGGATGTAGGATGTTGACATGTGGTGAAGATTTATAACTTCACCTTATGAAGGATTGGGTTGTCAAACACTAATTCTTCAACAAAGTTTGAGGGAACTAAATGCTTCCACTTAGCATCATTTCACAAAACAACATTTCATAAATTTGGGACTTCTTCTCCTTCTTTACAATATTACGGACGTGAAGCAAGGGTTGGATGATAACACATGGAAATCATCTCGCATAACAAGGCTTTAAAGTCTTTTCTCAATTCCTCAAAATATAATATATTTCAAGGTTTGTAGATGCACATAATCATGTCTAACAACATAAATAAATAATCACAAAGCTACAAACAACATATTTTTGGGGCGGGAAGTTCACAATCTTTCCAAAGAGAGGGTTTACTATATCTTGACACTTGTCATGATCTAGTAGTCTACACTTAATATTCCACCATTTAAAATCTTTTACATAATTCATTTGACACTTAAATCATTGAGCCCTAAAATAAAATAATTCATGAAGAGATATTCATTTTTTCTACCATAATGCATAATTCATTTATTATATAAGCACTTTGTGCACTTTTTTTGTAGCAAATATGGGATTAATCCTATAGAAATAGTTCTAAAAACACTTGTTAACTATAATCGTGATTATGCAAAACTTAAAAAGAGAAAAAGGTCTCTTCATGGTTTTGATCATCCGAGGGTTGTATGCGGAGTCTATATTATTCATTATGTTCGATCTGCAGCCTTCATTTAAGCCATTAAAAACCGATTCTTTGTTGCATGGGATAAAATATACTACCTATAATACTTTATGAGATGCGTATATATCTATTTCCTTCTTTTTTGGTTTACAACCTAAGGTAATCCATCCGTTCATTCTTGGTAGTCTACCAAAATCCAACCTTTATTCGTAGCTTCACTTTCAAATTATAAGGCACGGTGATCCACTTTCTTCTATATGTATACACTAAATCGTGCACTTTGGATAGCTATCTAGTCCTAATCACATACTATTATTCATATGATTCCTAAGCGAGTAAAGTACTAATTGATCATTGTCTTTCACCATATTTATTTTTTTCATACCTCTTTTGGTCTTACACTCCTTCTTGCCCAGTCTGTATTTTCATATTTCGGCATTTCTCACCCTAGACACCGACACCCATCCAGTATGCCAAAGATGCGCCCAAGAATGCTCATCCCCTTTGGGTTCCCTCGACCTCTTCGTACTTAGCTTGCATCTTTTGGGTCTTTTCTAGCTGTTTGGGCATCTTGATTTTTACTAGTCATCCTTTTAGTGGTTAATTATTAAATTTAAATAAGGTAATCATATAAATATAAAGCTATGTGATCATAATAAAGGACCAATCACTAAACATCTACTATCACCACCTAAGGTTGCATCCAAAGGCCATTACAAGAGCATTCAAGCATCTATCTAATACTCACATAAGGGATAAGGGACGTGCATTCTTCTTCGCATACACCATAGGAGGGGAAGTTCATTATTCCATACACACATTTATCTAAATTTTCTACATCGATCTATTTGCTTATTATCAAGTGCGACACGCACACAAGAGCCACCTAGGGCACAATTTTGTCATTTGACACACACACACACACATAGAACTACATTGGGTCTGAGATGTAGTGCAACGCTTGGTCATAAGTTCACTTTGTTGATGATCGAGGATAGTCTAACCCCTCATTCTGCATATTTTTATTTTTAGGATTTGATGTGTTTTGGGGTTTTACAGGTGCTTATTTCTTCTTGCAGGTTTTAGGTGAATAATAGTGAAGTTCAATGACACACGGGTGATTAAAGGAGAACATTAACAAAAATCTTGTGACCATAAGAAACTTGATTTCGAGCTTCGAGTAATAATAAGCACCCATAATAGGTCTTTGGTGCCTGGCACCCCGACCCTATATAGGTGCAGGTCCTAGCATTCCCAAAGACTCCTACAATTTTCTCGGGTCCTGTTCAGAATAACTTTCCCCGTATTCTAGAAATTTTCCAACTCTACACACCTTCGACATCAAAGCAAATCAACTAAGTCTTTTTATCTCTTCATTTGTAACTAGGGTTTCTAATTTAAATTGCTTATTTACTTGGGTCAAATTTGTACTTAATTGTTCATATCATTACACTATTACATATTTAGATTTAGCATCTATTTATTCAATATTTCTTAATCATTTGGTGAACCCATCGCTCAATTCCAACCTTATTTTTAGGTTTTCTTCCTAGTCGTGTAACCCATAGTGGTCATTTTAGGTCTTTTAAAAATCGTGAGCTTCCTCCATCTTCCCATAGGATTTCTTCTAAATCAATGGTCGAGGTTTCGCATCAATGGCTGAAATTGCAAACAAGAGTTTAAGCATCAAATAGTGAAAACTCATATGATGAGGACACCAATATTGATCAAGAGTAATTAGAAGAGCTAACTTATTTTTGTCAATCTTTGCGTGATAATCCTACCCATCTGTCACATGTTCTTCATGCTTTGATTACTACTAAAAATCTCGTGATGCTATCATTTCTTCCTCGATTGCCATGGCCTCCACTCAACCCTTCATATCCCTACTTCCATTCCCACTACTACTGCTCCCATCATACAACCTAATTCTTTTATTTCACAACCTGGTTCTTCTTTGAATACTCCCGATTCAACCTCTTTATATCAATATTTTCATACTCAAATTCACCACCTCCAACTCGATACTTCTCGTGCATCTCCATCTCTAGATTCTAATTCTCTCCTTCATACTCCTTTTCACACCCATCATTTCTACCTATCCATTACATGCCAACCGCATTACCCCTAAGCTACCTACTTTCAAAGGCCATGGTAACCCACAAGAGCATCTTTGATCATCTCTCATGGCATATCTTGACTATGCATGTTAGAGTAGGTATTTACCATAGCTCATGCTCACCTAGGTACTTTATTTACCTTTATTGTATTTACCCTCACCCACTTATGTGCGTGGAAATTTCTTTTCTCTTATTTAGATATTAGGAGATATTATCTAGTTTGTAGGTATAGTTCTTTCCTTGATCTATGTTATTGAATAAATCCTTGATGTCTAGTTCTCTCCTAAATCTATGGTCTTAACTAGTTCTTTGATGGATAGTTATTTCCTTGATTTATGGCTTTATCTATGACCTTTATGGTTCTTAGATTGTTATTCCTTGCATATATAAGCAAGGCCCATCCTCAATGTATTTCATTGAGTTCCATAATAATATATGATATTGCTTCTCATTTTTTTGCAAAGGTTTATGTAAAGTTATTTTGGCGAATTAATTTCATCTTATTGATCATGGTGTTTGATTATCATATGTGTTCTTGGCTTAAGTACGATCTAGTTATCATTCCTTGGCTTTGTGTAACTCGGGATATCATCTCAATGAATCACTTGTGTCTAAAGTTCATTCACAACAAGAAAGTCATTACTATCAACAGTTGTTCCCCATTTACACTTTGGTCGTAACCTCCTCTTCTGGTTGTCATCACACTAGCTAGAGCATCTAGGTCACCGTGAAATCTCAAATCTAAAGCACAATCTCCTCCTCGATCTCTTGTTCGCACATGACCTACACACTCTCATCGGTCTCTTGGTCCATCACATCAGCCCTAGGTCCCTCATTTAGACCACTCCTTCACATAGGTATACCTCACCTCCTAAAACTCTTTCACATAGGGGATTATTGCCTCCACGCTCTCGTGCATATAGGTTTCCATCATCTCTGCAGTCTTATTCACATAGAATTTATCACCTTTGTGCTATCCTTCACATAGATGCACATCACCTTTGCGATCTCCTTCACCTAGGCATTCACTACCTCCTTGGTTTCATGGACATATCTCTCATTCACAAACTCATCATTTTTCACATACACTTCTAGTCTTAGAGCATGATCACACACCTTTATCTCCATAAGCATTAGGTGAAGGACCCTTTTCTTTCACTTTTATTAGATGACATACTCATCACTTCACACTTGGGGGGCATCATGTTTATTCTCCCCCTTTATAAAATTTTTAGGTGTCTTGCATTTCTACTACTTCACCCTACACCTCGTATCTATTCATTCACACGTGTCTTTCACATCTTGATACATTGGTATTTTCATTATCCTATGACGCACTCTTGTGTTTTTGTTCACACTTTATTATTACGGGCTCACTACATTCATGAAACTCACACACTACACATTCCATATTCCGTGATTTCACAACATATCTCTCTTGCACACATTTGACGCAACACACTACTACTCTACGACGCACTCTATTTCCACGGTTCATACTCAATTTCTAAGGTTCTAAATGTAAAATGAACCTCTCCACACTCATTCAATCACTCACACACTCTCTACGCTCTATGATTTGTTGATCACATCTTTCTAGCGCACAATTCAAACCATTTCTTGATGATGCACTCTTATTCTATGGTTCATTATTTATCGCAGAGGGGGCATGTATAAATGAACCTCATCACATGCATACTCATTTGTATTCACTCATGGAAAATGCAGCTCCTATTACACTCACTCTATATTCCATTTCATGTCACTCACAACATACTGCATATCTTGGTTGCACATTGTTCTTGTTTTCTTATACTCGTAAGATACATCTTTCTTACTATGTTAGCTAGATATCATTGTATCTCAAGTATATTTTCTATATACATATGCGTGTTCACTTGTTATTCTAGTTATGATCGCAAAATTTACACAGATTGATACACGTAGTATGTATGCTTAGTGCAAGACTTATTACCGGTCCCACAACAGCTCCGTGGGGCATCCAATTTCATACAAATCATAGGTGCTATTGTTTCATATTCATATCATCACATTACTATATTGGATTATACACATTTTTACATACATTTTATCTTCCTAACATGGTAACAGGTGCTTCATGTGCAACATTTGTCTTTAAAGAACTATTTTTTACCGTGGTTGTCTATTACTTTTCTCACTATTTTATGCCATTGTTTGTTTTCTCGATTTCTTATATGCCTTTGGCCACGTTAGCCTCGATTGTCTTCGCAACATGTGAGTGATGTCTCATGTTTGCAACCCAATTTTTGCATTCTATATTGTCTTCTTGCGTGACAACTTACACATTGTCTTACTTTTTGCTAACTTACATCTTGTCTTCTTACATGTGTGTTTATCTTGCTAGCACCAACACATATTTTCTAGCCACTTTTGTTGCTTGCGTTCCTTGGTTTCTACAAAGCACAATCCCTCCCCACTATAGGAATCAATTTTAGTTCAATCTGGTCGAGTCTTCTTTTGGTTCGCATAATCCTCAACGACATCACATGCACCCTAAACGAGGGGGAAAACATTGGGTGAATCCATCACCCCATTCAATGGTTTACAAATCACAATACAACACAATATTCAATCACAAAAATGACCCAAAATATGATTTGGGTCTTTGGTTTGGAAAAAAAACTAGTGTCCAACACCAGATAGTAGCACCTAGGTTCCCTTAAACCTTTCTACGCGCTTATGACAAAGGGGCAGTTACACAATTTTTCCCAATTCGGCACAGTTCACAACATATTTCATAACAGATTTTACAGATTGACATAGTCCTTCAACACTCAACATGCATGAATTACACCTTCTTTTCTACTTTCACATTGGATCGAATGGATCAAATTTACACACACCATATACAATGGTGTTTACACTTCAAGAATAAAGGTTAAAGAATAACACTAGACTTTTCTCCCTACACTTCTTCCATACTTGGCACAAATTGACGTGAGATCGGCCAAAAAAAAAAATTTATTCAAGGCAACTAGTGTGAGATCACCCAAAAAAATCATACTTTCTACTTGTTTTGATCGATTTTTTCATATACATGTATTTGACTACTTGTTTGTTCTTCTCTTTTATAGGACCATCCTTATGTCACAATAATCATACATCATCAAACATATAGTGACATCAACAACAAGTACAACACAACATCTACACATACACTCTCATCCCTAGGGTCATCATCATCACTTTTTTTACTTCCTCTTCTCTAGCTTCCACGCTTTTTCTTGTCTCTCGGAATTCTTTTCACCATCAATCTACATGTTTATCGTGCACGCATCTCTTATCTACTTTATGTTATTGAGAATTTTCTCAACAACATAAAGTGGGGGCAAATGTAGACACTAAATCACGCACTTTGGGTATCTATCTAGTCCTGATCACATACTACTATTCATATGATTTATAAGTAGAAAAGTACTAATTGATCACTATCTTTGGCCATCTTTGTTTGCTTTTTGTTTCCTCTTTGGTCTTACACTCCTTCTTTCCAAGTCTATCTTTTTATACACCAACATTTCTCACTCTGGACACCAATGCTTATTTAACACGCCAACGCCCATGCACCCCCAACCTCTTTGTACTTAGCTTGAATATTTTGGGTCTTTTCTAGTCATTTGGGCATCTTGATTTTTACTAGTTAGAATTTTAGTGGTTAATTGTGAAATTCAAACAGGGAATCATATAAATATAAAGTTATGTGATCATAATAAAGGACCAAGCAATAAGCATCTACTATCACCACCCAAGGTTGCATCCGAAAACCATTACAAGAGCATTCAAGCATCCATCTAAAGCACTCACACAAGGGACAAGTGGACCGCATTCTTCTCGCATAAAATCATATGAGGGGAAGCTCATTTTTCAATGAACACATTTATCTACATTTTCTACATCTAGCTACTTGTTCGCTATCAAGTACAACATGCACAATATCCACCTAGGGCACAATTTTGACACACACACACATAAATACATTGGAGTCCGAGATGTAATGCATTGCTCGGTCATAATTTCACTTTGTTGGCGAGGACGATCCAACCCCTCATTCTACATTTTTTTCTTTTTAGGATTTGATGTGTTTTGGGGATTTGCAGGTACTTCTTTCTTCTTGCATGTTTGGTGAATAAGAATGAAGTTCAACGACACACATGTGATTAAAGGTGAACATTAGCAAACATATTGCGACCTTTTAAAATTGGTTTTTCGAGCTTCGAGTAGTCGCATGCGCCTGAATAGCTCTCGGTGCCCCAAGCACCTCTAACCTTCCATAGGAACCACGGTCCCTGGAATTCCCAACACTCCTACAATTTTCCAGTCTATTTGTGACATCTTTCCCCTCTATTCCAATAGTTTTCCAAATCTACACACCTTCAACATCACTGCGAATCAACTAAGTCTTTTTATCTCTTCATCTCGTAACTAGGGTTTCTAATTTGAATTGATTATTTTCTTGGGTCAAATATATACTTAATTATTCATATAATTATGTTGTTATATATTTAGATTTAACATCTATTTATTAAATATTTTCTTAATCACTATTGTGTGAGTTTCAACTATCATTCATAATACCTCATAGTCTATGAAAAGGTATACAAAGTGGAAAAAGGATGCCAAACATTAAAAAAATTTACACAAATTTTTCATACACTATATGACGTCATGTAAAGGTAATATAAGCTACCAAGCTAAACCGCAACATGAAAAACCAAAGGACCACACATATTCTACAAAACCGTGAAAAGGAGAAACAAGTCGTGATGTTAAACCATAAAAACAATATATAATACACACATCAAATAAGGCCACGCAATGTTTATTTATGCTTCACAAATCCATGCAATTGACTGCACCGTGATGAAATAAGCCACGTGATGAAATAAGCCACATGATGTAAGTTTAATCTGTTAAATGCTAGAGTATCTAGGAGGGAGAGCTTAGGGGAAATAATGTTCCAAATATATCTTTGTAATTCCAAGGTCATGTGAATATAAAAATGATAAACACAATCATGAAAGTACTTATATAGAAATAAAACAATCTAACCACGTAAAACATGCAATTATACTTGATCTTTTAGGACATAAAATAATTTAATTAAGTAAATTCACAATTTTTTAGGGGTCCAAATTTATTTAAGGGAACATGGCATGTTACTACATTATAAATGGTTACTACATGAAAAAGTATTTAGAACTCCAAGATATATAGTCTTGTATTTCAGATGTACTAAAAACTTAATGTAACTTACACATAATTAAATGAGAATCTCTTTACCATTAGTTGAAATACTCCATACTTTCACCTTTTAAATGTTATCATATGTGAATTAATTGATTCACTTTCTTTACCTTTGAGATTTTCATATTCAACATAAGAAAACAATCGTGTTAACTTGCTAATGGGAAATTATTTTGCTTTTTACTTCATTTCATGTTGATTTTATGTGTGGAGGAGAAAAAGGCTTAAGTATTTCTTAAATACCATCTAGGAATTCATAACCCCAAAGTAAATTCTTTTAGATCCACTCATGGACATTCTCCATGTCTAGCCACATGTTTATATCCTTAATGGAGATCAAAAAAATCACCTCTCTATGTTGAGAAATATTTTTAAAAATTCAAGATTGAATTCTATTTTCTATTCAATTATGAAGGTTGGGAACCCAATTATATAGTTGAAGGGAAAATAAGACAAGTTAAACAATTGCGATCTTTCGACTTGGAGATACCCTTAAGGAAATTTCATGTGTGTAAAGGGAATATAATGTTTACATGTAAGATACATTGTTTAATTTAAATGATATATAAAATATAAAAATTCAACACTTTTTAGAAACATGAATAGATAAAACATAATTCTAAAAAATTATTGGAGGATTCTACTTTTGATAATGAAATCTAAACATATTAAATTACAATCCACCTTTATCACTTTTTCCATAGGAAAAAACAACCTCTACAAAGCTTAGGTTGATTTAAATATGGTGGAAACTCACTTTGTGCATTCAAAAACACCTTAAGAACATAAACAAAATCAAAAAAGAAAACCGATTTAATGCATAAGAACATCCTTGTTAAGTTATTCTACAAACAACTACACCATAAAGAAAACAAAGTAAACAAAGCATGAAAGAAACTAATATAACACTAATCTAATCCTAAGATAAACATAGACTAAAATCAAATTCATTTTCTAAAGGATGATGGTGGTCATACAATAAGAAACTAGTGCTTCAAGTACTATCTGTTCATTGGTAATAACAAATCCTTCCCTTTTAAGTCCTAGAGTTTTAATGCATTGCATCCAAAGATTTTGAAATTTGATAGAGACTAGTCTAAAGGGGATTAAATTTGAAATGTTTTCCTTCTTATCATTTGTCTTATCCTATATTAGAACTAGGAGTAAAATATAGAATGATTTTACCTTTTCCCTCCTTTCAAACTAGGGCTTGACTATATCCTAATATCTACTGAAAAAAAAAAAAATACATGGCTTCCTCTCTTACATCTTCCGCAAGAGGATATTAACAAACCTTGATTCCAATAGACCATCATATTCCATACACTCTTGGATGAATTGATAAGTTGGAATTGCATGCGAAGAATGGGGAATATTGGTTCCTACCCACACATTAGAAGGAATGAAAATGAATTAAGAGCTTACTTAAGTCTTATTCGATCATCCCATCAATCACACTTCAACAACATGTCCCAACTTTTTGGTTTATATATATAATAATTCTTGATGACATTAATGAGGTTCTTTTTATAGATTATACAAAAGCATTTCCTTATGGATAGTAGTTTGAGGATAACTTCAATGCGATCTTATTTTCATACACACATTTAGTGAATTAAATCAATTGAAATGAGGGCCCATTATCACATATAAGAGAACATGGGGTCCCAAACCTTATGATAATGTTTCCTTTTAGGAAACTAATGACTTACTTCTTGGTACTATTTTTGGTTACCACATCTTGATCCACGTTGTGTAATAATAAATGTATATGAGGACGAATTTATGTCCATCGATAGATTTGGGGTTCATAAATCCAATGAAGTCAAGCCCCCAATGGGAAACAATAGATACTCAACGAATGGTTTCAATAACATGGATTAAAGTTTCTCTCTTATAAAATACTTGGTATTCATGGTAGTGATAAAAATGATTATGGGCATCCTTGAATATTATAGGTCAATATCTCACTACCTTGAGTAGGTTATGAGTATTGGCATTTCCAGATGAGTGGCCACTTCTTGTTTTATCATTAAAATTGATTATCATTTCATCAACCTCCTTTCTAGTGGCACACCTAAGGTAAATTCCTTCTTATTCCTTCCTATAGAGGATACCATTCTTTATCATGTAGTTCAAAACCTTAATTTTGATTCTTTATAAAGTTTAGGTGGAAAATTTCCATATAAGATACAATAGATGACATGATCATATCAATTAATTAATGAAAATTGGTTCTTATCAGTCCACATTACTATAATCCATGGATTAGTTTCTTTGATATGTTAAATGAGACCTTGTCCTATAACTAAGTTTACTAGTTTAATATGATGTCATACACTTAGAATTTGGTTATCCATTAACCTTTTTGTTCTCTAAGTTAATTCTAGCTAAACACAAGTTTTATTGAGAAATCAAGCATAATGTCATAGACTATGTTAAGAAATATGTAATGTATAAATTTATTCATATATTTCAAAATGGTATATTCTTGTTTATCCAACATGGGATACTTCAGCTCCACATATTTTAGTTTTGTACTCATAAAAGTGATGCGGACATTTTCATCATGCACCTTTTTAATCAAAACAAATGCAAGTGTATCTTTTGAAGTGAATGAGTGCATGCAAAAATCCTTCATGAAGTCAAGAATGGTAAGTAATGGATATTGAGTAATAGTATCCTTAATATATAAAATTGATTTCTTATCTTCAAGAGTCTATTCTATCTTATTGTCCTATTTCGACATGACATTCAAAGGTATTACTATTTTTTCAAAGCCAAAGATAACAAAAAGTGATCTTACCAAATAAATAATTGAACTTACTCATGTTGTTAGGAAATGGAATTTTTAAAGTAAATTAGATCTATCAAAGCCTATATATATGACCTAAAAGCTTACTTTCTATAGAAACAAAGAAACTCTTCTTGGGATTGAGAGATATGGAAAATTTATTATATCTTTCAAATACCTTATACAGATAATTAGTATGATCCATTATGTTTTTTTAAAAATTAAATCATTGATATATAATTATACGTTTGCCTATTAATCCTCGGAAATTAAAATCCATAACCCAATGGACGTGTGGCTCTAACATTTATGAGACCAAAGTGAATCCTATTATAGGAAAACATACCCCACTTAGTGGTGAAGGTAATACCTAGATTTATCCAGAGAATACATCCAAAAAGGACATGATTTATTATCCACAAATAGTCCATATCACCTTATCAAGGGACATAAATGTGTAATTATATTTATCTAAGGACCTATTTAGGTTTCTAAAATCAACACAGAGTCCGATCTCCTCACCAAATTGGAAACCCAAGTAGAATGGAGAATTGGAAACATAATCCCAAATAAATGAATTTTTATACTTCCTTATAAATTAGGGGCTCAAGCAGGAGTTAATTGATCTCTATCACTACCTAAAAGGATTATGATGTTTCTTCAATGGAATTATATGGATTATACTAGTGGGATCAAAGAATTTTAAATCCTCAGAGGACAATGTGATCATATTTTAATAGTGTAGGATAACATGTTTGAGTTTTTCCTTTTCTAATTTATTTCATTCATGGTCAACGTTTACATAGAAATGTGCTTGAAGTTACCCAAGATTCAAGGGAACAATATGGTTTTTAATAACTTTGTGTGATTTAGAATTTAAATAAGGTGTTTCAAATCAAATATTATTTGAAAAGAAATCATACCTATGAGTATTTGGTTCTCCTTAAAGTTATAAATTTGATATCAATCTCATCTATCTTTATGAATGTACCTCTATACATCCCATCCATGAACCATGCATTAAAAACACCAATGTTATTCATAAATTCAAAATTTTCTAATCATCATTAAAAACTTGTAAATTGGTAAAATAAGCCAAGAGAGATGAATAAGGTATCACTTCAATATAAATTCTTCCTAAGGGGTCAGATTGATAGTAGATATGGATAGTACATATATAGTATGATTTTTATCTCTAGGAATGATAGAGATTTTGAATACAACAAAGGATTTAATTAAATATTACAATATGTGTTTATAATTCTAAGGTATAAAACATTGCATTATATATTTATCCTAATTTGGCCAAAAATAATTGAGAGTATCTGAATTCCTATAGCTATTTGACATTAGATCTCAAGGAAAATTAAATACCTAGGATTAGGGTTTCATATCTTTCCTAGTTATTAGTACAAGAAAATTGTAGCTTGTAAAATACAAAGGTATTGTTTCTCCTTATGGTTAAGGAGTGTAATTAAAAATCCATAACCTTGTTTGGATAGGACATCATCAAAATTCATGATCCAAAAATTAGGTTTTTAAGTAATATCAAGTTCATTTCCATTAGGTGGTCTATTGATGAGAGCATACACATAAATATCGAAGAGACCAAATTCAATTTCCCATTTTCGAATCGTATTAAATGATCATGTATTTCATTTTGAGCTCTCTCTACCCATATTTGGGCTGAAATTCCTATCCATGGTAACTACATGTGGGAAAATTTAGTATCCATGTACCTATTAACACTAAAATTTGTTCCCCGAATATCCTTCAAACGAACATTCAAAACTTTAGGTAACATGGGATGATCTCACAAGTGTGGGAGTTTCAAATTGAGATAAACCTCTAGAGAATGTTGGACCCTCCGAGTATTATCCCACCAAAACTAACCAATAACCTAAGAATGTAACTAATTTAAACCTAAACTATGTTTCATAGGATCCAAATTAAGAGAGAAGGGAATAGAGGATTGTAAAACTTTAAAAAGGGTGACACACTAAACTAAAACGAGGTTTAAAACTAGATTTTTGACATGGTTAAAAATATCATACAAGAAATAAAAACAAAATCATAGATCTATAAGGAAGGAATATAGAGATTCAAATAAATACAAGAGGCTTAAATATTCACATTAAATACACAAGGCATGAAGGAAAACCACAATTACATTTCATTAAATGATATTACTTACATTTACAAAAGTGGAGGTTCGAAAAATTCCAACAATTTAGTTACATTGGTCCAGAGCATGAAATATTAAATAAAAAAATTACAACTACACAAGAGGGAAACTTGTTTTATGTGCGAGGGAACATATATTCATAACATTCCATAGAATAGAGAAAAAGAGGAGGAGAGAGAGAGAGAGAGAAAAAAAAGGACCATCAAGATGGAAATGGTCACCTCTAAAATTCACATTGAGTGATTATGGGAACCATGATTTATCTTTTGAGTTTATTTTTAGTATAAGTATGGACACCTCCCACTTGAATCACCAACTCTAGCAAAACCCTTGAGTCTATCACATGCCATTAGACTATATAGAACAATGTCCTTCTTCAGTAAATTTATGTGGTTTAGGTGGTTGGCTATCTCGTTCGAAATCCATAATGGATTTCAATGTCATCCATGGTTTTTTCCATGGTATTTCAAAATTTATCTATCCCATAAACACTTATAATATCCCTCTTTCAGGTTTTGATGATGGAAAGAAATTTATTCCACCCATGAGTATACAATTCTTCAATTGCGGATTTTGGTTGATACGTATATTTTCCTTCATTCCAAAAGTTTTTAGAAAACTTACGTGAATCTATAATTTGGTGAACCCAGAGAACACAAAACTAGTGCTATGTGGATTTTAACTTAATTGATTCTTTGATTTTTACACGAGATAAAAACTCCGTGGTACCTCATATGATTTTACCTATTAGGGACTTATTTTCTCTAAGGTTGAAAAAGTTTTAAAATATACCGTGCAACACAAAAATTCATCAATTCATGCGTAAGTCCATGTGGTGCTCATTCCTTTATTTTGCGGGTTAGGAAAACCCACGTAACACTAAGTTTATACTTTTTGCTAGAAGATGAATTGGTCTTTTGTGTATTTTTAGATCATAAAAAGGGTCAAGTCCCTTTGGATAAGTTATTTAAAATTACATGGTGTGTAATTTTAGATAATAATTTAGAGACTTTTAGGGAACATCTTCCCTGTTAGATGACGAAGACCATCTACCTGAAGTATCCATTAGGCATGAAGTCAAGATTAAAACGAGGAAGAATGGACATCACCCTTGAAAACCTATCTCCTGAATTTGTAGAAACTTAACACTTTGAAGTGGAATTGTTTGAATTTGAGGTGTGATGCTTTGAATGAAATTTAGAAACTACTCTAACTATTTGATTCTGCCATGAAATCTACTTTGAGATGACTCATATATGGCGACAAGGGGATCCAAAACTTATGTACAAAGAAAATATCATACATGCAAAGAGTGCAAAAACATTATTACAAAGAAAACCTATACTAACAACAAGACATGTGCTCAACAACACTTGGAGGAATTGAAAACTACACTACTATATACAAGGTGGAATTCCATTTTAAAAGGAATGCTTCAAACCCCTAGGATTGTAAGTTCTTCTCCATCCAATTTCGACAATTGGAAAGAATTACTTGGTTTGCAACTGGAGATCATATAGGGGCCACTCCACATTGTATCAAATTTTGAATGTTTACCTATCTTAGCTCTATCTTGATCCCATTTTAGCACCAAGTCACATTTTTGTAAGCTTATGGCCACTATTTTCTTGTTAAAACACTTCTTGATCTGATTCTAATTTATCTCCATAGCTTATATGGCCCGACATCTTAATTCTTCAATCTCCATGAATTATGTATATATGATCTCTATTGCTTCAAACTCACACATTTACAATTGTTTAATAAGTTTTAATACAGGTAAATCAACATACATGGGTAGTCTTGTTTCCTTACCATAGAACAATTTGTATGAAAAACTACCTATTGATATTTTAAGAGTGATCCTATCTTCCCATAGGGATGACTTTATCTTAGTATGCCATGTCCTTTGGTTTTCATCCAAGGTTATTATTATGATCTTAAAGAGGTTATTGTTAGTTGACTTAGTTTTTCAGTTACATTGGGGGTAGTGATGTGATGAGGTGCTCAAGTGAATACCATTATTGACAACCCAGTCAAATATTTTTGTGCCAAGAAATTCTGAAGCATTTTCAAATATGGTTGTAGAAGGGATGCCAAACATGGACATAATGACTTCATAGAATTCTATAATGCTAGTTTCATTTGCTTCCTTCAAAGAAACCGCATTTGTCCACTTGGTGAAGTAATCTATGGCTGTCAAAATCCATTTGTGCCCCAAACTAAAGTGTAAATTGATCATTCCTATGAAATATAGCCCATATTGCATGAATGGATGATCTATTGAAATAGGATGGAGAGGGATGGTTGTAAGTCTTTATTTGCATGTTAAAAAGGCACATTTATTACACTTTTTGATCCATTCATAGTTATCCTTGAAGAGACTAGACCAATAATAGCCACCCTTCATAATTCTCGAGTGTTGTGGTTTTGGAGTGAAATGAACTCTCATGCGGTTCCACCATGAGACTCACATAGAACCTTATCAACTTGATTCAACTCAATACATATAAGAAGTACACCATTTATATAATTTTAAAACAAAATTCAATTAATGAGCACATAAGGGGTAGATTGGAGTCTAAAGTACCTTCTTTTGGTTTTAGTCAAGCCTCGGCGGAATTGACATGTCTTGAGAAAATGTGTCATGTTACGGGTCCAACAATGTGTATGTAGAGTATCCATGGATCCCTATTGACCATATTAGATAACTAAAATGATATATTATTCATTCGAGGTTCTAAAGTCATCAATTCACACCATCCTCTTCCTTTAACTAACTTAGTCACCCTAATATCAATATCGTATTTCATCACCTTAGTTATCCAAAAAAATATCTTCTAAGAAAATACTTGTTTAAAAGAAAATATTTTACGCTAGAATGAGATACCATGAGGTGAATTTTGTTATTATATATCAAATGTATGAATTTCTTCAGATTCCTTATAATAGTTAGGGCATATTTCTCAAAGAAAGAATATCTCACCTCATAGTCTTCAAGGTTCTGGATGAAGAATGCAATTTTTTCTTTTAAATTTTGTTTGTTTATCTATAACATCATGGAAAATATTTTATCCATGAATCCAAAGGCATATAAGGTGAAATAATTAGTAAAATATGGATTCGTGAGAGTCGGGGCATGCAAAATAGCTTATTTAATAGTTTCAAAACTATTTTTCCCTTTCACAGTCCATTTGAACAACAAATTATTTTTTAGCATAGATGTCAGTGGCTTAACATGATTTGAAAAAATTGGAATGAACCATCTAATAAAGTTAATCCTTCCCATAAAGATTTGTAATGCTTTCTTATGGCTTAGTATTGACAATTTCAGGATAACACTAACCCTTTCTCGATCTATCGTAATCCATTTTTAGAGACAACACGACCTAAGGGATTTCCTTCATAAGCTACAAAAATTCGTTTCTTTGGGTTGAGAGAGACCCAAAACTTTCTACACCTTTCAAATACCCACATGTGGTGAAATGGATGGTCTCCTCCATATTTTTAGAACACTATGATATCATCCAAATATACAAGAACAATTTTGTTGAATATTCCTTCGAATTCCATATCCATGGCTCTCTAAAATGTTTCCCCTAAATTAGAAAGACCAAAAATGTATTTTCCTATATGCAAGGTTCCCCATTTTGTGGTGAAATCAATTTTGAATTGGTCTTCTTCCTTCACCATGATTTGGTTGAATCTTGAATATCCAGATCTAGTAAGGAAAACCTTTTGAGCCTACTATCATTTTAATAATTTGTTCCATGGAAGGCAAAAATAGTGGTATTTTAAATATGATCTATTCATATCTTTAAAGTAAAAACACAACCTGATTTATCCATTTGTTTTCCACCAGGGAGCACATTTGTAACTCATGTTGAATGTTTGATAAGGAATATAATATTGTCTTCCATTGACTTATTCAGTTCCCTCTTTATGATTGGCTCAATCTGTGGATTGATATGCATTTATCAATGATGTGTTATACTAAATCAGGATCAAAACCCAAGATATGCTCATAATCACATGCAAAGACATTGAAAAATTCTTGACAAAGTTCCAAAAAAGCATCCTTTTCTTAGGTAATACATACCTTACCAATCTTGAGTAGGTTATCCCTGCCAACTAGGATGGGTTCCTAATCCTTACCCTTAATAGTCATGTTTATCTTTTATTTCTCATTTGGTCATCTTGGATGAAAATGGATTATAGAGTGACCAATTCTTGGGGAAATGTTCTAACCTTAGCTAGATATTTTGGTCCCCATATTGTTGCTTTAACTTGTTCTGGTTCCTTGAAGAGAGCTCATCTTCTTCTTGGATAAAGTTGATGATTTGTTTGTCACTCTCAAATAATTTCCAATTGATATCATTATTATGTACCATGGGCCTCATTACCACTTTGATGTGTGGTTGTTCCTTGTTTTTTATCTCCATCACTACATCAAATCTTGATCCTATCGTAACTACTTTGTTTGCTTTTTTATTTTCTTCTTTTTATATGGTGTGGATATTGAAAGCATCAAAATCCTCTATGAGGTCCCATAATATGTGATTGTAAGCTCTAAGTTGATGAATCTTAGCTGCATTTAGTCCTCTGAATTTATTAACAATTAGCTCTCTATCCCTAAAATTCTCGCATCTATTTAATTTTTTTCATTATTTCCCATTCAAGACCTTGTTTGAGAGATTAAAACTCATTTGAATTATTATAAAAATTAATTTAAACGTGTAAGAAGAGTAATACCTCATACCAATGGGTGATACAAGTATTACACCTCCTTCCACTCCTTTCCTCCTTGAGTAATCAACAAACATTTTCCATAAACCATCATCATGTACATCCTATAGTTTCACAATACTAGGAAGAGTGTGAAGTTTCTTCCCGCATACAATAGTTTCCAAGGCCAACTTCTTCAACTGATTTATATGGGTAAAAACCATGAAAATATTCCCCATTTATCCAAAAATGAATATGAGATACCCTTAACTTGAGTATCTACCTATTAAATGCTTAGATAATATTCTTGATAAAAAAATGCAATTTGTATTAATGGGGCTAGGTGTGTAAGGTTCTATATGATATGCAGAAATATGTTTAGACCTTATAGTGAATTTGGTTCCATATCTAGTTCTTAAGGGCATGTGTGACCAATCCACCGATAGATATCCTCCAATCGACAATGAAATCACACAAGAGACACAAATTAAAGAATGGAGGTAAATAAATCATGAACACACCTTGCTAGACTAAGAAATTAGGGAATGCATGAAGGGTAATACTTAGGCCTCTTATAACCCTAATGATCCCAACCATGGTTCCATCCAATTTTACCAGCCCCTTGGAGAGAGACTCATATTGAATACCTAGCTGATTTTTTATTTGTTTGGGAATTACTGAATTGCTTGCCCTAAAATATATCATGTAATTGTGCACCAATTAATTTCCTATAATAAAATACACATATAAGGATGGTGGATTTTTGAATTTACTTGATTGATCATCCTTATGTAGAAGCACGTTAGCGAGCACAACCTATTACTTTTCCTTAGGAATCTCTCGTGATGCGGGAAGATTGAATATGAGAGCTTGCAAAAGATCTCTTTGTCCGAGTGGATGACCAAGGATTCCCACATGGAAATTCTTACATTGGTTTTCTTCATTTGATCTAGGATATTGAAAGAGGCATCATGTAGTCATTATTTTACCCTCAATACTTATTTCTAACCCCAAATGCATCAGCCTATCACCCAACATATGTTGGGCGCTCACCTAAGGTGCACGTGGGCACCGAGCCCCTCCTTTATGTGAGCTTTGCAAGAGAGTTCTGCCATTAATGGAGGATTATTTTTAGAAACAGAAGTACATTCATCTACTTTAAAAAGGAAGAAGATATAACTAATAGATCTACACATTAATGCATCATAAAAAGATAATAAACATTGTAAGAAGTACAAGAAACTAGATCTGAGTCATGATAAGCCAAATAACATGAGGGTTTACACCCATAAACAAGTTGTACAAAATATATCCATGCATATTGATTTAAATTTTTTTTGTTAGCCATATTACATTCAAAAAAGTCATCTCAAACCATATACATCAAATGACAGAGACTTAACTCTTACAAACCTATCTAATCATAGATCCTAACTATGCTTTTACCCATCACATCCCTTGTTACAGATCCCAATACCCATACATATACTTAATAGTATCCCTTACAACCCTCTAGCACTAAGTAATCTAAACCCTAGCACCATGAACTCCAAACCCTTAAAATTTCCTAACATTTTTGCAGCACTTCATTACTCTCCTTCTCTTTCTCTTCTCCCCTTTGCACTCTGCACACTGGTTCTTGTCCCAAGCACTCCTTTAAATAGGACCATCATCCACTACCATGACTTCTCTCCTGAGAATATCACATGCCAAGTGTTGATGTGGTCCTCCATTGGAGAATGCTTATCCTCTTTACAAACCTTCCACTAACTGTAATGATGCCTCTGGGAATATTCCCGTGTGGAATATCCTTTTCTTGACCTCCAAGGTTCTATGCTCGCACCTTATCCACTTATCATGCGTATTTAGATCCTCATGTTTTTCCTCAAGTGACTCAATGATGCCAAATATGAATAATTCATTTGAACCCTTGTTCTTCCTCCAGTAGGGCTCGATTTAAATTAAACCTTTTTTTTCATGTGTTTGTCCTCTGAGCACCCTCTATCTATCGATCTCGCATGCGCACACCTCTTGGTACTTAGCCAATATTTTAGGGTCCAACACATCCACATATTTCTACAATAGAGACACAATATTTTACCTTCTTTATTGTTCAATTTCTAGATTTTTTTGATTGATGAGATCAACATCATGTCTTTGCGCCCTTTACTCATCTTGTAGAATTAGAGTGTTTTGCTGGATTATAATGTATCATAGATTTATTACACTTAATGGTTTTGTTTGGCAAAGCCTATCATCCACATGAGTCTTTGGATTTCATAATTTCGGGATGCAGACCTGGAGGGGTAAAGGGTGAGATTTATTTTCACCCTTATTTTTTGGCCACACTTGATAAAGGTGTTTGATTACTTTCCTTTAGTTGATTTATGCCACAAAACTCTTCCATTCACTAATTTACAAGTGAAGTATCACTTGACCACATTTCTTGCTATGGTATCCCTTCTATGGGTATGGCTTGTGAGATGGATACATTTTACATAGATAATTATTGTTTGAGGATGTCATTGACATAATTTTCTTGATTATGAGGAATATTGCAAGGAAAGCACCATTCATAATATTACATAAGATTATATTGCATGATGACCAAGGCCTTAGATGAAATAACCACATTTGGATTATATGACTAGAATAGTTTTGCAGGAGTGATTTGATTCTATCGAGCTACTTGGAATGAAATTATAGTAAATGGATAAGGAGGTTTGTTAGGTTGGTATGGAGATTGGTAAGGCATGAAATTTTAATCTTGCTTGACTTTTCGAGACACCTAGTCATTTCTAAAAAAATTCATTTGTTTCATGACCTCCTGTAATTCACTTGAAGAACTTGTCGAGGTAGATGCTTGATTTGGAATTTGGATTCTTTAAGATAGAATGTAAGCTAACTCAAGAGTTTGATAAGATGTGGGTGTCCCTAGTTCTAGAAATATAGGTATTGGAGTTATAGGGAAAGTTTTCCTATCTAAATGAGACTATTTTCCGTACTAATGAAAATTTCATAAGAATCTAGTAATTTTCTACCTTCATGGAATGAATCATGACTGATAATATAACTATTCAATGTATTTAGATAGTAAATAAATACATATTGAGGTGCATGTTTTACCACTTGAGGGATTCAATCTGATATCCTTTGGAACTTGATGTTGAAGTCAAACATTTACTTATTAGGTGCTCTTTTTGTTGTTGTTAGCTTCTCCACCAAGGACATGTGATCTTATTTATCTTCAAAGTGGTTGCACAGAGCCTCCCCTAGCTCATCCCATATGGTGATATAATTTATCCCCAATCCTTTATACCATTGCAGTAGATTTTCCTTTGAAAGAATCTACCAATAACCTGAATCCTCCATTGTCTTGTATCACATGATACACCAAATAGATGTTACAAACATCCTTAATATGCTCAATAAGGGTTGTAACATTCTCTCTAGTAAAGAAAGGACACTCTTTAGGGCCAAAAATATAATTTCATCATATTATGGAGGAAGTAGGGGCTTCCCCATGAAACGTGAAAAATATTGGTTTCCTTATTGGGCCATGAATCGATGGTTCTTAAAACCATGGAAAACAATGAGAAGGGCCTAATAGGAGGAGTAGAAATAAATTAGTCTAGAGGTGATGGGGATATTCGAATCACTCCACCTCTTTTCCTTATTCTTGGTGAGAACCACAAGAAGCCAAAGGTATCTTCTCTTGCTATCTTTGATCTTGTCTAGATTATTCTCATAAAATAGTAACTTTAGCTACTAAAACTAGTAGATGAGATGGTCATAATCACCATATGTGTTAAAGAATTACCTCAAAAAGTGAAAATCACTAGGTTACACACCACAAATTAGTGAAAGAATAAGAAGGTCCCACCGGCATGACAAAAATTTGAATATCATTTAGTGAATATTCATAACTCTGGGTAACATGGGATGATCTCACAAGTGTGGGACTTGCAAAGCAAGATCAACCTCTAGAGAAGGCTAGTTTCTTTGTGTCTTAGCCTTCTAAAAATAGCCTATAACCTAAGAATGGAACTAATTTAAACCTAAAATATGTTTCAAAAGAACCAAAGTTAAGAGAGAAGGGAAAATAGGATTGCAAAACTTAAAAGAAGGTGATGCACCAAACTGAAACAAGGTTTAAACATAGATTTTTGACATGGTTAAAACTATCATGTAAAAAAACATAGAGCTCTATAGGAAAGAATACATAGATTCAAAGAAATAAAAGAGGGTTAAAAATTCACATTCAATATGAAATGCATGAAGGAAAACCATAATTGTGTTTCATTAAATTATATTACTTACATTTATATAAGCAAAGCTTCAACAAATTCCCAAAATTTAGTTTCGAGGTTCAAATCATGGTATATTAAAGAAAAAGATTATGATTATGTAGGAGGGAACCTTTTTATGTATGAGGTAAAATATATTTACATTATTCCATAAAATAGAGAAAGAGTAGGAAGAGAGAGAGGACAGGACCATTAAGGTGGAACTAGTTGCCTCTAAAATTCACATTGAATGAGTGTGGGTGCTATGATTTATCTCTTGAGTTTGCTTATAGTACAGGTATGGACACTTCCAACTTGAATGACCAAATCTAACACGACCCTCTAGTCTATCACATGTCATTCGACTGTACAGAATGACAAAATTCTTCATTCAACTTTGGAGGCTGAGTTGGTTGGCTCTCTGGTTCAAAATACATCGTATATTTTTTTGTCTTTCATGGTTTTAACTGCAAAAATTAAAATTTTTATCTCTCGAACTTTTATAATCTTCTTCCTACCTATTTTGATGATGCAAAGTACTTTATTCCACCCACATGGTTACAACGTCAATTCGCAGCTTTTGGACGATACAACTATTTTCCTTTATTCTTCTAGTTTGAGAAAACCCGTGGGCCTCCATAATTTGGTGAACCCACAAAACACCAAACTAGTACTTTGTGGCTTTTAACTTAGTAGATTATTTGATTTCCTTGCGCAGATAAATAACTCCGTGGTACCTCATATGAATTTATGTCCCTGGGGCTTATATCCTCTAATGTTTCAAAAGTTTTGAAAGATACCACTCAACACCAAAAATCATCAACTCCCACCTAAGTCCCTATGGTGCTCATTTATTTTTTCCACGGGTTAGGAGAACCCGTGAAACACTAATTTATTAGTTTTCGCAATAATGAATTAGTCTTCCATAACTTTTCTAGATCATAAAAATGGTTAATTCCTTTGGATAAGCTATTTAAAATTAAATGGGGTATAATTTTAGATTATAATACCCATTTAATGTTGTAGAGTAGTCTCTACTCAAAAGCATGTCATCAACTCTAGGGATATTAACTACTTGAATCTCTATAAATTGTTGAATTCTAGGTTCGATGTCAATTGATATGGAAACTCAACAATTTACTATAATCTTCTCAAAATCAAATGGGATTAGGCCTAATTTTCTATAAATTTTAGCCGACACTACATTAGTTGAGGTTCTTAGCCTACCAAACAATTGTGGATATTCTTTCTCGAAAATTCAAATAGTAAGCAAGAAAGGGGAAACATGGGCTTTACTTCTATGGATCACCGTATTTTCATCACATGGTTGTTCTTGTATAGAGTATGATTTTTAATTAATTATTTAAGGATCAAATCATATTTTTATGTGATTTTGAATAACTCATGTAGAGTTATGTTGGCCTCAATTCTCTTCGTATCCTATACTATATTGTACCTAATTTTGTTGGAAAGGGGTTGTGCATCTATAATAGGGAATTTCTCACCTACTTTAGGTGGTGAAGGATAATTATTGGCCTTTGGATTAGAGGGAGTAATACTAATATTACAAGGGGAATATGTATTGAATGGCTGATATTTAAATCTACTCCTAAGGGAATAATTATTCCTATGACACTATTTGAATGCATGGATTTCATTAGTATTTTCCTTAGGTTCATTCATATCTTAGCTTGAGAAGCTAAATGAATCCAATATATTAAATATTCTAGTTAATTTGATTATGTGAGAGGCCTTTGTTATCAAGTATACGTTTTGAGGATTGGGTATAATTTCTATAATACCCATTTCCTATTTAAATACCTCAAAGATTTTACAAAAATTGGCATAATCTAACTTACCATTATGGGAAGTGTTGTGTAATATACACCAGCTTGGTAAGGTGAGATAATAATAATTTTTTAAAATCTCAAGTAGCATATTTTTGATGGTTTAAGGTGTTTATTGGGAAATTGAAGGGCTTGTTACGTATATGATATGTGTAATTTCATCTTGGAGCTTCTCCATTGGTGTTTCTTATTTGCCTTTCAAGGACGAGGAAATCATTTCTTAGATTTTAGACCATCCTCTTTATTACATCAAGTTTGATTTTATTGGACTCTTAGGGAATAACTTGGGAATTTTTAATCGTAGGGACTAAGGCTAAAATCTATATTTGTGTTGATGATTTTAAAGGAAGGTCAAGAAATCCTAGTTATTGGTTAGGGAAAACTTTTCTCAAAGGTACTAAAACTAGAATAGGTGCATGGATCAAAAGGAAAATGTTATTGTTGTAGAAAAATTATAGTAACCCCCAATTTTTCCTACATATGTGGGGCAATCGGTCCAATTTTGACAACATGGGTCCACCTCTAAAGTTGTGGGACTTATGAACCTGATATGGACCTTTGAAGAAGGTTGGATCCTCTACCTAATCCTACTACTAATACTACTCCTAGAAGGGAAAATGTAGCTAACTAATCCTAAAATAACCATGCCAAGGGACTAGCGAGAGAGAAAGAGGGTTAGAAAGGTACAAAAGGGGAAATTTTAAGCTAAGGGTGGTGATAGCACCAAGAAAAGGGGCAAGATATTCTTCCGAGGGAGGAAGAAGAAGGAAAATAGGGCTGGGAGAGGTCAGGTGAATGTGACATAGACCCAAATCCTTAGTCGCCATCTGCACTCCATGAAACACAACCTCATAAACTTGTAAGTGAGAAATACATGCACAAGATGGAACAATAATAGTGGAGAGGCAAGAAGATACAATAAAACATGAGAAAGGGTTAAAATACCACAAAAACATGATTTTATTGCTCTATAATATGCATAGACCATTTACATTGATGCAAAAAGGCATAATTACATTTCCAGGCCCAAGAGGAGGCTCATAGCTCAAATGGAGTTGAGGGAAAATTTTGTAAGAGTTTCCCCAGCTCCTAGAATGTCTCTCTAAAAATGAGGGGTTTGAATACATTATATAGGAAATTTTTCCACCAAACCTCATTAAATCCCTGATAGTAGTTGAATAACCTCAATTACCATCATTAAAATGGTGGTTGAATTGTCTTTTTACCCACCTACTTTGCCTTTTTCTTGGACTAGTGAGTCGTTTAACCATGTGACCTAACCAACCTGTGACTCATCCAACCTCGCCATACCACCGCCCGGATATCCAACCTCATGACCCATTTGACCATGCATCTCCTAACCTTGGCCATTCAACCATGGGGTTAGACACCATCCAATCTTACGGGCCATACATTCCCTGCAATCACCAATCAACCCTGGGTTCACCATCTCTACACCATGGGCCATCCAACCTCCTTGTCCTTACACCATGCTACCTGAAAATTGAGCCATCTTAACCGAGGAGGTTGGATGCCATCAAAATTATGTACCATCAAACCTAAGCCCATCACCACACTACCACAATGGTTGGCCAATTAACCCTGATCGACCAACCTATCCATCTATCTCAAATAAACAACTCTCATCGATCAACTCGGCCGACCAACGGCCATCCATCCTAGCCCATTCAATACATCACCTGTCCAACTACCGAGTTTCTATTCTAAGCCACACTATCGTCTAACCACGTACCAAATTTGTGTGTTTTCAAATCATCCACCAACCAACCTAGCTGACCAACCCATCCGTCTATCTCAACATACTAACCTAGTGTGTCACCCCGACTTTGTAAAAACTTGTCCATCTCACTCTACAACTCATCCTTCATCCAACTCAATTCCAACTCACCGACAACTTGACAAGATTGTTTCACCAAGGCTCTCTAGCTCGCCACACATGAAGATTAACTATTTTGATCCATCCCGATATGTCTTTCTCTCTAATATCTAGGGCTAAATTTGATATTCATTCATGCATCCTAGATTTTGAATGGATAACTCCATCTATAATGAGTTATCCAAATTAACTCGAGGGTAAATTTGGGATAACAGCTTGGTGACTTGTCGGGTACATCTACCTACTAGATGAAGAGACTAGTATCCTTGAAGCATCCATTGGGCATGGAGTCAAGCCTAACCTTGAAGAAACTGATCTTTCTTTTGAAAACATGTCCCCTAGACTCATGCAAACTTGACATATGAAATGAAACTTCCTTGGCCTGCTCTTAAAGCTGATTTTGGGATTTTGGATAAAACTTGTAAATTATCCCCAAAACTAAAAAATTGACCAAGGTAAAGGTATAGAGAACTCTGGACCTACAATTGATCTATTGGGGCTGATAGATGCACTTTTGAAAGCTGCCCCAAAAATATAATTTCCCTCATGAACACTCCTGGCCGAATCTTTGAAGATAGGAATGCCCCATGCAACTAGTTTTTGATACAAGAGAAGGCATAGGATCTCAACCTGTCACTAATCTAGAGAGACATGAGAGGTGAAAACATTAAAAAGTGTCCTCAAGTATGATTTAGTTGCTCAACATTTTGATTTTCTTGAATATTGTAGCTATTTCTTGCAACATTGAACCCCTTTCTATGACACCTTTCTTTCCGACAACATGCTGAACCGTGTAAGAGAAACAACCACACAAAAACTATGTAGAAAGAGGGAGATCATACATGATCCAAGTGGAGGCCTGAAGAGTATGCACAAGCACTTCTTATATTGGAAGCAAACCTACCCACTCTACTCTAACAAAAGGAATGGGAAACTTCACACTAACCTTGACCTTTGGAAAGACAAAGTAGTTTCCTTCCTCAACATTTTAGACCATGCAATTGATTTGAAAATGGGCATGGTCATGGATGAGAGATTGATGTAGAGACAATCCTCCACCCAACTTGCCAAGGTATCAACAAACAAACAAAATACCTCCTTCAGCCTTATCTCGCATCCAGGTTAGAGGCATTTTTTTGCGACCCTTGATGATTTGAAAATCATCCACATGCTTCAAATTAAACATGGATGGTGGAAAATTTGACACTTGCCCCATTGAATGTAGGTATTTGATTGGAAAAGGCTTGATTCTTTTGATTCTCCCACTCATTTGTTGATCACCGCACAACTAGGTCTCTCATACATACCTTCTTCCCGAACATAGCCATTTGTAGGATGATCCATGCTTTGTTGTGTTTCTACAAACATATCTATCTCTACCCCGATGGCCTCTGTTAATCCGTAGGTATCCTCATTCCCCACTCCATCACGATATTTTGATAAAAGTGCAGCTAGTTCTAGACATGCAGAGTGATGAGGATCATTTCACTCTGTAGGAACATCCCGATCACCCCGTAATTGCTCCTCCTCGAGGCCTTGGGCACTAATAGTGTTTAAAAATAGTTACTCTTTCACAACCTTACCAATTTGAGCTTCCTTATCACCTACCTTCTCTGTCTATTGGTTCAACCCCTTCTTTTACACATTTTGAACTTCATCATCATCCCAATCTGAATCAGACTAGTCACCTATTGATACAAAATTTTCATCCTTGGTGAGACGGGTCGAGGGAAAGGTGTAAGAAAGAGGTTATTGCTTTATTTCATGATTGGGAAGCTATGATTGATTCTCACAAACCTGAATTGATAAATTGGAGAAGCCACATTATCCTCCAGAGCATAACCCCTACTCTGTTGATATGTTTCCTCCAAAAAAGTTGCATGATTATTTCTAAAGCCTTGTTGTTTGGGGCATTGTATGGGCATATCTCTCTCTCCGACATCATAACAAGTCTCTCTTTCTACCATATTTGTAGGCTAATCTAGTTTGATGATATCTAGGTAGAAGGTAGGGACAATATATGAAATGCCACAACTTCTAGGCACATTGGTGTATTGATTAGGGAAGTTGGGTAGTGCCTTGGGTGGAGATGGGAGGGATGTCAGTGTAACTTAGGGAATGCTCTGGGAATAATAAAATTGGGAGATATCAAATGAAGGATAAGGAAGCAAAGGGGCTTCCTTATTTTGGAAAGGAATGATGGATTTTTCTTTATTTGCAAAAGGGGATGGGAGAACTTGAGGTGGTGAGGGAGGGGAATTTGCACCAATATGGATGGATTTTACTTTTCTAGCATGGATCAATTTTTCTCACTTATTATGTAATGGTGAAATCCTAAGGAATACCATTTCCCCTAATGATTGATTCAATATAGCTAAATCCACACCAAAGGAAATCAAATAATATTAGAATGTCATACCTTGTGGGGGTCTCAATTCTTGTGGAATTTAGTGCCGAGTCCTTATGAATCGAGGTTGAAATCGGGATGAAATCCATTAGAGCCCATTGTATTTTGTTGAGATGTTTTGTGAGGAAAATAAAATTTACATCCTCCTTGAACATGTTGTACAATTGTTCTCCCAGTTGATTCCATGTGAAAATGAATCGTGGTGCAAAACTGTTGTACCAATATTTTGCTTTACCTTTGAGAGATGCAACTAGAAGTCTAAGGCAAACATTCTCCTTTATGATGGTATGAATGGAACAATGATTGGAAACATCCCAAATGTGATCAATTGGGGAATTATTTCCATTTCTATAGAAGAGGGGTAGATTTTTAGGGACACCTTAGGGATAACATCCATTCTGCAAGTGAAGAGGATCAGAATCGAAATGAGGGAATGGAAGAGCTCTTGGAGAGCCATGAATGCAATGAAAAAATTAAAAACAAATATGCAACCAGAGAGATGATGGGGTTCTTTAATCGGTGGAGTCATAAAATATGCTTGAGATTTTGCATTGTGTGACTTTTAGAGGCCCAAGAGGAGGCTCACAACTCAAATGGAGTTGAGAGAAAAATTTGTAAAATTTTCCCTAGTGATGAGGCCAAAATATGTTCGATTAATGTATAATAGATGATCTCAATCCTTTTTATTAAGTTTGATTGCATTGTGTGACTTTTAGTTAATCTTATGAGTTAGGATGTAATTTATATTATCTTTTGATTGATTTTGATTCTAATGTTAAAATCTCTAGAATTCCTAGTGATGACAAGTGTGTGTTTGAATTCAGATTTTTGTAATAAAGTAGGTCTAATTAGTCGAGGAAATGAAGTAGAAGCAAGTGTGTGTTCAATTGTTTTTGTATGTTTTAGTCAACATCTGTTCCCACACAACTTAGTTCAGAACTTCCAAGCTAGTTCTAGAACTCCATCACATAGTCATCATCTAGTTCTAGAACTTTCAGACTTAGTTCTAGAACTCTAGTATTTAGTTCCATAATTTTTGGACTTAGTTCGAACTCCTGGGATAGCTCAGAACTCTCATGGTTTTGATCCTTAACAAATTCCTATGGTTTTGGAACTTCTCCAAGTTTCGAACCAATGGGAGTTATCTATTTTAAACCACATCCAGAGATTTTTGCATCTATGACCCTTTCAATCAGGAAAGGATGAGAAGATTTCTGAAATGCAAGATCAGGGAGAGTTATCCTACAACTATCTGATCAACCGCAATCTAACTCAGCATCTATTCTGGGCATGATTTGATTTCATCAGAATCATTGAGACAATATGTGATTGTAAAATGTATATAAAAGCAGACCTGTAGTAGATAGATAGATATATAGAAATATATAGAGAGAATGAGATAGAAATAGAAATAGAAGAGAAGAGAAATAGACTAAGTACTCAGATCCAGTACGTTTGTAATACCAAATGTTTTATCAATAAAATAGCCATTCTATTTGAGAGAATTCTGAGTTGTTAAATCCTGATTTGAGGAGGAGCAAGGGCCCACTCCCCAAGGACCAGGATATTTGTTTATTTGGTATTTATATTTCTTCAACAAATAGCTTAGATCTATTAATTTTGTATTGTTTTAATTCTTTCAGTTAAACTCTGTTGTATACTTGTTCCTGTAGGTGTTTAGATAGATTCTTATATTTCTTGCAATTGTTTTCAAGCATTCTAAATTGAGTGTGTTTATTTCAAAAGCAAGTGTGTTTACTTTCAAAAGCAAGTGTGTTTATTTTCCAAAAAGCAAGTGTGTTTCCATTCTACATAGTGTGTTTCCTTTCAAGCAAAGCTTTAGTGTGTTTACTTTCAACAAGTTTTCATAGTTTGATTTAAATAAGGTTTTACCAAGAAGTCCTTAAGACATTAAAGAGATCCCCTAGAAAATACAAAAATAACTATAGTCAACTACTAGATCGATTAAAATTACTCTTGTTGCATATAGCTTTAGACACACCCCTAGTTTGATATGACATCAACAAGAAGTTGATTAAATGAAGGGAATAATGACACCCATCATTTTTGGCATTGCCATTTTCGGGGACACTAGTTGGAACTTTCTAATTAAGTGTTAGCAAGAGCAACAAATCATACATCTAGTAGTTGAAGGATCTTCCCTACTATATCACAAAATATATGAGTAGACCAAGAGACTCACAGGGTAGATTCCTCCCAAAAACATCTTCACAAGAATTCATAACATCCTCTAGTCAAAGTAAGGAAATTGATCAAGAATTGGAAGCACCATCATCCCTTATCAGACAAGAAACAAAATTGCCATTTTTGGAATTCTTAGATCAGTCACCTGAAGGAAGTGGAACTTTTAGGAGAAGGCTTATTACTCAAGATCCATTTAGGGTGAGTTTTGATTCTCAATTGAGTAGTCAACCTCCTACTCCTGATTTTTCACCTTCCCCAAGGCATACCACTTACCACATTGATTGGGAGGAAAATTTAGAAAATATTTTTAAAATGGCACGAGAAGCTGAGAGAGAACCTGATAGGACCTTTACCTATCCAATCCAATTGGGAGATGATGATACATCAATGAAAAATATCTCACCTGCACATTTACCCACCTTTAGAGGGATGTCATCTGAAGATCCTGACCAATTTCTATTTGAATTCAAGGTACTATGTCAGACCTATGATTATAAAATAGATAATCAAAAACTCAAGTTGTTTCCATCCACTTTGAAGGATGCAACAATGAGGTGGTTCATGGGATTACCATCCAACTCTATTAGCACTTGGGCACAAATGGAGACTGCCTTCCTAGATAAATACCAGGATTATTATAGAGGGAGAAATAGGAAGGAAGAATTCTTCAAAATCAAGTAGGAGGATGATGAAAACATAGAAGACTATTTAGATAGATTCCTCTTTGTTAGCAAAAGATGTGGATTTGTGCTTACAGAGGAGTTAAGTAAAACCATTTTTCTTAAAGGTTTGGATGATGAATCTAGAGAAGCCCTTAACTTGATAGGAGGTGGAGACATTGATCAGATAAGAATGAATGGAATTAAAGAGATTTGTAGAAGCTATTCTAGAATGAGAGGTGGACCTAGAAAAGGAAAATCAGTGAAAAGTATGAATCCAGATATGAACAAACTAATGGATGAGTTAGAAAACTTTAAAATAGACATTTTAGTGCAATTAACCTCTACTATGGATGGATTACAAGCTAAAGAAAATTCCAAAACTGAACCATTGGCTATGTATTGTCCTAGATGTAGGAAGAAGCATGCATTAAGAGATTGTCCTTTGGATAAAACAAAAATGTGTCTTATCTGTGAATCTAAAGAACATGATATTGATGTTTGTTCTTTACTTCTGTTATTAAGAATCAGCTTAAACAAACCAGTGCCTCATCTACAACAGAAGAATTGAATTTTGTTAGAGACAACCTAACCAAGGGTAAGTTTATGCCAAGATCAGTTCCTAATCCCTGGACGATGCCATGGGCTGCTCAGGAAGTACCAAAAATTGGGGACAACCTCCTTGGGTACCTCAACCAACTTGGAACCCTCAAGATTGGGAAAATCAAGCTTGGTATGCTCAGGGACATCAACAACCATGGGATGGTCAAGGAAATCCTTATGCTTGGTCACAACCTAGATGGAACCCTAGTAATTATTCTCAAGGAAGAACATATCCAAATCAGAATCAACAGGCCATCATGGGATCTCCTACAAAATTCACAAACTGAGAATGTAGTCCAAAACACAAATGCCAACACAACTAGTAGCAAACCCCATAAACAAACAAACAACTCTGTTTATGGAACAAAACCAGAAAAATTAGTTGATTTACATGTTATGGATTGTAAGGATATTCAAACTAGATATGGGAAAATCATTAACAGTCCACCCCTTATAATCACTGAAATGATAGAAGAAAATGAAATCCCTAGTATTGTTGTTCCAAAAGAGGATATAGAAAGAAAAGAAAAGGAGCCAGATAACAACACTACTGAGACTCCATTTCTAGAGAGATTCAAAGAAGCTATAGAAATCAAGGAGTCTGAATTGGTACAGGAACTAAGGAAATTGAATATTGAAATACCACTATTACAAGTAATTAAAGACATTCCAGAATTGAACAAATTAATCAAAATGTTATGTATGAAAAATCCTGGAAGGAAGAAACAAGTACCCCAAGACTATCAAAGTAGATGGGAAACTTGTTGATTTATTAGCAGGAAAAATTTTACTTCCCAAATACGGAGATCCTGGAAGTCTGTTATTTTTGTCTCTATAGGAAATAAGGATGTACATAATGTTTTGATAGATTTGGGAGCTGCTATCAATGTAATGACAATGGATACTCTGAAAACATTACCATTAATGGGTATACAACCTACTAATACCATATTGTAGATGGCAAGATAATCTGTAGCAAAACCTAGAAGGAATTATTGAAGACGTGGTGGTTATGGTGGAGTCATGGGAATATCCAGTTGACTTCCTTATACTATGCAGCCAAAAGGTAAAACATTGGGTTATCCCATTATTTTGGGTAGACCATGGTTAGCTACAGTTGTTGCTTTGATAGATTGCAGGTCAGGTGATATGACAATCTTGAATGGTAAGAACTCTAAACAAATTTCCTTATATCCTACTACACAACCTTTTACTGACAATCATGAACAATTGTGGGTTGATTCTCCTGAAACTAATAAAAAAAATTTGTCTTCTTTGGCTATGATCACATTACAAGATCATGTAAGAGAAGTAGAAGAGATGATTAATCCACCATTGGATGAGAACTGTTGTCCTCAAAGCAAATAGAAATAGTTTGGAACCCATGAACTTAGTTTGGAACCCACGAACTTAGTTCCAGAACCCACAAACTTAGTTCGAAACCCATGAACTTAGTTAGGAACCACCACATTTAGTTTGAACCACCACATTTAGTTCTGGAACCATGAAACAATAGTTCTCTTTGATTGAAAATGATTTTTCACTCGGAGGAATGAGATTTCTCATGGGGAGAGGATGAATCAGTAGCTTTAGTTTCAAGTACATCAAGAAGTGGTGAAGAATTTCTGGAAAGTAGCAGTGATGAAGAATTTGGCCTACAAAGAGATAAGTATCATAATTCTCATTATTGTCCTTTTCTAGTATTTTGTCTCAAGGAACTTTTGGAGATGTTGCTACATACCATATGTTGTTACCACATGCATGTCCATTAAATACTTTAATGAAACCCTTTCCACAAATCAATTCATCACATATTGGAACCAAGCATGTTGAAATTCAACCGGGTAAAACTTTAAACATTAACAATTGGTTGAAGGAGGATGAAGAAGCTAAATTGTTTGATGTTCTAAAAAATCATACTAAAGCTTTTTCTTGGGATTACAAAGACATGAAGGGGATTCATCCAAGTATCTGCACTCATCACATCTATACTAAAAACATTAAACCAGTTAGGCAGCCTCAAAGAAGGATTAACCCAACTTTAAGGGATATAGTCAAACAAGAAATTGAAAAACTATTACAAGTAGGTTTCATCTACCCTATCTCAGATAGCCAGTGGGTATCTCCTCTTGTAATTGTTCCCAAAAAGAATGGAAAATGGAGAATATGTGTTGACTATAGGGAACTAAACAAAGCCACAATGAGAGATTATTTTCCCTTACCATTCATAGATCAAGTCCTAGATAACCTTTCAGGTAAACAATACTTTTCTTTCTTGGATGGCTTTAGTGGGTACAATCAGATCAGAGTTTTGAAGATCAGGAAAAACTACATTTACATGTCCATGGGGAACCTTTCCTATAGGGTGTTACCATTTGGTTTATGTAATGCTCCTGTAACTTTCCAGAGAGTTGTACTTGCAATCTTTGCTGATCTAACAAATGATTGTGTTGAAGTATATATGGATGACTTCATTGTACATGGAGATACATTTGAAGATGCTTTGAGAAATATGGACAGAGTGTTAACAAGATGTGAACAACACAACCTGTCTCTTAGTGATGAAAATTTTTGATGATGGTGGATGAGGGGATTGTATTAGGACACCATATTTAAAAAAAAGGAATTCAGGTGGATCAAAACAAAATTAGGATCATTTCAGATTTACCTATTCCTCAGACCCCCATAGATATCAAATCATTTCTAGGGCATGTTGGGTACTATAGGTGCTTTATAAAAGATTTCAAGTAAAATTTTTGCCCCCATGTTTAATTTGCTAACCAAGGACTGTGAATTTCTTGGGATGAAAAGTGTCAGCATGCTTTTGAAGAAATTAAAGACAAATTAATCAGTGCCCCAATATTGAGAGGTCCTAATTGGGAAAATCCATTTCATATCCAAACAGATGCCTCAAATTATTCCATTGGTGTAGTATTGGGATAGAAAGATGAGGAAGGAAAGATGTATGCCATTTATTATCTTAGCAAGAATCTTACTCCCACTGAAAATAATTACACCACCACTGAAAAGGAATTTCTTGTTATGATTTATGCAATCAATAAATTTAGACATTACATTACAAGGTACAAGATATTTGTACACACAGATCATTCAACAATTAAGTATTTAATGAACAAACCAGTGGTTGGAGGAAGAATAATTAGATGGTTATTACTTTTGCAAGAATTTGATATTTCCATTGTGGACAATCCAGGTAAATCTAATGTGGTAGCTGATTTTTTGTCAAGACTAACCACCACAGGGGAGCAAGATCCAGTCAAGGATAACTTTCCAGATGAACAACTATTTGCAATCTCAGCAAGTACACCATGGTTTTTTGATATGGAAAATTATCTTGCAACAGGAAGTTTCCTCCTTCTTTCACTAAGAAACAAATAAAGAAGTTAATTAAAACCAAGTGCACAATTCAAATGGTTAAATGGAATGCTATTTAAGTGTGGTCCTGATTTTGTCTTCTTGTAGGTGTGTAAGAGAGGATGAAATCTTTGACATCCTCAGAGCATGTCATGATGAACCAAGTGGAGGACACTATTCAGTGAAAAGAACAACTCATAAGATACTTGGCACTAGTTATTATTGGCCATCTCTGTACAAGGATGTGAAGAGATATATCAAGAGGTGTGATCCTTGTCAAAGGATGGGACAACCAACTTTCACCAATGAAATGCCTCTTCAGCCTCAAGTTGTGGTTGAACCATTTGAGAGATGGGGATTGGATTTTGTTGGTCCCTTTAATCCTCCTTCACAAGGGAAGGAATATATTCTTGTATGTACTGACTATGTGACAAAATGGGTAGAAGTGCAGGCATTGACAAATGCCACTGAGGAAGTAGTTGTTGATTTCCTTTGGAACAAAATTATGATAAAGTTTGGAGCACCAAGGAGCATAGTTTCAGATCAGGGACCACAATTCATGTCTAATATGATCCAAGCTTTCACAAGGTATTACCAAATCAATCATAGGAAGTCATCTCCTTACCACCCATAGTCAAATGGACAAGTTGAAGTAACAAACAGAGAATTGGAGAACATCCTTACCAAAAAAAGTTGAAGTTGGGAGAAAAGATTGGGTAAAGAGACTACCTGAAGCTGTCTGGGCTTATAATACAACTTGGAAAACTACAACAAGGTTTTCACCATATGAATTAGTCTATGGGAAAAATCCCTTGTTCCTATAGAGTTTGAACTTTAGACATTGAGGACAATAGTAAAGGTGGGAATTGAGTTGAATGCAACTCAAAAAGAAAGAATCCTTCAACTCAATGAGTTGGATGAATTAAGGTTGGAAGCACTTCAGACAGAGATAATTCAAGAGCAAAGGAAGCAATGGCATGACACACATATCAAGAAAAGGAAATTCAAAGTAGGAGACTGGGCATTGTTGTTCGATTCTAAGTACCAACAATTCAAGGGAAAATTGAGAACCAGATGGTTGGGACCCTATCAGATTGAGTAGATATTTGAAAATGGTTCTATTCAGTTACTTCCCATTGATGGTAGTAGCAGAACACTCTTGGTCAATGGACATAGGCTGAAACTCTATAGGAAGCCTCCCACTAAGGATGAATTCTTGAGGAAGATTGAAGTAGATAAAGAATTTGATCATATGGAAGAACCCAGTTCTTCCAAAATGATCAAATAACTAGATGATAGATCCAGAATAAAGGGAAGAAGATGAAAACTAGCAAATGGCATTTTCTTCCCCAAAAAAAAAAAAAAAAAAAAAAAAAAAAAAAGAAATTCTCTCAAAGGTCAATTGAAAACCAGCAAATGGTGGTTGACCTCTTTTTGGCTAGTTCAAATAAAGGAATTCTTTTGAATTCCAGTTGTCTTATCTAATCATGTTTTGTTCCACTTGTAGGAATGACGAGTCATCATAGCAAAAGGATTACATCATCAAGGATGGTAATTATGTCTTTTAACTTATTTAGGGTTGATTAAATGTTTGCATGTGTGATTTGACTTAATTTAAAAGTAGGTATGATGAGTCATCTATTTATACATTATGATTACAAGTGTGTAATCATGAAGTTGATTTGGATGGAATAAGTGGTGGCATGGTTATCATTAGTAATCATTGCAAAAATCAAGTGAAATAAGTTGCAAGAGATATTTTGAGGAAGGAGCATCGAATTAAGTTTGTATTCCGTAGCAAAGAACAGAGAATTTAGAAGTTCCGCAGCTAAGAACTGAGGTTCCATAGCTAAAAACAGAGGTTCCATAGCCAAATTCGTCAGTTCCGTGCAAGCTAAGAAAAAGGGCCTACAACCAATTCACACAAAATAAAAAGAGATAGAACTCAAGATGATATGGGGATTAAGAAGAAATCGAACCAGAGGATGATTCCCAGCTACTCACAGATGAAGAAGTGGCATCCATCTTTGAGCATGCAGGATGGCTAGAGTTCCTGAAGAAATTTTCAAGGCATAATGATGAATTGGTAAGAGAATTCATCATAAACCTAGAACAATCTAGAACAAAGGTGAGAAATATCTTTATTCCTTTTTTTGTAAATACTGTAAGTAATGTGTCTAGAGTGCCAATTGTGCATGTCCCACAACCTGCCAAGGGACTTTGAAAGAACTGGTTGAAGTCTTACTGCAAGAAGGAGAAACTGAACCCCAATACATCTATAATACAAAGAAAATCATAAAAGGGGTCAGAAGGGCCAGTTTTCCCAAACCCTTTGATAGGGTAGCATTTTGGATAGTAAAATATTTAACCTGTGATGGTCAATTTGGGTCTGTGGGAAAAGAAGTCTTAAAAATGCTCATATATCTGAAGTATGGAGCCACAAACCTGAGTACATAATAAACCTTCTAGGGTTTCTTTTTATTCTATCCAGACCATGGCTTAGAGGTATTCTTGGGGTGTTGGGACAATTAGGCATCATGGTCTAATTCATTTAATATGCCAACACCATTTTCTATCAAAGAAGAATGGAGAAGAAATTTGGGACAAGTTTCTTGGCAAGTTCAAGAAAAACCCTAATATTATCAGAAGGACAATTCTAGCCCCATTCTCTCCTTCAACTAATCTGGAAATTGATGCCCCTACATAGAAGGACAAGAGGGAAATGGAAAGAGAAAATATACCAAAAAGAAGAAGGTCAGTGAGAAAGATAAAAACAACAGAGCCTTTTATACCTGTGAAGGAAATTCCTTCTTCTGCAAAGCAACTTCAGGGAGCCAATATTTGTCTCTGATGGTGATAGCTCACCCACACAAGAGCAAGAAAGAATAGTAAGAAGAAGCTCTAGAAGGAAATCCACTACTGGGCATGTTGAACTTCCTAGAGAAGAAAAATTCATAAGAGGTCAAGGGAAACCCCAGAGGAAGGAGTGAGCAAGAAAGGATGGAAGAAGAAGCTGCTGACATTTTGGGCAAGCATGGCCATGACTCCTCCTGAGCCAAGTCAAGCTGAAATGGACAGAGGAGAGGAGAGATTTGAAGAGCAAGATTTTAGGAATTGGCTGAACCATCAAGCATTGCCACATGAAGAAGAAGAGTTGGCATCTAGGATAAGAAAAGGAAAATTTCCTTTGATAGAGGAAGAATGCCCAACTCCTCAAATAATTTCAGAGGAAGAAGAAAGACAACAAGTTAAACAGGCTCTGTTCTTGTCTAGAGAAGAGCTCATTATCAGAGAAAAAGATGAGGAATTGGATTTCCTCAAGCTCAAATTGGAACAAAGGGAAATGCTCATTGGAGAGCTAACAACTCAGCTTGTAGCCAAGACTGAGGAATTATCAACAACCAAGAAGCAGCTGATAGAAAAAGAGGAAGAATTTTAGACTTCCAGAAAATAGAGTGTTGTGTCCACATCCTCTACATAGATTGAGTTAACCTATTTTCCACTCAAACAACTATGGAATGATACTTGTAGGGAGCTCAGAGAAGCCAAAACATTAAATGAAGAATTAAAGACCAAGATGGAGGAAGAGATGAAGGAAAGAAAGGAATGGGAAGAAAATTTTTATAAGGAGGAAGGAAATAAATATAAATGCCTTGCAAAAATTCATATGGTCTGTATTATGAGTGAGAAATTGCTTTCTGCAGGAGGCCCTCTCCTACATATAGTGTGTTTTTGGAAGAGTAGTTCATTCATTCACTGGAAGCTATCAAGAATTGCATGTGGACTTCCACATGAACTAAAAGATGAATCTGAATTCATGGCAGCTTACTCTCTCTCTATCCCGAGAGAAAAATCTTCTGTGTGAATTTTATCTTTGCAATTTTATGCTAGAGAAAAACACAGGATTTATGATCAATTTGTATGTAGGGGAGAGCCACTCAATGCATTTGTCTCTGTTTTGTAAAACCAAATTGCATGGAAGGAAAGGGAATCTAAATTTTTATTGAAAGCTAGCTCAACAGGTCTTTGTATGAGAGCTCATTATGGTAAACCCTCTGCCTTCCTCACACATTTTAGAACTCATGCCTTTGATGAGAGATTCAAGACACACTATCTTGCCATTCTGCAAAAGAGTATTGATGCCTTCACCTCCTATGAGGAGGAAAATTTTGAAGATATTTATGAAGGATGCTCAAAGAGGTGGGAACTCCTTACTATTTCCTTGAGAAGAAGGGAAGTAATTTCCCCAACAAATCTGATCTGGAGTTTAGAAAGGGAAAAAGCATTATGCACAATAATTCCCCAAGTCAATGAAACCTACGGGAAAATATGGATGGGAATGTGAACAAGGCCCCCTCTACTTCTCACCCCCATGTCTCCTTGGAAAAATAGAGAACCTCAAGACCCTACTGAATTTGAACAGTGGGAGAGGAAAATAGAAGAAGGAGAGAGTAGGTACAATACATCAAGTTTAAACATTGGAAAATCTAGTTTCAGCCATTTGATTTGAGCAATCAAATGGAATGTAGAACTTATAACCCCACTTTTGAAGAATGAAGTTTGTAAAGGGACTTACAAACAAGTAAGTTTGGGGGAAATGATGAGGCTAGAATATGTCCGATTAATGTATAATATATGATCTCATCTTACTCTCCTTTTTATTAAGTTTGATTGCATTGTGTGACTTTTAGTTGATCTGATATGAGTTAGGATGTAATTTTTTGTCTTTTGATTGATTGTGATTCTAATGTTAAAATCTCTAGAATTCCTGACAAGTGTGTGTTTGAATTTAGTTTTGTAATAAAGCAGGTCTAATCAGTCGAGGAAATGAAGCAGGAAGTGTTTAGTATGTTTTCAACAACATCTGTTCCTCACACAGCTTAGTTTAGAACTTCCAAGCTAGTTCTAGAACTCCATCACACATAGTCATCATTTAGTTCGGAACTTTTAGACTTAGTTCCTGAACTCCAGTATTTAGTTCCAGAATTTTTGGACTTAGTTTAGAACTCCTGGGGATAGCTCCACGGAACTCTCATGGTTTTGATCCTTAACAAATTTCCTATGGTTCTGGAACTTCTCAAAGTTCAGAACGATGGGAGTTATCTATTTTAAACCACATCCAGAGATTTTGCATCTACGACCCTTTCAATCAGGAAGGATGAGAAGATTTCTAAACGTAGATCCAGGGAGAGTTATCCTATAACTATTTGATCAACCGTAATCGACTCAACATCTATTTTGGGCATGATTGATTTCATCAGAATCATTGAGACAACTGTGATTGTAAAATGTATATAAAAGTAGACATGCATAATAGATAGATATATATATATAGAAATAGAATATATAGAATGAGATAGAAATAGAATAGAGAAGAGAAATAGACTAAGTACTCAGATCCAGTACGTTTGTAATTCTGAATGTTTTATCAATAAAATAGCCATTCCTATTTGAGAGAATTTTGAGTTGTTAAATCCTGATTCGAGGAGGAGCAAGGGCCCACTCCCCAAGGACCAGGATATTCATTTATTTGGTATTTATATTTCTTCAGCAAATAGCTTAGATTTGTTAATTCTGTATTGTTTTAATTCTTTCAGTTAAACTTTGTTGTATACTTGTTCCTGTAGGTGTTTAGATAGATTCTTATATTTCTTGCAATTATTTTCAAGCATTCTAAATTGAGTGTGTTTATTTCCAAAAGCAAGTGTGTTTACTTTTAGAAGCAAGTGTGTTTATTTTCCAACAAAGCAAGTGTGTTTCCATTTTACATAGTGTGTTTCCTTTCAACAAAGCTTTTAGTGTGTTTACTTTCAGCAAGTTTTCATAGTTTGATTTAAATAAGGTTTTACCAAGAAGTCCTTAAGACATTAAAAAGATCCCCTAGAAAATACAAAAATAACTACAATCAACTACTAGATCGATGAAATTACTCTTGTTGCATATAGCTTTAGACACACCCCTGGTTTGATATGACATCAACAAGAAGTTGATTACACCTATCACCCAAATCCTAGAATCTCTCTAAAAATGAGGGGTTTGAATACATTATATAGGAAATTTTACCACCAACTCTCATTAAATCCCTAACAGGTAATTGGACAACCTCAACTACCACCATTAAATTGGTGGTTGAACTATCTTTTCACCCACCTACTTAAACTTTCCCGGAAATCATAAGCCATCCAACCATGTGACCCTACCAACCTTGTGAATCATCCAACCTTGTTGTATTGCCACCAAAGAATCCAACCTCATGACCTATCGACCATGCGTTGCTTGACTTCGGTCATCCAACCTTATGGGATGTACATTCCTATGATTGCCAATCAACTCGAGTCACCATCTCTACACCATGGGTCATCCAACATGTGAGGTTGGATGGCCATCTATCCTTATCCATACACCATGCTACTTGACCAACCGAGTCATCTCACCCGAGGGGGTTGGATGTCATCGACTTCGTATCGTCCAACCCGATCCCACACCGCATTTCCACAACGGTTGGCTGACCAACCCAGCCGATTAACCCATCCATCTATATCAACCGACCAATCTAGACAACCAACCTAGCTTTCCATCCTAGACCATATGATATGTCACCCATCAAACTATCGAGCCTCTTCTAAGTTACTCTTCCAAACCACACTTTGCCATCTAGACACCGACCAACGCAAAGTGTATCATCGATCACCTCCTACCAACCCAAACTAACAACCCAACCTGTCTATCTCAACCAACCAACCTGGTGTGTCTCCACGACTCCATGATGAACTCATTCATCTCATTCCACAACTTTGCCATCATCCATCTCAATTCCTACTTGCTAGACAACCCGACTAGCTTGTTTCATTATGGCTAACTAGGCCACCATGAATGAAGATTAACTCCGTCGAGCCATCCTGAGATGTCTTTCTCTCTTATATCTAGGGCTGAATTTGACGGTTGTCCACGCATCACAGATTTTGAATGGTTAATTCCATCTATAGTGAGTTATCCAATTGAACCCTAGGTGGGGTAAATTTGGGATAGCAATTATAATTACCAGTTTTGGAAAGGATTCAACACTAGAAAATTGACATTTCTATTAGGCACAACCATGAGGATCTATCTTTATGGGTGTGATTTCTTTTCCAATTTTATTTCTTTAACATTGGTTGTGGGTAATTTGGTTACTAGAGGATATCTATATAAAAAATGTAATGGGATCAAGGGAATTATTATAAATGTGCAATGTTAGGTCAACACGAGGCATGTAAAATATTGTGATATGACTATACATCCTTTGAAATATAGTGTTAATGGCTTGTATGGGATCATGTGTCTCGATACAAATATTAGGAAATTACCGACACAACACACAAGGGTTGATAATTTGTCCAAATTTAGATAAGAAAGTATTATTAATTAAACACAACCATTAATTTATTTTTCTTTAAGATTTAACATTGTAAAATGGAATAGTCTATAGGAAACATCCTCATACTCAACATTTATTAACCTATGAGCATATTTAAATTAAGTGACATGTTATTATGTAGTGCATCCTCCACCAGGAGTAAATACATGAATGCATCTATCTAAATTTATGAGTAGACCATGGACATCTCTAATAATGGTTATAGCAGAGACAATCAAATCAGTCATTATTCTAGGAAATCTTAAATACAAATTAAATACTTACGCCAATATTGGGGAAGGGCTAAAGGCTATGTATCTTACCTTATTTGTCTTTTCTTACAATTTTTTTAAGAGTTGGGAAAAACAAAATAATCAAGCCATATTTAGACATGGTGAGGTGAAGCTAAGGATCCAGATCAATTCTAATCAATTATATGTTTTAAGTCCAACTCTATCCCGTGTTTGAGTGAAAGGGATTAAATATAGACTTATCAAGTTCAATATTTATTTTAGCATTATATTTTTAGAATGTTCTTGAAGGAAGAGGAATAAGAATAATCTACATAGTCTAAGTTTCCATTAAGTTTCAAAACTTCCTCTTTCTAGTGCCAATGTTTTCCTATCGGTGAATTTTTTTAATTTATGTAGATTTGAGAAAAACCAAACACCAAAGGATTAAATGGGCTCCCAGCCTCATTTTAGGACCTCCCAAAATTGGACCCAAGGAATGAGTTATAGTTTTTACTCTCCTATGTAATTTTTGTAAATAGATTAGGAAAATTATTGAAAAAATCACCAATTTAGAAAAGGATATATGCTTTTTCCCTAGAAAAATGAGATGGGGGCATTACCTTAAGCGAGTTGTATTTTTAATGAATCTTAGATATATCAATATACCAAAAATAGAAATAGGGTAGGGAAAATAGATACTTTAAGACTTTAATGTTATACTTCACCACGAACAATATTTGATGGATTATGTTGCATTTTTACCATTACAAACAATAGAAAATTCTTATTATATAATAGATAAGGGAGAGAGTATGAGGAAAAATTCTATGTGAGGCTTTAACTTTCATAAATTTGTAACCACTTGATTCATAACTATGGTATATTACTAACATACGCCTATCCATAACTATTCTTTTGGCTACAAAACTACGATAGATCAACTATACTAGGATTTTCATAGTCTAACTTAATTCGCTAAATAAATTAGTTCATTTAAAATAAAAAATTAAAAGTATTGATAATGGAGTTGTTGAAAATATAAGGAGAGAAACAAGGCACAAATTCTATTTACGTAGAAATATTATATTCAATAATATTTCCAACCTCATTAAATTTTTTTACAAATATATTTATAGCCTCATTGATTCAATGAAATTAATGGTCAAAGTTTTACAAATGACGTTGAGAAGATCGGATGTATAACACTAAAAATGGAGAAAAGAGGTATATTACATTATCTATTACAAATATATACCACATGATGAGCTGAATTAACAATCAAAAGGAATCCTAAGGGATTATGATATTATCCCTTGATATTCTTATTTTTTCCACATGCCTTGGTGTAGCCACCAAAGCACGCACTTTGAGTGAATGTTTAGTCTTGGTCTCATACCACTATTCATATGGTTCTTGAGTGAAAAGAGTAATAATTAACCCATGTCTTTGGCCATTTTTATATTTCTTTCGTTGTCGTATTTTCTATCTTACACCTACACTTGCCCGGTCAGCTTTGTCATTTTGTGTTTTTCTACTTATTTGAGGGCACCCTAGGCGCCTTTACCATCTTTACACTTTACTTACATCTTTTGGGAACTTTCTATCTGTTTTATATTTCTATCTTTTTAGTGGTTGGTATTTTCGGGGTTAATTACGAAATTAGAACAAGAGAACCATATAAATATAAAGTTATGCGACCATAATGTGGGACCAAGCACTAAGAACTTACTATCACACATCTATGTTGCATCCATCAAAGGCATCTAAAGCTACATTTGCATCCATCTAGCTCTGTCACAAGGTAAACAAGGCTAGTTCATTTGCATCACATTTCATATAAGAGGAGTCTATTATTTCTATGCACACATTTACTACATTCTACATCTAGTTATTTCTCTCTACTTCAAAAAGTGCGACTGACACAAGAACAACCTACGACATGATTTGCACACACAAACATAGAACTACATTGGGTCTTAGATGTAGTGAAATGCTTAGTTAGTAAGTTCACCATTGTGGTAGTGAGACGGCAGTTTGACCCCTTCATATGCATCTTTATTTTTAGGGGTTTGATGCTTGTCTTGGGGTTTTACAGGTCTCTCCTTCATCTTTGATTTACAGTGACATCTGACGCAGTTCATAAAAGCTAGTGCAACTAGAAGTGAACATAGGAATTCACTTAGCAACATCTAGAGGAGGGTTTCAAGTCATTTCCATAGACCAAGGCACCGGTTCTCATCTTGGGGTGCCCACAGCACTCAATCTAGTCAAAGATCTTGGATCTATTCTTTCTTAGGCTTCTGTTTGGTCATTTCCTCCTCCAGTTCACTTGATTGGCAATGTGACATAGTCTTACACCTTCTTCGAATCAGCTAAGGATTTCCTAACCCTTCTTGCACATTAGGGTTTCACATTTTCATTTACTTAGTTACTTGGGTCACTTTATTTATTTATTTAGTTGTTATTTACTTTTTTGCATAACATCTGATTACACTAGAATAAAATTACAAAATATTTCTATTTTATATAATCATTTTGGTGAACCCAAATACTTTCACGCTTAGGATCCTAATTTTTCCTCTATCATGGCTTGTAAAATTCCTCAAATGTATTTTTCTGATTTACTTAAGATGCATCCCAATTGCTAGTTTGTTCTATACAAAACCCTAGACACAATGTATATTCCTAAAGATACCCCGCCTCACGAAATAAGCCCTATTTTTGATCATTTATTGATGACCCTAGTCCTTGTGATCCTTCATCTAATCAATATATGTTGGAATTAATTCAAGTTTTGCATTATTTATTTCAAGACAAATTTAAGGCTATGGAATCCACGATTACATCTCTCAAATATGAAATACAATATCTTAAGGGTGTCTCTCAAGATCATGTTTATTCTCCTTCTACATCTCATTCTCCTTCTATGTCTACTACATGTGCTTATATTAGTGAGCCTCAAGCCATACCATTACCGGAGCCTATTTCTTTTGATCACAATGATAAATAACATGACCTTCTTATTGAGATCCTTAGTCATCAATTGATCACTTTACTGCCTACTCATTACTATCCTCCTTATCAGCTAGAAAAATATCAAGGGAATCTATATTACAATAATCATTGAATCAATGGACATAATGACAATGATTGCTATGCTTTACAACAAAGAATTAAACATCTTGAGCACAGGGATTTATCTCATTCACTGCACAACATTATGTTGCATGCCCATCTACAAATGCTACATCTCAATGGGTTCCTAAATTTGATTCATCTATGTCTAATGAGAAGTATGCCATCACTTCTAGTGTTACTTCTTCCATGCAATCTACTCAATAAAAAAACCACCTCTCCACATTATTCCAATACTTCCTCCTACTAAGTCCCCTACAATATTACAAATCCAAACTAAACAACCCCTTTAAAGATCAATGTAATTCCTCCACCTCTCAAGTCATCTACGGTCAACAAATAACCACTCGTTACACAAGTTAAACACACTCTAGCTAAAAAAATTTATTCTCACAATTTAAGGACCCTATCCAATCCTTGACTCAACATCTAATCACATTTTTAAAGATACTACTCATTACATTGATCCACTTAGTGTCTTTTTACTAAATCTCCATCACTTACATACTTAGGGGCATAAAATTTAAATGTTAACCCCTCCATATTAGAAATGACATATGTTCCACACTCACATTTATCAACATTATAAGCATACACATTGTAATTTACACTTTAAGCATTTTTAATAAACTATGACACACTCTTGTGATTTGGTTCACACTCAACCTGTTGAGGGAATTCTCTACACATGAACCCCACACCTTGCCTGCACAATAGTCACTACACATTAGACATCACATATCATCACACGATCCTACATCATCTACATATCACACATTACATCATAGGCTATAGGCATTGGGAGTCTTCATACATTCTACACTTTGCATCCTATGTTTTTCCTTACATACATCATTCACATACTACACATGACCCATACACTACACCTTAGCTATCATATGTTGTGTTCTGTTCACACATAATACACATCACCTTACATTATACATCCTTCACATTACATGTTACATATTGCATCTTACATCCACTATGCTATACATCTTAGGGAATTGGCACATCTTACATTTACATCCTATTCTACCATACATACTACACATTTGGTACATCCTCTTATATGCGCTACTCTCACTACACGATGACGCACTCTAGTCTCATGGTTAATAGTGGATTGTTGAGGGTATATATAACCAAAATGGACCACATCACACTCACATATACATCATTTGATATTTTTATTGTGTGACATTCCCATGTTTAGTGATATATGCCTTAGAATATATGGTTACTTCTCCTTACATCATCTCTTCATAGGATACATCATCACTTTCTCTTACATTGGTTAGTGGTATATGCTTTAGGTTAAATCACCACCTCCTTTTTATACATATAATAATGATATGCACTTATGCTATAGGGTCACACACAGTTCATTAGTATGTCACATCTCATCACCATACACTCATCACAATGCACTACACATAATACATAGTTTGACCATTTTCGATGATGCAATATCATTTTTGGTTCATTATTGACTGCTATGAGGGCATATTAAATGAACATCACTAAATACACTTCTATTCACTTGGGAGTACGCGGATTCTATCATCCATATTGCATTCCATTCCATCCATTGAAAACATGTTGAATATCTTGGTTTCTTTTACTCTTGCTTACATTTTCTCGTATATGTTCAATTTATTACACATGCTAGCTAGATCTCTTATATGTCATTACATTTACCATACACATGCATGTTCATGTCCTTTTCGATTGTGATCACATATATAGGTCTCCTACACACAAAATGGATGCTCGCATCCTACCACTCCTACAATGGTCACTGGGGGAAACCACATTCATCTATTACAGGTGCTATTATTTCATTTTGTTTCATAACACACTACTTTCTTGGTTATACATGCTTTTTACATACTAGTTATATTTTTAATATGATAACGGGTGCTTCATGTGCAATATTTTTATGCGGGGATATTTTCTTCCATACTTGTTTGTTTGTTTTCTATTGCTTGTTATTGTTTGTGGGCCTTTCCCTTTGTTGTGTATACACACTTGTTTGTTTGTGGCTGTAGACACCAATAATTTGGTTCAAGCAATTTAAATGTTTAAATTGTGTTAATTATACTCTTTCCCATAAATTGACGATATATCATCAATATCACACATTTTCTCTTATATCACTATTAATTAATCACATTACACTAGTTAATTAACTCCATCTTCACTCAAAATATGAAAATTAACAACCTTTCATTAATTAATACCCATTTCTATCTAGTTTACTTAATTAATTCTCTCTTATATTTAATCAATAAATCGTCATTTATTTGATTAAAATCCTCTCATAATATAAATCATACTAACTATTCATCTAAAAATATTTTATAAGCTTGCACACCTATTAATTGATAAATTTGGTTAATTAATAAACCCCATCAATCCCCATGAGTCACTAGAGGAAAAATTAAACTCTCCTAAAGTAAACTCAACCACTCCTAAACCATGCTTATCCATAACTAACCTAGCTTTGCTATTATCCCATATGTAATAGGAAAAAAAGCTTCTTCAAACCATTGGGTTTTAAAGGTAACCCTCATCCAGCCTTTATGTCTATACATTTTGCATGCTTATAACCTAAACTATAGGCATTTTTATCTTTGAGCATCTTCCATTACTTTTGATCTAGGTATATTCATCTTGCATTCTTTCAATCAAAATTGAGTAATATGGGAAGATCCAAAATGGCTTTGTAGCCATTCTTGGTGAGATTCCATTCTCAATCCTTGAGATCAAGAAACAATCCAATTTGATTTCTTATGTTCTTCATAGGTTCATAGTTTAAGTTAGCAATCATAGAGAGTAGGAAATAGCTTAACATGTAGTTTCATTTATGCATTGAAAAAACATTTCCTTTAAGATATTATCTTGATGGTTTATTGTTTAATTAACATTTGATTTTGAAGCTATGTAGATATTAGTTTAAATTTATATATTAGTTAAAAAATATGAACACATTTGGCATGCCCAGTGGGACTTGCTCCATTGTCCTTTGCACTTAATTTCAAGTTTTTGTAGTCAAGTTTCAATTGTGGTTACTAACCCTCTTTTGCACATATTAATGTAACTTATTTTTATTAACTTGTTTTATTGAGTTTATATGTGTTGAGTCTTCCTTGTAGGTATAAAGAAGGAGAAGTGTTGTCAAAATTGGATCTTGATGGAAAAATTTCAATATTTCTCCATGTTTTCATTTTTAGAGCTTACTTTTTCAACATTCTACATGCTAGTTTTGTCAATTTCTTGAAAATATTAAATTATTGAGCATGTAGGTTAGTGTTTGATAGTGTTGAGTCTTATATTTACATATTAATGTGGTGGGTTGCTATCAAAATTGGATCTTGATGGGAAAATTTCAATAGTTCTCTATGTTTCCATTTTTAGAGCTTACTTCTTCAACATTCTACATGTTAGTTTTGTCAATTTCTTGAAAATCTTAAATTATTGAGCATGTAGGTTAGCGTTTGATAGTGTAGAGTCTTCTATTTACATATTAATGTGGTGGGTTGCTGTAAAAATTGAATCCTAGTCAGAAAATTTCAAGATTTCTCCATGTTTTCATTTTTAGAGCTTACTTTTTCAACATTCTATATGCTAATTTTGTCAATTTCTTGAAAATGTTAAGCTTTCGATTGTGAATGTTAATGTTTGATAGTGTTGAGTCTTATATTTAGATATTAATGTGATTGGTTTTCATAAAAATTGAATCTTGGTTGGAAAAAATTGACCTTTTTATAGATGAAGGGATGTTTTTTTGACATTTTTGAGTACATGTGAAGTGCATACTCATGAGCATAAGAGTATATGCGTAACCGATCTTCCAAAGGCCATAAATTTTCTCCCAAAATCAAAATGAATCTATTTGTTTTGTGTTGGAAAGGTATTGAAGTGAACTATGCAATGAAAACTTAAATTTAGGATTTATAATTGTAGGTTTTTCCTTTATTATAAACTGGTCATTTTCTAACATGTTTAATGTTTTGATAAATTTTGTATTTCCATGATTTACTTGATTTAGACAAAATATTGTGTATGCTCTTATCTTGTACCTTTTGGTGATATTGAGAATAAAAAACAACTTTGATGTCTAACTTTTTAACATTTGGATTAACTTAGAAATTTGATTATTCATTTTGCTTAAGGAGTGAACCTTTTACAAATCTTTTTTTATGGTCCTTTGATTTGCATTTTTATATTTCTATCTAGTTGGGCTAAAGTTTGTGTATGCTCTTCTCTTGAACCTTAGGGTGATCTTGAGAATCAAAATTAACTTTAGTCTTCATTTTCTAACATTTGGTTAGTTGGAAACTTCATCTTTCATTTTTTTCTTAAGGGAATGAATATTTATCAAGCTTTTGTATAGTTCATTAATTACAAAGATTTCCTTTAATTTTTAGTTGGATTATTTGTTGTGTATGATCTTCTCTTGCATCCTTGGATGATCTTGAGAATCAAAAGTAACTCTTAATCCTCTTTCAAATAATGTGATTTTCTTGGAGAACTACTAAACTTTGAATGCAGGACCTAAATACACTTTCCAAATAATCGAGATCGAAACAAAATACTAATGCAATTTGATGTAGGTTGCCAAATGGTGTACAAATAAAACACATTAAGAATAAAATATTAAAAAAATGACATTCATAATCTTGTATTTTTCAGGTTTGGATAAGGGTACACCCCATCCACTTAACTAAGACATAACCCCTTTGGCATAAGCCTTAAGCTACAATAATGGGGGTGGTCCTATGAACCATAAAGTAGTCCATGTAAGAGGTAAGTTTTTGGATGAAATGGGAAGTGATCCACACACTACTTGACTAGTTTTACCTTTGTGATATTTAGCGTCAAAGCTATCCATATCACTAAATATACTTAAAGGGGTAAAGTAAAGCCGAGATAACCCAAGACTAGTCAGTCTGCAACTTTCTTGGTAAATCAAGCTCATATCTAGATAACTCGTGACACCAAGTTGAGAAAACCACCTCGGAGATCCATTTAATATTTAGAGCCAACTTGACTAAATTATTATTGTAAAGAGCCATCATTCATCACAAAATATTTGAAGCGTTACTTTTGCTTAGTTTTCCAGTCACCTTAAGGTGAAGCAAAACTCTACCAAAGTGAGGTAAACATTTTCATCCTCACTTGTACTACTTCCTTCTCTTTATTTTGACACTTTTTTTATCAAAAGAAGAGTGACCATACGTGCATCGCTAATTGATTGTGTTGCCACTTTTATGTATGTTTACGCTCATCCATGTTTGCGGTGAGTTGTTAAACGTCTAAAGTGTGTGTGCATGTTCTCATATCATTAGCAACCATTTTTATCTTGATACCCATGTCAAGATCATCATCATAGTTAGGCTTGTTTCTTCACTAGAATATCCTTTGAACAGATTACGTTGCTTGTATCATATCGTCACAATTTTGATACTTACGTCTTGTTTCTTAAAAACATTGTCTAAGTGTCTAGATTGTAACATTTATGCTACACACTTAACAATTCCTTGGTATACTCTAGCATTATTTTGTTTCCAAACATTACCTCAATTTCAAAATGTGTTGTTTTCACCTTTATGCGCATCATATTAATATTATTTTGATATTAATACCTTACTTTTCCATAAATATTGGTTAACATATCTTAATGGTATTGTTGTGTCATTCGTATCGTAACTTCCAATTTTTGAGATATAGGTCTTGATTAGATTCAATCCCGCTTTTAATAAAATTTGTTTGGGGATCATATCAAATTTTTATTATTATTTATGTCTTCTTCATTTCTTTGAACTTGACATAATTGGTGACATTTTGTTGATCATCTTAAACGTCAAACTACCATTTGAAAACAAACATAGGAAGTACCTCATTTGATTAATTGGCTTGGAATAAACATTGTGTGATTGTGCCTTGTTCAACTTATTCATTTAGAAAAATAACTTTGAACCATTGATCCTTTGATTTTCACCATTTTTAAACTATTGACATTCTTTGACATTTGTAGATTTTCACTTAGGTTTGATCAATACCTTTTGAACAAATTTAAAACACCTTAGTGAAATTCTCACCCATCATGGCCCCCAAAACGAGACTGGGAGCTAAAAGACAAGTAATTGAAACAAAACAAGCATGGGACACATCAAACAAACAAGGGTCAAATCCCTTTATTGGTCATGATCTAGGGCCTCTATTCTCCATAGAGAAAGAAGTGGAAGAGATGGTAGATCATAGTGGTGATGAGTTAGGGTCACCACGCATGGAGATTTGTTTTGACCCCACCCTATTAGATGAATTCCTTTTTAGAAAAAAAGATAGGGTGCTTGTGAGAGTAGTGGAATTAGGTTTTAGAATGCCAATAAAACATGAAACTATTCCACCCACAAATGAGGCTAATGAGTAAGAAACACCTCTCATTAACATGGTTGACATCTTAACACATGGACATGCTTCCACATCAAATGCAGGAAACAAAAAAATGGTGGGTTATAAAATACCATTCATCAAGGTACCACATAGAGTAAGAATAGAACATGAAAACGTGGAACAATCCCCATTCAATGAAGATGATGAAGATAATTATGAGGAGGAAGTCACTATACCACAACAAATTCAGAACCTTAATCGACAACTATATTTATTGACATCTCATTTACAAAAGGAAAAAAAAAAAAAAAGTGAATTGGGAGAAACCTAAGGTCAAAAATAGTGAACTTCACATAGAAAAAAAAGAAGGTGAAACATCAAAAAAAAATAGTCACGTGTATATGCCACCTTCCCCCACTAAAGATAAAATTATTTCACAAGAACTACAATATATGAAAGAAACACTCACAATCCTTCAAGAATATAATGGGGGACATAGTTAAATATATAAATACAAAGAGCTATGCCTTCATCCATTTGATAAGGCTATGATGCTTCAACCCTTTCTGAAGAAATTTGACATGCCAAAATTTGACAAGTATAGAGGGAAAGGTGATCCACGAGATCATTTGAAATATTTTTACATGGCATACCAAGAAGTGGTGTACAACAAAAATTACCTCATACGACTCTTCCTAAAAAGTCTAAGAGGACAATCATTAGAGTAATTTACTCACTTACCTCATGGGTCTATCTTGAGATGGCCCGAACTAGTAGAGAGGTTTGTGTGACATTTAGTAGACAATATGGAAAGAAACATAACCATGGCAGACTTATGTAACACTAAACAATGTCCAAATGAAACCTTTGTGATTTTTATACAAAGATGGTGGGGATATCTAGTTGCTTCCATTGCTCATTCCCAAAAAGTAACTTGTAAGAATCTTTGTAGCTAATATAAACCCATAAATCTCTTTTCATTTACAAATGCATTGTGTTCAAAGCTTTTAAGAGGTCATCGATAAGGGCATGTCGATAGAAAATTCCTTCATTGTAAAAGGAACAATCAAATCATCTTCCAAGGATAATCAATCTAACAAACCAACAAACAAGCCAAAGATCTTTAACAAGAACAATAATGTGGTGGTAGGAGATGGAATCATGGATTCCAAATATATACAAGTATTCCAAGTTTGTTAACCTTTTAAACTAACCAAAGGGACAATCCAACCAACATCTAAACATAGAACATTCACTCCACTTACAGATTTATTATCCATGATCTTGAAACAACTAGATGCAGTCCACATGGTGACATACCCTACAACACAACCCTTTGATGACAATGCTCCTAAACCTTCATAGTACAAGGAACATGAGTATTGCAACTTCCACCGTGTCAAGGGACAAAGAAAAATAAGTTCTTAAGACTTCGCCACTATATCCAATATCTCATTGATAGTGGGGAAATAGAAGTCGATTCACTAAAATAAAATCAAATGCCCAATAAAAAGATGGGAATATTCAAATAACCATTCCCAAAACATGATAAACCAAGTGAGAAGAAGTTAGATCGGGAGATTCATCCCAAAGCTACAAATTTGCAAACTATCTATATACCAAAAGTGACAACAATCATTACGAATCACTCATTGGATGTGTTCTCTCTTCTAATGAGCATGTGAATACCATTAGGATCAAGGGAAAAGATTACATTGTGGTAATAAGGTGCACTCATCTAATAGTCTCGAACCTCCTCTGTCTACCCTCGGGATGGTGGTATAATATCCTAAAGCAACTTAAGAAGACGTCTGCTAATATTTCAATCTTAGATCTTCTTAAGATATCAAACGTACATAAAGACATCCTATAAAATAATATATAGGGGTCATGAGTGTGAACGAAGTATATCCTTCATGCTTACAAGCTACGATGGAAAAAAATTGCACCTGTGTGAACACATATCATTTAACCACAAGGAAGTCCCTAACGAAGATCATACATATTTCCTTCCTCTTTATATAAAAGTATTTGTTACTCACCAAAATATAAAGAGGGTTCTTGTCGATAATTGGTCGGGGATTAAAGATATAAAAATTGAAACTAATCAAATAGTTGGGACACGAGAGGAATATCTAAAGTCTCACATTATTACCATAACCACTTACGACAATACATAGTGGGATTTAGCTGGAATAATAACACCGCCAATGGAAGTAGGTCCTAGTTGCCACCACATGAAGTTTCATGTCTTATATTTGGAACTTCTTTATAATATGCTTCTTGGACACCCATGTATCCATGCCATGTAGGCCATACCATCAACATTTCATCAGTGCATTAAATTGAAACATGAGGGACACACTGTTACCATTAAAGGAGACCCATAACCCTTTGCTCACTATAGAGCTCTCAACATCTTTGTGCATAGGGGTACGTATACATGTCCCTCCATCAATATTTTTGTTCCATTCTATCAAAAGCTCTTGAATCACAGATAGATTCAGACTCCTTAAGTTCTTCTACTCGTGAGGCTTCTACATCTACCTCTCCCTTTGATTCATGGGAGATGAAAATTCTTGAATATGGTTGTGGAGAATACAATGTGCAATAGGATCTCCTAGTTTCAGACCTACCTTTTCACCTAAAATAAGAGGTTGGCCTAACTATCACTTCAAATGACCTAGATATGAATGAAATATTTGGAAATTCTTACATGGTAGACTACTTACGTAAGAAAATTTCTAGACCCACCTACAACTTGGGTCCCCGAGGATACTAAGCCTACCTACTACAAAACCACATAATATACCAAATCTATTAGAATGATGTATTCCATGGGATACAAAGGGCTTAGATGTTGAAATTTTGAACAAGGAGCAAGGGAACTAGTCCCACTTCCCCATTTCAAAGCGGAGCACTATGGTATTAGTATTCTCCCATATGGGTTGCACCCATGGATCAAGATGTGACATGCTCTGAACCCGAGGATAGCTCTTCTTATTCAAATAGCAGCATAGATTCCCACTTGTATCAATATGAGGATCTTGCCTCCATGAACCTTTTCATGGATACCGCTATCCTTACCATAACCCCCACTGATCCTAAAGTTTACCTTGTATACCCTACCCTTGTCGATTGGGACCAAAAATGTCATGTGCCATTGGATATCTTTGAAAATGATGAGGCCATTACAAAATTTACGGGCATATGTGATACCATTCCTATAAGAGATCATAAGAAAGGTTTCTTCATTAACCTAGCTACTTACGCATACTTCAAAGAGGAAGTTGAGCTTCATGGTCAACAAAATTTAAGAAAAAGTGAGGGTAAAATTTCTAAAGAAAAGCCTTGGAAAAAATTAATTCCAAGTCACACATTAAAAGCCTCTTTAAGGTCTTTGGTGAGCAACAAGTAAAAATCCAATGGAAAAAATAAGTGACCATGTTGAGGGTGAAAATATCATAGAGACGCCCTTGGAAGAAGATCTCAACCTTCCTCCCGATCCTATGCATATGGAGGATATGAAAAAATGTTGATAGTTGAGACTATTGATGTGAATATTGGAACAAAAGAAAACCCGAAGATAGTCAAGATGAGAGCTTTGCTCTCAAAGCACAAGCGAAAAAAGACGCTCACCTTAATTTTTTGAGAATTTGTGGATATATTTTCATGGTCTTATAAAGATATATCAGGCTTAAATCTAAATTTGGTTGTACATAACCTAGTTGTGCACGCACACGCAAATCCCATTAAACAAAAGATAAGAAAAATGCATCCACGGGTGGCCCTTCTAGTTAAAGAGGATTTAGAGAGATTATTAGCAACAAGGTTTATGAAAACCATTGACTACTTTGAGTGTATATCAAACATAGTTCTAGTAAAAAAGAAACATGTTGGAATCATAATTTGCATATAATTTTGAGACATCAACAAGGCATGTCCAAAATATGACTTCCCCTTGCTCAATATTGACATGATTTTCGATTCAACTATGGGCTATGAAATTCTATCTCTTATGGATGGATTTTTTAGGCTACAACCAAATTTAGATAGTAGACAAAGATCAACATAAAATAACCTTTACAACCCATTTGGGAACATTCTGTTATCAGGTAATGCCCTTTGACCTCAAAAATGCTAGTGCAACTTATCAAAGGGTGATGAAAATGATATTCCATGATATGCTTCATGATATCATGGAGGACTATGTAGACAATATCCTAGGGAAATCAAAGACCAGATAAGATCATCCTGAAGTTTTGAGGCATATCTTTGAATGTCTCTAAGAATATAAGGTCGATTAAATCCAAAGAAGTGTGTCTTTAGGGTATTGTTAGGAAAGCTATTGGGCTTTATTGTATCAAGAAGAGGGATTGAGGTAGACCCAGCCAAAGTAACTACTATTACTGAAATGCCTCCTCCCAAGAATATCAAACGATTGCAAACCGTAAGGGAAAATACAAGCCATTTGTTGCTTTATCTCATAGCTTTCTGATAAATGTCATTCATTCACCCATCTTCTTAAGAAAGATGTTGACTTTATTTTGGGAACTAGAGAAATAGTAAGCCTTTGCCTTGCTAAAATAATACTTGGCAAATATGCCGGTCTTCATGCCTCCAACCCCGGGTGAGCCACTTTTTCCATATATATCTACAACCTAATTTTCTATTGGCACTTTACTTGCTCAAGACGATCTAATATAAAAGGAAAAAGTAGTGTACTATCTTATTTGTACCTTAATTTCATATGAGCTCCACTATCCCCAAATTGAAAAATCTTGTTTGGATGTTGTTTTTACCTTCCAAAACTTTGTCATTACTTATTGAATAAAACCAAGCTTATATCTAAGGTTGACCCACTCAAATACCTATTATCAAAACCAACCCTTACTTGGTAGGATGGATAATTGAATTATCATGCTTAATGAATTTGAAATTGAGTATGTACACCAAAAATAAGTTAAAAGAAAGGTGTTGGAAAATCAATTGGGGAAGCACCCTTACCCCGAACATAACCTATGAGTTTAGATCTAACAAACACATCATTGATGTATATTGAATAATATGTCATGTGGTAAGTGAAATTTGATGGATCATTTTCTTTCCTTGGTTTGGGGGTAGGTGTAGTGCTAATCACTCCTTTAGGATATCCCATAATGTAATATTTCCATCTTGGCTTTCCCTACACAAATAACATAGCATAATATGAAGCACTCATTGTTGGGATGAATTTGGATATAAAGTGGAAGATCCACCACCTTAATTTTTTTGGCAACTCACAATTGATTATCAAGCAAGTCAACGATGAGTACAAGGTCAAGGATGACAAAATCATCCCATATAAAAATCTAGTGGAAACTCTAAATGAATAGTTTGTGCGCATCACCATTGAATAAATTCCAAGGAAAAAAATTGATTTGTAGATGCAATGGAAACAATGGGATCTATGTTGTGGATTCCATTAGAAAACAATGACATGCCATTTTTTTGTTGAAAATCTAAGTCAACCTCGCATACGAAATGATAGAATCATGCCGACATGTGAAGTTATTGGTCCCTACTCTCCATGGTATGACCTTTTTTAACTACCTCTATTATTGTACCTTCCCTCTTGACATTAACCACTTTGTAAAACAAAGCCTTATCCACCAAATATCATGTTATACCCTCCCAGGAGGAATGATCTATGGATATGATAGGAATTTTTTTCATTGTCTAGATGTAGCAAAGTTAGTACAAGTGATTAAAGAGGTACGTGAAGGAGTGTGCGGAGCCCATACAAATGGAATGGTATTAGAAAATAAGTTGTTAAGGGAAAGCTACATCTTGGCCTACTATGGAAAATAATTGCTGTAACTATCTAAGGAAGTGTGTTCTATGCCATAAATATGGAATTTTTATCCATACATCATTGCAACCATTAAAACCAATCACAACACCTGGCCATTATCTAAATGGGGATTGGACCGATAGGAAACTTACCCTACTTCATCCGATGGGCATACCCACATTATATTAGCCATAAAACACTTCATGAAGTGGGTGGAGGTTGTTCCATTGACGTATGTTATAGGTTCTCAAATATTGAAGTTCATCATTAATCACCTTATATGCCGTTATGGCATCTCGATTGTGATTTTCTTTGACAACAAAAATATTTCAAGAATAAGATGGTGAAAACTCTATGCCACCACTTTGGATAGAATTGAATTTTTCCATGCCATATTACCCCCAAGGTAATGGGAAATAATACACCACTAATAAAACACTTGTTTGAATAATGGAGAAGATGGTGAGTAAAACAAGTCACAACTAGCATTTACAAATTCACCTTGCCCTTTGGGATTATAGGACTGCCATTCACACCCCTACTGATGCAACACCCTACTCACTAGTATTTGGAACTAAATACATAATCCCATTGGAAATAGAGATTCCCTCCCTAATAATATCTCTTAGGGATTATCTAGATAAAGATGAGGATTACAAAGTAGTTAGACTGGAAGAGATGGAGTTATTTGATGAAAGGAACATCTGCACATTCAATCATCTCAAAGTGTATCAGAATAGAGTGTCCCAGAGCTAAAACAAAAGGATAATACCTCATCAGTTTGAGGTCAGATATTTGGTAATGAAGGAGAACCAATTCAACACAAGGGAAGAAAGAGAGAAGAAAGGAAAGTTTGAACCTCATTGGTTAGGACCCTATGTCATTATGGCTAAATTTGGGTCAGAAGCATACAAACTTTCTCATCCAAATTGATATTAGCTCCACGAACCCATGAATTCCATTCACCTCAAGTGGTTCTATGCTTGAACATGGCGCTAAAATCAGAAAATACCCAAAAAATTTAAAATTCATAAAAACAAAAAAAAAGCAAAAAAAAAAGAAAAAGAGAAAATAGGTCATCTAAAAGTAAAAACCATGCAATTTTGGCACTCTGGATAGGTCCCTGGTAAAAACCAATTTGCAATGCCTAAGAAGGATTCATTGTTCACAAGCATATTACATCTACAAGGTACTTTTAATTAGCTTATGGATAGTTCCACACCTACATTTGAGATTCTTTGTGAGCCTATCCTATCAATGCTTTGATCCGGTTGGTTCTCCTCTTACTTGTTTTTGAAAGGATTGCCTTTTTATATTCCCCATCTAACACTAGGGGCACCTCAAACTTTCACCTTCCTATCTATAACATGTGGAATCTACCCTTGTATATTCCCATCTAACATTGGGGGCATCCATGTTTCTTGGTCTCCTATGCTTAGCTTTGGAAAACTTTAGAAAACACAAAAACATTCAAATATGTTTAGAAAACACAAACATTCGAATAGGATTCAAAAACCCAAAACTTTAGAAAATCATAAAGCACATAAACAATAGAACATTATTTCACAAAATTGCATCAAAAATGTTCTTACAAAAACATGCGGGTAATTTGCTTACTTTATTTGCTTAAACTTTGTTTGTATAACTTTTCTCACTTGATCATTTGGATATTGTGTTTTAGATTAGTCTTTTCTTGCTTGTGTTCATTCATTCTTGTTTGTACAAAATTGGTGTGTTTTCATTGTTTGTTGTATGCATTTATTAAGGTTCATTCACTTGCTTAGATTGAGTGTCAATTTAATTTGTTGTTGAGCATTACTTGAGTTCATTCTTAATTTCATATCGTTGTGTTGTTAATTTGTTTAGTGTGTTTTTGGTAGATTTGTTTACCTCTTTTGTGCTTGTTTGTTTGTTACTTGTACATTGTTTGTTATCACATCTATCATTCATATCATCACATCTAACATCATCTATACATCATATATAAATAAAAATCTAAGTCTACATCATACATGTATGCTAAGCTAATCATCACATATTGTATCATCAATGGGGGCATGAGGGATCGTAAATATCAAAATCTATCCCCCCACACCAATATCATCATATTATCCCATCCTTTAATCTAGAACATCACATATACAATAAAATTGATATCATCTATGTATATATCATAAAAATAAACACATGTGATACATCATTAATATCCATCATGATACACACATAAGAAATAAAATCAAACAACATCATGATCCAATCCTCATCCATAACCATAATAATCATCATAAATCATATAAATATGGGGTATGTCTAAACATCAAATTAATACTAATAAATGTAAAATTTGATGAGAAGAGTTTAGGCACTCACAAATGGTGCATCGCTCCTCCCCAGGGACGTACTCTCGAAACACCGGCTCACATCCATCCTCTCTAAAATCACACCGTCTCACTCATCACTCACTCTCGAATCAATCGCGGTAAAAACTCGGCAAAGCACTCCTTTAACAAATGAACTATTCACGATGGTCTACCCTCTGGGAGGGTATATTAAGCCCTTTTAACCCGTCGTGATGCCCCTGAGGCATGTTTTGACCGCCTTTGTCACTCTAACATTTATTCTACCCACCGTGATAATTATTTTTATTAAATAATTATTTTAATTAATTTTCTACGTGTCGGGCATTATTTTTCACCTTGTTCTCACTTCTTATCCTTGGGGCATTTTTATTGCTTCCTAATAGTAGTTCTAATTTTTCGTTTCTTCTACTAACCGTAATAATGATTATTTTTATTCGTTTTCATTGTGTGCAGGGGCACGTTTTGCCACTTGACACCGATTTATTCTCACCAAGGAATTTTTATTGCTTTGGTGAGCCTCCATCGTCTCATTTCTTCTAAAAATGTCAAAAAATGAAAAAATATAAACATTGCAAAATCCACAAAAATCCAAATAAAAATTAGAAAATTAATCACAAAATCCTTAAAATTGTAAAAATTGGTAATAAGTCTATAACATCCGAAACTTGTTTCTCGTGCATGGTATTCTTCCCATATCTCTTTGCCATCTTCACATGTCAAAGAACTAAATGACTCATGATAATCAAATCTACAACCATTTACTAAGCTCAATTACTTGATTCGTCGATACTCTAGGGCACATCGAGTTTCTTGATATTGTTTCATAGCGCACAAAGATTTATCACTAGACCCCGCATCCTTCATCATTTACCCTCGTATGTATCCTTGCTTGGGGCATAATTTTTCACCCTCTTCATCAATCAAGAACATTTGGGGATCTTAAACTTGATAAAAAAATTGTGCAAAATGTATTGACCGTTGTTGGCTTGAGTATGTGTGTTTGTACTTGTTTCCCGTTAAATGAGCTTGTTTCCTTGTTTTATTGCATTTATTTTTGTATGTTGCATTGAGTTAGAACTTTCAGTAATGGAAAATTGTTTGTATTATGAATTTTCATGTCATTTTACATGTTTTTCTTATGATTATATTTTTAATAAAGACCGATGACGTAGATCTTTGGAAATATGATGACATAAAATTTGTTTCAATACAATGGATGAAAGCTTTATATTTTCTTTCTATCTTTATTCTTCTTCTACATCACTCTCCTACCATTTCTATTCTTTCAATTCTCTCACTTTTTTCGATCTTCGATCACCTTTTTTCATCACCCCATCGACACTCGAGGGGGCATCTCTCCATTATTTTTTCTTTTATCTCTTCAAAAGTCACTTGTTTCTACTTGTCTATTATATTTGAAGTGGCGTCACTTATGCCACCCCAAAGAGGGGAAAATGTAGACACCTATAATTTGGTTCAAGCAATTTAATTTCTTAAATTGTGCTAATTATACTCTTTCCTGTAAATTGATGACATATTGTCAATATCACATCTTTTATCTTCTATCACCATTAATTAATCACATTACGCTAGTTAATTAACTCTCTCTTCACTCAAAAGATGAAAATGAACGAAATTCTATTTAATTAATACCCCTTTCTATCTAGATTAATTAATTATTCATAATTAATTAATTCTCTCTTCTATTTAATCAATAAATTTTCATTTTTTTTTTGATAAGAGGTAAAAAAGGGTTGAGGGGACCCTACCCCGAACAAAGTCACAACTCCATGAGAGTAGATAAATACATTACAAAACCATAAAAATGATAATATAAAAGTCCATAATAAATGGGCTCCCCAAGAGAAAAGAAAAGAGTAGCTAAACAACAACAACAAAAAAACACAAAGGAACTAACAACAACGTAGAAACTAATCAGACCAAAAGATACAGAGACAATAAATAAAACAAAACACCCCTCCCCAGATCATTTATAGGATTTTTCAAGCCCCTCCAACACCTTTTCCCATTCCTTAGCCAGAGAATCTATGTTACCAGCCAAAGACACCAAGTTGAGACCTTTGGGAGTCACCTTTCTTTTCTTTCCCTGACTATCCACAACACTATAAGCATTAGTGAGATGACCCAGAGTCTAGAGATGTTGCAGGTGTAGATTTAACCATGGTAACACTCCACTCCATGTAGATGTTGAGAATCGTCATTTATTTGATTAAAATCCTCTCCTAACATAAATCATACTAATTATTCCTCTAAAAGTTTCTATAATCTTGCACACCTATTAATAAATCACTTTGGTTAATTAATAAACCCCCTCAATCCCCATGAGTCACTAGAGGACAAATTAAACTCTCCTAAAGAAAAATCCTAAACCATGTTTATCCATAACTAACCTATATTTTCTATTATCCCATATGTAATAAGACGTAAAGCTTCTTCAAACCATTGGGTTATAAAAGGAACCCTCCTCCAACCTTTCTATCTACACCTTTTGCATGCTTATAACATAAACTATAGGAATTTTCATCTTTGAGCATCTTCCATTAGTGTTGAGCTAGGTATCTTCATCTTACATTCATCCATCCAAGATTTTGGGTCATATGGAGAAGATCAAGAAGGTCTTGTAGCCAAGTCTTGATTGAGCTCCATTCTCAAACCCTTGGGATCAAACAAACTATCACATTTTTATAGCTAAGGATCTACATAGGTTCATCTCTTTTTTATCTTTCAAAGAGTAGAGGATAAATGTTTAACATGTTAGTTTGAGTTTCCTTCAAAGTTCTAATGCATAGTGTTGATATTTACTCTCTTTAAGCTCTTAACATGATGATCTAGGTATAGTTTAGCTTTGTTTTGGAACTATTAGGTGTTAGTTTCAATTCTCTTTACTTAGCTAACTAATACATGGATGTATGTGAGGCCAAACAATTTTAAACCTCACTTTATCTACTTCATTTTCTTTCTTTTGAAAATTTGTTGATCAAAATAAGATAAACCATATGTGTGTTATCGATCGATCGTGTCCACCAATTTTTCACCCTTTTACATTCATTCTTTCGAGACTGGATAGTAAACATTGAAAGTGTGCTGGTACATTTTCATATCATGATATCCATTTGATCTAGATACCCAAGTCAAGATTGTCATTGTATTTAGGCTTGATTCTTCATTGATTCTCCTTTGAAGTGTTATATTTCTTTTATCGTATCAAAACAATTTCGATACTTACGTCTTGTTTCTTGCAAACTTGACATAAGTGTCTAGATTGTAACATTACGCTACGTGCATCTTAATAATTCCTTGGTATAATTTTGACATTAGGTTTGTTTTCAAACATTACCTCAACCTTGAAAGGTGTTGTTGTTACCTTGTTCACATCGTATTAATATTATTTTGATACTAATACCTTAATTTTTCACAAATTTTGGTTAACGTATCTTAGTGGTATTGTTGCGTTGCTAACATTTGTAATCTCCACTTTTTGAGATTTAGGTCTTGCATGGATTTAAACTAGCTGTAAGTATACCTTGATAGTAAATCACATCAACCCCTTGTTAACATTTATGCCTTGTTTGTTTTAAACTTGACGTAAGTGTTGATATTGTGTTGATCATCCTTACGTCAAACTGCCTCTGAGACACATTTGCATAGGGATTATTTCCTCATAGATTGGATTTGTGTTTTAAATTTTCGTGTTTTATGTTTGTGATAGTTCATCTTGTAGAATTATGTTTTCAAGGACAATATTTTTGATCAACCACTTTGAAATTTGCACTTGTAACTTGTTGTCCGAACCTTGTTGGATTGTTGAAATTGTGTTACCATGATGTATGTTTTCCTTAGAACCCCTTTGGAAAATCACACAAACATCCCCTATCTGTTTGCAAAATTTTTAGTTGGTTTTCATTATGCTACCCGAATCGACATGGAACTTCCTTCTATTTGAAGGAGTTCAATCACACTATCTAGGTCTAGGCATTTAGACTTAACAAATTCCAACCATAACTAATTATCAAATGGTTCCTTATATATACAATAATAAAGAATCAAAATTCAGGTGTTCACATCAAAAGACACCTATCATGACTAAACCACATTTGGTTTCTTCGCTAGAGAATCCATTTGGCCATTCCTTTCCCCACCTTCATCTCATGGTCAGTGGTGTGATTCTTTTGATTATAATCTAAATGTTTCTTTTGATCCAAGGATTCTAATCCAAAATATTCATCCGATTCTTCTAATTCTCCTGATTATTTTGATCCAAACTATTATTCTGATTATCCTCGATATCAAAACTTCATCCAATCAACCTTATTCTAAGGAATAATAAGTCATCTAAACATAGTTTTCCTCCTCTAAATATTTATGGCACCACAAAATCTCGCCATCATTCATCTAATGTGATTCTCAAATTGTGGTCCTTCCTTCTTCGCAGCCCCACTTAATCAAATTTCTTATTTGAATCTTAAGTCACAGATCCTCATTTTCTTTGTAGGACCTCTTCAATCATTCATATAATGTGTTTCTTAAATTGTGGTCCTCCCTTTCCTCACAACACCTTCTTTATCAATTGAATCAACGACATCTTCCTCCTTTTAAGATCCATGTGGCTCCTAATTCTTCTAATAAATCATCTAATATGACTCCTAAGTCATAGTCCTCCCTTTCTTTGCAGGACCTCTTTCATCAGTCACCTCAACGCACTCTTCCTTCTTCAAATATTTGTGTGACTCAAATTCCTTCTAGTCAATCATCCAGAGTCGACTCCACATCGCAAACTGTGGACTTTGGACTCAATCCTACTAGTTTACTAACACTATATCATCATATAGGTAAGTCCATTTCATCTTCTTCTATTCATGAGACATCTAGCTCCATGTCTACTTTGTCTCTCATATCATCTTCTTCTATCAATCATCATCAAACATATTCTCAATCTTCCACACTAGTTGGACCTTTTTCTTCCAATCAAACCCCTGTGGTCGATCAACAACCCATACTGATTGATTTCTTTTAGAACGAAGGAGTGATCATGGCATTTATAGGGGCACACAAAGATATCCCTCTAACAAATTATGAGCAAGGATTCTCTTTAGAACTTGATGGGTTTACATATTTTGGGAAACCATTTATTCCTTTTATCAATAAATAGAGGAAGAGCCTTGAATCATGCAACTTGATCCTCCATTTATTCTTCCATCCTCTCATTCTTCATTATGTGATGAACTTCCTAGGTCTAGTATAGAGCCATGTTCGATATTCTCATCACCCAATTATTCTTTACATAACACAATTACTCAATCACAATACCACTTTGGGTCATCGTCAAGTAGCCCATCATCTTCTTTTATATATGGTCCACCTCCAAGTCTCCCTTCATTATCTATTTTTGGTTCTCCTCTAGATATCCCATTACCTTCTATTTGGGGCCATGTCTAACTATCCCCTTGTCTTCTATATATGAGACACCTTCGGGTAACACCTCATCTTCTATTATTTGGCCTTGTCCTAGTATCCCATCACCTTTTATTCTTGGGCTACATCCTAGTAGCCCTTCATCTTTGTTCGTGGATCACCTCCTGGTAGCCCATCTTCTTCAATTATTGGACAATATACTTTTCATCCATCAATTATTCTTCTACCAATGATTGTGGCAAGCCCACTATCATTTATCACATAAAATATAAACATCCACATTCTTCTCCCACTTCTCGGGATAAAAAAATCACACATTAGCTTATAAGAAACACAAACAGGTTTCTTCATCAAGCTCAGATAAAATTTTTAAAGATCTCAAAATCTCCCAACAATTCAAATGATCATAAAGTTCAAAATCAAACGCGATTCAAGAATGCACACCAACATACCCATAAAGTATGGCACAAAGTGCAAAAACCTATGGATAGGGAATTCAAGCTCCCACATATGAAACCCATGTTTCAAAATAAATCACAGTAATTTGTTAAGAGTGAACTCACTACAATCATTGATATCGGGGATAATATTACTCTTGATAAAAAAACAAGTTTCATCTCCCTTGTTAAGGAAATTGCAAACATCATTGTTGGATCTTATCACACAGAGTGACATTTTTGGTCCTAACTTCCCAAAAAAAAAAAATAGTTCAAAAATACAAAAACATGAGAAAACATTAAAACATTACAAAAAAATTAAAAGGTACAAAGATCAAATATTGCAATCAAGTATTGCATACACATAGATGTTATTTCTTCCCTTTCTTTCATATTCCTCTACAAGTCATCCACCATTTTCATCCCTTTGATGTTATTTTGGTTAGCTTATTTTGTACACATTTTGTGACATTTATCTCTATGGTATCCATTTGACCTTGGTCTTTCATCACCTTGGTAAATTAAAGAACGACTGGCCTCTTAGAGATCCTATCAAAATCAACATCTAATAAACTTTTTGTGAAGAAATTTTGGGCGTATTTGTGGACACTAGCCAATGTTGTCATCATAATCACTTCTATATCCTTCCATCAAGCCATTAGTTGCTATTAACCCCTTTTAAAAATAAGAGAACTGAAATAAATTTTGAGAACGCTAAAAGTAAAAAAATCAAAACAAAAGATAAAATTCATATAAAACTCTCTCTTGGGGTATTTTCAAGTATCTCTATCGGGGCTATGGACTCCTAGTTGGCGGCAAGAGAGCAATGTTGTGGCTAGAATCAAATAAAACTTGTAGTAATTTTTATGTCCTTATAAACAACAATATAATCCCATGCGTGTCGAGTCTATCACCCAAGCAAGTGCTAGGCGCTCACCCGAGGCAAGCATGGGTGCCGAGCCTCTCCTTTATGTGAATTTTTGAGAATGCATCCCCTCTTGTGAATCTTATATGTAAAAAGGGAAAGAACCTTAAATTCATCCTAAGGGTATTAGGATGAGTTACTATATACATGCATTCATTTAGATAACAAGGAAAATATCAAACAGAAAGCATATCGATAGTACAAAGAAAATGCACTAGGGTTTATACCCATGAACAATGCATATATTTTTAAACAAAGCCATATGTTCATATTATCACAATAACCACATTACATTCCTCAAGGACATTACAGACCAAATGTCTTAATACATATAAGACTTATACATTAGAATCCTAAACTATAATTTTTAGATTATAAAGATGTTCATAGACCCATCCCTCTAGATAATTCATCTCTCATATAGCCTTCCTAATGTGAATCCCTAGAACCCATCACTATTTCTGTAGAGATTCAACTATTTAATCTCTATGTGATGCTAATGACTGCACACTTTTCTCGAAGTCCCCTCTCATTCTACCCGAGCATATCTATATATAGCTTTATCATCCACCACCATGCCTTTCCAAAGTAATAGACCAATTGCCAAGTGTCCATGTGGTCCTTCAATGGAGCATGTTTCTTCCCATATAATCTCTCCACTTTTATAATGATGTATTTATGGATCCTTCCATCGTATGGAATATTCCTTACTTGATCATCGGGTTACAAGGATGACACCTTATCCACTCCGCATGCTTAGTCGGGTCACGCTTTTCTCATGTGCTTCCTAGGACGTTGAATATGGCTAAGTCTTGAAACCATTTCCTTTTCCTTGTGTGCATGCCTTGGGTTCTATTAAACCCTTCTAAAACCCTTTCCTACGTGCCTTCACCCGACCATCCTTCTTTATATAGGCCCCGTGCGCCCACGTGCCTTCTTGTACTTAGCCAATATTCTGAGGCCCAACATCACCCACCTATGCCTATTCTCCATCCTTGGAAACACTTATCTTCAATGAATAAATAATGGTGGGATCTGAATAGTTGGAAAAATAATGAAGGAATGAAGAATTGGGAGAAATAATGAAAGAATGGGGAAATAAAGGATAACATGTTCATTGTTGAAGGAGGAGAGGGAAATCCTTCCCTATATCTACCTCTAGCTTCTCCCAGGCATTAACCTCATTTTGCACTTGCTGACAAAGGTCACCTACTAGGTGCTTACCTCCTCAAATCTTAGCCCTTCCCCCTTGGCACTCATTGTTTCAAAAATTCCTTCCAGTTGTTTTCCCAAATCCTTGAGGGTATCCATCCTATGGGTGATCTCGGGGTATAAATCCTTCATCTAGTTTTTGATCGAGCCTCACAAGGTCTCAATAGCCTCTAATTTCTTCTCCACCTTGGCCAAGATCCTATCTCTCTCTACTATGTTCCCCTTATTCTTCTCCTAGAACTCCTTGAGTTTTGTCTCATGTGTAGCAACCAAGATTCTTTCTACTCTATCTCTATCAACACAATTATCATAGGTAGCTTCAGCAACTTGTGTGGTGGCCTTCACATCTACAAGGAGTTTGTTTTACTAAGAAATAATTCATATGACCTTTATCTTGTCTTATCTCTCTTGGCACACTAGCACTTCTTCTATGGAATCTAAGGAGAGTGGCCACCTCTCCATAGTGAGGGTGCGAGTTAAGTCCTCTAGGCACTACAAAGTTGATTCATATTTTTTCTTAGGTGGTGCTAGGTTGGGATGCTTTAAAACAATAACATATATAATCATTTCAATTTTCTTATGTAATTTACACACCCTTGCCTTATACTCTTTCAATTCACACTTTAACTATGCAATGATAATTTCTTCTTGTTTTAGGTCCCTTATTTTCTTGAGAAGCTTATCCTCCTTCTTCTCCAACTCTACCACTAGGAATCTCACCCTATCATTCCTCCCAAAAATTTGGCCTCAACCTCAACTGAAAATTTGTTGAGTGCATTACGAGACTTTATCATATAAAAACCATTGAGCATTAACCAAGGGTTTATCCCTTTTGTCTCGATATCTTCATTAGTGCTCCTTGGGTTACCTCAAACTCAAGTTCATCGATATGTGATTTAAATTCCCAAGATAACATCTTCCTAGTTTGTGGGTATACACCTTCTACATCAAATGAGGGCATGAATAGGATTTTTCTATTGGGATGGTGCTCTGGAAGCGCACTTGTAGCACATTTCTTAGATCATTGATGTAACCCATTCCTTGACCTTGGGTGTAACCACACTCTTCCACCTGTTCGTGTAGTGTAACCTTTGTAAATCCCACTACTAGGCTAGGATATCCACCCATGCTATCATACTCCTTTCTAATGTTTTCTTCCTCAATCTCCTACATCACTTCATCCGTGATGTGCTCTACTTCTGTTCCACTAAATTCTTGAGCATATGATTCTTCCTCACTATTCTTCCCTTTGATTCCTTCTTCTTCTAAATCATGTATATATCATACATGATGAATTTTAAGTTCTTCATCCTCATCATCATCCTTCTCTCCCTGGTAGGCCTCCAAGTCCTCTGTTTCTTCCGAGTCTTCCTTCTCCATCACCTTCTATTTCTTCCTAACCGGTGATTCTAGTATAAGAGATTCTTCCCTCTCTTTCTCTTCAGTGGGTGACTCCTTCCTTAGCAACTCTTCTCTTGTGAGGGGCTCCTCTTGCTCTGGTGCCTCTTCTTCTGGGGTCTTCTCCTTGACTGAGGACTTCTTTTTGTGCATGTAAGTGCTTGGATTCATGCTTGTTTCTAGTGTGCCCACAGATCACGTTGTGTACACACTTGGTTCCTTCTTCTCCTAAACCTCTTCTCTTTACCTATTCTTTGGTGCGGAATCATTTCTTCACGTGGATTATTTTTGAATGGAGACATCATTCCCTAGGTAGGAAAATTTCTCAAACTTTGGCCTTATGCACAGATCTACCCTTGTTGTAGTCCTTCCAGCGATCGGAAATGTTATTGGTTTTATCATCTGCACTTTGTGGGAGACATATTTCTCCACATATGCACGCTTCTTTGGATATATGATATTTTTGCATAGTTCATGGTGGTCTTTATCTACCTTACTAAGGTAAACCTTAGTCTCTTATCCTCCTTAAAATGGTTGACCCCCACTTTGAAGTATTGTGTGGTGAAAGAAAATGGTAGCTTGCACCATGGACTCTTAGTCCCATCTATGAAAGTAAATTGGCCAATATAAAAATGTTGATATATAGAAAGCTTCACTTCCTATCTACAAGTGTGGGAAACTACTCGGGTATCCTCCACTCTTCCTTGAATGCATCGTGGATCCACTTATACCATTTTTCAGGCGTGTCTTGTGGGTGACCGTCATGATCTCACAAGTATATTTCTCAAACCTTTTCGCAGCTAGGGATTTTCTTTTGGATACTCCCATACAAACTTATCTAGACCATTAAGCACTCCAATCTCTAAGAAGACGATGGTGAGGAGATTTTTTTGAACAATATCTTCTCTCCTTCCTGTAAGATGCTAATGATCTCATCTGCAATATAGGTAGATAAGTTGTAAATAGTGCCTTTAGAAATCTTCTTGCATACATTCAAATGCCTTGTTCACTGTGTTCACCTTTCTTGATCATTCGACTTGGTAACCAATGCATGACCATTCTCATAATGGGCCAGGATATCTAAGATATTGAAGTAGGCAAACCCTTCTTGTAGTCATAGGCCATCACAGTTTCCTTGATGGCCTCCTTATCATCCAAGTCATCATCTATGGAGTCTCCTTTGCAAATCAGGCCAGTGAACTTTGATATGAGTTGAGGAGTTATGTTCATTTTGTGGCCTGCAAAATAGAAGGGGTCTTCATGTACGTACAACATCAACCACTTTGGTATAACCACTTGGTTTTTCCAAAATAGGGAAGCTGATATAGTTACTGAAACTTGGTCTTCTCAACTTCACCTTCACTTCATTTCTATATATCAACATTCCTTCTTGAGTACTCTTGTTAGTTGGATAAACCAGTTCCAATGCCATCTCTTTTTTTGTAATGCTCATGCAATGATTGTAGTCTCTTATGACCATCTTCCTCAAGTGCGATTCCCACTCCTTTCCTAGCAACACTCTATCTAGGTACTACGTTTCGCATACCGGTCTCATTAGAACTAGCGATGACAACAGCTTTTTTTTCCTTTTCCCTTTCCCTTCTATTTCTTTTACGAGTTGGTTTCCTTATTTGGTGCCATTGTACTTGTCAAGTTAAAACTTAAATTCCTCCTTTCTCTTCTCTACTACTCTGCTCAACTCTAATGCTCAATTCCACAAAGAATCCTCCTACCTTCGTGCCCTAGTTAGCAAACCCTAACTAGGAAAACCCTTCCACAACATGATGTAATCCAAAAGAAATCTTCCCATGCCCATGTACTCCTTCCACTCTGGTTTTCAAATCAACCCTAGTCATGCACTTAGATCTCTATGATTATTCTTCCTTCACACAAATCTCTCTGGATTCCCTAGTTCACCAGATCTCTTCTACTTCGTAATCGCAAGGTAAACTAATGATTTACCCAACTTCATAGTTATAGCCTTTTCCTCCTTTCCAGTAATAAATGCTATACCACCTACCAACACACTTAACATTAAATGTGGATTTTTCCACTAAATTTGACCTTAAGTGCCCTTACCCACGCACCCATTCTGCATGAAATTTTTTTATAACCTTCTCGGCATGCAAAAATCCTTACTGATTGAAGACTTTTATACACATGTTTGCGGCACCAAAGGAACCTCTTCTGTCCTTTACCCAATTTTTCCCTCACCTACCTCATGTTGTTCCTACACTTTTCCTTCTCTATACGTGGTCTTTATAAATCCTTATCTTGACACCAACCATTCTCATCCACCATTTTCCCATGTGTTTTCTATCCTTCAACCAAGCCATTTAACTTTTATTGCTAGCTTATACTTCACTTTGCACTACTCCACCCCACACTAGAACAGATGCGTGGTCCTCTACGCATACACAACCTTTTGAAAATAATGTGGTTACCGGCACACAAGGTGTAAACAGAACACAAATAAAGGAACAAGAAACGAGAAAGGGAAACATAAGAAAATAAAATGCATAAAGGGAAATCCTAAGCTAACTGGCAATATTGCCTTATTTACAAACACTAGGAAGGATTATTTATAGTAGGGATTTAGCCTACTACCATTGAAATGTCCAAATAACTTCACCCCATCCTGTGATGCCTGATTAAAACAACCCACTTGGGACCCAAGAAACAACCTAGGGTTAGTTAGAAAAATTATGGAATAATATTTTTTTATTAGAAGTATCCACAACCAAGTTAAGGAAACTTGACCCTATTAGGTTCTAGAATGAATCTAAAATTTCTAGAACATATTTTTCCTCCATTAACAAATATTCAGTTCACATGGTTCAAATTTTAGGGTTAAGTGTTTTGATTAGGTTCAGGAGAAATTTACTCCCATACCCACTCTCTAACAGGATCTCGAGATTCAACTATATTTTTATCATACTTAATGCTTCCAAAATTTCCCTAAATCATTCCCATTAGATATGAAATTTTCTCACCTTTCCGGTGATATAAATAAGTTCTCCTAACTCCTTCGAGAACTCAATATATGGTCGAGTGGAGTTTTGGGGTCAAATTTTCCTCTAGGGGGCACGTGTCAAACAGGATGAAAACCACTTAGGTGGGTTGGCGAGTCATGGGGCGGCCTAGAAATTTTTATTTGCATGGGAGAATTTTCCCGAAAGCACCCATACCTCTATGGGTCCTCCAAGGACACATGGCGACCTTGGAGTCGTCGTAAAGGAAGAAGGAAGGAAGGAAGGGTGGGGCAGCGAAGATTTTGGGGCATTTCGCCCAAGGGAAAGAAAATAAATCAATGCTTGTAAGCCTGCGAGTCTGCCAGGGCAAGTGGAACTCCATGATTTGTTACAAGATAAGGGAGAGGGATTGGTGGAGATGATTGGTGAATCTCACCGAAGGGAGGGCCAAAAGGGAAAAAGGAACGCACGGGTCTGTGCGCGCCCACGAAAGTATCTCTCCAAGGCGAGGGCGGGAAAGTGGGGCCGTGGGAAAATTTTACCAAAATTTCCTAAAGGCAAAAAAAAATCAAAATAACAAAAGGGTCCACACCCCTCCACTAGTACCTAAGCCGCCACGTGGTAACTTTGTGATTGGCCGCAGTCGGCGGGGCTAAAATGAATTTTTTTCAAAAATTTTCAAAAAGTCTAAGGGTAAAGAAAATGCCGTGCCTTCGCCGCTGCCCCGTGAGGAAATGTGGCACCTTCGATTGGTATGGGTCAGGCAGAGGAAAAGCTGAAAATTTTCCCAAGCCAAAATTTTCAAAAAAAAATTCTAAGGGCATTCGGACGGGATTTTTTTGGGTTGCGGGCCCGCTTAGGGAAACTTTTCCTACCAAGGCACAAAAACTTCAAAGTTCCATATCTTGAGCTAGAAATCTCGGTTTTGGGAAAACAAGGAATTTTCAGAAATCTCTCGATGCCCTTTTTGCATAGAAAACATAAATTTTACTTTTTGATAATGTTTAAGAGTTCAATTTTGTGAAAACAATTTGCAAGCTTTTAATTAGCAGACTCGTAATTTCCAACTTTTCAATTTGATTAAATTGGATCTCCTCCTTCACTCAACATGCCAAATAGGCATGGAGAATTGATCTAGGGAGAGTTTAAAGAATTTTAGGGAATTTTATTTTCTCAATTTATTTTAATTTGTATTTTTCCAACAAATGATAAAAATGACTATTGGAGGGATTGTCTTCGAATTAGCAATGGTTAAGTTGTTTTCTTGAGTTTTCATTATCAACTTGAGTTCATTTGTGAACTAGCATACTAAATTTTAACATCTCCAGGTTAATTAATGTGTGAAGGTCTGAATTGTATATTTTTATTAAAATTTACTAGTTTTAAAAGTCATAATGCCAGTGAACAAATTTTTAAAGGATCTATTTATCAATTTTATCATTTAAGTAGGTTTATAGTTTCTAATATAATCTAATGCATTTAGTTGTTTCTAAACAAATCATTTCCAAGTGAAATTTTAAAATCTGATTTCCAATTTGATATATTTCAAAAGAATACAAGCAATATAATTCTCTCATGTGTATTTTCTTTCCTTTGCAATTAAACAAAGATTCCATTCACAGTTTGATGTTCCAACTCAATCACAACAATGCAAAAGAGAGATGAACTTGCAATTCTTTATTGAATTCAAAAAGAGAAACATCTTTACATTTTTTTGAATGCAATTAACATAAATTCTATTTCTTTCTTTTCCATGTACAGAGCAGAATGTGAATGTCTTTCACAATTCAAATATCCACTTTCATAATCAATTACATACATCTTTTCTTTACAAAATACATATTACAATTTCATCCACTTCAAGTGGGAAAGGTTACAAATGACTGTGTTTTCACAAGGGATTTGTCACAAACTGTATTTTTCTTTTGCTCCAAGACAGGAACATGCAAATTTTCTCTTTTCTCCAAGTTGATCACAACAAAAGAGGGGGAAAGGCAACACTCTCCACCCAACCAAGACATCTAATGAAAGGAGAAGCCTTCCTTCATCATTGGCCCCAGAGCCTTAACCAAAATGCAATAATAGTGTAATTCAACCATGGCAATAATTGGCTTCCACACCACACAACATTCTTTCACATACACATTTAAAATTTAATATAGATCAATACAAAAATAACAATTTACAAATATAATTGAAAACATATCAATCAAAACTAAGGATTGATCAAACAAGCCAAAGGTGCAAGGTCTATGGGCGAAGCTACTTATGCCTCCCAATTGGGAATTGGGCATCCACCAAATACAAACCACCAAATAAATCATCACACACATTTCATTATACCCCCACAAATCCCTCCTTATGGCCCCCACATATTTCCTTATGCCCCCACAAAGTAAGAAATGCAAGCTATTTCTTTTCCATGGTGGATCCCAAACCCAAACTCCCTCCACAAAATTCTGATGCCAATGGCATTCCTTATGCCCCCCCACATGGATTCCCCATAGCCTTCTCCTACACCTTCCCTAAGGTAGTCTACCCAACCAGCCAACAAATAAATCAAAGCATTTTCCATACACACAACACCACAAGAAAATAACAACAATAAAAAGAGTTAAATTCCTACCTCTCCATGGTGACTTTTGCTCCTAACAACAAGCTTCAAATGCCAAGAAAACATAGTCCAAAATAGAAACTCACAAGCATGCAAATATTTCTCCAAAACTTCCTCCAAAAACAAGAGCTCCAACAAGAAAATGTGCCCCAAGGAAGAATGCAAAAAGGTTCAACAACCCAAAACAAGAAGAGAGTTTGAATTATATAGAAGAGGGAAAGAAGAGGATGATGTGGATCCATGTAGGATGCCACATCAACCATCCTCAACATCAAACACAAAAGACAAGAATCCATTCTCCAAAGCACAATAAAGAGGTGGGTGAAAAATGACAAGTTACTTGCACACTCCAAAGAGCCCACACCTCAAGGGACAAAAATTAAATGAAATGTAAGAAAGTGCAATTAAAAACATGCAACATGACTTATAAAATGCATAAAACAAGTCACAAATCACATCTCCATCCATAAGTATGGTTGGTATATTAAATCTAGAGGCATGGGACAAGTTTTACTTGTCCCACAAGCCCTCAAAAACAGCCCCCAAGGACAAATTCGAATTTCAAGGAGGTGGAGTATTTCTTACTCCAAAATCTAACTTACAAAAGCTCTTACACATCTTACAAATCCCTTACAAATTAAATACAAACATCCAACAACTCTAATAATTACTTTCCATATCCCAATTTAATTTAACTATATGATTCCTCACATTAATCTACCACATTTAAATTAATTAAAAGAAAGGAACTGTTGATGCAAAATCACAGCACCCTGGACACACATCAGGCTTCTAGGTTGATGTTCAGGCATCCAGTGTGATTGCACAACATGGAAACCTCTCTCCAAGTGTGGGACTTGTGAAACCGAGAGAGGAATCTCCAGAGAAGGCTGGTTCCTGCTCCTAAACTACCTGCCACAAGCTATTCCAGTGCAGGCAAGCTAATCTAATCCTAATCTAACCATGCCAAGGAGACAGAGAGAGAGAGAGAGAGAGAGAGAGAGAAAAAAACAGCAAAAGCCTACACTAAAACGGTGATACACCAGAGAAGGAGAATGTTGGACATCTATCAAAACTGCCATGGGACAAAGAGAGGTGAGCAATGGGAAGGATGGACAGATGCATCACAGGCCCAAGGATAGATTTCACACAGAAAATGTCCCAAAACTCCATGAACACAGCTCCAAACCTGTAATGAACATTCAAACATGCACAGATACCTGCAATGAAGAGAGGCAAGAAGAGGACAAGCAAAAACGAGGAAGGATGGACAGATGCATCACAAAACACGTTTTGTTGCTCCAGAAGTTTGCACAGAACATCATTCCATTAGTAAAAGGCAAAAACGCCATTACAGAGCAAGGGAGGAGGTTCGAACTCCATTTTCAACCCTAGAGAAGAAAAAAAGGGAGGGCCGAGCAGAAAGAATGAACAACTCTTTCTAAAATGAGCCAAATCTGGCTTTTACATTGCATGAGTCGAGCCCAGGGGACAGAAACGTGGGAAAACGTGTAAGCCCATTCCTCATTGAATACCAACGCATTAAAATGGCATAGGATACCTTACCAACCCATACCCTGCCATATTTGACCGATTTTGGAGGAGAATGCGACCCATTTGTATTAATTTGGCTGCTAAAATGTCACTTCTGTCCGTGCAGAAGAAGAATGCAACCCATTAGCATTAAACGGGTTGTTGAAAAGTCGCTTCGGCCATTACCACGCGTCGAGCCGTTTCTTGATTTTCTCTCTTGATCGCACCAAAACGCAAGATTGATCCCGAGAATCATGTAGAGCATCTCAACAGATTTCCGTTGATATAAAGAACGTGGAAATCCGAGCTCTGGATCAAAAGATATGGCGATTTGAAGATTTAGGGCACGGAACAGATCAAAACGAATTTTAAAATGTTTTCCCGCTCTTCGCCATCTGGACGACACGTGGCACGTGCTGATTGGACGAGCAATTCTCTCTCCTCCATCTTTTGCGGGCTTTCCTTTTGAAATTGCTTGTGGGCCCCTTAAACTTGGACATGTGGCGCCATTTCATTGGTTCGGTTCAGCGCTCGATAACTCGTCCCTTTGACCTTTTGACTTTTCTCTTGTGAGGACACGTGGCACCTTCTGATTGGTCCTCGGCTGATTTGGCTCCTTCGCGTACTTCGCCTCCATTTGTCCCGGATGTCCCATTTGATTTGGGGCCCTTTGTGCTCATTTCGGCCGGTTCGGGCATTTCGCGTCCATTTGTCCCAGATGTCCCTTTTGACTTTGGACCCTCTGGACTCATTTCGGCCGATTCGGCCGGTTCGGGCATTTTTGGCCCGCTTGTCCCACTTTGCTTCGGACTGACTTGACTCTTTTCGGCCGGTTCGGCCGGTTCGCGCCTTTTTGGCCCGGTTGTCCCATTTGCGTCCCTCTCAGCAGTTAGCCAATTTTCTCGGTCGAACCGGCATTTTGCGCCCGCCGCGTACTTTTGTCCCAGATGTCCCTGTTGCAATTTGGGCCGCCTGGAGGCTTTTCGGCCGATCCGCGCCTTGACGTCCCAAATGTCCCAGTTGCTCCCTTGAGCAGGACTTAGCCAATTTTTACACTTTTTCCTGGATCAACTTATTTGCCGTCTGCAACATTTTTTTCGCATTTTCTCAGAGCTTGCTCTTTTCCTCTCAGACAGGGGACTTAGAAAATATTTGAGGGGACTCAGAAAATATTTGAAGGGACTTTAGCAACATGATTTTGGCCCCAAATCAATCAATTTTCCTGGGACTTGAATATTCTGATGCATGTTATCAAAATTACCCTGGGGGGGTGAATTTTGGATAACAGTTTTGGCGACTCAGCGGGGTCATCTGCCTGCTAGATGAATGATCAGTAGCCTGAAGCATCCATTGGGCATGGAGTCATGAGTTGCAACCTGCAACTGATCTGAACTTTGAAAACCTCCCCTCTGAGCCACTTGGAAACCCATTGAACCTGGAGTGTCTTCACCAAGATGCCACTGAAATGAACTGTGCAAGAGCAAAACCAGCAACACCAAAACTATGTACAAAACTGAAAATCATACATGCCCCAAATGGAACATGCAGAGTGTGCACAAGCACTTCTTCTGCTGAAAGCAAACCTAACTACTCTACTTTAACTGGAAGCAAAGGCAAGCTAAACAAACCCTGCAACTGGTTGTGCAAAATAGCTCCCTTTCTTCAAAATTGGCAGCCATGCAACTGATTTGGCACTGATCATGGCTGTTTGGATGGATGGAAAATCAACAAGAAGCTGGTCTTCTATCCAAATCATCAAGGTATCAACTGAAAATAAATCCAATACCTCTTTTAGTTGCTCTCGCATTTGGATTGGAGAGGTATGGCAGCTGATCCTTGGTACTTTTAGCTCATCCTCATGCTCAGAAGCAAGCATGACTGGTTGTGGCTTCTCCTTTGGCTCCAATGAAGCCAAATACCTGATTGGGCAAGGTCTGATCCGTTTGATATGCCCATTGCTGTGATTTTCAACTCCGAGAATGGAGTCTTCTTGTAGACCCTCTTGAATGGATGATGTGGAAGAAATGGTGAAATTCTTCTATCCTTTCTCTTCCTCCAATGAAGAACATGGAAGATTTAAATCTTCCAATTTTGGTTCCAAAGGGCTGCTTTATAAGATGCAGGCGTGCTCAAATGAATGCTCTTCTTCATAACAGAGACTCTTGTGTTTGGAATGTGGATGATGAAAGAGAGAATGGTGAAAACTCAACCGGCTCTTCTTCATCAAAATAGTCCTCCAAAACTGACAGGTAAACTGCCTCATTGTTGTCCCGCTGTTCTTTTTCAACTTCCTCCATGGTGTCCTCTTGATCTGCAACTTGACCACCATGGTTTCCTTCACTCTCCAATATTGAGTTTGAGAGATCAAACTCCTTTTCAGCACTGGAACTTGAGAGAAGTGAAGTAGAAAGAAGAACTGAAGGTTCTCCTGTAACCTGCTTTATGCTCAAACCCTTTGGATCTGCACTTTTCTCCTTCACAGCTAGATTGTGCTCCTCTTCTTTTGGATTTGGAGCAGCTTCTCCTTCCTCCAATGTTTGAAGGCAATCTTGCTCTTGGTTGAACTCTTCCTCCAGCATGAAGTTTGTCAAGTCAAACTCTTCAATCTGCTGCTCTAGAGGGCAAGTTGGGGCTGCAAGATCTTCTTCTTCAACAAAATCAGTCCTAACCACCATTTGTTCAACCTTGGCCTCTTCTGTAGGATTAACCATCAAGGGAATCTTTGTTATCCCAAATTTGGCAGCCCAAACCTTCAAGTGTCAAAATCGGTCATCAAGGACAGCAAGGAGAGGAGCCCAAAAGAAAAGAAATGACAGACTGACTTGAAGGTTTGGGCTGAAACTCAACCGATTTTACAATTTTTTGTGGTGGTGGAGGCAGTGAAACCTCTTGTTTCTTTGGAGGAGGGGGTATTTCTGTTAGCTCTTGTGGAGGGGATGACTGTTTGGAAGGGAAAAGAAAAGAAGAATCGAGATGGGGTGGAAGACTAGGGGATGGAGGGATGGATTCAACACTTGGGACAGCAGATGGAGGGTTTAAAATTTGCAGGTCCAGATGAGATGATGCTGCTTGAGTAATGGGAAGAGAGAAACCAGATGATGGTGTAGAACTTACCCATTGACAAGGTTGTTCAACACCGACTGTATAGGCCTCTATTTTTGCTGTCCATTGTGCAAGTTGGGGCAGCATCTTTATCATGAAGTCTAGCTTCTCTTGAGGGCTGAAGTGTCTTGGAAAAGGGCCTCCCCATGGACAAGGAGTCCTGTAACCAATTCTGAAAGCTCTCATTTGAGCTGTTGCTCTGGACTGCAACATCTCCACCTCCATCTTTTGGATTTTCTCCAACAGACCAGCATCTTGGATCTGATGGTCTTCATTGTATGCATACTCTTGCTCTTGGGAAGCTTCATTGCCAAAATGACTTTGGCACTGCAGCTCATATGGGTATGCATACTGATCTTGAATCTGCTCAAAATGCTGATTTGGAGGATTTGTAAAACATGTTGGAGGTGGAATATACTGCTGTTGTTGATGTGAAATCCATGATGGAAATGAAGTCATGATTGCACAACTTCATGGAATGGAAAAGAATGAAAGGGATGGAAAGAAAGATGGATGAAAATGTATGGAAACGGGTCTGCAAGCTCAGAGAAATGGGTTGCTGATCAGATGGAGTCGCCAGATGTGTTTGCAAGTGCCTCCAAAGGCTGAAATCTTCACAGGAACACACCAACCTGCAAAAGATGAAGTGAAAGACCTCTAAGGTCCCACTGGCGTGCCAAAACTGTTGATGCAAAATCACAGCACCCCTGGATGCACATCAGGCTTCTAGGTTGATGTTCAGGCATCCAGTGTGATTGCACAACATGGAAACCTCTCTCCAAGTGTGGGACTTGTGAAACCGAGAGAGGAATCTCCAGAGAAGGCTGGTTCCTGCTCCTAAACTACCTGCCACAAGCTATTCCAGTGCAGGCAAGCTAATCTAATCCTAATCTAACCATGCCAAGGAGACAGAGAGAGAGAGAGAGAGAGAGAGAAAGGAAAAAACAGCAAAAGCCTACACTAAAACGGTGATACACCAGAGAAGGAGAATGTTGGACATCTATCAAAAGCGCCATGGGACAAAGAGAGGTGAGCAATGGGAAGGATGGACGAGATGCATCACGAGCCCAAGGATAGATTTCACAGAAAATGTCCCAAAACTCCATGAACACGGCTCCAAACCCGTAATGAACATTCAAACATGCACAGATACCCGCAATGAAGAGAGGCAAGAAGAGGACAAGCAAAAACGGGAAGGATGGACGGATGCATCACAAAACACGTTTTGTTGCTTAAGTTTGCCTGAGAACATCATTCCATTAGTAAAAGGCAAAAATGCCATTACAGAGCAAGGGAGGAGGTTCGAACTCCATTTTCAACCCTAGAGAAGAAAAAAAGGGAGGGCCGAGCAGAAAGAATGAACAACTCTTTCTAAAATGAGCCAAATCTGGCTTTTACATTGCATGAGTCGAGCCCAGGGGTCAGAAACGTGGGAAAATGTGTAAGCCCATTCCTCATTGAATACCAACGCATTAAAATGGCATAGGATACCTTACCAACCCATACCCTACCATATTTGACCGATTTTGGAGGAGAATGCGACCCATTTGTATTAATTTGGCTGCTAAAATGTCACTTCTGTCCGTGCAGAAGAAGAATGCAACCCATTAGCATTAAAACGGGTTGTTGAAAAGTCGCTTCTGGCCATTACCACACGTCAGAGCCGTTTCTTGATTTTCTCTCTTCGATCGCACCAAAACACAAGATTGATCCCGAGAATCATGTAGAGCATCTCAACAGATTTCCGTTGATATAAAGAACGTGGAAATCCGAGCTCGGATCAAAAGATATGGCGATCTGAAGATTTAGGGCACGGAACAGATCAAAACGAATTTTAAAATGTTTTCCCGCTCTTCGCCATCTGGACGACACGTGGCACGTGCTGATTGGACGAGAAATTCTCTCTCCTCCATCTTTCGCGGGCTTTCCTTTTGAAATTGCTTGTGGGCCCCTTAAACTTGGACACGTGGCGCCATTTCATTGGTTCGGTTCAGCGCTCGATAACTCGTCCCTTTGACCTTTTGACTTTTCTCTTGTGAGGACACGTGGCACCTTCTGATTGGTCCTCGGCTGATTCGGCTCCTTCGCGTACTTCGCCTCCATTTGTCCCGGATGTCCCATTTGATTTGGGGCCCTTTGTGCTCATTTCGGCCGGTTCGGGCATTTCGCGTCCATTTGTCCCAGATGTCCCTTTTGACTTTGGACCCTCTGGACTCATTTCGGCCGATTCGGCCGGTTCGGGCATTTTTGGCCCGCTTGTCCCACTTTGCTTCGGACTGACTTGACTCTTTTCGGCCGGTTCGGCCGGTTCGCGCCTTTCTGGCCCGGTTGTCCCATTTGCGTCCCTCTCAGCAGTTAGCCAATTTTCTCGGTCGAACCGGCATTTCGCGCCCGCCGCGTACTTTTGTCCCAGATGTCCCTGTTGCAATTTGGGCCGCCTGGAGGCTTTTCGGCCGATCCGCGCCTTGACGTCCCAAATGTCCCAGTTGCTCCCTTGAGCAGGACTTAGCCAATTTTTACACTTTTTCCTGGATCAACTTATTTGCCGTCTGCAACATTTTTTTCGCATTTTCTCGAGCTTGCTCTTTTCCTCTCGCATGGGGACTTAGAAAATATTTGGGGACTCGAGAAAATATTTGAAGGGACTTTAGCAACATGATTTTGGCCCCGAATCAATCAATTTTCCTAGGACTTGAATATTTTGATGCATGTTATCAAAATTACCCTGGTGGGGTGAATTTTGGATAACAGGAACCTACTACAAATAAAATACATACAACAATAATAAAAGAAACACATTAATTAAAATACACAAACCCATGGTCACATATAAAGGAAATCCCCCATGGGAATCCCTAACAAAACAACACTCAACACAATAAAACAAGTTGCCATGGTGACCATGTCAAATTCACCTAGAATTCTATTGTGGTTGGTCTCCGATCCCCCGATGTTTGTTGTGATGTTTTTAACCTACAAAATACAAATACCTCCTTCAGCCTCGTGGCCATATCAGAACATCCAATATGATATAAATAAAATCACAAAATCATCTAAGTAAGTGAATCACAACAACATCGAAGTAACAACTACATTATTTGTATTTTTAATCAACAACTATATCATCATCAATATAATATCCAAATCACATGTCGAAAAACATCCGTAAACATCTATGTCAAATAATATATCATCATCCACATATAAGGTGTTTCTAATAATCATCATGCATCATAACCAAGTCAAAATCCACAATAATCCATAATCCAATGTCTAACACCATACTAAATCAAAATATAATAATGTTTATAATGAAATCAATAGTATTAGCATGAGCATAAAAAGGTGTCAAATGGAAGTGGGAACCACACATCCAAAGGCTTATAACTTACATGTGCCTGAATTAAGGATGTACGAGATGATGTAAGGGCCCAACCAATGGAATTTCAACTTCCCAAGATGACGCAGATACTTAGAATCATACAACATAACCATCTTCCCAACCTCAAACTGCTTGTTTTTGAGATGACGATCATGCCTTGCCTTTTGTCAAGATTTTTCAATCTTCTGACTCCATCTAGCAAGTGATCTCCTTTCATCTAACTGCATCAATTTTTCAATCCTTTCCTTGATCTCTTTTTCATCATCTAAACCTCCTACGTGTGCTATACACAACTATGGTAACATGAATTCAACTAGAAAAATATCCACCGTGCCAAAAACCAAATAAAACGGTGTGGCCTTATTTAACCTCTTGTAGGTTTTTTTGTATTCCCATAGAATGGATGATACTTTGTCATCTCAATCCTGTCTTTTGACATCACAAATATTGGTCAATGTGTGACTTAGTATCTTGTTAAATGCCTTAGCAGTTCCATTTTCCTATGGATGGGAGGGGGTAGTCTTGTGATGGGCCACCATAAACTCTCGCTAGCGAGAATCTGACTGTTTCATTGAGAAAATGTGTAGCCTTATCACTAGTCAAGCTCAAAGGAAATTCATTCCCATTGATTATGTTTTCCCATAAGAACCTAATAGTTTTGTTACAAGCAGTGTAATCCTTTGTAGTCACCGCTCTACCCATCTTATCAAGTAATCGGTGCAAGTAATGATACACCGTGAACTATTCCTTCACGCGACAGTGAAATGGGTCCTACAAATTTGATTTCTCACTTTTCAAATGGATCTAATTTGGCTATTGGCCTTAATGGCATCTCATCCCTCTTTCAGGTTTTCCGTGCACTAACAATGGTTGCAGGCCTTGAAAAATTGAATATAATCCTAGTAGATGGTTTCCCATCAAAGCCCTATCATTAGAATCTTCCACATGGTAGCATTTCTTGCATAGTGTCCTCCTGCAATCCCAATATGTGCTTCCTCCATAATTTCCACACACTCATGTTCTAATGCGCATCAACAAAGAACCTCATCACGCCCTAACTTAAACAGATCTCTACTAATCAAAATGTAAGGTGTGGTGTGTATAGCCAAACTACTTCCTTTCCAGAGCCTTCATCCCTTACGGCATCAAACCTATTTTCAAGAATACTGCGATATATTCTAAGTCCAAGGGCATGTACCCAAAACATGAACAGTTGTGCTTCTAGCATGGTATCCTCAATACTCTATGCATCCTCTCATGAGTCAATCCTTGATAAGTGGTTCGGTCTGAATTACTTTTTCTTAGTTTTATAAACATCGTGAACTCAAACTCTTAAAATAACGGGACCTAATGACATATGAGCCCTTGAAAATGGGCTTATTTATCAAATACTTTAGTGCCATGATCTGTGTAGAATATAAAATGTGTTTCTAGTAGATACTTCCTAAACTTATGTAGCACGTAGATCATTGATAGTTCCTTGTGCTCGGTAGTGGTATAACTCTGCTTGTTGGTGTCAACTTCCTACTTGCAAAACACAAGGGGTGATCAATAATCCTTTCACTAGGTTGTGCTAGTATTGAACTCATGGTGATTCCTCGGGCATCAACATACACATGGAAAGGATTATCCCATGAAGGAAATGTAGTATGGGTACAAGTGATATGTCTATCCTTTAAAGTGTCAAACACCTTCTACCGCGCTCTCCCTAACGAAAGGAACTCTTGTGCTTTAATAATTCTTCCAAGGGCATGATGATCTTGGCATATCCTTTGATGAAATTCCTTGTAGTACCCTATATGCCGAAGAAATCCACACACTACGCTTTGACTAGTATGCTCCCTAATCCCACAATAACTACAAATTTGGTGGGATCCACTAGTAAGCCTTCCCGATATGAAAATAATCGATTATTACGACCGATTTCGGACCCTTGTAGGCTTTAATTATTTGCCAATGATTTACTCCTTTTAAGTAATCAATTTAAAATAATGCAAGACAATAACAACAATTACACACAGATTGATTACGGAGTTCAAAAATTGCCTACCTCTCTCGGGTTCGTAGTCGAACCGTTCCACTAGTCAAAACTTGTAAGTTACAATAGTACTTTCACAAGAAAACCTAATGGAATTTTAATTGCCTATCAGTACACGAGTTCTTGGATGACAAGGGTGAAAAATAGCACCTGAATTCCACCTTCCCGGCGTCTGATCTCCTTTGGTGTGATCGGCCTTCCCGACGCAAAACAATGCGAAGCTAGCACTCCGGTCGACAATCCTAGAATTTGCAAGTAATTGGTGTGGCGCTATGGGCTGACTAGGTAGTTTGAATAACTCCTAGCCACAAATATTTAATTTATTATTGCCTAAGAAATAATAGGTCAATAATAATCAAAATAATAATGCCTAAAATAATTTAGGTCTTCACACAACAACAATTTCTCATTCACCTTCCAAGCTCTGAGCTTGTCTTCTGCCTTTTGTGTGTGTCCATTACAATGAAATAGGTACCCTATTTATACATTTTTAGGGCCCAAAAATAATGGACTTAACATCATCCTTAGGCTAATATTAGCCTTACCCGTACATAGAAATTGGGATTAAATCCCAAATTGGGCGGATGTAATTTTAAATGGGTTAAAATCCCATGTTTGGCAAAGATTTGTTTGAAATGGGATTAAATCCCCAAAAGAGGCGCATTTGGATTTGTTAAGGGATAAAATCCCATAAGGAGTGGCATAAGCAAGTGGGTATATATCCCACATTAGGCGGCTGATAATAGTTTAGGCTTTATTAAGCCTTTCCATGCGCATGAAGTGGTCAAAGACCACGTTGGAGCATAACCGCCCCTACCACCGCTTCAATTTCCTTCTTCCACATGGAAACATCCACGCAAGGCTTAATGCCTCCCAAACAACCACTTCACCACCTTCTCCATGTGTGTCGAAGTTTGGCATGCATGCGGCAGTTTAATACTAATGTTTTAAACATTAATATATATATGTGGCATTTGGAAAGTGGCCTTACCAAGTAATTATAATTTCGACCCATACAATGTGGCCTAGAAATAAATTAACTCGGTAATCCTGTAGTCCACTTGTCATCTCCCGATAGGCAAATCGAGAAAATTCGACGAGTGGTGGCAAGCCACGTGTCACAGTGCGATTGGTCCAAATATTGACCAGTTGACTAGAGTTGACTTTCCCGATGTCTGAACTTTGACCGAACATATCTAGAGCTCCCGATGTCCGTTTTCCGCGTTCTCATAGTCGTTGGAAAGCTCTTGAGATGATCTTTTGCATTGGAACCATTTAGGGATGTTTAGGAAAATGATCCCCTGATCACACCTCCCCACTGAGAAAAGATTTTTGTCCCAAAAAGCTTCCATACTGTCCTGAATCTGAAAAACTCTGCTGCCACCTCGGAAGTGCTGCTGTAGTAGACCCTTGGGTCTTCTCCTCCAACCTTCTCACTTCGAAAACTCTGCTCCGATCCTGGGACTTGTGGGTTATGGGCCCACGATGCTTCCACTGCGCCACTCTGATATCCAAAGAAGACCTCCATGCCTCCGCTTTTTGGTGCTAAGTTTCTGAATGAAACCTCAACGCTCCTTTTTGCGGAGCTAAGCTTCTTGATATCTGAAAACAAGGATCTTCTTTGACTCTATAACACAGCTCCTAGCTCCAAGTTGATTCCGTAAAATCTGAACTGGTTTGAAGGAACTCCATGTTATGTAGAGCTTTGATTGATCTGATGTCGGTGATGGACAATGCCTTGTCCCTTTACAAACCTCAATGCCTCGATGCATGATGCTAAGCCTCTTTTAAGACCTTGAGCCTCGATGCATGATGCTAAGTGCATGCTGAGACCTCAACGTCTTCGATGCATGATGCTAAGCCTCTTTCAATACTTCAAGCCTCCAATGCATGATGCTAAGTCTCTGTAGACCTCAATGCCTCCGATACATGATGCTAAGCCTTTTTCAAGACCTCGAGCCTCCAATGCATGATGCTAAGTCTATTACAGACCTCAACGCCTCCGATGCATGATGCTAAGCCTCTTTCAAGACTTCGAGCCTCCAATGCATGATGCTAAGTCTGTTGATCAGCTACCATTCGTATGTGTGGTTGCAATGCCTTGACACTGAATGATGTTCCGAGCTAATCCTTTGAGAGCTCCTCTTGTTGACATACTAATATCAGGTACCATTCTGTTGCACGGTCACAATGCCTCTACACAGAATGAAGTTCGACCCGATGTCAATGCCAATGGTGATTCAGCTACCATTCTGCTGCACGGTCACAATGCCTCTACACAGAATGAAGTTCCGAGCTGATCTCTGCAAACTCTAATGTCTACACAAATGACAGATCAATCTCCAAGCTTTATATGAGTTATTTCCGTATCCAAGTACATGTAATGTGTACTCACATGTTGATCAGGAGATATGTTTGGAGCATTAATCAAATTTTCTAAGTAAGAAAATCCACTGAGTATTGTAAACCTTTCTCTCAGCATTTCCTCACAATATCTGATCTCCAAACTTAATACTGCATACGATCCATCAATCTGAATTATGCAATATATAATTGAAAAACTGTTGACTTACCCATTTTAAAGGACTTTCACTTTCAGGTATTACCTGGTCCTGGGTTGAATTGTCAACTAGTGGTGGAGTAGAAACTTCCTCTGCCTTTGCAATAGGCCTCCATTCCATCTTTGGCTTTCCATTACTCTGATGGCGAGATGGATGCAGTTTCCAGCAATTTTCCACCGATGCCATTTCCTCGACAATGAGCACAAAATTCCTCTTAATCTCCTTCTCGGGATGAGGAACTCTTTCTGCCATTTCTCGACTCTGCATGATGAGATTGGTCTTTCTCCACTGCATTGCAATGTGGATTGACTTCATTTGTCTCCTCCCTGCCAGAATAATGACTAAACAAGGAAAATATACTGCATTTTATGGTGTTAGAAAAATCACCAAAATAATTTCCCTCTGGGGTCAACTAATGCAAGTATAACAGTAGTACAAACATTGCCCAAAATTGGGTCTTTAAACTAATGTGCCATGTCTAGTTAGATGTATACAAACATTGCCCTTAAAGGGGTCTTACCAATACATTCTACCCTACACAATAGTTTTTTTAGTTTTATCTCGCATATGAGATATAATCCATTCATCCAAATAGAAATGAGAAAATTCTTGACTATGTTAAACCCGTCTCTTAGTCTATCCCACCAATCTGGAAATCCATAAGTACAATCCAATGCCATCCCTGTCAAAGCAACTTGTACTGATTAACCTGCTCGATACCAACTTGCTTTGGAGATTAGCAAGTTTGCAGGTGTTGATTACTAGCTCTGATACCAAACTTGATCCGAAAATAATCAGATTATTACGACCTGATCTCAGACCCTTGTAGGCTTTAATTATTTGCCGATGATTTACTCCTTTTAAGTAATCAATTTAAAATAATGCAAGACAATAATGACAATTGCACACAGATTGATTACGGAGTTTGGAAATTGCCTACGTCTCCGGGTTCGTGGTCGAACCGTTCCACTAGTCAAAACTTGTAAGTTACAATAGTACTTTCACAAGAAAACCTAATGGAATTTTACTTGCCTATCAGTACACTAGTTCTTCGGATGACAAGGGTGAAAAATAGCACCCGACTTCCACCTTCCTGGTGTACAATCTCCTTCGGCTGTGATCGGCCTTCCTGACACAAACAATGCGAAGCTAGCACTCCGGTCGACAATCCAGGATTTGCAAGTAATTGGTGTGGCACTATGGGCCGACTAGGTAGTTTGAATAACTCCTAGCCACAAATATTTAATTTATTATTGCCTAACAAATAATAGGTCAATAATAATCAAAATAATAATGCCTAAAATAATTTAGGTCTTCACACAACAACAATTTCTCATTCGCCTTCCAAGCTCTGAGCTTGTCTTCTACCTTTTGTGTGTGTCCACAACAATGAAATAGGTACCCTATTTATACATTTTTAGGGCCCAAAAATAATGGACTTAACTTCATCCTTAGGCTAATATTAGCCTTACCTCGTAGCATAGAAATTGGGATTAAATCCCAAATTGGGTGGATGTAATTTTAAATGGGTTAAAATCCCATGTTTGGCGCGGCATTTGTTTGAAATGGGATTAAATCCCCAAAAGAGGTGCATTTGGATTTGTTAAGGGATAAAAATCCCATAAGGAGCGGCATAAGTAAGTGGGTATATATCCCACATTAGGCGATTGATAATAGTTTAGGCTTTATTAAGCCTTTCCATGCGCATGAAGTGGTCAAAGACCACGTTGGAGCATAATCGCCCCCTACCACCACTTCAATTTCCTTCTTCCACGTGGAAACATCCATGCAAGGCTTAATGCCTCCCAAACAACCGCTTCACCACCTTCTCCATGTGTGTCAAAGTTTGGCATGCATGCGGTGGTTTAATACTAATGTTTTAACACACACACACACACACATATATATATATATATATATATATATATATATATATATATATATATGTGGCATTTGGAAAGTGGCCTTACCAAGTAATTATAATTTCGACCCATACAATGTGGCCTAGAAATAAATTAACTCGGTAATCCTGTAGTCCACTTGTCGTCTCCCGATAGGCAAATCGAGCAAATTCGATGAGTGGTGGCAAGCCACGTGTCACAGTGCGATTGGTCCAAATATTGACCAGTTGACCAGAGTTGACTTTCCCATTGACCGAACTTTGACCGAACATATCTAGAGCTCCCGATGTCTGTTTTTCGCGTTCTCATAGTCGTTGGAAAGCTCTCGAGATGATCTTCTGTAATGGCACCATTTAGGGATGTTTAGGGAACTTTTCAAAAATGATCCCTTGATCATTTCCTTACATATAATATGTCCCAACAGGTTCCAAATGGAGTAGCAAAGACACATTTCTTAATGTTGAGGGATATTCTCAATCGCCGATATCTCTCTAACATCAGCCTCAAATTTTCACGATGGTCCTTCACTAGCCCATACACCTGTCCGGTCACTAGGTAGACTTGAAGAAACTTATGGATAAAGTCCTAAAATGATTGTACCATGATGCACAAGAACACATTAGGCGTATTTTTCAATCCAAAAGGCATGACCGTATAGGAAAAGCTTCCCCACTCAGTGGAAAAAGTTGTATTTCTTTGGTCTTCCTTTGCAATCCTGACTTAGTGATACCTTGAGAACCCATCCGTGAAAGAGTAGACCTCACACCCAGACTACTCCCTCTAGAATTTCTTCAATAAAGGGGGTTGGGAAAGGATTGATGACACATATTGCATTCAGGTCCTTGTAGTCAACACAAATCCTTATTCTTCCATCCTTCTTGATACTAATGACCATTGGGCTTATCCATTCTGATTCCTCCATAGCCTTAATGATTCCTGAAGTGATCATCTTATCTATTTCCTCCTTGACCCGTACGCACAAGTTTAGATTCATCGATAAGGTCTCTTCCAAATCGGGATCACACCTTACTTTAACTTGATCCTCATCTCCCTATGGAATGGTGGATGCCTTTGAGTTCATGGTACCCTTATGGGAATAGATATTGAAACTTGCACAATAAATCAATGATTTTTGAAACTTATTTCTCGACCAATATTCCCAGGTGACAAATTCCTTAGGTTCTCCCTCTAAGCCAATGGTAACCTTCTTAATTTTCAAGGGCTCATGGTACCTTTAGAATGGTTAACATCCAAACTTTCCATTTCTTCACCATCTACTACATAGACCATTCTTACTTTTTCCTTTTCAATGCACACGCGATCAAGCTATATTTATTCCGATTCTTCTTCATTAAGACAAAACTTGAAATGCCTTATCCACTGATGGCTTGGTACTTTGATACTCAAAATATTTAATAAGATCAGCCATTAAATCTTGCCAATTCCCTATCTCGATGGCATGTATCCGAGTGGATATAACATCCACATGCACAACCTTTTAAATTCAAATAAAAATTATGCACCCATAATGAAGGTGGTAAAGCTTCTGCACTTCCCATTCAGGCCTTCTCACAAGCTTGGATATGGAATGAGGTGGGTTATTTTCCATGGTAGTCTTGGATAATAGTGGGCATGTTACTTCTATAGAATCTTCCAAAGAATGTGAATCTTACTTCATGCCATGATATAAGAATCTCACAATGTGTTTCCCACCATCGTGCTATAGTCCTGAGTAAGTTATAACTAAGCATACTTCTCCTTTTGTCCTCATTTTCCACTGATCCTTCATTTCTTGTAAGAAACCATCGTGAGCTTTCCCCTCTAGAGTAACTTGGTAGCTTCTTTCTTCCTGTGTGCTTGATCGAGCATGCCTTTAGAACCCTTGTTACATATCCTCTCAATTATTGACCAATCAATTCATAAGTCCCGTGCGCCCAATTATCACATGCTATTCTAGTTGTATCACTCATCGAATGAGAATCAAATTAGATAACCTCTTATCTAGGATGAATTATTTCAAGGTATCTAATGGAGTGCACATAGATTATGTCAAGGACTTCCTCTCCTCGGGGCTTAGTATAGGCGCGACTTCCCATCTATTAAAGGGATGATCACCCTTTTTCTTTTTCTTGAAACTGATATAACCCTTGATAAAACACACAGTCGGAATTGTTCTTATAACACCAAGGGAGCATAAGTAATGTTAGGAAATTATACACACCTTGGCAAGCGCCTAGACTTCAAAGTCCCTAGTGAACTTGGCCCCATGAATAGTGATAACCGAATCTTTCAAGACTCAAATGAGCATTGTCTTTATCTTGTCTACCATACACAACACATTCGAAGATGGCTGTAATGTAGGCCTTCCCATTTGATGCCATGCATCAAAGGTGAGAACATTGATCTCCGCTCCGTGTTGATGAAGATATTACTCGAAGCCACCCATCAACAACTACATTCAATGTAATTTCTTTATCATAGTAAAGGATGTGAAGAGGAAGATTGGCATGTAGAACCTTCCTTTCACACTCTACTCTAGCATGTGGTATCTCGTACGCTAGAAAAGTGACAAGCAAGCGTGGGAATCTACAAGTGACTCTTCCGCGTACCCGACCTCCCGAGGTCATGCCGAGACAGCCGGTGGGGATGGAATATAGGTGGGACACAGAAAAACTAGTTAGGAAATCTAATGTCTTCGACACGCACTAATGGAATTTGTGAATCTAAGGCAAAGAAGGCCCTTCTAACTTGGACTGGTGTGATAGATCGATCGGCAAGGATGACTGCTCGAAGGCTCCAATCAATATCGAGCTCTGGCATGATTCGATCTATGGGTTATGGAATACGTGGGAAATGACCTGGGATAGTTTCGTGTATTTCTCCTGATAAGGTCATATAGTGGATGGTAAAGTAGTCACTCTATGGACGGTTCTCTGGCCTAGTCCAGAATTCTCTAGCTTTGTTAGCTGTTGTGTCCAGTAAGGATAATTGTTGGATAATGATAGGTGGAAGTGGGGTAGACTGGAATACCAGTGTGCGTAGGCCAGTGTCTATGTCTAATTCTCTGATGGATTCGTTAGGCTGCGGGATTTGTGGGTCACAACCATAGATTCTTGGTTGTTGTGGTCCTGTTATGGTCATACGTGAGATCAAGTCCTGATCCCTAGTATCCAATAATCATACGCTTTCTCAGCTTCTATATTTAGAATCAATAGTTGTGTGATTTTCTCAGAATATCCTACGGGCGTTCTCGCAACCTGGATTCTTAAACCGGTATCTATGTCTGTGAGGGTGTCTCCTGCGTCTGGTTGTGGAATTAAAGGATCACACCCGAATGTTTGTTCTCTTTCGAATCCTTCTACAGTCATGTGGATATTTTTCCTAGTGCAACCTGTAGTTTGGCTGACTTGACCAAAATGTATATGCTTGGTCGTCTTCTATGTTTAATCCTCTTAACTGAGATCTGACCTGCTGGAAATCTGTTGTTGTTTGGAAGACTTGTATCCTAAGGTTCTGGTCAATATCAGTTATTTCCACTATGAGATTGGGCTGAGGCACGATTGGCTCGAAAATGTATTCCCTGGGCTCCCTAGGTCCCGTAATTGTCATGCAAAAGCAGTAATAAAACAAACTATAATAAAGTGAAATCTAAGTATATTTCTAGCATATATGACTTCTTTTTGTATTTTCTGATGATTTAAATGAATTTAAGAAAGCAGCTATTTAAAATATTTAGAATTGACAACTAAACTAATAATTTAAAACAAACAAAATAGCCGAGTATAGCTATTTGTCTATGCAATTTGTATATCTATTCTAAACAATGAAATAACTAATCTATTTGCGAGATTCTCGATCCTACCTCAGAAGTGAGGAGTGAATCATAGTTTCTCAGAAACTATCAATCCCCACAGCTTCCCCGGCAATATCGAGAATAAAATTAACTGAAATAAAGTGATTAACTACTCTGTTTGATATGATTCTAACTAGAACTTTGAAAGTTAAAACCGGATTCCGCAGTAAGCAATGTGGCGAATCGATGGTGTGTGTGATCTTGTCCCCGGTATGATCTCTTCGTTCTTTGTGTTCACGTAGATCCAGAAAAGCGTGTAATGCTTGCATCAATAGGAATAGGTGTTTGGAACAAGGGACAACCTTCAGAATGCAGATAGAATAGAACGCGGATAGGAGAGGGATAGCGCAAGAGTACAGAGCTTGGCTTATGCAATTCCTAGCGGGATCTACCGCGAATCGTGCAACAAAATGCGTCCAGAACCTGAAACTATCCTGTATGAAGAGAAAAACCTGTAACTTTAATGGCTTCCTAAGCTATTCTACTCTAATGGATTAGATAAAACAGCAACACTGTTTGCACAAGTTGGATATGTGGCTTACCAACAGCTAGTCAATGCAAACTAAGCATGTAATGAACTAAACTAAGGAATTAAAGCAAACTAACAGACCACAGCACTGAAAATGAGAAGATTGGAGTAAAAAATGGTGGCCATTTTCTTGAGCATAAGCCATGCATTTATAAGAATTCAATCACCCCAAAAATCAAAATCAAACTGAACTCCTAAACAATAAACAAAGGAAAAACACTATTCCAGGGGACCAAAAACATAAATGCATGCTCAAGTTGGCAAGAAAAGCTGGTGAAACATGATATTTCACGTGAGTTACATCAAAAGAGCATTCTGGAAAACGCGTAAAGGACCGCCGCCCGCTCAGGTGGCGGTAGTTCAGACCGCCGCCCATTCAGGGCAGTGGTTTCGTCACTGAAGAGCAAAAGGCCAAGAAAAGAGAGGAAAAGGGGAAAACCAAGCACGCGGGGACAAGGCGGGGTATGCGGGATGTTAACGCATATTTGAGGAGCTCTTTCTGGATCCCGAACACCTTGCGAAGAGACCTGTATCATCATTGGGGCATTTATTACACCGTTCCGCAGTACAGTACCTTACAATTTTGGGTACGTACAAGTATCTTCTCCCAAAACCATTCTCATAAAGCAAGGGAATGATATTCTAATGCCTTAATGTTTTACACATTTCCCGACCTCATCCATATCCTTCTCGCAAAGCCTTGACATTATTCCTTTGCTCCAACTACCTTGACTGCTCCTTTAGACATTGGATTTCCCCTTGTAAAATCTGAATCACATCGATAGTCTCTTGATATACTTCCTTCTGATGAGTAGGGTATAGATACTTCCCATGCACCACTTATTCACTAACAACTAGTTTATGTCTTGGAATCTCCCTTACACACGTAACCTCCGCTTGCATTGTCACTAGTACAAGTTATAATATTAACTCATGTGCCACTCTTGGCATCCATTGAGGGTTGGCCTTCTTTATTCTCACCATCCTAGTGCCTTTTTCTTTCCAGTGTTGCTGGCTCATGTGATCAAACAAATCTTGGAACTCCTTCTACTTATGTTTCTTTTCGTACTATGAGTACTACAATAAATTAGGACACTCATGCTTATAATGCTCTGTAGAACCAAAATTATAACATGTTCCTCATGGGAACTCATCAATTCCTCTGTCATGATTACTACGACCATAAAATCCTCTGTGAAAACCTCTTGCACGTGCTCCTCCATCTCGCACGCCCTTCATAAAGTGGAAATCATCATCTTTGGAACTTCTTGCAAGGCTAGTCCGGTGTAAACCAATATCAATAGCATCATAAATCTAGTCAATCATCATGTAATCCTTGGTATCATGGGTCATAGAGGTAAATATATTACAATAACAAGAAACATTCTTGTGGATTGCGCGTTGTAGTAGAGGACACCTATTTACATCATGATCCCCATGAAAAATCTCACAGTCTACCACCATGGTGAATACTAACTTATGAGGGAAACTATCCTTTGCATGCCCTTCCACTTCACATTCTGTGCACCAAAGACCACTACAAAACTCATGTGCTGAATTTGCAGACAACTTCTCCAACTACTTGCTATTACAATAATTTGAGCCTCCAGAAAAGGGCTAACACTAGTATCAACGCTCCCAACAGCCTCAACATGTAGGGTGGCTTCCAAGGCCTCACACGAGTCTATGAAAGTATTGTGTGATAGTTCCCCTCTAAATGGTGTTATCAATCCCTAAAAAACCATTGAGCATGCTTAGAAGGGTGAATATGATAGTATAGTTTTGATAAGAGAGTTTTGAACCGTGTGTTGTACTCTCGCACACTCTCCGCCATTCCTTGTTGGATCTCTTTGAGCACTAATTATCTTCTACTAAAACTTAGGATATGGAACTCTGCAAAGAAAGTGTTCTTCAACACAATGTAATCCATGACCATCTAGTGGGGGTAATACTTGTGGTACTAGCTATGTGTGCTTCCTTGCAACATTATTGCAAACTGACTTGATTTTTACTCCGGGGTAGTGATTCCCTTTGTGTGCCACATCAATTCACATTTTGCATGTGTTCTATGACATACTTAATTCCTATGAAGTCTAGAAAGTGTAAACACATCTCAAATAATAGTTTTGGAGGTGGATGAGGCCCTTTTCGCCTGACCCAAAACCTTGGTTTCCTCCTATGTTTCCTCCGCCACCAGATCCACTAGACCCACTAGGTCCTATCCCTCTTGACCCACTAGATCCTCTAGATCCACTAGGTCCACCAGGTCCTCTAGCTCCTATACCACCAGATCCACCTCCTTTAGCTGGAAAATGGCCTAAAGTGGTCACACTTAGTGTCCCCAACATCCCACTGAACTACGTGTTGATGGCTTGTGATATTGTCCCACTACCAGTTGTGTGTCATGTGCCACTTCCAGACATGATACCCAAACCTTGTGTATTTGCACCTTGTCTAAAAATTCCTCCAAATAGAGAAATGGTTTACGTAGTCATGGATGTCCCAAATAATAAATTATATCTCTTAGGCATAGATTAGTTACTTCCACCGATGCTAACCAGATTAGCAATACTTCTTCCTTGATCTGTAAAACCAAGTGCTAGGGGTTGGTCACTAGGTGGGTTCAGATGTGTGCGGATGGCTCTCCTTTCTCCATGTGATGAACTCTCATAAGAAAATAAAGGGGCTTCTCTCCACGCTTGCCAAGATGGGGTAGCATAGACTTCTCAGGTTCCACATCCTCTATGTGAACTTCAACTCCTTCCTACAACATATTCCTCCATAGACACATCACACCTACAACCTCGCTGCTGTCTAGCCATCTCCCTTTCACGAGCTTCACCATACTTGAGTTTTCTCTATTCTCTTTCCCTTTAAACCACAATGTCTACCATCTTCCTCCACCATAGCTTCTCCCTCGGTGCTAAGAGAAGCTTAGCCTGCCATATGAAATGCCTCTAAACTTATGGTAATGATAAAGATCTTCACAACCAAAGGGATAACATGTAAAAATGATCCTCTGGGCTCCCTCAAAAACTCAAACTCAACAATATTTGGGTAATAATACGTAGAAATGGTCTATTTTATAGTATAAATGGTTAGGACTCCCTTCCACCAAAGTGATCAACAACACACTTCCAAGTCGATATGCATCTTACACCTCTAGTAATCATCTCTAGTCCATACGTGCGATCTATAGTATGAGCTCGATCTAGATGCATATGCTAAAATCCATTCATATAGTTCTACTAGAAAACAATAGAATAACATCTCAAACAACTTATGGTACATGTTTTCTTCTACCCATCTACATGCATCAAACTCAGGTCTAGTTTTGAATATTTGAGAAAATTCATCCTCCGTGATCATGAACCATGCTTCAACACTTTCCAAGGTCGACATTTTGTCATCACACATCACAGAACCAAGATGTATGTCATTTATCAAAACAACTTTCAAAAGAGGTCCCGACAATAGAACCAATATGTAGTCGTTTTATGTCCTTAGAAACAATAGTCTAATCCCATGCACACTGGCCTATCACCTAGCGGGCACTAGACACTCACCCAAGGCACGCGTAGGTGCCAAGCCCCTACTTTATGTGAGTTTTTTGAGAATACATCCCCTATTGATAGAATCTTAGATGCAAGAAGGGAAAGAACCATGCATTCATCCTAAGGTTCTTGGGATGAGTTACTATATAAATGCAACCATTTAGATAACAAGGAAAATATCGAACCAAAAAAATCGATAAGTACAAAGAAAAGGAACTAGGGTTTATACCCATGAACAATGCATATATTTTAAAATAAATCCATATATTCATATTACTCTCAGTAACCACATTACATTCCTTAAGGCCATTACAAACCAAATGTCTTAATGTAGATAAGACTTATACATCAGAATCCTAAACTATGCTTTCCAGATTACAAATATGTTCATAGACCCATCCCTCTAGATAATTCATCTCTCCTATAGCCTTCCTAATGAGAATCCCTAGAACCCATCACTATTTTTGTAGAGCTTCACCTCTTTAATCGCTATGTGATGCCAGTGACCACACACTTTTCTCCAAAGTCCCCTTCTCCTTCTACCCGAGCATCTCTATATATAGCTTTAACATCCACCACCATGCCTTCCGAAGTAATAGATTGGTTTCCAAGTGTCCATGTGGTCCTTCAATGGAGCATGCTTCTTCCCATCCAAGCTCTCCAATTTCTATAATGACATCTTTCTGAATCCTTCCATCTCATGGAATATTCCTTCCTTGACCATCGAGTTTCCAGGCTGACACCTTATCCACTCCACATACTTAGTTGGTTCACTCTTTTCTTGTGTGCTTCCTGGGACGCCGAATATGGCTAAGTCTTGAAACCCTTTCCTTTTCCTTGTGTGTGCACCTTAGGTTCTGTTAAACCCTTTTAAAACCCTATCCTACACACCTTCACCCTACACGCCCTTCTTCATATAGGCCCCGTGTGCCCACGTGCCTTCTTGTACTTAACCAATATTCTGAGGCCCAAAACACCTCCATTGGGGCTATGGATGCCTAGATGGTAACATAGCAATGTATGAATTTTCTTCCACCCTCCATTCACAAATCTCCTTTCAAAATCAATCATTCCTACACATTGGCTAGTGTGTCTTCACATTTTGTCTATCAAATCTTCCCTTCAAGAGGTAATTAATTTCCACATGCACACACAGGATCTCTATGAGTTAACAAGATTAGTATGTTACCAAGTGTCTTTGTTTAGACCTTTTCAGACTCTTTCTTTAGTGCATATCTTGTCTCTTGATATGTGCCTTGGGATAATCACCTTTTCATCACCAATATTCTAGCTACTTTTTCCATATCCTTACATGTCATTGATTTTTTCTTATTCTTCATTGAACATCCATGTGTATAAATTTTGCATTTGGATATGTTTGAGGGAACTTTGTCCCTTCTTTCAATACATAAGCTTCTACTTTTGTCTATCATATTTTTCTTGGCTAGCTTACATCTGGGGCATCCATGTTCCTTCCTAGCACATCATTGATTTGTGTTCATCATTAGATTGAACATATCTATGGGAATTGATCCTACTTCGGGTGAAGAGTTTTCCTTTTCATATTCCCATCTCTCAGTATAGGTAGTTTTACATTTTCACTTTCTTCTTGTACATATGCATGAAATTCTACCCTTGTACATATGTGTGGAATTTGACCTTGTACATCCCATTTACCACTGGGGCATCCATGTTTCTTTGTTTTCCTATACATAGCTTCAGAAAACTTTCAAAAATCCAAAAAATATTCGTATAACTTTTGAAAATCCCATAAACATTTCTAAAATTCTCAAAATCCTAAAAATCTAAAAATATTCAAAAATCCAAAACATTGGTAAAATCATCAAAAAGCCTAAAAATTTCTAAAAATAAAAAATCCCATCAAAAATTGGTAAACGACATGCACACAGCTGAAGCTTGTGTCAAATGCATTGTACTCAAACATAGAAAATTTGTCTTACAAAATCATCTTTATTCAATTTTCACTTTTTCTCATGCAATGACTCACGGATCATTTGGATCTACCTCCATTAACAAAGCTAGTTTGCTTATTATGTCTGTACTCTTTGGCACAATGAGTTGTTGGGTACTATTTCATAGTGCACAATTACTTTTTCATAGGACCCAAGTGTCCTCCTTTTATTCCCCTTGCATGTATCCTTTCTTGGGGCACCATTTTCAACCCTTTTTGTTAAACACAAACATTTAGGAACTGAATCTTGATAAAAAAACATGTGTGCAACCATCTTGAACGTTGTTTGTTTGAGTATGTGTGTTTGTACTTGTTTCCCTGTTAGGTTAGCTTGTTTACTTTCTCGTATTACATTGCATTTATGTATGTTGCATTGAGTTAGCATTTTTGGCAATGAAAAAATGTTCGTATTATAGCTTTTCATGTTATGGTACACTTTTGTTGTATGCATACATTTTAATAAGGACCGATGATGAAGATCATAAGAAAAATGATGAAATAAAGTTGTTTTTACATCAATAGGATGAAATATATTTCCATCTCCCTTCATCTTCATCTTTCTTCCTTATCATTCTCTTCTATCAACACTATTCTTCCAAATCACTTGGGGCAATAGGGATTAATTCTTCTATTCTTTTCCTTCATCTTTTCGAGTGTCAATCAACCTCTTTCATCACCCCATCGACACTCAAGGGGGCATCCTTCATTCTACTAATTTTTCTTCTATCCCTTCAAAATTTAATCTATTTATACTTGTGTACTATCTTTGAAGTGGTGTCACTTACGCCACCCCAAAAAGGGGCAAATATAGACCCCTAAAATTCACTTTCGTAGTTTTAATACTAAAATTGCACTAATTATCCTCTTTCTCACAATTTCCCTAATAATTAGTGCTTTCCCCTAATTAGCTAACATTCCTCTTCATATTTGTTACGTAATGACATTTTTTTAATTAATTAGCCTTGTTTTCATCAAGGATGATGCTTAACAACATTTCGTTAATTAGTATCTACTTCTACTTGGGTTAATTAATTATTATTAATTATATTACATTCGTAACTCTAAATAAATAAATCAAGTATTTATTGGATAAAATCCCTATCTTACATCCTACAAATCATACTAATTTTCCTCTAATTATTTTCTATAAGCTTACTTCTACCTATTAATTAATCACCTTTGATTAATTAAAACATCCCCAACTCCCATGAATTACTAATGACAAATTAAACTCTTCTAAATCAAGATTACCTTTTATCAAGAAACCTTATCCATTCCTAATCTTGTTTTACCTTTATCCCACATTCATCAATTTTCTAGCCTATCCTCTTTAGGTAAGCTATATAAATAGCCCCGCTTCTTACCTTTCTTCTTGCACCATGCTTTAAATAGTGAAAACTACAAGCATTTTGATTTTGATCCATTTTCCATTGTTAGAAATAACTTCTCCATCTTGCATCCTTTCACTCAAAATTGAGTAATATGGGAAGATCCAAAATGGCCTTGTAGCCATTCTTGGTGAGATTCCATTCTCAATCCTTGAGATCAAGCAACAATCCAATTTGATTTCTTATGTTCTTCATAGGTTCATAGTTTAAGTTAGCAATCATAGAGAGTAGGAAATAACTTAGCATGTAGTTTCATTTATGCATTGAAGAAGCATTTCCTTTAAGATCTTATCTTGATGGTTCATTGTTTAATTAGCATTTGATTTTGAAGCTATGTAGATATTAGTTTCAATTTATAGCTTAGTTAATAAAACATGAGCACAAAGTGGCCATGAAGGCCTTAAGTGTCTTGACAAAGTGTGAGTTGTGTCCCATGTTTGTAACATGCTTTTCCTAGTTTATGATTATCTCTTTAAGTGTTTAAATTATATACTTATGTTATAGATTACACATTTTTCTTTCGACATGCATGCTTGTTCATGCTAACACTTGTTTTCTAGCCACTTGTTTGTGTGTGCCTTGGTATTTACCAAGAACACTCCCTTCCCCCTATGCAGCGAGAGTTTTAGTATAAATGATCGGTCCTCTTTTAGGGCTTCATCCTCCTATTTGCGATGTTGCATGCACCCCTAAAGAGGGGGAATCATTTGGGGATTTATACACAATACCGATAAAGTAAAGTTTATTCTATAGTCTATAGTTTAGTTTATGGTTCAGCTTTATAGTTACCATCCATGGCATAGTTTCATTTACAAAGTGAGTGGGTTCGCACCATTCTACCGACCTCATACACAACACATTTTACGGGGTAGATTGTCCTTAAAATTCTAGGGATCAGCTTATAGGTGGGAGGATACAACAGAATTTCCTCCCTATACTACTTTGTCTAGTGGCATTGGATCACCCAAAAACTAGGTTGACAGAGATCTCTTCACCAATCTAAGGAAAAGCAGGTTATAGGTGGAGAATAACATAGATTTCTCCTCCATTTCTTTGGCCACAGTGGCATGAGAGCACCAAAAATATTGCAGTTCACCAAAAGTTACATGATATCCTTTATACATCATTTTTTCTCATCATGGATTATGTGCATAGGTTCCTTTTTCATTTTCATTTTCATATTATTTCTACATGTTTCTATACATAGCGTTATTACACACATACATGTGTATTTGACTACTTGATCGTCTTCTCTTTTGTATGTCCATATGTATGGGAAACAAGTAGTTAACAACAACAACACACACATGGAAAGTACACATATGATACTAACCATGTAGGTGCACTACACACATTTTCATCCACACACATGTTTAGGTTCAATCTCATCGCTTTTTACACTTTTTTCATCTTTAGTCTCCACACTCCATTTTTTTGTTACTCCATGCTTTTTTAGTTCTTCAACACATTTCTACATCACTCTACATGAATTATCAGGTACACATCTCTATCTACTTTATGTTACCGAGATTTACGTTCACCAACATAAAGTGGGGGAAAATGTAGTCACAAAATCACACACTTTGAGTCAATATTTATTCCTGGTCTCATACTACTATTCATATGGTTCTTGAGTGAAAAGAATAATAATTAACCCATGTCTTAGGCCATTTTTTATATTTCTTATTGTTGCATTTTCTATCTTACACCTACACTCGCCATTCGGCTTTTGTTATTTTGTGTTTTTCTACTGATCGGGGCACTCACCTAGGTTTGGGGCTCCCTAGTCCCATTTTGGGCACCCTTATCCTCTTTACAATTTACTTGCATATTTTGGGCACTTTCTAGCCATTTGAGATTTATATCTTTTAGTGGTCGGCCTTTTCGGGGTTAATTATGAAATCGAACAAGATAACCATATAATCTAAAGTTATCTAACCATAACGATGGACCAAAAACTAAGCACTTACTATCACACATATAGTTTTCATCCATCAAAGGAATCTAAAGCTACATTTGCATCCATATAGATCCATCACAAGGCACATAATGTTGGTTCATTTGTATCACATTTCGATGAATCAACATATTACAATTACATTTTACTTGCATATTTTGGGCACTTTCTTACTCCATTATAATTTACTTGCATATTTTGGAAAATTTCTAGCCATTTGAGGTTTATATCATTTAGTGGTTAGCATTTTCGGGGTTAATTATGAAATTGGAATAAGAGAACCATATAAATATAAAGTTATGTGACCATAATGAGGGACCAAGCACTAAACACTTACTATCACACATCTAGGTTGCATCCATCAAAGGCATCTAAAGCTACATTTACATTCATATAGCTCCATCACAAGGCACATAATGTTGGTTCATCTACATCACACTTCATAAGAGGGGAGTATATTGTTTCCATGCACACATTTACTACATTCTACATCTAGTTAATTCTTGCCATTTCACAATGTGTGACTCGACACAAGAGTAATCTAAGACACAATTTTCACAAACACACACACATAGAACTACAACGGGTATAAGATGTAGTGCAGTTATCAGTTAGTAAGTCCACCATTGTGGAAGATGAGGAAAATCTGACCCCTTCATATGCATCTTTCTTTTTTAAGGTTTTAATTCTTGTCTTGGGGTTTTTCGTGTCTTTCCTTCATATTTGATTTACAACGATATCCAACGTAGTTCAACAAAGCTATTGTGCCAAGAAGAAAACACAGAAGTCCCTTAGAGACACCCTAGAGGAGGGTTTCAAGTCATTTCCCTGCACTGTGGTGCCAGTTCTAAGACTAGGGCACCCATAGGAACCCATGTCCCTTTTGAGGCGCCCTAATCTAGACAACGAGTTTGGATCTATTCTTTCTCACGATTTTGTGTGGTCGTTTCCTCCTCTTGTTCACCTAGTTGGCACTACAACACAATCATGCACCTTCATTGAATTAGCTAAGTATTTCCTAACCCTTCTTGTACATTAGGGTTTCACATATTCATTTACTTATTTGCTTGGGTAAATTTATTTATTTATTTAACTATTATTTACTTCTTTTCATATCATCGATTACACTACAATAGAAGTAAAAAATATTTATATTTTAGATAATCACTTTAAAGCTTCTTGTGATGACAATTATCATTAATTTTTTTAATTGGGCCCAACTCTTCTCTCATGTGGCATCCAATTGATCTGTTAGTTTCAAATATTTATTTCCTAGTTGTTCACATGTTGCCTTGACTCTATCATCATTGAACAATAAATAATTTTTGGATATACTTTGAAGAAAGTATTTATTACTTACAACTTGGATGAAACACCGTCCATATGGAAAATTGTCATAAATATGTAATTCATAACATAAGAAGACCTTGTAAAATGCTACAAAGCTAAAAAATAGTATAAGCATACAAAATATTGACACACAACAAAGATACAAAACTTCACCTTCTAAAGGATTGGGTACTTAAAATCTAATTATCCTAAAAAGTGCAAAGGGAATAAAAATTTCCACTTGGTAACATTCCACAAAAAACATTTTGTAGAGTTGGGAATTCTTCCCACTTCTTCACAATATTACATGGGCAAAAAAGTGCTAGATGATAACACATAGAAATCATCCACATAACAAGCCTTTAGAGTTTTTATCAATTCAAAAACTCTATAATCTATCAAGGGGTATGGATAAAAATCTATAATATTTATAAATAAATAATTCTAGGCTACATATAACTTTGTTTGGGGCATAAAATCCATAATATTTTTAGAGTGTAGGTTTACTAGATCTTGACACTTGTTATGATCTAGTAGTCCACATAAAAAAATTGATATTTTACAAAAATTTCAGACTTATTTCAACAATTAAATCATGAAGCCTAAAAATTAACTAAGTCTCATAGAGCTCTTCACCTTATCCAATATACTATGCAATCCATTTCTTATATAAGAACTTTGTGCACTCCTTTCTTGGAATATATGGAACTAATACTATATAAAAAGTGTTCAAAACTCTTGGTAATTATAACTATGATTCCAAATATATTTAAGCATAACAAGAAGGGTTATCCTCATGATTTTGATCTTTGTTTCCTTAGTTTTGAGGTTTATGGCCTAAGGTAATCCATCCATGCATTATTATAAGTATCCCACAAATATGACCTCAATATGGATCTTTCTTTTCAAATTATAAGGCCAAATAATCCATCTAATTCTATGCTAGTGTCGTGTGGGCCACCAAATTCCATTAAAAATGCCTCATAGTTTGTGTAAAGATATGTAGATTAGATTAACTTCATGTAATGTTGAAGTGAACTATGTAAAGTTGTTATGCATTGTATGAGGTCATACAAATGAACTATAATTTGTTTAGCCAAAGCATATAAAAACAAAACACTTTGTGAAAATTATGCAAGGTTATGCAACTACAAAATAAGCTATGAAGCTAAACCACACAAAACTAATTAATATTGTAAAAAGTGAATAAGGTCTTGCAAAACCAAATAAGGCCAAAAATGTTGATTTTTGCTTCAAAATCCATGCAATTAACTGTACCATAATGTCCTATGTCACATGACTCAATTTTTATATCTGTTAAATGCTACAATATCTAGGAGGGATAATGTCGAGGAAATGGAGTGACAAATCGATATATATATATATATATATATATATATATATATATATATATATATATATATATATATATATATATATATATATATATATATATATATAAAATTATAATGCCATATACATATGAAAATATTAAACACACAGGTAAATTTTGTTTATAGAACAAATCTAGCTAAATGTGTTAAACATGAAATTATACTCGATCTTATATGCCATAAAATAATTTATTACTAAATTTGTAATTTTAGAGGGTCAATATTTAGTGAATGGAACGTTGCATGCATGTTACACAAAAGAGACAAAAAAAAGGAATATCCATTGTAGTAGATTCAACTATAAGAGGTATTGTATAAAAAGTCACGTGTTACTTAGTATAGCCAAGAGAGGAAAGCAATTTGAACGTGCACATGTTGAATTTGGTACCACTATAAAAATGATATGAATAAGGGTTAGACCCACAAGCATCAATGAATAAAACATGAGTGATATTAGAATCATCAAAGGTAATGCTTGGGCTAAAAGGTGAAATATGAGTGATAATGCTAATAAGAAAATCCAATGGATGGTCATTTAAAGATGGATGAGGTTAATATTGATAAGTATGGTGTACTTATTGATTAGATTTAATAGTGATTATTCCTTCACCTCAAGTAATATTGGGAAATGTCTCAAGTGAGGTGGTTTAGGCATAGTGAAGAAATGTTTACGAATGTTTTAGTAGAAAATATACATGGTGATATAATTCCATTCAATTATCTTCAATTATGGTTGTTGGATAATGGAAGGAGGTGGATATGGAAATTTTTTATTTTTTACCAAGAGGTAATTTTATAGTGATTTTTAGTTTATATATGTCAAGAAATTCAGTTTTGAGGTGGAGATGGGTTATATAATGCCACTTCATAATGTATGGGATAAAATGGAGAAAATATTAATGTAAATATACATGGATCAAATTGTTTTCCTTACCCAAATATTATTAACAATCATAAATCCTTCAAGTTATCAGAATTTGGTGGGTGATTTCATTAGGATGGATTGTCGGGTGAGGGATATGTACTGTTTATTTATGATAAAAATCAAGGTTAAGGTTGAACTTAGAATAAATCTTGAGAGATTTATTCTATTCCCCTCTATTAACTATTGATATGTCCGAGTTGAGTATAATGATTTGTTATGAAGGTGTTTTACATGTGATCCCCTAACCATTTGTACATATTTTTGTCCAAATAGACATTTTTGCTAACAAACATTTGTGGGAGATGCCTCTGGACATGAGAGAGCTCATATATCTTATTAAGTAGCTATGAGGGAGGCTTTGAAAACTTGGGATAGAAATCATATTCCTGATAAAAGGATGTGTAGACACTCAAATTTGGTAATTTGTACTTTGGAAACCATGACTTGATTATGCACTCTTGCTATAAAAACACTTTTCCTTTCCCACATAACAATTATTGAGGTCTATTGTTTAGTTTGTTTATCCTTACACATTGGCATGTCAACAAAATATAAGAATGCAATACATAAAATCTATAGATAAACATAAACTTATCAGCTCAAAACATCATTTGGAATATTCCTTTCTCATGGCTAAGACCGTACTATATAGTCTTGACCATTTTGTATGGTCTTGGAAAGACATGTCTTCAAATGACACTTTCAAAATTAAATATTTCTTTGGGTCTTATACATCCTACGGGTCATCCTTTCTTAGATAAATATTCTATAGAACCCTATATAAGAAAGTAAACACTACTTTTTAACCTTTAACTCGCAAGGCAATGCACTAAAGGACTCACTTATTACACTTTCAAAAGGTATCCTATGCTCCCTAAATATTAGAATTACATATCTACCATCAATAGCAAACAATCATATCACATCTAAAGATCAAATTTTTTTAAGGAAACCTTATCTCTCTTATACCAAATCTCAATCATCTCTCTCTAAGTATTACAACAAGAGCCAAGTCAAAATAAACATGAAAAAGACATTGCCAAATATGATTGATCTATATAAATATCACAGGCTAGGTGGAGAATGATGTGCAAAGTTTGAGGCCTCTTCAAATTAGTGCTTGTTGGAAATGCATGTGGATCCCCATAAAATTTCTACTTTTTTGTAGGACTCTTCATCTATGGATAGGGATTGAAATGATGATCAATTCACATAAATAGCTTCATTGCATATGTGACAACAATATAAAAATTCAAGAAAGTGAATGACCTTGATAGTTGTATGATCCATGTCAAAGCAAGTCCAAGAATATACATAAGGTCCAAGATCATAAAGTATGGTCCCGATCGTGCTATATAGTCTTGACTCAGAAAATTTCTACTTCTAGTTCAGTTTGTGAGGGTCTCCTGTGTTTAGTTCTCCTATTTTATGTGTTTTACGAGTGTGATATCTTTCCGAAATTAGATGTGGCAAGTTAACTACCTATGTAAATCTATTTTATGATTTTAATTGCATGTTAGGTTGAGTGGTGTGTTGTTATCTTTCTTATCTTATATGAGTTGTAAATATTATTAGTTCTTATATTTTTTATATCTTTCTTAAGTCAATAATTAACTCTTATATAGCACACACTTAGTTAAATCGACCTATAACTTTAATTTAGGGTTGTAGAAACCCTAAAATACATACTTATTTCTAGTCTACCCTCGTTATTCATACTCACTTTTTTTTGGATTAAGGATAAATTTGAGGTTTTTTGATAAGGAACCACATCCCTATTTATAATATGGAAACCATTATTAGGAACCCCGAGTGAGGAAAATTATAGAGTGTTACAATCAGTAGCGGATATCAACTATGAGTCGAGATAAATGAGTGAAGCAAATTTCGGAGTGTTGCATCAACATCGAATAACAATGAGTCCAATGAGTTATAAATATAGCAGAGTGAGGATAATTTAGGATTTTTGCAACTACATCAAAGAACCGAGAGTTGCCACTGCAAGAGAGAACCAAGTACTTCCACTACAACAAGTAAACAAAGAGCTATAAATGCAACAAAGTTTGGAGATTCCACAACATCGATGAAACCATTTATGAGGAGGATCATGCCTCGAGGGGATTTGAAGCTGGGTGGGAAAACACACAATCGTGTGACTTGACCACACCACTCCCACCCCAACATTTATTTATACTCACTTTAGAATTAATTAATTTTGAGTATTTATCCTTTTAAATATTTAATTTAATTAAATCTATCGATTCCTTTATAATTAATTAAATTAATTCTAATCAATCCTAAACTATACTTCTATGACCTTTAGATAATTTAATTAAATATTTATTTGATTAAATAGTTATTTACTCACTCACACCCCCTAATTAATTAAAGTATTTATTTAAATAGAAATAAATTTATTTAGCTACTCATCCTCCACTTAGACTCCACTTCACTATCCTAGTCACCCCACTCAACTCCACTTCTAGAATCCTACAAAGATGGGGGTAGAAAAGTTGCACGTATAACCACCTCATTGAATAAAAAATAGAAATTTACTACCCCTCAATGGATATTCAATCCATTCAAATTGTTGTAACTTCCTCCAATGCTATTTTAAGAATATGCATTCAAACCTCATTAAAAACCTTCAACCACTCCATGGCCTCTCTTGCAATTATAAATAATAGGCCATATCCTTCACAAAAATCCTTAGAAGCTTTGTATATTTTTTTTGCAAATTTTCCATTTTATATATGCATATTGAAAAAATTTCTTTGTGTACAAATTTAATCGTAGCATTTCCATTTATTCATTTGGAGAATCCACAATCCAAAGATCATAATAAAATCAAAAAGTGTTTTTGTACTTCAACAATTTCATCATCAAGGTTACAAGAGGAGCTTGTAGAAATGTTTGTTGCTGATTATTTGCTCATCTTTTACTTATTTTCAAGTTTTTACTATATACATTTCTAGCACACCTGGTGGGATCACACCACCTCTTCTATTATTTCTAGTTTATTTTTAAATATGATAGATTTATTAGTGTTTATGTGTCTCATTTCAGACTTAGTGTCCAAGTTTGAGGTCATTTAGTGGAGAAAAATGAGAAATATAACTAAAAACAGCTTAAAATTCTATGTTGCCAACCAATTTTTGACCACCTATAGGAATTCTACACTATTGTAAAATTGTGTGTGCTAGCATCAAGATAAGTGCGCCGATTATGATTCATGCAAGATCATATCTTTGAATGCAATGGCATATCTCTCTACACACTAGCGTACACCTTACACACGCTAGTGTATTTATGCACACGTTAGCACAAGACTCGTATGTCTTTGGCGTTAAGTGGATTTTGTCTTATGCTTTAATAAAGTTATTTGTTACACAGATGCATTAAATTTAACATGATAACATCCCCTATCATGCTAGCACACCCAATTACATGTTTCAACTTCTCATTGTATGTGCTAATATTGTTTCATTATGTTTTTCTTACTTCTATGTTTTTCTAGCAAGTTAACTTTGTTCTAACCACTGTTTTAGATCTATCTTAACCCCTTTCTTGTAGGTTTTTGACAACTAGTAAATTTAATTGTTTATTTTGTCAAAAGTTATCATTTTTACTCTAACTTGAAAAACATCATGTATGCTCACACTTTTCTAAGTGATCTCGAAAATAAAAAACAATGTATTTGAATTTTAATGTTTTACTTTGTGGTTTTTACCTCACCAAAACTACTAACTTGTGGTTTGTAGGACCAGATATACAAAGCTTTTTGTAATATCAAAATACTAACTACAATTTGCCTTGCTCATGGAGTCGATCAAACTTTTTCACCCTATTTTTAAACTTTATAAAACTTTCTTAATTAAATTTTTCAAAGAAGGTTTTATTCCCCCGATCAGAATCGTGGGTAGTGCATGGCCAGGGGCTAGAAATTCATTTTGAGGAGTACCACAAGAACATCAAAGTAGTTGTCACCTTGAGTGAACGAGATCCCCACCTACTTGACTAGTATACCTTTGTGAGGATTAGCGCCAAAAAAATCCATAGTGGCAACCTCGGTTCGATCCTTTGAGAGATGTAAAATATGTCTTATCATATCAAGAGGGGTAAAGTAAAGCAAAAAAATAGAAATAATATACTGCACTCACTCGAGTAATTCTTAGTACTTAGGGAGAGAACCATTTCTATAGGAATCCCCACTTGACCAAGCCAACTTAAGCTTAGAGGCATTCCTTAAACAACATTAATTTCATATACTCTATGTATCATTAAGTTTTTGTTCCACACTCTTATCACACATGATTAATTTCAATCTACAAGTCTCTTCCATATTCACATTCACTTTGCTAAGATTCGAGTAATTAGACCTTAATTTCCAAAATATTCCATCTTAGAAATCACTTTGCTAAGTGTTGTGTAATCCACTCTCATTTCTACAAGTGTCTCCTATCTTAACATTCACTTTGTTAAGGGTCAATCAAACAATCAAAAGTATCTTCTATATTTGCATTCACTTTATTAAGGGTTGAGAAATCAATCATACGTCACTTCCATCTTAACATTTACTTTTTAAGGGTTGATAAATCAACCATTTGTCTCTTCCATCTTATTATTAATTTTGTTAAGGGTTGAGCAATAAATCATATGGCTCTTCCATCTTAACATTCACCTTGTTAAGGGTTGTGTAATCAATCCCATTTTTTCAAAATATTCCATCTTAGCATTCACTTTGCTAAGGGTCAAGTAATCGATCTTCATTATTAACGCTTCCATCTTAACATCCACGTTTGTAAGAGTTGAGTAATCAATTGTATTTCCCCTAAAATTTTATATCTTAGAAAATTCACTTTGTGAAAATATAAGCACATCAAAACAAGTTTCCATACTACCCCTTTTCATACAAAATGGTGGGAACAAGACATAGATTATGATATCTTTGGTAAAAAAATCCTTTTCACATAGATAGATTTGATGAGGACATAGAAGAAAACCAAAAAAATGACCTTTTCATGGAAGAAAAATAACAATTTGAGAAAATCTTATGAAAAAAAAAATACCAATTTCTTATTTGTCTCCTTGAAATGGAGGAAAAGTTTCCTTTGTTTTTGACGATGAGTATTTGAATAATCTACAAAGCCAACCCAAAATAAATAAGAATACTTTGCATGAACCCAATAAGAACAATGAGGCCAAATCAAGTAAGATTAAAAATGATAACAAAGGAAATTCTAGTGCTTCCATGGCCACACCTAAATAGTCATTATTAGACCAAATCAATGAGATGGCTAGGCAATTAGATGTAACGGACTCCAAGGTCACCAATGAAATACATAACAATGAAACAATGATTAAACTTGAAACAAAAACAACAAAGGAAAAATTTGATAATGTTTTAAACATTCCACAAATTAATTCACCATTCACTCAAGAATGGAAAACAATGAAAGACATTATCTTGGGAATGTAAAAACAAAACAAGAAATTCAACTTCAAAGATATGTACCCTTATCCATTCGATAAGGACATCTTGTGATTACCTTTTCCTAGATATTTTGAAGTTCCAAATTTTGAAAAATATAAGGGAAAATACGACCCTTAAGAACATGTATAGGAATATTTTATGGTCTATTAGGAGGTAACCTATAATGATGTATACCTTTTATGACTATTTCTGAAAATATTGGGTGGAAAACTTTAGATTAGTTCCTATATCTCCCAAAACGTTCGATCACTAATTTTACAGAGACCTATTGAAGAAATTTGGTAAGCATTTTTCTTTAATATCAATTCAAAATTACCATGATGGAATTGTGTAATGAAAAACAACAAACAAATGAAAACTTTACACAATTCTTATAACGATGGAGAGGAATCACCAATCGATTCCCATGTTCAATTTTTGAGAAACAGTTGGTAAGTATATTTATACCAAACCTTAATAATGAATTTTCCTTTCATATGTAGATGCATTACCTCAATATTTTTGAGGAAGTTATCGAGAAGGGGAATCAAATTAAAAATCCTCTTTACCAAAGGATTAATTAAAACACCTTATAAGGATAACACACACAAAAAAATAGTAACAACAACAACCACACTCATCAAGATAAACCCAAGTACATGAATTGAAATCACAATATTGTTAATGATGGCATTGTTAATAATCGTAACCTACATAATGTGCAGAATAATCAAGTGAAACAAAATAAATCAAAACAAGCCATTGTTATGCTTTGAGTAAAAATATCTCCCTCCTCATGATAATAAGATAAGAAACTTTAAACCATTAAGGGAGAGGTTTTCAAGTTTTTTACGATAAATGATAAGTTCCAATATGGTCTCTTATCCTATCATAAATCCATAGGTTGAAGGGGAACCAAAACCATATTAGTACAAGGAAAACAATTATTGTGACTTTCATCACATCGAAGACCATCCTATAGATCATTGTATGAGGCTTCACCACTATATTAAAGACCTCATTAATAGTGGAGACATCGTGATCAAAATACCATATTCTAATAAGAAACCTATCGATTATTTAAAGGTGTTCTCACATCCAGTTCCTAAGGATGGTGTGAGTGGAAAAGCTACTGAAAAATTCCAATCATCGATAATGTCGACTTTAAATCAATCATATAATTTTTAAAGAACCGTAAAATTCCATTACCACCATTAAGTTTCAAACTCCCACCAATGTAGTGGCTATTGTGCAAAATAAACTCATGCTTAATTTTGGTCAACAAACAAAAATTTCCCCCTTTTAGTGCTTCAATCTGATTTTTTACATATTTTAATTACTTAAGGATTCCTGAAAGCATCTTCATTAGATAGGAAATTTCTTCCCCTTTCCGAAAATATAAAGAAGTCCTTCTAACTCTTCATATTTTGTAAGTTACGGGCATGGGGGATTTTTACAAATTTGCCAATTTCAGGCTTGGGGGCCTAGGGGATTTTTCACAAAATTGCCAATTTCGAGCTTGGGGGCTGGGGATGTTTTGCAAAATTACCAATTTTGGGCTTGGGGGCCTGGGGATTTTTGCAAAATTACCAATTTTGGGCTTGGGGCCTCAGGGGGATTTTTTTGTAAATTTGTGAATTTTGAGTTAGGGGCCTAGGGGGGTTTTTGCAAATTTTCCAATTTCAAGCTTGGGGGCTTGGGGGAGTTTTTGCAAATGGTGCAATTTGTAATTTTGGGCCTTAGGGCCCATTTTGCAAATTTGCATTTTCGCCATTTCTTGTGCAAATTAATGCAAATTTTCAAATGGGCATAACTTTTGACCCGATGCTTGAAATTCAACAAACTTTATATCGTTGGAAATGTCTCAATATCCTCTACACCATGAAATCCTGAAATTTTAATTTTGGCAGGGTTAGGTGGGTGAAAAATAGGAAAACGTACTCGGCTCCAAAAAGTGTAGTTCCAGGCATCCCAATCACCGATTTTAATACAGTATGGTCTGATTTCTTCTCCAACAAGCTAGAGTACATTGGGGAATGGATTTTTAGAGGTGCCCATGCCTTTTCTAGATCATTTAATGAATTTTTTTGTGGGTGGGAGAAAAATATGAGTTTCTCTTCTTTCTCTCTTCCCTCCACAATTCTATATATTGTAAACACTTCTCATTTGAGAGGGGGATATTCTAGGATGTGGGGAAACTCTATAAAATTTGTTTCTCAACACCATTGAGCTACAAACCCTCTCATGGGATTTGTAAATGAAATTGTGCCTTTATTCTACAAATGTAATGGACTGTGTATATTCATGGAACAATAAAATTTTTGTTTGTGGTGTTATCTCAACCCTTGCATTTATTTTATTGTACTCCCTTGCCTCTCTATTGCTGTTGTTCTATTTTTGTGCATACTTCCTTTCATTTACAGGTTTATGATGTTGTGTTTCATGGAGATTTGTTGGTGAATGTAGATTTGGGACTGTGTCATAGCTATCTTGGCCTCTTCCAACTGCATTTTTCTTCTCTACTCTCCCTCAGTAGGATATTCCAATCCTTTTCTTGGTGTTATCACATCTTTAGCTTAGGATTTCATTTATTTTTACATATTCTTAACCCTTCCTCCTTGGAAATTATATTTTAGATTAGATCCTCCGTAAATTGTATGTGTGCACTTGAACATAGGAATATGAACCAACCTTAATCTAGAGGGCTCTCCCAATTATAAGTCCCACACTTTGGGAGAAGCTCCATGTTATGCAATCACACTAGGAGTCTCAAACCATCAAGTTACAGAAATTCATGGGTGCTGTGATTACACATCAATAGTTATGGCATGCCTGGTGAGACAAGAGGTCTTCATTTTAATTACAGCAAGATTGATGTGCACTTGTTGTAAGTCTTCGGCTTGTGAGAAGCTTTGAATTGCACATTTGGCAACTCCAAGAGAGGTAGAATCCACTGGTTTCAGCATTCCAAGCTTGGAAAATTCATGAGAAGAATCTAAACAAGGTCAAGAACTAGAGAAGAGGGACTATTTATCTATTTGCACTTGTCCCCAGATAAAGCAAGAAGAGGAAGAAGAGCTCAAAGGTATCCATCTCCACCGAATAAAACCTTATCAACACCTCCACTTGGAAGGCCTTTCATTCAATCAACTAGAGTTCTTTGACCAATCAAGATGGCACAACCTAATCCTTATGTCAATTTCACTAGCAGTAGCCCACTTTCTCTCAATGCAAAAATCTAGTTCTAGTTGCAACATTGAAGAACATTCCATATTTCACTGGAGAGAACCAAACAACTCTGATTGACCACATCCAAGACATTGCAAATGTCTGTGCAATCCACAAAATTACTGAAATGGACATTGTTATTAAATTATTGGCATCTTCATTCAAGGGAAAATATTTGCAATGGTTTGAAGCCTAACAACAAGGTCTATCCAGAATTGGGACCATTTGTGCACAACTCTTCACAATCAATTTGGAGAAAAGGGGGATAATTTTTCTTTATTGGAACAATTAACAACTATTAAGAGGGATCCTAATGAACAGTTGACAGATTTCAACTTCAGATTTTAGAGGACATGGGATAGAATTCCAATGGCCATGAGACCAACAACTGAAGGTGCTTTCCTATACTTCCTTAAAGCTTTAAATTTTGATATTGCTATGATGATTCAATCCATGGGAGGTATAACTTTACCCGCAGCCTATAACATTGCTATTAGAGATGAAAATTACTTGATCCAAGCTGGTAAACTCACACCTAGGCCACCTATGCCTCTATATCCATAATTATGAGCTCTAAGTACTAGTTAAGCACTCACATTAGCTCCCATTCATACTCCATGAAATCAGAATTCAACCGAAGCTTCTACTTCATCTTCCAAGTACCTTGAATGAGCTCCAAGAATTCATGAAGAAACTATAAAATTTGGGTAATGAGTTGGTGACACTTAAGAGGCAGCAAGCTCAAAATTTTAGACCTCCATATCAGCCTCAAACTCAACCCAATAGACCTCCATATCAGCCTAATAGGCCACCCTTTCAAGCTGCAAATCAGAACCAAGTCATGCCTCCTACTAATAGACCATTCCAACCTTACAATCCTAATGCTACATCCACATCTAGAGCTTTGGTACCAGTGTAAAATAACATGGCTCAGGAATATGACTGGTGTTTCCCATGTAATCAACCTCATAACTAGTCAATGTGTTTTAATGGTTCTTTGAATCAAGCCCTTATGGTGACAACAATGGGTGCAAAACAAGAGACAAGCTAAGAAGGAAATCAGCAGCAGGGAGAAACTCAACAATACACACCTCCAAATGAGACCACACTTGTCAATTGGCAGGTTGAAGATTTCTATGGTATAAACTAAACACCTTCTTAAAGTGTAGCGGCCAGTACACGGTCCAAGAAAAGGAACATTGGAGAGGGAAAATCATCAAATTTAAGTGATCCACAACCCTCCATCACTCCACAAGGTGTTAGTAATCAAAGTGCAGCTCCTAATGTGCAAGGTCAGCCCAAGCCACCTTCTAGATCAGCTCAAGTGCCCATTGTAACAACCCATGTGCAAGAGAAGAATGTGCAAGGAAAGGGGTAGAAAAGAGATAGCTCATCTCCATTCAACATCATTGAGTAGATGAAGAAAATGAATGTAAACATCTCAATGTGGGAATCATTGGCTATCCTAGGACAAAGAGACCTATTGCAAGATGCTATGGAAAATTGGTCAACATCAAATCAGCCACCTAATCAACAAGAAAAGGTGCTTACCAATGTAGCTCAACAAAGAGAAAATCAAGGAAGCCACCAAGGTAAGAATTTGAAGCCACCACCATTCTATATCTCATTGATCATAGGAGATAATTTGGTACATAATTGCATGATTGATTCGGGAGCAAGTAGCTCAGTTATGCCAAAACAGATAGCTGATCAATTGGGCCTTCAATATGAAGTCATCTCTAAAGGTGTGGTGCAATTGGATGGGACAATAGTAACAACAGTTGGAGTAATCAAATATTTGAGCCTCACATTGCATGCATGTCCTAATGTGACCATTTTGCAAGATGTATCAGTCATAGACCTACCACCACTCTTTTCATTGTGCTTGTCAAGAGACTTCACTGCCAAAATTGGAGGCTATTTGTTTGTTGATTGGTCACACATGCTATTCAGAACAAGATATGGAGCTAAGGCTACAATTAGATCTAATCCCATTGCAAACTTCCACATAGAGCCTCTTACACCGAGTCCAATCAATTCAAACTATTTAAATTTTGATCAAGAATATCTCCCAAGCACTTATGAAGTAGATACTAAGGTTGGATGCATTCCAAACTTAACTATTGATGAATGGGAAAACAAAATACATGATTTTGACCCTTATAAAGAAATGGAAGAATTTGAGTTAGGAGTATATTGTTTTCATGAAGAGAATCAACCTCTCCCTAGCATCACCAAGCCATATCACAAGGATGATAATGAGGTATGGCAGTTATTCTTTGATGGCTCAAGAAGTAGACAAGGTGTAGGAGGAGGAGCTATGCTTGTTTCACCCTAGGGTAGAAAATATTACTCATCTTTTCATTTCTAGTTTCCTTGTTCAAATAACACAACTGAGTATGAATCCTTAATTCACAGATTGCATTGGGAAAGAAAGAGCATTATAAAAACTTGGAAGTATTTTGTGATAGTGAGCTGATTGTGAATCAATTCAGAGGAAAAATTCTACTAAGAGCAATCTGTTGAAGGAATACAAAAATAAGGTATGGGATCTCATTGAATATTTTAGCATCAATTCCATCCCAAGGAAGAAGAATGAAGCAATAGATAGACTAGAAGCAATTGGGCCAACATTTGATGTTAAAGAAAGTATCAAAAGTGAGAAATATCAGCCTCATATCAAGGTGGTTGTAAGACCATATGTTCCAAATAACAACACAAGTTGACAATTCTTTGAGAATGATCAACAAATTGTCAACTTTTTACAAGAAGAAGCTGAGTTCTCCACTAGAAACCAAGACAAATTGGAGCAGCGGTATGGTGACCAAGTGGTGCAGCTAAGAACTAACAAATTACCAAAAGGTCTTGTAACTTTGGAGTCAATATTCAACCCAAATGATCAATTCCGAAAGGAGAAGGCAAACATCCAAGTAAAGGGTGAAGATTCAGAGCCCATTTCAGTAGACGAAGGTAAGACATTGCAAATTGGCAAAGTAAGTACCCCACAAGAGAAATCTGAATTTGTTCAACTTTGTCAAGAATTCCCAGATGTTTTTACATGGAATTATAAGGATTTAAGAGGTTTCAACCCAAGATTGGCTGAGCATACAATTGAATTAAATCATGAATCCAAGCCTATCAGATAAAAGCAAAGGCCAGTGAATCCTCACATTGAACCTCTCATGAGGAAGGAGTTGAACAAGTTGATTGAGGCTAGCATCATCTTCCCTATCAAACATTCAAGTTGGGTTGCAAACTTGGTGCCGATGAGGAAAATAAATGGAGAAATTAGATTGTGTGTAGACTTCCATGATCTAAATAGAGCATCACTCAAGGATCACTACCCACTTCCTTCAATGGAACAAATCTTGTAGGTTGTAGCTGGTTCTGAAAGGTTTTCATTATTAGATGGATACTCAGGCTATAATCAGATAATGGTGAAAGAAGAAGATCAATTCAAGACAACCTTCACTACAAAATGGGGTACATATGCTTACAAGAATATGCCATTTGGACTATCAAATTGTGGGGCAACATTTCAGAAAGCCATGTATATGGCATTCAAAGGCTTAATCAACAAGATAGTGTTGGTGTATCTAGATGATATCACCATCTTCTCAAAGAATGTAGCAGACCACCTCTTTCACCTCAGGAAAGTATTTCAAAGATGTAGAAGATTCAGAGTGTCATTGAATCCAAAGAAGTGTGTATTCTTGGCACATGAGGGAAAATTGTTGGGCCATATTGTTTCAAGAGAAGGGTTAACAATTGATCCTAAAAGATTTGAATCCATCCAAACACTTCCATTGCCACATCACAAGAAATCTCTCCAAAGCTTCTTGGGAAGGATAAATTTTGTTCACAAATTTGTGCCTGATTTTGCCACTCTTGTGAAGCCTTTAACAATGATGTTGAAGAAGATTCTTGCATTTAAATGGACAATAGAAGGAAAAGAGAGTTTTGAGGCTATCAAGCATGCAATATCATAGGCTCCAACTCTTATCAACCCAAATTTCTCAAAGGACTTCATGTTGTATGCTTTTAGAGGATCAAGCACAATCTCAGCTATCTTGGTACAACTGAATAGAGAAGGATCATAACAACCCAATAGAATTCTTCAGTCAGATCCTAGAAGATTATGAAGTAAGGTATTATTTTATTGAAAATCATGTCCTTATTGTCATTAGGAGTTTGAAGAAGTTCAGACACTTGGTCTCGAACAATAAGATTCAACTGCTAGTGTCTCATGTTGGTGTCAAGGAATTTCTCCTAAACAAGGACTTGAATGAGAAGAGAGCAGGTTGGATCACCCATGTAATGGAGTATGATATTGAAATCAAGGTGACCAAGATGGTTCATGGAAAAGGTTTGTGTGATCAATTTGCTTCCAAACAACATGATGAATCAAAAGGAGAAGAAGAGGTTGTCCTACTACTGTAGAATGATCAAGAACAACCAGCTAATGATGCACCCATTCCATGTTGGACTCAATACTTAGTGCATTATCTCCAAACAGGTTTGTGCCCTCTAGAAATAAGCAAAGCAAAGAGGAGATACTTCATATTGCAAGCCATTCCATATGCTGCTTATTGATGGTGTCTTGTTCAAGAAAGACATCAATAGTGTTCTGTTGAGATGCATTGAAACATGTCAAGTTGGGAAGATATTACATGAGTTCCATGACGGAGAAGCAGGAGGCCACTTTGCTCCACAAGTAATAACTCTCAAAATCATGAAGGCTGGTTACTATTGGCCTACGGTGTTTAGTGATTTCTACTAATGGATCAAGAAATGCAAGAAGTGTGTATTCTTCACAGGGAAAGAAAGGTTAACATCCCCGCCCTTCATCCAATTTCAATATATCATTCATGCAATGGGGATTAGACTTCATTATAGTGATCAACCCAAATTCAAGTCAAGGCCACAAGTGGATACTTATGGCAACAGACTATTTCACCAAGTAGACTGAAGCAGTGGCACTTAAGGAGGTAAATGAATCTAATATCTTTGATTTATATGACGGGATAGTCACTAGGTTTGGAGTCCCTACCACTATAATATCAGAAAATACATTGGCATTTCTTGGTACAAAGATCACCGAATGGGCTGTCAAAAATGGTGTATACCTAAACACTTCATCAAAATATTACCCTCAAGGTAATGGCCAAGTAGAGTCCACAAATTTTTTTTTTACTAAGAATCATTAGAAGGAATCTTGATGAGAATCAAAGAAATTGGCACACAAAGCTCAAATCAGCTCTATGGGCTGATAGGATCACACCCAAGAGGTCTACAAGAAGCTCTCCATTCAAGCTTGTATACGGAAAAGAAAGTTCTACCTATATCACTTGAGTTTCCATAGCATTAGAACTCATGAAACAATTGGAACTAGCTGAATTTGAACCCATGGAAATCAGGTATGCAGAGCTAATAGAACTAGAAGAAGTAATAAAACATGCAATGCAGACTATGGAGAAGGATCAAACATTGATCAAAAAGAGTTTTGACAAGAAAGCTAAGGCCGGGAAATTCTAATTTGGAGACTTGGCATGAAGTGGGATGTTGATTGTGCGAAGCGGTTAAAAGCATTCCAAGTTTGATGCCATATGGAGTGGCCCATACATGATCATTGAATGAAAAGGTAGAAATGCCTTCCGGATGGCTAAATTGGATGGTGAAGAATTGTAGATTCTAGTCAATGGGATCTATCTCAAACAAAGTGCTACTAAAAGGATAATTTCTCACCTTTGTACATATTAGTCTAGGATTTCCAATTTCTCCAAGTGCTTGTGCACACATTGTTGTTGTTGTTAGAATAGGTTTCATTTCCCTAAGTGTTGGTGCACATGCTCTATTGCTTCTAGTGTATGCTTGTATACAGTTCATCTCACTCCTGGAAGACACTTGCAGCCACAAGAGAATCAAATCAATAGAGTATCCATATCGAGTAGGTTTGGATGTTTTCATTGCACTCCAATAGATCATATTTGCAGAAGATCAATGAGGGAAAAGCTTCCAAGTTTCAGGAAATTTTCTACTCTCACAAACCTCGACTTCAAGGTCTTCTTACAAAGGATGAGAGTGCAAGTAGCGGAAGGCAATCCCAGATCAGATATGAGACTACCAGGAAGACTCCATGCCCAATGGATTGCTATAGGCAGCTGGCCATATTTCATCTGACAGGAAGATAACCCCACTGAGTCACCAAATTGTTGTCCAAAATAAGCTCATGCTTAATTTTGGTCAACTAACACCATTTTCCCCCCTTTTAGTGCTTCAATCTGATTTTTACATATTTTAAGTACTTAAGGATTCCCAAAAGCATCTTCATCATATAGGAAATTTCTTCCCCTTTCGAAAATATAAATAAGTCCTTCTAACTCTTCATATTTTGCAAGTTACGGGCCTGGGGGGATTTTTTGCAAATTTGCAAATTTTGGGCTTGGGGGCCTAGGGGATTTTTTTTTGTGAAATTGCTAATTTGGGGCTTGGGGGCTTGGAGGGATTTTTGTGAAATTGCCAATTTTGGGCTTAGGGGCTCTGTTTTTTTTTTTTTCAAAATTTCCAATTTTGGGCTAAAGGGCATGAGGGGATTTTTTTACAAATTTTCGAATTTCAAGCTTGGGAGCATGGGGGATTTTTATGAATTTGCAATTTTTTTGCAAATGGTGTAGTTTGCAATTTTGGGCCCTAGGGCCCATTTTGCAAATTTGCATTTTCACCATTTCTTGTATGGATTAATGCAAATTTTCAAATGGGCATAACATTTGACTCAGTGCTCAAAATTCAACAAACTTTATATCATTGGAAATTTCTTGACATCCTTTATGCTATGGAATCTGAAAATTTTAATTTTAGTAGGGTTAGGTGGGTGAAAAATAGGAAAACGTACTCGGATCCAAAAAGTGTAGTTCCAGGTATCCCAATCACTAATTTTAATATAGTATGGTCTGATTTCTTCTTTCGCAAGCTAGAGTACATTAGGGAATGGATTTTTAGAGGTTCCCATGCCTTTTCTAGATCATTTAATGAATTTTTTTGGTGGGTGGGAGAAAAAATTTGAGTTTCTCTTCTTTCTCTCTTCTCTCCATAATTCTATATATTGTAAACACTTCTCATTTGAGAGGGGATATTTGAGGATGTGGGGAAACTCTGTAAAAAAAAATTCTTAATACTATTGAGATGAAAACCCTCTCATGGGCTCTGTAAATGAAATTGTGCCTTTATTCTACAAATGTAATGGACTGTGTATATTCATGGAACAATAAAATTTGTGTTTGTGGTGTTATCTCAACCCTTGCATTTATTTTATTGTACTCCCTTACCTCTCTATTGCTATTGTTCTATTTTTGTGCATACTTCCTTTCATTTACAGGTTTATGATGTTGTGTTTCATGGAGATTTGTTGGTGAATGTAGATTTGGGACTATGTCACAACTGTCTGGCCTCTTCCAACTGCATTTTTCTTCTCTACTCTCCCTCAATAGGATATTCCAGTCCTTTTCTTGGTGTTATCACCTCTTTAGCTTAGGATTTCATTTCTTTTTGCATCTTCTTAACCTTGTCTCCTTGGAAAGTTAGAGTAGATTTTAGAGTAGATCCTCTACAAATTATATGTGTGCACCTAAACAGAGGAATAGGAACCGATTTCCTCCAAAGAGATCTCTCGATCAGCAAAGTCCCACACTTTTGGAGAAGCTCCATGTTATGCAATCACACTAGGAGTCTCAACCCATAGAGTTGTAGGCATTTAGGGGTGTTGTTATTACGTATCAATAGTGGCCATGAGACAAAATAAGGTTTGGGTTCCCGTAGTGAAGTAATCATCAACCTCCTCCATACCTCAAGTGCCTACCAATCCTCCTAGGTTCTTAGTAATACTAAAAACAACCCATACCAAAGCTTCCACATTTGGTTATTATGACCTTATAAGACAATTGGATATGCCACCAACACATATATCTCTCATGGAGTTACTCAAGTCATCACCTACTCTACAAAACATTCTTACTCATACTTCGCAAAAGAAATGTGTCCCTAGGGACATTAATTCTCAGCAGCTTCTAAGCATTATTGGCAAATATTTCACTAAAAACCTTATATTGTCATTCATTCCTCAAGATCCACTAAATACCAATCTTTAGAACAATAACTCTTTGTGCATGTGTGAATCTCTGACCACATGGAATCTTTATAGACAATTCTCCAAGTCCTTCCCATGCAATGAGAGATCACCCTGTGTCATGAGGGTTACTTCTCCAATTGTTAGGTGGGCTTAGACTCAGGCAGCCCCCTACCGCTTTCCATATATTGAAGCCTATATCACCCACCATAAGGTTAAAATAGTCCTTATTGACAATGGTGTTGCTCTAAAAATTTGTTCTATGAAGATGTTAAGATGTCTTGGTCATACAAAAGAGAGTCCTGGGAGCTAATGTTATAACTATTTGTGGTTATGAAAACATCAAATGAAAATATGTTGGAGCTATCACCCTCTCTATACAAGTGGGCCCATGGATGCTTGACACTATTTTTCATGTAGTTGACATAGAAAATTTGTATAACATCCTTTTAGTTAATCCTTGGATACAAACAATGTAAGTTATGCCTTCTATATTCCATCGTTGTATCAATTTCTCATACAATGGAAAAGAGTTTACATTAATTACAAATGCAAAACCCTTTGAATACTACATGATTCTAGAAGAAAATTACAATCATGCAATTTATTATCCCTCCACGGAAATATATGTTGAACCCCGTGTCATACACAGTATCGATAATCATATTAACCCCGACACACTTTTTCAATCACAAGCCTCTACATTCGGTTTGCATGCCATCTACATCCAACTCGACCACCTAAACTCAAAGTTTATCATAAAGTTTTTGGTGAGTATGCTTTAGAGAATGCATTCCATATTTGCAAGCTTCTGTTATCTCTTCATATCTATATATGACCTAATGCACCCCACCTAAAAGATGCTCCCGTTTACCTGTTCGTAAATACTTTATGGAAATAATATGGATATTTGGATAACAAATACATTCATGGATATGATGGCTCTTGGTTATATGAAGATCAGATGAATAATTTCTATAAATCCACCGACTAACAAAGCCCAAAAAATGATAAGAAATATGAATTGGAAGGGCAAAGGACTTGTTGTATAAGAACAAGGTCATATCGAACCCATATTATATGAATAAAATCTATACTGTCATGATTTAGGTTATGAAACATTTGAAAAGATGGCCTTAATATTTGACACAATGACTAGTGAAGAGGGATCTAACTCTAAAGTTAAGACATGTTCCACACATAACCTCTTTGAAGACTTGGATGAAAGCACCCTCTTCCTTGAAAATATATCCATTTATATTCTTGACATCATTTATCCATCTCTTATCCATCAAGATCAATAAATTTACATCGCCATTGGCCTATTTTAGAATGATGAGGTCATCAAGGATTTTTTTGGGAATAAGAACCTTATTCCATTATTAGATCACAAGAAGGGTTTTGACATACACCTTGACACTTCTACTTACTTTGGAAAGGATTTTGAGTGCTCCAGTCCATCAAAAATTAAGAAAAATAAAAACACGATCTCTTATAGTGAAATTATCACCAAGGAACTATTTAAGAAACATAAAAAATAATGAAGTGAATAAAAACAAAACATAATTGGACGTATCTCTTGGTCAAAACCTTTCTTAGGTGCAAGAGAGGGAAGAATCAATCTAAGATCAACCAAATGGCCTCGCAAAAACATACAACATCATTTCAAGATAATGACACATCAAAAATGTTGGTAGAGGATACCATCATGATCAATATCAAAATGGGTGATGGTCTTAAACTGTTACAACTTGGTACAAGATTTTAGAATCGTAGATCAAGGCATTCAAAACACTTATAATATAATTTAATATGTCTTTGTATGGTCTTATAATGATATTCCATAGTTATATTGTTCTATATTCATGCATAAACTTGTGGTTTTCCTAAGAAAAAGGTTGTTAAACAAAAATTGAGAAAAATGTGTTGTAAGGTTGCATTGCTAGTCAAAGTGGAACTTGAGAAACTTTTCGAAGAAATATTTATCAAATCTATATATTAATTTGACTAGATATATAACATACTAATGATTCCTATGCAAATAATACACCCGACATCCAAATTTGCACCAAATTCTACAATATCAATAAGGATCGTTAGAAGGATGATTTTCCTCTGCTAAACATAGACATGATCATTGAATCGATATAGGGCATGAGATATTATCCTTAATGGATGGTTTTTAGGATATAAAGAAATTCATATTTTTGAGGAGGACCAACACAAGACAACCTTTATAACACCCGGGGTACATTATGTTACAATTTCATGCCCATTTTCCTTAAAAACGTAAGGGAAACATATCAACATGAAATGACTATTATTTTCCATGATCTACTTCGTGAAATTATAGAGGATTATGTTGATGATATTATTACCAAGTTCAAGGCTATAATAGATCATCCAACTATTTTACGGTGTATATTTGAATGACTAAGAGAATGTAAGGTTTGTCTCAATTTAAAGAAGTGTGTCTTTGGTGTTACATCAAGGAAGCTCCTAAGATTCATCATATTAATGAGGGGAATTGAAGTTGATCCTACTTGAGGTACATTTAATTATGGATATGCCTCCACCATAGAACCTACGTCTGCTACAAGGTATTTAAATAAAGTTTCAGTCTATCTTGTACTTTATATCTCATCTTGCAGATAAGTGCCATCATTTTAACCAACTTCTCAAGAAGGATGTCTAGTTAAAATGGACACAATAATGTCAATATTATTTCACTAAATTGAAATAATATATATCAACTCCACTTGTACTAATGGCATTTATTCCATATATGCCCATGATTTTGTATATATAAGATACAAAACATGTTATCGTGGTGTTTCTAACTCAACACAATGAGAAAGGACAAGAGAACGCTATGTATTATCTCAAGTATAACATTGATTGACCAAGAACTCAAATATTACTTAGTTGAGAAAGTATTCTTGAAAGTTGCATTCAATTTTAATAAGTTAGGATATTACCTTCTCAACCATACAAAAATCTTATTACCAAGATAGATCCTCTAAAATATGTACTCTCCAAACACATGTCTTGATTATTCGAATGTTTATATAGATTGTACTCTTAAGCAATTTTGACATAGAATTTATTAAAAAAATACATAAAAGGGAAAGATCTATTATTTAACCTAGCCAAAGTGCCATTGTTGGGATCCAAACCACTTCATTTTGAGTTCCTAGATGAAGATATCTTGTACATTGACACAAAGTCCCTTCATGGACATTGTTTTTGATGTATTTTGTAATATGTATGGATTTGGAGTTAGATTTGTTTTTGCACACTAAATGGTGATGTTATACCCAAGTCTTACTATGTTCATTTTCCATGGACTAACAACATTATAGAGTATGAAGTCTGATATCATGTTTAGGTTTTGTTGTTTCTTAGTGGCTTTAAGAGCTAACAATATTTGTGGAATCCTTTTAATCATCAAGAAAGTAAATAAATAATATTAGGTAAAGTATGATAAAATTATTCCTTATAAATGAATGATGGAAAATATCAAAGGTTACTCTAGGATAATTACATTTAAACAAGTTCCTCATGTGCGAATAAATCGAAAGCGCTATATAAACTATCATGTCCCTTCTTAAATTTGATATAAATAAAACACACAATGAGTTTCTCATCGAACATATTTTGGTGCCCACATATGATCTATCGAGTATATCATGGTGTTTGAAATTTTTGTTCCTAAAAATCCTAGTATCAAGACATCTATACATTTATCCAAGATAAAACCTATCCTCTAATTATGAATTCTATCAACAAATGGTCCTTATCACAACATGATTCATGCTATACCATTCTCATAGTACCTCGTATAGAATAGATGGGGTTATAATGAGACTCTCATAAGATGTCTCATACTGGATGAAGATAATCAAACACTAGTCAAATTTCATGCACGAATTTGTGGCACACATAAGCGACATGGTCTTATCTAAAAATATATTACGCATGGGTTACTATTGGCCCACTATAGAATCATACACATGTACCTTTGTCAATAAATGCTAGTCATTTCAAGGACATGATAATCTAATTCATTCACCCTTGTAAGCCCTCTAACCTATCACTTCACCATGACATTTTTCTAGATGTGAGCTATAATTAGTTGATAAGATAAAAATTACATCCTCTCGATGGCCACAAATTTATCATTATCACCATGGAATATTTCACCAAGTGGATAGATGTCATGCCTCTTACATACATCACTAGGTAAAATATTTCCAAGTTCATCCTCAACCACAATATTTTCTACTTTGGCATCCCTACATATTTTGTTACAGATAATGATACATCCTTTAAGGACAAGAAATTCAAAGAGTTCACTAAAAATTCCATATCTAGCTCAAATGGGAAACTCCTTACTACCCATAGTGTAATGACCAATCAGAAGCTTCTAATAAAATAATAAAATCAATACTAAAACAAATTATTGAAAAACATGACCATAGTTGACACATGCAACTATATCCCTCCATATGGGCTTATAGAACCTCATTTCACACTCTAATTGAAACCACTCCCTTCTCCCTTTATACAGATATATATCCATATTACCCATATAAGTTGAGCTCCCTCCCCTTTGTGTATCATTCAAACACCTCGTGCATGAAGAATATTACCATGAAGTGTGTCTTGTAGAGCATTAACTTTTAGACGAGAGGCATTTTCATGCCTTGGACCACCTTAAATTATATTATAATTGAATTCGAAAGAGCTATGATAAGAGAATTAAACCAAGACAATTTGAGATCGGTGACCTTGTGATTAAAGAGAATAAGAAGAATCCTACAAAAGATTATGAAAAAGGGTGAGTTTGAACCAAATTGGTTAGGAACTTATATTGTAACTAGAAATTTTGGCTTTGGAGCATATAAACTATCGATAAAAATGGAAAATAGATTAAATATTTCATGACTATAGTTCATTTGAAGAATTTATATTCTTTATCATCTAAAAGTATCCCAAGTGTTGGGGTCATAGCAGCACAACCATTTGTTTCATCACTTCACTCTCGATTTTGGTTCATGCTCCATCTTAACTCACTTTTTGTTACATGTTCCTCCTAGTTAGGATGTGAGTCTCTTGCTACATCGGTAATTTTCACCCACCTCCATTATATTACATCATGTGGTATTCACTTTGGGCTTGTTCATTTGTGCCATGTTGATCATGGTTTAAGTAAACCTTTCCTTTTTCATTGGAATGTAAAAATTAAAAATCGTATAAGATTAAAAACACAAAAAATAAAATCATTTCAAAATACAAAAACATTCAAAAAATGTTTCACAAAACTCAAAATATAACTTTTAACAAAGTTAGAAAATATAGCCATTTGACTATGATCCTAATGATTATTTCGATCAAACCTTAATGGGACCCGATAATAGTGTCAAGAGGAATAATTAATCCTCTCTTTAGTCTCGATGCCCATTTACTCACGAAGGCATTCTAAACACCTCATTATAACTCTTTGGGGCATTCCAATTTTATCCCCGTGACATATACAACATTCCTTACCATGTAATGGTCATTTATTCAATTCGTGCACTCTCTTCTAAGTCTAAAAATACAAAATCTAAAAAATCCAAAAATCCAAAAATCAACCAAACAATCAAATATAAAAACTTCATAAAAAAATTAAAAATCCTAAAAATTACAAAATCATCAAAAATCCCAACAAAACAACACAACCAATGACTTAAAACTATTGACTCCTACCTTCATGATTGTTCCAAACTCTATCACAATAAATTAGCTTATCCCATGTCTTTCAAAGCATCCTTGCTTAGGGAAAGACCAATTGATTATTTCCTCATGTGTATCCTTGTTTGGGGTAATATCATCTCTCATTCTCTCTAAATAATTTTCAACAAATGTGTTTGGGGGAAATGATCCTTTTCAATATCGATCATTTTTCAATGGGATCCAATGAGAGTTTCATGAGAAGTAGTCACTCCAATCTTTGATCTGTTCTAATCCGCCGCATATATCATTTCTCAAAAGCATTCAAATATGCTTACTTATCATTATGGAACACATTAGGGGAAAAGTTAATTATCTTTATTTTAAAGTAATGTTGTATCGTTGTTATTATTTCGTACTAATTACATGCATTTATTTATAATTTTGGATCCTTTATAGCCACAACGCCTACTTTTTTATTAAGGGTAAAGTTTTTTGGGTGGTACCCTATCCGATTACAAAAAGGCCAAAGCTAGAAGAAAGAATTGAGGACCAAAATTTACAGTTCAAAAGATAAAACCAGATCGCAACAAAACCTTAGGCAATCCATGGTAAAACCACATCTAAAATAGAGTAATAACACATCAATAACACAACTAAACCCCAAGGAAGGAACAACAAAGGAAAAACACCAAACAATACTTTATGATTTTGATAAATGTTTTCTTGATGCTATCCAACCCATTTTGACGTACTCGAGACTTACATCCTTTGTGTTTTTGTCTTTTCCTCTACCCTCCTCCAAGTGTTGAGTGAAAATAAAAATAAGATCAATAGTGCTCTTGATGATGGATAAAATATAAAAATGTTTGGTCTTTATAGAGTCTTGATCCTTATTAATATTAGAAACCCTATTATAGATCTCCTCCAACAAGATAGCATCCAATTTACCACCATCAATGATGAACTTGCAGCCTCTAACCTTGTCTTTGAGGTCTTTAATTTATTTGTGATTTTAATTAAGCATATCATTATACATTTCTACCTCGGTTGTGAGATTAACAATAGGATATTTGAGAGGTCCAACATTATTATTTCCATTGGAAATAAGGCACAACATAGCTTCCACTTCACCTTGATTGGGGGTGAATAGATACCCATCGGTGGTTATCCTTGTGAGAATTATTACGAAGGGTATAATCCAAGTTTGATCTCGAAGCCTCTTTGAGGAAGAGGGATCTGAGAGGAAGGGGTGGTAACAGAAGAAGAGGAGGTGGGGGGAATAACAAAGGGTTTATGATCGCGGGGTGAGGGGTATGATGAAGGTAGAGGATAGTTTTGTTAAAATACTTGAATAACATAAAAATTATAGCATGATACAAAGTTTGAACCCTTTTAGCCCATTTGAATAGGTTAACAAAGTGTTCCAAAGATTACATGATAAAAAGGGGAAGCTAACAGAGCCCGAATATGGAAATGATTAAAAAATACTAAGTGATAATAATTCATCACCTTAAACCTTCCATCAAGGATAATAAACTTCATCAACATAAGGCCCACTTTGTTATAAGGATTCGACAGAGAATCTCTAAGGAATCCACATATGATGGAAAAGGTCTTCGGAAAATTCTTTTCCTCTACCACTCTATCAAAATTATTCTTGTATAATTTCACCCCTTTCATATTGAGACTAGTAAAAATCTTAATGGTATCTTCTATGATCTTGAATTCTCTCGTCCTTATATGAAACCTTCGTATCCTTCCAGATCTTGAAAAATTCCTACAACAGATGGGGGTCATGACCACAAACTCTTTTAATGAAGCTACTCAAACTGCCATGACTCAAGATTTCCTAAATGTCTTGATCTTTCTTCCATTCTTCATTAAAGATAGGATCCACCTTGCATAATTCTCCTCCCATTTTGAAGTTGGAGTCTAAGGTAAGAGGGATACTCTTAGACTAGATAATGTGATAAAAATTATGCTTGCAATTGTTGATGGACATTGATTCCTTGTCGATTTTATAGAAAACTTCACCCTTTTAAAATTGTGGGAGATATTTCTCACACGGAACTGTTATTTCCTTTGTTCATTGGTTATAATGTTTGTGATGTTTGGTGGTAGTATCTCCCCCGATGCCACTCTTTATAATAATTTTCTAACACACATATGTTAGTCATCATATTATAAATATTGTTATACTCTTTGTAGGTGTTATTGAAAGTACAATGATGGAAATAATTGGAAATTTGAGAGGATTTTACCATCATAGTTTTAAGTGTCTAGTTGATAGGTGAAATATTATTAAGCCACAACGACTAGTTTTATGGTGTATATTGTGTTTTTTCTCTTATTTGGATTTGGACTAATTACAAGTAGTATGTTAACATCTTGGTTCATTTATAACCATGGGGACTACATCTATTGTGTATTTTGGGTTTGATTTCCTTTTTCAATTTTTCTTGATGTGTGTGTCTGTGTGTTTTTTCGCACACATAACGGGTTAATCATCATTGTTATTTCATAATCATGGTGAAAAATCTATTGTGCAACAACAAAATAAGGTTGCTCTAAATTTTACTCTTTAAATGGAAAATCATGCTCCAAGAACAATCATTCCATCTTCCTTCTATTATTTGGATCCTTCGTGTTTCCCTTCTTCCTATCAAGTAGTTGTCCACCACTTTACTACATCACCCATCTCGCTGAGGGGGCATCCCCTTAGCATTCACACTCAGTGGGGAATCTAAATGCTTCACATTATTTATTTTATTTTGCTCACTGATCTACATGTGTTTACTATATTTAAAATGATATTACTTCATAATAACACTTTAAAGAGGGGAAAATGTAGACACCCTAAAAATATATACTCATTTCTAGTCTATCCTTAGTTATTCAAGCCCCCTTTAAAATTAATTAATTAATTCATACTTTGAGTATTTATCCCTTTTAATATTTAATTTAATTAAATATATCACATTCCTTTAGAATTAATTAAATTAATTATAATCATGCCTAAATTATACTTCTATGACCTTTAGCTAATTTAATTAAATATTTATTTACTCACTCACATCCCCTAACTAATTAAATTAATTATTTAAATATAAATAAATCTATTTACGTACTCATCCTCCACTTGGAATCCACTTCACTATCCTAGTCACCCCACTCAACTCCACTTCTAGAATCCTACAAAGGTGGGGAAACAAAGTTACATGTATAATAATCTCATTAAATAGAAACAAAACTTTCCTGCCCCTTAATGGATATTCAATCCTTTTGAACTATTGCAGCTTCTTTCAATGTTATTTTAATAATATTCATTCAAACATCATAAACAACCTTCAACCACTACATGCCCTCTCCTACAATTATAAATAACATGTCATACCCTTCAAAAAAATCCTTGGAAGCTTTGCAACAAACCTCTTCTAATTTTCCATTTGATATCTGCATATTAAAAATATTTTCTTGTGTCCAAATTTTCTCGTAGCATTTCCATTTCTTCATTTGGAGATTAATTTAGAGAATCCACAATCCAAAGATCATAAAAATTCAATATAAGTGTGTGTACACTTCAGAAATTTCATCATCGCGGTTACAAGAGGATCTTGGAGAAAGGTTTCCTGCTGATTATTTGCTCATATTTCACTTATGTTAAATTTTTTCCTGTATATAAGGATTAAACATTTTGGTGAATCAAATTTTGATCAAAACCTTAACATGTTCTAGGATATATCTAGTTTCTTGTATTAGACCTAATAATCTTCTAAACCTAGAGATCCTAGGGGTAATAATCTTCTAAATCTAGAGATCCTAGGGGTAATATAATCTTCTAAACCCGAACATGCTTTACTCTTTTACCCTTCCAACGTAGTGCTTGGATTTCTAACCATACCATTGAATATTTTAAGCTTTATTAACTTATTCACAAGTGTCATAATTCCATGGCCTCATCTCCAATGTATGATATTTCCCTTTTGGATTGATATAATGTGGTACCATTGCTTGATCTTAAAACTTATTGTGATCATTTTGATGACTTTTCCCATGATTATAAAAACACTATGGATATTGACCAAGTTCAAATTGTGTCTAATTTTCATGATAAAATCCACCAAAACCCTTGCCATATTGATCCCATCTTTAAAATACTTCTTGTCACTAAATAAACTCATGATATGAAGTATAGTGAATAATACCTTATTGGGAAACCTCAACCTTATGTAGCATTGCCAACATTTATTATTCCCACATCTCTAGTGTCTATCTCTTTGGGCACACCTCATCTATCAATACAAAATGTTTCCATGCCTATCCATACAACTATAATTGTTACTACACATGCCATATCTACTCCCCATAGTTCACATACATATTTTTGTCACACAAAATCTCTTAAATCCCTTGTTCAAACTTTGTAAGTACAAATATTACAATTATAGTTTAAGGTGCATCTTCTTCTTCTAACATTATGGATTTCACATAGTTACTCCACAATATACTTGCACATGAAGTGGTTTCTTTTATGATACCTATTATTTTTTTATACCTTAATTTCATATCTATGATGAAAAGGATATCCTATTGAGCATCTTCACTCAATCCATGTTACTTGTCTTCATTACACTTGTAATGATATCCCAATTACTAAGATCTTTCCCCATGGTCTTAAAGATTTTACATTACATTGGTTTAATGCTCTTCCCACTCATTCTATACACATTTTATATTGTGGAGAACCTCTTTTATTCTAATTATGTATCAATATTGAGGAAAAAATATCTTACACACAATTGGCTCAAATATGGTAATGGTTTAATGAACTTGTTTTCAGAAACTAAACTCCCATGTAATTTTGAACAACTCATCTAAGTTGGGACTTAGAAAATTTTTGATCAAGAAAGTTGCATGTGGATAAGTCAGTCTTTGACTTAGTGTGAAAATGTAGTGCTCCATGGGTTTTCCTAACTCGTCAAACAAAGGAATGAGTGCTTAATACTTAGATGGATCTTGATGGAGATAGTGATTGGAAGATTTTTCTATACCTTTGAGACATTGAGGAATTTCACCTTCCACAACACCAAAACAGTCTCTAACAGGTTAAATCCAAATCGAGCATCATGTGGTTTACATACGTGTGAAGAAGTTAGAAAATTGGATAAGGGGAATACCTATGGTGTGAGAAAAGGAATAAGAATTGTAGTGCTTTATAGCATAGAAAAACATTGTATCATGTGGACTCAAAACACAAAGTAGTATGTAGAGTTTTCAATTCCATGAAACGAAGAAGGAGTTTTCCAAGGATAAGACGTGACACATAGGGTAAGATTCTACAAATTATCACGTGGTAAATGAAATAAGGTTCAAATTTGACTAAGTTTGGAAATTGTGAGAAACTAACTTAATGTCCCCAATTTCTCAATTGAAGTGTTCCATGTGTTCTCAAGGTTTGTACAATGAAGGGGCATATTCATAGATAAGGTGTCACACAATAGGGAAATGAATACCTTCACAACATAAAAAGAGAATTAAGTAGCTAAGGATGGAACCATTCAAGAACTACATGACAAGGAAAGTCTGATCATCACTTAGGGAATATAGGTAGTTGTGAAAAACTAAAGAACCATCAAAATCCACATAAAACATGAAAAATATATATTCTCCTAAATTAGACAACCAACCACTTCAACAAAAAAATTAATGAAGCATGGCATCATTCTATGTAGTCTAATGGTGTGAAATTGAATCAAGGTACCATGTTGTGGTATTTAGATCTTTTCAGATGGTTCCCATGCTTGTACTAAAAGTCAACACTACAAGAAATCATGGTGTCCATACTTGTTCGAGAAAGATTTTAGATATTTGTATGCCAACATGGTGGTCCTTCCTCCCTTGTTCTCCTTATATATCTTCCTCTACGAATGGTATAAATGTAATTACTTGCACACATTGTCGGGGTTATTCTCATATTTTCTTCCTTAACATATTTTGGAGTTTCACACACTGTGAATTTTAACTTCATGCTTCCAACCTCTGTAACTCATGAGTGAATATTATCTTACCTTGAATTTATATGTAAACTATTAAGCATCACTAATTAAGGTGTGGTTATCTTATTTCCTTCAAACATTATGTTTTTGGAATGAATATCTTGAACCTCTCATGTATTCCACATCCTTTTCAGTTGATTTCATTTAAGTTTTATGCATATTTATTATTTTAATTCTATGAACTTACATTTCTATCACTTAGAACTAGATAATATCCACTTTTATTTTTGTGTTATCACTTCCCCATTAGCTTAGGATTTACTTTATGCATCTCTCTCCCTCTCTCTTCCTAGTTCCTTATATGTGTTAGTGTAGGTTAGATGCAAGAGTAGTTTTAGCTTTAGGTTAACTTATGCTTTACGAGGTTCTTATAATCAGAGAATATAGGAACCAAACTTCTTTGGAGGTATGTCTTAAGTTGAAATTCCCACACTTGGAAACAATCCGATGTTGGCCCAAATTTTTTTATCTTTAATGATCAAATTTATAGGGTGCAATTTTGAGCCCTAATAGTTCGACATGCCCAATGGGACCAAAGATAATGAAATTTATATCATTTCTACTTATTTTTGGTGTGTGACTTATTAGTTTCATTCTTCCTAGGAATTTCTTAAACACATATGGTGAATCTCAAATTCTAAATCTATTAGTTTTAAACACTTTAGTCCTCCCCATTTAATTATATAGTGAAAAAAGGTTAAGCATATTCAAAGGTGAACAATTGACTACTTATAACTTTCTCCGTGAATAAAAATAATAGAAATTAATCTATGGAGGTCACCATTTCCTTCAAATAGAATATTTTCAAATCCCATCCTAGTATATCTTTCCCATACTCTGTCGAAGTTTAAGACCCATCCCATTTATGGTGCATCAAAGGATCTTTCCTTTTATAAGATTTAGTGGTGGTAGTCCATTTATCCTATTTTTTCAACATGATATACCGTTATCCACTTTGAAAACATTCCCTTCTTCACAGGAGATAGATGGTGAAATCGAATACATTTCAAACATATATTCAATACATGTGGTCATGGAGGATGATGCCAAAATGTGTTTGTTGGTGTTGTCTCTCAAATGAAAGGTCGCATGACAGGTGGTATACAAGTTTACCAAATGCAAAAATATGCACTTAGGAATAACTTGGGACAGTCATCCATTTTTAATTCGGTGAGAAGGTAGAAAAATTTCTCTCCTTGGGATATTAACCACCATCAAGTGATCTCTCGAGTGAATTTATGGTGGATTTCAACTTCAGGTTCCAAAAAACATGAGACATAATTCTAATCCTTCTAAGACTAACTCCTTAAGGTGAATTTCTATATTTTCTTATAGATTTGAATTTTGATATAGCAATAATTATTCAATATATGGGTGTTAATAAATTACCCAATGCTTATGTAATATCCATTAGGACTGAAACCTGCTTGATTCAAGTAGGTAAACTAGCCCCCATATTGTCAATTCCCATTTTCCTTGAATTACATAAAAGTACACAACTGCCGCCATCACCCCATCCCTTAACCATATCCTTCATAATCCATGTTCACATCTGGTTCCTCAATGAAGCAAGAAGAAATTGAAATCCTTATTTTCTAGTTAAGAAAATTGAAAAATGAGATTATTTCCATTAAGAGATAACAAGATCAATCCCTAAACAATTATCATAATCCTTGTCAGATTTATCTATAAAAAGGAACTCAATACCCAAACCATATATTTGGAAAAAATTACCCACCAAGGAGTCCTCCAAATCCAAACCATAACCTTTACCATCCCTTAGCTTGAATAAATATTTATTATGCTAAAATGTAAAATATGACCTAATCTAATTCAAGTTTGCAGTAAATAAATGAATACTAAAATATTTAAATATACCCAAGAAAGATAAGCAATAAATAATGAAACCCTAATGTGAAAATAAGGTTAGAATATCCTTAGCTGATTCAAAGAGGTTATTAGACTGTGTCGTAGTGGATACCGACTGAATAAAGATGGAGAACTATCACACGAAGCTTGGAAAATGTAGATCTAGTACATTTGACTGGATTGGGGAACCTAGAGAAGGATATGGGTGCCTATGGGCACCTTGGTCTAGATTATGGGCACCTTGGTCTAGATTATGGGCACTCTAGTCTATGTATATGCTCAAAAACCTCCTTTGAGGTGTTGCAAAAGGTTCACACTTGTTCTCCTTTTGTCACTTATGTGTCATTGAATTCCACTAAATGTATCTATAAATATAGAATGATTGAATCACCTACAAAATCACAAACAAAGCATCAAACCATAAAAGAGAAAGATGAAAATGAAGGGGTGGTACTGTCCTTAACTTCTAAAATGATGGAATTATTATTGATCATTGCAATAAATCTCATATCCAATGTAGTTCTTTGTGTGTGTGAAATTATGCCCTAGGTTTCTCTTGTGCCGCCGCACGGGGATAACAAGTAAGTAACTATATATAGAATGTAATAAATGTGTGCATGAAAATAATAAACTCCCCTCATATGAAGTGTGATGTGGATGAACCAACCTTTTGTCCCTTGTGATGGACCTAGATGAATGCAAATGGAGCTACATATGCCTTTGATGGATGTATACTTAGTTGGAGATAGTAGATGCTCAGTGCTTGGTCCCTTATTATGATCACATAACTTTATATTTATATGATTCCTTCACTTGAATTTCATAATCAACCCCGAAAAGTCGACTACCAAAAAGATAAGATGTTCAAATGACTAGAAAGGACCCAAAAAGTGTAACCAAAGTACAAAGAGGAAAAGGGCACCAAGAGAGGATGTGAGTGCTTGGCACTAGCATCCTAGTTGGGTGCTAGTGTCTAGAATGACAAATGTTGAAAGGTGTAAAGAAATAATGATCAAGTAAGAGTGAAATACTAAAATTAGTTTCATAAAGTAAAGAAAGGTGGCCAAAGACATGAGTTAATTAGTAATTTTCTTACTTAGGAACCAAATGAATAATAGTATGCAATTGAGACTACATAATGACTCAAAGTGTGTGATTTTGTGTCTACAAAGACATTGTTCAGTCTAAAACAATATGGCCCAAGGTTTTTAGTGGTGATATCCTTTTGATCAACCACATAACCAGTACACATGTGAAGTTGGAATGAATTATTTGTGGGATAAATATCTCATGGTGTAAAACCCATTTTATCAACAAGATCAAGCCTTGACTCCATCAAAAAGTAGTGTAGAAGAGATATAAGAGGCCACCGCTAAGCCTAACTTCACACTTTTCGAATTTGAATTTTTTTACGTAGTTAACCAAGCCATGGGAAATATAAACAAGTTACAACTTCATGTGGCAGATAATACAAGGTCTAAAAAGAGATAAATGGACATAAGATTCCTTCCCTGTTTCTCCAACTATTCATGCCAATTATGCCCAACCCATGAACATACTTGGGGGGAAGTGTTGCTTTACCCAACTAGCCACAAATCCTTCAACAACCACACAAAAAGAAATTTATGTGGGACAAAAAAATCTGTAGCTCAACACAAATATTTAAAATGAAGTAATTCCACCATCCAAAGAGATTCAATGGATTGAATAGGTAAGGAAAGATAATTTTTCTCCCTTATTGAAAAAATCCATAGGTATACCCCTCAACATCGTTAAACGGATGAAAAAGACAAAAATGAATGTAAAAATGTGGGATGGATTATCTATCCCATCTCAAAGGGATATCTTGCAAGAATCTTTGAAAAATATTTCACCTCTTGAACCCGTCATGCACAAGGAAAAATATGTGGTAAAAACTATTATCGCAGGGGAGACCAATTGATTGTAGTTATCAAACCTCCTCCTTTCTACATGTCTCTAAATATTGGAGAACACCTTATACACAATCGCATGACATATTTTGGTGTTAGTAACTCAATGATGTAAAATAAAATTGTAGCTAGTTTGGGAATTGAATACAATCTAGCCTCAAAGGGTGTTCTACAACTTGATGGATCAAAATTGTAAGTCTTGGTTATATTCAAGGATCTAGTGCTAACTCTTCATGCTTTCCCAAGATTAACCATAATGCAAGAGATCTCCATGATTTATTTACCACCTTTTTTCACCCTCTGCCTCTCCAAATATTTCACAGTTGAAGAGAATAGATACCTAGATTAAAATTATCCCCACATGTTGTTGAGAAAAAATTATGGGAATAATTTTACAATTAGAGTTGAACGCATCTCATATTATCATGTTGAATTTCATGATCCTAGTCATGTCAATGCAAACTACATGGTCTAAGGAGAAGTGAGTTGTGATCTTGAATCTACCAAGATGGTACATTCATCTCATTCAATTCCTAATCTTATGATTCATGAATGGGATAAAGAGAACCATGAGTTTGATCTCTATGACATAACCATGGAAACTAGTCTAGGCACCTATTATATCCATGAAGAATAATTCACAATTCCTATGCTACATACAGAAGAAAATTATGCTTCTAGTTTATAGAAAATGTTCTTTGATGGTTATAGAAGTAGAAATGGAGCAGGGATGGGTGTAGTTATTATCTCCCCAATAGAAAAAAAACTCTTGTTTACACATAGGTTGCAATTTACATTCGAAATAATATGACAGAATATGAGGCATTGGTTCATGGTCTGATGATTATGGAAAAGAAATAAATCAAGGGCATGTGGATATTCGAGACACAAAATATTTCATCCATCAAGTCAATTTTTTTAAAAAGCTTATAGACACTGAGTTTGGGACCTTTTGAAGAATTATGATGTTGTCAACCTCCAAGTAGTGCCATGGAAATATAATAAGGAGGAAGAAAAAATGGAGGCTATTGGCTCACAATTTTCCCTTACGGAATATCTTCTCCAAGGTAAAAAAACATTTCAAGAAAGTTGTGAGACCATCCATCCTAGATAATGAAGTCATTTGGAAAGTGTTTGAGAACGATGATAAGATAATATAGTTCATCCAAAATGAGGCCAAATTCTCTTCAAGATTTAAACCTTGATTAACAAAAAAGTTGCGATGATCAAATCATCCTATTGAAAACTAATTTTTTCCAAAATTATTGGTATCACTTGAGGACATATTCAATTATGATGATGAGATTAAAGGGAAAATTATATCATATCCACAAGCTAATAAGACTATAAACTAGTCACCGTTGCATAATGTAAGGAGTTTTTACTTGGATAAGTGTTTGATAAAGATGAAAAATGAACTTTTGTTTCCATATGTAAAAGGTTTCATGATATATTTTCATGGAACTATGAATATCATAGAGGGTTTGACCCCAACATCACTAAAAATGCCATTGATCTTGATCCTATGGTCATGCCGATAAGATGGAAATAGACACTAGGGTATCCCAAGATTGAGCCTCGATAAGAAAAGACCTAAAAATATCATTGATGCAAGAATTAAATTTCTCATCAAGTAGTCCTCTTATATGGCTAACTTGGTCTCAGTTAGGAAGAATATCAGAAAAATCAAGATTTTTGTGGATTTCGAGGATTCGTATGAGGCATCCTTAAAAGATCATTATCCTTTCCCCTCCATGCAACCAATTTTACAAATAGTAGTAGGAGATAAAAATTCTCTATGATTGATGGCTACCCAAGTTTCAATCATATCAAAGTTAGAGAAGAGGATTGATGTAATATTATATTCACAATCAAGTGGGAAACATATGTGTATAAAAATATGCCATTTTTTCTATCAAATGTGGGTGCCCCATTTTAGAAAATAATGGATATTACTTTCTGTAGATTTATTAATGATTTCATCCTCATCTACTTTGATGATATCACAATTTTATCAAAGGAGAGAAAGGATCACATCGATCATCATGAGAAAATATTCAAAAGATGCAGAGAGTTTGGGGTATCTCTTAACCATAAGAAGAGTATTTTTTTGGTTTCGTAGGGAAATATTTTAGGTCATGTTATTTCAAAAATGGTATTGCCATTGATCCTAAAAGAGTCTCTATCATCCTTTCTCTTTCATTTCCAAGGTATTACAATCTTTCCTTGGTAAGATAAACTTTGTTAGGAAATTCATTCCTAATTTTTGAGGACTAGTCATTCCTATCACCTTGATGCTCAAGAAGGATGTGGCTATCAAATAGATTATGGAGGAAGAGAAAATTTACCAAGATAGAATCCACAATTTCTTAAGCCTCAACACTCATCAATCTAGATTTTACAAAGTATTTCATCCTTTATGCCTATGGGGTAGATCTTAGCATCACTATGGTTATTATGTAGAAGAATGATGAAAAATGGAATAACATGTAGCCTTTTTAGCCAAACACCTGAAAGCTTTTGAGCTCGGGTGTAGTCATTTAGAAAAATGGGTATTTTCCATCTTGTGAGTTCTCGAGAAAATTCAATCCCATGCTAGCCACCAATCGCCTTATAGTTGTAGTCTCACATCCTAGCTTAATAAGATTCATCATGGGAGTATAAATTATTGAGAAGAGAATCAGATGGGTGACCAAGATTATGTAATATGATGTCACCATCAAGGCCAAAAATATTAAGAGGAAGGGAAATTTATGATCAAAGTTCCTTGGATGCTCAAGATAATCAAGAAGATTCCTTCTTTAAGGAAGAAGAAAAAGAATAAACTACAGAGCATCCACAAAAATTAAAGTCTCCTCAAAGTGAATATCCATGAAATTTTCCAAATATGTGCAACATAGAAATTCTGCGGGATGGAGGAAGTCAACCTATCCACAATGGTTAGATCAATTTCATGAACAAAATCTTAGCAATTGACAACTACCCTCTTAGATTTAACAAATAAAAAAGAAGACATATAAGGTTTCAATCAGTTCCTTATGAATTGATTGACAAGGTTTTAAAAAAATAAACCTTGATAGAGTATTTTTGAGGTGTATCGAAGGTGAACAAATAGATAAAGTCTTGGTGGAATTCCACAATGGTTTCTCTCGGAGAACACTTCTCTGCCAAGGCCGTAATAATGAAAATCCTTAAGGCATGATAATTCTAGTCCACATTCTTTGCAAACACACATCAATGGGTCAAAAAATTTAAATATTACACTTTATTCACTAGTAAAAAGAGGATGACGACCATCCCACTTCATCTTATTTAGGTGGATGAACCCTTTTCTCAATGGGGAATTGATTTTATAGGTATGATTAATCCTCCATTAAGTGTGGGTCATAAATGGGTCTTAACCACAACCGATTATTTTACGGGTAGAAAAAGGCCATACCACTCAAGGAAGCTATTGAGTTAGTCATCCCTTATTTTAGAATACAATGTGATAAGGTTTGGGGTTCCCAAGCCATCATTTTTATAATGCAAAATATTTTTTTAGGCACTAATATTTCTCGATCGGGCTCTCAATATTATAGTTTATTTGAATACTTCCTCCATCTACTACCCATAGGTGATGGCTTGGAAGAATCTACTAACAAGAACCTAATCAAAATCATGAAGAGGATTATAGACATAAACCAAATATAATAGAACAAAAAGATAAGGAATTTTCTCGGGTTGATAGGATCACATCAAAAAGGAAATTAACAATTATGATTTCAAATGTGTGTATGGTAGAGAAACTAGGCTTCTTTTATATTTGGAGTTACCTTCATTAGAACTAGCTCAGTAGCTATAATTTTAAAATGGATATCAAATAAAAATTAGAATGGAGGAGTTGGTTGAACTTCAATATTTAAGATAATCTTCCATGATCATGTTAGAAGAGCATCAGAGGTCAACCAAATAATGGTTTGATAATAAATCCAAAGCTTAGGATTTCAAGGCTAGTGATCTAGTTCTCAAGTGGGATGTAGAAAAAGTTAAAACAAGGTGAAATTTCAAATTTTATGTACTTTGGAGTGGGCCATATATAATCATTTATTCTTTGATAGAGAAACAATGCAAATCCCAATCAATGGGATTCACCTTAAACATTTCCATTAAGTCGTATATTGGATTTGTAAATACTTATGTGTTTTTGTATTTTTGTTGGAGGTCCCCTCTTTTATCATGTGTTAATCATTGGTTGAGTGTCTTCTGTTAGCCCATAGTGGTCATATTCATTTTTAATAAGTGTTTATATACTCTCTACATGTTTTACTTGACACATGTATGATATTCCCTATTGTACATAGTTTTGTGGCCCCCGTTGTTGTTGCACAATTCATATTTCAAAGAAGGGTTCATGGAAAAATCACATAATTTTATAAACCTTCAATGTACGTTCTTTCACCTCCATAAGATCAATTTCAATAAGTTCTATGTTCATGTGGAATCAGGAGACATGATTTAAATGATGATATTAATCCTCTTCAAATTTACGCTTAACTCCATTCCCAATGGATGATTCAAGGCTACTGGTATTCATCATCTAGTAGGAAGATGTTGTGTGGAGGTCACTAAACTATTGTAAAAATTATACCCCATGTAATTTGAAAAAACTCATCTAATTTGGGAATTAGACAATTTTTTCTCAAGAAAAGTCATGGGACTCTAAGTTTGTATTCTATGGAGTTTGAAAATTTAGTTTTATAAGGGCTTCCCTAACCCACCAAAAAAGTAATGAGCACTCAATAATTAGGAAAATATTGAAAGAGGAAATGCTTTGTAGAGTTTATTATACCTTCATGGAATTAAGGAAGTTGACCTTCTGTGACACCAAATAAATCTCTCATAGGTCAAAGCCAAATCAAGGTATCGCGAGGTTTAAATTCCTGTAAAGAAGTTAGAAAATTGGCTAAGGGTAGGATATATGTTTGCGAGTAAATTAATGATAAGTTTAGTTCTTCCCAATATGGAAAAACATAGTATCACATAGACTTAGAACACATAAAATTCTTGGGAGTTGTCAATTTCACAAAACCAAGCATTAATTCTATCAAGATTATGCTGCAACACAAAGGGAAAAGATGTTATAAAGTATCATGTGGAAAAGGAAAGAAGATTTAAATATGACTAAGGTTGGAAACCATGAGACACTAACTTAATGTCTCGTGAGTTTCTCAATTGAAGTGTTTTGCGAGGTTCTCAAGGTCTGTGGAATGAAGGGACATAGTCAAGGGTAAGGTGGCATATAATAGAGAAAAGAATACCTTTGTGACAAAAAAGGAGTGTTAAGTGGATAAGGGAAGAAAAATTAAAGAACCAAATGACAAGGAAAGTCCGCTCATCACTCGGGTAATGTGGGAATCCATAGAAAACAATAGAACCATCAAAATCTGCGGAAAGCAAAAAAACCGTATCTCGCTTCTAAATATAACAACCAACTACCTCAACTAATAGAATTTAACAAAGAATGGTGTCATATTGTGTATTTTTATGGAATGTGATTGAATCAAGGTTTCATTTTGTGGTAGTTGAATATTTTTAAATAGTACCCATACTTTTACTACAACTCAACACCGTAAGAAATCATGGCCTCAATGCTTATTCAAAAAGATTTCAAAGATTGGTACACCAACATGACATTCATTACTCTCTGTTATTATCTTTCTCCCTCTTATTCCATGAGTGGTATAAATGTAAGTGATCACACACATTGTAAGGGTTATTCTCATTTTTTATTCCTTCACATATTTTGAAAATTTACACTTGTGAACTCGAACTTCATGCTTCCAACCTCGCAAATCATGAATGAATATTCTCTTGCCTCAGATTTATATGTAAATGATTGAGAATAAGTTAAAATGGTTTTATTTATTTACACATGTGTTCACTAGGTATATTGAGATAAATGTAAGACCCAAAAATTGATATATTGTTATAGAGAGCACTCATATCTCCTTACATTCTTATTATTTGAGGGCGATCCATCTAAATCGTATAGGATATATTGTTCTATTATAGTTATTTTTCACTTCCTCATTTATGATCAATTATCTACATTGTGTACTTGTTATTTTTTCAAACCAATAGGACTAACATGTGTCTTGTGTAGTGTTAATATTTCTTGGCTCATATATCTTGCATATATTTGTTGTTACATTATCTTATCATGATTTGTCATATTGGTTTCTTGTATATATGCTAGTGTATGTGTTATTTCTTGATTTTTCTCCTTGCTTATGGCTTCTATACCTTGATTGTCTTATGAAATTGTGGGTGTCCTATGTTTACAGGCCTCAAAATCCCTTTTTATGCTCTTATATGGCATTGTTTACACATTGACTACATGGATGTTGTTTGTGTTTTTCTACATGCATTGTTTTTACCAGTTTATTTTATTACTACTATCATTACTTATTTCTACCATTATTTTTATTATGTGTCATGGTTTCCACTATGTATAACCACCTTTAATTTTGTAGGTATAGGTTCTCCAAGGTGGCCACCTCTTGAGAACTCTATATATATTCTCATAAATATCCTTCGTAGTTCACTCTTATTTCTTTTGAACCACATCGTCAAACATGGTTTTAAATCATGCCTAAAAATAGGGGAATATATCCGAGTTTATTTCACATTTTTAATAGACACATATATAATTCTATGGGAAAATGAATGTGTAAATAGATTACAATCACCTAGAAATTCAAATAAATATATAATTTTGGAAAACACAACACATGTTCAAGACCTTACAACTAGGTAAGAATAAATACAGATGGTCAAGAACCCCATACATTCTCGACCATGGAAAATTTTAGGAAAATATGTCATAATCTTAAGATTTCCACCTGTATAGATAGGTTATCTAAAAAATGTCACATTTCAGATTAGAACATGGGGCATGAAATTAGTCATTCCTTCTCCGTAATCAACACTCAGTTTCATTTTCAATTTTAGGAATCTTTAAGGCAAAAATATCCTTCCTTAGTTAGTGTTGTTATCACATTTTCATCATACTTCATTGTTTGTTTCATTACATAATCTATTTTTTTCCATATAGGGACAAGTTGGGGGCTCCCAATATCTTTTATATCTTTTGCATGTCATTATTTCCAAAATTGAGTCTAGATCTATTTGTAATGATGTGATAATTGAGGTCATGTAAGAAAAAAAAGTAGCTAAGAAAGTTGTGGGTAGGACTTCCTCTCATATTTCACTTTAAGTGGAATATATCGAGTTGAATAAATTTGATATATGGTCTTATTCCTTTTGCGGTGGTGCATTTGTATCTCTTTCTTCTTCGTTATATTTAAACATTTTTATGTTGTTTTTCATGCACCTAAAAATTTGGTTTCTCCTCATCATTAATTGGGGATTGATCACCCCAATCCTTAAAAAAAAATATCAATAAAAATATCCAAGCATAAGTAAAACACAAATAAATTGGTGTATTCCTTCCTTGTTTACATATTTTTCACTTCACATATACAAAAATACAAATCTTATGTTGGTGTGTGTTATTTTCCACATCATTAGGTAAGTCATCTCACTTAGGTGAGATCATAGGTCCATGTCATTTAGGGGTCATTATGAGATTCTCTTACACGTCAATGTGTCAGTGCGTCGAGTGTGTCATATGTGTCATTGGGAGTTACACTTCTATTCTGGGAATGTAACTCCCCCTCTCTACTCAAGTTGTCATGATTGTAGTATTGGGGTTACTCAGCACCTCCTATATGTACACCCCATTTGATCTATGAGATAGAGGAGAGTTTTATGGCTTAACCAAGTTCTGCCTGTGTTTCAAATCTTTGCATGCACATTCGGTTGATGCTTGCTCCTCCCAAGATATCTTCACACTACCATTCGCATGTCGTTGATGTGCACATCATCCTTTATGATCCTCTCTTTCAGGTTTTAAACCCTCTTTCATGGTATCAGAGTGGATATTGTGGATCTTTGCACTTATCGGTGTTTCTATGCATGTTTTCTAGCTTAGGTGTGATATTCAAATCTCTTTCAAAGCATGTGTCATAATGGAAATTCCAACCGTGCACTTCTTGCATTGATTTTGGACATTTATACCTCTGTTTGATTTGTTGGTGTGATCGTGGTTCTTTGTGGGGTGTTCGTGGTTTTCAGCTTTTGCATGCGGTCTTCAGAGGTGATTTCTAGTTTTGGGTGTTGTTTGAGGGCTTAGATCTGAGTTTAGGTTTTGCTTCCTGAGGTCATTTTGTGGTCTAACGTTGGCTCGATACATATGCTCGTGCTTGTCTAACTACTTCTGTGTGGTTTTTTATGCACTGGTTTCTCGGGTTCATTTTGTTTGACTCACATTTTGGCCACGTCAAAACCCCCTGCCTCTTTTTGGCACCTCATGCACTGGTCTACAACTTGAGTTCTCATGTGGGTTAATGTGTTTTGTATTTCTCATCATTGCCTCTACATAAACCTTTATACACTAGCATTTGAATCATGCTCGGACATGTATTTGGCTCCACCTTGACCTAAATGGATATCACGTGCTTGATTCGACCATCCTTACTAATCCATCTAGCTCAGCTCACTGTGCCTTCAACTCTACCGTTACTTAGAACCATGCTTCAGCTACTCAACATTCAAACCACGTTCATTCTACCATGTTCAACTGCTCAACATTCAAATAGCTTAGGTTTTGCTCATGCGTTGATTCTCCTTGTTTGCTGCTCGTGCTTCACCATTTACTCGTGGCTGATCTCCGGGCTCGTAGCAAGTTTTCGACATTAACTTGCCACCACTTGGCTTGACTCGGTTGGCATTCAAACCCCACCCATCACATTTTTAAAGCACAACACTCAACCATTGGCTCGTGCAAAATCAACTCATCCTGGCATTTAAATAGCGAGGTTTTCCATGCATAGCCAGACCACATAGTTTCCAACACCTTTTGGTTTTCCGTGCCCAGTGTAATGTTTTCTATGTTCAAAATTTCCTAACCTATGTTGATTGACCACTTCAGACCATTCCCATGCGTGGCTCTCCTACATCGTGTTCAATGTCTCCCTTCAACCATTTCAAACATGTAAATAAAAAATGGACTAGTCTGTTGGACTGCAAAGATACATCTCATGGAATATGTAGCTATTTGGCAAATGTTCCACCTTTGGCACCTAGCTCTCCACGTGGGCCTTCATGTAGCTTCTTGTCTTTGGCAAATCTGTCTTCATGTGGACTTGCACTCACACCATCTAGCTTGGTTAACATTCCAAATGTGGGCCCCCTCCTTCCTCCTTTCAAATATTTTAAAGGTTAAAAACATTACCTTTTTAATTATTTTAAGGTGTAAATCATTTATCTTAGCATTGTAAACTTTTAGTGGGGTACTTTTGCTTGTTTTAATATCCATCCTTTGAGTGTCGAAGATAGAGGGTGAGGTCCGGGGTTGGCAGGAGGCTAATCCCCCATCACAAGAAAAACAAACTATGTCTGAAATTTGATGCCATTTCCAATGGGTACCCACACGATACCCTTTGCACCCATTTAGGGTACTTTTTAATGTGTTTTCTACATTTATTAACATTTTCCATCAGTTGCGGGAATCATTTTAACGCTATAACTTTTGACTCACTACTCGTTTTTGAGCGATTCTTTAGTCAAAGTTACATGATTTTTAGCACATTATGTGATGACATTGTTATTTTTGTAAACACACTACTTTATAAAGTACCACATTCTGCATGGGGGTTGATTAGTACTCTTGGGTTTTCACATGTAGATGCATTATCGCCGAGTTCCATGTCTTGCTTTTGTGCATCTTTATTTTTCATCATAGAGAGTTCTCTTTCCAGACTTGAGTGTCGTAGGATCACTTTACAGCCTCCACCACTTCTCACCAAGAGAGGGAACTATTCAGCTTGGCATGCTTCCATGGAATGTTACTTCACCCACAAGGGTCTTTTACCCTTCTTTCTTGGGCCAGTTCCTGCACCCATTGATCATCATCATCTGGAGGACTTCCTTGACACTTGTGACCATGTATTTGGTCACATGATGATGCATGTCTCTCGATCTCTCTGGTTTCTCGTGGCAGACTCAGATCTACCTCACCATGTCTGGAGCATTCTTCAGTCCCTCTATAGAGACCCTTCACATACTGTAGTCATTGTTATTGCTATTGATTCACTTGTCTCTGCCATTTCTTCATGTGATGGTAGTTCTGCTGACATAGAATCATTTGGTTCTACTTCTGATGATGAGGATTGTGCACCTATTTCTGATGTCGAGAGTACTACAAAGGACTCTTCTTCTCTTTCTCTCACTTTTCTAGAGAGTGTTGACACATCCCACATCTCATCAGATATCAAGTAGTCTCATACTCAGTCTCATACCATCATTACACCAGCCTCCTTTCCACTTCTAGTGTGTGAGGCCCCTTCCACTCCTCTACCTTCATTAGATGACTCATACCTATCTGACATCACTCTTCTATTTGTTGAGCCCCCTCATTGGGACGAGTATCTGCTTGACCTTAGTCATATTTTCACAGAGTCTACTTGTGATGTACTACAGTCCCTCATCCATCTACAGGTGTTTCAGAGGAGTTCATCATCTCCGTTGTTGGGAGTGCCCCTTTTGGGACTCTTACCACTTCCACTTTTCTAGAGACCTTCATTGATCCACCCTCACTTGTGGATCCCTTTTTTGTTGTGGAGGATTTTTGTTCCCTTCACATCACTTGGAAATCCTTTCTACGGGTGTTCCTCTTTTTCACTCTAACAGTTATATGCACATGGCATTACCTTCAGTTCCTTAGCACTCACTTGCTAGACCTATGTCACACTTTGGTGGACTAGACTCAGAGTTCTTCGTGTTGCTACCTTTAGTTTCCTTTGTGGAGTGATCAGACTTCCATCACTCCATTTCTATCCTTTCTAAGGGTAGGCACATAGTTCATTTCAGGTGGCTCTTCTTCAGTCTAGAGGTAGAGGATCTTATCATCAACATTCTTCGGGAGACATCCTAGAGAGCTGTAGAGTTTAGATCTGTCCTGGCATCTTCGAATTCCTCTCATCTCCCTCTTCTTATCTCTTCTTCTTCTTTCCGAGAGATTACCTCTTTGTACATGGGTACCCTTTAAGGCTCATCTATGGCTGGGACCCATATTTGGCATCTTTCTTATATTAGAGAGTGTGTTTCTTTCTCTTATGGTGGATGTTTTTCCCACTGGGTTTTCCTTCACTTCTTGGGATCTTTTCTTGTACATGGGTACCTCATCGGGCTTTGTGGTGGGACCCATTTCTCGTTCGACTTCTTGCCTCATCCTAAGTTACGATGAAGGGGGTGCTGGTGTGTGTTATTTTTCACATCATTAGGTGAGTCATCTCACTTGGGTGAGATTGTAGGTCCATGTCATTTAGGGGTCATTATGAGATTCTCTTACGCGTCGGTGCACTAGTGCGTTAGTGCGTCATATGTGTCATTTGAGTTACACTTATATTATGGGAATGTAACTCCCCCTCTCTAATTGAGTTGTCATGATTGTAGCATTGGGGGTTACTCAACACCTCCTATATGTACACCCCATTTGATCTATGAGATAGAGGATATTTTTATGGCTTAACTAGGTTTTGCCCGTGTTTCAAATCTTTGCATGCACATTCGGTTGATGCTCACTCCTCCCGAGATCTCTTCACGTTGCCGTTCGCATGTCCATTGATGTGCACATCATCCCTCATGATCCTCTCTTGTGGGTTTTAAACCCTCTTTCATCTTATTTATTGAAAGTTCTATTTGAGTTATGGTCAATTATTGATCTTTGAAATTGAATACTATATTTGTTGCAAGTTTCATCATGGAACATGCCAACACAAAACACACTATAACTATGCAAAAAAACATTCAATCAAAGGAAAAGTGTGTTACACACTTTGAGGTAAATTTTCTTTTAAGTGTGTAATTTTCAATTTCATACTAAAAGGGAGGAAATGTAGACACTCAAATTTAGTAATTTTAACTTTGGAAACCTTGATTTGACTATACACTCTTGCTATGACAAAAATAGCTTCTCATTTTCCACTTAGTAATTCCTCAAGTCTATCATTTCATTTATTTATCTTTGCATACTCACATTTTGATAAAATATGAGAACACATTACATAAAATCTATATATAAACATTATCTCATGAGATATAAACCTTATTGGGCATATAACTTGCCCTTGGCCAGACCATACATTATTTTCGGGACCATGCTATATGCTCTGATCTGCTTTGTATGGTCTTGGACCAACATGTATTCTAATGAAACTTTAAAAATTAAATATTTCTTTGGGTCTTATACTTCCTCTGAATCAACCTTTTTAAAATAAGTCATTTATGGTACCCTATATAATAAAGTAAGCACTACCTCATTTTATAACTTGGAACTCCTAAGGCAATGCACTATAGAAATCACTTCTTACACTTGCAAAAGGAATCCTAAGCTCCCTAGATCTATGAATTTTATATCTAAATTCATTAGGTTTAAATATCAAAACCAAGTCGATAAAACCATCTTTATCTTCCACAAGCTCTCAAAAATCCTCTCTCCACGGGTTATAACAAGATTTAAGTAAAAAAAATCATGGTCAAAGTCATTTCCAAATATGATTGATTTATCTAGATATAACATGCTAGGTGGATAATGATGTGTAATTTGAGGAATCATCGAGGAGTAATGCCAATGTTATTGGTGCACAGGGGTGCCCAAAACCCTTCAAATGTTTGTTTTACACTTCATCCATGGATATGATTTGAAATGAATATCATTTCACATAGATAGTTTTGTTTCATGTGCAACAATAGGGTTTTATAATGATAGATAAAATTAGGAAAGTGAACAACCTAGAAAGTTGTAGGAGCCATCTAAAATTAGGTCCATGATCGTACATAAGGTCCTAAACCATGTAGTATGGTATTGATTATGTTGTACATTCCTAAAATATGTAAATTTATAGCTCAAAGTATAGTTTACTAGGGTCTCCCAAGTTCAATTCCCTAGTTTCTATGTGTTATAATACCATATCTTTCTAGAAATATTTTTGGAAATTTAAATGCCTATATACCTCTATTTTATGATTTCAATTGCATGTTAGGTTAAGTGGTGTGTTGTAATATTTCTTATCTTATCGAATTGTATATTTTATTAGTTCTTATATTGTTATATCTTTATTAAATTAGTAATCAAATCTTATATATCATACACCTAGTTAAATCAACATAGATATTTAGTTTAGGGCTAAGCAAGATGAAAAAGACTTCATTATGGAGAAATACAACGAATCAAGGTCGGTAGGGGTTAGTTAGGGCCAAGATGAAAAATCCAATAATGTAAAATTTCAAATTATAATACCCTTATCTAGTACATGTTAGGAAAAAACCCAGAAGTATTTTAGTGGTCAAAAGAAGAATATTGAAAATGGTGAATCTAAGGAAGCTTTAAAAACAAATATGGGAGATTAGAGGAAATTATGAAATGCATCAAACAAAAATAGGTGATTAAGGAGTGGGACCAACTACTATTAAAAATTTCAATAATTCAAAGGATGAATGATTCTAAAGAAAAGGTATTAAGGAGGATATAATGTAATCTTTTTAGGAAACAAGGTGGTTATTGACAAAATTTGGTCTAAGGAGGACATGAGAACATGTTGGAATGTTGTGATTTAATTTTTTAATTGATGTAAAATCCAATTAATGACAAAGATGATGATGAAATGGAGTCTGAGGATGATCAATATGGTGATGAAATGGAAATTCAGAGGTTGACATGATGGGATGAGGTGATTCAGTGAGAATGGATTATTATAGTAAGCCCAATCAAGTGACCTAGCTAGTATAGGTGATGGATTATGTTGGTTGGAGGTTATTTGTGAGTTGAGAAGAGTTTTGGCACCATGGAGATCATTTTTGTGGAATTTTTAGGCACTCACATAAGTTTTAGGGTACATGTACAAGTTGAAGACCAAGTGTCAAGTGTTCATCTAAACCATATCTAGGTGTTAGGAGGTATGAGATGGAGATGTATAGCTATGCGATATCATAAAATTATTCAAGGATGTTGTACATGGTGTTTTAGGTATGTTAGGACCTTTTGGAGATGTTTTATGTTGAGTTATGATGTTATTTCAGTTGACCCTAGCCTAAACTATGCAAAACCCTAAGGGCTAGTCATGTAAATGAGATGGGATGAGAATTTGGAGATATATTTGAGATATGATGATGATTTTATATGATTAAAATAGGTTTCCTAGAGGTGTGAGAAAAATTTGGAGTCATTCTGAAGAGGAATTTGTAAGATAAATCAATTTTTGTGAAATAGGGTCCAAGAAAGGGTGTTTTCTAGCTCGAATTGCACCTTCTGATGCTCACCCTGAATTGTGTGATTTGCATGGGACCTTGTGGATTTTATGTATCTTTATAAATTGAGTATAGAATGTTTAAAAATAATAATTAGGTCATTTCGTCATCACATTTTTATGAACAAATGTTAATAAGGTAAACAACATTTTTGTGTTTAAAACCCTAGCTTAAAAGTGATAGGAGATATAATTCTAATAAGTACCCATAAATGATTTATAATGCATGGATTGTGATTTTATGATGTATAATACTCCTCCATGTTTCCAGAAAGGTATGGTAGAGCATGTGGTGATGAGTGGACCACACTCAAATAAGTCTATTTATGAAGAAGTTCAATTTGGGACAAGGTTATCCAAAGGATTTGCAAAATAAATGGATTTTTTTAGTATGTGAGTTTTTTTATTAATGTATGTGGTGGTTTCCATTCATGAGGAATAATATAAATGGAAAAGTGTTCCCTATTTGTAAAGACTAGTCAAAGGCCTTCAAAATGGAGTTGAAAGGATTTATAATAAGTTATGGAAAGGTGATTTAGAGAGATTAAAATTGGTGTATTTATTGTCTCATGGTCAATTTATTTCTGGGTCTTGTAGGTCAATTTGTGAGAAGGAAGGTAGCTTATTTTTCATGACATGTTTCATTTTGCTGAAAGATTGAGTTGGTTGAGGCATGAGATGGATTATTTGATGCTTTATATCACTTGGAGAGTGAAGAGGGGTGAATTTTATTCCTATTTAAGGAATTTTAGGTCTTGTAAGTTGCATAAATGGTGTTAAATAGTTGATTTTGTAAAACAGGTTTCTGGGCAACATGATTTGGAGAAAGGAAAAGTAGTTGTGGTTTGAACACATGAATGTTTCATGAGATCTAACATGAATTGATGTGTTTTTAATGTACCTAGGATTATATTTAGTTTATACATGCCATATTATAGGTGTTCTTAGGTTTTTTGAGGCCCAAAGATAAAAATAGGGTGTTGGAAACAAGCTGTTTAGAGAAGAATATGAGCATTTTAGCTTGTGTTATGATTTATTTGATTGGTCCAAGAAAAATGTGACCATGGATGATGATTATATGTTATATTACACATTTATTGTGAATTTGGGATCTTGAGTGAGCATGCTTTTGTGATTTATGGTTTTAGCTCATCCATGTGATGGCATTTTGAGTTATTTTTGGTGCAATTAAGAAGGTTTTGGGCATGGCCTACCTAGGGGTCATTTGTGAAAGTTTTAATGAAGTATTGGAAAAAAGTTTCCTTGGTCGAAAAAATGGAGGAAAACTGAGTTTGTGAATTTTTGAATCAAGAGGAAGGTATAAAAGTGATGTTTTGGGTGCAAATTTGCACTAGTTGAGAAAGAGAGAGAAAGTGCAACCTATGTGAGGGTGTTTTGAAGGTACCAAGGAATCTTTTGACATCTAATATAGTACTTGATAGGTTGAAGAATGTTTTCAATAGTGTGTGTAAGGGTTTGAATAAAAGAGAGGTGAAGAAAATGAGAGATAAAGCGAGTTGGAGAAGTTAGGGTTTGAGAAAGGATTTGAAGGAGATTGGAGCTTAATTTTGTGATCAACATAATATGAGTTGTTACATAATTTTATAAATGATATTCTCTTAAAAATCTTGTGTGATGAGTCATATTCATATAATTCTCTTTTTGAGTAATATCAACAAGGTTCTAAGAGTTGTTTCTCCTTGTGGGGTTGGTGCTTCACTAAGGAAATATCTTTTGATGTGTAATATTAATTTGAGTCTTTGTTTTGTGTAATACTAGATAATTTATCATTGGGTTTTTTCTCCCTTGAGGGTTTCCCACTTATATCTTGTGTTATGGTGTTGTTTCTCTTGTTCATGATTTTATTGCATGTATGATATATGATGTTGTGCACACATTAATAGATGGTTACTTTGTAATTGGTTTAAGTAAGAAATATGAAATTGAAATTAAGTTTTAAATAATGGATTCACCCCCTCTCATTCCATTTTTATTCCAAAAATTGGTATCAAAGCATGTCTTTTTGGATAAGTTTGATCACTTGAAAGGAGATCCTTTGAAACACAATAATGGCGAGTCAGCAGAGTGGTTTCTCTACTAGCAAGGAACCTTTGTTTGATGGTGTGAATTATGCTTTTTGGAGTTTGAGGATGAAGAATCATATTATGTCCCTAGGGTTTGATATACGTGAAAGCTATGGAATATGGTTATACTTTTACTACCACTACACCAAATACTTTTATAGACAAGAAGGAAAATAATGACAACTCAAAGGCTATAAATGCTATTATGTGTGGCCTAGGAGTATCGATATGGGAAAGGTTATGCATTGTAAGTCAGAAAAATAAGAATTGGAGAAAATTTAAGTTATGTATGAAGGATACTCCTAGGTAAGGATTGATATGCTTCAAATTTTTAGAAATCACTTTGAAATTATTGAGATGAGTGATGATGAGTTTATTTCTTAGAGTTGATAATATTTTCAACAACATGAAATGTATAGGTGAATATGTGAAGGAAGAAGTTGTTCTTTGAAATATTTTGAGACATATAACTTCTACGTTTGATTATAAAGTATCTTCTATTGAAGAGGCCAAATATTTGACTCAGTTTAGGATGGATGACCTACATGTGACCTTGAGTGTTTTTGAGATGAGGACTCGTTGAATCCAAAACAACTAAGAAAGAGGTTACTTTCACATCTAAAATGAAAACTAAGGGTAAGAAGACTAAGGAGGTTGATGATGTTGTTGAGTTTGAAGATGAAGAAATTTTTACAATGCTTGCTAGAAGATTGAAGGTTGGATTTAGAAAATACAAAGGTAATCTTCCTTACAAATGTTTCAAATGTGGTAAGGTAGGAAATTTTTCTATTAATTTTCCTCATAAGCATAAGAAGGAAGATCATGATGAACATGAGCATGATGAATATCATGATAAGAAGTATCACAAGTATGGTAAAGGAAAGAAGAGTTTTAGAAATTTTGATGACAAGAAAAAGAGTTTTTATACAAAGGAAGAGGATTTCTTGTCTGATGCTAGTAGTGGTGTTTCAGATTCTAAATCTGAATCTGATTATGAAGATGTTGGAAATGAGGTATTGTTTATGACTAAATATGGCATGAGATCTACTAGTGATGGTTCTTCATTATTAGGTGATTTCATATCAGGTTATTGTAGCTACTTTGAGGAAGATGAAGAGGATGTTGAAGATGATCTAGAGAGTATCCAAAAGGAGTTAAGGCATGCTAAAAATAAGAATAAGAAGCAATTTCTTAGGTCAAGGATTATGAAAATAAGGTTCATGATCTAGAAAAAGAGCATAGGTATGAAACAAGCAAGCTAAAGGAGTCAATCAGATTGCTAGAAGAAAAGGTAAAGTTTTTAGTCTCAAGTGTGAAAGATAAAGAGATCATGTGATCCAAATTGGAAGAAGATGTAGAGTTTCTAAGGGAATATCTCTTAGAGGTTGGTAAAAAACATATCCACTTGAAATTTGAGAAAAGTGCCAAATATATTGATGATCTTCTTGGAAAACAAATATCTATAGGTGAAAAACAAAGTTTGGGGTTTAATGATGACCCTCGGGGAAAGGAGACTATGTAATATGATAGTGTTTCAAGTAATAAGGATGAAGAACCATATAAATGAGAGCTCTACTAAAGACAATATGAAGCCAACGTATATTAGGAAAACTAATGCATCAAGGTATGAAAGATCATTTAATGGTTGTTGTTTCTCATGTAATGTTTTTGGTCATAGGGCAAAGGAGTGTAAGAAGTTAATAAGAGATAATCATCCATAGAGAGATAGTAGGAGTGAGAAAGCTAAGAGTGTGGTATGCTAAAACTGTCATGAAAGAGGTCATGTTGCTAAGTATTTCTTATCTAAACCTTCAAGTTAGAATTGGAGTAATGGTGGTTACAAGGGAAGGAGTTCAATTGTGTGTTTCAATTGTAACAAGTATAGACACATTGATAGGGATTATTATGGGCATAAAAGGAAAGGAAGGAACTAGAAAATTTCTAATATGTAGATTATAAGGATAAATATGACTTAGGAGCCTAGAAAAGATAATGGTATCTCATTAAGAGCAGGTGTTGATGGAAGGAAAATTATGACTCAAGGATCATATCAGAAGAAAGTTGATGGAGGTGATTTTTAGGTGTCCAAGAAGGCTTGGGACCTATTCAAATCTTTCTTCTAGTTCCTATATGGTGTCATATGCCTCTACTAGGATTCTTAGAGGTATATTGGTTCATATGAAGCATTGGAGTGAGGGGAGATATCTAGTCTGTTTATATTTCCTCTAAGGTGTTAAGATATGTTGTATTAAAATTTTAAGAATGTTTTAAAGGTATTACTTGGTTTTTCAAGGCGTGAAAATGTCTTCTCTGTCTTTTGGTCTTTGTGTGTGTAATTTATTCTCAATGTTTTGTCTCTCCTGTCATGATGTGGTCTCGGTTGTAACAACTTATTTTGTGTTAAGGTCATGTTGGTGTATCAAAAGGGTATATTAAATCATGAAATTCATGTAAAGAGTCTTCATTTAGTCGATTTAGTGACCTGGTGTTGAATGGAATGTAAAAATTTTTTTATTACCTCATAAAGATAGGTTAGAGTCTATGTTAGTACGAGTCAAAAGAGTCATATTACAAGTAAATGGTGTAAACTATACTTCATCATGATGTATAATGGAATTTAAGTTTTGTGAGTCAATAAACTCAATATGAAGTATAAATTTTGTTAAGTCATGTCATGGAGTATTGTCAAGTGTTTAATAAGTCTAGGTGCGGGTGCAGTCGCAAGATTTACTTCACTATCATTAGTTGGATTATATGTCATAGATGCATGCATTAAATGGATCAAATGAATTTCAAGCTTCTCAAACGAGATTTAAAGATGAAATGAGTCATCAATCATGATGACTTGATCAAACCATCATGAAAAAGAGTTTTAGTGGAAGTGTTCTCGAAGGTTGATGAGCTCAAACTAAGGAGGATTCAAGAAACTAATTAGTTTTTTTGGCTCTTAATAAAAGAAAAATTACTTAGGACATTAGAAGGATGTTGATACAGAGTTGGTGGAAAAATTTGAGATCTTGATACCAAAGTTTGTGGGTTTTTAAGTTGCTTTTATGTTGATTGGGTCCTAGGAGATCATAAGGTGCAAATGGTGGAATCTAAAGTCAAAACTTTGAATAATTCATCTATACGAGTGAGTAATATGAGATTCAAAGGATTAATAGTATATGATCCATCCAAACATGAGATCATAGAAAATATGAATGTTCATGTTCTTTAGAAACTATTTTGTGAAACTTCCTCTCTTCCCTCCTTTGTTTCCCCTAAGTTTGAAACCCTTAACCCTTCTCTAGACAATATGGAAACATAATTCCAAGAGAATGAGAATCCTTATTCAGATATGATGAATGTGGATATTTAGGGGGATTCTTCTCAATCTATGTCTCAGTCTATAATTACTAAATGGGCTCAAAATATAGTTTCTAATTCTCAATCTAATAATTTGAGAAAGATGACCCACAATCAACATACTATCATGCATTGAAAACATTATATGAAATTTAACCTCAATGTTTTAAAGAATTAATTTTATATGAAATATGTATTGATGTTATGGAATTTGAATATAATTCTCTAATCAAGAATAAAACTTGGAAATTAGTCTCTCTCCCTCCTAATATAACCCATGTAGGATCCGGATGGTTGTATAAAATCAATTATATCTATCGATAAGATAGAAAAGTTCAAGGAAATATTATTAGCTATAGGGTTTACTCGAAACCCAGTTAGACTACGCTGAAACCTTTTCTCATGTAACCAAAATGAGCATCGTTATAATTATTTTATCTCTAGTTTCTCAACATCGATGGAAGATTCACCATATTAGTGTTAAAATTGTTTCCAAATGGTGACCCAAAAGAATAAATCGACATACGTCATCCTAAAGGTTTTGAAAAAATGGGTAAGGAATTATTTTCTTGTAAGATTAAAATCTTTGTATGGTATTAAATAAGCTCCTACAACTTGATATGCTAATATAATAACTTCTTTCAAGATCTTGGTTTCAAAAATTGTTTTATTGATAATGGTTTGTTTCTAAAATATGAAAATAGTCATATTATCATTATTACATCTTATATGTTGATGATATATTAATTACTAATAGTGATAAGAATCTAATTATTAAAATCAAAGAGAAATTAAGACAAAAATTTCAAATGAATGATTTAGGAGTGTTGAATCATCGTTTAGGCATGGTAATTTTTCAAGATCACCAATCTATTGTTACATATTAAGTACAATATGCTTATAAATTTATTCAAATATTTAACATGATTGATTGTAAAATTGTTGTCATTCCTATGGAATTTGGTGTTAAATTACACCCAAAACCTAGATGTGATAAATTTAATCCTACTTTATATAGATAACTAGTTAGTAGTTTAATTTATTTGACCATCACTAGCCCTGACATTTCCTATGTAGTATGAGTTATTTCTAGATTCATGAACAATTCTTATGAGGAACACTAGAAAATGGAAAAAAGGGATTTAGGTATATCAAAGGTATAATCAATTATGGATTTTATTATTCTTCTAGTAATGATATAAAGTTAATTGGTTACTATGATTCTAACCATGTTGGTGATATTTTGGATAGAAAATCTACTTTTAGAATGTTTTCAAGTTGGGTGCAGGTGCAATCACTTGGAGTAGCAAGAAGTAACCAACAATATCTCTCTTCTACTGAAGTAGAGTATAGAAGTGTTATGTAACTTGAGAAAAGAAATTTATGTGGCTACAAACTATTAGATTAACTTCATATGGGAATCAAAGGAAGAAATATTCTTCTATGTGACAACCAAAGTTGTATTTTACATTGCAAACAATCCATTTCAACATTAAATAACAAATCATATTGAAATACATAAGCAGTTCATTTGGGTGAAAGCTATAAATAGTGACATTAGTCTCAATTTGTTGTTCCTTTGAAGATCAAGTAGTAGATATTTTTACAAAGACATTGTGTGTTATAAATCTCTATAAATTTCATGCCATGTTAGGCCTTTCATAGTTTCCCTTGACGGGGAGTGTGCATGATAATTCCACCTCTTAATGTCTTGATGTAAACTCCCAATACCATTTCCATTTTGTAAAAGATCACTATAAGTGAATCTTAAGTAAATAATCACAACATGTGAGTTTACTTGTAATACCTCGTGAAGCGGTACATATGTGATATTTTTGTTCTATAAAATACTCTATAATATTATGTAATACTTCATTCTTTATCACTTTATCTTGAGATTTTTTTTTGTTCCTTTGTACTGTGGAGTTACTATTTTTTTAAAACCCACAGAACACTATACAATGTACTGCGGCCTTTCCAAAATCCACAAAGCACTAAAATATTTGTATCATGATATGTTTTATTTCAAAACCCATGGGACACTAAGCTTTGTACCACATCTTTTTAAATATGTGTAACACTAAGCCTTGTACCACATATTTTTCAAAATACACAAAACACTAAATCTTTGTAGCATGGTATCTTTTTATCAAAAATAAGAACCAAAACAAGACCACAAAAGAGAGTTAAACAATATATGCAGTGGACTGCCTAGCATGTGCTAGATCCTGGAAGTGCGATACTTCCTAGATGGCTGTCAATCCACTGTTTAAAACAATTCAATGCTGAAATAAAGTAAATATTGTCCTACTGTAGTTTAATATGATTTAGGCATCTCATAAAAAACGTAATAGGCTAGATCTAATCTAACAGGCTAGGCTAGAAGGAGATCCAGAGGTCAAGTAGGTTGGTTATAGGTGAATCTGAGCTAACAGGCTAGGTTAGATACAGATCTGAAGGTCAAATAGGTGTTCAAGTAGGTATATGTTAGAAACAGGTTGTTATTCTGGCAGAAATCAGGTGACACAGAGACCGACCATGGTTTTATGAAACCGATGATGGTTGAATGTAACTGGTGATGGTTAGAGAGAACCAACTAGTTAATGGTTAAGTCGGTGGTTAAGTCGGGGCTAGTGGAATCACACAGTCTAGGTTTTTGGAGTTTTGGGGAAAAAGTGGAGTGGATAGAAGATGGGATTGATCACAGAGGGGGTGTAGATATGTTGTGAAGGTCTGAGACTACTGAGGAGGTCAAATAGGAAATTAGGCCAAGTATTAAGATGATTGGGTATGGAAGGTGGCTGCAACTGGAGAGAGGGAATGGACAGAGAGTAAAAGACTAGGTTCCTTTACCACAAAGACTACATGATGATAAGAAAATGAAATAGATGGAAGGAGGATACTTACTCTTTTGTGAGGTATAAGTCTGAAGAATAATGAAGAAGTTGTTGTGTTGGAGGATGTTGGGAAGAAAGTCTCACTGTTGTGCCAGTGTATTTGGTTGCCTTTGTTGATCACAAATCAATCTTTCATTCTATTGTCACGTCTAAAGAGATTGAATTCGAGATCAGAAAGTTTTCAACACAAAACCAACCCATATTACAAAGCTATAAATGGGTCTAAATAGGCCATTTGGTCCATTCGGTATAACCGGCGTCGATTTAGGGGAACCGACATCGGTTTAGGGTGAACCGACATCGGTTTGGGTGAGATATCTCGGGTTGTTCAAAAGTTGCCTAGGAAGTTGTTCCACCATTTGATAAGGGTCTCTTCTTTTCCTCGGGTGAAAACCGACCTTAGGAGGCTTTTAAATGTGAGGTGAGGGGATGGGTGTAATGTTAGGTTTTATTTAGGACATTGGTTTAGGGTTTAGGTTAATGGGTCAAATGATGGGGGTGGTTAGGTGAGGTGCATTTAATAAAGGAAATTATATTAAATAGGTGTGTGAGGGTGGTGAATTAATTTAATGTAAATAATTAAATTAATATGTGTGTGGGTAAAAGGTCATTAACTTAATTAAAATAATTAAATTAATATGTATGGAGGTAAATGGCATTAATTTAATTAAAGTAATTAAATTAAAATGTGTGGGGTGCAGGAGGTAGGTGATAAGGTGTTGAGGATGAGGAAGTGATTATAGGGCTGTGCTAGGGGACCAAGGTGATTATGACATGATTTTGGTGTCTACATTTTTCCCCTTTTTGTTGCGTAGCTTGTATTGGTAAGTGATGTGAACAAAAATAGAGTGTGGTTGCCCCAAGTGGGAATGAGGGTGATCCCCCTCAAACAAGAACTGATGAGGTGGCAAGAGCACATCGGCGAGTGGTTTGATAAAAGTGGATGCAAAGCAGAATGATGAGAAATGAGGAATGGGGTAAAGGGAAAATCGGGCATATAGGTAAATGGGTAAATGGGCCAAGGTCAAAGGTAGGGTAGTTGAAACATGCACATGTATAAACTGTGACATGGTACCAGGTTGAAGAGCTTGCAAACTCTACATCATCTAAGGTCGATAGGTTTATCCAAACAAGGTTGAAGTGATTCGGTATCCAAGGTATAGGATATGGTCAGGAAACACAACGTAGGTTAGGTGCAGGAATGGTTAGGTATGTTCTGGTACACCAAAGGTAGGGTCAGGATAAATGGTCATGGTAATAGGAAAGGTAAGGTCATTAGGTCAATCAACACAGGTAACAGTGCCGCAAGGTATAGTGAGCACATTGGTTCAAAGGTCACAAATAGTTTTCGAGTCCAGGTAGATAGGTCACAACATGGGTAAGGCTGGGGTAGGGGTAAAATAAGGAGGCATGCCAATGGCTAACGAGGTGAGGTTAAAGAAGGTGGAGGGCCAGAGAAGAAGGTAAAGTGGTCCAGGTAGGTGTAGGGAGAAAAAAAAAAAAGGAGGTAAGGAAAATGAGGTCAATGTGAGGGCAATGAGTAGGTAGGGTAACCGAAATGGTCAGTATGAACCGATGATGGTGGAGAGGAAACCGATGGTGGTTAGTTAGTAGGAAGAAGACCGGACGCAATGGTCAAGGGTTAACCGACGCGTCGGTTGAGTTGAGTTGGGTAGGGTATAAAAAGTGGAAAACCCACGTTTTGAAAAATTCATTTGTGCATTGTGGAAAAGGAGAAAAGGACAAGAAGAGAGAAAAAGAGGAAGAGGACAAAAGAGAGTGTCAGAGAGCTTGAGTTGGCGAGCCACATAGGTGAGATTGATTGAGTGAGAGGTGGGGCCATGAGATCGGATCGAGTGAGGTGATTGGTGGAGAGAGTTGGAGGTCATTTGAGGATGGCAGAGGAGGAGAGAGGGATCGAGAGGAGTAGGCACGGAGGCGGAGGTTCCACCATGATGGTGGCAGTGGGATCAGGTAGGATTTGAACCTTTGTTATTGATGTTTGGTTAAATTAGCTAGAATATAGGAAATATGAAAAAATGGGGGTTTGGGGGAAAGAATTTCAAAATGGGAAAAATGGAGGGCAATGGGCATGGGGAAGGGTAGGGGGTAGGGAAAAAGGGTAATGTAGGAACAAATAAGGGTGTAAGGAGGGATTTGGGTGGGTAGAATGACTAGGAAGGGAAAAAGTAGGGTTGGGAAGTCGGGGGGTGGCACGACAGTGACCGACGTCGGTCGACTTGTGGCCGACGTTGGTGGGTAGTGGAGTAGACCATACCAGTCACAAGAACAGTGAGTAGATGATCAAAGGGAGTCAAAGGTGGTCAAGGGAGACCGTGGTCGGTCAGGGGATAACTAGGGTGGTTGGTTGGTAGGGTAAGGGTTAATCCTAAGTGGTTAATGGGTTGGGAGTAAGGGTGGGGAGTTAGGGTAGATAGGGGGGGTAGGAATTGGCTTAGGGGGGTTTAGGGTGAAAGGTAGATAGAGGTGGAAGGGTTTGGGTGGGTGAGGGTAGGGTAGGGAAGGGTAGGGTAGGGTTTGAGGGGTTTGGGTGGGTGGGTGAGGGTAGGGTAGATAGGGGGGTAGGGGTTTGGGTAGGTTTGGGTAAGGGTAGGGTAGGGGAGGGTAGGGTAGGTGGGGATAGGGTTAGGGTAGAGGGTGGGGTAGGTAGGGTAGGGTGGGGGTAGGGTAGGATGGGTTGGGTAGATGGGTAGGGTAGGTTAGGTTTGGGGTGGGTTAGGGTAGTTAGGTTTAGGTGGATGGGTTTGGGTAGGTTGGGTGAGGGTAGGGGGTTTGGAGGTAGGTGAGGTTTGGGTAGAGGTTTGGGTTGGGTAGGGTGGGTAGGGGGTGGGTGGGGATTGGGAACAAGGAGGATGGGATGGGGGTGGGGAAAGAGATTAGGTCAGGATGTGGGGTGAAATAGGTAAGTTGGGAAAGGTATACTAATACATTGCATTTTTGTGGGATGCAGGCCCGAGATGAGTGCGATGATGAGGGCCAGGTGCCACCCTTGTTATGATGAAAGATGATGAGCATGACGAGAGGAGTGGCAGCATGTTGCAGAGGTGGGGTTGATAGGGGTGAGGTGCTACCCAGGCATGTAGTCTGAGAGGTGAAGTCTTATGGTTGCCCTCATCGATAGATGGGACTCGAGTGACCAACACCTTCCATTTGCCGATGGGTGAGATGACGATCACCCTGGAGGACATCTACAGGATCCTGCGGTTGCCCATATTGGGGGCCCAGGTTTATTCCATCTCTTCAGAGGCATCTGAGGAGTTACTAGCACCCATTTTTGGTGAGGGTGTAGCAGATCTGATGTTCCATAGCGCTAGCATGAGCTATGGAGCGATGTATAGAGCTCATCCAGAGGAGATGAGGTTAGTTGTACTCTTGATGGAGGTAGTGTGTTGCTTTGCATTACCGGATGCAGAGGGGGGAGATTCCCGAGGTCACTGATGGGAGTCCTCCATGACATGATGATACAGTGGACATGGTTCACATGGGCACCTGCATTGTTGATGTAGGTGTATAGAGAGCTATGGGCCTATGGGTGACTATGGAGGTTCAACATCTGTTCGTCATACTACTACATTGTTGGGCTTATGAGCACATTGTTTGTGTTTGACCAAGTGGGGATGCCCTAGGTAGATGCATTCCCATGGAGAGTTTTGAGAGTGGGGTATAGGCGGTGGGTACCGGCCATGGGAGAGGCCCGAGGTGCAGAGCTACTCATGATGTAGCTTACTACAGGAGGTTGTTGGAGGGGTTGTCAGGGTGGACATCATTTGGAGGCCATATGTGGGCTTCCCCTCATATACAGACAGATGGCCACAGAGCTAGCTGGGCTACAGATACATCTGTGGATAGAGGGGAGGAGAGTGGGAGAGCATGAGTGGATACCCATAGAGTGGGTTAGATGCAGTTTGGATTAGTCAGGGTGTACACCTCCATTCCCACAAGTACAGAGAGATGATGTGGAGAGACCTATGTCTCCACCATGACCCATAGTGTCGACTAGGGAGCAGGAGGAGCAGCCAGTAGATACCAGATTGATGATGTTGGGGTTGCAGATGGGTATAAGTAGTGGTGGGTGGCACAGCTGAGAGCCATACCACCGAGGCCAGGGAAGCAGCTAGACTTAGCCACCATCACAATACAGAGGGATGCCCTATAGGGGTAGGTGGCTACCTTGGTGACGTAGCTTGGGATTATGCAGGGGCAGCTCATAGGTTTAGAGGCACAGGTTGCCACATTACAGCCCAGATATATGATGCTGTTGTAAGGCTCGGGAAGGCAGGTAGGGGAAGGTACTGCTGCAGTGGAGGCGGAGGGGGAGATGGAGATGGAGAGGAGGTAGGTGGAGATGGAGGGGAGATAGCCACTCTACTAAGCGTAGGTGTAGGCTTTAGAGGCCAGTTGGCCATAGCGCAGGGGTAGGTTATGGGTCTAGGCTAGGCGCAGCGACAAACAGCACAGCACATATTACTACCTTGCAGGCCCTATATATAGGCACAGCATAGATTCCAGGCCGACTCAGCTCTAGTACCAGCATAGGGCTCAGTGTAGGTTCAGGGACAGGGTCCCATTATATAGGTACCTACGCAGGTAGTGGGACCCATGGCACCTCCATCAGATAGTGCCCATGGCCAGGTTCAGAGATGCCCTAGGAGAGGCATGGTATTACCAAGATCATTTGTTAGCTATCGGGCTAGATGTGCCCTCCTATGCCGAGTACAGAGCACAACAAGCCTAGTGAGAGGACTAGATCCCACACTCATAGTGTGGAGAGTACAGGGGGCCGGTGAGCCCAGGGATAGGGTCATGGTGAGGCCACTAGTGTGTAGAGGCCAGCCCAGGTGAGGGGCCATCAAGCAGGAGGTGAGGTAGTGTCGGGGCCCCAGACAGGTGTGGTAGAGGGGTCGGGAGAGACACAGCACATAGGAGCATTCCCCGACATCAGATGGGGAGATGATTGACCTGTTGTGGACCGGCCTGCATGCCGAGTCATTTTTGTATGTATTATATATGAGACCGGCTGTGTCAAAGAGATTTTGTATTTATTATTGTGTTGTACATGATACCGGCCTGCATGTGTTGAAGATTTTTGTATTGATTCATTCATGCTTTTTGTATATATGAGACCGAGCCTGCGTGCCGATGACATTTTGTATTGTATATGGCCTACATGTGACGATTTTTGAGATGATGGCCATGATGAGATGGGCATGTATTTTGAGATACATAGTTATTGATTTATATGATGAGATACATGGTATTTTGTGATGTGTTGATGTGTTGATGAGATATTGGTTTATGGCTTGTGTTAGATGAGATATGGATTTGTTACTTTGTATTAGATGAGATATGGGTTTGTTGGTTTGATATGGATGGAAATTAGGTGAGTTAGGCATGATGGAGTCAGGTCAGTTTAGGCATGGATCGAGTTAGGTTGGTTAGGCATGGTTGAGTTAGGTTGGTTAGGCATGGTTAGGTTGGTTTTAGGCATGGATTGAGTGGTTTAGGCATGGATTGAGTTTAGGCATGGATTGAGTAGGTTTAGGCATGGATTGAGTCGAGGTTTAGGCATGGGTTTAGGCATGGATTGAGTCAGGTTGGTTTAGGCATGGATTGAGTCAGGTTGGTTTAGGCATGGATGAGTCAGGTTGGTTTAGGCATGGAGTCAGGTTGGTTTAGGCATGGATTTTGATTTAGGCATGGTTGGTTTAGGCATGGTGGAGTTAGGTTGGTTTAGGCATGGATGTTCATTTTGGTATTTTGATAACAAATGGCAATATAAATGCATGAGATGGTGTAAAATGTGGAAAATGCTAGTTATGTATGAAAATGTGAAATAATATAAGTGGTAAAAGTTATGTGGTATATGGTTTAGATGTCGAGGTTTTTGATATGAATAGGAAATCAGGTAAAGGTGGGGAAAATGGTTAGGGTAAAGAGTGGCCGAGCTAACCTTCCAGGGCCCCATGCCCTGGAAGTGCTACCTACATAGTCCCGGTGAAAAGGGACCTCAGACCGATGTAGTTCTCCCATAAGCTAGGGAAGAATATGAGAAGATAGAAGAATAGGTAGTGAGGTTGATAGTTAGGTTGGATTTGAGGTCATAGGTATGATTAGGTCAAGGTCGATTAGGTTAGGTGGAATATAGGTAGATAGGTATGGGTGATTTTAGGTCGATAGGTAGTGTTGATTCTAGGTCATAGGTATAATTAGGTCAAGGTGATTAGGAGGTGGAATATATAGATAGGTATGGTAGGTAATAGGTATAGGTCATAGGTATAATTAGGTTGAGGGAATTGATGGTTAGGTGAGAATAGGTAGATAGGTAAAGGTGATTTTAGGTTGATTGAGGTGGGAGAAGAAAATCCCAAAAGACAAGTGTCGAGGTTCTAGTCCTATATAGGAAGATCAAAAGGTAATGAAGAAGAGAAAAGATAAGAGGGGGCAAGAAAGCCACCCGATTGGCAAGGATCAAAACGTATGAAACACATCTACAGATAGGCTAGTGAACGTAAGACCCTAAAGACATTGCATGATTGATTACTCTAAAGGTGAAGAATAGTCACAGAATCACCAAATGTCATAGGTTCAGTAGGTCCCTTGAGGTAGTATGAGGTGAAGAGACAATGGGTAAGGAGGTGAAGGTAATTGGGTCATAAAATGGGAAGTAGAATGCCTTGGGCAATAGAGCCAAGATCACAATAGGCAAGTCCATGATGAAAAAGTTTATTTTTTTTTTTTTTTTTTTTTTTTTTTAGATAGACTGATCGATGTGGGAAGTCTATATGGGATGAATATATGTCTCCTTGAGGTCTTCGTGAAGCTGATCGATGCGGGAAGCTTCTAAATTTTGATTTTTGAGAAAATAGTCCTCTTTTTGGAAAGACTATGTAGAGAGTTGCAAGATTTTTATAGCTGTCCTTCGAGGGAGCAGTCTACTTATAGTGACAATTGAAGGTGGAAGATGTCCTTTTGAGGGATTCATCTTTTATATTGGAAGTTTGACTCAAGGAGTTAATCCCTTATTTTGGAAATAATTTTTTTGGCTTTTAAGTCATGGACTAGACTATAATGAAGCATTTGGTTCTTGTTGAGAAGGCAAGGGTGAATGACCATGGGATCTCATCTAAAAGAAGATGAAAAGTATCCATGAGAATCATGCCATGTGCAGAGCCATGGTGCACATATTTAAGATAAGGAAAAAGGGTGATGGGTAATCACATGATTCTTGTTTAGTCATTGGAGATGAGGTGTGGAAAAGAAAAAGGTAAATGGCACTCAAGGGATGAGCATGAACTAGATAAATAGTGATGTAGGACTAGAAGTCAACAGTAGAATGGTTGAAGATGCAAGGCATTGAGGGGCTTAGGTTTGGGCTTACCATCAAGTGAAGACAAGTGATAAGCACCTGATCCATAGTCATGGGTCACGATGTATGGTCCAAGCCAATTAGGAGAAAATTTTCCCCATTTGCTTTTTTCTGCTTTGGTTACGTGTTGATTTTCCTTGAGGATGAGATCACCAACCTTGAAGGTGCATTCATGGACACGTTTTCATAGGCATGCTTGATGCATTTTTGGTAGACTTGGAGATGGTCGAGGCATGAAGATGACATTCATCTAATAACTCAAGTTGTGCTAAACGGTCTTGGTGAAAGTCATCATCAGTAAGCATATCTTGAAGGGAGATATGACAGAGAGATGGGATCTGGACTTTGAGAGGAAAAAACAACCTAGTACTATAGACCAGAGAAAAGGGAGTAGCAGCGGTGGAGTGTGAATACTAGTATGGTATGCCCATAGGGAAAAGGAATGTGCGTATGCCAATCCTTCCCAGTATCATTAACCACTTTCATGAGAATTTTGTTTAGGGTTTTGTTGGTGGATTTGGCTTGGCCATTGGTTTGTGGGTAATATGGTGAGGAGAAGCTAAGATGGATACCGAAAGTGTCACAAAGTTTTTGTAGAGTTTTGTTTTTGAATTGTTTTCCATTATCAGTGATAAGGTGATGTGGAACACCGAAGTGACAAATAATGTGATGATTGATGAACTCACATATTTTCTCAGCTTTAGTGGAGATGAGGGGTATGGCTTCAACCCATTTGGTGTAATATTTGGTAGTGGTGATGATCCATTGATGTCTTAGGGAAGAGTGAGGATTGATCTCTCGACAAGATCCAAACCCCATTGAGAGAAGGGCCAAAGGTCGAGTGACTGTAAGGCATGACTAGGTGTGTGATGAAGATTGGCATGTTGTTGGCATTTTACACAATGCTTAACGTAGTCACAACAATCATGATTGAGGGTGGCCAATAATAGCCTAGGTGAAGAATGTGTTTTTAGCAATAGCCAAGCCACTTGAAGTGACCTCCACATATGCCATCGTGAACTTCTTTAATGGTATAGGGGATTTTAGAGAGTTGGTGAGGCATCGTAAGAGAATACCATCAAAGCCTCGTTTATAGAGAAGGCCACCCATGATGACATAATGAGAGGCCTTTTTGAGAAAGGCACGTTGTCCATTATGTGTGAGATCAGGAGGCAATATAGAAAGGGAAAGGTAGTCCACAAGCTGCTTATACCAAAGGTCTTGTGTGTTTAGTGAGGCAGTTCGGATGAGGTTAACACAACAAGATTTATAAGAAGGTCTCGGTATGCATTTTATGGTAACAAAGATGTCTGAATCGGTAGGTGAAGGGTATTTGGGAAGTGAGGCAGGCCATGGTATCCATGAATTTATTGGTGGATCATGGAATGGTTTGAATTTTATAGCGGTCAAAGGTAGTCAACATGATGCCGACGTAACATTTGTACTCTTGAAGTATTTCATTATGACATTGATAAACACCATTGACTTGGTTTACTACAGTTGAGAATCACCAAAGATATTAATGGACTTAACATCTAAGGCATAGGTAGTCATGAGACCCAATACGAGTGCTTCGTATTGGAATGATATTGTTGGTGCATTCAAAGTCGAGTTTAAATGATAAAGGCATGGGTTCACCATCAAGAGGAATGAGGATAATGCCTGCACCACCCCCATGCTGACATTTGGAACCATTGAAGAATAAGGTCATTTGGTAAGGGTCATCATCCAAAGAGAGGTTAGCAATGGATTCGTCAGGGAAATCAAAATTTGAAGATTGATTCCTAGAAAGAGGTGCATCAGTGAGCTGGTCAGCAATGGCCTGGCCCTTGATAGATTTTTGGTGGATGAATTGAGGTCTAGGTCAGCAAGAAGCATGAGCCAACGTGTGCACATGTTGATTTTGGTAAGGTTTAGCATACATGAAGTGTAAGGGGTCAGTGTTGGTCACAACATAGGTTTTGTGGTTGAGTAGGTAATGGCAAAATTTTGGTGGCAACAAAAACTAAGGCTAAGAAAAGTTTTCAGGGTGAGTGTATCGGGTTTCGTAGTCAGGGTACAACTTATGTAATAAACCACCTACTCCCTATGTTGTTCATCACGATGAGCGAGCATAGCCCCTAAAGAGTGATCGGTAGTAGAGATGTATAGGTAGAAGGGTTGGTCATCTTTAGGTGGAATAAGTATGGGTGGTTGGAGAAGGTATTGTTTTAAGGCCTCAAAATATTTTTGTGGCAGTCATCATCCCATTTGAAAGAGACATCCTTTTTGAGAAGGTGATGAAATGGTTGACAATGGTCGAGAGAGTTGGGAAATAAATCGATGAATAGATTAAATTTACCTTATAGGCTATGGAGTTGTTTAAGGTTAGTGGGTGGAGGCATTTTGAGGATGGCCTTGACTTTAGCAGGGTCAACTTCTATACCATGTAAGGAAATGATAAATCCCAGGAGCTTTCCTGAGAGAACCGTGAAGACACACTTTTTAGGCTGAAGGTGGATGCAATATTTAATGAGGTGGTCAAAGATGGTTTTGAGGACTGGTGAGGTGCTGTGTGACATTTAGATTTGGCCAAGAGATCATCCACATAATCTTCCAATATGTGATGCATGATATCATGGAAGATGTAAGTCATAGCACGCTGATATGTAGCACCAACATTTTTAAGGCCAAAATGCATGACTCGATAGTAGAAGGTCCCCAAGGGTAATAAATGTGGTTTTGTGTTGATCCTCTAGGGTGAGCAAGATTTGGTTATAACCCGAGAAACCATCCATAAGTGATAGCATCTCATGGCCAGTGGTAAGGTCAACCAACTGGTCAATACCAGGTAGAGGAAAATCATCTTTAGGGAAAGCAAGGTTGAGATCATGGAAATGGTGCAAATGTGAAGTCCCCTATCACCTTAGTGATAGGGATGATGTTAGAAATCCATTGGGGGTAATCGATGGGTAAGATGAAGGAAACTGAGAGAAGGTGTTGAAGTTCTTCTTTGACAAGAAGAGCAATGTGAGGGTGCATTTTCCTCAACTTTTGTTTTATGGGTTTGGCATCGGGAATGGTTACAATATTATGGACCATGATAGTGGGATCAATGCCAGGCATGTCAACATAGGACCAAGAAAGCATGGCTATGATTTTTAAGAAAAGAAGTGAGGGCTTCTTGTTCAAGCAACATCAGAGATTGGCCAATCTTGAGAATGTGGGGGTCATCCTGAGTGTGGATGTTGACTTCGATAGTTCGATTCATTCAACATTGTTTGCATCTCAGAAGGTAATGACCGGTGAATATAAGAGTCTTCAAGCACAAGGTAGGTGAGTATGGACTCATCATCTGACATTGAATGACATTAATAGAAGGAGTATCATCCCCTATCATGTCAGGATATAAGAAAGGAAGAGAGGAAGGAGCCTCGCCATCACGGTGATAGGTTAGAGGCCCCAAGGAAATGGTATTTATGGAAAAAAAAAAGGTAGGAGGGATAGATTCAGGATCCATCGACTCCGTTGGTGAAGGTGGTGAAGGTGGGGTAGGTGAAGAAGGTGGAGAGGGGTCAATGTCTTCAATGAGTTCAATACGGGGCTTTTTGGTAGGTAGTTTGGTAAAACCGATTCCACTACGATCATTGTGTTTACATGTGGTACATGAAATAATGGTGTGATGACCTTGTTCATAAAGGCCAAATCTAAAACCCTTCCAAGCAAAAATGGTGTAGGAAAGTGTGAGAAAAGTGGCGGTTGGTAAGTGACTGAAGGTCAGCCAAAAAAGGTCGGGTTTGTGATGGTGGTTCGGGTGTGTAAGTGGAAATATCAAGTCCCCCATAGGTAAGATGGGTACGGAGGTGGGGAGGACCATAAAGGAGATGCTCGCCTATGTGGTGATCATAGTGAGGATGTTGGTGAAGGTTTCCATACTCTTGTGGAGTAAGGAATGTATTGACATTATACAGGTGATACTCCCCCATAGTGAGGCATTGAAAAACACCTTCCAAGGGATCAGTGGTTGATATATTGGTGGCTGGAATGGAGGAAGTGTTAGAAGTTAGATCGGTGGAGGTGTCGGTTAGTTGGGAAGCTGATGTGTGACTGGTAGTAGAAGTGACAAAATGGTGGGAATAGAAGATTTGGGTGAAGGTGAGGTTGTAACAACACTGGTGGATGGGGTCGTGTGTGAAGAAGATGTAGGCAAGGAGGTAGATGCCTTAATAGGTACAAGGACATCATTGGGGTCAGTAAAGCATGTTGTAGGTTTTGAAAGGTGATGGGTCAGCTGGAATGGTATAGGAACGTCCTTCATGTTTGAACTTTACACATCGGTGCAAAGTAGAAGGAACACAACCCATGACACGAATCCAGGGTCTACCGAGCAACAAATTGTATTGAAACTCCCCTTCCAACATGTAGAACAACTCGGGAATAGTACGGGGACCACACAAACATGTGGAGGATGATAGTGCCAAGTGTAGAGGTGATAGCATCATTGAATGAACGCAACATGATTGGATGTTTATGCATGCAGTTGTTAGGTATGCGCATTTGTTCGAATGTGTGAGAGGAGATGATGTTAATGCTAGTGCCCCCATCGATCATAACACGTCAGATGCATATATTATCGATATGGATGGAGATGAAAAGTGTAGGATCTGGGTCATCGGTTTGGTGGGGGACAATTTCATCATCGAGAAACTAAGGATAACAACTTGGTGAACAGGTGGAGGTGATGAGGTAGATGGAAATTTGGTGAGTGAGGTGACATGATGAGGTGTGATAATAGATGCTACAAGTGTGGGGTCATTAGGTAAAACCTCAATAGATTGAAGGACCTCCATGAGGGCTTGATGATGTGACTCGAGGTTTGGATGAGGTCGTATAAGGACATTTTGAGGGGAGATTGGTGTAGTTGTTTGAGCATGGTGTGATGTGTGATGCCATTAGAAATGGGGTATGCGGGCCATGGATAGTTATCTTAGGTATGGGTGTAGATGGTATGTTGGGTATAGGATTGGTTGGTGGGTCAGCTATTTTTTCTTTTCCCTTCTCTGCACACGTGTAGTGACGTGTACCATGTTGATTTGAGGGAGTTGGAAAATGGAGAAGGTGTAGGGTAAGTGGTATAATGACATGAAGGGAAAAAACCTACTAGAGGAGAAAATCCTTGTGAGGTTAGTTGGGTGCAAATGACATTTGGGTGGTGGTGTGGCAAGTTCTCTGATGTGAACCATGTTAATTTCAAATTTCAGAGATGGAAAGGAAGGTCAGTGGTGGTGAAGATGGAGGTTGTGGTATAGGTGTAGGAGGAAGATGTGAAGAAGGTGGTGAGGGTGAAATAGGTTCATCATCTAGGAGGTCATCATCATCAAAATTGGGGTCAGAAGGACATAATTGAATGAGGGAAGCCTTTAGACCCTTATAGTTCTCAACATCATGTCCTCACACATGATGGTAAGTGAAAATTTTAGTATCATCAAACCCTTCGGTTTAGGTTTAAGAGGGTCATAAGGTCTAAGAGGAGGGAGAGTGATGATAGCAGAGCTTTCGAGGAGGTTAGCCAAGATGGTGGCGTATGATCCACCAATGGATCACAATGTGAAGTAAAAGTAGGTTTGGTTGGAAGATTGGGTAGTTGTGGTGGTAGTTGAGGTGATGTAGTCTTGGATTTGGGTTGTACTTTCTTTGGTGTAGGTGCAGTAATAAAAAGAGGGGTAGGTTTAACCACCTCTTTGGAAATTAACAAGTTTTTTTAATTTTTGGTGTTTTTTCTTAGGTAGAGGTGTAGGGGAGCACGTGATGTAGATGGCAAGGTAGATGGTGGGAGAGGATGAGTGACCCAAGGGGACAACTAAGGTGTAGTAGTAGGTGTTGGTCGAAAGTCGAGAGAGAGGTATAGGTGAGGTGGAAGAAAATGTCATAGGTAGTGAAGGAGGTATAGAAGGTAATGGTGGTATAGGAGGCAAAGAAGTTATAGATGGTGATGAAGGACACAAGGTTTTCCTAGGTAGAGCTATAGGCTGTGGTAAAGGGGTCAAGGGATTTTAGGTTTACCCCTGGAGAGCGTAGATTTTGTTAAGGTAGAGGGGTGAGGTCCCAAGATAGATGGTAGGGGTGAAGATGATAAAGGTATAGTTGGTGAGGTCGGTGTGTGCAGATTAGAAGGTTGGGTTTTTGTTTAGGTTGAGGGATTGGTTCAATAGGTATATGGGAAGATGTGGTCAAGTGTATCCTGATAGGAGGATGTGCAAGGTTTGATGTGGGTGTGACCCCTAGAACACTAGTGGGTTTAGATACAAGAGATGATGTTGGAACACGTCGGCTAGTAGGTAGAGAGGCAGGTATAGATGAGGATGATGTAATAGAAGATGTATCGAGAGTTATGTTCATGTGTGGTTTGGGTTGTTGAAACTTCTTTGGATAAATGGTAGAGGTGTCAGTGGAAGATGATTGCATTTGGGTCGAGACCGGGAGTAAGAGATGCCCCCAAAGTGAAGCCCTATCAACATAGTCTAGGTGGTCGGCCAAACGTGAGAATGACATTGTGGTAGATGAGGTAGATGTGGAGCGAGTGGTGATTCCCATAAAATATGTCTGAGAAATAGGGAATTCACTGGCTTCGGCCTCTATAGGTAAGAGAGCCAAAAGTAGGTCCGTAGGATCTTGGGTAGCTGATGGAGAATGGTCACCGAGTGGTAACAAAAAATCTATTGGATCCTGAATAGGTGGAGAAGACGATGGGTACTCCTCTATGGGTGGAGGAGGTATAATTGGTAGCAGCTCACTGGGTAGGGAAGCTGAAGGGGAAATGATATCGGTGCTAATGAGAGACTCCTCCGCAGGTGTACGGGGAGGTGAAGGGATTTCCTCTATGGGTAGAGGAACAGATAAAGTAGGTTCCTGTGTGGGTAGAGGATTTGGGCTAGGATTTCCTCGATGGAGGGGATAGAAGATATTTGGGAATCAAGTGGTAAGTCAAGTAAAGATAACATGTACCTCACGTGTATTACTTTCATTGTGTGAGGCATCACCAGTTTGATCATTAGATGGGGAATGGTTTCTTGAATATATGAAGGTCTTGATTGGCAGGTGCATTAGGGTTATCCAGGACTAACTCGCCGCTCTCAAGCATTCCCTGAACAATGTTTTTAAAGGTGATACAATTGCTATCACTGTGACCATTTACATCGGTGATAGTTATGTAGTCATTTTCCTTGTACCAACCTGGTATGGGGCGAGAGGGGTCAAAACCAAGTATGTGGTTTGATAGGAGGAAGGGTGATGGCATTAGCTTTAATAAGCTTTTCTAAAACAGATGAATATGGTTCCCCAATTGAGGTGTATTTATTTTGTTCTCATTTGAATTGGAAGGCTTGGACTGGTGATAGATTGGATGAAGGTTTAGCATGATTGGATGGATGGGTAGGGCCAGCCTTAAGTACCACTACATTGGCAGTTCCCTTGGCTTTGGAATAACTCATCTGAGGTTTCGAGGAAGAGGAAGTATCGTGTGATTTAAACGAAGAGTTCTTGTTTCGTAATTGTATCTTCTTCTCTTTGATGGTGTGAATTTTGAGCTTACGTGCCATGGTGAAAGCCTCATCGAATGTGCGAGAAGGTTTGCACCTGTAAGGTAGGTGAGATATGTCTAGCACAAGCTCGTGTGAAGAGCTCTATGAGTTCATTTTGTGGTAATTAGAAAGTGAGTTGGTTGATTAGGCTACGCCAATGAGTGACAAAATATGTGATAGATTCATCATCATATTGACACGTGGAATAAAGATCGGTCATGGTAACCTTCTTGATGACGTTAATCAAAAAAATGATCCAAGAAGGCTTGGGCTATTTGGTTGAATGAGAAGATGGAATGTCTAGGTAATCCACTATACCAGTCCAATGTTGGACCAGTTAGGGACATGGGAAAGGTTCAAAAGCAAAGCATCATCATGGGCAATTAAGTAACACCCATGTTTGAAAGATCACAAATGTTGCTACATGGGTCTTCCTTATTGTTAAAGTGGTTAAACTTAGGCATCTCCCAATGTACGGGATATGGGTGAATGGGAATGGATGGGTGAATAGGCTCATTACAAATCTTGTCATAGGTGAGAGAATTATGGGAGCCAAAAACAGATGCTTCTAATGTCTGCATCTTGTCCATCATTAACTTGATAAAGTCATTGTTAGGTTGTGAAGATTGGGTACCCCTAGAGTGAAAGGAGGTTGTTGTGGGACATATGAAGAATAGGACATTCCAGAATATGGTGGTGTCGAATAAGGAGGTGGGAATTGAGAGACAAACATAGAGGGTATATACCTAGACTGAATGACCGATGAAATAGGGGGCAACTGGTAGTAGGTATGTGAGGGTGGGACACTCATAGTGACCTTGGTAGAGATGGGAGGTAGAGATTGGGGAATAGAAAGGACAACATTTTGAAATGGGGTAGAGGTTACCGACACCAAGGGTGGTAGCATTGCAACTGGTATATATGAGACAACAAAGTGCGAGATGATGCTATGTTTTGGGTGGTGGATGAAGGTATGGTGGAGACTATGGGTGTAAAGAGAGGTGGGATGATGCGGCGGTCAAATCTAGCGTGGGACCTAGCTGCGACACAACTGGGGATAAAACGGTGAGGTCACCATGGTAGGAGGTGGAGCTGAGGTGGAAGTGATCATTAGGGATGGAGATAAGGATACGGGCATGCCATAGATCAATTGACCCGAGGCATCTCAAGTGGAGGCATGGGTGAGGTAGTGGCTCAAAGTAGTGGGATTCTGATCCAGAGTCGTGCAAACTCCGTGTCACCTATAGGAATGGTGATAGGTTGATTGGGATCCATGGATGATGAGATGGAAGGTGGTGAAGGACTAGGTGATGAAGGGCTAGGTGGGAGTGGTAGTTGACTAGCGTGAAATACGAGGGCTTACTTGACTACGGGTCAGCACCATGTGGGTAGGAACTGATTTGGTGAGACTGTATTATGTTTGAATGGCACAGAACACAACAGAACTAGGAAAAAAAGTCAATGAATGAATTAGGTTGGTGGTGAGTGTAAAAAACACACAGGTGACCAAAGCTGGTTTGGGTAACCGATGCTTGGTTAGGTTAATCGGTGCGATTCATATGAAAACCAAAAATTCTATTAAATGATGGTCCCAGATTGACAATTTTCACACAGGATGAGACGTAAGGTGACTGTGATTGAATTAATGACAATATGAAAGGTGATAGGAGCCTTTTACAACTTAGAAAGTGAAATAGGTGTCTTTTGGATAGGTATCCAAGAAGACTTTAGACCGATGCTGGTTGGGTTAAACCGATGCTGGTTAAAGATAACCGTAGCTGCTTACTGTGAAATTGAAACAGAGAATAAGAAAAATGGTTGTGATTTAAAAATCTAGTGTTGAATCAAACCCAGAAGTCTGAGAATGATGTAGATGTGGTCTAGGCACACTTAGAAGAAGTTAGAATACACCGACTATGATTGGGAGTGTGTAAGGAAAGAAAAAATGATGATCGAAAGCTCTCACCTCAAAATGCAAATCAAGTAGAACACTAAGAAAGAACATTCCTAGAGTGCCTATTCTATTACGTTTGTTCAACTTATGTTATTTGTATGGACTGACTATTATGAACAGAACAATAGAATTTCTTGGTGAGGAAGGCTTCCTACAAAGAAATAATTCTAAAGGGTGAGGTTTCAGGAATGTTATGGTGGGGGTGGGCTTTGCTCTAAAGTATGACTCGACAGAGCAGCGAGCTGGGTGCCCACTGTACCATGATTATGTGATCACCTACAACTTCTTCCAGGTAGGATGTTGTTTAAGAATGTATGTATTTTGAATTTTTGTGTGGTTTGGTAAGACTAGAGAAAGAGAAAAGGATAGAAGTGTTTTTCTATGATTTCGTTTGTCAACCATCAGCTGGTCATGACTTCCAGCAGTATAGGTTGCCCTCAATTAATGTGAGCTAATGAGCTAAATCAGAATGCAATGCACTTGTTTTAAACCCAAATCAAAAGTATGATATTTGATGACAACAATAGATGAATAGGAAGAGGGATGCTCTTTCACTAAAATGTAGAAAACAAGAATAAGAAGGTTCTTTTTAAATACACCAAAAGAAATGTGTCTTTCGGAGCAAGTAGAAAGAAGAGAATGTTACCAAGGAGAAAGTCTTAATGTGAATGCTACTTAGAAGGGAAACAAACACACACAATTTTTCACCTAGGAATGAAGAAAGATGCAAGGAACCCCGAATGGGTCCCACCAGGCGTGCCAAAATGTTTCACCTGATTTCTTAGTTTTTCTGAGAAGTACTTGATGAAACAAATAAGGTAAAGGTGGTAAGAGGAATACAGGTTTGAGATGGTTGAAGGTTGTATGCGCACGTATCTGAATTCTAAATCAAAGTGATTGTGAGACCTTCCTTTTGGCTAGGAGGAACTACCTGTATAAGAACCAAAACAAGACCACCAAAGAGAGTTAAACAATATATGCAGTGGACTGCCTAACATGTGCTAGATCCTGGAAGTGCGATACTTCCTAGATGGCTGTCAATCCATTGTTTAAAACAATTCAATGCTAAAACAAAGTAAATATTGTCCTACTGTAGTTTAATATGATTTAGGCATCTCATACAAAACACAATAGGCTAGATCTAATCTAACAGGATAGGCTAGAAGGAGATCCAGAGGTCAAGTAGGTTGGTTATAGGTGAATTTGAGCTAATAGGCTAGGTTAGATACAAATCTGAAGGTCAAATAGGTGTTCAAGTAGGTATATGTCAGAAATAAGTTGTTATTCTAGAAAAAATCAGGTGACACAAAGACCACCATGGTTTTATAAAACGATGATGGTTGGAATGTAACGGCGACGGTTAGAGAGAACCAATGACGGTTAAGTCGGGGGTTGGTGGAATCACACAGTCTGGGTTTTGGAGTTTTGGGGCAAAAGTGGAGTGGATAGAAGATGGGGATTGATCACAGAGGGGGTGTAGATATGTTATGAAGGTCTGAGACTACTGAGGAGGTCAAATAGGAAATTAGGCCAAGTGTTAAGATGATTGGTATGGAAGGTGGCTATAATTGGAGAGAGGGAATGGACAGAGAGTAAAAGACTAGGTTCCTTTACCCCAAAGACTACAAATGATGATAAGAAAATGAAATAGATGGAAGGAGGATACTTACTCTTCTGTGAGGTACAGGTCTAAAGAATAATGAAGAAGTTTCGTATTGGAGGATGCTTGGGAAGAAAGTCTCACTATTGTGCTAGTGTATTTGGTTGCCTTTGTTGATCACAAATCAATCTTCATTCTGCTGTCACATCTAAAGAGATCGAATTGAGATAGAAGTTTTCTCACAAAACCAACCCATATTACAAAGTTGTAAATGGGTCTAAATAGGCCATTTGGTCCATTCCAGTATAACTAGTGTTGGTTTAGGGTGAACCGGTGTCGGTTTAGGGTGAACCAACATCGGTTTGGGTGAGATATCTCGGGTTGTTCAAAAGTTGCCTAGGAAGTTGTTCCGCCATTTGATAAGGGTCTCTTCTTTTCCTCGGGGAAAAATGACCTTAGGAGGCTTTTTAAATGTGAGGTGAGGGGATGGGTCTAATGTTAGGTTTTATTTAGGACATTGGTTTAGGGTTTAGGTTAATGGGTCAAATGATGGGGGTGATTAGGTGAGGTGCATTTAATAAAGGCAATTATATTAAATAGGTGTGTGAGGGGGAGTGAATTAATTTAATGTAAATAATTAAATTAATATGTGAGTGGGTAAAAGGTCATTAACTTAATTAAAATAATTAAATTAATATGTATGGAGGTAAATAACATTAATTTAATTAAAGTAATTAAATTAAAATGTGTGCAGGAGGTAGGTGATAAGGTGCTTGAGGATGAGGAAGTGATTATAGAGTTGTGCTTAGGGGACCAAGGTGACTACAACACAAGGTCTACATGTATAATAAGGTAATTTTTCATGTTTCCTTGAATTATAAGAGTGAAGCATAGAAATGCATTGTGTGCCTTATATGTAATAGGGTGATCTCATTTAAGATTGGTGACACATTACGATAAATGATGCAAGCTATATGCAAATACAAGAAATAAACATGAATGTGAAATAGGCGAGCTTGTACTTTGAATTGATAACATTTTTACAAAACCTTTCAAAGGTTGTAATTATGCGGGATCAAGGAAATAGTGGGAGTGTTAGGTGAAATTCAATTCTCAATAAAGATAAGTGATATTTTTAGTGGTTTTTTTACCGAAAGGTTTTCCCACTTAAATCTTGTGTTATGTGTTATTTAATTTCATTGTTATGCATGCAATCTATGATTTAATTCAATCTAATTCAAGTATAATTTTAAACATTCATAAACTATAATCCTTGGAAATTTTATCTGGTGTATATCAATTTTTTTGGTTTATTATTTATCCCCTCCTCCTTAACATAGATATGCTGAAATATAATAATGTCCTTGAGGTATGGAAATAACATACAATGCTCCTTAAGAAATGAGTTGCTGAACAATCTCCCAAGATTTGAATCCACTTTGAGGTAGACACCTTTAATAAACCTCTTGACTAGAATAATCAACTTATACATCACCTCTCTCAATATGATACTCGTATATTTTATATGGGCATACAAAACTCTTAATGGATGGATAAATTTTATTCCAATGTAGATTGAATCATTACTCAATATAAATAATTCATATGTGAACCCATATATTATAAACATATAACTAACTAATGGGGGAGGTGCGCCACATGTTAACATCTATATCAACCCATATACACTATAATATGATATCTTGAAGTACATAACATAGTGTAGAAAATAGTGATGAGAGAAATATAAGTAGTAATAAATTACATGAAACAAGATATGTCAGCGTTCCATAAGAGACATGTTTAGCCCTATTAATTTTAAAAATAGTGTGTACATGATATCTAATTAATTTTAATGAGGAATTAAAAAGGAACTATGATAAAACAATAGTAGATGTATAGTGTGGAAGGATTCCCCCAAGAGATGAAATTAAGGAACCAAGGTAGCTCCTATTAACATGTAATGATATGTGCATCCTACATCAAACTCAAGTATACACCCCCAAACTCATGTGTGTAAAGATTACAAAAATATATGTTAGTAATCAAACCAGAATGGAAAACAACATATGTATTATAAAGTGATAACAAATCAAGCTATGTGTATAGGTATTTGTTTTCTATATATATAAATGCTTTTATATTATTGAATATAGCTATGTACAAGGAGAGAGGGAGTTGAAAATTTATCTGATTAGAGCCACATGAGGAGGTGAATATGATCTAGAAGAAATGGGAGGTGCAAGCCTTAATATTTCCAAAAAGGATGTTTATATGTAATTGGTATAGAAGTAATAACATGTTCCATTGAAACCTTGGGAGGAGAGAAAGGTAGAATACATCCATAAGATACAATGTGTGATGGAGTAGATATGTGAAGATGATTTGAAGAGAGATATCCGAGAGAGATAATATGTGTACTAGAATACTTATGAGGAATCATGTGAGGGTGAGAGCCATGATATATAACATGTATGTGAGAAGGCCTATTAAGAGACACTGGGAGGGTAAGATCCACTAGATATAAAATGTGTGCTAAATTACCTATCATGAGACCTAGGGGGACTAGAGCCACTAGAGATGACATATATGAAAGAATTACTGTCAAGATACTTAGAAGTAGGAAAATTAGATGTTTTATGAGGTAATAGTGGAAGAGAATACTCAAAAGGTATGCCTTAAATTGTGACAACTTCTTACTAATGAATAAAATTGAAATACTAATGTATGATAAAAGTAACATCCCTACAAGTATGTGACCAAGGAAGACATTAATGCATTTCACCTAAGACAAGAGTGAAAGCCATTAGAAATGGATTGTATGTAGAAAAAAATCCAACGGTGATGGGAAAAATAATATCAATGGGAAGAATTAGAATCATGTGCAATGTGCAAGTTTAGAATAACCTAGAGAATGAACTAAATTGAGAGTACATAGATTATCCTTATTATGTGGATCAACCAAAACACTATCCGTAAGAAATTGATTGATATATGAGGGAATTTACAAATTATCAGAGAAAGGAGTATCATCCATATCAGATTCATTAAAAGTAATAACTGGTGTAAAAGGTGGTGTAGGGCTAATAGTGTTAATCATTGCATCTAATGGGTGATCATAATAATGTATATGTGGCAGTTTATGATAATAATTATGCACTTTAGGAGTATATTTGTTAGTGTTATGATTACGCAATGGATCATTAAATATTTTTCAGATTTTTATTATCATTAATGGGCTTAGATGATTGAGTGGGTTCATCTCATTCGATGGAATTTACATCAATAAGATATTGTATAACATTTTAAAGCTTGATATCTTGATTAGTGATGTGAGCAATTTATTTATGATAGTTGTAATAAACATTATCATCAAAATTTTATTTTGAATCTTGATTGCATCAACCTTAATTTGTGAAGGGAGAGAGACAAGATTGCACTCACTAAAGTAATTACTTTAGAATACTATGAGGAACATAGGGTAGACGTGTAAATTTACTTCATATAGGTTGTAATTGTGGATTAGTAGGTTAGGAGATGGAATTATAAGTGTCTTTAGTAGTATCCTCATTATTAGAATTTTTTCATGTGTATGTAGATTTTCTTGAGAACTTGATGTTAGATGTAGGAGAAAAGATAACAAAATATATAAGCTTATCCATATGTACTAACTTGGCCTCATTTTTCTTGAGAATATGGTGTAAATGAAAAAATGAGGGGAAACTATCAAAGATAATGGATTCTTGCAAAAGAATAAGAAAGCTTTGTGTGAAGAGATCTTAAAGTTCTCCATCAGCTACAATAATATTCATTTTAGTAATAATAGTCTAAAACATAGTCATTGATGTGTTCATTAGACCCTTGGTAGACTTTAGAAATTTTAGCATAAGAAAATTTATCATCAATTTTTATAGAGAGTTATGTAAGAAACTAATTATCCAAGGTAGTGATATAGCACACATAATGTTTGGGAGGATAATATAACCATTGCAAAGAAAAGTCCTTGAGAATTCAAAGGAAAATATTTGTGAGTAAGATGTCATGAGATGCATAGTCAAAGAAAGCCACATGGAATGATCAAAGGTGTTCTATGGGGTCACTCTTTCCATCATAAATATGAAGGTTAGTAATAAAAACTAAGAGGCAAGGAGTAAGAAGCCACTTTTGGGGCAAGTGGGTTATGAAGTAATTGCCATAGTGTGAGAAGTACTAGATATAACTTATTGTAATTATAATATGTGATATTTTAAAGTATGAACAAGTGTTTCAAGGGCCTACATACTAGAATAAGAATCATGTGAAGAACTATTATTGCAAGTAGGAATATCAAATGATATAGGGATAGGCATAGATACGTGAGGCATTAAAATATTATGTGCCCCTATATATGTATGCATACTAGAAGTAGGAATACTAGATGTCTCTTAGTGAGATGTCCTAAAAATTTATGTCTCATTATATTTATAATCACAATCAATATTAACAAGAAGAAAAATATTAAAAATAGGCTTAATATGATGATGATTTGCATGAAAATGTGTAGAAAAGTTATATACAAGTTCCAATTATTCTTGATCCATAGTGTGATCCTCATAATGGTTATAATCCTAAGAATTTTAACCATTGGTTTCCATGTCATGGAATGGTACCTCATTAGCATCATCAAGTATAGATGGAATGGTACATAATGGAGAACAATCCATCAAGATACTACACTTGTGAGTAGGAGGAGAAATCTCAATATGCTTGATGGATTGATTGTTAAGTTGATTACTATGATAGAAGACCACATGAAGGAATAATATGAGAACTAAAAATATTTAGACACCAACACTAACAAAAGTAACCCTATGGAAACCATGATTTGATCCACAATGTTCAAATCAAGATTAAAATTCACCAAATGTTTACACCCTTTTTAACTATATAGATTTAATGGTATGAAAATTAACAACACTTACAAGGAATGTAAGGTTAGGAAACTATGTTATATTATGATAAATTAACTTCCAACATTAATTATAAAATATCATAATAATGTATTAGTTCTAGAAATAAATGATTATAAAATACCACAAGCAAGAAAAGAGGAAGATAAACTTAGATATACAAGAATATATAGAAGAGATCTAGTTGTTGATTTAATAAAATTTAAATCTATGTAAAGGAGCTGTTGATTAGATAAATTAACAAAGTATTCAAGAAATATCTAGCTATATAAATACAAGAAAGAATGGTAGCTAGGGTTTTTAGAATGAGTCACTTGCCTCCGTAGGTCCGAATCGATTATGGGTTAGTGAACAATTTAGAAAGGATAAATCTAGGATATGTAAGCTCCAATTAATAAACTAGAATGTGATGATCTTAGGGATTAAAGTGCCTCAAAGAGAACATGGATGTCTAGGAATTTTCATCTACAAAATAGCTTTACGTTTTATGTTGGTGAAATAATTTTTTGTGTTGTGAATTAAATGCTTATTTTACTAAATTGTGACATATTCCAGTGAATTGAGACTCTAGTATTTCAAGTATTGGAAGAAATCCATCTCTATTTTTGCGTATATTGGATTCCATTTTTTGTGTATATTGATTCCATTTTTGGCTATCTTGGATTCCATTAGTAGCCATATTATATTCCATTAGTAGCAATATCAGATTCCAATATTGTCATTATCAGACTTATTCAAGTTCCAATTTCTCTATTATTGGATTCCAGATTCCATAATATTGGATTCCAATTTACCTATTTTTGGACTCCAATTTCACTATTATTGGATTTTAATAACTCTATTATTGGTTTCCACTTTCACCACATAATCCCGATATGCAACCACTTACATGAGCCTAGCATTTTCTATCTTATATAACCCAAGCGGTTGTTAACTTACATAACCTAAGAAGTTGCAAACTTACATAAGCCAAGCAACCGCTAACTTACATATTCCAAACGACTTCTAACTTACATATGTCAAATGCCGCTAACTTGAAGATAGTGCGTAAGTGATTGTTGTCATTTATGACACATTAATCTTATTATCATCATACATATACAACTATTCATGCATACCTTATTCAAATCAATAGTAGTGTTTCAGATAGCATTAACCATACCACTCTAACTATTGTTTTTGTTATAATTTGAGGATTCTAATAAATATGGATTCAATCAACTTGTATATTATATAATGTTACAATAAATATTTAAATAAAAATTACATCATAACATAAATAAATAAAGAAATACTTATATGAAATAAATAACACATGTGACATAGTATTTATAGTGGAAAACCCTAATAGGGTAAAAACTACTTTGACAATAACCTTTTAATTTACGTAAATTATTTTACATACAAGAAGATCACCTCCTCCTTTGAAACCCTATTTACCAAGGGTAAATACAAGTCACTTGGTTTGAATACCTTTGATATATTTCCCAAAAAATCAAATGAGGACCTAAAGTCCTTTTTATATAAGGTGATTGGGTATGTCTCCGACCCACCTTTTCAACCTAAAATGGTTGACGATATACATAGGTGAGTGTATTTAATAAATAGAAACATAAATTATTCACATTATTAAATACTTACCTAATGTATATTACCTAGGTATGAATATTTAATAATAGAAAAATATTTCATATTATTAAATATTTAGCCTATATAATAGTGATGAAACCATATTAATTAAGGATTAGCCGAGACCACTTAATCATTATGTTCCAACAGTTCCTAAGGATTTCCCTTATTTCTACACTCGTTGAGAGTGCTTCACCTCTTCCATCTTCTTCTTCTCCTGTGATTGCTTCTACCATAGTGCATGAGTCTCTACCTCGTGTTGTTTCTTCTCATTCTACTCCTACCTTATCTACACTTCCTTCTTCTACTTCACCCACACCACATGTTACTTCTAGTAATATTTCCCCTTCATCCTCTCATGTGGCTCCTTTGACTCACACTCCTCACGTATCTTTAGCTTCGGAGCCTACTATCTCCCCTCTTGATATACCTATGATCACACACAATGGAAAGCTCCAACCTCTTAATACCTTGTTTCCATCTTCTTCTATTCCATCACATGACATCCTATCCCTCATGCATGTCATAGGAAAACTTCAGTCTCAGGTTCACTCTCTCACCTTAGAAATTAGGGCTTACTATGCATCTATAGACAAAAATTCCTTTCCCAAGAAAATTCATAACTCAACCTTTCCTAAGGATTTATCCATGCCCACATTTACTTGCTTCAACAAGTATTGAAGACCCTTGTGCTAATATTGCACATTATTGCACTCTTATGGCCTCTTATTCTAATGATCGACTATTACTTAAGGCCTTTTAGTTTAGTCTAGTTGATGATGCACTTTAATGATACACCCATCTCCATTTTGGTTTTATTAGCACTTTCTACAATATGGAGGATGCATTCCTTTGTAGGTGTATTATAAATTATTTTCCTAGGGTCACATATGATCACATTCCCACTCTCCATCGGGGCTCTTGAACTTATTCAGATTACATCTTATGCTTTAACGCGTGCATACATCAACTTATATTTCATCTTAGTGACTTGGAAAAGTAGTTCCTCTTCTGTCGTGGTATTATTCCTCCTCTAAAGCAATGCTTATAGTATGATACTTGTGAGTCCTTTATCCTTTTGTGTTACAAGGTTATTGATCTAGATCAGGACCTTCTTGCTTCTTCTCTAGTAGATCCTTCCCATGTTTCTCCAATTACTAGGCCCTCTACTCTTCTACACACACTTCCAATTCTACACCCTCAACAACCTCCACCTTTAGCTACAACTCAAACACACCATGCTACTCCTACTCCACCTCCTCGCAAAAATCCAAAGAAACCCTTAGCTCAACCCAAAGTACACATGCAACAACCTCAGTCTCCTCCCCCATCTCCTACACATGTCTCTCCACCTCTGCGACCACTTACCACTACTACTACTTCACCTCAGTACCACGAGCCTTTGTGCTTTTCACCTAATGCTCAAGCTCATGATGTTTTATGTATATTACTTACTAAGTGATTAATTTGGCTTCCTTCCAATCACCACCACCCTCCACACTGGTTACAATGAGAACATGATCAATATTAGTGTAATTACAACCGTATTATTGCCCGTCATGTCAATTATTATATTTCCTTACGTGAGTAGTTACAACATTTAGAGGACACTGGTGTCATATATTTTTCCTCTCATGAGAAATCATTTTCTCCTTCACCACGACAATGTAGGTGTACACCCCTAGGTCTCCTATGCCTGGTTCTTAGTTTTTTCATCAATCACCACAATCACATGATCACTATCCACCACTCTCATTTCTTCCACCTCACTCACACTATTCATCACATCCATCCCATGGGTTTATTCCAATCTTCGCATATCCCATGCCACTCCATATCTCACACACTTTGGTCCATACACTTATGTTCCATCTATTCCATATGCATCCACCTCCACCCATCATCCTAGTCGTCGATAGGTGATCATTATCACCTTATCCCCAATGATGCACTTGTGTTGTTATGGTTACTTGACAACTATTGAGGGATTAGTTTTACCAATTACTTTCATCACGCACTCCATCGTTCATCTAGCACACCTAAATAATTTCCCGATGATGCTCTCTTTATTACATGGCTCATACATGACTACCGAGGGTATTATTCCATGTCCCTATTCATCCATACACTTGGGGGCATTGTTAATCCCTACCTCTCCTATTTTCACCACTTTATCATATTACCATTATATTACATTTTCACATCTTCATTATGCTACATTTATCTATTTTCACATTTATTATATTATCACCATCACATTACCTATGCACTACATACTTTATTCATCTCATTAATCACATTACATTAGTTACCTACATCATCATATTTTATCTACCATTACTAACATCATCATAAAAATTATATTCATCACATACACTAAAATACACATACTAGAACAATAACCATATAACCATGAACTTTCCATTACATCACAAATAAAAAAACATCTCAATTATCGATCACATACATATCCAAAATAGCTTTCCATACATATAGTGTTTATAAAATCATTGTCACAAAACATGTTTCATCACTAGAGAACATGACCCCTACATCATATTTGATTCTAACTATCACAACTCATCATCACTATCACTCTTGTGTATCACGAGAGCCATCAAACTTGACATCTTGCCACCAATGTGATGCCATAATTCATGGCCCCAAAACTTCTCCACCTATTTGCACAACATTGAAATCTCCATGTTTTGCTTCGAGAACTAATGCTATAAATATACATATTGGATGAACACATCCTGAGCCAAGGGACCACCACCTACCACCTCTTGGGCCCAAAAAGTCTCTTACCATGCCTTGTCCCTCTCGCTAAGAAGCACCGTACATGTCTCTGCTGCTGTGGCTACTAGCTCAAACAAATGGGTATACTCACCCAAGATGTTTTCCACGCGCTCTAGTATCCCCCACATAGCCCATAGCTAGGCACATTACATATTAGTATGTGGATCGATGTGTCTACTATCAAGAACCAAGAGGCATCTCCGCATCCACAAGATACAACCTCATTTTAGTCAACTACATACAAAACACAACATCAACAATTCATTAACCATATTACCATACACAAATACTTATGATTTTCCATCACTAGCACTACAAGGTTAAGGATTCCTCCTCCCCACTCATCCTACTGGTAACTACATAGCACCCACAAATATAGGGTATAGTAATACCCATCGATAAGTTGCCCATCACGCTCAATAATCCTATGTAATTCCTGCATCATCACCATCCACAATTACTATCGCTAGGTCTAGCACATCTAACCCCAATTGTACCAAATACTGCTGTTTTGGGCCCCGACCTAGCATTAGTCCTCTTAGGATCTCTCACTGCATTGTAACTATATATATGGCCTTTGTGGCACATCCTGTGTGATCTCGAACTACCATGACACTCTCTCCACGAAACATCTCCGCTACACTTGGAAATCAGTCTTTTAACCATCTGGTTCTTCAAATACATCAAATTTTTGTCACATCCTCGGGTGATCCCCCATACTCACGATATGGCATCCATGTCAATGACTCAGCCCCATCCTTTCTATCAATGCTTTGAAGATATCCATGTGCATATTCGTACAATGAATATCTACCTAACACCACACAAATATCTCGAACACATCCACTCTCCTTGTGGCCCTCTAACTGACCTCACAATGGCTATGTGCTCATATGCCCATACATGTAGTAGTGTGGTGGCCCATATACCTCCACCATGCTCATTGTGTGTAAACCGATACAAGTCCCTATACATGTGGGCCAACACACACTGCACCCACATATATCATGTCCCATCCTCCTCTATCTATTGACATATGTCGTGCATCTTATACAAGATGCCGACACCCCTCCCTCCTTTGCTATAAAATTTGTTATCACCATTTCGATGAACTTCCACAAACACAAAACCCTCGACTAAAATATCACATCCAGACTTATATGGGCTTCCATGAGAACTGGGGCCCCAATAAAATATAACCTAGCTAAGTGCATCTACCACTCCATATCCATTACCACCATCACACCGTACTATCTCCCCAACTAATGAAAACTATAGTATGCGATATACATCCTCTAGTGTCACTATTATCTCTCTCATAGGAAACCAAAATGTGCATGTGTCTGCACACCATATCTCACACAATGCAGTCAACATAGGCATATTATGGGTAACATCCCCCATCTATGCTATATGCCATAGGATGGCATGGTCCAAAACATCCCACTCATCATCTAACTAACATAATCATAGAAGTGTACTCATATGCCGACCACCATGGAACTACCTTAAATGGATATCCTCTCGCACACAACACGAAAAATAAAAAACATAATGCTTAGAACCCTTTCTATGATAAAAACTACTCAACATATTAGAAAAACATTTCGTAGTAGTACCATGCAAAACCAAAATTTCCTAGACCATGACACCCAACATTTGTCTTTGGGGTGCCCTAGAGAAGGACACTAGCGCGTGGATTTGAGTGCTCTAGTTCCACGGATAACTAGCACCCTCAATGCTTTTATAAAGGTCCCAAATGCCAAGAAAACTTCAAATCTCCAAAACAAAAAAATTCAACTCAATAGTCTATACCACCCTACATTTTAGTAAAAAAATGCACTTACTAACTCTACTATCAGTACGTGATTCTACCCACGGTCATCACTCTCTCAAACCAGTCGAGACAAAGAGGTCTTGTTTAAGGCATCCTCACTTGCTTTGCATACACTCTTACACTCATGCAAAAACAAATGAAGTGCTAAGCTACCTTTTCACTTTTCTATTTATAAGCCCATTATAAACGCCATCTTTCCTATGGCCTACATTTCATGCTTATCATCACCAATAATACACACAACACCATTTCAGTCATATCTTGTGTTTTTTTACTACGATTTGCACCCTTTTTGCAGAATTAATTTTAAAATTCCACCTACCACCATACTAGACATGTTTTTACACGTTATACACCATCTAAATGTTTTCTATTCATTACCACTTTGTGTTTTAACCTCTTGCCATTACTTTCAGCTTAGACTCGCTCGCTCACCACTCCCTCTTTCACCAAAAGGGGGGCATATCATTAGGGGTCCCCCTATAATCCCCCTTATATCACCATGCATTCCAAAATAGTGAATCCAACACCTCACAACTTATACCATGACACTTCACCATCAATCTCCCCTAATGACCTAATCTGGGGGCAACAATCATGTAACATTTTCTAAAAACACCTTTGCACATCGTAACTTATCAATTCCCCTAATGACCTAACTTGGGAAAAAAATGACTAAAAACCATCTTACGTGACATCTTATCAACTCCTAGAAACCTTCCCCTAATGACCTAACCTGGGGGAAATTAGCATAAAACCTCGCCATGAGTAACCAACCAAAAGTAACCAATCAAAAGCCAACACGTTCAAATCAGACCATTCAAATCCACGAGTAGTCTCCCAGATGACCTAACTTGGGAGTTACATTCACCATTCCATTCCTAGATGACATAACTTGGGATTTTATTCTATACTCCATGTTCACTTCTAGATGACCTAACTTGGAATCCATCTCATTCTCTATCGCATCCGCTTCCTCATGACCTAACTTGGAAGCCATCTCATTTTCTATCGTGATCACTTCTAGATGACCTTACTTGGAATACATTTCATTCTCTATCATGTTCACTTCCTCATGACCTAACTTGGAAGCCATCTCATTTTCTATCGTGTTCACTTCCAGATGACCTAACTTGGAAGCCATCTCATTCTCTATCATGACTGCTTCCTCATGACCTAACTTGGAAGCCTTTACATTGTGGCAACACCCGTGAAGTGGGGGAAAGATTTCATTTCCTCTTATCACTCCTATATGGGTCAAATTTTTAAACCGAACTCATCTAGATCTTAAATAACCACCTTTTTGATATAATTCCATCTACAATGGCTAGATCTTGGGGATGTAGTTAAAGCTTGGAGAATAACACACTTTTCTCCCTACACTCTTCCTCTAGCATTCAGGTTGGGAAATGATCTCTCCCTACCCACCTATTTGATATATAAGCGTGTGCAAAATCATCTAATCATCATTTCCATTTTCTATGCTTCATCGTGACATTTACACTTTTTACGTTGCATGGATCAACCCGCTGATCCATGGTTCAACACGCTTCTACTACACATCTACACATTCTTCTACACCTTGGGATTCTCCAGATTTTTCTCAGATACACATCTCTATCTACTTTATGTTACCAAGATTTTTTACGACCAATAGAAAGTGGGGGAAACTCGTAGTCAAAAATCACTAATTTACTATTACATTTATACCGCCGAGTATGTTAATTTACATATGGATCTTGCGTAGTAAAATTATTCACTAGTGACCTATTTCTAGGGTTTTTGTGGTCAGTGACTTAGTCATCTTGGTTTTTTTGTAGTTCAATAAATGGAGTTGTCTCTATATTTTTTTCCATATCTTAGAGTGTCTTAGATGTCATAGTTAGCATAATTGTTGTATTTTAGTCTACATCGGGGTGCCTAGGTTTGCACTAGGGTGCCTCGGGGTGCCCCGCTTTTTTATTTTAGGAGCTTGTGTCATCATGATTTTTGGTATTAATTTATTTATTCGAGGTTGGTCCTAACGGTCACCCCGTGTATTCCCCTAGGTCATAGTTGGTAGTTTTGGGTCACTAGTGTTGAAATTTGAGCAAGAGATCCCTATATAAACAAAGCATACTCACTCTATTATGGACAGACATCACACACATCAAGGGAAGCTATCTACAAAGGCAAGGGACTGTATTTGGGATTCTTCTACATCTGCATCACATCTACATCACACAAGCACAAAGGGAAAGGGTTGTATTCTTTCCATTCTTTCCATTCTATCCATTATTTTGCATTTTACATCTAGTTATTGCCCCTTATTACCGCATCATTAGTGCTAGGGAACCCTAGGCACAAAATTAATCACACATGCACTAGAACTACATTAGGGTCCGTAATGTAGTGCAACACTAAATAATAAGTCCACTAGTTTGGTGGTTGAGGATAGTCTGACCCCACTAACCTTTTGTTTTGCAGGTCACTATTCAGTTCATCTGACAAATCCAACATGATAGACATGAAGATTTTCATACCTCCTTGCGAAATAGCCAAACATAGATCCTGAGTATTTTTACGCTTCCCAACACCAATAATCTAGATGAGGGTATCCCTAAGCACCCCACTACACTCCCAAGAACCTCAATACAGATAGACACCAACTCATGCCCTTCCTCAAGTCATTTTTCATAGCCTTCCAATTCCGCATACCAATCTGCAATAGTCCAACACACAATAATGTACATTATATACGGGTTAGTAACATATCCCTCTCATTTCTATTATTTTAATCAATTCAAATACAAAATAAAAATATCTAGTTCTAGCACTTCGATATAACACTTAGTTTCTATTTATATTAGCTCATAAAATAGTTAAAAACCCTATTTTTAGTTAATCAAAATCTTTGTGTGTCTATTTCCTTTCGAAAGAGTTCACATTAAACTTTCTCCCTTGGAACAATCTTCTTCTTCTACTTTTCGAAGTGAAATTAGAATTTTGGATTAAAAATAACACTTCTTTTTATTATGTATTGTATTAGTGAAAGACATACTCTCTACCTATTCATTATTGCTCTCATCAAATTTCACTTTCAATTTGGGCTTAAAAATCTCTGCATTTCATCCTTGTGTATGTGCATTTAAATCACCTAAATTTATTTGTAACCTATATGCTGGAGGTCATGACCAACTGATGGTTGGCAGGAATTAAGTGTAGCTCACTTCTTGCACACACATCCTAAAACCGAATCACTTGAAAAAATTACACACTTCTTAAACATCTTCCTTCCCGATAATTACCGTTAACGACTAATAATTGAATTAGTTGTATATCTAATTGGTGTTCTACCTTGTCATCATATCAAAGATGTATCACATGTACTAAAAGGTATATCAGGTCCCTTTATCTAAAACACACCTAAAAATAGCCATAGATTGCTTATAGGGCACCCTCGTTGACCAAAAACTCTATTCTACTCATAGTTAGTTTTAAATGGCATAAGCCACACAACATAAAATCTATAGCATAGGATTGTGTGTTTTGTTATCTTTTGATTGATTGTGTTTTGAGTTGTGAGACCGTATCATCTTTTTTTCTTATCCTTCATGCCCCACCATCAAAACTGATATATTCTAGTTATTTTTGGGCATGTTAGGACTCATCACTTCCATACTCATTTGTTGGGTTGGTATTTTCATTTTACTTAATTACCATAAATTCAATTTTTCATCTCCTTTAATATTTCATAGTAACTAGTATCATCCAATAATGGCATTAGTTACCTCTTCATACTGAAATCATTGTCTCGATGGTGTTGGTTCCTTGTTGTTTTGGTTATTTTTCACAAAAAAATGTTCAATTCATAAACAAACATTTTCTGTGACTTATTTTGTCACTCCATCACATTTCTAAGTCTCTTATATCATCGCCGAGTCTAGGTTCATTTTTTTCACCCTTCATTTTCATATTTTCAAATCTATCATTTATCCATAGTAAGTGACATCAGTCCGTTGACTTGCATCAATTACTCCTCTCCACCGAATCGGTTAGCCAATCGGCATTGGTCTCTGTGTTTTTATTTTTCTTCCAAAACAATGACCAAATTCAACTTTCTCGTATTTAATCGATATATTTTTATGTGTTTCTATACCATCTACAAAAATCACACTACCTATTCTACCACTATTCACATGGTTTTGACTCACAAACAAGCCAATGCTCTAGTTTTTCACGCTAGCCACCAACCACTACCACCTAGTCCTTCACCACCTTCTATTTCTTCACCCATGGACCCCACCTCACCTATTGCTATACATGTAGGTGATGAGGAGTTCACAAAACTCCTTGATCACAATCCCATAGCCTTACAACATTATCTTTCTCACTCATCTACCCATGACTCATCAAGACAACTTATCTATGGTATGCATGTATCCATTCCTTCGTTTTGGCCTCCACTTCCGTATCGGCCACCACTAGTGTAGTAATACCTACTTCTACCTTACCACCTATCATTTCTCATATCACTCCCACATCTTCTATATCTACCACACCTACAACACCTATCACATCTTTGACATCTACCTCGCCATCATCTACAGTCCTTAGTGTAGGGATTTCCACCTCATCGTTCCTATTACCTCATAACCTCTAGTTACGTTAACCCCCTTTCATAGTTTTCATGTTTATACCGCTACCCCGCCACCTATTTCCATGAGGGTTTCTACACACATTCCTCCCACCTATACCTTGTCTCAACCACCACTCGTCACTTACACTTCCTATTCGGGTATATGCCATCATCATCTGCCACAACTTATATCCCCCCTTCTCAATTTTCTTACTTAACACCTCCATATACAGGTGTCCCTTCTATGTCCTACTCATCATATCCACCTCCTTATACTATTGGAGGTCCACCTCAATCTAATATGACTAATGATTTGATCAAAATTATGATGGATAAGATGTAGACCCTAGAAGAATCTGTTTTGAGCTCCTGTAATTCTCTAACTTATGAAGAGATTTGTAATGAGCCTATTCACCCTTCTATTCCAATTCATCCATACCTTACACATTAGGAAATGCCAAAATTTAACTGATTTAATAGTAAGGAATATCTGTAACAACATTTGTGATCTTTTAAACATGTATGTTATCTAATTTCCCATGATGATGCCTTGCTTCTTCAAACTTTCCCAATGTCCTTGACATGACCTGCCTTAGACTAGTATAGTGCTTTACCTAGGCACTCTATCTTCTCATTCAATCAATTATCCCAAACATTTCTTGATCATTTCTCCATTAACATTGTCAAGAAGGTTACCATGAATGACTTGTGGTCATTACACCAATATGAGGACAATTCCATCGCAAATTTTATCGCGTGTTGGTGGAACCTCATTAATCAAATCACTTTTCAATTGCCTCAAAATGAATAAATAGATTTGTTTAATAGAGCTTGTGCTAGACACATCTCTCCAACTCTCTAAGTTCAAACTTTCGAACATTCGATGAGGCATTCACCATGGTCCTAAACTGGAAATATGTGCTATTGAAGAGAAGAAGTTACAATTTTGCAACAAAAGTGCTTTGTTTAAATCCAATGACACCTCTTCTTCTTCCAAACCACAAAATAACTATTCTAAAGTGAAATGATCTGCCAACGTAGTGGTCTTGGAAGATGGCCCTTCTCATCGATCTAGCCAATCAAAATATTCTTCTAATCTTTCTCATGTTCATACTTTCTAGTTTAAGCAGAACAATGAAAATATACACCCATAGAGAACATTACTTGTCGGTTTTGGAAAATATTCTGAAACTGGAACAATCACCCTTCCACCTGTTAAACCACATACTGGTTTTGACCCTTCCTGTCATGCTTGCATGGTACAAGGAAAACGATTACTCCAAATCTCATCGTGTTAGAGATCATAGTGACAGTAATTGCATAATTCTCAAAAACATCATCCAATAAATGTTAGATAATGGAGATATCCTCTTGGATAACCCTAATGCATCAAATAAGAAAACCTCCACATCTTCAAGAAGCCATTTCCAAATCATACCCCATCATCTAACTAAGCCGACGAAACCTCAACTAATGATACCAATGTTTGAGAGGTTCATGTCATTTTTGATATCATATCGAGCCTTCTGCTCAATTTCCTCCCATCTCATCTATTGAGGAAATTTTTTTCACAAGCTCCTCCACCCACGGAGGAACCTATTTCATCCGCTCCTCTACCCATGGAGGAGTCCACCTACTCTTCGGATGCATCTACCCCACTCATCTCGCCACCTGTCGAGAAACCTGCATTACCCATTCTTCTACCCATAGAAGATCCCAACTTACTCTCTTCTTCACCAAAGGAAGAGCCTATACAATCAACCTTTCCTCCTCCTTTTCCCACAGAGGACCCACTAGTGGCATCTCTTCATGTTGGCGACAATTCCCCACTAGCTTTTAAAGATCTTGTTGATTTGCTATCGTCTCTTCTACCCACAGAGTCTGAAGCCAACCATTTCCCTATCTCACAGACATTCTTTATAGGGATTACTAATAAATCAACATCATCCCCCTCCACTTCTGTGCCATTCTCACATTTGGCCAATTGCTTGGATTATGTCGACTATTCCATGCTTTGGGGATGCCTGTGACTTCCTATCTCAACTCAAATGCAAATGTCATCCACGAAACTTTAATGATTTATCCTAAAGTGTTCAAGACACTTCACTCTGTCACACATGATTTGGTTATAGAAGCCTCTTCTACACCATCTTCACCTAAACTCAAACCTTTACAATTACCCCGATAACCACCTACACCCAAACATCTTCCTATACCTATACCTACATCTCGCACTCCAAGCCTACCACTACATTAGGGGACGTGAAGACACCAATTTTATCCCATCCTCCCATTAAGATTGATTTAGTCACATAATCTTGAAATATCACCAGGCATATCCCCCAACCTAAGAGGAAGACCCAACCTTCTAGAACTTGTACCCTTGTTTCTTCAACTCCTCTCTCACCTTCGCCATTTCCATCCATCTTAGATCCTCATCCATCAACCTTGGTCAAGCATCCTCCTTCCCTAGGTAAACATAAAATGAAACAACTTACATCCTTACCACAATCTTCTATACCACCCAAACCTTTTGCATTACCTATGCCTTTTCCATATCCCATACTTTCTCTACTTCCCATGCCCTCATCATTACCACACCTTAACCCTCTCTTCAACCTCCATGGCCTCGTGTTTCCTCCTACCCCTACCTTCACCCCACCTCCACTCTCACCATGGTTGACCCTTCCCTTCCATATTTTGCATTCCCTTCTACCTCATGCACTCCCCCAACACCTTTATGTAAGAAGGAGAAACCCAATCCCACAACTACACTACCTACTAGAAAGCTTTTTAAACCTACTCAACCTCCAAATCCACTTCTAATAGTACCTATTCCACATAAGTCACTTAAACCTACATACAAACCAACTCTTCCTCTAGTAATGCTTCTCCCACATAAGTCACCCAAGCCTCCATCAAAACCCACCATCACTTCTCATTGTTATCCCTTAGCTAGGGTCTTATGCTAACATCATTTCTAACCTTTTAGAAACATTCGTCATCACATTGCCACCTCTCAAGCCTTATGACCCACTCAAACCTAAACCAATTTTTTTGGCAATACCAATAGCTATGCCTATCATTGTGTGCAAGGACATGATGTTGAAAATTGTAAGGCCCTTAAGGATATTCTTCTTCAATTATGTTCTCTTGAAGAGATCTTGGAAGAATATGACCTTTTGGATGAAGCTCCCATTCCACCCTCATATCTCACCATGTAACCTCTCCCTATTTCTATCCAACAGCTTTCACCTCCACCTCTCGCATCCCTCTTTTCCTCCTCTGACCTTTGAGATCAATATGCTCTGGATTAGAGAACTCACCAAACCTCCTCCGAAATGCCGTATGTAATACTTATTTCACAAGGTTCTTATCCCGCACTACGTTTTTTTCCATCTTGTTGTTATACCTTTCACGGTTTATCTCCCTATCTTCCTCATATTAACATGGTTCAAGTTACCACTGCAAAAAAAAGGACAAAGGAAAAGAGAGAAAAAAAAACCATCAACTACACATTTACCCAACATTCCATCTACACCTGCACCCAAAGTTACCATCCATGGGCTGGCATATCCCATTTCTAATGTAGTTACACATCATACCATGATCAAATAATTGCACCAGTCTCCTCTCGAATGTCTTGGTATGAACTTGTCCAAACCCTCGAGTCTCATTGTCAAGCCCTCATCGAGGTATTGCAATCTATTGAGGATCTACCTAATGACCTCTCACATATTACCACCATTATCACTCCTCATCATCTATCCATTCTCACTAATTCACCTCCATCTTCAACCCCAGTACCATTCATCAAGTATATGTTGTTATTTTTTATGATGAAGAGATTATCCCTCTCAATCTGGATGATCTTGACCTCACCTTATTCATTTCCATATACATTGATAATACACGTGTTTGATGTATTATGATCAATAGAGGTGTTAGTATCAACATTATTTCCTACCATGAATATTAAAAACATGCATCCCTACCAATTACATGCATAATAAGCCTGGCTTGTGCTTCCTTTATTTAACAATGCTATGAATTCCACCCTTGGTACCATCCTTCTCCACATTGGCGTGGGTCCTGTACTATTCTTGAATTATTTTGTCTTAGAAGGGGAATTCCAATACAACATGCTACTTGGCCAAACCTAGATCCATGCCATGGGATGTGTCCTTATACCTTACATTGTTGTTTAAAATTTGAATATGAAGGTCAAAACTAAACCATTCGGGTGGATCCCTCACCATTCAAAACCTGCAACATGCTCTATCACCTAATGATTTCCTTATACCAGTTAAGGAATCTACCACCACTACCACTTCTTCTTCAACCAATAGCCCATATACCACTACTACATCTTCTTCTTACCCCCACCTCATCCACCACTTCTTCTGCTACATCTTCCATAACCAACTCCTCTATTCCCATTTCTGCATTGTAAATTCTACAACTGGCCTATCAGCTAACCCATCTAGTTCTCAAACACCAGATTCTTCTTCTTCCCAGGATCCTAGTGATTCTTCCATTCCCACTAACTAAATATCAACTTCTGATCCCTTAGTAGGTGTTTTTCAATGCCTTACCTTGGGGGAGTATCACCTCTATAATGTCAATACCTTCCTTACTCCTTAAGAGTAAAGGAGCCTCTATCAACACCCACATTACAACCATTATGTAGGTGAGGTATTTCCATATGGTCTGCCCTATATTCACATAAAATTGGTGTATGGGGGACCTAATGCTTCTTTATATACTATAGAACTACCTACTCCAACCCGTTCATTCTGGTCTAATTTCTAATACCTCACCAACCGCTGCTTTTACCACACATTCATTCATCGATGTGCTTAGAAAGGCTTTGGCTTTGGTCTTTACAAACATTTTCATCACATGGACATACCTTTCACCACTCAGAAACACAAGGATTGCTACGGTATTGGATTTTATAAGGAACTTTCTTATAAGAAATCCTGTGTTGACCTCGTAGAGGAAAATACACCTTCTCTACCTCATTTACCTACCTCACCACCATCACCTACAGAGTCTATGGATCCAGAATCCATTCCTCCTAACTTTTTTTTGTGAAAATCATTTCCTTGGGACATCTGACTTATCATTGCGATGGCGAGTCTGCATCTTCTCTTCCCTTCCTTTATCTTGACATGATCGATGATGACACTCCTATCAACATTGTTCAATGTCACGATGATGATTCCATTCTCACCTATTTAGGTGTGAAGGATTCTTATATCCACTATTTGTTACCTTCTTAGACACAAACCATGTTGAATGAATCAACCATAGAGATCAACATTCACACTCAAGATGACCCCACATTCTAAATATAGGCCAATCTTTAGCCTCTATTGAGAAATTAGCCTTCAACTCATTCTTCTGAGATCATAACAACACTTTTGCTTGGTCTTATGTTGATATGCACAGTATTGACCCAAATATCATGGTCCATAATATCGTAATTGTTCTAGATGTCAAACACATGAAACAAAAGCTACAAAAATACATCCTCACATTGCCCTTCTTATGAAAGAAGAACTCCAATGCCTCCTTTTTGTTTCTTTTATTTTACCCATTGACTATCCCCAATGGATTTCTAACATAGTTCCTGTCACCAAAGTGATAGGGGGACTTTGCATCTACACATATTTTCATGACCTTAACCTAGCTTGCCCCAAGGATGACTTTCCTCTACCTAGTATCGACCAACTTGTTGATCTCATCGTCACCAAGAGATTCTATCACTCATGGACAGTTTCTTGGGTTATAACCAAATATTACTTGCACTAGAAGATCAACACAAAATTACCTTCATCGCCCTTGGGGACCTTTTTTTATCATGTCATGCTCTTTGGCTTTAAAAATGTTGGTGCTACATATCAATTTTACATGACCTATATATTCCACGACATCATGCATCCCATTTTGGAAGATTATGTTGATGACCTTCTTGCTAAGTCTAAGCATTGGGCCGAACACCTCGTGGTTCTTAAAGTCATATTTGACCATCTCATCAAATACTGCATTCACCTTCAACCAAAGAAGTGCATCTTTGTTTTCCTCTCTAGAAAACTCCTTGGTTTCATCATCTCTTTGTGAGGTATTGAAGTTGATCCTACCAAAATCAAGGCTATCCTTGAGATGCCTCCACCTACTACCCTTTGAAAACTTTGTATTTTGAAAGGAAAGTTGTAATCTATTAGACACTTTATTTCTCAACTCTACGATTGATGTCACCCTTTTCATCATCTTCTTAAAAGGATGTTTCCTTCAATTAGGATGATGAGTGCCACAAATATTTTGAATCATTAAAGGAATAACTCCTTCAACCAACCTGTTCTCATCCCACCAAAGGATGAAAAACCCTTTTACCTCTATATTTCTGCCACATATCATTCCTTGGGTTCCATGCTCACTCATCACAATCAAAAGCATAAGGAGCGGGTAGTTTATTATATAATCCACACTCTTTTAGATTACGATACTAGATATACTTATGCCAAAAAAATGTTCTTAGCCCTAGTCTTCATTGCCATAAAACTTCACCATTACCTACTCAACCACAAAACCTTTGTTGTCACCAACATTTAAACCTTACACTACAGGTATGTTAAGCCTTATCAACACCAATGTGATGCACATAGGCTCATGCTTATTACAGACCTAGATATCAAATTCATCCATCAATTTTTTTAAAGGACAAACCATCGCATACCAACTTGCATATGCACCTCTTTCTAGAAATCAATCTTCTAACTTCAATTTCCCTGATGAATCCATTGCTACCATTTCCTGGAAAACACCATTTATCGATGCCCTTATTTTATGATGGTTCTAAATTTTAGCATGGGGATGGTTCAGGGGTCATCCTTATTCCTATTTATGTTGATCCTATGCCTTTATCTTTCAAACTAGATTTTGACTGCGCTAATAAAATTATTGAATATAAGGCACTCTGTTAGGTCTTTAAACTGCCATAGCCTTACACATTAAATCCATTAATATCTTTGGTGACTCATAATTAGTTGTGAACCAATTTAATGGTTTATATCATTTTCATAATGAGGTACTTCAAAAGTATAAACATCAGGTCGACATGCTTTTGAATACATTTGATCATTATGAAATTCAAACCACTCCGCACTCCACTAAAAAAATTCACAGATACCATGTCCCGCCTTACTTTTAAAATACTTGCTTCACCTTTTGACTCAAAAATATTGTCACAAAGATAAAGGTTGTAATCACCCTTTTATTTATTTTTATATGTTAAATTTGTAGGAAGAATTGAAACTAATACACATGACATTTGGTATAGGTAGTTCATTGATTAAATTTCCTCTCAATTCATCCTATGAAACTCACTCATAATAGACAATGATAATTCCTCAAAAGTGTCTCTCACTACATCATCATGAGAGGTATTATCTAAAAACTTGGCTTTGATAGTATCCTCCTACAATGCCTCAAAAGTTCTGAAATCTTGTACACCATTAAAGAAGTTCATGATGGGTTTTAGGGTGGTCATTTCAAAGTGGCCTCTCCATTGCTAAATGCATTCTTTTCCTTGAATATTACTAGAAAACCTTAAACCAATACTGTTTTGACTATGTCAAACATTGTGTGAAATGTCAACAACATGCTAATATTCACCACACCCCTAGTCACACCTTACAGGTTGTTAGAGATCTTTGGCCTTTCTCCTAATGGGGTTTGGATATTGTCAGAGAGATTAACCCTCATTATTCTCAACGTCATCAATGGATCATAACCGCATGAATATTACACTAAATGGGTGGAGTTTGTGCCTCTCATTTCTTTAAAAGCCAAGAAAATATTTGAATTCATCAACCATATAAATCAATTATCTTGTGCCCTAATTAATCGGTGACAGATTTCACTTGATCGGGTATCGATTTACCTTTGATCGGTGTCGGTCACCCAACTTAAACCCATTGTGTCATATTTCATCACATTTGATTGCTCGTTCTAATTTTTATTGCTACACAACCCTTACCCAAGCCCTTGTGGCTCACCCTATCACCTTATTACCTAATACATGACCTTTGTTTCATTTGGGGAAAATTTTTTCCTATATCACGGACTTACCTCTTGAACCCCCACCCACCACCGACACCTTGGACACTCAAATTTACTTACTCGTTATACCTTGCGATGACACTACTTGTGTTGTTTTTCCTACTGACCTTACCTTGCCTAAATGTTGTGATGTTTATCTCGACTAAAATTTTTGTGCTCGGGACATACGTACTACCCATTCCGTACTCTCCTAGTTGTGTTTTAGGATCATATCCTCTACCTTGGATACCGGACCACATTAACCTTGTTTTGATAAGTATATCGACCTTTGCCGAAGTAGATTTTGTAAGCTATTCAGCTTAGTGCCTTGTCACATTTTATACGTGTGCGTGTGTCTGACTGTCACTACCTATTTCCCATACCAACATCATCATTACCTACACCCCACCTATTCCTAATTTTTCATCACTTATCACTTTATCAAACCACCCACTAACTCAATCTATCACTTCATCAGTTCCTGGTTTGAGGGGATCACCTACACCTCATACTTAGGAAACCTAATTTTTTCCCATACCTAGAACACCTACCTCTTATTTTTGTCGAATCAATTATCAATACAAACTACATGAAAAACATGGGAAAATTTAGACACCAATATTGGGTCATAGTGCCTTTACCCCCTTTCAACTCATAAATTCGACAAATACACATAGCCATGGTCCCATTCTCCACATTGATATTAATTTAATCACTTTTAATTAAATTAATATTCATCCTCACATTATCAATTAATTTAATTACTTTAATTAAGTTTATTTACACCTCACCTAGCCACCTCACCCAAGACCTATTCCTATCCTAGTAATTAACTAAGACTAAGTCCCTACTTATCCCAACTAACTGGGACTTAGTCTATCCCTAACATTAATTCCCTATTTATTCTCCAACAACACTCCTACTTATCTAAGTGCTATTCTCCACTTAAGACCCGAAATGAAGATTCAAATCATGCCAAAAATAGTAAAGATCAAACTATTTTTGGAAACTTGGACTTATTCACCTTAATCGACACCGGTTATCCTCACCAATGTGGGTCACCTCACTATCATGGGTTAGGTTAAATAAGAGTTTATAACTCTTTGTTTAGGTTATGAATATGAAATTCTTGACTTATGCTTCTTGAATTCACACTTTCAAGCACTCCTATACCCTTACAACAAACCAGAGCCCCTCTCAACATTCAGATGTCATTTTGATTCATCCACATGTTCTTTAGAGCTCTAGCACATGCACCATGAAGCATCGTGCCGCCCTGATTCTGTATTAACTCTGGATCACCACCTTCTACAATCACTACCACAATCCACCTTCATATTATATTCAATAGGTAAGTGTTATCTTTCCGTGTTCATTTCTAATATCTCAGATTGTTCTATCAAGCCATCTACTTTAGATACCACCTTTCTACCTTACCCGGATCTACTCCCCAGTACCTCTAGCCAACTTTCTACCTATTTCACCTTTCATACCTTGACTAAACCCACATATTAGTATCTCTGAGTCTTAATACAAATCCTACAAACTATAGTCAATTTTAATCCCACTATAAAAGGAAGGAATCCCATGCACGTTGGCCTATCACCCACTAGAATATGAGCGCTCACCTGAGGCATGTGTAGGTGCCGATTCTCTATTTTATGTGAGTTTTAGTGGGAATAATTTATCTATGATTAGTGTAAGAGTATTTAGGAAATAATTTTAGACATACAAGAATCATAGGGCTTAGAACGGCCTCTAGATCCTTGTAGCTTCTTCAGACCGGATGTTTTAACAGACTCCATAACATATATTATAACAGAAAGAAAGATACAATCATTCATTCATAGCATGCAAGGAAAGAGAACTCCTATGAATGAAATATACATTAAATCTACTGATATCCATGTCTATTTGCAATAGGTAACCTCATTGTATTCATTTTTTCATTACAAAGAGCCATAGAGGGAAGACCACAGTCATGCACATCACTAGGCTTGTATAACTATGCCAAAAGAAAAAGAAATTACAATACTAAGCCTAGTACATTCCTTTCTACATCAAAGTTCCACTCGTAGCAATCCTGCAGAGCTTCACCCATGTTATCTCTCTCTCTGTGTATATCTCTTCCTCTATCTCTATATCCCCATCTGTATGTTATCTCGGTCTCTGTATATATTTTCCACTGCATGCACTTCTATTTATCATTTTCTCATACTACCAACTCACCTTACCAAGCTCTTAGATTCATCTCCAAGTGTTGAATGTGGTCCTCCGGGTGAGCATGTTCCCTTCAGTCTGAGCTCTCCACTCCATCTCATGATGATCTTCTAGAAGATCCCATCGCTGGCATGCTCTTTTTCACAGGCCACTGTTGCAGCCGACATCTTATCCGTGCGTAATCGATCACACTTTTCACGTGTTCTACCTTTGTTGCATAAATTGGATAAGTCTCAAACCTCCTTTCGTGCACCACATGAACCATGTGCCTTTTTAACTCTTCCTACTATGCGCTTTTTCCTTGCGCACCCTTCTATAATTGGGATCCTGCGCGCCCATGCACCTTCATACTTGGCCAATATTCCATGGGCCCAACATCACCCCACACTACGCCTGTTCTCCATCCTTGGAAACATTCTACTTGACCAAGGTGAAAGTTGGTTCAATGGAACCAAGATGTAGAAATATATTTTACAAAATGAATAAGGAATGAAAGAATAGAGGAAAGAATGAGGAATGGGGGGGGACATTAATTCAGAAGGCTGGGAAAGTCTCATCGTAGATCTGCCTCCAGGTTGTTCCACACTTTGACCTCGCCCTGTGCCTTCTGGCATAGGTCACCCACCAGAGTGCTCACTTCATAAAATCTCAGGCCAGCTCCCTGGGTGCCCAAAGTATCCACAATCTGTTCCATTTCCTTACCTAGATCTGTGAGCTTTTCCATTCTCTTAGTAACTGGGGGTATAGTTATTTCATTCAAGCCTTAATTAATCTTCTCAAAGCCTCAATTGCCTTTGATTTTTTTTTCTACCTCGGCCAGAACCTTGTCCCTCTCTGCCCTATTCCCCTTGTTCTTTTCCTGGAACTCTTTCAACTCTACTTCAAGCATGGTAACCAAGGAGCTTTCCACCTTATCTTGATCCACACATGTGTCATATGTGGCTTCGGACTAGTCAACAACCTTGATCTCCACAAGTACTTGGCTGTACTTGGCAATAAGTGTTATCACCTTTAACCGGTCCTCCTCCTTCAGGCGTGTGGCCACTTCCTCCATAGATTCCAATGCCAAGGGTTGTCTCTCCATGGTGAGGATGCACGTTAAGTCTTCTAGGCATTCCAGCGTCAATGCGTACCTCTGGGGGATTGGCGTTAGATCTAGGTGTTTTAAAATGATGGCACTTTTTATTGATTCTACCTTTTTGTAGACCTCATGCACCTTTGCCTTTTCCTCCTTGAGCTCGCACTTTAGCTACGCACTGATTAATTCCTCTTGCTTTAAGTTTCTGGCCACCTTAGCCAACTCTTCTTCCTTCTTGGCCAACTTTCCCTCTAGGGCCCTTATACTATCATTCCGCGTGAATAGCCTCACCTCTGTTTCCACCGTGACCTTGTTTAGAGCATTGCACACTTGCTTGTCTAAGAGCTCCTAAGCATTTACTAAGGGGTTGTCTCCCTTAGACTCTGGTAACGTGATAAGTGCCTTTTGGTAGACCTCAAAGTCTGGCTCGTCAACGTGGGACTCAAATGCCCAAGAAAGCATCTTCTTGGTCTTGGGGTACATGCCCTCCTTCTCGAACGATCCCATGGCTATAAGTCTCTCAGTGGGTATCATGCTCTAGAACCTTGTGCATAGCACCTTCCTTGAATCATCCACATAGCCCATTATCTGCCTTTGTTCTACATCCAGAGTTCTTCTACCCGAGTGCGTGCCTTTGGGGAAGCTAACTATCAGAGCAGGGCCTCCTAGGTTGTCATGTCCCTTTTCAACGCTCTCCTCCTTCCCTTCCTTAAGTACTATGTCTACGCTATGCTCTAACTCCTGGTCTACAAGGGCCTCAAGCATCTTCTTCACTTCTCGCTCTGCCACTTTGGTTATCTACTCCTTGGTAAAAATTATGTCTCCCTGCTTCTCCATGGCATCCTTCTCATCCGTCTTTGTATCTTCAGTGCCTTCATCACCTTGTGTGCCTTTTCATTGCATGAATACGAACTCTTGCTTTTCATCCCCACTCTCTTCCTCTCGAGTCATAGACACTAAATACATGAGGTTCCAAAGGTTCCTTGTATTTCTTTAGATCTTCCTCCTCATCGCCACCTCCTTCACTCTCATCCTCTCCTTCTCCTAGATATCTCTCCAAGCTATCGGTCGCCTCTCGAGTCAGCTTCTTCATCCACCCTCTACTTCTTCCTAAGAGGTGTCTTCTGGTCAGGAGATTTTTCCTTCTCTTCTTCCTCTTGTGACTCCTCCATGGTGGTGGGTTGTTTGGGCACCTCTACTTCTGGCATCTTCTCCTTTACTGGAGACTTCTTTCTCTCGAACATAGGTGCTTGGCTTGGCGCTTGTAGAAGGCATGCTCACTGTCTGAGTAGTCGAACACTTGGTGCTCCTTCCTCTCCTCTACCTCTCTTCTTAGATGCTAGCTTCTTCTTTCCCAAAGGGTCCTTAGGTATTGAGATCTCATCCACCAAGTACGTGCCCTTTTCAAATGTTGGTCTTATACGCATGTATACGTGCACCGCGGATCCTACAACAATGGGAAGAATTATTGGCCAAGTCATATGGATTTCGTGCAACCCATACATCTCCACCTACATGTGCTTACCTCTGGGGTAGTTTATTTTCTTCCTCATATCCCTGTGCTCCCGATCCAACTTTCCTAGCTCCAGCCTTAGCTTCTTTGATTCTTTAAATCTGTTCACTCCTACTTGGAAGTATTGGGTAGTGAACGCGAAAGGCAATTTGCACCAAGGGCTCCATGATTCATCAATAAGTTTGAACCTACCCAAGCAGTAGTGTTGGTACACCATGAACTCAACTTCTCCCTGTGTGGTTGCTGGGAGTTATTTAGGGATCCTCCACTCCACCCCAAATGCATTTCTCAAGCGTGTATACCATTTTTCAAGCCATGCTTTGTGGGGATCCATCATTGTATCACATGTATATTTTTCAAACCTCTTCACGGGCAAAGGGTCTTCAGTTGGGTACTCCCACACAAACTTGTTTGGTGCATCTAGCACTCTAATTTCTGCAAACACTATGGTGAGTAGGACATTGCAAAGAGGATCTTGTCCCCTTCCTTCATGCACTTAACTATCTCCTCTACAATGTACGCAGACAAGTTATAAATAGTCCCCTCTGCAATCTTCCTGCAGACATGTAGCCATGGCTTGTTGACTTGCATCCATATTTCTTGGCCATTCAACTTCGTTACTAGGTGCGTGGCCATCTTCATAATGGGGTCCTTGATGTCTGAGATGTCATAGTACCGCAACCCTTTCTTGCAGGCATACTCAGTGACGGTCTCTTGAATAGCCTCCTTGTCACCAAGGTCATCTTCTAGGCTATCTCCCTTGCATATGAGGCCTGTAAACTATGAAATCAACTGGGGAGTCACGTGCATCTTGCGCCCAACAAAGTGGAAGTATTCCTCATGCACCGAGACATCAACCACTGGTACAAGTGATCTAGCTTCCCAAAATAAGGAAACTCATAGAGTTGTAGTAACCCTACCTTTGCCAGCTTGACCTTTACGTCATCATTGTAGATAGGCAAACCTTCAGGTGTTCGTTTGTTGTTTGGGTACTAATTCTAATGCCATTTCTTTCTCTATAGTGTTGGTGTAGTGATTATATTCACTGACTGGTATGCTTCTCAAATGGGATTCCCATTCCTTCCCCATCATCACTGTGCTGGTCTTTGCATCTCTACATACCATTCGTCGTTTGTATCTACCTTTGGTTATGGTTGTTTAGCCTTAGCTTTGCCCTTTCCTTTGTTGGGTGCCATGGTCAAGGTAATTTTATCACTCTAATCCTCTCCTTGTTACTCTGCTTTCCTTCTCCCAACCTTTGATCTCAGATCCGTGATACAATTCTTCTAAACTCATGCCCTAGTTTGTTGAACCCTAACTTTGATAAATTCTTCACAAGACAACGTCTTTTTACTTCTTTCCATGCCCGTGTAATTCCTTCCTTCTAGTTCACAATCTCAAACTGGCTCTTCACATTTTTAATCACACAGATCTTCCACTTGATCAAATCTGAAAAACCCTAGCTGATAACACTTGCTTATATCTCCAACTCTTCATTTTTGTAAAGTAAAATGAGAGTGCCCCAACCCTCTATTTATAGTTTTTCCTTTTTCTGGTCATTAAAGGCTACTTTACCTACCCCGTACTTTATTCATTTAATGAATTTTTTAAAAAAATCCCGTCTTTAGTGCCTTCACTCACACGCCCTTCCTGAGTGAAAAACCTCTTTAACTCACGTGCCCTTTGTGCATGAAAATGCCTCCAACCTTAAGTGCGCAAACTAGCCTGACAGGAGACTCTTACGCACACTCAACACGTGCCGAAGGAACTTATTATGTCTAGATTATTTCTTTCACCTACCTCATGTTGCCTTAACTATGCTTCCTTTTCCTTTATACGTGGGATCTACAAGTAGATTTATCTTGACACCAACCATTCTATCTTTTCTCTTCATCTCTCTTTCAACCGAGCTACTAAACAAGGCTCTTCAACACAACTTCCTTGGTACTTTTAATCATGTGCTTCTTCACTTTTCTCCACCCCACACTTAAATGATGCATGGTCCTCTGCACACTCATAAATTATCCAAAAATAGCAATAAGGTTACCGGCACCCAAGGTGCAAAAAAACAACAACGCGAAAGGGAAACACAAGGGAAGGAAAATGCATAAAGGAATTCTTCTAAACTAACTAGAAAAACTACCTTATTTACAAACACCAAGAAGACTTATTTATAGTAGGGCTTCAGCCTACTGCCATTGAAGTGTCTAGGAAACTTCATTCCATCTAGCGCTTGTAATTGGCATGCACCTAAATCAAGGATGTACGAAATTGTGTAGGGACCCAACCAATGGACTTTCAACTTTCTAGGATGGCACAGAAACTTGGAATCATATAGTAACACCATCTCGCCATCATCACAACCTTTTGCTTTACCTTTTCCGTTGTTTGGCTCCAACGATCCAGTTGATCGTCTCTCATCCAGATTTCATTAGTTCATCAATTCTTCTTCTTAGCACTTGTTCATTGGCTAATCCTCCTAGGCACGATATTCGTAGAGAAGGTAACATAAATTCAATCAGCAAAATAGCTTCTAGGCCAAACACCAATTGAAAAGGTGTGGCTTTATTTATTCTTTTATACATAGTCCTGTAAGCCCATAAAACTACTGATACCTTTTCATCCCAATCCAGTCTTCCAACATCACAAATTTTGGTCAAGGTATGAATCAGTATTTTGTTGAATTATTTTACGGTTCCATTTGCTTGTGGGTGATAGGGCATAGTCTTATGATGAGCCACCATGAACTCAGATAGAAGGATCCTCACGGTCTCATTCAGATAATGTGTACCCCTATCACTGGTCAAACTCAAAGGGCATCCATACCTTGTGATAATATTCTCCCATAGGAACCTTGTCATTGTTGCTGCTATGTAATCTTTAGTTGGGGCTGCCTCTGCCCACCTTGTGAGATAATCCATGTAAGTGATGACATAATGTGACCCAATCCTACGTGTTGTTGGTGCAATAGGTCCTACAAAGTCTATCGCCCACTTTTCAAAAGGCTCCACGCTAGGAATAGGATGCAAAGGCATTTCATCCCTCCTTCTTAGTTTTCCAATGCATTGACAAAGTGGTCACATGCTTTACAATAATCCCTACAATATCTATACAAGGTTTCCCACCATAAACCTACCATTAATATTTTGTGCGCGGTGGTGTCACCTGCGTAATGCCCACCCGCACTTCCTCCATGTGCTTCTTCCATGATGGCCAGGCGCTCATGCTCTAACACACATCTATGCAAAACTTCATCATGTCCCAATTTGTATAAGTCTCCACTAATCAACATGTAGGGCATGATGTGTATGGCTAACTACTTCTTTTCTAATGCCTTCATCCCATCTGGAGCCACACCTTCTTTTAAAAATACAGCAATCTCTTCCAAATATGAGAGCGCACTCTATAATCTAAACAATTACATGTCCGGCATTACTTCCTCAATACTTTGCACATCCTCTCTGAATCAATTCTTGACAGATGATCGGTCCACAATTTATTTTTCCATGCTTCACTACAATAGTGAATTCAAACTCTTGAAAAAAATACCCATCAACATATGCACCCTTGAAGAATGGGCTTGTTCACTAAATACTTTAATGCCATATGGTCGATGTAGAATACAAAGGGTGTCACCAGTAGATACTGTCTAAATTTGAAAAGTGCATAGATCATTGACAATGCCTCATGCTCGATTGTGGTATAATTCTACTCTGCTGGTGTTAACTTCCTACTCGCAAAATAGAGAGGATGATCAAAAATCCCCTCACCTGGTTGTACAAGTACTGCTCCAATGGTAGTTCCTAAGGCATCTACATGGACATTGTAAGGCTTGTCCCAAGAGGGAAATCTTAAAATAGGTGTGGTAATAAGCCTATATTTTAATGTATCAAACACCCTCTGTTGCGCCTTTCCCCAATGGAAGGTACTTTTGTGTCTAAGTAGCTCTTCTAAGGGTGCGCGATCTTGGCATACCCCTTAATGAATTTTCTGTAATACCCCATATGCCCAAGGAATCCATGCACTGCGCTCTATCTAGTAGGATCCTTTAACCCCATAATGACTACAACTTTAGTAGGATCTACTAGTAAGCCCTCCTTACATATGATATGCCCCAATAAAGTCCCAATGGGTGTAGCAAACACAAAATTCTTAATGTTGAGGGATATCCTCAACTTCCTACACCTTTTAAACATTAATCTCAAGTTGTCACAGTGGTCCTTAACCAGACCATATACTGTCCAATCATCCAAATAAACCTAGAGAAACTTATGAATGAAGTCCTAGAATGCTTGCACCACTATGCGCGAAAAATACAACAGGCGCATTCTTCAACCAAAAGGGCATGAATGTATATGCAAAAATTTCACACTCGGTGGTGACGGTTGTCTTCTGTTGGTCCTCCTTTACAATTCGAGACTTGGTGGTATCCAAAAAATCCATCCGTAAAGGAATATATTTCGCACCTAGTGACTCCTTCCAAAATTTCTTCAGTGAAGGGGGTCGGAAATGGATCAATGACACAAACTGCATTCAATTCCCTATAATCCACACAAATTCTAATCCACCCATCCTTCTTGATGTTGATTACCATCAAACTTATCCATTCCGATTCTTCCACTACCTCAATGATCCCAGAAGCTATCATATTTTCTATTTCCTCCTTAACCTTCATGCGTAAGTTGGGATTAATCCAAAGTAGGGCCTTTTTCTAACCGGGCGCACACCTTCCTTCAGTTTTATCCTCATCTCCCCCAAGGAATGGTGAATGCCTTTTAGCTCATGGTACCCACACGGGAATAAATCCTCAAATTCACACAATAGATCAATGATCTTTGATACTTCCTTCTCCATCCAATAATCTCTAATAATAGCTTCCTTAGGTTCTTCTCCTGAACCGATGTTAACTTTCTTTGTCTTTAACGGCTCATGGTAAGCATGTGTGTGGGCATCTGCACTATCCACAACTTTGCACATCCCTATAGAATGGTTAACATCTAAACTTTCCAATTCCTCTCCATCGATCACATATACTAACTTTCCCTTCTCCTTTTCCAAACATGCACGCTCAAGCTATAACTCTTATATTTCTTCAATCTCTTCAAACGTGCCTCCAATCCTAGTTCACCTAATAATTCCAATAGCCTATCTTCTATTCTGGCACTATCCCCCATGGTAAGGCACTTGATACCTTGCAAGGCCTTATCAACCAATGGTTTGGTACTCCGATACTCAAAGGCTTGAATAAGATTAGCCGTGATCTCTTTCCAATTCCTTTTCTGGTGGCATGTCTCTGAATGAATGTACCATGTGTGCGCATAACCCTGTAGTGTATAATACAACTTGTGCACCTAGAGGGATGGTGGAAAGGCTTCCATTCCTTCTCTCTAGACCCGTTCATATTCTTGGATATGAAAATAGGTAGAGCTCCTTCCCATATTACTCCTTGATGATGGTGGGCATATTACTTCTAGAAAATTTGACAAAGAGAGAAATTCTTACCTCACGCCACTCTAAAAGGCTCTCTTGATGCGTGGCCCACCAACAAGCTCTTTGTCTTTGAGAAAGACGTAACTTATAATCTCCATCCGTTCCTTCTCGTTCTTCCATTGAGCTTCTATCTCCTGCAGAAATATCTCAGGGAAGGCTCCTCCAGTACTTGGTTAGTTCTTTTCCTCCAAGGAACTAAACCATGTGTGCCTTTATTAACTTGGTCACCGATCCTCTCAACTCTGTCCCATTAATTCGTAAGTCTCATGTGCCTAATTCTCACATGCCAAACTGGTGGTATTACTCATTGGTCGAGCATATTCAAACTAGATAACCCCGTTAGTAGGGTATACCATCTCAAGGTCTCTAATTGAGTGCACATAAATCTTGTTTAGAACTTCTTCTCCCAATGGTTAAATGTAGGGCACTGACTTCCCATCAACCAGGGGTATAGTGACCCACTCCTATTTGTTCTCGAAGCTAATGTACCCTTTGTTGAACTGAAGGTCCACATTGTTCTTATAACACCAAGGGCACCCAAGTAATGCTGGGAAATTATCTACCTCGGTGAGTGCCAAGACTTCAAAGTCCCTAGTAAACTTGGCTCCCTAAATAGTAATAGTTGCATCCTTCAAGACACCGATGGGCATTGCCTTAGTCTTATTTTCCATATACAACACATTTGAAGATGGCTGTAATGTAGGTCTCCCCATCTGATGCCATGCATCCAAAGTCAAAACATTAACCTCCACGCCAGTGTCAATGAGTATATTGTTGAGGATCCATCCATCTACAACTACATTCAATGTAATCTCCTTGTCATAGTCAAGGTTGTGAGGGGGAAGGTTCACATGTAAGAATTGTCTCTCTCAAGCTCTTCTCGGCATGTGGTACCTTCTCTCTCAACTAGGATCCTAGCAAAGGAATGATGTTCTCCTACCTTAGCATTTTGCACACCTCCTTGACCTCATCCAGGTCATCTTTCTGTGCCTCGATTCTCCTTCCTTGTTCCTCCCTCCTAGATTTCTCCTTTAGACATTGGATCTCCCCTTGCAAGCTTCGAATAACATCCATGGTGTCCTGATATATCTCCTTTTGATGCGTGGGGTCTGGATACTTTCCATGAATGACCTCTTCCCTTGAAACCAGGTTCTTCTATCTTGGTATCTCTCTTGTGTGTGTGGCTTCTGCCCTTGTTGTTACCAAGATAGGCTCCAAAATTTCATCTTGGATTCCTTCCTTTTATTCCTGGAAATAAAACCAAGATGTAGTCAATTTTACTCCCACTATAAAAGTAAGGAATCCCATGCATGCCACCTATCACCCAAGAGAAGTTGAGCGCTCACTCAAGGCATCCAATGTATGTCTTCTTTCTTGATGCTAACCATCAAGTGCCTTTTCCTTCTAGTGCTACTCTTGATTCATATGCTTAAATAATTCCAAGAACTCCTCATACTTATGCTTCTTACCACACCATGAGCACTGCAACAAGTTCGGGCACCCACGCTTGTAATATTCTCGTAGATCCACGGTTAAAACATGTTCCTCATGGGAACTCACTCCTTCCTCTCTGCGGTTACATCATCCACATAATCCTCATTGAAAACCTCTTCCACGTGTGCCTCCATCTACGCACTATTCATAATAGAAATCATAATTTTAGAACCCCTTGGCAATGTTGGTTTGGCACACCCCTTGATCAATGGCCTCATGTATCTAATCAATGATCCTACAATATTTAGTATCATGGGTCATGGAGGTGTAAATCTTACAATAACAAGATACATTCTTCCTGATCGCACGTTGCAGCAAGTAACATTTACTTGCATCATGGTCCCCATGATAGATTTCATAGTCTAATGTCATAGCGCGTACCATCCTCTGGGGAAATTGTCCTTAATGTGCCCCTTTATTTCACAATCTATGCACCACAAACCACTACAAGTCTCATGGGTGAGTTCATAGAAATATTTTCCAAAGCTTAGCCATATTAGTAATCGAGCCTCAAGAATGGGCTAATGCCGTATCAATACTACCAATGACTTCGGCGTGCAAGATAGCCTCAATGCTTCGCACGAGATCTATAAAAGTCTTATGAGAAAAGGCCCTTCTAAAAGGGGTGATAAATCCTCCATTAAACCATTGTGCATGCTTTGAGAAGGATGTATATCATATGATAATTTAGACAAGAGAGTCTTAAAGTACACATCATACTCCCGCACACTCTCTGTCATTCCTTGTTGTATCACCTTCAAAGCACTAATGTTTTTTTTCTCAAACTTAGGAATGTGGAACTCTTTAGGAATGCATTCTTTAAGGTAATTTAATCCACTATTTTTTGATGAGGGTCATACTTTCTATACCAGCTATGCACATGCCCTTGTAATGTGGTTACAAATTGACTAACCTTTCATTTTGGGGTTGTGATACGTTTCACACGCCATAGCAATTCACACTTGTGAAAATTTTCTAAGCATCCTTAATGCCCCTGTGTCTGTAAATGTAGAGACATCTCAAAGAAAACCTGAGGTGGTGGCTGGGGTCCTTGTCCTGAACCAGAGCCTTAGTTCCCTCTGGTGTTTCCTCCACCGCCTAATCCACTAGGTCCACTGGGTCCTGTACCTCTAGAGCCACCAGAACCACTGGGTCCAATAGGGCCTATAGGAGCTGTGCCAAGTGCCCCCATGGTCCCACTGAACTATGTGTTGATGGTCTGTGATAGTACCCCACCACCACTACTTTGTCCCATGCCACTCCCTAATGTGAGACCAAAAGCTTGTACACTTGCCCCTTGTCCAAAACTCCTCCAAATACTAGAATATGTGCAACCATAGAAGAAGGAACTAAAAATTATACCTCCTAGGCATGGATCTATCTCTTCCACTGGTTTTAATTGGGTCAATACTTCCTCCTAGATCGGGAAAACCAAGCACCGAGGGTCGGTCCTTTGGGTGGGTCCAGAGATATGTGCAAATGACTCTCCTTTCTCCATGTGACAAACTCTCACTAGAAGTGAAGGGTCTCTCTCACATGATTTCAAGATGGAGTAGCATAGCTGCGCGGGTTCCACGTCTTCGCATGAACCTCAACTCCTTCCTGCAATGTTTGTCTCCATAGGTCCATCACACTAGCAGCCTCGTGTCGCCTAGTAATCTCCCTTTCACATGCTTCACCATACTTAAGTTGTCTTTCTTCCCTCTCCCTTTACGTCGTATCATCTACCATCTTACTCCACCGAGCTTCCTTACCTAGCAAGACTCGAGGCAGTTTACTGGCCATTAGGAGCACCTCTAAATTCATGGTAACCATCAATATCTTCATAGCTAGAGGAATAACATGTAGAAATGTTCCTCCGGGTTCTCATAGAAACTCAAACTCATCAATCTCTAGGAAATAATACAAGGAAATGACGTATTTGAGTGTATCTAGCTAGTACTCCTCCCCACCAGTGATCTATAGCATGGGTCCATGTCGAGATCTGCATCCTACAACCTTTGATAGTCTTCTTCGGTCCATATCTGCGATCCATAATGCCAATTTGATTAAGATGCATAGGCTGAAAACCATCTATATAACTCTCTTTGGGACGCAGTGAGAAAAAAGTCTCATATAGATCTTGGTAGATATTCTCTTCTACCCATCTACGTGTATTGAACTTAGGTCGTCAAGAGAATCTCGGGAAAATTCATCTTCTGTGCTCTTGAACCACAACTCAACATTTTCCAATGTTAACCGATCCGTCATTACTCTTTAAACAGATCATGATGCATGTTATATCCCACTACAACTTTGAAAAGAGGTCCCAACAATGGAACCAAGATGTAGTCAATTTTACTCCCACTATAAAAGGAAGGAATTGCATGTGAGCCGGCCTATCACCCGGTAGAATTTGAACACTCACCCGAGGAATGTGTGGTTGTCGAGTCTCTCTTTTATGTGAGTTTTAGTGGGAAGCATTTATCTATGTTTAGTGTAAGAGTATTCAGGAAATAAGTTTAGACATACAAGAATCATAGGGCTCATAATGGCCTCCAGATCCTTATAGCTTCTTCAGACCAGATGTTTTAACAGACTCCATAACATATATTATAACATCATGCTCACATTTTCAATAGGAAGAAATAGATTATGAATTGATGATTGTTTATTTCAAATATCTCTTGTAACAACTGATCCAACAACGTGTAAAGGTGGTGTAATCAAGGCACAATCTTAATTGGTAAGCTGTTATTCTAATCTAAAATGTTGTTTATTTCAATTGGTTGTAATTGATATGTGGATGATGAAAATAAAATTTGTTTACTTCCTTACAGGTAGAGATAATAGTTATTTACTTATTTTAGATATGGAGGACCTACTATATGGGATAAACAAAACATACAATAGGAAGATGTCATTCAGGTTTGGTATGAAAGTTTTCAACTTGTGAGGTGGCCTGTCATAATTTATAAACTTACTATCACCATCTTTGTGAACTAGGATTTTTTTCAACACTCTCATTTTTGTTGATGTTAAAAATATATCAATGAGCTTCAATAAAAAAATCGACTATATTGAATCCAAGACTCACTTGGGGAAAGGAACATTGCAATATAGTTGAGGGAATAACAATAAGAGACCTAGAAAAGGTTTGGAGTAGAAACAATTTTTCATATAGTTCAAAAATACTTTGTGTATTATATTAGGCTTGAAGGAAAACCTCTTGAAAATTTTATGGTAGATATGAAAAGAAGACACAAATATTGTACATAAGATAAATTATTTATGGCCTATTTTTATAAAAAAGGATCACAAATATTGTCTCGAAATTGAATGTGGTAGAGAGCATCAAATACTTGGAGAAATAAAATTCTAAATAACTATTTATCTTTTCAAAATGTTGTTATGATTGTCTTGCTTATCATTGCCAATAATATATACTACTTAACATTGTTAATAATGTTGTTATGAATGTCTTCGCATCACTCTATTCTATTATGTTGACATTGTCGAAATATAAATTAGGAGGATTTATATTTTCAATGATTATAAGATGACAATATGATTAAATAACACGTGGTGAATTATTGGATAAAATTACCCTTGAAAATTTGTAAAATAGTAATTTTTTTACCTTTGTTCATAAAATAAATATAAAACTATACTATATATACTTGATTATTTTTAATATTTTTAATATAATTAATCTATATAATCTATAAAAATTTACGGTCATATCTAGAATATGCAAGTCATATGTGACAGTTATTTCAAATATTTGCAACTATTTTAAGGATAAAAAACAATAAAAAAACATCTAAACAGTGTCAAATTTAACACCATGTTGTGGCCTTTATTGCAACCATTGAAGGACAAGAGAAGATGTTTGGGATGATATTTGATCAAAAACTGAATTCGAGGGAACTTATTTTTTTGAGCTTCTCTACAAAAATTCATAAATAATGCTTAAGCAACCGCTAGTCCATTTAAAACATAACCATTTTTTGTATATAACATAGCATAAATAATGGTGGTGGCCATTATCCCTTATAAAATAGAAACATGTTATGTACATAACAAATCATAAATAATGCCTAACAAGCTGTTAGCTCATATAATGGATTCCAATATTTGATTTTTTAGATTCTAATATATGGGACTTTGGAGTACATATAATTCCAATATAGGTGATTTTGGATTCCAATATATGTGATTCTGGATTCCAATATATGTGATATTGGAATCCAATATGTGTGATTTTGGAGTGCAGATAATTCCAATATTTGACATTTTGGAATCTAAAAATAACAATATTGGATTCTGATATTCGTTATATTTTTAGTCACATTACGATTAGAATAAGTCCCAATTTAGTGAAATAAATGTTATTAGTTTATTTCCACCAATAATCATGGGGCTACGACCCTCCTTATGTATGGAGAGGCTCCCATTATTGAATGTAAACTAATATAATTTGATCTATTATTGTAGAGTGGCCAAATAGGTCGGGCATCACACAAGAACACTTGATAAACCTATGGCAAAGTACTTATGAGGGAGGAATTTGTAGTGATGAAGGGTGAAGGAGAGAAATTGGGCCATGGAAGGTTATTGTTATGACTAGGTGATCAAACAACAATTTGGAACTTTGTAAGTTTCCCCAAATATTCTAAAATCATGACAATTTAGTAGAGTGTTCGAGAGAGCTATCTAGAGCCTAATAGAATGCACAAAACAAATATCGTATGCTCAAGTTAACTCTGGTCAAATTTTGGTCAAATATGTTCAAAATAGAAAAAAATAAATGGTATTAAAATCTCTCTAAACAAGATCCATGGCATAAAGCTCATCGAGATATTTATGATGCATTTTGAATGGACCAAATATGAATGCGTATGTAAAATAGATGGGTAGTCAAAGTTTAGATCAAACTTGCAGGAAAAAGTGATGTGGAAAAATATGAACCAAGCATATGCTTACAAGTGGTAATACTCCATTTGAACACGTGGACATATTCTCCCTTGATAATTGGCAAGTCGGTTTGAGTTTGGTGGTAGCATGGCTTTATATATATATATATATATATATATATATATATATGTGATTAAAAAAGGTAGATATTATATGTGGGATTCACCATAGAAATAAAGCCTTAAAAAGGTTTATATATATGGGATGTTATGGTTTTAAATCCCTTATAAAGTGGGATTTTATGACTTGTTTATTATTTCTCCCAAAATATGGGATCAAGGTAAGCTAATGAGCTCCACAACCAACAACTATATGCCACCATGGTATTTTTAAACCTTATCCAAGAAATGTGATATTTTTACCCACATAAGCCAAAGAAAAATGTGGAGATGGTTAGAGGGCTCAATCCCAAAACTGACCAAATAATAAAATATTCCCAAACCACCACAACAAGATAGCTCATTTAGCTAAAAGAAGAGCTCGCTACTATTTGAATAGGGATTTTTGGTAGCTGATTGTGTAAGGGTAGAATAGGAAAGTTTTTAGAAATTAGTGTTTTGTGGCACTTAGAGTGCGAACCAGACTTTGGAAAAAATGAAGAGTTGTAAATAATTCAAATATTATTCTAGAGATATAAGATTTTTTTATTTTGGAGTTCTTAGACTGACTTTTTAAAGCTTGTTGTGCATATTATTTCGGTGAATGAAGGAAAATCAACTACGAATTAAAAAAAACACAAAGAGTGAATTCTAATCATTATCAAAGATCACATGTTCTTAGGGACTTCGGAAGGTTTATTTATGATTATTTATTTGATTTGTAATAATTCAATTGTTTGTACAAGTCTAAAAAGTAATGGATTGGTTCTAAACGAACCCGGGGACGTAGGAATTTTGAACCCTATAAATAATCCTTTTGTTGTGTGTTTGATTTTCCTTTCAGTATCTAATTATTTGCAGCAATTCAACTCATATTTTAATGAGGATGAAAAATGTTAATCAATTTTGACAATTCTAGGAAAAATAATAAATCGGGTAAACTTGAATTTTAGTGGCTTTGATCAAATAGTGAATTAAGAGAACTTAAAATCAGTTTTGGATCAGTCATAATTTAGTTTTAAAAATCAGATTCTAATCAATTTTGGATTAATTAAAGTCCTGAAAATTGATGAATTTATAAGGTCTTGGTAAATAGTTGAAAAAGTAAAATATTTACTTGTGTTTATAGATCATGTTTTGGTATCAGAGCTAGATGATTTAGTGTTATCTTTAAGTTGTATTTGGATTTCAATTTTGGTTTGCTAATCCGATTATATTTTGTAGGATTTGTGGCTGGATCTTTGATTTTTGCAGTTGTCAAAGTACGAGGTATTTTTAGATAATCATGGAAAAAGCATTCAAGAGAGAAAGGATGGAAGATTTGGAAAGTATCAACATGAAAATTCAAGAAGAAAATAATTTCCTAAGAAGCGAGTTGCATGTTTGAGATCCAAAATCGAATCCAAGGAAAATATCTTGATCGGTTTGCAATTTGGTGTCTTGAAAAGGAAATACCTTTAACTTCATATGTAGACACCATGACCGATGAGTGAATTGTAAGTTATTCACAACATGATTATTCTTCCCATTCAAATTTTGATTTAAGTAAAAATGTTTTTGGTGATTTTGAAAATCACACTAAAGGCATTGGATCTAAATTATTAACTAAAATGGGATTTAATGGGAATGACCTTGGTAAGAATAACCAAGGAATATCTAACCCAATACAGGTCAAGGATCATTCTCATTATGAAGATTTGGGTTTTCCTAGTGTGGGAATGGATATTGGAGAATCCTCTAAGCACATTGAAGGAAGATGAGCTTCCAACAACAAAGTGTATACCTAATTAACTAAAATATAAACATTTTAGAAGTTAATCTAAGAAGAAATGACCTAAGAAACTAAGAAACTAGATATGTAAAACCCTAGAGTGTAAAGAGAGTTAGAAATAAATTATTTGATTTGATGAGATTGTTGGGACTGTGTCATAGAGATGGTTAGAGAAAGAGGAGGAAAAACTATGCTTTGAGGTCTAGAAAAGTGTAGATCTGGGAAATCTGAGTGAATTGGGGCACTGGAGAGGTACAAGGGCACACGTGGTTACCATATCTTGGGATATGGGTGCCCTGGTTTGTGAAAAAGGTATGTAAACCTCCCCTGAGTGTCCCTAGATGTTTTCTTGTGTTCACTTTAGCCCACTAGCTTCGCTGGACTACATGATATGTCACCTGGAAATCAGAAATGAAGATGAAACCTGAAAAACCCCAAGACAAACATCAAACCCCTAAAAATAAAGATGCATATGAATGGGTCGGACTATCCTATGGAGTCGATGCATATGAACCATCCTTGTTCCTTTTGATGGAGCTAGATGGATGTAAATGGAGCCTTTGATAGATGCAACCTTAGGTGATGATAGTAGTTCTTAGTTCTTGGTCCCTCATTATGGTCTCATAACTTTATATTTCTATGGTTCTCTTGTTATAATTTTGTAATTAACTTTGAAGAGGTCAACCACAAAAATTATAGAATGCTAAATTGGCTATAAAGTGCCCAAAAGTGGTGGGAAAGTGGATAGAGGATTAGGGAGCCCCACTAAGACTAGGGTGCCTATGGGTGCCAGATTACTAACTGGGTGCCCCAGTCAAGGCTAAAATGATGCAAAATGACAATTTTTTTTTGGGAAAATATGTATTCGAAGGTTGGCGGTGATGAAAGAAAGGAAAGTAAAATGGCCAAAAATGGGGGTTAATTAGTATGTTCTTCCTACAAAATCATATGAATAGTAGAATGAGACCAGACTAAATAATATCTAAAGTGCAAGATTTTGTTTCTATATTTTCTCCCACTTTATGTTGGTGATCGAAATGCTCATTAACATAAACTAGATAGAAATGTGTACACGATGTCCATATAGAGTGATGTGGAAAACTTAACAATGGACTAGATAACGTTTGAAATGATAAAATAGTGAATCATGGAAACTAAAGATGCAAAAGTGTGAAAAAGTGGTGAGAGTGAACTTAGGGTGGAAACGTGTGTGTAGTTTCCAATGTGTGTGATGTACTTGCATGTTAGTATGAGTTGTGTGTTGCCACAAAATGTTGTTGTTGTTGATGTCATTTTTGTTTTTGTTGTCATTTTTGTTGATTTTTTTCTTCTCATACTGATTGGATCTGCAAGGAGAAGATGATCAAGTAGTCAAGTAAGCATGTATATACGTCAAAAATGCATGTAAAGATGCATATATAGAAAAAAAGTGTGTAATGGAAATTAAAAATGTAAAAGGAACATGTGCACCTAATATGTGATGAGAGAGAAAGTGTAGAGATGATATCTTATACTGCAAGTTTTTTGGGTGATCTCACACCACCCTAGCTGAAGAAGTGTAGCAATAAAGCTGCATTATTATCCAACCTGTAACTACTTCCTTGAAGTTGAGTGAAGAGATCTTTGTCTTGTTTGTTTTTTGGGTGATCCAATGCCAGTGGTTGAAGTAGTGTAGAGAGGAAATCCGATGTGTCCTCTAAGTTATAACTTCTCCCCATAATGTTAAGGAAAATATTTCCTATAAAAGATTCTATTTGGGGTTCTTAGATTGGTCGAACCCACTCAATGTATAACCTACAATTCCAATAGCGGAAACTAAACTAAACCAATGTAGAAGAGTTGTGTAGTATGTAAAACCCCAAATGATGCCTCCCTCTTTCGGGGTGTATGTGATGTTGCTGAAATGAGAATATGGCCTCAAAAGAGGACTAACCACATAAATTATGCCCTATAGGGGGAAGAGAAATGTTCTTGGTAGATACCAAGGAGTGCACAAACAAGTGGCCTAAAATAATTGTTAGTATGAACAAACATGGATGTAAAAGACAAGTGTAAGCTAGGATGAAAGTAAACATGTAAAGATCAAAACATAGACCACCAAAGATGGTTTTAAACATGGGACATCACTCAAGATGTCTCAAGACATGCTATGCCATAATGGCCGTTTACAACAAACAAGTGTGCACACCAAACAAAGGGCAAGGTCTGCATATAATAGCAAAAAAATAAGTAAAGTACAAACAAAGAGATAGCCATGGAAGCAAGTAATCCTACAAACAAATGTTATACATGAAGCACCCATTAGCATGTTAGAAAGATAAACTATATGTCAAAATTGTGTATAAGCAAGTAATGTAGAGTGCTAAGTACAAAATGAAACAATAACACCTATAAGAGACAAATGTGGATGTCCCCAACAACCATTGTAGGAGTTGTAGGAGATGAACATCCCTACTTGTGTGAGGGACTGTATCTATGATCGTAACTAGAAAAGGATGTGAACGTGTATGAGTGTATGGTAAAGATAATGACATATAAGATATCTAGCTAACATTTGTAATAGGTGATCAATGTAAGCAATATTAAAAGGAGCCAAGATATGCAACATTTTGTGGATAGATGAAATCTAATGCATAATGGATGGTAGGAACCACATCCCCCCTGAGTGAATGGATTTTTATGTAGTGAGTTTCATTTAGTATTCCCCCTTAGTAGTCAATAATGAACCAAAAATGAGAGTGTGTCATTGGGAAATGGTTGAGTTATGTGTTGTGTCTAATGTGTTATGATGAGTGTGTATACATGTTGATGATATGTGATTTAGAGATGAATGCGTGATGATGTATCCTAAAGATTATATCATGATGAGACAAATAGAGGGAGTGGTGATGTGGCATATAGCATACACTGTTATAAGATAAAGGGATAGGTGACTATTTAGACTATAGTGTATGTCACTAACCTAGGAATGTCACGTGATAGAAGGATGAATGATGATTTTTGTGTATGATAAGGTCCATTTTATTTATAAACCCTCAGCAATCGAGTATGTATCGAGTAATTAAAGTGTGTTATAGGGTAGTGAGTGCATTGCGTAGAATAATATGTAATATATGCAATGATGATGATAGATGACCATATGATGTGTAACAATGTGTAATATGTGATGTATAGTATGTAATGCAAGATGTGTAGATAGTCTAATAATGTGAGATGTCCATTATGCAGTATGTAGAATGAGTAGGATGTAATCTAGACTCGTAGACGGTAGGGGTGTGACATATGTATGATATGCGAATATGTAATGGTCGAAATGATGTAGTCTAAATGTAGGATGTATGATGTATGATGTGAGATGTGTGAAGAGTCACAATGTGTAGTACCTATTGTGCAGTGTGTGGGGTTCATGTGTAGTATGCCCTCAACAATCAAGTGTGAACCGAAGCACAAGAGTGTGTCATTGGGTAATGGTCAAATTGTGTGTGGTGTGGATGAATGTTCCTATGTTATGAGATTGATGTATGATAGTGCAAATATGATATATGTGTTGATGCTAATATGGGGGGGGGGGTTGTTGGATGGCATCCTCCCGAATGTGGAAGATGAAGGATGGATCATGTAATATCATCTAATATATCATTAGTTTCATGGTTGAAGTCATATGGATAAAATTGGTTACTTGATAAGAAATAGTGTCTAGTTGATCACGTAATGAGCCAGTGAGGCGTAAGTTGTACATACCCATGGCACATTCCTCATCAGTGAAAGGAGGAAGTGTACAACCATGTGCATACCATCGAGTGATATTTTTATATAGCCTAGAAAGGAACTATTGCAAATAAAGATACGTCCAAAAGGCATGGGGAAAGAGATGTCTATATGATTAGGATCAAGAGTGCCCCCAATTTAATCAAGGCATGATTTCCTAATATAAGTGGAGTAGATCAAGGATCGCATGTAATAAAGATCATAAGGTGAAAGACATGGATGCCATAAGTGATCGTAATGCAAACAACCCCATAATAAAGATGAGGAATATATGGTGTAGGATAAAGGTCCTCCAAATAAAATCATAATCAATCCAAACCCTCGTGTGTGCATATAGTGACATCGTAATAAGATCAAATGGAATATGTTCCCAATATGAGTTATTCATAAAACGTGTGCAAGTAAAAGGTGAGTGTGCTAGAAGAGGCGACTGTGAAGGTGTAGGTGATAAAGTGACTCCCATAGAATGGATAGGCCCCTGATAAGGAATCATAGCATAAGTAGTAGTAGTGGCATAGTTAAGACTACATCTATCACAAAAATGACACCTTCAAGTGATGTAAAATGAGGTAATTCATCCATTGGTTAAGGTTCATCTATAGTATTAGTGCGTGGGATAGGAAGGGTAGTATTAGGATCTTGGTCAAAATATTGGAATGCATCATGGTCACAAAGTACAATATATTCAATACCTTCATGTATGAATTTGACATAATGATGTATAGTAGAAGAAATAAATTGCATGGCATGGAGCCATGGTCTACCAAGTAAAAATTGTAAGAGACTAGAGAAATCAATGAAAAAGAACACCATGTTGATAATTTTATGTCCTGCCATAGTAGGTAATGTAATGTGACCAACACATGGATGAATGGAACCATCATATGCATGGAGTGAGAGGGATGATGGAATAACATTTTGAGTGAAAAAGACCTAAATTTTCAAGGAATCACATAGTACATAGATTAATTTCAAACCATTATCAATTAAAGTACGCTTAATACCCATATTGAGAATACAAATCATAATATGCAAGGGTGGGTCATTATCAAAAGTGTTTAAATCAGTGGGAAGATTAGATTTGAATGATAAGTGTTAAGAAAATGCATCTACAAAATTTTAATACACTGAGTTAAGATGCATATCAACATGAATGTGGGTAGTAGCTAGAAGATGTTAGACTTTATACCTTACATCAAGATGTGCAAGCAAATAATCAGTGATTGAGATATTCATGATGAATAGACTCTAGTATGAAAAGAGTGAGGATCCTATAGGCATGAATATGGGGTACAAGTTTAACAAAATGATTAACTAAAATATGAATATTTTAGAATTTTATCAAAGAAGTACATCAATAAATAAGATCTAACCAAACAAGCAAAAATGACCTAAGCAAGTAAGAAATTAGATATGTAAAACCTAGAAGATATTAAAATCCTCACTTTGTGAATAACCTTAGGAAAAGGGCATGGTTAATCCCAACAGGTGTTTTTATGTGTGAGAGAGGAGGAAAGTTTTGACCACCTCTTTATCTCATGTCCTTTATCACAAGTGGTTTTAACTGAGGTTATGGATATGTTTAAAGTGTAATGGTTTCAACCCAACACCATTGAGGATTTTTGTTCATGATGGGAGTGTCCCTTCAGATTTCCTATCCTGGTGGCTACCTAGAAGATGTCCCTCCCTCATTTTTTTGGTTCCTATGGAAGGAAAGGAATGCCCTCATCTTTAAAAACTAGAAAGAAAACATCAAAAGGTTAGTGCTAGATTGATCTCCTCTATTAAAGAAAATACCAAACTTTTCAAAGGGAAGATAAAAATATATGTCCCAGGAAGGAAGAGGAAGTTCTCAAATAGTTCACCTATAGTCCTCCCCCGATAAAATTACCTCGATCAACCATCAAATGTTCTAAACCGGATGAGAATAGTTTCAAACTAAACTTTGATGGTGCATTGAAAGGTAATCCTGGTTTGGATGGGGAGGTGGTATCATCAGAAATCATGAAGGTGATTGGATCCTTACTTATGCGTTGGCCCTCTGGGTATTCAAAGTAATAACATGGCTGAGGTTAGAGATCTGTTATGGGGGTCATTTTAGCTAAGGAAAAGGGAATTAAACACATTCTTATTGAGGGTGACTCTCTTCTCATTGTTAATGCTATCAATAAGAACCACTCTCATAATTGGGCCTTAGGAAATATTATCTTTGATGTTAGGGAACATCTTAAAGGTTTTGATTCCTTTTCTATCAACCATACCCACTGCCTTGGGAATAAATGTGTGGACATGTTTGCTAATGTGGGGGTGCATTATCATGATTTAAAGTTTGGCTTAAAGGTGATGACATCCCCACATCAATTAATGATATTATTCAATCTGAAAGATCACAATAATTCCTCTATCTCTCACACAAGTGATTTTAGTTGGCATGACTATCAAGGTAGTAAGCTCGAGTGTGGGGGTTTAATCTCTAAGAAAGGTCATTTTGGTATTATCAATTGTAGGGTATAACTGGTTTTCTTCGAGAGAAAAACACTGAAACCATGGGAGGTGACAGAGTCAGGGTGGAACCTTCAAGCCATGACAACATTGTTGATAATCCTTCTATGTGGCATATGCTCAGAATTGGGGGATTTAGAAAATATATTACCAAGTTGCATGGGCACGATCCCTCGCTTACCAAGGATTTTGGTATGGCATGGAATGAGGGCAAGGTGGTGGTTTCGGGGTATGGAGATTGAGTTACGAGCAGGCCATAGCCCAGGTCACTGAAATGGAGATGGAAGGGCTCAAAATATTCAAGGACAGGAACATGCGCGACCATGAAATTAACACTTTCTTCATCGATAAGGAAAAAGAGAATTTTTCACTATTGGCATAGCTCATTCATGCTTGCAGGGGTGTGGAAAGAGGTCTTCCTTCACATTATGAATTATTTAACCTTGGAAGGAAATTATCGTAAGAGTTATACCCATTATAAATATTTTATGAACATGTTTAGACACAAAATCATGACGAGCATTAATTATTTCTTTATATATTTTTTGACCTTAGTGAAATATTTTAATAGGGGGAAGGTAGATACCCCCATTCATGAAGGCCTCATCCTCCTCCTATTTCAAAATGGAAAACCAAAGTGGTGAGAATAACTTTGGACCCTAATGAGGAGGATGACGATATCACCTTGGGACGAATGTCTCACTAAGATGCATGAGGAAAAGGATGACCAAAACAAAGTCAAGGATGGGTGTAATTAGGGAATTAGGGTTAATTAGGATGAATTTACCTTAAAGGGAAAAGGTAAAATTATTGTGGATGAGGACTTGAGCTACTGAGGAATTAAAGAAAAGGGTGCAAAATTTGGAGATTTTTGTTCGGGTCATGGAGGAGGAAAACTCCGACATCGGGGAAGGCATCTTGGACAATATTGAGGTGATAAATAAGTATGAATTTCCCAGGAAGAACATAAGGGGATAATTTAGTGAGCTATACAAATTTTTAGTTACATGAGAGCTAGACTAAAGCGGCGAGAAGAGGGGCTATGAAAAATAAAATACCATTCCAACACCAATGCTCTACGAGGATGAGGATGAGGATGATATTGAAACCGATTATGAGGATGAGGAATAGGAGGAAAAGACCCATAAGGATCTGGTACATGAGAACAATAGGGTGGAGTCTTCTACCATGATGGGAAAGCCTCCTAAAAGCCAAAATAAAAATTAATGCTTTTGTATTTGTTCTGAACTTTAGGTGGAATTTTGATGAACTTTATTTATTTCTTGTGGTTTTCTATTTTTTTTTCTCTTAGGCTAGATTTCTAGACCTTATGTCTTTGGAGTTGAGCATGTTTAACTCTATTTGGTCCTATTTCTCCTTTTGTATCTTTTTGTGATCTCACACGATGTAATATTTCTTGTATGGCCTCTGGGAGCTAATCCCTATTTTAACCTAATCAAATAAAAAAATATGTAAAACCTTAGAGTACAAGATGATTTGATGAGCTTACTAGAATGTGTCGTAGAGATGGATAGAAAAATAAGAGGAGGAAACAAATATTACGAGGTCTAGAAAAGTGCGGATCTTAGAAATATGAGTGGGTGGGGTGCAGAGAGGTACATGGGTGCTTGTGGGAACCCTAGCTTAAGATATGGGCTCCCGATTTGTGAAAAGGTCCGAAAACCTCCTATGAAGTGTTGTTGGATGTTATCCTATGTTCCCTTCAAGTCACACTAGCTTCATTGACTGTGTGATATGTCGCTAGAAATCGAAATCAAGATGATAAGCGTAAAAACCAAAGACAAGAATCAAACCCCAAAAAGGAAGATGCATATGAAGGGTTCAGACTTTCATCAATGGCTGAAATGGTGGAATTATTAATTGAGCACTACACTACATCTCAGATCTGATGTAGTTCTATGTGATTGTGTGTGCAATCATGCCCTAGGTACTCTTATGTCAGTCAAACTTTGTGAAAGTAGTGAACGATAACTATGTTTAGAAATGTAATAAAATGGTAGATGGAATAGAATAAACTTCCCTCCTATGTAGTGTTATGCATATGAGCTAGCCGTGTGCCTTATGATTGAGCTAGATGGATGAAAATTGAGTCTTTGATGGATGTAACCTTAGGTGATGATAATAGTGTTTAGTTTACGGTCCCTTATTATGGTCTCATAGCTTTATATTTATGTGGTTCTCTTATTCTAATTTTGTAATTAATCCCAAAGAGGATGAACACTAAAAATATAGAATTCTCAAATGACTAGAAAGTGCCCAAAAATTTGTGGGAAAGTGGAAATAGTACCAAAGTTCCCCAATACTAGACTAGGCACCCAGATTAATGTTGAAAGGACACAAAATGACAAAAAATAGGCAAGTATATGCTTTGAAGGTTGGCGGTGACATTAGTACTTTCTTCACTCAAAAACCATATGAATAGTAGTATGAGACCAAGACTAAATAATTTCTAAAGTGCATGATTTTGTGTCTACATTTCCCCCACTTTATGTTGGTGAGTGGAATGCTCGGTAACATAAAGTAGATAGAGATGCATAACTGATGTCTATGTAGAGTGATGTGGAAAGAATGTTGATTGACTAGATAAAGCGTGGAATGTGAAAATAGTGAAGTGTGGAAAATAAAGATGCAAAATTATGAAAAAGTGTTTAGCGTAAACTTAGGGTGGAAATGTGTTTGTAGCTACCAATGTGCATGATGTACCTACATGTTAGTATGAGGTGTGTGCTTCCGCAAAATTCTATTATTATCGATGCCATTTTTTTATCATTGTTGTTGACTTCTTACTTATCATATAGTCAAACTTGAAAGGAGAAGATGATCAAGTAGTTTATTATGCATGCATGCATGTGTGTGTGTGTGTCAAAAATTCATGTAAAGAATATTGGGATAGATAGGTTATTGGAGGATTCACAAGATTCAGTTTTGACTATAGATATTTTTGGCATGTGTGGTATAAACATTATGGATCGTGATATTTACAGTGGTTTAGAATTTCATAGGGACAGTGGAAACTAGATATTTTTGGCATGTAGTTTCTTTTATAGTGATCTATTTTGGTGGAATTGATTTTACAGTGATTGGCCTTGTCACAAAGTATCATTTGAACACTTTCCTCTTCAGAAAACAAGTGTCTATTTTTCTATATCCGATCGATTTTTTTGTTATGATAGTTATAAATATTGGGATTTGGGTTCACGATTGTTGTAGATAATGGAAGAATCACATAGTATCAAGGGAAAGTTGCCTATTATGGTGAATAATTATCTAGTTTTCACTAATCGATTTTGTTATTAGTTGATCAACAATCTTTAGTGATTTAGTCCATAATGCTATTTTGGATCATGTGTGTGTTTTTGAAATACTTTTCGTTTAGCAACATTTGTGGGTGAAAATAGCTTATTGTATACAAAAATCCTTCCCAGTGGGGAGGTGTGATCCAGAGGACAATTTGGAACTTCAAAATTTTCCCTAAATCTCCCAAAACCATGATAGTATGGTAGAGTTTTTGGCACCTAATGGAATGTGTAAAATGGATATCATATGCTCAAGTTACCCTTTGGTAAAATTTTTGTTGATATGTGGTCAAAGATGGTCAAAATAGAAAAAATATATATGTTCTTATAATCTCTCTAAACATGATCCGTGGCATAAATCTCATCAAAATATTTCGATGCATTTTCAACGAACCAAATCCGAGTTCGTATACGAAACATATCTGTGATCAAATTTTAGGTCGAACTTGCAAGAAAAAGTGACATGGAAATAGATGAACCAATCATATGCTTACACATGGCACTAATCCATTTGAGCACGTGGACCTATTCTCCCTTAAAAATTGGTAATCTGGTTTGGTGGTGGCATGACTTTATATATATACGTGGGATTCACCATAGAAATAAAGCCTTAAAAAGATTCATATATATATATATATATATAATCCCTTATAAAGTGGGATTTTAAATATCATTTATTATTTCTCTCAAAATATGGGATATCCGCTCTATGTTGGAAAGGTAAGCCAATGAGCTACACAACCAACCACTATATGCCATCATGGTATTTTCAAACCTTACCAACGAAATGTGGTATTTTTTTACTTGCATAAGCCAAATAAAAAGGTGGAGGCGATTAGAGGGCTTGACCCCTAGCTGACCAAATAATAAAATATTCCCAAAGCGCCATGCCAAGATATCTCGTCGAGCTATAAGAAGAGATCACTAGTATTTGAACATGAATTTTTGTGAGATAAGCGTGTAAGGGGAAAAATAAAATATTTTTCATAAAATAAGTGTTTTTAACTCACTTAGATTGAGAATTAGACTTTGGATAAAACTTAAGAGCTATTTAAAATTCAAAAATGATTCTATTGAAATAATATTTCGTTCATTTTAGAGTTCTTATACTAATTTTTTAAAGCATGTTGTGAATATTTTGTTGGTGAACTAAAGGAAAATCAATTAAAAAATCAATAACAAACACGAATAGTGAATTATGATCATTATCGAGTTCGGGGGTTCTTAGAAACTTCGGGAGGCTTCTTTATGATTCATTATTTGATTTGACATAATTTAATTATTTGTGCAAGTCTAAGAAAATTAATTTATCGATTCTAAACAAATCACGGGGACGTAGGAATTCCAAACCCCATAAACAACCCCTATGTTGTGTTTCTAATTTTCCTTTCAATTTCCGACTATTTGTAGTGATTAAATTTTGAGTATGAAATTTTTAAATAGTTTAGAAAATTTTGACAAAAACAATAAAATTGGGTAAACTGTAATTTTAGTGACTTTTATCAAATAGTGAATTAAGATTACTTAAAATCAATTTTGGATCGGTCATAATTCAGTTTTAAAATACTGATTCGATCGGGTTTGGATTAATTAAATTCTTGAAAATTGATGAATTTATAAGGTCCAGTAAACAAGCTGAAAAATTCATATATTAACTATCCTAAATCACAAGGAAAATAGAAAGGAAACACACAAAAATAAAGGGAAACATCCTAAATCACCTATGTACATGTGGGGGGACGAGTGTAAAATCCAATTTTAATGACTTAGAAATAAGGGAGACTTTTTTATACATAATGTTATCTATTCTAAATTCATATAATTCAGAACACACATTCCATTTCCAATCCATCTCATAATAGAAAACCATATGTAGTTCTAATGACTCAGTAAAACACCGATCTCTCATTCCATGAATCGGTATTAAACTAATCTCTCATGTCGACTTGTTCAAGTGTATACTATGTAAAATTTGTTCTTTTACCCATTAAGGGTCACTCAAGTGTTCTGTTTAAGAATCCTATATAAATATCTGTCACCAATATTCATCGAAATGCAGCTACTTAAATTAGGTGACATTAGACAACACAACTAGTAGCTTGTGATACTTTGGCCAAAGTTTTAAACATGTTTACCATGTTTATATTCCAAGACGACATACTCGTTGAAAGGAATATGTATTTCACCACACTCATACTGTTATCTATATTGGTCTTCCTTGACTACTGTCAACCAAACCCAAGTCAAAGTTTCACACTAAACAAGGGCAGATTACATGCACTAGTGTGGAAGACTACTTGTGGTGACTAAGGATACATAGACATACTCAATCGAATTTCATCAATTGGGTGTGTTTAGATACCCTAAGTCAACATGAGTTGACCACTACACTAGTCCATATGTCTATCTCTATTTAGAGTAGAACTATGAACTGAATTTCCACTTATGTCAATCGAGTTAATTGAACTATGTGAGGTGTTAGAGCATAAGTGATTGTATCAAGTATCCTCATAATTAATCTAGTCATTATGAGGGTACTCTACTACAAACCCATATTACAACCTACAAAGTTCCTTAGACTAAACTAACACACTTAATAACATTAGATTATTAACCCTTTAAATTTTTATCGATTAATTAGTCATTTAAACAACGCACATAAGTCACACTAAACACGATTGATCCAAAGAAGGATTCGAAAGGTACTTTTAAACCAATTGAAGGTATGTAGATAAAATTTGCGTTCATGCATATGAACATTTCAATCTTAACCATTATTTCCATTTATCGATATATCTGAATTTGATAATAAGTAAGATCATTAAGTTTTCTTACTATAGTTAACATTGTAAACAATCTTGATTGAAAGCTTATACATTAGACTTAGTGTTATCGAATGTCAAAATATTCCTATTAATTCATTAAATCTTCCCCCTTTTCCATTTATTGTTTACATATAAAGAGCATGCAACCAATCATCTAATATGATTTAAACTTAAAGTCACAACTAGATAACATACATAGTTCTGATTCAATGATAAAAAAAAGTATCATTTTTATTTCTTATTAAGGACTATAGTCCTATTAATGAAATCAAAAACATAAGGTGTATATTCATAAAATAATGCCACATTCATCTATATAACTATCCTTATTCCCATTTTTCCCGAAAGAGGATATAACATTCATAATCATCTTAGTTATATCATTTCCCATTTGAGATAAATCGGAAGTGTATATATATACAACTCCTTTACAAGTATTAATCTATACCTTAAAATCCATTAAACTAAGCTTGTTAATATTTAAGTATATCAATAAAATACATGCATGCATATTAATATTTTAGGAATATTAAGAAAATATAATTCATATAAGACTTTAGAATAAATCAGAAATCAACTACCTTCACAAAAATTCTCTTATCAAAAGAGAGAGGTCACTTTATCCCCAACTTATTTGATATTCCAAAAGTTTACAAGAAATGTCTTTCATCATTACTAAACAAATTTTAGTACATCTTTAGTTTTTCCAAAAAGTTCATTTCGAGAGAATCTCAATACAGTAAAAATCTAAGTGAAGAAAAATATTTCATTAATAAAACAAATACAACTTTTATAAGTCTTTCTCCTTTCACTTTTCATGAAGTCCATCTACAAAATTGTTAGCATGAGTCAGTTCACAAGAACTGAGCATGATAAGTGCTATAAATTTAAAACAATATAATTTTATCTAACTATTTCGTAAAAGGAACCTTGCTATTTATGAAAAGGTTACACTTACATAAAAAAGAACAATAAAATAAACTACCCAAAAAGCCACAATGTCATAATAGACAAGAATTCAATAAATCAATTTAAATATCAATTCCTGTATAATAAGTTTAACAATTCATCATAATTTAATTCTATCTATGTCACAGTAATGATAATCATTTCAACATGATAACATTCCAAATTGCAACCTCTTTTTAAGAAGAGAATTAATTAAGGTAATGATCTATCCATGTTGCATTCTTTTTAATTCATAAAGAAAATTTCCACATAAAACACAATTAGTTCTCAATCAATAAAAAAATGAATTGATCTATAAACAAAATGATTTGATAAGAGCATAATGTTGTTCCTGTAATAATCACTTTCATTTCAAAACTAAAAGGATAGATATAAACTCTAATGATCCAACATAGACAACAAATATCCTAACAACCCTGCCAAAAAAATTCCTACCTATAACCAAGACGATACCAAAGCAAAGAACGAACTCGACAATACATAATATAAACATTGTATATTCTACAAGAGAATTGCTCAAGCCTTCACAAGTCAAAACAAACACATGATACATAGTTCTAGAAGGATATTCCATTAACACAAACTAATTTCCAAAACATTCCATTCAACCTATAGGAAAAAGAGATAGTCATTACATAATTTTTCTTCACATCAACATTCAATACCTGAATGCACAATATCTCCCACATACAAGCTAAAGGAGAATGAAATCCAAACTGATCAAGATAGAAACCATAGATTACAACCTTCATTTTACCCATGAAATGAATTCACAAAAAAATACCAATAGTATTTATTCAAAATTTAAATAACAACTCAAAGATTCAAGTACGAGTCTCTACGAGACGTGTTGAAAGAACATGCACATTCAACCTAATTTGATACGGTTCAAGAATCATTCGAAAGATATCATAAAATGTATCTACCGGTAATGGTTGCAAATTTTATATAGAATGCAATGAACAAGAAGAGACATACCTTACCTATTTTATCCCTTCCTTTCCATACAAACCAAACCAATATGGGTATAGATATATAAAAATAACAATCTATGAAAGAGATAGATAAGAGATTACCAGTTCATATTTTTCAAACATGACCACGAGCGGGGTATTAGAGATTACTAGTCCCTATTCTTCAAACATGACTACCCAAGAAGGGTATTTAAAAAATGAACCAAAACTCAAGGAGATAGAAATAGAAAGCTTCATCGTTTACCTAACAACATGTACTTTAAGTTCTCAAAACCACCTTCGAGATGACCTAGTCAGGTTAAGAGAGGTCTTTTAAAACAACAACAAGATCCAAATATCTCGTATCAATCTAAAGAAAAAACTAGGGTCAATAAACCGAGAAAAGAGTCCCAAAATAGACCTATAAGAAACACGTTGATCAACAATACTTGTTAATGTAGCCAAGTGAATAACCAACAATTGAAACAAAATTTCCGTTACGAGGCATCATTCCATTTTGTGAAATTTTTGACCCAAATAATATAATCAAACCCAGTTTCACAACAAGGTGGGAGTTCAAGTTCAAGAACCTCAACCCAAATCCCTTTAAAAATGTTTAAACACCACAAGGATATGAAAAGAGGAGACAAATTTATAACAAAACCAAGAATCTCCATTAAATTTTATACTCATATTACTTAATAAAGAAATACATCCTTTTTCCAACTTCATTTGAAACCCATATTCAGTAAAACACCATTATTTCATAGAAATAATAAAATCCAAGAAACCATGTCCAAATCAAACACACAAAAGCAAGATGGAGAAAATATTCATACAAGAAAACATTAATAAAGACATTTTCATGAAGAGAAACGATAATTTTATGAAAACATTAAATAAAAGTAAGATATTTTAAAGAGATAGGGCCTATCATGCATGGTAGTGCTCCTACCTTCTCTTCCTTTCTTTAATCCTTCAAATAAAGATTCCATGAAAGATTTCCAAAAAAATTCCAAAACAATCCACTAAAAATTCCCCTCTTTCTTTTTATATCTTACATGAACAAATTTTTCCATTATTTTTACATTGCAAGGGTGAAATCATACATGCAGTGATCTAAACTAAAGGTTCAAAAATGGAATACAACATGTAAAGTTCAAAGGATCGAAACATCAATGAAACAATAAAAACAAAACCATTTATTTTTCCTCCAACCTCCTTACTATTCCTAGGCAATTTTTTCTCAAGTCGAGGATCATAAGTTCCAAGCAGATTGGCAGAGTCCCTTCCAAAACTCTTGCCATGATTATCCTCTGTTATTCATAACTAACAATTCAAAAAATTCTTTTGCTGAAATTAACAGTGTTGTCATCTCGGATACTTTCTAGGTTCCCAAACCTTGGCCAAGTTTGGTGGTACTTAAAATTAAATGGAACATTTAAAATTGGTGATGCATTTGGAATGGTGTCACCACCATCCAAATCCATTTGCTAACAAATCCAACCCCAATGCCATAGGTTAGGTCGATGTCCAATAGGTTAGGTCCCAATAATAATAGTTTAGAAACCATAGCTTAGGACCTTAGGAATAGTTCCAAATATCTTAGGATTAATTAGTGTCCAACTTAGGATAGTTCCCCATTATCCTTTTTAGGATTTAATCAATATAATGAATAAATCAACTTAGCATAAGTTTAGGATAGATCAATAATCAAAAACTTAGATTAATTAGGTTCTAATTAATTAATCAAATAATGTTACCTTCCACATTTCATCAAAATGATGAACAAATCACCTTAAAGGGTGAAATCCAAAAGATGCTATAAGATGCCCTCGTGACCCTAGTGGAAGCACAGAGTGCGAGAAATGAGATATTTTGGTGAGTGATCAAGATGTTCAAAACATCAAAAATCCCAAACATGCCTTGGATCACTATAATTGATCCAAGGTGATTAATCCTAGACTTTGCAATCATTAGACTGAAAAACAAGTTCAAGTATTGCAAACTAGGAAATGAACAATTTAAACCAAATTTATTTCCTTCATCCACATGCATAATACATTAAAAATTTCAGCATAAAAAGTATATGAATACTTCATTAATAAATTTAGAATTTTCATGGTATGAAGTTATCTAGTTTTAGAAGATATAGCATATCATCTACAACAACATGATTAATCAGTTTTAAAGAGTACACCATCTTCAAAACGAGAATCACCTATCAATGTTGCTACTTCATTAACAGAAGTGATCAAAGATAACATCCTTTACGAGAGGCATTACAAACAACCCACTTTCATTGAAGCACTTATTCGAACTGATTCCTTACCCATAAGCGGGTATCACTTTGGATGCCTTTCTTTCATAAATTCGTTGACATGTTTAGTGAAGTATGAACCTCTCCTTAGTTTTTGAGAAATCTAGCATGATTTCTAGTGTAATTGATGATCCATTCATTCATTATATTACCTTTTATGTTTTGACACATTATTTTTACCTCTCCTTGATTCTCAGGTTCATTCCAATTCCTAATTTATTTTCATTACCATGAAGATTTTTCTTGCTTATATTTTACATATAATTTTCCTACCAACATATTTGTTCTTCATTATGCATCTGCTTCATGACCACCACTTCCACATGTTGATTCCGACGGATTTTTCAAAATCCTCATAATTTTCACTATCCTCTTGATTTTATTTTTTCTCAATTGGATCAAAATATCATCTTTCATAAACTCCTGCTTTTTGAAACACGCTGCCTATGCAGTGTGGCATGTGCATTACATCATTCTCATGGAAATATAATGAGCTCAAGATTGGGCATGCAACATTGAAATTTTCATCTTCTTCACCTTAACCATTTTGGGATTTGTTATCCATTTTTATGATGAGAGCATCCTTCTCTTGGGTAGAGTGAAATTTGAAAGGTTGAAGTCTATTGAGAATGTTTCCACTTTAAACAACATCAGCCATAGGATTGAGAAAAATTTATTTTCTTCATTTCTCATTGAGAATTTTTTTGTCCTCATGAAAAGGGAATGAGCACAACATTGGAACTGAAATGTTTTCATTATCATTTTCTTGATCTTGATTATTGATAACAAAGAAATTCATTTATGTGAAGAAATTGCCATCTCCTTAAATAGATTTACGGTCAAGAGGTAGAAACATATCTTCATTATCATATTAATTTTTATCTTCTTCTAATGAGAAAGAGAAGTCTTCATATTCACAAGCATACTCATCGCATGGAAACTCATATCAAGCATCAAGAACATTATTGGAAACATTGAGCTTACCTATCAAGAAGTTGGTGAGTATCACTCCTTGATCTTTATTTTCTTCACTTCAATATTTCTTTGTTGTAAGTTGAGGCTCTCCTCACCATCATCAACATCCAGTGGAAAAAAATAATTTATACTCTCATCCCATGGGAAGTACACACTCTCAAACTTTAATTTCATAAAATCATCATGATGTTCCTTGGTAGCTCGAGGATGCTTGGAAATTCTTCCACCAACATGGGTATCTTGATATTATCTTTGAAAGTCATGAAAAATTTGTAAGATTTGTAATTTTTTCATGGGATATCTGACGTAGGGTCATCTAGCCTTTAAATATTATATTTCATCTTCCTAATAGTAAGAAGTTTCTTTTCTTTACCATTCACCATAATGGTGACATGTGACCAATCAATTTTTCCTCTCCTTTGACATCTTGACAAATAATTCATCCTACAAACATACCATATGAGGCAAATATGTATGATAAAATGATTATCATTGTGATTTTATTGTCGGGAAATCCACCAATGCTACCTTCACATATTTGATATGACCCATAATAAGAAATTATTTAATTTCCATGGAGAGATAATGGAAAGATGTAGGGAAAAGGGAGAGGCTAGGGGATTTAGAAAATTTTACAGGAATGAAGTTGTACGAGGCTTTGGATTCAATTATGTAATTGTTTAGCTTATACTTGTTGACTAAAAAGGCTATGTAGAAAGGTTCTACCTTCCTAGAGGTGGATAATGTGGAGGCTAGACAATTCGAGAGATAGAGTGGGTTGAGGTACATGAGGTGGTTCTTTGGTGATAGATTCCTTAGGACATGAAACAAATATACTTCCTTTGATATGTTAAATAAGTTCTCAATTTTCTTAGGATGATTTCTCAAGTAACTCAAATTTGGAAATTTGGACTTTCAAGTTTTGAAATGGTCAATTATATAAAATGATGAAAAGGTGGTAGGAACATCAAGGTTTATGGAAGATTTTACATGGATGTTCTTAGGATTTATAGAAATTGTTTTTTCAAGAGATGGTGAAGGAGATTCACTTGAAGAGGAAAAATGAGTCTTGGTTGAAGAAATTCCATTTTCTTCTCAATTGACTCTGTGGAAGAGGAATTTAATTATACTCCTTTCATTTTTACTTTTCATGGAGTCTTTATTTGAGGATTTAATTTCTTAGCTTGATCGGTAGAGGAAGAACATTATTTCTCCTTTTTATTGAGTGAACACCACACAAGAGTAATTATCTCTTGATTATTTGTCATCAAGTGTGCATTCACAAAAACCTATTGGAACACATTTTTCTTCTCCTTCATTTTCAACTAAAAATTTCCTTCTTATTCACCTTCATTGATCTCGCATATTGAATTAACCTACGGATCCTCCAAGGAAATCCTTCATGATGCTCATGAAATCTATTTCCTATTCCAATTTGGATGAGGTGATCATAGAGAAACTTCCTTTTCATCATTGAAAACCATTTTTCCAACTTCGTAACATTAGATCAGCTCTCTCATATTTTGAATCTTGTACCTTATCCTTCATTGAAGGATTCTTGATTGAGTACGTGACAAGATGATTTCATCTTCCACCTCAACAATAATTTATTGAGCATGGTCCAAATCTCTTGGATAAACTCTCCATAGAAATAAACTCACTTTAGGCAATTAAGAATTCACAAAGGACATATTTAGATTATCTATAGTCGGAAGGGGAATGGTAGGAATCTTGTTGATCATGTTGTTAAATTTTCCAAAAATTATCTTGTGGACTCTTGTGGATATTTCTCCATATGAGTAAGCTAAGAAAGAAGGCCATGATCATCTTAGGTGGTCTTGAATCTATATTCAAAATTATTTTTAAAACCACTCGAATCAGAAATTGAGTGTGAAGGTAAATAATAGAACCAATCCATCATGACATCTTGCAATGTTTCTATGAACAAATTCACTACAACATCTTCATGTTGCACTCAAAATATACCATTGGTTGTGATGAAGGATGTGATATTATCATCAGGATTTGTTTTACATCTCCTTAGAATTTCATAAAGTTATTTCTTGATCCTTATGGAAGTTCATGGAGTGGTGGAGACAAAACTAACATATCGGTGTTTTTCCTCATGGAACATGTGAAATTATTATAATTTAATATTCTCATTCTCCTTATATTTATTCTTTTCTTTATCCTTCAAGGGAATGAGGAATCATGGTTCAACAACTATCTCTTCAATATTACCTTCAAGAGGATTTTTGGGAACTTTTCTTATTTTCAAAGTCAATAGGAAGTCTAAAACTATGTCTTCATTATTTGTCAAATGTGTGGTCAAAAACACCACCTACACGATCAAATCAAGTGTACTTTCTTTATGATAGTTTTTCTCAAGCTCTTAGAAAGGAAAGAAAATCGCAAAGGTTAGGTTTCTCAACATGATTTCAAAGAGGATTTCTATTAATCAAATATTATTTTTACGGTATTTTTAATTTTAATTTTTGGTATTTTATAGAGATATTTATGAGTGCATGAGGGAAAATATCTCCCCGGTGGAGTGGTAAAAAATATTGGTGAAATTATTTTTGTGTTGCAAATTAGTTGATTTCCACTAACTCTCGGAGGGCTACGCCCTCATTCTTTTGTATGGGGATGTTCCCATTATTGAATGTAAACTAATATAATATTATCTATTATTATGTGGTGGCCAAATAGGTCAGGGATCACATAGGAACACTTCACTAAACATCTGAAAAACTGCTTGTATGTCGATAAGGGAGGAATTTGTGGTGATGAAGGGTGAAGCGGAGAAATTAGGTAAGGGAAGGTTATTACTATTATCAGGCACTAGCAAAGTTCAAAGCCAATAACCAAAGTAGTTCAACATTAAATTGGAGGAAAACAACCATAAAGAATCTACTGAGATTATTAAATCAAAACACATAGTTTGTTAGATTCATTCATCAAAGACACCAAGTTCCTTCTTGATCACCGTACTTTACAAAGTTACATAAAAGAGAGAGGAGAGGAAAACTTGAGTAAATAAATGGAAAAATGTATCTTTCATTTCTTATGGAAGTGATAAATATTCCAACATCCAAACAACAATTCACAATTACTACAAAGTAGAAATATTAAAAATCTAGGATCTTTTGGAATGGATAAGTTGTCCTAATGTATAGCCTTGTGAATTGACCTTTCACCTACCCCTCTCATGACTCTTTATCTTCATATTCCACTTGTGACCTTTCGATTTCCATTAGAAAGAAAAAAATAAGTATCTCTCTTATAATTTTGAGAAATTACTTTTAAAAATTACAAATATTATCACTTAGTAAAATAGGAAAAAAACCATGATTGTGTAAAAAAAGAATTAGAAGAAAGGGATAGAAGAGGTGAAGGGAAAGGGATTGAGTGATCCGTCGAAGCAGATCCTTGTTGATGTAGAATTTGTTATTTTGAGGCATGATGATCTCATTTTCCTCATCCTTCCATATGCACAAACACCTCGATCTATTGAATGAGTGTCTAGAAACACTTTCATGAGACCTTATTCAGACGAACAAGGGAATCACTCATGATTATGCATTCTTGATCTCACAATGAGAATGAGGATCACTCTCTTTTCTTTAGGATTTCATAATTTTCCTTCACAATTCCCAAACCCAATGATGCTCATATCCCATTCCTACACATTGTGTTACAAGATTGCAAAGTTTTCTTTTACTACTCGAGAGATACGTGAGCTCTTTCCTAGCTCACTTTGTCTTGGCTAGCTCAATCAAATCAACTCAATCAACTCACTTTAACTCAACCAACTCACTAAGAAATGATGATGGATAATGATCCATGGTTTCATCTTAACTTGGATTTCAACTGAGATTCAACTTTTTCAAATCTCTTCCATTTCCATAGTGTTCTTAGAATTCACCTACTACTCACTTTGAGATGTTATGCCTCACCTCTAAATATAAGTGAGCTAAAGATGATGCTTTGGGACCCTGTGAAGAGATTAATTTACTTTCATGAGACATGAAATCATCTTACAACCTAAAAAGTAGAAATACGAGTGAAATCGAAGCTACTTGCAACTTTTTGCATCCAAAACTGAGACTTTCTATTTTTAGTAGGTAAGACCGTGACCTACTATTTTTGGAATTTTTTCTATATTTACATTATTCGATGCTTCTTTCCTATCTGAAGGAAAATGAATGTCAAAAACTCAAATTATTCCACCATTTACTATTTCTAGTCATGCCTCGCTATGAACACATGATTTTGTTAGTAAGTGCACTATGGGTAATGAACTGCGATGAAAAAGGTCTTGAAATTTTGGGTTTTATTCTAGGATTCCTCGCTCCAAATTTTGGATGATTCCTTCATGTGAATAAGAAAAAAATGAAATTTTCATCGAGGGGAAAAATACGATAAAAATCAGTCCTTATCTTAAAAATCAAAAAATTCATCGTGTGAAAATTAGTTTACATGAAGCTAGATTTTTTAAGACCCCTCACTTTGAGTTTTGAATTGATTTCACATATCAGATATTTGGGAAAATTAAAATTTATTCATGGAGGGAAGAATTTTGATGAAAACATTAGTCCTCAGTATCCCTAAAAATAGGGAATTCATGGCATGAAAACTAGTTTACGTGAAATTAGAATTTTTAGGAATCGTTCCTCCAATTTTCAAGTTATTCCATCCGTCGGATCCTTGGGAAATGAATATAAGCCTCATTGACCTTTTCTACTACATCATGGAATCAATTAATGGTGGCTTGAAGCTTAATGTATCACATAGATTCTCTAGATTATATAATTCAACTCAAACCCTTCGTACAATCAATTTCCTTGCTTATCGGTACTAAGAAAGGCTTGAGTCTTACAATCATGGATGCTCTAGGAGAATTTTAATGAACTATCTGATGAATTTTCATGTTATTGGGTGTATTTTCAAAAAAATAATGGATTTCTCATGAAAATATGAGGTGTTTAGGAGTTATTTTATAGTTTTATAACTTTTGACAACACTTCTGGTTCACGGGAGAGGAAGAAGAGAGAAGAAGCAAGGTAAAACACTTAGCCAAATTTTGTGTTTTCAACATTCATAGCATGGGGAAAATTTTCTTTTCCCCTTTATTCCCTTGGGATAGGGACAATGGGGGAAGAAAAATTCACCTCATTCTGGGCTTGTCATGTGTCACAGTATGATTGGGTGAGAGGGGAATGAGGCAAAACAATCCATTAAGCATTTGGGGTTGAGATGCCCAGTCATATGGAAGATAAGACTAGGGAAAAGAGAGTGGAATATTTAATTTTCCCCTCTGTTCCCAAGGTAAAAAGATAGGATGTACAAAAAAGGTACGCTCACCTTGTTGTGACAAGTGGTGTAGCATGATTTGGTGAGGGAGAAGTGAGGAAACATCTAGAAACATGTAGTTTATCACTTCAAGGGATCATTCAAGGTCATGTGAAGATCTAAGAGGAAAAAATGGTGTGGGGAAATTTTCTTGTCCCATCTATCCCCAAGGGATAGGGACAAGAGGGAAAGAGAAATGTGCCATGCACTTAGAGGTGAAAAATGATTAAGTACGAGAAACGTACCTCACAAGAGAGAGACATGTCGGTGAAGTTTCCAGAGCTCTAGGAATTCATTTTTGATGAAACCATATATTATTTTGACTCCCAACAGAATTCCAAAGACAATATAATGGGTATTATTTACCAATTCTTCCTGAAACACCCTAAAAAAGATACCTTTTAATCTAGACAACAGCGAGGTTGTATCTTCTAAAAATGAGTTGTGATGAGAGCTATAAGGGTCTTGTGAAAAATGTGAGAGTACCATCATGTAAAGGGTTGAATTATATTTCAAATAATTACTTTCTTTCCCCTAACTCCTTATGGATCTCCTAGAATCATTTGTGGAATATCATGTATCTATTTATACTACCCACTCCTTACACCTTAGAAAACATGATATTTCTCAGTTTGTTCCTCAACCTCCAAATATTTACTAAAATTTCCTAAATCATTTTGTCGAGCCTTAAAATATTGGTTATGTACCAAAGGGTGTGTGAGCACATGGGACCAATAGGAAGAAGGACGCATGGGGAGAAGCATGCAAGACAAGGGTTTAATAAGGGTTTAGGAGAAACCAGGGCACATGCGCAAGACAATACAAAGGGTCTAAGGACTTAGCCATATTCAGCATTCTAGAGGCACTTGAGGAAAAACATGACCCGACTAGGCATGCTGAGTGGATAAGGTGACATGCCTGGAGACTTGGTGGTCAAGGAAAGAATATTCCACACATGGAATATTCCTAGGAAGACATCATTATAGAAAGTGGAGAGCTTGGAGTAGAATAAACATGCACCATTGGAGGACCACATTGACACTTGGCATCCGATATGCTCCTGAAGAAAGGCATGGTGGTGGGTGTTGATCCTATAAGAAGAGATGGTCGAGTAGAAGAATAGAAAGACATGAAGGCATGAAGAGAGACACCAAGACATATAGCATGGGAAGAGTGAAGCTCTGCAGAAAGAATACTAGGAGGCCCTAGGAGTTGGGGTTCTCATTAGAGGACTGTAGGAATGTTATCATGTCTAAGGGATGGGTCTGTAAAATTTTTGTAATAAAGAAAGCATAGCTAGGACCTCTGATATATGGGTTAGATCCTTGTCTTGATACATTTGGTCTGATACGACCCTTTTAAATGTAATGTGGTTGTTGAGACTATGATCAATATAAATATATGGCTTTGTTCTAAATATCTGGTTTAGGGGTGCAAACCCTAGTGTTATTTCCTTATATTTTATGACATATCTATTCTTTGTATTTCATGTCATGATGTTTCTCTTGTTATTAAATGATTTGGTATAAGGATATGATAGCTCATGTTGTGATTTTACATGAATATTAACTTATTCCAACTAATCCTCTAATAATGGCTAGATCTTATCATAATTATCACATAAAGGAGGGTCTCGAAATTTTACGTGCCTTGGGTGAGCGCCCAATGCCCGTGGGGTGATAGGTCAATGCACATGGGGTTAGAAGTTAGTAGATGGGTAAAAATGACTACATCTTGGTTCTATTGTCGGGACCTCTTTTCAAATTTGTTGTGAGAATGATGTGTGATGATAGAGCGCTTGACCTTAGATAGTGTCAAAGCATGGTTTAAGAGCACAGAGGATGAGTTTTCTCATAGATTTAGTATTGGACTTGATTTTGATGCACATAGATGGGTAGAAGAACACATGTATCATGAGTTATATGAGACCTTCTTTTGCTGCTTTCCAGTAGAGTTATATGAATGGATTTCTACATATGCATCTAGATCAAGATGGTACTATAGATCTCACATTTGGACCCAAGAGGAATAAAAGAGGTTGCAGAATGCTGATCTAACTTGGACACATGTTATTGATCATTGGTGGAAGAGAGTGTTGACTAGTTATACCCTAGAATACACTATTTCTACGTATTCTTGTCCTAAGGTTGCTGAGTTTGAGTTCTTAAAGGAACCTAGAGGATCATTTCTGTGTGCTATCCCTTTAGCCATAAAGATCCTTCTCATTAAACTAAGTTTGGAAGAATTCCCTATGGCTGACTAAGCTTCTTTGAGCATTGGGAGAGGAAGATAGGGTGGAGGAAGATGGAAGACCTTGCGGATGAAAAGGAGAGAGAGGAGAGATGACTCAAGTATAGTGAGGCTCATGAAAGGGAGTTAGCTAGAAAATGTGAGGTTATAGGAGTGATGAATCTATGGAGGTAGACATTACGGGAAGGAATTGAGCTTCAACTAGAGGATGTGGAGCACGAGAAGCGGTTTGTACTACCCCATCTTGGAAAGCACGGAGAGAGACCCTTTCAACTTCGATGAGATTTCATCACTTGGAGAAAGAAGAGTCATTGGCATTCATCCGAATCCACCCGGTGACTAACCCTTAGAGATTGGTTTTCAAAACCTAGAGATAAGTATTAATAACCCAATTGGTATTGGTTGGAATGGTGATCTACACATAGGAGATATAATTTCTCATTTGGTGTATCTATGGCCACAAAATCATTTCCTGTGTTTAGAGGTATATTATGCGGAATGGCATTAGGGAAAAGTGTGAGTACAAAAATTTTGTTATCACATCTGGAAGCAGTGTGGGACACACATCTAGTAGTGGTGAAATATCAAAAAATGTTGGCATGTAATTTAGTGAGATGTTGGGAACACTATGTATGACCACCTTAGGCCCTTGATTGGCTACAAGAGGTGGATATAGTGGTATAGGAGCTAGAGGACCTGGTGGATATAGATGATCTAGTGGGTTAGGAGGGACAAGACCTAGTGGATCTAGTGGATTTGGTGGTGGAGGTAACACCGAGAGGAAATCAAGGTTCTAGATCGGTGAACAAGGACCTCAACTACCTCAAAGCAAGTATTTTTGAGATTTCTTTGCATCTACTAGACTACAAAGGTGTTGAGGATGTTGCAGAGCATGTACACAAGTGTGAAATGATATGGCACGCGAAGGGGATCACTACCCTAAAGTGGAAGGCAAGTCAGTTTGCAACAATGTTGTAAGGATGCACACATATTTGGTACTAGAAGTATGACCCCCATCAAATATTGGTAGATTACACCATACTACTTAATGCTTTCTTGGTTGAATTTTATATCCTTGAGTTTGAGCAGGAAGAGCATCAGTGCATTGAAGGAGATCTAGAAAGGAATAGTAGAGAGTTTGCGGGAATATGATGTGCATTTTAAAACTCTCTTATCAAATCTATCCTATGATATTCACCCCTCTCAACATGCTCAGTGGTTTTTGGAGGATTGATAACACTATTTAGGAAATTTATTTCACATAAGACTTTCACAGGACCCATGCGAGGACTTGTATGTTTCCCTGTGTCTTTGAGGTGTAAAAATTGTGGATATCAACATTAACCCCTTCCTTGAGGCTCATATTTCTGTGATGGAAAAGAAATTGGAGAATCTATTTGAAAAATTAGCACATGAGACTCGCAGTGGTCTATGGTGCATAAATTGTGAGGTAGAGGGTCATACAAAGGATAGTTATCCCCAGAGATTGGTACATGACATGATGGTGGAATATGAAATTTTCCATGGAGATCATGATGCAAGTAGGTTCCCATTACTGCAGCATGTGATCCATAAAATGTGTCTTTCCATTATAATATTTTTACTTCTACTACTCATGACACCAAGGATTGTACACTGATTGACTAGATACATGATTCCATTGATATTGGTGTGTGCCGGACCGGACTTGTAAATAATTCCAAGGATGATGTTTGTCACTATGAAGGGTATATGGATGGAGGGGCATGTGGAAGATGTTTTTGAGGATTTTGTGATCATGGAAACCATGGCAAGACAAGTGAGTTCCCACATGGAACCTATTATAATTGTGGGTCTACAGAGCACTATAAGCACAAATTCCTAGACCTATTACAATGCTCTTGGTGTGGAAAAAAACATAAGTATGAGGAGTGTCCAGATTTATTTGAACATATGAGCCAACAACATGAGAAAGATAAAGGCATCATAATGGTAAGGGTGAGGAAGGATGATTCACAATGGATGCCACGGGTGGCACACGAGTCAAGACTAGAGCCTGTACTAGTTATAATGTGAACCGAGGTTGCACGTGTAAGTGACATACCGAGGAAAATACTGCTAGTTATTATAGAAGAGGTGGTTCATGGAAAGTTCCTAGACCCTACTCATCAGAAATAAGTGTATCAAGAAACCATGGATGTGATTTGAAGCCTTCAAGGAGAGATCCAGTGATTAAAAGAGTAGTTAAGAAAGTTAGAGAAAAGGAAGAATGTTTAGGCTCCATAGAAGGATCATGATGAGGTTAGAGAAGTATTCAATATTTTGAGGCAAGAAAATACCATCCCCTTGTTAGGAGAGTGGTTACGGGAGAAGGTACAACGTGCTAGAGGATGGCATGAGAGGAAGGTTCTACATGCCAACCTTCCTCCCCACATCCTTGATTATGACAAGGAGATTACCTTGAATGTTGTTGTAGATGGGTGACTTCTGAGAAATATTTTGATTGACATGGGTGTGGAATTTAATGTTCTCACTCTAGATGCATGGCATCAAATGGGAAGGCCCCCATTACAAGAAAAACATAATTCCCATTGGTTTCTTAAAGGATTTTGTTATCATTATGCGAGGGAAAAGTTCACTTTGGGGATTTTGTAGTCTTGGTGCTAGTGAGGCAAATAAATTTTCAACATTACTTGAGTGCCCTTGGTGTTATAAGAATAATTCTGACCTAAGGTTCAATAAAGGATACATAATATTTTAGAACAAGGAAGAGAGAGGTCATCATCCCCTTAGCGATGGAAATTCAGCCCATATACTAAGTGCTTCGGAGAATAATTTCTTAAAAATATCTATGTGCACTCTATCAAGGACCCTGAGGTGATTCACCCTACAGAGGGGTTTATTTGGTTTGAATATGCTCAGTCCATGAGTGATACAACAAGTATGACATGTGAAAATTGGTCACATGGTACTTATGAGTTGATTGGGAGATAGCTAAGAGGCTCTATGACAAGGGTAGTGAAGGCACACTCATTCAAGTTCTTGGGAGGGAAGAAGCTACAAATTTATTCTGGAGGAGCCAACCCTAAGGATTTCTTATGAGAAATGGAGGCTTAGTGGAGAAATGAGATCAAAAGAAGAGGGATTCTCAGTTATAACTTGCTTGGGACTACAACACATTGGTGGGTGACACATCACGATATCCTTCTAGAGTGGCACAAGGTAAGAATCACATTCTCTGTTAGGTTTTCCCAAAGCAATACACCCACTGTAATACAAGACTACCATGGGAAGGAACTTGCCTTGTTTCACATCCAAGCATGTGAGAAAGCATGGATGGAAGGTGTGGAGGCCTTGCCACCTTATTTATGGGTGCATAATATTTATTCCACCTTATAAGGTTGTGCATGTGTTTGTTATATTCACTCCAAGATGTGCCGTCAGACAAGAAATTGGTAGGAGTTAATGGTTGACCTCCTTCAAGCTTTTGAATATCAGAGTACTAAACCATTAGTGGATAAGGCATTACAGGTTGTTAAGTACCTAATGATGGGAGATAGTTTCATGGAAGAAGATAGAATACTGGAGTTATTGGGTGAACCTAGCTTGGAACCATGCTTTGATGAGGAAGATTCAGAAGAGATGTAGCTTGAGTGCACATACATGGAGAAAGAGAAAGGAAAGATGGTCTATGTGATAGATGGTGAAGAGATGGAGAGTTTGGATGTTAACCATACTGAAGGTATGCATGAAGTTATTAATAGTGTTGATGAGAAAGCACATGCCTACCATGAGCCCCTAAAAAATAAGGTTAACATTGGTTCAGAAATAGAACCTAAGGAGGCCACTATTGGAGATTATTGGTCAGAGAAGGAGGTTTTGAAGATCATTGATCTATTGCGTGAGTTTTAGGACTTATTTCCACACGAGATACCATGATCTTACAGAGGTCCACCACTCCTTGGGAGAAATGAAAATCAAGTTAAAGGAGGGCGCGTACCTGATTTGGAAGAGGCCTTATCGAATGAATCTGAATCTTCACGTCAAGGTTAAGGAGGAGATAGACAAAATGATCACTTCAAGCATCATTGAAGTTGTGGAGGAGTTAGAATGGGTAAGCCCCATGGTCATCAATATTAAAAATTATGGAAGGATAAGGATATGTGTTAACTATAGATAATGAATGTAGTATATGTAATTGATCCTTTCCCAACCCTTTTACCGAAGAAATCTGGAAGAAATCATTTGGCGCAAGATCTATTCCTTCATAAATGGATTCTCAGGATATCATTAAGTTAGAATTGCTAAAGAAGACCAATAAAAACAACTTTTGCCACTCAATGGGGAAGTTTTTCCTATATGGTCATGCCTTTTGGATTAAAGAATGTGCCTGCTATGTTTTCACATATAGTGGTCCAGGAATTTCAAGATTTTATCCATAAGTTTATGCAAGTCTACCTTGATGACTAGACAATATATGGACTAGTGAAAGACCATTGTGACAATTTGAGATTGATGTTTGAGAGATGTCAACAGTTGAGGATATCCCTCAACATTAAGAAATGTGTTTTTGTACTCCATTTAGGACCTTGTTAGGGCATATTATATGTAAGGAAGGATTTCTGGTGGATCCCGCCAAATTTTTTGTTATTGTGGGATTGGGGGAGCCTACTAACTAGAGAATAGTGTGCAGCATCCATGGGCATATAGGGTAATACCATAATTTTATCAAGGGGTATGCCAAGATCCCGATGTCATTGGATAAGTTACTAAAACACAAGAGTGCATTTCACTCAGGGGAGGCACAACAGATGCCATTTGACACTTTGAAAGATAGACTTGTCATTTCTTCCATACTAATCTATAAGTCTAATGGTCATCAACATTAAGAAGGATGGAGGATAAGGATTTGCGTTGACTACAGGGATTTGAATGTAGTATGTGTTATTGACCCTTCTCTAACTCCCTTCACTGAGGATATCCTAGAAGGATTATTTGGGCACAAGATCCATTCTTTCACAGATGGATTCTCAAGATATCATCAGGTTAGAATTGCAAAGGAGGACTAAGAAAAGACAAAATTTTCCACTAAATGGGGAATATTTTCCTACACAGTCATGCCTTTTGGATTGAAGAATGCCCCTATTGTGTTTTCACACATTTTGGTACAAAAATTGTTGTAGAGCAAGCAACCACCTCTCCAAGGTACGGACGTTGGTTAAGTCTTCCAAGAGTTGCAATCTTGAATTGTATTTCTGCTTTGGTAGTGCTAGGTCTAGTTGTTTCAATGTAATGACATATGTGATCATTTCAATATTATTATACACCTTGCATACCTTTGTCTTCTCCTCCCTTAGTTCACACCTTAACTATGTGTTGATCAACTCTTCCTGCTTTAGATCCTTTCTCTTTTAATGAGTTCTTCATTCTTCTTCTCCAGTTCTTCCTCTAGGAACCTTACCCTATCATTCCTTCCGAAGAGTCTCACCTCAACCTCAACCAATACCTTGTTGAGAGTGTTTCATAATTTATCATCGAGATAAGCTGTTGAGTGTTTATGAGTGGGTTCACTCCCTTGGTCTTTGGTATTTTGATAATTTCCCTTGCTTACCTTGAACTCAGGATCATCAACATGTGACTCAAAATCCCAAGATAACATCTTCCTTATTTGTGGGTATGTACCTTCTTCTTCAAATACAGACCATGCAAGGATCTTGTTTGTAGACATGGTACTTTGGAAGTGTGCACATAGTACCTTATTTGGATCTTAATATAAATCATTCCCCTGCTCATGTGGCACTACCATACTCTTTCCTCCTATGCACTTTGCATTCTTAAATCTTACCACTAAGCTAGGATCTCCACCCATGCTCCCATACTCTTTTCCTATGCTTTCCTCCTCTATCTCCTTGAGCACCTCATCAGTGTTGCACTCCACCTCCTAATCCATGAAATCCTTTATTCTTCCCACTACTTCTATTTCTACAACTTCTTCTATCTACTCCATGGTGAGGATTGGGTTCCTTTGATCCTTTGTATTCACTTCCTCACTCTCCCCTTTACCTTGAGTGCCTTCCTCTTCCCCATACTTTTCTTCATTTCCCTCATCATCAGAGTCATGTACATCATACATAAGATGTTACTAAGCCTCTTCATTCTCCTCATTATCTCTCTCACCTCTGTAGGCCTCAAGACTCTCTGTTCCTTCTAAATCCACCTTCTTTGCTACCTTCTACCTCTTCCTAACTGGTGATTCAAGTATAGGAGACACTTCCTTCTCTTCTTCTTTAGTAGGTGACTCCTTCCTTAGAAATTGTTCTTGTGCAGGAGGCTCTTCTTTCTCTAGCATGTCTTCCTCAGGTTATTTTTCCTTTTCCTTAATGGGGGACTTCTTCCTCCATGCATATGTTATCAAATTTGTGCCTAACTCCCTGTGTGCCCATAAATTGTGTTGTTTTCACACTTGGTGCCTTATTCTATGGCACCTCTTCTCTTTCCCTCTTCCTTAGCACAGCCTTATTCCTCCTGGTGGGGTCTTTTGGGATGGAGACATCATTATCCAAGTAGGAACCATTCTCATACTTGGGCCTAATCCACTGTATACCCTCGCTCCAGTATTTCCATCAATTGTCGGTGTCACAGGTTTTATCATGCGCACCTCATGGGAGACATACTTCTCCACATATGCATGCTTATCAAGGTATACCAGCTTACTTCATAGGTCACGATTGTCTTGGTCTACCTTGCTGAGGTCGAACCTTAGTATTTTGGCCTCCTTAAAGTGATTGACCCCTGCTTGGAAATATTGTGTGGTGAAGGAGAAAGGTAGTTTACACCATGGGATCTTGGTCCCATTTGTCAACATGAATCTACCAATGTAAAAACATTGGTATATATAAAAATTGGCTTCTCCCTACACTAGCATAGGTAATTATTTGGGTATCCTCCATTCAGCCCCAAACGTGTTATGCATCCTCTTGTACCATTTCTCCAGGCATGCCTTGTGGGTGGCCGTCATGGTGTCACAAGTGTATTTTTAAAATCTCTTTGTGGGGGAAGGATCTTCATCTAGATATTACCATACAAAATTCTATGGCCCATCGAGAACTCCAATTTCGAGAAGATGATGGTGAGGAGGAAATTTCCAAACATGATCTTCTCTCCTTCACACTGACATTAACTATCTCATCTGCAATGAAGGTGGATAGGTTATAGATAGTTCCTTCTAAAATATTTTGGCACACATTCAACTAGGCCTTGTTTATCTATGTCCACCTTTCTTGTCCATTCAACTTGGATACCAAGCACATGGCCATCCTCATCACTGGGTCGGAGATATCGGGGATGTCAAAGTAGTGAGACCCCTTCTTGTAGTCATAAGTCTTCATGGTCTCCTTAATGGCCTCCTTATCCTCCAAGTCATCATCTAGCATCCCCCTTTGTAGAAAAGGTTGGTAAACATAGAGATTAGTTGAGGGTTATGCATGTCCTTTGGCCCGTGAAGTAGAAGTGGTCCTCATGAATGTGCAACATCAACCATTGGTACATTCACTTGGGTTTTCCAAATTAGGGAAACTCATAAAGTTACAGATAACCTAGCCTTCTCTAATTTTACCTTCACTTCATCATCATAGATTGGCATTCCTTCTGGTGTCCTTTTGTTTATTAGTTTAACCAGTTCTAATGCCATTTCCTTCTCTATAGTACTTATGTGATGGTTATAATTGCTCACTGCCATATTCCTTACATGGGATACCCATTATTTTCGAACAACATGTCATATGGGTATTTCATCTCCGCATACTACTCGTCGTTGAAGTTGTGGTGATAGTCTGCATTTCTCCTTGTCCTTGCCCTTCTTTTTGAGATGGTTACCTTCTTTGGTACCATATTCTTGTTGGGTTACTAAAAAAACTCTTCCCTACTCCTCTTCCTCACTCTAATAAAATTTGTGGCTTTCCTTCATGAAAAATCCCTTTACTCCCATGCCCTAGCTATAGAACCCTAACCTAGACAATCCTTCCACAAGATGGCATACCCTTCTGAAACCTTCCTCCCTACACCTGTGTACTTTATCCACTCTAGTTTACAAATCACACTAGTCATGCACTCATATTTCTCACACTTTTTCCTTTGCACAAATATTATTTGCGGATTCCCTAATTCACAAGATCTCTTCTTTATCGAAAATGCAAGGTAATAACAATGTATCTCAACCTTCTACTTATAGCTTTTGATTCTCTCCTGTGATAAATTTCATGCCATTCACTAATGTAATTTTGTAATAAAGGTGGATTTTTTTCACTAAATCCAACTTTAAGCACTTTACCCCCATGCCCAATCCTATGAAAAAAATAGCTACAACCTTTTGGCATGCAAAAATTCTTACTAACCACAGATCCTCAAGTGCGCGCTTGTAGCGCAGAGGCACTTCTTCTCTCCTTGACCTGATTTTTCCCTTTCCTACCTCATGTTATTCCTACACTTCTCATCCTTTTACGTGGTATTTTTAAAGCTATCCCGACACCAAATTTCTTTATGACCACCTTTTCTCGTGTGCTCTTCTACACTAATCCAAGCCACCAAAACACAACTTCTACTAACATATTCCATTTTACTTTGCATTACTCCACCCCACACAAAAACATATGTGTGGTGACCTACACGCATAAAAATCATTTTGAAAATAATAAGTGGTTACCGATGCACAAGGCACGTAAAACAACACAAAATAATGGAACAAGCAATGAGAAAGTGAAACACAAGAAAAAGAGATGCATAAAAGGAAATCTTGGGCTAAATGGAAATACTACCTTATTTGTGAACACAAGGAAGACTTATTTATAATAGGGATTTAGTCTACTCCAATTATAATGGCTTGGTAATTGTGTTCCATCAAGTGCATGTAACTAGAAAGTTCTCGAATCAAGGATTTATGATATGATATATGGCCCTAACCAATAGGATTTTAGTTTCCTAGGATGACGTAGAAATTTGGAGTCATAAAGAAAGACCATCTACCCAACCTCAAATTATTTTTTTAATATGATGATCATTCCATGATTTTTTGTGCTTTTTCAATCTTCTGACTCCATCTAGGAAGTGATCACCTTTCATTTAGCTGCATTAACTTCTCCATGCACTCTTGAACTACTTGTTCATCAATTAACTCTCATGCACGTGCAATATGCAACAATGGTAGCATAAATTCAATTGGTAAAATAGCCTCCATGCCAAACACCAATTGAAATGGTGTGGCCTTATTCAATCTCTTGTAGTTCATTCGTATGCCCATAGAATGACCGATACCTTGTCATCCCAATCTTGTCTTCCCACATCAAAAATTTTAGTTAACATGTGACTCATAATTTTGTTAAATGCCTTAGTAATTCCATTAGCTTGTGGGTGATAAGGGGTGGTCTTATGATGGGACACCATGAACTTTGCCAACAAAATGCTGACTATTTCATTTAAAAAATGTGTACCCCTATCACTAATCAAGATTAAAGGACATCCATACCTATTGATTATGTTCTCCTTTAGGAATCTATCCATTTTCAATGTTGTGTAATCCCTTATAGACAACGCCTCCACCCACCTTGTTAAGTAATTAGTACAGGTGATGATATAGCGTAAACTAGTCCTTCGTGTAGAAGGTGAAATTGGTCCTACAAAATCAATGGCCCACTTTTCAAATAGTTTTGTGCTGGCTATAGGTATCAAGGGCATCTCATCTCTTTTTCTTAGCTTTCCAAGGTGCTAGCAATGATCACATGCCTTGTAAAACTCAATGCAATCCTGGTGGATGCTTTCCCAAAAAATCCCAATGAGTAGAATCTTCCATGGGGTGGCATTCCCTTCATAGTTTCCTCCTACAATCCCACCATGTGCTTCTTTAATGATTGCAATGCTCTAGTTTTCTAACACATATCAGTGTAAAACATCATCATAGCCTTGTTTGTATAAGTCTCGACTAATTAACATGTAGGGAATAACATGTGTGGCTACCTATTTTCTTTCCAAAGTCTTCATTCCTTTCGATGCCACACCTATTTTGAGAAACACAGTAATATCTTCTAAGTCGAGTGTGCGCACCACAACCTAAAATTTGTGTGTCTAGCATAACATCCTCAATGCTTTACACTTACTCCCTTGAGTCAATCCTTGAAAAATGGTCATGCCTTGAGTTACTCTTTCTTGGTTTCACAACAACTGTAAACTCAAACTCCTGAAACAATAAGACCCACCGACATATGTACACTTGAAAAATGGGATTTTTAACCAAGTAATTCAATGCCATGTGATCCGTGTAAAATATGAAGGGTGTTTCTAGCATATACTACCTAAAATTATGTAGTGTGTGGATCATAAAAAGTGCTTTGTGCTCAGTAGTGGTGTAGTTCTGCTCTGCTAGTGTTAACTTCCTACTAGAAAAACACAAGGGGTGGTCAACAATATCTTCTCACGGGTTGTGCTAAGACTACTCCAATTTCCATCCCTGAAGCATCAAGCTATTTTTTTGAAAAAATAAACATTCTCAACAGACTTCAACCTTTAAGTTCTCACTCTTTGAAGAGAAGGATACTCTCATCATAGAAATAAATGACAAAGACCAAAATGTTAGAGGTGAAGAAGATGAAATTTTCAATTTTGCATGCCTAATCTTGATCTCATTCTCTTTCGAGAGAATGATGTAATTCACATGGCACACTACATAGAGCAGCATGCTACCAAAAAGTAGGATTCTGGGAAGGATGATTTCTTGATCCAATTGAGAAAGCAAGAAAATCAAGAGGCTAACGATGATGGTGAGGTTTTCAAAACATCTAGTGAGAATAAACATATGGAAGTGGGTTTCATGAAGTAGATGCACAATGAAGAACACATATCTTGGTATGAAAATGATAAGAAAAGTTTAAGAAAGAACCATCTTCATGACATTGGTGAAAAATTAGTAAGTGGATCAAACCTAAGAATCAAGGAGAAGATGGAAAGAATGTATTAAAGAAACAAAGGTGATAGAATGAATAAATGGATCATCAATTACACTATAAATAATGCTATATTTCTCAAGAAGATAAAGATAGGTTCATAATTTAGTGAACCTGTCAATGGATTTGTAGAAAAAATTATTTCGGTGATACCCATTTACGGGTAAGCACTCAGTTCAAATAAGTTCTTCAATGAAAGTGGGTTGTCCCCTACATGTACATAGGTGATTTAGGATGTTTCCATTTTTTTAATGTGATTACATTCTCATTTCTCTTGTGTTGTATGTTTCCCTTATCATCTTATGTGTTTGTTTCTTATCTTGTGTGTGTGTGTGTGTTCAATAAAACAAGCCATATAGTATATCTTTTTAGTGACTCTCTATACTAATGTATAAGGAACTGGTCCATGTAATGTATTGATATTCTAGAGTTCCCTCTTATCTTTTCCTAATTAAAATTGATCTATAATAATTCCATAAGCTAGAGCCAACTGTTGTCATGCAAATTTGTAACATGAAAATTCAAATTTTCAAGCATGACAACTAGACCCAAATTGAAAATTTTGTTCCTAAGTCATCTCAAAACCCCCTCCTAGTCACTTTGTTAAATTTTTCATGTATTTTTTTATATTGAAATTACTTCTAATATGGTGAAAATTCAATTTCAAGTGTTTGGAATGAAGTGAAAAGATCAGCAATTTCATTTGGTGAAGAGTTTTCAAGCTGCTAGTTTCTTATCATGTCTAAAAGGACAATTTTGACCTTCTCGAGACCTATGTGCATCCTCTTGGATGAAAAAAAAGGAAAAAAATCTGAAGATGGTATTGAAGAAATATGAGCATATTGGAAATGTGTAGCCATTTTTACCCATCTACTAACTTCTAACCCCATGCATCGACCTATCACCCAACCGGCACTTTGGGTGCTCACCGAGGCACTCGTAGGTGCCGAGCCCCTCCTTTATGTTAGAATTGTGAGAATATCTTGCCATTTTCATTTCTATTCTCCATTTATTATTTATAATGTTTCCATCCTCATGAAAAGGGAATGAGCACAACATTGGAACTAAATTTTTGTCATTATTGTTTTCCTGATCTTGATCACCGAGAACCAAGAAATCCATTTCCATGATGAAATCATCATCTCCTTGAATAGATTCATGTTCAAGAGGCAAAAACATTTTTTCATTCTCATATTTATTGTCATCTTCTTCTAATGAGAAAGATAAGTCTTCATATTCACAAGCATTCTCATCACATGGAAACTCATACCGAGTGTCAAGAACATGATTAGAAACATTGAGCTTACGTGTTGAGAATTTGTTGAGTATCACTCCTTGATCCACATCAATCTTTGCTTAAATATTGTTTTGTTACAAGTTGAGAATCTCCTCGCCATCATCAATATCCAATGGAGCAACTTCATTTATGCTCTCATCACATGGGAAGTACAATCTCTCAAAATCTGATTTCATTAAATACTTATCATGTTCCTTGACCGACTCAAGGATACTTGGAAATTCTTCCACCAATATGGGAAACTTGAGATCATGTTCGAAAGTAATAAAAATTTGAAATATTTAGAATTTTTGCATGGGATGTATACCATTGGGTTATCGGCCTTTTAATAGTATACCTCATCTTCCTTATGGGAAGAATTTTATTTTCTTTACCATTGACTAGAATTGTGGCATGTGACCAATCAAGTGGCATATCTCCTTCGACATATCAATAGAAACTTCAGCCCAATAATATACCATATGAGGCAGGCATGTCTGCTACAAGGATTCTCATTGTGATATTATTGATAGGTAAATCCACCAATACTACCTTTGCAACTTTGATATGACCCATAAGAGGAATTTTTTTCATTTACATGGAGATACAATGGCTAGAGGTAGGGGAAAGGGAAAGGTCAATGTATTTAACAACATTTACAAGCATGATGTTGTCTGAGGCACCAGAGTCAATGATGTAATTGTTTAGCTTATACCCATTAACTAACAAGGCTATGTAGAAAGGTTCTACCTTCCTAGAGGTGGAGGGTGTGGAGGGATATATTTCATAGATGGAGTGGGTTGAGATACACAAGGTGTTTATTTGGTGGTGGTATCCTTAAGAGATGAAACAGAGCTACTTCCTTTAATATGCTAAATAAGTTTATCAATTTTATTGGGATGAGTTCTCGAGTACTCATATTCAGAAATTTGGACTTATAATTTTTTAAAATGGTTAATGATATCAAAGGATGAAGAGGTGGTAGGAACATCAAAGGTTGTGGCAATTTTGACATGAATGTTCTTATCATTTCTAGAAATTGATTTTGTAAGATAAAGTGGAGGAGACTTACTTGAAGAGGCGGGAGGATTCATAGTTGAAGCAATTTCAAGTATCTTCTTAGTTGACCCTATGGAAGAGGACCTAGATAATCCTACTTCCATTATTATTTTTATGGAATCACTATTTGGGGATTCAATTTATTAGCTTGAGCAATAGAGGAAGAAATTTATTTATCATTTTGTGATCGAGTGAACACCACATATGAGTAACTATACGTGGATTCTTTATCATCAAGTGTGCATTCATAAAATGTGATTCAAGAACATTCTTCTTTTCCTTCATTTTTAACCGATTCAAAATTTTATTCTTTTTTACCTTTGTTGATCTCATATATTGCATTAACGGTGGATCCTATAAGGAAATTCTTTAGGTTTCTCCTACAATTTGGTTCCTATTCTAGTTTGGATGAGGTACTCGTTAAGAAATTTCCTTTTTAGAATTGTATATTATTTTACCATCTTCTACAACATTTGATCATCTCTTTCATCTTTCAAACCTTGGACCTTATCCTTCATTAAAGGAATCTTGATCTTACCTTAAGAGATGAGTTCATCTTCCACCTTAACAACACTTTCCGAGAATGGCCTAAATCTCTTGGGTAACTCTTGTAGCCATTTATTTACCCTTAATACTTTTTCTAACCCCAAGCACATCAGCCTATCACCCGGTGGGAATTGGGTTGTCACCGAGGCACGGGAAAGTGTCAAGCCCCTCTTTCATGTGAGATTTGTGAGAAGGTTCAACCATTAATGGAAGATTATTTACGAAATAGAATAACATTTACTTATGTGAAAAGGTAGAATATGCAACTAATGGATCTACACATTAATGCAACACAAAATCTAAAGAACATTCTAAGAAGTTTAATAAAATAGATCTGATCCATGATAAGTCATATAACACAAGATTTTACACCCATAAAAATGTTATGCAAAATGAACCCACATATATTGATTTAAAGGAATTCTTGTAGCCACATTACAGTCAAAAGGGTCATCTCAAACCATATATAATAAATGACACATACTTAACTCCTGTAAGCTTCTACGATATGAGATGCCAATACCATACATAGACTTATGTCATCCCTTATAACCGTCTAGGACTAATTTCTCTAAATCCTAGCATTACTGTAGCACTTCGTTACTCTCCTCTTTCTCTACATTCTCTATGCATTCTCTCTATGTTTGTTCCTATCTTCTCTCTATATCCACACACTTGTCTCTAGCTTTGAGCATTATTTTATATAAGATAAACACCCACAGTCATGCGTTCTCAAGCATAGATTGCAAGCCAAGTGTCGATGTGGTCCTCTATTGGTGAATGATTATCCCTTTGCAAACCCTCCACTCTCTGTAATGATGTCTTCTGGGAATATTACCTACAGGGAATATCAATTTATTGACCTCTAAGGTTCAAAGATGGAAGCTTATACACTCATCATGCCTAGTCAAGTCTTCACACTTTTCCTCAAGTGTCTTTAGAATGCCAAATATGGCTAAGTCCTTTAAACCCATGTTCTACCTCCTACGCGTGCACCCTGGTTTCACTTAAACCCTTCTTAAACCCCTTTTTCCTACATGCTTTCCCCGAGCACCCTTCTTCTCAATGGTCCTATGTGCACATGCCCTTTGGTACTTCAACAATATTTCAGGACCCAACATCACCCCACACTATGCATGTTCTCTATCCTTAGAAACATCCAACTTCTTTAAAGAATAAAGAATAGTGGAATAAGGACAATCTAAATAAAGAATGAAAGAATATAATAATCTGCTACTATTGTAGGAGGAGTGGGAATTTCTTCCTCACTGTTGCCTCAATCTTTTCCTAGGAATCTACCTCACCCTGCACCTATTGAATTAGGTCACCTACTAGAGTGCTCACCTCATCAAAACTCAATTCATTTCTCTTAGAATTCAGTGTATCTACAATGCCTTCTAGTTGCTTGTTAAGATCGTCCAGGACATCTATTATGCGAGTGACCTAGGGATATATCTCCTTAATCTAATTATTAATCACACCCTAAAAGGTTTTGATTACTTCTAATTTTTCTCAACCTAGGCTAGGATCTTATCATGTTCTTCCATGTTTCCCTTGTTCTTTTCTTGAAATTTCTTGAGATCTACTCATGCGTAGCAACCAATATGCTTTCTACCCTATCTCTCTCGGTGAAAATTTCATATACATCCTCATCCATTGACATGGTGGTCTTTATAGTGGAAGGAGCTCGAATACCAAGTAACTATCTCCCCAATATTTAGTTTTTATTCCTCCTTCCGGTGCACCTTTTCCTTTCTGCAATTCTAATGTGAGAGGTTGTCTTTCCATAGTGAGGATGTGTGTCAAGTCTATGGAGTCTGTCATCTAAATAATACCATGCAAGGAGTTGGTTTAAAGACATGGTACTTTGGAAATGCATGTGTAATACCTTATTTAGTTCATTTATGTAAGTCATCTCTTTGTCTTACGCTTCTACTACGCCATTTCCACATATGTGTGCTTCCTTTAGGAAGCTTACAACTAAGATGGGGTCTATGCCCATGCTTCCATAATCCTTTCCCACACTTTCTCTTTCCTCTGTCTCCTTTAGTACTTATTCATTATTATGCTCCACCTCTTGATCCACCAAGTCCTTTATAATACCTACTACCTCCCTCTCCATGGAATCCTCCATGTTTACTTCTTCACTTCCCCCTTTCGTGAGCACCTTGTTCATCCTCATCCTTCTCTTCATTTTTGTCTTCCTTTGACTCATGTACATCGTACACAGGATGGTTTTGAGCCTCACCATGATATTCATCATCCTCATCTCCCTTTTTCGACATCCATGATATTTATTTCTTCTGATTCTTCCTTTTCTATTACTCTTTGCTTCTTCCTAAATGATGATTCTAATATAGGAGACTCTTCTTTTTCTTCCTCCCTAGGTGACTCCTTTCTTTCCAGGTGATTCTTCTTTCACAGGGGACTTCTCTTGATCTAGCACCTCTTCATCGAGGGACTTCTTCCTCTATGCATAGGCACTTGGCTTTGTGCCCAACTTCTATGCACCTACATACTGCATTGTATGTGTACTTGGTGCCTTTTTCTCAGGGGCTTCCTCTCTCTCCCTTTTCCTTGGCACAACCTTATTCCTTATGGTGGGGTCTTTTGGGATAGAGACATCATTTTCAACGTAAGCACCCTTCTCATACTTAGGCCTTATACGTAGGTATACCCTTGTTGTGGTCCTTCCAAAGAATAGGTAATGTTCTTGGTTTCAAAATATGTACGTCATGGGAGACATACTTCTCCACATAGGCACGCTTCTTTTAATATATCAAAGTTCTATATAGCTCATGGTAATCTTGGTCTACCATGCTAAGGTAAAATCTTAGCTTCTTTTCCTTTTTGAATTGATTGATCCTGACATGGAAGTATTATGTTGTGAAGGAGAATGAAAATTTACACCAGGGACCCTTGGTGCCATCTACGAGTAATCTTACCGGTAAAAAAATGTTGTTACACGATGAATTCAGCCCCACCTTGCAATAAAACATGTAATTACTTAGGTATTCTCCACTTAGTGTTGAATGCATCACACATCTACTTATACCATTTTTCTAGGCGCACCTTGTGGGTGACCATCATGGTGTCACAAGTGTATTTCTAAAATATTTTGGTGGGGAAGGGTTCTCATCTGGGTACTCCCACACAAATTTATATGGCCCATCAGGCACTCTAACCTCGAAAAGAAAATGGTAAGGAGGAAATTACAAACATGATATTTTCTCCATCGCGCATGGCATTGATGATTTCTTCTACTATGAAATCCAAGAGGTTATAGATGGTCCCCTCCGAGATCTTACGGAAAATGTTCAACCAAGCCTTGTTGATCTATGTCCATCTCTCCCACCCATTCCAATTTGTGACCAAGTGCATGACCATCATCATTTCTAGGTTATAAATCATATAAATTTTGAAGTATCGTGAACCCTTCTTATATTCATAAGCTTCAATAGTGTTCTTGATGGCCTCCTTATGGTCTAAGTCAATATCAAAATATTCTCCTTCGCAGACAAGACCGGTAAACTTAGAAATCAGTTAGGGAGTTATTTACATCCTCTATCCTGTGAAGTAGAAGTGGTCTTCATGTATGCGTGACATTAACCACTAGTATAGTTACTCAAGTTTTCCAAAATAGGGAAAATCATAGAGTTACAATAACTTGGCCTTCTCCATCTTCACCTTTACCTCATCATCATAGATAGGCATTCCATCTGGTGTCCTCTTATCTGTAGGGAAAACCAGTTCTAATGTCATCTCATTCTTTGTGGTGCTCATTCAATGGTTTTAGTCACTCATGACCATCTTTATAACATGAGACACCCATTCTTTTCCAAGAAATACACCATCTAGATATTGCATCTCCATATACCATTCTTCATTGAAACTAGTGGAAATGACTTGTTTCCCCTTTCCCTTTCCCTTCTTTGGTGAAATTTTTTCTACTTTCCTTGGTGTCATTTCTCCGTTACAGCACTAAAAGTTCTTCCTTTCCCCTAATCCTAGATCTTCTCAACTCGGTGGCTCCACTCCTTTGCAAAAACCCCAAAATCCTGTGCCCTAGCTGCATAACCCTAACCTGGAAAACCCTTTTCCACAAGACAATGTAATCACCCATGGGATTCTTCCACCAAACCTTCTCTGCTTATGCCCATGTACTTATTTTTCCACTCTCATTCGCTGATCGAATTGGCTATGCACGTAAATATTCACAACCCATTTTCAAAAAAATTTCTTCAAGGATGCCTTAGTTCACAAGAACTCTTCAATAATGCAAATGAAAGGTAAACAATAATGCACCACGAACTTCTACTTATATATTTCACTTTTCACTACAATAAATACCTTACCACCTACCAATGTATTCTTGCAATAAAGGGTCTTTTTCCTACCACCAACCTTCGGTGATTTTACTCCCATGCTCAATCCTACATGAAAACTTCTACAACCTTTTGGCATGTAAAAACCCTTACTAACCGAAGATCCTTATGCATGCACTTTTAGCACCAAAGGAATTTCTTCTGTCTTTATCCTGATTTTTGACATTACTTACCTCATGTTGTTCCTGTGCTTCTCACCCTTGTACGTGGTTTTTAAAATCATTTTTGATACTAGACTCCTCATGTTCACCTTTTCCACATGTGCTCTTCCTAACTACATGTTTTTGATCCTTTGACCTAGGCCATCAAAACATAGCTTCCAATACCAGCTTCTAGTTCTTATCTCATCACTTAACCCCACAAAAATATATATATGTGGTCCTATGTACATAGAAAACTTTTGAAATTGTAAGTGGCTTTGAGGTGCACAATTTGAACAAAACAAACAAAAAGAAAGGGAATATGCAATGAGAAAGGGAAAAACAAAGGAAGGAAATGAGTTAAGGGAAATCCTAGGCTAATTGGAAATAGTGCCTTATTTCCAAACATAAAGAAGACTTATTTATAGTAGGGCTTCAACCTTCTTCCATTGAAATGGCTTTGTAATCAGTGTGTTTCATCAAGTGCTTGTAACTAGCACACATGAATCAAGTATATAGGATACAATATATGGGCCCATCTAATGGAATTTGAATTTCCCTGGATGGCTCAGAAACTTGGAATCATATAATAGAACCATATGCCTAACCTCAAACTTTTTGTTCTTAATGTGTCTATTATGTAATGCCTTCTACCTGGATTTTTTTTTTGAATTCAGCGAGAAATAGCCCACCTCTCATCTAACTCCATTAACTTATCAATTCATTAGATAATCCTCTTGTGTGTGCTATACATAGTGATGGTAACATGAATTCAATAGGTAACACTGCTTCCATGCCAAATGCCAATTGAAAAGGTGTGGCCTTTTTCATTCTCTTATAGGTTTTCCTCTATGTCCATAAAGTAGACGACTGATACGTTATCATCCCAATCTTGTCTTACCACATCAAAAATCTTAGTTAACGTGTGATCCAAATTTTTGTTAAATGCATTAGCAGATCTTATTAGCTTATGGGTGATAAGGGGTAGTCTTGTGGTGGGCTACCATGAATTATGCCATCAAAATCCTATTTGTCTCATTCAAGAAATGAGTACCCCTATTAATTTTTAAACTCAACAGACATCCTTATCTTCTTATTATATTTTCCCACAAGAAACTAGCTATTGTTGCCGCTGTGCAATCCCTTGTAGCCCACTCTCGCCCATCTTGTAAGATAATATGTGCATGCAATGATATAACACAAACCTTTTCTTCATGTGGCTGGGAAAATAATGCCTCCAAAGTCAATTTCCCATTTCTCGAACGATTATATACTAGCAATTGGTATTAATGGAATTTCATCACTTTTCCCTAGTTTATCAAGGTGTTGGTAGTGGTCACAGGCCTTACAATAATCAATACAATCCATGTAATCCATTTCCCACTAAAAACCTTCTAGAAAAATCTTTCGCTTTGGTTACATCCGCTGCATAGTGTCCTCTTGTAATTCCACCATGTGCTTCCTCCATGATTGCAACATGTTTATGCTCTAACATGCACCGACACAAAACCTTATTGTGGCCTAGCTTGTATAAGTCTCCACTAATTAACATATAGGGTGCAGTGTGTATGGCTAACTACTTCCTTTCCAAAGTCTTCCAAGTTAGAGGGCACATGCCACAATATAAATAGTTGTGCATATGTCATTGTATCCTCAATGTTATGGATATCCTCCCATTAATAAATCCTCCATAAATGGTCAAGTCCCAAATTACTCTTACCTGGTTTCACAACAACTGTAAAATTGAATTCTTGAAACAACAATAACCACTAATATATGTGCCCTTGTAAAATGAGCTTGTTTACAAAGTACTTTAGTGCCATGTGGTCCATCTAGAATATAAATGGTTTTTCTAATAGATATTGTCTAAATTTTTGTAGCACGCAGATCATTGAAAATGCTTCACGCTTAGTAGTAGTATAGTTCTCTTTTGTTGGGGTTAGCTTTATACTAGTAAAACACAAGGGATGGTCAATAAATCCCACTCCAAGATGTGCTAATATTTACCCAATCACCATCCCGACAACATGTACATGGAATGAATTATGCCAAGAAGGAAAGCGTAATATGAGCATAATGATAAGCTTATTCTTTAGTGTATCAAACACCATTTGTTACACCTCTCCCCAGTGAAATGCACTTTTTTGTTTTAGAAACTCTTCCAATGGTGTGGAGATCTTTGCATACCCCCTTATAAACTTCTGGTAATACCTCACATTCCCAAGGAATACATGCACTACATTTTGTTGTAGGTTACCCTAATCCCACAATAATGACAACATTAACAGGATCCACCGAAATCCTTCCTTACATATTATATGCCCCAAAAGGGTTGTGAATGGAGCAACAATCTGCATTTCTTAATGTTGAGGGATATCCTCAAGTTCTGACATCTTTCAAACATTAGCCTCATATTGTCACAATGATCCCTCACTAATCCATATACCATCCAATCATCAAGGTAGACTTGAAGAAACTTATGGATGAAATCTTGAAATTCATGTACCACAAGTATGCGAAAACAAAACAAGTGTGTTCTTGATCTAAAAGGCATGAATGTGTAGGAAAATATTCCCCATTCACTAGTGAAATTTTTCTTTTCTTGGTCCTCCTTTGTAATTATAATTTGATGAGATCCTGAGAATCCATCTATGAAAGAATAGATCTCACACCTAGATACTCCTAGGATCTCCTTAGTGAAGGGGGTTGGAAAAGGGTCAATAACACATACTGCATTCAAATCCCTATAATCAACACAAATCCTTATCCCCCATCCTTCTTAATGCTAATGATCATCAAAATTATCCATTCTAATTCCTTAATGGCCTCAATGATTGCTGATGCGATCATCTTGTCAATCTCCTCCTTGACTTTGATGTAAAGATTCATATTCATTTGATAAGGTATCTTTTGAATTGGGTGAGCACCTTTATTTAACTAGATTTTAATTTATCCTAAAGAGTGGTGAAATCCTTTAAACTTGTGGTACTGTGTGGAAATAAACCCTAAAATTTTTAGAAGCAGTCGATGATCTTTGAAACCTCCTTTTCTATCCAGTAATCTCCAATAGTGGCCTTCTTAGGTTGTACCTACGAACCAATGTTAACCTTCTTAGTTTTTAGGGTTTCATGGTAGGAGTGCACTTTCTCATCAGCACTATATATAATTTTTGCATACCTACATTATGGTTAACATATAAATTTTCCACTTCTTCACTATCGATAACATAGACCAATTTTCCTTTCACTTTTTCCATGCATGCATGCTTAGATCAGATATCTCCACTTATTCTTCCTCATCAAAGCATGCTTCTAAGATAGGCTCACATAATAATTATAGTATTCTATCCTTTGACATGGCTATCAAAAAACACTTGCTGAGGTGGTTGAGGCCCTTGTCCACCTGATCTAGAACCTGGATTCCCTCTGATGTTTCCTCCACCACTATATCCACTAGATCTACAAGCACCTATCCCTCCTATCCCACCGAGATCCACACGGTTTACAAATTCCACTAGTTCTTATTCCACTTGATCCACTAGATCCACCTCTCATAGCTGGAAAAGGTCCTAAATTGGTCATACCTTGTGTCCCCACTTTGTCATTCCGAACTATGCACCAATAGTCAGTGATATTGCACCACTACCAGATGTGTGTCATATACTACTTCTAGAGGTAATACCCAAGCTTTTTGTACTCATACTTTTTGCCAAATGTCACTCCAAACAATATACCTCTAAACATAAGAAATTATTATGTAACCATAGATGTGACAAATGAAAAGTTATACCTCCTAGGTGTTGATCAATTACTTCCACCAATACCAACTAGGTTAGTAATACTTATCTCTAGATTTGGAAAACTAAGCACCAAGGGTTGGTCACCAGGTGGATTCAAATGCGTGTTGATGACTCTCCTTTCTCCAAGTGACGAAATCTCATCAAAAGCTAAAGGGGTCTCTCTCTTGCACTTTCCAAGATGGGGTATCACATACGATCAAGCTCCATGTCCTCCAAGTGAATCTCGGTTCCTTCCCGCAATGATATCCGCCTCCATAAATCCATCCTACCTACAAGTTTTCCTTGTGTATCTAACTCCATCTCATGAGCTTTATTATGCTCGAATTGTTTCTCTTCCCTCTCTTTTTTAGCCACAAGGTCCACCATCTTCCTCCACCCTATCTTCCTCACCCAACACTCAGAAGAAGCTTATTCGGCCATAGGAAATGCTTCCAAAATTAGCGTAATGATCATGATATTTATAGATAAAGTGATAGCATACAAGAATGATCCTCTTAGCTCCCTCATGAACTCAAACTCAACAATCTCTAGATAGGAATACATATAAATCATGTACTCCAAGGTGTAACTCATCAAAAATCTACTCCACTAATGATCAACAACATTTTTCTAAGTTAGATCAGCAATATGCAGCCTCTAATACTCCTCTTGGGTCCATATGCGAGGTTTATAATACCATCTTGATCTCAATGCATACACCAAAATCCATTCATAAAACTCCACTAGATAACAAAAATGAATGTTTCATACACCTCTTGATATATATGTTCTTCTACCCATTTACGTGCACCAAACTCAATTCCATCAATAAATCTATGAGAAAACTCATCCTCTGTGCTTTTAAGCCATTCTTCGACACTTTCCAAGGTTAAGCACTCTGTCATCATGCACCATTCTCATAACAGCTTTGAAAAGAGGTCGACAATGGAACCAAGATGTAGTCATTTATTTACCCTTAGTACCTTTTTCTAACCCTAAGCATGCTGACCTATCACCCAGTGGGCGTTAGGTGCTCACTTGAGGCACGCACAAGCATCAATACCCTCCTTTATGTGAGATTTTTGATAAGGTTCTACCATTAATGGAAGGTTATTTGCAAAAACAGAAGTACATTTACTTACTTAAAAAGGTAGAAGATGCAGCTAGTGGATCTACACATTAATGTATCACATATGCTAAATAACATTGTAAAAAGTCTAATAAACTAGATCTGATCCATGATAAGTCATATAACATGAGGGTTTACACCCATATACAAGTTATAAAAATTGAACCGACATATATATTGATTTAAAGGAATTCTAATAGCCACTCTATAATCAAAAGGGTCATCTCAGACTATATATAATAAATGACAGAGACTTAACTCCTGTAAGATTCTTTGATATGAGATCCTAACTATAATTTTCCCATTTTAACCCTTGTTATAGATCCTAGTACTATACATAGGCTTATGGCATCCCTTACAACCCTCTAACACTAAGTGTTCTAAACCCTAGCATTACTGCAACACTTCGTTACTCTCCTTCTCTTTCTCTGCATTCTTTATGTATTCTCTCTATGTCTATCCGTATTTTCTCTCTATCTCCACACACCTATCTCTCGACTTGAGCATTATTTTATATAATATTAGCACACAGTGCCATTATTTATCTAAGTGTAGATCATGAGCCAAGTGTCGATGTGGTATGCCACTAGTGAATGGTTATCCCTTTGCAAACTCTCCACTCTCTCGTAATGATGTCTTATGGGAATATTCCTTGTGGGGAATATCCTTTTCTTGACCTCAAAGGTTCCAGGATGGCACCTTATCCACTCATCATTCATATTTGGGTCCTCATGCTTTTATTAAAGTTTTTCTAGAATTCCAAATATGGATAAATCCTTTAAACACCGTGATCTACCTCCCCTGTATGCCCTAGTTTCACTTAAACCCTCCTTAAACCCATTTGTCCTATGTAATTTACCCGAGTGCCCTTCCTCTCTCTTTGGTCCTTCACACATGCACCCTTTAGTACGTAGATAATATTTTAGGTCCCAAAACTCTTTTTAGAAAGAAACTCACTTTAGGAAAATGATCATTCACAAAGAACATATTCATATTATCTACAATTCAAAGGGAAATGATGGGAATCTTATTAATCAGCTTGTTGAATTTTTGATGAAGTCTCTCATGGAATCTTATGACTCTTTCTTCATCTAAGTAAGTTGAGTAAGGAGCATATGAGAATATTCAGATGTCTTGAATATTTCTTCAAACTTCTTTTTCAAACCACCCCAATCACAAATTTAGCATGAAGGCAAATAGTAGAACCAATTATTTGCATCATCTCACAATGTTTCTATGAACAACTACACTACAACATCTTCATGTTGTACTCTAAGGATGCCACAGGATATGATGAAGGATTTTATATGATTTTCAAGATGTTATTTTCCATCTCCATAGAATTTCAAAAATTTCTTTCATAAGCCTTGTGGAATTTCATGGAGTGGTGAATTCAAAGCCAAGGATCTAGTGTTACTTCCAATGACAGAGGTGTTTATGCTATCATTTCCTCTTCTCATTCTCCTTATATTTCTCCTTCTCATTATCCTTCTCTTTCTCCTTCATAGGGAATGAGGACTCGTGGTTGAGAAATTACCTCTTGATATGACCTTCAAGAGTATTTTCAGTAACTTGTCTTCTTGTTGGTATAATAGGAAGTCTGAAATCAACTCTTCATTGTTCCTTGAATGTGGGGTCAACAACACCACCTGCACGATCATCCTAAGTGTACCTTATTTTTACATGTTTTTCTCAATTGCTTAGAAAATAAATTAATTTTCAAAGAGTAGGTTTATCAACAGGATTATAAAGAGACTTTTTATTATTCAAATAGTATTTTTTAGTATTTTCAATTTTATGATTTTTGTATTTTCTAGAGATCTCTATAGGTACATGAGGGTTGATATCTCCAAAGCGAACTCACAAAAACTGTTGGTGAAATAATTTGTTGTGTTGTGAATTATTTTATTTCCACCAACACTCACGGGTTACACCCCCTCCTTCTTGTGTATGGGGAGGCTCCCATTATTTAATGTAAACTAAACTAATCCTATCTATTGTAATGGGGTAGCCAAACAAACTAGGGATCACACAAGAACACTTCACTAAACTCGTGAAAAGTTCTTATACATGGTACAAGTAAGGAATTTATAGTGATGAAGGGTGAAGGATAAAAATTAGGCAAGGGAAGGTTATTTCTTTGACTAGGCACTAGAAGAGTTCACACACAATAATCGAAGTGGTTCAACATTAAATTTAAGGAAAAAGACCATGAAGCATCTAGTGAGACTAATAAATCCATATATGGTTCTTTAGATTCATTCCTCAAGGACACCAAGTTCCTTCTTAATCATTATACTTACAAAGTTCCTAAAAAGAGAGAGTGGAGAAAAACATGAGAAATGAAATGGAAGAATGTAGCTTTAATTCCTTGTGTTGGTGATACAAATTCCAACATCAAAATATAAATTCACTTTTTCTATAAAGTAGAAATCTTCAACATCTAGGATCCTTTGGAATGGAGAAGCCATCCTAATATATATCCTTGTGAATTGACCTTTCACCTAACCCCCCTCAAGACTCTTCATGTTCATATTCTTCTTGTGACCTTTCAATTTCCCATAGAAAGGAAAAATTATCTCTCTTATAATTTTGAGAGAATAATTTTAAAATTTGGAAATATTGTCACTTAAGCAAACAGGAAAAAAAAATCCATGATTTTGTACAACAAAGAATGATAAGAAATGGATGGAAGAGGAGAAGGGAAAGGGATCAACTGATCCGTCGAAGAAGCTCCTTATTTATGTATAACTTGTTATTCAAAGGCATGATGATCTCACTTTCCTCCTCTTGTCAGATGCACAGATATCTCGAGCTATTGAATGAGTGTTTAGAAACACTATCATGAGACCTTATTGAGATGAACATGGGCATCACTCATGATGATAAATGCTTGATCTCAAAATGAGAGTGAGGATGATTCTCTTGCTCTTTCTAAAACATCTTAATGCTTGTATCTATGTCCTACACATTGTGATACAATATTACATACTTTTCTTTTACTACTTTGAGATATTTTACTTCACTCCTAGCTCACTTTTTCTTAGCTATCTCGATCAAATCAACTCAATCAACTCACTTCAACTCAACAAACTCATTTCAAATCACTCAACTCACTATGTCACCCAGCTCACCGAGAGATGATGATAAATAATGAGCCATGATGACATCTTATCTTGTATTTCAATTGAGCTTCTCATCTTTTCAAATCTCTTCCATCTACACGGTGTTCTGGATTTCACCTACTACTTGCTTTGAGATGTTACGCCTACCTCTTAACATAACCGAGCTCAAGATAATGCTTCAAGACCATGTGAAAAGATGAATTTCCTTTCTTGAGATATGAAATCATCTTACAACCTAAAATTTATAAATATGTTTGAAATTTGATCTACTTACAACTTTATGCATCCAAAATGGATACTTTCTATTTATAGCGAGGTAGGACCGGGACTCGTTATTTTTGGCAATTTTTTCATGTTTACATTTCCTAATGATTATTTCCTTTCTAGAGGACCATGAATGTCCAAAATCACATTATTCAACTTCTTACTATTTTTATTCATTCCTCTCTATAAACATGTGTTATTTTTAGTAAGTTCACTACGGGTATTAGGTCTGCGATGAAAAAGTTCTTGAAAGTATGGGTTTTACTCCATGATTCCCCACTTTGAATTTTAGATGATTTTTACCTTTGAACACATGAAAATATTTTTATTCAAAGGGGGAGAATACTAAGAAAACATCAGTCCTCTATATCTCAAAAAATCAGCAACTTCATCATGTGAAAAATAGTTTACATGAAACTAGATTTTTGAAGACCCCACACTCCAAGTTTCAGATTATTTCACCTACCATATCTTAAATAAAGTGAAAAATATTCAAGGAGGAAGGAATTCTGATGAAAAATAAAATACTTAATATCCCTAAAAAATAGGGAATTCATGGCACGAAAACTAGCTTACATGAAACAAGATTTTTCGAGAGATCGTTTCCTCCAATTGTTAAGTTATTACACCTATTAGATCTTCAGGAAATGAAGATGAGATTCAATACCATTTTTCTACTCTATCATGGCATCTGTTATTGGTGGCTTGAAGGTTGATGTATCACAAATATTCTCTGGAGACAAAAAATCAACTCAAACCCTTGGTACAATCAATTTCCTTGTTTGTCGGTAGTGAGAAAGAATTCATTCTTGCAATAATGGTTGCTTTTGTAAAATTTTAATAGTGTATGATGAATTTTCAGGTTATTGGATGCCTTTTAGCAAAAATAATGGAGTTATCATTAAAATATGAGGTGGGTAGGATTTATTTTATGTTTTTAGAACTTCGGTAACACTTTTGGTTCATGAGAGAGGAAGAAGAAAGGAGAAAGGTAAAATACTTAGCCAAATTTTGAGTTTTCAACATTCATATCATGGGGTGAATTTTATTTTCCCCTATGTCCTTGTTGTCACCCTCAAAATCCCTCCCTCATTTTAAAGTCAAATTCAAAATTTTTGAGCTCATGCCCTCTAGAAGTGTTCAAGTAAAGTTGGAAGTCTAAAAAGATAGAGAAATTCATGCTTTGAAGTTGTTTAAACTCTCAAGTCTACACGTTTTGATAAATTTTTGTTTTCTTATCTAGATGCGTGAAATTTTTTGTCCTCATTTGAATGAAATTGTCAATCTTTCCATGGCCATGGATCGTCGAACCTTTTGTTATTTTCAATTCCTTGGTTCGTGAATTTTTTTTTGAAATTGGGCACGAAATGGTGGAGTTTTCTTCTTCTCTGCATTTTTCCACAGTCATGAATGATAGGAATTTTCTTCCCCATCAAATTTTGGCCCCATTATCCATGAGTACATGGACATATAAAATTGGATGCGGCAAGGCAGATCCTTTTTGTGTTTTGAGGCATTGTTGTAAAAGGGCTAAAAGTCATAAAGTGACACACAACCCCAATCATGCTAAGGGGGAAAAATTCAAATGTTGAGCCCACATCAAAAGAGTCAAAGTGGGGAAGTGGGTCAGTAGAGAAATTTGTGGTTTTGATCATTTTTTTAAAAAGGGATAAAATTCATAAAGTGACCCACAACCCCAATCATGCTATGAGGAAAAATTCAAATGTTGAGCCTACATCAAAAGAGTCAAAGTAGGGAGGTGGATCATCGAGAGCCTTTTGAGTTTTTGAGCCTTGTTTCCAAGAGGGAAAAATTCAAATGTTGAGCCCGCATCAAAAGAGTCAAAGTGGGGAAGCGGGTCGGTGGAGAACTTTGAGGTTTTGAGCCTTTTGTAGAAAGGGCTAAAATTCATAAATTGACCCCAGCCACTGATCGTGCTATGAGAAAAAGTCAAATATTAAGCCCTGCATTGAAGGTCAAAGAGGGGAGGCACACCAGTGGAGAAATTTGTGTTTTTATCCTTTTTGTAAAAAGGGATAAAATTCATAAAGTGAGCCACGATTCCTTCGCCAATCAAGTGAAGCCACATGTCAGGCTTATATCAAAAGTGGAAGGGTGGACCAAAAATGTAAAAAATGCCAAATCTCTATAAAGTCACAAAATGTAAAAGGCATCCTCCACACCCACTCCAGTAAATTTCTCCCACATGGACGACTCTGGTTTAAAGTTTCAAAGGCAAGATGAACGGTTCAAATTCAAAGTTACAAAATGAGTGTAACAATTGCATTATGAAAAGTCTAGTTTTTCTCACCATTGGAATTTCTTCGCGAATCAAGAATCTGAATGGACATAAATGATTGAAAAGATTGTAAATCGTTTCTTGCTAAAAAAGAAGAAGTTGTAACCATTTCTTGAAAGATATTTAATGGATTCTTCATGCCATTGTAAAGGGTTTTGATTGATCTTGTAGAATCAAGAGTGCATTGTACCTAGAGAAAGCAAAGGAGATATCCATTTTCTTCTACTTTCCTCCACTCTCAAATTTCTTCCATTCCCACACTATGTAAAACTTTTGTTTAAGCAATCAATACAAGAAGAAGGAGTTTCTAGCTTTCTTTGACTAAGGGGTTTCTTGATACTTTATGATTAATAAATTCTATTTGGTCTTGTTGTTATTTGTAGATTTGTTTCTTCTCATGAATGCATGTGTTGAAATTTCTAACTAGTGTGTGTAGGAATCTTATTTTCTACCTGCAACATTAGTTCTCCTACCTCTTTTCTCACTTTTAGACAAATTATTCTCTAGAAAGATATTGCTAGCTTTTCTGCAGGGTCAGTGGAGTGCCCCTATTAGATCCCCGATCGAAAGGCCACCAAAAAATCCATGTTTTATCATGCATGCATATATAATAGCTACAATGGTTAAGTAGAGGGACTTAGATTCCAAGAGCTTTGGCAAGATATCTAAAAATTTTGTCCACCGAAAAATTTCCTCACCAACAGAGTTTTGGTGCCCACCGTGGGGCAAATTTAGAAACATCTCATGACTGAATGTGACCGCAAGGTCAGAAAATTCAAAATTCAAAAAAAGAGAAAAATTTCTAGAATTTGAATGGCTATATGAGCCACATGGATTCAAATCATGGCTATTCTGGGAAACCCTCCTATTGAAAGACCTGAATTTCTCTTCCACATCCAAGAAGATGTTGCTTCAGATTTGAGGGAAGTTATCTAGCATAATAGACAAAGTGCCAATCACTACTTCATTTCCACAAGAATTCTAAACCTTGAAGAAAAACATACTATTGAATTGGAAAGGAAAAGAAAAATTCCAAAATCATAAAGAAGAGAATAGATTTTTAATTTGGCGGATAGAAGATATACTCAACAACAGAGAAAAGGAGGAAAAAATGATCCCATTTTTGAGGAACTTCAAAGGAGACAAGAGCTACTCAAAATCCAGAGGCCTCCTTTTCAAGAAACTGGTCACGTTGGGAACCTAAGTGTTGCCAATCCTTTAGACAATGAATTTCCATACATCAATAAGAACCTTGAATATTTCACCGACATAGAGACTGAAGAAGAAGCTAGAGAAAGAGAAGCAAGATCCGAAGAAGAAATAAGAGCTCAACTCAAAGAAATTGAGAGACTTCAAGCCAAGGCAAACAAAAGAGAAGCAACATAAGCCACAACCTTAGCAAGGTTGGAAGCTAGAAACATAAATACAATGGGTATCATGATTGTTAGGCCCATAGGCCTAATGTACCACGGGGAGGAAACACCAGTCCATTGGCTCTTGCTCAACCACTCCATGAGCTAACGAGAGGCTCAAGAAAAAAATCCCAAAATTCGAGAGGGATGGTTCTTAACTCCACGAAGAGCATGTAACAAAATTTATCACTACTTGTGGTGTGTTAGGTGTTGAGGATGAATGTGTGTCGGTCCAAATATTTGTGGATTCACTTCAAGAGAAAGTTTCGAATGGTTCTACATGCTACCTCCGAGGTCCATCACTGTTGGGAGGATATAAGAAGTACATTCGAACACAAGTTCAAGAGCATAAAATATTATCGGGATCTTTTGGTCCAATTGGTATAAATGAAGAAAGAAACCTCTAAGTTAATGAGTGAATTAAGTAACAAGATATGATAGAGTGATAATAAGAATCCTCGAAGATGTGGTGCTTCTGAAACTAATCTAAAGAGATTCTTCATCAACTCCTTGCCATCAGAAGTAGGTTTCTTCCAAAGAAGAACCCAACCAAGAACATTAAGGGAAGCTCAAGACCATGTAATAGAAACCAATGATGATCTAATCTTATCTAGTAAAGTGAAAGGCCCAAATGGGAAACAAAAGGGTCAAAATTCACAATCAGTCACCATGGATCCAATGTTCCAAAAAATGGCAAATAACTTGGTTGCCTTGAAGAAACAATTGTCCTAGATCACAATACAGAATGCTTCAAAGAAACCAAACCCTCTAGATAGGCCAAGTATTTCTCCAACTCCTTGTTGGCTTACTCTTGAAACACCACCAGTCAATGCCATCTGTGACACCAATGAGCTAGAGGAGGAAGCATAAATTGATTAAACTGAAGAATAAAATATGGAAGACTATGAAAACTATCTTGAGGTCAAGGAATTTTATATTCACAATGGCCTAATTGAGTACATTGATGATGAAGATGAGGATGATGAAGAAGCTCCAAGTTTCTTATGTGCTATTTTCACTCTTGCACAATCCAGGAAAAGTGCTTCATTCTCAGCGGTTGCGAGTAAAGGATAATAAGAATAAAGAATATTCTCCTCCCAGAGGTCACACAAAATAAAATCATCAACAGAGGATCACCATTATCACCTTCTATGGAGTGAGCCAAAGAAAAACCAAACTCACTGGTTATCAGGGATCATTCTACTATGCCAAGTAAGTCATCTAATTCTTCTCCCAACTCAAAATTTGATAAGAACAATTCTCCTTTAAATGTTGTTCCCGCAAAAACATCTAAGGTTCAATCAAAAGCTACACCCTCACCCCCTTCCAAGCTAATTTATACACCCGAAAAGGAGAATTCAACACCTAAAGTAGCAAATCCTCTACCATATAAATCTTCCTCCATTTCGGAACCTCTTCCTCACTCACCATAACCCTATTTTACTTTATGGAACATGTAAGGAAAACCAAAGTCAAACTCTCGAAATAGAATACCTACAAACACACCCTTCCCGGTTTGTGAGTTCATTAATACATTTGTGGTGGTAACCTTATATCCTCGAGTCCTAATTCTAAGGGCTTACTACCGACACCATCCACACCACCTTCCCAAAACATGTTAGCCCTTAGTTCCTCCAAAACCAACAAGGTTGAACCTTTCTACTGTCACTCCTCATTAAGGGATTCTAGTTAAATAATTATATCATAGATTCTGGAGCCTCAGATAATGTGATGCCACCAAATTTGCAAATTCTCTAGGCCTCACCTTGACCTAGGTAAATGGCACTTACTACTCAATGGAATCCAAACAAGTGCCATTGGTAGGAAGAATCAAAGATGCAGGTAGCACTAGCTGATTTTCTAGACAAGAAGATGCTCCTAACCATACTCGTAGCAGACATCTCAACATCCTTTGGTATGCTATTGAGTAGGAGTTTCTGCAGAGACCTGGTTAGAGAGATAAAAATGGATTGGTCATCTGCAACTATCCTAGCAAAAGGTGAGATGAAGAATTTTCTACCAGTAAGAAAGATGAAGTTCACAGTAGGAAAGTCTAATGATCTAAAAGAAAACATTATCTTTTAAGATTGTGGGCTAGGAAACTACTTCCTCACATAAAAAAAAGAGAATAACTTGCCACTTATCATGGAGGAAGAGGAAGATCAAATTTGGACAATGGAATTTGATGGTATTCATTCCAGTGTGGGCTCGGGAGCTGGTGTAGTATTGTACTCTCCTTCCAATGAGTTGTACACATTTTCCTACAAGCTACAATTTGATAATAAAAATAACACTGCAGAGTATAAAGCACTACTCTTAGGCATGAGTGTAGCAAAGGACATGGGAATCAAGAAAGCGAGATGCCAAGATGATGCAAATGTTGTAGTAAAGAAGGTATGCCAACAATATCGGTGAAGTATCCAAGTCTCTCGGCATTACGAAAGCAAGAGTGTGGCATTGCATTGAATCTTTTGATACATTTTCCATTGAAGCTATTCCAAGGGAACAAAATGAAAAGGATGATTCTCTTGCAGTGTTAGCTTCCCTAGTGACATCTCATCCTTCTTTTGGTAAATACAAAGTGACCATTGAAATGGTATTCAGGCCTAGTGTACCAGACAATGCAAATCATTGGCAAGTCTTCAATGATGATAACCAAATTCTTTAGAGAAAAGGGATAATTTCAATAATCTCTTCTTCAAGGAGGAAAAATACAGATTGAGAAGTAGTCCCCAATGAAGAGAAATAATCAATTTAAGGGATTAATGATGAGGAGTAATCAAATTGAAAGGGAACGAAATTCCCAAAGGCCTAGTCTCTTTAGAAGACCTTTTTGACAAACATGAAAAATTCATTCAAGAGAAGAAAAACAATCTTCTCGGTGCCCACTGATTTTGATAAAGAAAACATTGGTACCTGAAGGAGCCAAGGGTGGTCAAAATTGGAAAATGTTTCTCTCTTGAAGAAATAAGAAGGTTTGTTGTATTAATCAAGAAATACTCAGATGTCTTGGCCTACTCTTATGATGAACACAAATCTTTCTAGCCAAAGGAAATGCATCACTCAATTCCTTTGAAGTCGGGTGTTAAGCCCTTCAAAAAGAAACAAAGTCCGTACAACCCAAATATTTATGATATGATCAAGGAGGAGGTAATGAAGATTCTTAATGCAAGGATCATATTTTTTATCCACCATTCAACATGGGTGGCTAACATTGTGCCAGTGCTAACGAAGAATGGTGAAATAAGGATATGTGTATATTTTTGCAACTTGGATCAAGCATCACTAAAGGACAATTATCCTCTTCCTATCATAGAACATAACCTACAAGCGAGTCACGAATCTGAAATTATTTCATTACTTGATGGGTTCTTAGGATATAATCAAATCAAAGTGGCTAAGGAGGACCACACCAAGAAAACCTTTACAACACCTTGGGAAATTTTACCTAGAGCGAGAATGCCTTTTGGCCTAATCAATGCAAGAGCTACATTCCAAAGGGTGATGGATTTGCCCTTCAAAGATCGAAGAATTACATTTTCATATATCTTGATGATCTCATAGTATTTTCAAAGAACAGGGGATATCATATCTATCACTTGGAACAAGTACTGCAAGAGTGTAGGAAACATGGCACATCAATAAATCCCAAAAAGTCCATTTTTGGAGTCACGAGAAAGCAATTTATTGGGGCACATTGTGAACAAACATGGAGCACACATTGATCCCGAGAGGATTAGATCCATTCAAGCATTATCCCTACCCACAAGAAAGAATTTTCATTTTCCCCTCGAACCGATTCTTCCTTATTCACCCACCTACCCATACCCATTAATTTTCCCCCTACCTAACTCTCCCTACCTCTACCTATCTATCTGTAATCTATCCATTTTCATTTCTTGAGGGCTTTCCTCTTTAGCCTCGATCGGAATCGATCAAAGATCAACCGACCATGGTCAACCATAATCGGCATCGGTCATCGTATCGTGACCGATACCGGTCCTCACCCACCAACACTAACTAAGACCAAACCAACGTTGGTCACTCTCACGATAATAAACCTGTGATGCCCCGCCCCTTTTCTCCCATACTCCTCCTTTCTACCCATTTCCCCTACCAATACCTACCCAATACCCATTCCCACTCCTCATTTCCCTAAATCTACCCTCCCTTATTCTCTTTTCACATTAAATCTTTACATTCAAATTTAAAAAAAAATCCCCCCAAAACAAACCCCATTTTCCCTCCTACCCAATTCCTACCCTCCACCTACTCACAACAAACAAAAAAATTAGAATAGCCTCTTACCTCATCATGCTGCCATCTACGTGGTAGCACCTCAGACCTTCTACACAAGTCCACCCGATCCCTCTCCGCCTCTATCATCACCAATCGTACGATGACTCAATCCAATCAATTGATCACCCAATCCAATCACCGCGATCATATACCCACCTATCGATAAATGATTCCTCACTCTCTGACTTTCCAACTTAGCTCTCCATGTCATTTGGTCACTTTCCACCTCATCCTTCCTCTCTTGTCATTTTCTCCAATTTGGTAAATGAAAAATGATTTTAAAAATGTGGCACTTTTTCTTTTTATAGCCTACCCGACTTGACAAAGTGACTATTGGGCACCTAATGTAGCTTCCAAATCTTAAAGGCACGTAGGTACACATGGCTAGAGGAAGCACAAAAATTAAGGCATGCAAGGTAGGATTCAAAAAGTGTTCTTGGAGAACCAAGGACGTGCACCCATAAAGCACAATTTGGGACTTAGCCATTTTCAGCCTTTTGGACAAAACACATGAAGAACGTGTTCTATTTTGGATAAGGTTCAGCCTAGTAACAGGGTGTCCTAGGAGGAATATACCTTGTGATAGGAAGATCCAAAAAGATAATCATGACATGGAGAGGCATGTGCCTGAGGTGATCCACACCTTGACACTTGGGGCCAGATCTAAGGTTACAGAGGATTTTTTTGGAGCTCAGATGCCTATTTATACATGTGCCCTTAGCAAAGTAAAGGACATAAGTAAGGAAGTGGAGCTCTATAGAATTACTGTGAGAACTATGGGATAAAATGGGTAGATGATTATAGGAAGGATGTAATGAGGGAATGGGGAATGAAAATTTTGTTTTGTGATCATACATGTATGGATCCAGATATGGCGCATGACTACAGTCTCCCCTTCTGTAATATTTTATAAGTAATGCTATGAATGAATATGATAAGGTTACCATGACAATTGTATTAAGATCCTTTCTTTGTATTACCTGCATATTTCTATTATGCTTTTGTTCTTATATAATCATGAACCTTATTTGAATGTTAAGTCTATTTGGGGATTTACAACTTCCTAGTTCTGTTAATTTTGTTAAGAACTTTTACTTTTGATATGAATGAAAGGGTATAGAAGCCATTCTGAGCTCTATAGATTTTTCATGTCCTTTAAATCACTAATTCAAGATCATGAATGATGCCTTCCACTAAACTCACATAAAAGAGAGACTTGGCTCCCTCTCATGCGCCTCGCGTGAGCGCCCAACACCCATTTGGGTGATAGGTCGAGTGTGCATGAGGTTCCCTTGTTCTTGGTGGGTGCAAAAATGACTACATCTTGGTTTTGTTTCCGGGACCTCTTTTCAAAGTTGTAGTGGAACATGGCATACATCATGGTCTATGTAAAAAGTGATGATGGAGTGCTTAACCCTGGAAGGTGTTGAAGATTGGTTTAAAATCATGGAGGATGAATTCACTTAGAGATTCAATACTGGACTTGGGTTTGACACGCGAAGATGGGTGGAAGACACTCTTTATCATGAGTTATACGAAACCTTCTTCTGTTGTTTCCTAGTAGAGTTATTTGAATGGCTCTCGGCTTATACATCTAGATCGGGGTGGTGTTATAAGTCACACCCTTAGACCTAAGAAACATATCAAAACTTGCAAGATGCTGATCTAACGTGGACCCGTGCTATAGATCATTGGTGGAAGGGAGTATTGACTAGCTACACTCTAGAATATGCCATTTCCACATATTCTGTCCGAGAAATTACCGAGTTTGAGTTTTGTGGGAGCCCAGAGGACATGTCTACATGTTATCCCCCTGGCAATCAAAATCTTGATGGTAACCATGGGTTTAGAGGCATTTCCTATGGCCAGCTAAACCACTCTGAGTGCTTGGTGAGGAAGCCAGGTTGGGGAAAGATGGCTGATATAACAACTAAAAAGGAAAGGGAGGAGAGACGACTCAAGTATAATGAAGCATGTGAAAGGGAGATTGAAAGATAGTATGGGATTACAAGTGGGTTATGGATCTAGACATGGTGGAAATTAGTTGAGGTTCACGCGGAGGATGTGAAACCCAGGCGATGCTGTGATACCCCATCTTGGTAAGCGTGAGAGAGAAAACCTTGCGGCCGATGAGAGTCCATCACGTAGAGAAGAAAGAGACGTTGGCGCACATCTGACCCCACCTAATGATCAAACCTTGGTGCTTGGTTTGTTCAAAAGAGGGAAAAGTATAATTGATCCATTTGATATCAGTGGAAGCAACCGATCAGAGCCCAGAAGATATAACTTCTCGTTTGGGACCTCTATGGCTTCACACACTATTCCAGTATTTGGTGGAATGTTTGGGAAAGGCATATATATAGGTGGTTTTGGGAGCACGTCAGGAAGTGGTGGAGGAAATATGACTGGGAGTGGCACTAGTTCACAAAATATCGGTGCGTAATTCAGTGGGATAACGGGAGCATTCAACACGACAAACACAGTCCCTGTACCTAACACAAGAGGATCTAGAGGTGGAAGTGGTGGAGCTGGTGGCTCAGGATCTAGTGGGTCCGGAGGAGGAGGAAACACTGAAGGAAATTGTGGGACTGGGTCAGAAGGACAAGGACCTCAACCACCTCCTCAAGTATTTTCGAGATGTCTCTACACTTACTAGATTACAGTGGGATAGAAGATGCCGCAGAGCATGTGCATAAGTGCGAGCTGCTATGGCATGGATAGATTACACTTTAAAACTCTATTGTCTAAACTATCTTATGATATTCATCCTTCACAACATGTACAAGGGGTTTTCAAAGGGTTGATCACACCCTTTAGGAGGGATTTGTCTCATAAAACATTCACATGACCCACACAAAGCATTGGAAGTTGCTTTGTGCACCGAGGAAGTCAGTAGTGTTGACACACGGCGTTAGCCAATTTATGGAGGCTCGAGATCACTACCATGGCTAATAAGTTGGAGAAATTATCTACCAACACAGTTTCAGAGACTCACGGTGGGATGTGGTGCGTAGATTATAACGTAGAAGGACACACAAAGGATAATGGCGGGATATGTACTTGGAAGGTGATACGTGTCATAGTAGTAAATTGTAAAATATATCATGGGGACCATGATGCAAGTAGGTTCCCCATTTTACCATGCACGATCCACAAAAATGTGTCTTGTTATTACAAGATATGTACCTCAACCACACATGACACTAAGGATTGTAGATTGATTGACCAAATTCATGAGGCAATTGATCTTGGTGTGTGTCAGAATAACATTGCTAGTAGTTCCAAAGGATATGAACATTGGTATGAAGAGCACGGAGATGGAGGTGTGCATGGAAGAGGATTTCACGAAGGATTTCATGGCCATGGTAACCACGGAGGAAGAAGTGAGTTCCCACGTGGAACGTGTTTTAATTGTGGAGCCACATGAGACCATTATAAGTGCGAATGTCCAAATCTTCTACAATGCTCATGGTGTGGAAAAAAACATAAGTACGAAGAGTGCCTAGAGTTATACGAACATATGAGTCAGTAGTAACACCGAGAAGGATAAGGGTGTTACCATGGTGAGTATTAAGAAGGTTGATGTGCAATGGCTCCCATGAGTAATACATGAATCAGAACTAGAGCCTGTTATGGTAACAACAAGGGTAGAGTCCACACGTGCAAGGGAAGTGCCTAGGTAGAGACCTCTAGTTTCAAGGGAAGAAGTAGTACATGGGAAGTATCCAAACTTGACTCACCAGAAAGAATTCTACTAGGAAACCATGAACATAACTTGAAGTTTACAAGGGAGATCCAATGCTTAAAAGAGAAAACTAGAAAAGATGAGCAAAGAAGACTAGTAGAAGCACCAAGGGATGACTTGGATGAGGTTAAGGAGGTGTGTAAACTGCTGAGGCAAGAGAATGTTATTCCCCTGCTAGGAGCATGGTTGAGAGAAAAGGTACCATGCACCGGGGAAGAACATGAAAGGAAAATCCTGCATGCAAACCTCCCACCTCACAGCCTTGATTATGACAAAGAGATCACCTTGAATGTAGTAGTGGATGGATGGCTTCTTAGTAACATCCTCATTGACACAGGCACAAAGGTTAATGTTCTCACTCTGGATGCCTGGCATCAAATGGGAAGACCTACATTATAGCCATCTTCAAATGTGTTATATATGGAAAATAAGACAAAGGCAATGCCCATAGGTGTCTTAAAGGATGCGACCATTACCATTCAGGGGACTAAGTTCACTGGGGATTTTGAAGTCTTGGCACTTGCCGAGGTAGATAATTTCCTAGTGTTACTTGGGTGCCCATGGTGCTATAAGAATAATGCAGATCTTTGGTTTAACAAGGGGTACATAAGATTTGAAAACAAGGAAGAGAGGGTGATTATACCACTTGTTGATGGAAATTCCACACCCTATACTGAACCCCTTGGAGAGGAAGTCCTAGATATAATATATGTGCACTCTATAAGAGATCCAGAGACCATCCACCCTACAGAAGGAGTCATCTAGTTTGATGATGCTCAATCTATCAGTGATACTACCAATATAGCATGTGATAATTATGTGCATGGGACTTACGAAATTATTGGGTGACATCTGAAAGGATCGGTGGCAGTGGTAACTATGGCGCGTATAGTTCGACACACGGGAGGAAAGGCAATAACCAAGTATTTTGGGGATATATACCCTGAGGTATTTTTGAAAGAAATGGAAGCTCAATGGAGGGAGGATGAGCGACGAGGTATGCTGGGTTATGTTTTGATAGGCATAGCAGGGAGGTGGTGGGCCGCACATAGTGAAAACTTGTTAGAATGGCATGAAGTTAGAATTTCACTCACTGTCCAATTCTCGAAGAGCAATATACCACTATCAAGGATTACAATGACAATGAACCCACCTCTTCCAACATCCGGGCATGTGAGAGGGTCTAGAGAAAAGGCACAAAAGCTTTACCACCCTCCCTTTGGGTGTATAGGCTGTATTCGACACTACAAGGTTATGCATGTGCTTGGTACATCCATTCGAAACTCAACGCGACAAGAACTTGGTAGGAATTAGTGGCTGACCTCATTCACACATTCAATTACCAAAGTACCAAGAACTGGTTGATGAGGCATTATCAGAGGCTATTAAGCACCTCACACGGGGATTGTGCCATGGTGGAAGATAGATTATTAGATTTACTTGGTGGACCTAGCTTCAAGTGTGGTTTGAAGAGGAGGAACTAGAAGACATTCAATTTGAGTGCACGTGTGCTGAAAAGGAGAAAGGAAAGATGGTATACGTATTGATGGAGAGGAGATGGAGAGCCTGAATGTTGACCATTCGGTTGGGATGAACAAGGTAGTTGATAATATAGATGCATGTGCATGTGTGATCATAAACCACTCAAGACCAAGAAAGTTAACATCGTCTCAGAGAAGGAGCCCAAGGAAGCTATCATTGGGGACTACTAGTTAGACAAGGAAGTATCAAAGATCATCAATCTCTTATGTGAATTTGAGGATTTATTCCCACGTGGATACCATGAGTTGAAAGGAATCCACCATTCATTGGGGGAAATGAGGATAAAGTTGAAATATGGTGCGTGCCGGTCGGAAGAGGCCTTACAGGATGAATCCCAACATACGTGTAAGGGTTAAGGAAGAGCTAGAAAAAATGATAGCATTTGGTATCATTAAGGTTATGGAGGAATCAGAATGGATAAGTCCAATGGTGATCAACATAAAGAAGGATGGGTGGATTAGGATATGTGTGGATTATAGGGAGTTGAACGTTGTTTGTATCATAGATCCTTTTCCCACCCCCTTCATTGAAGAGATTTTGGAAGGAGTTGTTGGGCGCGAGGTCTATTCCTTCATGGATGGATTCTCAGGATATCACCAAGTAAGGATTTCTAAGGAAGACCAAGAAAAGACAACTTTCGCCACCGAGTGGGGAAGCTTTGAATACACGGTCATGCCCTTTGGATTGAGGAATGCGCCCGTTGTATTTTTGCGCATAGTGGTACAAGCATTTTAGGACTTCATCCACAAGTTCCTTCAAGTATATTTGGATGATTGGATATTGTATGGATTGGTCAGGGACCATTGTGATAACCTAAGATTGATGTTTGAAAGATGTTGGTAGTTGAGGATTTCCCTCAACATCAAGAAATGTGTCTTTGTAACTCCTTTTGGAATGTTGTTGGGGCATATCATATGTAAAAGGGATTACTTGGCGGATCTGTGAAAGTTACAACTATCGTGGGATTAGGGGATCCCACTAGCCAAACCACCGTGTTCAGATTTCTTAGACACACAGGTACTATAGAAAGTTGATTAAGGGATACGCTAGGATCACCGTGCCTTTGGAAATATTGCTCAGACATAAGAGTGCCTTTTAGTGGGGAGAGGTGCAACAAAGGGAATTTGACACTCTAAAAAAAAGGCTTATCACCACACCTATTCTACGATTCCCATCATGGGATAAGCATTTCCATGTCCACGTGGATGCCTCTTGTACAACAATGGGAGTTGTTCTTACTCAACTAGGAGAGGGGATTGTTCATCATTTTTGTGTTTTATAAGTAGAAAGTTGACACTAGCGAGAATAGAATTATAAAACAACCAAGCATGAGGCATTATCAATGATCTACGTTCTCCACAAGTTTAGACAATATCTCTTGGCGACTCCTTCATATTCTACACTAACCATATGGCTTTGAATTATCTAGTAAGCAAAGTGTTGCAAGGGCGCATATGTAGTTAGGTACTTTTATTTTAGGAATTTGAATTCAGAGTGGTGGTAAAACCTAGAAAGAAAAATTGTGGGCCAGATCATTTATCAAGGATTGATTCGGGAGAGGACACACAAAGTATCAAGGAAACCATGCTAGATGCATAAATATTCAGGTTGCGGAACGTGCCCTCAGAGTTAGAAGACATTGTTATTTTTCTCAAGGAAGGTGTGGCAGAGAAGGAATGAAAGCACTTTGGAAAAGAAAAGGCTAGCCATACGCACCGTGCCCTACATGTTGATCAATGGGGATTTATATAAAATTGGCCATGATGAGGTTTTGTGCCAGTGTGTATTAGAACATGAGTGCATAGCTATAATAAAAGAAGCCCGTGGTGGGATTGTTTTAGGACACTATGCAGGGAATGCAACCGTGTGCAAGATCCTAGTTGCCGGACTATTGTGGGTGACGATTCACCACCGGGATTGCATTGAGTTTTGCAAGGTTTGTGACCAATGCCATTACCTTGGAAAACCTAGTAGAAGGGATGAGACGCCCTTGCACCCCATCACCAGTGTGGAACCTTTTGAGAAATGGGCAATAGATTTTGTTAGACCAATCTCACCAGTTACACGAAGGACTAACTTGTGGTATATCATTACTTGTACTAATTATCTGACAAGGTGGGTAGAGGCCACACCCACTAAGGATTGCACCACAGCCACATGACTGCTAGATTTTTGTGGGAGAACATTATAAGTAGGTATGGGTGCCCATTAAGTTTAACAAGTGATAGGGGAACTCACTTTTTAAATGAAACCATCAGGATTCTATTGGTAGAATTCATGGTAGCCCATCACAAGACTACCCCTTATCACCCTCAGGAAAATGGGACTACAGAGGCATTTAAAAAAATCCTTAGTCACACATTGACTAAGATATGTGATGTGGGTAGGTAGGATTGGGATGACAAGGTGTTAGTAGTTCTTTGGGCATACAGAACAACATATAAAAGATTGAACAAGGCCACACCATTTCAATTGGTGTTTGGCACGAGGTTTTTTTGCCAGTTAAATTTATGCTACCATCACTGCATATAGCATGCACAGGAGGGTTGGATGATGAACAAGCACTGGAAGAAAGAATATATGAATTGATAAAGTTGGATGAAAGGTGCTCACTAGCAAGATGGAGCCAAACAATTGAGAAGGAAAAGCAAAAGGCATGGCATGACCACCATATTAAGAACAAAAAGTTTGAGGTTGGCTAGATGGTATTACTATATGATTCTAAATTTCTACACCATCTTGGAAAGTTGAAGGTGCATTGGTTGGGTCCTTATGTAATTTCATACATCCTTGATTTGGGCGCATGCCAATTACAAGCATTGGATGGAACAAAATTACCTAGACACTTCAATGGGAGTAGGCTGAAGCCCTACTATAAATAATGCTTCTTGGTGTTTGTAAATAAGGTAGTTTTGCTAGTTAGTTTAGAATTTCCTTTTATGATTTTCCTTTCCTATATTTCCCTTTCGCATTGTTGTTTTGTTTTGTGCTTTGGGCATCGGTAACCTTATTACTTTTGACTTATCAATGTGTAAAGGACCACACATCATTTTAGTGTGGGGCAAGGTGATAAAGAGAAGCATGGAGTTATTCTACCAAGCGATTGGGTTGGTAGACCGTTTGAATTGGCCTTGTTGAAAAGAAGCATTAGGAGAAAATAAGGCATATTGGTGGCAAGATAAGGTTACATTGGAAATCCACGTACAAAGGAGAAAAGCGTAAAAACAAAAGGTAGGTGAAAGCAAGAATCATGAGGATGGAAGAAGTGCCTTTGCACTGGTAACACATGCGCAAGTGTCTTTTATCAAGATGGATTATTTTGCGTGGGAAGGTTGGAAAAGTTTTCACGCAAGGATTTGGCACGTAAGGGGAAGCACTGAAATTGGGTTTTATTTGAAAACATCACATTAAACATTGTCGTACGGTGGTAGGTAGCCTAGCCTTTAATGCGTAAAAGTAGGAAAAGCTATAAATACAAGAATGGGCAGTTCATTATTTTAATTTGCAAACACAAGAAGAGTGATTTTATTTCAAGAGCTAGGGTTTCGAGAACTGACTCGTGCGAAGGAAAATCCCAAAAACTTAAGCACAATCAGTCCATTAGATCTACAAACTAGAGCAGAAGTGATTCATGGGTGTGAGGAACATTGTGAAGAAGCACTTGTGATCAAAGGAGAAAAATATGAGATTAGGGTTTTTGTTTTAGGGCATGGGGTGCATGAGGAAAACTTTCAAACAAACTCGCAAGTTAACCTGGGAATGAAAGCAAAGGGTGCAATGACGGCCACAAAACTAGTAGATAAACTTGCAGAACAATCCAAGAAGGGAAAGGGTAAAGGAAAAGGAAAGAAGAAATAAGAAGAAATACCCTTGGATACAAATGAAGAATGGTACTCGGAGATGCAATACCTGGATGGGGTTTTGCTAGGGCAAGAGTGGGAGTCCCACATAAGAAAGATGACCGTGATCAACTACAATCACCGGTCAGGTACAATTGCGAAGGAAATGGTGCTAGAGCTGGTGCGCCCCACAAATAAATGAACACCTGACGGGTTTCGATCTACAACGATGTGGTCAAGGTGAAAATGGAGAAGGTAGGGATTCTTCGACTCTTTGAGTTACCATATTTTGGGAAGCCCGAGAACTTGTACCAATTGTTGATGATGCATGTACAAGAAGACTTCTTACGCTTCACGGGGCATAAAATGTGCATCACTCCCCAACTAATTTTACACTTCACAGCCTAAAATGTAAAGGGACGTCCTCATAGATGAACTCTTGGATGAGGAGGTAATCAGAGAAACCATAGCATCCTAGGAATTGAAGAAGGGATCAAGGTACTATGACATCTTGGATATCAATGATCCAGTGATGAAGATAGTTGCACACCTTATCTCCAAGTTGAATGGACAAGAGAGGTGGACCCAGATGAGCAAGCCCTGGATGAATGTCTGCAGGAAGGTTTGAAGGAATCGTATATAACATCTCCTAATACATAGTAGATGAAATCATAAGTAGTGTGGAGAAGGGAGGAAAGATCCTATTTGGAAACATTTTGTTGATAATTGTGTTCTCAGAAATTGGGGTGCTAGATGCATCCGAAAAATTCATGTGGGAGTACCCTGCTAAAGACCCTTCGCTCATGGAGAGGTTTTAGAAATACACATGTGAATCAATGATAGGGGTACACAAGGTGCACTTAGAAAAATGGTATACATGCCTTAGGAATGCATTTGGGGCTGAATGGCGGATCCCTGAACAACTCCCGTGGCGACCAAAGGAGAAGTAGAGTTCGCGGTCTACCAACACTTTTGCATTGGTAGGTTCATTTTGGTGGATGGAAGTTAGAGTCCATGGTGAAAACTCCCATTTTCATTTACTGCCCAATTTTTCCAAGCGGGAGTAAACAGATACAAGGAGTCGAAGAAATTAAACCTTGAGTTGTCCACCCTTGACAGAGAGCACAGGAAATGAGGAAGAACCTAGTCGCGCCAAAGAATTACGTGTACATTGAAAGGTACGTGTCACATGATGTGCACATTGTAAGGCCTTTGACCTTACCTATTGCTGAGAGCACTTGTTGCTAGGATCTACCTGCGCATAAGGCCAAAATTTGAAAAGGGTGCATACGTGGAGAATGAGATATCCATCCCAGATGACCCTATTGGCAGAAAGAAGCCTACGGCAAAGCACAAGGAGAGGGAAGAGAAAGAGGAACAAAGGGCAGTGGAGAGGTAGAATATAGATATTGTGAGGCCAATTACCTACATCCAAAAGAAGAAGAGGATGGTGGTCAAGGAGAAGACCCCAGAACTAGCAAAGCCACCATCTCAGGAAGAATCCTCGGATGATGAGAAAACCACATCTCCCAAGCTAGAGTCTTCAGTGGAAGAAGAAGAAAATAAGGTAGAAGAGACAGAAGGAACAAGTGCCTTTATAGGTGAGAAGGATGATGATGAGGGAGAATAGCTGGAGGTGAATCAAGAGTTGATTAATGTAGATGACTCATGAGAGGAAGGAGAGGAATAAATTAAATTCATCTTTGCGTGAAGGAAGGGTACCCGGGGAGGAGAAGGGCGCGCAAGACAAAGAAAGGAGTGAGGGGGCAAGTACCAAGGAGCTAGATATGCCCAAGCTCACTTAGGAGGAAATAGATGAGAAAGAGATAACGAAGGTGAAGAAGATGATTAATGCCTTAGTCGACAGGGGGTGGAGTGCAACGTGGGGATTGTGCTTGGTGAGTTCAAGGAAGAACAAAAGGAGAAGAGCCTCAGTAGCACAAAAGGCCCATTTATGATGGTAACCATTCCCAAGGGTGTGCACATGGGGAGTAAACGTGTGGAAGGGGGAATAATAATGATGGGTTATGTTGATGACCCCAACAAAGTTTTCACATGCATTTCTAGAGTACCGTGCCCACCAAGGAGCTAACCGCCATGGATTCCTTTGATCGTGAGGGTGGATACCTATGCATAAGAAAGATGCTATCGTGGGATTTCGACTCCCGCATTGATGAGCCAGAGTTTAAGGTAAACTAAGGAGCGATACTAGCATTTTCAGAAGGAAAGGGGGACAACCCCATTATAAATACGTAGCAACTATCAGATGAGAAAGTATGTAACACGCTCAACAAAACCTCTGTGGAAGTTGATGCTGGGCTCTTCTGCAAAAGTGACAGGATTAGGGCCCTAGAAGATTTGATGGAGAAAAAGAAGGAGGAAATAAATAAGCTAACAAAGGACCTCATCCTTGAGAAACTAATGAGCACTCAACTACAGAGGGAGCTTCAAGAGGAAAAGGTCAGGGTACACAAAGTTTCCAAGAAGGTGGAACTCATCTCCCAAGCTATTATCATGAAACACCTGGACCTTAACCCCCATGCAAAATTATGGATCCTCCCTGGAGTGTCTAGAGGACTTGACTCAAATCCTCACCATGGAAAGGCAGCCTTTGGCCTTGGAGTCGATAGAGGAGGTAGTTGTGTGCTTGGAGAAGGAGGACAAGTTGAAATTCATCGTGCTCGTAGCTGAATATAACAAGGTGCTTGCTGATGTGAAGATAGCCACACAAACCGTAGGGGTCACCTACAACCATTGCATGGATCAGGAAAAGGTGACAAGCATACACGCTTACCAATGATGAGGCCAAGCTAAAGACTTCAGGGAGAAAAACAAAAGCAATAGAGATGAGCAAGAAAATATCCTAGTTGAGGTAGAAAGAAAATATGAAGCTATTGAGACCCGCAGATCTCAATTAAAACCCAAACTTAAAGAGCTTTATATGGTCATTACAAGAAAAATGGATTCCCTAGAGGACCAATAAAAGGCTGGAGACAATGGTAGAGACCATTAACACAAAAGGGGAAGAGTTAACCTTCAAGGAGGTGAGCGCATTACTCGGTGACCTTTACCAAAGGGCGCAAGATGAAGTCAGTGCTTGGAATACACTGGAGGCCACCCTGTGGCAGAACTTCCCCCTTATTCTTCTTTAAGCAGTTCTCCTTATATTATTTCTCTCCCCCATTCTTTATTCTTTCCCTCCATTCTTTTCCAAGGCAGGGCCTTGTCATTTTCTTACTACATTCTTTGAAAAGGTTCCCGAGGGTAGAGAACAGGTGAAGTGTGGGGTAATGTTGGGCCCCTAATGTAGCTTCCAAATCTTAAAGGCACGTAGGCACACACAGTTGGAGGAAGCACACAAATTAAGGTGCATAAGGTAGGATTCAAAAAGGGTTCTTGGAGAACCAAGGACACGTGCCCACAAAGTACAATTTGGGACTTATCCGTTTTCGGCCTTTTGGATAGAACACATGAAGAACGTGTTCCGTTTTGGATAAGGTTCCATCCTGGCAATAGGGTGTCCTAGGAGGAATATACCTTGTGATAGGAAGATCCAAAAAGATAATCATGACATGGAGAGGCATGTGCCTGAGGTAATCCACACCTTGACACTTGGGGCCAAATATGAGGTTGCAGAGGAGTTTGTTAGAGCTCAGATGCCTATTTATACACGTGCCCTTAGAAAAGTAAAGGACACAAGTAAGGAAGCGGAGCTCTGCAAAATTACTGCGAGAACTATGGGATAAAATGGGTAGATGATTATAGGAAGGATGTAATGAGGGAATGGGGAATGAAAATTTTGTTTTGTGATCATACATGTATGGATCCAGATATGGCGCATGACTACGGTATCCCCTTCTGTAATATTTTATAAGTAATGCTATGAATGAATATGATAAGGTTACCATGACAATTGTATTAAGATCCTTTCTCTGTATTACCTTTATATTTCTATTATGCTTTTATTCTTGTATAATCATGAAACTTATTTGAATTTTAAGTCTATTTGGGGATTTACTACTTCCTAGTTCTATTAATTTTGTTAAGCGCTTTTACTTTTGATATGATTGAAAGGGTATAGAATCCGTTTCGAGCTCTATATCTTTTCATGTCCTTTAATTCACTAATTCAAGATCATGAATGATGCCATCCACTAAACTCACATAAAAGAGAGACTCGGCTCCCTCTCGTGCACCTCGGGTGAGTGCCTAGTGCCCACTAGGTGATAGGCTAGAACACATGAGGTTCCCTTGTTCAAGGTGGGAGAAAAAATGACTATAGAAATGGTTTTACCTTGACCAATATCGATCCTATGCCCTAGCCTACCGTGGTTGGTCCATAGAGACCGGCATCAATTCCTTAAAACTATTTTTTGGTTAGCCTACTTAGTCTCTTTCCTACCCACTACCGCTACTTTTCGACACCGAATCATTCTTTCCCCACCCACACCTAACTTGGACACTCCCCTCTACCCTCCTGACCTCATCATTTACTACCTAACCTTGTCTTCACTTGGGGACTCATTATTTTACCCATACCTCGGCCCTACCCATCTTTGTGAAATAGCTACTTGGACCTAGAACATTACTAGTGACTTGTGACCTCATGTGCTTGCTATACCTTGTGACATTGTTACACTGTTGTTTTATCTCCGACATTACCTTGCCTTTTGTTGTGACCATTTATCCCGACCCAACCTTTTGCGTACGAGAACATACCTAAACATTCCTACACCCGACTTGCATCATGTTTTCTGACCATATCCTATACCTTGGATACAAAAAGCACCTCACCCTTGTTTTGATAAACCTATCGACATTAGATAATGTATATTTTTCATGCTCTTCAACCTGATGTCGTATTGTAGTTTATACGTGTGCGTGTGTTTGATTATTACTACCTTTGACCCTAATTAATTGCCGGATTACCTGATTAGACCTTTTACCCCTTTAGCCCCATCACTCACCTTCCTTTTCATCACATTCACCTATTATCAAACCAACCACGATTCTGCCTTCTACCTCATCAATTTTACGGTTTGAGGGGATCACCTTCATCCACACATGGGGCAACCACATCTTATTTTTATCATTGTCGCTCACCAATACAAGTTACAAAACAAAAAGGGGCAAAATGTAGACACCAAAATTGGGTCACACTCCCCTTGGTCCCTCATTAAATAATCACCTTGAACACACTCACCTAACCATGGCCCCTTTCACCATATTCTAATATTAATTTAATTAAGTTAATTAAATTAATTCATGATCTCATAATATTTATTATTTAAATATCCTAATTGAGATAATTCTCACACCACCACCTCACCTAGCCACCTCACCCTAGATCTATTCTTAGTATGTTTCCATAACTAACTAAGACCTACCTAAACCCTAAAAATCAAAGCCTACATTCCCTCTAACCACATTCACACCCGTTATAAAGGAAGTTTCCATTCTAATCTGCAAAGGAAAGCAAACAAGATCCAGGAAATCAAGTGGATCTACCCAGTTTAGTAAACCTAGGAAATCCCACCCTAACCGACACCGGTCATCCTAAACCTCCTCTGGTCAAGATGGAACCATTTTTGGTTATGATTTATTCCCCAAGACAACCTTATTTTGAGGGTGGCACATTTTTGAGAGCAAGAGATGAAACCAAAGCTACATGCGAAAAAATAGCATTCATACACACATCAAAGCATTCAAAACCAATATCATAAGTGATCACAGAGCCATTTGCATTCACAGAAGCATCCATGGAAGTTCCATCACCACATCAAACTCCATCCATCTATTCAACTACCATTTCCATCAAACTATCAAACTCATACAACAATAAGTTATTTATTAATCAAGTATTCATCTACTTTTGTTTTAGTATGCCCTGTTACCTCTGTTACTATTTTCTACTTGCATTTCCATTCTCCCATCAATCACCTTCATGTAAAATTGATCATTCCTTCACCCACACCATTAAATTTCCCATACCTAACTTTTAAATATCTCTGAGTGCATCCAAGTTCTCCATAGACCTTGTCATTTCCCTCTCCATTTCCATTTAGCCTTAGATATGTCCTCACACCGATACTCAATAAGTTTCCTCTACCCCAACCATACGATGTCGGTTACCCACAACTATCACCGGTTCACTTAAATCGACATCCGTCTCTATTTTTACCCTCGGACCAAGAAAAGAGCCTAAAATCCCCACCAAATACCCCAAAACATCCCAAAACTAGACCTAGACTAGTTACAACACTATAATGTGATGACCTTGAACTTTGGATTCAATCATATCTTAGCATGTTGTGAACAAATTTGCTTATTGTAATTGAATGAGATACCTAAATCATTTTAACTATAGTAGGATTTCATTTATTATTGACATTGAATTGTTTTAAATAGTGGATTGATAGCCCTGCTAGGATTATCACACTTCCCAGATCTAGCATATACTAGGCAGTCCACTGCATATACTATTTAACTTCTATTTGGTGGTCTTGTTTTCTATTTCAGGTAGTTCCTCCTAGCCAAAAGGGAGCTCTCATGGTCATCTGTGGATCAAGAATTCATAAGCGCGCAATAACCTTCAACCAGATTTAATAGGTACTCCTCCTAACCCATTTACCCTTATCTGTTTTGTCAATATTCAAAGAAATGCTCTAAGAATCGGATGAAACAAATAGAACTGTAGTGTACAAAAGTGGATGCCCCTAGGAGCCGTTGTGGGATTGGTAATAGGTACTGCACCAAACATCCATTTTGCATGTAATAGATCTATATAATCTATGATCACAAATAGAAAGGAAAGTGAATGTGCATATATATATGATAAAATATAATGACATACAAGATATCTATCTAGCATTTTTAATAAAGTGAACATGTGAGAAGAAGTAAGAAAGATTAAATGCAACCAAGATATGTAGTATGTTGTAGATGAGATAGAAAGGAATGTAAAGTGAATGATAAGAACCACGTGCCCCATGAGTGGATGTAAATGAATGATATGAGGTTTATTTATATATCCCCCCTCAGTAGTCAAGAATGAACCATAGAGAAAGAGTGTGTCATCGGGAAATGGTTTGAATGTGTGCACTAGAAATATTTGATCGTCAAAGTGTAAAGTGTAGAGAGTGAGTGAGTGAATGTGGTGAGGTTAATTTTATATTGAAACCCTTAGTATTCAAGCATGAACCATGGGACTAGAGTGCATCACGGGGAAATGACTACTTTGTGTAGAAGTGGATGTAAGGAAGATCTAGTATCAATGTGTATAATTAGTAATGCACCTAGTGTGTGATAGAAGTAGTGAGAGGAAAATGTCATGTGTGTATAACTTGTGTTATGTGAGATGTGTAATTTGTAGTTCGACTAAAAAATTCTAGATATGTGTGTTGTAAATGTGCGAGTGTAAAATATGTGATATGGCCAAGTGTGTGAGAATGTGTAGTGCATAGAGTGTGCATTGTGTGAGGTTCATGTATAAAGGATACCCTCTACAGTCAAATGTGAACCAAAGCACAAGAGTGCGTCATTGGGAAATGACAATATTCACATGTATAGAGATGTGTATGATGAACATAGAAGGATAGATGTGATGTGGGTAAGATGTATGACAACCGATAATGATAGAATTTTTTGGGGGTAGTAAGTCACGATACCCCCAAATGTGTGTTGATGGGTATCTTATTCGATGAATGATTTTGGAATAAATAGATAGGTGAGGTGTGAAGATGATGAAGTATAATGGATATTGTATAGTTGATGTGATAATTGATGAAATATTGTATTGTATGTGGGATTAACAATAAATGTCAATAGATATATGTATGAGTAAATATGTAATAGATAGATATGTCAATGAAACATGTAACGCAAAGATGAAATGGGGTTCTTATTGTAAGATATCCCTCAATAGTCATGTAAGAATTGTAAGAACACTAGTGTGTCATCAATAAATTATGATACAAGCATATCAAGTGGTTTGTATTGATGTTTAGGAGATATTAGACATTGAGTGTAAAACATCAAATACATGGGATGACAGAGAAATTTGATAGCAATGCAAGGGGGGAAGAATCTATGATGCCCTCTAAATATGTAAGTGATGGAGATCATGTTGATGAAACTAAATGGATCACTGTAAGGAGTATTTTCTTGACAAAAGTGATTGGATGCTAAAGTAGAAATTTATCAGAGCCTCAAATGGAGGAAGTTGAAAGATTATAAATAGAGCTTGTATGTCTTGCATAGTGAGTGGTTGCTTATTTGGTAACACCGTATATGAATTTATAGGAGAAGAAGGAAAATTTATTTTGAAAGGCGGTTTCTTAGTTTCACTTGATGATGCCACAAATGAATTGAGATGAGGTGTTAGATTGATTTTGAGAGGAGGTTTTGGGGTGGCACTTGAATTTCCATAGAAGGAACATTAGAAGTAATAACATGATGCTCATTGGACATAGATGAAGAATATTTAGGAGCCCATTTGGATGTAACATTTGTAGATGGGAATGTAACATAATGTTTTACAAAAATGAGATAAAGCCTCAACACTCAAGATGTTTTACTCTTCATTGTAAAGCATAGTAGTCATTTTCATTATGTCCATTGATTCGATGATAATTATAATATGGATGGCCCTGATATTTTGCAAGACGATAAGGAGGATAACCATGAGTAGATGGTAAAGTGATCAATTGATGACTAAGGAGCTCAATAATAATGTCATTTTTCTTAGCATTGTGATTAAACGTGAGAGGCTCTAGTAATGGAAAGACTTGAGGCTTACTAATATGAGCACATGTAGAAGAAATAACATGTGCATGCGCATGCGCATGCATGCATGCATGTGTGTGTGTGTGTGTGTGTGTGTGTGTGTGTGTGTGTGTGTGTGTGCAAAGTGGGGTTCATGTATGTAAGGATTCCCTCAAAAATCAAGTATGAACAAATAATAAGATTGTGTCACTAAAAGATGTGGGGAATTAGGATGCCCCCAAGTGTGAATTCTAAACAGTTATTTGTAATAAGTGTATTAGAAAAGGTCCCATGATTAGCTGATGTAAAATAACCACACATGTTAACATGATCTAGGATTCGATGGTCATGGGAGAGTGCATGAGTTAAAGTATATGGAATAGGTATAGACAGATCATGTGGAGAAAAAGAGTGTGAAATATGTCTATATGGAACATGTAAAGCATATGACCTATGTGAAGAGATTCCCCTATGAGGTGGGTTATATGATAGATAAATGCAAAAAGGCCTATAAGTAGGATCTATGTGTGAATTAAACTAAGATGGATATGTAAAAGGTGTTACAAGAGGAGAGAAATATCCACATATCATATGAGATGTCAAGGCTAAGGATCCATCACAAATAAGATAAAATGCACCATGATTAGGAGCAACTGAATATGGGATGGCCAGAGGAGCCAAGGAAAAATGTTTTCATGGTGGAATGCCTCGAATAGTAATAATATGGCATTCGTAGATGAACTTAATGCAAAAGTGAGTAATATAAGGAAAAAATGGAAACTTGGAGCCAAAGGAGTCTTAACACCATGTCGAATGTGTAATAGTAGATCCAACGGTAAATGGAATAGAGATAGTAAGAGGCCCAACAATAATGGGTAGAATAACATGGCCATGAGAATTGCGAGACCTATGCTTCATCCAAGATAAAGGGAAGACAATTAACTACAAGAAATATAATGGGTATGCATTGTACTTGAATGTAGTATGTACCATAACATTTTTGATGGCATGGGGCCCAACATAAGCATCAATATGTAATCTATGGGAGGAGAATGAGGAATGAAAATGAAAATAAGCTTAAGTTACGTTAATAGCAAGTTATGGGATATTAGTAGCACCGATAAGGAATCTAAGGTGATTATCCGAAGAAGAGGGAGGAGGAGGTAGTGTGTGGTAGGTATAATTGGAAGATGAATCAGGGGCCAAATTGTCATGTTTAGGTAATGGGAAATTGAATTTTTTTAACTTGTCATTTTCCTTGGTAGATTTGGAAATTGATGTAGTGGATTCAAGTAAATAGATATCATTATTATCAATTAGATTTTAAATCAAATGGTGAATCTTGAAACACTTGTCAATAGAATGGCCATTGCATATATGGTAATCACAACGTACATGCTCATCAAAACTATTACCATGGGGCCTATTATGATCATACTCGAGAGGAGGTGGAAGAGAAATCAGATTTATTTCAATGAGTTAGGACAATAGATTACGAGGAGAATAAGACAATTGATTAAATGTATTTCAAGAGGCTTGGAGCTGAAGCTTAGTAGGTTGAGAAACAACATTAATAATATGATTAATATCATAAGACTTGGGTTTAATGGGAACCTTGCTTAGAAATTTAGAAGAGGAATTATCTAAAGTATTAGAACCATATTTTATTTTTTTGAAAGAAAGTAGCTTAGTATCACAAGTCTTCAAGGTATGACATAGATGGTAAAAATAATTGTAGGAATCAAAAAGCACACATTCTTGCAAATGAGGAAAAAGACTATGAATAAATAGATCTTGTAATTCAGATTTAGCTAATACATTTTTCACTTTAGAAATATTATTCTTGTAATGTAATAAATAATAACTAATATGTTCATTAGATCCTAGTTTGATTTTAACCATTTTTGCATAATATATTTTCATTCTAATATTCATAGAAAATGAGATAAAAAATTCAGCAAGAGTAGTAAATGATTGATACAATGCAAGGGAAAGTCATCGAGCCATTGCGCAGTATAATCCTATAAGCCCTTAGGAAACAACTTGTTCAAGAGGGTTTCATCACACACATAGTCCAAGAAAGTAACATGAAAGGATCGAAGGTGCTCTTGAGGGTCTCCATAGCCATCAATTAGAGGAAAATTTAGTGAAATTTTTTTAGCATGGAGTAGATAAGAAGACACTTTAGGTGCAAGATGAATATGAATAAGAACTAGAGAATCAATGGATATGGAGGAAGAATTAGTTTATTACAACTGATGAATTTGTTCTCAAAAATCATGATAAATATACTCTAAATCATGGGTTCCTGAAGAAGAATTAGGTTTAATGTGTGAAATAAGAGGATAATAATAATGAGTATAAGGGGTACGAATATACATGTGAATAGTGGAGAATCCAATATTAGAAGGAGAGGAATAAAGTGGGATATAATAATTAGTGGTGGTAGAGAGTAACAAGGTAGAGACTCCAATATTGGAAAATTGGGAAGCCAATAGATCATCTATGATATATAGAACATGGGTCACATTATCATGCATTTTAGAGAAAAAATTTGTAAGCGGATCCAATTACGCTTGATCAACATTAGTATCTTCATCATAGGAATGTTCACTTTTGGATGCTTCTATGTCATGGAGAGGGATCTACTTAGAATTTTAAAGAATTTTATCATTGATGGATCGAGCCATGGTAGAATAACAATGATGACTGGGTAGGGAAAGATCTATATAGGTTGGGGATCTAAACAAGATGTTATGGATATCTTTGGGAATTAAAGAAGACATCCACCATGGGAATGTAAGATATTGGTTTCACCAAATGATTTAACAAAATTAAATCTATGTAAGGGCACTATTGATTAGATAAATATAATAGTATTCAATCAAGATCTAGCTATAGAAATATAAGAAAGAGTGATATATAGGGTTTATAGAAGCGACTCAAGTTACCTCCATAGTTCAAAATTAATTTTGGTTTGGTGAATGATCTAGAAAGGATAAATCTAGGTTATGTAAGCTCTAATTTAGAAATGGGAATGTGAAAATATCATTGACAAAAGAATGCGGGAGAGGACACAACCACCTAGGTGCTAGTGTCTATTATGGGTGCTTGACATCTGTGAAACTTTGGTCCTAGTTATTTTTGTGTCACTTCTTGTTTATTATAGGTTACATCAAGTTTTTTACACTTTTTCTCTGTCACACATGTACCTACAAAAGAAACCCTAACTACCTACATAATACTCAATAAACATTAGATGAATACATAATGCATATGCTTGAGTTAGACTGACCTCATTGGTCACTCTATTGTTATTGTCACCAATCACTCCACTAAATTTCAAACTCCATGTAATTATTGTGTGTGTGATTTGAATAGTTTCCATTGCTCTATGTTTCCCCTAGTTCCAAAGTGGAAAAAATAATAGTGGGCTATAACTACTTTGTCCCAATAAAAATGTGTGGTATAGAATTTAGAATAGTTCCCCCTATGTAGTGAATAATGCAGTCCTTTGATGATGTAGTAGATTGGAAATATTTAGCTCCTTGTGGTAGTAAGTCCTTCTTGAAATTATTTCCCCCTAATGAGGTTACATAAGTCATGTATATATATATATGATTCCTTTTCTTAAGGTTTGACATTATCAAGTGAAAGGTTGACTCATGGTGATAACATAAGACAAGAAAGAAGTACATCCAAAATACTAGAAAAAGAGAGAAGGACATAAGTTCCGAGAGGGGTAGAAGTGCACGGGCGCCACTGTTCCAAATGGGAGGTTCGTATAGAGTACAAAAAGTATAAACAATGAAATCATAGTAGGATAAGATATAAACCGACATGTAAAAATGTAAGTTACAAATTAGAAATAGAAAGTCATAAAGTTGAAAAGGACAAAAGCAATGTCAAAGAAAAGTAAAGGGTTATGAATGAGTAATTTTATCACTTAGGAATGATGGACATAAATGAAATATTTAGAAGCTAGATGTATATAGTAAGTGCGTGATTTACTGATTATATGTACACAAAATAAAGAATCTAGGAGTGCAAATATTATAGATGCTTCATATTTAATATTATGATCTACAAGTTCCCTAGTGAACGTTTGTACAACTTGGTTAACTTTTATAATATGGCCCTACCCCTATCGTATAGTATTAAACACATTTAAAATGGGATCTATAACTTTATAAGTCCTTTAGTGTCCTGGAAATGTGTTTCATTGTTAAACCCTAGTTGTCACACAATCCCAAAACCATCTAAAATCAACTAAATTGCACCAAAACCTTAAGCATAAGTCGAAGACCATATAAGAAGGTTATTTTTGGTTTGAAATGGAATACTTGCACCACCAACCTCATTAATAATCAAAAAGGCCTCAAGCATGTATTTATCCACCTAGAATGTAACATATATATGAATGAAACTAGTTAGCAACTTGAACAACTTTAAACAAGTTTGAGAGTATTTTCTCTTCCTAAGACTTTAAAGCGGGGAATTTGTGTACTTGAAAATGAGAGAATCTAGAATCCTTGACATGGTTGAGTTCATCATAACTTTAGTAGTGGCCACCCTAATTTATATGCACCATATTTAGGAATATTTAGGGAGCCCTGAGTTCCTTTTGTGAGTGTTGTAAAATAGTATAACAAGTGATTTGATATGTTATTTTTAGGTGAGTAAATGAGGTGAAATTAATTATATAGATTTCCAAAAATAAGTTATCATGATAAGTCCAACCATGAGGATAAGAAGACATAACAAATGATATTTCATCAAAAACATAATTGGAAAGTGTGTCAATGAAGGACCATACAGGTCATACATGATTATATTATATAATCTGAGTAATCTATGCAATATTTAGCATGGAAAAATTGAATCAAATCTAAAATTTACAGAGTAAAAGATAGGGTTTAATATTTGGCATTATGTATTTATATTTATAATTTATTCAAACATCAGTATGTGGGAATAAAAAATTTACGAAAGAGATAACAAGATGTATTGAGTGGGGATATGATGAAGGGTAAAATTAAAATCACAATTAACAATGTCGAAGGGTAAAATTCCAAATTTGAGTGTCTACAAATACACCTCATCATCCTATTAATAAATTCTTATGGTAGTACTTTGGTGTTAATATTCTAAAATTTAATAAAAAAACATTCAATCACCTCACATTTCACTCGAGATACTCACATTTTCATGACATACTATTTCTAAGTGGTTTTATCAATTATCACGTAATATTCAACCTTTAGCTAAATACACCAACATGTAATCCCTTTCTCAATTACCTGGGGAATATGTGGATTTCCTTTATTTTTTTCCAATAATTTGTTTCCTTACACAATATATTCCCTACATACTTTGGAAAGGGTGATGCTTCCAATATGGTTACTAATATTATCCCTAATAATCACATGTAATATTGTATCTCTTAAAAATTAATGGATTTTTGCATAAATCAATTGCAATCTCTTTTGACATATTATTCTAATAAAAATATTAATTTAAATCCTTCTATTGATACTACTTATAATGGTTCTATCCCTCTCTAAATTTCTATCAAATTATAAAGCCTTTATAGTTTCTACATATACTATGACATATTTGAGGCATACACCTCCTTCACCATTTTGGGTTCATCTTTACCCCTAATCTAGCTCTTATTGGGTATCCCTTATGCTATCCTCTTTTCTTATGCATGGATATTTTCAAAACACTACAAAAACATTAAAATACTCGCATAATAAAAATGCATTCACATATTTGTAAAAATATAACACTAATACCTATACACATAGTTTGCACTATTAACACTTTACAATACATATGTTTTCTTGAAAATATGGTTTGACTGCTATCATATATTTTATAATCTTTAAACACATGCATTCACATAGTTTATTGATCTTTATACAAGACACATAGATTGTTATGTGCTAAAAGGAGATAGCTTGGTTCCTTACATTCTTCTGCGGGGCAGCATCCACATTATATAAGTGTTATTGTTTCATTATAGTTCCTTTATAATTCCTCATTACATGATACATATATTTTTACATATTATATTTGAGCTAACAGGATGTATACACATGTCTTGTGTAACACTAACATATCTTACTTCATGTGTGCTTGTACTGAAATGTGCACGGTGAAAAGATTTTCAAGTTTAGAAAAATTGTTTGTCTCGTAAATAAAAATAGGATTTTCACCAAGGTGTGGGATATTTTCTCCTTGGTAAATATCTTCGAAGAAGGATGAATTTCGATAATAACTACTCTAGTGACAACCACCAACTACAACTAAACAATAATGTAAAATATTGTAGGGAAAATTATGATGCCAAAATCTAAAAAGGGTGGTGATGGCATTGAGAAATAAGTGCATAAATCTTCCATGGGTTCAAAAATTCAATATACAAGACACAAATATAGAGCATAGATATGATACATAACCAAAACATGCATCTAAATCAAAATCTCCCTCTAAACCTTAAGAAAGTGAGTTATAACATTGTAGATGTCACATAATAAATCATGCGAGATAATAGAGAGGTAAGATACAAATTAACACAAAGATAGAGGGAAAATGGAAGCCACAAATACATATTTATTAAATTCTAGAATATACATAGGTTACTAATTTAACCTAAATGGTTAAACTTATAGGGTTAGTAATCGATGGTATATTATCCTAATCAAATAGTTCCCAAAGCTAATTGGATCAATATAAGGATAATAAATAAAAAAAGATAAATATCAATAGATAATGAAATAAATTACTAGCAATAGAATATAGAGAGTGAATCAACCGATATTATGTCTTCTTCACTAATATGGGTTAGTTTAATGACTAAAAAGGGTTGGAAATGGTATGATAAAGCTTCATCTCTAAACATGTTCCTTGAACATCTTTCTCGAGCATAGTTTCGAACTCGGACCATATTGGGGGTACGGTATGTCCCTCTACACTTTCAACTATTAGAATTTTTGGGTCTTTGAACTACTTCCTTATGTACTCTTGTTTGCAACTTGGACCTTCAAAAATGTGCAATGCTCATTGTATAGCTAATTATATCTTCAAATCCCTAGATCATGAGATATTCCTTGAAAACAAATAATATTTGGGTTATGGGAACCCCCATACACAAAAAATATCACCACTACTCCAAATACGATTAAATTGCACATCGTTCTCACCTAGCATGTGATATCTATAATGTATGCAGCCAAATTGACAACTATGACCTTAGAAAAATGTAATTGTACTTGAAATTTTACCCTAGCTTGACTTGAATTTGAGAATGTGACTTTTATACTTGTAGAATTGAGTGGATGACTACCCTAGAATGAGTATACAAAGTATATGGAGCTCACGAGAGTATTAGAGTATATTTTCTTATGATTTCTCTTAGTATTTTCTCATTAAAACATTAGGTGCCTAGTAGATAGAATTCCATCTCTAATGAGACATGAATAAATTTCTTATATATGTGTCCAGGATCTAGAAAACTCAAATAAATCCTACTAGAAGTGTACCAAATAAGTTAAAAATAATAAAAGGACCATTGGAGGAAAGGGACCAAAGAAACCATGTCGTCTATATCATATGGATGTTATGGCCCTTTCTAGGAATTATGGTCATAGAATACATGTACAACTCATTTAAAAATTGGGATTGTATTATGCAAGGTTATTGTTGAGTTGTGGAGCTTAATTGCTTCACTAGGCATGTTTTTGTAGACTTGTTGGAATACACAAGAACTGGGCGTTGGTTGAAAAACTAGATTTAGTTTCCCATGGATGGGTATCGGTCAGGAAAGAAGGAACCGAAATTGGTTAGGGATAACTAGCATCGGTTAAGGCTAACCGAAATTGGTTGCCTATGCGTGACTACTATAATTAAGTTGCGTGAATTAGATCTATCTTTAGTTGTAAAGTGAATCTAATGGCTTTAATTACATAGCTAAAGTGACCTAAGATTGTAGATGCATATAAAAGCATAAAGCTAGGGTTTATAAGAGAGAATTAAGAGAAGTTTCCTTTAGAGATAAAAAGAGAAATTTGTAGATAAGAAAGTACAAGACATCTAAGAAGGTGTGGAAGATTGTAAATATTCATTTTTATTTCCTTAGTGATAATAAATTGGTTGTTTCTTGGTGGACGTATCCAACATTGGTTTTACCGTGTTAAATATTGTGTATTGTTTCATCTTGTTTATTTCCATATTGATTAATTTTATGCTTAGATTTGATTAATATATCTATACAATTGGTGTGCTAACCCCAAAAACTGGTATCATAGCATATTTGTTTGAGGGTTTTGTGTGTTGACATATTTACTCACAGAGGGATTTCTAATTGAGTGGGAGTAAAGCAATAAGAGAAGAAGGAAAATTTAGAGTAGATAAATTTGACGGCCATGACTATCTATTATGGAAGATGTAGGTGGAGGATTATCTATATCAAAAATATTTATACTTACCATTGGATGAGAAGGAAAGACCTACAAAGATGATTGATGAAGAATGGAAAATTCTTGATAGAAAGGATCTGGGATCTATAAGATTGAGCTTGAAAATATTTGTGGCTTTGAATATTACTAAAGTAGGATCTATAGTAGATTTGATGAAATATTTAACAAATCTATATGAAAAACTTAGTGCTTCAAAAAAAAATTGATGAAAAAAATGTTTAATTTAAATATGCAAGAAGGTGGATCTACATCAAGTCATTTGAATGATTTCAGTCTATTGTAAATCAATTAAAATCAGTTAGTATTCCATTTGAGGATGAAGTGAAATAAATTTTATTATTATGCTCTTTTCCAGATAGTTGGGATAACTTAGTAATGGTTGTTAGTAATACAACATCTATTACTAATGTTTTAAAGTTTGATGATGTGGTTAGTATAATCTGAATGAAGAAATATGCAAGAAAAGTATAGGAGAATCATCATCTGGGAATGCTTTGAATGTAGAAAGTAGGGGAAGGTCGAAGGAGATATCCAATACCAAGAATTTAATGGGAAAACAAAGTATAAGAATGGAAGATATAAATCCATAGGTAGAGGTATAATTTGTTGGAATTGTGGAAAGAAAGGTAATGCAAAGATAGATTATTGGTTCAAGGAAAACAAAGAGAATGTGCCAAAGAAAGGTGAAGAGGAAAATGTTGATGCAAAAGAGGTAATGTAAGATTCCCTAATTCTCTCCTTGGATAATACAATTGAGTCATGGGTTTTAGATTGAGGAGCTTCTTTCCATGTAACCCATAATAAGGGTTGTTTCAGAAATTATATACATGGTAATTTTGGGCATGTTTATTAAGGAGATGATGAACCATGTAATATGACTGGTAGAGGTGAAGTTCATCTTAAATTATAAAATAGAAATATATGGATATTGAAAGATGTGAGGCATGTTCCAAGCCTTAAAATAAATCTAATTTCTACATGACAATCATGTGAAACTCATTGCATGGTTACACTCATATCCGAATCTTGGAAAGTTACCAAGGGATATCTTGTTGTAGCAAGAGGAAAGAAGGTAGGATAATTATATTTGTCTACCTATATTATTGATTCCTTTTTTGTTCTATCTACTTTAGATTCAAATATAAGCATGTGGCACAATCGGCTAGGCCATATGAGTGAAAAGGGAATGCAAATCTTAAAGGAAAAGGGTAAGTTATCAGATCTGAAATGTGTAGATCTTGATTTCTGCGAGCATTGTATTTTTGGAAAGGAGAAGAGAGTTAGATTTATCAAAGTTGGGGTAACAAAGAAGTAGCATAAATTGGAGCTTGTACGAGTCAGATGTGTGGTGACCATCCCAAGTAACTTATCAAGGAGGATCCCAATACTATATTACTTTCAGTAATGATGCCACAAGAAAGGTATGGGTTTATTGTATTAATTGCAAATATGATGTTTTGAAACTTTTAAAAGATGGAAACCCCTTGTGTAAAATGAATTGAATTCAAAATTAAAGTACCTTATATCCGACAATGGTGGTGACTACTACAAGAAGTATTTCAATGACTATTGTTTAGTAAATATAATACAAAGAGAAAGGAAGGTTCCTAAAACACCACACGAGAATGGTGTTATAGAAAGAATGAACATGAAAATCATGGAATGTTCTAGAAGCATGAGGATACATGTTGGATTTCCCTTACAGTTTTGGGAAGAAACAATAGACATGGTAGTTTATTTGATTAACTACGGACCTTCAAGTGCACTGAATGGTGGAATACCAAAAGAAGCTTGGACTAGAAAAGAGGTAGATCTTTCTTTTCTTATAGTATTTGGCTTAGAATATTTTGTGCATATTGATAAGGAAAATAGAAAAAAAAAAAGATGCTAAATCCAAACGATGTAATTTCATTGGTTATGGCTCTGGAAATTTTGGATTCTAGTTTTGGGATTTATAAGGTTCTAAGATAATTAGTAGTCGTGACATTGATTGGAATGAAAAGAGAATGTACAAGGATCAAGTTTTGGTACGGAAAGATGAACCAATGGAAAAGTTTGTGGATTAAAATGAACTATTGGATTTAAAATTAACACCTTCATGTTTACATAGTAACCAATATCAGTTTACCCCTGACCAACATCATTCCACCGTATCGGTGTGTTTATTATAGAGGAGACAGACCGGCATCGGTAAACCAAACCGGCGTCGGCAGAAGGTGAATAGCATTGGTCACTATCAAAAGTAAATACAAATATACACGATCAACATATTGAGCCTCTGACACCCCAAATTTCAATGAGAAGGTCACAAAGGGTAAGTAGACCTCTAAAAATATTTTCACCTTCCTTGTCTTATTTATTATTGACTAATAGTGGTGAACCAAAAATATTTGAAGAAGCAATGCAAGATAAATCCCACAAGCAAAGTGGGAGCATGACATGAATGAGGAGATGGACTCCTTAGAGAATAACCAGACATGGAATTTGGTTAAGTTTCCAAGTAGGTAAAAGAGCATTGTAGAACAAGTGGGTTTACAGGATCAAGGAAGAAGAAGGTGGACAGAAGAGATATAAGGCAAGGCTTGTAGTAAATGGATTTACACAAAAATCAGGTACTAACTTTGGTGAAATATTTTCTCCTATTGTTAAGATGAATTCTAATTGTATTGTATTAAGTTTAGTGTTAGTAGAGGATTTGTATTTAGAGCAACTTGATGTTAAGATGACATTTCTTAATGGGATTTAGAGGAAGAGATTCATATGAATCATCCATTTGGGTATGAAGTAAAGGGTAAGGAATAATTTGTGTGTAGATTGAAAAATATCCTAAATGGGCTCAAGCAATCTACAAGAAAATGGTATATGAGGTTTGATAGTTTCATGTCCGAGCATGGTTATTTGAGATGTGAATCGACCATTTTGTTATTTTAAAGATGCTTAGAAATGGGAGCTATATTATTTTGTTATTGTGTGTGGATGATATGCTTATTGTAGGATCTAGTATGTAGGACATTGGTGAGATTAAAGAAAAGTTAACTCACATATTTTCAATGAAGGATTTTGGAGATGCAAAGAGAATCCTTGACATACAAATTCATAGAGACAAGAAAAATAGGAATTTGTATTTATCTCTGGAGCATCAATAAGGTGTTAGAAAGGTTAAAAATGCAAATTAAAAACCTGTAAGTACACCTATGGTTGGACACTTCAAATTGAGAAAATATTAGTGTCCTACATCACACGAGGAGGTTGAGTACATGGCATGATTTTTGTATGCTTCAGCAATTGGGAGCTTGATGTATGTTATGGTTTGTACCAGACCAAACATTACATATGTAGTGGGAGTTGTGAGTAGATTTATGGATAATCTAGGTAAAGAGCATTGGAAATCAGTCCAATGGATTCTCAAGTATTTGAGAGGGACATCCGACATGTAGTTATGCTTTGGAGGGTTAGATACTTCTTTACATGGCAGTATGGATTTATATATGAATGATAATTTGGATGATAGGAGGAGCACCATTGGATATGTTTTCACAGTAGGTGGGATGACAGTTAGCTAGATTTCTAGATTGCAGAAGGTTGTGGCCCTGTCTACTACAGAGGCTGAGTATGTTACAACTATAGAAGCTAGCAAGGAGATGATATGGATGAACATGTTCATGGAAGAGTTGGGAAAGGAGAAAGAGGATTGCAGATTGTACATTGATAGTCAAAGTGAAATTCATTTGGAAAAGAACTCATCGTTTCATTCTATAATGAAACACATTCAGTTAAGATATCACTTCATACGACATGTATTAGAGGATGGGAAGTTGAAGTTGGAGAAACTTCATATAAAGGAGAACCCTGTACATATGCTAATGAATCAATTAGAAAAATATAATTCGGAGCTATAATCCAGTGCCGTAGGTCTTCGAGTTTGATACTTGAGGAGGGAGAAGTAGGCCAAGGAAAGGATTGAAGGAAGGAGTTGTATGATACAGTGCAGTAATTTATCTCCAAGTGAGATATTGTTGAGTTATGGAGCTTAATTACTTCACTGGAATTCTTTTGAAGACTTGTTGGAATAAACAGTAACCGACATCGGTTGAAGAACTAGCGTTGATCACCCATGGACTGGTATCAATTAGGAAATGAGGAACCGACATCGGTTAGGGATCACTGGCATCAATTAAGGCTAACTAGAATCAATTGCCTATGCATGACTACTATAATTAAGTTTCGGGAATTATATATCTTTAGTTGTAAAGTGAATCTAATGGTTGTAATTGCATAGTTAAATTTCCCTAATATTGTAGATGCATATATAAGCATAAATATAGGGTTTAGAAGAGAGAATTCATTGAGAATTAAGAGAAGTTTCCTTTAGAGAGAAAAAGATAAATTTGTAGAGAAGAAAGTACAAGACATCCAAGAAGGTGTGGAAGATTGAAAATATTCATTGTATTTCCTCTGTGATAATAAATTGGTTGTTTCTTAGTGGACGTAGCCCACACTGGGTGAACCATGTTAAATCTTGTGTATTGTTTCTTCTTGTTTATTTCTGTATTGATTGCTTTTATGCTTAGATCTAATTAATATATTTTGTACAACTGGTGTGCTAACATAAATATTTATAGCCTGATTAGATGGATTAATATGACCATTATGAAAATAAATACATTGTTTTGCAAGAAAGAATGAGTGAGATATAGCTAAGGATAGTATAATTGGCCAAATTTTTCAAGTGTGGGCTATAGAAAATTTGTTTTACAATTTGTGTTATTACAAGACATGAATTACTAAAATGAGTGTATACAATTATTTCCACCATAAATCAAGTTGATCAATCATCTACAAAGATTAACCTAGATGTAAGAAGCACTTAGAATGTTTTGGCACCCAATTGGGAAGAGCTTCCTTACATTAAGGACATGATGTTTTACAACTATAATTGAGTTGCATCTATAAAAAAGGAACATATGGGATAGGATTAGAATATGCCATGGAATATCACTTCTCTTCTTTATCCACCGAGGATATGTTGCTAAAATGATCTCAAACTTCATTTTTAGGAAAATGGTCTCAAAAGAAAATATTTGGAGGTTTTTATCATGTATGCTTAGTCTTACCAAGTGTTATGATGTCTCAAAACTTGTCATAATTGCTTTTATAAGGTGTCTCTAAGTTCATATTTTTGAATTAGAAAGAAAACCATTTTAGAGCTTGTTTTCACTTCAAGAAATTTGATACATCCATTTTACCTTAGTTCTCTTCGAGAAGTGGACTATCCAATTTTATTAAGGAAGAAAGGGACACATGGTTCCTTTGCATTACCAAGAATTAACCATTTTTATAGACTTCAATTCCCTAACCGATGAAAGACAAATGGAAAAAATTAGTTTTCTTGTGCTACGCAAGCCTTCATGTCTAGCCTTGGGTTCTTAAACATTACAAAGAACTGATGGGGGCTCATTGGAATTAATAAAAATGTTAAGATAATGTATGCCATTAACTTCATGTACTTATCCTAGAGAAAAATCAATATATGCTAGAAATTATAACATAGAAGCCATCATCTTACATGCCCCCTTTGAGTTGCGAGGGTTAATCGATTGGTATAATATGAAATTCCTTCATAAATACATTCCAAGTGGTAAGCATCAAAGTCCCTTGATCCTTACATTAAAGATCTATAGCTTATAGTTTATTGATACACTTTTTATACCCTTAGAACAAAAGTCTAATCCCATGTGCACCGACCTATAACCCAATATGCGCTGTGTTCTCACTCGAGGCATGCGTAGGTTTCGAGCCCCTCTTTTATGTAAGTTGTGTGAGAATAAATCATTAATGATAGATTTAGATGGAGGAAAGAAAAGAACCATGCATTCATTCTGATATCTTAGGATGAATTATTATACTAATGCATCCATTCAGATAACAAAAGAGAAGTATCAAACAAAATGCATAATTGATTCATAAAAGAAAGGAAATGCACTAGGTTTATGCTCATGAAAAGAATATATTCTTTAGAATAGAACCTTATATTCATGTTAACCAACTCAATAACCACGTTAAATTCACTAAGACCATAATAGACCAATATAACAATGTATATCGAGTCATGCATTAGGAACATAATCTATGATTTTCCACATTACAAAAACCCATTATAGACCCATCCCACTAAACATGCCATTTCTCCTACCATCCTCCTCATGAGGACCTTAACCCATAGAACACACTATTATATCTGCAGAGCTTTGCCTATCTAAATGCTATGTGATGCCCCTATGATCTTATTTCTTCTACCCGAGCATCTCTATATATAGCCTTAGTCTCCACCGCCATGCCTTCTTGAGATAATAGATTAGTTGCCAAGTGTCCATGTGGTCCTCTAATAGAGCATGCTTCCTTTGATCCAAGATATCCACTTTTTGCAATTATGTATTTCTATATCCTTCCATCGCATGCATGGAATATTCCATTCTTGACCATACAGCTACCAGGATGGCACCTTATCCACTCTGCATGCTAGATGGGTCACACTTTTCTCATGTGTTTTCTGGAATGTTTAATATGGTTAAGTCCCAAACTTGTATTATCTTGTGCAAGTGTTGTGTGTTCTTCTAAAACCTGATAAAACCCTATCCTAGGTAGTTTCACGCCATGCACCCTTCTTTAAATAGGTCTTGTGCACCCATGCACCTTCTTGTACTTAGCCAATATTTTGGGGCCCAACATCACCCCACACTACTCCTATTCTCCATCCTTAGAAACACTTCTCTTTAATGAATAAATAATGGTGGGATCTGAATAGTGGGAAAAAGAATGAAGGAATGAAGAATTGGGAGAAAGAATGAAAGAATGGGGAAATGAAAGAGAACAATGCTTATTTTTGGAGGAGAGGGAAATCCTTCCCTATTTCTACCTCTAGTTTTTCCCAGAGTCAACCTTACTCTACGCTTGCTGACAGAGGTCTCTAACTAGGGCACTCACCCCCTTAAAACTTAGTTCCTCCCCTTTGGAACTCATTGTCTCAACAATACTCTCCAATTGTTTTCCCAAGTCATCAAGTGCATCCATCTTGCGGGTGATCTAGGGGTATAATTCCTTTATCCATCTTTTGATCGAGACTCGCAAGGTCTCGATAAGCTTCGACTTCTTTTCTAACTTGGTTAGGATTTTATCCCTTTCTGTTATGTTCCCCTTATTCTTCTCTTGAAACTCCTTGAGTTTCATTTCATGTGTAGCGACCAAGATGCTTGCCACTCTATCTCTATCAACACAATTGTCATATGTAGCTTCAACAACTTACGTAGTGACCTTTACCTCTGCAAGGAGTTTAGTATATTGAGAAATGATCTCCACAATATTAAAATTATCTTCCTTTTCTTGGTGCACCAACGCCTCTTCTACATATTTTAAAGCTAGTGATTGTCTTTCCATCATGAGGATGCGAGTAAAATCCTCTAGAAACTGCAAGGTTGATTCATATTTTTCTCGGGTGGTGCTAGGTCGGGATGCTTTAAGGCAACATCATCTATTATCATCTCAATTTTCTTTTGTATACCATGCACCCGTTGCTTCTCTTCTTTTAGTTCAAACCTTAATCGTGCACTAATAAGCTCTTCTTGCTTTAAGTATTTTCTCTTCTCAATGAGATCCTCCTTTTTCTTCTCTAATTCCTCCTCCAGGAATCTCACCCTATCATTCCTCCCAAAAATTTTGGCCTCAATCTCAACTAAATTTTTTTGAGTGTATTGCAAAATTGCTTATCGACAATTTTGATCATTCACCAAGGGATTTGATCCTTTCTTCATTTGAACCTTCATCAACACTCTCTGAATTACTTTGAACCTAGGTTCATCCATGTGGGACTCAAACACCCAAGATATCATCTTTCTGGTTCATGGATATGTGCCTTCTTCATCAAACAAAGTCATAGCTAGGAGTTGTTCTTTTATTACGGTGCTCTAGAAGTGTGTGCATAACACCTTGGTTGGATCATTAATATATCCCATCCCTTTCCCTTGTGCTACCATTATTCCCTTCCCACTTGTTTGTGCACCCCTTGGGAAGCTTATCGCTAAATTGGGATTCCCACCCATGCTGCCATATTCTTTCCCAATGCTCTTTTATTCCATTTCCTTCAACATTTCATCCGCACTTTGCTCCCATTCCTATTCCATCGAGTCCTTAATGATTCCCGCTACTTATTTTTCTATGGATTTTTTCACTTATTCCTTGGTGAGGCTTGGGGTTCTTTGATTTTTGTACTTACCTCTTCGCTCAACCCCTTACCTTGATCATATTCTTATTCTTCATCATTCTTCTCATCATCTTCCTCCTCCTCAAAGTCATGTACATTATATACTAGATGGTATTGACCTCCCTTGGGCTCGTCATCATCCCTATTGCCAATGTAGGCTTCTAGGCTCTCTATTTCCTCCAAGTCTACCTTTTCTACCACCTTCTACTTCTTCCTAATTGGTGATTCCAGTATAGGATATTCTTCCTTCTCTTTCTCCTTAATAGGTGACATCTTCCTTGGTGATTCTTCATGTGTGAGGGGCCCTTCATGCTCTAGCACCTTTTCTTCCATGGTCTTTTCCTTAATCGGGACTTATTCTCGCATGCGTAAGTAGTGTAAGTGCTAGGCTTAGCACTTACTTATGGTGCGCCCAAAGATTGTGTTGTTTACACACTTGGTGCCTTCTTCTCCTGCACATATTCTCTTTCCATCTTCTTTGGTGCAACATTTTTCCTCCATGTGGGGTCTTTTGGAATGGATTTATCACTTCCTAGATAAGCGTATTTCTCAAACTTAGTCCTTATGCTCAGATATACCCTTGTTGCAGCCCTTTCGGTGATCAACAACATTATTGGCTTCATCATTTGTAATTCATGGTAGAATTACTTCTCCATGTATGCATGTTTCTTAGGGTATACAAACTTCCGCACAACTCGTGGTGGTCTTATTCTACCTCACTAATGTCAAACCATAGCCTTTTGGCCTCCTTGATGTAGGTGACCCCTTCTTGGCATTATTGCACGGTTAAGGAGAAGGGTAGTTTGCACCATGGACTCTTAGTCCCATTCACCAATGTAAACCTACCAATGCATAAATGTTGATATACTGCAAATTCTACCTCTCCATCCACGAGCATGGGAAACTACTCAGGGATCCTCCACTCTATCCTGAATGTGTCACACATTTGCTTGTACAACTTTTCTACGCATGCCTTATGAGTGGCCATCATGGTCTCGCATGTATACTTATTAAAACCTTTTCAGAGAGGGATCCTCTTCTGTATTCTCCAAAAAATAAAATTGTCCCATCGGGCACTCCAATATATGAGGAGATGATGGTTAGGATAATGTTTCAAAATCGTATCTTTTCTCCTTCATGTATGCTACTTATGATATCATCCACAACAAAGGTAGAAAATTTATAGATGGTCCCTTATGAGATGTAACACCTTGAACAAACTGTTATATTTCTCTTTGCATTACAAGCATTGGCATGTGATTTTCTTGAATGAGGTGTGTTTCCTTGATTGTTGAAAATCATGCTTGTTGTGGATAAATAATTTCTACTCTTGGATTCATTTGAATGAAATGTTATGGCTTGCAAGAATCCACTTTCACTTCTTATTGATAAGCTGTAATCTGGTTTTGAGATTTACAAACTTATCTCTGTGACTCGACTCATCCTTGGATCACTGAAATGTTTTAAATATTCTTAACGGTCTGAATGGTAAATTTACATTCAATAGTTTGAGAGACATAGCAAACCAAACTTTGTATTTTTATAAATTCTTTGGGCTTGATTGATCGTGTCTTCATTCAATTGTAAGTTTGTTCTTGGGTCTCTCGGGATTGATCTCCATAAAACATTATTGGCATAAACAAAATATACTCCTCTTATTACTATGAAGGGGATCGGGATCCTAAAATATTAAGGATAATCAAAACAAGTATCCTAAGCTAGGTAAGAATACCTAATTCCTATCTACGCCTATTTAATTGGGTTGTAATCTAACCTAAGCTTATTATTCTATTGTGTTGGGGGGTGACCTAACTTGAGCTCTTGTGCTAAATGAATAAGGGAAGGGGAGATTATAATGATGATACTATACTATGTTAACCTAATTCCTAATACTAATGGTTGTGAATTTGATATAACCTAAGGTGGTATTACCTATGGCAATGTTTATAAACCTAAGGAAATTATTTAGGAAATGATTTTTGGCTAACCTAAGTTTTGGGAAATCTAGCCTAAATTATTTGAAAGGGGCTCGAGGTTGCATGGAACTATGACGATAGTTCTAATGGATTTTATTTGATTTGATTGGATTTAAATGAAGGGAAGTACTTTGCCAGTTTGGCAAGGTCTAGTTAAATTTTTGTGTGGCTTATGTGGATGCTTCACTAAGTATGGAATTGCATGTTGATTTGGAATTGGTACTCGTCGGTTTTAGGAGGTGGTGGCAAGGAGAGATAAGCGGGAGAATTCAAAGTTATGGCATTAATGAATCTTAGATTTTGTGTGAAAAAAATCTTGGAAACATGAGAGGCAGGTTTGTGAGAGGTTGTTTTGTTTTGCATGCCTCGCAATTTTTCTCTCGCATGGAGCTATTTGGTTCTTTGAACTAGCAGTTCAACTTCTTCTTTGGTTGATCTTTTTAGAACAATGTCCTATTATGGGTTTGGTTGATCTTTAGTTCGTTTGGATCATTAAAATTTTTGTGGTTATGGAAATGTATTATTTACTTTCCTTCTTATTTTAGATGTTGAAACAATTACCTTCCCTATCATAATATTTTAAACTAAATTGAAAGTCTTGTGGTGATTCTATTTCAGTCGAGTAGGAAGTAAGATTGGAACATCTCTGGACTTAAACATCATTGGGGGTTTCTTACTCTCTTTAGATCTTTTTAATTGGTTTCTTGGGTTTTATTGGAAGTTGAATTTAAAACCTAGTATATTGAATCTTGTATGAAAGGATATATATTATCTCTGTTCGAGATAATTTTGTATTATTGTTCTTGTCTGGGACATGAACTATGTACTTCTTTGTATTGAACTATTGAATCATGTAATGGGACTTCAATTCTTGAGTTTGCGATTACTTCTGCACTTGTAATATTTTATTGTTTGAGGATTTCTACTCCTTATGGATTCATTGAATGAATCTCCAAGTTTTATAGAGAAAGGAATATGTTCTCTTGGGGACAATTTACTATTTAGAGTATGTACTATGAATTTCATTATGAGATTTGAATTGAAATTGAACTTGGTGAATGGAAATGGGTAAACCAGTTTGATAGAATTGTAATGGAAAATTAGAAGTGTTCTTTCTTTAACTGTACGTTTGGTTTTGTGTTCTCTTTTGGGAACTAGATAAAGAGTTTCTAAGTTGGAAGTAGAAAAGGGAATTCATTTCATAGTATAAATGAAATGAATTATAGATTGGGTCCTTTTATATTTGAGATCCTTTTTTTTATTGTTTGGATAAGTTCATTTGATTGAACTTATCTATTTTCAATCTTCTTCTGAGATGGAAAATTTATTGTGGAATGTTTTGTTTCAGGTCTTGAATTGAGGTAGATTTGTGTGTTCTAAACCTGTAATTGCCTTACTAATGATGAGTTTTTGGGAAATAGCATGTAGTGATTCTTCTTCCTTTGTTATATGGAATGATGAAGTATTCTGATATGAGCTATGTTGTAACTAACTTCTTTTGCTGCTTAGAAAAGATAAATGTGTATTTCTATTCTTATGGAATCATGAAACAATTGGATGAAAAGACTTGTTGACTATTTTAAAGTAATTGATAGGATCAATTAAACCATATGATATAAATGTAGGTGTTGTGAATTATATTATGCTCTTTTCTTATAGTGAATTTAGACTCTTTAATTGTGCTTCTTTCCTGGGTGTTATTACTTATGATTGTTAGTATGATATATATTAATTGTTTCATTAAAGTAGAGTTGTTTAATGGAACAATTAGTGGAATGCACTTCACTTTAATGCTTAGTGCTTATCATGCTCAAGTTCATTGAACTGACCCATGCTAGCAATTTTTCAGATGGACATCGTAAGTGATAAAAGAAGGCAAGAAATTTTATGATGCATTGGCTTATTTAATTTGGGATCTTATGTAAAGAGTTTTGAATCATTCTTGAGTTGTGTTGGAAAATAAAAGTGATGTTATTTTAAGATCTTAATTATGATTGACATGCAGAATGTCTGAAATGCATAGTCTTGTAAATGTATATTTAAAATCATGTATTGAAAGGTTTTGTGTTGGAATCCAATTTGAAATGTGAATTCTTTTGTACTTGTATGCCGGAAATAATAGTGATATCTTGGTAGAATTCCTTATATATGTTTGTATACTATTGTTGTTATCAGATATTGAGTTGGATTAAGGAGATAGTATAATCTCCCTTATTATAATGAACTTGTTAAATTACAAAAGATGTCATTCTCTAACTGCACAACTATAGTTTAATAATGAAATATGCTTGGGACATACAATTAAACTATATAAGTAATGAATGATAAAAAGGTTATGTTAAACCTAACATCTAACCATGAAAAGGAAGACTCTTCCTCTCTCATGGAATGAAAGGAAAAATGAATAGTGGTATGATCTTTAATCGTTATCCTTCATTTATAAAGTAAACACTAGCTGAATCTAAGTGGATGACACACTTGATTTGGACAACTAGGTTGCATTAAGAATTAAATGTTGATGTTTGTTGTCCTATTTTTGGGATAACTGCTTGTTATGCCATGTTAACTAATAAAAAATGCAAACATGAATTAATGAAGTTCTCTATATCTAATCAGGATAAGTGTTGGATAAAGAACTTATAAAATGTTGGAATTAGGGTTAGGTTAAGGTGGTATTGTAATCTAAATTTTAATCCAATTTAATTATGATTAATAACCACTAAGGGGGTATGTACATCTTGATGAATCAGTTCTAATGGATGTTGGAACACATGCCAACTGTAGGACTGTACCCTCGAGAAGTCCCGGAATTCTCATGGATATAGTGTTGCAGTTGACATGTGGCAACACCCTTCTATATTGTTCATCTAGATATACACTTATCTGGACTTGTACTTAGTTTCTCTCTAGGTCAAGTTAGTAGCATATTCGGGATAGGTAGTAGCTTTCTATGACTTGGGGTACCTTGGCACATTCGGATGACTTAGGTCAGCCGAGTATGCCCATATACCCTAAGTCATCGTGAGCATCTTCCTATAACAAATTATGTTGCTAACCGGGGCTAGGGTCGAACCTTGGGCAAGTGGACTGACGGTAGTTAGTAAAGACCATTCTAGATAACATAAGAGTGAGGTGAAGGACGTATTCTAATGATGAGTATGTCATCTAGGAATAGTAACATGAATAGTATGTTGAAAATATTTGGCCAAAGTATCACAAGCTACTGGTTGTGTTGTCCTATGTCACCTAGTTTAAAGCAATGTGATGTCAGATGAATATTGGTAACAAATATTTAGATAGGTTCTTTAAACAAATCACTCAAGTACCGGAATAGGGTAAGAGAACCAAGTATACGTAGTATACATAAAGTATTCTATACTTTAAGTTAACATGAGAGATCGGTTGGTAACCGAGTCATGGAATGAGAGATCGGTAGTATACCGAGTCATTACAAGTTGCATATGGTTATCTGTTATGAGATTGATTGGCATGGAATGTGTGTTCTAAATGATGTTTTATTTAGAATAGAGAACATTATGTTTAAAAAAAAAAAATTCCCTTGTTTCTAAAGTCTTAAAATGGGAATGTTACATCTTGGTATCAGAGCTGAAGGTTGCAACTCTTGGACCTATTGTGTCCATAATATGATGAAACTTAAATTTTTTCTTGTTAATGAAAATGGTTAGAATAAGAGGAAATGTTGCAAATAATCCTCCACCTGAGGAAGGAGCAACAACTACCCAAAAACTGATGAGATCCTTGCTGCCCTGTTGGACACAAGAGATTGTTTGGTTGTACTTGAACAACAAGTAATGGGAAATGAGGAGGAAGAAGATGTTGGTAACAATAATCAGCCACCTCCTGAGGACAACGCCAATGTAGGTGTTGATAATAACAATGTGAACATACCTGATCATCTTGAGAACAAAAAGGCTAGGATGGAAAGATGAACTCACTAATGATATAAAAAGGATAAGTCCACCCAAGTTTGATGGCACCACATTAGGGATGGAGCTGAGAATTGGCTCAGTGAAATGGAGAAATACTTTGCAATAAGGAATTTCTCAAAAGAAACAAAGGCAATATGGGGAGCATATCAGCTTTCCCATGAGGCATCTTCATGGTGGGATACCGTAAGGATGAGTTAAACATTGATGAAACTAATATCACATGGGATCAATTTAAAGGTTATTTTAGGCAACATTGGCTGCCGTAACTTTACTATGATCAGAAAATGACTGAATTCCAGAACTTAGCTCAAGGAAAGCTAACTGTAATTGAGTATTGGGAGTGGTTTACTAAACTCCTTAAGTATGTACCTCAGTATCAAACTGATGAGAAGTTTAGGATATGGAAATTCATCATGGGATTGAATCTCATTATAGGAGGGGAGGTGGATGTTCACAACCCAACCATGATGGAAGGGGTTGTTGAAAAGGCCATAAGGCAGGAACAAAAATTGAAGGAAATTTTTACTCATAAGGAGGAAGTAAGGAAGAAAATCCCCAACTCCTCTTCATCATCTCTTGCACCTAAGAAAGGACCATGGAAGAAATTCGGAATGAAAAGTAAGTTTTCATCTGATACTAATAAGAAAGCAACAACAAACAAGTTTGTTGGTAATGCATGAAACAACTTTGTCAAGAACAATAATAATGGATATAAGTCCTATGGAGGTCAGAATGATAACTCTAAGGCTGGAAACAAACCCGAGCCTAGGAAGGGACCTATAGGAGGCTATTATAACTATGGCAAAGATCATTACGCAAATCAATTCCCTTTGAAAAAGGATGATCGTAATCAGCAACACAAGATACACGCTACAGTAGTTGACAAGTAGGATGAGAAATAGGCCACACCCATAGAGGTTTGGGTAAGTTATTTGGTTTACCTATAACTATTATTTTTGACACCGAAGCTACTGAATGTTTTATTTCTAGTAAATTAGCATCAAAACTAAAAAGAAAAGATGGAAACATGGATAAAACATGGACTGTACATTATGGAAACAATGTTGTTCATACAGTTAGTATGTGTCTTTTTGGAGCAGTCCTTGATTTACCTAACTTTTCCACTAAAGTTGATCTTTATGTTGCACCTTTGGGGTCTTATGATGTAATCATAGGTGTTAATTGGTTAGCAGAACATAAGGCTAAAGTGGACTATTTTGAAAAACACATTAGTTGTTTAGATGACCTGTGAAAATAACAGAGATTCAGGGTGTGAAACGTGAGATTTCTGTTAGAAAACTGTCAGCTATGCAACTTAAAAAGGCCAAAAATAAAGGTTGTACCTTATATGCAGTAAAAATTATAGAAACAACTAAAGAGAAAAATGATGTCATGGAACGATATCCGTTGTTACAAGACTTCAGTGATGTATTTCTAGAAGAATTGCTAGGTCTTCCACCCAAAAGGGAGTTTGATTTCACAATTGAGATCAAGCCTAGAACCGAGCCTATTTCTAAGGCACCGTATCGAATGACTACTATAGAATTAGTAGAGCTTAAGGCTCAGTTGCAAGAAATTTTGTCTAAAGGTTTGATTAGGCCAAGTGTTTCACCTTGGGGAGCACCTATAATTTTTGTGAAAAAGAAAGATGGAACACTTAGATTGTGCATTGATTACAGAATGTTAAACAAAGCAACAATCAAGAATAGATACCCACTCCCTAGGATTGATGATCTATTTGATCAGATGCATGGAGCATTGGTATATTCTAAGATAGATCTTCGATCTAGATATCATCAATTATGGATTAAGGATGAGGACATTCATAAAACAACTTTTAGAACAAGGTATGGACATTATGAGTTCATGGTTTTACCTTTTGGATTAACAAATGCACCTGTAACATTTATGAATTTAATGAATAATATATTTCAAGAATACTTGGAAAATTTTGCTCATATTCTTGGATGACATTCTCATATATTCTAAAAGTATAGAGGAACACCATGAGCATTTGAAGATAGTTTTGGAAATTTTGAGAAAGAGATGGTTATATGGTAAGCTATCTAAATGTTCTTTCTATGACACAAAAGTGCACTATTTGGGACATGTAATAAGTAAGAATGGAATTGTTGTAGATCCTTCAAAAATTATAGCTATAATTGAGTGGCCTACACTAAAGAATGTACATGAAGTTAGAAGCTTCATGGGGCTTGTTGGTTACTATAGAAAATTTGTAAAATATTTTTCTAAGGTGGTTGCACCAATAACTTCTTTATAGAAGAAGGATAAGAAGTTTGTTTGGAGTGAGAAATGTGAAATTGCATTCAAAACTTTGAAGGAACAAGTTAACTTCAACACCTATTCTAGCTAGTACCAGATCCTAATGGAGACTTTATGGTGGTAACTGATGCATCTGGTGAAGGTCTAGGAGGTATTTTGTTACAAAATGATCATGTCATAGCTTATGAAAGTAGAAAACTAAAGTTACATGAGTTGAATTATGCTCCACATGATTTAGAGCTTGCTGCCATTGTTCATGCACTACAAGTTTGGAGGCATTACCTGCTTGGTAAACCTTTTGAATTGAAAACTGATCATCTTGGGCTGAAGTATATTTTCACTCAGCCAAATCTAAATGCAAGACAATGAAGATGGTTAGAGTTTTTGTCTCAATATGATTTTGACATCAATTACATCAAGGGTAAGGAAAATAGAGTGGCTGATGCTCTAAGTCGTAGGAAGCACATTTACTCTTATAACATTGAGAACTCAATTTAAGGATGAAGTAAAAAGTGTTATGGAATCTAATTCTTACTTTTAGCAAGTAAAGACAATGCTTGCTATAGATCCAAATGATTTGAGGTATAAAGGTTTTCACTTTGATAACGAAGGAATCTTAAGATTTGAAAACAAGGTATACATACCTTTGCTAAATGATTTAAGAAAGAAATTGTTAGTAGAATTTCACAATTCACCTTTTTCTAGACATCCTGGTATTACAAAGATGCTTGTTGATATAAAACAACAATATTTTTGGAAAGGAATGAAAAAGGATGTTATTGATTTTGTGACACATTTCCTTGAATGTCAATGTGTTAAAGTGGAACATATGCACCCATCCGGTTTATTGTATCCTCATAGCATACCGCAATACAAGTGGCAAGTGATAAGCATGGACTTTGTACAAGGGTTGCCTATGTCAAGAAATAAACATGATGTTATTTTAGTAGTTGTTGATAAACTAATGAAGGTAGCACATTTTATTATTGGTAATCTGAAGGATGATTCTCCTGTATTGGCTAAAATATTTGTTCACAAAATTTTAGATTACATGGAGTACCTGAATTAATCATATCGGATAGAGATCCTAGAATGACGTCAAGGTTTTGGCAAATGCTTAATGCAGCTCTAGGAACTAAGCTGAATTTCAGTTCTGCGTATCATCCAGAAATGGATGGATAGACTGAAAGAGTTAATCAAGTTTTAGAGGATATGTTATGAATGTATTGTATGGATCAGTAGTATAAGTGGGAAGAGTACCTTCCACTAGTTGAGTTTGCATATAATAACACATATCATGCCTCTCTTAAGATGGCACCTTTCGAAGCATTATACGGAAGAAAATGTAGAACCCCTGTTAGTTGGGACAACATTGAGGATAGAGAGGTAATTGGACCTGAAATTCTTACTGAAATGGAACAACAAGTTAAAATGATTCGTGAGCACTTGAAAGAAGCAGCAGATAGGCAAAAGAGTTATGCTGATTTAAAGCGGGTTGACAAGAAATTTGAACTTGGTGAGAAAGTCTTTCTTTAGGTTAAACCGAAAAAGAGCTCTATAACTTTTGGCAAGGCTTCAAGTTATCACCTGTTATGTGGGACCCTTTGAGATAGTCAAAGTAATCAACCCTGTAGCTTACCATTTAGCATTACCTCCTACTTTGTCATGAATGCATGATGTTTTCCATATTTCTTTGCTTAAGAAATACATTTCAAATTTATCACATGTGTTAAATTGGAATTCCTTGCAGGTCCAAGACCTAGGAATAATCATGGTTAAACCCATACGAGTGTTGGAAACTCACCAGTTGCATTTAAGAAATTGTGAGATAAGTCAATGTAAGGTCCAAGTGGGACCAATTTAATGAAGAAAGTGCAACTTGGGAAAACCTGGAGGATATGAAAACTGCTTTTCCATATTTATTTGATCAAAATTGATTATGATGACTGATAAAAATTGTGATTTTATCTTTATATGTCAATAAGTCTGTTGGTTATGGATAAAAAACTATTTATTTTTGAATAAACAACTATGTGAATGCTGATTTCTAGAACTTTAAATTTGGATATTGTTGCAAACATATGTTAAGGAAGTGAATAAATTGATTATCCTGAATGCAATGATTAAAATGAGATAATCATCGGGATGATGATTCTTTTTAGGAGGGAAGTATGTAACACCTTGAACAAACTGTTATATTTCTCTTTGCATTACAAGCGTTGGCATGTGATTTTCTTGAATGAGGTGTGTTTCCTTGATTGTTGAAAATCATGCTTGTTATGGATAAATCATTTCTACTCTTGGATTCATTGGACTGAAATGTTATGGCTTGCAAGAATCCACTTTCACTTCTTATTGATAAGCTGCAATCTGGTTTTGAGAGTTGCAAACTTATCTCTTGTACTGACTCATCCTTGGATCAATTTTAGTGATCCAAGGAATGTTTTAAATCTTCTTAATGGACTGAATGGTAAATTGACATTCATTGGTTGAGAGACATAGTGGACTGAACTTTGTATGTTACAAATTATTTGGGCTTGAGTGATCATGTCTTCATTCGGTTGTAAGTTTGTGCTTGGGTCTCTGGGATTGATCTCGTAGGACATTATTGGCGTAAACAAAATATAGTCATCTTATGACTATGAAGGGGATCAGGATCCTAAAACTTAAGGATAATCCTAATGGTATCCTAAGCTAGGTAAGAACACCTACTTCCTATCTACATCTATTCAATTGGGTTGTAATCTAACCTAAGCTTCTTATTCTATTGTGTTGGGGGTGACCTAACCTAAGCTCTTGTGCTAAATGAATAAGGGAAGGGGAGATTACTATGGTGATACTATACTATGTTAACCTAATGCCTAATACTAATGGTTGTGAATTTGATATAACCTAAGGTGGTATTACCTATGGAAATGTTTATAAACCTAAGGAAATTATTTAGGAAATGATTTTTGACTAACCTAAGTTTTGGGAAATCTAGCCTAAATTATTTGAAAGGGGCCTAAGGTCGCATGGCACTACAACGATGGTTCCAATGGATTTTATTTGATTTGATTGGATTTAAATGAAGGGAAGTACCACCAGTTTGGCAAGGGCTAGTTAAATTTTAGTGGGGCTTATGTGGAGGCTTCACTAAGTATGGAATTGCATGTTGATTTGGAATTGGTACTCACCAGTTTTGGGAGGCGGTGGAAAGGAGAGATAAGTGGGAGAATTGGGAGTTATGGCATTAATGAATCTCATTTTTTGTGTGCAAACCATCTTGGAAACATGAGAGGTAGGTTTGTGAGAGGTTGTTTTTTTTGCATGCCTCACAAATTTTTCTCTACATGGAGCTATCTAGTTCTTTGAACCAAGCAGTTTGACTTCTTCTTCTTCTTGGCTATTTTTGGTTTCTCTGGTCTATTTTCGATCAAGGGAATGTATAAGAGGCATTGGAAGAAGAATTTTTTTGGTTGTTGATCTATTCGTGAGAAGAAAAAGGGTTGGAAACTCAGCTGGAAGTCTCCTTGAATTGGCAGAGGCACTATCAGGCATGATAGGCTCTACCCATTAAGATTTCTTGCTTTCTTCTAAATGATTCATTAAAACAATTCTGCTCACTTGAGATATATTTTTGCATGATGTGTCTAGTTATTTACTTGCATGTTTTCATGAAATATCTGTGGTTTTTGGAATGTAAATCCATTATTGGTAATGGTAGTTTTTGGGAAACTTTCTCTATTTGTGCTAGTTTAATGGTGATATTCATGTGAACTTGTTTTTGGAAGCTCTGTAACTTGTATTCGAGGCTAGTGTTGATTGAATTGGCATTCATTGCCGTATGTTTCATTCTGAACTATCATTTAGAGCTTGTGTTTATTGAAATTTGTAGTAGATATTCTTGGTCATTCTAAACTGGCATTTGTTGATCGTATGGTTCTGAATCTCTGTTTTAGTCTTGTGTTTCATTGAGCTTATAGTGGAGCTTCGTGGTTGTTCTAAGCTTGTGTTGAAGCTTCGTGATTTGTTATAAGATTTTAATGGAACTTCGTGTTTGTTCTGAGATGAATGGAACTTGGTGTAGTTCTAAAATTTTGGTTGAATCTTCATATTCGACATTGTACTCAAATTTAGTTCTTGTGAATGTTGAACTTGTAGTTGAGTTGTTGAGTTTTGTTTTATACATATACTCTGAGCTGAAGTTTTATTCTTATTTGAGGAATTGAAAATACTTGACTCATATTTGATCTTGTGTTTGTTTGAGCCGGTGTTAGAGCCTTGTGGGGTTTTAAACTTATGTTCGAAGCTCATATTTGACATTGTACATGTATTCCATTATTGTGGAGTTTTGAACTTGTGTTGGAATCGACGTGTTTGATTCTTTACTTGTATTGTGAGATGGGTTTTGTTGGTATTTTGGTTTTGAAAATCTTTAACCTCATTTATGATTGTCTGCTCGAGGGGGTCTTGAGATTTTTTTTTGGTCGAAGTAGACCGGGTAACCTCTTTTTGAGATCTCCTCTATTTAGCTTCTTGAGAGGGAATGGTTGTATTACATCTATCTTTTAGAATGTACTGTGTTCTTGAACTTGATAGGGCATGTGAATTTGAAGTGTATCCTATTCTTCTCTCTTCCCGAGCAAACCCGTGTCTTGTGGAAAGCTTGATTGTTTTGTTCTTAGTAATAAATGGACTGGAACAATGTCCTATTATGGGTTTGGTTGATCTTTAGTTCATTTGGATCAAGTTGTTAAAATTTTTGTGGTTATGGAAATGTATTATTTACTTTCCTTCTTATTTTAGATGTTGAAACAATTACCTTCCCTGTCATAATATTTTAAACTAGAATTTGAAAGTCTTGTGGTGATTTTGTTTCAGTCGAGTAGGAAGTAAGATTGGAACATCTCTAGACTTAAACATCGTTGGGGTTTCTTACTCTCTTCAGATCTTTTAATTGGTTTCTTGGGTTTTATTGGAAGTTGAATTTAAAACCTAGTATACTGAATCTTGTATGAAAGGATATATATTATCTATGTTTGGATAATTTTGTATTATTGTTCTTGTCTAGGACACAAACTACGTACTTCTTTGTATTGAACTGTTGAAGCCATGTAATGGGACTTCAATTCTTGAGTTCGTGATTACTTCTGCACTTGTAATCTTTTACTGTTTGAGGATTTCTACTCCTTATGGATTCATTGAATGAATCTCCAAGTTTTATAGAGAAAGGAATATGTTCTCTTGGGGACAGTTTACTGTTTAGAGTCTGTACTATGAATTTCATTCTAAGATTTGAATTGAACTTGAACTTGGTGAATGGAAATGGGTAAACCAATTTGATAGAATTGTAATGGAAAATTAGAAGTGTTCTTTCTTTAATTGTACGTTCGGTTTTGTGTTCTCTTTTGGGAACTAGATAAAGAGTTTCTAAGTTAGAAGTAGAAAAGGGAATTCATTTCATAGTATAAATGAAATGAATTATAGATTGGGTCCTTTTATATTTGAGATCCTTTTTCTATTGTTTGGATAAGTTCATTTGATTGAACTTATCTATTTTCAATCTTCTTCTAAGATGGAAAATTTATTGTGGAATGTTTTGTTTTAGGTCTTTGAATTGAGGCAGATTTGTGTGTTCTAAACCTGTAATTGCCTTACTAATGATGAGTTTTTGGAAATAGCATGTAGTGATTCTTCTTCCTTTGTTATATGGAATGATGAAGTATTCTGATATGAGCTATGTTGTAACTAACTTCTTTTGCTTCTTAGAAAAGATAAATGTGAATTTCTATTCTTATGGAATCATGAAACAATTGGATGACAAGATGTGTTGATTGCTTTAAAGTAATTGATAGGATCAATTAAACCATATGATATAAATGTAGGTGTTGCGAATTATATTATGCTCTTTTCTTAATAGTGAATTCAAACTCTTTAATTGTGCTTCTTTCTTGGGTGTTATTACTTATGATTGTTTGTATGATATATATTAATTGTTTCATTAAAGTATAAGTTGTTTAATGGAACAATTAGTGGAATGCACTTCACTTTAATGCTTAGTGCTTATCATGCTCAGTTCATTGAATTGACCCATGCTAGCAATTTTTGTAGATGGACATCGTAAGTGATAAAAGAAGGCAAGAAATTTTATGATGCATTGGCTTATTTAATTTGGGATCTTATGTAAAGAGTTTTGAATCATTCTTGAGTTGTGTTGGAAAAGAAAAGTGATGTTATTTTAAGATCTTAATTATGATTGACATGCAGAATGTCTGAAATGCATAGTCTTGTAAATGTATATTTAAAATCATGTATTGAAAGGTTTTGTGTTGGACTCCAATTTGAAATGTGAATTCTTTTGTACTTGTATGCCGGAAATAATAGTGATATCTTGGCAGAATTCCTTATATCTATTTGTATACTATTGTTGTTATTAGATATTGAGTTGGATTAAGGAGATAGTATAATCTCCCTTATTATAATGAACTTGTTAAATTGTAAAAGATGTCATTCTCTAACTACACAACTATAGTTTAATAATGAAATATGCTTGGGACATATAATTAAACTATATAAGTAATGAATGATAAAAAGGTTATGTTAAACCTAACATCTAACCATGAAAAGGAAGACTCTTCCTCTCTCATGGAATGAAAGAAAAAGGAATAGTGGTATGATCTTTAATCTTATTATCCTTCATTTATAAAGTAAACACTAGTTGAATCTAAGTGGATGTCACACTTGATTTGGACAGCTAGGTTGCATTAAGAATTAAACATTGATGTTTGTTGTCCTATTTTTGGGATAACTACTTATTATGCCATGTTAACTAATAACAAATGCAAACATGAATTAATGAAGTTCTCTATATCTATATCTACTTAGGATAGTGTTGGATAAAGAACTTATGGAATGTTGGAATTAGGGTTAGGCAGGGTTGTTGTAATCTAAATTTTTAATCCAATTTAATTATGATTAATAACCACTAAGGGGTATGTACATCTTGATGAATCAGTTCTAATGGATGTTGGAACATGCCAACTACGTAGGACTGTACCCTCAAGAAGTCCTGGACTTCTCATGGATATAGTGTTGTAGTTGACATGTGGCAACACCCTTCCGTATTGTTCATCTAGATATACACTCATCTGGACTTGTACTTAGTTTCTCTCTAGGTCAAGTTAGTAGCATATTTGAGATAGGTAGTAGCTTTCTATGACTTAGGGTACCTTGGCACATTCGGATGACTTAGGTCACCGAGTATGCCCATATACCCTAAGTCATCGTGAGCATCTTCCTATAACAAATTATGTTGCTAACCGAGGCTAGGGTCAAACCTTGGGCAAGTGGACTGACGGTAGTCAGTAAAGACCATTCTAGATAACAGAAGAGTGAGGTGAAGGATGTATTCTAGAATGATGAGTATGTCATCTAGGAATAGTAACATGAATAGTATGTTGAAAATATTTGGCCAAAGTATCGCAAGTTGTTGGTTGTGTTGTCTTATGTCACCTAGTTTAAAGCAACGTGATGTCAGATGAATATTGGTAACAAATATTTAGATAGGTTATTTAAACAGATCACTCAAGTACTAAATAGGGTAGGAGAACCAAGTATACGTAGTATACATAAAGTATTCTATACTTTAAGTTAACATGAGAGATTGGTTGATAACCGAGTCATGGAATGAGAGATTGGTAGTATATCGAGTCATTACAAGCTGCATATGGTTATTTGTTATGAGATTGATTGGCATGGAATGTGTGTTCTAAATGATGTTTTATTTAGAAATTCCATCTTATGTCCTCTTCTTACTTGGATTAACTAGTTCCAACGCCATTTATTTCTCAAGTAGTTCTCGTGTGATGTTTTTATTGCTCACAACCATTTGTATCAAGTGTGACACCCACTCTTTCCTAGAAATACTCCATCTAGGTACTACATTTCTGCATAACATTCTTCATTGGAGCTAACAATGGCAGCGGTTTTCTTTCCTTTGCCCTTGCCCTTTTTTTTCTTTAGTGAAATGGTCACCTTCTTTGGTGCCATTTTTTCTTCTCAGTTACAATTTAAATCCCTCATTCTTTCTCTAATCTGTTACTCTAGTCCACTCTTAGGCTCCACTCTGTGAAGAAATTCTTTCTTTTGTGCCCTAGATTCCAAACCCTAACTAGGAACAACTTCTTCCACAAGACATCGTATTCTAAAAATAACTCTCCCCACACTCATGTACTCTTTCCACTCTAGTTCATAGATCGATCTAGTTGCACACTTTATGATTCTTCTTCCTTCACAAAAATCTCTCTAGATGCCCTAGTTTGCAAGAGCTCTAACTTTACAAAATAAAGGTAAATAATAATGTGCCTAACTTCATACTTATAGTTTTTTCTCCTCTCCAGAATAAATTCTATACCACCTACCAATGTACTTAACATTAAATGTGACTTCTTCCACTAGGCCGAGCTTAAGTGCCCTTACCCATGTGCTCAATCATATGGGAAAATCCCTCTACAACCTTATGGCATGCAAAAATCCAATTTGACTGAAGAATCTTACGACGCGTCTACAACACCAAAGTAATTTCTTCTATCCTTTACCTAATTTTTGTCCTCACCTACCTCATGTTGTTCTTGTGCTCTTCATACAACAAGACCATCTCGCCCAAACTTAAACCTGTTTGTTCTTGATATGATGATCATGTCGGGCCTTTTATCTTTCCTTTTATGTCTTCGAATCCATCTAAAAAGTGATCACTTTTGTCTAACCGCATAACTTTATAAATCCTCTCTTCACCTGCTTGTTCATCATCCAATCCTCCTACACATGTTATATGTAGTAATTATAACATGAATTCAACTAGAAAAATATCCTCCACACCAAACACCAACTAAAATGATGTGGCCTTGTTAAATCTTTTGTAGGTTGTCATGTATGCCCATAAAATGACTAATAATTTTTCATCCCAATCTTGTATTCCAATGTCACAGATCCTGGTCAATGTGTGGCTTAGTATTTTATTAAATTCCTTAGTAGTTCTATTCACTTGAGGTTGATAAGGGGTAGTCTTGTGATGGGCCACCATAAATTCTCGCTAACAAATCTTGACCATTTCATTCACAAAATGTGTACTTGTATTACTTGTCAAGCTTAAAAGACATATGTACTTGTTGATTATGTTGTCCCATAAAAATATAACAATGTGTTGTCAGTGTAGTGCAATCCTTTGTAGGTGCCACCTCTTCCCATCTTGTTGAGTAATCGGTGCAAGTAATGATCTATCATGAACCAATCCTTTCATGCTGATTGGAGAAAATGTTCCTATAAAGTCGATTGCCCATTTTTCAAATGGTTCAGTTCTTGTTATTGGTTGTCAAAGGAATTTAATCCCTATTTCTAGGTTTTCCAAGGTTCGGTGATAGTCACAGCCTTGCAAAACTCAATACAATCTTTGTGGATGGTTTCCTACCAAATCCCTTTCATTAAAATCTACCGCATGGTAGCATTTCTTGCATAGTGTCCTCCCGCAATTCCACCACATTCTTCCTCCATAATTTCCATGTGCTCATGTTCCAATACACATCGGTGTAGAACCTCATCACATCCTAACTTATACAAATCTCCACTAATTAACATGTAGGGTGTTGTGCATATTGTTAATTGCTTCCTCTCCAGAGCCTTCATCTTTTCGGTGCCACACTAGTTTTCAAAAAATACAATGATATCTTCCAAGTTTGAGGGTGTGTGACACAATCTAAATAGTTGTGCATAAAAAAATTCTATCCTCAATGATTTGCGTGTCTTCCCTTGAGTCAATCCTTGATAAGTGGTCAGGACCTAAATTGCTCTTCCTTGGTTTTACAACCATCGTGAACTCAAACTCTTGGAATAAGAGGACCCAATGACATATGTTCTCTTAAAAATGGGATTTTTCACCAAGTATTTCAATGTCATGTGGTTTGTATAGAATACAAAGGGTGGTGTCAATATGTACTTTCGAACTTATGCAATGCGTAGATAATTGCGGTGCCTCGTGCTCAATAGTTGTGTAATTTTGTTTTTCCTTTGTCAACTTCCTACTTGCAAAACACAAGGGGTGATCCACACTCCCCTCACAAGGCTATGCCAGTTTACTCTCATAGTTGTTACTAAGGCATCAAAATGCACATGGCAAGGCTTATACCAACAAAGAAAGCGTGGTATGGGCATAGTGACAATTTTATCCTTCGAAGTGTCAAATTCCTTTTGTTACGCCTCTCCCGATGAAAGGAACTCTTTTTCTTAGCAATTCCTCCAAGTGCATGGAGATCTTGGCATACCCCTTGATGAATTTTTGGTAGTACCCTATATGCCCAAGGAATCCATGCACTACACTTTGACTAGTAGGATCCCCCAATCCCGCAATAATCGCAACTTTGGTGGGATCACTAGTAGGAATTTCATACATATAATATGCCCCAACAAGGTTCCAAATGGAGTAGCAAAGACACATTTCTTAATGTTGAAGAATATCCTCAACTCGCCAACATCTCTCAAATATTAGCCTCAAATTAGCACAATGGTTTTTTACTAGCCCATACACATTCCAGTCATCCTAGTAAACTTAAATAAATTTATGGATGAAGTCCCAAATGCTTGTACCACGATGCACAAGAAAACAATAGGTATAGTCTTCAATCCAAAAGGCATAACTGTGTAGGAAATTTTTCCCAATTCAGTGGAGAAAGTTGTCTTTCTCTGGTCTTCCTTTACAATCTTGACTTGGTGATACCCTAAGAACCCATATATGAAAGAGTAGACCTAGCGCCTAGCTACTCCCTCCAAAATTTCTTCACTAAAGGGGGTTGGGAAAGGATCGATGACACATACTACATTCAGGTCCCTATAGTCCACACAGATCCTTATTCTTCCATCCTTCTTTATACTTATGACCATTGGACTCACCCATTCTCGATTCCTCAATGGCCTCAATAATTCATGATGCTATCATTTTGTCTATCTCCTCCTTGACCTTTATGTGTAAGTTAGGATTCATCCAATAAGGTATCTTTTGAATCAGATGTGCACCCTCCTTTAACTTGATCCTCATTTTCCTAAGGAATGGTGAACGTCTCTAAGATCATGGTACCTATGAGGGAATAAATCCTAAAACTCATGTAATAGATCGATGATCTTAGAAACCTCTTTCTCCGACCAATAATCCCCAATGATAGCCTCCTTAGGTTCTTCCTTTGAACCAATGTTAACCTTCTTTGTCTTCAAGGGCTCATGGTAGGTGCATTCTCACTCATCAGCACTATCCATGACTTCATGCATACCTACAGAGTGGTTAACATCTAGAATCTCCATTTCTTCACCATCTATCACATAGACCATTTTTCCTTTTTCCTTTTCCATGCATGTGTGCTCAAGCTATAATCTCTATGATTCCTCTTCATCAAAATGCATCTCTAAACTAGGTTCTCCTAGTAGCTCCTGTATTCTATCTTCCACCATAGTGTTATCTCCCATTGTAAGGTGCTTGACTACTTGTAATGCATTATCCACTGATGGATTTCTAACCCTATACTAGAAATATTTAATGATATAAGCTGTAAAATCCTTCCAATTAATTATTTGATGGCACATTTTCGAATTAATATACCATGTGTGTGAACAAACTTATAAGGTAGAATAGAACTTAAGCACCCATAATGAAGGTGGTAAAGATTCGCACCTTTTATCCATGCCTTCTCACATGCTTGGACATGAAATGAGGTGGTCTCTTTACCATGGTAGTCTTGGATGATAGTTGCGCTTTGCTCTTAGAGAACCTAACAAAGAATGTGACCCTTACCTCACGTCATTCTAGAAGGATTTCCCAATGTGTATCCCACTAGCGCATTGTAGTTCCGAAAGCGAAGGTTATAGTTGAACATCTCTCTTCTCTTGACCTCATCTTTCCATTAAGCCTCCATTTCTTGCAAGAAATCATCAAGGTTGGCTCCTCCAGAGTAACTTGGTAACTTCTTCCCTCCTAGGTGCTTGACCAAATGTTCCCTTATTACCCTTATTACATATCCTCTCAACTATCTCCCAATCAACTCATAAGTCCCATGTGCTAAATTGTCACATGCCATGCTAGTGGTATCACTCAGGGACTGAGTATCTTCAAACTAGATAAATCCCTCTGTGGGATGAATTATCTTAGGGTCTCTAATAGAGTGCACATAAATTCTATCAAGTACTTCTCCCAAGGGCTCAGTATAAGGGGATGATTTTCCATATGTCAAGGGGATGATGACCCGTTCCTCCTTTTTCTCAAAACTTATATACCCCTTGTTAAATCATAGGTCAGCATTGTTTTTGTAACACCAGGGGTGCCCAAGAAATGTTGGAAAATTATCTACCTTGGTGAGCGTCAAGACTTTGAAGTCTCCAATGAATGTTTCCCCTTGAATAGTGAGAATTGCATCCTTCAAGATTCAATGGAAACTTCCTTCGTATTTTTTTCCTTATACAACACATTCAAAAATGGCTCTAATTCGGGCCTTCCCATTTGATTTCAGGCATCCAAGGTAAGAACATTAACCTCCACTCTCGTGTCAATGAGGATATTACTCAAAATCCAGCCATCAACAATTGCATTCAAAGTAATCTCCTTATCATATTCAAGGCTATGAGGAGGAAGGTTTGCATGCAAAACATGCATTTAGCGCTCTTCTTTGGCATGTGGTACCTTCTCCCATAGCAATTTCTCTTAACAAGGGAATAATATTCTCTTACCTTAACATCCTACATACTTCCTTGACTTCATCTAGGTCCTCCTTTGGAGCCTCGACATTCTTCCTTTTCTCCAACTGCTTTGACTACTCCTTTAGACATTTGATCTCCCCTTGCAAACTATGAATCACATCCATAGTCTCTTGATAAACTTCCTCCGATGAGTAGGGTCTAGATACTTCCCATGTACCACTTCTTCCCTAAAAAACTAGTTTATGTCTTGGTATCTCCTGTGCACGCATGACCTCTACCCGCATCATCACCAGTATAGGTTCTAATCTTGACTCACGCGTCACTCTTGGCATCCACCGTGAGTCAACATTTTATATGCTCACCATCCTAGTGCCTTTTTCTTTTTGGTGTTGTTGGATCATGTGCTCAAACAACTCAGGGAACTCCTCATACTTATTTTTCTTACCGCACCATGATCACTGTAATAGCTCGGGACACTCACGCTATATCGCTCTATAGACATAAAATTATAATTCACTTTTTCGTCACTTATTCCTCTTCCATGGTTATTGTGACCAAAAAATCCACCGTGAAAGCCTCTTCCATCTACTCCTCCATATGTGTGCCCTTCATAATGGTAATCATCCTCCTTGAAGCGCTTACAAGACCAGTCTAGAACACACCATGATCAATATCATCATGAATCTAGTCAATCATCCTATAATCCTTGGTATCATGGGTCATAGAGGTACAAATATTATAGTAATAGGACACATTCTTACGGATCATGTGCTATAGTAGAGGACATCTACTTGCATCATGGTCCCCATGGAAAATCTCATAGTCTATCGCCATTACACGTACCAACTTTCAAGGGAAACTATCCTTTGTATGCCCTTCCACTTCACAGTCTATGCACCAAAGCCCTCTATGAACCTCATGCAAAGAGTTTGCATACAACTTCTTCAACTACTTGGCCATTGCAACAATTTAAGCCTCAATAAAAGGAATAACATCGTATCAATGCTCCTAACATCCTCATTGCACAGGAAACTTCCAAGGCATCACACATGTATGTGAAAGTCTTATGTAATAGTTTCCTTCTAAACGGTGTTATCAATCCTCTAAAAAAACCATTGAGCATGTTGAGAAGGGTGAATTTCATAGGATATTTTTGACAAGAGAATCTTGAACTACATGTCATACTCCTACACACTCTCTTCCATTCCTTGTTGAATCTCCTTTGAAGCACTAATACTCTTCTTCTCAAATTTAGGGATATGAAATTCTGCTAGGAAGGTGTTCTTCAATGTAGTGTATTCTACCACCATTTGATGGGGGTCATACTTATGATACTAACTATGCACACACCCTTGCAACATCGTTACAAAATAAGTTTCCTTCCACTCCATGGTAGTGATCCCTTTCACACGCCATAGTATTTCAAACTTGTGGACATGATCTGCAAAGCATCCTCAATACCCCCTATTCTAGTAAGTACAAACACATCTCAAAAAATACATATAGAGGAGGTTGCAAACCTTTTCCTCCTAATCCAAAGCCTTGGTTCCCTTTAGTGTTTCCTCATCCACTAGATCCACTTGGTCTTGTGCCTCCTGATCCACCAGATCCTCCAAATCTACTAGGACCACTAGGTCCTCCAGCTCCTATACCACAAAATCCACCTCTTATATCTAGAAAATGGTTTGAAGTGGTCACACCTAGTGTCCCCAATGTCCCACTAAACTGCATGCCAATGGTTTTTGATATTTTCCCACTAAAAATTGTGTGTCCCGTGCCACTTCTAGATGGAATCCCCAAACCTTGTGTATTTGCACCTTTTCCAAAAATCCCTCTAAATATGAGAATGGTTTACGTAGCCATGGATGTCCCGAACAAGAAATTATATCTCCTAGATACAAATTAGTTACTCCCACTCGATACCTATTGTGTTAACAATACTTCTCCCTTGATCTCGAAAACCAAGTGCCAAGGGTTGGTATCTAGGTAGGTTCGGATACATATCAATGGATTTCCTTTCTCCACATGAATAACTCTCATTAGAAGTGAAGGGCTTCTCTCCTATACTTTCCAAGATTGGGTAGCACAAATTGTTCGGGTTCCATGTCCTTTATGTGAACCTCAACTCCTTCCCGTAATGTCTACCTCCATATATCCATCACACCTACAACCTCGCATTGTCTAGCCATATCCCTTTCATGAGCTTCACTATATTTGAGTCATCTCTCTTCTCTTTCTTTTTCAGCCACAATCTCCACCATCTTCCACCACCCTAGCTTCCTCACCCAATGCTCAGAGAAGTTTAGTCATCCATGGGAATGCCTCTAAACTTAGGGTAATGATCAATATCTTCATAGCCAAAGGGATAACATGTAAAAATGATCCTCTGGGCTCCCTTAGAAACTCAAACTCACCTTGACCTTTGGGAAAGAATACATAGAAATGGCATATTATAGAGTATAATCGGTCAACACTACATTCCACCGGTGATCGACAACACATGTCCAAGTTAGATCTAAATCTTGTAGCCTTTGATATTCATCATGGTTACATACGCATGATCTATAATATCATCTTGATCCGGATGCATATGTTGAAATAAATTCATATAGTTATACTAGAAGATAGTAGAAGAACATCTTGTACAACTCATGGTACAAGTTCTCTTCTAACCATCTACGTGCATTGAACTAAGGTCCAAAGTGTCGAATCTTTTAGAATTTGCATCCTTCGTGATATTAAACCATGCTTCAACACTCTCCAAGTTCAAATGTTTTTTCATCATGTATCACATGAACCAAGATGTATGCCATTCCTCATAGCAACGTATAACATAGGTCCTGGAAATGGAACCCAGATGTAGTCATTTTTATACCCTTAGAACAACGGTCTAATCCTAGGCATGTTGGCCTATCACCCAATGGGAACTAGGAACTCACAGACGAACGCGCAGTGTCGAGACCCTCGTTTATGTGAGTTGCATGAGAATACATCATTAATGAAAGATTTAGATGTAAGAAAGAAAAGACCCATGCATTCATTTTGAGAGATCGGGATGAATTATTATACCAATGCATCCACTCGAGATAACAAAAGAGAAGTATCAAATAGAATGCAAAATCGATTCATAATAGAAAGGAAATGAACTAGGGTTATTGCTCATGAACAACATATATTCTTTAGAACATAACCTTTTATTCATGTTAACTAGTTCAATAACCAAATTACATTCACTAAGGCCATAACAAACTAGTATAACAATGCATATCGAGTCATGCATTAGGAACCTAAGCTATGTTTTCAACATTACAAAACCCATTACAGACCCATCCCCCTAAACATTCCATTTCACCTACAATCCTCCTAACAAGGACCTTAACCCATAGAACCCACTATTATCTCTACGAGAGATTCACCTATCCAAATGTTATGTGATGCCCTATGATCTTCTTTCTTCTACCTAAGCATCTCTATATATAAATTTAGTCTCCACCACCATGCCTTCCTGAGATAATATATTGGTTTCCAAGTGTCCATGTGGTCCTCCAATGGAGCATGCTTCCTTTGATCGAGATCTCCACTCTTTACAATGATGTCTTTTTGATCCTTCCATCACATACATGGAATATTCCTTTCTTGACCATACGGCTTCTATATTGGCACTTTATCCACTCTTCATGCTAGACGGGTCACACTTTTCTCATGTTCTACCTTGAACACCGAATATGGCTAAGTCCCAAAACTTGTCTTGCCTTGCGCGCGTGCTATGTTTTTTGCTAAACCCTACTAAAACCTTGTCTTGCACACTTTCACCTCACGTGCCCTTCTTTAAATAGGTCATGTGTGCCCATGCTCCTTCTTGTACTTAGCCAATATTTTGGGGGCCAATCAAAAACTCAAGATATGACCAAAACCGTATCATAGAAACCATCATCTTACATGCCCCCTTGGAGTTGCATGAGGGTTAACTAATTTATATAGTTTGTAATTCTTTCATTAATGCATTCCAAGTGGAAAACATCAAAGTCCCACACTATTTGATTCTTTCATTAAAACTCTATAACTTATAGTTTAATGATGCACAAATAGGTCATATGGGATGCACATTACTTATCATCATTAATTGACTTCATAAACACACTCAATAGGTAAGATCCTCCTCCTAAGTCTAAGGTAAAATTGATGATTGATAGATGGCATATGATAACATAGATGTAAGAAACCAATCTCCCTATTTATAAAGTATTCAAACCCTACATGTTTTCTCCACACTCCCTGTGCTAGGGATGTGAGACATATTGTTTCACCGAATATTTACATACGTAAGAGAAAAAAAAATAAGGTAAGGATGAGGAGGAATACCGGGAGTGAAGGTGAAAGGTAGATTGCATGTGTTATGATTTCCGATCCAATGTTGATTGCGAGAACTTCCTTTTTGCTAGGAGGAACTACCTGTGAATACAAACAAGACCAAAAAAGGAATATTAAACAATATATGTTAGTGGACTACCTAACGTATGCTAGATCTGGGAAGTGTGATACTTCCTAGATGGCTGTCAATCCACTGTTTAAAATAACTTAATGCAAGAAATAATATGAACCAATAATTTCCTACTGTAGTTGATATGATTTAGGTATCTCATTCAAGTACAATAAACAAATCTAATCTAATAGGCTAGGTTATGATCAGATATGGAAGTTAGATAGGTAAATAAAGTGGTTAGGATAGGTCAAAGTCAAGCTTTAGGTAATTTATGAGGTTTCTATTACATGCAGATTTGTTAGACACAAATACCGATGTCATTTTGGTATATGACCTGATGTTGGTTGATAGGAGAGTGATGATGGTTTGGGTTAACCAACGTTGGTAGGATCAGGTGATAGAAATTTAGTGAAGTTAGGTCTTTTATGATTCTTTGGGATTTCCCGAGAGAATGGATAGAAAATGGTGAGGTAGGTGATAATCCTGGGAATACTCAGAGATGTCTTGAGTTAGGTATGGGAGAAGTTGGGAGGTTGTAGGTAGTTAGGTAAATGGATTGATAGGGAGGTGAGAGGTGATGGGATTCAAAGGAGATTAGGACTCTTAAAAAGAGATGAAGAAAGCGGATTTGACTAAATATGGAAAGGTATAAATTTTAATGTACTTACTTGGTGTTTTACATACCTAGTGGTTGGATGAAGGTGATGGTTGATCCATGAAATCGGTGGTCACTTTGCCCTTTGTTGTGATTCCAGAATGTTACCTTGTGAATGCTTGACTTTTAGATTAGTGCGTGGTTGTTAGTTTAGGATGTTTAGATGTGTAGGAGTGCTCGGTGCATGCTTGTATGAAGATATATCTTCTCAAGACTTGAATAATTCTTCCAACCTCTCAAAAAGGTTACCAAAGTGAATATATGGAAACCGATGATGATTTAGAGTGACTGGCATAGTTTAGGGGTCATCGACATCGATTAAGGTGGAAATCCTAGGTTTACTAAAAATAACAGATCTTGGCAATATTTTTGGCCAACTCTTTCCATTCTCGTGGATCAAAATGTAATAATGCACTTATATAAGAGAGAATGTGGTTAGAGGAAGAATAAGCATGTGATTTTAGGGTTGAATTAAGTCTTAGTTAATTAAGGTAGGTAGGACTAAGTCTTAGTTAGTTATGGTGAGTGGATATTGAGTCCTAGTAAAAGGGAAACATGCTAAGAATAGGTTTATGATGAGGTGTCTAAGTGAGGTGGTGGGGTGAGGTGTCTAGGTGAGGTGGAAATTAGTTTAATTAAGGTAATTAAATAATGAATATTGTGAGCATGGGCATTAATTTAATTATGGGTAATTAAATTAATATACATGTGGGGTAAAGGGGGAGTGTGACCTAAATTTGGTGTCTACATTTTACCCCTTTTTCACATAGCTTGTATTGGTAAGTGATGCTGAAAAAAACAAGAAGTGATTTCCCATGTGTGGGTGAATGTGATCCCCCTCAAACCAGGCACTGATGAGGTGTAATATGGAATCAGTGAGTGGTTTGATAAATGTGTAGTTTGTGGAAGTGAAGTTAGGTGGGGAAGGGTAGTGGTCAACTCGGGTAATAGGTAATAGGCCAGGGTCCAGAATCGGGTAGTGGGTAATGAAAATAAAATTCATGTACATGTATAGATTACATCATGGTACTAGGTTGAAGATCCTTCAAAATCTACATCGTCCAAGGTTGATAGGTTTATCCAAACAAGGGTGAAGTGATTCAGGTATCCAAGGTATAGGATATGGTCCAGAAACACAATGTAGGTTAGGTGCAAGAATTTTTAGGTATGTTCGATACACCAAAGTTTTGGGTTGGGATAAATGGCATGAAAATAGGAAAGGTATGGTTGTTAGGCTAAAACAACATAGGTAACAACATCGCAAGGTATAACGAGTACATAAGGTCAATGGTCACACTAAGTAGGTCAGGTTCAGGAAAATAGGTCATGGCATGGGTAAGGCCAAGGTATAGGTAAAATAAAAAATCTTGAGATGAAAATAAGGAAATGTAGGGGTAGTTTGGGATTTTAGGTATGGTTCAATAGGTGTTTGTAATGATAAAAGGTGTTTGAGCACTAATGGTTATAGATAAAAGGAAGTGTAGCAAGGGAAAATATCTATAAAGTTAGATAGATGTCAGTTATAGGGTGACTGACATTGGTTGGCTAGGGCATAAATATGACCATCATCGATTATTTTGATTTTCCTTTATAAAATAAATATTCCATGTTTTATGGAATCATTGTTATGTTGTGACTTTTGAGAAAATGATAGAGTTGTTTGACCTTGTAGCACTTTTCCTAGAGAGAAGGATAAGGCATTGTACTAGGCTAAGGTGGAGATTACGAGTTGGTGAGAGGAGCTAGTAGACGGGTCCATGAGAGTGGTGTGATCGATTTTATTGGTTAGAGGTGAGGAGTGGAATTGGGCATGGCAGAGGTAGGAAAGGGTTTGGGTGGGTCACCGGTGTAGCGGCCAGATGTACCACCACACCGAAGGAACCAATATGAGGTAAGATTCTATCCCCATCTTGGATGTGTGGTTGAAAGAGGTTGTAGAAATTGGTTTGGGTAGAAATGGTTTTGGGTAGGAATTAAATTTGAATTTGGAAGTAAAATTGATGAAATGGGAAGGGTAGGAAGTCCAATTTGGGTTAAATAGGGGTAGGGAGAAAGGTAGTGGAGGTTTGGGTAGGATAGGGTAGGTATTTAGGTCAAGTATAGTTAAATTATGAGAAATGGTGGGAGGGTTTTGCGGGTTTGAATGGTGTGACAAAGTGTGACCGATGTCGGTCAAGTGTGGCGAGAGATCATTTGTCATTGGTTGGCATTGATCAAGTATGAGGTGACCAATGCTTTGGTGATGATGGTGATGTCGGTTAATAGGGACCGATGTTGGTTGGCTCTAGAGGGAAATAGGTCAATAAGTGGGATAGGGTGGGAGGGAAAGGTAGGTAATGGGATATAACAATAGGTGTAGTGAGGATGGGTAGGGTAATATGCTCACATAGGGTAATAAGTAGTAAGGGTCTTAGGAGTAGGGTGGTTGGTTACGAGTGATGTTGGGTATGGTCAAGGTTTAACAATGTTGTGATTTGTTGGGTGTAGGCTAGGGACCAGTTGCGGATGAGAGATAAGAGTACCACCTTTGTTACTAGTGGTATGATTAAGCGTGACTCTGCGAGGAGTTAAGGCACATGACAAACATTAGACTAATTGGGGTCGAGATGTTATAGGCACATAATTTGGGATCCAAGCTTTATGGTCACACTCATCAATAGATGGGATTCAATGACCAACACATTTCATCTACCAAATGGTGAGATAACAATCACCTAGAGGATGTATACGAGGATCTGTGATTACCTATAGTGGAAAATAATGTGTATTCTATTTCTTTAGAGGAATCAGAGGAGTTGATGTTGATGGTGTTTGGAGAGGGGATGGTGGAGATGAGGTTCTATAGTGTGAGCCTAACTTATGTAGATATGTACATGAACCATCTTAAGGAGATGAAGTTAGTTGTCACGATTATGGAGGTAGTGTGTTGTTTTGTGCTACTAAATGTGGAGGGTGGTGGATTCCCATGAGAACTAATGTGGGTAACCCATGACATGATGGAGGAGAGAACCCGTTTTTATTGGGAACCAACATACTTGGTGTAGTTATAAAGGGAGTTATGGGTCTATGGGACACTTGAAGGTTCATTTTGTGTTGTACCTTTCTTCTCCATTGTTGGGCATACAAGCACATTGTATGTGTGCATCGATTCGTATGACCCAGGCGATGCATGTAATGCGAGGCTTGGTTCAAGTTAGCTATAGGCATTGGGTTCCTATTGTTGGAGAGCACAGGGCTATCAGGGCTATACACAATGTAGAATACTACATGTGTATACTAGAGGGGTTATTCGGAGTGGAAATTGTTTGGAGGCCGTATGTTGGCTTCCCTTCCTATAGGAAAATGGTACTAGAGTTAGATGAGCTATAGCTGCTCAGATGGATAAAGGGATGTTGTTCAGAGAGCACGAGATGATACCCATGGATAGGGTTAGATGGTAGTTTGGGCTACCTCAGGATGTGCCTCCACCATTCCCTTAGTATAGGAGAGATGACATGCAAAGGCCTATGCCTCTGCCATAGATGATGGTGCCGATAGGTCGGGAGTAGGAAGTGGACTAGTGGATTGATGATGCCAGAGTGATAGAAAAATACAAGAAGTGGTGGTTAGCATAGCTACGAGACAAAGACCACCACGAGAGGCCATGGTAGCGAGACTTGGCTACCCTTATAGTTAGAGGGATACTTTGTAGGGGTAGGTTGCCACTTTACAAGCCTAGATCATAGTATTATAGGGGCATATGACGGGGTCCAAAGCACAAGTTTCCACATTACAGGCACAAGTGGTGGCCTTATAGGCCCAGATTGCATAGGGATAGGTAGCTGCATAGAGTGGGGATGGAGTAGGGGGTAGGTGGCTGCTCTTCCAACACAAAGGTAGTAGGTTTGCATGGGTATTTAACCATTGCACATGCTTAGATTGTGACCTTACGGGCCCAAGTCATAGTGCGGGAAACACCTCGTGCTCGGGGAAAAGGTATAGGGGTTGAGGCCACCAAGTAGCGAGGATAGAGCTCGTAGGTTCTTTGTGAAACCTATAGAACCCCCACATACAATACCAATGGCTAGATTCAAGGATGCCCTGAATGAGGCCACATACTACCAAGATTATTTGACTACTATTGGCATAGACATCCCTTCCATGTGCGGTACAAGGTATAACAAGCCTTGAGTGATAGGACGAGATCTCACACACATAGTGAAGAGAGAATAGGGGGTCAGTGATCCTAGAGATAGGGTCAGGGAGAGGTGATGAGCTCACAGAGGCTAGGCCCAGTTGCAAGTTAGGAAGAAAGCTGGACAAAGACCTAGGCACAGGAAAGAGATGCGATAGGGCACTACATTGGGGCAAGGAGGAGGAGACATGAGATGATATTGTCCTAGACATCACATGGGGTGATAATTAGTCACCAAATATGTTTAGGGTATATATTTTAGTATATTTTTATACATATGAGCTCGGTGCGTCTTTGAAGATAGCGAGGATGTACATGAGAGGCATTTGATATTTTTGATCATATACCACCTCGCGTGATAAAGATGGTGAGGTTATCTATGAGATTTTGAGATACTTTAATGGCTTTTTGTCGGTGTACATTTGTATTGATGTGCATAATTTCATTGGTATAGATGATGGGATTTATGGTATGGATGATGTAGTTGCTTTAATTTCCATTGTTATATGTATATGGGTGGAAACTAGGTGGATTAGGCATGATGGAGTTGGATCGGTTTAGGCATGATGGATTCAGGTCATTTTAGGCATGATGGAGTCAGGTCGGTTTAGGCATGATGGATTCAGGTCAATTTAGGCATGATGGAGTCAAAGTCAATTTAGGCATGATGGATTCAAGTTGGTTTTGGCATGATGAAGTTAGGTCAATTTAGGCATGATGGTGATCTGGGGATCATTTTCAAAAGTTCCCTAAACACACCTAAATGGGTGTGCTTTGTCTGAGAAGATCATCTTGAGATCTTTCCAATGACTATGAGAACGCGACAAATGGACATCGAGAGCTCTAGATATGTTTGGTCAAAGTTCAGAAAGCGGGAAAGTCAAACTATGGTCAACTGGTCAATATTGGACCGAATCGCACTGTGACACGTGGCTTGCCAACACTCGTTGATTCACTTGATTTTCCTATCGGGAGACGACAAGTGGACTACAGGATTACCGAGTTAATTATTTCCATGCCACATTGTATGGGTTGAAATTATATTATCTTGGTAAGTCCACTTTCCAAATGCCACATATATATATATATATATATATATTAATGTTTAAAACATTAGTATGAACCGCCAAATCAAATACATATGCTTTGACCACGTGGAAGGTGGTGAAGCGGTTGTTTGGGAGGCATTAAGCCTTGTGTGGATGTTTCCATGTGGAAGAAGGAAATTGAAGCGGTGGAGATGGGGGTGGTTAAGCCTAACGTGGTCTTTTGACCACTTCAAATATGCGTGGAAGGCTATTTAAAGCCTTAGTAATTATTCCCCACCACCAAAAAAATGTGGAAACTTATTAAAATGCGGTTCCTTATGGGATTTTTATCCTATTTTAAAATACAATCCGCTCCACATGGGATTTTAACCCATTTAAAAATACAACGCCCCAAATTGGGATTTTATCCCATTAAAAAATTCAAATGCGGCTAAAATGTGTATTAATCCCATTAAAACATGAAATCCGCTCACATAGGATTTAATCCCCATTTCTATGTACGGGTAAGGCTAATATTAGCCTAAGGATGATGTTAAGTGCATTATTTGAGGGCCCTAAAATTGTATAAATAGGGAACCCATTCTATTGTAATGGACACACACCGATGCAACAGAGAAGCTCATTGCTAGAGCGCGGAACAGTGGACACCGGTGCAACACACAACTCAAGCTTATTATTTGTTAAGATTTTTGTGGGATGTATCAACAGGTATTGTCTATTGGCCTATTATTTTAGGCAATATTAGATGAAATATTTGTTATTGGGAGTAAATTATAAACTACCCAATAGGCCCATTCAGCCACACCAATTACTTGCAAATCTGGATTGTCAACCGAGTGCTAGCTTTGCATTGTTTGCGTCAGGAAGGCTGATCACACCGAAGGAGATTGTACACCAAGAAGGTGGAAGTCGGGTGCTATTTTTCATCCTTGTCCTCGAAGAATGGTGTCTTGGTAGGCAAGTAAAATTCAATTAGGTTTTCTTGTGAAAGTACTATCAGAACTTACAAGTTTTGACTAGTGGAACGGTTCGACCACAAACTCGAAGACGTAGGCAATTGCGAACTCCGTAATAAATCGTGTGCAATTTAATTAAATCCTACAAGGGTTCGAGATCAGTAGTAATAATCTGGTTATTTTCAGATCGAGATGGAGTCTTTTTGTAATTTTGATTTAATGTCCAAGTTATTAGTAGCATGGAAAATAAATGAGGAGTTTTATGTATGTTATGGTGTATATTTCAAAATATTTGATATTATAGAAATGTGAAATGATTTTTGGATTGTTTTTATGATGTGGTAACATGGTAGATATGGATGTTTGTATTAATTTCCTAGTGTAGTAGAAAATGGAAACTAAGATAGAATATGAATAGAAAAATGGGGGAAAATAGGTTAGGGTAAAGAGTGGTTGAGCTAACCTCCAAGGTCTCCATGCCCTAGGAGTGTTGCCTACATAGCCCGAGTGAAAAGGGGCCTTAGGCCAATGTAATTCTCCCATAAGCTAGGGAAGAATATGATGCATTAGAGGAATGAGTTGGTAGGTTTTAGGCATGATTGAGTATAGGTCATAGGCATGGTTGAGTCTTAGGTGATAGGCATGGTTGAGTCTAGGTCATATGAATGGTGGAGTCTTAGGTGACAGTGGAAATATTTTAAAATTTAGGTGTCGATGGTTTGGTCCAGTATAGGTTAAATAATTAATGAAGAAGTTGAATGGTAAGAGGTGGTAAAAGAGCCTCTTAATTGATAAGAACCCTAATGAGTGTACCATACCCAAGATGGGCTTATGAATGTAAGACCCTAAAGGTGTTACATAATGGACTATTCTAAGGGTGAAGAAAGTCACATGATCACAAAATGTCATAGTTAGGGCAAGTCCCTTAAGCAGATAGGAGATTAGGGTGAAAATGTAATGAGGTGAAAATGGGTGGTTTAGCTTAACTTAGTGTATGATAGCATGTTTACCTGGCAAGAAACCCATGATAAAAAATAAGCAAGTCTATGAAAAAATTTATCATTTTATTCATTTTTTTGTTTGTGATAGATTGATTGATGTGGGAAGTCTATATGGGATGATTATATTATCTCCTTGAGGTCTTCATGAAGCTGATTGATGTGGGAAGCTTCTGAAAATTTTATTGTATTTTTGCAATCTATTTATAGTGGTGAGATAGAGAGAAGAGATGTCCCTTTTGAGGGAGTCATCTATTTGCTGGAAGTTTGACTCAAGGAGTTTAATCCCATTTTTCTTTTGGACATTTTAAGTCATGGAAAAGACTATAGAGGAAGATTAGGTTCTTGTTTAGAAGACAAAACCATAGCACATAGATGTTAACTATGAAAGAGATGGTTTCAAGTGACGAATGACCATAGGATTCCATATTTAAAAAAGATGAAAATTATCCATGAGAATCATGACATGAGTAGAGTCATGGTACTCATATTAAAGATAATATTGAAAGGTGACAGGTAATCACATGATTCTTATTTAGTCATTGATCCTCAAAAAAATTAATATGAAAGGTGAACGGTGCTCAAGGGACAAGTGGTCAATAGACAAAAGGTGATTTAGGACTTGATTTCAACAATAAAATGGTATAATATGGAAGGAATTGGGGGGATTAGGTTTAGGTTTACCTTCAAGTGAAGATAACCTATAAGAACTTGATCCATAGGCATGAGTAACGATATAGGGTCCAAGCCATTTAGGAGAAAAATTTCCCGTTTCCTTTTCTCTTCTTTGGTTAAATGTTGATTTGCCTTCGAGGATGAGGTCACCAACCTAGAAGGTTCATCCATGGACACATTTTTCATAGGAATGATTGATACATTTTTGGTAGATTTGGAGATGGTCAAAAGCATTGAGATGAAGTTCATCTAGTAACTCAAGTTGTGCCAAATGGTCCTTGAAAAAGTCATCATCATTGAGCATGTCTTGGAGTGATATAAGGAGAGATGGAATCGGACTTTGAGAGGAAAGATAGCCTCGAGTAATCTAGACTAGAGAGAAAGGTGTGGTAGTAGTTAAAGTGTGAATACTAGTGCGGTAGGCCCACTAGGCAAAAGGAATATGCATATGCCAATCTGTCTTAGTATCGTCAACTAATTTCATAAGAATTTTGTTCAAGGTTTTATTGGTTGATTCTTCTTGGCCATTTTTTTGTGGATAATAAGGTGAAGAGAAACTGAGTTGAATGCCAAAAGTATCACACAACTTTTTAGGTTTTTTTTTAATTACTTTTCGTTATCATTGATGAGGCGGTGAGGACACAAAAGGACAAATGATGTGATGGTTAATGAATTAACATATTTCCTTGGATTTTTAGAAATGAGGGGAATGGATTCTACCCATTTAGTGTAGTATTTAGTAGTGGTTATAATCCATTGATGGCATTGTGAAGAATGAGGATTGATCTCTCGACAAGATCCAAACCCCATTGAGAGAAAGGCCAAAGGTCTCATGTGACCTGTAAGGCATGAATAGGTGTGTGATGAAGATTAGCATGTTGTTGGCATTTCACACAATGTTTGACATAGTCACAACAATCATGGTTCAAGGTTGGCCAATAATATCCTAGGTGAAGAATGTGTTTAGCGATAGCTAAACCAATAAATTGACCTCCACAAATTCCATTTTGAACTTCCTTGATGGTGTAAGGAATTTTAGAACTTGTAAGGCATCACAAGAGGATACCGTCAAAGCCGTGCTTATAAAGGAGACCACCCATGATGACATAGTGAGAGACACTTTTAAGAAAGGCACATTGTCCATTACGAGTGATATCAGGAGGTAGAATGGAAAGGGAAAAGTAGTCTGGAAACTACTTATACCAAAGGTCACATAGGTTAGGTACAATGGTTCAGATGAAGTTGACCTCACAAGCTAAATAAAAGGGTGATTACAACCTTTGTATTGTGAAAAATATTTTGGAGTCGGCAGGAGAAGAAGGTATATGAGAAGCCGGAAAGCCATGGTATCCAAAAATTTATTGGTGGGCGTGGGCTGGTTTGAAGTTCCTATGATAAAAGGTAGTCAAAATTATGTCGACATGACATTTATACTTTTGGAGTATTTTGTTATGACACTAGTATATATCATTGACTTGGTTTACAACCAGTTGGGAATCACCAAAGATATTAATTGATTTAACATCTAGGGAGATGGTGGTTTGAAGGCCTAATATGAGTGCTTCATATTCAGTGATGTTTTTAGTGTAATCAAAATCCAATTTAAAAGATAAATGAATAGGTTCACCATCAAGAGGAATGAGGATAAAACTACACTTCCTCCACACTAAAATTTGGAACCATCAAAGAATAAGGTCATTTGGTAAGTGGTATCGTCCAAAGAGAGGTTAGCAATGGATTCGTCATGGAAATTGAAGTTAGAGGGTTGATTTCCAGAGAGAGGTGCGTCTACTATTTGGTCAGTGATGGCTTGGAATTTGACATACTTTTGATGGATGAATTCAAGGTCAAGGTCTGAAAGAAGTATGAGCCAACATGCATTAGATTGATGTTGGCAGCGTTTGGCATACATGTAATGTAGAGGGTCGAGTGTAAGTGATGACAAAATTTAGTGGTGAAAAAAACTTGAGGCTAAGCAAAGTTTTTCAGCATGGGTGTACCTAGTTTCATAGTCATAAAGGATACGACTTATGTAATAAACCACTTGCTCCTTATGTTCCCAGTCATGATGAGCGAGCATGAAACCTAAGGAATTGTCATTAGTAGTAGAAATGTATAGGTAAAAGATTTGGTCATCCTTAGGAGTAATGAGCATCGGTGGTTGAAGAATGTATTGTTTTAAGGCATCAAAGGCTTTGTGGAATTCATCATCCCATTTAAATGAGACATATTTTTGAGGAGATGATGAAATTGTTGGCAGTGGTTGGAAAGTTGTGAAATAAACCGATGGATAGATTGTAACTTACCTTGCAAACTTTAAAGTTGATGAAGATCAAGTAGGTGTTGGCATTTTGAGAATAGCCTTTAACTTAGCAAGTATCAAATTATATGCTACGCAAAGAAACAATGAAACCAAGGATTTTTCTGAAAATACCACGAAGACACACTTCTTAGGTTGAAGGAGAACACACTACTTGATGAGGCGGTCAAATATGACCTGTAAGGACTGTCAAGTGTTCATCCTGATGTTTATATTTTGCAAGAATATCATCTACGTAATCTTCCAATATGAAATACATGATGTCATGGAAGATATAAGTCATGGCTCACTAGTATGTAGCACCAATGTTTTTAACACCAAAAGGAATGAATCAATAGCTAGAAGGTCCCCAAGGAGTGATGAAGGAATTTTATGTTGATCTTTACGGAGTGAGTAATATTTGATTATAACTTGAAAAATATTCCATGAGTCATAACATCTCATGCCGAAGGTGATATCAACTATTTGTTCAATGCATGGTAGAGGAAAACTATCTTTGGGGCAAGCTAGGATGAGGTCATAGAAATCCATGCAAATGCGGTGTTCCCTTATCAGATTTGTGATGAAACGATGTAAGAAATCCATTGGGGATAGTCGATGGTAGGATGAAGGAAAGCGAGAGAAGGTGTTGAAGTTATTATTTGACCGAGAAGAGCAATGCAAGGATGCATTTTCCATAAAAAAAAAAATTATGGGTTTGGCATCAAGAATGGTAACGATATTGTGGACCACAATGTTTGGGTCAATACTGAGCATATTAGCATAGGACCAAGAAAAAGCGTTGTTATGGTCTCAAAGGAAAGAAGTAAAATATTCCTATTCAACATCATCTAAACATTGGCCTATATTTAGAATGTGTAGGTCATCCTGAGTATTAATGTTGATTTCAATAGTTAATTCATTCAACATGGTTTGCATCTCAGAAGGTAACAAATGGTGAATATAAGAATTTTCTGCACCAAGGTAGGTGAGTATAGAATCATTGTCCTGACATTAAATGACATTAATAAAAGGTTTATCATCATCAATCATGTTAGGATATAGGAGGGGATGATAAGAGGGAGTCTCTCCATCATGTTGATAAGTCAAAGGTCCCAAGGAAATCATGTTTACGAAAAAAAGTTATGAGGAATAGATTCAGGATCTATGGACTCTGTGGGTGAAGATGGTGACATTAGTGAATGGGGTGGAGAAGGTTTGTCTTTCTCAATGAGGTTGATGTGGTCCTTCTTGGAAGGTGGTGCAAAAAATGAAATACCAGTGCGATTGTTGTGTTTATGGGTGGTACATAAAATGATGTTGTGGTGTCCTTATTCATAAAAACTTAAGCCAAAGCCTTTCCATGTGCATCAATGAAGGAAATATTAGGCAAAGTGGAGATTAGTAAGAGATTAAAGGTCGACAAAAATGGCCATGTTTGGGATGGAGGTTTGGGTGAATAAGTGGATGTATCAAGTCCCCCATATGTTAGGTTAGTGCAAAGGTGGGGAGGACCATCGGGAAAACCTTTCCTTTGTGATAGTTATAATGAGGGTGATGGCACAAGTTTCCATACTCTTGTGGGTGAGGAATGTGTCGATATTATTTAGGTGGTACTCCCCCAAAGTGAGGCATTGAAAAACACCTTGTAAGGGATAAGTAGTTGATATGTGGGTAGCGGGGATAGAAGAATCACTAGATGATTGGACAAGAGGGGTAGTGGTTGGTTGGGAATCATATGGGTCACCTGCAGAGGTTGCGGCTATAGTAGGAATATAAGAGTTAGGTATGGGAGAGGTGGTAGTAGCATTGGTGGATGGGGTCATAGGTGAAGGAGAAATGGGGGTAGTGGCAGATGCCTTGACTAGTACAAGTACATCATTAGTGTGCAAAACATGTTACAAGTTTTGAATGTTGATGGGTCGATAGGGATGGTATAACTTTATGCCCTTCATGTTTGAATTTTAGACAAGTAATGTAAAGTTGAAGGACACAACCCATAATGTGAATCTAAGGTCTACCAAACAATAGGTTATACTGGAACTCTCCCTCTAAGATGTAGAATAATTCAAGGGACAGGTGTGAGGATCCACCGAATGTGGAGAATAATGATGTAAGGGTGGAGGTGATGGTGTCATTCAAGGAGCGCAACATAATCGGGTTATTATGCATACAATTGGAAGAGATGCACATTTGAATGTACACATGGGAGGAGATGATTTTAATGCTAACACCAACATTGATCATGACGCGTCATAAGTGTATGTTATCAATATAGACAGAAATGAAAAGGGTAGGATTAGGATCATCGATGGATAGGTATAATATCCTCATCAAATAAACTAAGGGTGGTGGCTTAAGGAGTTGGAAAGGGGGTAGAAGAATGAGATGATTTGGTAAGAGAGGCCATGTGGTGAGGGGTGATAATAGATGCCACCGGTGTGGGGTCATTGGGTAAAAATTTAATAGATTACAAAACCTCCATAAGGGCTTGTCTATGAGATTTAGAAGTTTGGACAAGATCGTACAAATACATATTTAGAGGGGACTAATGTAATTGTTTTATCATTTTGTGATGGGTGACCCTGTCAGAGATAGGGTATGTGGGTCCTCGAATGGTGATTTTGGGCATAGGTGTAGATGGTATATTGGGCATGGGGTTAGTTGATGGGCTAGTTACTTTTTCTTTTCCTTTTTCCTTTTGGGCATGAGTAGCAATGATAACCATATTGATATGGGGTGAGGGAGAAACTAAGGTATGATAACCGTAGTGACATGATGGGAAATAAAATGAAGGAAAATATTTTTGTGAAAGAAATCTGGGCACACTCGAAATTTAACCGAGGTTTGGCTAACTCTCTTATACGGACCATGTTGATCTCAAATTTTGGATGTGGATAAAAAGGTTATGGGGGTGGAGATATTGGTCATTGAATAGGTAATGGAAGAGGATGTGGGGTTTTGGTTAAGGGGGAATACGGTCCTCACCTAGAAGATCATCATCGTCAAAATTTTGTTCAGGAGGACAAAGTTGGAGAAGAACAGTTTTTAGGGCCTTAAAACTTTCTACATCATGTCCTAGCACACAATGATAGGCACAAATCTTGGTTTCATCAAACCCTTTTGGTTTGGGTTTGAGAGGATCGTAAGGTCAAAGTGGTGGTAATGTGATGATGAAAGTCTCTAAGAGATTTTTTAAAATGTTGGCGTAGGACCCGATAATGGATCACAATAGGAAGTGAGTGTGGGTTTAGGTAAAGGTGTGGATGATCATAAGGGAAGAGGTTTCAAAGGAGGGGGAATGGGTTGGTCACTAACCACTTATTTGATAAGTGGTATTGTCTTAGTTTTTGATGGCATCCATTTAGGTAAATTTATGGTAGAAGATATAGCACTCGAAGGTTTTTTTGGTTTGACTACCTTATTGGAGGGTATTGGGTTCTTATCTTTTGGTTGAACCTTCTTAGGTAGAGGTGACACTGGAGTATGAGATGCGAAGGGAAAGTAGATGGTGGAAGAGGATGAGTTACCCATGGGGACAACCGAGTTACGGTGGAAGTGGTTAGTAGAGGATGGGTGGATGGTATGGGTTGAAGTCATATAGGTAAAGTTGGGTTTATAGTAACTAGTTGAGGTATAAGTGGTAAGAAGTGCATGAGATGATGGCAAGGGTATTTGTTTTTGGGTGAATGAGATGTAATGAAGGATCATGATGCAGTAATAGGTTGTTTATCTTTTCATTGGCCTTGGGTAGGAGACTGTTTTATTAGGGTTGATGGATGGGGCCCTAGGATGGACGGAAGGGGGAAGGTGAAAAATGTGTGGTAGGTGAGATCGGTGTATGCGGCCTAGAAGGTTGCATCTTCCTTTAGTTGAAGGAATAATATTGGTGTGGGATTGGGAAGATGTGGCTAAGTCTAATTTAATAGGTGGGTGAGTAAGGCTTGATGTTAGCATGACACCCAAGGTAGTGACGGGTATAGATACGGGTGAGGAGATAAATGTGGGTAGGTTTTGGAACATTTTTAGTTATGGGTAGAGGTTTGGATGTAGGTAGGGATGATGAAGAAGAAGCCATTTCAATATTCATGGTTAGTGTTGATCTGGTTGTTGTAAATACCTTTGGGTAGATCATGGAAGTATCCTAAAAAAATTGCATTTGATTTAAAAGGGGATACGAAGATGTCCCTAGAGGATGGAATTATCAACGTAATCCAAGCGATCTCGCGGACATGAAAATGAAGCTGCTAAAGAAGAATATGGAGTTGGTTTGGTGGAAATCCCTATAAAATATTTTTTGCAGGATAGGAATTGGCTAACCCTTAATCTGTAAGTAAAAGAGCCGAGATAATGTCAATGGGGTTCTAGGATCTTTGAGGGAGAACTACCCCCAATAGGTAGTGACATGTCTAAAGAATCTCTCGTGGGTAGGAGAGATGGTAAATAGGGTGAGGTAAACTCCTCCCTTGGTGGAGGAGAAGGTGATGATGATTCTCCTATGGATGGGAGAGTTAAATGTGTTGAATTTTCTATAGTTTGGGAGGTAGATGATGAAATGACATTGGTAGAAAGCGTAGGTTCCTCTGCGTGAGAGAAGGGGAGATGAGGGGACTCTTTTGTGGGTGAAGGAGTATAATATGTATGCTCCTCTGTGGGTAGAGTAGCTCATGCTAGAATTTACTTAATAGATGAAATAGGTGGGATTTGAGGAATGGATGGTATGATATCAAAAACCACATGGACTTCATGGACATTGTTGTCGTTGGATGAAGGTTCACTATTTTAATTAGATGATGAGTTTATGGTTAAGGAATAGATTTTTAAAGATGTGAAAATTTTGATTTTCCGGTGAGTTCGGGTTGTCCATGACGAGGTCTGCATTATCTATCATCTCTTGGATAATTTTCTTAAAAGTGATGCAATTACCATCACTATAGCCTTTAACGCGATGGTAATTATAGTAGTCATGTTCCTTATACCATGTAGGCATAGGATGACTGGGATCAAAACTAGTATGAGGTTTAATGGGAGGAAGTGTAATGGCTCCAAATTTAAGAATATTTTCTAAGACTGAATAATAGGACTCTCTAATTGAAATGTACTTCTGCTGCTCCAACTAGAACTTAAAGGCATGGACAGCAGAATGATTGGAATAAGGTTGGGATTGATTAAGAGGGATGAGATGGACCCATTTTGAGGACTATTGTGTTGGTAGATCCTTTGGTCTTTGAATAATTATTTTGAGGTTTTGAAGATGAAGAAGAATCATTTTTTAATGGGGCATTCTTGTTTTGTAATTGGATTTTTTTTCTTCAATGACATGAATTTCCATCTTTCATGCCATGGTGATTGCTTTATCAAAGGTTTGGAAGGTTTGGACCTGTAGATTTGGTGAGATGTGTCTTGCACAAGCTCTAGTGAACAACTCAATAAGTTCAATCTGAGGTAGTTGGAACGTTAATTGGTTGATAAGATTTCGCAATGCGGAAATGAAATCTATGATAGATTCATCTTCATACTGTCATGTCAAATACATGTCATTCATGGTGACCTTATTGGCTACATTGATCGAGAAGTGGTCTAGGAATTCCTGAGCCACTTGGTTGAAGGAGTAGATGGAATGTCTAGGTAAACTACTATACCAATCTAAGGTGGGTCATATTAGGGACATGGGAAATTTTTACAAGAGAAAAGAATCATCATGGGAAATTAGGAAGTACCCATGCTTGAATGACTAAAAGTGTTGTTGCGGGTCCTCTTTACTATTAAAATGGTTGAATTTAGGAATTTCCCAATGTATAGGGTATGGGAAAATAGGAATGGATGGATGAATATGATCATTACATATTTCCTCATAGGCCAAGGAGTTATGAGAGCCGAAACCGATACTTCTAATGTCCTCATCTTTTCCATCATCATCCTAATGATGTCATTGGTGGGTGTGAGGAATAGTTTCCTCCCACAAGTAAAGATAGGTTGATGATGATTGTATGATGTAGAAGGCATCCCAATACATGGGGTTTCCAAATAGGAAAACTATGAAGGGGGGATAGATACGGGTGGAATGTACCCCAAATAGGTGACAGACAAAATTGGGGGCTACTAATGATGCATGTAAATAGGTGGGGTGGTCACAATGACTCTTGTGGTAATGGGTGGTAGAGATTGAGGGATAGAAAGAACCATATTTTGGAAAGGGGTGTGGGTTTCTAACACTAGAGGTGGTTGTGATGTAACTAGTATATACGAGGAAAAGGGAGCAGATGGGGCCATGTTCAAAGTAGTTGGTGAAGGAACAGTTGATGCCATGGGTGCAATAGACATCATTAGGGTAATAGTTATGGTAGAGGTGGAACCTAACTGAGAGACCACAAGGGGTAATGTGGATGAGGAAGTGTCAAACTAGTGGTAGTTGATGCAAAAGTGGGTGCGAGGAAGGAGGGATAGATATGGGCATGCCATATATTAACTATCCTGAGGAGTCTTAGGTAGATGAGTGGGTGAGATAGTATTATAGGGCCATGGGATTTTGATCAAGGAGTCTTGTGAACTCCTCGTTGTCGGTAGAAATGGTGATAGGTGAGTTGGATCCATAGGTGATAGGATGGATGGTGGTGATGGACTAGGTGGGAGTGGTTAATGGTTGGCATGAAATAAAAGGGCATTATTTTGGTTACAAGTCAACACCATGTGAATTAGTGTTGACCTGGTAAAACTATATTCTGTAAATGACACAGAAAACAACAAAAGTAGAGAAGGATGAAGTCTAGGGGGTAAATTTGGTCAGTTTTTTGATTAAAAATCAAATACAAACCAATGACGGTAAGTATGACTAATGATGGTTATAGGGAACCAAAGAAAGTTATGATAACCAAAGTGTAGGTCATGTGGAAAGTACTTGTTTCAACAAATGAAACAGAATTGATGAATATGAAATGGGGAAACTATATTTGATAGAGATATTAGAAAGTTAGGGGATATGATGGTGTCCTGAGGACCAAAAATAGAGAATAAATAGGTGATGAAGGTTGTTTCAGGTAAAATAACCAAAAGAGCCAAAAGCCAACACCGATTAGGTCAAGCGATGATGGTCGATGCAAATTGATGAAGGTCGTTGCATCGATGCGATTCTTGTGAAATGAGAAGAAATGAAGAAAAATGGATGTTTGTGAATTTAAACTAGATAAAGGATCAACCCAAAAAAATTGAGAATGACCGAGATAAGTTCTGACACACTCATAAATAACCATAATACTCCAGCTATGATGGGGATTATGAAAGAAAGAAAAAAATGGAGAATCATAACTCACACCTCAAAATGCAAGTCAAGAACAAAGATAAGAAAACATGTAATCCTAAAAGTCAATTTATGTTTGTTTTAGATTATGCTATTAAGACTGACTTGTGAATTTAGAATAGTGTTTTTGGTTAGGAAGGTGTCCTACGAAGAAGGAAATATAAAGGTGAGGTTTTAGGTTATGTTATGGTAGGGGCGGTCCTTTCTCTGAGGTGATGACTGGAAAGAGATAACTAACTGGGTGCCCACTGTCAATCCTTTGATCATGTGATCATTGACGATTCTTCTAGGTGGGATGTTGTTTAAGAAGATGTGTAAATTCAAATTTGTGTGGTTTGGAAAAGAGAGAGAAGAGAGAAATGTGCTTTCTACAGTTTAATTGTGTCAACCATCAGTTGGGCATGACTTCCAACATATAGGTTTCCCTCATTTTTAAATGTGAGCTAATAATGCAGCATACAAGGATGAAATGCAACAATATTTTAAACCCAAATCCACAAATTATATTTGATGAGAGAAATAATGAATAGGAAAGAGTATGTCTTTCACTAATGCAATACAAAATAAAAAGAAGTGTTCTTTTTAATCCAAACTACGAGTGTCACTGAGACAAGTAGGAGAAGAAGAATGTTTCCAAGGGAGAAGATTTAATGTGAAATATATTTCAAAAATAAATAAACACAAAATGATTCCCTAAGAATGAACAATGTAAATAACCCAAATGGGTCCCACCAGTGTGCCAAAATGTTTCGTTGAATAGTGTGCATACATAAGAGAAAAATAGATAAGGTAAGGGTGAGGAGGAATACCTATGAGTGAAGGTGGAAGGTAGATTACGTGCATTCTAATTCCTTGATCCAATGCTAATTTCGAGAAATTTCTTTTTCTAGGAGGAACTACCTAAAAATACAAACAAGACCACAAAAGGAATATTAAACAATATATGTCAGTGGACTGCCTAGCGTATGCTAGATCCAAGAAGTATGATACTTCCTAGATGGATGTCAATCCACTGTTTAAGACAACTTAATGAAATAAATAATATGAACCAATAATGTATTACTGTAGTTGATATGATTTAGGTATCTCATTCAAGTACAATAAACAAATCTAATATAACATGCTAGGTTATGATCAGATCTGGAAGTTAGATAGGTAAATAAAATGGTTGGGACAAGTAGGGTCAAGATTTAGGTGATTTGGGTTGTTTGGATGAAAGGTATGAGGTTGTTGTTATAGGAAGGTTTTCCGCATACGAGATTGATGTTGGTCTAGTTAGGCCGATGTTAGTTGAGAGGATACCGATGATGGTTTTGGCTAACTAGCATCGATAGGGTCAGCTGATGGAAACTCAATGAATTTGGGTTTTTGATGATTCTCTGGGATTTCCCAGAGAATGGAAAAATAATGGTGAGGTAGGTAACAATTCTCGGAATACTCATATATGTCCGGATTCAAGTATGGGAGGATGGGAGGTTGTAGGTAGTTGAGTAAAGGGATTGATAGGGAGGTGAGAGGTGATGGGATGTAAAGGAGATTAGGAATCTTAAAAAGAGATGAAGAAACAGATCTCAATAAATATGGAAAGGTACATATTTAAATGTACTTACCGGTGTTTTGCAGACTGTGGTTGGATGGAGGTGATGATTTATCCATGGAACCAATGGTCATTTCAAAGTGGTTGTGCTTCCTAGAATGTTACCATAAATGCTTGCCTTTCAAATCAAGGTGTTTGGTTCTTTGGTTGGGATGTCCGGATGTGTAAGAGTTCTTTGGTGCATGCTTGCATGTAGATCTCTCTTTTCCAAAACTTGAATAATTCTTCCAACCTCTCAAACAAGGTTACCAAAGTGAATATATGGCAACCGACAATGGTTTAGGGTGACCAGCATCGGTTTAGGGTTGAATGACATTGGTTAAGGTGGGAAATCCTAGGTTTACTAAAAATGACAGATCTTGGCAATATTTTTGGCAACTCGTCCATTCTCGTGGATAAAAATGTAATAATGCACTTATATAAGTGAGAATGTGTTTAGAGGAAGAACAAGCATGTGATTTTAGGGTTGAATTAAGGTAGGTAGGACTAAGTCTTAGTTAGTTATGGTGAGTGGATATTGAGTCCTAGTAAAAGGGAAACATGCTAAGAATAGGTTTATGATGAGGTGTCTAGGTGAGGTGGAAATTAGTTTAATTAAGGTAATTAAATAATGAATATTGTGATCATGGGCATTAATTTAATTGTGGGTAATTAAATTAATATACATGTGGGGTAAACGGGAGTGTGACCTAAATTTGGTGTCTACACACATGAGACATGAACATGGAGAATATCTATGAGCTTCAAGAGATTAAATTTGATGGTTTTATTTAATGTATTTCTTAGCTTAGGAACATCACCATGACAACACAACTGGGCTCTATTATTTTTCTTATAATTTTTCCTAAAACCTCATTTTCACCTACACATGGCAATGTTAGAAAATTATCAAAGAGAACTACAAGATTAAATCTTGGTTTCAATGGAAATTTTGGAACTATCTAAGATAACACTTTGTATAATTTACAAAGATGTTTAGTTGTTAAAATAATTTTTAAAGTGAATTCTTTTCACTTTAAGGGTATATTAAGTGATTCCCTACTCCTTCTAGAAGATGTCGGTAGAACCCAATCACCTTGTGGTCCCACTAATATGTATATATGAGGTAAAATTAGTTGTTAATAATGGATCTCGATTTATTCTCAATGGTCTCAAGAATGAAATCAAGGATGTAGGGAAAATGGAATCTTGATCTCTCCTTATCTTTTCGACCCCATGGGCTCCAACTCAATTTTTTAATCTTTTTATTCTTGGTGAATAAAAAGAGAGACTATATTCTCATTTTTATGACTGAATGAAACTTTAAGGACATAAACCAAATCAATCCCACCATGACATGAGGTTTTTTGAATTTTTTTAGAGAAAACGTCTTTGAGGCTATGATGTGTGGTTATAGATCATCATGAGAACCTATAAATACCTTGAAAACATTCTTGAAAATTATTATGGGAATATCATTCCAGTGAAACACCTTGGTGAACCTCTAGAAGCCTTAATGGAAGAGATAAACATAAAAATACATATTCTGTAGCATATTTTATCCCCTCTTCTATCTCTACCCTTATATAAATGTGAGGAGTCTTAATTGTGAAGAGATCCTTCCCGAATGTAAAGTTACTCTACACTTTTGATTTCTTGAGCATTTTTGAGTTTGCAAACCTCTTATTTTGGCCTTGTAGATGTGTAAGCACCTTAAACCTATTTTGGAAGATTGTGTAAACATTGTAGATCTTAATATATCTAATATTGTGGCTTATATTTTCCCTTCTTTCTTATGTTAATAGTTTCATACCCCTTTGTCATCAATATGCTTCATGTGTGTGATGATTTTAAAGATTATTCTCATTATGTCATCTATGAGGGAATGAATAGTTTGATGAGATTATAAGGTTAATTGTGACTATTACTATCATGTAATCATTTGTTTTTCCTTCCATTCTTATCTCATGGGTAAGTGATCCCTATTTTTATTGGTGTATCACCATTTATTTTCCATTTTATTTATTTTTCTTTCCTTTACCTCACCATTTTTAAAGTAGGAGTATCTTAGAGACAACACTTAAGTTATTTAGGTAGGAACATACCTTAATATGGAGATTTTTCTCTAGGGTCAAGTTCTCAATATTTGGAGATAATTCCATGTTGTTGCTAGAGTGTTTTAAATTGTTTTGAACCAAGATTATATCCTGTGGGTGTAGAATCTAAGTGAAAACAAGAGGATTTTGAAGCTCGTAAAGATGTTTGATTCTAATAAAAATATATAATCTATCCTTGGAAATATATTCCAATTCTTATGATGACCCATAACATGAAATTTCCTTAGTATTCGATTAAAAACTCTACTTTGGCCATTAATTAGTGTGATCCCATGAGATCAGCGGGGGTGAGTGAAGTTTTGAGTTGTCACTTGTTAAAAATGGGCATGATTCATGGTAGGACCATTGTAATAGCTCCATTCTTATTAAATATATCAATCAAATCCTCCTTATACATTTTGGTGGGCTAAGAAGATATATTTTTCCTAGAAGGCATCATTGCAATCTAAAGGATCAATTTGGACAAATTTCTAATCGATTTAGCCACCATTTTGATGTGAAATACAAAAAAAGACCCTAAAAATATGTCACTAAAATATCCTAATTATATCAACATCTTCCTCTACAATTAAGCTCAAGATTATTTCCTCTAAATCATTCTTCGAATGTCACCAATTTCAAGCCAAATGGATCCTCCAATAAAAATATTTGGGTAATAAAAATCCTATTGTTTGTTTCCATTTACCCATGCCAAGATGTCCCCAAGATACTTTTTCCACTATCTAAGACCGTTAAATTTTACTACATATATAGGCTCCACCACTTGTACACTAGTGCCATGTGTTTCCGTCTTTGGATTTTGGGATCTCAGTTTCATCTCACATGAAGTACCCTTTATTAAATCATTCCTTTAGGGACTAAGGACACATGGATTGGTCCATGTGTCCCTTTTCAATCTTAGGATACTATGTTCTAGGATATCACTATGAAATCCTCATTTTTTACTTAGTGAGCTCGGCCTATTGGGACTTCTTAGGTTCTTGAGACTTCTTGGGTTCCTGATACTTCTTAGGTTCTCAAGACTTCTTGAGTTCTTGAGATTCCATTTGATATTTGGTTTAATCAAACCTCCAAGATTGTGGACTACCATCATCTATCCATGTGGGACCATACATAAGATCCCATGATCTAAATGATCTTAGGAACTTCTTCCTTAGCTAATTTTATCTCCATTAAACCCTAAGAACTCAAGTTTCCAAGATTGTTTCATGTGGCACATTCTCTTACTCTTAGGTTTCTCGATATTTTCTTTTCCTTAAACAAATTTCCATACTTCTCAAGGCTATAAATTATGAAAATTTTCATCATTATTTGTTATTTGAAACCTTTCCAAAATAAAAATTATCCATTTTTCTCCTTTGTCCCAAAAGGTAAGTTTAACGGAGCTTTTTCTCTACTTAATCAATAAAGTGTTCTCATATATAAACTTGTTCGTACTCTTATTTCTTTCTAATGTGGCATAAATATTGAATTATAAAAATAAATATGGACGTAAATATTGAAAGTGGATAAATCTAGAGTGATGAAATATTTCCATGTGCCCCTTGTTGCTCTAATAAATTTACATCTTTCTCTTCAAATAATAAAAAGGAAAAGAGATGTCTACAACTATCTCAAGGCTAAAAATTTATTGAAATTGGATAAGTCCTCTTGATTGATTCTCGTATGAACATAGAGATACAATGTGTAAGAAACTTAGAAAAGTTTGAAACCATCGGGGTGTCCAAAATTCCTATAAAATTGTGATCAAAATCCTTCAAGTTAAGAAATGGTAACTATTTTCCCAAAATTAAGTATGGCGCTCAATTTACCAACATTTTTGGTAACTCAAAAGGACCATCTTCGTGCTAGATATACTAACTAATAACCTTTTTTATCCATTAGGAATTGAGTATAATATAAATTTTTTAAACTCAAATAGATGAAAAACCCTTTCAAAATAGAAACTTAACCCCTTGCAATTTTTTGAAAATAAACCTTATCCGAAACTAAAATTTGTCAACCATGGAAAGCTCTAAATGTTCTTACCCTTCATAACTGCTATGAAAACTTAGAAAATTTCTTCTTGCTATAAAATTGAAGATATATTGTGCAAAGCTCTAACAAAACCTCTATGTTATAACCTTGAAGCTTTGTATTTTCTTGGAACTCCTCAATAGCTATATTTTTATTTAAAATAGACTCTTTTTGTTATGCATTTTCTCAAGTGTGTCTTAGCAAAAACTTTGTGAAAAATTAAAAATCATGCATGTCTCAAGTGAAAACATGTAGAGTGTGAAAACACTTATTTTTTCCAAAAGTAAACCTAAACTAATCCTACTTTAACATTGTTCAAAACTAAGTAAACAAAGATAAATTCTAGATGGGAAAAGTAACTTCCCTTACATATTAAATATGGCCATGAGATCAAATTTACAACAAGGGCAAGTGGGGCAAGTGAAAACATAGTTTTTACCTCTTCCTTTCCAAAATATTAGCTTCAAATAGAATAAACACCTTCTCTTTATTCTTTGTACTTTTTTTTTGGTGGGTGCAGTAGCTCACTTTTGACATTTCCTCATGATTTAAAGTGAACTTGAAAAGTAGAAAATTTGATCTTAGCTCTGATATAGTTATATATCTGAGTTGACACTTGACCTTTAATACCACTAGACTATTTCCTTGATTTTATTCTTTTATCTTCATTTAGATCCATAGATAGAACTATTAGACACATATTTCTTTAGTTTAAACTCTAATAAATCTATTATCTCTTCCCAAGTAGCATCTATAAATGAAATATGAAATTAATCCTTATTCTCATCCCCAATAGAAGCCATGAAGATCTCAAATTGATAAATTATAGAGGATAGTTCATATTTCTTTCCCTGGCATGAAAAATCAACAAATTTTATCTTCTCTTTATGTGTAATGTTTATGAGCTCTCGCAACTTATATTCATCTTATTTCTTATAAAAAAACTCTTCTTCCTCAACATTGGGTTTTTCTCTTCTTCTTAACCTCAAACAAAGAGTGTATTATCTCTATATATTATTCCTTAGCCTCCGAGGTGAAGGAAATGCTTGATCATCACATTCTTCTCTAATAAAAATAAATAATTCCCTAATAATACTTTAGAACTCTTCCTCATCCAAGGATTGAAGGTAATAATGCACTTCTAGCAATTTTTTCTCAAATTCTTACTCTAAAGCTTGAAAATGATCCTATAAGGTGATTTAATGATAGGTCAATAAATGTTTCTTAGAGATTTGTATTGAGTTTTGTAGTCTAACCTCTTCATTCACATATTTAAGCTCAAATCACACCCCTTTTCCTTTATTTTCTATATTTGATTTCACCTCTATCTAATCAGAGACACACTCTTTAGGGATATCATAAATATTGTATATATTTAATGCCTCTAATTGATCATCATTAGTGTTACACATCTCTTCCTCTTCCACCTTATGTTCAACAACCTCATCTCTAACTATATATTGATCAATATAACCAACAGGGGGATCTTAAAAGAGCTAAGATATGACTTCATCATCACTTTAAAATTTTTCTAATCTAAAATAATTATTTCTTGGCTTTCAATAATTAATCTTACCTCAAAATATTATGGTACACTTGTAAGAGGTCGGTTTCTATAAATTTATTAATGGGTAATTTTCTTGATCTCAAAGTCTCTCTAAAAATCTTCAGCCCACTCCTTCAAATGTTACAAGCTTTCTTGTCTAGTTTCAAACATATTAAGCTACCTCTTCAAAATAATTTTCATATTTTCATGCTCTAAAGGATGATGAACATAATTTTCCACTACCATAGGTTAAAATACAAGATTGAAAAGAGTTGACCAAGTTGTTAGCCACTCAAATGTACTAGGTCATAAGTCATCATGATTTGAGACTAATTTTTATGAAGTACATGGGAATTAGGTGATACTCTTGTTTATGGTAGTGGAATGGTGGGATATTATTAAAATTTCTAAGGTGGATCAAGGAAATGACAAGAAACATTTACCTTAGGCTAAGGAGAATTCAAATTATTGAACATGATTTTCATATACATGTGGATTTCAATCGAAGAAACTAGGGAAGGAAAGAGGCCTTGGTTAGTTCTATAGAGGTTTAAATTATGGAGAAGGTATATTATCTTTCTTGGGAGGAGGATAAATCTTATTTGTGTCCAAGAAATGGAATAAGGAATAATCTTTAAGTTGATATGGTTGTGAGGCTTAAAATGTATGAGAATGAAGACCGTATGAGTGTGGTAAGTGGTTTCACCATTGACAAGGTTCCTTAAGACCATTTTTATCAACTTCCATTATTTAAACCAACTCTTACATATTCATCAGGTCCTCTATCATGACTAGCATATTTTGTTAGGAGTTCTACCAACTTATAAATTTATCACCCCATCAACAAATTTCTCTAGGACCGGACTATCTAGCTCCCATTTTATCAATCAAATACTTTTATCTATTCATATTCTTCTTTATGACTTGATTTTGTAATTTCATATTATGATCAAGCATGAGGTTACCTCTATCATCTGTAAAAACTTCTACTCTTAAAAATTTCACAGTTAGTAGGATAACCATGTGCCTCAATATGAATTAGGCATGTATGTATCTACAACAATAAGGATCGTATATATATTTCATAGAATGTAGGATTGAATGAAGGTGGAGGAGGAGGAATTTTTGTTGCTCATAAGAATTCCAACAATGTAAATAAGAAACCATGATTACGTGATTTCATAAGAATAAGGGGGTTAATGGATATGGTGTATAAATGATAGAAATAGATCTTTAAGACCAGTGGAGTTGTAAGATTCTTGAAAATAGGTTCATAAACAAATTAGATAATAAAATATCAAATATTATCTATAAAATTAGCAAAACATGCATCATCATCTATAAGATATGACAAATAACTCAATAAGAACACGAGTTAGTTTGTAATGGAACACTTAAAACATATGAAAATAATATCTACATTAAATTTCTAAGTAAAATGACATCATAGGGAATGCCAAAAAAAATTGACACTAAAATTAACACCCATGAAAATATCACTAATTTTCAAAAACTTGGCTATCTCAACAGAAAAATCGGAGTGTCTCCAAGGTGTGGGACCTTTGTTCCTTGGGACATATCTTTGGAGAAGGATAACTTCCTACACTAATTACTCTAGTGCCAACCACTAACCACAAATAAATATTAATATACTAAATTTTAGGGAAAAGGTATGAGGAAAAATATTAAAAAGGATAGTGATGGCCAAAAACAATGTAGATCACTCTCAATAAGTTGAAAAAGAGAGAAGAAAATACACACATCCAAAACGGAAGATATGAGGCACAAAAAAAAAAAATGCATCTAAATCAATATCCCGCCCTAAACCATAAGATGCATTGAAAAACATTGTAGATGCCACACATAATAAATCACAGGGATAACATATAAGTAAGAGTCAAATTTACACAAAAATAGAGGGTGGATATAAGCCATAACTACATTTGTATTAAAATATATAATATACACAGTTTGTTACCACCATAAATCAACGTTATCAATCATCTACAAAACTTAACCCATATTTTAGAGGAACTTAGAATGTTTGGCCACCCACTTGGGCATAGTAACCTTCCATTCATGAGAGGATGTTTAACATTTACAATTTATTTATATTTATATAAGAATAAGAGAGGAGAGAATCAAACTATGCCATTGAATATTTCTTCTCATGTTTATCCACTTAAGAGGATTTGAAAGCTCATAAATATGCCCAATTCTGAGAAAACCAACCAAAAATAGCCTTAAAAGTATATTTCAAGTCTTATGATGATCGAAAACATGGAATTTCCTTGATCTCCAAGAAAACATTTTGCTTTGGCCATTGATTAATGTAATCTGATGATTTCATGAGGGAAAGTGAAGTTTTAAGTTACCACTTGTTAAAAATGGCCATGATTCATGATAAGACCATTATAACAACTTCATTCTTATAAAACAGATCAATAAACTCCTCATTGTGCATTTTGGTGCTCCAAGGAGGAATATTTTTCCTCAAAGGAATAATTTCAATCCAAGGAATCAATTTAGACACATATGTAATTGATTTGGGTATCATTTTGATGAAAATTTGAGTTAAAACATCCCAAATTCTATCACTAAAATATCCCGTATCTCTTAATCTCTTCCTCTAAAATCAATCTCAAGATTAATACATTTGAAGTACACTTTGAATTCCACCAATGTTAAGCCTAATGGATCCTTCAGTCAAAAAGATATGGGTAATAAACCAACCCCTATTGTTTTATTCCCTTTACCCTAGAAATGATGTCCTTGAGCACTATTTCCACCGTAAAAAAATGTCAAATTTTACCGTATACATAGGCTCTTCCACATGTACACTAGTGTCATGTTTTGTCCTCTTTGGATTTTGGAATCTTGGGTTTAGCTAGCTTAAAGTATCCTTTCTAAACTTATTCCTTTGGGGACTTAGGCCACATGGATTAGTCCATGTGGCCTTTTGAGATATCAAATTATCGGGATAACACTCTAAAATTCTCAAAGCATTCTACTTGGTCATCTTAGGTTCTCAAGACTTCTTTGGTTCCCAAGACTCCATTTGATATTTAATTTACTAAAACCTATGGGAATACAAGATACTATCATTTGTCCATGTGGTACCATGTGTGATCTCTCATGCTCCAACTAATCTTTGGAAAATTTTCCTTAGTTTATTTTGTCTCAATTCAACTTAGGGAACTCGAATTTTAGGGATTTCACCATGTAGAAAAATCTCTTTCTCTTGGGGTTTTTGAGATTTCTTATGCCTTATCAAATTTTCCAAAAACATTATACTAATAGTTACTGACATGTGTCTTTATTATGCCTTAGTCAAAACCTTCCCGAGCTAACACCTAGCCATTTTTCCTCTCGTCCCAAAAGGTAAGGTGAGTTAAGCCTTTACTCTACTTAATCAACAAAGTGTAATCATATGTAAACCTAGTTGCATTCCTCTTTCTTAGAAATGAGGGATAAATCCCCAAGTGTAAAACCAAAGGAGGTCTTATAACTTGAAAACAACTAAGTCCCAAGTGATGAAATATTTCCAAATGCCCTCCTTCAATCTAATAAATTTTATGGTTTCCTCTTCAATGAAAATAAAAATGGATGTTTTACAGTCATCTTGAGGAAAAACTTCACTAAAATTAGATAATTCCTTTTGATTAATCCTATATGAATGTAGATTTACCATGTGTAAATGAACTAGTTAAGTTTAAAACCATTAAGGTGTAAAGAATTCCTATACAATTTATATCAAAATCATTCAAGTTAAGAAACGATAATTCAGTCTCCCAAAATGAAGTTTGGTGTTCATTTTGGAAATTATGTGCTTAATACTTGTGATATTTCATATATCACTACTTAACATCATTGTTTGTTATCCATGCTTTTACTTGCTTATTTTGCTACTTGTTTATTTTATTGTATTTGGTCTAATTTAATTATCTATCTTATGGCACTATGGGTGTCACACCTTTGTGTCCCTATGCCTTCTTATACAAAATTTCTTCTCTTGTATGTGGCTTAAGCAGCTTGATTATCTTGTGAAATTATGGGTGTTCTATTTTTATAGCTGTATGACTTGATGTTAGTATTTTTACATGTTATTTCTTACATTTTATCACTTGGTTGATGTTATTTATTTATGTTATTTATATTTCATTTACATGACTACTTCTCTTGTTCTTATCACTATTTTTATTGTTGTTTTTGTTATGGTTGTTTTTCTCTTTGTACGATATAGTCTCCAACATTTTTAACCCCTTCTCTAAGTACAAATTTTGAAAGGTGGCCACCACTTATACATTCCACACTTTTCTATAGTTTATCATATATAAAATACATTGGTAAACATATATTATTTTGAGTTACGTGCTCAAATACTTTATCACATGTGGCTAAAAATATGGTTCATTCGGGATATAGTCTACACATATAAGTAGACTTATAGGATAAGACATAGGTTTTCATGGGAGTAAGCCCTTAGAAATATTTCACGAAAAAAATTTAAGTACAAGACCTCGAGATCATATGGATAAGTACCATACATTTCTACCCTAGCTTACACTAGATTTTACTTCATTTTAAAATTTCCACTTACAGATGCATGTGTTTAGAATAATCTCATACTTGTTGGTGGCGAATCACAAGACCCAGGACTCCGCAACGCGATCGCTTAGCACAACATGGAGCTTTTCCCAAGTGTGGGACCTCGCGAAATCGGAAAAGCTCTCCTGATGAAGGCCGGCTCCTATTCCTCTGCTTCATGCACCAATAAAACGCAGGTTTACCCCAAAAATCTAATCTAACTACCAAGGAGACAGGAGAGAGAAATGCATGAAAAATAAACCTAAGCTAAGGAGGTGATGCACCGAGGAATGAAGAACATATGTTTTGCCAATTAAACACGAGACCCACGTAAATGCAATGCAATATCATGCACGATAAACATATTCGCAAAGTGAAAGATCGGGAGGATGCGAAATGAAACACATAGAGGGTTGAGAAACATCCACAGTCATGCATTTATTTGCTCCAAGGTTGATACTAATACACTGCAAAAATGCCCAGAGGCAAAGGTGCATTACGATTTCAAATGGGAGGTTTGAGCTCCACAACTCCACTCGCAAAGAGAAGAAGGAGGAGGCACAAAACAAAAATGTTTGACCCTTTAAAAACAGCCCTCCTTACATTTTATATGAGGAAAAAGAGAGGGAGAAGAGAATGATTCGGATCTGCCCCAACCACCTCCAAAACTGCATTCAATTCTTCAACAACCATGGTGGTAGGTAAGATCCCCAACGCCTGTCGGGTTCGGAACTCCCTTATGCATTTGCATCGGTATAGAGGACCGCCGACATGCCCCGATCCGTGCTCTTCCGACGTGTTTACCGATCCAAACCCGAACCCCTCACGCCGGATTTTGAAGACCCCCCGACATGTATTTGATGCGCCATGTTGTTCCGCCCCCGAAACCCGAAATGCATTGCGTCGGGATTTGGGACCCTTGCGACATGCTCCTTCACCGTGCATTTCCGACGTGCAAACCCGACTATTAAACCCGATTTCCTTTGCGCGTCGGAATTTTTAACCCCCCCGGCATGTCCTTTGGTGTCGGGTTTTGGTGAGCTCCCGACATGTTTCTTCAACGTGAAAACCCGACTTGTTTTCCGACCAAAACCCGATTTGCTTGTTTTTCGGATTTTTAACCTTGCGACATGTCTTTTGGTGTCGGGTTTTGGTGGACTCCCGACATGTTTTTCCGCTGCTTTTTTCGGTGTCGGGCTTTTTAGAACTCCCGACATGTTTCGCGCCCGAAACCCGCTTGTCTTATGCGTCGGGTTCTTTTTCGGCCTTTCCGGCATGTGCCTCTCGCGCCTGTTTTCTCCAGGATCGGGCCTCGTGGATCTTGCGGCATACTCCCTTGCTTTGTCGTCGGGTTTCGCTGCCCGCTTTCTCCCCGGTCCCTCCCTGCTTCTTCCCCCGCCTCCGCCTGCTGTCTCTGGGGCCGCGTTGTTCTTCCCGCTGTCGCGGGGGGAGGAAATATATACAACAATTTGGCGACTCAACGGGATTACCTGCCTGCTAGGTAGAAGATCATGGCCTTTTAGCAATCCATTGGGCATGAAGTCATAAGCGATAACTTTGAACCAATCCCGATATCCGATCCCGAACTCCGATACCGCAACTCTTTCTCTCGAGAGCACACCGAACTTAAGAATTGTTCTCACCAAAACCTCTGCAATGAACCATGCCGCGAGCAAAACCAACACCACAAAAACTATGTACAAAACTGGAAATCATACATGCCCCAAATGGAACATACGAGTGTGCACACGCACTTCTTCTGCTGAAAGCAAACCTACCTACTCTACTCTAACTGGAAGTAAAGGCAAGCTAAACAAACCTATGAATTGGTTGTGAGAAATAGCTTCCTTTCTTCAAAATGGCAGCCATGCAATTGATTTGGAGCTGATCATGGTGTTAGGATGAGTGGAAAATCAACAAGAAGTGGTCTTCCACCCAAATCATCAAGGTATCATTGAAGGCAAATCCAATACCTCTTTTAGTTTTCGCATTTGAATGAAGAGGTATGGCAGCTGATCCTTGGTACTTTAGCTCACCCTCATGCTCGAAGCGAGCATCGGTTGTAGGCTTCTCCTTTGGCTCCAATGAAGCCAAATACCGATTGGGCAAGGTCCGATCCGTTTGATATGCCCATAGCTCTGATTTCCAACTCCAAAAATGGAGTTCTCTTGCAGACCCTCCGAGATGGATGACGTGGAAGAAATGGTGGAATCCTTCTGTCCTTTCTCTTTCTCCAATGAAGGACATGGGAGATTAAAATTTTCCAATTTTGATTCCAAAGAGCTGCTATAAGATGTTCTTGTAAATGAATGTTATCCTTCATGACAAAGCAGACTCGAGTGTTTGGAATGTGGAAGATGAAAGAGAGAATGGTGAAAACTCAACTGGATCTTCTCCATCAAATAGTCCTCCAAATCGATGTAAATATCATTGCTGTCCCATTGCTCGGGTTCAACTTCCTCCAGGGTGTCCTTTGGATCTGCAACTTGACCACCATGGTTTCCTTCACTCTCCAATATTGAGTTTGGAAGATCAAACTCTTTTTTAGCACTAGAACTCGAGAGAGATGAAGTAGAAAGAAGAAGCGAAGGTCCTCTTGTAGCTCGCTTTGTGCTCATAACCCTTGGATCCGCAATTTCCTCTTCCACAACTAGGATGTGCTCCTCTTCTTTTGCCTTTGGAGCAGCTTCTCCTTCCTCCGATTTTTGAAGACAATCTTGCTCTTGAATGAGCTCCTCCTCCAGCATGAAGTTTGTCAAGTCAAACTCTTCGATCTGCTGCTCTAGAGGACAAGTTGGGACTGCAAGATCTCCTTCTTCTGCTGCAACAGAATCAGTCCTGACCACCATTTGTTCTCCAACCCCAACCTCTTCTGTAGGCTTAACCATCAAGGGGATCTTTGTCATCCCAAATCTAAGAGCCCAACTCTTCAGACTTTGAATTTCTTCCTCTTTGTTGGCACTCTCTTTTTGCTGTGGTTTTCCTTGGCTGGCATTCTGATTTTCATCCTCCCAACATGGATTAGGGAATGCAATAGGAGGGATAGGTTGAAACTCAACTGATTTGACAATTTTGTGTGGTGGTGGAGGCGGTGAAACCTCTTGTTTCTTTGGAGTGGAAGGTACTTCATTTAGCTCTTGTGGAGGGGGTTTGGATTTGGAAGAGAAGAGGGCAGAAAAACTGAGATGGGATGGAAGACTAGGGGGTGGAGGGATGGAATCAACATTTAGGACAGCAGATGGTGAATGTAAAACTTGATACTGCTGAAATGATATAGATTGAGAGGGGGGAAAAGAAAGAGTATGAGGTGGTGTGCTTACCCGTTGACAAGGTTGCATAATACTTCTCTCATACACCTCTATTCCTTCAATCCACCTTGTAAGTAATGGCAGTGTTGCAATCATGAAGTCTAACTTCTCTTGAGAGCTGTAATGCCTTGGAAAAGGTCCCACCCATGGACAAGGTGCTCTACAACCAATTCCAAATGCTTTCATTTGTGCCTGAGCCCTAGATTGCACCATGTTCACCTCCATCTTTTGGATTTTCTCCAGCAGATCTGCATTTTCTTCTTCATTGTCTTCATTGCATGCGTACCCTTGCTCTTGGAAAGCTCCATAGCCAAACTGATTTTGGCATTGCTGCTCATATGGGTATGCATGTTGATCCTGAACTTGACCAAAATGCTGATTTGGAGGATTTGTAAAACATGTTGGAGGTGTGATATATTGCTGCTGTTGATGTGGATTCCATGATGGAAATGAAGTCATGGTTGCACAACTTCATGGAATGGAAAAGAATGAAAGAGATGGAAAGAAAGATGGGTGGAAATGAATGGGAACGGGTCTGTAACTCAGAGAAATGGGTTGCTGATCAGGTGGAGTCGCCAGATGTGTTTTTGAATATGCCTCTAAAAGGCTGGATGTTGCCAAGTTACACATCAAACCTGGCAATGTTGAAATCGAGATTAAAAATTTGAAGGACCCGGGAAATGCAAACTTCAGTTCGGAACTCATGTCATGTTGTGCAGCTGTGGATTCCTAAAAGCACAGTCGGAACTCAGGTCATGCGATGCAACTCACAAAACCCGAATTGCTATGTGTCGGAACTTGGAACATGTCCGACATCCCTCAAAACCCGATTTGACTGCTGTGCCTGCTTCGATGCTCTCGGATCCCGAAATCCCGAAATCACTTAAAACCCGAAATTTTGAAAATCAAAATCTTAAAAAACTAAGAATACCCATTTGAAGATTACAGTCAGATCTACGAACTGTTAAAATTTTGACTCGTTTTGAGCAAGTTAAGCCCTTGAAAAATGATTTCGGGGTTCAGGCTGGGAGGTGCAAAATCCGAAATTTGTAAAAAATTGCAATTTTTTGTGCAAATTTCATGAAAACTCCTTCAAATTTTGCTGGAATGACCTCTTGGTCCCACCGGGCGTGCCAAAACTGTTGGTGTCGAATCACAGCACCCCTGGGACTCCGCAACGCGATCGTTTGAGACTCCCAGTGCGATTGCACAACATGGAGCTTTTCCCAAGTGTGGGACCTCGCGAAATCGGAAAAGCTCTCCGGATGAAGGCCGGCTCCTATTCCTCTGTTCAGATGCACCAATAAAACGCAGAGGTTTACCCCAAAAATCTAATCTAACTACCAAGGAGACAGGGAGAGAGAAATGCATGAAAAATAAACCTAAGCTAAGGAGGTGATGCACCGAGGAATGAAGAACATATGTTTTGCCAATTAAACACAGACCACAGAAATGCAATGCAATATCATGCACAGATAAACATATTCACAGTGAAAGATCAGGAGGATGCGAAATGAAACACATAGAGGGTTGAGAAACATCCACAGTCATGCATTTATTTGCTCCGAAGGTTGATACAATACACTGCAAAAAATGCCCAGAGGCAAAGGTGCATTACAGTTTCAAATGGGAGGTTTGAGCTCCACAACTCCACCTGCCAAAGAGAAGAAGGGAGGAGGCACAAAACAAAAATGTTCGACCCTTTAAAAACAGCCCCTCCTTACATTTTATATGAGGAAAAAGAGAGGGAGAAGAGAATGATTCGGATCTGCCCCAACCACCTCCAAAACTGCATTCAATTCTTCAACAACCATGGTGGTAGGTAAGATCCCCAACGCCTGTCGGGTTCGGAACTCCCTTATGCATTTGCATCGGGTATAGAGGACTGCTCGACATGCCTCTGATCCGTGCTCTTCCGACGTGTTTACCCGATCCAGAAACCCGAATTCCCTTGCTGTCGGGTTTTGAAGACCCCCCGACATGTATTTGATGCGCCATGTTGTTCCGCCCCCGAAATCCGAAATGCATTGCGACGGGATTTGGGACCCTTGCGACATGCTCCTTCACCGTGCATTTCCGACGTGCAAACCCGACTATTAAACCCGATTTCCTTTGCGCGTCGGAATTTTTAACCCCCCCGGCATGTCCTTTGGTGTCGGGTTTTGGTGAGCTCCCGACATGTTTCTTCAACGTGAAAACCCGACTTGTTTTCCCGACCCGAAAACCCGATTTGCTTGTTTTTCGGATTTTTTAACCCTTGCGACATGCCTTTTGGTGTCGGGTTTTGGTGGACTCCCAACATGTTTTTCCGCCTGTTTTTTCCGGTGTCGGGCTTTTTAGAACTCCCGACATGTTTCTGCGCCCCGAAACCCGCTTGTCTTCTGTGCGTCGGGTTCTTTTCGGCCTTTCCGGCATGTGCCTCTCGCGCCCTGTTTTCTCCTGGGATCGGGCCTCGTGGATCTTGCGGCATACTCCCTTGCTGTCGGGTTTCGCTGCCCCGCTTTCTCCCCGGTCCGTCCTCTGTTCTTCCTCCCGCTTCGCTTTGTCTCGGGGCCGCGTTGCATTCTTCACTGTCAGCGGGGAGGAAATATATACAACAATACTTAGTTGACATAATTCACAGAATTTATATGGGGCATGAAATATTTTACTCCTCTACTATAGTAATCACTTCCAGCTTAAAAATTTAAGAGTTTTGATGACATGAGTCTCCTTCTCAACTATCATTCTATCATCCTACATAGTTCTTCTCAACAATATAACATACTAGAAGGGTATGCAGGAACCCATTATCTTTCATACATTATGTTTAGATATATAGATTTGGGCCTAGATCTCTCCAGCCGGTGTGGTCTATGGGGTTATGGAAAGTATCAAATTAGGTAATATCTTCATAGGTATCATTTTCTATCCTCATTTCAAAGGAGAAGATATCAAGGTTACTAAAAAATGATATAAGGTCTTCTTCCTTCATGAGATGAATCAATACATTTATCTTCTTCTCTCTACCACTTCTTTTTATTGGGTTGCATGCACCCAATAATCTAGTTTCTCTACTCAATACTTTAGTTTCTCCTTCAACACAATTGAGGAATGATCACCCCTAATATTTTGACAAATTCAACAAAACAATTCAAATATCTAACTACAAGAAAGGAATGATACCTCTTTCCTTTTTAAAATAAAAAAGTGTATTCCTTCCATGTTTTACATCTCTTTATTTCACCTTATACAAATTTTAGATTCTATATTTACATTTGAGTCATAGTTTAACTTATACTATGGACATTGAATACACTTTGTGTTATAGATTTCATCATGGATCATGCCAACACCAACATTTGGATGACAAAAACTCTTAGCAAAGAAAAATTGTTTCTACACACTCGGTGTATTATTTTCTTGTAAGCATGTAATTTTCATTTCATACTTAAAGGGTGGTAAATGTAGACACTCAAATTGTGAAATTTATTATTTTGAAATTTCTAGTTATGATTGTTCTTCTTTTATAAATTATTAACTAAAATTTTGAATTTAGTAAGTTAATCTAACTAGGAACAATAGTAAATAAAAGTAGTAAACAAATATAGAAATTTACCTAAGCAACTAGGTTAATGAAAATATAAACCCTAATATGAAAAGAATGGTTAGAAGGAGCTTAGTTGATTCGGTGAGCTTGTTAGAGTGTGTCACAGAGATGATTGGAGAAACAAAAGGTGGAAATTACTTTTCAGTGGTCTAGTAAAGTGCAGATCTGGGTAATATGATTGGACTAAGGCATTTTTCAGAGAGGATGAGGGAGCCTATGACCACCCTAGTTTGCATTCTAGGTTCCTTAGTATGTGTAGGAGGTCCAAAAACCAAACTTACAGGGTCACTAGATGATCTGAACCCTTTTATGTATATCACATTAACTTTTTTTTACTTGGCTATATGTCACGGATAATTAACGATTGATAAGAGAAGTGTAAAACCCCAAGATGATCATCAAACCCATAGAAAAAGAAAGATGAAAATGAAGGGGTCAAACTTTCCTCAACTCCCATAATGGTGGACTTACTAATTGAATGTTGTACCACATCTCGAGCACTGATGCGATTCTATGTGCTTGTGTGTGCAATCATTCCCTAGGTTCTCTTGTGCCAGTCACACTTTGTGAAATAGTGAGCTATAGCTATGTGTAGAAAATGTAATAGAATGGTGGATGGAATAGAATAGACTTCCCTCCTATGCTTGTGTGATGTTGATGAACCAACCTTGTGCCTTGTGATGGAGCTAGATGGATGCAAATGAACTTAAGATGACTTAGATGGATGTAACCTTAGGTGATGATGGTGATGACTAGTGCTTGGTCCTCATTATGGTCTCATAGCTTTATATTTATATGCTTCTCTTGTTATAATTTCATTATTAAACCTAAATATTATGACCACAAGAAATATGAAACTCTTAAATGGCTAGAAAGTTTCCAAAACATGGCGGGAAAGTGGGAAAAGGATCGAGATGTGCCGATCGGGACAAGGCACTTGTGGGCACCCTAGTACAAGCCCTGGGAACTCAAAGAAAGGCTAAAATGAAACAAAATAATAGAAAATAGACTAGGCATGAATGTGTGGGATGTTAGTAGTGATGATAGAAAGAAAAGTAAAATGGCCAAAATATGGGGGTTAATTATTACTTTCTTCACTCAAAAACCATATGAATAGTAGTGTTGGTACTTGAAATGATCTCGCCCCTTTGTCTTGAATACGCCTTCAAAAATTTTACATTTTTGGTTTTTCCATATGAAAATGCAAGTTCAAATGTTATAGTCATGTTAAATCCATTTCAAAATCCTATGTTTAGGTTGTTTTCCTCTTTTTCTGAGAGGATCATGTTAGACATATTGTCCCCGAAGATCCCTATAAAAATTCATCATGAATCGATTTTAAATCATGAAAATTCCTTTGTATAACATTCCTGGTCATGTACTAAATTTTACATTTTTATCCATTGCCCAATGATACGTGGTGTTCTCTAGTTGGTTGTAGTATAACAGTTTAAGTTGCAAAGTTACAACAATTATATAACATTAACAATTTGTTAACTTAGCCCCAAAGCTAGACAAATATTACTTCAAATATTCACAAGAAAATGCAAAAATAGAAATTGACTCTGCCTCCAAGAAGTACACGTGTTAGTAGTTGATGAATGTGGGGGTTGGAGCTTGAATTTATCTCTTGACTATAAGGTGATATAATATAAAAATGTAAATAAGCTCCCGAGACCCAGACCCAAGGACACATGGCACTTTTTCATTCAAAGAGTGGGGAAGCAAGTCATCGGAGGAAATTGGTAACTTTGACTTCAAATGGAATGAGAATAAATATTCAAAAATGGCCCATAGCTCCACCACTGTTAGGGTGTAACCATGAGTCAAACTTAAGATGGAAGTCAAGGGTAGGTGATTGAGTCAAATAGCTCAATATGTATGCATTTAAAACATGATGAAAGAGTGCAAAAATTCCCCAAGCCTACATTTCATAAATATTTTCCATGTGGATGCCTTATATTTAAAATTGGGAAAGGTGAAATGGATGGCTATGATACAATGCATTAATGAATTCAGCCATCAATGCATTTTTACACAAATCAAGGAAGAATTTTGAAGTTTTCGAACCATTGAGATTTTTTCTATCATTTGTTGATATATCGACGTCATTTTTAGCATAATTCCTTGAGGAAAAACATGAAATTGATAAGCGGAGCATGAATAAAGAACTAGAGATTGAAAATATTTCGAACCGTGAGCCAAATTACATGGATATTCACAAAAAAATAGTAACTAAGATACCCCCGTTGTCTTATTCATTTATAAGGAAATTCAAAGTAAAAATAGGGCACTAAAGAAGAAAACCATGTCTTCAGGTTTTCTTGTTACTTCTAGAATCACTAGTAATCTATAAAAAATCATAGATATAGATTTGATGAATTCCAACCTAGATGAATTATTGTAAATACTCAATAGCCCAAACAAGAGTGAATTAATGGAATCAATTCAAACTAGTAACACTACTTTGGCTAGTGCTATTTCACCCTTAGTACACCTTTGCCGAAAACTCGGTAAATTTTCACGATGAATTACAACCTAGAGAAGAGGGAATTATTGGATGGAAGTGGTAAAGTGGTATTAACTTTGACACCGATAGCTATCGGATAATGCTAAAATTACATGTGATTGAAAATATGATAACCTTGGGTATCGACTTGTCCCTACAAGATTATGAAGCTAAGAAAAGGACTATACCCAACTTATAAATACAAAATGGATTTTTAACAAAGAAGAAAGAAACTACTCGAATCCCGCAAAGACTTTATAGGCACAATTCATTGAGGAAAGAAGATGTGATTGTATTTTTGAGTCAAAAGGTTGGATTAGAGAAAATAAATGAATTTAAGGAGTATATGTGTACCTATATGTGGATAATTTTTTATAAGAAGGGGAAAATTTACTAGAAAAATTCATTACAAAAGCAATTCATGACCACATGATAGCATTAACAACAAAAATTAGACGAATGATACTAGAGAATTGGAATTTTACATGATGACCTACTTGATTTATAATATTACAAGCCAAAGTCAATTCCTTGGCCTTATGCCACGTGATGAATTTAAGAATTTCCAAATGCATAAGATCTTCCCTCAACTAGAGTTAATTAATTGGAGAGATAATGTGAAATTAGTTAATGATGCCTTCTTTGCACCAATCATTTGCTTATTCATGTCAAAATGGGAATAGTTCAGGATTTTTGAGGAGGCTAGACAAGTAATCATTGAGTATGGATGTTATTTCATTCGGTATAGGAAGTTTATATATATCACGGTTAATGGATTTGAAGGCCAACCATGTAAGCTTCCCAGATATCTAGATGAAAAAATGACCTTATGTGAATTGGCAAGACAGCTTAACACCTGGTTCACAAACTAATTGCTGGAATACACAAGACAAACATAAATTTCCCCATCAAGATTGGAAGGTACTCTTTCCCTTCAATTAGAAAGGCAGATTAATGGAAGATGAGATGAAAATGTTTGAGATGGAAAGGTTTGAAGCAAGCGAAAACTATGACATCAGTGGGTATTTAATAATCTTGCAAACACTTTTGAAGTTGATCCTTAATTTGAGGATTGTTGGATGAATTTAAGAGATGAGGAAGAGGTCAGGCTAAGATATTTCTCAAGAATGACCTTTACTTAAATTATATATTTCAAAATTTTTGTTAACCCTAAGGAGTTATGGATGATCCACATACTATGAGTAAATACTATTTTAATGAAAAGGTGTACCATGTAGGAAAACCAATGGTCCCCTAGAATTGAAATGAAGAGGAGTCATATGAATCATATGCTCAAATAACTAATGTAATGAGAAGAACATTGAATTGGCTAGCCTAGAAAAACATTTATTTATCAATTCAAAGCACAAGATTTATTAATAAGTTTAGGGATTTGGGAAAATTGAAAGATGACCTTCCTCCCCTAAAAGAAGGAGCTGACAGAATGGATCCCTTGGGAAGAAAATTTCCCCAATTACCTTTAAAAATGATTACTTCAGGAATTTTAGATGAATGGACTTTTGCTACCAACAGGGATCTGGTACTTCTATGTCTTCTCTAAAGAAGAAAAATGAAGAAATGCTCCTAAAATCAATGCAAAATGCTACTATCAGTTTTGTAGTTCCACTACAATAAAAATGAAAGGGTGTGACTACTCATAGGAATCCTTTAGATATTTTTCCAAAACCCCAAAGTTTTGATAAGTTAATGAGAAGGTCCAAGGCAAGTGGCCATGCACAACCTAAGCCACATGGTGAAGAAAAGAGAGTAGCACAAGACCTTAAGAAGTTTGAAAGGGCACATAAGAGACACAAAATTATGTATGATCTAATCTTGGTTAGAGAAGGTTCTCATACACATGAGAAACATAAGCAAAAGGATGTAGTAATTGATCCCCCATTACATGAGAGAATTGATGTTTCCCAGGTAAAACATGTACCATCAGTGCCTTTATTTTCATCTTTTTCTTTATAGGGAGTGATAATTAGGAGCACTTAGGAATAAGAAACACAAGTTAATATATTATTTAATCTAGTAGATAGTGATGTCTTGAATCAAGGTGTGAAAACATATGAAACCATGTCAATTGAAAATATCAAGTGTACCTTTTTTTGAACAATTGCAAGAGTCAACAAAGATTCAAGTAGAGATAATAGATGTTGATATTGGTGAGGATTTTTCCACATTGGATGCATTTGACATATCTATTTATGAACAACCAGTAAAGGATGTAAGTGATCCTCAATTGAGTGAAGGAGTATAAAAGACTACTCTTGTGATAGCTACTCGAAACTAGAGTTCAAACATCGAGGTACTCTATGTAGATCAAGAATATCTAGAGTTGAGCAAGCCAAAAGTACCTTTTGGAAAAAGTGTAAGTACATAGGTATTAGATGAGAAGGATCCCTCCCATGAAGTCAAGGTCATTCAAGATATTAAACCATCTCAAAAATTAAAATTTGTAGATGAAAATATAGTAGAGGTTACATAAGATTAAATTATAGAGGGTAATCTTATTGATAGTGTGGATGTACAAGATTTGGGTAAGGATAAGGAACCATGGAAATCCAACCCATCATGCTACAAACATGAGGTATCAACAGGGAAAAAGGATGATAATGTCTTAACTCGAAGTCTCCAAAGGAGATGGGAATCATGGAAGGAAAAGGAATGAATGCAAGAGAGGTACCAGTTCATGAAAATACCAAGGAAAAGTTTGAAGAAAATATTGCATCAACTAAGGAAATAAAGAAAGAACAAATTGTAATTACCGATGTAATTCTCAAGGAGACTAGTCACCACAAACTCAAGATCAAGAAGGAAAACAATCGGGGAAGTACCAAGAAAAGTAAGAATAAAGAGATAACTCGTGTGAGGTGAATAGGAAAAGAAGGCATAATCATCAGTCCAAGAGGTACAAGAGGTGTCCAATAAGTTGGTGATTGTCCCCAAAAAACCCCAACAAGAACTATATGAAACAAAAATTAGGACCACTCTTCAATATGGATGGATATGAGAGCTGATCTCAAAAGAAGAAGAGGAAATTTTCCTTGTGAAGGCTATATATCTCAAAGCTCTATCTTTTCCAAAACCAATAAGAACCTCCGAAAGATCTAGAGTTCTCACTAAAACTCATATTGACCCACTAAGATCTAAAATTTTTATAAGTGGCAATCCCTCATGAGGGAAAAACAAGAGAAAATATAATATCCAGTGACTATAGTGTCCAAATTATTCCCTTAGGAAATACTTCAAGAGAAAAAATGAAAGAGGGAGTATCGAGAGGTAGTAAGTTACTTGTTGCAAAATGTGGACGAGGATAGGATAACTAAAAATAATTGAAATAACAAGTCAAATATTTGAGTTATAGTCTCGCAACAATTAATTGGGTAATCTAACCAAACTCGAGCAAGTACCTCTACAAATACCCCTAAAGAAATGGAAAAGATTGATAAGAATGTTAAGAAATCTCAAGCCATGGACACATGGGTTGAGAAGTTGACAAAAATGGAAAATAAGAAATTGAAGAATCCAGGACAAAGTATGAAGAGCTCAAGAATAGGCTTAATGAAATTGATGAAATGATTGAGCAATGTGATAATGAAATATTCTACTTTGAAGGAATTTTTCCCAAGTTGAACCATATAACTCAACTCAGTGATGAATTGGTTGAAAAAGAAGGGATTGTGCCAAAGGAATTCAAAGGAACTCAACATGCTATGGAGGAATTAGCAAGGATCGGGGTGGAAGTTTTGAATGGGATCAAAGAAAAATAGAAGCTAAAAGGAAATGGGTTGATGATACCTTAGATGCTATTGATTTAAAAATTTAAGATATGGTTTTGAAAAATTTAAGAAGAGCTACAAAGTGATCTTAAGACTGAATTTTTGTTTATTTATTTTGAGAAAATCATTCAGAAAGATGAATTTTCTTATGAATTTATTAAAGCAATGCGGAAAATTGAGACCAGAATTGCAAAGTGAGAGCTAAACCATTGGAGTTTAAGTGGAAAATTAGTCACTATGTGGATGCAAGTAAATATGTAGATATTGATTTTCCAACACCATACAGTCCGAATGAAGAAGAAATCAATGAGAATTTTTGAAGGTATGATGCATATTTGGCAAGGTTACAAGAAGAAGCAGGAGAAGAAGCTACGAAGAAAAGGATGCAAACATGAAAGATGTGAACAAGATTAGGCTTATCATTCTTAAAAATTCATCTTCTTTTCATATTTTATTTGTAACTAAGACTTAATTTGATACTATTTCTTCATAAAGAATTGATACTACTTTTAAAGCTTGTTATTCTCGATGTAAGTTGTAATTTGATATAATGCATTATATTTTTATAGTGCTTGGATGAAATTTTATGTCTATTGTGAAAGAATATAAACTAATGATATGTTTGTACTTTTCATATTTTGAAAAAGGTAAAATTGGGATCTATAGGGGCCCCAACCCATGAAAATAAAGATTACATATATCCTTGAGAGTTTTATCACAAGAAAGGAACAATAACAAGAAACTTTAGGCATTCAATACCACAAAATCCTTTATAAAATCCTCTCTACAAAGAGGAATTTTCTTCACTAATTTGTTTTTCCTAAGCCCATGTTCATCTCGTGTCCCTAGTGCCATTTGAAAATAATAATGTCTCATTCCAAAGGTGCAATACATGCCCATTTGCAAAAGGTCATCCATACTAGATAAGGGACTATCTAACAGACTAAAAATTTTTGACCACTTCTTGTAAGAAGAGACCTATTCAATCATATCCAAACCACCTTTATAAAATGCCCATTTCCCTCTAGTTTTGAAAGAAGAAGTTGGTTGAGAATATTGAAATAGAAGTGCAACCACAACTGACCCTTGAACAATTGAAGCAGAAGGCATGGAGGTAGTAATTGGAGCAGAAGGTTTGGATCTAGAATCACCCTTCTGTTTTCTCATTTTGCCTCTAAGACTGAAACACGCTTCTCTAATGTATTCAATTGATGATAGAGGGAAGGTATTGTGTCCAACAAAATCTCTCCATCAAGAACATATGACTCCAAAGGGATTTATTTCACAACAAATGCCTCATTATAAATGTATGGGCATACATGATTGGAAACATAGTGCATATGAGGCCTTCTCACAAGCCAAAATTTCCTCAGTGACTCAAGAGTTCTCTGAAGTTCAATCCTGAAAAAGTGAAAGTATATCATCTATAAAGGCACAAAACATGAGACTTATCTTAAAAAGTATCCTAACTAATACATCTGGAACAACCTGGAGGTGTCAAGGGACCTGGTATAATCCTCGAGGTCATCAATTTAAAAACAATCCTCACAAAATCTTCATCCAGACCTGATAAATAAAAAATGGAATGCAAGTCTTCATAGGATATTTCCTTCGGACTAGATGCTACTGATTCGCCCACCATGATAAAAATGAGTTTCTTCAAATTTCCTATACACAAAAGAAGAAAGTATGAATTGATTAAGTGAATGACATGTTTTTATAGGATTTTCAAAGATTATGAGTTGAGTTGGGTGTAATCATGGTGAAAATCACTCTTGAGATCCCAATAAGATATCTGCATGAGGAAATTGAAATTTGAAATGAATTGGCAGTAATAAAAAATGGTGAATTGATCTAATTTGACAAGAATCATACATGATAACTAGACCAAAAGGCATGAAAAAAAATTACAACATTCAAAACAGATTTTGGAAAAGAAAAGAAGAGTATATCATCACAAATGAATCACCTAGAGGCGCTCAAAATTCCCCAAAAGTGGATGTCCAAGTCATGAAGGGGAAAAAATGATTAAATAGGTGGCCAAAAGTGATGACATTGCATCCTAGTCATATAAACATAACAAAAAATGTGAAAATTTCATATTTATCACATCTCGTAGCATTTGATGAGTCATCTCCATGAGGATAACATAAAATGAATCGATATTGTAAAGAAGGATATTCTCTTAAAGATCCACGTTTTGGGATGAAATATTGGGAAGTAAGTGAGAAAATATAATTGTATAAAGGTGATAAGAAGACTCTCACATAAAGGGGTTAAAATTTTCTAATATTTTTGAAGAGAAAAGAAAATCGAGAGAAAAAACTCTTTCCCAATAACTCATTTGAGAAACATGTTACTTTATTTGAGCCTTCAAATTAAATCATATCAAGATGGTTGTAATTATATAACCACCGACAAGCACCGATATTGTAGATCTACTTTCCTTATAGATAAACTTGATGAACCTTGAATTAATTGTGTTAATCATGAGCATTGTTAAATTTGTTGTCAAGATGATATACTTTAAAATAGTTATTCATGTTCCCATTGCAATATTATTTTAGATATCCTTTAAGTCACACAAAACTTTATCATTCTGGTAGCATTCTGGAAATTGCAATTGCACTATTGAGAAGAGCTTTCATTTCATTTGTGTAATAAAAAATTTTAAATTCATTATGTCTCCACTTTGTTAAATGTTTCTTGTAATCCTTTGAGTGTATCTTAGGCGTGATAAATTGTGAATCTTTGATGTTTTATTAAGTCTTCAACATGAGATTTTGTGTTTGAATCCTTAAAGATTGTGTGAAACCGTGCATTCTTGGGCTTCCATGAGTGTACATATTTTGGTTGAAGGTTCATTATGAGCTATTTGAGGTATATTTTTCTTGCACTTGGTATATCTCCCAACATTTGTTAAAAGTTCCTTGAAATCTGGTATAATCAACTTTATCCTACTTAATTCCCCAAATCAAATACAACCAAAACTAACTAATCCTACTAGAACTACCCATGCTTTCCTCATTAAAGACAAAAATATTCTAAAGCAAGTTGGTTCCATATTGTCTTTACTAGTCTGAGTTTTGTTTAGAATACGTTTTGCATTGTTTAGAAGTGACAACTCATGAGAGTTAGCCTTTGTTGAATTGACCATGTCTTCCCAGAGATGTTTTTCAATTACTCTACAAAGGAGTGCCAAATATTGTTGATACATCCACCCCACTCACAATTATAGAATACAAAATGGCTCCTCTCACATGGCTAAAGGCATAGCCTAAAGTAGGAGGGTAGGTCACACCCTCAGCACCGTGCTACCTGACTCCTTCGAGCTTGAGTGCTAAAGAGATGATGAGATCCTTCCCCGGCTACAAAACAACACAAATATAGATCTATCATCCTCTAAGTATCATTCTCATGCTGTTGATGTTTCTAAGCCATAAAGGAGGACCCGATTTAGGTACAAACAAGTAGTATAAGAATGAAACTAAGTAATGTCTAAAGTGCATGATTTGGTGACTACATTTTCCCCACTTTATGTTGGTGAGTGGAACACTTGGTAACATACAAGTAGATAGAGATGCATAACTAAGGTCCATGTAGAGTGATGTAGAAAATGGACCAAAGGATTAAAAAAATCATGGAGTAAAAATATGATGGTGCATGGACACTAAAGATACAAAAGCAAAAAAGTGATGAGAGAGTGAATCTAGGGAAAAATACTTCGTAGCTTCCGCATAGTGTAGTGTACCTACATGAAAATTTTATTTGTGTGATGTAGCGTACTAATGCAATGTGATGTTGTTGTCTACTTGTTTTTCATATGGACAAACCTACAAGGATAAAATGATCAAGAAGTCAAATATGCATGTATATATGTAAAAATGCATGTAAAAGACACATGTATATGTATGTAAGAGTATGTAAATGTAAAATATGCAAATGAAAAATGGAACATGTGCACCTGATCTGTGATGAGAGAAAGGGTGTAGAAAGAGGATATCCTATCCTGGGTTTTTTTGGTGATCCGATGCCATAGGCCGAAGAAGTATAGGGAGGAATTATTTTGTATCCTCAAACCTTTAACTACTTCCTTGAACATGTATGAAGAGATCTATGTACCGTATATTTTTTTGGGTGATCCGAAGCCACTGAATGAAGTAGTGTAGAGAGGAATATTAATGTATCCTCTAACTTGTAACTACTCCCTAGAATTCTAAGGACCACCATGTTTTGTTGTTTCTGAGAATGCATGTTCCAGTTCTTGGAATAGAGTTGCTTCTATCCTTTTATTCTCTTGAGAAACAGATAAGGGTTAGGGCTAGGAGGAATACTTGAATGTTGGGAGGGTGTGCGCATACCGTAGAGAGAGATCAGATCGACTGCGAAGAACTCCTTTTTGTCTTGGAAGGACTACCTGCAAGTAAGAATACAAGACCACCAAATTTTAATTAGACAATAACTAAGGGAACTACCTTGGGCCCAGGAAATATAAAACTTCCTTTCGAAGGTGGTCAGTTCCCCTACTAATATGAATTAACACAAATGATTGTAAAATCACAATTTAATTGCCTCGTTAAAACAATAGAAGAAAGGCTGGTTTTTGATTTTGAATCACAGTGACCGATGCCGGTCACTGTCACCGGTACCAGTTGTTGATAACCGATATCGGTAGGGGCAATGTTTTAGGGGCTTTTGGTGAAGGTTGGTTGTAGGGTGGTTGTGTTGTTTATAAGGCTGGTAAATGAGTGGGGTTAGGTAACGGGGTGATGAAAAGGACTCAGAGAGTATGGGGAGGGTGTTCTTGGGGTAACGTAAAGGTAGAGGAATGACAGTTAGATGTAGTGTGTTACCGGGTAGTAGATCTAGGAATAGACTTATAATGGCTGTGATTCAGAAGTTCAAGAAATGTTATTAAAAGGACATACAAGATACTACTTATGGGTTATTGATGAGGATGCAGGTCCAAGGACTGTGATGACAAAGGCAGAACTCAGGTAGGATGATCTGACAATCAGAAGATGAGTTATCTTCCCTCCCAATGTTTGGATGAGTGTCACAGGCTCAAAGTTACTCGATTGCGAGTCTTGGGCTTAATGTCCTCCTCTGCCAACTCTTCTTGTTTCCTCACTTGTCTCTGCCCGTCCAAATGAATTCCCGATCTTCCCCAAATGAATTTTGGATCCTTTATTTTTGGTTGGGGAGGTCATTTACAGGGAACCGATGGCGGTTACGTAACCGACGGCGGTCGCGTAGAAACCGGTATCGGTTCAGTCAAAGTGGGCTATTTTTAGTAAAATAGCCAATTTTCCCTCCTTTTCTCCCGAGGGATTAGTTGTGGGCTTGGTCAAGTCATTATGAGGTCGGTTTTGGGTGCGAGTGAGGAGTCATTAGTCATGAGTGTGGATGTAGACCAAGTTATAGGTCTTAATTAGGTTAGTTTAGGGTTAGGACTAGGTCATGATGAGGTGGCGAAATGAGGTGGCAGGTTTGGAGATGTGGATTTATTAATTGTAAGGTAATTAATAAATAATTGTGTATGGTTTAGGTGATGAGGTTAGGTTGCGAAATGAGATGCATGGTACGGGAGGTCGTAAGACACAAATTTGGTGTCTACATTAGCCCCTTGTTGTCGTGTAGCTTGTCTTGTAAAGCTGCACTGACAATAATAAGAAGTGGTTATTCCTGTTAAGGGTATAGGTAATCCCCCTCAAATCTATCACAGATTGAGGTAGCGTGAAATCAGGGATAGGGTTGATAAAGGGTAAATGGTGTTGAGATAATGGTAAGATGGTGGGGTAGGTTCAAGGAAGCAGATGCACGTTGAAATGCAGTAGTGCGACCAGGGTACATGATTTGAAGAGCAAACAAGCAATTCGTAGGCAAAGGTCGATAGTTTATCCAAACAAGGATGATATAATCCTGGTATCCAAGGCATAGGAAGTAGCTCCAGGGGATATAACGGGTAAGGTACAGGAACGTTTAGGCATGTTCGGAAGTACCAAATGGTTGGTTTGGTTGAGATAAACGTCACGGTCTTGGTCTAGGCAAAGTTGGTCGGGTCGATCAAGTCAAGTACCCTAATCATGCTAAAACACGAACAGGTGAGCTCGATTGAAAAAAAGCTACATGATGGGTGGATAAAATTGTAATTTGTTGGTTTTGGGAAAAGTATTTAATTGGTGCGGCCTTGGGTGGGCCCGAGTTGTTGGTGGCGGCCTGGGTGGGCCAATTGGGTCGGGGTACGGCCTACGGATGGGCCGGGCAAATGGTTGGTTCGGCCTTAGGTCGGGCCAAATGGTTGGTCTGCGGCCTTGGGTCGGGCCAAATGGTTAGTTGCGGCCTTGGGTCGGGCAAATGGTTGGGTTGTGGCCTTGGGTTAAGCCAAATGGTTGGTTCTGGCCTTGGGTGGGCCAAATGGTTGGTCATGGTCGGGCGATTAGGTCGGGCCTTGGGGTGGGCCAAATGGTTCGGTCGGGCCAAATGGGGGTTGGGGTGAAGTGGGCCAATGAAGTCAAAAAGGGCTATTTAGCAAGGGTGGGTGTAGGCGATGTGGGAAAAAAGTAGAGAGTGGTGGATAAGGGCGGGAGTTGGGGTGAAATAGGTATTAAACCGATATCGGCTATAGATGACCGGTATCGGTTAGGTGACCGATACCGGTTCATTAGGGCACAACATAACCGATATCGGTTATAGGTCAAAAAACCTATAAAAAAAAAAAATACGGCCTGTCATTGTCATATTGTCAATTTGAAAACCAATTTTAGTTGTCTGAGGTGTATTAGTGAGATTGTTGAATTTTTCGGCTGAGGTGGCACTATTTGAGTGGAGAAGTGAGTGGTTGGTAGGCCCTAGTGAGTAGGAGGCAGCATTTGATTGGTGGAGGACCCAGCAGAGGAGATTTATAGCCATGGCACAGCCAAGAGGAGCAGGAGGTGCTGGACCAGCTGGACCACCACCACCTATCCCACCACGATGACGTGTAGTCATACCGGTAGGTTCGAAACCTCTCATTATGTGAATTTAATGTTTTTAAGCTAGATTTGGGTTTTGGGTAGGAATCCAAGTTTTAAATAAAAGAATGAATAAATTGAAGTTGTTTGAAAAATGGAGAGGGTAGGTGGGTTAGTGAGGTTAAAATGGTAGGGTGGGTAGGTTTTTAGGGTTTTTCATTGGGTAAAAAGGGAGTAATAGGGAAAAAAATGAGTTTGGGGGGCCGCGTCGGGTTCGGCTCGGCCGTGGTCAGTGACCGATGTCGGTCACTAGGCGACCGACATCGGTCACGAAATTTTTAGGGAGGTTAGGTTGTGGGCGGACCGGCGTCGGTCGTATGTCGACCGGCGCCGGTGTATATCAGCAGCTGGAGGGGACCGGTGGCGGTCATGGATGACCGGTACCGGTCAGTAGGTAGGATTATTTATTTTTTGGTTTGGTCGTGTTGTTGTTTTGGGGTTTTTGGTTGTTGTTTGGGTTGTTGTTTGGGGGTGTTTTGTTGTTTGGTTATTGTGTAGGGTGAAGAGGGGGGTAAAGTTGATAGGAAAGGTGATCAGGGTGGGGGGAAAATGGTGTGGTTTTGTGGTGGGTTCGAGTAGGATAGAGTAGGTGTTGGGTATGAAGTAGGAGGTGTTAAATTGGTAGGGGCATAGGTAGATGGCGAGAGTAGATCTGGGTGATTGGTAGGGCGCGAGATAAGGAAAGGGGATATCGTAGATGTTTTTAGGGTAAAATAGGTGAGTGTAGATGTGTGTTATAAAGTCGGGGTGTGGTCGGGTGGGTAAACAGGGGGTATAGAGGGATGCCGTAATTGTTGTTGTAAAGGGTAGGTCTAATGAAGTGGGTTATTTGTGCAGGCACGTCAGCAGCTGACTATGCGGGATAGGATGCCCCCACTGTTGAGACGGATGCGGCCACACGTGTCCGCAGCATGCAGTGGGCCATTATGCGCGAGGTGGGACTCGGCGGAGTCCAGCGGTATAGGGCTGTAGATAGGGACCACAGCCTTATGGTTGCCCTCATCGAGAGATGGGATCCGGAAACTAATGTTTTCCATCTCCCGACTGGAGAGATGACTATTACCTTAGAGGATGTATATCGCATCCTGAGACTGCCGATCGTAGGAGAGGCAGTATTCCAGGTAGATGCAGAGACGGCTATGGACAACATTCTTCATGTATTTGGGGATGCAGCCGCGTTATTGACCTACCACAGCGTGAGTATTGCTTATGGCGATATGTATCACGCCCACAGACATGAGACATGGCTTGCCGTGTTGATGATGATAGGCATCACATGCTTCGCCCTCCCGGACTCAGAGGGAGGCCGCTTTCCACGGGCATTGATGGGGGTGCTGCACGAGATGGTGGAGGAGCATACGTGCTATGCTTGGGCACCAGTATACCTAGTGTAGCTATATAGAGAGCTATGGGGTTATCACCGGATGAGGCGATTCGGGATTTGTTCCACATTTTTGTTACACTGCTGGGCATATGAGCACATCATATGTATTCGACCAGTAGGGCTGCCCCAGCAGCCAGGCCACAGGTGATATACAGGTATGGCTTTCAGAGGTGGTTGGGGGTCATGGGCCAGCCATGAGCGGTGCTCACAGGATGGGATGTAGCTTACTACCGTCATATGCTAGAGGGCTGACCGCATTGGATATTGTATGGAGGCCTTACAGAGGTCATCAGCCCCGAGGAGGAGCCCGATCACAGATGCGCTGGATCCAGTATACTTTCTGGATAGCTGGGACGGAGGCCGAGAGAGCATGAGCGGATACCCCTGGAGAGGGTACGATGGCAGTTGGGGCTACGACAGGATGAGCCACCTCCCTTCCCTCAGTACCGGAGGGATGATGTAGAGGCCCCACTACTGCACCACAGCCCGTGGACCAGAGTGGGTAAAGCAGAGGCCGGCGGATGATATACCGTGATGATGGCCGCTGCACAGGTCATTTTGGTATGGTGGGTAGGGGGAGAGAGAAGCGAGAGAGCACAGCCACCCGCACAACCAGATTTAATGGGGCTGTTATAAGAGAGAGGACCAGCTCGGGGATAAGTGTAGTTATTACGAGGGGGGTAACTTTGTTACAGAGCACGAATGGGTGTCCTACGAGGCAGCTAGCTCAAGCGATGTGCTCAGCCACATGTGCACCCACATGGCGGGCAGACCAGCCACGGCACCACCACAGCACCGCAGCACGCGCAGCACAGCATGTACAGAATACCTCTATAGCACAGGGTGCACCGGCAGGGTAGGGTTTGCTATTAGGAGTCGGGGGACCAGCCCCAGCAGCCATGGTGGCACGGGCCCATTATATGGAGGCGAGAGCGGAGGCCCGGTACTATCAGGATGTCCTTGATGGTACCGGGGCTGACTATCAGCCATATGCGGTGCACAGAGCCGAGACCTCGCGGAGCCAGAGATCCCAGGGGGTGCAGCCACAGCCGGTGGGTCCGTTACAGGGAGGAGGCGAGAGGCAGCACAGGGACCAGCAGGGAGACAGGCCGAGGGTGGTGGAGAGAGCTGAGGTATCCTTGCAGAGGAGATAGTTTTTGTTTTTGGATATTGGATAGAGACACCGGTCTGTGAACCGGTTATGTATATAGAGGCCTGCGCGCCCACATATGATTCTTTTATTCATTGTTGTTGTATATACCGGCCTGCGAGCTGAGTACAGGTTGTATAGTTGATACCGGCCTACGAGCCGAGTATATTTTTGATATGAGAGACCGGCCTGCGAGCCGAGTCGAGATTTTGACAGTTATTGCGGCTGCGTCAAAGGTCTGCGTATATTTGTATTATTTTGAGATCACAGAGGCCCCTATGCAGGGCAAGTTGTATATTTGAAACCTTTGATGATATATATATATATATATATATATGATGATTTTGACCCACATGGTGTATATGAAATGTTTTATGTGTTTTGTCGATGGTTTGTGAAATTTAATGTATGATGAGTTTGATCCACATGGTGTATATGAAATGTTTTATGTGTTTTGTCGATGGTTTGTTTTATTGTAGATAGATGATGTTGATGAAATTGTGATAATATATTGATGTGATTTTGATGACAAATATTGGTAATGGTGTTGTGATGCAGGAAAAAGAGGCGGGCGCCACAAAAATTTAAAAACGAAGAAACGGCCTAGGTTTAAGCAAAACGGGGCACATGACCGATATCGGTTATGTAACCGATGTCGGTAGCTATATGACCGATAGCGGTTATGTAACCGATATCGGTTATGCCAAAATTAGATTTCCTAAAAATAGAACTGCTTGGTTGGCAACTTAAGTTCTTATTTTTAGAAGCATGCAACAAGTTAAATACGAGAATGCGACGCTGCTTGACGACTGATACAGGTAATTGCATGAGAGAATTGAGTGATAAGGAGGAAAGAGACAGGAAAAGTGAGTAAGGGCTGAGATTTAGAAGGCAGAAAGACAAGTTATATTTGAAGAGGGTGGTGAACATGGCTGAACGAGGAGAAGCATCCAGCAGGCAGAGACGAGAGGGAAGACAGGTTCCACCTCAAGCTGCTGCATCCCAAGAGGTAAACTGTTTGGTTGTAATTTGATTCTTGCATGTTTTATGAATAGGATGAGAGAGAGTAAGTGGATAAAGATGAGAAAGAAAAGGTGATAGGCAAGGGTTTGGGATGGGGTGAGTGTTATGGGGTAGGTAAGCAGGGTGTTCACGTATGTTTTTAGGTATAGAGAGGAGTAAACGGGCAAAATATTTATCGCAGGTGTATGTTTTGAAGCATGTTGTATATTTTTGACAGTGACCGGTATCGTTTAGAGATAACCGGTATCGGTTAGTAAACCGGTATCGGTTATCTATAACCGATACCGGTTACTGTAGGAATTTCCAGAATGTGAGAAAAACCCTTGGGGATTTGATTTATTGAATGGTTGTGTGTCGTTTTGATGTGTGCAGGCGGAGGCAGGGTTAAGGATGAATGATACTGTGCCAGCGTTGTTGTCACGAATCCGAGCGGATGTAACACCAGCTGAATGGGCATTGATAAATCATTTGGGGTTAAGTGGAATCCGCTATTATTCACGAATCACACGTAACCATGCTATGTTGCAGGCGTTGATTGAGAGATGGAATCCAGAAAAGAATACCTTCTATCTGCCAACAGGGGAGATGACAGTGACGTTGGAAGATGTGTTCCGTATTTTGAGACTCCCAATTACAGGAAGACCAGTATATCAGGCATTGCCTAGTGGCGCGGGGAGTGATAACAGCAGTATTTGGTCCATACGCATGAGATTTGACACAGCGAGGTTTGACATTCACTTATGGTATAATGTATGCAGCACACCCTGAGGCAACAAGGTTGGCAGTAGTATTAATGATAGCGGTGGGGTATTATGCATTACCGAGGGTGGATGGCGGAAGATTTCCAAAAGCATTGATGTGTATTATTTGGGAAATGATAGAAAGGAGCGTGACTTTCGCATGGGCACCCGCATATTTGGCGGAGCTATACAGGGGTTTATGGGCTTGCAGGTGAAGTCACAGGACGACACTGGATTGTTCATACTTATTACATTGTTGGGCCTATGAGCACATTGTTTGCGTGCGACCAATAGGCCGACCCATCCAGTCGGGAGAGACAGGAGTGCAGAGGTTGGGATTCAGACGATGGGTCCAGACAGAACAAGAGGCAAGATCCCAGGCCAGGACAGGTGACATCGAGTATTATAGGCAGGTATGGGAGATGGTGACGATTGTGGATATCTGTTGGAGGCCTTACGGGAACTATATGGTAACAGAGAACATAGCTGAGGAGTTGAGGGGTGTAGAGCGATTGAGGTGGATCGCGGGGCACAGGCCAGGTGAGTATGAGAGGATTCCTCTAGATCACGTGTGGTGACAATTTGGATTCATTCAGGATATACCCCTGGCTTATAGACCATACATGAGGATTGACGGAGGCATCATTCTCACCTCCCCGGCCGACACCTCCAGAAGGACCAGAAGAGATAGCAGCCGATCGCAGGGTAATGGATGCAGGAGTGACAGAGGCTTATAGATTATGGTGGGTAGCAGAGCTGCGAGGTTCACGTGAGAGGGCCGATCATCCTGACATAGCTGTGATTACAGTGGAGAGAGATCGTCTACAGGGTTTAGTTCATCAGCTCCAAACGCGGGTGAATGAGACAACAGGATTGTTAGCGGTTGCGGAGTCACGAGCGGAGAGACTAGAGGCGAGATTCCTCCATGCGAGAGGGCGTATTCATATGTTACAGGAGAGATTGGCAGATCAGTGGGGGTACCAATAGCCATGGTGCCTTTGAGGATGGAGAGGCCCGGCGAGAGGCGTCGACGATCACGATCATCACCTGGTTCGGGATGAGGCGCAAGGGTCTAAGTGAGTTTTATAGAGGTATAAGAATAAATAAGGATGCCGACCTGCGCGTCGATGATAGAGAAGATGTATTTGTTGAACATCTAAATAAAACTGAATATGTATGTTGATTTGAGTTATAATAATAAGAATGGTTGTGTTTTGAATGTTTGTTTTGAAAAATGATAAAGATGAATGTTGGCAAAAAGAAATACACAAAAATATGTATATTTACAACACATGATAGGTTATGGTAGGGGATGGTCGAGCTAACCTTGGGAGACCCCATGTCTCCTAAGTGCTGCCTACATAGCCCATTGCACAAAGCAAGGAGGGGCCTCAGACCGATGTAGTTCTCCCTTAGGACCAGGGAGAGGTGAATTCAGGCAATTTAGGTATGGTTAGGCAATTTGTTGGTTGGTAAAAATATTGATATTGGTAGGGTAATGTTGTTGGTGTTGGTAAGGAATTGGCGATGTTGGTATAGGTATAGGTGAAGTGAAAGTTAGCCTACCCAAGTGGTAGGGAACCGTGTCCTGATTAAGGTCAACACATAATCCTAGATTCGGGTAAAAGAGGGAAAAGTGTTCCGTAGTTGAAAAGAGCCAAACAAACCACATAATAACGTAGAATGAGCTTGAACCCCTAGGTACCTTGCATAGACGAGAAGTCGATAGGTGAAAAGAGTTGTATAATCACAATATATCGGGTATACGTCACGTCCCTTGAGTTTTGTTGTTTAAACAAATGGTGAGGTGAGGTGGATGGTGTAGCTGAGGCGCAGAGAACTTGTTATAAAGTGAGTATCCTGACGAAAGAGAACCAAACCTAAATAGACAAGTCCATGACTCAAAAGTGCTTTTGAATGCGGCTTTTATTTTGCTGAATATAGACTGATCGATGCGGGAAGTCTACAAGGGATATGTATTTTGTTACTCTTGAGGTCTTCACGAAGCTGATCAATGCGAGAAGCTTCTGATAAAGGCTGACTGTGTATAGCTTGTCCTTCAAGGGAGCGATCTATTTATATAGTAGAGATGCGGCATTTGTGTATATTTATCCTTCGGGAGCAATCTATATATAATAGCAGCAATAGTTTGGCATATAGCTGTCCTTCGAGGGAGTAGTCTATGTATAATTTAGAGGTCTAGATGTCCGTTGGGCATAAAGCATCTAGTTTTGTAGGAAGTTTGACTCAAGAAAATCCCATAAGTGTTTAATTAAGAATGTGTCATTTTGATACTTTGAAGTCATGGACTAGACTAAAAAGGGGAAGGCATCTTTAAGGGGAGGTGATAATCAAACCATGTGAGCTTGATTTGATTTTGAGATGTAGGAAACAAAGTGTATGCGGTGGTAAATGAGCTCAAGGGACGAGCGCAAGGTAGATAAGAAGTGACATAACACTAAATTCAACAGTAGAATGGTCGAAGATGCAAGGCATTAAGGGGTTCAGGCTCAGGTTTACCATTAAGCGAAGCTAAACGATAAGTGCCTGATCCATAAGTGTGAGTGATAATGTAAGGCCCAATCCAATTTGGAGCAAATTTTCCACGTTTGCTCTTTTCTAGTTTGGTTACATGTTGATTTTCTTTGAGGACAAGATCACCAACCTTAAAGGTACGCTCATGAAGTCACTTATCATAAGCGCTTGATGCGCTTTTGATAGATTTGAAGGTGGTCAAGAGCTGTAAGACGACGCTCGTCAAGAAGCTCCAATTGGGCTAACCGCTCTTGGCGGAAATCATCATTGGTGAGAATATCCTGAAGAGATATTCTTAGGGAGGGTATTTGTATTTCGAGAGGCAAGATAGCCTCGGTACCATATACCAAAGAAAATGGGGTGGCATTAGTGGAGGTACGAATGCTAGTCCGATAAGCCCAAAGGGCAAAAGGGATGTGATCAGGCCAATTTTTCCCAGAATTATTAACAACTTTCATGAGAATTTTGGTCAGGGTTTTGTTAGAAGATTCGGCTTGGCCATTTGCTTGTGGATAGTATGGTGACGAGAAGCTAAGTTTGATACCAGAAGTTGTTACAAAGGTCTTGTAACAACTTATTTTTGAAAGATTTTCCATTATCTGTTATCAGGTGATGAGGAACACCAAAACGATAGATAATGTGATGGTTAATGAACTCTATGATTTTTTCTTTTTGGTTGAAATGAGTGGAATGGCCTCCACCCATTTTGTGTAATATTCGGTTGCTGTGATTATCCATCGGTGACGTTGCGAAGAGGGTGGATGAATCTCACCAATAAGGTCTAAACCCCATTGTGAGAAAGGCCAAAGATCTCGTGCGACCTGTAGCGGATGGCTAGGAGTATGTTGAAGGTTGGCATGTTGTTGACACATAACACAATGCTTAACATATTCATAGCAGTCGTTATTAAGAGTAGGCCAATAATAACCTAGGCGAAGGATTCGTTTGGCCATGGCAAGGCCACTAAAATGTCCACCACAAATACCGTCATGGACTTGTTGGATGGTATAGGTGACCTCTCGCGCCGGTTAGACATCGAAGGAGGATGCCATCAAAGCCATGTTTATAAAGGAGTCCCCCCATGATGACATAACGAGAAACACTTTTAAGAAAAGCACGTTTTCCGGTACTCGTTAGGTCAGGTGGGAGAACAGAGGTTGTGAGGTAGTCATGAAATTGGTGATACCAGATATCCTGTGAATTAGTAGACACAGTATTTATCATACAAACATCCGGGGTGGAGTAAGATGGGGCAAAGAGTTGTTGGACCAAGACGAATATGTCAGAGTCAGTTGGTGAGGCAGGAATTTGCGAGGCTAAGCAAGCCATAGTATCCGTAAATTTGTTAGTGGAGCGGGGAATGGTTTGGATAGAATAATGAGTAAATAAGGTCAAAAGTGAATCTACGTAGTGTTTGTACTTTTGAAGTTCCTCATTTTTACATTGGTAGATGCCCATAACTTGATTGACTACCAATTGAGAGTCACCGAAAATGTTAATAGATTTAACACCTAAGTGTAACGCGACCTGGAGACCCAAAACAAGGGCCTCGTATTCTGCTGTATTATTAGTGCAGGGGAAATTGAGCCGGAATGAAAGAGGCATAGGCTCAGCGTCAAGAGGAATGAGAACAATGCCGGCCCCTCCGCCGCGCTGGCATTTGGATCCATCGAAGAAGAGGGTCATTGGATACGACTCCTCACTGAGTGAAAGAGTGGCGATGAGTTCGTCGGGGAAAGTAAAATTGGTAAATTGTTCCCCAGGTAAAGGGGCTTCCGCGAGTTGGTCTGCGATAGTTTGTCCTTTGATTGATTTCTGGTGTACAAACTCAAGGTCGAGGTCAGCGAGGAGCATAAGCCATCGGGTGATGCATTGGTTTAGATGAGGCTTGGCATACATATAATGGATGGGGTCCGTGTTGGTGATGATGAAAGTTTTGTGATTCAGGAGGTAGTGTCGGAGTTTGGTGGCCACGAATGATAGGGCTAGGCACAACTTTTCTACATGTGTATACCTAGTCTCATAATCCACCAGAGTACGACTTATATAATAAACGGCTTGTTCTCGATACTCGGAGTCACGATGTGCGAGCATGGCCCCTACAGCGTGGTCGGTGGCGGAAAGGTAAAGGTAGAAAGGGCGATCGTCCTGAGGTGGGATAAGCACGGGTGGCTGCAAGAGATAGGCTTTAAGAGCCTCAAAGGCTTGGTGACATTCCTCGCTCCATTGAAAGACAATATCCTTTTTAAGGAGATGATGGAAAGGTTGACATCGATCCGAGAGTTGTGAGATGAAACGCCGGATAGATTGGAGTTTTCCCTGCAAACTACGCAATTGTTTGAGGTTAGTGGGTGGGGGCATTTCTAGGATAGCTTTGACTTTAGCTGGATCGACCTCGATGCCACGCAAAGAGACAATAAAACCAAGGAGTTTTCCCGAAAGAACACCAAAGACACATTTCTTTGGTTGAAGACGAACACAATATTGTAACAGGTGATCGAAAATAATGGCTAAAACATCGAGATGTTCACTGCGATGTTTAGATTTGCCAAGAAGATCATCGACATAATCTTCAAGGATAGTGTGCATAATGTCATGAAAAATGTAAGTCATAGCCCGCTGATAGGTCGTACCAGCATTCTTAAGGCCAAACGGCATGACACGATAACAGAAGGTTCCCCAAGGAGTTATGAAGGTAGTTTTATGTTGATCGGCCGGGGCTACCAAAATTTGATTGTATCCCGAGAAGCCATCCATGAGAGAAAGCATCTCATGACCGGCAGTGAGATCAACAAGTTGATCAATACTTGGTAGGGGAAGTCATCCTTTGGGCAAGCGAGATTAAGGTCCCAGAAATCCATACATATCCGAAGTCCCCCCGTTGCTTTAGTGACAGGTACGATGTTAGAAATCCATTGAGGATAGTCAATAGGTAAAATGAAGGAAACAGAAAGGAGTCGTTGAAGTTCTTCTTTGACCAAGAGGGCAATGCGTGGATGCATTTTTCTCAGTTTCTATTTAACTGGTTTGGAATCGGGTTTCAGGGTAATGTTATGGACAGCAATGTCAGGATCGATTCCTGGCATGTCAGCGTAGGACCAAGCGAAAGCTTGGCTGCGAGCACGGAGGAAGGTAGTGAAGGCAGTTTGTTCTGATGCGGTAAGAGATTGTCTGATCTTCACAATGTGAGGATCATCCTTGGTGTGGATGTTGATTTCTATAGTCGACTCATTCAACATGGTTTGAGTATCAGATGGCAAGGTGCGTTGAATATAAGAGTCATTCGCGCCAAGGTAAGTGAGGATGGAGTCATCATCCTGGCACTCAACGACATTAATTGAAGGTGAGTCCTCTTCAATCATGTCTGGATACAGGAGGGGAAGAGAAGATGGGTCTTCATTATCGCGTTGATAAGTGAGAGGACCCAGGAAGATAGCATTTATGAAAAAAAAAAGTTAGGAGGGATAGATTCAGGGTCTATCGGCTCTGTGGGTGACGATGGAAAAATGGGTGATAATGGTTCGGAAGGGGTGACTTCGTTGTCTTCCTGGATACAACGGATAGGTGGTGTTTTGGTGTAGGTGGTTCAGAGAAGCCAAGACCACAACGATCCTTGTGTTTGCGTGTGGTAATGGGGATGATCGTATGTCGGCCTTGTTCATAAAGACCGAAACCGAAGCCCTTCCAAGCACAAGCGTCGTCAGGAAGGTGAGAGCGAAACGACGATTAGTTAAATATTGAAAATCAGATTGGAAAGGAACCACGCCAAGAGGAGGTTCAGGGGTAACAGAAGATGTATCGACACCCCCATACGTTAAGTTAGTGCGGAAATTAGGTGGTCGTAGGGGATTACTTCCCCCACACGACGGTCATAGGTAGGATGCGCATGTAACTGTCCGTACTCCTGTGGGGTATGGAAAGTGCTAACGTTATATAGGCGATACTCCCCCAGCGTAAGGTGTTGAAAAACATCTACTAAGGGGTCTGAGGTTGGGATGTTGTCTGCGGAAAAGGAAGTGGTATTTGCGTGACGGCGGTTTCATTGGTTGAAGGTGTAGGTACGGTTGAGGTGGATGGTAGAGGTGCGGTTGAAGTGGATGGTTGGGTTGGATGAATGGGTGTCTTGACTGGTACAAGCACATCATTAGGGTGATATAACATATTGCAGGTTTTGAAGGGGGGAGGATCAGCTTTTACGGTGTAGGACTTCCCCTCGTACTCAAATTTTATGCATCTATGTAAGGTGGAGGGAACGCATCCCATAGCCCGGATCCAAGGGCGGCCTAACAACATATTGTATTGGAACTCTCCCTCAAGGACATAGAAGAGTTCGGGTAAAGTACGTGGTCCTACATGAATGTTAAGGATCACGGTGCCTAAGGTAGAAGTAATAGCATCATTGAATGACCGCAACATGATGGGGTTGGCACACATGCAGCTAGAAGGGATATTCATTTGTTGGAAGGCTTTTGAAGAGATGATGTTTAGGCTAGCCCCCGTCAATCATAACACGACGTACTCGGATGTCCCGGACGTAAGCTGAGATGAAAAGAGCAGGGTCAGGCTCTTCTGCACCAAAGTCAACAATTTCATCTTCGGAGAAACTGACAGCAGCGGCTTGTTGTACAGAGACAGAAGTGGTTGGGGTGGTAGGTTGTTTGGTGAGGGAAGCAACGTGATTGGGTGTTAAAATGGAGGCAACGGGAAAGGTTTCGTTGGGTAGGACCTCTATCCCTTGAAGGATCTCAATGAGAGCGTGTCGATGAGATTCAGAAGTTTGAATGAGATCATACAGTGTCATTTTTACAGGTGATTGGTGAAGCTGTTTGATCATGGTACGGTGGGCAACTCCATCAGAGATGGGGTAGGCAGGTCCACGAATAACCACTTTAGGTGGTGGTGTGATCGGGATGGTGGACGGAGAAAGAGAGGCCGCAGGTGTGCTTCCTTTAGCTTTCTCGTTGTTTTTCTACCCTCGAGTAGCAACACTGATCATGTTGATCTCATGAACACGAGAGGAGGAAGATGGTAGGGATAAATCATGGGCTTCGAGAGGTGGGGTTGTAATAATGATAGATCTTGGTGAAGCGGGGACAGGTGGTATAGGAGAGGAGATTGAAGCTAAAGGTTTCTCCCTTCGTAAGTTGTCTTTTTTAACCTTTCTATCAGAGCGAGGTGACTGACGAAGGATGGCTCTCAAAGCTTTGCATCCCTCTACATCATGCCCTGGTGTGCGGTGATAAGCGCAGATTTTAGACTCATCATAACCTATAGGTCGAGGTTTAGATGGATCATAGGGTCTAAGTGGGGGTAGGGAAATGGTCGCATTCTCCACCAACACATCAAGGATCTTGGCGTAAGATCCTTTGAGTGGGTCAAAGTCAGAGGAAGATGAGGGTATTGATTGGGTGGGTTTTGGTAATGTTTGGGTATGGTTGGTTCGTACGGGTGGTGGTTGAGACAAGGGGTATTGATGAGTGGTTTTAACTAAACGTGGCTTCTTCGGCGCAGAAGTCAAGTTTAGCTGGTTAGATGGTGAGGCTCCAAATAACGTGGTGGTGGGGAACAACCATGGAGAAAGTGGGGCGACCGCAAACAAATCCTTTGATGATGGAGTTTGTTTAGGGTTGATAGGTGGACAGGATCTCTGTATGGGTGTAGAAAGTGTAGGTTGTTTTAGAGAAAATGCAGGAGGTGTGATGTATTGAGGCAAGGTGGAGGGGTGAGGTCCCAATATGGAAGGTAGGTATGACGGCGAGGGTTTTAGTGGTGACAAAGGTAGGGATTGGATTTGAGGAGATTGGATTTGTCTCCTAGGTGGATGGATGGATTTATTTTTGGATAAATCTAACCGTTTAGGTGGGTGTGTTAAACTGGGTATCGGTGGAGTCCCAAGCGTAGGGGAAGGTTTGGTTAGGTTAGTAGATGTGGATGAGGTATTTGGTAGAGATGAGGGGGGTGAAGATGAGGACACAGGCATTTTGAGCTTTTGTAAACATCTTGGGTATATGGTAGAGGTGTCGAGATCAGTCATCTGCATTTGAGTAGAGCATGGTGTACTCAAACGTTCCCATAAAACCCGTCTATCTTCTGGGGAATGACAATCTTCAGGTGTGAATTGGAACTTTGATATGGAAGAGAGGTGTGTTGTGATCCCGGTCCACTGTGGGTGTGATACAGGGGGTAAATGAGGCACTGCATCGATGGGTGTTAAGAGGTCAACCGGTCGCTGAAAAGATTTAGGCGATGAAGAACTAATAGGTAGAAGGGCATGTTTGAGGGGATCCGTCATGATTAAAGAATGTGGTGATGTTGATTCGAGAGGTTTCTCTCCTAAGGATGACAGAAACAGGGCGAGTCTTCTTCTTTTATAGCAAGAGCGATGGAAGGAGATGTTTGGGAAATAGATAAGTTAGATAACATCCGCTCACAGTCTTGCAGGGATGTGGTGTAAGAAGGCTCATCTGTGAGAAGAGAACTCTGGACGGTTGATTCCTTTATGGGTAAAGGAATGGTAAGGCTATTGTCTTGTCTTGATGGTGGTGAAGGGGATTCGGGTCCCTGCGTTAGTGAAGAGGTTTGATTCAGAATTTCCTCAATAGAGGCTTTTGGTTGAGAGTCGAAAACTGCATGGATTTCATGAACACTCTCCTCGGCTAAGATATCTTGGTTTACATTACTGTTAGATGAGTGGTTCGGGAATGGTTTGTTGAAGATTTTCAAATTTTGGTTAGCAGGGGCATTAGGATTATCGAGGGTTATATCCCCTGCATCAACCATTTCCTGCACTATGTTTTTCAACATCTTGCAGTTTTCGTGACTGTGTCCCTTTACGCGGTGAAAGTTACAGAAGTCATTTTCTTTGTACCAAGAAGGTATAGCATGGGTGGAGTCAAACCCGGAGTGAGGTTTAACAGGAGGCAAGGTGATAGCTCGGCTTTGAGCAATTTTTCCAAGATGACACCATAAGTTTCTCCCAAGGGAGTGTAATTGATGGGCTCGCTTTATACTTATAGGTGGTTTTTGGTGGGGTATTAGACGGTGCTTGAGATTTGACCATCACCGCGTGTACAGCTCCTTTTGATTTCGAAGCAGTCGATGTGTGAGAATTGGTGGTGTTGGGTTTGTTGGTGGGGTCTTGGGTCCGAAATTAGGGTTTTTGTTGCGCAACCGCAATTTCTCTTCCTCTAAGGCTCGAATCTCTAGTTTTGAGCCATAGTAAAGGCCTCATCAAAGGTGTGGAAAGTTTGAATTTGGAGGGTAGGAGAAATGTGCTTAGCGCAGGCCCGCGTAAAGAGTTTGATAAGTTCGGCCTGAGGCAAGGCATAAGTAAGTTGGTTGATGAGGCCCCGCCATCGTCCAACGAAATCTGCGATAGATTCGTCTTCAAATTGTCGGATGGCATAGAGGTCGGTGATAGATACTTTCTTAGCAATATTAATGGAGAAATGATCCAAGAAAGATTGGGCTAGTTGGTTAAAAGAGAAGATCGAGTGCTGGGTTAAAGCACTGTACCATTCCAAGGTGGGTCCTGATAAGGACATGGGAAAGGTGCGGAGTAGCAAGGCATCGTCATGAGCAATCAAATAGCAAGCATGTCTAAATGATCGCAAGTGTTGTTGAGGATCCTCTTTACTATTAAAACGAGTGAATTTTGGTAATTCCCATTGAGGAGGATATGAATGAAGAGGGACAGAAGGGTGGATAGGCTCCCGACAAACTTGCTCGTATGTCAGGGCGCTACGACTTCCTGAAACAGAAGCCTCCAGATTTTACATTTTGTCCATCATTTGTTTGATGAAATCCGTGGTTGGATGAGATGTTGGTGTGGTTGTTGTAAAAGGTGGAGGATTGGGCCAAGGGCCTCCACTAGACAATGGTGGGGTTAAATGTTGATAAGGTATTGAGGATGAATATGTTGAGGAGACCGAATAGGGATGTCCTATATAAGGTGTCGAAGCCACCGGATAAGTGTGTGGAAATGAAAAGGTGGGCGGAGCTTGAGAAGGAAAGCTCGTGTGGATAGGTGGAGAGAGAGCAAGTTATGAAAGGGGCAGTCGGCGAGAGAGACGAGGTAGGAGTAGTTGGCGGTAATGATATGTGGGGCCCCAGATTAACCAAAGGAAAACCAATCTGTGTCGTATGAACCTCTGAAGCCACTGAGTTGGGAGACGGGGCCAAGGATGAAGAAGGTAAGGTGGAGTTATTAGGTGGAGAAGGAGCTAAATGAGCAGCTATACTGATAGGCATACCTACGAGAAGCTGACCGTCGGGTGTACGGTCAGGGGTATGAGACAAATAGTACTGTACAGCGCTAGGATTAGCATCTAAAAATTTGGCAAATTCCTTATCTCCTACAGGGATTTTGGGAACCTCACTGGTGTCCGTAGGGTTCCCCATAGAATGTGAAGGGGGTGATTCAGGAAAAGGCACAGAGCAGGCATGTGAAACCATGGTGGTGGCTTGCTTCTGAGTGATAACAACCATGGACAAGAGTACACAGTAGGGTTTCAATCTATCAGGAACAGAAACAACCCCAGAATGTTGAAATTGGTAGGTTGCTGGTTTGTCAGGGACTGTAAAAGACTGTAACCGATATCGATCTTGCTAAATGTCGATGTCGGTTATCTATGCATGGCGTCGGTCAATTAACCGATGTCGGTATAATAGGACTGGTATAAGAAACTGTAAGAAGCTGTTGATTTGAGTTTTTAACAATGCTTAGTACATCTATCAAACTATTCTGAAGTGATCATTGACAGTATAGGACAGAGAAACAAAGCTAAAAACAAGCAAGATGCACACGCAAATCCAGAGACTAACCCTAGGATTAGTTTTAATTATTGTGGGCTTATGCCTTAGACGCAAGGTGATGTCAATCCTAGACAAAAGACTTAGGGGAAATGTCAAGTTTGTTTTGGCTTATAAGGTTACCTCAATCGGGCGGAGGAATACCGGAAAAGGGGGGATGTTTGAGTTGTTGTGTTGATTATGTCGTGATTCGGTATGTGTTGTGCAGTGAAAGTAAGATTAATTTCTTGTCAATACCATGGATATCACCCCCACGTGTACGACCTGTTACTTAATCTATGTTCACTAGAATTGAAAGCAGCAAGCAAGAATGTGATGCACGTGTTTTAAACCCAAATCGAAAATGATATTCGATGAAGCAAAAGAGATGACTTTCACTAATGCAAAGATGTGAAAGCAAAGAAAATTCTTTTACCAAAATAACAAAATACCTTGTGAATATCTAGGAGAAGAAAATAGCAAGTATGCTCCCTATATGAAAGCAAGCAAGGATCAAAGAAACCCGAAATGGGTCCCACCGGGCATGCCAAAATGTTTCACACAGAATGTTTCATTCTTGGAATAGAGTTGCTTCTATCCTTTTATTCTCTTGAGAAACAGATAAGGGTTAGGGCTAGGAGGAATACCTGTTGAATGTTGGGAGGGTGTGTGCATACCGTAGAGAGAGATCAGATCGACTGCGAAGAACTCCTTTTTGTCTTGGAAGGACTACCTACAAGTAAGAATACAAGACCACCAGATTTTAATTAGACAATAACTGAGGGAACTGCCTTGGGCCCAGGAAATATAAAACTTCCTTTCGAAGGTGGTCAGTTCCCCTACTAATATGAATTAACACAAATGATTGTAAAATCACAATTTAATTGCCTCGTTAAAACAATAGAAGAAAGGCTGGTTTTGGTTTTGAATCACAGTGACCGATGCCGGTCACTGTCACCGGTACCGGTTGCTGATAACCGATATCGGTAGGGGCAATGTTTTAGGGGCTTTTGGTGAAGGTTGGTTGTAGGGTGGTTGTGTTGTTTATAAGGCTGGTAAATGAGTGGGGTTAGGTAACGGGGTGATGAAAAGGACTCAGAGAGTATGGGGAGGGTGTTCTTAGGGTAACGTAAAGGTAGAGGAATGACAGTTAGATGTAGTGTGTTACTGGGTAGTAGATCTAGGAATAGACTTATAATGGCTGTGATTCAGAAGTTCAAGAAATGTTATTAAAAGGACATACAAGATACTACTTACTGGTTATTGATGAGGATGCAGGTCCAAGGACTGTGATGACAAAGGTAGAACTCAGGTAGGATGATCTGACAATCAGAAGATGAGTTATCTTCCCTCCCAATGTTCGGATGAGTGTCACAGGGCTCTGGTTACTCAGTTGCAGTCTTGGGCTTAATGTCCTCCTCTGCCAACTCTTCTTGTTTCTTCACTTGTCTCTGCTCATCCAAATGAATTCCCGATCTTCCCCAAATGAATTTTTGGATCCTTTGTTTTTGGTTGGGGGAGGTCATTTACAGGGAACCGATGGCGGTTACGTAACCGACGGCGGTCGCGTAGAAACCGGTATCGGTTCAGTCAAAGTGGGCTATTTTTAGTAAAATAGCCAATTTTCCCTCCTTTTCTCCCGAGGGATTAGATTAGTCATTTGTGGGTGCGAGTGGTCAAGTCATTGGATGAGGTCTTAATTAGGGTTTTGGGTGCGAGTGAGGAGTCATTAGTCATGAGTGTGGATGTAGACCAAGTTATAGGTCTTAATTAGGTTAGTTTAGGGTTAGGACTAGGTCATGATGAGGTGGTGAAAGCATGAACTCTTAACCCATAATGCTAAGGTTAGAAATAGAACTAAACTGAAGTGGTGGATATAGGTAAACTCCAAATGATCCCCCTCTTTTGGAGCGTATGGAAGTTTTTTTGATAGGATAATTTTCCCCAAAAGTTGACCAAATGCATGAACTCTTGCAGGTGGAATGGAAATATCTTCATAGAAACCAAGGTGCACATTAAAAAGAGCTAGCAAAGACAAGTGTTAGTAAGAATAAACATGCATGGATAAATTAATGTGTAAGCTACACAAACAATGTTTAAGCTACTAAGAAATATAGTAATGTAAACACACAAGAAGACAAAGTAAACCACACAAAGTGGGTTGCAAAAATGTTACATCACTCATGATGTCGTAAGACACACAAGGCCATCATGGCCGCATATAACAAACAAGTTTTCATACCGGACATAGGGCAAGGACCACATATAATAGAAAACAAAATAATAAATTACAAACAACAGATAGCCATGGAAGTAATTAATCCTATAAAAAAATGTTGCACATGAATCTCCTTTTAGCATGTTAGAAAGATAACCAATATGTCAAAAGCATGTATAACCATGTAATATAGAGTGATAAGTACAAAATGAAACAATAGCACCTATGAGAGATGAATGTGGATGCCCTTAGTGACCAATTTAGGATGGGTAGAAGGTGAGAATCCATACTACGTGTAAAACACCTGTATTTGTGATCATAACTAAGAAAATTTTGAACACACATGTGTGTATGGTATAGATAAATGACATATAAGAGTTCTAACAAGCATGTGTAATCAAGCGACCATATACAAGTAAATGCAAACAAGAGTAAAAGAAACCAAGATATGTAATATGTTGTGGATGGATGAAATGGAATGAAATATGGATGATATGAGCCATGTGCCCCGAGTGAGTATAAATGTATGTAATGAGGTTCATTTAGTTTTCCCGCTTAATAGTAAAGCATGATCTATCAAGGAGAGTACGTCACCGGGAAATGGTTGAAATGTGTGTTGTGTATAACATGTTGTGATGACTATGTATGTGTGATGATAGGTGACCTAGAAATGATGTGTGCATGACCCTTATAGCCAAAGTGTATATCACTACTAGATGAATAGAGGGAGTGGTGATATAGGATAAAGTGTATACCACTACAAGATGAATAAAGGGAGTGATGATGTAGCCTAAAGCATATACCACTACAAAATGAAGGAATAGGTGATCATTTAGCCTATAATGTATGTCACTAACCTAGTAATGTCGCATGATAGAAGTTTGATTGATGAACATGTGTGCATGATAAGGTCCACTTGATTTGTAAACCCATGGCAATCAACTATGGGTGAGGAACTAAAGCGCGTCATAGGGTAGTGATTATAACACGTAGAATAGTATGTACGATACTAAGAGATGATCATATGTTGTGTTTAATGTGTAATGTATAATGTATAAGATGTAATTTAAGGTGTGTATGTAGACTAAAATTAGTAGACATGATGAGTAGTATGTATAATGAGTAGGATGTAATGCTAGACTCGTAGACAATAGGGGTGTGACATATGTATGGTGAACACTAATATGATATGTAAAGTATGTATGATATGTAAATATGTAATGGTAAAAATGATGTAGCCTAAATGTAGGATGTATGACATAGGATGTGTGAAGAGTCGTGATGTATAGTACCTATTGTGTAGTGTGTGGGGTTCATGTGTAATGTGTATCCTTCAACGGATAAGTGTGAATTGAAGCACAAGAGTGTGTCATCGTGTAATGGCAATGCTAAATTATGAGATGAGTATGCCTATGATACAAAAGTGATTTATGAAAGTGTGAAGATGATATATATGTCTATGCTAAGTGGGGGTGTTTAGATGATATTCCCCCAAAAATGTAAAATGAAAGATGAAATCATGTATCGTTATCTAAAATATCATCACTTTCAAGTTCATATTCAAATGGGTAAGCATTAGTTACTTTGTAATAAATATCATCTAGTTGATCATGTAATGAGCCATTGAGGTGTAAGTTATACATACCCATGGAATATTCCTCATTAGTGAATGGAGGAAGTGGAAAACCATGTGCATACCAACGAGTGAGATTTTGCAAATAGCCAATAAAATACTATATTGCAAATAAAGACATGACCAAATGTCATACGAAAAGATATGTTATTATGATCAGGATTAAGAGTGCCCCCAATATAATAAAGCCATGATTTCCCTAATGTAAGTGGTGCAAATTGAGCATTATGTGTAAGGAATATTGTGAGGTGAAAGACACAAATACCATAAGTGGAAATGATGTGAACAAACCCACAATAAAGGTGAGGAGCATATGATGTGGGATAGAGGTCCTCAAAAGAAAATCCTAGTCGAGATAAACCCTGATTTGTACATATAGTGTCCTCATAAGGAGGATAAAATGGAATATATTCCCAATATTAATTGTTCATGAAAATTGTGCAAGTAAATGGTGGGTATGCTAACGGAGGTGGTACATGTGAAGGTCTAAGTGATAGAGTGATGTCCATAGACTGGACATGGACCATAGATAAGGAATTATAGAAGTAGAAGTGGTAGGTAGTGTAGAAGAAACTACATCTATCACACAAATGGAACCTTCAAGTGGTGGTAAGTGAGGTGGGTCATCCATAGGTTGAGGATCATCGGAGCATCAGTATGTGGAATAAAAATACTAGTATTAGGATCATGAATACAGATCGGAATGGGTCATGGTCATGAAGAATAGTATATTCAATGCCTTCATGGAGGAATTTAACACAATGATGCATAGTAGATGCGACAGATTGCATGACATGAAGCCATGGCCTATTGAGTAGATAGTTATAGGATACTGGGAAATCAATGATGAAAAACACGGTAGGGATTTTTTGGTCCCTACTTGTGATAGGTAGTGTAATGTGACCAACACATGGATGAACAAAACCATCATAAGCACATAGTGAAATACAAGATGGATTAACGTCACGAGATGAAATACCGAGGTGTTGAAGGAATGACATGGGACATAGGTTGAGATCTGACCCGTTATCAATTAAAGTGTGCTTAATACCCATATTGAGAATAGGGATCATATTATGCAAGGGTTGGTCATTCTTAAAAGTTTTTAAATCAACAAGAAGAATAGACTTGAATGATAAGTGTTGAGAAAATGTGCCTACAAAATCTTGATATCTTGATTTGGGGTGAATATTAGAATAAATGTGGGTAGTAGATAGAAGATGTTGGAATTTATACCTTACATCAAGATGCGTAAACAAATAATCAATGGTTTATATGTTCATGATGGCTAGGCTCTAGGATGACAAAGAGTGAGGATATTATAGGCGTGAAAAGGAGTATAATTTCACTAAAATAATTAACTAAAATTTTGAATTTATTAAGTTAATCTAACTAGGAACAAAATTAAATAATAGTAAATAAAAGTAGTAAATAAATATAGAAAGTGACCCAAGAAACCAAGCTAATGAAAATAGAAACCCTAATATGCAAAGAAGGGTTGGAAGGAGCTTAGCTGATTTATTAAGCTTGTTGGACTGTGTCACATAGTCAAGCTAGAGAAACAGGAGGAGGAAATGAATATGATGAGGTCTAGTAAAGTGTAGATATGGGAAATTTGATTGGAATGAAGCACTTGGGAGAGGATCAGGACACCTATGGGTGACCTAATCTACATAATGAGAACCTTGGTCTATGAAAGATGTCAACAAACCAAACTTTTAGGGTTGTTAAATAATCAAGCCTTTTTTTTTTCTCGTCACATTAACTTTTATGTACTCGTTTTATGTCATGGATAAGCAATGATTGAGAAGAGACCTGTAAAACCCCAAGATGAACATCAAACCCCTAAAAAAGAAAGATGCATATGAAGGGGTCAGACTGTCCTCAACTACCACAATGGTGGACTTACTAACTCAAGTGTTTCACTACATATCAAACTTGATATAATTATATGTGATTGTCTATGAAATCATTCCCTAGGTTGTCTTGTGCCATTCGCACATTGTGAAGTAGTGAGCTATAACTATGTGTACAAAATGTAATGTAATTTTGGATTGTGTGTGCAAGAACTAGTTAGCTATACAAGCAACATCAAGGCTAACACCTAATAGCTTCAATCCAATGCTAAACTAAAATATATGCACCATCATTCTTAGAGCTTAAAAAAGACTAATCTACCAACATCTTTGCATTAGAACATGAATAAACATCAAACTAATATGTTAAGAAATTAATCTCTATCTCTATTGAATGTTAATCAATGGAATGAACCTATTTAGATCCTTAACAATCAAAAGGGTTGATTGTATGTTTGAATCCCAAGGTTTCAAAAATGGACTCTTTTCAATCCATGGTTAAACGACCATTTTACATATCTCCATATGACTACAAACTTGGATGGATGAATGCAAGAAATTAAGATAGCTATCTCCTCTAATGGAACAATGCTCTAAGATGATAAAATGGATATAGCTTAGGCTCTATTCTCATTTAGGTATAATTATAATGGTAAGAAGAGGGATCCTTATATAGTCCAATGGATAAATGAACCTCTACATCCCTTTACATGTGGGATAATAGTTAGGTTGAGTTAATTTGGGATGATCATGGTTAAAAGGGGGTCGAGTCAACCTTAGGGGAGTTTGTTTTTGCCTATAGTGACTCATGGGGTTTAAGTGGATTTATTAATTAGCCCAAGTGATTAATTAATACGTGAGCAAGCTTTATAGGATATTTTAGAAGAATAATTAGTATGATTTAGGGAATAGAAAAGGTTTAGGATAAATAAATGATGATTTATTTATCTAATAGAAGAAGAAACTTAATTAATTACAAATAATTAATTAAATTCAAGTAGAAAGGGGTTTAATTAACGGAATGTCATTAATTTTCATCTTTGCTAGATAGAAGGGTCAATTAATTAGTATAATGTAATTAATTAATGATGATAGAAGAGAAAGTGTTTTATGTTTACAATATGTCATCAATTTGTGGGAAATAGTATAATTAACACAATTTAAGTATTTAAATTGCTAGAGCTAAATTATAAGTGTCTACATTTTTCCCTCTTTGGGTTGGTGTAAGTGACACCACTTCAAAAGATAGTACATAGGTAAAATTTTGAAGAGGTAGAAGAAAAATTAGTAGAAGTGAGATAAGCCCCCTCGAGTGTTAATGGGGTGATGAAAACAGCGATCAATGATCGAAAAGATCGAGAGAAATGGATAGAATAATGGGTAGGGGCATGAGGCCCTAAGTGAAGTAGAATAATAGTATTTATAAGAGAATGATCAATAAGAAAGAGAGGAAGAAGGCAGGGAAGAACTAGTCTTGCATCCAAAGTGTAGAACAAATTTCTTATAATTATTTTTCCAAGGATCCAACTCATTGGTCCGTATTAAAAATATAAGCATACGAAAAAATATAATGACATGAAAATCCATGATACAAATAATTTCCCATTGCTAAAAACACCAACTCAATGCAACATATAGACAGAATACAATACGAGAAGGAAACAAATTCACATAACAAGGAAACAAGTACAAATGCACATACTCAAACCAACAATGGTAAAGATGGTTACACAAATATTTTTTTATAAGCCGAATATCCTCAAATGTTTGTGATTGACAAAAAGGGTTAAATATGATGCTCAAAGCAAGGATACAAGCTCAGGGAAATGATGAAGGGTGTAGGGTCCGGTGATAAAGTGTTATACACAATGAAATGGAATTAGGCAACAATATGTTTCGTAGAATCTTTGACAAAGCAAGTAGGCTAGCTTTGTATATGGTTGTAGATCGATGATCTGTGAGTCATTAAATTTGTGAACATGTGAAAATACCGAGAAAGATATGGGATGAATACCATGCGCAAGATATGAGTTTCAGCCGCTATGGGCCTATCACCAATTTTTACAATTTTTTAATTTTTTATGATTTTTAGGATTTTTGAAAAATGTTTAAATTTTTAGGATTTTTCTATTTTCTTGATTTTTTGGAAATTTTTTATTTTTAATAGAATAAATAAGAAGGTATAAGATCATTGGGAAGCAAGAAAATTTCCCCAAGGAGAAGAAACATGTGCTAGGTAATAAAAATATGCCCCAACATGGTGAAAATTAGTTTAAAATGATTATTTAATAAAAATAATCATCGCGGTGGATAGAAGAAGTGTTAAAAGAATCACAATGGTCAAAACATGCCCCTAGGGCATCATAGTGGTGTAAAACAACGAGATATATACCTCTCTCAAGGGGGTAAATCATCATGATCAGTTTTATTTGTTATTGAGCTCTACCAAATTTTTATTGTGAGATACAACGAGAAATTAGCAAGATGTCTAGGGTTGAGCTGCCAAAAATAAGCCGACACCATCCGAGTGTATGCCTGATATGATGAATATGGACCATTCGTTAGTGCCCTAACCTTGCTTGGTGATTTTTAGCATTTATTATTTTTAGTAATTAGTGTAGGATGTGAACGTGTTCCGTAGGGCACGTATGGGGCCAAAGGGTGCATACACATGTACGAAACATGTACACTTAGGTGTACATATCGGTGGCATGTACGCATGAGCGTATGTATCCAAAGGTTGGCATACATAGGTTTGAGAGGAAAATGGGTACACCTAGGCATGTATGAGATGAATGGCACGCATACGACTAAAGATATATGTATGCATTAGGTTAGATGGGTAGGGGATGGTACATGCACAAAAACATATGCACATTTATTTACTACCCATGGTGCATACAGAAGGGCACACGCATGCGCCAGAGGAGGCATGTACATTCCTAAAGGGGTGTGTATACACCACAGATGGGAAAAATCTAAGCTGAATGACTTTTAGAAGAAGAATTTGTGACTAAAAAAGAATGAAATGTTTGATAAAAAATTAGTTAGAATAAAATGGAAAGAATAAGGTAGAAGAAAGTTGTAACAAGTGTATTTTTCTTTTGTATTTTCATTTACCATCACTTCATACAAGAGGGTGACATAGCGAGTAGCTACCATAGAGGCTATATTACGTACACATCACTAACAGATGTTTGCAATCTCGCTAGATGTGACTACAGTGTCTTATGTGGCGCATATGCCTATGATCACCTTAGACCACGGTCTCCTTACAACCTTAACTGAGAGATGGCACTCAGAGAGTTAGTGGTTACGATTCCCGATAGGGGAGATGACAGTTACACTTGAGGATGTTTAGCATATATTCCATGTTCCCATAGTTGGCCAGTTAGTTGAGTATACTATTGATGATGAGGATATTATAGATTGTCTTATTGAGGTGTTTGGTCAATTGTACATACCCCATTGAGGGATGACATTTTATCTAAACTGTTACATCATAAATCCACAATCTCATCGCATATCTTGTATACTTGATGGCACTTGTTAGTGGCATTCTTATCCTTGACAAAACAGTGTTTCCATTCCGCTTGGCCTCATTGGAGTTATAGTAGGGTTATTATGAGGTGAGAGATACTATTGGGGCCAGTGCATGTTGACACACTTGTATTGGGACCTGCATCTGATTACATACCACAGTCAGAAGACCGTGGGTCTAGCAATTTTGTTATAGATCTGGTCATGGGACCATATAGCTATTTCTCACCCTATAGGTGAGTTACGGGCTCGAGATCTAGAGGATCCATCTGTTATGGGATGGGTCTCGATAGGTGGTGACATTTGAGGACATATAGGTAGAACCTACCATTATAGGTGAGTTTTCGATGAGCTTACACAATAGATGATAGTGTGGAGGCCCTACCACTATTATCAGTGGGATGAGGATGTTGATGAGCTCAGCATAGTGATGTTCAAGAACTTTATGATAGGTAGCAGGGGCTACATTTTTTTAGTATTATCATGTGGACCGATGTGCCTAGCAATTTGGGGGTGTTCAAGATGTTCTGACATAGACATGTGGCATAGCCACAAGGCTTCGAGAGATTTGACATCGGGCCCCGTATATAGCTAGCTAGGGCCCAAGCCATTTTTGATTAGATGGTTCCATAGCAGTGGCTTCCATTGAGGCATGTTAGAGATGTCAGGACCACTATTCAATATACTCCTTGGTATTTGACAATGTTACTGCATCATCTTACTATTCCGTAGGAAGCATGGGCCATAGGGGTTAGGGCACCTATAGAGGGTGAGTGGGAGGATGTTAATGGTGGGGAGGAGGAGGAGGAGGAGGATGAGGGAGGGCGATAGGTTAGAGGAAAGGGTGCTCCACTAATACACTAGTAGGTACAAATACAATGTGTTCGGGTATGACATATTGATATTCCTCGAGTGGGCATGGTTATAGGACTATATGTCCCACTACAATAGGTGTCAGTATAGAGAGCGCCACATGGTCCTCTTGCAAGAGGAGTTTCATAGCAGGGCCACCTCATATCACTCGAGTGATGGTGGAGATAAGATGATGGGGGAGATTGGAGAGGTATACGGAGATAAGAGATAGATAGATGTACTTTAGTTATATCCTCAACAGTCATAGTTGTCCAGTTGTAGGCTACAATGGAGAGGGACTAGACCATGGTCCAGTACATGACACTCACGGACAAATGGGATCATACCGAGCATAGGCTAAAGACACCGATGACCTAAGTGGGATGAGGTAGGGCATAGGCTAGCCAAGGAGGTGATGGTGCCATATGGTCTCAAAATATATGGCAGATGGTGGCCCAGATGTCACAAATTACGAGCACCCTAAAGTAGGTACAGGCTCATGTCCTTATCTTGTTACTACAAATAGGGATAGATATGTTACCTTTGTAACATTCCCATTTTAAAACTTTATAACTAAGGGAATTTTTATTATCATACATAATGGTCTTTGTTATAAATTAAAATAATTTAGAACACACATTCCAATGCCAATCCATCTCATAACATAAAATCATATGCAATCGCTTTGTAAATGACTTGGTGAAATAGTGATATCTAATTTCATGACTCAATATTAAACCAATATCTCATGTTAACTCATTAATGTGTATACTACATATATTTGGTTTCTTTTACCTTTTAGGGGTACCCAAGTGTTATATCTTAGAGGCCTATCTCGAATATCTCATTCGATATTCATCTAAAATCCTACATCTTAGACTAGGTAACATACGAGAATGCAACCAATAGCTTGCGATACTTTGGCTAAAGTTTCTAAACATGTTTATCATGTTTACAATCCTAGACATAATACTCATTAAATGGAATAAGTCCCTCACCACGTTTGTTCATTATCTAGAGTGGTCTTTTCTAACTTATTTCATTCCAATATGGTTCAAGGTTTCACACTAGACAAGATTAACAACATGCACTAGTGTGGAAGACTACTCATGGTGACTTAGGATAACTAGAAACACCCAATCAACATTATGTTCCTATTCTGTATAGGGTAGAAGGCGTGACCTAGTCTTACACTTATGTCGATCAAGTTAACAAACTAAGTGAAGTGTTGAGACATAACAACTACATCCTATATCCTCGTAAAAATATTTTCATTACGAAGGTATTATGATGCGGTTGGTGTGTACCAACATCCAACTAAGTTTCCTCTCTTTGGACTAACATACTTAAGATTATAAGTTTATTAACCCATTTAATCATTGTCTTAAAGATTAATTACAACAACGCTTAAAGATTCAACTAACATCATTTAACCTATAAGGTTACAAGTTGAAGTTACATGTGAGGTAGGTATGTAGGTAAAATCTGCTTCCTAACCTTTCAATTACATGTTTAAATTTTTCATTAAATAAAATAGCTTGTATCATATAACGACATGATTGATCTTAGAGTTATGAAAGTGTGTTCATTAAGTCCTTTCTTATTTCATCCTTAACTTAAACAAGTTTAATTAAAACCTTTATTTTAGACTTCATGAAGATGAAGTCTAAATCCCATTTAATTCCCTTTTAAGCATTCCATATTGGATTAAAGAAATCTACCTAAGGAAGAACACATTCAACCATTCACTTATTATATTCATAACACTTCTTCAGAAAAGTTTTATGATTGATTTCAAGGAAAATATCCTTTTTCCCTATATCAAGGACTAATTTCCATTTATGAAAACAAATTACATATGTTTCAAATACATCAAGAATTCACACACACACACACACACACACACACACACACACACACACACACACACACACACACACACACACATATATATATATATCAATCATAGTTCTTTTATATTGTTTAAGGATCTATTTATGAGTGTCAACTTATTAGTTGCATCCCTTTATGTGAATATAAACCAACTAATATTTCAGATCCTCAAACCAAATCCCATAACACTTAAATATATAACTTCCCTCCTTTATTTAGGATAATACTTAATAATGCATCCTAATTTATGCCAAAGAAGGTATTACAAATAATTATTATTCAACAAACATCAAACCATTTATTCATCAACAAGGAGTGATCCACTCACTGATTACAAAAGTATTTCAGAGATTACAAGGTGTCATAACAACAATATAAAACTAGTTTTATTACAACTTTATTTTCCAACAAAGTACATCTCAAGTAATGACACCACCTAATCATCATAATAAAGATACAATTTATTTTAGTAAAATAGATGGAAGTTTCTATATGTCTTTCTCCTTTCATCTTGTATGAAATCCATCTACAAAATTGTTAGCAAGAGTCGGTTCATTTCAACCGATCATGATAAACACTATAAAATTAAAACGTTGTGCTCTTATCTAATTATTCCAAAAAAACCCTATTGTTTATGAAATAGATATAATAACACAAATGTGTGCATGTATTTGTGCTTAAGCTAAGTTAGATGAATAAGAACTACCACCTAAATAGTTCTATAACAAAGCTAATGACAAAATCTAAGCACCATCAAAGATGAGAGCTAAACAAGATCAATACTAAGCATAATGCATTAACTTTGAATTAACATGCTAAAGTATTCAAACCTCTACTTCTCTAGATTACAAATAAATAAGTAGAAGGACCTATGTAGACTCCATGGAAATCAAATTGATTGTTTTGATCTTCAAGAACCTAGGAATGGGAGCTCATCAAAGCTTGGCTACAAGACCCTTTGACTATTCCCATATGACCCAAGCACTTGGAAAATGCAAGAAAGGAGGCTTAGCTCTTCAAATGGTGAATTTCTCAAGAGTAACAAAGGAAATCTTATAGTCTATTTGCTATGTGCTTTTCTCTTGTCTTCTCAAGGAATTTAGGTGTATGTGTAAAGGTAGGAGGAGGGCTCTTTATATAGCCCAATGGATGAAGCAATCTCTACATCCCTTTTTTGTGGGATAATAGAGATGTTGAGTTAGTTATGGATAAGGGGGTTTAGATAGGGTTGAATTAACTTTAGGATGGTTTAGTTTGTCTTTTAGTGACTCATGTGTATAAAGGGGGCCTATTAATTAATCAAAATGATTTAATTAATAAATGTGCAAGCTTATAGAAGATTTTTAGTGGAATATTAACATGATTTAGATTATAGAAGGGGACTAAATCAATTAAATATAGATTTGTTGGTTAAATGAAAGGGAAGATAATTAATTAATAATAATTAATTAGTTTAGATAGAAGTGGGGATTAACCAACAAAAGGTCGTTAATCGAGTATTTGTTGGATAGGTAGCTTAATTAATTAGCGTAGTGTAATTAATTAATGATGATCGAGAGAGAAGATGAGTGCTCTTGATGGTATGTTGCCAATTTGAAGGAAGGGAGATAACTAGCGTAATTTAAGTATTTAAATTGTTCGGGCATAATTATGGGCGTCTACATTTTCCCATCTTTGGGGTGGCATAAGTGATGGCACTTCAAAGATAGTAGATGGATGAAATTTTGAAGGGGTAGAAGAAAAATTAGTAGAAGTGAGAGATGCCCCCTTGAGTGTTGATGGGGTGACAAAGGAAGATGATCGACGATCGAAAAAGGTGAGAAATAGATAGAATAATGGGCGAGAGGCCAAATTCCCCTGGTGAAACAGAAGATTAGTGGTGAGAGGAAAGTGATGTAGAAGAAATATGGAGAAGCGAGAGAGAATAAATTATCTTATAGACTTTGTATTGGAACAACTACAGTGTCATCATATTGCCAAAAGATCTATGTCATCGGTCCTTATGAAAAATATAAGCATACGACAAAAGTAGAATGACATGAAAAGCCATACTAAAAAAAATTGTCCATTGCTGAAAACACCAAATCCATGCAACATAGAAAATGTAATGCAATATGAGAAGGAAACAAGATCATATAATAGGGAAAACAATTACAAATGCATATATTCAACCCAACAACGGTCAAGACAGTTGTACAAATGTTTTGTTATCAAGCTGAGAGATCCACATGTTCGTGATTGATGACAAGGGTTAAAAATGATGCCCCAAGCAAGGATACATGCAAGGGGAAATGATGATGAATACTGGGTCCAAGTAGAAAGCTTTGTGTGTAACGAAACAACACCAGGAAAAAAGACTTGCCCTAGAGTATAGATGAAGCAAGAAGATAGCTTTGTGAATGGTTGTGAATTCAAAAATTCGTAAATCATGTTGATCGAGGAAGATGTGAAACAAACCATTAGGATATGGGAAGAATACCATGTGCAAGACACAAGTTTCAGCCGTAATAAGAAGGTTACCTATTTTTTAGGTTTTCTACTTATTTAGGATTTTGTGGAGAATTTTTCCCTATTTTTGGATTTTTAAGTGATATATATATTATTATTGTTTTTTTTTGTGTTTTCTAAAATGTGTTAGAAGAAAAGAAAATAGCAGAAATAGAATGAAGTGCCTAGATGCAAAAGAAAATTCCCTAGGTGGAAGAAAGGTGAGACAAGCGACAAATAATGTCCCTATATAATGGAAAAATTAATAAAATAATTATTTTTAAAATAATTATTTTACGAGAGTGTGGATAAGAAGAAAAATCGCTTAGGAGCAATAAAAATTGTCCTAGGGAGAAGAAAGGGGTACTAGATGGCAAAAAATGCCCCAACATGGTGAAAAATAAGAGAAAAATAATTATTTAATGGTGAATAGAGAGGAGAAAACGGAAGTCAAAACAAGCCTCCAAGTATCACGGGTGGTGAAACATAGCTTGATATACCCCACGAGGGGCATAAATTACCGCGAGTAATTCAATTATTCTGACCATCGCTTTAAGTTTTTGCCACAAGGCTCGAGCAGTGACAATAATGATGGTGAGAGCACATGACCTGTTGGTACCCAAATTTTTCTCATTTTCAGTCGAGTAGCATCAAAGATATGGTATGAAGCTTGAAGTAAGATAAATCATGATGTGTGTCATTTTTTAGCCAGGGATGTGATCTAACTAGCACTCAGATTTGTGGAGAGATGGATAGCACTCAAATAGGACTTGATCTTGTCCTAATTGTTTTAGGTTGTGCCTTTTAACCAAGGTAAGAGGACCTATTTTGTAACCCTCGGATGGTGAAGGAGATGAAGATATCCCAAAATTTTTGCAACTAGTATGGAAAGGGCATTGGGAAAATATGATCAACACTCCAAATCGACTTTCACAAGTTGTCACTCCCAGATAATGGAGATATTTTCAATGCAAGGCAAGGGTTACTGAAGACATTATATGATCTGATTTTCTTTGTGCATTTTTGTAAATGGATTGAATTATTTTGTTGACACATAATGCAATGCAGGGGTAGTATGGGTAGGATTAGTTTGTTTGAATGAATTTTGGTGGGAGATTTTTAGACAAGACTAACAGAATCTACCAAATTCTTTGAGGACCTTTGCAAGAAATTTGTAAGACCTAAATAGTAGAATGCTTCAAAAGGGTTAAGGTACTCCTTCAACCAGGATATGTGCACCAAATGGAGGCCTAGATCTGCACTCTTCCACACAATCTTTGACAACCTACCACAAAATCTTGAAGCAGATGAACCAACAAAGCATCCAAACCTCTATTTTATCATGACCTAAGGTGGAGCAGAGCAAGAAAAAAAATTTGAAAACATTCGAAACATAAGTGAAGAAAATTTTTCCAAGAGACAACACAAAATAATCCGAGAATGACCAAATTTATCGGTAGGGGAGTGTTCTAAGAACAATAGCAGAGCTTGTTGATAGCTTTACTCTGAAACCAACTCAACATGATACAAATTTGATGCAGAAAGGAATTAGAAATGGTTCTCGGGTGGTTTCTTAGAGAATGGGATTCTTCCCAGATTTTATCGTGAATTTCTAAGTTTCTCGACCTTTTGCATGTCTCAAAACATGCATTATATAAATTTCAATTACATTTGATCCTTATTTCCCAAGAAAATAATATTCCCGAGAATCAAGTTTGTTACTGAAAATTCTAACATGATTCGCAAATAGGGATGTTTAACAAATTTGCAACATGTTGGTCATCAAAAAGGACTTCACGAAGAGCAATAGTGGGGTACAAGAAGTCCCTCCTCTTTAATGGGAGAGGTTCCCTTATTCAGAAACGAACCTATTTACACATATACAAAGCATGGTTTTTCTTGTGGAACTTGGATATTATGAAAGTGTTTTCTATAAGGATCTTCAATTACAAAAGGACTGAGGAATGAAAATGTGAGAACGAGAAGAAAGGCACCATTCATAATTATAGATGATAGAGTAATTCTTTATGCATGCGAGGGTACATCAAATTGGAATAAGATCATTTGTATCATATTAATAAGATGGAATTTGAAAAGACACAAAGTTACATCAAATAACATCCGTGAGAATACAAAGCTTCTCAACATAATACGAGACAAATGATCCTACAAGATTAGGAATAAAGGAAACCAAATAGACAAAGAATGAAAAGTCCTTATGTATTGATTTCTTCAAGATTTATTTACACTTTCAGAAATAAGCCAAGTTCTTCCTTCTTCAAAATGGCGAGGAGAGGCCATTATATAGTTTACAAATTAGTTACTCCCGGTAACTACTTCTTTTAACTAATGATTAGTTAAAGGGCTGCAAATCACAATACCCCAACTAATTACAACAAATCTGAGAGAAAGAAGGAGAAGAATCAGGAGAAGAAGACAAGCGTTCAAGATTGGGAGGGACCCACTGATTTAAGGATCCATTGTCTGAATCTCTTCAATGCCTCGGCTATGTCTCTGCCACATGGGACTGATGTGTTGGTGGTGGCATCTAACTTGGCAATGAGTTCTCCATGCACGTTCGTTAGTTCGCTTGAGTCGGGACTGAAATGAGCTCCGCAAGCGAGTACGCACATTGTATTGAAATTGGGAAGCCACCGGTGAATGCCAAGCCACTGTCATGAATCATCTGTGCCATAGCTGAAGGGTTTGCATCTATCATCCTTGCCCAAAAATCCCCAAAATCAAGGTGGCGAACTTCACTGTCCCCGATATCGGGAACGGCAGACTCGAGTGGTGAAACTTGTTCCTGCCCCTGGAATTTGATCTTCATGTTGATAGTAACTCGGAGAGCAAAGCTGCAAGCTAGACTTGGGATGGAATCGCAAGGGAAATGGATACGCGCGCAGAAATTTTGGTTGCAAGGGTTCGAGCAATAGATAGCATGAAAGCAGTGTGCAAAAATGCATAGGGGTAGTTCATTATATAGCCATTTAGGAGAGAGAAAGGCAATAAATGTGCAATACATATCTACCAATTTGAAAAGAAAGATATTCGGGTAGAGCGGGAAAAATTAGTACGAATGGCACTTGGTTCATTTGGGACATGAGGGACATGAAAGCACGAAGTCGCGGTTGGCTGATTGAGCGATGCGCGGGAAAAGATGCACAAATGTTCTTGGGACGTGCGGGATGAAAGTACCACGAGAATACACGATTCGTTTGATTCGAGCAATGCGGGAAAAGATGCACAAATGTTCTTGGGACGTGCGGGACGAAAGTATGTGGAATACATGATTCATCCGATTCGGGTGATGCGGGAAAAGACGCACAAATTTTCTTGGGACGTGCGGGATGAAAGTACGTGGAATATGCGATTCACCAAATTGGATGAAAATGGAACAACGAGTCAGGCGAACTTGGGACATTTGGGACAAAAAGTTCCGATGAGCCCAAAAATAATGGACTTCGGGTAAACCGGATGATCGGGAACAGAGAGCCTGAAATGAACTCGGGACACGCGGGACAAAAATGTCACAGGCTTGAAAAACACACAATGACCCAAAAACGTAGATTTTTCCAATTTTTGACTTTTCACACCACCAAGACAATAGAAAAGACACTTAACCCCAAAATTTTTGAGTGGACAACAACTGGCTCCTTCTGGGGATGACTTGGCATAAATTCAAAGAATGAGACAAGGCAATAATTTAGACAAACTCGAGGGAAGTAGACCAGTACCTTATCCATTGGGCCACGGAGTCAAAAAGCAAACCAATACAGAAGACAACACCGCAAACAACACACAAAAACAAGGGAAGGAAAGGAGGACACACACTATACAGAATATACACAGGACTTCCTAATCACCTACGACTTAAACAGTTTCAGGTACTACCCACTATAAGGAAGTGGGAGAGAAGAACCATCCATATAATCAAGGTAAAAAGAATTCTTACCAGCGAAGTGTCTGATCTTGAAAGGTCCGAGCCAAAGGGAATCAAACTTGCCATGGCTGCCACGAGGTTCATGCCTTTTATCCCACAACAAAATAGTGTCTCCAATTTTGAAATCCCTGAACCTGGCTTTCTTATCAAATAAGACTTTTACTTTCTGTTGGTGAGCAGATATCCTATCAGCAACTTCCAATCTGTCCTCATTCAATTTGTGAAGATACATGATTCTCTTATCCAAAGAATCATTGAAACTGGTATCTTCAATGGCCTTCATTAAATGCAGAGCTGGAAGCTCCACTGTAACTGGAAATTGGGCCTCCACTCCATATACTACCTGAAAAGGAGACATCCCAATGGCTCTCTTAGGTGTGATCCTATCTGCCCAAAGAGCATCATAGAGTTTCTTGTGCCAGTTCCGTTGGGATTCATTGACTAATTTCCTTATTATGGCCACCAGATTTTTATTTGTTGATTCCGCTGTCCATTTCCACGAGGATAGTAATCGAGGAGTGAGCCAAGGAGATGCCATATCCATAGCAAAAATCCATCATCTCGGTTGAAGAAAAATTTGAAGCATTATCTGTCACAATCTTGTTTGGCACACCATACCTTATCAAGATGTTTTCTTTGATAAAACTGCATACTACTTCTGAAGTAGTACTCTTTACTGGAATGGCTTCTACCCATTTGGTGAAATAATCTATCGCTTGATTAATATGTGGGTATGAACAACACTAGAAGAGGGATTAAGTGTTCCAATGAAATCTAAACCCCATTGCTGAAAAGGTTCTTCAATCACAACTGGTTTCAAGGGGCAAGGAGGACAACTTGGGTCTACCCATGAAATTATGACAAGCCTCACATTTATCAACCCATTTTGATGCATCCTTGAACAAGGTAGGCCAGTAATATCCTCCACGAAGTATTTTATGAGTAGTGACAGTTGATGAGTAATGCCCTCCACATTCCTGATCATGAAAATCTGAGAGTAGCTTCTTCTGTTGTTCCTTGTCCACACATTTCAAAAACCTTCCATCTAACCCACGTTTAAACAAGGCGTTTTCCCACAACACATATTGGGTTGATCTCAAAGCAACGGCTCTCTTCTCTTTGGTAGTCAAATGAGAGGATCATTCTCCATAGGTGAGAAAGTGAGTGATATCAACATACCATTCATCAATTGAGCTAAGAAACAGAATGGTAGGAAGACCAACTTTATCCTCTAGTAACTCATGTCTAGCTCCTTCAGCGATGAGTTCACACAAGCCTTTTCCACGGACGAGCTTGGTTGGTTTGATGTCAATATCATATTCTTGAACCTTGGCCACCCAGTTCCCTCTCTTGGATCCAAATTCCTGCTGTGTGAGAATTGACTTGATAGTTGTATCCGGTACCAACACCGTGGAGTGAGAGTTAAGAATGTAAAAACGAAACTGCTTGACAGCTTTAACCACTGCAAAAGCATGTTTTTCCATTATGGTGTATTTTAACTCATGATTTTTTAGAATATAGCTCATAAATGCAATTGGGAGTTTGTGCTCATTAGAATCTTCTTGAGTCAAAACAGCAGCCAAGGTGTTATCCGTGGCGTAGCAATAGATAATGAAATCTTTGCTGAAATCTGGACATGCTAAAACAAGAGTTTTAGCAATGGCCCTTTTAATACCTTCAAAGGCTTCTTTCCCTTCAGGAGACCAACCAAACATTTTTTTCCTTTCATCATTTGGGAGATATTCAAAGTTAGCTCTGCAAAATCAGGGATGAACCTTCTCAAAAAGTTGATCTTACCAAAGAAAGAGTGCACTCCCTTTTTGCTGGTTGGAAGAGGAATTTGCTGAATAGCTTGAACTCGCTCAGGATCAATTTTTATACCATCTTTGGAGACAACGTGCCCCAATAATTTCCCCTCCGTGACACAAAAAATAGATTTCTTAGGATTCAAAGAGATCCCATGTTCTCTACATCTTAGCAGAACTGTCTCTAGATGCTGGAAATGATCCGCCCTTGTTTTAGAAAATACAGTCAAGTCATCAAGGTATACGACGATACACTTTCCTTTCAAACTTCCAAAGGCCAAATCCATAGCCCTCTAAAAAGTGGCACCGGCATTAATGAGCCCAAAAGGCATCCTTTTGTAAGCAAAGGTACCCAAGGAGTAGTGAAAGTCGTTTTGTGTTGGTCTGTGGTATTAACTTCTACCTGGTTATATCCTGAGAATCCATCAAGCATAGACAACATTTTGGATCCCGTTACTGCTTGCAAGACCTGATCCATCATAGGTAAGGGATAATTATCTTTCAAGGAAGCTTGATTTAGATTCCTGAAGTCAACACAGATACAAATCTCACCATTTTTCTTTCTAACGGGCACAATATTGGCAATCCATGTTGAATGATGGATAGGAAAAATGATTTTGGCTTTCAATAACTTCTGTATTTCTTGAAAAATTGTGTCAGCTATCTTAGGATTGTATTGCCTCTGCTTCTGTTTAAAAGGCTTAATCCCAGGTTTGAGAGGGATAAAATGTTGCATCTCCTTTGGTTGAAAAGCTTTTAAGTCTTCATAGGAATAAGCAAGAACATCTTTATACTTTTTCAAAGACTAATTACCTTCTTCTTTTCTTCTGGGGTGCAACATTTTCCAATGTTCACGAGTTTAGGATCAGTAGAACTCCCAATATTGATTTTGTCATATTCGGCTGATTGTTGGGGTCCAGTAGAAGCTCTAAACTTTACATACCTGTCGTGTTTGTCAAACAGTTTTTCTAAACTCACCAATCCTTTTGGAATCTTGTTTCCTTTGAGTTTGATACATCCATCCTGATCCACTTCTTCTTCTTGGGCGGCTTCTTCGTTAAAGGGCACACTTTCACGAGGCAAATTATCGCTTCCTTCAAAGTACAACTGTTCAAAATTATCCTTGAGTTCTAAGAAAGAAAGCAAGTGTTGATCGTTATTGAAAACTTGCCAGTTACTTGTATTATCAGGTACACTGGGTCTATGAATCATTTCAATGGTGAACTTATCTTGAGAAAAGTCAGGATGAGGAATAAGCAATGACCCTGAGACTGCTAGAGAATCAGCCCTGGTATTCTTCTCCCTAGGCACTGCTTCGATGGAGAAGGCGTCAAGAAATTCAATGGAGTCCCAAACCTGATTCCTGTAATGTTTCAACCTTCCATTCTTTACCTGGAAGAGGTTTCTAACTTGCTTGACAATCAATTCCGCATCCCCACGAGCTAGAAGATTCTTCACACCCTGTTCTTTTGCCACCTGGAGTCCAAGAATGAGAGCTTCATACTCTGTTGTATTATTGGTATTTTCAAATTGCAACTTGAATGAGAAAGGATGAATGCTTCCTTCAGGTGACATCAATATGACACCAGCTCTAGAACCAGCCGAAGAACAACTTCCATCAAACTCTAATATCCAAACACCATTAGGATCTTTAGGTGACACTTTGGGGAGTTGGATTTCTTCTGGAGACATAATCATGTAGTTTCCATGTCCCATATCCTCATAGAGTATTTGTGCTTTGGGATCATCTATTTTTTGTACAATATACTCAGACTGCTTCTCAGGCAGTGCTTCTTCATTTTCCCATTAACAGGTATGAGGGCATGTGACCAATCCATTTGAATTTCTCCACCCACATCCTTACAGAAGTTTCTACTTAGCAACATCCCGTATGAAGGAGGAATATCTGCTACTAAGATAGTAGCCAAAACTTTCTTCTCAGGAAAAGTAGCAAAAGCCACTTGTGCATCCTTAATTCTTCCGACCAAGGGCACTTCCTTACTCTCCATGGAATAACAAGATCCGTAAGTGCGTGTGAGAGTCAAGCCTAAGGCATGAGCTACTTTGGCAGGCATTACATTGTCTGATGCTCCTGAGTCTATGATGTAATTACTGAGCCTATGGCCAGCTATAAGGAGTGTTACATAAAATGGTTTGATTTTGTCATTGGGTGAGGTGACAGCGGCTACCAGATTAGGCTGTGGTGCAGCAGAAGGAGTGGGTAAAAGGCCTTTAGAGGTAGTTTTAGAATGGGAATTGACAAAGTGAATCATTTTAGCAAAAGCCTTGGGATGGGTTTGATAATATTCAGCCTCTGAGATTTGAACCTTAGTCTTTTTTAAGTGATCAATAATATCGAAAGACCCAGAAGTGGACGGGTTATCATCACTTGAGATCCTAGTTTTATCAATTTTAGGGGAAAAAGAAGTAACTTTAGTAGCAGGATTGACAGGACTCACCTTTGGTGTAGATGAAATGGGGATAGGAGATCCTCTTTTTGCAATTACAGGGATAGTTGTCGGCTGCTCCTTAGATTTCTTGGTGGGCTGCATCACTTTCTCCCTCTGATTTTTCTACTCTCGAGTCATGACAGCGTATGATTCGCTATTCATGTCTGCTACTACTTTGTTATAATCATCCCCTTCATCAATGCCTTCAGTGGTGAAGAAATTAACTCGAGATCCCTCAAGTTCATCTGTTTCATCATCAACCTCTTCAACAAATTCTTCACAATATTCATTAACCTCCTCATCCTCTGGTTCCTCAACTTCATAGGTTGCATTGACAGGAACTTTAATAGGAGGTCCTTCAAGCGCTAGCCTTGTTTGAGAAGCAGGAAAATGATTTCTGGGCTAAAAATTCCTCCTTGGAACGTCTACATAGGGAGCATGTTGAGCCAATTATTTCTTAATGGCGATGAGATAATTTGCAAGTTTTTGTACCAATGGATCAATATTAAGTCCAGGAGTGGAAGAGGAGGAAGAATCAGACTTAGATTTGGAAGGGTCTCTCCTCAACTTCCCTGACATGATTAAATCATCTTCAACACTAACAACAAGAGTTTGATCCTCGACCAATGTTACGAGATTAGCCCTTCTCAGTGCATAACTAACTTCAGGCAATTAGGAATTTAGGAAGAAGCACTTTTGGATTTGGTCTACAGGTTGAGTATTTGGTGGAATTTTGTTAATCAACATGTTGAATCGAGCCACAAATTCTCTCATGGGCTCTTGTGATTCCTTCTTTATTTGAGAAATTTGGGCTAGCAAAGCATGCACGTCTTCTACCGGTTTGAAACGGTTTTCAAACCTAGTTCTCATTGTGTTCCAACTAGTGATAGCTCCAGCCGGAAGGTGATAGAACCAATCAGCAACATTATCTTGTAAAGTTTCAACAAAAATCCTTACGGAGACGTCTTCATGTTCAACTCCCAGAAATCGCATGCAATTATGAAGGCTGCGATGTGTTCATCAGGATGTACTTTACCATCACCTTTGAATTTAGGAAAGTTCTTCCGGTTACCTCTGGGTAACTCATGCAAAGGTTGAGGAAGGGCAAGAGGCCCAACATGATGGCCCCAAGGCAATGGTACCGCCATTCTTGGAAAAATGGCTTGAAGAGGAACTGAAACACTAGCAAGAATTAGAGCTCAAAGATTAGGACTGATTTGTTCTGAAGGAATACCACCCGTAGGGATTCTATCTTTGACAGGAGGAGTGCTTGTTGAATGAGACTTTTAATTTCTTCCTGTTGAAGGGAGAGGAAAACCTCTTTGTTCCAAGATCTGAAACTAAGAATCTTCAATACGAAGGGCCCTTCTCCCTCGAGTAAAACATGGAGTCACCAGATCAAAAGATGATCAATAAATGATTATAGCACTGGAATATGATTCCCCAACGGAGTCACCAAAAACTGTTGGTCATCAAAAAGGACTTCAAGAAGAGCAACAGTCAGGGGACAAGAAGTCCCTCCTCTTTAATGGGAGAGGTTCCCTTATTCATAAACGAACCTATTTACACATATACAAAGCATGGTTTTCTTGTGGAACTTGGATATTATGAAAGTATTTTCTATAAGGATCATCAATTACAAAAGGAATGAGGAATGAAAATGCGAGAATGAGAAGAAAGGCACCATTCAGAATTATAGATGACAGAGTAATTCTTTATGCATACGAGGGTACAACGAATTCGAATAAGATCATTTGTATCATATTAATAAGATGGAATTTGAAAAGACACAAAGTTCTATAAATAACATCTACGAGAATACAAAGCTTCTTAGCATAATATAGACAAATGATCTAACAAGATTAGGAATAAAGGAAACCAGATAGATAAAGAATGAAAAGTCCTTCTGTATTGATTTCTTCAAGATTTATTTACACTTTCAGATATAAGCCAAGTTCTTCCTTCTTCAAAATGGCGAGGAGAGGCCATTATATAGTTTACAAATTAGTTACTCCCGGTAACTACTTCTTTTAACTAATGATTAGTTAAAGGGCTGCAAATCGCAATACCCCAACTAATTACAACAAATCTGAGAGAAAGAAGGAGAAGAATCAGGAGAAGAAGACAAGCGTTCAAGATTGGGAGGGACCCACTGATTTAAGGATCCATTGTCTGAATCTCTTCAATGCCTCAGCTATGTCTCTGCCACGTGGGACTGATGTGTTGGCGGTGGCATCTAACTTGGCAATGAGTTCTCCATGCACGTTCGTTAGTTCGCTTGAGTCGGGACTGAAATGAGCTCCGCAAGTGAGTACAGTGTCTGCACATTGTACTGAAATTGGGAAGCCACCGGCGAATGCCAAGCCACTGTCATGAATCATCTGTGCCATAGCTGAAGGGTTTGCATCTGTCATCCTTGCCCAAAAATCCCCAAAATCCCCAAAATCAAGGTGGTGAACTTCATTGTCCCGATATCGGGAATGGCAGACTCGAGTGGTGAAACTTGTTCCTGCCCCTGGAATTTGATCTTCATGTTGATAGTAACTCGGAGAGAAAAGCTACAAGCTAGACTTGGGATGGAATCACAAGGGAAATGGATACGTGCGCAGAAATTTTGGTTGCAAAGGTTCGAGCAATAGATAGCATGAAAGTAGTGTGCAAAAATGCATAGGGGGTAGTTCATTATATAGCCGTTTAGGAGAGAGAAAGGCAATAAATGCACAATATGTATCTACCACTTTGAAAAGAAAGATATTCGAGTAGAGCGGGAAAAATTAGCATGAATAGCACTTGGTTCATTTGGGACACGAGGGACGTGAAACCGCGAAGTACGTGGTTTGGCCAATTCGGGCGATGCTGGGAAAAGACACACAAATGTTCTTGGGATGTGCGGGATGAAAGTACGGAATATGCGATTGATCAATTCGAGCGATGCGGGAAAAGATGCACAAATTTTCTTGGGACGTGCGGGAAAAAGTATGTGGAATACGATTGACCCGATTCGCCGATGCGGGAAAAGACGCACAAATGTTCTTGAGACATATGGGACAAAAGTACGCGAGAATATGTGATTCGGATGATTTGGGTGATGCGGGAAAAAACGCACAAATGTTCTTGGGATGTGTGGGATGAAAGTATGTGAAATACGTGATTCAGCCGAATCGGACGAAAATGGAACAACGGGTCAGGCGAACTTGAAACATTTGGGACAAAAAGTTCCAGACAGGCCCAAAAAGAATGGACTTCGGGTAAACCAGCCCGATCGGGAGAACAGAGAGCCCGAATGAACACTGGGACATGCGGGACAAAAATGTCAAAGCAGTCAGAAAAACACACAATGACCCAAAAAACACAGATTTTCCCAATTTTTGACTTTTCACACCACCGGGAAAACAGAAAAGACACTTAACCTCAAAATTTTAATTTTCAACTTCTTAAAAGTAGGGAATTTTTAGTGGACAACACAACAAAAGTTGCTTGGGTGTTTCAAAAAGGTGAATAATTACAAATCCTTCATCATTATCCATTGTGGAGGCACGTTTTCATTCTCCCAAAGCATGCGAGACCTCTTTCATTTCATTATTTCATCCTTATCATCTCAAAATTGGATTACAGTAACTTTTTAATTTGATATTTCACATTTTGAGCAGTGAGGAAAAAATCATTTTAAAAACACTTCAAATCTTCAAATTAATCCCTAAAACCACTTGCATTGGTCTTTGCAAGTAAAAATGACACAAATTTGCCAAAAATTGATCAAAATTGATGCAAAATTTGTATTTCCACGCTTCTGGAGCAAAAATGGCGCGAATTGAAGAATGTACTGACTAACATTTATTTCCCCTTTCCCTTCAATCTGGGTCCTCCATGTGTAAAAATGCAATTGGGAATGGATTTGGGATCATTTTTGACTTTTTAACATTTTTGGAAAAATGAAAAAAATTGACTTTTTTCTCTGCTGTCCGCTCTTGAAATTTGATGTTGACACGTGGCATATGGTGGGTCCCATTAAAGTTACTCTTAATTCTCTGCATTTATATCTTTTTGAAAAAAGGAAAGATTTCACTTTTTTCCCTACGGGCCCACACCTCCACCTCTACCTTTGACACGTGTCCACATCTCTATCGCTAAAAATCCATGGGCTTATTTCATGTTTTAACCCCTTTTTTCGCAAGGGAAATTTTTAGCTTTACCTCCACGAACTGCGCCTCTGGTTCCTTCCTTGCCACATGTCTCCTTTTGATTTTTCATAGAGCCACGCCTAAAAATTTTACTTTAACTCATTTTTACAAAAAGGAAAATTTTTGCTTTACCCTTGACATCCCATGCTCTCCTCTGCACTGCCACATGTCTCCCTTTGCAATGATACTGAGACCCACGGTTCTAGTTTTCACTCTAACTCCTTTTGCTAAAAGGGAAAAATTTCCCCTTTTCCTCCATGGCCCACACTCCCTTATACATTCACCATGTGTCCATCCCTTGCTCCATTGTGGACCCTTAACCCCTTCTTGACCTTTCTCTGTTTTCACCAAAAAGGCAAAAATGCCTAAGTTCTTCGCCTCTGCCTTCTATTCCGCTTTTGCATTAGAGTGTGACACTGTCCTCTGCTTGGAGCTACGGGGAAAGTTGGATTTTTATTGAAACCAAAAAACGTTAATTTTTCAAAGGAAACCCACCAAATCTCATCCAACCACAAACGTCCACATAGAAGATTTCATTTAAGCTTAATTTTGACGGAAAAATGACACTCATTCGACCATCAAAAACAAAATTTTCCCAAGACCTCCAAAATCAATTTTTTCTTCGTGGGTGAAGGATTTTTTGGTCAAAAAACATATGGGAAGTGATTTTAAGAAATTTTCAACCATGGGGAATAATTTGGGGAAAAGAACATAAAACGAGTAACCACGAGCTCCACATGTCAGAAAAATGGAAAAAATGACAAAGGCCCGTGGATTTGGAAATTTAGGGCACAAAAAAGCAGTGAGACATGTATTTTTCTTTTAAGTTAGGGAAAAATAATAAGTTTGTGAGATTTTCAAAGTATCAAACTGGAAGAACAAAGTCTGTAAGTCGCCAAACTTGAAGAAAAATATTTTTAGAGCACATAGAACAAAGGGGAAAGATGGGAAAATAATCAGAGGATCAAAATGGGCACCAACATTGGCTCCTACTCGGGGATGGGTACTCCTAGTGAGTGCCACAAGAAAACCATAGACCAAGTGCCAAAATAATCCATTGGGAAAATAGAGTCATGAGCCAAAACCATCCAAAACCAGCTGAGAACCCGACAAAAATGGCTGCCACACACCAAGGAAAACCAAGAACCACTAAAACACCAAAAATAGAGCAAAAAACCAAACACTATACATTGTACAAGTTGGTGCATACCTCAAATTTGGGGATTAATCCAAGAAATGCTTCAGATGCCTGTCATTAATAGGTAGTTCAAGAAATTCCCCATCTAAATCTTTGAGAAAAAGGTATTCTCACCAATTCTGATATCAATGGAGTAAGGGCCCATCCATAATGCATCAAATTTTCCATGTTTTCCTTATCTTCATTTCTTTTGTCCCATAACAAAACTAGATCTCCAATATTGAAGGCCCTAGGAGTGACCTTCTTGTCAAACAATCTTTTCAACTTCTCTCTAAATCTGACATGCCTTTGGTGGGATGCTCTTCTCTCTTCATCTAGCTCCACAATTTGATTAATCGTTGCTTCATGTGGACTGAACTCTTGATCCTCAAGTTGTTGAACAAACTGAAATGAAGATAATTACAGATGTAAGGGTAGCATAGCTTGAGTTCCATACACTAACTCAAATGGGATCTTACCAGTAGCTCTCTTGGTGGTGATTCTATCATCCCAAACTATAAATTTTAGTTGTTCACCCCATTTTCTCTTGTTCAACTCCAAGGTCCTCCTAATGATCTTTAACAAGTTCTTATTGTTGGACTCAGCTTGTCCATTCCCTTGGGGGTTATAGTTTGAAGAATAAGTCAGATTGGTTCCATACTCCTTGCACATTGCCATCAAAGGTTTAGCTCTAAAACACATGGCATTATCAGCCACAATCTTGACTAGCACACCAAATTTGCATATGATATTATTCAACAAGAAGTCCATAACAACTTGGTGTGTTGCTTTCTTGGTGGGGATTGCCTCTACCCACTTGGTGAAGTAATATGTGGCTACAAGGATCCATTTATGTCCAGCACTAGAAGGGTCTGAAATCTCACCAATGAAGTCCATCCCCCATTATTTGAAAGGAGCTTCAATTGATATAGGTTGTAAAGGAAGGGAGCCTGAAGCTTTCATTCTTCCAGAGAAATGTTGGTAGCTTTCACATTTTCTAATCAACATGGTTGCATCTTTGAAAAGAGTAGGCCACCAATAACCAGCTCTCAAAACTTTGTGTGTTGTAACCCTTCCAACAAAGTGTCCTCCATAAACTTCCCCATGGAAATCAGAAACTACTGTAGGAGCTTTATCTTCAATTATACATTTCAAGAGGACCCCTTCAGGGTTCTTCCAAGCCAACCCAAAGTCAGTGATGATGTATTTTTGAGAAGCCAGCTTGAGGGATCTTTTTTTATTTTTATTTAAATGATTAGAACATCATAGGTGTTTGAGGTAAAATATTATATCCTTGTACCACTCGAGAACTTCCCAATTTCTTAAGAACATCTGCCCTTTCTTCTTCTACTTCATTCACTTTTACACTCTGTAAGTTTCTCTCACCATGAGCTTAGCAAGACCCAAACCTCTTACCAAAATTGTGGTTTGGATGTCCATATCATACTCCCTGTGCAGTTTGTTCACCCATCTACATCTTTTACTTGAGATCTCCATCTACGATAAGATGTCTTTTACCATGGTGTGAGGAACATAAGCAACAACTTTTGAACTTAAGATATAAGGTCTGAAAACCTTTGTTGCTTTCAGCAAGGAAAATGCTTATTTTTCCATGATTGTATATTTCAACTCAACAATTTGTAAAGCCTTGCTAAAGAAGGAAATAGGCCTCTTAGCCCCATCTCCATCCTTTTGGAGAAAAACAGATGCAATAGTATTTTCAGAAGCAAAGGAGAAGATTTGGAAAGGCTTCTTGTAATTCGGAGCTACCAAGATAGGTGCATGTTTAAGTGCTTCTTTGATTCCTTCAAAATCTGAATAGCAGCCTCCTCCCACTTGATAAATTGATCTTTATTTAACATACATGTGATAGGAAGAGTCAACTCAGCAAAATTGGACACAAACCTTCTAATGAAATTGATCTTCCCAAAGAAATATTGGATTCCCTTCTTCGTTCTTGGAATTGGCACCTTGCTGATTACTTCTACTCTCTTAGGGTCAATCATGACACCAAAATTTGAAATAATATGACCAAGTAGCTTGGCATTTTGCACCCCAAAGTGACACTTCTTTGGATTGAGAGAGATTCCAAATTCTCTACATCTGATTAACATTCTTTCCAAGTGTTGCAAGTGATATTTTCTGCTCCTTGAAAACACAGTCACATCATCTTGATAAACTACAATGAAGTCATTTATATAACCAACAAAAGCAACATCCATTACTCTTTGGAAAGTAGCTCTAGCATTCATGAGACCAAAAGGAATTCTCACATAAACATATGTTCCCCAAGGAGTGGTAAAGGTAATTTTAAATCTTTCTGACTCCTTGACAACAACATGATTGTAGCTAGAGAAACCATCAAAGGTGGACAACAACTCAAATCCAATCACTAACTAAAATATGTTCTCCATGTTTGGTAAAGGATAATTGTCTTTCAATGAAGCTCTATTCAAATTTATGAAGTCTACACAAAGTCTAATATATCCATTCTTCTTTCTGACTAGCACAAGGTTTACAACCCAAGATGAATACCTTCACGGGTTGTATGATCCCTCCCTCCTTCGGTTTCTTCAAATCATTTTGAATTTTCATCGAGAGGAGTGGATTGATTTTATTTTGCTTCTATATCGAATGGTTTGGCATTTTCTCAAGAGTGATCTCATGCTGAAAATAGTATTCTCTATATGTTTTGAGCTCGAATATGACCGGAAAGGAAATCTTGATATTGTTTCAACAATTGGAGGTAAGACTATTTTTATTCCTTGTTTAAATTGCTACCCAACCAAATTTTTCTTGTTTTGTCCTTTTTCCCAAGTCATGCTCTTCCACATCCCTTAAGGCAAATATGTTTCTATTGATGATGTAATCAACCTTGTCAAAATTAGACTCAAGTGTAAGAAAACCTTTAGGAATGGTGTTATTTTTCAATTGGATAATATCCTTTCCAAACAAAGTCTCTCTTACTTTAGTCATACATACTATTAGCTCCCAATAAATATTCTAATCTATGAACTCACCTTGATTTTGTAAGAACCTTTACACTTGAGCATCATCATTAAACACTTTCCAATGCTTGATGTTATCTAGGATATTTGGCCTAGTTAACGCTTCAACATTGTACTCACAAAAAGGTCAAATGGTGCAAACTCCAAATCTTGACCCCAACACTACCAACTTATTAGCAACATCATTCAAACTTCCATCATGGTGCACAATATTGAAGCAATCAAACATCTCAATCAGATCCAAAGCTACATGCTTATCTTTGTTTGATTCGCTGATTTTGGTAGCATACAGCTTTTCTTATTTGTTTGACAACTAGCACTGAATCTCCTTTTGCAATGATGTCCTTGACACCATACTTCCATGTAATTCTCAGACCCAAAAACAAGGCTTCATACTCAGCAATGTTGTTAGTACATTCAAAATTAAGCTTGAAGGAAAAAACAAACTCTTCCAAGCTAGGAGAAATCTGAATTACACAAAGCACCATTTCCAAATTTGGATCAAGCTCCATAAAATAGAAATGTCCAAGGAGAACTTACCTATTCAAGGAGCTTTGAATGATCCATCTTGTGTTCTTTTCCATCAGCAAACCCAATAAAATTATCAACATCAGCAAATAATACTTCATAAGAAGCATTGTTTGGGTCCTCAATTAGATGCAATATCTTTTTTCTCCATAGAGCTTTGACAAGGCTGCCCTCAATGGGAATGGTGGAAAAATACATCTCCATTTGGACACTCCCTCCAACACTTGTAGCCCACTTTCTTGACAATAACATACCCCATTTGGTAGGGCAGTCAACAATCACAACATCCAATTTTAAATTCCTCCCGGGGTAAGATGCAAGATGCACCACCAAATATTTCACACAACCAACTACCGGAACTTCCCTTGAGTCCATGGAAGTACAATTTCCATAGGCTGCTGTCACTTTGATATCCAACTCATTCATGACTTCTAGAGGCATGACATTACATGATGCACCAAAATCAAACATACAATTGTGAAGTAGCCTATCCTTTATGATCAAAGTTGTGAAGAATGGATCAACATTCAATTGGGAATCAACCAAATATGTCCCCAAATATAACTCAGGTGTCTCTCCAAGATCTTCTACTACTGGTGGTGTTTCAAGATCGGTAATAATCGAGGAGGAGTTTGAGAAACATTTACATTTATACTTAGAGTATTTTCTTCTCCTTCAATCCCAAGTACTCAAATGCTCTCTTCTTATGCTCAGAATTCTAAGCAACTCAATGATTAGAACACTCACTTTGATTTGTCTCAATAATTTGGCTATGTCATAGGGAAAAATCTTTGGTAAAACAACATTGGAAGGGAGAAAAGAAAATTCATTAGTTTTGTAAGGGATTCTTGGCAGCTTGGGCATAAGGAGGAATGAGATTTTTGTTTGGGACAATGGAACTTTTGATAGGTGCTTCTCTCCTAGAAGCTTCTTTGGGAATTCTTATGAGCAAGGGTGTTTTATGTTTGGCTTGAGGCCCAACTCCCTTCACAACTTTTATTCTAGTGTTATAGTATTTCTCTTGAGCTACAACAACATTCATCAACAATTATCTATCTTCCTTCGAAGGGATACCACCATCATACTTCTTAATCATCAAAGCTCTTAAGTATTCAAAGTCATTGTTAGGAATTTCAAAAGTTTACACTACATCAACTTCAAGAGTATGAGGGGGAAGAAAGACTTGTACCTGTTTGATGTAATCCCAAAACGTTATAGCTATCCTAGCACTTATCACTTGATAGATGTTTCTCCTCCTTGTCGACTTGAAGAACCCATAATGTAGATATCATCATTAGTACCATCATCATTGTTAACTTCACCATCTTGTTGGTCCACTTCACATGGAGGATGGGGTAAAAAAACCTATCACACTAATCAATATCAAAAATTCTTCAACAAGTAGCAACCCTAGCGAGTTAAGGGATCGGGTAACAATCTTCCTTCACATGCTTGAGGATGTCTATTTGCAGACCCAATAGGTCCTTTCCCTCTATCATCAGATCTTTTCTCACCTCTAGGATGATTGGAAAAAATTTCATGGTTTTGTGCTCTTGGTTGACCTTGTGAAGTTTTCCCAATTCCCTTCTCAGCTCTTTCCAACTTGTATGAGATTTCTTTGATAGCCCCTGCCAAATTTTTCACAACCTCCTCCAAATTAGTACCCTTGCTAGCTTGAGGTTTTTCAGGGTTTATCAACTTTACACCATCTCTCTTAAGAGGTTTCCCAATTACTTTGATATTGTTTTCAATTTGAAGTGCCATGGTGAAAGATTGTCTTAGATTGGTAGGGTTCTTGTCTCTTAGGTAATAGGCTACCTTTTTATCAAATGCATCTGCATATTTGATTAAACAAGACTCATCACAAGGCCTCAGACTAATAGGAAACCTTCTCAAATTTTTGTTAAACCTTGTGTTAAAGTCATGGAATGATTCATTGGGGTTCTTCTTGATATTTTCAAACTCAGACAAGAGAAATCTAGGATCAGTCTTGTCACCATATTGTAACCTAAATGCATTCTTCATTTCATTCCATGAATCAATAGAATTATCGGGCGAGCCTTGTACCAATCCCTAGCATCCTCTTCTAGTGTATGAATGAACAATTTAATATACACATCTTCAAACTCTATTTCAAAATCTTCCATCATGTTAACAAAAAGTTTGAGATGTTGATCACTAGTTATAGCATTGTTACCTTGGAACTTTGGCAACCTATTTCTAACATCTTGTGGGACAACATTTGGGTAACCATCCATTCCTCTAAAGTCTATAGGACCAAAGGTGTTAACAAAAATGGAGGTCTAGGCTGAGCCATATTGGTTGGTGGAGGTGATCTTGGGGTGACACAAGCTAATGAGGAGTGCAAGGTCTTTGGGGCTCAAGAATGTGATTCACAAGACTGGTATTCTCTAAGTGCTGATTTTCTTGGAAATTTTTATTAGGATTGAAACACATAGGTGTAGATTGAAGAAGGAACTTACTAGGTACAATGAAGGACCTTCACTAGCTGAGGAAAAAAAATTTATGAGAGGATTGCTTGAATCATAATCACTTGAAGAAGAGTGATAATCCTCTACCAAAGGCTAATCTCTCTCACCAATGGATATATATTTGCACGATGTCGACATTTAACAACTTTTCAAACTCCTCTCCCTTCCAACTACGAATTTCTTGAATCAGTAAAAAAATTCTTAGCAAAGTCTCTAATGAAGAGAGATCTTCTTCCTTACAGTTTTGTAGAGATTATCAACAAAAAAAATGAGAAAGCTTAAGACACGGTATTTATCAAGATCAAAAAAGTATGGAGTCGTCACTAAGGAATTTTACCCTAGTTGTGAAAATGCACTAAAATACTCACAAATATATATCAACACCGAGAATCTTGCCAAACTTTACAGATCAGACCTTCCTTTCTTTGAATTTATCAATCAAAAATGTAAATGAAGTGCAACTACTACTGAACCGATAAAATTTACATGCGAACTTATATCCTCACTCAATCCTCACAAATCTAGTTATAAAATGATGCTTCAACAATGTATTTGCATGCCGAATTTGCAAGGGAAATTACCGGGGTTTGATATGCATTTTAATATCTAAAATATGTATGCACATGGATAAGATTGAACTAAGAGAATATCAAACTCAAAAATCTACTCTTCATTCCAGCCTTATAAATTTGATTAGAAGATAATAATATGATCTATAACTGCACATAAATCACATAAGAAGTATTACTAGGGATCTAAAATATTGAAATCTTGAATAATCTCCTTGGAAATGACACCAAAAAGTGTTGGTACCTAGATTTGTTCTCCTTTTCAGTTTGAGCAACATTAGAGATATGGCATGAAGTTGGAAGTCGGATAGATCATGATGTGTGTCATTTGTGTAATGGGGATGTGATCTAACTAACACTCAAATTTGTGGAGAGATGGATAGCACTCAAATGGGACTTGATCTTGTCCTAACTATTTTACATTGTGCCTTTCAACCAAGGTAAGAGGACCTATTTTGTAACCCTCGATGGTGAAGGAGATGAAGATATCCCTCAATTTGTGCAAATAGTATGGAAAGGGCCTTGGGAAAATATGATCAACACTCCAAATATGACTTTCACAAGTTGTCACTCCTACATTATGGAGATATTTTCAATGCAAGGCAAGGGTTACTGAAGACATTATATTATCTTGATTTGCTTTATGCATTTTTGTAAATGGATTGAATTATTTTGTTGACACACAATGCAATGCAGGGGTAGTATGGGTAGGATTAGTTTGTTTGAATGAATTTTGGTGGGATATTTTTAGACAAGACTAACTAGAATCTGCCAAATTATTTGAGGACCTTTGTAAGAAATTTGTAAGACCTAAACAACAGAATGCTTCAAAAGGGTTAAGGTACTCCTTCAACTAGGATATGTGCACCAAATGGAGGCCCAGATCTGCACTCTTCCACACAATCTTTGACAACCTGCCACAAAATCTTGAAGCAAATGAACTAACAAAGCATCCAGAAACCTTTATTTTATCATGACCTAAGGTGCACCCAAAGGTTTACAAATAATCTCTAAATTCAAGGAAGGTAAAGTGATTTTAAATCTGTTTATCTCTTTATTAGATGAAAGCTCTTCTAAATGTGATATTGCAAATTCCACTAAACTATCAATAAGAAATGAGACCATGTATGATCAAGAGAGATTTCAGACACAAGACTGCAATAGGAGCAAGAAACAAAAATTGAAAATATTCTAAAACATAAGTGCATGCAAATTTTTCTAAGAGACAACACAAAATAATCCAAAATGACCAAATTTATCAAGTAGGGAATGTTATAAGAACAATCTGTGAGATTTTTATGGCTTTACAACTGAAACCAACTCAACATTATACAAATCTGATGTAGAAAGGAATTAGAAATGGTTCTCAGGTGGTTTCTTAGAGAATGGGCTTCTTCCCGATTTTCTTGTGAATTGCTAAGTTTCTCCGAAATTTTACATGTCTCAAAACATGCATTATATAACTTTCAATTACATTTGATCCTTCTTTCCCAAGAAAATAATATTCCCAAAGACATCAAGTTTATTACAAAAATCCAACATGATTCACAAATAGCGACGTTTAATAAATTTGTAACAAAATTTCCCAGTGTTTCAAAAAGGTGAATCATTACAAATCCTTCATCATTATCCACTTTGGAGGCACTTTTTCATTCTCCAAGCATGCAGACCCATTTTATTTCATTATTTCATCGTTATCATTTCAAAATTTGATTCGTAGCTTTTTAATTTTATATTTCATGTTTTACAAGGGCTAGGGAAAAAATCATTTCAAAAACACCTCAAATCTACAAATTAATCCCTAAAACCACTTGCATTGGTCTTTTCGAGCACAAGTGACATGAATTTGCCAAAAATCGATCAAAATTGATGAAAAATTTGCATTTCCATGCTTCCCGGAGCAAAAATGGCACCCAAATTGCAGAATGTACAACTACCATCGATTTCCCCTTTTTCCTTTAATCTGGGTCCTCCACATGTCAAAAATGCAATTGGGAATGGATTTGGGATCATTTTTGACTTTTTAACATATTTGGAAAAATGAAAAAAATGATTTTTTTCTTCGCCCCTCCACCCTTGAAATTTGGTGCTTTGGCATGTTGCATATGGTGGGTCCATTGAAGTCGCACTTCAATTTTGCGCATTTTTATTTTTTTGTAAAAAGGAAAAATTTCACTTTTTTCCCATGGCCCCGCACCTTTGCCTCTGCCTTTAACATGTGTCCACCTATCTATTGCTAAAAATAGGTGGGCTTATTTGATGTTTTGACCACTTTTTTCACCAAGGGAAAATTTTCAACTTTGCCTCCATGGGCCCGTGCCTCCGGTTCCTTCCTTGCCACGTGTCTCCTTCTAATTTTGCGGAGCCACACCTCAAAATTTTACTTTAACTTTTTTTTGCAAAAAGAAAAAAAATTCTTCTACCCCGACGAGTCCGTGCTCTCCTCTACACCGCCATGTGTCTCCTTTGCACGATGATGTAGGGCTGTAGTTCTAATTTTCACTCTAAATCTTTTTGCCAAAAGGGAAAAAATTCCCCTTTTCCTCGTGGCTAGCACTCCCTTCTACATTCACCACGTGTCCACCCCTTGCTCCATTACGGACCCATGACACCTTCTTCAACCTTTCTCTGTTTTCACCAAAAAGACAAAAACGTCTAAGTTTCCCACCCACTTTCTATTCCGCCTTTGAATTAGAGCGTGACATGTGTCCTCCTACGGAGCTGCGGGGAAAGTTGTATTTTTGGCGAAACCAAAAACGTTAATTTTTAAAGGAAACCCGCCAAATCTCATCCAACCACAAATGGCCACATAGGAGACTTTCTTTGAGATTAATTTTGATGGGAAAATGACACCCGTACGACCGTAAAAAACACAAAATTTTCCGCGACCTCCAAAATCAATTTTTTCTTTGTGGGTGAAGGGAGTTTTTGGTCAAAAAACATATGAGAAGTGATTTTAAGCAATTTTCGACAATGGGGAAGGATTTTTGAAGGAAAAAAAGCATAAAACGAGCAACCACGAGCTCCATAGGCCAGAAAAATGGAAAAAATGACAGAGGCCCGTGGATTTGGAAATTTAGGGCACAAAACAAGGTAGACATGTATTTATATTTTAAGTTAGGGAAAAATAATAAGTTTGTGAGATTTGCAAAGTATCCAAACTAGAAGAACAAATTTTGTACGCCACAAAACTTGAAGAAAAACATTTTTAGAGCACGTAGAACAAAGGGAAAAGATGGGAAAATAATAGAGGATCAAAATGGTCACCAACATGATCGATTGAGATAGGTAGACACGGTCCGAGGGTACGAATGACATGTAGAGAATGGTGTCTTTGTGAGTACCCTAACCCTTCTTGTCAATTTTGCAATTAATGCCCTTAGAAGTAGGAAACTAGGTTAGGGGTCATGTCGAGTGTGCATGTGCATGGGCGCAGCACACTAAAAGTGGTGCAGGCATCTAAGTGGGGGTACAGGCATCTGGTGCATGTACACGTACGCGTAAGCACATAAGCACATAAAAACACTAGTGCACACGTGCATACACCACACATGTGCGTGTATGTGCACACACGACATAGGAGTGCATACGCCTAGAGTCCATACACACGCATATGCGTAGGCACCCGAACAATGGTGCACATGCCCATAGGTGGTTGCGTGCATGCACATGCACCAAAAGGATGGCATATATGCCAAAAATGCATGCATACACCCAAAGGGAATGCAAGCATGCTTGGCAAATGGAGAAAAAAAGAAAAATGCCAAAAAGGCTGACACTTAGAAGAAAATTTAGGATTTTGGGTTAACCCTAAAATGATAGCCAGAATTTAGAAGAAATGTTAGTAACTGACATGTGGACTTATTTTGTAGAGACACTTGCCAATACTTCAGATGCATGAGCATCATTCATGTATTGTAGAGCTGGAGGGGAGCATGCACCGATGAGACCAATGTGTGGTGGCCATACTCCTAGAGGCGGTGGGCCTAGGCCCCATATCCCAGATGCCATCTATTATGTTAGATCATGGGATGCTTACTACATTGGCTAAGTGGTGGCATAGTGAGAGCTAGTGTTTTAGACTCCCCACTAGAGAGATGACCGTGACCTTAGAGGACGTGTGGCGATTCTCCATGTGCCTATCTTGGGTTCATTGATCAAGTATACCTCCGACCTAGGGCAGATCAGGGTAGTTGTTAGTGATTTGTTTGACAGAGATGATATACCACATGATAGTATGACTATTGCATTGCATGATTACATCACGGATCCAACACTGCATCGAGGGCCGCTATATGTCATGTCACTTATCAGTGGGTTTTTGCTCACTAATAAGACTAGGACATCCTTTCGAGAGGGATGATGACACTAGTACACAGGATCTTCAGTGGTGAGCACTATTGTTGGGGTCAGTGCATACTAGCACATCTTTACTGGGATCTTCATCTTATTACCTACCACCATCAGAAGACGGTGGGGCCTGCCTCGTTCTGCTGATTTGGTCATGGGACCACATAGCTATTGGGTGCCCCATAGGCACTCTACATGTCCAAGCTCCAGAGGATCCATCTTATATGGCGTGGGTTTCAGTAGGTGATGACATATGAGGTCACCTAGGTAGTTTATACAGATATCATCGAGATTTTGATGAGCTATTAGACATGGATATCATATAGAGACCCTACTGAGATAGAAACAATGGGTGGAGGATGCAAGATAAATTTCTCGGCATTTGTACATTAGATCATTTCCTTCTTGGCATTTGTAGTTACATCATTGAGTTATACAGGGTAGACAGATGCTAGTGACAACTAGGCATGGTGTAGGGGGTCCCATAGCCAGACATGTGGTATGCCCGTCAAGATTTTGAGAGGCCAACCATGGGGCCACGCATATAGGTGACCCGAGCTAGGGCTAGTTTCTTACAGGTGGTTCCACAGGTATGGGATCTAGCGTGACGTTAGAGATCCAGGCACTACTATAGATTACTAGAATTGGTATGCTACTATTGTACCATGACACTTGACTATCCCAGAGGAGGCCTGGGAAGTAGGTGCTCGACCACCAAGAGAGATTTGGCATGGTGGTGATATGAGGGAGGGTGCAATAGCCTGTGACCCAGAGGATCCATTTGATGGGCTACCACATGATGAGCAGGGTACAACATAGGTGCAGGGACCGAGGCCATAGGGATTAGGACAGGTGCACTGCATAGTTAACCTATCTTAGATTACTAGAGTAGGGATAATCATCTAGAGAAATTCAAGGATAGGTCCAGGTGGCATGGCATGACAACCACTCTATAGCAGCAACTACAATAGGCTCTAGCAGAGTGAGACTAGGTCATAGTAGAGAGAGACTATGCTCGAGTCTAGATTTTAGCATTGATGACCAAATGAGATCGGGGTTAGGCTCAGGGCTGGCTAGGAGGTGACAGTGTTGTTCACTTTAGCGAGATATGACAAATGTCCTCACAGATGGCTCGGGTAATAAACTTATACCAGCAGACATAGGCCCGGCTACTGACTGTGATACTAGAGTGAGATAGGCTGAGAGTAGAGCATGTAGTGGGCCAGGATGAGCTTACAGAGCCTCAGCGAGAGATAGCATCTTTCCGATGCACAAATGGCATAGTGGTGACTACCGGAAGCACATAGTTTTAGCTATAGCGAGAGGGAAGAGCATTATACTACGAGATCATTATACTTTGAGGTAGTGCCGGTTGAGTTGCGGGAAACTTCTTATAGCCATTAGTCAAGTAGAGGGACTAGGTTCGAGAGGCCTCAGGCCTCAGTGGAGCAGCCATGGGGATAGGCAGGGAGACCGAGTGATGCTCGTGCTATGCCACCACCATGAGACAAACCAGCCACCCCATCTGAGGGCTCGAGTCAGCCTTGATGATTGTATTTTCACATACGCCTCTTGATGAAGGCTATGAGTAGATTATGCTTGATGTATACCATTCTTTATTTGCATAGAAATTTTGACACATGCCTCTGATGAAGGATTTTTATTCTTCGATCGATGTATATCATCTCTTTTGTACGCCTCTGATGAAGGCATTTTTGATGTATAGCAGCGATGTATACCCATTTTTACAGATATACCATACATGTATGTATATATATATATGTATATATATATATATATATATGGACATTCTTTTGACATGACATATGTGTTTATGAGATGTTGGACATTATTTATTATTTCTTGATGGAGTTCATGGATAGATAGATGTGTTTGTGATGTATCCTGATTTGATTTCACATGTATATGTATTCCTGATTTGTTGATGTATTTCATGTGTTTTGATTTCCATATGATAGATCTTGTAGTGATATAAAATGTATTTTCTCATGTGATGGGATATATTTAGTGACAGGATGATATGATGATATGGGTGTGGGGGATAGGTTTTTATATTTACAATCCCTCTTGTTCCCATTTGATGATATGATATGTGATGACTAGCTTAACATTCATGTATGATGTATAATTAGCTTTTTCTTGCTATATGATGTATAGATAATGTTAGATGTGATGATATTGATGGAAATATGATGATGTGATAATAAAACGATGCACATGTAACAAGCAAACACAATCAAATACTAACAAAGAACACAATGAACCAATACAACAATGTATCACGACTCATTAGCATGCAAAAACACACATCAATATGCACAAGTAAGAATAAATCTAATATAATCAAGAAAAGATGAATCCTAACAAAGCATGCCTAAGCAACAGACAAAAAAAATGTACAAACACGAAGCAACTATACAAGCAAACAAGCAAAGCAAGAAACAAGACAATGCAAGTAAACTTAAGTAAATGTTTTTGTAAGATTTGTTTTGTAAGACAATTTTCTATTGTTTAGGGTTTTCTAACATTTTTGAATGTTTTTGTGTTTTGTGAAACAATGTTCTATTGTTTTTGTGTTAGTTTTCCAAAGCTTATGCATAGGTAACCAAGAAAAGCGTGGATGCCCCCAGCGTTAGATGGGGAATATACAAGGGAAAATTCCATGCGCTTATAAACAAGAAGGTGAAGTCACAGAAGTGCCCCAGTGTAAGATGGGGAATAGAAAAATACCATGCCCTTCATAGATGAATAAAAGGAGACAAAGCTAGATCAAGGCTTGACAAGATTGGGCTCATAGGGAATCTTGAAGGTAGAACTAGCCCTAGGTTAAGTAAAAGTACCCTCCAGATGCAAGATGCTTGTGAACAACAAATCTTCCCAAGGCACCGAAAACTGGTTTTCACCCAAGGACCTATCCAAAGTGCCAAAATTACATGGTTTTCACTTATGGACAACCTTTTTTTTTTCTTTTTCTGTATTCTCTTTTTTATTTTTTTGTATTTTGATTATTTTACCATGTTTTTTTTTTTGCTTTTTGCTGATTTTGCACCATGCTTAAGCATAGAACCACTTAAGGTGTATGGCATTCATGGGATCATAGAGCTCATCACTATTGGGGTGAGCAAGTTTGTATGATCCTATGCCATATTTATCCATAATAACATAAGGTCTAACCAATGTGGTTCAAACTTTCCTTTATTTTCTTGTTCGCCCTTATGTTGAATTGATTCTCTTTCATGACCAAATCACCAACCTCAAACTGACGAGGTATGATTCTCTTATTGTAATTTATGGAGTCTTTGTTCGATACACTTTAAAGTGATTAAGGGTGTGGATGATCTTCTCATCTAGGATCTCTAACTCAGCCAATCTAGCCACTTGGTAATATTCATCTTTATCTAGATAATCCCTAAGAGAGATTCTTAGGGAAGGAAGTTCAATTTCTAATGGGATGATAGATTCCATCCACGAATACCGAGAGAATATGGTGTCACACTCGTAGGAGTGCGAATAGAGGTCTGTAAGCCCAAAGAGCTGGGTGGATTTGTAAATGCCAATTACAACCTATCTTACTTACCATTTTCTCCATTATTCACACCAAAGTCTTATTTGTGGCTTCGGCCTATCCATTACCTTGGGGATAATATGGCGTAGACCATTTTAACCTGATTTGAAACTGACAACAGAGATAATTTACCATTTTATTCTTGAATGAATTTCCATTATCAATAACAATGGCTGCAGGAATGCCATACTAGAAAATGATATGATTCATGATGAATTTGGAAATTTGAGCTCCTGTTACATAGGTTAAGGGGATAGCTTCTACCCACTTGGTAAATTATTTAGTAGTCGTGATGATGTGGGTATGGTCATCAGATGAAGTAGGGGTAAGCTTCCCTATTAAGTCAAGTCCCTATGTAGAAAATGGCCATGGGGTGGTGATGGGTTGCAACGACTGTGATGGAGTGTTGATGAAATTTCCATACTTTTGACAAAGTACACACTTCCTTACATAGTTACAATAGTCGGTTTCCATGGTAGGCCAATAGTAGCCTACTCTTAAAAATTCTTGGCCAAAACCATTCCATTAGTATGTGCTCTCGCACACCCCTTCATGTACTTATTTGATTGCTTAGACCGACTCTGTCATATCAAGACAACGTAATAGATTCCCATCGTAGCCACGATGATAAAGCGTACCTCCTAAAAGGGTATAATGGGATATTTGGTGAATTAGGATTTGTTTCTTAGAACAAGAGATGTTGAGAGGGAACGTGTTGTCCTTGAGATAGGTAAAGATGGGCTCATACCATGGGGAATTAGGACTAACAAAATCACAAGATAGACATGATTCTATCATGTCATACAAGGTTGATGTAGATTTTCCACAAAGAATGGCATGTCATTAATTTCTAGTGGAATGTGGAGCATAGAACCCACTATGGCCATAGCATCTATAGATCTATTTTGCACTCTTGGAATTTGTTCAAATGTGATGTGCACAAAATACTCTTTCAAAGTTTCTACCAGCTTCTTGTAAGGTATGATTTTTTCATCCTTAACCTTGTATTCATCATTAACTTGCTTGATAATTAACTAAGAATCACCCACAATCTTAACATGGTGAATGTCCCATTTGATGGTGAGCTTCATCCTGTGATAAGTTCCTCATACTTTGTGATGTTATTCATGTAAGGAAAACCTAGACAAAAATCTTGCAGTATGGGGTTTCCAGAAGGAGTAATGAGGACCACACTTGCGCTTGAACCATGAAAAGTAAAGGACCCATCAAAGTGTATCTTCCACATGACAAATTATTCAATGTATAGCAATGAGGCATCTAGAAGATCCAAATTAAAGGTTCATACCTTGCAAAGGTACTTCTACTAATTGATCAGTGGTACTGTACCTTAACCGACTTCGATGCACAAAATCTATGTCAAATTCACTTAGTAGAATGATCCAATCAGCCATTCTTCTTGTGAGTGTGGGTTTATACAAAAAGTACTTGAGCAGGTCAAATTTGGATATAATCTTGGTTTTGGTATTCAATAGATAATGGAAAAGTTTTTGAAAAGTAAAAATGACAGCCAAACAAGCTTTTTCAATTTGGGAATAGTTGAGATCATAAGCGATGAGAGTATGACTGAGGTAGTATACTACTTTTTCTTTGTGACTAAGGTCATATTGGGTGAGCAATGCACCAATAGAAAATTGAGTAGCAGATATATAAAGTAGGAGTGGCTCACTAAGAGTTGGAGGCATGAGGACAAGGCGGATTGGCTAGGTATTGTTTAAGCAAGGTGAAGGATTACTATTGCTCTGGTCCCCAAATGAAGGTGACATCCTTTTTAAGTAGGTGGGTGAACGGATGAAACTTATCAATAAGATGGGAGATGAAGCGGTGAATAGCCCGTATTTTTCCTTGCAAGATGCATAATTACTTAATGTTCTTAGGAGGAGGCATCTCAGTAATAATCAGACACTTTAGCAGGGTCTACCTCAATTCCCCTTCTTGATACAATGAAACCCAACAATTTTCCTGATAGCACGCCGAACACACATTTCTTTGGGTTCAGCCAGACCTTGTACTCTCGTAGGTGCTCAAAGATATGCCACAAAATAGCAGGGTGATCTTCCCTTGTCTTATATTTTCCGAGGATGTCATCCACATAGTCTTCCATGATATCATGGATCATATCATGGAAAATTACCGTCATTTCCTCTGATAAGTAGCTCCTGCATTTTAAAGACCAAATGGCATTACTTGATAATATAAGGTACCCCAAAGAGTTATAAAATCCATCTTGTGTTGATCTTCATCAACTATATTGATTTGGTTGTATCCTAAAAACCCATCCATAAGAGATAAAATCTCATATCCTCGCTATCAAATCCACAATCATATCAATATTTGGTAGTGGAAAGTCATCCTTAGGAAAGCCTTATTAATGTCTCTAAAATATGTGTAGATTCGATCCCGATAGGATTTTTCTCGGACGGGGATGATGTTGGATATCCATTCGAGTAATCAATAGGCTGAATGAATCCATCCATGAGTAATCTTTCTAATTCCTCTTTAAAAAGGAGGTTCACCATCGGGTGCATCTTCTAGAGCTTCGCTTAATAGGTGTAACATCTACATGCACAACGAAGTTATGTATGACCAAATTTGGATCCAATCCTGACATGTCTTTATAGGACCATGCGAACACATCTATAAAATCCCATAGCAACATGGTGAATGTTTTATGTTCCCGTGTTGAGAGTGATGCTCCCAATTTGATTATTTTTGGGTCCTCTTCTATACCAATGTTTACATCGATAGTTTCCTCTACTAGTAACTTTGACAAGTCCTCCATACATGTAGGATCGGGAGGAAGGTTGAGATCTTTATCCAAGGATGTCTCCATGATATTTTCATCCTTGGCGTGGTCACTTTTATTGTCCTTTGATTTTTGCACCTATTTGTCAGCCAGTGCCTCAAAGAGGTTTTCACTATGTGACTTGGACTTTGATTTTTTTTGAGGCTTTGCTTTGGAACTTTTCCCTCACTTTTTCTTAAATTTTGCTGATCACGAAGCTCAAACTCCTCTTCAAAGTAGGAACAGGTATCGAATTCAATATAGAATCCTTTTTTGTGGTCTCTAATGGGAATTGTATCCCGAATGCCCATGAACTCTATGATAGCTTCATCATCCTCAAATATATCTAGTGACATATGATGTTTTTGGTCCCACTCTACAAGGAAGGGTAAACGAGGTCAAGTGTAGGTTTCGTAGGGGTTATGGTTAGGACAACAGTATTCATGAATAGGTTTGTGGAGACAAGATCCTCATATTGGCTATAATGGGAATTTGTATCATTGTCTAGATAGTTAGAGCTATCCTCCCGTTCAGAGTAAGTAACATCTTGATCATTGGGATGTGCTCCACAAGGATGAATTCCAATGCCATATATTTCTATTTCAAAATGTGGGAAGGAAGCTGGTTCTCGTTTTCCTTGCTTATTTCTTCTACATCCTAGGACCTTTTAGCCCATGGAGTACATCATTCTACTAGATTTCTCGTATTCAAGGGTTTGATAATAGGTTGGATGAGTATCCTCTGGGACCCAAGTCGTAGGTGGATCCAACAATTTTTCTTCAGCCAGCAAGCCTCCAGGTAAAAATGACCCAATAGTTTTCTCATTTCTAGGTCGTCTAAAATGATAGTTGGGTCGACCTCTAGTCTTAGGTGACAATGAGAGGTCTGAAACTAGGAGGGCTTGTTGTACATTATATTCTCCATAGCTATGTTATGAAATAGATTTGATAACACAACCTGTGTGCATGTATTTATGCTTAAGCTAAGTTAGATGAATAATAACTAACACCTAAATAGTTCTATAACAAATCTAATGACAAAATCTAAGCACCATCAAAGATGAGAGCTAAACAAGATCAATACTAAGCATAATGCATTAACTTTGAATTAACATGCTAAACTATTTAAACCTCTACTTCTCTAGATTACCAACAAAAAGTAAATGGACCTATGTAGACTCCATGGAAATCAAATTGATTGTTTTGATCTTCAAGAACCTAGGAATGGGAGCTCATCAAAGCTTAGCTACAAGACCCTTTGACTATTCCCATATGACCCAAAAACTTGGCAAAATGCAAGAAAGGAGGCTTAGCTCTTCAAATGGTAAATTTCTCAAGAGTAATAAAGGAAATCTTATAGTCTATTTGCTATGTATTTTCTCTTGTCTTCTTAAGGAATTTAGGTGTAAGTGTAAAGGTAGGAGGAAGGCTCTTTATATAGCCCAATGGATAAAGCAATATTTACATCCCTTTGCATGTGGGATAATAGAGATGTTGAGTTAGTTGTGGATAAGGGGGTTTATATAGGGTTGAGTTAACTTTAGGATGGTTTAGCTTGTCTTTTAGTGGCTCATGTGGATAAAGGGGCCTATTAATTAAACAAGATGATTTAATTAATAGATGTGAAAGCTTATAGAAGCTTTTTAGAGGAATATTAGCATGATTTAGATTATAGAAGGGGACTAAATCAATTAAATATTGATTTATTGGTTAAATGAAAGGGGAAGTTAATTAATTAATAATAATTAATTAGTCTAGATAGAAGGGGGATTAATTAGTGGAAGGTCATTAATCGGGTATTTATTGGATAGGAAAATTAATTAATTAGCTTAGTGTAATTAATTAATCTCGATCGGAGAGAAGGTGAGTTCTCTTGATGGTATGTCACCAATTTACGGGAAGGAGATAATTAGCGCAATTTAAGTATTTAAATTGCTCTGTGTAATTATGGGTGTCTATAACAACAAGATAAACATAAAATCTTTTCCCTAAAAGATTACAACCAAGAAGGAGAGAAAAGATTAAAGTTTCTATATGTAAGGATTAAGTAAGGACTAATTAATCAACATAGTTAATCCTAACTTTTCATCATAATTTTTTTCAACATCTTTGTAAATCAAATAGCAGAGTTTAAAAAAGGAAATTCATATTTCATCCTAACTCTACCTTATCATTCCATTTCCAAATTAAGATCCTCCATTCAACCAGTTAATTTTTAGAAAAAGTATTACTAGATATACAAATCTACCTTTCAGAATAGGTATATTGTTTTGCTATTTCAAGTTAACATCGAGTTCAATCTATGAAGGATTAATCAGAAAAAATAGAATTCTATTTTATTAGAAAATCATTAATATATCAAGCTCAACACAGAGTCTTAATTGGATTAATTAAGAATATGTCTCAATGTTCCAGGTAAGGAATACTTAATCAATTAAAAAAACAAGTTACATCACTATAGAAATATTCTTAAAGACTCGAGTGAGTTCATTTCAAGTTCAACTCAAAGAAAAATTAATAACTAACACTCTGCAGTCCCAATAATCGCACTTTTATAACAATTGTAAGCCAAAATAAGGGTGAGCTACCATTCAAATCCAAACATAAGTTTCAACCAACCATTTTCAAACACAAAAGGGGAATAATGGTTAAAGTTCATAATCTACACAAGACTCAATACCTTCTCATGGAAATATCAAAAATTAGACCCATATGCTTCGAGGTCAACAAACACTAAGACCGAACTCAAAGGTGAAAGTGAAATAAACTATGCAAACCAGGGAAGGAACAATAACTATTCTCTAGTAATTAAGTTTCCCAAAAGAGGAAAAGAGTGAGATAGAAGTCCCTTCAACCATCCAGAATCATCTAAGAATGATCTATTATTTCATTAAGCAAGGATGGATGAAATGGTATAAAAGAGACTTCCCTACGACTTACACACATCAAGTGTTTGAACCACTTAGAAAATAAACTTAAGATCAACATGATCTTACCCAATATACCATGATTAGCCAATAATTAGGTAAAAAATTAACGAATCACCCAGAAAATAATGGAAACAAGACATTCTACATTTCTACCAGATAGTTCTTCCTCCTATGTAAGACATTATCCCCATATTTAGATTAAACCAATTAATAATTGAATCACAGTTTTAAGTAACTCGGTGACAAAAGATGGGAGAGAAAACCAAAATGAGTTTGAAACCAGTCTCCAAAGAACTTACAATCAACCAAAAAGAGGTAGATAGATCATTCGAGAAACCTCCCAATAACAAGGTTTAACATCTGTCAACAATTTAGGAAAATTTCCCAGATCAAAAGATCTGTTAAGGAACCCAAAAGCCCAAGGTGGGTTAACAAAGAAATAAAATAAGTAAAAGAAACATAACAAAGTTGAAACATTCTCAGACATATTTCCTTGTTCAACCTTCATCGACAACAACTTCCATTCATACAAATCTCGACAAGAAGAAAAGATATTATACTATCCAGCTCAAGGTGAGAATTCATTTACTCCTAACCGAATGGTAATAACAAAATATTCAAGGAAGTACAGACATGAATGGTTGTCATTAAACCAATGGGTTTCATTAATATCAACAAAGATAAAGAGATTCCAACAGTTCTCCATTAGGAGGGTAAAACCCAAAATAATTACGTCACAAAACTAATCAAACTGAATACTCTTAGAGTTATAGTCACGAAACCAATTTGAACAAACACTTTGGGTTTTCAAAGCCATTATCAACAAGCTAACAAAATGAAAACACCTGATTATCTAAGTCATAGACGTAGGTCTTAATACCCAACAAAGTTTCTTGCAAGTTAGTCTTTCAAACAAAGATAAATGTAGAGAACATTCGAGGCAAGACTCTTCCGATTCAATCAACACAAGATACTTATAAAGTATAAATAATGCAGTATAGATAATTATTTAATAGAGAACAACCTAGATCCATTTCAATGTCAAGAAGGTTTGAGTATAAGAAATTTAACACAAGTATTTAAAAATGACACTTCCGATTTCGATTCCACCCATCACTCAAAATAATATTGCATCCAAAGAACAAAAAAACACCATTGAAGCAAATAATAAGCAAACACAAAATCAGAACTAGAAGGTTTTCAAAAATATCATAGTTTTTTTATGAAGCATTTAAATAAAAGTAAAAGACTTAATGGATAGGGTCTATCGTGGATCGATAGAGCTCTGCCTTCACTTTCTCACTGAAATATTTAAGTAGAGCTTTGATAGCTAATCCTTTCCACAAAAATGCCAACAAAACTCATAACCTTCTTCTCCTTCCTCTTATAGCTTCACAGTGATATTTTCATCACTATAACTGCCATGTAAGGAAAAAAAAACATGCAAGGATTCAAACTGAGGGTTTGAAGAAAAATCCACATGCAGAGCTAAAGCTCACAAAAACCAAATGATCAAACAAAACCAAAACCATTCTTTCTTCCAACTTCCCTTCTTCCTAGGTGGTTTCTTTGCCATTATCAAAAACATTAAATGTAAAAAATGAATGATAGTTCTTCAACTTCTCCTGCCACCACCATCTTACATTTAGGCATTACTAAATTTAAATTTCCATGCAACTATCACTTTGGCAGAGGTGCCAACTCATCCCCTTATCTTATTTTCATGCATTCACCAAATTTGGCTTAATAGTAAGTTTTTAATGACACTAAATCCTCATAAATACCTTGAGGTTGGTGCCAGATAATTTCTTAGCATGTCATCCCATCTATCCCCTTTAGGTTAGCCAAACTTTAGGTTAGGTTCAACATTAGTTTAGGAACTAACTTAGGTCCTTAGGTTTAAGTCTAAGGTTTTCCTTCATTATTAACATCACACATTAATAAAAGAACTTAGTAACTTAGGATAGATTACAACTTAGGAACATAGATTAATTAGGTCCCTTTAGCAATATCTAGGAATTGCATCATAAAACTTACCAAAGAAGAATTAGAATGCCATCCAAAGATCACTTATGAAGCAGGGAGCAATAGAGATCACCCAAGACTCCAAGACAACTAGAGTTTAGAGATCCCATGATATGTCCAAAGCTTGGTCAAGATGACCATAATGTCATAAAGTTAAAAGCATTCCTTAGATCACTTAATTTGATGCAAGGTATATATATCATGCAACAAAGGTTAAGAAAACTGTAGCACATGTTCGAGTGCAACAAAACTATGAACTAGTTTAAACTGAATTAGTTTCTTATTTCCACATGCAGTGCATTATTCAACATAAGAAGAAATGAATTACTTCATTTTTAATTCAGCATAAACATGGCAGAATGGTAGCTATTCCAAGTAGATAACATATTATCTACAACAAACATGATTCTTAATTCACAAGAGTACACCATCTTCAGATAAGAATCACATGTCAACATTTGCAACTTCCAATACAAAATTCATCATAGATATCAACCATGTTAGAGGTGTTACATTCCTCCCTCCTTAAAATCATCATCATCTCGATCATCAATCTTGTCCACATTCTAGGACAAGAAAAATAATAATAATTATAGTTCTTTCATGCATAACTTCACAAATAGAACAAGATTTGATAAATTTATTTTTTCATAATTTATTACAACATTAAAATAGCTATTTCAGTACTAATTAATATAGTACCTACCCAAAACTGGTAGTATTATTAATAATTTAAAAAAAGTTTTTAATTGTTATCAATCATCAAAACTAATTCTGTTCAAATAAATGATGAAAAATAATATTCATGTCCTCAAGGTTTTCCCATGTTGCACTTTCTTCATTAAACTGGTCCCACTGAACCTTCAATTGACTAATTTAATGATTTCGTAAGTGCAACTAGTGAGTTTCCAACACTCTTATGGGTTCAACCATGATTATTCCTAGGTCTTGGACCTGCAAGGAATCCCAAGTTAACACATGTGATAAATCTAAAACATATTTCTTAAGCAAAGAAATATGGAAAACATCATGCATTCGTGAAAAAGGGGGTAGTGTTAAACGATAAGCTACAGGATTGATTAATTCAACAATCTCAAAAGGTCCCACATAACGAGGTGATAGTTTGGCTACCTTGCCAAAGGTTATAGAAATGTTTTTAGGCTTAACATGTAAAAAGAAATTTTTACCATGTTCAAATTTCTTATCAACCCTTTTCAGATCTACATAACTTTTCTACCTATCTACAGCTTCTTTTAAATGTTTATGAATCATTTTAACTTATTGTTCCATTTCAGTAAGGATTTCAGTGCCCAATCTCCTCTCTCGCCCTTAATGTTATCCCAACTAACTGGATTTCTACATTTCCTTCGTACAATGCTTCGAAAGGTGCCATTTTCAAAGAGGCATGATAGGTATTATTGTAAGAAAATTCAAATAAAGGAAGGTATTCCTCCCATTTGTATTGTTGATCCATGCAAAGCACATTCATAACATATCTTCCAAAACTTGATTAACTCTCTCAATGTCACCATCTATTTCCGGATGGTATGCAGAACTAAAATTAAGTTTTGTTCCTAAGGATTCATTAAGTGTTTTCCAAAACCGAGATGTCATTCTAGGGTGTCTATCAGATATAATCAATTCAATTACTCTATGTAATCTAAAAATTTCATGCACAAATCTTTTTGCTAAAATAGGTGAATCATCCTTAAGAGTACCAACAATAAAATGTGCTATTTTTGTCATGTTATCAACAACAACTAAAATAATATCATGTTTATTTCTTGACATAGGAAGTCCTTGAACAAAATCCATTCTAATTACCACCGGTTATATTGTGGTATGCTAGGAGGATATAGTAAACTAGTGGGTGCAAATTCTCATCCTTAACATGTTGACATTCCAAGTAGTGAGAAATAAAATCAATTATTTCTTTCTTCATCCCTTTCCAAAAATATTTCTCTTTACATCACCAAGCATTTTTGTAATACCGGGATGTCCCGAGTATGGTGAATTATGAAATTTCTCCATTAACCTTTTCCTTAACTCATTTCTCAAAGGTACATACACCCATTTTTCATATCTCAATTTTTTTCATTATCGAAGTTAAAAACTTTATATTTTACGTCATTCGAATTTGTAGCAAGTGTTGTTTTTACCTCGATGAAATTAAAAATCAGATTCCATGATAATTTTTAACTCATCTTTAAACTGAGTTCTCAATGTTATAAGGGAAGAAATATGTTTCCTACAACATAGTGCATCTTCCACTCTATTTTCTTTTCCTTTTAGGTAACTTATGTCAAAATCATATTGTGACAAAAATATAACTATCTTCACTGTCTTGCATTCAGATTTAATGAGTGAAAATATACTTCAAGCCAAGATTATCAATATTTAATTCAAAATTTCTACCTAAAAGATAATGTCTCCATACTTGAAGTGCATAAACTATGACAACAAGCTATAGGTCATGGGGAGCATAATTCAACTCATGTAACTTGATTTTTCTACTCTCATATGTTATAACATGTTCATTTTGTAATAGAATACCTCCGAGTCCTTCTCCGGAAGCATCTCAGAACTAGTGTGAAGTTTCCATTTGAATAAAGTACAACTAAAATAGGTGCAAATGTTAATTGATCCTTAAGATTTTTAAATTCTTATTCACATTTATCACTCCACACAAATTTGTTATCTTTCTTTTGTAATGAAGTTAAAAGTGCAGAAACTTTTGAAATGTCCTTCAAAAAAATTCTATAGTAACCAAAAAGCCCCACGAAGCTTTTGAATTCATGTACATTCTTAGGTTTAGGCCACTCAATTATGGTAACAATATTTGATGGATCAAATGTTATTCTATATTTACTTATGACATTTCCTCAATAGTGTAATTTTGTTTCATAAAAATAACATTTGGAAAAATTGCCATATAACCTTCTCTTTCTTAAGATTTTAAGTACTATTTTCAAATACTCATGATGCTCATAAATATTTTAGAATAGATAAGAATATCATCCAAGAATACAATTACAAACTTGTCTAGGTATTCTTGAAATATATTATTCATTAAATTCATAAACGCTGCAGGTGCATTTGTCAAACCGAAAGGTAAAATTGTAAATTCATAATGTTTGTACCTTGTTCTAAAGGTTGTTTTATGAATGTCTTCATCTTTGAATCTTAACTGGTGATACCTAGAATGAATATATATCTTAGAGTATACTGATGCACCACACATCTGATCGAACAAATCATAAGTTATTGGAAGTGGATATTGTTATCCAAAATAAGCCCCTTGCTTATTTTCTGGCTAACTCCCTTCATTTCTTCCTCCCTTGTGAATCAATTGAATTTTTTACTTTATAGGCACTCAAAATGTTCTAGAAATGGTTTCATTGGATAGAGTATCTTCTCAACTTTCCGAATGGTAAAGTTTTCCGCCTAACTCCTTGTATTTTTGAGTTATGGCGGCTGAAGTTTTTAAGGGAAAATTTCCCTAAGGAGGTCCACAACCATCAGGAGGAGGCCACGTGTCCTCAAGATGGTGGGAGGTGGAAGTGCAGAGGAAAATTTTCCCTTTCACCAAAATATGGAAAATATTGAAAGGAAAGCCCGCTGCGATGGCCCGTGCCAACTGTAAGCAGCCACGTGTCCCTACGGCCGACGAAAATCTTAAGATGGGTCTAAAGAGGATGGGGGAATTTTGGAGCTCAAGCCCGCGCCAATCGAAGGATCCATGTGTCCCATATGGGGAGCAGTAGGTAGTGATGGATAATTTGAGAGCAGGAGCTCACCAGCGAATCAAAACACGCCACGTGTCCTCAGAGCGTCGGGTCGGTGGAAACTTTTGGAAAATTTTCCAAAGACCAAAAAGGCGTAAAAAGGTAAAGCAAAGGCCCATGACTAATCAAAAGGTGCCACATGGCATCGGGCTAGTGGATGGAAGATATTTTTATGGAAATTTTCCCAAAGTCAAAATAGAGGGAAAATTTCAAATTTTCAGGCCCACTAATTCAAATTTGCCCTAGTTTTGCCCTAAATCTTCAAAAGGGCATAAATTTTGATCCAGAGCTCAGATTTTCACATTCTTGGTGGTATTATAAATTTGGTGAAATTATCTACATGATGGAGGGCTCAATTTTGTGTTTTGATGAGGTTTGGAGAGAGAAAATCAAAAACACCTCTGGTAGGGGAAGGAGAATAGAACTGACATTTCAACCACCATTTTTAATGAAGTATGGCTCACATTCTCTCCCAACATGGTCAAAAACATCAGGGAATGAACTTTTGAGGGTACCCATGCTATTTTAATGGCATTTGGTTGGTGGTTGAAGCATCCTTTCATGATTTCCCATGTTTTCTCCTTCTTGGGCTCAAATTTTCACCATTAAAAGCCAGTTTTGGCTCATTTGTAAAGGGTTGGACATTTATATGCTTTACAGACTCCTTCTTCACCCTGGAAAGTGGATTTGTGGAATATCATACCTCTTTCAAAACTGCAACATGCTTTCTACCTCTCTACCATTGTAATGCATGTATTTTTGATATTGGAAATGACAATGCAAGCTCTGTGAATGAGTTTCAGTCCTCTTCTTGTGTTATTTACTTCATTTCTGATCTTTCATTACATTTTATCAGTTTGTGCATGATATTTGTTGCATCTCTATGATCTGTGTCAATTTGTAGAAGTAAATGTTCACCACTCCTTTGGTGTATCACCTTGTTAGTCTTAGTTTATTTCTTTTGCATCTTTCATCTCTATCCCCTTGGAATTTAGAGTAGGATTTATAGTTTAAACCTCTGTAATTTACAAGCATACATCAAATCAGATAAGTTGAGGAACTAGCCTCTAACCTAGAGATTCTTTTCCCATCTTTACAAGTCTTACACTTGGGGAAAAGATTCAATGTTGTGTAATCACATTGGGTGTCCAAATATCAAACTAGAAATCTGATAGAACCTCCAGTGGGTACTTTGTGAATCTGTAACAATAGTTTTGGCATGTCGGTGGGACCTTAGAGGTGTTCATTTTCATTGCAACAAAGTTGATGTACATTTTTTGCAAGCTTCTTACTTGAAAAGAGCCCTGATTTACACATCTGGCGACTCCAAAGAGAAATATCAACTGGTTTTAGTAGTCCAAGTCTGAAGATTCATGAGAAGAATCAACACGAGATCAAACTCCAGAGAAGAAGGGTTGTCTAAGTATCTGCAGCTATCTCCTCGAAGAAGGCATAGAGGAAGGAGGATCCAAAGGTCTCCATCTCCACCAAATATAACTCTATCAACTCCTCCACCTTCTAGACCTTTCACTCAATCAACAAGGTTTCTCAGCCAACTAGAATGGCACAACAAACCCTTATGTCAACTTCACTAGAAGCAGCCTACTTTCTCTCAATGCATAAACTCCAATTCTAGTTGTAGCATTGAATAACATTCCATACTTTACTAGAGAAAATCAGACCACTCCTGGTGATCATGTCAAGGATATTGCTAATGTTTGTGCAATCCATGAGATTAACGAGATGAAAATTATCGTCAAATTATTGGCATCTTCATTCAAAGGAAAATCATTGCAATGGTTTAGAAGCCTTGGGGCTGGTTCTATCCAAAATTGGAACCAATTGTGCATAGCTCTCCATGAGTAGTTTGGAGAAAAGGGAGATAACTTGTCTCTATTGGAACAACTGACAACCATCAAGAGAGCTCCCAATGAGTAGCTAACAGACTTCAACTTCAGATTTCAAAGAACCTGGGATAGAATTCTAGTGGCAGTAAGGCCAACAGCTGAAGGTGCTTTTCTATACTATCTTAAAGCTTTGAATTCTGATATTTCTATGTTAATTCAGTCCATGGGAGGTACAACTATACCTACAGCTTATAGCATTTCCATTAGAGCTGAAATTGTCTGATTAAAGCTGGAAAACTAGCTCCTAGACCTCCCATGCCCTTGTATCCAAATTTAGAAAATCCAAGCACTAGTCAAACACCTACTATAGCTCATATCCCCACTCCTAGAAATCAGAGTTCAAAAGAAACTTCTACTTCATCCTCTAGTACTTCAAATGAACTCCAAGAAGTCATGAAACAATTGCAAAATTTAGGCAATGAACTGGTTACACTCAAGAGGCAACAAGCCCAAAGTTTTAGACCTTCTTATCAGTCTCAAGCTCAGCCTAATAGGCAACCATATCAGCCTAATAGACCACCCAATCCAGCTGCAAATCAAAATCAAGTAAGGCCTCCTGCCAATAGACCATTTCAGCCCTATAATCCTAATTTTGCATCTACCTCTAAAGCTTTAGTGCCAGTGCAAAATAACATAGCTCAAGAGTATGATTGGTGTTTCCCATGCAATGAACCTCACAACCAATATATGTGATTCAATGGTGATTTGGACCAAGCTTTGATGGTGACAACAACTAGCGTAGAGGGTGAAGTGAGCCAAGAAAAAAACCCAACAATAGGGAACATCCCAAAAAATGTAGTTCCAAATGAGACTACGCTTGTGAACTCGGCAAGTGAAGATTTTTGTGGCATGAATCAAATAGTGTCTCAGAGTGTGGCTACCAATACAAGGTCAAAAAAGAGGAATATTGGTGAAGGGAATTCATTAGCTTCAAGTGATCCACAACCTTCCATCACTCCACAAAGTGCTAGTAAGCAAAATCCAGCTCTAAACATGCAAGGACATCACAAGACACCTTCTAAATCAGCTCAAATGCTAGTTGTTGCTTCCCATGTGCAAGAAAAGAATGTGCAGACCAAGGGGCAGCAAAGAGATGTTTCATCTCCATTTAACATCATTGAGAAAATGAAGAAGACAAATGTGAATATATCAATGTGGGAATCATTATCCATCCCAGGCCAAAGGGATCTTCTACAAGCTGCCATGAAGGATTGGTCATATTCAAATCAGCAAGTTCATATGCAAGAGAAAGTACTCACAAATGCTGCTCAGCTTGAAGGGAATCATGGAGGATAGCAAGGTAAAGTTTTGAAGCCCCCTCCATTCTATGTTTCATTGATCATTGGAGATAAACTAGTACACAATTACATGATTGATTTTGGGGCAAGTAGTTCTATAATGCCCAAGAAAATAGCTAATCAGTTGGGTCTCCAATATGAAGTCATATCCAAAGGGGTGGTGCAACTAGATGGGACAGCAGTAACAACAGTGGGAGTGATCAAATATTTGAACCTTACTTTGCATGCATGTCCCAATGTTACTGTGTTGCAAGATGTGTCAGTAATAGATTTGCCACCACTCTTTTCCTTATGCTTGTCAAGGGACTTCATAGCTAAAATTGGAGGCTACTTATCTACTGATTGGTCACACATGTTATTTAGAACCAGATATGGTACTAAGGCCACAATCAGGTTTGAGTCTATTGCAACCTTTCACATTGAACCTCATACTCCAAGCCAAATCAATGCCAATTGTTTAGCTTTTGATCAAGAAGATTATCCAATCACGAGATGAAGTGATAAAAAGGTTGGGATCATCCCGATTTAAATCTTGATGAATGAGAAAGAAAGGTACATGCTTTTGATCCCTACCAAGAAATATAATAATCTGAGCTAGGAGTTTATTATATACATGAAGAAAATCAGCCTATTCCTAACATCACCAAATTAGACCATAAGGATAACAATGAGGTATGACAACTATTATTTGATGGATCAAGAAGTAGAAAAGGTGTAGGGGGAGCCATGCTTATTTCACCCCAAGGCATCAAATATTATTCAGCTTTTACATTTTAGTTTGCATGTTCTAATAACACCGTTGAATATGAAGCTTTGATACAAGGATTGCATTGGTCAATCAAGAGAGGTATAAAAACTTACAAGTTTTTGGTGACAGTGAGATGATTGTTAATCAAGTTAAGGGGTAGCATCCTACCACAAATGACCTGCTCAAGTGTTATAAAAATAGGGCGTGGGACCTCATTGAAGATTTTGAAGGCTTTGGCATCAATTCCATCCCTAGGAAAGAACACCAAGCTTTGACATGGCTTGTAGTAGTTGGGGCAACCTTTGATGTTGTTGAAAGCATCAAGAAATATAAAGTAAAACTAAGAATTCATGTGATTTTAGGGCCCTCGGTGCTGAGACAATAATTTAAGTTAGCAAGTGTTTGAAAATGATCAACAAATCATCAATTTCTTGCAAGAAGAAGCTGAATTCTCAGCCAAAAATCAAGGAAAATTAGAACAGCAGTATGGTGATCAGGTAGTATAGCTGAGAACCAACAAATTGCCAAAGGGGCTTGTCACCTTGGAATCCATTTTTAATCCTAATGATCAATTTAGGAAAGAGAAAGAAAACGTTCAAGTCAAGGGAGAAGATTCAATGCCCATCTTGGTAGGAGAAGGCAAGTCACTTCAAATTGGTAAAGTTGCAACCAAGCAAGAAAGGTATGAGTTTATGCAACTTTGTCAAGAGTTCCCTGATATATTTTCTTAGAGCTATGAAGATTTGAAAGGTTTCAATCCCAAGCTAGCTCAACACACAATTGAATTGGATCCAAGTGCTAAGCCCATCAGGCAAAAACAAAGGCCAGTCAATCCACACATGGAGCCTCTCATGAAGAAGGAATTGAATAAGTTAATAGAGGCAAGTATCATATTTCCCATCAAGCATTCTAGTTGGGTAGCAAACTTAGTTCCAGTTAGAAAGAAGAGTGGAGAAATCAGATTGTGTGTAGACTTCAGAGATTTGAATAGAGCATCTCTCAAGGATCATTACCCACTTCCTTCTATGGAGAATATTTTGCAAGTTGTTGCTGGCTTTGAGAGGTTTTCATTGCTAGATGGTTACTTAGGGTACAATCAGATCATGGTTAAGGAAGAGGATCAGTTCAAAATGCCTTCGCCACCAAATGGGGGACTTATGCATATAGAAAAATGCCATTTGGGTTATCCAACACTAGAGCTACCTTCCAAAGGGAAATGGATATGGTATTCAAAGGATTGATAAACAAAATGGTGCTGGTATATTTAGATGATATCACTATTTTTTCTAAAAATACAACAGATCATCTCTTTCATTTGAGACAAGTGTTCCAAAGATGTAGAAGATTTGGGGTATCCTTGAATCCTAAAAATGTATTTTTCTTGCTCATGAAGGAAAACTCCTTGGCCACATTGTTTCCAAAGAAGGATTAGCAATTGATCCTAGAGAGGGTTGAAGCCATAAAAGCACTACCATTACCAAGTCATAAGAAGGCCCTTCAAAGTTTCTTGGGAAGGATCAATTTTGTTCAGAGGTTTGTTCCATATTTTACAGCCCTTGTCAAGCCAATAACTATGATGTTGAAGAAAAGCATGGCTTTCAAATGGACAACTGAAGGTAAGGCTAGTTTTGAGGTAATCAAAGAGGCTATCTCACAAGCTCCAACCCTCATTAACCTAGATTTCTCCAGGATTTTATCCTTTATATATTTGGAGGTGATGATATAATCTCTCTGTAATTTTTGTACAGTAGAGCAAAGAAAATGCAGAGCAACCAATTGTTTTCTTTAGTAAAATCTTGGAGGAATATGAGGTGAGGTATTATTTCATTGAGAAGCAAGTTCTTGTAGTGATTAGGAGCTTAAAGAAATTTAAGCATCTAGTTTCAAACAACAAGGTTCAACTGTTGGTTTCTCATGTGGGAGTTAAAGACTTCCTCCTTAACAAATATTTAAATGAAAAATGTGTAGGATGGATTACTCGTGTCATGGAGTATGACATTGAGATCAAAGTCACCAAGCTGGTCAGAGGAAAAGGATTATGTGAATAGTTGGTCTTGAGCAAATCAATGGAAGCATGCAATGAAAAGGATGTTGTTTTGGTGCTGCAAAACAACCAAGAACAAGGTAATGTTCAAGAAGAGAATGATGGTGTCCTCACTCCTTGTTGGACCCAAGACATAATGCACTTCCTACACATAGGCCTATGCCCTCCAGAGATGAAAAAAACCAAGAGAAGACACTTCAGATTGCAGGTTGTCCCATATGCACTTGTTGATGGTGTTTTGTTCAAGAAAGATGTAAATGGAGTGCTGTTGAGATGCATTGGAACAAATCAGATTGATAGAACATTGGAAGAGTTCCATGGTGGGACAGTGGGGTCATTTTTCTCCAAGAGTGACAGCCCTCAAGATCATGAAGGCTGGCTATTATTGGCCCAAGGTATTTAGTGATTGTTATGCATGGATCAAGAGGTGCAAGAATTGTGCATTCTTCACAAGAAAAGAAAGATTAGCAGCCCTTCCATTGCACCCAATTTCAGTTGACCAGCCATTCATGTAATGGGGTTTGGAATTCATTAGAGTCATTAACCCAAACTCAAGCCAAGGGCACAAGTGGATTCTAACAGCCACAGATTACTTCACCAAATGGACTGAGGTAGTGGCACTTAAGGAAGCAAATGAATCTAGCATTCTAGACTTCTATGAGGGGATAGTAACCATATTTGGTATACCTACCACTATAATATTAGATAATGATTTGGCATTCATAGTATCAAAGGTAACTGAATGGGCTGTCAATAATGGGATCTATTTGAGCACTTCATCAAATTATTACCCTCAAGGTAATGGCCAAGTTGAGTCTACCAATAAGAACTTGTTAAGGATCATCAAGAGGACTCTTGATGAAAATTAGAGGACTTGGCATACCAAGTTCAAATCAGCCTTATGGGCTAATAGGATAACTCCCAAGAGATCTACAGGTAACTCACCATTCAGGCTTGTCTATGGAAGAGAGGAAATTTTGCCTATGTCACTTGAGTTGCCAATGTTGGAACTCATGAAGCAATTGGAATTGTTGGAGTTTGAACCCATGGAAGTTAGATATGCAGAATTGATGGAACTCCAAGAGATCAGAGAGCATGCAGCCCAAGCAATGGAGAAGGATCAAGCCTTGATCAAGAAGACTTTTGATAGAAAAGCCAAGGCTAAGACCTTCCAAGTTGGAGATCTAGTGTTGAAATGGGATGCAGACCGAGAAAATCTAGGAAGGCATTCAAAGTTTGATGCCATTTGGAGTGGCCCCTACATGGTCACAAAGTGTAAGAACAACAATGCCTTCCAATTGTCTACATTGGATGGTGAAGAACTGTAGATTCCAGTTAATGGAATCCATCTAAAGCATTACTACTAGAGGGAAATTCTCTACCTTGTACATATTAGCTTAGATTTTCATTCCTCCAAGTGCTTGTGCACATTGTTTTGTTGTAGCTTAGTTTTACTTTCCCTAAGTGCTTTGGCACAAGCTTGTTGTCCCAAACATGTAGTTTTTCAGCCATGTTCCAGATCAGGTGATGATTCTACTCTCACAATCTCCCTCCTTGTAATTTTCTAATCAGTTGGGGTACCAAGTAGAGAATTTTATGACTCCATACCCAATGGATTGCTTTAGGCAACTGGTAACTTCATCTAGCAGGCAGATGACCCCTCTGAGTCACCAAAATTGTTATCCAAAATAAGCCCCTTGCTTTTTTTTGGCTAACTCCCTTCATTCCTTCCTCCTTGTGTCTCAATTGAATTTTTACTTTTAAAGCACTCAAAATGTTCTAGAAATGGTTTCATTGGATAGAGATTATTCTTAGATTTCTAGAATGGTAAAGGTTTCCCTAACTCGTATTTTTGAGTTATGGCTCGGCAGAGTTTTGAAGGGAAAATTTCCCTAAGGAGGTCCGCCACCAATAGAAGGAGGCCATGTGTCCTTGAGCTGGTGGGAGGTGGAGGGGTAGAGGGAAATTTTCCCTTTCACCAAAAGATGGAAAATATTGAAAGGAAAACCCACCCGCGATGGCTCGTGCTAATCGAAGCGACCACGTGTCCCTACGACCAGTGAAAATCTTAAGACAGTCCGAAGAGGGAATTTTGGACCTCGTGCCCATGCTAATTAGAAGGAGCCATGTGTCCCATATATGGAGTATTCGGTAGTGATGGAGAATTTGAGAGCAAGAGTCCGCGGTGAATCAAAACATGCCACGTGTCCTCGGAGCATCGGGTCAAGGAAACTTTTGGAAAATTTTCCAAAGACCAAAAAGGTGTAAAAGGTAAAGCAAAGCCATGTGACCAATCAAAAGGTGCCACATGGCATAAGGCCGATGGAAGGTGAATATTTTGGGGAAATTTTCCCAAAGTCGAAAAAGAGGGAAAATTTTAAATTTTCGGCCCGCCAATTCAAATTTGCCCTAGTTTTGCCCTAAATCTTCAAAAGGGCATAACTTTTGATCCAGAGCTCGGATTTTCACGTTCTTGGTGGCATTGGAAAGCTAGTGAAATTATCTACATAATGGAGGGTTAATTTTTTTTAATGAGGTTTGAGAGAGAAAATCAAAACACCTGGCAGGGAAAGAAGAATAGAACTAACATTTCAACCACCATTTTTAATGAAGTATGGCTTGCATTCTCTCCCAGCATGGTCAAAAACATCAGGGAATGAAATTTTGAGGGTGTCCATGCTGTTTTAATGGCATTTGGTTGGTGGTTAAAGCATCCTTTCATGCTTTCCCACATTTTCTCCTTCTTGGGCTCAAATTTTCACCATTAAAAGCTAGTTTTGGCTCATTTGTAAAGGGTTGGACATTTCTATGTTTTACAGACTCCCTTCTTCACCCTGGCAAGTGGATTTGTGGAATATTAGACCTCTTTCAGAACTGCAACATGCTTTCTGCCTCTCTACCATTGTAATGCATGTATTTTTGATATTGGAAATGACAATGCAAGCTCTGTGAATGAGTTTCAGTCCTCTTCTTGTGTTGTTTACTTCATTTATGATCTTTCATTACATTTTATCAGTTTGTGCATGATATTTGTTGCATTTTTGTGATCTGTGTCAATTTGTAGAAGTAAATGTTCACCACTCCTTTGGTGTATCACCTTGTTAGTCTTAGTTTATTTCTTTTGCATCTTTCATCTCTGTCCCCTTGGAATTTAGAGTAGGATTTATAGTTTAAACCTCTGCAATTTACAAGCATACATCTAATCAGAGGAGTTGAGGAACCAGCCTCTAACCTGGAGATTCTTTTCCCATCTTTACAAGTCCCACACTTAGGGAAAAGATTCAATGTTGTGCAATCATACCGGGTGTCCAAATATCAAACTAGAAATCTAATAGAACATCTAGGGGTGCTAAGAATCTGCAATAAAAATATCTATTTTTGATTTTTATTTATTTAACATCCTATAATCAATACACTGTCTAAGTGTTCCATATTTATTTTTCACAAAATTATCGATGCTCCCAAGGTGAGACACATGGTCTTATCAAACATTTTGACAACAATTCTTATAATTGTTCCTTAATATCTACCAATTCAATGGTAGTCATTTTATACGATGCCTTTGAAATAGGTTTAGTTTCTTTTTTATTTCAATCATGAATTCAAACTCTGTTTGAGTGGAATACTAGGTAGTTCATCTAGAAACACATCACTAAAATATTTTAACAGTGAAGTTTTTTCAAGAAATCATTATCCCCTTCAGCTTTTTTTCAGAAATTTTTACTACATACAAAGTGCAACCTTTTTTTTGGCATTTTTAAGTTGCATAGATGATAATTTCCTAATTGAAATTTCTCATTTTACCCCTTGGATGTCTTTTATTTTTGCAGATCATCAAGACAACTAATGTGTTTTTCAAAATAGTCAACCTTTGATTTATGTTTAGCAAGCTAGTTAACACCTATTATTACATCATAAGACTCCAAAGGAGCAACATAAAGATCAAATTCAGTGGAAAAACTAGGCAATTCTAGGACTACTCCAAAAAGACACTTACTTAACTGTGTGGATGACATTATTTTGATAATGTACAACCCAATATTTTTCCATTTTTCCAGCTTTTCTTTTTAGTTTAACAACTAGTTTATTAGAAATAAAGCATTCAGTAGCTCCAATATCAAAAATTATAGTAATAGGTATACCAAATAATTTACCCGGTACTTCTATAGGGATAACTTGATTTTCATCTTGTTTATCAGCTACTACAACATGTATTGTATGTTGTTGATTGTTTTCATCCTTCCTTATAGGGCACTGGTTTGCATAATGATCCTTGCCATAGTTTTAGCAACCCATATAGGTCCTCTCTTAGGTTCGAATTTATTTCCAGCCCTAAAATTGTTGTTTTGTCCTCCATAGGACTTCTTTCCATTATTATTTTTGTTATGAAGTTATTTCATACATATACAGTAGGTTTATTTCATGTTTTTTATTATTGTTATCAAAACATATTTATGTTTAGTACCAAAAATTTTCCATGCCCCTTTTTGGGTGCAAGAGATGAAGAAGAATTAATAATTTTCTTTCTATTCTCTTCATTATGGGAAGAAATTGCTTTTAAATTATGTTCTCGCCAAATGGATTTTCCTACAACCCCTTCCATGGTGGTTAGGTTGTGAACATCTACCTCACCCCCTATGATAGGGTTTAATCCCATAATAAAATTTTGTATCCTAAAATTATAAATCAGTTTGATCTTCGAGGTATGTACTTAAGTAGTTGAGTAAACCTCTCCAAAAACTGTTATAGTTAACTTTCATCTTCTAATCATAATAGAGTTGTGGCAGCTAGTTTTGCCTAAAATAACTCTTAAATTTATCCCAAGTGATGTTTGATTCATCAATGTTTAATTCAGCCTTACGGTTGTCCCACCAGGAGGATGCCTCATGGGAAAGTTGATAAGCTCCCCATACTACTTTAGTTTCCTCTAAGAAGTTCCTTATTGCAAAGTACTTCTCTATTTTATTGAGCTAGTTCTTAGCTCCAACCCCCAGTGTAGTGTCATCAAATTTTGGTGAACTTATCCATTTTATATCATTTGTGAGTTCATATTTTAATCTTCCATTTTTATTTTCAAGCTCAATGGGTACATTTACATTTGCATTTACAACATTATTATTATCAACGCCCAAATTTCCAATATCGGCGTTGTCCACAGGAGGTGGCTGATTGTTATTATTAGCACCTTCTTCCTCCTCCTCATTACACATAACTTGTTGTTCAAGTACAGTCAAACGATCTCTTCTGTCCAAAGAGGAAACAAGAATCTCATCAAGTTTTTATGCAAGAGCTCGCCGCCTCTCCACCTGGAGGTGGGTTATTTTCAGCACCTCCCCTTGTTCTAACCATTTTCTGTTAACAAGAAAATTAAGTTTTTATCAGATTATGAACCCAATAGGTATAAGAGCTACAACCTTCAGCTCTCATACCAAGATGTAACATTCCCATTTTAAGACTTTAGAAAAAAGGGAAAATTTTCTATTTTTTTATCATACATAATGTTCTCTATTATAAATTAACATAATTTGGAACACACATTCCAATTCCAATCCATCTCATAACAAAAATCATATGCATCTGTAAATGACTCGGTGAAACACCAATCTCTCATTTCATGACTCGGTATTAAACCGATCTCTCATGTTAACTCAATAATGTGTATACTATGTATACTTGGTTTCTTTTACCTTTTATGGGTACCAAAGTGTTCCATCTAAGAGGCTTATCTAAATATATGTTACCTATATTCATCTAAAATCCTACATCTTAGACTAGGTGACATAGGACAACGTAACCAATAGTTTGCGATACTTTGGCCAAAGTTTCTAAACATGTTTATCATGTTTATATTCCTAGAAAGCATACTCATCAAATGGAATACTTACCTCACCAAACTTTTTTGGTTATCTAGAGTGGTCTTTCCTAACTTCTATCAGTCCAATCTGATTCAAGGTTTCACACTAGACAAGGTTAGCAACATGCACTAGTGTGGAAGACTACTCATGGTGACTAAGGGTACATAGACATACTCAATTGAATTATGTTGATTGGGTGTGTCTATTTATCCTAATTCAACATGAGTTGACCTAAAAATTAGGTCATGTTCATAAACCTGTATAGGGTAGAACCGTGATCCAATCTTACACTTATGTCGATCAAGTTAAACAAACTAAGTGGGGTGTTGAGACATAACAACTACATCCTAGTATCCTCGTAATGAATCATATCATTACAAAGGTACTATGCTGCAGTTGGTGTGTACCAACATCCAACTGAGTTTCCTCAACTAGACTAACATACTTAAGATTACAAGTTTATTAACCCATTTAATCATTGTCTTAAAGATTAATTATAGCAACGCTTAAAGATTCAACTAGCATCATTTAACCTATAAGGTTACAAGTTGAAGTTACATGTGAGGTAGGTATGTAGGTAAAATATGCTTCCTAACCTTTCAATTACATGTTTAAGTTTTTCTTTAAACGAAACAATTTGTATCATATAACGACATGATTGATCTTAAAGTTATGAAAGCTTTTTCATTATGTCCTTTCTTATTTTAGCCTTGGCTTAAAAAAGTTTAATTAAAACCTTTATTTTAGAATTTATGAATATGAAGTCTAAATCCCATTTAATTCCTTTTTAAGCATTCCATATTTGATTAAAGAAATCTTCCTAAGGAAGAAAACATTCAACCATTCACTTATTATATTCATAACACTTCTTCAGATAAGTTTCTATGATTGATTTCAAGGAAAATATCCATTTTCCCTATATCAAGGACTAATGTCCATTTATGAAAACAAATTACATATGTTTCAAATACATCAAGAATTCATACATATATATCTATGTAATTCAATCATATTTCTTTTATATTGTTTAAGGATCTATTTATGAGTTTCAACTTATTAGTTGCATCCCTTTATGTGAATATAAACCAACTAATATTTCAAATCCTCAAACCAAATTCCATAACACTTAAGTATATAATTTTTATCCTTTATTTATGATAATACTTAATAATGCATCCTAATTTATTCCAAATAAGTATTATTCAAAAAACATCAAACCTTTTATTCATAAACAAGGAGTGATCCACTTACTGATTAGAGAAGTATTTTAGAGATTACAAGGTGTCATAACAACAATATAAAACTATTTTTATTACAACTTTCTTTTCCAAAAAATTACATCTCGGTAATGACACCACATAATCATAATAATAAAGATACAATTTATTTTAGTAAAATAGATGTATTTTTCTATATGTCTTAGTCCAATATGATTCATGGTTTCACACTAGACAAGATTAGCAATATGCACTAGTGTGGAAGACTACTCAATGTGACTAAGGGTACATAGGCATACTCAATTGACTTACGTTGATTGGGTGTGTCTAGTTATCCTAATTCAACTTGATTTTACCTCGAAACTAGGTCATGTTCCTATTCTTGTATAGGGTAGAACCATGATCTAGTCTTACACTTATGTCGATCAAGTTAACAAACTAAGTGGGATATTGAGACATAACAACTACATCCTAGTATCCTCGTAAAGAATCATATCATTAGGAAGGTACTATGAAGAAGTTCATGTGTACCAACATCCAATTGAGTTTCCTCTACTGGACTAACATACTTAAGATTATAATTTTACTAACCCATTTAATCATTTTCTTAAAGATTAAGTACAACAATGCTACTGCTGATTCAACTAGCATCATTTAACCTATAAGGTTATAAGTTGAAGTTCGCATGTGATGTAGGTATGCAAGTAAAATATGCTTCCTAATATTTCAATTACATGTTTAAGTTTTTCATTAAAAAAATATCTTGTATCATATAACGACATGATTGATCTTAGAGTTATGAAAGTGTGTTCATTAAGTCCTTTCTTATTTCAGCCTTAACTTAAACAAGTTTAATTAAAACCTTTATTTTAGACTTCATGAAGATGAAGTCTAAACCCCAATTAATTACCTTTTAAGAATTCCATATTGGATTAAAGGCATCTTCCTAAGGAATAACACATTCAACCATTGACTTATTATATTCATAACACTTCTTGTAAACGTTTCTATGACTAATTTCAAGGAAAATATCCTTTTTCCCTATATCAAGGACTAATGTCCATTTATGAAAATAGATTACATATGTTTCAAATAAATTAAAAAATACATCACACACACACACACACACACACACACACACACATCAATCATAGTTCTTTTATATTGTTTAAGGATCTATTTATGAGTGTCAACTTATTAGTTGCATCCCTTTATGTGAATATAAACCAACTAATATTTCAGATCCTCAAACCAAATCCCATAACACTTAAATATATAATTTCCCTCCTTTATTTAGGATAATATTGAATAATTTATCCTAATTTATGCCAAATAAGTTATTACAAATAAGTATTATTATATAAACATCAAACCATTTATTCATCAAAAAGGAGTGATCCACTCACTGATTACAAAAGTATTTCAAAGATTACAAGGTATCATAACAACAATATTAAACTTATTTTATTACAACTTTATTTTCGACAAATTATATCTTAAGTGATGACGCCACATAATCATCATAATAAAGATACAATTTATTTTAGTAAAGCAAATTTGACTTTCTATATGTCTTTCTCCTTTCATCTTTTATGAATTCCATCTACAAAATTGTTAGCAAGAGTTAGTTCATTTCAACTGAGCATGATAAACACTATAACATTAAAACGTTGTGATTTTATCTAATTTTTCCACAAAAAGAATCCCGTTGTTTATGAAATAGATATGAAAACACAACAATATAAACATAAAAACTTTTCCTTAAAATATTACAACCAAGAAGGAGAGAAAAGATTAAAGTTTTAATATGTAAGGATTAAGTAAGGACTAATTAATCAACATAGCTAAGCCTAAATTTTCATCATATTTTTTTTTCAACATGCTGCAAATCAAATAACAGAGTTAAAGAAAGGGGAAATTCATATTTCATCCTAACTCTACCTTATCATTCCATTTCCAAATTAAGATCCTCCATTCAACCAGTTCTAACTTTTCAACAAAAAATATTACTAGATATACAAATCTACCTTTCAGAATAGGTATACTATTTTTCTATTTCAAGTTAACATCCGATCAATATATGAAGGATTAATCAGACAAAAAAATTATATTCCATCAGAAAATCATTAATATATCAAGCTCAGCACAGAGGCTTAATTGGATTGATTAAGAATATGTATCAATGTTCCAGGTAAGGAAGACTTAATCAATTAGAACAAACAAGTTAGCTCATAGTAGAAGTATTCTAAAAGACTTGAGTGAGTTCATTTCAAGTTCAACTCAAAGAAATAGTCATAACTAACACTCTGCAGTCCTAACAACTACACTTTTATAGCAATCATAAGCCAAAAAAGGAAATCTACCATTCAGAGCCACACATAAGTTTCAACCAGCCATTGTCAAACATAGAAAGGGGTTGAATTCTTTAAGTTTTGAATCCACACAAAAATTAGTACCTTCTCATAGGAATATCAAAACTCAAACCCATATGATTTGAGGTCAACAAACACTAAGACCAAACTCAAAGGTGAAAGTGAAATAAACTATGCAAACCATGATAAGGAACAATAATTATTCTCCAGTAATTAAATTTCCCAAAAGAGGAAAAGAGTAAGATATAATTCCCTTCAACCATCCGATTCATCCGATAATGAGTTATCATTTCATTAAGAAAAGATGGATGAAATGGTACATAATACACTTCCCTACGAGTAACGCACAACTAGTGTTTAAATAACTTAGAAAAGCCATTTAAGATCAACAAGATCTTACTTGAGATACCATCATTAGCCCAGAATTGGGTAAAAATTAACGAATCACCGTAAAAGAACAAAAGTAATAAATTTTATAGTTCTACCAGATAGTTCTTCCTCCTACACAAGACATTATCCCCATACTCAAATTAAACCAATTAACAATTGACTCGCTTCAGTTCCAAGTAACTCAGCGACAAAATATGGGAGAGAAAACTAGAATGAGTTCGAAACCAGTCTCCAAAAACTTACAATCCACTAATAAGAGGTAAATAGTTCATTTGAGAAACATCCTAATAACATGGTTCAACATTTGTCAACATTTTAGGAAAACGTTTCGCATCAAAAGATCTGTTAAGGAATCCAAAATCCCAAGGTGGGTTGATAAATAAATAAAAGAATTAAAAGAAACAAAAAAGTTTAAACATTCCCAAAAAAATTTCACTTTTCAAACTTCATGGACAACCACTTCTATTTATACAAATCTTGACAAGAAGCAAAGATATTATATTATCCACATTTCAAGGTGAGCATTTGTTTACTCCTAACCCAAATAGTATTAACAAAATGTTTAAGGAAGTACATACATGAATGGTTTTAATTAAACTAATAGGTTTCATTCATATCAACAAAGAGAATGACCCAATATGTAGAATACAAAGATTCCAATAGTTCTCCATTAGGGGAGGGGTAAAACCCAAAATAATTACATCACAAAACTAATCAAACTGAATACTCCTAGAGTTACAGTCATGAAACCAATTCGAACAAACACTGGGTTTTCAAATCCATTATCAATAAGATGACCAAACAAAAACACTAGATTATCTAAGTCACAGATGTAGGTATTAATACCCAACGAAGTTTCCTACAAGTTAGTCTTCCAAACAACAACAATGTAGAGAACATTCAAAGAAAGACTCTTTCGATTCCATCAAACCAAGATACTTATAAAGTATAAACAATCTGCAGTATAGATAATTATTTAACAGAGAACAACCTAGATCCATTTCAATATCAAGAAGGTTTGAGTATAAGCAAGTTAACACATAAGTATTTAAAAATGACACTTCCAGATTTCAGTTTCCACCCATCACTCAAAATCATAATGCATCCAAAGAACAAAACAAAAACACCATTGAAGCAAAGAATAAGAAAACACTGAATCAAAACCAAAAGGTTTTCACAAAGAGTAGAGTTTTTTTTATGAAGCATTTAAATAAAATAATAATACTTAATGGATAGGATCTTTCATGTCTGATAGATCTCCTACCTTCACTTTCTCACTAAAATCTTCAAGAAGAGATTTGATAGCTAATCCTTTCCATGAAAACTCTAACAAAACTTCTCATAACCTTCATTCCCTTCCTCTTATAGATTCACAGTGATATTTTCATCATTATCACCACCATGTAAGGTAAGAAAAACATCCAAGGATTTGAACTGAGTGTTTGAAGAGAAAATCTACATACAGAGCTAAAGATCAAAAAAACCAAATGATCAAACAAAACCGAAACCATTATTTCTTCCAACTTCCCTTATTCCTAAGTGGTTTATTTTCCATTATAAAAAACAATAAATGTAAAATAGGAGTGATAGTCCTTCCACTTCTCCTGCCATCACCATATTACATTTAGGCATTACTAAATTTAAATTTCCATGTAACTATCACTTTGGTAGAGGTTTCAACTCATCCCATTATCTTCTTTTCATGCATTTTCCAAATTTGGGTTAACAGTAATTTTTTAATGACAGTTTATCCTCATAAATACCTTGAGGTTGGTACCATCGACCTGCTTATCATGTCATCCCATCCATCCCCTTTAGATTAGCCAAACTTTCGGTTAGGTTCAACATTAGATTCAGAACTAACTTAGGTCCTTAGGTTTAAGTCTAAGGTTTTCCCTTCATTATTAACATCACACATTAATAAAAGAACTTAGTAACTTAGGATAGATTACAACTTAGGAACATAAATTAATTAGGTCCCTTTAGCAATAGCTAGGAATTGCATCATAAAAATTACCAAAGAAGAATCATAATGCCATCCAAAGATCACTTACAAAGGAGGGATCGTCAAAGATCACCCGATACTCCAAGATAGTGAGAGTTCAAAGATCCCATGATCTTTCCATCTCGGTCAAGATGACCATAATGTCGTAAAATTAAAAGCATGCCTTGGATCACTCAAATTTATCCAAGTTATAACTATCCTGTAGTAGAGGTTAAAAAAACTGCAACATAGGTTTGAGTGTAACAAAACTATGAACTAGTTTAAACTAAATTAGTTTCTTATTTCGACATGAAGTGCATTATTCAACATAAGAAGAAATGAATTACTTCATTTTTAATTCAGCATGAACATGGTAGAATGATAGCTATTCTAGAAAATAACATATTATCTACAAAAAAACATGATTCTTAATTCACAAGAGTACACCATCTTCAGAAAGAATCACATGTCAATGTTTACAAATTCCAATACATAAGTCATCATAGATATAAATCATGTTATAGGGTTTAAAACCTTATTGACATAGGAAAAGGCTAATGTAGGTCGGGTTATAGGAGAGCGGGATGGTGCTATAAAGGAAGCCTCATTAGTTCGGGATGATAAATATGCTATCAAGTATTATGAGAGGCTATGGGGAAGCTTCCTATTACAAGGAAACTTACCTCAAGAAATTTATGGAGGGTCATGGGATCACGTAGTTTGAGAAATTTTTTGTTTGTAGGTCGGGGACTAGATCCCACAGGACATCTAGATCGGTTTTCTCAGTATAGTGGCGGGGCCTTCTCACCAAGAGCGAGATGTCACCTCCACTCCCTATATTAGACATCCCACATGAGGGAGAGAGTCATGGATGACTCTTACTTGATGATAATGTATTTTGTATGATGCATCTGATGTACGCCTCTTATAAAGGCTTATTTTTTATCGATGTACACGTATTATTTTTTTCACACCTCATGATGAAGGCTTATTTTGATCTACACCCATAACGATCGGTTTTGTATCCAAATGATGTAAATTTTGAGACATACATGTATATTTGGACATTTGACATTGATATTTATGATGATGATTATTATTATTATTATTATGGACCTTTGTTTTATTGATGATGTATCACATGTTTATTGATTACATGATATATCCGTAGATGCTATCATTTGTTATTGCATATGATGTTGTTTTGATTCATTACACATGATAATATGATGATATCGGTGGGGGGGATATATTTTGATATTTACAATCCCTCTTTCCCCATTTTATGATACAACATGTGATGATTATCTTAGTGTACATGTATGATGTAAAATTAGAATTTTATATATATAATGTATAGATGATGTTAGATGTGATGATATAGATGGAGACATGATGATGTGATAACAAAACTATGTACAAGCAACAAACAAGCACAAGCAAATGTTAAAAATCTACCAAATATACACATTAAATCAACCTAAAGAAACTATGTACAACCATGCAAAAAAACACACTCCATAGGCACACATACAAATAAATCTATTCTAAGCAAGAAAAGATTAATTTCAAGTGGTAAGTATGTTTTAAGAAAGACAATACGAATGTACAAGCAAGTAAACACTATACAAACAATGTACATGCAACCAAACAAGAAAAGTAAGAAACCAAACAAAGAAACAAAGCAAGTAAACTAAAACCATTGTTTTTGTGGTATAGTTTTCAATGCATTTTGCGTTGTTTTTGGGAGGTTTGTGAAACAATTTTCTATTGTTTTTGTATTTTTTAATTTTCTATTGTTTTGGGTTTTTCAAGTATTATGTGAATGTTTTTGGAGATTTTGAACATTTTTAATGTTTTTCGGGTTTTCTAAACATATTTGAATGTTTTTTTGTTTTCAACATTTTTTAATGTTTTTGTGTTTTTGAACATATTTGAATGTTTTTGTGCTTTCAAAAATTTTAAATGTTTTTGTTTTTCCAAATATATTTCAATGTTTTTATGTTTTCAACATTTTTGAATGTTTTTGCATTTTCTAAGGTTTTTCAAAGTTATGTATAGAAAAGCTCGAGAAACGTGGATGCCCCAAGAGTTGGATGGGAATAAAAAGGGTAGGTGCCACATTTTATATACAAGAAAGTGGAAGTGTGAAGGTTCCACCAGCATTAGAAGAGAAATATACAAAGGTAAACTCTTCACTATAGCTGAAGGGAGATTAAGGCCAATATAAAATAGGTTCAATCATAAGGGAGCAAGGATGTCCCCAAAGTAAGATGGCCAAGAACACATGATAGAAAGGAAGTGGACAATTGATTTATTAAAGGGGGCTAAATTTGTCCACAAACATAGAAAAAAGGCCATCTTATACACATGGATGTTCTAAATGATTTCCAAAGAACAAAGGATGCTATGAAAATATTTAGAAGGAAATCAATTAAAAGTGATTATCCTAAGGAAAAAAACTTGAGATAAGACATGAACTAAAGAAAGAGTTTCAACAAGGTACAAAAAGAAACACTTGGTTACATACTAAATCCTGTTTACTCACCAAGATCCCATGTGTGCATGTGGAAATGAACTACCTCTTGAAAAAAAAGAGTCGATAATGATTTAGTTTCAAGGTGTGTAGACACCAAAATTGGGTCACACTCCCCTTGGTCCCTCGTCAAATAATCACCTTGAACACACTCACCTAACCATGGCCCCTTTCACCCCACACTAATATTAATTTAATTAAATTAATCCATGTCCTCACAATATTTATTATTTAATTATCCTAATTAAGATAATTCCCACACCACCACCTCACCTAGCCACCTCACCCTAAATCTATTCTTAGTATGTTGCCATAACTAACTAAGACCTACCTAAACCCTAAAAATCAAAGCCTACATTCCCTCTAACCACATTCCTACCCGTTAGAAAAGAAGCTTCTGTTCTAATCCGCAAAAGGAAACGAACAAGATCCAAGAAATCAAGCAAGATCTGCCCATTTTAGTAAACCTAGGAAATCCCGCCCTAACCAGCGCAAGTCACCCCTAAACCGACGCTGGTCAACTTGGAATCATCGTCGGTTAAATTTTATTCCCTTTGGTAACCTTATTGAAAGGTTAGAACATTTCTAAGAGAAAGGGAGAATAATCACATTTGCATATAATCGAGAGAGCATCCATTCACACCATACATCCACAACCATCTAAGTTAAAATCTGATTCAACCAAGCGAGGGAAAATCCCGGGTAGCTCAAGCAAGAAAATCCCATCAACTAGTGGACCTTCACGGAAGAAATATCTCACCACCATCTCCACTCTTCACCCATAGTCGAATGGTAGCAAATTCCAAGTATACTACTCTATTTAGTCCAGTTTTGTTTGAATACTTTTAGTATTTAGATTCTTCTATGTGCTATTGCTTTCCTAGCCACTCACAAGTCCTTTGTGATTACTATCCCCTAATACTACTTCCAAAACCCCTCAAAACCCTATCCTAGCAATCCAACACTCCATTCGACCTACCCAACCCTTTGTGTAATCACAAAGAAGATCCAAAATCCATTCTACAACATCTCCCACTTTCCCATAGTCACCGACGTTGGTCTCCCTAAAGCACCATCACTCAATCCTCTACCAAAGATCGGTATAGCTACCCAATCTTTGTCTCATTGTTACCATTCACCGATTAACCCATAACTCCTTCCAACTTCTTCCAAAATCCCACCAAAACTTCCCACTAACACCGCATTCCTACTTAGACCTCCTATACACCTCACCCAGTTCCCCATCAACTTAGAAAACAGACCCAAACCCCTATTCTTGACCCCCTATCATTTCTTCAGAGACCAAAATCGGTCACCATTAACTAACATCAGTGAGAACTAGACCGGAATCGGTCTCCGTGTTTATCAACCGAGTACAGGCCATCAACCAACCTACTTACTCCCAAGTTACCTATAATCACCTGTGACCTTCATCAAATCTCTGTCAGACCTGTAGAAATCCATAATATTTTTCCCAACCTCTAGATCTGATCCTAACCTAGCTTGTTAGATTAGATTTCTCTTATTGTGTTTATATGAGATGCCCAAATCATATTGACTACAGTAGGACAATATTTACCTTATTTCCCACATTAAGTTATTTACAATAGTGGATTGATAACCATCTAGGGAGTATCACACTTCCCAAATCTAGCATACGCTAGGTAGTTCACTACATATACTGTTTAACTTTCATTTGGTGGTCTTATTGTCCATTTTAGGTAGTTTCTTCTATCCAAAAGGAATCTCTCACGATCGGTGTGGATCAAGAATTCATACACACACAACAACCTTCAACCAGCTTCAATAGGTATTCCTTCTAACCCTTTTACCCTTATTTATTTCTTCACATTCCAAGAAACACTCTAAGAATCAGGTGAAACATTTTGGCACACAAGCTGGTGTATATAACAATATCTCAAAAACTCTCATGTACATATTCACTATCTTCGGCATGCGAGAGTGCCAATATATATGTAAAAAAATGATGTCAAAAAGAAACTAATCATACATAGAGCTCAATCATTCCCCTCCAATTCCTACCAAATACCTATTCTTACTCCTCATTCCCTAAATCTACCCTCCATTGTTCCCCTTTTCTCATTAAACCCCCGCATTCAATTTTTAATATTTTTCCCCCAAAACCTAATTTCCTCCTACCCGGTTTATATCCTCCACCTTCTCAAAAAAAACAACAATAGCAATGGGCTCTTACCTCATCACATTTTCATCTACATGGTGGTACCTTGGGCCGTTGTGTCGGTCCACCCGATCCCTCTCCTACCTCTGCCATCACCAATTACCTACTAGCTCAATCGAATCAAATAAATCACCCAATCAAATGCCCATGCTCATGGACCCTCCTATTGACCAATGATCACTCACTCCATGGATCACCAACTCAGCCCTCTATGTTGTTTGGTCACTTTCCACCTCTTTATCTCTCTCTCTTGTCATTTTCTCCTATGTGGTAAATGAAAAATGATTTTAAAAATGCGGCACTTTTTCTTTTTATAGCCTTCCCGACTTGACCTGGAGATGGTTTCACCTGACCGACATTGGTCATGTGCCTTAGCCTACAATGGTCAGTTCATGGCAAGTGACATCGATTAATTATGACCATCGTCGTTATCCCGCTTAGTCTTATTACTACCCATTACACCTAATTTTCTGGCCTACATCCTTTCTACCTTACCCACACCTGACTTGGACACTTCATTTTACCCTCTTGAACTCATCATTTACCACCTAACCTCTTCATCATTTGGGTACTTGTTATTTTACCCATACATTGGTCGCCTACCCTGCCGTGACCTAGCTACTTGGGCCTAGAAAATTACTAGTGACATGTAACCTCATGTTCTTGTTATACCTTGTGACACTGTTACCCGTTTTGTTTGACCTAATGACCTTATCTTGCCTCGGCCATGACCATTTATCCTAACCCAAAATTTGGTGTATTGGAACATACCTAAATGTTCTTGTACATGACATGTGTTGTGTTTCTTGACCATATCCTATACCTTGGATACCGGAATCACCTCAACCTTATCTGGATAAACTTAACAACCTTAGAAAATGTAGAGTTTGCATGCTTTTCAACTTGGTGTTGTGTTGTAGTTTATACATGTGTCTATGTTTGATTGTTACTATGTTTGACCACGACCCATTACCTAGATTAACTAATTGGACATTTACCCCTTTATCCCTATTTCCCACCTTCCTCTCCATCGATTCACCTTTTATCAAACCACTCATCAATTCTACCTTCTTCCTCATCAGTTCCTAGTTTGAGGGGGATCACCTTCACCCAAACATGGGGCAACCACATATTATTTTTGTCATTTTCACTTACCAATACAATCTACGCAATAAAAAGGGGAAAAATGTAGACACCAAAATTGGGTCATACTCCCCTTGGTCCCTCGTCAAATAATCACCTTAAACACACTCACCTAACCATGGCCCCTTACACCCCACACTAATATTAATTTAATTAAATTAATCCATGTCCTCACAATATCTATTATTTAATTATCCTAATTAAGATAGTTCCCACACTATCACCTCACCTATACACTTCACCTAGCCACCTCATCCCAAATCTATTCTTAGTATGTTTCCATAGCTAACTAAGACCTACCTAAACCCTAAAAATCAAAGCCTACATTCCCTCTAACCACATTCCCACCCATTAGAAAATAAGATTCCGTTCTAATCCATAAAAGGAAACTAACAAGATCCAAGAAATCAAGAAGATTTGCCCATTTTAGTAAACCTAGGAAATCTCGCCATAACCGACGCTGGTCAACCCTAAACCAACGTTGATTAACCTAAAACAGTCGTCGGTTACCTTTTATTCCCTTTAGTAACCTTATTTTGAGGTTGGCACATTTTTGAGAGAAAGGGAGAATAATCACATCTGCATGCAATCAGAGCGAGCATCCATTCACACCTAGACATCCACAACCATCTAAGTCAAGATTTGATTCAACCAAGTGAGAATAAAATCCTAGGTAGCTCAAGCAAGAGTCTCCCATCAACCGGTAGACCTTCATAGAAGAAATATCTCACCACCATCTCCAATCTTGACCCAAAGTCGACTGGTAGAAAATTCCAAGTATACTGCTCTGTTCAGTATAGTTTTGTTTGAATACTTTCAATATTTAGATTCTTCTGTGAGCTATTGCTATCTTAGCCACTCACAAGTCTTCTGTGATAACTATCCCCTAATACTACTTCCAAAACCCCTCAAAACCTAGCAATCCAACACTCCATTCCGACCTACCTAACCCTTTGTGCAATCACAAAGAAGATCCAAAATTCATTCTACAACATCTCCCACTTTCCCATAGTCATTGATGTTAGTCTCCCTAAACCGCCATCGGTCAAGCCTCTACCAAAGATCAGTCTACCTACCAGATATTGTCTCTTTGTTACCGTTCACCAACTTAACCCATAACTCCTTCTAACTTCTTCCGAATCCCACCAAACTTTCCAACCGGCCCGCATTCCTACTCACACCTCCTAGACACCTCACCTATTTCCCCATCAACTTGGAAAATAAACCTAGAATCCTATTCTTGACCCCTATTATTTCTTCGAGAGACCGACATCACCAGTCACCATTAACCGACATTGGTTAGGACTAGACCAACATCAGTCTTTATGTCTATCAACCGAGTATAGGTTAGCAACCAACCTACTTACTCCCAAGTTACCTATAATCACATGTGACCTTCATCAGATCTCTGTCAGACCTATAGAAACCCAGAACCATTTACTTGACCTCCAGATCTGATCCTAACCTAGCTTGTTAGATTAGATTTTTCTTATTGTGTTTATATGAGATGCCAAAATCATATTGACTATAGTAGGACAATATGTACCTTGTTTCTCACATTAAGTTATTTACAACAATGGATTGATAGCCGTCTAGGGAGTATCACACTTCCCGGATTTAGCATATGCTAGGAAGTCCACTACATATACTTGTTTAACTTTCATTTGGTGGTCTTGTTGTCTATTTCAGGTAGTTCCTCCTAGCCAAAAGGAAGCTCTCATGATCATCTGTGGATCAAGAAGTCATACGTGTGGAACAACCTTCAACCAGCTTCAATAGGTATTCCTCCTAACCCTTTTACCCTTATCTGTTTTGTCACATTCCAAGAAATGCTTTAAGAATCAAGTGAAACAAGGTGATTTGTAAATGGAGGGTGGAAGAAAATCTACACATTTCTCCATTGTCATCCAGTCATCCATATCCCTAACAGAGATGCATTTGATTCTAATCACAACATTGATCTACTTCTTTCTAGGCATCCATAGCCCCGATAGAGGTCTGGAAATACCCCAAGAGAGAGCTATATATCAATTTTCTTTTTATTTTAGATTTTTCTTTTTGATTGATTGATTTGTATTGATTTTGAATCTTGTTTTGTTTACTGAAAACTTATTTTAGCTCTCTTGTTTGACAAGGGGTTAAGAATCCTCAATGACTTGATGGAAGGATGTGGAAGCTATTGTGATGATGAAATTGGATTGTGTAACAACAATGTCCAAAAGTTTTTCACAATAAGTTTATTAGATGAGAATTGTGATAGGATCTCTAAGAGGTCAATCACTCTTTAATTTACCAAAGTGATAAAATACTAGGTCAAATAGATACCATAAAGATAAATTTCAAAAATATGTGTGAATAGGCTAACCACGATAACATCAAAGGGATGAAAATGGTGGATGAATTACAAAGGAATATGAAATAAATTGAAGAAATAACATCCATTTGTATGTAATACTTGATTGTAATGTTTGATCTTTGTATCTTTGATTTTGTTTGTAACGTTTTAATGTTTTATCTCTTTTTAAAACTATTTTATGAATTTTTATGGTTATCGGAATGAAACATGTCACTCTACATGATAAGATCTAACAATGATGTTCACAATTTCATTGATAAGAGAGACTAAGCGTGTTTTCTTATCAAGTGTAGTATTATCCCTGATCTCAATGATCATGGTGATCTCACACTCAACAAATGATTGTGATTTATTTTTAAACATGGATTTTGTATGCAAGAGCTTGAGTTCCCTATCCATATTTTTTTGCACTTTGTGCCATACTTGATGGGTATGCTTTGGTGTGCATTCTTGAATTGCACTTAATTTTTAATTTTTGGTAGTTGGGAGATTTGGAACTCTTTTTCATTTTGATCTCAACTTGATAAAGAACTTGTCTAGGTTTCTTATAAGCTAATGCATGACTTGTCGATCCTAGGAAGTGGGAGAAGAACATGGATGTTTAGAATTGATGCGAGAAATGATGGTGGGCTTACCCCAATATTTAATAGAATAATAATGTTATGGACAAAAAGGATATGGTACGATAATTAAAGAAGAGGGGCTACCGAGAAGGTGAGCCACAAATAGAATATGAAGGGCTATTAAGATGTGGCCCAAGAATAGAAGAATAAGGGTTGCTTTAGGATATAACCCATAGATGTAAGATTATGGGCTACTAGGATGTGGCACAAGAATAAAAGATGATGGAATACCTAGGGGTGATCCATACATAAAATAAAATGGTAAGCTACTAGGATGTGGACCATGAATAGAAGACAAGGGGCTAGTTGGTCATGCCTCGAGAATAGAAGGTAATGGGCTACCAAGAGGAGACCCATAGATAGATAATGAAGGGGAACTTGGAGGTGGCCCATATATAGAAGAAGATGATGGGATACTTGGTGATGACCCAAAGTGAGATTGTGATTGAGGAACCATGATAGATAAAGAATAATTGGGTAATGAAAAGATAGGCCATGGATCAATAACAGAACTAGGCATTTCTCCATGTAATGAGGATGACGAAGATGGAAGAATAAGAGGAGGATCAAGTTGCATGATCTGAGAATCTTCCTCTATTTTCTGATAAAAGGAATCAAATTCTTCCGTACAACATGTGAATGCATCAAGGTCTAAAGAGAATCCTTGTTCATAATCTACTAGAGGAATATCTTCATGTGAAACTATAAATGCCCCGATTATTTATTCATTCTAAAAGTGAGCAATCAAGTATGAGTTATTGATCAACAACTAGGGTTTGATTAGAAGAAAGAGGTTTAATTGGTATGGAAAACTTAGAAGATGTTTCATGGTGATTAATAGAAGAAGATGACTCAAAAGATGAAGTATAGTTAGGGCTAATTGTCTTGTGAGAAGAAGAAGATTTGAATTTTTTTGGTATAGGTTTCCCTATAAGACAACATCATGGAGGAAGAATAGGAGGCTTTCGTATCCAAAAGTTTATAGATTGCAACGTAGGAGTCTACTTAAATGATTGACTAGAAGGAATTTGAGTTGCATGAATCTTCAAATGGGGAAGATTGCATTGAGGTGACTAATAAAAGAGGTCCTGAGAAGAAGGGAAGGACCATGACTTAGGAGTGAACTGGATGAATGATAAAGTATGCCTTGTAAAGAAAGGGGGACTCAATAATTATAGTAGAAGTATTATGAAGGAGGTATTGTGAAGAAGGGGAGAACTATGACTTAGTAGTTGAATTAAATGAATTTGAATAGCAGTTTGGATCGGAATCATTAGAAGAATCAGAGGAAATATTTGGATTTTGATCCTTATAAGAAGAAGAAATGTTTGGATTAGAATAATAAGAAGAAAGAGGGGATCCTGGATAATAATTTGTATCATAAGTGTCCAAACCATACCACCAACTATGAGATGAAGGTGGATAATAAGTTACCCAGATGGGTTCTCTATTGCGAAGAACCAAATAAGGCTTAGTCATGGTGGGTGTCTTTTGATGTGAAAATCAAAACTTTGATTCCTTATTGTCATATGTATAAGGTACCTAGTGATAATCATTCGGTGTTGGTATAAGTCGGGTTAAAATGTCTAGACCTAGATTGTATAATCAAACTTTTTCAAAGTGAAGAAGGTTTCATGTTGATTTGGGTAGCATAATGACAACCAACTAGACATTTCATAAATATGGGGATGCTTGTGTGATTTTCTAAAATGGGAGCTAAGGAAAACATACATCATGATGGCTAAATATTGATAATCTAACAAGGTTTGGATAACAAGTTTGGAGGCAAAAATGTCAAAGGATTGATGAAAATTTTAGCAATATAAAGGAAATATTTCCAATGTTTGATTGATGGAAAATTTTCTTGATAGGAAATGTATTTTCTATGGTTTGAAAGATATGTTCAAAAATGACCATGAAATTTGGAAAAAATAAGAAGATCAAGAGGATCAAAGACCCAAAGGATTGTCCTAGAAACGAGTTTATAAGATGGATAAGCACAAGGAACAATCACGCAAGTTCAAAACACAAAGCCAAATTTATGACCAAATTATAATGAATGATAAAGAACAAATGGATCTAATTTATTGTCCTAAATGGATAAGTCAAAATGATGAATAATCATAGGAAACAATAACAAAAGGTATGTTATGAACTAATCAAACAATGAAGTAATTCCTATGTTTGTTTTCAAAATGGTAGTTTGATTTTTAAGATGATCAATGAAATGTCACCACTTATGTCAAGTTCAAAGAAATGAACAAGGTGTAAATAATAACAAAAGGTTGATATGATCCCCAATCAAAGTATACTAAAATCAATCTTGAATCCAATCAAGACCTATATCCCAAAAATTGGAAGTTACGACCATGAACAACACAACAATACCACTAAGATATGTTAACCAAATTTTTGGAAAATTAAGGTATTGATATCAAAATGATATTGATACGATGCACACAAAGTTAACACTATTTTTTTTTCAAAAGAGAGGTAGTGATCAAAAGAAAACTAGGGCTATAAGAATACCAAGGAATTATTAGAGTGTGTATAGTGTAATATCATAATATAGATACTTAGGCCACATTTACGAGAAATAAGTACCAACATTGCAGTGATATGATACAAACAATATAACGATTTAAAGAAGATTCAAGGTGATGAATGAAGCCTAATTGCAATTGATGATATTGACTTAGGTATCAAGATCAAAAATGATACCAATGATATTAAAATGTCTCCACGCACTTTAGACATTTAAAAACTTAGACGTAAACATGGATGAGTGTAAATAGACATAAAAGTGGTGAATATAATCAATTAACAACACAAGGGTAGTCACTCTTCTCCTGATCAACAAAGTGTCAAAAGAAAGTGAAGGAAGTAGATCAATTGGTGTTTGAAAAATGTTTGGCCTCACTTTGACAGAGTTTCACCTTGCCTTACAGTGAGTGAAAAACTAAGCAAAAGTAATGTCACACAAATTTCATGGTGAATAACGCATAGTTTGAACTTTAATGGACTCTACCTTTGTTTTATAAACAAATTTTTACTTTGAGAAAGTTATCCCTTTGCGATGGCTCTCAAATCAAATTGGTTTTGATATGGTAAAAGTTAGATCCTAGATAAGATAGCTTCCTAGGTAGTACAATCAACTAGGTGTCACAAGTTATCTAAATACGATATCGGTTGCCAAGGTTTCCCAAGGAGTATCATAGATTTAATTTACCCCCTTCAAGAATAGTGGGAGATAAATTCTTCCATCATGTACTTTCATTGGGGTGACGATACAAATAACTTTGACACTAAATATCATGTGTATACTAGTCAAGTAGGTGTGCGAGCACTTCCCGTTTCATCCGGAAGGTTACCTCATGCGCAAACTACTTTGGGGTTCCTAGGACTACCCCCATTTTTGTATCTTAAGGCTTATGCCAAAGGGGTTATGTCCTCGTTAAGAAGATAGGGCATACCCTTATCTAAAACCTGTAAATATAGTATTTTGATTGTGGTGTTCTTTTTATCTTTTATACTTAATGTGGTTTGCTTGTACACCTTGTGGCAACCTACACAGAAATTGTATTAGTAGTTTTATGTTTCAAACCACCTTTTTTGACAAGCATTTGGTTCTGACAATGGATTTAGTAGTTTTCCATACACATAAAGAGGATGGATGCCGTTTTTGATTCTCAAGATCATCCTAAGAGGAAAGAAAAGAGAATACGTGATGTAAAATCCAACTTAAGAAATCAATAATGGAAAGAAATTAATTCAAAACTCAAAATATGTTCATGTTAACCAAACATCACTATTTTGTCAAATAGTAATGCATACGTAAGAGAAAAATAGATAAGGTGAGGGTGAGGAGGAATACCTGTGAATGAAGGTAGAAGGTAGAGTGTGGGCGTTCTCATTTCCTGATCCAATATTGATTGTGATAACTTCCTTTTTCTAGGAGGAACTACCTGTGAATACAAAACAAGACCACAAGAGGAATATTAAACAATATATATCAGTGGAATACCTAGCGTATGCTAGATCCGGAAGTGTGATACTTCCTAGATGGTTTTCAATCCACTGTTTAAAACAACTTAATGCAAGAAATGATGTAAAACAATAATTTCCTATTGTAGTTGATATGATTTAGGTGTCTCATTCAAGTATAAAAAAATCTAATCTAACAAATTAGGTTATGATCAGATCTAGAATTCGAATAGGTAAATAAAGTGGTTGAGAGCAGTCGTAGGTCAAGATTTTGATGATTTTGGTTGTTTGGGTGAAAGGTATGAGGTTGATATTATAGGAAAAATTATTAGATACAGAGGTGACATTGGTATGGTATGAATGATCTTTGGTTAAGAGGATACCGATGATAGTTTGGGTTAGCCAAAGGTCGATAGGTGTCGATAGGGTCCGGTGTGAAACTTAGTGAAGCTCAATTTTGATGATTCTTGGGATTGGCCAAAGAATGAACAGATAATGGTGAGGTAGATGACAGTGTTGGGAGTAGTCAGAGATGTCTAGAGTTAGGTATGGAAGGTTGGGAGGTTGTAGGTGGTTGGGTAAAGGGATTGACAGGAAGGTGAGAGGTGATGGGATGTAAAAAGAGATTAGGACTCTTAAACAGAGATAAAGAAATTGATCTCACTATGTATGGAAAGATATAAATTTAAATGTACTTAATGGTGTTTACAGACTGGTGGTGGTTGGATGGTGGTGATGGTTGATTCATGGAACTAGTGGCCGCACCATGTCTATGCTTCCGAAATGTTACCATGAATTCCTACCTTTTAGATCAGTGCTTGGTTGTTGGTTCGGGATGTCCGGATATGCGGGAGTTCTCTGGTACATGCTTGCATGTAGATATCTCTTCTCCAAAACTTGAATAATTCTTCCAACCTCTCAAACAAGGTTACCAAAGTGAATATATAGTAAGGCCAATGGTTTATGGTGACTAGTGTAAGTTTTTGGTTTATCGGCATTGTTTAAGGTGGGAAATCCTAGGTTTTAAAAAATGACAGATCTTAGCAATCTTTTTGGCTAGCTCTCATCCATTTTTGCGTATCAAAATGGAATGTTGTGTTTATATAAGTGGGACTGTAGTTAGAGGAAGAATAGGCATGTGATTTTAGGGTTGAACTAAGTCTTATTTAATTAAGGTAAAGGGACTAAGTATTAGTTAAAAGGAAACATGCTATGAATAGGTCTATGATGAGGTGTCTAGGTGATGTGGTGGGGTGAGGTGTCTTAGTGAGTGGAAATTAGTTTAATCAAGGTAATCAAAATAATGCATATTGTGATAATGGTCATTAATTTAATTGTAGGTAATTAAATTAACATATATGTGGGGTAAAGTGGGAGTGTGACCCAAATTTGGTGTCTACATTTTCCCCTTTTTTTGCGTAGATTTTATTGGTAAGTGACACCGAAAAAAATAGGAAGTGATTGCCCCATGTGTGGGTGAAGGTGATCCCCCTCAAAATAGGAACCGATGAGGTGTAATACGGAATCGGGGAGTTGTTTGATAAATGTGTAGTTGGTTGAAGTGAAGGTGGGTAGGGAAGGGTATGAGAATTATGGTAAAGGGTGATGGTCAACTCAGGTAATAGGTAATAGGCTAGGGTCAAAATTGGGTAATGGGTAATGGAAATCAAATGCACACACACATATATATTGCAACACAGTACAGGTTGAAGAGCTTGTAAATGTTACATCATCCAAGGTTGGTATGTTTATCTAAATAAGGGTGGAGTGATTCAGGTATCCAAGGTATAGGATATGGTCCGGAAAACACAACTTAGGTCAAATGTAGGAATGTTTAGGTATGTTCTAGTACACCAAAGGTTTGGTTGGGATAAACAACATGGAAATAGGAAAGGTATGGTTATTAGGCTAAAATAACATAGGTAACAGCATCGCAAGGTAAAGTGAGTATGTAAGGTCAATGGTCACACCGAGTAGGCGAGTTCGGGCAAGTAGGTAATGGAATGGGTAAGGAAAAGTTATAGGTAAAATAATAAGTCCTAAGATGTAACTAAGGAAATGTAGGGGTAGTTTGGGCTTATAGGTATGGTTCAATAGGTGTTTGTAATGATAAAAGGTGTTTGAGCACTAATGGTTATAGGTAAAAAGAAGCTTAGCAAGGGAAAATAGCTATAAGGGTTGACCAATGTCGGTTATAGGGTTGAATGATGTCGATTGGCTAGGAACAAATATTACCGACGTTGGTCATTTAAAAATGGAGTTAAAAAGGAAAATTCCACTTTTTATAGAATCATTTTTCATTTTCCAATTGTATAAAATGACACAAGAGAAGTGGAAAGTTGGAAAGAGAAAGAACGAGACAAAGAGCTGAGTTAGCGAGCCACATAGCATGTGATTAGCATTAGGTGGTGGGTCCACAAGATCAGTTCAAGTGAATTCATTCATTGTGAGGTGGGGATTTGATTTGGGGATGGCAGAGGTGGGAGAGGGATCGAGTGCACCACTCGTGTAGCAGCCAGGACATACCACCATGCCAACAACACTTTGTGATGAGGTAGGATTCTATCCCGATCCTTCATTTGTTGTTGAAATAGGTTGGTAAAATTGGTTTTGTTTAAAATTTGGGTGAAATTTTAATTTTTGAAATTTATGGGTAAAAATGAAGGAAATGAGGGGTGGGAAGGTCCAATGTAGGTTAAATAGGAGTGGGAATGAAGCTAGGATAGGTTTGGGTAGGTTAGAGTAGGTATTTAGGTCAGATTTGAGAATTTTTGAGAAATAGGGTAGGGGTTTGTGGATTTTGATGCCACGATAGTAGTGATGACAATCAAGGGTTGGATAATGTCGGTTGTCCTGGATGATATTGATCAAGTATTTGGTGACCGATGCTGATTATGATGGACTAATGCAGTCAACGGTGATTGATGCCGGTTGGCTCTAGAGGAAAATAGGTCAATAAATGAGATAGGGTGGGAGGGAAAGGTAGGTAATGGGATATAATGGCAGGTTTAGTGAGAATGGGTAGGGTAATATGTTCACATAGGTACTTGTTGAGGGATGGGAAATTGGGATGAGGGGAAAAGGGGTGGTCTTTAGGGTTGGGGTGTGTTGATGGGGCAATAAGTAGTAAGGGTCTTGGGAATAGGTTGGTTGGTTAAGAGTGATGTTGGGTGAAGTCAAGTTTTAATAATTTTTTGGTGTGTTGGATGTAAGCTAGGGACTAGCTACGGATGAGAGATAGAGTACCACCTCTATTGTTATTGGTACGGTCAAGCATGACCATCGAGGAGTGGAGGCATGTGATAGATGTTTTCCTGATTGGGAGTCGACGACACTACAAGAACATTTTTTGGGAGGTGAGATTGATGGTCGTACTCATCGATAGATGGGATTCATCAACTAACACATTTCATTTTCTCGACGGGTGATATCACATTCACTATGGAGGATGTATATAGGATATTGTGGCTAATTATAGTGGGAGAGAAGGTGTATTCTATTTTATCATAGGAATCCAAGGAGCTAATGTTGGTGGTGTTTAGAGAGGGGATGGCAGAGATGAGGTTCCATAGCATAATCCCGAGATATGGAGATATGTATGTGGCCATCCTTAGGAGATGAGGTTAGTTTGCCCTAATTATGGAGGTAATGTGTTATTTTACGCTGCCGGATGCAGAGGGTGGGAGATTCCCATGGGAACTAATGGGGGTTCTCCATGACATGATGGAGGAGAGGACATGTTTTCTTAGGCACCAAAATTATTAGTGTAGCTATACAAGGACCTATGGGCCTATGGGAGGCTAGGGAGGTTCAATTTTTGTTGTACCTTTTCACTCAACTTTGCTAATCTGAGCACATTATATGTGTGCATCTAGTTGGTATGCCCCATACTGATGAATTCGAGGTAGGCTTGGTTCGAGTTGGCTATAGACATTGGGTTCATATTATTGGAGAGCATAGGGTTGCCAAGGCTATACATGATATAACATACTATAAGCACATACTAGAGGGGTTTTCCATAGTGGACATCATTTAGAGGTCGTATGTTGGCTTCCCTTCATATAGGAAGATGGTAGTAGAGTTAGATGAGCTACAAATGTTGAGATGGATAGAGGGATAATGTTTGAGAGAGTAAGAGATGATACCCATGGACATGGTCAGATGGTAGTTTGGGGTGCCTCAAGATGTACCCCCACCATTCCCTCAATACATGAGAGATGATGTGGAGAGGCCTATGCATCTACCACATCTGAAAATTCCCGATAGGGAAAGAGGAGTAAGAAGTGGTGGTGGATTGGTGATGTCGGAGTTCTGAGATAGATATAGGAAGTGGTGGGTAACACACCTATGGGTAGCACCAATGAGGTTAGGGTAGCCTAATCTAGCCATGGTTATGGTTTAGAGGGACACATTACAGGGCAGGTGGCTACCCTTAAAAAATTTGGGAGTAGTGTAGGGGTAATTGATAGGATCTTAGGCACAAGAAGAATCCATTTAGGCCCAAAGTTACACAGGGGAAAGGAAATCACACATGGTGGAGATGGAGATAGGAGACATGTATCCATATCTACAAGCACAGTAAAGAGGTTTACTGGGGCCAATTGGCCACTACATAGGCACATATTGCGGCCCTACAGGCCTAGGTCATAGCACATGCACCCTCACGACCTGGGGACGGGGTCCCATTTTACAGAAAGTAGTGGGACAAAGTGTCCCATGGTATAAGGAGGATGGCGGGGGTCACGAGATATAGGGATTGAGGCCACTAGTAGAGGACGAGCTCATAAGTTGCTACAATACCTATGACACCCCCAAAGACAATGATGATGGCTAGATTCAAGTATTCCATAAATGAGAGTAGATACTACCAAGATCATTTCAATGCTTCCAGGATAGACATCCACTCCTATTCGCAGTACGTGGTATAACATGCCTCGAGTGAGAGGAAGAAATCTTGTACACATAGTGCAGAGAGTATAGGGGGCCCACGAGCCCAAAGACGGGGTAAGGGGGAGACCACTAATTCGAGAGGCCTAACCCAAATACAAGTTAGTATGAGGTGAGGGCTAGACCCATAGAGGGAAGAGAGATGATGATAGGGTGCGACTGGAGGAGAGGAGACAAATGAGATTGACATGGACATCAGATGGGCCGATGATTGATGTCATCATTTTGAGTATTTATTTTTGATATATACCGGCCTATGTGCTGATGATAGTGAGGCTGTACATGAGATTTTTTGAGATTTTTGATCATATATCGGCCTATGTGCTGAATATGGTGAGGTTTTATATGATTTTTTTGAGATACTAGTAGTATTTATTTGTATCTATGTATATATGTATTGATACAGAATCTCCCATTTATATAATTGATAATGTACTTGTGTTGTAAAATTTTCATTGTTATATGTATATGGGTGAAAACTAGGTGGATTAGGCATGGTAGAGTCAGGTCGGTTTAGGCATGATGGATTAAAGTTGGTTTAAGCATGGTTGAGTTAGGTTGATTAGGCATGGTTGATTCCAAGTCATTCGGGCATGATTGAGTCAAGTCGGTTTAGGCATGATGGAGTCAGGTCAGTTTAGGCATGATGGAGTTAGGTTGGTTTAGGCATGATAGAGTAAGGTCGGTTTAGGCATGATGGAGTCAGGTTAGTTTAGACATGAGTTAATTTCTGAGTTATTGGTAACATGGGAAATAAATGATGAGGTATATGTATGTTATGGTGTAAATTTCCAAAATATTTGATATCATGGAAATGTGCAATGATTAATTTGAGGTTTTATAATGTGATAACATGGTAGATATGTATGTTTGGTAATTTTCCAAGTGTTATAAAAATGAGAATTAAGATAGAATATGAATAGGAAAATGGGGGAAAATAGGTTAGGGTAAAGAGTGGCCGAGCTAACCTCCAAGGGCCCCATGCCCTAGGAGTGTTACCTACATAGCCCCAAAGAAAAGGGGCCTTAGGCCGATGTAGTTCTCCCATAAGCTAGGGAAGAATATGATGAATTAGAGGAATGGGTTGGTAGGTTTTAGGAATGATTGAGTCTAGGTCATAGGCATGGTTGAGTTTAGGTTATAGGCATGGTTGAGTCTAGGTTATAGGCATGGTTAAGTCTTAGGTGATAGGCATGGTTGATTCTTTTAAAATGTAGGTGTCGATGGTATGGTCATGTATAGAATAATCAATAAGTAATGAAGAAGGTGAATGGTAAGAGGTGGTAAAAGAGCCGCTTAATTGATAAGAACCCTAATGAGTCCACCATACCAAAGATGGGATTATGAACGTAAGACCCTAAAGGAATTGCATAATGGACTATTCTAAGGGTGAAGAAATTCACATGATCTCAAAATTTTGTAGTTCTGAGAAAGTCCCTTGAGTAAATAGAAAATTAGGGTAAAAAGGAAATGAGGTGAAAATGGGTGGTGTAGTGTAACTTAGTGTACAATAGCATGTTTACCTAGCAAGAAACCCATGATAAAAAAATAGGCAAGTCCATGATGAAAAATTTATCATTTTCTTCATTTGTTTTTGTTTGTGATAGACTGATCGATGCGAGAAGTCTATATGGGATGAGTATATTATCTCCTTGAGGTCTTCGTGAAGCTGATCAATGTGGGAAGCTTTTGAATATTTTATTGTATTTTTACAATGACTTTATATAGTTGTCCTTCGAGGGAGCAGTCTATTTATAGCAGTAAGATAGAGAGAAGAGATGTCCTTTTGAGGGAGTCATCTTTTGCTAGAAGTTTGACACAAGGATTTGAATCCCATTTTTATTTTTAGACATTTAAGTCATGGACAAGACTATAGAGGAAGATTAGGTTCTTGTTTAGAATACAAAACCATAGCACACAAAGGTTAACTATGAAAGAGATGGTTCAAGTGATGAATGACCATGGGATTCTATATTTGAAAAAGATGAAAAATATTCATGAGAATCATGCCATGAGTAGAGTTGTGGTACTAATATTGAAGATATGGATGAAAGGTGATGGGTAATCACATGATTCTTGTTTAGTGATTGATCCTCAAAACAAGGAACATGGAAGGTGAATGATGCTCAAAGGATGAGCAATCAATAGATAGAAGGTGATATAGGACTGGATTTCAACAATAAAATGGTTAAAGATGTAAGGCATTGAGGGGCTCAGTTCGGGTTTACCTTTAAGTGAAGACAAATGATAAGCACCTGATCCATAGGTATGAGTAACGATATAGGGTCCAAGCCAATTAGGAGAAAATTTTCCCTGTTTACTTTTCTCTTCTTTGGTTACATGTTGATTTTCCTTTAAGACGAGGTCACCGACCTGGAAGGTTCATTCATGGACACATTTTTGTAGGAACATTTAATACGCTTTTGGTAGATTTGGAGATGATCAAGCACATTGAGACAATGTTCATCTAACAACTCAAGTTGTGTTAAACGGTCATGCCGAAAGTCGTCGTCTTTGCTCATGTCTTGTAGTGAGATGTAGAGAGATGGAATCTGGACTTAAAGAGGCAAAACAGCCTCAGTATCATAGACCAGAGAGAAAGGTGTGGCAATATTTGAAGTGCGAATACTAGTGCGGTAAGCCTACAAGGTGAAAGGAAATTGCATATGATAATCTTTACCAAGTATCGTCAACTACTTTCATAAGAATTTTGTTCAAGGTTTTATTGGTTGATTCTACTTGGCCATTTGTTTGTGGGTAATAAGGTGACGAGAAACTGAGTTGAATGTCAAAATCATTGCAAATATTTCATAGGGTTTTATTTTTGAATTGCTTTCTATTATTAGTGATGAGGTGGTGAGGGACACCAAAGCAACAAATGATGTGATGGTTGATAAATTCACATATTTTCTTGACTTTTATAGAAATGAGGGGAATGGCTTCTACCCATTTAGTGTAGTATTCAGTAGTGGTTATAATCCATTGATGACATTATGAAGAATGAGGATTGATCTCTCTAACAAGATCTAAACCCCATTGAGAGAAATGCCAAAGGTCTCGTGTGACCTATAAGGCATGACTAGGTGTGTGATGAAGATTAGCATGTTACTGGAATTTCACACAACATTTGACATAGTCACAATAGTCATGGTTTAGGGTTGGCCAATAATAGCCTAGGAAAAGAATGCATTTAGCAATAAATAAACCACTAAAGTGACCTCCACAAATTTTGTTGTGAACTTCCTTGATGGTGTAAGGAATTTCAGAACTTATAAGGCATCGTAAGAGAATACTGTCAAAGCCAAACTTATAAAGGAGACCACCCATGATGACATAGTGAGAGACACTTTTAATAAAGGCACATTGTCCATTACAAGTGAGATTGGGAGGTAGAATGGAAAGGGAAAGGTAGTCTACAAACTGATTATACCAAAGGTCATGTGGGTTAGGTGCAACGGTTCTGACAGAGTTGACATCTCAAGATAAATAAGAGGGTGATTGTAACCTTTGTATTGTGACAAATATTTTGGATTCAATAGGTGAAGCGGGTATCTGAGAAGCCAAGTAGGCCATGGTATCCAAAAATTTATTAGTAGAACGTGGGGTGGTTTGAAGTTCGTAATGGTCAAAGGTAGTCAAAAGTATGTCAATATGACATTTTTACTTTTGTAGTATTTCATTAGGAAAATGGTATATACCATTGAATTTGTTTAGAATCATTTGATAGTCACCAAATATATTGATTGATTTAACATCTAGGGATATGGCAATTTGAAGTCCTAATACAAGTGCTTCATATTCAACAATGTTGTTAGTGCAATAAAAATATAGTTTGAAAGATAAATGCATAGTTTCACCATCAAGGGGAATGAGGATAAAAAATTCACCACCTCCACACTAACATTTGGAACCATCAAAGAATAAGGTCATCTGGTAAGTGGTATCGTCCAAAGAGAGGGTAGCAATGGATTCATCTGGGAAATCAAAGTTAGAGGGTTGTGTTGATGCAAAATCACAGCATCCCGAGAGGCGAGATCGAGTTTCTAGGTTGATCACTTAGGCATCTAGTGTGATTGCATAACATTGAATCCTTTCTCCAAGTGTGGGACTTGAAAAATGAGAAAGGATTCTCCAGAGAAAGGCTGGTTCCTATTCCTCTATTCAGATGCACCAATGAAACGCAGAGGTTTACCCAAAAAACCTAAACTAACTACCAAGGAGACAGGGAGAGAGAAATGTACATAAATAAACCTAAGCTAAGGGGGTGATGCATCGAGGAATGAAGAACATAAGCTTTGTAAAAATAAACACAGACCATATAGATGCAATACCACACCATGCACAGGTAACCGAAATGCAATGAGAGATCAAAATGACAACAATGAATACATGAGAGGATTTAAATTTAATCACAGACATATATATATTGCTCAAAGGGTCGATTCAATACATTACAATGGCCAAAAGCCAACAATGGAATTACAGTCCATGTGGGAGGCTTGAAAACTCCATGAATTCTCTTGCAAGCAGGAGAGAAGGGAGGGGTTGCAAAACAAAAATGTCCAACACTTAGAAAGAAGCCCCTCCTTACAATTTATAGGAAGAATGAGAGAGAAAAGAGAGAGGAAATCGAAACCTGCCCCAACCACCTCCAGAATGCACTTAACTCATCTCATCATGGCAGAAGCGGCGGATCCTGGCGAAACGGCGGACTGCCTAACAGAAGCGGCGAACTGTCTGCTGCATTAAAGTTGTTCGTTGACGCATCACTTCTGTTTGTTATTCGCGCCAGAGGCGTTTCTTGATTTTCATCCTCCAAACTGAACCAAAACTCGAGATTGATCCCAGAATCATGTAGAGAATCTCATAAGCTTTCCGTTGATATAAAGAACGTGGAAATCTGAGCTCTGGATCAAAAGATATGGCAATCTGAAGATTTAGGCCACTTTAACAGTGAAAATGGATTTTTAAATTTCTTCCCGCGCTCTGCCACCTGGACGACACGTGGCACGTGCTGACTCACTGAGCAACTCTCTCTCCTCCACTTCTCGGTGGGTTCTCCTTTTGAAATTTCCTTGTGGGCCCTAACTGGGACACGTGGCATTATCCCATTGGTTCGGATCGGTGCTCGAAAACTCGCCCTTTGACTTTTTGACCTTTTCTCCTTGAGACACGTGTCATGATCTGATTGGCTCTCGGCCCTGCCGGCTCTTTCGCGCCCTTCACGTCTTTTCATCCCGGATGTCCCAAATGCTTCGGACTCCTTGTGCTGATTTCACGCGAACCGGCCGGTTCGCGTCCATTTGTCCTAAATGTCCCATTTTGCTTCTGGGTATCGGCCCTTTTTCGCCCGCCGGTTCGGCCGGTTCACGCCTTTTGGCCCGCTTGTCCCACTGGCGTCCCTCTCAGCAGTTAGCCAATTTTCTCTCTTTCGACCGGATCGGCTTTTCGCGCCTGCCGCGTACTTTTGTCCCAGATGTCCCTGTTGCTACTTGGGCCGCCTGGAGGCTTTTCGGCCGATCCGCGCATTTCTGTCCCAAATGTCCCATTTGCTCCTAGGACTAGGACTTAGCCGATTTTCACGATTTTTCCCGGATCAACCTATTTGCCTTTCTGTAACTTTTGATGCATGTTATCGAAATTTACCCTGGGGGGGAAATTTTGACAACAGTTTTTGACGACTCAGAGGGGTCACCTGCCTGCTAGGTAGAAGATCAGTGGCCTTTTAGTGATCCATTGGGCATGGAGTCATAAGCAGTAACCTGAAACAAGCCTGATACTGCAACTTCTTCTCCAGCAACACTCTGAATTGTAGAAAACAACCTGAGAGCAGTGAAACCTGTGCCAAAGCACTTAGGGAAATAGAAACCTAACTACAACAGGACAATGTGCATACGCACTTAGAGGAAATAAGAAAAATCTAGACTAATATCTACAAGGGTAAAACATTTCTCTTAGTAGCAATGTTTAAGATAGATTCCGTTAACCGGAATCGGAAGTTCCTCTCCATCCAATACAGATAATTGGAAGGAATTACTATTTTTGCATCTTGTGACCATGTAGGGACCACTCCAGATGGCATCAAACTTGGAATGCCTTCCTGGTTTTGCCCGATCTGCATCCCATTTCAGAACTAGGTCCCCTTCCTGGAAGGTCCTTGCTCCTGCTCTTTTATCAAACCATCTTTTTACTAAGGCCTGATCCTTTTCAATCATCTGAACTGCATGTTCTCTGATTTCTTCTAATTCCATCAATTCTGCATACCTGACCTCCATTGATTCGAACTCAGATAATTCAAACTGCTTCATGAGCTCCAAGGCTGGCAATTCTAATGATATAGGCAATATTGCCTCCTTCCCATAGACCAACTTGTAGGGAGAATTACCTGTAGACCTCTTTGGTGTTATCTGTCAGCCCATAATGCTGATTTTAGCCTTGTATGCCATGTTCTTTGATTTTCATCCAGAGTCCTTCTGATGATTTTTAGCAAATTCTTGTTTGTGGACTCTGCCTGTCCATTACCCTGCGGGTAATAATTTGAAGAGGTGCTCAAATAGATTCCATTCTTGACAGCCCATTCTGTAATTTTTGAACCTATGAATGCTAATGCATTATCTGATATGATGGTGGCCGGCACACCGAACCTGGTTACTATCCCTTCATAAAAGTCTAGTATGCTAGACTCACTTGCCTCTTTGAGCGCTACCGCCTCGGTCCACTTGGTGAAATAGTAAGTCACGTTGTAAGAATCCACTTGTGGCCTTGACTTGAATTGGGATTGATGACTCCAATGAAGTCTAATCCCCATTGCATGAATGGATAATCTACTGAAATTGGACGAAGGGGGAGTGCTGCAAACCTTCCTTTCCCTGTGAAGAATGCACATTTCCTGCATTTCTTAACCCATGAGTAGCAATCATTGAATACAGTAGGCCAATAGTAACCAGCTTTCATGATTTTGAGAGCTGTTACTCATGGGGTGAAATGGCCTCCTGCCTCCCCGTCATGGAACTCTTGTAAGATCCTCTCAATCTGACCTGTCTCAATGCATCTCAATAGAACACCGTTGATGTCTTTTTTAAACAAAACACCATCAACAAGCACATAAGGAACTGCTTGTAATCTGAAGTACCTTCTTTTTGCTTTGCTCATTTCTGGAGGGCACATGCCCGTCTGTAGGAAATGTATCATATTCTGAGTCCAACAGGGAGTAGACACATCATCATTTTCTTGTTTTTGATCATCTTGTAATAGCAGGATAGTGTCTTCTTCATCTGCTGGGCTGTCTGGTTGTTTGGAAGCGAGCTGCTCACACAAACCTTTGCCTCTTACCAGCTTGGTGATCTTGATCTCAATGTCATACTCCATGACACGGGTGATCCATCCTGCCCTTTTCTCATTCAAATCCTTGTTGAGGAGGAAGTCCTTAACCCCAGCATGTGAGACCAATAACTGGACCTTGTTGTTTGAGACTAAATGCTTGAATTTCTTCAAGCTTCTGATTACTGCAAGCACATGCTTTTCAATAAAAGAGTACCTCACTTCACAGTCACCTAGGCTCTGGCTGAAGAAGGCAATCGGCTGCTCATCATTATCTTTGTTCTGCTGTACCAGAATGGCAGAAATAGTGTCATCACCTCCAAATGCATAGAGGATGAAATCCTTGGAAAAGTCTGGGTTGATGAGAGTGGGTGCCTGGGAGATGGCTTCTTTGATTGCTTCAAAACTCTCCTTGCCTTCTACCGTCCACTTGAAAGCCATGCTTTTCTTTAACATTTTGGTGATGGGCTTGACAAGGGCTGCAAAATTTGGGACAAACCTCCGAACAAAGTTTATCCTTCCCAGGAAACTCTGAAGGGCCTTCTTGTGGCTTGGCAATGGTAGAGCTCTTATGGCTTCAACCCTCTCTGGATCGATTGCTAATCCTTCCTTGGAGACAATATGGCCAAGGAGTTTTCCCTCGTGAGCCAAGAATATGCATTTTTTGGGATTCAATGATACCCCAAATCTTCTACACCTCTGAAATACCTGCCTCAAATGACAGAGGTGATCCGCTGCATTTTTTGAGAATACAGTGATGTCGTCAAGATATATCAAAACTATTTTATTGATCAACCCCTTGAATGCCATATCCATTGCCCTTTGGAAGGTGGCTCCAGCATTTGATAGCCCAAATGGCATTTTCTTGTAGGCATAGGTCCCCCATTTGGTGGTGAAAGCCGTCTTGAATTGGTCATCTTCTTTCACCATCACCTGATTATACCCTGAGTAGCCATCTAGGAGAGAGAATCTCTCTGAACCGGATACTACTTGCAATATTTGTTCCATTGAAGGGAGCGGGTAATGGTCTTTGAGAGATGCCCTATTGAGGTCTCGGAAGTCCACACACAACCTGATTTCTCCGCTCTTCTTCCTGACCGGAACCAAGTTCGCAACCCAGCTTGAGTGCTTGATAGGGAATATAATGTTTGCCTCGATTAGCTTGTTAAGCTCTTTCTTCATTAGAGGCTCAATGTGAGGGTTGGATCGGTCTGCTTACACAGACGGGCTTGGCATCCGGATCCATTCTATGGTATGTTGTGCCAAATTTGGATCGAATCCTCTTAAGTCTTCATAGCTCCAAGCGAAGACATCTGGAAATTCTTGGCAAAGTTGTATGAAATCTGATTTCTCCTGTTCAGTGGCCACTTTGCCAATTTGAAGTGTTTTGCCTTCCCCAACCAGAATTGGCTCTGAATCCTCTCTCTTGACCTGTATATTAGCCTTTTCCTTACGAAACTGGTCGTTAGGGTCGAAGATAGACTCCAATGTTACCAACCCCTTAGGAAGCTTGTTTGTCCGCAGCTGTACCACTTGATCTCCATACTGCTGCTCTAGCCTATCCTGATTCCTAGCTGAAAATTCAGCTTCTTCTTGTAAGAAATTGACGATCTATTGATCGTTCTCAAACACCTGCCAGCTTGTGTTATTATCTGGAACTGCTGGCCTTACAACCACATGGATGTGTGGCTGCGTTTTTCTCTTCTGATGTTGTCAACCACATCAAACGTTGCTCCAACTGCTGCGAGCCTATCTGCGGCTTCATTTTTCTTCCTGGGTATGGACACAATGTTGAAAGCTTCGAAATCCTCAATGAGGTCCCATACCCTATTCTTGTAGCTCCTCAGCAAGTCGTTCTTTGTAGCATGTTGTCCCTTAACTTGGTTGACGATTAGCTCGCTATCTCCAAACACCTGCAAGTTCTTTATGCCCTTTTTCCTGGCCCAATGAAGTCCATGAATCAATGCTTCGTATTCGGCGGTGTTATTTGAACAAGAAAACTGGAAACGAAAAGCTGAATAATACTTGATGTCTTGTGGTGAAATCAACACTGCACCGCCTCCAGAACCTTGTCTGCTTCTCGAACCATCGAAGAATAATCTCCAGACTTTGTTTTCATCCTTTTGTTCAGGTTGAATGATGTCGGGGATGGGTGAATTTTCCTCGTGTATACAATACACGCCCAATTCAGATTCTTCAATTTCCTTGTATGGATCAAATTCATGACTTTTGTTTGCCCATTCATCCAAAGTTAAATCAGGAATTCCCTCGACCTTAGTACCTGTTTCTAGATCACTTGAACACTCCTCTTGATCAAAAGTTGAGCAATTTGCATTGACAGGACCTGGTACATAAGGCTCAATATGGAAATTGGCAATTGGTTCTGACCTGATTGTTGCTTTGGCTCCATACCTCGTCCTAAAAATCATGTGTGACCAATCTGCAGATAAATATCCGCCGATTTTCACAGTGAAGTCTCTTGATAGACACAACGCAAAGAGTGGTGGAAGGTCAATCATGAGACACATCTTGCAAAAGCGTAACATTAGGACATGAATGTAGTGTTAGGCTTAACCCTTGATGACTCAACAGTCCCAATGCCGTTCCATCTAGCTTTGCACTACTCCTTTCAAAGATGGCTCATATTTCAAACCCGGCTGATCCGCTATTTGCTTCGGCATTCTTGAACCTCGCCCTCGAATCTAACATACGATTTTGTGTACCAAGTGGTTTCCAACAATCAATGAAACATAGAATGGTGGAGGCTTCAAATTTTTCCTTGTCTGGTCCCCATCATGTTGTACTGCATTAGTGAGAACTTTCTCATGTCCCTGGTTTGATACATTCATGGCAGACCAATTAGCCATTGCAGCTTGCAGTAAGTCTCGTTGTCCTGGGATCGCCAGTGATTCCCACATGGAAATGTTCACATGTGTCTTCTTCATTTGATCGATGATGTTGAAAGGGGATGAACTGTCTTTTTGCTGCCCCTTACTTGGTACAACCTTTTCTTGAACTTGAATGGGTGCATGTGTTGCTATAACAGGGACCTTGGGTTGATTTTGCAGGTTTGGAGCTGCATTTGGTCTACTGACCCCTTGTTGTGTAAGAGTGGGTTGAGAAACAACTGGATTAGACGGTTGTCCCTCTTCTATGCTTCTCTTCTTTGACCGTGTATTGGCAGCCATGCCTTGAAAAGGCTGTTGGTTAACTCCACAGAAGTCTTCCGTTTGCCAATTTGCCAATGTGGTTTCTGTTGGAGGTCCTTCTTGTTGCGTTTGTTGCTGTTGATTCTCCTCCTGGCTTGGATCTTGAGCAACACCAATGGTTTGCACCATCAAGGCCTGATTTAGTGCACCATTGAAACATGCTGACTGATTGTGAGGTAGATTGCAAGGGTAACACCAGTCGTACTCCTGTGCCATGTTATTTTGTGCTGGTACTAATGCCTTAGAGGCAGATATGGCATTTGGATTATAGGGCTGGAAAGGTCTATTAACAGGAGGCCTTGTTTGATTCATATTTGCAGCTGGATTAGGTGGTCTTTGAGGCTGATATGGCTGCCTATTAGGTTGAGCTTGAGGCTGATACGAAGGTCTAAAACCTTGAGCTTGCTGTCTCTTGAGTGTGACCAGCTCATTACCTAAATTTTGCAGTTGCTTCATGACTTCTTGAAGCTCATTTGGGGCACTTGGAGATGAAGTGGAAGCTTCATTTGAACTCTGATTCCTAGGAGTGGGAATAGGAGCTAAGACAGATGCTTGACCAGTACTTGGGCTCTCTAAACTTGGATATAATGGCATTGGAGGCCTAGGAGCTAGCTTGCCAGCTTGAATTAGACAATTTTCAGCTCTAATGGCAATACTATAAGCAGCAGGGATAGTTGTGCCTCCCATAGATTGAACCAACATAGAAATATCAGAATTTAAAGCTTTAAGGTAGTATAGAAAAGCACCTTCTTCATTGCTTTGACATTTCTGCTCTTTGGAATTCTATCCCAAGATCTTTGAAATCTGAAGTTGAAGTCAGTTAGCTGCTCATTGGAAGCTCTCTTGATGGTTGTCAGCTGCTCCAAAAGAGACAAGTTGTCTCCCTTCTCTCCAAATTGATCATGAAGTGCAATACACAGCTGATTCCAGTTTGTGATAGAGCCAGCTCCAAGGCTCCTAAACCATTGCAATGCTTTCCCCTTGAATGAAGACGCCAGCAATTTGACAGCTACTTGCATCTCATTAATCTCGTGGATTGCACAAATGTTAGCAATGTCTTTGACATGATCACCAGGAGTGGTCTGATTTTCTCCAGTAAAGTATGGAATGTTCTTCAGTGCTGCAACTGGGATTGGATTTTGTGCATTGAGAGCAAGTGGGCTGCTGCCTGTGAAGTTGACATAGGGGTTCACTGGTTGCGCCATTCTGATTGGTCTTAAAACCCTTGTATATTGAAAGAAAGGCCTGTCAGGTGGAGGAGTTGAGAGAGTTCTGTTTGGTGGAGATGGAGACCTTTGAATCCTTCTTCCTCTTTGCCTTCTTCTTGGAGATAATTGCAGGTATTCAAACAGCACTTCTTCTTCTCCAACTCTTGACCTTGTGATTCTTCTCATAAGCTTTTAGGCCTGTACTGCTGAAACCAGTTGATTCTTCCCCTTGGAGTCGCCAGATATGCAAATAATAGCTCTTTTAAGCAAGAAAATTGCAGCAGATGCATATCAACTTTGCTGCAATAAAAATGAGACCTCTAGGTCCCACCGGGCGTGCCAAAACTGTTGATGCAAAATCACAGCACCCCTGGAGGCAGATCGAGTTTCTAGGTTGATCACTTAGGCATCCAGTGTGATTGCATAACATTGAATCCTTTCTCCAAGTGTGGGACTTGAAAAATGAGAAAAGATTCTCCAGAGAAAGGCTGGTTCCTATTCCTCTGTTCAGATGCACCAATGAAACGCAGAGGTTTACCCAAAAAACCTAAACTAACTACCAAGGAGACAGGGAGAGAGAAATGTACATAAATAAACCTAAGCTAAGGGGGTGATGCACCGAGGAATGAAGAACATAAGCTTTGCAAAAATAAACACAGACCATATAGATGCAATACCACACCATGCACAGGTAACCGAAATGCAATGAGAGATCAAAATGACAACAATGAATACATGAGAGGATTTAAATTTAATCACAGACATATATATATTGCTCAAAGGGTCGATTCAATACATTGCAATGGCCAAAAGGCAACAATGGCATTACAGTCCATGTGGGAGGCTTGAAAACTCCACGAATTCTCTTGCAAGCAGGAGAGAAGGGAGGGGTTGCAAAACAAAAATGTCCAACACTTAGAAAGAAGCCCCTCCTTACAATTTATAGGAAGAATGAGAGAGAAAAGAGAGAGGAAATCGAAACCTGCCCCAACCACCTCCAGAATGCACTTAACTCATCTCATCATGGTAGAAGTGGCGGATCTGGCGAGCAACGGGGACCGCCTATGAGCGGCGAATTGTATCATTGCATTAAAGTTGTTCATTGACACATCACTTCTGTTTGTTATTTGCGCCAGAGGAGTTTCTTGATTTTCATCCTCCAAACTGAACCAAAACTCGAGATTGATCCCAGAATCATGTAGAGAATCTCATAAGCTTTCCGTTGATATAAAGAACGTGGAAATCCGAGCTCTGGATCAAAAGATATGGCAATCTGAAGATTTAGGGCACGGAACAGGTGAAAACGGATTTTTTAAATTTCTTCCCGCGCTCTGCCACCTGGACGACACGTGGCACGTGCTGACTCGCTGAGCAACTCTCTCTCCTCCACTTCTCGGTGGGTTCTCCTTTTGAAATTTCCTTGTGGGCCCTAACTGGGACACGTGGCATTATCCCATTGGTTCGGATCGGTGCTCGAAAACTCACCCTTTGACTTTTTGACCTTTTCTCCTTGAGACACGTGTCATGATCGATGGCTCTCACCCTGCCGTCTCTTTCGCACCCTTCGCATCTTTTCATCCCAGATGTCCCAAATGCTTCAGACTCCTTGTGCTGATTTCGCGCGAACCGGCCGGTTCGCGTCCATTTGTCCTAAATGTCCCATTTTGCTTTGGACTGTCTGGCCCTTTTTCGCCCGGTTCGGCCGGTTCGCGCCTTTTTGGCCCGCTTGTCCCACTGGCGTCCCTCTCAGCAGTTAGCCAATTTTCTCTCTTTCGACCGGATCGGCTTTTCGCGCCTGCCGCGTACTTTTGTCCCAGATGTCCCTGTTGCTACTTGGGCCGCCTGGAGGCTTTTCGGCCGATCCGCGCATTTCTGTCCCAAATGTCCCATTTGCTCCTAGGACTAGGACTTAGCCGATTTTCACGATTTTTCCCGGATCAACCTATTTGCCTTTCTGCAACTTTTGATGCATGTTATCGAAATTTACCCTGGGGAAATTTTGACAACGAGTTGATTTCTAGAAATAGGTGTGTCTTCTAGTTGGTAAGCGGCGGCTTGGCCCTTGGCGTAATTTTGATGGATGAATTTGAGGTCAAGGTCTGCAAGAAGCATGAGCCAACATGCAACACATTGATCTTGTTAGGGTTTGGTGTACATGTAATGTAAAGGGTCATTATTGGTGATGAAAAAGGTTTTGTGGTTGAGTAGGTAATGATGAAGTTTAGTGGTGACAAAAACCAAGGCTAAGAAAAAATTTTAAGCATGGGTGTACCTAGTTTCATAGTCCATAAGTGTATGTCTTATGTAATAAACTGTTGTCTCTCTTTTTTCTCATCACGATGAGTGAGCATGGAACCTAAGGAATGGTTAATAGAATAAATGTATAGGTAAAAGGGTTGGTCATCTTTAGGAGGAATGAGCATCGGTGGTTAAAGAAGGTATTGTTTTAAGGCATCAAAGGATTTTTACATTCATCATTCCATTTGAATGGGACATCATTTTGAGGAGGTGATGAAATGGTTGACAATAGTTAGGAATTTTTGAAATGAACCAATGAATAGATTACAACTTAACTTACAAACTGAATTTGATGGAGATTAGTAGGTGGAGGAATTTTGAGAAAATCCTTTACTTCAACAGGATCAACTTCTATGTCACACAAAGAAATGATGAAACCAAGGAGTTTTCCTAAAAGCCTTTGTAAAGACACACTACTTAGGTTGAAGGAAAACATAATACTTGATGCGGAGGTCAAATATAACCTTAAATCTTGTCAAGTGTTGGCTCGATGTTTGAATTTGGTAATAAGGTCATCTACGTAATCTTCCAATATTCAATACATGATATCATGGAAGATATAAGTCATGGCACGTTGATATGTGGCACAAGATTTTTAAGGCCAAAAGGTATGACTCGATAGCGAAGGTCTCCCAAGGAGTGATGAAGGAAGTTTTGTGTTGATCTTCTAGAGTGAGTAATATTTGATTATAACCCAATAAATTGTCCATGAGTGATACCATCTCATGGCAGTAGTGAGAACAACCGGTTGCTCAATGGCTAGTAGAGGAAAACCGTATTTGGGGAAAATGAGGTTGAGGTCATAGAAATACTTGTAAATGTGTAGACCCCTGTCAATTTTGTGATAGTAATGATGTTAGAAATACATTCAAAATAGTCAATGGGTAGGATGAAGGAAACCGAGAGAAAGCGTTGAAGTTCTTATTTGACTATAAGAGCAATGCGAGGATGCATTTTCCGCATCTTTTGTTTTATGGGTTTGGCATATAGAATGGTTATGATATTGTGGACCAAAATTTTGGGTCTATACCAAGAATATCATCATAGGACCAAGAAAAAGCATTTTTATGGTCCTAGAGGAAATAACTAAAAGTTTAATGTTTAGCAACATCTAAAGATTGGTTTATCTTTATAATGTGTGGGTCATCCACGAGTGTTAATGTTGGTTTTGATAGTTGATTCATTTAACATAGTTTGCATCTCAGGAGGTAATGATTGGTGAATATAAGAATCTTCTACACCAAGGTAGGTGAGTATAGACTCATCATCCTGACATTGAATGACATTAATAGAAGGTGTATCGCCATTGATCGTGTCGGGATACGGGAAGGGAAGAGAATAGGAGCCTCTCCATCATGGTGATAAGTCAAAGGTCCCAAGGAAATTATGTTTATGAATTTTTTTAGAAGGAATAGATTTGGGATCTATGGACTCTGTGGGTGAAGGTGGTGATATTGGTGAATGGGGTGGAGAAGGTTTGTCTTCCTCAATGAGGTCAATGCGGGCCTTCTTGGGAGATGGTTTACCAAATCCAATGCCACTTTGTGATCATTGTGTTTATGGGTGGTACATGAAATTATGGTATGGAGGCCTTGTTTGTAAAAACCCGTAGCCAAAGACTTTCCATGTGCAACAATGAAGGAAAGTGTGGGAGAAGTGATGGTTAGTAAGAGATTGGAGGTCAGATGAAAAAACTTGATCATGTTTGGGATGGAGGTTCGGGAGAATAAGTGGCAATATAAAGTCTCCCATACATTAGGTGAAGGTGGTGACATTGATGAATGGGACGGAGAAGGTTTGTCTTCCTCAATAGATTAGGTGAAGGTGGTTTGTCTTCCTCAATAAAGTCTCCCATACATTGGGTGAAGGTGGCAACATTGGTGAATGGGGTGGAGAATGTTTGTCTTTTGCGTAATGAGGTCGATGCGGGCCTTCTTGGGAGATGGTGCATCAAATCCAATGCCACTGCTGCGATCATTATGTTTATGGGTGGTACATGAAATGATAGTATGGAGGCCTTGTTTGTAAAAAACCGTAGCAAATCCTTTACATGTGCAGCGATGAAGGAAAGTGTGGGTGAAGTGGTGGTTGGTAAGAGATTGGAAGTCAGATGAAAAAAATCATGTTTGGGATGGAGGTTCGGGTGAATAAGTGGCAATATAAAGTCTCCCATACATTAGGTTAGTGAAGGTGGGGAGGACCATAAGTTAAAACCTTGCCTACGAGGTATTCATAACAATGGTATGCTGACATAGGTTTTCATACTCTTGTAGAGTGAGGAATGTGTCGATATTGTATAAGTGGTACTCCCCCAGTGAGGCATTGAAAAACACCTTCTAATGGATCATTAGTTGATATGTGGGTAATGGGCATAGAGGACTCACTAAATGATTGGGCAAGAGGGGTATCAGTTGGTTGGGAAGTAGATGGTTCAGCTACAGAGGCTACGACAGTAGTAGGAATAGAAGATTTAGGTATGGGAGAGGTGGCGGAAGCATTGGTGGATGGGATCATGGGTGAAGGAGAAGTGGGGGTAGTGGTAGATTCCTTGACTAGTATAAGTACATCGTTAGGTTGGTATAACATGTTACAAGTTTTGAATGGTGACGGGTTGGTGGGGATGGTATAGTTATGCCCTTCATGTTTGAATTTTACACAACGGTGTAAAGTTTAAGGGACACAACCCATGATGTGAATCCAAGGTCTACCAAGAAATAGGTTATATTGGAATTCTCCCTCTAAGATGTAGAATAATTTCGAGGATAGTGTGAGGGCCTACATGAACGTGGAGAATAATGGTGCTAAGGGTAGAGGTGATGGCATCATTGAAGGAGCAAAAAATAACTAGGTTATTATGCATATAATTGGAAGGGATGCACATTTGATCATACACATGGGAGGAGATGATATTAATGCTAGCATCACCATCGATCATGATGCGTCATACGCATATATTATCGATATAGATGGAAATGAAAAGGGAGGGATCAAGATCATCTGATTGGATAGGTACAATATCTTTATTAGATAAACCGAGGGTGGTGACTTGATGAGTAGGCACCAGGGTAGAATAAGGAAATGATTTGGTAAGTGAGGCATGTGGTGAGGGGTGATAATGGAGGCCACTGGTGTGTGGTCATTCAGTAAAACTTCAATGGATTACAAAACCTCCATAAGGGCTTATCTATGAGATTCAGAAGTTTGGATGAGATTGTACAAAGACATATTTAGAGGAAATTGATGTAATTGTTTTATCATTGTGCAATGGGTGACCCCGTCAGAGATAGGGTATATAGGTCCTTGAATGGTGATTTTGGACGTGGGTGTAGATGGTATATTAGGCATGGGGTTTGTTGATGGGCTAGTTTATTTCTCTTTTCCTTTGTCTTTTCGGGAACAGGGGACAACTTGTACCATGTTAATTTGAGGGGAAATAGTGAATGGAGAAGATGTAGGATGATTAGTGTAACAACATGATGGGAAAAAACCTAATGGGTGGAAAGCCTTATGAAGTGATCTGGGCACACTGACATTTGGGTGGTGATTTAGCTAACTCTTTGATATAGACCATGTTGATCTCATATTTTGGAGGTGGAAAAAAAGGTTGTGGGGGTGGAGATTTAGGTCTTTAAAGAAGCAACGGGTGATGATGTGTGGTGACAAGTGAAGGTGGAACTGGTCCTCATCAAAAAGGTCATCATCAAAAAAAAATTCATGAGGAAAAAGTTGAAGAAGAATGCTTTTAGAGCCTTACAATTTTCTACATCATGTCCTATTACATGATGATAGGAAAAAATATTGGTTTCATCAAACCCTTTTAGTTTGGGTTTGAGAGGATTTTAAGGTCAAAGTAATGGTAATGTCTTTGACATAAGTCTTTAAGAGGTTAGTTAGAATTTTGGCATAGGATCTTGCTAACGGATCACAATGGGAAGTGAGTGTGGGTTTGGGTAAAGGTGTGGATGATAATGAGGGAAGAGGCATTATAGGAGTAGGAATGGGTTGGCCCACTAGTTTGGTAAGTGGTATTGTCTTAGGTTTTGATGGCATCCTCTTAGGTAAAGGTATGGTAGAAGAGCTAGCAATGGAAGGTTCTATTGGTTTAACTACCTTATTAGAGGGTAGAGGGTTCTTGTCTTTGGGTTTCACCTTCTTGGGTAAAGGAAAAGTGGGAGTACATGATACAGAAGGGAAAGAAGATGGGGAAAGATGATGGGTTACCTATGGGGACAACCAAGTTATGACAGAAGTGGTAAGTAGAGGTTGGGTGGATGGTATGGGTTGAACTCACATAGGAAAAGTTGGGGTTATAGTAAATGGTGGAGCTATAGGTGGTAAGAAGTGCATGGGTGAGGGTGACAATGTTTTTATGTGGGTAAATGATGTGTAATGAAGGACCGTGATGAAGCGCAAGACGTTTCTTAGCATTTGAATGGCCTTGGGTAGGAGACTATTTGGCCAAGGTTGATAAGTGAGGCCCTAGGATGGACGGAAGGGGTGAAGGTGACAAAGGTGTGGTGGGTGAGACTAGCATATACGGCCTAGAAGGTTTGGTCTTCCTTCCAGGCGGAGGAATAATGTTGAGTACGGGTTTGGGGAGACATGGCAAAGTCCAATTTGATAGGTGGGTGAGTAAGGCTTGATGTTGGTATGACACCCAAGGTAGTGATGGGTCTAGATACAGATGAAGATATAGGTGTGGGTAAGTGTTTAGGTATTGGAATGGTTTTAGTCATGTTTAAAGGTTTGGATGTAGGTAGAGATGATGGAGAAAAATCTTTTCGATAGGCATAGTCAATGTCGATCTAGTTTTTGGAAATACCTTTGGGTAGATCGTGGAAGTATCTTCAGGTAACATTTGCATTTGAGTTGAAAGGGGATACGAAGATGTCCCTAAAGCATGGAATTATCAAAGTAATCCAAGTGATCAGCTAGTTGTGAAAAAGGGAGTGATGTAGGAAGAGACGGATTTGGTTTGGTGGCAATCGTTGTAAAATATGTCTATGAGACAAAGAATTGGCTAACCTCAGACTCTGTGGGTAAAAGAGATGAGATCATATCAATGGGGTCCTAGGATGCTAAGGGAGAATGCCCCTAATAGGTAGTGGCATGTCTGAAGAATATCTCATGGGTAGAAGAGATGGTAGGTGGGGTGAAGTAGAATTCTCCCTTGGTGGAGGAGAAGGTGATGTTGATTCTCTTGTGCATGGGAGAATTAAAAGTATTAACTATTCGGTAGGTTGTGAGGTAGATGGTGAAATGACATCGTTAGAAAATGTGGGTTCCTCTGTGGGTGAAGGAAGAGATGAATGGGACTCCTCTATGGGTAAAGGAGTGGAAGGGGTATGATACTTTATGGGTAGAGGATCTCGTGGGAATTTGAGGAATGGACAATATGATATCAAAAAATGCATGGAATTCACTGACATTATTGTCGCTGGATGAAGGTTCACTATTTTTATTAGATGATGATTTATGGTTAGGGAATTTTTTTTTAAAGATGTGAAAATTTTTATTTTCCAATGCATTTAGGTTGTCCACGATGAGGTCTCCATGATCTATCATCTCTTCAATAATGTTCTTAAAATTTATGCAGTTACCATCACTATAGCCTTTGACACAATGAAAATTATAGTAGTCGTGTTCCTTATACCATGTAGGCATAGGAGGAGTGGGATCGAAACCAATATGAGGTTTTATGGGAGGAAGTTTAATGGCTCTAGCTTTAAGAATATTTTCCAAGGATGAAGAATAGGGCTCTCAATTCAAATGTAATTCCGTTTCTCCCACTAGAACCGAATGGTATGGATAGGGAAAGATTGAAAGAAGGTTGGGCTTGATTAGAAGGGTGAGATAGTCCCAATTTAAGAACTACCACATTGGTAGACCCTTTGGCTTTCGAATAATTATTTTGTGGTTTTGAAGATGAAGAAGAATCGTTTGGTTTGAATGGGGTGTTATTTTTTTGCAATTGGATTTTCTTTTCTTCAATGAAATGAATTTCTAGCTTTTGTGCTATGGTGAACACTTCATCGAAGGTTCGGAAGGTTTGTACCTATATAGGTAGTGAGATATATATGGAAAAATCTCTAGTGAACAACTCAATAAGTTCAGTTTGAGGCAACAAGAATGTTAATTGGTTGATAAGACTCCAACAACAGCAACAAAATCTGTGATTAATTTATCTTCATAATTTCATCTCGAATACGGGTTGATTATGGTGACCTTCTTGACTAAATTGATCGAGAAGTGGTCCAGGAATGCTTGAGCCACTTGGTTGAAGGAGTAGATGGAATGTCTAGGTAAAATGTTGTACCAATCTAAGGCGGGTCCTATTAAGGACATGGGAAATGTTCATAAGAGCAAAGCATCATCATGGGAAATTAGGTAGCACCCATGCTTGAATGACCAAAAGTGTTGTTGCAGGTCCTCTTTATTGTTGAAATAGTTTAACTTGGGAATTTACTAATGTACGGGGTATGGGAAAATAGGAATGGATGCATGAATAGGCTCATTACAGATTTTTCATAGGTTAGGAGTTACGAGAAGTGGAAACCGATGCTTCTAATGTTTGAATCTTTTCCATCATCATCCTAATGAGTACATTGGTGGGTTATGAGGAATGGGTGCCTCCTGTAGTAAAGGGAGGTTGATGATGGGTGTATGATGTGGATGACATCCTAGTACATGGGGGTGTTGAATATGAAAATTGTGAAGGGGGATAGATATGGGTGGAATGTACCCCAAATAAGAAAGAGATGAGATCAAGAGATGTTGGTGATGAATGTAAATAAGTGCGAGTGGTCACAACGACTCTCGTGGTAATGGGTGGTAGAGACTAAGGGATAGAAAGAACCAGATTTTGGAAAGGGGTGTGGGTTGCTAACACTGGAGGTGGTTATGATGTAATCGGTACATACGAGGAAAAGGGGGTGAATGGGGATACACTCAAGGTGGTCGGTGAAGGAGCAGTTGACACCACTGTGCAATAGATGATGTCATTGGGGAAGTAGTTATGGAAGAGGTAGAGCCTAACTGAAAAACCACATGGGGTAATGCCGAGCTAGTGGTAGCTAAGGTGGAAGTGGGTGTGAGGGCAGGAGGGATAGATATAGATCTGTCATATATTAATTATCCTGAGGAGTCCCGTGTAGATGAGTGGGTGAGATAGTATTGTAGGGACATGGGATTATGATCAAGGAGTCTTGTGAACTCCTTGTCTCGATATCAATAAGGATAAGCTGAGTAGGATCCATAGGTGACATGATGGATGACGACAATGGACTAGGTGAGAGTGGCTAATGGCTAGCATGAAATAAAAGGAATTTTTTTGTTGTGAGTCAACACCATGTGAATCAATGGTTATTTGGTAAGAATTTATTCTATAAATGACACAAAAAATGGTAGAAGTAGAAAAGGATGAAGTTTGGGGATAAATCTAGTCATTGTTTTGATTAAAAATCAAACATAGAAACCGATGATGGTCAATATGTGATGAAGGTTCTAGGGTAATCGATGATGGTTATGATAACCAATATCAGTCACTATGGAAAGTACAAATTTTAGAAAATGAAATAAAATTGATGAATATGAACTGGGAAAATTGTACCTGACAGAGATATCAAAAATTTGGGGGATATGATGGTTTTCTGAGGACCAAAAACAGAAAAAAATAGGTGATGAAGGTTGTTTCAGGTAAAATAACCAAAATATCTAGAAGCTGACACTAGTTAGGTAAACCAACTATGGTAAGATGTAAACCGATGACACCTTTGGACCGATGCCGGTTACTCGAAATTAGAAGAAATGAAGAAAAATGGATTTTGGTGAATTAAACTAGATGAGGGATCAACCCAAAAATCTAGGAATGATAAGTTGAGGTCGACACGATCAGAAACAACTAGAATGCTCAAACTATGATGGGGAGTGCAAAAGGAAGAAGAAAATGGAGAATTGTAACTCACACCTCAAAAAAACTTCAAGAACAAATATAAGAAAAACACGGAATCCTAAAATTGAATTTATGTTTGTTTTAGCTTATACTATTAAGACCGACATTTGGTGAATTTAGAACCAATTTTTTGGTTGGGAAGGAATCCTACAAAAAAGGAAATACAAAGGTGAGGTTTTAGATTATGTTATGGCAAGGGCAGTCCTTTCTCTGAGGTGATGACTGGACAGAGATAACTAGTTGGGCACCAATTTTCAATCCTCTGATCGTGTGATCATTGACAACTTCTTCCGGGTGGGATGTTTTTTAAGAAGATGTGTAAATTATTATTATTTTAGTTTAGAGAAGAGAGGGAAGAGAGAAATTTACTTTATATGGTTCAATTGTGTGAAGCATAAACTAGGCTGAATTCCATCATATAGGTTGCCCTCATTTTTAAATGTGAGCTAATAATGCAACTTACAAGGATAAAATGCAACAAGTTTTATAACCCAAATCAATAATTATATTCATTGAATAAAATGATGAATAGATCAATAATGTGCTCTTTCACTACTATGCAAATGCAAGAAGGAAGAATTGGTTCATTTTAAGAACCAAATGATTTTTTTGTTTAGACAATTAGAAGAAAAGGATATTACCAGGGAGAAGATTAAATGTGTATTTTTTGAAAGGAAAGAAACACACAAAAAGTTTCCCTATATGATGAAAATGCAATAAACCCAAGGGAGGGTTCCCCGAAAGCATTCCAAAATGTTTTCCAAATAGTAATGTGTACGTAAGAGAAAAACATATAAGGTAAGGGTGAGGAGGAATACCTGTGAATGAAGGTGGAAGGTAGAGTGTGCATATTCTGATTTCCTCATCCAATGTTGATTGTGAGAGATTCCTTTTTCTAGGAGGAACTAAATGGGAATATAAAAAAATACCACAAGAGTAAAATTAAACAATATATGTTAGTGGATTACCTAGCGTATGCTAGATCCAGGAAGTGTGATACTTCTTAGATGGTTGTCAATCCACTGTTTAAAATAACTTAATGCAAGAAATGATGTAAACCAATAATTTCCTACTGTAGTTGATATGATTTAGGTATCTCATTCAAGTAAAATAAAAAAATATAATCTAACATGCTAGGTTATGATCATATTTGGAATTCAGACAAGTAAATAAAGTGGTGAGATAGGTCAGGGTCAAGCTTTAGGTGATTTGGGTTGTTTGGGTGAAAGGTATGAGGTTGTTGTTATAGGAAGATTTATCGATACTGATACCAAAGTTGGTCTAGTATGACCGATGCTGATTGAGAGGAGACCGACAATAATTTGGGTTAATTGATGTCGGTAGGGTTGGGCTGATAAAAACTTTGTGAAGTTGGGTTTTGATGATTCTCTAAGATTACCCAGATAATGGACATATAATGGTAAGGTAGATGATAGTCTTTGGGAGTAGTCAGAGATGTCTAGAGTTAGGTATGGGAGGTTGGGAGGTTGTAATTGGTTTGGTAAAGGGATTGACATAAAGGTAAGAGGTGATGGGATGCAAAGGAGATTAGGAATCTTAAACAAAGATAAAGAACCCGATCTCACTAAGTATAGAAAGATACAAATTTAAATGTACTTACCGGTGTTTACAGTCCTAGTGGTTGGATAAAAGTGATGGTTTATCGGTGGAACCGGTGGTCGGTGTTGTGGTTTGTGCTTCCTAGAATGTTACCGTGAATGCTTTCCTTTTAGATTAGTGCTTGGTCGTTTGTTCAGGATGTCTGGATGTGTAGGAGTGCTCTGGTGCATGCTTGCATGCAGATATCTCTTCTCCAAAACTTGAAAAATTCTTCCATCCTCTCAAAAAAATGTTAGTAAAGTGAATATATAGTAATGTTGATAGTTTAGGGTGACTCGAGCGTCGGTTTCTAATTGATCAAAGCATCGGTTAAGTTGTGAAATCATAGGTTTGCTAAAAATGACAGATCTTGGCAATCTATTTGACCCAGCTCTATCCATTTTCACGTATAAAAATAAAATTTTCATTTAGATAAGTGGGAATGTGGTTAGAGGAAGAATAGGCATGTGATTTTAGGGTTGAACTAAGTCTTAGTTAATTAAGGTAGGTAGGACTAAGTCTTAGTTAAAAGGAAACATGTTATGAATAGGTCTATGATGAAGTGTCTAGGTGATGTGGTGGGGTGAGGTGTCTAGGTGAGGTGGAAATTAGTTCAATTAAGGTAATTAAATAATGAATATTATGAGAATGGGCATTAATTTAATTGTAGGTAATTAAATTAATATACATGTGGGGTAAAGGGGGAGTGTGACCCAAATTTGGTGTCTACAATGACATTCTTTTTAAATGTTTTTCAAAGCAATGAAAGATATAGAAATCATTTCGATTCCAAAGATCACATAAAAGGCATGAGGGAAATGTGACTCAAATCTTATGATTAAGCATGCAATGTTTATTTAACCCTTTAAACACATCAAATTAGAAAAATATGCAAATAAACCCCGAAAAATAGAAAATATCCTCAAAATGCAGGACACTGCGAAGTTAGAACAAACTTTTACAAATTCCCAATCAAAACTCAAAACAGAATTGTGATGTGTATGCTCAACTTTGGGTGTGATAGTGATAGAGAAAACATGTACCCTTAAGTTTGAGTGTGTACACTCAACATTTTGTGTGTACACTGACCTACAAAAAAATACAATGACAGAAAGAGAATGTGTACCCTAAAGTTTAAGTGTGTACGCTCAACTTTTAGTGTCTATGCTCATCTATAGAAAAATGAAAATGATAGAGCATAATGTGTACCCTCAAATTTTGGTGTGTACGCTCCCCATAGAAAAATGATAGACAAAGCAAAATGTGTACCCTCAAGTTTGAGTGTGTACACTCAACTTTTGGTGTGTACGTTCCCTATCATTTTTATGTACATCTGTACCTAGAAGTGACATAAAAACACATAAAATGAAGTAATCAATCTCAAATATCTCATTTTTGGATAGTTAGCTCAAAATTGACAAGAACCCATCTAAATTAGGTCTATAAGAAAAAATCAACATATGTAAAGTTAGTAAAAATCATAAGAAATTCAACATTAATTCACACATGTGCATATCAAGGGTTAACCAAAAATTAAAATAAGAACAAAATTTGAACCAAAATGCTAAGGGACTAAGGACCCATCCCACTGAGCATGTCAAATGTGTGCAGTAATTAGTTAGCTATGCAAGTAAAATCAAGAGTAACACCTAAGAGCTTTAATACAATGCTATACTAAAATCTATGCACCATCATGCTTAGAGCTTAAAAAATACTAATCTACCAACATATTTTCATTAGAACATGAATAAACATCAAACTAATATGCTAAGAAATTAATCTCTATCTCTATTGAATGCTAATCAATGGAATGAACCTATTTAGATCCTTAGCAATCAAAAGGGTTGATTGTATGTTTGAATCCCAAGGTTTCAAGAATGGAGTCTTCTCAATCCATGGCTACAAGACTATTTGGCATATCTTCATATGAATTCAAACTTGTATGGATGAATACAAGAAATGGAGAAAGCTAGCTCCTCTAATGGAAGAATTCTCTAAGATGATAAAATGGTTATAGCTTAGGCTTTATGCTCATTTAGGTGTAAGAAGAATGGTAAGAGGAGGGCTCCTTATATATCCCAATGGATAAAATAATATCTACATCCCTTTACATGTGGGATAATAGCTAGGTTGATTTAATTGGGGATGAACATGGTTGAAAGGGGTTGAGTCAAAATTTGGGGAGTTTTTTTTTCTTGTAGTGACTTATGGGGTTTGAGAGGATTTATCAATTAACTTGATGATTAATTAATAAGTGGGAAAGCTTTATAGAAACTTTTAGAAGAATAATGATTTATTTATCTAATAGAAGAAGAAACTTAATTAATTACAAATAATTAATTAAATTCAAGTAGAAAGGGGTTTAATTAATAGAAGGTCATTAATTTTTTTCTTTTTTGGATAAAAGGGTCAATCAATTAGCATAATGTAACTAATTAATGATTATATAAGAGAAAGTGTGTTATATTGACGATATGTCATCAATTTGTGGGAAGTAGTATCATTATCACAATTTAAGTATTTAAATTTTTGGATCTAAATTATAGGTGTCTACAGTTGAATAGAATAAACTTTCCTCATATGCTTATGTGATGCGGGTGAACCAACCTTGATGGATGCAAATGAGCTCTAGATGGATGCAAATGAACTCTAGATGCCTTATATGGATGAAACCTTAGGTGATGATAGTAATGAATAGTGTTTTGTCCCTCATTATGATCTCATAAATTTATATATATATGGTTCTCTTGTTCTAATTTTCTAATTAACCTGAAAAGGCTAACCAAAAGAAATATGAAATGCTCGAACGGATAGAAAGTGTCTAAAAAGTGGTGGGAAAGTGGGAAAAGGATAAGGGCACCCCGAGTGGACCATGACACATGTGGGTGCCACAATACAAGCCTCGATGCCCCGATCAAGAATTAAATGACTTAAAATTAAAATAAAACATATTGGGCATGTAAGTGTAGGAGGTTAAAGTGACGAAAGAAGGAAAAGTAAAATGGCCAAAAGGTGGGGGTTAATTAGTATTGTATTCACTCAAAAACCATATGAATAGTAGTATAAGACTAGGACTAATGTCTAAAGTGTGTGATTTTGTGACTACACTAAAACTAAAACCTATAACTTATTCCCACTCATTACATCTTGACATATCTCTCTAAACTTGCTTATTCTTCAACATTGATGTGTCAATGCTTCTTGAATATAAATACATTAAATCAATACTTAACCTCTACTTTTAATTATGTAACTCCCAAATTTCATTCACTATATCCTTGTCCAACACCATACAAAAGTAGGTTTCACATCCCACAATTTTCATATTGTATTGTCATAAAGTAAATTATAGCATTAAACAATTTGCGAGTAATGTGGCGATTGGTACCACTACCCTATTATATATACCATTGTGCACACGTACGCATATCCAAAAGGGTATGCATACTCATGCACAACTATATGCGTGACATTGCAATGGCTCTCGTTGTCACGTAGTCACAAACTGATTAATGTTGTAATTCATTTTATGTGTTGGTAGTTATGGATGTACACTACCTTGTTTTCTATTGATGATGGTTTCATTAACCATCTTAAATGGCTATGTTGTTATGTTGTGTGTTGTGGAATGCTTACCTTGCTGAATTTGATTTCCTTGAAGTAATTAGATACCTTTTTTATTATTGTACCTACCTTTAATATTTCTAGATTACTTTTCTTGCTGAAAGTAATGACTTGAAAGTGTGATTGAAAGTTGTACATGGTTGTAATACCTAAAAATTTGTAATTTATTATGAGATACTGATTTATTTAAGGACACTAACTCCTTCTAATACTATTACTATCATTTGATCCAAAAAAATGGTTTGCATATGTAATGTAAAAGCGGGGATCATCGAGTAAAGGTAAAATTTGACTTAATAATATTCTTCTTATTAAGAAAAATGCAATCTGGTATATTACAAGAAATATTTTATTCAACTATGTGATAATTATTGATTTATTAGTCATTTATAAATTGATCATAGCACCTTAAAGTTTTATTTTATGAAGGAATTGACTAAATTACTACAATATGCATGATATTTAAACTTTCCTTGTTTGATTATGTTTCCTTTGGCTGATCGTAATGCCAAGAAAAAAGCTAGTTATTGATTATACCGACTATACTAGTCTAAGATCCTCAATGAAAATTTAAATGTTTTTCAAGTCATATTATAGGCCAAATAATAGTGATAATAAGGGGAAATAAAAAGTTATGAATAAAGGTTTAAAAACAATTGCATATTATCATGGGATAATATGAGGGCATAATATAATGTAATTCTTGAGAGGTAATTTGACGACCCATGCAAACAATAGTTAAGTGGTTACTTGATTATATCTTCCACAATGTACATATTAGAGATCTTAGATCAAATTCCTTATTTTTTTTATTGGTCAAACTAACCATTCAAAAATCATAGGTCATGTTGACAAATCTTAGCCCACATGAATTATCCTCCACCTCCAATTTTGAGGGAATTAATTATAAGAATAAATATAGCCACTTCTTGACACATTGCTAAGAGTTAATGCATTCAATCTGACATGCTTTTGAAAAATCCAAAGCTTCTAGGAGAAGCTATCGAGCTTGTATGAATTCTATTTTGGAGACACTTTAGAATTTTGAACTCTTTTCTCTCTCTCTCTTCTCTTGAGTTAAAAATTTTCAAACTTGCTTCTGGATTCGTTAAGCTACTTTCTAGTCGAGCTATTTTTGAGACTAGTTACATGCATTATTTTAGGATTATTTTGAATGGCAAAGTTTTGTTATTTTAACTATTTGGGAAAGTTGGGTTGGTTTGACTTGCTAGAAGCTAATCCACATGCAACTAGATTTATTCTTAATCTATAACCTTTTTTTGGTTTGAGCTCCCTTTCTCGGAACTTTTTGGGTTTATTTGGTTGACCTTGGGTGAAACTTGGCTAGACTATTTGTTTTCCTTTGGATATTTGAAGGAAAAAGAAAAGTAAAAGTTGCATAGTTTTTTCTCACTTTTAGGCATGTAATACTTACTCAAATATGTTTCTCTATTGTGAAATATAGAATATTACTGGCTATTTCCTTTTGATAGAAATTTATGAATTTAGATAATCTTGTGCTAGTGGGTTTGTGTGGGAAATAAAATAGAGATTTAATTTGTAAATGAGTATGTGAAATCTGGTTTCTTCTTAGTCTCATGAGAACCGAACAATGACTTATTTTGAATCTTTTGTTATGCATGAATCTCTTATTTTCCTTCCTATCTCTTATTTTGAAATTATGCATACAAATTTTGGAGTATATTCCTCTATTTTTGACTGGTAATTGTATATTTTGAGATCTACAAATTAGGTGAAAAATTGTTTATGACATGATTTTGGAACTCCTTTTATTTTGTCCTCTTTCCAAATCAACCCGACATAGATCATCTGCTCAACTTGGATTGATATATATATATTATTGAGTGACCTGGTTAAGTTAATTACTTTTAGTCAAATTTGTATCCTAGAGAATGTTGGTTTTGGGGAAACATAGATCTACTCTGTAAGTAAAGGGGATTCACGAGATAACATATTTGTACGTATATATTGGATGGTTATTTGATGAGGAATGATAATTCCATAAAGGGTATGAGTAGAATTTTCCTACGGTAGATTTCTTAGTTGTGATTTATGGCTATACATAAATTTGAGGATCTCTTTTGTATATTATATGGTTCTTTGTTATATTTTGTAGCTTGTTTTATAACGATTCCAATAGTATGTTCTTCATAATATGAAAAAAATGGTTAAAGTAATTTTATTGAGTATACTATATTAAGTGTATTTACTGATTACATATGCTCGCTACAACAAGGAATGAAAACCTCTTATGGAAGAGTTGAAAGGCATTGTTATAATAGTGTATCCTTATAAATATATGTTGGATGAGATCTTGATAAATAATATTATAGATGATTTAATATTTTAATTACTATACTATTTTCTAAATTATCCTTTCAAATATTTAATTGCATCATAATTGTAATATGTGATATACTCTTTGGGATATTAGAATTATTATGGGAATTTTATGTGGGTTTGATAATCTCTCCCATAGTTTCACTATTAATTATGAGCATGAGTTGGAGACATTCATGTTGTTTCCCATATGTGATAATGCCTTTACTTTTACTATTAGAAAGTGACATTTATTGCAAGTATTTTACTTGGATAGATTTATATGTATAAATACCTCGGTGTGAATGTTGACTATGTTAGGAAATTAGTGCTCACATTATTGTTTGTAATAGTTAAATGTAATATTCATATATTACATTAGTAAGTTAGTGTGTTAGTATGATATTAATATTGTTATATTAATATCATGTGTGAGAAAAATAAAAGTTTGTAATATTATTAATATGAGTTATTAATCAATTCGTTATTAATAATATAGGATAATATGTATTAGTTGCGATTTTGTTGAATAAACAGCTCACATAGATATTTAGGAGTTGTGTGAGAGATTGTTTGGTTTGGGAGTGATTATAGGAGAGATATGTGAGGATATTATGGGATTAAAGATTGGAGTTGAATCCTTGTTTTAAGGAGTTAATTCTCTTATATATTGTAAGCTCTCTCATCATGTAATTGCTCAAGTTTTAATCTCTCAATTATTTTTGATATCTTATTTGTCTCTGAATTTTTCCTATTTTCATGTGCTAATCTCATAGGTTGTTACTAAATTTTATCATCGAATCTGGATTTTTGTTATGAGACTTTGAGAAAATGGTGATTGCCTTAATATTTATTTAATGGATCTTATGTCATTTTTAAATTTATTTCTAGATGAATGAGGGCTGAATAACCTTTTCATATCTTATGTTTCACATTAATGTAACATGGTATGTGTAATAGGTTACATTCCATTTCATGTACAATTGACCATGTGCATTTTTATACATTACCATTTTTAGCTGCAAGAAGTAAGGGAACTTTAGGCTAAGAAAAGGAAATGGTGATTTGTTTAGCATTGATCATTTTTGTCAATTTACATGAATGAAAATAATTTATTTACATTTATTAAAAGTGAAGTATTTAACTTGAGATTGAAAAGAAAATACATTGAGCTAATTGTATACTTGAATGGCAATGATAGTCTCTTTTTGACTATATATAATTGTGTTAAATTTGAAGTAATTATTAATGGATATGATCCTTATGATCATGTTATGAAATTTGTATGTTTTTTGAGTAAGCTGTAAGCTTTCCTTGCATGTATTTGAGTTAAACAAGAAAGCATGATCTAATGAATTGTAAGGAAAATAGGGTTGTAACAAAAAATTGTTACAATGCATAATGAAGAATTTATTGTGGATATGTATGTGTGTGTGTTTGTGTCATTTTATAATTAAGTAGGCATACATTACAATAGATAGTTGGCATATATCATGGCTGCTTGAGATACAATTATCACTTATTATGGTAATAAACAAAATAAAAGGTACAAGTAAAATGACATCTACTAAGGTTTGGCATTAAAAGTGAAGTTAACCTATATTTCAAGATGTTTTTATGTACATAAAATTGTTATCATAAGGGTAAAATTGGTAATATGATGAGGTGGAAATTAAGGACATATATATCTAGAGAATATACTCATCTTCTAAAAGATAAGATGGTATGAACCTCTTTGCAGTACTTATGATCTCAACTACCAATTAAGAATAATTGATGTAATCAAATGAAACAAAATTAGTAATATCATCAAATCATATAGATGGATATTAGAATATTAATTATAAGTGGTGAATTATACTTATTGTCCTTGGAAGGATAGATAACATAATCCAACTTATATGATTCATACTCATGGAGTATAACCACTTCCTTGTTGGAAAAATTCTACTCTTCCGAGGATTAAGTTGTGTTGTCATGTAAACCAACACGTTAACACTATTAGGTTATATTACAGTTTACATAACATGACAACACATTAAACTCAGCTTAAAAGATGTATTAATTTTGATTAATCATGTGTTAATGATTAATCATATTAATGATATCATAAACCTAATGTTGTGATAACATGAGAGAGATAATCATAACTAATGATATCTCACTATTGTACTTTGATCATTATCAAATGACACATAGTAAGTTAAGTGTATTTAAGGGTATAGATGTACTTATCTATCATATTAAACTAAGACAACCTATTAACTAATGATGGACATTAATGAATGCTTAAGTTGTTAAAACATAAACTTCGTAACTTAAGAATGGAAAAGAATCTCGATACTATGATTGAGATGATTTTACAGTGAATGGAGGGACAAGTTTCATGTGGCTTGTGTGCAGTCATGAAACCAAGCTAGCTAATGTGATGCCCTAAAACTATGGCCATAGTATTACAAGAGACTGATTGCATTTATTGGTGACCATTTATTCTCTTAAACGGTGTTATGCTCAAAAGGATACACTAGGAATATACACATAATTATTTGTACCTTTAAAAGGTTTAACCAAATGATATATTGGGTACAACTCAAGAGGAGCATTAAAGGGGGTCAAGTAGGATCTAAACCCTTACAGTTGCACATGGTTATCATAGATTGTATGGTTAGATTCTAAACATTAATTAATGTTAGATTAATCTAGTATAAGCTATTCATCATTGAAGTTGTGAATATAAATAACTATTACTGGAATAATTCAGCGGTTGTTGTAAATGATGTTAATCATTTCAATGTAAGATAACTTAAGGGATTTAAACTCATGTATGTTAGAATTTAATTGTTGCGTATTAAATTCATTGAAGGAATAAACTGTATTAAATGGGTTGATAAAAAAATTCCCTTGGTTTTTGATCGTAATTTGAGGTGTTATATTTTGGTATTAGAGTGAAGGTTACAACTCTTGGAATAATTGGTCCCTACGCTAATTTAATATCTTATTCTATTAACTGAAAACAATGGATATGTGAGGGATGAACCATGGATAACAAACCATGCCTTATTATGCTTCAATTTTGGTGGTAAAGAAGTAAGAAAAAAATATAACACTCCTTCATGACACACGAATCGTAAAGTTGCTTGGAGCAATTTGTTAAGTGTGAAAATAATCAGCCAAGGTAAACAACTTGAACTAAATAATAACAATCAGTAAGGGGATTGCTTGATTGTTGAACTATCTTGATGGTATATTTCTTAATGTTAAAATTGATTAGAAAATAAAACAAAAATGGGTAGATGAAGTAGAAAAAATGGAATGTCTATTGTGGAAGCAAAGTTCAGAAAATCCAAAATGGTAGAACAAAATTTGCAGTTCAATTCCAACTCATAATACAAGAATATAATAAGAGCATTAGCTCTTCTTCACCTACAAATTTAGGAAAAGGATGGTGGAAATGTTATGGCAAAAAAGTGGACTACCAAGTTGACTATAACAATAAGAACTTTCTACAATTTCCAGCAAGATGCAGAAACAACATTGCGGTGGGTGATAAGATAAGATTAAGGAACAAGTTTTCCTAACTCGATATCAAGTAATTTAAGTAGAAATTCATATTTCTATTACTGCAGTTCCCACTTCCTTTTGGCACCTTTTTATTACGATGATGATATCTGTAGACTATATGACCAACATTTTAAATAGTTTTGATTTAGTATGATGTTAGATGGCGAGATCCTAGATTATTGTTGAATCGATTATATATATATATATATATATATATATATATATATATATATATATATAATGCATGGTGATTATTAGATACACTCATATGTGGATGATGATATACTATTGACATGGTTGTTTAATGGAAGTTATTCGGACATATGATTTTGGAGATTATGAGTAAACCTAGAAAAGGAAAATTATTTGATGATGATATAGTTATCAATATAAATTGTAAATGGTTTCGTTGATTTCCTTGGTGATTGTTGTGATCCATATATAGATGATTTTGTGATTTTATTATATATTCATTTTGGACGTTCTGATATGGCCACGAGGCCGAAGGATGTATTTGTGTTTTGTAGGTTTAAAATATCACAACAAACATTGGGGGATCAGAGACCAACCAAAATGGAATTCATTCAACATGGTCACCATGGCAACTTGTTTTATTGTGTTGTGTGTTATTTTGTTAGAGATTCCCATGGGGGAATCATCTTTATATGTGACCATGGGTTGTGTATTTTATTTTTATGGTTAATGTTTATTTATTGTTGTATGTATTTTATTTGTAAGGTGTTCTCTTCTTTTAATTAATTAATTGTGATAGATTAATGTGAGAGATCATATGTTTAAAGTTTAATTAAATCAAATTGGGATATGGGAAGTAATTATAAGAGTTGTTGGCTATTGTAATTAATTTTTAAGAGCTTGTGTAAGTCATATTTTGGAGTAAGAAATACTCCACCTCCATGGAAATTCGAATTTGACCTTGGGGGCTATTTTTGGAGGCTTGTGGGACAAGTAAAACTTGTCCCATGCCTCTAAATTTATGTTACCAACCATACTTATGGTTGGGGAAGTGATTGGTGACTTTTATAATGCACTTTATTCATCTTGTGCATGTTTTTAATTGCACTCTCTTACATTTTATTAAATTGTTGTCCCTTGAGGTGTGGGCTCTTTTTGGAGTGTGCAAGTAACCTGTCATATTTCACCCACCTCTTTATTGTGCTTGGGGGAATGGATTTTTGTCTTTTGTGTTGAATTGGTGGATGTTTGATGTGGCATCCCACATGGATCCACATCATCCTCTTCTCTCCCTCTTCTATTTAATTCAAACTCTCTTCTTGTTTTGGGTTGTTGAACCTTTTGCATGCTTCCTTGGGTGCATTTTTCTTGTGATTGGAACTCTTACTTTGGAGAAGCTTTGGGAATATTGTTGCTTGGTGGTTGAAACCTTTTGCATTCTTCCTTGGGGGTGCATTTTTCTTGTGGGAGCTCTGGTTTTTGAAGAAAGTTTTGGAGATAGCTTTGCATGCTTGGAAAGCTTGTTGTTTGGAGCTGTGTTATTGTCTTGGAAAGCTTGTTTTTTTGGGTTGTGTTTGGAATTTGAAGCTTGTTGTTCTAAGACCAAATAACCATGGAGAGGTAGGAATTTAACTCTCTTCCATTTCTGTTATTTTCTTGCTATGTTGTGTGGAAAATGCATGCTTTGTTTTATTTGTTGCTTGGTTAGGTAGACCGCCTTAGGGAAGGTGTAAGAGAAGGCTATGGGGAATTTTATTGGGGGCATAAGGGAATTCCATTGGAATCAATTTCATCTTGGGGAGATTTGGGTTTGGGATCCACCATGGAAAATAAATAGCTTGCATTTCTTACTTGTGGGGGCGGGGCATAACGGAAAATTTGTGGTGGGGTATAAGGAGGGGTTGGGAGGCATAAATTTTATGGGATATGATATGTTATATTGGTAGTATGATTATAGGTGGATGCCTGATTCCCAATTGGGAGGCATAAGTAGCTTCCCCATAGTCCTTACTCCTTTGGCTTACTTAATCAAGCCTGAATTATGATTTGAAATGTTTTTAAATGTAGTTGTGAACTGTTGTTTACTTTTGGTGTTACCGTGTTTTAAAAGGAAATGTGTATGTGAAAAAATGTTGTGTGTGGAAGCAAATTGTTGCTATGGTTGAATTACACCTTTTATTATAGTTCGGTTGGGGCTCGAGGGCCAATGATGAAGGAAGGCTTCTCCTTTCATTGGATGTCTTGGTTGGGTGGAGAGCATTGCCTTTCCCCCTCTTTGTTGTGATAAATTTGGAGAAAAAAATAAATGGAGCATGTTGTTGTTTTGAAGCCAAGAAATGTACAGTTTGACAGTCCCTTCTTTGAGCAAGTTCATTGTAATCCTTCCCACTTTGAAGTGGATGAATTGTATAGTAATTTGTAATGTGAAGTTGCTTGTATTGATGAGGAAAGTTTGAAAGTGAAATGTGAAATGTAAAGAGTTATATTCTCTTCTCTATTTTGGAAAAAAAGGAATGTGAAAGAGTGTTGTATATTTTGTAAATTGTATTTGAAACCAAATGAAAATTCGTTAATTGCATTCAGGCATTGAATGATGTAAAGATGTTTCTCTTTTTGAAATCAATAAATGATTGTAATTTTATCTCTTGTTTACATTATTGTAATTGAAATGGGAATATCTAATGGTGATTGAAGCTCTGTTTGATTGCAAGAAGAAGAAACACGTAGGTGGGAATTATATTGTATTGTTCTCCTTTGAATTATATTAAATTTGAAATCAGAACTTGTAATTTAACATGGAAATGAATTGTTTAGAATCAACTGAATGTAATGGATTAGTTTAGGTATTAAATACCATACCTATATGACCAAACTGATAAATAAATCCTTCAAAGAAACTAATCACTGACATTGTGTATAATTTTAAACCGGTAAAAAGGAATGCAATCAAATTATACAGTTCAGACCTGTACTTAACAATCAACTTGGAAACCTTAAAATTTACCATGATATATTAGCAATGTACTCAATTGACAAAGAAGATTTAAGAGAATATCTTGAGCCATTGAAAAATTGAGCTTAATATCTTCCTTAACCATTTCTGTCATTTATTGGACAAATTCAATTTTGAATCAATTGAACAAATTAACATTCCTAAAACACTCTAAACCCTCCCTAGATCAATTCTCCATGCCTGTTTTACATGTTGAGTGAAGGAGGAGATTGAATTTAACCAAATTGAGAAGTTGAAAATTGCCAGTTCACTATTTATAATAATCGCTGAGACCCTTTTTACAAAATTTACCCTTAAAAATTTATCAAAATGTAAAATTTATGTTTCTTGTGCAAAGAGGGCATTGAGAGCTTTCCAAAAAGTCCATGACAACTTGATGAATACCTTATGGGCTGAATGATCCCCCTCCTTCAGTTTCTTCAATTCATCTTGCATTTTCATGGAGAGGAGTGGATTAATTTGCCTCTGCTTTTGTTTGAATGGCTTGGCATTTGTTTCAAGAGGAATCTCATGCTAAAACAAGTCTTCTCTGTATGCTTTCAGCTCTGAATAAGACCAAGCAAGACAGTCCTGATATTTCTTCAATAGTTGAACATAGGACTATTTTTCTTCTTTGTTTAGATTTTTGCCCAACCAAACTCTTCTTGGTTTATCATTAGTGCCCAAGTTATTCTCTTCCACATCCCTTAAGGTAGACATGTTTCTATTGATGATGCAATCAGCATTGTCAAAATTTGACTCAAGTGCAACAAGACCTCTAGGAATGGTGTTAGTTTTCAATTAGATAATATTCTTTCCAAAAAAGTCTCTCTTCCTTCAGTCATACATACCATTGGTTCCCAATCAATATTATGATCTACAAACTCACCTTGATTTTTAAGAACCTTTGCACTTGAGCATCATCATTAAACACTTGTCAATGCTTGATGTTGTCAAGGACAAGCTGGCCTAGTTAACACTTCAATATTGTACTCACAATAAGGTGAAATGGTGCAATTTCCAAATATTGACCCCAACACTGCCAAATTGTTAGCAAAAACATTGAAACTTCTATCATGATGCACAATTTTGAAGGAATCAAACATCTCAATTAGATCCCAAACTACATGTTTGTACTATTTCATCCGCTGATTTTTGTAGCATATAGTTTTCTTATTTGTTTGAAAACTAGCTCTGAATATCCTTTTGCAATGATTTCCTTGAAACCATACTTCCATGCAATTCTCAAACCCAACAACAAGGCTTCATACTCAACAATGTTGTTAGTACATTCAAAATTAAGCTTGAAGAAAAAAACAAACTCTTCCAAGCTAGGAGAAATCAAAATTATACCAGCACCATTTCCAAATTTAGAGAAAGCTCCATCAAATAGCAAGGTCTAAGGGGAACCTACCTATTCAAGTCACTTTGAATGATCCATCTTGTGGTCCTTACCATCAGTAAACCCAATAAAATTATCCACATCAACATCAGCAAATAATACTTCATAAGAAGCATTGTTTGGATCCTCAATTAGATGCAACATCTTCTTTTCTCCATAGAGCTTGACAAGGATGCCTTCAATGGGAATATTAGAAAAATACATGTCCATTTGGACACTCCCTAAAACACTTACAGCCCAATTTCTTGACAAAAGCATACCCCATTTGGGGGGAAATCAACAATCACAACATCTAGTTTTAAACTCCTCCCGAGGATAAGATGCAAGTTGCACCACCAGCCCTTTCACACAACCAATTACCGGCACTTCTCTTGATTCCATGGCAGTACACTTTCCATAGGCTTCTATCACTTTGATATCCAACTCATTCATGACTTTTAGAGGCATGAAATTACATGATGCACCAAAATCAAACATATAATTATGAAGTAGTCTATCCTTTATGATCAAAGTTGTACAAAGTGGATCAACATTCAATTAGGAATCAACCGAGGATGTCCCCAAGTGTACCTTAGGTGTTTATCCAAGATCCTCTATTGATGGTGGTGTTTTAAGGTCTGCAATGATATGAGGAGTAGTTTCAACAACATTTACATTTCTACTTGAATTACTCTTTTCTTCTTTCAAACCTAGGTACTCAAATGCTCTCTTCTTGTGCTTAGGAATCCTAAGCAACTCAATGATTGGAACACTCACTTTGATTTGGCTCAATACTTGGGATATGTCATAGGGAACATTCTTTTGCAAGGCAGCATTGGAATGGAGACAAACAGATTCATTAGATGACAAGGGATTCTTGGCAATTTGGTCATGAAGAGGACTGTAATTTTCATTTAGGACAACAGAGCTTTTGGTAGGTGTTTCTCTTCTAGGATATTCTTTGGGAATTCTTGTGATCAAGGGTGTTTTAGGTTTGTACTGAGGCCTAGCTCCCTTAACAACTTTTATCCTAGTGTTATAGTCTTTCTCTTGAGCTATAACAACATTCATAAACAATTATCTATCTTCCTCTAAAGGGATACCACCATCATACTTCTTAATCATCAAAGATCTTAAGTATTCAAAGTCATTATTAGGAATTTCAAAATCTTGCACTACATCAACTTCAAGAGTATGAGGGGGAAGAAATACTTGTACCTGTTTGATGCAATCCCAAAAGGTTGCAGTTGTCCTTGCACTTATTACCTCAATTGATGTTGCTCCTTCTTGTGAGCTTGAAGAACATCCCACCATGTAGATATCATCATCAGTACCATCATCATTACTAGCTTCACCATCTGGCTAGTCCACTTGACATGGAGGATGGGTTAGAAAACACCTATCACCACACCAATCAATATCAACAACTTCCTCAACAATAGCAACCCTAATAGTTAGGGGATCAAGTAACACTCTTCCTTCACATGCTTGAGGATGTCTAATTACAGAACCCATGGGTCCTTTCCCTCTATCATCTGACCTTTAATCACCCCTAGGATGATTGGAAAAATTTTCATGGTTTTGTGCTTTTTGCTGACCTTGTGAAGTCTACCCAATTCCCTTCTCAGCTCTTGCCAAATTTTAGGAAATATCTTTGATAACCCCTGCCAAAGTCTTCACCACTTCCTCCAAGTCTAAAATCTTGTTAGCTTGAGGTTTTTCAAGGTTTATTAACTTTACACCATCCCTCTTGAGAGGTTTCACAATGGACTTAATGTTATTTTCAATCTGGCATAGTGCCATGGTAAAGGCACGCCTCAAATTAGTAGGGTTCTTGTCTCTTAGGTAATAGGCTTCCTTCTTATCAAATGCATCAACATATTTGATCAAGCATGACTGATCACATGGCCTCAAATTAATTGGAAACCTTCTCAAATTTTTGTTAAACCTTGTGTTAAAGTCGTGAACTAATTCATTGGGGGTCTTCTTGATATATTCAAATTTAGATAAGAGAAATCTAGGATCAATCTTATCACCATATTGCAACCTAAATGCATTATTCATCTCAGTCCAAGAGTCTATAGAATTATCAAGAATAGCCTTGCACCAATCCCTTGCATCCTCTTCTAATGTATGAATGAACAATTTAATATACACATCTTCATGCTCAATCTCAAAATCTTCCATTATGTTAACAAAAAAATTTAGGTACTGATCACCAGTTATAACATTGTTACCTTGGGACTTTGGCAATCTGTTTCTGACATCTTAAGGGACATCATTATGATAACTAGCCATTCCTCTAAAGTCTATAGGACTAAAGGTGTTAACAAAAAATGGAGGTCTAGACTAAGCCATATTGTTTTGAGGTGATTTTTGGGGTGACACAAACTGATGATGAGTGTGAGGTCTTTGGGGCTTAAGAATTTGGTTCACAAGATTGGTATTCTCTAGGTGCTTATTTTCTTATAAATTTTTATTTGAATTGAAGCACACAGGTGCAAATTGAGAAAAGAACTTACCAGGTATAGTAGAAGGACCTTCACTAGTTGAGGTAAACAAATTTGTGAGAATATTGCTTGAATCAAAATCACTAGAAAGAAGAGTGATAATCCTCTACTAAAGGTGATATCTCTCACCAATGGAAATACCTTTCCTTGATGCTTGAACTTTAACAACCTTCTAAACTTTTCTTTCCTCTAAAACTATCTTTCCCAATTCTTGAAATAAAGTTCTACTTGGGTCCCTCCTAAAGAGAGATCTTCTTCCTTCAAGTTTTGTAGAGATTAGCAACACAAAAATAAATGATAGAAAGCTAAGAAACTGGTATTCATCAAGACCAAATCAGCATGGAGTCACCACTAAGGAATTTCACCATAGTTGTGCAAATGCACTAAAATACTCTGTCAAATACCTACCAGCACTGAAAATCTTGCCAAACTTTATAGATCAGACCTTCCTTTTTTGAATCTATCAACTATGGTGCAAAGTTTGAGGCAAAAATTAGAGACACTTGAAAATATCAAACTTAGAACTCTACTCTACATTCTAGCCTTATAAATCTGATTAAAAGATGAAGCTCAGATTTGTAATTGCACATAAATCACATAAGAAGTATTACCAGGGATCTGAAACACTGAAATAATGAATAATGTCCCCGGAAATGGTGTCACTGGTGTTGGTACCCAAATTTGTTCTCCTTTTCAGTCTAAGTAGCATCAAAGATATGGCATAAAACTTGAAGGCAGATAGATCATGATGTATGTTGTTTTGTAGTTGGGGATGTGATCTAACTGACACTCAGATTTATGGAGAGATGGATAGCACTCAAATAGGACTTGATCTTTTCCTAACTGTTTTAGGTTGTGCCTTTCAACCAAGGTAAGAGAACCTATTTTGTAACCCTCAAATGGTGAAGGAGATGAAGATATCCCTCAATTTTTACAAATAGTATGAAGGGACCTTGGGAAAATATGATCAACATTCCAAATCTAACTTTCACAAGTTGTCACTTCCAGATTATGGAGATAATTTCAATGAAAGGCAAGGGTTACTAAAGACATTTGAAATCATCATACATCTCTGCATACTTTAGCAAATGGATTTTTATCTTCGTGGGTATACGAAGCCAAAATAGGGGTAGTATGGGGTAGGGTTAGTTGTTTAGAATGATTTTTAGTGGGATATTGAAGAGACAAACTTGACTATGCCGGATCTTTGACAACCTTAACAACATTTGAACAACTATCAGATAGAATTTGAGATGCCTAGTTAAAATAACCCACTTGAGACCCAAGAAACAACCTAGGGTTTAGTTAGAAAATTATGGAATAATTTTTATTTGATTAGAAGTGTCCAAAACCAAGTTACATGAAAATAGTAGACCCTATTAGGTTCCAAAATAATTATAAAAGTACAAGAACAAACTTTTCATTTATTAACAATTATCAAGGTCACACTGGTTCAAATTTTAGTGTTAGAAGTTTCGATTAGGTTTAGGGAGTAATTTACCCCATACACACTCTCTAGCAAGCTTAGGGTTTCAACCTGATTTTCTCATACTTAATGCTTCTAAAATTTCCTGAATCATTCCCGTTGGATAGGAAATTTTATCACTTTTCCGGTGATATAAAGAAGTCCTCCAAATTCCTTCGGGAACTCAAGATATGGTCAGCAAAGTTTTGGAGTCAAATTTTCCCCAAGGGGGACATGTGTCAAGCAAGGGTGCAAACCTCTTTGGCGGGTTGATGGGTCATGAGGTGGCCTTAAAAATTTTCCTTGCATGGGATAAATTTCCCAAATGCGCTCGTGCCTCCGCGGGTCATCCAGGGGACATGTGGCAGCCTCTCGAGTCGTCACCAAAAACAAAGGAAGGGCTAAGCGGAAGGATTTTCGGGGCATTTCACCCAAAGGGAAGAAAATCCAAACAACACCCACGTGCCCATGGGTTTGCCGGGGCACGTGGCACTCAATGATTCATCATGAGAGAAGGGAGAGGGAGCGGTGGAGCGGTGGAGATGATTGGTGAATTTCACCGAAGGGAGGAAAAAGGGAAAAAGGGACGCGTGGGTCCGCGTGCCTACGTAAGGGATTCCCAAGGCAAGGGTGGGGATACGGGGCGTGGGGAAATTTTTCCAAATTTTCCCAAGGTAAAAAAACCAAAAATCAAAGGGTCCACCCTCCATAAGCACCCAAAGTTGCAACGTGGCGGCTATGATTGTCTATGGGCCGGTGGGGTGAGAAGGAACATTTTTCCAACATTTTCAAAAGCTCAAAGGGCAAAAAGATTTCGCGCCTCCACCATTGCCCCATAAGGACATGTGGAGGAAAATATGAAAATTTTCCCGAGCCAAAATTTTTCAAAAATATTTCGAAGGAAATTTGATAGGAAATGTTTTTATTTGCAGTTAGCAGTGGAAAATTTTACCAAATTTTCCCACCAAGGCACAAAAACTTCAAAGTGCCATAAATTTTTCTAGAAAGCTCAAATTTAGGAAATCAAGGACTTTTTGGAAATCTCTCAATGCACTCTTTGCACAGGAAACATAAATTTTACATTTTGATAAATTTTAAGGGGTCAATTTTGCAAATAGGATCTACAGGATTTTAATAAGCCAACTGGTAATTTCCAACTTTTCAATTTGTTTAAATTGGATCTCCTCCACTCAACATGCCAAACAGGCATGGAGAATTGATCTAGGGAGGGTTTAAAGTGTTTTAGAGAAGTTTATTTTTTCAATTGATTCAAAATTGAATTTGTTCAACAAATGACAGAAAATGGTTGAGGAAGAGATTGAGCTCAATTTTGCAATGGTTCAAGTTATTCTATTAAATCTTCTTTGTCAATTTGAGTTCATTACTAATATATCAAGTTGAATTTTAAGGTTTCCAAGTTGATTGTTAATTGCTGGTCCAAACTGTGCATTTTATTTAAATTTACCAATTTTAAAAGTCACAATGCCAAAGTGATAAAATTTTTAAAGGATCTATTTATCAATTTTGTCATTTAAGTGTGGTAGATAGTCTCTAAATTAATCCAATGTATTTAATTGGTTCTAAACAAATCATTTCAAGTTAAATTTTAAAATCGATATCAAAATTTAATATATTTCAAAGGAGACAATGCAATATAATTCTTACACACGTATTTCTTCTTCTTTTTTCATTTTCTAACAAAGATTTCAATCCTAATTTAACATTCCAGTTCAACCCAACAATGCAAATGAAACATGAACTTGCACTTCTTTATTGAATTCAAAAGAGAGAACATATTTATATTCTTTCATTCCTTCAAAGAAACAACAGAATTTCATTTCTTTCCAATAAAAAAATCAGAATTTAAATGTCTTTACAATTTCAATATCTAACTCCATAATCAAATTACATACATCTTTCTTTACTAAATACATGTTACAACATCATCCACAACAAGTGGGAAAGGATCACAATTAAATATGTTTTCTCAAGGGACTATTAAGCGCAAATTTTCCTTTGCTCTAGGACAACTACATGCTCATTTTCTTTTTCTCCAAGTTGATCACAACAAAAGAGGGGGAAAGGAAATGCTCTCCACCCAACAAAGACATCCAATGAAAGGAAAATCCTTCCTTCATCATTGGCCCCGATCCCCAACCAAAATAGAATCAAAGGTGTAATTCAGCCATGGAAACAAATGGCTTCAACAACACAACATTCTTTCACATACATATTTCCTTGCAAAACACATTTCAACACAAAAACAACAGTTCACAACCGCATTTAAAAACATTTCAAACAGAACTCAAGCTTGACCATGCAAGCCAAAGGAGAAAGACCTATGGGGAAGCTATTTATGCCTCCTAATTAGGAATTGGGAATCCACCAAAGTAAACCACCAATAAATTTCACCACACATATCCTTATGCCCCCACAAATCCCTCGTTATGCCCCCATAGATTTCCTTAGGTCCCCCACAAAGTAAGAAATGCAAGCTATTTCTTTTCCATGTGGATCCGTAACCCAAACACAATCCAAAAATTATAATGCCAATGGCATTCCTTATGCCCCCCACATGGATTCCCCATAGCCTTCTCCTACACCTTCCCTAAGGTAGTCTACCCAACCAGCCAACAAATGAAACAAAGCATGCACCATTCACAAAACACAACAAGGAAATGACAACAAAAGAATGAGAGTTAAATTCCTACCTCTCCATGGTGAATTTTTCTCCCAACAACAAGCTTCAAATGCCAAGAAAACATAGTCCAAATAGCAAACTCCCAAGCATGCAAAGCTTTCTCCAACTTCCTCCAAAAATAAGAGCTCCACACAAGAAAAATGCGCCCCCAAGGAAGAATGCAAAAGGTTCAACAACCCAAAAACAAGAAAAGAGTTTGAATTATGTAGAAGAGAGAAAGAAGAGGATGACGTGGATCCATGTAGTATGGCACATCAAACATCCTCAAATTCAAAAAAAAAAAGACAAGAATCCATTCTCCCAAGCACAATAAAGAGGTGGGTGAAAAATGACAAGTTACTTACACACTCCAAAGAGCCCACACCTTAAGGGACATAAAATTAAATGAAATTTAAGAGAGTGCAATCCAAAACAAGCAACATGATGAATAAAATGCATTATACAAGTCGCAAATCACATCTCCATTCATAAGCATGGTTGGTAGATTACATTAAGAGGTATGGGACAAGTTTTACTTGTCCCACAAGCCTCCAAAAATAGCTCCCAAGGACAAATTAGAATTTTTCATGGAGGTGGATTATTTCATACTCCAAAACAACCTTAAACATATTATTACAAAAACCAAAACTTCCATTATTATTTTCCGAAATCCCAATTTGATTTATTTAAATTTTAATAATATGATTTCCACATTAATCTATCATAACTTTAATTAATTAAAAGAAAGGAACACATCACTAATAAAATACGTACAACAATAAATAAACATTTAACCACATTAATAAAATACATGAACCCATGGTCACATGTAAAGATTATCCCCACGGGAATCTCTAACAAAAATACAACACACACACACAATAACAAGTTGCATGGTGACCTTGTTGAATTCACCTAGAATTCCATTTTGGTTGGTCTCTAATCCCCGATGTTTGTTGTGATATTTTAAACCTGTAAAACACAAATACCTCCTTCAACCTCATGGCCATATCAAAACATCCAACATGATATAAATGAAATCACAAAACCAACTATATAAATGAATCACAACAACATCGAAGCAACAACTACATCATTTGCATTTTTAATCCACAACTATATCAGCATCATAAAATATTCATTTTCTAGATCTACTCATAATATCCAAAATCACATGTCCGAACAACATCCATAAAACATCCATGTCAATAATATATCATCATCCACATATAAGGTGTCTCTAATAATCATCATGCATCAAAATCAAATCAAGATCAACAATAATCCATGATCAATGTCTAACATCATACTAAATCAAAACATAATAATGTCTATAATTTAATCAACAATATCAACATAAGCATCAAAAGGTGTCAAAGGGAAGTGGGCACTACATCCCCCCTTAGACTTGACTTCTTCTTGGAAGTCACTGAATCAAATGTGGAAACTGAACTCGTAATGAAGTAGCATCCTCGCATGTAGCTACAGTCTCATCATATATGTCCCACTGCACCCAAACCTGATCAACCTCTCTACCTTGAAGGCCCAGGGTCCTTCAATCTAGGATGTGAATGGGCTCCACCATCACCCGCCCTAATCCTACACTCGTAATGATGTCTAATCCATCACATGAGATGGATCTGTAATATATCTCCTAAGAACTAAAACTGAAAAACATCATGTACGCGAGACAAGATGGGTGGCAACAATAGATGATAGGCCAAAGGGATGATATGCTCCAAGATCTCAAAAGGATCAACGAATCTAGGAGATAACTTAGAACCTTTTCCATAACGGATAAGGATCTTGTGTGGCCTGACACGAAGGAACACCTTCATGCCCACATCAAAACTATGGTCAATCCTATGTTGATCCACATACTTCTTCTACCTATCTTGTGCCTCTAGCAATCTCTGCTTGATCAACACCACCTGCTGCTCCATGTCCTATAAAAGTGATGGTCTAAGAGATACCATGTCCTCTAACCTATCCCAGCTAAGAGGTGTCCTACACTCTCTACCATACAAATCCTGAAAAGGAGCCATGCCTATAGAACTCTAAAAACTATTATTATAGGAAAACTCTACTAAGTACAGGTACTCCTCCCACTTAGACTACTGATTCATCACATACATCCTAAGCATATCCTCTAAAATTTGATTCGCCCACTCTATCTGTCCATCTATCTCGGGGTGAGATGCGGTGCTGAAGTTGATTCTCATCCCGAGGACATATTATATGGTATTCCGAAGTGTGAAGTGTACAAAGGATCACGGTCACAAATGATCTTCCGTGGAGTCTCATGTAACCTGACGATCTCATCAAAATATACTCATGCCACTAATCTAGCTATATAAGTGGTCTTCACCAGAGAAAAGTGAGCCACTATTGTCAATTTATCCACCGTGACCATGATGGCGTCGTGGTGATATCTCGACATCGGTAACCCGACAATAAAATCCATGGAAATGGTGTCCCACTTCCATTCCAAAGTATAACATGAGGATAAAGAAGGATTTCCTGGATGCTGATACTCGACCTTAACTCTTTGGCACTCTAAACACCATGACACAAACTGGGCCACGTCTTGACGAAGTCCTCTCCAATCATAAATTTGTCTCAAGGTGGCGTGCATCTTCTTCACCTCGGAATGGGCTGAATAAGGTGCATGATGTGCCACTACTAAGATGTCCTACCTCAAGCCTCCATCTCTCGGGGACATAAATATGGCCTATGCTCGAGAAGCCATCTTCCTCTAGAGAAAAATCATCAAACTTCCCTCAAGGGGTATTTGTGACTTGATCTCTGCTCGTACATCTGCAATGTAGATGCTATCAAGAGGAAGCTGCTAAAGAATCCTACTCCACAAATTTTTGCTCACCGATGTGGCCATAACCACATGTCTCTATCTACTAAGAGTGTCTGCTATCACATTCTCCTACCCTTTCACATGTTCTATCTCCATGTCATACTTACAAAGCAACTCCATCCAACACCGCCGACAAGCATTGAGATTGGGCTATGTGAAGAGGTGAAGAAGGCTCAAATGATCATCCCCTAAGGGTGAATTTCCATCCAAGAAGAAAATTTCTCTATCTAATTAAAGCATGCATAACTACCACAAGCTCAAGATCATGGGTAGGATAATTAAGCTCGTGATCCTTGAGTTTGCGAGACTCAAAAGCCACTACTCTGCCATCCTACATCAACACACCTCTAAGTCCTGCTAAAGAAGCATCTGTGCAAACAAAGAACTCACCCTTTGGATCTGGCACTGTAAGAATAGGTGTTATGGTGAGGCATTCTTTCAGTGTCTTGAAGACCTGCTTGCATCTGTCTGACCAAACAAAATTCTTCCCTTTCATTTGAAGGGAAGTGATAGAGTGCACAATCTAAGATAAGTCTTGAACAAATCTCTGGTAGTAGCCTGCTAATCCCATGAAGCTTCATACCTCAATCACTATAGTGGGTGATGGCCAATCCATAATTGCTCTAATCTTGGAAGGATTGACTGTGATACCTTCTCCAGAAATTATATGACCCAAATACTGCACCTCTTTCTAAAATAAATCACACTTCTCCAAGTTCCCATAAAGTTGTTGCTCACGAAGACACTGAAGAACCTGGAAAAGGTTCCCCTTGTGCACCTCGTGCGTATGTGAGTATATCAAAATGCCATCTAGGAAGATGAGCATGAAGCGATCTAAAAAGGTCTTGAATACCCCATTCATCAAACTCATGAACACTACGGGGCATAATTCAAACCAAAAGTCACCACTTTGTGAACTCATAGTGCCCATATCTCATGTAGAAGGTGGTCTTATGGATGTCTACCTCCAAAATCCTCGGTGATGGTACCACGACTTAAGATCAATCTTAGAGAAAATTGTGGCTCCCTTCATCTGATCAAACAATTCATCGATATGAGGAAGATGATAATGATTCTTGATAATTACCTTGTTCAACTGTCAGTAATCAATACACAACCACAAGGATCCATATTCTTCACAAAGATCACCGGTCCACCCCAAGGGGATACACTAGGACAGATAAGGCCTTTCTCCAAAATACCCTCAAGCTTCAACTTGAGCTCATAGAGCTCTAGGGTGGTCATCCGATAAGGTGCCCATGAGATAGGCTCTTCTCCATGAACGAGATCTATATAAAAATCAATCTCACGTGGGGTGGTAACCCCGGTAGATCCCCTAGAAAAAATTAGAAAAATATCTCAAAACGGGATGATCATCTAGTGATGGTCCACTAGACCCATCTTTGATTCATCACTAACTATAACAACATACATATGACAAACTCATCACACACACCGCTTAATCTACATAGCGGAGATGGTGTGAATGGAAATGGGTCTCGACCCCTAAAATCACTAACTCTACACCCAAATCATCCACACAAGATATAGTCTTGTGATAACAATCCATCTGGCCCTATGTGCGAGATAACCAATCCATACCCAAAATGACTCCATACGAGCCCAAGGGAAGGATACAGAGATCCGAGGTAGTGGTGAAAGGTCCCAAATCCACTACACACTCCTTGACTAAGGAGTCGATAGAGATCTTAGCTCCATAAACCATCTCGACATCCCAAATAAGACCCTATCTAATCGCCACCAGCACTGCATCACTTTAATAAAGATGGTACAATGAAAGGATCAAAAGAACCGAGAATCAAACAATATAGAGGTAGGAATACCACCAATGCTACCTATGGTCTCAATGACTATGCTCTAGTGCTCTAGTTGGTAGTTCTCAACCACTGCATAAATCTTGTGGCTATGTCCCATGTCACCAATAGTCGGCTCTAAAATCTATGCCTTACCCTTGTTGTTATGGTTTTGTGGGAAATCTCTCCAAAAGTTTCTAGTAATTCCACACCCAAAACATCCTCCTAATCCTCCCCAATGAGTAGCACCTCCAGTAGGTGCCCTAGAAGCCTATGGTGTGGATCCCGATAATCCGGTTACGATCACCGAGGTATCTACTAGTGAGCTCCCATTGATTGAGCTATAGGTCCACCCTATGTCCTGATGGGTCCCCTAAGAAGAGGCCCCATACTCCAACCTCTCTGTGTATCATCTCTTTGTGGAGATCTATAAGGTGGGCAAGACTACTACTACTTGTTGCAGCCTAAAGGATGACTGTGTTGTACCCTAGCCACCACAAGGAAGAGTTACTGACCCCCTCGATCTACCATCTTGCATCTAATGTATGCAGGTCTGGACTTGGTCTCTAGCCTATTGGGTCTTACCCCAAGTCGCCTCTGTAATATAGGCCTTCTCAACAGAATCAACTAATGTTTGTGGGCATTGGATCTGCCTTTGCACCTCCAATATCTAAATTCAAGCCCCGAGATAAACCTGTGAATCCACACCTACTCATCCTACATATACTTGACATATTGGAGTAGATATAAAAATCTACTCTCATAATCTGCTACTGAAAGAGAATCCTGTCGGAGGTCATGGAACTCATCGATCCTCTACTGTATGAACCTCCGTGACAAATACTTGCTCCTAAATCTCTCCTCAAAAAGCTCCCAGGTCATTGTCTCTAAATCTACATGGAGTTTCTGCTCCTCTGTCCTCCACCATACTCCTGCTCCATCCCTTAGTAGATGGATCGCAACATGAGCCTTCGTGTTTCTAGAACAAGGAAAATCTTGAAGCAACCACTCAAGCTCACTAGCCAAGATTTTACCTAAAATCCACCTATGTCACTTGAGTAATGTGAGGGATGAAGCTTCAAGATCTCCCTAATGTGATCCATTGTTGTGATCTTTTGGCCTCTTGATCTCTCTACATGCTCATCCCTAAGCTGGGGCACCAAGACCGCTCTCTATGCTCTAGAAATTTGTCGCCCTATCTCCTAGGTGGTGACACTACTCTAGCTAACTCCGCATGGGAGTTCTCTCCTCTATGATCATCACTGAGTCAAGGAGATACCTGACCCTCGATATAAGGGGCTCTGTCATGACTAGTTGCATGTCCTCCTCCTAATCCTTCGCGTAGAGTGGCATTAACATCCTAAAGGGTCTATAAAATTTGAGGTAGGATAGTTGCTACACCCTAATCCGGTGGTGGTGGTGGTGGTTTTGTAAGTCTGAGTCTCTATGAAAGTTTCTCTCGCTCCATCTGCACCCCATGCATAGACCAAAGTGAGAGTTAGTTCATTTTGCTAAGTTTTACACAACTTCCATGTTTGCTAAAATATAAAATTTCTAACTGAGTTGTTTTCTAGGTTTAAAAATGTGCTAGGTTTAAGTTTTCATGTCTCAAGTTTTCTAGTGTTCCCAATGGTAGCTTTTTTACCCTTTGCTCCGATACCAAGTGTGATTCCCAATTAAAACAACCCACTTGAGACCCAAGAAACAACTTAGGGTTTAGTCAAAAAAATATGGAATATTTTTTTTATTAGAAGTGTCCACAACCAAGTTGCAAGAAAATAGTTGACCCTATTAGGTTCTAGAACAATTCTAAAATTACAAGAAAAAACTTTTCATTTAATAACAATTATCAAGGTCACCTGGTTTAAATTTTAGGGTTGGAATTTTCAGTTAAGTTCAGGGGAGTAATTTGCCCCCATACCCACTCTTTAGCAAACTCAGGGTTTTAACCTAATTTTTCTCATAATTAATGCTTCTGAAATTTCCCTAAATCATTCCCATTGGATAGGAAATTTTCTCACCTTTCCAGTGATATAAAGAAGTCCTCCAAACTCCTTCGGGAACTCAAGATATGGTCGGGCGGAGTTTTGGAGTCAATTTTCCCCAAAGGGGACATGTGTCAAGTAGGGGTGAAAACCCCTTTGGCAGGTCGCGGGGCAGCCTTAAAATTTTTTTCCTTGCATGGGAGAAATTTCCCAAATGTGCTCGTGCCTCCACAAGTCCTTCAAGGACATGTATCGGCCTCCGAGTTGTTGCCGGCAACAAAGAAAGGAAGAGCAGAGCGAGCAGCGGGAGTTTTTGGGGAATTTCTCCCAAAGGGAAGAAAAGCCAAACAGTGCCCACACGCCTACGAGTCCACTAAGGCATGTGGCACTCCATTATTCATCATGGGAGAAGGTAATGGGAGTGGTGGAGTGGTGGAGATGATTGGCGAATTTTTGAAGGGAGGACAAAGGGAAAAAGGGATTTGCGGGTCCACGCACTGTAGAAGGGATTCCCAAGGCAAGGGCGAGGATGCGGGGCCATAGGAAAATTTTCCAAATTTTCCCAAGGTATAAAAACCAAAAAAAAGGGTTTTTGCCCTCCACAAGCACCCAAATCTACCACGTGGTAGGTTGTGATTGGCCGTGGGCGGTGGGGCAAAAAGGAACATTTTCCAAAATTTTCAAAATGTCAAAGGAAAAAAAGATGCCACACCTCCTTCGCTGCCCCATGAGGACATGTGGCTGCTTCGATTGGATGCTGGGCTAATGAGGAAAAGATGAAAATTTTCCTTGAGCCAAAAATTTTCAAAAAAAATTTTGCTAAGGCAATTCGACGGGAAATTTTTGGGTTGCGGGCCCACTAGGGAAAATTTTCCCAAATTTTCCCACCAAGGCACAAAAACTTCAAAGTGTCATAACTTTTGCTAGAAAGCTCATTTTTGGGAAAACGAGGACTTTTTGGAAATATATTGATTCCCTCTTTGCATAGGAAATATAAATTTTACATTTTGATAAAGTTTAATGGGTCAATTTTGCAAAAGGATTTGCAGGCTTTTAATAAGCCAACCTGGTAATATCTAACTTTTCAATTTTTTAAATTGGATCTCCTCCTTCACTCAACATGCCAAAAATCATGGAGAATTGATCTAGGGAGGGTTTAAAGTGTTTTAGAGAAGTTTATTTGCTTAATTGATTCAAAATTGAATTTGTTCAACAAATGACAGAAAACGGTTGAGGAAGAGATTGAGCTCAATTTTGCAATGGTTCAAGTTATTATCTTAAATCTTCTTCGTCAATTTGAGTTCATTACTAATATATCATGTTGAATTTTAAGGTTTCCAAGTTGGTTGTTAAGTGCTGGTCCAAACTGTGCATTTTATTTAAATTTACCAGATTTTAAAAGTCACAATGTCGGTGATCAAATTTTTAAAAGATCTATTTATCAATTTTATAATTTAAGCTGTGGCATATAGTCTCTAAACTAATCCAATGCATTTAGTTGTTTCTAAACAAATCATTTCCAAGTTAAATTGTAAAATATGATGTCCAAATTTAATATATTTCAAAGGAGACAATGCAATATAATTCTTACACACATATTTTTCTTTTTTTTTCATTTTCTAAAAAGATTCTAATCCCAATTTAACATTCCAGATTCAACCCAACAATGCAAATGAAACATGAACTTGCACTTCTTTATTGACTTCAAAAGAGAGAACATATTTACCTTCTTTCATTCTTTGAAAGCAATAACACAATTTCATTTCTTTCCAATAAATAGAATCAGAATTGTAATGTCTTTTACAATTTGAATATCTAACTCCATAATCAAATTACATACACATTTATTCACCAAATACATGTTACAACATCATCCACAACAAGTGGGAAAGGATCGCAATTAAATATGTTTTCTCAAGGGACTGTCAAATTGTAATTTTTCCTTTGCTCTAGGATAACAACATGCTCATTTTATTTTTCTCCAAGTTGATCACAACAAAAGAGGGGAAAAGGCAATGCTCTCTACCCAACCAAGACATCCAATGAAAGGAGAAGCCTTCCTTCATCATTGGCCCCCAAGCCCCAACCAAAATACAATCAAAGGTGTAATTCAACCATGGCAACAACTAGCTTCCACAACATAGCATTCTTTCACATACATATTTCCTTTTAAAACACATTTCAAAACAAAAACAATAGTTCACAACTGCATTTAAAAACATTTCAAACAGAACTTAGGCTTGATCATGTAAGCCAAAGGAGAAAGGGCTATTGGGGAAGCTACTTATGCCTCCTAATTAGGAATTGGGAATCCACTAAATAAACAACCAATAAATTTCACCACACATATCCTTATGCCCCGCACAAATACCTCCTTATGCCCCCCACAGATTTCCTTATGCCCCCACAAAGTAAGAAATGCAAGCTATTTCTTTTCCATGGTGGATCCCAAACCCAAACTCCCTCCACAAAACTTTGATGCCAATGGCATTCCTTATGCCCCCACATGGATTCCCCATAGCCTTCTCCTACACCTTCCCTAAGGCAGTCTACCCAACCAGCCAACAAATGAAACAAAGCATGCACCATTCACAAAACACAACAAGGAAATAACAGCAAAAGAATGAGAGTTAAATTCCTACCTCTCCATGGTGACTTTTTCTCCCAACAGCAAGCTTCAAAATCAAAGAAAACACATTCCAAACAGCAACCTCCCAGGCATGCAAAGCTTTCTCCAATTTTCTCCAAAAACAAGAGCTCCACACAAGAAAAAATGTGCCCCCAAGGAAGAATGCAAAAAGGTTGAACAACCCAAAAACAAGGAAAGAGTTTGAATTATATAGAAGAGAGAAAGAAGAGGATGATGTGGATCCATATATGATGCCACATCAATCATCCTCAATTTCAAACACAAAAGACAAGAATCCATTCTCCCAAGCACAATAAAGAGGTGGGTGAAAAATGACAAGTTACACACTCCAAAGAGCCCACCCCTCAAGGGACAACAAATTAAGTGAAATGTTAGAGAGTGCAATCCAAAACAAACAATATGATGAAAAAATGCATTATAAAAGTCACAAATCACATCTCCATCCATAAGTATGGTTGGTAGAATAAATTTAGAGACATGGGACAAGTTTTACTTGTCCCACAAGCCTCCAAAAATAGCTCCCAAGGAAAAATTCGAATTTTCATGGAGGTGGATTATTTCATACTCCAAAACAGCCTTAAACATATTCTTACACAAACCAACTTCCATTATTATTTTCCCAAATCCCAATTTGATTTATTTAAATTTTAATCATATGATTTCCACATTAATATATCACAGCTTTAATTAATTAAAAGAAAGGAACACATCACCAATAAAATACATACAACAATAAATAAACATTTAACCACATTAATAAAATACATGAACCCATGGTCACATGTAAAGATGATCCCCCATGGGAATCTCTAACAATAATACAACACACACACACAATAACAAGTTGCCATGGTGACCTTGTTGAATTAACCTAGAATTTCATTTTGGTTGGTCTCGATCCCTGATGTTTGTTGTGATATTTTAAACCTGTAAAAACACAAACAAATACCTCCTTCACCTCGTGGCCATATCATAACATCCAATGTGATATAAATGAAATAAAAAAACCAACTATATAAATGAATCACAACAACATCAAAGTAACAACTACATCATTTGCATTTTTAATCAACAACTATATCATCATCATAAAATATTCATTTTCTAGATCTACTCATAATATCCAAAATCACATGTCCGACAACATCCATAAAATATCCATGTCCAATAATATATCATCATCCACATATAAGGTGTCTCTAATAATCATCATGCATCATAATCAAATCAAGATCAACAATAATCCATGATCAATGTCTAACATCATACTAAATCAAAACATAATAATGTCTATAATGTAATCAATGATGATCAAGCATAAGCATCAAAAGGTGTCAAAGGGAAGTGGGCACTACAAAATGCTTCAAAACATTTAGGATGTTCTTTCAACAAAAAGAGATACACAAATGGAGGCCTAGGTTTGCACTCTTCACACACTCTTTAAGACCTCAACACAAAAGCTTCAGTTAAAGGACTCAATTAAACATTAAAATCTCTTATCAAATCACGCCTAAGGTACCCCAAAGTCTTACAAGAAATATCTGTCAACAAATGAAGGTGAAGTGATTTTAAACCGCTTATTTTCAATGCCGGATGAAAGCTCTTCGAAAAATAAAATAACAAATGCCACTAAACTATCAATAAGGATGAGATCTATGTGATTCCTAAAGATTTCAATGCAATATTGCAACAAGAACAAAGAAAACTGTTTGCTGACATTTAAACATGATAAAAAACATCATATTTCCCAAAATAACATCGATTAATTCAAAAGCATGTTAGATTCATCGTCAGGGGAGAGTTTCAGGAACAATATCAGAGTTGTGTGATGGATATACACTTGTAACCAACTCAACATGAATGAAGGTCTAACATAGAAGACATTAACTAGGTTTTTAAAGGGTCTCTCGGAAGATGAGCTTCTCTCAAAATTTTCTCGTGATTTTCAATTTCTTGACCTTTTAGATGTCAAAAACATGAATTATATAACATTCTATTCCATTTGATCCTTCCTTCCTAGGAAAATAATATCCTATGGCATCTTAGTTTGTTACAAATTCACTCATGATTTACAGAAAGGGACATCTAATAGAAAAATGTTCAAAAAGTTGCCAGGTGCCTCAAAAAGGTGAATCATTGCAAAATTCACATCATAGTTTCAACTGGGAGCATGTTTTTCCTCCTCAAAGCATGCAGACCCCCTTCCTTTCATTATTTCATCCTTATCCCTCCAAAATTTGACTCTGTAACTTTTGGATCTGATATTTCACATTTTTTCTCAAGCCCGAACAAAATTTCATTTCAAAAGTACCTCAGATCTACAAATTGAATTTTCAAATTGATTCCATTGATCCTTGAAGGAAAAAATGACATGAATTCACCAAAAAATTGATCAAAATTGATGCAAAAATTGCATTTCCACACTTCCTAGAGAAAAAATGGTGGCCAAATTGAAAAATGCACAGTTACCATTGATTTTCCTTTCTCCCTTCAATCTGAGCCCTCCACATGTCACAATGCGATTGGAAATGGGTTTGGGATCACTTTTTGATATTTTAAATTTTTTGGAAAAATGTAAAAAATTGACATTTTCTTTGCCCCTCTAATCTTGACAAGTATCCCAAGGTGAGCCCCATTAGAATCGTGGCTCGATTCTTCACATTTCCACCCTTTTTAGAAAAAGGAAATTTTTTCAAAAATCTCCGTGGGCCCGTACCTATGCTTGTATCCCTGACATGTGTCAGTCGTTGCTTTGCTGCATGGCCATAACTCCCTTCATTGCTTCATACCCCCTTCACAAAATTTCAAAGTTTTTCAAAACTCACCGGTGGCCCGCACTCCCCTCTACCATTTGCTTTTGACACATGTCTCCCTCTAATTCATTACGGAGCCAAATTTCAAATTATCACTCTAACTTATCTTTCTAAAAAGGAAACATTTCCTTTTTCCTCACGGTAGTCCACACTCCCTTTTTCCCCTGATCCTACCACGTGTCCTCTCCTGATTGGCCCAACGGACCCATGGCCTTTTTCACAACTTTTTCTCCCCTTTGCCAATAGGAAAAAAATATCTAAGTCCTCCGCCAACTTTCCATCCCACTTTTTATGACAACATGACACATGTCCACCTCTGATTTGGTGAGGGCCTACGCTCTGAAGCCGCTACATGTTCCATTCTATTTCGTTGTGGGCATGCATTCTAAAGCCACCACGTGTTCCATTCTGATTTGTTGCGGGGCCTAGGCATTTTCTTCGTACCTTAACTCTTTTTCCAAAATGCCTTAAGGCACAAAAAGACCCACCCATCCACCTTCACTCTGCTTGTGACACGTGTACCTCCTCTTGCATTTTTTTTTCCAAAACCAAAACGTTAAGTTTTTTGAGCAGACCCACCGATCCTTGTCCAATCACAAATGACCATGTAGGGGAAGATTTTGAGCTAAAATTTGATGGGAAAAGGACCCTTGTATGACTGTCAAACAACACAAAAATTTCTAGTGATGCCCTAGGACACTGAAGATGAATTTGACGGGAAAATGACACCTGTTTGACCATCAAAACACAAAAAATGCAGGGGTTGCCCTAGAATTTGAATTTTTGTTAAGGACGACATTTCAAAAAATTGAACCAAGCCTGAAACATGTTTTTATTGCATTTTTAATCATGGGATTGGATTTTCAAAGGCATACAAGTGTGAATCAATCAATTTTGAACTTCCACGATCATGAAAAAGGAAAATGGCAGAGGCCCATGGATTTGGAAAAATAGGGCACAAAATAGTGCATACATGCTGATTTCATTCAAATTGGGAAAAACAACAAGTTTATGAGATTTTTAAGGCATTCAATCTAGAGGGAAAAGTTGCAGACCACCAATTTTGAGAGAAAAATGCTTTAGAGCATGCAAAATGAAGGAAAATTAGGGCAAAAGCTTGCAGGCTCAAAAATGGCACCAACAGGGAAATGTGATGTCATTTCCTTTCCTATACTTCTTATATATGGCTTATTCACGTTTAATAAAAATATAGTGAAATGGATCCAAATCAAAAAAATCTCATATTTTTTTCTTCTCCAGTAGTTAGACCTTTTGAGGATGTAGTTAAAGTTAGAGAGTAAAAATGAACCTCTCTCCCTACAATCTTCCTCTGGAAGCAAGACGGCCAAATATGTTATTTTTTACATACGCGAAATCAGGTTGGGAACTGATCACTCCTTACCCATACACATCTCCATCAGTAAAAAAATCAAAATCTTCAATCACTCAATATCAAAATCATCAATCTCGCTTAGTTCTCCTCATAACAGTCTCATGTCTCTCATTATGCCACATGGATTGACAAGTTAATCAATGGTTCACAATGCTATATGTTCTCACTTTGTGTGTAATTTTGCAATATCTTTGTGTTAATCAGTAACATGGGATTCTCTAGAATTATCTTAGGTATACATCTCTATCTGATTTATGTTACCAAGATTTCACTCAACAACATAAAGTGGGGGAATGTAGACACAAAGTCATGCACTTATTATTATTTACTATACTATCAAGTATGTTGTTTTATGTATGGATCTTGCTTAATAAAAGTATTCTTTGGTGACCCATTCCATAGGCCATCCATTTGTCTTGTTGGTTTCTTTTGCTTTTGTATTTCACACTTGTCATTCATACACCAAGTTATGGTTAGGTCACATGGATCCATGTCGGTCGGTCTTCATGCATTTTTCATTATTTGTCTCTAGACATTGGTGCCTAGGTGCTCTTGTCTGTCTTGGGCACCCATGCTCTCTTTATGTTTGATCTTATTTTTGACATTTTAGGTCGGTATTTTTGGTTTTCCCACTCTTATCCTAGGGTACTAGTCATCATGTTGGGTCATTAGTGTTGAAATTAAAGAAAGATATCCCTATATAAACACAATATACATACCATTATAAGAGTGGGAAATTATTATCAATAAATATATATCTACATATCTCAAGGGACTGTATTTGGGAAAATTATTCTACATACACACTACATAAGAAGGGGATTTCATTCTATTCCATCCACACATTTACATTTTATCTAGCTACCACATGATATCTTGGAGTTATTTGTGTAAGGGAGACCTAGGATAACTATTACATACACAAACACATAGAACTACATTGGGTTTTAGATGTAGTGTAGCACTCGATTGTAAGTTTATCATTATGACAGACTAAGGACATTCGACCCCTCATTTTGCATCTTTCCTTTTTAGGATTTGATCTCTTTTTGAGGGTTTTATCAAGGATATTTATGTGCAAGTTTACAAGTACCTCAGCGATCCAAGTGTGACATATAGGTGACTAAAGGATAATAATTTTGAAGCCCTAATGATAGTATAGAAAATAGGTTTCTACCATTTTTGCAGACCCCAACACCCTCATAGAGGTCTTGGGAACCCACATGTACCCTTATCCTTTCCCAGTGCTTGTGTCTAATAATTAAAAGCATCTCTACATTTTTTTAGCTTTGATTGCAATGGTCTATGTTCCTATTCCATCACATTCATCACATTCATCACTCTAGAATCACTTTGACATAAGCGTAATTAAGGTAAGTTCCCTATCTCTTACATTTGATTTCATATAAAGATAAAATAAATTTCCAAGCGTTTATATTTAATTTAATATCAGTTAAAGAATATATTTGCATTCATATTTGAATAAAATATTTAGATTTTATTAAATCAACTTGACAACTATCTTTGGCCTCTTTTTTTTTTCTTACTTTATATTTGGTATTACACACCCTACAACCCCATCATAACTTTAATTTTTTTATCTTTCATGGCTTCAAACAATAACACCCATCAATGAAAGTAGTGCCTAGGCCCTTCTATCCCCTCCGGGTGCCCTTGACCCTTTTCTATCTTCCTTGCTCCTTTTTTTCTCTTTTATCTTTTTGGCATATTTTTCACTTATGGCTTGGCTCAACCTTCTAGTTTCCAATTACAAAATTCAAACAAGGGAATCATATAAATACATAGTTATGTTTTCAAAATGAAGGACCAAACACTAAGAATATACTATCATCACCTAAACTTACATCCAAAGCCACTAAAGATCATTAAATACATCCATCTACAATCCATTCAAAGCACAATGGAATGCATATCTACATACACCGCATAGGAAGGGGAAGTTCATTTTATTCCATACACACATGTTATACATTTATACATTTGAGATCTAGCACATTATCAAGTGTAAATTACATTAGGGAATTCTAGGGCACAATTCTTACACACACACACACCTGAACTACATGGAGTATGAGATGTATTACGGTGATCGGTCATAAGTTCACTCTCAGGGTGACCATCAAGGTCAATCGACTCCCCATATTATATCTTTATGTTTATATTTGATGTGGGTTGTGGGCTTGTGCATGTGAACTTATGTTTTACAAGTTATAGGTACCCTAGGTGATCATAGTGCGACTAAAAGGAAATAAACAAGAAGCAATTATAGCAACCTTGTGACACATCGGAGATCATATCCGAGCCCCTAAGTAGTCATCGGTGCCAAAAGTACTCTCTAGCACTTGAGGCACCCTTTGCCTATCTCATGTGCTCATGTCGGCCTCATTTCGCCTAATATAATTTATAGTTTTTGTAATGACACTCTGCCTAGTTTTTCCATCACATGTCCCAACTCGAGATCATTCCCAAGCTAAGCATAAATTGACTACGTCATCTTTTCTATATCTCTTTCTTATGGTTTTTACTTTGTATGCTTACTTGTTTGTGTTGTATTATACTTTAGCATTGGACATCATTGTTTACATCAGCTACTGTAATAGGTTTGATAAAAAAATCTATTTTTGTTAAATCACATAACTCATATTCAAGTTTATTAAATTTATGATATGTTGAGGAAAACTCTATTTTTGATGATTTAGTAAGTCTTCCTTCCAAATCCATATTTGAATTATTCTTTAAAATATTTATATTATGCTTTCATTTTCCTCTAGTTTGTGTACATATCGTGGCTTTTTTGGATTTAGGGTTCAAGCTTATGGTTTAGGGTTTAGACTTAGGTTTTCAAATTTCAGATGGATTTTGACCAAATAAACAAAAGTCCAAGGAAAAAACTACGACTATTTTTTTGTAGGCTTTTCGAATCAGTAAACAATTAATTAAATTTCTAAGAATTGTGGTGTACAAAGTAAATTTATGAAAAACACTAAAATGAGACAACTTCTATAAAGTAAAATCACCAAATCCTAAAGTTTAGAGAGATGTTTACTTAATTTATGTTGTAAATTTATTAAAATTTTGGTAGGAAAATTAGTAACTATTTGTGAGATGTGGCCAAAACCTAAAAAAATAGGGGTTTGACCTATTTTTGCCCAAATCAAAGCAATGATACCACTAATAATGAAATTACTTAAATATATCTAAATATCATTAGCAATAGAACATTAAGGAACACAAAATAGTGATAAAAATCACTATATTCAAGTAGAATGACTTAGCCACTTTAAAGGGGAAACCTCCAAATCACACAATAAGACTTAAGTGATCAATATGATTATCATCTACAAGTTACTACCTCCTATATGTACCATACTTATGTTGTATAGTCCATTTAGGCCGACCTACCATGTATATAAAATTATAAATAAATGTGATATGAAATGTTAAAAGATTATATTATCCATAGGTTTACTATACATATCCGATAAATGTCCTAGGATTAAGGGAATAAAATGGAAGCGCCAGATGCATATGATTTTTTTATTGATTTCTATATATGTTGAAGAGTTCATATGGTGAGTTGTTAGCATTTTATAAATTTTTGTGCTTATGTATAGACATAAAATTATGCACTTATTATTATTACATCATGCCTCTAGTATGTTTTTATATAAAATATGTATTACTATAAATATTATACATGTTTTCATGTGAAATTATTATCCCAAAATTCATAACTTAAGCCATAACAACTAAGCCACTTGCTTCAAAATCTTCTTGAATCCCTCTCCCGGTCAGCTTGACTCATATATCATGGCAACTTTTCCTTGAAGGTTATTTTAATTAATTTTATAAAAAGGTACAAGTTTTCACAAAGATATATTAAGATCCATTATTCCATTCGGTGAAGTGCAGTAAGAGGTTGGTTCTCAGGGAAGCCTAGAAAGGCCAGTTTTAGCCATTTCAAAACTTGTGAATATCCTCCAAGAGGATTTTGAAAAGGTATTAAGAATCCAAAGGTGGTATTCAATATCCTTTAAGGTTTTATAAGTGGTTTATGAAAATTTAGGAAATACTTTGTGGTTTAGGGACAGTCTATTCAAAATCAGGTTTTCAGGTGTAAGGAATGACAAGTCAAATTGTGAACCTAAACTTATCCAGATGATTATGGGAGCTTTGTAATGATTTATAAGGTAAACAAGTAGGAAATGTAAATATTGAAGAATACTCGACATTATAGAAGTATCAAATTTTATCCAAGGTTTGATAATTTCTTGAGGTAGTTCAAACTTTATAGGTGTACCTGTAGACACAAAATATATGCATTTGGGTACATTTCTAGGTCCTAAAATAAATCTAGCATTTACATGATTCATAAGTGGGAAATCTAGTAATTGACAAATCCCTTTATCCTTTTACTTTGTTGTAGTCATTTTTATCCTTATCACAAAAGAAAGGTACCCCATACGCATCGTCCTATCACCCAATGGATGTTGGGTCCTCACCAGAGGCACACGCAGGTGCCAATTCTCTCTTTTATGTGAGTTTAGTGGGAAACATCATCATTTATGATTTTTAGTTAAGATATTTTAAAAGAGTTAAGACATTAAAGAACCATAGAGCTCAGAACAACCTCTAGATCCTTGCAGTCATTACAGATAGAAAGTACTTAATAGATTATATAACTTGTACCATAACAGAAAGAAGTATACAAGCATCCATACTTAGCATAAACATAGATGAAAGAGAACCTATGATAAATACATATGCATTAGAATCATTGATATTCATATTCATATAATTGGTAACCTCATTACATCCATGGAGCCATTACAAAATGTCATAGAGAAACATACCGTAGTCATGCATTACAACCAGACTAATGTAGCTAGGCTATGAAAAGAAAAATTGAAATCCTCACACCCATTATACATTCTTTCCCAAATACCATTATCCACTAACAGAGTTCTTGCAGTATTTCTGCAGAGCTCCGACCTCTTTTGTTCTCTCCCCATTTACTCTACAAGTTCTTGTATTTATAGCCTTTTTGGGCTGCCAACTTATCCTCTAGCACCCTCAGATATGATGCCAAGTGTCTGAATGTGGTCCTCCATGCGACCATGCTCTCCCAGGCTTGATCTTTCCACTTTTCACCATGATGTGCTTCTAGAAGCTTATACCACATGCATGCTCCTTCCTAGGCCAACCTATCACTAGGCTAGCACCTTATCCACTCAACATGCACAGTTGGGTCACGCTTTTCATTGCGTTTTATCTTGAACGCCCAATTTGGCTAAGTCCCGAACCCTTGGTTCTGTTTACGCATTCCATGGGCTTCCTTAAACCCTTTTCTTAAACCTTGCCCTATGCACTTTTTCCTTGCACACCTCTCTTCAACTAGGACTGTGCACATATGTACCTTTTGTACTTAGCCAACATTTTAGGGGCCCAACATCACCCCACACTATGCATATTCTCCATCCGCAGAACACTTCTCTAGTGAAAGAAAGAATACAACAGGCTTACACCTTAGAACAAGAATAAGGGGATGAAAGAATGGGGAAGAAGAAAGAATGGGAGAGTGAAGGAATCACTGCAATAAGCTAGGAAAATCCTTTTGCAAGTTGGCCTCCAACTTGTTCCAGGCATCAAATTCTTCCTGCACTCTCTGACAGAGGTCGCCAACTAGGGTGCTCACCTCCCCAAAATTTAGTCCATCTCCTTATGTGCTCATGGTATCAATGATTTTCTCCAACTCCTTACCTATATCCATTCTTTGTGTAATACGCGGATATAGTTCCTTCAACCGGTTTTTGATTGAACCCCTTAAGGTTTCAATGGCTTCAGATTTCCTCTCGACCTCGGAAAGGATTTTATCCCTTTCCACCCTATTTCCCTTGTTCTTCTCCTGGAACTCCTTGAGTTCTACTTCATGATTAGTGACCAAAGCACCTACCAATTTATCTCTATCCACGTAAGCATCATACATGGCCTCGTGATTTGGGAAGCATCCCTTACATCAACAAGAACCTTGTTGTATTTCGCGACGAGTGCTACAATATTTAACTTATCCTCTTTCTCTAGACATGTAGTAACTTCTTCTGCAGACTCCAAGGCTAGCGGTTGTCTTTCCATGGTGAGGATCCTTGTTAAATCCTCCAAGCATCCCAAGGTAGATCCATACTTTTGCATGGGCGATGCTAGGTCTAGATGCTTCAATACTATAGCCTCATTGATGAATTCCACCTTCTTGTACACAACACATACCTTATCCTTTTCATCCTTCAATTCATGTTTCCACTGGGTGTTGATCATCTTCTCCTCACCTAGCTCCTTTGTCATTGCAGCTAGCTCTTCCTCTTTATTCTTTAGCTCCCCTTCCAGATCTCTGATCCTATCATTCCACCTGAAGAGTCTAGCTTTGATCACAATGGAGACTTTTTTAGCACGTTGCATAGTTGTTCATCTGAGAGCTGTTGGGTATCCACCACTGGGTTTTATTCTCTTATTCATGGCAATGTTATTATCTCCCCATGGCTTACCTCAAATTTTGGCTCATCGACGTGGGACTCTATTTCCCATGAGAGCATCTTCCTTGTCTACAAATATGCAGCCTCCTGTCAAAATATGACATTGCTACAAGCTCCTCTTCAGAATAGTACTTTGGAACCACATGTAGAACACTTTCTTGGGGTCATCAATATAACTCATCTCTTGCCTCTCCCCCTTTGTGCACCTTCCTCCCATACGCATACCCTTAGGTATACTTACAATTAAAGTGGGGCCTCTAGTGTTTCCATGTTCCTTTTCTGTGCTCTCCTCCTTCTCCTTGTTCAACACTCGGCTTAGCATTTTGTTCCAATTTGTCCTTCACCATGGTCTCAATGGTCTTGGTCTCTTCTCCTTCTACTACCTTGGTTTTCTATTTCTGCGCAGAGCTTGGAGACTCTTTCTTCTACACGCTAGCTTCCTCACCTTTTCCCATGTCCTGGGCACCTTCTCCTACCTGGATATCCTTACGTCGTATGAAAAGGAACCCCTATTCTTCTTCTCTACCTTCCTCCTCTGAATCATGTACATTGAAGATGGGTGGCCCTTGATATTTCCGGGGTCCTCTTCCCCACTTACTTCTTCTCCACTCTTGTGCTCTTTTCTCTCATCTTTTTCTCCTATGCACTTTTCCAAACTCTCAGTCTCTTCCGAGATGGTCTCTTCTTCTACCCTCTTTTTCTTCCTAACCAAATATTTTAGGGTAGGTGACTCTATTTCTTCCTCTCTTGATGACTCCTTATCTGATGGATTTTCTAGCTCTAGAGTCTTCTCTTTTACTATGGGCCTCTTCTTGTGCACGTACATACTGGTTCTGGTGCTTGTCTGAGGGAACCTATTGCCTGTGTCTCCACCACACTTGGTATTTTATTTTCTGGCTCTTTTTCCTCCTGTTTGGGCATGGGTATCTTCCTACTAGTTGGATCCGAGGAATAGATACCTCATTTTCTAGATATGCGCCCTTCTCGACTTGGGTCTTATGCAGATGTACACGTGAGCCGCATATCATTCTACAATGTGTAGAGTCATGGGCCTTGTCATTTGAACTTCATTGTGACATGTACCACTCCACATACATGCACTTTTCAGGGTAGAAAAACATTTGCGCATTTCCTTGTGGTCCTAGTCTAGATTACCAAGGTCTAGCTTAAACTTCTTGGACTCCCTGAACCTATTTACTCCCGCTTGGAAGTATTGAGCTATGAAGGCAAAGGGGAGCTTGCACCATGGGCTCCATGTCTCATCTGACAGTTTGAATCTTCCCAAGTAGAAATGTTGGTACAAAAAAATTCACTTCTCCCCTAGTGGCTGTTGGCAGTTGTTTAGGAATTCTCCATTCCACCCCGAATGCGTTCCTTAGGTGCGTATACCATTTTTCCAAGTGCGCCTTGTGTCACATTTGTCATAGTATCACAAGCATATTTTTCAAACCTCTTTGTGGGTGAGGGTCTTCAGCAGGTACTTCCACACGAACTCATCAGTGCATCCGATACCCGATCTTTGAAAACACAATGGCTAATAGGACATTTCCAAAAAGGATCCTATTGCCTTCCTTTGCATGACAGCTTGAAAATATCATCCGTGATGAATGTGGAGAAGTTATAGATGGTGCCCTCTGAAATTTTCCTACAAACATTCAACCATGGCTTATTAATTTGGGTCCATCTCTCCTAGCCATTTAACTTTGACACCAGGTGGGTGGCCATCTTCATTACCGGATCCTTAATGTGTGTGACATCATAATACTTATACTCCTTCTTATATGCATAAGTGGTGATAGTTTCCTTAATCACTTCTTTTTTGGTCAAGTCATCCTCCAAACTGTCTCCTTCACAGATGAGGCCTGTGAAATGTGAAATGAGCTTAGGGGTTATTTGCATCTTGCACCCTACGAAGTGGAAGTAGTCCTCATGCATGCATGACATCAGCCATTGATATAACCACTCAGGTTTCAAGTAGGGCTACTCAAAGATTTGTAATAACCTTTCCTTCTCTAACTTAACCTTCACATCATCATTATAAATGGGAAAACCCTCTAGTGTTCTTTTATTTTTTAGGTACACTAACTCCAGCACCATCTCCTTCTCGATTGTGCTTTTCTGATGATTGTAGTCATTCACAGACATGTTCCTCGGATGGGACTCCCACTCCTTCCCCAACAAAATCCATCTGAGTACTTGCATTTCTGCATACCACTCCTCATTTTGCGTGCTTCAATTTCTTGTTTCTTACCCTTTCCATTTCCCTTTCTCTTCTTGGGTGTGCTAACTAGTTTCTTAGGTGCCATTATCTAGGTCTCCTTCAATCACTCTGTGTTACTCTATTGTTCGGCTCTCTCCAACCTTAGATCTCAAACTTATGAAAAAAATTCCTTAACCCTGTGCCCTAGTTATTCAAACCCTAACTGGGATACTCCTTTCATAAGACGATGCCTTCTCCCACTTTTACTACGCCCGTGAAATCCTTTCTTCCTAGTTCACAAATCTGAACTAGTTTCTCACACTTTAATTTCTCCAAATGTTTCGCACATGGATCATTTTTTGGAAGCCCTAGTTTACAAAGGTAAAAAAGTGATTCTTTCTCTTTATATGCAAAGTGAATAATGAAGTACCTCGACCCCTTTATTTATAGTTTTTCCCTTTTTAAGCATTAAGTGCTACTTCACCTACCACCATACTTTTAAAATTTAATTCAAATTTTTCAAACAAATCCCGACTTCAACACTTTCCCTCACGCGCTCAAACCTGCATGGACAATCCTCCAACCTTCTAGCGTGCAACCAATCCAACATGATAGGAGACTCTTGTGTGCACGTAAATAGCACCGAAGGCACTTCTTCTGTCCTAATTTTTGCTCTTTCCTACCTCATGTTGTTTATGCACTTTTCCCTTTTTACACGTGGGATCCGAAAGTATCTTTTATCTTGGAACCAACCATCCTTTTTCCATCTTTTCTTTCCAAGCACCTCTTTCAACAAGGCCATTCAGCTAGGTTTTTTACATAAAATTCCTTGGCATTTTAACCATGCTCTCCTTCACATTACTCCACCCCACACTAAAATGATGTGCAGTCCTCTGTGCACTCAAAAATTCTCAAAAAGTAGTAATAAGGTTACTGGTGCCCAAGGTGTAAAACAAAACAACAACGCGAAAGGGAAACATAAGAAAATAAATGTATAAAGGAAAATTATAAACTAACTGGAAAAACTACCTTATTTACAAACACCAAGAAGACTTATTTATAGTAGGGCTTTAGCCTACTCCCATTGAAGGGTCCAGGAAATTTCATTCCATCCAGAGCTTGTAATTGGCACGCGCCCGAATCAAGGATGTGTGAGATTATGTAGGGAACCAACCAATGGAATTTCAACTTCCTAGGATGGCACGAAACTTAGAATCATATAGTAAGACCATCTACCCAATCTCAAACTTCTTGTTTCTGATGTGGCGATCATGACATGCTTTTTTCTTTGCTTTCTCTGTTGTTTGACTCCACCTGGTGAGTGATCATCTCTCATCCAACTTCATTAACTCATCAATTATCTCTTCCAATGCTTGCTCATTAGCCGAACCCTCCTGCCGCACTATTTACAAAGAAGGTAACATGAATTCAACTGGAAGAATGGCTTCCATGCCAAACACCAATTGAAATGGTGTGGCTTTGTTTAGCCTTTTATAAGTTTTCATGTAAGCCCATAATATGGCTGATACCTTGTCATCCCAATCTTGTCTTTCGACATCACAAATTTTGGTCAAGGTATGACTCAATATTTTGTTAAATGCTTCTACGGTCCCATTTTCTTGTGGGTGATAAGGGGTAGTCTTGTGATGAGCTACCATGAATTCTGCTAACAAGATCCTCATAGTCTCATTTAAGAAATGTGTACCCCTATCGCTGGTTAAACTTAAAGGGCATCCATACCTTGTGATAATGTTCTCCCACAAAAATCTTTTCATTGTGGCTGCTATGCAATCTTTAGTTGGAGTTGTCTTTCCCACCTTGTCAAATAGTTTGTGCAAGTGATGACATAGTGTGACCTAGTCATATGTGACACTGGTGCAACAGGGCTTACAAATTCTATTTCCCACTTCTCAAAAGGTTTCGCACTAGGTATAGGGCACAAAGGAATTTCATATCTCTTTCTTGGATTTCCAATACACTTACAATGGTCACACACTTTACAATATTATTTACAATCCTACCATTAATATCTTACACGTGGCGGCGTCACCTACATAATTTCCACCGCACTTCCTCTATGTGATTCCTCCATGATGGTGAGGTGCTCATGCTCTAATACACACCTGCATAAAACTTCATCACGTCCCAACTTGTATAAGTCTCCACTGATCAACATGTAGGGTGCGATGCATATGGCGAGTTGCTTCTTCTCTAATGCCTTCATTCCTTCTAGTGCCAAACCTTCCTTTAAAAATACTGCAATCTCCTCCAAATCGAGGGCATGCACCACAACCTAAATAGTTGCACATCTAGCATTGTCTCCTCAATACTTTGTGCATCCTCCCCTGAATCAATTCTTGATAGATGATCAGGCCCACAATTACTCTTCCCAGGTTTCACTACTACCGTGAACTCAAACTCTTGAAACAACAATACCCACCAACATATGCACCCTTGTAGAACGGGCTTGTTCACCAAATACTTTAATTCCATGTGGTCGGTGTAAAATACAAAGGGTGTTACCAGCAGATACTGCCTAAATTTGAAAAGCATGTAGATCATTGACAATGCTTCGTGCTCAGTCATGGTGTAATTCTTCTCTGTTGGTGTCAACTTCCTACTTGTGAAACATAGAGGGTGATCAACAATTCCTTCACCTGGCTGCACAAGCACTGCTCCAATGGTGGTTCCTAAGGCATCTACATGGACATGGAAGGGCTTGTCCCAAGAGGGAAAACATAATATAGGCACGGTGACAAGCCTATCTTTTAATGTGTCAAATGCCTTCTATTGCGCCTCTCCCCAATGGAAGGCACTTTTATGTCTGAGAAATTATTCTAGAGGCATGGATATCTTGGCATACCCCTTGATGAATTTTCTGTAATAACCCATATGCCCAACAAATATGTGCATCGCACTTTGGATAGTAGGTTCCCTAACCCCACAATAATCGTAACTTTGGTAGGATCTACTAGCAATCCCTCCTTACATATGATATGCCCCAATAACTTCCCAAAGGGTGTAGCAAATACACACTTCTTAATGTTGAGGGATATCCTCAACTGCCTACACCTCTCAAACATTAACCTCAAATTGTCACAATGGTCTTTTACTAGCCCATACACTGTTCAATCATCCAAATAGACATGAAGAAACTATGGATGAAGTCCTAGAACACTTGCACCAATATGCACAAAAAAAAATAGGTGCATTCTTCAAACCAAAGGGCATTACCATGTATACCAAAGTTCCCCACTAGTGGAGAAAGTTTTCTTCTCCTGGTCTTCCTGTTGGTGCCTTTTTTAATCCTCTATTCTATTTTCCATCATTCCCTTTTGTTCTGCGTGCTCTAAAGTGTTTTTCTTCAAATTTGGTGGTCTGAAAACTTTTTTCTCTAGATTGAATGCTTTCAAAAGCTCACAAACTTATTATTTTGCCCCATTTTGAAAGAAAAATACATGCATGCCCTATTTTGTGCCCTAAATTTCCAAATCCATGGGCCTCTGTCATTTTTTCCATCTTTCCGGCCTTTGGAGTTCGTGGTTGTTCATTTCATGCATTTTTCCCTAAAAATCTATCCCCATGGTCGTAAATTGCATAAAATCAATTTCCCTTTGTTTTTTGACCAAAAATCCTTCACCCACGAAGAAAAAATTAAATTTGGGCATCTTTGGTAAAATCTATGTTTGTGATACCATCACGGGTGTCATTTTCCCATCAAAATTAAGCTCAAGCCATCCCTCATATGTGGTCATTTGTTTGTGGTTGGACGAGATTCACGGGTCTATTTAAAAAACTTAGCATTTTTGGTTCTGACAAAAAATCCAAATTTCCCCGCAACTCCGGAGGGGACACGTGTCATGTTCTTATGTAAAGGAGCAATAGGAGGGCAAAGCAGAGGACTTAGGCAAGTTTTACCTTTTTGGTGAAGAGGAAAAAGGTGTGGAAAGGGCCGCGGGTCCGCAATGGAGTAGGGGGTGGACACGTGGTAGAGCTGGGACAGAGCGGGTGGCAGTGTGAATGCTAGACGAAAAGGGAATTTTCTCCTTTTGATAAAAAGGACTTAATGTGGAAATTTGAGGCATGGCTCCATGATGAACCAGCGACTGACACGTGGCAAGGAAGGAATAAGAGGCATAGGTCCATGGAGAAAAGTTGGAAATTTTCCCTTGGCGAAGAAGGGGTGTTAAAATGTGATTTGAGCCCACGTATCATCAGCGATAGAGAGATTGACAATTGTCAAGGAGAGACAAAGGTGCGAGCCCACAGGAAAAAAATGAAAATTTCTAAAATTTAAAAAAGGTGGAAATGTGCATAATTGAAGTGTGATTTCAATGGGACCCACCATATGCCACTGTCAACACCAATTTCAAGGAAGGAGAGGCATTTTTCATATGAATTTTTACTCGGGCTCGAGCAAACACGTGAAAGATCAAATTCAAAGTTACAGAGTAAAAATTTAAAAGGGATAAGGATGAAATAATGAAATGAAAGGGGTCTCGCATGCTTTGAGGATGAAAAACGTGCCTCCACAATGGATAATGATGAAGGATTTGTAATGATTCACATTTTTGAAACAGCTTGGAAACTTTTTTACAAATATGTTAAACTTCCCTATCTACAAATTATGTTGGAATTTTGTAACAAAATTGATGTTGGGCATATTCTTTTCTTGGGAAAGAAGGCTCAAATGTAATAGAATGTTATATAATGCATTTTTTTGACTTGCAAAAGGTTGGAGAAACTTACAATTTCACAGGAAAATATGGGATGAATCCCATTCTCTAAGAAACCTCCTGAGAACCATTTCTAATTCTTTTTTACATCATATTTGTATCATGTTGAGTTGGTTTCAGTTGTAAAGCCATCAACAAGCTTTGAGATTGTTCTTATAACATTCCTCTGCTTATAAATTTGGTCATTCTGAATTATTTTGTGTTGTCTCTTGGAAAAATTTGCATGCAATTATGTTTCATAATGTTTTCAATTTGTGTTTCTTGCTCCTATTGTAGTCTTGTGTTTGGAATATCTCTTGATCATACATGGTCCCATTTCTTGTTGATAGTTTAGTGGCATCTACAATCTCACATTCAGAAGAGATTTCATATGATAAAGAGGTAAATAAATTTAATATCGCTTTACCTTCCTTAAATTTAGAGGTTGTTTGTAAACCTTTGGGTGCACCTTAGGTCATGATAAAATAGAGATTTCTGGATGCTTTGTTGGTTCATCTACTTCAAGATTTTATGGCAGGTTGTAAAATATTGTGTGGATGAGTGTAGATCTGGGCCTTTATTTGGTGCACATATCCACGGTTAAAGGATTACAAGTAACCCTTTTGAAACATTCTACTATGTGGGTCTTAAAAATTTCTTGCAAAGGTCATCAAAGAATTTGGCAGATTCTTATTAGTCTTGTCTAAAATCTCCCACCAAAAATTCATTCAGAATAACTAATCCTACCCTATACTACCCCTGCATTGCATTGTGTGTCAACAAAATAATCTAATCCATCTACAAAAATGTACAAAGCAAATCGGGATCATGCCATGTCTTTAGAAGCCTCAGCATTGTCTTGAAAGCATTTCCATCATTTAGTAGTGATAGCTCTATTGAGTTTGAATAATGGGAAATTGATCATGTTTTCTCAAGGCCATCTCCATACAACTTGCACATTGCAAGGATATCTTCACCTCCTTCACAAAACAGAGGCTGCAATATAGGTTATCTTACCTTGGTTGAAAGGCACAACCTAAAATATTTAGGACAAGATCAAGTCCTATTTGAGTGCTATCCATCTCTCTAAAAATATGAGTACTAGTTAGATCACATCCCCGGCTACAAAACGACATACATCATGATCTATCTCGTCTTCAAGCTTCATGTCATATATTTGATGTTGCTCAAACTGAAAAGGAGAAAAATTTGGGTATCAACACCAGTGGTGCCATTTTTGGGGACATTATTCAAGATTTGAGATCCCCTGGTAATACCTCTTATGTGATTTATGTGCAATTACAAATCGAGTATCATTTTCTGATTAGATTTATAAGGCTGGAATGAACAGTAGAGTTTTGAGTTTGATATTTTCTTAGTTCAATCTGATCCATGTGCATACATATTTGAGATATTTGAATGCATATCAAACCCAGTAATGTCCCTTGCAAATTCTACATGCAAATACATTGTTGAAGCATCATTTAATAATCATATTTATAAGGATTAAGTGAAGATATAAGTTCTTCCTACAATTTTATCAGTTTCCAGCAGTTGTTTCACTTCATTTGCATTTATGGTTAATAAATTCAAGGAAAGGAAGACCTGATCTATAAATTTTGGCAAGATTTTCAGTGCTGATAGATATTTGACATAGTATTTTAGTGCATTTGCACAACTAGGGTGAAAGTCCTTAGTGGCGACTCCATGTTGTTCTGATCTTGATAAATACCAGTGTCTTAAGCTTTCTGTCATTTATTTTGTGTTGCTAATCTCTACAAAACTGGAAGGAAGAATATCTCTCTTCATTAGAGACTCTACTAAGAAGTTGTTTTCAAATTCAAGGAACTTAGAGTTGGAAGGGAGAAGAGTTTGGAAAGTTGTTAAAGGTTAGACACTGTAAAGATATATCCATTGGTGAGAGAGATCAACCTTTGGTAGAGGATTATCACTCTTCTTCCAGTGATTCTAATTCAAGAAATCCTCTCATAAACTTGTTCACTTCAGCTAGTGAAGGTCCTTCTATTGTACCTGGTGAGTTCCTTCTTTAATCTGCACCTGTGTGTTTCAATCCTAATAAAACTTTCCAAGAAAATCGACAATTAGAGAATACCAATCTTGTGAATAAAATTCTTAAGCCATAAAGACCTTGCACTCCTCATCAGCTTGTGTGACCCCAAGATCACCTTCACCAAACAATATGGCTCAGCCTAGACCTCCATTTATTATTAACACCTTTGGTCCCATAGATTTTAGAGGGATGGATGGTTACCCAAATGTTGTCCCATAAGATGTCAGAAATAGGTTGCCAAAGTTCCAAGGTAATAATGATATAACTGGTGATCAGCATCTCAAACTTTTTTTTAACATTATGGAGGATTTTGAAATAAAGTTTGAAGATGTGTATATTAAATTGTTCATTCATACACTAGAAGATGATGCTAGGGATTGGTACAAGGCTCTTCCGATAATCAATTGATTCTTGTATTGAGATGAAGAATGCATTTAGGTTGCAATATGGTGACAGGAATGATCCTAGATTTCTCTTTTCTGAATTTGAGAATATCAAGAAGAACCCTAATGAATCAGTTCATGACTTCAACACAAGGTTTAACAAAACTTTGAGAAGGTTTCCTATTGGTTTAAGGCCCTACGATGAGTCTTGTTTAATCAAATATGTAGATGCATTTGATAAAAAGGAAGCCTATCACCTAAGAGACAAGAACCCCACCAATCTAAGGCAAGCTTTCACCATGGAAATTCAAATTGAAAACAATATCAAAGCAATTGGGAAACCTCTCAAGAGAGATGGTGTAAAGTTGATAAACCCTGAAAAACCTCAAGCTAGCAAGGGTGCTGATTTGGAGGAGGTTGTGAAAAATTTGGTAGGGGCTATCAAAGAAATATCATATAAGTTGGCAAGAGCTAAGAAAGGAATTAGGAAAACTTCACAAGGTCATCCAAGAGCACAAAACCATGATATATTTTCCAATCATCCTAGAGGTGATCAGATATCTGATGATAGAGGGAAAGGACCTATGGGGTCTACAAATAGACATCCTCAAGCACATGAAGGAAGAGTGTTACCTAATCCCCTAACTGCTAGGGTTGTTGTTGTTGAAGAAGTTACTGATATTGATTGGTGTGATAGGTGTTTTATGCCCCATCCTCCATGTGAAGTGGACCAGTAAGATGGTGAAGCTAATAATGATGATGGTATTGATGATGATATTTGCATGGTGGGCTGTTCTTCAAGCTCACAAGGAGGAGAAACATCTACTGAAGTAATAAGTGCTAGGATCTACTACCTTTTGGGATTGTATCAAACAAGTACAAGTTTTTCCTCCTCATAATCTTGAAATTGATGTAGTGCAATATTTTTAAATTCCTAATAATGACTTTGAATACTTAAGAGCTTTGATGATTAAGAAGTATGATGGTGGTATCCCTTTGGAGGAAGATAGACAATTGTTGATGAATGTTGTTGTAGCTCAAGAGAAAGACTATAACACTAGAAGAAAATTTGTTAAGGGAGTTGGGCCTCAAGCCAAACCTAAAACACCCTTTCTCACAAGCATTCCCAAAGAAGCTTCTAGAAGAGAAACACCTGCCAAAAGCTCTGTTGTCCCAAGCAAAAATACTGTCCTCCTCATGCCTAGCTATGAAGAATCCCTTGCCATATAATGAACCTTATTGTCTCCCATCAAATGTTGTTTTTCCAAAGAGTGTTCCCTATGACATAGCCCAAGTATTGAGCCAAATAAAATTGAGTGTTCCAATCATTGAGTTGCTTAGAATTCCTAAGCATAAGAAGAGAGCATTTGAGTACTTGGGATTGAAGGAGGAGAAGACTACTCCAAGAAGAAATGTAAATGTTGTTGAAACTCCTCCTCAGATCATTGCTAACCTTGAAACACCACCAGCAGTAGAGGATCTTAGAGAGAAAACTGAGGTATATATGGGGACATCCTTGCTTAATTCCCAATTAAATTTTGATCCATTCTTCACAACTTTGATCACAAAGGATAGGCTACTTCACAATTGTATGTTTGATTCCAGTTCATCATGTAATGTCATGCCTCTAGAAGTCATGAATGAGTTGGATATCAAAGTGAGAATAACCTATGGAAAGTGTACTGCCATGGACTCAAGGGAAGTTTCAGTAGTTAGATGTGTGAAGGGTTTGGTGGTGCAACTTGCATCTTATCCCGAGAGGAATTTAAAATTAGATGTTGTGATTGTTGATTGCCCTACCAAATGGGGTATGTTATTGTCAAGAAAGTGGGCTGCAAGTGTTGGAGGGAGTTTCCAAATGGACATGTCTTTTGCCACCATTCCCATTGAGGGCAGCCTTTTCAAGCTCTATGGAGAAAAGAAGATGTTGCATCTAATTAAGGATCCAAACAATGCTTCTTATGAGGTGTTGTTTGCTGATGTTGATGCTGATAATTTTATTGGGTTTGCTGATGGAAAAGAACACAAGATGGATCAGTCAAAGTTCCTTGAATAGGTAAGTTCTCCTTGGACCTTTCTATTTGATGGATCTTTCTCCAAATTTGGAAATGGTCTTTGGCGTAATTATGATTTCTCCTAGCTTGAAATAATTTGTTTTTTCCTTCAAGCTTAATTTTGAATGTACTAACAATGTTGTTGAGTATGAAGGTTTGTTATTGATTCTAAGAATTTATTGGAAGTATGGTGTCAAGGACATCATTGCAAATGAGATTCAGAGCTAGTTGTCAAACAAATAAGAAAATTGTATGCTACAAAAAATCAGCAAATGAAGCAAGTATAAGCATGTAATTTGGGATCTAATTGAGATGTTTGATTCCTTCAATATTGTGCACCATGAAAGAAGTTTCAATGTTGCTACTGACAAGTTGGCAGTGTTGGGGTCAAGATTTGGAGATTACATTGTTTCACCTTATTGTGAGTACAATGTTGAAGTGTTAACTAGGCCAGCTGTCCCTGACAACATCAAGCATTGACAAGTGTTTAATGATGATGCTCAAGTGCAAAGGTTCTTACAAAATCAAGGTGAGTTTTTATATTATCATATTGATTGGGAACCAATGGTGTGTGTGAATGAAGGAAGAGAGACTTTTTTTGGAAAAGATATTATCCAATTGAAAACTAACACCATTCCTAGAGGTCTTGTTGCTCTTGAGTCAAATTTTAGCAATGTTGATTGCATCATCAATAGAAACATATCTTCCTTAAGGGATGTGGAAGAGCATGACTTGGGAACAAGGGAAAAACAAATTTTTTTTTGGTTTGGTAGTATTTTAAACAAGGAAGAAAAATAGTCCTACCTCCAATTGTTTAAACAATATCAAGACTACCTTGCTGGTCATATTCAGAGTTGAAGGCATATATAGAAAAATTATTCCAACATGAGTTCCCTCTTGAGAAAAATGCCAAACCATTTAGATAGAAGAAAAGGCTAATTAATCCACTCCTCTCCATGAAAATGCAAGATGAATTGAAGAAACTAAAGGAGGGAGGGATTATTCGGCCCACAAGATATTTATCTTGGGTTGCAAACCTTGTGCGATCGAGAAAGAAGAATGGAGATATCAGAATTTGTGTAGACTTCAGAAATATGAATAGAGCTTCATTAAAAGACAATTATCCTTTTCCAAACATGGAGAACATGCTACAGTTAGTGACTGGATCTGAATTTTTGTCCACCTTAGATGGTTTCTTTGGTTACAATCGGGTTGTTGTCAAATATTCAAAAAGATTTAAAACTACCTTACCACTCCTTGGGAAAATATGTTTATGTGAGAATGCCTTTTGGTATCATGAATGTTGGAGCTACCTTCCAAAGAGAAATGGATGTTGATTTTACTGGTTACATAAATGAATTCATTGTAGTTTATCAGGATGATGTGTTGTGTTTTCAAGGAGCGAGAAAAAATCACTTGGCAAAGACTTGGAAAGAATGTTGATCAGATGTAGAGAATTTGGAATCTCTCTCAATCCAAAGAAGTGTCACTTTGGGGTGTAAAAGGCCAAGCTGCTTGGTCATATTTTTTCAAAGGCTGGTGTCATGATTGACCCTGAGAGAGTAGAAGCAATCAGTAGGGTGCCAATTCCAAGAACGAAGAAGGGCATCCAATCTTTCTTTGGGAAGATCAATTTCATTAGAAGGTTTGTGTCCAATTTTGCTGAGTTGACTCTTCCTATCACATGCATGTTAAATAAAGATCAAGTTATCAAATGGGAGGAGGCTACTATTCAGATTTTGAAGGAATCAAAGAGGCACTTAAACATGCACATGTCTTGGCAGCTCGAATTACAAGAAGCCTTTCCAAATCTTCTCCTTTGCTTCTAAAAATACTATTGCATATGTTTTGCTCCAAAAGGATGAAGATGGGGCTGAGAGGCCTATTTCCTTCTTTAGAAAGGATTTACAAGCTGTTGAGTTGAAATATACAATCATGGAAAAACAAGCATTTGCCTTGGTGAAAGAAACAAAGGTTTTCAGGCCTTATATCTTAAGTTCAAAAGTTTTTGTTTATGTTCCCCACACTATGGTAAAAGACATCTTATCAGAGATGGAGATCTCAAGTAAAATATGTAGATGGGTGAACAAAGTGTAGGAGTATGATATGGACATCCAAACCACTAATTTGGTAAGAGGTTTGGGTCTTGCTAAGCTCATGGCTGAGAGTAACTTGCAGACTGTGGAAGTGAATGAAGTAGAGGAAGAAAGGGTAGATGTTCTTGAGAAATTGGTAAGTTCTAAGTGGTAAAAGGATAATATTTTACCTCAAACACGTATGTTTTTCTCGATCATTTAAATAAAAATTAGAAAAGATCCCTCAAGATGGCTTCTTAAAATAACATCATCACTGACTTTGGGCTAGCTTGGAAGAACCCGAAGGTGTCCTCTTGAAGTGTGTCACTAACGATGAAGCTACCAAAGTAGTTGTTTATTTCCATGGGGAGTTTGTGGAGGAAACTTTTCTCGGAAGGGTTACAACACACAAAGTTTTGAGAGCTGGTTATTGGTGGCTTACTCTCTTCAAATATGTAACCATGCTGGTTAGAAAATGTGAGAGCTTCCAACGTTTGTCTAGAAGAATGAAAGCTTGAGAATCCCTTCCTTTGCGGCTGTATCAATTGAAGCTCCTTTCAAACAATGGGGATGGACTTCATTGGTGAGATTTTAGACCCTTCTAGTGATATACATAAATGGATCCTTATAGCCATAGATTACTTCACTAAGTGGGTAGAGTCAATCCCCACCAAGAAATCAACACACCAAGTTGTTATGGACTTCTTGTTGAATAATATCATATGCAGATTTGGTGTGCTAGTAAAAATTTTGGCTGATAATGCCATGTGTTTCAAACCTAAACTTTTGATGGCAATGTGCAAGGAGTATGGAACCAATCTGAATTATTATTCAAACTATAACCCCAAGGGAATGAACAAACCGAGTCCAAAGAATAAGAAATTATTGAAGATCATTAGGAGGACCTTGGAGTTGAACAAGAGAAAATGGGGTGAACAAATGAAATTTGTAGTTTGGGCTGATAGAATCACTACCAAGAGAGCTACTAGTTTGATCCCATTTGAGTTGGTGTACGGAACTCAAGTTCTATTGCCCTTACATCTGCAATTATCTTCATTTTAGTTTGTTCAACATTGAAGATCAAGAGGTCAGTCCATATGAGCAAGGATTAATTAGATTGTGGAGCTAGATGAGGAGAGAAGAGTATCCCACCAAAGGCATGTTAGATTTAGAGAGAAGTTGAAAATATTGTTTGACAAGAAGGTCATTCCTAGGGCCTTTAATATTGGAGATTTGGTTTTGTTATGGGAAAACATAAATGAAGATAAGGGAAAACATGGAAAATTTGATGCATTATGGAGGGGCCCTTATTCCATTGATATCAAAATTGGTGAGAATACCTTTTTTCTCAAAGATTTAGATGGGGAATTGCTTGAACTACCTAGTAATCCAAGGCATCTGAAGCATTTCTTGGATTAATCCCCAAATTTGAGGTATGCACCAACTTGTACAATGTATAGTGTTTGGTTTTGCTTTGTTTTTGGTGTTTTTTCAGTTTGTGGTTTGCCTTGGTTTGTGGAAGCCATTTTTGTCAGGTTCTCATCTAGTTTTTGGTGGTTTTGGCTCATTACTCCTTTTCGCAATGGATTATTTTGGCACTTGGTCTACTTATTATTCTTGTGGCACTCACCGGGAGTGCCCATCCTCGATCAGGAGCCGATGTTGGTGCCCATTTTAATCCTTTGTTCTATTTTCCATCATTCCCTTTTGTTCTGCATGCTCTAAAGTTTTTTTCTTCAAATTTGGTGGTCTGCAAACTTTTTTCTCCAGATTGAATTCTTTCAAAATCTCACAAACTTATTATTTTGCCCCATTTTGAAGGAAAAATACATGCATGCCCTATTTTATGCCCTAAATTTCCAAATCCACAGGCATCTATCATTTTTTGCATCTTTCCCGACCTTTGGAGTTCATGGTTGTTTTTTTCATGAATTTTTGCCTTAAAAATCTATCCACATGGTCATAAATTGCATAAAATCAATTTCCCTTTTTTTTCACCAAAAATCCTTCACCCACGAAGAAAAATTGAATTCGTGCATCTTTGGTAAAATATGTGTTTTTGATGGTCGAAATGCAGTGTCATTTTCCCATGAAAATTAATCTCAAGCCATCCCTCATACGTGGACATTTGTGGTTGGATGAGATTTGGTGGGTTTGTTTGAAAAACTTAGCATTTTTGGTTTCGGGAAAAAAATCCAAATTTCCCCCACAACTCCGTAGGGGACACGTGTCATGTTCTTATGCAAAGGCAGAATGGGAGGTTGGCGGAGGACTTAGGAAAGTTTTGCGTTTTTTTGGTGAAGGGGAAACAAGGTGTGGAAAGGGCCGCGGAGTGCACGCAATGGAGTAGGGGGTGGACACATGGCAGAAGCAGGGACAAAGCGGGTCGATGGGCGCAGAGGAAAAAGGAAATTTTCTCCTTTTGATAAAAAGGACTTAATGTGGAAATTTTAGGCATGGCTCCATGATGAACCAATGATCGACATGTGGCAAGGAAGGAATCGAAGCACGGGCCCACGGAGGTAAAGTTGGAAATTTTCCTTGCAAAGAAGGGGTGTTAAAATGTGATTTGAGCCCATAGATCATCAGTGATAGAGAAATTGACACGTGTTAAGGATAGAGATGGAGGTGTAGGCCCGCAAGGAAAAAGTGAAAAATTTCCAAAATTCAAAAAAGGTGGAAATGTGCAGAATTGAAGTGTGATTTCAATGGGACCCACCATATGCCACGTGTCAGTACCAAATTTCAAGGGCGGAGGGGCGGAGAAAAAGTATTTTTTTCCATTTTTCCAAAAATCTTTAAAAGTCAAAAAGTGATCCCAAATTCATTCCCAATCATATTTTGACATGTGGAGGGCTCAGATTGAAGGGAAAAGGGATCAACGAACTATACATTCTTCAATTTGGCCACCATTTTTGCTCCAGGAAGTGTGGAAATGTGAATTTTACATCAATTTTCATCAATTTTTTGACAAATTCATGTCTTTTTTTCCTTCAAGGATCAATGGGATCAATTTGAAATTTTAATTTACAGATCTAGGGAATTTTTCAAATGAATTTTTACTCGAGCTTGAGTAAACACGTGAAAGATCAAATCCAAAGTTGCAGAGTAAAAATTTGAAACGGATAAGGATGAAATAATGAAATGAAAGGGGTCTACATGCTTTGAGGATGAAAATTTCCTTCCATAATGGATAATGATGACGGATTTGTAATGATTCACCTTTTTTGAAACACCTGGCAACTTTTGTTGCAAATATGTTAAACGTCCCTATCTGTGAATCATGTTGGAATTTTGTAACAAACTTGATGCTGGTCATATTTCATTTCTTGGGAAAGAAGGATCAAATGTAATAGAATGTTATATAATGCATGTTTTTGACATGCAAAAGTTCAAATAAACTTAGAATTTTATGGAAAATATGGGAAGAAGCCCATTCTCTGAGAAACTACCTAAGAACCATTTCTAATTCCTTTTTGCATCAGATTTGTATCATGTTGAGTTTGTTTTTTGTAAAGCCATCAACAAGCTCTGAGATTGTTCTTATAACATTCCTCTACTAATAAATTTGGTCATTCTGGATTATTTTGTGTTGTATCTTGGCAAAATTTACATGCACTTATGTTTCAAAATGTTTTCAATTTGTGTTTCTTGCCCCTATTGCAGTCTTGTGTTTGGAATCTCTCTTGATCATACATGGTATCATTTCTTGTTGATAGTTTAGTGGCATTTGTAATCTCACATTCAAAAGATATTTCATTTGATAAAGAGATAAATAGATTTAAAATCACTTTATCTTCCTTGAATTTAGAGGTTGTTTGTAAACCTTTGGGTGCACCTTAGGTCATGATAAAATAGAGATTTTGGATGCTTTGTTGGTTCATCTGCTTTTCAAGCTTTTGTAGAAGGTTTTCAAAGATTTTGTGGAAGAGTGCAGATTTGGGCCTCCATTTGGTGCATATATCCTAGTTGAAGGAGTACCTTAATCCTTGAAACATTCTACTATGTGGGTCTTACAAATTTCTTGCAAAGGTCATCAAAGAATTTGGCAGATTCTTATTAGTCTTGTCTAAAATCTCCCACCAAAAATTCATTCGAATAACTAATCCTAGCCTATACTACCCCGCATTGCATTGTGTGTCAACAAAATAATCTAATCCATCTACAAAAATGTACAAAGAAAATCAGGATCATGCCATGTCTTTAGAAGCCTCAAAGCATTGTCTTGAAATCATTTCCATCATTTAGTAGTGATAGCTCTATCGAGTTTGAATAATGGGAAATTGATCATGTTTTCTCAAGGCCATCTTCATACAGCTTGCACATTGCAAGGATATCTTCACCTCCTTCACAAAACAGAGGCTGCAATATATGTTATCTTACCTTGGTTGAAAGGCACAACCTAAAATAGTTAGGACAAGATCAAGTCTTATTTGAGTGCTATCCATCTCTCCACAAACTGAGTCTTTGGTTAGATCACATCCGTGGCTACAAAACAACACACATCATGATCTATTTGTCTTCAAGCTTCATGCCATATTTATGATCTGCTTAGATTGAAAAGGAGAAAAAGTTGGGTACGAACACTTCCTTTGCAATCCGGACCAGTGGTACCCCAAAAATCCATCTATAAAGGAATATATTTCACGCCCAACGACTCCTTCCAAAATATCTTCAGTGAAGGGGGTTGTAAAAGGATCAATGACACAAACTACATTCAGCTCCCTATAATCCATGCAGATCCTAATCCACCCATCCTTATTGATGTTGATTACCATCAAACTTATCCATTACAATTCTTCCACTGCTTCAATGATCCTGAAGCTATCATTTTTTCTATCTCCTCCTTAACCTTTATGCGTAAATTGGGATTCATTCTAGTAGGGTCTCTTCCTGACCAGTGCGCACCATCCTTCAACTTTATCCTCATCTCCCCCAAGGAATGGTGGATGCCTTTGAGCTCATGGTACCCACGCGGGAATAAATCCTCAAATTTACACAATAGATCTATGACCTTAGAGAATTCCTTCTTTGACCAAGTAATCTCCAATGATAGCCTCCTTAGGTTCCTCTTCTGAGCTGATGTTAACCTTATTTATCTTTAAGGGCTCATGGTAGGTGCATGTGCGAGTATTAGCACTATCTACTACCTCGCGCATCCCTATAGAATGGCTAACATCTAAGATTTCTGCTTCCTCCCCATTAATCACATACACCAACTTCCCTTTCTATTTTTCTAAACACATGTGCTTAAGTTGTAACTCTTCGTTTCTTCTACTTCTTCTTCAAAGCACACCTCCAAACCTAGTTCACCTAGTAGTTCCAACAACCTATCTTCTGCCATGGCACTATCCCCCATGGTAAGGTGCTTAACAACTTATAATTCCTTATCAACTGATGGCTTGGTACTTTGATATTCAAATGTTTGAATGAGGTTAGCTACTAGCTCTTACCAATTTCCTGTTTGGTGGCGTGTCTCAGAATGTATGTACCATGCACACGTGCAACCCTGTAGTGTAGAATACAACTTGTGTACCCAAAGGGATGGTGGCAAATATTTTGTGCCTTCTCTCTAGATCCTCTCACACTCCTGGATATGAAAAGAGGCGGGCTCCTTACCATGGTAGTCCTTGAAGGCGGTGAGCATGTTTCTTCTAGAAAACCTGACGGAGAGAGAAATTCTCACCTCATGCCATTTTAAAAGGCTCTCTTGATGTGTATCCCACCACCGTCTTTGTTGTTCTAAGTAGGACATAACTTAGCATCCCTCTCATTCCTTTTCCTCCTTCCACTAAGCTTCCATCTCCTATAAAAATATCTCAGGGAAGGCCCCTCCTGAATACTTAGGTAATTTTTTTCCTCCTAGGCACCGGACCATACACACCTTTGTTAATTTTGTTACTGATCCTCTCAACCATTTTCTTGATCAATTCATAAGTCCCATGCACCCAATTATCACATGTTAGGCTGGTGGTGTCACTTACTAACTGACCAACCTCAAACTGGATAAATCCATTGATAGGATGGATTATCTCTAGGTCCCTGATTGAGCACACATATATCCTGTTCGAAATTCTTCTCCCAGAGGTTCAGTATAGGGCATCAACTTCCCATCATCCAGGGGTATAATGACCTGCTCCTCCTTATTTTCAAAGATGATGTACCCTTTTTTGAACCAAAGGTCTGCATTGTTCTTGTAACACCATGGGCACCCAAGTAGTGCTAGAAAATTTGCTTTGCCTCGACAAGCACCAAGACTTCGAAGTCCCAAGTAAACCTAGCTCACGGATAGTGATAGCTGCATCCTTGAAGACACTAATGGGCATTGCCTTAGTCTTGTTTTACATATACAACACATTCAAGGATGGTTGTAATGTAGATCTTCCCATCTTATGCCATGCATCCAGAGTTAGAACATTGACCTCCACACCTGTGTCAATGAGGATATTACTAAGGAGCCATCCATCTACAACTGCATTCAATGTGATCTCTTTGTCATAGTCAAGGTTGTGAGGGGGAAGGTTTGTATGAAATACCTACCTCTCACACTCTCCTCTAGCGCATGGTATCTTCTCTCTCAACCATGATCCTAGTAAGGGAATAATAATCTCTTGCCTTAGCATTTTACATACTTCCTTCTCCTCATCTAGGTCATACCTTGGCACCTCAACTCTCCTTCCTTGTTCCTCCCTCCTGTACTTCTCCTTTAGACACTAGATCTACCCTTTGAAACTCCAAATGACATCCATAGTGTCTTGATATACCTCCTTTTGACATACAGGTCTAGTGTACTTTCCATGAACTACTTCCTCCCTTGAAACCAGGTTCTTTTACCTTGGTATCTCTTTTACACGTATGGCTTATGCTCTTGTTATTACCAAAACTAGATCCAAACCTAAATCCCATGTTACCCATGGCATCCACTACATTTTTGAATTTTTGATGCTTGACCATTGTACTACCCTTGTTTTTCGAATGCTTCGATTCATGTGTTTAAACAACTCCAGAACTCCTCATACTTGTGCTTCTTTCCGCATCATGAGCACTGCAATAAGTCTAGGCACTCTTGTTTGTAATGCTCGTAGACCCATAATTGAAATAGGTTCCACGCGGTAACTTAGTCCTTCCTCCCCGTAGTTACCACAACCACATAATCCTCCTCAAAACCCCTTTTGCACGCGCCTCCATCTACGCACTACTCATAATGGCGATCATCACCCTTGGAAATACTAGAAATGCTAGTCCTGGGTGCACCCCATGATCAATGGCCTCATGGATCTGATCAATGAGCCTACAGTCCTTAATATCATGGGTTGTAGAGGTGCAGATCTTATAGTAGCAAGACACATTCTTCCAGATTGTGCGTTGTAACAAGGGGCATCTACTTGCATCATGGTCCCCATGAAAATTTCACATTTCATCATGCCACAAAGACATACCGTCCTCTGGGGGAAATTATCCTTAACATGCCCCTCTACTTCACAATCTATACACCATAAACCAATGCAAGTCTCATGGGCTGAGTTTGTAGACAACTTCTCCAGATTCTTAGCCATAGCAACAATTTGAGCCTCTAGGAATGGGCTAACACTAGTATCAATACTACCAACAACCTCGGCACAAAGAGTAGCTTCCAACACTTTGTGTGGGTCTGTGAAAGTTTTATGAGATAAAGCCCTTCTAAAAGGTGTGATCAATCCTCCAACAAACCACTGAGCATGCTATGAAGGGTGAATATCATATGATAATTTAGACAAGATATTTTTAAAGCATGCATCATACTCTACACACTCTCTACCATTCCTTGTTGAATCTCTTCAAAGTGTTGATGCTCTTCTGTTCAAACTTAGGGATGTGGAATTATGCCAAAAATGCATTCTTTAAAGTACTATAATCCATCACTGTTTGATGAGGATCATATTTCCTATACCAACTATGCACGCACCCTTATAACTTGGTTACAAACTAACTTGACTTCTACTCCAGGGGATGTGATACCCTTTGCGCACCATAGTAGTTCACACTCATGAACATGTTCGACAAAATCCTCAATACCTCTATAATCTAGAAAGTGTAATGACATCTCAAAGAAGACTTGAGGGGGTAGCTGGGGCCCTTGTCCTCCTGATCTAGAGACTTGGTTCCTTCCGGTGTTTCCTCCGCCATGGGATCCACTAGGTCCACTAGGTCATGTGCCTCCTAAGCCACTAGATCCACTAGAACCAATAGGTCCACAAGGTCCTATAGTATTCATGCCAAGTGTCCCAACAGCTCCACTAAACTATTCACCGATGGTCCAGTGATAGTGCCCCACTATGACTATTGTACCCAACACCACTCCTAGATGCGAGACTGAAGCCTTATATACTGGCTCCTTGTCCAAAGACTCCTTTGAATATTGGAATATGTGTAGCCATAGAAGTGGGAAATGAAAAATTTTACCTCCTAGGTGTAGATATATCACTTCCACTAATATCAACTGGGTCAATGATACTCCTTCCTGGTTCTAGAAAACCAAGTGCTAAGGTTTGGTCACTAGGTGGGTTTAGATATGTACCAATGACTCTTATTTCTCCATGTGAAAACTCTCACCAGAAGCTGAAGGGGTCTCTCTTATGTGTTTTCCAAGATAGGGAAGCACGATCTACTCAAGTTCCATATCCTCCAATTGAACCTTGACTCCTTCCCACAATTTCTGCCTCCATAGATCCATCACACTTGCAACCTCACGTCATCTAGAAATATCCCTTTCACACACTTCACTATACTTGAGAGGTCTCTCTCCCTCCCTTTCCTTCGCCGTCGTAATATTTGCCATCTTCCTCCACCGTAGCTCCCTCATCTAGCACTCGAATGGTCTAGCCATCCATTGGAAATTCCTCTAAACCAAAAGTAACAACTAGGATCTTCATTTCTAGAGGGATAGTACGTAGAAATGATCCTCTAGGCTCCTACAAAACTCAAACTCAAGTAACCCTCGGACAAATATGTGTAAATGGTGTACTCTAGAGTGTTGTTAGCCAATACTACTTTCCACCAATGATTCACAACACGTGTCCACATCAGATCTACATCCTACAACCTCTGGTAATATTTTTGGGTCCACATGTGTGATCCATAATGCCAACTTGATCTAGATGCATACACTGAGAGCCATTCATACAGCTCTACTGGGAAATAATAGAAAAATGTTTCATATAAATCATGGTAGAGGTTCTCTTCTACCCATTTATGTGCATCAAACTCAGGTCCAGTGTTGAATCTCTAAGAAAATTCATCCTCTGTGCTCTTCAACCATGATTCAACACTTTCCAAAGTTAACGGCTCTGTCATTACTCACTACAAAAATCATGTTGTATGTTATTTCCCACTACAACTTTGAAAAGAGGTCCCAAAGATCGAACCAAGATGTAGTCATTTTTACCCTTATCACAAAAGAAAGGTACCCCATGCGCATCGACCTATCACCCAACGGATGTTGGGCACTCACCGAGGCACGTGCGGGTGCCGAGTCTCTCTTTTATGTGAGTTTAGTGGGAAACATCAGCATTTATGATTTGTGCTTAAGATATTTAAAAGGATTTAAGACACTAAAGAACCATAGAGCTCAGAACGGCCTCTAGATCCTTGCAGTCATTATGGATAGAAAGTACTTAACAAATTATATAACCTATACCATAATAAAAAGAATTATACAAGCATCCATACTTAGTAAAAACATAAATGAAAGAGAACCTATGAGAAAGATGTAAGCATCGAATGATTGATATTCATATTCATATAACTGGTAACCTCATTACATCCATGGAGCATTATAGAATGTCACAAAGAAAAGACCATAGTCATGCATTACAATCTGGAATAATGTAGCTAGGCTATCAAAAGAAAATTGCAATCCCCATACCCATTATACATTATTTCCCAAATACCATTATCCACTAATAGAGTTCTTACAAAATTTCTATAGAACTCCACCCTCTTTTTGTTCTCTCCCCATTTACTCTACACATGCTTGTATTTATAGCCTTTTTGGGCTACCAACTCATCCTCCAAAGTGCCCTCAGATCCGATGCCAAGTGTCTAAATGTGGTTCTCCATGTGAGCATGCTCTTCTAGGCCTGAGCTTTCCACTTTTCACCATGATGTGCTTCTAGAAGCTTCTACCATAGGCATGCTCCTTCCTAGGCCAACCTATTGCTAGGATGGCACCTTATCCACTCAAAGCATGCATAGTTGGGTCATGATTTTCACATGTTCTATCTTGAACACCCAATTTGGCTAAGTCTCAAACCCTTGGTTCTGTCCATGTGCACCGCACATGCCACGTGCTTCCTTAAACCCTACCCTGTGCACTTTGCCCTGCACGCCTCTCTTCAACTAGGACCTGCATGCATACACACCTTTTGTACTTAGCCAACATTCTAGGGGCCCAACATTTGTCTTTTGTAATTTTATTATATTTATACATCTTACAATCTTACCAAAATTTAACTAATTTATTTTTCTATTTCCTTAGACACTAGTCCCTAGCCAAGCCACTAGCATCGATGCTCATGTGCTAATGGGTTCTCTTGTCCCTCTTTACATATTTCTTATCATTTTTTACCCCTTTCTATTTTTAATTACTTTTTACTACCTTGGGTGGGCCTTTGATTATCGATTACAAAAATTCAATCAAGGGAATCATATAAATATAATGTTATGTTTTCAAAATAAGGAACCAAGAACTAAGCATTACATATTATCACCTAAGCTTGCATTCAAAGAAATAAAGAGCATAAAAGGAATTCATATAACACTCATATAAGGGACAAGGGTTACATGACATCTCGCATACACATAGGAGGGGAAGTCTATTCTATCACATCCCACATACTCTATACATTTAATACATTGTAGATCCATCCCACTATCACGTGTAACTTGCACAAAGGCATCCTAGGGAATAATTTCTACACACACAAAAAAAACACCAAAAGAAGTACATGGATTTTAAGATGTATTGTATCACTTAGTCATAATTTCACTCTTCGAGTGACCATCGGGTCACTCTAACTCCCATTTTACATGTTTGATGTGGTTTTGGGTATGTATAGGTGAACTTAATTCTTGCAAGTAACAAGTACATTCAACAAACAAGGAGAGGATATGAAGAGATAAAAATAATCAATAATGAACCTTTTCTAACATAGAAGAAGCCATATTATGACTATTTACACACATCACAATGCCAGATCCAGTCTCCAAAGCACCAAGGATTTCCTTCCTTCTATGGGTTCCCTTGTCCCGCATTATTCTAAGTTATAGAACCTCAAGAGATCTTTGATGACACTACCTAAAGTCTTCTTCATATATTCACCTTCCCGAGATCACTTCAGTTTTCTCATAAAAAAGCTAAGCCTCATTATATATCTCTCTCTTTCTTAGGGTTTGACATTTACATGATTATTTTCTTTTGTCTTCACTATATATTAGATTTTATGCATCATTATTTATATTAGTTACTCTACAACTAGATGTAATCTAATTTAAATTAAATCATTTAGTTAACCCCCTTGTAAATATGTTCTCCAAAAATACCTAGACACTATGGATCTCCCTATTAATATGTCACCTACACAAGTAAGTTCCATCTTTGATCGTCTCTCTAATGACTCTATTAGTCCTAATGTCACAACCAATCAATCCATTTGTAAGTCAATTCAAGGGTTATATTTTTTATTTCAGGGTATGGAATCCATGATTACATCCCTCATACCTGTAATATACCATCTCAAGGTTGTTTCTCAAGCCCATGCTAGTTCTTCTTCTCCACTTCATTCTAATCCCATGTCTACTACATGTGCTCATATAAGTGAATCCCAAGTCTTACCACTACCCACACCTCTCAAGTTTGATCTAAATGCTAAGCAACATGATATTATTCCTAATCTCCTCACTCACCAGTTGATCAAATTTCCAAGTACACATTATTACCCTCTCAGTATCAGCTTGAAAAATACATAGGTCTCCCATTTTGTAATTATCATAGAATTAACGGACATAGTGACAATGATTCCTATGCTTTGTGATCACTAATTAAGCACCTTGAGCATTAGGGTTTTAATTCATTTTTATACAACATTCGCTTCATGCTCATATCTTATTGTTAAATCCCATTGGTCTCCTAAATCTACTCCCTTTATGTCTAATGAGAATCATTCCATAATCACTAATGTTCCTTCTTCAGTAGTCAAGATCTACCTATCCAACCCATTCCAACTAAGTAGTATCCTTTAAACATACTTCCTCCCTCCTCTCTGATCAAACCTTCTACAAGTTGTTACCAATTCCAACCAACCAGCCAACTCTCAAAATATGTACCCCATCATCTCCTCCTATTAAGAAATATACAACATTTCTAATTCCAAATAAACAACCATCATCCAACGAAAAGAAACCAATTCACCCAAAACAAGTGTGATCAATCACCTACTTTTATTTACTCTATTTAACCCATAATCTCATGTTGGTCATACTCTTTCTCCTACCTACCATTATGTCAGCGATATGTTTTCTTATGATACATATAAAAATCCACCATATATCTCCATCACATGAGAACTTAATGGCATAACACTTTCTCCCCCTTCCATCACTATTTGTTGTCTTTAGTGTTTACTACCACACTTTACGCTTTGTGATTCATACTCAATTTATTGGTACACACATTGTTTTTTCATTACCCTATGACACACTCTCATGCTAAGGTTCACACTTAATTGTTGAGGTAACACTACATTAGTAAACCCTACATTACACACTTCATGTTTTGTGCTTCATGACATATCTTTTCTAGCATATACTCACATACGACAAACCCATTTATCGATGACATACTCTTATTCTATGGTTCATTCTTGGTGTTGAGGGGAATTAATAAATTAACCTCCTTTTATGTACATCCCTAGTGGAAACGTGGCTCCTTCCATCCTCACATATTAAATACCACAATATCACATTTATGCTACATTTTCATAACTTGGTTGCATTTATTTTTAATTGCTTATACTACTTACATGTTGCACTTTAATTACTGTGCTAGATGGACTCTAGTATGTCATTATCTTTATCATATAAACATATGCATTCACTTGATCTCTTGAAATGAAGTTATATATATTACATCTCCTTACATGATGCATGATGCTCGAAAATGAATATATTCTTAGTCCCACCATAGATCCTATGGGCATCTTGAATACTCTTACATATTACAAGTTCTATTTTCACATTATTTACTACTCCTCATTATAGTCAATTTACTTTTCACTCGATATATACATGATTTGACATCATATTTATCTTTCTAACATGCTAATGAGTGCTTCACGTGTATCATTTTCCTTGCATGACTATATAGAACCATGGCTATCTGTCACATATTTATTGCTATTGTTTGCTATTATTTATAGTCTATGCCCTATGTCTTAAGTGTTCATTATGTGCTTTTGGCTGCTTCAGCCCCTGATTATCTCATGAAATTGTGAGTGATGTCCCTTGTATGAAACCCACTTGTTGTGATCCATCTTGTTTGAATTATCTTATCTTTCATGATTAGTTACTTTCTACTAACACTTGTTACTAGCCTAGTTTGTTTACATGTGCCTTGGTTTCTACCATGCACATCCCCTACCCTTGCATGTATCCACTTCATATCAGATTTTGGTCCTCTCATTTGAACCGCATTCTTTGACCGATGTCGCATGAACCCCAAACAAGGGAGCATACATTGGGTGAATTAATCACCCCTACATCAAATTATAGCTATAGTTTAGATATACATAATACAAAAATAACACAGGTATATAGTCATAAAAATCCATAATTAGACATGGACTTCATAAATAGAGAAGACAATAGAACCCATACTTAGACAAGAGCACTGGCACTTGTGTCCTCCCCTGGGTATTAATGTCCTAGGGGTAGAAACTATTATTTGCTCAAGACAACATAGTATTCACAAGAGTTCTGGGTAGCAAGAACTTAAATACAATTACAAAATACATTTTTTTCTACAATCAGTTATAATACATCTGCATACAAATATAGAACAACATGGAATTAATTGAGATGTACCATCTGCAGTGGTGCTCATCCTAGCAGTCATGGAAGGAGAGTAAAACACTCTTCTCTTGGTTTGATATCGCCCAATAACTCACTCTTAGTGTGAGATCACCCAAAAACTCATTCTTGGCGTGAGATCTCCAAAAACTCACCATCAATAGCAAATTCATTAAATCGGGATAATTCTCTATCTTTTACACTATTTACATATCACGTAAACACTTTCCTTTAACAAACTTTTGTTCTTATACATGCATTAATTTAATTTATCATATATGAGACTCTACTACTTTCTCACTCTTCTTTTACAAGTTCATCCTTAATATGCAACAAGAAGCAACCTACACTAGCAAATACAAGTTTATAATAACATGAAAAATTCATATACACTTCACCCCTAGGGTCCACTTCCCTTTCCTAATATCCACACTTCATTTTGTGATCATTTCATGCTTCACTTTTCCACTTGGCATGCTATTAGACACACTATCCATATGATCATAAAGGTCTACATCTTCTTTCTACTTTATCATATTGAGTATTCACTCAATAACATAAAATGGGGAAATGTAAACACAAAATCTATACACTTGGGTACATTTCTAGGTCCTAAAAGCATGCTAGCATTTACATGATTCTAAGCAGAAAACTAGTAATTGACAACTCCCTTTAGCCTTTTACTTTGTCTTATGCACTTTTATTGGCTTTATACATATTACACTCTTGTTGGCATTTGACTATTGTATATTTCTATTCCCTTAGACACTAACACCCACCATGAAAATAGTGCAAGGTACTCATGTCCTCATGGGTGCTCTTATCCATATTTAGATCTTTCTTATCCTTTTGGACCCCTTTCACTTCTTAATTACTTCTTACTACCTCTGTCGACCTTTCAGTTGTCAAATATGAAATTCAAACAAGGGAATCATATAAATACACAATTATGTTTTCAAAATAAAAGACCAAGCACTAAGCATTACTTATTATCACCTAATCTTGCATTCAAAGGCACAAAGAGCATCAAATTGTAGACAAAATCACGCACTTGGGTACATTTCTAGGTCCTAAACACATACTAGAATTCATATGATTCTTAAGTGAGAAAACTATTAATTGATAGTTATCTTTGGCCTTTTGTCTATGTTTCGTATTTCCTATTTGATCTTACATGATCTACATCTTAGTCGATTCTTTACTTGTTCATATTTTATGGCTTTAGACACCATCGCTTAGGCGCCTCATCCCCTCTAGGTGCCCCTTACCTCTTTCTATATTACTAGCCTGTTTTGGGTCTCTTTAATCTTTTGGGCATCTTATTTTCTTATGGGTTGTCCTTCTAGTTATTAATTATACAATTCAACCAAGGGAATCATATAAATACATAGCTATATGATCAAAATAAGGGAACAAACTCTAAGCATTATATCTATCACCCAATCTTGCATCCAAATGCATCCAAAGAACTCATAGGTATCCATCTAGCATCCATACAAGGGATAAAGGACTGTACTTTCTACATATACACTAAATATGAAAAGGGAAGTTTATTATTCCATCCACACATGTTATACATTGTTATATTCTAGATCTATCCCGTTATCAAGTGAAAATTACACTAGGGCATCCTAGGGCACCATTTTCACACACTCATAGGAAATACATGGAGTTTGAGATGTAGTGAAGTGCTCGGTCAAAATTCCACTATGTCTAGTGGCCGTTTGGGTCATTTCGACTCCTCATATTACATATTTCTTTTTTAAATTTGATGCATTTTTATAGGTTTTACTGATGAAAATATATTTTATAGGTTATAACAACCCTTGGCAATTAAGGTGTGACATACATGCGTCCAATAGCAACACTTTTGTAACACAAGATTTTTTTTTTTTGAGTATTTCCATAGTCATGGGTGCCCAACAAGAGACTCGACACCCATGAACCCCCGAACTAGTCCGAAGCCCTAGTCTAGCTTTATCCAACAGCTCCATATTTTATAGTACACATTTGTGACGATCTACCCTTTCTATTCATCATTTTTCTAGTGTAGATCAATTTTAGGAAGAGTGTAAATCAGATAATTCATTATTTCCCTCTCTTACACTTAGGGTTTCATAATTTATTATCGTATTTATTGTTTCATAGTTTATCTAGCAAAAATACTTCATTATTTTTATCAGTTACTAAGTAATTAGGTTTTTACAAAAACATATTTTTGTTAAATCACAAAGGCATCCATCTAGCACTCATATAAGGGACAAGGTTTGCATCACATCTACATAAATAGTATAGGAGGGGAAGTCTATTCTATTCCATCCCATACATTTTATACATCCGGTACATTCTAGATCTATCTCGTTATCACCGTGAAAATTGCACAAGGGTATCATTTCTACAATCACACATAAGAAATACATGGATTCTGAAATGTATTGCGATGCTCAGTCATAATTTCACTCTTCAGGGTGACCACATGGCGTCAGTATGACTCCCATTATATATTTTCCTTTTAGGTTTGATGTGGTTTATGGGTATGTGTAGGTGAACTTATTTATTTCACGTAATAGGTACCTTTGATTATCAAAGAGAAAATATTAGGAGATAAACAAGAATAAAAATGAATCTCTTCCAACATAAAATAAATCAGATTTTAACTATTTACATGGTCACTAGTTCCCGATCCGGTGCCAAGTGACTACATGCTCCTTCCATTCTCGCGAACGCCCCTGTCCTATGTGTTTCTCGTTTCGAACCTCTAGAGATATTTGATGACAATTCCTATAGTATAATTGACATATTCACCTACCTAGATTACTTCTATTTTTCTCAAAAATTAGCTAAGTCTCATTATATATCTCTCTTGCTTAAGGTTTGACATTTACATGATTATTTGCTTTTATCTTCATTGTATGTTAGCACTCAGTACATCATTATTTACAATAGTTACTCTACAACTAGATTTAATTCAATTTAAATAAAATAGTACCTCATTTTCCTAATCCAAGAGGGGCCATTATTTATATTTTCATACATAATTAAGGTCCTAAAACTATTTCATTAGTCTTAGAGTGGATTTAAGAGTTTTATTAATATATCAACCTATTTCATGTAAGTTAGTGTAAAACCTAGCTTTCCCAATGGGGAAAGGAATACTTTGTTACACCTCTTGTCCCTTTTTCCCCAAGGTGATAAAGGGGAAAGAAATTCCACCACATGACATTATTTTAACTATCTAATCACCCAGGTTTAGTCAAGATAATCCGAGTTAAGTCTAAGTTGAGTATGAGTGAGAATTCATACTTAGCCAATTTTCCATTATGCCACATGTCACCACCTTACTTCAAGGCACAATTTTGTCTCCATTTTATCCCTCTTTTCCCCAAGGGGATATATGGGACAATAAATTGTGCCACATACCCATTCTTATCCCTTGAACACTCATATGACCCTACTCGGGCATCACAAGCTCATTTTTCAGCTCTTATGCTCAACCACTCAACCCCTCATGCTCAAAATTGCATCTAGGCTTGTTCTTGGGTGAATTTTTTTCCCCATTTTCCACACTATCCAAGAGGAAATGAGGTAAAAATATTTCTACCATGCTCATTCCTAGCTCTTGATCACTCACATGACCTCTCCCAACTTTCATGGGTGATTGTCTAGCTCCTCTATCTCATTCATCTTCACCCCAATGCTACCACTTGTCTACATCTTGCTCCAAGACACACTTTAGATCCCCTACTATCCCTTATTTCCCAATTTCACAATAGAAACAAAATATTAACCTTACTCAAGATCTCATTTAACGTGGGTTTAAACCATGGTCAACAAGGTCAAATAAAAGTGAAATAAAATACGTTATAACTTATTTTGGACTGTTTCTTCAACATAATTATCTATTCCTCCATTTTTTATGTTTTCACACCTTCAAAAATCCATTAATTTTTTTCATGCCATAGTATTTAAAATATGACAAGATACGTCTTTGTTTCCTCAAGATTCAAAGCAGGTGAAATCATTTGAAAATTGGAGCAAACAATCATCAAAAATTCTACTTTCACGCAAGCCAATTTTTACACCATGAAGTATATGATTTTTAGGGATATTGAGGACTATTTTTCCTCTCAACATTATTCCCTCCTTGAATAAATTTTCACTTTTGTGAAGATCCAGTGGGTGAAAATATTTGAAAATTTGAGAGGAGGATCTCCCAAAAATATCTATTTTTGTCTAAGACATTTATTTCTCGATGGGGTTGTTAATTTTTCAAGATATGGAGGACTTATTTTTCTCATTATTTTTCCCCCTCTAATGAAAAAATAATTTTCCCACTCATCTGGATAAAGGAATCATATAAAATTTGGAGGATGGAATTTTGGAATAAAACCTAGAATTTCAATACTATTTTTTTTGCAATCCAACATTTGCATGTGCACTTATTAAAAATATCATATGTTTATGATGGTGCATGTATAAGAATATCATGGGGTTAAATAAGGTGAATTATAAGCATCCGCACTACCCCAAATAGGAAAGAAACATCAAGAAGTGAAAATAATGTAAAATTGCTAAATATAACACCTTCGACCCTACCTTCTAATAATATAAAGTTTCCAATTTCAGCCAGAAAGTTAGGAATTAGAGAACAAATATGCTGAAAAAATTCCTCAAATCACAGCAGTAGGAAACTATATAGCAGAAGTATACATTCAGAAATATAACAACATAAATAAATAATTCACAAAAGAAGACAAGACAAGATTTAACATGGTTTACCCAATGTGGGCTACATCCATCAAGAACTTGCTTATATTTTATTATCAACAAGAGTAAAAAAACTCTCACAGTCTTCTCTCAATTATGAACTTGCAATAGAATTCCAAAGATGCTAAACCACAATTGACACCCAATTTCTTAACCTTGATCACTCTTGATCACTAAGACTCAAGACCTCTTGAACACACAAGATATCTTCAAGATACCCTAACACCTCTATTTATAGGATTATAATCCTTTAAGAAGTCCAAAAGCTGACCCTAGAAGTTTGAAAGTCATGACCTTTCATCTTCCCATGGCTGGAAAAGAAACTGTCATGACCTTTCATCTTCCCATGGCTGGAAAAGAAATGGTCATGACCTTTCATCTTCCCAATTTGAACTCCACACTTTAATACTGATTTGAGAAGACCAAAAACAAGCTCCACACCCCAACAATCTCCCACTTGGAGACTGTTCCTACTGAGTAAAGTTATCAACCCTTCATTATCAACCATGAAGGCCAATAAAAGTTGAACATAACTTCAAATTCTCCCTTATGACCACCTTGTTCATCATATCCACAGGATTCTAACTGGTATGAATATTTCCTAGCTTCAAATTATCTTCTTCCAAAGCTTCCTTGATGAAATGATATCTCAATTGAATGTGCTTCATCCTAGAGTGAAAAGTGGATTTCTTCGCTAAATGAATAGAACTATGAATATCACTTGTGTAGTATTCCAACTTCCTTCTTATGACCCAACTCATCAAGCAACTTCTGTAGCCAAATCATCTCCTTGCTTGCCTCTATGGCAGCAACATACTCAGCCTCTGTGGCAGCAACATACTCACCATGTGTATCACTAATGTAAATACATAAAATATCGTGCTCCTATAATTTAAATCTCATGCCATGTTTGAATCTACATAACCACGTAATGTAGTTTCTGATCCACCAAAACATAATGTTGCTCCCATGGTCCCTCTCAAATACCAAAGGATCCACTTCACTACCTGCCAATGCTCTCTACCTGGATCACTCATAAACTTGCTCACTGCTCCCACTGCATGGGCAATGTCAAGCCTAGTGCATACCATAACATACATCAAGCTACCAACTACTGATGAGTATGGTACCCTAGACATCTATATTTTATCCTCCTCAGTCTTGGGACTCTGCTCCTTTGATAATTTAAAGTGACCTGCCAAAGGGGTACTAACCGGTTTAGCATCCTACATACTAAACCTCTCCAAGACCTTATTTATGTACTCTTCTTGAGATAACACCAGCTTCCTCTCTTTCTTGTTCTGAGTTATTCTCATATCAAGGATTTTGTTTTTTCCCCAAATCCTTCATAGAAAAGGAGTCACCTAGTTGCTTCTTGAGTACCTTTATTTCCTGCATGTTCTTCCCTACAACAAGCATATCATCCACATATAGGCATAGAATAATATAACTACCATCAAGAAACTTCTTTATGTACATGTAATGGTGTGAGTGACACCTAGAGTAACCCTACTCTTGCATAAAATTGTCAATGCCATGGAGCTTGTTTCACACCATACAAGCTCTTCTTCAATTTGCACACTAACCTCTCCTTCCCTTTTACTTCATAACCTTATGGCTATTGCATATAAAATTCCTCCTCCAACTCACCATAAAGGAATGTAGTCTTCACATCCAACTGATCTAAGTGCAAGTCTTCTAGTGCTACTAAACCAAGAACAGTTCTAATAGAAGTCATTTTAACAACAGGATAAAAAATTTCATCAAAGTATATACCTTTCTTCTGCACAAATCACTTGACCACAAACCAAGCCTTGTATCTTTTCCTACCTCCATCTTCCTCTTTGATTATATACATCCACATGCTCAGTAATGATCTCTTTCCCTTAGGTAGCTCCACCATATCCCAAGTCTAGTTTTCCATAAGAGATCTATGCTCTTCATCCATGGCCTGCTCCCACTTCTTCCTGGCATCGACTTGCACTACTTCCTCAAAGCACTCTGGCTCTCCACTATCAGTGAGTAATAAATAATTCAAAGATGGAGTAAATCATTCAAGTTCCCTGATTACGCTAGAAGACCTTCTCACCTTAGGAGTTTGGGGTTCCTGATGAGTAGGTTCCGAACCTGGTTGTGTTAGAAAATGTTGCACCTAAAATAGCCCTGGACACCTTGTTATCCGTAATGTCCTCTAACATTGTGGATTTTTATTTGATTCCTCTTTTTGTTCCTAAAACTGATCTTTATACATGAATTTTCCATTAAAGACAATATCTCTAGACCAAAATATTTTCTTATCCTTAAGACTCCAAACACGAAAACCAAATTCAACCTCACCATATCCAACAAAGGTGCAGTTTTCAAAATTAGCCTCTAACTTTATCCTATCATATTTATCAATTTGAACAAATACCTCACATCCAAATACTCTAAGAAATGAGTAATCAATTCTCTTACAGACCAAGCCTCCTCGGTGTACCTCCATCCAAAGCCATAGAGGGTCATCTGTTAATTAGATAAACACATGTGCTCACTTCTTTTCCCAAAACATGAGTGATAACCCCACATGTAACCTCATGCACGTAGCATGCTCCATGATTGTCCTGTTCATTATCTCTAAGACTCCATTTTCCTATGGAGTATTTGGAACCGTTCTTTTCCTGTAGATCCCATTTATCGAACAATAATTAAGAAATTCATTTCTACAATACTCCCCTCCATTATCCAACCTGAGACATTTCAACTTGAGACATGTTTCATTCTCAACCAAGGCTTTCCATATTTTAAAGTTTTCAAACACATCATATTTATTTATAATGCAATATACCCAAAATTTTCTAGTTGCATCATTAATGAAAGTGACATAATAACATGAACCACAAATAGAGTTTACCTTAGCTGGCCCCCATACATATGTATGCACTAAATCCAACTTACCCTCCTTCCTAGTAGGTCCAACCTTGAGGAATCTCACCCACTTCTGTTTTCCATAAACACAGTCCTCACAGAAGTCTAAATCTAACTCCTTTAATCTGGGCAACCTATCCTTTATAATCTGCATGCCCTTTTGACTCATATGACCGAGTCTCTGGTGCCAAAAAGTTACATCTCCATCTGTAGTAACTAAATTACAATAATCAACACCACTGGTTAAATACAAAGTACCAGTTTTCTTACCTCTTGTAACCACAAGAGCTCCCTTGGTAACCTTCTAAGAATCTACTATAAAACTAACCATACAGCCATCACTTCCTAGTTGACCTGCTGATATCAAGTTACTCCTCAACTTAGGCACATGTCTAACATCCTTAAGTAGCTATGTGTTCCCATTCTACAATTTCATCTGAACACAACCTTTCCCTACTGTTTCAGCATGGTTCATCATCACCAAGATATACATGTCCAAACTCTCCTTAAAAAAATTAGTAAAGTAATGTATATGTGGGGTGGCATGGAAATAAGCCCCTGAATCTAACACCCAAGACTCACAAAAATTATCTAAAGAAAGAATTAAGGCATCCTGAAAAACATCACCTGCTACCACATTTACCTCTTTAGTGTCCTCCTTATTGTTCTTTTTATCCTAAAGAGCCCAACAATATTTCTTAACATGACCAACCTTCCCATAATGCAAACATTCTATCTTACTCTTGGAATTTGACCTTCCATGATCATTTAACTTCCCATGGTTATCTTTCCCCTCTGTTCTTTTGTCTCCTTCGATCTCCACTATTAAAGTGCTTCCAAAAGTAGAAGAATCTTCGGTGCTCTTCCTTCACATTTCCTTACTTAGGATCACACCTATTACATCCTCAAACTTTAGCTTTGAATTATTAGAGACTGAATTACTTACAACCATAACCAAGTTGTCCCAACTATTTGGTAAGGAGAAAAAAATCAACAAATCCCTGACCTCATCATCAAATTCAATTTTTACTGAGTTTAACATACTCACAACCGTATTAAATTCATTCAAATGAATAAAAATAAAACCATTCTCAGACATCTTCATATTAAATAACTTTTTCATCAAAAATATTTTATTAGAGGCAGAGAGTTTTTCATATAACTTCTCCAATAAGACTCATGAGACATTTTGTGGTCTTCTCCTATGATATGTTAAAAGTAACCGAAGATGTAAGGCATAACCGAATTTTCCTAAGTGCCTTTCTATCCAAAGCAAATCCCAATACTCATCTAACATGGATATAGGTTTCTTTACTTTTCCAACCAAAGGAACATGGAGGTCCTTTTAATATAAGTAATCCTCCATTTTCATCTTCCACAAACCAAAGTTCTACCCATTGAACTTCTCAACCCTTGATATTCCCTCATCCACCATATCTCCCACTCAAAGCTAAACTTTCGTGTGATTTACCCTTCAACAAAAACCACCAAATCTACGATACCAGTTGTTAGGAATTATAAAAAAATATGCAGAAAAAATTCCTCAAATCATAGTAGTAGGAAACTATATAGTAGAAGTATACATGAAGGAATATAACAACATAAATAAATAATACACAAAAGAAGACAAGACAATATTTAACGTGGTTCACCCAATGTGGGATACGTCCACCAAGAACTTGCTCATATTTTATTATCAACAAGAGTAAAACAACTCTCACAGTCTTCTCTCATTTATGAACTCACAATAGAATTCCAAAGATGTTAAACCACATCTAAACCACAATTGACACCCAATTGCTTAACCTTGATCACTCTTGATCACCTCTTGATCACTAAGACTCAAGACCTCTTGAACACACAAGATATCTTTAATATACCATAACACCTCTATTTATAGGATTACAATCCTGTAAGAAGTCCAAAATCTGACCCTAGAAGTTTTAAATTCATGACCTTTCATCTTCCCACCGATGGAAAAGAAACAGTCATGACCTTTCATATTCCCATGGCTGGAAAAGAAACATTCATGACCTTACATCTTCCCAATTCAAACTCCACACTTCAATACTAATTTGAGGAGAACAAAAATATGCTCCACACCCCAACACATAACACCTTATGACCCTACCTTATAATAATAGAAAGTTTATAATTTAGGCCCGTAAAGTTGTGGAAGATCCCATTTTTCTTATATTATTGCTTTTTTCCATCATCGTAAGCTCTAGAATATATTTTATGCCTTAAACTAGAAACTTAACCCTATTTAATTTGTCAAAGGATCCTAAAAATCATTCTAATCATATTTGTTTCATGGAGCATATCAAATCACATCAAGGCACATCAAGTGAAACCATGAAAATTATGAATTTGACAAAGAGTTTGAAAATATTCAAGAGCTCCATTGAAATTCAAATTCATCAAGAGGATGATCATCATAATCATGATGAGATAATCTCACTGTGAGTGAGGAAGGAAGTCATCTCAAGTAATGCATACCTCACGAAGTGTTTCTAAACACTTGATCCATGCTTGATAATGAGCTTGAATATTTCGGGTTAGAGGAGGTGGAGTTTTTGGTGTCTCAATGCAATTTAGAGGATAATACATGTAACTCATCTTCAAGCTCCATTCAGAGGCCATTCCTTCCATCTAGATAGGGATTCTAATTTTCATAAGAAGAAAATTTATCAAAAGGTTGTCCAAATGTCATAGGAATGTTTCCACTCAAGTGGCATCTCAATCGAGGAAGTGAATTATGAAGAGAAAAAGGGTGTCATCTTGTTCAAGATCAAAATTTGAAGCTCATGGAACAGGTTGATATTCTGTATGTATTGAATCCACAATAATCTCTCCTAGGATTAGGTTGAAGTGAGATAATTGAGTTGTGAAGGCACTCAAGATCACCATGTGTGAAGAATCAATAAATCATCCCATGGGAAACATATGAGAAATAAGGTATGTAAGCATCCCAAATATGATTTCATTCAAGAAGTAATCTAGAGTTGAGAAAGATAGTTATGTGATATTCATGTGTGGCACTATGTTCAATAACAATAAACTATACTCAATTCCATCTGATGTCATTCAAAATAGTGTTCTTAAACACTCAGTCAAACACCTAGTAATGTGTAAATTCTTGAAAGGAAGAAACATTACAACAGAGGACCAATGAACAAGAACCTCTAAAATAAAATATAATGAATATAGAGTTCACAAAGGTTCCTTGTACTATGAAACTTTGTAAGAGTGTGATAATCACTAAAAATCCCATAAAACCTCTTGAGTAAATAAATATTGGTCCATTTCTTCTCTCTCCTCTTTGTTAGCATCCAAATGTGTCTTTCTTGGTGGCATAACTTTCCCATAAGATGTATCCTAACAAGAAATCACATGAGAATTCTAGGGATTATCCCATTCAAAGAATATTCTAGAGCCAGGAAAGGAAAAAAAAGGTATGATCTTCATTCAGAGCATCATATTTACAAGAATGGGAAATCACCTTTGTTTCATGTGATTCCATCCACTTGGTAGTGTTATTAAACAATCACCTCAAACCTTATGGTGTGAGCATTTATCAATAAGGAAGGAATTTTCCATCACCTCATTTCATTCCAAAAGGTGGCCACATGAAAATAATTTCATTCAAGGGTAATTATTTCACTCGTATGATGAAGACCCATCTCAATAAGAGGAGTGTAAGCACACGAGTTTGATCATCATGGAGTTGTTTCTTGTGGTCATTGTGGTAAATTATGAAAGATAAGAAGTAAGAAACTGATATTTATGTCCTAAATCCTTATATTAAAACCATCATGTTTACGCCTCAATGTAGATATCATAACAATGTTATTCAATAATCATTCAATGTCTTTAACTATTTCTACATCTCATCAGAAGAGTAATTTGCAATCATGGTGTTCTAATTCCAAAAATAGTCACTTAGAAAATAAGTGAGATCAAGAACATCATGAAGCCTATAGGATGTTACAACATATGAATTCATATCATTAAGGAGATATTCATAAGAATCGCTCCATGTTAGTATCATCATGGGTGATGTTATCAGTCATTCCAAGTTCACTTTGCAATGCCTTGTAACAATGTTTATGAACAATTATTCACCACTTTAGATTATCTCACAACAGAAAATTCATATGTAATATTAGTGGTTGAGTTCAACAGGTAATAAGAGGTCAAGATTCTCATCCATGAATCATTTCCTCAAAGTTATATCAATAAAGCTTCATCTTCATCAAATCAATCAATACATTCTCTCTCTCCTCCCTTTCTCTCCATATTATAATTTTCAATTAAGAATGTAATTTTTGCTATTTTATCCTATTCACTTAAGTGACCCTCAATTCAACATTGTAAGATTATTTTTTCAATAATAATAAAAATACTCACTTCCTAGGAAGATGAAATGTCATAAGTGATGGGGATAGGTGAAGAGTCATGTGGGGGGTAGATGAAGAGATAATTTGTAATTCTATAAATTGGAATGGCTTCTCCATTCCAGGGGTTGGAAATTGTTGATTGAATGTATGTTGTTGATATTACCACTTCTACATCAAGCAATTAAAGTTGTACTTATTATATTTCTTGTCTTATATGCATCTATTATCTCTTTCTAGCTTTGCATACATGATAATATTCTAAAACCAAGAAAGGTGTCTCGCACCTTTGATAAATGAGTCAATGGAATTATGTGTCTATGATTTTTTTGTCTTATTTTTTTCATTATTGTGTTTTTATAATTAAATGTGGACCTATTATGATTATTGTATTGTAACACTATAATCCTACTCACAATAGTATCCCTCTCTACTTAATATTTCCCGACTCCCCTCTACATCCGTTTACTACTAATTCCTCCCTTGTACCTTGTATAAACATTTTCCATATGTTTAATGGAGTATTCCCATGTGATCTATGACTTAACAACCACCCAAAACTTTAGGGTAGTTTATATTCAATAATGGGAGACTCTCCATACATAAGAAGGAGGGGCTTATCCTCGTAATAATTGGAAGAAACCAATAATTTTCCTACATGACAAATTATTTCACCAACAGCTTTTGGTGATTCAATTGGGGAGAGATCTACCCTCTTGCACCCTTAAAGATATATGGAAATTTCAAAAATACATATTCCAAAATCAAAAAAATCATATGTCAAAGTAACAATTATATGTTAAAGGATAATCTATCAAATAATGAATCCATGTTATATTCGTTTTAGCATCATGATGACAAATTTTCAGAATTGGTGCTCAACACCAATAAGTGAAAACAACAATAAAAGAGAAGAATTTCATTGATCATGAATATTTCCAAGAGATGAACCATTTTCCCTACCATAGGATCTTCGGGAGGATTAATTTGAGGTAATAATTGATGGTTTTATTTCCAATCTTGGCTCTCCTTTTGATTTGCAAATACTCAATGATGAGATGGAGAAAATGGAAAAATAAAAATCTCCTTATTGAGATAATTTTGGATGAATGAAGAGAACATGGCCTCTAAAAGGATTTTTTCCCCATCATCATCAAAGGAGTGTAATGTTTATCATGACAGAAAGTAGGGAGTTTTCCCATTTCCTTACGAAGAAGAAGACTCTATAGTAGATTTTCAGGGTGGAGAAGAAGATTATCCTCATGTTGTAGCCCCAACACTATATTCTTCCTCATGTCATGATGATGATTTGATGAATCTTGAAGTGAAAGGTGTACCATTCCCATGCAGTATTGATCTCTTCTCTTTGTTAGAAAAGGGTGAAAACTAGGTATGTCCAATCTTCCAAGAAGGTAACCCCTAGATAACAAAAACTATGGACCATGAGGAAGAAAATTCTTCAAATGAGTCTTGGCCATGCAAAGATTAGATTTCCATCCATCTCCTTGAGACCCAATGCTAATATTTTTAAAATGAAGGTGAAAATTAGTATGTGGAAGCTTTAAAGGAGGAATCTGTGTAAGACATCTTAAATATAGCAGAAGAAATTTAAGACCCTCGAGTTAGTCTTGAGATCCTAACCTATGTCATGACAATGTAAGATAAGTTTGATTTCAGTTGTGATCCTTCTTTTGGTGCATGAAATTTCAATGATGAGACAACAAAAAGTATGTTCAATATTGTATTTGAAGCCTCAATGGATAAGTATGAATACAAAGGTGAGTGTTCCCTTTCCTATTTTTTCAAGAATATTGCATCCATGATGAACCAAAGGGTATAGACATTCTTGGATCTCCTAGCGATCTATTCTTTTATGAGATTAGTACCTCCTCTATAGAAAGTGATATCAAGGCCAGTGATGAGTTAATAGGCATAGATAAAATTCATTGGGAACAAATGAATGAATATGTGTGGGAGCCTTAGGAATGGAGCCAAAGTCAACTTGGTATCATCACCTCCCGATGCCTCAATAATCCTAGAAATGATCTCGTGTTGTAAAATTCACTCGGGGATAATGAATGATTTCATGAAAAAATCAAATGTTAAATTTTTGAGAACATAAAGAGAGTTTCCTTATGGTCATGAGGCATTAAGTTGAGAATATTAAAGGAAAGACTTCCAAGCAAGTAAAAAAGGGTCACTCAATGTAAAAGATTTTTCTATGAACAATTAGTATGAGGATGAAAACTTGTTTCTCTCTTTCTTCTCAAACCATGAAGATCCATCACAAGAGCATGGCATGATCAGATGATTATCTTTGAGCTTTGGAATTTTGAATTCAGCCCACTGTTCCATGATGGTACATACTTCTCTCAAGCTATTTTTGGATGTGTGTACATTCTTCTCCAACCTCAATAAATTTCCCTACCCCCATGTACCATAGTATCCATTGGGATTTGTTTTAATTTTTTTGTGTTTCCTTTCGATCAATTTTTTCCCTTCATTTTTTTGTGTTTGTTCGGTTTTCCCTTGTGTGAGTTCATGTCTTGTGTTGGTAGTGAAGAACTAACTCTATGGCCAAATTTTACAAGGAACTAGTCTTCTCACCCTTCATAAATATGAGGTTATATATTTTCATGTGAAATATCCCGAGTTAGATCCACCTATCCAATATCCCCGAGTTAGATTCAACTATTTTCATGTGAAATTACTAGCCCAAAAATTCAAAACTTAAGCCATGACGACCAAGCCACAAAATAAAAAAATTCTTTAGAAACTCCCTGAATCCCTCTCTTGATCAACCCGCCTCTTTTTCATGGACACATTTCCCTTGAATGTTATCTTAATACATTGGATAAAAATTTATAGGTATGAAAAAATGTATAATAAGATCCATTATTTTATTCAATGAAGTGCAAGAAGAGGTTGGTTCTCCGGGAAGCATGAAAGGCCAATTTTGGCCATTTCAAGGCCTATGTACATCCTCCGGGATGATTATGAAAGTGTATTAAGCATCCCAACGTGTTATTAGAGATACTTTAATTTTTTTAAGTGATTTAGGAAAATTTAGGAAATACTTGGTGGTTTAGGGGTAATATGTTCAAAAGTGGGTTTTCAGTGCAATGAATGAGTAGTCAAATTGTGAACCTGAACTTCTCCAAATGATTTTGGAAGTTTCTTAAGGATTTAGAAGGAAAAAAATTATGCAATGGAAACATTGAAAAATCCTCTACATGTTGGAAGCATCAAATTTTATCAAAGATTTGTTTATTTCTTAAGGTAGTTCAAATTTTATAGGTATACCTCGATGTCCTAATCAAAAAGGTGGAATTTTTAAGATTTAAAGGCATAATGAAGGTCTTTAAACTATTAAATTAGTCTTATAATGGAATTTGGAGTCATATTAATATAGAATTTGACCTCAAAATTCCATCCCGAGCCTTCGGGAGAAGCTTTCATGCTTTTAGGCTATTTAGGGTACGTTAGTGCAAAACCTAGCTTTCCGAATGGAGAAAGGTGAAATTTTTGCACCTCTTGTCCATTTTTCCCCAAGGGAAGAGAGGGGATAAGAAATTTTCCACATTAAATTCTTATAACTCTCCAACCACCCATGTGCAATCAAGACAACCTGAGTTGAGTCTAAGTTTGAGTATGAGTGCGAATCCATACTTAACAAATTTTCCATTGAGCCACATGTCACCACCGTGCTTTAAGGATTAATTTTGTGTCCCTTATGTCCCTTTTTCTCCCAAAAGAAAATATAGGAAAAAATAATTTATTTATTACCCATTCTTATCCTCTTGACACTCACATGACCCTGCTCAAGCTTCATAAGCTCATTTTTCAGCTCTCATGCTCAACCACTCAGCCCTTCATGATCAAACTTGCATCCATGTTTGTTTTTGGGAACACTTTTGTGACCCCATTTTCCCCACTATCCAATAGGAAAATAGGTAAAAATATTCACCCATGCTTATGCCCCATCTTTTGAGCACTCAAGCTCTCATTTAACCCAAGTTTGAACCATGGTTAGTAGGGTCAAATAAAAGTGAAATAAAATACATTATAACTCATTTTTGGACCATTTATTCAACACCATTTTATATCCCTCCATTATTTATATTGTCACACTATTGGCACCTAGATTTTTCTCCTTTTTGGTCCGAGTAGGATCGGAGATATGGCATGAAGCTTGAAGACAGATAGATCATGATGTGTGTCATTTTGTAGCGGGGATGTGATCTAACCGGCACTCATATTTGTGGAGAGATGGATAGCACTCAAATAGGACTTGATATTATCCTAACTATTTTAGGTTGTGCCTTTCAACCAAGGTAAGAGGACCTATTTTGTAACCCTCAAATGTTGAAGGAGATGAAGATATCCCTCAATTTGTGTAAATAATATGAAGAGGCCTTGGGAAAATATGATCAACACTCCAAATATGAATTTCACAAGTTGTCACTCCCAAATTATAGAGACAATTTCAATGCAAGACAAGGGTTTCTTGAAGACATTTTGAAATCCCGATCTGTTTCGCATATTTTAGCAAATGGATTTTGATCTTTTGTGGGTATACAGGTCAAAAAAGGGGTAGTATGGGGTAGGATAAGTTGTTTAGAATGATTTCGGTGGGATATTGACAAGACAACTTGACTATGCCAGATCTTTGACAAACTCTACAACATTTTAAAAACTATCGATAAAATACTTCAAAATAGTCGGGATGTTCTTTCAACTAGAAGAGACACATAAATGGAGGCCCAGGTTTGCACTCTTCACACAATATTTGAGACCTCAACACAAAATATTGAGTTAAAGGACCCAATTAAAAATCAAAATCTCTGATCAAATCACGCCTAAGGTACCCCCAAAGTATTACAAGCAATCTCTATCAAAAAATGAAGGTGAAGTGATTTTAAAATGCTTATTTTCAATGTCAGATGAAATCTCTTCTGAAAAATGAAATTAAAAATGCCACTAAACTATCAATAAGGATGATATCTATGTGATTCCTAGAGATTTCAATGCAATATTGCAACAATAACAAGGAAAAATGTTTGCATACATTTAAACATGATTAATTTAAAGAAGGAGATTTTTCTTAAAATAATATCTTTTGGCCCTTCCTGCTAAAAATAGAAAGTTTGCAATTTCATCCCAAAAAGTTGTGGAAGCTCCCATTTTTCTTATATTGTTAATTTTTTCCATCATCATGAGGTAAATAATATGTTTCATGGACAAAACAATAAAATTAACCCTCTACAATTTGTCAAAGGATCCTAAAGCATAATTCTGATCACATTTGTGTCAAGGAGAATACCAGAGCACATAAAGGCATAATAGGTGAAACCATGAACATTATGAGGTCAGAAAATAAGTTGAAAATATTCAACAGTCCACTTAAATTAAAATTCATCAGATTATGCTCATCATAAGAATGAAGAGAGAATCTAGTTGTAATTGAAGGAGGTCATATAAAGCAATGCATACCTTGTTAAGTATTTCTAAAACCTTGATCCATACTTAAAAACAAGAACACATATTGTGGGTCGGGGAGGTGAAATTTGTGGTTTCTCTGTGTAATTTGGAGGAAAAATATGTAATTCATCATCAATCTCCATTCAGATTCCAATCCTTTCATCTGGAGTGGGATTCATTTTTTCATAAGAAGAAAATTGGTCAAAAGGTTGTCCAGATGTTATAGGAATGTTTCCACTCAAGTTGTATTTAAGTCGAGGAATTTAATTGTGAAGAGAAAAATGGTGTCAAATTTTTCAATATTTAAATGTGAAGCTCATATAATAGGTCAAGAGTCATCATGTCCTGAATCTTCCCTCATCTCTCTGAGGATCAAGTTAAAGTGAGATAATTGAGATGTTAAGGCACTCAAGACCACCATGTGTGAAGAATCAAGAAATCATCCCATGGGAAGCATATGAGAAAGAACGTATGAAAACATTTCAAATATAGTTTTATTCAAGTAGTGTTATAGAGTTTATCAAGATAGTTAGGTGATATTTAAGTGTGGTACTATGTGTAATAATAGGAAACCATCCCTAGTTCCATTTGATGCCATTCACAATAGTGTTTGTAAACACTCAATTAAACACATGGTAATGTGGTAATTTTTAAAAGTAAGAAACATTGAAACCGAGGACCAATGAACAAGAACATCTAAAAGGAAAGATAATAAAAGATATTTCACAAAGGTTACATGTGCTATGAAACTTTGTAAGAAAGTTAGAATCATCGAAAATCCCATTAAACCTCTTGAGTCAAGAAAGATTAGTCCATTGGTTTTACCTCCTCTTTGTTTGCATCCAAATGTTTCTCTCTTGGTGGTGGAAATTTCTCATAAGAGGCATCCAAACAAGAAAGTACATGAGCATTCTAAGGATAATCCCATGCAAATAAGATTATGGAGACATGAAAGGAAAAAAAGGTATGATTTTCATTCTGGGAATCATATTTTTGAGAATGCAAAATCACCTTTGTTTCATTTTCTTCCATCCACTTGGTAGTTTTCTTAATCACTAACCTCAAACCTTGTGGTGTGAGCATGTCTCAATAAGGAAGAAATTTTCCATCACCTCATTTCATTCCAACAAGAGGCCACATGACAAGAATTTCACTCAAGGGTAATTCTTTACCCAAATGATGAAGACCAATCTTAGTAAGAGGATTGCAAACATAAAGAGTTTAAGCATCATGGAGTTGTTTCTTATGGTAATCATGGTAAATTGTGAAAGCATAAAATTCCAAAATTTATCTATATGTCCTAAATCCTTCTATTGAAACCATCATGTTTTCGTCTCAATGTAGATATCATAACAATTTTCTTCAACAATAATTCAATGTCTTGAACTATTTCTACATCTCATTAGAAGATTAATTTACAATCATGGGGTTCTAATTCCACAAATGGTTACTTAGGCAGCAAGTGATATCAAGAACATCATGAAGACTATGGGGTATTGAAGCATCATGAATTCAGGTCATTAAGGTGATAGTCATAAGAATAATGATAAGAGAGTATCATCATGGGTGATGTATGTGGTCATCCCATGTTTACTTTGTAATGCCTCATAATAATGTTTCTAAACACTTATTCAACACTTTGGAGTATTTCATAGTAAGAGGAAGCATATATAATCTTAGTGCTTCAGTTCAATAGGTAATCATAGGTCAATATTCTCATCCATGTATGGTTTCCTCAAATATCTATCAACAGAGTTGAATCTTCATCAGATCATTCAATCCCTTCTCTCTCCTTCCCTCTCTCTCTATATTCTGATTTTCAATTAAGAATGAACTATTTTCTATTCCATTTTATTCACTTAAGTTACCCTTAATTCAACATTGTAAGATTCCTTTTTCATTAATAATAAAAATACTCACTTCCTAGGAAGATGACAGGTCACAATTTATGGGGATAGGTGAAGATTCATGTGGGGGATAGGTGAAGAGATAATTTTTAATTTTATAAATTGGAATGGATTTTCCATTCCAAGGGGTTGGTAATTGTTTGTTGAATTTATGTTTTTGAGATTACCACTTCTACATTAAGAAATAAAATTTGTAATTCTTATATTTATTGTCTTATGCTCCTCTACTCTCTCTCTTTCTAACTTTTCATACATGATAATATTGTAAAACCAAGAAAGATGTTTGTGCCTTTGATAAATGAGTCAATGGAATTATATGTCTATGATTTTTGGTCTTATTTTTGTTTACATTATTGTGTTCTTCTAATTGAAGGTGGACATACCCCTGGTTCTTGTATGTGAACCTTGTAAGCCTACTCACAACAATAACCCTCTCTCTCCTTATTTCTCCAACTTGCCTATATCTTTCTTTGCTATAAATTCCTCACATTTACCTTATACAAACATTTTCCATAGGTTTAGTGGAGTATTAATGTGTAATCCCCATCCTAACATCCACCCATATCATTATGTTAGTTTATATTCAATAATGTGAGCCTCCCCATACACAAGAAGGAAGGGCTTCGCCCTATGCCCATTGGTAGAAACCAACAATTGTCCGACATGAAAAATTATTTTTCCAACAAGACACTTGTGACACCTTTTTCCTAGTCCTCCTATTTCGTTGACTTATTTTGATTGTGATATTGTCTTATACTTCATGGATTTACACCTTTTTGGTCAGTTCATAGGGATACATGTCATTCTCCTTGTTCTTATTTCATTTTCTTAGCTTTATACAGTACCACCCATTAAGGACACTCCTACTCAAACACTAATGTCCCTTCTAGGTGTTATTGTCTATTCAATTTTGTTTCCTAAATTACCATTTGATGCTTAATTTTGGGTCTTTTCTAGTTCTTTGTGCCATCTTTTGAAGTCACTAAGTGTCAAAATTCAAACAGTAAGTCATATATATATATATACACACACAACTTACTCACTATTATTAAGGGTTGGATAACTTGGGCTATTACTTACTATCTACTACTTGGGAAAAGAGAAACATTCAAGGAATAAATTTGGGCTACATTATTCATTGCATAGGAGGGGTTATTTCTAAAGTCCATCTCACATATTTATCATTGGGGGTAAATTAGTTGTAGTAGGTTATCTTAGTGCAACTAGTAAAAGGGAAACCTAGCTTCAAGGGACATACTTCTATCACATACACAATAGAACTACATAGATTTTGAAATGTAGTGCAATGCTTAGTGATAATCACATTGGGGTGACCATCGAGGTCATTCTAACTCAAGAATATGTATTATTTATTTAATCTAATATATTGGAATAATGTGTCAGTTATGTTTTAATTGATGTCATGATGGATAGGTGATCTAGGCATATTCGCTAGGTGATCTAGGCATGTTAGCTAGGTGATATATGAATCTTTGGCTAGGTGATCTAAGTATATTGGATAGGTGACTTAGGAGTCTTTTTGATGCAAAGATGTTGTTTATCAGTTGTTTCTCATAGGTTCAAGAGGTTCAATAAGACAAGGTATTAGAAGGTAAGTGGTAGTGCCATTTTAGGTTTCAAGTGCGTAATGAAGTGAAATGTAGTGCCTGCTTCAACTACCACTTGAGACCAAAATAAACTAGAAAAATTATGGAATAATTTTTTTTTATAAGAAGGGTCTAAAAATAAGTAGCAAGACACTAGTTGAAACTAAATAGGTTTAGAATCGACTCTAATTAACCAAACACATGATTTCCATTTTTATCTAATAACAAGTTTACAAGGTTCCAAATTTTGAGGTCATAAGTTTTACTAAGGTTTAGGGAGAAATTTATCCCCATGCCTGCTCTCTAACAAGCCCTAAAATTCAAATATATTTTTCATACACTTATATTTATCCAAACTTTCCTAAACTAGGCTCATTGGATAAGAAATTTCCTCACCTTTCCAACCATATAAAGAAGTCCTCCTAACTCCTTGTAAAACTCAAGTTATGGCCGGGTGGAGTTTTAGGGGAAAATTTTCCCTTAAAAGTCCACGGGGTTAGAAAGAAAAAGTCTCCGCGCCCCCGCCGATGCCCAAGTTGCCATGTGTCATCACGTGATTGGGCCAAGCCGGTGGGTCACGGGGAAAAATATGAATTTTTTTCCAAAACCAAGTTTAAATTTTCCAAAGGAAAATTTTCCTCCATGCCTCGTGCTTGCTCAAATGGCCACGTGGCACCTTGTGATTGGCCACGGGGCAGCGGAGAAAATTTGGATTTTTTTCCCAAGGAGTTAGATGGTTAAAATAATTATGTAGACCCGCGCACCCATGGGGACACGTGTCATCACCCCATTGGTTGCAGGGGTGCGGGGCTGCAGAGAAAAATAACAATTTTTTCCAAAGGGGAAAAATTTAAAGTTTTCAATTTGAACCCACACACCCTCCCTTCCACGTGTCATCATGTGATTGGTTGGGGGCCACGGGGTTGCGGGGAAAATTGGGAAAATTTTCCCAAGGAAAATTTTTCAAAAGTCCGCCCATCCAAGATGCCACGTAGCATCATCTGATTGGATAAGAGGGTGGCGGGGCAGCAAACTTTTCATGGAAATTTTCCCGCCAAAATTTAAAATTTTCTAAGTTATATTAATTCATTTTTGGTTTTGGATGGCCATTTTGAAGTAAAACTTCAAATGGCCATAAATTTTGATTGGGAACTCCATTTTGGGAAAACAAGGACTTTCCAAAAAAGCTCCAGAGTCCTCTTTGCACAAAAATCATCAATTTTGGAATTTGGTGAAGTTTCGAGGGTCAATTTTAAGAAATCAATCTATAGGGTTTCATATTTAAAACTGGTAATTTTTATAACTTTTAAGTTTTGTTCAATTTGATTTATTTTCTCCTCAACATGCAAATAGAACATGAAGGGATGGTCTAGGATGAGTTTAAGATTGTTTTCAAGATTCAATTCGTTGATTGCTTTCCCATTTGCATTTTTACATCTTTTGACAGAATTCTAATTACGCAAGTATAATTTCTAGTTTTGAAGGGGATCTTGTTGTTCATTTTAATTGCTGAGTGCCACAAGGTTTCTTATACATTAGTACATCTTAATTTCATTGTCTCATTCCTTAATTTTATTCATAACTCTAAACTGTACATCAGTTGCATTATTATTTTTTAAAAGCAGAGTTACAAATTAAAACAGAGTTCTTTCTTCCACGAGTTTACAATTTAATATGCAGATTTCAATTAAGGGAAAACATATCAATTTCCTCTCTCAGACATCCAATTGATTCAACACACACTTTCATTCAAAATGCAAATTGGATTTCAATTCTAAGACTAAATTCAAAGTATCCAATTCTGTCAATTTCCTTTATATGCACTCTCTTTTCTAAAACAACATTTGCATGATATAACAGTCCTTAAATTTTACAACACAAAAATGCAATTGAACAAGAAGCATGATTATTTCATTGATTTCCAATAACAATGTATAATTTAACTCTTTCTTTACATTCCGATTTGAATCTTACAAATCCGTAAGATGTTTTTTTCCAAAACAGAGGAAAGAAAGTAACTCTTCACATTTCAAAATACAACATATAGGATATCATTTACATTTCTCAATTCATATATAAATTTCAATTAAAATTTAAATACTTCATATTTCTATATCAATACACTCATCCACTTAAAAGTGGGAAAGGTTACAAACGACATTTGTTCAAGAATGGAAAATCTGTCAAAAACTCGATTTCTTCAAGCTCCAAACAATAACATGTTGATTTCTCCATCTTTTCAAATTGATCACCACAATGAAGGGGGAGAGGAAATTCTCTCCACCCAACCAAGATACCCAATGGGAAAAGAGAAGCCATCTTTCCCCGTTGGCCCCAAGCCCCAACCATATTGAAATGGAGCATGATGAAACAACTCATGGAACGTAGCTTCTTTCACCAAAAACATACATTCACATTCACAAGATGACACACAAATAAAAGAAGTAGTTCTCAACTACAACAACCAATTTCAAACAAAACAAAGGCTCCTTCTCCAAGCAAGCAATCCAAGCAAGAGCAAGAACTATAGAGGTCTCCTTATGCCTCCCATGTTGAAATTGGGCATCCACCTAAAACAAACCACCAAAACATAGCCATCCCGTAAACCTTATCCCTCCTCAACCCATCCCCCCTCCAAATTTATCCCTTATACCTCCCCAAAGTAGGAAATGCAAGCAATTTCCTTTCCTAGGTGGATCCCAAACCAACATACCCTCCACAAGAACAAATTCCAATGGCAAATCCCTTGTCCCTCCTCCGATTAAACCTCATAGTCTTCTCTCTCTACACCATGCCCTAGGCATTCTACCCATACCTCAAATAATGTAAACACAAATCATTCATTATTTTGCATGAAAGGAGGGAAAAACAACAATTAAAAGAATGAGGGCCTACCTCTCCATATTGGAGACTTGATTCCAAAACAACAATTCTTGTTGCACCAAAACTAGTTCCAAAATAACAAAATGCAAGGTATGCAAATCAATCCAAGATACTCCACAAAGCAAGCTCCCAAAGCAATAGAAAAATTTGACCCAATAGTGATTTCCCAAACTTTCAACAACCCCAAATGAAGAAGCAATTGTATTTTTAAAGGGAGAGGGTGGAAAGGATGATGTGGATTCCAAGTGGGATGCCACATCATTTTTCCTCATCCCAAAATACAATCAACATCAAACAAATAAATCACCATAAATGTGAATGACAAACCACTTACATACTTCAAATTTAGCCCATACCCCAAAAGGAATGCATTTAAAATTTGTAAGACAAGTGCAATCAATACTTACCCAAATTTATATCAAAATACAATAAAATAGATTGATTTTGACTCCTAAATAATAATCATGGTTGGTGGAGGAATTTGAGAGGTGTGGGATAAGTTTAACTTGTCCCACAAGCCTCCAATTTAGGCTCCCAAGACCAAATTCGAGTTTCAAAGAGGATGGAGTGTTCTACACTCCAAAATCTGCCTTACACAATCTATCATTTCACTTACACAACTCTTACATCCTCTTACAATTTCTTACACATGCATTTATATTTATGACATTTATTTATTACAATCTTTTATAAAGATTTATTTATTTACCACATGGTTATAATATATATAAGTCAATTTTCATTTTCAACCAAGACAATAACATTTAATTTATATTCCACATCCCAATTAATTTAATTGAAATTTAACTATAAGACGCTCACATTATACTATCACATTAAAATAATTAAAATAAAGAGCACATTACAAATAAAATACATACAACAATAATTAAAAAGGAATACATAATAAAACACATATATACCCTAAGGTCACAATAATGGAAATCCCCCATGGGAAATCCTAACAAAACACAACATACAACTCAAACATAGTATCCATGGTGAATTTGTTGATTTCACACCAATTCCAATATGGTTAGTCTCCATCCCCGACATTGTTGTGATTTTTAACCTACAAAATAACAATACCTCCTTGACCTTGTGTGGCCATATTAGAACATCCAAGAGATATAAAATCAACATATAATTATTAAATCTAAATCACAACAATATCAAGAGTTTATCATTATTATTAAATTCAATTGCAACTATATCATCATCCAATAGATCCTATGCTAGAGCTATTCAAAATATCAATGTCGCATGTCTAAAATCAACATCAATAACATTGTCCATGTCAACCAAGATACCATCATCCACATAATAATAATAATGTATCACCGATCATCAAAAAAAATATCGAATCCGGATCAATACTAATCCAGACCTAACATCTAACCATCATAATATTCTAAACATAATAATGTCCATAATAATCCCTGATACATCATACTACATCAAAACATAATAATATCCAAAATATGATCAATAGTGTCAAGATCAGTATCTGAATAGTGTCAAAGGAGAGTGGGCACTACACCCCCTCCCCTAAACTTGACTTCCTCCTGGAAGTCATTGGAACAAATGTGGAAACTACACTCGTAAAGTAGTAGCATCCTCCCACATGGCTGCAATCTCATCATACATGTCCCACTGCACCCATACTTGATCAATCTCTCTGCCTCAAAGGCCCGGGGTCCTACGATCGATGATACGGAAGGGCTCCACCATCACCTGCCCCCGATCTCGTACCTGAAATGATGTAAAATCTAGCATGCATGAGAAGGATATGAGATGTATCTCCTAAGAACATAAACATGAAACACATCATGTACGTGAGACAAGCTGGGTGGCAATGCTAGATGGTAAGCCAATGGGCCGATAAGCTCCAGATCTAAAAAGGTCCAACGAGCCGAGGAGCTAACTTAGAACCTTTTCCATAATGGATCAGGCTCTTATGTGGCCTAAAATAAAGGAATACCTTCATGCCCACATCAAAATTACACTCGGTTCTATGCTGATCAGCATACTTCTTCTGCCTATCCTGTGCCTCCTGCAATCTCTACTTGATGAACACTACCTGCTGCTCCATGTCTTGTAAAAGAGCTGGTCCAAGAGATACTCTATCCTCAACCTGTCCCATCTAAGGGGTGTCCTACAATCCCTACCATATAAGGCCTGAAAAGGAGCCATGCCTATGAATCTTTGAAAGCTATTATTGTAGGAAAACTCCACAAGGTACAGATACTCCTCCCATCTCACCTGGTGATCCATCACATACATCCTAAGCATGTCCTCCAAAATCTGATTCACCCTCTCTGGTTTATCCATCCATCTGTCTCGGGGTGATAAGTTGTGCTGAAGTTAATCTCTTGTCCCGAGAACATACAACATGGTAGTCAGAAATGGGAAGTGTACAAAGGATCGTGGTCACAAATAATCTTCCATGGAATCCCGTGTAACCTGAAAATCTCATCCAAATACACTTGTGCCACCGCACTAGCTATATATGTGGTCTTTACCAGGTGAGAAAAGTGAGCTACTTTTTTCAATTTATCAACCGTGACCATGATGGCGTCTTGGTGATATCTCGACATCGGTAACCCAATAATGAAATCCATGGAAATGGTATCCCATTTCCACTCGGTATAACATGATGTGGAAAAAGAAGGCTGGCTGGATGTTGATGCTCATCCTTCACTTTCTGGCACTATAAGCATTATGACACAAACTAAGCCACGTCCCTATGAAGACCTCTCCAGTTATATAACTATCTCAAGGTAGCATGTATCTTCTTCACCCCAGATGGGGTGAATAGGGTGCATGATGTTCCTCTGTCAAGATGTCCTACCTCAAGCCTCCATCTCTAAGAAAATATATCTCAACCTCTCGTGCTTGAGAAGGCCATCGCCTCAAGAGAGAAACCATCAAACTTCCCTTCGAGGGGTCTCGGGACTCAATCTCTTCTCTGGATGCAATGTAAAAACTATCAAGAGGAAGCTGCTTCAAGAATTTGCTCCGTAAATCTGTGCTCACTAAGTAGCCATGCTCAAATGCCTCATTCTACAAAGATCATTTACAACACATTCTCCTTCCCCTTCACATGCTCTATCTCCATGTCGTACTCACAAAGCAACTATATCCAATGCCTCTCGATGAGCGTTTAGATTAGGCTGCGTGAAGAGGTGGCAAAGACTCAAATGATCTATCTTGAGTATGAATCTCTCGACTAAGAAGTTAGTGTCTCCAACAAACTAAAGCATGCACAACTACCGCAAGCTCAAGATCATGGGTCAGATAGTTAAGCTCACGATCTTTGAGTTTATGAGACTTGAAAGGCAACTAATCCGCCCTCCTACATAAGAACACCTCCAAGGCCTACCAACGAAGCATCTCTATGCATACAAATAACTCACCATTGGGTCTAGCACTGCAAGGATAGGTGCTATAGTGAGGCATTCCTTCAGAGTCCTGAAGGCATGCTCACACCTGTCTAACCAAACAAACTTCTTCCCTTTCCGCTGAAGGGAGGTGATGGGGTGCGCTATCCGAGAGAAATCCTGAAAAAATATCCTATAGTAACCTACTAACCCCATGAAGCTATGCACCTCTTTCATAGTAGTGGGTGCTAGCCAATCCATAATGGCTCTAATCTTGGAAGGATCGACTGTGATACCTTCCCCTGAGATGATATGACCCAAGTACTAACCTTTAACTAAAAGAAAGCACACTTCTCCAAGTTCCCATAAAGTTGCTGCTCACAAAGACACTAAAGAACCTCGTCGACAAGGTGCCCCTCGTGCTCCTCACGTATGTGGGTGATTATATCAAAATTTCATCAAGAAATATGAGCACAAAGTGATCTAAAAAGGTTTGAATACCCCATTCATCAAACTCATAAACACTGTAGGGGCATTCGTCAAACCAAAAGGCACCACTGTGAACTCATAATGCCCATACCTTGTGTAAAAGGTGGTCTTATGAATGTCCACCTCTGAAATCCTCAACTAATGGTATCCTGACTTGAGATCAATCTTAGAGAACACCATGGCTCCCCTCATTTGATCAAACAAGTCATCAATGCGAGGCAGGGGATAATGATTCTTGATCGTTACCTTATTCGGTGGTGGTAGTCTATGCACAACCGAAAGGATCCATCCTTCTTCTTCACAAATATAAATAGTGCACCAAGGGGATAAACTAGGATGGATAAGGCCTTTCTCTAGAAGGCTTTCCAGGTTGTAACTTGAGCTCGCAGAGCTCGGGGTGGTCATCCGATAAGGATCTCGTGAGATAGCTCTCCTCCGGAAACTAGATCAATATGGAAATCAATCTCACGTGGGGGGCATCCCAGTAGCTCCCCTAGGAAAACATCTTCATACTCTCACAAAATGGGATGGTCATCTAGTGATGGCCCACTAGACTCATCCTCTGTCCGGTCACTAACTATGACTACATACATCTTACAACCCGTCACACACACCGCTTGAGCTGCATAACAAAAATAGTGTATGAATAGAAATAGGTCTCCTGACCCCAGAAATCACCGACTCAACTCCAAGATCATCTGCACAAGATATAGTCTTATGATAGAAATCCATCATGGCCCTATGTGTGTAGTCAATCAATCCATGCCTAAAATGACTCCATACGAGCCCAAAGGAAGTATGTGAGAGATCTGAAGTGGTGGTGAAAGGTCCCAAGTTAACAACACACTCCTTTACTAAGGAGTCTACAGAGACCTTGGCTCCCGAAGCCATCTTGACATCCCAACTATGACCCTGTCTAATAGCCACCAACCTACATCGCTCTACTAAGGATGGTGCAATAAATGAATCAGAAGAACCAGAGTCAAACAATATGGAAGTAGGAACACCTCCAATACTACATGTGGTCTCAATGACCGTGCTCTAGTGCTCTACCTAGTGGTTCTCAACCGCTGCATAGATCCTGTGACTCCATCCCATGTCTCGACTATAGGCTCTGAGATGGGTGCCTTACCCGATTAGGGTTTGGGTGAAATCTCCCCAAAAGTGTCCCGCTGCTCCACACCCGAAACAACCACCACCTGAACCTCTCCAAACAGAAGCACCTCCGGAAGGTTGCCCTAGAGGTAGGTGTCATGGACCCGATGATCTAGCTATAGTTTGTTATGGCCTCTATGGTTGAGCTCCCGCCAACCGAGCTCTAGCTCCACCCTGTGTCTTGGTGGGTCCCCTAGGAGGAGGTCCCATACTTTGTGACATCTCTCGTGCATAATCTCTCTCGAGGAGGCCTAAATGATGGGCGGTACTACTGCTGCTACGTCAGTGGTCTGAAATATGACTACAAAGAATACTGACCACCATGAGGAGGGGGAGCTGACCCCCTCGATCTACTATCTTACATCTCGCCGAATACGGCTCCTAACCTAGTCTCTAGCCTACCGGGTTTTACCCCGAGTCTCCTCTGCAATGTAGGCCTTCTCAATAGCCTCTACTAATGTAATGTCGTAGGTAGTGGATCGATCTACACCTCCAATGTCTAAATTAAGGCCCCAGATGAGCCTGTGGATTCACACATGCTCATCCTGCATGTAATCAACGCATGAAGAAGGTTTAGGAACCTACTCTCATACATGGCCACTGTAAGGGAATCTTGTCGAAGGATCATGGAACTCATCGATCCTCTACTATATGAATCTCCATGGCAAGTATCTACTCCTGAATATCTCCTCAAACAACTCCCAAGTGAATGTCTCTGAATCTATATGGAGATTTTTCTCCTCTGTCCTCCACTATACTCCAGCTCCATCCCTCAGTAGATGGATCGCAACACGAGCTTTCATGTTGCTAGAACAAGGACAAAGCTTGAAGCAACCACTCAAGCTAACCAGCCAGGCCTCTACCTAGAATCCCCCTGTGTCATCTTTAATAATGTTAGGGCCTAAGCTTCAGGATCTCCCTAATGTGATCCACAGCTGTGGTCTGACGACCTCTAGGTCTCTCTATAAGCTCATCCCTAAGCCTAGGGCTTTGAGACCTCTCTATGCTCCAGAACTTTGTCACCCTACCTCCTAGGTGGTGAATCTACTTTGACTGACTCTACATGAACATTCTCTCCTCCATCCTCCTCACTGAGTGGAGGGGGTGCATGTCCCTCTATGGAAATATCTCTTTCATGTCTTCCGCTCAAGTGCCCTCCTACTGATCCTCCACATAGGGCAGCATTAACATCCTGGAGGGTCTACAAAATCTGTGGTAGGATAGTTGCTAAACCCTGATCTGGTGGTGGTGGTGGAGGTGGTGGTGGTGGTGACTCGAGTCTCTCGGGAACATGTTTCTCTGCTCCATCCGAGCTCCTACATGCATAGACCAGAGTGGGAGTTAGTTCGTTAGCTTGAGTTTCCTTTTAGTTTTCTAAGTTTACTAACATGTTCAATTTTTAATCAGTTTGTTTTCTAGATTATCAATTTTCTAGTTTTAGGTTTCAAGTCTCAATGTTTCTAGTGTGCCCAATGGTCCAAGCTTTTGAACCACCGCTCTGATACCAAGTGTAGTGCCCGCTTCAACTACCACTTGAGACCAAGAAACAAACTAGGAAAATTATGGAATAATTTTTTTTATAAGAAGGGTCTACAAACAAGTAGCAAGACACTAGTTAAAACTAAATAGGTTCGGAATAGATTCTGATTAACCAAACACAATATTTCCATTTTTATCTTATAACAAGTTTACAAGGTTCCAATTTTGAGGTTACAAGTTTTACTAAGGTTCAGGGAGAAATTTATCCCCATGCCTGCTCTCTAACAAGCCCTAAACTTCAACTAGATTTTTCACACACTTAGATTTATCAAAACTTTCCTAAACTAGGCTCATTGGATAGGAAATTTTCTCACCTTTCCAACCATATAAAGAAGTCCTCCTAACTCCTTGTAAAACTCAAGTTATGGCCGGGTGGAGTTTTAGGGGAAAATTTTCCCTTAGAAGTCCGGGGTTAGAAAAAAAGTCTCGCCCCCGCCGATGCCCAAGTTGCCACATGTCATCATGTGATTGGGCTGGCTAGTAGGTCACGGGAAAAATATGAAATTTTTCCCAAAACCAAGTTTCAATTTTCCGAAGGAAAATTTTCCTCCGTGCATCCACGCTTACTCAAATGGCCACGTGGCACCTTGTGATTGGCCACGTGCTAGCAGAGAAAATTTGGATTTTTTGCCCAATGGGTTAAATGGTTAAAATAATTATGGGGACTAGCACACCCATGGGGACATGTGTCATCACCCCATTGGCTACGGGGGTGCGGGGCCATGGATAAAAATAAGAAATTTTTCCAAAGGGGGAAAAAGTTAAAGTTTTCAATTTGAACCCACGCACCCTCCCTGCCACGTGTCAGCACGTGATTGGTTGGGGGCACGGGGGTTGCGGGGAAAATTGGAAAATTTTTCAAGGAAAAATTTTCAAAAAAAGATAGAGTTTTCAAAAAGTCCGCCCCTCCAAGATGCCACGTGGCATCATCTGATTGGATAAGAGGGTGGCGGGGTGGTGAATTTTCATGGAAATTTTTCCCGCGCTAAAATTTAAAATTTTCTAAGTTATATTAATTCATTTTTGGTTTTGGATGGCCATTTTGAAGTAAAACTTCAAATGGCCATAAATTTTGATTGGGAACTCCATTTTGGGAAAACAAGGACTTTCCAAAAATCTCTCAGAGTCCTCTTTGCACAAAAATCATCAATTTTGGAATTTGGTGAAGTTTGAGGGTCAATTTTAAGAAATCGATCTGCAGGGTTTCACATTTAAAACTGGCAATTTTTATAACTTTTAAGTTTTGTTCAATTTGATTTCTTTTCTCCTCAACATGCAAATAGAACATGAAGGGATGGTCTAGGATGAGTTTAAGATTGTTTTCAAGATTCAATTTGTTGATTGCTTTCCCATTTGCATTTTTACATCTTTTGACAAAATTCTAATTATGCAAGTATAATTTCTAGTTTTGAAGGGGATCTTGTTGTTCATTTTAATTGTTGAGTGCCACAAGGTTTCTTATACATTAATACATCTTAATTTCATTGTCTCATTCCTTAATTTTAGTCATAACTCTAAACTGTACATCAGTTACATTGCATTTTTTTAAAAAAGCCAGAGTTACAAATTAAAACAAAGATTTCTTTCTTCCACGAGTTTACAATTTAATATGCAGATTTCAACTAAAGGAAAACATATCAATTTCCTCTCTCAAACATCTAATTGGTTCAACACACACTTACATTCAAAATGCAAAGTGGATTTCAATTCTAAGACTTAATTCAAAGTATCTAATTTCTGTCAATTTCCTTTATACATACTCTCTTTTCTAAAACAACATTTGCATGATATAATAGTCCTTAAAATTTACAACACAACAATGCAATTGAACAAGAAACATGATTCTTTCATTGATTTCCAATAACAATGTACAATTTAACTCTTTCTTTACATTCCAATTTGAATCTTACAAACTGTAAGATGTTTTTTTCCAAAACAGAGGAAAGAAAGTAACTCTTCACATTTCAAAATACAACATATAGGATATCATTTACATTTCTCAATTCATATACAACTTTCAATTACAATTTAAATACTTCATATTTCCATATCAATACACTCATCCACTTAAAAGTGGGAAAGGTTACAACGACATTTGTTCAAGAAAGGAAAACTGTCAAAAACTGATTTCTCCAAGCTCCAAACAGCAACATGCTGATTTCTCCATCTTTTCAACTTGATCACAACAATGAAGGGGGAGAGGCAACGCTCTCCACCCAACCAAGATACCCAATGGGAAAAGAGAATCCATCTTTCCCCATTGGCCCCCGAGCCCCAACCATATTGAAATGGAGCATGATGAAACAACTCATGGCAATGTAACTTCTTTCACAAAAACATACATTCACATTCACAAGATAACACACAAACAAAAGATGTAGTTCTCAACTACAACAACCAATTTCAAACAAAACAAAGGATCCTTCTCCAAGAAAGCAAGCCAAACAAGAGCAAGAACTATGGAGGTCTCCTTATGCCTCCCATGTTGAAATTGGGCATCCACCTAAAACAAACCACCAAAAACATAGCCATCCCATAAACCTTATCCCTCCTCAACCCCTCCTTATCCCTCCTCCAAATTTATCCTTATACCTCCCCCAAAGTAGGAAATGCAAGAAATTTTTTCCTAGGTGGATCCCCAAACCAACACTCCCTCCCAAAACAAGTGCCAATGGAAAATCCCTTATCCCTCCTCTGATTAAACCTCATAGTCTTCTCTCTCTACACCATGCCCTAGGCATTCTACCCATCCCTCAAAGAATGTAAACACAAACCATTCATTATTTTGCATGCAAGGAGGAGGGAAAACAACAATTAAAAAGAATGAGGGCCTACCTCTCCATATTGGAGACTTGATTCCAAAACAATAGTTCTTGTTGCACCAAAACCAGTTCCAAAACAACAAAATGCAAGGTATGCAAATCAATCCAAGCTCCTCCACAAAGCAAGCTCCCAAAGCAATAGAAAAATTCAACCCAAGAGTGATTTCCCAAACTTTCAACAACCCCAAATGAAGAAGCAATTGCATTTTTAAAGGGAGAGGGTGGAAGAGGATGATGTGGATTCCAAGTGGGATGCCACATCATTTTTCCTCATCCCAAAATACAATCAACATCAAACAAATAAATCACCATAAATTTGAATGACAAACCACTTACATACTTCAAATTTAGCCTATACCCCAAAAGGAATGCATTTAAAATTTGTAAGACAAGTGCAATCAATACTTACCCAAATTTATATCAAAATACAATAAAATAGATTGATTTTGACTCCAAAATAATAATCATGGTTGGTGGAGGATTTTGAGAGGTGTGGGACAATTTTAACTTGTCCCACAAGCCTCCAATTTAGGCTCCCAAGACCAAATCCGAGTTTCAAAGAGGATGGAGTGTTCTACACTCCAAAATCTGCCTTATACAATCTATCATTTCACTTACACAACTCTTACATCCTCTTACAATTTCTTACACATGCATTTATATTTATGACATTTATTTATTACAATATTTTATAAAGATTTATTTATTTACCACATGGTTATAATATATATAAGTCAATTTTCATTTTCAACCAAGACAATAACATTTAATTTATATTCCACATCCCAATTAATTTAATTGAAATTTAACTATAAGACTCTCACATTATACTATCACATTAAAATAATTAAAATAAAGAGCACATTACAAATAAAATACATACAACAATAATTAAAAAGGGAATACATAATAAAACACATATATGCCCCAAGGTCACAATAATGGAAATCCCCCATGGGAAATCCTAACAAAACACAACATACAACTCAAACACAGTTGCCATGGTGACCTTGTTGATTTCACACTGAATTCCAATATGGTTAGTCTCCAGTCCCCCGACATTGTTGTGATTTTTAACCTGCAAAATAACAATACCTCCTTCGGCCTCGTGGCCATATCAGAACATCCAAGAGATATAAAATCAACATATAATTATTAAATCCAAATCACAACAATATCAAGATTTTATCATTATTATTAAATTCAATTACAACTATATCATCATCCAATAGATCCCTATGCTAGAGCTATTCAAATATCAATTTCACATGTCTAAAATCAACATCAATAACCTGTCCATGTCAACTAGTATATCATCATCCACATAATAATAATAATGCCTCACTGATCATCAAGCAAAATATCTCGAATCCTAGATCAATACTAATCCAGGATCTAACATCTAACCATCATACTATTCAAAACATAATAATGTCCATAATAATCCTTGATACATCATACTACATCAAAACATAATAATATCCAAAATGTGATCAATAGTGTCAGGATCAGTATCTGAATAGTGTCCAAGGAAAGTGGGCACTACATCCCCTCCCCTTAGACTCGATTTCCTCCTAGAAATCACTGGAACAAATATGGAAACTACACTCGTAAAGTAGTAGCATCCTCCCACGTGGCTGCAATCTCATCATATCGTCCCACTACACCCATACGTGATCAAACTCTCTACCTCAAAGGCCAGAGGTCCCGTGATTGATGATACTGAGATGGGCTCCACCATCACCTACCCCGATCCTATACCTACAATGATGTCCCATCCAACACATGAGAAGGGTCTGTGATGTATCTCCTAGAATAGAAACGTGAAACACATCATGTACGTGACACAAGTGGGTGGCAATGCTAGATGGTAAGCCAACGGGCCGATATGCTCCAGATCTCAAAAGGTCCAACGAGACAAGGAGCTAACTTAGAACCTTTTCCATAATGGATCGGGCTCTTATGTGGCCTAACATAAAGGAATACATTCATGCCCACATCAAAATTATGCTCGGTTATATGCTAATCAGTTTACTTCTTCTACCTATCATGTGCCTCCTACAATCTCTACCTTATCAACACTCCTGCTTCTTTATGTCTTGTAAAAGAGCTGGTCCAAGAGATACTCTATCCTCCAACCTGTCCTAGCTAAGGGGTGTCCTAAAATCCCTACCATACAAGGCTTGGAAAGGAGCCATGCCTATGGAACTTTGAAAGCTATTATTATAGGCAAACCCCACAAGGCACGGATACTCCTCCCATCTCACCTGGTGATCCATCACATACATCCTGAGCATGTCCTCCAAAATCTGATTCACCCTCTCGGTTTGTCCATCTGTCTTAGGGTGATAAGTTGTGCTGAAGTTAATCTTTGTCCCGAGAACATACTACATGGTAGTCCAGAAATGGGAAGTGTACAAAGGATCACGGTCACAAATAATCTTCCATGGAATCCCATGCAACCTGAAAATCTCATCCAAATAGACTGCCACTGCACTAGCTATATACGTGGTCTTTACCGGTGAAAAGTGAGCTACTTTTGTCAATTTATCAATCATGACCATGATGGCGTCATGGTGATATCTCGACATCGGTAACCCAATAATGAAATCCATGGAAATGGTGTCCCATTTCCACTTTGGTATAGCATGTGGAAAAAGAAGGCTAGCTGGATGTTGATGCTCGGCCTTCACTTTCTGGAACTCTAAGCACTATGATACAAACTAAGGCATGTCCCTATGAAGACCTCTCTAGTTATATAATTGCCTCAAGGTAGTGTGCATCTTCTTCACCCTATGATGGGCTGAATAGGGTGCACGATGTGCCTCTATCAAGATGTCATGCCTCAAGCCTCCATCTCTAGGAACATATATCCGACCTCTGTGCTTCGAGAAGGCCATCTCGCCTCAAGAGAGAAACCATCGAAATTCCCCTTGAGGGGTCTCAGGACTCAATCTCTTCTCTCAGGCTGCAATGTAAAACTATCAAGAGGAAGCTGCTAAAGAATCCTGCTCCAGTAAATCTATGCTCATTGAAGTAGTTATGCTCAAATGCCTCCATTTGCTTGAGAGCGTCTACAACCACATTTTCCTTCCCCTTCACATGCTCTATTTCCATGTCTTACTCACAAAGCATCTCCATCCAATGCCTCTCGACGATATTTTAGATATGGCTGCGTGAAGAGGTGGTGAAGACTCAAATGATCTATCTTGAGTATGAATCTCCAACCAAGAAGGAAGTTTCTACAACAAACTAAAGCATGCACAACCACCACAAGCTCAAGATCAAGGGTCGGATAGTTAAGCTCATGATCTTTGAGTTTGTGAGACTCAAAGGCTACTACTCTACCCTCCTACATAAGAATAGCTCCAAGGCCTAAAATTAAGCATCTGTACATACAAATAACTCACCATGTGGGTCCAAAACTATAAGGATAGGTGCTATAGTTAGGCATTCCTTCATAGTCGTGAAGGCCTACTCATACTGTATGACCAAACAAACTTCTTCCCTTTGTTGAAGGGATGTGATGGGGTGCACTATCCAAGATAAATCCTAAACAAACATCCTATAAGTAACTCGCTAACCCCATGAAGTTTTGCACCTTGGTCACTGTAGTGGGTGCTGGCCAATCCATAATGGCTCTAATCTTGGAAGGATTGACTATGATACCTTCCCCAAAAATAACATGTCCCAAATACTACACCTCTGACTGGAAGAAAGCACACTTCTCCAAGTTCCCATAAAGTTGCTTCTCACGAAGACACTGAAGAACCTGTCGAAGGTGCCCCTCGTACTCCTCATGTGTGCATGAGTATATAAAAATGTCATCAAGGAAGATGAGAATGAAGTGATTTAAAAAGGTTTTGAATACCCCATTCATCAAACTCATAAACACTGCAGGGCCATTCGTCAAACCAAAAGGCACCACTGTGAACTCATAATGCCCATACCTCGTGCAGAAGACAATATTATGAATGTCCACCTCAAAAATCCTCAACTAATGGTATCCCAACTTGAGATCAATCTTAGAGAACATTTTGGCTCCCCTCATTTGATCAAACAAGTCATCAATGCGAGGTAGGGGATAACAATTCTTTATCATTACCTTATTCAGTTGGTGGTAGTCTATGCACAACCACAAGGATCCATCCTTCTTCTTCACAAATATAACTAGTGCACCCCAAGGGGATACACTAGGATGGATAAGGCCTTTCTCTAGAAGGCCCTCCAGTTGTAACTTGAGCTTGCAGAGCTCTGGGGTGGTCATCCAATAAGGAGCTCGTGAGATAGGCTCTACTCCTAGAACTAGATCAATATGGAAATAAATCTCATGTGGGGGTGTCATCCCTGGTAGCTCCCCTAATAAAACATCTACATACTCTCTAAAAATGGGATGGTCATCTAGCGATGGCCCACTAGAATCATCCTCTATCTGGTCACTGATTGTGACTGCATACATCTTACAACCCCGTCACACACACCGCTTGAGCTGCATAGCGGAAATAGTGTGAATAGAAATAGGTCTCCTGACCCCAGAAATCACCGACTTAACTCCAAGATCATCTACACAAGATATAGTCTTATGATAGCAATCCATCCTAGCCCTATGTGCAGTCAACCAATCCATGCCTAAAATGACTCCATACAAGCCCAAAGGAAGTATGCAGAGATTTGAAGTGGTGGTGAAAGGTCCCAAGTTAACAACACACTCCTTTACTAAGAATTATACAGAGACCTTGGCTCCCGAAGCCATCTCGACATCCCAACTATGACCCTATCTAACAACCACCATCTTGCATCACTCTAATAAGGATGGTGCAATAAATGAATTAGATGAACCGGAGTCAAACAATATAGAAGTAGGAACACCTCCAATACTACCTAGGGTCTCAATGACCGTGCTCTAGTGTTCTACCTGGTGGTTCTCGACCGCTGCATAGATCCTATGATTCTATCCCATGTCTCTGACTATAGGCTCTGAGATGGGTGCCTTACCCTTATTAGGATTCTAGGGGCAATCTCTCTAAAAGTGTCCCGCTTCTCCACACCCAAAACAACCATGACTTGAACCTCTCCAAACAGAAGCACCTTCGAAAGGTTCCCTAGAGGTAGGTGTTGTGGACCCTGATGATCTAGATATAGTCTGTTGTGGCCTCTATGGTAAAGCTCCCGCCGACTAAGATCTAGCTCCACCCTATGTCTTGGTGGGTCCCCTAGGAGGAGGTCCCATACTACGACCTCTCTGTGCATCAGCTCTCTAAGGAGGCCTAAATGGTGGGTGGGTGGGACTGCTTATGCTGCTGCAGTGGTTTGAAAGATGACTATGAAGAATACTGACCACCACGAGGAGGAGCTGACCCCATCGATCTACTATCTTCAGAATCGCTGAATACAAAGACCGACCTGATCTCTAGCCTGCTAGGTTTTACCCCGAGTCTCCTCTGTAATGTAGGCCTTCTCAACGGCCTCTGCTAATGTCTATGGGTAGTGGATCCGAACTACACCTCCAATGTCTAAATTAAGGCCCCGAATGAACCTATGGATCTGCACCTGCTCATCCTGCATGTAATCAACATACTGAAGTAGGTCTAGGAACCTACTCTCATACTCGGCCACTGTAAGGGAAGCCTATCAAAGATCATGGAACTCATCAATCCTCTGTTGTATGAATCTCGTGGCAAGTATCTGCTCCTAAATATCTCCTCAAACAGCTCCCAAGTGACTGTCTCTGAATCTATATGGAGCTTCTACTCCTTTTTCCTCCACCATACTTTAGCTCCATCCCTCAGTAATTGGATTGCAACACAATATTTCGTGTTGCTAGAACAAGGACAAATCTTGAAGCAACCGCTCAAGATAACTAGCAAGACCTGTACCTAGAATCCCCCTATGTCACCTGAATAATGTGAGGGCCTAAGCTTTAGGATCTCCCTGATGTTATCCGCAGCTGTGGTCTGACGGCCTCTAGGTCTCTCCATAAGCTCATCCCTAAGCCTAGGGCTCGAGACCTCTCTCTATGCTCCAAAACTCTGTCACCCTACCTCCTAGGTGGTGAATCTTCTCTGATTGACTCTGCATGAAAATTCTCTCCTCCATCCTCCTCACCGAGTGGAGGGGGTGCATGTCCCTCTATGGAAATATCTCTGTCATGTCCGCTGAGTGCCCTCCTACTAATCCTCCATGTAGGGCAACATTAAAATCCTAGAGGGTCTGCAAAATCTATGATAGGATAGTTTCTAAAAACTGATCTGGTGGTGGTGGTGGTGGAGGTGGTGGTGGTGGTGACTCTAAGTCTCTGGGAATGTTTCTCTGCTCCGTCTGAGCTCCCTGCATGACCAGAGTGGGAGTTAGTTTGTTACCTTGAGTTTCCTTTTAGTTTTCTAAGTTTACTAACATGTTCAATTTTCAATCCGTTTGTTTTCTAGATTATCAATTTTCTAGTTTTAGGTTTCAAGTCTCAATGTTTCTAGTGTGCCCAATAGTCCAAGATTTTGAACCACTGCTCCGATACTAAGTGTAGTGCCCGCTTCAACTACCACTTGAGACCGAGAAACAAACTAGGAAAATTATGGAATAATTTATTTTTATAAGAAGGGTCTATAAACAAGTAGCAAGACACTAATTGAAACTAAATAGGTTCCGAGAATAGACTCGATTAAGCAAACACAAGATTTCTATTCTTATCTTATAACAAGTTTACAAGGTTCCAATTTTGAGGTTATAAGTTTTACTAAGGTTCAAGGAGAAATTTATCCCCATGCCTACTCTCTAACAAGCCCTGAACTTCAAATATATTTTCATACACTTATATTTATCAAAACTTTCCTAAACTATGCTCATTGGATAGGAAATTTCCTAACCTTTCCAACCATATAAATAAGTCCTCCTAACTCCTTGTAAAACTCAAGTTATGGCCAGTGCAGAGTTTTGGGGAAAAATTTTCCCTTAGAAGTCCACGGGGTTAGAAAGAAAAAGTCTCCGTGCCCCCGTGGATGCCCAAGTTGCCATGTGTCATCACGTGATTGGGCTGGGCTAGCGGGTCATGGGGAAAAATATGAATTTTTTCCCAAAACCAAGTTTCAATTTTCCGAAGGAAAATTTTCCTCTATGCCTCTGCACTTACTCAAATGGCCACGTGGCACCTTGTGATTGGCCACGGGCCGTCGAAGAAAATTTGGGTTTTTCGCCAAGGGGTTAAATGGTTAAAAGAATTGTGGACCCACGCACCCATGGGGACACGTGTCATCACCCCATTGGCTGCAGGGGTGTGGGGCTGCAGAGAAAAATAACAAATTTTTCCAAAGGGGGCAAAAGTTAAAGTTTTCAATTTGAACCTACGCACCCTCCCTGCCACGTGTGTCAACACGTGAATGGTTGGGGTCGCGGGGTTGGGGAAAATTGGGAAAATTTTCCCAAGGCAAAATTTTCAAAAAGATAGAGTTTTCAAAAAGTCCACCCCTCCAAGATGCCACGTGGCATCATCTAATTGGATAAGAGGGTGGCGGGGTGGAACTTTTCATGGAAATTTTTCCCGCGCTAAAATTTAAAATTTTATAAGTTATATTTATTCATTTTTTGTTTTGGATGGCCATTTTGAAGTAACACTTAAAATGGCCATAACTTTTGATTGGAACACCATTTTGGGAAAACAAGAACTTTCCGGAAAGCTCTTGGAGTCCTCTTTGCATAACAATCATCAATTTTGGAATTTGGTAAAGTTTAGAGGGTCAATTTTAAGAAATAAATTTGCAGGGTTTCATATTTAAAACTGGCAATTTTTATAACTTTTAAGTTTGGTTCAATTTGATTTCTTTTCTCCTCAACATGCAAACAGAACATGAAGGGATGGTCTAGGATGAGTTTAAGATTTTTTCCAAGATTCAATTCGTTGATTGCTTTCCCATTTGCATTTTTACATCTTTTGACAAAATTCAAATTATGCAAGTATAATTTCTAGTTTTGAAGGGGATCTTGTTGTTCATTTTAATTGTTGAGTGCCACAAGGTTTCTTATACATTAGTACATCTTAATTTCATTGTCTCATTCCTTAATTTTAGTCATAACTCTAAATTGTACATCAGTTGCATTATTTTTTTTTAAAAGCCAGAGTTACAATTTAAAACAGAGTTATTTCTTGCACGAGTTTACAATTTAATATGCAGATTTCAATTAAGGGAAAACATACCAATTTCCTCTCTCAGTCATCAAATTGATTCAACACACACTTACATTCAAAATGCAAAGTGGATTTCAATTCTAAGACTTAATTCAAAGTATCTAATTTCTGTCAGTTTCCTTTATACGTACTCTCTTTTCTAAAACAACATTTGCATGATATAACAGTCCTTAAAATTTACAACACAACAATGCAATTGAACAAGGAAAATGATTCTTTCATTTATTTCCAATAACAATGTACAATTCAACTCTTTCTTTACATTCCAATTTGAATCTTACAAATCTGTAAGATGTTTTTTTCCAAAACAGAGGAAAGAAAGTAACTCTTCACATTTCAAAATACAACATATAGGATATCATATACATTTCTCAATTCATATACAACTTTCAATTAAAATTTAAATACTTCATATTTCCATATCAATACACTCATCCACTTGAAAGTGGGAAAGGTTACAACGACATTTGTTCAAGAAAGGAAAACTCGTCAAAAACTTATTTCTCCAAGCTCAAAACAGCAACGTGTTGATTTCTCCATCTTTTCAACTTGATCACCACAATTAAGGGGAGAGGAAACACTCTCCACCCAACCAAGATACCCAATGGGAAAAGAGAAGCCATATTTCCCCATTGGCCCCCGAGTCCCAATCATATTGAAATGGAGCATGATGAAACAACTCATGGCAACGAGCTTCTTTCACCAAAAACATACATTCAAATTCACTATATGACACACAAATAAAAGAAGTAGTTCTCAACTACAACAACCAATTTCAAACAAAACAAAGGCTCCTTCTCCAAGAAAGCAAGGCAAGCAAGAGCAAGAACTATAGAGGCCTCCTTATGCCTCCCATGTTGAAATTGGGCATCCACCTAAAATAAACCACCAAAAACATAGCCATCCCATAAACCTTATCCCTCCTCAACCCCTCCTTATCCCTCCTTCAAATTTATCCCTTATACCTCCCCAAAGTAGGAAATGCAAGCAATTTCCTTTCCTAGGTGGATCCCAAACCAACACACACTCCACAAGAACAAGTGCAATGGAAAATCCCTTATCCCTCCTCTGATTAAACCTCATAGTCTTCTCTCTCTACACCATGCCCTAGGCATTCTACCCATCCCTCAAAGAATGTAAACACAAATCATTCATTATTTTGCATGCAAGGAGGAGGGATAACAACAATTAAAAAGAATGAGGGCCTACCACTCCATATTGGAGACTTGATTCCAAAACAACAATTCGTGTTGCACCAAAACCATTTCTAAAATAGCAAAATGCAAGGTATGCAAATCAATCCAAGCTCCTCCACAAAAAGCATGCTCCCAAAGCAATAGAAACATTCGACCCAATAGTGATTTCCCAAACTTTCAACAACCCCAAATGAAGAAACAATTACATTTTTAAAGGGAGAGGGTGGAAGAGGATGATGTGGATTCCAAGTGGGATGCCACATCATTTTTCCTCATCCCAAAATACAATAAACATCAAACAAATAAATCACCATAAATTTTAATGAAAAACCACTTACATACTTCAAATTTAGCCCATACCCCAATAGGAATGCATTTAAAATTTGTATGATAAGTGCAATCAATACTTACCCAAATTTATATCAAAATACAATAAAATAGATTTATTTTGACTCCTAAATAATAATCATGGTTGGTGGAGGATTTTGAGAGGTGTGGGACAAGTTTAACTTGTCCCACAAGCCTCCAATTTAGGCTCCCAAGACCAAATCCGAGTTTCAAAGAGGATGGAGTGTTCTACACTCCAAAATATGCCTTACACAATCTATCATTTCACTTACACAACTCTTACATCCTCTTACAATTTCTTACACATGCATTTATATTTATGACATTTATTTATTACAATATTTTATAAAGATTTATTTATTTACCACATGGTTATAATATATATAAGTCAATTTTCATTTTCAACCAAGACAATAACATTTAATTTATATTCCACATCCCAATTAATTTAATTGAAATTTAACTATAATACTCTTACATTATACTATCACATTAAAATAATTAAAATAAAGAGCACATTACAAATAAAATACATACAACAATAATTAGAAAAGGAATACATAATAAAACACATATATACCCAAGGTCACAATAATGGAAATCCCCCCCATGGGAAATCCTAACAAAACACAACATACAACTCAAACATAGTTGCCATGGTGACTTTGTTGATTTCACACTAAATTCCAATATGGTTAGTCTCCAGTCCCCGGACATTGTTGTGATTTTTAACCCAAAATAACAATACCTCCTTCGGCCTCGTAGCCCTATCGAACATCCAAGAGATATAAAATCAACATATAATTACTAAATCCAAATCACAACAATATCAAGAGTTTATCATTATTATTAAATTCAATTGCAACTATATCATCATCCAATAGATCCCTATGCTAGAGCTATTCATACTATCAATTTCACATGTCTAAAATCAACATCAATAACCTGTCCATGTCAACCAGTATATCATCATCCACATAATAATAATAATGTCTCACTGATCATCAAGAAAAATATCTGAATCCAGATCAATACTAATCCAGGATCTAACATCTAACCATCATACTATTCAAAACATAATAATTTCCATAATAATCCCTGATACATCATACTACATCAAAACATAATAATATCCAAAATGTGATCAAGAGTCTCGGGATTAGTATCGAATAGTATCAAAGGAAAGTGGGCATTACATGAAACATAATGGTAAAGGTAAGAATAAGTAGGGGTGATGCCTTAAGAGAGTATCCATAGTATGTGTAAGAAAATACAAGGCTCAGTTCAGCTCCAGGAGTCATTTTTGTATGTTGGTCAGAAATAGTGTTGAGAACAAACAATGTTCTAGCATGCAAATGAGATGGGCTAAAAAATGTATACCTATTATTTTCACACAAATATGGGAGATGATAGAGGAAGGTGTCTTGATGCTTCATGCAAAATTTCAGGTCAAATTTAGGTCATTTGTTTAAGTTATGTGAGTTTTTGTAAAATAGGTCTTTTGAAAAGCTCATTTTGAGATGTTTGGCTTCTTAATGGTCAAAAAATAATATAGAGACTCGAATAAAGAACAAAAGGAATTTTTGGAGTAAATTATGTGAAAAAATAATTTTCTCAAAAGGAGTTATAGTTGAAAATATATGAGCATTTTATTGGAGAAATTTTCCTCTCTCTGTCTGTGTTTCGAATGGAAAGGAGAAAAAGGTAAATTTTGATTGCAAATGGCTAGTTTCAGCCTTGAAAATCATTATTGGATATTTTTTTATGTTTTTTCATACTTCTTGGGTCATTTTTTTATGTTCATGTCCCCAATCCTTGTCAGTTCTTCCAATGACCTCTCTTCTCAAAGGATAACTTTCATGAGTTTGTTTGTTTTACACTTCAAAAGGAGTCTTCAAGCTTATACAAGAACCTTTGTGGCATGATGGACCTTGATATATGTTTCTTATATTTCCTAAATGGTGTTTGAATAAGATGTCAATGGGTCAACTTTCATTCTCCATCACATGTAGTGATTGCACAACTGAAGTTAGAGATGTTTTCAAGAAAAATTCAAGATGTTCTTAATTCAAATTCATTGGAGATAAAGACAATATTTTCCTCATGCCCACAGAAACTGAGAGTTTTGAATTTCATAATATTTTTGAAATAAATTTTATTTTTTCCTTTCTCGAGTCTGCAAGTGGTATGTTCCTTGATCTATACTTTTTTATCGAAATTTTTTCTCAGTTCTTCGAATATAGCCAATGAAAAATCACCAAATTCAAATAGGATTTTTCTAAAGGAATTTATAAACAATTACAAAAAAATTAAGGCATTTGGTTTGGCATCAAAAATTTATTTTTGATTATGTGTTGTAAACTCGTATACAAACTAGTAAATCAACTTTTAGCATTCCTCTTTCAAATTTTTCAAAGTCTGAGTCAATTTTCTTATGGATCATTATGTTAAAGGACATGGCTGGGTAAAAAAACAAGTTAAAGTTTGAACAAACTTCAAAGAGTGAAATCTTGATGATAATCTCCTACACAATAGTTCTTGACTTTTTTACCTCATTTTTGTCAAGTTTTGAAGACTTCACACTCTACCTCATGATGAAACATGATCATATGGAGCTACTAGATGTTGAATGTCTTCTTGAATGTTTGAAGGTGCATGCTTCTATTCATATTACAAACAATTGACCTAAAAGTGATCGATACAAACGGTGGCATTATGCTTATCATGGTTTTGGCAAGGTTATTTTTGTTATTTTGTTTGATTAAAAATAGTGTAATGGTATAAAATATATGAGAGGAAATTTTGAAGCTTGAACAAGCTTGGATCATCCAAATGGGTCAAGAATTTCAAGATACAAGAGGATTTATTGCTTCACCGAACTAGAAGTTCAGTGGAAAGGATGTTGTAGTGAAGTCTTGGCAATGAAAGGAAGGTGAAATGGATGTTCTCCTCTTTAGATCACACATGTGCATTCTAAGAGAAGGTGATAAGTCTCTTCTTGAATTCAAAGTTATTCAAATTCTTTCTTTCTCATTGAAGAACATGAAGAGTCTCTTTCTTGTCTTGTTATGAAGGAATGTCCCTTGGTGTTCTCAAGTGGAACTTGATGAGTTAGATAACTATCCATAGGACTAAAATAGATGCAAGCATAGATGAATTCAAAATTTTAGATGAGACTTCTTGTTAGAAGATGAAGAGACAAGATAAAGGATGAGTGAAGTCAAAGAAGTTGAAAAGTTGTGAAAGATGAAAATCCAATTGAATGTTTTATAAAAATGAGATGATTTTGTCTTGCAAGTTGTTGATAGAAACCCCCCTTTTCTCTTCATTTTAATAAAACCTTGATAAAAAGAAAAACTCTTGGGCATAGCCCAAAACCTTGAAAGTTGATTCTAGGCTTGTAGCTGGTTGATATGGATTGTGGGAAATGATTTTTTTGTAATGAAAAATCCTTGAAGAAGAAGAGTCTTACTATTTTGTAGTAAATTCCATTTTGATGAGATCTTTTTTGTGTTTGGTAAATTTTTGATCAGGGTCAAGTCATTATACTATATTCTGAATATCAATAAAGAAAAGCCTTGAGTTTTTTCTATGTTCTTGTCATGTATGCATATCAAATTGTGATAAAACACTAGTATAGGTGATTCATAAATTGTTTTTTCATTGTTTGAAGTAGAAAAGAAAAAGATTTAATCACATGAATAATTCACCCCCCTCTCAGTCCCTATCAATTCTAACAAAATTATCAGATCAGGCCCTTATCAAGCATCTTTAACAAGCTAAAGGGATATCTTTTGTGATAAGGATGTGAGATATTTATCACTTAAGGTGGGAAGTAGAGTTATGTAAAGAGAAGCTAGACAAATTGATTGAATCACAAGCGGAAATTCTCAAGTGTGTGCAGATTCAACTCAAGGAAGCTCTAGAAGAGAAAGAAGAACTGAAGAAAGAGAATGAATAAATGAAGAAAGAATTAAGCATCATGACAAGTAAGTTATCATATTTTCAAGAGAGCTCAGAAAAATTGGATAATATGTTAGGAAAACAAAAGGCATATGGTGACAAGAAAAGGACTAGGTTTCACAGAAGATTCATGTTGTTTAGAGAATAATTAAGGTGAATCAAGCCAAGGTTCAAATAGAAAAATTAAGTCAAGAAATGGAAACATTATAAATTATTCATCTCATGGAAGATCACCTCTTAGGTAGCCTAATTTATTTATGCATGTTGTTGTTTCACGGTAACTACTACAGTTTGATGCTTATGGTCATAGGAACAATATGTGTAATCCTAAGGTTAAAAGAAAGAAGATGGAAAAGATAAGACTCAAGTACATAAATCTAGAAGACAAGAGGAAGAGAAAAAATTGGACAAAGATATGGAGTTGAATGTTATCATTGTCATGAAAAAGGACACCTAGCAAAGTACTGCAAAAATGAACCATCAAACACAAAAAGGTATGAAAGAAAATTTAATGGATATTGTTATGCTTGTAATGAGTTTTGAAATAGGTATTTTGATTGAAAAGGAAGGCAGGTTGAATGCCTTAGGTGCCACAAGGTTGGTCACATTGCAAAGTTATGTGATGCAAGTCAACTAAAAATATAAATCTAAAAACCCAAGCAAAAAACTCAGATATACAAGAAGAAGGGATAAACTATTCAAGGTGCTAAAGCTGATTCTAAGAGTGTGACTGATCAAAACAAGAAGTTTGTTGTGACAAATAAAGAATCACTTAATCATGAAATAGTTAAGAAACCAAAAGAAGATTTGAGACCTTGTTAGGTCTCTCATCAAGATCCTCCATGGGATATTGGTGTGAGGGGAAGTTTTTGTGTGAAGAGTGTGTCTTCATCTTGGTGTAAGGTATCTCAGGTACAAAAGCATATCTACATGTTACCCATAACCAAAGAGATGTATCAAAGTTTGAGGATTAACCTCGATTCATTTAAGGAGACTATGTGCAACATGGAGCTAAAATTTTGAGCATGAATCTCAGTGTAAGGGGTGATAATAATGTTAGTATGAAGCTTGAAGGTCATTTCTGTAAGCCCTCAACTCCAAGGGAAGTATATAGCTATATAAATGGTTTCAAGGTTGATTTCAAAAGTTTTGTGCTTGAGTTATAAAAGAGTAAATCTATGAAAGATATAAAAGTAAAGATAGCTAGCAGGTACTACAAAATCAAGTTTGTAAGGTTGTGTGTGCACCATAAGGGTGTTTAGAGGATGAACACTTCAAATAAGCAACACTCAGTGATATGAGATGTATGTCCAAATTCATGTATACCTCATGAAGAGGATATTGACCTTATAATCTCATAGCAGTAATGTGATTGTGAAATATAGTGATTCAACAAGTTGAAACATTGCAAAGATGGGAATCTACTGGTCTAAGAAGATGTTCTAAATAGGAAATATAGACTTGTTAAGAATTCAAGGTCTTCATATGTGTGGGTTTGATCTCAAGAACCCTATGTTGATGCAAAATTCTTCATGACTGAGAAATCACCAAATATGTTGTGAGCTTGAAGTGTAGTATGATAACTCTTATTTGGCTTATGTTCAAAGAAGTTCGAAATGAAAGTCTTTTGTGGTTTGTGATGACAAGATGTCTATAATAGTGAGGTGAACTATATAGGTATAGGGTGCTGTCAAGACAAAACCATACCTTATTAGGCATATAGAGTACATTTTCTCTAAGCTCCTAAGGTCCAGAATGCATTGGAGGGTAAGAAGAGAGATTTTTATTTGAGATCATATTACACGAAGGGAAGAGAAGAATGAATCAAGGGCATAATATTGATCAAGTATACAAACTCCAAGGAAGGAAAATATAGTATGACTTGAGAAGAGGTATGTGTTAATAATGCTAGGGCTTTAGGTATCTCTTATGGTTTTAGCAATAATTGGTGCTTGTTAAGAGATGATTACAACATAAAAAGGATAAATATAGAAAAATAAATATTCTCGGTGTCAGGGGGAGTTAGATTATCTCTCAAAAGGTGATAAAATTTAATCTTGGTCTATATGTTTTTCTAGAGACTCAAGGGTTTGTGTTAAGATATCATTTGCATATATTGTTTTAAGGTCTTTCAGGAATGAGTTCTATATGAAATTTGTATTCATGAATCTCTACAAGTTGGATTACCCATGTTAAATCCATTAATATGAGTTCGAGAGAGAAATATATGATTTTGAAGGTATTTGTGACATTATAAGGAAGCTGTAATGGTCTCATTCCTTGATGAAGTCACAAAACATGATCTAAGAACAAGTATATCAATATATTGAAGGGTTCTTCACTATTAAAGTGTTTAAAAGTTTATAAGTGTTGTGTATACCCTGGATGGAAGGTCGAGAAGCTGTGTCCTTCAAAATTCTCAAATCTTTCAAGGTCCAAGGTGTTGTTCTAAATAGAAGATCGAGTTTTTCAGAGGACAAGTTATGTTATAAGATATAAATATAATCAGAGGAAGGTGCATCTCATGCAAAGTTCTTGGTCAATATTGCATATTCCAAGTGAAACATGAAGTGATCTTGAGTCTATAGACATGTGGTTTCTTCATCAAGTTTTAAGGTCCATCGTAAGAAGTTGAAGATAATTGTATAAGAACATATAGGAATGTGGACTTTTTACGTGATAAGGGAATCAATATCATATTAGTTGTAGGTTTAATGTCACTCCTTGACCAAGACTGAAAAAGAGTCAACATTGTTAGTGAAAGTGTAATCAAATAACTATGTTCTTTCTATGGTGGTTAGTAAACAAGATACTATTGAAGTATGTGTCTCTTGTGGTGGATGATATCATCATGAAGGATATTGTTAAGATATTCAACCATGTATAAGGAAGAATCAAAGTGGTGTTCTCATGAATTCAATTTCATTTAATGTGCATTTCACGTGTGAAGTTTGTACCTTATGGATGTTCATGAGTCTGTGAATCTTTTAATGCTATAGTGACTGAGAATGAAAGGGTCTTAGAATGAAAACTACAGAGTATATTAATCTAGGTGTAAAGGAGGTTTGGTACATAGAGAAGACTCAACATTACACAAGGTTGAGTTGCCAAATTGTAAGGAACAAGTCGAGAGGTTCACGAAAGTGCAAAATAATTGATAACAGTGTCAAGAATCTTGGAGGATGATCTTCTAAGTGAAAAATGCTAACCTACAGGTACATGACAATATAAAGGGAAGTGTATAATATTCTTCAGGTATAAGATAGAAATATCAGGAAAAATGATGTTCAAAAGTGATATAAAAAGAAAGAAAGTTCTTCTTACAAGGTCTTGAATGAAGCTACAAAAAGTATAGTTGCTTAATGGCTCCATACGGTGAAAGATGACACTAGAAAAGGCAGAGCAAGGTATGGTTTATTTAGGAATCAAGTAGGTATGATAATGTGTCAGTGAAATCAGCATGTAAAGGTGATCTACAGTGAAAGGTTGTATCCTTTGTGAAATCAGTACAAATGAAGAATGATCCTTCACAAGGTCTAAATGAGTTCAATACAATGCATAGAAAGTTTTTTATTTTATAAACAATGCACATATTTGTATGAATGTTCAAATGAGGTATTAAGGTCTATCATGTTGATTAGGTAATGTTGTAAAATGACTATAGGTTTATAGAAAAATTCATAGGCAAGAGGAGAAATTTTTGGATCTCCAAGGGGCTATTGAATGCCTAAGTAAATCTACTGGTGATTGAGGAAAATATGGTGCTCTTAAGTATTATCTAGATCTAGAAAGTGATGTGAAACATGAAAGGAATGCAAGAATGGACTTTATATGTTTAGGGGGAGCTATCTTGTTTCTCTCATCAGGCCCAGAGGCTCTTTATATACTCCTAAAGGAGTCAAAGTGAAGAAAAGTTTGTCTCGGGGGAGAAAATTGTGCAAGTAAGTCAAGATTGTGAATTTTCTTCATTGGTGTAGTTTAATGTTGTCATTTTTCATGTCTAGGAGTTATAGTATCCTTTTTCATGAACGTTAAAGGGGGATAAATGTGACAAGAAACATGTAAATGAGGAAAAATTGTGTGTGTGTTGGTGTCATCAATGTTTATAGGTAGCTACCATCAATGACAAAGGGGTATCTGTTGGAACAATGTGTCGGTTATGTTGTCATTGATGTCAAGTCCATTGATGTCATGATGGCTACGTGATCTAGGCATGTTGGCTAGGTGATCTAGACATGTTAGCTAGGTGATCTTGGCATGATGGTTAAGTGATCTAGGTATTGGCTAGGTGATCTAGGAATATTTTTGATGCAAAGATCGGGCTTATCATGTGTTTCTCGAGGTTTGAGAGGCTCAAGAAGACATGATAATGGAAGGTAAGTGGTAGTGCCATTTCAGGTTTCAGCTGTGTAATGAAGTTTAACAAGATGGTATGGGTAAAAAAAGCATGGGTGAGGCCTTGAGAGAGTATCCAAAATATGTGTGAGCAAATATTAGGCTCAGTTCAACTCTAGGATTCAATTTTGTATGTTGGTCGAAAAAGTGTTGATAACAAGTAGTGTCCTCAGATGCAAATGAGATGGGATAAAAAAATTTAGACATATTATTTTCACACAAATATGAAATATGATAGAGGAAGGTTTCTTGATGCTTCAATTAAAATTTTAGGTCAAATTTAGGTCATTTGTTCAAGTTATGTGAGTTTTTGTAAAACAAGTATTTTTAAAAGCTCATTTTGAGTTTCCTATCTTCTTAACAATAAAAATATATAGATACTCCTTTGAATAAATCATAGAAGAAATTTTTGGAGTAAATTGGCCTATAAATCATGTGTAAAAATATTTTCTCAAAAGGAGGTATAGTTGAAACGATATGAGCATTTTAGTGGAGAAATTTTCCTCTTTCCTAGTCTGTGTTTCGAATGGAAGGAGAAAAAGATAAATCTTGATTTCAAATGGCTAGTTTGAGCCTTGGAAATAATTATTGGAGATTTTTTCATGTTTTATAATACTTCTTGGGTCATGGTTTTGTGTTCAAGTCCCCAATCCTTGTCAGTGCTTCCAATGACCTCTCTTCTCAAAGGACAGATTTCATGAGTTTGTCTATTTTGCTCTTCAAAACTAGTCTTCAAGCTTATACAAGAACTTGTGGCATGATGGATCTTGGTATATGTTTCTTATCTTCCCTAAATAGTGTTTTAATAAGATTTCAATGGGTCAAATTTCATTCTCCATCGCATGTAGTGATTACACAACTAAAGTCATAGATGTTTTCATGCACAATTCAAGATGTTCTTGACTCAAATTTGTTGGAGATAAAGACAATATTTTCCTCATGCCCACATAAAATCAGAGTCTTTAATTTCATAATATTTTGTGCAATAAATTGTTTTTTTCCCCTTATTTGGTCTGTAATTGGTATGTTCCTTGATCTAGGGTTTTTAATAAAAAATTTTCTCAATTCTTGAATATAGCCAATGAAAAATCACCAAATTCAAACAGGATTTATGTAAAGGAATTTAAAAACAATTTCAAAAATAATGAAGGCATTTGGTTTGGTATCAAAGAATTTTTCTTTGATTGTGTGTTGTAAAACCGTATGCAGTGTGCAAAACAATCATTAGCATTCCTCTTTGAAAATTTTCAAAGTATAAGTCAATTTTTAATGGATCATTATGATGAAAGTACATGGTTGGGTAACATGACAGGTTAAAAGTTTTAATAAACTTCAAAGAGTTAAATCTTGATGATAATCTCCTGTACAATCGTTCAAGACCTTTTTACCTCTTTTTTACAAGTTTTGAAGACCTCCCATTCTACCTCATGATGAAACATGATCATATATAGTTACTAGATGTTTAATGTCTTCTTGAATGTTTGAATTTTCATTCTTCTATTCATATTGCAAACAATTTATATGGAAGTTGACTGATACAATGACATTATGCTTGTCAATGTCTTGATAAGGATATTCATGTCATTTTTTTATTCAAAATAGTGTAAGGGTACACAAGGTATGACAGGAAAGTTTGAAGCTTAAACAATCTTGTCTCATCCAAATGGGTCAATAATTTAAAGAGAAATAAGATTGATTACTTCACCGAACTAGAAGTTTAGTGGAAAGGATGTTGCAATGAAGTCTTGGCAATGAAAGGAAGGTGAAATGGATTCTTTCTTATCTCATTATGAGGGAATGTCTCTTGGTGTTCTCAAGTGGAACTTGATAAGTTAGATAACTTTACATAGAACTAAAAAGATGCAAGCATAGATTACTTCATTATTTTTCATGAGACTTCTCGTTCGAAAGATGAAGAGAAAAGATAAAGAATGAGTGAAGTCAAAGAAGTTGAAAATTTGTGAATTATGAAACACTAATTAAATGGTGTACAAAAGGGAGATGATTTTGTCTTAAAATTTGTTGATAGAAAACCCCTTTTTTCTTCATTTGAAGAAAACCTTGCTGAAAAACAAAACTCTTGGGCATATTCAAAACCCCTGGATGTTTATTCAAGGCTTGTAGCTAGTTGATATGGATTGTAGGAGATGAAGTTTTTGTAATGAAAAATACTTGAAGAAGAAGAGTCTTATTGTGTTGTATTAAATTCCATTTTGATGAGCTCTTAATTTTTTTAAATTGTTGCTCATGGTCAAGTCATTATATTATATTGTGTTCAGAATATTAATAAAGAAAAGTCTTGAGTTTATTCTATGTTCTTGTCATGTATGCATATCAAATTGTGATCAAACGCTAGTATAGGTAATTCATAAATTGTTTGTTCATTGATTGAAGTAGAAAAGAAAAATATTTAATCACAAGACTTATTCACCTCCCCTCCCATTCCCTATCAATTCTCAGAATTGGTATCAAAGAAGGACCTTGGAAAGCATCTTAAACAAGCTAGAGGGATATCTTTGGTGAGAAGGATGGGAGATCTTTATCACTAAAGGTGGGAAGTAGAATTCTCAGTAAAGAGAAGTGGACAAATTTATTGAATCACAAGCATAAATTCTCAAGTGTGTGTAGAGTCAAATCAAGGAAGCTCTAGCAGAGAAAGAAGAACTGAAGAAAGAGAATGAAGAACTGAAGAAATAGTTAAGCATCATGAAAATTTATCATCTTTTCAAGAGAGCTCAAAAAATTTGGATAAGATGTTAGGAAAACAAAAGGCATATGGTGACAAAACAAGACTAGGTTTCACAAAAGATTCATATAATTTAGAGAATAATGAAGGTGAATCAAGCCAAGGTTCAAATATAAAAATGCAATCAAGAAATGGAAATAGTCTAAAGTATTCATCTCATGGAAGATCACCTGTTAGGAAGCCTAATGCATTTAGGCATGTTTCTTTTCATGGTAACTGCTACAAGTGTGGTGCTTATGGTCATAGGGCTAGTATGTGTAATCCTGAGGTTGAAAAGAAAGAATATTGCAAAGATAAGATTGAAGAACATAAATCTATAAGAAATAAGGAAGAGAAAAAAATTGGACAAATATACAGAGTTGAATGTTATCATTGTCATGATTTATGAAACCTAACAAAGTATTGCAAAAATGAACCATCAAACACAAGAAGGTATGAAAGAAAATTTAATGGCTATTGTTATGCTTGTAATGAGTTTGGACACGAGATTTTGAGTGCAAAGGAAGGCAGGTTGAATGCCTTAGGTGCCACAAGGTTGGGCACATTGCAAGGTTATGTGATGTAGGTCAATTGAAGAAAGAAATCCAAAGACCTGAGCAATAAACTTAGACACAAAATAAGAAGGGAGAATTTAGTCAAAGTGCTAAAGAGGATTCCAAGAGTGTGACTGATCAAAAGAATAAGTCTTCTATGATAAAAATAATAATCATTGAATAATGAACTAGTTAAGAAACCAAAAGAAGAGTTGAGACCTTGTTAGGTCTCTCATCAAGCTCCTCCAAGGGATATTGGTGTGAGGGGGAGTTATCTATGTCAATAGTGTGTCTTCATCTTGGTGTAAGTTCTCTTAGGTACAAAAATAATATCTAAATGTTTCCCATAATCAAAGAGATGTATCAAAGTTTGAGGATTAGCATCTGAGTCATGTAAGGAGATTATGTGCAGCATGGAGCTAAAATTTTGAGTATTAATCGCAATGTAAGGGATGATAATAATGTTGGTATGAAGATTAAAGGTAATTTTTGCAATCCCTCAACTCCAAGGGAAGTCTATAGTGGTATAAATGGTTTCAAGGTTAATTTCAAAAGTTCTTTACTTGAGTTAGAAAAGAGTAAATCTATGAAATATCTAAAAGTAAAGATAGCTATTAGGTACTAGAGAATCAAGTTTTCAAGGTTGTGTGTACACCATAAAGGTGTTTAGAGGATGAACATTTCAAAAGAAGCAACACTCGATGATATGAGATGTATGTTTAAAGTCATAGTATATCTCATGAAGAGGATATTGATCTTATAAGCTCATATCAATGATGTGACTATGAAATATAGCTATTCAACATGTTGACACATTACAAATATGGGAATATACTAGTTGAATAACATGTTATAAAGAGGAAATATAGAATTTTTAAGAAGTTAAGGTCTTCACATGTGTGGGTTTGATCTTAGGAACCCTATATTGATGTAAAATTCTTCATGATTGAGAAATCACCAAATATTTTGTGAGCTTGAAGTGTTGTATGATAACTCTTATTTGGTTTTTGTTCAAATAAGTTTGAAATGAAAGTATTATGTGGTTTGTGATTGCAAGATGGTTATGATAGTGAGGTGAACTATATAGGTGCAGTGGTCTATCAAAACAAAACCAAACCTTATTAGGCATGTACAATACATTTTCTCCAAGCTCCTAAGGTCAAGATTGCATTGGAGGGTAAGAAGAGATATTTTATTTGAGAGAAGATTACATGAAGGGAAGAGCATAATGAATCAAGGGAAAAGTATTGATCAATTATGCAAAATCCAAGGAAGGAAAATATATTATGACTTAAAAAGAGGTATGTGTTGCGAATGGTAGAGATTTAGGTATCTCTGATTGTTTTTACAGTAAGTAGTGCTTCTTAAAAGAAGATTACAACATAAAATGGCTAAATATGGATCCATAAAGATTATTAGTGTCGGGGGAGTTATATTATCTCTCAAAAAGTGATAAAATTTAGTCTTGGTCGTATGATCATATTCCTCTAACTTTTTCATCCTATTTTTTAAATGCCCGAGAGGAGGTGGCCTTCTATCATAAATCACATATTATTGTTGCATCTCATCCCAAAATCCTCTTGTATTTATAAATATTAATAACTTTGTTCATGATGTTGTACTCCTACCCCTATTGATGCCTAGCTCTTGTGAATCTAATAGTGATGTTACTTCTATTGATAAAAATGATACATGTGTTAAGGATTTGGTTAAATTTTGTTGTCTTATTTTATGCTCAACAACCTAAGGCACACTTGCACATCACCTAGGTAAAACTTGAGTGCTTTCCTAAAGTGCTCAAGGGTACCAATTCCCTCTTTTATGGAAGATTTTTTAAGAAGTTATCATGATCATACAAATATTCCAGATCCATAATAGATAATCAAGTATATTGCAGAGCATAAACTAGATCTATATCTTAACCATACGCAAGATTACTCATATAAGAACCAAGATTAATTTTACCATGCATGAACCAATCACAGATATGTCAAAAATCAATATCCAGCCACAAAGATCCATTATATTAATTGTTGTAAAACACAAAAGCTTCATACATACATAACATAGTCACCATAAGTTACGCATGCTCATAAACCCACAACATAACTCTACTAAAACATGGATCCCTAAACCATGCAAATCAATACATATTTATAGGTAGTGGGGACTTTCCCTTCACCACTCATGCACTTTCCAAAAATAGGATACATGCTAAGAATAGCCATGCGCCACTACAATATAATTAAAAAATCATGAAAACTCACTAATAATAGTTTATCTAAAAATATAACTATAGTTTAATCCTTTTAATAGCTCCAAAACTATGCATGTCACCTAATCTTCAAGTTGTCTGAAATAGCCTTTTCCTGCTCCATAAGTCTTCATACTATTTCATGCTTTGCACTCCATGTCTATGATTAGCCTCACAATGAAAAATGGCTAAGTCTTGATTCATTTATTTCCCACGTGTGCCCTATTCCTCTATTATTCCACAAACACCTATGTTCCCTATGTCTATGCACTCAATCCTTATGTTACTTAGGCTACATTTCATAAGCCTAACATTACCCCACACTTTCTTCTTTGTTTTCCCGATAATGGGTAATCATAACTTATCTCTCCATGAATAAAGAATAAGGGATGAAAGAATAACTATACAAAAGAATGAAAGATTACTTGGGCCCCCTATACTTATGTAGATAGAATAAACTCTAGATATTCTACTTTGATCTCTGCTTCTAACCCATTTTAATCACTTAGTGCTTAATTAGTTTTATCTCGGGATGTCGAAAAGCACCCCATCCATCTCATCTAAGATCATGTTCTTACCTTGATCTGTAACACCCTGAGAACATTGGCCATGCTTGATACATTCCCTTCCATCACATCCATCCATCATGTGATGAGTTTTTCAATTAACTTTATTCTTTCCTTGTGAGGGATCTCGGGTTGTTGCAAGTGCATGGAACTTTTCTTCTACTAAAGTGAGCCTCTCCTCACACCCAAGAGCTTGATTCTTTGTTTCCTTAAGGATATTATCCTCTTCTTCCATATTCCTTGTATTTATTATTATGTCAGGAATTGCACACATATTCAAGGAAAAATATACCTTTTAGTTCATCCTTCAAATTCTGAAGTATAGATTAATAACTTGTAATTCTATGTGTAATAGAACTCCTTGGTCTTCTCTTCTTGTGTTGTAACATCCTTTGGTTTTGGAATGCATACTAGAACTTCCCCCATTTACGAAATGAACAAGGATGTGCAAATAATGCATCAAATATGGGAAATTTTATGTAACTTTATCCTCCAAGTGTGGCCTTACTTTCAAAATTTCATGCCCAATTTGTTCTATCATACTTACCAAAGCGTCCACCTTAGCCTCAACTTTTCCTTCTCCTCCATTAGGCACTTTATTTAAGTAACTTTTTCCTTATTATCATCCAAAAGTTCCCAAATAGTTTCCTCTTTGTCTATGTTTATGTGCATAACCTCTGCAGAGATACCTTTGCTAATGCATTTGTTCACTTGCTCATCTGACATCATAATATTTATATGGCATGACTGTGGTTCTTTCTTCAATCTATGAGAGACACATGATTCTTCACATATGTCGAAGTCAGGCTTATCCATATGATTCTACATGTTCCATGATAATTTCTTTGTGTGCATGTTATCACCATATCTAATTCCATTAACTCTCATCCATACTGAGTCCTTACATTCTAAAGTGCTTTGGAACCTCATGTGTATGATTTTGGTTGGGTCATCAATATACCCAATTGCTGGATTTTTGTATGTATCTCCCCCTTCTCTTTTCTAGAGTGCTTCCCCTTAAGGATGTGTATGCCTAAATCCAACATGGGTTCTTCACCTATCTATATAGTATGAGGTGCACTTGATGGCTCACCTTTAATTGTATCTACCTTTGTATCCATGACACCACTTTCTAATTCCTGGTCCTTCAACTCTTATGTTTCATTCTTCAATTCCTCTTCCTGAGGCTCTTCTACATTAACTGGATAATCATGTGCATTGTCTTTCGATTTCTCACCCTCACTATCCTTACTAGGAATATACTTGTGTCATTTTTCTTCTCTTGTTCTACCTTTATAGGATAAATCCTAGGTGACCTCCTTAGCGAGATGTGAAGGTCCCTTGCCTTGATTTATTTTTCCTCTCAACACCCTTTTCTACTATGGGAAATCATCACCCTATTCTATATCAACCTACATAGTTTTTTTCTCGTATTCCTACCTCATCATCTTCTTTACTCGTAATGGAGGGTTTCCTCATGCATTATTTTCTCTCCTATAGTGGGTTATTTTCTCCTTCCATTCTCTAAGACACCACTATATTCTTTCACTTCTTCCTCTTCTTCTTATTCATCAAGGGGAAAATTTTCCTCTTCATCTTGTAGTGTACCCACAATATGCTTTCCCTTGGGCACCTCAGGTATCTTAAACTCATTCTCTACATATTTTCCATTTTCTAGCTTAGGCTTAAGGTAGATATATACCTTAGCCACTCTAACCTTTCCGATTTCCAAGATCATATAATTTTTGTTAATATTATCGAAATCATCTACTCAATATATGCATAGGTATTCCTGAGTGTATGGTAGTCACAATCCACCTTATCTCGCATTCAACATCAACATTCACATATTTGATAGCATATATATAGATGCCCGAAAATAACGTGCGGTGAAGGAATATGGGAGCTTGCACCATGGGATCCACTTTCCATCCTTTAAACCAAAATGCGCTATGCAAAAGTGTTGGTAAACTACAAATTGTACATGTTTGTCCAATACCGAAGGAAGATCCTTGGGTATTCTCCACTCATGCTCAAATGTAGTGCACAAGTGCTCATAATAAATTTTTCTTTGTTTGTAGGATCCACTCACAGATCCATCACATGTGTACTTTACAAATCTCTCTGCAAGAGGATTTCTTCTCTTCTAGGTATTGCCACAACTTATCCTTTGGCCCATTGGGCACTCCAATTTCTAAAAATACAAGAGATAAAAGGATAGCACCGAAACGTATTTTCTCACCTTGGTGTGCCTCTTTAACAATAGTCTCTACAATTAAACTAGCCAAATTATAAATCACTCCTTTCATCTTCTTTTCCATATGTGACCATACCTTGTTCACCTATAACCAAAACTTTTGATTATTCAACTTAGTAAGTAAGTGTGTTGCCACTTGAATAACTCGGGTACTACGTAACTTGGGGATATCCATCTCGTGCCCTCCCTTTATGTAACCCAATACCTTCTTCATTGCTTATATTTCCTCCTTGTCAAAGAGGTCACTACGATTCAATTCTCAAACTCAAGAGTTATGTCGATTTCCCAATTAGGAGAAAAGTAAGCCTCATTCATCACCTAACAAAATAAAATAATTCCTCATGGACTCTACTCATTAACCATTGATATAGCCTTTTTGGTTTTCCAAAATAAGGGAGTTCATACAATTGTAAAATGCCTACATTTTTTAATAGGTTTTCCCTGCATTTTCATACACAACCATATCATTCTCTATTCTTAGTGTTATCTTTACCACTAGCAACTTATCCAATTCATCTTTGTTATCTTTGGTTCTATGGTTATAATCACTTGCTTTTTTACATCAAAAGTCTGATTCCCAATCTTGGACCATATAAACCCCTTTTGGATAATTCATCTCTAAAAATGGATCTCGAGGGTGTCCTCAACTTTGACTTTGACTTCCTTCTTCTTTTCCAAGTGCTCTCTTTGGTGCCATAGCAATTATAAAATTGTGTTCTTGTAACTAATTTAATATCTACAACTTAAATCCCGCATGCCCTATCTCAAATCTTCCTATCCTAGCTTAAAATCAAACCCTAACTTCTAATTATTCTTGCCACATGCTTTTGTTTTACTCAAACACCTTCCCCAATGGAGCACTAATAAATCTCATGCTCAAATCTGTCTCGATTCGGTTTCATTGCAAAAATTTTACACTTCACACATAACTCACTCTTATCTCACTCTTCAACTCACTCTAACTCTTCTTTATTTCAAAGGTGAAAATGATTCTACAACACCGCCTTTTATAACCTTCGTAAAAATTTATTCATTTATTTCTCTCCACCTACCTCCATACTCCACATTAAATTGGTATTTATTTTCTTTTTCACGTTGATTTTTTCACACAACGGTCATAACCTTCTTACGGACCCACTAATTATGAGCGTCATACCTCCTCCGGCACACCTTCATGCATTAAATTACTTATCCACTACGCCTTTCACTAAGTATTTTTCACTATTTCAGCCTACATCATGTTACATTGTGCTTCCATTCATTCACATTTGGTATTCATTTATGAGCACTCTTTTGTATCTTCACCATTACTTCAAGCACATGTACAATATTTCACTATGTATACCTATCCTCTAAAGAATGTTCAAACTCAATCCATTTATCATGTATACACTCCACCCCACACTAAAAATATGGGCTATCCTATATGCATAAATTTAATAGATAGTAATCATCTTCTAATGTGCAAGTGCACTTATTACATAAAACAACGAACTAAATTGACAAATCATAACAACGATGAAAGGAAACACATATAAAGGAAATTAATTTAAGGAAATCTAATCTAACAAAGCAATACGCCTTATTACAAACACCAAGAAGAATTATTTATAATAGGGCTTCAACCTACTCCCATTGAAATAATCAGGCAACCATGTCCCATCCAACACCTCTAACTAGAAATCACCTCAATCAAATATATAAGTTACAAAATACGGTCCCACCCAATGCACTTTGAGCTTTCGGGGTGGCGCAAGAACTTGGATTCATAAAGAAGAACCATATGTCTAATTTCAAGCTTCTTATCCTTAATATGCCTATCATGCCATGCCTTATTCTGGCCTTTTAAATGTCTTCCGACTCTAACGTGCTATAGTGTGCCTTTCATCCAACTTCATCGGTTTGTTAATATGCTCTTCAAGTTCTTTCTCATCATCTAAACCTCCAACGTGCGTAATACACAAAGAAGGTAATATGAATTCCATAGGAAAAATAGCCTCTACGTCAAACACCAACAAAAAGGGTTTGGATTTTTTCAATATTTTGTAAGTTGTCATGTATGCCCAAAATATAGTAGAGACTATATCATCATATTCCTTCCTTCCAACATCACAAATATTAGTCAATGTATTTCCTAATATCTTGTTGAAATCCTTAGTGATTCCATTTTCTCGAGGGTGATAGGGTGGTTTTTATGGCGTGTCACCATAAATTCTACCAATAATATCCTAATGGTCTCATTAAGAAAGTGATTGCCTTTATCACTTTTCAAACTCAATGGGCATCCATCTTTGTTAGTGTAAAATCACAGCACCCCGGACACTAATCAGATTTCTAGGTTGATCACTCTTGCATCCAAAGTGTGATTGCACAACATGGAAACCTTTCTCCAAGTGTGGGACTTGCAGAAATAAGAAAGGAATCTCCAAAGAAGGTGGTTTCTGCTCCTAAACTACCCGCCACAAGCTATTCCGGTGTAGTTAAGCTAATCTAAACCTAATCTAACCATGCCAAGAGAGAGAGAGAGAGAGAGAAAAGGGAAAAATAGAAAAATCCTACACTAAAATGGTGATACACCGAGAGAAGGAGAATGTTGAACATCTATCAAAGCGCCATGCATGGAACAAAGAGAGGTGAGCAATGGGAAGGATGGATAGATGCATCACAGCCCAAGGATAGATTTCACCCAAAAATGTCCCAAAACTCCATGAACACAGCTCCAAACTTGCAATGAACATTCAAACATGCACAAATACCTGCAATGAAGAGAGGCAAGAGAGAGAACAAGCGAAAAACAAGCAAGGATGGACAAATGCATCACAAAACACGTTTTTGTTACTTCAGAAGTTTGCACAAAACATCATTTCAATAGTAAAAGGAAAAAACACCATTATAGAGCAAGGGAGGAGGTTCAAACTCCATTTTCATCCCCTGGAGAAGAAAAGAAGGAGAGGAAAAGCTGAAAAGATGAACAACTTGTAATCATATGTCTCCAAAATGAGCCAATTAAAGCTTTTACATTGCATGGGTCGAGCCCATGAGAGAGAAAATGTACAAAAATGTGGGAGCCCATTCCTCATTGACTATAAATGCATTAAATTAGCATAGATGACCTTACAAACCCATACCCTGTCATTTTGACCAAATGGTAGGAGAGTGTGACCCATTCTGTATTAAATTTGGTCGCTGAAATGTCACTTCTGGCCATGAACACATGCCAGAGATGTTTCTTGATTTTATCTCTCCAAACTGAACCAAAATGCAATATTGACCCCAGAATCATGTAGATAATTTCATCATCTTTCCATTGATATAAAGAACATGCAAATCTGAGCTCTGGATCAAAAGATATGGGGGTCTGAAGATTTAGGGCACAAAAAATAGGCCGGAAAGGATATTTGAATTTTTTCCCCGCGCTCTGCCACCTGGATGACACGTGTCGGGCACTGATTGGATGAGAAATTCTCTCTCCTCCACCTTTCTGCGGGCTTCCCTTTGAAATTTTGACCTTTTTCATACTTCGGAAAAATTCTCATTTTCCCCCCGTGCCCCGCCACTTGGGACACGTGGCATGCATTGGTTCGTTGACAGGGGCGGGAAAACCTTTACCTTTTAGTTTTTCGGCCAAAAATTTTGCTAAATTTTCCAAGTCCTCCCCAAGCTCCACACTCCCCTTCTCCTTAGGACATGCATCCTCTTTTTATTGGCTCGGGCCAACGCTCCAAACTTCACCTTTGGAAACTCGACAAAACATTAAGTAAAAATCTCACCCTTTCCTCCGCCGCTCCGATCCACGAAGACACGTGGCACGTTCTAATTTGTCGATGGATCTTTTGGCTCCCCACGTTCTACCGCGTACTTCTGGCCCGGATGTCCCAAACTGTTTGGGACAAATTTCTCCGATCCACCGATTCGGGCTTCCCTGTCCCTCTTTGAGGCGAAGACACGTGGCACATTTCCATTGGCTCTTAGCTCCTTGATTTTCGTGTCACTCGCGTCCATTTATTCCAACTGTCCCAGACTGTTTGGGACAAATTCTTCCAAACCGCCCGAAATGGGTTGCCTTTGCTCTCGGCCACTTCACCTTTTCGCGTCCTTCACGTCCTTCGCGTCCTCACGGCCCAGATGTCCCAGCCTTATCTGCACAACAGTTAGTCAATTTTTTCACCTTCGGCCGGTTCGCCCTTTCACGTCCCGCACGTCCCCATAGCCCAGATGTCCCAATTGCTGCATGGACCACTGGAGGCTTTTCGGCCGGTTCACGCCCCAACATCCCAACTGTCCCAAGGACCGCCTAGACTAGGACTTAGCTGATTTTCATGATTTTTTGTGCTTTAGAACTTGCTCTTTTCTTCTTGGATAGGAAAGTTAGAAGGAAGCCGAGGGGGCCCCAAAAACATGATTTTTTTTTGCCTTGAATCAATCTTACTTGCTTGGGACTGAAGAATCTGATGCATGTTATCAAAATTACCTTGGGGGTGAATTTTGGATAACACATACCTCTTTGATAATTTTTCCCACATGAACCTTGTTGTTATAGCTGTTGTTCAATCCTTTGTAGGTACCACTTCTTCCAACCTTGTAAGATATAATGGAGCATGACCTAGTCTTGTGCACAAGTGCGGAAATAGGATCCACAAATTCAATTTCCCAAATTTTTAAAGGTTTTTCACTCATGATCGGCCTCAAAGGAATTTCATCTCTATGCCCAGGATTTATAAGGAACTCACAATGATCACAAGCCTTAGAATATTCTTTACAATCCTTATACAATATTTCCCACCATAGGCCAACCAATAAAATCTTACACATGGTAACGTCTCTTGCATAATTTCCACCCGTAATCCCACCATGAGTATCCTCCATAATAGCTTCATGCTCATGCTCAAGCACACACTAGCATAGAACTTCATCCCATCTTAGTTTGTATAATTCTCCACTGATCAAAATATAAGGCATGATGCATATAGAAATTTGTTTCTTCACTAAACTCTTCATCCCCTCATGTGCCACACTAGTACGCAAAAAGATAAAAATATCTTCCAAGTCGAGGGCATGCAATTCAAATTGAATAGTTTTGCATCTGACATTGTGTTCTTAATGTTATGTGCATCCTCACTGATTTAATTCTTGATAAATGATCTGGTCTAGAATTTCTCTTTCCTAGCTTAACCACCACTGTAAAATCAAATTCTTGAAACAACAAAATCCAATGACATATGCACCCCTGTAGAATGGGCTTGTTCACCAAGTACTTAAGTGCTATGTGATGTGTATAGAATATAAATGGTATTGCCAACAAGTACTATTGAAACTTATGCAACACGTAAATCATGGACAAGGCCTCACACTTTGTAGTTCTATAATTTTTTTCAGCTGGTGTTATATTCCTACTTATAAAACAAAAAGGATGATCAACAATACCTTCATCAGGATGGGTTAATACCATGCCAATGTCTATGTTAGAGGTTTCCACATGCACATGCAAAGGTTTGGTCCATGAAGGAAATCTCATGATAGGATCTGTAGTAAACCTTTCCTTTAGTGTCTCAAATGCACGTTTTGCGCTTCACCCGATGGACCTTTCCTTTACTCTTCAATAATTCTTCTAAGGATAGGGAAATCTTAGCATAACCTTTGATAAAATTCATGTAACATCATGTGTGCCCCAATAATCTTAATCCTCACTCTCGTTAATAGGTTCCTCTAAGCCCAAGATAAAAACAACCTTAGCAGGATCTACCAACAATCCTTCTTTACAAATAATGTGTCCCAAAGTAAAGTCCCAAAAGCTGTAGAAAAAATACATTTCTTAATGTTTAGGAGATGCTCAATCTGTAGGAACCTCTCAAACATAAGCCTTAAATTTTCACAATGATATTTCACTAGCTCATAAGTTTTCCAATCATCTAATAAAACCTGCAAGAACTTATGAATAAATTCATGGAATGCTTTCACAATAATGCATGAAAAAACTACGGGAACATTCTTCAATCCAAAGGGCATAACAATGTACACAAAACTTCCCCACTTAGTGGTGAAAGTTATATTCTCTTTATCCTCTTTATCTATCCTTACCTAATGATATCTAGAAAATCCATTAGTGAATAAGTAGAACTAACACCCTACAATTCCTTCCAAAATTTCTTCAAGAAAAGGTGTGGGAAGCATAGGGCATTCAACTCCCTCTAATACACATAAATTATTATTCTTCCATCTTTCTTTATACTAATCACCATAGGGAATACCCAATCGACTCCTCAATGGGCTCAATGATCCTAGATTTCAGTATCCTATCAATTTCTTCCTTTACCTTGACATGAAAAATAAGATTCATCTTGTAAGGCATCTTCCTAATATGGAATGCACCTTCATTTAGCTTGATATTCATCTCACCCAATGAGTGATGTACCCCTTTCAACTCATGATAGCCTCTAGGAATAAGTCTGGAAGTCACACAACAATTGTTAGTGTAGGTTATTATTTATGATTTTATTTATTTACTAGGATAATTCTTGCACTTTTGTTAGCCCTACACTTATTTGGTTAGATTTATTAGGTGTACTAGTTCTGTGGAGTTAGCTTACTAGTCTTTTGGAGTTAACTTGTATACAAGTATCGAGTTAGGAAAATACCGATAAGAAGATTATTCCAAGCCGTGATCTTAGATGATAATAGCACACCAAATTAGATTTGTAAAATAGAAGAGCCAAAATACCATATATGGAAATCCATCATAATCCATAATGCTTAATACATTACAATACAATGACTTGAATTACTCAATAAGAAAGATCTATATATAGGAGGAGGGAAGTGAAACTACTATGTAAATTAGTTAAGGAACTCTCACTAACTGATATAGGTGGTTAAATTAACTCTAGAAGACTAGTAATCTAACTCCACATAAGCGCAAAGCTAACTTAAACAACTAGTAAGTTAACTCCACACAACTAGTACACCTAAGCAAGCTAACCCAAAAAGTGTAGGGCTAACAAAAGTGTAAGAATTATCCTAATAAATAAATAAAAGGATAAATAATAACCTATACTAACACCCTTCAAGTAAGCATGGATTAGGAGGGAAAAACAAAAGGTGGGTCCTAGAAACAAGGCCTAATGAGGTACCCACATACAATAACTAGGAAAATTGGACACCGCAAGGTACCCAAAACCAGTAATAACAAAATAGAGATAAAAATCCCACTGCAAGATATCCTAATAATCTCGGCTCAAAATACTTGTACAATGTTGAAGAATTTTTGTGTGCACTATGGTATGAATCCACTGCTCGATCATAGAACTAAAAACCAAGTGATAGTGGGCTTTACCAGAATAGCTCCATGCAAGGAGAGTGTCAATGGAGTGATGTCGAAAGTGTAAAAACAAACCAAACATAATTTTATCAAATGATACAAATAGGTTTTCCACGATCCAAAAAAACCAAGGAAATAAGGAAAGGACATGAGATCCAAATAAATAGGTGTGCCATAATCCAAGAAAAACCAAGGTAACAAGGCAAGGACACAAAATATGAAGAAGAAAGATCAAATGCTATAAATAGGTGTGTCATGATCGAAAAATAATAACCAAGGTAATAAGGCAAGGACATGTGTTGTGCCTCAAAATATTGGCTAAGTACCAAAGGTTGCATGAGCACGCGAGACCAATATGAAGAAGGGCATGCGGGGTAAAGGCGCACAGGACATGGGTTTAAGAAGGGTTTAGTAAAGCCCATGGAATTCACACCCAAAAAATAAAGGGTTTTAGGAATTAGGAATATTCAACATTCCAGAAGCATACGAGAAAAGTGTGACCCAAATATGCATATAGAGTGGATAAGGTGTTAGCACGGCAACTTGGTGGTCAAGAAAATAATATTCCATGTGATGGAAGGATCTAGAAAGACATCATTGCAGAGAGTGGAGAGCTCGGATGAGAATAAGCATGCTCCATTAGAGGACCACCTTGACACTTGGTGACCAATCTTTTACTTCAGAAAGGCATGGCGGTGGGTAATACAACTATATATAGAGATGCTCGGGTAGAAGAAGAAACAACAGATATAGAGAGAATGAAAGGTGAAGCTCTGTAGGAATGATAAGAAGGTTCTAGAGAGTTGAGGTTCTCATTTAGAGGATTGTAGGGGTAATAACTTGTCTAGAGGGATGGGTCTATGAAATATTTTTGTAATATGGGAAGCATGGTTAGGAATTGATGCATGAGTCTTATCTACATTGATACATTAGCCTGTTATGGCCTTGGTGAATGTAATATGGTTGATGAAATATGATCAATATGAATTATAAGATTTTGTTCTACGTATATATTGTTCATGGGTGTGAATCCTAGAACATTTCCTTTTTCGTATGGATTAGATTTGTTATTCATATAGCGTTTCTCTAGTTATCTTAATGGGTATATTAATACAATACCTCATCTTAAGCTCTTAGAATGAATGTGTGTCTCTTTACCTCTTTGCATTTAGGTTTTGTCATTGATCAATCTATTCTCACAAGACTCACATAAAGGATGGACTTGGTGCCCGTGTGTGCCTTAGGTGAGTTCCTAGCACCCATTGGGTGATAGGACAGAGTACATGGGATTATTTGTTGTTCTAAGGGCTTAAAAATGACTACATCTTGGTTTTGTTTCGGGACCTCTTTTCAAGTTCTTGTGAGAAATGGATACATCTACATCTTGGTTTCATTTATGTGTGATGATTGATTTTTGACCTTAGAGAGTGATGAAGCATGGTTTAGGAGCACGGAGGAAAAATTTTCTCAAATATTTAGCACTGGACCTATTTTGATACAAACAGATGGGTAGAAAAGCACCGCAGTACCATGAGTGTATGAAACCTTTTTCTCCTGCTTTCTAGTGGAACTATTTAAATGTCTTTCATCATTTGCATCTAGATCAAGTTGGTACTATAGATCATGTGTTTTATCCCAAGATGATTACCAAAGGCTACATGATGTAGATTTGACTTAGACGTGTGATGTCGATCACCGGTGGAAAGGAGTGTTGACCGGTTATACTCTAGAATATGCCATTTTGAAGTATTTTTTTCAGAGGTTTCGAGCTTGAGTTCCTAAGGGAACCCAAAGGATCATTTTTACATTTTTTCCTTTGGATATGAAGATATTGATCACTACCCTAAGTCTAGAGGCATTTCCTATAGCCATCTAATCTTCTCTTAGCACTTTGGGCAATGAAGCTAGGGTGGAGGAAGATGGCGGACATTCAGAAATTTGAAAAGGAGAGGGAAGAGATATGACTCAAGTATAGTGAAGCTTGTGAAAGGGAGATGGCTAGAAAATGAGAGGTTACAAGTGTGATGGATCTGCGTGGAGGTAGACCTTGTGGAAAGGAGTTAAGGTTCATGGAGAGGACGCAAAACCCGAGTAGTCTATGCTACCCCATCTTGACAAGTGCAAGAGAGAATCCCCTTCAACTTCTGATGAGATTTCATTGCATGGAGAAAGGAGATTCATTGGCATGCATTTTAACCCACCTAGTGACCAACCCCTAGTGCTTGGTTTTCCAGGATCAAGTGAGAAGCATTGCTAATCTAGTTGGTATCGGGAATAACCAATCTCCATCTAGGAGATATAATTTCTCATTTGAGACATCTATGGCTGCACAAACCATTCTTGTGTTTAGAGGAATTTTTGGACAAATTATAAATATAAAAAGTTTGGGTATCGCATCTGGGAGTGGCATGGGACACAAAAATGGAAGTGGGGAAATATCATAAACTATCGGCGTGTAGTTCAGTGGGACGTTGGGAACACTAGGTGTAACCACTTTAGGCCATTTTCCAACTATATGAGGTGGATATGGTGGTGTAGGGTCTAGAGGACCTGGTGGACCTAGGGGATCTAGAGGATTTGGTGGGTCAGGAGGGACAAGACCTCATGGGTCTAGTAGATCTAGTGGCAGAGGAAACATAAGAGGAAACCAAGGTTTTGGGTCACATGGAAAAGGGCCTCAACCACCCCCGCAAGTATTTTTAGAGATGTATTTATACCTACTAGAATACAATGACATTGAGGATGCTTTGTAGAGAATATGCACAAGTGTGAATTTTTATTGCGCACAAAGGGGATCACTACCCGGAGTGAAAGGAAAGTCAATTTACAACATTTTTTTCAGGGGCTCATGTATAGTTGGTACCAAAAGTATGACCCACATCAAAGCAGTCATGGATTACACTGTAATGAGAAACACCTTCCTAGAAAAGTTCCATATCACTGAGTTTGAGAAAAAAATCAACAACACCCTAAAGGATATCTAACAAGGAATGGATGAGAGTGTGTGAGAGTACAACACATAGTTCAAAACTATCTTATCAAAACTATCCTATGACATACACCCCTCTCGAGTGATCAATGGTTTTGTGGGATTGATAACATTATTTAGAAGGGCACTATCACAAAATACTTTCACAAACCTGTGTGAGGCCTTGGAGGCTTCCCTGCATCTTGAGGTTGTTGGGAGCATTGATATCGGTGTGAGCCCTTTCTTGGAGGCTCAAATTGCTACAATGGCCAAGAAGTTTGAGAAGCTATCCATGAACTCAAAGACATGAGGGTTGTTGTGGTTTTTGGCACATAGATTATGACATGGAAGGGCATACAAAGGAAATTTTCCCCCAGAAAGTGGTACACATCATGACAGAGACTATGAAATCTACCATGGGGATCATGATGCAAGTAGGTGTCCTCTACTACAACATGTGATCCATAAGAATGTGTCTTGCTATTGCAAGATCTATACCTCTACGACCCATGATACCAAGGATTGCAAGTTGATCGACCAGATTCATGATTCCATTGAATTGACCCATGATGCCAAGAATGTGTGTGTGCTAGATTAGCCCTATAAATAGTTCCAAGGATGAGGATTTCCACTATGAAGGGCATGTAGATGAAGGAGTGTGTGGAAGAGGTTTTTGTATAGGATTTCATGGTTGACGTAACCATGGTGGAGGAAGAAGTGAGCTCCCATGTGGAACCTTTTATGATTGAGATCAAAAGAGTATTATAAATGTGAGTGTCCGATGATCTCTGCAATGCTCGTGGTGCGAGAAAGAAGCATAAGTACAAGGAGTGTCCTGAGTTATTTTAACATATGAGCCAACATAACTAAAAATATAAAGGCATTGGGATGGTAAGCATAAGGAAATATAACTCTTAATGGATTCTAAGATTGGCACATGAATCAGAACTAGAACTTGTCCTGGTTACAATGCAAGTAGAGGTTGCATGCGTAAGGGAGATGCCAAGACAAAAACTAGTTGTTAGGGAAGAAGTGGTACATGGGAAGTACCTGGACCCTGATCATCAAAAATAAGTGTATCAAGAGACTATGGATGTGATCTAGAGTTTACAAGGGGAAATCTAGTGTCTGAAGGAGCATTCAAGGTAGATGGAGTAAAGGAAGAATGATGAGGCTCATGAAGGATCTAGATGAGGTCGGGAAAGTGTTAAAAATGTTAAGGAAAGAGAATATCATTCCCTTTCTAGGATAATGGATATGGTAGAAGGTACCATGCACCGGGAGAGCATGAAAGTCAGGTCTGTATGCCAACATTCCTCCTCATAGCCTTGATTATGATAAAGAGGTCACCTTGAATGCATTTGTTAATGGGTGGTTTCTAAGCAATATCCTCATTGACATAGGAGTGGAGGTCAATGTTCTCACACTAGATGCTTGGCATCAAATGGGAAGGCCCGCATTATAGCTATCTTTGAATGTGTTGTATATGGAAAAAAATACTAAAGCAATGCCAATTGGTGTATTGAAGGATGTGGTTATCACTATTTAAGGGGCCAAGTTCACTAAGGACTTTGAAGTCTTTGCACTCGCTAAGGTGGATAACTTTCTAGCACTACTTGGGCTCCCTTGGTGTTATAAAAATAATGCCGACCTATGGTTCAAAAATGGGTATATCAATTTCGAGAATAAGGAATAACGGGTCATCATCCCTTTGTGAGATGGGAAATAAACACCCTATACTGAATCATTGGGAGAAGAAGTCCTTGATAGAATTTATGTATGCTCTATCAGGGACCACGAAGTAATTCATCCTACAAGAGGAGTTATTTAGTTTGAAAATGCTCAATCAATGAGTGATACAAATAGCATAGCATGTGATTATTGGGCGCATGGGACTTATGAGTTAATTGGGTGACGGTTGAAAGGATATGTAACAAGAGTAACAAAGGTGTGTGTAGTCAAGCACACTGGAAAGGAAGAAGCTGCCAAGTTACTTGAAGGAGAAAGCCCTGACGATTTCTTGCAAGAAATGGAGGATCAAAGGAAAAATGAGGACAAAAGGAGAAGTATGCTCAATTATAACTTGCTCGGGACTACAATGCATTGGTGGGAAACACGTCGTGAGATTCGTCTAGAGTAGCACGAGGTAATAGTCACATTCTCTCGTAAGGTTCTTTAGAAGAAACATGCCCATAGTTATCCAAGACGACCATGGAAAATAACCCACCTCTTCCCATATCTTAGCATGTGAGAAGGCACGGATGGAAGGCAAAGAAGATTTACCACGTTTGTTATGGGTGCATAAGTTATATTCTGTTGGTGTGTGTATTTTCCACATCACTAGGTGATTCATCACACTTAGGTGAGATCATAGGTCCATGTGTCATTTAGGGGTCATTGTGAGATTCTCTTACGTGTCGGTGCATCAATGTGTCATATGCGTCATTGGGAGTTACACTTCTATTCTAAGAATGTAACTCCCCCTCTCTACTTGAGTTATGATTGTAGACCGGGGTTACTCATCACCTCTTATATGTACACCCCATTTGATCTATGAGATAGAGGAGATTTTTATGGCTTAACTGAGTTACGCCTATGTTTAAAATCTTTACATGCACATTCGGTTGATGCTCGCTCCTCCCAAGATCTCTTCACGCTGTCGTTCACACGTCTATTGATGTGCACGTCATCCCTCGTGATCCTCGCTTGCGGGTTTTAAACCCTTTTTCATCGTATCAGAGTGGATCTTGTGGATCCATGCACTCCTTGGTGTTTCTCGTGCATTTTCTAGCTTCTGGCGTGATTTTTAGATTCTTGTGCATATGTCGTAATGGATATTCCGACCGTGCTCTACGTGCATTGATTTTGGGCCTCACACCTTTGTTTGGGTTTGTTTGTGGTTCGTTTGGTCATGTTGGTGTTTACGGAATTTTAGGATTCTTCAAGGTTTGCATGCATTTTTTTGGAACAGCTTCAGCTTGCATTTTTCAAGGGGGTTATCAGACGGGTTTTGTGTGTTGGGTGTAGGTTTCTTTCTTTGGTATTGTTGTGTTCAGGAGCAAGCTTGGTTTTTTTTGCATGGTCTTAGCTGCTCACATTGGCTCGAAATATTGGGTGACCCATGCATTATTCATTTACATCGTTTTGACTCATTGTTCCATTCTGCCACTCATGGACTATGTGTTTTTCTGCTCATTCCTTGCTTGGGACGTCCTTTCACTCGCTTTGCCTCACCGTTCACTCAACTCGCATTTTTTCCTCTTGTGTTAGATCCTTTTGGCTCGAGGGCTCACTTTTTGGCTCATTTTTCCCTTTGTTGGTCTGATTTGCACATATTTCAAATCTACAGCATTGGCATTCAAATCTCCATGCACAACAACATTGACATTCAAATCTGTAGCATTGGCATTCAAACCTGCAGCACCTGGCATGTGGTTTTCCATTCTCTCAGCCATTTCTCCCTTGGCACGTATTTCGACCTGCTTTTGGTGATGAAACCATTTTGGTTGCTGAGTTTAAATGTTTTGGTGCATTGAAATTTTTTTAATTGCATTGAAAAACGTTTTGGTTAAAAAATGCTTTGAAAAATGTTTGGATTCTGTGCCCTTTGAGTGCACCATTTGGATTTTACACCCTTTTCTTTGAGTGCACCATTTAAAAAAACATTTTTTTGGTTGCTGTGTTTGATTGATCGGGTTCTCGAGTCCTTCACCGACGTTAAAACTCACTTGCGCGTAACCTCCAGCATCTCTCCTCCACATGGGCTCTCCTCCTTCCACCTCACTGCTCCAACCTGGCACAAGACCTCTGGCATGGTGGTTTTCCTTCTCTCGCAGCAACCTACTCCTTATGTGGCATTGACTCCTCCATAATGTGGGCCCTTTATCTTTTAGAAATTGTTTGGAGGTAAAATAACATGTTTTTAATGTTTTAAGGAAAAACATTTATCACATGGCATGTAATTAATTTTTAAGGTTGCTTTTGCTTGTAATTTCCACCCTCCTACGAGTGTTGAAGACGGAGGGCGAGGTCCGGGGTTGGCAGGAGGCTAATCCCCCCTCGCAAGAAAAACAAACTATGCCTAAAATTTGATGCCATTTCCAATTAGCATACATTCGACACCATTTTCATGTGTTTAGAACACTTTTTAATGCATTTGCAACGTCTAGTGACATTTTCCATCAGTTGCGGGAATCATAATAATGTTATAACTTTTGACTTGCTACTCATTTTTTCATGCTTCTTTAGTAAAAGTTGCATGATTTTTCACACATTACTTTATAAAGTGCCGTATTTTGGGGGGGTTAACTAGCACTCTTGGGCTTTCACACGCAAATGCATTATCAGCCGAGTCTAACGTCTTGTTTTCGTGTAATTTTTGCATCTTGCATTTTTCATCATGGAGAGTGCTCTTTCCAGACTTGAGCATCGTAGGATCACTTTACAGCCTCCGCCACTTCTCACCTGGGAGAGGGAACTATTCAGCTTGGTGTGCTTCCATGGAACGTTACTTCACCCATGAGGGTCTTTTACCCTTCTTGCTTGGGCTAGTTCTTGCACCCACTGATCATCATCATCTAGAGGACTTCCTTGACACTTGCGACCACATATTTGGTCACATGATGATGCATGTCTCTCGTTCTCTCTAGTTTCACGTGGCAGACTCAGATCCACCCCACCATGTCTGGAGCATTCTTCAGTCCCTCTATGGAGACCCTTCACATACTGTAGTCATTGTTTCTACTGCTGATTGATTCATTGTCTCCTCCATTTCTTCATGTGATGGTAGTTCCATTGACATAGACTCATTTGGTTCTACTTTTGATGATGAGGATTGTGCACCCAGTTTTGATGTAGAGAGCATTACAGAGGACTTCTCTCCTCTTTCTCTCACTATTCCAGAGAGTGTTGACACATCCCACATCTCATCAGTTATCAAGCAGCCTCATACCATCATTACACTAGCCTCCTTTCCACTTGCAATGTGTGAGGCCTCTTCCACTCCTCTACCTTCATTAGATGACTCATACCTATCTGACATCACTCTTCTATTTGTTGAGCCCACTCATTGGGACAAGTATCTACCTAGCCTTAGTCATATTTTCATAGAGTCTACTCGTGATGTACTACAGTCCCTCATCCATCTACAGGTGTTTCAGAGGATTTCATCATCTCTGTTGTTGGGAGTGCCCCTTTCGGGAATCATGTCACTTCCACATTTCTAGAGACCTTCATTGATCCACCCTCAGTTGTGGATCCCTTTTTTGTTGTGGAGGATGTTTTGTTCCCTTCACATCACTTAGACATCCTTTTTACGGGTGTTCCTCTTTTCACTCTGATAGTTCTACGCACGTGGCATTACCTTTAGTTCCTTGGCACTCACTCGCTAGACCTATGTCACACTTCCATGCACCAGACTCAAGATTTCTTTGTGTTGCTACCTTCAATTTCCTTTGTGGAGTGGGTGGACTTCCAAGCATGTCATTTATATCCTTCCTAAGGGTAGGCACATAGTTCATTATGGGTGGCTCTTCTTTAGTCTAGAGGTAGAGGATCTCATCATCAACATTCTTCTAGGAGACTTCCTAGAGCTGCAGAGTTCAAATTCATCCATGGCATCTTCTGCATTCCTCTTGTCTCCCTCTTCTTCTCTCTTCTTTTTCTTTCTGAGAGATTTCCTCCTTGTACATGGGTACCTTTTCAGGCTCATCTATGGCTAGGACCCATATTTGGCATCTTTCTTAGATTAGAGAGTGTGTTTTTCTCTTGTGGTGGATGTTTTTCCCACTGGGTTTTCCTTCACTACTTGGGATCTTTTTCTTATACGTGGGTACCTCATCAGGATTTGTGTCGGGACCCATTTCTCATTTCTGACTTGCCACCTCATCCTAAGTTACGATGAAGGGGGTGTTGGTGTGTGTATTTTCCACATCATTAGGTGAGTCATCTCACTTAGGTGAGATCATAGGTCCATGTGTCATTTAGGGGTCATTATGAGATTCTCTTACACGTTAGTGCATCATATGTGTCATTGGGAGTTACACTTCTATTCTAGGAATGTAACTCCCCCTCTCTACTTGAGTTGTCATGATTGCAGCACTGGGGGTTACTCAGCACCTCCTATATGTACACTCCATTTGATCTATGAGATAGAGGAGAGTTTTATGGCTTAACCAGTTTTTCCCATGTTTCAAATCTTTACATGCACATTCGGTTGATGCTTGCTCCTCCCGATATCTCTTCACATTGTCGTTCACATGTCTGTTGATGTGCACGTCATCCCTCATGATCCTTGCTTGTGGGTTTTAAACCCTCTTTCATATTCCACCTTACAAGGTTATGCACGCACATGGTATATTCACTTAGAGACGTGTCGTCAAATAGGGAATTGGTAGGATTTAATAGTTGATCTCATTCAATATTTTGAGTATTAAAGTACCAAGCCATCATTAGATAAGGAGTTTCAAGTTTTCAAGCACCTTAAAATGGGAGATAGTGCCATGATAGAAGATAGGTTACTATATTTTTTGGGTGAACCTAGTTTTGAGATGTGTTTCAATGAAGATGGTCTATGTAGTAGATGGTGAAGAAAAGGAAAGTCTATATGTTAACCATTCTCAAGGTACGCGCAAAGTCATAGATAACATTGATGAGCCAGCGTGCACCTATCATGAGCCCTTGAGAATAAATAAGGTTAACATTGGGATAAAGACAAAACCTAAGGAAGTTATCATTAGGGATTATTGTTCGAGAGAAATAAGTTTCAAAAATCATTGATCTATTTTGCGAGATTCAAGATCTATTCCCACGTGGGTACCATGAAATCAAAGGAGTTCACCATTCCTTAGGGAGATGAGGATCAAGTTGAAGGAAGGTGTGTAAATCGATTCGAGAAGATACCCTATCGGATGAATCGAACTTGCACATAAGAGTTAGGGAGGAGATAGACAAGATAATAGCATCTGGTATCATTCGGGATGTGGAAGAATTAGAATGGGTACATGCAATGGTTATAAGCAATAATAAGGATGAGAGGATAAAAATTTGTGTTGATTACTAGGACTTGAATGTAGTATGTGTCATTGACCCTTTTCCAACCCCTTCACTTAAAAAATTATAGGAGTAGCTTGACGTAAGGTATATTCTTTTACGGATGGGTTCTCGAGTATCACCAAGTCAAGATTGCAAAAGAAGACCAGAGAAAGATAAATTTTTCAACTAAGTGGGAATTTTTGCATACATGGTTATACCTTTTGGATTGAAGAATGCACTGTTGGGTTCTTGTGCATTGTGGTAAAATCCTTTCAAGAATTCTCCATAAGTTTCTTCAAGTCTACCGGATGATTTGGATGATGTATGGGCTATTGAAAGACCATCGTGACAATTTGATCTTGGTGTTTGAGAGATGTCGGTAGTTAAGGATATCCCTCAAAATTAATAAATTTTTCTTTGCTACTCCCTTTGGAACCTTTTTAGGACATATTATATGTAAGGAAGGTTTGTTAGTGGATCTCTCCAAAGTTGTTTTTATTGTGGGATTGAAAGATCATACTAGGCAGAGAGCATAATGTGTATATTTATTGGGCATATGGGGTACTATAGGAAGTTCATCAAAAGATATGCCAAGATCATCATGCCCTTAGAATATTTACTTAAGCACAATATTTCCTTTCATTAGGGAGAAGTAAAGTAGAAGGTGTTTGAGACTTTGAAGGATAGACTTGTTACTGCACCCATACTATGTTTCTCGTCCTTGGATAAGCCTTTCCATGTGCATGTTGATGCCTCAGGAACAACCATTGGAGTATTACTAGCACAACCTGGTGAGGGTATTTTTTATCATCCCTTGTGTTTTGTAAGTAGGAAGTTGACACCAACAGAGCGGAATTACACAACTACTAAGCGTGAGGCACTGTTAATGATATATGTGTTGCATAATTTTAGGTAGTATCTATGTGACAACACCTTTTATATTCTACACAGATCACATGGAACTAAATTATTTAGTAAATAATCTCTTTTTGCAAGGTTGCATATGTCGTTAGGTCTTGTTGTTTCAAGAATTTGAGTTTTTTCAGGTTGTGGTAACACCAGAAAATGTAATTGAGGACCTGATCACTTATCAAGGATTGACTCGAGAGAGGATGCACAGATCATTGAGGATACCATGCATGACATGAAACTATTTAGGTTATGACATTCACCCTATGACTTAGAGGATATTGCAGAAGTGTTTCTTAAAACATGTGTGGCACCGAGATGGGATGAAGGCTTTGGAAAGAAAATAGTTAGCAATATGCATCACACCCTATATGTTGATTAGTGGAGATCTATAAAAGTTAGGTATTGATGAGGTTTTGTGTCAATGCGTATTAGAAAATGAGTGCATAGCAATTATGGAGGAAGCGTATGATGGGATTCAGGAGGACACTATGCAGAAATGCAAGCTGCTTGAAAGATTCTACTCACCGGGCTCGGTGGGAAAGCATCTACCAGACTCGTATTGATTTTTGTAAGGCACCGCGACTATTTTTAGCTCCTTGGAAAACCTAGAAAGGGGATGAGATGCCATTAAAGCATGTTATCTTGTTTTAGTGATTTCATCGAAATTGAGATAACCATAGGAAAATTTTGGAAAAATCTCTTTAAAATTCCCTTTGAAAGATATTTTTAGGTTTCAAGTTTTCGTTACATGAAAACATGTTTCTTGCATGTTACATGTCTCATGTTTCCCAAAACCCGAAACCCGATTGCCTAAGTCCATTGTGTCGAGTTTTCGGAACTTCCAAGCATCAGAACATGCTTTTCCAAATGCATGTTACATGTCTCATGTTTCCCAAAACCTGAAACCCAAATTGAATCAAACCCTTTGTGTCATGTTTTCAGAACTTCCAAGCATCAGAACATGCTTTGCCAAATGCATGTTACATGTCTCATGTTTCCGAAACTTGAAACCCGAATTGAATTAAACCCTTTGTATTGGGTTTTCGAGACGCTCTTGTAGTGCCCACTTCCCTTTGACACTGTTGATACTTATATTCGATATAGTTGATCACATTATGGACATCATTATGTTTTGATTTAGTATGATGTTAGACATTTGATCATGGATTATTGTTGATCTTGATTTGTATATGATACATGATGATTATCAAGATACTTCATATGTGGATGATGATATACTATTTGACATGGATGTTTTATGGATGTGTTTCGGACATGTGATTTTAGATATTATGAGTAGATCTAGAAAATGGATATTATATGATTATGACATAGTTGTTGATATAAATTGTATGTGATAATGTTAAATTTCCTGATGTTGTTGTGATTCACATATTTTGATGATTTTTTTATTATATTTATATTCATTTTGGATGTTCTAATATCACCACAAGGTGAAGGAGGTAATTGTGTTTTGTAAGTTAAATATCACAACAAAACATCGGGGATTAGAGACTAACCACAATGGAATTCTAGGTGAATTCGACAAGGTCACCATGACAACTTGTTTTGTGTGTGTGTGTTATATTTTGTTAGGGATTCCTGTGGGGATTACCTTTGTATGTGACCATGGGTTTGTGTAATTTATTAATGTGTTTCCTTTTTGCTATTGTTGTATGTATTTTATTAGTGATGTGTTCCTTTATTTTATTTAATTAAATTGTGGTAGATTAATGTGAGAAATCATATGGTTAAAATTAAAAAAATCAAATTGGGATATTGGAAAGTGATAACGTAAGTGGTTGGCTCTTTGTATTAAATATGTAAGGGATGTGTAAGTTGTGTAAGTCAGATTTTGGAGTATGAAACACTCCACCTCCTTAGAAATTTAAATTTGTCCTTGGGGGCTATTTTTGAGGCTTGTGGGACAAGTAAAACTTATCCCATACCTCTAAATTTAATTTACCAACCATACTTATGGTTGGAGAGGTGATTTTCTAATTTGATAATGCATTTTATTAATCATGTTGCAAGTTTTGATTTCACTCTCTTACATTTTATTTATTTTGCAGTACTTTGGGGTGTGGGCTTTTTGGAGTGTGCAAGTACCTTGTCATATTTTCACCCACCTCTTTATTGTACTTTGGGAATGAAATTTTGTCTTTTGTGTTTAAATTTGAGGATGTGTGATGGGTCATCCTACATGGATTGACATCATCCTATTCTTTTCCCTCTCTATAAAATTCAAACTCTTTGCTTGTTTTGGGTTGTTGAATCATTTTTGCAAAACTTATTTGGGGCGCATTTTCTTATGTTGGGATCTCTTGCTTTTGGAAGGAGTTTGGAGAAACTTTGCATGCTTGGAGATTGCTATTTTGGGACTGTATTTTTTTGCATTAAATCTTGTTATTTGAAAACAAAATCTACCATGGAGAGGTAGGAGTTTATCCTTTGTTTCATGTTGTTATTTTCTTGTTGAGTTGTGTGAATGGTGAATGTTGTTATGCTTTGTTTGGCTATATGGGTAGAATTCCATAGGAATGGTGTAGGAGAAGGCTATGGGGAATCCATGTGGGGGCATAAGGGAATTCCATTGGCATAAGAATTTTGTTGAGGGAGTTTGGGTTTGGGATCTACCATGGAAAAGAAATAGCTTGCATTTCTTACTTTTGGGGGCATAAGGAAATCTGTGGGGGCATAAGGAGAGATTTGTGAGGGGCATAAAGATATGTGTGTGATGAACTATTTTGAAGGTTTGTTCTGGTGGATGCTCAATTTCCATTGGGAGGCATAAGTAGCTTCCCCCATAGTCCTTGCTCCTTTTGCTTGCATGACCAAGCCTAAGTTTTGTTTTGATTTTTTCAATTGTAGTTGTAAAGCTGTTGTGTTTTTTTAGACTATATTTTATAAGAATTATGCATGTTGAAATAATGTTGTGTGTGTTGTTGAAGCTAGTTGTTTCCATGGGTTGAATTAAACCTCTTATTGTATTTTGGTTGGGGCTCAAGAGCCAATGATGAAGGAAGGATTCTCATTTCATTGGATGTCTTGGTTGGGTAGAGAGCGTTGCCTTTCCCCCACTTTTGGTGCGATCAACTTGGAGAAAAAGGAAACTTTCATGTTGTTGTTTTGGAGAAAAAGAAGATGTAGTTTTGTTAGCCCCTTATGAAACAAACTCATTTGTAATCCTTTCCCACTTGATGTGGATGAAATTTTAATTTATATTTGTAAATGAATGATATTATAATTGATTATGAAAGTATATATTCAAAATGTGAAAGACATTTACATTCTGCTCTGTACATTCGAAAGAAATAAATAGAATGTTGTTATTACTTTCAAACATTGAAGTATGTAAAGTATATAATTGGAATTAATAAATAATTGAAAGATCTTCTCTCCTATGCATTGTTGGATTGAATTCAATGTTTTATCAGACGTGGAATTAATGTTACATTTTGTATCCTTAGAAATATATTAAAATTGGAAATAAAAATTTGCAATTTAGCTTTGAGATGATTTTTTTATAAACCAATAAATGTATTGGGTTAGTTTAGAAATGAAATTCCACACTTGAATGATAAAATTAATATACAGATTTAAAAGGAATAGATCTTTGTTGTAAATACAAAATTGGCAATTATTTAAGTAAAAATGTACGATTCGGACCTACACATCATAATCAACTTGAAAATGATATAATTTAGTATGCTATGACATCAATGAACTCAAATGGACAAAGAACACTTAAGAAAATAGATTAAACATTGAAAAATCAAACCTAATCCCTTCCTCACTATTTTTCTGTCAATTGTTGGACAAAAATTCAAATTGGAATAAATTGGGAAAATTTACCTTCCTAAAAATTCTAAATTCCTCCTAGATTAATCCTCCATGCCTTATCGACATGTTGAGTGAAGGAGGTGATTAAATTGAATCAAATTTGTAAGTTGGAAATTACCAGATTTCTATTTAAAATCCTACTGATCTTTTTGTAAAATTGACCCCTTAAACTTTATCAAAAAGTTAAATCTATGATTCATGTGTAAAGAGGGCATCGTGAGATTTCCATAAAGTCCTTTTTTTCTTAAAACCAAGATTTATAGCTCAAGTTATGGCCCTCTGAAGTTTTCCTGCCTTGGCGGGAAAATTTGGGAAAATTTTCCCTGGACCCACGACCTGAAAATTTCCCGTTAAAAATCATTAGAAAAAAATTTGAAAAGTTTGCTTGGGAAAATTTTTGAACTTTTCTCCACCATCCCACAGCCAATTAGAGGATACCACATGTCCTCATGGGGTAGTGGTGGAGGTGTGGTATTATTTTTGCCCTTAGGCCTTTAAAAATTTTCGAAATTTTTTACCTTTTTCTCTGCGCTGCGGCCTATCACATGCTGCCACGTGGCAACATGGAGTGACAGCGGGGGTGGGGAGACCCTCGCCACTCTTCCTTTTGAATTTTTTCTTTGGGAAATTTTTGATTAATTTTCCCATGGCCTGCACTCTAACCATACCTCGGTTAATTCTCATCCGCGGACACGCGACCCACATGAAAGCTAACCCCTTTTTCCTCCCTTGGCGAAATTTGCCAACTCTCTCTACCACTCTGTCCATCCCTCTTCCTTCTCCTCACATCATTTTGGAGTGCCACATGTCCCTATCGGACCCACGGGCACATGGGTACTAAATGGCTTTCCTTCCCCTTTGGTGAAAATTCCTAAACTCTCCCGTCGTTCCACCCTTCCCTCTTTCTCTCCGCTTTGGCTTAGAGCCCACCACGTGTCCCCTGGAGGACCCACGGAGGCATGGAAAAATATTTGACTTTACACCCACATGGGGAAAAATAAAAATGCCACCCCACGACCTGCCAACCCTGGAAAGAGTGTCTTTTCCTCCTCTTGACACGTGTCCCCTTGGGGAAAATTTGACCCCTAAAGTCCGCCTATCCATATCCAGAGTTTTACGAGTTAGGAGGACTTATTTATATCACCGGAAAGGTGAGAAAATTTCCTATCCAATGGGAATGATTTATGGAAATTTTTAATGCGTTAAGTGTGAGAAAAATCAAGTTGAAACTCTAAGCTTGTTAGAGAATGGGTATGGTGATATTTTACCCCTAAACCTAATTGAAACTTCTAACCCTAAAATTTGGACCATGTGACCTCTAGAAATTGTTAATAAATGAAAAGTATGTTCTAGTAATTTTAGACTTGTTCTAAAACCTGATAGTGTCAACTGTTGTCTTGCAACCTAGTTGTGGACACTTCTAATAAAAAAATATTATTCCATAATTTTTCCTAACTAACCCTAGGTTGTTTCTTTGGTCTTAAGTGGGTTGTTTTAACGAGCATCACACTTGGTATCGAGTAGTGGTTCAAAATCTTGGATCATTGGGAACACTAGAAAAACTTGAGACATTAAACTTAAACTTAGCACACTTTTAATCTAGAAAACAACTAGTTAGAATTTGTATATTTAGTGAACATGGAAATTGAATAAAACGTAGAAAAAATGAACTAACTCTCACTTTGAGTGCGTGTAGGAGGCACAGATGGGGTGAGGGGAATTTACACAAAGACTCAAACTTACCACCACCACCACCACCGGATCAAGGTGTAGCTGCTATCCTACCCCGAGATATTGCTGGACCCTTGGGATGTCAATTCCGCTCTACGTGGAGGATTAGAAGGAGGTCATGCAACCAGTCATGACAGAGCCCCTTCTATTGAGGGTGAGGTATCTCCTCGACCCAATGAGGAGCATAGAGAAGAGAAATCCCATGTGGAGTCGGCTAGAGTAGAGTCACCACCTAGGGGATAGGGTGACAGATTCCCAGTATAGAAAGAGGTCTCGGAGCCCTAGGCTTAGGGATGAGTGTGTGTAGAGAGACCTAGAGGCCGTTAGATCATAGCTGAAAATCACATCAAGGAGATCCCAGAAGCTTGGCCCTCACATTACTCGGGTGACATGGGTGGATTTCGGGAAGAATCCTAGCTAGTGATCTTAAGTAGTTGCTTCAAGATTTGTCCTTGTTCTAGTAACACAAAATCTTGTGTTGTGATCCATATCTTGAAGGATGGAGTAGAAGTGTGGTGGAGGATAGAGGAGAAGAATCTCCATATAGATTCTAAGATAGTGACCTGGGAGTTATTTGAGGAGAGATTTAGGAGCAGATATTTTTCATGGAGGTTCATATAGTAGAGGATCGACAATTTCCATGACCTTCAACAGGCATCTATTTTAGTAGCAGAGTATGAGATTAGATTTATGGATCTACTCCAAAGTATGTTGAGTATATGTAGGATGAGCGGTGCGAGATCCATACAGGTTCTTCTAGGGCCTGAATTTAGATATTGGGGGTGCAGCGTGGATCCACTACCCATAGAAATTAGCGAAGGTCATCAAGAAGGCCTATATTATAGAGGAGACTCAGGGAAATACCCAACAAGCTAGAGACCAAGTCCGGAGCCACATATAGTGAATGTAGGATGGTAGATCGAGGGGGTCGGTACCTCTTCCTCGTGGTGGCTAGGGTTTAGAAGCAGTCATCCTTTAGGCCAAAACAAGTAGTAGTAGCAGTCCCACCCACCTCATAGACCTCCACAGAGAGCTAATACATAGAGAGGTCGAGTATGGGGCCTCCTCCTAGGGGTCCCATCAAGAAACAGGGTGGACCTAGAGCTCAATCGGTGGGAGCTTACCAGCAGAGACCTCGGAGACCACAACTAGATTATTAGGATCCACACCACGGGATTCTAGGGCACCTACTGGAGGTGCTACTCATTGGGGAGGATCAAGAGGATGCTTTGGATGTGGAGTTACTGGACACTTTTGGAGAGATTTCCCATAGAACCCTAACAACAAGGGTAAGGCATAGATCTCTCGAACCTACTATTGGTGACATGGGACGTAGCCACATGATTTATGAAGTGGTTGAGAACCACCAAGTAGAACATCAGAGCACAGTCATTGAGACCACAAGTAGCATTGGTGGTATTCATACCTCTATATTGTTTGATTCTGGTTCTTCTGATTGTTTCATTACACCATCTTTAGTAGAGTGATGTAGGCTAGTGGTAGTTAGGTAAGGCCTTAGTTGGGATGTCGAGATGGATTTTGGAGCCAAGATCTCTGTAGAATCCTTAGTTAAGGAGTGTGTAGTGGATTTGGGACCTTTCACCACTACCTCGGATCTATGTATCCTTCCTTTCGGCTCGTATGTAGTCATTTTGGGTATGGATTGGTTATCTACACACAATGCAAGGATGGATTGTTATCACAATACCATATCTTGTGTAGATTATTTGGGAGTTGAGTTGGTAATTTTGGGGGTCGGGAGACTGTTTCTATTCACACCATCTCCGCTATGCGGCTTAATCGGTGTGTACGATGGGCTTGTCATTTATATGCTATTACGATTAGTGACATGAGATCAAAGGTTGGGCCTAGTGGACCATTGCTAGATGATCATCCCATTTTGAGAGATTTTGTAGATGTATTTCTAGGGGAGCTACCGAGGTTATCACCCCCATGTGAGATTGATTTGCATATAGATCTAGTTCCGGAGTAGAGCCTATCTCACGAGGCACCTTATCGATGACCACCCTAAAGCTCTGTAAGATCAAGTTACTGACTTGAGGACCCTTTGGAGAAAGGCCTTCCATCCTAGTGTATCCCCTTGGGATGCACCGATGAAGAAGAAGGATGAATCTTTCTTTGTTGTGTATTGATTCGCTTATCCGAGTAAGGTAACAATCAAGAATCATTATCCTCTTCCTTGTATTGATGACTTGTTTGATCGGATGAAGGAGCCATAATTTTCTCTAAGATTGATCTAAAGTTAGGCTACCATCAGCTAAGGATTTTGAGGAAGACATTCATAATACCACCTTCCACATGAGATATGGGAACTATGAGTTCACAGTGGTGCCTTCGGTTTGACTAATGCCCCTTGCAATATTCATGAGTTTGATGAATGGGGTATTCAGGAACTTTCTATATCACTTCATACTCATCTTCCTAGATGAAATTTTGATATACTCACGTACGTGTGAGGAGAACAAGGGGCACCTTTGCTAGGTTCTTCATTGCTTTTGGGAGCAGCAGCTGACTTTATGGGAACTTGGAGAAGTGTGCATTCTTTCAGACAGAGGTGTAGTACTTGGGACATATCATTTCTGGGGAAGGTATCATCATCAATCCTTCCAATATTAGGGACATTATGGATTAGCCAACACCCACTATAGTGATTGAGGTGTGCAACTTCATGGGATTGGTAGGTTCTTGTACAAGATTTGTTTAGGACTTCTCTCAGATTGCACACCCTATCACTTCTATTCAGAGAAAAGGGAATAATTTTGTCTGGTTGGACAGATGCGAGTAGGCCTTTAGGAAAATGAAGGAGTTCCTCACTACAACACCTATTCTTGCAGTGTCGGATCCACAGGGTGAGTTATTTGTTTACATAAATGCTTCTTTAGCAGGGCTTGGAGGTGTGTTGATGCAGGATGGCAAAGTAGTGGCTTTTGAGTCTCGTAAACTCAAGGATCACGAGCTTAATTATCTCGACCCATGATCTTGAGCTTGTGGCAGTTGTGTATGCCTTGGTTTGATGGAGACACTTTATTCTTGGTAGGATATTCACACTCAAGACAAATCATTTGAGTCTTCACCACCTCTTCACATAGCTCAATCTCAATGCTCGTCAACAACATTGGATGGAGTTTCTTTATGAGTATGACATAGAGATAGAGCATGTGAAGGGGAAGGAGAATGTGGTAATAAACACTCTCGGTAGATGGAGACATGTGGCTATGGAGACTTCATGAGCATAGACTTGTGGAGCAGGATTCTTCAAAGAACTTCCTCTTGACAACTTCTACATTGCAGTACGAGAAAAGATCAAGTCACAGAGACCCCTTGAGGGGAAGTTTGATGGTTTTTCCTTAGAGGTAGATGGTCTTCTCAGGCATAGAGGCTAGATATATGTTCCCAGAGATGGAGGATTGAGGTAGGACATCTTGGTAGAGGCACATCATGCACCCTATTCAGCCCATCCCGGGGTGAAGAAGATGCACGCCACCTTGAGACAATTGTACCATTGGAGATGACTTCATCGAGATGTGGCCCATTTTTTGTCATGATGTTTGGAGTACCGGTGAGTTAAGATTGAGCATCATCATCCAGCAAGCCTTCTTTATCCCCATGCTATACCGAAATGGAAGTGAGACGCCATTTCCATGGATTTCATTGTTGGGCTATTGATGTTGAGATATCACCACGACACCATTATGGTCATGGTGGATACATTGACAAAAGTGTCTCAATTTTCTCTGGTGAAGACCACTTATACAAGACAAGTAGTGGCACGAGTATATTTGGATGATATTTTCAAGTTGCACGGGATTCCATGGAAGATCATTTGTGACCACGATCCTTTGTACACTTCCCATTTTTGGACTACCATGCAGTGTGTCCTTGGGACGAGAATCAACTTTAGCATAACATATCACCCCGAGACAAATGGATAGATTGAGTGAGTGAATCAGATTTTAGAGGAAATTCTCAGGATGTACGTGATGGATCAGTAGACTAAATGGGAGGAGTACTTTTACTTAGTGGATTTTGCCTACAATAATAGTTTTCAGAGTTCCATAGGCGTGGTTCCTTTTTAGGCTTTGTATGGTAGAGAGTGTAGGACACCTCTTAGCTGGGACAAGATAGAGGACAAAGTATCTCTTGGACCAGCTTCTACAGACATGGAGCAACATGTGGTGTTGACCGAGTAGATATTATAGGAGGCACAAGATACAGGTAGAAAAAGTATGCACATCAAAGCATAGGATTGTTGTAGTTTTGATGTAGGCATGGATGTGTTTCTTCGTGTCGTGCCACACAAGATCCCTATCCATTACGAAAGGTTCTAAGTTAGCTCCTAGATTTATTAGTACTTTTTAGATCTTGGAGCATATCGGCCCTTTGGCCTACCGTCTAGCATTTCCACCTAGCTTGTCTCACGTACATGATGTTTTTCATGTTTCTGTTCTCAGGAGATATATTGCAGATCCTTCTCATGTGTTAGATTGGACATCATTACAGGTACAAGATCAAGGGCATGTGATGGTAGAGCTTGTTTGCATCCTAGATCGTAGGACCCTGGGCCTTCGAGGTAGAGAGGTTGATCAGGTTTGGGTGCAGTGGGAAAGATATGATGAGACTATAGCTACATGGGAGGATGCTACTTTATTACGAGTTTAGTTTCCACATTTTTTCCAGTGACCTCTAGGAGGAAGTTGAATCTAAAGGGAGGGGATGTAGTGCCTGCTTCCCTTTGACACCTAATAATACTTATTCTAATACAATTGATCACATTATGGACATCATTATGTTTTGATTTAGTATGTTGTTAGACATTTGATCATGGATTATTGTTGATCTTGATTTGGATATGATACATGATGATTATTGGAGAAAATTCATATGTGGATGATGATATACTATTTGACATGGATGTTTTATGGATGTTGTTCAGACATGTGATTTTAGATATTATGAGTAGATCTAGAAAATGGATATTATATGATGATGACATAGTTGTTGATATAAATTGTATGTGATAATGTTAAATTGCCTTGATGTTGTTGTGATTCACATATTTAGATGATTCGTGATTGTATTTATATTCATTTTGGATGTTACGATATGGCCATGAGGTGAAGGAGTTATTTGCATTTTTCGGGTTAAATATCACAACAAAACATTGGCAGATTGGAGACCAACCACAATGGAATTCTAGGTGAATCGACAAGGTCACCATGACAACTTGTTTTGTGTGTGTGTTATATTTTGTTAGGGATTCCCATGGGGGATTACCTTTATATGTGACCATGGATTTGTATAATTTATTAATGTGTTTCCTTTTTACTATTGTTGTATGTATTTTATTAGTGATGTGGTCCATTATTTTATTTAATTAAATTGTGGTAGATTAATGTGAGAAATCATATGGTTATAATTTAAATAAATCAAATATGGATGGGGGAAAGTAATAATGGAAGTTGTTGGCTCTTTGTATTAAATATGTAATTGATGTGTAATTTGTGTAAGAGTTGTGTAAGTCGATTTTGGAGTATGAAACACTCCACCTCCTTGGAAATTCTAATTTGTTCTTGGGGACTATTTTTGGAGGATTGTGGGACAAGTAAAACTTGTCCCATACCTCTAAATTTAATTTACCAACCATACTTATGGTTGAAGAGGTGATTTTAGAATTTCATAATGCATTTTATTAATCATGTTGCAAGTTTTGAATTCACTCTCTTACATTTTATTTATTTTGCAAGTACTTTGGCATGCGGGCTTTTTGGAGTGTGTAAGTAACTTGTCATATTTTCACCCACCTCTTTATTGTGCTTGGGGGGATGAAATTTTGTCTTTTTTGTTTGAATTTGAGGATGTGTGATGTGGCATCCTACATGGATCCACATAATCCTCTTCTCTTCCCTCTCTATAAAATTCAAACTCTTTGCTTGTTTTGGGTTGTTGAATCATTTTTGCAAAACTTCTTTGGGGGCGAATTTTCTTGTGTTGGGAACTCTTTCTTTTGGAAGGATTTTGGAGAAACTTTGCATGCTTGGAGATTTCTATTTTGGGACTATATTTTTGGCATTAAAGCTTGCTGTTTGGAAACAAAAGTTACCATGGAGAGGTAGGAGTTTATCCTTTGTTTCATGCCATTATTTTCTTGTTGAGTTGTGTGAATGGTGAATGGTGTTATGCTTTGTTTGGCTGTATGGGTAGCCTGTCATAGGAATGGTGTAGGAGAAGGATATGGGGAATCCATGTAGGGGGATAAGGGAATACCAATGGCATCAGAATTTCGTGGAGGGAGTTTGGGTTTGGGATCCACCATGGAAAATAAATAGCTTACATTTATTACTTTGTGTTAGGCATAAGGAAATTTGTGGGGGGGCATAAGGAGGGAATTTTGGGGGGCATAAGGATGTGTGTGTGATGAATTATTTTGGTAGTTTGTTCTGGTGGATGCCCAATTCCCATTGGGAGGCATAAGTAGCTTCCCCCATAGTCCTTGCTCCTTTGGCTTGCATGACTAAGCCCGAGTTTTGTTTTGATTGTTTCAATTGTAGTTGTAAACTGTTGTGTTTATTTGGATTGTATTTTATATGAATTATGCATGTTTAAATAATGTTGTGTGTTGTGGAAGCTAGTTGTTTCCATGGGTTGAATTACACCTCTTATTTTATTTTGGTTGGGGCTCGGGGGCCAATGATGAAGGAAGGATTCTCCTTTCATTGGATGTCTTGGTTGGGTGGAGAGCGTTTCCTTTCCCCCACTTTTGTTGCGATCAACTTGGAGAAAAATGAAACTTGCATGTTGCTATTTTGGAGCAAAGGAAGATGTAGTTTTCTCATCCCCTTGTGAAACAAACTCATTTTTAATCCTTTCCCACTTGATGTAGATGAAATTGTAATGTATATTTGTAAATGAATGATGTTGTAATTGATTATGAAAGTATATATTTTAAATGTGAAAGACATTTACATTCTACTCTATATATTCGAAAGAAATAAATAGAATCTTATTATTGATTTCAAACATTGAAGTATGTAAAGTATATTATTGGAATTAATAAAGAATTGAAAGATCTTCTCTCCTATGAAAGGAACGATAACCAGATCGTACCAAGACAAGAACACAGATGCTAATCAAACACCATGATCAATAAGATGAAATAAATTTGCCAGAATAACTTTACATAAAACCTTTGCAAAAAAATGAGAAACAATATCATATATTATTATGGAACTCAATGCAATACATTGAGAATGGGCCTTGCTTAAATAGGTAAGGAATAATAATCTAAGAACCAGTCAAGGTCATAGATCAAGCCATAAATCAAGGAAATAACTAGTCATCAAAGAACTAGTCAAGACCATAGATTTAGAAGAGAACTAGACATCAAGGATCTAGTCAATACCATAGATCAAGGAAAGAACTATACCTAATAACTAGATAATATCTCCTAATATCTAAATAAGATAAAATAAATATCCACACACATAAGTGGGTGAGGATAAATACAATAAAGGTAAATAAATTACCTAGGTGAACATGAACTAAGGTAAATACCTACTCTAACATCCTATGCATTGTTGGATTGAATTAAATGTTTTATTATATGGAAAAAGAGAGTTAGATCTTTGTTTTGAAAAAAAAATGTATGTGGAGTTAATGTTGCATTTTGTATCCTTGGAAATATATTAAAATTGGAAATTATAATTTACAATTTAGCTTTGAAATGATTTGCTTATAAACAACTTAATGTATTGGGTTAGTTTAGAAATGAAATGCAACACTTGAATGATAAAATTTATATACAAATTTAAAAGGAATATATCTCTGTTGTAAATACAAAAGCTGGTAATTATTTAGGCAAAAATGTACAGTTCAGACCTGCACATCATAATCAACTTGAAAATTATATAATTTAGTATGCTATAGCATCAATGAACTCAAATGGACAAATAACACTTAAGAAAACAAATTAAACATTGCAAAATCGAACCCAATCCCTTCCTCATCTGTTTTCTGTCAATTGTTGGACAAAAATTCAAATTGGAATAAATTGGGAAAATTTACTTTCCTAAAAAATTCTAAATTCTTCCTAGAGTAATCCTCCATGCCTTCTCAACATGTTGAGTGAAGGAGGTGATTAAATTGAATCAAATTTTTTTGCTAGAAATTACTAGCTTTCTATTTAAAATCCTGCAGATCATTTTTGTAAAATTGACCCCTAAAAATTTATCAAAAAGTAAAATTTATGATTCTTGTGTAAAGAGGGCATCGAGATATTTCTAGAAAGTCCTCGTTTTCCCAAAACTCGAGCTTTCTAGCTCAAGTTATGGCCCTCTAAAGTTTTCCTGCCTTGGCGAGAAAATTTGGGAAAATTTTCCCTAGTGGGCCCACGGCCCGAAAATTTCCCATTAAAAATCCTTAGAAAAAAAAATTGAAAAGATTTCTTGGGAATTTTTTTAACTTTTCTCTGCCGCCTAGAAGCCAATCAGAGGCTACCACATGTCCTCATGGGGCAGTGGCAGAGGCGGGGTATTATTTTTTCCTTGAGGCCTTTTAAAAGTTTTGGAAAAAATTTACCTTTTTCCCCGCCGGCCCGCGGTCTATCACAGGCTGCCACATGGCAGCATGGAGTGATAGTAGGGGTGGGGAGACCCTCGCCACACTTCTTTTTGAATTTTTCTTTTGGAAAATTTTGATTAATTCTCTCGTGGCCCACACTCCCGCCCTGCCTTGGTGAAGTCTCCTTCGCAGATGCGCGGACCCACGCGGCAAGCTAACCCCATTTTCCTCCCTTGAAATTTTTTTCAACTCTCTCGCCATTCCACCCATCCCTCTCCCTTCTCCTCACATCATTGTGGAGTGCCACATGTCCTTGGCGGACTGAAAGGTGTGTGGGCACTAAATGGATTTCCTTCCCCTTCGGTGAAAATTCCTAAACGTCCCCGCCACCCCACCCTTCCCTCTTTCTCTCCGCTTTGGCTTAGGAGCTCACACGTGTCCTTGGAGGACTCGTAGATGCATGAAAGAAGATTTGACTTTGCACCCACATGGGGGAAAAATTACAAATGCCACCCCATGACCCGACAACTGGAAAAAGTGTCTTTTCCTCCTCTTGACATGTGTCCCCTTGGGGAAAATTTGACCCTCGAAGTCCACTGTCCATATTTGGAGTTTTATGAGGAGTTTTGAGGACTTCTTTATATCACAAGAAAGATGAGAAATTTTCATATCCAATGGGAATGATTTAGGGAAATTTTAAATGCGTTATGTTTGAGAAAAATCAAGTTGAAACTCGATCCTGTCAGAGAATACCTATGGTGATATTTTACCCTTGAACCTAACTTGAAACTTCTAACACTAAAATTTGGACCATGTGACCTATGGAGATTGTTAATAAATGAAAATTATGTTCTAGTAATTTTAGAATTGTTCTAGAATCTGATAGTGTCAACTATTGTCTTGCAACCTGGTTGTGGACACTTCTAATAAAAAAAAATTATTCCATAATTTTTCTGACTAACCCTATGTTATTTCTTGGTTCTTAAGTGGGTTTTTTTAATGGGCATCACAACACTAAGCATAATGTTTCATGTCATTTCCATCCAAAGATTGACATGTCTTTTTCATTTTCGTTTTGTCACATAGAAAGAAAATTTTGACTTGTTCTTTTGTGTAAAAGTCAAGCAAAATAGGATTCTTGATAAATGACTATTTTCTAGGATTTTTATATTTTATATCTGCTCTTTCTATTATAAATAAGGGATGCTTATGCATTCCAAAAGGAGGGACATATTTTTAGAATATTGAGAGTTATTGTGAAGAAGAAGAAAAACTTTGTATTTTCTTTTAATCATTGAGGAATAGAAGAAGGTGTTATTTTACAAAATTTGTGTTGTGGGATTCATCTATCTTGAGAGATTGTTCTTACATCCAAGATCTTAAGCTATATTTTGTTTAGTGTCCTTGATTATTTTAATCATTTAAAATATTACACCCATTATCTAAAACTTGTATAAGTATTTCTTGATCTGTGTTTGCTTGAAAGAAAATATGTTCCTCTCATTCCCTTTCCACTCTATTTCATCTATAATAGTTTCATTTCTAATCCATTCTATTTCTAAAACTATAACATCTCCATCTCATGTTGATATGGATTTTGGGATTGTATCCCAACCCCAATGGTTAGAATAGTGTGAATATTGTACATATTATTTCTGCTATGTTTTAGATCACTAATAAACATGTTGCCTCACCTATATTTGAGGAGGGATTTGATTCCATGTACTGTGGTTGAACCTCATATTTTGGCTTGACAAAATATCCAACCAATTTTTTTTGGAAACTTCACTAAGAAATGCGGATTGATAAGACTAAGCTTATCCTATTGGTGTTTGGAGACTCCGTATTTGCCTTATTTTCGGTAGATCCATTTTCTAGTTCAAACTGGCTAGAAAGATCTTCACTCGGTCAAGTCGAGCTAGGGTTGAAATTGATCCATTCTTTGATCTACTTTAATAACACAATTTCATACTTTCCCCAACAGTGTTGTATCTAGCCAAGCAATATTTTCTTCACTTATCGAAGAAGTCGGGTTCCTCAAGAACAAGAAGTGTCTATAACCTGTCATGCATTATTCTTATCTTATACTTGGCTTCCTGTACACACTTCATTCAGAAGGATGGTAGCACAACATGTGCCTTGGGGTGTGGCTATTGGTCCTCTTTCCCTAACTCTGTTTTTGCATGAGCTACCACATGGATCTTGTAAGAATATTCCCAAATTTAACGGTGATAGGAAGAAACACCCTGATGAACACATCACCTCATTCTTTGTAGCATGTGGCATCCTTGGGATAGCTCATGATGTAGACACTAAAATTTGGTCACACTCCCCCTTCACCCTACTAATATTAATTTAATTAAATTAATGCATTATCCTCATCATATTTATTATTTAAATATCTTATTTAAATAATATCTACACAAACAGTTCACTTAGACACCTCACCAAGCTAACTCACCTTAAGACCTATTCTTAGCAAGTTACCATAACTAACTAAGACTTACCCAAACCCTAAAAATCAATCCCTACACTCCCTCTAACTACATTCCCGCATGCTCACAAGAAGGTCCCAATCTAATCCACGGGATAATGACATGAGTTCAGGGAAATTAAGAGGATCTCCTAGTTTGGTAAACCTAGGAAATCCCACCTTGGACCGATGTTGGTTATCCCTAACCATCACCGGTTAATCTGACTGCCGTCGGTTACCCCTTTTAACCCAAAACAACCTTATTCTCAAGGTTGGAATTTAGAATTTAGAACCTAGAAGTTGGAAAAAATAAATTTGACAAGCAAGAATGAGATCTCAAAAATATAACGCATCTTCAGAGAGCCAATTCCAGCAAGAACTCACATCCAAGGAAGGAGATTGAGCATCTTCTCCTGCATAGCCATCCTAGCCATGTTCGGATCTATCTAAGCAAAGAGGAGCATGCATGTAGCCCATGTAAAAGATTTTCTTCAGTTGGTGATCACTTGTAGCCTCCAAACCCATCATCAATACCTTCATCCTTCACACACGAATTTCAAAAATGAAATCCAAGTAAGTATAACATCATACTTTCCTGGTTATTTCATTTTATCACCCATTATTTATCTTGCTCCTTATTGACCATCTCCAACACTTTTCACCTCCATAGAACCATCAAAACCTCACAAAAACCTATTCCATTCACCCAATACCTCATCCTGACCAACCAAATTCATTTGTACAATCACAAAGGAGACCAAAACCCCATTCTGTGACGTTTCCAGATCTCATAGTAACCAAAGACCGGTTATACCTAACGCGGTCAGATCACCCCGACCGATGTCGGTCTCGTGTTTGCCTACATAGCCTTAAATAGAGACCTACCCACCTAATTTTACCTCACCCTCACTTACCTATGACCTACCCGAGACCTTTATTAGACCTGCAGAACCCAAAACCAACCATTTGACCTATGGATTCTATTATAGCTTAGCCTGTTAGATTAGATATGTTTTCTTATTGGGTTTTTAAGTGAGATACCTAAATCATTTTAAAATAACAATAGGATTTACTTTTTTACAGAATTAATTTGTTTAAAAAGCAATGGACTGGCAGCCATCTAGGAAGTATCATACATCCCGGATCTAGCTTATGTAAGGCAGTTCACTACCTATATTGTTTAATTCCTTCTGGTGGTCTTTCTTTCATTATAGGTAGTTCCTCTTAGCCAAAAGGAAGCTCTCATGATCAGTTGTGGATTTAGAAGTCATACGTGTGCAATAACCCATCAACCGACATTTGAACAGGTATTCTTCCTACACCCGTTACCCTATCTGTTTCGTCAATGCTTCTAAGAAACAATCTAAGAAAAAGGTGAACCATTTTGGCACACCGGTGGGACCCATCCAGGGTTCCTTGCATTTCATTCATTCCTAGGAAAAAATTGTGTGTTTTTTCCCTTCTAAAAGCATACACACTAATTTTCTTCCCTAGTAATCCACTCCTTCTTTCTATTTGCTCTAAAGGAAACTTTTCTTTTGGTGTATTTAAAAAGAATCATTTATTCATGTTTTTTGCATTTTAGTGAAAGAGCATCCCTCTTCCTCTTCATCTTATTGTGTCATCCAATTTCACATTTTCGATTTGGGTTTTAAAATCATTACATTTCATTCTGATTTTTGCATTATCTCACATTAATTGAGGGCAACCTATACACTAGAAGTCATTACCAGCTAATGGTTGACAAACAAATCATAGAAAAGCACTTCTATCCTTTTCTCTTTCTCTAAGTCTTACCAAACCACACAAAAATCAAAATACATACATTCTTAAACAACATCTTACCTAGAAGAAGTTGTAGGTGATCACATGATCATAGCATAGTGGGCACCCAACTCATTTGCTCTGTTGAGTCATACTTTAGAGTGAAGCCCACCCTCACCATAACATTCCTGAAACCTCACCCTTTAGAACTCTTTCTTTGTAGGAAGCCTTCCTCACCAAATAAATTATATTGTTCTATTCATAACAGTCAGTCCACACAAATAGCATAAGCTGAACAAACATAATAGAATAGGCACTCTAGGAATGTTCTTTCTTAGTGTTATGTTTGATTTGCATTTTGAGGTGAGATCTTTCAATCATTATTTTTTTCTTTCCTCGCACACTCCCAATCATAGTCGGTGTATTCTAACTTCTTTTGATTGTGTCTGGACCACATCTACATCATTCTCAGACTTCTAGGTTTTATTCCACATAAAATTTTAATTCACCACTTTTTCTCATCACTGTTTCAATCTCACGAAGCTGTCATTGGTTACCTCTGATCGTCATCTTTTAAACTCAACTGACGCCGGTTCTAAGTCCTTTTGCTAACCTATTCAAAAGGACATTTTCACTTCACTTTCTTCCACTTTCCACAGTCTCTGTCACTGTCATTTTTCCATTAACATTTTACACATCCCTAGATTTGGCATACTTGTCAGATTTTTCCTTCTACAATGTTTTTCCTCACTATCCATTTTCCATAGTGACTAGCAGTGGTTACCCCTGATTGACGTTAATTTTCCCTAACCAAAATTAGTTAGCCTGTTTCACATTCCACCCACCATTTGTTACTTCATCCATTATTTTTCATTTGTTCTCTGTACCATTTACCGAGAAGCAGCCCCACCTGATTAGTACTAGTTCACATGGTACTAACCCAAAGACAAGCGAATGCCCTCATGTTCCACGCTAGTTGCCAACCACTCCCACCTAGTCCTTCACCACCCTCTATTTTATCACTAGCCATGGATCCTATCCAGCCTACTAATATCACTACCGGAGATGAGGAGTTTGCATGACTCCTTGACCAGAACCTTGTTGCCTTGTAGTTTTACCTCTCCCATTCGTCCACTTGAGACGCCTCGGGTCAGTTGATATACGACATGTCCATATCTATCCCTCGACTCTCACACCAACCTCTACATTGGCTCCATCTAGTTTAGTGTTGCCCACTTCCACTTTACCCCCAGTCATTTCACAGTTAGGACCCACTATGACTACAAGTGTCATTACCTCTATACCTCCCATTACATCCACCATACCCTCGACGATTACCCCAAACACAACCTCATCCATCCCTCATGTCTCACACATACCTGTAGCTATGTTCCCACCTCCAGTGTTGGTGAACCCTACCCCATTTCAGAACGTAGTTCTTTCCATTCCACAATCTTTAGCCCCTATTTCTACTAGGGTTACCATGACCCTTCCACCCCCATATACATACTACCAACAATCACTGTTTCATCTATCATTCATTCCAGGTACGTACCCCCTATTTCATTACCTTCTTCTCCACCACCTTATATGGCAGCCCCATACACTAGAATTCCACTCCCATTATATGTCCAAAACCAACCTCCTCACGCTATAGGAGGCATCCAATCATCACAACCCACCAATGACCTAATTAAATTGATGATGGACAAGATGCAAACACTAGAGGCATCGGTCTCCGGCTCCCATAACTCTCTTACCTATGATGAGATTTGCAACAAGCCTATTCACCCATCCATTCCCATCCATTCATACCCTGTGCATTGGGAAATTCCTAAATTCAACCACTTCAATAGTAAGGAAGACCCACAACAACATTTGCACTCATTTAAACATGGATGTTATTTGATTACTCATGATGATGCCTTACTTTTGAGAACTTTTCCCATGTCCCTCACTGGACCAGCATTAGATTGGTATAGTGGGTTACCCAAACACTCCATATTTTCATTCAATCAGGTAGCCCAAGCTTTTTTGGATCATTTTTCTATCAATATTGCCAAGAAAGTTACCATGAATGATCTATATTCCACATGTTAGTACGAGGATGAATCTATCGCAGATTTTGTTGCTCATTGGCGAGATCTGATCAATCAACTTACCTTTCAATTACCACAAACTAAACTCATCGAGATCTTCACACGAGCTTGTGCTAGACATATCTCCCCAACCTTGTAGGTCTAAAATTTCAGAACATTCGATGAGGCATTTAATATGGCACGAAAGTTAGAGATTTGGGCCATCGAAGAGAAGAAAATCCAATTACGAAATAAGAATTCGGCATTCAATTCAAATGAAACCTCCTCTTCTTCCAAACCTCCAACCAATTACTCAAAGGCTAAAGGTACCGCTAATGCAGTGGTACTCAAGGCTGGCCCAGCTCATCCATCTAATCAAGCTACACCCTCATCTAATTTATCACCCATCTAGGTTTTTCGATTTAGACAAGAGCAGCAAAAATATACCCCATTGAGGAACCTTAATCTTTTGTTTTAGAAGAACTTATCAAAGCTGGCACCATCACCCTTCCACCCATAAAACCACACATTGGTTTTGACCCTACTCGCCCCATGCCCGCATGGTATAAGGAACAAGATTTCTGTAACTATCACCGAGTGAAAGGTCATAGTGATGGTAACTACATCACTTTTAAGAATATCATCCAAGAAATGCTCGAGAAAGGCAAGTTGACTATGGATAATCCCAACACCACCCCAACCAAAATCTATAAATCTTTAAAAAAACATTTCCAAATCATGCCCCTTCATCCAATCAAACCGGTGAGAAATCCACTCACGATACCCATACTCGTGAGGTTCATGCGATCTTTAATAAGGTACCTATTGCCTCTCAATTACCTCACATCCCTTCCATAGAGGAAATCCTATCCCAAAACCCTCCTTCCACATCTGAACCAACTTCCACCATTCCTTCACCAACAAAGGAACACCTTTCATCTCCTTCATCACCAATAGAGGAGTCTTCCACTAACATCGAGCCCCTCTCACCCCTAGCTTCACCACTTAGTGAGCCTTTACCTACCATACCTCCTCCACCCATAGAGGAGCACCCATTACCTCCTCCACCCACAGAGGAGCACCTATCTATTCCTCCACTTATAGGTGAACTCCTATTATCCCTTCCACCCATCATAGACCCAATGGGGATACCTTTTCCAATTGGCGAGTATTTTCTATCGGCTACCCAACATCTAAAAAACCTACTTTCAGATCTCTTACCCATGGAAACTAAAGCCAGCTGATTCCCCATCTCTAAGATGCATTTTACAAGAATTCCCATTAGGTCCTCACCAACTCCACCCACAGATGTGTCATTCTCACGTTTGGCTGATCACTTAGAGTATGTGGATAGAGAGCTTTGTTATGGGGGCGCCTCTTACTCCCTATCTCAACAAAAATGTAGAGATCCCTCGATGACACCTCCACTATCTACCCAAGCACATTTTCACCCATCAAACCAAATATAACTACTGTTGTCACAACCCCTTCCATGATATTTGTTAACACTCACACCACACCCTTACCCATAACCTAGACCTATGCCTAAACCCAAACCCATACCCACAATATTTACCTCCACTAAACCTATTACCACTTTAGGGGTCACCCCGACCACCAGCCTTACTCATCCACCTATTAAACTAGATTTAGCTACATCCTCCAATGTTAAAACCACACCTACTCCTACACCCAAACTAAAGAAATAAACTCATCAACTTCATACTCCTACAACACCAATCACACCCACACTTGTCCTATCTGTCTTAAGGCCTCAAACTACCCAACATGGTCAAGCACCCCTCACCCATCCATAAACCAATAACACAGCCACCCATTCATGCCTCACAAATCTCTAACCTAACCAAGCACACAACACAACTCATACCCGCACCTACAGTCTCTTTACCACTAATACCTCTGATACCTTCAACCATTGCTTCACTACCTACTACACTTTAATCATTTTCCCTCACGCCCCAAGCACGACGTGCATCATCTACCTTCATAGCACCCCATTATCCCTATGGGTAACTCTCCCTCTTTCTCCATTTTATTTTCATTCTAGACCTCGTATACCCACATCACCTTTACCTAAGAAGGTGCAACCTAAAAACAAAACCCCACTACCCCAAAACAAGGTAGTCAAAACAACCCCACACCCTCCTACCCATCCATCTACCATACCTTTACCTAAATGAACTTGACATATACCTCAAACCACACCAGTGCCTAAATCCATAGCTCAACCCCTTCCTATAATTCCAAAAATAATTCCCCGATAACCAACCACACCTACACCCAAACCCACATTCACTTCCCATTGTGATCCACTAGCAGGGTCTTATGCCAAAATTTTAATCAACCTCCTCGAGACTTCCATTATCCCATTACCTCCACTCTGACCTTACAAACCCCTCAAACCCAAGCCAAAGGGGTTTGATGATACCAACATTTGCGCATATCATTGTGTCTAGGGCATGGTGTGGAGAAATATAAGGCCTTGAAAAGCTGTCCTTATCTAATTGTGTCCACGGATACCAACTTTGTTGATGATGACCTTATTAACGAGGATCCTACTTCACCTACACCCATTCCCACATTACCCACTCAACAACCACAACCTCCACCCTCACAGCTCCTGGAACCACACACAAAGTTTGAAATTAACATGGTTCGCATCGAGAGAATTTTCCACGCCACCACCCAAATTTCATTGCGCCCAATTGACCTCACGGGGATTTTTCGTCCCCTGTAGGTTTTTACCCTTCATGTCATTATAACACTTACCCTACACCTTCTCCATTTGACAAATTCCCTCAAATCAACATGGTACACATCACTACACATGCATAGAAGGGTAAAGAAAAGGTAGCTGACCCACCAACCAATCCTATACCCAACATACCATCTGCACCCATACCTAAGATAACTATCCATGGCCCCACATACCCCATTTCTAATGGCGTCACACATCGCACCATGCTCAAACAATTACACCAATATCCACTCAAAATGTCCTTATATGACCTCATCCAAACCTGGAATCCCATCGTCAAGCCCTCATGGAGGTTCTTCAATCTATCGAGGTTTTACCCAATGACCCTACACCTGTAGCCTCCATTATCACACCCCATCATGTAGCCTCCCTCACCAAATTACCACCTTCATCCCCACCTCACCTTGTTCACCAAGTGGCCTCCCTTAGCTTCTCAGAGATAGAGATCACACCATACCAAAATGATGACCCAGACCCAGCCCTCTTCATCTTTGTACACATTGATGACATATGGGTATGCATGTGATGATTGATGGAGGTGCTAGCATTAACATCATTTCATCCCATGCATTTATTCAAATGTGCATACCTGACAATTACATGCATAAACATCCGGTCATGTTGTGTTCATTCAATGATGCTATCACCTCCACACTAGGAACTATCATCCTACACTTTTGTGTGGGTGCCATGCACTTCAGAATTGTTTTATGTCTTAGAGGGGGAATTCCAATATAACTTGTTACTTGGTAGACCCTAGATCCGTGTCATGGGTTACATTCCTTCCACTTTGTATCGTTGTGTAAAGTTTGAACACAAAGGACACACTTATACTATTCCAGCTGACCCATCACCTTTCAAAACATGCAACATGCTTTACCAACCCAATGATGTACTCATACCGGTCAAGCCATCTACTTCTGCAACCAATACTGCTTCACCTACACCTACACCCAAACCTACCAAGTACGGTCGTTGCTTTCACCGCATGCACCTCCTCCATGCCTACTACCGTTATAGCCTCCACGACTGACCCATTAGCTTCCCAATCTATTAACACCACCTCCACATCGACCTCGACACATCATCCATACCAGCTACCCACATACCAACCACTAATCCCTTGGAAGGTGTTTTTCAACGCCTCACTCTGGGGGAGTACCACCTATATAGTGTCAACACCTTCCTTACTCCACACAAGTATGGAAGCCTTCACCAACACCCTCGCTATGATCACTGTATAGGAGAACGCCTCCTTTATGGTCCTCCTCATCTTCATACTAGTCTCACCTATGGGGGACTTGATACTACCACTTACACACTTGAACCACCATCACAACCCCACCCATTTTCCGCTGACTTCCAATCACTTACCAATTGTTGTTTCACCCACACCTTCCTACACCATTATGCATGGAAGGGTTTTGGTTTTGGATTTTACTGAGCAAGGCCACCATACCATTATTCCATGTACCACCCCAAACATAATGATCATAGTGGTATCGGCTTCCCTAAACCTCCTACCACACGGAGCTGCATTGAACTCATCAAGGAACCTAGCCCTTCTCCACCTTCATCACCACCCTCACCGATGGAGTTGATGGATCCCGAATCCATCCCTCCTAAAAAAATTTTCATAAACACCATTTCCTTAGGGCCTTTGACTTATCAACACAAAGGCGAGGCCCCTTCCACTCTCCCATTCTTGTATCCTGAGATGATTGACGATGACACACTAACCATTAATGTCATTTAATGTCAGGATGATGAATCCATACTCACCTACCTTGGTGCAGAAGACTCATATATGCATCGATCGTTACCCTCTAAGACATAAACCATGTTGAATGAATCGATTATTGACATCAACATTCATACTCAAGATGACCTGCACATCCTAAAGATCAGAAAATATTTAGATGCTACTGAACATGAAGCCATAACTTCCTTTCTCCAAGATCATAACCACACTTTCGCTTGGTCTTACAAAGACATTCCTGGTATTGACCCCACCATAGTGGTCTAATATATCATAATTGTTCCCAATGCCAAACCTATTAAACAAAAGCTGAGGAAAATGCACCCTCACATTGCCCTTCTCGTCAAAGAAGAACTTCATCATCTTATTTTTGTTTCCTTCATCTTACCCATTGAATATCCTCATTGGATTTATAACATTGTCCCTATTACTAAAGCAATAGGGGGACTCTGCATTTGTATGGACTTCTGAGATCTCAACCTCGCTTGCCCGAAAGACAATTTTCCCTTACTTGATATTGATCAACTGGTTGACCTTACTACGGGTCACAAGATGATCTCACTCATGAATGGTTTCTCAGGTTATAACAAAATTTTTCTTGCCCCAGAAGATCAGCACAAGACCACATTCATTACCCCTTGGGGGAACCTTTTGCTATCGAGTCATGCCTTTTGGCCTTAAAAACATTGGTGCTACATATTAGCATGCTATGACTTACATCTTCGATGATATCATGCATCGCATATTAGAAGATTACGTGGATGATCTCTTGGCTGAATCTAAATGCCACCTTAAGCACCTCATTGTCCTCAAAACAATCTTTGATTGCCTCATTAAATATTCCATCTACCTTAAACCTAAAAATATGTCTTCACGGTTCTCTTAGGAAAGCTCTGGGATGTATTGTTTCCCTCCGTGGTATAGAATTTGACCACCTGCTAAAGTCAAGGCCATTCTGGAAATTCCTCCACCCATGAACCTCAAACAACTTCGTAGCTGCTGCAAGGTAAATTGCAATCCATTCACCGTTTCATTTCACAATTATCGGATCAGTGTCAACCATTTCATCATCTGCTTAGGAAGGATGTCTCCTTTAAATGGGATGACGATTGTCACAAATCTTTTGAGGCCCTAAAACAATACCTTCTCCAATCACCCATTCTCATTCCACCTAAATATGATCAACCATTTTACCTATACATATCAGCTACCAATCATTCCTTGGGAGCTATGCTCGCTCATCGTGATGAAAAACATAGGGAGTAGGTAGTTTATTATATAAGTTGTACCGTTATGGACTACAAAACCTGATACACTCACCCTAAAAAACTTTGCTTAGCCTTAGTTTTTGTTGCCACAAAACTCCGCCATTACTTACTCAAGCAAAAAACCTATGTTGTGGCCAACACCGACCCTTTACACTTCATGTACGCCAAACCCTATCAAAATCAGCACACCGCACGATGGCTTATGATTTTAATAGATCTTGACCTTGAATTCATTCACAAAAAGTACATTAAGGGCCAGGCTATTGCTGACCAACTGCCTGACGTACCTATTGCTGGGGACCAACCCTCTAATTTTGACTTTCCTGATGAATCCATTGCTACCCTTTTTCTAGATGAACCACCTTACCAAATGACACTGTTCTTCAATGGTTCTAAGTGTCGGTGTGGGGGTGGAGCATGTGTTATCCTTATCCCTCTACATGTAGAACCCATGCCTTTGTCTTTCAAACTAGAATTTGAATGCACCAACAATATTCGAGTACGAAGTGCTCATACTAGGTCTCTAGACGCGCCTATGCCCTCGATGTTAAATCAATCCACATCTTTGGTGATTCACAATTGGTCATAAATCAAGTCAATGGTATGTACCAATGTTGTAACGAGATACTTCAAAAGTATAAACATCATGTAGACATACTTTTGACCACCTTTGATCATTAAACCCTTCAAACCATCCCACGGTCAACCAGCAAATTTGTAAACACCATGGCACGCTTAGCTTCCCAAATACCCGCCTCCCCTACCGATTCCAAAATATTTTTCAGCTGTCAACATCTCCATTCACCTTATTATTGATCTCATGATGATTACTTAATCGGAACTAACACCCCTAACCCGAGTGACCTTTGGTATAAACAATACTCCGACTACCTTTCCCTCTCCATCTTACTGGTGATCTCACCATGTAGGACAATGCACCTTCCTTAAGAAGGTCTCCCATTTCCTTATCCTGGGGGGACTCCTCTATAAGCGTGGATTTGATGGTATTCTCTTACAATGCCTCACAAGTTTTGAAATTCCTTATACCATTAAGGAGGTTCATGATGGCATATGTGGAGGTCACTTTAGTGGCAACTATGTCAAACATTGTGTGAAATATCAACAACATTCCAACCTTCATCCACACACCTAATCATGCCTTACGGGTTGTTCGTGACCTTTGGCCCTTCTCTAAATGGGGTTTGGATCTTGTTATAGAAATCAATCCTCATTCTTTCCAACGCCATCAATGGATCATAACCACTACCGAATATTACACAAAATGGGTGGAATCCATACCGCTCATCTCTACAAAATCCAAGAAAATATGTGAGTTCATTAACCATCACATCATTTTTTGCCACATCACGATAATGGAAAATAATTCAAAAACAAAACATTGCAAAAACTTTATGACACCTTCTTCATTTAGCTTAGTTTCTCCTCACCTTATTACCTGAACCAACAACCAACTGAATCCACTAACAAAACAATCAATAAAATTCTCATGAAAGTGGTTGACGATATTGGGAAGGATTGGCATACGCACATTCCTTTTTCTTTATGGGCATACCGCACTAGTATTCACACTTCCACTATGGCTACACCCTTTTCACTAGTCTATGGTACCAAGGTTGTTTTGCCTCTTGAAGTCCAAATCCCCTCACTTTACATTTCTCTCCATGACATGCTTACTAATGATGACTTTCATCAGGACCGCTTAGCACAACTAGAGTTATTAGACGAATATCGTCTTAATGCTCTGGATCACCTTCAAGTTTATCAACAACGTATCAAACATGCTTATGAAAATGTGTTCATGAATGAACCTTCCAAGTCGGTGACCTTGTTTTGAAAGAAAATCAACACATAACCAAAGTAGAGAAAAGAAAATGGGGAAAATTTTCTCCTAATTGGCTTGGACCATACATCGTAACTCATACCTATGGATTGGGTGCCTATCATTTGTCCTCGCTTGAGGGTAAACCCGAACCTAAGCCCCTCAATGCCTTGCATCTTTGACCATTCTACTATTGACCTCTAGTCCTACATCACTATTTATCTAATTCATACTCGTCCCTTGAGTGCCATTTACCTTTTCCACATCTCATCTCTAACGATTAAACAAGGATCATGTGATTACCTATCACCTTGTTTCCTTATCTTAAATATGTGCACCACGGATCTACACATGGCATGATTCTCATGGATAATTTTTGTCTTATTTTAGATGAGATTCCATGGTCATTCACCCTTGCATTCTCAACAAGAACTAAATGCTTCGTTATAGTCTTGTCCATGACCTAAAATCTAAAAAAAAAAAAAAAAGATGAATCCCTTAGAAGGAAATCTTCCAATATAAGGGATCAACTCCTTGAGTCAAACTTCCAATATAAAAGTGAATCCCTCAAAAGGACATCTTTTACCTTTAATAGTCACTATAAGTAGACTGCTCCCTCGAAGACAGCTATAAAAAGATCATAACTCTCTACATAGTCTTTCCAAAAAGAGGACTATTTTCTCAAAATCTGAAATTAGAAGCTTCCCACATCGATCAGCTTTGCGAAGACCTCAAGGAGCCATATATTCATCCCATATAGACTTCCCACATCGATCAGTCTATCTCAAAAGAAAAAAAAAAAGAAAAATAAGCTTTTTCATCATGGACTTGCCTATTGTGATCTTGGCTCTATTGCCCAAGGCATTCTATTTCCCATTTTATGACCCAATTACCGCACCTCCTTACCTGTTGTCTTTTCACGTCATACCTCAAGGGACCTACTGCACCTACGACATTTGGTGATCATGTGACTTTCGTCACCCTTAGAATTATCAATCATGTAATGTCTTTGGGGTCTTACGTTCATTTACCCCATCTATAGATGTGTTTTATATGTTTTGATCCTTGCCAATTGGGTGGCTTTCTTGCCCCCTCTTATCTTTTCTCTTCTTCATCACCTTTTGATCTTCTTATACAGGACTTAGTCCTCGACGCTTACCTTTTGGGGTCATCCTCCCCTTTTGCCATAGTCGCCCTCACCTACAAAATTTTTACTATCATCTACCCCCACCTATTAAACCCAAATCCACAACATGACCACCAACCTACCAACTCATTTTCATCTTTTATTTAGCTTATGGGAGAACTACATTAGTCTGAGGTCCCTTTTTGATGGGACTATGTAGGTAGCACTTCCAAGAAATGAGGCCCTGGAAGGTTAGCTCGGCCATTCTTTACCCTAACCATTTTCCCCACCTTTTACCTAATTTCCTGTTCATATCAAAAACCTTGACATCTAAACCATATACCACATAACTTTTCCCACTTTTATTATTTCACATTTTCATACATAACCAAAATTTTCCACATTTTACACTATCTCATGCATTTATATTACCATTTGTTATCAAAATACCAAAATAATTCAACCATGCCTAACAACTTGACTCAACCATGCCTAACAACCTAACTCAACCATGCCTAACCAACCTAACTCAATCCATGCCTAAAACCAACTTGACTCAATCCATGCCTATGACCTAACTCTATCATGCCTAACTCATCTATTTTCCATCCATATCATAATAAAGTAAAACTCATACACATCACAACAACATCACATGAATATCATCTATCTCCTCATATATACATGTGTGTATCAATACAATGTACATCCGTATCACATACATGTGTATCTCTAAAATAATCATCATTGGCTCGTAGGCCGCTATCCAATACAAAAATGTCTTCGGCTTGCAAGCCGGTATCATGTACCAAAAAATAAATATAATATCTCTTCGGCTCGCAGGCCGGTATACATCTAAAATCTAAAAATACAAAAATAGGTGACATACTGTCTCACATCTGCTATAACATATCTACCTCATCTGTAGTGTCGATAGTCCCCTCTGATCTCGGAGCGACATCTCACTACTCTCAATCTACCACTAGATGGCCCAACATCTAATGCTGACCCTGTGCATTGATTGATGTCCTCTGCTCTCTCCTTTGGGCTCACCGGCCACCTACACTCTTAGCACTATACATGTGAGACTGTGTCTACTCACTCGAGACTATCTGTGGTGGTCTCATCACACCATATACTAATATTTGTAGCTTGGGCTCCTCCTCCTATACTGTACTTGAGGCTCTCACCTCTCTACCTATATCTATGGCTCGAGCTCTTAGCATGTACTGTGACCCCTACCTCCTAGCTGTCCTTGCCTAACCTTGCCTCTGTATGGCCCACCACTGGCTATATGCCACTGTCACCCCTGCATCATCTGTGTGGCAGTCCATGGGCTCCTCCTCCTCCCCTATTGACTCTACTAGATGGGGTGGAGACAAAGGTCTCTCCACCTCCTCTCTCCTATACTATGGGAAGGGTGGGGGTGCATCCTGCACTAATCCAAACTATCACCTCACTCGGTCGATAGGTATCATCTCATGCTCCCCGGCACGATGTCCCTCTATCCATCTCGTAACTATACCAAGAAAGCTGGTGCCCATGAAAAACTGGTATGATCAATCATCATGTCCCAAAGGACACCCATCAGTGACTGTGGGAACCTCCCACCCTCTGAATCTGGCAATGCATAGCACCCAATCACCTCCATCATCAACACTGTCAACCTCATCTCCTCAGGATGGGCAGCATAAACCTCTCTGTAACTTAGGTTGGCGTTGTGGTAGCGTAGCTCACCCGCTCTCTCTCTAAACACCTCATCTATACACCTCGCCGTGACCTCAGATGTCACTAAGTAAACCTAGGCTCCACTAATCGGTAGCCTCAATATCCTATATATATCCTCTAGGGTGATGGTCATCTCCCCGTCGGTAAGTGGAAGGTGTTAGTCACCGAATCCCATCTCTCGATGAGTGTGACCATCAAACTCTGCTCTCTCACAACCCACCCATAATGGTGGATCCCAATCAAGCTGACATCATCAATGTGACTCCACTCCTCGAAAGTCACCTGCTCATGCAACTCTAGCAATATAAGCAGCTCTTGGTCCCTCATCCGCAGCTCATCTCGGGCCTGCATCCAACCAACACTATGTATTAATACACTTTCCTAACTTACCCTGTGTTCACCCCCAAACCACCTATTCTTCCCGAAACCCCTCTACCCTAATCCTTACCCAACCCACCCACAACCCGTCCCCTCTCTCTTAACCCACACCTTTACATATCTTACCCTACCCATTGCCCATCCATTTCCACTACCTAACCCATTTTTGCCTATTTCTGGCCCCATTTCCTTATTTTCACCTGCAGACTCTGCTTACCCATGACCATCACCGGTAGCCTCTAACTTCCATTGGTCACCTCTATCCCGACCGATGCCACTTCTACATGACCAACGCTGGTCACTGTGGTGTCGAATGATGCCGAAACCCCGACCAAATTTTTCAATTTTGACCAAATCAACCTAACTACCCAACCGAACCTACTTAAACCTTCCCTACTTCCCTTCCCACTCCTATTAACCTACATTCCAACCTCCCCCAACCTAATTATATCCAATTTACCTCCCAATCCAAAATTCAAAACCTCCCCCCATGTTTTTATTATTGCAACCCATATTTTAACCTACTTAATCAAAAAATCATTAAGTAATGGTGTAAAGCTTACCTCATCCCTCTACCGACGCCGTGGTGGTATATCTAGCCTCTGTACGGGTGGACCACCTGACCCTTCTACCTCCTTCATCCTCAACTGACCTCCAATCCTCAACCACTCAAATTGTGCCACCTGATCTCGTAGGTCCCACCTCTCGCCCAATCAATATCACCTATGTGGCTCACCAACCAAGCTCTCTATTGTACTCTTTTGTCGTATTCCTATTTTCTATCTTCTTGTCCTTTTCTCCTTTTCCAACAACACAAATGAATTTTTACAAATGTGGGTTTTCCACTTTTTATACCCGACGACCGACCGCGTCGGTTAACCATGACCACTATCGGTCTCGATGCCCTAGACTACGTCGTCGGTTCCCCTACACTATCATTGATTTATCACGACCACCGTCGGTTACCACCGCCTACTCATTATCATCACATTTACCTCATTTTCCTTACCTCCTCTTTCTTTTTCCTCCCCTACACCTATCTAGACCACTTTACCTTCACCTCTGGTCCTCCACCTTTTTCAACCTCCTCATGTCTACTATTGACGCCTTATTATTTTACCCCTACCTCGGCCTTACCTGTGTCGTGATCTTGATATTTGGCCTTGGACCATCACTAGTGACCTTTGACCTCATGTTTTTGCTATACCTTATATGACATTACCTGTGTTGTTGACCTAATGAACTTACCTAGCCTATTGCCATGACCATTTATCTTGACCCTACCTTTGGTGTACCGAGAACATACCTAAATGTTCCTGCACCTAACCTATGTTGTGTTTCTGACCATATCCTATACCTTGGATACAAAATTCACTTCACCCTTGTTTGGATAAACCTATTGACCTTAAATGATGTAGATTTTGTTTGCTCTTCAACCCAAAGTAGTGTGCTTACGGTTTATACATGTGCGTGCATTTGACTTTTGCTACCTTTTCCCGACCCATTGGCTAGATCACCCGAGTAGACCTTTCACCCTCTTCCCCTACACCCACTTACCTTTTCCTCACATTTACCTTTTTTCAAACCACTCACCGCTTCACTGCTACCTCGTTAGTTTCTGGTTTGAGGGGGATCACCTTCACCCACACATGGGCCAACCACATCTTATTTTTGTTAGCATTGCTTACCAATACAAGCTACGCAACAAAAAGGGGCAAAATGTAGACACTAAAATTAGGTCACACTCCCCCTTCACCCTACTAATATTAATTTAATTAATTTAATTAAATTAATGTGTTATCCTCATCATATTTATTATTTAAATATCTTATTTAAATAATATCTACATGAACAGTTCACTTAAACACCTCACCAAGCTAACTCACCTTAAGACCTATTCTTAGCAAGTTACCATAACTAACTAAGACTTACCCAAACCCTAAAAATCAATGCCTACACTCCCTCTAACCACATTCCCACATGCTCACAAGAAGCTCCTAGTCTAATCTGTGGGATAACGACATGAGATCCAAGGAAATTAGGAGGATCTCCCTAGTTTAGTAAACCTAGGAAATCCCACCTTGACCGACGTCGGTTATCCCTAACCATCACCGGTTAATCCAGACCGCCATTGGTTACCCCTTTTAACCCAAAACAACCTTATTCTCAAGGTTGGAATTTGGAATTTGGAACCTGGAAGTTGGAAGCAAGAAATTTGACAAGCAAGAACAAGATCTCAAAAAGATAACACATCTTCAGAGAGCCAATTCCAGCAAGAACTCACATCCAAGGAAGGAGATTGAGCATCTTCTCCTACACAGCCATCCCAGCCACGTTCGGATCTATCTAAGAAAAGAGGAGCATGCATACAGCCCATACAGAAGATTTTCTTCAATTGGTGATCACTTGCAGCCTCCAAACCCATCATCAGTACCTTCATCCTTCACACACAGACTTTCAGAAATGAAATCCAAGTAAGTATAACATCATACTTTCTTGGTTATTTCATTTTATCACCCATTGTTTATCTTGCTCCTTATTGACCATCTCCAACACTTTTCACCTCCATAGACCCATCAAAACCTCACAAAAACCTATTCCAGTCACCCAATACCTCATCCCGACCAACCAAATCCATTTGTGCAATCACAAAGGAGACCAAAAACCCCATTCTATGACATTTCCAGATCTCACAATAACGGTTTGAGTTATACGAACCACGGTCGATCACCCCGACCGATGCCGATCTCTATTTTTTCCTACACATGACCTTAAATAGACACCTACCCACCTAATTTTACCTCACCCTCACTTACTCGTGACCTACCCGAGATCTTTATCGGACCTTGAACCAGAACCAACCATTTGACCTATGGATTCTATTCTAGCTTAGCATGTTAGATTATATTTGTTTTCTTAGTGGGTTTTTAAGTGAGATACCTAAATCATTTTAAAATAATGATAGGATTTAATTTGTTTACATCATTAATTTTTTTAAAACAAAGGATGACACCATCTAGGAAGTATCATACTTCCCATATCTAGCTTACGCTTGGTAGTTCATTACCCATATTGTTTAATTCCTTCTAGTGGTTTTGCTTTCATTACGAGATAGTTCTCCTAGCCAAAAGGAAGCTCTCACGGTCAACTATGGATTCGAAGTCATACATGTGCAACAACCCATCAACTGACATTTGAAAAGGTATCCCTCCTACGCCTATTACCCTATCTCTGTTTTGTCAACGCTTCTAAGAAAAACTATTAAAAAAGGTGAAACACATGAAGATGTCTCTATTTGAATCTTCATTGAAACATTGCATGGTGTGGTAGAAGAATGGTTCTACCATCTTCCAAATGCATGCATTACCAACTAGGATACCATGAGATCTTTATTTGAAGCAAGGTTCAAACCAGGTTGAAAATTCTCATGCCTTAATAGCACAACTCACACATATGAAGAAGGAGTCTCATGAGCCCATGTGGGACTTTGTGGAAAAATTCAACAAGTTGATTCAAAAGATTCCAGCACTAGCTATTCCTACTCTTGAAAATCAAAAGTGTTTCTTCATCAATGATAATCCCCCTGATGTGAGCTTCTTATTAAGAAGGTATATTATCCCTAATTTGGCTACTAGTCAAGCTACAGCCACTGAAATAGAAGATGATCTTATTCTGGCAGGAAAGATCAGAAGAGAGTCATCTAAGCCTAAAAATCAGAGTTCTTCTCAAAGTACTACTAACCCTATGATCCAGAAGATGGCCAACGACTTGATCACTTTGAAGAAGCAAATGTCTCAACAAGCGACCAATGTTCCTTATCGGGATATTCCTAGATGGAATTTCAACAATACCAATGGTGCTCCCACAAGAGATAGGAATCGGTTGACTACTTGATCTAACAAGGCTAGCCATTAAAGCTCCTCTTATCAACACAATAGTGGAAATAGTTGAGGAAGATGAAGAACTAGAAGATCAAGGTTCTCATGAAGCTTTTGAAGCTTTAGGATATGCTGATGAGTCTTTTGATGATTCAGATAGTGACTCCAACATTGGGTACTTAGAATACGAGGAAGACCCATGCGAACATGATGGTCAGTCATTTATAGTCTTCACTCAAGCTCAATCTCAAAACCCCGAAATCTGGTTGAAGGCTCTAAGGAGAAGGGTAAAGAAGCTCCCATGGTTATGGCTAAAAGAGGCTCTCCTATCTCAGTGCAAACTAAAAAGGAGACAACTAAAAATGTAACTTCTTCTTCTAACTCTCTTTATCCCGCCCCCAATACCCAGTACCTCATCTCGGACCAATGTAACCAAAACTAATCCCTCCATCATTCCTTCATATAGCACTTTTGACATTATTGATCATGCAAAGAAAACTAAGATCCAAATGTCAGAAGCCGAGTGCCTTATGTCGAAGCCGAGTGCCTTTAGTCAAATCCTGAGCAATTTGAGAAACTTTCCAAATTCATTAGAAGTAAGGTTGTTATCCCTTCATCTTCAAAAGGAATTTTCCTAATCCCACTCAGCCTTTACCTCAGAATAATATGACCTTTGTTGCTTCTTTGGGAAATATTGAACCATTTTATTTGTCCTTACTTATAAATGGGTTTAAACTCAACAATTGCATAATTGACTCAGGAGCCTCCGATAACGTGATGCCCGCAAAATTATCCCATGCCCTTAGAATTACCTTGACTAAATCTTATGGGTAATGTCACTCCATGGAAACTAAGCAAGTCCCCTTGATTGGCCAAATCAAGGATGCACATTTTCCATTTGTAGCATTCCTGGAAAAGAGAGTAAAAATGACTATCCTAGTCATTGATATCCCAATTGCTTATGATATTCTCTTAGGAAGAGGTTTTTGCAAAGATGTCGGAGGAGAAATCAATATGGGTGGACCAAATGTAAAATTATAGTGAATGAATTTCCTCATGTCCTCCACCTGAAGCACAAGTGAATTACTGGTCACTAAATCGGATGATCCAAAAGCTCAAATTCTCTTGAAGTTGTAGGCTTGGGAAATTATTTCATGACATCAGAAGTTCCTTCGTATGTATCACTGAGAAGAAGATCCTAATGCTATTTGGACCCTTGAGTTCGACGGGAGTTGTTCAACTACTGGGTTGGGTGCTGGTGTGGTTCTTATATCTCTAGGTTTTGAGATCTTTCCCTCCACCTTCAAGCTGTAGTTTGATAATACTAATAACACAACTGAATACAAAGCTTTGTTATTAGGATTAGAAATGGAAAGGCAAAAGGGAATCCAAAATCTCAAAGTGTAGGGAGATGCTAAGTTGATTGTAAATCAAGTAAGGGGGATCTATCAGGTAAAAAATGATTGCCTAAGGCATTACAGGAACAAGGTGTGGGACAACATAGAATGCTTTGATGATTTTTCCATCAAGGTAGTTTTGAGAGATTACAATGATAAAGCTAATTCTTTATCCGTGTCTGCATCTCTTCTCCTTCCTCAACAAAATTTTGAGCAGGACAAGTATACCATTGATATTGTGTATCATCCAAGTGTTCCAAATAATTCAACACATTGGCAAGTGTTTAATGATGGTCAACGGTATTTTCTTTTCTTGAGAAAGATGATAATTTTAGTGAGCTTTATTTTGAAGGATCAGAATCAGCTTTCCGTGATTTTGTCTCAAATTCATATCAAGATATTGATGGTGAATTCATCCAACTCAAAGGCAATAAGATTCCGAAGGGATTGGTTTCTCTAGAAGGTCTATTTGACAAGCATGACCATTTTATTCAGGATAAAGTCAAGCTAAAGGTTCTTTCTTGTCGGAGGTAGATCAAGTTAATCGATCTCTTCTGACCAACCAAAGATGGTAAACATTGGAAAATGTTGTTCTCATAAGGAGAAAGGAAGATTCACTTCACTCCTTAAGAGATATATGGATTTCTTGGCATGGTCCTATACAGATCTGAAGTCTTTCAAGCCTAAGGATGTGTAACATAGCATCCCTTTGAAATTTGATGTCAAACCCTACAAGTAGAAGAAAAGGCATTACAACCTAAAGATCTTAGGGACTATTCTTGTAGAAATTCAAAATATGTTAGACGCAAGGATTATCTTCCCAATCCATCATTCTACCTGGGTTTCTAACATTATCCCCATTAAAAAGAAGAATGGTGAGATCTAGATTTGTGTTGAATTCTCGGAACCTTAATTAGTCTTCATTGAAAGACAATTACCCATTGCCTATCATGGATCAAGTATTGCAGACTGTCACTAGATCAGAAATGTTATCCATGCTTGACATATTTTTGGGGTATAATCAAATCAAGGTAGCTACTAAAGATCAACATAAAATAGCATTCACCACCCCATGGGGGACCTTTTCTTACAAGAGGATGCCTTTTGGTTTGATTAACGCTGGAGCCACGTTTCAAAGAGCTATGGAATTAGCTTTTAGATATTTGATGGGAAAAGTCATAGTTGTATATTTGGATGACTTGACGGTCTTCTCTAAGAAGTGAAGTGATCATTATGATCACCTGGAGTAGGTACTCTTAAGATGTAGGTGTCATGGGATTTCATTAAATCCTAAAAATTCCATGTTCAAAGTAACAAAAGGTAAGTTGTTGGGTCATATTGTGACTAAAGAAGGAACCAAGATTGACTCGAGTGGGTGAAGGCCATCCAAAGCCTTACCCTACCTACGAGAAAAACTGGGGTACATTCCTTTTTCAGAAAGGTCAATTTCCTAAGAAGATTTGTACCTAACTTTGCCGATAAAACCAAGGATATCCTTGGGATGATGAAAGGTAAGACTCCATTTTTATGGAGCAATAAAGTGAAGCTTTCTTTCAAAGAAGTTAAAAGAGTAATTTCTCATGCTCCTATTCTATTATGCCCAGACTTCAAGATGGATTTCATCATGTATAGCTACACTTCCGCTCATACAGTATCAGTCATCATGATGTAGGAGAACGAAGAAGGAATCAAAGATCCCATTGCTTTCATGAGATGTCCACTAAAGGAACATGAATTGAAGATGTCGTAAATTGAAAATAATTCTTATGCAATGGTGAGAGCGTTGAAGCATTTCATGTATTATGTGTTGAGTTATCACACTCTCGTTCTTGTTCTTGATACTACAGTTAAGTCCATTTTGAGTGAACAAGAGTTGGGTAGTCAATGGGGTAACTAGATATCCAAAGTACAAGAATATGAATTGGAAATCAAACCTACTAAGTTGGTACGAGGAAGAGGCATGTGCCAATTGATCGTAGAAAATAATTCTAAGACAGAATGCAAAGAAATTGAGGGTACTTCTTCAGAATCACCCATGGTGCTTTTTGTAAGCACAACCGATGAATGGTATGAAGATATCACTTTATTTTTAACTTACGGAAAATTTCCCTAAATTTAAGCCAAAAAGAAAAGAAGACAGTTAAATTAAGGTCCACAAGATACATTCTATGGGATAATGGTATATACAATAAGGGTATTGATGGTGTATTCCCGCATTCTGTTAATAAGTTTCAACGAGATAAGGTTGCTAGAATTCTTCCAAAATCTATCATTCGGAGGAAATTTCTCTTCCTCCATGATGGCTTACAATATCTTATGGGCCAATTACTATTGGCCTACTCTCTTCAAGATTCGACTAAATGGGTGACTAAGTGTGAATCTTTTCAACATTTTTGGCCGTCCTAAGTTGATGCAGCTCTTCCCTTAAATTCTATGATAATTGAAGAACCTTTTCACCAATGGGGAATTGATTTCATTGTATTCTGAATCTTTCCTCCAGTTTCGGTCATAATTATGTGCTCACCACCACAGAATATTTCACCAAGTGGGTGGAAGCTATGCCAATCAAGCAGAAACCTCCGAAGCATTTGTGTGCAACTTTTTCAAGGAGAATATAATTGTTAGATTTGGTGTGCCTCACAAGATCGTTGTTGACAATGCTTCCAATTTCTCATCACATGATTTGATAGAATTTTTCTATGGATTTGGGATCACATTGGCTCATTCATCTTATTATTACCCCCAAGGCAATGGTTAGGCTGAATCAAGTAACAAGAACATGGTGACCATAATCAGAAAGTTGGTTGATGAGAATCAAAGGACATGGCACAAAGCATTATATGATGCATTATGGGAATATCAGATTACTCCTAAGTAATCTATTGGAATGTCCCCATTCCAGGTGTTATATGGAATTGATGCTGAGATTCCTATCTCTATAGAATTGCCAACCTTACAGGTTGGCTAAAGAAATTGTGGATGAAAATTTTCAAAGTTCCATTGAGAAAGGGATAATGTAACTAGCAAGGCTAGAATAATAACGGAGTAAGGTGGTGGATCACATTTCAGATCATCATAGAAAATTCAAAAATATATTTGACAAAAAATCAAAGCAACACGATTTCAGATTGGAGATCTAGTACTTCTCTGGGATAAGATAAGGGAACAAAAAGGGATGCATGTAAAGTTTGATTATTTATGGAAAGGTCCTTTCAAAATCCATTAGATGAATGGTGAAAATAGTTTCTATCTATCATATCTTGATGGAGAGTTTCCCTCTACCTTTCAGTGACCAACATCTAAAGTTGTTCCATCAATAATGCAAGTTGCTCTCTTACACTGTATTATAATTTATTTTTTGTTGTGTGTTTACTTTATTTCTTTCTTTCTTTATTTATTTTTGGGTTTTCTTCTCCTGACTTCGTAGCCCAATGGATAAAGCTTTTTGATACATGAGTTATCTTCCTTTGTTGTCTCAAAGAAAGTCCCCAATTGGAGCCATCTTTTATCTTGTTTTAGTGATTTCAGCTAAAATTGAGATAACCATAGGAAAATTTTGGAAAAATCTCTTAAAAATTCCCTTTGAAAGAGATTTTTGGGTTTTTAGGTTTTCATTGCATGAAAACATGTTTCTTGCATGTTACATGTCTCACATTTCCCAAAACCCAAAACCCGATTGCCTAAGTCCATTGTGTCGAGTTTTCAGAACTTCCAAGCATCAGAACATGCTTTGTCAAATGCATACTACATGTCTCATGTTTCCTAAAACTCAAAATCTGATTACCTAAGTCCAATGTGTCATGTTTTTTGGAACTTCCAAGCATTAGAACATGCTTTGTCAAATGCATGTTACATGTCTCATGTTTCTCGAAACCCAAAACCTGATTGCCTAAGTCCTTTGTGTCAGGTTTTAGAACTTCCAAGCATTAGAACATGCTTTTCCAAATGCATGTTACATGTCTCATGTTTCTGAAACACGAAACCTGAATTGAATCAAACCCTTTGTGTTGGGTTTTTGGAACTTTTAAGCATCAGAACATGCTTTTCCAAATGAATGTTACATATCTCATGTTTTCCAAAACTTGAATTGAATCAAACCCTTTGTGTCAAGTTTTAGAACTTCCAAGCATCAGAACATGCTTTGCCAAATGCATGTTACATGTCTCATGTTTCCCAAAACCTGAAACCCAAATTGAATCAAACCCTTTGTATCGGGTTTTCAGATGCTCTAAGAATAATGTTTCATGTCATTTCCATCCAGAGATTGACATGTCTTTTTCATTTTCATTTCGTCACATAGGAAGCAAATTTTGACTTGTTCTCCTGCGTGAGAGTCAAGCAAAATAGGATTCTTGTTAAATGACTATTTTCTAGGATTTATCCTATTTTCTCTCTACTCTTTCTATTATAAATAAGGGATGCTTGTGCATTCCAAAAGGAGGGAGATATTTTAGAATATTGAGAGCTATTGTGAAGAAGAAGAAAAACTTTGTATTTTCTTTTAATCATTGAGGAATAGAAGCAGGTGTTATTTTGCAAACTTTGTGTTGTGGGATTCATCTATCTTGAGAGATTGTTCTTACGTCCAAGATCTTAAGCTATTCTTTGTTTAGTGTTCTTTATTATTTTAATCATTTCAAATATTACACCCATTATCTAAAACTCGTATATAAGTATTTCTTGATCTGTGTTTGCTTGAAAGAAAATATGTTCCTCTCATTACCTTCCCACTCTGTTTCATCTATAATAGTTTCCTTTCTAATCCATTCTATTTCTAAAACTATAACATATCCATCTCGTGTTGATATGGATCTCGGGATTGTATCCCAACCCCAATGGTTAGAATAGTGTGAATATTGTACATATTATTTTGATGTGTTTTAGATTAGTAATAAACGAGTTGCCTCACTGTATTTGAGGAGAGGATTTGATCCCATGTATTGTGGTTGAACCTCATATTTTGGCCTAACAAAATATCCAACCAACAAGGCCAAAATATAGTGTGAAGGCATTTGAGAAATGGGAAATTGACGTTATAGGACTAATTTCACTGCTTTGTATGAAGGACTGGTTCACGGTATACCATTATTTATACTTGATTACTTGACGAGATGGGAAGAGGTAGCACCTACAAGAGATTACACTGTAGCAACATCTCGCTATATTTTTATGGGAAAACATAATCAACATGTATGGATGTCCTTTGAGCTTTACTAATGATAGGGGTACACATTTTCGAATGAAATGATCGGGATTCTATTAGCAAAATTTATGGTGGCCCCTCACAAGACTACCCCTTATCACCCTCAATAAAATGGAACTACTAAAGTATTTAGCAATATACTAAATCACACTCGAACAAAATTTTTGATGTTGGAAGATAATATTGGGATGACAAGGTATTGGCAATTCTATGGGCATCTTTGGACAACCTATAAGAGATGAATAAGGAGACACCGTTTCAATTGGTGTTTGGTGTAGAGGCTATTTTTCCATTTGAATTCATGTTACCATTGATGCGTATGGCATGCGCATGAGGATTGGCTAATGAAAAAGTGCTTGAGGAAAGGATAGATAGGTTGATGTAGTTAGATGAGAGATAATCACTTGCTAAATGGAGTCATAAGACTAAAAATTCCATACAAAAGGCATGGTATGATCATCATATCAAGAATAAGTAGATTGAGGTTGGGAAGATGGTTCAGTTGTATGATTCTAAGTTTCTACACCATCCTGGGAAGTTTAAAGTCCATTGGTTGGGCCCTTACATCATCTCGTACATCCTTGACTTAGGTTCTGCTAGTTGTAAGCACTAGATGGGATGAGGTTACCTGGCCATTTCAATGGAAGTAGGATGAAGCCCTATTATACATAAGTCTTCCTTGTGTTTATAAATAAGATAGTATTTCTAGTAGCTTAGGATTTCCCTTTATGCATTTATTTTGCTTGTGTTTCTCCTTCGTGTTGCTTATTCCTTTCTTCTTATTTTTTTGTGCCTTGTGCACCAATAACTAGTTTTAATTTCAAAATTTTGTGTATGTGTTGAGGACCGCAAATCCATTTTGGTGTGAGGTGGAGTAGTATAAAGTGAAGAATTAGTTCGTAGTGGAAGTTGTGTTAAATGGCCCAGTTGAAAGATAAAAAGTGTGTAAGGAGGAGAGTGTGTGGAGAAGGTCGACAAGAAATTTTGGTGTCAAGATATCTTAACATAGACCATGTTTAAAGGATGAGAAGTGTAGGAACAACATGAGGTAGGAAAGGGTAAAAATCAAGTCAAGGACACAAGAAGTGACTTTGGTGCCGTAGACATGTGAGTAAGAGTCTTTGGTTAGTTTAGATTTTTGCGTTCCGGAAGGGTGTAAAATATTTTTTGTGAAGGATTGGGTGAGTGGGTAAGGATGCTTAAGGTTGGATTTAGTGGAAAAAGTTGTCTTTAATGCTAAGTACATCAAGTAGGTGGTGTAGCATTTATTGCTGGAAAGGGGGAAAATCTATAAGTATGAAGTCAAGCACATTATTATTTACCTTGCGATTCCTAAATTAAAAAGATCTTACGAACTAGGGCATCCACGAAGAGAGAATTATGTGAAGAAATAATAATAGAGATCTAATTACGTGACTAGGGTTGATCTATAAACTAGAGTGGAAGGAGTACACGGGCATAGGGAAGAAAATCTCATAGGAGCACATCGTCTTGTGGAATAATTTTCCAAGTTAGGGTTTTATAGCTAGGGCATGAAAGTACAAGGATTCTTCCATAGAGTTGAGCCTCGGGAGAAAGAAGAGAAATAAAGAGGAGTAATAAAAGTTTAGATTGTAGAGAAAGGTAAAAATAGCACCAAAGAAGGAGACCATTTCACCAAAGAAGAAGGGAAAAGGGAAATAAATTGTCGTAACTAGTTTTGTTGAGGAATGGTATGTAGAGATACGGTACCCATAAGGAGTGTTTTGGGAATTAATGGGTATCACACATCAATAAGATGGTCATGAGTGACTACAACCATCACATGAGTACCACAGAGAAGGAAATGGCATTGGAAATAGTTCATCCAAATGATACGAGGACACCGGAAGGAATATAGATCTACATCGACGAGGTGAGAGGTGAAGTTGGGTAAGGTTAGGTTTATACAACTATATGATTTTCCCTATTTTGTAAATCTCAAGTAGTTATACCATTGGTTGATGTCACACGTGCATGAAGATAACTTCTATTTTTAGGCCACAAAATGTGCATAACTCCTCAACTTATATCAAAGTTTACTAGATGATGACTTGGATGATAAGGAGGCCATCAAGGATACTATGTTGGCCTATGACTACAAGAGCAGTTCACACTACTTTGATATTGTAGATATCCCGATTTTGTAATGAGGATGTTCGCGCACTTGGTTACCAAGCTAAATGGCCAAGAAAGGTGGACACAAGTAGACAAGGCATGGTGTAATGTATGCCAAAAGATTTCAAAAGGAACCATCTACAACTTGTCTAACTTTATTGCAGATAAAATCATTAGCAACATGTAGGAGGGGGACAAGATAATGTTCAGAAATTTTCTCCTCACCATCTTCTTCTCAAAGATTGGAGTGCCCAATGGTCCAAAGAAGTTCATCTGGGAGTATCTAGAAGAATATCCCTTTCCCACAAAAGGTTTGAGAAGAATACCTATGATACCATGATGGCCACCCATAAGGCACACCTAGAAAAATGGTACAAGTGAATGCGTGATGCATTCAGGGAAGAGTGGAGGATACCTAATTATTTTCCCATGGTTATAGGTGAAGAGGTTGATTTTGCTATGTATCAGCATTTCGCATTGGAAGATTCACTTTGATAGATGGAACTTAGAGTCAATGGTGAAATTGTGGTTTTCTTTCACCACGCAAGTATTTCCTAGTAGAGGGGTCAACTATTTTAAGGAGGCTAAAAGGTTAAGGTTTGACCTGAGTGAAGTGGACCATGACCAATGTGAGCTATGTCAAAATCTTGTATATCCGAAGAAGCACGCATATGTGGAGAATAATGTCTCCCAAAAAGTACGAGATGATGAATCCTTTAACACTTCCAATTCTTTGGAAGGACCGCATCAAGAGTTTACTTACGCATCAAACAAAATTTTGAAAAGGGAACCTACACGGAAAATGATGTCTCCATTCTACGAGGACCGCACAGGAGGAGGAAGAAGGTTGCATGAAGAAAAGGCACGAGAGAAGTTCAAGAGAATAATGCATCAAGTGTGTAAACACACAACAACTGTGGGTGCGTCGAAGTAAGCCCTAAGCCAAAAACTTATGCACGTAGGAAGAAGTCCCCTGTTAGGGAGAATACCCCGAGAAAAGAGGTGTCAGAGAAAGAGGAGCCTCCCACATAAGAAGAGTCACCAAGGAAGGAGTCGCTTGCTAGAGAGAAAGAGAAGGAAGAGTCTCCTATACTAGAATCGTTGGTTAGGAAGAAACAAAAGGTGGAGGAGAGGGTAGACTTAAACAAAACATAAGGACTTGGAGGCATATAGGGGTGAGAAAGATGATGATGAGGATGAAGAAGATTATAATCATCTCGTGTATGATATACATGATTTATAAGAAGAAAGAAGTGAAGAGAATAATGACGAGGAGGAAGTAGATTCTCAAGGAAAAGGGGTGAGAAAAGAAGTGGACATGTGAAATCAAAGGACCCCAAGCCTCACCAAGGAGAAAATAGAAAAGGTTTGTGGAGATAGAAGTGACGGGAATTATAAAAAATTTAGTGGAATAGGAGGTAGGCTGCAGCATGTATGAAGTGCTCAAGGAGATAGAAGAGGAGACCATTGGAAAAGAGTATGGCAGCATGGGCAGAGACCCTAGCCTAGTAGTAATATTTTAAAGGATACGGGAATAGGTGGGAAGAGCGTAGTGGCAAGACAGGGAAATGAATGGGTTACAAGCAATGATCCAAGAAAGTTGTTATGCATGCACGCTTCCGAGCACCATGTCAATAGAAGAAATCTTGTCCATGCCCTCATTTGATGTAGAAGGTGCATACCCACTAACCGAGAAAAATGTTATCTTGGGTGTTTGAATCCCATATCGATGAACTGAGTTCAAAGTAAACCAAGGGGAACTAATGAAGATTCTAGAGACAAAGGGATAAACCCCTTGGTAAATGTAAAATAGTTGTCGGATGAGAAATTTTGTAATGCAATCAACAAGGTTTTAGTTGAGGTTGAGGCCAGACTCTTTGGAAGGAATGATAGGGTGAAATTCCTAGAGGAAGAGTTGGAGAAGGAGGAGGAGCTTCTCGAGAAAAGAAAGGATCTCAAATAAGAAGAACTAATCGAACATAGCTAAGGTACGATATGAAAGAGGAGAAGGCAAGGGTGCATAAAGTATATAATAAAATTGAGATGATTATAGATGCTCTGTCTTAAAGCATCCCAAGCTAGCACCACCAGAGAAAAAATATGAATCAACCTTGCATTTCTTGGAGGATTTGACTCACGTCCTCACAATGGAGAGGCAATAATTCACCTTAGAATCTGTAGAAGAGGTGCTAGCATGCCAAGAAAGGGAGGAGAAGTTGAAGGTGGTAGATATCATTGCTCAGTATACCAAACTCCTCACCGATGTAAAGGCCACCATGCAAGTTGCTGAGGCTACTTATGATAATTACGCTGATAGGGATAGGGTAGAAAACTTTTTAGTTGCTACACATGAAGTGAATCTCAAGGAATTTTAAGAGAAGAATAAGTGGAGCAGCGAGAGGGATAAGATCCTAGCCAAAGTGGAGAAGAAATCGAAGCTATCGAGAATTTACGAGGACTCGATCAAAAACCCATTGAAGGAGTTATATCCTGTATCACTGCGAGAATGGATGCACTCGATGAATTTGGAAAAAAACTAGAGGTTATTTTTGATACAATGAGTGCAAAGGGGAGGAGCTAAGTTTTGAGGAGGTGAGTGCCCTATTAGGTGACCTCTGTCAACAAGCATAGAGTGAGGTAGATGTCAGGGAGAAGCTCGAGGTAGATATTGGAAAGGATTTCCCAATCCTCCTTCGGTAATAAATAAATTATTCTGCATTCCCCCATTCTTTAATTCATTATTCTTCATTCCTTAATTCTTTATTCAAACTATTGAGAATCATTCATTCTTTATTCATTTAAGGAAGGTATTCGGAGGATAAAGAACAAGCTTAGTGTGGGGTGATGTTGGGCCTCAGAATATTACCTAAGTGCCAAAGGGCACGTGGGCATGTGGGACCAATATGAAGAAGCATGTGCGGGGTAAAGGTATACGGGACGGGGGTTTTATAATGGTTTAGTAAAATCCCATGGCATGTGTGCCAAAAAAAAGCAAAGGGTTTCAGGAATTAGAAATATTTGGTAATCCAGGAAGCACATGAGAAAAGTGTGACCTAACTATGCATACAAAGTGGATCAGTGGTGTGACTGGAAACTTGGTGGTTAAGAAATAAATCTTCCATGTGATGGAAGGATATAGAAAGACATCATTGCGGAGAGTGGAGAGCTCGGATGAGAAGAATCATAATCCATTAGAGGACCACCTACAAACTTGGAAACTAATTTTTACTTCAAAAAGGCATGGCGGTGGGAAATACAACTATATATAGAGATGCTCGGAGTAGAAGGAACAATAGATATAGAGAGAATTAAATGCAAAGCTCTACAATAATGATAAGTAAGTTCCAGAGAGTTGAGGATCTCATTTAGAGGGTTGTAGGGATAATAGCTTGTCTAGAGGAATGGGTTGGTGCAATTCTTTTTGTAATATGGGACGCATGGTAAGGACTTCTGATGCATGAGTCTTATCTGCATTAATAAATTGGCATGTTATGGCCTTGGTGAATGTAATATGGTTGTTGAACTATGATCAATATGAATTATAATATTATGTTCTGAGTATATGTTGTTCATGGGTGTGAATCCTAGTATATTTCATTTTTGGTATGGATTAGATATGTTATTCATATAATGTTTCTCTAGTTATCTTAATGGGTATATTAATATAATACCTCATCTTAAGCTCTCAGAATGAATGCAAGGTTATTTACCTCTTGTCATCTAGGTTTATGTCATTGATCAATGTATTTTCACAAGACTCACATAAAGGAGGGGCTCGGTACCTACGCATGCCTCGGGTGAGCGCCCAACATCCACTTGGGTGATAGGCCAACACTCATGGGATTAGACTATTGTTCTAAGGGCTTAAAAATGACTACATCATGGGATCCAAATAAATAGGAGTGCCACGCTCCAAGAAAATTCAAGGTAACAAGGCAAGGACATGAAATATGAAGAATAAGTATTAACACGTAATAAGGACATGAAACCCAAATAATCGTATCAACACCACACCCTCCCATCTTCTTTGAATGGGTAAAGTGACAAAAAAATCTATTGGAGTTTCAAAACCATCTACTCGAACATTGATAAATTAACACCAGGCTTCACCAAAATAGTTCCCCCATATAGAGACTATCAACATGCTAAAAAAATGTGTCAAAAATATAGATCCAAAATATCTCAACAAACAAGAGATGTATAAATGTATACACCCATAGATACAATATTTCAACACCCAAAATTTTAGGATGTCGGGCTCAACCAAAATTGCATCCACAAGTCATCCACAAGTTTAGGAAGTCTACTTATTAAGTGTTAATGTTTGCTTTTCACTTATCTTATATCAATGAAGGTATTCATCAAGAGGTAACTCATCTTCTTATTTCTTATTAATAATTAGGGTTCATTGTAGCCTCTTACTTTAAAAAAGATATCATAATGAATTTGCACTTCCATTAACATCAATTAATAAACCATAGTGACTTAATTAAATGATCAACTATGAATTCCAACTTGATAAGTTACATTTAATAAATGGATAGTGTATTAAATTCCCTATCCACCTATTTCATTTTAAGTCAAACTGAAAAGTTTCAAAATAGATATGATTAAGAAAGAATAAGATAAGCTTACAATTCCATTTACATAATGCAGAGAGGGAGTGACACATCAAGTACAAGTAAACTCTCAATATTTTCCATTCATCAAAGTGAAATACACACTTTACAAGTCCAATCATTTTTGACATGTTTCATGTCAAACAACATAAATAAAATCAATACAAAATACAATTTTTCCCTTACAATACATTTAAATAATGAATCATATTTACTCATAAGAGATCCAATCTTAGGTAAAAAAATTAATTTTATAAAATAACTTGTCTTCTTTTATCACTTATGAAGTCCGTTTCAAAAAATTGCTAGCACGCGGTCGGTTCATTCAACCGAGCATGATAAGCACTAAGTATTAAAATGATGTGCTTTCAACTAATTATTTTATAAAAAGAACTCTACTTTTATGAAATAGTTAAAGCATCTTGAAAAGATATATCAAAAATAAATAATAATCATGAAAGGGAGAAAAAAGTGATAAATCACATTAACGTTAAGTAAATATCATGATGTAATCAAAATAACCTTCAGTTTTAATGATTTCATGAGTAATTAAATCATATAAGTAATGATCCATCCAAATTACTTATCACATTCCTACTATATATATCTATAGTTCATTTCTTGATTCTTTCAATCTAAATCAAAGAATGATACTAACTCTAATAATTCACAAAAATAGAGTTATTTTAAAGAAGCAATGATCCACAATACTCATCATTAACATACTTCATTAAAGAATAACTAAGGTCAAGATCATTCAATCTCTATGAAAAAATTAGGAAGAACCATCAACATCCTAAAATAAGAGTTTCCTATTTAAAATACAACATCCAAATTCAAAGCCAAATCTAGCCTAAGTTTTATGTTTAGCTTCAACAGGTTTGGTAAAGTATAAGTTCCATTTACTTACACCTGAAAGTAGTCACACAAAAATCATTACATCCTTATCGAGCATTTGGGAAGAAGAAGAAAATAAAGTTATATCCTCCAACTATCAACTCAGACCAATACAACCAAACTGTACTATTCCTAACATAAGATTATCATAATGAAAGAATGAACAAGAGGGGAGAGAACAACTAATAACTTCCTTTAGACATCGAAGAAAAAATATTGAATACCTTACTTAGAAAAGAGAGAAATGGTGTCATCAACAAGGATGAGCTATGATCTCATTACTCTTTTTTAAGAAAAGAAATTCATATCAGAATAAAAGAACTAATACATATCTGATCAAGAGATTGTTTAACTCTTATCAAACATTGAAAACATAGAACTAATCAGTACTAGATTGAATATACTACTGCAACATGCAAGTCAGATACCAAATATGGAGTTTTCTCAACATATAAATAAGAACATTTACTGATCGTGCACTAGCTACAACTAAATGGAGATGTTCAAATGAATTCAATTAGCAACAATACATCAAGTATCAAAAACAACTTGAACATTCCAAATCATCTAACATTATTAGCTCTAGTCAATACATTCCCATAATATTTCCATTCAAGATAGAGATACCTATAATGTATTCTTATGCATCCAAGAAAATGAATAAAAGATTACATCAAAGCCAACCCATAATCCCAACTTCACAAGAATCAAAGGAACATTCTTCAGGTAAGAAAGGATAGGAACCTAACCCAAATTTAAACACAATGAAGAACAATGAAAGAGACATAACCCAAAGACAGGTGATCAAAATCAAGCTCCACAGGAGAAGAGTAAAACTGAAAGCATTCTAACTTATTTTACTTAAGATAATCAAAACTAAACTATTTCATAGTTCAACTTAGATATCCCATCTCTCCAGTTTCATAAAAACATTAGACTAGAATTCAAGAAACTAGTATATTCAACCAGATGAACTAATAAGGGTAATTCTGAAGCACAAAACCTCACCTAAAAAGGATTAAGAGAATAATTGATAAATCTTTCCATAACTCAAAATTAGGAACATATTAACCTTACTTTTAGGTAGATTGTATCAAGGAAATTCATTCAGACTCCAAGAACAATTTGTTCATTAAAAAGTATTCTCAAACATATGGTGAGAGAAACAAAAATGATGATATACAAGTGCAAGTATGAGCTAAACATGTCTTATCAAAATATGAAGCAGGAAGAACAAAACAAAAACGTAATCTTTCTTAGCGGTGACTTCCATTAACTACTTGAGCAGTCCAACCAGGATTTTCATAAGTAAAGCATAACATCTTAGCAAAAGTAACACATAAATCCTATTATTTCATAACAAGAAGGAAGTCTAAAATCATTGATTTTGACTATCTATTTTAGCATAACTATAATAGAGCAACAAGATCCATAAACAACTCAATATTTAGCAGAGATACATTTTTCATACCTTTTCCCCACAGAGGATAAAAAAATTAGATCAAATCTTTTATGAGCAAATGTATTCCCTTAATCCGTTATGCAAATACAATAAATTTCACACAAATTTGACAACATTCTAGTTCTAACAAGATTAAAGCACGATCCACTCATATATTCAACAAGGAACAAACCCACATTCTATTTTATCAAATAGTGAATCTCATCAAAAGAATATAGTGAAAAATTTAAGCATGAATGTAAAATAAACATCACAATAAAAACCCATTTGTTTCCAAGAGTAGAGTTCTTTTAATGAATACATTTAGGAAAAATCAAAACAACTTAATGGGTAGATCCTATCATGCCTGATAGAGCTTCTATTGATTTGCAGAAGATTTCTAGCCAAGCCTCCACAGTCTCTCTTTTTCCAAAACGACCTCCACAACTCCAAATTTCTACCCTTCTTATTCTTCCACCAGATCCAAAAATAGCTCTAGAGATGCCAAAAATATCATTGGATCAAAAATAGAACTGTTGGTTCGAAGAACCAAAACTTCATGCAGAGAAAAAATCGCAAAGAACAAATGACCAAACAACCTCTCCAAAATCCACTTGCATCTCTTCCTAGGTGGTTTCTTTGCCATGACCGAGGTCATTTAATGTAAGGACTGTCAATTTCCTACTTATTTCTCCATGCCACCACCATCCAAATTTGGTGAGTCTTTTAAATTCAAAATATGCATGTGAATCCATTTAGTGATGATTCCAGCTAGACATCCCCCTAACTCCCCATGCCTCCACCAAAATTAGCAGTTTAAAGATGTAAATATAGAAATCAATTCCCATAAATGTCTTATAAATTGACGCCACCAACTCACCACTTTCCAAGTAGCACTTAGGTACCTTTTAGCTCTAGTATTAATTTAGGTTAGATTATCCTTAGGTTAGGATTCGACCCGAGTCTTTAGGAAAATATTATTTGCCATAGGATTTTTCCAAACTCCTCAACCATAACCATACCAACTTAGGTTAGGGTGTCACCTTTTAGTTTAGTAATAAGTCCTAAGTAGGTCTTAACCACCTTAGGTTGAAATCCAATAGGATAGAACATTATAACTTAGGACAAGGTGTTAACCTTAATAGTTTCGTAATAGGTCCTTAATCCTCTTACACTATTCAGTGTCTAAAAAATATTTATCAAGAAGGTTCAAGCTCACTATTTACAACATGATTCAAAGAAAGGACACCAGAAGAAGGGTCCTTATAATTATAACCAAAACAAAACTCAGTCCCACATTACCTTCTATTTCAGAATGTTAGGTTATCAAGATGATCAGGTAAGAAGAATTGAAGCATACCTTGGATCAATGGGTTTTTTTGTTAACATATGCTAAGTATGAAAACAACAATACAAGTTCACAACCTTTTAGTACATAGAGAATAATGGCTTCATTTCCAAGTAAACAAAATCACAACAAAATGAATCTCTGTACAATAATAATTTATTCATTGCAAACATGATTTCCAACAGTCAAAAGAATACACCTTCCTAAGACAAATCACATGTTAACGTTTGCAATGTCAAGAGAGAAAGTAATCAAAGTAATAGTTTGTCAAAGATGGTACATACTTCCCTCCTAAAAATAATCATCGTCCCGATGATTAACTTAATCAAACAATTTACATCAAGGAAAAATCAATTTATTATACTTTCATTCTTATGTTCAAAACAAAACTGGTTTTTTTTCAAATTTCCACAATCAGCATTAAAGTAGATGTCCATTTTTAATAATGTAATGTCTACCCCAAAAATGGAAGTTTTATTAACATATTATGAATATAATATTAAAATTTTATCAGTCCACAGAATCAATTCTGTTTAAACAAGTACGGAAAAGTAGTTTTCATATCTTCAAGATTTTCCAAGGTTATAGTCTCTTCATTAAACCGATCCCACCTTTGGACCTTACATTGACTTGTTTCATGATTTCTTAAGTGCAACTAGTGATTTTCCATAACTTGAATTGTTTTAACCACAATTATTCCTGGGTCTTGGACCTACAAGGAATTCAATTTAACACATGTGATAAATCAAACGTATTTCTTAAGCGAGATAAATATGGAAAACATCATGCATTCGTGATAAAGTAAGAGGTAAAGCTAAATGATAAGCTACATGGTTGATTACTTCAACAATTTCAAAAGGGTCCCACATAACAAGGTGATAACTTGGCAGCCTTGCCAAAATTTATAGAACTCTTTTTCATTTTACCCTGTTGAAAGACCTTCTCACCAAGTTCAAATTTCTTATCAACCCACTTTAAGTCTACATAACTCTTTTTCCTATCCACAACTTCTTTCAAGCGTTCACGAATCATTTTAACTTTTTGTTCCATTTCCGTAAGGATTTCAGGTCCAATTACCTCTTTATTCTCAATGTTGTCCCATTTAATCAAAGTTCTCGCATTTCCTTCCATATAATTCTTGAAAAGGTGCCATTTTTAGAGGCGTGATATGTGTTAATATAAGCAAACTTAACTAATAGAAGATACTCTTCCCATTTATACCTTTGTTGATCCATATAATACATTTGTAACATATCCTCTAAAACTTGATTAACTCTTCGATTCTGTCCATCCATTTTTAGATGATATGCGAATCTGAAATTTAGCTTAGTCTCTAGAGCTGCATTAAACATTTGCAAAAATCTAGATTTCATCCTTGGGTCCAGTATCGGATATGATCAACTCGGGTACTCCATGCAATCTAAAAATTTCATGCCCAAATCGTTTTGCTAAAAAAACTGAATCATCCTTAATATTACCAAAAATAAAATGAGATACCTTTGTTAGTTTATCAACAACCACTAGAATAACATCATGTTTATTTCTTGACATAGGAAACCCTTGAACAAAATCCATGCTTATCACTTTCCATTTATACTGCGGTATGTTTTGAGGATATAATAAACTAGTTGGATGCATATGCTCAGCTTTAACACGTTGACATTCTAAACAGTGTGTCACAAACTCAATCACATCCTTTTTCATCCCTTTCCAGAAATATTGTTGTTTTATATTAGCAAGAATTTTTGTAATGCCAGTGGTTTCTGAAAATGGTGAATTTTGAAATTTAGCTAATAACTTCTTTCTTAAGGGTAAGTGCACCAAGTTGGGGGACAATTAAGTGGACATCAAATCCTAAATTTTACATTAAAAACAACAAAACATCAAATTTAGTCTTCCGCGGACTTGAACCATGCTTGAAAAGTAAAAATATGTCATAAAAATGGTACCATTGCGTAGGGGAGACTGTTAGCTTTGTAGAAATATTGATTTTAAAGTGAATAGAATATGATAAATATCATTTTATAATTTTTTACTAATAGTAGGTCTTTAAGACACTTTTTCTTGTGAATGTTTATGTCTACGTTTAAGACTACAAATTTTGTTTCACTTATTAGAATGTGATAAAAATTATACCATCCCAACTATGGTGAAATTATATACATGTTCAAAAAGAAATTATTTTATTTCAATATTTTTGATGAAGTTATGGCGGGCAAACGGAAAGTGCTCTGTTTTCTTTATGTTTTCATACCACTTTCATGGAAAAATCATAAAAAATAAAATATTGCTCAAAAAAATACAAAATAAAATTCATCCCAAGATAGATAGTGGCATCTAACTTCTCACCAAAGGAGAAAAATATATATCAATTTTTGGTCATCCAAATCATGGGCAAACGGACTATAATCTTATAGGCATTTAAAAAAAAATACCAAGTCATTGAATTTTGAGTGTTTAATATAGCTAATCTTGTCCATTTTTTTAAAAAATTAGTATTTTAGAAACTAGATTCTGGATTCTACAATTCATATTAATATAAGTTTTTCTAATTTTGAGTGTATGTATTGCTAATAATCCCTACAAGTTGATATTATGTTGTTATTTGCAATATGACGTCCACTTATGACCCCTTTTTTGTCCCCCAACTTGCACTTTGCACTTACCTTAAATCATTTAACAAAGGTATGCATACCCTATTTTCAAACCACAAGATTTCTTCATTGTCAAAGTGAAAACCTTTATATATCACATCATTTGGATCTACAACAAGTGTTGTCTTTACTTGTTGAAACTAAGAATCAGATTCCATGACACTTTTTACTTCATCCTTAAACTGAGTTCTCAATGTTATAAGAGCATAAATGTGCTTCCTATGACTTAGAGCATCTGCAACTCTATTTTATTTTCCTTTAATATAAATTATGTCAAAATCATACTGAGATATAAATTCTAACCATCTTCATTGTCTTGTATTCAAATTTGGTTGGGTAAAATTATAATTCAACCCAAGATGGTTAGTTTTTAGTTCAAAAGGTCTACTAAGAAGATAATGCCTCCATACCTAAAGTGCGGGAACAATTTCAACAAGCTCTAGATCATGTGGAGTATAATTCATTTCATGTAGCTTTATTTTTCTACTTTCATAAGCTATAACATGATCCTTTTGTAACAAGATACCACCAAGACCTTCCCTGGATGCATCTATTACAATAGTGAAGTCTCCATTAGGATCAGGTACAACCAAAATAGGTGTTGATGTTAACTGATCCTTCAAAGTCTTAAATGCAGATTCACATTTTTCATTCCATACAAATTTCTTATCCTTTTTCTACAAAGTGAAGTTATTGGTGCAACAACTTTAGAGAAGTCTTTAACAAACTTCCTATAGTAACCAACAAGACCCATGAAGCTTCTAACTTCATGTACATTCTTTGGTGTAGGCCACTTAGTTATTGTAACAATTTTAGAGGGATCTACTGCTATTCCATATTTTCTTATGACATGACCCAAATAGTGCACTTCCATGTCATAGAAATAACATTTGGACAACTTACCAAACAACCTTCTCTTTCTCAAGATTTCCATAGCTAGTTTCAAATGCTCATGATGTTCCTCGATGATTTTAGAGTATATGAGAATATCGTCCAATAATACAAGCATAAATTTCTCAAAGTATTCTTGAAAAATATTATTCATTAAATTCGTAAAATTTTACAGTGCATTCGTTAATCCAAAAGGTAGAAGCTGTGAGTTCATAATGTCTATACCTTGTTCTAAAATATGTGTTATGAATATCCAAATCCTTTATTCATAACTTATGATATCCAAATCGAAGATCTATTTTAGAATACACTAATTAACCATGCATCTGGTCAAATAGATCATAAATTCTAGGAAGCAGATATCTGTTCTTAATTGTTTCTTTGTTCAACATCCTATAATCGATACACAATCTAAGTTTTTTATCTTTCTTTTTCACAAAGATTACCGATGCTCCCCAAGGTGAGACACTCGATCTAATCAAACCTTTAGACAAAATTTCTTGTAATTGTTCCTTAAGCTATATCAACTCAATGGTAGTCATTCTATAAGGTGCCTTGGAAATAGGTTCAGTTCTCGATTTGATCTCAATTGTGAAGTCAAACTCCCGTTTGGGTGGAAGATTAGGTAACTCTTCCATAAATACATCACTAAAATTTTGTAACAGCGGATACCTTTCCAAGAATTCACTAATTTATTTTTTGTTTAAAAAAATTACTACATACAAAGTGCAACCTTTGTTTTTACCCTTTTAAGTTACAAAGGCGACAATTTTGTAACATAAATCTCACGTTTTATACCCTGAATGTTTGTTGTTTTCTGTAGATCATCCAAAAAACTAATATGTTTTTCAAAATAGTCAACCTTTTCCTTATGCTCAACTAGCCAATTAACACCTATGATTACATCATAAGACCCCAAAGGAGCAACATAAAGGTCAACCTCAGTGGAAAAACTAGGCAAGTCAAGGACTGCTCCAAAAATACACATACTAATTGTATGAACAACATTATTTCCATAATGTACAACCCATGATTTATCCATTTTTCTAGCTTTTATTTTTAATTTCGATGCTAATTTAGTAGAAATAAAACATTCAGTAGCTCTAGTATCAAAAATTATAGTTACATGTATGCCAAATAACTTACCTGGAACCTCTATGGGTGTGACTTGCTTTTCACTGTTGTCAACTACTACAACATGTATCTTGTCTTTGCTTGATTACAGTCATCCTTCTTCAAAGGACATTGATTTACATAATGATCCTTGCCACAATTGTAGCAGCCTCCTATAGGTCCCTTTTTAGGCTCAAATTTATTTCCAACCTTAAAGTTATCATTCTGACCCCCATAGGACTTCTGTCCATTATTATTATTCTTGACAAATTTATTTCGTACATTAGCAGAGAGGTTTATTTCCTATTTTTTTCATGTTTTTTTTAGTTACAAATTTATTTTGTATACCAAAATTCTTCCATGGCCCCTTTTTAGGTGCAAGAGACAATGAAGAGTTTGGAATTTTATTTCTAATTTCCTCCTTATGGGAAGAGATTGCTTTCAATTTATGTTCTTGCCTTATGGATTTTTCAACTACCCCTTCCATAGTGGTTGGGCTATGAACATCCACTTCACCACCTATAATGGGATTTAATCCCATGATAAATTTTCGTATCCTAAACTTCTCATCAATTTGATACTGAGGTACATACTTAAGGAGTTTAGTAAACCACTCCCAGTACTCTATTACAGTTAATTTTCCTTGAGATAAGTTCTGAAATTCAGTCATTTTCTGATCATAATAAAGTTGTGGTAGCCATTGTTGCCTAAAATAACTTTTAAATTGATCCTAAGTAATATTTGTTTCATCAATTTTTAACTTAGTCATGCGGCTATCCCACCATGGTGATGCTTCATGGGAAAGCTCATATGCTCCCAATATTGACTTAGTTTCCTCTAAGAAGTTCCTTATTGCAAATTACTTCTCCATTTCACTAAGCCAATTCTCAGCTCCATCTCCTAATTTAGTGCCATCAAAATTGGGTGGACTTATCCTTTTTATATCATTAGTGATTTCAGCTTCCATCTTTGCCTTTTTATTTTTAGGCTAGTTAGGTGCAAATGGCATTAGCATTAGCATTGGATGCATTAATGTTATCAACACCTAATTTTCCAATATTAGCATTGTCCATAGGAGGTGGCTAATTGTTATTACCAGCATATTCTTCCTCCTCCTCATTTCCCATTACTTGTTGTTCAAGTACAACCAAATGATCTCTTGTGTCCAACAGGGAAGCAAGGATCTCATCAAGTTTCTAGGTGGTAGCCACTTCTCCACCAGGTGGTAGGTTTTTACAAAATTTCCTCTTATTCTAACCATTTTATGTTAACAAGAACAATTTAAGTTTTATCGATTTATGGACATGATATATCCAAGAGCTGCAACCTTTAGCTCTAATACCAAAATATAACATTCCCATTTTAAGACTTTAAAAACAAGGCAAAAAAATATTTAAATAATATTCTTTGTTCTAAATAATCATAGTTTAGAACACATATTCCATGCCAATCAATCTTATAATAGATAACCATATGCAATGTAATGACTCGGTGAAACACCGATCTCTCATCTCATGACTCAGTTTCATACCGATCTCTCATGTTAACTCGATGTATTATATACTAAGTATACTTGGTTCTCTTACCCTTATTTGGGTATTGAAGTGTTCGGTTTAAGATACCTATCTAAATATTTGTTACCAATATTCATTTGAAATCTCATTTCTTAAACTAGGTGACATAGGACAATGCAACCAACAACTTGCAATACTTTGGCCAAAGATTTTCACATACTGTTCATGTTTATATTCCTAGACAACATACTCATCAAATGGAATATGTCCTTCACCCCACTTCATCTATTATCTATAATGGTCTTCATTGACTCTTGTCAGTCCACTTGTTCAAGGTTTAACCCTAACCCAGGTTAGCAACATAGTTTGGTATAGAGAACCACTCACGGTGACTAAGGGTACATAGACATACTCAATCAAACTAATTTGATTGTGTGTGTCTAGTTATCCTAAGTCATTGTGAGTTACCCCTTTACTAAATCATACTTCTAACCTGACCTAGAGTTTAAATAATATAGTGTCCACGTTTATGTAGATCTAAATGATCCAATTTCAAGGGTGTTACAACATGTCAACTCCAACATTATATCCTCATGAACATCCAAGCCTTAAAGAAGGTATATTACACGTAGTTGGAGTGTGCCAACATCAACCTGAATCACACCATCTAGATGTACATACCCAAGCAAGAAGTTAATTACTTAATTATTTTCCATAATTAAGGTCTAATTACAGCAACCCTGCTGAATTCCAGTTTAATTAACCCCTAAGGTTTCCAACCATAAATGAGTTGTTAATGTTTTGTAGAAACATCAAGATTTCCTTTTTAATCATTAACTTCTTACTTTAGGGTTCAGTTGATTAAAATAGAAACAACAAACAAACAATAAGGTTTACTCATTTTACTCAACCATTCCTAGTTTGATTAAGTTCCAAATCAGATTCCTTTATGTTAGAATTCATTGAGATGAAGTCTACTTATTAAATGTTCATGTTTACCTTTCACTTATCTTATATCAATGAAGGTATTGATCAAGAGGTAGTTCATCTTCCTCTTTCTTGTTAAGAATTAGGGTTCATTGTAACCTCTTACTTTAAACAAGATATCATAATGAATTTGCACTTCCATTAACATCAATTAATAAACCATAGTGACTTAGTTAAATGATCAGCTATGAATGCCAACTTGATAAGTTGCATTTAATAAAGGGATAGTGTATTAAATTCCCTATCCACCTATTTCATTTTAATTCAAACTGAAAAGGTTCAAAATAGATATGAATAAGAAGAATAAGATAAGCTTACAATTCCCTTTATAGAATGCACAAAGGGAGTGACACATCAAGTATAAGTAAACTCTCAATATTTTCCATTCATCAAAGTGAAATACACACTTTACAAGTCCAATCATTTCAGACATCTTTCATGTCAAACAACATTAATAAACTCAATAAGAAATACAACTTTTCCCTTACAATACATTTCAATAATGAATCATATTTCCTCATAAGAGATCCAGTCTTAGGTAAAAAAGTAACTTCATAAAAGAACTTGTCTTCTTTTATCACTTATGAAGTCCATCTACAAAAATTGCTAGCATGGGTCAGTTCATTGAACTGAGCATGATAAGCACTAAGCATTAAAATGATGTGCTTTCAACTAACTATTTCATAAAAAGAACTCTGCTTTTATGAAACAGTTAAAGCATCTCAAAAAGATACATCAAAAAGAAATAATAGTCATGAAAGGGAGAACAAAGTGATAAATCACATTAACATTAAGTAAAGATCATGATGTAATCAAAATAACCTTCAGTCAATGATTTCATAAGGAATTAAATCAGATAAGTAATAATCCATCCAAATTACTTATCACATTCCTACTATAGATATCTATAGTTCATTTCTTGATTCTTTCAATCTAAATCAAAGAATGATACTAACTCTAATAATTCACAAAAATAGAGTTATTTTAAAGAAGCAATGATCCACAATACTCATCATTAACATAATTCATTAAATAATAACTAAGGTCAAGCTCATTCAATCTCTATGAAAAATTTAGGAAGAACCATCAACATCCTAAAATAAGAGTTTCCTATTTAAGTTACAACCTCCAAATTCAAAGCCAACTCTAGCCTACATTTTATGTTTGGATTCAACAGTTTGGTAAAGTATAAGTTCCATTTACTTACACCTGGAAGTAGTCACACAAAAATCATTACATCCTTATCAAGCATTTGGGAAGAAGAAGAAAATAAAGATATATCCTCCAACTATCCACTCTTCCCTTTTCATTCAGACCGATACAACTGAACTGTACTATTCCTAACACAAGAGTACCATAATGAAAGAATGAATGAGAGGGGAGAGAAAAACTAATAACTTCCTTTAGACATCAAAGAAAATAGTATTGAATACCTTACTTAGAAAAGAGAGAAAGGGTGTCATCAATAAGGATGAGCTAGGATCTCAATATTTTTTTTTTCAAGAAAAGAAATGCATATCGAGAATAAAAGAACTAATACGGATCTTATCAAGATATATTTTAACTCTTATCAAACATTGAAAACATAGAACTAATTGGTACTAGATCAAATATAATACTGCAACATGCAAGTCAGATACCAAAGATGGATTTTTCTCAAAATATAAATAAGAACAGCTACAGTAGTGCACTGGCTATGACTAAATGGAGATGTTCAAATGAATTTAGTTAGAAACAATACATGAAGTATCAAACAACAACTTGAACATTCCAATTCATCCAACATTATTATCTCCATTCAATACATTCCCATAATATTTCCATTCAAGATAGAGATACCTATAATGTATTATTATGTTTCTAAGAAAATGAATACAAGATTATAGCCAAGCCAACCCATAATCCCAACTTCACAAGAATCAAAGGAACAATCTTCAGGTAAGAAAGGAAAGGAACCTAACCCAGATTCAAACACAATGAAGAACAACAAAAGAGACATAACCCAAAGATAGGTGCTCAAAATTGAGCTCCACGGGAGAAGAGTAAAACTGAAAGCATTCTAACTTATTTTCCTTAAGATAATCAAAACTGAACTATTTCATAGTTCAAATTAGATATCCCATCTCTCTATTTTCATACAAACATTAGAATAGAATGCAAGAAACCAGTATATTCAATCAGATGAACTGATAAGGGTAACTCCTAAAGCAAGAAACCTCACCTCAAAAAGGATTTAGAGAAAAATCTATAAATCTTTCCACAACTCAATAGCAGGAACATATTAACCTTACTTTAAGGAATATTGTATCAAGGAAATTTGTTCTCGACTCTAAGACCAGTTTGGTCATTAGCAAATATTCTCAAACATATGGTGAGAGAAAAAAAAATGACGCTATATAAGTGCAAGCAGGAGCTAAACATGTCTGATCAAATTATCAAGCAGGAATAACAAAACCAAAATGTAATCTTTCTTAGAAGTGACTTCCATTAACTACTTGAACAGTCCAACCAAGGTTTTCATAAGTAAAGCATAATAGCTTAAGCGAAGTAACACATAAATCCTATTATTTCTAGAGAATAAGAAATTCCAAAATCATTATGTCCAACTATCTATTTTAACATAACTCAAACAAGTGCAACAAGATCTGTAAACAACTCAAGATTCAACAAGAGATAAATTTTTCATACCTTCTCCCCACAGAGGATAAAAATTAGATCAAATCTTTTATCAACAATGTATTCCTGTAATCCTTTTTGCACATACAACAAAGTTCACAAAATTTTTACAACATTCTAGTTGTAACAAGATTAAATCACAATCCACTCATATATTCAACAAGGAAAAAACCCACATTTTATTTTATCAAACAATGAATTTCATTAGAAGAATACACTAAACAATTTAAGCATGAATGCAAAATAAAAAATCACAATAAAAACCCATTTGTTTCCAAGAGTATAGTTCTTTTAATGAATACATTTAGGAAAAATCGAACAACTTAATGGGTAGAGCCTATCATGCCTGATAGAGCTTCTATCGATTTGTAGAAGATTTCCAACCGAGCCTCCACAATCTCTCCTTTTCCAAAACAACCTCCACAACTCCAACTTTCTACCCTTCTTATTCTTCCACTAGATCCAAAATATCTCAGAGATGCCAAAAATATCATTGGATCAAAAATAGAATTGCTGGTTCAAAGAACCAAAACTTCATGTAGAGCATAAATTGCAAGGAACAAATGATCAAACAACATCTCCGAAATTTTCTTACATCTCTTCCTAGGCGGTTTATTCACCATGATCGAGGTCATTTAATGTAAGGATTGATAGTTTCTCACTTATTTATCCATGCCACCGCCCTCCAAATTTTGTGATTCTTTTGAATTCAAAATATTCATGTGAATCCATTTAGTGATGATGTCATCTAGACATCCGCCTAACTCCCATGCCTTCGCCAAAATTGATAGTTTAAAGATATAAATATAAAAATCAATTCCCATAAATGCCTTAGAAATTGACGCCACTGACTCACCACTTGCCAAGTATCCCTTAGGTACCTTTTAGCTTAGTATTAGTTTAGGTTAGATTATCCTTAGGTTCGGATTCGACCTTAGTCTTTAGGAAAATATTACTTTCCATAGGATTTTTACAAACTCCTCAACCATAACAATACCAACTTAGGTTAGGGTGTCACCTTTGTATTTTAGCAATAAGTCTTGGGTATGTTTTAGCCACCTTAGGTTGAAATCCAATAGTATAGAACATTATAACTTAGGACAAGGTGTTAACCTTAATATTCCCGTAATAGTTTCTTAATCCTTTTACGTTGTTCAAAGTGTCTTAAAAATATTTATCAAGAAGGTTCAAGCTCACCATTTATAACATGATGCAAAGCAAGGACACTAGAAGAAGGGTCCTCATAATTATAACCAAAACAAAACTCAGTCCCACATTACCTTCTATTTCAGAATGCTAGGTTATCAAGATGATCAGGTAAGAAGAACTGAAGCATACCTTGGATCAATGGAATTGATCCAAGGTTTTGTTGTTAACATATGCTAAGTATGAAAACAACAATACATGTTCAAAACATTTCAGTAAACAGAGAATAATGGATTCATTTCCAAGTACATGAAATCACAACAAAATGAATCTTTTTATAGTAATTATTTATTCATTTCAAACATGATTTCCAACAGTTAAAATAATACACATTCCTAAGACAAATCACATGTTAACATTTTCAATGTCAAGAGAGAAAGTAATCAAAGTAACAGTTTATCAAAGATATTACATTCCAAATACATGAAAATTATGAACCCTTTCTTGCAAATAAAAACTTACAGATTGATGTCTACATCATCTATCACTATGATACCATGAAAGGAATGATAGCCATATCATACCAAGACAAGAACTAAGATTGAATCAAACACCACGATCAATAAGATGAAATAAATTCTCAAGAATAAATTTACATAAACCTTGGTACTCATTTTTTTATAAAGGTTTATGTAAATTTATTCTAGCAATTTGTTTTCATCTTATTGATCGTGGTGTTTGATTAGCATATGAGTTCTTGGATTGGTATGATCTTGTTATCGTTCCTTTTAGAAATTCAATTATCTTTGTAACCTGAAATTTAGACCAATAATCTTTGATGATGGCCTCCTTATGTTCAAAATTTATCTTAATTTTTACCTTCTTCATTTTCATAGGCTTATGATATGTGCGTACCCTCATTATGCTCAACATCCAAATTCTCCACTTCTTCATCATCAATCATGTAGACCATATTACTTTTTTATTTTTCTAGGAAGGCACACCCAAGTTGTTCTGGATCTATCTCTTCTTCTTCAAAATGCACCTCTAGATCTAACTCACCTAGTAACTCTTGAATAAGTTCCTTAGCCTTTTCACTATATCCCATAGTCAATCACTTCATAACCTATAATGCCTCATTCACTAGAGGTTTAGTGGAAAAATAGTCAAATGTCTAAATCATACCTACAGTCAATTCTTACCAATTTCCTATTTCTCTGTTCAACTCTGCATAAACATACCATGCATGCATACAACTGACAAGGTGTAGTAGAACTTGTGCACCCATAGTGAAGGTGGTAAGGCCTCTTGCCCCTCTGTCCAAAGTCTCTCACATTGTTGAACATGGTGTTGAGCATCCTTCCCATGAAATTCACATGTCTTGGTAGGTACATTTCTTTGAATAAATATTGCAGAGAAGGTAATTCTCACTTCCCACCACTCCAAAATATTATCATTGTGAACCATCCACTAGCGTGTGACTATCCCACATAGGGTATATACTAGAATATTCCTTCTTTCCACTTGGTTTGTCCACTAGAATTCCATAGCACACAAAAATACTTTAGGATTTCCTTCACCAATGTACCTTGGTACTTGGTTACTTCCCAAATGCCTAACACAACATGGTCGACTTACATGCGTAAGTGTACATTTTGTCTCTTGTCTAAGAATTTCATAAGTCCCATGCACCTAGTTATCACAAGCAATATTGGTTGTATCACTCATATACTATGCATCATCCCATTGAATAAATCCTTTCTTTGATGGCTCAAGTACCTCAAGATCTTGAATGATGCACACATAAATTATGTTCAAATCCTCTTCACTCAAAGGTTCTACATAAGGTGCATCTTTCCCATCTGTTAAAGGAATGATGACATGCTCTTCCTTGTTCTCAAAACTTATGTATCCTTAATTATAGTGCAAATCAACAATTTTCACATAACACCAATGGTGCCCAAAAATGTTGGAAAACTATATATTTTGCAAGCGCCAAGACTTCAAATTCTCCAAGAAATTGGCCCCTTGTATTGTAATAGTAGCATCCTTCAAGACTCGAATGGTCATGGATTTCATCCTATATTTTATAAACACCACATTTGAATATGGTTGTAATCATGACCTCCCCATCTGATTCCATGCATCCAAAGTGAGTACATTCACTTTTGCACTTGTATTAATTAAAATATTACTCATAATCCATCTATCAACAATTGCATTTAGAGTAATCTCTTTATCATAATATAGTCTATGAGGAGGTAAGTCAAAGCATGTAAAATTTTTCTCCCATGCTCAAATCCAGGTGCATAGAATTTCCCCTAAACCATTCCCCTAATAAAGGAATTATGATGCCCACTAAAACAACCCACTTGAGACCCAAGAAACAACCTAGGATTAGTTAGGAAAATTATGGAATAATTTTTTTTGTTTAAAGGAGTCTACTACTAGGTTACAAGGCAACAACTGCCACTAACAAATTCCAAAACAATTCAAATTCACTAGAACATATTTTTCCTTTATTAACAATTATTAGAGGTCACAAGGTCCAAAATTTAGGGTTAGAAGTTTCAATTAGGTTCAGAGGGTAAATTAACACCATACCCACTCTCTAACAAGCTTATAGTTTCAACTTGATTTTTCTCACACTTAATGCATTCAAAATTTCTCTAAATCATTTTCATTGGATAGGAAATTTCCTCACCTTTCCAATGATATAAATAAGTCCTCCTAACTCCTCATAAAACTCAAGTTATGGGTCAGCAGGCCTTGGGGTGAAAATTTTCCCCAAGAGCGGGCCCGCGGGCCCAAGGATGAAAATTTGCCCAAAAGGGCGAGTTGGCAGGGGTCGCGGGAAGACTTTGCAAATTTTTCTTTTCCGAAGGGGGAATCCAATTTGTGCCTACGCCCCACGGGTCCATGAGGGACATGTGTTGAGCTCCAATCCAAAGTGGGGTAAAAATGAAGGAAGGGTGGGGCACTAGAGATGTTTATGAATTTCACCAAAGGGGGAGATAAGGGGTAAGTTTGACACATAGACCCACGCATCCGCGAAAAATATTTCTCCAAGGCAAGGGTGGGAGTGTGGGGCCATGGAGGTAAACACAAAATTTTTCCAAAAATAAATTTTCAAAAAGGATAAAGTTGCATGGGTTCCACCCTCCACTGTCACCCCATGGTGCAGCATGGAAACCTTTCATTGGCTGCAAGAATGCGGGGCAGAGGAAATTAAGAAAAATCCCAAAACTTTAAAAATTTCCAAGGAAGAAAATGATGTCGCGCTCTGCTGCTTCCTTGTGAGGACATGTGGCATCCTCTCGATTAGTCATGGGATGGCGGGAAAATGTTAAAAAAATTCCAAAAATTTTATTAAGTGTTTTAAGGAAAAATTCAAGTCGCGGGCCTGCAAACAAATTTTTCCCCAAAATTTTAATGTCATTGACGAAAACTTCAGAAGGCCGTAACTTTTGACAGAAAGCTCAATTTTGGGCAAACAAGGACTTTCTAAAAAGCTCTCAATGCCCTCTTTGCACAAGAACCATAAATTTTAGATTTTGATAAAGTTTAAGGGGTCAATTTTAAGAAAGCGACCTGCAATATTTTTAAAAGCAAACTGGTAAATTTTGTTCAATTTTATCTCCTCCTTCACTCAACATGCCAAATAGACATGGATAATTATTCTAAGAAGGATTTATGATGCATTTGGTCGTTGATTTTGCTTGATTGATTTTCAATTCAAATTTTCCAACAATTGACAGAAAAATGACTGTAAAAGGTTTGGGCCCAATTTTGCAATGTTTAAAATTATTTCCTTAAGTGTTTTTTGTCAAATTGAGTGCATTGATATCATAGCATGCTAAATTTTAATGTTTCAATGTTGATTATTGTGTGCAGGCTCGAACTGTTCATTTTAGATGAATTAATTGCCAGTTTTAAATTTTGAGACAGAGATCAATTTCTAAAGGATTTGTTTATCATTTTTCATCATTCAAGTATGGAAATTTATTCTAATCCTAGTCAAATCCATTTATTTGATTCAATAAACCATTTACTAACTAAAATGTAAAGTCTGATTTCCAATTCTATCATATTTTCAAAATAACAAAGTAATACAATTCCTTTCATATGTATTCCTTTCTTTCAACCAGAGATTTCAATAATATTTCAATGCAACAATGCAAATGGAGAGAGGTATTGCAATCCTTTTATTGATTTGAATATACAACCTTACATATTTCAATTTCTTGAATGTAATAACAGATTTCAATTTCTTTCTTTCAAACTTCAAAATTCATCATACAGATTACATTTCCTTCACATTCTTTTAAAGAAAAAATAGAGTCTATTTATTTTTCATTTCACTTTACAAATTTCATAATCCATACAACATCCTTCCAATTCAAACATTTAAAAATTCATCCACTTCAAAGTGGGAAAGGTTACAATGGGATTTCATTTCTCATGGACTGTAAAAACTATATTTTCCTCTGCTCTAGAATAGCAACATGCAAGTTCCCTTTTCTTCCAATTTGATCAAAACAAAATTCAGGGAAAGGCAATGCTCTCCACCTAACCAAGACATCCAATGAAGACAAGAAGCCATCCTTCTTCATTGGCCCCAAGCCCCAACCACAATGCAATAAGAGAAGTATTTCAAATTAAAAACATAGCAACTTTTAATATCACAAAGAATTCTTTTAACATGCACATTTCAAATTAAAAACATAGTCCATATCAAAATAGTAGGTTTGCAACTGCATTGAAACATCACACAAAACTCAAGCTTCATCATGCAATCCAAATGAGAAAGATCTATGGGGGAAGCTACTTATGCCTCCTAATGGGAATTGGGTATCCACCTGTAACAAACCGCCAATATAAATCATCACACATATCCTTATTCCCCCACAATCCCTCCTTATGCCCCCACAATTTTCCTTATGCCCCCACAAGGTAAGAAATGTAAGCTATTTCTTTTCCATGGTGGATCCTAAACCCAAAATCCCTCCACAATAATTCTAATGCCACTGGCATTCCCTTATACCCCCACCTAGATTTCCCATAGCCTTCTCCTACACCATTCCTATGGTAGTCTACCCAAACAACCAATAAGCACACAAAACATTCACCATTCACACAAACACAAAAAGAAATAACAACATAAATGAAGAGCTAAGCTCCTACCTCTCCATGGTAGATTTGTTCCAAAACAACAAGCTTTCAAAGTCAAATATATAGTCCCAAAATCAGCAACCAACAAGCATGCAAAGTTCTCCAATCTCCTTCCAAAAGAAAGAGCTCTAATCAAGGAAATTCACCCCAAGGAAGCATGCAAAATGTTTCAAAAACCCAAAACAAGACAAAGAGTTTTAATTTTATAGAAGAGGGAAGAGAAGAGGATGAGGTGGATCCATGTAGGATGTCACATCACACATCCTCAACTCCAACACAAAAGTCAAATTTCATTCTCTAATGCACAATAAAGAGGTGGGTGAAAATATGACAAATAAACTTACACATTCAAAAATCCCACACCCCAAAGGACTAAATTTAATAACAAGTAGGAATAGTGCAATTAAAACATGTAACTTGATTTATAAAAATGCATTAAAAATGTCTAAAATCAACCCTCCAACTATAGGTATTGTTGGTAAATAAAATTAAGAGGTATGGGACAAGTTTTACTTGTCCCACAAGCCTCCAAAAATAGCCTCCAAGGACAAATTTGAATTTCCAAGGAGGTGGAGTGTTTCATACTCCAAAATCTGACTTACACAACCCTTACACATACTTACACATCACTTACAACTTTACTTACACACACCTTACAAAATTTAACACAAGGGTCAACAACTTTAATAATTACTTTCTTATGTCCCAATTTAATTAATTAACTTTTAACCATATGTTTTCTCACATTAATATACCACAATTTAATTAAATAAAAGAAAGGGACACATCACTAATAAAATACATAAAAACAATAATAAAAAGGAACCACATTAATAAAATACACAAAATCCCTTGGTCACATTCAAAGGTGATCCCCCCCATGGGAATCCCTAACACTAACAAACACACACACACAAACAAAACTAGTTGTCATGGTGACCTTTTTGAATTCATCTAGAATTCCAATGTGGTTGGTCTCCAATCCCTCGATGTTTGTTGTGATATTTTAACCTGAAAAACACAAATACCTCCTTCCACCTCATGGCCATATCAGAACATCCAACATGATATAAATATAATGACAAAATCATCTATACATATGAATCACAACAACATCAAGGAAATCGACAATATCACTTACAATTCATATCAATAACTATATCATCATCATATAATGTCCATTTTCTAGGTCTACTCGAATATCCAAAATAACATGTCTCGAACAACATTCAAAATATATCCATGTCAAATAGTATATCATCCGTGCATATGAAGTGGTCTCTAATAATCATCATGCATCATAATCAAATCAAGATCAACAATAATCCATGGTCCAACATCTAACATCATACTAAATCAAAACCATAATAATGTCCATAATGTAATCAATAGTATCAAGATCAGTATCAAAAGGTGTCAAAGGGAAGTGGGCACTACATCCCCCTCCCCTTAGACTTGACTTCCTCTTGGAAGTCACTGGAACAAATGTGGAAACTAAACTCGTAATAAGGTAGCATCCTCCCATGTAGCTACAGTCTCATCATATCTATCCCACTACACCCGAACCTGATCAACCTCTCTACCTCGAAGGCCCAGGGTCCTATAATCTAGGATGTGAATGGGCTCCACCATCACTTGCCCCTAATCCTACACTTGTAATGATGTCTAATCTAACACATGAGAAGGATCTGTAACATATCTCCTAAGAACTAAAACATGAAAAACATCATGTATGTGAGATAAGTTGGGTGACAATGCTAGATGGTAAGCCAAAGGGCCAATACACTCCAAGATCTAAAAAGGACCAATGAACCTAGGAGCTAACTTAGAACCTTTTCCATAACATATAGGGCTCTTGTGTGGCCTGACATGAAGGAACACCTTCATGTCCACATCAAAACTACGGTCAATCCTATGCTGATCTACATACTTCTTCTATCTGTCATGTGCCTCCTATAGTCTTTTTCTAATCAACACCACCTACTACTCCATGTCCTTTAGAAGAGCTGGTCTAAGAGATGCTCTATCCTCTAACTTTGTATTAGTTAAGAGGTGTCCTACACTCTCTACCATATAAATCCTAAAAAGGAGCCATGCCTATAGAACTCTGAAAACTATTATTGTAGGAAAACTCCACCAAGTACAGGTACTCCTCCCATCTAGATTGTTGATCCATCACATACATCCTAAGCATGTACTCTAAAATTTGATTCACCCACTCAATCTATCCATCTATCTCAGGGTGATATGTTGTGATGAAGTTGATTCTCGTCCCAAGGGCATACTACATGGTAGCCCAAAAATGGGAAGTGTACAAAGGATCATAGTCACAAATGATCTTTCACGAAATCCCATGCAACTTTGATAATCTCATCCATGTATAGCCATGCCACTGCTCTAGTTGTATAAGTGGTCTTCACCGGAGAAAAGTGAGCCACTTTTGTCAATTTATCAACCGTGACCATGATGGTGTCATTGTGATATCTTGACATCGGTAGCCCAACAATGAAATCCATGGAAATGGTGTCCCACTTCCATTTCGGTATAGCATGAGGAAAGAGAGCCATCGGATGTTGATGCTCGGCCTTAACTCTTTGGCACTCTAAACATCGTGACATGAATCGGGCCATGTCTCTACAAAGTCCTCTCTAATGATACAATTGTCACAAGCCGGCATGTATCTTCTTCACCCTGGGATAGGATGAATAGGGTGCATGATGTGCCTCCACCAAGATGTCCCGCCTCAAGCCTCCATCTCTAGGAACATAAATCCGGCCTCGTGCCCGAGAAGACCATCTCGCTCTAAGGAAAAACCATCAAACTTCCCTTGAGAGGGGTCTTTGGGGCTTGATCTATGCTCAAACTATGCAATGTAGAAGTTGTCAAGAGAGGAAGTTTCAAGAATCTTGCTCTACAATTTTGTGCTCACCGAGGTGCATATAGCCACATGTCTTCATCTCCGAGAGCATCGCCAACACATTCTCCTTCCCCTTCGACGTTCTATCTCCATATCATACTCACAAAGTAAATCCATCCAATGCTTGCTAAATAGCGTTGAGATTGGGTTGCATGAAGAGGTGCCGAAGACTCAAGTGATCTGTCTTGAGTGTGAATCTCTTGCCAATAAGAAAATTCCTCCATCAAACTAAGGCATGCACAACTGTTGCAAGCTCAAGATCATGAGTCGGATAATTAATCTCATAATCCTTGAGTTTGCAAGACTCAAAAGCCACTATTATGCCCTCCTACATCAACACACCTCCAAACCCTACTAAGGAATCATCCGTACAAATGAAAAAATCACCTTGTGGATCTCGGCACTATAAGAATAGGTGTTGTAGTGAGACACCCTTTAGTGTCCTGAAGGCTTGCTCACATCTTTTTGACCAAAAAAACTTCTTCCCTTTCTACTAAAGGGAAGTGATAGGGTGTGCAATCTAAGAGAAGTTCTGAACAAATCTCCTGTAGTAACCTACTAATCCCATGAAGCTGCGTACCTTAGTCACCATAGCGGGTGCTTTGGCCAATCCACAATAGCTCTAATCTTTGAAGGATCAATGGCGATACCATCCCTAGAAATTATATGACCCAAATACTACACCTCTATCTGAAAGAATGCACACTTCTCCAAGTTCTCATAAAGGTACTACTCCCAAAAGCACCGAAGAACCTAGAAAATGTGCCCCTTGTGCTCCTCACACGTACATGAGTATATCAAAATGTTATCTAGGAAGATGAGTATGAAGTGATATAAAAGGGTCTTGAATACCCCATTCGTCAAACTCATGAACATTGCGGGGGCATTAGTCAAACTGAAAGGCACCACTGTGAACTCATAGTTCCCATATCTCGTGTAGAAGGTGGTCTTATGAATGTCCACCTCCAAAATCCTCAGCTGATGGTAGCCTGACTTCAGATCAATCTTAGAGAAAACTATGGCTCCCTTCATCTTATCAAATAAGTCATCAATATGAGGAAGAGGATAACGATTCTTGATTGTTACCTTGTTCAAATTGATAGTAATCAATACACAACCGCAAGGATCCATCCTTCTTCTTCATAAAGATCACCGGTGCACCCCAAGGAGATACACTAAGATGGATAAGGCCTTTCTCCAAAATGCCCTCAAGATATAACTTGAGCTCACAGAGCTCGGGGTGGTCATTTCGATAAGGTGCTCGTGAGATAGGCTCTGCTCCTAGAACTAGATCTATATGAAAATAAATCTCACGTGGGGATGGTAACCCTAGTAGCTCCCTAGAAAGACATCTGCAAACTCTCTTATAAGGGGGTGATCATCTAGTGATGGTCCACTAGACCCATCCTCTCGATTTGTCACTAATCGTAACGGCATACATCTAAAAACCCCGTTGCACACACCTCTTAAGCTACATAACAAAGATGGTGTAAATAGAAACAGTTTCTGACCCCTAAAATCACCGACAACACTCCTAGATCATCTACACAAGATAAAATCTTATGGTAATAATCAAAGCATGGCCTTGTGTGTAGATAACCAATCCATACCCAAAATGACTCCATACAAGCCCAAAGGAAGGATACAGAGATCTAAGGTAGTGGTGAAAGGTCCCAAATCCACTACACACTACTTAACTAAGGAGTCTACGAAATCTTGGCTCGAAGCCATCTCGACATCCTAACTATGACCCTACCTAACTACCACAAGACTGCATCACTCTACTAAAGATGGTGCAATGAAAGAATCAGAAGAACAAATCAAACAATATAGAGGTAGGAATACCCCCAATACTACCTATAGTCTCAATGACTGTACTCTGATGCTCATCCTGGTGGTTCTCAACCACTACATAAATCCTATGGCTACGTCCCATGTCACCAACAGTTGGCTCTAATATCTATGTCTTACCCTTGTTGTTAGGGTTTTATGGGAAGTCTCTCCAAAATATCCAAGAACACCACAACCAAAACAACCTCCTCATCCTCCCCAATGAGTATCACCTCTAGCAGTGCCCCGGAAGTCTGTGGTGTAGATCCCGACAATCTAGCTACGGTTTGCTGAGGTATATACTAGCGAGATCCCACTTGAATGAGCTCTAAGTCCACCACCTGTGTCCTAATTGGCCCTCAGGAGGAGGCCCCATACTCTGAACTCTCTATGCATCGAATATCTTAGGAGGTCTATGAGGTGGGCAGGATTGTTGCTGCTGCTATGGTCTAAATGATGATTATGTTAAACTATAGCCACCATGAGGAGGAGGTACTACCCCCCTTGATCTACTATCCTATATCTATTGTATGCGGCTCTAGACTTGGTCTCTAGCCTCGCTAGGTCTTTCCCGAGTCTCCATGCTTTATAGGCCTTCTCGACGGCCTCAACTAATGTCTCATGGAAAATGGATCCACACTGCACCTCCAATGTCTAGATTTAGACCATGAATGAACCTGTAGATCTACACCTGCTCATCTTGCATGCACTCAACATACTAGAGTAGATCCAAAACCTACTCTCATACTCTTCTCTTTGAAAGAGATGTTTGTCGAGGTCATGAAACTCATCTATCTCACTCTTTGTATAAACCTCTATAATAAATATCTACTCTTGAATCTCTCCTCAAATAGATCCTCGGTCACTTTGTCTCGTAATCAACATGGATCTTCTACTCCTCTCTGTCCTCCACCATACTCCTACTCTATCCCTTAGTAGGTGGATCGCAATACGAGCTTTCATGTTGCGAGAGAAAATGACAAAGCTTCAAGCAACCACTCGAGCTCACTAGCTAGGCCTCTACCCGAAATCCACCTATGTCACTGAATAATGTGAGGGTTGAAGCCGGGATCTCCCGATATGATCTATAGCTGTGGTCCTGGTGACCTCTAGGTCTCTCTCGCACTCTCATCCCTAATCCTAGAGCTCCGAGACCTCTCTCTATGCTCGAAACTCGGTCACCCTATCCCCTCCGTGGTGACTCTACCCTAGCTAACTCCACACGGGTGTTCTCTCCTCTATGCTCCTCGTTGGGTCGAGGAGATACCCGAGCATCAACAGTGTCTCCCTATCATGTTTGGATGCATTTCCTCCTCCTAATCCTCCACGTGGAGTATAATTAACATCTTAAAGAGTATGAAAAATCGGGTAGGATGGATGTTACACCTTGATCCGGTGGTGGTAAGTTTGGGTCTATGTGAAAATTCACCTTGTCCTGTCTACACATCCTGCATGCACTCAAGGTGAGAGTCATCCATCTTTCTAAGTTTTATTCGGTTTCCATGTTTACTAAAAATAAGAAAATTCCAAACTAAACTATTTTCTAGATTTAAAAGTGTTCTAGGTTTAAGTTTCATGTCTCAATTTTTCTAGTGTGCCTAATGGTCAAATATTTTTAACCACTGCTCCGATACTAAGTGTGATGCCTGCTAAAACAACCCACTTGAGACCCAAGAAACAACCTAGGATTAGTTAGTAAAATTATGGAATATTTTTTTTTTTGTTTAAAGGAGTCTATGACCTGAGTTACAAGGCAACGACTACCACTACATGATTCCAGAACAATTCAAATTCACTAGAACATAATTTTCCTTTTATTAACAATTATTTGAGGTCACAAGGTCCAAAATTTAGGGTTAGAAGTTCCAATTAGGTTTAGAGGGTAAATTAACACCATACCCATGCTCTAACAGCTTATAGTTTAAACTTGATTTTTCTCACACTTAACACATTCAAAATTTCCCTAAATCATTCCCATTGGATAGGAAATTTTCTCACCTTTCGAATGATATAAAGAAAGTAGGCCTGTAGGCCCTGTGGATAAAAAATTTCCCAAAAGGATGAGTTGGCGGGTGAGGGGAAGACTTTGCAAATTTTTTTTGTGTAGGGAGGGGGGAATCAATTTGTGCCCATGCCCCTGTGGGTCCACCAGGACACGTGTCGAGCTCCAAGTCAAAGCAAGGAAAAATATGAGGGAAGGGTGGGGTGGTGGAGATGTTTGGTGAATTTCACCAAAGGGGAGATAAGGGGTAAGTTTGACGCGTGGGCCCTCGCATCCGCAAAAATATTTCTCTAAGGCAAGTGTAGGAGTGTGGGGCCACGGAGGTAAACACAAAAATTTTGCCAAAATTTTTTTTTAAAAAGGGTAAAGTTACATGGGTTCTAACCCTCCACTGTCACCCCATGGTGCCATGTGGCAACTTTTCATTAGCTGCAGGATTGCGGGCTAGCAGAGGAAATTAAGAAAAATTCCCAAATTTTTAAAAATTTCTAGGGAAGAAAATGATGATGCGCCTCCGCCATTGCCTCGTGATGACACGTGGTAGCCTCCGATTGGTCAGGCCGGTGGAAGTGGGGAAAATGTTAAAAATTTCCCAAAAATTTTATTAAGTGTTTTAATGAAAAAAATCGGGTCATGGGCCCACCAAGCAAAATTTTCCCCAAAATTTTAATACCTAAAGTGAACGAAAATTTAGAAGGCCATAAATTTTGATAGAAAGCTCAGTTTTGGGAAAAGGAGGACTTTATAGAAAGCTCTCGATGCCCTATTTTTCCAGGAACCATAAATTTTAGATTTTGATAAATTTTAAGGGGTCAATTTTATGAAAATGTCCTACAAAATTTTTAAAAGCAAACTGGTAAATTGTAACTTATAAATTTTGTTCAATTTGATATCCTCCTTCACTCAACATGCCAAATAGACATGGAGAATTATTCTAAGAAGGATTTAGGATGCATTTGGAGGGTAATTTTACTTGATTGATTTCCAATTTGAATTTTCCAACAATTGACAGAAAAATGCTGCAAAAGGTTTGGGCCCGATTTTGCAATGTTTAAAATTATTTCCTTTAGTGTTTTTTTTCAAATTTAGTGCATTGATATCATAACATGCTAAATTTTAATGTTTCAATGTTGATTATTGTGTGCAGGCTCGAACTGTTCATTTTAGATGAATTAATTGCTAGTTTTAAATTTTGAGACAGAGATCAATTTCTAAAGGATCATTATATTTTTTCATCATTCAAGTATGGAAATTTATTCTAATCCTATTCAAATCCATTTAGTTGATTCAATAAACCATTTACTAACTAAAATGTAAAGTTTGATTTCCAATTTTGTCATATTTTAAAAATAATGAAGTAATACAATTCATTTCATATGTATTCCTTTCTTTTTCAACCAGAGATTTCAATAATATTTAAAGTTCAAATTTAAATGCAACAATGCAAATGGAGAAAGGTATTGCAATCCTTTTATTGATTCGAATATACAACTTTACACCTTTCAATTTCTTGAATGTAATAACAGATTTCAATTTCTTTCTTTCCAACTTCAAAATTCATCATACAGATGACATTTCCTTCACATTCTTTCAAAGCAAAAACAAATTCTATTTATTTTTAATTTCACTTTAAAAATTCCATAATCCATACAAAATCCTTCCAATTCAAACATTTACAAATTCATCCACTTCAAAGTGGGAAAGGTTGCAAATGGGATTTCATTTCTCATGGACTATCAAAACTGTATCTTCCTCTACTCTAGAACAACAACATGGAAGTTCCCTTTTCTTCCAATTTGATCACAACAAAAGTGGGAAAGGCAACACTCTTCACCCAACCAAGATATCCTATGAAGAGGAGAAGCCATCCTTCTTCATTGGCCCCCGAGCCCTAACCATAATGTAATAAGAGAAGTATTTCAACACATGGAAACAATAGGATTCCACATCACAAAGCATTCTTTCAACATGCACATTTCAAATTAAAAACACAGTCCTTATCAAAATAGCAGTTTTGCAACTACATTGAAACATCACACAAAACTCAGGCTTCATCATGCAAGAAAAAGGAGCAAGAGCTATGGGGAAGCTACTTATGCCTTTCAATGGGAATTAGGTATCCACCTATAAAAACTACCAATATAAATCATCACACATATCCTTATACCCCCACAATCCCTCCTTATCCCCCCACAATTTTCCTTATGCCCCTCACAAGGCAAGAAATTTAAGCTATTTCTTTTCCATGGTGGATCCCAATCCAAAACTCCTCCACAATAATTTTAGTGCCACTAAAATTCCCTTATGCCCCCCACCTAGATTCCCCATAGCCTTCTCCTACACCATTCCTATGGTAGTCTACCCAAATAGCCAATAAGCACACAAAACATTCACCATTCACACAAACACAAAAAGAAATAACAGCATAAATGAAGAGCTAAGCTCCTACCTCTTCATGGTAGATTTGTTCCAAAATAGCAAGCTTTCAAAGTCAAATATACAGTTCCAATATCAGTAACCAACAAGCATGCAAATTTCTCTAATCTCCTTCCAAAATCAAGAGCTCCAATCAAGAAAATTCACCCCAAGGAAGCATGCAAAATGTTTCAACAACCCAAAACAAGGCAAAGAGTTTGAATTTTATAGAAGAGGGAAGAGAAGAGGATGAGGTGGATCCATGTAGGATGCCACATCACACATCCTCAAATCCAACACAAAATTCAAATTTCATTCTCCAATGCACAATAAAGAGGTGGGTGAAAATATGACAAATAAACTTACACACTCCAAAAAGCCCACACCCTAAAGGACTGAATTTAATAACATGTAAGAAGAGTGCAATTAAAACATGTAACTTGATTTATAAAAATGCATTAAAAAGGTCTAAAATCAACCCTCTAACCATATTTATGGTTGACAAATAAAATTGAGAGGTATGGGACAGGTTTTACTTGACCCACAAGCCTCCAAAAATAGCCTCACTCCAAAATCTGACTTACACAACCATTACACATACCTACACATAACTTATAACCTTACTTACACGCTCCTTACAACATTTAACACAAGGGTCAACAACTTTAATAATTACTTTATTATGTCCCTATTTAATTAATTAACTTTTAACCATATGTTTTCTCACATTAATTTACCACAATTTAATTAAAAAAAAAAGAAAGGGACACATCACTAATAAAATACATACAAATAATAATAAAAAGAAACCACATTAATAAAATACACAAAACCTTTTGGTCACATTCAAAGGTGATCCCCCTATGGGAATCCCTAACACTAACAAACACACACACACAAACAAAACTAGTTTCCATGGTGACCTTGTTGAATTCATCTAGAATTCCAATGTGGTTAGTCTCCAATCCCCGATGTTTGTTGTGATATTTAACCTGTAAAACAAAAATATATCCTTCAGCCTCATGACCATATTAGAACATCCAACATGATATAAATATAATAAAAAATCATCTATACATATGAATCACAACAACATTAAGGAAATCAACAATATCACTTACAATTTATATCAACAACTATATCATCATCATATAATGTCCATTTTATAGGTCTACTCACAATATCCAAAATCACATGTCTGAACAACATTCAAAATATATCAATGTCAAATAGTATATCATCATCCAAATATGAAGTGGTCTCTAATAATCATCATGCATCATAATCAAATCAAGATCAACAATAATCCATGGTCCAACATCTAACATCATACTAAATCAAAACCATAATAATGTCCATAATGTAATCAGCAGTATCAAGATTAGTATCAAAAGGTGTCAAAGGAAGTGGGCACTACAAGAATGATGTTCTCTTTTCACATCATCTTACAAACCTCCTTCAAATCATCATTATCCTTCGAGGAAGCTCAACTACATTTGCCTACTCCAACTTTCGTGGATGCTCCTTTTAGCATTGTATCTTACCCTATAAGATTTTGGAAAATTCCATAGTTTCTTGATAAAATTCCTTCGATGTATAGGGTTTGGATAATTTTCATGCAATACCTCCTCCTTTTTAATAATAGGCTTCCTCTTCAAAACTTTGCTGGTACACATAACCTTATCTCGCATAGTGACTAACACAAGTACAATTTTAGGATCATATGTTAACTTCAGCATCCACTAATCTTCCACAATGCACTTACTCTAACTATAGTAATTTATTTAACCTTAATACCTTTACTAACCCTAATTTCATCATCCTATCACCCATCGGCACCGGGTACTCACCGAGGCATACGCGGGCTCTAAGCCCCTCCTTTATGTGAGCTTTGTGAGATGGTTCTGCCATTAATGGAGGATGATTTGCAAAAGCAGAAGTACATTCACATATTTAAATAAGTAGAAGATGCAACTAATAGCTCCACACCTTAATGCATTACAAAAACTAAACGACATTGTAATAAGCATAATAAACTAGATCTGAGCCATGATAGTCATATAACATGAGGGTTTACACCCTTAAACAAAATATACAAAAACCCTATATATATATATATATATATATATATATATATATATATATATATATATATATATATATATATATATATATATATATATATATATATTGATTTAACATAGTTCAAGTAGCCACATTATAGTCAAAAGGGTCATCTTAGACCATATACAATAAATGATAGGGACTTAACTCCCGCAAATCCTCCCTGGTATGAGACCTTAACTATACCTTTCCCATTTTAACCCTTGTTACATATCCTAGTGCCATACAAAGGCTTATGACATCCCTTATAACCTTTAGCACTAAGTTCTCTAAACCCTAGCATTACTACAACACTTCATACTCTCCTTCTCTTTCTCTGCATTCTCTCTATCTCCCATTATCCCTTGTATTTTGTCTTTGTGTATATCTTTTTTCCTTTTGTCTCTAGCCCAAGCATATCTTTTTATAGGATCAACACCCACCGTCATGCCTTCTCTCCTGAATAGATCATGTGTTAAGTGTTGATGTGGTCCTCCATTGGTGAATTCTTATCCCTTTGCAAACCCTCCACTCTATACAATGATGTCTTTTAGGAATATTATCCTTTTATTAACCTCTAAGGTTCCAAGTGGCACCTTATCCACTCATCATGCCTAGTCGGGTCCTCATATTTTTTCTCAAGTGTCTCAAGAATTCTAAATATGGATAAGTCCCTTAAACTCATGTTCGCCTCCGTGCACGCCCTAGTTTCACTTAAACCCTTCTTAAACCCATTTTTCATGTGAACTTTCCCTTGAGTTCCCTTCTTCTCATTGGTCATGCGTGAGCACTCTTTGGTACTTAGCCAATATCTTAGGGCCAAACATTACCCCACACTAAGTGTGTTCTCCATCCTTGGAAACATCCATTTTCTTCAAAGAATAAAGAATAGTGGAACAAGGAAAATATAAATAAATAATGAAAGAATAGAAGAATCTACTACTATTGTAGGAGTGGGAATTCCTTCTTTATTGTTGCTTCAATATTTTCCTAGGCATCCACCTCACCTTGTGCTTGCTAAAGTAGGTCACCCACTAGAGCAATCACCTCATCAAAACTCAATTCGTCACTCTTAGCATTCAATGTATCTACAATTCCTTCTATTTGTTTGCTAAGATCATCTAGCACATCCATTATGTGAGTGACCTAGGGATATAATTCCTTAAGTTGATTCTTAATCAAACCCCATAAGGTTTCAATTGCTTCAAAAAAATTCTCAACCTTGACTAGGATCTTATGTTGCTCTTCCTTATTCCCTTTATTCTTCTCTTTAAATTCCTTCAGATCCACCTCATGCATAACAACCAGTATGCTTGCTACCCTGTCTCTGTCAACGTAATTTTCATAAACAACCTCAACAATTTGCATGGTTGTCTTCATAGTGGCAAAGAGATCGAATACCAAGTAATCTGTCTCCCCAATCTTCATTTTTTCTTCCTCCTTCGGCATGTCATTTCTCCTTCACAATTCTAATGTGATTGGCCACCTATCCATGGTGAGGATGCAGTAAAGTATTCCAAGCATTACATTGTTGACTTGTATTTTTGCTTAGGTGGAACCAGATCCGAGTGCTTCAAGATTATAGTGTTTGTAATAGTTTATATATTCTTATGGATCTCACACGCCTTTTCCTTCTCCTTTATTTTGTGCCTTAATTTTGCGTTGATCAGCCTCTCCTATAGTAACTCCTTTTCCTTTTCAATGATCTCTTTATTTTGCTTTTCAAGCTCTCATTCAAAGACCCTTACCGTGTTATATCTCCCAAAGAGCCTCACCTCAACCTCCATCAACACTTTGTTTGAGTGCATTACAAACTTTCTCATATGATATTTGTTGAGCATTCACCAAAGGGTTTACTCCTTGGTTTCGGTATCTTCATCAATGCCTCATGGTTGACCTTGAAATATCTTCCTTGTGCATGGGTACACACCATCTTCATCGAAAGAAGACCATACAAGGAGTTTTTTTAAAGGCATGGTAATTTGGAAATGAGTGCAAAAGTATCTTATTGTGATCATTTATGTAGTTCATTCCTTGTTCCTATGCCACTACCATACCCTTTCCACCTATATGCACTACCTTTGGGAAGCTTACTGCCAAGATGGGATCTCCACCCATGCTTTTATATTCATTTTCTACACTTTCTCTTCCCTCTGTCTCCATGGGTAATTCTTTGGCATTGTGATCCACCTATTGATCTACCAAGTATTTTAGGATGTCTCTGTTACCTCACTCTCCATGGAATCCTCTATCTACTCCTTGTTCAGCTTGGATTCATTCGATCCTTCAAGTTGACTTCCTTAATTCCCCCTTATTGTGACTCCCTCCTTTTCCTCATCCTTCTCTTCATTACCCTCCTCCTCTAACTCGTGTAAATTGTATACTGTGGATTGGCCCGAGGATCACCATGTTCTTCATCTTCTTCTTCACCTTTTTCATCCTCCACACTCTCTGTTTCTTGTGAGTCTACCTTTTCTATTACTCTTTTCTTCTTCCTAACTTGTGATTCCAATATAGGAGACTCTTCTTTTCCTTCTTCCCTAGATGACTCCTTTCTTTCTTAAAACTCTTCTTTTGGGGGCTTCTCTTTCTTTGGCACCTCTTCCTTAGGTGTCTTCTCTTTCTCTTCTACAGGTTACTTCTTCCTCTATGCATAGGTGTTTGGTTTTTCACCCACTCTAACACACCTAAAAACTACAATTTCTATATACTTGGTGCCTTCTTCTCAGGGGCCTCCTCTCTCTCCATTTTCCTTGTATGGCCTTATTACTTATGGTGGGGTCTTTTGAGAAAGAGACATCATTCTCAACATAAGCACCCTTCTCATACTTCATATTTATGCACATGTATACCCTTACTGCGTTTCTCCTAGCAATAGATAATGTTATTGATTTCAACATATGTACATCATGGGAGACATACTTTTCCACATAAAGCGCTTCTTTGGATATATCAATATCTTGCACATCTCACAGTAATCTTGGTCTACCATGCTGAGGTAAAATCTTATCTTCTTTTCCTCTTTGAATCTATTGACTATAGCTTGGAAGTATTGTGGTGTGAAGGAGAATGGAAATTTTCATCAGGTACCCTTGGTGCCATCTACGAAGTAATCCTACCAATGTAAAAAGTTGGTACACAGAGAATTCAGCCTCACCTTGTAGTAAAACCAAGAACTTCTCGGGTATTCTCCAACTGTGTTGAATGCGTCATGCATCTACTTATACCATTTTTCTAGGTGGCCCTTTTGGCATATCATCATGGTGTCACAAGTTTACTTCTCAAATATTTTATCAAGGGAAGGGTTCTCATCTTGATAATCCCACACAAATTTATCTGGCCCATTAGGAACTCCAATCTCTGAAAAGATGATGGTAAGGAGCACATTACCAAACATGATATTTTCTCCATCGTGCATGGCATTGATAGTTTCATATTCTATGAACGTCGAGAGGTTATAGATGGTCCCCTCCAAGATCTTACAAGTAAATTTTCAGCCAAGACTTGTTGATCGTGTTCATATCTCCTACCCATTCATCTTTGTGACTAAGTGCAACCATCCTCACTACTGGTCAAAAATCACAGAGATGTCAAAGTATCGCGACCCCTTCTTGTAGTCATAGGCTTCAATAGTCTTCTTAATGGCATCCTTATCATCTAATTCATCATCAAAATATTATCCCTCGTAGGTAAGACTAATAAATTTAGAAACCATTTGGGGAGTTATCCACATCCTACATCCTACAAATTAGAAATGGTCTTCATGTACGCGTGACATTAACCACTGGTACATTCACTCAGGTTTTCCGAAATAGGGAAAATCATAGAGTTGTAATAACCCATACTTCTCCATCTTCACCTTTACCTCATCATCATAGATATCTATTCCATCTGGTGTCCTTTTGTCTGTAGGGTAAACTAGTTCTAATGCCATCTTGTTCTTTGTGGTTCTCATTCGATGGTTGTAGTCACTTATAGCCATCTTTCTAACATGAGACACCCATTCTTTTCCAAGTAATATGCCATCTGGGTATTACATCTCTACATACCAATCTATGTTGAAAATGGTGGAAATAACTTGTTTTCGTTTTCCCTTGCCCTTATTTAGTGAAACATTTGTTGTTTTCCTTGGTGTCATTTCTCTATTGGGTCACAAAGTTATTTCTTTATCCCGATCCTGGATCTACTCATCTTTGCATCTCTACTCCTTCACAAAAATACCTTCAATATTGTGCCCTAGCTGTGGAACCCTAACCTGGAAATCCCTTCTTTCCACAAGACAATGTATTCACTTGGGGGATTCAAAAACTTCTACAACCTTCTCCTATCATGCCCATGTACTCTTTTTCCACTCTAGTTTGTTGATCAAACTAGTTATGCACTCAAATATTCACAACCCTTTTTCACACAATTTTTCTTGAAGGATGTCCTAGTTCACAAGAGCTCTTCAATATCATAAATGCAAGGTAAACAATAATGTACCATGACCTTATACTTATATCTTTTTCTCTTTTTCGCAATAAATGTCATGCCACCTACCAACATACCTTTACAATAAAGGTGGATTTTTCTTCTAAGGCCAACCTTTAGTGCTTTTACCCCTGTACCCAATCCTACATGAAAACTTCTATAACCTTCTAGTGCGTAAAAACCCTTACTGACCAAAGATCCGTACACACATGCTTGTAGCACCGAAGGAAGTTATTTTGTCCTTACCCTAATTTTTGACATCGCCTACCTCATGTTGTTCTTGTGCTTCTCACCCTTGTACGTTGTTTTTGTAAAGCCTTCTTGAGACCAAATTCCTCGTGTTCACCTTTTCTATGTGCACTCTTCTAAACTATGTGCTTTTGATCCTTTGATCTAGGCCATCGAAACACAACTTCTAGTACTAGCTTCTAGTGCTTATCGCATCACTTCACTCCATACAAAAATAGATATGTGGTCCTCTGCGTATAGAATTTTTTTGAAATTATAAGTGGATACTAGAGCACAACATGCACATAACAACAAAAATAAAGGGAACAAGTAAAGATAAAGGGAAACACAAAGAAAGGAAATGCATTAAGGGAAATCCTAGGATAATTGGCAATATTGCCTTATTTACAAACATAAGGAAGACTTATTTATAGTAGGGTTTTAGCCTACTCCCATTGAAATGGCCACAGTAATCGCATTCCATCCAGCACTTGTAATTAGAAAGTTCCTAAATCAAGTATATAGGATACAATGTATAGGCCCATCCAATGGACTTTGAATTTCCCAGGATGGTGCGAAACACGGAGTCATATAATAGAACCATCTTCCGACCTTAAATTATTTTTTCTTGATGTGTCTATCATGTCATGCCTTCCACCTAGATTTTTATGTTTTCTAACTCCGGTGATGAAATGTTCCTCCTTTCATCTAACTCGCATGAGCTTATTTATCCTCTCCTCAAGCACTTGTTCATTAGCTAATCCTCCTATGTGCACTATACACTGTGATGGTAACATGAATTCAATAGGTAACACCACTTCTGTGCCAAACACCAATTGAAAATATGTGGCCTTGTTTATTATTTTATAAGTAGTCTGGCATGACCATAACATAGTAGAAACTTTATCATCCCAATCGTTTCTTCCCACTTCACAAATTTTTGTCAACGTGTGACTCAAGATCTTGTTAAATGCTTCAACAGTTTCATTAGCTTGTGGTGGGCTACCATGAATTCTATGAACAAGATTCTAACTGTCTCATTCAAGAAATGAGTACCCTTATGACTTGTTATACTTGACAGACATCCATATTTGTTGATTATATTTTCCCACAAAAACCTATTTGTTGTTGCCGATGTATAATCCCTTGTAGGCATTACTTCTTCCCACCTCGTAAGATAATCTATGCATGTAATGATATAACATGAACTAGTCCTTCACGTTGCAGGTGAAATTAGTCCCTGCAAAATCAATCGCCCACTTCTCAAATGGTTTTCCGCTAGCTATTGGTCTTAATTTCATCTCATATATTCTTCCTAGTTTTCCAAGGCACTTGTAATGGTCACAATCCTTATAAACCTTGATAAAATCTTGGTAGATTATTTCCCACCAAATCCCTACTAGTAGAATATTTTACGTGGTGGTATTCCCTATATAGTGTCCTCCTACAATCCCACCGTGTGCTTCCTCCATGATTGCAATGTGCTCATGTTCTAATACACACCTTCACAAAACCTCATCATGGCCTACCTTGTATAAGTCTCCACTAATCACCATGTAGGCCATGGTGTGTATGGCTAACTATTTTCTTTCCAAAGTATTCATCCCTTCTAGTGCCACACCCATTTTGAGAAACACAAAAATATCTTCCAAGTCAGAGGGAACATGCCACAATATAACTAGCTACACATATCCGGAATTGTATCCTCAATACACGTGTGTCCTCCCCGAGTTAATCTTGGATAAATGATCGGGTCTCGAGTTACTCTTTCCTAGTTTCACAACAATTGTAAACTCAAAATATTGAAACAACAAGACCCACCAACATATGTGTCCTTGTAGAATGGGGTTTTCTTACCAAGTAATTCGGTGTCATGCAGTCCATGTAGAATATGAAGGGTGTTACCAACAGATACTACCTAAATTTTTACAGCGCATAGATGATTGATAATTATTCATAGTAAGTAGTTGTATAGGTCTATTGGTGTCAACTTCCTACTAGCAAAACAAAAGAGGTGGTCAACAATTCCTTCTCCAAAGTTGTGCTAATATTGCCCTATTTCCATCCCGAAGCATCAACATGTGCATAGAATGTCTTATCCCAAGAAGGAAAGAGTAATATGGTCTTAATGATAAGATTATTCTTCAATGTATCAAACTCCATCTAATGCGCCTCTCCCAAGTGAGATGCACTTTTGTGTTTCAGTAACTCTTCCAATGGTGCAGCGATCTTGGCATACCCCTTGATAAATTTCTGGTAATACCCCATATGCCCAAGGAATTTTTGCACTGTTCTCTGGATGGTAGGTTCCCTAAATCCCAAAATAACGACAATTTTGGTAGGATTCACCAAAATCCTTCCTTACATATGATATTACCCAAAAGGGCTCCGAATGGAGTAGAAAAAACACATTCTTAATGTTTAGGGATATGCATAACTATCAAGCATCTCTTGAACATCGACGACAAATTTTCACAATGGTATTTCATTAGTCCATACATTGTCCAGTCATCAAGGTAGACTGAAGGAACTTAAGGATAAAATCTTGAAATGTAAGGACCACTATGCGTGAAAACACAAGAAGGCATGTTCTTCATCCCAAAAGGCATGACTTGGTAGGAAAATATTCTCCATCCAATGGTGAAAGTTATCTTTTCTTATTATTACTTTGTAATTCTAACTGATTATATCCCGAGAATACGTCTATGAAAGAATAGATCTTGCACTGACTACTCATTCTAGGATCACCTCGGTGAAAGGGGTTGGAAAAGGATCAATAACACATACCACATTCAAATCCCTATAATCAACACAAATCCTTATTCTCCCATCCTTTTTAATGTTAGTGACCATTGGGCTTATCCATTCTGATTCCTCAACAACCTCAATGATGCTTGATGCGATTGTCTTATCAATCTCCTCATTGACTTTGACGTAAAGATTTAGATTCATTTGATAAGGTCTCTTATGAATTTTGTGCACTCCCTCCTTTAGTTTTATCTACATCTCTCTTAAAGATTGGTGAACTCATTTAAGCTCATGGTACCCACATGGAAATAAGTCCGAAACTCATGTAATAGATTAATGATCTCCAAAACCTCATTTTTACCAATAGTCTTCAATAGTAGCCTCCTTAGGTTCAACTTCTTCACCATCAATCACATAGACCAATTTTCCTTTCTCTTTTTCCATGCATACACACTCAAGTTGTATCTCCTTTGATTATTCCTCATCAAAGTGCGCTTCTAATCAAGGTTCACCCAATAATTCCAGTATTCTATCCTCTTCCATGGCACTATCTCCCATAGTTAGGTGCTTAACAACCTGTAACACCTCATCCACCAATGGCTTGGTACTCCAATATTCAAAATATTGAAGGAGGTCATCCATTAACTCTTACCAGTTTGTTGTTTGATGGTGCATCTCTGAGTGAATATACCATACATGTGCATACCCTTGTAAGGTGGAGTAAAGATTATGCACCTATAAAGAAGGTTACAAGGCTTCTATGCCTTCCATGTAGGAATTCTCACATGCTTGGATGTGAAACAAGGTGGGTTCCTTCCCATGATAATCTTGTATGATAGTAGGTGCATTACTGCTATGGGAAAACCTAATAGAGAATGTGATTCTCACTTTACACCACTCTAGAAGGCTATCATGATGGGTTGCCCACCAACGTGATGTGGTCCCGAGCAAGGTATAGTTGAGCATCCTTCTCCTTTCGATCTCACTTCTCCACTAGGTCTCTATTTCTTATAGGAAAACATCAGGGTTGGCTCCTCCAAAATAACTTGGAAACTTCTTTCCTCTTAGGAACTTGATTGAGTGTGCCTTTTTACTCTCATCATAGAGCCTCTTAACTTCCTTCTAACCAACTCATATGTCTCTTGTGCCCAATTTTCACATGGCTTTCTTTGGTTGTATCACTTATAGATTGAGTGTCTTCCCACTAAATAATTCCCTCCTTTTTGGTTGCACATATTCAGGGTCTCGAGATAGTGCACACATAAATATTGTTTAGGTCTTATTCCCTAAAGGCTCAATATAGGGCACTAACTTCCCATTTTTCAAAGGAATGATAACATGTTCCTTCTTGTTCTCAAAAATTATATACCCATTTATTGAAATGTAAGTCAACATTATTCTTATAGCACGGGGACACCCAAGTAATGCTAGAAAGTTGTCCGCCTTAGAAAGTGCTAGGACTTCAAAGTCTCCAACAAAATTTTCCCCAGTAGATAGTGATAGCGTAAAGATCCTTTAAAACACCAATGGGCATTTCCTTTCTCTTATTTTCCATATATAACACATTTGAAGATGACAGTAATGGTGTCCTTCCCATTTGATTCTAGGAATCCAGGGTGAGTACATTTACTTTTGCGCTGTGTCAATCAGAATATTGCTTTGGAGTCATCCATCAAAAAATGTATTCAAGGTAATCTCTTTATTGTAGTCAAGGTTTTGGGGAGGAAGGTTAGCATTCTAAACCTTCCTCTCACACTCTACTCTAGTGATTGGTATCTTATTCCTCAACCATTCTCCTAACAGAGGAATGATATTCTCTTGGTGTAACATCTTACACACCTCCCGACATCATCTATATCTCGATCGAGGAATCTCAATGATTTTCTTCTACCCCAACTTCCTGGATTGCTCCTTCAGACATTGAATTTCCCCTTGAAGACTCCTAATTACGTCCATAGTTTCTTGATAGAATTCCTTCTAATGGGTAGGGTCTATATACTTCCCATATACCACCACTTCTTTTTGTAATCAACATTTTTACTTTTGTATTTCCACAGCACGCGTGTAGCCTCGGCTCAAGTCGTCACCAAGACAGAGTTATAATTCTAACTCATGCGCTACCCTTGGCATCCATTACGATTCATCCTTCTTCACGCTTACCATCCCGGTGCCATTTTCCTTTTGGTGTTGTTGGCTCATATGTTCAAATAGCTTTGGGAACTCCTCATAATTGTGCTTCTTTCCACACCATGAGCATTTTATTAGGTCAATACATTCACACTTATAGTGCTCCGTAGACCCACAATTGTAACAATTTCCACGCAGAAACTCACTTCTTTCACCTCCATAGTTTCCACTACCTCTAAATCCTCTGTGAAATCCTCTTCCACGAGCTCCTCCATCCATGCTTCCTTCATAATGATTACCATTATCCTTGGAATTTTTTTTAATGTTGGTCTAGCACACACGAATATCAATGGCATCATATATCTATTCAATAAATCTATAATCCTTGGTGTCATGGGTAGTAGAAGTAAAAATCTTATAATAACAAGACATATTCTTACGGATCATGCAACTGTAGTAGTGGAAACCTACTTACATCATGATTTCTATGGAAAATATCACATTTTATTGTCATGGCATGTACCAATCTCTAAGAAAAACTATATTTTGTATTCTCATCTACCTCATAGCTCATGCATGATAGGCCATTACGAGTCTCATTTTCTAAGTTTTCATATAGCTTCTCTAGTTGCTTGGCCATTACAGCAATTTGAGCTTCAAGAAAAGAGCTAACATCGATATATATACTTCATATAGCCTCAAAGCATGCGGGATAGCCTCCAAGTCCTTATGTGGGTCTTTGAAATTATTTAGCGAAAGCACCCTCATAAAATGTGTTATCAAACCTCCAAAAAAACCATTGAGTAGGTTGAGAAGGATTAATATCATAAGATAGTTTTGATAAGAGAGTCTTAAAACATGCATCATATTCCCACACACTCTTTGTCATACCTTTTTGAATCTCCTTGATTGCACTAATTCTCTTGTTCAAACTCAAGAATATGAAATTTAGCTAAGAAGACATTACACAATGCGTTGAAATCTACCATTGTCTAGTGGAGGTCATATTTCGGTACCAACTATATATGTGTCCTTAAAACATTATTACAAATTGAATTTCCTTCCATTCTAGAGTAGTGATCCCCTTTGCATTCCATAGTAGCTCACATTTTGTACACACTCTACAATATACTCAACATATTTTTAATCTAGTAGATGTAAATACATTTCAAAAAATACTTGTTGAGGTGGTTGAGGCCCTTGTCCGCTTGATCCAGAACCTTGATTCCCTTTGTCTTTTCCTCTACCAAATTTTTTTTACTAGATCCCTTTGGTGCCTATTCCTCTTGCCCCATCGGATCCTCTAGATCCACCAAGTCCACCAAGTCTGCTTAGTTCCTATTCCATCTAATCCACTAGATACACCTCCCATAGCTAGTAAATATACTAAAGTGGTGTTTCCTTGTGTCCCCACCTGTACATTGAATTATGTGTTAACAGTCTATGATATTGCATTGTTACTAGATGTTTTCTGTGAGTTGCTTCCAAATGCAATAAATTTTTGTACCCAAACTTTGCCCAAATGTTTCCCCAGAAAATATACCTAAAAACATAGGAAATGATTATGTAGCCATAGATGTGCCAAAAGAAAATTTATACCTCTTAGGTGTTGATCGAGTTACTTCCACTAGTACCAAATGGGTTAATAATACTTATCTCTAGATTTGGAAAACTAAGTGCCAGGGTTTGGTCACTAGGTTGATTCATATGCATGGTGATGGCTCTCCTTTCTCCAAGTGAAAATATCTCGTAAGAAGTTGAAGGGGTCTCTCTCCCATATTTTCCAAGATGGGGTGGCAGACTACTCGGGATCTACATCCTCTATGTGAACCTCAACTCTTTCCCATAATGTCTGCCTCCATAAATCCATCACTCCTGTAACTTCATGTGGTTTATCTAACTCCCTCTCATAAGATTCATTATACTTGAGCCATATCTCTTCCCTCTCCTTTTCAGCCTCAAGGTATGCCATCTTCCTCCACCCTAGATTCATTTTATGGCACTTAGAATAAGCTTACCCAGTATAGGAAATGCTTCCAAACTCATTGTAATGATCAGGATATTTATAGCTAGAGGGATAACATGCAAGAATGATCCTCTTGGCTCCCTTAAAAACTCAAAATCAATAATCTCCGGACATGAATACGTAGAAATTGTGTACTCTAAGTTTTAACTCGTCAACAATCTACTCCACTAAGTATCAACAACATGTGTCCAAGTCAGATCAACATCATGTAACCTATGATACTCCTTATGGGACCATACACAAGTATTATAGTACTATCTTGATCTAGATGCATATGCCAAAATCCATTCATACAACTCCACTAGAAAACAACAAAATAAGGTATCATACAACTCATGGTATAGATGTTCTTCTACCCATTTACGTGCATAAAAATCAAGTCCAATAGTAAATCTCTAAGAAAACTCAACCTTCATGCTTTTGATCCATACTTCAACACTATCCAAGGTCAAGCGTTTTGTCATCATGCACCATTCTCACAATAACTTTGAAAAGAGGTCTTGGCAATGGAACCAAGATGTAGTCATTTACTTACCCTTAATACCTTTTCTAATCCCAAGTACATCGGCATATCACCAAGTGGGTGGTGGGTGCTCATTGAGGCATGCATGGATGCCGAGCCCCTCCTTTATGTGATCATTGTGAGATGGTTCTACCATTAATGGAGGATGATTTTTAGAAGTAGAATTACATTCACTTATTTAAAGAGGTATAAGATGTAACTAACAGATCTAGACCTTAATACATTACAGAAACTAAATAACATTTTAATAAGCATAATAAACAAAATCGAGCCATGGTAGTTATATAACATGAGGGTTTACATCCTTAAACAAAATACACAAAAAAACCATATATATATATATATATATATATATATATATATATATATTGATTTAACATAGTTCGGTAGCCACATTATAGTCAAAAGGGTCATCTTAGACCATATACATTAAATGATAGGAGTTAACTCCCGCAAATCCTCCCCAGTATGAGACCTCAACTATACATTTCCCATTTTAACCCTTGTTACAGATCCTAGTGCCATATAGAAGCTTATGGAATCCCTTAAAACCTTTAGAACTAAGTCTTCTAAACCATAGAATTATTGCAGCACTTCATACTCTCCTTCTCTTTCTCTACATTCTATATGCATTCTCCATGTCTCCCATTATCCCTTGTATTTTTTTCTTCGTGTATACCTTTTTTTCCATTTTTTCTCTAGCTCGAGCATATCTTTTTATAGGATTAACACCCACCATCATGTCTTCTCTCATGAATAGATCATGTGCCAAGTGTTAATGTGGTCCTCCATTAGTGAATGTTTATCCCTTTACAAACCCTCCACTCTCTGTAATGATGTCTTCTAGGAATATTCCCTATGTGGAATATCCTTTTCTTAGTTGGCACCTTATCCACTCATCATGCCTAATCAGGTCCTCACATTTTTCCTCAAGTGTCTCAAGAATTCCAAATATGGATAATTCCATTAAACCCATGTTCAGCCTCCCGCGCTCACCCCTGGTTTCACTTAAATCCTTATTAAACCCCTTTTTCATGTGTGATTTCTCCGAGCACCCTTCTTCTCATTGGTCTTACACACGCACACTTTGGTACTTATATAATATTTTAGGGACCAACACTAACCATTCCCTGAGCCCTTATCCTACCTATGCTTCTTTCTCAGAGATGTTGATACAAGTCTAGGAATTTTTCATAATTTTGGTTCTTTATGCAAAAAGAACAAATAATATTCGAGGGAATTCAAGCTTTGTAATGATAAGGGGATCCACATGTCTAAAATATTCCTCGTGTAAATTCACTTCTTCTACTACCGCGACCTCGGCCTCTACCTCAGCCTCATCAGAGTGCCCTTCATTGTGATTATGATCACGATGCTCACCTTATTCCTTAGAATTATTTGTAATACTAATTTGATATACACCAGTATCAATGACATCATGAATTTGATCAATCAACTTGTAATTTTTGTATCATGAGTGGTAGACCTGTAAATCTTGTAGTAACAAGACACATTCTTCCTTATCACACATTGTAGTAGTGGGAAACTACTTGAATCTTGGTCCATCCGATATATCTCGCATTCCAACAAAATGGCACGTACCAATTTTTTAGGACATCTATCCTTAGCATTTCTTTCTACTCGATCTGTGCACAAAATTCCACTATGCATCTCATGAACTAAACTAGCTGCCAACTTCTCCAACTACTTTTCCATGGACATAATATGAGCTTCCAAGAATGGGCTGACTCTAGTTTCTATACTCCCAACTACCTCAACACATAGAAAAGCTTCCAAAGCCTCACACGAGTCCTGTGAATGTCTTATGTGAGAGTACCCTTTTGAAAGGTGTGATCGACCTCGGCGAACCATTGAGCATGTTGAATTAGGTGGATGTCAAAAGATAACTTCAACAATAAAGTTTTAAAATGGAAATCATACTCCTTTACACTCTCACCATGCCCCTCTTGATGTCCTTCAATGCACTTGATGCTCTTCTACTCAAACTCAGGTATGTGAAACTCTTCCAATAAATCATCGCATGACACAAAGTATAGTCTACACAATTTTAGTTTGAATCATATTTCTGTACAGATATACACGTTCCCTTGAAAAGTATTTGCAAACTAGATTTCCTTATACTACGGAGCTTTACTCCCTTTTGTGCACCATAGTATTTCACACATATGTACATGCTCAAATTTATATTCAATTCCCCTATATTTTGGGAGATAAAGAGACATCTCTAAATAGACTTTCTTGGGTTTATGTAGACCATGCCCACGAGATCCAGAACCTCTATTACCTTATGTGTTTCCTCCACCTCCAGAACCACCAGATTCACTAGTTCCCAAACCACCTAATCCTCTTGATCCTCCCCCTATAACAGGAAATAGACCATAGGATACACTACCCTGTTTTCCAAAATTTATGCTAAACTGAAATCCCACATTCTACAAATGTGTATTACTTCTAGATGTGATACCAACATTTTGTGTAACCACATTTTGTGATGATGATGCACCAAAAAATATACCTCCAACCGGACCTCCAAATAACATAGATGAAAATTATGCTACCATGGATGAATAAGCTACCTGATTAAATCCTAAAATTGATTAAAAATTAAATCTATTTTTCGCTACTCTACTACCCACACTATCCTTCTTATTAATTACTATCGTAGAAACTGGAAAACCAAGTGCAAGTGCTAGGTTGCTAGGATGGATAAAATGTGTGTCCATGGTCCTTACGATTTCTACCAACATGCTCTCATCTAATTTCTAAGGGGTTCTCTACCATGCTTACCTAAATGGGGGAGTTCCAAATGCTCCAGATCCATATCCTCTTCATGAGCTCTAAATCCTTCACAAGCCATCTCTCTTCATAACACCATTTGTTCTACAACTTCAAGTTGCTTCTCCAAATCCCTCTCACATGCCTCATTAAACTTAAATTGCATTTCTTCTCTCTACCTTTCTACCATCAAGTCTTCCATATTTCACCACACTGCCCCTACCCTTGTGCATGGTGAGGTTTAGCTAGTCATAAAATTTGTTCCAAATTCATAGTCATAATCAAGATATTAATCACTAAAGGGATACCATGAAAATAAGATCCTTTGGATTCATGTAAGAACTTGAACTAAACAACCTCTTGATAGGAATAAGTAGAAACCGTGTACTCCAAAATATAGCTATTCGAACACCACTCCACTAATGATCTACAGTGTGTGTCCAAGTCAGATCAAGCATCATGTAAATCTTGGAATTCTTCTTGTGTCCAAACAAGTGTTTGAAACCTCCAATTTCTCTTTGATGCATAAGCTACCAGCCACTCGTACAACTCTATGGGGAAACAAGAGAAAAACATCTCATAGATCTCATGATACAAATTCTGTTCAACCCACATGCATGCATCAAATTCAAGTCCAGTGTTAAATCTATGAGCATACTCTTCCTCTAAATTGTCTAACCACTCTTCAATATTGGCCAAGGTCAACTAGTATGTATTCATCATGCAACATCCTGGAAAACAACTGAAAAAGAGGTCCTAGAAATGGAACCAAAATATAGTCTTATTTTATGCACAATATCCCAAGGCATGTTAGCACATCACCCAAGAAAAAACTAAGTGCTCACAGAAGTGCCCAAGGGTACCAGGTCCCTCTTTATGGAATCTTTGTCAAGAAGTTAGCATGATCATAAAAATATTCCAAATCCATAATAGATAATCAAGTATATTGTAGAGCATAAACTAGATCTAGATCTTAACCATATGCAATATTACTCATACAAGAACCAAGATTAAGTTTACCATGCATGAACCAGTCATAGATATGTCAAAAATCAATATCTAGCCATAAATATCCATTATATTAATTATTGTAAAACACAGAAGCTTCATACATACATAGAATAGTTTCCATAATTTACACACACTCATAAACCTATAGAATAACTCTAGTAAAACATGGATCCCTAAACCATGCAAATCAATACATATTTATAGGTAGTGGGGAGTTTCCCTTCACTACTCATGCACTCTCCAAAAATAGGCTACATGCTAAGAATAACCATGTGCCACTACAAGATAATTACAAAAGCATGCAAGCTCGCTAATAATAGATTATCTAATAATATAACTACAATCTAATCCTATTAATATCTCCAAAATAATGTATGTAACTTAATATTCAACTTATGCGAAATAGCCTTTGTGTGCTATGTAAGTCTTCATATTGTTGTGTGCTCTACACTCCATGTCTATAATTAGCCTCAAACTGAAAACGACTAAGTCTTGATTCCTTACTTTCCTATGCACACCCTATTCCACTATTATTATGCATGTACCTATGCACCCTATGTCCGTGCACTCAATCCTTATATTCCTTTAGTACTTAGGCTACATTTCATCTTCTTGAAAAAAAATTAGATGAGGAAGGTCTTGTTAATTATGCTTGTGATACTCGTACCTCTTTTGATGTTGTAGGTGATGTTCTAAATGAACCTCACCCCACTTCTTCTTCTCCTCCACTCACATATGCACAAATAATTAAATTTGGTCCTATTTTTCTAGATAATGATATTAAAATCCCATCTTCTTCTTCTTAACCAAGTTCTTATTCATTAAATATTGTGCCTCAAAATTCATATCTTTCTTCCCCCACATATTGTTTTCTTCCTAATGATGTTATTACTCATTTTCTTCTCATAATGTGATAAAATTTGCAAAATTTGGTGATGCATGTGTTTTCTAATCTTGATATTCCTAAAAATATTGTACATAATGGTGATCATAAAGATAATATGCAAGTTTCTTTTGTTCCTTCTTCTACTAAAATTGTGGATAAAAGTGCACAAAATTATTTTCCTATTGATTCTTCTTCTCATGTTTATATTCCTAGTTTTCCACTTGTTGATCCCAAAATTGACTTTCAACCCAATAGTGTCCCTATGGCTACTTATAATGGAAATATTCAACCCCTTAATGTTTATTTCATTCCTCCCTAATAATTTATTTCTCTTATGCATGTTGTAGGTGATTTGCAAAATAAGATCCATACCCTTACCCTTGAGAGTAGGGCCTATTATGCTAGCACTGATAATAATTCTCTTCATGAAAATCATATTCCCTAGAATATTTACAAATTATATTTTCTTAAGGTTCTTACTTTTCCTACTTTTAAAATTTCTGATAGAATGGGGAATCATTATATACATATTAAGACTTTTAGATTAGTTATGGCTTCACATTTTAATGATAGGTTATTTATCAAATTATTTCATAAGTATTCTTATGATATCTTCTCATCGGTTTCATCATTTTCAGTAAATATATTAGTACTTATCTTGATATGGAAGAAGCATTTCTAAAACTTTATTTTTGGCAATGGTCCCAATTTATATTTGAACATTTTCCTTCTTTGAAAGAAATAATGAACCTATTAATGATTATATCTTACATTTCAAATCTTACATGCATCATTTACTTTATCATCCCATTGATCTAGAAATGTAATATATCTTTTATCATGGCTTAATTCTTCCTTTGAAAGAAAAATTATTATATGATACATATGAATATTTTACACTTCTTTTCTTTAAGGTTGTAGCTTTAGAACAAGATATTCTTAATGAACATTCTCTTGTACATACTCCTAGTTCTTCTCCCACTCCTTCACCTACATTGTATTCTCTTCATCCTATTACACCCCCTCACATTCTCCATCTCCTACTATAAATACTCATGATCATCTAACCCATTTTCATAACATCCACCATGTTTAACTCCGCCTCCTAAGAAAGATCCATCATACTTCTCACATTCGATAGGCCTCATGATATTTTACATACTTTGATTGATGAGAATTTGATTAGGCTACCCTCTAATGAGCATCATCCTCCTCATTGGTTATGACATAATCATAACCAACCATTCTATAATTTCCATAGGATCAATGGTCATAGAGATAATGATTGTTATGCACTCCATGATAGGATTCAGTTTCTTGAGGACAAGGGTGTCATTTATTTTTGCACACGTCATGTTGATAGATCACATTATGCCATTCCATGATGCCACACACTAACATCTGCTACTTTCACTACCTTTCATCCTCTTAAGGTCATTTTTTATCTTCATACCTCGGTTTTGACTACACATGAGGTGTGTGGACCACTTTTTATCTTATCCCTACCCACATTGGTCTGAAGGAGAACTATTTTCCATTACATGATTCTAGTGTTATTCCGATCACTTTTGGCTTATTATTTGGCATGTATGTTCATGAAATTACATCATTTGAGCCACTTGTGTGTAACCCTTGTCTTGTTTCCTAATAGATGTTATTTTTTCCATAGTTCTACATGATTTCATATTTATTCTATAATTGTATGCCACTATATATTGTGTTACTTATTATTTTCTAGTTATCTTCATCCTCTTTATCATTACTAATATAATTTAAATTTGACGATCATATTCTATCCATTACTCATCATTCTAATATTTATCATCACAATGTTATCTACACTATCAATACACACCATTTTCTCTAACACATCATCCCAATATACCATCATATGATCACATATCCTATCAAATAAAATCAAATAATCAACAACTCATATAAAAACACAAGTACACATCATCATATAAAAAATGATCTCATAGTATATATACATCTCTTGAAAGTTTCATAATACAAAATCAAGGGAACTTCTAACTAGAACATATGTCATACATCCTCCTCCCTCACTATATTGGAGGATACTATTAGAGATCTTAAATTTTAAGCCTTTCCACTAGATATTTTCCTCTATGCTTGGGACCTTTTCTCCTCTAAGCCGAGTCCGTATTAACACTACTTCAGCCCTTTGCATCTACATATCATCTCTAGAGATCCATGAATCTCTCAAACATTATCTGTGTTGGGCCATCTCCTCTAACTACCTCTCTCATTTGTGTTAGCTATGTCCTAACCTCAATTCACTATGACTACAACACTATACACATGGTTTTCGACACCTCCATAGCATTAAATAAGTGAGCATGCTCTCCATTAATATGATCCACTCTCTCTAAGATCCCTCATCCTTCAAGGAATTATAGGGGTGAATTGTGTGTCAATGTATATACCATTTTATCCATAACCATGATCCAATAATTGTCAACTACAAGACTTACACAATCTTAGTACCTCATCACCACATTACATACTCAATACAAATCACACTATCAAATACAAATCACAATATATCATACTTATGTTGTGTAAATACTATTATCAATGCATCATCCTTGAGGGTAGTTTAGTTACCTCATGCAAACCCTCCTCCTCCTGTCTACACACATGGTATATCTCCCATTGTATCCATCACTATAGGAAATAATAATACTCATCAGTGCTCCACCCTCCTTTGAGTATTGGTGGGGTATACCCTGCATCATCTACTCAAAATCACACTATCTTTTTATCCACTTCATTCATGTCTGGAAAGCATAATCTTGGGCTCATGTGGGACTTGGCCCCACCATTGATCTCCTTGTAAAACAAATAAATATATGTAACATGTATGGCTATATACATAAATCCTAGGTTATCCCAAACTTTTGTGACACACACTCATACTAGAAGAACTCAACCACTCCTAGAAACTTTCCCTCTAATCAAATACTACATCAAATAGATTGTAGCTCCACACGGTCCTTATTGGTCTAAGAAAATGGCTAATTATTATCCATGAGAAAAATTTAGAAGATGCACACATGAGTATTCATGCGCGAAGAGGAATAAAAACAAGGCAATGTGTGAAGGTGTGTGCATTAGTAAAGAATAGGTCAGCGTCAAGGCTTGCATGCATACATACAAAACATCTTGTACTTAGCTAATTTTGGAGGAAGTGCTAAAATAGAAAAAAGTGGAAGATAACTTTGCATGTATGTAAAGGTTTTAAATAATAAAGCACATACAAACAAGGATGAAGAAAATACATGAAAGTAGACTAATAATAGGATTAAAGTAGGGTAAAACATGGAGCCATTTATAGTTCAATCTATTATTAAGACAAATTGAAAAATCATGTGCATTATCATTAGAGAAAATCTATTATTAGGAAAGGTACATGTATGTGATGAAGGGAAATTCCTTCGCATGTATATATAAGACCTTTATTTATATGTCATTAGTATGGATGTAGTTTCTAGAGTCTATAGTTACTTCGGTACACACACATGGTCTAGCGCATGATTAATAGAAGTTGTGATGTAATCAACATACTTATTATGTAAACATTGTTGTTTGCCATGGTTAATTTTTATGGATTGCTAAGATTATTGTATCTGAGTATGGCTTAATGAGGATTCAAATACTTTTGTTAATTTTGTATGTAGAATAATTTCATTATTATATATGTTTCCAAATTTATATGTTATGATTTATCTTCTTGCACATGTGGTAATGATAAATATGCATGTCTAACATATTGATAAGCAAACAAAGGAGGGACCTGATGGTTGTGCATGCTTCAAGTGATATTCCAAACTTATCTGGATGAAGTTCGGTGCACCTAGATTAGTTTGGTAAAATAAAATACTACATTTTGGTTCCATTTTTGGGACCTTTTTCAATCTGTTCACAAGGATGTTGTATGCACATGGAATTTCGATTGTCTTTGTAGAACATTAAGATCTGGATACATGATGGCTAGGATTTTTTTGCTCATAGATACAACACTAGACTTGATTTTCATGTGCACAAGTGGGTGGAAGACAATCTCTATGATTACTTATATGAGACATTCTTTGGCTTCTTTCTAGTATCTTTATACAATTTGTTTCCAACATACGTAGAGAACAGAGGTGTCTAGTTTGGTAGAAATTAAGTGTGGAGACAAGATGATTATTAATCACTCTCTGATTTGAATGATCCTTGGATAAGAGCTATAGACCATTGGTGGGAAGTTGTGTTAAGTAGTTATACCTTGGAGTACATGATCTCGACATACTCATGTCATGAGGAAGCATGGTTATAGTTTCTTGAGTGAGAAAAGAGGATCGTATTTATGTACAAAATATTTAGATATTAAGATTTTGATGATTGAACTTGGAATGGATAACTTACCAATGACAGGATAAAACCCCACCACACACGGGGATAGAAGTAGATGTGGGAAGGAAGGTGTTGGCTCAAATGGAAGAACATATGAGATAAGAAAAAAATCTCATATATAACGATGCATGAGAGAGGACGGCTATGGAGGCATTGATATTGAGAGGAATTATGACTAGTGGTAGTGATGACAACCTTGCACAGAAGGAAATGGACCATAGGATCATGTCTTACCATTAGTTGTGAAGCATAGTAGAGAGAACCCATCGAGTATCTAATGAGAGTTATTTTGAGTAGATATTGAGAACCAATGGTTTATATCGACCTCGTCTAGACCCCTAGCCCTTACACAAGGTTCTTAGAATCTGGAAGTGTTTATAGAAGAGAATCATAGTGATAGTGAGGAGGAAATCAATAAATTCTCACCATATTGGGTAAGAGATACAGGTATGAATATATAGGTATCAACTCAAAAACGTAGTAGATTAAGGAAGTGCATATGGTATAGAACTAGGTTCCGTGTTTGTATAGAGTTTTTTTGGGACTAATTTTCTAAGTGTGTCGTCAAGAAAAACATTGATGCAATAAAATTTGAAATTATTACTCATGGTAGTGTTATAAGATATAAAATTGGTGTGTAGTTTAGTGTGACCACATAGACACAAGTAGTTCTTCAATAGGACCCGAGTTCATGGCAAGAGGTTCGGAAGGTTTAGGTCAGCCACCGCATGGAGAATTAGGTTCAAGATATGGCCACACTCCATCATAAGGTCCAAAACATCCATCATAACAACCATTACAACAACCTCGGTAACCACGGTAGAAGAAGCTGTTGGATCTTATTTTAGATGTATCTTTCCTTACGAGTATAGAGATGGGGAAGATGTAATCGAACATGTGCAAAAATGTGAGTTACTATAGAGATCTAAGGGATTAATAGTTCCTGGTAGGAAAGTAAAGCAATCTTGCACCACACTTCAAGGCCATGCACATAGTTGCTAAATGAAATATGATCTACATAAAAGCGTAGTAGACTATGATATGTTACGCACTACCTTCTTAGTTGAGTTCCACATCATTGAGTTTGAGCAAAAATCAATAGTGGACTAAATGATATTAAACATGGTTTATCTGAAAGTGTAAGAGAGTATGACACACATTTTAAGACTTTTTAATTCAAGCTCTTTTATGACATACATTCAAATCAAGCATGTGCAATGGTTTGTAGGAGGCTTGTTAACACCATTCCAAAGATCACTTTCACACAAGACATTTACTAATCCACATGATGTCTTGGAAGTAGCATTGCACATAGAAGAAGTTGAAAGTATAGGTAGAAGGCTAAGTTATTTTTCTTGAGGCACGAGATACCAAAAATGTCTACTTTGTTGGATAATTTTTTTCCAATTCGGTGAACAAGATATGTAGTGGGTTAGGGTGCACCGATTATGATGTGGAAGGAAATTCAAAGGATAGTTTTCCATGTAGAAATATACGTGCATTGTTAACATCTTGTGACATCCATCATAAGAATCATGATGTCCGTAATCATCCATTTTTATAGTGCATGATGTACAAGAATCTCTCTATGTATTATAATATCTTTGATGTGTATACTCATGACACATATAACTTTTAATTTACTGATCATATTCATGAGGCATGTAAAACATGGTTACGTTAGACCATTGTAGAAATCAAATCATATGCACAAGAAGAATTGACTAGTGAATCATGTAACAATGGTAATCGAGGTTTTAGAGGTGGATTTAGGAGTAGAGGATTTGGTGGTATTGGAATGTTTGTGGATGGGACATGTTATACATATAGATCACCTAATCATTATCAGCGTGAGTGTCTAAAGAATCAATTATGTGTGTATTACGGTAAGGTGCACAAGGTGGAAGATTGTCCAAACCTATATGTACATGTGTAAAAACAACAAGAAGGAAAAAACCACAATTATGATTAATGTGGAGCATGGAAATCATGAGTAGTGGGCACCATAGAAGATGGTTGAGCCTAAAATTTAACCTTTATTAGTCACTATGCATGTAAAGGTTGCACGTTCACATGAGAAAGGAATGGCAAGACCTCTCATCATATGGGAAGAGGTGGTACATACAAAATATCGGGATGTGACTTAGCATAAGGAGTTGTATCAGGAAACAATGGGTATTATTAGAGAATTACATGGTGAGATCTAGCACCTCAAAGAGAAAGAATGTGAAAGGGAACACATGATGGGTACTAACCTCCCTCGAATGATATTAATGACCTTAAAGAAGTATGTATGATGATGAGGCAAGAGAAAATCATCCCTTTACTAGGAGAATGGTTTTAAGAATATGTATTATGTGTATGATTTGAAAGAGAGCACCAAATCCTTCATGTGAATTTTCCACCATAGGACCATGAATATGACAAAGAGATAACAATTCATGTAGTGATCAATGGATGGTGGTAAGTAATATCTTTATTGACACTTACATGGAAGTAAATGTTCTCACCCTTGATGCATGGAACCAAATGGGAAGGACACCATTGCAGCCATCCTCAAATGTGTTGTATATGGCTAATAAAACTAGAGTCATGCCCATTGGGGTGATAAAGGATTCCTCAATCACTATTCAAGGAGCTAGATTTACAAGTGACTTTGAAGTATCAAAGCTTGTTGAGGAAGATAATTTCCCCACTTCTTGGACACCCCTGATACTATGTTAATAATGCATATTTATGCTTCAACAAGAGACACATTATTTTTTAGAACAAGGATGAGATATTTATGATACTATTGGATGATTTGAATGTTACACCTTATACGGAGCCTTTAAATGAAGAGGATCTTAAAACAATCTACACACACGACGTGTGTGCAATAATAAAAATGTAGAGCCATCAAAGGAAGGTGTGCTTTATTGGGAAGATGAACAGCCTATTAGAGATAAAATAAGAGTGGCATATGACAATTGGGCCATGAAAATTATGAGATCGTAGGTCATGGGTTCAATGCAAGAGTTGTTAAGATGATTAGGTCATGCATGATTAGGTGCTTGGGCAAGGAAAATTTACCAAGGTATACTAGAGAAGAGAAACATGACTCTTTCTTGTATGTGATGGAAGACCAATGGAAAAATGAGGGAGATTGGAAAAATATGGTGGTATATACATTGTGCGGGACTGCGGTGTGCTAGTGGGCAACACAAAGAGACAATTTATTGAAATGGTTTGAGATCGGGGTAGCATTATTAACAAGGTTTGTAAAGAGTAATCTCCCTTCTTTAATAAAATATTATGATGGAAAGACCCCTCCTTTGGTACATGTTCATAGTTGTGAAAGGAATTGGATGCAATGGCAAGATGCCTTACCACCATCTCTATGGGTACACAAGTTTTACTCTATGTAATGTGGTTGCACATGAGCTTGGTATGTGCATGTTGAGTTAAAGCAGGAGACAAAAAGTTGGTGTGACCTAAATGAAGGTATGGTTCACACTTATTTAATAAAAATGATATTATTAAACCCTATTATAGAGTAACTATAATAAATAATTATATATAATTACTAACATATAGTAAGACACAAGAAAATAATAATGTAAAGTATAAACCCTAAACAAGAGATAAATAAAGAGACTTAGGTAGTTTCCCTATAATCTAGAACTAATATGGGTAGGGTAAAGTTTTGAATAGAATTCAAATAGTCTCATAACTATTCCTTGTAAATTCGAAGCTCACGGACAATCTTTGGAAAAGGGCGCTTGCGGGACGGGGGTGCCTAAGTGCTTTGATTATTAGATCTAAGTACCCATGACTATGAAAATACTTGAGATCTAATTTTTATATGTCATAATGGTGTCATAGTTGTCCCCTGTTAATTTCCTATTATTCACTCCTTGATCACCAAAGGTACCTATAACCTATAAGACAAGCCTTCACCTACAAAACCCCACAAACCTAAAAAGCAAAATGTAGAATGGGGAGTCATAATGACCATGGCGATCACCCAAAAAAGTGAACTTGCAAATAAGCACTACACTACATCTCATAATCCATGTAGTTCTTGTGTGTGTGTGTAGAAATGATTCCCTTGTGTAAGTTACACAAATGATCTAGAGCTATATCTAGAATGTAGCAAATGTAATAGTATGTGTGGATGGAATAGGATAGACTTACCCTTTTTATGTAGTGTATGTATAATTATGAAACCCTTATCCCTTGAATGGATGTTAGATGGATGTCTTTGAAGTGCTTTAGGTTCCTTCGAATGCAAGATTAGGTGGTAATACTAATGCTTAAAGCTTGTTCCTTCATTTTGAAAACATAACTATGTTTATATTATGTCCTTCTTTGAACTTTGTAATTAGCAACTAAAAGGTTGACCCAAGGTAATAAAATTTAATTAATAAGTGAAAGGGGCCAAAAAGGATCAAGAAAAAGATAAAGAGGGACAGAAGTTCCTAGGAAGATAGGAGTACATGGCGCGACTATATGAACTAGGTGCTAGTGTTTGAAGCCATAGAAAGATAAAATAGTCATGTTAGAAATATTAACATGTGTGTGAAGCCAATAAAAATGTAAATGACAAAGAAATAGGCTAAGGGGATTCGTCAATTACTAGTTTTCTTGCTTAGGAATGATATAAATGATAACATGATTTTAGGACCTATAAATGTATCTAAGTTCCTGATTTTGTGTCTACATTTTCCCCCACTTTATGTTGTTAAGTGAATACTTGGTAACATAAATTAGATAGAATATTTATGAAATGCAACATTTTCCATCGAAAAAAATCTTATTGTGGAAGAACGATACACTTTTACATTTTAATTGAGAAAGCTAAGTCAAATTTACAATTTTATTTGATTTGTATAAAGTAATTACAACATAAGAAAATCTTATATTTGATTTTTAGATATGTGAATTAAGAAGTGAAAGGGGCTCAAAAGGGGTAGAAAAAACATAAAGAGGAAAGTAGCACCTAGGAGGTGGAGTTCGACACTAATATCTAAACTGGGTGTTAGTTTCCAAATCTATAGAAAGATAAAACAATCAATTTCGGAAAAAGTAAGCGGTGTGTGAAGCCAATAAAAATGAGAAATACAAAGAAATGGGCTAAGAGGAGTTGTCAATTACTATTTTCTTACTTAGGAACCATGTAAATGATTGCATGATTTTTTATCTACACACACTTTTGATTATTTTTCTACTAAGCCTCCAGTTCATGAAGCCTTGTAGATTATGTGGCACATCACGTTGGTTAATAGCACAAAAGCTGCAGATCTCATTATCCATTTTGGTGAATCTAACACGAGATGTGCAAGTACTTGATAGAAATAGAATAAACATAGTTGGGGCATGCTTGGAAGGAGAAAGAAAAGGAAAACTTGTATACCTCATAGATGATGAGGAATTTGAGGATTTGGATATAAATCACACATAGGGTGTACGCGAGGTGATGGATTCTACAGATGAGTAGGTACACATAGACCATGTGTCTTTAAAAACTAATAAAGTGAACATGGGATGAAGATGTGTGTAAAGAAGAAATTATTGTAGATTATTGGTTTGAACCTAAAGTTATCAAGATTATTGAGTTGTTGCATGAATTTCAAGATTGGTTTCCCAAGGGATGTCATGAATTGAAGGGTGTACATCCATCTTTAGGGGAGATGAGAATCAATCTTAAAGATGGCACACGTCCGATTCGAGAAGATACATTATAGGATGAATCTGAAATTACATATGAATGTAAAGAGGATATTGAAAAGATACTCGATTTTGGTATTATCGAGCATATTGATGAATATGAATTGATAGGACCCATGGTGATCAAAATTAAGAAGGATGACTAGATGATAATGTGTGGACTATAGGTTTCTTAATGCTTCATGTGTCATGGATCCCTTTCTTATGCCTTTCACTAAAGAGATATTGGAAGGGGTAGTAGGGCATAAAATCTATTCATTCACATATGGATTCTCTATATAGCATCAAGTGATGATTACGTGTGAGGATAAGGATAATACCACCTTTGCAAATAAATTGGGAAGCTTTATATACATCAACATGCCCTTTGGATTAAATAATATGCGGTAGTCTTCTTGTGCATACTTGTTCAAGATTTCCAATACTTTATTCACATTTTTGTAGGTACACTTGGATGGTTGGACCATTTATCCCAGTGAAAGATCATTGTGACATGACCTAATATTGATGTTTGAAATATGTATACAACTTAGCATCTCATTTAATATCAAGACGTGCATCTTTTCAACTTAATTTGGTACATTACTTGGACATATCATTTGTAAGGAAGGCTTGTTGGTGGACCTAGCTAAGATTGTAGTCATTTTAGGGTTGGAATAAACCACCAACTAGAGTGAAGCGTGTGGTTTCCTTGGGTACACGGCTACTACAAAACAATTATTAAAAGATATGCCAATATTTTTGTGCCCTTGGAAGAATTATTAAAGGCTAGAGGAAATTTCTCTTTGGGGTGATGTACAACAATACAATTTTGAGACCTTAAAGGAGAAGCTAACCATCACACCTATTTTATGCTTCCTTCTTAGGAAAATCCTTTCCATATACATGTGGATGCTTATGGTATGGACATTGGAACACTATTTACACACACTGTGAGAAGGTAATGTTGATCACCCTATCTTCTTTGAAAGCATGAAGTTGACCTTTGGATGAACAAAAATATACAACTACCGAGCACAAGGAATTATCCATTACCTACATGATTCAAAAGTTCATACAATATTATTAGTCATGCCATGTATCTTCTACATAGATCACATGGAATTGAATTACTTAGTCAATAAACTAGTCTTACGAGGGGCACATTTGTTGTTGGATCCTTCTCTTTTAGGGTTTTGATTTTATAGTCATAGTGAAGTAAGGAAAAAGAAACTTGGGACCTAATCGCTTATCACAAATTAACTTCAAAAAGGCCACGTAGAGCATAGAGGATACTATGTCAAATACATAGTTGTTCAGATTGAATCACACACCAATATATTTGGAATACATTGTATTATTCTTACGCACTAGGATTATGCTTGAATGAATGAAAACCTTTGAAAAGAAGTAGTTTGTTATTCACTCAATTACCTATCAACTCATTAGAGGATACCTGTATAATATGGGTAGAGATGAAGTCTTGCATAGATGTGTGTTAGAGCATGAGTATGAAGCTACTATGGAGGAATCTCCTAGTGGGATAGTTAGTGGACACTATTCGGGAGAGGCCATGACATGTAAGATCTTCTTGGATAGATTATGGTGGGAAATGTTGTATAAGGACACTAAAGCATTTTTCAAGGCTTCGACCATTGTCAAAGGATACGCAAGCACTGGAAACAAGGATGAGATGTAATTATTCCCTATAGCAAGTGCAAATCTATTTGAGAAATGGTAAATTGAATTTGTAGGTCCCATCACACCACTTGCGCATAGGACAAGAGAGCACTATATCATAACATGCATAGATTATTTGAAAATGTGGGAAGAGGTAATTCCTACAAAGGATTACATCGCAGCAACAACATTGAGGTTCCTATGGGAGTATATCATAAGTAGGTATGGACGTCCATTGAGTCTTACAAGTGATAGAGTAACTTATTTTCTAAATGAGACTACTAGAATTCTAAAACTAGAGTTTATGGTGGGTCACTATAAGACTATCGCTATCACCCACAAGCTAATGAAAGCTGTTGAAGCATTCAACAAGATTTTGGGACAGACCTTAAAAAGATATGTGATGTTGGAAGGAAATATTAAGATGATAAGGTATCAATATTTCTATGGGAATTTATGACAACTTATAAAAGGTTGAATAAGGCCATACCTTTTCAAGTTGTGTTTGGCATAAAGGTTTTTGTATATGTTGAGTTTTATTACCCTCCTATGTATTACGTGTGCAAGAGGATTAGATGATGAAAAAGTAGTTGATGAGCACATTAATTAATTGATGCAATTAGATGAAAGGTGTGTTATTACATGTTAGAGTCATAATATAGAGAAGGAAAGACAAAAGACTTGGCATGATAGAAACGTAAAGAACAATTTTTTTATGGGAAATATGGTACTTTTATATGACTCCAAGTTTCCATGCCATCCTAGGAAGTTGAAAGTTCATTGGTTGGGACCCTTTATAGTGACTAAGATATTGGAATCAGGTGCATGTCAATTACAGGCGTTGGATGACACCATGTTTCCCAATTACTTTAATTAGATTAGGATGAATTCCTACTATAAATAAGATTTATTTGTGTTTTTAATAAGGTAGTATTTGTAACACTCGAACTATTGTTACTTCCTCCCGAGCATTCAAGTGTTGATATATGTTTTCTTACGCCAAAAGGACGTGTTCCTTTGATTGTGAAGTCATGCTTTGATATGGATTGTATCTTCTTTGCTCTTGAAGATCTTTGACTGAGTCAGGATATGCTTGGACTCTTTTATTTCTTTCATTTTTAGCACCTGAGTTTAATCTGATTTCGGGGTGAATTGTGGATTTACCCATCTTTATGACTCAGCCTTGGATCAGTTGCATTGATCCAAGAGATGTTTTAAGTTTATTCTGGATGAACCAAAAATTATAGACCTTACGAAGGTTGCAAGGTCTGAATGTGTGGAATGAGCAATTCAGGAGTTAACTCAGGCTGATCTTGTTATATGAATTGGTTCCCGATATCGTAATATCAGGAAGGTCTAGACCTTGAGCTAGGTAATAAATTCTGGTATACATATTGCTAGCTTATTATCAATGCTGGATTGAATCCATTTCGGGAATGTATATCTGTTGGTTCTTATACTGAACGATTCTATTTGTTAGACCTAGACTGGATTTATTAAGGTTAATAACCTAAACCTAAACTATAACCTATGGGTTGGATTAGTGCTAATCTAACCTAGCCCTAAACTATAAGCTAAATGTTTCTAAGGTTAGTGACCTAGCACTAAGGAAGTTAGACTAAGTATCACCTTAAGATCTAACCTATGTTTCTAACCTAACTAATGACCATGGATGAAGGGGGACCTATGAAGGGGTGCGAGCCATGGGCGGTAGTTTCTATGGCATTAAATGAAGGGGATAAGCATGAAGGACAAGGGATTTAGTGGAGATTTCAAACAGCCAACGAGACCAACGTGGTAGAGTCGCCAAATCTGGAAATGATCTTGGGTTTTCATTTTTCCATCGCCAACTATGGCGGTCGGTGGCAATGGAGATTGAGCGGGAATTTTGGAGTTAATGCAATTAATGAACTCGGTTCCCGAGCACAGATTGCTCGGGAAGGCATGCAAAATGGAAAACTAGTTGGTTGTTTGGTTTTCCATATGCTCCGGTTTTCTCTCTATTTGATCATTGGTTCTTCGAACCAGTCTACTTGGTGTTGCATGGCAACTAAGAGAATAACTAGCTCTTTTCTCTATTGAGGAAAGTTTATAAGGAATGGAAATAACAAATTATTGTTGTTGAATCTAACATGGAAGAAGAGGAGAAGGCTCGAGCTCATTCAGAGGTCTTCTTCGGATTTTTAAGCGACATTACCAGGCATGTTAGGCCCTAACTTTTAAAAATCTTGCTTTCCTTCAAATGATTTCATTAGAACAACTCTGTTCAGATGATTTTTGGTTCAGTTGGTTTTAATGGTAGCAATGTATGAATTATCTTGTTGTGTTTTCATGTTGGCTCGACTATTCAGTTGATTCCTTGCTGGGTGTACATTTGGTTTCGTGTTGTCGAATTATCTTGTTGTGTTTTGCATTTTGGTAGATTCCGAAGAAATGCTTGCAATGATAATGTATGAAATTGGCTCTGTGGGAGTCCATGTATTGTTTTCTTGTTTGATTCAGACTTCAGTCGAAACCTTGCGGTTTTCACTTGTTGAAAATGATACTGTTGGAATTCTTGAAATGTATAGTATATTTCGACTTCTGTAGAAGTTTAGTCGTGAGTACTATATGTTATTGTTGCTGTTGGAATTCTTGAAATGTATAGTATATTTCGACTTCTGTAGAAGTTTAGTCGTGAGTACTATATGTTATTGTTGTTGTTGGAATTTTTGATATGATAGCATGTTTTGGCTTCTGTAGAAGTTCAGCCGTGAATACTATATGTTATTGATACTGTTGGAACCCTTGCAATGGATAGTATGTTGCGACTTCTGTATAGGTTAATTGAGAATACTACATGGGTTCGACTCCTTTCGAGTCCTTGAAACATTATTAATGTTTCGACTTCGGTAAGAAGTTTTGTTGAGAATTCTGTTGGAATCCTTGTAATGTATAGTATGTTTTTAACTTTTGTAGTAGTTTCATAGTGCATACTGTTGGAATCCTTGAAATGGGTGGTTTGTTATTGACTTCTGTGGAAGCTTGTTGTGGATACTCATTGGTTTTGAGTCTGTTGAAGTTCTTGAAATGTAACTAGTGTTTCTACTTCTGTGTAAGCTCAGTTGTGAATACGGTTGGTATTGACTCAGTGAGAGTCCTTGAAATGTATCTCGTATTTCAAACTTCTGTCTAAGCTTGGTTATGAATGTTGTTGTTTTGTTAAGAATACTAAATGCTATTGACTTCGATGGAGTCCTTGAAATGTAATTTATGTTTTAACTTCTGTAGAAGTTTTGTTGTGAGTACTTTTAGGATTCTTGAATTGTTGTCGTATGAATTCAACTTCAATCAAAACCTTGGTTATAAGTACTAGTTGGAATTGACACTGTTGGAGTCCATGATATGCTGCGTGTTGGCTCATTTCTCGATTTGAGTCTTCGCTGAGCATGCATATTGTTTTGACTCTTTCTTAATATTGTTGTGTTATATTTCGTAGTAGCTCGATGAAACTTTGAGGAAAATTATTGATAGGGAATTCGGCTTCTGTGAAGACCTTGTTGTGATTATTCTTCTTGAAATCGGCTTCTAATTTACATCCTTGTTGTATAATCGTAGGGATTTGTTTAGTTGAATGAAGCTGTGTATGTTGCTGAGTGTTGCGACTCAGTGGGAATGTCGTTGTGTTTGCACATGGTTACCTCTTCTGTTATTGTGTTATCTAGTCTTGTGCTTGACCAGGGTAAAGAGTTACTAGCTGTGCCATGACAGGCGATGGCGTTGGATATTTTTCATGTTGTTGTATAATATGGAAAGTTTTGTTGAGCCTATTGGAGTTGGATTATTTATTAATGCTTGTTGCGTGAACTCTTGAATCATTTAGTAGCTACAGGTGACCTTTATATTTGGAATTAGATGGAACTGTAGCTCTTCTTGTAATTTCGACTGTTTAGTCACATGCGTAAATGTATTTGCATTAATCTAAAAGAATCGGCAGTTCAGAATGTTATTGACTTAGGATTCTGATGGACTCTGTTTCTTCTTCTAGACTGTAATTTATATGTTGATGTATAAATAAGTTGAAGGGAAAATTCTCTCTCTCCTAGTCAGGAAACCTTGTGTGCTTTCTTCTTGCATCCTTTTGCGATCTCTATGGTAAGGGCATAACAAGAATAAACTGAGGTATTGTATGGAGAGACTGGTATAAAATGTGTGTTGTTGTATAAATAGGTATACTTGTCAATACCATTGAAATGTGTTAGGATGATAAAAGAATTAAGACTGTGAGATTGTTGAATGTTTTAACTGCCATTGAGAAATTGTAGAAACAATCTTGTAGGAATTTTGTTGTCTTAAGAATGGCTGTATTCATATGTTCTTAGTCTCTAACATATAGGATGAATAGCCTAATTTAAGTTTGGAATGTGAAGAAATGATTTCATTTAAACAGGTTGTTTAATGAAAACAATTGGTGGATTGCATTTGTTTTAAGAATTAGTGCTTATCATGCTCAGTTCACCGAACTGACCCGTGTTGACAATTTTTGCAGATGGTTGCCGTAAGTGGTAAAGGCACGTAGATCTGATATGATGTTCAGATTGTTTAATTTGGTTTTATGATGAATTTCAACTTGATTCTCTAAATGTACTACTTGAAGAAAGATGTTCTTTTGCTGTTGAGTATTGTATCAAATATGTTGAATGCATAAAATGTATTTGATTAGCTTGAAATGAATGAAATGAGGTATTTGTTACTTATGTGTTTGCATTCGTATCTTGATGGTTTGACCTTCTTCGGTTCGAATGATTTTAAGAGCATTGTTATTATTGTATAACTTGGAGACATTTGTGATTATCTAAGTAAGCTTGCAAGGTTATGTGACTGAATACTTATGATTGTTTAGTAGTTCTATTATGTTCTATCTAAAGCTAAATTGGAATTTAGATCACTGTCTTTCGAGAAGCTAAGGTTAAAATAAACCTCAACAGGAAGCTAAATGAGCTGAATAAATTATTACTTCCTAGTCTTGATCTAAGTCAAGACAACGTTTAATTGGATTTTTAATCACTATATCTCAATACTAATAAGTAAGATATATTTCAGCTATGAGATCTGATATAAACCAAAAAGGGTTATTGTCTAGTTTCATTGATTAAGGGTTATTGTCTAGTTTCGTTGATTTAGATTTATGTTTTTCTATGAACTCCTTGTTGGGACCTCAAGTCTTAATAACTTCTCTTTGCGTAATGGGTTTTATTGAGAAAGGTAATCCTAAGGTGAGGAACCCAGGGGTTGGGAAAAGACTACCCTAAAAGGAGCATCTTAAAGTATAACTTTAACTCAACATATGTAACACTTATATATAAGTAGATCTTTTCGAGGTGGATTTGAAGGTTGATGGCACAAGTCAACTACAGGGTTGTACCTTCGAGAAGATTAGGATCTTCTCGAAGATACAACAATACAGGTGACTTATGGCAACACCCTTTGCATTGATCGTTAAGATTTACACCTTAAACTCGAACAATATTTACTCTGGGACTGATTAGGAACGTGGTTATGTTATAAGGCTGCCCCAGGAGACTCGGGGTATCTTGACACACTGGGTTAACTAGGGTTGACCCAGTATGTCAGCGTATCCCTAGCCCTCGGGAGCATCCCTATAACGTTGTCATATTACTAATCCATTCCTGAGTGAATAACTTGGGGCAGGAGAGACTGACAGAAGTCAGTATAAGACATTCTACATAACACAGGAATGGGGTGAAGGACGTATTCTAGAATGACGAGTATGCCATCAAGGAATACAAGACATAAGCAGTATGTTTCAAATCTTTGGCCAAAGTATCGCAAGCTGCTAATTGCGTTGTCCTATGTCACCTAGTCTAAGGGACGAGATGCCGATGAATAATGGTAACAATTATTCAGATAGGTTCCTTGGATAGAGCATTCTGAATCCCAGATTAGGGAAGAGAACTGCAAGAGTGATGTGTTAAAATAAAAACGCCAACTCTTTGATACTCATGAATAGATCGGTGGATTACCGAGTCATGGAATGAATAGATCGGAGGTACTCCGAGTCATTACAGCTGCATATGGTTATCTGTTATAAGAATGGTGGTTTTGATTTGTGAGTTCTAAATTATGTATTTAGAACTAGGAAGCATTTATCAAAAAAAAAAAAAAATTTACTTGTTCTAATGTTCTTAAATGGGGATGTTACACTATTTCCACTTATATTATATTTCCCATTCATGTTTTTGTTTTTTTTTTTTTTTTTTTTAATAAGTGTGTTTGTGCATTGGGACACGATTACTATCTATAGGTTGATGCACAATGGGTATGCATACTTTTAGTTTGGGTGAATAAAATGTAACAACAAGTGCACATGTAAGAAGAGATACTATGTGATTTTGGTATGTCTTATGGAGTTGGTTCAAGGGTGCATATTGGTATGAGACAAGTGCGCATTAAAGGAATGTGTCGTACATGTGACGAGTGTGTAATTATGGTGTTTGATGGGTATGTATGGGAATGCATAGAAGAAAAAGGAGGTATCACATGTTTTTAAAGGATGTTGGCTCTTGGAAGAAATTTCTCATATTGGAAACCAAGCGAAGGAAATGACGGTGCAATGTAACATAGGGAGGTAGCAGTATGGTAGACTACTTGGCAATTGAGTACGAGATGAAGATTATGTGTGGCACATGAAGATGAGTGTAAGGAGGATTGTATACTAGGAAGTATTAGCATGCCTAAAAGTTACGAGTGTCACACATAGAAGATTTAAGCATGAGAAAATCAAAAAGTGGTTTTAAAGAAAACTATTTTGGTAGGTGAAAAGTAATAAATGTGGAAAAATTAGGAAAAACTATAAATAGTGTGCAATCAAATTCATTATTACCTTGCTTTTAAAAATTTGTGTGATTGAAGAGCTTGTGAGACTAAGTGCAAAGAAGAGTGTTAAGTTTGAAATGAACTAGGAATCCGATGTGAACCATAGTAGAATAAGAAAGTGTACTAACCTTATCATTCGAGAGTTTCTTATGGGAGTTAATAGCTGGGGTGAATGGTGAAGAAGCAATACATGAAATTAGGGTTCACAAGCAAGGATGAGAAGCTAATTTTTTCAAAGCTAGGGCACGGGATATTGAGGTTGAGCATGAAGTCAAAGTAGAAAAATTAGGGGTTTGATCAAGTGGAAGGGTTGAACAAAGAACTTGTATTCTCAAGCACTAAGATATAAAACTTGAGTAAGTGAATTTATGCACCTAGGGCACACATTTTATTAAATTTATAGTTTGAACAGTTGAGAAATTGAACATGGCACTTAAGAAGGCACCCACAGTCAAGAAATCACCCAAGGAAAATGCAAAAATAATATCATTGATGACGCACCAAAGGACTAGTTTTCCAAGATGTAATAACCTTTAGAGGTTGTAGTACGTAAACCATGGGATTCTCACTTAACAAAGTGAAAAATAAGTTATTATAACCATCGCACAGAATCCCACAAAGGAGAGATAAGGAAGGATGTCATGAGAAATTTTCCCGGATGATGGAAAAAGCGAAAGCTGTTTATTTATGATACGGTGACAAGGGAACTAGAGAGTGCATGGATGTTGCAATTGTATGAATCTCCATAATTTGGGAAATAAGAGTTTCTTGCATCTTTACCAATGGTTTATGTCAAGAGTATATGAATATTTCTTCTAATTTACATGAAATTAGATGCACATCACTATGTAGTTGATCAAAAGAGTAATTGGTCTACACATCTCAAGAGTTAAAAATGGGCAAGACTTGGAGGATGATGAGAAAGTAGAGGCTACTTCCACAAAATTTAACTATCAATGAGAAAATTGTGCATTCCTCGTCATAATTATCATTGATCCTGGCACAAGAGTTGTAGTACACTTGATGAGATATAAGTTGGGCACGTCGAGAGAACGTTATAGATAAATAGGAAATGGTTGCATGTTGCACGCAAGATGGCATAGAAGATCCTTTATAACATTGTTGAGGGATTTGTTTAGAAGAAAGGGTCCAAGCAATAAAAGGAGATAAGATAATATGTGGCGTGATTCTATTATTGATTTTCTTTTGGTAAATTGGGGTACTAGATGGCCTAGAGAAAAAACATGTGGATATATTTGGTAGATCATAAGTCACCCACAAAATGTTTTGCAGCATTCACATGTGATGGGTGATAAGAAGCCCTTATAAATTATATGTGGATAAATGGTACAAATTAATGCATGAGGCATTCAAGAATTAGTGGTGCATGCCTAGGAAATACCCTAACTACTTGATGGAAAGGAATAATTCACAGTATACCAGCACTTCTTTCTTCATAGGGTCATGCTCAACAACAGAGAGATGGGCCCTTGGTGAAAATTTCCTTTTTCCTTCACTATTAAGTACTTCCAAGATTTTGTAAACAAAATAAGGACGTGAACAAGTTAACTTTAAATGTAGAAAAGTTTGATTGGATTTCCACACCTTGCATCGAAATATGTATATCCTTCCATATATACATATGTTGAGATAATAGAGTTATACATTTTGGACCTAAGCCCCATAAGTGTTGTAGTGGGAAAGATTGCATACGGTGTTTATTTTACCTCGAGCCCAAGTTAAAGGATTGTAGGTACCTTGACACACAAGATATTCATCTTCCGGAGCCTCCATAGAGGAAGAAAACCATGGGAGTGTCTAAGACAAGGCATGAGGAGACACTTCCTAAAGAAGAAGAAGAATAAGAAAAGGATGAAGGGGAGTAAGAAGAATTAAAAGAGGAAGAAGTAGATATTTGATTGAATAAAGATGAAGATAGAAGATATAGTGGTAGCACGAGAGAAGAGAGAAAAGGTGTGAATACTTTAGAGGCACCCAAAAATTCACATGTAGTCATGCAAATAAAGCCAAGTATGACAAATAAAAAACAACCCGATGAAGATGAAGCCACAAGTGGTTCATATTGAGGAGAGTGAGGATGAATTAGAGGAAAAGACAACACGGGATTTCACGCATGATGAAGAGCCAACCCATGAAGAAGAAGAACCCAAAGATGAAACCGTGAAAGAGGATGAATAAATTCGCGATATAGACAAGGAAGGCCCCAAAGGGGGAGAAGAGAAGGAAAAAGTATATGGAGAACAACCAAATGGGGGAAGACACATATGTTGTAAGAGGATATGGTAGTATTTTGCAGCTCAATATTATACGGAGGAGATAACCAAGGGGAAGTAGAGTGGTGGAAGGAAGAATAAGTAACCTCTGCGGGCCCCAAAAATTAATTACACTTATGACCAAATAAAATGTATTGAGGAAAAATTCTAGATCATTGTTCTTAAATAATAATTGTTTGGTTAGGAATTAATTGATCAAGAAGCAAAAACAATGTCCATAAAGAAAATGTGTCTTGGAGTATGTAAACATACATAGAGGAGCCAAAATTTTAAGTAAATAATGAAGCATACTCTAGAAGCAAGATGAAAAAGGATCCAAATATGAACCTAAATACCATTGATCCTACCAATTGTAGTGATGAGAAAGCCTCAAATTCATTAAATAAGATGGCGATTAAAGTTGCGCATAGAAACATAGACAAAGGATTTGTTATATGAATGATGAAAGGTGAAAAAGAGTAGAAAGATGAAGAAATATAGAATATCGAGAGAGGATATAAGGTATAAAAATAATATCACAACATATTTGTATGATAAGGAAGGTGATATAATCAAGGAAATCATGACCGCATGCCATGAACTAGTAGAGCATGCCCATGATTTGTATTTCACGGTGTTAGAGCATTTGGAAGACCTAGTGTGCATGATGTTAATGGAGAGGAATACTTTGGAAAAATGCCAACGGTGGAGGAATTAACATCATGAAGAAGAAGAATAATAAGTAGTTGAGTAGAAGGTAGCATAATATGAGGCATTAATCATAGAGATCAAACGGGACATAAAGAAGGAAGAGTGCATGTTTGACAATTATCAGGATTTTGATCCCATCCTTAGAGTGCATACCATCAAGGAATAGGCGAGTTGGAGAGGATACAAGCCACTATGAAGGACAATAAGGTTGGGTACAAGAATGTCGTGGTCGTGATCACAAAGAAAAGAAATTTTATAAAGGTCGTGAAGGACACACTTGAGGTAAGACTCAAGGAGCTATATCCCTTGGTCGCATGTAAGATGGATACTCTAAAAGGATTAGTGTCAAAGCTTAATGTAGTAGTCAAGGATATGAAGGATAAGGTTGAATAGATGGCACTGAGAATGTACCAAATTTTTTTGAATCGACGCTAGAAAAATTTGTTAAGGATCTCGCATGGTGGAAGGGGATAGAGAGTAGTTTGAATTAGCAATTTTCAGAGATGTTCCATCCACATTAGGCCTAAGTTAGGATATGCACACATATGATAGAGTATTATTCTTTGATTCATTGGGTAAATTCCTTCCCATTCTTTATTATTTCATTCTTCAACATTTATTTTCAAAATCATTATTTGGTTCAAATATTTCTTAGGACGGACAATATCCCTAGTGTGGGGTAATGTTGGTCAGAGAAAATGGCTAAGTATTATCCATGCACAAAATTTGAAAGATGTGCATAGGAGCATGTGCACGTAAAGAGGAAGTAAAAACTAGGTAGTGCGCAAATGTGTGTACATTAGTGAAGAACAGGTCAGCATGTAAGGCTTGTGCACATGCACACAAATAATCTGGGACTTACCTAATTTTGGAGGAAGTGCTAAAAATGGACAAAAGCAGAAGATAGCTTGGCATGTATGTAAAGGTTATAACTAAGAAATCACATACAAACAAGGATAGATACAATGCATGAAAGTAGGCTAATAATAGGATTAAAGTAGGGTAAACCATGGAGATATTTATAGCTCAATCTATTGTTAATATAACTTTTAAAATCATGTGAGTTATTATTAGAGCATGATTATTATTAGGAAAGGTTATTGTAGGTGGTGAAGGTAAAGTCCACACTATGTATATATAAGACCTTTGTTAATATGCCATTGGTATGGATGTAGCTTATGGAGTCTATAGCTAATTTGGGTATGCGTGCATGGTCTACTACTTAATTGTAATAATTTGTGATGTAATTAGCATACTTATTATGTAATCAATTGTGTTTTCCATGGATAATTGTTTATGGATAGCTAATACTATTGTATCGAGTATGGATTAATGGGATTCAAATACTTTTGGTAATTCTATATGTAGAATTATTTCCTTATTATATGTGTTGCCAAATTACTATGCTATGATGTATCTTCTTACACATGTGTTTATGATAAATATGCATGTATAGCATCTTGATAGGCAAATAAAAGAGGGACCTAGTGGTTATGCATGCTTCAAGTAAGATTTCGGACTTTTACGAATGAAGTTTCAAAGTGCACCTACATCCCTCGTATCATCCACCATAGTCCTTGTATGGTCTCCAAATAATTACACCATGCCCCATCCTATCCAAAATAGACCTTTTATGTCATGGTATCAAACCCAAAACCCCTCATTCCTACCCATCTACCTCCAAAATTATTTTGTCACACCCAATCCACTCATGTACCACTCAACAACCTCACTCTTTTGCTATATGCTTATATGCCCATACATGTAAAAGTGTTGTAGCACCAATCCCTCCACCATGATCCTCTTGGGTAAAACTATATAAATATCTATAAAAATTATATAACATGCAACAACTCCAAGTATATTATGTCACATGTTTCTCTATACTCATACAAATCTCATGCATCATATATGATATGGACACACTTCCTTCATCAACAAATAGACATAAAGCCAATACAACTATAATAAACTTCCACAACCACAGAACACCAAATATCACTATGTAATCCAAGGTAATAAATGACTCTCCTTGTGTCCAAGACCCTATAAAATACTACCTCAAAGCTCTTTGTCTCCATCATGCATCACTTGGGGCATAACCTAAACCCAATCTCCCCACAAGCTGGTAACTGCAATATCCTATACACATCCTCCAAAGTAACTATCACATCTCTAGTAGGTAACCAAAATGTACATGTATCTACACACCATCTCTCATAGAGTGCAATAATCAAATGCATATTATGGGGCACCTCCCTCAATATCATGATGTCCTACAACCCGACATGGTCTAATATTTCCCATTCATCCCCCAAGACCCAATGCTAATTTTTTTGACAAATTTCACCCTACACATAACTCCCACAAATGTATATCTCTTTGCACAACATAAAAACACATATAAAACCAAAGTTATTGTCTTATTAATGCAAACACATGATACAAATCTCATACACACCACATGATGAAAATACCCAGAAGCCTAGACATTACCACCTAGTACTTGGGACAGTAGTGCCCAAAATTCACCTCCATGACCCTCTCTAGCCTCATCGGGATCACCTCTCATACACCTGGTCTAATCGCTATTCAGATCTCAACTCACACTGATTCAATTTACAAATGATACACCTATTGACTTTTCCAACCTTACTATTTATAGTAAAATCTTATTGCCACTATAATTACTATAGTTACTATAATTTTTACAACAAATAATCCACAAACACTATTTCCACTATGTCTTGAGCTTTGTTTGTCTATTTTTCAGTGATGTAAATGACACGAGAATCATATCTTTGACATCTACCACCTTGAATAATTGAATACCACACTTCCTATAATTTTCTACACATTACACTTCTATTTCACTCATCACTACCTATTTTATTTTATACGTTTCTAACTCCTCTCCAAACACTCTATCTACTTTTCTTTCGACTCATGGTTCATCTTCTCACTTCATGCCCTTCACCAAATGGGGGAAAATATTCAGGGTTATCCTATTACCCCTCCTATAATGATTCAATAAAAATTCCAATGTAAAACATACAACCACAATACGTGTTGCCACTCTATTTTCAATTGATCACGAAGTAATATTCAAATCCTATAACAAATCTTACTTGAAATCACTTAGTTTAATCTATTCCAAGTAAAAACCCATCTTGTATTCTCAAATTATCATCCTTAAATGACCTAAGTTGGGGGAAATTTAACTTTCCAAAGTTGTTTCAAATCAATCAAGTTTAATCAAATACTACATTCCAATCGACTCACAATCACAATCATTAATCTATTTCAAGTGCAAAACTATCTCATATTCTCATAATTTCTTAGTTTCTCACAATTTTCCCTCAAATGAACTAATATGTGGAAAATTTAACTCTTTGAAGATGGTTCAAATCAATAAATTTCAATCAAATTATATTCTTCAATAAATATAAGTTGTTTCCAAAATATAATATCACTAATATCGATATGCCTCCAAGACGGCCTAACTTGGGAGCTAATAAAATTCAAGAACTTTTCCATATGGCCTAGTTTACACCCTTAAATCATAAAGTAGGAGAAATAAGATGTAATTGTATGCACCTAAAATTGCATGTGCAACATTTTGAAAAGCTGTTATAAAAGTCCTCAATGATGATTGAGTCCTTTCAAAAAGGTGTTCAAACTCCAAAGTCCATTCGTAGTGTATATTTGTTGCCTAGACATCTTTACTTATCCTTCCCACACTTTTTCCATTTTCTTTCCTCTTTACGCACATGTTTTGGCCTTTAGTGCCGAGGATTGCCATCATTCCTAGGTGGTAGTTCGAAACCGCAGCCCAAAACAAGACGATGGTCCTAAAAATGCCACCACGTGCATGGTAGAGGTCCTGTTCACTTTTTATAGAATCCCTCACGTGCATTTTAATATGTGACGGTTCACTTAATTTCACTTTTGCATGCATCCATGAGCCAAATTTTCTAAAATTAGCTTTGATTTTTTGGTTACTTTGCCTCCTTCTATTTTAAATAGATTTAATTAGTTGGAACTACTCCTTCTTGCCTTGTGCTTGAAGTCACCTCCAATCCTCCATTCCTATATATTCCATGCTTGTATTCAAGAAAAATGCCTAAGAATTTTGTGTATCTTGTATTGTATTGCTGCTACAATCTTGCTAGGAATTGCATAGCCAAGCTCTAATCTCTTGTGTTATCTCTCTTCTACTTGCATTGCATCGGACTACCATCAAGTTGTCATTACTCAAGTGCCATCCTCCTATTGTTGTTCTTTCATTCCCAATCCCTTGGACTCACATGAACACTCGGAGAAAGAAAGGAACATATTGAGGGGATAGATACAGATACAACCATATTTTCCAAAGCTCTTGCTTTTCCAGGTTGGAATTGTGTGTTTGTTTGCTTTATTTGTTAAATTGTCAATTTCAAATCACTAGTTTCAATCACATATCAAATAGAGTAGAAAATCATTCATATCAAATAGAGTAGAAAATAGTTCATTTCAATAGATTAGTCAATCACAAGTAGATCAAATCATTAGTAAGTTTTCCTCTTTAACATTACTAGGGAAGTTGTGGGGAACAATATCCCCTTTTAGGGTCATGATTTGTTCTTCACCTCTGAGGTAGGGTTTGAAGGGTTTTGATTAGATTAGGTTATTTGTTTTATATTAGATTCACACAATTACACAAGTAACCAGCTACATCCAACTGATTACTTGTCTTTAGTTTATTTATTAGATTAGAATGCATTGCTCAAAAATTAGAAAAGAACAAAAATATTTCATTTAATAGATTATTTTTTTTATTACTTTGATCAATATATTGTGAAAACTCCAAAAACATAGATTATATTTCCTTCATTAATTATTTTTCTTATCAAAAATACTTTATTTCATTCTATATGATGATTAACGGTCCACAAAGAAGAAAATATATATAGTTTTGATCCCTTGGTCCCACAACCCAATGGGTCAAAATTGATAAGCGACATTGATACCGAGCTTTTACGTTTGACATTATTATGCAAACCTAAAAATATTATAGAGAAAATAGAACAACTCAATACACTAAACATCACTGCTAATCAAGCCTACGACTATTGGACTACTCCTGGCAACATGGTTTGATTACGCACATGACCATATAAGGGCCACAGCCTCCACGAGTCTTTGGTTGTGATCCTCAAGTCCCACAACCCAACGGGCCTACTAATCAATTAGAAATTGACACTAGTTTACATACATTAGTATTCATATCTTCACCACTTCCACCAGATATTATTGCACAACTTTCCTTACTAAACATAACGGTTGATCAGGCTAAGAATTTATGGACCAGACCATAAAACTGCCCATATATCCCTATGGTTCCACCACGCCTCTAGTTCTTACTTCCATGACCTTGTCTGGAAATCTATATGAGGCCCCGGGTCATTTTCACGTGTTCAAAAACCAAAAACAAAATCTTGATACATCTCAACACTGATTGGAGTCTCCGAGCGGCTATTATCTCAAACCGAGCCATCACATGACTTCAAGTTAGGAGATCATTATTTTCCTTAGACTCACGAGATCCCAACATTGTGTGTTAAAGATATAAGGCTGCCCAATTATCTTGATTTCCATCACCACTCTCATGTTCACATTAATTCTACATCGATTGTCTCAAAGCATGACCTCAAGAGGTTAGGTTCAAAGAAGGTCACATGTTGATTTTTTGTCATACAAATTGGTGAACCCACTATGAAGAGATAATTTCTGAATGTTTCTACTTTATTCATCCATCCTTTATTCTACGGGTATCCTTATACCCCCCAAATATTTTAGGATATGATGATTACGGTCATCCCATCCTAGGTTTTGACATGTACAACTACCAATCAAGTATTCCACAACAATCACATTCACTTTCAACATGGGCAGACAACCGCTTAGTTTCTCAAAACCCTCTACTTTAGGGAACCAATGTTGATTCCTCTCTACGTATTGAGGATCTTGACCAAGTCACACAGACCTATTCTCATAAATAATCAAGTTTAAAAAACATGAATTTCAATGGAAAATTAAGCTCATCTCCTCAGGTATTGTTTTGGAAGCCCATTAGCATGCAATTGGATCAAATCCTGCACCTAGATGGGGAATATTTAGCGCGATATGCTAGGAGTGAACAACACTTCTAGAACATGAACCAAGATTTCAATAGGTTGTAAGGAAAAGGTGATGTTCTACTCCAAAAAAATAATGCTACCCCTCCACCAATTGAAAATACTACTAATGAGGGGTGGCAACATAGTGAACAATTCATAGCAGGATACCATACTCCTCAACAACCTTTGAGGGTTCAACAAAAAGAACCTCGCCATTAATGGGTGATGTCATCTTAGCTTTGGTATAAAAATTCAAGGAGCTAGAGCTTTCCCAAAATACTCAGAATTCATATGCAAGGCAAGCACGAACTTCTCCCTACCCGTAGAATTACGGAAAAATACCTACTACATAGAATCCTCCAGTTTATATGGATACTCAAAACCCTGGAGATCTTCTTATGGCACAGAAACTTGGGTATGCTCCTCACACCATGTATGGATATGTGTAATAGGCACCAGCTGAAAGTTCATCTCAAATGTTATACTGACATGAAGTGCAACATTTCACGGCTTTGTGCCTTCAATTCCATATCAAGGTAATCAACCCCCCTATGTACACATGTATTATAAATCTTCTCATGGGGACATGTACACCTAATCGAGTCCATATGGACAACCACAGGGAATCCACATGCCCCAACAAATGTCTATGATGTCCCATTTCAACAACCAATGCAAACTCCACCTCCCCAATAAGGATCTTCAATGGTGTAAACATACGCAATGGAAACCTATTCTAAATATCTCAAGGAGATCTTGGAATTATCCATTTTGACAGCTTATGCTCCTAAGACCCTTTTCTAATCTTCCAAAAATTAAAGGGGAGGGCAATCCTAATGCCCACATCAAGGCTTACACAATGACCATTTGAGAGATTCTCCCATGGGACACAGTCATTGTAAAAAATTTCCCTAAGATGCTAGAAGGTATTGCTCTTGACTGGTATTATAGGTTACCAGAGGCTTCAATAAACTCATTCAAGAAACTTGTATCAAAATTTATTAAAGCTTTTATATGAACAAGATTTTGAGAATAGGAATTAGGGAATTCCTTCATATCAAGAAAGAGCACAATGAGTTTGCATCCCACTTCATTCAAAGGTGGTGAAAAGTTCTCTACTCCTCTGCAAGCACTCCAAATATGGATCAAACAAAACTTTTGATTTGTTCCTCCACTCTCTCAACAGGGAGACAAAGGAAGAGGTTCAAAATTTCCTGCTAAGGAGCTATGAAGAGGTGCTAGAGGGTGCTCTTTGAATTGACCAAGTGGCCATTGACAATGGTTGTAAGAATTATGGAGCTAATGGAAGGTTAGTCACCCCTAATCAAAATAACCCCATTACTCCAACAACACAAATAGCAATCAAGGACCAAAAATCCTTAATAATAATCATGGAGTCACGAAAGATGGAGTGAATGACTAACCTAAGAAGCCTAATGTTGTTAATTATTCCAATGATTCCTCTTCAAACAACAAAAATAACAATGAAAACAATAAAAGAAACAAAAACTTCTCACCCTTAATAAATGTTGTATATTTTAACCGTCAACAATAGCAACAACAACAACAACCTCAGCAATCAAGACAAACACAAACCCAAGGCCCTAACCAATACCTAGGTGGGTATCTGAACCAATTTCAAAATCAAGGGAAAGGGTTCCCAAATTTTAACAATAACAATCAACAACTGAACAATAACCATAATTTCAGGCCACAACAAGGTGCAAACCAAAGGCCTCGAGATTACGATCCTGATTTATATTACGCCATAGGGTTCACAGGCATGATACAAGAGCAGGCCACAATTACAACAAGTTTTTACAATGTTTACTAGAGGATCAAAGACAATTATTTGTTGACATGTTTTTGTGAACCCAACAGCTCCCACTCAAAACACCTACATGGGACTGGTATCTCCATAGAACACACCACTGGGAATCTTTAACAATCCTCTCCCCACATGTTCAAAAGACGGTAGATTAGATCCCAATGGTTTGAACAAAGGTATTGTAATAGGGACCCATGATTGTGAAGCCTCAAATTTTTCAAACCCACAAGTGGCACCTCCTTTGTATGGTCGCCAACAAACAAAAATTGAAGGGTTGGTAGAATTGGAAACTAAACTACAAATTAACGCTACCACTAAAATTAGGGATAATTCTTCACATCCTATTCCAATCTACCTAACTACATCATATGAAATTTTTGATATCCTAAGAAATCCAGTAGGAGCTTATGATTTGATCAATGATTTAACTAAAAATTATCACACATTTCCTTCTTAGATTTTCTAAAGAGCTCCCCCTCCTCATAGGGTCGCTCTACTAGAAGCATTGGGTCTTGGTCATTTGGATAACGTCACCCCTCCTCTAGAAGCACAAATAAACCACGTGGAATTTGATGTCCATTCTCTAGGGCATCCTGAAAGAGATGTTGGATTTGTGTTTGACATCAGCAAGATTCCCACAGATGTTGAAATAGTTCATAGGGGTGATCTCGGCATTGTTTTTACAAGTCTATATTTACAACAACTACATAAAGCATGCAATGATTGATGATGGGGTAGTAGTCAACATAGTCCCCTTCTCTTTCCTTCAAAAACTAGGGTATAGAGAGACCAATTTCTCTTCAACATGAAATACACTGAGGGGCTACGACAACCTCAAAGAAAGTCAATTGGAACTATAGTGTTGTCGGTCACCCTTGGACCTAAGATGGTACTAACCGAGTTTTATATTATAGATTAGGAAACCAACTATAATATGATCCTTGGTCATCCTTGGATTCATCACATGAAGGAGATTCCCTCCACTCTATTTCAGGAAGTTAGGTTCTGCATTTAGGGAAGGTTTTTGTGGTGCAAGGTGATCCAAAACCCTTTGACATACACCTAGCTAATTTGAAAAAGAGGTCAGGGGTCCACTCTGAGTTTGAGCTTCCTACAAATCATTTAAATAAACCTACAAGCTCAGTACCAGAGGAAAAGCTAGTTCCTACAATGGAATTAGAAGTCACGGGTTTGATTGAAGGCATTCTGACAATTAGATATGAAACCATTATAGTAGAGACAATATCATTAGGAACTACAGAAAATATTGTCGAGCTATTGGAAAAATATTTACCCATTCTCATTCCTTTTAATTCTATGGGAATTAGACATACCCTAGGACTTAGTTCCCTGCCAGTAAATGAGGTTTGTATGGTTGAGGTAACTGAAGTAAAGGAGAAAGATTCAAAAGATGATCCAATGTCTATTTTTCTAAGTAACTATAGGAATATCCCTTTTGATGGAGCCAAGTGTCATTTTGGCATTAGGGAAGGTGTGATTCTTACCTCTCCTGAGGGAAGGATTCTAATATTTTCCTTCTAATTAAAATTTGAGTGCATAAATAATGGGGTTGAATACGAAGCTCTTCTACTTGGTCTCGTCATGGATGAAAGAATGGGTGCTCTAAATATATGGGTTTTGGATGATTCACACCTGGTTGAAAATTGGGTATCTAAATTATATGAGATTAGAGCTGATAATTTGTAACTTTAAAAACAGCAATGCTGAGTTTAACGAAGAGGTTTGACATCATATCAATCAAGGCAATTACACGAGACCATAATCTCCTTGCATACTCAATCACAATATTCGATTCTCGCTTTACTCCAAGCAGTAAGTTGGAAGATTCAAACTTCACGGTCTCATTTCATGTAGAACCTTTGGTTCCTAAGACACCGATAACTCCAATGTTGACATATGTGGAGATTGAGAGTGAGTCTATCATTGCAGATCACATTGACATTGACAAAGAAACTATAAACTATCTAAACCGTTGTTGTAGAGCTACATCTTAAACATCACGAGGTTAATCTTTCTCTAATTTTGCACTCTTCTTCCTATTTTGGAAATACCATGATGGAATCCTCCCCTAGGAGGGAATTTGACATTTTGAGGTAGGATAAGAGGGGGATTTAGATCTGCCTCTGGCCCCGCCTGAGTTTGAGGAAGGCAACGCCTCCTTAATTGAGGGAACAACCAATATAAATATTGGGACCGAGGAAGAACCAAAAATATTGAAGCTAGGGTCCTCTTTAACTCTTAAGGATGTTGAAATACATACTTGCATTCTTAAGGAGAATCAAAAATCATTCACATTTAATTACAAAGAAATGACGAGGATTGCATCACACATTATGGTACATAATCTTATCACCAAACTAAATGCAAAGCCGATTAAGAAAAATTCAAGGCCCATGAAGCCAAAGGTGGCCCTCATGGTGAAGGAAGAAGTGATGAAGCTCCTCTAGGTGTGATTCATCAAGCCAATTTACTATTCTAAATGGGTATCTAACATAGTCCCGTTCTTAAGAAAAATGGAAAGATCCACATCTACATAGATTTTTGGGATATAAATAAGGCTTGTCCCAAGGATGATTTCCCATTACCATCCATCAATGTTATCATTGACATAACAACTAGTTTCAAGTTTTTGTCTCTTATGGATGGATTCTCTGGGTATAATCAAATCAGAATATCTGAAGAGGATCAAGCCAAAACTACATTTATAACTCCTTGGGGAACCTATTGTTATGTGGTCATGTCATTTGGGCTTAAGAACGCTGGTGCTATATACCAACAAGTGATGACTTATATATTCCATGATATTATACATAATATTGTGGAATCCTACATGGATGACTTGTTGGATAAGGCTAGAAAGTGTTGCAATCACCTAGAGGTGCTTCATATCATCCTTTCATGCTTAATTGAATACAATGTCACATTGAATCTAAAAAGTGTGTATTCGATGTAACAGGAGGCAAGATTTTGGGGTACATCATATCTTCACGAGGAATTTATGTAGACCCAACCAAAAAATGAGTTGTATTGGAAATGATTCCACCAATGGATGGGTCTACCATTATATATTTTCTTGGAAAACTCAGGGTAATCCGAATATTTATTCCTGACCTAACCTTTTTGTTCACCCAATCAACAATTTGTTGAAAAAGGATTATAGCATTGATTGGATGGATGATTGTAATGAGGCCTTCGAGGTAGTTAAACAATTCTTATTATCCCCTCCCACACTAATGCTACCTAAGTCAGATCCCCCTTTGATCTTATATTCATGAGCTATAGATGTTTCGTTAACCTCCATGTTGGCTCAAGAAGATAATGACAAACAAGAGAGTGTAGTCTATTTTATTATTTGAATGTTTCTTGATTATGAGACATGTTACACCTAGGCAGAGAAATAATTCATTTCCATAGTCTTTGCAACAAAACACTTAAGACATTATATGCTGAATTAAGAAATGAGGGTTATTGTTAAGTCAGATCACTTACGCACATTCTTCATGTAAGGATCCTTGTCTAAGAAGGTTGGGCACTTCATAACTCTGATGGGTAAATTTGAGTCAACGTTTCTTAATCAAAAATATGTCAAAGGAAAAATCATTATGGATTGGTTAGTTGATAATCCATTACATGGAGGTGATTTGGTACATGTAGATTTCCCCATTGAGTGTGTATACTTTGTTGAGACTATGCCCCCCATTTTTTTGTGTCCATGGTATACTGACATCATTAATTTTATAGTGGACCATACGTACCTAGAAGGGGTGACATCACAAAAAATAAGGCGCATACACATCATTTCCACTAATTTTGGAGCAAGTGCTCTATCGTAGATCCTTCGACGAAATGTTGTTAAGATGTGTCGACGTTGAAGAATCCAAAAAGATTATTTATGAATCACGTAGCAGAGTATGTGGCGGTCACTTCAGTAACCATGCCACTACTCAGAAAATACATCAAATGGGATATTTTTGGCCCACTCTAGAACATGATGCAGTAGAGTTTGTGCATAGATGCCACAAATGCCAAGATTTCTCCCATGAGATCCACATACCAGCACAAGATTTGCAACCAATTGTAACCCCATGGCCCTTTTCCATGTGGGGCCTATATTTAATAGGTAAATTATCTCCCTCATCAACAAATGGCCATAACTTCATAATCACAGCCACAGAGTACTTTACCAAGTGGGTAGAAGCCATGCCTCTTACCACTGTACCCGGGTCTATGATCACTAAGTTCATCTTAAACCAAATCATTTGTAGGTACGGTGTCCCACAAGTCATTATCTCAGATAATGACACATCTTTCAAAAAGAAGAGGTGCATGAATTGTGTGCAAAGTTCAAGATAAGTCATCACATGACTTCTCTTTATTATCCTTAGGCCAATGGACAGGATGAGGCTACGAATAAAACATTAAAGTCCATCCTCCTTAAGACCGTTAAGGAGAACAAACAAGATTGGCATTTAAATCTTTTCTCGGCCTTGTGGGCCTATCGGACATCAGTTAGGACACCAACAGGGGAAACTCCCTTTTCTTTGGTATTTGAGTGTGGAAGTAGTTTTACCACTCGAGGTTGAAATACCGAGTCTCCATATTTTACTACACGGAATCTTGGGAGAAGAAGGCTATCAAAAATCACGACTCTCTTGGTAAGAAAGACTTGATGAGGTTAGACTCAATGTTGAACAATAGCACAACATTTACGTTGACCGGATGGCTCGGTAATATAACAAGAAGGTTTACGAGTGTGAAATATACAAGGGAGATTTGGTCTTAAGACTTGACAATTGGATAGACAAAAATACCAGCGAGGGAATAAAATTCAGACCTAGGTGGTTGGGTCCATATCAAGTAGTAGAAGACTACAAAAATGGGGCATTTTACCTATGTACACTAGAGGGTGAGGATTTTAATGAATATGTGAACTCTCTTCACCTAAAGAGGTATTACGCATGATCCATTAGCATTTTCATATGTACATTACTGCATCTACATTGCACTTTCATTTTCCAGTTCATTCTATAAAAATTTTTATCAAGGGATTTATTCTTATAGCAACTCCTAAAAAATTCTGAAAAGCATTGGAAAAACATTCAAATCATGTCTCTTCAAATTTTCATAGTGTTGGTCGTCAGATAGGACTTTACGAAGAGCAACAGTCAGGGGACAAGAAGTCCCTCCTCTTTAATGGGAGAGGTTCCCTTATTCAGAAATGAACTTATTTACAAATGTACAAGACATGATTTGTTGGTTAAACTTGGATATCATGAAAGTGTTTTCTATGAAGATCATCAATTACAAAAGGACTGAGGAAAAGAGTACGGGAAAGAGTAGAAAGGCAACATGCGGAATTATAGATATCGAGTAATTCTTTATGTATGCGAAAGTCACAAAGTGAATTGAAACAAGATCATTTGTATTGGATAAATAAGATGGAATTCAAAGACACAAAGTTCTCGTAAATAACATCCGCTAGAACACAAAGTTTCTTAACATAACATAGATTCATTAATCAAGGACACAAAGTTCCTTCTTGGTTATACAAGATCACCGTGCTTGCAAAGTTGAAGAGTATGCAATCGGTAAGACTAACGAACTTGAGACAAATGATCTTCACAAAGAAAATAAATGAAAGCTTAGGAATAACAGAGATCAGATAGACAAAGAATGGGAAAGTCCTTCTGTATTGATTTCTTTATAATCTATTTACACTTTTCAGAAAATAAGCCAAGTTCTTCCTCCCTTAGAATGGCGTAAAGAAGGCCATTATATAGCTTACAAATCAGTTACTCTTCGTAACCGCTTCTTTAACCAAGAACAGTTAAGGACCGCCAATCGCAATACCTTAACTTCTTACAAAGAAAATGGAAAAAGAAAGGGAAGAAGAGAAAAGAACAAGGAGAAGAAGACAGGTGGCCAGTCACTGAGAGGGACCCACCGACTTCAGAATCCGCTGCCTGAATTTCTCTAACGCCTCAGCTATGTCTCTGCCACGAGGGACTGACGTGTTAGTCGTAGACTGAGTCCAAAATCCAAGACACTTCTCCATCTCTTTATCAAACTCGACATGAGTATGATAATCTTTGTTTGGCTTCTTCAATGGCAGACTCGAGCGGCGAAATTTGTTCCTGTTCCTGAAACTTGATCTTCATATTGATAGCAACAGAGCTGCAACCTAAATTCGGGGAGGAATTACAGAGAAAAGGGATACATGCGCAGGGAATTAGGTTGCAAGGGTTCGAGCAAGGGTAGCATGGAAACAATGTAAGAATTGCAAAGGTGGCTTGCTCGTTATATAGCCGTTGAGGAGAGGGAAGGGTGATCAATGCGCATTACATTCATATCTATCAGTTTGAAAAACAGCATATTCGAGTAGAGCGGGAAAAACTAAGTATGAATGGCATTTGGTTCGCTTGGGACATGTGAGACGTGAATGCGTGAAACACGCGGCTCGGCCGATTCGGGCGAAACAAGGAGAAGACGCACAAATGCATTTTGGGACATTTGGGACGAAAACGCGTGAAGTACGCGGTTCGGGTGTTTCGGCCGAAAATGGAACAACTTGCACTTTTTGACTTGGGACATTTGGGACATGAAAGAGCGAAGTACGCGGTTCGGGTGTTTCGGCTGAAAATGGAACAAAAGGCCCGTTTGAACTTGGGACATTTGGGACGAAAAGTTCCGGAGTACGCGGTTCGGGCGGTTCGGCCGAAAATGGAACAGCTCGCACGGAAAGTTTGGGACACTTGGAACATAAAAGAGTGAAGTACGTGGTTCGGGTGTTTCGGCTAAAAATGGAACAACTTGCATAATTGACTTTGGGACATTTGGGACGAAAAGTTTTGACAGGCCCGAAAATGGAACAACTTCGGGGATTTCGGCCGATCGGGGAACAGAGCGCACTTTTGAACTTGGGACACGTGGGACAAAAAGTTTGACGTGAGGCCGAAAATGGAACAACCTCGGGGATTTCGGTCGATCGGGAACAGACGCACTTCGAACTTTGGGACAAAGGACAAAAAGTTCCGACAGCCCGAAATACATACAAAATGACCCAAAAACTGCAGACTTTTCTCAATTTCACGACTTCAGTACATTAGAGAAAACACTTAAACTCAAAATTTTGAAATTTTTACTTTCATCAGAGCAGGGAATTTTGAGTGGACAACAAGCTGGCTCCTTCTGGGGATGACTTGGCATGAATTCAAGGAATGAGACAAGGCAAGAACTTAGACAAACTCAGGGGAAGCAGACCAGTACCTTATCCATTGGGCAACGGAGTCAAAAAGCAGACCAATATAGAGGACAACACACCAAAACAGAAAAGGAAAGAAAAACAAAAACACTGTACAGAATATACAAAGGACTCCCTAATCACCTATGACTTGAAAAACTTGAGATACTGCCCACTATAAGGAAGTGGGAGAGAAGAACCATCCATGTAATCAAGATAAAAGGAATTCTCACCAGCAAAGTGTCTGATCTTGAAAGGTCCGAGCCACAGTGAATCAAATTTTCCATGGCTGCCACGAGGTTCATGCCTTTTATCCCATAGCAACACAGTGTCTCCAACTTGGAAATCTCTGAACCTGGCTTTCTTGTCAAACAGGACCTTAACCTTCTGCTGGTGAACAGATATCCTATCAGCAACCTCCAATCTGCCCTCATCCTGTCAGCTGTTTTGGGATTATACTGCCTCTGTTTCTGCTTAAAAGATTTAATTCCTGGTTTGAAAGGAATAGGATGCTGCATATCTTTTGGCTTGAAGGCTTTTAGATCCTCATAAGGATAAGCAAGAACATCCTTATACCTCTTTAGAAGATCAATTGCTTTTCTTCTTTCATCTGTTGTGCAACATTTTCCAATATTCACTAGCTTAGGTCATTAGAACTCCCAATATCAATCTTATCATACTCAGCTGATTGTTGAGGCCCAGTGGAAGCTCTAGATTTCACATACCTGTCATGTTTATCAAATAGTTCCTCCAAACTCACCAACCCTTTAGGAATCTTGTTTCCTTTGAGATTGATGCATCCATCTTGATCTGTTTCTTCCCCTTGGGCGACTGCTTGGTCAAAGGGCACACTCTCACGAGGTAGGTTGTCACTTCCCTCAAAATACAATTGTTCGAAATTACCCTTGAGTTCCAGGAAGGAAAGCAAATGTTGATCATCATTGAAAACTTGCCAGTTATTGGCATTATCAGGTACACTAGGCCGATGGACCATCTCAATGGTGAACTTATCCTGAGAGAAATCAGGATGAGGAATCAGTAGTGACCCTGAGACTGCTAGTGAATCAGCCCTGCTGTTCTTCTCTCTAGGTATGGCCTCAATGGAGAAAGCATCAAGGAATTCAATGGAATCCCAAACCTGATTCCGGTAATGTTTCAGCCTTCCATTTTTTACTTGAAAAAGGCTTCTCACTTGCTTTACAATCAATTCTGCATCACCACGAGCCAGAAGATTCTTCACACCTTGTTCTTTGGCCACTTGCAGTCCGAGAATGAGAGCCTCATACTCTGCTGTATTATTAGTGTTTTCGAACTGCAACTTAAATGAAAAAGGATGAAGGCCACCTTCCGGTGACACCAGTAGGACACCAGCTCCAGAACCAGCTGAGGAACAACTTCCATCAAACTCTAAAATCCAAATACCATTAGGATCCTTAGGTGACATTCTGGGAAGTTGGATTTCATCAGGGGACATAATCATGTTATTACCATGCCCCATATCCTCGTAGAGTATTTGTGCTCTAGGATCATCCGTTTTCTGCACAATATACTCAGACTGCTTCTCAGGCAGCAACTTCTTCATTTGTCCATTGACAGGCACGAGTGCATGTGACCAGTCCATTTAGATTTCCCCACCCACATCTTTGCAGAAGTTCCTACTTAGCAACATCCCATATGAAGGAGGGATATCTGCTACTAAGATGGTAGCCAACACTTTCTTTTCAGGAAAGGCAGCAAAAGCCACTTGTGCATCTTTAATTCTCCGACCAGGGGCACTTCTTTACTCTCCATGGAGTAACAAGATCCATAAGTGCGTGTGAGGGTCAGGCCTAAAGCATGAGCTACTTTAGCAGGCATCACATTATCTGAAGCTCCTGAGTCAATGACACAATTACTGAGCCTATGGCCAGCTATAAGAAGTGTTACATAAAATGGTTTAATTTTGTCACCAGGCGAGGTGACAGCAGCTACCAGACTAGGCTGTGGTGCAGAAGAAGGAGTAGGTAAAAGGCCTTTAGAGGTGGTCTTGGAATGGGAATTAACAAATTGAATCATTTTGGCAAAAGCTTTGGGATGGGTTTGATAGTACTCAGCTTCTGAGATTTGGACCTTGGTCTTTTTCAGGTGATCAACAATATCAAAGGATCCAGAAGTGGACGGGCCATCATCATTCGGTACTCTAGGCTTATCAACTTTAGGAGAAAAAGAAGAAGCAACTTTGGTAGCAGGATTGATAGGACTCACCTTTGGTGCAGACGAAGTAGGGATAGGAGATCCTCTTTTTGCAATCACGGGAATAGTTGTCGACTGCTCCTTAGATTTCTTGATAGGCTGTGTCACTTTCTCCCTCCGACTTGTGTCTGCTCTCGAGTCATGACAGCAAATGATTCGCTATTCATGTCTGCTACCACTTCATCATAATCATCTCCATCATCAATGCCCTCGGTGGTAAAGAAATTAACTCGAGATCCCTCAAGTTCATCTGCTTCATCATCAAATTCTTCCACAAACTCCTCGCAAGCTTCATTATCCTCATCATCATCTGGCTCTTCAACTTCACAGGTTGCATTCACAGGAACCTTAACAGGAGGTCCTTCAAGTGCTAGTCTTGTTTGAGAAGCAGGCAAACGATTCCTGGGCTGGAAATTTCTCCTTGGAACATCTGCATAAGGAGCATGCTGAGCTAATTGTTTCTTTATAGCAATGAGATCATTCGCAAGCTTTTGGACTAACGGATCAGTATTAGGTCCAGGAGTGGAGGAGGAGGAAGCAACAGACTTAGATTTGGAAGGGTCTCTCCTCAACTTCCCTGACATGATCAGATCATCCTCGACACTAACAGCAAGAGTTTGATCCTCCACCAATGTTGCGAGATTAGCCCTTCTCAGCGCATAACTGACTTCAGACGATTGGGCATTTAAGAAGAAACATTTTCGGATTTGATCAACAGGTCGAGTATTTACAGGAATTTTGTTGATCAGTCTGTTGAATCGGGCCACAAATTCTCTCATGGGTTCTTGTGAATCTTTCTTTATCTGAGAAATTTGGGCAAGCAAAGCATGCACATCTTCTGCCGGCTTGAAACGGTTTTCGAACTGAGTTCTCATTGTGTCCCAGTCGGTGATAGCGCCAGCCGGAAGGTGGTAGAACCAATCAGCAGCATTATCTTGTAACGTCTCAATGAACAGTCTCACGGAGACGTCTTCGTGCTCAACTCCCAGGACTCCACATGCAACAATGAAGGCCGCGATGTGTTCATCAGGATGCACTTTGCCATCGCCTTTGAACTTAGGGAAGTTCTTCCGGTTACCTCTAGGTAACTCATGCAAAGGCTGAGGAAGAGCAAGGGGCCCGACACGATGACCCCATGGTAATGGTGCCGCCATTCTTGGAAAAATGGCTTGGAGAGGAACTGCAACACCAGCAAGAATCAAAGCTCGCAGATTAGGGCTAGCTGGCTCTGAAGGAGTACCACCGTAGGAATTCTATTTTGAGCAGGTGGAGTGCTTGTCGAACGAGTTCTTCTATTTTTGTTGAAGGAAAAGGAAAACCCTGCTGCTCCAAAATCTGGAACTGAGAATCTTCAATACCAAGGGTCCTTCTCCCTCGAGTAAAACACGGAGTCGCTAGATCAAAGGATGATCGAAAAATTATAGAACTGGAATATGATTTTCCCCAGTGAGTTCGTTGGTCGTCAGATAGGACTTTAAGAAGAGCAACAGTCAGGGGACAAGAAGTCCCTCCTCTTTAATGGGAGAGGTTCCCTTATTCAGAAATGAACTTATTTACAAATGTACAAGACATGATTTGTTGGTTAAACTTGGATATCACGAAAGTGTTTTCTATGAAGATCATCAATTACAAAAGGACTGAGGAAAAAGAGTACGGGAAAGAGCAGAAAGGCAACATGCAGAATTATAGATATCAGAGTAATTCTTTATGTATGCGAAAGTCACAGTGAATTGAAACAAGATCATTTGTATTGGATAAATAAGATGGAATTCAAAGACACAAAGTTCTGTAAATAACATCTGCTAGAACACAAAGTTTCTTAACATAACACAGATTCATTAATCAAGGACACAAAGTTCCTTCTTGGTTATACAAGATCACCAGGCTTGCAAAGTTGAAGAGTATGCAATCGGTAAGACTAACGAACTTGAGACAAATGATCTTCACAAAGAAAATAAATGAAAGCTTAGGAATAACAGAGATCAGATAGACAAAGAATGGGAAAGTCCTTCTGTATTGATTTCTTTATAATCTATTTACACTTTTCGAAAATAAGCCAAGTTCTTCCTCCCTTAGAATGGCATAAAGAAGGCCATTATATAGCTTACAAATCAGTTACTCTTCGTAACCGCTTCTTTAACCAAGAACAGTTAAGGACCGCCAATCGCAATACCTTAACTTCTTACAAAGAAAACGGAAAAAGAAAGGGAAGAAGAGAAAAGAACAAGGAGAAGAAGACACGGTGGCAATTGGCCATGAGAGGGACCCACCGACTTGTAATCTCCGCTCGAATTTCTCTAACGCCTCGGCTATGTCTCGCCACGAGGGACCGACGTGTTAGTCGAGACCGAGTCCAAAATCCAAGAAACTTCTCCATCTCTTTATCAAACTCAACATGAGTATGATCATCTTCGTTTGGCTTCTTCAATGGTAGACTCGAGCGGTGAAATTTGTTCCTGTTCCTGAAACTCGATCTTCATATTGATAGCAACAGAAATTTGCAACCTAAATTCGGGAGGAATTACAGAAAAAGGGATACATGCGTAGGGAATTAGGTTGCAAGGGTTTGAGCAAGGGTAGCATGGAAACAATGTAAGAATTGCAAAGGTGGCTTGCTCGTTATATAGCCGTTGAGGAGAGGGAAGGGTGATCAATGCGCATTACATTCATATCTATCGGTTTGAAAAACAACATATTCGAGAGAGAGCGGGAAAACTAAGTATGAATGGCATTTGGTTCACTTGGGACATGTGAGATGCGAATGCGTGAAACACGCGGCTCATCCGATTTAGGCGAAACAAGGAGAAGACACACAAATGCATTTTGGGACATTTGGGACATAAAACGCGAAGTACGCGGTTCGGGTGTTTCGGTCGAAAATGGAACAACTTGCACTTTTTGACTTGGGACATTTGGGACATGAAAGAGTGAAGTATGTGGTTCGGGTGTTTGGCTGAAAATGGGACAAAAGGCCCGTTTGAACTTGGGACATTTGGGACGAAAAGTTTTGGAGTATGCGGTTCGGGTTCGGCGGCGAAAATAGAACAACGCGCATGAAAAGTTTGGGACACTTGGAACATGAAAGAGCGAAGTATGCGGTTTGGGTGTTTCGGCCGAAAATGGAACAACTTGCATAATTGAATTTGGGACATTTAGGATGAAAAGTTCCAACAGAACCGAAAATGGAACAACTTCGGGATTTCACTTGATCGGGAACAGAGCGCACTTTTGAACTTGGGACACTTGGGACAAAAGTTCGATGGGCCGAAAATGGAACAACCTTGGGGATTTTGGTGATCAGGGGAACAGACCACACTTCAAACTTGGGACAGGCGGGACAAAAGTTCCGACATGCCCGAAATACATACAAAATGACCTAAAAGCTGCAGACTTTTCTCAATTTCACGACTTCCGTACATTAGAGAAAACACTTAAACTCAAAATTTTGAAATTTTTTACTTTCATCGAGAGAAGGAATTTTGAGTGGACAACACATAGTATCATCAATTTTTTTCAAATCATTTCATCAGTTAAAATAGGATAACACAAAGTTTTGACCGTGATCATACCAAGGTCTGCATACTTGATTCTTCTTATAGTCTCTTTCTAAATTAGGTGTCTTTGCCTATAGTCTTTTCTAGAAGCTTCATGGTGTCACATCTATCCCATAAAAATATCTTTGGAAATAAGAACATACTAAACATTTTTCCTAGATGAGTAATTCAAATGCAAATCCATAGAAATTTTTATTTTACACATTTCTTTTCCCTACCAACCTTCAGTGTTGAGCCTGCATCTCTTACTAGTGATGTAGGGTTGGGAAAGGAGAGAAATGCCCTTACTCACCTATTCCTTGTCCATGGTGATAAGCCCATGCTTCCTACTAGTAGCATGGGGTAATGTGTAGGGTGTCTCTTTGATAAACTTGAAAGTTAAAAATAATTCGTTCAAATGTTGTGAAATCATAATTCAAAAACAAAGTGAGTTAGATGTCTAAAATTCCAAAAGATTTTAAAACCTCAAAACCAGATTTTGTCAACCAAGTAGCCATCTATGGATATAACTCTAGATAAAATGGAAAGTAAATCACATTCTAAGCTATGAGGTAACTTGAGTAGGGTAATGTTGTAGCATCTCAATTTGGTCCAATAAAACTATTATCTGTCCTCATCATTACCATTGAATGAAATTTCTTAACTTGTACCCTTTCGGCTCTTGGTGTTGAGCCCTTGCATCCTACTGGTAGCGTGGAGTTGGGAGTGGGGAAATTACATTCACTTATATTATCATTGTATCACCAGGTTTTTAAGACAATATGAAGTATCAAATATTTCTTAAAGAAACTAAAGTTCAACATCACATTGTGTTCACATTATCATATATCAAGCATTATAAAATACAAAAAAAGAAATCATTTTGTTATCATTTCACACCCATTGCATGCATTCTAAAAAGCATAGAAAAATGGAAATTCTAAACATCTAGAGTACACATGAGAAATAAACCAAAAGAGAGTCAACTCAGATACAATGGATTACTTGAACCAAGAAAATGAGTTTGTATATATATCATAGTGGTTCAATTTTTCGTGCAATGCCATCACACACTAGGGCATGGTCAAAACACTCGCAATGAGCCTAAAATATACAAAAAAATTGTAAAGTGCCCGACAAAATCACAACAAATAAATAAATGGCCCAATGGCCTATCAATCCCTATGGGATCCCTCGGATGGTGCACGGCCACATCTAGGGCACTCGCTGTTCTGCAATGACATTGGGAGTGAACCAAATGGTGTGGATTCTCATGGTGGTGGCCATTCACTATGGTCTCACTTTGTAAGAATGGATCTACCTCATCAAATGATTGGAAGCATCATATCCTGACACCGTGGTACGAAGGAGGTCACCACCTCCGCTATCCTCCAAATAAGAGAAAACACATCGAGTGTTTCGCCTGAAGCTATTGGCTGACCTAAGTCATCGATTAGCTCAGATCATGTCTTCCCTAAAGGGATCAATAGGGTGTCCATGCACACTCGTCGGATGAGCTCTCTCCACTCCTATGTAGTTGTTGCAAGTAGGGAAAAGAGAAGAAATAGATAAGTTAGAAAAATTCAAAACGCAAGTCAAAAGAAAATATCAAAACTAAGTTTTCAAATTAGCAAAAGTGAGAGAAGAGTGTTAAACATACTCAAATCTATAGGAATCTAGGTAGGGTTAGTGACTATTGTTTCAGATGTTACTAGAGGTTGTGGGGCCTCCCCAAATCTAGAGGCCAAATGCTATCCGATCACAGACTCATCATCCCCCTCCCCATCTAGAGGAAATGGATCCTTTAATACCAAGGTCTCTCTCTCTCGTGTGTTAGCCTCCTCATGTGTGGCTCTCAGCATCTTCTAATTTTGATTCCACTCGGGATCACTCTCCTCCTTGGACATACGAGACTACCTCACCACCTTTGTAACCTCCCCTCATCTTCCTTAGTATCCTCTTTGACTGACTCCTCCATCTCGTCCCATGTGTTCTCCTCAGAATCGGATTCTACACTAATAGGCTCATCCTCCTCTTTGCTATGAGTGGGAGTGGCCACAATATGGAGTAAAGGAACTCAAGGGGCACCATCTTCCCATTGATTTTGAACCACATGCCTTACTACAATGGGAACACCTAGAGTGAGCACTATCTAACTGAGATCTCCTTTAGGGCCCATCAGGCCTCCTAAATGGTCCTATAATTGGTACCACTAGGGGAGGTATGTCAGCATATGGTAGGCCAAACTACTGAGGAACCTAATCAAATAGGTGAATCTCAACTCTCCTAGCCCTGTCAACTAGCTAGCCTATAGTAGAACAAACTACCACCGTGGTCACCTCCTATCCCCATAACCCTGTCATGTCCTAGTAGGGAGTAGTGACCATGTCTGTTGTAGTAAGAGAAGCCACTAGATAATGAGGTGTCCTAAGAACTGACATAGCAGTCCACCTTGCTGCCTAGATGGCCCTTAGGTCCAATACATGTACTCCCCTTCCATAAGGGGTGATATGCTCATATACCCAGCTCATGACAAGAGTGGGGTGGCTCAGTGACTTCCCCTGCAATCGGACTACCCTGTATAGGTCATGGTAGGTAGTCCCTAGGATGTCCACTCCCATGTATACCTATGGCCATGTCCCTCAATCTGTGTGATAATGGGAGCCCAATAGTAGAGAAGAGTGTCACCTCCCTTGTCCCCGATCAATTGTGAGGACAAGATACCCATAATGGCTCTCCAAATGATCGAAATAGGAGTAGTAAAAATTGACCGGACCTTCATCCCCTTCTTCAAACCAGATGAGACAACAACATCTCCCATATATGTGGCCCACTATGTCATCACGGCCCTAGATCCTGTTGTCTCTAAAGTTAATCTCCTCCCAAGAATCAAGAGCCCAAGGATGTGGTATACATCCTCCAAAGTAATAGTCCACTTTCCCTAACACCTAGAAACCAGAAGGTTTTCCAATATACATCCCGTGGAAGAACAAGTCACACAATATGTGACTAGTGGGGCAACGTGGGGTACCCATGTAATCCTCTAGATACATTCCCTCTGCAAAATGTCCCTCTCATCCTGATTCAGCTGATCCAGAATCCCAGGGAGACAATCACACACTCTCTCTACTCTAATAGATGTATTCCTCCTTCTGCATTCACCAAAACATGAGAAAAGAGAAAGTTAATAATGTATACAAGAAGAAAAGCTCACCAAAAACATGAAAAATAAAAAAATCCAAGTTAGTGAACATTTTGGTCATTCTTCTGGAACCATTGCCCGGCATGGCGGCGATTCAGACTGACTACCGCCCAAGTAAGGTGGCGGTCGGATGACCGCCATCCTGCTTTGGGAGGTGGTCCTGAGATGACTTTCCAAACATGCCCTTAACCCTTAAAAAGGTCAAAAGTGCAAAAAAATACCATTTTCAAAAAAATAAAAGGATTCCTTATGGTCACTCCCCTAGAGACTCATTTAAGACAAAAAAATTAAAATAACCCCCTAGGTGAACTTTTCAATGTTTTTACATTTTAGGTATAAAAAGACAAAAGTGAAAATAACCAACCTTTGACCACCTTTGGTCGATCTCCCGCACATGGAGGCATGATCACTATTCTGTAATGGTCGTTTTGGTTGTATTCTAATAAAAAATGGTCACTGTGAATCCAGATCTCCAAATTCACCAAATCAAGAATGCACAAATGAATTGAAATTTGAGTTTGTTTTGATATATATATATATATATATATATATATATATATATATATTCTTATTTTTGACCTCATTTTGAGTGTATATGTTTGTAGGGTTGGAGTGTTGGTGCATGTATATCTCTATATCCCCGCACAAATGGTAAGTTCTCTTGTCATTTTGAGTTAGTGTTTATTTTTCAATGTTTTATCTATCTAAACTTGAGTCTTCTTTTTCTCTTGCAAGTAACGGGAGTTCGGGCAAAGACTTTTTGACACACGGGCATGTCAGGTATAACTTCTAACTCCCCTTTTTGAGAACACCATACTTAGACTCTACTTTTTACACCTTTTCATGGCTAAGATGCTTCTTTGATGGGGCAATATGTACGCACCCAAAATTACATGTGCTACATTGTCTAGAAAACAGTTATAAAAGTCCCCAATAATGATTCAGGTCCTTTTAAGAAGGTGTTAGAGCTCTAAGGTCCATTCACATTGCATATTTGTTTCCTAGAATTCTTTTCTTAGCCTTCCCATTCTTTTTCTAGCTTCTTTCCTCTTTATGCGCATGTTTTGCCTTTAGTGCTAGGACTGCCGCCATGCCTGGGCAGCGGTTCTGAAACTGCCACCCAAAATAGGGCAGCGGTCCTGAAACCACTTCCCTGCATAGGCTGCAGATCCTGCCACTTTTTCAGAATACTTCACGCATGTTTTAACGTGTGATGATTCAATTAATTTCAATTTTTGCATGCATCCGTGAGCCAAATTGTCTAAAATTTTCTTTGATTGCTTGGTTCTCCTTCCTCCTATTTTAAATAGATTTAATTAGTTGGAACTACTCCTTCTTTCCTTGGGCTTGAAGGCACCTCTCATCCTCCATTCCTACATATTTCATGCTTGTATTCAACCAAAAGGCCTTAGAATTTTGTGTATCTTGCATCGTATTGTTGTTACAATCTTTCTAGGAATTGCATAGCCAAGCTCTAATCTCTTGTACTATCTCTCTTCTACTTGCATTACATTTAGACTACCATCAAGATGACTTTACTTAAGCACCATACTCCTATCTTGCTATTCTTGTATTCCCAATACCTTGGAATCACATGAACACTCGGAGAAAGAAAGGAACATACAAGGGGAAAGATACATATACTACAAGATTTTCCAAAGCTCTTGCTTGTCCAAGTTGGAATTGTGTGTTTATTTGCTTTTTTGTTGAATTGTCAATTTCAAATCACTAGTTTTGATTACATATCAAATAGAGTATAAAATCATTCATATCAAATAGATTAGAAAATCATTCATTTCAATAGATCAGTCAATCACAAGTAGATCAAATCATTAGTAAGGTTTCCTCTTTAACACTACCGGGGAAAGTTGTAAAGAACAATAGCCCCTTTCAGGGTCATGATTTGTTCTTCACCTCTAAGGTAGGGTTTGAAGGGTTTTGATTAGTTTAGGTTATTTTTTTATTATAGATTCACACAATTGCACAAGTAACCAGCTACATTTGGCTAATTACTTGTCTTTAGCTTATTTATTAGATTAGAATGCATTGCTCACAAGTTAGAAAAGAACAAAAATATTTCATTTGATAGATTAGTTTGTTTTTATTGCTTTGATCCAATATATTTTGAAAACTCCAAAAACATAGATTAGATTTCCTTCAGTAATTATTTTTCTTATCAAAAATCATTTATTTCATTTTGTATGACCATCAATGGTTCACAGAAGAAAAGACATACAGTTCTGATCCCTTGGTCCCATAACCCAATGGGCCAGAATTGATAACTGAAATTGATACCAGTTTATGTTTGACATTCTTATGCACACCTACAAATTTTGATGAGAAAATATAACAAATCAATATGCTAAAAATCACTTCTAATCAAACCTACGACTATTGGACTTCTCCTGGTAATAGGGTTTGATCACACGCATGACCATACAAGTCTGAGGGCCCTGACCTCCATGATTCTTTGGTTGTGATCTTCAAGTCCCACAACCCAATGGGCCTACTAAGAAGTTAGACATTGACACTAGTTTACATACATTAGTATTCAGATCTTCATCGCTTCCACCAGATATTATTGCATAACTTTCCTTGTGTGAACATAGCGTCGATTAGGCTAACACTTTCTAGACTAGACCAGAAAATTGCCCATAGATCCTGTGGCTCCACCACCCCTCTTGTTCTTACTTCCATGACCTTACCTTGAAATCTATATGAGTCACCCGTGAGTCATTTTGTGCGTGTTAAACAACCAACGAACAAAATCTTAGTAGATATCGACATTGATTGGAGTCTCCGAGCGTCTATTATCTCAGACCAAGCCATCACACCACTTCAAGTTAGGAGAGCATTCTTTTCCTTAGACTCATAGATCCCAACATTATATTTTTAAGATATCATGGTTCCCAATTAGCTTGATACCCGTCACCATACTCACATTCACATTCATTCTACACCGGTTGTCTCGGCATGACCTCGAGAGGTCAAGTGCGAAGAAGGTCACGTGTTGATTTTCTGTCATACAGTAACACCTAAGTTATAATTAATCCAAATTAAGGGAACTTTTTTTATTTTAAAACAAAACCCTTGAACCCATAAAATTCCTTCAAATATTTTAACTAGCAAGAAATATAATCCATCATAAACTGAATTTTATAATCCATCTAATAACAACATAACCATGTGTAGCTGTAAAGTTCAATTAGATCTACCTGCTCCCCTTTAATCATCACTCTAACCAAGTTTTTATATCTTGTAAACAAATGGTTAACCTTTTCATTCAGTATGAGAACTAATTACGGCTTCCTAAGTGTCTACTTGAAAATCAAGTAAAAAAGTTTCATCTAGAATCTCACACAATTAGATAAGAACTCATTGAACAGATAATGTGATCAACTAGTTACACTACTTAGGCCAAATGTTTCTAGTAAGGTATTGCAAGCTTATTTTCAAGATCGCACATAAGCCCAACGAAACTTGTCCCATCACTACACTACCATCTCTACACAGTTATCTGGATCTCATTTCATTAATTAAAATATTAAGTTATCTTCTTTTAAAGGCATAGAATCTAGGAATCGCCTCTCATGCTGATAGTACGTTATCATTCCCATCTTAGAATCCCTATGGGAAAGATAATGAATACTTAATGAGCTTCATCATTAAATAATCATTACCCTTCCGTATCCATCCTAAAGTGATACGGATATGGTTTAATTGAATGGATATGTGGGACATAGAGGCCACGTACACATCTTCTTAATACAATGTAGATTTCATCGTTTTGATGACAAGTTTTACATTCATTTACGATAAATATCTCTGAAGAACTTAGCTAGCTACTAACTTATGAATTATCTCAACCCTTAGAGTCATAGAAAAATTCTTGGTGTTAGGAATAGGTTTAGATTAACCATGTCCTTTTATTATTTAATGATCCAATCTCAACCTAATTGTATCATTAGTGTCACTAGTTTGTTATCTAACGTGTATGTATCCCTTTAAGAAACACATATAAACCATTAATTATTAGGATATATTAAATGTGTCAACTATTGTAAATGTAATAATCACATTTTACATTTTATAATCCTAATTCATACTTTAGAATATAGTACATATGTTATTAATATATCGATATTTCATACATAATATGTTGATATTGTGAAGGTATGACTATCATCATAATAATGTGATAATCTATAGTTTTACTATGTAAATGGATTGATTAATTAATTAATCATATTGTAACTAGGATTCCCTTTAAGAAGCCTCTTGAAAATAGGAGGTGGAAAATCCCTGACAAATATTCATTTAGCCCCATTCACAAAAAGGTGAATTATTGTAGGTTTCTGCAGGAAAAATTCACCTGGAAAGATCATGAAAAAGTGTGAAATCCATACAAAATATGTTTTCACTCGACAACACAATGTTGTTGATGAGCGCGAATCACAATCACCTAGTAAGTGGCCTCGATTCCCATCAAACATCACACTTCATGCAACAACAAGTGGCCTTAGATTCCCATCAGCAACATCACACTATCACGTGACAAAAAGAGGTTGTTGTCACACATCAAAATCTCTTTGCTATAGCATGACAGTATGATTTTTTTTGTCATGTAGGCGTCAAAATCACCTTGTTGTCGAGTGTCGAAACACTTTCTGTTGCGACCCACAGCAAGTGTCCTCTCGATGCCTGTCACAGCACCATCACCTGTCGCATGCAAAAAAAGAGGTTTTATCATGCATCAACAATATCATTCTTGTTGAATGAAAATATTGTATTATCTTCGCAGGTGTCGAGACAACTTTTTGTCGTGCATCACCAAAGACTTGCTGGCACCCGTTAATAGAATCACACTATCACCCATCAGCTCCCCTTAACCCTAATTTTCCCTATAAATACCAACCGGCCCCTCATTTTCGTGATTATTTCCCATATAACAAATGTTTTTCCTTCTCGAGCACTTTTTTCTCGTAGTATCGTACATTTATAGATGTGTTTTAAACCACATTTGAAGTCATGGCTTCTGCCTCTGGTGCCCAAGATGAACCCCAGGATCCAACACCCAGAGCCTCTAAGGGAAAGATTCAATACAAAAGTGCCATGTGCCCCCACATACATGGAGTTATAGAAATGAATGAAGAATACATGAATTCCATAGTAGCATCCGAATTCAAGGGCTTGTTAGCATGCCATAGTTTGAGGTTGACCACCAAGACTCTTAACTACCTACTTTCATCCTACAATACAGAAAACAATACTTTTACTATTACATTGGAATGATCGGCATACATTCTCCTTTGGTGTTGAACCTATTGATATCCATCGATTGACAGGCCTCCCATTTAAAAATGTGCCGATAGTAACAACCAAAGCAACCCTCACTGACAATGACAAGATTTTCCTTGAATCTAGTTATGGTTTCAATGTTGATTGTAAGTCTACTTTTCTCTCATTTGAATGTTTTTTTATATTAATTCATATTGATTCTGATTCGATGACTTACAACCCATGTCAACAAATCAAGATGAGGAGTGGATACGCAAGATGTTGCACACCACTTTTTCTTGCTGCCTTAATTTCTCTATTTCAAGCTAGAATTATTATGCAGGGTTGACAATCGACATTCCAAATTGGGTTGTTGCATATATTCTTGCAACAATTGGAAACCAAAAATTTGACTGGTGCACATTTTTATCAAACAAGATAAAGGTAGACATTAATAATGCAACAATTTCAGAAAAACCAGTTATTCATTCAACCAACTATCTCCTAGCTCTTTATTATGAGGCCTATTATAATTTGAAAAATGAACCAACTCCAACTTGTACAAATGAGACAATGAAGAATTTTTCAATTCCTATTGAGGAACAACAGGTAAAATTTTAATCATTCATATTAAATTTTAATCGTTCGTTAAATATTATTCATTTTTATATTTTTGATTGAATATTTTTGGTATGCAAAGAAGATTTCTGGAGTCACTTCCACGAAAAAAAGTTGCATCGAGAGGAAGAGGCCAACAACATGCTGAGGCCTCGGGAGAATCGCAATCAGATGGCTTTGTTCGCACATCAGCTGATGGCCATGTTTTTGCATTAACAAAATGATAGAGACGTAATACCCTTAACATTCTAAGTAGGGTTGAATACATTTTGAATTACCATCTTGAATTGACATGTGGTTGTTGCGCTTGTAGGGACTTTTGACTACACACGTGCTTCAAGGAAAGCATCGCCAACTCACTCGGTACAATCTCGTGTAATTTTCGAATCTCAACAAGCAATTACCACCATCAGCTCCAACCGAATCCATTCAAACTCTGTCACAGTCCCCCAGTTTACACAATCAATTCGTACCACAACAAAATCCCATTCAACAAGGTATGACTTCATTTTTTTGAGTTCTTTAATACTTTTACATATTTTATAGTAATTACTAATGACTTGATTCTTGATGTTCAAAGTTGATAGAAATCCTTTGTCTTCTACTCAAAATCTACAAACCACACCTACTCAATCAACCCGCAACCATCGTTTCAAAATGCCGACAAGAGGTTCAGGACAAAAGACCATTGGTAAATGCATGCCGTTGATTCCGGCCCCTAGTGGGACACTAAACATACCCTCCTCATTCGCTATTCCGATGCTCTCTCTCGTTGGTTATCCCACTGCAATAGGGCAATCAATTTTGAATCAAATAAATTTAGATGAAGATTATTTGGGCATTGATAGTAGTGACCCATCTGGTTTTTTCAACACACATGATATGATTCAGGGCCAGTAGGTATATTTCCATCTCAATTTACTTTTAAATTTAATTAAATTTTCAACATTTCAATTTCAATTTTAATATGAATTTCTATTATTGCTTTTAGGATCAGTGCACCCAAAGGAAAAAGATGCAGCAGACGTTGATCAAACTAAAAGCCACCATACTTCTCCTTCAAAATCATCCTCTTCTGATATAGATAGTGATGACTTGCCAACATTTCCTTTGGAAAACTTGATTGGCTATGATTTTCAATCCCACATGAATGAATTTATCACGCCTCAAATCAAGTGAGCTCATTCAATGGGAGAGAAGGGAAAAAGTATTAATATCTGAGATAGTAAGTCATTATGACAACCATTGGCAAAGAGAGAACTTATTTGCAATAGTCAAAAATCAACCCGTGAAGATGGATGCATTATTCATCAGAGCTAAAAGTGGGACTGTCGCATATAACAACACCTATAACGATAATATTTTAGATAAAGTATTAAACAAATTGGAAAATATCAGTGCTGAGGCCCAGGCCTATTTCAATAAATGGTCTAAGGACAAGGAGATGGTGGTGATCGCAAATGTTGAAAGAGATAGAGCTATCGTAAGTATAATCGGTTTGAAAATAGAATTTTTATTAAGTTCAATTAAAATTAGTTTTTCAATATTTAATTGACCCTACTTTTTTTGCAGCTGAAATATGAAAATTTAAAGAGTCAAGCTAAGGTGTTCCAAGTTCACTTGGAAACGGCCAAGAATAGTTTATCCACAGATCAATTAAGATGAAAGAAAATATTGTTTTGGTTAACAAACAAAACAATACACTTAAGTGGATAATTAAAGAGAATGGCTATGACCCTGAGATTTTATTCAAAGCAAAGGCAATGGCAGATCCTTCTTTGACATCCCATGGAGATTCTACAAAGGAAGAAGAAGCAATCATCAAGAACCTAGAAATGACTGCTGAGGATCTGATTAGTTCGGGGATAATTGAGGGAAGGAATACAAAGTAGGGTCTGGTGAGAATGTTAAGGATTGAGACTTGAGGATTGGGGAACCTCAAAATTGATACTTGAATATTTGTTTAATTTGAAGAATGAAAGTTGATACTTGAATATTTGTTTAATTTGAAGTTTGGATTTAAACTTTATGCAATATTATCTCTCTTTGCAATGATGGTCATAGTTACATTTATCATTAGATGTGGATGTCTCGATAATGAAATTAGAGTAGATGTGGTTAAAGTTATTATCCATTTATTCATTTGAATGTTGATAATGAAGTTAGAGTAGATATGGATGATGATGAAATATATGCATAATCATGATTCATGGATTTAAACTTTATGCAATATTATCTCTGCTTAGATGTGGATGTCTGGATAATGAAAATAAAGTAGATGTGGTTTACAATGTGGATAATGAAATTAGAGTAGATATGGATGATGATGAAATATATGCATAATCATGATTCATGGATTTAAATTTTATGCAATATTATCTCTGCTTAGATGTGGTTTAACATGTGGATAATGAAATTAGAGTAGATATGGATGATGATGAAATATATGCATAATCATGATTCATGGATTTAAACTTTATGCAATATTATCTCTTCTTAGATGTGGATGTCTGGATAATGAAAATAAAGTAGATGTGGTTTAACATGTGGATAATGAAATTAGAGTAGATATGGATGATGATGAAATATATGCATAATCATGATTCATGCCACATGGATTTAAACTTTATGCAATATTATCTCTACTTAGATGTGGATGTCTGGATAATGAAAATAAAGTAGATGTGGTTTAATATGTGGATAATGAAATTAGAGTAGATATGGATGATGATGAAATATATGCATAATCATGATTCATGGATTTAAACTTTATGCAATATTATCTCTGCTTAGATGTGGATGTCTGGATAATGAAAATAAAGTAGATGTGGTTTAACATGTGGGTGATGACATCTTATATTTTTGATGACATTATAATGGATCATCTATTTATTCATTTAGAATGTGGTGTTATGTGGAAATAGGATGTGGATGTGGATGATAATGATAATTTTATTACGAAAATTAAGAATGTGGTGTGACAGATACATCTTAATACAGTAAGGGTTTCTTCTCTATCTTTTAAATTTCAAACTCTTTAATATAATATATTATTTTCTTCACATTTAATTTCAAACCTTCATATTGAATTGAAACGACAAAGCTCAAAGGAAAAAAATCTACTTCACATTTAAAACTATGGCTAAGATATGTTTTAAGGTACCTCTTGTGTTCTTGAGCAAGCTATGACCTTCGATTCTTGGGAATTCAACATGAAAAATGGATAAGGATTAGAATAAAAATGGGTGAGTTGCCTGATAATCTCAGTCCCAAGAAGTGAGAGCTTCCTTGGATGGATGTCAACTCACGTTTTTCATAAATATCAATGAAATGAAGAGATTAAAATGTAGAATAAATGTAAATATACATACCTATAACAATATTCGACAATAACTACAGATCAAAAATAGCCGTAGTCAATATTTGCATCTGCAGAATTACAATGGTATTTATGTAAAACTATAAACAATTAAATTAGATTCTATTTATATGAAATTGAATAAATAAGAACAGTTAAAGTGTAATGTCAAGGTGATACCTATTTAAAGCTGAAATAATCCATTTTCAATAGCTTCTTCGTATTCAATATTTGCATCCACAGAGTTTGAAGATGCACCACTTCTAGTCTCATCGTTGAGATTACTTGGACTTGTAGCAATATTATTTACACCTCTTCTTTCGACAAGGGAATTCCAATGCGCAATAGCTTTGTCAAAAGGAAAGGTTTCCAAAGAGTAGCGAGAAACATAACACCTTAGGCAACTTTCGAGATTTGTATCCAACCTATTTCTCAGTTTTGATTTAATAAAAGATAAAGCACTGAAAACTCTTTCATCCTCCATGGATCCCAAAATCATTGTTTGGCACAACTCGTAGAACTAAAAATATTCACTAATGTCTTCCTGTAACACACTACTTTGGTAGATTTTTCGCTAGAACCTTGTAATAGCACCACTCTCTGAAGGTTGGCTAAGAGTTTATACTGTGACCTCATTGTCATTGCAAAATTAGTTGATTGAGTCTTTATTAAATCAACATTCAGTATACCTTTTATTTCAATACCCTCAACCTCTGATGTATTTCTGAAATGGTCCAATATTGTACCCATGTATTTCTGAAAAAGATTACCTACAATATCAGCATGGCCACCTTCTATATTCCAAAAATTTGGATTCATCACACCCATGGCTTCAAGAATTTTGTCTTGGCTGAAACGTTCTCTAATTTTTGATGCTAAGGATTCTAAATTTTTCTGAGTTTTATTCTTGTTTCAATTACTACATAATCAAACAGATTTTGTGTCACATGAACTTCTTCTTTTTCTGTTGATGTAACATCTTTACTTTTTTGCAGAATGTGTAGTGGTATCTCTTTCCCGCTAACATGGATACAGAGGTGATCATGGATATTAAATCTCAAAAATTTATTGGGATGGTTAAGATCCAATAAAACTTTCCAATTATCAAATATAGGTGTATCAAAACTATCTGGGGAAGTGTACAAGGCATCAAGACTCATACATACCATTTTTCTCATCCGTATAAAATCAACAATATAGGTTAATCTACCTATGCATGTTTCATCAATGTATTGATCTCCTGCAGCATTGGAAGAATGCCTACCAATGTAAGCAATGTCTCCAAATCAGTTAGACAGAACAACAAGTCCCTCGCCCTATCAATTTCATGACGATATTTGTGCATGAAACCAACCAACGAAGGATACTCCTCACACACTCTGCATGCAGGCTCATACAACGAAATCCACCTTGTCTCAACATCCTTTAGAAGTTTTTTTCCATCTGTAATACCTATGGAAAATTTCTAAAACTCAAGAAATCACTTTGGGCTGCTTTCCATATAGGCATGTAGTTCTCTTATAAGGTCTTCTACTTTTGCAACGTTTTCAGTATTTGCTAACGATTTTATATGCTAAATTCATTCTGTGAGCCATACAATGAATTGCTAGCATATAAGGAGCGAATGATGTTTGCAATCGAACACACAACCTAGTTCTATGACCTTGCATGACTGATGCCCCATCTGCTCCCACACATACCAACTTCATAGCAATTTCATTCGCAGTCATGCCAGCAATTTCTTTCAAAAGAGAAATAACTAGTTTATATAGATTTTCTGCATTGCAATTTTCAACCATTTTCTAAACACCCAACAGGTGCGGAGTCCTCATATGATTTTCTAAAGTGTAAAGATGGATACATACCCATGTGGTGTTGTCAACAATGGTCACTTCATCAATTGACAAAGAGATGAACTTTGCATTTTTTACACACTCTTTTAAATCTTCCTTCTCAATCATAGCAAGGCATTTAGCCATTTCCCATGCACTGTTGTCTAACCAATGAGACTGGGAACATTCTACATTCCATTATATTGATACAAAGGTTTGAAATCGATGAAATCTGAAATTGGTCTTCCTTTCTTAAGGATGTGGAATAAAGTAGAAAACTATATGAGTTTAGCACACAAATTTGATTTATTCATCTTACCAATTTGCGTTGTGATCGTTCTACCATTTTCTATGAGAAGTCTGCGTCTTTTCTGATCAGCCTCATATTCTACCACATATTTCACATGCATGCATTATTTTTCATTTTTCCATATGTGTGTTTTTATTTTTTGGCCATCTTCCCCAATTAAAGTGAAATATTGTTTTCCACAGTGTTTTTCAATTGTGTCCAACTTCAGTTGCATTTTTTGCTACCTTCCCAATTTCCACGTACATATTGTACATGTACATTCTAATGAAATTTCTTCAGAATTAGCTAGTTCTACAGGTTCAATAAATGGAAATTTTGAAGCCCAGTCAAACTTGTATGTCCTCCCAAGTGTCCACATATTCTTTTTCATATTCATAGTTTTACTTTTACGCTTTCAGGATTATCACGATCATCAAGTTTCCTTTTCCATGAACCACTAGTTGCATTTGAATTTTGAGTTGCATTTGGCACTCCTAGTTGCACAATATCTTTGAGTTCTACCTGCACTACTGGAATATCTTCAAGCCCTGACATGGTATCATTATAGGTGTCATTTGGCTGATACTGAGAAGAATGCATGTCCACTTCAATAACACCTTCCACACAGTCTGTGCTCTGATTGATTTCAGTGGGAGCTCTATGGGTGTTGGTGGTTGTTGTATTTGAACTAAGCAGAGTTTCCAAAATATTTTAACAGAGACTTTTGAGTTTTTTTGTAACTTGTTGGGTATTGTGATCACTAGCAGCTACTATTATTCCCTGTCATGTGCCAAAAAGTTCAAACAAATCTGGTGGCATGTCAAAACTATCTGCTCTCATGTCACGCATCAAAAGGTTTTTCTTGTCGCCCATCAATAAATCTAGATTGTCACCTATCAACAGACCCTGCTTGTCACCCGTCCAGAGATCCGTTTGTTGCCCGTCAACAAATCCTGCTAGTCACCCGTCCACAGATCCTTCTTGTCACCCATCCACAAATCCTTCTTGTCACCCATCCATAGATCCTTCTTGTCACCTGTCCATAGATATTGTTGTGTCCACTGATCCTTATCACCCATCCACACAGCCTTCTTATCGCCCGTATTGGAATCTTTTGCTTCGCAAGTTATATACTACCGTGGAATGAGTTAGCAACTAGTGTTCTACCCGACAAATAATATAGGATTATATAGGGGATATTATAAAGAGGTAGGTGAAGCTGACCCCTAAAAAAATTAAACTTTAATTTTTAGGCAAACATGTCATTGACCCACGCCAAAAAAATCACCTTTTCACTTTTTTACAAAATGAAATATTCGCCATATTACGAATATTCACCACTAAAAATCCTTGGTGGTAACTAAGTTAAAGATGAAATATTAATATTTCATAACTTCTTACCATTGTCCATAACAACTTGGTTTCATTGTTATCATTAATTTAAACATGATAATGATGATGTCATATATATTGTTGTACTAAATATCATTCAATGATTATTGATAATATTTTATAACGTCTAATCATATTAATGCAAAAATTAGAGTTTTTACTTTCTCATTAAATTTAATCAATTTAAAAGTATATTCCAATGTTTAAATACATCGTCAAAAAATTATTGCAACTCACACAAGGATTACAAATAATAAATGTATTTATTAAACTCTATAATGAAGTCCTTATTTGTGATAACTAATACAATAGTTTCTAGATAGGTAAAATGCCTAATAAAAATATGTGAATTAATGTTTCACTATTCAATAAATGCAATTATCTATATTGATATTTTCAATCAATAATATGTGATCAAATCACATCAGTAATATCTAACAATCACATCACTTATCTACTTCGTCTTGAATCTGAAGGAAAGAGTGAAGATATACATGGTTAGTTCATCGAGTTAGCATGGATTAACAAATCACAATCATGTTGTTAAGTTAAGATTCAAAATGAACACCATAAGTTGAACTTAATATACAATTTAAATATTTCTTATACCTTATTAAGTATAAAGATAAATATAAAATAAATTGATCTAATGATGTATAATATGTTTCCAAAAACATCTTTTCAAGTTATCAAGTAAGATCTTTATGTCTATATAACAATAAATTCCTTAAGACTAATTCATGTCTTAGCAATAATCAGAACATAATTCTTATTCATTAAGACTAATGTACCAAACAATTTACACTCAACATTCATTCACTCCATATCAATCTTCATTACCCTCAAATAACATCTAAAATAAGAAAATAGTTTTTTCTCAAGGTAATGATTTACAAAATCTAATTGGATAGATGGTGAAATGTTAACAGTCAATATCCACAATCAACAAATATCACATTCTATTGTTATTATAAATAGTGCAAGGTTAAACATAGTCAGTTCCACCATTGAATACAACAGAAAGGTATAAAAAACAAGTCCTTTTAAATAATTATGTACTTGTAGAAGGTATTCCAACACAAAATATTTCAATCATAACTATCTTAAGAAATCAATAATCAAGTTAAGACCACACAAGAAGCATATAATGCGGGATAGATCTAAATCTCTATCAATATCCTTGTAACTTCATAAGAAGTTGTATTGAGCTATATTATCTTATTACAGCTAGCATTGAAACATAAAATAATCAAGAAACAGATCTCCTATAACCATAATCTCCTTAACAAATAACTTGTCACAGAGTATAGTAAAATAACTATGTCTTTTATATCAATCAAGAAGCGATTCAAAGTTTTCAAATAAACAATAATAAACTTCTAAAATTTTGAAGAAATCGATTCATACAAGAAACCCATTTTGGGTTTAAAAAAATTATTTCGAAAAAACCTCCATGCTCTAAATATCTACAGGGTTTTATCATGCCTTAGAATTACAAACTTATAGTAATAAATAACACCCATTTCAACCGTAGTCACGGATTTTCACAAAAATCAATGAATATTATCATGATCTAATGCATGTAGAAAAGAATGGTGTATTTCCATGTAACCCAAAGGAAATATTCAAAATAAACTCAAACCCATTTCGTATGTCATCACGACTTGCAATAATTTTCTCAATCAATGAAAATAATCGAAGACTAATAAAAGTCTCTAGCTAGAATAAATGGTAAGACTAACACCACATAGTCTATTAATAAAGCTAGTAATTTAACAATATTAACATCAATGATTAATATTAATGGAATGCTTGAAATAAATTAAATGATTTATCAATCTATCTTAGCTAAATCATGCCTACTTAATATTCAATCACTAACCAACATAGACCTAAATAGATCTAGGAGAAATCAAATTGGAGGTATGTTACTACTTCAAGTTAGGTGAGATGGTCCCTCCAACAATGACTACAAGATCATATTGGATACCCAGCTCTAACCCTATTGAATATTGGAGGAAACTATTGAGCAAGATAATTCTAGAAGGAAGTTGGGCTCATAATCATATTTCTTATATGATATGCAAATCAAAGCATGGTGTAAAATTTAAAGCTATGTGGTTAGTCCTTTTCATAGTTTTCCATTTGATGAAAACTTGCATCTTGGTGCATGTGAGACTAAAATTAAAAAGTAGATTAATATTTTTTAATCCTTATTAAGGCTTGTTAATTATGATTAGTGAATTAACAAGTGGTTAAGATGTGAGGAGCCTTAATCTACCACTTAGGGTCAACTAGGAGGTTAGGGTAGGGTTTTGAAGCCTTATGAGATGTTTTGGAAGGAAGTGGGCGATTTTGAGTGGTTGGAATAGGGTTTTGAGACAATAATAGGGTATATTGACCAAAACAAGGGTAAACTAGGCTTAATTATCTAATAATCACTAATTGTTTGTTTCAAAGAGTATTTTGACTTACGATTTGTCATAAAGTGGCATCTGAATGTAAAAGAGGATAAGTAATCAACAAGTCACTTTGTTAATTAGCCAAAATGGTAAGAAATGTTAGTTAATTAGTGAAAAGCACTAATTATATTGGAACTAGGGAGAATGAGAGTGATTTGTGTACCTTTAGCAATAAGATTGTAAAAGTAGAATTTAGGTGTCTACATTCGGCCCTGTTTGAGGTGAAGTAAGTGAGTTCACTTAAAATATAGTAGACAAGCATAAACAAGTAAATTTTTGAAGAAAAATTAGTAGAATGAAGGATGCCCCCTTGATTGTTGATGGGGGTGTAGTAACTTTTCCTAACCCTTTAATTCCCAGGCACACTAGCATATCACCCAACCTAAATTGGGTTCTCTCCTAAAGATCAAAAAGGTGCTAGGCCCTCCTTTGTGTGAGCTTTGTCAAGAATGTTACCATGAATGGTGGAGTAGTGCACAATCATAAATGCATACATCCTATAAAAAGAATAAAGAAACTAGATCCAAGCATAGATGAACCATATTATGACTATGAACATCAAAAACAACATGTAGGAATCATATCTAAACCATGAACACAATATGAACACAAACATTGAGATCCATAAGCACGATATTCAAAAAAAACACCATTGTATTAATCCACCATTGTTATAGTAGCCAAATACATCATAAGAACCATAATCAGACCAGATACATCAACATAACAACATTCTAACCCTATAATGACTCTACTCAAGAAGTTCTAATAACATTCCCTCATATCTATCTCTCTTTGTCTTGTATATCTCTCTTCCTTTTACGTGTAAATTAATGCATATCATTGATAAGGGTGGAGACTTTCCCCCACCACCTAGTCATCACTCAAGAGTAGGCCACATGCCAAATGTCATCATGCCTTGCCATACTCAAGTACCCTAAGCATGCAATATTTCCCCTAATGACAGCTAAACCATAACTAACTCTACTTTACATCTCTTAATCCTAGCATAATGATCATATCCTAAAGTATACTTTTCTTGGTTACAAGTCTCCATGATTTATCCTTATCCACAATCAAGCATGGCCACATCTCCACGTGTTCTTCATTATAACTCTAATTGTGGCCCAAAATGTAGCTAAGTACCGAGCTTGTTACGCCTAGGTGCAAACCTTTGTGCTCTTCCCTGGAGCTACTTTGGTGTGAGCCTTTACACCTTCTTTGGCGTGCGTACGACAAAACCCTTCATGTCTTGAGTACTTAGTATTATAAATTCTCAACCTTTCCCCATACTAATTTGATTTCCTCCCTCGAAATTCTTCATTCTTTCCATACAAAATTCCATTGATCCAAAAATAAGCTAAGGAAAAAACGTTGTATTTTGTAATAACCTAAATTGTTAACTAGAGGAGTTAGGGAACTCTGCATCTATCTCCCCCTTTAACTTCTTCCATGCCTCCAATTCAGCCATTTATTTTCTTAGCACTTCCTCCACTATGTTGGGTACTTATTGGCATAATTTATTCAACCTTCCCCTTGAGCTCTTCTATGACCACCACCAACTCCATGAAAATTCCCTCAAACTCATCCATACATTCTATGATAGAATCTCAAAGCTCACTAATCTGAAATTCTATCTTCTCACACTTGGTCTTTATCTTATCCTTCTACATTGTGGTGTCGATTATCAGCTGGAAACACTCTATCTTATTCATCAAGACCTCATGTAGGGACTTTAGGATGGCCACTTCATCTGTGACTCATGCATCAATAACAAGCTCACATTTTTGAAAACTATTGAAACCCCTATCTGCTAATATGTTTACCTCCTTGAGTTGGGTGAGAAAATCCTCTAACTCAGTAATCCACACTTCAAATAAATCTTGTTTATTTCCTTATCCTTCATAATATCCTCTATTGTGGGTCCGCACCATCCTTGATGTTAACCAGCAACATCCCCACCAAGTCTTCCAAATATTCCATCTCATCATTATAGTCCATCTTGGCTTGGCTCACTAGTGCCAGAAATTATTCCAAAACATTCTTAACCGAGCACCAACTCGATCATATGCTTCTTTTGTCCATAATTTTTCACCCTTAAAACCATTGTGCATTCTTTTTATTTCCTTTTCCTTCCCCTTTTGATCTATGACCAAGTTCGAATAGTCACCCCTGCATCCAAGCTCTACCTTATGACTTCTGAGGACATATTTTGCAACGCATTGCATGCCTGCTCATCTGTAAGGTGGTTTAGATCCACCACTTTATAATTCACCCCTTTCCTCTTCTTCAAATGGATGGTCTCGATCACATGATTTTTGACCTCGAACTTGGGATCCTCTGCATGACAATGTAGATTCCAACTTATCATTTATTGGTCCTTTTTATGCCCCCATCCTAGTCTAAGAGATCCCAAGAATGTAAATTTTCTAGGGAAAGAATGCTCTGGAATCGTACATTTAACACCTTCGGGGTTTTTTCATGAAGTCCATATGGGGGACCTAGACATATACCTCTTCCTTTCTACCTTGCACTTTGAGTGTTGATTCCTTGGGGTACTTGATCCTGTAGCAAACCCTTTATCCTCCTTCATCATCACAAATGAGTTTCCTTTATTCTTATCTCTTATTTCGGTGGGTTGGATAGGTGAATTTTATATCATGGGACTCTTCACAGGTTCCTCTATTGTAGGTGTCTTTACCTTTTCACGCTCATCAACTATTGCCTTGGCCTTCTCCTCGACCCTTCTCTTCTCCTCCTCCTCAAGCTCCACCTTGAGTTCCTCTCTAAATGCAAGTGTGATCATCTTCTGAGCCTGTCTCCATCATGCAGAACTAGAGACATCATGTACCTTAGGATTTTTCTACTGGATCTTCTTCCTTGGGTTGTTTAACTTCTACGTACTCTTGTTGTGAAGCCTTGGCACTGCCCTATTATGATGTACATGCACCCCCACTACTACTCTGGCATGAATAATACTTCCTTTTCTTAGAAGTGTCCAATTTCCCCTCACTTCTTCTTCTTCATCCCCTTCTTCTAGCTAGACCACTTTCAAAGGGGATCATTTCCTCTCTTGGCCTTGGAAAGGTGGAGTCTGTAACCTCCACTTTAACTCCCCTTGCATCTTAGGGTGCATCTGTAAAAACACTCGGTGGATGAAGCCCTTGATAGTGACATTGATCTATGAATGTAGATCCAGGAAGTCTTTCTCCAAGACTTTGACATACGCCGGCCTCGCATAGTACTTGTATGTCGTGCAAAGGGTATGAACATCGAGTCCACTTTTTTGGTATCAATTGTCAACTTCTACACATATTTCATCCGATTAATAACACACTTCATCTATTTCACATTGAATGAAAATGGAATTTTTCACCATGTCCCCATTTATCCATTGGCCATTTTAAATTTCACCAAGCTGAAGTGTTGCATAACTGCAAACTTTACCTGGTCCCCTACAATTGCTAGCAATTCAGGTAAAATATACCACTCATTCTCAAAGGCCTTGGGAAGTCTCTCATACCATTTGTTCATTCGGGTCTTATAGGAATTTGTAATGGATCCATATAAGTGAACTGCAAAATTGCATCGCAAGAGATGAGTATGATGGTGGGTAAATCCACACATTCCCATCTAGTCCATCGGGGATGACAATTTCCCAAAATATGATTAATAGTAGGATGGACCCCCATGTGATCTTTTCTCTAGCTTCATTCTGCACCTATGTTTCCTCAATGATACTCTTTGCAATGAATTGTGTGAAGTTATAATATGCTCATTTTGATACTTTGTACACAATGTACAAGTATCTTATTTTTTATTTTTCCACTACTCTACTATGCCCAATTTATAGCTAATAAGTCGAGTAGTGACCCTTAATGTCGGGTCATCTAGATCTGTAATGACCTGAGCCCTTCCCCCTTCTCATAATTCAATTGTTTCACCAATTCTTCAATTTTCATGTTGGCACATAGGTCAAGTACCATATCCTTGTCGGTGTTTTGTAGTCACGTCACTCTCCTTATCAATTAGCCCATAATTCATATTTTCTCCCCACAAAGTAGAAAAATTCCTTGTGCACCCATGACATTAACCACCTGAAGAGAGGGGCAGGTTTAGTGAAGAAGGGAAACTCCCATAGCTACAAAACTCCAATTTTATGCAACTCTATTGCACCAAGTCATCAACCCTAGGGTTTCGATCTTGTCTAATCCTAAGACGTCTTTAACCAGATCTACCCACATCAAATTTGCATGTTCTTTTATTCTTTTGTTGAACTCGCTAATTTTTCACCTATATAGCTTTGAACTCCAATTCGTATTTTGATGACACCCGGGGCATTGCATTTCGAATATATCTCTACATGTTCCTCCTTCTCCACCACCACTCTCTTGGTTCATGCCTTTCTTGGTGCCATTTTTGTTTCTTCACTTCATTCCCTAGGTGTTCATTTTCTCCTTATCCACCGAGCTCTCGACTTCGATAGCTTCACTCTTATGTAACCCCTATTGCCTCACTATTTACTCCACTGCCACTCCATAAGGTCTCATCACAGTTTACAAAATACCACTAGTTCATAAAATTACTTCACTTCTTTATCACACCCTTGTCACACTTCAATCGCTCGAGAGCACAATTAATTTTGAAGGAAAGGTAGTTAAAATGACTACCCTCACCCCCTATTTATAATTTTTCATGACCTCAATGTCCTTTTGACCCATGCATCTTAACATTAATTTTTAACAAAGTACTATTTTCCACTTAAGTAAACTTCTAGAACGCTAACACTAATTCACATCCACAAACCTCTTCCATGCACCTCACTATGCTTTGAAGTACTTAACCTCTACGCTATCCACTAAGTAATTTCCCATTCTGCCACCTACCTCACATTACAATGTGTGATTTTGTTTCTCTCCTACGTGGTCTTTAATCATCTCAACCTTCCTCAAAACACCTCTAGTACAAACCATTTTTTTACCTTCGTACCAATATCCTAGAAGGAGTTTTTAATCAATCCAACCTCCCTTAGAAACGTGCCAACCATTTTCCACATTATACTTCAATCCACCCCACACTAAATGTATGCGCGGTCCTCTACACATGGAATCACTTAAAATGTAATTAGCTACTGGCACACTAATGTGCAACACAACACAAGACTAAAAAGACAAAGCTTAGGCTGCGATGAAAGGAAACACATATAAAGTAAAATACATTAAAGTAAAACCTAAACTAAATACCAACACTACCTTATTACAAACACCAAGAATACTTATTTATAAGAGGTATTTAACCTAATCCCATTAAATTAAATGGGGAACCATGTGCCATCTAAAGATTTTAACTAGAAAGCATCGATTCAAGTATAGAGGTCACAAAATATGGTCCCAACCAATGCACTTGGAACTTTCCAAGATAGCACAAAAACTTGGAGTCATACAAAGGAACCATCTATCCAACTTCAAGTTTTTTGTTCTTAATGTGTCGATCATGTCACGCCTTCTATCTTACTTTTTGTCTTTAAGCTCTAACAAGCTATAGTGTGTCTCTCATCTAACTGCATCAATTTTTCTATGCACTCTTCAAGTTATTTCTCATCAACCAATCCTCCTACATGCACAATATGTAGGGATGGTTATATGAACTCAACCGATAAAATAGCCTCTACACCAAACACCAACTGAAAGGGTGTTACTTTGATACTTCTATTGTAGATTATTCTATATGACCAAAGTACAACTTTAATCCCAATCTTTCCTTCCAACATCACATATCTTTGTCAATGTGTGGCTCAAAATCTTGTTGAAAGCTTTAGTAGTTCCATTAGCTTGTGGGTGATAGGGTGTAGTCTTATGATGTGCTACCATAAACTCTGCCAATAATATTCTAATAGTTTTATTTAAGAAATGGGTACCCCTATCACTTGTTAAACTCAATGGACATCCATACTTGTTTATGATATTCTCCCAAAGGAACCTTCTGTAGTAGCTACAGTGAAATCCTTCGCAAATGCTCCTTCTACTCACCTTGTAAGATAATCTATACAATTAATGATGTAACGTGACCCAATCTTGTGCGTCGGTGTGGAAATAGCACCCATGAAGTTGATTTTCCATTTTTCAAAAGGTTACGCACTTATTATAGTCCTCAATTGCATTTTATCTCTATGCTCAGGCTTCCCAAGGCACTGGTAATGATCACAACCCTTGGCATATTCTATGCAATCCTTATACAATGTTTCCCACCACAAACCAGCCATCGAATCTTACACGTGGTGGCTCACCTTGCATAGTGTCCACCAATAATCCCTCCATGAGATTCCTCCATAATACCCATGCACTCATGTTCTAGTACACACCAGCACAAAATATCATCTCGGTCAAGTTTGTATAGATCTCCACTAATCAAAATGTAAGGCTCAGTGTAAATGGCAAGTTGTTTTCTTTCTATTCTTTTCATTCCATCAAGCACCAAACTTGTTTGTAAAAAGATAGAAATATCCTCCAAATCAGAGGACATATGTTGTAATATGAAAAAATATGCATCTAAAATTATGTCTATAATGCTCTGCCAATCCTCACCTAAATTAATTCTTGAAAAATGGTCAGGCCTTGAATTACTCTTTCCTGGCTTTACTACGTCTGAAAAGTCAAACTATTGAAATAACAAGTTCCACAAACATATGTGCCCCTTCAAAATAGGCTTGTTTACTAAATACTTAAGTTTCATGTGGTATATGTAAAATATAAATGGAGTAGCCAACAATTACTTCCTAAACTAATGCGATTGCACAAATCATAGACAACTCTTTGCGCTCCCTTTGTTGTGTAATTACGCTCAACTACGAGTTAACTTTATGTTTGCAAAACACAAGGGATAATCAACAATCCCTTCTCTAAGATATGCTAGAACTACTCCAATTTCCATCCCTAATGCATCCACATACACATGAAAGGGCTTTTCCCAAGAGGGAAAGCATAAAATGGGCGCAGTAGTAAGATTCTCCTTCAACGTATCAAAATCCACTTGTTGCACCTTATCCCAATGAAATCTTCCCTTATGCCTCAACAATTCTTCCAAAGGTGTAGAAATCCTAGCATAGCTTTTGATGAACTTTCTGTAGTAACCTGTATGTCCCAAAAACCTGACACTATGCTTTGATTTGTAGGCTCCTCCAAATCCAAAATAACAACAACTTTGGCAGGATCCACCAATAAACCTTCCTTGCAAATAATATTACCTAGAAATGTGCCAAAGAGAGTAGCAAAGACAGATTTCTTAATGTTTGGAGAGATGCTTAGTTATCTCTGTACTCTAAAACATTAATCTTAAGTTTTCATAATGATATTTCACCAATCCATACATTGTTCAATCATCCAAGTACACTTGTAGAAACTTATTAATAAAGTCTTCAAATGCTTTCACCACAATGCGTGAAAATACAACAAGCACATTATTAAGTCCAAAGGGCATGACCGTGTAAGAAAACTTCCCTGGGAAATGTTGAAAGTAGTCTTATATTCATATTATTTTGCAATACATACCTGGGGATACCCTAAGAATCCATCTGTAAAAAAGTAGATTTCACACCCTGCTACAACTTCTAAGATTTCCTCAGTAAAAGGCATTGGAAAATGATCTATAACACATGCAAAATTCAAATATTTGTATTCTACACAGATCCTTATCCTCCCATATTTCTTAATACTAATCACCATTGGGCTAACCCATTCAGAATCTTCAATGGCCTCAATGATCCTAGATTCCAACATTTTATCAATCTCTTCTTTCACCTTCATGTGCAGATTAGGATTCATCTTATAAGGCATTTTCCTAATTGGGTGCACACCTTCCTTAAACTTAATATGTATCTCTCCCAATGAGTGATGAGCCCTTTCAATTCATAGTACCCATGTGGGAACAAATCCTAGAATTCACGCAATAACTAAATTATCTTTGAAACCTCTTGGTATTTCCAATAAGCAACAATGATTTCTTCTTTTGGATCTACTTCTGTGCTAATTTTGACCTTCTTTGTCTTCAAGGGCTCATGGTAAGTGCATGACTTCTCATCTATACTATTCAAGAATTCGTGCATACCCTCTGTGTGATCAACATCTAGGTTCTCTATTTCCTCATCATCTATCAGGTACACCATTTTTCCTTTTTCTTTTTCAAAGTAGATGGGCTCAAAATGTACTTCATTTGTTTCTTCTTCTTCAAAGCATGCCTCCAAATCAGGTTCCCCTTACAAATCTAGGATGATGTCCTTAGCTTTTGAACTATCTCCTAGAGTAAGGCACTTGACTACCTGTAAATCTTCATTCACTGGTGGTTTAGAAGATAGATAAATCTGAATAACACCTATCGTCAACTCTTGTCTAATGATGTAACTCTGAATAAACATACCATGTGTATGCACAACCTTGTAAGGTAGAATAGAAATTATGCACCCAGAGTGAATGGGGTAAATAATTTGAGCCTTGTTTAAGCTCTCGACATTCCTAAATTTGGTATGAGGCGATTTATTCCCATGATAGTCACAAATATTTGAAGGTACATTGTTTCGAGAAATATAATACGAACGTGATTCTTACTTGGTTCCCCTCTATAAGATTATCCAGATATCATCCACCAATGTGCTATTGTCCCATGTAAGTTATATATAAGCATATTCCTTTTTTTTACTTCACAGTCCACTAGACTTACATAGTGTGCAAAAATACATCGTGGTTACATTCCCGAGTGTAACTTGGTAACTTTCTTCCTCTCAAACACCTAACCAAGTGCGCCTTGACAATTCGAGTCACAAGTGCCTTTCAATTCTCTTCCAACCAACTCATAAGTCTCATATTCCTAATTATCATATGCAATGTTATTCATATCACTCATGGACTGAGCATCATCCCACTGAATGACTCCATCTCTCAATGGTTCAATAACCTCTAGGTCTCTGATGGTGTGCACATAAATTTTATTTATGTCCTCTTCTCCCAAAGGCTCTAAATAAGGTGCAGAACTCCCATCTATTAGTGGAATAATTACGTGTTCCTTCCTATTTTTTCTCAAAATTGATGTATCCCTTGTTGAATCGAAAATTATCAGTGTTCACATAACACTAAGGGCACCCAAGTAATGCTCGAAAACTATCTACCTCGGAAAGTGTTAAGACTTCAAAATCCCCAATGAACTTGGCCCCTTAAATGGTTATCGCAGCATTCTTCAAAACTCCAACAGACATAGATTTATTTCTATTTACCATGTACAACATATTTGAAGATGGCTACAATGGTATTCTACCCATCTAATTCCATGCATCCAAAGTAAGAACATTGACATTTTCACCTATGTCAATTAGTATGTTGCTTAGGATCCATCCATCAACTACCACATTCAACGTGATTTCCTTGTCATAGTCAAGACTATGAGGGGGAAAATTAGCATGCAAGATCTTCCTCTCACGCTGACTCCTAGTGTGTGATATCTTTCCTCTCAACCACTCTCCTAACAAGGGAATGATATTTTCCTAGTGCATAATCTTACATACCTCTTTGACATCATCAACATCCTTTTGAGGGATCTTAGCATTCTTCTCCTACTCTAACTTCTACGACTACTCTTTTAAGAATTGGATCTACCCTTGCAAACTCCTAAAGCTACATAGTTTCCTAGTAAACCTCCTTCTGATAATTTGGATCTTGATACATTCCATGTAATACTTATTCTCTTCTAATGAGAGGCCTCTACCTCGGTATTTCTTAATCATGCATAGCTTCATTACATGTAGTTACTAATATAGGTTCCAACTCAAGATTAGGTGCTACCATAGGCATGAATAGGGGTTCAATACACTTCACACTAACCATTCATGTGCCCTTTTCCTTCTTATGATTCTAGCTCATGTGATCATACAAATCAGGGCACTCCTCATACTTATGTTTCTTTCCACACCACGAGCATTGCAACAAATCTAGGAATTCACACTTGTAGTGATCCGTAGATCCACAATTGAAACAAGTTCCATGAGGAAGTCACTCCTTCCTCCACCACGACCACTACAGCCTCTGAATCCTCTGTGAAAACTTCTTCCCCTTCCTCTTCCATCTTCACACCCTTCATGCTAATGCCCCTCATTCTTATAAATATTCACAACGCTGGTCTCGACAAACACTAATATCAATTGCATCATGAGTAATAGATGTACAAATATTACAATAGAAAGACACATTCTTATGGAGTGCACGTTGTAATAACAAGAATCTACTTGGATCATGATCCTTGTGATAGATTTCACAATCTATCATCATGGTGTGCACCAACTTTTGAGGGAAACTATCTTTGGTGTGTCCTTCTACTTCAAAATTTGTACACCAAAGTCTGCTGCAAGTCTCATGTGATAAGTTTGTAGACAATTTTTCAAGTTACTTTTCCATGGAAGCAATATTTACCTAAAAAAGGGACTTACCCTAGTATCAACACTTCTAATGGCCTCGGACGTCAAGTAACCCCAAGGTCTCACGTAGATCAATGCAAGTCTTATGTGAAATCTCTTGTCTCGAAAGGTGTTATCAATCCTCAAACGAACCACCGATCATGTTGAGAGCGATGGATATCATAAGATAAATTTGACAAGAGAGTCTTTTTGGTGCCATTTTTGAGCCTTCAAGATTTTGCCTTAATTTTCCTTCATTCTACATGCTCTAAAGCATTTTTCTCTTGAAACTGGTGGCCTACAACTTTTCCCTCCAGATTGAATGCCTTGAAAAGCTCATAAACTTGTTGTTTTGTCCCAATTTGAATGAAATCAGCATGTGTACCCTATTTTGTGCCCTATTTTTTCAAAAATCCGTGGGCCTCTATTGTTTTTCCATTTTTCCCGATCATGGATGCTTGAAAATGATCAATTTATGCTTGTTTTCCTTTGAAAATCTATCCCCATGGTTGTAAATTGCTTTGAATCACTTTCCATTTGTCTTTTGATCGAAAAAATCCTTCACCCATGAAGAAAAAATCAATTTTGGGCATCCTTGGCATTTTCTATGTTTTTTACGGTCAGACGGGCGTCATTTTCCTGTCAAATTCATCTTCAACATTCTAGGGCATCGCTGGAAACTTTTGCGTCTTTTGATAGTCATACAGGCATCCTTTTCCCGTCAAATTTTATCTCAAACATCTTCTCATACGTGGTCGTTTGTGGTTGGACAAGATTCAGTGGGTCTGCTTGAAAAACTTAACATTTTTGTGTTTTGGAAAAATTTACAAGTTTCCCCTATAGCTTGGTAGGCCCCAGAGGAGGTACACATGTTGCAGGCAGAGTGAAAGCAGACGGATGGGTCATTTTTTGCCTTAAGGAAATTTGGAAGAAAGAGTTAAAGTACAAAGAAAATGCCTAGGGCCTGCAACGAATCAAAAGTGGACACATGGTGGCTTCAGAATGTAGGCCCGCAATGAAATAAAATGGAACACGTGGTGGCTTCAGAGTGTAGGCCCTCAACGAATCAGAGGTGGACATGTGTCATGTTTTCATCAAAAGTGGGATAGAAGGTCGAGGTGGACACGTGTCATGTTTTCATCAAAAGAGGGGAGTGCGTGTCTGCCGGAGGAAAAAGGGAAATGCTGCCTTTTTGGCAAGGTGAGCTAAAGTGGTAAATTCAGATGTGGCTCCGCATTGAATCAGAGGGAGACATGTGTCAAAAGCAATGCAAGAGGGGAGTGCGGGCTACCGGTGAGTTTTGAAACTTTTGAAATTTTTGAGGAGTTGAGTAAAGTTTAAAAGGAGGAATGCAAGCCCAGCTGGTCGGCTTATTGCCATGTGTCAAGGATAGAAGTGGAAGTGTGGGTCTGCGGGGAAAATTGTGAAAATTTTCCTATTTTTAAAAAAGGGTGGAAATGTGAAGAATCGAGCCATGATACCAATGGGGCCTACCTTAAGACATGTGTCAAGCTCGAAGGGGTGGAGAAAAATGTCAAATTTTTACATTTTTCAAAAAAGTTAAAATATCAAAAACTGATCTCAAACCCATTTCCAATCACATTATGACACGTGGAGGGCTCAGATTGAAGGGAAAAAGGAAAATCAATGGTAACTATGCATTTTTCAATTTGGCCACCATTTTTGCTCCAGGAAGTGTAGAAATGTGATTTTTTGCATCAATTTTGATCAAATTTTTGGTGAATTCATGTCATTTTTTCCTTCAAGGATCAATGGAATCGATTTGAAAATTCAATTTGTAGATCTAAGGTACTTTTGAAATTAAATTTTGTTTGGGCTCGAGCAAAAACGTGAAATCTCATATCCAAAAGTTACAAAGGCAAATTTTGGAGGGATAAGGATGAAATAATGAAAGGAAGGGGGTCTGCATGCTTTAAGGAGGAAAAATGTGCTCCCAGTTGAAACTATGATGCAAATTTTGCAATGACTCGCCTTTTCTAAGCACTGCAACTTTTTGAACGTTTTCATGTTAGATGTCCCTTTCTGCAAATCATGAGTGAATTTGTAACAAACTAAGATGTCATAGGATATTATTTTCTTGGGAAAGAAGGATCAAATGTAATAGAATGTTATATAATGCATGTTTTTTGACATGTAAAGGGTCAGGAAATTGAAAATCATGAGAAAATTTTGAGAGAAGCTCATCTTCTGAGAAACCCTCCAAAAAACCTGGTTAATGTCTTTTGTGTTAGATCTTCATTCATGTTGAGTTGGTTACAAGTGTATAGCCATCACACAGCTCTGAGATTGTTCCTAAAACTCTCCCCTACTAATGAATCTAACAAGATTTTGAATTAATCTATGTTATTTTGGGCAATATGATGTTTGTTATCATGTTTAAATGTCTACAAACAATTTTCCTTGTTCTTATTACAATCTTGCATTACAATCTTTAGGAATCACACAGATCTCATCCTTATTGATAGTTTAGTGGAATTTGTAATTTTATTTATCAAGAGAGCTTTCATATGGCATTAAAAATAAGCAATTTAAAATCGTTTTACTTCATTTGTTGACATAGATTGCTTGTAAGCCTTTGGGGGTACCTTAGGCATGATTTGATCAGAGATTTTGATGTTAAATTAAGTCCTTTAACTCAAGATTTTTGTTGAGGTCTAAAATATTGTGTAAAGAGTGCAAGCCTAGGCCTTAGTTTGTGTACCTCTTCTAGTTGAAAAAACATCCTGACTATTTTGAAGCATTTTATCTTATAGTTGTTCAAATATTGTAGAGGTTGTCAAAGATCTGGCATAGTCAAGTTTGTCTTGTCAATATCCCACCAAAAATCATTCTAAATAACTGATCCTACTCCATACTCCCCCTATTTTGACCTGTATACCCATAGAAGATCTAAATCCATTTGCTAAAGTATGCAGAACATATCAGGATTTCAAAATGTCTTCAGTAACCCTTGCCTTGCATTGAAAATATCTCCATAATCTAGGAGTGACAACTTGTGAAAGTCATATTTGGAGTTTTGATCATAATTTCCCAAGGCCCCTTCATACTATTTGCACAAATTGAGGGATATCTTCATCTCCTTCACCATTTGAGGGTTACAAAATAGGTCCTCTTACCTTGGTTGAAAGGCACAACCTAAAACAATTAGGACAAGATCAAGTCCTATTTGAGTGTAATCCATCTCTCCACAAATCTAAGTGCTAATTAGATCACATCCTTAGCTAGAAAATGACATACATAATGGTCTATTTGTCTTCAAGATTCATGCCATATCTTTGATCGCTCATACTTGAAAAGGAGAACAAATTTGGGTACAACACCGGTGACACCATTGCTAGGGACTTGTTGAAAATATTTGAGATATTTGGATACATGTCAAACCCAGTAATGTTTCTTACAAATGCTTTGCATGCAAGTACATTGTTGAAGCATCATTTTATAATCAGATTTGTAAGGATTAAGTGAAGATATAAAATTTGCCTACAATTTTATCAGTTTCAATGAGTAGTTACACTTCATTTGCATTTTTGGTTGATAGATTCAAGAAAAGGAAGGTCCGATCTATAAAGTGTGGCAATATTTTCAGTCTTTGATAGGTATTTGTGAGTATTTTAGTGCATTTTCAAAACTAGGGTGAAATTCCTTATGGCGACTCCATGTTGTTTAGATCTTGAAAAATACTAGTGTCTAGGATTTCTGTTATTTTTTGGTGTTGATAATCTCTGCAAACTTGGAAGGAAGAAGATCTCTCTTCAGGAGGGACCCAAGTAGAAATTTATTTCAAGAATTGGGAAAATAAGTTTTAGAGGAAAGAAAAGTTTGGAAGGTTGTTGAAGGTCAGACATCAAGCAAAGGAATATCCATTGGTGAGAGAGATCAGCCTTTAGTAGAGGATTATCACTCTTCTTCCAGTGATTCTGATTCAAGCAATCCTCTCATAAACTTGTTTACTTCAACTAGTAAAGGTCCTTCTGTTGTACCTAGTAAGTTCCTTTTTCAAACTGCACCTGTGTGTTTCAATTCTAGTAAAATTTTCCAAGAAAATCAACACCTAGAGAATACCAATCTTGTGAACCACATTCTTGAGCCCCAAATACCTCTCACTCCTCATCATTTTGTTTCTCCTCCAAGATCACCGCCTCAAAATCATATGGCTCAGCCTCCACCTAGGCCTCCATTTGTTGTTAACACCTTTGGTCCTATAAACTTTAAAGGAATGGATGGTTATCCTAATGTTGTCCCATAAGATGTCGGGAATAGATTGCCAAAGTTCAAAGGTAACAATGCAATAACCGGTGATCAACATCTCAATCTTTTTGTTAACATGATGGAGGAATTTGAGATTGACCATGAAGATGTGTATATTAAATTTTTCATTCATACACTAGAAGAGGATTCAAGGGATTGGTACAAGGCTCTGCCTGATAATTCTATTGATTCATGAACTGAATTGAACAATGCATTTAGATTGTAATATGGTGATAAGACTGGTCTTAGGTTTCTCTTTTCTGAGTTTGAAAATATCAAGAATAACCCTAATGAATCAGTTCATGACTTCAACACAAGGTTTAACAAAACTTTGAGAAGGTTTTTAGTCAATTTGAATCCATGTGATTAGTCATGCTTGATCAAATATGCAAATGTATTTGATAAGAGGGCATCATATTACCTAAGAGATAAGAACCCTACTAATTTGGGGCAGGCCTTCACCATGGCACTACTGATTGAAAATAACATTAAGGCCTTTAGGAAACCTCTCAAGAAAGATGGTGTAAAGCTGGTAAACCCTGACAAGCCTCAAGAAAGCAAGAGTGTAGACTTGGAGGAAGTGGTGAAGACTTTGGCAGGGGCTATCAAAGATATTTCCTACAAGTTGGCAAGAGTTGAGAAGGGAATTGGGTAGACTTCACAAGGTTAGAAAAAAGCACAAAACCATGATAGATTTTCCAATCATCCTAGGGGTGATCAAAGATTTGATGATCGAGGAAAAGGACCTATGGGGCTGGAAATAGACATCCTCAAGCATGTGAAGGAAGACTGTTACCTGATCCCCTAACTGCTAGGGTTGCTGCTATTGAGGAAGTTGCTGATATTGATTGGTGTGATAGGTGTTTTCTACCCCATCCTCCATGTGAAGTGGACCAAAAATATGGTGAAGCTGGTAATGATGATGGTATTGATGATGATATCTATATGGTGGGCTGTTCTTCAAGCTCACATGAAGGAGCAACATCAACTATGGTAATAAGTTCAAGGACAACTGCAACCTTTTAGGATTGCATCAAATGGGTACAATTCTTCCTTTCCCTCATACTCTTGAAGTTGATGTAGTGAAAGCTTTTGAAATTCCTAACAATGACTTTTAATATTTAAGATCTTTGATGATTAAGTAGTATGATGATGGTATCCCTTCGAATGAAGATAGACAATTGTTAATGAATGTTGTTGTGGCTCAAGAGAAAGAGTATAATACCAGAGTAAGTTTGTTAAGAAATTTCGGACTCAAGCTAAACCAAAAACACCCTTGCTTACAAGTATTCCCAAAGAATCTCCTAGAAGAGAAGCACCTTCCAAAAGCTCTATTGTCCCAAGTTACCAAGAACTCCATGCCATCTAATGAATTTGTTTGTCTCCCTTCCAATTTTACCCTACCTAAGAATGTTCCCTATGACATAGCCTGTATTGAGCCAAATCAAAGTGAGTGTTCCAATCATTGAATTGCTTTGGATTCCCGAGCACAAGAAGAGAGCATTTGAGTACCCTGGTTTGAAAGAGGAGAAGAGTGCCCGAAGTAGAAATGAAAACGTTGTTAAAACTCCTCCTCATATCATTGCAGACTTGAGACACCATAAACAGTAGATGATCTTGAAGAAACACCGAGGTATACTTGGGGACATCCTTGGTTGATTACCAATTGAATTTTGATCCATTCTTTACAACTTTGATCATAAAGGATAGACTACTTCACAATTGTATGTTTGATTCAAGTGCATCATGTAATGTCATGCCTCTAGAAGTCATGAATGAGTTGGATATCAAAGTGACACGTGAAGCCTATGGAAAGTGTCGCCATGGACTCAAGAGAAGTGTCGGTAGTTGGTTGTGTGAAGGGTTTGGTGGTGCAACTTACATCTTATCTTGGGAGGAACTTAAAATTAGATGTTGTGGTTGTTGATTTCCCTACCAAATGGGGTATGTTATTGTCAAGAAAGTGGGCTGAAAGTTTTGGAGGGAGTTTTCTAATAGAGATTTCTTTTTCCACCATTCCCATTGAAGGTATCCTTTTCAAAATCTATGGAGAAAAGAAGATGTTTCATCTAATTGAGGATCCAAACAATGCTTCTTATGAAGTATTGTTTGATAATGTTGATGTTGATAATTTTATTGGGTTTTCTAATTGTAAGGAGCACAAGATGGATCAATCAAAGCTCCTTGAACAAGTAGGTTCTCCTTAGACCTTTCTATTTGATGGAGCTTGCTCCAAATTTGGAAATGGTGCTGGTGTAATTCTGATTTCTCCTAGCTTGGAAGAATTTGTTTTTTCCTTCAAGCTTAATTTTGAATGTACTAACAACATTTCTGAGTATGAAGTCTTGTTGTTGGGTCTAATAATTACATGGAAGTATGGTGTCAAGGACATAATTGCAAAAGGATATTCAGAGCTAGTTTTCAAACAAATAAGAAAATTGTATGCTACAAAAAATCAATGGATGAAATAGTAAAAACATGCAGTTTGGGATCTAATTGAGATGTTTGATTCCTTCAATATTGTGCATCATGACAGAAGTTTCAATGTTACTGCTAACAAGTTGGCAGTTTTGGTCAATATTTGGAAATTACACCATTTCACCTTATTGTGAGTAAAATGTTGAAGTGTTAACTAGGCGCTTGTCCCGATAACATCAAGCATTGGCAAGTGTTTAATGATGATTCTCAAGTGCAAAGGTTATTACAAAATCAAGTTGAGTTTATAGATCATAATATTGATTGGGAACCAATGGTGTGTGTGATTGAAGGAAGAGAGACTTTGGTTGGAAAGAATGTTATCCAATTAAAAACTAACACCATTCCTAGAGGTCTTGTTACACTTGAGTCAAATTTTAACAATGTTGATTGTATCATCAATAGAAACATGTCTCCGCCTCAAGGGATGTGGAAGAGCATAACTTGGGAACTAATGATAAACCAAGAAAAATTTGGTTGGGCAGCAGTCTAAACAAAGAGGAAAAATAGTCATAAGTTTAACTATTGAAAAAATATCAAGCTGTCTTACTTGGTCTTATTCGAGTTGAAAGCATATAGAGAAGATTTGTTTCAGCATGAGATTCCTCTTGAAACAAATTCCAAACCATTCAGAAAAAATTAGAGGCTAATTAATCCACTCCTCTCCATGAAAATGCAAGATCAATTGTAGAAACTAAAGGAGGGATGGATCATTTAGCCCACAAGGTATTCATCTTGGGTTGCAAACATTGTGCGTCAGAAAAGAAAAATGGAGATATCAGACTTTGTGTAGACTTTAGAAATTTGAATAAAGCTTCATTGAAGGAAAATTATCCTTTTCCAAACATGGAAAAAATGCTGCAATTAGTGACTAGATCTGAACTATTGTCTACCTTGAATGGTTTCTCTGCTACAATCAAGCTATTGTCAAGGAGTCAGAAATATTTAAAACTACCTTTACCACTCCTTAGGGAACATATGTTTATGTAAGAATGCCTTTTGGTCTTATGAATGCTAGAGCTACCTTTCCAAAGAGCAATGGATGTTGCTTTTGCTGGTTACATAAATGACTTCATTGCAGTTTATCAGGATGATGTGATTGTATTTTCAAGGAGTAGAAAAGATCACTTGCAGCACTTGGAAAGAATGTTGATCAGATGTAGAGAATTTGGCATTTCTCTTAATCCAAAGAAGTGTCATTTTAGGGTGCAAAAGGCCAAGTTGCTTGGTCATATTGTTTCAAAGGCTGGTGTCATGATTGATCCTGAGAGGGTAGAAGCAATCAAGCAAGGTTCTAATTCCAAGAAAAAGAAGGGCATCCAATCCTTCTTTGGGAAGATTAAATTCATTAGAAGGTTTGTGTCAAATCTTTCTAAATTGACTCTTCCTATTACATGCATGTTAAAGAAAGACCAAGTTATCAAGTGGGAGGAGGGTGCTATTCAATCTTTTGAAGGAATCAAAGATGCACTTAAACATGCACCTGTCTTGGCAGCTTTGAATTACAAGAAGCCTTTCCAAATCTTCTCCTTGCTTCTAAATATACCATTGCATCTTTTTTTTTTGCAAAAGGATGAAGATGGGGCTGAGATTCCTATTGCCTTCTTTAGCAAGGCTTTACAAGCTACTTTGAGTTAAAGTACACAATCATGGAAAAACAAGCATTTTCCTTGGTGAAAGTAACAAAGGTATTTCGGCCTTATATATTAAGTTCAAAGGTTGTTGCTTATGTTCCCCACACCATGGTAAAAGACATCTTATCAAAGATGGAGATCTCAAGCAAAAGATGTAGATGGTTGAAGAAACTACAGAGTATGACATGGACATCCAAACCAAAAATTTAGTAAGAGGTTTGGGTCTTACTAAGCTCATGGTGAGAGAAACTTTCAGACTATGGAAGTGAATTGAGTAGAGGAATAAATGGTAGATATTCTTGAAGTTGGTAAGTTCTCGAGTGGTACAAGGATGTAATCTTTTATCTCGAGACAATTATGCTACCCCGATCATTTAAATAAAAATTATAAAAGAGCCCTCAAGATGGCTTTCAAAAATACATCATCACCGACTTTGGGCTAGCTTGAAAGAACCCGAAAGTGTCCTCTTGAAATGTGTAACTGAAGATGAAGATCCCAAAATAGTTTTTGATTTCCATGGGGGATTTTGTGGAGGACACTTTGTTGGAAGGGTTACAGAACACAAAATTTTGAGAGCTAGTTATTGGTGGCCTACTCTTTTAAAATATGCAACCTTGCTAGTTAGAAGATGTGCAAGTTGTCATCATATCTCTGGAAGAATGAAAGCTTTAGGCTCCCTTCCTTTGCAGCCTGTATCAATTGAAGATCCTTTCAAACAATGGGGAATATACTTCATTGGTGAGATTTCAAACCCTTCTAGTGCTGGACATAGGTGGATTCTTGTAGCCAAAAATTACTTCACCAAGTGGGTAGAGGTAATCCCCACCAAGAAAGCAACACACCAAGTTGTTATGGACTTCTTGTTGAATCATATCATATGCAGATTTGGTGTGCCAGTAAAAATTGTTGCTGATAATGCCATGTGCTTCAGAGCTAAACCCTTAATGGAAATGTGCAAGGAGTATGGAACCAATCTAAATTATGCTTCAAACTATAACCCTCAAGGAAATGGACAAGCTGAGTCCAATAATAAGAACTTATTGAAGATCATTAGGAGAACCTTGGAGTTGAACAAGAGAAAATGGGGTGAACAATTGAAATTTGTAGTTTGGGCTGATAGAATTACTACCAAAAGAGCTACTGGTAAGAGCCCATTTGAGTTAGTGTATGGAACTCAAGCTCTGCTACCCTTACATCTGTAATTATCTTCATTTCAGTTTGTTCAACAACTTGAAGATCAAGAGGTCATCCATATGAAGCAAGGATTAATCAGATTGTTGAGTTGGATGAAGAAAGAAGAGGCTCCCACCTAAGGCATATCACATTTAGGGAGAAGTTGAAGAGGTTGTTTGACAAGAAGGTCACTCCTAGGGCCTTCAATGTTGGAGATCTGGTTTGTTATGGGATAGAATAAATCCAAATAAGAGAAAACATGGTAAATTTGATGCATTGTGGATGGACCCTTACTCCATTGATATCTTAATTGGTGAAAATACCTTTTTATCAAAGACTTAGATGGGGAATTACTTGAACTACATATTAATGGTAGGAATATGAAGAATTTATTCAATTAATCCCCAAGATTGAGGTATGCACCACTTGTATAGTGTATAGTCTTCGTTTTTGGCTCTATTTTTGTTGTTTTTGTCATTTATGGTTTGCCCTGTTCTTGGCAGCCATTTTTGTCAATTAGGTCTAGTTTTTTTTTCCCCTACTTTCATCACTCCATTTTCCCAATGGATTATTTTGGAAATTGGTCTACTTTTGTTCTTGTGGCACTCACCGAGAGTGCCCATCCCAGCAGAGCCGATGTTGGTGCCATTTTTGAGCTTGTAAGCTTTTTCCCTAATTTTCCTTCATTTTGCATGCTCTAAAGCATTTTTCTCTCAAAACTAGTGGCCTGCAACTTTTCCCTCTAGATTGAATGCCTTGAAAATATCATAAACTTGTTGTTTTGTCCCAATTTGGATGAAATCAACATGTGTGCCCTATTTTGTGCCCTATTTTTTCAAAAATCCATAGGCCTCTACTATTTTTCCATTTTTCCCAATCGTGAATGCTTGAAAATGATCAATTTATGCTTGTTTTCCTTTGAAAATCTATCCCCATGGTCATAAATTTCTTTAAATCACTTTCCATTTGTCTTTTGATCGAAAAATCCTTCACCCACAAAGAAAAAATCAATTTTGGGCATCCCTAGCATTTTCTGTGTTTTTGACGGTCAGACGAGCGTCATTTTCCCATCAAATTCATCTTCAACATTATAGGAATCACGGAAACTTTTGCATCTTTTGATAGTCATACAAGCATCCTTTTCCCATCAAATTTTAGCTCAAACATCTTCTCATACGTGGTCGTTTGTGGTTGGACAAGATTCGTTGGGTCTACTATAAAAACTTAACGTTTTTTTATGTTTTGGGAAAATTTGCAAGTTTCCCCACAACTTGGCATGCCCCAGGAGGAGGTAAACGTGTTACGGGAAAAGTGAAGGTAGACGAGCGGGTCATTTTTACCTTAAGGAAATTTGGAAGAAAGAGTTAAAATACAAAGAAAATGCCTAGGGCCTGCAAAGCAAATCAAGAGTGGACACGTGGCAACTTCAAAATGCGCAGCCTCGCAATGAAATAGAATGGAACATGTGGCATCTTGAGTGTAGGCCCTCGGTGAATTAGGGGTGGAAACGTGTCATGTTTTCATAAAAGTGGGATAGAAGGTCGAGGTGGACACGTGTCATGTTTTTATCAAAAGAGAAGAGTACGGGCCATCGGAGGCAATAGGGAAATATTACCTTTTTGGCAAGGTGAGTTAAAGCGGTAATTTGAAATGTGGCTCCACAATGAATCAGAGGGAGACACGTGTCAAAAGAAATGCAAGAGGGGAGTGCGGGCTACCGGTGAGTTTTGAAACTTTTGAAATTTTTGAGTTGAGTAAAGTTTAAAAGGAGGAACGCAAGCCCGCAGCGGTGGGTCAAAGCAATCACCATGTGTCAAGGGAAGAAGTGGAGGTGCGGGTCCATAGATAAAATTGTGAAAATTTTCCTTTTTTCCAAAAAGGGTGGAAATGTGAAGAATCGAGCCACGATTCCAATGGGGCCCACCTTGGGACACGTGTCAAGCTCGGAGGGGCAGAGAAAAATGTCAAATTTTTACATTTTTTAAAAAATGTTAAAATATCAAAAAGTGATCCCAAACCCATTTCCAATTGCATTGTGACGCGTGGAGGGCTCAGATTGAAGGGAAAAAAGAAAATCAACGGTAATTGTGCATTTTTCAATTTGGTCACCATTTTTGCTCCAAGAAGTGTGGAAATGCATTTTTTGTATCAAATTTTTAGTGAATTCATATCATTTTTTCCTTCAAGGATAAATTAAATCAATTTTAAAATTTAATTTACAGATCTGAGCTACTTTTGAAATGAAACTTTGTTTGGGCTCGAGAAAAAACATGAAATCTCTTATCCAAAAGTTGCAGAGGAAAATTGTGGAGGGATAAGGATGAAATAATGAAAGGAAGGGGGTTTACATGCTTTGAGGAGAAAAATGTGCTCACATTTGAAACTATGATGCAAATTTTGCAATGATTCACCTTTTTGAGGCACCTGGGAACTTTTTAACATTTTCTGTTAGATGTCCCTTTCTACAAATCATGAGTGAATTTGTAACAAACTAAGATGCCATAGGATATTATTTTCTTGGGAAATAAGGATCAAATGTAATAGAATGTTATATAATGCATGTTTTTGACATGTAAAGGGTCGGGAAATTGAAAATCACGAGAAAATTTTGAGAGAAGCTAATCTTCTGAGAAACCCTCCAAAAAAACTCGGTTAATGTCTTATGTGTTAGATCTTCATTCATGTTGAGTTGGTTACAAGTGTATAGCCATCACACGCCTATAAGATTCTTCCGTAAACTCTCCCGTTGATGAATCTAATAAGATTTTGAATTAATCTATGTTATTTTGGGGAATATGATGTTTGTTATCATGTTTAAGTTTTCCTTGTTCTTGTTGTAATCTTGCATTGGAACCTTTAGGAATCACACAGATCTCATCCTTATCGATAGTTTAGTGGCATTTGTAATTTTATTTGTCAGAGATATTTCATCGGCATTAAAAATAAGCAGTTTAAAATCACTATAAATTCATTTGTTGATAGATATTTCTTGTAAGCCTTTGGGGGTACCTTAGGCGTGATTTGATTAGAGATTTTGATGTTTAATTGAGTCCTTTAACTCAAGATTTTGTGTTGAGGTCTCAAATATTGTGTGAAGAGTGCAAACTTGGGCCTCCATTTGTGTATCTCTTCTGGTTGAAAGAACATCCTAACTATTTTGAAGCATTTTATCTGATAGTTGTTCAAATATTGTAGAGGTTGTCAAAGATCTATCATAGTCAAGTTTGTCTTGTCAATATCCCACCAAAAATCATTCTAAACAACTGATCCTACCCCATACTACCCCTATTTTGACCTATATACCCACAGAATATCTAAATCCATTTGCTAAAGTATGTAGAACATATCAGGATTTCAAAATGTCTTCAATAACCCTTGAATTGTATTGAAATTATCTCCATAATCTAGGAGTGACAACTTGTGAAAGTCAGATTTGGAGTGTTGATCATATTTTCCCAAGGCCCCTTCATACTATTTACACAAATTGAGAGATATCTTCATATCATTCACCATTTGAGGGTTAAAAATAGGTCCTCTTACCTTGGTTGAAATTCACAACCTAAAACAATTAGGACAAGATCAAGTCCTATTTTAGTGCTATCCATCTCTCCACAAACTCGAGTGTCGGTTAGATCACATCCCCAGCTACAAAATTACATACATCATGATCTATCTAACTTCAAGCTTCATGCCATATCTCTGATGCTTCTCATACTAAAAAGGAGAACAAATTTGGGTACCAACAAGTCTTAAAGCTCGCATCATACTCCCGCACACTCTCTCGACATGCCCCTGTTAAATATCATTGAGTACGATGATGCTTTTTTGCTCAAATTCAGGAATATGAAATTCTACCAAGAAGGCATCATGCAGCATGATATAATCCACCACCGTTTGATGTAGGTCATACTTTTAGTACCATCTATGCATGCACCCCCTGCAATATAGTTGAAAATCTGGAATTCCTTCCACTCCATGGAAGTGATCCCCTTAGTGCGCCATAGTAATTCACATTTGTGTATATGCTCTACAACATCCTCAACACCTTTATAATCAGGTAAATGAAGAGACATCTCATAAAATACTTATTGATGGGGTTGTGGTCCTTTCCCACTAGATCCAAAACCTTGATTCCCTCATGTGTTTCCTCCACCACTAGATCCACTACCTCCCGATTCTCTAAATCAAACAGATCCTCCTCCTGTAGCAGGTACAGGGCCTAAAGTAGTGCTACTCTATGTTCCCACCATTGTGCTAAACTGAGCTCTAATAGTCTTAGAAGTTTAACTACTTCTAGACATGATACCCACATTCTGCACACCCACACCTTGTCCAAATGATGTGCTTGACAAGATACCACCAAACACAGGAAATGTCTACGCGGCCATAGATGAATTCAATGAAAAATGATATCTACTTGATGTTTCTCGATTTCTAACACCAACACCAATTGGGCTATAAATACTTGTCTCATGAATTATAAAACCAAGTGCAAAGGTTTAGTCGATAGGTGGCTTTAAATTCACACCTAAAATCTATCTCCTTTCTTCATCTGATGAGATCTCATCATAAACTAATGGGGTTCTTCTTCCATGCTTTTCAAGATGGGGTAGTAGAGACTGTTCAGGTTCCACATCCTTTATGTGAACCTAAAATCCTTCATGTAACATCTACCTCCATACATCCATCGCTCAAACAATATTGCATCTTTTACCAATTCCCTCTCCCACGCTTCATTATATTTGAGACACAGTTCCTCTCTCTCTAATTCTATTGTAGTATCCTTGATCTCTTACCACACCTACTTCCACATGCCATGCCCGGTGGGAGTTTAGCTAGCCATAAGAAATGCTTCTAAACTCAGAGTGATGATTAAGATCTTAATAGCTAATAGTAAAGCACGCAAGAAATATCCTCTCAGTTCTCGAAATAACTCAAACTCATCAACCTTTGGGAAATAGTAAGTATAAACTACGTACTCCAACATGTAGCTAGTCAACACACCACTCCACCAATGATCCACAACACAAGTCCATATTGGATCAAAATCATATAGTCATTAATAATCTTCTTGGTTCCAAACACGAGCTTGATATTACCAAATATTCCTTGATGCATACGCTAACAACTATTCATATAATTCTACTAGAAAAAATAAAAAAAATCTCATAGAGCTCATTATACTGATGCTCCTCTACTCTTTTACATGCATCAAACTCAGGTCTAGTGTTGAATCTATGTGCAAACTCATCCTCTGTGTTCTTAAGCCAAGTCTCCACACGGCCAAGGTCAAGCATTCTGCCATTACACACCATTCTTGCAATAGCTTCAAAAGAGGTCCCATAAATGAAACCAATATGTAGTCACTTTTCCTAACCCTTTAATTCCCAGACGTGCTAGCATATCACCCAAACTTGAACTAGGCACTCGCACTGAAGCATGTGAAGGTGTCGGGACCCTCTTTTATGTGATATTTTTCAAGAATGTTACCATGAATGGTAGAGTAGTGCACAATCATAAATGCATACATCTTATAACAAGAATAAAGAAACTATACCCAAGCATAGATGAACCATATTATGACTATGAACATAAAAAAACATGTAGGAATCAAATCTAAACCATGAACACAATATGAAGACAAAAATGAGAACTATAAGAAAAGATATTTATAACAAACACCATTGTATTAATCCACCATTGTTATAGTAGCCAAATACATCATAAGGACCATAATTAGACTAGATACATCAATAGAATAGCATTCTAACCCTACAATGACTCAGTGCAACAAGTTCTAAAAGGATTCCTTGCATCTCTCTCTCACAACTCTCTCTTTATTTTTCTAAGTAAATCAATACATATCATCAAGAAGGGTGGGGACTTTCCCCCACCACCTATTCATCACTCAAGAGTAGGTCACATGCCAAATGTCATCATGCCCTACCATACTCAAGTACCCTAAGCATGAAATATTTCCCTAATGATAGCTAAACCATAATTAAATCTACTTTACAACTCTTAATCCTAGCATAATGATCATATCCTAATTGGGCTACAAGTCTCCATGCTTTAACCTTATCCATAATCAATCTTGGCCACATCTCCATGTGTTCTTCATTGCAACTCTAATTGTGGCCCAAAATACGGCTAAGTCTCGAGCCTGTTCTACCTAGGCGTGAACCTCCACACTCTTTTACGAAGCTAATTGGGTGCAAGCCTAGGTGCCTTATTGGCACTTGACAAAACCCTTTGCACTTTAGGTACTTAGTCTTATTAGGGGCTCATCAAGGGTGATAGAAGAATCCAATCGATGATCGAAAATATGATCGAAATGGATACAAGAAATAGAATAGGGATAAACATGATTATTTATTGCCCTAGGTATTTTGGAAGAAAAAATTAATAGTGAAAATACATGAAAGTGGAGAATATAGGAATAGCTCTTTATTCCAACCTTCAAAAGAAAAATTGTTTCATCATGTTGCCCCAATGATCTACATCATAATCCCTTATTAAAATAAACGAAGTGTAAAATAACATGAAAATCTATATTACTAATGTTTGTAAAATGTGTAACTTCATGCAACATACATAATGCAATATAATACAAAAATGTAAACAGCTAACCTAACATTGAAATACGTACAATCACACATACTCAAAAAAACAACGTTTGAGATAATATGAGACTTTCTCGTATTACACCCTCTCCTTATTAGAGTGATTCACGGCCTCCTCCGGGGAGATATTTACTGCTAGGGATAGTTCATATTGGCTCACTTATATGTATACTTGCATTTGATAGCTTACCATGGTTAGAATACCATGGGTTCGCCACACTACTTCATATATGGGCTTGAGACCACATCATGATTGGACACCTTGTAGGAGCATTGAGAGCTCAGGTTCTTAGAGAGCCATCTATCATGGGCTAGGTTCGAATGGATATAATATTCATAGCCACATGGGTGACACAGACTACTAAAGGAAAGATTTTGACGATCTACATCCCCATATGATTACATGGTGGCCCTACGGGTTATATGAATAGCCTCATGATGAATTTGAGTTGAGCACCACTATAGTGGATCACTTTATCCTTGGGATCAAGAGTTATATCCTTGAGTGGTATAGAGTGGATAGGGTCCAGTAGTAGTTTGGTCTCATTTAGGGATTCCTAGAGACAAGAATTGGTATGGGCATAGATATAGAGTGACATTTTATATGGGGCCCCGGATCAAGTTAGGACGAGTTTGCACTAACTTCATATAGGTTGTTCCACAACCTTATGTGCAAATGAGCATACATAGTGGATTATAGGATGACCCCAGATTATGTAGGGTGGTAAGATAAAGTGATGTAATGGAGATTGACCATACCACAGGAGGTAATACACGCAATAGCATAGTGGTTATCTGTTGATGCAAAATCACAGCACCCCTGGACGTTGATCAAATTTCTAGTTTGATCACTCTAGCATCCAGTGTGATTGCACAACATTGAATCCTTTCTCCAAGTGTGGGACTTGCAAAAATGAGAAAGGAATCTCCAGAGAAGGCTGGTTCCTGCTCCTAAACTACCTGCCACAAGCTATTCCAGTGTAGGCAAGCTAATCTAAACCTAATCTAACCATGCCAAGGAGACAGAGAGAGAGAGAGAGAAAAGGGAAAAACAGCAAAAGCCTACACTAAAACGGTGATACACCAGAGAAGGAGAATGTTGAACATCTATCAAAACTACCATGGAACAAGGAGAGGTGAGCAATGGGAAGGATGGACAGATGCATCATAGGCCCAAGGATAGATTTCACACAGAAAATGTCCCAAAACTCCATGAACACAGCTCCAAACCTGCAATGAACATTCAAACGTGCACAAATACCTGCAATGAAGAGAGGCAAGAAGAAAACAAGTGAAAAATGAGCAAGGATGGACAGATGCATCACAAAACACATTTTTGTTGCTTCAGAAGTTTACACAGAACATCATTTCAATAGTAAAAGGCAAAAACGCCATTACAGAGCAAGGGAGGAGGTTCGAACTCCATTTTCAACCTTGGAGAAGAAAAGAAGGGAGGGCAGAGCCGAAAAGATGAACAACTTGTAATATTTTTTAGAAATGAGCCAAATCTGGCCTTTTACAATGCGTGGGTCGAGCCCAGGAGAGAGAAAACATAGGAAAACGTGCAGCAGCCCAACCATTGACCAAAACACATTCTTCATTAAAATCGGTGGTTGAAACATCTCCTCTGGCCATGCTAAAGAAGAATGTGACCCATGTGCATTAAATCTGGTTGTTGAAACGTCACTTTTGGCCGTGCTGAAGAAGAATGCGACCCATGTGCATTAAATCGGTTGTTGAAACGTCAGTTCTGGCCATTACCACGTGCCAGAGATGTTTCTTGATTTTATCTCTCCAAACTAAACCAAAATGCAAGATTGACCCTAGAATCGTGTAAAGAATTTCACCATCTTTCCATTGATATAAAGAACGTGCAAATCGAGCTCTGGATCGAAAGATATGGGATCAAGATTTAGGGCACAAAACAAAGCCAAAACGGATTTTGAATTTTTTCCCACGCCCGCCACTTGGATGACACGTGTCGAGGAGATGATTGGCTGAGAAATTCTCTCTCCTCCACCTTTCGTGGGCTTTCCCTTGAAATTTTGACGTTTTTATCACTTTGGGAAATTTTCCATTTTTTCCCGCGCCCGCCATTTGGGACACGTGGCATTTCTGATTCGTCCGGGCCTCCCACTTTTCGCGTCCCTTGCGTATTTTTGGCCCGGATGTCCCAAACTATCTGGGAAAAATTTCTCCGATCCACCTGATTTGGGATTCCCTGTCCCTGTTTGCGGTGAAGACATGTGGCAAGATTCCATTCACTCTCGGCTCTTTCGGCTTTCCTCGTCCCACGCATCCCTTTGTCCCAACTATCCCAGACTGAAGTTCCCTATTTCAGCTGATCCGGGTGGTTCACGTCCTTCACGTACCTTTGTTCCAACTTTCCCAGACTTTCTGGGACAAATTCTTCCGAACCACCCAAAATGGACTATCTTTGCTCTCGGCAGCCTTCACCTTTTCGGCGTCCTTTACGTCCTCATGCCTCGGATCTATGCGGACCACCCGAAATGGACTGCCTTTGCTCTTGGCCACTTCACCTTTTCACGTCCTTTGCATCCTCATGGCCCGGATGTCCCTTTCTTGTGTGGACCACTGGAGGCTTTTTGGCCGGTTCGCACCCCGACATCCCAATTGTCCCAAGGACCGCCTGGACTAGGACTTAGCCAATTTTCTTGATTTTTTCTGCCCCAAGCTTGTTTTTCTGCATTTCTTCCATTTTCTCAACCTGTTGGGATTCCTTCTTGGATGGGAGAGTTAGAGAGAAGCAAAGGGACCCCAGAAACATGATATTTTGCCTTGAATCAATCTATCTACCTGGGACTTGAATATTCTGATGCATGTTATCAAAATTACCTTGGGGGGGAATTTTTGACAACAGATTACATGGCCCATATCCTAGGGCACATGAATATGCACATGCATAGGAAGGTCCACAGTAGGGTTGTAGGTATATCGGTGTTGTTTCAGTAGTAGATGGTAGTATAGTATTAGGTAATGGTGTAGCCATATGTGTTGGCACCACGAATGCCCCTCCATGTTCCATAATGGGAACCATTGCAAGCACCTAAATCACCCCCTCATACGAGTCCACCACATAGTCCACCAAGATACGGAGGAGATGGTGGGGATAGAGAGGATATGGAGGTGGATGTATAGGTTGGTGGATAGGTGGTTGCCTTGTAGTAAGCAGATTACATTAGGTTATAGCCCTACGTATTCAAGTTTGTTGTCATGCAAATGTCTAACAGGGAAATTGGCAATTTTACAGTATGACAACGATAGCCAAGCTTGTTTTTTATTTTCTCAACTAACATATCTAAATTTTTTGGGATTTTCAAAAATTTATACAAATGTTTTTGATGTTGTATAAGAAGCTTCCAAGCAATCGTGGAAGGAAATGAAGGAACATGGATTCCCCAAAGCATTAGATGGGATGTACAAGGGCATAATGTCATGTGTTATGTGTGAAAAGTAATGATGTGAAGTTTTCCCCAATGCAAGATGGGAATATTCAAAGTCAAACTGTTCACATTCAAAAGTAGGATCATCTTGATCAAGGAAAGAGAAACATGCTCACAAGGGACTCACATGAAGGAAAATACCACCTTAGGAAAAAGATATGATACTCCTAGACCTGAAGCTGCTTGTGAATAATAGATCCTCCAATAGTCTCTTTGAAACCTATTTTTACCAAAGGACTTGTCCAAAGTGTCAACATTGCATGGTTTTCAATATTGAATGCACCTATTTATTTCTCTTTTATATATATATATATATAGTCATTTTCGATATTTTAGGGACCCCGCACCTAAGCATAAAAATGCTTAAGATGCATTGCATTCATGGGTTCTGAAGCTCTTGGCCATGTGAATGGGAAATCTTATAGGCACGAACCAAAATTAGAAACCACAACATAGGTCCCTAGCTAATTAGGCTCAAATTTTCCCTCCTTTTCTCATTCCTTTGTGGTGTTGAATTGATTTGTTTTTAATATCAATTATCTTACCTCAAATCAACAAGGTATCACTCTTTTATTGTATCTTCACCAACACTCGATCCTGATACACTTTAAGGTGATTGAGGGTGTGAATTCATTTCTCATCTAATAGATCCAAATCTACTAGTCGATCTACTCTTTATTCCTCTTCTTCATTTACGTAATATCTAAGCTTGATACACAAAGAGGGGAGATAGATATCTAGAGGTATTACATCTTCTTTTCCAAATACTAAGGATTATGGAGTGCAACCTATAAGAGTGCGAGATAGACGTTCCAAATTCCCAGAGGGCAGGTGAATCTATAAATGCTAGTTATGCTTATTGTATTCAACATATTCTCCATAATACGGATGAGGATTTTATTGGAATCTTTAGCTTTCCCATTACCTTGAGGGTAATATGGGTTTGAGAACTTAAGAGATATTTGAAAACTTTTGCATAATGCTTTCATAGTTTTGTTTTTAAATGTCTTACCATTTTCAGTGATAATGGCAGAAGGGATACCATATCAATAGATGATATGGTTCATTATAAATTTAGATATTTGGGCACCTTCAACATAGGTAAGAGGAACAACCTCTACCCATTTTATAAAGTATTCAGTAGCAATGATAATGAACTTATGGCCATCTGAGGAGATAGGGTTAAGTTTTACTATTAGATCGAGACCCCACTTTTATAATGGCCAAGGTATCATGATAGTTTGCAAGGATTGTGCCAACACATGTACCAATTTCCGTAATTGTGACAATCCAAGAATTTCTTAACATGTTTGTAGTAATCATTTTCCATGGTAGGACAATAGTAACCTACTCTAAGTATCTTCTTTGTTACCATGATCCCATTAGTATGAGCCTCGTAGATTCCTTCGTGCACCTCTTTGATTACTAGGATGGATTCGTCTAAATTTAAACAAAGACATAACAAATTCCCGTTATAGCGTCGGTAGAAGAGGGTGCCCCCAAGTAGAGTATAGTAGGCTATACACTAGATGAGGTTTCGTTTATCAAGTATGGGAAATTTTTTTAGGAAAGGTTCCATTGTGAAGGTAATTAAAGATGTCACAATACCATGAGGCAGTGTACCAACAACTTCACATACCAAACATGATTCTAGCATGTCATATGTCGGTGTTCATAGATGTTCAAATAAGAATGGCACATCATTATTCCGTGTGGGATGCTTAACATGGACCCTACCGTATCCATAGTATCTTCTAATCTATTATGTGCTCTTGTTCTTTTCTCAAATTTTATCTACTCAAATAAATCCTTCAAATAATCAACCATTGTTTTTTATGGAAGAAGTTTATCATCTTTTACTTTATATTCATTTATCACGTGTTTTATAATCAACATGGAATCACCAATTACATTTACTCACTTGATATGCCACTTAATAGCTAGCTTCATCCCCGCAATAAGGGCCTCATACTCCACTATATTATTTTTACATGGGAATCCAAGTTGAAATGCTTGATGGACCAAGTCTCCTGTAGGAGTGATCAACACAACTCTGGCACCTGAACCGTGAAAGGTAAAGGAGCCATAAAAGTATAGTTTTCATAAAATTTATTCCTCAAGGTACATTATGGATACATCTGGGAGTTCTAGACTCAAAGTCTCAATACCTAGTAGTGAGGCTTTAGCTAGTTAATCTATTAAAACCTTTCCTTTTACTTACTTCTGATGTATGTACTCAATGTCAAACTCGCTAAGTAAGATAATCCAATTAGCCATATTTCCTGTGAGTGCGGGTTTTGACAAAAAGTATTTTAAGGGATATGCTTTTGAAATAAGCTTGACTTTATTGTTGAGTAGATAATGACGTAGTTTCTAAAAGGTAAAAACTACAGCCAAGCAAGCCTTTTCTATCTATGGATAGTTGAGCTTATAAGCTATCAATATTTGGCTTAAGTAGTACAAATATTTTTATCTATAATCCTTAGCATATTGGCCCAACAAGACCCCAATTGAAAATTGCATGACAGAGATGTAGAGTAACAACGGTTCACCTATTATGGTTGGAATTAGAACATGGGGTTTAGCCGGATAGTCTTTGAGTAAAGAAAAATTTGTTACTTCTCCGGTACCAAGTGAAAATTTACATATTTATTAAGTAGATGTGTAAAGGTATGTCACTTGTCTGCAAGTTGCGAGATAAACCTTCTAATTGCTCGATATTTCCTTGTAATATTTGTAGTTTTATGATATTGGTAAGGAGGAGGAATTTATGTTATGGCATCAACCTTTTTCGGATCTAATTCTATTCCTCTCTTTGAAACAATGAATCCTAGTAGTTTTCTAGATAACACGCCAAAGACACACTTATTCAGGTTTAGTTAGACCTTGTAGTCCCTTAGACGTTGAAAGATGCATCACAAAATTTTTGGGTGCTCTTCTCAAGTCCTAGATTTTTCCAATATGTCATCCATGTAATCTTCCATGATGTCACTAATCATGTCATGAAATATAACCATTATTACCCATTGATAGGTAGCACCTACATTCTTGAGGCTGAAGGGCATGACTTGATAACAAAATGTCCCCCATGGGGTAGTAAAAGCTATCTTATGTTGTTCTTCCTCAGCAATCTTTATTTGGTTATAGCCTGAGAAGCCATCCATGAGTGATAGCATCTCATAACCAATTGTCGAATCAATAATCATGTCGATGTTAGGAAGAGGAAAATCATCCTTAGGACAAGATTTATTAATATCTCAGAAATCAGTACACACTCTAATGCCAACAGATTTTTCTAAACTAGGACCACATTAGAAATCCACTTTGAATAGTCGATAGGCCTGATGAAGCCTACTTCTAATAACCTTTCTAACTCTTCTTTAACCAACAAGGTGATGCAAGGATGCATCTTCTAGAGATTTTATTTTATGGGCTTGGCATTTGGGTGTACAACAAGATTGTGCACCACTAATGTAGGATCAAGTCCTAGCATGTCTATGTATAACCAAGTGAAGATATCTGAAAATTCTCTAAAAATCCCTATAAAAAATTGTGTTCTTGAGCTAAGAGTGAAGCTCCCAACTTAACCATTTTAGGAATCTCCTTCATGTCGATGTTAACAACTATTGTCTCCTACACCAGTAACTTGGACTTGTCTTCCATGCTTTGTGTAGGATCGGGGGGATTAAGATCCTCTTCTACCAAATGTGGCTCAAAGAGATCCTCATCTTTAGGTGGCTACACTATCTTGTCCATAGGTTTCTCTCGTCTGTTTATCCACAAGTTCCTCAAAGAGGTTTTCACTATATGACTTGGAATTTTTCTTTCGGAAGGCTTTTATGTAGGAAATTTTCCCATGCTTAATTTTTTACTCAAGTGACCACACAACTCTACCTCCTCTCTGAAGTACATGAATGCATTGAGTTGAATGGATAAGCCTTTCTTGTGGTCATTTCTAGGAATATCATCACAAATACCAAGGAACTCACCAATACCCTCGTTGTTCTCAAACACGTTGATTGACACATGATGTTGTTTGTCCCAAGTCACGAGTGATGGGTAGATAATTTTTAGGGTCTACGTTATAAGGGATACGATGAGTGTTATGGTTAGGATAGCCACTTCAGAAAATAGGATTTTGGAGGTGAGGTATTCATAAAGACTACATCATGAATCTATTTTGCTTTCACATTCGAGATGGACTATCTTCACGTTCGAAGATGAATCCTCTTCATCTCGAGGAATGAGATTCATATAGATGAATTATGATGCCATACATACCCATTATACAAAAAGGTATTGGAAGAGATTTAATTATACCTTATTCATGGTGGCTACATCCATGTCCTTTATACCCCATAGTAAGCATCATTCAATTGGGGATAACATACCTAGGTGATTGGTAGCATAGATCCATTTCATCATCTTAAGAACAAAATACAATATCTTTGAGTATCCTTTCATCTTCTAATAATCCCCCATGAGTGAAATCATCAAAAAGGGTAGTTCTCCCTGGATATTTGAAATTTGTAACACAACCTACCATGTGCTTTGGTAGATAGGGGAATGTTGTGAACTAGAAGGGCATGTTGTAGATCATACTCTCTGTAGCCACTTGTTGTAACCTTCATCTCCCATGCAACGAAAGGATTTTTTGAGGTGGAAGAATATTTTTCATTGGGATAAAAATTATTTTGATCCACTCATGAAGTGAGGGCCTTTGATTGAATAGGAACAGTGATCTTTGTAGAAGGACACTTGTAGATGGTGGTAAAATAGCCCGAAAATACTCTACAATAAGAAAATGGCTAGGGATCTCCTTGTATAGTAAGTGTTTATCCTTCATGGTGTAACTTTAAACATTGATGATACGTTGAAGGTATGACTTGTATGGCATGAATCCATGGGTGGCTGAAAAATATGTTATAAGGGAGCTCCAAGTCTAAGACATGGAACTTTGTATCATGGTTTATAAGACCCACTTCTAGTGAGAAAGTGATCATACCAGCTTATTGTCATTCTTCATTGTCATACGCCTTTATGGTGATGACCTTTGTCTCAAAATCATGTTCGTGCACCCTAGTTTTTGAAATATTTTAAGAATACAAATATTTATACCTGATCCACCATCCACAAGAACTCTTTTGACCTTATTATATTTGATAATTACTTCAATATGTAAGGGTAGGTTATGGGAGGGATTTTCTTCTAGGATTTTTGTTGGAATGAAGGTTATGTGTTCTAAAGGAGCAATTTGCACTACCATTTATTATAAGTACATTAAGTTAATATCAATGAACAATCCTAATCCCTATAAGGTTTTGCAAAGGATATCTTTATGATCATTAGAAATCTTAAGAAGGTCTAAGATTGAAATCTTAGTTGTTATTTTCTCTAATTTATTTAACACATCATAGTGACTCTCTTCGGGAGGAGGGGAGGAGGTTCAAAGATAACAAGGTGAGCCCATTGTGTTGTCATAGCGCACTCCCTTGATCTGATCTAGATCATTTTGATATGCTTAGAAATCGAATCAACACAACTTATTAAGGCATCGAAATGGTATGTCTTTGACACATAATTGGTACTCTTATTTTGAGATAATTGTCCCTAATCCTACTTTTCCTTTCCTTTTTTATTGGGGAGAGGTCCTTTGAAAATACCTATATTTTTATTTGAATATTTTGTAGGGGTGGTATAATCTATTTCTACATCGCCACTATTGATCAAGTCCTGAATGTAATGCTTTAATTTCAAGCACTTGTCAGTTTTGTGACCCGAACATAATGAAATCTGCATAACTCATTTTCCCTAAACCATGACGAATTAGGCGTGTCATCCCCGTAGGGTGTCTTTTCAAGGTATCGAACCATGTTGACGGCCTCTAATTGCTTTAGTATTAACGATATTGAGTCAAATAGAGGAGTGAAAGCAAGATGTTTATACTCCATAGGCGAGTTCCTTTTGCAAGCTTCAAAGGAGCATGGTTTTAAACGGATTTTACTTGTTTAGAGTCTACTATTCCATCACCGAAAATGTTTTTGTTCTTATTAGGAACAAAATTTGTCTTTTCATTAGTTTTGGAATAATTATGATCATGTGTAAAAGGCTTTAAAGTCCCTCTAGATAACAACACTCTTTCAATTTGACTCCCTTTTTCAATCACATGTTCGAATGTGTTACCATAATACATTTGCAAATGGAACATTATGTCAAGGTGGAGGTTGGGAACAAATATAATTATTAGTTGTTTTTAAAGTATGGAGAAAGGGAAGTGGCTAGCTAACCCTCTCCACTGTTGCAAGAAAGTTGTGAAGTTCTCATTATTTCGTTGTTTCGCATTGCATAGATCTAGCATGGTGACATCACTCTCTATATTAAAAGAAGAGTGGTGTACAAAATGTTTTTCTAGTTCCAGTCATTAGATATGGATCCCTTAAGGATGTGTAAAAACCACTCTAGTGTTTTTACTCCTAAACTCTGCGGGAAGAGGTGAATAAGATAGTTGTCATTATACGTGACCTCTTGATATGCCATATAGAAGTATTTGATATGATCTCGGGGTCACCTTTTCCCTTGTATTTATCAAACTTCTGAAAATCAAATTTTCATGGGAAAGGAACTTATAACATGGCTCTATCAAATGGCTAAGGGAACAATTCATCAAACTAGTATTTCTTGTTGTTATTACTAGTCTTTCCTTCATGCAATGCTAGAAGGGCATTCTTCATAATCGATGACTCTCTATTGAAGATATTTTCTTATATGCGTGGCATGGGCCTGTGCGAAGGATTAAATCTAGGTGTATTCCCACCCCTATTCTCTATAAAAACAAGTCATCATATGGGTCTTTTTATGTCTCTCAACAAGGATTATTTGTTTGGAACTCATGGTACGAAGCTTTAGGTTTACCCTTTGGTATGGCTTGTTTAAAAGGTTTTGGTTGTTCCTTGTTTATGTGTGAAGCCAAACTTACCAATCTATGAGTAAGGAATTTCACTTGTTTTTCTAAGGTTACTTCTCGAGTGGGTACTTTATTAAAATCTTCATGTGGAGGTAGTTTCTCATGATGATCATGTTCCTCATGGTCTTCTGAGTGTACTCGAACATTAGTTATATGATAGTCTTCGTCATTTCTAAATGGTATCTCCTCATCATTTTTCCGTCTAAAAGTAGAATCATGACCAGGTTGAATATTTCATTGATATGGTGACAAGGATAGTCTATTTCTTCTTCTCCATGAACCATACTAAAAATAAGAGAAGGGTCTACTATAGAAGGCAATTTTCCTCCTAGTTCTACGAAACGTAAAATGACCTCATGTTTTTTTTTAAACAAGTAATCATCAAGGTGGGGGATTTCATTCCATATCCATACGAGGAGATTTCTCCTCACCACCATTATGCTCAATCATGAAATTATCCTCCAAAATTGGGTTGTCACTTCCAAATGGCTCGTTCCTAACTTTTGATACCCCATTCTTGTAATAGGGGCATAACGCAAAATATTTTACTAAGTTTTATTAAAAGGGAACCTAGGTAAATTTTTGTAGCATAACGACACTAAGTTGATACAAAAAATGGGGGCTATCAAATAGTTACAAAGTGAATAGGTCAATATGAACCCAAGGATACCAAAGAATAAATAATGATCTACCCTAACAAGGTAATATGTGACGAGAAATATCTAGGACAATATAATGATGTACAAAACTCAAATCTAGTCACAACAAAATTTTACTCCCTATGATTTTTCGAGATAGGTTTGAAAAAAATAGTGACAACACAATATCACCAGTTAGGCCAAGTTTGAAACAAAAATACCTAAATGCTAAGAGAGTGTTGACGTGATCCTCCAAAAAGGTATACTAAAACTAATTTTAGACACAAACAAAGTCCAAGTCTTTTGAAAATGAAAGTTAGAAATGCAAGTAGCATAACAACATTATTTGGATATGTAAACCAAGCTTTATGATGAAAGTAATATTTTTAGTATCAAAATGGTGTTATAGTGATGTGAACAACATAACCTCAACACTCACAAAAACTAAAGGCAATGTCTGAGATCAAAAACTAAGCCTAAGTATATCAAGGAATTACTATGCGTGTAAGTTAACGTAATTATACAATTTAGAGATTTAGGTCAAGTTTCACAATGGAAACAAGACATAAATATCATAATTGTATATGGCTATAATGTGGGCAAAGTAATAACTCAAATTAAAATAGTGATAAGAGCACCTAACTACAATGATAATTAGTCTCAATATGGTTTTGAGAAAAATTTCCTACTAAAACATGAGGGCGTACCATTCACACTTTCAACTCTTGCATTCCAGAATTACAACCTAGTCATGTAAGTAGAATACAAAAGTGGTGGACACGATTATTTCTAGTGGTATCCATGTATGTTTTTTCTTATAATGTCCCAAAATTACCAACAAGTAAACAAAGGAGTAGACCAAGTGGTGATGAAAAATACTTGGTATAACTTTGGTAGAGTTTCTCTTTGTCTTAGGACAAGTGATAAACTAGGATAAAGTAACACTAAATATATTTCATGATGAAATATCATGTGGTTTCAACTTTAAGATATTTTTTCCCTTTTTCAAAAAACAAGAGTTTGAATCCAAAAAAAAATTCACTTTGTGAGAGCTCTCAAGTATAATAACCAAGATAAAATTGGCTCTAAGCTGAAAAGCTTCCTATTAGTTCTCTCACCTAGGTTGTCACAAACTACCTCTGTGAACTCAATTTACCAAGAAATTCACACTGACTAGTCTTGGAGTATCTCAAATTTACTTTACCCCTATCAATATAATGAGAAATGAATTGTGTTCAGTTGTATTTTTGTTAGGGTCACAATGCAGTGACTTTGACTCTAATCTTTCAAGGCGTACTAATCAATTAGGTTGTGCAGCACTTTCATGTTTCATTCATAAGGTTCCCTCTTGCATGAACTACTTTGGGGTTCCTAGAATCATTCCTCTTGTTATCTTAAGGCTTATGAAAAATTAAGTTTCTCCTAGTTAAGTTGACGAGCTTTAGCTCTTAACCAAACCTACACGTACAATATTTTGTAAAGTGGTGTATTTTCTTATCTTTTGGATTAAGCACTTTGGTTAAGACCACCATTTAGCAACCTACATCACATATGTATTTTATATTTTTGTTTAGATTCTCCTTTCTTTAGCAAGTGTTAGGTCCTATAAACAAAAAGTTAGTAGTTATCTAGAAATATCTACAATATCATATAAAGAGGATTAAATGTTGTTTTTAATTTTCAATATCATCCAAGGATGTGAGAAAAGAGCATACACAACAAGAAACCCAACTAGATAGCAATGAAAAGATTGTAAATCAAATAACCACCATAATACTTTGTAAATCAAGGTTTATTCCCAATTAATCCAAGTTATTTTTTAGTGAAAAACAAGGTTGTTTTTGGTTCTCAAGATCACACTAGGTGCAAGAGAAGAGCATACACAAGCCTTAGCCTTAGTTATTTATCAAATGAAAATCTCTTAAACTAAAAGATCATATACATGCCAAAATGAAATTTTATTCCCTTAAGCATAGAAATGAATGATAAATTTTCCCACTTACTCTAAAATTAGAAAAAGAAGGTTTAGAGGTGCTTTTGATTCTCAAGATCACACAAAGTGCAAGAGAAGAGCATACACAACCCTATTCCAAACTCATACAAAGCATGAAAACAAAATCACTCATCAAACCCTAAGATAATTTGTTAGAAAACCTACTCTAAATTAGAAAATATATAATAATAGCAACTAAAAATCCCTAGAAAATGACAGAAGTACAAAAACTAGAAGTTGAAATTTTGGAACTTGAAACAAATTTACCTCAAAGCGTCATTGTGCCTCTTAGTGCAGTAGTGTGTCCCTATAACACCAACACTCACTTTGTAGTTTCAATGTGTCCTTAAGAATATAATTGCACCTCTATCAAAATCACATAGTTGAATTTCATATGCACGTTTGGTTAGGGTGTCAAGTACATACTTTGAAGCACAAGCATGGCTTATACAAAGAGGTCTAAAATTCAATGAGGCAGAGGCTCATCCAAAGAAGGTGTAGGTGTGTCGGTGAAGCATAGGTGTGTCTAGTGAATCTCAGGTGAAGACTTTAGATTATTAGGGATCCCCTTTGAGCATGGTGTGTGCCTTCCTGTAGGTGGTCAAAACATGGGTTTTGATAAGAAAAACTTGAAAAATATCAAATCTTTGACTTCCTGCTAGAATTTTGACAGCACTTCACCTCCTTATATCCTGAAAAGAACATAAAATGCAACATCTACTACTAATCTAGTTGAAACAACTATCAAAATTGAAAATTGATCTACAAAACTTTGAAATTTACTCTAAAAAGCTTGAAAGTAATCTAAAAGCTTGAGAAACTAATCTAGAAAGCTTGAAACTAATCTAGAAAACTTGAAACTAATCTAGAAAATTTGAAATTAAAAACTTGAAACTAATTTTAAAATATTTAAAATGAATGCAATGGGGTATGGTCCCACCAGGCGTGCCAAATGAAGACTACTAAAAGTCTCTAGCTAGGATAAATGGTAAGACTAACACCACATAGTATATTAATAAAGCTAGGAATTTAACAATAGTAACATCAATGATTAAATCTTAATGGAATGCTTAAAATAACTAACATGATATATCAATCTATCTTAGCTAAAGCATGCCTACTTAATATTCAATTGCTAACTAATATAGACCTAAATAGATCTAGGAGCAATCAAATTGGAGGTTTGTTTCTACTTCAAGAAAGGTGAAATGGTCTCTCTAAAAATGACTACAAGATCATATTGGATACCCATCTACTAACCCCATTGAATATTGGAGGCAAAGATTGAGCAAACTAATCGTAGAAGGAAGTTGGGCTCATAATCATATTTCTTATATGATATGAAAATCAAAGCATGGTGTTAAATTTAAAGGTATGTGCTTAGTCCTTTTTATAGTTTTCCATTTGAGGGAAAATTACATCTTGGTGCATGTGGGACTAAAAGCACAAACTAGATTAAGGTTCGTTAATACGATTAAGGCTTGTTAATTATGATTAGTGAATTAACAAGTGATTAGAATTTAAGGAGCCTTAATCAACCACTTAGGGTAAATTAGGAGGCTAGGATAGGCTTTTGAAGCCTTTTGAGATGTTTTCGAAGGAAGTTGGGTGATTTTTAGTGGTTAGAAGAGGGGTTCGAGTCAATAATATGGTATATTGACCAAAACAAGGGTAAAATAGGCTTAATTAGATAATAATCACTAATTATCTATTTGGAAGAGGATTTTGACTTACGATTTGTCATAAAGTGGAATCCTAAATGTGAAAGAGGATAGGTAATCAACAAAGCATTGTTAATTAGCCAAAATGGTAAGAAACGTTAGTTAATTAGCGGAAATCACTAATTATAAAGGAACTGGGGAGAATGAGAGTGATTTGTGTGCTTTTAGTAATAAGATTGCAAAAGTAGAATTTAGGTGTCTAAATTAACACACAACATACAACCTATATTTGGTTTTGAATACCCATATTTCCCATTTTCTAAAGATATCCAATTATGAAAAAAAAATCACATTCCGAGTCAACAAATACCTAGATAAGAAAAACTACTTCGAATAGTTATTCTATGTTTTTCTATCAATTTGCAAATGAAAAGATCATGCATATCAAATGATAAGATAACTCCCAATATTCATCAGATTCAAAATAAGACAATGAGAAAGGAGTTGGTAAATATGCCCGATAAAATCAAAAATCTCTATAACTTTTCCCACTAACTTCCTTGCAAAAATTACCATGAAGATTCACCTAATAAACTCCAGATAATAAAACAAGAAGAACCTTTTATTTTCCACTATTATAAACTAAATGTCATAGTTATTAATCATAACAAAAATTATTTTAGAAAATAATACTACATGAATATCTCAACCGAACAACCCCTACACCGCTATGCATAGCTTGCCAAAGGAAAATCTTGAATAATAAATAACACAATAAAAATGAAACTCTATGTTACATGTGGTAGCTTCTCAAGGAAGCTTCGTAGTTTTTTAAAAACAAGTACCTCATTAAATTTTTTTAATTCCGTACGGGTGTCACATAGTGGCCTAGTAAAACTTTCCACCGCCAATATCAAATTTCCCTCCAACTTTCATGGAGTTCCATAAGAGGTCAAAGACCAGTTTAAAACATATAAAAACCTAAGTTGAATGGTGATTATAATCAAATTTAATAATCAAAAATCTAAAAACATGTGGATATGGTCGGGACCATAGTCCCTATTATTTCCAAATCATACCAATGCCACCATCTTATGGTCTTAATACCATTTTCTACCCACTTATTAAACATCAAACCTTGTACTAACAAAACAATACATGTGCTAGGCTTAAACCCATAATACACTATCATAAACCTTAACTAATCTTCCATGGTTAATGACCCCCTTAAGAATCAAACATTACATCAATGTTTAGAATTTCCAATTACTATGGTCTATGACCAATTCAAGCATCTTTAACATATTACCTTATTGTGTTTCATGCACAAAGGAGAAATTAATTACTTCTAATGGCCAACCGATATAATTGGGGTCTATGACACTAAGAATTTAAATAATGTATTTCCAACTTTGTAAATTCAAGGTCATTTTAAATCAATCGTAAATAAACTTTTTACCTTGATGATAACAAAGTTGACTAATACAACATTGAAGACCATTTTATGACATGCGGTCTACAAATAATGTAATAACACAAGAAGGTTAGTCATATCATCAAATAATAGTTACATCTAAACACTAATTAATGAAAGTGCAGCAATAAAATAATACAATTACAGCCATATAACATATTGTCAATATTATGAAATCATTACCTATAGCAAAGCAGGTAAAGTAGAATCATAAACACAAGTACAACAAAAATAAATAATAAATATTAAATAATCCATGAATGCATGATGAAGAGCATTGTTACAAGGTCGGGCATGTAACTACACATAAGTATATATATCCTTTTGGGATATATGTACGTATGTATAGCTTACAAACTAGACTACGTAATAATGTTAATCCTCTTGCATTCATAAATTATTTTATACTGAGATAGCTTATATTTGTGATAAGATAGAATGAAAATGTAGGTTATGGCATACTTCCCCCTTTAATGAATCATTGTCCCAATCATTTAACTCATTAATAGAAATCGGATTAACCAAAAACATATTCATATCACATTGCTAAGGAAAATAGTACACATTTTCACAAAAACTTGAAATTTTTCAGATTTCCAGTTTATCATTATTCAGAATTTATTGGGTCAGAATAACAACTTTAAAATCGTCAAAATTTTCCAAATAGTCAAGCATTATGACAGAATTTTGTCATTTTCAGTCAACGAGAATATGAAATAATATCAAATATATCATAACAAATCATCAAATATCATTTTTCATTATTGAAACAAATAATGAAACACATTTTTTATTTCTTATAGATTTTCCTAAGTTACACTTTATTCATAATATTGATCCCATTGGACCTTGCATTACGTGATATATCTATTTTTGATATGCAACTTTGTGATTTTTTAGACACAAAATTACGCACTTGGGTACATTTCTAGGCCCTAAAAACATACTTTAATTCATAGGATTCTTAAGCAAGAAAACTAGTAATTGACAACTATCGTTGGCCTCTTTTCTTTGCTTCTTGTCTTCTTTCTAGTCTTTCACACCCTACTACCTAGTTTGAGATTTATTTCTTTATCTTTTATGACTCAGACACCATCGCCTATCAAGATGCTAGCATCTAGGTGCCCCTGACCTCTTTCTATCTTACTCACCTCTTTTGGGCATCTTATTTTCTTATGGATCATCTTCCAGGTTGTTAATTAATAAATTCAGCCAAGGGAATTATATAAATGTAAATCTATGTAGCCAAAATAAAGGACCAAGCTCTAATAATCTATTTTCATCACCTAAGCTTGCATCCAAAGGCATTTAAGAGCATTCAAAGGCATCCATCTAGATTTTATTCAAGGGACAAGGGACTGCATTTTTGCATACACTTCATAGGAAGGGGAAGTTCATTTTTCCATCCACACATCTATTTATATTAGTACATCTAGCTATCGCCGCTACATCATCCACTTACACAAGGGCTTGCTAGGGCACGATTCTTTCACACACTCACAAGAACTACATGGAGTATGAGATGTAGTGCAGCACTTGGTTGTAAGTTCACTCAGTCGGGTGACCTCCGAGGTCAATCCGACTCCCCATTTTACATATTTTCTTTTTAGGATTTGATGTAGTTTGAGGGTTTTGTAGGTCATATTCTCTTTGCAGGTTATAGGTGAATTCAATAATCATATAACAACTTACAAGTGACCAAAGGAAAAGGTTAGTGATCATCTTGTGACATAATAAGAAACTAGTTTATGAGCTCTTGCATAGTCATAGATGCCTAGCTGAATTCCATGGCACCTAAGCACCGTAGTTCATCCGTATTTGATGAATCCATAATTTATAGTGATTAATTACAAGATTTTTCCTTCCTATTAATCATTTTTCCAGTCCTAAACACTTTGGATCAAGTGCAAAATCAGCTAATTCGTCTCTCTCTCTCTCTCTCTCTCTCTCTCTTATGCTTAGGGTTTCATATTTCATTATGTTATTACTTGTGTCAAATATGTACTTCATCATTTATTTATTTTACGTGACTTTTTGCAATATCTAGGGTTTTATAAAACTTTATTTTTGTTAAATTATTTGGTGAACCACGACATTTAAACCCTACCTTCTGAGCATGTATCAAAATATTTCTCCTTTTGATTTCATGGATCAATATTCTTATCCTTATTTCACCCTAACTAGGATTTCTAGCATAGCTAATTCTACTATTGATTTCATACAAGTTTGTAATCAGCATCCTCCTCACTTCATCACTCATATGGTCGATCTAATCATCAATTTAGTGACCACTCACTACACTCTTCCTTCTACTGACTCCATCGGCCTGTTCCACCTCCTATTACTCCCATGGTTCCCACCAACACCTCTAAGGGTTATGACATCATTGATCAGCTCAAGAATACACCTGCAAAAAAAAATTATTTATGATCTCTTTCATAATGCATCTAATTTTCATCATATATTATAGGTTTCAATCCATTTTAATCACATTAAAAGTAATAACTCATCGATGTCCTTCACACATATTATTCATCTCTTAAAAATCTTCCACATGCTATATAATTTAGTGATAAGGACATATCTCCTCCTATTGATAATCCATTTGCACCTTTTCTTATCATAGGTATTATTAGAGACATTTATTTCAAGAATTTACTCATTGATAACAGATCTGCTATAAATCTATGTGCTCACTCCCTTCTCAACAATATTGGTATTCCTAATAATATAATTACTAAAAATTACCCTCTCATCCATGGATATGATTCCAATACTCACACATTCCTAGGTATTATCATGTTACCTTTACAATTTGTACCTAAGATTTCTCCACGGTATTCTTCATCATTGATACCTCATTTTAGTTTAATATTTTGTTGGGTAGACCATGGATTCACATAATGCATGTTGTCCCTTCTATAGTTCATTGGTGCATTAAATTCTTACATGATGGCTATGAACATACCATTGTTGTTGACCCTGATCCATTCAAGTTTTGTCGCATAGACCATGTTACTGTTATGCCTATTCCTCCATCACACCTATTCCATATAGCAATATTGATACATATGATGTTGTTCAATCTAGTGCTTCACAATATTCTTCCACATGTAAAATCATGCCTTCCATTCCCACTCGATACTACTAATATCATTTCCCCCAAAATTTCTACTCCCATCACTACCACCACTCCATGTGCCAAAATTCCTCTCACTCCTACATCTAGCTCCACTCCTACCAATATTTTGATGCTACTATCAAGCATGAAAATACCAACACGATGATTTTGATGATGAGTTTGATATTGTCAAGCTTACTAATGACACATTACATAATCTTAACTTTACATCTATCGAGATAGATGAGTTATAATTCAATTATACTTTCATAGTTATTGGCCCTAGTGAATATCAATTCAAGAAACCCCCTCCTTCTACTAATGTTATAGTAATTTTTGGTTTGTTTTTCCAAACATTGGATGTCATACCACCTTCTACATCTTCCCAAGTTCCCTCTACATCAGTGTTGCCTCCTTTCACATACACTCTTTTCATACACAACTCTTATTAGCATCACATTTCACTTTATCCTACTTGCTCTAATATTGTTTACATTCATTATGGCTTGGCTTGGCTAGGATTTAAACTCGATGACCTCCTTCCTCCATCTCATTCTCCTCATCTCTATTATGGATATGTCTACATAATTTCTTCTTATGGCCTTTGGGTCTTCTATTTATCTATCTTTCTTGCATGCACTTCTCACACTTTTTCACTTACACTTGGGCAATCTTGGCTTGACTACATTAGTGGTATCTTGGATCCTAGTCATATTGATATCACATTTCCCATGCCATTTGGTAATGTTTCTGTTTGTAATGATTCATTTATCAGCTATATACAAAATCTTACTCTTTGGTATGCACATGGTTGTCGATTACCACCTTTCGATGATGAAGAATACACACTTCGTATGTAAAATTTACATTGCAATGGCTCTTTACGTGATCAACCTCATATTATTTCTTATCATATCTCTCGAAGATTCTCCATTCAACTTTGACCATGACAATTATGATCTCTTAGATGATTTTACTGTTATCCAAATAACTCTCCTAGTTACTTGGATAACTTGTATACATTTTGGCTCTAAGTTATTCATTACAATGTTGCGTATGCTCAAAGTCACTTGGCACATTCCCTTGGTCACAATTTCCTATGCACCTCTTTCCTTCCTCTCCTTCCACTTTCCCCTTGCACCCACCTTCTATGCATTCACCTTCTTCCTAGTCAGCTTCTTCCCTTCCCACACACCTCGCACTTGCTTCAATCAGCTAAGTCCCTAGCCCTCTCGTGCACTACACCCATTACTTTGTAATAGTTGTGCCTTCACCATATGTTCTCTACTCACCAGTTTGCTTCATTTTCCCTCTCGTGCAAGCCCTTTTCATGCCTTCCTTCTATATTTTTCCGTGTGCTTCCCCACGCCCTCCTTTGCGCTCTTCTGTGCCAAGTCATCTTCCGACATACTTGAGTATGCCCCACTTGAATATACCATGCACAACCAGTCAAGTGTGCCATCAAGGTGTCGAATCCTTACAACAAGTCAGCAAGTTACATGTGGTAGAAATGATAAATATTTGTATAGTTGGCCATCATTTCAGCCAATCTACACATGCCACATATTTTTCATACGCCGATAACTCGACATCTTCGAAAATCGTATATTTTACTACAAAGCTTAGATCATTGCACACCTAGACTTTTCAGAAAGCTACTGACATCAACTACAATGTTAGAGATTCAAATTCAAATTCTTGGAAGATCTGATAGGTGAGAAATGGTAAAACATTTTTCTAAACATTGATGAGTAGATCTGATTGCTCCAACCACCCAATTTGATATAATTTTCCCTCCTTTCTTCTTCAACATGCTAAACAAGCTTGGGGAAGTGTATTTCACATATCTCTAGGAAGATTTGCAGGCATTGAATGCTTCTTGTTGGTGGTTGTGTTTCAAATTCATATTTTCCCTCCTTCTTCCCTTCTTCCTCCATGGATTCATCTATAAATGTAAGAGCAAGGCTCATTTTTTATGTTGGACACTCTGGATCCTTACACATTTTGCTAAGGACTCCATACTTTGTTTATTTTTAGTTTGCACCTCTAGATCTGGCTCTCATATGTGGATATCATCCTCCTTCATCATTATAACAGTTATGTGGATTTCTAGAAGTAATAGAAGCATCATTTTGTGACTATTCTCTATCCTAATGTGTTTTCATTCCTCCTTTTTGCCTTTTCTTTTGTGTTGTGTGTTGGTTATGTTATTTCAGGTCCCTTGCAGTTCCATATTTAGTTGTGTTCCATGAGAATGATCTGGTGAATACATGTTTCATTGTGTTACTCGTGCCTAGCCTCCTTTCACACATTTCCTTTCATTCTCGCTTAGAATAGATAGTGTTCATCCCTCTTTTCTGGTGCTATCACCTTTTAGTGTAGTTTCCTTTCATGTCATCCTTCTATCCCTGGTCCCTTGGCATCATTAGCTTAGTTTTCCCTTCTAGCACTAGGAGTAGTAGTAGTAGTAGAAATATATAGAGGAGACAACCTTCTTGAGAGATTTGTCCCAACCACGTAAGGTCCCACAACTTGGGGACGGTTCCATTGTGTTCTCAAACACATCAGCCCTTCCGAGATCTGAGATGCGGGTGCACGTTTAAGCAAACAACAGTTATTTCATTATTTTCTACATCATATACTTGCGGGACATCACACTCATTCTTCCCCCTCCTAGCATTATCGGATGTCTATCATTTCTACTCTCACAATTTTTGCTTCATACATATATTACTAAGCATCAATCTTGCACAAGTGGATACACACATCTTGTATCATCATTACCCTATGACACGCTCTAGTCCCACAGTTCATACTCAATTGCTTAGGGTCTAACTCTAAAATGAACCTCACCCCAATCACTCTTTACACTCTATGCTTCATTCATCCATATTTCCAATGCATGATTTCAAACCATTTCATGATGACACACTCTTGTTCTATGGTTCATTCTTGATTGTTGAGGGGTATTTTATAAATTAAATTCATATCATACACACACATCCACTCGGGGGCACCTTTTTCCTATCACATTCACATTGCATTCCATTCCACTCCACTCACTTGCAACATATTGTATATCTTGGTTGCATTTATTCTTTCTTACTTATACTTACATGTACACTTTATTTTCCATTCTAGACATATACATAGTATTTCTTTATATTTTTTATATACACATGCACATTCACTTGTTCTCAAGTTATGAACATAAAATTCCTATAGATATTTACACAACAATGATGCTTATCACAATACCTTTTACTAGCCTCAATGAGGCTCTAGGGCGTCTACTATCTCACACACTATAAATGTTATTTTTTCATTTTATATTACTTCCTATTCTTATTAGAACACTACTTTCCATTGATCTATATACACTTTGACATACTTTTTATCTTTCTAACATGCTAATGAAGTTGCTTCATGTGTAGAATTTTATTTGCATGACTATTTTCCACCATGGTTCTTTGTTACATCTTGCTTGACATTGTTTTCCATTGCTTTCTACTTGTTTGCCATTATTTGCAGGCTATGCCCTTTGAATTGTGTGCACACTTATGATTTTGGTCACTTCAACCCTTATTGTCTTGTAACATTGTGAGTGATCTCCTATGTTTGAAACCCGCTTCTCACAATCTATCTTGTCTTCTTTCTTACTTGATTACAATTTTTCTTCTATATGCATACTTGTATTTGATTATACTAAAACATGTATCTTCCCTTTGCTTGCATGTGCCTTGGTTTCTACCATGCACATTCCCTCTCCCTACAGGGTATCCACTTCGAGAGAAGTTTCAAATTAACTTCTATTCCTCTCTTTTCATTCATATACTCCTAGAAATGTTGCATGCAACCCAAACAAGGGGGAATATATTGGATGAATTAGTCACCCTATACAATAGATCTGATATGCATAGTAGAATCAACACAAGTTACATTTTCGAAACCTCCCGAGAATCTTTCTTGGGTCCTAAGTTTAGTATAAACATTACCACCCGCAGACACTAGTGTGTGGGATATCTTGACCTTTCCCGGGAACCTACGACTAGGGGTAGTTATATTTATTTTCTTAGTTCAACATCTTTCATAGCATTTTTCATAGTAGAATGCATTCTTTCTCTATTTCAAATCATTACAATACGGAACTAAACATGGATCTAAAGACAAAGTAAAATAGGATCACACCATCTATAGTGGTGTATAATTGGGAAGCACTCATGGAAGGAGAGTAACACTAGATCTCTCTCCCCAACACTCTTCTACCATGACATGAGATAACCCAAAAAACTTGTTCTTAGCATGAGATTTCCCAAAGAACTCATTCTTGGCATGAGATCGCCCAAAAAAATTATTCTTGGCATGAGATCACCTATAAAAATTGCTCTTCTATACAGTTTAAGGACATTTTCTATCTTTTTCACTCTTCATGGATTAGGTGCACACTTTCCTTTTACACATTTTCACATAATTTTACAAGATTTTTCACAATACATGACTTTAACTACTCTTTTGCTCTTATTTTACAGGTCTGTCCTTAATACACAACAAGAAGAAAACATTTGTTGGGCCACTAAATTATTGACTAAGTATGAAGGCCCGTGGGTGCGTGGGACCCCAGTTACAAGATGGCGTGCAAGGCAAAAGTGTGCAAGAGAAAATTTTAAGGAAGCATATAGCGTGCGCAGTGTGTGAAAGGAGTTTTAGGACTTATTCGATTTAAGCAACAAAGGTAGAACATGTGAAAATCATGATTGGTTGTACATGGATAAGATGTTAGCCTAGCAATAGGTGGCCCAGGAAAGAGCATGGCAGCAAAGGAATCTTCTAGAAGACCATCATGAGATGGAGTGGAGAGCTCAGGCCTAAGGAAACATGCTCGCTGAAGGACCACATTCGACACTTGGCGATGGATCTGAGGGCATGGAAAGGTGAGTTGGCAGCGTGGGAAGGTGATAAATACAAGTTCCTGTGGACCAAAAAAGGGATGTGAATATAGACATACGAGGAGAAGATAGGAGAGATATAGACAGAGAGAGATAACATGGGTGAAGCTCTGCAGGATTATTGTGAGTGGAGCTTTGATGCAGAAAGGAATGTACTAAGCTTAGCATTGTAATTTCTTTTCTTTTTGGCATAGTTATACAAGCCTAGTGATGTGCATGACTATGGTCTACCCTCTATGGCTCTTTGTAATGAAACAATGAATACAATGAGGTTACCTATTGCAATTAGATATGAATATCAGTGGGTTTCATGTATATTTCATTCATAGAAGTTATCTTTCCTTTCATGCTATGAATGAATGGTTGTAGCTTTCTTTCTGTTATATTATATGTTATGGAGTCTTTTAAAACACACGGTCTGAAGAAGCTATAAGGATCTGGAGGCCATCCTGAGCCTTGTAATCCTTGTATGTCTAAACTTCTTTCCTAAATACTCTTATACTAATCATTGATGAATGCTTCCCACTAAAAACTCACATAAAAGAGAGACTCGGCACCCACGCATGCCTTGGGTGAGCACTCAGCTTCTACTGGGTGATAGGTGATGTGCATGGGATTCCTTCCTCTTATAGTGGGAGTAAAATTGACTACATCTTGGTTCCGTTGCGGGACCTCTTTTTGAAGTTGTAGTGGGATATAACATGCATCATGATTTTTGTAAAGAGTAATGAGGGATTAGTTAACATTGGAAAATGTTGAATCATGGTTTAAGAGAAAGCAGAGGGTGAATTTTCCCATAGATTTAGCACTAGACCTGATTTTGATACACGTAGATGGGTAGAGGATAATCTCTACCATGATCTGTATGAGAATTTTTTCTATTGCTTCCCAATAGAGTTATTTGAGTGGCTTTCAGCCTATGCATCTAGATCAAGTTGGCATTATGGATCATGGATATGGACCAAAGAAGACTACCAAAGGTTGCAAGATGCAGATCTGACGTGGACCCATGTTGTAGATCACTGGTGGGGAGGAGTACTAGCTAGCTACACTCTGGAATATGCCATTTCCATGTATTCTTGTCTAGAGGTTGCTGAGTTTGAGTTTCTATGAGAACCTAGGGGATTGTTTCTATGTGTTATTCCTCTAGCTATGAAGATATTGATGGTTACCATGAGTTTAGAAGCACTCCCAATGGTCGGCTAAACCATTCTAAGTGTTGGGTAAGGAAGCTCAGGTGGAGGAAGATGGAAGATGATACGATAGAAAAGGAGAGGGAAGAAATATGACTCAAGTATGGTGAAGCGTGTGAAAGGGAGATTACTAGATGACACAAAGCTGCTAGTGTGATGGATCTATGGAGAAGGACATTGTGGGAAGGAGTTGAGGTTCACGCAGAGGACGTGGAACCTGAGTAGTTTGTGTTACCCCATCTTGGCAAGCACATGAGGGAGACCTCTTTCGCTTCTGGTGAGAGCTCGTCACATGGAGAAAGGAGATTCATTGGCACATATCTGAACCCACCCAATGACTGATCCTTGGTGCTTGGTTTTCTCTAACCAGGAAGAAGTATTAATCTAGTTGAAACTAGTGGAAGAGATAGATCCATGCCTAGGAGATAATATTTTACATTTTGTTCTTCTATGGTTGCACATATTCCATTATTTGGAGGATTTTGGACAAGGGGTAAGTGTACAAGATTTTGGTCTCGCATGAGGGAGTGGCATGAGAAAAATTAGTGGTGGTGGGACACTGTCACAGACCATCGGTACACAGTTCAGTGGGACCATGGGGGTGCTTGGCATAGCTCCTACATGCCCTATTGGACCTAGTGGTTCTAGTGGATCTAGTGGCTCTAGAGGTACATGACCTAGTGGACCTATTGGATCAAGTTGTGGAGGAACAACTGGAGGGAACCAAGGCTCTATTTCAGGATAAGGACCCCAGCCACCACCTCAAGTTTTCTTTGAAATGTCTCTACACTTACTAGATTACATGGGAATTGAGGATGTTGCGGAACATGTTCACAAGTGTGAACTACTATGGCGTGTGAAAGGTATCACAACCCCAGAATGAAAGGCTAGTCAATTTGCAACCACATTGCAAGGGCACACGCATAGCTAGTATAGAAAGTATGATCCTCATCAAACGGTGGTGGATTACTTTGCGCCTTAAAGAATGCATTCTTGGTAGAGTTCCACATTCCTCTATTTGAGCAAAAAAGCATTAGTGCTTTGAAGGAGATACAATAAGGAATGGAAAAGAGTGTGTGGGAGTATGATGTGTGCTTTAATACTCTCTTGTCTAAATTATCATAGGATATACATCCTTCTCAGCATGCATAGTGGTTTGTTGGAGGATTGTTCACCCCTTTTAGAAGGGCCATGTCTCATAAGACTTTTACAGATCCGTGCAAAGCATTAGAGGCTACCTTGCACACCGAATCCATTGGTAGTATTGATACTAGTGTTATCCCATTCATGGTGGCTCAGATTGCTACTATGGCTAAATAATTAGTAAATTTATCTGCAAACTCGGTCCATGAGACTCACAGTGGTTTGTGGTACACATATTATGAGATAGAGGGGCACGTTAAGGATAATTTCCCTTATAGGATGGTACACATTATAATATTAGATTTTGAAATCTATCATGGGGACCATGATGTCAGTAGATGTCCCTTGCTACAACGTGCAATTAGAAAGAATGTATCCTATTATTACAAGATTTACACCTCCATGACCCATGATACTAAAGACTGTAGGCTCATTGTTTAGATACATGAGGCCATTAATCATGGGGTACGCCAAACCAGCATTGCTAGTGGTTCTAAAAATGATTATCTTCATTATGAGGAGCGCACGAGATGGAGGCATGTGAGGAAGAGGTAACTATGGAGGAAGGAGTGAGTTCCTATGAGGGACATGTTTCAACTGTGGATCTATAGAACATTACAAGCGTGAGTTCCCAGACTTGTTACAAGTGCTCATTGTGCGGAAAGAAGCATAAGTATGAGGAATGCCGGAGTTATATGAGCATATGAATCAACAACACCAGAAGGACAAAGGCACTGTGATGGTCAGCATCAAGAAGGCAGACATATAATGGATGCCTCGGGTAACATGGGATGAAGGTTTGGAGCCTGTCTTGGTAACAACAAGGGTAGAAGCCATGTGCGCAAGGGAGATACCAAGATAGAAGAGCCTTGTTTCAAGAGAAGAGGTCATTCATAGAAAGTACCTAGACCCCATGCATCAGAAGGAGATATATCAGGACACCATGGATGTTATTCAAAGCTTGCAAGGGGAGATCCAGTGTCTAAAGGAGAAATCTAGGAGGGAGGAACAAGGAAGGAGGATCAAGGCATAGAAAGATGACCTGGATGAGGTCAAGGAGGTGTGAAAAATGCTAAGGTAGGAGAACATCATTCCTTTGCTAGGATCCTTGTTGAGAGAGAAGGTACCACGTACTGGAGAAGAGTGCGAGAGGCAGGTCTTGCACGTGAACCTTCCCCCTCACAGCCTCGACTATGACAAGGAGATTACATTAAATGTAGTTGTAGATGGATGGATCCTCAGCAATATACTCATTGACACTGGCGCAGAGGTTAATGTTTTGACTTTGGATGCATGGCATCAGATGGGGAGACCTGTGTTGCCATCTTCAAATGTGTTGTATATGGCAACCAAGAATAAGGAAATGTCTTTCGGTGTCTTGAAGGATGTAGCTATTACTATCCAGGGAGCCAAGTTTACTAGGGACTTTGAAGTCTTGGTGCTCACCGAGGTGGACAATTTCCCAGCACTACTTGGGCACCCTTGGTGTTATAAGAACAATGTGGACCTCGGTTCAACAAAGGGTACATCATTTTTTAGAACAAAGAGGAGTGGGTCATTATACCCCTGGTTGATGGGAAGTCAGCGCCCTACATTGAACCATTAGGAGAAGAGGTTTTGGAAAAGATTTATGTGTGCTCAATCAGAGACCCTGAGATGGTACACCCTATTAATGGGGTTATCCAGTTTGAGGATGCTCAGTCAGTGAGTGATACCACTAGCCTAGCATGTGATAATTGGGCACATGGGACTTACGAATTAATGGGATGGTAGTTGAGAGGATTGGTGACCAAGGTAACTAAGGTGTGCACAATTCGGCACCTTAGGGGAAAAGAACTTCCCAAGTACTTTGGAGGAGCCTTCCCTGAGATCTTTCTATAGGAGATAGAAGCTCAGTGGAAAAATGAAAAGGAATGAAGGGAGATGTTGAGTTACATCTTGCTCGGCATAATAGCTCGTTGGTGGGCCACACATCAAGAGAGCCTTTTAGAATGGTATGAGGTAATAATTGCTCTCCGTCAAATTTTCTAAAAGTAATATACCCATCATCATCAAGGAGTACCATGGGAAGGAGCCCGCCTCTTTCCATATCCAGGAGTGTGAATGGTCTGGAGAGAAGCTACGGAAGCCTTTCCACCATCCCTCTGGGTGTACAAGTCATATTCTACATTATAGGGTTGTGCATGCACATGGTACATTCATTCAGAGACATGCTACCAGACAAGGAATTAGAAAGAGATTGCGGCTGATCTTATTCAAGACTTTGAGTATTAGAGTACCAAACCATTGGTTGATAAGGCCTTGTAAAGTATTGAATTCCTTACCATGGGGGATAGTGCCAGAATAGAAGATAGGCTATTGGAACTACTAGGTGAACTAGGATTAGAGGCGCGCTTTGAAGAGATTGAAGAAATAGAAGAGTTACAACTTGAGCACGCATGTGTGGGGACACGCAAAGTAGTGGATAGTGTAGATGCTCGTGCACGTGCCTACCATGAGCCTTTAAAGACAAAGAAGGTTAACATCGATTCAGGAGAAGAACCTAAGGAAGCTATTATTGGGGATTATTGGATAGAGAAGGAAGTATCAAAGATCATTGATCTGTTGCGTGAATTCGAGGATTTATTCCCACACGGGTACCATGAGCTAAAAGGCATCCACCATTCCTTGGGGGAGATGAGGATAAAACTAAAGGAAGGTGTGCACCCGGTTAGAAAAAGGCCCTACCAGATGAATCCCAACTTACGTGTGAAGGTTAAGGAGGAGATAGACAAGATGATAGCTTCTAGGATCATTGAGGCAGTAGAAGAATTGAAATGGATAATTCGATGGTAATTAGCATCAAGAAGGATGGGCAGATTAGAATTTGTGTGGATTATAGGGAATTGAATGTAGTTTGTGTCATTGATCCATTTCCACCCACTTCATTGAAGAAATTTTGGAAGGAATCACTGGGTGCGAAATCTATTCCTTTACGGATGGATTTTCTAGGATACCACCAAGTCAGATTGCAAAGGAGGACCAGGAGAAGACAACTTTTGCCACCAAGTGGGGAAGTTTTACATATATGGTCATGCCCTTTGGATTGAAAAATGCACCTACTGTCTTTTCGTGCATAGTGGTGCAAGCATTCTAGGACTTCATTCATAAGTTTCTTCAGGTTTACTTGGATGATTGGACAATATATGGTCTGGTTAAGGACCATTGTGACAACTTGAGATTAATGTTTGAAATGTGTAGGTATTTGAGGATATCCCTCAACATTAAGAAGTGTGTGTTTCTACACCCTTTGGGACTTTATTGGGGCATATCATATGTAAGAAGGGTTTCTTTGGTAGATCTCGCTAAGGTTGCAGTTATTTTAGGGTTAAGGGAACCTACTAGCCGAGAGAACAATGTGTAGATTCCTTGTGTATACGAGGATATTACAGAAAATTCATTAAGAGGTATGCTAAGATCACCACACCTTTAGAGGATCTACTTAGACACAAAAGTACCTTCCATTGGGGAAAGGCGCAGCAGAGGGAGTTTGATACATTAAAAGATAGGCTTATTACCGTGCCTATTTTTTGATTTCCCTCTTGGGACAATCCCTTCCATGTCCATGTAGATGTCTCAAGAAGCGCCATTGGAGCGAGATTGCACAACCAGTGAGGAGATTGTTAATCATCCTCTCTATTTTGTGAGCAGGAAGTTAACACTAGCAGAGTAGAATTATACCACAACCGAGTGTGAGGCATTGTCAATGATCTATGCACTTTTCAAATTTTGACAGTATCTACTAGCAACACCCTTTGTATTCTACACCGACCACATGGCATTAAAGTATTTAGTGAACAATCCCATTCTTCAAGGGCGCATATGTCAATGGGTGTTGTTGTTTCAAGAGTTTGAGTTCACCATTGTAGTGAAGCCAGAAAAATCAATTGTGGACTTGATCATCTATCAAGAATTGATTTAGGAGAGGATGCACAAAGTATTGAGGAAATAATGCTAGACGCGCAACTATTTAGATTACGGCGTGTGCCCTCATATTTGGAAGATATTGATGTATTTTTAAAAGAAGGTATGGTACCGGATTGAATGAGGGCATTGGAAAGGAAGCGAGTTGGCCATATGCATTGTGCCCTACATGTTGATTAGTGTAGACTTCTACAAATTTGGATGTGATGAATTTTTCCCATATGTGTGTTAGAACATGAGCACCTAGCCATCATAGGCGAAGCACACGGAGGAAGTGCGGGTGGGAATTACGAAGGTGATGCCACCACGCAATGCAATGTGAGTTTATGGTGGGAAACCTTGTACGGGGATTGTAGATATTATTGTAAATCATGTGACCACTATCATCACATTGGCAAACTAGGAAGGAGATATGAAATGCATTTTCATCATATTCATAGCGGAGCCTTTTGAAAAGTGGGAGATAGACTTTTTAGGACCTATTACACAGGTAGCAGCGTAGGACTGGGTCATGTTATGTCATCACTTACATAGATTATCTCATAAGGTGGGCGGAAGTAGCCCCGACTAAATATTACACGGCAGCAATAGCAGAAAGATTCCTATGGGAGAACATTATCACCAAGTATGGATGCCCTTTGAGTTTGACCAGTGATAGGGGTACACATTTTCTAAATGAGACCATGAGGATCCTACTATCTAAGTTCATGGTGGCTCACCATAAGACTACACCCTATCACCCATAATAAAATGGAACCGTGAAGCATTCAATAAAATACTAAGTCATACCTTGACCAAAATCTGTGATGTTGGAAGACAAGATTGGAATGACAAGGTATCACCGATTTTATGGGCTTACAGAACTATGTATAAAATACTAAATAAAGCCACACTTTTTCAACTGGTGTTTGGCATGGAAGCTTTTTTCCAATTGAATTTATGTTACCTTCTCTATGAATAGCACGCGCATGAGGATTAGCCAATGAACAAGCACTGGAAGAAAGAATTGATGAACTAATGAAACTGGATGAGAGACGATCACTTGCTTGTTAGAGCTAAACAGTGGAAAAGGAAAAGAAAAAGGCTTGGCATGATCACCATATTAGAAACAAGAATTTTGAGGTTGGTATCATTCTAAATTTCTGCACCATCCTAGGAAGTTGAAAGTCCATTCGTTAGGTCCCTACATAATCTTGTACATCCTTGATTTGGGCGTGTGCCAGTTATAAGTGCTAGATGGACTGAAGTTTCCTGGACACTTTAATGGTAGTAGGCTGAAGCCCTACTATAAATAAGTCTTCTTGGTTTTTGTAAATAAGGTAGTTTTGCCAGTTAGTTTAGAATTTTCCTTTATGCATTTTCCTTTCCTTATGTTTCCCTTTCGCATTGTTGTTTTGTTTTGCACCTTGGGTGTCGATAACCTTATTGCTATTTTTGGAGAATTTATGAGTGTACAGAGGACCACGCATCGTTTAAGTGTGGGGTGGAGAAAATTGAAGAAGTGTGTGATTAAAAGTACCAAGGAAGTTGTGTTGAAGAGCCTTGTTGAGTAGCCCGGTTAAAAGAGAGATGAAGAGAAAAGATAGAATGGTTGGTGTCAGGGTAAAGATACTCGTAGATCCCATGTACAAAGGAAAAAGAAGCACATTTAAAGCAACATGAGGTAGGTGAAAGCAAGAATCTAGATAGAAGAAGTGCCTTTGGCATGGGTTGAGTGCACGTAAGAGTCTCCTGTCAGGTTGGTTTGGTTGCGCGCCAGAAGGTTGGAGGAGTTTTCACGCAGGAAGGGCACATGAGTGAAGGCACTGAAGATGGGTTTTTAAAAACCACATTAAATGAATAAAGTATAGGGTAGGTAAAGTAGCATTTAATGACTAGAAAAAGGAAAAACTATAAATAGAGGGTCAGGGGCACTCTCATTTTACTTTGCAAAAATGAAGAGTTGGAGATATAAGCGAAAGATATAAGCTAGGGATTTTTCAGATTTGATCAAGGAGAAGATCTATGTGATTAAAAATGTAAATATCTAGTTTGAGATTGCAAACTAGAAGGAAGGAATTACATGGGCATGGAACAAAGTGAAAAGCGTTGTCTTGTGAAGAATTTATCGAAGTTAGGGTTCAGCAAACTAGGGAATGGGTTTAGAAGAATTGTATCGTGGATTTGAGATCGAAGGTTAGGAGAAGGAAAGAAGAGTAACAAGGAGAGGACTAGAGTAATACAATTACCTTGACCATGGCACTAAAGAAAGGGAAGGGCAAAGTAAAGGCTAAACAACCAGAACCCAAGGTAGATATAAATGAAGAATGGTATGCATAAATGTAGTACCCTAACGGAGTGATGATGGGGAAGGAATGGGAATCCCATTTGAGAAGCATACCAGTCAGTGACTATAATCACTGCACTAGCACTATAGAGAAAGAAATGACATTAGAATTGGTATGCCCAACCAACAAGTGAACACCTAAAGGGTTTCCTATCTACAATGATGACGTGAAGGTCAAGCTAGTGAAGGTAGGGTTGTTACAACTCTACGAGTTGCCTTATTTTGGGAAGCCAGATCACTTGTACCAGTGGTTAATGTCTCGGGTACATGAGGACTACTTCCACTTTGTTGGGTGTAAGATGCGTGTAACTCCCCAGTTGATTGCATAGTTTACAGGCCTCATATGTGAGGGAGATAGCCTAGAAGATGACCTTGGTGACAAGGAAGCTATTCAGGAGACCATCACAGAGTATGCCTGCAAGAAAGGGTCGCGAGTATTATGACATCTCAGACATCAAGGACCTAGTTATGAAGATGGCCATGCACCTGGTAATGAAGTTGAATGGCCAAGAAAGGTGGACACAAGTTAACAAGCCATGGCTACATGTCTGCAGGAAGATTGTAGAGGGGACTATTTACAACTTGTCCACATACATTGCCGAGGAAATTGTAAAGTGTGCAAAGGAAGGGGACATGATCCTCTTTGGAAATGTCCTGCTCACCATAGTATTTGCAGAAATTGGAGTGTCGGATGCACCAGATAAGTTTGTGTGGGAGTACCCAACCGAAGACCCTTCACCCACGAAGAGGTTTGAAAAGTATGCATGTGATACAATGATGGCTCCCCACAAAGCGGCTCAAAAAATGGTATATGCGCTTGAGAAATGCATTTGGGGTGGAGTGGAGGATCCCCAAAAAAATCCCAGCAGCCACACAAGGAGAAGCTGAGTTCGCAATGTACCAAGCACTACTACTTGGGTAGGTTCAAACTTATTGATGAATCATGGAGCCCTTGGTGCAAGCTCCCTTTCGCGTTCACTTCCCAGTACTTCCAAGCGGGAGTGAACATATTTAAAGAATCGAAAAATCTAAGGCTGGAGCTAGGAAATTTGGACCGGGAGCACAGGGATATGAGGAAGAAATTTAACTAACCTGAAGGTAAGCGCACATACGTGGAGAAGTACGTGTCGCATGAGATCCACATGACTAGACCAATAGCACTTCCTATTGCTGGAGGATCTGTGGCACGCGTATACGTGCACATAAGGCTGAAATTTGACAATGGCACATACTTGGTGGATGAGATCTCCATACCTGAAGACCCCTTGGGAAAGAAGAATCCAATTTCTAAGAAGAGGGACAGAGGAGAGAAAGGAACACCAAGTGTACCAACTACTCGAGATAGTGAGAATACCTTCTACGAGCACAAAGCTAAGCACCTATGTTCGAGAGGAAGAAGTCTTCAGTAAAGAAGAAGATGCTAGAAGTAGAGGCACCCAAAAAACCCATCACCTTGGAGGAGTCACAAGAGGAAGAAGAAAAGGTAGAATCTCCTTAGTAGAAGCAACCTCTCAAGAAGAAGCAGAAGGTAGATGAAGAAGCTAACTCGGAGGTGATCGACAGCTTGGAGAGATATCTGGGAGAAGGAGAGAATGAAAGTGAAGGAGGTGGTGACAAGGAGGAAGAGCCAGAAAAAGACAAGGAACATTTGGAACCTCACGTATTTAGTTTTTATGACTCGAGAGAAGAAGAGTTGGGATGAAAAGCAAGAGTTCATATTCATGCGGTGAAAAGGTGCACAAGGAGATAAAGGCACTGAAGATATAAATGCATATGAGAGGGATGTCGAGGGACAGAGAGAACCATAGATTTTACAAAGGAGTAGATAATCGAAGGGGTAGAATGATAAGTGAAGAATATTCTTGAGATTATTATAGACTAGGAGTTAGAGTGGAGCACAAACATAGTGCTAAAGGAAGGAGGGGGAAGAGAGAGGTGAAAAGGGACATGACAGTGACCAGGAGGCCTCGCTGAGAGTCGGCTTCCCCAAAGGTGCATGCTCAGGTAGAAGACCTCTAGATGTAGAACAGAGGCAGATAATGGGCTATGTGGATGATTCAAGGAAGGTGTTACATGCACGATTCCAGAACACGATACCCACCAAAATAATTATAGCCATGGGATCGTTTGAGAAGGAGGGCACATACCCCAGGACCAAGAACATGCTTTCTTGGGCATTTGAATCCCACATCGATGAGCTAGACTTTGAAGTCTGCCAAAAGGTGCTTATCACGCTGCCAGAGTCTAAGGGTTACAACCCCTTAGTGAAAGCCCATGAGCTCTTAGATGAGTAAGTGTGTAATGCTCTAAACAAGGTCATGGTGGAAACAGAGGCAAGGCTATTCACACAAAATGACAAAGCATAAGGGATTTAGAGGGAAAGCTAGCCAAGAAGGAGGAAGATTTGGCTAAGGTGGCCAAAAGCTTAAAACATGAGGAATTAATCAGCGCATAGCTAAGGTGCGAGCTCAAGGAGGAAAAGGCAAAGGTGCAGGAGGTCTACAAGAAAGTAGACTCGATAAAAAGTGTCATCATTTTGAAACACCCAAATCTAACACCTATCCCCCAGAGGTATGCATCGATCTTTGGAATGTGTAGAAGACTTAACATGCATCCTCACTTTGTGGAGAGGTAACCCTTGGCATTGGAATCTGTGGAGGAAGTAGTTGTATGCTGAAGAAGGAGGAGGACCGGTTAAAGGTGATAGAACTTTTTCTTTGAGTATAGCAAGGTGCTCACGAGATGTAAATGATGCTTCCAATCTGTTGAGGTCACATATGACACATGTGTAGATAGAGATAAGTGGTGATTTCCTTGGTCACCACACTTGAAGTAGAACTAAAAGAGTTCCAGGAGAAGAATAAAGGAAACATGGCAGAGTAATATAAAGTCATGATGGAAGTAGATTCAAGATCCGAGGAGATTAAGGCACTAAGGGGATCAACCAAGACATGATCGGAAGGAACTATATCTTCAAATTACCAGAAGAATGGACAAGCTCGCATACCTAGGTAAGGATATGGAACAAATTGTGGACACTTTGGGCACCTAGGGAGTTGGCCTAAGTTTTTATGAGGTAAACCTCCCTGGTTGGAGACCTCTATCAGAAGGCGTAGAATGAGGGTGATATATGGAATAAGCTAGAGGCGGTCTTGTGGAAGGACTTCCCAACCTTTTGGTTTAGTTTCCCCCCCCATTATTCATTCTTTCCCCTATACTTTCATTCCTTATTCATTTTTGTAATATTTTTCTACATCTTGGCTCCATTGAACTAACTTGCATCTTGGTCAAGTAGAATGTTTCCGAGGGTGGAGAACAAGCATAGTGTGGGGTGATGTTGGGCCCCTGAAATATTTACTAACTATGAAGGCGCATGGGCACGCGGGACCGTAGTTATAGGATGGTGCACAAGGAAAAATCATGCAAGAGAAAAGTCTTAAGGAATCATATAGCATGCGCGACACACGAAAGGAGGTTCAGGACTTACCCGATTTAAGCAACAAAGGTAGAACACGTGAAAAGCGTGATCGGTTGCACACAGATAAGATGCCATCCTAGCAACAGGTGGCCTAGGAAAGAGCATTTTAGCAAAGGAATCTTCTAGAAGACCATCATGAGATGGAGTGGAAAGCTAAGGCCTGAGGAAACATGCTCGCTGAAGGACCACATTCAACACTTGGCGATGGATCTGAGAGTGCGGAAAGGTGAGTTGGCAGCGCAGGAAGGTGATAAATACAAGTGCCTGCAGACCAAAAAAGGAATGGGAATATAGAAATAAGAGGAGAAGCTATGAGAGACACACACAGAGAGAGATAACATGGGTGAACCTCTGTAAGATTACTGTGAGTGGAGCTCTGATGTAGAAAGGAATGTACTAAGCTTAGCATTGTAATTTCTTTTCTTTTTGGCATAGTTATACAAGCCTAGTGATGTGCATTTGTGGTCTTCCCTCTATGACTATATGTAATGAAAGGATGAATACAATGAGGTTACCTATTGCAATTAGATATGAATATAAGTATGTTTCATTAATATTTTGTTCATAGAAGTTCTCTTTCCTTTCATGCTATGAATGAATGGTTATAGCTTTCTTTTTGTTATATTATATGTTATGGAGTCTTTTAAAACACACGGTCTGAAGAAGCTACAAGGATCTGGAGGCCGTCTTGAGCCCTGTAATCCTTGTATGTCTAAACTTCTTTCTTGAATACTCTTATACTAATCATTGATGAATGCTTCCCACTAAAAACTCACATAAAAGAGAGACTCGCTTTGTGCATGCCTTGGGTGAGCACTCACCTGGCCTGGGTGATAGGCCGGTGTGCATGGGATTCCTTTCTCTTATAGTGGGATTAAAATTGACTACACCCTTCATCAAGCATAATAATAGGTACAACATGGTATAACACCATACGCTTCACCCCTAAGGTCACTTCCTCTTTCTTAGCTTCCACACTTCATTTTAGTCACTTCACACCTTCACATGTCCACTTAGCACACTTTCACCATCAATCTACATGGAACAAAAGTTATGCATATTCTAACTACTTTATGTTATCGAGTATTCACTCAACAACATAAAGTGTGGGAAAATTCAGACACAAAATCATGCACTTGGGTACATTTAGAGGTCTTAACAACATACTTGTATTCATATGATTCCTAAACAAGAAAACTAGTAATTGAATACTATACTTGGCCTCTTTTCTTTGTTTCTTGTCTTCTTTCTAGTCTTTCACACCCTACAACCCATTCTCAACTTTATTGCTTTACCTCTTATGACTTGAGACACTAGTGCCCGGCCAGACGCTAGTGCCCAAACACCCTCATCCCCTCCGGGTGTCCTTGATCTTTTTATATCTTACTCACCTCTTTTGGGCCTCTTTTATCTTTTGGGAATCTTATTTTCTTATGGTTCGGCCTTCCATTTTTCAATTACAAAAATTCAACTAAGGGAATCCTATAAATAATTCTAAGCATCTATTATAATCACCTAAGGTTGCATCCAAATGAATATAATAGCACTAAACGTATCCATCTAACTTTCATTCAAGGGACAAGGAACTACATTTTTCTCGCATACACTTCATATGAAGGGAAGTTCATTTGACATCCACACATCTATTTACATTGTTACATCTAGTTATCACTCGTTATCTCAAGTGCTTTCACAAGGGCTTCCTAAGGCATGATTCTTTCACACACTCACAAGAACTACATGGATTATGAGATTTACTGTAGCACTTGGTCGTAAGTTCACTCAATCGGTGTGACTGCCAGGTCATACCGACTCCCCATTTTGCATCTTTTCTTTTTAGTATTTTATGTAATTTGAGGGTTTTGCATGTCATCTTCTCTTTACAAGTTACAAGTGAATTTGAAGATCATCTAGTGACATACATGTGACAAAAATGAAGGTTAGCGACCATCTTGCGACACAACAAAAACTATTTTTTGAGCATGAGCATAGTCACGGACACCTAACAAAGGTGCCTAGCACCTAAGAACCCTAATCCTATTCCAACCACCCTGGTCCATCCTTATCCAACAACTTTAGAATTTATACTTGAGTAGCCACAATAGTCTTCCCTTCTTGTTCATCATTTTTCTAGTCTAGAACACTTCGGGATCAAGTGCAAAATTAGTTAAGTTGTAGTGCCCACTTCCCTTTGGCACCTTTTATTACCGATCATGATATTGTAGACTATATGACGAACATTTTAATAGTTTTGATTTAGTATGGTGTTAGATGTCAGATCTTGGATTATTGTTGAATCTGATTATATATAATGCATGGTGATTATTAGAGACACTCATATGTGGATGATGATATACTATTGACATGGATGTTTAATGGAAGTTATTCGAGACAGGTATTTTTGGAGATTATGAGTAAACCTAGAAAAGGGAAATTATTTGATGATGATATAATTGCTGAATAAATTTACAAATGATATAGTTGTTACTTTGATGTTGCTGATACATATTGTGAGTGATTTTGTTAAATTTCCTTGATGTTGTTGTGATTCACATACTTAGATGATTTTGTGATTATTTTATATATTCATTTTGGATGTTCTGATATGGCCACGAGGCCGAAGGAGGTATTTGTATTTTGCAAGTTAAATATATCACAACAAAACATCAGGGGATCGGAGACCAACCAAAATGGAATTCTAGGTGAATTCAACATGGTCACCATGGCAACGTGTTTTATGTGTGTTGTTTTGTTAGGGATTTTCATGGGGGGAATCACCTTTAAATGTGACCATGGGTTTGTATATTTTATTAATGTGGTTACTTTTTTATTATTATTGTATGTGTTTTATTAGTGATATGTTTCCTTTCTTTATTTAATTATGTTGTGGAAAATTAATGTGAGAAAACATATGGTTAAAATATAAATAAATCAAATTGGGATATGGGAAAATAATTATAGAAGTTGTTGTCTTTGTAATAAATTTTTAAGTGATGTGTAAGTTGTGTAAGAGCTTGTGTAAGTCTGATTTTGGAGTATGAAACACTCCACCTCCATGGAAATTCGAATTTGTCCTTGGGGGCTGTTTTTGGAGGCTTGTGGGACAAGTAAAACTTGTCCCATACCTCTCAATTTAATTTACCAACTATGCCTATGGTTGGAGGACTGATTTTAGACATTTTTAATGTATTTTATTAATCATGTTGCATTGTTTTGATTGCACTCTCTTACATTTTATTTAATTTTCAGTCCTTTGGGGTGTGGGCTTTTTGGAGTGTGCAAGTAGATTGTCATATTTTGACCCACCTCTTTATTGTGCATTGGAGTTTGGAATTTGACTTTAGTGTTGGAATTGAGGATGTGTGATGTGGCATCCTACATGGATCCACATCATCCCCTTCTCTTCTCTTTTCTATATAATGAAAACTCTTGGCTTGTTTTTGGGGTTGAAGCATTTTGTATGTAAGCTTGGGGCACATTTTTTTCTTGTGTTTGGAGCTCTTACCTTGGAGCAGCTTGGGTGAATTTTTTTCTTGGTTGTTGAACCTTTTTGCATTCTTCCTTGGGGGCACATTTTCTTGTTGGAGCTCTTGTTTTTGGAGGAAGTTTTGGAGAAATATTTGCATGCCATTGAGTTGTTGTTTTGGACTGTATTTTTGACATCCAAAGCTTGTTATGTGGAGAAAATCCTTCCATGGGGAGGTAGAAGTTTATTCCTTCTTTTATTGTTGTCATTTCTTTCTTGTGTTGTTGTGAATGGTGAATGTTTTGCATGTTTTATGGGTTGTTTGGGTAGACTGCCATAGGAATGGTGTAGGAGAAGGCTATGGGGAATCCATGTGGGGGGGCATAAGGGAATGCCATTGGCATCAAAAAAAATTTGGAGGGAGTTTTGGGTTTGGGATCCACCATGGAAAATAAATAGCTTGCATTTCTTACTCTTGGGGGGCATAAGGGATAAAATTTGTAGGGGCATAAGGAGGGGTTGGGAGATATAAGGTTTATGGGGTATGATATGTTATATTAGTGGTATGATTATAGGTGGATGCCAAATTCCCAATTGGGAGGCATAAGTAGCTTCCCCCATAGTCCTTGCTCCTTTGGCTTGCAAGATCAAGCTTGAGTTCTGTTTTGAAATGATTTTAAATGCAGTTTTGAAATGTTTTTGTTGTGTTGAATTGCTTTTTTAAAGGAAATGTGTTTGTGAAATAATGTGTGTGTGGGAGCTAGTTTTTGCCATGGCTGAATTGCACCTTTATTGTATCTTGGTTAGGGCTCGGGGCCAATGATGAAGGAAGGCTTCTCCTTTCATTGGATATCTTGGTTGGGTGGAGAGTATTGCCATTCCCCTTTTTTTGTGATCAACTTGGAAGAAAATGTAATTTGCATGTTGTTCTTTTTTGCAAGAGAAATGTACAGTTTGATAATCCCTTGTGGAAACCCATTCCTTTGTAATCCTTTCCAACATGATGTGGATGAAATTGTAATAGTTTTGTTATGGAGAAATGATGTTGTAATTGATTATGAAGTTATATATTTGAAATGTGAAATACACTTGCATTTTGTTCTATACATTGAGATTATTGTTTTCCAACATTGAAAGATGTAAGTTGTATAATTGAAGTCAATAGAGGATTGCAAATTCATCTCTCATTGCATTGTTGTTATTGTATTGGAACATCAAACTATGATGAAATTGGAGTATCAAATTGTGATTGGAATCCTTGTTGTTTGGAAAATGGAAAAAGGATAAACACTTAAGTCTACCATGGATTGAATTCAATGTTTCTTTGTATGGAAAAATGAGATAATTAAATCTCTGGTTGAAAGGAAGAAATGGCAATTAAATCCCTCAAGAAATTGACCTCTACCTTAAATTTAAAACTGGCAATAATTCATTTAAAATGCACAGTTCAGACCTGCACTTGATAATCCACTAGAAAATGATATAATCTAGCATGCTAAGACATCAAGGAACTCAATCCAACAAAGGAAACACTTAGGGAAACAATTAAAACATTGCAGAATTGAGCTCAATCTCTTCCTCAACCGTTTTCTATCTTTTGTTGAGAAATTCAATTTTGAATCAATTAAAAAAATCAAATTCTCTAAAATACTTTAAACCCTCCCTAGATCAATTCTCCATGTTTGTTGGCATGTTGAGTGATGGAGGAGATCTAATTTAGTCAAATTGAAAAGTTGAAAATTGCCAGTTTGCCAATTAAAATCCTGCAGATCATTTTTGTAAAATTGACCCTTTAAAACTTATCAAAAAGTAAAATTTATGCTTCCTGTGCAAAGAGGGCATCGAGATATTTCCAAAAAGTCCTCGTTTTCCCAAAAACGAGCTTTCTATCTCAAGTTATGGCACTTTGAATTTTTTGTGCCTTGGCGGGAAAATTTGGGAAAATTTTCCCTGGCGGGCCCACAACCCAAAAATTTCCCGTCGAATTGCCTTAGAAAATATTTTGAAAATTTTGACTTGGGAAAATTTTCATCTTTTCCTCCACTGGCCCTAGCCAATCAGAGGTTACCACGTGTCCTCCAGGGGCTGAGGCGGAGGCGCGGATTTTTCTTCACCCTTAAACCTTTTGAAAAAAATTGGAAAATTTTCACTTTTACCTCCACCGCCCGCAACCAACCAGAGGGCACCATGTGTCCCCTTGTGGCTATGGTGGGGATGCACATTTCCTTTTGGAGTTAACTTAAAAAAAAAAATTGGGAAAAATTCCCATTTTGACCTCGCCCAATGAAAGTGTGCCACGTGGCACTCTGGGGTGGTGGCGGGTAGGGCGGAAGACCCTTGACTTTTTTTTTTTTTTTGGCCTTTGGGGAAAAATTCTCAATTTTCTCCCATGGCCCACTTCTCTACCTTCCTCTAGACTTTGTCCCTTAGCGGGTGTGTGGACCCATGCACTTCTTTCTCCCTTTTTCCCCTTCGTGGCGCAAAGCGCTAAATCCATCCGTCACCCCGCCCTTCCCTTCTCCCTTCTCTCGCTCGGCGCCAAGACTTGACACGTGTCCCTAGGGACCCACGGGGGTGTGGAGTGTTTTGTGCCTTTGAGCCATGCATTGGGAAAATTTCCCAATGCCACCCCATGACCCGCCAACCCGCCCTAGGTGCATTCCCCCTCCTCTTGCCAAGTGTCCCTCTAGGGAAAATTTACCCTAGAAACTCGCCCACTCATAACTTAAGTTACGTAAGGATTTAGAAGTACTTATTTATATCAGGAAAGGTGATAAAATTTTCTATCCATTAGGAATGGTTTAGGGAAATTTTGGGAGCATTATGTAGGAGAAAAATCCAGTTGAAGCTCTAAGCCTGTTTGAGAGCAGGCATGGGGGTAAGATTACTCCTTGAACCTAACTAAAACATGTAACCCTAAAATTTGAACCTTGTAAACTTGTTATAAGTTAATAAAGGAAACTTTTGTTTTGGTAAATAGGATTTGTTATAAATTTATATACAATTTTAAAAGAAATAGATCTCTCTTGTAAATATTCGAAACCGGCAATTAAACTTAATAAAATGCACGATTCGGACTGCACTTAATAATAGACTTGGAATTGATATAATTTATCATGCTAAGACATTAAGGAACTCAAATTAACCAATAACACTTACGAAGACAAGTTAAAATATTGTAAAATTGAATCCAATCCCTTTAACAGTCATTTTTCTGTCAATTGTTGGAAAAATGCAAATTAAAATCAATTGAACAAATTTACCTTCCTAAAACACTTTAAACCCTCCTAGAGCAATCATCCATGTTTTTTTGGCATGTTGAGTGAAGGAGGAGATCTAATTTAATAAAATTTGCAAGTTGGATTTTTAAAAGCTCGCAAATCATTTTTTGCAAAATTGACCCCTTAAAATTATAAAAATGTAAAATTTATGATTCTGTACAAAGAGGGCATCGAGAGATGTCCAGAAAGTCCTTTTTTTGCCAAAAACTGAGCTTTCTAACTCAAGTTATGGCCCTATGAAGTTTTACTACCTTGGCGAGAAAATTTGGGAAAATTTTCCCTAAGCGGCCCGTAGCCTGAAAAAAATCTAGTTAAAATCCTTAGAAATATTTTTGAAAAATTTAGTTTGGAAAAATTTGTGAAATTTCCTTCACCGGCCTACAGCTAATCAAAGGGTACCACGTGTCCTCATGGGGCAATGGTGGAGGTGTGGCATCATTTTTTCCCTTAGGCCTTTTTAAAAAAATTGGAAATTTTTCATCTTTTTCCCCGCCGACCCGTAGCCAACCAGAGGGTGCCATGTGGCACCTTGGGGTGATAGTAGAGGAGGGATAACTTCATCACTTTGAAATTTTTTTCCTTTGGAAAATTTTCATAAATCTATGTGGCCCCGCACTCCCGCCCTCGCCTTGTGAAATCCCTTCACGCAAGACGCACGGACCCACTCATTCAATTCTCCCCTTATCTCCCCCTTTGGAAAAATTCTCCAAATCTCCCCACCACTCTGCTTGTCTCCCTCTCCCTTCTCCCCACAGAGAATTTTTGAGTGCCACGTGTCCCTGGTGGACCCACTAGCACATGGACGCCAAATTGGCTTTTCTTCCCCTTTGGCGAGATTGCCATAAAACTCCCGCTGCTCCCCCCTTCCTTTGTTTTCCTAGTGATGACTCGAGCCTGCCACATGTCCACTGGAGTACCGCAGAGGTGCAGGTGCAAATGGGAATTTTCTCCCACACAAGTAAAAATTCCAAACACCACCCCGCGACCTACCAACCCAAAATTTTCTCTTCACCCCTGCTTGACACGTGTCCCCTTGGGGAAAATTTGACCTCTAAAGTCCGCTTGCCCATATCTTGAGTTTCTGAAGGAGTTAGGAGGACTTCTTTATATCACCGAAAAGGTGAGAAAATTTTCTATCCAATGGAAATGATTTAGGGAAATTTTGGATGTGTTAAGTATGATAAAAATCAAGTTGAAACTATGAGCCTGTTAGAGAGTGGGTATGGGGGTAAATTACTCCTTGAACCTAACTGAAACTTCTAACCCTAAAAATTGAACCATGTGAACTTGATATTTTTAATGAAGGAAAAATATGTTCTAGTAATTTATATTTGTTCGGAACCTAATAGGGTCAACTATTGTCTTGTAACTTGGTTGTGGATACTCCTAATCAAAAAAAAATTATTCCATAATTTTCTAACTAACCCTAGGTTGTTTCTTGGGTCTTGTTATCCAAATTCATCCCCAGTGGTTTAAATTGATAACATGCATCGAATTCTCAAGTCCAAGCAAATGGATTGATTCAGGGGCAAAATTCATGTTTCGGGGTCCCCTGATTTTTCTAACTCTCCTGTCCAGGTTGAAGAGAGCAAGCTCTGAGAAAATGCGAGAAGGTTGCAGAAAACAAGCTTGATCCAGGAAAAATCATAAAAAATGACTAAGTCCTAGTCCTAGGGGCAGTCGGGACATTTGGGACATCTAGGCGCGGATCGGCCGAAAAGACTTAAGGCAGCCCGGAACAGTTGGGCCGGGAGTACGCGAAGTACGCGAATCGGCCGGATCGGCCGAAATGAGAACAGGCGGCCCGCTAAGCATTTGGGACAATCGGGCCAGAAGTACGCGGCGGACGCGAGAAGCCGATCCGGCCGAAAGAGGAAGAAAAACGACTAACTACTGAGCGGGACAGTTCGGGCCAAGAGTATGTGAACCACCGGATCGGCCGAAATGAGAACAAACAGTCCGGAAGCAATTGGGACATTTGGGCCATGATGACGCGATCCGGCCGGTTCACCCAAAATAGAGAAAGTTTGTACTGGGACATCCGGGATGAAGGGACGCGCGGGACGCGGATCACCGAAGGAGCCGAAAGCCAATCAAACAACGCCACGTCATCGGCCAAATGAGGGACGAGGAAGCCCATTTCGGGCGGATCGGAAGTTTTTGGCCCAAGCAGTTTGGGACATCCAGGACATAAAGACGCGAAGGGCGAGAAGGAGTTGAAAGGGCCGAGAACCAATCAAATCATGACACGTGTCGTAGGGGAAAGAGTCCAAAGGTCAAAGGGCGAGTTTTGAAGGGTCAGCCCGAACCAATGGGATAGTGCCACGTGTCCCAGCTAGGGCCCACAAGGAAATTTCAAAGGAAAGCCCGCGGAAAGGTGGAGGAGAGAGAATTATTCAGTGAATCAGTGCTTGACACGTGTCATCCAGGTGGCAGAGCGCGGGAAAGATTTCAAAATCCGTTTTGGTCTGTTCCGTGCCCTAAATCTTCAGATCATCATATCTTTTGATCCAGAACTTGGATTTGCACGTTCTTTATATCAACGGAAATCTTGTGAAATTATCTACATGATTCTGGGGTTAATCTCGAGTTTTGGTGTAGTCTGGAGGGAGAAAATCAAGAAACGGCTCTGACGCATGTTCATGGCCAGAAATGACATTCCAGCGACCAGATTTAATGCAGAATGGGTCGCATTCTCCTGTAGTCCGGTCAAAGTGACAGGGTATGGGTTTGTAAGGTCCCCCATGCCGTTTTAATGCACTGCTGAGTCAAGAAAGAATGGGCTCCCATGCTTTTGTATGTTTTCTGTCTCCTGGGCTCGACCCATGCATTGTATAAAGCCAGATTTGGCTCATTTTAAAAAAAAAAGATAACAAGTTGTTCATCTTTTCTGCTCTGCCCTCCCTTCTTTTCTTCTCTAGGGTTGAAAATGGAGTTCAAACCTCCTCCCTTGCTCTGTAATGGCATTTTTGCCTTTTACTATTGAAATGATGTTCTGTGTAAACTTCTGGAGCAACAAAAAGTGTTTTGTGATGCATCTGTCCATCCTTGCTCGTTTTTGCTTGTTCTCTTCTTGCCTCTCTTCATTGCAGGTATTTGTGCATGTTTGAATGTTCATTGCAGGTTTGGAGCTGTGTTCATGGAGTTTTGGGACATTTTCTGTGTGAAATCTATCCTTGGGCCTGTGATGCATCTGTCCATCCTTCCCATTGCTCACCTCTCTTTGTCCCATGGCAGTTTTGATAGATGTCCAACATTCTCCTTCTCTGGTGTATCACCGTTTTAGTGTAGGATTTTGTTCTTTTCCTTTCTCTCTCTCTCTCTCCCTGTCTCCTTGGCATGGTTAGATTAGGATTAGATTAGCTTGCCTGCACTGGAATAGCTTGTGGCAGGTAGTTTAGGAGCAGGAACCAGCCTTCTCTGGAGATTCTTCTCTCGGTTTCACAAGTCCACGCTTGGAGAGAGGTTTCCATGTTGTGCAATCACACTTGGATGCGAGTGATCAACCTAGAAGCCGATCCGCATCTGGGGGTCTTTGTGATTTTGCATCAACAGGTCTCAAGTGCGTTGTTTTAACGGAATCACACTTTTTCCAATACTCTCATGCATTTATTATTGTCTTCGATATTTCATTGAATTTTTGCAATCTGTGCATGTTTTGATGACACAATCTCCATGATCCGTGTCAAATTTGTAAAGCAAGAAGTCTAACACTCCTTTGGTGTATCACCATTCTATTTTTTCTTAGTTTTGTTTCCATTTCCATGTTTTCTCTCAACCTTGTCTCCTTGGTAGTTTTAGAGTAGGAATTTTGAATTAGAACCTCTACAAAAATTGCATGCATACACCTAAATAGAAGAGTAAGAACCAGCTTCAATCTGGAGAGTTTTCCCAATTTCAAAGGTCCCACACTTTGGGAAAACTCCATGTTGTGCATTCACACCGAATTGGCCATTTGTCTACAATAGATCTGAGGGTCGATTTGGGGTGCTATGAATTTACACTAACAAAGTAACATTCACACAAGGGAAAGGGACTGCATTTTTTCATACACTTCATAGGATGGGAAGTTCATTTTTCCATGCACACATCTATCTATATTTTCTACATCTAGTTTTTGCTCGCTATCATGTGTGACTCACACAAGAGCCACCTAGGGTGCGATTCTACACACACACACACACACACACACACACACACACACACACACGTACACGAACTACATGGGGTCTGATATGTAGTGCAACACTTATTCATAAGTTCACTTTGTTGTGAGATGAGGACATTCCCACCTCGATTTTACATCTTTATTTTTAATGATTTGACATATTTTGGGGGTTTGGAGGTGCTTCTATTTTATTCTAGGTTTTTGGTTAATAACAATGAAGTAAAATGACATACAAATGATCAAAGGTGATAACCAACAAACATCTTGCGACCCTAGAGTACAAGATGATTCGGACATGTAAGAGAGAAAAGAATGCACAAAAAACTTGCACATTCAATAGAAGGAAAGAGAAATTCAATAAAACAATGTCGGGAAGAAGTTATCCACAAAACAATTATTTTATTGCTACAAGTATGCACAATCCATTACATGATAAAAGAGGAGACAAGGATCACCATGCAAGATGTCTAAACATGAGGCCTACAACTCATTGATATTAAGAAATATTTTTATAGATTTTCCCACTCCCCATAATGTCCCCCTCTTCTCAAAATGAGAAGTTACAATATATAGAGGTGATGGGAGAAGAGAGAAGACATGAGAATCCCAAAAATTTTCTTCCACCCACCTAAAACATACATTAAATGTCTAGATATAATGATCAGCAGCCTGAAAAATCCATCCCTCCATGATCCTTTGCTTGTTGGAGAAGGAAGAGCACCAAATCATATCAAATCTGATCTTTTCAGCTACCTGAAACTGCACCTTTGAATGTTGGACTATATTTTTCCATTTTTACCCACCTACTCCACCTAACTCAATTTTTGTGATTTCTAAGTGTGGATATTGACATAATAAATCCAACGATATGTTTTTGTGATATTTGGTCCACAGGATCTCAAGTTATGCTAATGCGGATTAGGGAGGTCGTTAGGGAAAAAAAAATTAATTTTGGGCTCTATATTACTTTACCAGTCCCCCAAACACTTCACCAATTTTTATAATTTTTTTCCTCCCTTACCTCCCCGGCAACGCATATTCCTATCATTGGCTTCAAGGTTTAAATGGATTACGAGGGAACTCATTTTCTCATGAAACAGTTCGTTTGTCTTGTCGTCAGGCTCAAAATGCCCAAACCATCCGCATTGAACCCCATCTCCTTTGGCTTCCATTTTTATAGATCTGTGGGAACTTGTTCCCATGGGGAACAAGTTCCCCATGCTCGCATCCGTCCGTGACCCACATTCCATATCCTATAGAAAAAATGGTTCCATAGGGAACTCTTGTCCTCGTGGTCCGTGTTCCTCCCGGGTCTCAAAACCTCAAAACTATGATTTCTCTACACTCTTCCCCGACCCACACAATAAACAACTCCCAACCTCCTTTGTGTTTGGCAATTTTGGCTTCACGGGAACTAACATCCCCATAGAACTTGTACAATTTGTGCTCTAGAAACACGACCTCACCGCACAACATTGAACCCTTTGCAAATTGGAAAAAAAGGAGGATCATGGAACTGGTGACTGTGAGAACTTATATCACCGGGCCAAATATATCCTCCTTTTCCACAATATAAATGATCCTTTGTATTATGGGTGTCAAACTAGTTCCAGGAACTCCACTTCCACCCACAACAGTTCCACCCTGACCTTGTGAACCACAATACACCAAAACCCCCATTTTTCACATTTTCTACAATTTCTTTAACTCCTTGGGTTTTTCTTAGGATGAGGGAGTTAGAGAAAAAATACAATGAAGTATATGTTGAGTTGTGGAGCTCAATTACTTCGAATTAGCATGCAATATGAAACTTGCTAGAAAACACAGTAACTGTCATCGGTTATGGAGGGACCGGCATCAATCACCTATGATCAGCATCGGTCAAGAAAGAAGGAATTCACATCGGTTACTTGTGTATAAGTGTTTTAATTAACTCTTGGGAATTAGATCTATTTTTAGTATTAAAATAGATCTATTGATTTTAATTTCATGGCTAAGTGCCCTAAGTTTGTATACACCTATATAAGCATGAAATGTAGGGTTTAGAAGTAAGAATTAAGAAGAACTTGTAAAATTTGATGATTATTGTAAGAATAATTATGAGAGAGAGAATTCTTGGAGAAGAAGAAAAATCTTGAGAGAAAGAAATTATTGTACATCTGAGAGGTGTGGAAGATTGTAAATCTTCATTATATATCTTGTCAAAGCTTTGGATAATAGATTGGCTTGTTTTTTGGTGGACGTAGTCCACACTAAGTGAACCACATTAAATACGGTGTTGATTTATATCTCTTGTTCTATATGTTTCTTCCGGTAGAATATTTGTTTTGGATCTTAGATATGATATATTATATATATAACCGGTGTGCTAACCCCAACAACTAGTATCGAGATCTTTGTTTGAGGGTTTTGTGTGTTGATAGATTTACTCACGAGAGGATTTTTGATTGCGTTGGAGCTACAAAAATGAGAAGAAAACAAATACAAGGTAGAGAAGATTAATAGCTAAAATTATCAATTATGGAAGATACTGATTTAGGATTATCTATATCAAAGAGATTTGTATTTACCGTTGGATAAGAAGTCTAGACCTACGAAGATGAGTGATGAATAATGGAAGATTCTTGATAGAAAGACTTTGGGATCTATAAGATTGAGCATGGCACAAGCATCTCGTGTGACCTCCAATATTACAGAAGTGACTTCTACGGTAGGGTTAATGAAATCTCTTGTGAATTTATATGAAAAACCCTAATGCTTCAAATAAATTTTATTTTATGAAGAAACTATTTAGTTCTAAGATGAATGAAGGTGGATCTACATCTAGTCATTTGAATGATTTCCAGTCTATTGTAAATCAGTTAAAATTGGTTGATATACCATTTGATGATGAAGTGAAAGAATTTTTATTCTTATGTTCTTTGCCTGATAGTTGGGATAACTTAGTAATGGTTGTTAGTAATACAACATTTGCTAATAATATTTTGAAGTTTTATGATGTGGTTAGTATAATCTTGAATGAATAAATTCGTAGGAAGAGTACAGAGGAATCGTCATCTAGGAATACTTTGAATGTAGAAATTAGGGGCAGGCAAAAGGAGAGATCTAAGAGTAAGAGTAATGGGAAATCAAAGTCAAGGGATAGCATATCTAAATCCAAAGGTAAGGGAATTACTTGTTGGAAATGTGGAAAGAAATGACATGCAAAGAAATATTTTTGGTCAAAGGATAAAGAGAACCAACAACCAGACAAAGGTAAAGAAGCAAATCTTGTTGCAACAGAGGTAATACAATATGCTCTTATTATTTCTTTAGATAATAGAATTGAATCATGGGTTTTAGATTCAAGAGCTTCTTTCCATACAACCCCTAATAAGGGTTATTTCAGAAGTTATGTCTAGGGAAATTTTAGACATATTTATTTGGGTAATGATGAACCTTGCAGTATTATTGGTAAAGGGAAGTTCATCTAAAATTGTAGAAAGGGTATTACATGGGTATTAAAAGATGTGAGGCATGTGCCAAGCCTCGGGAGAAATATTATTTTGCAAGGAAACAAGGTGAATCTGGTTGCATGGTTACTTTTACGGGAGACTCTTGTAAAGTCACCAAGGGTGATTTTGTTGTAGCAAGAGATAAGAAGGTAGGAACGTTATATTTATCTACTTGTGTTATTGATTCATTTTTGCATTATCTACTTCAAATTCAGATGCATGCATGTGGTTTGATTAGTTGGACCATATGAGTTAAAAAGGAATGCAGATCTTAAAGGCTAAGGGTAATTTATCATATTTTAAATATTTAGATCTTGTTTTTATGAGATTTGTGTCTTTGGAAAGTAAAAGAGAGTGATATTTCTCAAATTTGGTGTAAATAAGGTGCATAAATTAGATCTTGTACACTCGGATGTGTGGGGACCAGCTCAGCTAGCTTATCATGGATTATCCCATTATTATTTTAATTTCATTGATGATACTACAAGAAAGGTATGGGTTTATCGTATTAAACATAAATTTGATGTTTTTGAGACTTTTAAAAGATGGAAATCCCTTGTTGAGAATGAATCAAATTCAAAGTTAAAGTTCCTTAGATTTAAAAATGGTGGTGAATATTGTAGCAAGTATATTAATGATTATTTTCCATTGAATGGGATACGTAGAGAAAGAATGGTTCCAAGAACACCACATGAGAATGGTGTTGCGAGAGAGAATGAACATGGCAATCATGAAACATCTAGAAAGTATGAGGATACATTCGGAATGCCCTTGCAGTTTTAGGCGGAAGAAGTTGATACATCGGTTTATTTGATTATTTGTGGACCTTCAAGTTCACTAGATGGAGGAATACCAAAGGAATATTGGACCGAAAAAGAGGTAAATCTTTCTTTTATTAATTTTTTTGGTTCAGAAGCTTTTGTGCATATTGATAAGGAAAATAGGAAAAATTTGGATGCAAAATCCAAGAGATGCACTTTCATTGGTTATGGATCTAGTGATTTTAGATTCCGTTTTTGGGATTTAGAGAATTCTAAAATTATTAGGAGTCGTGATATTGAATGGAATGAAAAGAGAATGTACAAGGATCAAATTTTGGTACCCAATGATGAACTAGTTGAGAAGTTTTTGAATGAAAATGAACTCTCGTATTTAAAAGTAATACCATCAGTGGTTACACAAGAACTAGTGTTGGTTGACCCCTAACCGACATTGGTTAACAAAGCGGTATCATTTACGGAAGAGTAGAACCAATGTTAGCTACGGGTGACGAGAATCAGTCATTGAAAGATTTGGATAAAAATGTCCAGGAGGTCTAGAATGAGCCTCTGGTACCCCAAATTCCTATGAGAAGGTCACAAAGGGTAAGTAAACCTCTAGAAAGATTTACACCTCTATTTTAAGTAAACCAGAAATTTTGAAGAAGCAATACAGGATAAGACCCACATCCATTGGGAGCATGGCATGGATGAGGAGATGGAATCCTTGGAACAAAACCAGACTTGGGATTTGGTTAATTTTCCAGCAAGTAAGAGGACATTACAGAACAAGTGGGTTTTTAGGATCAGGGAAGAAGAGGGTGGATAGAAAAGGTACAAGGCAAGGCTTATAGTAAAGGAATTTACACGAAAAGTGTAATGACTTTAGTGAAATATTTTCTCTTTTTGTAAAGATGACTTCTATTCGTAATGTATTGAGTTTAGTTGTGGTAGAGGATTTTCATTTAGAGAAACTAGATGTAAATATGGATTTCCTTCATGGTGATTTGGATGAAGAGATTTATATGTAGCAGTCGCTTGGGTATGAAGTCAAGGGTAAGGATAAATTAGTGTGCAAGTTGAAAAAAATCATATATGGGCTCAAGCAATCTCAAGGCAATGGTACATGAGGTTTTATATTTTTATGCATGAGCATGGTTACTTGAGATGTGAATCGAACCATTATGTGTATTTCAAGAAGCTTGAAAATGGGAGCTATATTATTTTTTTATTGTATGTGGATGATATGCTTATTGTAGGATCTAGTATATAGAACATTGGTGAGCTTAAGGGAAAGCTAGCTCACAAATTTTCTATGAAGGATTTAGGAGCTACAAAAAGAATCCTTGGCATGCAAATACACAGAGATAGGAAGAACAAGAAATTGTATTTATCTCAGGAGGATTATATATACAGGGTGTTAGAAAGGTTCAAGATACAAAATGCAAAACCTGTTAGTACACCTATGGCTGGACACTTCAAATTGAGAAAAGATTGGTGTCCATCATCCAATGAGGAGGTCAAATACATGACACAAGTGCCATATGCTTCAGCAGTTGGGAGTCTTATATATGTTATGGTTTGTACCAGACCTGACATTGCACAGGAAGTGGGAGTTGTGAGTAGATATATGGCTAATCCAGGTAAAGAGCATTGGAAAACATTCCAATGGATACTCAAGTATTTGAAATGGACATCTAGCATGCAGTTATGCTATGGACGTTCAGATATTTCATTATGTGGATATTATGATTTGGATATGGCTAGAGATCCTGGATAGTAGAAGGAGCACTTATTGGATATATTTTCACATTAGGTGGGATGACAGGTTAGCTGGATTTCAATATTACAAAAGGTTGTGACTTTGTCTACTATAGAGGTAGAGTATGTTGTAGCTATAGAGTCTAGCAAGGAGAAGATATGGATGAGTACATTCATGGAAGAGTTGGGAAAGGAGAAAGATGATTGCAAATTGTTTAGTAATAGTTAGAGTGAAATTCATTTGGAAAAGAACTCGGTGTTTCATTCGAGGATGAAACACATTTAGTTAAGGTGTCACTTCACATGTAGGTATTAGAGGATGGGAAGTTGAATCTAGAAAAGATTCATATGAGCAAGAACCCTACTGATATGCTAATGAAGACATTATCAAGGAGAAGTTTGAGCTACACTCCACTTATTTTGTTCTTCAAGTTTGAGACTCTAAGAGGAAGAAACAAAGCTAAAGAAGGATCTAAGAATGATGTTGTATAGGTATGGTGCAGTAATTAATCTCCAAGTGGGATATTGTTGAGTTGTGGAGCTCAATTACTTTGAATTAGCATGCAATATGAAACTTGGCTGAGAAAACACAAGTAACAATCATCGATTATGGAGGGACTGGAATTGGTCACCTATGACTGACATCATTAGGAAAGAAGGAACCGGCATTATTTAAGGATAACCAAGCATCGGTTTACATGTGTATGAGTGTTTTAATTAACTCTTGGGAATTATATATATTTTTAGTATTAAATCAGATCTATTGATTGTAATTGCATGGATAAGTACCTTAAGTTTGTATACGCATATATAAGCATGAAAGCTAGGGTTTAGAAGTAAGAATTAAGATGAACTTGCAAAATTTGATGATTATTGTGAGAATAATTGTGAGAGAGAATTCTTGGAGAAGAATTAAAATCTTGAGGAAAGAAATTATTTTACATCCGAGAGGTGAGGAAGATTGTAAATATTCATTTTATATCTTTTCAAAGCTTTGGATAATAGATTGGATTATTTCTTGGTGGACATCGCCACACCTTTGGGTGAACCACATTAAATCGGTGTTGATTTATATCTCTTTTTTTATATTTCTTCTAGTAGAATATTCACTTTTATTTGCATGTATGCTTAGATCGATATATTATTTGTATAACCGGTGTGATAACCCAAACAACTATTATTAGAGCTTTGTTTGAGGGTTTTTGTCTTGAAAAATTTACTCACTTTGAGTATTTTCTAATTGAGTGGGAGCTATAACAATGGCAGAAGAAAACAAATACAAGGTAGAGAATTTTAATGGCTGAAATTATCAATTATGGAAGATGCAGATTGAGGATTATTTGTATCAAAGAGATTTGTATTTACCATTGGATGAGAATTCTAGACCTACGAAGATGAATGATGAAGAATGGAAGATTCTTGATAGAAAGGCTTTGTGATCTATAAGATTGAGCCAGCGGCAACATCTCGTGGCCTCGAATATTACTGAAGTGAATTCTATGGTAGGGTTAATTAAATCTATTGTTAATTTATATGAAAAACCTAGTGCTTCAAATAAATTTTATTTGATGAATAAACTATTTAGTTCTAAGATGCATGAAGGTGGATCTGCATCTAGTCATTTGAATGATTTCGATCTATTGTATATCACTTAAAATCAATTTATATATCATTTTATGATGAAGTGAAAGAAATTTTATTCTTATTTTATTTTCCGATAGTTGGGATAACTTGGTAAGGTTGTTAGTAATAGAGCATCTGTTAATAATATTTTGAAGTTTTATGATGTGGTTAGCATCTACACAAGGGGAAGGAAGAATTTGAGGTGGTGAGGGAATAATTGCATGCAGAAATATGGATGGGCTTTCTTTTTCTAGCTTTGAATGAGAATATGATCACTTGTTATTCAACGAGAAAAAGGTTGAGGAAGATTGTTTCCCCCTAAATACTTGATCAATACAACTAAATCAACATCAAAGGATCTCAAATAATACAAGAATGTCATACCTTGTGAGGGTCTGTATTCTTGAGGAATTCTATGTTAGGTCCTTGTAAATATGATGTTGAAATTAGGAATAAACTCCATTGGAGCCTGTTGTATTTTTTTGAGATGTTCCATGAGGAAAATGACATCTACATCCTCCTTGAACTGGTTGTGTAATTGTTCTCCCAGCTGATTCCATGTGGAAATGGATTATGGAGCCAAATTATTGTACCAATATCTTTCTTTACCTTTGAAAGATGAACCAGAAGTTTGAGGCAAACATTCTCTTCTATGACATCATGAATGGCACAATGGTTTGTAATATCTTGAATGTGATCAATAGGGGATTGATCTCCATTTCCATAAAAAAGGGGCAGATTTTTCAAGGTTTTTTTGGGATAACATCCAACTACTGCAAATGAAGTGGACTAGAATTAAAATGAGGGAATAGAAAATCTCCTTGGAGAGCCATGACTAAAATGGAAACATTAAAATGAATGGAAGAATAAATGGAAAGGCCTACAACTGAGATAGTAGACTATTTGAATCGGTGGAGTCATTGCTTGCGTATGCCTCCAAAGTTTGAATTTCATTAAAATCACAACAAAAATGATGAAATGAAGTGGTAAGGTGCTTCAAACCTATCCCACCATGTATGCCAAAACTATTAGAGATCAAAATTACACCTAAATATGATCATGAATGACCAATAATTTTGAGGCAACATGGGATTGTCTCTCTCAATTGTGGTATCTGTGAATTGAGATAGACCTCAAGATAAGATCTGATTCCTATAACTATTCTTAATGTTACACTAATCCTAAAAAGGGAAATGCAACTAACTAATCCTAATCTACCAATGCCAAGGACCGAGTAAAGAGAGTGCTTCAAACCTATCCTACCATGCATGCCAAAACTTTTGGAGCTCAAAATTACACCCTAAATATGATCATGAATGACCACTAATTCCGAGGTAAAATAGGATTGGCTCTTAGTTTTGGTATCTGTGAAATGAGATAGACCTCAAGAGAAGGTCATCTTCCTATAACTATTATTAATGTTACACTACTCCTAAAAAGGGAAATGCAACTAATTATTCCTATAACTATTCTTAATGTTACACTAATCCTAAAAAGGGAAATGCAACTAACTAATCCTAATCTACCAATGCCAAGGACCGAGTAAAGAGAGTGCTTCAAACCTATCCTACAATGTATGCCAAAACTTTTGGAGCTCAAAATTACACCCTAAATATGATCATGAATGACCACTAATTACGAGGTAAAATAGGATTGGCTCTTAGTTTTGGTATTCGTGAACCGAGATAGACCTTAAGAGAAGGTCATCTTCCTATAACTATTATTAATGTTACACTACTCCTAAAAGGGAAATGCAACTAATTAATCCTAATCTACCAATGCCAAGGGACCAGGGAAAAGAGAGTGCATGAAAATGAAATTCTAAACTATGGAGGTGATAACACCAGAAAGAGGGTTGCATACATTCTAATGAGTGAAAATGAGGAAAGAATGATGAAGGAGAGGGATGTCAAGAGATCCATAGTCCATTGAACACTCAAACTATCATTTTCCCTAGAGCACAACATGTTTGAAACCTACAAGGAGAGAAAAGAATGCACAAAACACCTGCACATGCAATAGAAGGCAAGAGAAATGCAATAAAACAATGCTAGGGAAGAAGGTATCCACAAAACAATGATTTTATTGCTAGAAGTATGCACAATCCATTACATGATAAGAGAGGAGGTAAGGATCACCATAAAAGATGTCCAAATATGAGGCCTATAACTCACTGATATTGAGAAAAAAAAATTACATATTTTCCCCACACCCCAAAATGTCCACCCTCTTCTCAAAATGAGAAGTTACAATATATAGAGGTGATGGGAGAAGAGAGAAGAGATGAGAATCCCTAAATTTTTCTTCTACCCACATATAATATGCATTAAATTTCTATAAATAATTATAGGCAGCCTAAAAAATCCATCCCTCCATGATCCTTTTCTTATCGAGAAGTAAGAGTGCCAAATCATATCAAATATGATCTTTTCACTACACAGGAATCGCAACTTTGAATATTGGATTGTATTTTGCCATTTTTACCCACCTTCTCCACCTAGCTCTATTTTTTTATGATTTATAAGTGTGGGTCTTGAGAAAATGAATCCAATGATATCTTGTTTGTGAGATTTGGTCCATAGGAGCTTGAGTTATGCCAATGTGGGTTGGGGAGGTCGTTATGGAACGTTTTAAAAGTTTCGAGCTCTATATTATTTTACTAGTTCCCCCAACACTTAGCCAAATTTTTTAACATTTTTCCTCTCTTACCTCTTGGCCACGTGTCTTCCTGTTATTGGCTTGTGGGTTTAATTGGATTGTGGGGAACTCATTTACTTGTGGAACAGGGTCATTTGTACCGTCAAGGCTCGATATGCCTCAACCATCTCGCATTAAACCCCATATCCTTTGGATTGTGGGTTTTATAGCTCCATGGGGACCTTTTTCCCATGGGGGATAATTTCTCTACACTCTATCATGTTCCAAATTTTTCTTTGACCCGCATTCTACATCCTGCGGAAAAAGTGGGTCCACAGGGAACTCGCATCCCCACAGCCCGTGTTCCTCCTAGGTCTCAAAACCCGCACCGACTTGCGCTTTGTGCCCACATTGTTCATTCTGTCTAGACCTCAAAACTCTAATTTCTTCATACTTTTCCCCAACTTGCACAACAAACAACTCCCAACATCCTTTGTGTTTTGGCCATTTTAGCTTCATAGGAAACTAACGTCTTAGCAGAACTTATACAACTTGTGCTCTAGAAACCTGACCTCACCGCACAACATTGAACCCTTTGCAAATTAGAAAAAATGGAGGATTGGGGCTGGTGACCCATGATAACCTATATTGTTTGGGCTAAATATATCTTCCTTTTCTATAATATAAAGGATTGATTGTATTGTAGGCCCCAAACCAGTTCAAGAACTCCAATTTTACCCACGTAGTTCCATTCGTAGCCTTGTGACCTGTAATACACCAAAATCCACCCTTTTTACATTTTCTTAAATTTCTCTAACTCCTTGGGTTTTTCTTAGGATGAGGGAGTTAGGGGAAAAATACAATGAAGTATCCCAAAGCCAATTTTATCCCATTTTCTCCATTTTTAAACAAAATTGGCTAAGTGTTGAGCCTAGAAGAGGGGAAATTTCACCAAATAATCCCAAAGCCTCCAAATCAACTACAAGTGTTCCAAAACATAAAAATTACCTGAAACTCTAGATTCTCCATTGAAATCGATCAACGGCCCCAAGTTTAGTTTGTCAAGTCATTCAATTTTTGCAAGGGGTGTAAAAATGGGCAACAAGAACCAGCGTTATATGAAGTAGAATTTGAATTGATCCCAAGTTATGTTTTTTGCAACTACACCTAATTCCACCCGCACAACTTCGACATTTTTGTGAATTAGCTAAGTATTTTTAATCTCTCCTTTGTAACTAGGGTTTAATAGTTAAATTACTTTTTACTTGGATCAAATATGTACTTAATTTTTTATATCATAGCAATGGTACATATTTATATTTAACATTTATTCATTTCAATATTTTCTCAATCAAATACAATTTTGGTAACTAGCATTTTCTAAAGTAGAATTTGAATTTATCCAAAGTTATGTTTTTGTAACTACACCTAATTCCACCTTTTGGCTATCCCACCATGAGGAATCCTCATTATAGATTTGATAACCACCCCATACAACCATAGTTTCTTTTGAAAAATATCTAATCTTATAGTATTTATCCATCTCCTTGAGCAGTTCTCAACTCCATCACCTAACGTCATTCTGTCACAAACTTGGGTGGACTAATACGTTTGATGTCTCTTGAAAAATTACTACCAAACAGACTTTTTTGTTCTCACTTTGGTTTTGCGGTGTTAGGATTTGAAGCATTAGGATATGCTATATTTACATTTACAACATTAACATTATGATTTGCAGCATTGGGATCCACTATATTGTGATTTCTAGCATTCGGTTTTGGATTTAGGTTACCCCTATGATTAGACACTCTGTTACTATCACTAATACTATCTTCATCCAATATCTATTGTTCAAGAACATTTATACGAGCTTTATTTTCTTGCATGACACCGAGTATCTCATCCAATTTTTTGGGATGTTGTTACCTCAGACCCTGTAACTTGGTTCTTGGCAACATTTCCTCTTGTTCTAACCATTTTGTTTTGTTAGACACGAATAAATTTTGTGTTAGCATAAGGACCCATTATGTCTAAGAGATGTAAACATTCAACTCTAATACCAAAATGTGACACCCAAGTTATAATTACTCCAAATTAAGGGAATTTTATTTTAATTTAAAACAAACCCTTTAATCTCATTAAATGAATTCAATTATTTTAACTAACAGCAAATATAATCTAGCATAAAATGAAGTTTACAATCCATCTGATAACAACATAACCATGTGTAATCGTAAAGGTCAATTAAATTTACTTGATTCCCTTTAATCATCACTCTAACCAAGTGTGTATAATTTGTATACAATTGGTTAACCTTTTCACTCATGTCTAAGAACTAATTACGGTTCCTCGTGTCTACCTTAAAGTTATTCAACTGAGTTTCATCCGGCATCTCACACAATTAGATAGGAACTCGGTGAACTGACAAAGTGTAATCAGCTAGTTACACTACTTAGGCCAAAGTTTTCTAGCAAGGCATTGCAAGCTTAGTTTTGATATCGCACATAATCCCAATGAAACTTTTCCCATCAACACTACTATCTACACAATGTTTTGGATCGCATTTCATTAATTAAAATATTAAGTTCTCTTATTATGAAGGCATATGATCTAGGACTCACCTCTCATTACAATAGCACACTATCAGTCTCATCTTAGGATCCCTATGGGAAATATAATGACTACTTAATGATATTCATCATTAAATACTCATTACCCTTCCCATAGCCATCCTAAGGTGGTATGGATAGGGTTCAATCGAATGGATATGTGGGACATAGAGCCCATGTACACATCATCTTAATATAATGTAGATTTCATTTTTTTGATGATAATGTTTACTATTCATTTATGATAAAGATATATAGTAACTTAACTAGTTACTAACTTACGAAGTATCTCAACCCATAGTGTCGCAACATAACTTTTGTTGCTAGGAATAGGTTTAGTTTAACCATGTCCTTTTCTTTTGTAACGATCCAATCTCATCTTGATTGTATCGTTAGTCCCACTAGTTTGTTATATCGACGTGTATGTATTTCTTTAAAAAAGATATATAAACCATTAAGAATTAGGACAGATTAAGGTTTTCGACTATCATAAATTTATTAATCACATTTTACATTTTATCATCCTAATTCATAGTTTAGGGAATAATACATACGATATTAAGTCATCAATAAGTCGTAAATAATATGTTGATGTTGTGAAGGTACGACTATCATCATAACAATGTGATAATCTATAGTTGTACTATGCAAATGGATTAATTAATTAATTAATCACATTGTGACTAAGTTAAAGATGAAATATCATTATTTCATAACTTCGTACCGTTGTCCATAACAACTTTGTTTCATTGTTATCATTTATTTAAACATGATAATGATGATGTCATACATATTGGTGTAATAAATATCATTCAATGATTAATGATATTGTTTGTCGTAACATACAATCATATTAATACAACAAACATAGTTTTATAATTTGTCATTAAATTTAATCAATTTCAAAAGTATATTCCATGATTTAAACACGTCATAAAAACATTATTACAACTCACACAAGGATTACAAATAATAAATGTATTTATTAAAATCAATAAGGAAGAATCCTTATTTATCATAAATATTACAATAGTTTCTAGATTGTTACAGATAGGTAGAATGCCTTATAAAAATCTATGAATTAATGTTTTGTTATTTAATAAATAAAATTATCAGTATTCATATTTTCAATTAATAATATGTTATCAAATCACATCAATAATATCCAATAATCACGTCACTTATCTACTCTAGCATGTATCTGAAGGAAAGAGTGAAGATATATATGGTTAGTTCATCGAACTGGCATGGATTAACAAATCTCAATCATGTTGTTAAATTACGATTCAAAATGAACATCATAATTTTAACTTAAGATGTAATTTAAGTATTTCTTATACCTTATTAAGTATAAATATAAATAGAGAATAAAGTGATTTAATGATGTATATTATGTTTCCAAAAACATCTTTTCAATTCATCAAGTAAGATATTTATGTCTATATAACAATAACTTCATTAAGACTAATATCTCAAAAATAATAAAATTTTTGATGAAGATCTAGATCCCAATGGTTTTCTAGAGGTTAAATCTAGAAAAAATAAAAGAATGAAGGGGTTTGAGAAGATCCCGATTCATTGTATAATGAGAAGAAAAAGAAAATTGATAACTGGGGAGCTTCAACATCCAAAACTACAAGATCTTCTACTAGAAGAGTAGTGGATTTTGGAAGTAGCTCTAAAAGAGGTAGACCTTCTAAGAAGACTCTAAGAACCAAAAGAATAGAAGAAGATATTGCAGATGGTACTCAAAGCCAATTGAGACATCAGAAATTGCATCACCTATATCTTTTAGATGAAGATCATCTCCTAGAATATTCGAGGTTTGAATGGAAATTCTAAACAAAGAATAATCAAAGAGTTAAGAGTTTCTAGTAGACTGGCATTCTGCTTCTACAGGAAACAAAGATGAATTCTAAGGTACTTGCTAATTGTAAAAGCAATTTTTGGGAAAATTCAGACATGGTTGTGGTGGACTCTCAGGGAGCTTCAGGTGGCATGGCTACTTTTTGGGATAAGAAGCATTTCACTGGTATGATTCTCTCTGAAACTAGTAATCATCTTGCTATTAAATTCCATGCTATTGAAAATAATAATACTTGGATCCTCTCCAATATCTACGCACCCAATATGGTTAGTGGAAGAAGGAATCTTTGGAGAGATTTAAAGGTTTTTAGAATTCAGCATAGTGATGACAGTTGGCTCATTATGGGGGACTTCAATTCCCCATTAAATCTAGGAGAAAAACAAGGGGGAAACTCTTGTTTCTCTACGGGTATGGATGATTTTGCTGATTTCGTGGCTGAACTAAATCTCATGGATGTGGACCTTCATGGCAATCAATATACTTGGACAAACCGAGGTTGGGAAGGGATATGATTCAAGTCAAACTAGATAGAGCCCTTATCTCTACAAGTTGGATTCTTCATCAAGACTTTCATCTCACATCTTTTCCTGAATTAGATCTGATCACAATCCGATAGTTTTAAATTTTGTTAATTGGGTTAAACCTACCAGAAGCTCCTTTAAATTTGAAAAGATGTGGATGGAGCATGATGAAATATTTGATAGGATCAAGGATTGGTGGATTTGGGGGAGGAGGAACTTCTCAATATAGGCTTATTCAAAAGCTTTAAAATGTCAAAAATAGGTTAAAATTTGGAATAAAGAAGTCTTTGGGAATGTTTTTGTGAAAAAAGAACTAAAACAGAGACTCCAAGATCTGGAAAACAAAATAAACTTACAGGGGAGATCTGGGGAGGATCATTTAGTGGAAAAAATATCCTTTCAGAGTTACACACGGTTTGCTAGTAGGGAAGAATCCCTATGGAGACTTAAATCTAGGGCTATATGGCTAAAAGAGGGTGACAGAAATATGAAATTCTTCCATATGACCACATTGAAGCATAGATCCTGTAATAGGATTACGGAAGTATCTAAAGGCAATGGAAACATCATAAAAGATTTGCGGATCATCAAGGAAAAATCTCTCAGATTCTATGAAAAATTACTCAATGAGAAGAGTGTTACTAATGATATGGTTGACTCTTTTATGTTAGAAGTTATCCCGCATGATAAAATAGAGGAGTAGAGATTTAAATATATTACCAAAGATGTTACTTTGGAGGAGCTTCAAAAAAAAAAATTCTCTTGAAGGAGATAAGGCTCTGGGACCAGGTGGCTTCTCTGTCAATTTTTTTCAAAAATTTGGAAAATTTGCTCGAAAAATCTCCTAAGGGTTGTAAATGAATTTCTTAGAACTGGAGATTTATTAAAAGAGCTTAATAATACGCACATCGTGCTGGATCCAAAAAAAATGGATGCTAAAGATTTCATACCCATTAGCTTGGTTAATGTTGTCTATAGAATTTTTACTAAGATTATTGCCACCAGACTGCAGTTCATTTTGAATGATTTAATCTCAAAATAACAAAGTGGGTTCATCATAAGTAGGATAATTCAAAATTATGTGATCATGGTGCATGAGATTATTTACTCTATGGATAATAATAAAAATGCAAGCATGGTCCTTAAACTTGACATGAATAAAGCCTTTGATAAAGTCTCTTGGTCTTTTCTTGAAAAATTTTGCCCAAATTTAGATTTCTTAACAAATTTAGAAGAGTTATCAAGGCTTATATTTCAACTGCTAGATTCTCTATGGTGGTTAAAGGTGAACTAGTGGGATACTTCATCAGTAGTAGGGGACTAAGATAGGGGGATCCTATATCCCCTCTACTCTTTATTATTATGGCGAGATAGAATTGGCAAGACAATCACCAAAGTTGTTAAAGATGGTCTTCTAAAAGGCACTAAACCTACCTCTACGAATCAAACAACTTCTCATCAGCAATTTGCAGATGACACTATCCTACTTTTAGTGGCATCTATCATTGGAAGCTAAGGCGATCAAGTCCATTCTAAAATTTTATGAGGCTGCTTCTGGACAAGAGATCAACTTTGACAAAAGCTCTATTTTCTTTTCAATACTCCTTTGGAAAGACAGAATAGAATTGCTAAAGTATTGGGTTGTAAAATCAATTTACTTCCCACTACTTATTTGGGGCTCCCCTTGGTACTAAAAAAGTCTCAAACAAAGTTTGGAATGACTTATTGGAAATATTCCAAAAGAAATTGGCCGGATGGAAAGGAGCCATTCTTTCTAGTGTTGGTAAATGTCTGCTTATCAAAAGCACTCTTCAAAATTTGCCTATCTACATTATGTCTCTATACAACATTCCTTCTGCCTTCAAAGAAAAAATTGAAAGGATTCAGAAACACTTTTTATGGCAGGGAATGGAGGAAAAATTCAAATATCACTTGGTTTCTTGGGATCAAGTGTGCACTCCTAAAAGGATTGGGGGATTGGGCATAAAATATATTAGAAAAATGAATATGGCCTTAATTACAAAAATGGGTTGGAGAATGCTATCAGAGGAACAACCATGGATTGAACTCATCAAGGCTAAATATCTTGAGCAACAAATAGCTTTCTCCTTCCTCCATGTAGAACAACTTTCCCATGGTTCCATTTTCTGGAACAACTTGATTCTTACCAGGAATTTTACCAAGAAAGGGTGTAGATGGAAAGTGACAAATGGCAGAGACATTAGTTTTGGGGTGATAATTGGTCTAATATTAACCTCGGTGATAGATTTGGTGTAGCTAAGGAGATTCTTGAACAGAAATATGGTACTAAGGTCATTGATTACATGGAAATTGATGGAAATAAAAAGAGATGGAAACAGCTCTCGGTGGATGGATTTGATTTAAACTTTGTGTTTTCCTCTCTTTAGGAGCAACTAGACCTCATCCCCTTGAATCAAGTGGAAGTCAAATGAAATTGTATGGCATAAATATAGAGAAGGGGACTATATGGTTAAATCTTGATATAATTCTTACTTTGAGAATACCAGATTGAATTTAATTGGAGCAAAATTTGGATGTCCGAGTTAACCCCTAAAATCAATTTTTCTTTTGGCTTGTGCTCGAGGAAGAATTCTTACTAATGATAACCTGATAAAGAAAAGGTTCATAATGCCTAATAGGTGCCACCTATGCAAAAATTATTTTAAGATATTAAGCACGGGGATTTTATTAGTGGCGAATATTCATAATATGGTGAATATTCCATTTTGTAAAAAAGTGAAAAGACGATTTTTTGGCGTGGGTCAATGACATGTTTTCCTAAAAATGAAAATTTATATTTTTTTAGGGGTCAGATTTACCTACCTCTTTATAATATCCCCTATATAATCCTATATTATTCACCGGGTAGAACACTAGTTGCTAACTCATTCCACATGAGTAGTATATAACTTGCGAAGCAAAAGATTCCAATACGGGTGACAAGAAGGCTATGTAAATGGGCGATAAGGATAGGTGGACACAATAAGAACTATGGACATGTGACAAGAAGGATCTATGGATGGGTGACAAGAAGGATCTACGGACGGGTGACAAGAAGGATCTTGATGGGTGATAAGAAGGATCTGCAGACGGATGGATGGGTAGGATCTGTCATTGTGACAGTGTGAAGGAGGATCTGTAGATGAGTGACAAGTAGGGTCTGTTGATGGGAAAAAATCTATATTTGTTGACGGGAAATAAGAAAAACCTTTTGATGTGTGACAGTAGATAGTGTTGTTGACGTGCCACCAGATTTGTTTGAACTTTGTTGGCACACGACAGGGAACAATGGCAGCTGTTAGTGATCACAATACCCAACAAGTTACAAAAAAACTCAAAATTCTCTGTTAAAATATTTTGGAAACTCGGCTGGTTCAAATACAATAACTTCTAGCACCCATAGAGTTCCCACTGAAATCAATCAGAGCACAGAATGTGTGGAAGGTGTTATTGAAGTGGACATGCATTCTGCTCAATATCAGCCAAATGACACCTATAATGATACCATGCTAGGGCTTGAAGATATTCCAGTAGTGCAGGTATAACTCGAAGATATTGTGCAACCAGGAGTGCCAAATGCAACTCAAAATTCAAATGCAACTAGTGGTTCACGGAAAAGGAAACTTGATGATTGTGATAATCCTGAAAGCTCTACACGTAAAAGTAAAACTGTGAATACGAAAAATAATATGTGGAAACTTGGGAGGACATACAAGTTTGATTGGGCTTCAAAATTTCCATTTATTGAACCTGTAGAACCAGCTAATTCTAGAAGAAATTTCATCGAGAATGTACATGTACAATATGTATGTGGAAATTGGGAAGGTAGCAAAAATGCAACTAAAGTTGGACACAATTGAAAAACACTGTGGAAAACAATATTTCACTTTAACTAGGAAGATGGCCAGAAAATAAAAACACACAGATGGAAAACTGAAAAAGAATGCATGCATGTGAAATATGCAATAGAATATGAGGCTGATTAGAAAAGACATGAGACTTCTCATATAAAATGGTGGAACGATCACAACGTAAATTGGTAAGATGAATAAATCAAATTTGCATGCTAAACTCATATAGTTTTCTACTTTATTCCACATCCTTAAGAAAGGAAGACCAATTTCAGATTTCATTGATTTCAAACCTTTGTATCAATATAATGGAATGCAGAATGTTCCCCAATCTCACTGGTCAGACAACAATGCATGGGAAATGGCTAAATGCCTTGCTACGATTGAGAAGGAAGATTTAAAAGAGTGTGTAAAAATGCAAAGTTCATCTCTTTGTCAATTGATGAAGTGACCGTTGTTGACAACACCACATGGGTATGTATCCATCTTTACACTTTAGAAAATCATATGAAGACTCGCACCAATTGGGTGTTTAGAAAATGGTTGAAAATTAGAATGTAGAAAATCTATATAAACTAGTTGTTTCTCTTTTGAAAGAAATTCCTGGCATGATTGTGAATGAAATTGCAATGAAGTTGGTATGTGTGGGAGTAGATGGGGCATCAATCATGCAAGGTCATAGAACTAGGTTGTGTGTTCGATTGCAAACATTAGTCACTCCTTATATGCTAGCAATTCATTGTATGGCTCACAAAATGAATTTAGCATATAAAATCGTTAGCAAATATGAAAACATTGCAAAAGTAGAAGACCTTATAAAAGAGATGCATGCCTATATCACAAGTAGCCCAAAGCAATTTCTTGAGTTTTAGAAATTTTCCATAGGTATTACAGATGGCAAAAAAAAAATCGAAGGATGTTGAGACAAGGTGGATTTTATTGTATGAGCCTACATGCAGAGTGCGTGAGGAGTATCCTTCGTTGGTTGGTTTCATGCACAAATATCGTCATGAAATTGACAAGGTGAGGGACTTGTTGTTCCATCTAACTGATTTGGAGACATTTCTTACATTGGTAGGCATTCTTCCAATGCTGCAGGAGATCAATACATTGATGAAACATGCACAGGGCAGATTAACCTATATTGTTGATTTTATACGGATGAGAAAAATGGTATGTATGAGTCTTGATGCCTTGTACACTTCCCCAGATAGTTTTGATACACTGTATTTGATAACTGGAAAAATTTATTGGATCTTAACCATCCCAATAACTTTTTGAGATTTAACATCCATGATCACCTTTGTTTCCATGTTAGAGGGAAAGAGATACCACTGCACATTCTACAAAAAAGTAAAGACATTACATCAATAGAAAAAGAAGAAGTTCCTATGACACGAAATCTGTTTGATTCTATAGTAATTGAAACAAGAATAAAACTCAGAAAAATTGCATAATCCTTAGCATCAAAAATTAGAGAACGTTTCAGCCAAGACAAAATTCTTGAAGCCATGGGTGTGATGAATCCAAATTTTTGGAATACAGAAGGTGGCCGTGCTGATTTTGTAGGTAAGCTTTTTCATAAATACATGGGTACAATATTGGACCATTTCAGCAATACATCAGAGGTTGAGGGTATTGAAATAAAAGGTATACTAAATGTTGATTTAATAAAGACTCAATCAACTAATTTTGTAACGACAATGAGGTCACAATATAAAATCTTAGACAAACCTTTAGAGAGTGGTGCTATTACAAGGCTCTGGTGAAAAATCTACCAAAGTAGTGTGTTACAGAAGACATTAGTGAATATTTTTGGTTGTACAAGTTGTGCCAAACAATGATTTTGGGATCCGTGGAGGATGAAAGAGTTTTTAGTGCTTTATCTTTTATTAAATCAAAACTGAGAAACAAGTTGGATACAAATCTTGAAAGTTGCCTAAGGTGTTATGTTTCTCGCTACTCTTTGGAAACCTTTCCTTATGATAGATATATTGTGCACTAGAATTCCCTTGTCGAAAGAAGAGTTGTAAATAATATTACTACAAGTCTAAGTAATCTCAATGATGAGACTAGAAGTGGTGCATCTTCACACTCTGTGGATGCAAATATTGAATACGAAGAAGCTATTGAAAATGGATTATTTCAAATTTAAATAGATATCACCTTGACATTACACTTTAACTATTCTTATTTATTCAATTTCATATAAATAGAATCTAATTTAATTGTTTATAGTTTTACATTAATACCATTGTAATTCTGCAAATGCAAATATTGACTGCGGCTATCTTTGATCTGTATTTATTGTCAAATATTTTTACAAGTATGTATATTTACATTTATTCTACATTTTAATCTCTTCATTTCATTTATATTTATGAAAAACATGAGTTGACATCCATCCAAGGAAGCTCTCGCTTCTTGGGAATTTATTATTATCAAGAAACTCACCCATTTTTATTCTGATCCTTATCCATTTTTTGTGTTGAATTCCTGAGAATGAAAGGTCATCTAGCTTGCTCAAGAACACAAGAGGTACCTTAAAACATATCTTAGCCATATTTTTAAATGCGAAGTATATTTTTTTCCTTTGAGCTTTGTCGTTTCAATTCAATATGAAGGTTTGAAATTAAATGTGAAGAACATAATATATTATATTAAAGAGTTTGAAATTTAAAAGATAGAGAAGAAACCCTTACTGTATTAAGATGTATCTGTCACACCACATTCTTAATTTTCGTAATAAAATTATCATTATCATCCACATCCACATCCTATTTCCACATAACACCACATTCTAAATGAATAAATAGATGATCCATTATAATGTCATCAAAAATATAAGATGTCATCACCCACATGTTAAACCACATCTACTTTATTTTCATTATCCAGACATCCACATCTAAGCAGAGATAATATTGCATAAATTTTAAATCCATGAATCATGATTATGCATATATTTCATCATCATCCATATCTACTCTAGTTTCATTATCCACATATTAAACCACATCTACTTTATTTTCATTATCCAAGACATCCACATCTAAGCGAGAGATAATATTGCATAATTTTTAAATCCATGTGGCATGAATCATGATTATGCATATATTTCATCATCATCCATATCTACTCTAATTTCATTATCCACATGTTAAACCACATCTACTTTATTTTCATTATCCAGACATCCACATCTAAGCAGAGATAATATTGCATAAAGTTTAAATCCATGAATCATGATTATGCATATATGTCATCATCATCCATATCTACTCTAATTTCATTATCCACGTGTTAAACCACATCTAAGCAGAGATAATATTACACAAAATTTAAATCCATGAACCATGATTATGCATATATTTCATCATCATCCATATCTACTCTAATTTCATTATCACATTGTAAACCACATCTACTTTATTTTCATTATCCATACATCCACATCTAAGCAGAGATAATATTGCATAAATTTTAAATCCATGAATCGGATTATGCATATATTTCATCATCATCCATATCTACTCTAAATTCATTATCAACATTCAAATTAATAATTGGATAATAACTTTAACCACATCTACTCTAATTTCATTATCGATACATCCACATCTAATGATAAATGTAACTATGACCATCATTGCAAAGAGAGATAATATTACATAAATTTTAAATCTAAACTTCACATTAAACAAATATTCAAGTATCAACTTTCATTCTTCAAATTAAACAAATATTCAAGTATCAATTTTGAGGTTCCCTAATCCTCAAGTCTCAATCTTTAACATTCTTACCAGACCCTATTGTATTACTTCCCTCAATTATCCCCAAACTAATCAGATCCTCAGCATTCATTTCTAGGTTCTTGATGATTGCTTCTTCTTCCTTTGTAGAATCTCCATGGGATGTCAAAGAAGGATCTACCACTGCCTTTGCTTTGAATAAAATCTCAAGGTCATAGCCATTCTCTTTAATTATCCACTTAAGTGTATTGTTTTGTTTGTTAACCAAAAAATATTTTCTTTCATCTTAATTGTTGCAGATAAACTGTTCTTGGCCATTTCCAAGTGAACTTGGAACACCTTAGCTTGAATCTTTAAATTTTCATATTTCAGCTATAACAAAAAGAGTAGGGTCAATTAAATATTGAAAAACTAATTTTAATTGAACTTAATAAAAATTCTATTTTCAAACTGATTATACTTACAATATCTCTATCTCTTTTAGCGTTTTTGATCGCTGCCATCTCCTTGTCCTTAAACCATTTATTGAAATAGGCCTAGGCCTCAACACTGATATTTTCTAATTTGTTTAATACTTTATCTAAAATACTGTCGTTATAGGTGTTGTTATATGTGAAAGTCCCACTTCTATCTCTGAAGAATAATGCATCCATCTTCGCGGGTTGATTTTTGACTGTTGTAAATAACTTCTCTCTTTTCCAATGGTTGTCATAACAACTTACTATCTCAGATATTAATACTTTTTCCCTTCTCTCCCATTGAATGAGCTCACTGATTTGAGGCGTGATAAATTCATTCATGTGGGATTAACAATCATAGCCAATCAAGTTTTCCAAAGGAAATTTTGGCAAGTCATCACTATTTGTATCAAAAGAGGATGATTTTGAAGGAGAAACATGGTGGCTTTTAGTTTGATCAATGATGCTACATATTTTTCCTTATGGGTGCGTTGATCCTAAAATCAATAATAGAAATTCATATTAAAATTGAAATTGAAATGTTGAAAATTTAATTTAATTTAAAAGTAAATTGAGATGGAAATATACCTGTTGGCCCTGAATCATATCATGTGTGTTGAAAAAACTAGATGGGTCACTGTTGTCAATGCCGAAATAATCTTCATCTAAATTTATTTGATTCAAAATTGATTGCCCTGTTGCAACCAGCGAGAGAGAGCGTCAGAATAGCGAATGAGGAGGGTATGTTTAGTGTCCTGCTAGGGGCCAGAATCAATGGAATTCATTTACCAATGGTATTTTTCCTAAACCTCTTTTCAGCATTTTGAAACGAAGTTGTGGGGTTGATTGAGTAAGTGTGGTTTGCAGATTTTGAGTAGAAGACAAAGGATTTTGTTGCAGTATGAATTTACTGTGTAAACTGGGGGACTGTGACAGAGTTTGAATGGATTCAGTTGGAGCTGATGGTGGTAATTGTTGTTGAGATTCGACAATTACACAATATTGTACCGAGTGAGTTGGCAATGCTTGCCTTGAAGCACGCATGTAGTCAAAAGTCCTTGCAAGCGCAATAACCACATATCAATTCAAGATGGTAATTCAAAATGTATTCAACCCTACTTAGAATGTTAAGGGTATTACATCTCTGTCGTTTCGTTAATGCAAAAACATGTCCATCGGTTGATGTACGAACAAAGCCATCTGATTGTGATTCTCCCGAGGCCTCAGCATGTTGTTGGCCTCTTCCTCTCGATGCATCTTTTTTTCGTGGAAGTGACTCCAGAAATATTCTCTACATACCGAAAAGATTCAATCAGAAAAATATAAAAATGACTAATATTTAACAAATGATTAAAATTTAATATGAACGATTAAAATTTTACCTATTGTTCCTCAATAGGAATTGACAAATTCTTCATTGTCTTGTTTGTACAAGTTGGAGTTGGTTCATTTTTCAAATTATAATAGGCCTCATAATAAAGAGCTAGGAGATAGTTGGTTGAATGAATAATTGGTTTTTCTAAAATTGTTGCATTATTAATGTTTTCCTTTATCTTGTTTGATAAAAATGTGCACAATCAAATTTTTGGTTTCTAATTGTTGTAAGAATACATGCATGCAATAGCCCAATTTGCAATGTCAGATTTTCGACCCTGCATAATAATTCTAGCTTGAAACAGAGAAATTAAGGTAGCAAGAAAGTGGTGTGCAACATCTTATGTATCCACTCCTCATCTTGATTTGCTGACATGGGTTGTAAGTCATCGGAATCATAATCAATATGAATTAATATAAAAAAACATTCAAATGAGAGCAAAGTAGACTTACAATCAACATTGAAACCATAACTAGATTCGAGGAAAATCTTGTCATTGTCAATGAGGGTTGCTTTGGTTGTTACTATCAAAGCACATTTTTAAATGGGAGGCCTATCAATTGATGGATATCAACAGGTTCAACAACAAACGATAATGTACGCCAATCTTCCAATGTAATAGTAAAAATATTTTTTTATGTATTGTAGGACCAAAGCATATAGTTAAGAGTCTAGTGGTCAACCTCAAACTGTGGCATGCTAACAAGCCCTTCAAATTTAGAGGCTACTATGGAATTCTTGTATTCTTCATTCATTTCTAAAACTCCATGTATGTGGGGGAACATGGCACTTTTGTATTGAATCTTTCCCTTAGAGACTCCGGGTGTTGGATCTTGGGGTTCATCTTGGGCACCAGAGGTAGAAGCCATGACTTTGAATGTGGTTTAAAACACATCTACGAACATACGATACCTATAGAAAAAAGTGCTTGGAGAAGGAAAAATGTTTGTTATACGGGAAATAATCATGAAAATGAGGGGCCGGGTTGGTATTTATATGGAAAATTAGGGTTAAGGGGAGTTGATGGGCAACGCAGTGTGATTCTATCGACGAGCACCAACAAGTCTTTAGTGACACACAATACCAAGTTTTCTATGACACCCGCTAGTAATACAATATTGTCATGCATGCAAGAATGATACTATCGCACGATAGAAATCTCTTTTTGTTGTGTGAAAGTGTGATGGTGTGGCGACCGTCAGAGGTCACTTGCTTTATCGCACAATAGGAAAGTATTTACGGCCTTTGACGACAAGAAAGGTGATTACGAAGCTCATGCGACAACAAGAATCATATTGTCATGTGACAAAGCAAGGAGCTTATGATGTGCGCAATGCAACCTCTTTTTATCGACGATAGTGTGATGTTATTGATAGGCATCCGAGGCCACTTGTTGTGTGAAAATGTGATTCGACGCTCGTCAACAACACTATGTTGTTGAGCGACAACATATTTTGTATGGATTTTACACTTTTTCATGAGCTTTCCAGGTGAATTTTTCTTGCGAAACCTACAATAATTCACCTTTTTTGTGAATGGGGCTAAACGAATATTCACCAAGGATTTTCCACCTCCTATTTTCAAGAGGCTTCTTAAAGGGAACCCTCATTAAGCACCTTGTATCCACTTTGCGATTATGCTATCATGATTTGGAGCTATGCCTTTTCCAAGTTCAATGTTCTCTGGATGGTTCCTAAGGACTTCATCCAATTTTGGATCTAGTAGAATCCTCCTTTTAAGCATTATGTTATGAGAAGACTTTGGAAACTGGTCATGCCCCATATTATCTGGAGAATATGGAAAGATAGGAATGATATCATTATCAGAAATAACAATAAGCATTGTAAGATCAGTTTTGTTAAGATTGGGCATGTTGTTAAAGATAATATTGGGAGATTCAAACCTCCCAAAAATAAGAAGTATCATGTTGACGAAGAGTACATTCTTTCCAATTGGAAGATTGGAATTGCTAGTTTACAGATTAGGAATACCTCAAACATTGATAGGTCTTTGATTCATTGGATTCCTCCTGAGAGAAATTGGCATAAACTAAAATTTGATGGTGCCTCTAAGGGTAATCCTGGTTTTGCTGCTAGGGGAGGTGTTATTAGGGATCATAAAGGTTGTTTAGTTGTTGCTTATGTTAGTAAAATGGGGATTCAGACAAATCATTATGTTGAAGCCCTAGCTGCTCTATGGGGGCTAAGGATTGCCAAAGATTATGATATACAGAACTTAATTTTGGAAGGGGATTCTCTTAACATCATCAACCATCTAAATCAAACTTCTCCTCCTAGCTAGACTATCAAGGACTTTATTTTGGAAGCAAGAAATATTTGTCAAAATTTCAAGAATATCATCATTAGACATACCTATAGGGAGGGGAATAAGGTTGTGGATACATTGGCTAATATGGGCATCAATAATAATCTTACCATATGGGATAATGAAAATTACATCCCTAAGGAGGTTCAAACTAGCATTAATGTGGATAATTATGGGATTACATACGTGGAGTAATAATAATAATGACATGGAGCAGGATTTAGTGAAGGTGAAAGATTACACATGTGTGAATTATCTTCCTTATTATGGCCACATTAACATCATTGAACCTCACACAGGTGGGAGGAATTTCAAAAAATAGGACAGACATAAGGAATAAATAGACTCAAATGAGGGTTTTGAGTAGAAAATTTGTAGGATTAGCAGGAAGAAGAAGAAAATGGGAGGGGTGTCGTGTCAATTGGATCCATGTTGTGATCCATCCTGGAATAATAATAAGGTGATTTGGAACCTCTTGCACAAGGGAGGCATCTCCAATTTCATTAAACACATTCAGGGTCATGATCAGAACATTTCGGTTCATTTTACTATGGATTGGAAGGATATAAGGGTCAAATATGGTGGCCACTGTGTTACTATCAATGAAGAGTTGATTATTAAGGCTACGGTGCCTAGAAGCTGGAGGGCTTTCAATTTTTTAGTAAAGGAAAGGATTGGCGGTGGTCGTCGAGGCTAAGAAATTCTCTAATGAGGGCAAGGAGCTTGATTTTTTTGTTAGGGGCATAAGAGTAAGTTCTATTCCCAAGCTATATGATGAAGTGACAAATATGATGGTTAGATATATTTCTTTGGAAGGGTGTTACAAAACGGTCCTTGTTAAACACCTTGTCTTTTTAAACCATTTTAGAAGGAATTTTTGGTTTACTTCTCACACTACCTACTAAATTCCCTTCAGAGACTCTATTTTGGACTTTCAAAAGCACTCCCATGCTATTCCTTTGCATCAGGGCCTTATCTTCTTGTTGTACAAGCTTTGTGTCTCCAAGTTCCCTAGCTTCCCGAATGCTCCTAGTGATCCGCACGCTACCACCTCCTCTGATCCCACTCCCATTCCTGACACCCCTTCCAAATCCAAAACCAAGAACCCGAGCTTTCAAAAATAGACACCCCTCACACTTCTCAGATTCTCAGAAGCACCAAAGAGTTACTGGAGAGTTGCTCAAAACTCATTTCATATCAGCAATGCTAGTATTGATATGGCCCTACATCAGGAGGGGAATCATGTGCCTCATAGATTGGAGTCTCTGGAGAAAGAGATGAAGTAGCTAAAGAAGGACCTTCAGCGTATGGAAAAGTAGAAAGGAAAAAGAAAAATTGATGAAGATAATGACATTGGAAAGGATCAGATTGTTGATATTTATAATAATCTGAACTCTTTGGACAATAGATTGGGGAGAGCTAAAGATAGACATGATCACAACATGGCTATCTTCAAATCCATAAGTGACTTTTTAGAGCAGCAAGTTTGGAGCATTTCCATGCTCAGTGGGATCCCTACCACTATTTGGGGGAATGATAAAGAGAGGAGTCTGACCATCTCGCAGTTGAATGCTTTGGACCCAATGCACATCACCACATTGGCATTGTTCACCTCACTGCAAACGATCCAGTCAAAATTGAAAGAGCATCCAAGAAGTAAACTCACTTGGGCTAGCGGGATTCATTTTAGATGCTAATATTTTGTGGTCTTTTTGTTGTGAATTTATGCTTTTTTGTTGTTACATTAGTCTTTATCCTTTGTTGTTTCTTGTTTGTAACTATCTCTTGGTTACTCATGGTAATAGTGTCCTATCTAGATTTTGATCCTTTTTTGTTGCATCTACATAGTTATATCCAGTTGTTGAGCCCTTTTTGTAATAGGTTATGGTCCCTTTAAAACTATTTACCGATAATAAAAAAATCAATAATCAAAATTCAATTCTTATTCATTAAGACTAATGCACCAAATAATTTGCACTCAACATTCATTCACTCTATATCAATCTTCCTTGCCCTAAACTAACATTTGAAAGAAGAAAACAAGTTCTTTTCTCAAGGTAATGATTTACATAATCCAACTAGATAGATGGTGAAATGTTAACAATCAATATCCATAGTCAACAAATATCACATTCTATCATTATTATAAATAGTGTAAGGTTAAACATAGTCAATTCCAAAATTTAATACACTAGAAAGGTTTTAAAAACAAGTCCTTTGAAATAATTGTACTTGTCGAAGGTATTCCAACATAGAATATTTCAATCATAACTATCTTAAGAAATCAATAATCAAGTTAAGACCACACTGAGAAGCATCCAATGGAGGAGAGATCTAAATCTCTATCAATCTCCTTGTAGTTGTAACTTCATAAGAAGTTGTATTGAGTTATAACATCTTATTATAGCTAGCATTGAAATATAAAATAATCAAGAAACATGTCTCCAATAACCATAATATCCTTAAAGAATAGTTTTTCACATAATATAGTAAAAGAACTACGTATTTTATCTCAATTGAGAGAGACTCATAGTTTTCAAATAAACAATAGTAAACTTCCTAAGTTTGAATAAATTGATTAAGACAAGAAACCCATTTTGGGTTCAAACAAAGTATTTCCCAAACAAAAATTCATGCTCTAAATCTCTGTAGGGTTTTATCATGCCTTGAAATTACAAACTTCTAGAAATAAATAACACCCAACACCCATTTTAACCACAATCATGGATTTTTCCATAAATAAACAAATATTATTTTGATATAACACATGCGAGACAAGAATGGTGTATTTTTTTATAACCTTAAGAAATATTAAAAATAAATGCAAACCCATTTCATATGTTGTCACAACTTATAATAATGTTTACAATCAATGGAAATAACACACAACATACAACCTATATGTGGTTTCGAATTCCCATATTTCCCATTTTTTAAAGATACCTAATTATGAAAAATAAAATGTTTCCTATTCCACATTCAACAAATACCCATATAAGAAAAATGGTTTCTAAATAATTATTCTATGTTTTTCTATCAATTTGCAAAGTAAAATATCACATGATCAAGCAATAAGATAACTCCCCAATATTCATCAGGTTTAAAATAATACAACAATAAATGGAGTTGGTAGCCATGCCTAATAAACTCGAAAATCTCTGCAACTTTTCCCACTAACTTCCTTGCAAAAATCACCACGAAGATTGACCCAATAAACTCCATATAACCAAACAACAAGAACCTTTTATTTTCCACCATTATAAACAAACTAAATGCCATGATTTCTTAATAATAACAACACTTATTTTTAGCAAAGAAGACTGTCTAAATAGCTCAACCGAACATCCCCTACATCACCATGCACGTCTCACCAAAGGAAGAGCTCGAATAAAAACAACACAATAAAAATGAAACTCTATGTTGCATGTGGTAGCTTCTCAAGGAAGCTTCACATATTCTGAAAAACAAGTACCTCATTAAATGTTTTTAATTCCTTGCAGGTGCCACATAGTGGCAGTATAACTCGCAACCACCAATAACAATTTTTTCTAACTTTCATGGAGTTCCACGAGTGTTCAAAGACCATTTTAAAACATATAATAACCTAAGTTGCATGGTAATGATATTCAAACTTAATAAACAAAAGTCAAAGAACATGTGGATATGGTAGGGGATCATAGTCCCTATTATTTCCAAATCACACTAATGCCACCATCTTATGGTCTTAATACCATTTTCTACCCACTTAATAAACATCAAACCTTGTAGTAACAAAACAATACATGTGATTTTCTTAAACCCGCAATACACTATTATAAACCTTACCTAATCTTCCATGGTCAAGTGACCCTCTTAAGAATTAAACATTTCATCAATGTTTATAATTTCCAATTGCTATGGTTTGTGACCAATTTAAGAATATTTAATACATTACCTTATTACATTCCAGGCACAAAGGAGAAAGTTGTTTCTTCTAATATACAACTGGTATATTTGGGTTTTATGACCCTAATAATTTAAACAATGCATTTCCACCTTTATAGAGTCCAGATAATTTTAAATCAATCTTAAATAAACATATTACCTTCTCGATTACGAAATTTACCAATACAACATTGAAGACCATTTTATGTTATGAAATCTACAATTGATGTAATAACACAAGAATTTTATTCATATCATCAAACAATTGTTACATCCAAACACCAATTAATGCAAGTGCATCAAAAAAATAATACAATTACAGCCATGTATCAGATTGTCAATATTATGAAATCATTACCTACAACAAGCATGGTAAAGTAGAATCATAAACACAAGTACAACAAAAAAAAATTATAAATATTAAATAATCCATGAATGCATGATGATGAGCATTGTTACGAGATCGGGCATGTAAATACACATAAGTATATATATTCTTTTAGAATATATGTACATATGTATAGCTACAAACTAGACTACGCAATAGTGTTAATTCTCTTGTATTCATAAACTATTTTATATATTATAACTTATTTTTGGGATAAAGCAGAATGAAAATGCGGGGTGTGACATGATATTTCATTACTTATCTTTTTCCACTTTACAAGTGTTTCTATGTGACTAGTAGGAAAGTAAAAATTGGTTCACTTTCGTTTGTAGTGGTGGAACCTATTTTGAGGAAGTGTCATGGTGGAGAGAAAATATAATCACTCTCCCAACACTCTTTCTTTAGTGACAAAACATTAAAATATATAGAACATTCACATTAGTTCTAGAATCGATCACTCCCAACCCCTTCTTCAATATCCAAGTTTTAAAGTCCGTTATATCTCCATAGCATGTTATTATCCAATGAATCCTTTTGTGACAACACATTCACCCCACATGGATCAAAACGGTGATCCATGGTTTGTCACATTGTGATTATTACTACTAACACACCTTGGTTAGAACTCTTTCAGCCCTCTACAGGTATGTTCTTCTTATATCCTTTATACTATTGAATTTCTTCCAAATAGTATGGGAGGAAATGTAGACACAACATTATACAATTATTACTAATACATCATGCCTTTAGTATGTTGTTATATTCATGATTTTTGAGTATGAAGATAATATATTGGTGACACCTTTTTCCTACTCCTCTTATTACTTTGAATGATTTCAATTGTGATATTGTCTTATACTTCTTAGATTTACACCTTTTTGGTTGGATCATAGGGATCCTTGTCTTTTTCTTTGTTCTTGTTTCTTTTTCTTATCTTTAAATAGTACCGCCCATTAAGGACACTACCATCTAGGCACTAGTGTCCCTTTTGGTAACTTTTTGTATTCTCTTTTGTTTCCTAAATTACCATTTGATACTTAACTTTGGGTCTTTTCTAATTCTTTGGGTTGGCCTTTGGTGTCACTAAGTGTCAAAATTTAAACAAGGAATTAATATATATATACAACTTACTATTATTAAGGGCTGGAAAACTTGGCCTATTACTTAATATCTACTACTTGGGAAAAGAGAAACATTCAAGGATTGCATTTGGGATGAATTATTCACTCAATATAAGGGGATATTTCTAAATTCCACACGACACATTTATCATTGGGGAAAAAGTAGTTGTAGCATGTTATCTTGGTGTGACTGAAACAAGGGAAACCTAGTTTCAAGGGAAACTATTTAAGTAAATATAGAAAATATAAATGTTAAATCCTAATTGCAATGATGTAGCAATGACGCATGATTTGACACAATCAAGTAAGCTAGTAAATTTAAAATCCTAATTTCAAGAGAAGGGATAAATTGCTTAGCTGATTTTACAACAATCCAGAAGATGTACCAAGCTGGAAAATAGATGAAACAGAATGCATATTTTCCCACATGAACCCTGAAAAATTTAGAACTCGTCGAAAATGTTGCGACTAGGGCTTCTATATCGTGTCGGGGCACCTAGGTGTCGGGACATTCTCTAGGCACATGTGACTACAAAACGACAAGAAAGTGATTTCTTCATTGTCATTTCTATGTCACTTCCCTTCGTTATTAATCACCTTTGTGTTGCATTATGCCAGCAGAGTTTTCTTGAAACATGCAAAAAGAAAGAGCACCTGTAAAACCCCAAAACATTATAGACACAAAATCACATACATACTACTACTTTACTATACCACCAAGTATGTTTTTATATATGATGTTTGTGTAAGAAAAATATTCACTTTGGTGACACCTTTGTCTAGTCCATCTACTTGCTTTACTTTTTCTATTGTTTTATCTCTTGCATATGTCACTTCTACACCCAGTTCTAGTCAAGTCATTGGGATTCTTATCTATCATTCTTCTCACATTTTTTGTTAGTTGTCTTAGGACACTAGCACCTAGGATTGGACACTAGCGCCCAGTGTGCTTCTGCTTCTGTCAGCCTAGGCACTCATGTCCTCTTTAATCTTGTTCACATTTTTGACATATTTTGTTAGATTTTTTTGTTTTCTTACTCCTATCTCGAGGTCCTAGTCAGCATGTCATGTCACTAGTGTTGAAATTCAAACAAGAGATCCCTATATAAACACAACATATATGTCATTATAATGGCGGGTGATTTCTATCAAGGGATGTCTTTCTACATATCAAAGGGACTCGCATCTTGGGCTTATTACTCTACATATACATAGCAAAGGAAGGGTAAGTTCATTTTTCCATCCACACATTTGCATTCTAAATAGTTATACTTTGTTATCTTAACATCATCAAAGTGAGGGAAACCTAGGAGCACTATTACACACACAAATCACAAAGAAATACATTGGGTTTGAGATGTAGTGCAACACTCGATTTGAGATGTAGTGCAGCGCTCAATTGTAAGTTCACTTTGTTGACAGCCGAGGACAGTCCGACCCCTCATTTTGCATCTTTCTTTTTAGGATTTGATGTGGTTTGAGGGTTTTACAGGATATTATTTGTGTTGTAGATTTATAGGTACCTCGGTGATCTAAGTGCGACATACAAGTGATCATCGAGAGTAAGTGTGAAACCCTATAGACACTAAAGAAATCAGATTCTAATCTTTTTGGTAGACTCTAGTGCCCCATAGAGATCTCAAGTGCTCCGGCACAAACTCACCCCTACCTAGGTGCCCATGTCCATGCAAGTTTGCAACTTCTAGAATTCATAACGAGTGTGTAACAATCCATTTTTACTTAACCAAATTAAAGTGGAAAAAGTTAAGAAAAGAAGTCATATTTTTTTAAAACATAACAAAAAGTATATGAGCCACTTAACATCATCAAACATATCAAAATTCCTTAATTAACCACTAAACCATTTAACATTCATTAATTACAATGAGGAAGGTAAGATTCTTTCCTTTCATTTTCATTTCACAATGTAAAATAAAATTCGATGTTTCCATATAGCCATACAGTGATCATAAAATGCATTCTAACATTTACATTTTGTACGAATGTCATTACTTATAAATTAATAATGATTATAACATATAAAATCAATATATATTACATATATTGAGCTTTGTTTGGTGTAAGCCTTTGATGGAAGGTTTTATTTTTTCTTCTGTTCTCTCATCTTCTTCATCGAGTTATATTTGTTTTTAGTGTGAAAGATAACAGTTTCTCATGCTCTCTATTTTTGTCTTGGCACTCTATATTCCTTCATGTTGGTTTTGGATTGGTTTTTTCTATGTTTTGTTCTTAATTTTGTGTTGGTTTATATTCTTTATCTGTTTTTGCTTTGATTTTTGGTTAATTTTTGACTCTTGAAATCTTTATGGCTATATTTGGATTGTAGATCCTTGCAACCATGCAAAGAGAGAGAGAGAGGGAGAGTATCATTGGGAAATTTTTCCACCAACCACAGACCTGGCAATCTCCCGCACACCTCCTTTATGGAGTGGCCCTACCCTTCAATGAAGCACATAGATCATGGACTATGTAGAAAGAGGATGTATCATGTGAACTGAGGTTGTCATCTACCTTTGGGCACCTACCTTGGGCATCTCACGACACCTAGTGAGCTAGGACTGGAATAATTTATACTCCTATGTCTAATTAAGTATACCATAATTTGACATGCTTGTGGCCACAAGACTATAGGGAATACGGGAACCCACCAAGTCTCTCGACTCCTCAACTAGATTTATCTAGACCTTGAAAAAAATTAGTTCTTGAGGAGTTAATGTGAACGACACCACCTAGTGCATCACATCCTAGTCTCACAAATTCCCAAGGGTCTATAACCTTTCCAAGGGTTAAAATATGTTATCTACTCATTCTAGAAATGCAAAAATTAAGTGAGGGAATGTCAACATCATGCTTAATAAAGGCATTTAAATTAAGTTGGAAAATCCATTCATTTATTACGTAAAGTTTATACTAATTCAAGGGTGTAGAAACTAGACTGATGTTCTATATTGTCTTATTGAGAGATCACGTGTTGAAATAATTTTAACATTATTATTATATTTTTAATTTGTATTGAATTGATTTTCCTTGATGTACCGATACGAAATCCCAAAAACTAAAGACTTGACATATTATTTTTAATACCATAGAAATATTTAACGAAGATCCCACATTAGTTTTATGTCTCATTAATTTTTGATTGCATGCCTATATGGATCTTAAATTTAGTTGCATGTTGACCTTGGGTCAGATTATTTGGCATTTATGGAAATTTAACAAGGAAATTTATTTTTTAGTTTTATTTAATTTGAATTAATTAGCTTTATGATATCCTCTCATGCAGGAAAGAGAGAACGAAAAATATAATCTTTAAATTACTATTATGATGAAATAAAACAATTTTTGTTAACGAAACTACCATAAAGGTCTATGCATGTTTTTTATCTATATATATATATATATATATATATAACTATCTCCAGCCCATGGAAATTACCATTCATCTAGGGGAGATGACTTAATGGAGTCTCTGCGCCTAATTTGAAGGATTCTTATTTATTTATTTATTTGATTGGCTAGGAGCAGGATAATGGATCAAAACATAAAAGACAATAAAAAGAATTCATAAGAACATGCTAAATTCATTTTGGATTTAGTGGGAGGGAAATTTTTCCAAAATTACTATGAGGTGAGGTGCATCCCGTGAGGTGTGGATAATTTTATTTATCACCAAGAGAAAAAGATATTAAGTTTCCATAAGAACAACATGAAATAAAAAGAAGAGGACGTCTAGGGATAACTACTGATTTGACCAAAATATGTCCTCTCTCGTTTATCATGGTGTTGGTCTTCATAACTACTGATTCCTTATTAATGAAAGAAATTGAAGACTATATAAATGGATGTATTTGATTGAAAATAAAATGGAGTGAGAAGAAAATGATGTAGGTTATCAGCAAAAGAAAAAATTTTATTTATCCTAAACTTAACTAGAAAGAGATATAATTTAATTGGTGGTATTTCAATAGATAAACCCCATAACTTTTACTAATGTTAAATCACTTCCAATCTCCTTATGCGTTTTCCTCCTCTTCCATATTTCTCCCCTTTTTTTTGTTCCCATGAATGAATGAATTTTTTCTCCTTTTCTTTCTTTTATATTTTCCCTTTTTTACTACTTCTATTCTCCCCTTTATTAATCAAATTCCCCCTCTCTCCACGTAAATGTGGAGAACTATAGTTAATGGAGTGAATCCTCCTTAAAATGTGGGTCTTCTTCTAAAAAGAGGTAATTTTACTAAATTTATGAACTAATTCTTCCAACCGGTGTGTTTGGAGTTGAAAATTTCTCCTTGGATTCTTTGAATGCAATTAAAACATAACTGCTCCACCACTAAGTTGGCTATTATTCTCCTGCATAGCTCTACACTTTTACACAATGTTACACATTTAATTTTTATTTTATTTAATGATTATGTCTCTCAACTAGAAATGGTTTCATGCTTATTTATTTTATTTAAAAACACCATCTAGTTTATTATCACTACTATATAATTATATAGTCTTATAATATTTTGTATACTTTATTACTATCCACAAGGTGACTAATTAAATTTGATGAGACAATTGTTTTATTAAAGGTGTCTTTAAATAAAAATTTGGTATTATTACTATTTACGTAAGGACGAGATTAATATATACTACCTATATAGACCGCTACTTGCATCTTAGACCTATTTTCGTTAAGACTTAAAATGGGTTATGACCTATTCTTGCGGCATCGGTTTGGGAAAAAAGATTTATTCATCCCTAAAGTGGACACAACCTAGTCACATGGTTTACATCCCTTTGCCACATTGTTTTCCATCATCTATCCACCTCTTCCCGATGATACTCTCCTCCTTCTAAGGGTAATTTTTCCTGCGCACACCACCACTCAACATAGCACTCACACCTTTATTAGCATTAGGAAATAAATGTTAAGAAATAAATTATCTTATAAACTCATAATAATAATCAATATTTTTGTGAGGCTTAAAAATACTAAATATCATTTCACGTCTAACCATGGTCATATAATTTGTTTACTGATCAACATGCATAACTCATCTCAAAACATCTAACAACTACATTCATCCATAATTAAATAAAATACCATAATATTCAGGTTGTGACATCCCTCCCTACCAGGAAAAGACATCATCCCGATGTTAATCAAATAAAAACATCATATGTTTGATCATGAAATGATAAGTGTCTAAAACATAACATGTCTAATCAAATAAAAGTATCAAAGTTTTATTAAATGACCATAGTTCTTAATCAAAAAGATGTGGGAAGTTCCTAAGAACTTCATCCATGTCCTCCCATGTAGTACTGCTCTTAGAGTATTGGTCCCATTGGACCTTACACTGAGAAATCTCTTTGTTTCATAAATGAAGTTTGTGAGTATCAACGATTTGTAGGGGTTTTACCAGAACCACTCCCAAATCCTCCACCTGTAAATATTTCCAATCAATAACATGAGATACATCAGGATGATATTTCTTAAGTAAAGAGACATGAAAAACATCATGGAGTTGAGCTAAAGTGGGTGGTAGAGCAAGCTTATATGCCACTGGATTGATCACTTCCAAAACTTTGAAAGGTCCCATGTATCATGGAGCAAGTTTGGAAGCCTTCCCAAACTTGATTGAACTTTTATTTGGTTTGACTCTAAGGAAGACCTTGTCCCCTTTCTCAAAAGTCCATGGAGTTATTTTTCTGTCTGCATAGCTCTTCTATTTATCTATTGCTTCAACCAATCTCTTCTTAATATGTACTACATGATCTTCCATCTCTATCAAAGCATTTTAGGTTCTATCAGATTCTATCCTCCTTTTTATCCCAGCTAATGGGAGTGTGACACTTATGACCATACAAAGCCTCAAAAGGAGATATTCCCAAAGTAGAGTGAGTGGAGTTATTGTATGCAAACTCAACTAAGGGTAAATACTCCTCCCATCTATATTTTTGGTCCATGTAGTACATACATGAAGCATGTCTTCCAAAACTTGATTAACTCTCTTTTTTTCCATCCATCTCAAGATGGTATGTGGTGCTAAAATTGAGCTTTGTACCAAGGGATGCATGTAAGGTTTTCCAAAACCTAGAATTCATCCTAGTATCATGATCTGAAATTATCTTCTCTAGAAATCCATGAAGTCTAAATATCTCTTGCACAAATCTATGTGCTAGAGTGGGTGCATCATCTATCAAGTTTCTTGGAATGAAATGTGCCACTTTGGTGAGTTTTTAATCACCACTAAAACAACATCATGCATGTTCTTAGACATTGGGATTCCTTGGAAAATTTCATGTTGATAACTTGTAATTTCCAATCTGACACATTATGTGGGTACAACAACCCTGCAGGATGCACATGCTCAACTTTGACACGTTGACATTATAAACATTTGACAACAAAATTTGTAATATCTCTTTTCAAACATGGCCATACATATAATTGTTTAACATCTTCTACCATCTTAGTCACCCCAAGATGACCTAAATAGGGAGCACCATGTGCTTCCTCCAAAACTATGGTTCATGAAACCACCATGATCTGGAACATATATTCTACCATTAAACCTCAAGAGTCCATATCTCTCTATCTAATAGCCCTCATACCTATGATCTCAACTATCAACCTCAAGAGCAGCCTTGACCTGCTTGTAAAATTTATCAGATGGTAGCTTCTCTAGGATCTATTTTCTAAATTTAGTTTGAACTACAGCCTTGGTGGTTATGTGTCTTCACTAACTTAGTGCATCTGTGACCCTATTTTCCTTTCCTTTAATGTACTCAATATCAAATTCATACTCACTCAGAAACTCTAACCAATGCCTCGGAGGAAATTAGGTTAGGTTGAGTAAAAATATATTTGAGACCCAAGTGATCAATATGAAGTTCAAATGGTTTCCCTAAAAGGAAGTTCCTCCAAGTTCACAAGGCATGAATAATAGTTACTAACTCCAAATCATGTGGAGCATAATTTATTTCTCCTTGCCTAATTTTCCTTGACTCATATGCAACCACGTGGTTATTCTATAGCAAAACTCCTCCAAACCCATCTCTTGATGTATTTTTGACCATTGTGAAGTCCCCATTAGGATTAGGAACCATCAAGATAGGAGTTGTTGTCAACTTTTCTTTCAACAACTTGAAGGCATTCTCACAATTTTTCAGTCCAAACGAACCTTTTCTCTTTCTTTTGTAGTGAATTAATTGGACTCACAACCTTGGAAAATCCTTCCACAAACCTCTAATACCCAGCTAATCCCATAAAGCTTCACACTTCATGCACGTTCTTAGGAGTAGGCCAATCCATATTTTGGATTTTAGATGGATCATATGCCTTCTTTTGATATAATGTGACCAAGATATTGCACTTGAGGTTGGAAAAAGGTGCATTTAGATAGATTTCCATATAATTTGTGTTTTCTCAACCTTTCCAAAACCAACCTTAGGTGCTCATGATGTTCTTCTTCCATCCTAGAGTATATTAAAATATCATCTAGGAAGATCAAAACAAAATTGTCCAAATAGTCTCTGAAGACACTTTTCATCAAGTTCATAAAAGTTACAGGAGCATTTGTAAGTCCAAAAGGCAGTACGGTGAACTCATAATGACCATAACAAGTTTGGAAATTTGTTTTGTGTATTTCCTCATCTCTTATTAACAATTGATGGTATCCAAGCCTTAAGTCAATCTTGGAAAATATCGTGTATCCTCGCATTTGATCAAAAAGATTATAATGTGGGGTAAGAGGTACCTATTATTTATAGTTACTTTATTCAACATCATGTAGTCAATGTAAAGCCTTAAATTTCCATCCTTCTTTTTCACAAAATATCATAGGAGCACCCCAAGGAGAAACACTTGGTCGAATCAAACCCTTAGCCAAAAATTCTTGTAATTGAGATTTTAATTCAAACAATTCAGTTGTAGTCATACGATATGGGGATTTAGATTGGGGTCAGTTCCCAGGCATGAGATCTATTGAGAATTCAAACTCTCTCCGAGGTGGAAGTCCTGGAAGTTCCTCGGGAAAGACATCCTTATAATCATATAGGAAAGGATAGTATTCAATGGTTGGTTCCTTTTCACTCTCCATGTCATGGATGTGTACTGCATACATGACACACCCTTTTCTCTTCATCTTCTTTAGTTACATCGCATAAATTTTCCTAAGACTAATCTCTCTCTTAGTTCCTTGGATGCTCACTTATCTTCCATTATCATCTAAACACACTACAATCTTAGCAAAACAATCAACCTTAGCCTAATGTTTCCATAACCAATTCACTCCCAAAATCACATCATACGATCCCAATGGTGCAACATACATATTTTCTAGTTCGAGGAAGTTGTAAATCAGCCTCAAATAAGCATTTCTCTAATTTTCACTCAACTTGGTTTCCATATTACACTACCCAAGTATGTTCCATATAACCATCTTTTCTAGATATTTTGCTTAAAATTTCAGGAGCTACAAAACATTTAGTTGTCCATGTCTATCAAAATAGTGACTGGATGGCCAAAAAGAGTACTTGATGCTTTTATAGGTGTGGTTTAATGGTCATCCTAGTGGTTATCAAACACTTGCATGAATGCGTTGATGAAATTTTTCCTACTAGTTTGATTCATGTTCCTTGTTGCCTCCTCTGTTGTTTGATAGGAAATGACTAGCATAGTGCTCTCCCCTACATATAAAGCACCCATATTTTGGTACTTTGGTAAAATTCCCATGGTTTCCTATGTTTATTATTTTCCAGCATTCGATTGTCATTGTCATTGTTTCCATTCATGTTCCCATTACTATTGTTTCCATTCTTATTTCCGTTATCATTGGTATTTTGTTACCATTCCCATTTTTGTTTATGTTCGAAAATTTTGTCCATATTTGAATTTTTTCATTGTCTAGAGGGGTTGAACCTATTAGTTTTCTAGTTCTTCTTTTGAAAAGATGTAGATTGAGATTTTTCCTTTTTCTTTAAAATCTTTCCTAGCTTCATAGATGGCCTTCAATTTTTGTTCTTGCTTCAATGCTTTCTCAAAGACTTGGTCCATGGTCGAAGGTCCATGAACATTGACCTTAGCTCATATTTTTGTTTCAATACCAAGATGAATTTTTTGATACAAAAACACTCGTCCTTCTTATATTGTGGCACATACTTGAGAATTCAGGTGAACTTCTCCCAAGTATTCTGTTACTAACATTCCTTCTTGTTGAAGGTTATGAAACTCTGTCAACTTCTGTCAAAATATAATTGTGGTAACCATCTTTTCCAAAAAAGAGTGATGAAAAATTCCCAAGTAGTATTTTTTGGGGTGAGGTTTCTTTCAGCCTTAATGTTATTCCACCAAGTTGGTGCCTCTTCAATGAGTTGGTAGGCTTCCCATATGGATTTGGTCTCGGTTGAAAAGTTACGGAGCTCAAAGTATTTCTCCATATTTATAATCCATGACTTGGCTCTATTGGGCCCCAAAATATTAGCTAAGTAAAAGAAAGCCCATGGGTGCACGGGACCTATTCAAAGAAGGGTGTGTGGGTTGAAGTCACACAAGTCAAAATGGGTTTTGTACTTAGCCATATTCAGCACCCCAAGAAGCACACAAGAAAAGCATGACCCTTGTGGATAGGGTGCCACCTAACAATTGTGGGATCAAGAATGGAATATTCCAAGCATGTGATGGAGGGTTCTTAAATAGCATCATCATGCAAAGTGGATAGATTAGAGCTTTGAAGGCATTCTCCCATGGAGGACCACTTCGACACTTGGTGACTAATTTTTAACTTCTAGAAGGCACAGCGGTGGGTGCTAAGGCTATATATACAAGTGTTGGGTAGAAGAAAAGGAGAAAGTGGATATAGTTGAAGAGAGGAAAATCAACATAGAAAAAATAATGGAGAGTGTTATGGCTAGGGATTAGGAAAGCTCAGTGAGTGTTTAGTACATTGTAAGAGATGGGTTCCCATTCTTCTATGTACTATGATGAGCATAATATAGCTACGATGCATGATTTGGCTCTACATAACTATATGAGGATCTATATGACCTCAAGGGATGTAATGTGGGTTATTAACTTGGTTAGTATGAAGATAATTCTCTATTATAAATCATTTAGGTTCAATGCTTATGCATTTCCTTTACGAATGAACCATCTTCATGTATTACTTGTTATTTCCCTTAGTAAACAATGAGATGTCAACTCTTTCTAAGTTGATAAGAATGTTGTATAGTTCTGTTATGCCCTACATTTGATTATTTGTTCTAAGATGTTGCATTCTCGAAAACTCACATAAAGGAGAGACTTGGCACCCACGCATGCCTTTGGTGAGCGCCCAAGTACCCATTGGGTGATAGGCCAACACGTAATGGATTTTCCTTTTCGTGAAGGGTACAAAAATGATTGCATTTTGGTTCCATTTCGGCACCTATTTTCAAAGTTATTATAAGAAATGGCATGCATTTTTATCCCTGTGATGTGATGATAGAGCACCCGACCTTAGAAAGTGTTGAGAGATGGTTCAAGAGCACGGAGGATGAGTTTGTTCAAAGATTCAACACTAGATTTGAGTTCAATGTGCATAGATGGGTAGAAGATAACCTATATCATGAGCATGTGTGAGACATTATTTTGTTGCTTCCTAGTAGAACTATATGAATTGCTTTTAACCTATGCATCTAGATCAAGATGGTACTATAGATTATGCATGTGGACCCAAGATAACTATCGAGGCTACAGGATGTAGATCTGACTTGGACGTGTGCTATTGATCACTGGTGGAAGAGGGTGATGACCAATTATACCTTAAAATACATCATTTAGATGTATTTTAACCTAGAGGTTACTGAGTTTGAGTTTCTAAGGGATAATAGAGGATCATTATTGTGTGTTATTCCTCGGTTATGAAGATCTTGGTCATTACTTTGAGCTTAGAAACATTCCCCATGGTGGCTAAGCTCCTCGAGTCTTTGGGAGAGGAAGCTAGTGGGGAGGAAGATGGAAGACATTGCGGCTGAAAAGGAAAGGGAGGAAAGATGACTCAAGTATAGCTAAGATTGTGAAAGGGAGATGGCTAGACAATGTGAGGTTACAAGTGTGATGGATCTATGGAGGTAGATGTTGCGGGAAGGAGTTGAGGCTCACACAAAGGACATGGAGCCTAAGAAGACTATGTTACCCCATCTTGGCAAGCATATGAGAGAAACCCCTTCATCTTCTGATGAGAGTTCATCACATGTAGAAATAAGAGCCATCAAAGCATGTATCTAAACCCACCTGCAACCAATCCTTGGTACCTAGTTTTCAAGATCAAGGGAAAAGTATTGTTAACCTTGATTGGTATTGGTGAGAGTAATCGATCATCACCCATGAGATATAATTTCTCATTTAGAACATCCATGGCTACACAATCCTTTCCTATATCCGAATAAATCTTTAGACAAGGTGCAAGTACACAAGCTTTTGGTATCTCATCTAAGAGTGGCGGGGGCACACAACTGGTAGTGGGACTTTATCACAAACCATCGGCATGCGATTCGGTGGGACATTTGGACGTGACCACTTCATGACCTTTTCCAACTACGGGAGGTGGATATGGTGGGTCGGAGGAATAATACCTGGTGGATCTAGTGGATCTGGTAGAGGAGGAAACACTAAAGGAACCAAGGCTCTGGATTGGGAGGACAAGGACCTCAGCTACCTCTATAAGTGTTTTTCAAGATGTCTTTGCACTTACTAGACTTTAGGGGTATTTAAGATGCTGCAAAGCATGTGCACAAGTGTGAGTTACTATGGTGCACAAAGGGGATCACTACCTCGAAGCAGAAGGCAAGCCAGTTTGCAACTACATTTCAAGGGTGCACACATAGTTGGTATAGGAAGTATAACCCCATCAGACGGTGGTAGACTACACCATGTTGAAGAATGCTTTCCTCACAAAGTTCCATATTCTAGAGTTTGAGAAGAGCATCATTGCTCTAAAGGAGATCTAGAAGGGAATGGTAGAGAGTGTGTGGGACTATGACGTGCATTTCAATACTCTCTTTTCAAATCTCTCCTATAACATTCATCCTTCTCAACATTCTCAATGGTTTGTCGAAGGATTGATAACACCATTTATAAGGGCTTTGTCACATAACACTTTCACCGACCCACATGAGGCATTGGAAGCTACCCTATGCGTGGAAGCAGTTGGGAGTGTTGATACTGGTGTTAATCTATTTCGGAGGCCCAAATTGCTATAATGGCCAAGCTTGATTGGAGAAGTTTCTACAAACTCAAAGCACATGAGTTTTGTAGTGGTATTTTTGTATAGACGATGAAGTGGAGGGACATGCAAAGGATAGTTTCCCTCATAATTCAAAGGTGTGCTCTATGGTAGTAGACTGTGAGATCTTCCACAGGGATCATGATGAAAGTAGATGTCCTCTACTCTAGTGCACAATCCATAATAATTTTTCTTACTACTACAAGATCTACACCTCCACAACCCATGATACCAAGGATTGCAGATGAATGATCATATCCATGATGCTATTTATCTAGGTGTGCACCAAACTATCCTTATAAGTAGTTCTAAGGAAGATGATCATTGTTATGAAGGGTACGCAAATGCGGGGGTGTGAGGAAGAGGGTTTTGTGGAGGATTTTGTGGTCATGGTAACCATGGTAGAGGATAGAGTGAGTTCCCACGAGGAACATGTTATAGTTGTGGAACTATAGAACATTATAAACACGAGTGTCCTAGTCTTTTACAATGCTCATGGTGTGGAAAGAAGCACAAGTATGAATAGTGTCCAGAACTTAATGAGCATATGAACCAAAAGTAGCACTAGAAAGATAAGGGAGCTAATATGGTGAGCATAAAGAAGGGTGATTCACAATGGATGCTAAGAGTGGCATGTGAGTTAGAGTGAGAACCTATACTGGTGATGATGCAAGTAGAGGCCACACACACCAGGGAGATGCCAAGACCAAGGATACTAGTGTCAAGAGAGGAAGTAATACATGGAAAATACCGGGAGCCTTCCCGCCGAAATAAGTGTACCAGGAGACTATTGACATGATTCAAAATTTACAAGGGGAGATCTAATGTCTCAAGGATCAATTGAGGCAGGTGGAGAAATGGAAGGATAATGAGGTTCCAAGGAGTGACCTGGATAAGGTCAAGGAAGTACGTAAAATGTTAAGGTAAGAGAATACTATTCCCTTGTTGGGATAATGGTTGAGGGAGAAGGTATGAATTCTAACATTTTCATTCTTACCATTTAGTAATCATAAAATGCATTCTAACATTTGCATTATTTACGAATTCTAATATTTTCAAATTGATAATGGTCATAACATATAAATTCAATATATATTACATATAGTGAGATTTTTTTGGTGTAATCCTTTTACCAAAGGTTTTCTTTTACTTTTGGTCTCTCATCTTCTTTATAAGAGTTAGCTTTATTTTTAGTGTGAAAGTTTCGACAGTTTCTCCTACTCTCTGTTTTTGTCTAGGAACTTTGTTTGCCTTCATGTTAGTTCTGGAATGGTTTTTTCTCTATTATGTTTTGTGTTTTATGTTGGTTTTTGTTCTTTCTCTAATTTTTGTTTTTATGTTTTGTTAAGTTTTGACTCTTGAAATCTTTATGTCTATATTTCGGTTGTATATCCTTGCAACTATGCTCGGGAGAGGGAGAGTATCATTGGGATGTTTTTCCACTAACCATATACCTCGCAAAGTATCCCACACACCTCCTTTTCGAAGTGTACCTACCCTTCAACGAAGCACATAGATCATGTATTATATGGAAAGAGGATGTAATGTATGAACTGAGGTTTTCGTCTACCTTTGGGAACCTACCTTGGACATCTCACGACACCTAGTGAGCTAGAAATATAATAATTTATGATCCTATCAATAATTAATTATACCATAATTTGACATCCTTGTGGCCAAAATGATATAGATAAGATGGGAACCTACCAAGTCTCCGAACCCTCAACTAGGTTTATCTAGATCTTGAAAAAAATAGTTCTCGAGGATTTGATGTGAACCACACCACCTAGTGTATCACATCCTAGTATCACAAATTCTCAAGGGCCTATAACCTTTCCAAGGGTTGAAATAACTTATCTACTCATTCTAGAAATGTAAAAATTAAGTTAGGGAATGTCAACATCATGCTTAATAAAGGCATTTAAATTAAGTTGGTAAATCCTTTCATTTATTATGTAAAGTTTATACTAATACAAGGGTGTAGAAACTAGATTGTTGTTCTATATTGTCTTATCAAGAGATTGTGTGTCAAAATACTTTTAATGTTATTATTATCTTGTTAATTTATATTGATTTAATTTTTCCCGATGTACCAATATGAAATCCTGAAAAACTAAATACTTGATAAGTTATTTTTGATACCGTAGAAATATTTAATGAAGATCCCGCATTAGTTTTTATCTCATTAATTTTCATCTGCATGCCTATATGGATCTTAAATTTAGTTACATGTTGACCTTGGGTCATAATATTTGGCATTTATGGAAATTAACTAAGAAAATTGATTGTTTTAGTTTTATTTAATTTGAATTAATCAACTTTATGATATCCTCGCATGCAGGAAAGGAGAGCTCAAAAAACATAATCTTTAAATTACTATTATAATGAAATAAAAAATTGATAACTGAACTACCATAAAGGTCGATGCATGTTTTTGATATATATATATATATATATATATATATATATATATATAAGCGGCTTCAGCCCCATGAAAATTCCCAATCATACGGGGTATGACTCAATGGAGTCTACATCTGATTTTAAGGATTCTTATTTATTTATTTTTGATTGGCTAGGAGTAGGATAACGGATCAGCACATAAAATACAATAAAAATAATTGACAATAGTGTGTTAAAGTCGTTCTAGATTTAGTGGGAAGGAAAATTTTCCAAAATTACTATGAGATGAGGTACGTCCCCAGAGGATTGGGTGATTTTATTTATCACCAAGAGAAAAAGATCAGAAGCTACCATAAGAACAACATGAAGCAATAGAGGGAGACGTCTAGGGATAACTACGGATTTGACCAAAAATGTTCCTCTATGTTTGTCATGGTGTTGGTCTTCATAATTATATATTCCTTCTTAATGACAAAAATTTAGAAGACTGTATAAATGGATATATTTGATTGAAAATCAAATGGAGGGGGAAGGAAAATGATGCAAGTTATCAGCTGGAAATTTTATTTATTTATCCTAAACCCAACTCAAAAACAAATATAATTTAATTGGTGGTATTTCAGTAGGATAAACCCCATACCTTTCACTGATGCTAAATCACTTCCAAGCTCCTTATGCATTTTCCTCCTCTTCTAGATTTGTCCCCTTTTCTTTTTCCCATCAATGAATTAACTTTTTTCTCCTTTTCATTTTTTTAAATTTCTCCTTTTTTACTACTTCTATTCTCCCCTTTATTAATCAAATTTCCCCTCTCCACGTGAATGTGGAGAACTACAGTTAATGGAGTGACTCCTCCTTAAAAGGTGGGTATTCTTCCAAAAATAAGTAATTTTAATAAATTTATGAACTACTTCTTCCAATTGGTGTTGTTGGTGCCCATTTTAATCCTTTGTTATATTTTCCATTTTTCCCCTTTGTTCTACGTGCTCTAAAACATTTTTCTTCGAATTTGGTGGTCTATAAAACTTTGTTCTCTAGATTGAACACTTTCAAAAGCTCAAAAACTTATTATTTTTCCCCATTTTGAAAGAAAAATACATGTATGCCTTACTTTGTGCCCTAAATTTCCAAATCCACGGCCCTCGACATTTTTTCCACTTTCCCGGCCTTTAGAGCTCATGGTTATTCATTTCATGCATATTTTCCCTCAAAAATCTATCCCCATGGTCGAAAATTGCCTAAAATCAATTTCCCTTTGTTTTTGACCAAAAATCCTTCACCCACGAAGAAAAAATCAAATTCGGGCATCTCTGGTAAATTTTATGTTTTTAATGATCGTCATACGGGTGTCATTTTCCTATCAAAATTAATCCCAAGCCTCTCCTCCTACGTGGTCATTTTTCATTGGTCAAGAATCAGCGAGTTTCTTTGAAGACTTAGCATTTTTTGAGTTTTGGAAAAAAATCCAAATTTCCCCGCAACTCCGTAGGAGGGACATGTGTCATGTTCTTATTCACAGCAGAATGGAAGGCTGGAGGGGGACTTAGAATATTTTTTGCCCTTTTAGCGAAAAGAGAAAAATGTGAGGAAAGGGCCATGGGTCCGTAATGAACCATAGGGGGACACGTGGTAGGTAGGGAGAAAGGCAGAAGCAGTTTGGAAAATCTCACCCTTTGGTGAAAAGGTATTATAGACCAAAATAGGCCCACGCGTCCACCAAGCCAATCAGGGGTGGACACGTGGCAGGGTGGTCAGAGGGGAATGCGGACCGATGGAGGACTTAGGCATTTTTTTTTTTTTTGGTGAAAGGGATGAAAGTTGTGAAAGGGGCCACAGTCCGCCAAGTATAGCGGGGAGACACGTGGTAGGCAAAGCGGGTCTGTGGGGCCAGGAGTAAAAGGTAATTTTCTCCCTTTTGAAAAAATTACTTAGTGTGATAATTTTAGGAATGGATCCATGACAAATCAGAAGGAGATGCATGGCAGGGAAGAAATCAAAGGCATGGGCCCATGGAGGCAAAGTGAAAATTTTTCCCTTGGCAAAAAAATGGGTTAAAACATGAAATAAGCCCGTGGATTCTTAGCGATAGAGAGGTGGACATGTGTCAAGGACGAGAGGTGGAGGTGCGGGCCCATGAGGAAAAAAGTAAAAAATTTACACAATTCCAAAAAAGGTGGAAATGTGCAAAATTGAGCCGTGAATTCAATGGGACCCACTATATGCCACGTGTTAACACCAAATTTCAAAGCGAGAAGGCGGAGAAAAAGTCAAAATTTTACAATTTTCCAAAAATGTTAAAAAGTCAAAAAGGGATCCCAAATCCATTCCCAATCGTATTTTGACACGTGGAGGGCCCATATTGAAGGAAAAAGGGCAAATCAATGGTAACTGTACATTCTTCAATTTGGTCACCATTTTTGCTCCAGGAAGTGTGGAAATGTGGATTTTGCATCAATTTTGATCAATTTTTGGTGAATTCATGTTGTTTGTTCTGCAAGGACCAATGTAAGTGGTTTTAGGGATCAATTTGTAGATTTATAGCGTTTTTGAAGTGAAATTATGCCCTAGCCTTTTGTGTAAAATGTGAAATATCAAATCAAGAAGTTGCAGAATCAAATTTTGAAATGATAAGGATGAAATAATGTAATGAAAGGGGTTTTCATGCTTGGAGAATGAAAAACGTGCCTCCACGTTGGATAATGATGAAGGATTTGTAATGATTCACCTTTTTAAAACACCTAGCAACTTTTGTTGCAAATATGTTAAATGTCCCTATCTCTCGAATCATGTTGGAATTTTTGTAACAAACTTGATCTTTGGACATATTCTTTTCTTGGGAAATAAGGATCAAATGTAATTGAAAGTTATATAATGCATGTTTTGAGACATGTAAGAGGTCGAGAAAACTTAGAATTTCACAAGTCAACTGGGAAGAAGCCCATTCTCCGAGAAACCACCGAGAACCATTTCTATTTTTTTTTGCATCGATTTGTATCATGTTGAGTTGGTTTTAGTTGTAAATCCATCAACAAGCTCTGAGATTGTTCTTATAACATTCCCATACTGATATATTTTATCATTTCTAGATTATTTTGTGTTGTCTCTTGGCAAAAATTTACATGCACTTGTATTCCATAATGCTTTCAATTTGTGTTTCTTGCTCCTGTTGCAGTCTTGTGTTTAAAATCTCTCTTGATCATACATGGTCTCATTTCTTGTTGATAGTTTAGTGGCATCTACAACCTCACATTTAGAAGAGCTTTCATCTAATAAAGAGATAAATAGATTTAAAATCACTTTACCTTCCTTGAATTTAGAGGTTATTTGTGAACCTTTGGGTGCACCTTAGGTCATGATAAAATAGGTTTTGGATGCTTTTTTGGTTCATCTACTACAAGATTTTGTGGCAGGTTGTCAAATATTGTGTGGAAGAGTGCATATCTAGGCCTCCATTTAGTGCACATATCATGGTTAAAGGAGTACCTTAATCCTTTTAAAGCATTCTCAGTAGTTCAGGTCTTACAAATTTCTTGTAAAGGTCCTCAAAGAATTTGGTAAATTCTAGTTAGTCTTGTCTAAAATCTCCCACCAAAAAATTCATTTAGAATAACTAAATCCTACCCCATACTACCCTTGCATTGCATTGTGTTTCAACAAAATAATCTAATCCATCTACAAAAATGCACAAAGCAAATCAGGATCATACAATGTCTTCAGTAACCCTTGCCTTGCATTGAAAATATCTCCATAATCTAGGAGTGACAACTTGTGAAAGTCATATTTGGAGTGTTGATCATATTTTCCCAAGGCCCCTTCATACTATTTACACAAATTGAGGGATATCTTCATCTCCTTCACCATTTGAGGGTTAAAAAATAGGTCCTCTTACCTTGGTTGAAAGGCACAACCTAAAACAATTAGGACAAGATCAAGTCCTATTTGAGTGTAATCCATCTCTCCACAAATCTAAGTGCTAATTAGATCACATCCTCAGCTACAAAATGACATACATAATGGTCTATCTGTCTTCAAGCTTCATGCCATATCTCTTGATGCTACTCATATTGAAAAGGAGAACAAATTTGGGTACCAACACCAGTGACACCATTGCTAGGGACTTGTTGAAAATATTTGAGATATTTGGATACATGTCAAACCCTGGTAATGTTTCTTACAAATGTTGCATGCAAGTACATTGTTGAAGCATCATTTTATAATCAGATTTGTAAGGATTAAGTGAAGATATAAATTCTTCTGCAATTTTATCAGTTTCAGCAGTAGTTACACTTCATTTGCATTTGTGGTTGATAGATTCAAGAAAAGGAAGGTCTAATCTATAAAGTTTGGCAATATTTTCAGTGCTGATAGGTATTTGACAGAGTATTTTAGTGCATTTGCACAACTAGGGTGAAATTCCTTAGTGGCAACTCCATGTTGTTTAGATCTTGAAAAATACTAGTGTCTAGGATTTTGTTATTTTTTTGGTGTTAATAATCTCTACAAACCTAGAAGGAAGAAGATCTCTCTTCAGGAGGGACCCAAGTAGAAATTTATTTCAAGAATTGGGAAAATAAGTTTTAGAGGAAAGAAAAGTTTGGAAGGTTGTTGAAGGTCAGACATCAAGCAAAGGAATATCTATTGGTGAGAGAGATTAGCCTTTAGTAGAGGATTATCACTCTTCTTCCAGTGATTCTGATTCAACCAATCCTCTCATAAACTTGTTTACTTCAACTAGTAAAGGTCCCTCTGTTGTACCTAGTAAGTTCCTTTTTCAAACTGCACCTGTGTGTTTCAATTCTAGTAAAATTTTCCAAGAAAATCAACACCTAGAGAATACCAATCTTGTGAACCACATTCTTGAGCCCCAAAGACCTCTCACTCCTCATCATTTTGTTTCTCCTCCAAGATCACCACCTCAAAATCATATGGCTCAACCTCCACCTAGGCCTCCATTTTTTGTTAACACCTTTGGTCCTATAAACTTTAGAGGAATGGATGGTTATCCTAATGTTGTCCCATTAGATGTCAGGAATAGATTGCCAAAGTTCAAAGGTAACAATGCAATAACCGGTGATCAACATCTCAATCTTTTTGTTAACATGATGGAGGAATTTGAGATTGAGCATGAAGATGTGTATATTAAATTGTTCATTCATACACTAGAAGAGGATGCAAGGGATTGGTACAAGGCTCTACCTGATAATTCTATTGATTCATGGACTGAAATGAACAATGCATTTAGATTGTAATATGGTGATAAGATTGGTCTTAGGTTTCTCTTTTCTGAGTTTGAAAATATCAAGAATAACCCTAATGAATTAGTTCATGACTTCAACACAAGGTTTAACAAAACTTTGAGAAGGCTTTTAGTCAATTTGAATCCATGTGATCAGTCATGCTTGATCAAATATGTAGATGTATTTGATAAGAGGGAATCCTATTACCTAAGAGATAAGAACCCTACTAATTTGGGGCAGGCCTTCACCATGGCACTACAAATTGAAAATAACATTAAGGCCCTTAGGAAACCTCTCAAGAAAGATGGTGTAAAGCTGATAAACCCTGACAAGCCTCAAGAAAGCAAGAGTGTAGACTTGGAGGAAGTGGTGAAGACTTTGGCAGGGGCTATCAAAGATATTTCCTACAAGTTGGCAAGAGCTGAGAAGGGAATTGGGTAGACTTCACAAGGTCAGTAAAAAGCACAAAACCATGATAGATTTTCCAATCATCCTAGGGGTGATCAAAGATCCGATGATCAAGGAAAAGGACCCATGGGGTTGGAAATAGACATCCTCAAGCATGTGAAGGAAGACTATTACCGATCCCCTAACTCGCTAGGGTTGCTTGCTATTGAGGAAGTTATCGATATTGATTGGTGTGATAGGTGTTTTCTGCCCCATCCTCCATGTGAATCATACCAAAAGATGGTGAAGCTAGTAATGATGGTGGTATTGATGATGATATCTGCATGGTGGGTTGTTCTTCAAGCTCACAAGAAGGAGCAACATCAACTATGGTAATAAGTTCAAGGACAGCTGTAACCTTTTAGGATTGCATCAAATGGGTACAAGTCTTCCTTTCCCCTCATACTCTTGAAGTTGATGTAGTGAAAGCTTTTGAAATTCCTAACAATGACTTTTAATATTTAAGATCTTTGATGATTAAGTAGTATGATGATGGTATCCTTCGGATGAAGATAGACAATTGTTAATGAATGTTGTTGTGGCTCAAGAGAAAGAGTATAATACAGGAGTAAGTTTGTTAAGGAATTTTGGCCTCAAGCTAAACCTAAAACACCCTTACTTACAAGTATTCCCAAAGAATCTCCTAGAAGAGAAGCACCTTCCAAAAGCTCTATTGTCCCAAGCAAAAATTATAGTCCTCCCCATGCCCAAGCTACCAAGAACTCCATGCCATCTAATGAATTTGTTTGTCTCCCTTCCAATTTTACCTTACCTAAGAATGTTCCCTATGACATAGCCCAAGTATTGAGCCAAATCAAAGTGAGTGTTCCAATCATTGAATTGCTTTGGATTCCTGAGCACAAGAAGAGATCATTTGAGTACCTAGGTTTGAAAGAGGAGAAGAGTGCCCAAAGTAGAAATGTAAACGTTGTTAAAACTCCTCCTCATATCATTGCAGACCTTGAGACACCACCAACAGTAGATTATCTTGAAGAAACACCTGAGGTATACTTGGGGACATCCTTGGTTGATTCCCAATTGAATTTTGATCCATTCTTTACAACTTTGATCATAAAGGATAGACTACTTCACAATTGTATGTTTGATTCAAGTGCATCATGTAATGTCATGCCTCTAGAAGTCATGAATGAGTTGGATATCAAAGTGACAGAAGCCTATGGAAAGTGTACTGCCATGGACTCAAGAGAAGTGTCGGTAGTTGGTTGTGTGAAGGGTTTAGTGGTGCAACTTACATCTTATCCTGGGAGGAACTTAAAATTAGATGTTGTGGTTGTTGATTTCCCTACCAAATGGGGTATGTTATTGTCAAGAAAGTGGGCTGAAAGTTTTGGATGGAGTTTTCTAATAGATATTTATTTTTCCACCATTCCCATTGAAGGTATCCTTTTCAAAATCTATGGAGAAAAGAAGATGTTGCATCTAATTGAGGATCCAAACAATGCTTCTTATGAAGTATTGTTTGTTGATGTTGATGTTGATAATTTTATTGGGTTTGCGGATTGTAAGGATCACAAGATGGATCAATCAAAGCTCCTTGAACAAGTAGGTTCTCCTTAGACCTTTCTATTTGATGGAGCTTGCTCCAAATTTGGAAATGGTGCTGGTGTAATTTGATTTCTCCTAGCTTGGAAGAATTTGTTTTTTCCTTCAAGCTTAATTTTGAATGTACTAACAACATTTGAGTATGAAGTCTTGTTGTTGGGTCTAATAATTACATGGAAGTATGGTGTCAAGGACATAATTGCAAAAGGAGATTTGAGCTAGTTTTCAAACAAATAAGAAAGCTGTATGCTACAAAACATCAATGGATGAAACAAGAAAAACATGCGGTTTGGGATCTAATTGAGATGTTTGATTCCTTCAATATTGTGCATCATGACAGAATTTTCAATGTTACTATGCTAACAAGTTGGCGAGTGTTGGGGTCAATATTTGGAAATTGCACCATTTCACCTTATTGTGAGTAAAATGTTGAAGTGTTAACTAGGCCATTGTCCCGATAACATCAAGCATTGGCAAGTGTTTAATGATGATGCTCAAGTGCAAAGGTTATTACAAAACCAAGTTGAGTTTGTAGACCATAATATTGATTGGGAACCAATGGTGTGTGTGATTTGAAGGAAGAGAGACTTTGTTTGGAAAGAATGTTATCCAATTGAAAACTAACACCATTCCTAGAGGTCTTGTTACACTTGAGTCAAATTTTAACAATGTTGATTGTATCATCAATAGAAACATGTCTGCCTCAAGGGATGTGGAAGAGCATAACTTGGGAACTAATGATAAACCAAGAAAATTTTGGTTGGGCAGCAATCTAAAAAAAGAGGAAAAACATTCCTATGTTCAACTATTGAAAAATATCAAGACTGTCTTACTTGGTCTTATTTAGAGCTGAAAGCATACAGAGAAGATTTGTTTCAGCATGAGATTCCTCTTGAAACAAATTCCAAACCATTCAGACAAAAGTAGAGGCTAATTAATCCACTCCTCTCCATGAAAATGCAAGATCAATTATAGAAACTAAAGGAGGGATGGATCATTTAGCCCACAAGGTATTCATCTTGGGTTGCAAACATTGTGCTAGTCAGAAAGAAAAATGGAGATATCAGACTTTGTGTAGACTTTAGAAATCTGAATAAAGCTTCATTGAAGGAAAATTATCCTTTTCCAAACATGGAAAACATGTTGCAAGTTAGTGACTAGATCTGAACTATTGTCTACCTTGGATGGTTTCTCTGCTACAATCAAGCTATTGTCAAGGAGTCGAAAGATTTAAAACTTCCTTTACCACTCCTTAGGGAACATATGTTTATGTAAGAATGCCTTTGGTCTTATGAATGCTAGAGCTACCTTTCCAAAGAGCAATGTATGTTGCTTTTGCTGGTTACATAAATGACTTCATTGCAGTTTATCAGGATGATGTGACTGTATTTTCAAGGAGTAGAAAAGATCACTTACAGCACTTGGAAAGAATGTTGATCAGATGTAGAGAATTTGGCATTTCTATTAATCCAAAGAAGTGTCATTTTGGGGTGCAAAATGCCAAGCTTCTGGTCATATTGTTTCAAAGGCTGGTGTCATGATTGACCCTGAGAGGGTAGAAGCAATCAGCAAGGTTCTAATTCCAAGAAAAAAGAAGGGCATCCAATCCTTCTTTGGGAAGATTAATTTCATTAGAAGGTTTGTGTCAAATATTTTTGAATTGACTCTCCTATTACATGCATGTTAAAGAAAGACCAAGTTATCAAGTGGGAGGAGGGTACTATTCAATCTTTTGAAGGAATCAAAGATGCACTTAAACATGCACCTGTCTTGGCAGCTTCGAATTACAAGAAGCCTTTCCAAATCTTCTCCTTGCTTCTAAAAATACCATTGCATCTTTTTTTCTGCAAAAGGATGAAGATGGGGCTGAGAGGCCTATTGCCTTCTTTAGCAAGGCTTTACAAGCTGTTGAGTTAAAGTACACAATCATGGAAAAACAAGCATTTTCCTTGGTGAAAGTAACAAAGGTTTTTAGGCCTTATATCTTAATTTCAAAGGTTTTTGCTTATGTTCCCCACACCATGGTAAAATACATCTTATCAAAGATGGATATCTCAAGCAAAAGATGTAGATGGGTGAAGAAACTGCAGGAGTATGACATGGACATCCAAACCAAAAAGTTGGTAAGAGGTTTGGGTCTTACTAAGCTCATGGCTGAGAGCAACTTTCAGACTATGGAAGTGAATGAGTAGAGGAATAAATGGTAGATGTTCTTGAGAAGTTGGTAAGTTCTGAGTGGTACAAGGATGTAATCTTTTATCTCAGACAATTATGCTACCCTGATCATTTAAATAAAAATTATAAAAGAGCCCACAAGATGGCTTCTCAAAAATACATCATCACCGACTTTGGGCTAGCTTGGAAGAACCTCTGAAAGTGTCCTCTTGAAATGTGTAATCTGAAGATGAAGATTTCAAAATAGTTTTTGATTTCCATGGGGAGTTTGTGGAGGACACTTTGTTGGAAGGGTTACAACACACAAAATTTTGAGAGCTAGTTATTGGTGGCCTACTCTTTTCAAAGATGCAACCTTGCTAGTTAGAAGGTGTGCAAGTTGTCATCATATCTCTAGAAGAATGAAAGCTTTAGGCTCCCTTCCTTTCTGACTGTATCAATTGAAGCTCCTTTCAAACAATGGGGAATATACTTCATTGGTGAGATTTCAAACCCTTCTAGTGCTGGACATAGGTGGATTCTTGTAGCCATAAATTACTTCACCAAGTGGGTAGAGGTAATCCCCACCAAGAAAGCAACACACCAAGTTGTTATGGACTTCTTGTTGAATCATATCATATGCAGATTTGGTGTGCCAGTAAAAAATTGTTGTTGATAATGCCATGTGCTTCAAAGCTAAACCCTTAATGGAAATGTGCAAGGGGTATGGAACCAATCTAAATTATGCTTCAAACTATAACCCTCAAGGAAATGGACAAGTCGAGTCCAACAATAAGAACTTATTGAAGATCATTAGGAGAACCTTGGAGTTGAACAAGAGAAAGTGGGGTGAACAACTGAAATTTGTAGTTTGGGCTGATAGAATTACTGCCAAAAGAGCTACTGGTAAGAGCCCATTTGAGTTAGTGTATGGAACTCAAACTCTGCTACCCTTACATCTGCAATTATCTTCATTTCATTTTGTTCAACAACTTGAAGATCAAGAGGTCAGTCCATATGAAGCAAGGATTAATCAGATTGTTGAGTTGGATGAAGAAAGAAGAGGCTCCCACCTAAGGCATATCACATTTAGGGAGAAGTTGAAGAGGTTGTTTGACAAGAAGGTCACTCCTAGGGCCTTCAATGTTGGAGATCTGGTTTTGTTATGGGATAGAATAAATCCAAATAAGAGAAAACATGGTAAATTTGATGCATTGTGGATGGGCCCTTACTCCATTGATATCAGATTTGGTGAAAATACCTTTTTTATCAAAGAATTAGATGGGGAATTACTTGAACTACCTATTAATGGCAGGAATCTAAAGAATTTCTTCGATTAATCCCCAAGATTGAGGTATGCACCACTTGTATAGTGTATAGTCTTCATTTTTTGGCTCTATTTTTGTTGTTTTTGTCAGTTTATGGTTTGCCCTATTCTTGGGAGCCATTTTTTGTCAATTAGGTCTAGTTTTTTTTCCCCTGCTTTCATCACTCCATTTTCCCAATGGATTATTTTGGAAATTGGTCTACTTTTTTTTCTTGTGGCACTCACTGAGAGTGCCCATCCCCAAGTAGGAGCCGATGTTGGTGCCATTTTTGAGCTTGTAAGCTTTTGCCCTAATTTTCCTTCATTTTGCATGCTCTAAAGCATTTTTCTCTCAAAACTAGTGGCTCGCAACCCATCTAGATTGAATGCCTTGAAAATCTCATAAACTTGTTGTTTTGTCCCAATTTGAATGAAATCAACATGTGTGCCCTATTTTGTGCCCTATTTTTTCAAAAATCCATAGGCCTCTACTATTTTTCCATTTTTCCCAATCGTGGATGCTTGAAAATGATCGATTTATGCTTGTTTGCCTTTGAAAATATATCCCCATGGTCATAAATTTCTTTAAATCACTTCTATTTGTCTTTTGATCGAAAAATCCTTCACCCACGAAGAAAAAATAAATTTTGGGCATCCCTAGCATTTTCTATGTTTTTTTACGATTAGATGAGTGTCATTTTCCCATCAAATTCATCTTCAACATTCTAGGAATCACTGGAAAATTTTGTATCTTTTAATAGTCATACAAGCGTCCTTTTCCCATCAAATTTTAGCTCAAACATCTTCTCATACTTGTTCGTTTGTTGTTGGAAAAGATTCGGGGGGTCTACTTAAAAAACTTAACGTTTTTTATGTTTTGGTAAAATTTACAAGTTTTCCCCACAAGTTGGCATGCCCCAGAGGAGGTAAACGTGTTACAGGAAAAGTGAAGGTAGACAAGCGGGTCATTTTTTTCCTTAAGGAAATTTGGAAGAAAGAGTTAAAATACAAAGAAAATGCCTAGGGCCTATAGCAAATCAGGATTGGACACGTGGCAACTTCAAAATGCAGGCCTGCAATGAAATAGAATGGAACACATGGCATCTTCAGAGTGTAGGCCCTCAGTGAATTAGGGGTGGAAACGTGTCATGTTTTCATAAAAAGTGGGATAGAATGTCAGAGGTGGACACGTGTCATGTTTTCATCAAAAGAGAAGAGTACGGGCCACCGGAGGCAAAAGGGAAATATTACATTTTTGGCAAGGTGAGTTAAAGTGGTAATTTGAAATGTGGCTCCATAATGAATCAGAGGGAGACATGTGTCAATAGAAATGCAAGAGGAGAGTGCGGACTACCGGTGAGTTTTGAAATTTTGAAATTTTTGAGTTGAGTAAAGTTTAAAAGGAGAAACACAAGCCCGATGGGTCAGCAATCACCACGTGTCAAGGGAAGAAGTGGAGGTGCGGGTCCATGGGTAAAATTGTGAAAATTTTCCTTTTTTCCAAAAAGGGTGGAAATGTAAAGAATCGAGCCACGATTCCAATGGGGCCCACCTTGGGACACGTTTCAAGCTCGAGAGAGGCAGAGAAAAATGTCAAATTTTTACATTCTTTAAAAAATGTTTAAATATCAAAAATTGATCCCAAACCCATTTCAATTGCATTGTGACGCGTGGAGGGCTCAGATTGAAGGGAAAAAGCAAATCAATGGTAACTATGCATTTTTCAATTTGGTTGCCATTTTTGCTCCAAGAAGTCTTGAAATGCATTTTTGTATCGAATTTTTGGTGAATTCATATCATTTTTTCCTTCAAGGATCAATTAAATCAATTTTAAAATTTAATTTACAGATTTGAGCTACTTTTGAAATGAAACTTTGTTTGGGCTCGAGAAAAAACATGAAATCTCATATCCAAAAGTTGCAGAGGAAAATTGTGGAGGGATAAGGATGAAATAATGAAAGGAAGGGGGTTTGCATGCTTTGAGGAGAAAAATGTTCTCACATTTGAAACTATGATGCAAATTTTGTAATGATTCACCTTTTTGAGGCACCTGGGAACTTTTTTAAAATTTTCTGTTAGATGTCCCTTTCTACAAATCATGAGTGAATTTGTAACAAACTAGGATGCCATAGGATATTCTTTTCTTGGGAAAGAAGGATCAAATGTAATAGAATGTTATATAATGCATGTTTTTTGACATGTAAAGGGTTGGGAAATTGAAAATCATGAGCAAATTTTGAGAGAAGCTAATCTTCTGAGAAACCCTCCAAAAAACCCGGTTAATGTCTTATGTGTTAGATCTTCATTCATGTTGAGTTGGTTACAAGTGTATAGCCATCACACAACTCTAAGATTCTTTCAGAAACTCTCCTATTTGATGAATCTAATAAGATTTTGAATTAATCTATGTTATTTTGGGGAATATGATGTTTGTTATCATGTTTAAGTTTTCCTTGTTCTTGTTGCAATCTTGCATTGGAATCTTTAGGAATCACACAGATCTCATCCTTATCGATAGTTTAGTGGCATTTGTAATTTTATTTGTCGGGAAATATTTCATCCGGCATTAAAAATAAGCGATTTAAAATCACTATACCTTCATTTGTTGATAGCTATTTCTTGTAAGCCCTTGGGGGTACCTTAGGCGTGATTTGATCGAGAGATTTTGATGTTTAATTGAGTCCTTTAACTCAAGCTTTTGTGTTGAGGTCTCAAAGATTGTGTGAAGAGTGCAAGCTTGGGCCTCCATTTGTGTACCTCTTTGGTTGAAAGAACATCCTAACTATTTTGAAGCATTTTATCTGATAGTTGTTCAAATATTGTAGAGGTTGTCAAAGATCTAGCATAGTCAAGTTTGTCTTGTCAATATCCCACCAAAAATCATTCTAAACAACTGATCCTACCCCATACTACCCCTATTTTGACTGTATACCCACAGAATATCTAAATCCATTTGCTAAAGTATAGTAACATATCAGGATTTCAAAATGTCTTGATAACCCTTGCCTTGCATTGAAAATATCTCCATAATCTAGGAGTGACAACTTGTGAAAGTCATATTTGGAGTGTTGATCATATTTTCCTAAGGCCTTTTCATACTATTTGCATAAATTAAGGGATATCTTCATCTCCTTCACCATTTGAGGGTTAAAAAATAGGTCCTCTTACCTTGGTTGAAAGGCACAACCTAAAACAATTAGGACAAGATCAAGTCCTAGTTGACTGTTATCCATCTCTCCACAAATTTGAGTGCTAGTTAGATCACATCCCCAACTACAAAATGACACACATCATGATCTATCTGACTTCAATCTTCATGTCATATCTCCGATCTTTGCTTAGAATGAAAAGGAGAACAAATTTGGGTACCAACACTTTACGCACGGTTGCAAGGACATTATTTAGTATTTGGATCCTGGTAATACTTCTTATGTGATTTATGTGCAATTACAAATATGAGTATCATCTTCTGATCAGATTTACAAGGCTAGAATGAAGAGTAGAGTTCTGAGTTTGATATTTTCTTAGTTCAAATCTAATCCATGTGCATACATATTTGAGATATTTCAATGCATGTTAAACCCTAGTAATGTCCTTTGTAAATTTTACATGAAAATACTTTGTTGAAGCATCATTTTATAATCAGATTTGTAAGGATTGAGTGAAGATATAGGTTTTGCCTACAATTTTATCAGTTTTAGCAGTCGTTTCTCTTCATTTGCATTTGTGATTGATAAATTAAAAAAAAGGGAAGGTCTGATCTATAAATTTTTGGAAGGTTCTCAATGCTAATAGATACTTGATAGATTATTTTAGTGCATTTTCACGACTAGGGTGAAAGTCCTTAGTGGTGAATCCATGTTGTTCTGATCTTGATAAATACTAGTGTCTTAAGCTTTCTATAATTTATTTTGTATTGCTAATCTCTGGAAAACTAGAAGGAAGAAGATCTCTCTTCATTAGGGACTCTGCTAAGAAGTTGTTCGTAGATTCAAGGAACTTGGAATTAGAAGGGAGAAGAGTTTGGAAAGTTGTTAAAGGTCGACATCACCCAAAGATATATCCATTGGTGAGAGAGATCATCCTTTGGTAGAGTATTATCACTCTTCTTCATGTGATTCGATTCAAGCAATCCTCACATAAACTTGTTTGCCTCAGCTTTTGAAGGTCCTTCTACTCTTTGTCTTGGGTAAGTTCCTTCTCCAATTTGCACCTCGTGTTTCAATTCAAATAAAATTTTCCAAGAAAATCAGCACTTAGAGAATACCAATCTTGTGAACCACATTCTTGAGCCCCAAAGACCTTGCACTCCTCATCATTTTGTATCACCCCAAGATCACCTTCACCAAATAATATGGCTCAGCCTAGACCTCCATTTTTTTTTAACACCTTTGGCCCCGTAGACTTTAGAGGAATGGATGGTTACCCAAATGTTATCCTACAAGATGTTAGAAATAGGTTGCCAAAGTTCCAAGGCAAGCAATGTTATAATCGGTGATCAGCATCTCAAACTTTTTGTTAACATGATGGAGGATTTTGAGATAGAGTTTGAAGATGTGTATATTAAATGTTTCATTCATACACTAAAAGAGGATGTTAGGGATTGGTGCAAGGCTCTGCCTGATAATTCAATTGATTCTTGGACTGAAATGAAGAATGCATTTAGGTTGCAATATGGGGATAAGACTGATCCTAGATTTCTCTTGTCTAAATTTTAAAATATCAAGATGAAACCCAATGAATCAGTCCATGACTTCAACACAAGTCTTAAAAAAACTTTGAGAAGGCTTCCTATTAGTCCGAGGCGTTGTGATGAGTCTTGTTTAATCAAATATGTATAAGCATTTAATAAAAAGGCAGCCTATTACCTAAGAGACAAGAACCCTACCAATCTAAGACAAGCTTTCACCATGGCACTTCAAATTGAAAACAATATCAAAGCAATTGGGAAGCCCCTCAAAAGAGATGGTGTAAATTTGATAAACCCTGAAAAACCTCAAGCTAGCAAGGGTGCTGATTTGGAGGAGGTTGTGAAAAATTTGGCAGGGGCTATCAAAGAAATCTCATACAAGTTGGCAAGAGCTGAGAAGGGAATTGGGTAGACTTCACAAGGTCATCCAAGAGCACAAAACCATGAAATATTTTCCAATCATCCTAGAGGTGATCAAAGGGTAGATGATAGAGGTAAAGGACCCATGGGGTATACAAATAGACATCCTAAAGCATGTGAAGTAAGAGTGTTGCTCGATCTCCTAACTACTAGGGTTGTTTTTGTTGAGGAATTTACTGATATTGATTGGTGTGATAGGTTTTTCTGCCCCATCCTCCGTGTGAAGTGGACCAACAAGAGGGTGAAGCTAATAATGATGATGGTACTGATCTTATGATATCTACAAGGTGGGCTTTTCATCAATCCCACAAGGAGGAGCAACATCAACTAAGGTAATAAGTGCTAGAAGCTGTTACTACGTTTTGGGATTACCTCAAATGGGTACAAGTCTTTCTTCCTCCTCATACTCTTGAATTTGATGTATTGCAAGATTTTGAAATTCCTAACAATGAATTTGAATACTTAAGATCTTTGATGATTAAGAAGTATGATGGTGGTATCCCTTCGGAGGAAGATAGATAATTGTTGATGAATGTTGTTAAAGCTCAAGAGAAAGACTATAACACTATAAGTAAATTTGTTAAGGGAGTTGGGACTCAAGCCAAACCTAAAACACCCTTGCTCACAAGCATTCCCAAAGAAGATTCTAGAAGAGAAACACTTGCCAAAAGTTCTATTGTCCCAAACAAAAATCTCAGTCCTCCTCATGCCCAAGCTACCAAGAATCCCTTTCCATCTAATGAATCTTCTTGTCTCCCTTCCAATGTTTCTTTTCCAAAGAGTGTTCCCTATGACATAGCCCAAGTATTGATCCAAATCAAAGTGAGTGTTCCAATCATTTAGTTGCTTAGGATTCCTGAGCATAAGAAGAGAGCATTTGAGTACTTGGGATTGAAGGAGGAGAAGACTACTCTAGGAAGAAATGTAAATGTTGTTGAAACTCCTCCTCAGATCATTGTTGACCTTGAAACACCACCAGCAGTAGAGGATCTTGGAGAGACACCTGAGGTATGATTGGGGACATCATTGGTTGATTCCTAATTGAATTTTGATCCATTCTTCATAACTTTGATCATAAAGGATAGGCTTCTTCACAATTGTATGTTTGATTTGGGTACATCATGTAATGTCATACCTCTAGAATTCATGAATGAGTTGGATATCAAAGTGACAGAAACGTATGGAAATTGTACCACCATGGACTCAAGGAAGTGCTGGTAGTTAGTTGTGTGAAGGGTTTGGTGGTTTAACTTGCATCTTATCCCAAGAGGAATTTTAAATTGGATGTTGTGATTGTTGATTTCCCTACTAAATGGGGTATGTTATTGTTAAGAAATTGGGTTGAAAGTGTTGGAGGGAGTGTCCAAATTGATATGTCTTTTTCCACCATTCCCATTGAGGGCAGCCTTGTCAAGCTCTATGGAGAAAAGAAGATGTTGCATCTAATTAAGGATCCAAACAATGCTTCCTATGAGGTGTTGTTTGCTGATGTTGATCATTGATAATTTTATTGGGTTTGCTAATGGAAAGGAATAAAAGATGGATCAATCAAAGTGCCTTGAACAAGTAATTTCTCCTTGGACCTTGCTATTTGATGGAGCTTTCTCCAAATTTGGAAATGGTGCTGGTATAATTATGATTTCTCCTAGCTTGGAAGAATTTGTTTTTTCCTTCAAACTTAATTTTGAATGTACTAACAACATTGCTGAGTATGAAGCCTTATTGTTGGGTCGAGAATTACATGGAAGTATGGTGTCAAGGACATCATTGCGCAAAGGAGATTCATATCTGGTTTTCAAAAAATTAAGAAAATTGTATGCTACAAAAAATCAGTGGATGAAATAGTATAAGCATGTAGTTTGGGATCTAATTGAGATGTTTGATTCCTTCAATATTGTGCATCATGACAGAAGTTTGAATGATGTTGTTGACAAGTTGGTAGTTTAGGGGTCTAGATTTGGAGATTGCACTTTGTTTCACCATATTATGAGTACAATGTTGAAGTGTTAACTAGGTCATTTGTCCCCCGATAACATCAAGCATTGGCAAGTGTTTAATGATGATGCTCAAGTTGAAAGTTCTTACAAAATCAAGTTGATTTTGTAGATCGAATATTGATTGGTAACCAATGGTATGTATGACTAAAGGAAGAAAGACTTTGTTTAGAAAAGATATTATCCAATTGAAAACTAACACCATTCTTAGAGGGTTGGTTGCTCTTGAGTCAAATTTTGACAAGGATGATTGCATCATCAATAGAAACATATCTGCCTCAAGGGATGTGGAAGAGCATAACTTGGGAACAAAGGAGAAACCAAGGAGAGTTTGGTTGGGAAGCATTTTAAGCAAGGAAGAAAAATAGTCCTACCTCCAATTGTTAAAACAATATCAATATTGTCTTGTCTGGTCATATTCAGAGCTAAAAGCATATAGAGAAGACTTGTTCCAACATGAGATCCCTCTTGAGAAAAATTCCAAACCATTCAGATAGAAGAAAAATTCAATCAATCCACTCCTCTCCATGAAAATGCAATATGAATTAAAAAGCTGAAGGAGGAGGGATTATTCAACCCACGAGGTATTCATCTTGGGTTGCAAACCTTGTGCCAATTAGAAAGAAGAATGAAGATATCAGACTTTTTGTAGACTTGAGAAATCTGAATAGAGATTCATTGAAAGATAATTATCCTTTTCCAACATGGAAAACATGCTATAGTTAGTGATTGGATCTAACTTGTTGTTCACCTTGGATGGTTTCTCTTATTCAATCGGGTTATTTTCAAGGAGTTAGAAATATTTAAAACTGCCTTTACCACTCCTTGGGGAACATATGTTTATGTGAGAATACCTTTTGGTCTCATGAATGTTGGGGCTACTTTCCAAAGAGCAATGGATGTTACTTTTGTTGGTTACATAAATGACTTCATTGCAGTTTATCAAGATGATGTGACTATGTTTTCAAGGAGCAGAAAAGATCACTTGCAACACTTGGAAAGAATGTTGATCAGATGTAGAGAATATGGAATTTCTCTCAATCCAAAGAAGTGTCATTTTGGGGTGCAAAAGGCCAAGCTTCTTGGTCATATTGTTTCAAAGGCTAGTGTCATGATTGACCCTAAGAGAGTAGAAGCAATCAGCAAGGTTCCAATTCCAAGAACAAAGAAGGGCATCCAATCCTTCTTTGGGAAAATCAACTTCATTAGAAGGTTTGTGTCAAATTTTGTTGAATTGACCCTCCCCATTACATGAATGTTAAAGAAAGATCAAATTATCAAGTGGGAGGAGGCTAATATTTAGGATTTTGAAGGAATCAAAGATGCATTGAAACATGCACCTGTCTTGGCAGCTCCAATTACAAGAAGCCTTTCCAAATATTTTCTTTTTCTTCGAAAATACTCGCATCTATTTTTCTCAAAAGGATGAAGATGGGGCTGAGAGGCCTATTGCCTTCTTTATCAAGGCTTTACAAGTTTCTAAGTTGAAATATACAATCATGGAAAAACAAGCATTTGCCTTGGTGAAAACAAAAAAGGTTTCCAAGCCTTATATTTTAAGTTCAAAAGTTATTGCTTATGTTCCCCACACCATGGTCAAAGACATCTTATCAGAGATGGAGATCTCAAGTAAAATATTTAGATGGGTGAACAAACTATAGGAGTATGATATGGACATCCAAACCACTAAGTTAGTAAGAGGCTTTGGTCTTGCTAAGCTCATGGCCGAAGGCAACTTGCAGACTGTGGAAGTGAATGAAGTAGAAGAAGAAAGGGCAGATGTTCTTAAGAAACTGGTAAGTTCTAAGTGATACAAGCATATAATCTTTTACCTCAGACACCTATGTTGTCTTTATCATTTAAATAAAAATTAGAAAAGAGACCTCAAGCTGGCTTCTCAAAAATACATCATCACTGACTTTGGGCTGGCTTGGAAGAACCCTAAACGTGTCCTCTTGAAGTGTGTAACTGAAGATGAAGCTCCCAAAGTAGTTGCTGATTTCCATGGGGGAGTTTGTGGAGGACACTTTTCTAGAAGGGTTATAGCACACAAAATTTTGAGAGCTGGTTATTGGTGGCCTACTCTCTTCAAATATGAAACCATGTTGGTTAGAAAATGTGAGAGATGCTAGTGTTTCTCTGGAAGAATGAAAGCTTCAAGCTCCCTTCCTTTGCAGCCTGTATCAATTGAAGCTCCTTTCAAACAATTGGGGATGGACTTCATTGGTGATATTTTAGACCCTTCTAGTGGTAGACATAAATGGATCATTGAATCCATAGATTACTTCACCAAGTGGGTAGAGGCAATCCCCACCAAGAAAGTAACACACCAAGTTGTTATGGACTTCTTGTTGAATAATATCATATGTAGATTTGGTGTGCCAGTCAAGATTGTGGCTGATAATGCCATGTGTTTCAGAGCTAGGTCCTTGATGGCAATGTGTAAGGAGTATGGAACTAATCTAACTTATTCTTCAAAATATAACCCCGAGGAATGGACAAGTTGAGTCTAGTAATAAGAACTTTTGAAGATCATTAGGAGGACCTTGGAATTGAACAAGAGAAAATGGGGTGAACAACTAAAATTTGTAGTTTGGGATGATAGATTCATTGCCAAGAGAGCTACTGGTAAGAGCCCATTTGAGTTTGTGTATGGAAATCAAGCTTTACTACCCTTACATCTATAGTTATCTTCATTTCAGTTTGTTCAACAACTTGAAGATCGGGAGGTCAGTCCATATGAAGCAAGGATTAATTAGATTGTAGAGCTAGATGAAGAGAGAAGAGCATCACACCAAAGGCATGTCAAATTTAGAGAGATGTTGAAAAGATTGTTTGACAAGAAGGTCACTACTAAGGTCTTCAATATTAGAGATCTGGTTTTGTTGTGGGATAGCGAGAAATGAAGATAAGGGAAAACATGGTAAATTTGATGCATTATGGATGGGCCCTTACTCCATTGATATCAGAATTGGTGAGAATACCTTTTTCTAAAATATTTAGATGGGGAATTGCTTGAACTACCTATTAATGGCAGGCATCTAAATAATTTCTTGGATTAATCCCCAAATTTGAGGTATGCACTAACTTGTACAGTGTATAATGTTTGGCTTTTGCTCTGTTTTTGGTGTTTTGGTGGTTCTTGGTTTGCCTTGGTGTGTGGCAGCCATTTTTGTTAGTTTCTCAGCTAGTTTTTGGTGGTTTTGGCTCATGACTCCTTTGCCTAATGGATTATTTTGGCACTTGGTCTACTCATTGTTCTTGTGGTACTCACTGGGAGTGCCCATCCCCGAGATTGAGCCGATGTTGGTGCCCATTTTGATCCTCTGTTATATTTTCCATTTTTCCCCTTTGTTTTGCATGCTCTAAAACATTTTTCTTCAAACTTAGAGGTCTGCAAAACTTTGTTCTCCAGATTGAATGCTTTGAAAAGCTCACAAACTTATTATTTTTCCCCATTTTGAAAGAAAAATACATGTATGCCTTACTTTGTGCCCTAAATTTCCAAATCCACGGGCCTCTGTCATTTTTTCCACTTTCCCTGGCCTTTAGAGCTCATGGTTGTTCGTTTCATGCATATTTTCCCTTGAAAATCTATCCCCATGGTCAAAAATTTCCTAAAATCAATTTCCCTTTATTTTTTGACCAAAAAATCCTTCACCCATGAGGAAAAAATCAAATTCGGGCATCTCTGGTAAATTATGTGTTTTTGACGGTCGTATGGGTGTCATTTGCCCATCAAAATTAATCCCAAGCCTCTCCTCCTACGTGGCCATTTTTCGTTGGTCAAGAATCGGTGGGTTTCTTTGAAGACTTAGCGTTTTTTGAGTTTTGGCAAAAAATCCAAATTTCCCCCGCAACTTCGTAGGAGGGACACGTGTCATGTTCTTATTCACAAGCAAGATGAAAGGCTGGCGAGGGACTTAGAAGATTTTTTGCCTTTTTGGCAAAAAGATAAAAATGGCCACGGGTCCACAATGAACCACAGGGGGACACGTGACATGCAGGGAGAAAGGTAGAGCAGTTTGGAAAATCTCACCCTTTGGTGAAAAGGATTTATAGACCAAAATAGGCCGCACGTCCACCAAGCCAATCAGGGGTGGACACATGGCAAGGCGGAGTCAGAGGGGAATGCAAACCGGCTAAGGACTTAGAAATTTTTTCCTTTTTTAGCGAAAGGGATGAAAGTTGCAAAAGAGGTCGTGGGTCCGCCAGTATAGTAGGGAGACACGTGGCGGGCGGAGCGGTGGCGGGCCACCGAGAGGAAAAAGGGAATTTTCTCCCTTTTGAAAAAATGACTTAGTGTGAGAATTTGAGGTGTGGCTCCATGAAAAATCAGAAGGAGACACATGGCAGGGAAGAAATTGGAGGCATGGGCCGCGGAGGCAAAGTGGTAATTTTTCCCTTGGCGAAAAAAGGGGTTAAAACATGAAATAAGCCCGCGGATTCTTAGCGATAGAGAGGTGGACATGTGTCAAGGACAGAGGTGGAGGTGCGGGCCCACGGGGAAAAAAGTGAAAATTTTCCAAAATTCCAAAAAGGGTGGAAATGTGTAGAATTGAGCCATGACTTCAATGGGACCCACCATATGCCACGTGTTAGCACAAAATTTCAAGGGTGGAGGGGTAGAGAAAAAATTCAAATTTTTTACTTTTTTCCAAAAATGCTAAAAAGTCAAAAAGTGATCCCAAATCTGTTCCCAATCATATTTTGACACATGGAGGGCCCAGATTGAAGGAAAAATGGAAAATTGATGGTAATTGTACATTCTTCAATTTGGCCACCATTTTTTCTCAATGAAGTGTGGAAATGTGAATTTTGCATCAATTTTGATCAATTTTTGGTGAATTCGTGTCGTTTGTGCCTGCAAGGACCAATGCAAGTGGTTTCAAGGATCAATTTTCAGATTTGAGGTGTTTTTGAAGTGAAATTATGCCCTATCCCGTGTAAAATGTGAAATATCAAATCAAGAAGTTACAGAATCAAATTTTGAAATGATAAGGATGAAATAATGAAATGAAAGGGGTCTGCATGCTTGGAGAATGAAAAATGTGCCTCCACAATGGATAATGATGAAGGATTTGTAATGATTCTCCTTTTTGAAACACCTGGCAACTTTTTTTGCAAATATGTTAAACGTCCCTATCTTTGAATCATGTTGAAATTTTGTAACAAAATTGATGATGGGCATATTCTTTTCTTGGGAAAGAAGGATCAAATGTAATTGAAAGTTATATAATGCATGTTTTGAGACATGCAAGAGGTCAGAGAAAACTTAGAATTTCACGGGAAAATATGGGAAGAAGCCCATTCTCTGAGAAACCTCCTGAGAACCATTTCTAATTCTTTTTGCATTAGATTTGTATCATGTTGAGTTGGTTTTAGTTGTAAATCCATCAAAAAGCTCTAAGATTATTCTTATAACATTCCCCTACTGATAGATTTGATCATTTCTGGATTATTTTGTGTTGTCTCTTGGCAAAAATTTGCATGCACTTGTGTTCCATAATGTTTTCAATTTGTGTTTCTTGCTCTGTTGCAGTCTTGTGTTTAAAATCTCTCTTGATCATACATGGTCTCATTTCTTGTTGATAGTTTAGTGGCATTTGCAACCTCACATTTAAAAGAGCTTTCATCTGATAAAGAGATAAACATATTTAAAATCACTTTACCTTCCTTGAATTTAGAGATTATTTGTAAACCTTTGGGTGCACCTTAGGTCATGATAAAATAGAGGTTTCTGGATGCTTTGTTGGTTCATCTGCTTCAAGATTTTTTGGCAGGTTGTCAAAGATTGTGTGGAAGAGTGCAGATCTGGGCCTCCATTTGGTACACATATCCTGGTTAAAGGAGTACCTTAATCCTTTTGAAGCATTCTAGTTAGAGGTCTTACAAATTTTTGTAAAGGTCCTCAAAGAATTTGGCAAATTCTGGTTAGTCTTGTCTAAAATCTCCCACCAAAAAAATCATTCAGAATAACTAAATCCTACCCCATACTACCCTTGCATTGCATTGTGTTTCAACAAAAGAATCTAATCCATCTACAAAAATGCACAAAGCAAATCAAGATCATACAATGTCTTAATAACCCTTGCCTTGCATTGAAAATATCTCCATAATCTGGGAGTGACAACTTGTGAAAGTCACATTTGGAGTGTTGATCATATTTTCCTAGGCCTTTTCATACTATTTGCACAAATTGATTGATATCTTCATCTCCTTCACCATTTCGGGGTTACAAAATAGGTCCTTTTACCTTGGTTGAAAGGCACTGACCTAAAAGCAGATTAGGATAAGATCAAGTCCTATTTGAGTGTTATCCATCTCTCCAAAAATCTTAGTTCCGGGTAGATCACATCCCCAACTAAAAAATGACACACATCATGATCTATCTGACTTCAAGCTTCATGCCATATCTCTGATGCTGCTTAGACTAAAAAGGAGAACAAATTTGGGTACCAACAGTGCGTCTAGAGTTGAAATATTCTCCTTGGATTCTTTGAACACAATTAAAACATAATTGTTCCACCACTAAGTTGTCTATTCTCCTACATAGCACTACACTTGTACACAATGTTGCACATTTAATTTTTCTTTTATTTAATTACTATGTCTCTCAACTAGAAATGGTTTCATACTTATTTATTTTATTTAAAAACATCAGATAGTTTATTATCACTACTATATAATTATATAGTCTTGTAATATTTTGTATATTTTATTACTATCCACAAGGTGACTAATTAAATTCGAGGAGAAAATTATTTTATTAAAGGTTTCTTTATATAAAAAAATTGTATTATTATTATTTACGTAAGGACTGGATCTATATATACTACCTATATAGATTGTTACTTACATCTTAGACCTATTTTTGTTAAGCCTTAAAATGGGTTATGACCTATTGTTGCAGCCATGCAAGTTTATTTGTCCCTAAAGTGGACACAACCTAGTCACATGGTTTACATCCCTTTGCCACATTATTTTCCATCATCTATCTACCTCTTCCCAATGATACTCTCCCTCCTTCTGAGGGTAATTTTTCCTACGCACACCACCACTCAACATAGCACTCACACATTTGTTAGCATTAGGAAATAAATGTTAAGAAATAAATTATCTTATAAACTCATAATAATAATTAATACTTTTGTGAGGCATTAATAAGGCAACTTGATCATTTCACATCTAACCATGGTCATATAATTTATTTACTTGATCAACATGCATAACTCATCTCAAAACATCTAACAACTACATTCATCCATAATTAAATGCCATAATATTCGGGTTGTGGATTTGTAGACATGTAAAATGTCAACATAATCATTTAACAAATAATACATTCATTTTACATTATTAATCCTATCACTAACCATATAATAATTAATTATTTAATTAATTATTATATTCCAACTATTTCTATTATCCATTTCAAAATCCCATCCTACCCTTAGTCATATTAATACTTCATTAATATATCAAAATCCCACTAACTAATCTTCATTAACTATTTTCTAGTAATTTAAAAATACCTACCCACCTACCACCTACTCTATGCCTACTCTACACCTAGCCTCTCCATCTAATCACCCCACTAAGAATAATTAACTTCACCTAACCACAAACTAAATGCCCCTCTAAATCTAGAGGATTTTATTTCTAGAAGCATCTCCATTTTCCCTCTTATTTTCAAATATTCAAATAAAAATACCTCCTTCCATTGAATTTTTAATTCAATGGAGAATTCTAATAAATTCTAGAATCCTCTAAATCTATAAAATTCTCCACCCTCGTGCATTTTGGACCATTGCTCTAATCCTACATGGATTAATCTCAACCCTCCATTTAATTTATGAATAGTGGTGCCACCCTCCATGCACACCAACTCAAAACAATTGCAAACTTATGTTGTCAAAATCTCTAAGCAAGCTATCAATATCCATATCATCTAATCAAGAAAAATCATCATTTCATCAAGGGGAAGTGCTGCCAAAATCAGTCCACAAATCTGAAGCATCTTGACTTCCATCCAAGGAGAAAATCAAAACCATCAAAGAAGGAGGATTCCACTTGTAGGTAAGTACAGGTATATGATCTTCTCCCTCTTTTTATCTTGCTCAATTTGAGGTAGGTGAATAGTTGTGTTAGGTTTAGGATTGATTTGGTTTGATAATCATCTTATATTTACATACTAACACAATTTTTGTCTACATTTTGGTGCCCACCGTGGGGCTTACCCCAAGAAATTTTAGTTTTTTTAATAACATTACCCATTAAAAATAAGATTTGCAAACTTGAAGAAATTTCACTGAGATTTAGCCTTAAAATTTAAAATTTGTGTGACCTTATTCCGTTTGAGTGTAATTGCCCTGTTATAACACATTTTCCATCTAACGATTGCATTTACCATACTAACAAAAAAATTTGCCATCTATTTTTGTTGTGTATATTTTAGCACATTTATTACCTATATTAGCGCATTTTTTCCTATAGTAGCGCATTTGTGGTTGCTTACTCTTTTGATGCGGAGTTTAGCACATTTGTGACCTATAGTAGTTCATTTATGTCCTATAGTAGTGCATTTGTGTTTGTTGACTCTTTTGGTTTAGGTTTAGCATATTTGTGCACAAAGTAGCACATTTGTGACCTATATTAGTGCCTTTTTCTGAAATGATGCATTTGTGTGTATCTCAGTAAATTTTTGTATATCAGTGCATTTGCAATTTTATCACATATGCTCTATAATGGTGCATTTTCTCTATAAACGAGTGTATTTTCTTTGACAATAAATTTTTCATTGATACTAACTAACTAATCATACTTTTTTTTTTTTTTGGTGGTGTTTTTAGCTTCCTACATTCTATTTTGCGGGAAAATTATAGGAACAAGGGGAAACTATGTTGGTTTTAATATTTAATAAATATTTAGCTAACATTTTTGGTTGCATGATATTAATTAAATCAATACTACTAACCTTTGTCTTACAAAGCTCGAATGGTCCAATAACAATAGGGTTTAAAACAAACTACTAATCCTTTGTCTTATAGGTCCCCTTGTCAAAGGCCCCCATCTTATAAATTTTAATTTTCATTATTTTGTGTGTATTCCTTATCTTTTTTTGTAATTTATGTTGTTGTTTGTTTTAAACCCAAAGACGATGTTGTGTATGCTCTCCTCTCATGTCCTAGGATGATCTTGAGGACCAAAAGTGGTTATTATTGCCTCTCCTTTTCTTTTTATGGGGTAACGTGATGTGGAAGTGATATCCATGCACTTATCATAGTCATAGGGGTCTCGTGAGCATGTTATTCACCTCCAGGCACATAGACTCACCCCATGTTTCGATGGGGTATATTTATTCAAGGATATATGTCATTATTGGCTAAGCACTTACTTATTTTAAGAGCGGTGTGAAGTGAGGGGCTTCCATGTCCCAATACCTAGGCCTCAGACAACATCCTTGCAACATGGACTTGGGCCCCATGTACCACAAGGTATATTAGGGATGCCCATAGAGAGCTCGTTATCCTAGACTAGGTAGCCCTTTTGGCCGCATATCAAACTATAGTGCAAGGATTCCACACTTCCCAAGATCCAATTGTGGCACCACCATTGGTGTGTGGTATTGAAAGTGAGATATAGTTTGGTTGCAATCCCACTTGACTAGTTAGGGTTGTGCTTGCATGGTTGTACTTGTTTGAGTGTCTTGTCAAAACCAGTAAATAACCCTCACACTAATCCTCATAATTAAACCATATACCTACTATTCACCCATTTTGACCACAACCTTTTAACCTTGATTTTTGAATATACATTATCAACCTTTTGACCATATCTTCCTCATCACGTACCATTAATCACACTTACCATAATTATCCTATAAAACTAAAATAATCCTCCTTTTTCACCTAATACATAAATTTTGACCATACATTATCCCCTTGCCATTATACACATCCTTTGTAAATAATAAACCAAATTTTCCACCATAAACTTTAAACACACACTATCATCACGTACATACTTTTATTTACACTTTCCACATTACCACAAAGATCCAAAATTTAAATAGAAAACCAACATTCCCATCTAATTAAATAAATTTCATAATATTAATCCCACACTATTTACCCTTCACTTACCTAGAAAAATCACATAAATAATAATCCATCTCATTAATAATATGACATAAACACCCTCTTCCATCTTCCAAACAAAAATATTATCCTTCATCTTAAACCACATAAGTCATACCATCCTAATTACTTAGTGTTTCCTATTGGCATCTCAAAACTAACCTAGGCCTATAAGACTCTAAAACCTATCCCAATTACATACCTCTTTCATCACAAAATTCGTCATAACCTTATATCTTCATACACATTTATACAAACACTTTCAATCCTAAACACCCCATTTACGATTCCTTTTTGATACGACTAACCTAATCTTATTAATCAACATCTTGCTAATAGAAAAAATACCCTTATCATCTATCTTATTCTTCTAAGCCCTTATAACAAGGCACATCCTAAGCCCTCTACTAACGAGGAAAATCCTTCTTCTATCCCCCCTCGAATTTCTTTTGTCCTATAAGTAAGAGTAGATTATTGAGATTATATGTCGATTAACCAAGGAATTGTAACCTTTCATCCAACATCCTTCATTTATTCAAAACATCTTCATCTCATCAATACATATTACTAACATCAGAGTCTAATGACACCTAGGAGAATAGTAACTCGATCCCAATCTGGAAATGATGAAGAAAACAATCACCACAACATGGAACATGATATATTCAACCATAATTATTATGACACCAATGCCAAAGAAAATTGACTTAGAGGAGAAGACGAGGAGACCATGGTCAACACTAGCAGTGATGATGACTCAAGTACATACTTTACAAAAGGAATAAGAAGAGAAATGCTTAACCACTTTATTGAGAAAAATAAATATTCCCTCTTGCTCTAACTATATCACATGGGGGAAAAGCTTCCTCCTGATTACACCCATGACCAACTCCAAAGTCTCCTCCAAGATGAAAATGATAACATTGGCCAATAACCACCATCCACACACTACCATAATTCAAACAACCATTGTGTTGCATATGGACGGGATGGTAGAGAGAACAACCCTAACATATCCAAAGAAGTCATGTTATCCCAATTACAAAAATGAGTAACCAAATTGCTCAGTTAGCCTCTCAAATCGGCCCACAACCATCCAATGATCATGGATCCCAACATTCTCAACCAAAATTTAATCCACCACCTGTCAATCCTCAAGAACCCACATTGGAGCAAGAAGTGAAATCTATGAAGGAAATGCTTCAAGGGTTGTAACTTGGCACATAGGGATGGCAATATAAATTTGAGGAACTTTGTCCCTACCCTTTTGATCATGACATTTTTGAGTCCCTTTCCCACCATATTTCAAACCACCCAAATTTGAAAAATATAAGGGAAAAGGTGATCCCATGAGCATGTTAAGGAGTTTTATATGCTTTTCCAATAAGTTTCTTATGATGACTCCTACTTGTTAAGATTGTTTTCACAAAGCTTAGGTGGTCTAGCCCTAGAATGGTTCCTTCGTCTACCCAAAGGTTTTGTTACTACATTCACCAACCTATCTAAAAAATTTGTAAAGCACTTCTCATATAATGTGGAACATGATGTCACGATGATTGACTTATGCAATACTAAGCAACATAATGGAGATATATTTTCATCCTTCTTACAATGTTGGTGATCCTCGCTAGTCAAATTCCATCCCTATCCCAAAGAAGCAGCTAGTCACTATTTTTGTCTCCAATCTCCACCAAGAACTAGCCTTCCATCTCCAAGTCCATTGCACCAATACTTTTGATGACATCATTGAGAAAGGAATGTAAATTGAAAAGGATCTTATTGCAAAAGGTCTTATTAAGTTATATTCTTGTGATAATCATAGTCAATCCAACCAACCCTCCACGTCTGAGAAACCTAAGTACTTTAATAAGAATAAAAAATCGGTGATGGAGTAACAAAAACCAATAATATCTAGCATATCCACACAATAGCCACCATCTTCATCCCTAAAAGACAACCTCATTCCACCCAAGACTCTAAACAAAGAACCTACACCCCCCTTGGTGAGTCTATGGAAGCAATCCTTGATAAACTAATTACTACCAATATGGTCGTTTTCCCTCAAACTCAACCAATTGATGAGTCTCGACCTAAACCTTCATGGTTTAAGGAGAATGAGTATTACAAATTCCATAAAATCAAGGGTCACACCACACATAGGTGTATGAAATTAAAGAATTATATTCAAGATCTCATTGACCAAGGTGAAATTGAAATTGAGGACAATGCATCCACTTCCTCTCAAAATCAGAAACTTGGGATCTATCAAAATCCCCTTCCTAATCATGGTCAAACTCATGCTTCTAACTAGGGTTAGCAGAATTCTAGAAATAAACCCAAATCATCCAATCATCATTCCAACCACATCAATTATCATCATGTACCATTCTAATATGAGTCACTTGTTGGCCACATTCACCACTTCCCACACCAAGTAGCCACCATTAAAGTTAAAGCACCATCACAAAACCCTCAGTGTGTTGTAACCACTCAAAGGATCTGTGTGGTGGTCCAAGGAGCTACTCCATCCTCTTCTAATCCCATGCCACAACCTCAATATAACATCATTTAATAACTCAAAAATACCCCCGCACAAATATCTATTATGGATCTTCTTAAAACATCTTTCATCCATAAAGATATCCTTTACCACGCCCTTCAAGAAACACGTGTTCCAAATGACATCGACCCAACACAATTCCAAGCCCTCATCACTCACCTTTATCCCTATCTAACACTTCCACTCACCTTCACTCAATAGGACCTACCACCACACGAGTCCCACACATAATCTTCCTCTCTATATTAAAGTTCATATCAAACATATTCGTATCAAACATGTTCTATAAACAATCTAGGTATTCTATAAATATTTATACCTTAACTCTTATCCAACAGTTAGGGTACAATGAATTAGATCTCAAGAAATATATTATTACTATCAAAGCTTATGATAATACCAAGCGTAAATCAGTTGGCACTATATATTTACCTATCAATGTTGGGTTTTTCATGCTTCCCACCCTCATCCATGTTATGGACATCCAGTTCCCACATAATCTATTGCTTGGTTGACCATGGATTCATGAAATGCATGTTGTACCATCTACACTACATCAATGTCTCAAATTCAAGCATGCTTTGACATAGAAATCACCATCCACAACAATCCTCAGCCTTTCTAATATTTTCAAGCACTTAAAGCATAAATTTATCGGGAACCCTATTGTCCTATTACCAAACCTACACAATCATCATCCACCACTTCATATATCTCACCGGATAGTCTTCCATCCACATCACACAATGCCTCATCATCATCCACTCCCCTTCTACCCAATCCATCCATATCCACCACCCTTTACCCACTCTACCACTTAATTTGAAATTGACAGTGCGAGAGAATATTAGACTTTTAGCATCAACCAGCTGCCATTATCACCCAAACAAAGCATGGAAGGCCCAGTGTATGTCAAAATAAAAGGAAAACATATTTATTGGGCTCATCCAATTTTATCCACTTTGGGTACCTTGCTGATGATTACCTTGAACCATCTAATACTACATGGCTTAGTGATGATTTTATACTGTCATATTGTTCTAACAACAAATATCTAATTCCCAAAAGGATGATGGCTCATATGGGATATTCAGGATGAGGACTAGGCCCCACCGAACAAGGCATCCCTAAACCTCCAACTATTATCCCCAACCTTGATGGTCGTAGACTTAGGTACCAACCACCTAGTGAAAGTATCCATGATGACCTTAGTGATACTTCCAACATAGCTAAGGAGGTCATCGATAATATTGACACAAGTTCCATCTGTAGCCGATATGAAGACCTCACCACCACTAATATTTTCCATGATATTGTTGTTCTCACCATCAACATCACCCTCACCTATCCACAACTCATTTAATGGGACCAACGATTAGAGCATGCCCCTCTTGAATCATTTCAAAATGATGAAGCAATTCTGAGTTCATGGGAACTCACAATGATATACCTATTGGGGATCATAAAAAGGTTTCCAAATATGCTTAAATGTTGACACCTACTTTAGCACACAAGAGCCTCTCCTTTCCCTTCAATCCCAACCTAATATTCCTCATCCTAACTTCTATTTTCACCTTAATGAGGAAGAAACTCTTATTGAATTCTTCCAACTACCCCCAAAACCCGAACACGATCAAGTTATGGGTCAATTTATTCTAGCTCCTAAAACACTGCAAGATGGCTTAGCGTCATTAATTAAGGAAACAATTAACATCAACATCGACATGGAAGAAGAACCCAAGATTCTCAAACTAGGAGCATATTTTTGTGTAGAAGAACAATCCACCTTTATTGCACTTTTAAAAGAATTTTCAAACGTATTTGCATGGTCCTATGCGGATGTCCCTGGAGTTTCACCACAAAGTATGAGACAAAATAGATAATAGGTAAGTTCGAGGAGGAATACTTGTGATTATGTAGACGGTGTGCGCATGTAGAATGTTGACCAAGCTTATTGTGAGAGCTTCCCTTTGGTTAGGAGGAACAACTGTATAATAAACACAACAAGATCACCAAATGATATTAAATAGCAAATGGCAGAGGACTTCCTAGTGAAGGCTAGATCTGGGAAGCGTAATGCTTCCTTAAATGGCTATCAATCCCCTGTTTATAACAACTTAATGCAAGAAGAAATTGTAAATGAATGATTCCTATTGTAGTTGATAATATTTAGGTATCTCCTATAACATACAATAAGTAAATTTAATCTAACAGGAAAATTTACAATTAAATCTGAAGGGCTACTAGGTTGGTTTGGGTGCGGGTATAACAGAGGTTGTAGGTGAGGTCTAGGAAAATTTTACTAAGATTCGGGTTTGTTTAGAGGAAGTTCTAAGATTTTCGGTTTAGAATATATTACTAGTCTCGAGACCAACGTTAGTTAAGTGACCAATGTCGGCTTTTAGTAATGGGTGACATCGGTAGGGTACCCGGTGTCGTAGGGGAAACTTGACAATAATATCAAAAATAAGGTTTTGGGCACTCTCTGTGATTTCATAGAGAGTGAGGGGGTTTATATGAGGTTGTGGGATTATTCTAACGACTAAGAGGTAGAAATATAGAGTTTTAGGAAATCGATGATGGGTAAACGGGAAGATAATTAGGCGAGGTGGTACGGGAGAGATCTGGGTGAAGTAGAATAAGGAATGAAATAGATAGCTAATAAAAATAACTAATCTATTGAAAATGATAAAGAAGAAATATTACTTGTTGAATGTAAGTAGAAAGCAGATGGTGGTGACAGTTATGAAGAAAGGTGGTCTCGAATGAATGTAGCAGTAGTTGGAAGGCATGGTGCTTCCTAGAGAGTGCACTAGAGCTCTGGATCAATCTATGGATGGGTGGTATGGTCTTTAAATATAGTGAGGTTCTCTAGTGTGTCGCAAAGTCATTGGAGAAATCATGAACAAGAATGCTAGGTCATTAAATCTAGATGATTGGATTCAGAACTTGATTAATGAGTTAAGATTTTCTATTCAACCTAACCGATGGTAGTTAGGTGAACGGTGCTAGCCGAGGAATAACTAGTGTGGATTAAAGAGAATTAGTCTAATTTGCCAAAAATAGGGTTTTTCTCCCAAATTTTGTGTGGTCTTTAGCCTAGTTTGGGTCTGGAGTGTTGAATGGCATAAATAAGAGTGTGGAATTAATTAGAGGATTAATAGGTCATGAATAGTTAGGGTTAGAAAGAGTCCCAATTGATTAGGATAAGTGGGGACTTGGTCTAGAAAGGTAAGGTGTCTTAGTGAGATGGATATTAGTTTAATTAATGTAATTAAAATAAATAATGGAGTGAGGATGAGGATTAATTTAATTATGGGTAATTAAATTAACATTAATGTGTAGAAGGGGTCATGACTAGATGTATTTGTCTAATTACTTAATTGAAATGGGCTCGAGGGATTGTGGCCCAAATTTGGTGTCTACACTTGGTGAGGATCCTTCTCTCGTGGTCCACAATCTTGTAGTGTGTAAAGATACAAAATCGATCAAACAAAAGATTCGAAAAATGCATCCAAATTTTGCATTTCTTGTCAAAGAGGAATTACGAAGTTTCTCAATGTCGGTTTTATCTTACCAATTGATTATTCGATTAGATCTCCAATATCATCCCAATAGGCAAGGAAACAGGGTCATTTACATCCGCACTAACTACGTGATATCAACAAAGCTTTCCCAAAATATGATTTCTCACTTCCAAATATTGATATGATCATCAATTTCATAGCCATGCATGAGATGATGTCTCTCATGGATGGTTTCTCTAGGAATTATTAGATCAAAAAAATTGAAGAATATCAACATAAAACATCTTTTACTACACCTTGGGGCATGTTTTTCTATCAAGTCATGCCCTTTGGACTCAAAAATGTTGGATCCACCTACCAACATGCCATGACCATTATCTTTCATGATATGATGCATGACATCATTGAAGACTACGTCAACGACATCTTACGAAATCAAAAACTTGCAAGGAACATCTTATAGTCCTCTGCCACATCTTTGAATGATTTTGGATGATCCGTAAACTTCCACTTTGGAAATCTATGAATCACACAACGATGTTGTTCTACTTTCAGCTTTAGAAAATGACAGATTTTCTTGAAAAAATAGAGCTTCGTGACTGATTATCCAAGTCTTTATAGAAAGGAAATTGTAGAGAAGGAAATAATTCAAAAGTTCAACACCAACAATTTTATCCTAGAAACCTCCAATGGAGGAAAACCAATCGAGAAGGGAAATTGCTCTTTCTTCCCACTTTTATTAGTCTAATATAGACAATTACATATTACAATAAGTATGAAAAGAAGCAACAATGTAAACCTTCTCTCCAATTACTTGCTTGCTTTGTTTCTACACCTTGCTCCTACAATTCCATTCCAGCACTAAAGATCTTGCTCACTACTCTCATTAGACTCTGCTTCTCGATCTCTCTAGATCTTTGAATGATCATTCTCTTGCTCCCTTCATGCATTTATAGACCTTCCCATGTCCTCCCATGCACTTGGAGGTTATGAAAGGGCATGGAAGGGGAAGAGACATAGGCTGGGCACTTCAAATTTGTGTCCATTTGTGTTCCATTCTTCTTTTCTATTTGAAAGTGTCAGGACCGTCACCCTGAGTAGACCGGTAGTCTCAAGACCGCTGTCCTAGTTGGACAGTGGTTTTAGGACCACCTCCCTTATAGGGAAGTGGTTCTGAAACCACCTCTCTACACTGCAGTGGTGGTTCCTTCCAGAACCTCTGTTTACCTCATTTTATTCATTTTTCTTGTTTCTCCATCTTGGTCTGATGGAATGGATAAAGTGGTGTGTTTTTTGGATCCCTATGGATCATACCTCCCCTACTTAGGAGGATTTTTGTCCCACAAAATCTTAGTGGGGGAGTGGTAGAGGAATCAAATCCCTCTCGTGCTCATTCAAGTACCACTAGGTCTGCCTTGGTGTCTTCTCTCATCCAACCTGCCAAGACTCCTGTGGATCTCTAGTTTTTGTTCTAGTGCTACATCCTCCTCTGAGTTACCTCAAGTACAAACCTCTTTGGAAGGTAAATTTTGTATCTTTCCTTCTTTTTCATGCATAGATGGCATTAGTGGATGTGATCTCTTGCAACTTACTATTGTGTGCATCTACATGAAGTATGGCCTAAAGGTTTCTTCTCTAACCTGCTCAAGTATGGAAAAGGTCCCATACTATAGTGGTTTAGTCCTTTCTTGTCTTTATCTCTTGAGATGGATTGGCTAAATCCTCCCCAAGTACATTGCTGCTATAGTCACCACCGTTCCTTGTATCTCCTCTTCTTCTTGCTACCCCATAGTCAAGTCCAGTGAATTTGTAGGTAGATATAGTGACTACATAGCAAAAGTTTATTTTACTCCTTAAATGAGCGAGTTCTTGTGGTGGCTTCTTCTGCAAAACTGACAAGTGCTATCCAAATTCTCCATCCTTTGGTCAAAAATATTCATGCTCTCACGTCCATTTTTTTTTCTTCCAATGAAAGCAAACAAAACTAATGATTTTCTGAATAAGTCTTGGTGCTTGGTTGGCACTTACCATATCCTTCTTTGATTTTCTCTGGTGTGCCCCAATGTTAAAATTGACTCCATCCTTGACCCATTTATATCTATTCTCCCTCCTTGTGAACATGGCATCCCTAGCATACAAGTAAGTACTTTCGAAGATAACATCAAATACATCAAGTGGAATAATATCAGCCTCTAATACATCTATGTATTAGGTATTTATCCCAAACTAAAACTTACACTTCCTTGTAACTTGTATTTCTACACCCTTTTCACCCATCCCAATGGGTATGGATGTGGATGTGTATAAGTCTCTAGACCAAGTTGTCCTACAACCGCATCAGAAATCAAATTTGATTGAGAACTAGAATCTACTAAAGTGTTTACCTTAGTCTTCTTGACTTGGATTCTGATTTGAAATAGCTTACTCATCTCTTCTTCTTTTTCTACCCCATACATGTTAGTGGCCATGCATCCTAGCCTCTCATCTACATCTGAATCATCCTCAATCTCTACCTCTCTTTCTTTCTTCATAGTGGCCATGGATTTCTTGGAATCCTTGGTTCGTTTCTTTGGGTTTAATTTTGGATGCAACTTCCAACATGTGGTGTCAGTATGTCCATTTACATCACAATTCTTATGGAAATTCTTAGGATCTTTACAATTATGCAAAGAAATAGTGGCATATTTACCATTCTATTAACCTCTACTACTTTCTTCCCTTGTTCTTTGTCCTACTGTTCTATTGTCTAGTCTCCCTTTGGCTCTATTTATCATTACTTCTTCTCTTCATCAATGTAGTATGCTTGTACACAAGCTTAATTGAGATCCTTGGGCTTCGTGGAGATTACCTTCCTCGAAGGTGAGTGTGAAGTCCTCCCAAATATTTGGTCAGAATGTCCTCATCCTCCAAGTCCATATTAAGCAACATGGCTTGTCTCCAAAATTCCATAGTGTAGTCTTGCACGCTTTGACGTTGCCTGCAAAAAAAGTATCGCTACTTAATCATCATGCCAGCCTTATGGCCAATAGGATAGAAGTTAGCTCTTATCAATTCTTTAAAACCTTTCCAAGTACTAACAATAGGACATTTCTTCTTCTCACAAGTGGCTAGATGGGTTTCCCACCAAACCAGAGCATGACCTTCCATTTTGAGACATACAAAGGTGACCCTTTGTGCCTTGGTGACATTATGCACACTAAAGTAGACTTCCAACTATTTTATCCATTTATCCAATAATTTTGCATCTACTTGTCCTTCAAAATTCTTTATTTCCACTTTTGTTTCAACTTTAAAAGGTGTATGTGCAGATTTTACCTTCTCACTTACAATTGGCATCTCTTCATGCTCTTCCCATCCTTCCTCTTCATGGCTCTTTCCGATACTAAATTTTTTATCTAGTGCTCAAACCACTGATTCCATGGAATCTTGCTTAACCAAATCCATATTTTACATATCTGAAATCTCTTCTTGTTTTCTATGAAATCTATCCATCATGGTCTCTAGCATCTCGACTCTATGGACCAAGTTCTCTTCCTCCATTTGATCTCAAATTCTCTGTTTCCACTTCTTCATAGAAATATCGACTCACAAGGTAAAACTTATTCACCTTTGGACCTTTTCACTATCATACAAAATCACAAGAAAGATATGAATACCACAGTCCTGGATATATAATCAGCTCTGATACCAAAATGATCCGTAAACTTCCACTTTGGAAATCTATGAATCACACAACTATGTTGTTTTACTTTCAACTTTGGAAAATGACATATTTGCTTGAAAAATTAGAGCTTCGTGACTGATTATCTAGTGTTATAGAAAGGAAACTACAAAGAAGGAAATAATTCAAAACTTCAACACCAACAATTTTATCCTGGAAACCTCCAATGGAGGAAAACCAATCGGGAAGGGAAACTGCTCTTTCTTCCCACTTTTATTGGTCTAATATAGACAATTACATATTACAATAAGTATGAAAAGAAGCAGCAATGTAATCCTTCTCTCCAATTAGTTGTATGCTCTGTTTCTACACCTTTCTCCTATAATTACATTCAAAGCATCAAGATCTTGCTCACTTTGCTCTCATTAGACTCTATTTCTTGATCTCTCTGGATCTTTAAATGATCATTCTCTTGCTCCCTTCATGCATTTATAGACCTTCTTATGTCTTCCATGTGTCTTGGAGGCTATGAAAGGGCATGGAAGGGGAAGAGACACAACTAGGTGCTTCAAATTCGTGTCCATTCACGTTTCATTCTTCTTTTCTATTCAAAAGTTTTAAGACCGCCTCCATGAGCGGACTCAGCAATCTTAGAGTCATCACCCTAGGGTGGGTGGAGGTTTAGGACCATCACCCTTATAGGGCGAGAGGTTCGAAACCCCACTCTACACAGAATAGTTGTTCCTTCTAGAACCTCTGTTTACCTCATTTTATTCATTTTTCTTGTTTCTCCTTCTTAGTGCTGATGGAACTGATGAAGTGGTGTGTTTTTCTAGATCCCTATGGATCATTAGGAATATAAAGTTCATCTTAATCCTAAGAAATGTGTTTTTAGTGTCACATCTGGAAAGCTCCTAGGCTTTATTGTCTCCAGGCATGGAATTGAAATTGATCCAAATAAAGTCAAAGTTGTAGTCAAAATTCCTCCACCTAAAAATATCAAACAACTATGAAGCCTATAGGGAAATATTCAAGCCATCAGAAGATTTATATCACAGCTAGTAGACAAATTCCATCCATTCCATCATCTGCTCAAAAAGGGAACATAATTTCATTGGAACAAGGAATGTCAGACATCTTTTGATAAAATCAAGGAATATCTTATGCATCCTCTTGTCTTGGTACCTCCTACTCTAGGAATGCCTCTTCTTCTCTACATATCAGCTACACAGCACACCTTGGGAGCTCTCCTAGTGCAACATGATATCCATGGAAAGGAACAAGCCATCTATTATTTAAGTGAGCATTAATTGCTTATGAGCTCAACTACACTCCTATGGAAAAATTGTGTCTTGTCATAGTCTTTGCCTCTCAAAAGCTATGACATTACATGCTCAACAATACCATCAAGCTCATCGCCAAAGTAGATCCACTCAAATATCTACTCTCTAAATCAGCTTTAACAGGATGAATGGATAAATGGATTATGCTCTTGAGTGAATTTGACATCAAGTATGTTAATCAGAAAGCTATCAAAGGACAATTTCTAGCTGACCAATTGGCAAAAGCTCCAGTCCTTGATTCTACACCACTCACCACTTGGTTTCCAGATGAATCCATATGTACAGTTGTAGAGTCAGATACATGGACATTATACTTTGATGGCTCTTTCACACATCATGGCTTGGGAGCAGGCATTTTATTTATCACTCCTCAAGGAGACCTAATTCCTAAATCTTTCCAGCTTGCTTTCCTTATACCAACAACATAGCTGAATATGAAGCACTCATTTTTGGTTTAAAGATGGCCATTCAATGGAATATCAAACATATCAATGTCTTTGGTGATTCACAATTAATCATTAAACAGTTAATGATGAATATGCCACCAAGGATGATAAATTAATTCCTTACAAAATAATGGTTGAAAGTTTCAAGGCTTATTTCCAACATATTCAGTTTGAACAGGTTCCTCATATAAGCAACAAATCAGTGGATGTTATGGCTACGTTACCTCCCTCCTAGACATGCCCTTTGATGCATCTAATTCATAGTTTTTGGTTGAGAAGCTAATGGTCCCAGCCTACGAATTTCTTGAGTCTAAGATGGTATGTGAGATTGTTGGTCCCAACTCCCCTTAGTACCACGATATATATACCTACCTCTATGACCACACTCTTCCACCTAACCTTCCTCATAGCCATCACAAATCCTTCATCCAACGTGCCTCTCGTTTCACTATACTAGGAGATACCTTATATCGTAAAATCTTTGACAAGACATTGCTATGATGCCTAAATTCCCAAGAGGCCTAATCATAACTTCAGGAATTTCACCTAAGAATTTACGGTGCTCACACCTAGTGGTATGGCCCTATCCAAAAATCTTCTACAAACTGGTTATAATTGGCCCATTATAGAAAAATATGCATGTTCATATGTCTATAAATGTGTCCCATGTCAAAAGCATGTCAACCTCATCCATGTACCATCCCAAGCCTTACAACCCATCACTACCCCATGGCCCTTTTCTACCTAGGGTCTCAATCTCATGGGAAAATTGAATCCCACTTCCTCTGATGGTCATAAATTCATTATCACTACAATAGAATACTTCACTAAGTGGGTTGAAGCCATGCCGCTCACCTATGTCACCGGCAAACAAATATCCAAATTTATCCTTAACCACATCATTTTCGTTATGGTATTCCATCCAATCTCATCACGGATAATGGAAAATCCTTCAAAAAATCAAGATGTTCATGAAATTTGTGACCAATTCCACATTAAAATCAAATTTTCCACCCCCTATTATCCACAAGGAAATGGCCAATCAGAAGCATCTAGAAAATTCTATAGCGTATTCTTGGAAAATTTGTGAATCAAGTAGGATGATATTGACACACACAAATATATCCCACCTTGTGGGCTTTTCACACCTCCATCTGTACTCCCACCGGTGCCACTCCATACTCACTATTTTTAGTACTAAATAAATTTTCCCATTAAGATCGAACTCCCATCTCGTACGTGTTTCCCTCCATAACCTCCTCGATGATGAAGACTATCGTGTCCATCACCTTCAAGAACTCGAGCTATTAGATGATAAACTCCTTCAAGCCTTGGACCATCTAAAAGTCTATCAAAAATTCCTTCATCGACATTACAACAAGCACATCAAAGACATCGAGTTTGAATTTGGTGACCTAGTATTCAAGGAAATGCAATGCAATACTAATGTCGATGAAGAAAAGAAGGGAAATTTTGAACCTAACTTGCTTGGACCATATGTTGTCATATCCAAAATTGGCTCTGGTGCTTATAAAATTTCTACTCCATATGGGTATGAGATTTACAAAACCATGAATATCATGCATCTCCAACACTTCTATGCTTAAATATCTATTACTCAAAAAAACCGTCCAAAGGTGAAAACCACTTCGGTGGTGCCTTGGGAAAGTACCATGGTGAAATCCGGTTTCCGGAGGTATGGTAAATCATATCCTTTGTCTACTATCACTCTATAACACACAAAGAAACACACTAGGGGAAAATACCCCTTCATCCCTACATCTGTTTCATCCTTTTTCATAGTTTTCATACCAATCCACCTTATCCATCCTCTCACTCCATAATATTTCTAGTCCTCCCTATAAAGCAAAGGATCTTTCATGATTAGTAATATCTATCCCGATCTCAACCAAGGTTGTATTGTCCATGGTCTTATTTTGGGTGACTTATTTCTAGGATTCCAAGTCAAATATCAAGAAATCCACCCTTGTAAGATCATGAGGCCTTCATTTCTCTCCATCCCCCATTTACATCTTATTGTTACTTGTTCCCTACCACTCTCCTTTCTCTCTATTATCCTATCACGTTAACGCCATGATTATATTGTAAATATTTGAAAAAAATAGAACATTTAACATCCACCTCATTTGTAAATACCATATATTACATCAATAACATAAAAAAATAAACTACCATCCAAACTATCATTATACATCCATTTATTCATACATCAAAATCCATGACCTAAATCATAACCTACATCTAACAAATCATCATCATCTCATCCATAATCCATAATCAATACTTAAACCATCTAACAATATCAACTCATCAATAACAAACATGAGCTAACATCCAACACATCACATCATAAATAAACCATCATGATAAATCACACCCTACACATCATATACCATCCTAATCACCACAAAAATATACAATAATCATGATCCCATCCACATCTCATCATCATCAAAATAATCATCTACTAATATTCACTACACATAAATACCACTCATCATTAAACTACAACACCATCATTATCATTAACCACAATAAAATAAGATGGAACCCCGATTTTCATCTCATTATCCATACATGCATACAAAAGTTACCATCATAACTAACACCCTACATATCATATACACAATTTAAATAAACATCATCACATCCATATACCATTCATAATAAAAATAACATTATTATCAAATCCATCATGTACCAAATCATCTAAAACACTATATCATTGTCACATCACAAGCTCATCATGATAACTATTAAATCATTATACATCATCAACATCACAAAGAAAAAATACTCAATTATCATCACACTATATCATCAACATAAAGTAAAATCACATCATCTCATCAATAAACATCATATCATCATACAATATAACCATCCTCACAAAATGTCCCATAACATGCATCTCATCAAAAAATGGTACTCATCCATATACATATCTATCAAAAATATGACCATACTAGTCATCACAAAATACCTCGTAACATATACATTCACTAACACATCATCATCATGCAATGCATATACATATAATAAAAATATATCTTGAATAATCTACATACATACATCAAAATTGTGACCATAATGGTCATCAAATATATGACAAAATACAATCCACTAGTGCCCATCATTTTCTAGAGCTACCAAGATCCTCCTCTCGCTCCACCTAGTGAAGGTTGTGCAAAACTCATCGTACTCCCGAGAGGATGTGGCATGTCCTCATCTCTAACTAAATATTTATCATGATCCTTGTCCTGCTCTCTCTCTGTCAAGCTACATGATCTATGTAATGCACCACATCTAGCCACTCACATATCACAATATCCTCCTAATAATGCATCTCCACAATCAAGGCATGGTACTGTTACAATGATATTGTAGCGGGGGACCCATCTTTCCTAATCTCTCGTGACGTACTAGGTGTTGTTACCGCTCCTACTACTTGTGAGCCACCATGTGTCTCACTACTCAATTTTATTATATCTAATGGGCCATATATCACCCTGTAAGCATCCCTCTACACATGATATTTGTCCCAATGGCATATAGCCCAATCTTGCTCCCACTCTATCTAAGACAAATCCCCCTCCAATCATGCAATCTTTGCCTCCCTCTACCTCACCAAAGACTCACAACACATGTACGTATCTCACACAAGCTTCACCTCTAGCTTGCAATCCTAATATCTCTCCCACTTTCACATGAGCCTCACTCTCCAACATATTGATTTGTGCCTATAAATCGGCACCCCCATCCCTTGATACACTTGTAACTACATCACTTTATCCCCCTAATCCACCATCACCTCATGTCCCTACTCCCCATCTCCTACATTAGCTCCTCCCGATCTTGATCCTCTTACACCAAAAGGTCCTGGTATATCTATCTCGAGATGGAAATAATGCCTACAATAGCCTCATAACATCCTCCACCTCCATTACATCTACATCTTGCCTCTCTAGACTCTATACAAGTGATGCACACATGGTCGCCTGCAATGTTGGCCCACCTAAAATAATCACTAGAGGTGTCCATTATACCTCCTTCTCATCCTATCTATTAGGTTTTTGTGGCACTAATACATGTCCATGTCGCATATCCATGTGTGCCTAAGGTTGGCCATGCACAAATCTTATCCTACCAAGTGGACATGTCAGCCTCGTTGGTTTGATACCTGCCCACTAGTCCTCATAACCTTGTACAGTCCTTGGATCTACCACTGCTTCTCATGGAGCCCATGGAATAACATGCACATCATCTAAACTCACTCTAGTTATCACTACAAGAATCATGACACCCCACTCCCTCACCTCATGAGTCATCTATGCAAATACATGACGGCCAGCTGAAATACCTGCTATATAGCAAACTGTCGTAATACCCGATCAGGCCTATACTACTCTACTATATATGGCTTCCTCCAACTATATAATATGGAGTTTGGATCCGCTCAACTACCTCGATCTCCCTCCCATGCCTCATAATGTTGATATGGCTGCCAAGTAATATCCCCTAGCTCTAACTCATTAATTTGTCATTTGTACTAATCCACCTCCCCAAATGCTCTCACCTACCTCTAATCATCTGCTAACCATATGTTCATGGATCCCCTACCTAGCATTGCTCTTGAATCCCACTCAGCCTACCCATAACAATATGCTCATAACTCCATATCTCGCAATAACATCCCCGCTTTGATAATCCCACCACTCAATAGACCACTTTGTGTAGGTCTCAATATAACCACGCTAGTATTGTTGGCACCTATGCAAACACCATCTCATCCTACCACATCGAATACACCACATCTATAAATGCAATACTAAACCCCATCCCCACCATCTGGAAATAAAATGCAACAAATCAACAAACACGGTAGCGGTGGAAAACGTTCTATGTATCCCTCTCTGAAATACATACCTAAGTCTATCTGCATCCCTTGACAAGGTGTATTCTCCACATCATTCAACAGTCACAATCTATGTCTAGGCCTAGATCTGTGTCATACCACTGCCTCTCCCTCCACTGGTAGTCAATAAATCCAATAGACATCCTCCAATGTCATTGGCATCTCCCGATCCAAAACCAAAAGGTATTCATCTCCGAGTGCCAACGCTTCGCCAATGCCATCAATAATCCTCAATCCACCCACATAAAAGGCATCCTCACCACATGAAGGAGACCTAATACATGCAGCAATGATGCCTCATCCTCTTTTGTCTCTAATTTTTCACCTCCCAATAAATATATCAAGGTAGTAGATCATCGGTGCCTCACTTTCATAGCCTCCAACTCAACCTACACACATCACACACTCTATATTAGTCCCTGCATCTCATTATTCCACCTATACACCTCATTTCTACTCCTTCCCCTCCTGTACTAGCCCTACCCAATCCATCATTATCAATTAAGCCACTTTATCCTAACAAAACTATCCCTTTGCACAAATGTATTAATTCATATCCCTCATCCTACACATATGTGCTAAAACTAATCCCCATACAACACAAATGTGTTGAAACTTATCAACTTCACCCCGAGAAAATGTGTTGATCTAAATACCTACCCCTGTAAATGCACTAATCCATATCCCTCATCTCACTCATATGCATTAAAACTAAAACCCCGAGGTAGCGTAAATGCGCTAATACTCACCCAAACCAAGGTAAATACGCTAAACATAATCTGCTCTTCCCTCACACATATGCGTTGAAATGTGCCCTCCTATACAAATGCATTGAAATATGACCCTACCCTACATAAATGTGTTGAACTGTACCCCTCCCTATGAAAATGCACTGAATAATGATACTACCTTGTGTAAATGTGCTAAAACATAACCCTAGCTTCCTAAAACCCTTTAAAACATCAAAAATTAAATGCATAATTAATAACACAAGTACTCACCCAAGTGTTTTGACCAGTCTTGATTAGTGGTATGCCCTCACCGCATCTGCCCAATGGTCCACAATCCTCTCATATGCTATCATGTCCTCTCATGAGCTCTTTTTTCAACTTTGCACAGTGAAAATGATTTTCCCCTAAGGCCCCGAACCCCTTTTATACCTTTCGTAATGTCCTAAAACTTCCGGAGCCCATCCTTTCACCCCGCGCATTCGTTATTCATCCTATTTCTTCCTATCTTCACTCAATTATTCCTCCGCCATCTCAAAAATTGTAACAACTTCAAAAGATGTAAAAATTCAAAAAAATCATAAAAATTAAAAAATCGTAAAATTTCAAAAACTCAAAAAATCGTAAAAAATTAAAAAATCATAATAGATTTACACAATTCTAAAAATGTGTGTTTTTGCTTATGATGTTTGCTTGTTGCATTTGTGTTTTGGTAGATGATATGAGACCTTTTTCTTTCTTTCTCTTTTACATGGTCTAATGATATGAGGACCCCTTTTTCAATATTTTCAGCCAATGATATGAGGCCCTTGTGTTCAGTCCAATGATATAAAGACCATCTTTTTTTTTTTTAATCTATCCAATGATATGAGGACAAGGGAATTTGGCAACTTAGTCATCATGGTCTTTATACTTTGGTGCATCTTGCTTTATGCCACATCAATCACAATATGCTAATGATGATAATAGTGGGCACTTTATGGTAGCACACCCCCTTCTATCATCATCTTTTAGCTTCATCATCATCTAATTAACTATCTAACCTCCTCATCCTCCTATCTAATCAATTTGTTAATCAATCAATCATTATCCACATATCATCTTACATCCAACTAACATCCTCTCATCCAAATCGATCTAATAACCAATCCTTATCCTCATCATCTAACATCCTATAATCCCCAATCCTCAAATCCTAACCCCTTGACTGGGGCATCCTCATATCTCAATCCAAAATATTCACCCCTTCTATGGGGCATCCTCTAATCCAAACATCTAACATCTTCACATCCAACATCCTCTAATCCAATAATTTAAAATCTTCACCCTTGTCATCTCTCATTAACTGGGGCATCCAACATCTAACATCCAAAATCCAATATCTATTAATCTTTTATTCCTCTAATCCTATCTCTTATTCCTCCAATATCCTCATCCTATACTCTTCTAATCTCCTCCAATTCCCTCTTCTCCTCTTCCTCTCATCCTCTCTTCTAGTCATCTCTTCTCCCTCCCTCCCTATATCTTACTCTTCTCATTCTTCTATATCCTTCATCTTATACTCCTCCAACATCCTCTCATATTCTCATCTTCTAATCAATCCTCATCTTCCAACTTGGACCTCTCTACTTTTCAAGAAGTTAACTACCTCATTCCTCCCAACCTAACCTCTCAAGGGGCATCACCTCACCATCTATCCTATCTCCTCTTCTTTTCTTTGAATTGTCATTTCTCTATAATAACACTTCAAAGAGGGGCAAAATGTTGACATAATCATTTAGCAAATAATACATTCATTTTACATTATTAATCCTATCACTAATCATATAATAATTAATTATTATATTCCAATTATTTATATTATCCATTTCAAAATCCCATCCTACCCTTAGTCATATTAATACTTCATTAATAAATCAAAATCCCACCAACTAGTCTTCATTAACTATTTTATAGTAATTAAAAATACCTACCCACCTACCACCTACCCTATGCCTACTCTACACCTAGCCTCTCCATCTAATCACCCCACTAAGCATAATTAACTTCACCTAACCACAAACTAAATGACCCTCCAAATCTAGAGGCTTATATTTCTAGAAGCCTCTCCATTTTTCCCTCTTATTTTCAAATATTCAAATAAAATCCCTCATTCCATTGAATTTTTAATTCAATGGAGAATTCTAATAAACTCTAGAATCCTCTAATTCTAGAAAATTCTCCATTCTCATGCATTTTAGACCATTGATCTAATCCTACATGGATTAATCTCAACCCTCCATTTATCTATAAATAGTGGTGCCACCCTCCATGCACACCACCTTAGAACAATTAAAAATTATGCTGCCAAAATCTCCAAGCAAGATATCAATATCCATAGCATCTAATCAAGAAAATCATCATTTCATCAAGGGGAAGTGTTGCCAAAATCAGTCCAAAAATATGAAGCATCTTGACTTCCATCCAAGGAGCAAATAAAAACCATCAAAGAAGGAGGATTCCACTTATAGGTAAGTACATGTATATGATCTTTTCCTTCTTTTTATCTTGTGCAATATGAGGTAGGTGAATAGCTGTGTTTGGTTTAGGATTGATTTCATTTGATGATCATCTTATATTTGCATACAAACACAATTTTTTTCTACAAAGAAGTAGCATCCCTCCCTACTAGGAAAAGACATCGTCCCTGATGTTAATCAAATAAAAACATCACATGTTTGATCAAATTAAATGATAAGTGTCTAAATCATAGCATGTTTAATCAAATAAAAGTGTCAATTGTTTATTGAATCACCATAGTTTTTTATCAAAAATATATGGAAAGTTCCTAAGAACTTCATCTATGTCCTCCCATTTAGCATTGTTCTCGAAGTATTGTTCCCATTGGACCTTACATTGAGAAATATCTCTGTCCGTAAATGAAGTTTGTGAGCATTAATGATTTGTAGGGATTTTACCATAACCACTCCGAGATCCTCCACCTTTAAATATTTCCATGTATCTTAGAAGACTTTTCGCTAGGATCCATAAAACCCTATTGGATAAGAGTAGATCTCCTTCTTCTAGGCAAGTTATACATCATGAGAGTGTTAACCCTATTTATGATGAGGCTACTAAGGCTGAAATTGACATTCGCTATCGCACTCTTCATGTTGATGATAATATTCAAAGACAACTTTTGGCTAATGAATGCAACATTCCTACTAGCTTCGCCCATTCTTCTTACAACATTGTTTCTCCAAGGAAAGATATTTCTAGTTGTACTCCTTATTATTCCATGGGCACTAGGACTACTCCGCCTTCTTCTATTTCTGTTGAAACTCTTGATGATGTTATTATTGATTATATGTTTGGTCTTGATGGTGATATTATAGCTAAAAATCATGATGAAAATATACATGCAAATGCTAATAATCGGGATGGATATAAAGTTGTCTCTCATGTTTCTCCTATTTTTTAAAATACTTCTCATGATTTGTAACGATACATATTTCGATAGTTTTTTTCCCGCTTCTACATATTTGGTGACCCACTCAATGAAATATTTACATGTGAAAATTTGTCTAGTATTAATGATAATTCTATTTATTTTCATGATCATGTTGGAAAATATGTTGTGTCTCTTAATATTGTTGAATGTGAATTTTATACTCCACTTTCATCTCTTTATGAGGTTGTATCTAATAGCATGCATGATGATTATCCTCCTTCTATTATTGCGTCCCCTATCACTTATTCCAATGTTATTCCTAATGTTTCTATTGTTATTCCATATTCTTCTCCTCCTATTATTCCTCTTTCTCTTACTTCTATAAATATCATTCATTTTATTATTCCTCTTGATGTTCCATGTTCATCCTTACCTATTTCTTCTTCTTTAGAAGTTATTTGTGTTGCTTCTACTATTCCTCCTAGTATACTACCTCTTACTTCTTCTTATATTCCCATGATCACTCATAATGGAAAATTGCAACATCTTAATGTGCCTCTCACATCTCCTATTATTCCTTCACATGACATTTTATCACTCATGCATGATGTTGGACAATTACAATCACAAGTCCAATCTCTCACTCTTGAAAGCAAAGCCTATTATGCATCTATTAATAATAATTCTCTTCATGGCAATCTCATTCCAAAGAAAATTTATAGTTCAGTGTTTCCTAAGGATTTCATTATGCCAACATTTTCATGTTTTAACGGCATCGGAAATCTATATCTTCATCTCAAGCATTATCGTTTAGCTATGGCATCCTATTTGAATGATCGATTATTGCTAAAAGCTTTTTTTCATAGTCTAGTTGGTGAAGCTCTTCAATGGTACACTCATCTACCTTTTGGATCTATTAGTACATATTATGACATAGAACATGTTTTTCTTAGACACTTTATGTTAAATAATGGTCCTAGAGTCAGATATGACCACCTACCTAGCTTGCATCGAGGAAAGAAAGAACCTATTCTTGATTATATTAAAGGCTTCATTTTTTACATGCATCGCCTAGTGTTTCAGCTTGTTGATTTAAAAACCAATTTATCTTTTTTCATGGTTTGATTTCTACTTTAAAAGAATGCTTACGATATGACACATGTGAATCATTTACAATCTTATGTTATAAGATCATTGATATAGAACAAGATTGAATTGCTACAAATGTTATATATCCGCCTTCTAATTCTCCTACTGCTACATCTTCTACTTCTTCACCTCTTCCATATATCAAGAATCCTCCAAGGTCTCTATCTCCTCCACCTCGCAAGAATATTCCATCTCCTCCACCACATAAGTGTCCTCCATCTCCACCACTACATCGTTCTCCACCTAAGTCTTCGCCATCTCCTACTCGAGAACCATTGAATTGATTGTATTCTCGCTAGGCCTCATGATGTGCTACGTGTTTTACTTGATAAGTGCTTAATTCACTTTCCTTTTAATCAACATCATCCTCAAAGCACCGCTTGTATCATCAACTCGATCATCCTTATTGCAACTTTCATCACATCAATGGCCATCATGAAAATGATTGTTACGCCCTTCATGAAAAATTACAACAATTAGAGGACAAGGGTGTCATTGTTTTTACTCTCACTCTCATGAGTGGTCTATTTATCCAATTTCTTGTAATCATGTTATTACTTTGGTTCACTTGTCTCCTTCTCCTACTTCTAAGGTAGTTATTCATCCACTACCTAAGGTCATTATTCATGTATAGTTTCCATATTATTCATCCATTGTTGCACCATCTCATCCATCACGCAATGCTCCTACTTTACATTGGCTTCCTACACCATTGGCATCTTTACTTCCCATAATTGTATCTCCCATCATTGGCACCATCTCATCAAGCATTTAGTTTGGCTCATACACTCATGTTGCTTCCACTTCACATGCTTCCACTACTCCACACCCACTTACTATTTGGTAGGGACTTTTCTCACCTCACCACCCAATAACACACTCATGTTCTCATGGTTCTTACATGACTATTGAGGGATCTGTTATAATAAGAACCTTTCTTCATCATTACTCTATATGCTTCATTGATATATCTATCTAGAAAACATTACCACACCATTTCCTAATGACGCACTCTTTCTTTACGGTTCATTCTTGATTGCCAAGGGGTCTTATATAAATGAACCTCATTTTTCCTACATATACATTGGGGGCATCAGTATTTTTCCCCTCTTCATCTTACTAACACGTGTTTACATACACTTTTCTTCACATGTATTTTTAACAAGATTCATCTTATACATATATTTATTACCATTTATCGCTACTCATACATACAATACAATTTTTCATCACTTATTTATCTATGTCCTAAATAAAATCATCATCCATTAGCCAATGAAAATCAAACAACCACATGCGAACAAAAATCATTGCATCACATATCCATACAAGATCAACACAATCCAACAACACCAATCATCCAACTATATATATCGACAAAAATCATAATTACAAAAATACAATCACTTGAAGGTAAGCCCCATGCCTCATTACATCAATATATGTCATACATCATCATCACTATCACTATATATAATTACGGGAGCTATAGAAATAGAGGCTTCACCGCTCAAACTATGCCCCCGGTAGCAGACCCTATATCTCTTAACCTACCTCTAGAATAAAGCCAACTCAACTAATCGCTCCATAAAACGGCCCTGTAACTCCAAAACTTTTCGAACACATCTTGTGTTAGGGATCCTTCCCCGTAGCCTCCCTATCCCTTTGAGTCTCCACCCATGCCTCATCTCTCTCACTCAACAAAATAGTACATGTCACTGCTGCACTATCTCTATTAGCTCAAACAAATGAGCATGTTCACTTGCAATATAATCTACTCACTTTAACATCCTATGACCTATGATAACATTGGTGGGAAAATTTCGTGTCAATTTACAAATCGATGTATCAATAATCAATGACCAATAAGCATCACATGCAACCATTCATGAAAATCACTAGTTACTACACATGATAGCCACATTCCAACAACTAAGTAATAAATCACAACTATCAACAAACAAATACTCACGCTTTTTTATCACTGCTATTATGCCATCGCCATCAAGGAAAGCTTCCTTCCCCTCTACTTCTATAAATATTGGTGCCCTCACACATCCACAACAACTAGAAACAATAGCACCCATTAGTTCGCTGCCCACCATACACTATATGCCTCAGTACATCTTGCATCATCTACATGTATCATCTCTATCACCACATCTACCTCATCAAAACCAAGGGGCACTAGTTGTGCCCATGTGGGTCTTGGTCTCACCCCTAGTCTCCTTGGTTCTCTCATCATTCACACAAAATATATATGGCTCTGGGGAACATCCCGAGCCATACCAAATGATCGTGACACCCACTCTACCTAAAATAACTCGGCCACTCTAAGAAACTAGTCCTTTAGCCACATAGTATGTTAGATACATCATAGCCTATACTCCATTCTCGGTCTACCCTCCATAGGCTCGAAATGGTCTCTATATATAATAGCCCCAATCCCCATACGACCAATCATATCTATATAGGTAGTGGTATTCGGTGGCCTCCTACTATGGGTGTCTCCACCTCGCCGCAAAAATATCGGACCTTGTCCAGTTGTCTCGTGGCCCACTAAGTGACCTCAATATCATAATGTGCTCATAGGACCATACATGTAACAATGTGGTGAATCTAAGTCCCCCACCATGATATTCCTATGTAAAATTATATAGGTCCTTATACAAATGTGCCAATACACATCACGCCCATATATATCTAGTCTCATCCTCCTCTCTACATAGATAGATATTGTGCATCTTATAAAAGATGTGTGTATGCCACCACCCTCCACTTTATCGATGACATAATCATAACCACAATGAACTTACGCAATCATGGAATATATGATCTCAATATGGCATCTAGACTAATATGGGTCTTTGTATGTACCCATGTCCCTGTAAAATACCACCTAGATACTCTCATTTGTTGTTTCATATCCCCCTACTATCATCACTTGGAATCTCTCACCCATAACTAGAAGTCGCAATATGTGATATACATCCTCTAGGGTCACAATCATCTCCCCAATAGGAAATCAAAAGTACAAGTCTATGTGAACCACCTCTCACATAATGCAATAATCATCGCATATTATGGGGTACCTTTCCCAATCTAGCTATGTTTTGTAAGCCAACATAGTCTAGTATATCCCACTCTACATCCGATAAACCTAATCCTAACAATGTACTCAAGTTTCAACCTCCACGAAACTCTCTCAAATGGATATCCCTCTACAAAACATAAAACACCAGCCAACACACAACATTAGAACCTCATATACATACAAAACAAATTATTACTAACATCAATAAGTGCCAATCTTCACATTCGGGCTCGAAACAGCCTCATGGGTCACCGCACAGATCTTGGCTCTCAAGCATCCCAAGGGACGTTAGTGCCTTGGTCACCCTTTCCTAGGTCAAAACACCCACAAATTCAAAAGCTCAAATTTCACAAAAATGCACAAAAATGAGCTCATTTCTACAAAAATTTTGAAAATTATCATACTTACCAACTCGCTTATCGTATGCAATGCCACATCAGCCACCACCATCTCAAATCAACTCAATCTTGATGCTTTAATTTAAGGCATCCTCCCAAGCTCAAAGCTCACATTCACCTCTCGTAAGGTTAAAATGAAGTATTATTCACCTTTTACTATTACTATTTATAGCAAGTTTTAATTTCTCACATGGATATGGTTACAATTTATGCATATTCTTCCAATTAATACACGCCACACATTTTTACTCATATATTGAGAATTTCTACTCCATTTTATCCTTTATTTGTGTCATTCGGCTTAGATTTTCTCATACTATTGTATTGTCCACATCTTACAATGCTATATTCTCATCTCGGCACATTTTCAACTCGATATACACACACTTTTATGACATCTACTACATTTCATCACATCATTACATGTCTACTTTTGGCTCAACATTCATTCTTACTATCACTCCCCTTTCGCTAAAAGGGGGCATATAATCAAGATCACTCTATGATCCCCCTCACACTGCTACATGATCATTTAAAATCTTTAATTCGCTATTATCAAAAAAATTCTCATGCACATGTGACATCTCATACCAATTACTAGTGATTTTCCCCTAATGACCTAATATGGGGGAAATAAGAAAAAAATATCTCCATGAGTAATCTACCATATACACTCAATCTCAATATAATTTTCTACTACTCAAATCAAATCAATCAATTGACACAACACAATGTATTTTATTACTCCTCCCAGATGACCTAACTTGGGAGTTACATCACTACTTTCCCAGATGACCTAACATGGGAAGTCACTTTACATTTTCTATTACTTCCATATGACCTAACATGGATGCCATACACATCGCAGTAAACACCCATGGAGTCGTGAAAATGAGACGTCATCACCTTTCCTATACTAATCTGATATGGGTTATTCACGTTGAATCAAAATGAAAAAAATTATGTTTTTCCATCTACAATGGCTGGACCTTTTGAGGATATAGTCATAGTTAGAGGGTAAAACTAGACCTCTCTCTCTAACACTCTTCCTCTAGTAACAAGATGAAAATCCTTTAGTTTCACACATAAAAATTAGGTCAAGAACTGATCACTTCCTACCCCTTCAAATCTCCATCACCGAAAATTTGAAAATCTATAAATTCTCTAAAATCAAATCATAAATTTTTCCAAGTTCTCCTTTGCAACAACTCGTTATCTCTATTTATACCACAATGATCAACACATTAATCTATGATTCACCACACACCGTGTTCTTATTTTGTGTGTACTTCTACAACAGGCTTCTCTAGACTTCTCACAGTATTTTCCTTACTTCCTTTACACTACATGAAATTGATCCAAATAACATAAAGGGGGGAAAATGTAGACACAAAATCACACACATACTAATACTTTACTATAATGCCAAGCATGTTGTTTTATATGTGGGTTTTGAGTAAGAAAATTATTTACTAGTGACACATTATCTAGTATGTTTGCTTGTTTTGTTTGTTTCTATTACTTTATCTCTCACATTTGGCACTTCTACACCAGTTCTATTTAGGTCACAGGGATCCTTGTCTATTATTATTATCACATTTTTCGTCAATTGTCTCAAAACACTAGTGCCTAGGATTGGACACTAACACCCAAGCGCTCCTATCCTCTTTGTTCTTGTTCACATTTTTGACATTTTTGGTTAGCATTTTTAGTTTTCTTACTCCTATCCCGAGGTCCTAGTCAACATGTCATGTCACTAGTGTCGAAATTCAAACAAGAGATCCCTATATAAACACAACATACATACCATTATAATGGCAAGAAATTTCTATTAAGGGTTATCTATCTACATATCAAAGGGACTGCATCTTAGGATTATTACTCTACATACACATTGTATAGGAAGGGGAAGTTCATTTTTCCATCCACACATTTGCATTATATCTAGCTACCACCCACTATCTTGGCATCATCAGCATGAGGACAACCTAGAGCACTATTGGACACTATACGCACCCAAAATTACATGTGCTACATTGTCAGAAAATGGTTATAAAAGTCCCCAATAATGATTCAAGTCCTTTCAATAAGTTGTTCTAGCTCCAAAACCCATTTGCAAAGTGTATATTTGTAGCCTAGACATATTTACTTAGCCTTTCCACACTTTTTTCTAGCTCCCCGCTTCTTTCTGTGCATGTTTTGGCCTTTAGTGCCATGAATGTTGCCCTTCTTGGGTGGCGGTTCAAACTACCTCCCAGATAGGGCGGCGGTCCTATGATTGCTGCCCTACACAAGGCAACGATCGTGCCCACCTTTTCTAGATTTTGTCATGTGTGTTTTTAACATGTAACGCTTCACTTAACTTCACTTTTAGGATGCATCTGTGAGCCAAATTGTCTAAAAATAGTTTTGATTACTTGGTTCTCCTTCCCTCTTCTATTTTTAAATAGATTTAATTAGTTGGAACTACTTCTTCTTGCCTTGTGCATGAAGGCACATCTTAGCCCCAATTCTTATATATTCCATGCATGTATTCAAGAAAATGTCCTGAGAATTTTTTTTATCTTGCATTGTATTGCTACCACAATCTTACTAGGAATTGCATAGACAAGCTTATATATCTTATAATATATCTCTTCTGCTTGCATTGCATCCAGACTACCTTCAAAATGTCATTGTTCAAGCATCATCCTCCTACCATTGTTCTTTCATTCCAAATCCCTTGGACTCATATGAACACTCAAAGAAAGAAAGGAACAAACTAAGGTGATAGATACAAATACAACCAAATTTTCCAAATCTTTTTCTTGTCCGGTTGGAAAAAAAAATTTGTTTTATTTGTTAAATTGTAAATTTAAAATCATTAGTTTCAATTACATATCAAATAGAATAGTAAAATTTTTCATTTTAATTGATTAGGCAATTACAAGTAGATCAAATCATTAGAAAGTTTGCTCTTTGACATTACCAATGAAGTTGTGGGGAACAATAGCTCTTTTAGGGTCATGATTTGTTCTTCACCTCTAAGGTAGGGTTTGAAGGGTCTTGATTATATTAGGTTATATGTTTTATATTTATATTCACATATTTGCACAAGTAATCAGCTATATCTAGTTGATTACTGTCTTTAGTTTGTTTATTAGATTAGACGCATTATTTAAAAACTAGAAAAGATCAAAAACATTTACTTTTATTAGATTAGTTTGCTTTCATTGTTTTGCTCTGATATATCATGAAAATAAAAAAAACATAGATTAGATTTCCTTTGATAGTTAGTTTTCTTATTAAAATCATCTCAATTCATTCTGCATGACCATCAATGGTTCAAAACAAGAAAATACTTGCAGTTGTGATCCTTTGGTCCCGCAATCCAATGGGCTAGAATTGATAACTGACATTGATACAAGTTTTTGTTTAAAATTTTTGTGCACACGCATAACTTTTGCTGAGAAAATAGAACAATTAAACACACTAAACATCACTACCAATCAAGCCTAAAATTATTGGACTACTTCTGGCAATAGGGTTTAATTACACGCATGACCATACAAGGGCCACAGCCTCCACAATTTTTTGGTTGTGATCCTCGTGTCCCACAACCCAATGGGCCCATCGACCAGCTTAGACATTGACACTAGTTTACGCACATTACTATTTGGATCTTCACCACTTCCACCAGAAATTATTGCACAACTTTCCCTACTAAACATAGTAGCCAATCAAAGCAAGACTTTCTAGACTAGACCAGAAAATCACCCATATTCCTTGTGGTTCTACTACGTCTCTCATTTTCACCTCCATGAACTTGTCTGGAAATCCATACGAGGCACCCACAGGTCACTTCTGTGTGTTCAAGCAACCACTAAAAATAATCTCAGTAGATCTCAATATCGATTGGAGTCTCCAGGAAACTATCATATCAGATCGATCCATCACACCACTTCAGGTTAGAAGAGAATTCTTTTTTATAGACTTACAAATCCTGATATTAAATGTTGAAGACATAAGATTGTCTAATTAGCTTGATCATCATCACCACACTCACATCCACTTCCATTCTACATTGGTTGTCTTGGCATGACCTCGAGAGGTCAGGTATGAAGAATAACACGTGTTGATTTTATGTCATACAAAATTTGTGAACCTAACGTGAAGAACTAGTCTCTAAATGTTTCCACATTCTTCGTCCATCCTTTATTCTATGGGTATATTTATACCCACTAAATATATTAGGATACGACATGTACGGTCAACCCATCCCAAGTTTTGACATGTACAACTACCAAATCGGTATACCACAACAATCACCTTCACTCTCGACATGGGCAGACAACCGCTAAACTGCTTAAAACCCTCTTCTTCAAGGAACCAATGTTGGTTCCTCGTATATATTGAGGAACTTAACCAAATCATGTAGACTTATCCTCACAAACAATCAAGTTCAAACAACATGACTTTCACTGGGGAAGCAAGTTCATCTCCTTGGGTATTGTTTCGATAGCCCATTAGCATGCAATCAGACCAACTCCCACATCTAGATGAGGAATACTTAGCACGATATGCTAGGAGTGAACAACACTTCTAGAATATGAACCGAGATTTTAATAGGTTGTAAGGAAAAGGTGATGTTCTTCTCCAAAACAATAACACTACCCCTCCACCAACCAAAAATATTGCTAATGAGGGGTGGCAGCATAGTGAACAATTCATAGTAGGATACCACACTCCTCAACAACCTCCAAGGGTTCAAAAAAAAAAAGCACCTAAACAAAGCACCAACCTATCAACTGGTGATGTCATCTCAACATTGATAAATAAAGTCAAGGAGCTAGAGCTTTCCCAAAATTCTCAAAGGTTATATGCAGAGTAAGCAATAACTTTTCCTTATCCACAGAATTATAGATAAATACCTACTGTGTAGAATCCTCCAGTTTATACGGGTACTCCAAACCTTGGAGATTTTTTGACTAGGACAAGCACCTTGGGTATGTCCCCTCACACCACATATGGATATCTAAAATAGACACCAATTAGAAGTCCATTCTCAAATGTCATACCGGCTAGAAATGCAATGTTCCCTGGCTTCATGCCTTCGATTCCATATCAAAGTAATCAACCCCCCTACGTACACATATATTCTAAATCTCCACGAGGTTGATATCTACACTTACCCGGTTTGTATGGATAGCCATAAGTGATGTCATATGCCCCAAAAAATGTTTACGCTATCCCATTTTAGCAACCGATGTAACCTTAACCTCCCCAACAAGGATCTTCAATGGTGGAAACGTACGTAATGGGGACCTATTTTGAATATCTTAAGGAGCCTCTAGACTTCTCCATCCATAAATTCTTGCTCCCAAGATCCTTTCCCAATCTTCCAAAATTCAAAGGGGAGGGTGATCCTAACACCCACAGCAAAGTTTACGCAACAACCATTCGAGAGTTTCTCCCATGGGATGCAGTTGTTGCAAATATTTTCCCTAAAATGCTAGAAGGTATTGCTCTCGATTGGTACTATAGGATACTAGAGGCTTTAATACAATCCTTCAAGCAACTCATATCATAATTTATTAAGGATTTTGATATGAACAAAATTTTAAGAATAGGAATCAAGGAATTCCTTCATATCAAGCAAGAGCACAACGAGTCCATAGCCCACTTCATTTAAAGGTGGTGACAGGTTCTCTACTCCTCTGCAAGTGCTCCAAATATGGATCAGACGAAACTTTGTGATTTGTTCCTCCACTCCCTCAATAGGGAAACAAAGGAAGAGGTTCAAAATTTCCCGCTAAGGAGCTATGAAGAAGTGCTAGAGGGTGCTCTTCGAATTGACCAAGAATCCATTGACAAGTGGTCATAAGACTTATGGATCAAATGAAAGGTTAGTCACCCTAATCAAAATAACCCTGGTTACTCCAATAGTACAAACAATAATCAAGGGCCCAAGGTCCTTAATAAGAACTATGGAGTCACGATAGATGGAGTTACTGACCAGCCCAAGAAGCCTAATGTTGTTAGTCCTCCCAATACAAATGCTACCAATAACAACAACAATGGAAACAATCAAAGAAATAATAACTTCTTGCCCTCATTCAATGTTGTAGATTTTAACCATCAAAGCAACAACAACAACCTCAGCAATCAAGACAAATGTAGAACTAAGCCCCTAACCAATACCCAGGTGGGTATCCAAGCCAATTCCAAAACTAAGGGCAAGGATTCCCAAATTTTAACTATAACAATCAACAACTAAACAATAATCATAGTTTCAAACTGCAACAAGGTACAAACCAAAGGCCTCGAGATTATGATCTTGATTTATATTGTGGTTTCCATAGGGTTTGCGGGCATGATGCGAGAACATGCCATGATTGTAGTAAGTTTATACAGTGTTTTCTAGAGGATCAGAGACAGTTATTTGTTGACATGTTTTTGGCAAACCCAACAATGCCAACTCAAAACACCCACATGGGATTGGTATCCCCACAGAACATACCTCTCTGAATCTTTAACGATCTTCTCCCCACACATCCAAAATATGGTATAATAGATCCCAATGGTTCAAAAAAAGGTATTGTAATAGGGACCCATGATCGCAAAGCGTCAAATTCATCGAACCCACAAGTGGAATGTCTTTTGGATGGTCGCCAAAGCAAATGAAGAAAAAAATTATACGGTTGGTGGAGTTGGACATTAAACCTCATATTAATGTTTCCACTAGAACCAAGGATTATTCTTTGTAGCCAATCCCGATCTACCCAACTATATTAAATGACATTCATGATACACTAGGAAAGCTAGTAGGAGCTTATGACTTGATCAGTGACTTAACCAAGACTTTCTCTCACATTTCCTTCTTGGATCTGTTAAAGAATTCCCTACTCACAGAGTCACTCTACTAGAAGCACTAGGTCTTGGTCATTTTATTAACGTCACCCCTCCTCTAGAAGCACAAATAAACCACATGGACTTCGATGTCTATCATCCATGGCAACTGAAAGAGATGTTGGATTTGTATTCAACATCAGCAAGATGCCCACGGACATTGAAATAGCTCATAGAGATGATTCGGTGTTGTTTTTACAATTCTGGATTTACAATAACTATGTAAAGCATGTGATGATTGATGATAGGGAAGAAGTTAACATAGTTCCCTTCTCTTTCCTTAAAAAGCTAGGTTACGTAGAGACCAATTGCTCTTCAACACAAAACATGTTGAGAGTCTATAATAGCCTCAAGGCAACATCGATCGGAACTATAGTGTTTTCAATCACCCTTGGTAAGATGGTACTAATAGATTTTAACATTATAGACCAGGAAACAAACTATAATATGATCCTTAGTCATCCATGGATTCATCACATGAAGGAAATTCCCTCCACGTTGTTTTAGGAAGTCAGATTCCTGCATTTAGGGAAGGTCTTCGTGGTGTAGGGTGATCCAAAACCCTTTGACATACATCTGGCTAACTTAAAGAAGAGGCTAGGGGTCCATTCTAAATTTGAGCTTCCTACGAATCAGTTAAACAAACCTACAAGTTTAGCACTAGAAGAAAAATTGGTTCCTACAACAAATTCGAAGTCACGAGACCGATCAAAGGCATTATGGTAGTCAAAGATGAAACCGTCATCATAGAGCTAGTATCGTTAGGAACCACATAAAATATTTTTTATCTATTGGAGAAGGATTTACATATCCTTCTTCCATTTGATTCTATGGGTATGGGACATACCATGGGACTCGGTTCTCTTCCGAAGACAAGGTTTATATGGTTGAAGTAATTGAGGTAAAGGAGGAAGATTCAAAGGATGATCCAATGTCCATTTTTCTAAGTAACTATTGGAATCTCCATTTTGATGTAGTGAAGTGTCATTTTGGCACCGAGGCAAGTGTGATTCTTACCTCTCCCGAGGGAAGGATTCTACCTTTTTCCTTCAAATTAAACTTTGAATGCACAAATAATGGGGTTGAATACGAAGCCCTTCTACTTGGTCTCATCAGTAGCTAAAATAATGGGTGCTCTTAATATTAGGGTGTTGGGTGATTCACAACTTGTTGCAAATCAGATATCCGAGGTATATGAGACTAGAGTTGAGCATTTACAACTCTACAAAATAGTAGTGTTGAATCTAACAAAGAGGTTTGACTTCATATCAATTGAAGCAATTCCACGAGAGCAGAACCTCCTTGCAAACTCAATAGCAACTTTTACTTCTCACTTTACTCCAAGCAATGATTTGGAAGATACAAACTTCACGGTCTCGGTTCATGTAGAACCTTTGGTTCATAAGACACCAGTAACTCCAATGTTGACATACATAGAGATCTGAGAGTAAGTCTGTCATTGTAGATCACATTGACATTGACAAAGTAACTCTAGGATATCTAAACACTCTCGCAAAATTACATCTTACTCATCATGAGGTTGATCTTTCCCTAATTCCACACTCTTCCTCCTATTTTAGAAATCCCATGATAGAATCTTCCCCTGGGAAGGAACTCGAAATTTATGAGGTAGGAGAAGAGGGGGATTTAGAGTTTCCTCTAGCCCCACCTAAGTTTAAGGAAGGAAACACCTCCTTAATTGAGGGAATAATTGATATAAATATCGGGACCAAGGAAGAACCAAAAATCTTGAAACTAGGATCCTCTTTAACTCCTGAGGAAGTTGAAATACATACCTGTATCCTCAAGGAGCATCAAAGAGAATTCACATTTAGCTAAAAAGAAATGACAAGAATTGCATCACATATCGCAAAGTGCACAATATTATCACCAAGATAGATGCTAAGCTAATTAAGTAAAAGTCAAGGACCATGAAGCCAAAGGTGTCCCTTATGGTGAAGGAAGAAGTGATGAAACTCTTCTAGGTAGGGTTCATCAAGCCAGTTGACTACTCATAGTGGGTGTCTAATATTTTCCCCATCCTAAAAAAGAATGGAAAGATCTCGTATTTGTATATACTTTTGGGATATCAACAAGGCTTGTCCCAAATATGATTTCCCATTACCATTCATCAATGTTATTGTTGACACGACAGCTGGTTTTGGTTTTTTCTCTCTCATGGATGGGTTCTTTGGGTACAATCAAATCAGAATCTCTAAGGAAGATCAGGCCAAACCTACATTCATAACTCCTTGGGGAACTTGTTATGTTGTATGTCATTTGAACTTAAGAACGTTGGTGTCATGTACCCATGAGTGATGACTTATATATTTCATGATCTCATACATAAGATTGTGGAATCCTTTATGGATGACCTTCTGGCTAAGGCTAGAAAATGTTGTGATCACCCAAAGGTGCTTTGTATCATCATTTCTCATTTAATCAAATACAACGTCACATTAAATCCAGAAAAATGTATGTTTGGTGTAATAGGAGGAAAGCTTTTGGGATACATCATATCTTCATAAGGGATTGATGTTGACCCAGCCAAAATCCAAGCTGTACTAGAAATGACTCCACCATCAGATGAGTCTGGCATCAGATCTTTCCTTGGGAAAATTGGTGCAATCCAAAGTTTTATCCTTGATTTAACTTTTGTTATTCACCCAATCAACAATTTGTTGAAAAATATTGTTGCATTAATTGGATGAAAGAATGGAACAAGGAATTTGAGTTGGTTAAATGATTATTATTGTCTCCTCCCACACTCATGTCACCTAAGTCGATCACCCTTGATCATGTATTCACAAGATACGAATTTTTGCTAACTGCGCATGTTGTCTCAAGAAGATGATGATAAACGAGAACGCATGATCTATTTTATTAGTCAAACATTACTTGATTATGAGACACGTTACACATAGGAAAAGAAAGAATGCCTTGCCATAGTCTTTGCGACAAATTGTTTGAGACATTATATGTTGAATCAAGAAACAAGGGTTATTGTTAAGTCAGATCACTTGTGGACATTCCTCACACAAGGATCCTTATCTAAGAAATTTGGGTGCTTCATAACTCTGATGGGTGAATTTGAGTTAACATTTGTTAATTAGAAATCATCAAAGGAAAATCATTGTGGACTGGTTGGTTGATAATCCATTGGATGGAGGTGATGTGGTAGATCTAAACTTCCCCGATGAGTGTGTATACTTCATTGAGACTAGGCCCCCCATTTATGTTTGTCCATGGTATACTGACATCATCAAATTTATAGTTGACCATATATATCCAAAAGGGGCAACATCGCAAAAAATAAGGTGGTTACATGTCATTGCTGCTAAGTACGTTATTTTGGAATAAGTTCTTTATCGTAGAGCCTTCGACAGAATGTTGTTAAGATGTGTTGACGTAGAAGAATCTGAAAAGATTTTTTATGAATCACATAGTAGAGTATGTGGAGGCTACTTTAGTGGCCACGCCTATACTCAAAAGATACATCAAATGGGTTATTTCTAGCCCACTCTAGAGCATGACATAGTAGAGTTTGTGCACATATGCCATAAATGTCAAGAGTTCTCCCACGAGATCCACATATTGGCACAAGCTTTGCAACTAATTGCAACTCCATGGGCCTTTTCCACATGGGGCCTATATTTGATAGGGAAATTCTCTCCCTCATCAATAGATGGCCATAACTTCATAATCATGGCCATAGATTACTTTACTAAGTGGGTAGAAGTTATGCCTCTTACCATTGTACCTGGTTTTGTAATCGCTAAGTTCATTTTGAACCATATCATTTGTAGAGATGGGGTCCCATGGGTCATTATCTCGGATAATGGCACATCTTTTAAAAATGACGAAATACCTGAATTGTGTGCAAATTTCAAAATAAGTCATCACATGGCTTCTCTTTATTATCCTCAGGCCAATAGATAGGTTGAGACTATGAATAAGACATTAAATTTCATCCTCCTTAAGAACATTAAGGAGAACAAATGATATTCAAATTTAAAGCTTTTTCTAGCCTTGTCAGCCTCTCGGACATCAGTTACAACATCAACTGAGGCAACCCCCTTTTCTTTGGTATTTAGTGCAGAAGCGGCTTTACCACTCAAAGTCAAAATACCTAGTCTCTGTATTTTGTTGCAAGGAATCTTGGGGGAAGAAAGCTATCAAGAAGCATGAATCTCTTGGTTAGAAAGTCTTGATGAGGCTAGACTCAACATTAAAACTACGGGCATAATGTTTACACCGACCGGATGGCTCGTAAATACAACAAGAAAGTCTACGAGTGTGAAAAATATGAGGGAGATTTTTTCTTAAGACTTGACATCTAGATAGAAAAAATACGGTGAAGGAACAAAATTTAGACCCAGGTGGTAAGATCCATATCAAGTAATAGAAGACTACAAAAATGGGGCATTTTACCTACGTACACTAGAGGGTGAGTATTTTAATGAATCGTGAACTCTCTTCACCGAAGAGGTATTACACATGATCCATTAGTATTTTCATATGCACATTACTGAATTTTCATTGCACTTTCATCTGCCAATTCATTTTATAAAATTTGTGATCAAGGGACTTATTCTTATAGAAATTCTAAAAACTTCTAAAAATATTGGCAAAACATTCAAATCATATCTCTTCAAATTTTCATGGTATCATCAATTGTTTCTGAATCATTTCATCAATCCAAATAGGATAAGACAAAGTTTTGATGTAACCATACCAAGGCCTACATACTTGGTTCTTCTTATAGTCTCTTTCTAGATTAGGTGTCTTTTCCTATAGTTTGTTCTAGAAGCTTCATGGTGTCACATCTATCCCATAAATATCTCTTTGTAAATAAGAACATTCTAGCCATTTTTTCTAAATAAGTAAGTCAAATACAAATTCACAAAAAAATATTTCACACATTTCTTTTCCTTACCAACCTTCGGTGTTGAGCTTGCATCTCTTACTAGTGATGTAGGGTTGGGAAAGGAGAGAAATGCCTTTACTCACCTATGCCTTGTCCACGATGATGATCCAATGCTTCCTACTAGTAGCATGGGGAAAGGTGTAGGGGTCTATTCAATAAACTTGAAAGTTAGAAACAATCCATTCAAATATTGTGAAATCATAAATCAAAAACAAAGTGAGTTAGATGTCCAAAATTCCAAAAGAGTTTAAAACCCCAAAACCAGATTTTGTCAACCAAGTGGCCATCTACGGATCTAAGTCTAGATAAACTAGGAAGAAAATCACATTCTAAACTATGAAGTAACTTGAGTAGGGTGAGGTTGTAGTGTCTCAATTTGGTTCTGTCAAACCATTGTCTTTCCCTCATCATTACCATTCAAAAAAAAATCATAACTTGCGCCCTTTTTGGATCTTGGTGTTGAGCCCTCACATCTTATTGGTTGTGTGGAGTCAAGAGTGGGGCAAGTACATTTACTTATCATATCATTATATCACCATTTTTTCCAAGCCAACATGAAGTATCAAATATTTCTTAAAGAAACTAAAGTTTAACATCACATTGTGTTTGCATTATCATATATCAGCATTATAAAATACAAAAATAAATCATTTTGTTATCATTTCACACCCACTACATGCATTCTGAAAAGCATAGAAAAATGGAAATTCTAAACATCTAGAGTACACATGAGAGATAAGCCAAAAGAAATTCAACTCAGATATAGTGGATTACTGAACCAAAAATAAAATTCTATATATATCATGGTGAGTCAAGTTTGTATACAATGCCATCACGCACTAAGGCATGGTCAAAACGCTCACAATGAGCCCGAGATATACAAAAAAATCATATATTGCCCAAAAAATGGCAATAAACTATCCAATGGCCTGTCAATCTCTGTGGGATCCCTCGGATGGTGCATGACCACATTTATGGCACCTACTATAGTTACAATGATGCTGGGAATGAACCGAATGGTGTGAATTCTCGTGGTGGTGGTCGTTGGCTATGGTCTCACTACAGGAATGGCTCTACCTCATCAAATGCTTGGTGGTCTCATATCCGGCCACTTGGGTATGAAGGGAGGTCACCACCTCTGCTATCCTCTAAATGGAGCAAACACATCAGTGTGTCTACCGGTTGCTAATGGGTGGCCTGAGTCAGAAGTCAACTCGGGTCGGGTCTTCCCCGAGGGGATCAATAAGGTATCCACACATACCCACTGAATGAGCTCCCACCACTCCTATGTAGTTGCTGCAAGCAAGAAAAAAAAAAGAAACAATGATTTAGAAAACCAAAAAAAAAAAGAAGAAAAACAAACCGGCATTTCCAACTAACAAAGTTGAGAGAAGAGTATCAACATACTCGAATCTCCAAGCATCCAGGTAGGGTTAGTGACTTTTGTTATTCATGGTTACGGGGCCCCCCAAATCTAGGGGAAAAACACTATCCTATCACATACTTGCCATATCTCTCCCCATCTCAATGAAGTGTCTCCTTTAAGACAAAAATCTCTCTCTCCACACTCACCTCCTCATGTGTTTCTCTCAACATATCCTGAGTGTCATGCCACTCAGGGTCACTCTCCTCTTCCTCTATATGGGCTACCTCACCAACCTCAACACTACCCCCTCACCCTCTATCTCCTCTCGAATAACTCCTCAGTTTCATCTCTTGTGTGCTCCTCAAAATCGGAGTCTACGTCAATGGGCTCATCCTCCTCTCCATTGTAAGCGAGGCGAGATGTAATCTTAAGAAAAGGCACTAGAGGGGTGTCATCTACCCACCGAGCATGGACCACACACCTAACTATAATAGTCACTCCTAGGGTAACTCTGTCCATCCAAGATCTCCTCTAGGGCCCTTTCGGGCCTCCTGAATGGTCATGTAGACCGGTACCACTGGGGGAAGTATGTCAACATACGGGAGGCCAAACTACTGAGGAACCCAATCAAATGGATGATTCTCAACTCTCCTGGCCCTATCAACTAACTGGCCTATGGTAGAGAAAGCTACCACCATGGTCACCTCCTATCCCCATAACCCTACCATATCCTGGTAGGGTGTGGCAACCATGTCTCTGTCATGGTTAAAGAGGCCACTAGATAATGTGGCATCCTAAGAACCGATATAGTTATCCACCTCACTACTCAGGACATGCCCCTAGATCAAATACTGGCACTCTCCTTCTATAGGGGTGATGTGCTCATAGACCCAACTCGTAACAAGAGTGGTGTGGCTCCGTGACTTCCCCTACAATCTGACTACCATGCACAAATCGTAATAAGTATTCCCAAGATGATCCGCTCCCTGCATATGTGTGGCCATGTGCCTCAATCTGAGTCATAATGGGAGCCCAGCAGTAGAATAGTGTGTCACCTCACTTGTCCCCGATCAATCGCGATGACAAGATGCCCATGATGGCTCTCCAGATGATATTGATAGGAGTAGTGGCAATGGACCAGACCTTGATTCCCTTCTTCGAACCAAATGAAACAGTGACATCTCCCATGTAGGTGGCCCACTGAGTCATCTTAGCCCTGGATTGTGTTATCTCCAGTCGAGTCTCCTCCTAAGTATCGAGAACCCAAGAATGTAGTATACATCCTCCAGGGTGATAGTCTACTCACCTCTGGAACATGGCAACCGAAAAGTATTTCAATCTACATCCCAATAAGAAAATAAGTCACACAATATGTGATAGGCAAGGGCAACATGGGGCACGTGTGCAATCCTCTAAATTCCTACCCTTTAGAGAGTGTCCATATCATCCTGATTCAACTAATCCAAAATCCTAGGGATCTAATCACACTCCCTCTCCCGACTCCAGCGTATGTAATCTTCCTTCTGCATTCACCAAAACATGGAAAAACAATAAGTTAGTAATGTATACTAGAGCTCCAAATTCACCAAATCAAATATGCACAAATGAATTGACAAATGAGTTGTTTTGGTATATATATGATGTTTTAACCTTATCTTGAGTGTATGGTTCATAGGGCTAGAGCATTGGCATTGTTATATCTTTATATCCCCGCATAAATGGTAAGTCCTCTTTGTTGTTTTAATTTAGAGTTTATCTTTCGATACCTTATGTATATGCACTTGAGTCTTATTTTCCTCTTGTAAGTATAGGGAGCTTGGATGGAAATGTTTTGACACATGGACATGTCAAGTATAGCTTCTAACTCCCCATTTCGAGAATTCCATACTTAGACTCTATGTTTTACGCCTCTTACTGACTAAGATACTTCTTCGAGGCGACAATATGTATGCACCCAAAATTGCATGTGTTACATTTTTAGAAACCAGTTACAAAAGTCCCCAATGATGATTCAAGTCATTTTAAAAAGATTTCGAGCTCCACAACCCATTCACAGTGTATATTTGTAGCTTAGACATCTTTACTTAGCCTTTCCATGCTTTTTTCAGCTCCGGCTTCTTTATACGCATGTTTTAGCCTTTAGTGCCGGGACCGCCGCCCTACCCGAGCAAAGCGGTGGTTCCGAAACCACCACCCAAGTAGGGTAGCTTGATCCTACCTAATTTTTCAGATTCTATCATGTGTGTTTTAAACATGTGATGCATCACTTAACATCACTTTTAGGATGCATCTCGTGAGCCAAATTATCTAAAAATAGTTTTGATTTCTTGGTTCTCCTTCCCTCTTCTATTTTTAAATAGATTTAATTAGTTGGAACTGCTTCTTCTTACCTTGTGCATGAAGGCACATCCCAGCCCCAATTCTTATATATTCCATGCTTGTATTCAAAAAAATGGCCTGAGAATTTTGTGTATCTTACATTGTATTTCTGCCACAATCTTGCTAGGAATTACATATCCAAGCTTAGATCTCTTATGTTATCTCTCTTCTACTTGCATTACATCCAAACTACCTTCAAGTTGTCATTGCTCAAGCACCATCCTCTTATCATTGTTCTTGCATTCCCAATCCCTTGGACTCATATGAACACTCGAAGAAAGAAAGGAACAAACTAAGGGGACAGATACAAATACAACTAAATTTACCAAAGCTCTTGCTTATCCAAGTTGGAATTGTGTGTTTGTTTTCTTTATTTGTTAAATTGTCAATTTTAAATCACTAGTTTCAATTACATATCAAATAGAATAGTAAAATTGTTCATTTCAATTGATTAGGTAATTACAAGTAGATCAAATCATTAGAAATTTTGCTCTTTGACATTACCAGGGAATTTGTGGGAAACAATAGCTCTTTCGGGGTCATGATTTGTTCTTCACTTCTAAGGTAGGGTTTGAAGGGTCTTGATTAGATTAGGTTATCTGTTTTAGATTTAGATTCACATATTTGCACAAGTAACCAACTACATCCAAATTTGATTACCTATCTTTAGTTTTTTATTATATTAGACGTGTTATTTGAAAACTAGAAAAGATCAAAAACATATTACTTTTATTAAACTAGTTTACTTTAGGTGTTTTGCTCTAATCTATCATGAAAATAATAAAACATAGATTAGATTTCCTTTTATAGTTAGTTTTCTTATTAAAATCATCTCAATTCATTCTGCATGACCATCAACGGTCCACAACAAGAAAAGACGTACAATTGTGATCCTTTGGTCTTGCAACCCAACGAGCTAGAATTGATAAGTGACATTGATACAAATTTGCATTTAATAGTTCTACGCAAACCTACAACTTTTGCTTAGAAAATAGAACAACTAAACACGCTAAACATCATTACTAATCAAGCCTATGATTATTGGACTACTCCTAACAACAAGGTTTGATTACATGCATGACCATACAAGGGCCATAGCCTCCACGAGTCTTTGGTTGTGATCCTCAAGTCCCATAACCCAACGAGCCTACTGACCAGTTAGACATTAACACTAGTTTGTGTACATTAGTATTTAGATCTTCACCACTTCCACTAGACATTATTGCACAACTTTTCTTCATCGAACATAGTATCAATCAAAGCTAAAACTTTCTGGACTAGACCAAAAATCACCCATAGTCCTTGTGGCTCTACTACATCTCTTGTTTTCACTTCCATGACCTTGTCTAGAAATCCATACAAGGTGTTCGCAGTCACTTTCTCGCATGTTTAGCAACAATAAACAGAATCTCGACATAGCTCGATATCATTGGAGTCTCAGAGGCAGCTATCATATTAGATCGATCCATCACATCGCTTCAAGTTAGAAGAGCATTCTTTGCTTTAGACTCGCAGATCTTGATATTCCATGTTGAAGACATAAGATTTCCCAATTAGCTTTATCATCATCACCACACTCACATCCTCTACCATTCTACACCGATTTTCTCGACACGACCTCGAGAGCTCGTGTGCAAATAAGGTCACGTGTTGATTTTCTTTCATTTAGATAAACAAAAACATAGAACTATATTGGGTTTGAGAGCGGTGCAACGCTCACTCATAAGTTCACTTTTTTAAAATACGAGGACGAGTCGACCTCTCATTTTGCATATTTATTTGTAGTATTTGGTATAGTTTGAGGGTTTTGCAAGATATTATTTGTGTTGTGGATTTACTGGTTACCTCGGAAAAATAAGTGTGACAAATAGGCAATCATCGGAGAGTAAGTGTGAAACCCTATTGACCTTGAAGAAATCAGATTCTAACCTTTTTAGTAGACTCTAACACCCCACGAGGTCTTAAGCACCCTAAGCGCCCTCACCCCTACCCAAGCACCCATGTTCAAAGCCGGTTTGTAGCTTCCAAAATACATAATGAGAAGTTCCAACACTCTTCCTAACTTTTTCATTAGTTTTTCTAGTTTAGATATACTTTGGAATAAGTGAAATCAAGATAAGTTTCTTATCTCTCTCATTTTCTTTCATAGTTACATCTATAAAAATTTTAGCATTTGTATCTTATTGTACATCATTTGTAGTAGTTTCTAAATTCATATTTTAATAAACTATAGCGTATTTTATTGAATCAAACACATCTAATCCTAAAACTAAAAATATGCAAATGGGGAGTCGATGACCTCAGTAGTCACCCAAATGAGTGACCGTACAATTTAGGTTGCACTACATTTCATACTTCATGTAGTTTTGTGCATGTGTGTGTAGAATCGTGTCATAGGTGGCTCTTATGTCAGATGCACTTGATAGTGAGTAATAGCTAGATGTAGAAAATTTAAGTAGATGTGTGGATGAAGAAATTAACTTCCCCTCCTATAAAATGTATGCAGAAATATGTAGTCCCTTGTCCCTTGAATGGATACTAGATGAATGTTTTAATGCTCTTGAAATGCCTTTGGATGCAACCTTAGGTGATAGTAGTAGATGTTTAGTGTTTGGTCCTTTATTATGGTCACATAGCTTTGTATTTATATGATTTCCTTGTTTGAATTTTTTAACTAACCACTAAAAGGAAAACCACCAAGAAAATAAGATGCCCAATGGCTAAAAAGGACCCAAAAGATGTGAGCAAGATACAAAGAGGTTGGAGGCACCCAAAGCGGATGGGGGCACCTAGGCACTAACACCCTAGTTCGGTGATGGTGTCCAGACTCAAAAAAACTTAAGTATCAAAAGTCAAACTGGGAAAGAACATGTGTAAGACAAAAAAGGAAACTATAAAGAAAGAAAAGAGGCCAAAGATAGTGATCAATTAGTACTTTTATTGCTTATGAATCATATGAATAATGGTATGTAACTAGGACCTAGAAATGTACCCAAAGTGTGTGATTTAGTGTCTACATTTTCCCCCACTTTATGTTGTTGAGAAAATGCTCAATAACATAAAGTAGAGAAGAGATGCATACCCACAACCATGTAAATCGATAGAAAAAGTGTGTTGAGGAGACAAGGAAAAGTGTGGAGTGACAAAAATGAAGCGTGGAAGCTAGAGAAGAGGAAGTGAAAATGACCCTAGGGGTGAAAGCGTATGTGTATATGTCACGTTATACCTATTTTCGATGTCACTTGATGTGTGATGATGTGACTACTACTTCCTTTAACGACGGACCTACAAAAGAGAAGAGAAAATGAGTTATCAAAGTCGTGTATATGAAAATTTTGATCCAAACATGTAAAAAGTGTATAAAGAGTATGTAAAATGTAAAAAGGAAAATGTGCACCTAATCTGTGATGAGTGAAAGGAGAAGAAATGATCCTGAAAATGTTGTAGAAGAACAATTTTTTTGGGTGATCTCACACCAAGAACTAGTTTTTCGGGTGATCTCATGCCACAGCTAGAATAAGTGTAGGGAGAAAGGTCTAGTGTTATTCTCCAACCTTTGACTAATTCCTGAAATGTATACACCACTACAGATGGTGTGCTCAAATTTGATCCATTCAATCCAACGTGAAAATAGAAAAGAGGAGAAAGCATGCATGTTGATTGTTGGAGGATTGTTCTGTACCGAGAAAACCATTGTGTAGACTATTGAAAACTATGGTGATCTAAGAAAATTTTTGTAACTTCCCCTAGTCATAAGCACCCAGGAAGGTCAGGGGTACTCAGACACTATTGTTTGTGTCTAGGCACTAGCATTTGTGTTACGCTAAGGACACAAGTCAAAATTTGGGTCGTTGTTGAGACTGTATAGTGTGATGAACTGGTACTAAACTATATTGTATTATGACTAAACTATTGTATGGGGTGATTGTTTCACCCAATGATGACCCCCTCATTTTGGGTGCATGCAACATCTCTAGGAGTATGCAACCCAAAGGAGAGGACCAGACATTGTGCTGAAAATGATTCCCTGTAGGGGGAGGGAATGTGTTTGGTAGAAACCAAGGCATACACAAAAGTGGCTGAAAAACATGTGTTAGTGCAAACAAGATAAACACACATATAGAATTCAAAATGTAAGGTAGCAAGCAAGAATACAATATACATCACAAAAAGTGGGTTTCAAATATGTGACATCACTCACAATGTCACAAGACAATCAAGGCTGAAGTAGCCAAAATCATAGATTTTACACATAAGACAAAGGGCATAACCCACAAATAATGGAATATAATAGCAAACAATGACAAACAGTGAAAAACAAGAGTAACAAACAACCATAGTAGCAAATAGTTCCTATAAATTAAAATGTTGCACATGAAGCACCCATTAGCATGTTAGAAAGATAGAAAGTATGTCAAAGTGTGTATGATATGATATAGTAGTGTGCTAGTATGAATAGGAAATAGTATAAAATAAGACAATAACATCTATAGTGTGTATGAAAGCAGATGCCCCGGGAGCCATAGTAGGGTGGTAAAAGGTACAATGTCAAGCATTCATGTTGCATGTGAAAAGTTGTGTAAATCCTATGATCACAACTAGAAGGAAAGAAAATGTGCATGTGTATATAGTAAAGCTAATGGCATATGAAATATTTTTCTAACATAGTAAACAATGTGTATCATACAAGTATAAACAAAACAAGAACAATATGTAACCAAGATATGTAGTATGTTCGGATGAGTGAGATGGAATGGGATGCAAAGTGAGTATGATAGAGGCAACATACCCACTAGGTGAATGTGAATGACTATACATGATATGAGGCTCATTTATAAAATACCCCTCAACAGTTGAGAATGAAACATAAAACAAGAGTGCATCATCGAGAAATGGTTTGAATTGTGTGCTATTTATGCGTAATATCTCTTAATATGTATAAGGTTAAGTGGGTTCTTTAGTGGCTTACCCAAGAGAGTGGAAAGATGATATATGCCACCACCAAGCTTTTCAGTGATGATATAAGGACCAAGGCAGTTGGGCTTGAATTTTCCTTAGAGAGCATCTAAAGCGTTCGTGTTTTTTTAATTTTATTTTAACACAAGATTGTTACGCCCTTAATTATATATCTTACATTGGATGGATATAGCTGACTTGTGGCTATCATAACTTCTTATCATGACTTATCTCTTTCATATATGATATATTATCATTAGTAGGTCAGCTTTGGTAATGGCCATAGCATAGGAATAGTATAAATAGGGGTTAGTAGGTAGTTCTTGATCATCATATTGAGCATTTGAGTCTTATTGTATGTTTTGGAGGTTTCCCCCTCAAAGTGGCTAAGCTATTATAATTTCATATTGAGATCATTTATCTGAAATATTATGTTATTTGGTGTTCTATTGCTAGTGATAATCAGAATTATTTAAGTAATTTCATTACAAGTGGTATCAGAGCTTGAACTCATCAAGATGTTGCGTCAAACCCTAATTGTGAAGGTTCAGCCATATCTTAAAATTGGTATTAACTTTTTGTAATTGTTTTGGTGGTGTGGAAAAATCAATCAAGTAAGATCCTCTCCAAAATTCAAGTATTTTTACTTAATTTGCAAAAGTTATATTGGTTTTATGTTTTTCATAATTCAGCTCCATAGGGTGCAATTTTTGGAATTTTTCCAAGTTTCTTATATTTTCAGAAACCTCTCCAAAAAATAGATAGGGTTTGTTCTTTATGAATTCCTATATTTGGACAAATAGTTTGTGAAACCCTAAACCCTAAAATTTTTCCCTACTAAGTCTACCCCGAGGCCCAAACCCTACATCATGGCTGGTAGATCTACCCAAGGCCAAGGGAAAGGACAAGCAACTCTAGGAATGACCCCAAATAAGGAGGAGATGGATTTGAGTCTGTTGGTTGGGATATCTGAGGTGGTCATCCAAATTTAGGAGAGGGCAAATAATATGATGAGTAAATATTACCTTAATAATGAGCTTCTTTAACTACAACGTAACCGAGTGAAATCTAGAAGGAGTTTCTCACAATGCAACAAAAGTTGTTAATTCTAGTCATATGGGTTCCTCTAGTAATGGTCACACAGACCCAAATCACTCCAATCATGGAGGCTCCTCTACTCATTTAGGTGGCTCTCCTCACCAATGGCGGGAATTATCCCAAAAATGGAAATGCATAAATTTGATGGAAAGGATCCTCTCACTTGGATTACCCAAATGGAAAATTGCTTTGATCTCCATCAGATCCCAGCATGACAAAAGGTAATTGTGACATCCTTATACCTAGAACCTGATCAATTTGTTTGGTATCGTTGGTTATGTGCTCAAAGGTAGAAGAATGTCCTAAATGTCACCTGGACATTTTTCACTGAAGAGCTTCAATTACACTATAGTTCTATTGTTTCTGAGAATTACTTCAGCCAATTAGCAAAGTTACGCCAAAACGGGTTCAGTTAAGGAGTATGTCCATCAATTCCAAACTTTTTCCTTGCGTGTGGAAGATATTATAAAAGAATATTTGAATGACCTATTTCTTGGGGGTCTTAAGGACCATATTGAGCATGAGGTATGCATGTTTAACCCAATCAAGGTTTTGATTATATTATCACGGCACATAGAGTAGAGGAAAAATTTATGTCCAACAAAAGGCAGTCCTTCTCTAGAATAAAAGATCATAGCACCTTGCCTCCTTCGTACCCTCGGCGATTCCAGTACACATCAAAAATTAAAGAAAAAATAACCAAAGTGTTATGTTTTAATTATGATAGCAAATATGGACCCAATCATAAATGTTCTAAGAAAAAAATGTTCTACATTGAAGGGTCAAGTGATGAGGAAGAATATGAGGAAACATTGACAGAGGAAGTGGAAAAAATAGAAGAACAATCTAGAGATTCTCACCTATTATTTCATGACATTCTCTATCATATATTAGTACTCCACAAACCCTTAATGTCATGGTTTATCTTAATAATAATAAGGTAACAATATTGATAGATTCAAGGAGCACACATAATTTCATAAATCATAAGTTGTGAAAGAAGACTCGAATTGTTTCATCTACCCAACACCTAAATTTCAAGTAATGATTGCAGATGGTGGCACAATCCAATGTTCAGGTAAATGCCATAAAGTCAAACTCATGATGGGTGACTACACATTGTAATCTATGTTGTTTACTATACCCATGGGTGGATTTGATATTGTCTTAGGTGTTCAGTGGTTCACAACTTTGGGCACCATAAAGATAAATCTCTAGGAATTGTCTATGCACTTTCATTCTGAGGGTAAAAAAATTAAGCTTCGAGGTCTACAAGTTAAAGATCCTCTAGTGGTGATTTCTCACCAAATGTATAAGATTCTTAAAAATGGGTTTGAAGGTTTTGTAGCATGCATGTTCTCTATGGAATTCCAACCGCAAATGAAGGTATTGCATCCTAATCTTTAGAAGGCTATTGATTAACATGTAGTTGTCTTTAAGGAACCAAGAGGATTGCCTCCTAAAAGAGAGCATGATCATGTCATTTAGTTGATTATAGGAAGCCAACCTCCCAACATTAGGCCTTATAGATACCCATATGTGCAAAAGAGTGAGATCGAGAAGATGGTGGAGGAAATGTTGGAAATGGGTATTATTCGTCACAGTTAGAGTGCCTATTCTGATATAGTGGTGATGGTGCATCACAAGGATGGAAGATGGTGCATGTGTCAGACTACCAAGAGCTCAACAAGTTCACTATCAAAGATAAGTTTCCTATTCTTGTCATTGATGATTTATTAGATGAGTTGCATGGTGCCATTTATTTTACAAAATTAGATCTGCGTTCTAGGTATCACCAAATTAGAGTAAAGAAAGAAGATATTCATAAGACAACTTTCATAACTCATCAAGGCCATTATGAATTCCTAGTGATGTCATTTGGTCTTACTAATGCTCCCTCCACATTCCAGAGTTTGATGAATTCAGTATTTAGACCATTCTTAAGAAATTGTCTTAGTATTTTTTGATGATATACTCATCTACAACAAATCATGGGAGAAACACTTACAACAAGTCAATACAGTCTTAGAAGTCTTAGAGGATCATCAACTTTATGCCAAGCCTTTGAAGTGTTATTTTGGGTACAGGAAGTGGAATACTTGGGCCATATTGTTTCTCGCGAAGGTGTTAAGGTGGACCCTCACAAGATCCAAGCCATGATGGAATAGGAAATTCCAAGAATCCTCAAGGAATTACGAGGCTTCTTAGGTCTCATAGGGTATTATCAAGGATTTTTAAAAAACTATGGTAGTATAACACCACCACTCACAAATTTATTGAAGAAGGACTCCTTTCAATGGAATGAGGAAGTGTCGAGGGCATTTGAAAAATTGAAGGCGGCTATGTGCACCACTCTAGTATTGGCAACTCTAGATTTCTCCAAAACCTTCATAGTTGAGTGTGATGCTTCAGGAAATGGAATCAGAGCAATACTTATGCAAGAAGGACATCCCATTGCATTTGAGATCCGAAAACTAAAAGGAAAGAATTTGTTGAAGCCCACCTATGAGAAGGAAATGATGGAAATACTACATGCAGTCAAACAATGGAGACCATACTTGATGGGTAGACATTTTAAGGTAAAAACTGATCATGATAGTTTGAAATATTTCCTAGAGCAACGTCTATCTTTAGAAGAACAACAAAAATGGGTCACTAAGATGTTGGGATATGACTTTGAGATTGTTTATAAAAAAGGGAAGGAAAATTTGGTCGTTGATGCTCTATCTAGGAGGGATGAGTCCGTAGAAGCATTGTTATGTGTCATCTCTATACTAAAGGTAGATTGGGTAGATCAAGCATGAGAAGAATGGAAGAAAGATGCAATAACACATACTCTCATTCAGAATCTCTAGGAAAATCCATCTTGTTGGTGAGAAAATTTGTCTTGAGGACAAATTAGTGGGTTTCAAGCCAACGCTATGGGAATCTAAGTCCCTCTACTTGAACAGTGCAGCTTCCATAGGTGCATGCATGAAAGATGGGTTTCAATGGTGGCCTTTTGACTAGAGATCTAGCAGGGGCACTCCACTGACCCTATGGCAAAGCTAGCAATGTCTCGCTAGAGAAGAAACTTTGTCTTGGAAAGGGGAAGGTGAGTGGAAACAGAGGTACGAGAAAACTAATGTTGTGAGTAGAATATCATATGCCCACACACATTAATTATAAATTTCATTTACATGTATTTATAGTTAGAAGAAAAAAAAATCTGCATGAGAAGCTATAAGACCAAATGAAATTCATTGGTCGCAAAGTACGAATCAATCCCTCAATCAAAAAGGAAAAATTCCTTCTTTTATTATTGAAGCTCGAGCAGAGTTTGTACATAGCTTGAGAATGGAAGAAATTTGAGAGAGAAAGAAGATAGAAGAAATATGGCATTTTTCTATCTTTTCCAGGTATAGAGCACTCTGGTCTTTTTCAAAATCAACCACACCTTTGGAATGATGTCGAGAAGCCATTATATTCTTTACAAGAAACCATTACAACTTCACAAATCCTCAACGCCTTTTCAAATTCCTTTGTTGTAAAGAAAACACTCATGGTGGGTTAAAACCCAGATCTTACAAAGCAACCATTACATTTGATTTGCCAATTTAAATGTAGACCATTTGATGTGCTCCTCTAACTTTGAAATTGGTTCATCCATGTGGCAGGAAGGGATTGGAGCGGTTACGAGGGAAGCCTTTCACATTTTGTTATTTTTTTTTAGAGATTTGGCAATTTAGAACAAATTGGCCTACGCCCCGCTTTAAATTTTTAACTTCAAACACGTGGCACGTTTTCATTTGAAATGGGGTCATGAACCCTTCTTCTCAACATTTTAACCTTTTTGGAAAAAGGCTAAAAACTCAATTTCTCGTCGGCCCTCTTGCTCTAATTTTGACTAGGACATGTGGCATGTTTGCAGTTGGAGAAAAGGGTCACGGCCCTTTTCTAAACATTTTAACCTTTTTTTGGAAAAAGGCTCAAAACTCAAAGTTCTCTATCATTCTGCTCACCCACTTTGACTTTTCAATGATGGGCTTCACCTTTGACTTTTTCCCTACAAGCTTCAACTTTGACTTTTTCCTTTAAAGCCTGATTGGGGCTGTGGCTCACTTTTTAAATTTTCATCTTTTTTACAAAGAGGCTCAAAAACACAAAATTCTCCACCGACCCGCTTCTCTGATTTTACTAGGACATGTGGCATGTTCTGGTTGGAGATGAGGTCGCGGCCCTTTTCTAAACATTTTAACCTTTTTTGGAAAAAGGCTCAAAACTCAAATTCCTCCGCCGTTCCACTTCTCGATTTGAATTTTTCAGTCGATTCAGCTTTTTGGGTCCCAAGTGTCCCAATTGAACTTGTGTAGCCTGGGACAAAAACTTCCGCTTTTTCCACAATTGGCAATTTCGGCTTTTCGGGTCCACGGGGCAAATTTACCATTTTTGCCAAAAGTGACCAAAAGTGTTAAGTTCACCAAAATCTCATTCCTCCCCATCCAATAGGATCTAACCATGTACCTGCATTCATTGGGGCCAAAATTTGATGGGGAAAAGACACCCATCATCCCGACTATGGAAAATACATGGAGGAAGAGAACTTCATCATTTTGAGTCCAATTTTTGAATTTCCTTCACGAACCAGAGGCATGGAGGAAAAACAATGATTTGACGACCTAGGCCATAGAACAAGTGAACAATTTCAATCAAAAATGGAGGTTGTAAAGAGGATATTACGTGCACAGACCGGGAAATGGAGGATTTCTAAAAATGAGCAAAACAGAGGTTTAAACAGCTCTAGGGCATGACTTTTGCTAATTTCTTGAATCTCTAACTTGGCTTAAACACCAATGAAGGGCATGACCTCAAAAAAATTAATTTGGATACAAAAATGCAGAGTATTTTTAGGAGACAATAATTGGCTCTAGCTTGGGGACATGGCATGAACTGGGCATGGCTAGGGCACGACATGAGGATCTAGAATCTCAAGTTTCAAAACATATTACGTTGACCAGTGCCTTATCCATTGGGCCTTGTAGAGTCATGTACAATTCTGAGAAAGAATGGAAGGAGGAAACACACAATCCAAACCACACACAACAAAAACCAAACTAAACCAAAACCACACAACAGAAAAGGGAAAAACACACCTACAAAATCACCTATGGTACAAGGTGGGGAAAACCCACTTTCATTGATGATACAATTTCAAGTATTGCCCTCTTCAAGACAATTACAATGGAATTCCATCTAATTATGAGAGCAAAAACATTCTCACCACAAGCTCCATGAATTTGGAATGGGCCGAGCCATAATGAATCAAACTTTCCATGGCTGCCCTTTTGTTCTCTTCTCTTGTTCCATAGTAGGACAAAGTCTCCAACCTTGAATTATCTTTCCTTTGCTCTCTTGTGAAAGATCTTCTTCACTTTCAATTGGTGTTCTTTAATTCTATCCACTACTTGGCAATTGCTTTCTTCTATCTTTTCTAGGAAGAGGATCCTCTTGTCAATGGAGTCTTTGTATTGACCATCTTCTATTTCTTGTAGCAACTTGAGAGTTAGCATCTCAATTGTGAGGGGAATCTCTACCTCAATTCCATACAACATTTGGAAAGGTGACATACCTATTTCCTTCTTAGGAGTGATCTTATCGGCCCACAATGCATCATATAACTTCTTGTGCCAGTTCCTTTGATTCTCATCTACCAGCTTGCAAACAATGGTCACAATGTTCTTTTTACTTGACTCAACTTTCCCATTTCCCTATGAATAGTAGCCAGAAGAGTGGGATATGGAGATTCTAAAGCCATAACAAAACTCTATGAGCTCCTTGGAAGAGAAATAGGTGGCATTGTCTACAAAAAAATTATGTGGTATTCCAAAATGAACAATGATATTCTCCTTGATGAAGTTACAGACTGTTTGAGTTGGCTTACTTGGTTGGGATGGCTTCCACCCATTTAATGAAGTAATCAGTTGCAGTGAGTACATAGGTATGCTCACGTACTAGAATGAGGATTCGAGAACACCAATAAAATCTAGCCCCCATTGCTGAAATGGTTCTTCAATCACCACAGGCCTGAGTGGCAATGCAGCTAGTTGTGGCTTTCCAACAATTTATTGGCATGCTTTGCATCTGGCAACCCAATCGAGTGTCTGCAAAGATGAAGGGCAAATAATATCTCCCTCTAAGGATCATATGTGTGGTGACCATTAATGAGAAATGTCCACCACAAGCTTAATCATGATATGCCCTGAGCAACTTTTCTTATTGCACCTTATCTACACACCTGAGGAAACAACCATCTAAGCCTCTCTTGTAAAGTGCATGATTCCAGATCACAAACTTGGTTTCCTTTAGCTTGAGTGTCCTTCTTTGTTTGTAATCAAGATGAGGAGGGCATTCATCATAAGTGAGATAGTAAGCAATGTCAAAGCATACCACTCATCGGTGAAGTGGTGACAAAGAGCACTTGTGGACTTTCTCCGAGCAGGTTGATCAAACACCATCTTTTTCTCCCTTTTGAGCTTTGAGAGCTTCAACTTCAACAATCAGCTTGCACAAACCATTTCATCTTACCAGATTAGAGGGTCTAATCTCTAAGTCATAGTCTTGGGTCTTTGCAATCCAACTTCCTCTCTTAACCCAGGATCTTGTTGAGTCAAAATGGACTTGATTGCACTTCCAGGGGACCATCACCTTTGTATGGGAATTGATAATGTAGAATTTGAAATTTTTAACATCTTTGACAATTGTGTAGGCATGTTTCTCTAATTGGTTATACTTTAGCTCATGATTTTTCAAAGGACAACTCATGAAAGCAATGGGTGCTTCCAAACCTTCATCATTTTTCGAAAAAGGATAGCATAGAGTGTATGTTACGATGCTTAGTAATACATGATGAACTCCTTATTGAAATCTTGAGATATAAGAGTTAGAGCTTTGGTAGTGGCTTTCTTGATCTCCTCAAATGTTTTTTTCGTTTCTTATTCCACTTTAAACTAGCTTGAGGCTTCATCATGGAAGTTATATGCTTGGTCGATTCGAAAACTCGGGCATAAAATGATGAAGGAAGTTTACCTTTCCAAATAATGAATGAACTTCCTTCTTGCTGGTTGGTAAGGCTAGTGCTTGGATAGTTTCGACCCTATCAAGATCAATGTGTGCTCCATGTTTGTTCACAATGTGTCCCAAAGAACTTACCTTATGTGACTCCAAAATGCACTTCTTTGGATTTAGATAAATGCCATGTTTCCTACACCTTGCAAGGAATTTCTCCAAATGACATATATGATCTCCCCTCTTCTTTGAAAAACCATGAGTTCATCAATGTAAATGACAATGTAATGTTTCAAATTTTTGAAGTCCAAGTCCATTTCTCTCTAGCAAGTAACCTTAGCATTGCTCAAGCCAAAAGGAATTCTGTTGTACCACGAGAATCCATCAAACAAAGAGATAATTTCAGATCCAGTGATTGCTTGCAAAATATGATCCATGATTAGAAGAGGGTAGTTGTCCTTGAGAGATTCCTTATTCAGATTTGAAAGTCTACACAAATCCTTATTTCCCATTCTTCTTCCTTATTGCCACAATTTTAGCCACCCATGTTGAATGGTGGATGGGGAAGATGATTCTAGCATTGAGCATCTTTGTCACCTCTTCTTTGATAACATCGGCAATCTTTGGATTGTAGGGCCTTTGTTTTTTCCTAAAGGGCTTAGCTCCTTGCTTCAAAGGAATGGAGTGATGCATTTCCTTTGGCTGAAAAGATTTGAGTTCATCATAGGAATAGGCTAGGACATCTGAGTAATTTTTAGCAGAGCAACAAACTTTCTCTTCTCTTCTGGTGAGCAGCATTTACCAATGTTAACCATCCTTGGATTCTCTAAAGTGCCAATGTTTTCTTGATCAAAATCAGATGGACACCGAGAAGATTGTTTTTCTTTCTCTTGGATGAACCTGTCATGCTTGTCAAAGAGGTCTTCCAAAGAAACTAGGCCTTTTGGGATTTTGTTTCCTTTCAGTTTGATTACTCCCTCTTCATCAATTCCCTCAATTCCTTCCTTCTCTTCTTTGGGGATTGATTCACGGTGTGGGTTTTCACTTCCTTCAAAGAAAATATTATTGAAGTTATCCCTTTGTTCTAAGAAGGCTAGGATTTGATTGTCATCATTAAAGACCTACCAGTGATTTGCATTGTCTGGTACGCTAGGTCTGAACACCATCTCAATGGTCACTTTATCCTTGCCAAAAGAAGGATGAGGTGTCACTAAGGAAGCTGACACTACTAGAGAATTGGCCTTTTCATTCTACTCCCTAGGGATAACTTCAATGGATAATGCGTCAAAGGAGTCAATGCATTCCCACACTTTGTTTTTATAGTGCCTGAGCCTTGGATTTTTCACCTAATATTATTGGCAAACTACTTCACCACAATCTCTGCATCACATTTACATCTCAGCTTCTTGATTCCCATGTCCTCTACTGCATTCATGCCTAAAAGCAATGCTTCATACTCTGTAGTATTGTTTGTATTATCAAATTGCAGCTTGTAGGCAAAAGGATATACCTCATTGGAGGGAGAGTATAATACTACACCAACTCCTGAACCTGCTCTAGAATGACTATCATCAAACTCCATTATTCAGATTCAGTCTTCTTCTTCCTCCATGAAAAGTGGTGAGTTATCCTCTTTTTCTGATGTGAGGAAGTAGTTTCCTAGCCCACAATATTGAAAGAGAATGTTTGCTTTTAGATCTTCATACTTTCATACTGTGAACTTCATTTTTCTTATTGGCGGCAACTTCTTCATTTCTCCTTTCACTGGGATAGTTGTAGATGACCAATCCATTTTTATTTCTCCACCTAGATATCTACAAAAAAATCTACTCAAAAACATACCAAAACATGTTGGGATGTCTGCCACCAAAATGGTTAGGAGTATCTTCTTGTCAGGGTAATCAGCTAGTGTAACCTGAGTATCCTTAATCCTTCCTACCAATGGAATTTGTTTGGATTCCATTGAGTAGCATGTGCCATTTACGGATCAAAGTGAGGCCAAGATAATTTGTAACTTTTTCTAGCATCACATTATATGAGGCTCGAGAATCTATAATATAATTGTTCATTTGAAACCTTTGATGAGAAGTGACATGTAAAAGGATCAACTCTGTTGGTGGTGGAGGCACTAAGGGCTAACTGTTTTGAGAATATGGTGTGGATGATGTGGGAAGTAAGACTTCAGAATTATAATTAGAGATTGGGGATGTAGAGTTACCACCTGGACTACCTTGATGAATCTATCAAATCGAGCAGGATGTGTTTGTAGGTATTCAATTTCAGAGAACTGGACTTTGGTTTTGCTAGCATGCTCTACAAAGTCAAATGAAGTTATGGTAGATGGGTAATTAAATGGCATATGCGTCATTACTTTTGGTGTTGGGTTCTCCTTTGCAAATGTAGCAATTGGCTTGGAAGGAGATGGGGGTGTAGCCTTTGATTGAAATTTAGATGTTCTTGCAGAACTAGCATTTAGAAGAGAATTGCTCTTAACTTTTGAGTTAGGAGAAGAATCAAATAACTTACTTGGCACAATAGTGTGATCCTTGACAACCTGGTGAATCTAAATTCTCTCTATTTGATTCCATGGAAAGTGGTAATGGTGATCCCCCTACCGATGATCTTGTTTAGTGGAGGCTCGAAGAGCTATCTTCTTTTTCTTCATACTCTCGATTCATAACCGCTTGAGGCTAAAACACCATTCTTGGATTGTGCACGAGTGAAAATAGCACATGAAAAACTTGGAGCTTCTTCATCACCTTCCTCCTCATCATCAACGTATTCAATCAGGACATTTTGCATGCCAACCTCTTCAATTTCAAGATAGTTTTCATATTCATCCATGCTTTCTTCTTCAATTTCCTCAATGTCTATTCCTTCTTCTGATTCCCTAGTGTCACAGATGGCATTGACTGGTGGTGCTTCAAGAGAAATCCTACAAGGAGGTGGAGAAATTCTTGGTCTATCAGGAGGATTTGGTCTCCTTGGAGCATTCCTCATTGTGATTTGTGACAATGTTTGCTTCTTCAAAGCAACTAGGTCATTTGCCATTTTTTGGAACATTGGATCAGTGGTGACTAAATTTGAACTCTGACATTTTTCTTCCCATTTGGTCCTTTCAATTTTTAGAAATAATTAGATCATCATCAGTCTCAACTGCAAAGTCTTAAACTTCCCTCAATGTTCTTGGTTGGGCTCTTCTAAGGAAGAAACCAACTTTTGATGGAAAAGCACTGATGAAGAACCTTTTCAAGTTATTTTTCAGGGGTACCACATATTCTAGGATCCTTCTTATCAACCTATTATACCTTGCTACAAAATCTCTCATTGATTTAGAGGTCTCCTTCTTCATCTGAACCAATTGGACCAACAGATCCTAACAATATTTTGTGCTCTTGAACCTATGTTCAAATGCACTTCTTATATCTTCCCAAAGATGTGACGAGATCTTGGGGAGACATGTAGAACTATTTAGCAGCTCTTTCTTGGAGTGACTCACAAAGATCCTAACGATACATCTTCATCTTCAACTCCCAACACTCCACAAGCAAAGTGATGAATGTTACAACATGTTCTTCGGGAGCTGAGAACCATCCCCTTTGAATTTTGGGAAGTTCTTTCTTAAGCCTCTTGGGAGCTCATGAAGTGGTTGTGGAAGAGTGAGTGGACCAGTATTTCTTCCCCATGGTACATTAGGCCTGCATTCCTCATGCTCATGATCACCCATTCTATTCCTATTTCTATCCTCCAGTCTTGTTAAGGTTGCTTCTGTTGCTGCTCTTTCTTCTACTTCAATTTGGAGTCTTTCTATTTCTTCAAGTTGAGCCCTTATCTCCTCTTCAACAACTGCCTCTCTTTCAAGCTCTTCAAATGTGGGATCAATTTTTCCTCCTTGCCTCAGTTTTGGGTGTATCTTCTATCAACCAGCTTGAAATTTTATGCTCTTCTCTGGGGTGTTGGAATTTGTCTTTGCCTTTCCAATTCGACAACACGTTCCTCTTCCAGGTCTAGAATCCTTATGGTAATGAAGTATTGATTGACACTTTGTCTATTCTATGAAATAGCTTCTCTCAAATCAGAAGCAATGTCGTCTTGGATGTGAAAGAGTAAATCAAGTCTCCCAACAGGAGGATTTCCCGAATAGCCATGATTTACATCCATGTAGTTTGTGTGATTATTAAATCTCAAGAAAGTTTTCTTCTAGAATATTTTTTTGTATTTTAGATCATCTTTGAAGTTTGAAGTGTTGAAATGAAAAAAGATAGGGTAATGGGCGTAGGAGGAATACTGTTCAAATGTTGGTTGATGGGTTGTTGTTGCGCATGTATGACTTCCGAATCCATAGCTGATCGTGAGAGCTTCCTTTTGGCTAGGAGGAACTACCTGTAATGAAAAAAGCAAGACCACCAGAAGGAATTAAACAATATGGGTAGTGAACTACCTAGCGTATGCTAGATCCGGGAAGTGTGATACTTCCTAGATGGCTATCAGTCCATTATTTTAAACAATTTAATGTTGTAAACAAAGTAAATCCTATTGTAATTTGAAATGATTTAGGTATCTCACTTAAAACACAATAAGAAATAGATCTAATCTAACAGGCTAAGCTAGAATAGAATCCAAAGGTCAAATGATTGGTTCTGGGTTCTACAGGTTTGACAGAGGTCTCGGGTAGATCACAAGTGGATGAGGGTGAGATGAAATTTGGTGGGTAGGTCTCTGTTTTTTGGGTTGTATGGGAAAATACAGAGACCGATGTCGGTTAAGGGTAACCAACGGTGGTCAGGTGTAACCGGTGCGATTACTGTGGAAATCTGGAAATGCCATCAGAACAAGCTTTGGGTCTCCTTTGTGATTACACAAAGGACTTTGGTTGGTCGGGATGAGGTATTGGGTGATTGGGGTAGGATTTGGTGAGGTTTTAATGGGTATATGGAGGTGGAAATGTTGGAGAAGGTCAATAGGTGGCTAGGTAAACAATAGATGATAAAATGATGATGAAATGAAATAAACCAGAAAAGTATGACGTTATACTTACTTGGATTCTAGTCTGAATGCCTGTGAGTGAGGGATGGAGGTGTTGATGAGGGTTTGAAGGCTGCAAGTGATCACCAACTGAAGGAAAGCTTCTGCATGGGCTGCATGTACATTCCTCTTTCTTGGTTAGATCAGATCATGGTTGGGATGGTTGTGTAGGAAAAGATGTTTGATCTCCTTCCTTGCATGTGGATTCTCATTGGAATTCACTCTCTGAAGATGTGTTATCTCTCTGAGATGTTTTTTCTCACCAACCTTCTTTTTTCCAACTTTTCCAACCTTGAGAATAAGGTTGTTTTGGGGTTAAAAGGGTAACCGACGGTGGTTCCAGCTTAACCGGTGATGGTTAGGGGTAACCGGCGTCGGTCAAGGTGGGATTTCCTAGGTTTACTAAACTAGGGAGATCCTCTTGATTTCCTCGGATCTCATGTCGTTAACCCATGGATTAGACTAGGAGCTTCTTGTGAGCATGTGGGAATGTGGTTAGAGGGAATGTAGGCATTGATTTTTAGGGTTTGGGTAAGTCTTAGTTAGTTATGGCAACTTACTAAGAATAGGTCTTAGGTTGAGTTGGCTTGGTGAGGTGTCTAAGTGAACTGTATGTGTGGATATTATTTAAAATAAGATATTTAAATAATAAATATAGTGAGGATAATGAATTAATTTAATTAAATTAATTAAATTAATATTAGTGGGGTGAAGGGGCCATGGCTAGGTGAATGTGATGAAGGGTGTTTATTCGTCGAGGGACCAAAGGGGAGTGTGACCTAATTTTAGTGTCTACATTTTGCCCCTTTTTGTTGCGTAGCTTGTATTGGTAAGTGACGCTAACAAAAATAAGATGTGGTTGCCCCATGTGTGGGTGAAGGTGATCCCCCTCAAACTAGGAACTGACGAGGTGAAGGCAGAATCGGTGAGTGGTTTGATAAAAAGGTAAATGGGAGGAAAAGACAGGTGGGCACGGGGAAAAAGGGTTAAAGGTCTACTCGGGAAATCTAGGTAATGGGTTTAGGTCAAAGGTAGCAACAGTCAAATGCATGCACACGCAAATAAACTACGACACGCTACGGGTTGAAGAGTAGGAAAACTCTACATCGTCTAAGGTCGATAGGTTTATCCAAACAAGGTTGAAGTGATTATGGTATCCAAGGTATAGGATATGGTCAGGAAACACAATGTAGGTTAGGTGCAGGAATGTTTAGGTATGTTCTGGTACACCAAAGGTAGGGTTAGGATAAATGGTCATGGAAATAGGCTAGGTAAGGTCATTAGGTCAACAACACAGGTAACAGTGCCGCAAGGTATAGTGAACACATGAGGTCAAAGGTCACTAGCGATGGTCAGGTCCAAATATCTAGGTCACGGCATGGGTAAGGCCAAGGTAGGGGTAAAATAATGAGTCCCCAAAGGAGGAAAAGGGAGGTAGGAAATGATGAGGTCAGGAAAGGTAAGGTAAATGGGTTGGGTAAAGGTGGGGTTGGGTAAAGGATCAGGGTGAAGGGTGGGGTAAAAGGGAAAAAGGGAAGGCAATGTGTAGGTGAGGGTGACCGATGCTGGTCATGGATAACCGATGATGGTATAGGGAAACCGACGATGGTTAGGTAGGGCACGCGACCGATGTCGGTCAAGGGTAACCGATGTCGGTTAGGTCGGGTTGGTTATAAAAAAAAAAAATCACATTTTTTGTTATTCATTTGTTATTTGTGAAGTGAGAAAATGAAAAAAAGAGAGAAAAGAGAGAAAAGTGTTTAGGAGGAAATGGGACAGTGAGTTGGTAGTGTGATTTGATGAGGGTTTGGTTGGTGAGCAGTGGGTCCACGGGATCAGGGTGAGAGATTTGATTGGTCGGAGGTTGCGAGTAGCTATTCGGTGATGGTAGAGGCTGGAGAGGGATCGGGTGGGCCACCGGTATAGTGGCTAGATGTGCCACCGAGATGGTGGCATGTGATGAGGTAAGCACCCTACTCTACATTGTTGATTTGATAGATTAGAGGTTGGTATATAAAAATGTTGGTTTTTGTTTTTTTTTTGTGGGTGGGAAAAAATTAAATTTGGGTATGGGGGAATAGCGGGAAAAAAGAGGAAGGGGAGGGTAGTAAATTGTATAGGTGGGGTGGGTAGAGGTCCAGGGTAGTTTAGGTCATTGTAGGTGGGGTAAAAGGGGGGGGGAGGGTTTTAGAAAAGGGGGTTTTGGGAAGTCACGGGTTTTTTGTGACAGTGACCAGCGTCGGTCAAGTGTGGCGGCGTCGGTTGGGTGGAACCAGTATCGGTCACCAAACAGGTGACCGATGTTGGTTAAGGGTAACCAGTGGTGGTAAGGGTGAACCGGTATCGGTCACCAAATAGGTGACCAATGCCGGTTTAAGGGTGACCGGAGTCGGTTAGGATGAACCGGTACTAGTCGGGATTTTAGGCACAAGGGTGCAAAAGTGATGTGGGCTAGGTAGTTGAGATGGGTAGGGTGAAAATAGGGTGGAGGGTAATGATAATTGGTGAATATGGTCATGGTAAATGTGGATTAATGTCATGCTTGGATTGGATGCGGGGAGAGCGCAGTTACATATGCGGGATAGGGTTTCGCCTCTATTGGTGACATTACGTGGCGCAGTGACCCCGTTGGAGCTGCAACATGTGGAGGTAGTGGGCTTGAGTGGGGTTCATCACTACAGACATGTTGTTTGGTAGCCCAACTTGATGGTCATGCTCATCGATAGATGGGATCCCGTGACCAACACGTTCCACCTACCGATGGGTGAGATGACTATCACCCTGGAGGACGTGTTCAGATTTTGTGGTTACCCATATTGGGTGCCCAGGTTTACTCTATCTCCTCGAGGCCTTAGAGGAGCTGATTGGGATAGTTTTTGGTGAGGGTGGCTGATATGAGATTCCATAGTGCCAGTTTGAGCTATGGAGAGATGTACCTAGCCCGTCTGGATGAGACGAGGCTAGTGGTTTTATTGATGGAGGTAGTGTCTTTGCTATGCCTTTGCTAGATGCAGAGGGTGGATGCTTTCCCCGATCACTGATGGGGGTACTCCATGATATGATGGTGCATGAGACACACTTTTCCTAGGCACCAACATTCTTGGTGTAGCTATACAGAGAGTTGTGGGCATATGGGTGGTTGTGCAGGTTTAGCTTGTGTTGTACATTTATACTACATTGTTGGGCATATGAGCACATAGTGTGCATGTGACCTATAGGGATGCCCTGAGAAGATGCATTCCCACCTAGATTTGTGTGGGTGGGATATAGGAGATGGGTGTCGGTGATAGGAGAGTGGAGATCGGATAGGCCGACACATGATGTGGCCCATTTTTGGTAGTTATTGGAGGGATTGTCCGGAGTGGACATTATATGGAGGCCATATGTGGGATTCCCCTCATATAGGCATATGCATGAGGAGCTAGCTGAGCTCAGCTAGAGAGGTGGATATAGGGTCACCATGTCGGGGAGGATGAGATGATCCTGGTAGATAGAGTCTGATGGCAGTTCGGGCTCTTACAAGACATTCCTCCACCCTTCCCATAGTATCGGAGAGATGATGTGGAGAGGCCCCTACCTCTACCACAGCCTATAGTGCCCACAGGGGAGGAGGAGTAGCAGTGGATCGGTGGATAGATGCGGATGTAGAGATAGAGTACATAGGTAGTGGTGGGTGGCTCGATTTGAGCCATACCACCCAGACCAGGGCAGCCAGACCTAGCTACCATTATAGTGTAGAGAGATGCCCTACTATAGGGGTAGGTAGCTATGTTGATTACCTAGTTGGGTATACTACAGACATAGTTGGAGGGTTGGAGGTAGAGGTAGTAGAGCTACACGTACAGGTGGCTTTGCAAGGCCCAGATGGTGATGGAGGAGATGGAGGAGATGGAGATGGTCAGGGGGGATGGTCAGGTGGCAGCCTTACAGGCTCAGGTGGTAGGTTTACAGGGCTAGTTGGCCATAGCCCAGGCATAGATTGGGGCCTTACAGAGCCTAGATATAGGCACAGGGGGTAGGGGCACCACCACAGGCACGGGAGTAGGTCCCGAGTTATAGTAAGGTGTAGGGAAGGTTAGGTTCTGCTGAGGGGTAGGTACAGGGGCCGAGACCTATGGGACCACCACAGACCATGTATCTATATCTAGGTTATGGGATGCCCTAGGTGAGGTGAGATACTATCAGGACCAGCTTATGGTGGCTGGGATAGATTTCATATCTATCTTGAGTCTGAGGCAGGCATAGGCATCTAGTGAGAGGATGAGATCCCACACTCATAGTGTGGAGAGCACAGGAGGTCAGTGAGCTCGAGGCCCGATCAAGGAGAGGCCACCAGTGCATGGTGACCAGCTCTAGGTGAGGTGCAGCGTAGGGACACGGGAGGCCGAGGGTACAGGTGACACTAGAGATGGAGGACATCTGGTGAGATGCCTGATATGCGGTCACCTGGTTTTTGATGTATACTAGTTATTTTTTTATATATATATACATATAGTTGTATTTTTGATGTGCGCCTGCGTGAAGACAAGTGAGGATGTATGAGTGATTTGTATATTTTGAGCATATATCGGCCTGCGTGCCAAAGAGATTTTGTATTGATTCATTCTTTTTTTGTATATATGAGACCGGCTGCTGTGTCATGCGATGACATTTTGTATTGTATATCGGCCTGCGTGCCGACATTTTGAGATGATGGACATGATGAGATAGGCATGTATATTGAGATACACATTTATTGATTTATATGATGAGATACATGGTATTTTGTGATTTGTTGATGTGTTTATGAGATATTGGTTTATGGCTTGTGGTAGATGAGATATGGATTTGTTGTTTTGATATGGATATTAGGGATGAGATGGGTTTGTTGTTTTATATGGATGGAGTTAGGTGAGTTAGGCATAGGCATGGATGGTTAGTCATTAGGTTGGTTTAGGCATGGATCGAGTAGGTTGGTTAGGCATGGTTGAGTTAGGTTTGGTTAGGCATGGTTGAGGTTAGGCATGGATGGTTAGGTTAGGCATGGAGTTGGTTTAGGCATGGATTGAGTTAGGGTTGGTAGAGTTGGTTAGGAGTTAGGGTTAGGCAGGCATGGTGAGGTTGGTTAGTTAGGTTGGTTAGGCATGGATGAGTTTGGTTTAGGCATGGATGAGTTAGGTTGGTTAGGCATGGATGAGTAGGTTGGTAGGCATGGTTGTGTTGAAAGTAGGTGAAGTTGTGATTCATTATTTTTGCAATGAATGATACTATGGGTCATATGTGAGATGTGGTATAATCTATGCATAGTGATGATAGAGAAATGGTAGGTGTAATAAATGTATAAAATATGAAGCAACTTGTTATGTATGTGGCTTAATTTCAATTTTGTATATAAAAGGGAAACTAAGTGAGATGTGGTGTAAATGGTGGGGAACATGGAAGATGAATTGTTTAGGGTAGAGAATGGCTGAGCTAACCTCAAGGGCCCCATGCCCTCGGAGTGCTTGCCTACATAGTCCCGGTGAAAAGGGACCTCAGGCCGATGTAGTTCTCCCATAAGCTAGGGAAGAAAATGAGGAGGTGTGAAAATGAGTTGGTAGGTTTTTGGGCATGTTGTGGGTTTAGATCTGCTAGGTGTGGGTAGATTATAGGTAAAATGATGTAGGTGGGGGTGATTGTGGTGAAAGAAGAAGATTACCCCAAAAGTAAGTGTCGAGGACCAAGTCCTGTATAAGATAATCAAAAATGTAAACAAAGATGGTTAAAAGATAAGAGGGGACAATAAAGCCACCTGATTGGGTAGGATCATACTGAGTAGATCATACCTTGGAGGAGGTGATGAACATAAGACCCTAAAGACATTGCATGATTGATTATTCTATGGATGAAAAGTAGTCACATGATCACCAAATGTCTAAGTTCTAAGAAGTCCCTTGAGGCAATGAGGAAATGAGAGTGGGAATGGTAAGAAGGGTGAAAGGTAGTTAATTTTTATATGGTATAAGGTAGCAGGCCCTTGGAAAGAGGTCCTAGGTCACAATGGGCAAGTCCATGACAAAAAGTTTTTTTGTTTTGACTTATAGTTGAGATAGACTGATCGATGGGAAGTCTATATGGGATAAAAAAATTGAACTCCTTGAGGTCTTCGTGAAGCTGATCGATGCGGGAAGCTTGGTTGCTCTTTTTTTTTTTTTTTTTTTAAGAGCTTTACATAGTTGTCCTTTGAGGGAGTAGTCTATTTATAGTAACAATTGTCGAGAGGAAGATGTCCTTTTGAGGGAGTCATCTTTTTATTAGAAGTTTGACTCAAGGAGTTTGGTCCCATGTGAGGTCTTTGAAGTCATGGACAAGACCAAGGTGAAGGATAGGACTCTTGTTCAAAAGGCAAGGTGAAATGACCATGGGATCTCATCTAAAGGTAGATGAAAAGTATCCATGAGAATCATGCTATGTGTGTGCCGTGGTACACATATTCAAGAGAAGATAACAAGTGATGGGTACTCACATGATTCTTGTTTAATCATTAGGGAGGTGTATGGAGTGGGTAGTGCTCAAGGGATGAGCATGGAAAGAGACAAAGGGTGAGGTAGGATGATGAGTCAACAATAGAATGGTTGAAGATGTAAGGTGTTAAGGGGCTCAGGTTGGGTTTACCATCAAGAGAAGATAAATGATAAGCACTTGATCCATAGGTATGAGTCACGATGTATGGTCCAAGCCAATTAGGAGAAAATTTCCCCGTTTACTTTTTTTCTACTTTGGTTACGTGTTGATTTTCTTTAGGACAAGGTCACCGACTTGGAAGGTTCATTCATGAACATTTTTTCATAGGCACGTTTGATACGTTGTTGGTAAACTTGAAGGTGATCAGAGCGTTAAGATGACGTTCATCTAATAACTCTAGTTGTGCTAAATGGTCTGATGAAAGTCATCATCAGTGAGCATGTCATGGAGAGAAATGCGGAGTGAGGGGATCTGGACTTGAGAGGTAGAACAACCTCTGTACCGTAGACCAGAGAAAATGGTGTGGCCGCAGTGGAAGTGTGAATACTAGTGCGGTATGCCCACAGGGAAAAAGGAATGTGCGTATGCCAATCCTTCCCAGTATCATCAACCACTTTCATGAGAATTTTTTTGAGGGTTTTGTTAGTGGATTGGCTTGGCCATTGGTTTGTGGGTAATAAGGTGATGAGAAACTAAGTTGAATGCAAAGGCATCAAATTTTTGCAATGTTTTGTTTTTGAATTGTTTTCCATTATCAGTGATGAGGCGATGAGGAACACCAAAGTGAAAAATGATGTGGTGGTTAATGAACTCACATATTTTCTTGGCTTTCGTGGAGATGAGTGGTATGGCTTCCACCCATTTTGTGTAGTATTCGGTAGTAGTGATGATCCATTGATGGCGTTGGGAAGAATGAGGATTGATTTCTCGACAAGATCCAAACCCCATTGAGAGAAGGGCCAAAGGTCACGAGTGACTTGTAAGGCATGATTGGGTGTATGATGAAGATTGGAATGTTGTTGGAATTTTACACAATGTTTGATGTAGTCTGCAACAATCATGGTTAAGGGTTGGCCAGTAATAGCCTAGGTGAAGAATACGCTTAGCAACAGCAAGGCCACTAAAGTGACCTCCACATATGCCATCATGAACCTCCTTAATGGTATAAGGAATTTCAGAACTTGTGAGGCATCGTAAGAGAATACCATCAAAGCCACATTTATAGAGGAGTCCCCCTAGAATGATGTGAGAGACCTTTTTAAGGAAGGCGCATTATCCATTATGGGTGAGATCAGGAGGTAAGATGGAGAGAGAAAGGTAGTCGGAGTATTGTTTATACCAAAGGTCACTCGGGTCAGGGGTAGTGGTTCCGATCGAGTAAACATCATGAGGTAAATAAGAAGGTGATTGGAGTCATTGTATGGTGACAAAGATTGTAGAATCGGTAGGTGAAGCGGGTATTTGGGAAGCTAAGTAGGCCATGGTATCTGTAAATTTGTTGGTTGAACATGGGATGGTTTGAAGGGTGTAATGATCAAAGGTGGTCAAAAGTATGTCTACATGATGTTTATACTTTTGAAGTATCTCATTATGACATTGGTACATACCATTGACTTGGTTCATGACCAATTGAGAATCACCAAAGATGTTGATTGATTTGACATCTAGGGCATAGGTGGCTTGGAGACCTAGTATGAGTGCTTCGTATTTGGAAATATTGTTGGTGCATTCAAAATCTAGTTTGAAAGACAAAGGCATGGGTTCTCCATCAAGAGGAATGAGGATAATACCAGCCCCCCCCATGCTGACACTTGGAACCATCAAAGAAGAGTGTCATTTGGTAAGGGGTTCGTCAGGGAAAGGGTAGTAATTGACTCATCTGGAAAGTCAAAATTAGAGGGTTGATCCCCGAGAAATAGGTGCGTCGGCCAATTGGTTGGTGATAGCTTGGCCCTTGATGGACTTTTGATGAATGAATTTGAGGTCAAGATCAGCTAAAAGCATAAGCCATCATGCGGCATGCTGATTTTGATAAGGTTTGGCGTACATGAAGTGTAAGGGGTCGGTGTTGGTCACAACATAGGTTTTGTGGTTGAGTAGGTAATGACGGTTTGGTGGTGGAAATGAAAACTAAGGCTAAGAAAAAAATTTTTGGGATGGTTGTATCGGGTTTCATAGTCCAAAAGAGTATGGCTTATGTAATAAACCACCTGCTCCTGTGTTGTTCATCGCGATGAGTGAGCATGGCTCCCAAGGAATGATCAGTAGTGGATATGTATAGGTAAAAGGTTGATCATCTTTAGGTGGGATGAGTATGGGTGGTTGGAGAAGGTATTGTTTTAAGGCCTCAAAAGCTTTGTGATAGTCATCATCCCATTTAAAGGAGACATCCTTCTTGAGCTAGATGATGAAATGGTTGACACCGATCAGATAATTGTGAAATGAAATGGTGAATGGACTGTAACTTACCTTGTAGACTACGGAGTTGTTGAAGGTTAGTAGGTCGGAGGCATTTTGAGAATGGCCTTGACTTTAGTAGGGTCAACTTCTATACCATGGAGGGAAATGATAAATCCCAGGAGCTTTCCTGAAAGAACCGTGAAGATGCACTTCTTAGGCTGAAGGCGGACATAATATTTAATGAGGCGGTCAAAGATGGTTTTAAGGATGGAAAGGTGCTTGGAGTGACATTTAGATTTGGCCAAGAGATCATCCACGTAATCTTCCAATATGTGATGCATGATATCATGGAAGATGTAAGTCATAGCCATTGATATGTGGCACCAGTGTTTTTAAGGCCAAAAGGCATGACTCGATAGCAGAAGGTCCCCCAAGGGGTGATGAATGAGGTCTTGTGTTGATCTTTTGGGGAAAGAAAAATTTGGTTATAACCGAGAAGCCATCCATGAGTGATAGCATCTCGTGACCAGCGGTGAGGTCAACAGTTGATCAATACCGGGTAAGGGAAAGTCATCTTTCGGGTAGGCTAGGTTGAGGTCACATGGAAGTCCATGCAAATGTGGAGTCCCCCTGTCACTTTAGTGATAGGGACAATGTTAGAAATCCAATGAGGATAATCAATGGGTAAGATGAAGGAAATGGAAAAAGAAGGTGTTGAAGTTCTTCTTTGTGAGAAGAAGCAATGCGGGTGCATTTTCCTCGGCTTTTGTTTGATGGGTTTGGCATCGGGATGGTTTCTGATATTGTGGACCACTATGGTGGGGTCAATACGGGCATGTCTATGTAAGACCAAGCGAAAGCGTGGTTATGATCTGAGAAAAGAAGTGATGGCTTCTGTTTAGTAGCATCTAAAGATTGTCGATCTTTAGGATGTGTGGGTCATCTGAGTATGAATGTTGATCTCGATAGTTGATTCATTCAACATGGTTTGTGTCTCAGAGGGTAATGAATGATGAATATATGAGTCTTCTACACCAAGGTAGGTGAGTATGGATTCATCATCTTGACATTGAATGACGTTAATTATAGGTGTGTCATCATCGATCATTTCAGGATATAGGAAGGGAAGAGTGGAAGGGGCCTCACCCTCACGTTGATAAGTCAGAGGCCCCAAGGAAATGGTGTTTATGAAAAAAAAAGTTAGGAGGGATAGATTTAGGATCCATCGACTCCATCGGTGAGGATGGTGATGAAGGTGGAGTGGGTGAAGAAGGTGGAGAAGAGCTAGTGTCCTTAATGAGTTCAATGCGGGCTGTTTGGTAGGTGGTTCGGGAAAGCCGATACCACTACGGTCGTTATGTTTGTGGGTGGTACATGGAATAATGGTATGGTGGCCTTGCTCGTAAAATCCAAAACCAAAACCCTTCCATGCACATCGGTGTAGGAAGGTGTGGGAAAAATGGTGATTGGTAAGTGATTGGAAGTCAAGCGGAAAATGGGTGGGTTTGTGATGGTGGTTCGGGTGTGTAAGTGGTAGTATCAAGTCCCCCATAGGTGAGACTAGTATGAAGATGAGGAGGACCATAAAGGCATTCTCCTATATGGTGATCATATGAGGGTGTTGGTGAAGACTTCCATACTCTTGTGGAGTAAGGAATGTGTTGACACTATATAGGTGGTACTCCCCAGAGTGAGGCATTGAAAAACACCTTCCAAGGGATCAGTGGTTGGTATGTAGGTAGCTGGTATGGATAATGTGTCGGAGGTCGATGCGGAGGTGGAGTTAATGGATTGGGAAGCTGATGGGTCAACCGTGGAGGTTATGGTAGTGGTAGGAATGGAGGAGGTATGTGTGGTAGAAGCAGTGGTTATACTGGTAGGTGGAGGTGTAGGTGAAGCGGTAGTGGTTGTGGAGGTAGATGGCTTGATAGGTATGAGCACATCATTGGGTCGGTAAAGCATGTTGCATGTTTTGAAAGGTGATGGGTCAGTTGGAATGGTATAAGTGTGTCCTTCATGTTCAAACTTTACACAATGATGCAAAGTGGAAGGAACACAACCCATGACATGGATCAAGGTCTGCCAAGCAACAAGTTATATTGGAATTCCCCCTCCAAAACGTAAAACAATTTTGGAATAGTGTGGGGACCCCATGCGAATGTGGAGGATGAGAGTGCCTAGTGTAGAGGTGATAGCATCATTGAATGAACGTAACATGACTAGATGTTTATGCATGTAATTTTAGGTAGGTATGCATTTGAGTGAATGCATGGGATGAAATGATGTTAATGTTAGTGCCCCCATCAATCATCACATGGCGTACCCGTATGTCATCGATGTGGATAGAGATGAAGAGGTTGGGTCAGGTCATCATTTTGGTGTGGTGTGATCTCTTCCTCTGAGAAGCTAAGGGAGGCCACTTGGTGAACAAGGTGGGGTGAAGATGAAGATGGTAATTTGGTGAGAGAGGCTACATGATGGGGTGTGATAATGGAGGCTACGGGTGTAGGGTCATTGGGTAAAACCTCAATAGATTGAAGAACCTCCATGAGAGCTTGACGATGGGATTCCGAGGTTTGAATGAGGTCATATAGGGACATTTTGAGGGGAGATTGGTGTAATTGTTTGAGCATGGTGTGATGTGTGACGCCATTAGAAATGGGGTACGTGGGGCCATGGATAGTTATTTTAGGTATGGGTGCAGATGGTATGTTGGGTATAGGATTGGTTGGTGGGTTAGTTGCCTTTTCTTTACCCCTTACTTGCATGTGTAGTGATGTGTATCATGTTGATTTGAGGGAGTTGGAAAATGGAGAAGGTGTAGGATGAGTGGTATAATGACATGATGGGAAAAAACCTACTGGAGGAGAAAAACCTTGTGAGGTGAGTTGGGTGCAATGACATTTGGGTGGTGGCGTGGCAAGTTCTCTGATGTGAACCATGTTAATTTCAAATTTTGGGGGTGGCTCTAGGAGTTGTGAGGGTGGAGGTTGTGGTTGTTGAGTGGGTAGTGTGGGAATGGGTGTGGTGAAGTAGGATCCTCATCGAGAAGGTCATCGTCATCAAAGTTGGTTTCTGGTGGACACAATTGGATAAGGATGGTTTCAAGGCCTTACAGTTCTCCACATCGTGCCCTGGCACATGATGGTATGCATAAATTTTAGTATCATCAAACCCTTTTGGCTTGGGTTTGAGGGGGTCATAAGGTCTGAGTGGTGGTAATGTGATGACAGAAGTCTCAAGGAGGTTGGTTAAAATTTTGGCATAAGACCCTGCTAGTGGATCACAATGGGAAGTGAATGTGGGTTTGGGTGTAGGTGTGGTTGATTGTTGAGGAATGGTTTTAGAAGAGGAGGAGGGATTCGAGCTATGGGTTTGGGTGTTGGTGTGGTTTTAGGTGTCGGTCATGTTTGTTTAGGTAGGGGTATAGTAGATGGATGGGTAGGAGGGTGTGTGGTTGTTTTGACTACCTTATTGTGGGGTAGTGGAGTTTTGTTTTTGGGTTGCACCTTCTTGGGTAAAGGTGATGTGGGTGTATGAGGTCTAGAAGGAAAAGTAGATGGAGGAAGAGGGTGAGTTACCCATGGGGATAATGGGGGTGTTGTGAAGGTAGATGATGTGGGTCGTGCTTGGGGTGTGAGAGACAGTGACTGAAGTGTAGTGGGTAGTGAAGCAATAGTTGAGGGTATTGGAGGTATGGGTGGTAAAGAGGTTGTAGGTGTAGGTGTAAGTTGGGTTGGTGTCTGGGTAGGTTAGAGGTTTGTGAGGAAGGAATGGGTTGTTGTGTTTTTGGTTTATTGGTGGGTGGAGGTTTCTTGACCATGTTGGGAAGCTGAGGTCCTAAGACAGAGATGGGACAAGTGCAGGTGTGATTGGTGTGGCTGGGGTATGAGTTCTATGGGTTTGGTGCTTCTGTTTGGGTGTCGGAGTAGGTGTGGTGTTGACTTTGGAGGATGTAGCTAAATCTAGTTTAATAGGTGGATGAGTAAGGTTGGTGGTCGGGGTGACCCCTAAAGTGGTAATAGGTTTAGTTGAGGAAGATGTTGTATGTGTGGATTTGGGTTTAGATGTAGGTCGGGTTATGGGTAAGGGTGTGGTTTGAGCTATAACAGGTGTCGTGGAAGGGGTTGTGATAGAGGTGGTTGTGTTTGGTTTGATTGGTCGAAATATTTTTGGGTAGATAGTGGAGGTATCAGCAAGGGATCTCTGCATCTGTGTTGAGACGGGAAGTAAAAGGTGCCCCCATAGTAGGCTCTATCCACATAATCTAAGTGATGGCCAAACATGAGAATGACACGTCTGTAGGTGGAGTTGGTGAGGACCTAATGGAAATTCCCGTAAAATGTGTCTTAGAGATGGGGAATTGGCTAGCTTCAACTTCGTGGGTAAGAGAGCGAAAGTAGGTCTGTAGGATTTTGGGTAGCTGATGGAGAATGCTCGCCAAGAGGAAAAGGTATCTCAACTGGGTCTATGATGGGTGGAGGAGATGATGGGAGCTCCTCTATAAGTGGAGGAATGGATAGGTGCTCCTCTGTGGGTGGAGGAGGTAATGGGTGCTCCTCTATGGGTGGAGGAGGTAATGGGTGCTCCTCTATGGGTGGGAGGATGGGTACTGTGGGTAAAGGTTCTCTAAGTGGTGAAGCCAGGGGTGAGATGGTCTCAATGTTAGTGGAAGACTCCTCCGTAGGTGATGAAGGAGATGAAAGGTGTTCCTCTGTTGGTGAAGGAACAGGGGAGGTTGGTTTCGATGTGGAAGGAGGATTTTGGGCTAGGATCTCCTCTATGGAAGGAATATGGGGTAATTGGGAGGTGACATAGGTACGTCATTAAAGATAGCGTGAACCTCGCGGGTATGGGTATCGTGAGTTGAGGTCTCACCGGTTTGATCAGATGAAGGGGCATGGTTGGGAAATGGTTTCTTGAAGATGTGTAGGTTTTGGTTGGTAGGTGCATTAGGATTATCCATGGTTAACTCACCTTTCTCGAGCATTTCTTGGACAATATTTTTGAAAGTGATGTAGTTTCCATCACTATGACCCTTTACTCGATGATAATTATAGAAATCATGTTCTTTATACCATGCGGGCATGGGGTGAGCAGGGTCAAAACTAGTGTGTGGTTTTATGGGTGGAAGAGTGATGGCTCGGCTTTGATAAGATTTTCTAAGATAGAAGAGTAAGGTTCCCCAATTGGGGTATATTTCCACTGCTCTCATCTGAATTGAAAAGTCTAGATAGGTGAGAGATTAGATGAGGGGGTAGCTTGATTTGATGGATGAGTGTTGGGCGGCCTTGAGTACCACTGTGTTAGCGGTGCCCTTAGCTTTTGAATAATTGGTTTGTGGTTTGGAAGAAGAAGAGGTATCATTGACTTGAATGCAAATTCTTATTGCGTAATTGGATTTTTTTCTCTTTGATGGCCCGAATCTCTAACTTTCGTGCCATAGTGAATGCTTCATCGAATGTTGGAAGGTTTGGACCTGTAAGGTTGGTGAGATATGTCTAGCACAAGCCCATGTGAAGAGCTCGATGAGTTCTATTTGTGGCAGTTGGAAGGTAAGTTGGTTGATCAGGCTACGCTAGTGAGTGACAAAATCTGTGATAGATTCATCCTCATACTGACGTGTGGAGTATAGATCGGTCATGGTAACCTTCTTGATGATATTGATAGAGAAATGATCAAGAAGGCTTGGGCTACTGATTGAATGAGAATATAGAGTGTCTAGGTAACCCACTATACCAATCTAATGTAGGTCTAGTGAGGGACATGGGAAAGGTTCTCAAGAGCAAGGCATCATCATGAGCGATCAGATAACACCCATGTTTGAATGACCACAAATGTTGTTGTGGGTCTTCTTTGCTTTATTGAAATGATTGAATTTAGGCATTTCCCAATGCATGGGGTATGAGCGGATAGGAATGGATGGGTGAATGGGCTCATTGCAAATCTTGTCATAGGTGAGAGTGTTGCGGGAGCCAGAAACCGATGCCTCCAATGTCTGCATCTTGTCCAACATCAATTTAATTAGGTCGTTGGTGGGTTGCGATGATTGGGTGCCTCCTATAGCATGAGAGGGTTGGTTTTGGGCATATAACAGGGGTGGCACTCTAGTGTATGGGGCTGCCATGTAGGTTGATTGAGAAGAAGGTAGTGAAATAGGGGTATGTACGAGAATGAATAATGGATGAAATGGGAGGTTGTTGGTAGTATGTATATGGGGGTGGAAGGGTTGTGGTAACCCTAGTGGCAATAGGGGCTAATGATTGTGGAATGGAAAGGACCACGTTTTGAAATGGGGTAGGGGTCACGACACTAGAGGTGGTAATGTAGCTATGGGTATGTGTGAGACATTAGGGGTGGATGAGGTTGTGTTTGGGGTAGTTGTCGGGTATGGTGGATGTAGCGGGTGCCACGGAGGTAGCAGACATGGATGGAGTTATAGTGGGTATAGGACCTAGCTAGCGAAATGACTGGGGGTAAGGTAGATGTGGGTAGCACGGAGCTAGATGGGGCCGATGCGGGAGTGGGAGAGAGTTGGGGGGATAGATACGGGCATGTCGTATATCAACTGACCCGAGGCATCTCGAGTGGATGAGTGGGAAAGGTAAAACTGCAAGGTGGTAGGGTTTTGGTCAAGGAGTCGTGTGAACTCCTCATCTCGGTAGTGATAGTAATAGGTTGGATGGGATCCATGGCTGGTGATAAAATGGAAGGTGGTGAAGGACTAGGTGGGAGTGGTTGACAATTGGTGTGAAATATGAGTGTGCTTGCTTGTCTTTGGGTCAGCACCATGTGAACAATATTGATCAGGTAGGGTTGCTTCTCTGTAAATGACATAGAGAACAACAGGAACAAGTGAATCTGGTGGAAAAAAGTGGATTAGGTACCAAATGGTGGTTGGAATGTGAAATAGGCTAACCGATGCGGTTAGGGAAAAGCGCGCGCTGATTAGGGTAACCTGCTTTTCAGTCACTTGTAGAAAATGGACAGTGAGTGAAAAACAAGGTAGAAGGTGAAATCTGATAGGTATGCCAAATCTGATGATGTTTACAATGTCAATGGGTATGATGGTAGTGATAGGGACTGTGAAAAGTGGAAGAAAATGAATAAAAATGTCCTTTTGAGTAGGTTAGAAAAAGGACCTGGAACCGACATCGGTTGGGTAATAACCGAGCGGTCGGTCGAGAGGTAATGATGATGATTCTTGTGAAATTGAAATAGTGATGAAAGAAAAGTGGTTGTGAATTAAAATATGGTGTGGAATCAGACCCAAAATTCTGAGAATGATGATGATATGGCCCAGGCACACTCAGGTGAAGCTGGAATACACCAGTTATGATGAGGAGCATGCAAGGATGAACAAAAAAGTGAAGAACGTGATCTCTCACCTCAAAATGCAAGCCAAGAAGAAACACTAAGAAAAATGTGATCCTAGGAGTGCCTTTTCTATTATGTTTGTTTAGCTTATGCTATTTAGGGACTGACACATGAATTGTGAAATAGAGTTTTTGGTGAGGATGGCTTCCTACAAAGAAGGAGATCTAAAAGGTGAGGTTTTAGGTATGTTATGGTGGGGGCGGGCTTCGCTCTGAAGTATGACTCGATGACAGAGCAGTGAGTTAGGTGCCCACTATGCCGTGATCATGTGATCACCTACAGCTTCTTCCAGGTAGGATGTTGTTTAAGAATGTATGTATTTTGAATTTTTGTGAGGTTTGGTAAGACTCAGAGAAAGAGAAAAGGAAAGAAGTGCTTTTTCTATGATTTGTTTGTCAACCATCAGTTGGGCATGACTTCAGCGTATAGGTTGCCCTCAATTAATGTGAGCTAATGCGATAAATCAGAATGGAATGCACTTATTTTTAAGCCCAAATCGAGATGTGAAATTGGATGACACAATAAGATGAAGAGGAAGAGGGATGCTCTTTCACTATGATGCAGAAAACATGAAGAAATGGTTCTTTTTAATTACACCAAAAGAAAAGTTTCCTTTAGAGAAAATAGAAAGAAAAGGTGGGTTACCAAGGAAGAAAATTAGTGTGTATGCTTTTTAGAAGGGAAACAAACACACAATTTTCCTAGGAATGAATGAAATGCAAGGAACCCGGATGGGTCCCACCAGGGTGTGCCAAAATGTTTCACCTGATTCTTAGATCATTTCTTTGAAGTGTTGATGAAACAAGATAGGGTAATGGGTGTAGGAGGAATACTGTTCAAATGTTGGTTGATGGGTTGTTGCACGCGTATGACTTCCGAATCCATAGCTGATCGTGAGAGCTTCCTTTTGGCTAGGAGGAACTACCTGTAATGCAAAGCAAGACCACTAGAAGGAATTAAACAATATGGGCAGTGAACTGCCTAGCGTATGCTAGATCCAGGAAGTGTGATACTTCCTAGATGGTTGTCAATCCATTATTTTAAACAATTTAATGTTGTAAACAAAGTAAATCCTATTGTAATTTGAAATGATTTAGGTATCTCACTTAAAACACAATAAGAAATAGATCTAATCTAACAGGCTAAGCTAGAATAGAATCCAAAGGTCAAATGATTGGTTCTAGGTTCTACAGGTTTGACAGAGGTCTCGGGTAGATCACAGGTGGATGAGGGTGAGATGAAATTTGGTGGGTAGGTCTCTATTCTGGGTTGTATGGGAAAATACAGAGACCGATGTCGGTTAAGGGTAACGACGGTGGTCAGGTGTAACCGGTGCGATTATTGTGGAAATCTGGAAATGCCACAGAACAAGCTTTGGGTCTCCTTTGTGATTGCACAAAGGACTTTGGTTGGTCGGGATGAGGTATTGGGTGACTAGGGTAGGCTTTGGTGAGGTTTTAATGGGTATATGGAGGTGGAAATGTTGGAGAAGGTCAATAGGTGGCTAGGTAAACAATAGATGATAAAATGATGATGAAATGAAATAAACTAGAAAAGTATGACGTTATACTTACTTGGATTCGGTCTGAATGCTTGTGAGTGAGGGATGGAGGTGTTGATGAGGGTTTGAAGGCTGCAAGTGATCACCAACTAAAGGAAAGCTTCTACATGGGCTGCATGTACATTCCTCTTTGCTTGGTTAGATCAGATCATGGTTGGGATGGTTGTGCAGGAAAAGATGCTTGATCTCCTTCCTTGCATGTGGGTTTCTCACTGGAATTCACTCTCTGAAGATGTGTTTATCTCTATGAGATGTGTTTTTTCTCACCAACCTTCTACTTTTGCTTCCAACTTGACCTTGATAATAAGGTTGTTTTAGGGTTAAAGGGTAAGTAAGCGCAGTGGTGGTTTTGGCTTAACAGTGATGGTTAGGGGTAGCGGCGTCGGTCGAGTGGGATTTCCTAGGTTTACTAAACTAGGGAGATCCTCTTGATTTCCTCAGATTTCATGTCATTAACCCATGGATTAGACTAGGAGCTTCTTGTGAGCATGCGGGAATGTGGTTAGAGAGAATGTAGGCATTGATTTTTAGGGTTTGGGTAAGTCTTAGTTAGTTATGGCAACTTACTAAGAATAGGTCTTAGGTTGAGTTGGCTTGGTGAGGTGTCTAAGTGAACTGTATGTGTGGATATTATTTAAAATAAGATATTTAAATAATAGATATAGTGAGGATAATTAATTAATTAATTAAATTAATATTAGTGAGGTGAAGGGGGCCATGGCTAGGTGAATGTGATGAAGGGTGTTTATTCGTCGAGGGACCAAAGGGGAGTGTGACCTAATTTTAGTGTCTACAGTACCAATCAATCCCTCAAACAAAAAGGCAAAAATTATTTCTTTTATTATTGAAGCTCGATTAGATTTTATACATAGCTTGGGAATGGAAGAAAGTTGAGAGAGAAAGAAGATAGAAGAAATATGTCATTTTTCTGTCTTTTCCAGGTACTGAGTACTCTGGTCTTTTTTAAAATAAACCACACCTTTGGAATGATGTCGAGAAGCCATTATATTCTTTGTAAGAAAGCATTGCAACTTCACAAATCCTCAACGCCTTTTCAAATTTCTCTGTTGTAAAGAAAATGCTCATGGCAGGTTAAAAACCAAATCTTACAAAGCAACCGTTACATTCGATTTGCCAGTTTAAATATAGACCATTTGATTTACTCCTCTAACTCTAAAATTGGGTCGTCCATGTGGCAGGAAGGGATTGGAGCGGTTACATGGGAAACCTTTTACATTTTGTGATTTTTTTAGAGATTTGGCAATTTGGAACAAATTAGCCCATACCCCACTTCAACTTTTTAACTTAGGCACGTGGCACGTTTTCATTGGAAATGGGGTCGCGACCCTTTTCTCAACATTTTAACCTTTTTTGGAAAAAGGCTCAAAAACTAAATTTCCTCTATTGGCCCCCTCTCGATTTTTACTAGGACATGTGGCATGTTTTGGTTAGACATGTGGTCATGGCCCTTTTCTAAACATTTTAACCTTTTTGGAAAAAGGCTCAAAAACTCAAAGTTCTCCATCGTTCCGCTCTCCCACTTTGACTTTTCAACGGCAGGCTTCACCTTTGACTTTTTCCCTGTGGGCTTCAACTTTGAATTTTTCCTTTAAAGCCTGTTGTGGTTGCAAGTCACTTTTTAACTTTTCACCTTTTTACAAAGAGGCTCAAAAACACAAACTTCTCTGTCGACTCGCTTCTCTGATTTGACTAGGACATGTGGCACATTCTGATTGGAGACGGGGTCGTGGCACTTTTCTAAACATTTTAACCTTTTTTGGAAAAAGGCTCAAAAACTCAAATTCCTCCACCATTCCACTTCTTCGATTTGAATTTTCACTAATTCAGCTTTTCGGGTCCCAAGTGTCCCAATTGAACTTGTGCAGCTTGGGACAAAAACTTTGTTTTTTACGCAATTGGCAATTTCTATTTTTGGGGCGCGGGTAAATCTACCATTTTTCCAAAAGTGTTAAGTTCACCAAAAATCATGTTCCTCCCCATCCAATAGGATCTGACCACGTACCTTCATAAATTGGGGTCAAAATTTGACGAGGAAAAGACACCATTATCCCGATTGTGGAAAATAAATGGAGGAAGAGAACTTCATCGTTTTGAGTCCAATTTTTAAATTTCCTTCACAAACCGGAGACATGGAGGCATAAAAATGATTTGTGACCCAAGCCATAGAACAAGTGAATAATTTTGATCAAAATTGAAGGTTGCAAAGAGGATATTACGTGCATGAGACCGGGAAATGGAGGATTTCTAAAAACGAGCAAAACAGATGTTTAAATAGCTCTAGTGTAACGCCTTGATTTTTGTAAGTTATCATGATAATTACCTTTCATGATGTTGTAACTACGAAATGAAGATAAATATGTTAAGACACATCTTTTGATCTTAGAGGAATGTGTTCTTGATCCGGACCCTTGTTCTTTGTAACTTGATACTTGGGATAGAAGTTATTATTGCTTGTGTGATTGCTAATGAGACAACAGACTTGTCGTATGCTTGATGAACTCTATTCGTTGATTGACAGCACACCTTGAATCAATTCCATTGATCCAAGGTATGATGTGGCCTTCTTATGATCGCTTTGTTGATATACTTTTAAACCGAGATGAAGGTTGATATAAATGTTGCGACACACGATTTGGTATGAATATCTAGAAATACGTAGATGCCAATGTAAAAGGTTCGATTCTCGAACCACACACCATTGTAACGCTAGACAGCATAAGACGATAAGGGCCTAGATGCAAGTGGCACAGGTATGTGGAACTTAGGACGAAATGTCCTACTTAATGTTGAATATGACTGTCAGAAGGAAAGACTTGATATGGAAACTAGTTAATTAAATATTAGGGGATTAAACCCTAACCTACCCCTAAGTTTTATCTTATACCCTAACTACTATCCTATATGGATTTTAGATTTCATAAAGGAGAAAATAGATATAAATTCCATTAACCTATGAACTAGGCGAATGACCTAGATATGGACTATTAAAATCCTAAACTAATCCTAACCTAAGGAAGGGGATGCATAGACCCATGTGGATGGAAAGGATAAGGGGGAGGTAGGAAATTTAATGGGACAGTAAATGAAGTCCTTACATGTACAGCGCCAAGTTTGGCGGGAACAAAGAAAAGTTGGAGGCGTCCAACTAGCTTAGAAACTAAATGGAATTTATATGCAAATTTGAAATTTGGAAACTCACCAACCCGAGTTGGCGGTGGCGTGAGGAATGAGGAAAGGCAGTGCATTCAATGCATTAATTATCTTGGACTTAGCGACCAGCTCACCTTGGAAAGAGGATAGAGGAAAAAGGAAAATTGTTTGTTGCTGTGTGCATTTGGATTTTAGTTGCTCTGCATTTTGTTTCTCCATGGTTCTGTCGAACCAGCTGTGTTTTGATTATTATCTCTGTTCTTTGGAAAAACAAAGGCTATTCTTGAGCCTATGGAAGTTAGTGACTGGTTGGAAAGCCTGGCCGAGGACGTCGTGGAGAGAAACAACTCCAGTGGGCGTGGTTTTCTTCGAGCCACAAGAAAAATTAACAGGCATGTTAAGCCCTTCTCCTTAAACCGCTTGCTTTTGCTTAATAGTCTCATTAAAACAACCCTGCTCTTATGATGGGGGTTTTGGTTATTTGATTTGGCTATTACGTTGAGATGATTTCGAGTTGAGTCATTTTCTTTTGTTGTACGGCTTGAGCATTCTTTGCATAATGATTAAGTTGAATACATTGTCCTTGCTGTGTGGTTCGTTTCGGCAGTGTTGGGTATTCGCTTTATTACCATTTGGGGTTGTGCTAATGAATACATTAGCTAAATGAATATCACTTCTGAGTTCTGAGCATTCTTGTGAAAATGAAAAGATGAGATGATTTGTATGTCTACTTGAACTATCCTTAAAAGAATGAACACGACTTGGGTATTCTCAGGTGTTTGAAGAAAATGATTGTTCTTCTTATTGAAATCATTAATGAATTATGTTTTCTCTTTGCTGCTTCGAAATCTGAAGGTAATGGGAAAGAGGATTTTATTGTGCATTTTGGATGCGGTTTGATCTTCTAGTCTGAACTGTCATCATGAAAATGAACATGGCTTAGTGTTTCTGTGCAAATGAATGAAACAAATGAGATTTGGCTTGCTGTTGAGATTGTTTTGACTGTACCTTGCTTGCGCATCTATTACCCTATGCGGGTTTGCATTGATAAAGGCATTGTTATGTGAATATTGTATTTCTGCGTTCAGTGTGTGGAAACGTTTGGGAAAAAAACAAAGCTGTGGTGATATTAATAGACTATTATGTGAGTTATAATTCCTTGATGTTTTTTTCATTGCATAAAACACGGGTTCCCTGGGACAGTAAGGTTATTGTAGCATCTTACTTTGTTGTACTAATTTGATATGGTATTCTGCCTGCTGGTTCTTGGTATTCATATAGGATTGTTTGGAAGGAAGTTTTAATCTGATGAGGAACAGAAAAATCAGTCTATATAATAGACTGAGTAGATCATGCAAATTATATTGTGTCTTGTTGAACTCAAGGATATATATATATATATATATATATATATATATATTTAAGGATTGTGGACCTTTCATTGTTTTCATTAAGAACAGAATATGAATGGAATTATTCTTTGTTGTTGGAAAGTGAAAACTCTCATTATTAGGATGAAAGTGTGACTGGTTGTAGTCGATGTACACTCTTACATGTTATAAAGACGTGAATGTCTGTAGAGTGAAATGTTTAAAAGGAAATGATTGCATTATAGGTCCTTTTGGTACTAATGTTTATAGACCAGTTGCAATGAACTCTGGTCAACTTTTTGGAAAGGTAATAGTAGTTTTCAATTACTGAATATACTACTCTGAATGAATTATACTATTGGATTATGTCTGCTCTAAATAAGAGGTATTTGGATAGACAGTAAGAAAAGGTGATATGCTCTTGCTCCCTTATATTTGATTATTGAATTTCGTTTATTTCTCTTTGCTCTGTTATCATTGATTGATATCACGTTTGGATTAAAAACTTCTAGTACAGCTATGAGGAAAAGAAAGAGAGTGTGAATGGATAATTTGAATTAATGATCATTTTCTCTCATATAGTTGGAAATCTATAATTGTTATGGAAAGAATTTAAATCTTGGTTGGGTTAAGCATTTGTATTTAATTGTTGTTTGCTTGTTCTCTTCAACGTTTGATTGCTTGAAATTTGATGAGTTGTATGAAGGAAGGGACAATAATTGGTTTAGATTTTAGTTAAGATCTATCTTTTGAATTCACAACTATTTTAAGAGAATGGAATTGATAGCATTTATGTTAGAACAGTGAGTTGCATAGTTGTGTTTTTAGTTCTTACAGATGTTTATATCTGGAACTATTGAAGGAAATTACTTCTTGTAATAATTATTTGGGAAAGAGGCGGTAATCCTTTGTCTAATTAGGAGGGTTATTGGATGATTGAGTTGATATGTTGTTCATCCTTTTGGTATTTAATTCTTGAATGATGTTCATATTAACGTTTCATAAAAGCAAGGTTCTTTTATTGAGACAGTTAATTAAAAGCACCTCATTTTAAAGACAAGTGCTTAATATGCTCGGCCCAATGAGGCCCGACCGTCTGCAAGAAATTTTGTAGATGAAAGTTGAGTATAAATGAAGACATGGTTGTTTTCCGATACTTCTTTGATTAAGCGAAGATGGATTGTATTGATAACTATTACTCCTCCATGGGGAAATGAGAAAGGAAGAAGTTACATTCTTCTATCTTTATGAGTTGTAATGTTGTTTGATATAAATAAAGTCCGATCGTTGGATGGGAATGTATAGATTGTAAATTTGATGGGTGAATAGAAGTAAAAGTGTGATATTTTCAATAACTGTATCAATTTGATATTGTTGAATAAGTTTGAGAATATAACATTATTCCTTGACTTGGAATTATTCAAATGTTAATGGATGAATTTAAAAGGAAATAACATCTATTCTTTACCTGAATGCAACTTTTACGTTGAAATGTGCAATTAGTTCATACTTGGGTTAAGATGAATTTTGAATTGACATTAAAAAGATTTAGATAAACACAAAATCCTAATTGGAAGGTATTCGGGATTAGTTTGAAAGCTAAGGGATATCAAATAACTTAGGGGCAGCCGAACCTTGTATTTGGACTCCGTTAATAGCCTCGAATGTTTAAATTCAAAAAATAAAGATATGGGAAATCATATCTATTGTTAACAGACCTTAACTAAGTAAGGTTAAGGAGGATAAATGAATAAATTCATTTAGAATTAGACCTTGTTTAAATGACGTCTAATAAGATGGAATTCTGAATTTGTTTACAGTTGTGGAAAACTTGGTTAAGTTTAATAGGTTAAACTTATTAAGTTTATTGATAATGGACTGATTAGTCCAAAGATTAAGAAAGGAACCAAGAAGTGAATATGCAACCCTTCGGTATGAAGGAGGAGATGCGTATTAAGCTAGAAGATGGATTAAGTCTCTCTTAGCTACATACTGGCGTAACAAGAACAAGGATAAAGGATCAGCATGGCTGTTGAAAGTTGATCTTAAATACTAAGATTATAACCAAATCACAATTGAGCTAGATGTGTACCCTTGATGAGAGGATTCCGTAGGACATTGACATACACCAACTACAATATGGTGTCTTCATGAAGGCGGGGCCTTCATGACGACACAATGTTATAGCTGACATATTACAATGCCCTCCGAATTAAATCATCAAGTTTACATAAGCTGGATAATAAGTTCTTGGCTGGGGATAGGAATGTGATCACGTATACGGAGTGACTCCGGAGGACTAAAGGTAACTAGACACACGGAGTCATCTAGGAATGACACCGTATGTCTGCGTATCTTTAGTTACCATGAGTAACTTCCTATACTCGTTCATATTGCTAGTTGGGGTTAGAGTTTGACCTTAAATGGAAGGACTGGTAGAGACTAGGAAAGACCATTCTAGATAACAGACGAAGTGAGGTGAAGGACGTATTCCATTGGTGTGTATCACATCTAGGAATATGATCATGTAAAGCATGTGAAAATCTTTGGCCAAAGTATCGCAAGTGTTGGTTGCGTTGTCCTAATCACCTAGTTTAAGATACAGGATGTCAGATGAATATCAGTAACAGATATTCAGATAGGCTTCTTAAATGGATCACTTCGATAACCGAAAACGGTAAAAGAACCATGTATATTCATTATACTATGCATGAATTAACATGAAGGATCGGTAAGTCGCCGAGTCATGAAATGAGAGATCGCTGAAACTCCGAGCCATAAAGTGGGAGGTCGGTAGTTCTTCGAGTCATTTACAGTAGCATATGGTATTTGTTATATGATTGAATGACACTGAATGTGTGTTCCATATTGCAAATATGTGAACAAAGAACATTAGTTTTAAAAGGAAATTGTGTGATCCAAACTGCATTAATTGGACAAAGAACAATTATTAAAACTTGAACGTGTGTTTGAATTATATAATTCATAACAGGGAACGTTGTATAAAAAAAAAAAAATCCCTTGTTCTAGTATCTTAAAATGGGGATGTTACATCTAGGGCACGACTTTTGCTAATTTCTTGAATCTCTAACTTGGCTTAAACACCAACAAAGGGTATGAGCTCAAAAAAAAAAAAAAAAAAAATTAGCTACGAAAACGTAGAGTAGTTTTTAGGAGACAACACATCCATATCGAGATCAATTTACATGGAAAGGGGATACATTGTTGTACAAAGATAGGTTATATATATGTAAGAAATCTACTCTTAAACACCATGTTCTATCAGAGATACATTCTTCTCCAATAGGTGGCCATGTTGGGTTCCTAAAAACTTATCATAGAGTTAAGCAAGATTTATTTTGGGAAGGGTTGAAAGGAGATGTTCAAAAATTTGTGGCAGAATGTTTGGTTTGCCAACAAAATAAGGGCGAGACCATTAAGACACCTAGTTTGCTACAACCTCTGTCTATTCCTAATGAGAGGTGGGAAGAGGTATCAATGGATTTCATCACAAGATTACCTAAATTAGAAGGGAAAAGTGTCATCATGGTTGTGGTGGAAAGACTTACCAAATATGCTCATTTTTGTGCCATGGCTCATCCTTTCACAGCTAGTACAGTTGTCATCTCTTTTATGGATGCAGTTCAAAAGCTCCATGCAACACCAAAAATTATAGTAAGTGATCGTGATTCAATATTTACAAGTAAATTTTGGATTGATTTGTTCTCTTGTCTTGATACCCAACTAGCCAAGAGTTCCTCTTATCATCCTCAATCAGATGGGAAAACTAAGGTGGTAAATAATTGTTTATAGGGATATCTTCGATGTTTCACTTTAGATACACAAGAACGTTAGGTGAAATGGTTTCTACTTGTAGAATGGTGGTACAATACTTCATTTCATACCTCCTCCAAAATGTCTCCATTTTGGCACTCTATGGGTAACATCCTCCATCACTCATATCTAGATTGAAGGTCAAACCAAAGGTGACAAAGATTTGAAGATCACATTCAAAGCACTAGCATGAGGTACTCTCTAGTCTTAGAGAAAATTTGGAAAGGGCACAAAACCGCATGAAGCAACAAGTTGATCAACATCATAGTGAGTGACACTTTGAAGAGGGCGACTTTGGTTTTGTAAGGTTACAACCATATAATCAGTTATCCTTAAAACAACAAAAGAAGGATAATAAACTTGCATCTGAATATTATGGGCCTTACTAAGTTTTGTAAAAAAATGGTAGTGTGGCATATAAGCTAGAGCTCCCTCCAGGAAGTAAAATACATCCATTCTTCCATGTTTCTTACTTAAAGAAAGTTATTGGGAATCATATTTCCACCCAGTCAATGCTTTAACCGGACGAGGAAGGAAGGATCATATTGGAACCCGAAGGTATTCTTCAGACACGCACCGAAAGAATGAGGACTAGAGTCATTACAGAATACCTGATCAAGTGGAAGAATATCAATATTGAGGATGCATCATGGGAAGATGAAGCATTCATGCAGTAATATCCAGGGCTTCCTAACATTGGGGACAATGTTGCTCTGAAGGGGAGGGGCATGTTACACCCTTAATTATATGTCTTACATTACATGGATATAGTCGACTTGTGGCTATCATGACCTATCTATTTCATATATGATATATTATCATTAGTAGGTCAGCCTTGGTGATGGCCATAGCATAGGAATAGTATAAATAGGGGTTAGTAGGTAGTTCTTGATCATCATATTGAGCATTTGAGTCTTATTGTATGTTTTGGAGGTTGCCCCCTCAAAGTGGATAAACTATTATAATTTCATATTGAGATCATTTATTTGAGATATTGTGTTATTTTATGTTCTATTGTTGGTGATAATCAGAATTATTCAATTAATTTCATTACAAAGATCACCCACATTAAATTCACAAGGACAAGTTTTACGATTATATGCTTAGGTGATGTGATATTGATATGCGCGGAGATGTTCAAGAGCTTGGACAAGGTGAGAATCAATCATATCAAGCTCATGTAAGCACTTTTCACAATATTCATTGTCTTTAAGTATACCTTTGAGTGAAACGTGTAATGATGGTATCTCGAGTTCCAGTGGAATGATGGCCTCAATACCATAGACTAATAAGAAGGGGTGGCATTGGTGGGCATACACACACTAGTGCAAAGAAGCCCAGAGAGCATATAGGAGTTGATTATGCCAGTCGTCACTGCTAGTGTCAACAATTTTGCATAAGATTTTAATGATGGTTTTATTGGTTGCCTCGGCTTGGCCATTGCCTTGTGGGTAATAAGGAGTAGAGAATGATTGTTTATTTTGAGTTTCACATAATGATGTGAGTAGTGATGAAACAAAAATATCGTCGGAACCGGTTGTAGTTCACAATGGTGTTGCTTCAACCCATTTAGTAAAATACTTTGTGGCAGTAATAATATACTTGTGGCCATTAGTTGATTTAGAATTTATAATGCCGATAAGATTGAAACCCCATAAAGAAAATGACCATGTTGGAGTAATTAGTTCTTCATCATATACAAAGCGCATGATGAAGATTGTCGTGATTTTGACATTTATCGCAATGTTTAGTGTATTCAGGCGGTCTTTCTCCATGGTAGGCCAATTGTTAGGTTGTGGAGCTTGTTTTCATGTGTGAAAGTGTAGAAGACTATACACTAAGAGTATTGTACACTTTCCACGTTGTCTTTTCGGGGTTGAAAAGCGTACACTAAGAGTAATGTACACTTTCCTCTTTCTTGTACACCGAAAGTGTTGAAGATTTTACACTAAGAGTACTTTCCACGTTGTCTTTCGGGGTTCATAAGAGACCACAGTTAGTGTTCATTATACAAGGCTAGAAACCACGGTGGGGGACAAACGTGTCCCTCCTCTTTAATGGGAGAGGTTCCCTTATTGAAAGTTAGAAAAACAAATGTATAAATCTACAACTATCAATGTTTGGATCCTGGTGTCCTTGAGTGTTTTCATACTCAAAATATTATCAATTAGAAGGAATGAAAGAATAAAGAGATGGGATAAGGAAGAAAAAAAAATGCTTTTGGGAAATATAGCTAGCACAAAGATCTCCCTACTCACATTGAACCAAGAAAATATAGAAAAGGATCAATTACTTCACCACCGATGCAAATCTACAGACACAAAGTTCTAAAGATTACATAGACCAGAACACAAAGTTTCTATTGAATGCAAAACAAATGATCCATTGAATCAGGAAGAGACAGAGAGAGATAATAGAGGAAATAAGAAAGAAAGAACTTCTATATTGAATTACTTCAGAATTTACAACCTTCCTTGAAAACCAGAATCTTTTTTCCATGGCCAAAACCATGTTCTTATAACAATCCGTGTACATCCATACTTTGTTCACGAGAAAAGACTATCCAAAAGGAATAATGTTTGTTGCAGGTCTGTTTTTGGAAAGTGACATGAAACAAACACACTCATGAAAACCGAGAGGTTCAAAAAGGTGGATATTTCATAAGTTTGAGCATGATTACTTTAGCGGTGGGCATCTCGGGATTTTCTTCTTCATGTGGTCCTATCATTCCTACCTTTTAACCACTTTTATAGCACTCAAGTGCTTACTGGTAAGTTTTCTCCCTTTTTATTGCATATGCCGATAAACTCTATTTTTCGATGATCAAACTTTAACCCCCTTTAAACTTATAGATTTGGCTCCTGATAAACCAAAAATGCATCTCATGGAGAAATGACAAGGATATAGAGAAAAAGAATGAAGAATGGTCCATTTTTGCGTTTTGCATATCTACGGTTTGTTAATGGCATTAAAAACTAGATGAGTGCATTTGGCTATCTTTCCCCCTTTTCCTTCAAATTTGGACCCTACGGGTGGCAAGATCCAAGCAACAATGGCCCCGAGGGAGAGATCTACATTTCGACATTTGGGAGAAAAATGTGATTTCTCATTTTGGTCCTCCCTCCCTAGCTCCGCCAAAGGCCGGACATGTGGCGCCATCCGAGTGGCTAAGGAAATGCGTTCAAATCTGCCATTTAAACTCTTTTTAACAAAAGCTCAAATTCTCAAAACCTCCATGCCCGCTTATTCCGATTTCATTCTTCAACACGTGGCATCACATGACGGAGTTACGGGAATGCGCTTGATTTTATACTTTATCCACTTTTGAAAAGGGAAAAATTCCAACCTTTCCCCAAAATTCCATGCCCCCACCATTGAATTTTCAACGTAGGCCACATGTCCCTTTCTGATTTGCTGCAGGCTTCAACTCGGAATTTATCCTTTCACATGGGTGGGGCCGCAGGTCATTTTAGAACTTTTCACCCTTTGTGGAAACAAAGCTAAAATTCCTAAAGTCCCCCGCCAGTCCGCCAAAGTGCATATGAACTAAAAAATGGCCACGTGTCCCTTTCTGATTCACTGCGGGGATGTGGGTCATTTTAGAACTTTTCACCCTTTCATCGTAATGCCTTAGAGAATAAAATGGATCCATCACCCGAACTTACGCAAAGCGCTCCGGCCAATCAAGGTGGCGCAGGGGATATGGGGAAAATCTTTTTGAGTAAGAATTTGATGGGGAAAATAATGTAGGAAGTTACTGAAACGAGAAAACGCCATTTTGCTCCCAATGAAGAATTTCTTTCTCTGCAAAAGGTTAAAAATGAAAGATGCAAGGTCCACGTATTCCAAACGCATAAAAGAAGAACTAAAATCATTTCCCATCCATTGAAAATAGGTAAAACATTTTAATGGCAAAGCAGACTAAGGAAATTTTGATTAAAAACGTCGTGGGAAATGAAAATGAGCATCTGAGGAGTTTAAAACACGAATTTCTTCTATGGCAGGGCTCCAATTTTCACGAAATTAGATTTGAAAGGGTGGGGAAAATTGAGAGGATAATAATTGGCTCCTTCTAGGGATGATTTGGCAAAGGAAAGAGGTAAAATCAAGAGCCTTAGAGAATGCAGGTAATCGAGATAGAAAACAGTGTCTTAGCCAGTGGGGAACGGAGTCAAAAAGAAGCAATACCAACACAAAAGAGAACACCTGAAAGGAAACCAACCAAAACAAAAACAAGGAAAGTAAAATGCTATACAAAATGTATAGAGGGACCGCCAAAACTCTTAGGTTTTGAACAACTTCAAAAATTGCCCACTATAAGGAAGTGGGAGAGGAGAACCATCCATGTAATCTAGGTAAAAAGAGTTCTCACCAGTAAAATGTCTAATTTTAAAAGGACCAAGCTAAAGGGAATCAAATTTACCATGGTTACCTCGAGGTTCATGTCTTTTATCCCTAAGAAGAAGCTGTTAGTGCAAAATCACAAGCACCCCGGATGCCGATTAGATTTCTAGGTTGATCACTCTTGCATCCAGTGTGATTGCACAACATGGAAACCTTTCTCCAAGTGTGGGACTTGCATAAATGAGAAAGGAATCTCCAAAGAAGGTTAGTTCTGCTCCTAAACTACCTGCCACAAGCTATTCCAGTGCAGGCAAGCTAATCTAAACCTAATCTAACCATGCCAAGGAGACAGAGAGAGAGAGAAAAGGGAAAAACAAGTAAAAGCCTACACTAAAAGCGGTGATACACCGAGAGAAGGAGAATGTTGAACACCTATCAAAAGCATGCCATGGAACAAAGAGAGGTGAGTAATGGGAAGGATGGATAGATGCATCATAGGCCCAAGGATAGATTTCACACAGAAAATGTCCCAAAACTCCATGAACACAGCTCCAAACCTGTAATGAACATTCAAACATGCACAAATACCTGCAATGAAGAGAGGTAAGAAGAGAACAAGCGAAAAACGAGCAAGGATGGACAGATGCATCACAAAACATGTTTTGTTGCTTCAGAAGTTTGCACAGAACATCATTTCAATAGTAAAAGGAAAAAATGCCATTACAGAGCAAGGGAGGAGGTTGAACTCCATTTTCAACCCTGGAGAAGAAAAGAAGGGAGGGCAGAGCTGAAAATATGAACAACTTGTAATCATATCTCTCCAAAATGAGCCAAATCTGGCTTTTACATTGCATGGGTCGAGCCCATGAGAGAGAAAATGTACAAAAATGTGGGAGCCCATTCCTCATTGATTGTAAATGCATTAAATCAGCATGGAGGACCTTACAAACCCATACCCTGTCATTTTGACCAAATGGGAGGAGAGTGCGACCCATTCTGTATTAAATTTGGTCAGCTTTGAAATGTCACTTCTGGCCATGAACACGCGCCAGAGATGTTTCTTGATTTTATCTCTCCAAACTAAACCAAAATACAATATTGACCCTAGAATCATGTAGAGAATTTCATCAGCTTTCCATTGATATAAAGAACGTGCAAATCCGAGCTCTGGATCAAAAGATATGGGGGTCTGAAGATTTAGGGCAAAAAAAACAGGCCGGAAAGGATATTTGAATTTTTTCCCCGCGCTTTGCCACCTAGATGACACGTGTCGGGTGCTGATTGGATGAGCAATTCTCTCTCCTCCACCTTTCCATGGGCTTCCCTTTGAAATTTCAACCTTTTTCATACTTTGGAAAAATTCTCATTTTCCCCGCGCCCGCCACTTGGGACACGTGGCATGCATTATTCGTTGTTGACAAAGTGCAGGGAAAACCTTTACCTTTTAGTTTTTGGCCAAAACTTTTGCTAAATTTTTTAAGTCCTCCCTGAGCTCCGCACTTCCCCCGCCTTAGGACACGTGTCCTGTGTCTATTGGCTCGGGCCGACCCTTCAAACCTCGCCCTTTGAACTTTTGGGCCCAAAAACACTTAGTCAAAAAAAAAATTATTGCGCCTCCCCTTGTGACACGCGTCACATTCTGATTCGTTGGCGGCTTTTCTAGGTCTTCACATCCCTCGTGTATTTTTGGCCCGGATGTCCCAAACCATCTGGGACAAATTTCTCCGATCCGCCCGATTCGGGCTTCCCTGTCCCTCTTTGAGGCGAAGACACGTGGCACATTTCCATTCACTCTCGGCTCTTTCGGCTCTCCGCGTCCCACGCGTACTTTTGGCCCAAATGTCCCAAATGAAAGTCCTCTGTTTGGCCGAACCAGGCTGGTTCGCATCCTCCACGTACATTTGTCCCAATGTGTGAAACAAAGACAGGCAATTTTTCCCTTTTCGATTGAATCACCTTTTCGCATCCTATGCGTACCTACGGCCCGAGATGTCCCGATTCTTGCTGTGTGGACCACCTAGAGGATTTTCGGCCGGTTCACACCTCGATGTCCCAACTGTCCCAAGGACCGCCTGGACTAGGACTTAGCCGATTTTTATGATTTTTACGCCCCAAGCTTGTTTTTGCAACTTTTTCACCCCTTTTTAGAACTTGCTCTTTTCTTCTTAGACGGGAGAGTTAGAAGGAAGCCGAGGGCACCCAAAAACATGATTTTTTTGCCTTGAATCAATCTTACTTGCTCGGGACTGAAGAATCTGATGCATGTTATCAAAATTACCACTGGGGGGTGAATTTTGGATAACAGTTTTGGCGACTCAGCGGGGTCATCTACCTGCTAGATGAAGTTACCAGTTGCCTGAAGCATCCATTGGGCATGGAGTCATGAGTTGTAGCCTGAAAACTGATCTGAACTTTGAAAAATTCCCTCTGAACCGCTTGAATCCCACCAGGACATGGAGTTGTTCTCACCAAAATGCCACCAAAATGGACTGTGCAAGAGCAAAACCAGCAGCACCAAAAACTATGTACAGAACTGAAAATCATACATGCTCCAAATGGAACATGCAGAGTGTGCACAAGCACTTCTTCTGCTGAAAGCAAACCTACCTATTCTATTCTAACTGGAAGCAAAGGCAAGCTAAACAAACCTTGCAATTGGTTGTGAGAAATAGCTTCCCTTTCTCAAAAGTGGCAGCCATGCAAATGATTTGGAGCTGAGTATGGTTGATTGGATGAGTGGAAAATCAACAAGAAGCTGGTCTTCCACCCAAATCATCAAGGTATCAGCTGAAGGAAAATTCAATACCTCTTTTAGTTGCTCTGCATTTGGATTGAAGAGGTATGACAGCTGATCCTTGGTACTTTGTAGCTCATCCTCATGCTCGAAGCAAGCATGGTGGTTGTGGCTTCTCCTTTGGCTCAATGAAGCCAAATACCGATTGGGAAAGGTTAGGTCCGTTTGATATGCCCATAGCTCTGATTTTAAACTCCAAAAATGGAGTTCTCTTGTAGACCCTCTTGAATGGATGGTGTGGAAGAAATGGTGAAATTCCTCTATCCTTTCTCTTCCTCCAATGAAGGACATGAAAGATTAAAATCTTCCAATCTTGGTTCCAAAGAGCTGCTATAAGATGTAGGCTACTGCAAATGAATGTTCTCCTTCATGACAGTAGACTCAAGTGTTTGGAATGTGGATGATGAAAGAGAGAATGGTTGAAACTCAACCGGCTCTTCTCCATCAAAACAGTCCTCCAAATCTGATAGATAAACTGCCTCATGGCTGTCCTGCTGCAAATGCTCCACTTCCTCCATGGTGTCTTCTTGATCTGTAACTTGACCACCATGGTTTCTTTCTCCCTCCAACATTGAGTTTGAGAGATCAAACTCCTCTTCAGTACTAGATCTTGAGAGAGGTGAAGTAGAAGGAAGAACTGAAGGTTCTCCTGTAGCCTGCTTTGTGCTCAAAGCCCTTGGATCTGCACTTTTCTCCTCCACAACTAGAATGTGCTCCTCTTCTTTTGGATCTGGAGCAGCTTCTCCTTCCTCCAATGTTTGAAGACATTCTTTCCCTTGATTGAACTCTTCCTCCAGTATGAAGTTTGCCAAGTCAAACTCTTCAATCTGCTGCTCTAGAGGACAAGTTGGGACTGCAAGATCTTCTTCTTCTGCTGCAACAAAATCAGTCCTGACCACCATTTGTTCTCCAACTCCCATCTCTTCTGAAGGCTTAACCATCAAGGGGATCTTTGTCATCCCAAATTTGGCAGCCCAAACCCTCAAGTTGTCTGTCATTTCTTTTCTTCTTGGCTCTTCTCTCTTTATCCTTGATGGTGATTTTTGCAATTTCTTCTTCCCCACATGGAATTAGGAATGCAAGAGGAGGGATGGGTTGTAACTCAATTGATTTGGCAATTTTTTGTGGTGGTGGAGGTAGAAACTCTTGTTTCCTTGGAGGAGGGGGTATTTTTGTTAGCTCTTGTGGAGGGGATGACTATTTGGAAGGAAAAAGGAAAGAAGAATTGAGGTGCGGTGGAAGACTAAGAGGTGGAGACATGGGATCAACATTTGGGACAGCGAGATGGGGAGTTTAGAATTTGACAACTTTGCTTTGAGATAAAATAGATTGGGAAAGAGGAAAAAGAAGGCCATGAGATGGCGTGCTTACCCATTGACAAGGTTGTTGAATACTCCTCTCATACACCTTTATTTTTCTTGATCCACTTTGCAAGCAATGGCAGCGTTGCAATCATGAAGTCAAGCTTCGCTAAGGGTGAAGTGTCTTGGAAAAGGGCCTCCCCATGGACAAGGAGTCCTGCTGACCAATTCTGAAAGCTCTCATTTGAGTTGTTGCTCTATTTGCACCATCTCTACCTCCATCTTTTGGATTTTCTCCAATAGACCAGCATCTTGCATCTAATTGTCTTCATAACCAGCATACTCTTGCTCTTGGAAAGCTCCGTAGCCAAAATGATCTTGGCATTGCTGCTCATATGGGTATGCATGCTGATTTGGAGGATTTGTAAAACATGTTGGAGGTGTGATAAACTGCTGTTGTTGAAAATGTGAATTCCATGATGGAAATGAAGTCATGATTGCACAACTTCATGGAATGGAAAAGAATGAAAGAGATGGAAAGAAGGATGGATGGGAATGGATGAAAAATAGGTCTGCAACTTCAGAAATGGGTTGCTGATCAGATGGAGTCACCAGATGTGTTTGCAAGTGCCTCCAAAGGCTGGAATCTTCACAGGAACACACCAACCTGCAAAAGATGAAAGTGAAGACCTCTAAGGTCCCACCGGGCGTGCCAAAACTATTAGTGCAAAATCACAGCACCCCTGGATCGTTGATAAGATTTCTAGGTTGATCACTCTTGCATCCAGTGTGATTGCACAACATGGAAACCTTTCTCCAAGTGTGGGACTTGCAGAAATGAGAAAGGAATCTCCAGAGAAGGCTGGTTCCTGCTCCTAAACTACCTGCCACAAGCTATTCCAGTGCAGGCAAGCTAATCTAAACCTAATCTAACCATGCCAAGGAGACAAAGAGAGAGAGAGAGAAAAGGGAAAAACAGCAAAAGCCTACACTAAAACGGTGATACACCAGAGAAGGAGAATGTTGAACATCTATCAAAACTACCATGGAACAAAGAGAGGTGAGCAATGGGAAGGATGGACAGATGCATCACAGGCCCAAGGATAGATTTCACACAGAAAATGTCCCAAAACTCCATGAACACAGCTCCAAACCTGCAATGAACATTCAAACATGCACAAATACCTGCAATGAAGAGAGGCAAGAAGAGAACAAGCAAAAAATGAGCAAGGATGGATAGATGCATCACAAAACACGTTTTTGTTGCTTCAGAAGTTTGCACAGAACATCATTTCAATAGTAAAAGGCAAAAACACCATTACAGAGCAAGGGAGGAGGTTTAAACTCCATTTTCAACCCTGGAGAAGAAAATAAGGGAGGGCAGAGCCGAAAAGATGAACAACTTGTAATCATATCTCTCCAAAATGAGCCAAATCTGGCTTTTACATTGCATGGGTCGAGCCCATGAGAGAGAAAACGTAAAAAACATGGGAGCCCATTCCTCATTGACTACAAATGCATTAAATCAGCATGGAGGACCTTATAAACCCATACCCTGTCATTTTGACCAAATGGGAGGAGAGTGCGACCCATTCTGTATTAAATTTGGTCGTTGAAATGTCACTTCTGGCCATGAACACGCGCCAGAGACGTTTCTTGATTTTATCTCTCCAAACTAAACCAAAATGCAATATTGACCCTAGAATCATGTAGATAATTTCATCAGCTTTCCATTGATATAAAGAACGTGCAAATCCGAGCTCTGGATCAAAAGATATGGGGGTCTGAAGATTTAGGGAAAAAAAAACAGGCCGGAAAGGATATTTGAATTTTTTCCCCGCGCTCTGCCACCTGGATGACACGTGTCGGGCGCTGATTGGATGAGAAATTATCTCTCCTCCACCTTTCCGTGGGCTTCCCTTTGAAATTTTGACCTTTTTCATACTTTGGAAAAATTCTCATTTTCCCCCCGCGCCCCGCCACTTGGGACACGTGGCATGCATTGGTTCGTTGACAGGGGCGCGGGGAAAACCTTTACCTTTTAGTTTTTCGGCCAAAACTTTTGCTAAATTTTTTAAGTCCTCCTAAGCTCCGCACTTCCCCCGCCTTAGGACACGTGTCCTGTGTCTATTGGCTCGGGCCGACCCTTCAAACCTCGCCCTTTGAACTTTTGGGCCCAAAAACACTTAGTCGAAATTTTTATTGCGCCTCCCCTTGTGACATGTGTCACATTCTGATTCGTTGGCGGCTTTTCCGGTCTTCGCATCCCTCGCGTATTTTTGGCCTAGATGTCCCAAACCATCTAGGACAAATTTCTCCGATCCGCCCGATTCGGGCTTCCCTGTCCCTCTTTGAGGTGAAGACACGTGGCACATTTCCATTCGCTCTTGGCTCTTTCGGCTCTCCGCGTCCCACGCGTACTTTTGGCCTAGATGTCCCAAACGAAAGTCCTCTGTTTGGCTGAAGGCTGGCGGTTCGCGTCCCCCTCGCGTACATTTGTCCCAACTGTCCTTAGCGTGCGAAACAAAGGCAGTAATTTTTCCCTTTTTCGACCGAATCACCTTTTCGCGTCCGCGCGTACCTAAGGGCCCGAGATGTCCCAATTGCTGCGTGGACGGCTGGAGGCTTTTTGGCCGGTTCGTGCCCCGACGTCCCAACTGTCCCAAGGACCACCTGGACTAGGACTTAGCCGATTTTCATGATTTTTTCTACCCCAAGCTTGGTTTTTGCAACTTTTTCACCCCTTTTTAGAATTTGCTCTTTTCTTCTTGATGGGAGAGTTAGAAGGAAACCGAGGGGGCCCAAAACATGATTTTTTTGCCTTGAATCAATCTTACTTGCTCGGGACTGAAGAATCGTGCATGTTATCAAAATTACCACAGGGGTGAATTTTGGATAACAAGAACATTGTCTCCCACTTGAAAAGTTTTGGGTTTAGCCTTTTTGTCAAATAGAGTTTTTACCTTGAGTTAATGAGTGATATTCTATCAACCGCTTGCAATCTATCTTCATTCAACTTACGGAGCTACATAATTCTTTTATCCAATGAATTGGTAAAGTTGGCATCCTTAATGGCCTTCATCAAATATAAGGCTAACAGTTCCAATGTCACTGGAAGCTGAGCTTCAACTCCATATACCACTTGAAAAGGAGACATTTCAATGGCTCTCTTAGGTGTAATCCTATCTTCCCATAAAGCATCATATAGTTTCTTATGCCAATTCCTCTTAGAGTCATTAACAAGCTTCCAAACAATGGTGACCAAGTTCTTATTAGTTGATTCTGCTTGCCCATTCCCTTGGGGATAGTAATCTGAAGAGTGGGCAAGGGAAATGCCATAGCCATAGTAGAAATCCATCATCTCAACAAAAGAAAAATTGGAAGCATTTTCAGTGACAATCTTGTTTGGTATCCCAAACCTTATTAAGATGTTCACCTTGATGAAGTTGTATACTACTTCAGAAGTAGTACCTTTAAGCTGGAATGGCTTCTACCCACTTGGTGAAATAATTAGTGGCGGTCAAAACATGAGTATGTCCTATACTTGAAGGTGGATTGAGTGTCCTCATGAATTCCAAACCCCGTTGTTGAAAAGGTTCCTCAATCACCACTGGTTTGAGAGGTAAAGCAACCAATTTCAGTCTTCCAATAAAGGTTTGACATGCTTCACACTTGCCTACCCACTTTGATGCATCTTTGAACAAGGTAGGCCAATAATATCTAGCACGAAGGATTTTGTGGGCCATGACAATGAGAAGAGAAATGACCTCCACAAGCCCGGTCATGAAATTCGAGAACAATTTCTTTTATTTCTCTTTGTCAACACATTTCAAAAACCTTTCATCTATGCTTTGTAACACCTTGATTTTTGTAAGTTATCATGGTAATTACTTTACATAATGTTGTGCTTGCTGAAATGAAGATAAATATGTTAAGACACATCTTTTGATCTTAGAGGAATGTGTTGCTGATCGGACCCTTGTTTGTTGTAAGTTGATACTTGGGATAGAAGTTACTATTGCTTGTGTGATTGCTAATGAGACTTGATATGGAAACTAGTTAATTAAATATTAGGGATTAAACCCTAACCAACCCCTAAGTTTTATCTTATACCCTAACTACTATCCTATATGGATTTTAGATTTCATAAGGAGAAAATAGATATAAATTCCATTAACCTATGAACTAGGCGGATGACCTAGATAAGGACTATTAAAATCCTAAACTAATCCTAACCTAAGGAAGGGGATGCATAGACCCATGTGGATGGAAATGATAAGGAGAGGGGAGGTAAGAAATTTATTAGGACAATAAATAATGTCCTTACAAGTTTCGGTGCCAAGTTTTGGCGGGAACAAGAAAAAGTTGGAGGCATCCAACTTGTAACACCTGACATTTGTAGTTACTTCCTCCCGAGCATACAAGTGTTGATATGTGATTTCTTTTGAAAGGATGTGTTCCCTTGATTGAGAAGTCATGCTTGATATGTCTTGTATCTTCTTTGCAAATTGCGAGATCTTTGGTGAGTCGAGAATATGATTGGACTCTTTTATTTCTTTCATTTTACACCGAGTTTAATCGATCTCGAGCGAATTATGGAGTTATCCATCTATAAGATCTAGCCTTGGATCGGTGGTATTGATCCAAGTGATGCTTTAATCTTATTCGTGATGAATTAAAATTATAGACCTTACACAAGTTGCGATGTCGGATGCGTTGAATAAGCTAGTCCGAGTATAACTCGGTGTGATCGTGTTAAATGAATTGGTTCCCGATGTCGTAATATATCGGAAGGTCTTGATCGTGGACCAGGTAATAATTCAGTTACATATAATTCAATAGCCATTTGGCAGGGCAGAGTAAACCCTATTCGTGAATGTATGTTGTAGGTTCTTTTTCTGAGCATATGAAATGTTAGACCTAACTGGATTTATTAAGGTTAGTAACCTAAAACTAAACCTAACCTAGGGGTTAGATTAGTGTTAATCTAACCTAGACCTAGGCTAAGAGCTAATGTTCTAAGTTAGTATCTATGTGCTAAGAGGTTAGACTAAGTGTTAGCCTAAATCCTAACCTAAGTTACTAACCTAACTAATGAACAAGGAGGAAAGGGGACATATGGAAAGGTGTGAACCATGGGCGGCAGTTTCTATGTCATTAAATGCATGGATAAGCATGAGGGACAGGTAATTTGGTGGAGGTTTTTAAAACGGCTAACTTGAGCCGACGTGGCAGGTCGCCAAAGTTGGAAATGGTCTTTGATGTGCATTTGTCCATCGCCAACTATGGCGGTCGGTGGCAATGGAGATTTAGCGGGAAATTTGGAGAGCGCCATTTATGAACTCGGTCTTGAGCTCGGGTTTCACGGGAAGGCATGCAAAATGGAAAGTTAATGGTTTGTTTGGTTTTTCAAGCGCTCCGGTTTTCGCTCTGCTCATGCATTCACCGGTTCTTTTGATCTTCTTGGAGTCAGCATGGCAAATTTGAGTGTAACTCGCTCTTTTCTCTGGCAAGGAAAATTTATAAGTCATGGTAATAGCAAAATTTTGTTGGTGGATCTAACTTGGAAAAGGAGGAGAAGGTTCGAGCTCTTTCAGTGGTCTGCTTCGAAATTTTAAGCAAATAACCAGGCATGTTAGGCCCTAACCTTTAAAAATCTTGCTCTCTTTCAAATGATTTCATTAGAACAACTCTGTTCAGATGATTTTTGGAATTAGATGGTTTTTATGGTAGCTTGGGGTGATCTTGTTACTGTATCTTCTTGCTGGTTCGATTTCTCAATTTAACCCCTGTTGGGTGTGTATTGTATTTCGAACTGTTGCTCTATTTTTATTGTGTTTTGCATTCAGGCGTAAGTCTGTGAAATGTATGCTTGAATGTATACTGGGCCTGCTCTGTGAGAGCCCATGAATTGTTCTCTTGATGGGTACAGAGCTACTGTTAATACTTGTTGTTAATGCTTACTATTGATACTTGTTGTTAATGCTTACTGTTGATGCTTGTTGTCGATAATGGTAGGAAAAGATACTTGTGGACTTTTGATTGAATGTTCAGTATAACTCGACTTCCTTGTAAGTTCTGTCGTGGTTATTATAGATGGTGGTTACAGAATCCTGTTGGGTTTCGCTAAGATATTTAAAGTTATTTATGAAAGGATAACTTGTTGTGTTACAGTATTTCAATGCGACCTTGTTGAAGTTGTTTTTCCCTTGCGTTGAGGTTATGGGATTCAACCCGTTGATAGTATGCAATATATATATTTATTGTATTCAAAACGACTCTGTGGAGTCCATTGAATGATTCGTATATTTTGGACCACTGTTGAAGCTATATATTTATATTTGAATATTGGTAATTTGATTTTGTCAGAGTCTTGAAGGAGTAACAGGTAATGCGACCTCTGTTATTTTGTAATGAATTTTGGTACAGACTCTTTGGGTGTACTTTTACGTTTCCCATCTGTGAAAGCTTGAGTGAAAAATATTGAAGAGGCTCAGTTGGGATTCCTTGTTGCGAAATCAGTATTAGCTTTTGTATAAGCCTGATTTTGAATGTTTACCATTGTTGGCAGTTGGAATCATTAACTATTATTTATCTTGTTTACTGTTGTTCGGATTCAGTTGAATCCTTGATAGGTAGCTATAGTATCTGCCTCTATTTAAGCTGATTGGTACAGTTGTTGTTTTTGGCACTGTTGGGTTCCTTGAGTATAGATAGATATCATGTATCTTGGCTCTGTGAAAGTGGGTCGTGAATACCATACTTCAAATTCTGAATGCGTCCAGATGTGAATATGGTATATTATGTTTCCTTTCTGATTATTCCAGTTAGATGAGGCTGTGCATGTTGCGGGAATGTTGTAAGATTATCTCTGCATAGTCTTAGGGAAACATCAATTGCTTAATGTCAAGAAGTCCATTGTTGACTGCGATAAAATAGAAGTTCTCGATTTCGACCTTGGGTCTAAAAGCCTTACAGTGATTAGAAAGGACTAGAATGGGCTGTAGGTTGATGTAAGGGATTGTTGGCGTGTTACGTCTTCTGTCGCATGGATATCAATTCTTGAGTTTAATTGAACTTAGGAGTTGTCGACTGCACCTCAACAGGCAATGGCTGTGATTATCTTCTTGTTTGTCGCTTCGTGTGAGAGGTCATGCAGAGTCTGTTTGGTAGATAGTCATCACTGTTTGGTGTGATAGCTACTGTACTGTAGTTTGTTATATTTTAAACCTTAACAAAACAGTGGTGCTTTGGTGGTCTCGTCTGATTTATTTGTATGTGTTTAAGGTGAATGCTTTGCTCTTGGAAAGACGGTACAGTCATGAGCTAGTTATGAGGGAAATATGTATGTTTCGTTTATTTCTCTTCTGTTATAAAGTATAGGTTGATATAATTGTTGATCTAACTTTTGGAATTGTTCTATCATTCTGATGGAATCATGAAAGGTTATTCATTTATTATGTTGAATATATTAGTCCGTCGGATGTTGTTGTCCTTGGGATTCAGATGGATAGTTGGTTAGATGTATTTGTCTTCTTGGTCTCTAACGTTTTGATGAAATATTGGAAAGGTATACGTGACTATTTAGTGACTATAATATGAGCTACGCATTTATAGTCATGTTGTTTTACAAAAGCATAGTACGAAATGTGTTTACTTGTTTGGTGTTTTGATCTCATTTAAACGGGGTGTTTAATGAAAACAATTGATGGATTGCAATTGTTTTAAAAGTTAGTGCTTATCATGCTCGATTCAGAATGACCCATGTTGACAATTTTTGCAGATGGATGTCGTAAGTGGTAAAAGCAGACGGATCTGATAGGATGATCAGATTGTTTAATTTGATTTTAAGTTGAAATACAGCTTGATTTTCTAAATGTACTATATGTGGAAAGATGTTCTTTTTTCCGTAGAGTATTGTATCAAGTATATTGAATGCATAAAATGTATTTGATTAGTTCGAAAGGAACGGAAATTGATATTTGTTACTTATGTGTTTGTATTCTTATCTTGATAGTTTGACCTTTTCGGTTCAAATATCTTGAGAGCATTGTTATTATTGTATAATTTGGAGACTTTTGTGATTATCAATGTAAGCTTAAGAATATGAGGTCTGAATACTTATGATTGTTTAGAAATTCTAGTGTGTTCTATCAAAAGTTTAATGGAAATATAGATCATTGTCTTACTGGAAACTAGGGTTAAAATAAACCTAAGCGGGATGCTAAACAAGTGAATTAAATTATTAATTCCTAGTCTTGATTAAACCAGACAACGTGTAATTGGAATCTTAATCACTATATCTCGATACTTATAAGTAAGATATAAGTTCAGTTATGAGAACTGAATTAAACCTAAATGGGGTTCAGATGGCAATCTCATGTGAAGTTTATGAGTTATTGTCCAGTTTCGTTGATTTAGAATTATGTATATTCTATGAACTCCTGGATGGAACCTTAGTCTTAATAACTTCTCTGTGTAAAGGGTTTTATTAAGAAAGATCATTCTAGGTGAGGAACCCTGGGATCGAGAAAGGCTAACCTTAGGGGAACGTCTTTTAATATAATTTAACTCAGCGTATGTAACACTTTTTAACAAGTAGATCTTTTCGAGGCGGATTTAAAGGTTGACGGCACAAGTCAACTGCAGGGTTGTACCTTCGAGAAGATTAGGATCTTCTCGAAGATACAACAATGCAGGTGACTTATGATGACACCCTTTGCATTGATCATTAAGATTTACATCTTTAACTCGAACAAGTTACTCTGGGACCGATTAGGAATGTGGTCACATTATATGGCTGCCTAGGAGACTCGGGGTATCTTGACACACTAGTTTAACTAGGGTTGGCCCAGTATGTCATCTTATCCCTAGTCCTCGAGTGCATCCATATAACGTTGCCACCTTACTAATCTGTTTCCGAGTGAATAACTTGGGATAAGGGGGACTGACAGAAGTCAGTATAAGACATTCCATATAACATAAGAATGGGGTGAAGGACATATTCCAGTTGATTGAGTATGGCATTAAGGAATACGAGACATAAGCGATATGTTTCAAATCTTTGGCCAAAGTATCGCAAATTTGCTGATTGCGTTGTCTGAATCACTGGTCTAAGGGATGAGATGCCGATGAATAATGGTAACAATTATTCGATTAGGTTCCTCGGGGCCAGAACATTGAATCCCAGAATAGGGAAGAGAACCGCGAGAGTGAAGGGTTAAATGAAAACTCCAACTCTTATTACTCATGAATAGATCGGTAGATTTCCGAGTCATGGAATGAATAGATCGGAGGTACTCCGAGTCATTACAGTTGCATATGGTTATCTGTTATAAGAATGGTTATTTGATTTGTGAGTTCTAAATTATGTATTTAGAACCTGGAAGCATTTATCAAAAAAAAAATTGACTTGTTCTAATGTATAAAAATGAGGTTGTTACACAACGTACTAGCTAAGTGGCTAAAAAGGAATTACATGCAAAATTTGAAAAAGGAAATTCGCCAACCTGAGTCGGTGGTTGCGTGAGGAAAAAGGAAAAAGGAATGCATTCAATGCATTAATTGTCTTGGTCTTAGTGACCAGCTCGCCTTGGAAAGAGGAATTGTGAGGGAAGTTTGTTTGTTGCTGTGCGCATTTGGATTTTAGTTGCTCTGCATTTTGTTCCTCCATGGTTCTGTCGAACCTGCTGTAATTTTTGGTTATTGATTCTGTCTTGGGAGAAGCCGAGGGCTATTTTTAAGCCTGTGGAAGTAGGTGACTGTTTGGAAAGCTTTACTACTGTCGCCGTGGAGAAGAATAGCTCCTGTGGGCGTGGTTTTCTTCGAGCTTCAAGAAAGATTAGCAGGCATGTTGAGCCCTTCTCCTTAAATCGTTTTGCTCTTGTTTAAGCGTCTCATTAAAACAACCCTGTTCTTATGATGGGTGTTTTAGTTAAATAAAGTTGTTGAATGTTTGAAGTGAATTTCCTAGTGGAATCGTTTTCTTTTTGATGAATACGGTTTGGGTTTTTCTTGCAATGAGAGTAAAAGGAATGGGATTTTTCCTTGCTGTATGAGTTCTTATTTTGACAGTGTTGGGTTTCCTTTACAAAATGAGTAAAACAAATGAAGTTGTCCTTGTTGTATGAGTTTTGTTTTGACAGTGTTGGGCATCCGTTTCTATTACCCAATATGGGTTCGATTTGATGAATGTATTAGCTATACGAGTATTGTTTTATGAGTTTTGTGCGTGAAAACGATTTGGGAAAACAAAATCGTGATAATGTTGATGAACTGTTGTGTGAGTTATTTCTCCTAGTTGCTTTACATTGCATTGATTACGATTTTACCTAGGACAGGGAATTCATTTCATCGTCTTACCCTTGCTGGTTAAAAACGTTTTAATATTTTCTTGTGAAATGAAGACCGTGACTGGGTTTTGGAGAAAATAAATTGTTTATGAACTGAACTTGAATATTTGAGGAGTGAGTAAAATGTATTGATATCTTTCTTAAATATTTTGAAAAGTATATAGATATATAAGTAACAGAGATGTTTATTCGAACTCCTTCAATGTAATCGGCTGGAACTGAACTTGAATAGATTCTTGTTCTTGTAAAAAAAAGGGGGTTTCTCACTTATTTCAGCTAAATGATGGTAATATGTTTGCCGTACATTTACTCATTTCAGACTAAGCTGGGTATGACTGTTTTTAGCAAACACGTATGTTTTTATATATATAAAAGTATATATCCAATTCGCAATCTAAACTCTTTGTTGTTTCATCAAGACTGAACTGAAGTGGAATTCTTACTTTAAATGTTTGAAAAATGATTCCTTTTACTATTATGATAAGAATCATGATTTCGTAGCTAGCTGTACATTCTTGCTTGTTCATGCCTAGCTGAAATGTTCATTTTTTTGTGAAACATTTTGGTTATAAAACTAGCTGTACATTCTTGCTTGTTTATATCTGGACGAGAAAGTCCATTGAGAGAAATATATGAAAGGAAATGATTGCATTTTGAGGTTCTTTTGGTACTAATGCTTACGGACCAGTTGCAATGAATTCTGGTCAATTTTCTGGAAAGGTAGATAGTGGGTTTTGAATACTGAAATATGTTTATTCAGAAGGAAACACACTAGTGGATCAGGTCTGTTCTAACTAGTGAATATCCGGTTAGACAGTAGGAAGAGGTAATATGATCCTCCTTTTATTCGATTATTGATTTTCGTTCATTTCTCTTTGGATTGTTATCATTGATTGATATCACGTTTGAATTAAAATTTCTAAATGTGATTATGAGGAAAGGAAAGAGAGTGTGAATGGATAATTAAATTAATGATCATTTTCTCTCATACAGTTAGAAATCTATAATTGTTATGGAACAAATTTCGTATTGCTTGGGTTAAGCATTTGTATTTAAATTCTGTTTACTTTCCTCTTCAGCGTTTGATTGTTTGAGATTAGACAAGTTGTATGAAAGGAAAGGAAAATGGTTCTGCTGGAAGTTTTATTTAAAATCTAATTGTGAATCTTCCTCTAACTAATGTAGGGGAAAGGAATTGATAGCATTATGTTAGAACAATAGTTGCATAATTGTATTTTCAGTTCTTACGGATGTTGTAATCTGGAAATGTTTGAAGGAAATTACTTCTTGTTATAAGTATTCGGAAAGAGGACAGTAATCCTTTAACCGATTGGGATGGTAATTAGATGATTAAGTTGATATGTTGTTCATCCTTTTTGGTATTTAATTCTTGAATGATGTTCATATTAACATTTCATAAAAGCAGGTTCTTTTATTGAGACGAGTTAATTAAAAGCACCTCATTTTAAAGACAAGTGCTTAATATGCTCGGTTCAATAAACTGACCCATGCATGTAATTTCTGAGATGAAACTTGAGTATAAATGAAGACATGGTTGTTTTTTCGATACTTCTTTGATTAATCGAAGATGGATAGTATTGATAGCTATTACTCCTCCACGAGGAAATGAGAAAGGAAGAAGTTACATTCTTCTATCTTTATGAGTTGTAATGTTGTTTGATATAAATAAAGTCCAAATGTCGTTTGGATCGAAATTGTATGATTGAAAATCTGATGGATGAATACAAGTAAAAGTGTGATATTTTCAATAGCTGTATCAGTTTGATATTGTTGAATAAGTTTGAGAATATAACATTATTCCTTGACTTGGAATTATTCAAATGTTAATGGATGAATTTAAAAGGAAATAACATCTATTCCTTACCTGAATGCAACTTTTACGTTGAAATGTGCAATTAGTTCATACTTGGGTTAAGATGAATTTTAAATTGACATCAAAAAGGATTTAGGTAAACATGATCTCTTAATTGAAAGGTATTCAAGATTAGCTTGAAATCTAAGGAATATCAAATAACTTAGAGCAATGAACCTTATATTTAGACTAAGTTAATAGCCTCGAATGTTTAAAATTCAGAAAATAAGGATATGGGAAAACATATCTATTGTTAACAGACCTTAACTATGTAAGGTTAAGGAGGATAAATGAATAAATTCATTTAAAATTAGACCTCGTTTAAATGACGTCTAATAAGATGGAATTCTGAATTTGTTTACAGTTGTGGAAAACTTGGTTAAGTTTAATAGGTTAAACTTATTAAGTTTATCGATAATGGGCTGATTAGTCCAAAGATTAAGAAAGGAACCAAGTAAAGAAAATGCAACCCTTCGGTACGAAGGAGGAGATGCGTAGTAAGCTAGAAGATGGATTAAGTCTCTCTTAGCTACATACCACTGTAACAAGAACGAGAATAAAGGATCAGCATGGCTGCTGAAAGTTGATCTTAAATATTAAGATTATAACCAAATCACAATTGATCTGGATGTGTACACTGATGAGAGGATTTCGTAGGACATTGACATACGCCGGCTCTGATATAGTGTCTTCATGAAGGCGGGGCCTTCATGACGACACAATGTTATAGCCGACATATTACAATGCCCTCCCGAATTAAATCATCAAATTTACATAAAATTTGGATACTAAGTTCTTAGATGGGGATAGGAATGTGATCATGCATACGAAGTGACTCAGGAGGACTAAAGGTAACTAGACACACGGAGTCGCCTAGGGATGACATCGTATGTCTGCGTATCTTTAGTTACCATGAGTAACTTCCTATACTGCGTTCATATTGCTAGTTGGGGATTAGAGCTTGACCTTAAACGAAAGGACTAGAAGAGACCAGGAAAGACCATTCTAGATAATGAGACAAAATGAGGTGAAGGATGTATTCCAATGATGTGTACCATATCCGGGGAATATGATCATGCAAAGCATGTGAAAATCTTTGGCCAAAGTATCGCAAGTCTTTGGTTGTGTTGTCCTAATCACCTAGTTTAAGATGCAGGATGTGAGATGAATATCAATGAATGAGATATTCAGATAGGCTTCTTAAATGGATCACTTCGATAACCGGAAATGGTAAGAGAACCTTGTATATTTATTATACTATGCATGAATTAACATGAAGGATCGGTAAGTCGCCGAGTCATGAAATGAGAGATCGCTGAAACTCCGAGCCATAAAATGGGAGATCGGTAGTTCTACGAGTCATTTACAGCAGCATATGGTATCTGTTATATGATTGAATGGCACTGAATGTGTGTTCCATATTGCAAATATGTGAACAGAGAACATTAGTTTTAAAAGGAAATTGTGTGATCCAAACTGCATCAATTGGACAGAGAACAATTATTAAAACTTGAACGTGTGTTTGAATTGTATAATTCATAACAGGGAACGTTGTATAAAAAAATCCCTTGTTCTAGTATCTTAAAATGGGGATGTTACATCTGCCTTGTTTGAACAATGCATTTTCCCACAACACATATTGTGTAGACCTTAATTTGATGGCTATCTTATCCTTGGCACTCAAATGGGATGGACATTCTCCATTACTAAGAAAGTGTGTAATGTTATCATACCATTCATCAATTGAGCTAAGGAAAAGAATAACAGGGATATCAACTTCCTCCTTGGACGGTTTGGCATCGGCTCCTTCAAAGAATGAGTTCACATAAGCCCTTTCCTCAAACTAGCTTGGTGGGTTTGATGTCAAGATCATACTCCTAAACTTTGGCTACCCAATTACCTCTCTTGGTTCCAAATTCTTGTTCTATAAGAATGTATTTAATACTTGTATCGAGCACAAACATAATAGAATGAGATTTGAGGATGTAAAAATGAAAGCTGCTTCATAGATTTGACCACTACAAAATCATGTTTCTCCATCATGGTGTACTTCACTCATGGGATTTCAAAATATAACTCATGAATGCTATGGGGAGTTTATGACCTTCATCATTCTCCTGGGTTAACATAGAAGCTACAAGTACTTTCAAGAGTAGCATAGTAATAGATAATGAAGTATTTGCTATAATCGGGGCATGCCAAGATTAGAGTCTTTACTACTGACTCTCTTGATGTCTACAAATGCAACCTTTCCTTCGAGGACCAACCAAAATTGTACTTCCCTTTCATCATGTGGGCTATGTTCAAAGTAATTTTAGCAAAATCAGGTATGAATCTTCTTAAGAAGTTGATCTTGCCAAAGAAAGAGTGCACACCCTTCTTGCTTGTGGGGAGAGGGATTTGTTGAATCATTTGGACTCTTTCTGGATCAATCTTGATTCCCTCCTTAGAGACAATGTGTCCCAATAATTTTCCCTCGGTGACACAAAAGATAGATTTCTTGGGATTCAAGGAGATGTCATTCTCTCTACACTTTTGGAGGACAGTTTCAAGGTGTTGGAAATGATCAGCTCTGGTTTTTGAAAACATAGTCAGATCATCAAGGTATACAACTATGAATTTTCCCTTGAGACTACCAAAGGCTAGGTCCATTGCCCTCTAAAAGGTGACACCAAGCATTGATGATGCCAAAAGGCATTCTCCTCTAAGTAAAGGTGCCCCAAGGAGTTGTCAAAGGCGGTCTTATGCTAATCTACAACACTTACTTCTACTTGATTATATCTTGAGAATCCATCAAGCATGGATAGCATTTTTGAACCTGTAACAGCCTACAACACTTGATCCATTATGGGAGAGGATAATTATCCTTCAAAGAGGCTTGATTAAAATTCCCAAAATCAACACAAATCCAAATTCACCATTCTTATTCCTAACATCCATAATATTAGCAATCCATGTTGAATGGTCAATGGGTAAAATGATCTTAGCCTTCAATAACTATTGGATCTCTTGAAAGATTGTATCGAGTAATTTTAGGGTTATATTGCCTCTACTTTTCCGAAGGGCTTGATCCAGGTTTTAGAGATCCCAAGTTTTAGAGGAATGAAATGTTACATCTCTTTTGGCTGAAAATCCTTGAGGTCATCATAAGAATATGCAAGAACATCAACAGATTCACCGCTTTCTCCTCTCCTCTTGTGTGCGTACTTTCCAATGTTTACCAAAGCATGGGTTCATTAAGACTCCCAATGTTTATCTTTTCACATCAAGTAGGATATTGAGCTCCTTTGGAAGTTTTGGAATTGATGTACCTATCATGTTTATCAAATAACTCTTCCAAACTTACCAGCCCTTTAGGTATCTTATTACCTTTCAATTTTATGCAGCCATCATGATCCATTTATTCTTTGTTATCTTCTTCATCTAGGGGTACACACTCTCTAGGAAGATTCCCACTTCCTTCAAAGTCCATATGGTCAAAATTATCTCTAAGTTCAAGGAAAGAAATAAAGTGTTGATCATCATTAAAGACATCAATTGTTTGCATTGTTAGGCACACTAGGCCTATGAATCATCTCAATGGTGAATTTATCTTGGGAGAAATCTGGATGAGGGATCAGTAGGGACCCCAAGAAAGCTAAGTAATCAGCCCTATTGTTTCTTTCCTTAGCATGGCTTCAATGGAAAAGGCATCAAGGAACTTAATGGAATCCCAAACCAGATTCCTGTAATGTTTCAAACTTCTATTCTTCACTTGAAAGAGATCTCTGACTTGTTTTACAATCAGCTCTACATCTCCACGAGCAAGGATATTCTTGATCCCCATCTCTTTTTCCATGCTTAAACCAAGGATGAGAGCCTCATACTCATCTATATTATTTGTGTTTTTGAATTGGAGCTTGAAGGAGAAAGGATGAATTTTCCCTTCAGGATAAATAAGCACCACACCAGCTCCAGAACTAGCTGAGGAGCAACTCCCATCAAATTCCAAAATCCAAACGCCATTAGGATCAAGAAGCACTTCCTTATGATGGTTAGCCTCATCTTGTGACATGATCATGTAGTTACCATGACCAATGTCCTCATAAAGTATTTGTGCCTTTGGGTCATCTGTTTTTTGCATGATATATTTAGTTTGTTTCTCAAGCAGTAGCTTCTTCATTTTCCCATTCACTGGAATAAGAGCATGTGACCAATCCATCATGATTTCTCCTCCAACATCTTTGCAAAAATTTCTACTTAGCAAAGCATGCCGTAGGAAGGGGGAATATCAGCTACCAAAATGGTGGCTAAAACTCTCTTCTCTGGCAAAGCAACAAAGGCTACTTGTGCATCCTTGATCCTTCCAACAAATAGAACTTCTCTACTTTCCATTGAGTAACATGAACCAAAAGTGTGGGTTAGGGTTAAGCCTAGGGCATGAGCTACCTTACCAAGCATCACATTATCTGAAGCACCGAAACAATAACATAATTTTTGAGTTTGTGGCCGATTATGAGGAGAGTGATATAAAATGGTTTGATCTTCTCATCAAATGAAGTGAGTGCTGCCACAAGGCTTGGTTGAGATGAAGGAGAAGGAGTGGGAAAAAAACCTTTGGAACTAGGAGATTAAGGCTTAGATTTGGAGTTTATAAAGTCTACCATATTAGAAAAGGCCTTGGGATGGGTTTGGTAGAATTCACTTCCGAGATCCGGATCTTAGTTTTCTTGAGATGGGGAATAATGTCAAAAGAACTAGAGGTAGATGGAGCATCTTTGATAGGAGTAGATGAAACTTTTGACTTATCAACTCTATCATTTGAAGAGAAAAAGTTTTAGGAGAAAAACAAAGGAGGAAGGACCAACAGAACTTACCTTGGGTGTGGAAGAAGTTGGAATAAGAGCTCCTCTCCTTGTAATCACTAGAATGACCGTAGGAGGTTCATTAGATCTTTTAGTATGTTGCACAACTTTCTCCTTCTTGTTGGCTTGCTCACGAGTCATGATAGCATATGATTCATTTTTCATCTCTGTAACTCTTTCTTCATAATCATCCTCTTCATCTATACCTTCAATACTTGAGAAAATGGACATGAGATCCACTCAACTCTTATAATTCTTCATTAGCTTTCTCTTCATGTTCTTCATGGATTTCATCCTCCTCCTTGTCATTAGGCTCCAGCACTTCACATGTTGCATTAACTGGAAATTTAACATGTGGGCCTTCAATTTCCAATCTAGTCTGAGGAGAGGGCAACCGATTCCTGGGTTGAAATTTCTTCCTAGGAACATCCTGATAAGGAGCATGTTGGGCTAACTACTTCTTGAGAGCAATAAGATCATTAGCAAGTTTCTGTACCAACTAATCTACATTAGCTCTAAGAGAAGATGTGGAAGAAGGAGATGCTTTGGATTTGGATGATTCTCTCCTTAGCTTGCCAGACATGATCAGATCATCTTCAACACTAACAGAAAATCTCTAATCAGCATCTAAAGTGGCAAGATTATCTCTTCTAAGTGCATAGCTCACTTCAAGAAGTTGGGCATTAAGGAAGAAACATTTCTGAATCTGATCCACATGGTGTGTGTTTTGTGGGATCTTGTTAACCATCCTATTGAATTTGGCCACAAATTCCCTCATGGGCTCATGTGACTCTTTCTTGATTTGAGAAATCTAGGCCAAGAGGGCATGTACATCCTCAGCAGGTTTGAAATGCTACTCAAACTAGGTCATCATGGTGTTCTAATTGGTGATGGATCCAAAGCAGGGAGATGATAAAACCAATCAGCAGCATTATCTTGCAATGTCTCTACAAAAATTCTAACAGAGATATCCTCATGTTCAACTCCAAGAACACCACAAGCAATAATGAAGGCCGCAATATGCTCATCTGGATGAACCTTCCCATCACCTCTGAATTTAGGGAAATTATTTCTATTTCCTCTAGGCAATTCATGCAATGGTTGGGGAAGAGCAAGAGACACAACCCTTTGGCCCCAAGGTAGAGGAGCTGCCATCCTTGGAAAGATTTTTTGGAGAGGAATTGAAACACCAATGAGAATCAAAGCATGCAAATTAGGACTAATTTGATCTTGAGGGATGTCACTCCCAAAAGTTTTGTCTCTGGCAGGAGGAGTGCTTGCAGATCTTGTTCCTTTTATTTTTCTTGATGAAGGGAGAGAGAAACCTTGATGATCTAGAATTTGGAAATGAGGGTCTTCTTCCCCAAGGGTTCTTCTACCCCGAGTGTATCTTGGAGTTTCTAGATCAAAGATGATCAAGAAGTTATTCAAAAATGAAATCCATTTGCAATAAATTCCCCAATGAGTCACCAAAAACTATTGGGTTTCAAAATGGAACAAGGCTAGAAACCACATTCAGGGGACAAACGTGTCCCTCCTCTTTAATGGGAGAGGTTCCCTTATTGAAATCTGGAAAAACAAATGTACAAATCTATAACTATCAATGTTTGGATCCTGGTATCCTAGAGTGTTTTCATACTCAAAAGATTATCAATCAGAAGGAATGGAATAATAAAGAGATGGGAGAAGGAAGAAAAAAACAATGCTTTTGGGAAATATAGATAGCAGATTATCTCCCTACTCACATTGAACCAAGAAAATATAGAAAAGGATCAATTACTTCACCACCGATGTAAATCTGTAGACACAAAGTTTCTATTGAATGCAAAACAAATGATCCATTGAACTAGGCGAGATACAAAGAGAGATAATAGAGGAAATAAGAAAGAAAGAACTTTTGTATTGAATTACTTCAGAATTTACAACCTTCCCAAAAACAGAATATCTTTTCCGTGGCCAAAACCATGTTCTTATAACAATCATGTACATCCATACTTTTCCGCAAGAAAAGAATATCTAAAAGGAATAATGTTTATTGCAGATCCACTTTTGGAAAGTGACATGAAATAAATGCACTCGGGAAAACCAAAGGTTCAAAAAGGTGAATATTTCGTCACTTGAGCATGATTACTTTAGCGCAGTGGGCATCTCATGATTTTCTTCTTCATGTGGTCCTATCATTTCTACCTTTTAACAACTTTCATAGCACTCAAGTGCTTACTTGGTAATTTTTCTCCTTTTTATTGCGTATGCTCGATAAACTCCATTTTCTGATGATCAAACTTTACATCCCTTTAAAATTATTGATTTGGCTCCACAATAAACCAAAAATGCATCTCATGGAGAAATGACAAGGATACAGAGAAAAAGAATGAAGAATGATCCATTTTTGCATTTTATAGAGATTTGGTTCGTTAATGGCATTAAAAACCAGATGAGTGCATTTGGCTATCTTTTCCCCCTTTTTCCTTCAAATTTGGACCCTACACATGGCAAGATCCAAGCAACGACGGCCCCGGGGAGAGATCTACATTTCCTGACATTTGGGAGAAAAACACAATTTCTCATTTCACTCGCCCTTTGCAGCTCCGCCAAAGGCTAAACATGTGGCACCATCTCGGGGTGGCTAAGGAAATGTGGTTCAAATTTTCCGTTTAAACTCTTTTTAACAAAAAGCTCAAATTCTCAAAAACCTCCATTTACTCGCTATTTTGATTTCATTCTTCAACATGTGGCATCACCTGACTGGTTGCAGGAATGCGCTTTAGTTTTATACTTTATCCACTTTTGAAAAGGGGAAAAATTCCAACCTTTCCCCAAAATTCCATGCCCCCACCGTTGACTTTTCAACGTAGGCCACGTGTCCCTTTCTGATTTGTTGCGGGCTTCAACTCAAAATTTATCCTTTTGCATGGGTGGGGCTACGGGTCATTTTAGAAATTTTCACCCTTTGTGGAAACAAAGCTAAAATTCCTAAAGTCCCCTTCCAGTCCACCAAAGCACATATGAACTAAAAAACGGCCATGTGTCCCTTTCTTATTCACTCCGGGGATGTGGGTCATTTTAGAACTTTTCGCCCTTTCGTTGTAATGCCTTAGAGAATAAAATGGATACATCATCCCGAAATTCCACCAAAACTACTCTAGCCAATCAAGGACTGGTGGGGATGCGGGGTAAATCTTTTCGAGCAAGAATTTGACGGGGAAAAGAACATAGGAAGTTGCAAGAAACGGGAAAACACCATTTTTGCTCTTGATGAAGAATTTCTTTCTCTGTAAAAGGTTAAAAATGAAATATGCAGGGTCCCACACATTCCAAACGCATAAAAGAAGAACTAAAATCATTTCCCATCCATTAAAAATAGGTAAAACATTTTAACGGTAGCAGACTGAGGAAATGTTGATTAAAAACGTCATGGGAAATGAAAATGAGCATTTGAGGAGTTTTAAACACAAATTTCTTCTATGGCGAGGCTCAATTTTCACGAAATTAGATTCGAAATGGTGGGGATAATTGAGAGGACAACAAATGGGCATAATGTTAGACACCCATTATGGATAACCGATGACATGAATAAAGCCAACATCTAATAGTAGTTGTATTTCTTCTTTAACTAGGATTGTGACCTTTGGGTGTATTTTACGGATTTTTGTTGAACATGTTTTGCACCGTGGTTGAGAATGATGTTATGCATGGCTATAGATGGATCAATACCAAGCATATCACTATAGTCCCATGTGAAGATGTCTGAATTTTTTTGAAGAACTTGTTTGATATCGTTTTCTCATCGTGTGAGAAAAATAGCTAAGAAAACCATTCGGGGTTATCATAAGTGTCGAGGTTATATTGAATGGTATCCTCATTGAGAAGAGTTGACCAATCCTTAATGTATGGGTTAGTAGGAATAGTATCAAGAGGATCGACATTATCAATAAGTGTATCAGACTCTCCAAAGTAGGTAGTAACATTAAGAAGTGATGGAGAATGCTTCTTATGATAAAAAGAAGGGAGGTGATTATAAACCCCCATGTATTCTAGAAGAGCGTCATCAGTAGCAAAATTTTCTAAATTAGCCCAATCGGTAGAAGTAAATGTCACCGATGAGGTTTGGATATACCTAAAAGAGGGATTCGTGAGAACCGATGTCGAAAAGTGATGCACCACAATGAAGTTGCACTCCGATGGTAACGTCAAGCCAATGCAATACGCAAGATTCAAATCAATGGAAAGAATATTGCAAGTAATAAGAATGGGTCTGCTCATACTCATAGATCAAAAAATAGGAAGTACAAATAGGGGTGTTGTGTAACCCCCATGCCTAAACATGGAAAGAACCTCAATGATGCCACTGATGCATATGACGTTGACTGATGCATATGACGCCACTAGAAGAGGAGTTACAATTCCAAATAAGGAATGTAACTCCTATATGACGCATGATATAAATGAAAATGTTAGATTTTATGACGAGAATCGGCACTTGTCATTTGACTTCCTAAGACCTATAACTCTCGCAAGGCGAGATGACTCACCTAGGTGATGTGGATGATGACCTGGGCAAAATCACACACACTAACACCCTCCCTTTATCAAAGCCGAGGAAGAGGTCAAGGTAAGTCGAATGAGAAAAGAAGAAACCCCTGACAACTAAGAAAGATGTGTCAATGGGGCCCTAAGAACTAAAGGCCACGATAAGGAGCCCATGTACAAACAACATATTCTTGGAAAGAAGAGGAGGAGAAGGAGGACTATATAGCTCGAAGAAGATGGGTGGCAACAGTGAGATCTCACCCCAAGAAGAGACCATAAGTGAAGAAAATTCACCTCAGTGAAGGGCTTGGTGAAAATGTCTGCAACCCGATCGGTTAATGTCGAACATAGTATATGTCGATAATGTTTTCATGTATCGCTCCGTATGAAGTGCATATGAATCTCAATGTTCTTTGTCTGCTAATGCTAAATCTGGATTTCTACACATTGAGATAGTGCTCATGTTGTCACAGTAGATAATGGTAGGCCGCCGAAAGTGGATGCCAAACTCTGTAAGGATACCCTGTAACCAAGCAGCTTATGTGGCAGCATTAACTTCTCCTCTGTATTCTACTTCTGTCGATGATATGGCAATGGCATTTTGTTTCTTGCTGGACCAATTGATAGGACCTGAACCAAGAGTGAAACTATAGCCTGAGGTAGACTTCGATGATCTAGATCACCGGCCCAATCTGAGTCTGTAAATCCAACCAAGTCAATCTCAGTCCCTCCTAAGTAATGAATACCATCTGTGTGAGTGCCATGAACATAGTGAAGGATCCACTTTGCTACTTTTAAGTGTAGCTCATGAGGCTCTTGCATAAATATGGACATGATCCCGATGGCATACGATAGATCTGGCCGAGTGTGAGTAAGGTAGATCAAGCTTCCCACCAACTGTCGATAAAGGGTACCATCAACCAAGGGGGAAGAGAAATCAGAAACCAACTTAATCCCAAAAATAAAAGGAGTAGGTGAGGACTTGCAGTCAAACATGTGAAACTAAGCAAGAAAATCAAGAGAGTACTTAGGCTGTGAGATCATAATTCCTGAGTCAGATTGTGAAATATGGATCCCAAGAAAGTAATGAAGCAATCCTAAGTCAGACATGGAGAACTTGGAATCAATGATAGAGGAAGAGCTACTTTTGGTGATCAACAAGTCATCAACATAGAGAAAAAGAATAAGCATGGATTCATCCTATCAGAATATACACATTTGAGTCGAGTGACACCGAGTGAACCCTGATGCAAGTAAAAGGATTCCATCTTGGCATACCAAGCCCGAGGGGCTTATTTAAGGCCGTAGAGAGACTTATTTAATTTACAAACGAGGGAAGGATCATGGACATAACCCGGAGGTGATTCCATATAAATCTCCTCCTCTAGGTCCCCATGAAGGAAGGCACTCTTAACGTCCATCTGGTGGACCTCCCATCTGCAATAGCGGCAAGCGATGGTAAGGGTCGATTCAATGGAAGTCATCTTCACAACTAGAGCAAAGGTTTCTGAGTAATCAACCCTAGCTACCTGGGAGAAACCCTTAGCTACAAGTCACGCTTTATACTTCTCCATTAGCTCCATACTTTGTTTGATATACCCACCTACATCAAATGATTTTTCTTCCTTTCGGAAGAAGGGTAAGATCCCAAGTGTCATTCTTTATGAGTGAGGAATACTCCTCATCCATGGCAGAATCCCACTCAGAAATCCCAGAAGCTTCCTGGAAAGATGGTGGATCAGAAGTAGAGGCAAAGAAGGAGTGAGGTCCAGTGAATTTTGAGTGAGTACGTCTCTCATCCAAAGGATCTCCAACTAAATCTCTAAGCACTCTGTAAAGTTTTCCTGGCCCAAAGAGGTCACGAAGGCTCAGGCTCAAAGTCAGAAGATTCTTCACTTGAGTGAGAAGGGACATAGTCCTCATCATCACTACTGTCAAAATCAGAAGACTCAGAAGTTTGAGGATCGAGAGGAGTAGGAAGAGGTAGAACTCACTCAACAACATCATCATCTGAAGAGTCAGAATCTAAATCAATGGGCAAAAGAACCTCAGTGGAAGTTGAAGTCAAGGATGACTCATCAAACTTCACACTCCTCTCAATATAAAGCTCATGGGTGGTAGGGTTCAACAATCGATATCCCTTCACGCCATCAGGATACCCGACAAAGATACAAGGTTTGGATTGTGGATCCAATGCCTTGTGTTTCTTTTTGGGAATCCGAGCCATAGCCTTGGATCCGAAGACTCGAAAGTGCTTGACATTAGGCTTGTGTCCAAACCAAGCTTCAAAGGGTGTCATCCCTCTTACTGCCTTGTGTGGAACATGGTTCTGAATATAACAAGCACAATTCACTACTTCAGCCCAATACTGTGGAGGAAGAGATTTTGAGTGAACCATACAAGTAGCCATCTCCTTTAAAGTTTAGTTCTTTTTTTCTGCAAATCCATTTTGGGAAGGGTAAGCAACTATACGCTACAAAGCAATCCCCTCAGAAGTGCAGAAATCCTCAAACTCGCTTGCTCACTGTTGCTCACATACTCACCTCCATTATCGGTTGGAAGAACCTTGATAGACTGATTCGCTTGTTTCTCAAAGCAAGAGCCTTAAAGTTTTGAAAAAGCTCAAAACTTTAGACTTAAGCTTAAGAAAATATACCTAAGTATAACGTGAAAATTCATCAATGAAGGTTAGTATATATAGAGCTCTAGTAAAAGAAGGAGACGGAAAAGGTCCAGAAATGTCACTATGAACAAGATCCAAGGACGAGTAGCTCTCCAGGATTTTCCCTTGTCAAAGCTTTTTTCAGGGTGCTTTCCAAGGGTACAATGCTCACAAAGACCCTTAGAAAACTTAACTTGGGGTAGCCCATTGACCATTTCGTTTTGGCTCAATTGTTCAAGGTAACGATAATTTAGATGCCCAAAACGCTCATGTCATAACTTGCTAACCTCATTTGCATGAGTGAGCAAGGCATTCAAGCGCCAAATCAGAAGAGAAGTGGGAAAAGGTATGCAACCGTGAACGGTGATCTACCTTTCCTTAGCCACAGTAGTAGTCAAAGTTAAGCTCACGAATAATCACCGAGTTAGGACCAAATTCCACTGGCATTCCTTCACCAAGGTAGGTGATTTGGTAAATCGATAGGAGATTAGTAGAGAGATTGGGAACACTCAACACTTGGTTAAATGTTCCACCTTCTATCTCTACCGATCCACTACCGAAACCGACACATGAGTGTCATCACCCAACGTGATTTGGGACATGCCACATGGTTCAATGCTAGAGAATTCAACCTCTGAAGAAGCCATGTGGTGCAAGGCACCGGAATCGATAATCCAAGTTGATGATGGAGCTAATCTAGCTACGAGGGCCTTACCTTTCTTCTTTTCATTTTTAGTCTCCTTTGCATTAGAAGACTCACCTTTCTGAGCATTTTGTTTAATGGATTCAGGAACACTTATTTTATTCTTCTCAAGTAAATGAGTTAAGTGATCAATTTATTTCCGAAAACAATGCTGCTCATCATGGCCAGAATTCTTACAATAGGAGCATTTATACTTTTCCTTCTTCACTTTAGGCTCAGAAGTCGAAGTATGAGTGATGGGCTTAACTGGGGGTTGGTTGGTCTTGTTTTCTTTCTTAGGTTGGTCCTTATTTTCTTTCTTCTTTTCATTTTTCTTGCCCTTATTCACCACAAGGGCATGTGACTTGGATTTTAGAGTCCCCATTTGAATGAGTTTGTCATGTTCTCGAATGAGTTGGGACGAAAAACTGTCAAAGGAGGGCATATTCCAAGTACTACCCAAGGTGGCTTTTGTGGCATGGAAAGTTGAAACGAAAATATAGTATTCAGACCTAACTTAGAAAGAATCGACAAGATCAATTGAGAGTCTTTCTTATCCACTTTACATTCCTTTAGAAGCAGTCTAGTGTGGAAAAACTTTGAGAAGAAGGCCTGTAGGTTTTCAAAGTCACTAGGATTTAACCCTAGTAGTTCGTTCTCCAACTCATGCGCTCTCATGTCATCTTGCTTCCCAAACATATCATCGAGTGTTTTCCACACTTGATGGGGTGTTGAGGAAGTTTTGATGTGGAAGAGCAAGTCGGGAGAGACGGACATACAAATAAGACCTAAGGCTTCATCACAACAGTTGAACCATTTAGATTTTTTCGGAGTTCATCATTAGGTTTGGTCTCTAACCCCATGGTAACTCTAGTATAACCCTTTACTTTGCAGAACCAATATAATTTTAGATTTCCATTCGAAGAAATTAAAAGGTGTGAGCATTGGTACTTTAGAGATATCCATAATGAAGAGATAGAACCAAGGAATGCAGAAGGAGAGAGAAAAGAAACAACCACCCCAGAACAAAATTACACCCCCGAGTTTGTCACTTTATAATTTAGTGCGTTGATTACAACCAGATGTGACTGTGTGCCGAGAACCAGTCTGCCACTCACCTTGCAATCGGCGTAATAACGCGCAAAGGTGGAGACAACAATCAAGGTTCATTGGGTGCAACAGATCATCACCGCAAGCAAGCACAAGAATGAGAGAAACAAGAGGGGAAGAAAGGGATTTGTGAGAAACAGTGTCTCACGTCACACAAAAGAATCCCTTTGTCGTAAGACTGTGGTGGACACGCTCACAAGTCCATGAAAAAAAGGAATAGAACAAAGCTCAAGAAAAAATGAGCTAAATTAAGCAATACAAAGACACCCCCTAGAATGCGGCACTTTATAAAATTAGTGTGTTTACAAAACTAATGATCCCATCATCTAGAGTGTGAAAAAACATGCAACTTTGACTAAAGAAGTGCTCAAAACCAAGCAACGAGTCAAAAGTTATAGCAAAAACCAATTCCCACAACTGATGAGAAAAAGCCAATAAGCCTGCAAATGATTTAAAAAGCACCCTAAATGCATGCAAAAGGTGTCGTATGTATGCCCGTTGGAAATGGCATGAATTTGAGATAGGTTTTGTTTGTATTGCGAGGGGGGATTAGCCACCTACCAATCCCGGACCTCACCCTTCGTCTTCGGCACTCGACGGAAGGTAATAATACAACAAGCCAAAAAACCAAATTTTACAATGCCAATGAAATAAATGTTTTTACCTTATACCTTTTAAAAAGTAATGAAACAAAATGTTTTTAAGAAAAGTGATAAAGTAAAATGTATACAAACACTTTTTTTTAAAGGGAATAAAAAAACGTATTTTTAGAAAGATATTACAGCGGGTAGATTAAGAAGGCCACATGGGAAGGAGAGAGGGGCCACGTACCGGGAGAGAGGCGGAGTAAACCACCGGTGAAAAGAATATCTCCGGTGAATACAAAGAAGGTGTGTTTAGTCTTTTGTAATGGTTGGAGGGAGCAGACGTCCACGTGTTGGTTCATTTCTTTACAGGTTTGAACGTTTTGACTATCCAGAGAAGTAGCCACGAGTAAGCGGGAGAACATTGGAGCTGGGGAATGCAACAAGGCTAAAAAAACTTCTACCACCGAGAAAAGAGTAGCAGCTAGGATCAAGGCATGAACCAAAGTAGATAACCAACTAGACGCAGTAGAAAAAAAAATGCTTTCAAGGGGCACGTGCGAGGTTTAAACGTTTCACTATCCGTAAAAGGAGGCACGAGTAGCAAGTGGATGGTGGAATGTCTAGAAAAGGAGGCACAAGCAGCGGGTAGACAGTGAAGCTTGAATAATCCAATGTAAACATGTCCATGTAGGAGAAAAACATGATCCAACAAGGAACTAAGAAAAAAATGAGTTTTCTTTTACCCCGCGAGATCCGAATCAACACAACTAGCAAGAAACACACAAACAACCCGTAAAAACAATAGCCACAAATATCTAGAAATATCCAAATACGAACTCAATCGATAATGCAAACCAGCCAAATACCTTAACTTGCAACTTCTGAAATCTCAATACGAGGTGAGCAATAATTCCAAAATGATAATCGAAAAAAAACTTACACACGAGGAAATGAGAAGAAACCAGAAGTAATAAACAATTGAGAAACGAAGAGTGCACATTTACCAAAACCAGCTCTGATACCATGAAAGAGGGATTCATGAGAACCGATGTCGAAAAGCGATGCACCACAACGAATTTGCACTCCGATGGTAACGTCAAGCCAACGCAATACGCAAGATTCGAATCAATGGAAAGAAGATTGCAAGTAAGAAGAATGGGTCTGCTCATACTCATAGATCAAAAATAGGAAGTACAAATAGGGGTGCTAAGTAACCCCCATGCCTAAACATGGAAAGAACCTCAATGATTCCACCGACGCATATAATGTTGGTCGACGCATATGACGCCACTAGAAGAGGAGTTACAATTCCAAATAAGGAATGTAACTCCTATGACGATTGACGCAAGAAATGACAATGTCGATTCTATGAGAATCGACACTTGTCATTTGACTTCCTAAGACCTACGACTCTCGTAAGGTGAGATGACTCACCTAGGTGATGTGGATGATGACTGGGGTCACACACACCAACAATACCAAAGGAAGCAAAGAAGTATGTAGAGCAGTATAGGCCTCTCGAAGAAGGTATAGATGGGAGATGGTATCCCAAGCCAAGCTTGCTAGATTGAGTGGGGATAGCCCATGGTTCTATGACTCCTTGCCCATGTGGGCCTAGGCCATTACCAAAGAAACCATAACGGAGAAAATATTTATATCCAAGACCATATTTGGAAAAATCCTGACTAGAAGCATAAAAACTAGGGGTGTCAATAAAATGCTCAATAACATTACAATATGCAAAGGGTGATGGATCTTCCGGAACATCATAGAAAACTCCTTGATAAATGAATTTAAGTTGTGTATGAAGAGTAGAAGGGACCACATGCATGGCATGGATCTAAGGCCGCCCAAGAATAATATTATAATTAAGATTGTTGGGCATTACATGACATAGAATGGGTAATGTATATGGCCGACGGTGATAGGGATGACAATAGTATCTAAGACACGTTTGGGGATATTGTCAAATCCACAAATAGAGACAAATGAAGGAGCCAAAGAGGATTCAGAAAGACCCAATTGATGGAGGAATTCAATATTACAAATATTGAGTCCCAAACCATTATCAACTAAGGCACGCTTAACCCCAATATTATTGATACAAACTTGAATATACAATGGGGATCATGCTCTAACATGGCATAAGAATGCAAATCATCTCGATGTGAAAGTAATGTGATCTTCATTAAGAGATAAAGCAAAATTAAAATCATGATAAACATACTCCAAAGCAAGGTATGAGGATGAATATAAGTGTTATCTAGATAGGACCTGAGTTTATTGATACAAACAAGATGGTCCTGCAAGAAGGCATGAATAGAGACATTTGTGATGATAATCCCTAAAAAAGGAAATAATTGAAGAAATTCAGACACAAGAGTGTTCAAATGAGATGGGTTCACCAAATGATTAAGCAAATATAGAAAATATAAATGCTAAATCATGATGTAGCAATGAAGTACATATTTGACACAAGCAAGTAAGCTAATAAATTTGAAATTCTAAGTGTAAGAGAAGGTATAAAGTACTTAGTTGATTTCACAATAATCCCAAAGATGTACCAGATGGAAAATTGATAAAAAAGGAAACTATATTGTCGTACATGAACCCAAAAAAATGTAGAATCACAAAAATGCTAGGACTAGTGCGCTGGGTGGGTCGGGCGCGCCAGCACTAGGGACCTTCCATAGATGCTCGTGAACGTGAAAATGGTCGAAAGTGATTTCTTTTGTGTCGCTTCTATGTCATTACCCTTTCTTGTTGATCGCTTTGTGTGTCGCACTTTGCTAGCAGAGTTTGCTTGAAACCTACAAAGAGAAAAAGTGCCTACAAAACCCCAAAATACATCAAATCCTAAAAAAATATGCAAATGGGGAGTAGAATCGACCCCAACCGAGTGAAATTATGATCTAGGCACTACACTACATTTAAAACTCCATGTAGTTCTGCATGTTTGTGTGTGTATAATCATGCCCGAGGTTGCTCTTGTACGGATGCACTTGATATCGAGAAATAGCTAGATGTAGCAAATGTAAGTAGATGTATGCATGGAAAAATGAACTTCCCCTCCTATGAAGTGTATGCAAAAGAATGCAGTCCCTTTTCCCTTGAATGGATGCTTTAATGCTCTTGAAATGCTTTTGGATGCAACCTTAGGTGATAGTAGTAGATGCTTAGTGCTTGATCCTTTATTATGGTCATATAGCTTTGTATTTATATGATTCCCTTATTTGAATTTCGTAATTAACCACTAAAAGGCCAACCACCAAGAAAATAAGATGCCCAACAACTAAAAAAGGACCTAAAAGATGTGAGCAAGATACAAAGAGGTCAATGGCACCCAGAGGGGAATGGGGCGCCCAAGACCGGTGTCCTGGCTAGGCGTTGGTGTCCAAACTCAGAAAAAATGAAGTATCGAAAGTCAGACTAGGCAAGAAGGTGTGTAAGACAAAGAAGGAAACCAAAAAGAAAGCAAAGAGGCCAAATACAATGGTCAATTAGTACTTTTCTTGCTTATGAATCATATGAATAGTGGTATGTGACTAGGACCTAGAAATGTACCCAAAGTGCATGATTTATTACCTAATTTACCAAAAAAATTGATGTCGATACATATTTCTTGCAACCCAAGCCTCACCCCAGCCCTACAACCCCACCTAATTGCCATATTACCTCACACCCAACTTCAATATCATTTGGGGCATGTTTTTCCTTATACCTCGGCCTTACCCATGGCCTCGCCTATACACCCAACCCGAACCCGCCCATTAGACACTCAATTTCGCTTACTTGTTATACCTTGTGATGACGCTACTTGTGTTGTTTAGCCTACCAACCTTGTCTTGCCTTATGCCGTGATGTTTATCTTGACTGACCAAACCTATTGGTGCTTTATAACACACCTAATGCCCGTTCCCAGGCACCTAGCCTTGTTGTGTTTCCAGGACTATATCTTATACCTTGGATACCTGGACCACATCAACCTTGTTTGGATAAACTATCAACCTTTGACAATGTAGAGTTTGTGAGCTCTTCAGCCTAGTGCCTTGTTGCATTTTATACGTGTGCGTGTGTTTGAATGCCCCCACCTATTACCTACACCCATATCACCATTTCCTATGCCCGCAACTTACCTAGTTTAGTTTCACCTCACCTACCACTTTATCAAACCCATCACCAATTCAGTCTCTTACTTCATCGGTTCCCGGTTTAGTATTAATTTAATTACCCATAATTAAATTAATCCTCATCCTCACACCATTATTTATTTTAATTACCTTAATTAAACTAATATCCATCTCACTAATCCACCTCACCTTTCCACCTCATCCTAGACTTATTCCTAGCCTATTAATGAACCTAGACCAAGTCCCCACTTATCCTAACCAATCTGGGATCTTTCCAACCCTAACTATTCATGACCTATTAATCCTCTAACTAATTCCACGCTCTAATTTATGCCATTCAACACTCTAGACCTAGACTAAGCCAAAGACCATGCCAAATTTGGGAGAAAAACCCTATTTTTGGCAAGTTAGACCAATTCTCCTTAACCGACATTGGTTATTCCTCGACCAACGTCGGTCACCTAACCACCATCGGTTAGGTTAAATAAAAATCTTAACTCATTGATCAGGTTCGAATCTGATTTCTTAGATTTTGGCGAACTTGCATTTTGAACTCTCAAGCTCTCTCAATGGGATCTTTATGACATACCATAGAGATCTCACATCATTCAAACATACCAAGTTCATCACAAATTGATCCAAATCTCCATGACACTCACTGGATAACACCGTGCCTTCTCTCTACAATTGCATTGCATTGTTCGGATCACCTTCCTACAACCATCACCACCATCTGCTTTTACCTACATTCTACAAGTAAGTATTGTTCCTTCATTGTCCTTTTCGATAGATTAGTTGTTTTTATTAGCTATCTATTTCATTCCTTATTCTATCTTACTAGGATCTCTCCCACAGTACCTCTGTCCAACTATCTGACCATTGATTCTATACCTCATCCAAAAACCAATCTAACCATCTAAGTCCTTATAATAATTCCACAACCTCACCTAAACTCCCTCACTCTTTGTACAATCACAGAGAGTGCCCAAAACCCCATTTTTAATATTATTACCAAATTTCCCCCTATCGACACCTTGGTTAACCAACTGTCGGATCCTTACAACATGTTGACATGGTCACTTAACCGAAATCAATCTCTGAGACTCGTAAATATATTCAAAACCAAGTGAGCTCATAACTTCTCCCAAACAACCTAGAATCTTACAAACTTCACCCAGACCTCACCTACAACCTCTATCATACTGCAGACCCAAACCAACCTACCAGCCATCCAGATTTAATTATAAATTTTCTATTAGATTAAATTAACTTATTGTATGTTATAGGAGACACCTAAATCTTATCAACTACAATAGATTTCCTTATTTCATGTTATTTTTGCATTAAATTGTATTTGAAAGTGGATTGACAACCTTCTAGGAAGCACCTCGCTTCCGGATCTAGCTCTCGCTAAGTCCATTAACCTATATTGTTAATGATATTTTGTGGTCTTGTGGTGTTTCTTATAAAGTATTCCTCCTAGCCAAAGGGAAGCTCTCTACAATTAGTTTGGATAATATTCTATGTGCACAACCTCTTCGACTATCAACAAGTATTCCTCCTCGACCTTACCTCTTATCTATTTTATCTCTACTTTGTGGTGAAACATTTTGGCATGCCTGGTGGGACCCTATCTTTTGGGTTCTTTTGCATTGTTCATTTTAGGGAATATTTGTGTGTTTGTTTCTTTATAGAAAATTTCACATTAAATTTCTCCTGGAAACCTTCTCTTCTTTCTATTTGTCTAAATGAAATTCATTCTTTGGTGCTTAAAAATAACATTTCTTCTTATTTTCTTTTGTATTGCATCTAGTGAAAGAGCATTCCTCTTCCTGTTCTCCACTTGCTACATTGAATTTCATTTTCAATTTGGGTTTTAAAATATGTGCATTTCATCCTTGTGATTGTTGCATTAGATCACCTAAATTTTATTTGCAATCTATATACTTGGAGGTCATGACTAGTTGATGATTGGTGGGAATTAATCGTAGTTCACACTTTGTGCACACACTCCCCTATCCAAATCACTTTAACAAATTACTCATTTCTTAAACATCTCCTTCCGGTAGTTTCCATCAAAGATTAATAACTTTTTGATGGTGGATCCAACTAGTGTGTTTCGGCCAGTCATCATATCATAGTTTAGACCTCGCATCTTGTGAGAAGTATATATTGGGGACACTTTAACCAAAACACACCTGATACCAGCCATAGAATGCTTATAGGGAACCTTATTTGACCAACAACTCTACTCTACTCACAACAAGTTTTAAAAGGCATAAGCCACATAACATAAAAATTGATGATACCTAGGATTTTCGTGTTTGCTAGTTTTTTTCTTGATTTACATTTTGAGTTGTGAGAATGTTTCATCATCTTTTTTCTTTCCTTTCACACTCCACAAAATCATAGTAGGTGTATTTCAAATTTTTCTAAGTGTGATAGGACATCATTTTTCCATACTCAACTTCTAGGTTGGCTTTTATTTGACTTAAATCACTCTAAATTTCAAAATTTCTTTAGTTTCTCAAAATTTCTCAATGACTGGCATCGGTCTAGTGACCTACCGACCAGTTCGGTTGGTTCCATTATCATATTGTCATCACGGTTACCTAAACCGACATTCAATTTTTGTGTGTTTTTATTAATCCTTGTCAAAAACATCTTCATTTGACATTTACACTTTTTGTTCTTTTGTGTTTTGGTTTCTTCGATATACTCATTTTGAGTCTCTATCACCATTTACAAAGAGTCCCTGTTTCACTGTTTTTTAAACCTTTCTCATTTGGATTTTCAAAATTATTTTATATCCATAAGAACCAACATCGGTCCAAAGTGACCACATCACCATTCTTACCTAGCCTAACACCGGTTACCCGACCGACGTCGGTTTTTATGTTTTGATTTTCTTGTCAAAACAACAACTTATCATCATTTTCCATATTCTTCCTACCTCTTTTTTTATGTTTTTGTACCATTTTAGAGCTCAAACTACTTATTCTTTCATTATTCACATGGTTTTGACTCATCGGCAAGCCAACGCCCTAGTCTTTTCATCATCAATCATCATCAACCCTACCTCCTAGCCCATCATCACCATCTATTTCATCACCAATGGACCCCAATGTTCCTTCCATGGTACCCACAGGTGATGAGGAATTCATGAAATTCCTTGATCATAATACCGCAGCCTTACAATATTACCTTGCCCATTCTTCCACTTGTGACTCATCAAGTCAACCTTTATTTGGGATGCCTACCTCCATGTCTCCCACTCTCGCTCCCCACTTCTATATCGGCCACCACTAGTGTAGCATTACCTACTTCCACCACCACCTCACATCATTTCTCAGATCATCCCTACATCTTCGATATCATCGCACCTATGACACATCTACACACCTTCAACATTTTTCCCCTTTGACGTCACCACACCTCACCATCATCTATGACTCTTAGTGTAGGTATCCCATATCATCATCATGTACCCTTTATTACCTCACAACCTTTAGTTCATCAACCCCTTTTCAGAGTTTGGTCATGTCTATACCTACTACTTTGCCACCTATCACTACGAGGGTCTCTACATAGGTCCCTCCCACCTATACCTTATCTCAACCACCACCCATCACCTACACTCCCATTCAGGGTATATGCCATCATCATCTATTGCTGCTACTTATATCCCCCTTCTCAGTTTTCTTACTCGACACCTCCATACACTAGTGTGCCCTCTACATCTTACTCATCATATCACCTCCTTATACTGCGGGGGTGCTTCTCAATCTAATCCAACCATGGATCTGATCAAAATGATGATGGACAAGATGCAGACCCTGAAGCATTTGTTTCTAGCTCTCACAATACCTTGACTTATGATGAAATTTGTAATGAGCCTATTCATCCATCTATACCCATTCATTCTTATCCCCCACATTGGGAGATGCCTAAGTTCAATCGATTTAATAACAAGGAAGATCCACAACAACATTTTGATCATTTTAAACACATATGTTATCTAATCACCATGATGATGCCTTGCTTCTTAGAATTTTCCCATGTCCTTGACAGACCTTTAGATTGGTATAGTGCTTTACCTAAGCACTCAATCTTTTCCTTCAATCAATTGGCCCAGCCTTCCTTGACCACTTATCCATCAACATCACTAAGAAGGTTTCTATGAAGGATCTATATTTATGCACTAATATGAAGATGAATCTATCACTGATTTATTCACAGGTTGGTGTAGCCTTACCAATCAAATCACCTTTCAACTTCCAAACCGAGTTGATAGAGTTGTTCACTAGGGCTTGTGTTAGGCACATCTCACCAACTCTTCAAGTACAGACATTTGAACATTTGATGAGGCATTCACCATGGCTCAGAAGCTAGAAATTTGTGCCCTAGAAGAGAAGAAACTTCATTGCAACAAGAGCACTCCATTTAAATCAAATGACTCCTCTTCCTCTTCTAAACCCATAAAAAATTTTTCTAAGGAAAAAGGATCCGCCAACATGGTGGTTTTGAAATCTGGTCCTTCCCATCCATCAAACCAACCAAAACACCTTCTAATTTGTCCCTTGTTCATAATTTCTAGTATAAGTATGAACAAAGATGTTATACCCCATAAGAGAACCCTACCCTGTATTGGAAAATATGTTAAAAGAAGGCACTATCACCCTTCCCCAATCAAACCACATATTGGTTTTGACCCTTCCCATCCAGCATGGTATACTACTACAAATATCAAGCCATGGTATAACTATAAAATTTTAAGAACATCTACTCACTGTAACATGGTATAAAGAGAATGACTACTAAAACTATCAATGCATTAGGGGCCATAATGATGGAAACTATAAAACTTTTAAGAACATCATCCAAGAAATGCTAGATAATGGAGATCTCATCCTAGATAACCCCAATGTGCCAACAAATCAAAACATGCATATCTTTAAGAAACCTTTTCCAAACCATACCCATTCATCAAACTAGGTGGGTGAGACCTCTGACACCAATGTTCATGAGGTTCACGCCATCTTCGATACCATACCTTCTTCTTCTTCCACTTAGTTGCCTTCGATCCCATCTATTGATGAAATTCTTGTGCAGCTCTCTACCCACAGAGGAGCCTATTTTCCTACTCCTCTACCCATGGAGGATCCTACCTCACCTACTCTTCTACCCATGGAAGAGCCAACCCTACCCACTATTTTACCTACCCAGTAGCCTATGTCACCTACTCCTTCATCTACCACTAGAGATTATCCCACTTATCCCCCACCTATCAAGGATCCCACACTATCCATGCTTCTACCCATGGAAGAGACCTATTTCATCCTCTTCCCCACCTAAGGAAGAGTCTACACCACCTACCTTTCTCCCTCCTCGACCCATAGAGGAGTCACTTTTATACTCTCTTCTTGTCAGTGATGCGTCTCCTAGGGTCTACCAGATGATCTTGTTAATCTTCTTGCATCACTTCTACCTATAGAGTCAAAAGCCAAAAATTCCCTGTCTCATAGACCTCATAATTTTTCATAGGATTACCACCAAGTCATCACCATCTTCCTCTACCTCTATGCCATTCTCTCATTTGGTTGATCGCTTAGAGTATGTTGACCACACCACACTCTGGGGGTGCTTGCATCTCCAGTACCTACACAAATGAAGATGTTGACCCCGACACTTTAACCATTTATCCAAATATATTCCAAACAACTAAGACCATGATCTTGAACCAGTCATATTAGCATCTTCTTCATCAGCCCTCACCTTCACCTCAACCTTCACTTACACCCAAACCTTCATCAACACCTAAACCTCCACCGACACCTAAACTAATGCTACATTGGGGTCCATCCTACACCTAGTCTACTACATCCCAATTCAAATTAGATCTAACTACTAAACAACCACCCATCACATGAAGTCAACTCCCACACCTAAGAAGAAGACACAATCTCCTAGGCCTTATTTTCCCTCACCCTTCCATCGATCTTAGGCCCACATCCATCGACTTTAGTGTAGTTACTACTTCACCAAAGCAAGACAAGGGTACGACCACCCACATATGCACCTTCATCACCTCATTTTCCCACACCTTTACCTCTTCAATGGAACAAATCCCAAAGTGTGGCATCCCGCACCCACACCTTTACCTTCATCACCTTCCTCACCCACACCCATGCCTATACCTTCATCACCTTCATCACCCACCTTTACTCGCATTACATTTTCAGCCCACACCTATACCTTTATCATTTCCTTTTTACTACATCATCTTCATTACCTACCACCATATCATCATCCAACTCCACCACTTTCACCCTGGATTTTTAGATTACCCTCATCTTCTATGTCTCCTTCTACCTCACATATCCCACCTGCACCTTTACCCAAGAAGGTGCAACCTAAATTAAAAAAAAAACAAAACCCTTCGTTACCTACCAAAAAGGTAACCCCACCTACGCCACCTCAACAACACCTCTTCCACAAAAATCACCTGTGCCTTCACCAAAACCCACTCTGACTTCACATTGTGATCCATTGGTGGGATCCTATTCCAATGTCCTTGTTAGGTTGCTAGAAACCTCTGTTATCACATTACCACCCATCAAACCTTATGACCCGCTCAAACCTAAACCAGCAGGGTTTGACGATACTAATATTTGTGCATATCATCACTCTCAAGGCATGATATCGAGGATTGTAAGGCCCTTAGAAACATTCTCCTTCAGATTTGTAATTCGGAAATCCCCTTAGAAGAAGATGACCAATTGGAGGAGAATTTCATTCCCCCCCTTTTCCCCACCACATGACCTAATCCTATATCATTCAACCCTCACCTACCATCATCTCCACAACCATATTTTCCTCCTCTTGTCTTTGAAATCAATATGGTTTGAGTAGCTACTTGATCAAAAGGAAAAAGGAAAAAAAGAAAATCTACAACCCATCTAGTACACTGCACCTACCATTCCATCTACACCTTCCCTAAGGTAACCATCCATGGGCCGACCTATCCAATTTTTGATGGTGTCACACATCATACCATGATCAAACAACTTACATCAATCTCCTCTAAAAATGTCTTTGTATGACCTCATCCAAACCTATGAGTCTCTCATCGCTAGGCCCTCCTGAGATCTGAAAACTATTGAGGTTTTACCAAATGACCCTATGCTATTGCCACCATATTCACCCCTCATCATGTGGCTGCTCTCACTACTTCACCTAAAATTTCTATTTCCACTACCACTCACCAAGTTTTTGTCGATTTCTCTAACTTAGAGATTTCTCCTCACCATTCATAGGATCTTGATCCCACCCTCTTCATCTCCATCTACATCAAGATACTCACATATCGATGCATTATGATCGATGGAGGTGTGAGTATTAATATCATTTCTTCCCATGTGTATATGAAAAAATGTGCATACCTACCAATTGCATGCATAATAACCCAATTATGTTGCATTCTTTTCAATGATGCTCGACTCTACTCTTGGCACCATCATCCTCCACATCCATGTGGGTCCCCACACCATTCTTGAATTGTTCTATGTTCTTGAAGGGGAATTCCAATACAACATGTTTCTTGGCTGACCCTAGATCCATGTCATGGGGTGTGTACCTTGACTCTTCACCGCTGCATCAAGTTTGAATATGAAGGACACCCTTACACTATTCAAGAAGATCCTTCACCTTTCAAAACCTGTAACATGTTGTATCAACCAATGATGTCCTTATTCTAGTTAAGGCATCTACTACCGATGTCATCTACTACCTCTCTCTACCACCACTTTGCCACCTCATCTTCACCACTATCTCACTTCATCTTCATCTTCTTCGATGTTTCATCTACCACTTCTGCTACTACATCTTCCTCAACATAGCCCATATCTCCCCCATTGCTGCTGCAACTTCCAAAGTTAACCCATCTACTAACCCTTCTTCTCAAAATTCAATAGCTCATCCATTCCCCACCCAAGTACCAACTTCCAACCCTTTGGTAGGTGTTTTTCAACGCCTTACATTGGGGGAGTATCACTATATAACATCGACACTTTCCAAACTCCTCAAGAGTATGGAAACCTTCATCACACCCACATTATGACCATCATATAGGAGAATTTTTCCATATGGTCCTCCCCACCTTCACACCAACTTGACATTTGGGGGACTTGATACTTCTTCTTATTCTCCGAACCACCCACTCAAACATGACCTTTTTCCTCCGACTTCCATTTACCTCACCAACCGCCACTTCACCCACACCTTTCTTCATCATTGTGCTTGGAAAGGATTTGGCTTTGGTCTTTATGAACAAGGTCATCACACAGTTATTCCTTGCACTACCCATAAACATAAGGACCATCGTGGTATTGGATTTTTTGAACCACCTAGTCCTAAGAGGGAAAGAATCGACCTTGTTGAGGAAGATCAACCTTCTTCACCTTCTTCTTCACCTTCTTCCTATCACACCACCTTCACCAACAGAGTCCATGGATCCAAATCCATTCCTCCTAACTTTTTTTTTTTCATGAACACCATTTCCTTAGGACCTATGACCTATCATCATGATGGTGAGGATGCCCTCTTCCCTTCCTTCTTCTTTATCTTGACATGTTGGATGATGACACACCTTCTATCAATGTTGTTCAATGTTAGGATGATGATTCCATTCTCACCTATTTAGGTGTAGAAGATTCTTACATTCATCAGTCATTACCTTCTGAGACACAAACCATGTTGAATGAATCAACCATAAAGATCAACATTCACACTTAGGATGACCCTAAATTCTAAAGATAGGCCAATCTTTAGATTCCATCGAGAAAGAAGTCTTCACTTCTCTCCTTCGAGAGCATAGCAATGCATTTTCTTGGTCTTATGCCAATATACCCGGTATTGACCCAAATATCATGGTCCACAATATCGTTACTATTCTTGATGCCAAACCTGTGAAACAAAAGCTATGAAAAATGCATCCACGCATTTCCCTTCTTGTGAAAGAAGAACTCTAATGCCTTCTTTCTGTTTCTTTCATTCTACCTATTGATTATCCACAATGGATTTCTAACATTGTTCATGTCACCAAAGTGATAGGGGACTCCACATTTGCATGGATTTTTGTGACCTTAACCTCACCTACCCTAAGGATGAATTTCCTCTGCCTAGCATTGACCAACTTGTTGATCTTATAGCCGGCCATGAGATGTTATCTCTTATGGATGGGTTCTCGGGTTATAACCAAATATTACTCGTGTTGGAGGATCAACACAAAATCGCCTTCATCACCCCTTGGGGACCTTTCTATTATCGTGTCATGCCCTTTGGCTTGAAAAATTTGGTGCCACTTATCAGCATGCTATGACCTATATCTTCCATGACATCATGCATGAAATATATTGGAAGACTACATCGATGACCTTCTCGGTAAGTCCAAAAGTCGTGTTGAACACCTCCCCATTCTCAAAATCATCTTTGATCCATCTCATCAAATATTGTGTTTTCCTTCAACCAAAGAAGTGTGTCTTTGCAGTTCTCTCTAGAAAACTCCTTGGTTTCATTCATTTTTTGTGGGCATTCAAAGTCGATCCCACCAAAATCAAGGCTATTCTTGAGATGCCTCCACCTACTAACCTTTGAACTTCGTAGTTTACAAGGAAAATTACAATCCATTCGATGACTTTATTTCCCAACTTTTTGACCGATGTCACCCTTTTCATCATCTTCTTAAAAAGGATGTCTCCTTCAATTGGAATGATGAGTGCCATAAAGCCTTTGAAGTGTTGAAGAAATACCTTCTTCAACCACCTGTGCTCATCCCACCTAAAGATGACAAACCTTTCTACCTATACATTTTTGCCACTGACCATTCCTTGGGTGTCATGCTCACTCATGATGAGAAACACAGGGAGAAAGTGGTTTATTACATAATTCATATGCTTTTAGACTATGAGACTAGATATACCCATGCTGAAAATATTTTCTTAGCCCTAGTCTTTTTTGTTGCCACTAAACTTCACCACTACCTACTCAACCACAAGACCTTCATCATCACCAACACCGACCCTCTGCATTACATGTACACTAAGCCTTATCAACACCAATGCATGCTTGCATTGGCTCATGCTCCTTGCAGACCTAGATCTAGAATTCATTCATCAAAATTTTGTTAAGGGAAAACCATTGCAAATCAGCTTGCAGATGCACCTCTTTCGAAATCAATCTTCTAACTTTGATTTTCCTGATGAATCTATCTACACTCTCTTTCCTTGATGACACCATTTATTAGATGACCTTATTCTTTGATAGTTCTAAATGTCAATGTGGGGGTGGTGCAGAGGGTTATCCTCATTCCTCTTGATGGTGAAGCCCATGCCTTTATCTTTCAAACTTGACTTTGATTATACCAATAACATGGTTGAATACGAAGCACTTGTGTTAGGTCTCCAAACTTCCATTTCCTAGATGTTAAGACCATTAATATCTTTGGTGATTCTCAACTGGTCATCAACCAAGTCAATGGTTTATACTAGTGTTGTAATGAAATACTTCAAAAGTATAAGCATCACGTCGATATGCTTTTGACTACCTTTGATAATTACGACATTCAAACTACTCCATGATCCACTAAAAAATTTGGATACCATGGCTTGTCTCACCTCACAAATACCTACCTCACCTTTAGACTCAAAAATCTTTGTCATGTAAATGTTCATTCATCACCTCTCATATCTCATTTCATGACATAAATTTTTTGGGACGAGTCAAAACCAACCCACGTGACATTTGGTATAAGAAGTACGTTGATTACCTTTCCCTTTCAATCTACCTCCAGATCTCACTCTGTAATGGTAAATGAGCCTTCCTCCAAAAGGTCTCTCATTATGTCATCATGGGGGTCTTCTCTACAAGTGTGGCTTTGATGGTATCCTCCTACGGTGCCTCACTAGTTCTGAAATTCCATACACCATTAAAGAAATCCATGATGGGATTTTTGGTGGAAATTTCAATGGTCATGTTGTTGCCAATGTATCCTTTCTGGCTATTATTTTCCAACCCTTAACCAATATTTTTATGATATGTCAAACATTGTGTGAAGTGTCAACACATGCTAACCTTCACCACACCCCAAGTCATGCCTTACAAGTCGCTAGAGACTTTTGCCTTTCTCTCAATGGGGTTTAGATCTCATCGGAGAGATTAACCCTCATTCTTCTCAATGTCATCAATGGATCATCACAACAACTAAATACTACACTAAATGGGTAGAATTCCATCCCTCTCATTTCTACAAAAGCTGAGAAAATATGTGAATTCATTAACCATCACATCATTTTTTTTCATTTTGGTGTTCCTCATCACCTCATCACTGAAAATGGTAAACAATTCAAAAAAACAAAACCCTATAAACTCTGTGATAACTTTGGCATTCAACTCAGTTTCTCTTCACCATATTATCCTCAAACAAAAATCAAGCAAATCAACAAAAAAACCCTCACAAAATTCTTATGAAGGTATTGATGATACTGGTAAGGATTGGCACACACACATTCCTTTTCCTTATGGGCTTATCGCACTAGCAGCATTCACTCTACTACTCCATGCCACACCTTTTCTTTGGTCTACGATATAAGTTGTTTTACCTCTCTAAGTCCAAATTCCATCTTTCGTATCTCACTTAAATATATGCTCAATGATGATGACTTTTTTGCCAAGATGTTTGGCACAACTTGAGTTATTAGATGAATGTCATTTAAATGCTCTCGACCACCTTCAAATCTACCAAAAACGTATCAAACATGCCTATGAAAAACATGTTCATGAGTGAACTTTCAAAGATTGGTGATCTTTCCTAAAGGAAAATCAACATGTAACAAAGAAGAGAAAATAAAATGGGGAAAGTTTTCTCCTAATTGGCTTGGACCCTACATTGTCACCCATACCTATATGGAGTGTGCTTATCATTTATCTTCTCTTCAAGGTAAACCCAAACTTGAGCCCTTAATGCCTTGCATCTTTGATTGTTCTACTATTGAATAAAGTACTACATCACTTTATGTCACTTACATGCTCGTCCCTTGAGAAAACCTTTCCTCCATCTACCTATTTTAAGGACCAATGACTAAACTAGAATTGTGTGATTATCCATCACCATTCAACCTTGTCTTAAATATGAGTACCACGGCTCTACTCATGGCATGATTCTCATGGATACTTTTCATCCTTTTTAGGATGGAATCCCATGGTCATTCATCACTTAAAACCCCTCTTTCATAGCTAACCTTTTTGTGTTATGGTTTTCCTTCATAAAAGAGGCCTATACTCCTTTATAGTCTTGTCCATGACTTTAAGTCAAAAAAAAAAAAAAAAGCAAAAATATACATGGGATAACCAAAAACTCAACTCCTTGAGTCAAACTTCTCACAAATAGATGAATCCCTCAAAAGGACATCTACCTCTCTTTCTTGCTGTTATAAATAGACTGCTCCCTCGAAGGACAACTATAAAATTAGCCTCATTATTGTAATTAGTCTATCAAAAAGAAGACTAAACTATATCTCTCAAATAAAATAATTTTTCTGGAGCTTCCCGCATCGATCAGCTTAAGAAGACCTCAAGGAGAACCTATTTATCCCATTATAGACTTCCCACATCGATCATTCTATATAAAAAAAAAAAAAAAAAAAATCAAGAAAAATACAAACTTTTGGTCATGGACTTGCCTATTTTGGTTTTGGGTATCTTGCAGAAGGGGCATGTTGTCCCACAACAAGGTTACACTAAACAAACTCTTCCACCTTACCTTTTGATTAATATCTTCTAACTCAAATTCAAGGGGACATGGCGTGTATTTTACACATTGTGATCATGCAACTTCTTTCACCTATAGACCTATCATCATCATGCAATGTATCTAGGGACTTACGTTCAATAAGTCTAAGGGTATGACATTTATGGTCTTTTCCAACTTGGGGCATTTCACTTCTTTTTAGTTCACCTCCCTACCTTGTTTTTTTTTCAACAAGACAAGATCATCAAAATTGATTTAACCATGACACCTTCATCTATACCTATGCCTAATCTCACCTTCCTATTACCTATTCAACATTCAACCTTGCCTATTTTCAAACATGCCTTACCCAACCAACCTATCAATCCAACTTACCTATTCATCTGACCTAACCCAATCTCATTCTTCCCGGTTTATGGGAGAACTACATCGGCCTGAGGCCCCTTTCACAAGGGCTATGTAGGCAACACTCTTAGGGCATGGGGCCCTTTGAGGTTATCTTAGCCACTCTTTTCCCATCATCATTTCCCCATCAAACAAAAACTTAGTTAGTTTCCATAAAAACAATAATTTGGAAGTTAACTCAAAAAAAACCATACATCACCTATATACATCATCATTTATTTTCCATTTTCCATGGAAATACAATAACATCATTAAATTTCCAAACACAAACTCAACTATGCCTAAATACCAAGTTAAAATAAAAAACAATAACTTGGAAATCAACATGCCTGGCAATAAAATCATCAAAATGACATCAAAATAACATCAAAATCAAAATCAAAATAATGCCATGGAAATTAAAATCAATAATAACCAAATCATGCCTACATCTCATTTCCATAACATCAATATAATGGGAATGCACACATCACATCATACAATCATCGATAACCATGTCTAATCATCTAGTTTCCATAAACATCAATATAATGGAAATAAAATAAACATACATCATCATAAAACCATGCCTACACATCTAGTTTCCATGATAACAATATAATGGAAATAAACCAAGTGCATCATCTATAAATATCATCATCCATCTATACATCAAAAAGTTGTATATCAATACATTGAATATACAGATATAAATACAAGTATCTCAAAACTCTCATATACATCTCACGCATATTTGGCACACATAGGCCGGTATATATATCAAAAATAAAAAAAAAATACATGTCATTTGATATAGCCTCTATGATGGGTCGGTACCCCTACTGCTCTCCCATATACCCTCACCTAGCCTATGTCACCATGTGTTGGTAACCTCTCGCTCACCTTTCCTATGTGGCCGATGACTCTCTGAGCTACTAGAATTATGAGTCATGTTGTAGTCCTTGTATTAGCTACTTCTACTACTACTCTATCTATACTCTCCATAGGTCACATACTGGATACCAACCTTCATCAATTGGTCTTGATAATACCGAGCCTCTGACATGACATCTCTATAACTAACCATGGATATCACCTGGGGCGGTGTCATAGCTCTAACACCTACCTGTAAACCTTGTGCCTATACCAATGGTCCATGTCTGCTATCTATAAAATAGACCATGTCTTGGTGTGTATGTACATATATAATGGGACCTGTCCCCTTCCCATGCATGCATTGGTGCATATGCCTATGCCTGCCTTATGCCAATGCTATGTCCCCTGTAATGTGAACTGCCACTGTGGCATGTGTGTGCATATGTAGTGTGGTAAACCCTACAACCCTATTTGCCCCCATCCCCATCCCTGATGCATGAGTATGTGCCCTGAAGCATGGCCACATGTTCTGTAATCTTGTCACATATTCCTACAATATGATAAACTGTCCCCATATCCTATGTGGTGGTGTGCGGAACCTAAGTTTGATCCTGCGCCTGTGCTAGCTGCCCATGTAATCCAGTCACCTATCCCTAGAGGGTGGTCACATGTGCATGTGCTTGTGTGATATGTAACTATAACGCATTCACATGTCCCTTTCTTGTAATGCATCCCTCTACACTATGACTATGGCCAAGTCTGACTGGCTCTGGCCTAATGGTGGTGTGCGTGCATGTAGTTGGGCTATCCACCAAGTGCATGTATCCATCAATAATACCATAATCATCAATCCAATGATCTACAACCTACTCCTCCTGTCCTGTAGGATCTATTGGATGAGGTGGAGATAATGGTCTCTCCATGCCATCTCGGTGGTGCTGTGGAAATGGTGGAGGCACATCCTAAAGCTTTAAAGTGTCTAACGGATCTAACCTGGATGGGATATCATCTCATGCTCCCCGACTCGTCATTCCTATATCCACCTCACCAATCAGTACCCCCCGCCTCTCCTTCCATGCCCCCATAGGATGGAAAATCAACATAAGGGTCTCACAAAATAAATATCAAAAGCATATACCCCTCTAACATCACCTATAATAGGTCACATCTCGTGAGGCCTCCTCCCTCATGGATGTGCTCCTACCAGCACCCATCTCCTTTATCTAGCTCTATATACACCTCTATCGATAGTCAATCCTATCATGGAAGGCCCTAGGAATAGACATAGACACATGATGTGCTCATATGCCCATAAATAGTAGATACGTGCAACAAATACCAAAACCGAATCCTCATCGATAGCCCATAACTCTCTATAAATGTACTAATATGTTGTGCCCATGTAAAAACTCATATCTCCTCTCAATCATGTCCTCCAATACACCCATCAATGCCCGAGGAAATCTCCCACCCTCTGAATCTGGGAGAGCATAACATCCAACAACTACCATCATCAGAACTATTAATCTCATCTACTAAGGATGTGTACATACATATCCCCGTAACTTGATGCTAGCACTATGATATCTCAAGTCACCCATCACCTCACCAAACACTATCACTATAGGATCCACCGATGCCTCTGAAGAAATCTAATATAATGGCTCCCCAACAATTAGCAGCCACAAAATATTGTAGACATCCTCCAGCATAATGGTCATCTCACCAGTAGGTAAATGAAAGGTGTTGGTCATTGAGTCCCATCTATCGATGAGAGCGACCATAAAACTATGATCTCATACGATGCACCTATATCACCTCACAACATTGAGCCCAACATCCTGCATATGCTACCACTCCTCATCTATAACACTAGGCCGCATTTGTACCAAAAGAGGTGGCACCCTATCTTCATAGTCAATTGTTGATGTGCCTACATCATTACCATTTAAACTTGTCAATCACTAGCCCCTTTTTGATCATTTATTTGATCCTACCTAGTCAAATCCCACCTATGAATTTACTAGCCTACCTACCTTCTACCCCATTCACTCATCTACATATATTTTCTACCTTGCCTAAACATTTACACTTATTGATTCACTACTTTCCTCCTTCACCGATTTACTTAATTTCACCTAAACCCCCATCCATACCTACATATTAACCCTAATCCACCCCTCATTCTATTTTTCTTAACTCCTAACCTATCCACCCTATTACCTTTTTCCCTCCCCAACCCATCTACCTAACTTCATACTTTACCCACTTCTTACTTAGCTTAGTCCTATCGCCACCCCTCTATTCACCTTGACGATTTCCCAATTGGTCCCCATTTATCACTTTTTACCAATGACCGCGGCATCAGATCACCGACCATACCAATCCCCATTAGCCTCACCGATGCCAATGAGCCTCGACCGATGTCGGTCACTAGTTGGCCCTAAGCCAAACCCCGATGCCCCCATTTTTCAAAAAAAATTAAAAAAACACCCAAAAATCTACCCAACCCACCCCAAATTACCTTACATTCATTATTACCACCTAATTACTAGATTAAACCCTTCCCCATACCCAATTTAACCCAATTTTCACCAAAATTTCAAATCAAATTTCAAAACCCAATTCTACATTTTTCTACTTTAGTTTTAATCACAAAAAAACCAAATGGTGATCGAATCCTACCTCTACTTGGCATCATCTCCTCGGTGGGATCTCGGTCTCCGAAGAGGTCCTCCCACACCTCTCCACCTCAGCCATGTCTCAATCAAACTCTCTCTTCACCAATTGAATCACTCGTATCGATCTCGTGGGACCATTCACTTCCCTCTAATCACCCACTACTATTATTAGCCAACTCAGCCACCTACCTCTCTCTATCATTTTTCTCCTCCAAATACTATCTCCTGTCATTTTCCACAAATAGAAAGTTACAAATGAATCCATTTTTTATGGATTTTTACTTTTTATCCCCACACTTGACTTGACGCGATGTCGGTCTCAAGCCCTAGTAGATGGAATCATTGATTACTCTTATCGGCATTGGTTCACCTTCAACAGTGTTCGTCACTTGCCACCCACTTATACCTAATTTACCCAAAATGTTGTTGCAATATACTATTTTTTTGCTACCACAGCCTTACCCCAGCCCTACAACCCCACCTAATTACCATATTACCTCACACCCGACCTCAATATCATTTGGGGCATGTTTTTTCCTATACCTGGCCTTACCCATGGCCTCACCTATACCAAGCCTGAACCCACCCATTGACACTCGAATTCATTTACTTGCTATATACCTTGTGATGATGTTACTCATGTTGTTTAGCCTACTAACCTTGCCTTGCCTTATGTCGTGATGTTTATCTTGACTAGACCAAACCTTTTGGTGCTTTGGAACACACCTAATGCCCATTCCTACACCTAGCCTCATTGTGTTTTCAGGACCATATCCTATACCTTGGATACCTGGACCACATCAACCTTGTTTGGATAAACTTTATGACCTTTGATGATGTAGAGTTTGTGAGCTCTTCAACCTAGTGCCTTGTCACATTTTATACGTGTGTGTGTGTTTGAATGCCCCACCTATTACCTACACCCAAATCACCATTTCCTATGCCACACCTTACCTAGTTTAGTTTCCTCACCTACCATTTTATCAAACCCATCACCAATTCAACCTCTTACTTCATCAATTCCTGGTTTGAGGGGGATCACCTCCACCCATACTTGGGAAAATCTCACCTCCACCCATACCTGGGGAAACCACTCCTTTTTTTTTAGCGTTGCTTATCAATACAAGCTACATGACAAAAAGGGGAAAATGTAGACACCAAAATTTGGGTCACAATCCCTCTATCCCCTTTCAATTAAGTAATTAGACACATACACCTAGCCATGACCCCTTCTACACATTAGTATTAATTTAATTACCCATAATTAAATTAATCCTCATCTCACACCATTATTATTTAATTACCTTAATTAAACTAATATCCATCTCACTAAGCCACCTCACCTTTCCACCTCATCCTAGACCCATTCCTAGCCTATTAATGAACCTAGACCAAGTCCCCACTTATCCTAACCAACTGGGACTCTTTCCAACCCTAACTATTCATGACCTCTAACTAATTCCATGATTTATTGATTGTAATTACATGGCTAAGTGCCCTAAGTTTATATACGCCTATATAAGCATGAAAGCTAGGGTTAGAAAGGAGAATTAAGAGAAGGATTGAATTCTATATTTGATTATCCTAAATTGAGAGGATGAAGAAGAAGAGAAAGAAAGAATAGGTTACATGAAGACAAAACTTCCATGGAGAGGAGGTGGACGGAGGAAATAACAGTACATTTGAATGATGAGAAGAGGGTAACATCTTCTACTTTGTATTTCTTTTGTATAGTTATTGTCTCGTTGTAATGGCTTGCATAGTATGCAAAGCACATAGTGTTTCTTCTTATAGATCAACATGCTTGTGAGATCTTGTATTATAGATCCATGAGATCGTATTATATTGTTGATCCATGTAGATATAGATATTATAAAGTAGGTTGTCTTCATGTTTGCAGTGTAGGTTGATGCGGTGATGGAGAGACAAACTTACTTCTTGGTGCACATTATAGTTGCACATACGATAGACCCATGTGAGAGGTATTTTTGCAGATCCACAAAGAACTTGGTAGTACTTAAGAGATGCAGTAGTTCCTGGTTATGTGAGATCTATTGGTGGTGTTTGGAGGCACGATTATAGTGCACTCATGGAGATCTGTTTAGAGATTTGGAGGAGAGGAGATACTTTTGGAGAGCTGCATTGTACTCTTGTATTGAAGAGTTGGTGTCTACTCTTGTTGTATTATATATATGAGATCTCTATCTTTGGTGGACGTAGCCCACATTGGGTGAACCACAAAGGTACATGTTGTATTATGTGTGTATACTTTGTTTTGATTTGGATTATTCTAGTTTATACTTCCACACCCGTAGATTTTGGGGAATTGTTTAGATCTGTGTGCATGATTGAGTATGTTATTAAATCATAGCACTATTCCATAGTCACGAATTCCCAAAAATTGGTATCATAGCTAGTGTAATGCCCCAAATTTTCACACGCAAAACAACATTAAAATACCAAGCAAAATAGTGTTGACTCAAGGATTGGCACCAAGATTCCACATTGGCAAATTCATTTCTTTAATTATTTACGATCAACATTCCAAGAACATTATGGACCATTTTAAGTTGGCATTTTTTTATCCATTTTAAGTTGGTTTTTTATCCTTTACAAAAATTTCCATAACTTACATACTTATTTGGCATAATTTCAAATTGCATATAAAGTACTTAATTATCTTGTTCTTATGTTAAGAATATGTTTCTCAAACATTTAATCAATGTCTACCTTTTTACCCTTGCAACTCAAGTGAATCTGACTTGATGTCCTAGAACGCAATATTAGGATTTAAGGAGGGTGGTTTAGATTCAAGATATTTTTTTCCCATAAACATTCTTCGATCACGGTATAATTATTTCCCTACCATAGTTGTTATAGTTCAATATCTTGTTGAATTCCATATATATATATATATATATATTCCATTAATATATATATATATATATACATATATATATATATATATATATATATATATATATTTTTTTCTCAAAGTTTGATCACACCAAGGCAATTCATATTATTTGTAACTCAAGAAAATATTTCATTAAGTTATAAGGACTCCAAGAGTGCCCTTAATCCTAACCTCAAATCACGTTTTCAACTTATATGATGTACTCTTACCACGCACTATGGTCTCATTATTAGCATTGTCTTGTAAAAGGAGTTACAGAAATATTTTTCTAACATCTTGAAGACGTATAAGATTAGAAGCCTTGAAGCTACACACAAACCCCAAGTTAACCTCCTAATCAACTGAGGTTTAGATTAATTCTAATTGCACCTAAGGACCTACCCCTCAACTATATATGAGTTTAAGGTGAGAGGACATATTTATGCTAAACCACCTTCAAGAAAAGACCAAGGTGTTATGTTGATAGAACCCAAGGTAACACATTTAACTGAGAGGGACTAAGGAATTCATTAACAAGAGTTTAAGACCTAGAACAACTATTTCACGATCTCCAATTATGTCATCTAGATCCAACAAGGACTTTATTCGTTGATGAAGTTAATTTCTAGATCTTATCTCGTAAGACCTGGAAATCCAAAAGGATACTAAGGGAGTATTAGCTCTACTTACCCCACAGATGGTAAGGTTACATTGAATAGTCGTTGCTTCGAACAAGGACTCATAAGGTGACTTCCAAGGTAGTCTTGACCACTCAACATGGTGTCGGAACTGAAGAGAGGACATTCTCCTCATGGTTACCAAAACTAGAAGGAAACCACACTCCTAAAATTTTTTTGGACCATGTCATTCCTAAAAGATGGGTTCACGACAAGGTCGCTAAACATAATGACTATGATGGTAAACTCCAACTAGGGGTTTTATTTACCTAAACTAGGAGGTTCCATCGAGTGTAAATTTTAAGTTCATTCTATGGTTTCAATCTCTTCTATGGTAAAAAAAATCACACATGAAGACATGTTATGCACAAATCTTATACTAGGGTTGAGTGTTTCGATTAAATCTCTTTATTACATTTACAAGGTAAGAATACAACATAATAATTAATTAATGGTTTATTGAACAATGAAAGAGCACTACAATGTATTACTTCAAATTCATTTACCTTATATATATATATAACCTTTTTACCATGTGTACTATGAATCAAATTGAACCTATGATTAAATACACATTTCCTAGATATCCCTAAAAACTAGCATCTCATACATATTAGCAAATTATCAAATATAACCTTCTGAAACATAAGACTACATTATACATATGTTCATTTTACAATGAACTATATAAATTACAATGATAATTAATTAATTACACATCGCCTTTTCGCCATCATTCTTGCATCCTGCAAAACCACGTGAGCATGAAATCAATGATAAATCGTTGGCATGGCATCCACCCTAATCTAACATAATTAACATTTTTCAGTTTCCCATTTACATATAATAATAATTACAATTTGCAATCGAAAGAAAAGGTTTAGAGACATGTATTCATTACATTTCATTTCACTTCATTTCATAACCTAGGAGAGAGAAAGAGAAGGGAAGAGAGAGAAAACACCATTTGTCAAAAAATTATATTTCACACAACAAGTTACACTATAGAGTTTTTTTAACAATTATTTACATGTGTCAAAAGTTTCCACGGTGGTTTGGCAACCCGACGAGGGTCCCACAACTTTCTATTTTTACATTTTCTTACTAACTACAAAACGTTCAAAATGGGCTCGAGGCTAAGAAACCACTTTCAAATGTTGTCTTCTGAGAGAAAACACACCACGATTAAATTTCTATGTGTCCACTTATATACCAAGAGTTCATAGAAACTGACAGAATTTGGAACTGGAGAATGGTTTACGTTTGGCGGCTAGTTTTCGGGGCCATGAGTCGAAATTGACCCAGTTGCAAATGAACAAAAGTTAGCTTGAAGGCTCGAAAACCATGTCCAAAACTGACGTTCGATGGATGAACACGTGCAACGAGAAACTTCCTACAAGTTCCCTATATAAGGAGAATTCATCAGAGTCGACGGGACTGAGAACTAGAAAACCATTTTCAAATGGCGACAAGTTTTCTAGAGTGACAAGTCGTAATTGGTCCAGTTTGACCTTGTCAAACTACGACCGAGAGGCCTACAAAATGGCTTTGCCAAACTATATAGAAAAGTGTTTTTCCCTAAACTGAATGTTCCATGTAATTTTCTAGTAAGAACACTAGAGGTTTGAAAATGGATAATAATTTCTCTATCCAAGTTTCAAATGGCGGTTCAAAATGAAAGCCAACTTTATAGTTTTAGTAGCTTCTTACAACTACAAAATGGTGTAACATTGCTCCCAATATGGCATCAAAAAATATCACAAATGTTCATTTAGGGTCAAACCAAAGGTTAAGGTGACTCCTCACATAACTAGGTACATGAATGAAGCTTAACATCCCATTTTTGGAGTTACGAAGGGTACTTAATGAGTCTCTGAAAAATGCAAAATTATCTATTTAAACAGGAGATGGTCAACATTTTTACTGGGAAGTCAATTTCATCTTGTCGATAAAACAATATTGTAGTGATCTAGTTGGGTAGGAAGTTTTCTAAATCACCTCAAAATGAGGGTTGAAGTTCATGGTTTAATACAAAAGGGTTATTTTGATTTCGTGAGTTACGACACGACATTTTATTGTTTTGCAACAAGTTAATATAAAACAATTAAATGTATTATAATCCTAATATTTTAAAATTATATTAAGTTGCAAATGAAAAAATAAAGTATGAGAGTTATGAAAGATAAGGGGAGATGAACCATGCCTGGGAATGAAGCCAGTCAAAACCGTGGGATTCGGTTCAACATCTCCCTTAAGCATTTTGTCAAACAGATCATGAGCATCCACAATTTTACCATTTCACCTTTGCTCAAAATCCTCAAGCTTTCCCAACAAACCCATTTTGCACCAAACCAACAATAAAACCACATGTTTAAAAGGTGTTGGACAATAAAGTTTGGAGCTCCCTCAAGATAGCCAACATGACTAAGACGTCCATACATACCCACATATAGTATGTTTGGGTATATTCCATATGACCACATCTCCCGAGGCATTTGCAAATACAACATCGAAAAAATTCCTCAATATTTTATGCTTTGTTGGAAGTTCATCCCTATCCCAGAACTCACATTTGGCACAGGCCAAGAAAGGTAGGAAAAGGAAGTCAAATTTCCATTATGCTCTGATGGATGTCTACCTATACTAAGCCCACATTTTTACAGGCAGGGAGGTTACCTGAAGGTTTCTAAACCTTTTCAACAAACCCATTCATGTATATCATTCTATCATTGCAGTCTATGATGCCACATTTATGTCAGGTGTTCAGTCAAGCATTTCACATGCCAAATGCATGCTTCCACCATTGCATACATATATGTTGTAGCACTTGCAACAAAAACATCTGAAAACCCATTATTATTTGAAGTATATCACTACGCTGCTCAAGAGTTCCCATTGCAGTGCATGATGGGAGGATCTTTGGAAAGAGAAGGAAACCAAATTTGTACTTGCCAATCGCATTTGCTTGAAAATCTCTAAGCTTTTTAAGCAAACCCATTTCATGTATCCTGTAGCCGTGGTAGACCCAAAGGCCACATTTTTTTCAGGTATTCAGTCAAATAGTTTGTGTGTCATGTGTATGCTCCCAAGTTTTGCATCCATCTCTACCAGAGCACTGTAACTACAAAACTGACAAAAAAAACCCATTTTGGCATAGGCTGGGAGAACATTGGAAAGAAGATAGTATTTCCATTATTATGCTTGATGCACATAGCATGAGACTCATCCTCGCAGTTTTTTTTGCTAAAACCACTCCATCCCAGGCCCACACATTGGGATGAATCTAACAAAAAATTTAGCTGATACATTCCCTCAAAATGAAGGAGGGTATGGTCTTATTCCTACCTTCCTTGACCATTGTTCAAAAAGCAAATGATAGTGAGTGATTTGTTACATGTCTCCAAAGATGATTTTTCAAGATTCTTAATCTTAGGAATTTATAGTTTAGAGTTTATAGGTTTTTATAACAATCGGTGGATTTAATTCAAATCGATAAATTCCAAGAGAGATTGGATATTCAACTATAAATAAAGTTTTTATTATTATTATACAAAGAAAATGGCAGGTTTGAATGGATGGATGGGCATCATGCATGCCTGTCCAGCCTCTGGCATATGCCACTTCCCTGACAACACGCTACCTCCCACTTACTCACCCACCAACCTTCTTCAATTCTCCCCCATGTCACTTCACAAAGTATATTATTTATTTTTAATTTATTTTAGTATTATTTAATTATGGGTACTACATTTCCCTCCCCTTATAAGAGCATCATCCTCGATGTGACACAATATCGAAGCTCAAAGCATAGGTAGGAAAACAAGTCAATAATGAGACATGTCGATTAAAAAAAAATTTGTCATTATAACATGACCACAAGGAAACAAACTAAATTTTGTGATATCATAAATTTTAATGTCCTATGAAGATTGGCATTTCACTTTTACTTTATTACTTAGTTATTTTTTTCCTTTAAAGTATTTCTTAATCTCAAACTCTTAGTATTTCAATTCTTAGGATTTTAGTTGACTTATGCTTGTAGGTTCCCAACAAAATGACATAACAATATCACATCAGGGTCACACACAACACTAATGGTTCACTAGACATCACGATATGTACCCTCATGACTATATCACATTACAACAATTCAACGGAACCATGGAAATAACATACATAGCCCTAACAACACAATACTTGTCACACATGCTTCTGACACAAAGGTACTCATAACATAAACAAACTACAACAACATGGAATTCCCAACATGTACACATACATGGGTTTCATGCAACTAGGGACAATAACTGTAGCTACATAGTGTCATGATGGAAACAACATCATGCCAACAATGAGGAGCATCAATCCTCAACATAAAAAAAACACAAACGGACTCACAAGAGTACACCTAACTCACTATACCAACTCCACACCTCACAATACATCACAAAACAATCTCCATATATCTCCCAAAGCATCACTAAACAATTAAATATACTTCCCAAGAATCACAAACAACTCCATATACCTCCCAAAGCATCAATCACACCCACACAAATCTCTTATGCCTCCCCAAGTCTCTTATGCCTCCCTCAAGTGTCTCTTATGCCTCCCTCAAGTCTCTTATGCCTCCCTCAAGTAAAATGAAATAAATATAAATTTTCCTTTTAGCTCCACAAAAGAGGTCGGTCACCCTATGGCCCTAGGCACATAAGGTCCAAACACCTCTAACCCAAGTGACATAATAACTCATGGTTCAACAACCCGCTAGTTATCTATAACTCCTTGGGGCGTACCCCCATACAACGAAGTGGGTCCATAGGTCCCACCACTCCATGGTGAATCCCATGACCCTATTCCAATACATTATGACATTAGAACCAACATAACAAACCATTCAAATGCCAAGTGGCAAGATCTAAAGCCTTGGGCTAGGCTATAAAATTTTAAACTTAAAAAGAAAATTTAAATCTAAGCAAAACAAATGGCCAAATAACCATAGTTAGTGCAAAAATATGCATGTTAGTGCATCAACCAAATAAATGCCCAAAATATAAGAACATGTCAATCAAGAAAATTGTTGGTTCTAGCAAGAAAGGGAAAGTTTCAATTTATGAATAAAATACATGTATAAGAATAACACATTACAATAACTATGTGGCCTTATATGGCCACTAAGGGGTACTCAACGAGTTGCTGGCACTCGGAACATCGAGCCTCACTCGTAAAATAACATGTCAAATAATACAACTATCATCATCTCTATCTGAATCATCCCGCCACCACTTCGACAAGGCTCATCATAGTCAAAATCACATAGGTTGAATCCATACGATAACCATATCAGGAGAGAGAAAGGAGTACAAGTCACCATCTACTGAGCCTAAGGTGTCATGAAACACAATATGCATGACACCCATTGAGCAAGTGTCACACATACCAAATGAAAAAAGTGGGTTTTTCAGCCTATGTGAGGCTCCACTTCCTATCTCATACTCGGCTCGAAGTGACTGGTCAATGGTACACATTTCCTCACTCCAAACATACACATTTTACCAATTTCCCTTAGGGTCGGTTAGTGTAGGGTCCACAACATAACATATAACTACATCACTAACACAATGGTGATTCACACACATTAACCATAGCATATTATGCATGGTATATATATAAGGTATAACATAATCATTACTTTTATGGGTTATGATACATCACATTACCACATTATGCACCCAAAGTGCAATCATTGTACACTAGGGATCATACATTCACCATATTCCCCTAAATCATGACATGAACCATCACATTTTACATGAATTATATGTATGAGGAACACAATGTATAACCTTACAACATATAGTCAATTCCAATTACAACATGGTGACACACATGATTTGTCACAACATGGTGATGACATCACGATAAAATCCAATTCACTTTTAAACTAGTCTTTTCATGCAAAACATCATTACACCTGCATATCACATAAGGCCAAAATACTCCAACACTCCGTAATCCACATTAACATTTTTTTTAACACAAAATAAGGTGGTTCATCACCCATGAATTCCCCATTGAATCCATGAAATAGAGAGTGAATACTCTCATCACAAGCACATCAACATAATAACAAATACGCACTAAGTGACATGCACCACATGTGCTTCCATAAGGTCACAATTACAACATTGTTCACATTACAACATATATCACATTACTCTTCCAATATCCATCACCATCATGCAGAAATTATCACAACTCCAATCCATCCCAGAGGTTGAGAGTATGAACCTCGCTCTGATACCAAATGTAACGCCCCAAATTTTCACACACAAAAACAACAGTAAAATACCAGGATAATTTTTTTTTGACTTACAATGCTCACTACACAACACCACAAGGGCTCCAAATACAGAAACTCAACAACACATACGACACTTACATAAGTCATCGACTCACATAGACACACATGAAAACACCATAGACATGTCGATGCCACACTCTTCCCAATGAATGAATACTAGCAATGACCCAACCACAAGAAAAGGACTCAAGGATTGGCAAACCCACAACACATCATTTCTTTAATTGCATTTTAGTTATGATCAACATTCCAAGAACATTATGGTGCAAGGAAAACTTTATCCTTTCTCCATCTACAGATTCTTAAGTTCATTCCACATTTTATTTACAGTTCGACCATTTTAAGTTGGCTTTTTATCCTTTACAAAAATTTTCCATAACTTACATACTTATTTGGCATAATTTCAAATTGCATATAAAGTACTTAATTATCTTGTTCTTATGTTAAGAATATGTTTCTCGAACATTTAATCAATGTCTACCTTTTTACCCTTGCAACTCAAGTGAATCGACTTGATGTCAAAAAGCAATATTAGGATTTAAGGAGGGTGATTTAGATTCAAGATATTTTTTCCCATAAACATTCTTCGATCATGGGTATAATTATTTCCCTACCATAGTTATTATAGTTCAATATCTTGTTGAATTCCATTATATATATATATATATATATATATATATATTATATATATTTTCTGAAGTTTGATCACACCAAGGCAATTCATATTATTGTAACTCAAGAAAATATTTCATTAAGTTATAAGGACTCAAGAGTGCCCTTAATCCTAACCTCAAATCACGTTTTCAACTTATATGATGTACTCTTACAACACACATGGTCTCATTATTAGCATTGTCTTGTAAAAGGAGGTACATAAATATTTGTCTAACATCTTGAAGATGTATAAGATTAGAAGCCTTGAAGCTACACACAAACCCCAAGTTAACCTCCTAATCAACGAGGTTTAGATTAATTCTAATTTGCACCTAAGGACCTACCCCTCAACTATATATGAGTTTAAGGCGAGAGGACATATTTATGCTAAACCACCTTCAAGAAAAGACCAAGGTGTTATGTTGATAGAACCCAAGGTAACACATTTAACTGAGAGGGACTAAGGAGTTCATTAACAAGAGTTTAAGACCTAGAACAACTATTTCACGATCTCTCAATTATGTCATCTAGATCCAACAAGGACTTTATTCACTGATGAAGTTAATTTCTAGATCTTATCTCGTAAGACCTGGCAATCCAAAAGGATACTAAGGGGGTATTAGCTCTACTTACCCCACAGATGGTAAGGTTACACTGAATAGTCGTTGCTTCGAACAAGGACTCATAAGGTGACTTCCAAGGTGGTCTTGGCCACTCAACATGGTGTCAAAACTGAAGAGAGGACATTCTCCTCATGGTTACCAAAACTAGAAGGAAACCACACTCCTAAAAAAATTGGACCATGTCATTCCTAAAAGATGGGATTCATGACAAGGTCGCTAAACATAATGACTATGATGGTAAACTCCAACTAGGGGTTTTATTTACCTAAACTAGGAGGTTCCATCGAGTGTAAAGTTTAAGTTCATTCTACGGTTTCAATCTCTTCTATGGTAAAAAAATCACACATGAAGACATGTTATGCACAAATCTTATACTAGGGTTGAGTGTTTTGATTAAATCTCTTTATTACATTTACAAGGTAAGAATACAACACAATAATTAATTAATGGTTTATTGAACACTGAAAGAGCACTACAATGTATTACTTCAAATTCATTTACCTTATATATATATATATATATATATATATTTTACCATGTGTACTATGAATCAAATTGAACCTATGATTAAATACACATTTCCTAGATATCCCTAAAAACTAGCATCTCATACATATTAGCAAATTTTCAAATATAACCTTCTGAAACATAAGACTACATTATACATATATTCATTTTACAATGAACTATATAAATTACAATGATAATTAATTAATTACACATCACCTTTTCACCATCATTCTTGCATCCTGCAAAACCACGTGAGCATGAAATCAGTGATAAATCACTGGCATGGCATCCACCCTAATCTAACATAATTAACATTTTTAGTTTCCCATTTACATATAATAATAATTACAATTTGAAATCGAAAGAAAAGGTTTAGAGACATGTATTCATTACATTTCATTTCACTTCATTTCATAACCCAAGAGAGAGAAAGAGAAGGGAAGAGAGAGAAAACACCATTTGTCAAAAATTCTATTTCACACAACAAGTTACACTATAGATTTTTTTTAATAGTTATTTACATGTGTCAAAAGTTTCCATGGTGGTTTGGAAACCCGACGAGGGTCCCACAACTTTCTATTTTTACATTTTCTTGCTAACTACAAAAATGTTCAAAATGGGCTCGGAGGCTAAGAAACCACTTTCAAATGTTGTCTTCGAGAGAAAACACACCATGATTAAATTTCTACGTGTCCACTTATATACCAAGAGTTCATAGCAACTGATGGAATTTGGAACTGGTGAACGGTTTACGTTTGGCATGGCTAGTTTTCGAGGCCACGGTCGTAATTGACCCAGTTGCAAATGAACAAAAGTTAGCTCGAGGGCTCAGAAAACCACATCCAAAACTGACGTTTGATGGATGAACACGCAATGAGAAACTTCCTACAAGTTCCCCTATATAAGGAGAATTCATCAGAGTCGATGGACTGAGAACTAGAAAACCATTTTCAAATGGCGACAAATTTTTAGAGCGACAAGTCATAATTGGTCCAGTTTGACCTCGTCAAACTGCAACCAGAGGCCTACAAAATGGCTTTTCCAAACTATACAAGAAAAGTGTTTTTCCCTAAACTGAATGTTCCATGTAATTTTCTAGTAAGAACACTAGAGGTTTGCGAAAATGGATAATAATTTCTCTATCCAGGTTTCAAATGGCGGTTCAAAATGAAAGCCAACTTTATAGTTTTAGTAGCTTCTTACAACTACAAAATGGTGTAACATTGCTCCCAATATGGCATCAAAAATATCACAAATGTTCATTCGGGGTCAAACCAAAGGTTAAGGTGACTCCTCACATAACAAGGTACATGAATGAAGCTTAACATCCCATTTTCGGAGTTATGAAGGGTACTTAACGAGTCTTGAAAAATGCAAAATTATCTATTTAAACAAGGAGATGGTCAACATTTTTACTTGGGAAGTCAATTTCATCTTGTCGATAAAACAATATTGTAGTGATCTAGTTGGGTAGGAAGTTTTCTAAATCACCTCAGAATGAGGGTTGAAGTTCATGGTTTAATACAAAAGGGTTATTTTGATTTTGTGAGTTACGACACGACATTTTATTGTTTTGCAACAAGTTAATATAAAACAATTAAATGTATTATAATCCTAATATTTTAAAATTATATTAAGTTACAAATGAAAAATAAAGTACGAGAGTTATGAAAGATAAGGGGAGATGAACCATGCCTGGGAATGAAGCGGTCAAAACCGTGGGATTGGTTCAGCATCTCCCTTAAGCATTTTGTCGAACAGATCATGAGCATCCACAATTTTACCATTTCACCTTTGCTCAAAATCCTCAAGCTTTCCCAATGAACCCATTTTGCACCGAACCAACAATAAAACCACATGTTTAAAAGGTGTTGGACAATAAAGTTTGGAGCTCCCTCAAGATAGCCAACATGACTAAGACGTCCATACATACCCGCATACAGTATGTTTGGGTATATTCCATATGACCACACATCTCCGAGGCATTTGTAAATACAACATCTGACAAAAATTCCTCAATATTTTATGCTTTGTTGGAAGTTCATCCCTATCCTAGAACTCACATTTGGCACAGGCCGAGAAAGGCAGGCAAAGGAAGTCAAATTTCCATTATGCTCGATGGATGTCTACTTGTACTAAGCCCGCATTTTACAGGCAGGGAGGTTACCTGAAGGTTTCTAAACCTTTTCAACAAACCCATTCGTGTATATCATTCTATCATTGCATTCTATGATGCCACATTTATGTCAGGCATTCAATCAAGCATTTCACATGCCAAATGCATGCTTCCACCATTGCATACATATCTGTTGTAGCACTTGCAACAAAAACATCTGAAAACCCATTATTCTTTGAAGTATATCACTACACTGCTCAAGAGTTCCCATTGCAGTGCATGATGGGAGGATGTTGGTGAAGGAGAAGGAAACCAGATTTGCACCTGCCAATCGCATTTGCTTGAAAATCTCTGAGCTTTTTCAGCAAACCCATTTCATGTATCCTACAGCCATGGTAGACCTAAAGGCCACATTGTTTTTAGGTATTCAGTCAAATAGTTCATGTGTCATGTGTGCGTATGCTCCCAAGTTTTGCGTCCATCTCTACTAGAGCACTGTAACTACAAAACTGACAAAAAACCCCCATTTTGGCACAGGTTGGGAGAATGTTGGAAAGAAGATAGTATTTCCATTATGCTTGATGCACATAGCATGAGACTCATTCTGCACCACTCCATCCCTGTTCCACACCTAATCTAATTTAGTGCCTCCCTCATAAAGGAGGGTATGGTCTTATTCCTACCTTCCTTGACCATTGTTCAAAGCAGCAGTAGTGAGCGATTTGTTACATGTCTCCAAAGATGATTTGCTGAAGATTCTTAATCTGTAGGTTTATAGGATGGATTTTTTATGTTGGATTAGAAACATTGAGAGATTGGATCTCAAATAAAGTTTTTGTATTATTATACAAAGAAAATGGCAGGTTTGAATGGATGTGGATGGAATTGCATGCCCTGTCCAGCTCCTGGCATATGCCACTTCCTGCAACACGCTACCTCCCCACTTACTCACCCACCAACCTTCTTCAATTCTCCCCCACGTCACTTCACAAAGTATATTATTTATTTTTAATTCTATTTTAGTATTATTTAACTTGGACAACCTAGTTTTAAACAGAAAATCACATATTTGAAGATTTAAGAAGATGCATGGAATGTATCTTGTTTGTTGAGGTGTTCCCAGTTCTTAGAGGCACAAACATGTTGGTCAAATTACAGATCTGGTTATTGAGGTATGGATTTATCTTGGTATTGCAGTGCTTATATTATTTTGGTTACACTTGCATGTTTAGGATTGCAGATCTAGATCTGAGAATGAGATAGAGGAACCATTATGCATCCTTGGTGTAGTTAGATGCATGGGCTTCTTAGAGAGGAAGAATATAATAACACATAATGAAGATGAGGTTTCCATCAGAGAAGCGTGTTCTTCAGTTGAAGATGCGGTTGAGTATCTTGGGTGCTAGCAAGGTGATGTATTTCATCTTAGTGCAGTTTTATTGCATGTATTATTACTGTTAAGTTTATTGCAAGGTTGGGTGCTTCTTGAAATGAGTAGTAAAAAAATTATCGACTTTGGTGGAGTAGGCACATGGTTTGGTGACCTATGCCAATATTGTGGCATTATGTTCGCTCAACAACACCGAAGCGTCGGTCAGGAACCGACATCGGTCATAGTGGGTAAGCGATACCCGGTCAAGCAAATCGTGGTCGGTCATCATGTGACAATGAGTTTACACAGGGTTTCTTACAGTAGAAGAGGGCATGGATGGTTCATTTTCCTATTTTGGAGGATCAGGTTTCTTGCAGTGTGTATAGGTAGAAATAGTCAATATCACTTCAATGTTTGGATTAGAAAGAGGATAGAGTTGGCTCGGTTAGTCTAATGAGACTTTAAGTCAGGTATCTCTATATGATTCATGTTTTATTTCTTTTGTTTGGAGAAATTGATATTATGATTGGATAGTGTGCACAAATTTACACCATGTTTTTGGTGTTGTTTGAATTTTATTCCCTGGTTATGTGGAATCTTGAGGACAAGGGTTTCTAGTCTAAGGATGAGATCCTCAATGAAAAGTCATGGTTAGACATAGTTGCAGAGTAACAAAAGATGTTGAGTACACAAGATGAAAAGAAGTTGATTCACCTACTTCACAAGAAGTCCAAACTTCTGTGATGTAGAAGTATTCTTTGATAAGAAGGGAATCATTTTATATTTTCTTTCATCTGGTTTTATTTCTCACTGACATATTAGCTTTTGAGCTTGGTGTTAGAGGCAGTGCAGGGAATTTCGTGTTCAGTGGGAGCAAGCCATGGTTGTTGGCATTACAAGATTGGATACATGATGCACATGCAGAGTGAGAGGAGATTGCTACTATTCAGAGTGGAAGAGGCACTAGTTGGTTTTGGAGGGCAGTCATGGATTTGTAGGTATCTTGAGTTTATTACTTTGTGATGTCACTTTTGGTTTATTTTATGGTGCTGGATATCCCTATGGGATTAAATTTGGGTGAAGATGATAGAGCAATTTTTCAGAGTTTTAAGGGTTAAAGAAGGAAATTGGACTGTTATAGAGATCGATGTCGGTTAGAAGCTAACCATGGTTGGTCATTTGGTAATCGTGGTCGGTTAGGAAACCATGGTCGGTTTGGTCACATGTTTGACAACAATGTTTATTTACCATTTTTAGATGGTGCCCTTGTTTTGCTTTCATCTTGGTTGGTTTGTGTAGTATGTTGATGACATGTTTGTTGGTATTTGCACTATTTATTAGTAGCATGGTTTAACATGGTTGTTGTTATTGACATTGATGAGCACATGATTCATATATGGCTTTAGAGTTAGTCGGTGAGAGACTTGGAGCTTCTGGAGAGCCTGGAGATATGGATGGATGTATAGGTGAGTTTATACATATGGATAGATTCAATTTTCCAAGTCTATGATGATGCAAATGTTTAATTTGCACATGGATTCCTATGAGCACAGTTTAGATGCCTTAAGCATGAGTAGGGGATGTTTGTATTTCCTCTTATTACTATGTTACTCCTTGATAGGTATGTTATCTACAGATGAATGTCTTGGACATGCTAGTTGTTTATGTAGGGTTGGATTTGTAGATTGTAGTGTTTGGATTTCTTTGAGTTATGTAAGTGTTTATGGATTGATCACCCATTGTTGCATGTAGAACTCATTCAGGGTTGTTTTTACCTGGGATCTTGTTTTACTTTCGCATATTCCAGTTTGACTTGTCTTTGGACAATTGCATTAGTGGTTGTATGGAGACATGGATAGATGGATGGAGGACATGGTTGGTTTTACAGGTATGGATATGGTTGCAGAGCTTAGTACTTCAGTTTGAGTGGGAGCTCTTGTAGGTGTGTCAGTCATGATGGCTTGGTTGTATGAGAGGCTTGGTGTTATGATTCAGTGGGAGTTTGATGTATGGATAACTCGGTTATCACGGATCAGTAGTAGCTTCGTGTGAGTCTATGGTAAGTCACGAGTTTGTTATCTTCATTTTAGAAGATGGTTTGATCTTCCTGGTTTATTTTTGAGAGAATTATTGAAGGAAAGAATATATGGTCTTCACGGTGTGTTGAGGACGGTGATGTACATGTACAAAGGTTGATCAATTTATCTCCAAGTGGGATATTGTTAGGTTGTGGAGTTGAATTACTTCATAGTTAGCATGCTTTATCAACTTGCAGGAAAACACATTAACCGACATTAGTTATGAAGGGTCTAACATCGGTCAGGCAAGTAGGAACCGTCATCGGTTAGGGATAATCGACATTGGTTACCTGTGCGTGAGTGTTTTATTTAACTCACGGGAATTAGATCTAAATTTAGTATTAAAGTAGATCTATTGATTGTAATTGCATGGCTAAGTTCCCTAAGTTTGTATATGCCTATATAAACATGAAATCTAGGGTTAGAAAGGAGAATTAAGAGAAGGATTGAATTAGATCCTTGATTATCCTAGATTGAGAGGATGAAGAAGAAGAGAAAGAAAGAACAGGTTACATGAAGACAAAGCTTCCATGGAGAGGAGTTGGACAGAAGGAAATAACAGTACATCTCGAATGGTGAGAAGAGGGTAACATCTTCTACTATATTTCCTTTGTATAGTTATTGTCTCATTGTAATGGCTTGCATAGTATGCAAAGCACATAGAGTTTCTTCTTGTAGATCCACATGTTGGTGAGATCTTGTATTATAGATCCATGAGATCATATTGTATTGTTGATCCATGTAGATCTAGATATTATAGAGGAGGTTGTCTTCATGTTTGCACAAGTTGATGCAGTGATGGAGAGATAGACTTACTTCTTGGTGCACAGTTATAGTTGCACATATGGTAGACCCATGTGAGAGGTCTTGTTTGCAGATCCACAGAGAACTTGGTAGTAGTTCAAAGATGCAATAGTTCTGGTTATGTGAGATTTCTTTGGTGGTGTTTAGAGGCATGGTTGTAGTGCACTCATGGAGATCCGTTTAGAGATATGGAGGAGAGGAGATACTCTTGGAGAGATGCATTGTACTCTTGTATTGAAGAGTTGGTTTGTACTCTTGTTGTATTATATATATGAGATCTCTATCTTTGGTGGACGTAGCCCACATTGAGTGAACCATGGTACATGTTGTGTTATGTTTGTGTACTTTTTTTTATTTGGATTATTCTAGTTTACACTACCACTACTGTAGATTTTGGGGAATTGTTTAGATCTTGTGTGCATGATTGAGTTTGTTATTAAATCATAACACTATTCTGTAGTCTTGAATTCCCAACAAATTAGTTATTTTTATTAGCTATCTATTTCATTCCTTATTCTACCTCACCCAAATTTCTCCATTACCACCCTCTGCCTAACTATTTTCCTGTTTATCCAATGGACCCTGTCCAAACCTCTATATTTCTACCCCGAGTCCTTATAGAAATCCCACAACCTCACGTAAATTCCCCTCACTCTCAGTGCAATCATAGAGAGTGCCCCAAACCCCATTTTTAATATTATTGCCAAATTGCCCCTATCGACACCGGTTACCCTACGACGTTGGTATATTACGATGGTGACATCGGTTGCTCAACCTATGTCGATCTCTCGAGACCGGTAACATATTCAAAACCATCGAGTTCATAACTTCTCCCAAACAGCCCAAAACCTCACCAAATTTTACCCAAACCTCACCTACAACCTCTATTATACCTACAGACCTAAACCAGAATACCAACTATCCAGGATTTAATTGTAATTTTGTCTGTTAGATTAAATTCACTTATTATATGTTATAGGAGATACTTAAATCTTATCAACTACAATAGGACTTCCTTATTTCATGTTATTAGTTACATTAAATTATATTTGAAAGTGGGTTGATAGCCTTCTAGGAAGCACCTCACTTCTCAGATCTAGCTCTCACTAGGAAGTCCACTAACCTATATTGTTAATGCTATTTTTTTGGTCTTATTTTGTTTCTTACAGGTCGTTCCTCCTAGCCAAAGGGAAGATATCTATAATCAGCTTGGACAACATTCTACGCATGCACACCATCTTCGACTATCGTGCCAAGTATTCCTTGTCACCCTTACCTCTTATCCGGTTTATCTCTACTTTGCGGTGAAACAACAATGGTCAATTAGTACTTTTATCGCCTATGAATCATATGGATAGTGGTATGTGACTAGGACCTATAAATGTACCCAAAGTACATGCTTTAATGTCTACACGCACACTATAACTACATAGAGTCTAAAATGTAGTGCAACGGTTGGTGAAAATCACTTTGGGGCGATTGTCGAGGTCAATCTGAATCAAACATATGCATTATTTATTTCATCTAATGTTTTCTCTAGCACGAAGTGGATGCGATAAGGAGTGAAAGGAAGAATACACGTTCGACTGGAAAAGATTAGAATTAGAGCTATTATCGGGACACTAGCGCTCAATCTGGACACCAATGCTTAGGCGCTCTTGTCCTCATCTAAGTGGTCCCATCCGAAAGAGTTTCAAATCCCAATTTCCTAGATGAAGCTTACTCAATCCCGATCCAACCTGTTCCACCCGGTTTCCAACCCAAAATTAGTCTAGATTTCCGAATCAATCTAAGTCACTCTTATCTCCCTATTGTACACACTTTCTTGTTTCTTACATGATAGATCTTGCTTGTTACATTATTGTGTATTTATTTGATCTCAGTCCTCTAATTAAGATTTTAATTTCATTAAATCATTATGCAAATCTCTAAAATATGCTCCATTGTGAAATCTTATGTGTTACACATGTGTGAAACCCTATGTATGACCCAAAACAACATTAAACCCTAACCAAGGGTAAGAGACCTTACAAAAAAGTTAGTGGTTGGGTTGAAGTACACTTTATACACAACCTATATTGATAATACTTTGAAGAGGCCTCAAACAACATGTAGTTATATATCTTGTATGTGATATCTATTTGAGTACAACTATCTTTGACAATTTACATTTGGTGACACTTTGTATTGACTTGGCATGCTTGTGTTGGACTTGGCTTGGAGGGCTTGCAACTTGGGAAGCTAGATTCTTAAACTTGGTTGGGAGTGCTTCAAACCTATGTGAGGGATTCTTCTAATGTGTGTTGTTGCTTTAAGGAAAGTTATGAGAGCTTAGAGTGCTTTGGAATAATATTTTCTAGTAGTGCTCTTGAAAGTGTCAGGTGAGTAAACGAGTACATTTGACTTATATAGCTCGGTTTTTAGGTATAATTTCACGTTAAGGCCGATCCATGATAAAAGTAACAAGTCGTATAAAGACATCAAATTGAGAAAATGACAGTTGAGTTCTTGGGATGAAACCATTAGGTTCAAACCAAATTGTTAGATGGTTTGGTCCCTCTCTAGTGATCCTATACAAACAAGAAGTGAGGTGCTGGAAACTTATGGGAAGAACACTTAGAGGTGATAGGCTATTGTGGACTAAAGCAAGCAATTTTATGAGCAACCGAGCAATGTAGACAAGGAAAGCAAGTGTTGTGATAGGGCTAAGGATAGGCAATTAATCTCGTAAAATGTGCGCACAAGTCATGCTTTAGGGATTAAGCCAATTATGACATTATCAAGTGATAAATTACTCCGATTTAGGTGTCTACAATTGTATTTGTAAACTAGGTTCAAGTGAATGCAATAAGAGAGAGTATTGTTACTAGTTTTTTTACCCTAAAGTGTTTTCCAAGAATAAACTTGCATTTATATCTCATTTAACATCATTATGTGTTATTTAGATTTATAGTTAAGTTGCTTCTCTCAATTCACTTATTGCTAATAGATCTACAAACGTCCAGGTTGGGTCAGTCAAATTCCCAACATAGTCGTGGTTTGTATGGTTTGGGATTGACAAAAACAAGTTTTCAACAAATTGATGTAAACCAATTTGTATGAAATGTTCGAACTTATTTGAATTTTTATGAACTCTTTTCAAACGTCAACCTTGACACAAACTCACTTGCTCGCTCAGTTGTGTTAAGTAGAATCATTCCTACTCATAAAAATCACACACCTTACAGGATAAACTATTTGTTTAATAAAAGTCCAAAACTAGATTGACAACTAATGGAGGTCAACCTAAACACAAACTTTGAGTGAGACCCATTTTGTAACCTTAAAAACTTAGGTCTAGAGTAACAAAATTAGTAGGCCACTCTAGTAAAAACATTTTCATAACGAAACAAACACATGTTACAATTCCTTTTAGGAAAATAAAAACCCTTGATATAATTTCAAACCCCCTCCCGCCATGAGTTAATGACATTTAACCTAATTCTAAAAAAATGGCTCAAATAAAATATAACTAACATAGTAGACAATGAATGAAATTATAAGATTTATACCCTTAAACACCATTAACATCATCTAAAGCTAAATCACCTAAATGCTAGCAACCTAAAATAATGTAAATCTTATGGCGAAAAGACGAGAGCCGTGAAACGTTCATTAAAAAGGAAAAAACCCTAGCGTCGATTCCCCTCCTCCCAAAATGAGTAAAACAAATAAGCAAATTGGGAAAAATAGAGCAAAAGCAAATAAAGAAAGTAGCTAGTTTGGCATCAACGGATGTGTAACCTCCAGAGTCCTAGTCAACTCCTCGTCTCAATTCTAGGTCACCAGGATTAACCTTGGGTTAAACCATTCAGACGAGGGAAGGAGGAGGAGGTCGAAGACGAACTTCTTTTTGGACCAGAAGATGAAGTGCAATTAAATTAAATGATTGGAGTCAGAGAGGCTGAATTTTTGTTTATACCAAGTTAAGTAGAGGTCGTTCAGCCATGAAGAAAAAGCTCGATACTCGATTTCCTGCGGTATGTGCCTTCAATTCTTCCATTCCCAAACAGGATCTAGCCTTGCATGCCTTATAATATCTACCCCCGTCGCCACGGGAAATAATGTTCTTATTTTCACACTGTTTTTAGGCATTTTGTAATCGTAAATCAACATAGACGTCTCAAGTTTGTTTTGGCGAATTACAGTCCAAGATGGGTTTTTAGTTAAATTTTGTTAGTCTTTTCTATTTTCATGGATTGTATTTTTCATCTGCATGTCATAGTCTTAGTGTTAACAGATGGAATCTAGACTCGTTCATTTTGCTTGCACATGTTGTATTTTTATTAGACACCGTTTAATCTAGCCCCTATCCTGCGAGTTCATGGACTGCCTTGACCACTTTTATCGATTGTATTTTCATTGACCAAAGTATTCTCTCTTGATCTCTACTTAAAGGAGCTTCCATGTAAGGGGACTTCAATTACTCACGCCCCATACATACCTAGTTTTGAATGAATATTAGATGAACTATTTAGTAGATATTTCGATTATTTAGGGAAAAATTGCCAATGAGTCATGACGAATCTTATAGCTGTTGTCCAAAATTATACCCCATGTAATTTTGAACAACTCATTAAAAGGACTTAACCATTTTTGTGCTCTAGAAAAGCCGCTGGACACCGATTCAGTCTTCCGTGGAAAAGAGGAACGTAGTGTTTCGCGGGATCTCCTAACCCGCAAAACAAAGGAATGGGCAGTCAAGGACTTGGCGAAATTTGGGCAAAAATAGTGTTACGTTGTATCTTTTCAGCATTCACGACACTAAGGAATTTAGTCCCTTGTGGCTAGAAATCGAGTTAGAACTCCATGGAGTTGCATATCCGCTGGGATTTGAAGAAATTGGTTAAGTTTCAAAAGTTGCGAGAAAAGCCGCGGAATGAGGAGAGTGCTCATTTGTTTAAAAGCCGCGGATCGAAGGATTAGACCCTTGTGGGTGGTATGAAGTATTTCCGCTCATCAAAGCAAGCAAAAGGGAAACTTGTGAGGGTCTCGGAAGAGGAAAATTTGGAATGACGCGTGAAAGCTGCGAAGGACAAAGCAAAATCGCGTTGGACTCCAAACCAAAGGACCAACCACCCCAACCACCGAAATTTAATGAAGCACGACATCTTTCTCTCGAAGAATAGACTCAAGGGGTCGTGCTGTGGTGGTTGGCATTTATTTGGGGTGGCCATGCTTGTACTACAAGTAAACCTTACAAGAAACCATGGCGTCCATACTCATTCAATACGTCTTCTGGGGACGAATTCCCGGCTTGGCGGTCTTTTCTTCTCTCTCCTCCTCTCTCTTCATTCCATGAATTGTATAAATGCAAGTGTTTGTGCACTTTGTAGGGGTTCTTCTCCCTTTTGTTCCTTAACATATTTTCGAGCTCTTCTCTGTGAAACTTGCAAACTTCATGCCTTCGACCTCTACAACTTGCGAATGGAGATTTTCTTGCCTCGACTCGTATGTAGACCATAAAGGATCAATTAATATAAGTGTGGTTTCCCTCTTTCCCTCAAATACTCTATGTTTGGTGTGAATGTCTTCGCCCTTTTGTATGTTTTCCATTTTTTACTTGTTTACTTTAGAATAATGTGCATCTTTATAATCCTAGTTCTCGCTAACTTGCATTTGTGTCATTTGGAGTTTGGAAAGTTCCACCTTTTTTAGGTGCTATCACCACCCTTGTTAGCTTAGTTTCCCTTTTCTTGCATCTCTCTCCCCTTGGTCCCTTGGAATGTTAGTGTAGGAGTAGTTTAGCATTAGAAGTAGGTTCTGTTCTACGGGTTTTCCTAATTCGCAGAACAAGGAAGCCGCCTTCTCCGGAGGTCTGTCTCAAGCCGCAAGTCCCACACTTGGAGACAGTCCCATGTTTCCTTAAAATTATGGATCTCAATGATTCAGAGCAGGGTGCAATTTTGAGCTCCAACAATTTTGGCATGATCTATGGGACAATTTTTATGAGTTATACTTCATTGCTACTAAGTTTTTGTGTGTGACTTAGTGGTTTCAACCTTCAAAGGCGTTCTTCAACACATCTCGCGACTCCATATCATTAAATCTTCTCTGGTTTCAAGCGTTTGAGCCCTCTGTTTCATGAGAAGAGTGCAAACGAGGTCAAGCGTGTTTAGGGAGAGCTATTTGATTGCTTACAACTCTCCCCACGAAGAAGAAAGCAAAGATATATACAAAGATCCGTGGCTTCTCTAAACTGAATTTCTTCAACTCCACGCCGAGGTAGACTGTTTTCATTTCCTATAAGAAGTCTCGAGACCTATTCCATCCATGGCACACGGAGGAATTTGCCATTTGTAAGTTTCAATGGAGGAAGCCCATTGCTCTTAGCCGCACAACATGATATTCCCATGGCTGCCTTGAAGAGTATCCCTTTCTTCATAGGTGAAAATTTTACTACACCCTTGGAGCACATTCGGGACATTTCAAATGTCTGCATTCGGTGCATGCAATTATGGAAGATGACGTCGTGGTGCGGCTTTTGGCATCCTTTGTGGTCATTGGAATCCTCTCTTAAGGGAAGAGCCTTGAAATAGTACATAAGTCTTCCAACCGCATCAATCCGCACTTGGGATAAGCTTGGGACTGCTCTCTGTCACCAATTTGTTTGATGAAAAGGTAAATAACATTTCAATTTTGGATTAGCTTACCACAATCAAGTGGACTCTAGATGAGCTTATGGCGGAATTTCAACTTCAGATTCCAGAAAACATGGGACAAAATTCCAGTCCTTCTAAGACCAACCCCTCAAGGTGCATTTTTATCAGTGTTATGCAGGGACGGGTCCCGACCATTTTCCTCATGTCTCGGGGACTTGGGGACGGGGACGGGATGTTTCCCTGCCGTCCCTAATTTCCAGAAAAAAAGGGGATGTCTTGGGGACGTCTACGCCACAAACTAGGAACACACCGGGACGTCCCGGGTGCAAAGGGCCTTTGGGGACTTCCCGACGCCCCGGGGACTTCACGACGTGAAATTTGCACTTTTCCAACATTAAAACATGTCGAATTTCAGTTTTATAATACTTTTTTAATATTTTTAAAAACTTTTAATACATTCTAATAAAAAACAACATGCAGAGTTCTCATAATTGCCATAAACTGCAGTTTATTATTTTGGTTTGCCTGAAAGCAGAGTAACTGATTATCTGTCAATAATGACGAACTAAATGGAAAATGGTCAGAGAAAGATGAAGGCCTGTAGTAAGTACCATCCTTGTGAATGATGAAAATTCCCAATATATCTCATTGTTCTACTCAAGTAAGCACTGCCACTGTATTGGAATAATATTCTGAGGTGACCATTTTCGACATGTCACTTGCACAGAAATTCAAACTTCATTAGGGAAAGACAAGCAGACCACATTTATTCTGCCTTGCCAGTACCACTTTATGTTTTGGGGCTCTCCATATGTCTAAGCAATACTCTCAATAATTGCCATTCTTGTTTTCACTTTGAATTGCCATATGCAAACTGCAAACCATAACACCTATAAAACAAAGGTTACCTTTTGAATTAAAAATCCTAGCAGCCCGTGAAAGAAAGAAAAAAATGGATATATATATATATATATATATATATATATTTCAAAACATATAGATCTACTTAAATGGGAAACATAAAAAGTAAAATGAAAAACCTCAAATAAAGACTCTTACCTCTTAAATCCCGTCAAAATCTTTTGAAGCTGATGCAGATGAATAATTGGATTAATCATTAATGGTTTCAATCTTCAAACTTTCAATTTTAAGTCTTAGTTTATTGAATTATTCATGTTATATTTGTAAAATTAATAAATTATATATATTTTTTATTAGCTGTCCCCTTGCCGTCCCCCCGCCGTCCCCAAATTTTCAAAAAAATTTGCCGTCCCGAGACCCGTCCCTATGTCCCGCCGTCCCGGAGTCTTAGGTAACTACGATTTTTATATTTTCTTAGATCTTTGAATCTGATATAGCGGTAATGATTCAATCTATGGGTGTTTTTCAACTATCGGATGCTTATGCAATAGCCATTAGGGCTGAAAACTGTCTAATCCAAGCAGGAAAACTAGCCCCTAGACCGCCTTTGCCTATTTTCCTTAAGTTACCACAAAATGCTCAACTTGCCATTGCTGTTATTCTTCAACCATCTGCTTCATCTTCCGCTTCCACATCTGGTTCCTCTATCAAACAAGATGAAATTAAAAGCCTTAGTGTTCAGCTTAAAAATTAACAAATGAGATTGTCTCCCTCAAGAGACAACAAGCTCAAGCTCCAAAAAATTATCCTAACCCTCCTTAGGGTTATCCGCAACAAAGGTTTCAACATCTAAATCAAAGATTTCCCCAGAGTTACCCGCCAAGAAAGCCATCAATTGCAAGCTCACAGCCCCTACCAGCTCCTAACTTAAGCATAGCTATTGTTCCAGTTCAAAATAACACGGCTGAAAGTTTTGAATGGTGTTATCCTTGTGAATCTGTGATCAACCCCATAACCAATATACATGTGAGGCTAGAATCAACTCCTTGCGGGAAAAAGCTATCATGGTCCAAACTCCATTCTACTTGCAACTACTCATGCGATTAAGGAGGCAGTATAGCTTCAAAGGTTGTGTTTGTCTTTTGGGTTTGTTCAGAAGGCTGTAAGGATAGATTATGATAGGCAAAACACAATCTGTATGGCAAAGAACCCTGCCTATCATTCTTGGACAAAGAACATTGATGTGTGGTACCTTTTTGTGTGGGAAATGGTGGAAGAGAGAAGATACTACTACTAGAGAAGGTTGACACAAATGAAAACGGTGTTGATTTATTGAAAAAGGTGGTGAGTACTGAGAAGTTCTCTTGGTGCAGAAAATCAATTGGCATGGTTGCCCGAAGTTGCTGAAAGTATGGATTTGTACTCCGCGATGTAAAGTATTTAACAAGTGGAGATTATTAGAAATGTGTTTCATACTTTGTATGCGTCTGTGCAGGAAAGTTGTGCACAGGATTTGTGTTTTGTAGGATGTGTGCGAAGCACTACTGTGTGGGATGTTTTGCGAAGGAATTGTGTGCACCGTGATATTGCACAGGACTTGCACAATGGTCTGGGACGCATCTGCATAGGAAGGTTGCGCAGGACTGCACCGCAGGAATGTTGCACACAGCTGCACAATACGGTAATGCACCACTTGGTCCATCATGAAACGTTATCCTTAATTTGTCAGACTGTATATGTCAACTGGAGATGTGCGAGTAACATCTTGTGATGCTCTGACATGGAGTTGTCGAGGAGTGTTATGTAATGAGTACTTCGGTCAGCGGTTTGTGAGACTGCAGATACCCCTTTTGCATTGACATTGCAAAGTGATGTGCCGGTATATAGGCCACAGATCTTTTTGAAGATGATGCTGCAGAACACACATGGTGAAGTACATTGTTGTAATATACACGTTAAAGTATAGATACAGTAAACCTGTATGATAAGTTGCAGAACCTTGAAGTACGTTGTTGTATTATGAACAGTTAATACAATCTAATGAAGGTAATGGTGCTAGGTTTTTTTTTAATCCCCAAAAGGGTTTTTTTCAGGTGGAATATTGCCTATTTTGCGTGCATGCCATTTTCTTGTGTGTTGTTTAGATTCTTATAGCATAGTTCTCCTCTGTGTTCAGCTTATTTGGCATGGGTTTTCCCAACCAATGGGATCTTATCCCCAACAAACTCCTCCTGTTAGCGTTGAATGTGGTCTTATGCATATGAACTCTTGGTTGCACTTGCAAGGAATATGTGATGGGTGAGGGGTGGTAATTTGGTAACCATATAATGTCATAAATGGAAATATTTTGGAAGTAGTATAGTAGAATTGTTATACCACCATTATGCTACTGGCAGCCAGTTAACCCATCGTGTCTGCTTCTTAGGAGTAAAACAATGTGAGTAACTTTCCAAGAACTTGTTGACCACCTCAGTTTGTTCATCAGATTAAGGTTGATATGAAGAGCTATGAGCCAATTGAGTACCCAAACAATAGAATAATTTTTCCAAAAATTAATAGTAAATATGGGATCAGAGTCACTTCCTTTAATCTTTGGGGTACCATGTAGCTTGTGAAATGTCTGGTTTCCCTTTTGATTTTGGCGGTTTCATGATGAAATCCATGGATATCTCCTCCAGTTACTGGCTAGGAATAGACAAACGTTGCAAAAGACCTAGAATCTTAAGTCTCACCCTTGTTTTGCTGACACACCAGACATTCCATTACAAATTTATGTACATCACCTTTGAGCCCTTCCCAAAACAACTCCTGCTTGATCCTATGATAAGTATCAAGAATCTTGAATGTCCCCCAACCAGTGAAGCATGGAGATCCTCTAGAGCCTTATTCTCGAGTCTCTTGTGTTTGCAAAGATATAGCCTATCCTTGTCACCTTGTCATACAAATTTATCTGATGTGCTCGGATCCTACTGAAGTTGCTGAATGGGAATCCACATATTTGTGGCCTGCTGCCATTCTTATCTTGCCTCATCTGCCCAATCCTTCTGTAGTATGGACTTGGTACACAAAAATGCCTTTGTGTGTTAATCCCTCCTAGAAAGCATGTGTGACGCTACATTCTCTTTCCCTTTTTTAAGATGACCTCAAAATCATACCCCAACATCTTAGCGACCTATTTTATCTGCTCTTTTAATGACAACCTCTATTTCAATAAGTATTTCTGATTGTCATGACCTGTCTTTGCCATCTGATAAAACCTCTCTTATTTGGTTGCATGAAGAATAGACAACATTTCCTTCTCCTAAATGGGCTTCGGTAAATTTTTACATTCGAGTTTGTGAGTTTCAAAAGCAATAAGCCTACCTTCTTGCATGAGAACTGCTCCCATACTATACCTTGAAGCATTACACTCCACAATGAAAGTTTTGGTGAAATCTGGATGGCCAGAACCGGAGTGGTACAGATGGCATGCTTAAGCTTCGTTAATGATTTGGTTTCTGCCTCACCCCAATGGAAAGAATCTTTTTTCGATAGAGCCATGAGAGGTGCTGCTCTGCTACCATGATTTTTGAAAGATCTGCAGTAGTATCTTGAAAGATCTGCAGTAGTTTCTTGTAAGTCTTAAGACCCCTTTTAGATTCTCGAGGATTTTAGGCACTTTCCATTCTACCATTTCTTTGATGCTGTTAATATCCACCTTGACTCCTTGAGAGACAAAGTGACCCAAGTACTCCATCCCTTTGGCTCCAAAAGCACACTTAGAAGGCTTCACATAAACTAGTTTTTTCTTGAGAGTTTGCAAAATTTGCTCCACATGGTATAGATGGTCTCCCCATGTTCTGCTGTAAATTAGGATGTCTTCAAAGGGCACCCAAATAAACTTCCTCAAAAATGGATTGAACACGGAATTCATCTAACTTCAAAATTTAGATGGGACATTTTAAGACCCAAAGGCATAACAAGAAACTCATAATGACATTCATGTGTTTGGAATGCTGTTTTGGGGATATCCTCTTCTCCTATTCTGATTTGATAATTACCCAGATTTGAGATATAGTTCTGTAAAAATACAACTCCGTGAAACTCATCTAACTAATCATCAATTGCAAGAACAAGAAACTTATCATTGATGGGTGAACTTGTTTAACTCTGTTTAGTCTGTGCACATGTGCCAATTGTCATCCTTATTACGCACCATCACCACCAAAGAAGAATAAGCACTCTGACTATGCCAAATAATACATGCTTCCAGCATCTCATGTACCATACGTTGAATCTCACTTTTTTGCACATATGTGTATCTTTAATGTTTGTTGTTGGCAGTTGTCTAACTTGTACCAATTGAATGACATGGTCATGATCTCTTTTGGGCAGAAGTCCTTTTGGCTTATCTCCAAATACTATTGAGTGTTTGCTATTGATAGCATGAAGATTTGAGGTGTTGCTATATGTGATTGTTGAGCTTCTAGTGAAAATAATTGTGCCACAAATCCAACATACCCCTTTTTGAGCAACTTTTGGATTTGACGAGAGCTCACTATGGAGCCTTCATTTGCGATCCCTGTAATTCAAATGTCCTGCCCACACAACGAAAGCGCATGAAGAGTCAGTGGAAGTTCATCTCTGTTGTCTTCAAAGTTGTGAAGCTATCGGACTCCCAAAACAATAGCTGCTTCACCATGGGAATGGAAAACATGGGACCATTCAAAAGGTAGTTTCCTATTGCTGGCTTGATACCATGGCATTTTCCTGAACAACTAACTGTAACACCACCAACAAGCATGATTTGAAATTCTGGAGCGGGAAAGATAAGGCAGTTCAATTGCACGACCAATTCATTGATGATGAAATTGTGATTACTTCTCAGATCAATTAACACTGTCACTCTTTGTTTTTAAGAAATCCCACAACTTGAGGGTTTAAGTGGGTACTGATCCCTGATAGTGCATGGTAAGAGATGGTCGGTTGTGGATCCTCCAGTGGTTTCTCTTAACAGAACCCAACAAGCAGATTTGTTTTGGATTTTGACCCACAAGCCGAACCAAACAAGCAGAGGGGCACAAATTCCCTGCCAAACAGAAACACCAGATTTAAGAAAGCAAATTTTTTTCTACAAGAAAAACACAGATTTATCTGAAATTCTGAATTTTGCTTCTCTCCAAAGCCACGATGTATTGCAGAAAACTTTGCCCAAATCGAAGCTCTAATACCACCTGTAATGAACTTATTTTATCGCTAGAGCAGATTCACAACAGTAAATCACAGTTCAAAAGATGACATGAACATATTAACAACATTAACTTTAAAATAAGAGCACAATAGAGCAAATTAGAGTATCAGTAGATCCATTCAATACCAGTGAAATGAAGAGCAAAAATAATGAAATATATGACTGAGCCACTTCGAGGTGGCAACCTCTACAATTCTTACAATAAGAATATGGTTTGTAATATTTGATCCAATACTCGAACACTGCCTCCTATATATACTGTAATTAAGCCATGGGGTCTCCATAATCTAATTAGTCAACTACTATTAATATGCATTCGAGAGATTATCAGACGACTAAATCAAAAGTTATGCATGCCGTACGTCAGCCACACATATTCTGATACAACCAGTGGGCTAAGGGCATAGCATTGAGAGTTGGCTCTAATCCATGAAATGTATTGAGTGCTTATGGAGCATGTATAAACTAGGGCCAAAATTCTGGTCCCAACATGTCTCATCAATTATATCTCATTTTGTGATTAGCCTTTGATCAATGTATTTGGATTTTCTTTGGAAATGTACTTTCACTTCTATGTATTCATCCCTTGTTGCATTTTGTTCGACTCTTATTGTTAGTGCATTACGTGAGATACACATCTTTGCTTTAGTATGACATATTGTGTGCCAACAATATGGTTCTGTTGCTTATTAGCCAGTTACATTAGCATTAGTATGGCATATTGTGTGCCAGTCATAGTTACCAAGATACGGCTACGGCTACAGGGAGACGTGTATGGCTACGGGAAGACAAGTATGGGTACTGATACACCATTTTTTAAGAAAAATAGAAGACAGGTACTTGGATATGGCAAAAAGTAATAATTATATAATGATATATATAATCTAGAAAAAAGTTTTTTTTTTTAATATATAGAATGGCCTCAAACTAAATATAACCCTAAGCTGCTGCTTGAACTTTCAACCGCAAAGCAAAACCGAAACAAAAAAATGTGAACACAGGAGAAATTGGTGTATAATGCAGGTCACAGATGAGAAACAGAAAAATGTGAAAGCAGAGGAGAAATGGGAAAACAGCAGAATGCAAATGAAATCAGAGAAGATGGACTGTGGGAGAGAGGAGATGGCTCTAGGGATGTTGATGGTCTCTTGTGGGTGTCTCTAGGCACAAGAGAAGTTTCTGTACCTGTTTCCCGTTCTGGAATGCATACCTGTATTGGAGACACATCCCAGGTGATGGGGATGTGTCTCCTGCAACACTGGTGCCAGCACATGTGGTTCTGTTGGTAATTACCCAATTGCAGACTGGAGTATCTTAGTTTCAGTGTTGGTACATTGTATGCCATTAGTTAGTTCTAGTTAATGCCATCAAGAGAGTAGTTGTCTCATTTCTTCATAGAAGTGCAAAACTACTACAGGCCCAGGTAATGGGTTTTGGTCTTAAGCACTCATCGACAGTGTAAGTTGTGACTATGGAAGAATATATGTTATGTGTGTTATTTAATTAACAATTCTGAAACCAAATAAAACATTTTGAAAAATATCAGTGCATGTTTATTTATTTTTCTAGATAACCGGGGTATCGCATTTTATCCCAAGCCTTGGAAGGACCCAGTGACCTGGTGCAACCTGAAGGCGTGCAGTTGCAGGCGAGTGTCCAACGCACTAGTCCTCGGGCGGCACAACCAACGCCCCAGCCTGAAGCACCACAATTTCAATCAGGATTGAACCCATGACCTAGTGGAGTGCATATTGAATATCGCATGTTTAGTAATAAATGAATTGAGAAGTATTTAAGTCTAATTATCCTAGAGTAATAAGCTGCTGAGTGGCAAATGTGATTTAAAAATTGCGCTGCTAAAAATTGTTTGTCAATTGGTGATCAGTTCTGTGTACAAATAACGTAAATTTATATGACCACATTCATAGATTGCAAGCAAGTAATTTGTGAAGGCATTTATCATTTTGATACATATTGAAGTGGTAACACCGTGGAATTTATGTGGTTTTTTTTGGGTTTGTTTTGTGATCAGTCTCGTATTAAAAAGATAATGCAAGCTGATGAGGACATTGGCAAGATTGCACAGGCCGTACCTCTTTTAGTATGTGAGTTATCGATACCCTTTGTTTTTGTCTTTCACAATTTTTTTAAAGTCTATGTATTCTTCTTGTTTCATATTAGTTAGTGAAGCCTTTTAACAGGTTTGTATGTGCTTTTACTGAATTTGCAAATATCTGGAATCAGGCCACAGAAAGCTGCTAGAACATAAATTTCTATTTTGTAAGCAGCCGTTCTGTTGCTTTTGCTATTAATCCTTTTTAATATGTACAAATGAAAGCTTGGATGATTTAAATTTTGTAATACAAGCAAAGGATATAAATTAATCATTAAAAAAGCTATGGTCATTAGGATGTAATAATGCAAGCAAAGAATATAAAATGATCAGCCCAAGATTTCCATCTAAATATTCGTATGGTATCATATTTGTCTACAACAAGTTTGTCGCTTGTTAGGTGACGAATATTTGATATTATTTTTAGTAGGTGGATAAGCAGGCCGTGTCATTTGAGGGTTATATATGACAAGAAAATTGCATTTCATAGGAAAGTGTATTTGTTAAAGGAACTGTGAAGGCATTTGCAGAGTGGTCCTAGTGCGAAACTTCAGTTTCAGGTTCTTGAGGTTAGTATAGTGTTGGTGGGAAGTTGAGTACTGTTTCACATTTGTGCAAAGAGATTATGTTTCTAATTTGCTTTTTTGCTGGGTTCTGCTGGGACGTGTTCACAGGGGTTAGTTCCTTATCTCTTAGGGGACAGGGATGTTCTCTCTGTTCCCCCTTCCCCCTCTCCCCATCCCTGACAATGTATTTTGATTTTTCCAGTCAAATTCACTTTCCATGGCGATGGGTTGTCTCTCGAACTCATGTTTGTTTAATATGTGATGTTACTTAGTGCTATCAATTGACAATTGGTATTAATACCTGTAGACAACTGTATTACTGTTAGCTTTTATTGTCGTTGATAAGACAAATGGTGTTAGTATTAGTTGATATCATATCATTAATATTGGATTGATATTGTGTTAGTGCCTATTTTAAATTAGTGGTTATTTTAATTGTAATTTTAAGTTCTTTGGTACCAATGGCCCCATGGCCATCCCCTTTTGTGTGCCTCCACGTTTCCTTGTCTCCTTTAAAAGGTTATTTGGTTGAACATGGCATTTTTATGGATTTGACAATGGGCATGTTTTGGTTTAGAGGTGGAAAACTATGGTACTTTTCAGCATTCGATTGTCACATTATTGTGATGTTTTGTTCTTGTTTTTTTTTGATTAGGTAATTAAGAGGTTTTGAAAGGACTCTCAAACTTTATATAACACCAACCAGAGATAATGCATGAAAACCCACATGGAACAAAAACCAGAACAAGATCAAACAAACTTGATCCAATTTCAAGTATTTTTATATATTAATACTTAATACTAAAACTCAGCCGAAAGTTGGCAAAAAGGTATCATAAAGTCAGCCAAACAGAAACAAAGAACCAAAACATAACACAGACCACAACAAACCTAGTCCTAGCTCTCCACAGAGTTTTTAAGCGTCCCAAGCCTCTGATTCTTCCTCTTCCTTCCACGCGTCCTGGTGCTAGGACCATCATGGAAGCTAGTAATCGGACCGCTGAAGCTTTGTCTCTTGTTGCTATCGTCATCAGAAGGGGTTGAAGGAAGGGTTGTATTCTCAGCAATTTTGTTCTCCAGTAACTCCAACCTGTACTCCAAAATGACATTTGCTGCTTTTAGTTTCTTGTTCACCACCTTCACCTGGTCAACATCCTCGCCAATTTTCTTAGTTTCCATCACTAGCCCTCGCTACTATTCAATTGAATATCCCACCGCCTATTCCATCACACATAGTCTTCGTTGAAATTCTTCGTTCGACAGATGCGGGACATGGATACCCACTTTCTTCTTCCCTTTAATCCTTGTAGACACTCCGCCAATAGCCTCGGTAGCAAGGTCTTTTCAGTTGGCTGCGACTTCTTCACTAGCAATCTTGCTAGTCTCCCCGTTGATTTTCTTTAATTTCTCTCTCAGGGTCATATTCTTTTCAGAATCCCCCTTCTCCTCACTGGATTGAGGCAGACATTTCACACAATTTTTCCTCTTATGCCTTCCCGCATCCTTAACAATAGCAAGCCTCCCAATTTTGAATAGGAGTAAAATGACGGCTTTATGGATGGGAGCCTCGACTTCACATTTTGAAAATCTCTAACGATAGCTTCCAGAGACATAAATAAATAAAAGGGAATGCTCATACTTTTGTTGCGACTATAATGAATTGTTATACCAAAACCTCGAGGCATTAGTGAATTTCACACATGAGGATCATAACATCCCACCACGCTTCCATAGCCTGCACGGGGCTAGATTTGCGTCCGTATAGTGGGACCATGCCCTGCCGTATACGAGCCCCGAGCGAACACTACAATGCTGGCGTAGCCACCTGTGCTAGGACTTGAACCTGGGTGGTTGCTCTGATACCAAATGTAATGAACCGTTACACCCAAACCTCGAGGCATTAATGAAATTCACACATGAGGATCATAATAGTGACGGAAATGATTTAGAAGAGAAAAGGTGGGTATGGATTTTTCTAAAATTGCCTTCAATGTCACGTACTTCATTATTTGTAGGCACACATCAGGCCACGACAGGGGAAGGGTAGTGCGAAGAATCCCATCCTCGAACTTGTGGATCCATTCCTTCGGCCTGAAAACTTATGAATCTCCTCCTTCCTCCTATCCTTGAAGAGTTTGGCCCCCTCCGTAGACATCCCCGTGGGACTCTTCTGAAACCTCCATGGTTATGCCTCTTATTGTGACAGATCCGCCATTCCTAGTTGAGAAAAGTCTAAAGAAAGGTTAGGGTCGCAGCCCAAAATCCGTTTGATGTAGTTGGTGAGGCCACCCCGCTTAAGAATTTGCCACACTGTGGCATTACACTTGAGATCGTGGCTCGACGTGGGTTCTAGACTAAACCTGTCCCCATCCATGCTGCCTAAAACCAGCTGCAACTCTGAAACACAACTCTTTTTCTTTCTATCCTTCTCTATCGACCCAAAACCAAAGACCGTAACAACGCTCGTGCTATTATTGTTATTGTTATTCCATTTATTGCGCCTGCCTTTCCTTGACAATTCACACAAGTCTCCTCTTAATCGTGCCGTAATCCCATAAGCTTTTATAATGATAATCACAATTTCGTTGCCACCAACTACAAGTTAATTGGTTCATCCTTTCAATTGTTTTATGATTCATGATTAGACTCCATTTTCACGGCCACATCATCTAGAACACATAGGAGTGGTCCAAGTGGCCAAATCAGTCCTATCAGCCCCTATGTTAGCAAGGAGGTTGGTGATCCCATTACTTCACGAGAAAATATGACCAATCCTAAAGTCATTGAACCCCTTCAAAAGATCATTGCACTCTTCCATCATATTCCTTAAAGTCCATGACTGTAGTGGGATATTTTATACAATTTATTATATTTAATGAATCTCCTTCAATGATGATTTTGCTGATATGGTTGTTTTTCGCCAAGTCGATACCCCACATAGCCGCGGATGCTTCAACAAAATTATTGCTTATCAAGGGGTCTAGCGTAAGCAAGAATAAGATCACCATTGTATTCTCACGATAAGACCTCCACCCCCGCCTTACCTTGGTTGCCTTTCGAGGCCCCATCAAAATTCAGCTTGCTCCAGCCTTGGGGGTTTTAGTTCGTCTAATCTCCTTTCTCATATTCCCTGTTATTCCTAGTCACATTTTGTGTTTGGATTTGAAATTCTAGTTTTTAACCTTGGATAACTCCATCCTTGAAATGACCCGAACTCCTTTACATTTAGGCTAGCCACATTTTCCAAGATGGCTTGGGAAATCTTTTTGCTTACTCTTTTAACATGGTTTTTTCTTCCTCTAAATATCCTATTGTTTCTCTCCCTCCACACTTTGTAAAAGATATGAGGTAAGGAGAAGCTCCAAACTTTTAAAAGATGGATGGTCACAAATGGGCAATTCCATTACAACAATAATTCAGCTATAGAGTCCGGTTTCACCCATTTAAGTTCAAAGAGGGATAAAATGGTTTTAAAAATATAGTTCACAAATTTGCACTCCATGAACATGTGTTTATTTGTTTCACACTGTAACACATTGTCGTCCCAAATTGCACTCCTTGCAATTTTGGGCAACTTATCCAAAACATTGAAATTTAGTCTTCTCTGGAATGAAGGAACTTAGTGTTCGCGAGTTCTTCTAACCCTCGGAACAAAGGAATAACTATTAGAGCTCGGGACTTAGGTGGATCTTCGGTGAAGTTAGTGTTCCATAGAGTTGGTCACAATGTGCGCAACAAAGTTTGAAATCACCTGTAGTGAAGCTGTAATGGAAAGGAAAAGTGCCGTGAGACACTTTGCACGACAAGAAGCAGTAAGGAATTTGGAAGCGACTAAGGTTGGGAGCCGCGAAACACTATCCTAGTGTTCCGCGGGTTTCCCAATTATAGTGTTTTGCGGGTTCTCAAAAGTCGTGGAACAAAGAAATATGGTCGCATGCCGAAATGCCACACAACACGAAGAATAAACCTCTATGACATAGGAGTTTTCAAAAGCCGCGCAACAAGGAATAGGCGCGGGACATTCAAAATGCCACAAAGCAAAAATAATCCTTGGATAAGGAAGGTAAGAGTTTCAAGGGTGCATGAGAGTTATTGTCTCGTGGGTTTCTCAATTCGCGGAGGCGTTTGAACCGTCTCTTCAAGGGCTTCATATTGGCATAAAGAAACACAAGAATTGATGTTTGGAGGAGAAAAATGCAAACACGGGATTCACGGGGAAAAGTGCAAGTTTTGCTTCTCAAGAGATAACCACTTCAACCACCCAAATTTATTGCTTCGTGGTGCCCATACTCCGTCTCTGCAGATCAAATGGCATAGAGGAATGGCTTTGTCAGGTGCCCATGAGTGTTTCGCAAGCATTCATGATGTTTGGTGGGCGGTTGGCGTGAAAATTTGGCGTGCCCTCTCTCTTTCTCTTCCTCTTCCTCTTTTCTATATATATTTGCAAATCACTCATTTGTAAAGGGTTGTACACTTTAGAATGCAAGGGCACCATGCCAAAATGGTTTTCCAAGTGTTTGTGAGCTACAGACCTCCATTTGGTCTTTGCAATGCGTTCTTTTTGCCTTCTATCACTATATAATGGTCTGTGCATACTCTTTTGGCAATAAAATCTTATTTTGTGGCTATTTCTCTACCCTAGTTTGATGTTTGTTGCATTCTTGCTTCTCCATTTACAGTTGGTGTGTTGTGTATGTATTCTCTGTGCAGGTTTCTATTTTGTTGTGTTTTGTGTGCAAAATGGAAGGTAAAATGCAGTTTTGGTCTATGTCACACTTGTCTGACCTCTCCTTCTACATTTCCTCTCTGTTTTCCCTCATGGAGAGTGTTCATCCCCCTTCTTCTTGGTGTTATCACCTCTTTCTTAGCTTAGGATTTCATTTCCATGCATCTCTCTAACTCTAGTCCCTGTGAATGACTAGTTTAGGCTTAGATAGTTGTGTTTTCAATTATAAGTCGTGTTCTTTAGGAAACGCGGGACAGGGGCCCGTATCGGGCAAGAAACGTTTCGGGGCAGAACGGGGAAACGTCTTACGCGTTTCCGGCGCCTGTCATGTTTAAAAAACGAAAACGCGTTTTAAAAAGTGAAAAATATTTGCATTAAATGCTGCGAAACCCTAAAACGGCTGCATACCTTGCTAAACACACTTCCTAAAAGCTATATAATGACCTCTTGGGTCCATTCTAAATCACACTCTCATTTTTCTCTTGCTAAATACAGTTTTCATTAAACTAGCATTTAGCATTGTGAAGAGCAAAGAGACATCAAGGAGCAGCTTGAAGGAAGAGTTTAGGACGTGTTGTTAAGCGCTAAAGGCTTCAAGGAGGAATTTCGAATCAGATTTGGAAGGTGGGATTGACTTCAAGGAGGAAAAACCAGGTATTTTTCAAGTTTTTTTTTTATTTGGCTAAAGAAAATGTTAATGTGATCAATGATCACGAATGATGTGTGCATTATGCACACATCATTCGTGATCATTGATCATGATGTCAATATGTAGGTTGAATTTAGTAATTTTAAAACTGTATGCTTAAAAAAATAAAAAAATGTAACATTTTCTTTGCGTTTTAAAATAAAAAACATATATTCTTTTTTTAAATTATAAATATCATCCAAACTCTGTGTATGCTCTCACCTCGCACCTATACGGTGACCTTGGTGATCAAAAGCAGAATAGGATGTGTAGGGTTTTTAAATTTAATTCTTTTTTTCTTTTTTAAAAAGTTTATTTTGTTTTTTTAAATTAAAAAATCTGAACTCTGTGTATGCTCTCACCTCGCGCCTGAACGGTGACCTTGGTGATCAAAAGCAGAATAGGATGTGTAGGGTTTTCAAATTTAATTCTTTTTTGTTTTTTAAAAAAGTTTATTTTGTTTTTTTAAATTAAAAAATCCGAACTCTGTGTATGCTCTCACCTCGCGCCTGAACGGTGAACTTGGTGATCAAAAGCAGAATAGGATATGTAGAGTGTGGTTTTATTTAATAATTTATTGTTATCTAAGTTTATGTTTTTATTTTTCAATGAAGGTTTGATTCAATGGCATCTAGTTCAGCTTCAGTGGGAGGGCATGGGGAAGGGGAAGAAAGCCAAAGTGGGGGTGTGGATCCTAGAGCTCCTCTTTGGAGACATGTGCAAATTGTGGAGAACCTTGCTGGCGGTGGCTCTCGAGTTTGGGTATGCCATCATTGCAATATACAATACAAATCCTCTTATACCCGACTCAAAGCTCATTTAATGGGGAAATCAGGAACGGGGATTAGAAAATGTAACAAGGTTGAACATAAACATATATTGGCATATATGAAAGAGCAAGAGGACGCTGATATGGAAGCTTCAAGAGCTAGATTTAAAACAGCTCCTTTGCAAAATAGGGGTTCACAAAAACCACCCAACCCATCAAACCATCCTTTTATCCAAGTTGCAGTTGAAACTCCAACAGAGGGAGAGCATTTGTCACGAAAGAGAATTTCCAAAGGCCCATTAGAGCAGGCATTTGCAAATGAGAAAAGGGATGTTGCTTTGATGAGTTGGTTGCTCGATGCATTTATGCATGTGGGGTGCCCTTCGATGTGTTGCGCTCACCTTATTGGCAACAAATGGTGAGAGGTATTAATGATGCACCGAAAGGGTATAAAAGCCCTAGTTATGAGAAGGTAGAACCACATTGTTGGCGAAAGAAGTGGCCCATGTACATACTTCTTTGCAGCCAATTAGGGACTCATGGAAGGACTCGGGGTATCTATCATTTCAGATAGATGGAAAGATGCCGAAATAGACCCCTAATCAACATTGTTGCAGTGTGCCCTAAAGGGGCAATGTTCTTAAGGGTTGTTGATTGTGAGGGTGAAGTGAAAGATGCTCAATTTATTGCTAATATTTTAATTGAGGCTATTGAGTCAGTGGGCCCTGCAAACGTTGTCCAAGTCATCACGGACAATGCCAAAAATTGTAGAGCAGCAGGGCTGATTGTTGAGGGGAGATATGAGCACATTTTTTGGACACCTTGTGCAGTACACTCCTTGAATTTGATGCTGCAGAAGATTGGAAAAATACCATGGATTGAGGAAGTTTATACAGAGGCAAATGAGATCCAAATGTTTATCACAAATCATCATATGTCCCAGGCTATCTTTAGGAGGTTCTCGACATTGGAGTTGCTGAAGGTAACCAAACAATTTCCTAGTTTCTAATTTTTATTTGCTAACTTTTTATGAAATATCAAATTATCAATTGAATTCCTTTTAATTTTTTTTTTTAATTAACTTGCTTTAATTTATTTTAATAGGTTGCGTTGAAACAAGATTTGCCTCTCACACGCTCGTCTTGAGACGACTTGTGAAGGTAAAGCAAGCCTTAAGGCTTATGGTGATTGATGATGTTTGGTCCGTGTGGAGGCAATCAAACACAGAAAGAGCCATCAAAATAAAATCAGTGATACTTGATGATATTTGGTGGGCAAAGGTTGCATACTTGCTTAGTTTTACTGAGCCTATTTTATCTATGATTAGATATGCAGACACGGATAATGCTTGCATAGGGGAGATCTATGATGGCATTGACTCTATGCTTGAAAAAATTAGAGACATCATACAAAAAAGAGCAGGATCCTGAAGAAAAATTCTACAGTGAAGTTAAGAATGTGATCATGAGAAGGTGGAATAAAATGACCACCCCATTGCATCTCCTAGCCTATGCCCTGAATCCCAAATTTTATAGTAGTGAAATACTTGCACTACCTGGTAGGCAAAAACCATATGATGACCATGAAGTTGCAAGTGGAGCTAAGGCAACATTCCGGAGGCTTTTTCCTGATCCAGATGTAACTAGTACGGTCCGTTGTGAAATGACGCTCTTTGTCTCTTCATCTAATAGTAGCATGGGTGAAATAGATGCAACACTTGACAGGTACAAGATGACCCCATGCATGTGGTGGTGTGCACATGGCCATGATGCCAAGTGGCTGCGACCTGTTGCCATTAAAATCCTTTCACAGGTATCAAATATTAAAATGAAATCAAAAGTTTGTTTATTAATTAAAAATGTATGTTCGTACTTAGTAAATTAATATTATAGTATTACTAATTGAAAATTTCTAACTTCTTTTTTGTAACAGGTGGCTAGCAATTCCTCAGCAGAACGGAATTGGAGTACATATTCCTTCATCCACTCAGCCAAACGGAACAAGTTAGCATCCAAGAAGGCCGAGGATTTAGTGTATGTGCATTCCAATTTGCGCATTCTATCACACAAGAGTGAAGCCTATGTTAGAGGTCCCAACAAACTTTGGGATATTGATCCTGAGACTAGCGACTTTGATGCTTCTGCTGCAACTCTTAGCCAACTTTCACTGCTTGGTATTGATGAAGAAGAATCGGGATCTTTTGCAGAAGGGAGGGAGAGTGGAGCTAGTGGGAGTGGAAATGTCGGTGCTAGTGGTGTTCATGGAGATGATTATGACTATGAGGAAATCTAGATGATATATTCTAGAATCTAGATTATTATTATGTATATGTGAATCATTGAAATTGTAACCATGTTGGATGATGACTCTTTAGAACTTAGAAGTTCAAATTTCAATGAATTCAAAATATTTTGAGTGCTTTATCAATTATCTCTTATGGTCTACAATTATAAAATGAGTACTATGCATATATATATATTTTTATTTTTAATAATATATTGTACGGACGTTTCCGTCGACGTTTCGTATCCAAGGTTTTTTGAAAATTGCCGTTTCCGCGTTTCGTACCCGTTTCCGTTTCCGTTTCTTGGCAACATAGATTATAAGAGTAGTGTTAGAATTAGGTCGATAGGTAGAGGAACCATCCTTCTCTGGAGGTTTGTCTCAAGATGCAAGGTCCCACACTTGGAGACAATCCCATGTTAGCCAAAAGTATTGATCTTCCATGATCAAATCCTAGGGTGCTACTTTTGTGCGTTAACACACTCCTATTTGGGAAAATAGATTCACGTTTTATAAGGTTTTCCACAATAAGTGCTTTGTTTTGAATGGCTAGCCAAAAAAACAAATTAAGTTTGGGGATCAAATCTTTATTCCAAATCTTCTTCCATTGGAAGCTAGTCCTGGGGTGGACAACATCCGACTATAACCGGTTTTAACACTATAGTTCCCACTGTCAGTGTGGGACCAGACCAACTCATCTGCTTTAGGTTTAGAGCAGATTTGGTAGTTCAATAAGGTCCTATTCAAATTTTTGAAGTCCTCAAACTCCTGATTGCTCCTTTGCAGCCATCTCCACTTCCATCCTTCCTCTGTTCTAATCCACTACTTTCTCACTTGCACCCCATAATTAGCCTTAAGCAGAATTTGAATATCTTTCCATGGTATCATAGTAGCTAAAGGGTCCTCAAAGAGCCAAGAGTCTTCCCAAAAACGAAATGTCGTACCATCCCCTAAGTTCCATTTGCACCCTTTTCAAGAATATTGTGATTAGTATCATCCCCTTCCATATTACTAAACCTTCAGGCAGCTCTTCTTTATCAAGGAACTCTTCTTTCCTCCCGGAATCTCGCATATACTTAGCTTTGATTATCCTAGTCCAAAGAGCATCTTCTCTCATGAATCTCCATCCCACCTTAGCCATAAGGGCCTTGTTCATAAGATCGATGTTTTTGATGCCTAAGCTCCTATCAAGTTTGGGCAGAGTCACCCTATCCCAGGCAACCAAAGGAATTCCATTAGAAGTTTCCGTGCTCGACCATCAAAACCTTTTCCATATTTTTCAATGCTGTTCCGGCATGGCTGGAGATTTTGAATAAGGACATAAGATATATCTGCAAACTTTGGATGGAGCTTATTAGAAGTTGAACTTTACCTGCTTGGGTTAGGATGAATCCTTTCCACCCTGCCAGCTTTTGTTGAAAATGATCAATGAGCTGGTTCCAACACTTGTGTTCAATTCTACCAACATAGAGAGGCATCCACAATATATTTGGTAGGGAATTGTTTTATCTGGCACATCAGAATAGTAGAAATTCTCTGTTGCCTCTGTTTGGAGACATTAATGAAGAATAAAAAGCTTTTGTGAAGGTTATGAATTGTTCGAGACTACCGCATAGTCTTGAAGCGTGTTTTATACCTTTGGCCTCGACCATCAATGCCTCCCCATCATGAAAGTATCGTCCACAAATTGTTGGTTGGTAACTTTTCTAATACCAGTAGACATCATCAGCCCTTTGATTTGCCCTTTTATTCTGGCGGCATCACACATTCTGCTAAGAGCTTCCGCCGCAATGATGAACATATACAGTGAGAGGGGATCCCCTTATCCGAGCCCTCTCTCAGTCGGAAAATAGCCCGCAGGCATCCCACTAATAATGATGGAGAACATAGGTGAAGTAATACATTCCATATTCAATAAAATATACTTGTTACAGAATCCTAGACTTGCCAAAATTTTACCTAGAAAACTCCATGAGATTCTATTATATGACATGCTCAGATCAATTTTGAGAAACATACCTTTCCTTTTGGATTTCTCCATGGAATGGATGGCTTTGTAGATGGTTATAATACTGTCAAGAATTTGTCTTCCCTCCACAAATGCATCTTGATGTTTCGAAATGAATTTAGGCAACAGCCCTGATTTCTAATGGTCAAAATTTTAGAGATTATCTTGTATATTGTGTTACAAAGGCTAATGGGTCTGAAATCCTTCAACTCCTTCGTGTCTTTCTTCTTGGGGATGATGGTGATGAAGGTATTATTTATCTTCTTAAGGATTTTACCATGTTGAAAGAACTCCTTCACAGATTCCACAATATCTTTCTTGATAATCTCCCAAAAGTTCTGAAAGAAAAATGGTGGAAAGTCATCTGGTCCCGGAGCTTTGTCCCCGTCCATGGCAAATGTGGCAAATTCAACTTTGTCCTCCGAAGGTAATTTCACCAGTTCTTGGTTCTCTTCTTGGGTAATGACCCGAGGGAACATGTTCAACACTTCTTCTTTAGTACTATCATGAGCATGCTCCTCTGTTAGAAGATTTTGAAGTAATTAACAACTTCCTTTATTTCCAGTTCTTCCATTGTAGTATTGCCATCACTTTTCACCAGTTCCTCAATCTTGTTTTTGTTTCTATGTATAATTGCTGTGAGGTGGAAGAATTTTGTATTTTGATCCTCTTCTTTGAGCCATTTCACCCTCGATTTCTGTGTTCCATAGGTTTCCTTTTTAGCTTCCAAATTGTGGTACTCAACTGTGAGAGCCTTTTCCCTGTTTTTGGTATTCAGATCCATCCCATTTATCTGTATAGCTTCCTCAATATTCCGCAATTCTTACACAATCATAGCCTTCTGCAAAAAGATGTTACCAAAATTATTTTTGTTCCGTCTTTTAATTTGAGCTTTGACATTCTTTAATTTGCGAGCCACTTTGAACCTCCTGGATCCACAGACTTCTTTGCCCCACCATTTCTTAACCTTATCTTCCAAGTCTGGCTGGTGGAGCCACATTTTTAAAGTCTAAACCCTAAACCGCCCTTATTCTCCTCCCTATCCTTGGCAGAGATTTCAGATTTCCTCTCAGCTGAACCATCCATTCAGAGGTAACCATGAATCTATCCAGTCTAACTTGGATAAGGTTGTCCACCACTCTTCTATTCGACCAAGTGAACTTAGGGCCCCTTAATTCCATGTCCACTAGATTCATGTCCGAAAGAAAGCTAGCAAACTCATCCATGCTATCCGTATGGGCTATAGTTTGTCCCATCTTTTAGCCCGTGCACAAAGGGGTGTTAAATTCTCCCCTACCATCTAATCAATGTTATTGAAGCTACCTTTGAACATTTTTATTTCTTCCCAGAGAACTTGTTGACCCTGTCTGGAATTTGGAGCATAAATGATCAACAAAATCCAAAAGTTACCATTGCTTAAATTTTTAATAAGAACTGCTACATATTTGGAACTATGCAAAAGATAATTTCTCCTTCTAGAATTACTGGATCTCATAAAATGACGAGACCCCCTGAAACCCCAAGACACTCAACCCCTCTTAAACGTCTTTCGAAATATTATATCTGGTTTCTAGCATTCTATCCATGTTCATTTTGGTTTCCTGAAGCATGAGCACATTCGGGTTTTGACTCTTTCTAAGATTCCAACCTATTCTTTGTTTTGTTGTTCTTGTTTATTGTCAGCTGAAATTTATATTTTGGGAGCAGTCTACTTCAACTTTCTTTTATTTTTATTTTTGATTTTAAGATTTATTTAGCTGAAATCTCCAAAACAGTTATATTTGTATGCTAAGGATGTTTCTTCTATCTTTTTTTTGCAGCAAAATCATTGGAGTTATTTTTACAGGATCTTTGCGATCGAACGTATGAAATAACTTTACAGAGGGGGGCTAAGACTGTGAGTGCTTCACATTTGTAAGTGTTTCATATTCCCAGCAGAAATATTTTTCTTAACATCCTTTATCTCAAAGTATTTTTCTTTAGTAAGAAAGGTCCCTGGCCTTTCTTGCAAGAAGTTAGTTTAATGAAGATGGACTTTGCTGTCTTCCGCTAAATAAAATTGAAGATATGTATCGTAGGCAGTGAAGTAGTATCTGACAGTGATAATAAGTAAATACTAGAAGCACTGGACCGTTTAATCGGTCTGTACTGTCACATTAATTTTATACTCCTGATTTTACCTTTTCTTGGCTGTCAGGAAACAATGTGTGTATAGGTATAATGTTTTCGACTTTTACGAGAGATTGTTAACAAGGTCCCAGACATGGGGGTTCAGACGCTGCTACCGGTGATGAAAAGAATTGTAGTAGGAGGAGGTAAATGTTGATTACAATTTAATTTTGAGGGTAAAGAGACTATGAAATATAAGAGTATTTGAGATTATTAGGTTTTATTATATAATCTGACTTTTCTTGTAAATTTTTACACTTTCAGAAAAGCACAAGAAGGAGATGAAAATGAAAGTGACGGGGAGGATGTAAAAAGGGCTAGAATGGTAAGGACTGAAATGTTAATTTTTGGGTGATGATTGTTTCCAAGGGGAGCAAGACTTGGGTATTGCTATTCATGTTTTTATGGGCTTTCAATGTATGGATTCAAACCAGGTCCTGAAATAATAATTCCGAGCTATTTGCTTCTTTTTCAAATAGGGTGCACATCATGGAAATGCAAGAGGCCGTGGAAGAAGGGGAAGAGGTAGAGGGACTAGAGGTGGTACAAGTGCGAGGAATGATACCATAGCTGAGAAGTTTGAGGATGAAGACCTAGATTTGTCCCCTGAACATAGTGATAAACAGGGAAGATTGTCAGAAAGTTTTTCTGATGTCAATTCAGAGGCAAAAGAAACTAAAGTACCAACAGGTTTGAGTGCCTCACCAGTGATAAGAAATTTTGATCTCAACATGGAGCTAGATGAAAGTGGTGATGTGGCAGATGTGCAACCTGCTGTCAAACAGGAAGAAATGCATCCTGATGTTCTTTGCTGTGTACATCCTGCTGTTAAAGAAGAGGAACAACTTTTTAGTGATGTTGCAAGTACGAAGAATCATGTTAAACAGGAAGAACCATGTCCTAGTTGGTCTCATTCAGATGTAGATAATGTAGCCGTAGATTCTATGCAGTTCCATTTGCGCTCAGATAGAATTGTTGATCAGGATGAAGATGACTATGACAATGAGGATGGATAATGCATTATGAAATCAAGACTTGTTTTCCTTGTTACAAGTTTGCAGAGTAGAATTGGACGAACCTTTCTCATTCGTATAGATTAACATCATAGACTGACTGACTGTTACAGAAAGGTCACAGCAAACATCTTCCACCTATCAAATGTAATGGGTTCTTGTACATACTATTATGTCAACTTTCAAGGAGGGTCAGGAGATTGAAATTTGGTTGAATGCTTACTTTTCAGGCATATTGAAGAAATTGCAGCCAGTCTGTTGCTTTTCTCGTTGTTTTCTTACTGGATGGTAGCATCATTCTGTGCTCAAAGGGGAGAATTTTTGTATTCACTTTTCAGGTTGGGAAAATTTTGTATTCATCTTTCAGGTATTGAAGTATTTATGCCAGTTAGGTGGAGATCTTTTCCTCTTCGTAGGTGCCCAAATTGACATTTCTGTAAAAATTACGCTGCATATCTTGGATAATTTGGTATTATCTTTTCACATTTACCCGTTTTCAAGATGTAGCAATATCATTGTACTTCCACGCTCCAACTATTTAAGCCTCTGTTTTCGCCATTCTTATTGGGAGATTTTAGCGTCTATGTTTGGATTCAATGGTTCTACTCAGTGATTGTGGGACATCTTCCTTTAGTAGTTTAGCAGAAGCTAGTTATTTATGAAGCTGTCTTGTTGAGGATAACTGGAACAGTTTCTACCCCGATAAAGCACTTACAATTTATTTTCATGTTTGTAATAGAAAATTGCTCTTCTCCCTTGCACATTCGCAAATCCCGCATTATAATTTTTTTATGGCTTGTACTCATTTCCATTGTAAATAAAGGTTGAAGTCAAGGGAGCAACCTGGTTTGCAGGCCCTTTTAACTTCTGTAGTATATCTCATTTTCAAGTATCTGTTATTTGCCATTGTGAAATTCGATCATTAAATTATAGGGTCTCTCTAGAGCAATCCAATCAATAACTGAACGATGGGCAACACATGCTTAAAGCTACAACAGCTGAAAACTGCGAAGAACTAAATGAAACCTGTTTGCCCTCGCAGTCCACCAAATTAATAGTTATTTTCTTCTTGATTATGGTTAGTCGTCTCTTCAAATGGTGAATATTTAACTTAAGTTTAATTTCATTTACATATAAAATTTAATTTCAAATTTTCAATGCATTTATATTGTGTTAGCTCCCCAATCAATTCACATTTTTTTATAGATATTTCAGGAGTTAATGACCCGGCGACCTGGCACACTACTCGGCACGCTAATGTAGGGCGAGTCCTCCCAACCGGCTGTGTAAATGCAAGATGCTGCAATCAATCCACATTATCTGATTCCATTTTTTAATGTATTGAAGATGCTGCAAATTTACAATGAAAATCCAGAATAAAAAGAAACCATGGCAGTCACAAGTAGACCTCATGGTTAGTCTATAAGCAAAACAAAACCAGTCGAGCCAATTGCTATTTAAGTTGAACTTCCATAAATATCAAGAATTTCTGAGGATTGTATTTGCTATTTAAGTTGAACTTGCATAAATATCAAGAATTTCTGAGGATTGTATTTTATTTCTTTATGTATTTGTAGACATCTAATTTTGGTACGAGCCTAGAGAATCAAGTTAGGCTCTTGTTGGCACATGTTGTTTTGAGTTGTTGGCTCGTTTTGTTTTCCTTGTGTTGATCCTTTGTTGACTTTCCTTCAGGTCCCTTTGTTGCTTTCTCAGCCTCTCAGCACCATTTGTCTTTGTATTTTTTTTTTTTGTCTTTAGTGATCCTTGTTTTCTCTTTCCTCCACTATTTATCTTAGACTGGGCCTATGACTAGTTTCATAGGATTTAAGCTAGAAACCTCCCTATGTTAAATCACCATGTTTTTGGGGATTGCACCAATGGGCCATTGTGACCCTTGTTTTTACTTTCTATGAGTTTCGTGGCTTCTTTTGTCAGCTTTCCAGCTTCTTGTATGCTGGTTTGTGTGTCAATAAGGTCTTTATTTGAATGCAAGAAGTCAATAAATACATTGATGTAATTAGAGGACACAATGGAAAATCATACATCCAATTATTTTGTTACACAAGTAAATATTAAAGTTATGAGGAGGGAGTTGGGCCTCTAAAAATAAATGAAGATTTTGGTGACAATGAAAAGGATTCCAAATTTTTTGCAATTTATGGAATGAATAAAACCCTGTGGATAAATATATTTTTGATTTGATAATCTTGGGAGGCATTTGATTAGAACTTTCACTTCCAACTGAGGGAGTGTGGCGGCCAACAGGAGGTGTGGAGCGCTATTGTAGAGGGCATTCAAACTATTTGACGAAATGTTAGTATGATGATATTCTACGAATAAGGGCATTTACATAACAGGGATGGATTCTTTCAATTTTATTTTGTTGAGCAAAATTCATTGGGCATTTACTTAACAGGAAGGTTCCGCATTGCTATCACATTATAGAGACAGAGTGTGTAGGAATGAATTCGTGGGATGATGCGGGGTGTTTGATAGCGACCAAGAATGTGGTATAAGAGAGGAAGAGATGAAGGAAGATGAATAAAAGGCTTTATGTGTTGTGCTCCCTTGTTCCCTACACACCAAGGCTTCATTCAAACTGTTTGACAATATGCCAAACTAGTTTCTGAGTGATTATGGATTTAGATCTCGATTGGTGGACTCGAGGAGTATGGAGATCTGGTTGACTACTCAGAAGACCTTCTTGATCAAGATATCTTCACAAACTATGCACAACATGTAGACTACTTTTGCACGACATTCACTTTTTTCAGGTGACTGGTCCAACAGAGGCACACAGACCGAAGTTCTTGGCCTGATGCCACAACAATCTCCTTTCATTACTGAATCTAATCCTCCCAATTAGAAACACAACCTCGTCCCTACTAAAAATTGCCAAGTATCTCCCACCAACAACTTGGGATCGAGAGCCGGTACACACAACTCTTCCGATCTGGATGGCACCAACAATACTTTACAATGTCCCATCTTCAGACAGGGGAAGGTCTCACCTACTCAGAAGAAAAGTAAACTTGTCAAAAGCGAAGCAACCCAATTGAATTAGTTGTTGGCAAGGATGTCACCCTGGATGCTGCCATTCAGATGGATCGTAAAACACTTGTTGGCAAATATGTGGGAGAAAAGTTGGACTTGCAGGTGTAGGCAAGTGGATTACTGACAACCGGCCGGTACTCAATTACTCCCCCACCTTCCATCTCGCTTCGCAAAGACCGGATTGGCTTTTGCTTCGACTTTGCGAGATGTTGTTGTCATACAGAGGCAACAATGGTTCCTGGATACTTCTATTCTGCTTCTGTATCCTTGGACTCCCTTATTCAATCCGGTGGAGGCCAAACTGGTAGAAAACCCAATTTGGGTAAAAGTTCCTAGCCTCCCACTCGAATGGTGGACTGACGAAGGGCTCAAAGCGATTGGGGATTGGCTTGGAGGCACTCTAGCTATTGATAACAACTACAAAACCAGTCTCAAACACACGGTGGCACGAATCCTGGTTAACTTGCAGGCAAAGGACAGACTTTATGAAAATATTGTTCGGTTCACAACAACCGGAGACTCTCCCTCCCATTGGACTACATCAATGTTCCTTTCAGGTGTGCTCGCTATCATAAGTTGGGTCATTTATATGATTCCTGCCCATTGAAATCCTTCTCCCGCAAATGGATTCCCAAAAGTCATCCCCTGGATACTACTCCTTTGATCCATGTTCCGCTAATCACTGCAGTCCGAACAATACTACTTCCCCTGCGGTGAATCGGAACCAAACATTTGGAGGGATCCTTTCATAGTCTTCCCAGCCACCTACTACAACATGTGATGCTACAACAACGTCCCACACTCAAAATGGATGCACAATCAAAGCAAGTGCCCGTACAGACTCTTATTCTGGATACTCACGGACCTGAGGAAGTTGACTTTGCCCGTAGTAGTCCTTTGGTGGCTTCCCTGCAGATTCCTAGTAGCATTACTACAAATACTGCCAAGAAGGATGTCTCCTCTATAATGGAACCTGATCACCATACTGTTGAAAATCCGGCCTTGGATATCGGGGGTTGATTTCTCTGTGCCCACTACTGATATGATTCCTTAGGTGCAACCCCTACACAACTTCCTCTGAACTCTGATCTCCCCACAACAAACTAGCTTGTGGTTGACACCGATTTACCTTCAGGACCTATTTTCACTGGATGGCAACAAATTACACATTGCAAGACAAACTCTACTACCTTCCGACTTGATCTCAGATCCTGACACCAGCTCTTCATTGGATGGCACTGGACACACTCCATATGATCTTAGACCTAGGAAAGATCGAGCTACCCCCGATATAATCAATTGTTCTGGACTTGGTCTGGACCTAGAACAAAAACAACAACATAATCCTGTTGGCAGGCCCTCTTCTATGAGGAAGGCACAACATAAGGCATTGAGAGAAATCAAGCAAGGGAAACAAGCTTCAATACAAGGGGTTCTTAGAGCAAAGACCACCCACAAGAAAGGTTCCAAATGAAGGTACTCTCTATGAACATCCGTGGCCTGGGGGGATGGGCTAAGAAATTATCCCTTAAACGGTTTGTGGAAAACTTTGCTCCAAATTTGATTCTATTGCAAGAAACTATGGGTCCATGCTCTACTATCTGTGAGTCCCTGACCAAACTACTACCTGGCTGGTCCTTTACTGGACTTGATTCTGCTGGCAATTCTGGTGGCATCATCTCGGGCTGGGATGACAACGTGACTCTGATTAATTCTTATGCTATGAATTCTTGTATTCTGATTGAAGTGTTCCTGAAATCTTTGAACAAATCACTTAAGGTCTTGAATGTGTACGACCCATACGAGAACAAACTACCTTTCTAGGAAGCTCTCCTCAACAATCAACACTTTACATCCAATAATGTTATTATTGGTGGTGACTTAAATTTCACCTTGAATGGAGGGGAAGTGTGGGGGAATACTACCTGATCTGATCCACTAGCTGAACAAATCTTGGCACTTTTGGAAGATAATGGACTACTAGATATTGCGCCTATTGAAAATAAGCCAACCTGGGTTAACAATAGGATTGGTTCCGCATCAGTCTCCAAAAGACTTGATAGATTCCTCCTACACAATCACCTCATGATGGACATGGGCCGATATACGCACCTGGATTGCAGGAACCCGGTGTTCGGATCACTTTCCTATTATTCTTGATATTGAGGATGATGGAGTTAAGCCAGGTGCACCTTTCAAATTTAACCCTGCCTGGATTCTGGACCAAGATTTTAATAATCTGGTTAAAGAGAACTGGAGTCCTTTTGATCCCTCTATAAGCAACTCTGCTTACCAACAATTCCATGACTCCTTAAGAAACCTGAAACAACTTGCCTCCAAATGGGCCAGCTCCAAACATAAAAAACGTAGCCAACTTCTCAAACAAACTGAAGGAAAACTGGCAGCTCTCATTAGTGCACAAGAAGGATGTCTATTCTCTGAAGAAGTCTTGTACGAGATAAAGGAACTAGAAACTCACAAAAATAAATTACTACTTGAGGAAGAAATGGAGTGGTGCATGAAGAGTCATGCTACTTGGATCTCCGAGGGCGACCGTAACACAAAGTTTTTCCATAACTTTGTTGCACACCGCAAGCACAAGAATACCATCTGGGACCTGTAGGATGCTGATGGTAGAACAATGCATAAATTCAAAGATTTGGCTGCACTGGGTGTTCGACACTTCAAAAGTATCTTTATGGATCCACATAGGAACAATTTGTTGGATGTCATGAAGACCATTCAAACTTTTCCTCGCCTCATACAGGAACAAGACAATGAAAATATCCTCAGAGAGATCACTAAGGATGAGATCCTGGCGACCCTCAAATCCTTTGGAAGGATCGTAGCCTGGTCCTGATGGCTGGACTACTGAGTTCTTCATGGCCTATTTTGACTTACTTGGTGAGGATCTTGTCCGAGTGGCTGAGGAGATCAGAATTAGTGGACTAGTTCCACAAAATATTAACTCTACCTTCATTGCTTTGATCCCAAAGACTGATCACCCGGTGGGGTTCGGGGACTTCAGACCAATCTCACTATGCAATATGACCTATAAGGTGGTAGCGAAGGTACTAGCTCTGCGCATCAAACCTATACTCTCCTTGGTTATTTCCGATGAACAATTTGGGTTCCTACAAAACAGACATATACATGAAGCTATCAACACGGCACAGGAGACACTCCATAGCATCAAGACTAGGAAACAACCGGCTTTTGTTCTACAGGTGGATCTCTCCAAGGCTTTTGACAGGGTCTCGTGGACCTTCCTCCACTTATTACTTCTCCATGTGGGGTTTTCATACCATGCCACGAAGTGGATCATGGCATGTGTTACTAGTGTTAACTTTGTTGTGCTCATAAACGGATCTGCGTCTCCCTTCTTCAAACCTGAAAGAGGACTGAGACAAGGGTGTCGTTTGTCTTTTACTGTTCCTCTTGATTCTTTGCCGAGGGGTTTAAGTTGTTTACTTCATACTGCATATGGCAATAGGCACCTCAAAGGAGTGCTTGTTGGTAAGACTCAGATTATCACTCACATGTTGTTTGTTGATGATGTTCTCATTTTCTGTTTTGGAGAAGAAGGAAAGCTCCGGAGAACCTCTGAACTACTTGATACTTTTTGTGCTAGAACCGGTATGGAGATTAATTTCCACAAATTTGCCATTTATGCCCATCAGGTGGACAGAAGATTATTGACACAACTACATAATTTCTGTCCATTAAACAGGAAGGATTTGGACTCTGGGTTTAAATATCTTGGCTTTTGGCTGAAGCCTAACAAATACCAAAAAGCGGATTGGCTTTGGCTTATTACATGGGTTGAGACTAGAATCAAACACTGGTGTAACCGTTGGCTCTCTAGGGGAGGTCGCCTTACTCTCATTAAATCTGTTATTGAAGCCATTCCTGTCTATTGGAGCCTTCTAGCACATATTCCTAAGGGCATCTCTCGACAAACTCCATCGGTTATGCAGCAACTATCTCTGGAGGGGATCAGATAGATATAAAGGCATGCATCTTGCTAGCTGGAATAAAATCGCTCTCCCAAAATCAGCAGGTGGATGGGGACTAAAGGATGGTACACTCTTTGGGAAAGCACTTGCTGCCAAGTCTCTTTGGAATTGTATTACCGTGGATAATCTCTGGAGTCGACTGATCATAGACAAATACATTGCTCCAGATATACAATGCGGACTAGATTAGGGCCCAAGATAAATCTATGAAAAATGTTTCAAACCATTGGAAAGCTTTAACACTTTCCTTTCCTCTTATTGGTAGATTCCTTGCTTGGAGAGTTGGTAATGGCTCCCTCATCAGAACTGGTGTGGATGGGATTATGGGATGCAAAAATTCAGTCTACCTTGTGGAGGAACTTGTCAGACTTCTCCAACAAACTGGATTTTCTACATTGAACAAAATTGGCAATATTGCCCGCACTACTATCTGGAAACAGGAATGGCTTACCACTGAACAATTGGGCCTTCCTAGTGAACTTGACCCACATTGGAACAATTTCACCTCTGAATTAATCCGTGGACATATTCGCTTAGCTGACCATAGAGACGAGCTGATTTGGTCCTACAATGTCTCGGGAGGAGAATACACTACTAAGCTTGGATACCTCTCGACTCTGGAGGAAAGGATTACTGAGAGAACAACCTGGTGGAAATTTTTTTGGAAAGCAAAAGCCCCCCTAAAATGTCTTTTGCTGTTATGGCTGATTATCCACAATAAAGTTTTGACATGGGATCGACTACAAAAGAGGAAATTCAGGGCCCGGGTATGTGCTATCTATGTCGATCTAATGATGAAAATATTTAGCACCTCTTTCTTACCTGTCCATATACCCGTGAGGTATGGGTTTATTTACAAAGCAAACTCTAGTTCATTAATGTTTGGGACAACACTACTATTTCTGACTCACTTGATGACTTCTTGACTAAAGGAGCTTTAAAAACTTAGAGGGGTGTCCCAGCGTTGGTTTGTTGGGGCATTTGGATTGCTAGAAACACAACATTATTTGATTCCAAAACAAATCCCCCACTTATTACTGTTGCCTTAGTGGAATCACGCATATATGAATATAAAATATGCAAATCTCCCACAACACGTAGGATTGTTGAGCCACCTACATTTAACAAATCCTCCCCATGGTCCTATTTCGATGGAGCAAGTCAAGAAAACTCCTCTAAATGTGGTTTGGGATTTAAGCTCCATCTTACTGACCATGTCTTTTGGACATTTAAAGCTAACCTTGGTGAAGGTACCAACAATCGTGGAGAAATTATGGCACTTTATTATCTACTGAAATGGGCAAATACTAATTTGTCCACACTATGAGGATTTTTGGTGACTCTCTCCTGGTCATCCAATTCATCAATGGATGGGCACATATTACACACCTTGAACTTGCAAATATTGCTGGTCACATAAAGGAGATCCTACAAACTTTCTCTCACATTGAAGCTTGTCATATTTACAGGGAGCTGAACATTGAAGCGATTCTTTGTCTAAACAAGGACTGCTTCTTCAAGTTGGGCACTATCAAATATGCTACAAAACTGAAAATTTTGAACAAGTCATCTCTGTATTACTTAGTGATCTTTAAGCTGGGTTTCTGGCACTGATTGATTTTTGGCAAGCAACTTCGGTAATCAACTCCTTTGGTGGATTACTCCTTTTGTTGGCATGCTGAGTTGTTTGTTTTTTGATCCTTCACTTCGGTGATCGACTCCTTTGGTGGTTTACTACTTGATTGTTACTTTGTCTGAGGCTCTGTCCTCTTTTCCCTTGCTAACTGATTGCTACTTTAGAATGTACTTTATTTCAACTGCAATAAAGTATGATTTTTCCTTGGGAAAAAAATATTAAAGTTATAAGAGGTGGTTTTCCCATGATGGTTTTTTTGCTTTGCTTTAACCTTTGTAGTGCTTCCTTGAGGTGAGTTGACCTCTCTCTCGAGGCCTTTGTCTAGCATTTTTTGGGTGTGACTCTTTCCTCCCTTTTTTTGTACGATTAATGTTGTACTATTTTAAATTTTATTAATAAAAATGCGTTTTTCAATTAAAAAAAAGTTACAAGAGAAAAACCTATTGTTTTTCAAGCATCCATGCACAAAAAAATTCATTCTAACCTAAACCAAGAATTGTTACACACATTGAAAGATACGGGTTGAGGCACTTGCATGGAAAGAATTGATTGTTGACTTGCATCTAAAGTTGATGCAAGTGTATCAATTCAAGAGGGTTTTGATAATAATGCATGGATAACATAGACCCTCATCAACATCCCTTGATTTTATGTTTGCAAAACGGTGAACATAGATTTGGGTTTTGTCAAAGGAGATTGGATTTTAGGAGCTATGCAACATAATTAGACATATTGAGAGGTTTGTTTTTACAAATTAGGGCATGAAGAAAACATCCATACAATCAAATTCACCCTTGTGCAATAAGGCCAATTTTGTTGAAATCACACCAACTTTGTAGGATTTTGGATCTCAAGGATTTTGGGCAAATGTGCATGAAACTGTCAATGCAATTTTCCGATCTTATTTCATTTTGTTCATCTCACCTTTTGGACATGTTTTTCCCGATTATTGTTGGTGGTTGCTTCCAAAGTTGCGGATAAAATGTATTTATGTCTCGATCCTAATTCTCTACTCTTTTTAAGCACTTCCATTATCTTATAGTTTTCAACAAGATATAACCCCATATTTATGCAAGTGGTTTTGAATTAAACCCGATCAAAATTAGGTTGCACTTTTCACACCTACATTTTGGTGAACCCGTGTAATTTTTAATATAACTCAGATTTCCTTTTTGGTGAACTTGCACCATTTGACTTCACAACCTTTATTGGGAACTGAATTTTATACTTTGTGTAAAACCGCCTTGCTTGTTAAATTTTAGGGATTGCTCTTTCCCATGTAGATTGTTTTAGTGTCATCCAAGATTCCAATCTTATTGAAATTCTCTTTATTCCTCCTAGTGTTTGTGCAAAAGATGATTACTCTTGATGAGACCCCGATTCATTCCAACTTCTCTCGAAACCCATGTGGATGGAAATACCTTGAGTGGTATTCATATATCTACCGGAAGCCAAAGTAGTAAAGGGAAAGAGGTTGCTTTAGTAGACCCCACCGAGAATCACTTTTAATTGACATATTTTAAAACAATGAAATGACCAATATGTTAAATGTAATAAGGGAGTTTCAATCTCAAACTCAAGGTCAAGAGTAGTCCATTGAGTCTATTATTTAAGATCAAACATGAGGGTGAATCATAGATACCTCAATGATAGTAATTGATCTAGGAGGATCCCCACATCGAATTGATCAAACAATATGCAAATGTAAACAAAACCCAAAGCAAATGGGGAGACGTGGAGGTGGGGAGTTGAACCTTCACCCCACACACTCCAAATTTTGTGCCTACACCGTTAGGCCACACAAGCTTGCTGAATATAGACTTAAGGGAGTTGGTTTTATCCCTTAAAATCAAGATAAACAAGCCAAAGAAAAACACATAAGGAGGATTCAAACCTCGCATTTGTTGGGTAAAAGGATAAGTCTTTTACCATTGTGCCATGAGATTTGAAATGCTATAAAAGTCACGAAGTTGTATTTGAAAGGGTAACTTTATAATGTGACAACCCCTTTGGGAGAGTTGTGAGCAAGTTTTGGAGAGTTTGATTGCAGGGAACCTTTTGGAGACTAAACTAGGGTATTCCTAGAGATTGTGCAGAGATTTTTAGCAAACCAAAGAAGAGTTTTTGATGTAATTATTATGTGTACACAATATTTTACATCATTAATTGATCGCTTCGAGAGCTTTTTCTGAGTCGAGATGTAGTCCACATCGGATGAATTGTGTTATAAATTGGTTTTCATTGTCTTCTATATTTTCCCTTATTTTCCTTGTTGTTTTAATTAGTTTAGTACTATTTTACAGTTATAAGCCAATTTTCAATTGTTTACGGGAAATTGAGAGCATAATTTTAAGTATCCGAAAATTGTGAAATTGGAAAGTGAGTCACTTAATTTCATTTTTCGGATTAGTTTGGTATCAAAGAAGCTAATCAAGGATATTTTAATGTTGTTTTTGGGATTTGCAAGTTTCCGTTTTGAATGTTAACCTTGTTTAATTCTAAGCGAGGTGAAGGATTGCTTGAAGCATATAATCATGAGATTGGCTCAAAACTGCAAGTCAAAGTGCAACTATGGAATCTCATAAAGGATCTCTTAAGGAAGGATTCAAATAAAAATATATTTCCATCAATTTTTTTAGAGATGAAAAGTATGGTGGAAGAATTATATTGAGACCGAAAACAAAGACTCGAAGGTAAAGTTGAAGAAGGAAACAATGGTAAGGATAAAGATAAATGAGAAGAATCTCCTAAAATTCCTCCATCTCCTTCCAAATCTTCTAGTTCTTCGTTGATGATGTTGGTGCCCATTTTGATCCTTTGTTATATTGCCATCTTTCCCCTTATGCTCTAAAATGTTTTTCTTCAAAATTGGTGGTCCGAAAACTTTCTCCCTCTAGATTGAATGCCTTGAAGTGCTCACAACTTATTATTTTGCCCCAATTTGAAAGAAAAATACATGTATGCCCTAGTTTTCCAAATCCACAGGTCTCTGTCATTTTTTCCACTTTTCTCGACCTTTGGAGCTCGTGGTTGTTCGTTTTATAATTTTTTGCCCTAAAAAATCTATCCCCATGGTCGAAAATTGCCTAAAATCAATTTCCATCTATTTTTGACCAAAAATCCTTCACCCACGAAGAAAAATCGAATTCAGAATCCCCTGGCAATTTTCGTGTTTTTGATGGTCATACGGGTGTCCTCTCGCCTGACAAAATTAATCCCAAACATCCCATCATACGTGGCCGCTTGTGGTTGGACAAGGTTTGGCGGGTTTGTTTGAAACACTTAACGCTTTTTTGTGTTTTGGTAAAAATCAAACTTTCCCCCACAACTCGCGCAGTCCTAGAGGAGGACGCGTGTCATGTTCTCATTTAAAGGCGGGATGGAAGGCTGGCGGGGGAACTTAGAAGATTTTTGCCTTTTTGGCGAAAAGGGAAAAAGGTTGAGGAAAATTCTGTGGGTCCGCAATGGAGTGAAGGGAGACACGTGGCGGCTTCAGAGCACAGAGTGGGTCGGTGGGCCGTCGGAGGCAAAAGGGAAAATTTTCCCTTTTCGCAAAATGAGTCAGAGTGAGAATTTAAAGCGTTGGCCTGCAAATGAACCACAAGGAGAACCGTGGTAGGTGTAGAAGGAAGTGTGGGCCACCAGAGGAAAAGGGGAAATTTTTCCCTTTTGGAAAAATGGCTTAGAGTAAAAATTTGAGGCGTGGCTCTGCATGGCGAAGCAGAGGAAGACATGTGGCAGGACGGAATCGGAGGTGCGGGTCCGCGGAGGAAGAGTAGGAAATTTTCCCTTGGCAAAAAAGGGGTGTTAAAATGAGAAATGAGCCCGCATATCCTCAGTGATAGAGAAGGTGACATGTGTCAAGGACAGAGGCGGAGGTGCGGGCCCGCGGGGAAAAAAGTGAAAATTTTCCAAAATTTCCAAAAAGGTGGAAATGTGTAGAATTGAGCCGTGACTTCAATGGGACCCACCTTGTGCCACGTGTCAGCACCAAATTTCAAGGGCGAGAGGGGCAGAGAAAAGGTCAAAATTTTACATTTTTTCAAAAATGTTAAAAAGTCAAAAAGTGATCCCAAATCCATTCCCAATCGTATTATGACACGTGGAGGGCTTAGATTGAAGGGAGAAAGGCAGATCAATGGTAACTATGCATTTTTCAGTTTGGCCACCATTTTTTCTCTAGGAAGCTTGGAGATGCGAATTTTGCATCAATTTTCATCGAATTTTTGGTGAATTCATGTCGTTTGTGCTTGCAAGGACCAATGCAAGTGGTTTTAAGGATCAATTTGCAGATTTGAGGTGTTTTTGAAATGATTTTTTCCCTAGCCCATCCAAAACATGAAATATCAAATCAAGAAGTTGTAGAATCAAATTTTGGAGGGATAAGGATGAAATGATGAAATGAAAGGGGTCTACATGCTTTGAGGATGAAAAACGTGCCTCCACAATGGATGATGATGAAGGATTTGTAATGATTCACCTTTTTTGAAACACCTAGAAAATTTTGTTGCAAATATGTTAAACGTCCCTATCTGCGAATCATGTTGGAATTTTGTAACAAACTTGATGCTTGGCATATTATTTTCTTGGGAAAGAAGGATCAAATGTAATAGAATGTTATATAATGCATGTTTTTTGACATGCAAAAGGTCGGAGAAACTTAGAATTTCACGGGAAAATATGGGAAGAAGCCCATTCTCTGAGAAACTACCTGAGAACCATTTCTAATTCCTTTTTGCATCAAATTTGTATCATGTTGAGTTGGTTTCAGTTGTAAAGCCATCAAAAAGCTCTGAGATTGTTCTTATAACATTCCCCTATTGATAAATTTGGTCATTCTGGATTATTTTGTGTTGTCTCTTGGAAAAATTTGCATGCACTTATGTTTCAGAATGTTTTCAATTTGTGTTTCTTGCTCCTGTTGCAGTCTTGTGTTTAAAATATCTCTTGATCATACATGGTCTCATTTCTTGTTGATAGTTTAGTGGCATTTTGCAATCTCACATTCATAAGAGCTTTCATTTGATAAAGAGATAAACAAATTTAAAATCACTTTACCTTCCTTGAATTCAGAGATTGTTTGTAAACCTTTGGGTGCACCTTAGGTCATGATAAAATAGAGATTTTTGGATGCTTTTTGGTTCATCTGCTTTAAGATTTTGTGGCAGGTTGTCAAAGATTGTGTGGAAGAGTGTAGATCTGGGCCTCCATTTGGTGCACATATCCTGGTTGAAGGAGTACCTTAACCCTTAGAAGCATTCTACTATCTAGGTCTTACAAATTTCTTACAAAGGTCCTCAAAGAATTTGGCAAATTCTGGTTAGTCTTGTCTAAAATCTCCCACCAAAAATTCATTGAAAATAACTAATCCTACGCATGCTATCCCCGCATTACATTATGTGTCAATAGAAGAATCTAATCCATTTACAAAAATGCACAAAGTAAATAAGGATCATACAATGTCTTCAGTAACCCTTTCCTTGCATTGAAAATATCTCCATAATCTGGGAGTGACAACTTGTGAAAGTCATATTTGGAGTGTTGATCATATTTTCCCAAGGCCTTTTCATACTATTTACACAAATTGAGGGATATCTTCATCTCCTTCACCATTTGAGGGTTACAAAGTAGGTTCTCTTACCTTGGTTGAAAGGCACAACCTAAAACAGTTAGGACAAGATCAATTCCTATTTGAGTGCTATCCATCTCTCCACAAATCTGAGTGCTAGTTAGATCACATCCCTAGCTACAAAATGACACACATCATGATCTATCTGTCTTCAAGCTTCATGCCATATCTCTGATGCTTCTCAGACTAAAAAGGAGAACAAATTTGGGTACCAACACTTCTGACGCTGTTGCCGGGGACATTCTTAGTTTAATCTGATCCATGTGCATACATATTTGAGATATTTGAATGCATATCAAATCGTGGTAATGTCCCTTACAAATTTTGTAAGCAAATACATTATGAAGCATCATTTTATAATCAGATTTGTAAGGATTGAGTGAAGATATAAGTTCTGCCTACAATTTTATCAGTTTCCAGCAGTAGTTGCACTTCATTTGCATTTGTGGTTGATAAATTCATGAAGGAAGGTCGATCTATAAAGTTTGGAAAGATTTTAGTGCTTTGATAGGTATTTGATAGAGTATTTTAGTGCATTTACACAACTAGGGTGAAAGTCCTTACTTGATGACTCCATGTTGTTCGATCTTGATAAATATCGTTGTCTTACCTTTATGTCATTTATTTTTGTGTTGCTAATCTCAGTAAAACTCGGAAGGAAGAAGATCTCTCTTCATTAGAGACTCGCTAAGAAGTTGTTTTCAGATTCAAGGAACTCAGAGTTAGAAGGGAGAAGAATTTGGAAGGTTGTTAAAGGTCAGACATCAAGCAAAGATATATCCATTGGTGAGATAGATCAGCCTTTGGTAGAGGATTATCACTCTTATTCCAGTGATTCGATTCAAGCTATCCTCTCATAAAATTTTTTACCGCAGCTAGTGAAGGTCCTTCTTCTATACCCGGTGAGTCCTTTCTTCAATCTGCACCTCCGTGTTTCAATTCAAATAAAAATTTCCAAGAAAATCAGCACTTAGAGAATACCAGTCTTGTGAATCACATTCTGAGCCCCAAAGACCTTGCACTCCTCATCACCTTGTGTCACCCCTAAGATCACCTCCACCAAACAATATGGCTCAGCCTAAACCTCCATTTGTTGTTAACACCTTTGGTCCTATATACTTTAGAGGAATGGATGGATACCCAAATGCTTTCCCACAAGATGTCAGAAATAGGTTGCCAAAGTTCCAAGGTAACAATGCTATAACTGGTGATCAACATCTCAAACTTTTGTTAACATGATGGAGGATTTTGAAATATACTTTGAAGATGTGTATATTAAATTGTTCATTCATACACTAGAAGAGGATGCTAGGGATTGGTACAAGGCTCTGCCTGATAATTCAATTGTTTCTTGGACTAAAATGAAGAATGCATTTAGGTTGCAATATGGTCATCAGACCGATCCTAGGTTTCTCTTATCCGAGTTTGAGAATATCAAGAAGAATCCCAATGAATCAGTTCATGACTTCAACACAAGGTTTAACAAAACTTCGAGAAGGCTGCCTGTTAATCTGAGGCATTGTGATGAATCTTGTTTAATCAAATATGAAGATGCATTTGATAAAAAGGTAGCCTATTACCTAAGAGAAAAGAACCCTACTAACCTAAGAAAATATTTCACCATGACACTTCAAATTGAAAACAATATCAAAGCAATTAGGAAACCTCTCAAAAGAGATGGTGTAAAGTTGATAAACCCTGAAAAACCTCAAGCTAGCAAGGGTGTTGATTTGGAGGAGGTTGTGAAAACTTTGGCAGGGGCTGTCAAAGAAATCTCATACAAGTTGGAAAGAGTTGAGAAAGGAATTGGGTAGACTTCACAAGGTTATCCAAGAGCACAAAACCATGATAGATTTTCCAATCATCCTAGAGGTGATCAAAGGGTAGATGATAGAGGAAAAGGACCCATGGGGTCTGTAAATAGACATCCTCAAGCACGTGAAGGAAGAGTGTTATATGATCCCCTAATTTCTAGGGTTGTTGCTGTTAAGGAAGTTGCTGATATTGATTGGTGTGATAGGTGTTTTCTACCCCATCCTCCATTTGAAGTGGACCAACAAGAAGGTGAAGCTAATAATGATGATGATATTTGCATGGTGGGATGTTCTTCAAGCTCATAAGGAGGAGCAAAATCTACTGAAGTGATAAGTGCAAGGATAGCTACAACATTTTGCGATTACATCAAATGGGTACAAGTATTTCTCCCCCCTCATACTCTTGAAGTTTATGTAGTGCAAACTTTTGAAATTCCTAACAATGACTTTGAATACTTAAGAGCTTTGATGATTACGAAGCATGATGGTGGTATCCGTTCAGAGGAAGATAGACAATTGTTGATGAATGTCCTCAGTAGCTCAAGAGAAAGAATATAACACTAGAAGAAAAGTTGTTAAGGGAGTTGGGCCTCAAGCCAAACCTAAAACACCCTTGCTCACAAGCATTCCCAAAGAAGCTTCTAGAAGAGAAGCACCTGCCAAAAGTTCTGCTGTCCCAAACAAAAATCTCAGTCCTCCTCATGCCCAAGCTGCCAAGAATCCCTTGCCATCTAATGAATCTTCTTGTCTCCCTTCCAATGCTGCTTTGCCAAAGAGTGTTCCCTATGACATAGCCCAAGTATTGAGCCAAATCAAAGTGAGTGTTCCAATCATTGAGTTGCTTAGTATTCCTGAGCATAAGAAGAGAGCATTTGAGTACTTGGGATTGAAGGAGGAGAAGACTACTCCAAGCAGAAATGTAAATATTGTTGAAACTCCTCCTCAGATCATTGCAAACCTTGAAACACCACCAATATTAGTGTATTTTGGAGAGACACCTAAGGTATATTTGGGGACATATTTGGTTGATTCCCAATTGAATGTTGATCCATTCTTCACAACTTTGATCATAAAGGATAGGCTACTTCACAATTGTATGTTTGATTTTGGTGCATCATGTAATGTCATGCCTCTAGAAGTCATGAATGAGTTGGATATCAAAGTGAAAACAACCTATGGAAAGTGTACTACCATGGACTCAAGAGAAGTTCCGATAGTTGGTTGTGTGAAGGGTTTGGTGGTGCAGCTTGCATCTTATCCCAGGAGGAATTTAAAATTGGATGTTGTGATTGTTGATTGCCTTGCCAAATGGGGTATGTTATTGTCAAGAAAGTGGGCTGTAAGTGTTGGAGGGAGTGTCCAAATGGATATGTATTTTTCCACCATTCCCATTGAAGGCAGCCTTGTCAAGCTCTATGGAGAAAATAAGATGTTGCATCTAATTGAGGATCCAAACAATGCTTCCTATGAGGTGTTGTTTGTTGATGTTGATGCTGATAATTTTATTGGGTTTGTTGATGGTAAAGAACACAAGATGGATCAGTCAAAGTGCCTTGAATAGGTAGGTTCTCCTTGGACCTTGCTATTTGATGGAGCTTGCTCCAAATTTGGAAATGGTGCTGGTATAATTCTGATTTCTCCTAGCTTGGAAGAGTTTATTTTTTCCTTCAAGCTTAATTTTGAATGTACTAACAACACCGTTTAGTATGATGCCTTGTTATTGGGTTTGAGAATTGCATGAAGTATGGTGTTAGGTACATCATTGCAAAAGGAGATTCGAGCTAGTTCTTAAACAAATAAGAAAACTGTATGCTACAAAAATCGGAGGATGAAACAAGATAAACATGCAGTTTGGGATCTAATTGAGATGTTTGATTCCTTCAATATTGTGCACCATGATAGAATTTTCAATGTTGTTGTAGATAAGTTGGCGTGTTGGGGTCAAGATTTGGAGATTGCACCATTTCACCTTATTGTGAGTACAATGTTGAAGTGTTAACCAGTGCCAGCTCTCCTTGACAACATAAAGCATTAACAAGCATTTAATAATGATGCTCAAGTGTAAATATTCTTACAAAATCAAGGTTAGTTTTTAGATCATAATATTGATTGGGAACCAATGGTGTATGACTGAAGGGAGAGAGACTTTGTTTGGAAAGGATATTATCCAATTAAAAACTAACACCATTCCTAGAGGTCTTGTTGCTCTTGAGTCAAATTTTAGCAATGATGATTGCATCATCAATAGAAACATATCTACCTCAAGGGATGTGGAAGAGCATGACTTGGGAACAAAGGAAAAACCAAGAAAAGTTTGGTTGGGTAGCAGTCTAAACAAGGAAGAAAAACAGTCATACCTCCAATTGTTGAAACAATATCAAGACTGTCTTTCCTGGTCATATTCAGAGCTAAAGGCATATAGAGAGGACTTGTTCCAACATGAGATCCATCTTGAGAAAAATGCTAAACCATTCAGACAGAAGTAGAGGCCAATTAATCCACTCCTTTCCATGAAAATGCAAGATGAATTGAAGAAACCGAAAGAGGGGGGATTATTCAGCCCACAAGGTATTCATCTTGGGTTCGCAAACCTTGTTCCATCATAAAGAAGAATGGAGATATCAGAATTTGTGTAGACTTCAGAAATATGAATAGAGCTTCATTGAAAGACAATTATCCTTTTCAAAACATGGAAAACATGATACAGTTAGTGACTCAATCTGAATTGTTGTCTACCTTGGATGGTTTCTCTGGCTACAATCAAATTGTTGTCAAGGAGTCAGAAATATTTAAAACTGCCTTTACCACTTTTTGGGGAACATATGTTTATGTAATAATGCCTTTTGGTCTCATGAATGTTGGGGATACTTTCCAAAGAGTAATGGATGTTTCTTTTGTCGGTTACATAAATGACTTCATTGCAGTTTATCAGGATGATGTGACTGTGTTTTCAAGGAGTAGAAAAGATCACTTGCAGCAATTGGAAAGAATGTTGATCAGATGTAGAGAATATGGAATTTCCCTCAATCCAAAGAAGTTTCATTTTGGGGTGCAAAAGGCCAAGCTTATTGGTCATATTATTTCAAAGGTTGGTGTCATGATTGACCCTGAGAGAGTAGAAGCAATCAACAAGGTTCCAATTCCAAGAACAAAGAAGGGCATCCAATCCTTCTTTGGGAAAATCAACTTCATTAGAAGGTTTGTGTCAAATTTTTTTGAATTGACCCTCCCCATTACATGCATGTTAAAGAAAGATCAAATTATCAAGTGGGAGGAGGCTGCCCTTAAAGCTTTTGAAGGAATCAAAGAGGCATTGAAACATGCACCTGTCTTGGCAGCTCCGAATTACAAGAAGCCTTTCCAAATCTTTTCTTTTGCTTTTGAAAATACTATTGCATATATTTTGCTCCAAAAGGATGAAGATGGGGCTGAGAGGCCTATTGCCTTCTTTAACAAGGATTTACAAGCTGCTGAGTTAAAATACACAATCATGGAAAAACAAGCATTTGCCTTGGTGAAAGCAACAAAGGTTTTTAGGCCTTATATCTTAAGTTCAAAATTTGTTGCTTATGTTCCCCACACCATGGTAAAAGAAATCTTATCAGAGATGGAGATCTCAAGAAAAAGATGTAGATGGGTGAACAAAATGTAGGAGTATGACATGGACATTCAGACCACAAAGTTGGTAAGAGGTTTGGGTCTTGCTAAGCTCATGGCTGAAAACAACTTGCAGACTATGGAAGTGAATGAGGTAGAGGAAGAAAGGGCAGATGTTATTGAGAAATTGGTAAGTTCTGAGTGGTACAAGGATATAATATTTTACCTCAGACACCTATGCTGCCCTGATCATTTAAATAAAAATCAGAAAAGAGCCCTCAGGATGGCTTCTCAAAAATACATCATCATTGAATTTGGGCTAGCTTGGAAGAACCCTGAAGGTGTCCTCTTGAAATGTATAATTGAAGATGAAGCTCCCAAAGTAATTGCTAATTTCCATGGGGGAGTTTGTGGAGGACACTTTGCTGGAAGGGTTACAACACAAAAATTTTGAGAGCTGGTTATTGGTGGCCTACTCTCTTCAAAGATGTAACCATGCTGATTAGAAAATGTGAAAGCTACCAGCGTTTCTCTAGAAGAATGAAAGCTTCAGGCTCCCTTCCTTTGCATTCTGTATCAATTGAAGCTCCTTTTAAATAGTGGTGGATAGACTTCATTGGTGAAATTTCAGATCCTTCTAGTCTTTGGATATAAGTGGATCCTTGTCAGAGCACTGATTTCTTCACCAAGGGGGTAGAAGAAATCCCCACCAAGAAAACAACACACCAAGTTGTTATGGATTTCTTGTTCAATCATATCATATGCAGATTTGGTGTGCCAGTCAAGATTGTGGCTGATAATGCCATATGTTTCAGAGCTAAACCTTTGATGGCAATGTGCAAGGAGTATGGAACCAATCTGACTTATTCTTCAAACTATAACCCCAAGAGAATGGATAACCCGATTCCAACAATAAGAACTTGTTGAAGATCATTAGGAGAACCTTGGAGTTGAACAAGAGAAAATGGGGTGAACAACTGAAATTTGCAGTTTGGGCTAATAGAATTACTAGTAAGAGCCCATTTGAGTTGGTGTATGGAACTCAAGCTCTGCTGCCCTTACATCTACAATTATCTTCATTTTAGTTTGTTCAACAACTTGAAGATCAGGAGATCAGTCCATATGAAGAAAGGATTAATTAGATTATAGAGCTAGATGAAGAGAGAAGAGCATCCCACAAAAGGCATGTTAGATTTAGAGAGAAGTTGAAAAGGTTGTTTGACAAGAAGGTCACTCCTAGGGCCTTCAATTTTGGAGATTTGGTTTCTTTGTGGGATAGCAGAATCGAAGATAAGGGAAAACATGGTAAATTTGATGCATTGCGGATGGGCCCTTACTCCTTTGATATCAGAATTGGTGAGAATACCTTTTCCTAAAGGACTTAGATGGGGAATTACTTGAACTGCCTGTTAATGGCAGGCATCTGAAGCATTTCTTAGATTAATCCCCAAATTTGAGGTATGCACCAACTTGTACAGTGTATAGTGTTTGGCTTTTGCTCTGTTTTTGGTGGTTCTTGGTTTTCCTTAGTGTGTGGCAGCCATTTTTGTCAGTTTCTCAGCTGGTTTTTGGTGGCTTTGGCTCATGACTCCATTTTCCCAATGGATTATTTTGGCACTTGGTCTACTTATTGTTCTTGTGGCACTCACTGGGAGTGCCCATCCCCAAGCAGGAGCCGATGTTGGTGCCCATTTTGATCCTCTATTATATTGCCATCTTTCCCCTTTGGTTTGCATGCTCTAAAATGTTTTTCTTCAAAATTGGTGGTCTGCAAACTTTCTCCCTCCAGATTGAATGCCTTGAAGTGCTCACAACTTATTATTTTTCCCCAATTTGAAAGAAAAATACATGTATGCCCTATTTTGTGCCCTAGTTTTCCAAATCCACGGGCCTCTGTCATTTTTTCCACTTTTCCCGGCCTTTGGAGCTCGTGGTTGTTCATTTTATGCTTTTTTCCCTCAAAAATCTATCCCCATGGTCAAAAATTGCCTAAAATCACTTTCCATCTATTTTTGACCAAAAAATCCTTCACCCATGAAGAAAAAATCGAATTCGAGCATCCCTGGCAATTTCGTGTTTTTGATGATCATACAGTGTCGTCTCCGCCAGTAAAAATTAATCCCAAACATCCCCTCATATGTGGCCGCTTGTGGTTAGAAAAGGTTTGACGGGTTTGTTTGAAAAACTTAACATTTTTGTGTTTTGGCAAAAAATCAAACTTTCCCCGCAACTCCGCAGGTCCCAGAGGAGGACACATGTCATGTTCTCATTCAAAGGTAGGATGGAAGGCTGGTGGGGGACTTAGAAGATTTTTGCTTTTTGGTGAAAAGGGAAAAAGATTGAGGAAAGGGCCGTGGGTCCGTAATGGAGCGAAGGGAGACATGTGGTGGATTGAGCACGAGAGCAAGTCGGTGGGCCGTCGGAGGCAAAAGGGAATTTTTTCCCTTTTCGAAAAATGATTTAGAGTGAGAATTTAAAGCACTAGCCCGCAAATGAACCACAAGGAGACACGTGGTAGGTGTAGAAGGAAGTGCGGGCTGCCGTTCCCTTTTGGAAAAATGACTTAGAGTAAAAATTTGAGGCGTGGCTCCGCGATGAAGTAGAGGGAGACATGTGGCAGGGACGAAATCGGAGGTGCGGGTCCACGAAGGAAGAGTAGGAAATTTTCCTTGGCGAAAAAGGGGTGTTAAAATGAGAAATGAGCCCGCATATCCTCAGTGATAGAGAAGGTGACACGTGTAAAGGATAGAGGCAGAGGTGCGGGCCCACAGGAAAAATGTGAAAAATTTCCAAATTTCTAAAAAAGGTGGAAATGTGTAGAATTGAGCCGCGACTTCAATGGGACCCACCTGTGCCACGTGTCAGCACCAAATTTCAAGGGGAGGGGCGGAGAAAAAGGACAAAATTTTACATTTTTTCAAAAATGTTAAAAAGTCAAAAAGTGATCCCAAATCCATTCCCAATCATATTATGACACGTGGAGGGCTCATATTGAAGGGAGAAAGGTAGATCAATGGTAACTATGCATTTTTCAAATTGGGCGCTATTTTTCTCGGGAAGCTTGAAGATGTGAATTTTGCATCAATTTTCATCAAATTTTCTGGTGAATTCGTGTCATTTGTGCCTTTAAGGACCAATACAAGTGGTTTTAAGGATCAATTTTTAGATTTGAGGTGTTTTTGAAATGATTTTTGCCCTAGCCCATCCAAAACGTGAAATATCAAATCAAGAAGTTGTAGAATCAAATTTTGGAGGGATAAGGATGAAATGATGAAATGAAAGGGGTCTGTATGCTTTGAGGATGAAAAACATGCCTCTACAATGGATGATGATGAAGGATTTGTAATGATTCACCTTTTTGAAACACTTGGAAAATTTTGTTGCAAATATGTTAAACGTCCCTATCTGCGAATCATGTTGGAATTTTGTAACAAACTTGATGCTTGGCATATTATTTTCTTGGGAAAGAAGGATCAAATGTAATAGAATGTTATATAATGCATGTTTTTTGACATGCAAAAGGTCGAGAGAAACTTAGAATTTCATGGGAAAATTTGGGAAGAAGCCCATTCTCTGAGAAACCGCCTGAGAACCATTTCTAATTCCTTTTTGCATCAAATTTGTATCATGTTGAGTTGGTTTCAGTTGTAAAGCCATCAAAAAGCTCTGAGATTGTTCTTATAACATTCCCCGCTAATAAATTTGGTCATTCTGGATTATTTTGTGTTGTCTCTTGGCAAAATTTGCATGCACTTATGTTTCAGAATGTTTTCAATTTGTGTTTCTTGCTCATGTTGTAGTCTTGTGTTTAAAATCTCTCTTGATCATACATGGTCTCATTTCTTGTTGATAGTTTAGTGGAATTTGCAATCTCACATTTAGAAGAGATTTCATTTGATAAAGAGATAAACAAATTTAAAATCACTTTACCTTCCTTGAATTCAGAGATTGTTTGTAAACCTTTGGGTGCACCTTAGGTCATGATAAAATAGAGATTTTGGATGCTTTGTTGGTTCATCTGCTTCAAGATTTTGTGGCAGGTTGTCAAATATTGTGTGGAAGAGTGTAGATCTAGGTCTCCATTTGGTGCACATATCCTGGTTGAAGGAGTACCTTAACCCATTTGAAGCATTCTCATTGCAGGTCTTACAAATTTCTTACAAAGGTCCTCAAGGAATTTGGCAAATTCTCTAGTTAGTCTTGTCTAAAATATCCCAAAGCAAAAAAATTCATTCAAAATAATTAATCCTACCCATATTATCCCCGCATTACATTTTGTGTCAATAGAATAATCTAATCCATTTACAAAAATACACAAAGCAAATTAGGATCATACAATGTCTTGAGAACCCTCGCATTGAAAATATCTCCATAATTTGGTAGTGACAACTTGTGAAAGTCATATTTGGAGTGTTGATCATATTTTCCCAAGGCCTTTTCATAATATTTGCACAAATTGAGGGTTACAAAGTAGGTTCTCTTACCTTGGTTGAAAGGCACAACCTAAAACAGATTACGACAAAATCAAGTCCTATTTGAGTGCTTTATTCATCTCTCCACAAATCACAAGTGCGGTTAGATCACATCCCCGACTACAAAATGACACACATCATGATCTATCCGTCTTCAAGCTTCATGCCATATATCCGATGCTTCTCGACTGAAAAGGAGAAATTTTTTTGGTACCAATAGATGATAAGAAAGTTTATGATGTTTCCTCCATTTTAAAACTTGATGTTAAGTTTGATTTGCCGATTTATAATGGAGAGCTTAGTGTAGAAAATTGGATCATTGGATCAAACAAATTGAAGTATACTACAAGGTTCAAAAGATTGTGGATGAGGAAGAAAAAAATTAGTTAGCTACTCTTTGTTTGGGTGGTACAACACTCATTTGGTGGGAGAGTAAGACACAAGAAGATATTTTAAAACATGGTAAAGTGATTTCTTCTTGGAATGAATTTGTTTCCACTTTGAAAAAACAATTTTATCCATTGGGTTATATGCAACAAGCTATTATGGATTGAAAAAACTTAAGACAAACTAAGGGTCAAAGTGTACAAGATTACACTCAAGAGTTTAGGAAAATGGATTTGATTTTGGGCATTCCCCTTTATACTCATGAGACTCTTTTAAAATACATTGGTGGGTTACACAATTATTTGAGACATACCATACTCATGTTTAATCCCACTAACCTTGATGAATTTTGTGTCCAAGCTACCCATATTGAATCAAGGGGTAAAAATACTAAGGAAAAATTCACAAAGAAAATATGAAAACAACAACCTAAAAGGAAAGGTCAAAGAAAGGGTAAAACCAAACATGCTTCCATAGTTAGCAAAGAAGATGAGAAGCCTGTTTGTTCACATTGCAAGAAATAAGGACATGTTGGTTCCCAATCTAACACCCCTAGAACAAGATTGAAATGCAGATTTGTATGAGGAGGGAGCAAGGGAGGAAGATGGACATGTTGATTTTTCATTTGTCGCTGTGGATAGATCTATCTTCCTCTCATGATCAGGTCTTGTAGGGATGACAAGGAAACACTTTAATAAGGGCTTGGTTATTCACCTACTACTTTACTATGTGTGGCTTGAAAGAGGGAGACATATATTATGTTTCAAACTCTCAAACTTGTTGGAACCTCAATCTGAGATCAAATGCAACCACAAAGTGCAATGCTCATTCAAAAAAATGGTCACATAGGCATTACAAACACTTAATACATCGGACACACATCATCGAAGAAAAATTTAATGGATCACAAGAAACATTTTGAAGAAATATGTTAACTCAATTTGAAATGATACTTGAGATGTTGGGCTTGAAGATCAAAGAAAATGCACTCAAAATATGCAAGGTAAGTGTGATTTGCAGGAAGATATCATGTTGGATATGCAAAGGAGATGAAATCTGCAAGTAGGGAAAAAGGATAGTGTAAATGGAAGTGAATGTGGATGAAAATGGGGGATAAGAGCTAGTGAGAGGAAATTTAATAAAAATAATATTAAATCTAATTGCAGAGTAACTAATGTAGTATATGATATAAAAATCCTAATATACAACAAAGACGCAAGCAAACAAGCATGTAAAAATGTAAAACCTTAAGAAAAAAGGATAAATAGGAGCACTTAACTAATTTTTGAGTGAACAAGAAGTGATCTAGGTAGGTGAAAGTGTTGAATAGACCGTAGATAGGGGTCATCTTGCTCAATGTAAATTATGGAACTAAGGAATAGATCCATACGGGGGTACCCACAGAGGGCGTAAACGCTGGGCGCCGATGACTAGATCTAGGTGCTTTGGTGGCCATGCAAATGGTCGAATTTGATTTCTTCTATGTAGCAAGCAAGGGTTTCACTATTGATTCATATTTTTCACTTGATATTTGCACTATGATTACCGAAGGTACTTGTAATCTACAAAACATAATGACTACCGCATATGTCCACAAATCACATCAAATCTAATAAAAATGATACATAATTTGGAGTCGGATGACCCTTGCAGTCACCTAAAAAGTGAACTTACTTGTGACGAGCATTGCACTACATCTTAGAACTCATGTAGTTCTTGTGTGTGTTTGTAGAAATGGTGCCCTAGGATGCCCTTGTGCAAGTTACACAAATGATAATAGGCTAGATCTAGAATGTAGAAATGTATAACATGTGTGGATGGAATAAAATAGACTTCCCCTTTCTATGCAATGTATGTAGAAGTGATGTAGCCCTTGTCCCTTGTATGGATGTTAGATGGATGCCTTTGAAGTGCTTTAGTGCCTTTGGAATGCAAGCTTAGGTGATGATAGTAATGCTTAGTGCTTGGTCCTTGATTTTGAACACATAACTATGTATTTATATGATTCCCTTGTTTGAATTTTGTAATTGACAACTGGAAGGCTCGACCCATAAGTGAAAAAGATGCCCAAAAGATAAAAGAGACCCAAAAAGAGTGAGTAAAGATAAGAAAGGGTCATGAGCACCCAAGAGGGATAGGAGTGCTCGGGGCGCTAGTGTCCGAAGCCACACAAGATAAATAAGGTAAGTTCCGACTAGGCTATAGGGTGTGTAAGACCACAAAAAAAAAAGAGATAAAGAAAAGAGGCCAAAGATAGTTTTCAACCACTAGTTTTCTTGCTTAGGAATTATGTAAATGCTAATATGCTTTTAGGACCTAGAAATGTACCCAAGTGTGTGATTTTGTGTCTACATTTTCCCCCACTTTATGTTGTTGAGTGAATACTCAATAACATAAAGTAGATAGAAGATGTGTACCTTATGATCCTATAGAGAGTGTAGCTGATAGTGTGTCGAGTGGACAATTGAAATGTGGAGTGATCAAAGTGAAGCGTGGAGACTAGGAAAAGAAGTATACCCTAGGGGTGAAGCGTGTGCATTGCAGCGTGTTGTTGTAGCTTGTGTGAGCTAACTTTTGTAAGGATGGACCTGCAAAAAAAGAGCAAGAAAGTAATCAAATTTTTGTATATGATAAATATGAGTAAAGTATGCATAAGTATGTAAAAGTGTGTAAAAAGGAAAGTGTGCACCTGATATGTTGAAGAGTAAAGGGTAGAAAAGTGTCCAATTTCGTGGGGTTGTTGATTTTGAATGCTAATGGTGAGGTTTTTGGGTGATCTCATGCCAAGAGTGAGTGTTGGGGAGAGAGGTCTAGTTTTACTCTCCTTCCATGAATCTATCCCCATAAACACCATTGTAGGTGGTACATCCCGATTTGTTCCAATTGTCTGAATTAGTTTCAAATTGTTTTGATTGTATCGATTGTTACGATTAAATGAGATAGAATGCATTTTGTAATTGGAGGTCAATTCCTACTACTATAGAACTACTCAAGAATTCTGTAAAATATTTTGATATGAGAAGATGACTGTTAGTGCCCAAGGACATTAATGCCCAGGGGAGGAAATAAGCACCCAGGTGCTCTTGTTTGACATTGGGTGCCAATGCCCAATCTGTGTTTGAGGTCCAAGTCTATTTTTAGACCGTTCTATGAATATATGTCTCTGTTGATTCTATATTATTCTAATCTATGATGTAGCTCTGAGATGCTGTAAGGGTGAATTATTAACCCAATAGATTCCCCCCTTGTTTGGGGTGCATGCGATGATAGAAGTAGAATGCAACCCAAAATAGAGGTCTTGATGCTGATCTCGAAGTGGATACCTACAAGGGGTAGGGGATGTGCATGGTAGAAAACAAGGCACATGCAAACAAAGTAGGCTAGTAAAAGTGTTAGTATAAAAGCTAGCATGCAAGAGAAGAAAATGTAACAAACAATAAGTAAGATAAGATGGACAGCAGAAAGTAGGTTTCAAACGTGGGACATGATAAGACAATTAGTGCTAAAGTTTCCAAAACATACAATGATCAATCAATGACATAGGAATAACCCACAAACAATAACATATAATGGAAAATAATAACAAGTAAAATGTATCGATAACCATGGTTGTATATAGTCATGTAAGGAAAATGCTACACATGAAGCACCCATTAACATGTTAGAAAGATAAATAGTATGTCAAGAGCATGTATATATCGGTGGAAAGTAAAGTAACTGGAATGAGAAGTAATGAAAAATGTAGCAATAGAACTGTGATATGTATAATGTGATAGTAGTAAAAGTAGATGCCTTAAGGAGACTTGGTGGAACCAAGTAAAGGTATATTGCCAAACATCATTGCAGTGTGTAAGAACCTGTAAAAGATCTACATTCACCTCAAAAGACCAAGTGGATTCACATGTGTATATATAGAAAGATGATGACATACTAAGAATCCATCTAGCATGGAAAACGAAGTGTAACATGTACATAGAATAAGTTAGCAAGAGTAGATGAAACCAAGATATGCAAATGGTGTATGAATGAGATGGTATGATATGTAAGGTGTGAAAATGATAGGAGCAACATGCCCCCCAATGCATCTCGTATGAGATTAGGTTCATTTATGAAATCCCCCTCAACAGTCAAGAATGAACCATAGAACAAGAGTGAGTTGTTGGGAAATGGGCTTATCGTGTGCAAGTGCATGATATAAAAGATATGTCATGAAACACAAAGCATGAAGTGTGTAATGTGAGGTTCATTGATGTAGTGTGCCCTCAATAGTCAAGTGTGAACCATAGCATGAGAGTGCGTCATAGGGTAATGAATGCTTTTATGCATAATAGCGTTTGAGATGCATCATATTGAGTGGGTTCTTAAGTGGTTTACCAAGGAGAGCAGAAAGACAATATACACCACCCCAAGCTTATCGGTGATGACATAGGGGACAAACCAATTAGGTTTGAATTTCCCTTTTAGATGAGCCTCAACTTTTGTGTTATTTTAAAACTAGATCACCAATATTAAATTCACGTGGGCAGATTTTGTTATTGTAAGCTTGTGAAATGCACACTTGATATACAAAGAGATGTTTTAGGGCTTGCATGTGGTGAGGATCGAGCATTTCAAGTTTATGCAGCCAAGTTTCACGATATTCATTGTCTTTGAGAATGTCTTTAAGTGATACACATAATGAGGGTATTTCTAGCTCTAAGGGAATGATTGCCTCAATGCCATAAACCGATGTGACAAAGGTGTAACATTGGTGGGAGTGCGCACACCAAAGGTGGTAAGCCCAAAGAGTGTATAGAATTTGATTATGCCAATCATCACCACTAGTATCAATAGTCTTTCGTAATATTTTGACAATGGTTTTATTAGTGGCCTCTGCTTGGCCATTGCCTTGTGGATGATAAGGAGAATTTTGCATAAATCCTTTTAACATCCTTATTCTTGAAATGCGAGCCATTGTTAGTGATGATGACAGAGGAATGCCGAATTGTGTAATAATGTGAGTGGTGATAAAATGACAAATATCTAGAATTGTGGTATTTTGTAAAGGTGTATCTTTAACCCATTTAGTAAAATACTCAGTAGCAGTAATAATGAGCTTATGGCCTTGAGATGATTCAAGATTAATCTTTCCAACAAGATCAAAACCCCATAAGGAAAAGGGCCATGATGGGGTAATGGGATGAAGGTCATATGTAGGTGTGTGATGGAGATTGCTATGTTTTTGACATTTATCACAACATTTGGCATATTATAAGCAGTATTGTTCCATAGTAGGCCAATAGTATCCTTGGCATAGGAGCTTGTGAGACATAGTTTTGCCAAAGAAGTGACCACCGCATAGACTATCATGAACTTGAGATACAACCATGGGGATGTCGTCTAGTCCTAAACATCGCAACAAACAACCATCGAATGATATTTTAAATAAAAAAGTAGAAATGATTATGTATTGTGTGATCTCTCATCGTAGAAATGAGCTTCGTGAGGTTGAAAATCGTTGGGAATGGTTTCTTGATATAGGAAGTTATAGATTTAGGTGAACCATTCAGGATGATCATTGTTGCGTGTGAAAACATAGGATTTCAAATCTAGACTATCAATATAAGGATTTCGTAAGTGACAAATGATAAAGGTGTCCTACTCATCAATGATGTATTGAGGAATGAGTGATGCTGCACTATTCATAGTGTTTGCATGACAATTTTATTTACGAGGAATGAAAGTGAGAGAGTAGGACTCGAATGTAGATAACACGAATTTAACTAGGTTGTTATACGAGACAAGATGATCCTCTTTTTTTTGATATTTTTCATTAACCTGATTAATAATGAGCTGATAGTTGCCATGAATATGGATATTGCAAATAGGAAGTTTGTGGGTGACCGTGAGGCCAAGAATGAGGGATTCATACTAAACGATGTTGTTAGTACAAGAGAACCCTAAGTGATACGCCATGTGGGGTGATAAACATAATTCCAGCCTTGACGCCTGAGAGGAAACGAGATCCATCAAAGTACATAGTCGAAGTGTCAGTGTCGATGGTGTAAGCAATAAAGCCATCTCAGAAAGTATCATAGAGAGGTGAAGTATCATAAAGAGGGGCATCGACTAGTTGATCGATGATAACTTGGCCTCTGATTGATTTTTGTGGGATGAACTTGAAATCAAACCCTGTGAGAAGCATGACCCATCGTGCAAGGCATACAAAGAGGTGTGTGTGGGATAAGAGGTATCGTAAAGGATCTACTTTAGTAATGATGTGAACCTCATTATTTAAAAGGTAGTGTTGCAACTTATCCACAACAAAGATGAGGTCAAGGTGTAGTTTTAATGTAATTGTAATTTCATTCGTAGGAAACCAAAGTATGGCTAGTGTAATATATGGCCCTTTCACGTTGAGAGTCATCATGGTTTTCTAGAAGGGCCACCGATGTATGAAATGTACAATAGGAAGGTCCGATCATCCGTGGGAGGCACTAGAACAAGAGGATTTAACATATATTTTTTAATAGCTTCAAATACACTATAACACCACTTTTCCCCGCACCAAGAAAAGGGATGACAACTTCATTTAACATAACGACAAACAATCATACGCAAAATGACACTTTCTACACCAAACTATACGACGTGAAAACACTTTCCACATAAAAGAAACGGCGACATATTAGCAAAAAAAAAATGTAACTACATAACAATTTAATAAAAAATTATTTTCTAATTTGATTATAATAGAAAATGGTTACTATTGCAATTGTCACTAGTATATTAGCATTTTTTTTTTATATTAATTAAAACTACATAATTCTATATTCGATATAATATTAAACTAATAAACTATTATGGTTTAATAAACTATTAATGGAATAATATTAAATATTTTAATCTAATAATAATAAACTATTACAAATGTTTACTTGTTTTTTATTTTAACTTAAGTGCTAGTTTTAATTAATCCTTTAATTGGTTTATAAAGTAGAAAAATTTGAATATAGTTTGATATAGCCACACATATTACTTTGTTTATAGCTTTTATTCTATAGGATTAAGGTTAAAGTTTTAGTTAGTATTTTAATCTAGTTTATAGGTTTAAATTTAAATAATAGTACAAATATTTTATACTATAATTTTTCAAATAGAAATATAACCCTCTTATTTAAAAGGTACTTTTAGACATGGAAAATTATTTTTCAAATACCAAAAAAGAAAATACACACTTAGAATTTTACATCGGGGACAAGAGTAAATTATGAACCAATATGAAAAATTGATTTCCTATTCTCAATGAGAGTTGTCTCCCTGAAAAAGACCTTAGGTAAATTGAATTTTACTTATCTTTTAAAAGATAAATGATCACACTTAAATACGATGGTTTTAATATAAGGGTAAGTTAATATTTTAAAGTGGTTAGAACTTTTAAAACGAGTTAGGATATAGTTATAAGTTTTTAAAGGATTTACAAAATATAAAATTTACATGTAAGTCTTTTATTTTTTAAAATATTTACACCATTTTCAAAGGCATATATTAATAAAACAAATGAATATTATTTTCTTGATTAATATGTGTAAATCAATATTATGTAAATATTCAAATAAGTCTAGTTAATATCTACTACTCCTTGTCATATTTTTTTTTTGGAAGTTAACTATTGAAATGCACTAAAATAACTTGAGTATTTTATTTAACTTTACTATACAAGTAAAAACAAGAGTTAACAATTTTCCACTCAAGTAAATGTTCAACTTTAATATAAACTTAGATTTATTTTAAATCAACCAACCACAAAACACCTATGTAAAATTTATTTTGTTTTCTGAAAATCAATATACAGAGAAGCAATACAACACGGTATAAAATAAATTAGAAAATGCAATATCAAATATCATATATTCATATACAATTAAATTAATTATACATTCCAAAAAATATTACAAATACAAAAGAACCATAATAATTTACTCCTTTATTTAATTTCTTTCCGTAATTACACAATATACAACCAAAATATAGAGAAGGAACTTATCTCAATCTGAAATGGGATTTGCTATGCTCAATTCCTGTCCACTTGGATGTAAGCACCAAAACCATGGCCACATTAATGAGGGGAAGAAAATATGCTTAAAATCACAAACTGATGCCCTGGCTAGGAACCATCCGGGGTTGTACTTTGTACCCCCGGTTAGGACTCCTCTGGAGCCCCTCCTCTCCCGCCCTGCCCTGCTTACTTACAAACCTAGCTTCCTGGAAAATATCCACAAGCTCTTTGAAATTTCCAATTTTTTTCTCCCGAGATCCTCAACAAGTCTTACAAGCCATTTAAATAATACTTTTCCCAATTCGGTTTTATTACCAAAGGTTACAATGGTAATTTCCAAATTACAAATTTACAATTAGTTTAATGTAAATAATAGTGTCCTAACAAGTTCCTCTCCAATTAAACCTTTTCACTTTTAATTTTGGAGTTACATAATAATATTCCAAAGTGCTCATAATAATTTATTTTTATTTTTCAACAAATACAATATCGGGGATTTTGGCACATCACAATCCTCCCCCTTGAATCAAGCTATTGTCCTCAGTAGATCCAAAGCTACTATGAAAATCAAAACATGAAAAACACAAGTGATTAGTCAAATAGATCAAGATATTTTCTTTAAGATAATATTCTCTTTCCCAAGTAGCGCTATCAACATCACAAGAAGACCATTTTACTTTAATTTTAATTTTTCATTTCTAAGTTTCCTAGTTCTAGTTTCCAAAATCATTTCTGGTTCAATTTGAAACTCACAAGTAGGTTCTATAGTTATGTTCTTCCAATCCACAACATGTTTATCATCAAAAACATATCTTTTCAACAAACTCACATGAAAAAAATTATGAATTCTAGACAACTCAGGAGGTAGAGCCAATCTATATGCCAAAGTTCCTATTCTTTTAATAATTTCAAAAGGCCCACAAAAAAATGAGGAGCAAGTTTAGCATATTTTCCTAACTTCAAAGAACTCCTTTTTGGTTTAACTTTCAAAAAAACTTTATCACCTACAAAAACTCTCTAACAAACCTTTTAGAATCAACAAACTGTTTATGTCTATCCTGAGCAACTTTCATATTTTGTTTTTCCCTAGTTATGATTTCTTCCATTTCTTTTACATTATCATTTCCATACCAAGGATCTATGCTCGAGATTAGACCAGAAATAGGGGTAGCAAAATTTCTACCATAAACAACCTCAAAAGGAGTCATCTTAGTAGAAGTATGATAACCTTGATTGTAAGAAAATTCAATCAAGTGTAAATATTTCTCCCATTTTTGGGTTTATCCCCAGTATACATCCTAAGCATGTCCTCTAAAATTCTATTAATCCTTTCAGTTTGGCCATCATACTCATGATGATATGTAGTGATAAAGTTTAAGCTAGTATCGAACATTAAACAAAGATCTCCAAAATGAAGAAGTAAATCTAGGATCTTTATGAGTTACAAGATTTTTAAGAATGCCATGTAAACGAAATATCTCTTTAGAAAATAAATGAGCTACATCAAGAAGCAGAAGACTTAATTTTAGTAGGAAGATAAAATGATCCATTTTAGTTAATCTATCAACAACAACAAGAATAGAATCATGTCCATTCCTAGTCTTAGGAAAACCAGTAATAAAATCCATACTAACATATTCCCATTTCCAGTCAGGTACAGGTAAAGGTTGTAACAAACCAGGTTTACTACATTGCTCAGTTTTTACCTTTTGACAAGTCATACATTTACGCACATATTCACGAATGTCTTTTTTTCATCTTTGGCCAAAAATAATTTTCTTAACAAAGGAGTAAGTTTTATGAAACCCAGGATGACCAGCTATAGGTATGTCATGAGAATCTTTCAAAAATTGTTGTTTTAGATCAACAAGATTAGGAATACACATTCTATTTTTATAATACAATAATCCACAATTATCAAGAAAATAATGAGAGATTTTATCCTGTAAATGCACATTTTGAGTTCCATTTTTCAAACCAACATATATATCACAAAAATATTTATCAAGTAGGTAAAGCTTCTTTTATAACTTCCTCAAAATGACTTTTTTATAGAGACAAACATTACAATAAATTATTTTTCTACTTAAAGCATCAACCACAACATTTTCTCTACCAGGAACATATTGAATATCAAAATCATATTGGCTTAACAATTCAACCCATCTTCTGCCTCATATTTAACAAGGGTTGTGTGAAGATGTATTGTAAACCTCTATGATCAGTTTTCAAGACAAATTTATTTCCTAATCAGATAGTGTCTCCAAATATTTAAAGCATGAACAATTCCAAAACAATTATAAATCATGAGTAGGATAGTTTTTCTCAGCAGAGTAGTAATTTCCTAGAACCAAAACAAACAAATCTATTTTCTTGCATTAACACACAACCAATTCCAGAATTACAAGCATCAAGTAACAACAGTAAATGGTTTAGAAAAATAGGAGTGCATAATACAGGTGTAGTAATTAAAGCCTCTTTTAATTTATTAAAAGCAAGATCACACTCTTCAATCCAACAATACTTTCTATCCTTTTTAGTTAAATCAGTAAGTGGAGAAGCAATTCTTGAATAGTTTTTAATAAATCTATGATAAAAACTAGATAATCCAAGAAAACTTTAAACTTCATGGGAATATTTAGGTATAGGCCATTCTTCTACAACTTTTACTTTTGATGGATCAGGGGCAATACCTTTTTCAGAAATAATATGGCCTAAATAAGAAACTTCATTTTTAAAGAATTCACATTTACTCAGTTTCCCAAAAATTTGATGCTTCCTTAAAGTTTCTAACACCATTCTAACATGTTTTTTATGTTCCTCTTTAGTTTTAGAATAAATCAGAATGTCATCAAGAAAAATAATCACAAACACATCCAGAAAAGGATGGAAAACATCATGCATCAAAGTCATAAAAGTGGCTGGAGTGTTAGTCAAACCAAAAGGCATCACAAAAACTCATAATGGCCATATCTAGTACAAAAAGCATTTTTAGGAATATTAGAATTCTTTAACTCTAATTTGATGATAGCCAGAACATAGATCAATTTTAGAAAAATATTTAGCACCATTTAACTGATCTAACAAATCATCAATTCTAGGCAAAATGATACTTGTTTTTAATAGTTACTTTATTTAACTACCTATAGTCTATGCATAGTCTCATGGTGCCATCTTTCTTTTTCACAAACAAAACAGGAGCACCCCATGGAGAAACATTAGGTCTGATTTTTCCTAATTTAATCAATTCAACCAATTGAATTTTTAACTCAACCAATTCAAGTATGGATTGCCTATATGGTACTCTAGAAATATGTTCACTACCAAGAATAATGTCAATAACATGCTCAACAGATCTCCTAGGAGGTAACTCTTCAACACCAGAAGGAAAAACATCCATAAACTCTTTAACTAAGGGATGAACATCAACATCTATTTCTACTTTTCCATTATTTTCAGTCACAACAACACAAAATATTTTACATTTTTCCTTAATACATCTTCTAACTTGAATAACAAAAATAGTTTTCAAAGTAAGAGGTCTTTTCATTCCCATGTAGAACATGAGTATTTTTACAAAAGTCTTGAATACAAACTTGCTTGCTTTCACAACTAATAAGAGCATGTTTTTTTCTAACAAAGTCATTCCTAGAATAACATCATATTGACCCAAATTCAACACATGAAAAAACTCCATAGAAGTAAAACCATCAATATGAAATTCTAAGTCTTCCACTAAAGCTCCAGTTTTCTGGACTATTCTTCCATCTGCCATCTCTACTGAAATTGGCTTTATGTTTATGGAAAACAAATTCAAATTTTAACTAATTTGGGAGAAATAAAACTATGACTACTGCCAGAATCAATCAAGAAAACAAGATTAGTACCATTAACAGATCTTGATAATTCTACTAAAGACACTTATTTATGAATAGTACCCGTGTCCACATCAACAAAAACTTTCATTTTTTCTTCCTTTTTCTCCTCCATCTTCTTCCCCTTGTTTTCCCACTTTTTCTTTTTATGAGGAAAACCTCTACGAAGATGATTGCCACCACAATCCCAACACTTAGTATCTTCAGGTTTTAGTTTTTCATAATCCTTCCTTGTTGATTTTTAAACCTGAGATTTTTACATTGAACATTTTCGTGAAGGGTCTTTTCTATTCTTGAACTGAAAACTAGTATTTTTCTTTTTGAACTCATCCCATTTTTGATTAATCATAGTTTTAGATTTCTCAAATTGTTCTGCAATTTGTGTTGCCTCATCTACTGACTGCAATTTACCACACCAAACATTTTCTTTATACTCTTCCCTCAAACCATTTATAAATCTAACCACACTATCAAAACCAGTAATAAAAGGTACAAATCTATTTAATTTTTCAAAGGTTTGCTTATATTCATTCACACTTTTCAAACATTTCTTTAAATCAAAGAACTCATTTTTCGTTTTTCTATAAGAAATGATCAGAGAGATACTTATTTTTAAACAAAGCTTTTAAATTTACTCCATTTAACCTTGTGAGGTTTAAGCATTTTTAATTTTAATGTGTCTTCCTACTAGTTTAAAAAACGTCTTTCAAATTGAAAAACAACAATTTGAGTTCTTCTAGCTTACTAGTCCTTTGTAATTAAAAGACCTTTTAAATTTGTTAACCAAGTTTCAGTTTGTTCACCTGCCCTACTTCTCCATCATATTCAAGAAATTTAATTTTCCTAGAAAATAATTGCATTTCCTTTGAACTTATATGCCTACTAATATTTTTTTTAAGAATCCAGAAGAACTAGAAGAATCAAAAGAACTTTCAATTTTCTCAATAGAAGTAGATTCACTATCAGAAGGTGTCTTTTCTCTTTCTAGTAGATTTTTACGATTTAACAAATTTATCTATCTTGTTTTTACAAATGACTTCCGTAAATTTTTTTCAAAGTATTCTAATTGCAAGGTAAGATTTTCAACTTCCCTACCCAATTGTTGATTTTTCATTTCCTAGTTACTCATTATATTTATGCACCATCCGAGTAACTCATCCTGCAATGTGATATCCACTATGTGGAGATATAAAAAAACAAATAAGAAAATCACTTACTTACAAGGACTCATAACTCACAAAAAGGACATCAAAAAGGGATCTGATACCAAATTATAACACCACTTTTCCCCGCAATAGGAAAAGGGCCGATGAGTCCATTTAACATAATGATAAACAATCATACACAAAACAACACTTTCTACACCAAACTATACGACATGAAAACACTTTCCACATAAAAGAAATGATGACATATTAGCATTTTAAAAAAATGTAACAACTACATAACAATTTAATTAAAAAATTATTTTCTAATTTGATTATAATAGAAAATGGTTACTATTGCAATTGTCACTAGTATATTAGCATTTTTATATTATTTAAAACTATATTGTATTAATAAACTATCAAGGACTACATAATTTATATTTATATAATATTAAATTATATAATAAACTATTATGGTTTAATAAACTATTAATGGAATAATATTAAATATTTAATCTAATAATAATAAACTATTACAAATGTTTACTTGTTTTCTATTTTAATTTTAGTGTTAGTTTTAAGTTTAATCCTTTAATTGTTTTATAAATATAGAAAGATTTGAATATAGTTTGATATAGCCACACATATTATTTTGTTTATAGGTTTTATTCTATATAATATAATATTAAAATTTTAGTTAGTATTTTAATCTAGTTTTATAGGTTTAAATTTAAATAATAGTACAAATATTTTATAATATAAATTTTTAAATAGAAATATAACCCTCTTATTTAAAAAGGTACTTTTAGACATGGAAATTTATTTTTAGAATACTTAAAGATGAAAATATGTTTAGAATTTTACTTTAAGGGGACAGGGTAAATTATGAACCAATAGGAAAAATTGATTTTATTCTCAATAGAGAATTGTTTCCTGGCCCCAAAAATACCTTATTCAGGTAAATTGAATTTTCTTATCCTTTAAAACATAAATGATCACACTTAAAATATGGTTTTAATATAAGGGTAAGTTAATATTTTAAAGTGGTTAGAACTTTTAAAACGGGTTAGGATATAGTTATAGGTTTTTAAAGGATTTACAAAATATAAAATTTACATGTAAGTCTTTTATTTTTAAAATATTTACAATGTTTTCAAAGGCATATATTAATAAAACAAATGAATATTATTTTCTTGATTAATATGTGCAAATCAATATTATGTAAATATTCAAATAAGTCTAGTTAATATCTACTACTTCTTGTCATATTATTATTTTTGGAAGTAACTATTGAAATGCACTAAAATAAGAGTATTTTATTAACTTTGCAATTCTACAAGTAAAAAAAAAAGAGTTAACAATTTTCCACTCAAGTAAATGTTCGAATTTAATATAAACTTAGATTTATTTAAATCAACCAACCACAAAAACCAAATGTAAAATTTATTTTGTTTTCTCGGAAATCAATATATATAAAACGATACATGACACGGTATAAAATAAATTAGCAATGCAATATCACTATAATACAATTAAATTAATTATCCATTCCAACAAAATATTACAAATAAAAAGAACCATATTAATTTACTCCTTTATTTAATTTCTTTCCATAATTGCACAATATACAACCAAAATACAGAGAAGGAACTTATCTCAATTTGGAAATGGGATTTTCTATGCTCAATTCCCGGTCCACTTGGATGTAAGCACTAGAACCATGGCCACATTAATGAGGGGAAGAAAATATGCTTAAAAGCACAAAACCGATGCCCTGGCCAGGAACCATTTGGGGTTGTACTCTGTACCCTCGGTTAGGAATCCTCTGGAGCCCCTCCCTCCTCCCCAACCTTATTTATAAACCTAGCTTCCCTGGAAAATATCCATAAGCTCTTTGAAATTTCCAAAATATTTTTCCTCCCGGGATCCTCAACAAGTCTTACAAGCCATTTAAATAATACTTTTCCCAATTCGGTTGCATTACCAAAGGTTACAATGGTAATTTCCAAATTACAAATTTACAATTAGTTTAATGTAAATAATAGTGTCCCAAAAAGTTCATCTCAATTAAACTATTTCACTTTTAATTTTGGAGTTACATAATAATAGTCCAAAGTGCTCATAATAATTTATTTATTTTACCCCTGTAATGAGAGTAATTTATGTAGATTGCATGGCGGAGGCATGTCAACAATGACATGGATATTTTTGGGATCAATTTAGATTCCACGTTGGGAGATGATGTAGCAAGGAGCTTGCCAATTATGACACAAAAACACACTTATTTGGATTTAGACGTACGTTGTATTGTTGCAGTAAGCATACAAAGAGTGTTCGGAGATCCCGAGCATGGGTGAAACACTGATTTTATTTTACAAGTATGTTGTTAATATAATCTTCAAGAATTTTATGAATATAGTCATGGAAGATATGCATCATTGCACATTGGTAAGTGGCCCCGACATTTTTAAGGCCGAAGGGCATAACAATGTAACAAAATGTACCCCATGGTGTGGTGAATGAAGTCTTTTCTTGATCTCGTAAGGTTGATTTTGATTTGATTGTAACCGAGAAAAGCCATCCATGAAGGAAATAATGTCATATCTAGTAGTGGAATCGACAATGGAATCAATGTGTGGTAATGGGAAGTGTCTTTAGGGAAAGCCTTATTAAGGTCATGAAAATCGGTGTAACAACAAACTTTTCCATCTAGTTTCATAACAAAATGATGTTAGACACCCATTACGGATAGTCAACATCACGAGATAAAGCCAACACCTAAAAGTCATTGGATTTTCTCATTGAATAATAATGCAACATTAGGATTCATTTTTCAATTTTTGTTAGACTAATTTAACACGAGGATTGAGGACTATATTGTGTATGGTTATGAAAGTAGTATCCGTACTGCATATCACTATAATCCCATGCAAATATGTCAGAGAATTCATAAAGTACATGTTGAATATCAACATGTTCGGAAGGCATAAGAGAAGGAACCAATAAAACCATGCAAGGGTTATTAGTGGTGTCAAGGTTATATTGAATGGTTTCTTCATTTAAAAGAGTGGACCGATCCTCTATATACGAATCAATATGGATACCATCAAGACTATCAATATTGACGTTAGGAAGATCAAATTCACCAAATTAGGCGGTAGTAGAAAAAAATATGGAAATCATTTTCATTTATGACAAGAGGGAGATGATCATAGGTCCCCATGTATTCTAAGAGAGAATCATCAGTAGTGAAAGTATCCAAATCAGGCCAATCAATGGAAACATGATTACCAATGAGTTCGGGTATAAGAGAGGAAGTGTAGAAGTATGTGAAATAGTATAAACCTCAAGAGAGGATGTGGTAGGAATTAAATAAGTGGATGGGAGATGATATCTAAGGACAAGTTTGGTAGATTGAGTGGGAATGGATAATGGTTATGTGACCCTCGATCATGCTTTGGCCTAAACTAGTACCAGAAAATCTGTAATGAAGTAGATACTGATAGCCATGACCATATTTGGAGAAATGAGGATTAGATGTAGAGGAAATGGGATTTTATGGTGAATGCTTAATAGTATTACAAAAGGTAAATGGGAGGGATATGCTAGTGCCTCATAGAAAACAACTTGATAGAGGAATTTGAGCCATGTATGGAGAGTGGAAGGTACCGTATGCATGGCATGGATCCAAGGCCACCCAAGAAGAATGTTGTTGTTAACATAATTAGGCATCACATGACATGGGATAGGTAAAGTTCATGACCCGACTGTAATGGGAAGTGTGATAGTTCCTAAGATACATTTAGGAATATTATCAAAGCCACATATATAAATAAATTAAGGAATTAAGGAGTCTTCAAAGGGCAATTTGGTGAAGGAATGCTAGATTAAAAAAGAATGGATCAATTATCAACTAAAGCGTTTTTAACCCCTACATTATTGATACAAACATGAATATAAAAGGGGGTCATTATCTATAATATATTGAGAAGGAAGTTTTACCGATGTAAAAGTAATATGTTATTCATTAAAAGATAAAGCTATAGTAAATTTATGATACAGATATTCAGGATAATTATGAGGATGAATGTGAGTATTATAAAAAAGAGTTGATTTTAATCTCATAATCAAGAATAGCCTATAAAAATTTAGGGATGGAGACACTCGTGGTAGTAGGATCCGAGGGTATGGAAGATTAGTAAGAAGGAAGGAACTAAGAGTGTTCGAATGAGGGTATAGGTTCGCCAAATGATTTAATAAAATAATATTAAGTATAATTTTAGAGTAACTATAGTAATATATGATATAAAAATGCAAATATCCAATAAAGACACAAGAAAAAAACATTTAAAATGTAAAACCCTAAGCAAGAGGGAGAAATATGAGCATTTAGCTGATTTTCAAGTGAATAGGTAGTGATCGGGCAAGAAAAAGTGTTGAACAAATTGTAGAAAGGGTTTTCATTGCTCAATGTAAATTATAGAACTTAGGAACAAACTTGGACATGGGTGCCCAAAGTAGGGCAGAGGCACTGGGAGCCGACGACCGGATCACGGGAAATGGTGGCCATGCAAATGGTCGAATCGATTTCTTCTATGTCGAGGGTTTTGCTGTTGATTCCTATTTTTCACCTAATATTCACACTATGATCTTTGAGAGTACTTGTAATATGAAAAAAATAATGAATACCTACACATGTCCACAAACCACATCAAATCTAATTCAAAAATTTGTAGAATGTTGAGTCAAAATGACCCCAAAGTGGTCATCCAAAGAGTGAACTTACTACCGAGCATTGCACTACATCTCATACCCTATGTAGTTCTTTTGTATGTGTGTAGAAATTGTGCCCTAGGATGCATTTGTTTAAGTTACACAAATGATAACGAGCTAGATCTAGAATGTAGAAATGTATAACACATGTGGATGGAATAGATTGGAATTCCCCTCCTATGCGGTTTATGAAGAAGTGACATAGCCGTTGTCCCATATATGGATTCTAAATGGATTACTTTGAAGTGATTTAGTGCTTTAGAATGCAATCTTAGGTGATGATTGTAATGCTCGGTGCACTGGTCCTTGATTTTGAACACATAACTATGTATTTATATGATTCCCTCGTTTAAGTTTCATAATTGATAACTGAAAGGCTGACCCATAAGTGGAAAAAAATCCCAAAATATAAAAGAGACCCAAAAAGAGAGAGTATAGATAAGAAAGGGTTAGGAGTGTCAAGGAGGGACAAGAGTGCATGAGCATTGTTGTCCTAGCTAGGTGCTAGTATTTGAAGCCAAAGATAAACCAAGAGATAAAGAAAAGAGGACAAAGATAGTTTTCAACCACTAGTTTTCTTGCTTAGGAATCATGTAAATTCTTTTAGGACCTAGAAATGTACCCAAGTGTGTGATTTTGTGTCTACAAGAGGAATTTTATGCATTAACCATGTTTTTTAATAATTCTTCATGCATTCACAACTGAAATAAAAGGAAAGTCACTCTAAGGTTGTTTACCCCGATGGACACCCAAACAAGGAAAGCAATACAAATTAACCCTTGAGACCTCAACACATACACCTGAGAATGAAGCCTCATGCACTCACCACACCAAATTTCTAATGCCAAAGGATACCCCAAGGTAAACATATATAAATTCATAATGAAATTACAAAAAGGATCTTTATAACTGAAACAAATTGTGCAAAGTAACATTACAATGCAATAATACTTCAGTTCTCAATCAAAAAATAAGATGTGAGATGATTTAATAAAGTTATTTGGCATAATAAACACAAGATTACAAAATAGAGTCACAATTTATTGGTTTCAAGAGTTGTTTACAATAAAAATACCATAATTCATGGAAAAATATATCTTGCATGTCTAATTACAGTGAAGACAAGGGAAACATTTAGAGAATGAATCTCAAAGCTTGCTAATGGAAGTACATGAGCAACCACCTTAACATGAACATGTAGATGATAATTGCAAGTATCTAGATCTTTACAGAGCTGCTACATAATCAAGAACCTCACTCAGAGCTTAAACCCTCCAATTTTCAATATGTTTTGTACAGAAATGAATTTTCTAGCCCATTTTATGAGGAAAAGTCTCATATTTATACAATAATATTTTATCCCTGGAAGAATATCCATTGCAGATGCTAAATCAATGGTTAAGATGGTGATCCATGTGAGTTGATGGAAAATCAATGAAAAAACATATAATAAAGGAGATGAATGAGGGACATAATGGAAAATGCCCACTCCACAATGCACAGATAAATCACTCTTCATCTGGTGGGGTCAAGAAGGTCATTTTCCATTTCGAGAAGATCACAGGGTGAAGGAGGATCAAAACGAATCATCTCCAAACATTTTAATTCTTGAAAATGATGTGCACATTCCAAAAGTTTTGCCATTAAAATATCCTTAATTGACCACCATTTCATGAAAAATTTGTCTCTTTGGAAATCCTTCTCCAAGACATTCCCAATGCACTTGATCCGAGGTGAAACAAATGCTTTATTCAAAAGTTATGTTCAAAAACAAACCCATCCATTTCACACAAAAGCGCTTTGTTCCACGGACTTCAAAAATTTCCACCTTTGTTTCATGGCTTTCCTTTATTCCACGACTTCATTTGATCCGCGGAACAATAAGTGTAAAATTTCCATGGAACACCAAATTTTCTTGTTCTGTGGGTCTTCAAAAATTTCCTCACTTATCCTTTTACCATGCCATGTTGCAAAAGCCTAATTCTTTGTACCGTGACACTCATATGTGATTACTTTGTTTCGTGGCTTGTTGCTTTGTAATAAAACTTTAAATTTTTTTGGAGGCTTGTGTCCTTTGTTTTTTGGAATCTTGAAGTCTACAAAACATTATTTATTGAGAATTCCATAGAACACCGAGTTAGTGTTCCATAGATTCAAACTTTGGCCGCTTTAAAAATTTCACTCCCTTGCCTCGTAGATCCTCCAAACTTCTTGCCGTGTATCACGACATATTTTTGACATCTCTAGGCCTATTTTATGTGGATTTCAATTTTTTTCTCAAACTTCCATTCCTTTTCTTTTATCATATAACAACATACATTTTGTGCATGGTGGCATCTTCTTATCATGATCTTCCCTTTATTGCGCGGGAATGACCTACTCCAAAGACACTATCTTCTCCAAGTCTGTGAAACACCGCTTTCTTCACTCCTTTTTTTCACATATTTTTTCACTCATGCAGAACATTGAAACTTAGAAAAGTCATAAAAACTAAAGGAAACATTGGGATGTAATTTGGGAACCATGTTATAGGTTTAGATCATGATACAATTAAGGAACTTGGGATGAAAGAGGCTCCAAGTAACTTGCAAAACAAATTAAACAATGAGGAAATCACCAAATTTAATTCAACACAGTTTTAAGGGTCTTGTAAAGATGGTTCAAAAAAACACGAGGATAAAAATGGGCACCAATAAGACCCAAGTGTTATAGGCTACATCTAGAAATCAAGCCAAAGAGGTTCAAGAAAGGAGGTGAAAAGAATACCACTACAATAGTGCAAGATCTTGGATCTGATTTAGGTGATGAGACCAAGATCATGACTATGGGTTTATAAGGTTCATCTTCTTCCTCTTCTAGCACTAATTCTCATACTTCTTCTAATTTTAAATCTATGCATGAAAAGAAAAGAAATGATATTTTCCACATCGAGTAATCTCTAAACATACTAAAATTGATACTCTTTTTGATAGTGGATCTCAAGCTAATCTCATTTCTGAATAAGTTGTTAAGAACTTGGGACTTAAGACTAAACCACATCCTAAACCTTACCCTTTGGGTTGGGTATGTGATGATGCTAAATTGTAGGTCACTAAAACATGCAAACTTAGATTTGTAATCACCTCTAAATTCATTGATGAGGTAGAATTAGATGTGGTTCCACTTGATATTTGTGGCATTTTTCTTAGGAGTCCTTATTTGTTTGATAGAAAATCAATCTTATATAGGGAAGAGAATAAATATTTTCTTATAAAAGATGGGATTGAATACATTGTAAGATCTCATTAGGTAAAGGCAAACTTATCACTTGTGTTTGCAGGATAGATGAAACAACTTGTTAATGCAAGAAAAAATTTTGTGCTCATGATTGTAAAATATAAGGATGATGATATCCAAGGATTTAAAAGGTTGTGATCCTAAACATAAGAATGAAATAGTTAAAGTTATATCTAACTATGATGATGTGTTTCAAGAGCCACAAGGTTTACCTCCTAAAAGAGATATACAACATGAGATTCATCTGCTAGTAGGATGCACCTCTTCCTAATATTGGCATGTATAGGTTGTTTATGGTAGAGAATGAAGAAATAAAGAAGTAGGTTTTGGAGTTTCTTAAGAAAGGAATCATTTAGCTATTTTTTTTTGTGTGGTTAACTAATTATTTTGGTACCCAAGAAATATGGCACTTGGCGGATGTGTGTGGATTATCGAGCACTGAATAAAATAACGGTGAAAAACCGATACCCTCTTCCTCGTATTGATGATTTATTAGATTAGTTGAAAAATTTTATTTATTTCACTAAGTTAGACTTGAGAAGTGGTTATCACCAAGTTAGGATCAATGAAGGTGATATTTGGAAAATTGCTTTCAAAACTAAACAAGGTCTATTTGAGTGGCTTGTTATGCCCTTTGGGATTTTTAATGCACCCACCACATTTATGTGGGTTATGAATGATGTATTTAGGCCATTCATATATGATTTTGTTATTGTCTACTTAGATGATATTTTGATCTTTAGTAAAAGTTGGGAAGATCATGTTGAACACATTAAAAAATTCTTGGATATTTTGCAAAAGGAGAAATTGTATTTGAAGATGTCAAAATGTGAATTTGGTAAAACATATTTAATTTACTTAGGATTTGTAGTAGGGGGTGGTGAATTGAAAATTTATCCCTCTAAATTTGCAGCCATAATGAAGTGGCCTAAGCCTAATAATGTAACCGACATTAGAAGATTCTTGGGGACAATTCAATATTTAAGGGAGTTTATTAATATTTGTCATTCATTGTAGCTCCTTTGCATTCCTTGACAAGTACTAAATAAATACTTCATTGAGAAGGCAAGTAACATAAACCATTTAATACACTAAAGGAAATGATAAACACATCCCCATTGTTAGAACTAATTGATTTACATGAATCATTTGAGATTGAAACTGATGCAAGTGATTATGCCATGGGTTTCATATTAATGTAAAAGATGAAACCTATGTGTTACCATTAAAAGACATTCACAAGTGTAGTAAGGAAATATCCTACTTAAGATAAGTTGTATACTTTGGTGCAGAATGTGAAAAAATGGAAACATTACTTGATGAAAAAAAATAAAATAATCCATACAGATCATCAACCTTTGCAATATATTCTATCACGGTCCAAACTACAATAATTTAGGCACTTTTATTGGATGATTTTTGCAAAAATTCCATCTTGTGATTAGGTAAAAAAGGTACATAAAATAAGGTTGTTGATATGATTTCTATACCTCCCTGTTATTGCATCATTTTTGTTACATCATAGTCTTTTGATGTATAAAATTTATAAGAAACAATATGCTATAGATGTTAATTTTAAGGAAGTTTAAGAATATTTAAATTATGGTAAAAAGTGGAAGAATCATAATATCATTTACATAATGGATTGCTTTATCATCTTGGTAAAATTTGTATTCCATAATATAAAAGGGTTCATTTGATTAAGGAAGTACACACTTCTCTTAGTTTTGGTCATTTTGGTATTGGTAAAATAATTACAGAGTTAAAAAGATATTGTTATTGGCCTTAGATGTATGAAAATATATCTAAACATGTAAAAGGATATATTCTTTATGCTTTGTTGGAGCTCAAAATCGCACCCGTCCTAGATCAAGATGAATTGGGGATTTGAGGAAACATGGAATTATATCTAATTTATGGGACTTATTCTTGAGACATACCTCTAGATAAGGCCAACATCCTATACCTTATTCTACTACTAAAAATACTCATAGAAAGGAAATATAGCTACATGATTATGCTAAAATGTAATATAATATCCTAATCTAGATACTATAGCAGAAATAAATAAATGAATAATGAAATATATAAATATACTCAAGAAAATATGAAACCCTAATGTGTAAAGAGAGTTAGAAGAGCCTTAGCTTATTTAAAGAGGTTGCTTTGAACTATGTCACAAAAGAGAGATCGACTAAACAAAGATGGAGGATTTTAGCACATAATCTTGAAAAAATGTAGATCCAATAGATTTGACTGGACTGGGGCACCTAGAGAAGGATATGAGAACTCGTGGGCTCCTTGGTTACGTAGTATGGGCACCCCGTGTGTGTGCAGATGCTTGGAAAACCTCCTCTAAGGTGTCGCAAGAGGTTTGCATTTGTTCACCTTTTGTCACGTATATGTCGCCGAGATCCACCGAATGTCACCTGTAAATTTGGAATAAATGAATCACCTGTAAAAATCCAAACAAAACATCAAACCCTAAAAATAAAGATGTAAATGAAGGGGTCAGAATGTCCTCATCTATAAAAATGATGGAATTATCACTAAGCACTGCACTACATCTTAGTCCCAATGTAGTTCTCTATGTGTGTGTGGAATTATTCCCTAGGTTGCTCTTGTGCCAGTCACACGTGAAGTAATGAGCAAGTAACTAGATGTATAATGTAAATAATGTGTCCTTGGAAACAATAGACTCCCTAATATGAAGTGTGATGCAGGTGAACAAACCTTGCATCCCTTGTGATGGAGCTATATGGATTCCAATGGAGCTATTGATACCTTTGATGGATGTAACCTTAGGTGGAGATAGTAGATGCTTCGTGGTTGGTCCCTTATTATGATTGCATAAATTTATATTTATATGATTCCTTCACTTGAATTTCATAATTAACCATGAAAAGAACAAATACCAAAAAGATAAGATGCTCAAACGACTAGAAAGGACCCAAATTTTTGACCAAAGTACAAGGAAGACCAGGTCACCCAAAGGGGACAGGGGCGCTGACGTTAGTGTCTTGGATGGGTGTTGGTGTCCAGAATGACAAATGGTGAAAGTTGTAAATACTTTACGAGCAAGTAGAAGCACAAGAGTGAAAGCATAACCATAAAGCAAAGAAAGATGGCCAAAGACATGGGTTAATTATTAATTTTCTTACTTAGGAATCCGTATGAATAGTAATATGCAATCGAGACTAGATAATGACTCAAAGTGCATGATTTTGTGTCTACATTTTCCCCCACTTTATGTTGGTGAGGAAAATGTTGGGTATCATAAAGTAAATAGAGATACACACCGATATCCATGTAGATTGATGTAGAAAATTGTTTCGAGAGACTAGACAAAGCATGGAGTGATAAAAAGATGGAGTGTGGAGACTAAAGATGACAAAAATGTAAAAAAAGTGATGAAAATGAACCTAGGGAAGAAACACATGTGTAAATGTTGATGTGTGTGATGTACCGTTGTTGATGTCGATGTTGTTGACTGATTGCTTCCCATACCAAAAAAATGCAAAAGAGAAGACGATCAAGTAGTCAAATATGCATGTATATGTATAAAAAACATGTAAGGAAGTATGTAAAAGAAAATGCTAAAAATGTGAAAAAGGAACATGTGCACCTGATCCATGATGAGGAAAGAGTGTAGAAAGGATCTGTAAATGTCGATGAAGTGTAATTTTTTTGGGTGATCTCATGCCATTGGATGAAGAAGTATAGGGAGGAAAGTCTAATTTATCCTCCAACCTTTAACTACTTCCCGAAACTGTAGAGATCTCTATACTGTCTGGTTTTTTGGGCAATCCGACACCATGACAGAATTAGTGTAGAGAGGAAGGTCTGGTGTTATCCTCTAACCTTTAACTGCTCCTTGGAATAAAACACCACTATAGATGATGTGTACCAATGCATGTGCTAAGGATAACCTGCCCTGTAAAATCCACTGTGTATGAGTTCTCAGAGATGTGATGAACCCAATCACCATGTAATCGTCACCTAATTATAAGCACCACATAAAAGGAATTGCTGTACCAAGGACCTAAGTTTGATTCTAAGCCCGAAATATGTTGTACCAAAGTATTGTCTTTGTGTTGTATATATTGTGTGTAAACCCCACTATATGGGATGATGGATTCACCCAAATGATGTCCCCCTCTTTGGGGGAACATGTGACATCATTGTAAGAGTATGAGGCCCAAAAGAGGAATGCTCGCTAAAACTGTGCCCCCGTAAAGGGAAGGATATGTACTTGGTAGAAGCCAAGGTAAATACAAACAAGTGGTTAGGAAACAAGTGTTAGTGCAAATAAACATGTATGTATAATATGAAGTGTAAACTAGACAGAAAATGTGTAAGAAAATAATGTAAACACCCAAGAAAACAATGTAGATCGTAAAAAGTGGGTTGTAAACATGGGACACCACTCATGGTGTCGCAAAACAATCAAGGTTGAATAAGACAAAAGCATACAAGTGTGCACAAAAGATAAAGGGAAAATCCCACAAATAAAGGAAAATAATGACAAGTACAAGAAATATAATGAGATAACCATGGAAACAAGTAGCCATGCATAACAAATGTTACACATGAAGCATGGTTAGAATTTTATACGTAATAAAAATGATATAAAATCATTTATAATATGATAAAGTAGTGTGATATGAAACAAAATGAAATGATAACACCTATAATGTATGAAATTGGATGCCCACAAAAGCCACTATGGGGTGGTACTAATTACTACACCAAGCATCCATGTTGTGTATAATGGACCTATATAATATGTAATCACAACTAGAAAAAAGTGAATGTGCATGTGTGTATGATAAAGATAATGACATACAAGATATCTATCGAGCATGTGTAATAAAATAAACATGTACAAGTAAATGTAAACAAGAGTAAATGCAACCAAGATATGCAATATGTTATGGATGGATGAAATGAAATGCAATGTGAATGATAGGATCCACGTGGCCCTTGAGTGAATGGAATTGTATAAAGTGAGATTCAATTATTTATTCCTCCTCGGTAGTTAATAATGAACTATAAGTGAGAGTACGTCATCGGAAATGGTCAAACTATGTGTTATGCGTAGTGTGATGTGAGGAATGCATAGTGATGATATACGACCTAGAGATGAGGGGTGAGAATGTGTGATGATTTATCCTAAATCATATATCACTAAAGGATGCTAGAAGAAGTGATGATGTAGCCTATGAAATATATCATGAATGGATGTCGAAGAAGTGATGATGTATCCTATAACATGTATCACTAATGGAGGAGTATCACATGATAGAAATATTGAATGGTTGAATGTGTAAGCATCATGAGGTCCATTTGATTTGTATACCCTCAACAGTCCAGTATGGACCATGAGACTAGAGTGCATCATAGGGTAGTGAGTGCAACACGTAAAAGTAGATGTGTAAAAATGCGTAATATGTGTAATAGATGTGGTGAGTAGAAGTTGTAATTTGATGTGTAACATGTAGTGTGTAATGTGCAGTGTGTAATGTAGGATATATGTAATGCCAGATGTATAGATGAGATAAGATGTGTAGATGCATAGTAAATGTAAGACATAAGATGTAAAATGTAGGATGTAGGATGTATGTATGTAAGATGTGTGAAGATGCGTGATGTGTAGTGTCTAGTGTGCAGTGTGTGAGGTTCATGTGTATAGGATGCCCTCAACAGTCAAGTGTGAACCGAAGCACAAGAGTGCATCATCGGTAGTGACGATATGAATGTGTGTCAAGATGTATGTGTGAGAGGGTAGGTACGTAATGAGGTAAGTTTAAGATGTGTTTCAATGATAGGGGAAGATAAGTGCGATGCCCCTAGAAGGCGTATGATGAAGAAATACTCATGTAATGTCATTAGTATCGTGGTCAAATCCAAATGGATAAGCATCAGAGACTTGGTAAGCAATAGTGTTGGGTTGATCACGTAATGAGCCATTGAGGTGTAGGTTGTACATACCCATGGCATATTCCTCATCAGTGAAGGGTGGTAATGGACACCCATGTGCATACCAGTGAGTGAGATTCTACATATAGCCAAGAAAGGAACTGTTGCAGATGAATACACGACCAAAGGGCATGGGAAATGATATATCAGTATGATTAGGATCTAATGTGCCCCTAATGTAATCAAGCCAGGATTTCCCTAATGTAAGTGGTGAAGAGCAAGGATTTTGCGTAAGGAAAATTGTGAGATGAAATACACATAGACCATAAGTGGAAGTAATGTGAATGAATCCATGATAAAGATGAGAAGAATGTGGTGGAGGATAAATATCCTCAAAAGAAAAACCTAGCCGAGTCAAGCCATCATGTGTACATACTTGTGTCATCACAAGTAGGATCAAATGGAATATGCTCCCAATAAGAATCATTCATGAAAAGTGTGCATGTGAAAGGAGGTCGTATTGATGGAGGTGGTACATGAGAAGGTGGAGTAGCTAGAGTGATGTCCATTGTACGAACATTCCCCCGATAAAAATCATAGCAAAGTGGTAAAAGTAGGGGAGGCGTAGATGTAATTGGAATGTAATATATCATGCAAATGACACCTTCAAGTGGTGGTAAATGTGGTATCTCATTTATAGGTTGTGGGTCATCAGTAGTGTCAACTCTTGGAATAGGAAGTGTAGTATTTGGATCATGGTCACAATATTTTTATAGATGATGGTCGCGAAGAACAGTATACTCAACACCCTCATGTAAAAATTTGACACAATGGTGCACGGTAGAGGCAACATATTGCATGAAGCCATGGCCTACCAAGTAAATAGTTATATGCAACTGGAAATTCAATCACAAAGAAGACTATGTAGAGATTTTTTGGCCCTACAATGATAGGTAAAAGAATGTGACCTATGCATTGACTAATATAGCCATCATAAGCACGAAGAGAGAGACATGATGGACTAAAATTAAAAACCAATAAACCAATATTTTCAAGGAATGACATGGGACATAGATTGAGCTCAGATCCATTATCAATTAAAGTACGCTTAATACCCATATTGTAAATGTGAATCATGATATACAAGGGTGGGTCATTATCGAAAATAGAAAGATCAGCATGAGGATTATACGAGAAAGTAATATGTTAAGAAAATGCATAAACAAAATAATTGTAGCAATGAGATATTGTACTCTATGTCTTAAATCAAGATTGACAAGAAAGAAGTCATTAATCAAGATTCTTATGATGATAAAGCAATAAGGATCCTAATAATGTGTAGATCAAGTCTTGTTCACAAAAATGATTATTTTAAAATGTAATATAATAGCCTAATCTAGATGCTATACCAATAGTAAATAAATGAATTATGCAATAATAAAAAATATACCAAAGAAAATATGAAACCCTAATGTGCAAATAAGTTTAGAAGATCCTTAAGCGATGCACAAAGGTTATTGGACTATGTCACAGTGGATACCGAATGAAAAAGATAGAGGACCATCGCGCCATATCCCGAAAAAATGTAGATCCGGGCAGATTTGACTTGACTATGGCACCTAGAGAAGGATAGGGGCTCCCATGAATTCCTTGGTCTACAATATGGGCACTTTGGTATGCGCAGATGCTCGAAAAACCTCCTCTAAGGTATCACAAGAGGTTCACACTTATTCTCCTTTTATCGCATGTATGTATCTCGAACTCCACCGAATGTCACTATAAATATAGAATGAATGAATCACCTACAAAAACCCAAACAAAGCATCAAAACCTAAAAAAGAAATATGCAAATGAAGGGGTCAGACTGTCCTCAACTACTAAAATGATGGACTTATCACTGAGCACTGCACTACATCTCAGACCCAATGTAGTTATTTTTGTGTGTGTGTATGGAATTGTGCCCTAGGTTGCTCTTGTGTCAGTCACATGTGAAGTAGCGAGAAAGTAGCTAGATGTAGAATGTAAATAATGTGTGTATGGAAATAATAAACTCCCCTCCTATGAAGTGTGATGCAGATGAACCAACCTTGTGTCCTTTGTGATGGAGCTAGATGGATGAAAATAGATCTATAAATTCCTTTGATGGATGCAACCTTAGGTGGAGATAGTAGATGCTTAGTGCTTGGTCCCTTATTATGATTACATAACTTTATATTTATATGATTCCTTCACTTGAATTTCGTAATTAACCCCAGAAAAGGCCGACTACCAAAAATATAAGATGCTTAAACAACTAGAAAGGACCTAGAAACTGTGATGGAAATAAAAAAGAGGACAAGGGCACCCAGAGGGGATGAGTGTGCCTATCGCCGACATCCCTCACTGGCTGGGTGATGGTATTTAGAATGAAAAATGCCAAAAGGTATAAAGACATACTGAGCAATTACAAGTGCAAGACTGAAATTAGAAGCATAAAGAAAAGAAAGGTGGCCAAAGATATGGGTTAATTAGTACTTTTATTACTTAGGAACCATATGAATAGTAGTATGCAATCGAGACTAGATAATGACTCAAAGTGCATGATTTTGTGTCTACACTACCTATCACTACTCTAAGATTCCAAGGGACACTGGGTGATAAAGAGATGCATGGAATGAGAACCTAAGATAAGGGGAGGTGATATCACCGTAAAGAGGAGATGAACAGTATTAACCGAGTGAAAATAAGGGAACAAGCACATAAGTAGGGTAGGCATACATGCCATAATTTGAAACAACATTCACACAATCATTTTCATGGAACACAAAACAAAAAATCCCTGCAAGAGATATGAAATATGCACATCATATGAAAAATGCGAAGGAAGGCAAGAAAGTGCAATTAAAATCGAATTAGAGCTGAAGATAGCCACAAAATACAACTCTTATTACTTCCAAGTGATGCACAATCAATTACAATGGTGAAAGAGGCAAGGATCTACATGCAATGGCTTATATATGAGGCCTATAACTCAAAATTCTAAGGAAAAATGCTCTGAACAATGATCTTAGCAAACCAAGAGGGTCCAACCTTTACAAATGAGCAATGTTCATCAATTTATATAAGAAAGGGGAAGAGAAGAGGAGGGAAAGAGAGGGAAAATCATATTTTCAAATCCAACCACCAACAACCAACAATAAATATCTACAAATGCATCTATAGTAATCGCGATTCTCCCCCATGTCGACTTAACTTATAGAAGGAAGGAGACCAAATCTAGGTGGTTGAGTTGATTGAATATGTGTATTAATGGCCTGAATCACATTTCCCCATTTCACTTGCCAAATCCCACCCAAAATATGATTATGAAAATCCCAGTGTATAGCCCATGTCGAAGCTTTCCAATAAGACTAGGAGTGCTAGAATCTAAGCTCGTAATAGATGTTATGGAAATTTGAAGATCACAACACATGATGAAAATGCAAAACACATGACATGATTTGATTGGATAAAGGATTCAACTGAATATATTTTTGTTTTTTCATTTATTCCATGTGTCATGTATTCATTTGATGTGAGGATTTGACATGATATTGGCATATTATGATAGGTTGCGTGTTGTGAAATTTATCGAAAAGTTGACGCATGGCATTTGATGATTGACACTTTCACTTGGCATGTGCACAAGAGAAAGAGGTACAAGAGGTAAGAATGAAGGGGTCTACGAGTGGGTGCATAAGGATGCATAGAAATAGGAAGAAAATGTACATTTGTAGAGGTATGCAAACATGTAAAGGAGAAGGAAGCACAAAACAAAGGTGTGTGGAAGAAACTACATAGGGAAAGTTTGTGAAGATGGAAATTGGAAGGGAAAAAGAGTGCACGTAGGAAGTGTGCAAGACAAAAGAAAGAAAGGCATGCATGAGGAAAGCATTCAGGGGCTTAATGAAATATGATGCAAGTTAGTGGGTGCGTGCAAGGAGTGCACATCGACCAGGAAATAAAGTGAGTGTACACAAAGGGGGAAATGGAAGGAAATAAAATAATAAGGAGAAGGTGGAAGCACACGAAGGAAGCGAAGGGAAGAGTAAGAAAAAGGGAGACTTGTAAGAAGGGCACATGGCGGTGCGTGTGAAGAACTACAACCATACAATTACATAAAAGGAAGCCACAATACACGTAACCTAAAAATTGAACTCGAGCCAAAATGGAACTATAAGTTATTAAAAATAACCAAGGGATTATTTTAGACAACAGTTTTGTGACTTTCGAGGCCATCTACCTACTAGATGAAAGAGATTAATGGCCTAAAAAAATCCATTGGGTATGGAGTCATCAGTAGAAACATGAAATTCTGATCTACAACTTGAAGGACACCCCTGAAGTCACTTGAAACACTGTTTGAAATCTGTTTATGAACATGTGTGAAAAATATTGGAAAGTGCCCCTTCGAAAACATAACTACCATCCTAGAAGCAACAAAAGAGCACGTGAGAGGAAAGATCTAGTTATAAACAAGAAAATGTTCGCAGAGCACATTTGGAGGAATGGAAACCACTGTAATATGTACATGATGCATAAAGACCAACTTAATGAAAAATCTTGAGATAAATCCCATTCACTGAGATTAGTAGTGTATCTCCATCAAGATGAGACAACTTAAAAGAGTTAGCCTCTTTGCAAGAATTGATGATATATGGGCCACTCCAAAGTGCATCAAAATTTGAATGATGTCATGGTTTGGCTTTGTTAGCATGTCATTTCAAGACTAGATCACCTACTTTGAAATTTTGAGATCTAGCCTTTATGTCAAAACACTGCTTGAATGATTTTTGATGCTGTTCTAACTTGGTCATGGTAGAGTTTCTTAATTCTTCAATTTCAACCAACTTTGCCATTTTGATTTCTCTTTGATCTACACCCTCAAATTCCAATTGTTGGGTTAGCTCTAATGAAGGAAATTCAAGTGATAAAAGATTCCTAACTTCCTTTCCATAAAACACACCGTAAGGTGAAGTACCTATTGCCTTCTTCACTATGATTCTGTCTTCCTAGAGCATGCACAAGACCTTTGTGTGCCACTACCTCTGGCTGATGTTCATTATCCACTTCATGATTTTGATCAAGTTCTTGTTGGTAGACTCTACCAAACCATTACCTTGAGGGTATTAGTTAGAAGAAGTATTCAAATAGATCCCAAGAATAAGAGTCCAATCATAAATTCTTATACCAAGGAAGGCTTTTGCACTATCATACATAATGTTATGAGGAATAGAAAACCTTGTTATAATGCCATCAATAATGTCAAGGATGAATGAATTAGTTGATTCCTTGAGCATGAAAACTTTTTTCCATATAGTGAAGTAATCCATAGTTGTCAAGATCCATTTGTGACTAGTGCTTGAAAGTGGGTTAATCAATCCTCTAAAGTCAAGACCCCATTACATAAAAGGCTGATTCGTTTGGATTGGTCGGAGGGGAAGCATTGCCAATTTCTTATTTCCTACAAATAAATCACATTTCTTGCATTTTTTGACCCAATTGTGTGCATTTGCAAAGATAGTAGGCCAAAATTATCATAGATTAATGATCTTTAATGTTCTTGCCTTAGAAGATAAGTGTCCCCCATATAATCCATCGTGAAATTTTTATAACACTTTGTCAACTTGCATGCCACTAATACATCTCAACAACATGTCATATAAATTTATTTTGAAGAAAATGGCATCGATTAGCACATATGGAATAGACTGCAGCATCAAATGTCTTATTTTTTTTACTTAGTCTAATAGGGTATACACTAGAAGAAAGGAATGCTTCCATGTCCTTAAACTAGATACGTGGACTAGGATCTTCATTTTTTCAAATTTAGTATGTGGGGGCTCTTCATTTAAAAAAATAAATCCTTTTGATCACTCTGCGCATCCTCAACAATATTCTTGCAGAGCACATTGCCTCTACAAATTTTAGTGGCTTGGATAGTCACATCATACTCCATGATTTTGGTAACCCATCTTGCTCTCTCTTTTTGATCTCTACTTCCATGATGAAGTATTTCACACACCGAGTGTGAAACTAACACCTTGACATGATTTTTGGTGAGAATAATCTTGAATTTCTTATGAGCATGCATGATGGAAAATACCTGTTTTTTTGTGTGATTATATTTAAATTCATAATACTTCAATGTTTGATTAAATAAAACCATTGGCTACTCTAGTCGTTGTTTATTTTCTTGGGTCAATATAATAAAAACACTAGCATCAAATCCCTAAGCATAAATGATGAAATACTTAGAGTAATCTTAATTGATGAGTCTTGGGGCACAAGAAATTTCTTGCTTGATCTTATTAAATATTTTTTTCCCTTCTTCTATCCACTTAAAGATTGTTTCCTTATTGAGCACGAGGGTAATAGGTCTTACTAATCCTTCAAAGTTAGGAATTAATATCCTAACAAATTTAATTTTTCCTAGGAATGACTACAAGGCCTTATTGTGTGCTATCAATGAGAGAGAAAGTATGCAGAGACGTTTTTAAGATTAATGAAAATTCCATCCTTTGAGTGTTTCACCATTTTCTTTACCTTTTCGAAATGATGAAAGAGATAAGGGTAAGGGCCAAGTTGATTGATGGTTATTGCACACGTTTTGACTTCTTGATCCATAACTGAATGTGAGACCTTCCTTTTGGCTAGGAGGAACTACCGTAATATAAAACAAGACCACAAAAATAGTTAAATGATATATGACAGTGGATTGCCTAGCGTATGCTAGTTCTAGGAAGTGTGATACTTCCTAGACGGCTGTCAATCCACTATTTAAAACAAGTTAATGCAAGAAATAAAAAAATTCCTACTATAGTTGATATGATTTAGGTATCTCATTCAAATACAATAAGAAAATCCAATCACAATAGGCTAGGCTATAGTTGGATTTGAGAGGTGAGGTGTCTGTCAAGGTACTAGGACTGGTCAAGGTCTGATTCTGGGTTATTTAGGTCAACTGGTAGGGTGATTGTTGGGTCTGTTCTTGGTCAAGGTGTAAAACACAAAGACCAATGTCGGCTAAATGTGACCAATGCCGGTTTAGGTAGAACCGATGATGGTTGTGGATAACCGGCGTCGTATGGTCGAGGTAAAAGAAAATCAAAATAGATTAAATGACAAGGGTGATCTGAGGTCAAATAAAGTTTGGGCGAGTGAATGGGGAGGTCTATAGAGATCTTAGGTATGCTCAAAAGTATACAATATGTGAGGATAGGTGATTTGGTGATATGGGTGAAGGGATTTTTGAGTTCACAGGAAAGTGGGTGATGAAGCAATAAGCATGCAAAGAATAGATTAATAATAGGAGTAATAAATATTACTAACTGAAATAAACCATACTAGTTAGGGCCATACTTACTGTGTTAAGGATCTGATGGCTGAGTGGTGGAGGTGGTTGATAGGAGAATACGTGTATGGTCTGTAGTGGTGCTTTCCCGAAGTGCTCCGTGAATGCAATGGCTCTATGATTGATCCTAGTGATGGCTCTGGATGTCTGGATGCAAAAAGGATGCTTGTTTCACTTGCATGCAGCTCTGATCTCTTTCCTTGCTCTCTAGAATGTGCTAACCTCAAAATAAGGTTACCAAAGGGAATAAAAGGTAACCGATGACAATTTGAGTTGGTAGCCTCGGTTCGGCGGTGATCAAGCGTCGGTTAGGGTGGGATTCCCTAGGTTTACTAAAAATAGGAGATCATGGAAATTATTTCCACCAGATCTCTCTATTTATCTAGGTAAGAGTGGGAGTTACCTTTTCTTATGCGGGAATGTGGTTAGAGGGGATGTAGGCTTTGATTTTTAGGGTTTAGTTAGGTCTTAGTTAGTTATGGCAACATACTAAGAATATACTTAGGGTGAGGTGGCTAGGTGAGGTGTATAGGTGAGGTGGTGGGGTGGGAATTATCTTAATTAGGATAATTAAATAATAAATATTTTGAGGACATGGATTAATTAAATTAATTTAAGTGTGGGGTAAGGGGCCATGGTTAGGTGAGTGTATTCAAGTTGATTATTTAATGAGGGGTCAAGGAGCATGTGACCCAATTTTGGTGTCTACATTTTTCTCCTTTTTGTTTTGTAGCTTGTATTGGTAAGCAATGCTGACAAAAATAAGATGTGGTTTCCCCATGTGTGGGTGAAGGTGATCCCCCTCAAACTAGGAACTGATGTGGTAGAAGATAGAATCGGGAGTGGTTTGATAAAAGGTGAATGTGATGAAGAGGAAGGTGGAAAATGGGGGTAAGGGGTAAAGGTCCAATCGGGTAATCTAGGTAATGGGCCAAGGTCAAAGGTAGTAATAGTCAAACACACGCACACGTATAAACTATAGCATGGTACTAGGTTGAAGAGCATGAAAACTCTACATTGTCTAAGGTTGATAGATTTATCCAAATAAGGTTGAGGTGATTCCGGTATCTAAGGTATAGGATATGGTGTGGAAGCACTTTACACGTCGGTGTAGGAATGTTTAGGTATGTTTAGGACATAAAGGTTGGAGTCGGGATAAACGGTCATGACAAGAGGAAAGTTAAGGTCATTAGGTCAAACAAAATGAGTAACAATGTCACAAGGTATAATGAGCACATGAGTTTATAGGTCACTAATAATGTTCCGGTCGAAGTAGCTAGGTCACAGTATGGGTAGGGCCAAGGTATGGGTAAAATAAAAAGTCCCAAAATACAATTAAGGACAAGTATAAGTAAGGTAGGCATGGAGGTTAGTTGCAATAAGGGTGGGTAAGGTTAAATGGTGGTTGGGTTAGTTAAGTGGGGTCAACAATGGGGAATGGGCAAGAATATGATAGGTAACCGATGCCGGTCATACGTAATCGATGACGGTCTAGGTAAGCTGATCACAATTTATTGGGGGAAGATTAATGATGTCGGTCTCAGTATAACCAACCACAGTGAGCTAGGGCACAAGACCAATGTCAGTTTAGGTATACTCGCGCGTCGGTTAGGTCAACATGGGTATATAAAAGAAAAATCCATATAATATGGATTCATTTGTATGTTTTGGCTTTTGTGAAAATGACAGAGTGCTAAATGTGTTGTGATTTTCGGGAGAAAAAGATGAGGGATGATATCCTGCATTGAGGTGGAGGGATCTAGTTGGTTAGAGGAGCCAGGTATATGAGTTCATGAGCACAAGGGGATTGATTGTGATTGGGTGGAGGTCAGGAGGATTGGATTTGGTGATTGGACATGTCCAAGGTGAGAGAGGGATTGGGTGGACCACTAGTGTAGCGGCTCAACATACCACCACGAGAGATGACAGTGTGATGAGGTAAGATTCAATCTCTTGCATTGGTTTGGGAGGTAGATTGGGTATATAGATTAAGGAGGGAATACATGCTTTTGGGGTAAAAGGAGATTCAAATTTGGAAAGCTAAATTGGGTAAAATAGGAATGGGTAGAGGTGTGGTTAGGTGTACGAGGGGTGGGGAGGAGATGAGGGTAGAGTTAGGTAGGAATGGGTGAGAAGAAGGGAGTGTTTTAGGAAAAAGGGGGTTTGGGTGTCGTGGAGTTCTCGTGTGATGTGGATCGGCATAGACATCATTTGGAGGCCCTATGTGGGTTATCCATCATATGGGCTAGATGGCCATGGAGCTATATGGATTACTTATACTCAGATGGATAGAGGGGTGATGTGCCGTAGAGCATAAGATGATACCCATAGATAGGGGTAGATGACATTCCAGGCTACCACATGATATACCTCCACCATTCCCACAGTATAAGAGGGATGACGTGGAGAGGCTGTTGTCTCGCCCGATTGACAATGCTTATAGGGTAGGAGGAGCAGGTGAGAGACCGACATATTGATGATACCGGGGTGACTAACAGATATAGATAGTGGTGGGCTGCACACCTACGAGTAATCTTGTCGAGGTTGGGGAAGCTGGATTTTTCCACCATCACTATTAAGAGGGATTCCCTATAGGGGTAGGTGGCTACCTTGATTACATAGTGTAGGATGGTTGAGGGCGCTAACGGGTGTAGAGGCATAGGTGGCCACTTTACAGGCACAAGTGGCGGTTTATAGGCGAGATAGCACATGGACATACACCTACACGGGGTGGCGATGGTGATGTGATACATGTGGCCACCCTACAGCACATGTTACAGGTTTGTAGGGCCCCGTTAGCCCCTTTATCTTGGTGCGCAGTTGCGACTCTTCAGACCCAAATATAGGTAGAAGTGGGAAAGGGTCCCTCAGGATAGGCACAGGCACATGGACAAGGTCAAAGGCCAATGGGGCCACCATAGACAGTACCGTAGCTAGATTGTGGGATGCCCTAGGTGAGGCCAGGTATTATTAGGATATTTTGATGGTGGCAGGGATAGATTTTCTATCCTATAGAGAGTACATGGCATAATAGGCCTCGAGTGAGAGGACTAGGTCATACACCCATAGTGTGGAGAGCATAGGGGACCAGTGAGCCCCGAGACAGGGTCAGGGTGAGGCCACCAGTTCACGAAGGCCAATTCTAGGTGTAGTACCAGCAGGGACCTAGCCACGACCCATGATGGGTGGTGAGATGTTAACAGGCCATCGTATAGGAGCTAAGGAGGAGGAGGAGACATGTGAGATAGATATGGAGGATATCCAGTAGGGTGATATTTGATAGCCATATGTACCTCCTGTTTTGTATAGTTATTTATTTTTGATATATACTAGCCTACGTGCCAAAGAGAGTGAGGATGTATACAAGAGTTGATTGATTTTGATCATATATCAGCCTACGTGCTGAAGATGGTGAGGATGTACATGAGGGTTTTTGAGATTTTTGTATTCATTTGTATCAGTGTACATATGTATGTATACATATACATCATGATTTATAGATGATGATATTTATACTATGGATGGTGTACTTGTTTTAATTTCCATTATTATTTTTGTATGTGATGGAAACTAGGTGAATTAAGTATGATGGAGTTAGGGTCATGTAGGCATGGATTGAGTCAAGTCATAGGCATGGATGGAGTCAAATCATAGGCATGGATTAAGTAAGGTTATATGTATGGATTGAGTTAGGTCATAGGCATGGATTGAGTCAGGTTGACTTAGTTATGATTGAGTTTAGGTTGGTTTAGGTATGGTTGAGTTGAGGTTGGTTGAGTTTTTAATTCATTAATTTGTGTAATTAATGATGATTTGGATCATGTTAAGATGTGTTGTAGTAAAATGCATGATAATGGTAAAGAAATGGTAGACATAATGAATGTATGAGTGATGATGGTAAAGATGTAAAGCAATTGTTGTTTTTTTGGTTTAATTTCTAATTATTGATATAAAAAGGAAACTAACTAGGGTAGAATGTGACTAGGAAAGGGGGAGAGGGAATTGGTTAGGGTAGAGAGTGGCCAAGCTAACCTCCAAGGGCCCCATGCCCTTAGAGTGCTACCTACATAGTCCCGGTGAAAAGGGACCTCAGGCTGATGTAGTTCTCCCATAAGCTAGGGAAGATTAGGGTGAAATAGCGGAATGGTCTGATAGGTGTTAGGCATGGGTGATGTAGGTCATAGGCATGATTGAGTTTAGGTTGTAGGTATGGTTGATTGATTTTTAAATACATGTGTCGAGGATCTGGTCCTATATAGGATAATCAATAGGTAATGAGGAAGGCAAATGGTAAGAGGTGGTAAAAGAGCTGCTTAATTGATAAGAACCCTAATGAGTCTACCATACCCTAGATGGGCTTATGAACGTAAGACCCTACATGCCTTGCATAATGGACTGTTTTAAGGGTGAAGAAAAGTCACAAGATCAAAAAATGTTGCATTTGCGACAAGTCCCTTGATCAACGAGGAATTTAGGTGAAAAATACAAGGAGGCGAGAATAAGAGGGTTAACGTAACTTAGTGTATGGTGATGTGTATTTCGGAACAAGAAACCTAGAATCCAAAATAGGCAAGTCCATGATAAAAATTTCATCTTTTTCTTGATTTGTTTGTTTTTAATAGACTGATCAATGCGGGAAGTCTATATGGGATGAATATATTATCTCCTTGAGGTCTTCGTGAAGCTAATCGATGCGGGAAGCTTCTGAATATTTATTATATTTTTGTAATGACCGTATATAGCTATCCTTCAAGGGAGAAGTCTATTGATAGTGGTAGAATATGGAGAAGAGATGTCCCTTTTGAGGGAGTCATATTTTTCTAGAAGTTTGACTCAAGGAGTTGTATCCCTTTTTTTTTTTAGATGTTTAAGTCATGGACAAGATTATAGAGGATGATTAGGTTCCGGTTTTAGAAGACAAGATCGTAGTACACAAAGATTAACTATGAAAGAGGTGGTTTTGAGTGATGAACGACCATGGGATTCCATCTTGAAGAAGATGAAAAGTATCCATGAGAATCATGCTATGAGAAGAGCCGTGGTACTCATATTGAAGACAAGGCTAAAAGGTGACGGGTAATCACATGATTCTTGTTTAGTCATGGATCCTCAAAATGGGTAATAATGGAAGGTGAAAAACACTCAAGGTACGAGTGACCAATTGATGAAAGTGATATAGGACTTGATATCAACAATAAAATGGTCAAAGATGCAAGGCATTAAGGGGCTCAGGTTTGGGTTTACCTTCAAGTGAAGACAAATGATAAGCACCTAATCCATGGGAATGGGTGACAATATAGGGTCCAAGCTAATTAGGATAAAATTTTCCCGCTTACTTTTCTCCTCTTTGGTTACATGTTGATTTTCCTTCAGGACGAGGTCACCGACTTGAAATATTCGTTTGTGAACACGTTTTCATAGGCACATTTGATATGTTTTTAGTAGATTTGGAGATGGTCCAGGGTGTTGAGACGATGTTCATCTAATAATTCAAGTTGTGCCAAATGATCTTGATGAAATTCATCATTGTTGAGCATGTCTTGTAGTGAGATGTGGAGGGATGGAATCTAGACTTTGAGAGGTAAGACAACATTAGTACCATAGACCAGAGAAAAGGGGGTGGCAGCAGTTGAAGTGCGAATACTAGTGTGGTAAGCCCACAAGGCAAAAGGAATGTGCGTATGCCAATCCTTCCTAGTATCATTGACCACCTTCATAAGAATTTTGTTCAAGGTTTTATTGGTTGATTTGGCTTGATTGTTGATTTGCAGGTAATAAGGTGATGAGAAATCGAGTATGATGCTAAAAGCATCACATAGTTTACATACGGTTTTGTTTTTGAATTATTTTCCATTATTTGTGATAATGTGGTGAGGAAAACCAAAGTGATAAATAATGTGATGGTTGATGAATTCACATATTTTCTCAGCTTTGGTGGAAATGAAGGGAATGGATTCTACCCATTTAGTGTAATATTCAAAGAGTGGTCATGATCCATTGGTGACGTTGTGAAGAATGGGGTTGATCTCACCGATAAGATCCAAAACCCATTAAGAGAAAGGCCAAAGGTCTCACGCAACTTGTAAGGCATGACTAGGGTGTGATGGAGATTAGCATGTCTTGGCATTTTACGTAGCGTTTGACAAAATTGTAATAGTCACGGTTTAGGGTTTGATAGTAATAGCCTAGGCGAAGAATGCATTTTGTGACAAGTGAGACCACTAAAGTGGCCTCCATAAATCCCATCGTGGACTTCCTTAATGGTGTAAGGAATTTTAGAACTGGTAAGGCATCGCAAGAGAATGCTATCAAAACTAGGTTTGTCTGCATGGGTAAGACCACCCATGATGACATAATGCAAGACCATTTTAAGGAAGGCACGTTGTCCATTACGAGTGAGATCGGTGGGTAAAATGGAGAAGGAAAGATAGTCGTGTATTGAGGTTTAGAAGAGGTTAATCATGGTTAGGACTAGTTAAACTAGGTTAGGCTAGTTAATCATGTTTAGAGAGGAATTAGGGTTTTGAGAGAGTTTTGAGAGGTCTAATCAATCCAATGAAATGGATTGATAGTCTAGGAAGATAGTAGAAGTAGTCTAGAAGGGAATGAGAAGATGGTTTAGTCAATAAGAGGCTATATTATCTTGTTTAATTGATTTACAAGAGGAATACGACCAAAAGAGTGTTGTAAGAGGGGAGTTAGATAGGTCTAACTGATGGTATGTCATCAATTTGCAAGGAGTGAGAATAGTTAGTGCAATATTAAGAATAATAGTGCTTTGATAAAACTACAGGTGTCTACATTTTCCCCTCTTTGGGGTGACGTAAGCTACGTCACTTCAAAGAAAGTAGACAAGCATAAACAAGTAAAAATGTTTGAATGGATAGAAGAAAAATTAGTTAGCTAAAGGGATGCCCCCTCGAGTGTCGATGGGGTGATGGAAGAACTTGATTGATGATCAAAAAGAGAACAAAAGAAAGAAAAGTGTGAAGAGAAGATGAGAAAACAACAAGAAAAGAGGATATTGAGCTATCCATAAACCAATGCTTACAGAAACAATTTGTAATCATCATTTTGCTTAGAATCCTCATCATTGTCCTTATTAAAATGTAAGCATACGACAGAAGCATAAAATGACATGAAAATCCAAGATACAAACAACCATCCATTGCTAAAACAACAACTCCATGCAACATAAAAACATGCAATGCAATAAGAGAAGTAAACAAACTCACTTAACATGGAAATAAGTACAATCACACACACTTAAACCAACAATGCTTAACAAAGTTGCACAAATATTTGTTATCCAATTTTTCACACAAGATAAAATTGGACAACGGGGTCCTATTACGATCAAATTATGACATTGGTCCCAAGGGCCCGTTTTTGGTCATCACAGAGATAAAATGATTAAAATAATTAATAAATTGATAAGTGAGCTCTCCTAGATTTAAATAGGATCAACTCAAAGCCCAACTCGGGCTCAACTCAGTTTTTAGCTTAGATAGGGTGCTCGGTGTGTAGCTTGAAGGCGGGAAGGGGTTGGCCTTTTTATGAAAACATAACAAGGCGATGTCGATTCTTTCATCAACTTGGTCAAGTTGGTGTAGTCATCTTGGAAGGTAACTCGGGCTAGGTGGAGTCGCTTCAATATAGAGCTCGGCTTGGTAGGGAACAATTTTCCAAGGTAGAGGTAGGATGGCTCGGTAGTCATCCAAAGGAGATAAATCAGATATAAAATTAGCCTAGGATCTCATAGAAGATCAATGAATACCAAGCTCATGGGATCAAGCTAAAGATAGCCTAGGATCTCATGAATGTAAGAAAGGAGCTTGGCATGTTTCGCCGAGTGAATCCGAGTTCATGAGTAAATGAATAGAATTGAGCTCAAACAATAGGGAACGAGTTGATTAGAGGAAGCTCGTTATTCATGTGAGTTTGGTAAGAGGGAGAGATCAAGCTAACTAAGTTGAGTCAATATGAAACACATATAGCCTAAGCTTGGGAAATGTAAGACAAGGATCTTGGTATCACTTTGTAGAAATGAATGTGAGCTCAGGATTAAAGTTCAGAGAAGTGAGTCATGTCTTTCAAATTAGGGTGAGCTCGTGTGTTGGCAGGATTGAGTCATCAAGGACTTGGGCTCGTAGAAAGTCATAGGTCTAGTACTCGCCAAATGAATTTATCATGGTTCCTTGAGCCATGGAATGTTAAAATCCATTTTAGAAAGGAGCTCTGATGTCAAGATAAGTTGTTTGTTTGAGGATATCACTCACAGAAGGAACATGTGACTCGTCCTTGGCATGAATGAGTTAGAGAATGAATGAGTACATGTCCTTGGAGGAAGCTCATAGATATTTCACTTGCAAAACCAAGTCATAGGTGCTCGAGGTTGGTTTAAGGAGAGTTGTGTTAGTGAAATAAAGCTTGGATCGGCATATATATAGCTCATCAATGCTTGGAGGAGAACATGAGCTTGTTGCACGTTTGGAGGGTCGGCTTGGTGATGAAGCAAGCCATAATAAAATGAATGGTAGAAGGTCAAACATTTCAAATCAGTGGCTCAGTGGTTATGGGAAATCTCAACCTTGAGCTCAACATCGATTCGAGACAAATTTGAAGAGTAGAGCACATCACTATGAAAGTAACTTAGAGCACCAAGTCAGAAACATGAGCTTAGTGAGACTTTGGAGGTAAAACTGAGGTGTTCCTACATAGAAGTGCTTGCATAAGATTGAGTTCACATCTATGGGCATAATGATATAGTGAAGTGTAAGGTGAGGCGTAGATTCGTAGGTGCTCAAACTTGAAGGCCTATGGAAAAGGATCCAGGTCAGCTCATAACTCACAAATGAATGTGATGAAGGATGGTGGGAGTCAAGATCAATTCAAAAGGGAAGGATGTAAGCTAAATAGGTAGGAATGATGGAAGGTTAGAGCTCGGTATAACCTGAAGCTAAGTTTTAAATCTTGAAGAGTTTGCAGAGATAAGCTGATTTAGGTGAGTTAGAACTTGTGAGCTCCAGACAACTCGGTGGTGAGTTCATGAAGTCCATGGTGAGCTAGTGAAAAAGTGGGGATCAGGAGCCATCAAGCCAAGTTAGAAAGTGGAAAAGTGGCCTTGTGGATTTGTATTCCCATTCTAGAATTACATAAGGAGAATTCCATGTCGAGCTTGGAAAAGTGTTGTTCGGGCTCCCGAGCTAAGAAAGCCAACATAGGAATTTTGTGCATAAGAGACTCGAGTGAGCATTGCCGAGATCGGGATTTTAAAAATGGTAGGCCAAGCTAGAAATTTTGTAGTTAGAGTGTTGATGTGGGGATCCTGATTCTATTACTTTGAATCCTTAGGTGAGATATTGGGTGAGTAATAACATGACCAAACAGCTAGTAGAAATGCACTCGTAAATATAGGAGGTGAAATTGATTCATCACGAGATTGATAAGGAATGCGCCAAGTTGTTTATCACTGGGTTTAAAGGAATTAAAATATGAGTTAATGTCATGCAAGCAAATCATGGGGAACCACCACTTTCGGGAGAGCTAATACCGAGCTCACAAGGCAAAGAAGAAGGTTTGCATGAAGAGAGCTCATGACAGGGGGTAGCTAGAGAGTTAACGAGGAGATCAAGTGATGAGCTCATAAAGAGATAGCTCGACCTCATGAATGTAACATTCTCATTTTAAGACTTTAGAAACAAGGGATTTTTTTAAAAATAATGTTCTCTGTTCCAAATAATCATAATTTAGAACACACATTCCATGCCAATCAATCTCATAACAGATAACCATATGTAGCTGTAATGGCTCGGTGAAACACTGATCTCTCATTTCATGACTCGGTTAAACACCGATCTCTCATGCTAACTCATTGAGTTTTATACTAGGTACACTTGGTTCTCATACCCTTTTTGGGGTATTAAGTGTTCTATTTAAGAGGCATATCTGAATATTTGTTACCAATATTCATCTGAAATATTACTTCTTAAATCTAGGTGACATAGGACAATGCAACTAGCAGCTTGTAATACTTTGGCCAAATATTTTCAACATACTGTTCATGTTAATATTCCTAGATGGCATACTCGTCAAACGGAATACGTCCTTCACCTCACTTCATCTGTTATCTGGAATGGTCTTCACTAACTCATGTCAGTCCATTTGTCCAAGGTTTAACCCTAACCAAGGTTAGCAACATAGTTTAGTGTAGAAGACTACTCACTGTGAGTAAGGGTACATATACAAATTCAATCGACCTAAGTCGATTGCATGTGTCTAGTTATCCTAAGTCGTCATGAGTTTCCCTCGACACTAGATCATGCTTCAAACCTAACCTAGGGTATAACTAAGATTAAGTCCAAGTTTATATAGATCCGTATGATTCAACTTTGAAGGGTGTTGTAACATGTCAATCTGTGACATAGTATCCTCATGAAGACCCAAGCCTTCACAAAGGTATGTTTTGCAGTTGGTGTGTACCAACATTTGACCGAGTCATCCCATCCGGATGTACATACCCAAGAAAGAAGTTAATTACTTAATTATTTTCCTTAATCAAAGTCTAATTACGAAGCCATGCTAAATCCCTAGTTTTATTAACCATTAGGGTTGCAAAGCAATAAAATAAGCTGTAATTTCTATGCAGATACATCAAAGATTTGTCTTTTATTCATTAAATTCCTAATTTGAGATTTAGTTTTACAAACAAAATCAACATACTATCATTGTGGTTCACTTATATAACTTATCCATTACTTAGCTTGTTTAAGTTCTGAATCAAATTCTTTTATGCTAGACTTCATTGAAATGAAGTCTATTATTATATATATAAATATTCCTTTCATTTATTTTATTCAGATTAAGGAATTAATCAAGAGGAAGTACCTCTTCCTCTTTCCAAGACTACATTGGGTTTTAATTCCAAAGGATTCTAAAACAAACTGATTATCATTACGAATAGTTGTCTTCCTTTTTCTTATTAAGAATTAGGATTCATTTGTAACCCCTTAACATTATACAAGTTATCATAATGGATTCATTTATCCATTATCATCATTTTAATAAACCATAGTGATATAATTGAATGACCAACCATGAATTCCAAATTGATAAGTTGCATTAAGTAAAAGGGGTAGTGGTGTCACCTAGATTTCATCCTGAAATATGCGACTACCCTATCCGAAATTTTTTCGTACTTTTAAAATAATGGGTCGTTTTTGTGTTTTTATTTCCTGAAAGTTCTTGTATTGCATCAAGATATTCCCAAAGATCCATATTAGTCTTTTTCACCAAATACCCAGATGCCCAAAATTGTTATATTCTGTCATTGCCGGTATTTATCTCATGGAAATTTGTATTTAATTATTTTGAGCCCCGTTTGAGGCAATTTGCACTGTTTTAACCTTGTTGTGATCGAACATACCATTATTCCTATATACCAGAAGGGTTTTAACTAAAAATAAGTTTTGGGCTTTATTTATGACTTTTGACAATTTTTCATGTTTTTGTGTTGTCCCGTTTCGTTTTTTGTGAAATTTCTCTAGAACAATTCCTTTTCAGGTAAGCCCAATTTTTGGCTTGGAGCAATTGAAAACATATACGCACATTATTCCCGGAGGAAGTCACCATCGGAGGTCTGGATCACTGGGAAAAAGTGAAGTCGTGCACGGAAAAGCCCCTACAGGATGGGCGCATTTTTGGAAAACAAAGGATTTAAGCTGCAATGGGAAAAATAGAAGCAGCAGGCAAGGTGGGAATTTTGTACTGCCTAGCAGGGTACTTTTTCCCGTGATAGAAAATTCACTTAAGCTACAGTGGGAAAATTAGGAGGCAAGAGAGACGGGAATTTATTGCCTGCCTTGCAGGGTAAAAATTCCCATGGTGAAATAAAAGAAAAGTGACTTAAGTGAAATCATGGGATTTTATTGCCTGCCTTGCAGGGTAAATAATCCCATTGTCAAAGTCAAATCACTTAAGTGGATCATGGGATTTTCGGGGCTGCCTTGCAGGGTAAAGAATCCCATTGTGAAAAATTCTTAAAAATAGAATTCTATTATGCAAAAAAGTGCGACCCACCTTGGGTGAATAATAATGCATTAAATAAATATTTGTTAATATTTATTCACCCAATTTTGGCACCCAAGCTTGTGGAAAAGTCAACAAAAGCAAAGGGGAATAAATCAATTGGAAATAGAATTCTAAAATTAAATAAATTTAATTTATTTAATGCAGCCCCTTTTGAGAAGGAATTAATACTTTTTAAAGTATTAAATGATTATATTAATTCCTATTTTTAGTGGCTATGGTCAAAGCACACTGTGAAGCTTAAGTGAAGTGAAGTGTGGATGATTAAATTGAATTAATTTAATTGATTGGATGGCTGTCCTTAAACATGCTATATTTAAAAGAGAAGAGCTTGATTTTTAATTAATTAATTGCCTTTAATTGTTAGGGCAATTATTAATTATAGAATTGTGAGGGTTATATAAGCATGGGCAGCCATATGGGTGAATTATTTAATTCATAGGTAAATAATTGCAGCCAAGAGGAAAAGTGTGCCCCCATTTGAAGAAGGATTTTGCTCAGCAAGGTGGCAACAAGGCTAAAAGCTTCCGATTTGGCACATGCCTTGAAGGAGGTCGATCTTTGTCTCGCATAAGTGTTACAGGTGCTAAGGAATTCATTATAGGTGTTTTTCAAAAGAAAAGGAACTTATATCAATGTCCAATACATTGAATATTTCCTCCGAATCTGAAGGATTATCCAGATCTGCACCAATTTTGAAGAATTCCAGTCAAATAAGAAGAAAAAGAATTGTTCAGACAAAGATAGACAAAGCTATGGTGAAGAAAGATGAAAAAGAAAGCACAACAGAGTCATGCATCACTTCTAAATTTACAGATATTGGAGACATAGATCTAGGCTCGAAACCTCTTACTGAATTGATAGACAGATCCAGAGCAGGAAAGACTTCACTCATGCGTGTAGGAAAAACTTCACTCATGCATGCAGATTAAAAGTAGTGGAATTATTCAAGCTGCAACTTTTCCATCCACAGCCTAGTTGCCAGAGTTTATTATGCAGGTGCAGATCCATATCTAGATGCAGATGTAGATGCAAATCAATGTGCAAAGCCGATCCAGATCTCATAGTTGCAAAAGCTTCCGGCACAAAGGTTTCATCCTCTTGTTTCGAATGCAGCCCGTGAAGAAGTCAGTGCGTGGAAAATTCCTTCCAAGATCTTGTGCAGATGCTCCCATCTTCTAGTTGAAGCCTTCATTGAATTTTCATTCATCCGGAGTGCTTTCTAGAATTTTTAATTGCTCATATGCAATTAAAAATAAGGATGATGAGTTATCTACGGAAAACATTACATTGATGCATGTACTGGAGAAGAACTACAAAAGCTTCAAGGATAAGAACAAAGACATGTTAAAGGCAATACCCGTAATCAAATCACGGTCACTTGCTTCCAATCTGCTTTCTAGATGCTTCCAGATCCAACTTGTTGTTTCCAAATCTAGCTTGTTGTTCCCGTGTCTAGCTTGGTGAGAATCAATGATAAAAGAATCAATCGCTCTGCAGACATGAAAAAGGACAAGATTTCACCTTTCCTCTTCCTTCTTCTTTCCTCCAACAAAGTAATTAAGCAATCAATTAAATTATACAACTTAAGTGATTGGTTTAAAAGCCATTACTTGAAGAAGTCAATTACTTGGAGATAGGTGGCAAAGCGTGCAAAATAGAAGGTTCTATTTTCAGTTGCAAATCATACATGTCATGCAAAGAGGAATTCCAGGAGGGAGATTGCCAGTTGTTTCTTTTCCGACTTCCACATGTGTCAGTTCAACTAAAAGCTTCCAACTTGTAATTGCCCTCTACATTCTATAAGTAGAGGAAGAACCTTTGGGTTAAAGAATCAAAATTTGTAAGCAACAATCTTGTGTTCTAGACTTTGTGCTGAACCCCTGAGAGCAACTTGGAGCAAAGGAATACAAAGGAGTAGGTTTCCGGAGAACTTTGTGTCATGGTGTAATGTGTTTCTTGCTTTTAAATATTAGATCTCTTAAGTAAACTTTGTGTTATTTTAGATCTAGATCTAGAGCTACCTTTGTTTATAATTCCGTGTGTTCATATCTATGAAGTTTCTTCTATGTGCATGCAATTAGCTTTGATATCTACTAATTGAGATGCACATCTTCCCATTTCTTCTCTATAATTCCTTTATTTCCTTCTTCTATAAAATACTTCCTTTCTTAAACAAAGTGCTTACTTGCCGTAGAACTTCTTAGTTATGGTTCATGAACTAAGTGGTTAAAGTAAAACCCCGATAGATAATAACACATGTTTATTGACAAATCGACACGGGAGCCTCCTTTGGTTAAATGAGGGAGATTTATCTCATGACCGCCTAGGTTTGATTAGCTATGCAGAAAATCTAACCAACAGTAGTATATCTAGTACCCTTACCACTTAGTTCATTTTAATTCAACCCGAAAGGGTTTATTTAATATATATATATATATATATATATATATATATATATATATATATATATATATATATATATAAGAAAAGAGATAAGATTATCATTACTATTCACATGATTCGTAAAAAGATGACATATCAAGTACAAATAAACCCACAATCTTTCCCATTTATCAAGTTGGAGTTCATACATTGCAAGTACAATCATTTTGGACATCTTTAGTGTCAAATAACAACAATAAGCTCTATTAAAATACAACTTTCCTTTCCAACAATACATTTAAATAATGATTCATATTTCATCATAAAATATCCAGTCTCTTTGGTAAACAAAAGTAACATCATAAATAATCTTGTCTCTTTTTACCACTTACGAAGTCCATCTCGTAAAATTGCTAGCATGTGTCATTCATTCAACCGAACATGATAAGCACTAAGCATTAAAACAATGTGCTTTTAACTAACTATTTCATAAAATGAACTCTTATTTTATGAAATAGTTAAAACATTATAGAAAAACACATCATAAAGAAATAATACTATGGTCATAGAGAGAGAGAGAGATAAAGTGATAATCTATATGCTCGTTAAGAAAAGATCAATGTGTAATCAACTTCAAATTTCAACTAATGCTTTCATAGAAGAATTATTTTAGATAAATAATATTTCAACAAGATCACTAACTACATTTCATTTACATATATTTATGATTCGTCTCTTAATTAATTCCATCTAACCTAAGAAGATACTAACTCTAATATATCATAGGAATAAAACTAATTTAGATGGAACAATAATTCATATAAATTAGCATTAACCTATTTCATCCTAAATTATTAAATTCTAATCTCAATTAAACTTTATGATAAAATTTAGGATGAACCAACAACACCTTAAAGTAATAGTTTCTTATTTAAGAAACTATATCCAAGTTTAGAGTGAAACTCTAGCCTAAGTTTTTAGGATCAGCATCAACATGTTTGACAAAGGATGAATTTAAAATAACATGCACATAGAACTGTTTTCACACATTACAACAATTACCTCATTACCACTGTAACTTTCAAGGAGAAGAAAGAAGGGATTTATCAATCAACTAACGACCCTGCAATCCTTCAACATACTACAAACTGAACAGTCATCTCCCTCCACAGGAGTGATACAAGTGAGAGATGAATGAAAAGAGAGAAAGAGATTATACACTATAAATCCAAGCAAGAATGTAATAAAGACAAGTCCGGTCTTTATTCTAAATCCCAGCAGAGTTTGGATCAGGCTCGGGTTAGATAGTTGTCCCGAAAATAGAGAGAACAAAGAACAACATACATCTTCCTCTCAGAACTCAAGGGGGAATGGTTTTACAAATACCTTAACTCCCCAAATTCAGTAACCATTTCCTAATAGATATAGAAGAGAACAAAAAGAATAGCCAAGGGGTAAGTTTACCCATATTTCACATCTCAGAGGAGTAAGAGGTAACAATATCAAATAATGGTAAGGATGTGGTTTCAATACTCAATCCTTAAACATAGGTACTCTTTCCTAAGGCTGAAAAAGAACCGAAACAAATTTAATTTCTCAAGACCAAGAACACAATTAACTCCTAACAACCATTGAAGCCCAAATAGCAACTCAATATTACAATTGTTAACTGTAACATAAAGGCTATAGACCGAAAATGATATTTTCCCAACTTACAAAGGATAAACAAGAATGGTAACATGAAAACCAACAAATAAAAATGATATTCCTTCCAAAAATTAATAGCACCAATTCCAGAAGTTACTCCAGTTTCCCAAACAAATAAGAGAATGAGCATTGTTTAAGTAATTTACCCTTTTTTGGCCATGATTTTATTTTCAAAGAGACAACACACAAAGCTTACCCATCCATTGATGGTGAAACAAAAAAGGTGAGAGAAAGACTTAACAGTCGAAGCTTCCATTCGAGCAACCTCAAAACCAAGTAACTTCTCAATAATCAAGGAATAGACTACTAGATCAGGAAGAATGAACCCGACCTAGATTCAACCACAAGGAGAAAAAATGAAACAACGGGACTACAAGTCTAGTGCTCGAAGTCGAGCTCAAAAGAATAATTTCTAAACCAAAAACACTACAGTCTATTTCCTTTAAGATAGACAAGGTTGAGTTATTCAACAGTTCAACCTAAGTTACCATGTTCCTACAGTATCAACTATATATCTTACTTAAGTAAAAAGAACCAAAATTCAATAAACCATTCCATAGATCACACCAACAGGATAAAATATCAACCATGCTAAACAAATAGATTGAATTTGAGGAGATTTTTTCAACCCATTATCAGACAAGTTACTATTAGTTTTAGCATAGTTCAACAGATGTACACAAGATTCAACATGATCTCAAGTTCAACAAAAGTTAAACATGTTTCCTACCTTTTTCCAACAAAGAAACAAAACCTAAAACATATTTCTAAAATAGCAGTGAATCATACTATCCAGTTTCAAGATACCCAATAGTAGTTCTTAAGATTCAAAAACATCTCAAGTCCAAATAGAGGTTTAAGCATGATTCATTCATTTTTCCAACAAAGGAAACAAACCCATAATGTATTTCTACCATATCAGTGAATCCATACAGATAAAATACAAAGAAAATAAGTTTTGAAAGCAAGATCAAACAACACATAAAAACTCATTTGTTCCCAAGAGTAGAGTTCCTTTAATGAAGACATTTAGGAAAAAAAGTAGAACAAATTAATGGGTAGAGCCTATCATGCCTAATAGAGCTTCTTCTCAATTTGCAGATGATTTCCTAGCTAAGCCTCAATAGTCTCTTATTTTCCAAGCAATGTCAACCACCCCAATCTTTCCACTTCTTCTTATACTTCCACAGAGTCCAAAAATAGTTCAAGAATGCCAAGAATATAAATAAATAAAAAATAGAACTACTGGTTCGAAAAACTGAAAACCCCATGCAAAGAAAAAATCAAAATGAACTAAAGATCAAACAACCTTTCCAAAAACATGCCATGCATTTTTCCTAGGTGGTTTCTTTGCCAAAAATGAGATCAATAAATGTGAAGGACAATCAATTTCATTCCTATTTCTCCACATCACCGCCATCCAAGTTTAGCGAGAATTTAATTCAAAATTTGCATGCAATTTCTATTTAGTGGTGATGTAAACTAGGCATCCACTAAACTCCCAATGCCTCCACCAAAATTGGTAGTCCATAGTCATTAAAAACCAAAATCAATTCCCATTAATTCCTTGAAAACCAATGCCACCGACCTTACCAATTGCCAAGTAGTCCATAGGTACCTCCTTAGGTTAGCAATAGTTTAGGTTAGATTTTTATTAGGTTAGAAATCAACCATAGTTCCTAGGTAGGTCTTATTTACCCTAGGTTATAGTCCAAATTAAAAACTATAAAGATCATAACAACTTAGGTTAAGATAGCCACCTTGGTAATTTACTATCAGGTATACGAATCTTATACACTATACATCATTTAAACATTTAATAAGAAGGCCCAGGCCACCCTAAAGCATGTTGCCAATCAAGGATCCCTAAGAAGAATTCTTCATAATTTCAAACAAAACAAGTCCCATCCGGCTTCACCTTCCCTTTCGAATGTCAAGAAAACAAGGCGAGTAGGTAAGAAGAATCGAGGTATACCTTGAATCAATGGAATTGATCCAAGGTTTCTTGCTTACACAAGATTAATTATGTCTACACAATACAATTTCATCACCTTTTAAAAGTGAATTTCAGCTGTACAAAGAGATGAATGGCATTATCTTCAAGTAAGGTAAATCACAACTAAAGTGATCCTTTCAACAAATAATGAACTATCCATCGAAACATGATTTCCAAAAGTCATAAGAGTAATCCTTCCTAAGAAAAATCACTGTCAACATTTACAATGTTAGGAGTGGAAGTCATCACAAGAATAACCATGTCAAATATGTTACAAAAAATTAGTTGCTCATGATGAAACAAGAAAATCAAATCAAGATCACGTTGTGTTAGGGCACAAGGGCTTAGATGGAAGCTTGTTCAAGCTAGACTTTTGGACTAATCCAAGTCAGCAAATGCTTATATGCTCACAGAGGATCTCGGCATGGCGTTTTGGGGAAGATAAGATCAACTCAAACCAGGTGGAATTTCAGCTCGCCCTTACGTAAAATTTTCATCAACTCAGCTTAATGTTCGACTCATCACAAAAGGTGTTGAAATTGGTAGACAAGCTTAGAGAAAACAAAATGATTGTAGGTGATGCATGAATTTCAGTTTTAACCATCTACAACAAAAAAATTGATTGAAGAGCCAAGAAGGGTGGCTTAGTAGGGAAATATCAAACTTGGAAGTGAATAGAGTGATATGTGGTATCTTGGTGGGCTCGTGAGAAGAGTTTGAGAGGCCAAACTATGTTGACGAATGGTGAGATATTGGCTGAGTTGTTCTTGCAATGGTGAGTACACAACGTGGGAGCTCGGAATCATGAAATGAGCTAGGCAGAGAGTGAGCTTTCTTAGTAAAGTGGGTTGATACATGGCCAAGTTGTAGAGTCGGGATACCTCGATGGAGTCACAAGAGGAGCTCGGTATATAACCAAGTCAGCTAGTGGGCCAACTCAACTCAATGAGTCGCGCTAGTGGTGGAGCACGGGCATATCAAACCAGCCCAGATGAACATGAGCTATGCAGTAGAGTTTGAGCTAAGATTTGGAACATTGCAAAGTATAACGAGCTAAGCTCATAGATTAGATGGTGACGAACTCACCTTGAAGCTGGTGGGAAAATGAATACACCATGTAAGGTGAGTCATGAGTCATCATGTAGAACCATGCAAAGAATATGAGCTTGACTTAGTGTTGGACCTTGGAGCTCAGTCGGGCCATAAGAATAGCTCATAGGCTGAGCTATGAGATGATGAGGATGGTAAACCCATGAGTTGAACCATGCACATAGAAAATCAACATGGAGATCATGGAAAATGTGAGACAAAGATGAGTTTGGAGTTATGAAGTGAGTTAAATGGAGGATGAATTACTTGGTGAGTTTGCAGAACTCGCCAATCCATGTAAGGGTCATTTGGGCTCGTTGGTCGATGTGTGCAGGTAAGAGGAGCTCAGTTTATAGTTGGAGCTCGGTCAATGGAGGAGCTTGATTCAAAGTGAGCTCATCTTGGTACGACATAGAGGAACTCGACCCCAACTTGGTGAGTTGGCTTGGCAAGCCAACCACCGAGTTGGGCTCTTTTTGGCCTTTTCCTCATGATTCCCCCCTTCAGCACAAACCGGTCAACAGGGGGGCCCACCAAAAATAGTAATTAAATTAATATTTTTATTTTAATATTTTATTAATAATATTTATTATTATTATTTAAATATTCTTTTAATTAATTATGAAGAATAAGTCAAACTGGGCATTAATGACATATGATGGAACCTTCTCAAGCGGTTGAACCGACTATAATAAATGAACCATCATGTACCTTCAATTTAGGAAGGGAATTTATGAATCCTCTCTCTCTCTGAATTTCTTATATAAATGTAAGTTGGAAGCTCATTCCAAGGGGTTCCAACAGTCGGACATGTTGAACAGTTAGATATATGAGATAAGTGAAATGTTTTCAAGAGTCCTCTCTCTTACGCAAGTATTTCTTGTATGTTGAGGGAAATTTCAAGCCTCCTTTCCAACATTGTAATGGAAACCATTACCTCTTCTTAATATATTATGCATTGTGCACATTGTTGAAGTAAAAAACTGTGTATTTTGTGACTAATCCTGGTCCTTTCATCCTTCTATACTTCTTTGTGCCTTTTCTCATGCTTTGCAGTACACTATGCAAGTTCAAGTTTTTATTGCAAGTTCTTGGAGCTCTGTGTGTAACATTCCCAATTTAAGACTTTAGAAACAAGGATTTTTTTATACATAATATTCTCTATTCTAAATAATCATAATTTAGAACACACATTCCATGCCAATTAATCTCGTAAAAGATAACCATATGCACATTTGTAAATGACTTGGTGAGATACCGATCTCTCATTTCATGACCCGATTAACAACTAATCTCTCATGTTACTTGAGCATTGAATACTTTATGTATACCTAGTATACTTGGCAATCTTACCCTGTTATGGGTACTAAGTGTTCTATTTAAGAAACCTATCTGAATATTTGTTACCAATATTCATCTGAAATCACATTCCTTAAACTAGGTGACATAGGAAAATGCAACCAGCAGCTTGCGATACTTGGCCAAAGATTTCCAACATACTGTTTATGTTACTATTCCTAGATGACATACTCATCTAAACAAAATACATCCTTCACCCCACTCCTCTGTTATCTAGAATGGTCTTCATTGACTTCATTCAATCCACTTGTCCAAGGTTTGACCCTAACACAAGTTAGTGATATAATTTAGAATAGGGAGTCACTCACGATGACCTAGGGTATATAGACATACCATATCGACCTAAGTCGATTGGATGTGCCTAGTTATCCTAAATCATTGTGAGACATTTCCTTTGCTAGATCACAACTCTAAACTGTCCTAGACAGAAACTAAGTTCAAGTCCAAGTTTGGGTAGGTCTAGATGAACCAATGTTGAAGGGTGTTGCAACATGTCAATTGCAACCCTGTATCCTTGTGAAGACCCAAGTCATCAAAAAGGTACAGATCTCATTGTTGCGTGTGCCAAAACCACTAGAACCACTTCATCTTGATGTACACACCTCAAGAGATAATTTCCAATTAATTAGCTTAGGATCAAGATTCGATTATAACAACCTTACATAACCCTAATTCCAACAACCTTAAAGGTTTCCATCCCCATTTGAGTTGGTTAACTAATATGGAACTTCAAAGACTAATGATTTCTTTATGTTCAATTAACTTTTTGCTTAACGTTCAATTAATTGAAAACAGAATCAAAGCATCTATCAAATGATCTAATTAATGTGTCTCAACCATTCAAGGAATGTATAAGAACCAAAATAGGTTTCGATATAAAAGACTTCATACCTATGAAGTCTAAATGGTTATCGAACCCGTATATCATTAGTTTATTTTGCATCCTTTTTAGAAGAGGAGAACCTTCCTCATTATGGTTAAGTATTAGGGTTTATTATACCCATATCCAATTTACACATCCTGACATTATAGCTACACATTCATAACATCATAATCAACCATTCAAGATTAAGTAAGGAACATTAATACATACAACTTAGTAAGTTGCATTAAAGTAAGGGAATTTGTACTAATTCCCATTTATCTAGACAATTTACTGACATCAGGAATAAGGATCCAATCAGATATAAATAACAACATCAAGGATAAGATTACAAATTTTCCTTCTTATTATGAACAAGAGAATAGACTTAATCAAGGTTCAAGTAACCTCGGTATTTTTAATTCATCCAAATAAAATACACATCTTACAAAACTATACATTATTGACATATTTCATGTCAAAAACATCAAGATATTTTAGATTACAACTTTTCTTCCTTCAATACATTTCAATAATAACTCAAAATTCTCTATAATGGTCCAGAATTTTAATTCAACCAATACATCATAAAATTTATTTCCTTCCTTTATCACTTACGAAGTCCATCTGTAAATTTTTCTAGCACGGGTCAGTTCATTGAACTAAGCATGATAAGCACTAAGCATTAAAATGAAATGCTTTCAACTAACTATTTCATTAAACCAACTCTGCTTTAATGAAACAATGTGGTCAAGCTAGATAAATAAATCATAGCAATAACAACATTAAAGAAGAACAATTAATCATTTGAATAACATTCAAAGAAATGTCATGAGGTAATCTACAATCTAAAACATGTTATCAGATAAATACCGTTCCATCCAATACACTTATCCATATCAAATAAAAGTAATTTCTAATTATTTCCTTCACAAATCATCTTAATTTAGAAATACAAATGCAAATAAGAGTCTCACACATCAGATGTGGCATCCTAATCCCAAATGCAAGGCATAGCCTAATTTATCAAGTTAGACCAAATATCAACATTAAGATAGAATTTACTCAATGTACAACATCTCACATTATTCTTCTATCTCAATTATTAAAAGCCTTAACACAAGTCAAGAGAACAAGCAAGTAGCAATGACGACTACTCAAGACATTAAGGATAGTAGTGCAACTGATCCAAATAAATCAATGACCAGATTTACCCAAAAGAAGAACAACTGAGATGAAACAATAAGAGCTTCCTAAATAATTCAGTTAGCCCAAATCCCATACACAACTTTAGAGAAGAGAACACAACCCATAACATCCTATTATATCTAAAGGCAGTGGTTAGGCTTTGCCTTAAAGATGGAAGGAGTCAAATGCCATGATCAGAAGGGAACTCAAACATTCTAACACACGGGAAGAAGGTCACAAAGGACAATGCAAGGCCTTCACTACTTCCCAAAATCCTTAAAAAAGAAAATGCAGAAGAAGAGATCAACAAAATGTGTGATTGCTGTGATTAGAACAGAATTTAACATGTTTTCCCATCATGGAAAACCAATGACTGAGACATTAAACCAGATCAAAAGGAGATGCAATGAAAAAGTTACAAAATGCCATGTGGGCAATTACAGTCCCAACAGTCACTCAAGGATGTTAAAATTTCAGTCAAGGTCCACAGTCTGACCAATTCCTCCAATGATGGAAATAAAACAATCAGCGAGACAAACTCTCAAATGAGTCCTCATAGAGGTGAGAGAAATATATCTTTTGAAAGGACAGAGAAGGTTCCTACATGATTTAATTCCAAGAAGGTACAACCCAAAATCGTCATAGCTTAGCTATAGGCATACAACTATCAACAAATTTATTCCCTCAAATCTTGCTCAGAGATCAAAGAATGAAAGAGTCCAGAAAACCCCATATTCAAAACCGGTTTCCATAGTTCAAAAACAAGAAATGACAACTGTATGTTTAAGGATCATCCTTAATGTTCATGACATCCCAATCAAGAGGGTTTTAACAAGTTTACCCCAGCAAGATACTCAAGAGGTCAATCTAGTTAAAGGATAGTTAAACAAAAACCAATAACATCTACGTCGATAGAGAAGAAGATAGCAAGAACAAAGCAAAGAAAGCTCAAACATAGCTACAAGGAAAACCCAACGTCATCTCCAACAAAGCTGAACCTCAACACGTTCCCAACTAATAGAATCTAACCTCGAACATTTAGTTCAAGACTCGAGAAATTTAAGAAACCCAAGTACTCATAAAAATAAAAATGAAGACTTGAAACACATAAATCCCAAGCTCGAATGCCTCAAAATCAAAGTGCCCAGGAAAGAAATAACCCATAGTTTCCTTATAAGAACAAAATTCAAGTACCCCATTTAAACTAAAAAGTTTAAAAAGTAATAAAACCTTCAATCTTGTTTCTATAAAAGAAGAACCCAAAAAGAAAACAAAGATTCCAAACATTACATAATTGTCAGCTTCCATTGCAGATCGAATCCGAAGAAAGAGATAGAGTATATAGAGATTTCAAGAAGAAGGAATGCATTACTATTTCAATAAACAAATTCGAGCTAATACAACTCGGAGCAATGCAAGCATGCATATTCCTATAATTCCAACAGGAGAATTATAACTTCCACAAAACCAAGAAGCTACAACGAAGGTATACTTTTACATTCTGTAACCCAAGCTACAGCTTGGTTCAAAACTTAAAGACACATATCATTTCCATAACCCATTTTCAAATAGATAAGAAAGAATCACACATGTACTTCATTACTTATATCACCACAAGATTTAAGGTGAAATTCAACAACAAATAACCAAGAAAGCAATACAATGACTTCCTTTCCAAGTAGAGATTCCTCAATCAAAGAACATAGAATTATTCAAGAAAGGAAACCAAATAACCATCACAGAAATAAAAACCCAATTATCTCAAGAGAGAAAAGTTGTTTTAATGAAGAAACTTAGAGAAAAGCAGAGAAGCTTAATGGATAGAGCCTATCATGCCTGATAGTGCTTCTGTCTGTTTGAAGAAGATTTCCAGCCAAGCCTTCACAACTCCCTCTTCTCCAAACAAAATCAACAACCAGAAAATTCTTCCTCAAATGCCTCATATACTTCCATTGGATCAAAAATAGTCCAAGAGAGTTAAAAATAGAAACAAACTGAAAGTAGAATTGTTGGTTCGAAGAACCAGATAGCTCCAAGAGAGAAAAATCAGAATGCATGAAAGACCAAACAACTCCCAAAAATCCGCTCGCATGGTTTCCAAGGTGGTTTGCTTGCCAAAAATGATGAAAATTAATGTCATTAATTCCTAGTCTCCCACTTAAATCTCCACGCCACCGCCATCATAAATTGGTGAGTCCAATTTCAAAAAGAACATGCATTGTTAAATTTAGAGATGGTGTCGATAGATCACCTCTAAATTCCATTCCCTATCAAACTGACAGTACATAATGATTTAAATTTAAAAATCAAATCAAATAAAATACTTAGGAACCATTTCCATGCCTTCAACTTGCCATACTACCCCCCCTTAGGTCCACTTCTATCCTCACATTAGTTTAGGATAGGTATCATTAGCTTAAGGTATGACCTTAGGTTAGTTTAAAAATATTTACCTTAGGTAATTTTCCACCTTAGGATAGGTCATTCTTTCTACTAATGTAGTATTAGGTAATAGGTTAGAAATATACCTATTATCACCTTAGGTTGTTTCCAATCCCTAACTTAGAAAACATGCAACTTAGGTTAGGATGCAACAAGATTAGCATACACATAGACATAAGGTAGGTCTAGTTTACCTTAGGTTATAATCCCGTTAGGATAGATCTTATAGATCTAGGACTTAGGATTTACCCTCAATAGTCCTGAAGTAGGCCTCTTTCCAACTTACGTCATTCAATGTTCTAGAGAAGTTGACAAGAAGATATGAGCACATAACTTCCAGCAGAATGCATAACATGAACTTTCAAGAAGATCAATGAAATTGTAATCCTACAAAGGCTCAGTCCTTTATTTCCTTCAACCTTTGAATGTTAGTTTTCCGTAAAGATCGGGTAATATGAATTAAAACATACCTTGGATCAATGGCCTCATTATTATATAGAGGTAAATTTGTAAACAACTTTACCAATTTACAACCTCAAACAAAATGGATTCCTTGCAAGCAACAATATTTCAACAATTGAATCCAAGAAGAGAAACAATTTATCCATGTCAAACATGATTTCAATAGTCAAAAGAATACACCTTCCTAGGAAAAATCACATGTCAATGCTTGCATTGCAAAGAGGAGAAGTTAAAAATTTATCATAGGTGTTACATACTTCCCTTCTAAAAAGAATCATCGTCCGATGATTAACTTATTTAAAAAAATTACATCAAGGACAATCCATTTATTATCTTTCTTTTCACATGATCAAACATTTTTGGATTTTAAATTTTTTCAAAATTAGATTTTAAATGATAAGCTACATGGTTGATTAGTTTAACAATTTCAAAAGGTCCCACATAACGAGGTGATAACTTGGTAACCTTGCTAAAAGTTATAGAAAACTTTTGGTTTAACCCGAAGAAAGACCTTCTCACCAAGTTCAAATTTCCTATCAACCCGCTTCAAGTCAGCATAACTCTTTTTCCTATCTACTGCTTCTTTCAAGCATTCATGAATCATTTTAACTTGCTGTTCCATTTCCGTAAGGATTTCAGGTCCAATTACCTCCCTATCCTCAATGCTGTCCCAACTCATAGGGGTTCTGCATTTCCTTCCGTATAATGCTTCGAAAGGTGTCATCTTTAGAGATGCATGATATGTGTTATTATATGCAAACTCAACTAATGGAAGGTACTCTTCCCATTTATACTACTGATCCATACAATACATTCTTAACATATCTTCTAAAACTTGATTAACTCTTTCAATTTGTCCATCCGTTTCTGGATGATACACAGAACTGAAATTTAGCTTAGTTCCTAAAGTTGTGTTAAGTGTTTTCCAAAACCTTGAAGTCATTCTTGGATCTCTATCAGATATGATTAATTTAGGTACTCCATGTAATCTGAAAATCTCATGAACAAACCTTTTTGCTAAAATAGGTGAATCATCTTTAAGATTACCAAAGTAATAAAGTGTGCTACTTTGGTTAGTTTATCAACAACAACCAGAATAACATCATGCTTATTTCTTGACATAGGAAACCCTTGTACAAAATCCATGCTTATCACTTGCCATTTGTACTGTGGTATGCTGTGAGGATACAATAAACCAACTGGATGCATATGTTCAGCTTTAACACGTTGACATTCTAAGCAATGTGTCACAAACTCAATTACGTCCTTTTTCATCCCCTTCCAGAAATATTGTTGTTTTATATCAGCAAGCATCTTTGTAATACCAGGGTGTCCAAAAAAGGTGAATTGTGAAATTCAACTAATAATTTCTTTCTTAAATCCTTTAGCAAAGGTACGTAAACCCTGTTTTCAAATCGTAAGATTCCTTCATTATCAAAGTGAAAACCTTTATATCTCTCATCATTTGGATTTGTAATAAGTGTTGTTTTATTTGTTGAAAATAAGAATTAGATTCCATAACGATCTTTACTTCATCTTTAAATTGAGTTCTAAATGTTATAAGAGCAGAAATGTGCTTCCTATGACTTAGAGCATCAACCACCCTATTCTCCTTACCTTTCATGTAACTTATGTCAAATTCATATTGAGATAAAAACTCTAACCATCTTCACTATCTTGCATTCATATTTGGTGAGTAAAAATATACTTCAGTCCAAGATGATTATTTTTAATTCAAAAGGTTTACTAGATCTAGATCACGTGGAGCATAATTCAGCTCACGTGAGCATAATTAACTTAAGTTTTCTACTTTCATAAGCTATGACATGATCATTTTGTAACAAAATACCTCAAATACCTTCCTGGATGCATCCATTACAACCAGTAAAGTCTCTATTAGGGTCAGGTACAACCAAAATAGGTGCTAAAGTTAACTAATCCTTCAAATTTTTAAATGCAGATTCACATTTCTCATTCCATACAAATTTCTTATCCTTTTTCTACAATGAAGTTATGGGTGCAACAAGTTTGGAGAAATCTTTAAAAAATTTCTTATAGTAATCAACAAGACCCATAAAGATTCTAACTTCATGTACATTCTTTGGTGCAGGCCACTCAATTATAGATACAATTTTAGAAGGATCTACAACGATTCCATCTTTTTTTATAACATGACCGGAATAGTGCACTTTCGTGTCATAAAAATAACATTTAGAAAACTTACCAAATAACTATATTTTCTCAAGATTTCCAAAAATATATTCAAATGCTCATGGTGTTCCTCAAAAATTATAGAGTATATGAGAATATCATCTAGGAATACAAGCACAAATCTGTCCAAGTATTCTTGAAAAATATTGTTCATTAAATTCATAAAATCTGCAGGTGCATTTGTTAATCCAAAAGGTAAAACTGTGAACTCATAGTGCCCATACCTTGTTCTAAAAGTTGTTTTATGAATTTCCTCATCCTTAATTTGTAACTGATGATATCCTAATTGAAGATCTATCTTAGAATATACCGATGCTCCACGCATCTGATCAAATAAATCATCAATTCTAGGAAGTGGATATCTATTTTTAATTGTTGCCTTGTTTAACATTTTGTAATCAATACACAACCTAAGTGTTCCATCTTTCTTTTCACAAAAATTATTGGTGCTCCCAAGGTGAAACACTTGGTCTAATCAATCCTTTAGACAAAATTTCTTGCAACTGTGCCTTAAGCTCTACCAATTCAATAGTAGTCATCCGATAAGGTGCCTTAGAAATAGGTTTAGTTCTAGGTTTGATTTCAATTGTGAAGTCAAATTCCCTTTTGGGTGGAAGACCTAGTAATTCCTCTAGAAACACATCACTGTAATTTCATAATAGTGGGTAACATTCTAAGAGATCACTATTTTCTTTAGTAGATTCTGAAATTTTTACTGCATACAAGATACAACCCTTATTTTTGGCCTTTTTAAGTTGCATAGCCGACAATTTCCTAACTAAAATTTCACGCTTCACACCCTGAATCTCTGTTGTTTTCTACAAGTCATCTAAACAACTAATATATTTTTCAAAACAGTCCACTTTTGCTTTATGCTTAGCTATCCAATTAACACCTATGATTACATCATAAGACCCCAAAGGAGCAACATAAATATCAACTTCTGTGGAAAAACTAGGTAAGTCAAGGACTGCTCCAAAAAGACACATACTAACTGTATGAACAACATTATTCCCATAATGTACCATCCATGATTTATCCATTTTTCCAACTTTTCTTTTTAATTTTGATGCTAATTTACTAGAAATAAAACATTTAGTAGCTCATGTATCAAAAAGAATAGTTACAGGTATGTCAAATAACTTACCCGAAACTTCTATGGGTGTGACTTGATTTTCAACTTGTTTGTCAGCTACTGCAACATGTATCTTGTGCTGCTGGTTATGGTCATCCTTTTTCAAATGACATTGGTTTGTGTAATGGTCCTTGCCACAATTGTAACATCATCCTATCGGTCCCTTTTAGGCTCAAATTTATTCCTAGCCTTAAAGTTATCATTCTGACCTCCATAGGACTTCTATCCATTATTATTATTCTTGACAAAGTTATTACGTACATTAGCAACAGGCTTATTCATTACTTGTTTTCTTATTATTATTATCAGTAGAGAACTTACTTTTCATACCAAACTTCTTCCATGGTCCTTTCTTAGGTGCAGAGATGATGAAGAGGAGTTGGGAACTTTCTTTCTTACTTCCTCCTTATGAGTAGAAATTTCCTTTAATTTTTGTTCCTACCTTATGGATTTTTCAACAACCCCTTCCATAGTGGTTGGGATGTGAACATCTACCTCTCCCCCTATAATGGGATTCAATCCCATGATAAACTTTTGTATCTTGAACTTCTTGTCAGTTTGATACTAAGGTACATACTTAAGGAGTTTACTAAACTGATCCCAGTAATCTATTACTATTAATTTTCTTTGGGTTAAGTTTTGAAACTCAATCATTTTCTGATCATAGTAAAGTTGTGGTAGACATTTTTGCCTAAAATAACTTTTAAATTGATCCCAAGTAATATTAGTTTCATTAATGTTCAACTCAGCCTTACGGCTATCCCACCATGAAGATGCTTCATGGGAAAGCTGATATGCTCCCCATATTTCCTTTGTTTCCTCTGAGAAGTTCCTTATTGCAAAGTAATTCTCCATTTCGCTGAGCCAATTCTCAGCTCCATCTCCTAATATGGTTCCATCAAACTTAGGTGGACTTATCCTTTTTATATCATTAGTGAGTTCAACTGCCAGTCTTGCCTTTTTATTTTCTGGCTGATCCAACATGTTTACATTGTTATTATCAACACCCAAATTTCCCAAATTGGCATTTTCCACAGGAGGTGGCTGATTGTTATTACCAACATCTTCTTCCTCCTCATTTCCCATTACTTGTTGTTCAAGTACAGTCAAACAATCTCTTGTGTCCAACAAGGTAGTAAGGATCTCATTGAGTTTTTGGGCAGTTGCTACTTCTCCACCAGGTGGTGGGTTGTTTGCAACATTTCCTCTTGTCCTAACCATTTTCTGTTAACAAGAAAATTTAAGTTTTATCAGATTATGGACATAATAGGTCAAGATCTGTAAACCTTTAGCTCTGATACTAAGATGTAATATTCCCAATTTAAGACTTTAGAAACAAGGAAATTTTTTTTATACATAATGTTATCTATTATAAATAATCATAACTTATAACAAACATTCCATTCTAATAAATCTCATAATAGATAACCATATGCAGCTATAAATGACTTGATGAGCTACCGATCTCTCATTTCATGACTCGATTAACAACCGATCTCTCATGTTACTTAAGTATTGAATACTTTATGTATACCAAGTATACTTGGTTCTCTTACCCTGTTCTGGGTACTGAGTGTTCTATTTAAGAAACCTATCTAAATATTTGTTACCAATATTCATTTGAAATCACATTCCTTAAACTAGGTGACATAGGAAAATGCAACCAGTAAGCTTGCGATACTTTGGCCAAATATTTCCAACATACTGTTCATGTTACTATTCCTAGACGACATACTCATCTAAACAGAATACGTCCTTCACCCCACTCCTCTATTATCTAGAATGGTCTTCACCGACTTCAGTCAGTCCACTTGTCCAAGGTTTGACCCTAACATAGGTTAGTGATATAATTTAGAATAGGGAGTCACTCACGATGACCTAGGGTATATAGACATACCCTATCGACCTAAGTCGATTGGATGTGCCTAGTTATCCTAAATCATTGTGAGTCATTTCCTATGCTAGATCATAACTCTAAACTGTCCTAGAGAGAAACTAAGTTCAAGTCCAAGTTTGGGTAGGTCTAGATGAACTAATGTTGAAGGGTGTTGCAACATGTCAATTCTGACCTTGTATCCTGTGAAGACCCACGTCTTCACCTGAATCTATAGTTGGTGTGTGCCAAAAGCGGAGAACCACTTCATCTCGACGTACACACCTCAAGAGATCATTTCCACTTAATTAGCTTAGGATTAAGATTTAGATTATAACAACCTTACATAACCCTAATTCCAACAACCTTAAAGGTTTCCATCCCCATTTGAGTTGGTTAACTAATATGGAACTTCAAAGACTATTCATTGCTTTATGTTCAATTAACTTTTTGCTTAACGTTCAATTAATTGAAAACAAAATCAACATCTATCAAATGATCTAATTAATGTGTCTCAACCATTCAAGGAATGTATAAGAACAAAAAAAGTTCGATATAAAAGACTTCATACCTATGAAGTCTAAATGGTTATCGAACCCATATATAATTAGTTTATTTTGCATCCTTTTTAGAAGAGGAGAACCTTCCTCATTATGGTTAAGTATTAGGGTTTATTATACCCATATCCAATTTACACATCCTGACATTATAGCAACACATTCATAACATCATAATCAACCATTCAAGATGAAGTACAAAACATCAATACATACAACTTAGTAAGTTGCATTAAAGTAAGGGATTTGTACTAATTCCCATTTATCTAGACAATTTACTGACATCAGGAATAAGGATCCAATCATATATAAATAACAACATCAAGGATAAGATTACAGATTTTTCCTTCTTATTATGAGCAAGAGAATAGAATTAATCATGTTTAAGTAACCTCGTTATTTTTAATTCATCCAAATAAAATACACATCTTACAAAACTATACATTCTTGACACATTCCATGTCAAAAAATCAAGATATTTTAGATTACAAATTTTCTTCCTTCAATACAATTCAATAATAACTCAAAATTCTCTATAATGGTCCAGAATTTTAATACAACCAATACATCATAAACTTTATTTCCTTCCTTTATCACTTACGAAGTCCATCTGCAAAGATTTCTATGACTTTCAAGTTAGTTCATTGAACTGAGCATGATAAGCACTAAGCATTAAAATGAAATGCTTTCAACTAATTGTTTCATTAAACCAACTCTGCTTTAATGAAACAGTGTGGTCAAGTAGACAAATAAATCATAGCAATAACAACATTAAAGAAGAACAATTAATCATTTGAATAACATTCAAAGAAATGTCATGAGGTAATTTACAATCTAAAACATGTTATCAGATAAATACCATTCCATCGAATACACTTATCCATATCAAATAAAAGTAATTTCTAATTATTTCCTTCACAAATCATCTTAATTTAGAAATAGAAATGGAAATTTAGAGTCCCACACATCAGATGTGACATCCTAATCCCAAATGCAAGGCATAGCCTAATTTATCAAGTTAGACCAAATATCAACATTAAGATAGAATTTATTCAATGTACAACATCTCACATTATTCTTCTATCTCAATTATTAAAAGCCTTAACACAAGTCAAGAGAACAAGCAAGTAGCAATGACGACTACTCAAGACATTAAGGATAGTAGTGCAACTGATCCAAATAAATCAATGACCAGATTTACCCAAAAGAATAACTACGTGATGAATAGTAAAAGCTTCGAAATAATTCCATTAGCCCAAATCCCATACACAAATTTAGAGAATAGAACACAACCCATAACATCCTATTATTTCCAAAGGCAATGGTCAGGATTCACCTTAAAGATTGAAGAAGGAGTCAAATGCCATGATTAGAAGGGAACTCCAACATTCTAACACATGGGAAGAAGGTCACAAAGGACAATGCAGGCCCTTCACTACTTCCCAAACTCAAAAAAGAAAATACACAGAAGAAGAGATCAAAAAAATGTGTGATTGCTGTGATTAGAATAGAATTTAACATAATTTTACATCATGGAAAACAATTTTGAGACATTAAATGAGATCAAAAGGAGATGTAATGACAAAAGTTACAAAATGCCATGCAGGCAATTACAATCCCAACAGTCACTCAAGGATGTTAAAATTTCAGTCAAGGTCCACAGTCTGACCAATTCCTCCAATGATGGAAATAAAACAATTAGCGAGACAGACTCTCAAATGAGTCCTCACAGAGGTGAGAAAAATATCTTTTGAAAGGACAAAGAAGGTTCCTACACGATTCGATTCCAAGAAGGTACAACCCAATATCATCATAGATTAGCTGGTGTACAACTATCAACAAATTTGTTCCCTCAAATCTTGCTCATAGATCAAAGAATGAAAGAGTCTAGAAAACCCCATATTCAGAACCAGTTTCCATAGTTCAAAAACAAGAAACGAAAACCGAACATTAAACGACCATCCTTAATGTTCATGACATACCAATCGGGGAGGGTTTTAATAAGTTTACCCCAACAAGATAATCAAGAGGTCAATCCAGTTAAAGGATAGTTAAACAAAAACAAAAATAATCTACGTCGATAGAGAAGAAGACAACAAGAACAGAGCAAAGAAAGATCAAACATAGCTACAAGGAAAACCCAACATCATCTCTGACAAATTTGACCCTCAACACGTTCCCAAACAACATGATCTCACCTCTGAACTTTTAGTTCAGTACTCGAGAACCTTAAAAACCGAGTACTCATAAAAAATCAAAATAAAGACTTCAAACATAGAAATCCCAAGCTCGAATGCCTCAAAATCAAAGTTCCCAAGAAATGAATAACCCATAGTTTCCTTAGAAGAACCAAATTTGAGTACCCAGTTTAAACTGAAAAGTTTAAAAAGTAATAAAACCTTCAATCTTGTTTCTATACAAGAAGAACCCAAAAAGAAAATAGAGATTCCAAACATTACATAACTACCAGCTTCCATCGCAGACTGAATCCGAAGAACAAATAGAGTATATAGAGAGTTCAAGAAGAAGGCACACATTACTATTTCAATAAAAAATTCAAGCTCACACAACTCAGAATCCAAGCATGCATATTCCTACAATTCCAACAGGAGAATTATAACTTCCACAAAACCAAGAAGCTACAACGAAGGTATACTTTTACATTCTGCAACCCAAGCTACAACTTGGTTTAAAACTTAAAGACACATATCATTTCCATAACCCATTTTCAAACAGATAAGAAAGAATCATGCATGTACTTCATTACTCATATCACCACAAGATTTAAGGTGAAATTCAACAACAAATAACCAAGAAAGAAACACAATGACTTCCTTTCCAAGTAGAGATTCCTCAATTAGAGAATATAGAATTATTCAAGAAAGGAAACCAAATAACCATCACAGAAATAAAAACCCAATTATCTCAAGAGAGAAAAGTTGTTTTAATGAAGACACTTAGAGAAAAGTAAATAAGCTTAATGGATAGAGCCTATCATGCCTGATAGTTCTTCTGTTTATTCGAAGAATATTTCCAGCCGAGCCTTCACAACTCCCTCTTCTCCAAACGAAATCAACAACCAGAAACTTCTTCCTCAAATGCCTCATATACTTCCATTGGATCAAAAATAGTCCAAGAGAGTTAAAAATAACAACAAACTGAAAGTAGAGAACGCTGGTTCAAAGAACCAGATAGCTCCATGCAGAGAAAAAATCAGAATGCATGAAAGACCAAACAACTCCCAAAAATCTACTCGCATGGTTTCCAAGGCAGTTTGCTTGCCAAAAATGATGACAATTAATGTCATTAATTCCCATTCTCTTGCCTAAATCTCCATGCCACTGCCATCCAAAATTGGTGAGTCCAATTTCAAAAAGAACATGCATTGTTAAATTTAGAGATGGTGCCAACTAGGATCACCTCCAAATTCCATGCCCTGTCAAATTGATAGTACATAATGATTTAAATTTGAAAATAAAATCAAATAAAAGACTTAGGAACCATTGCCATGCCTTCAACTTGCCATACGACCCCCTTAGGTCCCCTTCTATCCTCACATTAGTTTAGGATAGGTATCATTAGCTTAAGGTATGACCTTAGGTTAGTTTAGAAAATATTTACCTTAGGTAATTTTCCACCTTAGGATAGGTCATTCTTTCTACTAATGTAGTATTAGGTAATAGGTTAGAAATATACCTATTATCACCTTAGGTTGTTTCCAAATCCCTAACTTAGAAAACATGTAACTTAGGTTAGGATGCAACAAGATTAGTGTACACATAGACATAAGGTAGGTCTAGTTTACCTTAGGTTAGAATCCTATTAGGATAGATCTTATAGATCTAGGACTTAGGCTTTACCCTCAATAGTCTTGAAGTAGGCCTCTTTCCAACTTACGTCATTCAACATTCTGGAGAAGTTGACAAGAAGATCTGAGCACACAACTTCAAATAGAATGCATAGCATGAAATTTCAAGAAGATCAATGAAATTGTAATCCTACAAAGGCTCAGTCCTTTATTTCCTTCAACCTCTGAATGTCAGTTTTCCATAAAGATCAGGTAAGAAGAATTAAAACATACCTTGGATCAATGGAATTGATCCAAGGTCTCATTATTATATAGAGGTAAATTTGTAAACAAATTTACCAATTTACCACCTCAAACAAAATGGATTCCTTGTAAGAAACAATATTTCAACAATTGAATCCAAGAAGAGAAACAATTCATCCATGGAAAAAATTATTTCAATAGTCAAAAGAATACACCTTCCTAGGACAAATCACATGTCAACGCTTGCATTGCAAAAAGGAGAAGTTAACAATTTATCATAGGTGTTAAATACTTCCCTTCTAAAAAGAATCATCGTCTTGATGATTAACTTATTTAAAAAAATTACATCAAGAAAAATCCATTTATTATCTTTCTTTTCACATGATCAAACATTTTTGGATTTTAATTTTTTCCAAAATCAACATTTACGTAGTTGTTTATTTCAAACAATGAAATATCTATCCATAACTGGTAGATTTATTGTCATAAAAGAATAAAATCACAAATTTTTATCAGTCAACAAAATCAATTTTGTCCAAATAAATATGGAAAAGTAGTTTTCATGTCTTCCATATTTTCCCATGTTGCACTATCCTCGTTAAACTGGTCCCACTGGACCTTACATTGACTTATTTCATGATTTATTAAGTGCAACCTGGTGAGTTTTGGCACTTGAATAGGCTTAACCACAACTATTCCCGGGTCTTGGACCTATAAGGAATTCCAATTTAACACATGTGATAAATCTGAAATGTATTTCTTAAGTAAAGAAATAAGGAAAACATCATGCATTTATGAAAAAGCAATGGGTAATGCTAAATGATAAGCTACATGGTTGATTACTTTAACAATTTCAAAAGGTCGCACATAACGAGGTGATAACTTGGTAACCTTGCCAAAAGTTATAGAACACTTTTTCGGTTTAACCCGAAGAATGACTTTTTCACCAACTCAAATTTCTTATCAACTCGCTTCAAGTCAACATAACTCTTTTGCCTATCTGCTGCTTCTTTCATGCATTCACGAATCATTTTAACTTGCTCTTCCATTTCCGTAAGGATTTCAGGTCTAATTACCTCCCTATCCTCAATGCTATCCCAACTGATAGAGATTCTACATTTCCTTCCGTATAATGATTAGAAAGGTGCCATCTTTAGAGATGCGTGATATGTGTTATTATATGCAAACTCAACTAATGGAAGGTACTATTCCCATTTATATTGCTGATCCATATAATACATTCTTAACATATCTTCTAAAACTTGATTAACTCTTTCATTTTGTCCATCCGTTTCTTGATGATACATAGTTCCTAAAGCTGTGTTAAGTGTTTGCCAAAACCTTGAAGTCATTCTTGGATCTCTATCAGATATGATTAATTCAGGTACTCCATGTAATATGAAAATCTCATGAACAAACCTTTTTGCTAAAATAGGTGAATCATCTTTAAGATTACCAACAATAAAGTGTGCTACTTTGGTTAGTTTATCAACAACAACTAGAATAACATCATGCTTATTTCTTGACATAGGCAACCCTTGTACAAAATCCATGCTTATCACTTGCCATTTGTACTGTGGTATGCTGTGAGGATACAATAAACCAACTGGATGCATATGTTCAGCTTTAACACGTTGACATTCTAAGCAATGTGTCACAAACTCAATTACGTCCTTTTTCATCCCCTTCCAAAAATATTGTTGTTTTATATCAGCAAGCATCTTTGTAATACCAGGGTGTCCATAAAAGGTGAATTGTGAAATTCAACTAATAATTTCCTTCTTAAATCCTTTAGCAAAGGTACGTAAACCCTGTTTTCAAATCCTAAGATTCCTTCATTATCAATGTACAAACCTTTATATCTCTCATCATTTGGATCTACAGTAAGTGTTGTTTTATTTGTTGAAAATAAGAATTAGATTCCATAATGATATTTACTTCATCTTTGATTTGAGTTCTAAATGTTATAAGAGCAGAAATGTGCTTCCTATGACTTAGAGCATTAGCCACCCTATTCTCCTGTCCTTTCATGTAACTTATGTCAAATTCATATTGAGATAAAAATCTAACCATCTTCTCTATCTTGCATTCATATTTGGCTGAGTAAAAATATAATTCAGTCCAAGATGATTATTTTTTAATTCAAAAGGTTTACCAAGCAGGTAATGCCTCCAAAATTGAAGTGCATGAACAATGGCAACAAGCTCTAGATCATGTGGAGCATAATTCAGCTCATGCAACTTAAGTTTTCTACTTTCGTAAGCTATGACATGATCATTTTGTAATAGAATACCTCAAAGACCTTCCCGAAATGCATCCATTACAACAATAAAGTATCCATTAGGGTCAGGTATAACCAAAATAGGTGCTGAAGTTAACTATTCCTTCAAATTTTTAATGTAGATTCACATTTCTCATTCCATATAAATTTCTTATCCTTTTTCTACAATGAAGTTATGGGTGCAAAAACTTTGGAGAAATATTTAACAACTTTCCTATAGTAACCAGCAAGACTCATGAAGCTTCTAAGTTCATGTACATTCTTTGGTGTAGGCCACTCAGTTATAGCTACAATTTTAGAAGGATCTACAACTATTCCATCTTTGCTTATAACATGACCCAAATAGTGCACTTACGTGTCATAGAAAAACATTTAGATAACTTACCTTATAACCATATTTTTATCAAGATTTCCAAAACTATCTTCAAATGCTCATGGTGTTCCTCAATACTTTTAGAGTATATGAGAATATCATCCAAGAATACAAGAAAAAAATTTGTCCAAGTATTCTTGAAAAATATTGTTAATTAAATTCATAAAAGTTGCAGGTGCATTTGTTAATCCAAAAGGTAAAACTGTGAACTCATAGTGCCCATACCTTGTTCTAAAAGCTATTTTATGAATGTCCTCATCCTTAATTTGTAACTGATGATATCCCGATCGAATGTCTATCTTAGAATATACCAATGCTCCATGCATCTGATCAAATAAATCATCAATTCTAGGAAGTGGATATCTATTTTTAATTGTTGCCTTGTTTAACATTATTTAATCAATACACAACCTAAGTGTTCCATCTTTCTTTTTCACAAAAATTACCGGTGCTCCCCAAGGTGAAACACTAAGTCTAATCAATCCTTTACAAAAAGTTCTTGCAATCGTGCCGTAAGCTCTACCAATTGAATAGTAGTCATCTGATAAGGTGCCTTAGAAATAGGTTCAATTCTAGGTTTGATTTCAATTGTGAAGTCAAATTCCCTTTTGGGTGGAAGACCTGGTAATTCCTATGGAAACACATCACTGTAATTTCATAATAGTAGGTAACATTATAAGAGATCACTTGTTTTCTTCATTAGATTCTGAAAATTTTATGCATACAAGATATAACCTTTATTTTTGCCTTTTTAAGTTACATATCCGACAATTTCCTAACTGAAATTTCACACTTCACACCCCGCATCTCTGCTATTTTTGCAGTCATCTAAACAACTAACATGTTTTTCAAAACAATCCACTTTTGATTTATGCTCAGCTAGCCAATTAACACCTATTATTACATCATAAGAACCCAAACGAGCAACATAAATATCAACTGTGGAAAAACTAGGTAAGTCAAGGACTGCTCCAAAATGACACATACTAATCGTATGAATAACATTATTCCCATAATGCATATCCATGATTTATCCATTTTTCCATCTTTTTTTTATAATTTTGATGATAATTTAATAGAAATAAAATATTTAGTAGCTCTTGATTATCATAAAGAATAGTTCTGGTATGTCAAATAACTTACCCGAAACTTCTATGGGTGTGACTTGCTTTTCAAACTTGTTTGTTAATGATCATGCAACATGTATCTTTTGCGCTTTAGTTACAGTCATCCTTTTTCAAAGGACATTGGTTTACATAATGGTCCTTGCCACAATTATAACATCCTCTTATGGTCCCTTTTAGGCTCAAATTTATTACCAACCTTAAAGTTATCATTCAGGTGGCATTGAGTGCTCCAGAGTGCAAAAATTACTAAAAATAATCATTTTAAATAAAAATAATCATTTTAGTGAGAAGAATAAGTATCCAAGTGATCACGACAGAGAAGACATGCCCCTGGGGCATCATGGTAGATTAATATATCCACCTAAGGGGTAAAACAATCATGAAAAATTCATTTGTAGAAGAGATCTTGTGAAGTTTTAGCACGAGCAAGAGCAAGGGCCCCAAGTGAGATGATGAGGCTACCAAACAGAAGAGATGGGAAGATCACATCCAAGAGTACCTTTAGGACCCAACAGATGGAACCTATGTGACCTGCTCTATCCCTCCTTGTCAATTATGGATTTAATGTTGTTTTAGGTCCTTTTTAAGGTAGATTAGGCATCTTTTGACGTAAGCACTTGCGGCATGCATCGATTCCAAGGATGCGCACACACGCATGTGTCATACTAATGTTTACGTGTACTTGTATATGTCAAAAAGGTACATGTACATGTATCGCTTAAAGGGAAGGTGTACACACATGGCGAAAAAATATGGACATGCACGCTCAAAGGGTAGGTGTATGCGTTGAATTGGGGGTGCATGTGTTCTGGGTAGAATAGGAAAAATAGGTAGAAATTGGGGGGAGCGTACGTGTTAGAAAATGAATTTATACATCGAAGTAGATGCCTATATGTTTTGGATGCATACATGCTTTGAGACAAGTGCGCATGCATCGAAGTAGAGGCGCACACGCCAAGGAAAAGGGATAATTCATCCTTGTAACCAAATAGCTAAGTATAGATGAAAAATAGACTAGATGGTTTGTAGAAGAAGGTGATAAATTAGTATGTTAGATGAATGAAAGAAGAATTTTGCTAGAAAACTAGATAAAAGTAGAGAGAAATGTAACCCTAACACTTGTGTTATTGTTGCGTGCCAGATTCTACCTATACTTCATACCCACAAGAGATATGGTCGTTTGGTAGAAATAGAGGCACAATTTGATGAGGATGATAGGAGGATATTAGATATTCTCCTATACATCATAGGATTAGCTTACGTGGCTGACATGCCACAAATTACCTTGGATCATGTCCTCCTTATAGCCCTAGTCGAGTGATGGCATAACGAGAGTCAGTGTTTCAGGCTACCCACTGGCAAGATCATGATCACTTTGGAGGACATATGACACATCATGTGGGTCCCCATCCAGGGTGATCTGATCTAGTATACCCATCACCAACCCAAAATTACTCAAAGTGTATTATCGAGTTATTTGGCATCCCAATGATACAACATCACGAGATGACATTTAGATTGTCGCGGTGTATAGAGGATCCCGAGCTTGATCAAGTTATAGTCTATTTGATGGCTTTTGTCAGTGGATTTTTACTCCCTGACAAAACTAGTGCTTCATTTCCACTTGGCCTCATCAGAGTGATACACAGATTGATCGAGGGGGAGACATATTGTTGGGGTCTAGTGCATATTAGCACACTTATATTGGGACCTTCATTTGATCACATACTACCGTCAGAAGATGGTAGGACCTGCTAGATTACTGCAGATTTGGGTGTGGGACCATATTTCTATTGGTCGCCCGTAGGTGTTTTGAGAGCTTGAGCTCCAGAGGAGCCTTCTTCTATGGGTTAGGTTCCGATTGGGGATGATGTGCGGCCACATATGGGAGATTCCTACTACTACCACCGTGAGCTTGTTGAGATACAATAGGCCATAATATTATGGAGGCCTTAAAAACATTTTTAGCTACCTCGGGATGGTATAGAGTTTAGCACTACGATAGTTGAACACTTCATCTTTGGGCAACCGCATCTATATGCGGGAGATATACAGGGTAGATTGGTCTTTGGAGACATTTTGGCATTACCTGTGATGTACTGGGCCGATATGTGGTATGCTCATAGAGTTAGAGATTACTTCAATATGGGGACACGATTGCTGTGGATAGGATCGACCGCTTTACATGTGGTACCAGCTATATGGGTACCCCCAGAGATAGATTAGAGATCCTGGTTGTACTCTAGAGTATGCCCCCTGGTACCATGGAGTGATTCTACACCACTTGACTATTCCCAGAGCGGATTATGATGCAAGAGTGAGGGAACCCCTAGTTTGGCCTCCTAGTGGCAATGAGGGTGGAGGTGATGATGATGATCTATTTGATGGCCAACATCATTTTGGGGGTGGGGGATAGGGTCTCTACTACGGTAGCCATAGAGACAGGGGCCTTGACACAAGAAGAGACATACACATAGGGCTTTGGATATAGAGATTCATCTAGTAGGCATTCTAATGGGGATATATGTCTTATTATAGTAGGTATTTCCACATTAGGGTCTACCACCTTGTGCTCCAAGTAAGTGGTGGTGATAATGGGTAGTGGCTACACTTTGCAAAGCAGCATTATAAGTGGTGATAGCCATGTGTTTACAGGTGGAAGGGATGAGAGATGAGGCCAAGGCACAAGTACATGCATTGACATCGAGCAAGACCAAGCTAGTGCCTGTGTACAAGCCTCGACACCGGTGAGAGAGATCAGAGCACAGGCCATTCAGGGTGGGGATGGTGCAGCCTCACAACACCATATCATTCGATTAACAACACAGGGGGATTAGTTATTGAGTTTTTACACGAGTCACATACTTAAGTCTAGATGATTGATGTAAAGAGGATTAGGCCTAGGTACATTCATAGGGTTTACGAATCGGAGGACCGAGGCCCGAGCCGTGTGTAGACCATCAATGCATATAAAGATCAAGAGGTTGTCTTCGTGAGACATGCCCATGTTGATAGAGGCAAATTGGTAGGAGAGAGATATGCTTGTTGTTTAGGTATCCAATAGTTTTGGTGATGCCGAGATGATCTAGGATGTTATGACGTCTAGTTTGTGAGGCCTTGTATTACAAGACCACCCATTATAGAGTAGTTCTAGCAGAGTAAAGCAGGTGGATCCTTTTGATTAGCTAGATGTGATGCGGCGACAGATCCAAATCACGATGATCAGGTCGACCCTTCGATTAGTGCGGTATCCAAATGGAAAACAAGGTGCTACACTAGGAGCCAACCCATCACAACCACCATTGTTTCGTCCCCAGGACACAGACTCAAGAAGCCCTGAGAGGGCGAGACCGTGGTTGAATTTTTCATTTTGTAAAGATGTGTGTAGGTATACACGTCTCTTATGAAGGCTGATATTTTTGATCAATGTATATATTGATGTACAATTATTTTGATGCCTCTTGATGAAGGATGAGTTTTGATCCATTCCCTTTAGATGGCATATTATATCGATGATGTATACCTGATTTTGAGACAAACATTTATACATGTATTATATGGAAATTTGATGGTTTATTGTTGTGTCATGCTTTGATATGCTCTTATGGTGATGGTTTATGTTCTACAGATGTATGAGTGTATTATGATGTATGATTTTCTCCTTTCTCACATATGTGCTAGATTTTAGATTAGAGATGCTAGTTTCTCACATTTTGTATCGATGATATATCTATAGATAATATCACTTTTTTTATCGTGGGATGTTCTCAATTCTATTCTAGAACTTGAAATGATACTTAGATGATATTGGTGTGGGGGATATATTTGTGATCATGCACAACCCCTCTTCCCCCATTGATGATACAATATGTGATGATTATCTTAGTATACATGCATGATGTAAAACTTAACATTTTTGTATATATGATGTATGTGATGATGCTATATGTGATGGATGATAGATGATAGATGTGATAACAAATGGATGTGCAGTAAACACACAAGCAAAAAGTTAACAAAACTAAACAAATATACACAAAACAACACAACCAAATGCAAAAAAATGGATCATAAACATTTTAATTAATAGATTAAATTGACATTCAATCTAAGTAAGTAAAATGAATCCTAATAGATGCATACAACAAATGATGTAAACATACCAATATTGTGTAAGAAAATGAATTCAATGCAACACATAATTAAACTGAACAAGATTCAATCTATGGTAAGAAAATGAATCACTTTCTTAAAATTAGACAACATGATGAGATATGCACAATCAAAACTATACAAACCAACAACTAAAAGTAATTTAATCACTACCTTGTTTTTGTGGGACAACATTGATATATTTTCTAATGTTTTTGGGTTATCTTAAAAGATACATTTGCAAGGATATTTCCCACATTGTATTCAAGGTTTTCCTAAGAAAACGTTGTGAATTTGGTGTAGCTTCATCCCTAGAAGGGAGATTTTCTAAATTTTTAGTTTTTGTGTATCCTTTTCTAAATGTTTTTGTTTTTTCTAAGGTCATGTTCTGAAAACAATGTACAAGGACAAAGAAGCGTGGATTCCCCCAGTGTGATGTGGGAATATACAAAGGGTAGAATGCCACGTGTATATGTATGAGAAAGTGGAATGTAAAGGTGCCCCCAATGTTAGATGGGAATATACAAAGGCACATCCTTCATGTAGATATAAGAGTAAATAAGCCAGATCACGATCGGTGAAGATGGATTCGGTAGGGTTCCTAAACCTAGCAAAGGAAGTTATTCCTAGATAGTGGTAAAGGTTACCCATCCTAATGCAAGAGTAACTTGTGATTTGTGAATTCTCCTTGAGCGCCGGAAACTAGTTTTCACCCAAAGACCTGCCAAGTGTGCTACAATTGCGTGGTTTTCACACATGGACGACCTATTTTTTTTTTTCTTTACCATTTTTCGAAAGTTTTCATGTTTTTCTTGTTTTTTCTTTATTTTTCTACTTTTTAGTTCTTATTTGATATTCTCATCATGATTAAGTGTAGAACCACTTGAGATGCATGGTGTTCATTGGTTTCAAATCTCTTCACCATATGAGTATGTAAGTTTATAAGCTCCTGATCCATACTTAGTAACCACTACATAAGGCCCTAGCCAGTTGGCCTCAAACTTACCTTTCTTTTCTCTATCTTTGATGATATTCTTCTGATTTTCTTTCAGCACTAGATCACCTACATCAAATTCATGATGAATGATCCATTTTTATATCCCTTGGATAATCTATTTTGATAGACTTTTAGATGATTAAGCGCTCGATACACTTTTTATCTAATAGCTCTAGCTCGCCATCCGAGCTACTCTATAGTCTTCATCTTTATCAAGATAGTTACAGAGAGAGATATTCTTAGGGAGGGAAGCTCCACTTCCAAGGGTATGATGGCTTCAGTTCCATAAAATAGAGAGTATGGGGTCACACCAGTAGGAGTGCAAATGGAGTTTTGATAGGCCCAGAGGGTGGGATGTATCTATAAGTGCCAATTATGGCTAGTCTTACTTACCATTTTCTCCATGATTTGTACAAGGGTTTTATTGGTGGCCTTAGCTTGTCCATTACCTTGGGGGTAATAGGGGTAGACCACTTGAGTTGAATATGGAAATGTTGACACAATGTCTTAACCATTTTTTTCTTAAAGGATTTACCATTATCAGTGACAATGGTGGAAGGGATACCATAATGGCAGATGAGATGGTTCATGATGAATTTGGAAATTTTTGCACCGGTGACGTAAGTAAGAGGCACAACCTCTACCCATTTAGTAAAATACTCAGTGGCAGTGATAATGTGGGTGTGGCCATATGAAGAAGAAGGATGGATCTTCCCTATGAGATCCATGCCCCATTTAGAAAATAGCTAAGGTGTTGCAATGGGATGCAAAGCCTATGCTAGCGCATGTATCAAGTTGCCATATTTTTGGCATAGCTAACTTTTTTTTACAAAATTAAAATAGTATACTTCCATGGTGGGCCAATAATAACCTACCCTTAAGATCTTCTTAGCCAAGACCATACCACTAGTATGTGCTCCACAAATACCACCATGTACTTCCTTAATAATGTGGATTGAATTAGTAACATCCAAACAACAAAGCATATTCCCGTTGTATCCATGAATATAGAGGGTGCCTCCTAGGACCGTATAATGGGATATATGATGGATAATAAAATTTTCCTCAAAATGGGTAATGTCTTGCATAAATGTGCCATTTTGTAGGTATCTAAATATAGGGTCATACCAAGGGGAGGATGGACCAACAATCTCACATGCCAAACAATATTATGACATGTCGGTATTTGTAAATTCTCTACAAAGAAAGGCATTTTTCTCTCTTGAGGTGGAATGCGTAAGAGAGATCTTATTATATCCATAACATCTACTGATATATTATGTGACCTCGGTTTTTTCTCAAAGACAATCTCTATAAAATAGTCTTTCAAGGTTTCAACCAATTTCTTGTATGGAACAAGTTTCTCATCTTTAACCTTGTACTCATCATTTAATTTCTTAATAATGAGTTGGAAGTTGCTAATGACTCATAGTTATCTGATATTCCAAGTGTTAGCTAACTTGAGGCCGAATGAGTACCTCATACTCTGCAATGTTATTAGTGCAAGGGAATCCCAAATGAAATGCTCTTCGATAACCTCACCGTGGAAGTGATGAGAACTACTCCTACTCCTGACTTGTGGAAGGTGAATTATCCATCAAAATGAACTTTCCATTCTACAGACTCTTCAACATACATCATGGATGTGTTGGGTAGATCCGACATAGAGGTTTCATTCCTAGTAGAAGGGCCTTTTCTAATTGATCGACCGACACCTGTCCCTTCAAGGATTTCTGATTCACAAAATCAATATCAAATTTTCTTAGGAGAATGATCCAATTATCCATTCATCCCATAAGGGTGGGTTTGGATAAAAGGTACTTGAGAGGGTCAAATTTGGATATTAGTTTGGTTTTATTGTTAAGGAGATAGTGGTGAAGTTTCTAAAAGGTGAAGACGACTGCTAAGCATGCCTTTTCAATCTGTGGGTAATTCACCTTATAGGAAATAAGAGTGTGAATGAGTTTATAAACCACCCTTTTTTATGGGCTAGGTAATATTGGGCAAGGAGTGCACCAATAACAAACTGGGTAGCAGAGATGTACAAGATGAGAGGTTTTCTTGGGCTAGGTGGCATGAGTACTGGTGGGTGACAAGGTATTGTTTAAGTAATGTAAATGCCTTTTGAAAATCTGGTCCCTAGTTGAATGCCACATCCTTCTTTAGTAGATGTGTAAATGGATGGCATTTATCTACAAGATTTGAAATAAAGTGACGGGTTTCTTGAATCTTTCCTTGTAAACTCCTCGGTTTTTTGAGAGTGGTAGGTGGGGGCATTTTTGTGATATCCGTAACCTTTGTAGGGTCCACTTTTATCCCTCTCCATGAGATGATGAAACCTAGGAGTTTTCCTAACAAAATTCTAAAGACACACTTCTTAGGATTCAAATGTACTTTTAATCCTGGAGACATTGGAAAATACATCTCAAAGACTTCAAGATTCTCTCATCTACTTTTGGACTTTGCTAGAATATCAACATAATATTCCATGATGTCATTCATCATGTCATGGAAGATGATGGTCATTTCATGCTGATAGGTGGCCCTAAAATTCTTGAGTTTGAAAGGCATGACTTTGTAGAAAAATGTTCCCAAGGGGTGATGAAAGTTATTTTATGTTGGTCTTCTTCTACAATCCGAATCTAGTTATAACCTAAAAATCCATCCATTAAGGACAACATTTCATAACCAGTAGTGGAATCAATGATCATATCAATGTTAGGCAAGGGGAAATCATCCTTAGGACATGATTTATTGATATCATAGAAATTGGTGTAGATTTTTATGCCAACAAGTTTCTTCTGAACATGGACTATATTAGATATCCAATCTGAATAGTCGATGGGATTAATGAAATCAGCAACTAATAATTTCTCTAGTTCTTCTTTGACAAGGAGTGTAATTGTAGGGTGCATCTTTCTCAACTTCTGCTTGATGGGTTTGGTATCTGGGTGCACAACGAGGTTGTGCACGACTAAGTATAGGTCTAACCTAGGCATATTTGTGTATGTACACACAAATATATCAACGTATTATCTTAATAGCTCTACAAAAACCTTCTATTCTTAGGCCGAGAGTGAAGCTCCCAATTTCATTATCCCGGGTTAGTCCTCTCGAGACGATGTTGACACTCGATTATTTATTCAACAAGCATCTTAGAAGCATATTCCATCTGTATAGGATCAGGGGGGAGAGTAAGATCAACTTCCTTAGGTAACTTCTCATCATCTTTGAATGGATACACCATTTCTTCCATAGGTTCTTCATTTTGTTTATCTATGAGTGCTTTGAAGAGTTTATCACTATGAGACTTGCATTTATATTTCCCACAAGGATTCTTTAAAGTGTTCTTACTTTTGTTTATGAATTTCCTGTTCAAGCTTCCACACATCTCTGCCTCTTCTCTGACGTATGCATAAATGTCTAGTTGAATTGAAAAGCCTTTATTCTAATCCCAGCCTGAATAGAATCCCTAAGTCCTATGAATTTCGTTAATTCCTCATTATTCTCAAAGAATTCGATTGACACGTGAAATTGTTGATCCCTATATATAATTTCTAGATATACAAGGGCTACTTGGTAATTTTTTTGAGGATCAAATCCAAGAAAGGTAAGGACAATGAATCAAGGAATAAGTTAGTGGAAGAAAGATCCTCGTAGAGGCTACATTGGGAATCTGATCGCTATCAGAATGAGATGAGTCACTCTCACATTCAGAAGAGGTGGTGTCAATCTCAAAGGGTGGATCGTCATGAGGTCTTATTCCAAGACCATGTTTATTTGATTTGAAGCGAGGGATAAGAATGGGTTCCAAAAACCTTGTGGATTGATACCACATCCAATCCCATTGTAACCCATGACAAACATCATGCGGTGGCCTTTGAAATATTGGGGTGCCTAATGGCATGAAGCCATGGTACCTTCCGGCACTGTTAGTAGGATCCTCTAACATATTTTCCTCGGATAAGAAACCACTAGGAATAAACTTCTCCAATGGTTTAAGGCATTGTTACCAAGTGATTTTGAATTGAAAATAAGGTTTACCATGTGTCCTAGGTGACACAGATAAATCTGATATTAATAATTCTTGTTTAAGAGTGAACGACTTACCTGGGCCGTACTTTTCTGATGTTTCCTCCCATGATGTGAAAGGGTTGACCAATGAAGGAAAGTCTTGATTATAAGGAGTGAGTGAATCTAGATCCACATGTTCCTTGATAGCCTTTATTTGCAAAGGAACAATAATGTCTATAGAAGGGCATTCATAAGTTGCACGAGAAAAATTATGCAAGGCTCTATAATGTGTAAATGGTTCTAGATCACCCTGAATGGTGATTATCTGTCCTTTAAGTTACATCTTGATACACTAATGAAAATTTGAAGGAATGGCCTGCATGACAAGGATCCATGGACATATAAAGAACATGTTGTATGGTAGATCTATGTCAAGGACATAGAACATTGTATCATGATAAGTCTGCCCTACTTCCATTAGAACTACTATAGGAATGCACACTCTCAATCCTCATTATCATAGGTCGTGATTGTAATAGTTTTGGCACCTAGATACTTTTCTGAGTATCCTAGTTTCTTAACTTTCTTCAAAGTACACATTTTTAGACCGGATCCACCATCCAAAATTACTCTCTTGATCTTGCAACATGTAACAACTACTTCTAGATATAAGGGTAAGTTGTGATCTGGGTCATTACGCAGATTTGAAGTGTGATCAAAAGTGATATGATTATTGGAGTCAAGGTGTGCAATCATGGCTTGGAGGTGAATGAGATCTATATTAGTGGAGACTCTAAAACTCTACAGTGTCTTATATAATATGTTTTTATGGGAAGTAGATATTTTGAGGAGATCTAAAATGGATATCCTAGTAGGTGTTTTCTCTAATTGGTCTATCAATTTGTATTGACCTTCCTGAGGGATAGGTAGGGGATATGGTATGATTAAACAAGCACATCTCATCCCTACTAAACAAATATTTTCTAAGATCCTAATAGTATTGACCTTTCCATCAGATTAATAGATACATCCTATGAGATAATCAAATGGACTATCATTAGCGGGATAAATAAGCGGAAGTCCTATAGTCGTTGGAAGTTTATCTGTGATGTAGCTTCCTTTTCTTTTTATCTCGCATGGTTAAGGAAGGGCTCTTTGAATATAAGCATTTTCTCATTTGGACCTTGTCCTGAGTTAGGGGGAGTATCTACGATGATCTTTCCCTCTTCAATGAGGTCTTGTATGTAATGACGTAGTCTTAAACACCTATCTATTTTGTGTTGTTTAACACGATGGAAATCACAATATTAATGCTCTTTGTACCAAACGGGGTTTGAAACATTTTCTAGGTATGGTACCATTATGGTTAGATATTCCACCATGTTTACATTATCTAACTATTTTAGTATGATAGATAGGGATTCTGTTAATGGCATGAACGTACATTTGGTGGGTTCCTTGGGATGAGGTCCTTGTGAGTGCTTTAACAATGGACCAGTCTGCACAATTTTGACTCTTTTGGAGTCCGTAATGCCATCTCCAATGAGATTTTTATTTTTATTGAAAAACTCTAGTTTGTCTACAGATTTCACTTCATGTTTGTATTTAACAACTGGTTTAAGCATTCCCTTTGTGATGAGGGCCTTTTTGATTTTACTTCCTTATCTATAACTTCTTCAAAGTTAGAGCCGTAGTTCTTTTTTAAATGGAAGGATATGTTTGGGTTTAAGTTAGGAAAAAATATGCTCACCAACTATTTTTCTGCCAAGGCACAAGGGAAACGACATGCTAACCCTCTCCATCATTGTAAAAAGCTCACAAATGTCTCATTGGGAGTTTTCTTTGCATTGCATAGATTGTTCATTGTGATATCATTTTCCATGTTGTAGAAATAATGCCATACAATTTTTTTTCCAACACGGGCCACATTGTAATGGAGCCCTTGGGTATGCTAAAGAACCATTCCAATCCTAGTGCCCCTAGGCTACGAGGGAAGAGTTGTATTAAGAAGTTATCGTTATACGTGACATCTTGACAAGCCATATAAAATTATTTAATGTGATCACGAGGATCACCTTTTATTTTACATTTATCAAATTTTGGGATGGTAAAGTTCTTTGGGAATGGTTTCCACAACATGTCCTTATCAAATGGGTAAGGGAAGACTTCTTCATACAAGTATTTTCGTTAAGTCCTATGTTTCCCTCTTGTAATGTACTAAGAATTTTTTTCATCAATTTTAATTCCTATTGAGTGATTTATTATTTAGTAGGAGACATTGGTATTTGTGCCTTAGCCACTTTAAAAGTCATGTCACTATATAGATTAAAGTGGAACTCGCTAGATTTCATTTTGAGTTTGTATTTGTATACATTCCTACTTGAAGATCCTAAGTTTGCTAATTTTTGGCTTAGTTTTAGGATTTGTTTTTAAGGATCTCTTCTTCAATTAAAGGATCCTCTTCCTCATCAAACTTGGGAGGTAGTGAGGCTTTGTGATCAATCTTCACTTTACATGAAGCTTTGTAATAAGGTCACCATAGATCAATAAATGGATTGAATGGGTCTCCTTAAATGGTGTTGTGATGTTTCCCAGAAGTAGAAGCATACCCTACATCAAAGGGGTTATCCATGTCTAAGAGGGATCTTCGTTCTTCTGTTTTATGATTAATGGCCTTGGTTTCTACTTCATGTTCCTGTAGAAGTTTAGCCCCTAATTCTAAGACTCTTGCAAGCACTTGATCTCTATTGTAATAAAGGAGTTTGTCAAAGCAACCTAGGTCTAATTGGTGTTGTTCTTCAGAAGAGTCAAAATCCTCTCCACTATGATCAATCAATGGATATGTGTCCTTGAATTGTGAAAATAGAGGTGCTAAGTTATTGCCACTAAATGGGAAGGCCTCAAAAGGGTTTTCTCCTAAGTCACGATCATTTGGTTTGGATGCCATCTTTGTGATTCTAGGCATCACTAGTTAAAGCGATACTAGATTTTTTCTAAATGCTTTCAAAGGTTTATGTGAAACCTAGGCGTATGTTTTTGTAATTCACTCAATGTGATGTTGAAATAACCTAGTGTGTTATATAAGTAACACTATGTAGTCATTTTTATGATTCAAAGAAAACTCATATTAACACTCAATTGCAATGATCAAGATCAAAGGACTATCAAATATATGAAAACATACCTACACACTTTAGATGTTTAACAACCCAAACCACAAACATGGATGGCATACATGGATAAAAAGTGGCAAGTACTATCTTTGATAAAACGCGCGAGGTATGCTTCCTTCTCACTCCAAATGGGTAGCGAGAATACAAGGGTATAGATCAAAAGGATGAAAATAAACTAAGTACCACTTGGGCAGAGTTTCACCTTGTCTAAAGGAGAGAAATAAACCGAGCTAAGTGAGATATCATTTAATTCCATGATGAAAGACACTTAGTTCTAACTTACATGGGATCTTTGCCTTGTTCGAGAAAAAACAAGGTTTAGAATCTAAGTAATTTGTCACTTTGTGATGGCTTGACGTGACAATGGACTAGAAAAAGTGGGCTCTAAGACAAAATGGATCCCTTATAATATTTCTCAACTAGGTTCCACAAGTTTTCTAAGAGTGATCTTGATTTACCCAAAGAGTCGCACATATTGATTTGGGAGTATCTCAGATTTACTTTACTCCCTTCTGATACAATGAGAAACTAGTGCGTTCAGTTGTATTATCACTAGGGTCGCGATAAAAACAACTTTCACTCTAACTTATAGTGTAAAAATAGTCAAGTGGGTAAGCGGAGCACTTCCTATTTCATTAACAAGGCTAATCGGTGGTGGATTACTTTAGGTTCTCGAACCACCCCAATTTTTGTAGCTCAAGGTGTTATACCAAAGGGGTTATGTTCCAGTTGAGTGGATAGGGACGTACCCTTTTCTAAAACCTACAAAATGGTGTGAAGTGAAATGGTGTGTTTTATTATGTTGCTTAACTTAATGTGGTTTTAAGTACCACACCATTTAGCAACATGTATGAAAATATGTGTATTAAAAGGTTTCATTTTGTCTTGATGTCTTTATTTGACAAGCGTTAGGACCTATATGTACGAATTTAGTAATTTTCCATTGAATACTGATATCAAGAAAGAGAATTTACATGTTTCTTTTGATTCATAAGATCACCAAAAGGTGCGAAGGAAGAACATACGTAATGTGAAAATTCCACTAAAATAAATTATATGGAAAGTATTTTACCTTTTAGAAGCATAAAACAAGTGTTTTTAGATGTGAAAAAGGTGTAGAAGTGCTTTTGATCTCCAAGATCACCTAGAAGGTGCGAGGAGAGAGCATACACACTTTACAAACCTCATTCTAGCTAAGAAACAAAAACACTTAAGCTATGCTAGTTTAAAAAATAAACAACACCCTGCACTTACTTTGTTAGACCTTGAAAACCTCATAAAAATTGAAGAAAATGATCTTACAAATTTGGGAAAAAAATTCAAATTTTAACACAAAACTTGTGCATCCGTAATGAAACCTACATGCCCCATCGAATAGACACGTGTCTTAACCAATGTAGACACATGGCGTTGTTTTATAAAAGTGGGCCCCAACACCTATGTGGGCCTTCCGGACATGTGCGCTATGGTTTCAACATAGACACTCTCGTCTAACGGATACACATGTAAGAAAAATAAATTAGAAAATACAATGTGATAGAAGAAACCATCACATATAAAGACATGAGGACACCGATAGTCAATGAAGATGCCTACAATTTGATGGATACACCTATGGGTCAAAACGATAGAGTTTACACAAAGAGGCCAATATATGTCAACACATCCAAAGTGTCAGTACACTCACCTATCAACGGAGATGTCGATGGTTTGACGGAGACGTGGCCCGTTATAAATGAGCTATCAACAAGTAGTATGATCGGGATGAGTATGTGGCTAGCTCGATGCCTATGCCAAGCTTTTTATGGAGACCCTTCTAGGACACCTACACATACCCACCGAAAAACTTGAAAAAGTCACCGAAATGTTTTTTTTTGACAAGCAAACATGTTAAATGTTAGTTAAATAATCCTATTTCCAATTCAAACCCACAAAAATGTATGAATAAGGATGATTTAGCCCACCTAAAAATACAATTAAGTAGATAACAAGTTGTTTCTCCTAGCAAACATGAAAGTGGACTTAAAAAGCTTGAAAAAGGCCCCTAGAGGACAATGGTGAGTGTCTCAATGGGCGTACTCAAATATGTTTAATAAAAGTTGCAAAATCCATGACACAGGGGTAAGAATATCCAAGAAACCCCAAAGTCTTTTAAAAACTGGTCAATGGACCATTAGATAAGAAATAAATAAGGATTCATACCTTTGCATGCATTAAACTTGAAAGAAACAAGCAACTTAACATATTTAGTAATCCTCTATTCTTGAAAGCTTTAACAAATGAACCTAATAAGGATTCTAAGCAATCAGTTTGTGATTATGAGAATGGGAGCTCACCATTAATGGATTCAAGGCCAATGGTTCTTCCCATTTACTCAATGCTTGGTGTGTAGTGTAATGGAAAAGTAATAGCTCAATAAAAGAAATGAAATAATCTCTAAACCCTAAGCAAAATGCTATAGTTTATGTTAGGAAGAAGGAGAGTTCTTAGAAATGAGAGGGGGGTAGTGGGCTATTTATAGTTTTCCATTTGGGAAAGTGGGGGAATTTTGGTGCATGTGGGACTAAAGGATAAGCCAAAAAGTTGATTAGGGAGTCAAAGTAAGATTTGACTAGGTTTAGAAGAGGTTAATCATGGTTAGGACTAGTTAAACTAGGTTAGGCTAGTTAATCTTGTTTAGAGAGGAATTAGGGTTTTGAGAGAGTTTTGAGAGGTCTAATCAATCCAATGAAATGGATTGATAGTCTAGGAAGCTATTATAAGTAGTCTAGAAGGGAATGAGAAGATGGTTTAGTCAATAAGAGGCTATATTAGCATACTTAATTGATTTATAAGAGGAATACGACCAAAAGAGTGTCGTAAGAGGGGAGTTAGATAGGTCTAACTGATGGTATGTCATCAATTTGTGAGGAGTGAGAATAGTTAGTGCAATATTAAGAATAATAGTGCTTTGATCAAACTATTGGTGTCTAAAATTAGCAAAAAACCCTTATTTCATCTACCTCTTATTTAAGATACTTGTCATCTATATGTAATCCGGCCTATGTTCCTTCCTCACAATTTTCATACTTAGCACCACCACATATTGGAATGTATCGCACGCCATACCCACCTCATCTACCCCCTTATACTGCAGAGGGTTCCTAGTCATCACAACCTACCAATGATCTTATCAAAATGATGATGGACAAGATGCATACATTAGAAGTATCTGTCTCTGGATCATGTAAGTCTCTGACATACAATGAGATTTTCAATGACCTCATTCTCCCATCCATTCCAATCTATACATACCCTCCCCATTGGGAAATGCCTAAATTTAACTAATTCAACAACAAAGAAGACCCGCAATAGCACTTGTAGTCTTTTAAACATGTGTGTTATCTGATTGCTCATGATGACACTTTTCTCTTGCAAACATTCTAAATGTCCTTCACAGGACCAGCTTTAGATTGGTATAGTGCTCTACCTAGGAATTCCATACTTCCATTTAATTAGGTAGCTCAGATATTCTAGACCACTTTTGTTTATCAATATTGTAACACCCTTAACTGTTGTTATTTTCCTCCTTTGCATTCAAGTGTTGATATGTGATTTTCCTTATATGGATATGTTCTTTTTGATTATGGGAAATCATGCTTGATATGGTTAAAGTCCTTTTGCTCTTAAAGAACTTAGATAGAACTGGAATGTTTCCTGGATTCATTTTTATCTCTCATAGATGAGTGCAATCTGATTTTAGAAAAATTGTAACTTATCTATTTTATGACTCATCCTTGGATCAATTACAGTGATCCAAGGAATGTTTTAAATCTATTCACGATGAACAATCGATAAATTGGCATTCCATGAATTATTAAGTTTTGGACTGAACTTAGAAGATATAAGTTCTTTAATTCTCCTCAATGAAAATATTTCCATTATGTGGAAAGTTTCGTTGGATTTCTGGGAATTGACCCCGACAGGTCATTATAGTCGTAATTGGGTTTTCAGCCATTTATGGCATTGGAGAGAACCGGGACCCTAAGCCAGGTAAGATATATAGGTATTCCTATCTAAGCTATGGTACTTGATACAATTTCTGAACCTAACCTAGCTTGGTGCAAACAAAATATGGAAAGGTTGCTAGATAATAATCTAACCTAGAACCTAATACTACAAGGTTATGGGTGATCTAACCTAGTTCCTAAACTATGTATTTTTGATATACACCTAAGGGTTTATCTAACCTAATTGCTAAGGACATATACTAAGGTTAGTGGTTAGTGTTATATCCTAAGGTATAAATTTTAAATTACCTAAGATCTAACCTAAGCCATTAATCTACCCTAAGTTAGTGGTTATGAATTGGAACCTAAGGGGGTCACATACATATTGGCAACAGTTTCTATGGCATTAATGTTAAGTGATAAGGTTGTAAGGCATACGGATTGCCAACTTTGGCAGGATTAGTTGGTTGGTGGAAGCCTAGGTGGCAGCATCACTAAAGTTTGAAATGTTTGTTAAATTTGATTTGGCACTCACCAAATTTGGTGGTCGGTGGCAAGGAGGACTGAGCAGAAACTTGGAGTTAATGGAATTAAATGCATTTGGGTTTTGAGCCCAACCCACCTTGGTAGGCATGCCAGTGGATTTTGGATGAGTTGTTTCATTTTGCATGTGCTCTGCTTTTTCACTCTTCATGCGATCTGGTTTTTCAAACCAGTAGTTCAAGCTTCATTGCATGGCTATTTTTGAGGTTTCGGATCTATTTTCATTTTGTGGAATGTATATAAAACACTATGGAAGAAGTTTTTGGTTGTTTGACCTTTCGTGGAGAAGAGGAGAAGAAAGGAGCTTGATCAGAGGTCTTCTTCGATTTCATAGTGGCACTATCAGGCATGATAGGCTCTAACTGTTAAAATATCTTGCATCCTCTAAATGTTTTCATTAAAACAACTTGCTCTATTGTGTTTGTGCATCCATGCTTTATCTGGTATATGGATTTATGGGTTTTGTATAAACTTGTGTTTCTGGGTTGAATCTGGATTTTACTTGATTTTGTTGGAAGCTTGTTTTGCATTGCTTTTTCTTTTACAATGGAATTGTGAATATGTGAGAAAAACCAGAAACTTCACAGTACTTCTTCAGTGGTTGAAATTGTTGATTGGTTTCGACTTCTTTAGTCTGTCTTTATTGTTACATGAGATCTGTCTGTATTCGTTGAGTTGGTGTTGTGAACTATTGTGTTTATAAACCCAAGCTGGTAAGCAACTCTAGTAACTTTTGGAAACTCTTAAACTGGTTCGAGCTAATTGGTTGAAAACTCGTTTTGGTGAATGAAACCATTTCTAAGATTATTTTCTTTAAGATGTTAGTGTTTTATCTCATGGTTAATTGGACTGTGAATAAATTCATGGGTGGGATGTTTTGTATCACCTTGTGGAAACTTTAACTGTTGTAAAGTTTGCATGCACAGGAAATATAGTATATGGTTTAGTTTGTATTTCTTCTTGAGGAACATTGACTGATAATGAAACTTGCATGCACAGGAAAAATAGTATATGGATTAGTGTTGTGTTTCTTCCTGCGAAAACTTGGTTGATTTTGGAACAGTACTAAAATTGTGTTTGCTATTATGGGTAAACTAGACTGTAACTTGAAGTCTCTTAGCATGGTGCTTGTGAAATCTTATTCTCTGACCACATTAATGGTTTGTGGAGACTCTTTATGAACCCGACTTGAAAGTCGTTAAGTCTTAACGATGTCAAGTTTATTACATTCTATTTGAAATTGGAAATAGGGTTTGAAAGGTGTTTGAATGAAATTAGAAGACCTATTCTTGATTCTGAACTGTTTATAAGTATTTCATTATAATCGGTTTAGTATTACGGTATTTGGGTAAGTATGAATTCGTGATTTGAATATGGTAAAGCAACACTGTATAGGCAATTTGTTCTTGATGTTTCAAATTAAATGGTAATCTGAATGATGTATCGGTTCAACTATTATAGGATTTGGTTACTTTATAACTAAGAGGGAACCTGTTGTTACCCTAACTTGGTTTTTCAACTTTGAATGATTCGAGCCTTTGAGGAAGTTGTGTCTATTTCATTGAGCTCGGGATTATAATCTGAGTCTTACTCAGTATGAATTATATTTATATTATTATTGAACTTGTCGTTATTGGGATAGTTGCCTTACCTGGACTATCAGAAGTCTAGAGGGTGAGTACCAAACCAGATTTCTTACTTCTTGTTGAGCTCAATAAATGGATGTCAAGTCTGGAAAAGTAAATAGTGATTTTAAAATTGATTTCGGACTGTGTTTGAACATCACTGTTTTGTTGTCAAGTTTAAAAAGGGAAAAATTTAAGGTAAGATAGATGGAATTTTTCTATAGATAGTGAATGGGTTCTAAGAAAGAAAATGGTTGCATGATTTCTTCTTATCTGAAGACTGTTTTGGTACAATGAAAGAATAATAAGTCTTCAGGGATATACTGTAATACCTTACCGTTTGTGGGCTGTGTATGAATTGCATTATTAAAATGTTTCTATTGGAAAGTAGAAAACATGTATTATGTTGGGAAAGTTGAGAAAGATGTATCAGTTGGTTATCTCTTTACTGATGTTGTTCTAGCTCTCTTTTCTTGGAACTCTTGCTTAAACATGAACTGTATGTTTAAAAAGGAAGTAAAACTGTTTAATTGAGTTGTAAGATTTGGTTATAGATTGGGATCATATTATGATAGGTAAACTTTGCTAATGCAGATTGGGTAAGTTCAATGGTTGGAACTTCCTGATTTTGTTCGGATTAAAAAAGAGATTCAATACTTAATTTAGTCTTTCTGCACTTTTTAAATTGACTGAAAGTAAGTAGGAAAAGTTGGTTGATTGGTTGGCTAAGAGAAGTTGTAAACTTATAGTTGACTGATAATCTATCATGTTTTCTAGGATTACCTTTATATGAATCTGTTGATGAATACTTTAAAATGTTGAATTTTAAAGTAGTAAACCCTTAAGAGGATTAGTTAAATTATGATATGCATCTGTTTCTACCCTATCGATGTCAAGTGCTTAGGCATATCGGAGATGTTTTCTCCTCTGCTTTACTTGACAAATTGGATGAAACATCTTAATGTGAATATGCCAAAACATTTCCTGTATCTTTTAGAAAGGATAAGTGTTGTAATATAATCTGGCAAGATTAGAAATAATGATATGTTATGATTGTTGTTTTATAAAGATAATTGATAAGGTCAATTATACTTTGATTTGAAGGACTGAATTTATGGAGTATATTCTGTTCTTCTATTTTGTTAAATCGCCTTAGTATTACTCTTCTTTTATTAATATTACATATGCTTAGGTGCATGAAATATTAGTGGTTCATTTAAGGTGGTTGTTCTTATTGGGACATTTAGTGGATTGCACTTCATTTTAAGGCTTAGTGCTTATCATGCTCAGTTCATTGAACTGACCCGTGCTAGCAATTTTTGTAGATGGACTTCGTAAGTGATAAAAGAAGGCAAAAACTTACTTGATGCATTGGCTGATCTAAGTTGATTCTTGTGAATGAAATTCTGATTTGTTCTCAAAGTTGTATTGTAAAAAGAAAAGTTTATCTCATTCTGAATATAGGTTGCTGTCACACAGTATGCCTAAAATGCATAAGTTGTAAATGTATAAGTTTTAAATGAATTGAAAGATGGAAATTTACTGGCATAGATTGTGTAATTATCTTGTTTTGAGGATAAAACTTCTTATTATCTATATGGTTGGATGTATATTCATGATGGTATTATAAAAAGGAATTTTGATGAACTTCCTAAGTAAGTTGAAGTTAAATGAGTGGTTGAATACAACAATCTTATTTAAGTATTTCATTATATCCTGTGATGTGAAATAAAACTATAATTAAAACCATTGTAATTATAAAGGACATTATGGGTGTGTTAAGCCCTAGAATGTAACTATGAAGAGGAAGACCCTTCCTCTCTAGTAATGAACTAAATAAAAGAGGAAGTTATGATTGTTAATCATTAAGACTTAATTATAAAAGTTCGATATGTTACAACCTAGTAGGCTGTTACACTTAATTGGTTAAGTTATTTAAAATAAAGGAACATGAGATGTTGCTGTCCTATTTAGGATAATGGGTTGTTAGGTCAAAACTAACAAATCTGGAAGCAATCTTAAGTTAATTAAAGTTCTTTGGATTATATGAATCTGAGATATAAAAAGAACTTAAAGAGTGTTGGACTCGGGGTTTGTTGGGCTACCAAAATATGTCGTCTTATAACCCAAACTTATCTTAACGTAAGTAAATTCATGGAGGTATGTACATCTTCATGAGGTTATTCCGTAGGATGTTGACACACGTCAACTGCATGGTTGTACCTTCGAGAAGATTAGGATCTTCTCAAGGATACAACAATGTAGTTAACATGTGGCAACACCCTTCTGCATTGATCGTCAAGATCTACACACCTTTGAACTTGATCAAGATTTTCCTCCAGGACTGGTTAGTATCATAGCTAGGATATGAAGTAGCCCTTTTGGACTTAGGGTACCTTGGCACACAAAGGGTTAACCTAGGTTGACCTAGTATGCCAATTTACCCTAAGTCTTTATGAGCCTCTTCATATCATGACCTAAGTTGTTAACCTATAATAGAGTTAAACCTTGGGCAAGGGGACTGACAGAAGTCAGTGTAAGACATTCTAGATAACAATGGAGTGGGGTGAAGGACATATTCCAGATTGATGAGTATGCCATCAAGGAATAAGTTATATGAGCAAAGATGTTAGAAATATTTGGCCAAAGTATCGCAAGTTGCTGATTGCATTGTCCTATGTCACCTAGTCTAAGGATCGTGATGCCGATGAATATTGGTAACAAATATTTAGTTAGGTTCCTTGGATAGATCACTCAGAACCTAGAATAGGGTAAGAGAACCAAGAATATGGAGTATTCAGTAGAATACTCAAAACTCAATGTTACACATGAATGGATCGGTAGTTCACCGAGTCATGGAATGAATAGATCGGTTGCTCACCGAGTCATTACAACTACATATGGTTATCTGTTATAAGAATGATTGTTATGAAATGTGTGTTCTAAATTATGTATTTAGAATAGAGAACATTAATCATGTAAAAAAGAATAAATTTCCTTGTTTCTAAAGTCTTAAAATGAGAATGTTACAAATATTGTCAATAAGGTCACTATGACTGACTTGTACATGACACACCAACATGAAGACAAAACTATTGCATATTTTATCTCTCATTGATAGAGCCTAATCAACCAACTCACATTCCAACTACCTCAAACTGAGTTAATAGATATATTCACCGAGATCTTGTGCTAGACACATCTTTCCAACTCCCTAAGTTCAAACCTTCCAAATTTTTGATGAGGCGTTCACCATGTCCTAAAATATTGAAATTCATTCCATCAAGAGAAGAAGATACAATTGTGTAAAAAAAACGTCATGCGTTTAAATCAAATGATAAATTTTGTTCTTCCAAACTATAAAATAATTATTCTCAAGATAAAGGATTTGCCAACATAGTAGTTTTGAAATCCAGCCCATTTCACCCATCAAACCAATCAAATCCTTCTTCCAATTTTTCTCCTATTTACACTTTTCAGTTCAAGCGGGAGAAACAAAAAATATACTCCCATAGGAGAACCCTACTCTTAAGTTTTATAAGAACTTATAAAATACTGGAGCAGTCACTCTTCCACCCATCAAACCGTATAATTGTTTTGACCCCTCTCATCCAATGCCCGAATGGTACAAATAATATGATTACCGCACCTATCATCATGTTAAAGGTCATAGTGATGGTAAGTATATAAATTTCAAAAACATAATACAATAATCTGTTAGATGATTTAGATATTTTCTTGGATAATCCTAACACACTGGATAATCGAACCTTCACATCTTTAAGAATCCATTTTAAAATCACACCTCATCATTTAACCAAACTAGTGAAACCTCAACTAGTGACAGTAATGTTCGTGAGGTTCTTGTTGTTTTTGACATCATACTAGATCTCCCTACTCAATTTCCTCCTACTCCATCTATCAAGGAAATTATTGCATGAGATCCTTCATCCACAAAGGGACCTGTTTCATCTACCCCTTTATCCAAAGAGGAGTCTCCATTATCTTCTCCTTCACCCACAGAGGAGTCCACCATATCTTCCGATGTAGTTTCCCACTCACCTCTCAACTTGACAAACAACCCACAATACTTACTCTTCTACCCACATTAGAGTCATTCTTACCCTCTACTTCACCAAGAGATGAAATTACCTCACCCAACTTGCCATATCCCCTACCCACATGGGATCCATTAGTAGCATTCCTTCCTATTGGTGACAATTCTCCATTGGCTTTAAGGACCTTGTTCATTTTCTCTCATCTCTTTTACCCACAGAGTCTAAAGCCAACCATTTCCCTATCTCACAAACATTATTTACAGGGATTACTACCAAATCAACATCATCCTCTCCTACATCGGTTCCATTCTCACGTTTTTATGAAAACTTGTATTATGTTGAAAATTCAATTATTTGGGGACATCTTCGATTGCTTATCTTAACTAAAATGTAGATGTTATTTGTTGACACTTCCATTATCTATCCAAAGGTGTTTTTGACAACAAAACCCATAATGCCCATACCAATTGTAGTGACCCCTTCTTCATTACCCTCACCCACACCTAAACCTTAACCAACAAATGAAATTTTTCCCATTCCAAAACCTTACTTTCACCTATATCTTCCTTTGCATTTAGTCCTATTACCACATTAGGAGTCATGTCAAAATCAATTATAGTCCATCCTCCTATCAAACTAGATTTAGCCAAGTCTTGATAAGTAGTCGCAAAGACTATTCCCCACCTAAGAAGAAGACCCAACCTCTTAGGCTGCATACAGTAGCTTTGCCCACTACCCCTTTTTCACCTTCACCACTTCCATCTATCCTAGTTCCCCAACCAACAACCTTGGCTAAGAAGCCTCCTACCCAGAGTAAACCAAAACACAACAACCCATATCATCATGATCCTCTGTTACACCTAATTTACCTACATAGTTTATGGATTCTCCATCACCTACATCATTTCTACCTCCTATACCTAAACCACTTCTAATTTCCTCATCATTACCTATGATATTCCCTTATCCTCAACCAAGACCTTCCACATTGCCTCTTACTAAATCCTTCACCTGGACCTCCATTATATCCTTGGCTAACCCATCCCTTTCCTCCATCTACCTTCCCTTCTACATCATGTACTTCTTCTTCACATTTACCCAAGAAAGTGCAATTCAAGCCCACGAACCCACTACCTTCCAAAGATGTAGTTAAACCTACATCACCTTCAACAACTAGTTCACCTACTACATATTTACCCAATAAGGTGCAATTTAAACCTAAAAATATACTATCTACCAAAAAAGTTATCAAAATCACTCAACCTTTGATTCAACCTCCAATGATGACTCACCCACCAAAGTCACCCACAATTCCATCCAAACCCACGCTTGCTTAACATTGTGATCCATTGGAAGGGTCTTATGCTAACATCTTAGCTAACCCTTTCAAAACCTCTATCATCACATTTCCACCGCTTAGAACTTATGACCCATTCAAACCTAAACCAGAAGGGTTTGATGATACCAAAATTTTCTCTTACCATCAGTTTCTAGGGCATTATGTGGAAAATTGTAAGGCTCTTAAGACTATTCTTCTCAACCTATGTTCTCTCGAAGAAAAATTTGATGATGATGATCTTTTAGATGAGGACCCTATTCCACTTGCACCTATCACCACACATCCTCATCCCATACCTATTCATTGACCTTCATCTCCCCTCCACAACCCTTTTATCCTCCTTTAACATTTGAGATCAATATGGTCCACATAAGAGAGCTAGCCAAACCTCCACCAAAATGTTAATGTGTTGCATTGTTTTCAAAAAACTAGTATATGCCCTCACCATATTTTTTCCCGTCCTGTCGCTACACCTATCATGACTCACTTTATCCTTTATTGTAGATCAATATGGTTCAAATTTCCACTCAAGCCCAGAAGGAAAAAGGAAAGGAGAAAACAACCAACTCATCCACTACTCTTTTACCCAATATTCCATCTACACTTGTACCCAAAATCACCATTCGTGGACCTACATACCATGCCCATCATACAATGATTAAACAATTAAACTAGTCTCCTCTCAAAATGTCTTTGTATAACCTCATCCAAACCTCTGAGTCTCATCATCAGGCCCTCATTGAGTTCTTACAATATATTGAGGTTCCACCTAATGACCTTATTCCTATTGCATCCATTATCACTCCTCACCATGTTAACTCTCTCACCACTTCGTCACCTTCCTCTGCTCCCACTACCACTCATCAAATAGTCTCTCTTAGTTTTTGTAACGAAGAGATTGTACCTCTCAATTAGATGATAATGACCCCACCATATTTATTTCCATCTAAGTTGATAATAGATGCATTCGACACATTATGATCTATAGAGGTGTTAGTATTAACATAATTTCCTCCCATGCATATAACCAAATGTGAATCCTTACCAAATGTATGCATAATAACCTAGTTATGTTGCATTCATTTAATGATGCCATGAATTCCACCCTCAAAAACATAATTCTCCATATTTGTGTAGGCCCTTGTACCATTCTTGAATTATTCTATGTCTTAGATGGGGAGTTCTAGTACAACATGTTTCTTAGCCAACCTTTGATTTGGCCCATGGTTTGTGTTCCTTCAACCTTACACCATTGTTTAAAATTTGAACATGAAGGGCACAACTATACCATTCCATTCGACCCTTCACCTTTTAAAACCTGTAACATGTTATATCAACCCAAGGATGTCCTTATACCAGCTTAAGAAATCAGCCACCGCTACCACTTCTTCTTCAGTTGCTACCTCATCCACCACTTCTACCATTACATCTTTTACAACTAACTCCTCTATTCCCAATGATGCCATAGATTTTTTAGCTAACCCATTAGCTAACCCATCTACTTCTCAAACATCCAATGATTCTTCTTCCCAGCTATCCAATGATTCATCCATTCCTGCTACTCACATACCCACTACTAATCCCTTAGAAGTTGTTTTTCAATGCCTCACTCTGGGGGAGTACCGCCTTTATAACATTGACACATTCCTTACTCCTCAAGAGTATGATAACCTTCACAAACATCCCCGCTTATGATCACCACATAGGTGAGGATTTCCCCTATGATCCTCCCCACCTTCAAGACAACTTAACGTATGGGGGACTTGATGCTTCTACCTACTCACCCGAGCCACCTTCCCAAACTTGACCATTTTCCTCTAACATTCAATCTCTCACCAACCGCTGATTCAACCACACATTCCTCCATGTTCATTCTTTCAAGGGCATTGGATTTGGTTTCTATGAACAAAGTCACCATACTATCATTCCTTACACCACTCGTAAGCATAAAGACCACAATGGTATTGGATTTTCCAAACACCTTCCAAGAATTCTCAAGCTGAAATCATTGAGTAAAATAAATATTCCCCACCCCATTTACCTACCTCACCACCTTCACCTATAGAGTCTATGGATCCAGAATCCATTCCTCCTAAATTTTTTTTCTTCATGAACACTATTTCCCTAGGACCTCTAACATATCAGTGTGATGGAAAGGTTCCCTCTTCTCTTCACTTCCTATATCATGACATGATCGATGACGATACACCTTCTATTAACATCATTCAATGTTAAGATGATGAGTCTATTATCACCTACCTTGGTGTAGAATATTCTTATATTCATCGATTGTTACCTTCTGAGATGCAAACCATGTTGAATGAATCGACCATAGAAATCAACATTAACACTTAGGACAACCTACACATTCTAAAAATAGGCCAATATTTAGATGCTACAAAATAGGAATATTTAGCTTCTTTCCTATGGGATCATAGAAATTATTTTGCTTAGTCCTATGATGATATGTCCAAGATTGAGCCATTAATTAAGGTCCATAATATTGTAACCATTCTTGATGCCAAACATGTGAAACAAAAGATGCAAAAAATGCATCCTCGCATTTCCCTTATCAAAGAAGAAATACAACACCTTATTTTTGTTTCCTTCATCCTACCCATTGATTATACCCAATGGATCTCTAACATCATTCTTGTCATAAAAGCAACAGTGGACTCCACATTTGCATGATTTCCATGACCTTAACCTAGATTTCCACAAAGACAACTTTCCTCTACTTAGTATTAACCAATTAGTTGATCTCACCGCGGCCATGAGATGTTATCACTCTTGGATGGTTTCTCGGGTTATAACAAAATATTACGCACCCCTTAAGATCAACACAAAATAACCTTCATCACTCCTCGGGGACTGCTACTATCATGTCATGCCCTTTGGTCTTAAAAATGTTAATGCTACATATCATGACATCACTCCTTGATCACTCCTCTGGGGATCTTTTACCTTTGCTATCTTTCATGACATCATGCATATTATATCGAACATTATGTTGATGATCTTCTTGCCAAGTATAAACATCAGGCCAAACACCTTTCCATCCTTAAGGTTGTCTTTGACTATCTCATCAAATACTACATTCACCTTCAACCTAAGAAGCGCGTCTTTGTTATATTCTCAGAAAGATCCTTCATTTTATCATTTCTTTGCGTGACATTGAAGTTGATCCCGCTAAAATCAAGGCTATTCTCAAGATGCCTCCACCTACTAATCTTCATCAACTTCGTAGTTTGTAAGGCAATTTGTAATCTATTCATCACTTTATTTCTCATCTTTCCGACCGATGCCATCCATTTCATCATCTTCTCAAAAAGGATGTCTCCTTTAAATGGGATGATGAATGCCACAAATCCTTTGACACCTTAAAATAATACCTCCTCTAACCACCTATGCTCATTCCACCTAATAATGACCAACCATTTTACCTTTAAATTTATGCTACTGATCATTCCCTAGGTACCATGCTCACTCGTCATGATGAGAAACACATGAAGCAAGTGGTTTATTATATGTTTGTACAATTTTAGACTATGAAACTAGATATACTCACCCCAAAAAATTTTCCTAGCCTTAGTCTTTGTCTCCACTAAAATTTTCCATTACCTACTAAACCAGAAAAACTTCGTTGTCACTAATACCGATAGCTTACATTACATGTACATTAAACCCTAAAAACATCAACATGCTACATGTTGGCTCATGCTTCTTGCAAACCTAGATCTTGAATTCATCCATCAAAAGTCTATCAAAGGACAAGACATTGTTGAGCGACTTGCAGATACACCTCTCTCTATAAAATAATCTTCTAACTTCAAATTCCTTGATGAATCCATTGCTACCCTCACCCTAGATGATACAATTTACCAAAGGACCTTATTCTTCAATGGCTCCAAATGTCACCGTGGGGTGGTGCAAGAGTTATCCGTGTTCCTCTTGATGGTGAGCCTATACCATTATCTTTCAAACTCGATCTTGATTATACTAATAATATCACTAAATATGAAACACTCTTGTTAGGCCCTCAAACCAGCATAGCCTTAGATGGTAAATCAATTAATATATTTGGTGACTCTTAAATAGTTACGAACCAAGTTAATAGTATATATCATTGTTGTAAAGAGATACTTCCAAATTATAAACATCATGTTTATATACTTTTGACTATCTTTGACCATTATGATTTTCAAACCACCCCACATTCCACTAATAAATTTACGCAGACACCATGTCCTGTCTTTCTCCTTCTCAAATACCCACTTCACCCTCCGAATCAAAAATCTTTGTCACAAGACAACAATTGCAATCCCCTCTTACCTATTCAAATATTTTAAATTTTTAGAACATATTAAAACCGACTGATGTGACATTTGATATAAGCGGTTTGATGACTACCTTTCCTTTCAATTTTGCATCTAGATCTTAGTTGCGCAATGGAAAATGATCCTTCCTCAAAATTTCTCTCACTATGTCATCATGGGTGATATTATCTATAAAATTGGCTTTGAAAGTATTCTCTTATGATTCCTTATAAGTTTTTAAGTTCCATACACCATCAAGGAAGTTCATGACATGATTTGTTGGGGTCAATTTAGTGGCTTAGCTGTCACTAAACACATCCTTCACCTCGGCTATTACTAGCCAACCCTAAACCATGACTATTTTGATTATGTCAAGCATTATGTGAAGTGTCAGCAACATGTGAATCTTCATCACACCCCTAGTCACGACTTATAGGTCACATGAGACCTTTGGCCTTTCTATCAATGGGGTTTGGATCTTGTCGAGAGATCAACCTCATTCTTCCCAACACCATTATTGGATTATTACTACTACCAAATATTATACTAAATGGGTGGAATCTGTACCTCTTATGTCTACAAAATCTAATAAAATATGTGAATTCATCAACCATCACATCATTTTTTACTTTGGTTTTCCTCACCGCCTCATCCCCGATAAGGGAAAACAATTCAAAAAGAAAACCCTATGGAAACTCGTGATGCCTTCAAATTCAAATCAATTTTTCTTCACGTTATTATCCTCAAACAAATTTCCAAGCTGAATTAAATAACAAAACCCATAGTAAAATTCTTATGAAAGTGATTGAAAATACTAGTAAGGTTTGGCACACGCACATTCCTTTTTCCTTATAGGATTATTAGACTAGTATTCGCACCTCAAATGCTGCCACATCTTTCTCTTTGGTATATGGTCCAAAGGTTTTCTTGCCTCTCAAAGTCAAAATTCCATGTCTTCGTATCTCACTCAAATATATTTTCAACCATGATGATTATCACCAAGACTGTTTGACACAACTAAGTTATTAGATGAACGTCATCTAAATACTCTCAATCACCTTCAAATCTACCAAAAACATATCAAACATGCCTACGATAAACATGTCCAAGAATGAACCTTTAAGGTTGGAAACCTTATCCTGAAGGAAAATTAACATGTAACAAAAGTGGAGAAAAGTGAACGCGGAAATTTTTATCCTAATTGGCTTGGACCATATATCGTTACTCATGCCTATGGATCGTGTGTTTATCATTTATCTTCAATCAAAGGTAAACCCAAACATGAGCCCTTAATGCCTTGCATATTCAACTATTCTATTGTTGAATCAAGTCCTATATCACCTTTTACCTATTAAGTTTCATCCCTTAAGAAACATTCACCTTCCACCTACCTATTTTAAGGATCAATGACTAAACAAGAATCATATGATTACCTCGTGACCTTTCAGCCTTATCTTCAATATGAGTACCATGAATCTACTCATGGATACTTTTCATCCTTTTTCAGGATGGGATCCCATGGTCGTTCATTACTTAAAACCTCTCTTTCATAGCTAACCTTTGTGTGCTATGGTTTTTTCTTCATACAAGAAGCCTATACTTCTTTACAGTCTTGTCTATGAATTAAAAGTAAAAAAAAACAAAAATAATTCAAAAGTAATATACAGATTTTCAAATGTAAACTCCTTGAGTCCAAATTCTAAAAAATAGATGAATCCCTCAAAAAGGACATGTATCTTTCTATCTTGATACTATAAATACACGGCACCCTTGAATGACAGTTATATAAAGTTATCCATACTATACATAGTCTATCAAAACAAAAGATTATTTTTACAAAAATTAACATAAAAATATCTCAAGCTTCCCGCATTAATTAGCTTCACGAAGACCTCAAGGAGATATTCTATTCATCCCACATATACTTCCCACATCGATTATTCTATAAAACAAAATAAAAATAAAAATAATTTTTTTTCGTCATGTACTTGCCTATTCTAGTCTTCGATATCTTGTAGAAGAGGTATGATGTCTCACACCAAGGTTTTACTAAAACAACCAATTTCACCTCATCATATTTCCTTTTTTATCTTCTACCTACTCAAGGGACGTGCTGAAAATACAACATTTTGTGATCATGTGCCTTTATTCACCTTTAGAATAGTCAATCATGTAACAACTTTAGGGTCTTACATTCATAAGAAAATATTTGGTATGATAGACTCATCATGGTTTTTACCAATTAGGAGGATTTTTGTCTCCTTTTACCGTTCACATATTTTCGTACTTATTGATTCTACTACACAAGACCAGCCCTTGAAACCTACATTCTAGGAATTCCTCTCCCAAAAAATTCACACATGCCTATTCAACCTAAAATCAACCATGCCTATTCAATCTACACTTAACCATGCCCAAATTACCTAAAAAAACCATGCATAAATTACCTTGACTCAATCATGCCCGAAACCTACCAACCCATTCATCTCCCTTATCATATTCTTCCCTAGCTTATGGGAGAACTACATCAGCCTAAGGCCCCTTTTCACCTTTGGGGCTATGTAGGAAACACTCTGAGGGCATGGGGCCATCTAAGGTTAGCTCAGCCACTTTTACCCCTAACCAATTTTACTGTTTACATTCACATTCTACCCTAGCTAGTTTCCATGTACATAAAAACTTAGAAATTAATATATCATAAAAACATACATACCTACCATTTTATCACCACAACCATATTCTACTTAAATCATTTCATATTTCCATGATATTAATTACTTGGAAATTTAAACACAACATACATACAACACATTATTTCCATAAGATCAATAACTTGGAAATTACCTAGACTCCACCATGCCTATACCTGACCAAATCATACCTATACCTGACTAAACCATACCTATACTTGACCAAACCATGCCTTTATTTGACTCCACAATGCATATAAGACCTCAACTCAATCATGCCTAACTCACCTAGTTCCCATGGTACACAATAACAATGGAAATTAAAAAGAGTACATCATCCATCCAATAATAATCATTAACTATATAAACAAGAATGTTTGTGTATCAATACATATATACATAAGGATAAATAATCAAAGTGTCTTAAAAATCTCATATAAAATCTCACAAAATCTTTGGCACGTAGGCCGGTATATATATCAAAATCAAAATCATCATAAAAGTATCAAATGTCATGATCAATCAACCCCGCTGAGGCTCTCCTCTCAACTCTCACATGTATCCTCTAGTACCCTCTCCTACCTCAACCATGCCTAAATCACCCTCTCAGTCCTCCGCCAAATCAAATCACTCATAGTGATCTCATGGACCCATATACCTCACTCCTCCAGCCACTCAGCTACCTCTAACTCAACTTGGAAAATAACATTGTCCTTTTCTCCCTCGGAAAGAGATGAAATTTGTCTCCATTGTCATTTTCTATAAATAGAAAGATTATAATGAATCTATTAAACACATATTTTTGATTTTTAACCAACCCCATACTTGACCAACATCAGTTATCCATGACCGACATCGGTCTTGTGCCCTAGTGCACCATGCTTGGTTTCTAGTGATTGACATTGGTTAGCCATAATTGATGGCGGTTATCATTTTTGACCCCATTGCACCATATTGCACCACATATGCTTAGTCGAAACCTTTTTCGCCTAACCCAAAGTTGACCCTGACCTTACACCTCACCCTCATGACCTTATTACCTATCACCAAACCTCACCATCAGTTGGGGCATGTTTTTTCCCCTCACATGGCCTTACCTATGGCCTTTCCTAAATCACCCAATTGACACTCAAATTTGTGTACTCATTATACCTTGTGATGTGATACTCATGTTGTTCAGCCTAATGACCTTACCTTGCCTAATGTCATGTTGTTTATCCTGACCATACCTTTGGTGCATTGGAACAAAACCTATTTCCCATTCCAGCACCTTTTCTAGTTGTGTTTCAGGACCATATCTTATACCTTGGATACCTAAACCACTTCAACCTTGTTTGGATAAACCTATCGACCTTTGACAACATAGAGTTTGCAAGCTCTTCAACCTGGTACCTTATCACATTCTATACGTGTGTGTGCGTTATAATTCCACTACCTATTACCCAACCAAAATCACCCTTACCTACAACCAACCTACCCTCATTTTCATCACTTACCCATTTATCAAACCACTCACCGACTTCATTTAACACCTCATCAGTTCCTGGTTTGAGGGGGATCACCTCTACCCATACTTGGGGAAACCTAACCCTCACTCATACCTGGAGCACCGACTTCCTATTTTTGTCATCGTCACTTAGTAATACAAATTATGTGACAAAAATGGGAAAATGTAGACACCAAATTTGGGTCACACTCCCCTTGGTCCCCTTCACTTAATTAACGTAACACATTTAACTAATCATGACCCCTTTACCCCATATTAATATTCATCCTCACATTATTAATTAATTTAATTAATTTAATTAAGTTAATTTCATCCTCACACCTCCACCTCATCATGACACCTCATCTTAGACCCAAGACAAGGGGGCATTTAACTCACAAAGTGACCAAGTCACCACTCACATCCGAGTCATCACTCAAAGTCTTTGAGTAACTACTTGACCTAACTAACTAAGAATTCTTCCTAAACCTAATTGGACTTCTTCTAAGATCTTCCTTCCTTCTCTCACATGAAATCTACTTCCCTAAGTGGACCCAACAATCAAAATCATGCCAAAAATAGTAAATATCAAGCTATTTTTGGTAACTTGGACTATTTCACCCTAACTAATGCCGGTTTATCCTCGGATGACGTTGGTTACCTAAACCACCATCGATTCCTTTAAATATATATTTTACAACTCTTTACATGGGTTGGTCATTCCGTTATGGGAGCTTTATTGCATTCAAGCATGAATCTTCAAGCCCCCTTGCATCCAGATGATGAACACACACAACCACATTGCAAGAAAAGAAAACAATTCTCCCTCCATATCATTGGAATACTCACTGGAGGAAACATGTTGTATTGTCGTAGAACTAGACTCAAGCACCTCTTCTCCGATCAACTATCTAAACTCACAGGATCTACAAAATACCAAGTAAGTGCTCTGATTTTAATTATTTGTACTTATCCCATTATAGATATCTTGCTACTTTCAAAAGTATATTTATTTCTTATGTTACTTGTACATTATCTTCTTCCCACCAACCCACTATTCAACCACCCCAAGTATTTTCACCCATCTAAACCTCCTTATTAGTATTCCTGAGTCTTATCATCCATATTTCAACCCAAACCACACTACCATCACTCTCTATACAATCACATGTATCCTAAAATCCCATTTTAAGAGTTCATTACCTATTTCCCCTCCGATGTTGGTTCCTTGACAACCGTGGGTTTCATCCCCATACCAACATCAGTCACTAGACCGATATCGGTCTTCGTGTCATTTTATATTCTCAAAATAACAAACTTCCCACTCAATAAAAATGAACCCAGTGCCTCAACCAATCAGCCCTGGACCCTTACCAAACCTTTGATATACTTTTCTGACATGAACAAAACCCTAGTTCTAATTAGGTTTAGTGTTATTTTTGTATCTATCATAAAATCTAGTGTATTGTGTGTATGAGAAACCTAAATCATTACATTGTAATAGGACTTATTTATTTCAATTTCTTATTCACATTGAATTGTTATTAAACAATGGATTGATAGCCTCTCTAGGAAGCACCACGCTTCTTGGATCTAGCATATGCTAGGTAGTCCACTGTCATATGCTATTTAATAATCTTTTTGTTCTTGTTTTACATTTAAAAGTAGTCCTTCCTAGACAAAAAGGAGTTATCTACGATAAGCTTGGATAACGTCAACAACGTGCACATTCTACCATCCACCTTTGCCTCATAGGTATTCCTCCTTAACCACTTACCTTCTATCTAGTTTTTCCTAAAAAACATAAAATTTATTCGTGAAACAACAAGTCCTCTCTATAAGCCTTTAGTTCTGAATAGGACCATGCCAAACAATCTTGATACTTTGTCAACAATTTCACATAAGATTGCTTCTCTTCTTTTCTTAGATTGCATCCTAACCACACCTTCCGGGATTCTCCTTGGTTCCCAAATTGTACTCCTCAACATCCCTTGAAGCTAGAGATATGCCTATGGACCACCCTATCTATGTTATCAAAATTAGATTCCAAGGCAACCAACCCCCTAGGAATTATGTTAGTTTTCAACTAAATTATGTATTTTCCAAATAGAGTTTCTTTTCCATCACATGTTGAAACCATTGGCTCCAAATCCATGCATTGATTTGTAAATTATCCTTCACTTTTCAAGAATCTATGTACTTGGGAATCATCATCAAACACTTTCCAATGCTTTACATTATTAAGCACAAACGGTCTTAACAACACCTCTACATCATAATTATAGTAAGGAGAAACCGTGTAATTATCAAACCGAGATGCAAGCACTTCCAATTTATCAGCTACAACATTTTGAGCCCTATCATGGTATAAGATATTAAAAGACTCAAAAATTTCAATGAAGTCCCATATTGCATGCTTATACTGCTTCATTATTTGGTTCTTTGTTGCATACAATTTTCTGACTTTCTTTACCACCAACTTAGAATCCCCTTTAACAATTATATCCTTTATTCCATACCTCCATGAAATTATCAATCCTAGGAGTAGTGCTTCATATTCTACAATATTATTGGTGCATTCAAATTTAAGCTTGATTGAAAAATGGAAATTTTCTTTGGTTTGGGATATAAGAACCACACCAACCCCATTACCCACATTGGAGCATACCCCATCAAACATCATAGTCCAAGGGGAACCAACTTGTTTCAGGAATGGACTCTCATTTGTGTTATGGTCTTTGCAGTCAACATATCTAACAAAATTATTAGCATCCACATCAGTAAACAACACTTCATATGAGGTATTGTTTAGGTCCTCAATCAAGTGTAACATCTTCTTTTCTCTCGTAAAACTTCACCAAATTTCCTTCCACAAGTATGGTAGCATAAGAAATGTCCATTTTCACACTTCCTCCAATACTTGTAACCCATTTTCTAGACAACAACATACCCCATTTAGTAGGGAAATCAACAATGACCACATTCATAGTCAAATATTTACCAAGATAGGCTGCCAATTGCACTACCAAACCTTTTACATATCCTATCACTGGAACCTCTCTTGAATCCATGGCCTAGAATTTTCCAAAATTTGTTGTCACTTTGATGTCTAGTTCATTCATAACTTCAAGAGGCATTACATTACATAAATATCCTAAATCAAACATACAGTTGTGGAAAAGTCTATATTTGATGATAAAAGTAGTAAAAAATGGATCCACCTCAAGTTAAGACTCTTGCAAAGAAGCACCTAAATATATCTCAGGTGATTCTCCTAGACTTTCCATTTCTTAGGGAACTTCTAATTCTGTAATAACATGTGGAAGATCCACATTATTAACATCCTTACCTATGGCCACCAACTCCTCCTTGAATCCTAAGTATTCAAATGCTCTTCTTCTATGCTCAGGAATCTTGAGCAACTCAATAATTGAGTACGGTAACCTTCATCTAACTCAAAATTTGTTTACACTAGGAGGTAGGGTGATTGATTTTTCTAGTGGTATGAGGTTTTTATAGCTTGAGAAGTAGGGGGATCATATTTTTTAGCAATAACTGGGCCTTTGTTTGGTAAATATTTCTTGGTAATAACCTTGGGCATATTGGTGAGGAGAGGAGTTTTTGTCTTGGGTTGTGGCCATGGTCCTTTTAATTTCGTGTTTCTTAGATTAGATTTTTTCCTTGGCCACTACTACATTCATTAGGAGCTTCCTATCCTCCTCAGAAGGAATACCACCATTATATTTTTGATCATTAATGCCCTCAAATATTCAAATTCATGGTTAGGTAACTCAAAGGCATGAACCATATCAACATCAAGATTACTATTATAAGTGGTAGAAGATATTTGGTGTATGCAATCCCAATAACATTCCACATTCCTAGCACTCAACAATTTGGTAGAAGTAGCTCCTTGTTGTGGACCATCAGAACAATCCATCATGCACACATCACCAAAGGTGGAATCATCATCAACCTATTCAATTTATTCATTGGGATCACATGGGGAGTGTGGTAGAAATCACTTATCACACCATTCAATAACATGATCTTATTCTACCATAGATACTCTAGCAGTCAATGGATCAGGAACCAACTTGTTTTCCCTTGGTGGTTGTTTCTTGTTTCCGAACCCATTGGTCCTTTCCCTCTATCATATGTTCTATGGTCACCCCTAGGGTGATTTTAGAACTTGGACCTAGCCATTTCTCTTCTCTAGCAAGTTTATATGAGATTTCCTTTACTAATCCTGCTAGAGTTTTAACCACCTCTTCCAGATCTACTGCTTTACTTGCCTGAGGATTTTTTGGGTTGATTAATTTGACTCCCTCCCTTTTAGGAGGCTTCCTAGCTGCCTTGATGTTATTTTCTATTTGCACATCCATAACAAAAGCTTGTCTCAGGGTCTTGGTATTTTTATCCCTTAAGTAATATGATACTTTCTTGTCAAAGGCATCAAAATATTTAATTAGACATGATTCATCACTTGGCTTATCCCTTAATATTACAGGTAATCTGGTCAAGGTATTATTAAATCTGGTGTTAAAATCTTGGACAGTTTATTCAGATTTTTTATGTTCTCAAATTATGTAAGGAGGAACCTTGGATCAGTCTTATCACCTTATTGTGATTTAAATGTATTATCATCTCTGTTGATGAATTAATAGAGTTATTTGGTAGCCACTCATACCAATCTCGAGAATCTTCTTCTAGAGTATGTATAAACAACTTTACATATACATCTTCATACTCAATATTGAAATATTCCATGGTATTAGAAAATATCTTGAGGTGTTGGTCACCACTAATGGCATTATTACCATGAAATTTAGGCAATCTATTTCTTACCTCATGTGGGACTACATTAGGATAACTGCCATACCCTAGAAATTTATAGGGATCAGTAAACATTTATAATAAATGGATTTCTAGGTGGAGGTTGAGCCATATTATTTTGAGGAGGTGTTCCAATAGAAGGATTAAAATGGTGGGGAACTAGAGGTCTTTGGGGTAATGGAGTGTGATCTTCAAAGTAATGATCCTTTAATGATTCTGTCTCACAAAATACTATATTATTTATAATCAATAAAGGAGGGAAATGAGGAATACCAGATCACTTGAAAATGAAGGACCCTCTCGAGTTGGAGTATACAAATTTATGTAAGGACTGCTTAATTTAGAACCATATGAAGTACTTGACTAATATTATACCAAAGGATGATCACTTTCAGCAATAGAAACAACCTTTTCTTCGATATTTGATCACCCAAGGCTTTCCAGATTTGTTTCCTTGCTAGATTTGTCCTTCCCAACTCTGGAAACAACCTTCTAGTAGGATATGTCTTGAATAAATACCTTCTTCCTTCCAGCTTTGTGAATTTTGATGATGACTATCAACAATTAACATTCAAGTAATCTTGATATTTACCATATTTTTTTGAGAAAGATGGAGTTTCCACTAAGGTCTTATACCTTAGATGTGTAAATCAATTTAAACCACTTGCCAACTAAATCTTCATGATAAATTTCATCAAATCTTGACAAATATTACTATCCTTTATCAATATTTACCCCTAGCTAAGTCAAATTTAATGGAAAACTTCCTTAAACTAGGAAAATATTGAGCAAATGAATTCTTATTAAGCTCATTTTTATCAAATTTTGACAAAGGATCCATTATAGATCATGTATTTCATTTAAACATACTTCATAAATTGCAAAAGGTTTATATATCTTCATTTTTATAAAAATAGTCCTCTTTAAACGATATCGGGAGAGTGTTGTTGCTTAAATCTGCACCACCTTATGAGCTAAATAACATTTACAATATGAGTTGGATGCCTAAAGAAAGATAGACCAAAGATTTAGTTGTTTTATAGCCGGGATATATCGATAGACTCTTTGAGACTTGACTTGGGATATTTTTGATTCGCAATAAAAAAGGGGATGACCTTCCCTTCTAGTTTATGTTCTAACTTTATCCAGGTGAGAGGACCCATCTTGTAACTTGTAATTGTGAGAAAGGTGGATGAATTGTATGCTATAATATTTATCTTAGAAATATGAAAGATAGTCCTAAATATACATAGTCAATGTAAACATAATTTAACTATCACGAGTTGTCACACTATATAATGCATATGTATTTAAAAAATAGGACTCAAGTTACTCTATATAGTGTAAATATTAGCTTTCTTCTACATATTTATTGAAAGGGAGGGTAGAACAAGAAAATTCCCTTTGTAAATGGCCACAACCAGAGAAAACATGGGTGATTCATGATGATTTAATAGTTCAGTAGGTTGTAATTTTTGTGTATGAATTGGAGATTAAAGTAGGATAAAGTTGATTATACAAGTTTCTCAAGAAAAAATTACAAATGTTTCAAAATTGCAATCAAGGAAAGAGTAACACCTCACAACCAATAGTATCTCTTTAACAAGAAGGTATGTACTCATGGAAGCCCAAAAGTACAATATTTCACATAACCTTTGAGAATTCAAATGAAAAATCTCATACTAAACTCTCAATAAAATACTAACAATTCTTGTTCAACTACACTCAAGATACATTCAAAATCTTACGAGATCCTTTCAACCAAATAGAGGTGCTATGAATTTAAATTTTTTTTGTCACACCACGTAAAGAAACCTCTATCAACAGTGTAATTGCAGATGCAAAAATTCCACTAATTAAGATAATAAGTAGTGTAGTTCAAAGAAACTATCAACCTAATATTGCAACAGGGAAGGAAAATAGTTGATTCAAAGTATTTCACCTCAAGAACAAAGACAACATTGCTCAGGATAAAACACAGTTAATTTCAAGAAATTCAAATTTATCAGCAAGGGGCCATAAAGCCTATGGCCTCAATGCTTTCCAATGAATATACACTTGCAATCATCATGGTATGAGAATGTTTGGAAAAAATAAAAAACTCACTGAGTCTCTCGGTTTGATTCAAGTTTTTCAAGAAGAGTACACTCCATTTTTCTCTATTTTCTCTAAGAATTTAAGAAAAATTAACCCCCTTCATGTTGTCACCAAATCACTACACCCTTTGAATGGATATAATATGAATAGGACATTCAGTGTGATTGGGACACATAGGATCACCTCTTAATATGTGGGACTTGGGCTCAAGGTGAACCTCTGGAGAAGGAAAATTTCATCTTCCTAAACTAAGTGGTGTACTATTCCTAGTGCAATAAAATGGTTATCTATACCTATGCTAATATTTTCATGGGTTTTAGAGAGAGAGAGATTTGCAAGAAATGAAACTATACTAGGGAATGGTGATGCACCAAATAAAGGGTGCTTTCAGACTCATGAAGGGTTAATTTGAAGAGGGTGTGTACACCACAAGTCAACTTCACCTATTTTACCTACTACAACTTAGAGAGGGTGTAGAATACTAAAAACTAGGAAGCACACATTCCCTTTGTTAAAATCGATCAGAAAAACAAGTTATCGATTGCAGTGAAGAAGGATGAACTTGAGAAGGGTGAACAAGCACCACAACTCAATGTCATGCAATGCTCCACCACTTGATAAGCACAGAGCTCAAAGAACCTGCAATAGAAACATAAACTTGCACAGTGTACTTGTAAGCATGAGAAAAGGCACAAATAAGTATAGAAGGCTGAAAGGACTAAGATTAGTCAAAAACACACACTTTAATTACTTCAAAAAAATGCATAATGCATCATACATTTAGAAGAGGTAATGGTTGTAATTACAGTTTTGGAAAAGAGGCTTAAAAGTTCCCTCAACATACAAGAACAACGCGTAGAAAAAGGAATATTGAAAAAATATTCACTTATCTCAGAAGTCTAACTCATACAACTTGTTAGAATGAGCTTCCAAATTACATTTATAGAAGAAGTTTAGAGAGAGAGAGAGAGAGAGAAGTCATAAATTCCCTTCCTAGATTGAAGGCACATGATGTATTTATCATAGTTGGTTGAACCACTTTGAGAAGCTTCCATCATGTGTCATTAATTTTGTTGACTTAATCTCAATTAATTAAAATAATATTTAAATAAAATAATTTAATAATAATAATAAATATTATTAATAAAATATTTACATAAAAATATTAATTTAATTAAAAAAATTCAAGTGGGACCCCCGGAGTTGGTTTACATTGAAGGGGTTCATAAGAACTAGTCAAAAAAAGGAATAACTCGGTGGTTGGATCGCCGATCCAAATCACCAAGTTGGAATTGAGCTCCTCTACGCCACACCAATTTCAGCTCCTACTAAATTCACCAATCTCCAAAATGAGATTTGTCTTTTGGAAGCTTTAAATTCACCGACCGAGCATGACTTCCTCCATCCAACAAGCGATTTGCGTCAACATTGAGCTCACCGCCGTCGAGCCTAGTCCTCAAACCACCTCTTCTTCTCATGCACATCAAGTTCCATTCTTCTATATTAAACTTTGAACCAAGTTCATAACCGAGCTCTTACTTGTGCACTCAACACCACTCACCAAGCCACAATTAGTTCCATGTTTCCCTCATTGTGAAGTCAATCGTGTCGTGTCAAGCTCTAATGACCCAACCCAACCATCTAACTTCTCGCATAGCTAAGAAAACTTTGTCATGATATCTCCGTCTCTAGACTCAATGCCAATTGAGCTCCAACATATTTATGTGAATCTAATTCCAACACCAAGTCATTGTAATGGGATTTCCTACAACGAGCCACTCCTTTCACAACCGAACTCCTCTACAACGTTGAGCTACCTAAAACCTTATGTGCAACCGAGCTCACATGTAAGAATAAAGATCCTCTTATAACTACACCAAGCTTGGTTTGTCATCCGAGTTCCGGGACCACATGTATGAGTTCATCAAAGGGCTCCATACATACATTAACCATTTTGGAACTATGCCATCAACTCGGCTTAATGTGTGGCCAACTTGGCATGTGCTGCACAATGCTATCTTACTTTGTCTCTACATGAGCTTGGCCACACTCAACCCGAGTCAATCTATTCCATGTCGATCTCTTTTATAAATGCAACCAAGATGAGCCACATTTTCCATTATTATGAGCAAGCCCTTCTCTTGATGAACACGCTCCTCAAACCGAGCCTCCATAGACACCGAGATGTTCATTGAGTTTCCCAATCACCTAGCTTTGTCTCCCATGGTTGAGCTTGACACTTAATCCATCACGGCCCGCCCTTTCTACCGTTGCTCACCGAAATGACTTGCTAAGTTTTGAAATGAGTTTTTCTCTTGCTCCCAATTGAGCTGAAATCCTTTCTCGCATCAATCAACGAGTCGATTTCATGGTTATGCCTCGCATTGATCTCTTATTTTCTAGTGAGTTTTTCATGGTATTGACATTGTAAAGTCCTCGAAAATCTCTACATATCGAACTATCATGTTATTCATTACATGAGTGAGCTCATTTATTTTTTCATTGCATAGAATGAGCACTAAGCTCATCACTAAGTGCAATATTGTGTACTCACTACCGCCGAGTCATGATCTTCTCGAAGTCTTTTCTCAACACCGAGAAACACGGAGTGTCGTGTTTTCCTCACATATTCCTATAGAAATGAGATCCCTTACAATGTCAAGCTGTGGTAAATTATCTCTTCGACATCTTCATGGTCAAGTCACTCTCTGCAGAGCTTCCCTCCGAGCTCCTTCTACCAACTTGACCTCTCAGCCTAGCTCACATGTGACACATCACCTCACATCTTTCTGAGTTCTCGGCATCTCCCGACTATCAAGCTCCCCCTCTCACTCGTCAAGTTCTTCACACATGATCTTGTTGTCACCAAATCAATACACCCTCCAAATGGCTAGAATATGAAAATGATGTTCGGTGTGATTGGGACACATGGGATCACCTCTCAAGCTATGAGACTTGTGCTCAAGGTGAACCTTTGGAGAATGCCATCGTCTTATTCCTAAAATAAGTGATGTACTACTCTTAGTGTAATAAAATGGCTATTTAGTCCTATGCTAATATTTTAATGGGTTTTAGGGAAAGATATTTTCAAAATGAAACTATACTAGGGATGGTGATGCACCAAATAAAGGGTGTTTTCTAGACTCAGGAAGGATCAATTTGAAGAGGGTGTGTGCACCACAAGTCAAATTCACCTATTGCAACTTAGAGAGAGTAAAAATACCACAGACTAGGAAGCATGAGTTCCCTTTATTAAAATCGATCAGAAAAAAAAGTTATCAGTTTTCCAGTGAAGAAGGATGAACTTGAGAAGGGTGAACAAGCACCACAACTCAATTACATGCAATACTCCACCACTTGATAAGCACAAAACTCTAAGAACCTATTATAGAAACATGAACTTGCATAATGTACCTGAAAACATGAGAAAAGGCACAAAGAAGTATAAAAGGATGGAAGGGTCGAGATTAGTCACAAAATACACACTTTTATTATTTCAATAATGTGCACAATGCATTATACATTCAGAAGAGGCAAATGTTGTCACTATAGTATTGGAAAAGAGGCTTGAAATTTCCCTCAACATATAAGGACAACTTACAGAAGAGAGAGGACTATTGAAAAATTTCACTTGCCTAAGATGTCTAACTTTCCAACCTATATGACCTATTGGAACCCTTTGAAATGAGCTTCCAACTTACATTTATAGAAGAATATGTGAGAGAGAAGAGGAAAGGTCATAATTACATTCGTAAATCAAGGCACATGATCTATTTATTACAGTTGGTTGAACCACTTGAGAAGGTTCTATCATGTATCATTAATACCTAGTTGACCTAGTTCTCCTTAATTAATTAAAATAATATTTAAATAATAAATACTATTATTAAAATATTCAAATAAAAATATTAAATTAATCAAAGTTTTGGTGGGCTCCCTTTTTGACCGGTTTTTGTTAAAGGGGAAAATTATGATTAAAAGGTCAAAAATACCGACTCGGTGGTTGGCTTGCTGAGCCAACTCATCGAGTTGGGCTTGAGTTACTCTAACAAACTTTGTCCCATTACCACGACCGAGCTCCTCTATTTGACCTAATCGCCGAGTATGTTCCACTTCACCATCTCTACGTTCTTTCACCAAACTCACTCGAACCTTTCAAACTCGCTCACATTTTTCAAACTCACCACCGAGCTCCTCTATTTGACACTAAGCTTATTGGCCTCCACTCCTGTTACCCACTAACTCATCGAGAAATTTGACTCACACAAAAAGATCTCCTATGTCTCCGAGAGTTCCATCTACCAACTTGGCCTCTCAACCCGACTCACCACCGATACCTTACCTCATATCAGTCCAAGTTCTTGACATCACTTAACCATCAAGTTCCTCCCGAAGCCACCAAGCCACTAACATGTCGATCTGGTTGGGTTCTGCGATGAGCTACAGAAGCACCTCTGTTCCTCATGATGGTGAACCCAGCTAACATGCAACTCTTCGGACTATCATTTGACTCTATCAAACGTGTCACCCTAGTGATTCATCTATTTGGGCTCCTTCATCCTTACTCAAACTATCTTTCATCACTCATTGATTATAATGGTGGGCTCTTGCTCCAACAACCAACTTCTTATAATGACTCATTCGATCCCGACTACCCTTAACTCCATCACGAAGCTTGCTCAAGCATGTTTACCTTGCACATTGTGAATTCAATCCCGTGTCATTTAAAATTTCTATGCCATTTGATGAGCCTAACATTAGATCCCTTGAAAATAGTGGTTCCCCCATGAATCGCTCGCGTTGCCAACTATCCTCAGTAAATCTAGCAGACAACTCAAGAATTCGACCGAATCTCGGACATGGACTCAAAGCCATACCAACACATGTGATTGTCAAAATTTCTTCCTTGTATTTCCACCATCACCACTCTACTTGGCCATGTTTCCCTAAAACTCCCTTGCACGAAGTTATTGGCTTGGCCTATCATCTTGATATTTCCACCATGGCCGTAGAGGTACTTTGAAATCCCCACAAGCTACACCATTTTGAATCTTGGAAATTTGGTTTTCAATCTCCACAATCCCCATAATGATGTTGATATGTGGGATTGAAACCCTATCTTTCCTACTCACCCAACGAAAGACTAAGGATTCCCCGAAACTCCCCTTACTTCCCAACTCAAAGCATGGCTTGGACTTCTCCCACCGAGCCAACTTGCGAGTCGTAACCAAGCTCATACATGCCGAATTGACCTTCACTATCTCGAAACTGAATCACCTCCATTTTTAGATGAACACACCTTCTATGATCTCAACTTGGAATGAGTTATCTTTGCATTAGCCTATTTGATCTCTAAACTGAGCTATCACCTGAGATATCCCACATGATGTTCCATCATGCTCAGTATTGATCTCTCTATATAAAATTTCCTTTAATACGACTTGATCATCCTTGGATCATTAAAATATCAGAAAAATATACTTACCATCGATCCTTAATCATTTAGACCTATATGGCATGAGTTCCAAGCTTGAGACTATGGTATCGAATGTATCACCAGTTTAAACTTTGAATCCCTTTTCGTTGGTTCACTTAGCTAGTTTTGAAAATCCCTACTTTGTTACCTTGTGAAATTTCTTGAATCCCTCGAGCCACTCGCTTACCATGGCTACATAATCGAGCCATACTTCATTTATCACCAAGCCTAAATCCTATGACCTATATTCCAAGCTCACCAAAAATGATTCTATAAACAATTATTTGGCCCTTCTGCCATGACTAATACCTTCGCCTTGACTCAGTCTTCTTTGAGCTTGTGTTTGTGCATAGTGTGAATACTTTGGCTTCTCTTCCAAGGCACGAATCACTGAGTCATTTCTTAAAGAGCACACCGAGCACTAGGCCCGAGCTAGTTGGCTTTGGCCTTCCCACGACCGAGCTAGGTCTTATGTGTAATTGCATTGGCCTTGGTTTCATATCTATGAGATCATCCATGTGAGCTCATGCCATTTTGTTCAAACTCTTGAGTGGCTCGCCGAGTCACATCACTTCTACACTTGTCCGCACTCATGCGCGGTTCACTAAAATGATGAAAGGTTCATTTCTATTGTATGAGATCTTCATCTTTATTTTGACCTTGAACTCTCCTGAATCTATCAATCCCTCCAAGTCCTTCCTTCGAGCTACCACGATACATGATCACAAGTTACTATGAGCTCACCTAAAACATCTCATTATGTTGAATGACTTCTAATCAATCCTTATAGGCACTATTTACTATTTTTCATCCATCTCTATGTCACCCGATACAACCATGTACCAAGCTTATCTATTTAATGGTATGCCCAAGCTGATCCGCTTGATTCGCCTTGCACGAGACCTCGATGCATCAATACTCTCAACCCAATGTCCTTCTAACTCACATGTTTGTGTATTGGGCTCATGTTCCTTATACTTGATGCCAAGATTTCATTATTCCTTGGTTCTTGCATGCCGACCTAAATTTATGATTTCAATATGTCTAAGTAACTTGCAGTCCACCGAGACTATCGTTCATGCAATGTCCCTTGGGCCACTTGAATACTCTTATACTCACTTGTTAATACCGTTCAAGCTCACCATGACTTCTTCCATGAACCGAGTTACCCTAGAAAATAACCATTGCACTGCCTCACTCGATCATGAGCTCAAATGACTTTGAGCCTATTCACCATGTGTTACTTGCGAGTTACTCTTCATCAAGATGACCTTCTTGTCAAATCCATGACTTGGATTCATCTGATCTCCCATTCTATCGATCGATCCATTCTTCTCCTAGCCAAGCTCTCATCTGAGCTACCAACAAGTTCACAATCGAGATGTCAACGAGTTCATTTACCATTGTGGTTTGAGACTTTCCAATCTCACCCTTAAGGCTTAGCTTGATCGAGCTATTCTTGGAGCTATGCACCGAGTTGACGACCGAGCTCTCACTTAGCTATCAACCGAGTTGAGCTCAATTTGACCCCGTTCAATGTTAGGTGAGCTTGCCTATGCAAATTATTAATTATTTTAATCATTTTATCTCTGTGATGACCCGACATTAGGCCATTGGGACCAATGTTGTAATTTGATTGTAATAGGACACTATTGTCCAATTTTTTCCTATGTGAAAAATTGGATAAAAGAGCCATCAGTAACCTCCTTGATGGCTAAGCCACTAACCCGTCAACCTGGTTGGGTCCCGAGATGAGATAAAAAGCCATTTATGTTCCTCATGGTGGTGAAATGAGCTAATAAGTGACTTGTCGACTATCACCCGACTTTGCCAAATGCATCATTGTGGTGATTCATCCGTTTGGGCTCTTGTATAAGATCTTCACTATCAAAACCCTAAACCGGCCTCGGAATTCCATGAGCTTGACCTTGGCTCCCATTTTTGCAATGGTTCCCCATGACTCACTCTAATTCACAATCGTCAAGTTAATCTAGATAGTAACTCAAATGACTCATAAATTTATTGTCATTGACTCGGCCTCGACGTAGCATGTTGGTATGTAGAGCTTTTCCCTTTGTTTTCCAAGACATTATCCCCACTTGGTGATGCTTTCTTAAATTTATACATTCTTAGAAGGATGAGTCTCATAAACCCGCTCACGTAGAAACCTTGTGTTTGGCTGTCATCACAAACCTCACTTGCGAATGAGTTTTCATTCTCGCCATGTTTATGAGATTTGTCGAGCTTAGCTCGCATGTGTCGAGATCTAACTCATGCCTATTGACCCCAACTTGCCACAAACTTTGTGAAATCACCACCGAGTTGCATGGATCTTACCATTTCGTATAACTTGAACTCAACTCGCTAGACTACTCAAATCATTGAGCTTAACCCTCCACCACGCGAGTGCAGTTCACTCAATCTTCTCGCTATGTAACTATATCCTGCATGTAGATCAAGAATTTTGTGCTTGTTACCTGTCCAAGTTAATGTACCAAACTAAACACAAAATCCTTGAAAAACTCAAATAAAATCGATACCTGATAGAAAAGATCCGAAAATGTAGATGGAGAAGAAAGTCGATGTAGACAAGATGGGCGCACACAAGAAATCCGTGAAGTAGATCCAAGAAACCTGTGAGACACATATGTTTGACAGAAAAAGACCACGTTAAAAGATATTTGAGTGGACTACCTAGAAAGTGGTTTTGGGAAGTGATAAGCTCCTTGGCGGATGTCAGTCCACGTTTTCAATTAAGGAAAGAAGCATACATGATAAAAAATGTATGTAAAGGACTAAATTTTCTGATCAAAGGTAATAAACAGAATCTAAACAACAGAGACAAAGAGCGAAGGAAATAGGAAATACTTAAAAAAATGATACTGGATTATTGTTACTGAGTTCTTCTACCTGTCTGTAGGCTGATCGGTGTCAATTAGGAAAATCGGCGTCGACTGATTCAAATCGGCATCGATTGATGTAGGTCGGCGTTGACTGATATAAATCGGCATCGACTTGGGAAAATTTGTAGGAAGATTGAGAAATAGACAGTGGAGACTAGATCGTTGATCTCCGCTAGATCTACAAGTGTCGTAAGGATACTGCCAAGGCTCCACCTATGCTGGATGCAGGAACAGAGTCACCAAGAGATCGATGAGGACTCACGATGTTGATGTGGCAGGAGTAGAGTAATGGTACTCCTCTTAGGGATTGGTTTGGACAGGATTCACTCTCACTTGATAGATGATGCTCAGACTTGATGCTCAAAAATCTCTTGTTCTCCTTGTCTAATTCACTGTCTATCTCACTGTCATCTGACTGTCTAACCAGAACTGAGTTCTGGGCCTCTATTTGTAATCGCCGCCACCAAAATGAAATTGGCGCCGTTCGAAAAATCAGCGTCGACCGAGAGTAATGGTCGGTGCCGATTAGGAATAGACTCGAAATGGCCAAAAGGAGTGATTTCTGGAATGATGAGAGTGATCTTGTCACCTCAAATATGGGAAATATCCCACTGCTCGGTTTGGGAGGAGGAGAAATAGGGGGATATATGGATAGAATAGATATGGGGTAGATAAGTGGTTAGGATACATGTAAAAAGGTGTAATTGAGTAGTTAATATTTAATTACTCATGGGTAAAACATAATGGGGTGAATTAAACCTAGGATAGGTGTTTAAATCACAAATTGAATAATACCCCAAGGGGGCCATGGTGATATGAATGTGCCCCAGGTTACCCGAGAAGATAAACGAATGTGAGGGACACCAAATTGGGTAACCAATTTTAGGTGTCTACATTTTGCCCCTTTTTGTCGAGTAACTTGCGATAAGCAAAGTTGCAAGACAAAAACAAGGAGAGTAGAAGAAAGGAGGAAAAAGTGATGATGTGATCCCCCTCAAACTAGGGATGGGATGGGTGATAGAACAAATGATCCCAAGTTTGAAAAAGGTAGATGAAAACACAGGATGCCCCAGCTAGATGTCTGGAGTAGATCTGATCATTAATGATGCACAAAAATAATCATTAAGGCAGCAACCTAAGGAACTCACATTGGTAGGGAAATCTAGATGGTCTCCACAGGAGACGACGTTAGTACCTACAGACCCGTGAGTGTAAGGAGGGCTGCAAAATAGTTAGCACCTAAAGAGAGATACATTGGTAGGGACAACCAAACGGTCTGCAAAGTAGACGACGTGAGTGCCTACAGACCCGTGAACTCTAAGCTGCCAAAAATGTGAGTACCCCATGTACAGGGGACAAGCTCGAAATGGATGATAATATTGAAAGTATGTGCCAAAAGGCAACATTTAGGGCACAATAATGACTAGATAAATAAGCCAAGCATTAACACTATGGCAAGAAGACTTTAGGAGATGGCAAAAGCTACAGTGCAACCGATTGGCAACAATAGGTGAAAATTGGTGACAATCCAGACTAATCGGTGCCGACCATAAAAATTGGCATTGACCAAACAAATTGGTGCTGATCATAACAAGCACATATAAATATGCGAACAAAAAATGGGAATGATTTATTTAGACCATGACGATTGATTCAGAGAGAGTCAAAAATTGGATTTGAGCACCATGGAAGCTTCTGGGAGTAATCAGAAGCGGAAGAGGACACGACCAGGGGTAAGTGAACCTAGCTAAACTTTCTTGAATAATTTTGTCGTAAAATAGCATACTAGGTTCTTAACTTTTAGAGAAAAAAGGCATAAATGGGGAGTAAGTGTTTTTGACACTCGTCCTCCCAGTCGGCGTCGATTGAATAAATCGACGCCAATTATATTAGATCGTCACCGATTACATTAAATCGATGTCGACTAGGTTCGATCGACGCCAATTTAGTTAAATCGATGCCGATTTTACCATTATCCTGATAAGATGATAGAATATATGTTTTTGATGTTCTGATTTGGATAAATGGGAAGCTAACATTGTTCTTAATGTCGTGGATGTAGGCACGAGAGGTGTTACACATGCGGGATGCTATCCCCGAGCTTCTAGAGACCATTCTCCCTGATGTGACTGATGCAGATTGGTGCCACCTAGAGTTTGCCGGGCTCGGGGATTTCAGTATTATCGATGAGTACCGTGAGACGTAGAGCTGATGCAAGCACTAGTACGGTGATGGGATAGCTGGACTTGCACATTTTGGTTCAGGACGGGTGAGATGACTATCACCCATGAGGATATATACAGGATCCTGAGGCTGCCGATCACCGGGGACCCTATTGAGATCACTCCATGAGAGCAGCAGCAGAGGGCCCTAGGACGGTTATATGGGGACAGGGCGGATGAGTCAGAGATAGTGTCTGGGGGAGTGAGGATAGCCTCACAGTACAGACAAGATGATGCCAGGAGTAGACGTATAGTATTGATTCAGATGGCGATCTCCTACTTTGCTTTACCAGATTCAGGAGGTGGGAGATTCCCATTATTATTGCTAGATTGTGTTTGTGACATCTTGCAGTTTAGACAGGTGTTCACATTTTCTGACACCCTGATAGCTCAGATATATTATGAGCTATGGATGTATACCACTGGCAGGAGGACAGGGATTGATGTTAGTTTTGTGCTCCATTGCTGGGCATATGAGCACATAGTAGTGATCAGGCCATCCGGGCTTCCATGGATGCCAGCAGCAGTGGGGGCCATTGATTATGGATTTCAGTGATGGCGGGATGACATGGCCCCGGGAGATACAGGGAGATCTACAGATTGGTATGCTAAGCACTTTAGGACGCTGACACTAGAGCAGGTCATCTGGAGACCATATCGGGTATTTCTGACATGGGCTGGTCAGGATGCTCACCTGGTGGGGTTGAGACGGAGCAGGGTGGTTAGGGGCCGCAAGCCTGATATGTGGGAGTGAGTCCCATTTATACGGGTATTGAGACAGTTCAGCCTAGTGCAGACAGTGCCGACCACCTACAGTCCATATAGACAAGACAACAGAGAGACAAATTTGCCGATTTTGATCCTAACAGATCCATTGAGGCCCCACCTTCTGTAGACAGTGATGATGATGCCGGAGTGGATGATGGCTATGTGGCATGGTACTTGACAGAGCTTCCACGACACTTTCCAGCATCCATAGATGCCGATGAGGAGGATATAGCCACAACACTGGAGAGGCTGGAGGGAGAGCATTATACACTGACGCAGACACATCAGGTTTCCCTAGAGGAGATCAGAGCTCTGACAGAGGAGAGGGATGCCCTGATATTGGAGAGGGATACAGCTTGCCAGGAGTGAGATACAAAGTGATCCAGTAGAGGGATCACTATCATCGACATAGGGAGGCCCTCAGGGCCAAATATGGTGATACAGGTACCACATCAGAGTCTGGGACACAGGGTACAACCATAGGAGGGCCGCCACTAGTAGCACCAACAGCACCAGTAGTGACACTATGAGCACTGCACAAGTGAGCCCGAGTACATATCGTCTCTTGTCACTGCGGTGAGATACTATAGGACGCTCTAAAGACAACATGCTCGAGGTGCCTCGTTATGGTGCGAGGAGGAGATCTGCGACAGCCACAGCTAGTGGTGCATCAGAGGGAGGGAGCACCGGGAGAGGGTGAGGTGGAGGTAGGCCAGCATCGTGCACTTCAAGTTCGATAGGCGGCGGCTAGGAGAGACAGCCTGGTCCAGAGGAGGGTGGAGGAGATAGTGTCTTCCACCTATCGGACTTTACGATTTAGAGATTGAGATATATTTTTGTATCGATGTATTGATGTAGCCTCGATTCGAAGGCATTTTTGATGTATGATATAGATGGCTTGATTGAAAGCCACCCATTCTTTGTACAGATACTCATGTATGTATATAGATATTCATCATTTTCTTTGTCAAATGATTGTACTTATGCTTTTAATTTTGATAGACATGGATAGATGTAATGTAATTGTGATGGATATAGACATATGCTGATAGATGATAAATAGGTGTGATCTGATATTCCTAGAATAGATAGACATGATGTTGATGTGATGTGATTGATATTCATAGAATAGATAGACGTGATGTTGATGTGATGTGATTGATATGTGGATTTAATTTTGATGAGAAATAGATATAGGCAGATGTAGGGTAACTTGGATGAACATGTTTTTAGATGATAGATGGATAGATGTGATTGATAGATTTTGATATATTTAAGATGTTTTAATTGAATTTTGATGAAAAATAGATAGATAGACTCACATGTGTTGATAATACATGCTATGATATATTTTCTTTTGGAAAAAAGTAGATAAGATGAAATTAGATAGATGATATATTTTGACTAAATTAACATGTTAAATGTCAATTTAATTGGATGAACAAGAAATGATAATGGGAAATAAAGGAAACACCCCTAGATAAGAAAAATAATGATAAGCTAGGCCCCTAACCGACCATAAATAGAGACTTTTGATAGGAAACTAAAAGACCATGCATACAAGGCCATATATGAGGTTAAAATAAACCTGACACTAGCTAGTCGCAAACTAGATCTAGAAGGTAAATGGAAGGAGAAGTAAGTATGTATCTTGTCAGAATTTACAAAGGACAGAATACACGCTCATATTGGGAAAATAGGGTTCTCCATATGATCAACAAAAGGTCTTATATCTCAGCTTCATGATGTTTGTTTTGACAAAAAAGCAAACTGATCAAGGCGGGAAGTTTGCTAGATGTGGAAAGACTGATCGATACGGGAAGTCTTTCAGTGATGCTAAAAAGTGAACAAACTAGCCGAAGATAAAGTCTGTTACTGAAAAGGCTGATCAATGCGAGAAGCCTTGGGAATTCCATGAGAGAAACAACCGTCCTTCAAGGGAACGATCTGTAGCTTGAATTTAATGATAGCCATCCTTCAAGGGTATGGTCTATATCTTTTGATTTGCTTAATAATGCATGGATAGCTATCCTTCAAGGGATCAGTCTATCTTTTTGAATTTTAAATAGCATATTTTTTTTTCGTTGTTGGGAGGAAGCTGAGTTTAGACCAGATAGATCAGATAGAGGGAAAGAAAACGTATACAAACGCGTACTCATGCCCTAAGTAGATTTGATTAAGATAGACACTCGGGACAAATGAAGAAGTGATTAAGGTGTTCCTACCATGAGGAGGAACATATCCATAAGAAAAATTCCATGAGTAGAGCCGCGGTACTCATATTTTAAGGTAGAAAAATACATAACACGGAGAACCACATAGTCCTAAATCACTACAAAAAGGTATGACTGGTTATAGATGGATGAAAGATCTGTTTTGCGACTAAGAACATGTAAGATAGATTTTAACAAAGAGAAGGGCCTTAGATGTAAGGAATTAATAGGTTCCATTTTAGGTACACCATCCATGGAAGATAGACGGTAAGCCCCAGATCCATATTTATGAGTAACCATGTATGGGCCCATCCAGTTAGGAGAAAACTTACCACGCTGACTCCATTCTAAAGTAGTAATCACCAAATTTGAAATCATGGTGCTCGCAAGTGTTTTTGTAAGCACTCTTAACACACTCAAGATAGACTTGATGATGTTCAAGAGCATTGAGATGCCGCTCATCTAACAACTCAAGCTACGCTAGACACTCTTGATGATAATCCTCATCAGAGACAAATTCTCTGAGAGAAACACGAAGAGATGGGATCTAGACTTCCAAAGGAAGAACAGCCTCAGACCCATAGATGAGAGAGAAGGGAGTAGCACTGTAGGAGTACGAATGCTAGTCCGATAAGCCCAGAGAGCAAAAGGGATATGTAAATGCCAATCCCTACTAGCTCGACTAGTTACCTTTGCGAGGATGTTATGCAAAGTTTTATTGGAAGCCTCAGCCTGGCCATTAGCTTGGGGATAGTATGGAGAAGAAAAGCTGAGTTTGATATTGAAAGCATCACAAATATTCTGTAAATCAACATTTTTGAAAGATTTACCATTGTCTGTGATGAGTTTGTGTGGAATACCAAAGCGACAAATGATGTGTTGATAAACAAAATCAACAATCGGTTTAGCTTTTGTTGAGGAAAGGGGAATAGCTTCCACCCACTTAGTAAAGTATTCTGTGGTAGTAATGATAGAATGATGACACTGTGAAGAGCGGGGATTGATAAGACCGATGAGATCAAGACCCCATTGCGAAAAAGGCCACAAATCTGTCGCAGGTTGCAAAGCTTGACTAGGGATATGCGTAAGATTGGAATGTTGTTGGCATTTGACACATTTCTTAGTGTATTCACAACAATCTCGATTAAGAGAAGGCCAATAATAGCCTAAGCGTAAGATGCATTTAGCTATGGCCAAACCACTAAAATTTCCACCACAGATACCATCATGGACCTCCTGGATAGCCTTAGATGATTCAGGGGTTTTGAGGCACCGAAGCAAAATACCATCAAAACCACATTTGTAGAGGATTCCACCTAGAATAGTATAGCGATTAGCGCGTAGGATAAAATATCTTCTACCATTGGAAGTAAGATCTGGAGGAAGCACTGAATGGGATAGATAATCAACAATGTGTTGATACCACTCGTCTTGTGTATTGGTTGTAACGGCATTGATTGAAGTCAGTTGCCTGAGATGAGATGGTTGGTCTAATCGTTGCACAGCCACATAAAGTCGCGAGTCTTTGGTAAAAGGTGGAATAAGTGAGGCTAAAGAAGCCATCGTATCTGCGAATCGATTCGCAGTGTGAGGAATAGCTTGGATAGTGAATTTATCAAAGGATTGAAGTTGAAAGAGAATGATATCACGATATTTTTGAAGGATATCATTCTTGCATTGATAGACACCAGTGACTTGATTAATGATGAGTTCAGAGTCACCAAAGATGTTGATATGGTGGGCACCCAGATTAATGGCATTTTGAAGACCTAAAACAAGAGCTTCATATTCAGCCATATTATTGGTACACTCAAAGTTAAGTTTGTGTGCAACTGGGATAGGCGTACCCTAGGGAGGAATCATAACAAAACCTGCACCCCCCCTTGCTAGCATTTAGATCCATCAAAGAAGAGTTTTACTTTAAGCGGAGAAAGACCGAAATCAATTTGTTGGATATACTCATCGGGGAATTGAGTGAGAGAGTCCTGAGTGTCTGGAAGAGGAGCATCAGCTAATTGATCTACAATGACCTGACCCTTGATATATTTTTGCGGGATAAATTCGAGATCAAATTCTGTCATAAGCATGAGCCAACGAGTGATACGATCATTGTGATAAGGATTCACATGCATTGTCTTGAGTGGATTGACACTTGTGACAATGTAAGTTTTATGATTGAGGAGGTAGTGACGAAGCTTATAAGTTGTAAAGAAGAGAGCACAACACAGCTTTTCAGCTTCAGAATAACATGTTTCATACTCATGGAGAGTACGACTGATGTAATAGATGGCTTGTTCTTTACCACAAGCATCCCGATGCGAGATCATGGCTCCCAGAGCATGGTCAGTCATAGAGATATAAAGATAGAATGGCTCCCCCTCGTGTGGAGGTGTAAGCACAGGTGGAGAAAGAAGATAAGATTTGAGATCATCAAAGGATTTTTGGCAACGCTCATCCCATTCAAAATGAACATTCTTACGAAGGAGGTGATGGAAAGGTTGACAACGGTCCGACAGTTGCGAGATAAAATGATGCACTGATTGAAGGCGTCCTTGAAGACTGTGGAGTTTCTTTAAGTTAGAAGGGGGAGGCATCTCAAGGATAGCTTTTATTTTTGGGGTCTACTTCAATACCCCTAATAGAAATGATAAAGCCTAAGAGTTTACCAGTGAGAATGCCAAACACACACTTAGATGGATTTAGATGAAGACAAAAGTGAATAAGCCTCTCAAAGAGAGGTGCAAGAATGAAAAGATGATCCTGATGGCGTTTTGATTTACCAAGGAGATCGTCGACGTAATCTTCTACATTGGAAGATGTAGGTCATTACTCGCTGATAGGTTGCTCCTACATTCTTAAGACCGAAAGGCATGACACAATAACAAAAAGTTCCCAAGGAGTTATGAAGGAAGTCTTATGTTGGTCCTCTAGTGCGATGAGAATTTGATTATACCCAGAGAAACCATCCATAAGAGAAAGCATCTCGTGACCCGTAGTTAAATCCACTAGTTGGTTGATATTAGGTAGAGGAAAATCATCTTTTGGACAAGCAAGATTAAGATCCCGGAAGTCGGTAAAAATTCAAATTTTCCCAGTAGCTTTGGTTACTGGTACTACGTTTGAAACCCATTGTGGATAATCTATGGGTTGGATGAAGTTAGCCGAAAGCAAGCACTGTAACTCTTCTTTAACAAGAAGGGCTACTCGAGGGTGCATTTTACGCAATTTTTGTTTAACCGGTTTGATGTCGAGAAGAGTAACGATATTATGAACCATAATATCAGGATCGAGTCCTGGAATATCCTCATATGACCAAGAAAAAAGCTTGACAATGGTTGGAAAGAAAAGTGGTGAAGTCTCCTAACTCCTGTGGATTAAGAGATTGGCCAACTTTAATGATGCGAAGGTCTTTAGAAGTCCCTATATTAAGATCGACAGGTGGCTTTGTTGAGAAGTGTTGACATGTCGAAGGGATGGTTTTAGGAATATAAGAATCCTCTTCCCTAGATAGGTGATGACAGAGTCTCATCTCGCACGGTGGATAGTGTTGATAGTGGGAGAATTGTCTCCAACTATTTTAGGAAGATTAACAAAGTATAGAAGTGGATTTGTTATTATTTTTGTAGGTCGTGGTCCTAAGGAAATGGTATTGACTAAAAAAAAAGTTAGATGGAATGGAAATGGCGTCATCCTCATCAAATGATGTTTCTAACCTGACGGAGAAGATGGTTCCTCAATGAAAAGAGGCTCATCGAGAATGGTGATGGTGGCCTTTGAGAGGGGTTTAAATCCTAAACCAAATTTTTGATGTGGTTTAAGAGTTGGAATGGATGTGAGGTCATGCACACCTTGTTCATATTTTCCCAAGCCAAAGCCCTTCCACGCGCATCGATATAAATAAGTTTTTGCAAACGTGGGATTCTGTAGACAATCAAACCCTGCTGAATAGGGTTTGGCCCTAGGGGAGAATCTGGGTGATAGTGAGGTGTATCAAGACCACCGTAAATGAAGTTAGTCTGTTGATTGGGCAGACCAATGGTGACGATGCGACCAAGACTTGGCTGATATTCCGGTTGTTTGTCTGGTCTACCATACTCATTAGGCTTGAGATGGGCATCAAAAGAAAGAAGAGGAAGTTCTCCTAGTGAGAAATGCTGCAATGTCTCTTCCAGATTTTGGAAATTTGGTAATTTAGTTGCAGGTAAGGAAGAGGATGAAGCCTCGCCAGAAGAACAAGCATCCTTCTTTAGAGGGGCAGACCCTGTGGTCATGTCGCATTGTGCAGAAGGAAAAGGATCTCCTGGATGAGTATAGATTTTTCCCTCATACTGATATTTTAAGCACCGATGGAGGGTTGATGGGACACAATGCATTGTATGAATCCAGGAGTGTCCTAGGATCATATTGTAGTGGAATTTTCCCTCAACAATGTAAAAGAGCTCGTGAAGCAATTTTTTACCTACCCAAATGGGCAAGACCACAGTTCCTAAAGTAACTGCCAGCTGATCGTTAAATGATCGAAGGGTGAAAGGTGGTGGTGACACTACATTCTTAGGTAATTTAAGTTGTTTGAATGTGTGGGAAGAAATGATGTTGAGTGTAGCACCACTGTCGATCATAGTGCGTTTTAATGTAGTGTTGTTGATTTGAACCATGATAAAAAGAGGAGCCTCTAAATCCTCGACAGAAAGGGGAGGTATTTCAGAATCCTCAAAAGAAATGGCAGTTGATGGTCTATTCAATCCAACAACCATCTCGAAAGGCTGGGGCTCATCTGAATTCACAAGCGATGCAATGCAGATTATCAATTAGAGCCTGGCGATGTTGCGGAGAAGATTGAATGAGGTCAAAAAGAGACATTTTGACCGGAGCATGGGTGAGTTGTTTCATAACACTCTCCTCAACTGACATGGGAATTTGAGCCCGAGGTGAAGCACGAATAGAGACCCGAGGTCTTGAGGCTGATGAGGAAGGAAGAGCTCCTTCGGGGGCTGCAGAAATGACAACCCGTGGTCGAGATGTTGTGGATGATGATGGATTGTCATATTGTCGGGTTCTAGTGGCGATATGAATTGTGTCGATTTGAGAAGGTGGAAGATCATCCATAGTGGAATTAACAGAACTAGAGGTCTGAATGGACTGTTGAGGCTCAGATGAAGTTGGGACAACAATGAGATACTTGTTCCTCCTCCTCTTCCAAAAGAAGATCACTTTCTTCCAAGAGGTTGTTAACGATAGATTGAAGAGCTTTACATCCCTCGGTGTCATGACCTGGAGTGCGATGGTAAGCACAAATCAAATCAGAGTTGAACCAGGAAGGTTTTACTCCTTTAGGATTATAGGGTTTGATCGGGGGAAGGGATATGGATGAAGCTTGGATAAGTTGACGAAGAATTTCAGTATAGAATCCGGTAGACAAAGATGAGGACAGAGATGACGAAGGTGCCTCTTTTACCTCAACAGATTGCCGAGGTAAAAGAACCTACATGTCTGGTTTAACAGTCTTTTTAGGGATCGTCTTACTTTTCCAGACATCGGGAGGAGCAGCCTTGGGCACTTGAGATGGAAGTGAGTGATACTGGATTGATTTTGGTGGTGGAGGAGCTCCTAGGATAGATTTGGAAGATGATGAAGATGTAACAAGTGTTGTGGTTTTCAATAAAGAAGGCTGCTTGATCGAAACAGATGATGATTTAGATAATGCCAACTTAGATGAGGGAGAAGCTCCCAAAGTATGTCTGATCGGAGGAACAACAGGTGCCCTGTCTTTTGGGGATGAAGACGATGATCCTGATAAAAGAGATGACACCTTTCTAATAGGTAAATCCACTTTACGAGGTGCTGGTGAAGAAGGTGTTGTAGAAGAAGATGATGGTTTTGATGGTGTTGTAGAAGAAGATGCCTTCTCAGTGGATAACTCCAATCTTTTATGAGGCGTAGAGAGGGATTTTTGAGGGAAAGCACCAAGAGTCTTGATGGTTCAAAATATGGGTTTTCCTTTTTCAGGGATAGTGACAACTTCAACCGCATAAGGTGACTGTAACCTTTTTAGGGGAAGAAAATGGGGAGATACAGATGATGTATCATTAGATCTTAGTTGTCTCGGTTTAATTTCAGGAACCGAGCATGCAGGTGTCATTACTATTTCTTTAGATTTACCTTTAATAGGCAAAATAGTATCCATGACAGAAGAAGTGGATGATGAAGAAGTTCCTTGTGAGGGAACTACTTGAAGTACAAAGAATTGTGGGTGAGAATACTATAGGAAAGGAAATGGGAAGAGTCAAACCGGAATATGCTTCGTAAAAGTTGGTACAACTATAGGTATGTTCACCAATGGCATAGTCGCAGAAAAAATGGGAGAAACAGTAGATGTATCGCGGTGGAAACTCGAAGGGATGTAATTACCTCGAGCATTGAAAGAATATCTGATGATGAGACAGATGAGGATGATACTGTCTCAGGTATGGATGGAAGATCAGACAAAGAAGTAGAGAGAGGTGAATCCGTATCTAACAATGTAGGAATATTCGAAGATGAGCTATCTAAAGATGGTGGAATCCCAGTGATTAGCGAAGCGGAAGAAGGTTTTGATTCGGTTGATGTGTTTGCAGATGGCTTAGGTTCAGAAGAAGATTCTTCAGTAGAGATGAAGCTGATAGTATGAGTGCTTGGTTTTTGAGATTCTGAAGCATCATGGTTCGTAGGGAATGATTGGGAAAAGGCTGTTTAAAAACATCAAGTGCTTGATTTGGGGGAGCATTTGGGTTATCCAAAATGAGCTGGCCTTTATCAGTGAATTTCTGGACAAGATTTTTAAAGGTTTGACATCGTTTAATTTCATGACCTTTGGTTCTATGATAATGTGAAGTCATTTTCCTTGTACCAGAATGGACGTTCTTGGCTTTCATCAATGTTCCTAATGGGGGGAAGTTTGATCATGTGAACTTCCAACATTTTCTCCAGGATAGAAGCATATGATTCCCCCAATGAAGTGAAAGATCGAGATGACAAGGATCCTTTTCGAGAAGATGAGGAGTCTCTCCGTGGTGTTTGATTAGAAGTGTTATCAACTCGTGGTGTTTTTAATATGATAGCATTGGTGGATCCCTGATTCTTGTCTTTAGAAGTGGAAGGGTTTGATTTTGTAAACCGAGAAAAATATGGTTTAGTTTTAGAATGAAGTTTTAACTTCCCTTGTTCAATGGCGCGAGATTCAAGTTTGCATGCCATCGTAAAGGATTCTTCAAATGTGTGAAAGGTCTAGATCCTTAAGGTAGAGGAAATATGATTAGCACAGGATCGAGTAAATAACTCGATCTATTGAGATTGAGGAAGGGAGAAAGACAATTGGTTTATTATCCCTCTCCAACAAGCGACAAAGTCTGCAATAGACTCATCATCGAATTGACGAATGTTATAAAGATCTGTAATCGAGATATTATGTGTGAAATTTATCGAAATTTTTTCAACAAACATCTAAGCCAATTGAGAGAAAGAAAACAAAGAATGTTGAGGAATGTTATTATACCAGTCTAAAGCAGGACCTACTAGAGACATAGGAAAAGTATGGAGCATAAGCTCTTGATCTTGGACTATTAGGTAGCAGGCGTGTTTGAATGCTTACGAGATGCTTTGTTGAGGGTCCTCCAGTATGAAATTTTTAAAATTTAGGAAGTTCCCATTGGGGAGGATAAGGCTTAAAAGCCACTGATGGGTGAATGGGTTCATTACACACTTCTTCAAAAGAGTATGAAGGACGAGCTCCTTTGGTGGAGGCTTCTAAGTCTGCGATTTTCTTGAAAATAATTTGGACCACGTCAGATTGAGGAGGAGGCATGGTGGCATGTCCTATATAAGAAGAAAATGGTGGATGTTGTTGAGGTGTCAATGGGGGATTCATCTGTTGATTGACAGGATGATAAGAGGAGTAACCAGTGTTCTGGGTGACACCTGGTGTGGTATTTGTTGTGAAGGATCCTGTGTATAGACAGGCTGTGAGATGACAAGTGGTTGAGAAAAAGAAGGTTGGATGACAGATGGAGCCTGTGATTGGTGGACTCCTATGCTTGTTGACTGAATTGGAATGGATTGAGGAACATGGGTGTCAATTTGATTGGACATGGTGGGGAATAAGGTCTGAAAGAGGATTTTACTACCAGATTAGTTATTAAGGGCGCTGACGCTAGAGGATGGGTGAAGGTCACTGTTGCTGGAACATTGGAAGAAAAACCAACTGGAGGACGAGAAACAGGAACCAACTGACTCATCGAAGGAGGTTGACTCATAAAGAGGTACTGACCCTGGGATGCAATGGACGACATAGACAAATTAACAGCAATCTATGGGTGTGCAGACGTGCCCATTATAGCCAGAGAAGAGGACTTCTCAGAAGTAGGTTGTGGAATAGTCGAGGTAACTGCGGCATTAGGAATGGGCAAGACTATTTGAGAACTAGTCGACATGGTCGGTGGAAGAGAAAAAGGAGGCACAGGTGCGCCACCCTCCTCCATGGTTCGAGGTGAAAAAAAGATGCTAACTGTTCTACAAAATCCTGGGATGGTTCACGAGGATAATCATAAACTTGTTGGATTGGTGGTCCCTGATCAGATATTTGAATAGACTTATGTACTAGATAGTCCATAAGGGCTACCGGATTGCGATCAAGGAGTGCCTAAAATTTAGGGTCCCCATGAGGAACATACTCTATGTCAGAAGAAAATGATATTTCTGAAGGACTGGGGGAAGCTGGACGTGAAGGGATTGCTTTAGGCTGATAGAAAGGATTATATGACCAAGATGGGGAACCAACTAACAACGGTCTCGAGGAAGATCTGGGGGGTGCCGAAACATCCACAGTAGTGGTGATCTCGGAGGAAGAAGGGGTCATTTGAGCCATTCTTCTAGATTGTAATCGAGTGATGACCATCATAAACAAATAGAAATATAGTGAGAAAAAGAAGATTGACCTAACTAATGCACAAACAATTCAAGCAGCGTAGGTGATTATCTCTTTTAAATTTTTATGCTTTTAAGAAAGAAAATGTTAGGGAAGGCTTTTTAGAACAGGAACTACTCAGATAGCCAAACTAAGGATGGTTTGGGGAATGTTTGGTGAGGAGTCCTGAAGGAACTTCAGTAAAAGAACTGTACGTGGCTTGATATAGGACCTACCCCGCACTTCACACACCGTTGCGATAAGGAGTCTAGTGCTTTGCCAATATATACTAGAAATTCTGAATTTATAAAGCACGGCCCGAAGTTCCGCGTAGGCTCTTCCTCTTGGATATCACTTCCAAGTAGGCGAGGCCAGGGGAGGAATTCTTGTTTAAATGCTTTATACCTAGTGATTTTGGCTTTGTGTGCAAGGGTGAAAAATGAAAATCAAATAGTGTCACTACCGATTTTGATAAATTTTCCAACCTAATTAAAACTAGATGAAAACACACAACTGAAATGATGAAGAAAGAGTTCCTTTTAAGCACTAAAAATGAAGTGTTTGATTTTGATGAAGACAAGTCAAAAAGATTCTTTCCCAAATGTGATTAAATTCTTTTTAAGCACCAAAATTGAAATGTTCGAATGTGATAGAAAGCAAACAAAAATTAAAAAAGGAGAAAACACCGTAAAAGAGAAATACCTATAAATTTAGCTCTCCAAGGTGTGTGGACTTCAAAAAGTGCATTGTTGAGCCCTTCCCCTCGAGCAATCCCATGAATAAGCAAAGTGCTCCGTAAGAAAAGGTTAAGCAAACACACAAACCAATCCAGAAAGATATATCCAGATAATAGCAAAATGAAAATTTCTATTTAGGGAACTAGAAAAATTTCAAGGAAATAACAATTTTGCATAAAGAGATAGATCGAATATGCAATCTTGAAATCAAATGAAAGATTTACTAATTTTTAGAAATAGAAATTGGAATTGAGATTTGTAAAAAAAAGAAAGGATCTAACTTTGCAAATTCAGAAATGAAAGCAGCAAGACTGAAACAATGGAAGGAAATGCTTAAGAACAACTGATAAAAATCAGTAAATGAAAAGAACAAAGCTCAAAACTGGAAAAGAGATGAACTTACCAATAAGGGACTTTGGTTGGGTCCCACCGGGCGTGCCAGAATGTAGATCAAGAATTTCACGCTTGTTACCTGTCCAAGTTAATGTACCAAACTAAACACAAAAGCCTTGAAAAACTCAAATAAAATCGATACCTGATAGACAAGATCCGAGAAATGTAGATGGAGAAGAAATCTGATGTAGACAAGACGGGTGCACAAGCAATCCTATGAAGTAGATCCAAGAAACCTGTGAGACATAGATGCTTGACATAAAAAAGACCACGTTAAAAGATATTTGGGTGGACTGCCCGAAAAGCAGGTCCGGGAAGCGATAAGCTCCCTTGGTGGATGTCAGTCCACATTTTCAATTAAGGAAAGAAGCATACATGATAAAAGATGTACGTAAAGGACTAGATTTTCTGATCAAAGGTAATAAACAGAATCTAAACAATAGACAGAAAGCAATAGGAAATAGGAAATACTTAAAAAATGATGTTGGATTACTATTACCTGAGTTCTTCTACCTGTCTGCAGGCTGATCGGCATCGATTAGGAAAATCGGCGTCGACTGGTTCAAATCAGCGTCGACTGATGCAGGTCGGCGTCGACTGATATAAATTGGCGTCGACTTGGGAAAATTTGTAGGAAGATTGAGAAACAGACAGTGGAGACTAGATCGTCGATCTCCGCTGGATCTGCAAGTGTCGTAAGGATACTGCCAAGGCTCCACCTGTGCTGGATGCAGGAACAGAGTCACCAAGAGATCGATGAGGACTCACGATGTTGATGTGGCAGGAGTAGAGTAACGGTACTCCTCTCAGGGATTGGTTTGGACAGGATTTTCTCTCACTTGATAGATGATGCTCAAACTTGATGCTCAAAAATCTCTCGTTCTCCTTGTCTAATTCACTGTCTATCTCACCGTTGGCCTCTATTTGTAATCAGCGCCAACCGAGATGAAATCAACTCCGTTCTAAAAAATCAGCGTCGATCGAGTACCGGTCGGCGCCGATCAGGGAATAGACTCCTGAAATGGCCAAAAGGAGTGATTTCTGGAATGATGAGAGTGATCTTGTCACCTCAAATATGGGAAATATCCCGCTGCTCGGTTTGGGAGGAGGAGAAATAGGGGGGATATATGGATAGAATAGATATGGGGTAGATAAGTGGTTAGGATACATGTAAAAAGGTGTAATTGAATAGTTAATATTTAATTACTCATGGGTAAAACATAATGGGGTGAATTAAACCTAGGATAGGTGTTTAAATCACAAATTGAATAATACCCCAAGGGGGCCATGGTGATATGAACGTGCCCTAGGTTACCCGAGAAGATAAACGAATGTGAGGGACACCAAATTAGGTAACCAATTTTAGGTGTCTACACTGCGAGCTCTCTAAAAGTTACTCCAATGAGCTTCCTCCTACACTTTGCTGAAAACTATGACTCGGTCCTCTACCTCATGTGTTCATGACGCTTCACGCATTGCCTTATGAGCTCCCCCTTTTACATAGACACTAAGTTTTTACCTTGCCATCCAAAACTCAACTCAGTATTTCATTTTCCTTGACATGCATTGATGGCTCACCTAGTTCATCTATGAGCTCAACCATACTTAGCGACTACTCATTCATTACTTGATTGTTGAGCTCGCTAGTGCTGATCCAATACTAAATTTCTCCCATGCTAACTCGACTCGTTAGGCTTTCCCGAACTATCTCCAAACCAACATGGCTCAAGTCCCTCATTAACAATATGTAAAACACAATAATTGGCTTGAGATGAATAATACACTACCTTCTATGCACTCATGTAGATTAATGGTGTTGCCTCATGTGAGTTTGCTTGAGCATCTCACCGAGCTACTTTAGCTTTTGAGCCCCAAACATCCATTTTCTCCAAAAAAATTAACTTGCACTGACCCTCTCCAAAATTTGAACCCTTTTGTGAACAAATGGATCTTGGAGGTATAATAAGACATCTGCAAATTTGTATACTGATTATGACCATCTTTTTCCCTCATTGGTCAAATGTGGGCCCACAAATGTCATTCTCCTTGCTCTAAGAAAACCTTGAGCTTCCAAAACCCGAGAAAGGAAAAATAGTTCAAGATGATCCCGAATCCTCCTGGAACACCTTAAGGTTCTCAAAACACAAAAAAATTTCCTATAGGCCCCTAAGTTCTTCCATGAAACCCTCTCCATTTCCAGGATACAATTACTTATGTTTTCTAATTTTTCTCTAAGGAGAAAAATTGGATAACACTTCATAGAGAACATTCCTCTCGTATATATACAACTCTCTCTGTCTCTCTTACCTTTGCATTTTCCCCGCAAGAATGTGAATATTCAAAAGAATATTTCTATTTTTGGAACACAATCTGATCCACTATCATTCCTTTGAAAATACTTTATTGTTGTGATGCTATGTGGAGGGATTGCAAATGATTTGTAATTTTTCACTCTCCTAGAATGACTAGGATGACATGTCATCTTTTTGGTATCATTTTTTTAATAATTTCTTGTTATGTAAGTTAAGAGCATTTTCCATAATTTTGAGTGCCTCCAAATGGTTTGATTTGATGTTTAATCATTCCCACCTTTTGAGAATCCACCTCAAAATACACACACTCATTGTCATATATTTATGAGCTGAATGTTTTTGCATGTGTTGTATCATATCAAGCCAACTTCCTCCTTTTTGTATGATATTAGTCTGTTTCACACTTATCTCCTTCATGTGGGTATCACAAAAATCTCGACGATCAGATCATCATGATTGTTCTCTAACTTAACTCACCAAATTTATTTTTCTATAAATTCCCATCACTTCTCTTACAAATTTTCATCCTTTCTTCTAAGTGTGAAAAATCTTGGTGGATTTATCTATCTGCAACATGGTGGGAATGAAATTAGCATCCAAATTGAAGGAGGTATCCTCTGAAGATTTGAATCAAATATTTGACTTGACAAGCCCCGATGAGGCATTTGTGAGGATGTTATTTGATATTGTAGACCCAGAGGATTACAATGGGCCATTGACCATCGAATTTGTTCATGTAGCATTGATTCAAAGGATCATTAGAATCAATCTTGTCTTTTATACCTTCCAAATTATGCACTTCCACCTTTTTATGTGGGAGCATTAGGAAACTCCCAAGTTATGAAGCAATTCGGGCTTAAGAGCAAGCCATATTTAAAAGGTGAAATTAGCAACATATGTCCTTTCATTTGCAATGAAGAGTTCACTTCAAAGGAGATTCCTTTGAAATCCTATGAGCTTGGTGAAGGGGTTTGTATAGAAACTATTCCTACTCTTTTTTCAAGGTGAATGAGTTGGAACACCACATTTATTCTTTGGAGAGAAGGCCCATAGAATCTCCACCTTCTTAACCTGCTGAAGTATCACCATTTGTTATGTAGAAGTGCAAAGGTGAATCTAGCTCCAAATCTCCCACTCAGCCAACTCCAAGGACCAATGTACTTGCACTTCTAGCCATGTCAATTGTTCCTTCTCAACCCTCGGTCTACAAAGAAAAAGGGAGGAAAGAATTTCCCACAGGTGGCCTGGATCTCCTAAATTGGGTCTCTTCTTACTAGAAGAAGATGGAATTGATGAGTATATTGGATGGCCCTAGGATGAATATTGAGGAAATCATGGATATGGGGATTTCTCACACTTTGGTAGGGTAATTTTTGTTTACATAGATGGTTGTTGGGTCGAGGAGTCTATTCCAACAGAAAATAGGCTTCTGGAAAAAATTCCTCCTTTCAGTGAGGATTTTTGGTAGTGGAAGATAATTAGGTGTTTTTTCTCTAGTTTCCTTTTTATGTATTTCATAAGAATGTATGTAACTTTTTCCATGGGATGGGCCCCTTATAGAACCCCATTTTTCTTTTTCATCAATATAGAAAATTCAAACTATTGCATTAATCCACATACTTTAGAATAGATTTATGATTCTATTAAAGCAACATAAAAGTCTACTCTATTTTATCATATTACATTCATGCTTGAATTTAAAAATTCAAAGTAATTTTCAAATAATATAAAACAATAGTATCAATTATGAAAGGATGAGATTTTGTTAAGAAAAAAAAGCATAAGATTGTGCATTGGTCGCTATAGTCACATCTTCATCTTTGTCACCTTCTTCTTCATCTGGTTGTCTTTCTCTGTATGCATCATACCTTTGGAACAATTGTATCAGCTCTTCTTCATCAATTCCCAAATGATATTTGAATATCAGGTGATTCCTATTTAGTACATCAATAAATTTAGGCATTCACGGCTTATACTCTCTAAATTTCTTAATTACTTTGGGAATCTTATTTTCCACAAAGATGATTCTTTTGACAACCTCATAAGATTAGTTTTCCTCCTTGATGTACTTGTCAAAATATTGAATCAAGGTATCAACTTTCATATCCCCATAAGTAGATTTATGTTTATCAAATACCATTTGTTCTACTATGCTATCTGTTGGTGAGGAAATTTTTTAGGTGGACAAATTTGTGAATTCCTTGCCAACGCTCTGGGAATCTAAGTCCCTCTACTTAACTGGTGCATCTACCATGTATGCATGTGTGAGAAATCATGGATTTCTGTAGTGGTATTTCAGCCGGGGACCCAATAAGGGCACTCCACTGACCCTGTGGAAAATGCTTACAGATTATCTACAAGGGGAATTTGCTATGAAGGTGGGAATGGGAGAGAGAAAATGGGTAGGAGAAATAATGCTGCAAGTAGGAAATTAGATTCTTGCACGCACTAGTTAGAAACTTCAACACATGCATTCATGAGAAGAAACAACTTTGTGGATTGTTGGTATCCAATTTTACTCTCCTTCACAACTTGAACAACATCATAAATTTGCACAAGACACTCAAGGATAGATAGATGTTTTGTATGTCATTTATAGCTAGGGAAGCACACCTATTTGATTTTTGCATTCAAGAATTGAGGGAGTGGATAGCACCTTCAAGAGGGTTTTGATCTAACCCTCACTATTTTAGGTTGTGCCTATCAACCAAGGCAAGAGAACCTATATTGCAGCTCTTATATGGTAAGGAGATGGAGATATCCTTGTGTTTTGCATATGATATGGAAGAGGCTTTGTGAAAACATGATCAAGTATCCATTATCCAAACTCAAAGGAGTTGTCACTACTAAATGATGGAAATGTTTTCAAAACAAAGCTAGAGCTGCTAAAGACATGATAAAACCCTAATCAACTTTGTGCATTTTAGTGAAAGGATTGAATTCTTTTGTGGACACATAATGCAAATGTAGGGGTATTGTAGGTAGGATGAGTTAGTTTAAAATGAAATTATGATGAGAGATGTTGGGAAAAGAGTAGCTATAAATCATCACCTTCTTTGGGAAGATTTGCAAATGAATTACAACACCGAACAACAGAGATGTTTCAATGAATTTGAAGTGCTCTTTCAGCCCAGGATGTGTGCACACATGGATGGCCAAATCCACACTATTCCATACAAACTTTGATAACCTACCACAAAGGCTTGAAGAAAAATATCAATGAAGCATTTAGAAACCCTTGTTAGATCATGACCTAAGGTACACCCAAAGGTTTACAAATACCCTCAATTTACAAGGAAGGTAAGATGAATTTAAATCTGTTTATCTTCACTCAAATGAATGCTCTTCTGAATGGAAGATTGTAGATGCCTTTAAACCCTCTATAAGAAATGAGACCATGTATGACCAATAAATACCCCAAACACAAGATTGCAACATGAGCATGAAACACAAATTGAAAACATACTGAAATACAAGTGTATGCAAGCTTTGCCAAGAGATAAAACCAGTTAATCCAAGAATTTGATCAAATATATCAGCAAGGGAATGTTATTTAGAAAATATCAAAGCTTTTTGATGGCTTTATAGCTGAAACCAACTCAACATGATGAACATTTGATGCAAATAGGAATAAAAATGGCTCTCAGGTAGTTTCTCCAAAAGAAAATGGACTTCTTCCAGTTTTCCTCGTGAAAATTCTTCTCTCTTTCTCCAAAATTTTCAACAGACCTTACAAAATGCCTCCAAATTACATAATATACCCTATGCCAGCTTGGATCCTTGCATCCCAAGCAAAGAAAATGCCAAAGGGATCAAATTTGTTACAAAACCCTATCCATTTGATGAAAAATGATATAAAACTGTAAAATAACTTGCAAAATGCCAGAGATGCACAAATATTTTAAAATATTGCATGGATTTAGATCCTTATCCATCCTAGGGTCACGTTTTTGTCATTCCACCATGCCAACATGCATTTGCAATCATTTTCCACCCTTTTCCCTCATTATTTTTAACTCTGCAACTTTAATTTTTCACTTTTCATGTTTTTACACGGGCGAGAAAAATATTTCATGAAAATCACTATAGGGCACTGAAATAGCTCAAATGAATGATGCCATTGCATCTAGAAGGTCGAGGGGATGCGATTTCATATAAAATTTCATGCAATTTGGTGTAAAAATGACGATTCCAAGCATCTTGGAGCTCCAATGGCGGCAAGAAATGAAAACACTCAGAACCAGTTGATTTAAAATCAACTTTAAATTTCGCCCTCCATGTGTCTTGATGAGATTTGACATGTAGGCTCAAAAATATCTTCTTTGACTTCTGGATAAGGTGGACACATGTCCAAATACCATTGGACCGGGCATCCAACCTTAAAAATGCATTTCGAACCTTTTCTGACCTCGGGAAAATTTTGAAAATTTTCCCGCATGCCCCCTAGACATGCCACGTGTCCCTAGGTGGACCCTACCAAGATCCATGGGCCAAAATAATTTTTTTCTCCTTTTGTGAAAAAAGGAAAATTTCCTTGAGAACCCCTGCGGGCCCGAATGCCCGCTGCTTCCTCTACCATGTGGTGGTCTCCCATTTAGCTACGGAGCCAACCCCTCATTTTTTCCTTCATTCCTCTGCGAGCACAAAATCCTCCGCCTCCTTTTGGACACGTGTCCTATTTTCATTGGAGGTGGGCCCATTTTTCAATTTTTACCCTACAAACATAAAGGCAAAAATTCATAAAATTTTCCTTCGGCCCCTTCATCCATCTCACCTCCTGGACACATGTCTTCCTCTAATTGGAGGCGGGCCCTCGGCCAAATTTTAACTTTAACATTTTGAAGTTAAAAATTTCAAAATTTTCACAAACTCCACCCCTCCATGTTGAATTTCCTGGACACATGTCCACATCTTATTGGAGGTGGGCCTTTGGGTCAAAATGTTACCTTGGCATCCGAGGCAAAAAATAATAAAATTTTTCAAGTCCCTCCTCCACCCGCCTGACCTTCCTGTGCCACGTGTCACCTTCCAATTCATTGTGGGCTCTCGGGCCAAATTTTTCCATTGGCATTTTGAAGCCAAAAACTTCAAATTTTTCCAACTCTTCACCTCTCTGCTTGACCCTCCTGGACACGTGTCCTCTTTTCATTGGATGCGGGCCCTTGGGTCAAAATTTTCCCGCAAATCCCCGAATCAAAATTTTTCTCCAACTCCCCATGCTTCCCATTGGACGCGGGCCTTCAGACCAAAAAGTGACTTCGAGAAATTTTCCAAAATGGAAGAAAATGTTCTAAGTGACCCCCACCACCCACCGATCCTCCAACCAATCAAATCATGCCACGTAGGCACATCACTGTAGCAAATGCGGGGCCATGGAGCAAAATTTTCCTTTGCTAAAAGTCAAAAAATGACAAGTTGTAATATTTTCCCGACCGCTCCCGGCCAATAGCAACCTGCCACGTTAGTGATAACATGCAAGGATAATTTTGACGGGAAGATGACACCCGTATGCCCATCAAAACGTAAAAAATGCAGGGGATGCCCTAGAAATCAAAAAAATTCACAAGGAGGGCAGATTTCTCGGTTTTAAATCAAGTGAAGCATGATTTTACATTGTTTACGACCAGGGAATGAGATTTTAATAGCAAACAACTCGGATTTGATCCACTTTAATTTTTGCATGAATTTGACAAAGGGGAAAATGGCTCAGCCCAAAAAAATGAAGAAGTTAGGGCACAAAAGAGGGGAACTTGGAAATTTGTTTCAATTTAGGGAAAAATCATGACAATGTGAGAAATTCAAAGGCATTCAATTGGAAAATACGAATTGCAGGTCACCAATTTGAGCAAATGAAACATTTTCTGAGCAAAACTAGATATAGAAAATTAGGGCAAAGCATGCAAACCAGAAATTACACCAACATTGGCTCCTGCTTGGGGATGGGCACTCCCTGTGAGTGACACAAGATCAAAATGTAGACCAAGTGCCAAAAATCCATTGGGCAAGGAGTCAAAAACACATTTGTAGCCCAAAAACTAAAATTTTCACCAAAAAGGACCGAGAAAACTAGACCAACAATGGTTGCCAAGGACAAAAGGGAAAACCACAAGCCAACAATAGCAAGAACAAAGAAAAGACAAAACAAAAACAAGGACTATACAAAATGTACAACTTGTGGATACCTCACATGGGGATTTAATCCAAGAAATGTTTTAAATGTCTGCCATTAACAGGCAGCTCCAACAAATCCCCATCCAAATCCTTGAGAAAAAATGTATGCTCTCCAATTCTGATGTCAATGGCATAAGGGCCCATCCATAGGGCATCAAAATTTCCATGCTTTCCCTTATCTTCATGCCTACTATCCCATAACAAGACCAAATCTCCAACATTGAAGGCTCTAGGAGTGACCTTCTTATCAAACAACTTCTTCAATTTCTCTCTAAATTTGACATGCCTTTGATGAGAGGATCTTCTTTCTTCATCCAACTCAATGATCTAATTGATCCTTGATTCATATGGGCCATGTTCTTGATCTTCCAACTGTTGGGCAAAACTGAAAAGTGGATAATTGCAAGTGCAAGGGCAGCAATGCTTGAGTTCCATACACCAATTCAAATGGACTTTTACCAGTTTCTCTTTTTGGAGTTATTCTATCAGCCCAAACTACAAATTTCAATTGCTCTCCCCACTTCTTCTTGTTGATTTCCAAGGTCCTAATAATCTTGAGCAAGTTCTTGTTACTGGACTCAGCTTGCCCATTGCCTTGTGGATTGTAGTTTGAAGAATAAGTCAGATTTATCCCATATTCATTGCACATTGCCATCAAAGGCTTGGCTCTAAAACACATAGCATTATCAGATACAATCTTAACTAGAACTCCAAATCTACATATGATATGATTCAGCAAGAAATCCATTACCACTTGGTGTGTTGCCTTTCTAGATGGAATGGCCTCAACCCATTTTGTGAAATAATCAGTTGCAACAAGGATCCATTTATGACCAGCACTAGAAGGATCTGAAATCTCACCTATGAAGTCCATTCCCCATTGTTTGAAAGGGGCTTCAACTGATATAGGTTGCAAAGGAAGGGAGCCTGAAGCCTTCAATCTTCCTGAGAAACGTTGGCAACTATCACATCTTCTAACTAGCTGGTTTGCATCTTTAAAAAGAGTTGGCCACCAATAACCAACTCTTAAAATCTTGTGTGCTATCACTCTACCAGCAAAATGTCCTCCACAAACTCCCCCATGGAAATCAGCAATCAAATTGGGAGCTTGATCTTCAGTTATGCATTTCAAGAGGACACCTTTAGGGTTCTTCCAAGCCAGCCCAAGGTCTGTTATGATATATTTTTGAGAAGCCAACTTGAGGGCTCTTTTCTGATTTTTATTCAAGTGACTAGGACAGCATAGATGCTTGAGGTAGAAGATCACATCCTTGTACCAATTAGAATTCATCAATTTTTCAAGTAGATCTGCCCTTTCTTCCTCTAGCTGATTCACTTCTACATTTTACAAATTACTCTCAGCCATGAGCTTGGCAAGACCCAAACCTCTTACCAACTTTGTAGTTTGAATATCCATGTCATATTCTTGAAGTTTGTTAACCCACCTACATCTCTTGCTTGATATTTCCATGTCAGATAAGATGTCTTTGACCATTGTATGAGGGACATAGGCAACAACCTTTGAACTCAAGATGTAAGATCTAAAAATCTTTGTTGCCTTCACCAATGCAAACACTTGTTTCTCCATAATTGTGTACTTCAGTTCAGCTACTTGTAAAGCCTTGCTAAAGAAAGCAATAGGCCTCTCAGCTCCCTTTTCATCCTTTTGTAACAAAAATGAAGCAATAGTAAATTTAGATGCAAAAGAGAAGATTTGGAAAGGCATCTTATAGTTTGGAGCTGCCAAAACAGGTGCATGCTTGAGTGCATCCTTTATTCCTTCAAAATCTTGGATGGCAGCCTCTTCCCACTTAATAACTTGATCCTTTCTTAGCATGCTTGTGATTGGGAGAGTTAGCTCAGCAAAATTGGAAACAAACCTTCTAATGAAATTGATTTGGCCAAAGAAAGATTGAATACCTTTCTTGGTTCTTGGAATGGGCACTTTGCTGATTGCTTCTACTCTCTCTGGGTCTATCATAACACCTTCCTTGGACACAATATGTCCCAAAGCAACTTGGCCTTTTGCATGCAAAAATGACACTTCTTTGGGTTAAGGGAAATGCCATACTCTCTACATCTGATCAGCATTTTTTCTAGGTGTTGCAAATGATCTCCTCGCTGCCTTGAAAAAATAGTCACATCATCTTGGTAAACTGCTATGAATTCATTGATATAACCAGCAAAGGCAACATCCATTGCCCTTTGAAAATTAGCACCAGCATTCATCAATCCAAAAGGCATCCTTACAAAAACATAAGTCCCCAAGGACATCTCGTATGATGGGCAGCTCTTCGGAGCTCACAACAGCAGCAACATCAAAAGATGTGATAAGTGCAAGGATTACTGTAATATTTTGGGATTGATATTTGAATTTTTCCCGCTTTGAAGGGTCGAACCCTCTTTCCTACTTTGAATTTCAATGTGGGCTTGATATTTGAATTTTTCCTTGGCATGGGCGGGCTGTGGGTCACTTTTTAACTTTAAGCCCCTTTAATGAAAACAAGGCTCAAATTCTCAAATCTTCTTGATGGCCCGCTTCCCTACCTTGAATTTCTATTCGGGCTTAATATTTGACTTTCTCCCTTATAGCATGATCAAGGCTATGGGTCACTTTATGCCTTTTAGCCCTTTTTACAAAAAGGTTCAAAACTCAAAAGGCTCGATGATCCACCTCCATGATTTGAATTTTTGATGCGGGCTCAACATTTTATATTTTCCCTCTTGGAAACAAGGCTCAAAAAATCAAAAGGCTCTGATGATCTGCCTCCCCACTTTGACTTTCAATGCGGGCTCAACATTTGAATTTTTCCTCATAGCATGATTGGGGCTGCGGGTCACTTTATGACTTTTCTCCTTTTCACCACAATGCCTCAAAATACAAAATAGGACCCATCCTACCGCATCCAATTAGATATGTCCACGTACCCATGGATAATTGGGCAAAAATTAACAGGGAAGAAAACAACCATCATTCACGACTATGGAAAAATGCAGAGAAGAAGAAAACTCCACCATTTCACACCTGATTTTCAAGTTTCTTTCGTGAACCAAGGAATTGAAAGCAATAAAAGGTTCAACGATTGATGGCCATAGAAATATTGACAATTTCATTCAAATTAGGACAAAAATAAAAATTTCATGCGTCCAGACAGGAAAACAGAAAATTTATCAAAACGTGTAGACTGGAGAGTTTAAACAACTTCAAAGCATGAATTTATCTATCTTTTCAAACTTCAAACTTTTCTTGAACACTTACGGAGGTGTGAGCTCAAAATTTTCAAATTTGAATTAAAAATAAGGGGGATTGTAAGGGTGACAACAACTGGCTCTAGCTTAGGGACATGACATGGACTTAGCATAGTGAAGACATGATATGGGAATCTAGAATCTCAATCTCTAGACCACCTGTAATTCGTTGACCAAGTGCATTATCCATTGGGTTCATGTACAACTTTGAGAAATAAATATCAGAAGAAGGAAACATACAAGCACACAACAAGAAGGAAACACATGACACACAAAGAAGGGAAAAAGACCACACAATGGAAAGGGAAACACACCTATGGAACAATGTGGGGAATAACCCAATTTCACCGATGATAAAATTTCAAGTATTTCCCACTCGAGGTAATTCCAGTGGCGTTCCATCCAAATATGAGAGAAGAAAAGCATTCTTGCCGCAAGCTTCATGAATTTGGAATGGGCCGAGCCATAATGAATCAAAATTTCCATGGCTACCTTTCGGTTCTCTTCTCTTGTCCCATAGTAGGATGAAGTCTCTAACTTTGAATTCTCTTTCCTTGGCATTCTTATAAAAATATTCTTTACTTTCAATTGGTGCTCCTTAATGTGATCCACCACTTATATTCTATAATCTTCTAGCTTCTCAAGAAAGAGGATCCTCTTGTTAATGGAATCCTTGTACTGACCATCTTCTATTTCCTGTAGTAGCTTGAGAGCTGACATCTCGATCGTGAGAGGAATTTCTACTTCGATTCCATACAATAGTTAGAATGGTGACATACCTATTGCCTTCTTAGGAGTGATCCTATCCACCCATAATGTGTCATATAACCTTTTGTGCCAATTCCTTTGATTCTCATTTACAAGCTTGCAGAAAATGGTCACAATGTTCTTATTGCTTGATTTCCTGTCCATTTCCTTGTGGATAGTAGTCAGAAGAATGAGATAGGGAGATTCCATAGCTATAGAAAAACTCAGTCAAATCTCTTGAAGAGAAATAGGTAGCATTATCTGCTACAATCTTCTGTGGCACTCCAAAACAGACTATGATATTCTCCTTGATGAAGTTGCATACTGTTTCAGTGTTGGCTTGTTTGGCTGGAATGGCTTCCACCCATTTGGTGAAGTAGTCTATTACTGTGAGTACATAGGTGTGCCCCATGCTTGAGTGAGGATTTAGAACACCAATGAATTCCAACCCACACTTTTTAAATGGTTCTTTAATAACCATAGGCTCGAGTGGTAATGCAACAAGTTGTGGTCTTCCAACAAACTGTTGCCATGCTTTGCATTTAGAAACCCAATATTGAGTGTCTACAAAGATGGTGGGCCAATAATACCTTCCTTAGAGGATCTTGTGTGTAGTGACCATTTCTGAAAAAATTTCCACCACATGCTTGGTCATGGTACAATTTAAGAAACTTTTCTTGTTTCTCTTTATCTACGCACATGAGGAAACAACCATCCAAGATTATTTTGTAAAGCACATGATTTTAGATTACAAATTTAGTGCCTTTCACTTGATTGTTCTCCTTTGCTTGCAATCAAGATGGGGAGGGCATTCTCCATAAGTCGTAATAGGAAATATTAGCATACCACTCATCAAGTAGTGGTGACAAAGACAACTCTGTGGGTTATCTTCTCGAACAAGTTAAGCAAGCATAATTTTCTTCGCCATGTTGAACTTTGAGTGTTTCATCTTTAGCAATCAACTTGCACAAGCCATTTACCCTTATCGATTGGAGGGTTGAATCTCCAAATCATATTATTAAGTCTTTGCAATCTAATTTCCTATTTTATCTCTCGGGATCATGCAAAGTGTTAAGATGGACTTGATTGCATTGCTGCCAGGACCATCACCACCGTATGGGAATTGAGGATGTAAACATGAATTTTTTTAATAGCCTTGACCCTTACATAAGCATGCTTCTCTAATTGGTTGTATTTTAGCTCATGATTTTTCAAAGGATAACTCATGAAATAAATAGGTGCTTCTACGCCTTCATCATTTTTTTGAATGAGAACAGTAGAGAGTGTATGTTTCGATGCATAACAATACATGATGAATTATTTTTTGAAATATGGAGATACAAGAGTCGGAGCCTTGGCAATGGATTTATTGATCTCTTTGAATGCTACCTTCCCTTCATTGATAAATTTGAATTTTTCTTGTGGTTTCATCATGGAAGTTATGTGCTTTGTGAACTCATCAAACTCGAGGCACAAAATGACAAAGAAAGTTCACCTTTCTACGAATGAATGAACCCCTTTCTTTCTTATGGGCAGGTGGAAAATGATTGAATGGATATAATCCTCTCAAGATCAATGTGTGCTCCATTTTTGTTCATAATGTTCCCCAATAAATTTCCTTCTGTGACTCCAAAAATGCACTTTTTTGGATTTAGTGATATGCCATGTTTCCTACACCTTGCAAGTACATGTTCCAAGTGATAGATATGATCTCCCTTCTTCTTTGAAAATACTGTGAGATCATCAAGGTATATGATAATGCAATGCTTTAGATCTTTGAAGGCCAAATCCATCACCCTTTGGAATGTATCTCCTGCATTGATTAGGCCAAAAGGCATTCTAGCTGTAGGAAAAGTGCCCCAAGGTGTTGTAAAGGCTACCTTGGTGCGGTCCTCCTCTACCACTTTGATTTGATTATATCTTGAGAATCCATCAAGTAATGAAAGAATTTCATATCTAGTGACTGATTGCAGGATATGGTCCATGATAGGAAGAGGATAATTTTCCTTTAGTGATGCCTAGTTCAGGTTACAAAAATCTACACATATCCTTATTTCACCATTCTTCTTCCACACTGGCACAATGTTAGCTACCCACATTGAATGGTGGATGGGAAAGATGATCCTTGCATTAAGCATCTTTGTTACCTCCTCCTTGATGGTATCATAAATATTTGGTTATACGGCCTTTGTTTCTTCCTGAAGGGCTTAACACCTTGCTTCAAAGGAATTGAGTGATGCATTTCCTTTGGTTGGAAGGATTTGAGTTCATCATAAGAGTAGGCCAAGACATCTGAGTATTTCTTGAGTAATTCAAAAACCTTCTTTTTTCTTCAAGTGAGAAACATTTTCCAATATTGACCATCCTTGGCTCCTCTGGGGTACCAATGTTTTCTTTATCAAAATCAGTTGGGCACCGAGAATATTTCTTTTCTTTCTCTTGAATGAATCTATCATGTTTGTCAAAGAGGTATTCTAAAGAGACTAGGCATTTGGGAATTTTGTTCCCTTTCAATTTGATTACTCCCTCATCATCAATCCCTTCAATTCCTTCTTTCTCTTCTTTGGGGACTGCTTCTCAGTGTGTATTTTCACCTCCTTTAAAGAAGAGATTATTGAAATTATCCCATTGCTTGAAAAAGGCTAGAATTTGGTTATCATCATTGAAGACTTGCCAATTATTTGCATTGTCTGGTACACTAGGTCTAAATACCATTTCAATGGTCACTTTTTCTTTACCAAAAGAAGGATGAGGTGTCATTAGGGAAGATGAAACTGCAAGAGAATCATCCTTTTTATTCTGTTCCCTTGGAATAGCTTCAATGGAAAATGCATCAAAAGATTCAATGTAGTCCCACACTCTGTTTTTGTAATGTCAGAGTCTTAGATTCTTCATTTGATATTGTTGGTGGACCTACTTTACTATAACCTCTAAATCACCACAGAATATAAGTTTCTTGATTCCCATGTCCTTTGCTACACTCATGCCTAAGAGTAGTGCTTCATACTTTGTAGTGTTATTTGTATTATCAAATTGCAACTTGTAGGCAAATGGGTACAACTCATTGGAAGGAGAGTACAATACTACACCAGCTCTTGAGCCCACACTGGAATGAATACCATCAAATTCCATTGTCCAAATTTGATCTTCCTCTTTCTCCATGAGAAGTGGCAAGTTATCCTCTTTTTTTGATGTGAGGAAGTAGTTTCCTAGCCCACAATCTTGAAAGAGAATGTTTTCTTTCGGATCATCAGACTTTCATACTGTGAACTTCATCTTTCGTGATGGTAGCAACTTCATCTCACATTTTACTAGGATAGTTACAGATGGCCAATCCATTTTTATATCTCCACCCAGGTCTCTACATAAACTCCTACTCAATAGCATACCAAAGGATGCTAGGATGTCTACTACCAGTATGGTTAAGAGCACCTTCTTGTCTGGAAAATCAGCTAGTGCTACATGTGCATATTTGATTCTTCCTACTAATGGCACTTGTTTAGATTCCATTAAGTAACAGGTGCCATTTACCCAGGTCAAGGTGAGGCCTAGAGCATTTGTAACTTTGGATGGCATCACATTGTATGAGGCTCTAGAATCTATGATACAATTATTTAGCTGGAAGCCTTTAATGAGGAGTGACAGGTAGAAAGGTTCAAACCTGTTGGTTTTGGAGGCACTAAGGGCTAGCATGTTTTGGGAAGGTGGTGTGGATGGTGTGGGAAGTAAGCCTTTAGAATTAGGACTCAAGGATACAGGGTTACCACCATGAACTGTATTAATGAACCTATCAAACTGGGCATGGTGTGTTTGTAGGTATTCTATTTCTGAGATCTGGACTTTGGTTTTTCTTGCATGTTCCAAAAAGTCAAATGGGGTTATGGTGAGTGAGGAAGAGGTTCCAAAAATAGAGGAAGATTTACATGGTAGAGGATTTGATACTTTCGGTGTTGAATTCTCCTTTTAGGTGTAGCAATTGGCTTGGAAGGGGGTGAGTGTGTAGCTTTTGATTGAACCTTAGATGTTTTTGTAGGAACAACATTTAAAAGATAATTTTTCTTAGAAAATTTTGAGCTAGGAGAAGAATTAGATGACTTACTTGGCATAGTAGCATGATCCCTAACAACCAGTGAGTCTGGTTTTTATTTGGCTAACTCCATAGAAGGTGGTAATGGTGATCCTCTATTAATGATATTATTTTGTGTGACCTCTGTAGGAGAATATTATTTATTCTTCTTATCCTTTACCACAACCATTGAGGATGAAACACCTTTCCTTAATCGTGCACAGGTGAAAACAACACATGAGAAACTTGGAGCTTATTCATCATCCTCATCTTCATCACCAACGTACTCAATTAGGCCATTGTGCATATCAACTTCCTTGACCTTAAGATAGTTTTCACAGTCTTCTATATTTTCTTCTTTAGTTTCATCAATTTCTGCTTCCTCCTCGGCTCTTTGGTTTCACGAGATGGCATTGGTGGTGGTGCTTCAAGACCAAACCGACGAGGAGGTGGAGCAATCCTTTTCCTATCTCGGAGGGTTTGGTTTCCTTGAAGCATTCGTATTTTGATCTCGAGATAGCTGTTTCTTCAAGGAAACCAAGTCATTTTCCATTTTTTGGAACATCGATCTGTGGTGATAGAGTTTGAATTCTGACCCTTTTACTTTCCATTGGAGACTTTTACCTTTTTGGAAAGGATTAGATCATCATCAGTTTCTATTGCATAGTCTTGGGATTCCCTAAATGTTCTTGGTTATGATCTTCTGAGGAAGAAACCTACTTCTAATGGAAAAGAAATGATGAAAAACATCTTCAAATTATTTTCAGGAGGTGCCACATCTTCATGGATCCTTCTTATCACTCTATCATATCTTGCTACAAAGTCCCTCATTGACTTAGAGGTTTCTTTCTTCATTTGTACCAATTAGACCAAAAGATCTTGACGATATTCTCTACTCTTGAACCTATTTTTGAATGCATGTCTTATATCCCCCAATAGGTGACGGACCTCGGGTGTAGCATGTAAAACCATTCGATAGCTTTCTCTTGAAGTGACTCCATAAAGATTCACACTGACACATCTTCATCCTCAACACCCAACACACCACAAGCAGTGATAAATGCAACTACACGCCCTTCAAGGAGTTGAGAACCATCCCTATTAATTTTGAGAAGTTTTTCTCGAGCCTCTCGGTAGCTCATGGAGTGGTCGAGCAAGATCCAGTGGACTGGTGTTTCCTTCCCATGGTACATTAGGCCTACAGGCCTCACAATCACATTCACGCTCATGATCATGATCCCCCATTCTATTTATGTTTCTAGCTTCCAACCTTGCTAAGGTTGCGGCTTCTCTTATTGCTCTTTCATCTACCTCGGCTTGAAGTCTCTTGATTTCTTTGAGTTGAGCTCTTATTTCTTCTTCGGCTCTCGCCTCTCTTTCTCTAGCTTATTCTTTGGTCTCCACATCAATGAAGTCTACAAGGTTCTCATTGATGTATGGAAATTCACCATCCAAAGGATTGACAACACTTAGGTTCCCAACGTGACCGGTTGCTTGAAAAGGAAGCCTCTAGATTCCGAGTAGCTCTTGTCTCCTTTGAAGTTCCTCAAAAATGGGATCAGTTTGTCCTCCTTATCTTTGTTGTTGCAGTGTATTTTCTATCTGCCACTTGAAAATCTATGCTCTTATTTGTGGTGCTGGAATTTGTCTTTGCCTCTCCAATTTAGCAGCGCATTCTTCTTCAAGGTCCATAATTCTCGTGGCAATGAAGTAGTGATTGGCACTTTGTCTATTATGCCAAATAGCTTCCCTCAAATTTGAAGCAATATCTTCTTGGATGTGGAAGAGAAATTTAGGTATTTTAATGAAGGGTTTCTAGAATAGCCATGATTTGAATCCATGTGGCTCATATAGCCATTCAAATTCTAGAAATTTTCTCTTTTTTGAATTTTGAATTTTCTAACCTTGTGGTCACATTCAGGTGTAGATGTTGCTAAATCTACCCCACGGTGGGTGCCAAAAACTGTTGGTGAGGAAATTTTTAGGTGGAAATATTTGTGAATTCCTTTCTAATGCTATGGGAATCTAAGTCCCTCTACTTAACTAGAGCAGCTACCATGTATGCATGCACAAGAAAGCATGGATTTTTGTAGTGGCCTTTTGACCAAGGATCCAACAGGGGCACTCCACTAACCTTGTGGAAAATGCTTGTAGTTATCTGCAAGGGGGAATTTTCTATGAAGGTGGGAAAGGGAGTGAGAAAAGAGGTAGGAGAACTAATGTTGTAGGTAGGAAATCATATTCCTACATGCACTAGTTAGAAACTTCAACACATGCATTCGTGAGAAGAAAAAACTATGAAAATAACAACAAGACCAAATAGAATTCATTGATCACAAAGTATCAAGAAACCCCTTAGTCAAAGAAAGAAAGAAACCCCTTCTTCTTGTATTGATTGTTTAAACACAATTTGTACATGGTGTTGGAATAGAAGAAATTTGAGAGTGGATGGAAGTAGAAGAAAAATGGCTATTTCCTTTGCTTTCTCTAAGTATAATGCACTCTCGAGTCTACAAGATCAATTTCCAATGCTTTATAATGGCATGAAGAAGCCATTAAATATCTTACAAGAAACGGTTACAAATTCTTATTTATTAGCAATAAACGGTTTACAATATTTTCAATCATTCACGTCCATTTAGATTCTTGATTTGTGAAGAAACACCAATGGTGGAAAAACCAGACTTTTCATAATGCAGCCATTACACTCATTTTGTAACTTTGAATTTGAACTGTTCATATTTCCTTTGAAACTTTAAACCAGAGTTGTCCATGTGGGAGAAATTTATTGGAGCAGTTGTGGAGGATGCCTTTTACATTTTGTGACTTTATAGAGATTTGGAATTTTTACATTTTTGGTCCTGCCCTTCCCCTTTTGATATAAGCCTGACATGTGGCTTCACTTGATTGGTGAAGGAATCACGGATCACTTTATGAATTTTAGCCCTTTTTACAAAAAGGCTCAAAACCTCAAAGTTCTCCTCCGACCTAATTTCCTACTTTTTATTTCAATGCAGGCTTAATCTTTGAATTTTCCTTGGCATGGACGGGGCTTTAGGTCACTTTTTAACTTTAAGCCCCTTTAATGAAAATGATCTCAAATATCCTTGACGGCCCACTTCCCCACCTTGACTTTCTATTTAGGCTTAATATTTGACTTTCTCCCTTATAGCATGATCGGCTGCGGGTCACTTTATGCCTTTTATCCCTTTTTAAAAAAGGTTCAAAAACTCAAAAGGCTTTAATGATCCCCTCCATGCTTTGAATTTTTTAATGCGGGCTCAACATTTGAATTTTTCCCTCTTGGAAACAAGGCTCAAAAAATCCAAAGGCTCAAAAATCGAAGGCTCTGACGATTCACCTCCCGCTTTGACTTTCAATGTGGGCTCAACATTTGAATTTTTCCTCGTAGCATGATTAGGGTTACGGGTCACTTTATGAATTTTCTCCTTTTCACAAAAATGCATCAAAATGCAAAAAGGACCCATCTTTCTGCATCCAATTATATATGTCCATGTACCCATGGATAATGGGGCCAAAATTTGACAGGAAGAAAATGCCTATCATTCACGACTGTGGAAAAATGTAGAGAAGAAGAAAACTCCACCATTTCGCGCTTGATCTTAAAATTTATTTCATGAACCAAGGATTTGAAAAAAATACAAGGTTTGATGATCCATGGCCATAGAGATATTGACAATTTTATTCAAATGAGGACAACAATAAAATTTTCACGTGTCTAGACAGGAAAATGGAAAATTTATCAAAACGTGCAGACTGGAGAGATTAAACAACTTCAAAGCATGAATTTCTCTATATCTTCAGACTTACAACTTTACTTGAACACTTATAGAGGGCGTGAGCCTAAAATTTTTAATTTGACTTAAAAATGAGGGGGAAATGAGGGTGACAACACTATCTATTTTATCAATACTCTTTTCTACCCATTCCTTCTCAATTTTCAACTTTTCTTTAACCTGATTTACAACTTCTACCCTGATTTTGGCTAGATATTCCATTACATATTGACTCCCTTTCTCTTCAAGTGGCACTATCCCCTCCCTTTCTACCAAATCTTCATCAAGTTGGTTTATTGCATCAAGTTTGGGAAAGATCCCCTCCCAATAATACAATTCACTTTCACACTACTCATTGATTTCATTAATGTCATTGAGTGTTTTGGTAAATTCTACATACTTTTTTATTGTCTTCTCAATGATATTTCTTCCTTTCTAAGATAAGTCCTCCACCCATTTATCCATTACTTTAAATTTATTACTAACCTTTTCTACTTTGTCTAGCATTTTAGGGTTAACAATAGTGTTAACTTCTTGATTTCCTTCTATAGGCCCTACTAATTTTTGCAAGCATGAATTCAATGGTTTTATCCTCTCGTTCAACTACCTTTTAGATACTTTATCTTCATCAGTATTTTGTAGAATTCCTTCAACTGCTACTATGACTTCTTTCTTTAATGATTCCATGGTAGGCCTTCCCAATTGGATGTATGTGATATAATAATCACTTACTGTAATATCATCCTTTGATTTTCCTTGGTGAGGATTTGTAATTTATAAGGTCATGAATCCATGTTATTCTATATGTGTTTTAGTAAGTGTTGACAATGATCCTTACGGATGAACTCGCCGGTGTTATAGGAAACCTTAGGTTGGTGAGATGTGCACCCTAAGGTGACCTCCAAATTTTAAATAAGTTGGCTCTTCTCTAGTGGTTTGGGTAGGGTTAGAGGAAAGCATGTAAATGACTAAAAATAAAAATGTGATGCCCTAATCTAAGAGAAGGAAAGTGACATAATACTTTGAAACCTTTATCTAGAATAGTTGAAGGGTTACATAGCACGATCCACTACTTTGATAACACAAATGTTTGAGGAACTGAAATGATTGATTTATAGATAATAAACAAAATAGGAAATTCTAAGGGCATCAAGCACAATGAATTTCTTAACTCATTTAGAAATACTTCTCATAAAAGAAACGAATATTCATAACATAAAAAATATGATTACACGAATAAGTACTCTTTATTCATATAGATAATGGGTACATATGGCCATCGAAAGCACATATTACACTTCTCTTCTATGACAGAGGCTTACTAAGGCTAGGCCTTATAAAACATCTAGAACCCTTCACTTTCCTCCCTTTTATTCTCGCTGAAAAACTCCCCTTTTAAGGACCTCTTTCCTCTCTGTTACTTTTTACCTAACAACTTTTTTATTTCAATTTTGATAAATCCTTGCTCTTAACCTTCTAGCTATTGCCCTAATATTTTAAATGTAGTGCTACCACTATCGTATTTTAATTCGGATCTGAAATAAAGATTTGCTCATTTATAGGAATTTGTGCATCCGATCCCTACTCGGTATTACCACCGAGTCTATGGCTAGTGAAGCTCCCTTTTCCTGCCACGTGGAGCACTCACACTTGTTTAGGGTCCTCTTTCCCCAGCCTTATATAAAACATGCCCCGGATGGACACATGGAGAGCTTCTTAGAGGCAGATGCATATTTGACTCTTCAACTTACTTTAGGAGTGACTTCATCAAACCATAGACACATGGAGAGCTTCCATGAGTTTGAGAACCCACTTCAAAGTTCCATCTTATGGGTTGTGCCAATGGGACATGTAGAAGAATTCCATGAGCCTTTTCATACTTAGTCGATTTTGGCTTTGTGTGATCAAAAGAATCTAGAGTCGGGAAATAAAAATGCTTAATAAAAGAGTCCTAATAAAATAATATAATTAGTTTGGTGACTCACCTAGGGATTCTATGCCGGTCATGGAAGAATCCGACATCTCTCACCTTTTTAAAAAAATGTGTCTCATAGAGGGCCACTTAGAGCTTCTACAAAGAAGCCTAGTATCTCGAGCCATTCTTTCTCTGTTGGGTAGGTTCTTCATTGTAAGGCTTGAAACACTAAGTCTATCTCAATTATCTCCTTGTGGGAGAAACCTTGGAGGCGTTGCATTATTAAATACGGGAAAAATCTAAGCGTATGATAGGAATAATGATGGCCTCGACCTCAGTGACACTGGAGTCCTCTTTCAAATACTGGAAGACCATCTTGTCCTAGTACTTAGCAATCAAAAGATGTTGAATTTTTTCCTTTGATAAGACCATAGACTCATCTAGGAAGGGAGAGGGGAAACCTAGTTACACTAATTCATTGATATTCTACTTTCTTTCCTTCATTCCCTAGCAAAGCTGTGCCAAGAGATTTTGACATTTGATAGAAGATTTGTTACAACTCAAAATCTCATTGATCTTCACCACTATCAACCACCTGTCAGTGATTCCTACATTCTGAAGAGTGGGGTCTGAGGCATCATAGAGTTTTTGAATCAAAAGATTTAACTCCTAGACCTTGGTAGATAAGGCATTGTTGATGGTGGAGACTGCATTTTCTACCTTAGAGCACAAATCCTGTGCATCGGATATAAATCTGAGTGTTGGGGATAGATTTTCAGCAGTGATGGAAATCTTGTCACAACATGAGGCATACAATCCCTACACTAATGATATGATTCCCACCTTCTAGGATCATTTCCCCAATTGGTTGGTCAAGTCCTTGACCGTTTCATTAGAAGATTTTATCCTAGCTCAAGGCAATTCTTTTGTTGTGAAAGTGAATCAACCAGGGTCTTGGATGCAATGAGCTTAGCTACCAGAGCTTTTTCCTCTACTTGAGAAGCCGTAAGGGCTTACTTGGTTGATGTGTCCTTCAACTCCTTCTTGAGTTGATCTACCTCTCTATCCTTGGCCTTAAGCTTGGCCATGTGGCCCGCCGCTGTAGCCTCTACCTTTCGAAGGTTGGCTTGCACCTTTTAAGCTAATTGTTGAGTTTCAAATAGTCGGTAGTGACTACCGCCACCATTTCATTCATTAGCTCAACCTTTCCCCGAGCCTCGAAATTTAACAAGATCCACCTGCAATAACACTAATGGAATTGTAATCATGTTGTATTTGTTCTATGGGCTTGATATCGTTATCTAAAATTCACCCTCAAGGTAATTTTGATAACATGCACCAAATTATTCAGTCCCGAGCAAGTAAGATTGATTCGAGGCCCAAAATCATGTTTTTCGGGGTCCCCTCGGCCTTTTTTTTTTAACTCTCCCATCCAAGAAGAAATCCCAATGAGTTAGAAAAAATGGAAAAAATGTGAAAAATAAGGTTGCAGGATTGTTTTAAGGCATTTTGGGTCTGAAGGGTTCGGGTCGTACTGAGGTTCATCGTACCAAGCTTGGGGCCGAAAAAGCAAGAAAATCGGCTAAGTTGGAGATATTTGTCCCAGGCGGTCCGCGGGACAGTTGGGACGTCGGGACGCGAGGGATGCGAAAAGCCGAATCGGCCGAAAGCAAGAAAAATCATCTAAGTATTTTGTTTCACGTGGTTTGGGACAGTTGGGACAAAAGTACACGTGGGACATGAATCGGCCGGTTTTGCCTGAAAGACAGTCCATTTTGGGCGGTTCAGAGATATTTGTCCGAGTGATCAGGACAAAGTTGGGACAAAGGTACGCGCGGGACGCAAAAAGCCGAAATGGCTGAAAAGAGACAAGGAGGCCCATGAAAAAATCAGAGCCTAACACATGTCATCCAAGTGGCGGATGTGCGGGATTTTTGGAAAATTTTCCAAAATGCAAAAAGAGGTAAAATTCAATTTTTTTCCCGCCGATCCGTTTTGGGCCTATTTTTGCCCTAAATCTTCAAATGGCCATAACTTTCGATCTAGAGCTCAGTTTTTCACGTTCTTTATATCAATGGAAAGATGGTGAAATTCCCTACATGATTCCAGGGTCAATCTTGCATTTTGGTTCAGTTTGGAGAGAGAAAATCAAGAAACATCTCTGGCACGTGGTAATGGCCAGAAGTGACATTTCAACAACCAGTTTTAATGCAAAATGGGTCGCATTCTTCTCCAGCATGGTAAAAAATGTTAGGGCATGGGTTTGTAAGGATGCCCATGCTATTTTAATGCATCTTCATTCAATGAGGAATGGCTCCCATGTTTTTACACATTTTCTCTCTCCTGGGCTCGACCCATGCATTGTAAAAAGCCGATTTGGCTCATTTTTCAAAGGGTGGTTCATCTTTTCTGCTCTGCTCTCCTTTATTTTCTTCCCTAGGGTTGAAAATGGAGTTTGAACCTCCTCCCCTGCTCTGTAATGGCATTTTTTTCCTTTTACCATTAAAATGATGTTCTGTGCAAACTTCTGGAGCAACAAAAAACGTGTTTTGTGATGCATCTGTCCATCCTTGCTCGTATTTTTTCTTGTTTTCTTCTTGCCTCTCTTCATTGTAGGTATTTGTGCATGTTTAAATGTTCATTGCAAGGTTGGAGCTGTGTTCATAGCAGTTTTGATAGATGTTCAACATTTTCCTTCTCTGGTGTATCACCGTTTTAGTGTAGGCTTTTGTTTTTTTCTCTTTTCTCTCTCTCCCTGTCTCCTTGGAGGTTAGATTAGGATTAGATTAGCTTTCCTGCACTGGAACAACTTGTGGCAGGTAGTTTAGGAAGAGGAACCAACCTTCTCTAGAGATTCCTTTCTCATTTTTACAAGTCCCACACTTGGAGAGAGGTTTCAATGTTGTGCAATCACACTGGATGCTTAGAATGATCAAACTAGAAATCTGATCAACATCCAGGGGGTGCTGCTGATTTGCTCTAACAGTTTTGGCACACCGGGTGGGACCTTAGAGGTCTTTCACTTTATCTTTGACAGTTGGTGTGTTCTTGTTAAAGATTCACCTCTTGGAGGCACTTTCAAAATCACATCTGGCAACTCCATCTGGTAAATACCTCATTCTCTGAGTTGTAGACCACTTTTTCATCCATTTCCATCCATCCTTCTTTCCATCTCTTTCATCATTTTCCATTCCATGAAGTTGTGTAATCATGACTTCATTTCCATCATGGAATTCACATTTACAACAGCAAAAGATATCACACCTCCAACATGTTTTACAAATCCTCCAAATCAGCATTTTGATCAAATTCAAAATCAGCATATCTACCCATATGAGCAGTAGTGCCAAAGTTAGTTTGGTTGTGAAGCACATCGAGAGCAAGGGTACGCATGTAATGAAGACAATCAAATGGAAGATGCAGATTTTGTGGAAAAAATCCAAAAGATGGAGGCAAAGATGGTGCAATCAAGAGCAGCAGCGGCTGACTCAAATGAAGGCTTTTAGAATTGGTTGCTAGACTCCTTGTCCATGGGGAGGCCCTTTTCCAAGACACTTCAGCCCTCAGGAGAAGCTGGAATTTATGATGAAGATGCTGCCCCAACTTGCAAAATGGACAGTAGAAATAGAGGCCTATACACTTGGTGTTGAACAACCTTGTCAATGGGTAAGTTCTACACCATCATCTGGTTTTTCTCTTCCCATTACTCAAGCAGCATCATCTCATTTGGAATTTCAAATTCTAAATCTAGTCAATGCTGCCCCAGGAGTTAATTCCATTTCTCCATTCCCTAGTCTTCCACCACATCTCAATTCTTCTATCCTTTTCCCTTCCAAACAGCCATTCCCTCCAAAGAAACAAGAGTTTCTACCTCCTCCACCACCACGAAAAATTGCCAAATCAATTGAGTTACAATCCACTTCTCCTCTTGCATTCCCAAATCCATGTTGGGAGGATAAAAATCAGAATGCCAGTCAAGGAAAACAGCAGCAGAAAGAAGAGCCAAACAAAGATAAAGAAATTCAAAGTCTGAAGAGTTGGGCTCTTAAATTTGGGATGACAAAGATCCCCTTGATGGTTAAGCCTTCAGAAGAGGTTGGAGTTGGAAAACAAGTGGTGGTTAGGACTGAATTTGTTACAGTAGGAGAAGAGCAAAAAGAAGAAGCAGATCAGCAGTCAGTTTTCTCAGAAAGTAGTGTCCATGTTAGCATTCTATTTGAAGAGAATGCTGATTCAATTCAAGTTGCACAATCAGCCATAGAGGAAGAAAGCTCAGAAGAAGATCTTACAGTCCCAACTTGTCCTCTAGAGCAACAGATTGAAGAGTTTGACTTGACCAACTTCATGCTAGAAGAAGAGTTCCATCAAGAGCAAGATTGTCTTCAAGTAGTAGAAGAGGGAGAAGCTGCTCCAAATCCAAAAGAAGAGGAGCACATTCTAGTTGTGGAGGAGAAAATTGCAGATCCAAGGGCTTTGAGCACAAAGCAGGCTACAGGAGAACCTTCATTTCTTCTTTCTACTTCATCTCTCTCGAGCTCTAGTGCTGAAGAAGAGTTTGATCTCTCAAACTCAATGTTGGAGGATGAAAGAAACCATGATGATCAAGTTACAGATCAAGAGGAGACCATGGAGGAAGTTGAGCATTTGCAGCAGGACAACAATGAGGTAGTTTATCTGTCAGATTTGGAGGACTGTTTTGATGAAGAAGAACTGGTTGAGTTCCCACCATTCCTTCTTTCATCTTCCACGTCCCAAACACCTGAGCCTACTGTCATGAAGGAGAGCACCCATTTGCAGCAGCCTGCATCTTATAGCAGCTCTTTGGAACCAAGATTGGAAGATTTTAATCTTTCATGTCCTTCATTGGAGGAAGAGAAAGGGCACAAAGATTCTACCATTGCTTCCACACCATCCATTCAAGAAGGTCTACAAGAAGACTCCATTTTTGGAGTTGAAAATCAGAGCTATGGGCATATCAAACGGACCATACCTTGCCCAATCAGGTATTTGGCTTTATTGGAGCCAAAGGAGAAGTCACAACTAGTCATGCTTGCTTCTGAGCATGAGGATGAGCTATAAAGAACCAAAGATCAGCTTTCATACCTCTCCAATCTAAATGCAGAACAACTAAAAGAGGTATTGAATTTGCCTTTAGCTGATACCTTGATGATTTGGGTGGAAGACCAACTTCTTGTTGATTTTCCATTCATCCAATCAGCCATGTTCAGTGCCAAATCAGTTGCATGGTTTCCAATTTTGAAGAAAGGAAGCTATTTTGCACAACCAGTTGTGGGGTTTGTTTAGCTTACCTTTTCTTCCAGTTAGAATAGAGTAGGTAGGTTTTCTTTCAGTAAAAGAAGTGCTTGTGCACACTCTGCATGTTCCATTTGGAGCATGTATGATTTTCAGTTTTGTACATAGTTTTTGTGGTGCTGGTTTTGCTCTTGCACGGTCCATTTCAGTGGGTTTCCAAGTGGCTCAGAGAGGAGGTTTTCAAAGTTCAGATCAGTTTGTAGGCTACAACTCATGACTCCATGCCCAATGGATGCTTCGGGTAACTGGTAACTTCATCCAAGCAGCAGATGACCCCGCTGAGTCGCCAAAATTGTTATCCAAAATTCACCCCTCAAGGTAATTTTGATAACATGCACCAAATTATTCAGTCCCGAGCAAGTAAGATTGATTCGAGGCCCAAAATCATGTTTTTCGGGGTCCCCTCGGCCTTTTTTTTAACTCTCCCATCCAAGAAGAAATCCCAATGAGTTAGAAAAAATGGAAAAAATGTGAAAAATAAGGTTACAGGATTGTTTTAAGGCATTTCGTGTCGAAGGGTTTGGGTCGTACCAGTTCGGGTCATACTGAGGTTCATCATACCAAGCTTGGGGCCGAAAAAGCAAGAAAATTGGCTAAGTCAGAGATATTTGTCCCAGGCAGTCCGCGGGACAGTTGGGACATCGGGACGCGAAAAGCCGAATCGGCTGAAAGAAAGAAAAATCGTCTAAGTCTTTTATTTCGCACGGTTTGGGACAGCCAGGACAAAAGTACGCATGGGACGCGAATCGGCCGGTTTGCTGAAAGATAGTCCATTTCGGGCGGTTCGGAGATATTTGTCCCAGGCAGTCCGGGACAGTTGGGACAAAGGTACGCGCAGGACGCGTGAGACGCGAAAAGCCGAAATGGCCGAAAAGAGACAAGGAGGCGCGGATGAATCAGAGCCTGACATGTGTCATCCAAGTGGCGGATGCGTAGGGATTTTTTGGAAAATTTTCCAAAATGCAAAAAAGAGGTAAAATTCAAAATTTTTTCCCGCCAATCCGTTTTGGGCCTGTTTTTGCCCTAAATCTTCAAATGGCCATAACTTTCGATCCAGAGCTCAGTTTTTCACGTTCTTTATATCAATGGAAATTTGGTGAAATTCCCTACATGATTCTCGGGGTCAATCTTGCATTTTGGTTTAGTTTGGGAGGAGAAAATTAAGAAATGTCTTTGGCACGTGGTAATGGCGTATGAAGTGACGTTTCAACAATCAGTTTTAATGCAAAATGGGTCGCATTCTTCTCCAAAGATGGTCAAATGTCGTGGCATGGGTCCTGTAAGGATGCCCATGTTGTTTTAATGCATCTTCATTCAATGAGGAATGGATCCCACATTTTTACACGTTTTCTCTCTCCTGGGCTCGACCCATGCATTGTAAAAAGCCAGATTTGGCTCATTTTTCAAAGGGTGGTTCATATTTTCTACTCTACTCTCCTTTATTTTCTTCCCTAGGGTTTAAAATGGAGTTTAAACCTCCTCCCTACTTTGTAATGGCATTTTTGCCTTTTACCATTAAAATGATGTTATGTGCAAACTTCTGGAGCAACAAAAACGTGTTTTGTGATGCATTTGTCCATCCTTGCTTGTATTTTTGCTTGTTTTCTTCTTGCCTCTCTTCATTACAGGTATTTGTGCATGTTTAAATGTTCATTGCAAGGTTGGAGCTATGTTCATAGTAGTTTTGATAGATGTTCAGCATTTTCCTTCTCTGGTGTATCACTGTTTTAGTGTAGGCTTTTGTTTTTTTTTTTCTCTTTTCTCTCTCTCCCTGTCTCCTTGGAGGTTATATTAGGATTAGATTAGCTTGCATGCACTGGAACAACTTGTGGCAGGTAGTTTAGGAAGAGGAACCAGCCTTCTCTAGAGATTCCTTTCTCATTTTTACAAGTCCCACACTTGGAGAGAGGTTTCAATGTTGTGCAATCACACTGGATGCTTAGAATGATCAAACTAGAAATCTGATCAACATCCGGGGTGCTTTGCTGATTTGCACTAACAGATACCCAAGGGACAAGGAAATAGATGGTAAAAGATATTTTTGATGATCATACAAGGATCGTACTTGCTTAGTTGATAGAGCTAACATATCCTTCTTTTCTCTGCTTTAATCTCCTTTGATCCCAAGCGGACTTAGCAGAATCTACTTGGCTCAAAAACTCGAAGGAAGAGACCATTCCTTCGTAAATGGGAAAATAGGTGGTAGTTCATATGGAATAGTAAGCTGGTAATTGAGATGATGCGTATATTAGGGCCAAAGAAGGGGGTGTGATTATGTGGGGTGAGAAGCTTGGGATGGCTGTAGGTAATTGTGGAAGTAGAGGAGTAATAGGCGGAGGAAGAGTTTGAGATGGAGTGACACACCGAAGGGGAATTTCCAAAGGGAAAGGTGAAAGTGGAGGTGTTACAGAAAGATAAGTCCTGTGTTGTGGTGTGCACATCACGAGGAATGTGACCGACTTCGGTATTTTGTGGGCTGGGTTGGAAAGTGAGTCTCCTTTCGCTATTGATTTCAAGAGGTTGAGCGATGGAAAAAATAGTGAAGGAGTCTAAAGAGAAGCATAAGACAAAGGTGCTTCCAATATCTATTGATTTGGAAGATCGAAGATTCCATGGTTGGTCAACCGAGAGATTTCTCAAAAGTGAGCACAACTATATCCTCATCTATAACTGTCACCGATAACTTCCTTAAAGTTCTGTGTGGTCTAGCCAATTTCCTGCCTATATTTCCAAAAGGCCTCAATTTTCTAGGGCTCTAATCCCTTCTTTTTAAGGCCACTCGAAGCCCTTTTCCAATTGTCAGAGTAGGGTCAAATGCATATTTGACTTGGTGGAATGACTCCCAGTCTGGAGTTGGGATGTCATGGAGTTTGATGAAAATATCAAGTGATTCAGCCTGGGGGCTCCGCCATGAATCAAAAAATGGCCTCGGCTCATGCTTGCAAGAGTCAGAGATTTTATTTGTAGCCAGAGTAGTAGCCATTTTCCCATCTCGGATCATACCTCCATGAGTCCTTGATCAAGGAAAAACCATAGGAGGCCAACTTCTATGATAGATAATGGTCCGCTCACCTTTTGAGTACGGTAATCCCTTCCCTACTAAATGGAAGCTCATAGACTACTTTATTCTTTTGGGTAGAGCCAACCTCTAGGTCCAGGATGATGAGTTATATGGTGACTACGAGCCTAGAAATCCAAGGTGTGAGAATCATCAAGAGCATGAAGGATTCAACCTTGAATCTGTGGACCCAAATTATGGAATTACCTCTAGAAAATAAGTAGTCATAGGTGTGCAATGGGTCTGAGAAGATAGACCACGTAGAGTCATTCATTCTATTATTGATCCCTTCAAGATCAATCTCTAGCAAAAGAGGCTCCATAAAAGCATTGAAAAATTCATAGACATCTAAAGAACAAGACAATACATGGGTCCATGTAGATACTGGGATAATATTTTGGGGATTTACTTCCACATCCCATAAGGTTAGAGTCATAAAATGGCCAAAATATTGAGCATTTTGGTACAGATGAGGTGGAAAAGAAAAGACGAATACCTAAAGGTGGATGCCATCGAGAAATGTTTGAGCTACTCACAAATTGACCCCATGATGACCTCTATGAAGTTGAATTTATATGTTTTCTTCTAGCTGACGGTCCTCATCCGAAATAGTGCCACCATATGCCAATCCTTAATGCCTTTGTCAGATTCTGCCCAAAAATAAAAGCCAACATAGAACAGGCATCCTGAGCATCAGGCATGAGGTATTTTAAGGGAATGGGGAAACTTGGAATCCCTGAAATGCTAGTGTCTGAAAGCCTTAACTCTTTGGTGAGAAATGGGACCTTTGTTTGACACAGGGTCCATACGTTTCAAAGTTTAGCTATATTATAGAAACTGGTCATTTGATCATAGGTTAGGGCTAACATGTCCTTGATAGCCTATGGTGTAATACCATGGCTATATTTTGGCCCTGGATTATATGGCTCTCTCAGATGAAACATGCCACACACATTTGTATGAGTTCGGGCATGGGTGCATAAGAGGAACCATATATTGGGTAAGATTTGTGCTCCAGGTCCTAGAGCCTAATGACTTAGAGTCTCCTAGAAGGTTGAACCTAGTGCATGTTAATTCTCTTAAATATTTAGGCCTTTTGTTGAGACTAGGGTTGAATATATCATTGGTTGGGTCACTAACCAGTGAAGGGTTACTATACCGAGAGAATGGATCTGGGTATTTTAACTTAGGCTGGTGTGGTCGAGGAAGAATGGGTTTCTTGCGTAGGATTTTGTTTCCTGAATAGAGTTGGAGGTAGCCATGGTGTCTTTGAATCTAAAAATGACTTTGGAGGCTTTGGAGACTTTGATATTTGTTGATTAACTCAGAAAATCTAAATGCTTCAGAATGACCCTGTTGAATAGCTCGAGGCACCTTTAATAGCCATTTATACCTAGGGATTAAAAGCTCACACGTACTTGGAGTCACTTCTTATAATGTTCCCTTTAAGTGAGAGACCTAAGGCACTGAACTCGGTGCCTTTTGATAGATCTTGCATTAATTGTGGATCTCTTCATTAAGAAAAGGGGCCTTACCCTTGATGATGAATTTAATGTGAGAAAAGGTAGGGGTGGTTCCTTTGAAAGAAAATAGACTTGGACAGGGGCTATAGAACACATGGAAAAAATACCCAAAAGAAAGTGAAGGTACAAAAAAAAATAGAAAATAAGGGAAGTAGATATGTACATATGATATAATTTCCAAGGACACCTAAACGTAGGGTTTCAGGTGAATCCCATTCATTGGGATAGCCAAAGGATCTCCCTGCCATGGTTTCAAGTTCAAACAAGTTATGCTGCTTACATGCACTAATTTTGAATGGTCTAGTCCACAAGGGGTCAAACTTCCCATGGTTCTTGGGCTTGGCTACTCTAGCATCCCACTTTAAGATGGTGGTTCTGACTTGGAAGTTTAGCTTCGATGTATTTTGATCGAACCATCTCTTGACTGATTATGGCGATTGATCATGGTTTCGTGGGTGAGTTCACGCCTCTCCTAGAGTTCAAACATCTTGGAGAGCCTTACTGGCATCACTCCATTTTCCTCTATCTCAAATCCTTTCAGTAGTTGTAATGTGGGGATCTCCAAAGAAATTGACATCACAACACTTTTTCCATAGACTATTTCATATGGTGAAGCTTTCAGGATCTGTTTTGGAGTGATCTCGATTGGCCCATAAGGCTATTTTAACATGCTCATGCCATAACCTTTTATGCTCATGTCCCATCCTTTTGATGAGTCTTATCAGATTATTATTTTTAGACTCGCTGTGCCATTTCCTTAAGGGTAATAGTTAGAGGATGTCTTTAGATATATCTCATGCTTGACCGTAAAATCATACACTTTAGCTCCTAGGAAAGCTTTGGCATTGTCAGATATAATGGTGTGGGGGACCAAAATATGTGGTGATATCCTGCAAGAGTCCTAGGATCACATTTTTAGTGGACTCCTTGAGTGGAAAGCGCCTCCGTCCACTAGGTGAAATAATCAGTTGCTATGAGAATCCACCAAGGTGTCGACACTTGAAGTCGGGTTAACCATTCCAATGAAATCAAGACCCCATTATGTGAAGGGTTCCTCAATTAGGATGGGATTGAGGGGAAACACCGCGTTTCTCTGGAAACCTATGTAAACTTGACAAACCTTACATTTATTTGTTTCTACCTAGCTATTAGCAAATAGGCTAGGCCAAAAATATCCTGCTTGCAAGATCTTTATAGTCGTGGTTTGGGCTAAAAAGTGACCACCCACGAATTTGTGATGTAATTCCCTTAAGACTCTCTTGGCCTCTTCATCTTCTAGGCATCTTAACATTAACCCATTAAAATTCCTCTTAAAAAGGAAGTTGTCAATCATAGCAAAATGAGTCCCTTGTTTCCTATAATATCTCCTCTTTTTAAAGGGGAGATGGCCTGGGTACTCTCTCGGTTTGCATAAAATGAATTCTGTCAGAGACCCATCCCTCAGGTCTATCCTCCTAAAGGTACATTATCTACCCCAATTCTCCATTCACTTGAGGATGAGTTCTTGCATCAAATATTAACACAACCCCTTTCCTCTCACAAGCTTTGTAGGTTTTAATTCTATGTCGTACATCAGGATATTGGTTATCCAATTTTCCCTTTTCAGTTATCTCGCCCTCCATTATGTATTATTTGACATTGGGGTGAGCCACCATGACTTGAATTTTGTTGTGTGTAACTAAGGTGTCTAAATTTCTTCAAACTTTGACTATGGCGTAGGCTTTCCTTTCCACAAAATTGTATCTTGTTTCATAGTCATGGAGGGTTTTGAAAAGAAAGTGATTGGGTGTTCCTCCCCTTGTCGTTCTCCTTTTGAGTTAGCACAAATGCTATGCTACTTTTCCCCATATACATACATAATGAAACTCTTTGAGAATTTGGGGTTGTGGAGTACGGGGTCGATGCAATAGCCTCTTTTATTGATTCAAAAGACTGACGACCCTCATCAGTCCATTTGAAAACTAGGTATTTTTTTAGCATGAGAGTGATTGGGTGGATAGTTCCTGCGAAATTTGATATAAACCTACTGATGAAGTTGATATTTCCTAAGAAGGATTGAACAACCTTCTTGTTGACTAGAAGGGGAAGCTCTAAAATGGGCTCGACTATCTCAGGATCAATGGAAACTCCATCCTTTAACACAACATGTCCCAAGAGCTTTCTTTGGGAAATTCCAAAGATACATTTCTTTGGAATGAGAGAGATTCCAAACTCTTGAAATTTTTTAAACATATATTCTACAGCATTAAAATGCTCTTCATCTATTTTAGTAAACACAGTAAGGTCATCAAGGTATATGAGGATTACCTTATTTATTAAAGCCCCGAACGTGGTGTTCATGTCTCTTTGAAAAGTAGCCCATGTATTTGTGAGCCGAAAAGGCATTTTTGCATAGGTGAAGGTTCCCCATTTGGTCGTGAAGGTAGTTTTATGCTGATCCCTTTCTGCAAGCCATATTTGGTTATAACCCAAAAAACCATCCAACAGAGAAAACATCTCGGAGCCTACGACCATCTATAAAATTTGTTCCATAGAGGGCAGGGGGTAATGGTCTTTCAGGGAGGCCCTATTTAGATCTCTGAAGTCTACACGAGTTGTATTTCACCATTCTTCTTCCTCACTAGAACCAGGTTGGAGACCCACACGTGTGCTTGATTGGAAAAATGATACGAGCTTCCAATAATTTTCTTAACTCCTCAGCCATGAGGGCTTCCACCTTAGGGTTCACAGCCTCTATTTTTGATGCACGGGATTAGTCCCTTCCTCTAGGTCAATGGTGTGTTGGATAATGTCCTTATCATAACCATGGAGATCATCATATGTCTAGGCCATTAATTTATCATACTTGTGACACAAGGCCACAAGTCGGTCTCTTTCCTTTTGGGTCACCAACTTTCCAACTTTTAGTCGTTTGTCCTTAGCTATTTCTAGTTCTACATAGTCTTCTTTTACTACCTCAAACCTTCTTCGATCCAAACTAGCATCATCTGAGTTGAAAATATTCTCAAGAGTAATTAATCCTCTTGGGAGCTTGTTCGTCTTTAGCTATATTATCTGGTCCCCATATGCTTCTTCAATCTTGGGCTGGAGTTGATTTGTGAATTGATTAGATCTGGCTTTGAATGCAACGAGTGTATGATTTTTCAAGTAATTATCAAACAACATCCAATGGTGTATGTTATCAAGGATAGAGGGGTGAATGATCACTTTTATGGTATCTTTATTTTTAAGTAGATCCTAGGTTGGGTCAAATTGAGACCCAATGGTAGCCATCATATCTCGCCTTTGTATTTTGATCACGAGGAACTACCTTAATATTGAAGGCTTTGAAATAATCTATTAAATCCCATACCCCATGCTTTGGTAAGATCTCATCCTTGCATTATTAGTGGTAGAAATATTCCTTACTTGTGTGACCACTAATTTTGAATTGCTGAATACTCTTAACTTCCTGATACCCTCTTTCTGGGAGGTGTGTAAACCATGCACCAAGGCCTCATACTCTACCTCGTTACTAGTACATGATAATGGGAAATGAAGCGCCTAGATTATATTCTTACCAGTAGGAGATATGGGGAAAACTATGGCTCCCAATCCATTTTCTTCTAGTCCTATCAAAATATAGGGTCCATATTGAAGGGTTACTGGGAGAGCTTGTCTCCTGTGCATCACCTTCTCTTTTCACCTTTGGGATTGTGAGATTTTCATCGAAAATGACGTAAGTTCCCAAGCTAGTTGAATCAAAGTTCCCAAAAGGATCTCTTGGGGGAAGATTAGATAGATGATCACCCTCCTAGGGCTCTCTGTCCTCTACATACAACTCTTCTTCTCTAGTGATCATAGCATGAGAGGCCTCAAAACCAGAAGGCACTTGGTATGTTATATGCTCTTTGGAGAGTGGTTCTGACAAGAACTTAATTTTGGACCCGTAATTGGATCATAATATTAAATAAGATCAATCCAAAGACATATACCCACCGATCTTAGCTATGAAATCTCGGGAGAGGCAAAGCCCAAAGACCGGTGGGACATTAATCACCATGATATCTTAGCAAATAGTTATATTTGGGAAGGAATAGAGTTGTAATGGGAGTCCCTTGATAATTCCTATGGTTGGAACAAATTTCCCATCCAGTTGCATAACTCCCTTCTTCAAGGGTTCATATTGAACTCCTAAAGCATCTACTATTGCCTGAGGCATGATAGTAGTGCTTGCACTAGAATCTATCATGGAGTTATGTAATAACTTCTTACCTATAATAAGAGTTAAAAAGAAGGGGTTGGGCCTTAGCTTACCCACCTCTCCTTGTTGATTTAGCAATATGGATTATGTAGGAACTCAAGTGTCTTTGACCCTTCCTTTCAAGGGACCCACCTTGGTCACATTCCTTCTAATTTTAGCACTTCTTGGAGAAACTCCTACTCGGGAATTCTTAGAAGATCCCACAAAGATGTGATGGCTAGTGCCTTTTTAGTTGTTGGAATACATTTATGGGTCCAACAAGTGATGATTTGAGAGGTGGATGATGCTTTTTCTTTCCTTATCAAGGTGATGGACCTCTTGATCTTGTACAGTTGGTTTTGGATATTTTTTTATTCTTGGTGACGATGTGTTTACGATAATCGAGGCTATTTATACACCTTGTCAATCGAGTCGAGATGGTGTATCTCGCTTCAATGATCATATTCTTAAAGTGGGTGTTGTATTTAAACTGAACAGGCTTCAAAACATATACCTCATTTATGAAGACAGACTCCTCTCCTTCTACCCAAGAGAAAAGGGCATGCTCTAGTGTAATCTCTGACTCTTGTTCTAGGGACATCCCTTGCATCTGGGTGGTGAAAGTGGCACTTTGGGCTCCTTCAAATTGATGGGATCCGATTGTATATGCATCGTAACCTTCTCTTGATTATTTTTAGCTATCTTTAGCTACAAGTTCCCTTGGGGATAGTCTCTTGGCATATGAGAATTATTGCAAGGAAGCACCAGGTGTTGGGCTCCTCGGCTGATGGTTTTGTCTAGGGAAAGTTCTCTTCTACTATTGGGGGATAAATTCAAAGAGGCATTGGTACAAAGACTATTTGATTTGATGGTTGAGTAGTTGGCGGCCTCTGAGTATTCTAGTATGTAGAGGGATAAGTGGGTCGACTACCTTGGAAACTCTGATAATTTTTCCTTAGATAAGCTGCCTGATTCCTTTTAAGGTTCACTATCTCATTAGAAAAACTTCTTAGAATATTCCTCATCTCGCCTATTTTAGGAGAGGAACATGACGTTGTAGTGGCAAGAATTAGATCAAGAATTAGATCCATAACCGTAGGGGGTAATTATATAAATATTTAGGGGTCAAGGCCGAGCTCGGTGTTTGTACTTGTGGAAAGGGGGCTATCTCAGATTTATTGGTAAAAGAGTTCTGGGAGGGAGATTCCCGACATCTATTAGATTATTCTCATCTTGGACCACAATGTTATAGGCATGTGGAAAATAATCCCCTCCCAATGATTGAATCATTACCAAAATATCTGAATTTAGGGCTTTTAGGTAAAAGACAATAGCCATACTTGCAGGTGGTCTAGCCAAGGCCAGAATCCTTTGCCAGGTTTTATGGAACCAAGTGTTAAAATTTGTCATCAATTCTTGCATTTTTATACCAATTAGTTGTTATAGGAGTGATGACCGGTCTCCCTTTTCATTGAACCTTGTCACCAACGGCCCCCTTAACTAGTCCCAAGTACCAATAGAGTTAGGGGTTAAAGATCGGCACCATTCTATGACCTTTCCTTTAAAAGAGGTAGCCAACAGACATAAGGAAACATATTTCTCCCTTATATAGTGTACTGTAGATATCTCTACTACATATTGGAGATGCTCTTTAGGGGTTTTGAAATCCTCACCACTAAATTAGGGTAATGCTTTTAATACATTGGCCAAAATAGGGTTCCATACCACTGGGGGCATGGGAAAAATGAGTGCGTTTCCCTAATCCCACGAAACAAATAGTCTTGGAAGTGGAGGCTAAAGATGATCCATAATGATAGGTCTGAGGGTCCTAGTTGATTGTGTAAAATGCCTACCTAGTGGAGGGGTTGAGAGAGTCTGGTTTGGGGGGACAGAGACCTCTGAACTTGTATTCCTCTTCTATGTCGTGGAGGAGATAATTGTAAATAGTCAATTAGACCCTCTTCCCTTGCTCTCACCCTCATTTGCATTTGTTTTTTCCTTCAAGTGGGTGAGCTGGACCTTACTCCAGATTGATATATTTTTGATGTTTCTTAATCCAAGGATTGATCTCCCACTTTGGGTGTGCTAGGAAAACTCGCGATGATCCTTACAGATGAACTGTTAGAGTTGTAGGAAACCTTCGGTTAGTGAGATGTGTGCCTAAGGTGACCTTGATTTTAAAGAAGCTGGATCTTCTCTAGTGGTTTAGGTAGGTTTATAGGAAAGCATGTAAATGACTAAAAATAAAAAGGTGATGCACCAATCTAAGAGAAGGGAAAGTGATAGAATACTTTGAAAAATTTATCTAGAATAGTTTAATGGCTACACAACATGATCCACTACTTTGATAACGAAATGTATGAGGAATTGAAATGATTGGTTTATAGATAATAAAAAAATAGGGAAATTCTAGTGGCATCAAGCACGATGAATTTCCGACACATTTAGAACTACTTCTCATAAAATAAACAAAGATTCGTAACATATAAAATTCTTGTTGCACAAAATAAGAACTCTTTATTCATATAGAGAATGGGTATAAAAGGCCCTCCAAAGCACATATTACACTTCTCTTTTGTGACAAATGATTACTAAGGCTAGACTTTACAAAACATCTAGAACCCTTCACTTTCCTCCCTTTTCTTTTGCTGAAAAACTCCCCCTTTTAAGGACCTCTTTTCTTCTGTTACTTTCAGCCACCACATTTTTTACTTTCAATTTTGATAAGGCCTTGCTCTTATCCTTCTGGCTCCTACCCCCAATATTTTAAATGCAAGACTACCACCGTCAATATTTTAATTTAGATATGGAATAAAAATTTTGTTCCTTTATAGGAATCTGTGCATCCACTCCCTACTCGGTATTGCCACTGAGTCTCTTTCTAGTAAATCTCCCTTTTCTTGCGATGTGGAGGGGTCACACTTATTTAGGGTCCTATTTTCCCGATTTATATCAAACATGCACAAGATAGAAACATGGATATATTCCGCGAGGCAGATGTATCTTTGACTCTTCAACTTGCTTTGGGAGTGACCTCTTCGAACCCTGGACATGTGGAGAGATTCTGTGAGTTTGAGAACCCACTTCAAAGTTCCATCTTTGGGGTTGTGCTGATGGGATGCATGGAAGGATTATGTGGGACTTTTCATACTTAGTATATTTTGGCCTTGAGTGATCAAAATAATCTAGCGTCGGGGAAACAACAATGCTTAATAAAAGAGTCCTAACAAAAGAATATAATCAGTAAGAATTTTTCTTTCTTTAAAGCTTTTTTGGATTTTAGAAATGTAATTCTAGTGATATCTAAAACTTCCTTTTGAATAACTTCCTTCTCCCTTTCTTGAAGAAGTCCTCCTAACTATCTAGTCATAGGGGCATTCCACTTCTTTTCTTCTTGTGGTTTGAGGTGTGGGGTCTCAGAATACACCACTAATTCTTTTGATGTTTCTTCCACTCTTACCATTTGCTTTTCACTTTCCAAAGTTACTATCTCCAACTACCCTTTGCTATGGTTATAAATATGAGACTAAGTTATATCGATATGAATCAGAGAGGAATGTACAGAAAAACCAAATATGTGATTGCACATAGAATAATATTCTTCATATTATATTTGATGTTTAGATACATTTACATATATATAGAACATATACTTCCTATATTTTAGGAGGTAGCCTTAACTACTTCTCCCACGAATATCTCCCACACTCTATATACGTGAGTGGTTAAAACTCACCAAAAATAATTGTTATATGTTGTTTTATATAACAACCATGTAACTTAAGATACTAACTTAAATAATGATTACACACAAATAAACTAATGAAGCACTAATAATTAGGATATTCCTAACATTCCCCCTTAGTGTGAACATGGGGAAAACCTGCCTTTGTACTTGCACCTGCTCATGATCTGGTGATTTTCACAGGATGATCACAAACCTCAGGGATGGTTTTGCAAACGGTTGACCACAAACCGAGAATGGTGGTTTTGCAATTGGTTTACCACAAACCACAAAGTGATGGTTTTGCAAATGGATTACCAACAACCAAGAATGGTGGTTTTGCTATTGGTTTACCACAAACCACAAATGAAGGTTTTCAAGTGGTTTACCTACAACCACATCATGATATGCAAAGTACTATCATCGGCCCTCATCACATTTCACTGTAGGGAATAACATAGGAAATTCTGCTGACATCTGTTGCTCATACATACATAGAAAAAGATGACATACTGGAAATGGAACATTGGAATGATGTTCCCCCCCTCAATGTGAAATTTCCACTTATTGAAAACTGCAAACAGGAACACTGATACTGGAACTATGACAAGAAGCACACGACACAAGCTGAAAGAAAATACACCATAAAAATGTCACCAAACCATCTGTGCGGCCCCATCGTTGGCAACTGACGAGAGGTCGCTGAATGACCTCCAACCTCCGATGCCTCCTGCCTCCGGTTTCATGCTGCTAGATCAGCTGGATTTGATCATGGAGCTCAAATGCATATCAAAGGACGTTGGATTCCACCGATAGTGCGTCCAGTTGAAATGCAGGCAACAATTTTATGACTCTTTGAACTATTTACAATTTTTTCAATGACTCCACAAGACAAAAAATACAGATACAAGTTTCCTAAAATAACATATTTGAGACACTTCGATGAACACAAAAATTCACTATTTTGACATATATACAATAATTAGACTAATTGACACTTAACATGACTTTGAAATTTACCTTGGATAGGAATATAGACCTAGGAAATATAAACACGATTAATTAACAATATTTAAAAAGTAATTATAATTATTACTTTTTAAATAATACTCGATTGAATCCTAAATATCAAATGTAAAATAATGCTTTGATATTGGTTGAACACGTAAACATGGTTATACTAAAACTTTTGATACTAAAAATAAAATACTTAGAATAACAACTTAAATGGACTCTATTGGCTGGACAATACTTACTATTATGTACCTAAGACTCTATTAAACCATATGATACAACGTACAAGCCTACAAAATAGAAAATAATTAATGAAGACCTAAAAACAAACTTACTACAACTTTTAGTGCTCATTGGACTGTATATGCTGTGAAGGAGACTCAATCGATTGGCAAGGTAATAGAAGACTTCTTACGATCTGTAGGTTTTTGTATTGTTGACCCGTAATGAAGGCTAAATCACCGAGCTGGACACCATATTGAGGATCAAATTTATTGCCAAGACTGTGAAAGGAATGAAAAAAAAATTCTGCGCACAAAATTGATGAAAACGATGAATCGAGCCGTGAACACATGCAATGATATTCATGTCAACCTGAATGGCATGGAAACAAATTCACAGATAGTTGTGCATTGCTTGTAATACGCATTTCTTTGCCAGGGATTGTGAATTGTTGATGAATTTTGATTGGTCAATCCCTTCGAGCTGTCATTGTATTTGAGTCGAGTAGTGTAACCAAACAATGGATGTTGACCCGAGTTAAAGAAATGTTTTCCAAATCACGTAGGCCAGCAGGGACATGCAAATAAGCCACAAATAAGATCAACCCAAAACTAATGCACACAACAGCTAAAGTGTGATATTATTTCTTCGGGAAATATACAGGCCTACAAATATCTCCACAATAAGTTTATATAAACTATCTACCACTTGTGACAACTGATCTTTCATCAACAAGGGCGTAGAAGAATGCAACTACCCCCTTCAAAGCAAATCATTCTTCCATTTTGAATAACCTACTCTGATACCACTGATACGAATCAGGAGAGGAATGTACAGAAAAACCAAATATGTAATTGCACATAGAATAATATTCTTCACATTGTATTTGATGTTCAGATACATTTACATATATATAGGACATATACTTCCTATATTTTAGGAGGTAGCCTTAACTACTTCTCCCACGAATATCTCCCACACTCTATATACGTGAGTGGTTAAAACTCACCAACAAATAATTGTTATATGTTGTTTTATATAACAACCATGTAACTTAATATACTGACTTAAATAATGATTACACACAAATAAACTAATGAAGCACTAATAATTAGGATATTCCTAACAATATCTTCGACCCCTTTTCAGGTCACTATTTTTTTATCTTGACCTTTACTCTCTGCAGAAAAAACATGTTAATTTAATGCTTCCTTAGGATTTTTAGCATGAGTGACAATTATATTTGTATCTAAGTTCTCTGCATGAAGTATCTATCACATTTGTAACCTCCTTTGGAATATCTTTATCTAGACTTGGATATTTGAATGGATCCTTGTCTTTTGAAATGTCTTCACCCTCTATAAGTGGTTGTTTAGTGGATAAGTTTTCTTAGAGCTTTTATTCAACCACCTTATGCTTTATTGGTTATGACTCAAGGTTTGATTCCTAATTTTTACCTATACTTTCTATTATCACCAAATCACTGCACCTTCTGAATGGCCAAAATGTGAACATGACATTCGGTGTGATTGGGAAACATGAGACACCTCTCAAGTTGTGTGACTTGGGCTCAAGGTGAACCTCTAGAGAAGGATGACTTTCTCTTCCTAAACTAAGTGTTGTACTACTCCTAGTGTAATAAAATGGCTATCTAGTCCTATGCTAACATTTTCGTGGGTTTTAGGGAAAGATATTTTTAGAAATGAAAATATAATAGTGATAGTGATGCACCAAATAAAGGGTGTTTCTAGACTCAAGAAGGGTTAATTGGAAGAGGGTGTGTACACCACAAGTCAACTTCACCTACTGCAACTTAGAAAGGGTAAAAATACCACAGACTAGGAAGCATGCATTCCCTTTGTTAAAATTGATCAGAAAACAAGTTATTAGTATTCTAGTGAAGAAGGATGAAATGAGAAAGGCGAATAAGCATCAAAACTCAACTACATGCAATAATCCACCACTTGATAAGCAAAAAAATCCAAGATCATGTAATAGAAATGTGAACTTGCAGGTGTGTACCTGCAATCATGAGAAAAGGAACAAAGAAGTATAGAAGGATGAAAGGACCAAGATTATTCACAAAACAAACACTTTTATTACTTCAATAACATGCACAATGCTTCATACATTTAAAAGAGGTAATGCTTTCCATTATAGTATTGAAGAGGAGGCTTGAAAGTTATCTCAACATATAAGGATGACTTGTCAGAAGAAAGAGGACTTCAAAAACACACACTTGACTAATATGTCTAACTTTCCAACCTATTTGACATGTTGGAACCCCTTGGAATGAGCTTCCAACTTACATTTATAGAAGAAACCGAGAGAGAGAGAGAGGAGAGGAGTCATAAATTTCCTTCCTAAATGGAAGGCACATGATGTATTTATTACGAGTTGGTTAAACCGCTTAAGAAGTTCCATCATGTGTCATTAATTGTATGTTGACCTAGTTTTCCTTAATTAATTAAGAGAATAATTAAATAAAATATTTGAATAATAATAATAAATATTATTAGTTAAAATACTTAAATAAAAAATTAATATAATTAAAATATGTGGTGGGACCCGTTTAGGATTGATTTGCACTAAATGGGGTTTATGAGAAATGGCCAAAAAGACAAACTCAAAGTGGTTGGGTCATCGAGATAACTCGCTGAATTGGTTCCGAGCTCCTCTATGCCACATGGATCTATAATTACAAACTGATCTCCATTATATCTAACTTGGTGAGCTTGTTTGCATCATCACATGACCTACAAGGTCCTCACCGATTTCAAAACCAAATGAGCTCGGTGAATCTACTCCCTTTGAGATCTTATCTTTGATTCCCTTTTTACGCATCGAGATCTCGTTGAACCCTTCATGCATTGGCTTGACCATCGAACTATTGGTCATGATGATTTGGATCACTTTGTAGAGCTCTTCATTGAGAACCCTCACCTCCTACCGAGATGGCTACCATGAACCATATAACACAATATCACTCGATCCAGAGAATCGACGATTTCCTATCCATACGAGTACCGAGACCCAACCCGATAAGCTGTCAACTTCCATCATGAAAACTCTTCTATATGAGCTCATCGTCACCACAACCACCGAGTGAGATTTCTTACATCCACATCGAATGAGTTCCTCCACCTCGTATCACCTCGCATCAAACCGAGTTACTTAGAATTTCTTGGATGTCGAGCTTCCTCCGTTTTGCCAAGATCTTCTCATAAATTGGCTCACCATGTCCACATAGTCAAGTTGTTCTTCATTCAATATTGATTTCAAAAAATTTCTTATACTTCGGGCATATTGAAAATAATTGGCCACCCACCACACTCTTTCCGAGTGCGCACGAGAAATTCTCGTGAGTTAGGGGAGCTCGATCTAGAAACATGGGGTAATCACTTCCTATTTTTGTCAGCATCACTTACCAATACAAGCTATGCAACAAAAAGGATCAAAATGTAGACACAAAAATTGGGTCACACTCCCCTTCGTCCCCTTTCGAATAACCAACTTAAACACTTTTACCTAACCATGACCCTTACATCACACATTAATATTAATTTAATCACTTTAATTAAATTAATACTCATCCTCACTTTATTCATTATTTAATTATCTTAACTAACCCAATTTCCACCTCACCTAGACACCTCACCCCACCACCTCATTATAAACCTATTTTTAGTATCTATCTACTCACCATAACTAACTAAGACTTATTTCAACCCTAAAAATCAATGCCTATTATTCCTCTAACCACATTCCCACTCATTAAAAGATAACATCCATTTTGATCTGTGATAAATGGAAAGACTTGGCCCAAATGATGGGAAGATCTGTCATTTTTAGTAAACCTATGGAATCCCACCTTAACCAACACCGGTCATCCCTAAACTGACGCAGTAAACCAGGAACTGTTGTCGGCTACCATATAACCATTTTGGTAACCTTATTTGAGAGGTTGACCACATTCTTGATTTTTGGAGAAAAAGGAGATCTATATGCAAGTAAGAACCAGATCTCTTTTACACATCCAAGTAGCCATAGCCAGCATAAAGGTATATTTAGAGGTGTCACTCTCATGGTAGCATTTCGAAAGCACTACCACGACACTGAGCACCATTCCACCGATCAACCACCATCACCACCCAACAATTGAACCTGCTAAATCGGTAAGTGCATTTATCACTTGTGTCATTACATTTTTATTTTTTATAAGGTTTTTTCATCTCTGTTGTTATTTTCAACTTGCATTCCCATTCCCCACTATTCCTTTTTCTGTAAAATCAACCATTCCTCCACCCACACCATAAAACCACCTATACCCGACTTCTACATATCTTTGAGTGTTCTTAAGATCCCCACATACCTCGTCATTCCCTTTTTCATCTCTTTCTAAGGTCAACTCAAACCCCACATCTAGATCTTATTAATTTTTTACTATCCCACCTCTACCGATGCGGGTTACCCATTACCATCATCAATTCTTCCTAAACCGTGATCGGTGATACCCGAATGACACCGGTCTTTGTATTTGGCCATCCTATCAATAAAAGAACTAAGAATCTTTATCCAAGCAACCTAAGTGACCCAGAACTTGAAATTGACCTATTCCAACACTTTGACCCCTTACCCTACCTCCAAATCTGATCATAACCTAGCATGTTATATTAGATTTTCTTATTGTATTTGAATGAGATACCTAAATCATATCAACTACAGTAGTAATTTTTTTATTTACATTATTTACCACATTAAGTTGTATTAAACAATGGATTGACAAACATCTAGGAAGTATCACACGTCTTAGATCTAACACTCGCAGGTAGTCCACTATCATATATTATTTAACTCTTATTTTTTGGTCTTGTTTTCTATTTCAGGTAATTCCTCCTAACCAAAAGGAATATCTTGCAGTTAGCATTGGATCAAGAAGTGAGAACAAACACACAACCTCCAACCAGCCATCAAAATATGTATTCCTCTTAGCCCATTACCCTATTTATTTCATCAAATTCAAAATTTAAAGAAAACGATGAAACATTTTGGCACGCTCGGTGGGACCCTTGTTTGTGGGTTCCCTTTCTTTTCATATAGGTTACATCTTGTGTGTTTCCTTTCTAAATCATTATTCACTAAATCTTCTTCTCTAGTAATCCTCTTTTTCTTTCTAATTTCTCTAAATGAAACATTTCTTTTGGTGCGTTTAAAAATAATCATTCTTCTTGCTTTTTGCATTTAGTGAAAGAGCACCCTCTCTCTTGTTCATCATTTTACTTCATCAAACATCTTACTTTTATTTTGGTTTAAAACACTCGCATTGCATTTCTTGTATGTTGCATTTATCTCACAATAAAACTGAGGGAAACCTATATGCTAGAAGTCATGCCCAACTGATGGTTGATGTAAAATAATTGTAGAAATCACATTCTCTCTCTCTCTCACCAAACTACATAAAAATTTGAATATACACACATTATTAAATGACATCTTACCTGGGAATGCCTGTTAATGATCATATGATCAGAGGATTGATGGGTAATCCCCAATTGGTTATCTCTATCTAGTTTCCCATTAGAGGAAGGACTGCCCCTGCCATAACACCTAAAACCTCACCTTCTAGATCTCCTTATTCTTAGGATGCTTTCCCAACCAAAAATTATGTTTTGAATACACACGGTTAGTTCTAAATAGTGTAAGATGAACAAACATAAATAAAAATCACTCTTAGGATCGTATTTTTCTTAGCTTTCTTCTTGTCTTGTATTTTGAGGTGTGAGGCTATGATTCTACATTTTTTCTTTTTTCTTGCACACTCCACCATCATAGTTGGAGTATTCTAAATTTATCTGAGTGTGCTAAGGACCCATCTTCTCATTCTTAGATTCCTGAGTTTTATTCTTCATCTAATTTAATTCACAATACCCATTTTCCTCATTCTCTCTAAATTTTAGAGTAACCAGCATCGGTCGAGTGACCATCGTTAGTTTTCATTTGAATGTTTTTGGTTAACCATAACTAGTGTTGGCTTCGGATTTTTGGGTATTTTTCCTGAGATAGTCTTCATTCACTCATTCTATTATGATTTTGGCCCTCAAGGCACCAACATATTTTCCTCCTATTGGTATTACTATCATACAAAACTACTTCCTTGCACATTCATCAGTCTTGTTTCACTTTCTGAAACTGGTGTTTTTCCATAGTAATCGACATCGGCTGTGGACCGACATGGGTTCCCCATTAACCATCATCGGTCAACTTGACCATCGTCGGTGTTGGTTTTTAGTTTTCAAAATCCAAACCTTGACTGAATTCACCCTCCCAGCCTCATTTTTCTCTGTTCCTATTGTTTTCTGTGTCATTTACAGAATACAGTCTTACTAGGTCAACACTTATTCACATGGTGTTGACTCGTAGCTAAACTAACACTCTTATATTCCATGCCAGCCATCAACCACTCCCACCTAGTCCCTCACCACCTTCTATCCTATCACCCATGGATCTGACTCCTATCACCATTACTACAAGATACAAGGAGTTTGCATGATTCCTCGAATAGAATCGGTAGCCTTACAATTCTATCTTTCTCATTCATCCACTCGGTATTCCTCGAGTCGGTTGATATATGGAATGCCCGTATCCATCTCTCCTACCCTTGTCTCCACTTCGCATCAACCCCTACTAGTTTGGTGTTACCCTCACCTTCTTTTTTCCCTAATGGTTTCGCAGCTAAGCCCCACCCGCTATGACTAGTGCATCTCGCAACATCTATCAAAATCATAGTATCATTTGTTCCTTCATTAACCACCCAGAGCATAACCCCATCTGTACCCATTATCTCACATATACCAATTACAACACAACCACCATGGTGTTGGTGACCCATACCCCATTCCATAATCTTGTCCTCTCTATCACGTAGTCTTTGTCCCCAATTGATACTAGAGTCACTTCAACTATCCCACCTACATATACATATTATCAACAACCCCCTATCTCATCCATCATTCATTCTGGGTATATGCCCTCCATGTCGGTCCCCCATTCTCAACCTTCCTATTCGGCATCACCATACACTAGAATTCCACCCACATCACATGTTCAACACCAGCCCTCTTACACCACAAGAGGCACCCTTCTATCACAACCTACCAATGACCTCATCAAGTTAATGATGGAAAATATGTAAACATTAGAAGCATCGGTTTCTGGCTCACACAATTCCCTCATTTACGATGAAATTTGTAATGTGATCATTCATCCATCCATTCCTATTCGCCCATACCCTGTACATTGAGAAATTCCAAAATTCAACCACTTTAATAGTAAAGAAGACATGTAGTAACATTTACATCCTTCAAACATGGGTGTTACCTGATTTCCCATGATGACACTTTACTCCTATAAACCTTCCCAATGTCCCTAACAGGACCTGCATTAGATTGGTATAGTGGGCTACCTAGACATTCCATCTACTCATTTAATCAAGTATCCCAAGCCTTCTTAGACCACTTCTCTATCAACATTGTCAAGAAATTCAACATGACTAATCACTATTCCACTCGATAGTATGATGACGAGTCTATTGCTAAATTTTTCGCTCATTGGCGTAGCCTAATTAACCAATTCACATTCTAATTACCTCAAATTGAGCTCATAGAGCTGTTTACTTGGGCTTGTGCTAGACACATTTCACCAACCTTGCAGGTTTAAACCTTCCGCACCTTTGACAAGGCATCCATCATGGAACGAAAATTGTAGATTCGTGGTATCAAAGAGAAAAAAATTCAGCTATGTAACAAAAACACCATGTTCAAATCAAATGATGCTTAATCATCTTTGAAACCCTAGATTAACTATTCAAAATCCAAAGGATTTGCCAATGCTTGTGTGTGATGCCCGTTAAAACAACCCACTTGAGACCCAAGAAACAACCTAGGGTTAGTTAGAAAATTATGGAATAATTTTTTTATTAGAAGTGTCCACAACCAAGTTGTAAGACAACAAGTTGACACTATCAGGTTCTGGAACAAATCTAAAATACTAGAAAATAATTTTCCTTCATTAACAATTATTAAAGGTCACATGGTCCAACTTTTAGGGTTAGAAGTTTCAGTTAGGTTCAGGGGGTGAAATATCACCATACCCACTCTTTAACGAGACTGAGTTTCAACTTGATTTTTCTCACACTTAAAGCATTCAAAATTTCCCTAAATTATTTCTATTGGATAGGAAATTTTCTCACATTTTTGGTGATGTAAAGAAGTCCTCCTAACTCCTTGTAAAACTCCAGATATGGACCAGTGGAGCTTAGGGGTAAAATTTTCCCCCAAGGGGACACGTGTCGAGAGGGGAAGAAAACCCTTTGTCGGGTTGGCAGGTTGTGGGGTGGTATTTGAAATTTTTCCCCACATGGGATTAAAGTTCAAAATTTTCCCTCACCTCCATGGGTCCTCCAAAGACATGTGTTGGGTCTTGATCCAAAGTGGGAGAGGGTGAGGGAAGGGCAAATCGGCGGGGGAGTTTGGGGAAATTCACCGAGGGAGGGAGAAAGGAAGAGGTTGGATGCGCGGGTCTCGTGCACCTACGAAAGGGTCACACCAAGGCAAGGGTGGGAGTGCAGGGATGTGGGGGTTTCACAAAAAATTTTGAAAATCATAATTTCAAAAAAATGATGAAGTTCTCCCTCCTTCGGTGTCACCCCAAGGTGCCACATGGCACCCTTCCGGTTGGCCTCGGGTCGGTGGGGTAAAAAGATAAAATTTTCCCAATTTTTTAAAAAAAAAAGTCCAAAGGTCAAAATGAATTAACACTCCACCTTTGCCCCGTGAGGACACGTGGGCAGACTTTGATTTTGTAGGTGGTGGATGAAAAAGATAAAATTTTCCCAAGATTTTTTCAAAAATTTTCTAAGGATAATTTCGATGAGATATTTTCAGTCGCAGCCCTCTAGGGAAAATTTTCCCAAATTTTCCCACCAAGGAAGGAAAAATTCAAAGTGCCATAACTTTTGCTAGAAATCTCAGTTTTGGGAAAATGAGGAATTTATGGAAAGCTCTCGATGGCCTCTTTGCACAAGAATCATCAATTTTACATTTTGATAAAGTTTAAGGTATCAATTTTACAAAAACGATCTATGTGCTTTTAAATAACAAACTCGGTAATTTCCAACTTATAAATTTGATTCAAATTGAGAAACTCCTTTACTCAACATGTCAAATGAAATGGAGGATTACTACAGGAAGGATTTAGAATGTTTTAGGGAAGTTAATTTTCTCAATTTATTCCAATTTGAATTTTGTCCAACAATTGACAGAAAATGGCTGAGGAAGGGATTGGGTTTGATTTTGCAATGGTTAAATTGTTTTCTTAAGTTTTCTTTGTCAATTTGAGTTCCTTGCTAATATATCATGTTAAATTTTAAGGTTTCCAAGTTGATTATAATGTGCAGGCCCAAAATTTACATTTTAATCAACACATTTTCTAGTTTAAAATTCCCAATGCCAGTGATCAAATATTTGAAGGATCTATTTATCAATTTTATCATTTAAGTGTGGTATTTACTTTCTAATCTAATCTAATACATTTAATTGTTTTAAACAACCATTCTAATTCGTAATGCAATTACTAAATTCCATTTTAAACATTTCCAAGGTTACAAAATACAATATTATTTCCACGTACATTTATTTGTTTCAATTAGAGATCTAACTATCTCTTTGCCATACAATGAAACATTGAATTCAATCCAACAGAGCATATGAGAGAAGATCTTGAAATTCTTTATTAATTACAATTATATACTTTATATCTTTCAATGTTTGAAAGCAATAGCAAAATTCTATTTCTTTCTTTCCAAAGTATAGAGTAGAATGTAAATGTATTTCACATTTCTAATATACACTTTCATAATCAAATTACATATATATTTTCTTCACAAAATACATATTACAATTTCATCCACATTAAGTAGAAAGGATTACAAGTGAATATATTTCACAAGGGATCAAATTGCATTTTCCTTTGCTCCAGGATAGCAACATACCAATTTCCTTTTTCTCCCAATTTGATCACAACAAAAGTGGGAGAAAAGGCAATGCTCTCCACCCAACCAAGACATCCAATGAAAGGATAAGCCTTCCTTCATCATTGGCCCCGAGCCCCAACCAAAACATAATAAGATGTGTGATTCAACCCATGGAAAAACTGTCTTCCACAACACACAACATTATTTCAACATGCATAATTCAATATAAAACATAGTTCAACACAAAATAATAGTTTACAACTGCAATAGAAAACATTCGAAGTCAAAACTCAAAGCTTGATCATGCAAGCCAAAGGAGCAAGGTCTATGGGGGAAGCTACTTATTCCTCCTAATTGGGAATTGGGCATCCACCAATAACAAACCACCAAAATAATTCATCACACATATCCTTATTCCCACCACAAATCCCTCCTTATGCCCCCCACAAAGTAAGAAATTCAATCTATTTCTTTTCCATAGTGGATCCCAAACCCCAACTCCTCCACAAAATTCCGATTCCCATGGAATTCCCTTATGCCCCTAGATGGATTCCCCATAGCCTTCTCCTATACCATTCCTATGGTATTCTATCCATACAACCAAAAAAAGTGTAACAACATTCACCATTCACACAACACAACAAGAAAATAACAATATGAAAGAAAGGATAAACTCCTACCGATATAAAAATCAATTTTAACTAGTAATTGTGCACACACATAAATTTACTTTGTATTGATTTTTGATATAAAAATCAACTATTATATCCTTTTGTATTTTTAATAAAAGAATTAAAATTGAAAGTACTATGTAAAAATAGAAAATAAAGAGATGAATCACCAGCAATTTGACACAAGAATTGATAACGGAGTTTGGCACTTGTGGCCTACGTCTCTCGGGTCGGTTGAATGGGAATGATCTATTAAAATATTGAAAATAAATATTTAAAAATATTTATACAATAATTTTATCTTCTCATCACGTTCCTCTTCCAAAAATAATAGGAGTCACTTTTTACTTCATCTCAAAATTCCATCCCTAGCTCAAGTTATGAGAAAAACAATAACACAGTCACTTTCTCGTGTCTATACTAGTAAAACATAGCTCCTTTTATAACATTTCATAGCTCTGGGTACAATGTTTGGGCACCTATCCTTTTACCCAAGCAGCCCAGGTTCAAATCCCACTCCATGTGGGGTGCATTTTACATAGGGATAAGATCCCACATTTGTTGGGCGTGAAAATAGGAAGGCATTTATATAAGTGGGTGTGTATGTAGTTGTTGGCTTAAGAGCTATCTTATCCCCAAGGATGGGGCACTCAATGTGGGTGATTGGAGAGATAAGGGGTGTGACATGGCAGGTATTTGTCCATGGATATTTCAATAAATGGCTGTTTGGAAAATGTCCGTTGAAATATAAGGATAATAGTTGGCAAATTTAATTAGAAATTAAATAATGTGGCCAATGTGGAGTAATAAATGGGTGTGGCTAAATTTTTAATATTATTATTTATTTATTTTCCATATTGCCATGTGTCATATTTTCATTGGTCCACTTGATGAGCGTGCACATGTTCAACTTGTGAACAATCCCCAAAATTTCAGCGAGCCATAACTTTTGCATACGAGCTCCGTTTCCTGCAAACGAGATATCAACGGAATCATCTAATTTTTCTCCATGCCATGGAACTGAATGCAACTGATTCTGAGAAGATATTAGATCAGTGTTTCTCCATGAGGATCCTCTGGATCATTCCTCCCTACTGAGAAACTTTTAGACCCCAAAAGTCAACTTAATTGGTGAATAGGTGAGGGTATTTCTCCCTCACCTTTCCGGTTTCCATTCATTTAGCTTTTTTGGATGAATGCATTTAAACCCAACACAAATATAATCAATATCACCCCTTCATGAATTTTTTTACCTTCCTTTCAAAAATAATGTCTTCCCGCAACTCATCAAGATACTCAAGCAACAAAATCATCAATGGAAGGAATTATGTTAGCATCATCATGAGAAACAATCATAAGCGAGTTCATACAATCTTATATTATCAACATTTACAACTGAGTAGATTTACATATATGGAGGTAAATCTAACTGGAAAGGGTTGTTACCAATTTTTTCCAATATTTGGAACAGACCATACCATATCGGTTTCAATTTTTTACCTTCACCGTTAGTCTCTCCTTCGATGTGAAGCCAAATTGAATCACCAAATTTGAACTTGTGATCAGTTCTATGTTTATCATGCCTGGCTTTGTACTTAGCTTGAATTTTCTCCAATTTTTCATGGACATACTGATGAACTTGTTGAATTCTCTAAACAAATCTTTTAGCCTTGTCAGAATCACTTGAACCATTAATAATAGTTTCATGTCCATAATATACATCTAAAGGAGAATTAGGTAGATATCCAAAACAAGTCTCAAATGGAGACTTCAAAGTAGAAGAATGTAAGGCACAATTATAAGCATGTTGCACATAATATAAATGTTCATCCCATAACTTAGGATGTTTTCCACAATAGCCCCTAAGAAAATGTACTACTGTGTGGTTTACAACCTCTATTTGACCATCAGTCTATGGATGAAAAGTAGTGCTATTTTTCAATTTTGTGTCCATTAACCCCCACAATGTTGACCAAAATTCCCCAAGAAATCTAGAATCCCAATAAGATATAATTAAATTAGGTAAACCAAAATAAACCCAAACAAATTGAAAAAAAAATATGCAGTTCCCTCACCAGTTATTTGTTTAGTACATGGAACCAACACACACATTTTGATAAATTTGTCCACTACCACATATAAGTAATCATGTTTCTTCCATGTCATGGACTAGCCTCCTACAAAGTCCATGGAAACACTTTCCCAAGGCCTTGTCAAAATAGGAAGAGGAGTGTAAAGTCCTAATTTCCTATTACTTGGCTTGCTTGTGGCACAAAGAACACATCCCTTAATATACCTGTTTACATGTTCATGCATTCTAGGCCAATAACAATATTTCTGTAAATGTGCAACTATCTTACTAACACCAAAATTCCCGAAATAAGAGAAGTATGTGCTTCCCTAATCATATGCACATGTTCATTTTCTGGAATACAAAGTTTACTGAATGATATAACAATCCTTCATGCAAATGATAATATTTTTCTCCTACTTGTTTCCCACTTACTAGATCCTCATACACTTCTCTAAAATCAACATCATTAACATATTGTTCCTTGTAACTAACATGAGCCAAAGAACTATGTTGCAAAAGGATAGATGCTACTACCACTGGTGGTCTAGATAACATATCGGCAACCTTGTTTTGAATACCTTTTTTATACCTTATCACAAGATGAAATTGTTGTAAAATATCCATCCACCTAAAATGTCTAGATCTTGCTGCAATTTGGTTTGTGTTTGTAAGTACTGAAGTGGTTGATGGTTAGTTTGTATAATTGTTTCTTTTCCCATTAAATAATGCTTCCACTTTTTAACTCTTTAAACCAAAGCATACAACTCTTTATCATAAGTTAGATAGTTTATTACCACACTTGTAAATGTTTCTTAATGGTAACACACTCGGTCATTTGTTCTCGCATCAAAACTTCCCCATTGTGTAGTCACTAGCATCTCTGCCTCAATCTTAAATGAATTCTGCAAATTTGGAAGTGCCAAGATTGCAGTGGTACTTATCTTCTCTTTCAGTGTATCAAAGGCTTTCTATTGTTTTCCTCCCCACTGAAAGACCTGTTTAATACTTGTCAAAGCATGCAAAGGATATACAATATATGAGAAGTTAGCAATAATTTTTCTCCAATACTGAATTGCACCTAGAAAACTCCTAACTTCTGTCACATTAGTGGGTCTAGGCCATTTCACAACAACCTCTATTTTTGTAGGATAAATTCTCAATTCACCATTTCCTACAATATAACCCCAGTAAATTAAAGATGTTTTTCCAAATTCACATTTTGACATCTTCAAATAGAATTTCTCTCTCCTTAGTGCATCTAAGACTTTCTGGATGTGTTTAACATGTTCATCCCATGATTTACTGAAAATAAGAATATCATCTAAGTAGACAATAACAAAAGTATCAATGAATGGTCTAAATATATCATTCATAACTCTCATAAATGTTGCCGGTGCATTGCACAAACCAAAAGACATCACTAACCAGTCAAAAAATTCCTGTTTTGTTTTAAAAGTAGTTTTCCAAACATCACCTTCTATAATTCTTACTTGGTGATAACCACTTCTTAAGACTAACTTAGTGAAATAAATTGCACTCTTTAATTGATCCAGTAAATCATGTATTCTAGGAAGAGGGTAACGATTCTTTATAGTAATCTTGTTTAAAGAACGAAAATCAACACACATTCTCCAAGTTCCATCCTTCTTAGGAACCAAAATAATTGGTGAACCACATGGGGATGTACTTGGATGAATTATACCTTGACCCAAAAGTTCCATTACTGTCTCTTGATTTCCTCATTCTCTACTATTGACAACCTATACATTCCGATATTGGGAAGAGGTGCATCCTAAAGCAACTGTATCTCATGTTGAACCCTCTTTTGGGAGGTAGACCTTGTGGATCCTGAAAAACATCATCAAAATCAAAAACAATTTTTACTAATTCATCCTTATGTTTCAGATCACAAGTCTCAAAAGCCATCTCATGTTCTTTCTCTTTGGCTTTGACCACCATGAGCACAAAACTTTTGCTTGAATTTACCAGCCTTTTCATTTGACCTGCAGTTACCAAGGATAGATTATTCTTTTCATGGTGAGCTCTAACAATAAAATCAATTCCATCCTTTACAAGCAAATATTTATTTTATTCCCTATAGAAGATTGCTTTATGATCATACAAATAAGGACTTCCCAAAACCACCCCACAAATATCCAAAGGAACTACATCCAATTCAACCTCATCTATAAACTTGTCTGTAATGGAAAATATGAAAGTACAAGTTTTAGTTACCTATAGTTTTACATCATCACAAACCCAACCCAAAGGATAAGGCTTAGGATGTGGATTAGTTTTGAGTCCTAATTTATTTACAACCTCCTCAGAAATCAGATTAGCTTGAGATCCACTATAAAAAAGAGTATCAATTTTCGTATGTTTTGAAATCACTCTAATGTGGAAAATCTCATTCCTTTTCTTATCATCATGTATAGTTTTTTTACTAGAAGAAGATGCAACATTTGTAGTACTATTGTTGGAAATTGAAAGTTTTGATTTACCTTGAAAACTCATAGCTGTGATCTTGGTTTCATCACCTGAATCTGACCCAAGATCATGAACTGCAGTGTTTGTTTTCTTTTCCTTTCCTTTCTTAACCATCCATTTAGGTTTCAATTCAGGATGTAATTTCCAACATTTAGAATCATCATGGTTCTTTTTACAATGATTATAAAATGGTTTTTCATCTTCCTTCTTAACAATAGAGTTTGTCTTATGCTTACCCTTTCCTTTTCCTTGTTCTTTTGAACCTTTTCCTTCATATTGCTTTTTTTTTTTTTAAAAGAAGAGAAAGAGGACTCCTTTTTCATTTTCCCTCATTCTTCCAAATGGGTTGCTTAAACACATACTACATCAAGATTAGTAGGACCTAAATCAAGTATCATATGCCTTAAATAACCATGCAATCCGCCAATATATTTAAGTAGTGTTTCTTTTACGTTTAGGAAATTCCTAGAATTAGATCCCTTTTCCTAAATTCTGTGTGTATTCTTGAACACTTTTTCCCTTACTTTGTCTTAATATTTTCCAATCCATCATAGCTTGTTTCTTATAACCAAGAGGATAAAATTGTTGCCTAAGATTTGAAACAAATTCACTCAAGAAGTGATTTCTATACCTTTAGTTTCTTCCACTTCCTGAAGCTTACTCTCCCACCAAATGAGTGATGTTCCACCCATCCAAAGAGTTTCCAAATGAATCTTTGTTTCATCATCAACAATTCTCTGAACCATGTAATATAATTCTATCTGCTTGACCCAGCTTATCCAACTTCTCTGCATTTAGCTCTCTAATATACATAGGCAATTCAAACTTGATATCTAACTTTAATGAAGGAAAATCAAATTTCAAAGGGTCTCTTTTAGGATTATCAGAACTAGAGCTTTCTTCTTTCTTACCTTCTCTAGTTCCCTTTTCCCTTTGTCTATCTTGGTACATTTCTTCCACCATTTCCTTCATCTGTAGGAATGATTGACGAAAGTTTTCTTCCTCTCGATCCACCATTGTAGGACTTCGAGATCATCTGGTACCAATTTTGGGATCTCCTTCAACTAACTCTCCTTCACCCTTCTTAGATTGATACCTTGTTAACATCCAACACACAACTTGTAATCCAAAAATAGTTAATCTGAACCAAAAATCAGTCAAAACCAACTTTGATACCAGTGATCTAAAAATCAATTTTAACTAGCAATTGTGCACACACTTAACTTTTCTTTGTATTGATTTTTGATATAAAAATTGACTATTATATCCTTTTGTATTTTTAATAAAAGAATTAAAACTGAAAGTACTGTGTAAAAATAGAAAATAAAGAGATGAATCACCAGTAATTTGACACAAGAATTGATAACGGAGTTCGGCACTTGTGGCCTATGTCTTCGGTCTCCTGGTCGAATGGGACTGATCTATTAAAATCTTAAAAATAAATCTTTACAAATATTTATATAAGAATTTTATCTTCTCATCACATTCCTCTACCAAAAATAACAAGAGTCACTTTTTACTTCATCTCAAAATTCCATCCCTAGCTCAAGCTATGGGCAAAACAATAACACAGTCACTTTCCCATGTCTATACTAGTAAAACATAACTCATTTTATAAAATTTCATATCTCTGGGTACAATGGTTGGTCACCTATCATTTTACCTAAGAGGCCCTGGTTCAAATCCCACTCCATGTGGGGCACATTTTACATAGGGATAAGATCCCACATTTGTTGGGCGTGAAAATAGGAAGGCATTTATATAGGTGGGTGGTGTATGTAGTTGTTGGCTTAAGAGCTATCTTATCCCCAAGGATGGGGTGCTCAATGTGGGTGATTGGAGAGATAAGGGGTGTGACATGGCAGGTATTTGTGCATGGATATTTTAATAAATGGCTATTTGGAAAATGTCCGTTGAAATATAAGGATAATAGTTGGCAAATTTAATTAGAAATTAAATAATGTGGCCAATGTGGAGTAATAAATGGGTGTGGCTAAATTTTTAATATTATTATTTATTTATTTTCCATATTTCCACATGTCATATTTTCATTGGTCCACTTGATGAGCGTGCACGTGTTCAACCTGTGCACAATCCCCAAAATTTTGCTAGTTACCCGAAAATTTCAGCGAGCCATAACTTTTGCATACGAGCTTCATTTCCTGCAAACGAGATATCGACGAAATCATCTAATTTTTCTCCATGCCATGGAACTGAATGCAACTGATTTTGAGAATATATTAGATTGGTGTTTCTCCATGAGGATCATCTAGATCACTACCTCTCCATAATAACTTTTGTTTCCAACATCAAGCTTTCAATGCCGTAAAAACATAGTCCTAAAACAACAATCTCCCAAGCATGTAAGGATTTCTCCAAGATCCTTCCAAAATCAAGAGCTCCAACACAAGAAAATGTGCTCCAATAAAGTTTTAAAATGATTCAACAACCCCAAAACAAGAAAAGAGTTTGAATTTTATAGAAGAGGGAAGAAGAGAGGATGATGTGGATCCATGTAGGATGCCACATCGCACATCCTCAAATTCAAACACAAAAGAAAAAATTGTATTCTTCCAAGCACAATAAAGAGGTGGGTTAAAATATGACAAGTTACTTACACACTCCAAAATCCCACACCCCAAAGGACTACAAAATAAATAAAATGTAAGAGAGTGCAATAAAACATGCAAACATGATTAATAAGATGCATTATAAAAGTCTAAAATCACTTCTCCAACCATAAGAATGGTTGGTAAATTAAATTTAGAGGTATGGGACAAGTTTTACTTGTCCCACAAGCCACCAAAACAGCCCCAAGGACAAATTGAATTTCCAAGGAGGTGGAGTGTTTTTTACTCCAAAATCTGACTTACACAACTTACACATCCCTTACATATTTAATAAAAGGAACCAACAACTTCTATTATTAATTTCCTATATCCCAATTTAATTTATTTAAATTTTAATAATAATATTTCTCACATTAATTCTCCACAACATAATTAAATAAAGAAAGGAACACATCACTAATAAAATACATACAACAATAATAAAAGGAAACACATTAATAAAATACACAAACCCGTGGTTACATATAAAGGAAATCCCCCATGGGAATCCCTAACAAAATAACACACATACACAAAACAAGTTGCCATAGTGACCTTGTTGAATTCACCTAGAATTCCATTGTGGCTAGTCTCCAATCCCCCGATGTTTGTTGTGATATTTTAATCCTGCAAAACAAAAATACCTCCTTTGGCCTCATGGCCATATCAAAACATCCAACGTGATATAAATGAAATCACAAAACTGACTATATAAATGAATCACAACAACATCAAAGTAACAACTACATCATTTGCATTTTTAATCAACCACTATATCATCATCATATAATATCCATTTTCTAGATCTACTCATAATATCCAAAATCATATGTCCGAAAAACAACCATGAAACATCCATGTCAAATAATATATCATCATCCACATATAAGGTGTCTCTAATAATCATCATGCATCATAATCAAATCAAGATCAACAATACATCATGATCAAATATCTAACAGCATACTAAATCAAAACATAATAATGTCCATAATGAAATCAACCGTATCAAAATAGGTATTAGAAGGTGTCAAAGGGAAGTGGGCACTACATACCGCTCCTTTAGACTCGACTTCCTCCTAGAAGTCACTTTGAAAAAATGTGGAAAATGAACTCATGATGAAGTAGCATCCTTCCATGTAGCCGTAGTCTCACTCATCATATCTCGTCCCACCGCACCCGAACCTTATTTACCTCTCTACCAAGGCCTAGGGTCCTGCGATCTAGGATACAAACAGATCCACCATCACCTGCCCTTGATCCCGCACCTGCAGTGATGTCTAATCTAACACATGAGAAGGATCTATAATATATCTCCTGAGAACTGAAACATTAAAAACATCATGTACATAAGACAAGATGGGTGGCAATGCTAGACGGTAGGCCAAAGGGCTGATATGCTCTAAGATCTCAAAAGGACCAATGAATCTAGGAGCTAACTTAGAACCTTTTCCATAATGGATAGGGATCTTGTGTGGCCTAACACGAAGGAACACCTTCATGCCCACATCAAAACTATGGTTGATCCTATGCTAATCTACATACTTCTTCCGCCTCTCCTATACCTCCTATAATCTCTATCCGATCAACACCACCTATTGCTCCATGTCTTATAGAAGATCTGATCCAAGAGATACTCTATCTTCTAACTCCGACCCAACCAAGAGGTGTCCCGCACTCTCTACCATACAAATCTTGAAAAGGAGCCATACCAATAAAACTCTAGAAACTATTATTGTAGGCAAACTCCACTAAGTACGTGATACTCCTCCCATTTAGTCTTCTCGATCCATCACATACATCTTGAGCATGTCCTCTAAAATTTGATTCACCCCTCGGCCTATCCATCTGTCTTAGGGTGGTATGTTATACTGAAGTTGATTCTCATCTCGAGGACATACTTTGCATGGTAGTCCAAAATGTGAAGTGTACAAAGGATCACGGTCAAAAATGATCTTCCGTAGAATATCATGCAACTTGACAATCTCATCCAAATATATTCATGCCACTACTCTAGCCATGTAATTGGTCTTCACCAGAGAAAAGTAAGCCACTTTTGTCAATTTATCAACTATGACCATAATGACGTCATGGTGATATCTCAACATCGGTATCCCAACAATGAAATCCATGGAAATGGTGTCCCACTTCTAGTCTAGTATAGCATGAGGATAAAGAAGGCCCATTGGATGCGATGATTGGCATTAATTCTTTGGCACTCTAAACATCGTGACACAAATTGAGCCACATCTTGACGAAGTCCTCTCTAATGATACAACTATCTTAAGGTGGCGTGCATCTTCTTCACCTCGGGATGGGCTGAATAGGGTGCACAATTTGCCTCTACCAATATGTCCTACCTCAAGCCTCCATCTCTGGGAACATATATCCGGCCTCTATGCCTAAGAAGACCATCTACCTCTAAGGAAAAACCATCAAAATTCCCTTCAAGGGGTCTCTATGACTTAATCTCTACTGCATCGCTATGTAGAAGCTATCAAGAGGAAGCTATCAAGGATCTCGCTATGCAAATCTGCGTGCTCACCGAAGTGGCCATATCCACATGTCTCCATCTCATTGAGAGCATCTACTACCACATTCTCTTTCCCCTTCATGTTCTCAATCTTCATGTCATACTCACAAAGTAACTCCATCCAATGCCACCGACGAGCATTGAGATTGGGCTACTTGAAGACGTGGCAAAGACTCAAATGATCTATCTTGAGTTTGAATCTCCTACCAAGAAGAAAAAGCCTCCATCTAACCAAGGCATGCATAACTACCGCAAGCTCAAGATCATGAGTCAGATAATTAAGCTCATGGTATTTGAGTTTGAAAGAATCAAAGGCCACTACTCGCCTCCTACATCAACACACCTCCAATCCTCGCTAAAGAAACATCCATGCAAACAAAGAACTCACCCGTGGATCCGACACTACAAGAATAGGTGTTGTAGTGAGGAAATCCTTTAGTGTCCTAAAGGCATTCTCGCATCTATCTCGACAAAAAAACTTTTTCCCTTTCCTCGAAGGGAAGTGATAGTTGCGAAATCCAAGAGAAGTCCTAAAAATCTCTGGTAGTAACGTACTAATCCCATGAAGTTGTGTACCTCGGCCAATGTAGTGGGTGCTTTGGCTAATCCATAATGTCTTTAATCTTGGAAGGATTGATGGTGATACCTTCCCCAAAAATGATGTAACCCAAATATGCACCTTGTCTAAAAGAAAGCACACTTCTCCAAGTTCCCATAAAGATAATGCTCATAAAGAATCTAAAGAACCTAGCGAAGGTTCCCCTCATGCTCCTCACGCATACATGAGTATATAAAAATGTCATCTAGAAAGATGAGTATGAAGCAATCTAAAAGGTCCTAAATATCCCATTCATCAAACTCATGAAAACCGTGGGGGCATTAGTCAAACCAAAAGGCACCACTGTGAACTCATAGTGCCCATATCTCATGTGAAAGGTGGTCTTATGAATTTCTACCTTTGAAATCCTCAGCTAATGGTAGCCTGAATTAAGATCAATCTTAGAGAAAAATGTGGCTCCCTTCATTTGATCAAATAATTCATCAATACAAGGAAGAGGATAACATCTCTTGATCATTACCTTGTTCAGCTGGTGGTAATAAATACACAACCACAAGGATCCATCCTTCTTCTTCACAAAGATCACCGGTGCACCCCAAGGGGATACACTAGGATGGATAAGGCCTTTCTCCAAAAGACCCTCAAGCTATAACTTGAGCTCACAGAGCTTTGGGGTGGTCATCCGATAAGGTGCTCGTGAGATAGGCTCTGCTCTAGGAACTAGATCTATATGAAAATCAATCTCACATGGGGGTGGTAACCTGGTAGCTCCCCTAGAAAGACATTTACAAACTCTCTCAGAATGGGATGATCATCTAATGATGGTCCACTAGACTCATCCTCTAATCTATCACTAACTGTAACAACATACATTTGAAAACCTTGTCGCACACACCGCTTAAGCTACATAGGTGAGATGGCGTGAATAAAAATGGGTCTCCCGACCCTTGAAATCATTGACTCAACTCCCAAATCATCTCGCACAAGATACGGTCTTGTGATAATGATCCATCCGGCCCTATGTGCATATAACTAATCCATACCCAAAATAACTTCATACAAGCCCAAAGGAAGGATACAGAGGTCCGAGGTAGTGGTGAAAGGTCCCAAATCCACTACACACTCCTTAACTAAGGAGTCTACAATGATCTTGACTCCAAAAGCCATCTGACATCCCAACTATGACCCTACATAATTACCACCAACCTCTATCGCTCTACTAAAGATGGTGGAATGAAAGAATCAAAAGAACTAGAATGAAACAATATAGAGGTAGGGATACCACCAATTCTACCCGTGGTCTCAATGACTATGCTCGATGCTCTCTCGCTCGGTGGTTCTCAACCGATGCATAGATCCTGTGGTTACATCCCATGTCACCAATAGTAGGTTTGGAGATTTGTGTCTTACCCTTATTGTTAGGGTTACGTGGGAAATCTATCTAAAGTGCCCAATAACTCCATAACCAAAATATCCTCCCGATCCTTCCCAATGAGTATCACCTCTAGTAGGTGCCCTGGAAGTCTTTGTTATGGACCTTGATGATCCATCTCGTAGTCTCTGCTGAGGTCTTTGCTAGAAAGCTCATGCTAACTAAGCTCTAGGTCCACCTGTGTCCCGATGGGACCTATAGGAGGAGGCCCCATACTCGACCCTCTCGTGCATCAGATCTCTAAGGAGGTCTATGAGGTGGGCGGAACTATTGCTGTTGTTACTATGGCCTAAAGGATGACTATGCTAAACCCTTTCCACCATGAGGAAGGGGTACTGACCCCCTCGATCTACCGTCATGCATCTCGCTGTATGTGGCTTCGGACTCATTCTCTAGCATGCTTTGGGTCTTTCCCTGAGTCTCCTCTGTAATATATGCCTTCTCAAGGGCCTCATCTAATGTCTATGGGTAGTGGATCTGCACTGCACTCCAATATATAAATTTATGCCCTAGATGAAACCGTGGATCCGCACTGCTCATCTTGCATATACTCTACATACTAGAGTAGATCCAAAAATCTACTCTCATACTCTGCTACAGAAAGAGGTGCTTGTCGGAGGTCATGGAACTCATAAATCCTCTCGCTATATGAACCCCGTGATAAATACCTACTCCCGAATCTCTCCTCAAATAGCTCCTGTGTCATTGTCTCGGAATCTACATAGAGCTTCTACTCCTTTGTCCTCCACCATACTCCCGGTCCATCCCTTAGTAGGTGGATCGTAACATGAGATTTTGTGTTGCTAGAACAAGGACAAAGCTTAAAGCATCCACTCAAGCTCATTAGCTAGGCCTCTTCCCGAAAACCACCCATGTCACCCGAGTAATGTGAGGGATGAAGCTTCGGGATCTCCTTGATGTGATCTCGCCGTGGTCCGATTGCAGACTCTAGGTCTCTTGGTGTGCTCATCCCTAAGTCTAGGGCTCGAGACCTCTCTTTATGCTCTAGAACTCTGTCTCACACTGTCCCCTCTATGGTGACTCGCTATGGATAACTCGCATGGGAGTTCTCTCCTCTATGTTCGCTCGGGTCGAGGAGATTCCTAACTCTTAATGGAAGAGGCTTTGTCATGACTAGCTGCATGTCCTCCTAATCCTCCGTGTAGAGTGGCATTGACATCCTGAAGGGTCTACAAGATTTGGGGTAGGATAGCTACTACATCCTGATCTAGTGGTGGTGGTTGTGGTGGTAAGTTTGAGTCTCTGTGAAAGTTTATCTTGCTTGTCTGTACCTCTGCATAGACCAAAGCGAGAGTTAGTTCATTTTCCTAAGTTTTACACAACTTCCATGTTTACTAAAATCTAAAAATTCTAACTAAGTTGTTTTCTAGATTTAAAAGTGTGCTAGGTCTAAGTTTCATGTCCCAAGTTTTCTAGTGTGCCCGATGGTCCAAGCCTTTAAACCAATACTCTAATACCAAGTGTGATTCCCATTAAAACAACCCACTTGAGACCTAAGAAACAACCTAGGGTTAGTTAGAAATTTATGGAATAATTTTTTTGATTAGAAGTGTCCACAACCAAGTTACAAGACAACAACAAATGCTAACACTATCGTTTCGGAACAAATCTAAAATACTAGAACATACTTTTCCTTCATTAACAATTATCAAAGGTCACATGGTCCAAATTTTAGGGTTAGAAGTTTTAGTTAGGTTCAGGGGGTAAAATATCACCATACCCACTCTCTAAAAGGATCATATTTTGAACTTGATTTTTCTCACACTTAAAGCATTCAAAATTTCCCTAAATAATTCCCATTGGATAGGAAATTTTCTCACCTTTCCAAGTGATATAAATAATTCCTCCTAACTCCTTGTAAAACTCCAGATATGGACCGGCAGAGCTTAGGGGTCAAATTTTCCCCAAGGGGACACGTGTCGAGAGGGGAAGAAAACCCTTTATCGGATTGGTGGGTCGTGGGGTGGTATTTAGAATTTTTCCCGTAGGAGTAAAGTTCACAATTTTCCCGCTCCTCCTTGGGTCCTCCAAGGACACATGTCGGGTCCTGATCCAAAGTGGGAGAGGGTGAGGGAAGGGCGGAGCGGAGGGGAGTTTGGGGAAGGGTCACACCAAGGTGAGGGCGGGAGCACAGGACGTGGGGGTTTCCAAATTTTTTTCCAAAACCATAATTTCAAAAAAATTATGAAGTTCTCCATCCTCCACTGTCACCCCCAAGGTGCCACGTGGCACCTCTCAGTTGCCGCAATGGTCGACGGTGTAAAAAGATAAAATTTTCCCAAATTTTTAGAAAAAGTCCAAGTGCCAAAATGAAGCCGTGCCTCCACCACTGTCCCATGAGGACAAGTGGTAGCATCTGATTGGTTACGGGATGGTGGAGGAAAAAGATAAAATTTTCCCCAAGAATTTTTCAAAAATTTTCTAAGGATAATTTCGATAGGAAATTTTTGGGCCACGAGCCCGCCATGGAAAATTTTCCCAAATTTTCCCGCCAAGGAAGGAAAACTTCAAAGTGCCATAAATTTTTCTAGAAAGCTCAGTTTTGGGAAAACGAGGAATTTCTGGAAATATCTCGATGCCCTCTTTGCACAAGAATCATCAATTTTACATTTTGATAAAGTTTAAGGTGTCAATTTTTAAAAACAATCTACAAACTTTAAAATAGCAAAATGGTAATTTCCAACTTATAAATTTGATTCAAATTGATCACCTCCTTTACTCAACATGTCAAGCATGACATGGAAGATTACTCAAGAAGGATTTAGAATGTTTTAGGGAAGTTAATTTTCTCAATTTATTCCAATTTGAATTTTGTCCAACAATTGACAGAAAACGGCTGAGGAAGGGATTGGGTTCGATTTTGCAATGGTTAAATTGTTTTCTTAAGTTTTCTTTGTCAATTTGAGTTCCTTGCTAATATATCATGTTAAATTTTAAGGTTTCCAAGTTGATTATAATGTGCAGGCCCAAACTGTACATTTTAATCAACACATTTTCCAGTTTAAAATTCACAATGCCAGTGATCAAATCTTTGAAGGATCTATTTATCAATTTTATCATTTAAGTGTGGTATTTAATTTCTAATATAATCTAATACATTTAATTGTTTTAAACAACCATTCTAATTGTAATGCAATTACTAAATTCCATTTTAAACATTTCCAAGGTTACAAAATACAATATTATTTCCACGTACATTTATTCGTTTCAATTAGAGATCTAACTATCTCTTTGCCATACAATGAAACATTGAATTCAATCCAACAGAGCATATGAGAGAAGATCTTGAAATTCTTTATTAATTACAATTATATACTTTATATCTTTCAATGTTTGAAAGCAATAGCAAAATTCTATTTCTTTCTTTCCAAAGTATAGAGAAAAATGTAAATGTCTTTCACATTTCTAATATACACTTTCATAATCAAATTACATACATATTTTCTTCACAAAATACATATTACAATTTCATCCACATCAAGTGGGAAAGGATTACAAGTGAATATATTTCACAAGGGACTGTCAAAATGCATTTTCCTTTGCTCCAGGATAGCAACATGCCAGTTTCCTTTTTCTCCCAATTTGATCACAACAAAAGTGGGAGAAAAGGCAATTCTCTCCACCAACCAAGATATCCAATGAAAGGATAAGCCTTCCTTCATCATTGGCCCCGAGCCCCAACCAAAACATAATAAGATGTGTGATTCAACCCATGGAAAAACTGTCTTCCACAACACACAACATTATTTCAACATGCATAATTCAATATAAAACATAGTTCAACACAAAATAGCAGTTTACAACTGTAATAGAAAACATTTGAGTCAAAACTCAAAGGCTTGATCATGCAAGCCAAAGGAGCAAGGTCTATAGGGGAAGCTACTTACACCTCCTAATTGGGAATTGGGCATCCACCTATAACAAACCGCCAAAATAATTCATCACACATATCCTTATGGCCCCTACAAATCCCTCCTTATGCCCCCACATGGATTCCCCATAGCCTTCTCCTACACCATTCCTATGGAAGTGTACCCATACATCTAAACAAAGCATAACAACATTCACCATTCACACAACACAATAAGAAAATAACAACATGAAAGAAAGGATAAACTCCTACCTCTCCATAGTAACTTTTGTTTCTAACAACAAGCTTTCAATGCCAAAAAAACACAATCCTAAAACAGTAATCTCCCAAGCATTCAAGGCTTTCTCCAAGCTCTTTCCAAAAGCAAGAGCTCCAACACAAGAAAATGCTCTCTAAGGAAGTTGCAAAATGATTCAACAACCCCAAAACAAGAAAAGAGTTTGAATTTTATAGAAGAGGGAATAAGAGAGGATGATGTGGATCCATGTAAGATGCCACATCGCACATCCTCAAATTCAAACACAAAATAAAAATTGCATTCTTCCAAGCACAATAAAGAGGTGGGTTAAAATATGACAAGTTACTTGCACACTCCAAAATCCCACACCCCAAAGGACTATAAAAATAAATAAAATGTAAGAGAGTGCAATAAAACATGCAAACATGATTAATAAGATGCATTATAAAAGTCTAAAATCACTTCTCCAACCATAAGAATGGTTGGTAATTTAAATTTAGAGGTATGGGACAAGTTTTACTTGTCCCACAAGCCACCAAAATCAGCCCCAAGGAAAATTCGAATTTCCAAGGAGGTGGAGTGTTTCTTACTCCAAAATCGACTTACACATCCTTTACATATTTAATACAAGGAACCAAGAACTTCCATTATTACTTTCCTATATCTCAATTTAATTTATTTAAATTTTAATCATAAGATTTCTCACATTAATTCTCCACAACATAATTAAATAAAGAAAGGAAAAAATCACTAATAAAATACATACAACAATAATAAAAGGAAACAAATTAATGAAATACACAAACCCATGGTCACATATAAAGGAAATCCCCCCATGGGAATCCCTAACAAAACAACACACATACACAAAACAAGTTACCATGGTGACCTTATTGAATTCACCTAGAGTTCCGTTGTGGTTGGTCTCCAATCCCCCAATGTTTGTTGTGATATTTTAATCTTGCAAAACACAAATACCTCCTTTGGCCTCGTGGCCATATCAGAACATCCAACATGATATAAATGAAATCACAAAACCGACTATATAAATGAATCACAACAACATCAAAGTAACAACTACATCATTTGCATTTTTAATCAACCACTATATCATCATCCTATAATATCCATTTTTCGGATCTACTCATAATATCCAAAATCATATTTCCAAACAACATCCATGAAACATCCATGTCAAATATTATATCATCATACACATATAATGTGTCTCTAATAATCATCATGCATCATAATAAAATCAAGATCAACAATAATTCATGATCAAACATCTAATAGTATACTAAATCAAAACATAATAATGTCCATAATGACATCAATCAGATCAAAATAGGTATCGGAAGGTGTCAAAGGGAAGTGGGCACTACATTGTGGTTCACAAGGTGGACCCTCTCACCCATCAAAATAATCCAAACCTTCTTTTAATCTCTCTCTCATCCAAACTTTCCAGTTCAGACAAGAACACAAAAGTATACCCCAATAGGGGAACCATATTTTTATATTTTGGAAAATATTATTAAGGTTGGTGCCATTACCCTTCCACCTATAAAACTACACCGGTTTTGACCTTGATTGCCCCACACCCCCTGTATGGTATAAAGAACATGAATTTTGTAACTATCATCATGTCAAAGGTCATATCAATGGTTACTACATCACCTTAAAAATATTGTCCATGAAATTTTAGAAAATAGAGATCTAGTCTTGGCTAACCCAAATGCACCACCTAAGAAAAACCTACATATCTTAAAAAAACCATTCCCTAATCATGCCCCATCTTCCAACCAAACTGGTGACACTTCAACTAATGATAGCAATGTCTGTGAGGTCCACACTATTTTTGATGACATACTAGTTTCTTCCCAATTACTCCCTATTCCTTCCATAGACAAAATCGAGCCCAAAATCCCCTACCTACATAAGAACCTATTTCATCTACTCATCCACACACAGAGGAACCCCCTTCATTTTTAGGTGAAAGAGCCCATAATTAGCACTCCGCCTCTTGCCTCTAAAATTACCGAGTAGTTGTCAGTAACACCTCTCCTACTCATAGGGGACACATGTCCATTCCCTATAACATCACAAGGAGAGTCTACCTCATCTTTCCCATCATCTCCTTTACCCATAGAGGATCCTATAGAAACACCATTGCCTTTAGGTGACCATTCTCTATCGGGATTCCAAGATCTTGTTGACCTATTTCATCTCTCTTACCCACAAAGTATGAAGCTAACCATTTCCCTATTTCTCAAACATATTTTACAGGGATTTATACTTGATCCACATCAGCTCCTCTTACAACAGTACCATTTTCATGCTTGGCCAATCACCTAGATTATGTTGATAGAGCCTTGCTTTGGGGACGTCTTCTACTTACCACTTCAACCCAAATGCAATTGTCACTCATCAAAACTTCCAAAATATATCCTAAAGTGTTTCAAGAAACCAAACCAAACATAACCATGTATATTGGGACACCTTCTATGTCATTTCCCATAACCTAATGCACACCTATACCAAAAAACCTACCCATGCATATATCATCTCCCTTACCTAAACCCATCACTACCTTAGGGGTCATGCCGACATTAAACCTAACTCATCCACTCATCAAATTATATTTAGCCACATCTTCCCAAACCAACACTAAACTCATTCCTATGCCTAAAAGGAAGACCCAACCTTCTAGGCCTCATACACCAACCTCGCCTATCACACCATTGTCACCTTCACCCCTTCCGTCCATCCTAGGAGCTCATCCCTCAACCCCGGCTAAACAAAATTCTTCCACCAAGTAAACCAACAATGCAATAACCCACCTCTTCATCATGACCCTCTAATATACCCAAGCGATCCACATAACCCCCGCCATCACCTGTGACCTTCTTACCACCCATACCACCACTACCTTCCATAACTTCTTCACTACCCATGACACTCTCCTCTCTTCCACTCACACCTTCCATGCAATCTCTGCCAACAACCACTACTACACCGTAATTATCCACATTGGTAACTCACCCCCTTCCACCATCTATGTTTCCATTTATATCATGTACTCTTTCCTCAGCTCTACCCAAGAAAGTACAATAGAAATTGAAAATCCCAATACCCTTGATTGAAGAGGTTAGACATATTTCTCCCCCCATTACGTGTCAATCCTTCATTCCTTTACCCAAGAAGGAGCAACCCAAGCTTAAGATGGTACCACTCCCCAAACCAATGGTCCAACATACCCCTCTTAAATACCCCTCACCTGTGACACCTCTCACGTCGCAGTCACCCATTATTCCACCCAATACCACACTCACCTCACACTATGATCCATTAGCGGGTTTCTATGCCATCATCTTGGCCAACCTCGAAACATATTTCATCACATTACCACATATTAGACCTTATGACCCACTCAAACCCAAACCAAAAGGGTTTGACAAAACTAAAATTTGTGCCTACCGTCATGTGTAAGGACATGATGTAGAGAACTGTAAGGATTTAAAAACTACTCTTATCCGGTTATGTCCTCTCGAAGAGAATTTTGACGATGACAATATTTTTGATGAGGACCCCATTCTTCCTTCTCTAATCTCCCCAAATCTTATTCCATTACCTACTCAAAGAACCATTATCTACACAATCACAACCCTTTTATCCACCCCCGAAATTTAAAATCAACATGATCCAAATTGCCACCCATGCCTAGAAAGAAAAAATAAAGGAAAAGAGAACCAACACATCAACCAACCATGTACCCAACATACCATCTCGTACCCACACCCAAAGTCACCATTCGAGGTCCTGTGTATCCTATTTCCTATGGGTTCACACATCGCACAATGCTAAAACAATTACACTAATCCTCCCTCAAATTGTCTTTATATGACATCATCTAAACCTCCGAGTCACATCATCAAGACCTCATGGAGGTCCTTCAATCTATAGAGGTTTTACCAAATTACCCCACTCCCATAGCCTCCATCATTACCCGTCATCATGTAGCCTCTCTCACTATGTTGTCACCTTCCTCTACACCTCCACCTACTCACCAAGTAGACGCCCGGCCTTTTCGAGATGAAGAGGTCACTCACTTTTAGTCCGATGATCCTGATCCCACTCTTTTCATCTTCATCTATATTGATAATATACACATAGGATGCTTTATGATCGATGGTGGTGCTAGTATTAACATCATATGCTCCCATGTGTACAATCAAATGTGCATACCTTCTAATTACATGCATGGTAACCCAGCTTATATTACACTTCTTCAATGACATTATGACCCCTACCCTAGGTACTTTCATTCTCCATATCTCGTGTAGGTGCCCTGCAGCCTCGTAAATATTATATGTCCTAGAAGGGAAGTTCCAAGATAATCTATTATTTGGTCCACCTTGGATCCACGTCGGGGTTGTGTCTCTTAGATTTTACATCGTTGCCTCAAATTTGAACATGAAGGACATAACTACACCATCCCAACCAACCCATCACCTTTCAAGACCTGTAATATGTTATACCATCCCAACAATGTACTTGCATAAGTCAAGGCATATTTCACTACCCCTACTTCACCTTCACACACAAGCCCATCCACCAAGTTTTCCATCGCTCTCCCACATCTAACCTTGTTATCTATCAATTTGTCTATCCTTGCTACCCACATATCAACTATTGGTCCCTTAGAAAGTGTTTTTAATGCCTCACTATGTGGGAGTACCTCCTATACAATATTGACACATTCCTCACTTCGCAAGAGTATGGGAACCTGCGTCAACACCCTAGTTATGACTACCACATAGGTGAGTTTTTTCCTTATGGTCCTCCCCACCTTTGCACTAATCTAACATATGGGGGACTTGATATTGCCACTTATTCACCGAACCTCCATCCCAAACAAGACCATTTTCATCTAACTTACACTCCCTTACTAACCGCCACTTTTCTCACACTTTTCTTGACCATTGCGCATGGAAATGCTTTGGCTTTAGTTTTTATAAATAGGGCCACCATAATTTCATCTCCCTGTACCACCCGTAGAAAAAATTACCAAAGTGGCATTGGATTTAATGCACCACCTCCTAAGAAGGCTCACGTTGACCTCATTCGGGAAGACAAACCTTCTCCACCTCATTCACCCACGAGTCCATAGATCCTAAATCTATTTGTCTTAATTTTTTTTTCATAAATTTTTTTCCCGGGACCTCTAACCTATCAATGTGATTACGAGGCTCCCTCTTATATCCCATTCCTATATCCTAACATGGTTGATGATGATACACCTTCTATTAATGTCATTTAATGTTAGGACGATGAGTCCATCCTCACCTACCTTGGTGCGGAAGACTCTTATATTTATCGGTCGTTACCTTCTGAGACACAAACCATGTTGAATGAATTGACCATTGAAATCAAAATTAACACTCAAGACGACCCACAAATTTTAAAGATAGATCAATCTTTAGATGTTCTTGAGTAGGAAGCTTTTGTCTCTTTCCTTAGATGAACAAAAATCTCGGTATGTTCTTGAGCAATGATTTTTCTTAGTCCTATGCTGATATGCTCGGTATTGACCAAAAAAATGTGGTCCAAATTATCTTAACCATTCATGATGCCAAACCCATAAAACAAAAGCCATGGAAAATGCATCCTCGCATTGCTCTTTTGGTCAAAAAAGAGCTTCAAAGCACTTCTCTCATTTTCCTTCATCCCACCCATGAATATCCCCAATGGATTTATAACATCATTCCTATCAAAAATGAAACAAGGGGACTCCACATTTGCATGGAATTATATGACCTCAACCTAGCTTTTCCCAAAGATGATTTTCCCTTACTAGGAATTGACCAACTAGTTGATCTCACCGCCACCATGAAATACTATCACTCATGGATGGTTTCTTAGGTTATAATCAAATACTAATTTCTCCAAAAGATGCACACAATAATTCCTTCATCACTCCTTGAGGGACCTTTTGCTATCGAGTCATGTATTTTTGCCTTTAAAAACACTCGGTGTTACTTACCAAAAATCCATGACTTACATCTTCCATGACATCATGCATCACATATTTTAAGGTTACGTAGATGCTTTTCTTCCTAAATCCAAACATTGAGCCAAACACATGACCATCCTTAAGGTCATATTTTATTTCCTCATCAAGTATTGTGTTCTTCTTCAACCTAAGAAGTGTGTCTTTGCTGCACTTTCAGAAAAATCCTTGGTTTCTTCGTTTCTTTGCGTGGCATATAAGTAGACCTTGCCAAAGTAAATCCTATTCTAGAAATTCCTCCACATACTAATATTCACAACTTTGAAGCCTACAAGGTAAGTTGAAATCCATTTGTCATTTTGTCTCGTAGTTTTCCAATTATCACAACCATTTCATCATATTCTCAAGAAGGATGTTTCATTCAAATAGGATGATGAATTCCATAAAGCCTTTTGCAGCCTTAAAATAATAACTTCTTTTCAATCGCCAATGCTCATTCCTCCTAAGGATGACCACGCATTTTACCTATATATATTTTCCATCGACCATTCTTTAGGTTCCATGCTTGATCATCATGACAAGAAACACAAAGAGTAAGCTATTTATTACATAAGTCATACCCTTCTCGGATTACAAAACTAGATATACCCATGCCAAAAAATATTCTTAGCCTTAGTTTTTCATTGCCACTAAACTCCACCATTACCTCCTCACCCATAAAACCTTCATTGTTACCAATACGACCCCCTACACTATATGTATGCCAAACCCTATCAAAATCAACGTGTTGCATGTTGGCTTATGCTTCTTTCTGACCTTGACCTCAAATTCATTCATCAAAAGTCCATCAAACCTCTAACTTTAATTTTTGACGAATCCATAGTTACCATCTCCTTAGATGAACCCTCTTACCCAATGAAACTCTTATTTGATGGCTCTAAGTGTTAGCGTGGAGGTGGGGCTAATGTTATCCTCATCCTCTTGATGGTGAACCTATGCCTTTTTCTTTTAAATTAGATTTTTATTGTACTACAATATTGCCAAATACGAAGCACTCGTATTAGGTATCTAGGTTTCTTATGCCTTAGATGTTAAGTCAATAAATATCTTTGGCGATTCATAGCTAGTCGTAAACCAAGTCAATGGTATATACTAGTGCCGTAATGAGATACTTCAAAAGTATAAACATCACGTAGACATACTTTTGGCCACCTTTGATCGCTATAAAATTCAAACCACCCCACATTCAACCAATAATTTTGTGCATAACATGTCCTACGTGGCTTCTCGGATACCCACTTTTCCCGCCGAATCTAAAATATTTGTCACAATACAAAGGATACAATCACCCTCTTATTTACCTCATGAGATCTACTCCTTCGGAACAGTTGCACCTAACCCACGTGACATTTGGTATAAGTAGTTTGCAGAATACCTCTTCCTTTCTATTCGCCTCCCGATCTCACTCGTAATGGACAATGCACCTTTATTAAAGGTGTCTCATGTTATTTAATCATGGGTGGTCTTATTTATAAATGTGGCTTTGATGGTATTCTTTTACGATACCTTACAAGTTTTGAAATTCCCTACACTATCAAGGAATTCCACAATGGAATTTATGGAGGTCACTTTAGTGGTTTAGCTTTCATAAAAAATTCTTTTCCTTGGCTATTATTGACCAACCCTAAGCCAAGATTTTTGTCACTATGTCAAATGTTGTGTGAAATTCCAGCAACATTCTAATCTTCATCACGCACCTAGTCATGACTTGCAGGTCACACAAGACCTTCAAAATTTCTCTCAATGGGTCTTGGATATTGTTTTTGAGATCAATCCCCATTCTTCACAACACCACCAATGGATTATAACCACTACTGAATATTACACTAAATGTATAGAATTTGTCTCCCTCATTTATACAAAATCCAAAAAAATATGTGAATTCATCAACCATCACATCATTTGTTGCTTTGGTGTTCCACATTGTGTCATCACTGATAACGAAAAGAAATTCAAAAACAAAACCCTACATAAGCTGTGTGATGCTTTTGGCATCCAAATTAGTTTCTCGTCACCTTATTACCCACAAAACAATGGCCAAGAAAAATCAACCAATAAAACCTTGAACAAAATTCTTATGAAAGTATTTAATGATACTTGTGCAAGGTTTGGCATTCACACATTCCTTTCGCCTCGTGGGATTATCGCACTAGTATTCACAATTCAATTGTTGCCACACCTTTTTCTCTAGTCTACAAAGATCGAGGTTTTCTTCCCTCTCAAAGTTCAATTTCCATCTATCCACATGTCAATACAAGACATGCTCAATGATGATTACTTTTTCCGAATTGTTTGGCGTAATTTGAGTTATTAGATGAACATCATCTTAATGCTCTTGACCATCTCCAAATCTACCAAAAATGTATTAAATATGCCTATGAAAAGCATGTCAACAAACAAACCTTTCAAGTCAGTGACCTCGTCCTGAAGGAAAATTAACATGTAACCAAAGAAGAGAAAATTAAACGGGAAAATTTGTTCTAAATTGGCTTGGACCCTATATCGTTACTCATACCTATGGATTGGGTGCTTATCATTTGTCTTCACTCAAGGTAAACCCAAAATTGATCCCCTCAATTCCTTACATCTTAGATAATTTTATTGTTGAAATAAAGTCCTATATCACCTCATGTCTATTGACCACTCATCCTTGAGCACCATTTACCTTCCATTTTACCTGCTTTTGAGGATCAATGACTAAACAAGAATCGTGTGATTACTCCTCACCTTTTATCCTTATTTTCAATATGATTACCATGGCTCTACTCATGGAATGATTTTCATGGATACTTTTCATATTTTTCTAGATAAAATCTCATGGTCATTCATCACTTAAAACCACTTTCATAATTAACCCTTGTGTACTATGGTGTTGTCTTCTAAACAAGAACCTAATCTTCCTCTATAGTATTTTCCATGACAAATCCTTGAGTCAAACTTTCACCAAAAGATGACTCCCTCAAAAAGGATGTCTTTTTCTCTCTCTCTCTCTAGCAGCTATAAATAGATCGCTCCCTTAAAGGACAACTATATAAAGTCATTGCAAAAATACAATAAAAATATCTAGAAGCTTCCCACATCGATTAGCTTCATGAATACCTCAAGGAGATAATATACTCATCCCATATAGACTTCCCACATCGATCAGTCTATTAAAAACAAAAAAATGAAGAAAATGATGAAATTTTTTTCATGGACTTGCCTATTTTTGATCTTAGGTTTCTCACTGAGAAAACATGTTGTCATACACTAGGTTACACTTAACCATCCACTTTCACCTTATTGCCTTTTGTGCCCTTGTTTCTTTCTACTTAAGGGACTTGCTGCAAACACGACATTTCATGATTGTGTGACTTTATTCACCCTTAGAATAGTCCATTATGTAATGTTTTTAGGGTCTTACGTTCATAAGCCCATCTTGGGTATGGGAGAATCATTAGGGTTATTATCAATTAAGTAGTTCTTTTACCACCTCTTATCGGGCCGCCTTCCTCATTACTTATTGATTTTCCTCTACAGACTACATCATCGACACCTAAATTTTAAACGACTCAAATCATGCCTATGACCTAAACTCAACCATGCCTATGACCTAAACTCAACCATGCCTCTCCGACCTAAACTCAACCACACTTATGACCTAAACTAAACCATGCCTATGGCCTCGCATTCAATCATGCCTACAACTTCACTAACCCATTTCCCTAATTCATCATTTTCTTCCCTATCTTATGGAAGAACTACATCAAAGCATGAGTCCCCTTTTCCCCGGGGATATGTAGGTAGTACTTTGAGGGAATGGGGCCCTTAAAGGTTAGCTCACCACTCTTCACCCTAACTTATTTCCCCCTTTATTTCCCTATTCACATCCTACCTTAGTTTGTTTCCATTTTATATCAATAATTGGAAATTAAACCAAACAAGAAACAATTGATGAACATTTTTGCCTCATCATCACACTGTTCATTTAAACTTATCACATTTCCACTACAACAAATATCGAGAAACTTAAACCATAACATACATATACATCATCATTTATCTCAAACATGCCTAAATTATGACCTAAATCCATCATGCCTATGACATGACTCTACCATGCCTATAACCGACTCCATCATGATTATGACCTAACTCCACCATGCCAATAACTCGACTCTATGCCTATAAACCGACTCCATCATGCCTATGACCTGACTCCATCATGCCTAATTGACCTAACTCAGAATGTCTACACGACCTCAACTCAATCATGCATAATTCACCTAGTTTCCATCACGTAAACACATAATAATGGAAATTAAAACAAGTAAACCATCCATACTATAAATATCATCATCTATATAAATGAGAAATCCTGTGTATACATACATATATACATAGATATAAATAAATAAAAATACGTCACACCACTCGGGATACATCCTCACCATCTTCAATGCGGCAGTCGATGTATGATCAAAAATCTCAAAACTCTCAAATACATCCTTACCATCTTCAACATGTAAGCTGGTATATGATCAAAAAGCTCAAAACTCTCATGTACATCCTCGCTATTTTCAGCATGTAGGCGGTATATACCAAAAATACACAAAAAAATGGAAGTATGCGTAACTATCAGGCATCCCCCCATTGGATATCCTACATGCTTTTATCACCTATATCCTCCTCCTCCTACACTCCCATGCGGTGTCCTGCTAGCATCTAACCGCCCTCCATGGGCCTCGACTTGACTCTCTACGGTGCCTCACTGGAGCTGGTCTCCGTGAACTAGTGGCCTCACCCTGACCCTGTCTCAAGGCTCGTTGGTCCCCTGTACTCTCCACATTATGAGTGCAAGACCTAGTCCTATCACTTGAAGCCTGTTGTGCTCTATACTTTGCATAGCTAGGGACATTTATCCCTACATCCATTAGATGATCCTAATAATATCTCACCTCACCTAGGGCATCCCTAAACCTATCCATGGGTACTGTCTACGGTGGTGCCCCCGCATGTAAAATGAAACCCTCTCCCTAAACATGTGTAGGTTCCTATGCCTAAGCTTGGGCTCGAAAGGCCATAATATGTGCCTGTGAAGTGGCCAACTAGCCCCGAAAACCTCTCGGCATGTAGGGAGGCCACCTATATCCCATCTCCATCCCACCCTAGGTGGACACCTATCCTTGTGCTACCTAGGCATGTAGGGCTACTACTGTGCCTCACAGGTGTGGCCACTTGTGCCCCGACCCGCGGTTGTCCCTGCACTATCCCCAACTATTTCACCGAGTAATCACCGCCCCGTAGGGCATCCCTTTAAACTATGATAGTAATTAAGTCAGCTGCCCTGGCCTTGGCGGCACTACCCATACTGTGCTACCCACCACTATTTATACCTATCTGTAACCCCAACATCATCAATCTATTAGTATACCACCTACTCTTCCTTCCCTATAGGCACCATTGGCTATGGTAGAGGCATAGGCCTCTCCATGTCATCCCTCCTATATTGTGGAAACTGTGGAGGCAAATCCTATGGCAACCCCAACTTCGTTTAACCCTATACCCCATATCATCTCATGCTCTCGCATGTTGCCCCTCTATCCACCGGAGAAACTATACCTCATGTAGCTCCTCAAAAATTTACCTATATGATGGGAAGCCCACATACGGCCTCCAAATGATGTCCACACTGGACATCCCTCTAATGCATGCCTATAATATGCTACATTATGTGTAGCCCTAACACTCGCCACTCTCCAACAGAAGGTACCCATCGCCTATAGCCCACCCAAACCATGCCTGCCTTGAATACATTAGGTTGTGGCATGCCTAATGGAATCACACACACAATGTGCTAATATGTCCAATAGTGTAGCAGAACGTGTAACTTAGGTTGAATCACCGTAATCGTCCATAGGCCCATAACTTCTCGTATAACTACACAAAGATTGCTAGTGTCCATACAAACCGGGTCATGTACTCCATCATGTCATGAAGAACCCCCATAGATTCCCATGGGAATCTCCCAACCTCGCATATGGCAAAGGCAAAGCAAAAACTACCTCCATCAGCACCACTAACCTCATCTCCGCATTTGGATGGGGATGGTACATATCTCCATAACTCATGTTGGCGCTTATGGAATCTAGAATCTGCCGGCCCCTCACTGAACAATGTCAACATCAACTCCTAATCTATGCATATGAGGAAATGGAATACACCGCATCCCTACTAATAAAGAACAAAGCAGGATCCTATAAACATCCTCCAAGGTGACGGTTATCTCACTTGTCGGAAAACAAAATGTGTTGGTCACCAAATACCTTCTCGTCGATGAGGGTGAACATCAAACTCATCTCCTAGACTACATGTCGGTAATTTCTAACCCTACTTAGGCCTACCTCGGCAACATGGTGCCACTCCTCATCTTTCATGCTCCCTCATAACATTAATAACAAGAGTGGTACCCTATCACGCATCCATAACTAGTACCTCGCCTACACCTAAAAAACCATAACATTGTTAAACACCGACCATACTCTGCTCCACCCTTGAGCCCCAACCTATTCCGCAGAGATCCCCTACTAGTGCCCTATCTCCCCACCCCAACCCTGACAACTACCTTTCCTCCCATCTCAATTTTCCACCCCTCAACTCTTTCCTATTTATACTTCTTACCCACTTTTATCTCCCCTACCCACCTTATCTCATCTTTGGGCCTCTTTTTCCTCCTACTCAATCTGTCATCGATTCCTATTAACCGACATCGGTCAACCAAAACTAGCAAATGTAACCTCATTCATGACTGATTCCAGCTAACTACCATCGACGCCACCCAACCCTTGATCGACATTGGTCACTATCGTGGTGACAAAATCTGCAAAACCCTACCCATTTTCTCTAAAAATTTACCATTCCTCCCTAACTACCCACCCATTCCTACCCAAATCTCCCTCCACTCATCCACCCTTAACCTACATTTCCTTTCTTTGTGTCTTAGGAGTTGTTATTTTACCTATACCTTGGCCTTACCTATGCCATGACATGATTTCCGAACTTGACTTACTTGGTGTGACCCTTGACCTTATGTACTCATTGTCAGACAACCTTGTGATGTTGTTACCTATGTTTTTTTAGCCTACCAACCATACCTTGCTTATTTCCATGTCATTTATCTAGACCGACCCTTTGGTGTACCAAAGCATACCTAAACATTCCTGCACTTGACCTACATTTTGTTTCTTGACCATATCCTATACCTTGGATACCTAAATCACTTCACCCTTATTTGGATAAACCTATCGACCTTGGATGATGTAGAGTTTGCAAGATTTTAAACCTGGTACTGTGTCGCAGTTTCCAACATGTATGTGCGTTCAACTACCGCTACCTTCAACCCCGCCCATTTACCTATTTACCTAATCCAACCTTTAACCTTTACCCAATGCACCCACCGACCTTTATTTTCCCACCTCATTTTATCAAACTACTCACCGCTTTCGTCTTTCACCTCATCGATTCCTAGTTTGAGGGGGTTACCTTCACCCATGCTTGGGAAACATCACCTTCACCTACACATGGGGAAATCACTTCATATTTTTGTCAGCTGCTTACCAATACAAGCTACATAGCAAAAAGGAGCAAAATGTAGACACCAAAATTAGGTCACACTCCCCTTCATCCCCTTTCAAATAACCAACTTAAACACTTATACCTAACCATGACCCTTACATCACACATTAATATTAATTTAATCACTTTAATTAAATTAATACTCATCCTCACTTTATTCATTATTTAATTATCTTAACTAACCCAATTTCCACCTCACCTAGACACCTCATTATAAACCTATTTTTAGTATCTATCTACTCACCATAACTAACTAAGACTTAGTTCAACCCTAAAAATCAATGCCTATTATTCCTCTAACAACATTCCCACTCATTAAAATATAACATCCATTTTGATCTGCGATAAATGGATGACCTAGCCTAAATGATGGGAATATATATCATTTTTATTAAACCTATAGAATGACACCTTAATCGATGTTGGTCATCCCCTTACTCTTGTAAGTCAACCATGAACCATTTTCGGTTACCATATAACCATTTTGGTAACCTTGTTTGAGAGGTTGGCCACATTCTTGAATTTTGGAGAGAAAGGAGATCTATACAAAAGTAAGAACTAGAGCTCTTTCGCATATCCAAATATCCACAACCAACATCAAGACAAATCTAGAGGTGTCACTGACGGTAGCATTTCGGAAGCATTGCCACGACACCGAGAACCGTCTAATAATCAACCCGTATCACCACCCAACCATTGGACCTGCTATATCGGTAAGTGTGTTTATCACCTATGTCATTCCATCTTTATTTTGTTTATAAGGTTTTGTCATCTCTGTTGTTATTTGTAACTTGCATTCCCATTCCCCCACTATTCCTCTTTCTATAAACTCAACCATTCCTCCACCCACACCATAAAACCACCTATACCTAAATTCTACATATCTCTGAGTGTTCCTAAGATCCCCACATACCTCTTCATTCCCTTTGTCATCTCTGTCTGACCTCAGCTCAAACCCCACAACCAGATCTTATTGAGTTTTTATCAGCCTACCTCTACCGACATCGGTTACCCATAACCATCATCGAGTTCTTCCTAAACTATGATTAGTCATACCCGATTAACGCCAGTCTCTATATTTGGCCATCCTATCAATAATAGAACTATGAATATTTATCCTAGCAACCTAAGTGACACAAAACCGAAGTGACCTATTCAAACACTTTGACCCCTTACCCTACCTCTAGATCTGATCATAACCTAGCCTTGTTATATTATATTTTCTTATTATATTTGAATGAGATACCTAAATCACATCAGCTACATCAGGAATTTGTTTATTTATGTTATTTCCTGCATTAAGTTGTATTAAACAGTGGATTGACATCCATCTAAGAAGTATCACACTTCAGGGATCTAGAACTCACTAGGCATTCCATTGTCATATATTATTTAAATCTTCTTTTATGGTCTTGTTTTATATTTCAGGTGGTTCATCCTAGGAAAAAGGAATCTCTTGCAGTTAGCATTGGATCAAGAATTTAGAATGCGTGCACAACCTCTAACTAGCCATCGCAATAGGTATTCCTCCTAGCCCATTACCCTATTTGTTTCGTCACATTCAAAATGTAAAGAAAATAGTGAAACAAGTGTCTTACCACATATACCTCCATTACAGGATGTCGATCTCTATTTACACTTGATCTCCATCGTGACATCGAGCTCCCTTGTCTTACCACATGAACCAACATAACTCGCTCCGAGTTGATCTTCCAATCGTATACACCTTGTGCTCTCTACAACTCCTTTGTGAAGCTCGAATCGACTTGTAGTGGACCTTCGTGAGCCAAGCTACTCCTATATGTGATGAATCACCTATGTGGCTGAGCTCATATATTTTCTATCTTCATTCAACCTTGATTGAATAACCTATTCAACTTTCATACGTGATGTGCCACTCCCAACTCACACTGTTTTGAATTCCTTTCTTGTAGTGAATACCTCACCATGCACCAAGTACCGAGCCCCACCTCTCGCACCACTTGACATTTGAATTTTTCCTCCACCTTAACTAAGAAATTGTTTTATCTACTTAAAAACATCTCGAAAAACCAAGGTAATGTGGTTAGCTTGACAACCTCTCCCTTTCACTCATCATTTGACCCGGATGTCAAGCCCATGATTCACTTGAATTAGTTCTTCCAACTTTGGATTATGACTTCCATATTTCCATACATGTCATGGATTTCACACTATGTAAGTCGAAGTGAGAAATTGAGGTCTCGAGGCCATTTTTCCACACTTACTACTTCAGCAAGTCAACGTTTAATGCCCACTTCCCCACTATACATCACACTTTGTTGACATGGCGACTTGATAGACATGAGCCCCCACTAACCTTGGCTCATTTTCCTTAATTATCTACATCATTAGAAAACCTCGTGAATGGGCCCAAAAATCCTCATGTTGAGGTCGGTAGCACAAAATCTAAGTACCATTCTTCCCACTGAGTTTTATGGCAATTGGCCTCTTAAAGTCCGAGGGCCCCAAAAATCCCCAACTTGGCTTTGTGCCCTTTGAATGAATAGGCCTAAACTCGGTCAATCAAAGTTTTCCTAACATTCTCACAACCATCTTAGCTCAATTGAGTGATCTCGAGCCCATAACTCAGTTCAACTTGGCTTGTCTTGACTTGACATTACAAGTTCCACCATTCTACTGTTGGCTTAAATTCAGCCCATTTCTATGCATCCAGTGTGTGTAATCCACCGATGAATCAACCTCAAATTCACTTGCAATGTTTGAAGGAGCCTAAATAAACTACCAAGCTCACTACAAGCTCATGACATGTCCAAAATTCTCGAGCTTTACATGTTCCCAACTCATCCTTACATAAACTTGTTTTCCTTTTTAATCCACCAGTTTGGTATTCTTCTAGCTCTTACCTCCATGCATAGCATATAGCAAGATTTATGCATCGATTCAGGCCAATGACTATATAATGAGCTCCTACATGCATTGAAACATCTTATTGCCTTATGGCTAGCCATGTCCGAGCTCCTCTTATTGAGCCCAAATTGCCATGCTTTTGAACTTAACCGACAAGTTATCTAAACTTGGTTCCAGCTACCTACTATACTATCACCTCTGCTACACTTTCTTGAGCTCAAGAGCTGAGCCATTTCCATGCTACAATGACTTGGGGAAGGTTTTCCAAGCTCATATTATCTCTTCATGGCTTGATTCCTTACTCAAGCTCTATTTGAGCTTCCAGATGGTCTCAACCTCTTGATTTTATCACCTAGGATTTAATTGCAACCGCCCCATATCTATCTAAGATCATGTGAACCTTGCCACTTGACTTGATCGACTTGGCATTTAGATGAATTAGCTCGCCTCTCCTTCTCTTGTCATCATATCTCAACTGATGCATGTAAGAATTTGATTAATGTTGTTGATTAATACGGTTTGGATTTCCTATGAGCCTCGAACCCACACTGAAATATTTCATTGCATTCTCCATCAATGTCAGATTTTCCATGTGGAATTGGATTCAATGCTCAAGCAACTCGCTACATGGTTCCACAGAATTGATGAAGGTATTGACTTCAAAATCAATACTTTGAGCCCCTTTTGAACCTTAGCTCGACACTCAACTTTCCTAGTAGCTTGTTGAGTTGCTCGGCGAGATGCTCTAACTCAGTGCTTCCTTAGATGTTCCTTTAACATTTTTTGCCCAACTTTTGATCTCTTTGGGAGTTCTTAAAAATAGGGAAATAATGTGAACGTAACAAGAACCGAAAACCAAAACCTTCGTGGGACACTGTAATGTCCCAAAAGCTAAAAATCTACTTGTAATGGCCCAGAGTGATTATGAAGAACTTTTTCCAGTCATAGGATCTAATAAGCCCCTATCATTAACAAATTTTTCCCCAAGGGGAAAAATTGGATAACACTTTCTTCAGGATTGACCTTTGTAGGTTTTATTTTTTCTTTTGAAATCTCGAGTCATAATTTCTTTCATGACACTTGTCCCTTAAGAAACCTCACCCTCTATGACTACCTCTCGAATCCTTGGGTGGTTGGTCCTCATTATAGAAAATACTAATTATAGGTGTTTAATTCAAACTTGTTTGAGTTATTGTGTCAACATCCATAACAAAGGTTGAACCTTCAATTTTAATACTTTGAGATTGATCCCCCAATCTTACACTTGATGTTTGATTAAGATATTTTAAAATGTATCTCTTGTTCAGGGACACTTACACCCTCAATTGTATAATTTTCACTTATCACATCATACATTTCAAGTTTAGGAGTCTCCTTGAGTAATTCCATATCAATTCCATCAGTATCCTTTTTTATTCTTTCTCAAGTTGTTCAACCACTGGTTTGTTTTGCATTTTTTATTTCACAACATCATCGACTTGACTAGACACATGAGAACTACCAACTATTCCTAGAACAATTTCAGTGGGGGATAAAGATGAAATTACACTTGATGGTGGTATAAATGGAGTAGAGTGAATAATTTCATGAGTTTGAAATGGAATTTCTTGGTGAGCTAATGAAGTAACCACCCTCTTTTGAGCTTCAATTAGAACAGGAGGATCAATTACCTCAGGCTCTCTATGTCTATGTTTTTTCAATACATGGCCACTTTCCTTCATTGAAATACCAGTTTCCCTTACCAAAGGTAGTATTATCTTAGTTTTATTCTTATCTCTCTCAAAGTTCTTGAGGTTGGTGCCTCTCTTTCTTTGGCACTCTATGATTTGGATTGAAGATCAACACCTACTAAGGCTCCCCTCATCATCTTTCCAGTGTTAGATGATCCTGGTAATACATTTGAGGGAATTTTTGTGTAGTCAATCCTTTCCCCTTTGCTTGGATTGGCATTTCTTTAGTGATGGGGGCATACAACATAGCATTTGAAGAGTATTCCCTCAGCCTTTTGGATCAAGAAATTTTTTGAAGTTCTAGTATTACTTTTTGTTGATGTCCACTCATCAATAATATCAGTGGTAGGCTTCTTACTAGGTAACTGAGGAGCTTTTCCATTCAAGGGATCTATCTTGTCTTCTCCCTCCTTTAGTGGAGGGATATCTTCCTCCAAAAATTTTAGTTCTTGGAAATATTTTAATACCTTTGTATTTTGTAGAGATAAGTCCAGACCCTTTCTAGTTAACCAAGTCAATGTTCTCCTTATTACATTGGAAATTATTATATGAGGGTCATCTGATTCTATCTCTTTCTAATCTATAGAGCTAATTGATTTTGACTCAATATTTTGGTCATGGTAATATTTCCCACCACATATTTATCATCTACAATTCCTTGGGGAACTACAACAATCTTGAAATCAATAATTTTCCTTAAGGTCATTCTAGAATAGTCCCTTAATCTAACTTATTCTTCATCTATACAATTCATCCAATAATCCTTGAAATGAGGCTCATGTTCCTGTACTAATAACCCAAAAAATTTCATAATTAATTTGTGATGTGAACCTATCCATTTGAAATATCTCCATTTATTCTTCCATCATTATTTCTTTTACTCTATTTTGGCATGGATATCTACCAATATGGAGAGGGAATTTGATGTTTTTTTATTCCTTCTTGCAATATTTTTTTGTATATGGGCCACCTATATTGACAGTTCCATTAAAGCCCATTTTTCATTCACCTATCTCAAGAAATTACAAGGCTATCCTTCAAATCCACTTACTCTAAAATATGTGAAGAATGCATCGTATAAAAATGTAACCATACTTCATAATTGTTTCCCTAGTACTAGAAGATAATATGTATTATTCTTATTCTCATTTAAAAAGGCACATTATAGGGGAAATGAAAGAATCATTTACTAACATGACATTTCCTTTCCATCTATCCAATCTCAATTGTGGATACACATCATACACCCTATGATTTTCAAAATTTTCTTGTAGTGGGAGACTTGGAAATGATTTGAAACATGTAATGTTATAAATGAGATAGGACATCATATATAATTTAATGTCAATTGGATCACCTATCCCAATCTTTTTAGATATAGTCATATGATGAGCATGAATGGATGTTGATATAAAGCTCACCAAAAAAAAATTCTTTTTCCTCTAGGATAACCATTATAAAAGGGCACATCCACTCTTGAAAATCATTAGCTCATTCTAACCCTGTCATTCTACTTAGTAACACAATGAGGTCCTCAACTTCCTCAACAAACATGGCCATGGTCAATTTCTTGGGGATTCTATTGACAGATGGCCTTTTATCTTTCAACCATAGGGCATTTAACATTCCCACATATTCATCATGCATCACATGATAATCGGTTTGCGTTGATTCAATTATAAAAATGATTATTTGGAAAACTCTTTGTAGCCCTGATATTACCCTAAATTCTTCCAATACTTCTTTCTTCTCTAGGTCATAATTCTTAGCACACAACCATACAAGCTCTGGAGAGTGTATGAATGGTGGAAAAGTAACTGCTAGGTCAATGTGACTGGCATCAATGGTTTCCATCCATTGGATTTTATCTAGAGCACATAACATCCTTTAAAAATCATTAAAATCAACATTTAACAAGTTTGTGTCTATAACTTTGTCTAAATCATTAGAAATATTTGAGCTTACGTGGAAACCCGATCCCAGAGATATCATGTTGTGAATTTTATCTTTCCTTCTAATTTCAATTTGAGTATCAAGAATTAATAAGGAAAAGTAAATACTTACCCATTTCTCCACAAACTCTATGAAATTTTCCTATTCTATCATACTTCCAAGTTTCTTAGCTCAATTCAACCGCTTCTCTGTCAAATTTTCTTTACTCTTTTACAAATCAACGTTGATAGGGCATCCACCTCTCTCACATTTAAGGGTAATGAATAAAAACATTTGAAAACTTCATAAAAATATTCCTGGATTTATGCAAAAATACATTAATGGCGGTAGCCATAAATGCACCACATCTCGGCCATCCAACTTGCTTCCTTTTTCGAATGTGGACCATCCACATGGTTTGATATGGTGCTTTGTGGGATCAGGGAGTATTTTTGTATTTTTAGATTACCTTTCAAATGAGTGTAAATTTGTAAATTTGACCCGAAACCCTTCCACTTGAATTTCACCTGAGAATCGACACGTGTCCTTATTTTAAGAGTGACGGAGTTGTGGGATTTATTTGCAATTTTGTTTATTTTATGAACTAGGTGAAAAACTACAAAGTTGACCTAAGAATCTTCCTATTGAATTTGCTTGAAGCATCGACACATGTCTCGACGGGCCTCGAGTTTTCTTAGCATTTAGGACTCCATCGATCATTGTTGTAAAAGTGTATTATTAGCCTTATTTCCCTCTCCAATCCCATTTTGACACATATTCCTTTTCAAGAGTGGGGTCAACTTCTCCTTTTGCATTATTTGACTTGAATATTCATGGGAATATTCATCGGGCTTTGGGGATAGGTTTGCAATTTGTAGTTATTATGTGAATTGTGTAATTTTGTAAACAAATCCCATTGTAGCACAGCCAATGGAAATATGCCATGTGTCTTCGGATGGTAGAGGAGAATATGAAATTTATAGTGAAGACTTAAGGGATGATATACAAGAGGGATTTACATTATTAAACATGATCAATTGTTAATTTTTTAATAGTGATCACTCAAGAATGACATGATTATCACAATCCTTGACCGAAAAGGAGGATTCTCATTTGATTCACAACTTAAACATGATATTTTATTATATTCAATAGGATTTCATTCTTCTAGTATACATGTTTTAAGGTTTGACTAAATAGTTATTAAAATTTTTGAAGACACACTCGGGACAAAAGGGTGACATTAAAATGAGCATGAACAAGAGAGTTTGGGTGACACGTATAAAAGGAATGGCCAACCTTGCTATTTTTTTTTCTTTCCTTTGACCAAGGTGAGAGGACCTACTTTGTAACCTTAAAATATAGAGGGGTGAATGGAGTCTTGGTTTCTTAACTCCTTAAAATTACGTAGGTTAGTCCTAGATGATCGTATATAATGAATGCAACATTTAACTCTAACAAGTTGTCACATTAAATAATGTAAATTTCAATATAACTAGACTCATGTTACTCTAGATAGATAAGATGCATTGTTGTTGCATTTTTCTAATAAAAGAACTTGAAATTAAAGGTTCCTTCTACTAATATTTGTAAATCAAAACAACAGAATGATCAACTAAGGATCTATATTGTGTGATAAAAACTAGATGTATGTTTGAATTTTTAGAGGTGGGGGATTATATGAAAATAGATATCCTAATGAAACTACTTGCAATACTCACTTAAATAATACAACATCCTGGATGAGGAAGAACACTTCATCAATTAATCACAGTTTCAACTTAAAGGAATATTTGCATTCATTGATACTCAATTAGTGAAAAGGTTCCACATAACCTTTAAAATACTTAGCACAAAGGATTATGCAAATATTTCAATGAAGTATTTCTTGCTTCTGATTTCATACACTTAAGATTCACTCAAAAGATTACAAAATTCCATCAAAAATGATTTCAATAAGGATTTTATAATTCCATTCAATATTGTAAAGTAAGTACTCACAACACAATATTGAACAAATAACCAAATCTTAATCACTAAGGATAGATCCAATGTAATTCAGAGAAGTAAGAAATACAAAATTGTGAGAGAAAATGTAACCGATTAACCAAATTTTCAACATAAAAAGAACAAAATATGTAAGCCAAGCTCATAATCAGAGATTTTTCATTAATATCTACCAAAATTTTGATAAGGGAACATGAAAACTAATGATCTCAATTTTTTTAATGGTTATACATTGTAACCATCTTAACATTAGAATTGAAAGAGTAAAAACTTATAATGTATTTCTTCAAGAAAATTGTGTAGTGTCACAACAAGATATTTCAAATTTTCCTTTTGCAAAATCTTAAGAAAAAACCCCCTTTGTATGAGGACATACCCATCATACTTATACAAATTTTGATCGATTCATTTGATTTAATTTCCCCAAAATCATTTAAAAGGATTGTTTGAAATTTAATTTATGTAATTCAAAATATTTCCAAAGTTAAGGAAATATATTTTAACCAAAAAGATTCCTTCCTGCTTTTGATTGGGTTGGGTGAAGAAGGAACAACATTACGACACATGGAAGGAATGGAAAGGATATTCCTATGTTTTTAAAAACTTTTATTCTCTGCACGGTAAACTACATTTTGTTTGATAAAATATTCATTCTATAATGTATCACCATGAGGGTGAGTTTGTTTTGATTTCTCCTTTATTTTTTTGGGTCCACTCTAGTTTGCTGATTTACCAAACTACCTCTCACCCCTGTGCTTGTAAGCATAAAAATTTTCAATCATTTGCATGATAATTTCCTCATCGTTCCCCAAATGGTAGTGGAAGACTATTTCCTATTTCGTACTGTGTCATTAAGTCCTGCAGAAATAATTCTTTCTTTCTTTATCCTCCTTGATAGTTTATTAATTTTTGATTCAATTTGTGCCCATTTCTCGCATGGTAGATGTCTTGAAAACCCTTGGCTCCAAAGGTTGACCTAGTGCTTAATCCCTAAAAATTCTAATTAAATTCTCCATATTATCCATTTTGATCCTTTCTCCACTATCCATCCCAATTAATTTTTCTATCAGAAAATGGAGGCCACCGATATACTCCATTGTTTTGTCTCTTAACTCATCAAGTATTTCAACATATTTCATCAGAATCTCCACTCTTACTTTTGCAACTTCGTAGTATTCTTGTTGATTTCCTATAGACTTGAGAGATACAATTCCTTCCTTAACAACCAATTCATCACCTAATTCCTTGATAACTTCCATTTTTGGCAGCATATCAGTCCACATTAATTTCTCAGCCTCACATTTATCTGTTAGTGCCTTGGTTGTTTCTACTTTTTCAAAAATATGGGAATAACATTTCATAGATTCCTTAATTATTTCTTCACCTCTAGTGACCAAATCATTTTCCCATTGAATGGTGGCCTCCTCTCTTTATTTTAGGTCACTAACTCTCCTGATATCATTGTTGATAATATTAAATATTCCAACCTCCCATTCCTTGTGAGTTCTAGTCAATTTTCTAACAAAGGTGGATAATGCTTCATTCTTGGCATTTAAATCCTTCTTGGTTTCTTTAAAATGATCAATACTTTGGAGCACTCCTACTAACAAATAAAAATCATGTTTCATTTCTTTAGTAGAAGGCTTACCTAATGAGATACTAGGAGACCTTAAAATCAGACAGGGATGCTTCTTCCTAGGGCACATCAGTTTTAGGAGCTGAAACATCTATGAATCTTTCTCCTTTCTTATTCAGATTCACCCTGGAAATAACTCTTCCCTTTTGGGTGGTCTTTCTAGATTGAGGAGAGTTGTGCTTTGTAAATTATCATTATTCAACTATGTCTCCATCTTTTTCTTCTTTGGTAAAACACTATCTATCCAATCCATTATGGGAGAATCACATTGAGCAAGTGATTGTAAAACTATAGTTACAAGAATGATCGCTAGGGTTGTGGAAGATGAATACATCATAGAAATACCTTCGGAGCTACATACATTGGTTATTCTTTCATACCTGGTTCTATAAGACCATGTTGATCCTCAATTCTATCCATAGACTTAGATAGGTCTCTTACTTCTTCAACTACCAGGGGTTGTTGGTCATGAAATTATTTTACTTCATGTACCAAGTCCTCACCTATTTTCTTCTTGGGAGTAGGGACCATCTCATAAATTTCCTAGGGAATAACTTCGATTGTGCTAATCTTGGTTTCAATAATTTCGTAAGGACCTCGTTTCCTAAGGTTTTGTGTAACTATAACACCCAAGTTTCTTCTTGTGATATTTGTACTTGTAATCCTCTTTATGAGGTTGTACTTCATGTTTAATAGTTTTCTCCTCTTCCTCCGCCACATTACTTAGAATTTTCTCTAGGGTGATATCATTATGTTGTTGTGGAAGATTCAATACATTAGGCTTATGATCATCCATAATGGGTAAAACAAGTGGAGATATTGGAATAGAAAGTGTTAACATGATAGGTACTAGTTTCTCAATGAGTAGATTTATAGGAGACTAGGTGATAGTAGATGAAAAGACAGGGACATCAAAAACTACCGACTATTTAGTTTTCTCACCTCCTCTAAATCAACCCACTTAGACACCTTAGTTTACTTTCTTCTCTGAAGGTGGACTTGTTCCTCCTCGTCTAATTCTTACATAATAGTCTGTGATGTCTGAATTTAACAAGGTGCTTCAGAAAAAATTCCTTCATTAGGCTTCTTGGGATTGGATTCCATCATTTTTCTTGTTTCCTTTTGATCCGAAATGTATGCTATAATAACCTATAAGGGGGTAGTTTGAAAAATAGGGGCCTCAACCATACCTCACTAAAGAATTTCTTCAGTTATTCTTGTTGTTTTAGGAAGGGAAGTCTAGTTATATTAGCTTGGGCACTTACATCATCCATTACTAGCGTGGATTCTAACTTCTTAAAAGGAATCTTAATATTCTATCTCCATGAAACATCCCTAGTGGCGCAGATCTTATTAAATGGGGGAAGGACATAATAAACAAGATTACTATCCCTATACTCCCTTAATACTAGGGTATTTTGGTAACTTACATCCACTCCATTTGAGAATAACCACTTTAAGCAAAGTTAAAAATATTTGTGATTCTATCCCGATTATATTTTTCTCACTAGCATCCTAATTGGTCAAGTGAAAGGGATGAGAGGAAATATCATCCTAGATGTAATATTCACTAATCACATTACCATCATCTTCTAACCCTTCAAGGGTTTGGATAACCCAAAAATCAATCATATGGGATAATGTCATTCTTGAATGTTCTCTTCATCTAACTTCCCTCTCATCTTCACAATTCATCCAGAAATATTCATAATGAGGTTTATGCTCTATCTGAGTGGGTGCAATACTATGTAAAATATGATTTATATCATAATGCTTCATTTCCTCAAATTTATCCAACATGCATCTGTTCATTTCTCCTTCTAATGTTTTTGATTTTTGGATATTTAGGAAAGTGTAATTCCCGATGATTATGGGGAACTTGATAAGGGATGTTAGATGTTTTTGGTGATGATCTAGTGTACTGATAATAATTTCTGAACCAATTCCATAAGTGCTCACACATCTGGGAGAAGATAACAGTTCTTATCAAAACTGATAACCTCGATATATGAATAGGTTTCAAATTGTATGAAATAACATCCATATTGAATAGTGGCTCTCTTGGAATCGAGGAAAATATCTTAGTATCGCCATCGTGGTGGTATAAAAAATTATGGGTGAAAAGAAGTGATTAGAAATATTTATGTAATGTATTTCATATTTTTCAGCTTAATCGATAGAAACATCATACGCCCAAGCGCCGCTTAAGATCACCATCCATCAATAATTCTGGAAAAACTATGAAAATCAATGTTATAAACCAAGTAAGAAGTCATGAAAAATTCTACCATGCTAGCCTTTTCTCCTCTTACAATCTGAGCAACTCCCATCATTTGTTCATGAATGTGGTTACTTATTATCTCAACCCAAGGGAGAGGATTTTTTTGTGAGTATTACTTGAATGAACTGAAACATCCATTCCTAGAAAAAAGTAGTAGATTCTATACCCATTACTCGGTTCAATAATATAATCACATCTTCAACTTCATCAATGAATTCATTTCTATTTAACTTATTTTTGTTATGGGAGTGGAAGTTTACAGATTGGTCAACCAATGAGTGTTCATAAAATTTGTCCATTTATTTGAATGCAAGTTCTAGAACTCATACATTGAATCCTTAGTAATAGCCCCTTCTTCCCTTGTGGGAGGAAAACCCAACATTCTATCAAACACACGTTCTGGAAAGATAAAACCAAATCCCCCTTCCCGTCCTAAACTTCTGTAGTTATATGATTATAGTGTTGAGAACACACCCATTTAATCTTTCAAAGCATGGCATATCGGGAGGGAAAGTTTTAACGATGTCAATACACCTATTAGATACATGGGCCATGGAGTCACTTCTTTTAGGATTGGAAGATGGAAGGTCAAAATATGTATTTCTCGTCTTGAGGGGAATGAATATTGGAACCTATTTTTAGGGACAACATATGAAACTTCATGATTCCAACATAGTTTTACTCAAGCCTCTTCTTACTAAAAACTATACCTTTTAAACTGATCCTCAAAATATCATAGAAAATATGGGAACTGATGTACTTACCTTTAACAAAACTCGATTTCTGCTAGGAAATTAAATGAAAAGCATTGTAACTAGATTATGATCCTTGAAGCTACCTCTTGTTTCAACTTTATTTCAATGCCTCTTGAATATCCTTCAGAATATCAAACCTTTTAAGTATTGGTAGGATATTTATAACAAGTTATCACATTAATTTCTTATGGATTCATGCATTGATACCAAAGATTGCATTCGTGGGGAATTTTTATAATTCTTAGCTTTTGCCTCTTTTCAACCGTTGTAATATTTTATGTCCTATCATCCACGTATATGCATTACATGATTTATCCACATTAATGGCCTACTCCCGTATGGATAGTTCATTAATGAGCTCTTTTAAGTTGTTAATGGGGTTCAATGAGAATTTTGTAAAATGATCTACACACTGCCTTTGTAATATACAAGATGCATTTCTTTCTCCTTTTTCATGTATGTAATATGTTTATTCGTATACCTAATTTTTTGGGCCTCGGGTTTGTGTTTTACCAATTATATGTCTCAGAGAAGCATGAGACTTTGTTCCTTTTTTTCTGTCTTCCCAACTTGTTGTTTTCACACATTTTTTCATAAGGAATTCAAGCCCATGAATCAGCTTGTACTTTTATCCTCGTTATGTTCTCATTTATCTGTTGTAATCCGATCCTTAGATAATTATTTATTAATAAATTTGGGATCAAAATACATCCTTTAGCTATCAAAATTCTATCATATCCATTAGCGACACAAAGCTTCAAATTCATCTCGCGGTAAAAATTCTTGTGTCTCATTGTTTTGTCAAGAACAAAAATAATCCTGACTCTGCTTAGGAATACAAAATGGATAAACAATAATAAAATCTCTTCAAGGTATCCTCATTTGATATCCAAATAAAAACCGAATGATAAAAGAAATTAATTTAGGTATGGATCATGGCCAATAACATGGAATATGAAAAATTTCCATGATTTAATAGGACAAAATATGAGTACCAACACTAACCATGTAAGTACATCACACACATCGGCAACTAAACACACATTTCTTCCTAGGTTCGCTCTCATCACTTACACTTTTTCATTTTTAGTTTCCATACTCTATCATTTTTTGTCACTCCATGCTTTGTGTAGTCTTTTAGCACATTTCTTCATCACTCTATATGGATTATCGGTACACATCTCTATCTACTTTATGTTCGAGCTTTCCACTCACCAACATAAAGTGGGGAAAATGTAGTCAAAAACCCACACACTTTAGACATATTTTAGTCTTGTTCTCATACTAATACTATTCATATGGTTTTTGAGTGAAGAAATTACTAATTAACCTTCATCTTTTGGCCATTTTAATATACTTTTTGTCATTACATCGACCTACCACATATGCATGACCATTCTATTTATATCATTTCATGATATTTTTCATTTCGATGGGGCACCAGGGCTAGTAATGGGGCACCGAAAGGCACCTTGGTCCCAATCGGGGCACCCCAATCCTTTTTCCACTTTCCCACCACTTTTTGGGCACTTTCTAGCCATTTGAACATTTCATATTTCTTTTGGTTGGCCTCTTCGGGGTTAATTATGAAATTAGATCAAGAGAAATATATAAATATAAAGTTATGAGACCATAATGAGGGACCAACCACTAGTCACTACTATCATCATCTAAGGTTGTATCCATCAAAGGATCCATTTGCATCCATATAGCTCCATCACCAAGCACAAGGTGGTTTATCTACATCGAGACAAGAATAAGAGGGAAGTTTATTCTATTCCACCCACCATTCTATTACATTTTCTACACATAGTTATTGCTCTCTACTTTCACAAAGTGCGATTGGCACAAGAGCACCTAGGGAATGATTACACAAAATTGCACATATAACTACATCGGGTCTAAGTTGTAGTGTAGTATTTAGTTAGTAAGTCCATGATTGTGGCAACTAAGGTTTGTCCTACCCCTTCATTTGCATTTTTCTTTTTTAGGGTTTGATGTTTGTCTTTGTGTTTTTCAAGTCTTATCTTCATCCCTAATTGGTAGCAACATTTAGCACAAGTTTAGAGGCATTAGTGTGATAGGGAGTGAAGGTTTCATATGATTTAGTGATATTATAAATTTGGATTTTGGACATCCTACATAGACAGTGCAGTGCCTGGAACTCATACTAGGACACCCAAAGATGTCCTAATCCTCTCCCTGTGCACCCTAGTCCACTCAAATTGTTTAGATCTTCAAGTTTCTATACATCGACACAATTTTTTTCTCCTTTTGTTTCTCCACTTAGCTCTATGGCATAGTCCATCAAGTTTGTCGAATTAGCTAAGCTCCTTCCAACCCTTATTTGCATATTAGGGTTTCTATTTTAATTAGTCTAGTTGTTTGGGTCACTTTCTACATTTATTTACTACTTTTATTTATTGTTATTTACTAATGTTCCTAGTTAGATTAACTACCATTCATCCACATTTTATTTAATCAAATGAGTCTATGCAAACTTTTCTTGCCTTCTAGAGGGGTTAAATTAATCAATTATCATTCTCACTCCCACAAATGGAACTAATCAAATTATTTTCCCATTGATGTGCTAAACATATCTCATCCACACTCCAAATTTAGTCCTTTCAAATGTTTGATGAATCTTTTACCATGGACCATAAACTTGAATTGTGAGCCCTTCAAGAAGGAAAACTCAAAATTAGACCAAAAATAACTAAATCAAAATTTTCATCCAAGTGATCCTCCATTCCAGATAAATATAAATCATAATCTAATGTCATATTCATCAAATCTACCTCTAAGGAATGTTTGACAATCGAACACCCTTGGCCTCAATGTAGTTATAACCCCCATTGGAGATACTTACAATGTGGTTTTTGAAAAATTCTCGTTTCTAACATGATCTCTCTTTCACCCATTTTTCTAATCAAAACATCTATTTCTAATCCCTTTCGGTATAGGGATGATGACTATTATAAATATCACGAGTTAAGGGTCATGAAATTGAAAGGTTTCATTCTTTCTCGTAATGTCCTTCAAGATCTAATTGATAAGGGTGAACTACATCTAGACAACCCCAATGCACCCAAAAATCATAACCTTGATGTCTTCAAACAACCCTTCTTGAATCATTCCCCATCAAGCATTAAACCCCAAGCTAAAAACATATAAGTTCATCACACTATAATAACCATTAATAAGACATTTCCTATCACTAAATCCATGCCCACACCTTCTAATAACACCCCTAAATCTACGTCGACAAACAACCAAAAACATCCCCATAATCCGTTATCTAAAATAAATATTTTGCATTTATATCTACCACCTCTTCACCCAGCCCTTCTAAGGACTCTTCACAAGAACCTCAAAAGCAACTAGACATCCATATCATGAAAATCTCCTATGATGAATTTTTTTCCTATTATTATTGCCCCCGTATCCTTCAAAAACTTATGCCACCACCATGTAAAAAATTCATTAGTATAAACATTCAAATACACTTATACGAAGATCAAAACACCATCCCTCTATCCTAAGGCCACATACCTCATCTAAACAACCTATCACCATCTCACAACAAGCAATTACTCTTCAAAAATAACTAAAAACCCACACCAAAAATGCCTTCTATATTCACCAAAACAAATGAGCCATCATCACCTTTGACATCCACATGAAAATGACACTATGTAAAAAATCTAGAAACAATGCTTCAATAAACACTCATAGTACTTCCTCCTCTTAAGCCATCTAGATTTTAGGGTTAGAAAAATTCTTAGTATAATTTTGAATCTTTCGTGATTACCATCTCGACACCTGTAACACTCTATAGAAGACTCTGTAAATATTTCCATGCAATTTTTAAGAAACTTGAAATTAGAGGTATTCTTTTAGTCAAGTTACTTGAATCAAATAAATCCCATCCAACATCTATATCCACCACTAATGAGAAATATTTAAGTAAAATTCTCACCCATCAAGTGGATGTCGTTGACATTACTACCTAAAAATGTACTCACGAATCCATTCCTTCATAATGAGAATAAACCCAATATGTTTATCACCATCCCGCCACCTCCGTAACTTACCTCGTCCTCATCCAAAGATAAATATAAAGATTCATATTTCTCTCACCCCTAAGATAACATCACAATCCAAGAGTAAAATATCCATTCTTACTGATCTTCCTCATTCAACTACAAGTATAGAAGGTTGTAATAAAAATTACACAAAACTCCCGTTAAAATGTCATTTTATAAGTCGTTGCTCCAAATATCACCATCTAAATGTTACTTTATAAGTTGGCTCAAGCTGGTACAAAAAGATGCTACAGGAGATAAATAGCACTTTTTTGGCTTTGGTTCCTAAGAATCATGATCCTATAGAGTTTAAAAATTTTAGGCCCATAAGTCTTTGCAACTGTGTTTATAAAATGTGCTCAAAACTTTTGGCCTTAAGAATCCAGGTTGTGCTACCTTCAATTATCTCTAATTAGCAAGGAGATTTTGTTATGGGTAGATAGATTCAAGATGGAATCGTCACCATATAGGAGACCCTCCACTCTATGAAATAGAACAAGAAAGAAGCTATGTTCATTAAGCTAGATATGGAAAAATCCTATGACAGAGTCTCTTGGTCTTTCCTTCTGAAGATTCTCTCAAGATTTGGATTTGGTGAGGATTTTAAGGAGATGATTCTATCTTGTATTTCCACTACCAAGTTCTCGGTCCTAGTTAATGGGACTCCTTGTGGTTATTTTAACAGCATGCATGGTTTAAGACAAGGTGATCCTATCTCACCCTTTCTCTTCATTATTTTGGCCAAAACCCTAAGTAGAACTCTTAATAAGGCTACCATGGAGGGCAGAATCAAAGGTATCTCCCCTACTATAAACTATCAGAGGGTTTATCATCAACATTTTTTTGATGATACCATGTTGATTGGAGTTTCTTCGTCCCGAGGCTAGAGAATTCAAGCAGTTAATGATGGATTATGAGGAAGCTTTGGATCAATTGATAAACTATGGGAAAAGCTCTGTCTTCTTTATCAATACCCCTAAAAGAAGAAGCATCAAAATTGCTGGTATTCTTGGTTTCCCCTCTAAAACCCTCCCAACCAGATACCTTGGTATGCTTATAGGGATGGAAAAACTAAAGAATGTTGAATGGAATTTCTTAATTGATAGATTTATGAAGAAACTTGAAGGGTGGAAAGGATCACTTCTATCTCAAGTGGGAAAAGCTTTCCTTCTTAAATGCTCTATACAAAATTTACTGGTTTATATGATGTGTATCTATAGATTAGCCTCGATATTAATGCAAATTTGGAGAGCATACAAAAATATTTCTATGGAGTGGAACTGAATCAAAAGACAAAATTCCTCTAATTTCCTAGGATAAGGTTTGTTTCCCCAAAAAATTTGGTGGCCTTGGTATTAGAGATTGGACTAAAATGAATAAAGCTTTGCTAGCTAAAATGAGTTCACAGCATCGTTAAAGGAAGATAATTTCGGAATAGCATCATAAGATGTAAATACTGGCCTAACCTATTTGCTAATGAATGGTGCTTTTGTACCTAGAACTCTAATGCTTCTTCATGCTTCTGGAAGTCCTTAAATTGGGCTAAACATGTGTTATCTGAAGGATGCAAATGGCTTGTTGGAAATGGATGCACCATTAACTTCTAGGAGGACAACTGGATGGAGAATTTTCCTCTCAAGACTATTTTCCCTACTATCTATAGAGACTCTATGTCCAAATATGGGACTAAGGTTAGAGATTACTTCAATTTGGATGATCCTTTGGGACATAGTGGAAAACCATATCTTTGGATCATTCTAACAACTTAGAGATCTCTTCTATTAACAACAAATTAAGAGGAGTTATTATTAATAGAGAGAATCTGTTGAAGATAGCTTATATTGGTCTAAGGAAGAAAATGGTATTTTCTTGGTCAAAAGTGCCTACCGCTCTTTCTTTCATGAGGAGGAGATAGGTGATAATTTTAATTGGGGAAGCATATGGATCAAAGAATTAATCCCCAAGATTAATATGTTTTGGTGGTTGGTTATCCATGATAAGATTCTAACTGTTGGCAATTTGAACAAGAGAAATTTCCACATGGTTAATAGATGTGTTTTGTGTGAATATGATTGTGAAGACACCTCACACCTATTCCTTAACTGTCCCTTTCTTGTTTCAGTTAGGGAAACCATCCTTAACATCTTTGATGTCAACTGGGTCTTCCTGGACTCCATAAAATTGTTGTGGATCCAATGGACTAGTCCTTTTAAGAGCCAAGGTCTGAAGTTCTTATGGATTTTCTCTATAATACATTTGGCTTGGGAAATATGGAAGGAAATAAATAGAAGAATATTTAAAGGCAAAAAAGAATCCCATGTCAAAATTGGAGCCCATTGTGTGAGATCCATCCTTGCTAACTTCTCTATCTTGAACTCCCAAAATAAGTCTTTCTCTCAGCATGAATCTTGTTTCTCCTTGAAGTGGGGTCTGGGACCTACCCTTAGGCCTCCTAGTCTAAAACCTATACTAAATGGGTGAGTCAAACTTAGCAAGTAATGTTTAAAATTAAACTTCGATGGTGCTTCCAAGGAAATCCTAGTTGTCTTTGGTTTTGGTGGGGTCTTTCATGATTCTGAAGGAAGTTTTATTCTTGGATACTTCTACAACTTGGGCACTCAAACTAATAATGTTACTGAAGCTGTTGGGGTCTTTTGGGGTCTATCTATAGCTCTTCAACAAAAAAATGTTAACATGGAAGTGGAAGGCAACTCCTCGAACATAATTAACAACATAAAAAGAAAGGTACAATCTCTATTGCCAATTTTAACTCTATTAAGAGTATTAAGAAAATGGCCCATTCTTTTAATTTTATCTCCTTCAAACATGTGTATAGGGAAGAAAATGCCATGGTGGATTTCTTTGCTAATATGGGGGTTAATGGGCATGATTTGACACTTTTGAGGAAGGTGGAAATTCTTAATCCCAAGGTGTGGGCACACTTATTAAAAGACACTAATGCTCATGTATAAGGTATCTTCATGGGATGTCTATCCTATCATGATCCTTTGTTGTATGATGAATTTGCATTTATTTCTTAATTATGAGAAGATCAGGTTTGTGATTTACACATATTTTTAGAGAAATCTATCTGGCAGCCGCTACTGTAGAATCATTTTGTGGTGTGATAGTAAGCTCTCGGCTCTTTGGTTTCTGAGTCATTTTGTGGAGAGGCCTTTTTTTTTAGTGGAATGGGTGGGGATCTCATCAGAGTGAACCTATTGACCTCACCTGGGGTCACTCCCGAAGCTATGCCCCTATTTGATAGCAAGGGTTTTACCCCCTTTCTGAAAATATTTGAAGGGAACTACGAGAATCTCAGAAAATACTTTACTAACGCATGGAAAGTGACCAAAAAAGGTGTTATTATTGAGATGAAGGGGATCGGTTTGGAGATCACTGTGGATTCAATGGATAAATTTATGGGCATTCCGACGGTGGGGAGGGAGGTCTACAAACCGAAGAAGGAATCCTCTGAAGAACTGAATCTGTTTCTTAAAGGTAATGAGAATCTCACCTCCCATTTTGTTGGCTACCTTAGAATGTCTTTACCTAATCCATATGATGAGGTGGCTCTCACCTTAATTCAATTCTTAACCTTGGAAGGCCGCCACAAATGTATTTATGCTTACCACCTCCCAATGCTAAACCATTTTAGACGGGGGAAAGATTTTAGTTTTCCCTATTTCTTGTATCATTCTCTGTGTGCCTCTATTTTGTAGTTTAAAATGCATAGGATCTTTGTCCCTCTCCACCAGGGCTTTATCCTTTCCCTTGTCAAAAGGGTGGCCCTGGACATTGACAAAATTGGTGCCCTCAAGCTGGCTTTGGAAGCTTATGTGGATGGTTCGGGGTCTGAATCGGAGGAGGAGGATTCGAGCGATGATGAAGATTCTCTAGATGGTGACATAGAAGAGGATGAGGTGGAGGTGGTCGTGGCCCAAAACCTAAAGGATCTTAAATCTAAGTAGATCCCAAGCACTGAGCTGAACACTAAGGGTGAGTCTAGAAAATAGGGTGCCTCGACTCCTATAAACACTCAATTGGAACAACACTATGAGGCTATGGGTCATGTCACCTGATCAAAGGGGAAAATCACTTGGCCAAGATGGTGGCTGATATCGATGAGCTCAAGGGGGACATGCGGCTCACTAAGAGCTCGGTCTAGTTTCTTTTAATGATTGGCACAAGATGAAGGAGCAGGTGCGGGAAGTAGATATCAATGGGCGGTGGTGGAAAGATTGAGATCCTAAAGGCCAACTTTGGGGCCATAACTAGGGAAATGGATCAGGTTAAAGCTATCCTCCATAGCTATATGGAATGGAGCATTGTGACTATTATGTCGACCCTGCAACACCTTCAAACTCTGGGGTAGCTTTCCAATTATTATTGTGTTGTGGATAGTCAATAAAGGAAATAGAAGGTGACCCCAGCTGGTTTAGACCTGGGCTCTTTGGCTATTAATATTGATGCTCTTTCAAAATAATGGGCTAAGGTGTTGGAGGGGATTGAAAAATCCTGCAAATGACTCTGGTGTGGGGTGTTCTATTTTTTCACTATCTCTGTCTATGGTTGTTAGTTCCCTCGATGTTGTTAGTTTCACTATGGTTTTTTGTTGCTGTTAGTATCACTATATGGGCTCCTTAGTGCTCTTATTACTATGAACTTTTATACTATGGTTTTTTGATTTTATTATAATTTACTTTATCTTCTCTCATGTATATTTCTTGATATATGGGGTAGGGCCCCTAAACCTCTTTTTACCACTAATAAAAAAACATCACCATCACATAAAAATATATGATTGAATCCTTTCAATCTATATCAAGACCCACATACGACCCCAATTCTTTCACAAACTTTATAGGTTCTCTTAAAGCATCTTCCACCATCTCTTTTGAGTCTTTTGAAATACCATCACTTTGCCCAGAGGATCATGAATTTCCTCTCTTCATCACTTTGCTCAAATCAATGATTTCCTTGTCAAAAGGGTCATGATTGATGGGGCGATGCTATCAACATTATCTCATCCAAAAATTTCAATCAATTTAGATTACCAAATAATGATTTTTTTTTAAGTAATGTTCCCTGTTCTAAATATGTAATTTAGAACACACATTCCAAAACAATCATTCTTATAATAGATAACCATATGCAGCTGTAATGACTCGGTAACCTACCGATCTATTCATTTCATGACTCGGTAAACTACCGATCTATTCATGTTTAACTCTAAGTATTGAATACTTTTCTGTATACTACGTATACTAGGTTCTCTTACCCTATTCTAGGTATTTGAGTGATTTGTCTAAGGAACCTAATTGAATAGTTGTTACAATATTCATCTGCATCACGATCCTTAGACTAGGTGATATAGGACAACGCAATCAGCAACTTGCGATACTTTGGCCAAATATTTTAACATACTATTTGTATTACTTATTCCTTGATGGCATACTTGTCAATCCAGAATACGTCCTTCACCCCACTCTATTGTTATCTAGAATGTCCTTTATTGACTTTCGTCAGTCCTCTTGCCCAAGGTTTATCCCTAGTTCTAGTTAACATCATAGGTTAGGATAGGAAGGAGCTCATAAAGGCTTAGGATAGATTGGCATACTGGGTCAACCTAAGTCAACCCCGTGTGCCAAGATACCCTGAGTCTTAGAGGGATTCTTTGTATCACAACTATGCTACCACCCAGTCCTAGAGATAAACTAAGTTCAAGTCCAAAAGTGCATAGATCTAGATGATCAATGTAGAAGGATGTTGCCACATGTCAACTACAGTGTTGTATCCTCGAGAAGATCCTAATATTCTCAAAGGTACAACTCTGTAGTTGGCATGTGCCAACATCCTACAGAACAGCCTCATCGAGATATACATATCCTTAGGATATTATTAAAGTTAAATTAATTTGGATTCTTAAAGGCATATTTCTAAAACCCTACCTAGATTCTAATCCAACTCTCCCTAAGTTATTTTTCAAATCAGGTTCCATTAATCTCTAAAAATTTCCTTAACACAAGATTGCTTTTGATGTTTGTTATCTTTGGATTTCAATAAATTATCATGAAGAAAGGACAACAACTCCTTAAGTTTCATTCAATGTGACTTAACTATTAGAGGAAGGGTAATAACCAAGATGTTGTAACTTAGTAGACTTTATTAAATAAAGTATTATGAATATATAAAGATCATATCTTCCTTCTTGTTTTTTTTTATAAGAGAGGAGAAACTTCTCTTCGTAGTTAAGTTCATAGGGTTTACTCACCCATTATACCCTTATAATTTTTATAAGGTTCATTGCATTTACATAAGATATCTTAATGATATGAGTTGTTTAGATAAATTCATTGTATTTCTACAACTTACTAAGTTGCATCAAAATTAGGAATTACCCTAATCCCATTTTTCCTACTTATACAAGAACACTCATTTAAACATATAGATAATATGAAGAACGTCAACATAATAGAATTCTATTTCTTTTACAAAAACAAGTTATTTTACATAATCCATGAAAGTAAATTCTCATTCTTCATTTACTTTTCAAAGTGTATACATTTACAACTTATGCATTAAAAACATACTACATGATAAAAGTGACATTCAAAAGAGAATAACTTTTCTTTTTCAATACAACTTAAGAACAAATTAGAATTCTTCTCAAGAATCAACATAGATCAGCCAATGCATCATATAAGTTTTTGCCTTCTCTTATCACTTATGAATTCCATCTGCAAAAATTGCTAGCATGGGTCAGTTCAATGAACTGAGCATGATAAGCACTAAGCCTTAAAATGAAGTGCATTCCACTAATTGTTCCAATAAAAACAACCCTTGCTTTAATGAACAACAAGTAATTCATACTCCCAAGCATAAGTAATACCAATAAAAAGAAGAGCAATACTAAATAGATTTTAACACAAAGAGGAACAAGATATAATCTATAATACCTATCCTATAAGTTAAAGTATAATTGATTTCATCAAATATCTTTACCAAACAACAAAAACATAATATATCATTGTTTCCAATTTTACCAAATAAAGTACAACACATATCTTTACTATAAGATACAGAAGTGTTTACAACATATTCCCTTTTGGATATTTCCACTAACTTTCAAGTAAAGAAGAAAAGAAAGTATTCCATTTCCAAAGTACATAATCATCAAAAGGTTGAAACTAGTGTATACCATGATTTAAATTGTCCCTTTAAAGTAACACTACTTTAAAATTTAATAGTATATACTATATTCATCAAACAGATCCATATGAAAGAATTACAAGGAGAAGTGGTGGTTTAACAGTCATCTAAAGGCTACAATTTCATTTGCCAACCTAACCCCAATTTCATTCCACTTCATTTCCATCAAGGAAAAGTATACAAAACTAATAATCACTGATTTCCTTTTTCAATAAGAACAAAAATCAGGAGGTTCCAATCAATGAACTTAACCCAACTGCATTTTAGAAGGAGTCTTACTAGAATATGATCCCAAACTATAATCATTTCTTTCACATAATAAAACAGTTTTACCTTCTCACATTCATACAATTAAAATTCATTCAAGAGTTCCAAGAAAGGAGGACAATGATCATTTCAAGGAAAGAGAGTACTAAAACTATCTTCCTTTCTAAACCATCCCATTACAATGCATGAATTTCTACTTTCCGTTAGAAACAATATAACAGTAAAGCTCATACACAGTCCACGAACAATAAGCTTCATAGAGTATTTCTCTAAAGGTCTAACATTCTCCCATTGGACCAGAACAGTCATGGATAAGAAGAAATCATGTTAACAATTTCCCAATCATAGAACCCTATACAATCAACAGTGTAGTTCAAACACATTCGCAATCGAGTTTAGATCGCAAACAATCTTCCAAGACATAACATACATTTATTAGACCCAACAAGAGGTAAGAATCTGAGTAATTACTAACACTCAAGACTTCCCAATAGTTCGGAAAAGTAGGACCATCTCAACGGTATGCCAATGCATCACTACCAGAACTATAAATTGGGTTTCCAACAAAAGACAATATCAAACATCAAAAGAATAATATGTATAGTCTAGGACTCGTTTACAATTCTAGGCACAATGCCAAGCATAAACGTCATTGAAGGATCAAGAACCATTCAAATACATGTAACCAAGTTAGGGTAACTACATGTTCCCTTAATAGTTTACTAAATAATCAAAAGACCATAATACCTGAACCAACACAATGTTCAGGTTTCTATTTCCATTAAGAACATCAAGTAATAAATGGTGTGTACAGTGAAGGATCTCAATATCACAAGCACAAACACATAATACGCCAGCACTGTAAGACTAGACCGAGTGCAATGAAACTATTTACATACAGTTCAGAGTAAGAAGAAATGCTTCTATTCTCCATCAACATCCTTTCAACCCTATTTCAAACTCGAACAGAATGTAAGATGCTTGACAGAGCTCAGACTAGATGACTCACAAGTTGGGTTCATAAGAATCTCCAAAAACCATTAATGTAGTCATAAGAACAAGATTCCACAAGCACCATGCCAAAGTGACTTTGAGTTACAAGTCAAGTTTACCCAAAATAATAACAAACACAAGTTCTAAAATCAATCAAGTTCATAGAATGAAATACAAACTAAACCATATACTACTTTTCCTATGCATGCAAGTTTCAATACTGTCCATGTTTTCGTGAGGAAAAAAAAATCAACTATAAATGGTTTTTCTAATGCATATGAACTTTAAATAACAATCCATGTTTTCACAAGGAGAAATACAAAAACTAGACTATATATAGTTTTTTCCATGCATGCAAACTTTTCTACCATCAAAGTTTCCACAAGGTAAAATACAAAAACAACAAGACATATACAGGTTTATCTATAGTGCATGTGAAACTTGTTAACAGTCAATGATTTTCACAAGAAGAATACAACCCCAAATCATATACGGGTTTATTCACAGTCCATTTAACTATGGATCAAAATGCATGCTTCACAAACCCTGAGAATCTCAGTTATAGTCCACTTTACTAAACAAGTTTCCCAACTGAATCTCGTAATTGCATAAGAGTTTAATAAGACTGGAGTTCTTACCAGTTCGAAATCACAAGACAACAAGTTCACCCAACCATAATTTCAACAACAGGAAGAACTCAAAGTTCTTCTTAAAACTCAGCTAGTATTTTGCCATCAACAAAAGTGGTCGACCTAGACAACAATTTCCAATAACCAAGAAGCTAAGTGTTTCCAACTTTAGTTGAGCATGCATAGATCTTTTATGCAACACAATTTTTAACAGGATCATCAAAAACATGATTCGAAACCAAAATACAAGCATACAAATCCCATCAATCTATTTACCAGAAAAATGCATGAATGCACAAAGCTCATCAGAGAAAAGTTGTTTTAATGAAAACACTTAGAGGAAAGAATAGGATTTTAATAGTTAGGGCCTATCATGCATGATAGTGTCGCCAAAAAATTGAAAAAGACTTCCAGCTAAGCTCGCTTCTTCCCTTCTCCTCCATGAAAGATCAAAAAACAAAATACTTCTTCCACAATGCCTCATATACTCTCCATGAAACAAAAATAGATTTGAAACCTCCCAAAATAGCCATGCAGTGCAGTGTAAACTACTGGTTCAAAAAAAATAGAGCGCATGAAGAAAATCGAAACGCATGCAAAATGAAACAACCCACAAAAATCTCGTTGGCATGCCTACCAAAGCGGTTCGGGCTCATCATACAAGACAATCAATTGCATTAATTTCCAAATATCCCACTCAATCTTCCTTGCAACGCCTGCCAAGTCTGGCGAGTTCCAAATCAACAAAAGAATGAGTTTCCATTTTTAGTGATACTGACCACCTAGGCCTCCACCAACCAAACTAGCCCCTGCCAAAGTTAGTAGTCCGTAGGAATTAATAAACCTTATCACCTTCATAAATGCTTAGAAACCATCGCCAATGTACATGCGACCCTTTTAGTTCCCAATTCGCATCCATTAGTTTAGGATAGGTTAGATTGCTTAGGTTAGATCTTAGGTAGGATTTAAATTAGTACCTTAGGATGTAACACTAACCACTAACCTCCAACATAAGTCTTTAGCAATTAGGTTAGATAACTCCACATAGGTAAGTAATCAAAAATACAATAGCTTTTAGAAACTAGGTTAGATAACCAAATAACCTTGTAGTGTTAGGTTCTAGTTTTAATACTTAGCAACCCTTCTAACCTTTAGTATCAAGTTTAGGTTAGCAAAAAAATTATATCAAGTAACATAGCTTAGGTAGGAATACTTTCACCTAGCTTAGGGTTCGAAGTCAATCCTCAATAGGATCCGGATACCTTTCTCCTGTGTTGTGAACAGCTACATTCCCATCATTATCAGCAATGACCTGTCATGGTCGATCTTCAAGGACCCAAGCCATACAACCTACTGAATGGAAGTGCATTCACATAGAAGTCAAAGAACTTGCAACAATAAAAAGTTTAGTCAATGTGTAGCTTAACTCATGGAATGTCGATTTTACCATTCACTTCAATGGCATTATTAAAAACATTCCTTGGATCACTGAAATTGATCCAAGGATGAGTCGAAAAAAGACAAGTTTACAACTCTTAAACCAGATTGTAATTCACCTACCAGAACTGAAAAATGGATTCAGAGAAGTCATACTAGTTCGATCATAGGATCTTAAGAGTAGAAAAGACTTATCCATATCAAGCATGATTTCCAATAATCAGAAGAACATATCCATATAAGGAAAATCACATATCAACACTTGAATGTAAAGGAGGAAAATAACAATAGTTAAGGGTGTTACATGCTTCCCTCCTAAAAGAATCATCATCCCGATGATTACATCCTTTAACAAATTACATCAAGGATAGTCAATTCATTCACTTCTCTTATCCTAAGCCAAATATTTCAAAACCTTATAGTTCTAGAAATCAGTATTAAATAACTTTTTATTCAAATCAAGTAAATATCTACCCAAAACTAGCTTACTTAACGTCATTAAAGAATAAATTCATATAATTTTATCAGTCAATAGATTCAATTTTGTTCAAATAGATATGGAAAAGTAGTTTTCATATCCTCTAGATTTTCCCAAGTTACACTCTCCTTGTTAAACTGGTCCCATTGGACCTTACATTGACTTATTTCTCTATTTCTTAAATGCAACTGGTGAGTTTCAGCACTCGAATGGGCTTAACCATGATTATTCCTGGGTCTTGGACCTGCAAGGAATTCCAATTTAACACATGTGATAAATTTGAGACGTATTTCTTAAGAAAATAAATATGGAAAACATCATGCATTCGTGACAAAGTAGGTGGTAGTGTTAAACGATAAGCTACAGGGTTGATTACTTCAACTATTTCAAAAGGTCCCACGTATCGAGGTGATAACTTGGCAGCCTTGCCAAAAGTTATGGAACTCTTTTTCGGTTTAACCAAAAAAATTTTTTTCTCCAAGTTCAAATTTCCTGTCAACCACTTTAAGTCAGCATAACTCTTTTGCCTATCTCTGCTTGCTTCTTTCAAGTGTTCATGAATCATTTTAACTTGTTGTTCCATTTCCGTAAGGATTTCAGGTCCAATTACCTCTCTATCCTCAATGCTATCCCAACTAATAGGGTTCGCATTTCCTTCGTAAAGCACCTCAAAAGGTGCCATCTTAAGAGAAGCATGATATGTATTATTGTATGCAAATTCAACTAAGGGAAGGTACTCTTCCCATTTGTACTACTGATCCATACAGTACATCCGTAACATATCCTCCAAAACCTGATTCACCCTTCAGTCTGTCCATCCGTTTCCGGATGATACGCAGAACTGAAATTCAATTTAGTGCCAAGAGTTGTGTTAAGCATTTGCCAAAACCTTGATGTCATTCTAGGGTCTCTATCAGATATGATTAATTTAGGTACTCCATGTAATCTGAAAATTTTGTGTACAAATCTTTTAGCCAAAATAGGAGAATCATCCTTTAGATTTCTAGCAATAAAATGAGCTACTTTCATTAGTTTGTCAACTACTACCAAAATAACATCGTGTTTATTTCTTGACATAGGAAACCCTTGTACAAAATCCATGCTTATTACCTGCCATTTGTATTGCGGTATGCTATGAGGATATAGCAAACCAACTAGATGCATATGTTCCACTTTTACTCGTTGACATTCCAGACAATGAGTCATGAAATCTATAACATCCTTTTTCATTCCCTTCCAGAAATATTGTTGTTTTATATCAGCAAGCATTTTCGTAATGCCGGGTGTCGAGAAAGGAATTGTGAAACTCTATCAACAATTTCTTTCTCAAATCATTAAGTAAGGGTATGTATACTCTGTTTTCATATCGTAAGATTCCTTCATTATCAAAGTGAAAACCTTTATACCTTTCATCTCTTGGATCTACAGCAAGCACTTGTTTTTACTTGCTGAAAGTAAGAGTCAGATTCCATAGCACTTTTTACTTCATCCTTAAACTAAGTTCTTAGTGTTATAAGAGCAGAAATGTGCTTCCTATGACTTAGAGTGTCAGCCACTCTATTCTCTTTTCCTTTAATGTAACTTATGTCAAAATCATATTGAGACAAAAACTCTAACCACCTTCATTGTCTTGCATTTAGATTTGGCTGAGTAAAAATGTACTTCAGTCCAAGATGATCAGTTTTCAACTCAAATGGTTTACCAAGTAGATAATGCCTCCAAACTTGAAGTGCATGAACTATGGCAAGCAAGCTCTAAATCATGTGGAGCATAATTCAACTCATGTAACTTAAGTTTTCTACTTTCATAAGCTATGACATGATCATTTTGTAACAAAATACCTCCAAGACCCTCCCCAGATGCATCCGTTACAACCGTGAAGTCTCCATTAGGATCAGGTATAGCTAAAATAGGTGTTGAAGTCAACTGAATTTTCAAATTTTTAAAAGTAGATTCACATTTATCATCCCAGACAAATTTCTTATCCTTTTTCTACAATGAAGTTATTGGTGCAACCACCTTAGAAAAATCCTTAACAAATTTTCTATAATAACCTGTAAGGCCCATGAAGCTTCTAACTTCATGTACATTCTTAGGTGCAGAGCCACTCGACTATAGCCACAATTTTGGAAGGATCCACAACAATCCCATCTTTACTTATAACATGACCCAAATAGTGAACTTCAGTGTCATAGAAAGAACATTTGGACAACTTACCATATAACCGTCTTTTTCTCAAAATTTCTAAAACTATTTTCAAGTGTTCATGATGCTCCTCCACATTTTTAGAATATATGAGAATGTCATCCAAGAATACAAGCACAAACTTGTCCAAGTATTCTTGAAAGATATTATTCATTAAGTTCATAAAATGCAGGTGCATTCATTAATCCAAAGGGTAAAACCATGAATTCATAATGTCCATACCTTGTCCTAAAAGTCATTTTATGAATGTCCTCTTCCTTAATTCATAATTGGTGATATCCAGATCGAAGGTCTATCTTAGAATATACCGATGCTCCACACATCTGATCAAATAGGTCATCAATTCTAGGAAGTGGGTATCTATTCTTGATTGTTGCTTTGTTTAACATCCTGTAATCAATGCACAATCTGAGTGTTCCATCCTTCTTTTTCACAAAGATCATTGGTGCTCCCCAAGGTGAAACACTTGGTCTAATCAAACCCTTAGAAAAATTTCTTGTAATTGAGCCTTAAGCTCTACTAACTCTATGGTAGTCATTTGATAAGGTGCTTTAGAAATAGGTTCAGTACCTGGTTTGATTTCAATTGTGAAGTCAAACTCCCTTTTGGGTGGTAGTCCGGTAATTCTTTTAGAAACACATCACCAAAGTTCTATAACAATGGATAACGTTCCATGAAATCATTATTTCCTTCCGTAGATTCAGAAATATTTACTACATATAAGGTATAGCCCTTATTTTTGGCCTTTTTAAGTTGCATAGCTGACAATTTCCTAACTGAAATTTCTTGTTTTACACCCTGAATCTCTGTTATTTTCTATAGATCATCTAAACAACTAATATGTTTTTCAAAACAATCTACCTTTGCTTTATGATTTTCTAACCAATTTACACCTATGACTATATCATAAGATCCCAAAGGTGCTACATAGAGATCAACTTCTGTGGAAAAACTAGGTAAGTCAAGGATTGCTCCGAAAAGACACATACTAACTGTATGAACAAAATTATTACCATAATGTACAGTCCATGATTTATCCATTTTTCCAACTTTTCTTTTAAGTTTTGAAGCAAGTTTACTAGAAATAAAACATTCAGTTGCTCCAGTATCAAAAAGAATAGTTATAGGTATGCCAAATAACTTACCAGGAACTTCTATAGGTGTAACTTGCTTTTCAGCTTGCTTGTCAGCTACTGCAGCATGTATCTTGTGTTGCTGATTATGATCATCCTTCTTCAAAGGACATTGATTCATGTAATGATCTTTGCCATAGTTATAACAGCCTCCTACCGGTCCCTTTTTGGGCTTAGAATTATTTCCAGCCTTGAAGTTATCATTCTGACCTCCATAGGGTTTTCGCCCATTATTATTATTTCTAGAAAAATTGTTCCATGTATTACCAATAGTCTTATTCATTGTTTTTTTCTTATTATTATCAATTGGAAACTTACTTTTGTTACCAAAATTTTTCCATGGTCCTTTCTTAGGTGCAAGAGAAGCTGAAGAAGAGTTTGGAACTTTCTTCCATACTTCTTCTTTGTGAGCAGAAATAGCCTTTAACTTCTGTTCCTACCTTATGGATTTTTCAACAACCCCTTCCATAGTGGTTGGGATTGTGAACATCAACCTCTCCCCCAATGATGGGATTCAACCCCATGATGAATTTCCATATCCTAAACTTCTCATCAGTTTGATACTGAGGTACATACTTGAGTAGTTTCGTAAACCATTCCCAATACTCAGTTATAGTTAACTTCCCTTGAGCTAAGTTCTGAAATTCAGTCATTTTCTGATCATAATAAAGTTGTGGCAGCCATCGTTTCCTAAAATAACCTTTAAATTGATCCCAAGTGATGTTAGTTTCATCAATGTTTAGCTCAGCCTTCCGGTTGTCCCACCATGAAGATGCTTCATGGGAAAGCTGATATGCTCCCCAAATAGCTTTGGTCTCTTCTGAGAAGTTCCTTATTGCAAAGTACTTCTCCATCTCATTGAGCCAATTCTCAGCTCCATCACCTAATGTGGTGCCATCAAACTTAGGTGGACTTATCCTTTTATATCATTAGTGAGTTCAACAACCAACCTAGCCTTTTTGTTTTTATGGCTGGTTAGGCACATTAACATTGTTATTATCAACACCCATATTGGGGTTGTCCTCAGGAGGTGGCTGATTGTTATTACTAGCTTCTTCTTCCTCCTCATTACCCATCACTTGTTGCTCAAGCACAGTCAAATGATCTCTTGTGTCCAACAGGGCAGTAAGGATCTCATCAAGTTTTTGGGTTGTTGTTGCTCCTTCCTCAGGTGGAGCATTATTCACAATGTTTCCTCTTGTCCTAACCATTTTCTGTTACAAGAAAATTCAAGTTTTTATCAGATTATGGACACAATAGGTCCAAGAGCTGCAACCTTTAGCTCTGATACCAAGATGTAACATTCCCATTTAAGACTTTAGAACAAGGATTTATTTATTTTTTTTAAAGTAATGTTCCCTATTCTAAATATGTAATTTAGAACACACATTCCAAAACAATCATTCTTATAATAGATAACCATATATGCTGTAATGACTCGGTAACCTACCGATCTATTCATTTCATGACTCGGTAAACTACCGATCTATTCATGTTTAACTCTAAGCATTGAATACTTTTCTATATACTACATATACTAGGTTCTCTTACCCTATTCTGGGTATTTGAGTGATCTATCTAAGGAACCTAACTAAATAGTTGTTACAATATTCATCTGCATCACGATCCTTAGACTAGGTGATATAGGACAACACAATCAGTAGCTTGCGATACTTTGGCCAAAGATTTTAACATACTATTTGTATTACTTATTCCTTGATGACATACTCATCAATCCGAATACATCCTTCACCCCACTCTATTGTTATCTAGAATGTCCTTTACCAACTTCCGTCAGTCCTCTTGCCCAAGGTTTATCCCTAGTTCTGGTTAACATCGTAGGTTAGGATAGGAAGGAGCTCACAAAGGCTTAGGATAGATTGGCATACTGGGTCAACCTAAGTCAACCCCGTGTGCCAAGATACCCTGAGTCTTAGAGGGCTTCTTCATATCACAACTACGCTACCACCCAGTCCTAGAGATAAACTAAGTTCAAGTCCAAAAGTGTGTAGATCTAGATGATCAATGCAGAAGGATGTTGCCACATGTCAACTACAGTGTTGTATCCTCGAGAAGATCCTAATCTTCTCAAAGGTACAACTCTACAGTCGGTGTGTGCCAACATCCTACAAAATAACCTCATCGAGATATACATATCCTTAGGAGATTATTAAAGTTAAATTAATTTGGATTCTTAAAGGCAGATTTTCTATAACCCTGCCCAGATTCTAATCCAACTCTCCCTAAGTTCTTTTTCAAATCAGGTTCCATTAACTCTGGTAGAATTTCCTTAACACAAGATTGCTTTCGATGTTCGTTATCTTTGGATTGTCAATCAACTATCATGAAGAAAGGACAACAACTCCTTAAGTTTCATTCAATGTGACTTAACTATTCAAGGAAGGGTAACAACCACGAGGTTGTAACTTAGTAGACTTTATTAAATAAAGTCTTATGAATATATAAAGATCATATCTTCCTTCTTGTTTATTTTTTCATAAGAGAGGGAGAAACTTCCTCTTCATAGTTAAGTTCATAGGGTTTACTCACCCATTATACCCTTATAATTTTTATAAGGTTCATTGCAGTTCAGCATAAGATATCTTAATGATATGAGTTGTTTAGATAAATTCATTGTATTTCTACAACTTACTAAGTTGCATCACAATTAGGGAATTACCCTAATCCCCTTTTTCCTACTTATACAAGAACACTCATTGAAACATATAGATAATATGAAGAACGTCAACATAATAGAATTCTATTTCTTTTACAAAAGTACAAGTTATTTTACATAATCCATGCAAGTAAATTCTCATTCTTCATTTACTTTTCAAAGCTTATACATTTACAACTTATGCATTACAAACATACTACATGACAACAACCGACATTCAAAAGAGAATAACTTTTCTTTTTCAATACAACTTAAGAACAAATCAGAATTCTTCTCAAGAATCAACATAGATCAACCAATGCATCATATAAGTTTTTGCCTTCTCTTATCACTTACGAAGTCCATCTACAAAAATTGCTAGCACGGGTCAGTTCAATGAACTGAGCATGATAAGCACTAAGCCTTAAAATGAAGTGCATTCCACTAATTGTTCAATAAAAACAACCCTGCTTTAATGAACAACAAGTAATTCATACTCCCAAGCATAAGTAATACCAATAAAAAGAAGAGCAATACTAAACATATTTTAACACAAAGAGGAACAAGATATAATCTATAATACATGTCCTATAAGTTAAAGTATAATTGATTTCATCAAATATCTTTACCAAACAACAAAAACATAATATATCATTGTTTCCAATTTTACCAAATAAAGTACAACACATATCTTTACTATAAGATACAGAAGTGTTTGACATATTCCCTTTTGGATATTTCCACTAACTTTCAAGTAAAGAAGAAAAGAAAGTATTCCATTGCCAAAGTACATAATCATCAGCAAGGCTAAAACCGGTGTATACCATGATTTAAACTATCCCTTTAAAGTAACACTACTTTAAAATTTAACAGTATATTGTATTCATCAAACAGATCCATATGAAAGAATTACAAGGAGAAGTGGTGGTTTAACAGTCATCTAAAGGCTACAATTTCATTTGCCAACCTAACCCCAATTTCATTCCACTTCATTTCCGTCAAGGACAAGTATACAAAACTAATAATCATTGATTTCCTTTTTCAATAAGAACAAAAATCAGGAGGTTCCAATCAATGAACTTAACCCAACTGCATTTTAGAAGGAGTCTTACTAGAATATGATCCCAAACTATAATCATTTCTTTCACATAATAAAACAGTTTTACCTTCTCACATTCATAGAGTTAAAATTCATTCAAGAGTTCCAAGAAAGGAGGACAATGATCATTTCAAGGAAAGAGAGTACTAAAACTATCTTCCTTTCTAAACCATCCCATTACAATGCATGAATTTCTACTTTCCGTTAGAAACAATATAACAATAAAGCTCATACACAGTCCATGAACAATAAGCTTCACAGAGTATTTCTCTAAAGGTCTAACATTCTCCCATTGGACCAGAATAGTCACGGATAAGAAGAAATCATGTTAACAATTTCCCAATCATAGAACCCTATATAATCAACTAGTGTAGTTCAAACACATTCACAATCGAGTTTAGATCGAAAACAATCTTCCAAGACATAACATACATTTATTAGACCCAACAAGAGGTAAGAATATGAGTAATTGTTGACACTCAACACTTCCTAATAGTTTGGCAAAGTAGGACCATCTCAATGGTATGCCAACACATCACTACCAGAACTATAAATTGGGTTTCCAACAAAAGACAATATCAAACATCAAAATAATAATATGTATAGTCCAGGACTCATTTACAATTCCGGGTGCAATGCCAAGCATAAATGTCATTGAAGGATCAAGACCATTCAAATACATGTAACCAAGTTAGGGTAACTACATGTTCCCTTAATAGTTTACTAAATAATCAAAAGACCATAATACCTGAACCAACACAATGTTCAGGTTTCTATTTCCATTAAGAACATCAAGTAATAAATGTGTGTATAGTGAAGGATCTCAATATCACAAGCACAAACACATAATACGCCAGCACTGTAAGACTAGACCAAGTGCAATGAAACTGTTTACATATAGTTTAGAGTAAGAAGAAATGCTTCTATTCTCCGTCAACATCCTTTCAACCCTATTTCAAACTCGAATAGAATGTAAGATGCTTGACAGAGCTCAGACTGGATGACTCACAAGTTAGGTTCATAAGAATCTCCAAAAACCATTAATGTAGTCATAAGAACAAGATTCCACAAGCACCATGCCAAAGTGACTTTGAGTTACAGTCAAGTTTACCCAAAATAATAACAAACACAAGTTCTAAAATCAATCAAGTTCACAGAATGAAATACAAACTAAACCATATACTGCTTTTCCTGTGCATGCAAGTTTCAATATAGTCCATGTTTTCGCGAGGAGGAAAAAAAAACCAACTATATATGGTTTTTCTAATGCATACAAACTTTCAATAACAATCCATGTTTTCACAAGGAGAAATACAAAAACTAGACTATATATAGTTTTTTCCATGCATGCGAACTTTGCTACCATCAAAGTTTCCACAAGGTAAAATACAAAAACAACAAGACATATATAGGTTTATCTATAGTGCATGCGAAACTTGTTAACAATCAATGATTTTCACAAGAAGAATACAACCCAAATCATATACGGGTTTATTCATAGTCCATTTAACTATGGATCAAAATGCACGCTTCACAAACCCGAGAATCTTAGTTACAGTCCACTTTACTAAACAAGTTTCCCAACTGAAGCTCGTACTTGCATACGAGTTTAATAAGACTGGAGTTCTTACCAGTTGAAATCACAAGACACAACAAGTTCACCCAACTGTAATTTCAACAACATAGGAAGAACTCAAAGTTCTTCTTAAAACTCAGCTAGTATTTCACCATCAACAAAAGTGGTTGACCCAGACAACAATTTCCAATAACCAAGAAGCTAACAGTGTTTCCAACTTTAGTTGAGCATGCATAGATCTTTTATGCAACACATTTTTAACAAGCATCATGCAAAACATAGATTCAAAACCAAAATACAAGTATACAAATCCCTTCAATCTATTTACCAGAAAAATGCATGAATGCACAGAGCTCATCAGAGAAAAGTTGTTTTAATGAAAACACTTAGAGGAAAGCAAAGGATTTTAACAGTTAGGGCCTATCATGCCTGATAGTGTCACTGAAAAATTGAAGAAGACTTCAGCTGAGCTCACTTCTTCCCTTCTCCTCCATGAAAGATCAAAACAACAAAATACTTCTTCCACAATGCCTCATATACTCTCCATGAAACAAAAATAGATTTGAAACCTCCAAAATAGCCATGCAGTGCAGTGTAAACTGCTGGTTCAAAAAAAAATAGAGCGCATGAAGAAAATCAAAATGCATGCAAAATGAAACAACCCACAAAAATCCATTGGCATGCCTACCAAAGTGGTTCGAGCTCATCATACAAGACAATCAATTGCATTAATTTCCAAATATCCCGCTCAATCTTCCTTGCCACCACCTGCCAAGTCTGGCGAGTTCCAAATCAACAAAAGAATGAGTTTCCATTTTTAGTGATACTGCCACCTAGGCCTCCACCAACCAAACTAGCCCCTGCCAAAGTCGGTAGTCCATAGGAATTAATAAACCTTATCACCTTCATAAATGCTTAGAAACCGTCACCAATGTACATGTGACCCTTTTAGTTCCCAATTCACATCCATTAGTTTAGGATAGGTTAGATTGCTTAGGTTAGATCTTAGGTAGGATTTAAATTAGTACCTTAGGATGTAACACTAACCACTAACCTCCAACATAGGTCTTTAGCAATTAGGTTAGATAACTCCACATAGGTAAGTAATCAAAAATACAATAGCTTTTAGAAACTAGGTTAGATAACCAAATAACCTTGTAGTGTTAGGTTCTAGTTTTAATACTTAGCAACCCTTCTAACCTTTAGTATCAAGTTTAGGTTAGCAAAAAATTATATCAAGTAACATAGCTTAGGTAGGAATACTTTCACCTAGCTTAGGGTTCTAGAAGTCAATCCTCAATAGGATCTAGATACCTTTCTCCTGTGTTGTGAACAATTGCATTCCCATCGTTATCAGCAATGACCTGTCATGGTCGATCTTCAAGGACCTAAGCCATACAACCTACTGAATGGAAGTGCATTCACATAGAAGTCAAAGAACTTGCAACAACAAAGTTCAGTCCAGCGTGTAGCTTAACTCATGGAATGTCGATTTTACCATTCACTTCAACAGGCATTATTAAAAACATTCCTTGGATCACTGAAATTGATCCAAGGATGAGTCAGACAAAAAGACAAGTTTACAACTCTTAAACCAGATTGTAATTCACCTACCAAAACTGAAAAATGGATTCAGAGAAGTCATACCAGTTCGATCATAGGATCTTAAGAGCAGAAAAGACTTATCCATATCAAGCATGATTTCCAATAATCAGAAGAACATATCCATATAAGGAAAATCACATATCAACACTTGAATGTAAAGGATGAAAATAACAATAGATAAGGGTGTTACATGCTTCCCTCCTAAAAGAATCATCATCTTGATGATTACATCCTTTAACAAATTACATCAAGGATAGTCAATTAATTCACTTCTCTTATCCTAAGCCAAATATTTCAAAACCTTATAGTTTCAGAAATCAATATTAAATAACTTTTTATTTAAATCAAGTAAATATCTTCCCAAAACTAGCTTACTTAATGTCATTAAAGAATAAATTCATATAATTTTATCAGTCAACAGATTCAATTCTATTCAAATAGATATGGAAAAGTAGTTTTCATATCCTCCAGAGTTTCCCAAGTTACACTCTCCTTGTTAAACTGGTCCCATTGGACCTTACATTGACTTATTTCTCTATTTCTTAAATGCAATTGGTGAGTTTCTAGCACTCGAATGCAAGGAATTCCAATATAACACATGTGATAAATTTGAGACATATTTCTTAAGAAAAGAAATATGGAAAACATCATGTATTCGTGACAAAGTAGGTGGTAGTACTAAATGATAAGCTACAAGGTTGACTACTTCAACTATTTCAAAAGGTCCCACGTATCGAGGTGATAACTTAGCAGCCTTGCTAAAAGTTATGGAACTCTTTTTCGGTTTAAACCAAAGAAATTTGTTTTCTCCAAGTTTAAATTTCTTATCAACCCGCTTGAAGTCAGCATTACTCTTTTGTCTATCTACTACTTATTTCAAGTGTTCATGAATCATTTTAACTTGTTGTTCCATTTCTGTAAGGATTTTAGGTCCAATTACCTCTCTATCCTCAATGCTATCCCAACTAATAGGGGTTCTGCATTTCCTTTCGTAAAGTGCCTCAAAAGGTGCCATCTTAAGAGAAGCATGATATGTATTATTGTATGCAAATTCAACTAAGGGAAGGTAGTCTTCCCATTTGTACTACTAATCCATACAAGTACATCCGTAACATATCCTCCAAAACCTGATTCATCCTTTCGGTCTATTCATCCATTTCGGATGATACGCATAATTGAAATTCAATTTAGTGCCAAGAGCTGTGTTAAGCGTTTGCCAAAACCTTGATGTCATTCTAGGGTCTCTATCAGATATGATTAATTTAGGTACTCCATGTAATCTAAAAATTTCATGTACAAATCTTTTAGCCAAAATAGGAGAATCATCCTTTAGATTTCTAGCAATAAAATGAGCTACTTTCGTTAGTTTTTCAACTACTACCAAAATAACATCGTGTTTATTTCTTGACATAGGCAACCCTTGTACAAAATCCATGCTTATTACCTGCCATTTGTATTGTGGTATGCTATGAGGATATAGCAAACCAACTGGATGCATATGTTCCGCTTTTACTCGTTGACATTCCAGACAATGAGTCATGAAATCTATAACATCCTTTTTCATTCCCTTCCAAAAATATTGTTGTTTTATATCAGCAAGCATTTTTGTAATGCCAGGGTGTCCAGAAAAAGGTGAATTGTGAAACTCTGTCAACAATTTCTTTCTCAAATCATTAAGTAAGGGTATGTATACTTTGTTTTCATATCGTAAGATTCCTTCATTATCAAAGTGAAAACCTTTATACCTTTCATCTCTTGGATCTACAAAAGGCACTATTTTTACTTGTTGAAAGTTAGAGTCGATTCCATAGAACTTTTTACTTCATCCTTAAACTAAGTTCTTAGTGTTATAAGAGCAGGAATGTGCTTCCTTTGACTTAGAGTGTCAGCCACTCTATTCTCTTTTCCTTTAATGTAACTTATGTCAAAATCATATTGAAACAAAAACTCTAACCACCTTCGATGTCTTGCATTTAGATTTGATTGAGTAAAAATGTACTTGAGTCCAAGATGATCAATTTTCAACTCAAATGGTTTAGCAAGTAGATAATGCCTCCAAACTTGAAGTGCATGAACTATGACAAGCAAGCTCTAAATCATGTAGAGCATAATTCAACTCATATAACTTAAGTTTTCTACTTTCATAAGATATGACATGATCATTTTGTAACAAAATAGCTCCAAGACCCTCCTCGATACATCATTACAACCGTGAAGTCTCCATTAGGATTGGGGATAACTAAAATAGGTGTTTAAGTCAATTGAATTTTCAAAATTTTAAAAGTATATTCAAATTTATCATCCGAGACAAATTTCTCATCCTTCTTTTGTAATGAAGTTAGTGGTGCAGCCACCTTAGAAAAATCCTTAACAAATTTTCTATAATAACCTGCAAGGCCCATGAAGCTTCTAACTTCATGTACATTCTTGGGTGTAGGCCACTCAACTATAGCCACAATTTTGGAAGGATCCAAACAATCCCATCTTTACTTATAACATGACCCAAATAGTGAACTTTAGTGTCATAGAAAGAACATTTGGACAACTTACCATATAACCGTATTTTTCTCAAAATTTCTAAAACTATTTTCAAGTGTTCATGGTGCTCCTCCACATTTTTAGAATATATGAGAATGTCGTCCAAGAATACAAGAATTTTTTTTTCCATGTATTCTTGAAAGATATTATTCATTAAGTTCATAAAAGATGCAGTGCATTCATTAATCAAAGGGTAAAACCATGAATTCATAATGTCTATACCTTGTCCTAAAAGTTGTTTTATGAATGTCCTCTTCCTTAATTCATAATTGGTGATATCCAAATCGAAGGTCTATCTTAGAATATACTGACACTCCACACATCTGATCAAATAGGTCGTAAATTCTTGGAAGTGGGTATCTATTCTTGATTGTTGCTTTGTTTAACATCCTGTAATCAATGCACAATCTGAGTGTTCCATCCTTCTTTTTCAAAAAGATCACCGGCACTCCCAAGGTGAAACACTTGGTCTAATCAAACCCTTAGACAAAATTTCTTGTAACTGAGCCTTAAGCTCTACTAATTCTATGGTATTCATTCGATAAGGTGCTTTAGAAATAGGTTTAGTACCTGGTTTGATTTCAATTGTGAAGTCAAACTCCCTTTTGGGTGGTAGTCTCGGTAATTCTTCTAGAAACACATCACCGAAGTTCTATAACAATGGATAACGTTCCATGAAATCACTATTTTCTTCCGTAGATTCAGAAATTTTTACTACATATAAGGTATAGCCCTTATTTTTGGCCTTTTTAAGTTGCATAGCTGACAATTTCCTAACAGAAATTTCTCGGTTTACACCACTGAATCTCTGCTTTATTTTCTACGAGATCATCTAAACAGCTAATATGTTTTTCAAAACAATCTACCTTTGCTTTATGCTCTGCTAACCAATTTACACCTATGACTATATCATAAGATCCCAAAGGTGCTACATAGAGATCAACTTCGTGGAAAAACTAGGTAAGTCAAGGGGTGCTCAGAAAAGACACATACTAGCTGTATGAACAGATTTTTTTTTTTATTATTGGCAAATAGTTTTTTGAAAGGGACTATACCCTTGAGAACAAAAGAAGGCCTAAGAGCTAGAATAAGAGTGAGAATCAGAGAGAATGGATCAAGATCTGAGTGTTACAATGAAGCTCGAAGTAGCCCAGAAACAACTACTCAAACGAGACAAAACAACAAAATTACTGCAAAAAAGCAGTAAAGAGACCGCAAAAAAACAGCAAAAAAACAAACAGAAGCAGCAGAAGCAACCAATACTACTTCTTGGTAGCTTTTTCGATGCTGGTCTTGACTCTCTTCCAGGCGTGAAACATACCCAAAGTTGTCATGTGGGCAGCATCAGTTTTATCAAGCTCCTCAATGGTTCTTTTGCTCTCTTTTTCATTGCCCCAAAGTGTAGCCGGGACACCGCTGAGGTTGGCAACACTTTTGGCATGACCCTCAATGAACTCCTCAATTTCCCTAAGGGTGGCAATGTTGTAATCATGTCTAGTTTTGGCCATCCCTAAGCGGGAGTCTAAGGAGGTCAGCTTCTTATAAATGTCCTCAATCTGATTGCTATCAATGTTCCCCTCCCCCTCCATGCTTTTCTTGCCTTTCTGTTTAGCCAGTTTCTTGACCTCATCCTTCAACAGTTTCATCTCAGCCTCTAAGGCCTCCAACCTCTTTGAAGAGCTATCCAACTGCACTTCTGGGACTGGCACTGCTGATATTCAGAAGATCATGTGCAATCTCTAGTTCGAAAGGCTCCTTCTCCACAGCAAGAGCCTCAAGGTTGAGCTTCCTGGAGGCCCTGGTGACCGGTCTTTTAGAGGTAGAGGCGAGGTGGGTGGCGGGAGCAGCAGCAGGGGGAATGGATGGAGAAGCTAGAACAGCCGGCTGGGGGGTGACAATAGCGGTGACAGGGGCAGCAGGAGAAACAGGGCTGACAGCAGCAGAGCTCATCAAAGGGGTATGAACATAATTATTACCATAATGTATAGTCCATGATTTATCCATTTTTATAGCTTTTCTTGTTATTTTTGAAGCAAGTTTACTAGAAATAAAACATTCAAGTATCTCCAAACATAAAAAAGAATAGTTACAAGTATGCCAAATAACTTACCAAGTAATTTCTATAGGTGTAACTTGCTTTTCACTTGCTCTTCAAACTACTGCGGCATGTATCTTGCTACTGGCGATTACGATCATCCTTCTTCAAAGGACATTGATTCGTGTAATTATCTTTTCCACAGTTATAACAGCCTCCTATCGGTCCCTTTTTGGGCTCAGAATTATTTCCAACCCTGAAGTCATCATTCTGACCTCCATAGGGTTTTCACCCATTATTATTATTTTTGGCAAAATTGTTTCGTGTATTACCAACAGTCTTATTCATTGTTGTTTTCTTATTATTATCAATTGGAAACTTACTTTTGTTACCAAAATTTTTCCATGGTCCTTTCTTAGGTGCAAGAGAAGCTGAAGAAGAGTTTGGAACTTTCTTTCGTACTTCTAGTTTGTGAGAAGAAATAGCCTTTAACTCATTCTACCTTCCGGCTTTTTCAACAACACCTTCCATAGTGGTTGGGTTGTGAACATCAACCTCTCCCCAATGATGAGATTCAACCCCATGATTAATTTCCATATCCTAAACTTCTCATCAGTTTGATATTGAGGTACATACTTGAGTAGTTTCATAAACCATTCCCAATACTTAGTTACAGTTAACTTCCCTTGAGCTAAGTTCTGAAATTCAGTCATTTTCTGATCATAATAAAGTTGTGGCAGCCATCGTTGCCTAAAATAACCTTTAAATTGATCCCATGTGATGTTAGTTTCATCAATGTTTAGCTCGGCCTTCCGGCTGTCCCACCATGAAGATGCTTCATGGGAAAATTGATATGCTCCCCAAATAGCTTTGGTCTCTTATGAGAAGTTCCTTATTGCAAAGTACTTCTCCATCTCGCTAAGTTAATTCTCATCTCCATCACCTAATGTGGTGCCATCAAACTTAGGTGGACTTATCCTTTTTATATCATTAGTGAGTTCAGCAGCCAACCTATCCTTTTTGTTTTCTGGCTAGTTAGGCACATTAACATTGTTATTATCAACACCCATATTGGAGTTGTCCTCGGGAGGTGGCTGATTGTTATTACTAGCTTCTTCTTCCTCCTCATTACCCATCACTTGTTGCTCAAGAATAGTCAAATGATCTCTTGTGTCTAATAGGACAGCAAGGATCTCATAAATTTTTTGGGCTGTTGCTACTCCTTCCTCAGGTGGAGCATTATTCACAACATTTCCTCTTGTCCTAACCATTTTCTAGTACAAGAAAATTCAAGTTTTTATCAGATTGTGGACACAATAGGTCCAAGAGTTGTAACCTTCAGCTCTGATACCAAGATGTAACATTCCTATTTAAGACTTTAGAAACAAGGGAATTTTTTTAAAAGTATTTTTTCCTATTATAAATACATAATTTAGAACACACATTCCAAAAAAATCATTCTTATAATAGATAACCATATACTGATTGTAATGACTCAATAACCTACCGATCTATTCATTTCATGACTTAGCAAACTAACGATCTATTCATGTTTAACTCTAAGCATTGAATACTTTTCTATATACTACGTACACTAGGTTTTATTACCCTATTCTAGGTATTTGAGTGATCTGTCTAAGGAACCTAACTTAATAGTTGTTACTATATTCATCTACATCACGATCCTTAGACTAGGTGATATAGGACAACACAATCAGTAGCTTGCGATACTTTGGCCAAATATTTTAACATAATTTTCATATTACTTATTCCTTGATGACATACTCATCAATTCAGAATACATCCTTCACCCTCTTTATTGTTATCTAGAATGTCCTTTACCAACTTCCGTCGGTCCTCTTGCCCAAGGTTTATCCCTAGTTACGGTTAACATCGTAGGTTAGGATAGGAAGGAGCTCATAAAGGCTTAAGATAGATTGGAATCTTTGGGTCAACCTAATTAAACCCCATGTGCCAAGATACCCTGAGTCTTAGAGGGATTCTTTGTATCGCAACTATGCTACCACCCAGTCCTAAAGATAAACTAAGTTGAAGTCCAAAAGTGCAAAGATCTAGACGATCAATGCAGAATGATGTTACCACATGTGAACTACAGTGATGTATCCTTGAGAAGATCCTAATCTTCTCAAAGGTATAACTCTACAATCGGTGTGTGCCAGAATCCTACAGAATAACCTCGTCGAGATATACATATCCTTAGGAGATTATTAAAGTTAAATTAATTTGGTTTCTTAAAGGCAAATTTCGTAACCTTACCTGATTCTAATCTAACTCTCCCTAAGTTATTTTTCAAATCAGGTTCCATTAACTCTGGAAGAATTTCCTTAACACAAGATTTCTTTTGGTGTTCGTTATCTTTGGATTTTCAATCAACTATCATGAAGAAAGGAAAACAACTCCTTAAGTTTCATTCAATGTGACTTAACAATTCAAGGAAGGGTAAGAACCACGAGGTTGTAACTTAGTAGACTTTATTAAACAAAGTATTATGAATATATAAAGATCATATCTTCCTTCTTGTTTATTTTTTATAAGAGAGGGAGAAAATTCCTCTTCGTTGTTAAGTTCATAGGGTTTACTCTCCCATTATACCGTTATAATTTTTATAAGGTTCATTACATTTCAGCATAAGATATCTTAATGATATGAGTTGTTTAGATAAATTCATTGTATTTCTACAACTTATTAAGTTGCATCACAATTAGGGAATTACCCTAATCCCCTTTTTCCTACTTATACAAGAACACTCATTGAAACATGTAGATAATATGAAGAACGCTAACATAATAGAATTCTATTTCTTTTACAAAAGTACAAGTTATTTTACATAATCCATGCAAGTAAATTCTCATTCTTCATTTACTTTTCAAAGCTTATACATTTACAACTTATGCATTACAAACATACTACATGACAACAAACGACATTCAAAAGAGAATAAATTCTCTTTTTCAATACAACTTAAGAACAAATAAGAATTCTTCTCAAGAATCAACATAGATTAGCCAATGCATCATATAAGTTTTTGCCTTCTCTTATCACTTACGAAGTCCATCTGCAAAAATTGCTAGCACGGGTCAGTTCAATGAACTAAGCATGATAAGCACTAATCCTTAAAACGAAGTGCATTCCACTAATTGTTCCAATAAAAACAACCCTGCTTTAATGAACAACAAGTAATTCATACTCCCAAGCATAAGTAATACCAATAAAAAGAAGAGCAATACTAAACATATTTTAACACAAAGAGGAACATTATATAATCTATAATACTGTCTATAAGTTAAAGTATAATTGATTTCATCAAATATCTTTACCCAACAACAAAAACATAATATATCATTTTTTCCAATTTTACCAAATAAAGTACAACACATATCTTTACTATAAGATACGAAGTGTTTACTGACATATTCCCTTTTGGATATTTCCACTAACTTTCAAGTAAAGAAGAAAATAAAGTATTCAATTGCCAAAGTACATAATCATCAAAGCAATGCTAAAACTGGTGTATACCATGATTTAAACTATCCATTTAAAGTAACACTACTTTAAAATTTAATAGTATAATGTACTCATCAAACAAATCCATATGAAAGAATTACAAGAAGTGGTGGTTTAATAGTCATCTAAAGGCTATAATTTCATTTGCCAACCTAACCCCAATTTCATTCCACTTCATTTCCATCTAGAACAAGTATAAAGAACTAATATTCATTGATTTCCTTTTTCAATAAGAACAAAAATATAGAGGTTCCAATCAATGAACTTAACCTCAACTGCATTTTAGAAGGAGTCTTACTAGAATATGATCCCAAACTATAATCATTTCTTTCACATAATAAAATAGTTTTACCTTCTCACATTCATACAGTTAAAACTCATTCAAGAGTTCTAAGAAAGGAGGACAATGATCACAACAAGGAAAGAGAGTACTAAAACTATCTTACTTTCTCAACCATCCCATTACAATGCATGAATTTCTACATTCCGTTAGAAACAATATAACAGTAAATCTCATACAGTCCTAACAAGTAAGCTTCACGAGTATTTCTCTAAAGGTCTAACATTCTCCCATTGGACCGAAGCGATCACGGATAAGAAGAAATCATGTTAAAAATTTCCCAATCATAGAACCCTATACAATCAACGGTGCATAGTTCAAACATATTCGCAATCGAGTTTAGATCAAAAACAATCTTCCAAGACATAACATACATTTATTAGACCCAACAAAAGGTAAGAATATGAGTAACTACGACACTCAAAAATTCCCGAGTAGTTTGGAAAAGTAGGACCATCTCAACGGTATGCCAACACATCACTACCAGAACTATAAATTGGGTTTCCAACAAAAGACAATATCAAACATCAAAAGAATAATATGTACAGTCTAGGAATTGTTTACAATTCTTGGCACAATGCCAAACATAAACGCGTCATTGAAGAATCAAGACCATTCAAATATATGTAACCAAGTTAGGGTAACTACATGTTCCCTTAATAGTTTACTAAATAATCAAAATACCATAATACCTGAACCAACACAATGTTCAGGTTTCTATTTCCATTAAGAACATCAAGTAATAAATGGTGTGTATAGTGAAGGATCTCAATAGCACAAGCACAAACACATAACACACCAACACCTTTGTAAGACTAGACCGAGTGCAATGAAACTATTTACATACAGATTCGAGTAAGAAGAAATGTATCTATTCTCCATCAACATGCTTTCAACCCTATTTCAAACTCAAACAGAATGTAAGATGCTTGTGAGCTCGGGATGGATGACTCACAAGTTGGGTTCATAAGAATCTCCAAAACCATTAATGTAGTCATAAGAACAAGATTCCACAAGCACCATACCAAAGTGACTTTGAGTTATAGTCAAGTTTACCCAAAATAATAACAAACACAAGTTCTAAAATTAATCAAGTTCACGAGAATGAAATACAAACTAAACCATATCTTTGCTTTTTATGCATGAAAGTTTCAATACAGTCCATGTTTTTGCAAGGAGGAAAACAAAACCAACTATATATGGTTTTTCCAATGCATACAAACTTTCAATAACAATACATGTTTTCGCAAGGAGAAATACAAAAACTAGACTATATATAGTTTTTTCCATGCATGCGAACTTTGCTACCATCAAAGTTTCCACAAGGTAAAATACAATAACAACAAGACATATATAGGGTTATCTATAGTGCATGCAAAAATTGTTAACAATCAATGATTTTCACAAGAAGAATACAACCTAAAATCATATACGGGTTTATTCACGGTCCATTTAACTATGGATCAAAATGCACGCTTCACAAACACTGAGAATCTCAGTTATAGTCCACTTTACTAAACAAGTTTTCCAACTGAAGCTCGTACTTGCATATGAGTTTAATAAGACTGAAGTTCTTACCAGTTCGAAATCACAAGACACAAGTTCACCCAACCATAATTTCAACAACACAGGAAGAACTCAAAGTTCTTCTTAAAACTTAGCTAGTATTTTTCCATCAACAAAAGTGGTCGACCCAGAGAACAATTTCCAATAACCAAGAAGCTAACAATGTTTCCAACTTTAGTTGAGCATGCATAGATCTTTTATGCAACACATTTTTTAACAGGATCATGCAAGACAAAGATTCAAAACCAAAATACAAGTATACAAATCCCTTCAATCTATTTACCAGAAAAATGCATGAATGCACAGAGCTCATCGAGAGAATTTTTTTAATGAAAACACTTAGAAGAAAGACTAGGATTTTAACAGTTAGGGCCTATCATGCATGATAGTGTCCTTTGAAAAATTAAAGAATACTTTCAACTAAGCTCGCTTCTTCCCTTCTCCTCCACAAAGATCAAAACAACAAAACTCGGGATCGGGAGACTCACAAGTCGGGTTCATAAGGATCTCTAAATACCATTAATGTATTCATAAGAACAAGATTCCACAAGCACCATGCCAAAGTGACTTTGAGTTACAGTCAAGTTTACCCAAAATAATAACAAACACAAGTTCTAAAATCAATCAAGTTTGCAGAATGAAATACAAACTAAACCATATACTGCTTTTCCTATGCATGCAAGTTTCAATACAGTCCATGTTTTCACAAGGAGGAAAATAGAAACCAACTATATATGGTTTTTCCAATGCATACGAACTTTCAATAACAGTCCATGTTTTCGCAAGGAGAAATACAAAAACCAGACTATATATTTTTTCCATGCATGTGAACTTTGCTACCGTCAAATTTTCCACAAGGTAAAATACAAAAACAACAAGACATATACAAGTTTATCTATAGTGCATGCAAAACTTGTTAACAGTCAATGATTTTCACAAGAAGAATACAACCCCAAATCATATAGGGGTTTATTCACGATCCATTTAACTATGGATCAAAATGCATGCTTCAAAACCATGAGAATATCGATTCTGTCTAATTTACTAAACAAGTTTCCCAACTGAAGCTCATACTTACATACGAGTTTAATAAGATTGGAGTTCTTACTAGTTCAAAATCACAAGACACAACAAGTTCACCCAACCCTAATTTCAACAACACAGGTAGAACTCAATGTTCTTCTTAAAACTCTGCTAGTATTTCACCATCAAGCAAAAGTGGTTGACCAGACAACAATTTCCAATAACCAAGAAGCTAACGGTGTTTCCAACTTTAGTTGAACATGCATAGATCTTTTATGCAACACAATTTTTAACAGGATCATGCAAAACATGATTCAAAACCAAAAGACAAGTATAAAAATCCATTCAATCTATTTACCAGAAAAATGCATGAATGCACAGAGCTCATCAAAGTAAAGTTTTTTTAATGAAAACACTTAGAGGAAAGAAAAGGATTTTAACAGTTAGGGCCTATCATGCCTGATAGTGTCGCTGAAAAATCAAAGAAGACTTCCAGCTGAGCTCGCTTCTTCCCTTCTCCTCCACAAAAGATCAAAAAAAAAAAATACTTCTTCCACAATGCCTCATATACTCTCCATGAAACAAAAATAGATTTGAAACCTCCAAAATATCCATGTAGTGTAGTGTAAACTGTTGGTTAAAAAAAAACAGAGCGCATGAAGAAAATTGAAACGCATGCAAAATGAAATAGCCCACAAAAATCCGCTGGCATGCCTACCAAAGAAGTTCGGGGTTTTCATACAAGAAAATCAATTGCATTAATTTCCAAATATCCCGCTCAATCTTCCTTGCCACCGCCTGCCAAGTCTAGCGAGTTCCAAATCAACAAAAGAATGAGTTTCCATTTTTAGTGATACTACCACCTAGGCCTCTGGAAACCAAACTAGCTCCTGCCAAAGTCAACAGTCTGTATGAATTAATAAACCTTATCACTTTCATAAATGCTTAGAAACTATTGCCAATGTACATGTGACCCTTTTAGTTCCCAATTTACATCCATTAGTTTAGGATAGGTTAGATTGCTTAGGTTAGATCTTAGGTAGGATTTAAATTAGTACCTTAGGATGTAACACTAACCACTAACCTCCAACATAGGTCTTTAACAATTAGGTTAGATAACTCCACATAGGTAAGTAATAAATAATACAATAGCTTTAGAAACTAGGTTAGATAACCAAATAACCTTGTAGTGTTAGGTTCTAGTTTTAATACTTAGCAACCCTTCTAACCTTTAGTATCAAGTTTAGGTTAGCAACAAAATTATATCAAGTAACATAGCTTAGGTAGGAATAATTTCACCTAGCTTAGGTTTCAGTCAATCCTCAATAGGATCCTGGATACCTTTCTCACGTCTTTGTGAATAGTTATATTCCCATCGTTATCAAAAATGACCTGTTAGGGTCGATCTTTAAGGACCCAAGCCATATAACCTACTGAATGGAAGTGCATTCACATAGAAGTCAAAGAACTTACAACAAAAAATTTCAGTCCAACGTGTAACTTAACGCATGGAATGTTGATTTTACCATTCACTTCAATAGGGCATTATTAAAAACATTCCTTGGATCACTAAAATTGATCCAAGGATGAGTCGGACAAAAAGACAAGTTTACAACTCTTAAACTAGATTTCAATTCACCTACCAGAACTAAAAAATGGTTTCAGAGAAGTCATACTAGTTTGATCATAGGATCTTAAGAGCAGAAAAGACTTATCCATATCAAGCATGATTTTCAACAATCGAGAAGAACATATTCATATAAAGAAAATCACATATCAACACTTGAATGTAAAGGAGGAAAATAACAATGCTTAAGGGTGTTCTACATCATAGAGGGAGTGTTCTAGAATATAATGTTAGGAAAACCTTGTATATGCACCATACTTTGTGTCACCTAGAACCTTCACCACCGCATTAAATATGAAAACGAGGGACAAAAATTTAGAGTACCCATAGATCCTAATCCCTTTATCGATTACAACATGATATATCCTCCAAATGATGTTCTAGTACCTAAATCAATATCTCGAATCATCCGGAAAAATATACTAGTATATTCATTCAATCATCCAAAATACGACAACTCCTCACTTGGTGACATTATAGAATGTCTCTCGGTGGGGAATAATGTCTCCTTGTTCTTAACTACCTACCTACACCTAAAATGTATGATAGACTTGAAAAACAACCAATGTACAAGCTTAATATTGGATTTATCATCTCTTATAGTATAGCTTATTTAAAAACTAACTTTTTTATGGAGGATTCGAGTGACCTTAATCACTATCTATTGAACAACATCATGTCATGTCATTTTCATTCGATATCCAATCATTATATAATAAAATATTTTCTCAAATGTACCTCCATCATTGTGCCTAGAAAGGGTTTGGTTTTGGGTGTTATGAACAAGGAATACATGACTTAATCATCCAACACTCTCTTAAACCACACAAAAAATATAACCTAGGATATGAAAGGCCCACTACTAACTCATCTACACATACCACATCCATATGTATTACTGAATTATAACCATCACCATCCACCGAATCCGATGACCCCATGAAACCGATGACACCATATCCATCCCACCTAAATTTATTTTTTATTCAATACTATTTCCTTAGGTCCATTGATTTATCAATCCAACCACGTCACCAAAACAATTCCTCTCATTTGGCCAGAAATGATTGAATAATATTCACCCACCATCGATATCCTTCAATGTCATGATGATCAAGATATCCTCTCCCATATGGGAGTAGACAATCATTTCCTTCAAAAAACCTTACCACCTAATACATCAACCCTTATCAATGAATCCACCATCGACATTAACTTAGGAACCACTCAAGAACCCCATATAGTTAAGGTTGTCTAGTCATTAAATCCGTAAGAATTAAATGATTTCACCAACTTCTTATCCAAGTATAGCCAAGCCTTTTCCTGGTCATATAATGATATGTCAGGTATTGATCTGAATATCATCGTACATAACATCATCACATATCCCAATGATAAACTAGTCAAACAAAAGCTCCATAACATACATCCCTATGTGGCTCTCCTTATCAAGGAAGAGTTACAATGCTTGTTTTCTACCAATTTCATCATACCTAAAAACTACCCACAATGGGTTTCTAACATAGTACACATGAAAAAATCCATGAGAAAATTATGCATCTATAATGAATTCTAGAATCTCACTCTTTCTTGCCCTAAATATGATTTCCCTCTTCGAACATTGATCAAATTGTCAATTTAACAATTGGCCATGAAATTATCTACCTTATGGATGGCTTCTCTGGTTATAATCAAATCCTTATCACCACTAAAGATCAATATAAAACATCCTTAATTATCTCTTGGGGGACCTTATGTTACCATGTTATGCCTTTTGGACTTAAAAATTCCATATCCACTTATCAATGCGCCATGACATCCATCTTTCATGATATTATCCATAAAACTATAGAGGATTATGTTGATTATATCTTAGGAAATTCTAAACAACAAAAATAGCATCTTTTCATCCTTGAATCAATATTCATTCATATTATTCAATATTTCCTCCAATTTAACGCCACTAAATGTGTTTTTGGTGTTCTCAATGGAAAAATCCTAGGGTTCATAGTATCCATCCATGGCATCAAAGTAGACCTAATCGATATTAAAGAAATAATTGAAATTCCTCCTCCATCAAATCTTAAACAAGTGTGTAGCCTTCAGGGTAAGTTACAGTCTATCTGAAATTTCATATCTAAATTATCTGATTGTTTTCAACCATTATGGATCTTAATTTTCAAAAGGATTTTGATGAACTCAAAAAATATCTCCGTTTGCCACTTGTGCTTTTACCACCTCGCAAGGATAAGCATTTTTATCTTTATATATATACCACAAATCATGCCTTAGGAGCCATGCTCACCCATTGTGATGATCAAGGCCACGAACAACACATTTGTTACATAATCCATACCCTCCTCGAATACGAAATATGTTATCTTTGAATACAAAAATTTGTGTTGTGTTTTATACTTTTCAACATCTAAATTATACCACTACCTACTCAATCACAAAACTTTCATTGTCACCAACTTTAACCCACTTAAAACCATGCATTCTAAACCATATCACGGTGAATTTATAACTCTGTGGATATTTTTATGATTGATTTTGACCTTGAATTCATATCACAAGAGTAAATTATAGTTCGGGCCATTATAGACCAACTTGCTAAAGCACTCCTTCTTGACACCCATCTTCCTCATGAACAATTTCCTAATGAATCTATCAACACTATCGATGAACATGAATTCACTCCTATTAAAATGACCCTCTTCTTTGATGGATCTAAATTCCAGCAAGGGGGAGGGAATCCTATTACGTTATCATTTAAACTTAACTTTGAGTGCACTAGTAACATGACATAATATGAAGCCTTAATTATGGGTATTTAGACCACTATCCTATTAGGTGTTCAAATCTTAGAAATATACTTAGACTTACAACTCATCATTAATAAAATCAAATGAGAATATCAATGTAAAAATGAAATCTTGTGAAAATATAAATCCAATGTTGAATTTCTCCTCGAATCCTTTAACCATTACACCATCTATACTATTCATTGGTATTCTAATAAATTTGCAGACACCATGGCTTATTTAGGTATCACTTATACCCTTATCAATCAAGAATAAATTGATAACAATAAACTATTTGTTGTCATTCATATATTATACCATCCCTCACACAAGAATCATATCCCTTCTTTCAACACTATTGATGATCATCGACTAATATATGGTATTCACAAACATATGATTGTCTTTCAGAATCTAAAATTCCCCAACCTATCACAAAACGCTAAATGATCATTTATCCATTGTGCCACTCATTATGTCATCATAGGTGGTACCATGTATAAATGTGGCTTCGATGGCGTCATATTAAAATGTTTTAAGTCTCACGAATCTATCAAATAAATCCAAGAGGTCCATGATGGTATATGTGGTGGACATTTCAATGGTAATACCATCATGAAACATGTCTTATGACTTGGTTTTTAATTTCCTACTATCAATCGGGATTGTTTTGTAGATGTCAAATAGTGCATCAAATGTCAATAACATTCTAACCTCATCCATGTCCCGGTCAATATTTGCAACCTTATCACAATATATGGTGTTTCACACAATCGGGTTATACCTCATCAACACTATCAACCCTAAATTATCCCAGCAATATCATTAAATCATCACATCCAATGAATATTTTACAAAATGGGTTGATGTCATCCCCTTAAATTCAACTAAAGCAAATCAAATTGTCAATTTCATTTATCAATACATCATATGCTTTGCTTTGGTGTCCCTCATAAACTTGTTACGGATAATGGAAAATATTTCAAAAATAAGGATATCAAGAAACTATGTGATGCCTCTAACATCAAACTTAGTTTATCATCACCATACTATCTCTAAGAAAATGGACAAGATGAAGCCTCTAACAAGACACTTACTAAAATTATCATGAAAATAGTAGACGAAGTAGGCAAGAATTGACATCTCCAAATCCTATTTTCTCTCTTATCTTATCAAAATAACATTTGTACCCCTACTATTGCTATGCCATTATCACTAGTCTACGACTACGAAGAATTTATACCCATTGAAGTTCAAATTACATCACTTTGTGTATCACTCAAAGAATTTATCCCCAACAAAGAATATTGACAAGGTGCCTTGAAAAATTAGAGTTATTAGATGAATTTTTTTTAATGGCCCTTGAACATAATTGAATATATCAAGAATTTATCAAATGTGTATATAATAAAAATGTAAAATAATGTGAATTCACAACTGGTGATCTTGTTCTCAAATAAAATCAAAATGTCACTACACTATAACAGAGTAAACATGGAAATTTTTCCCCTAATTGGATCAATCCATATGTCATCACTGATAAGTATGGGTCGAGAGCATATCACTTAGCCTTCATTGATGGTATACATGAAAATGAACCTTTAAATGCCTCACACTTATGGCCTTTCTACTGTTAACTTTTGACCATCATGGTTATATTTTCATTTAAGATCTTAATCATCCATCATCCCATCATCTTCACATAGTAATGATTTGAAAGTACGTGGTTTTTAGTCACTTTCCTTACAAACCTTAAAGATGAGTAGCATGGATCATTCATTACCTCTTTCACTTTGAAAAATTTATCCTTAGCAGAACCCCATAGTCATTGCATCCACCTAACTTGTACCAACTAAAGACATTTCAGGGGTATGTATGTGTAGGTTATGTACATATATCTTTCCCCTCCTTGAAAACATCCTTTTAGGATATTTACCTCAACTCAAAATAAAAATAAAAATATTTATGGATGCCAACTATAAAAATTCAAATGGAATAGACTGATCCCTGAAGGGTAGCTATTCAAAAAAATTATCAAAATAAAAAGTAGAATGATCCTCGAAGAAAAATTACAGCAAATATAGATTGATCCTCAAGGACAATTATTTCGTAATAATAAAAATTCAAAATTGTAGAACACTCCCTTGAAGGATGGCTACCCATGTTAAAAGGATTCCCACATCGATCAACCTTCAAAAAGTCAAATCTCAAAAAAGTATCCTAGGAAAGCTTTCCATATTGATCATCTTTCCCACCAAAGAAAAATTCCCACATCAATGAGTTTCCATAAAAATATTTACAACTAGGGCATACCTCTATACATTTTTTGAAAAGGAGAACCCTCTTTCCTACATTATCTACATATATCAAACCCCTTTCATGTCCTAGGAAGGTATATCTTATCACTACCATCTTCATAACTAAGATCCCACATGTGTCACTACCCACTGATAGTCTCGTGTTAACATTGTTAAAGGCTAAATGTGCAAGGTGCTTTCACATTTCTATACCCATCACATATGTATCAAATCCAATATTAAAGAAATCATTCCATTTTTTACTCCTATTCTACAAATTCATAATACATTTTGATAAGTTTAAATCACATATAAAGTCACAACCATCATCCAAATCATATAAACTATATAAACACTTACACCATATAATATTTTTATAATCCCACAAAACATCCTAAATATTTAAACATTCCACAAAACACAAATAAATAAAAATATACATTACCAACACATATAAGCAAAAATAGATCATCATATATACATCACCCCACACCGCGCTTTATTCTCTCGTCCTTGGAAACACTCTTCAAAGAATAAAATACGGAGGATCCTTACAAATGGTTGGAATGGAAGAATAAAGGAATGAAGAAATGGGGAAAATAATGAAGTAATGGGGAACTTGGTTTATTTTTTTGAGGAGGAGAGGGAAATCCTTCCCAAATTCTGCTTCTAACTTTCCCCAAGCGTTGATCTCATTCTAAGCTTGCTGACGGGGTCACCTCCTGGGGCACTCACTTATTCAAAACTCATCTCTTCTCCCTTAGCACTCATTTTATCCATGATATCCTCCATTTTTTTCCCTAAATCCTTGAGCACGTCCATCCTTCGAGTCATTTGGGGGTATAATTCCTTTAGGAAGTTATTGATTGAGCCCCACAAGGTCTCAATGGAATCTGATTTCTTTTCCACTTCGGATAGGATTTTTTCTCACTCAGCTCTATTTCCCTTGTTCTTTACTTAGAAATCCTTAATTTCCACTTCATGGGTGACAAACAAGATACTTTCCACTCTATCCCTATCTACGTAGTTATCATAGGAAGCCTCAACAACTTGTGCAATGGATTTTACATCGGCGAGGATCTTGTTGTATTAAGAAACAATTTCCACAACCTTCATCTTATTCTCTTTTTGTTGGCGTGCCAACGCCTGTTATGTGGATTCTAAGGCAAGTGGATCCCTCTTCATAGTGATTATGTGGGTTAAGTCCTCTAGGAAATGCAAGGTTGATCCATATTTTTACGCAGGTGGTGTTAAGTTTGGATGCTTCAAGACAATGGCATTTGTGATCATCTCTATTTTCTTGTATGCCTCGCACACTCTTTCCTTCTCATCTTTTAAGTCACACCTTAATCGAGCGCTAATTATTTCCTCCAATTTTAGGTCCTTTATTTTCTCAAGGAGCTCTTCCTCTTTTTTTTCTTTAGCTCTACCTCTAGGAACTTTACCTTTTCATTTATTCTCGAAGAGCCTAGGTTCAACCTCAACTAAACTTTGTTGAGCACATTGCAGATTTTCTCATCTAATAATTGTTGGGCGTTTACCAAGGGGTTTTTTCCTTTCATTTCGGCACCTTCAACAATGATAATTGGATTATTTCAAATTTGGGCTCATCAATGTGGGACTCAAATGCCCATGACAACATTTTCCTTGTCCAAGGGTATGCACCTTCCTAATCAAATGAATCCATAGCTAAGATTTGTTCTCTGTTATCACGATGATTTGGAAGCGCATGCACAAAACCTTGTTTGGATTATCAATGTAGCCCATTATTTGACCTTACATTTCTTCTTTGCTCTTCCTCCCTGTGCATGTGGCCCTTGGAAATATTACAACCAAAATGGGATCTCCCCCCATGCTGCCATATTATTTTTCTATGCTTTCCTCTTTAACTTCTTTCAGCACCTTGTCCATGTTGCATTCAACCTCTTGTTCCACTAGGTCCTTGATAATTTTCACCACTTCTCTCTCTATGTCCTCATCTACTTGTTCCTTCATGAGGCTTAGGGTCCTTTTATCCTTAGTATTTTCTTCCCGCTCACCCCCTTTCCTCAAGCCTCATCTTCTTCTTCGTCATTCTTGTCCTCATTCTCTTCATTATACTCCTTATCTCCTTCTTCCTTAGATTCATGCACCTCATAGAATGGATGGTCTTCACCTCCTTCTGGTTCATCCTCATCATCCTTGTCACCGATGTAGGCATCTAGACTCTCCATCTCTTCTGAATCTACCTCATCAATCACCTTTTGCTTCTTCCTTACTAGGGATTCCAGTACAAGAGATTCTTCTTTTTCTTTCTCTTTGAATGGTGATGTCTTCCTCGGTGATTTTTCATGGGTGAGTGGATATCCATGCTTTGAAACCTCTTCTTCTAGGGTTTTCTCCTTAATAGGATATGTATTTATCCATGTGTAAGTACTATGTCTTTGTACGATTGTCTCTCTCGGCGTGCTCACCATTTGTATGGTTTGAACACTTGGTGCCTTCTGCACCTCTTCTCTTTCTCTCTTTCTAAGCACAACCTTCTTCCTTCTTATAGGGTCTTTAGGGATAGAAACATCATTCTCCAAGTAAGTTCACTTTTCAAAATTTGGCCTTATGTGAAGATACACCCTTATTGGGGTCCTCCCGCAATCAACAATGTTAAAGGTTTCATAATTTCTATTTCATGGGATACATATCTCTCCACGTATGCACACTTATTTGGGTAGATGAGATTTTGACGCAACTTGTGCTGGTCTATATCTACCTCACTAAGGTCAAACCTTAGTCTCTTGGCCTCCTTGAACTGATTAACTCTAGCTTGGAAGTATTGCGTGGTAAAGGAGAAGGGTAGCTTGCACCATGGAATCATATTACCTTGACCAATGTAAATTTTCCAATGAAGATGTGTTGGTATACTACAAACTCTACCTCTCCATTCATGAGCATAGGAAACTCGCTCTAGGATTCTCCACTTTGCCCTCGAATGCTTCACATATTTTCTTATACCATTTCTCTAGGTGTGCATTGTGAGAGGTCGTCATGGTTTTGTAAGGTACTTGGAAAACCTTTTTACGGGTGAGGGATCCTCTTCTGGATACTTCCAAACAAATGTTTATGGCCCATCGGGCACTCCAATATTTGAAAATACAACGGTGATGAGGATGTTACCGAAGAGTATCTTCTCTCCCTCCTGCACGCTACTTATAATCTCATCCACAATGAAATTAGACAAGTTGTAGATAGTTCCTTTTGATATCTTTTGGCATAAATTCAACCATGCCTTTTGTTGGTGCTCAATTTTCTCTTACCCCATTTGTCCCTAAAATTCTTTGAGTTTGTGGGCTCTGTCGTATTTTTGTCTCCCATATTAATGCATGAAAACTCTTTCCTCCATTTGGTTTTCATGATGGTCCCTTTCTTTGGTTGATGATCACTTAAAGTCCAAAATTTTATTTCTGTTCCTCTATCCATGTGAAAGAATTTATAACTTGGGCATAAAATAAGGTTTTTTTTCCCTTCCTTCCATTTTTCCACAATCACATTTTGTTTTCCATGTCATTCATTGTTCCAATACCTATGGAAAAGTGGTCCTTTTTATTAGATGTGGCTCATTAGATCACATTTTGGCCTTATATCATTTCCAAATTATCTTTCCTTATAAAAAGATTCATTTCGAGTGTAAATGGTGAATACCCTAGATTTTACGATTTGATAGATGTGTTTTCCCCATCAAAATTATATCTCATCATCTATGGAAATGTGGCCCTTTCTAGTAGGATGTAGCTTAGCGAGGAAATTTGAAACTCTAAGGCCTACTTCAACTTAAAACTTGTCCACGTGGAGGGTCAGCACTCATCTAAAAATTTACCTTTTGGTTTGACCTTGGAGTTGCGCTAGGGAGACATGTGGAGGTTTCTGCTGCCTTGCCAAAAACTTAGACATTTTTTTCCATGCAACCGGTGCAAATTTTTCAGACCACGAACACGTGGAGACGCATTTCTTAGTTGAGGATCTACCTCGTGGTCCCACCTTAGTATTTTCACCAAGGGGACACGTGGTGAGCTTTTTCTTGTTCAAGGTCTCCACTTTTGGGGACGATCTAAAATTTACACCAGGGAGACACATGGAGGCTTCCACCAATGCCTCTCTATACTTAAAATTTTCAAGTAAATTTATAAAGGCATGGGACATGTAGACGGATCACACCTATTTGGGGACTCGCCCTAATTTTTACTTTGAAAAAGTGTTAGGAGGACACTTGAAGGTTTCGCTCACTCTGTCCTTGTTTAGATTTTTCAATGGCCAAGGAAAACTATCTTAGACCTTAGACACATGCACCTTCCTTTGATCCTTTCAATTTTTCAACAACTCTAGCAGACTGAGACACGTGGTGAGCACGTGCTTGTTTAGGGTCTCCACTTTTGAGGACTATACCAAAGGTGTGCCAAGGTGACACGTGGAGGTTTCCACTTGCTCATTTTTTAATGAGACTTTTCAAAAGCTAAAAGGTGTTTTTCTTGGGCCCGAGTGCATGTGGAAGGCCCACGATTGTTTGGAAACTTGCCCGTATACTTCTCCTTTGGAGTTGTGCTAAGGAAACACGTGGACGGATCTAATCTAAAGTTGGGAAGGGAAAAAATCAACTGTTGTAATGCATCAGATCTATTTTTTTGCCATTTTTTCTCCAAGACTTTTGGAGATGCGAATGCACACTATTTTTCATCATTTTTTGATGAAATTCCTTGTCATTTTTGTCTGCAAAGTGTCATTGAATGGATTTAGAACTTAATTTTTGAGTCCAGGATTATTAAGGTTGATATTTTGAAGTTGGAATTGCTCGGGCACTTTCAAAAATGTGAATTACCAGAGAATATGGATGTGGGACAGAGTTTTAGAGGAAAGAGAGGTAAGAGGATGAAATGATGGAGGTTGCAGGTGTAAAGGATGACAAAGGTGTTACCTTGAGAGTGAAAAGGATTACTTGTCATATCTAACTATATAGAGCCTCCGGAAAGTGATTAAAATGGGGATTTCTAGCATGAAAGAATAATAATTATTAGAAGGAATATCAAAAAAGTTGTGGCATCACATACTAGTCATTAGTCGAGGGTCTGGGAAATGTGATCAGTTCATGATTTGTCCAACTGGAAAGTTGTTGTTGCAAATTTGTTAAATGTCACTTTCTAAGAAAAATTGGTAGCAATAAAAGGTCCCTAAAAAATTCTTCTTTTTTGGGGGCAAAATTTAGGATGAGTGAGCGAGTGAAATGTATAAATGCAATGAGAATACTCTTGCAAAGGTTAGGGATTGAATTCTTAAGATAAAGTTTGAGAGAGCCCGTCTTCCGAGAGATGAATACAAGAAACATGTTAATTTCTGTGTTTTAGATTTCAAACATGTCAAGTTGGTTACGAGTGTATATCCATTGACAAGCTCGAGATGTTTAAAGAAAAATTTCCCCTTCGATGAATCTAATCAATTTTGAGTTAATCTGTGTCAATCTTGGAGCAATTTTTATCTTCTTTATTTCAGAATGTTTGAAATTATTTTCTCTTATTCCTATTTCAATCTTATGTTAAAGTCCCTCGAATCACACAAGATCTCCTCCATGTGACAGTTTAGTGGCGTTTGTAATTTCATTTCAAGAAGATCCTTCATCCTTTAATGAGATAAACAATTTAACATCACTTCACTGTCATTTGTTGATAAATATTGGCTGTAAGCCTCTGAGTGTATCTTAGGCATGAGGAACCAAGGGTATTTCATGTTTTATTGAGTCTTTAGCTTGAAACCTTTATGTTAAATTCTTGGAGATTGTGTGAAACCGTGTAAACTGGGCCTCCATTGATGCACACCTTCGGTTGAAGGAGTATTTTAGCTATTTCAAAGCTTTCTGTCATTTATCTTTCTAATTTTTGTGAAGTCTCTCAAAGATCTGGTATAATCAATTTTATCCTGCTTAATCTCCCACCAAAATTATTCAAAAATAATGAATCCATCCTGAACTACCCCTATTTTCCCTGTGTGTCCACAAATGTATAAATTCTATTGCCAAAATATGTAGAAGCAATCATGATTCCATAATGTCTTTAGTAACCTTATCCCTATGTAGGAAATATCACCATTCTTTAGAAGTGACAACTCATGAGAGTTAAATTGTGGTGCATTGATCATATTTTCTTAGGGTCTCCTTTAAGATTTGTGTAAAGAAGGATATCTTCATTCTTCTTCACCAACATATGTTACAAAATGGGTCCTTTTACCCTGGTGAAAAGCATAGCCTAAAGTAGTACGGATAGATCAAATCCTTTATGAATGTGTTTTCCATTTCTTCGATTCCCGAGTGACAAAGAGTGATAAAAATACCCTCCCCGGCTACAAAATGACTCATAATAATATTTATCTATCTCTTAGTGTCTTGCTAAATCTTTGATGCTACTTAGTTTCTAAGGGAGAATCAATTTGGATACAAACATCGAATGACAAATAAGCGTTATCGAGGACATGGAGTTGTGTGCAAAATTTGAACACCATAAACAACTCCTATAGACCCCGTAAATGCTTCTTACAAATTTTAAATTGTAAATACGTTGTTGAAATGTCATCCTGTGTCTAGATTTGTAAGAATCAAGCAAAATTACAATTTCTATGTGTAATATTTCCATTTTCTTGTGCTTTTTGCACTAAGTTTACATCATCAAAGTTAAATATGGGTAAAGGAAGGTTAGATCTATGAATATTTTCATGAATTTAGTGTTGACAGACATTTGATAGACCAATTTTAGTGCATTTGCACAACTAAGGTGAAAATCCTTAGTGGCAACTCCATTTTGAATGAATTTTTTTATAAATGCCAATGTCTTAACCACTGTTAATTGTAATTTATCACTAATATTTACAAAGCTAGAAGGAAGAACATATTTATTTGCTAGAGACCCTACAGAAATTTGTTTTGAGAGATGGGAAAGAAGAATCTAGAAAGTTGTTAGAGATCAAAAATCGTGAAAAGAGTTATCAATTGTGGGAACCGAACATCCTGTCATTGAATATTTCCATACTTCCTCAAGTGCTTCTGAATTAGGTAGTCTCTTTGTAAATCCTAATTCTCCAACTAGAGAGGGTCATTCTTTTGTATTTGAAAAATTTGCATCTTATTATGTCCCCGTGTTCTCTAAAGTCGATATGATCTTCCAAGAAATAGATTTTTAGAAAACATTAATTTCGAGAATTGCATTCATGTGCCCCAAAACCCCTCACTCCTCATCATTTTGTTTCTCCTATAAGATCACCTCCCCAAAATAATATGGCCCAACCCCCACCCAAACCTTCATTTGTTGTGAACACTTTTGGTCCTATAGATTTCAGAGGTATGGCTGGATATCCAAATGTTGTGCCCCGAGATGTTAGAAATAGACCGCCTAAATTTCAAGGAAATAATGCCATTATGGGGATAATCACTTAACGTTTTTGTAAATATGATGGAAGACTTTGAGATTGAATTTAAGGATGTGTACATAAAAATTTTATTCACACTCTTGAGGAGGATGCATGGGACTCGGTATAAATATTTTCTAGATAGCTCCATTGATTCATGGATAGAAATGAAGAATGATTTTAGATTGAGTATGGAGATAAAAAGACCCTACGTTTCTTTAATAAGAATTTGAAAATATAAAAATAATCCTAATGAGTTTGTTCATGACTTAAATATAAGGTTCAATAAGACCTTGAATAGGCTTCCTATGATCTTAAGGCCAAGTGATGTTTCATGTTTAATAAAATACTCTGATGTTTTTGATAAGAAAGATGGCTATTATTTAACAGATAAGAACCCAACAACATTGAGTCAAGCCTTCACCATGTCTTTCGCAGATTGAGAATAACATCAAGGCAATTGTAAAACCTCATAAGAGAGAAGTTATCAAGGTAATCAATCCGAGAAGCCTCCGTCAAGTAAATCTATGGATCTAGAGGAGTTTGTAAAAACTATGGCCGGAGTCATAAGGAAATATCCTACAAAATATCCAGTGGTAGAAAAGGGATTGGATAAGGTTCCCAAGGTCAACATAAAGCACAAGGAAATGAAATATTTTCAAATCATCCCAGGAGTGATCAGATATTTGATGAGAGAGGCAAAGGACCCATGGGATCATGAAATAGACAACCCCAAGCCCATGAGAATAGAATTGTGCCTGATCCTTTGATCGCCGAGTTGCTATTGTGGAAGATACCAATGAAATTGATTGGTATGATAGATGTTTCTTGCCACATGCCCCATGTGATGAAGAAAATAAGTTGAGGAAGTTGATGATGACACTAATGATGATGTGTGCATGGTGGGGTGCTCTACAAGCTCACAACAAGGAGCAACTTGATCGAATTAATCAATTCCGTAATCGCGCAGTTTCGGTATTGCATCCACTAGGTATTACCCTCCTCCTCTCATACTTTTGAAATAGATATGGTACAAGCTTTTGAATTTCCTAGTAATGATTTTGAATACTTAAGGGCATTAATGATTAAAAATTATGATGGAGGAATCCCTTCTGAGGAGGATAGGAAGTTGTTAATGAATGTTGTAGTTGGCCATGAAAAGGAATATAACACTAGGAGTAAAGTTTTCAAAGGGGTAGGGCCTCAGGCCAAACCAAAAACTCCAGTTCTCACCAATATCTCAAAATAAAATCCTAAGAAAGATACATCTAGAAAAAACCTTTTTTCCCCAAATAGAAATGATATCCATGCCCATGCTTAGATCATGAAAAATCCTTTGTTTTCAGATGAGTTTGTCAGTCTTCCTCCAAGTGTTGCCTTGCCCAAATACGTTCCTTATGACATTGCCCAAGTATTGAGTAAGATCAAGATTTATGTTCCAATTTTTGATTTTGAGCTTCTTAGGATTTGTGAGCACACGAAAAGGGCCTTTGAGTATTTGGGATTGAAAGAAGAAAATATTACCCAAGGCAAAAATGTAAACAAATGTGTTGAGACTCCTCCTACGATTATAGAGTTGAAAAAACCCCAAGTCTTTGGAAGAACTAGATGAGCCCCCTGAATTATATTTTGGAACATCTTTGGTTGAATCCCATATAAATGTAGATCCATTTTTCACTACTCGATTATTAAATATAGGTTGTTACATAATTGTATGTTTGATTCTAGAGCATTATGTAATTTTATTCCTCTTAAGGTCATGAATGAATTAGATATCAAAGTGACAAAACTTATGGGAAGTGCACCGCCATGGATTACAGAGAGGTGCCAGTGGTTGGATATGTTAAGGGTCCGATAGTGTAACTTGCACTTACCCAGAAAGAACTTAAAATTAGATGTTGTTATTACCAAGAAAGTGGGCTACTAGTGTGGGTGGTAGTGTGTAAATGGATATGTCTTTTTCCACTATACCTATTGAGGGCAGCCTTATAAAGTTGTATGGTGAAAATAAGATGCTACATCTCATTAAGGATCCAATTAATGCTTCCTATGAAGTGTTATACATCAAACTGATGTAGATAAATTTGTTGGATTTGTTGATGGTAAAGAGCACAAAATGGATCAATGCAATTCTCTTAATCAAGTAGGTTATCCTTGGAATTTTTTGTTTGAAGGGGCTTGCTCTAAATTATGAAATGGTAATGGTATTGTTCTGATATCTCCAGGCCATGAAGAGTTTGTTTTCTCTTTTAAAATTAACTTTGAGTGCACGAACAATATAGCTGAATATGAAGCACTTCTCTTGGGTCTAAGAATTGCTTGGAAATATGGTATTAGAGACATCATTGTTAAAGGAGATTCATAGCTAATTGTCAAGAAGGTTACAAAACTATATGCAACAAAAAATTAGAGAATGAATCAGTATAAGCATGTAGTCTAGGATTTCATTAAAATGTTTGACTCCTTCAACATAATACATCACGATAGGAAGTACAATACTCTAACAGATAAATTGGCCGTATTGGGGTCCATATTTGAAAATTGTACTATATCCCCCTTTTGTGAGTATAATGTTGAGGTATTGACTAGGCCATCTGTTCTTGACAATGTTAAACACTGCTAAGTGTTCAAAGACGATGTTGTGTGTAAAGGTTTTTGTAGGACCAAGGAGAGTTTTCTGATAAATGTATAGATTGAGAGCCAATGGTTTGTACGGCTGATGGAAAGGAGACTTTATTTGGCAAAGACATCATTCGGTTGAAGACTAATACTATTCCTAGAGGCTTCATATAGCACTTGAATTAAATTTTGATAATTTTGATTGCATTATCAATAGACACATGTCAGCCTCAAGGGATGTTAAAGAGCATGACCTGGGCATGAAGGATAAACCATGTAAGATCTAGTTAGGTAGAAATATGAGAAAGGAAGAAAAGTAGTCGTATGTCCAATTGTTGAAGAAATACCAGGACTACTTAGCATGGTCTTATTCTGAACTGAAAGCATACAGAGAGGATATTTTCCAACACAAAATTCCCTTAGAAGCTTCTACCAAGCCATTTAGGCAGAAACAAAGGCCAATCAATCCACTCCTTTCCCTGAAGATGTAAGAAGAATTGAAAAAATTGAGGGATGGAGGAATCATATAGCCCATAAGGTACTCATCATGGGTTGCAAACTTGGTACCTGTCAGAAAGAAGAATGGAGATATAAGGTTGTGTGTGGACTTTAGAAACTTGAATAGAGCATCAATGAAGGATAACTACCCTCTGCCAAATATGGACAATATGTTATAATTGGTTATTGGTTTGGAACTGTTATGCACCTTGGATGGTTTTTTTGGATATAACTAGGTAGTTGTGAAGGAATCAGAGTGAATCAAGACTTCCTTTACCACTCCTTGGGGAACATATGTATATGTCAGAATGCCTTTTGGTCTAATGAATGTTGGAGCCACTTTCCAAAGAGCAATGGATGTAGCTTTCTTTGGCTATATTAATGATGTGATTATTTTCTCCATAAAAGGGGTGACCACCTACAACACTTAGAAAAAATGTTGTTAAGATGTAGGGAGTATGGTATTTCACTAAATCCCAAGAAGTGCCATTTTGGAGTTTAGAAAGCAAAGTTGCTTGGACACATTGTGTCAAAGGAAGGGGTCATGATTGATCTTGAAAGGGTGGGATCCATTAGAAAAGTTCCCATTCCAAGTACTAATAATGGAATTCAATCCTTTTTTGGGTAGATTCATTTTATTAGGAGATTTATCTCCAACTTTGTTGAAATAACTATCTCAATCACAAACATGTTGAAGAAAGACCAAATTATCAAATGGGAAGAAGAAGCTATGCAAGATTTTGCTAGGATCAAAGAAGCATTAAAGAATGCATTTTTTTTAGCAGCTCCAAATTATAAGAAGTATTTACAAATGTTTTCTTTTGCTTAAGAAATTACTATTGCATTTGTATTGTTGTAGAAGGATGATGAGGGAGATAAAAGACCAATTTCCCTTTTCAGTAAGGCATTACAAGGATCGAGCTAAAGTATACTATCATGGAGAAGTAGGCATTTTATTTGGTAAAAGAAACAAAGGTCTTTAGGCCATATATTATGAGTTCCAAAATAATTTCTTATGTTCCCCACACCATGGTGAAAGATATCCTATTAGAAATGGAGGTTTCAAGTAAAATATGTCAATGGGTAAAAAATTGCAAGAGTATGATATGTATATCCAAAAAAAAAAATTGGTCAAAGGTTTGGGCCTGGAAAACTTATGGTAGAGAGAAATTTGTAGACAATTGAGGTAAATGAAGTTGAAGAAGAAAGGTTGAATGTCCTTGAAAAATTGATAAATTCTGAATGGTACAAGGACATCATTTTTTATCTCAAACATCTACAATGCCCTAAACATTTGAGCAAGAATCAGAAAATAGCACTTAAGTTAGCTTCCCAAAAATATGTCATTACTGATTTTGGGTTAGCTTGGAAGAACCTTGAGGGAGTTCTCTTAAGATGCATTGTTGAAGATGAAGCCCCTAAGATAATTGTTGATCTTCATGGAGGAGTTTGGAGGACATTTTTTTGGAAGTTATTGGTGGACAAATATTTTCAAGGATACAAATCTATTGGTAAGAAAATGTGAGAGTTGCCAACACTTTTCTGGAAGACTAAAAGCTTCAGGCTCCCTTCCTTTGCATCTTGTATCAATTGAAGCCCCATTTAGGCAATGGGGAATGGATTTCATTGGGGAAATTTTTGATCCTTCAAGTGTAGGCCATAAGTGGATACTAGTGGCCACAGATTACTTCACCAAGTGGGTGGAGGAAATCCCCACCAAGAAGGAAACTCACCAAATTGTCATGGATTTTTTCTTGAATCATATCATTTGTAGATTTGGGGTACTTGCCAAAATAGTTGTTGATAATGCCATGAGATTTTGAGATAAACCTTTGGTGGCCATGTGCCATGAATATGGGATCAATTTGACATATGATTCTAATTATAATCCCCAAGGAAATGGACAAGTAAAGTCCATAAATAAGAATCTATTGAAGATAATTAGAAGAACTTTGGAGTTTAACAAAAGGAATTAGGGTGAGTAGTTGAAGTTTATTGTTTGGGCTGATTGAATCACGTTATTAAGCGAGCTACTAGAAAATATCATTTGAGTTGGTTTATGGAAATCAATCTCTTCTTCCCCTATATATGCAACTGTCTTCTTTTCAATTTATTCAACAACTAGAAGATCAAGAGGTTAGTCCCTATGATGCTCACATAAATTAGATTGTTGAGTTAGATGAAGAAAGAAGGGAATCCCATCATAGGCATGTGAAATTTAGAGAAAAATTGAAGAAGTTGTTTGATAAGAAAGTGACTCCAAGAGCTTTCAGTGTGGGAGATCTTGTGCTATTGTGGGATAGTAGGCACGAGGATAAGCACAAACATGGAAAGTTTGATGCATTGTGGATGGGCCCTGATTTAATTGAAATTTAGATTGTGAACATACCTTCTTCTTACAAGACTTAGATGGGGAATTGCTTGAATTTCTGTTAATGACAGGAATTTGAAACATTTCCTTAATTGATTTCTCATAAAAGATATACTCCATTGTACAGTGTATAGTCTTTTGATTTCTTTCTTATTTCATTTTTTCTATTTTGTTTCATCCCGGTCCTGGCGGCCATTTGTTGGTCTCTCGGTTTGTTCTTGGGGAGTTGGTTATTATTTTTCTACTCAAAGCTTGTTCTTTGACTCCATTTCCCAATGGTTTATTTTTGGCACATGGTCTAGTATTTGTTCTTGTGACACTTAGAGGGAGTGCCCATCCCCGACTCAAAGCCGATGTTGGTGTTCAATTTGATCTCACCCCATTTTTCCCTGAAATTCTTCAATTTGTGGGCTCTATCATATTTTCTATCTCCCCGTAATGATGCAATGATAAATTTTTTTCCTCCATTTGGTTTCCATGATCAGTCCCTTCCTTTAGTTGAGGATCACTTAAAGTCTGAAATTTTCTTTCCGTTCCTTTGTCCATGTGAAAGAATTTGTAACTTGGGCATAAAATTAGGTTTTTTTCCCTTCCATTTATCCACAGTCACGTTTTGTTATCCCTGTTATTCTTTGTCCCAATACCTGTGGAAAAGTGGTCCTTTCTGATTGGATGTGGCTTGTTGGATCACATTTGGGCCTTATATAATTTTACAATTCTCTATCCTTAAAGAAAGATTCATTCCTGGGCGCAAATGGTGATTTCCCTGAATTTTACGGTTTGATAGGTGTGTTTTCCCCATCAAATTTATATCTCAACATTTGTGGAAACATGGCCCTTTCTAGTTGGATGTGGCTCGGTGGAGCACTTTGAAAATCTAAGGCTTACTTTAGCTCAAAACTTGTCCATGGAGGGTCGGCGCCGCCTAAAAATTTACCTTTTGGTTTGACCTTGGAGTTGCGCCAGGGAGACATGTGTAGGTTTCTGCTGCCTTGCCCAAACTTAGACATTTTTTTTTCATGTAGCCAATGTAGCTTTATTAGACCATGGACACATGGAGGGCCAACACTTATTTGAGGATCCTCCTCAAGGTCCCACCTTAGTAGTTGCTCCAAGGGGACATGTGGTGAGCTTGCGCTTGTTCAAGGTCTCTGCTTTTGGGGAACATCTCAAAGTTGTGTCAGGGAGACATGTGGAGGCTTCCATTGGATCCTCTGTATACTTGAACTTTTCAAGAAAATTTCTAAAGTCTTGGGACATGTGGAGGGACCGTGCCTGTTTGGGGATCTACCCCTAATTTTTATTTTGAAGAAGGGTCAAGAGGACACTTGGATTTTTCCACTCACTCGCCCTTTCTTGGACTTTTCAACAGCTAAGGAAAACTATCTCGGACCCTAGACACATAGAGTCTTCCATTGATCCTTCAAAATTTTCAACAATTCTATTAGAATGAGACACATGGTGAGCCTGTGCTTGTTTAGGGTCTCCACTTTTGAAGACCATACCAAAGGTGCACCAAGGCAACACATGGAGGATTTTGTCTTGACTCCTTTTACCGAGACTTTTGAAAGGACAAAATGTGTTTTTCTTGGGCCTAGGGCATGTGGAAGGCCCACTCTTATTTGGAAACTTACCCTTGTACTTATCCTTTGCAGCTTTCAAGAAGGAAACATATGGATGGCTCTAATCTAAAGTTGAGAAGGGAAAAAATCAATGGTTGTTGTGCATTACCTCTTTTTTTGCCATTTTTGCTCCAAGACTCTTGGAGATGCAAATACGCACTATTTTTCATCATTTTTTGATGAAATTACTTGTCGTTTTTGTCTGTAAATTGCCATTAAATGAATTTAGAACTTAATTTTTGATTCTAGGGATTGTTAAGATTGATATTTTGAAGTTGGAATTGCTCGGGCACTTGCAAAAACGTGAATTACTAGAGAAGTTGGATGCGGGATAGAGTTGTAGAGGAAAGAGAGGGAAAAGGATGAAATGATGGAGGTTACAGGCACAAAGGATGAAAAAGGTGTTTGCTCGACGGTAAAAAGGATTACCTATCGATCCATTATACAGAGCCTCCAGAAAATGATTAAAATGGGTATTTCTAGCATGACAGAATTAAAATGATTAGAAGGAATATCAAAAGGTTGTGGCATGGCATCCTAGTCATTAGTCAAGGGTCTAGGAAATGTGATCAGTTCATGATTTGTCCAACTGGCAACTTTTTGTTACAAATTTGTTAAATGTCACTTTCTAAGACAAATTGGTAACAAGCAAAGGTCCCTTGAATATTCTTCTTTTTTGGGGGGGAATTTGGGATGAGTGAGCGAGTGAAATGTATAAATGTAATGAGAATACTCTTTCAAAGGGTCGGGATTGAATTCTTAAGAGAAAATTTAAGAGATCTCGTCTTCTTGAGAGACCAATCTGAAAAACCTGTTAATTTCCTATGTTTTAGATTTCAATCACATCAAGTTAGTTATGAGTGTACAGCCATTGAAAAGATCTGAAACTATTTAAAGAAATTTCCCTTGCTAATGAATCTAATTAATTTCGAGTTAATCTGTGTCAATCTTGGAGAAATTTATGTTTGCTTTATTTTAGAATTTAAAGTAGTTTTTCTTATTCTATGAATCACATAGGATCTCATGATCCCTCGTGTGATAGTTTAGTGGCATTTGCAATTTCATTTCAAGAAGAGCCTTCATCCTGCAATGAGATAAACAATTTAAAATCACTTCACTATCATTTGTTGATAAATATTGTCTATAAGCCTTCGAGTGTATCTTAGGCATGAGGAACTAGGGTCTTTGATGTTTTATTGAGTCTTTAGCTTGAGCCTTCGTGTTAAATTCTTGGAGATTGTGTGAAACCGTGTAAATCTGGGCCTCCATTGATGCACACCTTCTGGTTGAAGGAATATTTTAGCTATTCCAAAGCTTTCTATCATTTATCTTTCCAATTGTTGTGAAGTCTCTCAAAGATCTAGTATAATCAATTTTATCCTGCTTAATCTCCCACCAAAATTATTTAAAAACAATGAATCCATCCTAAACTACCCTTGTTTTCCCTGTGTGTCCACAAATGTATAAATTCTACTACCAAAATATGCAAAAGCAATCAGGATTCCATAATGTCTTTAGTAACCTTATCCCTGTCTAGGAAATATCACCATTCTTTAGAAGTGACAACTTGTGAGAGTTAAATTGTGGTGCATTGATCATATTTTCTCGTGGTCTCATTTTAGATTTGTGTAAAGAAGGATATCTTCCTTCTCCTTCACCAACATAGGTTACAAATGGGTCCTCTCACCTTGTTCGAAAGGCACGGCCTAAAGTAGCGAGGATAGATCGAATCCTTGATGAAGGTGTTGTCCATTTCTCTCGATGCCCGAGTGACAAAGAGTGATACAAATCACATCCCCAACTACAAAATGACTCATAATAATATTTTTATCTCTCATGTCTTGCAAAATCTTTGATGTTGCTTGGTTTCTAAGGGAGAATCAATTATGATACCAACACCTTGTTCACTTGTTTGCATTTTTCCCGATCATTGAGCTTGGTGACCAAGTGCATGTCCATCCTTATAACTAGTTCTAGAATTTTGGAAATTTCAAAGTATCGGGACCCCTTCTTTTAGTCATACACGGCTACGGCCTCTCGATAGCCTCCATGTTCGAGGTCATCATCAATGTTATATCCTTCACAAATGAGGCTTGTGAACTTGGATATCGGTTTGAGGTGTGATTTGCATCTTGCACCCCGCAAAATAAAATTTCTCCTCATGCACATGTGACATTGACCATTACTTTAGGTTCTCAAGCTTTCCAAAGAATGAAAACTCATATATTTGTAATAATCTTTCCTTCTCCAATTTAACCTTCATCTCATCATTGAAAAGGGCATTCCATCTAACATCCTCTTGTTAGCTAGGTGAACCAACTCTAATGCAATTTATTTCTCATTTGTTCTTGTATGATGATTATAATCACTCTCATCCATCTTTCACAAGTGTGACACCTGGGTCTTTTCCTAGCAATACCCCATCCGGGTATGACATTTATGCATACTATTCTTCATTGGTGTTCGCATCGACAATTTTCTACTTTCCCTTTCCATTGCCCTTTTATTTGGTGAAACTGTCTATTTCTTTGGTTTCATTATTCGGTTAGGCTGAACTTAAAAATCCTTCCTCTTTCTCTTCTCTACTACTCTACTCAATCCCAAATCTCACTCCAAAGCTTCAACTCTTGAAAGGAATATTTATTTCTCCGTGCCCTAGCTGCCAAACCCTAACCAAGAAAAACCTTCCACAAGATGATGCTCTTCACACAACCTTTCCTCATGCTCATGTACTCCTTTAAGTTTTTATATCTACTCAAGATACACACTCAAATTTTCTTGAATTCTCCTTTCTTCACACAAATTTCTCTCTAGATGCTCTAGTTTGCAAGAGATTCTTTTACTTCATAATCGCAAGGTAACAAATGACTTTCCCGAATTTGTATTTATATTTTTTTCTTCCCTCTATCATTAAATGCTATACCACTTATGACCATACTTGACACTAAATGCAGATTTTTCCCTAAAGCCCGTCCTTAAGCACTTTTACCCACGCACCTAATCCTACACAAAAAAATTGTCAACCTTCTCGCGCGTAAAATCCAATCTAACCAAAGTTTCTTACGCGTGCATCCACAAGGTGCAAAGGCACTTATTATGTCCTTTACCCTATTTTTCCTCGCCTACCTCATGTTGGTCTTACACTCTTCATCCTTTGTGCACGGTCTTTGTTACAACCTTTTGACACCATAATCCAATATACATCATTTACTCACGTGCTTTAACCACCTTACACATTTCCTTCTATTCGACACTCAAATTTTATTACAAGATTATAATTTGCATTACTCCACCCCACATTAAAATATATGTATGGTCCTCTGTGCATACACAACCTTGGAAAAATAATGTGGTTACCGATGCATAAGGCGCAAAAGTAAAAAATAAAGAAAGGAACAAGTAAAAAAGAAAGGAAACACAAGAAAAGAAAAGCATAAAGGGAAATTATAATCTAATTGGAAATACTGCCTTATTATAAACACCAATAAGAATTATTTATAATAGGGCTTCAACCTACTCCCATTGAAGTGACCTAGTAACCTCGTCCCATCTAGTGCTTGTAATTGGAAAGTTCCTGAATCAATAATGTATGAGATGATGTAAGGTCCCAACCAATGGACTTTCAAATTCCCAGGATGTCACAAATACTTAGAATCATACAACAATACCATTTACCCAACCTCAAAATTATTGTTCTTGATATGATGATCATGCCATGCCTTTTGTCTTGCTTTTTCTGTCTTTTGAATCCATCTAGCAAGTGATTGCCTTTCATCTAACTGCATCAAATTATCAATTCTTTCTTCCAATGCTTTCTCATCAGCTAACCCTCTTACACACGATATACACAGAGATGGTAGCTTTAATTCAACTAGTAAAATAGCCTCCATGCCAAACAAAAATTTAAATGGTCTGGCCTTGTTCAACCTCTTGAAGGTTGTCTTGTATGCCCATAGAACTGATGATACCTTGTCATCCTAATCTTGTATTCAAATGTCACATATCTTAGTCAATGTGTGAATTTTTATCTTATTAAATGCCTCAGTAGTTCCATTTTTGAGAGTGATAAGGGGTAGTCTTGTTATGGGCCACCATAAATTATGCTAACATAATCCTGATTGTTTCATTGAGAAAGTGTATATCTCTATCACTTGTTAAACTTAAAGAACAACCATACCTGTTGATTATCTTCTCCCATAAAAATCTAGCTATTGTCATTTTGGTACATCCTTTCAGGCACCGCTCTTCCCACTGTGTCATGTAATCAGTTCAAGTGATGATATATTGCTAACGATTCCTTTGCAAGGCTAGAAAAATTAGCCCTACAAAGTTGATTGAGCATTTTTCAAACTGTTAAGCGTTGGCTATTTGTCGTATAGGAATTTCTTCTCTCTTTCCAGCATTTCCAGGTCACTGGCAATGGTCACAGGCCTTGAAAAACTCAATACAATCCTTATAGATGGTTTCCCGCCAAAGCCCTAATAATAAAATATTCCACGTGGTAGCATTTCCTACATAGTGTCCTCTTTAAATCCCACCATGCGGTTCCTCCATAATTGTCACGTGCTCATGCTCCAATACGCATCGACGCAGAACCTCATCACGACCTAACTTATATAGGTCTCCACTAATCAACATGTAGGGTGTGGCATGTATTGCTAACTAATTTCTCTCCGAGCCTTCATCCCTTCCGATGCCACACTTGTTTTTAAGAACACTATGATATCTTCCAATTCTGAGGGTGCACGTTGCAACCTAAATAGTTACACATCTAGCATGGTATCCTCAATGCTTTTAGTGTCCTCTCTTGAGTCAATCCTTGATAAGTGGTCAGGCCCTGAATTACTCTTTCCTAGTTTTACGACCACTATGAGCTCAAACTCTTGAAATAACAGGACACAATGGCATATGTGTCCTTATAACGAATTTTTGACTAATTACTTCAATGCCATGTGGTTTGTGTAGAATATAAATGGTGTTACCAATAGATACTACCTAAAATTATGTAGCACATAGATCATAGACAATGCTTCACACTTAGTAGTTGTGTAATTTTGTTCTGCTGGTGTCAACTTTCTACTTGCAAAGCTTAAGGGATGATCAAGAATTCCCTTAGTAAGTTTTTCTAGCGCTACTCCCATAGTTGTCCCTGAGGCATCAGCATACACATGGAAAGGCTTATCCCAAGAATGAAAATGTAATATGTGCACCGTGACTAGCCTATCCTTCAAAGTGTCAAATACCTTCTGTTGCGCCTCTCCCCAATGAAAGGAATTTTTTTGTATTAACAATTACTCAAAGGGTGTAGCGATCTTGGGATATCCCTTGATGAATTTTTTTGTAATACCCTGTATGCCCAAGGAATCCACATATTACGCTTTGACTAGTAAGCTCCCTAATCCCACAATAAGTGCAACTTTGGAAAGATCCACTAGTAAGCCTTCTTTGCATATAATGTGTCTTAAGAGGGTTCCAAATGGAGTACCAAAGACACATTTCTTAATGATGAGGGATATCCTCAATTGCTGAAATCTCTCAAACATCAGCCTTAAATTATCACAATGGTATTTCACCAATCCATACACAGTCTAGTCATCCAGGAAAACTTGAAGAAACTTATGGATGAGGTCTTGGAATGCTTGTACCATAATGCATAAGTAGATAGCAGCACATTCTTTAATTCAAAAGGCATAACCATGTAAGTAAAACTTCCCATTTAGTGGCAAAAGTTGTCTTTCTTTGGTCTTCCTTTGCAATCCTGACTTGGTGGTACCATAAGAACCCATCCGTGAAAGAGTAGACTTCGTGCATGGCTACTCCCTCGGGGAATTTATTCAATAAAGGGGTTGGGAAAGGACTAATGAGACACACCGCATTCAGATCCCCGTAATCAATACAGATTCTTATCCTACCATCCTTCTTGATACTAATAACCATTAGGCTTATCCATTTTGATTCTTCCACTACCTCAATGATACCAGATGCTATCATTTTGTCTATTTCTTCCTTGACCCGTACGTGAAAATTTGGATTCATCTAATAAGGCCTCTTCTAAATCAGGTGCGTACCTTCCTTCAACTTGATCTTCATCTCCCCAAGGAATGGTGGATGCCTTTGAGTTCATGGTACCCATGAGGGAACAAATCTTGGAACTCACACAACAAATCAATGATCTTTGAAACTTATTTTTCCAACCAATACTCCAACGCTTTCTCATCAGCGTTATCTATGACTTCATGTGTACCTTCCAAATGGTTGACATCCAAAGTTTCCATTTCTTCTCCATCTATTACATAGACCATTTTTCCTTTTTCTTTTTCCATACATGTGTGCTTAAGTTATACTTCCTCTTATTCTTCTTCATTGAGACGTGTCTCTAAATAAGGCTCACCTAGAAACTCTAGTAGCCTATCCTCTACCATAGCACTATCTCCCATTGTAAGGTGCTTGATCAATTACAATGCCTAATCCATTGATGGCTTGGTATTCCTATACTCGAAAAGCTAAATGAGATGAGCCACCAACTCTTGCCAATTACTTGTTTGATGATGTATCTCCAAATGAATATACCATGTGCATGTAAAAAGTTAAGGTGGAATATAACTTATGCACCCATGGTGAAGATGACAATTCTTATGCATTTCTCATCCAAGCCTTCTCACACGTTTGGATATGAAATGAAGTGGTCTCTTTACCATAGTAGTCTTGTATGATCATGGGTGCATTGCTTTTGGAGAACCTTACAGAAAATGTGATTCTTACCTCGTGCCACTCTAGGAGGTTCTCCGATGTGTATCCCACCAATGTGATGTAGTTCTTAGTAGGTTGAATCGAGAATTCCTCTTCTCTTGTCCTCATTTTTCCACTAAAATTCCATTTCCCACAAGAAAATTTTAGGGTATGCCCCTCCGAATAACTTGGAAACCTCTTTCCTCCTAGGCACTTGATCGAGCATTCTTTTTTCACCCTTTTTACATATCCTCTCAAATTTCTTCCTATCAACTCATAACTCCCATGCGCCCAATTGTCACATGCCACACTAGTGGTATCACTCAAGGACCGATCATCTTCAAACTCAATAACTCCCTCATTGGGGTGAATTATCTCAGGATCTTTGATGGATCAAACATAGATTCTATCAAGGACTTCTTCCTAAGGGCTCAAAGTATATGGAAGTGACTTCCCATATGTCAAAGGGATGATCACCCTTTCTTCCTTGTTCTCAAAGATGATATACCCTTTGTTAAACCACAGGTCAGCATTGTTCTTGTAACACCATGGGCACCCAAGAAATCTTTGGAAAGTTTTCTCGCCTTATTGAGTGCCGAGAATTCAAAGTCTCCAGTGAACTTGGCCCTTTGGATGGTGATAACTACATCATTCAGAATCCAATGGGAATTTCCTTAGTCTTGTTCGACATATATGTCATATTCGAAGATGGTTGTAATGTGGGCCATCCCATCGATGTCGGGCATCTAAGGTAAGAACATTGACCTTTGCTCTCATGTCAATGAGGATATTACTTAGAAGTCATCCATCAACAACCGCATTCAAAGTAATCTCCTTATCATAGTTGAGGCTATGAGGAGGAAGGTTTGCATGTAAAACCTACCTTTCACACTCTACTTTGGTGCATGGTACCTTCTCTCTCAGTCATTCTCCTAGCAAGGGGATAATATTCTCTTACCTTAACATCCTGCACACTTCCTTGACCTCATCCAGGTCATCCTTTGGAACCTCAACATTCTTCCTTTTCTCCAACTACCTCGATTTCTCCTTCAAACATTGGATCTCCCCTTGTAAACTCTGAATCACGTCCATAGTATCTTGATACACCTATTTCTGATGAGAAGGGTCCAAATAATTTCCATGCACCACTTCCTCTCTTGAAACTAGGGTCCTTTTTCTTGGCATCTCCCTAATGCATGTGGCCTCTTCTTGCACACCTGGTATAGGTTCTATCCTCGACTCACGTGCCACTCGTGGCATCCACTGTTAATTGGCCTTCTTAATGCTCACCATCCTAGTGCCCTTGTCTTTTTAGTGCTTCTACTTCATATGCTCATAAATTTCTTAACACTCTTCGTAATTTTGTTTCTTTCCGCACCATGATCATTGTAACAAATCGGGACACTTACATTTGTAATGCTCTGTAGGTCCACATTTATAACAAGTTCCTCTCATGAATTCACTTCATCCTTCACCATGGTTATTGTGACCACGATATCCTCCGTGAAAACCTATTCAACATGCCCTCCATCTCGCACACCCTTCATAATGATGATGATCATCCTTAGAACTACATGCAAGACTATTCGGCACACACCCATATCCATAACATCATGGATCTCGATCAATCATTTTGCAATCCTTAGTATCATGGGTTGTAGAGGTATAGATCTTACAATATCAAGAAACATTCTTGTAGATTACACATTATAGTTGAGGGAACCTACTTGCATCATGATCCCCATGGAAGATCTCATAGTCTATCGCAATAGCACATACTAAATTCTGAGGGAAATTATCCTTTGCATGTCCCTCCACTTCATAGTCTATATATCAAAGCCCACTATGAACCTCATGTGTTGATTTTGTAGACAACTTTTCTAACTCCTGGCCACCGTAATAATTTGAGCCTCCAGAAAAATACTAACACCATTATCACCACTCCCATAAGCTTTCACGTGTAGGAAGCTTCCAATGCCTTGCATGGGTCTCGTGAAATTCTTGTGTGACAGAGCCCTTATAAATGGTGTTATCATTCTTTTGAAAAACCTTTTAGCATGTTGATAAGGATGAATGTCATAGGATAGCTTTGACAAGAGAGTCTTAAAACACGTGTCATACTCCCACACACTCTCTTACATTCCATATCAGATCTCCTTTAGAGTTATGATGCTCTTTTACTCAAACTCGGGATACGAAACTCTACTAGGAAGGAATTCTTTAACACGGTGTATTCTACCACCATTTGATGGGGTTATACTTCCTATACCAAGTATGTGTGAAAACTTGTATCATTATTTTCAAAAGGCTTGCCTTCCACTTTGGGGTAGTGATCCCCTTTGCATGCCATAATAACTCACACTTTTGCACATGATCTGCAATATCTTCAATACCCCTATAGTATGGTAAGTTTAAAGAAATATTGAAAAACACTTGGGAGGTGGTTGAGGCCCTTGTCCTCCCAATCCAGGGCCTTGGTTTCCTTCGGTGTTTCCTCCTCCACGAGATCAATAGATCCTCTAGGTCATATTCATCACAATCCACCACATCCACCTCCTACAGTCAGCAAAGGGTTTGAATTGGTCATACCAAGGGTTCCCAATGTCCCACTGAACTACACGTCAATGGTCTATAATATTATCCCACTACTAGTTGTATGTCCCATTCCACTCTCGGATGTGATGCCCAAAGCTTGCATATTTGCACCTTATCCAAATATTCCTCAAAATACATGAATGGATTGTGCAGCCATGGATGTTCCAAATGATAACTTATATCTCCTAGGTGCAGCTTTGTTACTCCTAGCGATACCCAAACTAGGTCAATAATACTTCTCCCTTGATCTGGAAAACCAAGTGCTAGGGGTTGGTCACTGAGACTCTTATTTCTCCATGCGATGAACTCTCATCATAAGCTAAAGGGTATTTTCTCTCACTCTTGCCAAGATGTGGTAGCACATACTTCTCAGGTTCCACATCCTCTGCATGAACCTCAACTCCTTCCTGCAACGTCTGCCACCATAGATCCATCACACTTGTAACCTCGTGTTGTCTAGTCATCTCCCTTTCACAAGATTTACTATACTTGATTCGTCTCTTCTTGCTTTCCTTTTCAACTAAAATGTCCATCATCTTCCTCCACCCTAGCTTAGCCTCTCCCAGCACTCAAAGAAGCTTAGCCGGCCATGGGAAATGCTTCTAAACTTAAATTAATGACCAAGATCTTCATAGGTAAAGGAATAACATGAAAAAATGATCCTCTAGGATCCCTTAAAACTCAAAATCAACAACTCTGGGAAAGAATACGTAGAAATGGTGTATTCTAAAGTATAACTAGTCAACACCCTCTTCCACCAGTGATCAAAAACATGCATCCAAGTCAGATCTACATCCTATAACCTCTGATAGTCATCTTGGGTCCACACACATGATCTATAGTACCATCTCGATCTGGATGCATATGCTGAAAGCCATTCATATAGTTCTACTGGGAAGCAACAAAATAATTTCTCATACATCTCATGGTATAGGTTCTCTTCTACCCATCTACATGCATCAAACTCAATTCTAGTGCTAAATATTTGAGAAAACATGTCCTCCATGCTCTTGAACCATGTTTCAACACTTTCCAAAGTCAAATGTTCTATCATCATGCATCACAAGGACAAAGATGCATGTTATTTCTCACAACTTTGAAAAGAGGTACCGACAATAGAACCAAAATGTAGTCATATTTTATACCCTTGGACCAATAGTATAATCCCATGCACTCTGGTCTATCACTGAGTGGGCATTGGGTGCTCACCTAAGGCATGTGTGTGCACTTTGAGTCTCTCCTTTATGTGAGTTTTGTGAGGATGAATCATCTTAGGACATATATTCAAATGGAAATGAGCAGAAAAGAACCATGCAACATTCTTAAGAACCTAGAACAATTTTTCATCTCATTTCATGCGAAAAAGAGAAATAATAGGAAGCATATGGAAATGGTTCATACCAAAAGGAAATGCATAATTATTATACTCCTAAACACATATGTGAGTTATAATAGAGCCTTATATTCATATTAACAAATCTATTAGTTCATATTACATCCCTTGAGGTCATAACAGATCCTCATATAACTATGCAAAGCCAAGTCATGCATTAGAGCTATATTATGCTCATCATATTACAAAGAAGAATGAAAACCCATCCCCCTAAATGTGCCATCACTTACAGATCTCTCCTAATTCCTAACCCTTAGAATCCTCCATAAATTTTTTCAAGGATTCGCCTCTATTTTCTCTCTTTCGCCCTCTATATATATATATATTTTTTTGGGCACTTGTATTTATAACCTTAGCACCCACCGCCATGCCTTCCAAAAGTTACAAATCGGTCGCCAAGTTTTGAAGTGGTCCTCCATGGGAGCATGCCTTCACAGATCCAAGCTCTCCACTATGTATGATAATTCTCTTCTGGAATTTTCCATCGCATGCCTCGGGATATTCCTTTTTTGATACCATAGTTGTCAGGATGGCACCTTATTCACAAGGGTTGTGTTTTTCTCATGTATTAATTGGGTTCCAAATATGGCTCAAGTATAAAACTTTGTCTTTCATTACGAGTGTGCACCGTATGTTTTGCAACCTACTCCTAGAACCCTTCCTCGCGTGCCTTCAATCTACGTACCCATCTCCAACTAGGTCCCGCATTCCTACGTGCCTTCCCATCCTTAGCTAATATTTTTGGTCTCAACAATAGGTATATGCTACTACTATAAAGTTCCCATTAGAATCGTAACCTTTAATACAGTCTTATAGTTAATTTTTCTTTCATAAAATTGATTTTTTTCACAATTTTCAAACCATACAAATTTTTTTCCTTCTTTTGCAATGCAATAATTGAGGCTACAACTCTTGAGAAATATTTTACAAATTTCCTATAATATCCAAGAAATCCCATGAATCTTCTCATTACATCTACATTTTAAGTAGTTGGCCATTATGTTATCGCTGTAATTTTTATAGATCTACTGATTTCCATCCTTATTAATGATATGTCCCATATATTGTACTTCATTTTGATAAAATGAACACTTAGAAATTTTACCATACATTTTTCTCTTTCTTAACACATCTAAGATACTTATTAGATGTTCATTATGCTATTCAATGCTTTTTGAATAAATGAGATTATCATCTAAGAATACGTAACAAAATTTTCTAAGTATGCTTGAAAGATATTATTCATCATATTTATAAAAATTTGGGCATTGGTAATCTGAAGGGTTACACGATGAATTCACGTTGTCCATATATTTTTCTAAAAGCGAGTCTTATGAATATCTTCCACTTTTATTCTCAATCGATGGTATCCCGATTCAAGATCAATCTTAGCATAAATTGATGCTCCACACATCTGATCAAATATATCATCAATTCTATAGAGAGGATGCCTATTTTTATTGTGGATTTATTAAGACTTCAATAATCAATGAAAATCCTAAGTGTTCCATCCTTCTTCTTTATGAAGATGACTAGTGCACCCCAAGGAGAGATACTTAGTCCTGATCGATCCCTTTGAAAAATTTTCATGAAGTTGTGCTTTGATCTCAACAAGCTTTGTTGTTTTTATTCTATAGGGAGCCTTAGAAATTGGTTCAATTCTTGGTTTGATGTCTATAATGAAATCAAATTATCTTTTAGGGGTAAGACTGTGTAGTTCTTTAGGAAAGAAATTGATGTATTCATGTAACAATAGGTGTCCTTCCATAAAATCCTTACCTTTTTCACCCAAATATATAATTTTTATAGTATATAGCACACAACCTTTGTTCTTAGTTTTCTTAAGCTACATTGCGGTGATTTATCGAATAGAAAAACCTCTTTTACTCCCTATTTTTTTTTGTTTTATGCAGTCGTCAATGAAATTAATTCACTTTTATAAGAATTCTATAGTTTCCTTATGTTGAGGTAACCAATTTATACCTATGACTATGTCATAAGAGCCTAGAGGGGCTAAATATAGGTCAATTTCAGTGGTAAAGTTTTGTAATTCAAGAGTTACACCAAATAGGAATTGTTTAAGCGTGGGGACAACATTTTTCCCACATGAACAATATAATATTATTTCATAAAACCATATTTTCTTTTAAGTTTAGATGAAAATTTTGTTGAAATAAAACATTTAGTAGCACCAATATCAAATAAAATGGTTACAGGTAATCCATACAACTTACCTACAACTTCAACTAGTGTAGCTTGTTTTTCAGCTTATTTGTTTATCATTGCAACATGAATATGATGCTGCTAGTTTCCATATTTCTTTCTTTGAGGAAAATTATTAGCATAATGATCTAGACCGTAGATAAAATAACCCCCAAATGGTCCTTTCTTTTTAGTTTTGTTCTCATGAATCTTTCTATTATTTACAACAGTCTTACCTGTTGTATTTTTCTTTCCATTTCCATTATTATTTCTATTTTTATGTCTAAATTTATTCCAAGAAAAATTTTAGGTGTTAAAGATTATGGTGTACTAACAACCTTATTTTTATTTTCTCTCTCGTGTGTAGAAATAACCTACAATTTATGTTCTTCTCTGATTTCCTTCTCGAAGAAAACTTCCATAGTTGATGGCCCATGGACATCCACTTCACCTCTTATCATTGGGTTTAACCCCATGATAAACTTCCTAATCCATAATTTTTCATTCGCTTGATATCGAGGTACGTACTTGAGAATCTTTGTAAACTTCTCCCAATACTCACCACGAGTCATTTTTCCTTATGTTAATGTCTGAAATTCAAACATCATTTGTTCATAATAGAGTTGGGGTAACCAACATTATCTGAAGTATGATTTGAACTAAGATGAAGTCAAACTTGCTTCATCCACCGCCGATTAAACCTTATAAATGTCCCATCATGAGTATGATTCATTAGAGAGTTGATAGGCTCCCCAAATAGCCTTAGTTTCTTTAGAGAAGTTCCTTATTGTAAAGTACTTCTCCATTTGGCTAATCCAATTCTCAAATCTATCACCCAAGGTGGTACCATAAAAATTCGGTGGGATGGTCCTCTTGATATCATTTGAAATTTTAGTTTCCTAAGGTTCCCTCTTGTTCTCAAGTGGGTTAACTTCATTAAAATTCATATTTACATTAACATTTTCATTAGCAATGTTGTTATTTACTGCATTAGGATCTGTAACATCATTGTTTTCGCATTCAAGTGCTCATGTGATGATTCCTCACCATCACTTTCCTTTTCACTAACATTTCTTAGGATCTACTATTCCAAAACAACCATCCTATTTCTCATGTCCTAAAGGGCATTGAGAATCTCATTTAAATTCTATGTTGTAGCCACCTCGTCATTCATAGGTTGGTCATTCACAACGTTTCCTCTTTTTCTAACCATGTTTTTTGTTAGAAAATAATTTAAGTTTTTGTTAGTGTAAGGACTCAATAGGTCCAAGAGCTACAACCTTTAGCTCTGATACCAAAATGTAACCACTTTCCAAACACCATAATTACAAGAATTTTTTTATTTCCCAAATTAAACATATTCCTTCAATGATTTAAATATACAAACTAACATTTAAATCCAACATCAAATAATTACAATTAATTAGATAACAAATCAATTCAACATGTGACTATTCATGGGTCAACTAGATCCTTCTCAATCCCCCATAAAGTACTCTTTCAAGTTAGTATACAAAGTATACTTATTAGTTCCCTTCTCAACATTGATTTTACAAGTGTTTGTTCAAAGTGTCTACCTCGGGTTCAGTCAATCAAATCCCATTTGATATCTCACACTTTAGTTAGAACTAGGTGAACCGATAGTATAGTGACATACACCACTTCATCCAAAATTTATGAGTCATGCCTTGCATGCTTTGTTTCTAGACTACACATTGTCTTTGAAACATGTCCCCCATGTCACTTAGTTCCATTATCATAATTTAATCATTGTTTAAGTTAATTGAATTCAAGTTATGCACATGATACAAAAATTGATCTTCTAATAAGATGAAGCACATATGTGCCAACTTAGATTACATATGGGAGAGAAATATCTCATGTAATGAATTTCATTGTCACGTGATCAATCTCTTCCTTGTATCCAACATAAGTGGGTATAGAGAAACTAGATTGACTAGATATACAACCTCCGCATCATAACACAACTTAGTTCCATGTTGATTACAACATGCGTAATAAATGGAGCTCAAGGGAAAACTTAGGATAACTGATGTATGGTAGTTTTTAATGAATGAATCGCATCATTCAAGGAACACTGCACTACAATATCTAGCCAAAGTTGGACTTCGAGTGACATGCATTAGGTTTGTTGTAACTATCCACCTCATTGAATTAGGTTTACGATGGGTTTAAATTTCCTTTTGTAGCGATATTCAATCACATTAATTATTTGATCCTATGTCCATAACTTCATTTCAATTAATTCATTGTAATCAATTTCCATAAGTTTTTATGCACATTCATTAATAATTTAAGATAATTATGGCATCAAGTGCATTAACTACGTAGTTCCTAATTTATTTAAATTACATCATTTTCATTACATGATTGCTTAGGTACATAACTATTAAACTCATTAACTCCATATATTAAATTCAATCATATCCTTAGTGATTGTATAATAATAATAATTAATAATGATCATCATGTCATAATATAGTCATACAATCTATAAAATAACAACCACAGTTATTTAACTTAGTTGATTGTTTCTTATATCCATATTATAGCTTTAGTTTATTTCATAATATTAAAGCTAACACACTAAGGATATTATTCTCACATAGTCATTACTCAATTTAATAATAGTAATTATCATGAATTAGATAGATTAATTCAATATCAATCACATTCTAACAGATACACATATGTGAATAAATGTCATAAATAACCAAGAGACGTATTTCAAAAATATTCAAAACTTTAATATATACCTTTATTTTTCTTTCCAAAACTTGATACAACAGCTCAAAGGCCATAATTCCTTTAAACAAATTATTCAAAAGCACAAACTTACTTTTACAAAAGTTAAGTAAAGAATACATATTTTAATCAAGACAATAATAATTCAATATATCCATAACAAATCATCGCTAGATAAGATCTAAAATTCACCATCCATTAAAATTTAGGCAACCGTTGGTTCAAAAAACCTGGCATGAAATATTCTACCATATTATCTTTACATTTTATAACATTGAAATATTTCAATGAATCATGGTCGACAAAGAATATAATCTGAAAATTATTTAAGATAACAACTTAAAAATTATCTTTTTCATTTCTTTAATAATCCACTAACAAACAATTGATTTTCCAACTCAAATAAATAATAGAATAATTGATTACTAAGAGAGAACAATTATCATTAAAAATTTAAAAACATCCACTATATCTTTTATACTTGAATAGAGTTATATAGGAAACATTAAACAAGTATTACTATACACTAAAAACATCCATACTTGTTTATATCATCTTCGTATGTTAATATTACAAATCAGGTAACAGTCATACGAACCACTCAGTTATCATTTAAATATCCTATAACTGATTGCAAAAGAGAAGAGTATAATAATACTCTATTCCCATCTTAATAAAAATATCATTAAGAGTCTATTTTGTTAAGATAATATTTAAAATATACAACTTAATAACTTAATATTACCGGCCATAATACTTAACTAAATAATAATAATCATTGATAAAAGAAATACAAATTTTTTTGAAGGAAATAAGAGTTAAAAATTTCTTAATAGTGATAATTTATTACACAATGTATTTACATCTCATCAATTACCTTAACATCTATGAGTAAACCTTAACCTCTCTAAAATACAATTAAGTATTCAACCATACGTATTTAACCAAGTGCTTCATAGCTCACCTTGGGGGTGATTCAACCAAGCCTAAGTATTTTCTACATGCTTTCTCTCATAGACTACATCCATAACAACTCTCGTACCCATAGCCTTCATAGTCTTTGGTTTGAATGAACCATTGTAAACATAGATCATAATCATTCAAAATACAGTGGCTAAAAACCAAGCACAAGTTGCATCGACCATTGTGTGGTGCGAAAGGGTATATAGAAAAACCTATAGAATGGTCAAACCGACTTGAGAAATTGATCGGTCCCCATTAAGAACAAAAGTGCACAATTAACCTCAACCATGGAAGGGTCTGAGAAGGTAAATAAAACTACACTGGAGTGGTTAAACCAACTTTGTATCTCGTCAAACTTAACTAATAGTTCGGTCCCCATAATGATAAAACATAGACCTAAACTATTCAAGGCCGAGTTGGGTAGTACATCCCACTTAGATAATCACCCATAAATGATGAACAATAATATTAAAATGATAAGATAAAGGTATACAATCAAATCCTCAAAAATAATTTTCTCATGATTGACTTAAATGACCCACACATAGGCATGAATCCATCCAAACAAACATAGTAAAATGAAATGGAAAAATATAGATATTCAACCCCACATCGATGTCCAAAATCATGAATTGAAACAATAAAATGAAATTCTAATGGTTATTGAGCTTGAGCTAGAATGTAAATCACCACACATTACATACATACAACCTTCACGGCTTCAAACACAACCCATCCCAAAATTGGTGAATGAAAAATTCCAAAATAAATAAATATGAGTGTTTATAAAATACACATAGTAAACTATAACCATATATTCGTATCCTATCAACATTGCTAATCAAGTTTACACAAAATAACGTGGTTGAAAATATCTATGATCTGTATGTACTTAACTATATACAAACCAATACATATTTTCTACCAAAACACACACACACACACACACACACACACACACACACACACACACACACACACACACACACACACACACACACACTCACACACACACACACACACCCACACCCGCACCCGCACCCACACCCCACACCCACACGGATAAATCCAAACCCCGTCTCTGGTGTACATTTAGACATGGTTTTCAAAACAAGATAAAACCATACCTATGAAAGAGAAAATGATAATACAAAAGAGAAACTAATTTTTCTCCATTTCCATTAAAATATCTTAATGATATAAATGATAAAGATGAGAAAAATATGATTCCATGACTATAAAGAATTTAAAGAGGGTTGAATCTACTTCCTTCTTTCCTCAAAATCCTCCAAAGCTTTCGCACAAAACCAAATAGATGAAGAACTTTAAATCGACAAAAGAACGCAATAAAATCCATAATATCAACTAAATATGTCCTCCAAAAACAACTGGATTTAATATTTTACATGTATATTCCAATATGATGCCCCAAAAATATTCATAACATTCTTGCATATAGAGCTCGCATGGCGAGAAAAAGAGATAAACTATAAAAATAAAAATCAAATAACTACTTTGCTCGGTGATGGCTTCTTCGAGAATCTTTCGCTTCTCTCGAGGATACATAGCCTCATTGATTTCATTAAATGAAACCATTCATACCTCTTCCAACTTCCTCTAACTACCTATTACATTTTAATCTCGATATTTGGCATTAACATCAAATCGCTCTGAAATCACAACCCTTCATTTTGGGTTGTTAAATCCATCAATGGTTAGGGATCTTCCCAATGTTAAGACCCTAACTCCCACTTTCTCGACACATCAAACAATGTGCACTTACCAATTTATCCAAACATTATTTCAAGTGACAAAACATCGAACAACTCGGTTGGATCTTGGTGTAGACACCAAATTTGTGTCTTACGACCCCTTGTGACCCGCATCTCATTTCGCAACCTAACCTCACCACCTAAACCTTACACAATTATTTATTAATTATCTTATAATTAATAAATCCACATCGCCTTACCTGCCACCCCATTTTGCCACCTCATCATGACCTACGCCTAACCCTAAACTAATCTAATTAAGACCTATAACTTGGTCTACATCCACACCCATGACTAATGACCCCTTTCTCACACCCAAAACCGACCTTCTAGTCACTTGACCAAGCCCGCAACTAATCCCTTGGGAGAAAAGGAGGGAAAGTTGGCTATTTTACTAAAAATAGCCCACTTTGACCTGACCGATACCGGTTCCTACTCGACCGCCGTCGGTTACGTAACCGCCATCGGTTCCCTGTAAATGGGCTCCCTAACCAGAAACAAAGGTCGAAGGATTTTTGGATCAATCAGGATCATCAGAAGCGATAAAAAGAATCCAGATTTCCTGAGCCAAGTAAGAGACAAGTGAAGAGACAAGAAGAGTTTGCAGCGAAGGAGACCAAGCCCAAGACTGCAACTGAATAATCAGAGCCCTGTGATACTCAGCTGATCATCGGGAGGGAGGTATCTCATCTCCTGAGTGCCAGGCCATCCTACCTGAGTTCTACCTTTGTCATTACACTTCTCGGACCTGCATCCTCGTCAATAACCAGTAAGCTACATCTTGTGTGTTCTCTTTAATAATATTTCTTAGACTTTTGAATCACAGCCATCATAAATCCATTCCTAGATCTACCACCCAGCAACACATTATATCTAACTATCATTCATTTACCTCTCATCACCCCGTTACCTAATCCCGCTCATATACTAGCCTTACAAACAACACAACCACCCTACAACCGACCCTCACCAAAAGTCCCTAAAACATAGCCCCCACCGATATCGGTTAGCAGTAACCGGTATCAATTATTGTGACTCAAAACCAGAAACCAGCCTTTCCTCCTACCTGTTTCAACGAAGCAATTAAATTGTTATTTTACAATATTTCGTGTTAATTTATATTAGCAGGGGAACTGACCACCTTCGAAAGGAAGTTTTATATTTCCTGGGCCCAAGGCAGTTCCCTCATTTATTGTCTAATCAAAATCTTGTGGTCTTGTGTTCTTATTTGCAGGTAGTCCTTCCAAGACAAAAGGAGTTCTTCACAATCAACCTGATCTCTCTCTACGGTACGCGCACACCATCTCGACATTCAACAGGTATTCCTCCTAGCCCTAACCCTTATCTGTTTCTAAAAGGAATGAAAGGATAGAAGCAACTCTATTCCCAAAAAGCTGAAACATTCCGCGCGAAACATTTTGGCACGCCCGGTGGGACCCATTTCGGGTTTCTGTTTCTCTTGTTTGCTTTCATTTAGGGAGCATACTTGCTGTTGCTGTTTTTGTTATATTTAGTAAAGGAATTTGTCTTGCTTTCCTAGTTTTGCATTAGTGAAAGTCATCTTATTTGCTTCATCGAATATCATTTTCGATTTGGGTTTAAAACACGTGCATTACATTCTTGCTTGTTGTTTTCAATTCTAGTGAACATAGACTAAGTAACAGGTCGTACACATGGGGGTGATTTCCACGGTATTGACAGGAAATTAATGTTACTTTCACTGCACAACACATACCGAATCACTTCATAATTAACACAACAGCTCAAAACATCCCCCCTTTTCCGCGGTATTCCTCCGCCCGATTGAGGTAACCTTATAAGCCAAAACAAACTTGACATTTCCTCTAAGTCTTCTTTTAGGATTCTGACATCATTTTACGTCTAAAGGCATAAGCCCACGATAATTTAAATTAACCCTAGGGTTAGTCTCTGGATTTGCGTGTGCATCTTGTTTGTTTTCAGTTCTGTTTTCTCTGTTATACACTGTCTTCTGTCATCACCTCAGAACAATTGATAAATGTACTAAGCTTTGTTAACAATCAAGTCAGTAGCTTCTTATATTTTCTTATACTAGTCTTATTACACCGATATCGGTTAACTGACCGACGTCGGCTATAGTCTAACCGACATCGGTTATCAGACCGATATCGATTCTTACTATTTTTCTGATTTCGACAAACCAAAGAACCTACCAATTTCACCATTAAGTTCATTTACATTTCGATAGATTAAAACCCTCTTGGGTACTCTGTCCATGGTTGTTATCACTGGAAGCAAGCCACCGCCATGGTTTCACATGCTCTGCTCTGTGCCTTTGCTCGAATCACCCCCTTCACATTACGTAGGGAATCCTACGGACACCGGCGAGGTTCCTAAAATTCTGTGGGAGATAAAGAATTTTCCAAATTTGGATGCTAATCCTAGCATTGTCAATACTATTTGTCTCATGCCCTTGACCGTACACCCGACGATCAACTCCTTGTTGGCATACCTATCAGTATAGCTGCTCATTTAGCCCCTTCTCCACTGATAACTCTGTTTTTCCTTCCGCATCTTTAGTCCCGTCTACCTCAGCAGCTTCAGGGGTTCATACGGCACAGATTGGCTTTCCTTTGGTTAATCTTGGGCCCAACATGTCATTACCGCCGACTGCTCCTACCTCATCTCTCTTGCAGACTGTTCCGTTCATGACTTGCTCTCTGCCACCTATCCACATGAGCTTTCCTTCTCAAGCTCCGCCCACCTTTTCATTTCCACACACATATCCGGTAACCTCAACAGCTTATATAGGACATCCCTATTCGGTTGCCTCAACACATTCATCCTCCATACCTTATCAACATTTAACCCCACCATTGTCTAGTGGTGGCCCTTGGCCCAATTTGCCTCCGTTTACCACAACCACACCATCATCTCATCCAACTACTGATTTAATTAAACAAATGATGGACAAAATGCAAAATTTGGAGGCTTCTGTTTCGGGAAGTCGTAGTGCCTTGACATATGAGCAAGTTTGTCGGGAGCCTATTCACCCTTCTATCCCTCTTCATTCATATCCTCCTCAATGGGAATTGCCGAAATTTACTCGTTTTAATAGTAAAGAGGATCCTCAACAACACTTGCGATCATTTAGACATGCTTGTTATTTGATTGCTCATGATGATGCTTTGTTACTCCGCACCTTTCCCATGTCCCTATCAGGACCCGCCTTGGAGTGGTACAGTGCTTTAACCCAGCACTCAATCTTCTCTTTTAACCAACTAGCCCAATCTTTCTTGGATCATTTCTCCATTAACATTGCCAAGAAAGTATCTATCACCGACCTCTATGCCATCCGACAATTTGAAGATGAATCTATCGCAGATTTCGTTGGACGGTGGCGGGGCCTTATCAACCAACTTACATATGCCTTGCCTCAGGCTGAACTTATTGAACTTTTTACGCGGGCATGCGCTAAGCACATTTCTCCTACCCTTCAAATTCAAACTTTCCACACATTTGACGAGGCCTTTACCATGGCTCGGAAACTAGAAATTCGAGCCTTAGAAGAAGAGAAATTGCGGTTGCGCAACAAAAACCCCAATTTCGGACTCCAGATTCCACCAACAAACCTAACACCACCAATCCTCACCCATCGACTGCTTCGAAATCAAAAGGAGCCGTGCACGCGGTGATGGTCAAATCCCAACCACCATCTAATACCCCGCCAAAAACCACCTATAAGTATAAAGTAGAGCCCATCAACTACACTCCCTTGGGAGAAACATATGGTGTAATATTGGAAAAATTGCTTAAAGCAGGAGCCATTACCTTACCTCCTGTTAAACCTCACTCTGGGTTTGATTCCACTCGCGCCATACCTTCTTGGTACAAAGAAAATGACTTCTGTAACTTCCACCGCGTAAAGGGACACAGTCATGAGAACTGCAAGATGTTGAAAAACATAGTGCAGGAAATGGTTGATGCGGGGGATATAGCCCTCGATAATCCTAATGCCCCTGCTAACCGAAATTTGAAAATATTCAACAAACCATTCCCGAATCATTCTTCTAACAGTAATCTAAACCAAGATATTTTAGCCGAGGAGAGTGTTCATGAGATCCATGCAGTCTTCGATTCCCAGCCAAAAGCCTCTATCGAGAAAATTTTGAATCAAGCCTCTTCACTGACCCAGGGGCCCGAACCTCCTTCACCACCATCAAGCCAAAGCGAAATCATTCCTTTACCCATAAAGGAGTTAACTGCCCAGAGTTCTCTTCTAATAGATGAGTCTTCTTACACCACATCCCTACAAGATTGCGAGCGGATGTTATCTAACCTATCTATTTCCCAAACGTCCCCTTTTACCGCTCTTGCTGCACAAGAGGAAGGCTCGCCACTCCTTTTGTCATCTTTAGACGAGAAACCTCTTGCACCGACATCGCCAACTTCTTTAACCATGACGGATCCTCTCAAACATGCCCTCCTACCTATTAGTTCTTCATCGCCTAAATCTTTTCAGTGACCGGTTGACCTCTTAACACCTATTGATACAATGCCTCGTCTACCCCCTGCATCACACCCACAGTGGACCGGAATCACAACCCACCTTTCTTCCATACAAAAATTCCAATTCACACCTGAAGACTATCATTCTCCAGAAGATAGACGAGTCCTATGGGAACGTTTGAGTACCCCCTATTCTACTCAAATGCAGATGACCGATCCAGACACCTCTACCATATACCCGAAGTGTTTACAGAAACTCAAAATGCCTATGTCCTCATCTTCACCCCCCGCATCTCTACCCAGTATCTCATCCACCTCTGTCAGCCTAACCAAATCTTCCCCTACACTTGGGACCTCACCAATACCCAGTCTAACACACCCGCCTAAGTGACTAGATTTATCCAAAAATAAAGCCGCCCCTCCACTTAGGAGACAACCTCAATCCGTGCCTCTATCACAATTAAAACCATCATCGTCACACCTACCTTCCATATTGGGACCTCATCCCTCCACCTTGCATCAATATATCATACCTCCTGCGTTTTCTTTAAAATGACCTACGCCTTCTGCACCCATACAGAGATCTAAGGGTATATCAACATTGTCACCTCACGTATCCTATCCACCCATCAACCCTAAACAAATTTCATCATCAAAGGACTTGTTTGCCGTCACTCCTCTTTTGTCGCCATTGTCTCCGGATACCACGTTATCTGGAGCCTCATCATCTAACCGGCTAAACGTAGCTCCTGCGCCAAAGAAACCATGTTTAGTTAAAACCACGTGTCAACACCCCTTGGCTAAACCACCACCCGTACGAACCAACCATGCCCGAACATTACCGAAACCTGCTCAATCAATACCCTCATCCTCCTCCGATTTTGACCCACTCAAAGGATCTTACGCCAAAATCCTTGCTATGTTGGTGGAGAATGCGACCATTTCTCTACCCCCACTTAGACCTTATGACCCGTCTAAACCTCGACCTATAGGTTATGATGAGTCTAAAATCTGCGCTTATCACCGCACACCAGGACATGATGTGGAGGGATGCAAAGCTTTAAAAGCCATCCTTCGTCAGTCACCTCTCTCAGATAGAAAGGTTAAGAAAGACAACTTACGAAGGGAGAGACCTTTAGCTTCAATTCCCTCTCCTATACCACCTGTCCCCGCCTCACCAATATCTATCATTATTACAACCCCACCTCTCGAAGACCATGATTTATCCTGACCATCTTCATCTCAGGTCCACGAGATTAATATGATTAGTGTTGCTACTCGAGCGCAGAAAAACAATGAGAAAGCGAAAGAAAGCACACCTGCGTCCTCTCTTTCTCCGTCCACCATCCCGATCGCACCACCACCTAAAGTGGTTATTCATGGACCTACTTACCCCGTCTCTAATGGAGTTGCCCACCGAGCCATGATCAAACAGCTTCACCAATCACCTGTAAAAATGACACTGTATGATCTCATTCAGACTTCTGAATCTCATCGACAAGCTCTCGTTGAAATCCTTCAAGGGATCGAGGTCTTACCTAATGAAACCCTGCCTGTTACCTCCATTCTAACACCCAATCACGTTGCTTCCCTCACCAAACAACCTACCACCCCAACCACTTCTGTCTCTGTACAACAAGCTGCTGCAGTCAGTTTCTCCGAAGACGAAATTGTTGACTTTGGTACAGAAGATCCTGACCCTACTCTTTTCATCTCAGCTTACATCCGGGACATTCGGGTACGTCATGTTATGATCGACGGGGGCACTAGCCTAAACATCATCTCTTCAAAAGCCTTCCAACAAATGAATATCCCTTCTAGCTACATGTGTGCCAACCCCATCATGTTGCGGTCGTTCAATGATGCTATTACCTCTACCTTAGGCACCGTGATCCTTAACATTCGTGTAGGACCACGTACTTTACCCGAACTCTTCTATGTCCTTGAGGGAGAGTTCCAATACAATATATTGCTAGGTCGCCCTTGGATCTGGGCTATGGGATGTGTTCCCTCAACCTTACATAGATGCATAAAATTTGAGTACGAGGGGAAGTCTTACACCGTAAAAGCTGATCCTCCCCCCTTCAAAACCTGTAATATGTTATATCGCCCTAATGATGTGCTTGTACCAATCAAGACACCCATTCATCCAACCCAACCATCCACTTCAACCACACCTCTACCATTCACTTCAACAGCACCTACACCTTCAACCCAAGAAATCACCGTCGCAAAAACCACTTCCCTTCCCGCAGCTAACATCCCAACCGTAGACCCCTTAGTAGATGTTTTTCAACGCCTTACACTGGGGGAGTATTGCCTATATAACGTTAGTTCTTTCCATACCCCACAGGAGTACGGACATGTACATGCACATCCTACCTATGACCATCGTGTGGGGGAAGTAATCCCCTACGGACCACCTCACTGCCACACTAACCTAACATATGGGGGTGTCGACGCATCTTCCGTTGCCCCTGAGCCTCCTCTTGGTGTGGTTCCCTTCCAATCTGATTTCCAATACCTGACAAATCGTCATTTCACCCTTACCTTCTTGACTCGCTGTGCTTGGAAAGGCTTTGGTTTTGGTCTTTATGAACAAGGCTGACATACAATCATTCCTGTAACTACTCGCAAGCACAATGATCGTAGTGGTCTCAAATTTCGAGAACACTTACAGAAGGAACCTCATGTCGGTTTTCTCTCGGAAGATGACGATGTCACCCCTACCAAACCATCATCACCCATTTTTCCTTCGTCACCCAAAGAGTCGATAGATCCCGAATCTATCCCTCCTAACTTTTTTTTTTCATAAATGTTATCTTCCTAGGTCCTCTCACTTATCAACGCGATAATGAGGACCCCTCTTCTATCCCCATACGTATCGGACATGATTGAAGAGGAATCACGTTGATTAATGTTGTTGAGTGTCAGGATGATGACTCCATCCTCACTTACCTTGGTGCGGACGACTCTTATATTCAACGCGCCTTACCATCTGAAACTCAAACCATGTTGAACGAGTCTACTATAGAAATCAACATCCACACGGAGGAGGATCCTCACATTGTGAAGATCGGACAATCCCTTAGCGCATCAGAACAGGTCGCCTTTACTACCTTTCTCCGTACTCGCAACCAAGCTTTCGCTTGGTCCTACGCTGACATGCCAGGAATTGATCCTGACATTGCTGTCCATAACATTACCCTGAAACCCGATTCCAAACCAATTAAACAGAAATTGAGAAAAATGCATCCACGCATTGCCCTCTTGGTCAAAGAGGAGCTTCAATGACTCCTTTCTGTTTCCTTCATCCTGCCTATTGACTATCCTCAATGGATTTCTAACATCGTACCTGTCACTAAAGTGATGGGGGACTTCGGATATGCACGGATTTCCGGGATCTTAACCTCGCTTGCCCTAAGGATGACTTCCCCCTACCTAGTATTGACCAACTTGTTGATCTCACTGCGGGCCATGAGATGCTCTCTCTCATGGATGGCTTTTCAGGATACAACCAAATTTTGGTTGCCCCTACCGATCAACATAAAACTGCCTTCATAACTCCTTGGGGAACCTTCTGTTATCGTGTAATGCCATTTGGCCTTAAGAATGCTGGTGCAACCTATCAGCGGGCTATGACCTACATTTTTCATGACATTATGCACACTATCCTTGAAGATTACGTCGATGATCTTCTTGGAAAATCTAAACATCGTAGTGAACATCTCGATGTTTTAACCATTATTTTTGATGCTTTGTTATAATATTTATCGTCTTGACCAAAGAAATGTGTCTTTGGTGTCCTTTCGGGAAAACTTCTTGGCTTTATTGTCTCTTTGCGTGGCATTGAGGTCGAGCCATCTAAAGTCAAAGCTATCCTAGAAATGCCCCCAACTACTAACCTCAAACAATTGTGTAGTTTACAAGGTAAGCTCCAATCTATCTGGCGTTTCATCTCCTAACTCTCGGATCGATGTCAACCTTTTCATCACCTCCTTAAAAAAGACATTGACTTTTAATGGAGCGAAGAGTGCCACCATGCCTTTGAGGCTCTCAAAGCTTATCTCTTGCAGCCACCCATGCTTATCCCACCTCAGGATGACCGCCCTTTCTACCTTTACCTTTCCACCACCGACCACACTGTAGGGGCCATGCTTGCACATCGTGACTCCAAGAATCGCGAACAAGCCGTTTATTATATAAGTCATACTTTGGTGGACTATGAGACTAGGTATACACATGTAGAAAAGTTGTGCCTAGCCCTATCATTCGTGGCCACCAAACTCCGACACTACCTCCTGAATCACAAAAATTTCGTCATCACCAACATGGACCCCATCCATTATATGTATGCCAAACCCCATCTAAACGAACGCATCACCCGATGGCTCATGCTCCTCGCCGACCTCGACCTTGAGTTTTCCACCAGAAATCAATCAAAGGACAAACCATCGCAGATCAACTCGCGGAAGCCCCTCTACCCGGGGCACAATTTATTAATTTTAATTTCCCTGACGAACTCATCGCTACTCTTTCCCTCAGGGAGGAGTCGTATCCAATGACCCTCTTCTTCGATGGATCCAAATGCCAGCACGGCGGAGGAGCCGGCGTTGTTCTCATTCCTCTCGACGCTGAGCCTATGCCTCTTTCCTTCCGACTCGATTTCCCCTGCACTAATAATACTGCGGAATACGAGGCCCTTGTTCTGGGTCTCCAGGTTGCGTTACACTTAGGTGTCAAATCTATCAATATTTTGGCGACTCTCAATTGGTAGTCAATCAAGTTATGGGCATCTACCAATGTAAAAATGAGGAACTTCAAAAGTACAAACACTACGTGGATTCACTTCTAGCCTTATTTACTCACTATTCTATCCAAACCATTCCTCGCTCCACTAACAAATTTGTGGATACTATGGCTTGCTTAGCCTCACAAATTCCAGCTTCATCAACTGACTCTGACATTTTCGTCTTGGTCCAACAACTCTTTTCCCCATCTTACTCAGCCCCGGTTGTTTGTATGATAAATAATGTGTCTGCTAATTCGCAGGATACCTGGTATCACCAATTTCACGACTACCTTACAACCTCTGTTCTCCCACCTACCCTTACTAGTACCGGCAAACGCACTTTTCTTAAACGCGTTTCTCGTTATGTCATTCTGGGGGGACTCCTTTATAAACGTGGTTTTGATGGCATCCTCCTTCGATGTCTAACCGGCGCGGAGGTCACCTATACCATCCAACAGGTCCATGACGGTATTTGTGGTGGACATTTTAGCGGCCTTGCCGTGGCCAAGCGAATCCTTCGCCTAGGTTATTATTGGCCTACTCTCAATAACGATTGCTACGAATATGTTAAGCGTTGTGTTATGTGTCAACAACATGCCAACCTTCAACATACTCCTAGCCACCCGCTACAGGTCGCCCGAGATCTTTGGCCTTTCTCACAATGGGGTTTAGACCTTATTGGTGAGATTCATCCATCCTCTTCGCAACGTCACCGATGGATAATCACAACAACCGAATATTACACAAAATGGGTGGAGGCTATTCCGCTCATTTCAACTAAAAAAGAAAAAATTGTAGAGTTCATTAACCACCACATTATCTATCGTTTTGGTGTTCCTCATCGCCTGATAACAGATAATGGAAAATCTTTCAAAAATAGGTTGTTGCAAGACCTTTGTGACAACTTTGGTATCAAACTTAGTTTCTCATCACCCTATTATCCACAAGCGAATGGACAAGCCGAATCTTCTAATAAAACCCTAACCAAAATTCTCATGAAAGTTGTCAATGAGTCCGGAAGAAATTGGCACGATCACATCCCCTTTGCCCTCTGGGCTTATCGTACTAGCATTCGTACCTCCACCAATGCCACACCTTTTTCTTTGGTATATGGTACCGAGGCTGTCTTGCCTCTCGAAATACAAATACCCTCCTCAAAATATCTCTTGGGATATTCTCACCAACAATGATTTCCGCCAAGAGCGGTTAGCCCAATTGGAGCTTCTTGACGAGCGTCGTCTTACAGCTCTTGATCACCTTCAAATCTATCAAAAACGCATCAAGCGTGCTTATGATAAGTGACTTCATGAGCGTACCTTTAAGGTTGGTGATCTTGTCCTCAAAGAGAATCAACATGTAACCAAACTAGAAAAGAGAAAACGTGGAAAATTTGCTCCTAATTGGATTGGGCCTTACATAATCACTCACACTTATGGATCAGGCACTTATCGTTTAGCTTCGCTTAATGGTAAACCTGAGCCTGAACCCCTTAATGCCTTGCATCTTCGACCATTCTACTATTGAATTTAGTGTTATATCACTTCTTATCTACCTACCACTCATCCCTTGAGCTCATTTACCATTACATACACTTTGTTTCCTACATCTTACAATCAAATCAAGCTCACATAGTTTGATTCCCACCTCCCCTTAACGATGCCTTCCCTTTTTAGTCTAGTCCATGACTTCAAAGTATTAAAATGACACATTCTTAATTATATGCTTATGGGATTTTCTTGAGTCAAACTTTCTACCAAACTAGATGCTTTACGCCAAAAGGACATCTGGCTCTCTAAATTATATATAGACTGCTCCCTCGAAGGACAGCTATATGCCAAACTATTGCTGCTATTATATATAGACTGCTCCCCCGAAGGACAGCTATGCACTAAAATCACATCTGCTACTATAAATAGACTGCTCCCTTGAAGGACAGCTATACACAGTCAGCCTTTATCAGAAGCTTCTCGCATTGATCAGCTTCGTGAAGACCTCAAGAATAGTACGATCAATATCCCTTGTAGACTTCCCGCATCGATCAGTCTATATTCAGTAAAATAAAAGCCACATTCAAAAGAACTTTTGAGTCATGGACTTGTCTATTTAGGGTAGGTTCTCTTTCGTCAGAACACTCACTTTGTAACAAGTTCTCCGTACCTCAGCTATACCATCCACCTCACCTCACCATTTGTTTAAACTCAAGGGACGTGACGTATATCCGATATATTGTGATCATACAACTCTTTTCACCTATTGACTTCTCGTCTATGCATGGTACCTAGGGGTTCAAGCTCATCCTGCATTAATATGTGGTTTGTTTAGCTCTTTTCAACTACGGAGTAACTTTTTCCTCTTTGACTCGAATCTAGGATTATGTGTTGATCTTAATCAGGATATGGTTCCCTACCACTTGGGTAGGCTAACTTTCGCTTCACTTCTACCTATTCCAAAATCACCAATTCATTACCAACACCAACAACATTACCCTACCAATATCAATATCAATATTTTTACCAACCAACAAATTGCCTAACCATACCTAAATTGCTGAATTCACCTCTCCCTGGTCTTAAGGGAGAACTACATCGGTCTGAGGCCCCTCCTTGCTTTGTGCAATGGGCTATGTAGGCAGCACTTCGGAGACATGGGGTCTCCCAAGGTTAGCTAGACCATATCCTACCATAACCTATCATGTGTGATAAATATAAATATTTTTTGTGTATTTCTATTTTAATCACATTCCTCTTTATCCTTTTTCAAAACACCAAAAGTCAAAACACAAACATTCTTATTATTATCGTAACTCAAATCAACATACATATTCAGTTTTATTTAGATGTTAAACAAATACATCTTCTCTATCATCGACATGCAGGTCGGCATCCTTATTTATTCTTATACCTCGATAACATTTACTTAGACCCTCACGCCTCATCCCGAACCAGGTGATGATCGTGATCATCGACATCTCTCGCTGGGCCTCTCTGTCCTCAAAGGTACCATGGCTATTAGTACCACCCACCGATCGCAATCTCTCTGTAACATGTTAATACGCTCCCTCGCATGGAGGTATCTCGCCTCTAGTCCCTCCGCTCGTGACTCCGCATGACCGCTAACAATCCTCTTGCCTCATTGACCTGCGTTTGGAGCTGATGAACTAATCTCTGCAAACGATCTCTCTCCTTTGTAATCATAGCTATGTCGGGACGATCACGTACACCTCGCAGATTACATTTACCCATGATAATCTATAGGCCTCTCCTGTCGTTCCTGCATCCATTACCCTGCGATCGGCTGCTATCTCCTCTGGCCCTTCTGGAGGTGTTGGCCGGGGAGGTGAGAATGCTCCCTCGGCATCGATCCTCATATATGGTCTATAAGCCAAGGGTATATCCTACACAAATCCAAATTGTCTCGCCTGCGTACCCTCTCTAGGGGTATCCTCTCATACTCCCCGAGCCTCCGTCCTACAATCTAGAATGTATACTGGATCCATCACCATTTGTGATCGGGCTCCTCCATGGGGTGATGACCTCTATATGGTCTCCATACAATATCTACGTCACCATCAGGTGCCCACTAACATATGTCTCGTAATAAGTGACGCCCCGCCCTACAAGCACTGCTCGTGGCTGGCCCCGACCCCCAACCACCTCTCGAAAGTCGTATCTATAGATGACCTGTGGCCCTGGCTGTTGGGGCAGTCCTACTGGTCTAATGCATATGATATGCTCATATGCCCAATAGTGTAGTAAAAATGTCGAGAAAATCCCAAATCGCCTCATCCGATGATAGCCCCACATGACTCTTGGTATAAGCTAGCTGCACTGTATACTTGGTGCCCAAGCATAACATGTGTGCTCCTCCACCATCTCATATAGCATCCCCATAAGCACATCATGCTGGAAAGCGGCCTCCCTCATCAGTCCGGGAGGCGCGGCGGGTGATCCGATCATCATCATATCAGACGGCAAGCCGTGTCTCATGGCGGTGGGCTCGGTACATATCCCCATACGTGATACTCGCGCTGTGATATGTCAGTAGCGCAGCTACATCCCCGAATACATGTAGGATGTTGTCCATGGCTATCTTGGCACACGACCTAAAAGGCGCCTCTCCATCAATCGGTAATCGAAGGATGCGATACACATCCTCCAATGTGATGGTCATCTCTCCAGTCGGGAGATGGAACACATTGGTCACCGGATCCCATCTCTCGATGAGGGCGACCATCAAACGTCAATCCTGCCAATCGCTCTGATCGCTAGACTCCGCGAGTCCCACCTCGCGCATGATACCCCCGCTGCCTGGCGGTGGTATGCATCCGTCTCAATAGCGGGGCATCTCTTCCACATCATTTGCCACCGCCGACGTGCTGCAAAACCAACTCACTACATTAGCCCTACTCTTTATCACAACATCTACTTATACCCTCTACACCCACCTATCTTACCCTAAAAACCTCTACGATATCCCCCTCCCTCTTCACACCCAAACAACAACCTAAACAATACCAAAACACTCAAACAATACCAAAACACCTCCACCACAACCCAAACCATATCAACACACCCAAACAATACCAAAACACCTAAACAATACCAAAACACTCAAACAATACCAAAACACCCCCACCACAACCCAAACCATACCAACACACCCAAACAATACCACAACACCCAAACAAACAACCCAAATAATACCAAAACACCCAAACAACAACCAAAAATTCAAACCAACAACAAAACCCAAACCAACAAAAATAAAAATAACTAAGGACCGGTACCGGTCACTTATGACCGACACCGGTCCTCTTCACCGACGCCGGTCGCTATACGACCGACACCGGTCACTCACAAAACTCCATCCACCAAAAATTTCATGACATGCCCAAGATGCTAGCGATGCCGACCACCGGCCGGCATTTTAAAATTTTGGAGCCGAACCCCGCGGCCCCCTCCTTTGTTAACCCATTTGGCCTGACCCAAGGCCGTAACCAACCAATTTGGCCCGACCCAAGGCCTCACCCCAACCATTTTGGCCCGACCCAAGGCCGCAACCCAACAATTTGGCCCGACCCAAGGCCTCACCCCAACCATTTGGCCCGACCCAAGGCCACAACCCAACAACTTGGCCCGACCCACGGCCCTCACTCATCAATCAGCCCGACCCAAGGCCGTACCACTTAAATACCTCACCCAACATCAACAACATACACTTTTATCCACCCATCATGTAACTTTTGTTCACTCGAGCTCACCTGTTCATGTTTTAGCATGATTAGGGTCCTTGACTTGATCTGTCGACCAACTTTGCCTAGACTTAGACCGTGACGTTTATCTCAACCAAACCAACCATTTGGTACTGCCGAACATGCCCAAACGTTCCTGTACCTTACCCGTTATATACCCTGGAGCTACTTCCTATGCCTTGGATACCAGGATTATATCACCCTTGTTTGGATAAACTATCGACCTTTGCCTATGCATTGCTGGTTTGCTCGTCAAATCATGTACCCTAGTCGCACTAATGCATTTCCACGTGCGTCTGCTTCTTTGGACCTACCTCACCACCTCACCATCATCTCCACACCATTTACCCTTTATCAACCCTATCCCTGATTTCACGCTATCTCAATCTGTGATAGATTTGAGGGGGATTACCTATACCCTTAACAGGGGAAACCACTTCATATTATTGTCCGTGCAGCTTTACAAAACAAACTACATGACAATAAGGGGCTAATGTAGACACCAAATTTGTGTCTTATGACCCCTTGTGACCCGCATCTCATTTCGCAACCTAACCTCACCACCTAAACCTTACACAATTATTTATTAATTATCTTATAATTAATAAATCCACATCACCTTACCTGCCACCTCATTTTGCCACCTCATCATGACCTAGGCCTAACCCTAAACTAATCTAATTAAGACCTATAACTTGGTCTACATCCACACCCATGACTAATGACCCCTTTCTCGCACCCAAAACCGACCTTCTAGTCACTTGACCAAGCCCGCAACTAATCCCTCGGGAGAAAAGGAGGGAAAGTTGGCTATTTTACTAAAAATAGCCCACTTTGACCTGACCGATACCGGTTCCTACTCGACCGCCGTCGGTTACGTAACCGCCATCGGTTCCCTGTAAATGGGCTCCCCTAACCAGAAACAAAGGTCGAAGGATTTTTGGATCAATCAGGATCATCAGAAGCGATAAAAAGAATCCGGATTTGCTGAGCCAAGCAAGAGACAAGTGAAGAGACAAGAAGAGTTTGCAGCGAAGGAGACCAAGCCCAAGACTGCAACTGAATAATCAGAGCCCTGTGATACTCAGCTGATCATCGGGAGGGAGGTATCTCATCTCCTGAGTGCCAGGCCATCCTACCTGAGTTCTACCTTTGTCATTACACTTCTCGGACCTACATCCTCGTCAATAACTAGTAAGCTACATCTTGTGTGTTCTCTTTAATAATATTTCTTAGACTTTTGAATCACAGCCGTCATAAATCCATTCCTAGATCTACCACCCAGCAACACATTATATCTAACTATCATTCATTTACCTCTCATCACCCCGTTACCTAATCCCGCTCATATACTAGCCTTACAAACAACACAACCACCCTACAACCGACCCTCACCAAAAGTCCCTAAAACATAGCCCCCACCGATATCGGTTAGCAGTAACCGGTATCGGTTATTGTGACTCAAAACCAGAAACCAGCCTTTCCTCCTACCTATTTCAACGAAGCAATTAAATTGTTATTTTACAATCTTTCATGTTAATTTATATTAGCAGGGGAACTGACCACCTTCGAAAGGAAGTTTTATATTTCCTGGGCCCAAGGCAGTTCCCTCATTTATTGTCTAATCAAAATCTTGTGGTCTTGTGTTCTTATTTACAGGTAGTCCTTCCAAGACAAAAGGGAGTTCTTCGCAATCAACCTGATCTCTCTCTACGGTACGCGCACACCATCTCGACATTCAACAAGTATTCCTCCTAGCCCTAACCCTTATCTGTTTCTAAAAGGAATGAAAGGATAGAAGCAACTCTATTCCCAAAAAGTTGATACATTCTCGCGCAAAACACTTGGGTGGGGCTCATTAGAGTGGCACAACCCCAACCCCGAATCATTGCATTTCCATTTAATATGGGTTGACCATTATAAGGTCATTTAATCATAAACAAAGAAAATATTAATAATATATATATATGTATATGTATATATATATTTCTATATGCTAACATCCATATATATATATATATATATATCTAAATTTATAAATATGTGTATGTAATACTATCTATAGATATATATGTATATTTCTCTATCACTAGGACATATTTATTAATCATTATGAATTATAAATTACTTATAAAGTATTATAAAATACATTTTAAATATATGCCCAAAGATTATACCTTTGTTTTCCAACAAGGGTCATCAAAAAGTAATCTACCATACTATACGAATTTTGTAAGATTTACTAATCGCACACACTTATTCAAATGTAAATTAGTACATATGTATAAGATCAAGTGAGGAGAAACCTTACACATAAAATCAAGCCATCATTATAATATCATAGATAATGAAACCAAAAGGATCAAACAATAACATACTATTTATACAGTCATCCAATTAAGTCAAACATGATAATCACACACACAAATTCACCTATATTTGGATAAATGTTTATTAATCTAGGATAGGCTTAACGGGGTATGACACCATGCACACATTTATTACATTCTATATCTAGTTACTTGATCGATACTTCACAAAGTGTGACTAGAACAAGAGCAACCTAGGGTATAATTACACACACACACCTAAAACTATATTGGGTCTAATATGTAGTGCAACACTCGAGTTAGTAAGTCCACCATTTATTTTAGGGTTTTGAATTTTTTTCTCGGGATTTTTTTTTGTTCCTCATTACAAGTCTACAATGACATTGGAGATCATTTAATGAAATTAAATCTATAGGAAGTGAACATAAGTGAACATCCAATTACACTTTATAGGAGTTTTCTGGCTGATTCGCTAGACTAGGGCACCCATGGGTGCCCCTATCCCTCTCTAAACATGCTAGTCTATCCGAGATAGTCCAGCTCTGCAATTTTTAGGATCTTGTGCGAAGGTTTCCTCCTTATTTTTATTTGGTCTCTAGTGCAACACGGTCCCATGACATCATCGAATCAACTAATGCCTTCTTAAATCTATTTTCACATTAGGGTTTCACATTTTATTGCTTGGTTTTTTTAGGTATTATTTTAGTATTTTATTACTTCATTTATTTAGTTATTTTAATTCTCTTATAACATTAGATTACACTATAATATTCACATTTTAGTTAATCATTTTGGTGAACCCGACAATCAATTCCTACTTCTTGCTTTGTTTCTCCATCATCATGAATATCTCAATCAATGAATTTTTCTTGCTAACCCTGACTTAAGGCATAGGATCCAGACATTTTCTCTCCTACTCACATTCCATATGATATGCATCATGAATTTTTTTATCAATCGTTTGTTGATGCATTTTCTCAACATATTTCCTTCCCATCTAATCCTTATGTTAATCTTTCTATTTTTGACAATGATCCACCCTTGCATATCATGATTTACATATATAATGTGGGTATCAAACATACTTTAATTGATAATGGATATGAACTTAACCTATGTCCTATGTCATTCCTTGAAAATATAGGTCTTTCCATTGCCAACATTAGTCCATCACATCTTTCACTTTGTTCCTATGATGGATTTTTTTCATCTGTGTTTAGGTTCCATTAATTTACCTATCACACTTGGACCTAAAAATCTTAACATGGTATTCTTTTTCATTGAATTTCCTATCTCATACAACTTTTTAGTTGGTTGGAGATGGATTCATGCCATGGAAGTAGTCGCATCTACCGTACATCACTATATTAAATTTATACTTGAGGGTGTCAAATATGCATTTCTTCATGACCATCATCCATATCAGTATTGTGACCATGATCCCAACACCACACTTCCTATTCCAAGGTCTGATACTACTGAGGAGCCACAACCCATCGATGAGCTACCACATTTACCACCACTTGAAGGTGTCATTTGCATGATAGATTATGTACCAACTACATCTACACCTCCCCCTACTACTACTACTACTATGATTGTTTATTGGGGCCTATCCCTACATCGAATATCACTCTAGCTCCTCCACCTTCTCATGTGCCACCTCCACCAATACGACCTCCTTTTACATGCACATTTTTCATGAATGATTCTTATTGGGAGCATATTCCACTCGATCCTACTTGTGATGACACTATATGTTTACATGATGGCTTGACTCATCTAGGATTTTCTTTTGAGGATATTTATCCTCTGCCATACTCTCCTCATCTTTATCATGGGTTCATTCACATTACTTCCCCAATGGCCTATGTGTCTTTCATCTCACAATATTTCTTGCACAATAGCCTCATTCTTCTCCCCTTAATTTAGGCCAATCATGGATTGATTACATTGGGGGTACTTTACACCTTGATCACATGGATATCTCATTTCCTATGCCTTTTGGTCATGTGCTCATTTGCAATTGTTCCTTTCTTGATTATACATAGAATATCACATGTTGGTATACACGGATGTCAATTATAACCCTTCACTAATGAGGAGTATGCCATGGGTATGTACAATTTACGCCTCAATGGCTCATTATGTTATCAACTTGACATTATTTTTACCAAGCCTTTAATTCTTACCCATTTTAATTTGATCATGATACCGATGACCTTCTCGATGAAATTACTTTATTATCTTCTTCATCATACGAACACTCGGGGACATGAAATTTATACTCATCCCCTAGAATGCATGACATATTAATCTTTTATCACTTATTATACATACTTACACATACATCCTAGTATATGCATCTACATCGTCACTACCTAATGACACACTCTTGTGCTTCATTTCACACTTGGTGTTGAGGGAATCCTACACACATGAGCCCCACACACTTTGCACTATAGAATCTATACATGGCACATATTCACACATCTTGCATACATACATCATACATCCTACATATTAAATCTTGCATCTTATGATCCATATACACATCTCATATCATCCACACGCCGTATAATACATACTACACATCCTACATTACACATCACATGAAGATTTATCATCACCACATATGTACACATAATATACACCTTACACATATAATTATAGACGTTGTACTCACTACTTGATGATGCACTATAGTCTCGTGGCACATACTAGACTATTGAGGGTTTACATCAAAAATAGACCTCATCACCCTTACACGTTCATCATTCAATATTTTCTCATGTGACATACCTCAATTGAGTGATATACACTTTAGGATACATCATCACTTTCAATTGCATCATTTATTGGTATCCGCTTCAAGATAAATCACCATTCCTTTCTATTCTTGTTGTGATATACGTTTAGGCTACAACATCACACACAATTCATCTTTAAGTCGCATATCTTCACTAAACATTCACCATAGTATGCTACACATAACACATACTTCAACCATTTCCCGATGACGCACTCTCATTTATGGTTAATTATTGAATGCTTTGAGGGGCATAATAAATGAACCTCACTACATACAATTCAATTCACTCGGGGGCACATAGATCATATCACACAACATTCCATAACATCTATCCACAACACACTACATTTTTATGGTTGCATTTACTCTTGCTTGTAGTTGTTTTTGCATGTACACTCTATTACACATGTTAGATAGATATCTTGCATGTCATTATAATTTATCATACACACATACACATTCAATTACTTTTAACTTGTGTTCGTAAACTATACTGGTCCATTACACACAGGGATGGATGTTTGGCACCATTCCCACGACAACTCCTAGGGGTATTGTATGTACCCAAAATTGTATGTACTGCACCACCGGAAAGATGTTACACATGCCCCAATGATGATTAAGATCTCTTCGCAAGGTGTTCGGAATCCAGAAAGCTTGTTGAGTATACATTTGCATCCCAAAAATCCTTGTCTAGCCTCTACACGTTTTGTCCTAGCCTTTTCTCTCTTTTTCCTCCTTGTTTTGTTGTTATTTACATGACCACCTCCTTGCCGAGGTGGCGGTCTGTAACCACCCAAGCTGTGGTGGTGGCGGTCTTGTAACCATCACCCAAGCTAGGGCGGTGGTCCTGTGAATCGCTTGTCACCCGGTAGGCGGCGGTCCTGTAACCGCCACCCGTGCCGAGGCGGGCGGCGGTCTCAGCCCAATCGCCGCCGCGCAGGGCTGGCTGAGTCCCTGACGCGCTTTCCAGAATGTTTTGACGATCGCGTCAAGCGTGAAAATTCAATTTTCACTCGCATTTCTCAACCACTAAAGCTTGTATTTATGTTTTTCCCACTGAACAATGATTTATCTTTGTTTAATGGTGGGAGAGTTCAATTTGAACTTGCCTTCTACTCATTGCAAATTCTATAAATATGTATCTTGTTTACAAGTAAATGGTCTTGGTTCTTTGAGTCCTGGAGTCTTCATTCTTGAGCTTTAGTCTTCAATACTCAGGTCTAGATTTATTTTATAAATCATTTTATTTTAGCATGGATTAGAATTTTGAGTATTTAGTTATGCCTCCTTTGTACAAGACAACGATCCTGCTAGGAATCGTATAGGCCAAGCTCTGTTCTCTTGTGCCATCCCTCTCCTACTTGTACTTCGTTGTATTTCTCTGAAGCTACTATTATTTATTGTTTGAGTACCTGTTGTTTATCATTTTGTTTTATCATTGCTGCAACAACCTGCTAGGAATCGCATAGGCAAGCCTTGAGTTCACTTGCGCCATCCCTCTCCTACTTGTGCTTTGTGCCATTTTTACTTCAAAGTAATTGTCGTCCCAGTGTCTTCCCTTGCCGATGTTGCTATACTCCTACTCTTTCTGGATTCACGTGAACACGCAAGAATGAAGAGATCACTCTAAGGGGACAAGTTACAACAAAACTGGATTTGCCTCTTGCTTTCAGTAAACTCCAGGTTTAAATTGTCAAAGTTATTATCAAATAGAGTAGTGAATCATTTTATTTCAGTTAAGCTCGCTTTCAATATTGCCAGGGAAGCTATGGGGAATGATAGTTTATGAGAAACTATGATTTTTTCCTCACTTCTGAGGTAGGATTGAAGGTTTTCAATTAAGTTAATTAGTTGTCTTTTATTTAGATTCACACATCCGCACGGGTGAATAACCACCTTTGGGTTATCTCACTTGTTTAGTTTTAGTATAAAAGTAGTTTAATTGTTGCTTGTAATTATAATGTTTCAATCATATATTTTGTTTAGATTAGTTTCCCTTTCAATAGTAGTATAAATTGTTATTTTCAGTTTAAGTTAACTTGGAGACTTCATAACTAGATTAAATGCTTAACTTCTAGTTAGGAGGATAAATCACTAGGGAATTTATGCTACCCGCTCATAGCCTCTAAATCTCCCCTTTGTCATTTTAGCTACCAGGAGATCACACTACCAGATCTTAGTCACTGATTCTCCCATGGTTAGCCATAGGAAAGTTGCTTGCCAATTCTCATCCTTGCCTGCAGCTTTGTCTATCTAGAAAATTGGCCATAATCTCGGCTGTGACTTCATCTAAGTCACCCGCATTTCAAACCACCGGCTGTCTCGGCATGACCTCAAGAGGTTGGGTACGGGGAAGGTCACTTGTCGATTATCATTCTCGCTTGTCGCTTTTCCATCGTCTGGGTATCCAATTTTGTACACTACGAGTGCTATTGTTTCTTTTTGTTCATAACACACTACACTATTAGTTTATATACGCTTTGACATACATTTTCTATTTCTAACATGCTAATAGGTGATTCATGTTTAGCATTTTTATGTAGGGATAATTTCTTCCATACTTGTTTATTACATTATATGCTATTGTTTTCCCTTTTTGTGGGATTTTCCATTTGTCTCATGTGCACAATTGTTTGTTTGCGAGAAAATGTAGCCTTTAGTGTCTTGAAACACTATGAGTGGTGTCCCATGTTTACAATCTACTTTGTGCAACCTACATTATCTTCTTGGGTGTTTACATTATCTTCTTATGTTCTAGCTTACACATTATCTATTTGGCTTACACTTGTTTTCTACATGCATGTTCATACTAACACTTGTTTTCTAGCTACCTTGTTTTTATTGTTCTTTGGTTTCTACCAAAAACATACCTTCCCCCTACAAGGCATAGTTTTGATGTCCTCGTTTTTTCCTCTTTTGGGCTGCATTATCCTATTTGCGACCGGATGGTGAATATTCGTTAATTCATCAATATTCCAGTTTTTGAAATTTGAAATTTGTGAAATTTTAAGGTACTAGTTAGGACTAGTTTTCCAAAATTTTCTAGGTGCAATTCAATTTTAGGGGTCAATTCACCATTTGTGCAAAATAGGAATTCAAAATATTCACTTGAATATAGTCATTTGGTAGCATATTTTTATGCTACCATCCAACAAAATATAGTATGTTGTCGGTCAGTAGCATATAAAATGCTCGCGTTAAGCATTATATTATATGCTACCGAGAAAACATAATATATGTTGTCGAGGGTAGCATAAAATATACTAATTACCGATAACATATAAAAAAACTACCATATGGTTACATTTAATAGTGATGTCATGATGTCTTAATATTCACCATTCGTGCGAAAGACAATTTTCAGATATTTGCCAAATATTTTCTTAGGCTTTTTTAGGGACCTTTAAAATTTTCCCTGTCATGATTTTGAATGCACACTTTGAAAGAGGGGGCATCATTTGGGTTTACACATAGTACCAATGCAATTTAGCTATCAGTTTTTGTTCTTGACACAATGGGTTACACAACGAGTGGGTTCAAACCAATCTAGATAACTCCATACATAAAAAAATTTACAAGGAAGATTGTCCTTAACATTTTGTGGAAAAATTACAAGTTATAGGATAAACCAAATCTTCTCTCTCGCACTACTTCAACTAGTGGCATCAGATCACCCAAAAAACCAAACAAACTGAGATATTTCTTTAGTTTTGGGAAGTAGATACGAGGTTGGAGGATAAAGAATACTTCCTCCCTACACTTCTTTGGTCGGTGGCATGAGATCACCGAAAAAAAAAAAATTACATGACATCAATAGGATTCTTTATATAACCTTTTTCTCATCATGGATCAAGTGCACATGTTCTTTTTTAAATTTTGTACAAAATTTACATGTTTTTTACATATATACATGCATTTTTACACATTACACATATACATGCGTATTTGACTACTTGATCATCTTATCTTTTGTAGGTATATTTGTATGGAAAGAAAGAAGTCAACATCACACACTTAGTGGGTATATAACACACATGATACTAACATGTAGGTACATCACATACATTGTCATATACACGTACATTTTCCCCTAGGTTCACTATCATCACTGTTTACACTTTTACATCTTTAGTATCCATGCTCCATGCTTTGTTTAGTACTTTGACATTCATTCTTCATCACTTTTCATGGATACCGGGTACGCATCTCTATCTAATTTATGTTACCAATATTTCCACTGACCAACATAAAGTGGGGGAAAATGTAGGCACAAAATCACACACTTTGGGTAATTATTTAGTCTCGGTCTTATACTACTATTGATTAAAAAAATTAAAGCAAGAGAACCATATAAGTATAAATTTATGTGACCATAATGAGGGACCAAACACTAAGCACATTTTCATCCATCCAGCTCCATCATGAGGCACACAAGACAACTTCATCTACGTCACACTTTGTAGAAGGGGAGTCTATTGTTTCCATACACACATTTATTACATTCTACATCTAGTTTCTTGCTCACTAGTTCACAAAGTGTGTAGCGTAAGAGAAACCTAGGGCATAATTACTAACACACACCTAAAAATACATTGGGTTTGAGATGTAGTGTAACACTCGAGTTAGTAATTCCACCATTGTTACTACCAAGGATAGTCGGACCCCTTCATTTGCATTTTTTTTTAGGTTTTTGATGTTTTGTCTGGGGTTTTACAAGTGATTCTTCATTGTAGGTCTCAATGACATTGTTGAATATCTTGTGAAATTCACATGATAGGAAGTGAACATAGGTAGTTATCTACTAAAATTTTAGAGGAAGTTTCCTTGCCTATTCTGTAGACCATGGTGCCTAGATATCATACAAGGGCACCCATGGGCACCCCTATCCCTCTCTAAGCACCTAATTCTAACAATATAATCCAAACATGCACTTTCTTAGGCTCATGTGTGAAGGTTTCCTCCTCCTATTCATCTGATCTTCATTATGACACAGTCCCACAACATCATTGAATCAGCTAAGGCCTTTTTAACCATCTTTGCACATTAGGGTTTCACATTTTATTGCTTAGTTTACTTGGGTATTATTTCAGTATTTTATTACTTCATTTATTTAGTTATTTTACTACTCCTATAGCATTAGATTACACTAGAATATTCACATTTTATTTAATCATGTGGGGCTCAAGGAGATATGTTTCTAGAGGTATCCACCTCTAAATTAATGCTTTAAGGGATGAAGTTTCTCCATCTAATTTCCAAATCACCAAAATACCAATTGGAATTTAAAAAATGAGGGCGTAAAGCATGAGGCTACTTTTTCAGTGGGTGGTCTCTTTAAGAAAATGGAAAAAATAATACGAGACTAAGAAGTAGCTAAATAGAGAAGGTTGAATTATAATCAACCTATGTGTAGAATTGGGTGTAGAATCTCTGGTAAGTCAAGAGACAACTACATCCTTCACTCCTAAAATTATGAAGAGTGATAATGGTTTGAGATGTATGGGAAACAATACCAAGAAGTGGGAGAATGATTTTATAAGCAAGGAAACAAGGTCATCAAATATATTATTGATTTATTCAATCAAGTCTATAGACGAGATAGAATAAACTAAGGAATTGATTGATAAATATCACATAGAGATTGAATATTGAGATGGATTTCTACGAGCTTGAATCCATCACAAAATTAGGAGATGAAGTTGTGGAAAATGAGGGAATAGCTTCCTTATATTATGGGGGTGACATCATGAGCATAAAGGATTATTATGTAAAATTGATAATTGAAACCTTATGGGGATGCATAACAAAGCTCCAAGACATGACGAAGATAGAAGGGAAGTATGTAGATGACTTCAATTTAATACTTGAAAAAATTCTTCCCCTTAATGATACATACACCAGGATCTGCAAATGTAGACAAGATGGTATACATTCTTCGACAACATTTTATAGGGGATTTAGAGCCTCCAAAGGATTTTGATTATTATTTTATTCAAAAATTCATTCATTTGGAGGGATACATGAATAAATTGGCCAAGAGAATAAATAAGAAGAAGACTATTTCTACTAAGTTTGAAATTTTTATATCTAAACAAGAAAGAATCATCCTCTACCATGTAGGGTTAGATGAGGACCCCGTTTTGGGGATGTTTGAATGGTTTGATGTGTACATGAGTAAACTATAAAAAGAAATAAAGAATGCACATATAGAATTATTCCATTCCTAAGAATTCCTTTATTCTTTTTCCCCTTGCACATTATTTTTCCTTTTATATTAATTATTCTTTCGGGAAGAATAAAAATGATCTTATTATAATGTGTAATATACTCTTCGGTTGAGCATGTGTATGATAATGATAGTAAAAAGAAGAAAAAAAGAGTTTAATATCCAAATAAGGAATATTCTCCACTCCTATATGGTTTTCATCATGATTCAAAATTATTCCATCTAGGAATATAAAAGTGGTATATTTTTCAATTGGGATACATCTTACATCTAATTGGTAGATTAGGAATCACCGGGCCATGTATTTATTTCTTTAGTGCTCATGGGGGTATCTAAGCATATTCCCTTATGGGAATTTTTTTATAAAATTGAAGTATTGTCTTCACTTTAGGGGTTCTAATTTTATGTTCTAACTAGGGTGATTAAACATTATACAGTCATTAGAAGGCATTGAGAGAACTTGAATATGTCTCCTTTTCAAATTGAATACATAGAGCTAGTTCATCATGTCTAAGTTTTATATTTCAAAATGTATGCATAGATAAAATCAAGAAATGCACATCATTTTTGTTATAATTTTGTATCCATTAAATCAATGTAATACAATAAAGGACATTTCAGATCATTTTGTTAAGAATTATTATTGAACAAATGTTATATTGTAGTATTACTTATCAATATGTGTTTCTATTATAAAATTAGTTTATGCATAGGCAATACGGAAGTGAATATTTGTTTCCTTTAAGGGTATCCTAGGTTTTATGGATTTGGCATGATAGATACATGAATTCTTAATCACAAGTGTTTGTGTTAAAGTTTTAGAGATTACATGGTAGTGTTTACACAAATTAGGTATCCATGAATGCAAATAAAGTGCATGTTATTTTAATTTATAACTCTTTTGCATCACAGAACATAAGGTTGATATGATGAACACTATGGTTTCTCCCCACTATATCCACACCCCATTTTATTTTCCTAATTTCTATGGTACCACACTATACTACCCCTACATATTTATCCCCCTTTACATATATAACATGATATATGTAAGAAAATCACACAAACCTAATATAATTTAAGTGTATTTTCTTTGATTTGTGAAGATTAACATCTAAAGTGTTATCAGAAAATGATTTTTGTGATCACATATAATCTATATTTAGTGGATTATGTTGAATAATATATATGAGTGTAGTTATTTGTCAATTTTATCTTAAATGAGTATTGCATTTTATGGTTATATTTGGCCTTATATTGAAGTTCCAACAATTTTGAGGGTATGATATTTGATATCTTCCTCTCCCTTTAAAGCCACCCCTCTAGTCCTCTCACCTTAGTTTAGGAAGATCGAAAATGTAGCAATATATCATTAAAATCCTTAGTAGGTTTCCTCCTTATCATTCCCAAAGGATTGGTCAAGTGAGAAAGATTGATTCATCCCGAATGTAAATGAAAAACTAGAAGACCCATCTTTCCTCCTTTTCCTATAGTTCATGTCATTTGCATTCAAGAATTTTTGGGGTGTTAGATTGGGAACTAACACTTTCAAGACACACCATCATCAAAATATAGATTCCATTATAAATCACCTAGAATAATATTTTTTACAATATTTGATTACACAAACATCAAATAAGGGAACCACGTATCTTCTAAGATGTATAATTTTTGGTGTGAGTCACCATTCCACATCACCGGGTGAGTCATATCACTTAGGTGAGATCGTAGGTCTCCGTGTCATGTAGGGGTCATCATGGGATTCTCTTACGTGTCGGTGTGCTAGTTTCATCATTGGGAGTTACTTTTCTATTATGGGAATGTAACTCCCCCTCTCAACTTGAGTTGTCAAGATTTCAGCACTTGGGAGTACTCAACACCCCTATTTGTATACCCTTTCAGATATATGAGATAGAGTGAGAGTTTTTGGATTATAATGAGGTTATACTTGATTATTGAATCATTTCATGCACATTTGGTTGATGCTTGTCCTCCTTGAGATCTCAACATGTTGTCATTTGCACATCTCGTGATGTTCACTTTGTACCTCGTGATCCTCATGCTATGGGTTTTCAAACCATCTTTCATGGTATCAGAGCTCACACTTTACGAATCCGTGTAACTCCTTGGTTTTTCATATTTTCCGTCTTTTCAATGTAATATACAGTTTCTCATTGCAAGCGTCATAATGGTTATTTTGTCACGCATTTATTACATTGATCTAAGGTTTTATACCTTGTTTTTATTTTTGAGTGTTCATGGGTTTTACAGGATTCCCTGTGTTTACATGTAGTTCGGAGGTCTACTATAGTCCGAGGTTGCAAATTTGACTTTTTCCAATACTCGTTTTTGAGAGTTTCAGAAGTGAGTTTTTTTCTTCAAGGGCCATCTCGTCCCCAGCTCTCCGAGCTGGGAACCAATCTCCCCACCAAATCACTCTTCTCCAAATTTCCTATGTATTTTCATCTCAAAGTATTTGCATTGGCTCTGTGGTGTTTTTTTGTATCAAGTTTTTGGTTAGTTCAGAGTTCGGTGGTCTTCAACCACCCATGGGTGTTCACTTTGTGACCTGCATGTTTGTGCCTCCATTGCTCATGTGTTGTTGCATATTTCTTTCCACCACTACCTTAACTTCTATCCTCCTTTGTTTCTCAGACTCTACCTCACCATTCTCATTGGTTATCTCTACCTAGCACCGGTTCATACCCACTTTGTTTGGATCTTTCTAGCTCATGTTTCAAGCTATCTACATCGGTATATAGCTTACTAATGTGGCCTCTACGTTCATTGCTACCTAGAATATTCTTCGGATTGAACTTGTCTCGCCTTTGCTTGTGTGTAGTTAGTTTGTCTCGTGCTTGCGTAGTTTTTCCTTGGCAAAAACTTGTCAACATCAACCATCTCCGCCTGCACTTCCCCATCAAACCGCATTAGTCCAATTCATTATGTACCCTACTTTAAGCTTTGTGTTATGGATCATTGTGATGTCGGTCATTTCCATTACCTTATCACTTGATCAATTACACATCATTGCCTCTAGTTCCAACTTAGTACAACTTCCAACACATGTAACCTCTAGGCCACCTTCCATGTGGCTCCCATGTTGCTCTGGGCATGCAAGTTGCATCCGGCACCAACCGCAATGAGCCACCCTCTCGATCTTCTTGGTGCTATTCATGATGTTGACCTCAGCTACCCTTTACATGGACTCCCAAGTGGCCACCTTGACCTCCATCACATATATCGAATCAACCAAACTTGCTGGTAAAATCACCCCACGTGACGACCCCACCGATCAACCCACCATGCACATCATCCGACTCACCCCGGTGAGCTCCCACATCCCATCTCACCTCCCTCGTAGCTCACCTAGATGATCAATGAGTTGTTCTTGAGCTAGCACCATCTCTTCACCCTTGAGCTCTTAGCCGTTCACTCCTTTTTGGATTTTCCCTCACCTTTTATATGTAGCACATGACATTATAAAGGGGAAATAATAAAAATTTCAAATTTTTTAGGGGGGTATCTTTTTTCCAAGCTCATTTATAGGGTTATTGGGATTTTCGTGCCACTTTTTTGGGCTCACCGCTTTATAGTAATCTTATTTTCCTATGGCTAGTGGATGTGTCCATCACAACATTACAGAAAGAGGGCCTTATTTTTGCATTATGAGATGCCATTTCTTATCACGTTGAGAAATGTTTTGTACCTTGTCTCTTACGCTCCTTTGTTCCGATTGTGTGTGTTCTCTCGCTTCGACTAGGAATACATTTTTATTCCACTCTCGCATGACTTATCTCCTACTACGAGGTGAGTTTTCAACTTTATGATGTAGCATGAACATACCTTATTATAGCCATACACTATCTATTGCCCTTAAATGGGGTTATCATTGTTCTCTTCTTGGGTGTTGTATGTTTGTAGACACATTATCGGCTAAGTCTTACATCTTACATTTTCGTGCTCTTTTCTTGTTATGTACCTTGCACATTTTTCTTTCACTTCTACATTATGGAGGATACTCTTTCTAGACTTGAGTGTTACGAGATTACATTATAGCCTCCACCAGTTCTTATTATAAGAGAGAACTATTCATCTTGGTGTGCTTCTATGGAATGCTACTTCACCCACATGGGTCTTTCACACTTCTTACTTGGTCTAGTTCCTACACCAACTAATTTCATTTGTCTTGAGGAATTTCTCAACACTTACAAACATGTTGTTGTTCGGTTGACATGTTTTTTCACCGCACCTCTCCACATTCACATGGCAGACTCAAATCCTCCCCATCACATCTGGAGCATCTTTCACTCCCTTTTTAGAGACCCTTTACATACTTCCATTGTTTTTTCTATTATTGATATAGTGGTCTCCTCTTCTTCTTCATGTGATGGAAGTTCCAATGACTCACACTCACTTGGTTCTTCTTCTAATGATGAGGTTTTTACACCTAGTTCTGATTTTGAGATTACCACCGAGGACTCCTCTCCTCCTCTCACTATTCTAGAGTGTTTTGATACCCCTCCCATCTCATCGGATATTAAACAGTTCCCTTTTCAAACTCATACCATCATTACACTAACCTCCTTTCCAATTTGAGTGTGCGAGGCCTCTTCCATTCCTCTTCATTCTTTAGATGACTCATACTTTCCTAACATCATCATGTTTTTATTGACCCCCTCACTAGACGAGTATCTTCTAGACCTTGGTCATATTTTCATAGAGTCCATAGGTGATGTACTATAGGTTTCTCATCTATCTACAAGTATTTTGGAGGATTTCATCATCTCCATTTTTGGTAGTTCCCCTTCTAGGAATCTTATCACTTCCACCTCATAGAAGACCTTCTTTGATCCACCCTTTCCTGTGGATCCATTTTCTATTGTGGGAGTTGTTGTGTTTCCTTCACATCACTTGGAAATCCTTTTTACGAGTGTTCCTCTTCTTCACTTTGATAGTTCTATGTACGTGGCATTACCTTTGGTTCATTAGCACTTATTTTCTAGACCTATGTCACACTTTCGTGGATCAGATTTAGAGTTCTTTGTGTTGATACATTTGGTTTCCTTCGCAGAGTGGGAATACTTCTAGAATTTCATTTATGTCCTTCCTAAGGACATGAAAACGATCCGGTGGAAGTGTCTCTTCTTCATTCCATAGGTAGAGGACCATGTCATCAACACTCTTCTAGGAAGACTTCCTAGAGTTACAAAGTTCATATCCATCCATGGCATCTTTTGTGTTCCTCTTGTCTCCCTCTTCTTATCTCTTCTTCTTCTTTTCGAGAGATTTCCCTTTTGTACATGGGTACCTTATTATGCTTGTATATGGTCAGGACCCATCCTTGACATCTTTCTTAGATTAGAGAGTTTGTTTTCTCTCTTGTGGTGGATGATTTTCCCACTAGGTTTTCCTTCACTGCTTGGGACTTCTTGTTGTGCATGGGTACCTCATTAGGATTTTGTGTTGGGACCCATTTCTATTTTCTAACTTTCCACCTCATCCTAAGTTTCTATGAAGGGGAGTGTTGGTATGAGTCATAATTCCACATCATTATGTGATTTATCTCACTTAGGTGAGATCATAGGTCTATGTGTTATACAGGGGTCATCATGGGATTATCTTATGTGTTAGTGTCTTACTTACATCATTGGGAGTTAATTTTCTATTTTGGGAATGTAACTTCCCCTCTCCACTCAAGTTGTCATGATTACAACACTAGGGTTTACTCAACACCCCTATTTGTACACCCCTTAAGATATATGAGATGGAGTGAGAGTTTGTGGATTGTAACAAGGTTCCGCTCATTTATTGAATCTTTGCATGCATATTTAGTTGATACTCTCCCTCCTCTAGATATCATTACATTTTCATTCACATGTTTGTGGATGTTCATGTTGTCCCTTGTGATGCTCATGCTTTGAGTTTTCACACCCTCTTTCAAAATTCAAGGATGGAAGATCATGTTTTTGTAAATAATATTGATCGGTTAAAATCATGATAAGGATCAGGTATAAGTGTATATTTAATATACCCCAAAGGTAAAATATGTCAATTCTTGTGTACTAATAATGTCACAAAATATTAAGTGCTTACACATGGTTTGTAGTTTTCTCCACAAAATTATTAATGGAATTTGGAGATTCAAAATTAATTTCAAGTAATTCATAATATATTATACTTTCGATGAAAAATTCCTATCTAGGTACCAAAGTCACGTATGGAACCCCATTCAACATCTTGATGCATTTTAAATACATTCCATGTCATACAATTAAAATTGTGTTGTAGACATGCTATCTTCGCATGGCCAAAAACCTATGAGATAATATGGAGATTAAAGCTCAAGTGTTTTTCAATCAAATTAGTATCCCAATAATATATCCCTTACAATATTGAGCATTTTTAAGTGTTCAATGATGATAAATATATCATTAATTTTATCTCTAACTTGAAGTTTTGAAGAACATATTATTGATGAAGTTAGCAAAGATGAACCCAAATGGGATGGATATGGAGTATTGAACCTACAACCCAATGACATGATCACTAGAATCATATCCCTAGATAGGCTATTTAGTATGGATTACCATATAAATAATGAAGAAAAATCCCCCACCAAAGATTTCCTGATATTGGTAAATTGTGTTGATCTAAAACAAGTGTAATTAGAGAATATTGTTCTCCACAAGAAAAATAATGCTTGGTACCAAACCTTAAGAGCTACTAATATGTTATTACATAGAGATATAATTAGTTGCAAACATTTGATCCTCGCATCCTAATGGATAATATCTTCTTAAAGTTTAGCATGAAGATATTCTTCTAGAAACAGAGGCCCTTTAATCCCTTTCATAAGTCTCTCATATTGAAGGAAGTACAAAATATTCTAAATTTTCATATCATATTTCCAATCTGTCATTCCACTTGGGTCCCCAAGATTGTTCTTTTTCGTAAAAAGAGTTCAAATTTTTCCTATTTTTAGATTTCTTCAATTTCAACAAGGCATCCAAGAAGGATTATTACCCATTTTCATCCTTAGATGAGGTCATGTATATTTTGAGTTATGCACAAATGATGTATTTCCTTTATGGTTACTCTTGGGATAATTAGGTCATTCTACAAAAAGAAGATAGGATAAAAACTACCTTCACCACCAAGTAGGGAATATTTTCATATCAAATAATTACTTTTGGTTTAATCAACAACGCCAAAAGTTTTAGTGTACCATGGATAGAGATTTAAAAGAACTCAATGTAAACTACACCATTATCGACATGGATTACTTTAAAATATTCTCAAATGAATGCACTAACCATGTCAAATATATAAAAATACTTCAAGGATTTTAGGAGAATGGTATCTTCGTTAATCTAAAGAAGTGCATCTTTGGGGTCACCAAAGGTAAACTATTGATCCATGTCATATCTTAGAAAGGAATTTTCATTGATCCTAGAATGACCAAGGCCATATTAAATATCCCCTTCCCTAATAGTTAGAAATAATTGAAACCTTTCTTTATAAATATCAACTTTGTAAGAAATTTCATCTCATAATTTTCTAAGTTAGTTAATCCACTAAATTAAATGATAAAGCAAGATGTTAATTTTTATTAGAAAAAAGAAGTGTGCACCAATTTCATAGAGATCAAAGAAAAAATTACATAGGCTACTATTTTATTCATCTTAACTATGTCAAAGGAAATTTTTAGTGGTAAATATTCATATTTTGGTGTATATTCCAAATTTGGAAAATTTGAAAAGGTGAATTTTTTAGAGCACGACATTGTAATTTTCACCTAAATTTTCCAAAGTATAAAAATGTCTAGGGTTTGGCTTCTCCTAATATTTAAAACTACTCCTATATAAACATAGGTAATTCTCAAGGTAGTATACTAGTAACTTACTAGTAAGTTACCATCTTAGTAAAAAAAGTATAATCAAGTACCATGTGAATAAAGAGTGTAGAGAGAGAGATGTGATAACAAGTACAGTCATGCAAAACATATCTAGGAGTTCATATGTGATAAGTAAGAAGTAAATATGTAAATTTCCTATTGTACGATGAAAAAATTCCTTTCGCATGACAAGACATTTTTTGTCATGCGAAAACAAGTTTGTTGTCACGCGACAAAAATTTGTTGTCACATGACAGGATAAGTGTTTTCATGTGACAAGGAAAATTATAAATTTTGAATATTGTATTTGTAAACCCTGGATAATTCAATTGTGTCATGAAATTGGTTTTAGGGATATTCCACCCCAATTTCTCATAGGTCTCTTAAAATTATCCCTAAACTACGTGTGCCCCTTTTTCATATTTTTCTTCACTACCGAGAACTATTATATAGTTGTCTTGACTCAAAAGAAAAAGAATTAGAGATTGAAAGACTCATTACATTCATGAATTCACCTTTTCACAATGTCAATCTTCACTATTCTACCATCAAAACATAATCCTTCACATTAATCAAGGTTATGAACAAGTTCAAACACTATATAGTGCAGTAAAGTTATAACCATTATAATTGATCCCATAGTTAAGACTATGTTGATGTAGAATGATCTTGGTGAGTGCCACAAAAATAGATGAACATCCTTTAAGAGTTTGACCTAAATATTCATCCGATGAAGATAGTAATAGGTATATATTTGAGTCACGTGATAATAGAGGTTGGTCCAAATTTGGTATGCCAACAATACATGGTTAAATTTATCGTGCCTAATGAATGGTACATGACATAGCCTAATATTTTCGTCATCAAATATGTCCTAAAAATTTAACCACACATAAAATAGATTATTGTATGTAAAATTCAGTAGCTTCATGATAAATATAGTATGCTCTACAAAAGAAACTATGAAGGGGTCTATTTTTAATTCCTATCCAAAAATATGCTACTAAAATATTTTGAAATTTCCTTGAGAAATATGGCTTTGGTCATGGGTCACAAAATTCTAATATGCACCATATTTAAATAGTGGGCTACTATTGGCCCTATTTTTTCAAATATGGATGTGCTCAAGTTATAATTTTTCACATTTTCTAGACTACCACAAAAAGTGAGTGCAATCATGTCATTTCCTTACAACTTGGTATTGAAGTGCACCCTCTCGTGAGAAATATTCGATTGTTCACAAGTTCAATCTTCAACATGAACAATTATTTCATGTGTTTGGTTAAAGCACAACCATTTGCTAATTTTGTGACAAACATCTTCATCAAGTTCTTAGAGGACCACATCATTACTAGGTTTTGTATACCATTCATATTGGTATGGGATAACGATTCTAATTTTTCTTCTACTCAATTTCTTGAATGTGAATATGATTATAAGATTATTATAATATTTAATTAGAACTACTATCCAAAAGGAAATGGTCTTGCAGAGTTGAATAAAAATAACTAGTTGGAAGTTATCAATAATATCTTGGATAAAAATATGAGAGACTTGCAAAATCATATGTAATATTTCCTTTTGTGAGACAGTAACCTACATTAAGTTTACACTAGGAACTACACCTTATTGTCTTGTCTATATTCTAGACCATATCTTTCTAGTGAATCTAATAATCCCAACACTCAAACTCATGCAATAATACTTAGGGGAAGATGAAAAATTAAAGGCTCAACTCTTCATCCTCATAGAATCAGATAAAAACACAATACATCCCTTACTCACTTTAGTAGGGACCAATAGGTCATAAAACATTGGTTTGAAAATAAAACTAAGCTCAAATCCTTAATAATATCAAACCTAGAGTTAATTTGGTAAGTCACATGATGATAAGGGGAAAGATAATAATTTTAACAAGCTCTAGCTTGGCCCATTACAAATTTCCTAAATTCTAGGTGAGAACCCTTCTATTGAAGTGTCTCAATGGTGAGGGAATTTAATTACTATTCAATGGGTGCCTCCTAAAACATTAAATTTAAGCATGAATCACCTTCCCAAGTGACACCTTAGTGCACATCACTTTAGGTTATTCTATACCTTCTAAATAATTTCCCTACTTTCTAGCTTATCTTCCCTTTCTATTTCGTTTCACTTTTGTATTTATATTTGGTAGTTATTAATAAACATAAATTTTTTTTGCATGCCTTAGTTTATTTTATTCCCTCTCATAAATCTATTTCTCACACATTATCAATCTAATGTTACTATTTCACCTTGCAAATTTATTTTTGGTCTATTTTATTGAGTTAAAAATGGTTAAGAGTGTTCTATTATAACATAGGAAATTTTAGGAAATTTAGTAAGTAAAGCACCAAATTTTGGTAAGTTTACTTGACTATTTTGTTTTTTCAATTTGAGAGATTAATCTTTGTTTTGAATTTTTCATGTGGATTTAGAAATATAAAGGAACTCCAAAATAATCACAGACTAAAATTCATATTAATGTTTCATTTCATGAATATGTGAAGACAAAGACTCGTGTGCAAACCATTTGTTTCCACTCGTACTCTCACCTAGCTACATTAGTTCCTAACCTACATGTAATATTTTGTGAGCATTAAAATAAAAAGAATAAAATAAATCAAACAAAATTTTAAAGTGTTTCAAAATATTTATTTTCTTAAGTGTTTTTTTATAACCTCCATCGGGCTATAGATCATCGAATGGAAATGGTGAAAGGACATGATTGGAACCAAAGGTATCTCTATCAAAGATATAAATTTCTATATAGTAGAAAACTAATTCCTCAACCTCCTCCACTTATCCCAATTAAAAATCATATAAATAAAAAACATAATCATCCCATGAAAACATTTGTGTGTGCCATGACAATTCTGTCGTTGAATAGAAAATATCTAGGGTAAGGTAAATAAATTAATTTTCACACATCATACTCTTTAAAGTTTTTTCAAATAAGTATGTCTCATCACAAAATTAAAATGCAAGATTTCACTCTTATTTTTTTAACATAAAGTCTTTGAGTTTTATTTTATGTTTTGTTAAGTGAACCAAATATCCCAAATTCAATAAAATGTTATATAGCATTATCTAATAGAGTTTTCATTTTGTTTCCATAACACACCCCTAATTTAACAAGTGAAATCATAGAAACTCATGACCTTCACAAGGAATTTCAGAGTTATGAAACCTTTATTTCACTTCATCTTTCCCACAATTCCCCTTTTCTAGAATTTAATTCCTTAGTCATTTTTGTTACTCCTTTCTATGTTTTTCTCTCATTCCCCTTGAAATTATGCTTATCTTCTATCACAAATTTTTTTTCCCATACTATCATGAAATCCTTTTGTTCATGCATTCACCTTTTCAAAAATAATTTCTCACAGACATTATTATACATACCTACAATGAAACACTTTCACCCATTTCCACATATCCTTAATTCTTCATGTTTAGCATAGATCCATTATGCAATATCCTTCAGATTAAAAATTAGTTTTGTGTAATATTTATGTGACCACAACCTAAATAAAATAAATCGTACAAAATTTTAAAGTTTTTAAAAATTTACAACCTAATAATCCCCACACTCAAATTCATGCAATAATACTTATGGGAAGAAGAAAAATTAGAGGATCAACTCTTCATCCTCATGCAATTAGATAAAAACACGATGCAACCCTTACTCACTTTAAGAGCACACAAAGGTCATCAAACATTGGTTTGATGAGAAAAATAAGCTCAAATACTTAATAATATCATACCTAATGTTAATTTAGGATAAGTCACATGAGAATAAAGGGAAAGATAATAAATTTAACAAGATCTAGCTTGGACCATTACAAATTACAAAAATTCTAGGTGAGAAAATCTTCTAGATCAAGAGTGTCAATGGTGAGGGAATTTCGTTACTACCAATGGGTGCTTCCTCAAACGTTAACTTTAGGAATGAATCACCTTCCCAAGTGACACCTTATTGCACATAACTTTATGTAATTTTGTACCTTATAAATAATTTTCCCTACTTTATAGTTTATCTTCCCTTTCTATTTCATTTTTATTTTATAGTTCTATTTAGTACTTATTAATAAACATAAACAATTTTTGCATGCCTTTGTTTAGGTTATTCCATCTCATAAATATATTTCTAATACATTATAAATTTAATGTTTCTATTTAACCTAGTAAAATTGTCGTTGGTCTATTTTATTGATTTAAAAATGGTTAACAATAGTCTATTTTAACATAGGAATTTTTAGGAAATTTGGTGAGTCGAGTGCTAAAAGTTGGTAAGTTTATTTGACTATTTTGTTTTTTCAAGTTGAGATTTTAATCTATGTTTTGAATTTTTCATGTGGATTTAGAAATATAAAGGCATTAAAAAATCATCACACACTAAAATTCATATTAATGTTTCATTTCATAAATATGTGAAGACAAAGAATCATGTGCACATCGTTTGTTTCCACTCATGCTCTCACCTAGCTACATTGGTTCCCAACCTATATGTAATTTCCTTGTGTGCATTAAAATAAAAGGAATAAAATAAATCAAACAATATTTTAAAGTGTTTTAAAATATGTCTTTGATTTATGCAATAATCCCAGACTAGTGATGAAGGGGTCTCCTTGTGGGGAGATCCTGCATAATAGTATTGATGATGTGACTCAAAGGATGCAAAATATTTTTATGGACTGAATCTATTGAGGGATTTTGATTATAAACATAAGAGATGGTGACACGTGTGGTAGTCTCATCTATCTGTAGGAGGATCTATGGGAATCGGATGGGACATGTGTATATTGAGGATTGAGATGACCTTCTTCAAGGGCTTGGGTTTCTATCTTTCTAGCCATAGTGAAGGCTTTATCAAAATTATGGAATGTGTGGATTAGGATGGTAGATGAGATGTGATAGGAACACGATCGAGAAAACAACGTGATAATTTATGATTGAGTTAGTGAGAAAGTCAATTGATTGATAATGCTCTACCATCTAGCAACAAATTTGACAATAGATTCATCTTCAAATTGCTTGATGGTAGAGAGGTCACATATGGTTATTTTATGAGTAATGTTGATAGAGAATTGTTTGAGAAATAATGCTAGATATGTGAAAGATAAAAAATATTTTTTTGGGGAGGAGTTTTACTAATTCAAGGGAGGTCCTACTAGTGACATAGGAAAGGTTATAAGCATGAAATATTGATCACGGATGATGAGATAACATAAATGTCTACAGGATAATATGTGCTATTGAGGGTCCTCCTGGCCATGGAACATGGTGAACTAAGGAAATTCCCAAAGTGGACGATAGGATTTTTTTGGTATTAATGGATGGATGGGTTCATTAGAAACCTGATCATAGGTAAGGACATATTTAGATACCTTAGTAATGGCCTCTAAATTTTCTAATCTATTTAATAGATCTTGTATGAGATCATTTTGGGATTAAATGTGATGGAATTAACATGTGAGTGTGGATGAGAATGCAGTTGATTTGATTGATGATGATGGAGAGTATGATGGTTTTATTGTTGATGGGTTTGATGTGGAGGTTGATATGGAGTATCTTGATAAGGTATTGATTGAAAAGTAGGTTGTAATAAAGTGATGTGAGGAGATGTGTAGGGTTTTGGATATGTTGTTGTTTTTTGATGAGAGGGGTTGATTGGGCCTTAGTAGGGATGTGTGTATAAGTTTAGGATGTATGAGGTATTGAGAAAGGCATGCAGTCAACATAGGTTGATTAGATAAAATATGGGGATGTTGAGATAATGATGAAGGATGGGATGCGAAGAGGATTGATTGATGGGATACACTTTCCATAGACTTAGGGATGGTAGTTTAGAAGTAATGTATATGTGAAGGAGTCTTATAGGGTCATTGGTTAGTGTTATTGTAGGATTGTATGATTGGTTAAAAGGTAGAGGATTTATAGGGGATAAAACAAGATCTAGATGATTATGGGAACATGTTAGAACTAAATGGAGTTGAGTGAGACATGATAGGTTGATGAGATTGAGAAGGATGAGATCATGTGTAGGGTATATTTTGAGATTGAGTAGGGTGAAAAATGTAGATGAAGAAATTGAAGACAATTATAATAGTTCAACATAAGGGGGAAAATGATATGCTATTGTGGAGGGTTGATCAATATTAAATTATATTTAACTGAAAATGATACAACAAATCCCTAAGAGAGATACAAATGTAATAGAAAATCCAAGTAGAATAATTCTTATTATCTTGAGTATTTAAAAGAAGAATGAAATGTGAAAAATAACTTATGGGGTCCTAGGAAATGGTAGTTTAGATATGGTTTCAAGTGATGTTTAAGGATGGATTCCTCAATATACCCGAAGGTATGTGAGGCCCAAATATTTGTTGGTGTCGACAGAGCCGATTAGGGCCTACCCTCACTTCACGGTCCCAAAATGATAAGGGATTTGGGTGCTTTGCCATATCGACAACCAATCATTCATACTCATCTAGAAGACTCGAGTCAAATTTCCTATTGGATGATGAAATCCCAATATTTTCACCTGGGTAGGAATTTTTCAATTGTTATTGTTGTTGTAGACTCACAACACCCCCGGATGTAAATCAAAGCTTCTAGGTTGATGTTCGTGCATCCAAGCAGTGTGATTGCACAACATGGAATCCTTTCTCCAAGTGTGGGACTTGTAAAGATGAGAAAAGATTCTCCAGAGAAGGTTGGTTTCTATTCCTCTGCTCGGATGCACACAAAAATGCGAGAGGGTTTGCTAAAACCTAATCTAACTTGCCAAGGAGACAGGTAAGAAAATGCATAGAATAAAACCTAAACTACAAAGGTGATGCACCGAGGAATGTTAGACATTCATTTTGCAAATTTAACATGGACCACATAGACGCAATACAAACACCATGCACAGGTAACCAAACTGTAATAAGAGATCAAAATGATAGCAATGAGTACATGAGAGGGTTGAAAGTCAATCACAACACATATATTATTGCTCAAGAGTTGATGCATTACATTGCAGTGGCCAAGAGGAAAAAGACTGGCATTACAACCCATATGGGAGGTTTGAAAGCTCCACAAATTCTTTGGCAAGCGAGGGAATAAGGGAGGATGCAAAACAAAAATGTCTCGACCTCGTTAAAAAAGCTCCTCTTTACAATATATATGAAGAAATGAGAGGGGAGAGAGAGGAAATCCAGAATCTACCCCAACCACTTCTTGGTAGCATTTAAAATCATCTCATTATGGCAGAAGCGGTGGATTCTGGCAAAATGGTGGGCTGTCTAACAGGAGCGGCGAGCTGTCTGCTGCATTAAAGTTGGTAGTTGAAGCATTACTTCTGTCTATCACCACGCGTCAGAGACATTTTCTTAATTTTCTCCCTCCAAACTACACCAAAATGTAAGATTGACCCCAGAATCATGTAGAGAATTTCAACAGCTTTCCGTTGATATAAAGAACGTGCAAATCGAGCTCTGGATCGAAAGATATGATGATCTGAAGATTTAGGGCACAAAATAGGTGAAAACGGATTTTTAAATTTCTTTTCCCGCACTCTGCCATTTGGATGACACGTGGCAAGCTCTGGTTTGCTGAGAAATTCTCTCTCTCCACCTTTTTGTGGGATTTTCTTGTGGGCCCCTTAAACTTGGACACGTGGCACTATTTCATTGGTTCGGATCAATGCTCGAAACTCACCCTTTGAATTTTTGGACCTTTTTCCTTGGCAACACGCGTCATGCTATGATTTGTCCACAGCTCGCCGATTTTCACGTCCACCGCGTATTTTTGTCTCGGATGTCCCAAGGTGCTTCACAGATAGAATCCTCCGATCCGCCCGAAATGGGCTTCCTCGTCCCTCATTCGGCCGATGACACGTGGCGTTGCTAGATTGGCTTTGGCTCCTTTGGCTATCCCGCCCCACGCGTCCCTTTGTCCGGATGTCCTGCACTATCTCGGGACAAAAACTTATGATTCGTCCGAAATGGGCTTCCTCATCCCTCATTCAGACGATGACATGTGGCATTGCTTGATTGGCTTTCGGCTCCTTTGGCTATCCGCGTCCCACGCGTCCCTTTGTCCCACATGTCCCGGACTGTCTGGGACAAATTCTTCTGGTTCGCCTAATTCAGCCGGTTCGCGTACCTTTGTCCCACATGTCCCGAACTGCTTAGTGCAAAAGTTCTCCTTTTCGGCCGATCCGGGCGGTTCGCGTCCTTCGCGTCTTCTTGTCCCAAATGTCCCAGAGCAGTTAGTCGATTTTCTTCTCTTTCGGCCGAACCGGCTTTCCACGCCCCCGCTGGCGTCCCGACAACCCAAATGTTCCTTTTCCCCGCAGACTATCGGCGGCCTTTCGCCGATTCACACCCGTGATGTCCCTCACGTCCCGATTGTTGCAAGGACTAGGACTTAGCCATTTTTTGTGATTTTTCCTTTCCCAATCTTGTTTTTGCAGCCTTTTCACCTTTTCTCAGAACTTTCTCTTTTCAACCTGGACAGGAGAGTTAGAAAAATTCTAAGGGGACCCTAGAAACATGATTTTTTGGCCCTGAATCAATTTATTTTCCTGAGACTAAGTAATTTGATGCATGTTATCAAAATTTACCCTGGGGGCGAATTTTGGATAACAGTTATGTTTGATGCGAATGCATTAAATTCTTTTTAATTTTAAAATTATTGATTTTTTTAGCATAGAAATAACGCAACAAACAAGAGGTCCCAAGGGTTAGCAAGATAGATTGATTCAAGGCACTCAAAAATCATGATTTTCATGAGTGGTCCCCTTGATGATTATAGAGCAAAAGACTTAAAATCAATGAAAAATTTTTCTAACTCTCCGTCCAAGGAGAAAAGAGCAAGTTCTAAAAAAGGGTGAAAAAAAGTTCTTGCAAAAACAAGCTTGGGGCAGAAAAAATCATGAAAATTGGCTAAGTCCTAGTCCAGGTGGCCCTTGGGACAGCTTGGGACATCGGGCGCGAACGGCCAAAAGCCTCCAGTGGTCCCCACGCAAAGAAGGGACATCCAGGCCGTGGGGACGCGTGGGACGCGAAAGGGCGAACCGGCCGAAGGTAAAAAAAAATTGACTAACTATTGTGCAGATAAGGCTGGGACATCTGGGCCGTAAGGACGCGAAGGACGTGAAGGACGCGAACCACCCGGATCGGCCAAAACAGAGAACTTTCACTCCGGGACAGTTGGGACAAAGGGACGCGAGGGACGTGGAAAGCCGAAGGAGCCGAGAGCCAATGGAAATGTGCCACGTGTCTTCACCTCAAAGAGGGACAGGGAAGCCCGAATCGGGTGGATCGGAGAAATTTGTCCCAAACAGTTTGGGACATCCGGCCAAGTACGGATGGATGTGGGAGCCGAAAGAGCCATCGACGAATCAGAATGTGCCACGTGTCTTCGTGGATCGGAGTGGCGGAGGAAAGGGTGAGATTTTTACTTAATGTTTTGCCAAGTTTCCAAAGGTGAAGTTTGGAGTGTTGGCCCGAGCCAATAAAAAGAGGACACGTGTCCTAAGGAGAAGGGGAGTGCGGAGCTCGGGGAGGACTTGGAGAATTTGGCAAAAGTTTTGGCCAAAAAACTAAAAGGTAAAAGATGCCCCCGCACCCCTATCAACCAACCAAAGCGTGCCACGTGTCCCAAGTGGCGGGGCATGGGGAAAAAATGGAAAATTTTCCAAAGAGTTAAAAAGGTCAAAATTTCAAGGAAAGCCCATGGAAAGGTGGAGGAGAGAGAATTGCTCAGCGAACCAGCACCTGACATGTGGCATCCGACCGGTGGAGCACGGAAATTTTTCAAAAAATTTCCAAAATGCAAAAAGGTCAAAATTTAAAATTTTTTTGCCCGACATCCGTTTTTGGGCCGTTTTGCCCTAAAACTTCAGACCTTCATATCTTTTGATCCAGAGCTTGGATTTGCACGTTCTTCATATCATTGGAAAGATTATGAAATTATCTATAGGATTTCATGGTCAATTTTGAATTTTGGTTCAGTTTCAAGAGAGAAAATTCAAAAACAGCTCTGGTACGTGTCCATGGCCAGAAATGACATTTCAACGACTAAATTTAATGCAGAATGGGTCGCACTCTCCTCCAATTTGGTCAAAAATGATAGGGTATGGGTTTGTAAGGTCCTCCATGCTGATTTAATGCATTTACAGTCAATGAGGAATGGGTTCCCATGTTTTGTATGTTTTCTCTCTCCTGGGCTCGACCCATGCAATGTAAAAGCCAGATTTGGCTCATTTCTTAAAGGGGGAACACTTTTGGCATAGCAAAAACTTCTTCTTTCACCTCCAGCAAGTGATTGTTGCAAGAATCAGACCTCTTCAAAGATTGTAACAGGTTTTCTACCTCTCTGAGGTTGTAATGCAGTGGTTTTGACATTGGAAATGATAATGCAAGCTTTGTGAATGGGTTTCAATCCTTTGTTTGTATTATTTGCTTCATTTCAGATCCTAAATTATATCTTATCAGCCTATGTATGTTTTATGTTGCAATCTTTGGTTTGTGTCTATTTGCATGACAAAAATATTCACCACTCCTTTTGGTGCATCACCATCTTTAGTTAGTTTCAATTTTTGCATTTCTATCCCTGTCTCCTTGCAATTTAGAGTAGGATTAGGATCTGAACCTCTGTAGTTGTGCAAATATAGATCTAAATCAGAGGAGTTTGAGGAACCAACCTCTAATCTGGAGATTTCCTCTCTCGCCACAAGTCCCACACTGGAGAGAGGTTTCCATGTTGTGCAATCACACCGGATGCTAAGTGATCACCTAGAACCTTGAACATCCGTGGGTGATGTGATTTTGCACTACAGTTTTGGCACGCCGGTGGGACACTAGAGGTCTCATTTTTATTGCAGCAAAGTTGATGTGCATCTGCTGCAATTTTCTTGCTTGAAAAGAGCTATTATTTGCATATCTGGTGACTCCAAGGGGAAGAATCAACGGTTTCAAAGCAAAGGCAGCCTCGAAAACTCATGAGAAGAGTCACCACAAGGTCAAGAGTTGGAGAAGAAGAAGTGTTGTTTGAATACCTGCAATTATCTCCAAGAAGAAGGCAAAGAGGAAGAAGGATTCAAAGGTCTCCATCTCCACCCAAAAGTAACTCTCTCAACTCCTCCACCGGTAGGCCTTTCATTCAGTCAACAAGGGTTTTAAGACCAATTAGAATGGCACAAAACAACCCCTATGTCAACTTCACAGCGAAGCAGCCCACTTGCCCTCAATGCACAACATCCAATTCCTATTGCAGCCTTGAAGAACATTCCCTACTTCACTGGAGAAAATCAGACTACTCCAGGTGATCATGTTAAAGATATTGCTAACCTTTGTGCAATCCATGAAATCAATGAGATGCAAGTGGCTGTCAAGTTACTGGCATCTTCATTCAAGGGTAAAGCATTGCAATGGTTTAGAGCCTTGGAGCTGGTTCTATCACAAATTGGAATCAGCTGTGTATAGCACTTCATGAGCAATTTGGAGAAAAGGGAGACAACTTGTCTCTTTTGGAGCAGCTGACAACCATCAAGAGAGCTCCCAATGAGCAGCTGACCGATTTCAACTTCAGATTTCAAAAGACTTGGGAGAGAATTCAAAGGGCGCAAAGCCAACAAAGAAGGTGCTTTTCTCTACTATCTCAAAGCTCTAAATTCTGATATTTCTATGTTGATTCAGTCCATGGGAGGCATAACTATCCCTATGGCTTATAACATTGCCATTAGGGCTGAAAATTGTTTGATCCAAGCTGGCAAACTTGCCCCTAGACCTCCCATGCCATTGTTTCCAAGTTTAGAGAGTCCCAAACACCAATCAAGCACCTAATTTGGCTCCTTCTCCCACTCCTAGAAATCAGAGTTCAAATGAAGCTTCCACTTCATCTCCAAGTGCCCCAAATGAGCTTCAAGAAGTCATGAAGCAATTGCAAAACCTAGGCAATGAGCTGGTTACTCTCAAAAGGCAACAAGCCCAAGGTTTTAGACCTTCTTATCAACCCCAAGCTCAGCCTAACAGGCAGCCATACCAACCACAAAGGCCACCTAATCCAGCTGCAAATATGAATCAAACAAGGCCTCCTGCCAATAGACCATTTCAGCCCTATAATCCAAATGCCATATCTGCCTCTAAGGCATTGGTGCCAACACAAAACAACATTGCCCAAGAGTATGATTGGTGTTTTCCATGCAATGAGCCTCATAACCAATCCATGTGCTTCAATGGTGCTTTGAATCAAGCATTAATGGTGACAACTACTGGTGTGGAGGGTGAGGGCAATCAAGGAAACAACCAACAACAAGAAACATTCCAACAGCAATCAGCCCCAAATGACACCACATTGGTAAATTGGCAAGCAGAGGATTTTTGTGGCATGAACCAGAAGTTTCTCAAGGTGTTGCAGCCAACACAAGGTCAAAAAGGAGGAATTTGGGTGAAGAACAACCATTAGCCCCAACCAATCCACAACCTTCCATGGCTCCACAAATGGTTGGCAAGCAAAATCCAATTTCAAATGCACAAGGGCAGCCAAGAACAGCCCCTAGGCCAACTCAAATACCAGTTGTTGCTGCCCACATGCAAGGAGTGAATGTGCAAACCAAGGGACAACAAAGAGATCCTTCATCACCATTCAATATCATTGATCAGATGAAGAAGACAAACGTCAATATATCAATGTGGGAATCCCTATCTATCCTAGGCCAAAGAGATCTGCTGCAAGCTGCCATGAAGGACTGGCCAACTTCAAATCAGCAAGTCCAAAGATGCAAGACAAAGTGCTTACAAATGCTGCCCAGCCTGAGGGAAATCATGGAGGACAACAAGGTAAAATGTTGAAGCCCCCTCCTTTCTATGTTTCATTGATCATTGGAAATCAGCTAGTGCACAATTGCATGATAGACTCCGGGGCAAGTAGCTCAGTAATGCCTAAACAAATAGCTGATCAGCTAGGGCTCCAATATGAAACAATATCCAAAGGGGTAGTGCAGCTGGATGGGACAGCAATAGCAACAATTGGAGTGATTAGAAACTTGAGTCTTACCTTGCATGCATGTCCAAATGTTGTTGTTTTACAAGATGTATCAGTCATAGACCTTCCACCACTCTTTGCCCTATGCTTGTCAAGGGACTTCACAGCCAAGATTGGGGGATATTTGTCTGCTGATTGGTCACACATGCTGTTCAGAATGAGGTATGGAACTAAGGCTACAATCAGGTCAGAACCTATTGCAAACTTCCATATTGAGCCTTACACTCCAAGTCAGATTAATGCCAATTGCTCAGCATTTGATCAAGAAGATCACCCAAGCACTGATGAGGCTGACACCAAGGTTGGAAGCATCCCAGATCTAACTCTTGATGAATGGGAAAACAAGATACATGCATTTGATCCTTATCAAGAAGTGGAAGAATCTGAGCTAGGGGTCTATTGCATACACGAAGAAAATCAGCCTATTCCTAGCATCACCAAGCCAAACCACAAAGATGACAATGAGGTATGGCAGCTGTTTTTTGATGGATCAAGGAGTAGACAAGGTGCAGGAGGTGGAGCTATGCTTGTTTCACCTCAAGGAGTAAAGTACTATTCAGCTTTTAGATTTCAGTTTGCATGCTCCAATAACACTGCTGAATATGAAGCCTTAGTGCAAGGGATGCATTGGGCAATAAAGAGAGGAATAAAGAACTTGCAAGTCTTTGGGTGAAGTGAATTGATTGTAAATCAGGTCAAGGGACAGCATGCTACCAAGAATGATCTACTCAAGTGCTACAAGAACAGGGTGTGGGACCTCATGGAAGATTTTGAGGGTTTTGGCATCAAATCCATTCCTAGGAAAGAGAATCAAGTCGCCGACTGATAAGCTTCAGCAGCAAGAGGGGCAGCCTTTGACATTGTGGAAAGCATTCAACAAGACAAGGTACAGCCAAACATCCACGTGATTGTGAGGCCTTCAGTGCCAGATAACAATGTTAGTTGGCAAGTGTTTGAAAATGACCAGCAAATCATCCATTTTCGTAAGAAGAAGCTGAGTTCTCACCAAGAATCAAGAAAAATTCGAAAAGAAAAGATGGTGACCAAGTGGTACAACCGAGAACTAACAAGCTGCCCAAGGACTTATCACTTGGAGTCCATTTTTAACCCTAATGATCAGTTTAGAAAGGAGAAAGCAAACATTCAGTCAAGAGAGAGGATTCAAGATCCATCTTGGTAGAAGAGAACAAACCATTGCAAATTGGAAGGATGACAATCGAACAAGAAAGGTATGAGTTCATAAAATGTGTCAAGAGTTCCCCGACGTGTTTGCTTGGAGCTATGAAGACTTGAAAGGTTTCAATCCCAACTTAGCTCAAAGATACCATCGAATTGGATCCAAATACTAAGCCTCGTCAGTAGTAAACAAAGACCACCAATCCACACATGGAGCCTCTCATGAGGAAAGAATTGGACAAGCTGATTGAGTCAAGGATCATATTCCCAATCAAGCATTCTAGTTGGGGTCCAACTTAGTTCCAGTTAGAAAGAAGAGTGGAGAGATCAGATTGTGTGTTGACTTCAGAGACTTGAATAGAGCCTCTCTCAAGGACCATTACCCACTCCCTTCCATGGAGAAAATCTTGCAAGTTGTGGCTGGCTCCGAGAGGTTTTCACTACTTGATGGCTACTCAGGCTACAATCAGATTATGGTGAAGGAAGAGGACCAGTTCAAGACAGCCTTCACAACCAAATGGGGAACTTTTGCATACAGGAAAATGCCATTTGGGCTGTCCAACGCTGGTGCTACCTTCCAAAGGGAAATGGACATGGCATTCAAAGGTTTGATTAACAATGTGGTGCTGATTTACCTTGATGATATCACTATTTTTTCCAAAATGCAGCAGACCACCTCTCTCATTTGAGACAAGTCTTCACGAGGTGCAGGAGATTTGGAGTGTCTTTGAATCCTAAGAAGTGTATCTTTCTTGCACATGAAGGAAAGCTCCTTGGCCATATTGTCTCCAAAGAAGGATTAGCAATTGATCCAGAGAGGGTCAAGCCATAAGAGCACTACCATTGCAAGCCACAAGAAAGCCCTTCGTAGTTTCTTGGGAAGGATAAACTTTGTTCTGAGGTTTGTCCTGATTTTCAGCAGCCCTTGTCAAGCCCATCACCAAAATGTTAAAGAAGAGCATGGCTTTCAAGTGGACAGCAGAAGGCAAGGAGAGTTTTGAAGCAATCAAAGAAGCCATCTCTCAAGCACCAACTCTCATCAACCTAGACTTCTCCAAGGATTTCATCCTCTATGCATTTGGAGGTAATGACACTATTTCTGCCATTTTGGTACAGCAGAACAAGGATAATGATGAGCAGCCAATTGCCTTCTTCAGCCGGAGCCTAGATGACTATGAGGTGAGGTACTCTTTTATTGAGAAGCATGTACTGGAAATAATCAAAAGCTTGAAGAAATTCAAGCATTTAGTCTCAAACAACAAGGTCCAGTTTGCTGGTCTCACATGCTGGGGTTAAGGACTTCCTCCTCAACAAGGATTTGAATGAGAAAAGGGCAGGTTGGATCACCCGTGTCATGGAGTATGACATTGAGATCAAGATCACCAAGCTGGTAAGAGGGAAAGGATTGTGTGAGCAGCTGGTTTTGGGGAAGCAAAAAGAAGTATGCAATGAAGAAGAGGCTGTTTTGACAGTCCAGGACAGCCATGAGCCAAGTGGCAATCAAGAAGAAGACAATGCTGCCCCCACTCCTTGCTGGACCCAAGGTATTATACACTTCCTAGGCACATGCCTATGCCCTCCGGAGATGAACAAGACCCAAAGGAGACACTTCAGATTGCAGGCTGTCCCGTATGCCATTGTTGATGGAGTTTTGTTCAAGAAAGATGTGAATGGAGTGCTGCTGAGATGCATTAGCACAAATCAGATTCAAAGGGTGTTGGAAGAGTTCCATGGTGGACCAGCTGGTGGTCATTTTGCACCAAGAGTGACAGCTCTAAAAATCATGAAGGCTGGTTATTATTGGCCTAAAATCTTCAGTGATTGCTATGCATGGATCAAGAGGTGTAAGAATTGTGCATTCTTCACAGGAAAAGAGAGACTTGCTGCCCTTCCATTACATCCAATCTCAGTTGACCAGCCATTCATGCAATGGGGTTTGGACTTCACTGAGTCATTAATCCCAATTCAAGCCAAGGGCACAAATGGATTTTGACACCCACGACTACTTCACCGATGGACAAGTAAAGAGCACTCAAAGAGGCAAATGAGTCTAACATCTTAGACTTTTATGAGGGGATAACAACCAGATTTGGTGTACCTGCTACAATAATCTCTGATAATGCATTGGCATTCATTGGATCTAAGGTGACTGAGTGGGCTGTCAAGAACGGTATCTACCTAAGCACTTCATCAAACTATTACCCTCAAGGTAATGGCTAGGCCGAGTCTACAAACAAGAACTTGTTGAGGATCATTAGGAGGACTCTTGACGAGAATCAGAGGTCTTGGCATACCAAACTGAAATCAGCCTTATGGGCTGATAGGATAACTCCCAAAAGATCCACAGGTAACTCTCCATTCAAACTTGTCTATGGAAGAGAGGCAATCTTGCCCATGTCACTTGAGTTGCCAACATTGGAACTCATGAAGCAGCTGGAGTTGCTAGAGTTTGAGCCCATGGAGGTGAGGTATGCAGAGTTGATGGAGCTGCAAGAGATCAGAAATCAGGCATCCCAAGCAATGGAAAAGGATCAAGCTTTGATCAAAAGACCTTCGATAGAAGGCCAAGGATAGATCTTTTCGTGTCGAGATCTAGTGTTGAAATGGGATGTGGATAGAGAAAACCGGGAAGGCATTCAAAATTTGATGCCATTTGGAGTGGCCCATACATGGTCACGAAGTGCAAGAACAACAATGCTTTCCAATTGGCCCCATCGATGGTGAAGAACCTGCAGATTCCAAAGAATGGAATCTATCTCAAGCGTTGCTTCTAGAGGGAAATTCACTACCTTGTAAATATTAGATTAGATTTTCATTCCTCCAAGTGCTTGTGCACATTGTTTTGCTGTAGGTTAGTTTTGTTTTCCCTAAGTGCTTTGGCACAACTTGCTGTCCATGGAGATGTTTTGCAGTCCTTGCTTCCATCAGGTGATATTCCATCTTCCTCCTTACACATTCTAAGTCAGTTGGGGTTCTAAATAGAATATTTGATGACTCCATGCCCAATGGATCGCTCTTCAGTAATCGGTATCTTCTACCTAGCAGGCAGGTGACCCCGCTGAGTCGCCAAATTGTTATCCAAAATTCACCCCCAAGGGTAATTTTGATAACATGCATTAAATTCTTCGGTCCCGAGCAAGATAGATTGATTCAAGGAAAAAAATCATGTTTCTGGGGTCCCCTCGGCTTTTTTCTAACTCTCCTGTCCAAGGAGAAAAGAGCAAGTTCTAAAAAAGGGTGAAAAAGTTGCAAAAAACAAGCTTGGGGCAGAAAAAATCATGAAAATTGGCTAAGTCCTAGTCCAGCAAAGCCCTTGGGACAGTTGGGACGTCGGGCGCGAACCGGCCGAAAAGCTCCAGTGGTCCACGCAAAGAAAGGCACATCCGGCCATGGGGACGCTGGGGGACGCGAAAGGGTGAACCGGCAAGGTAAAAAAAAATTGACTAATCGCGCGTGCAGATAAGGCCGGGACATCTCGGGGCCGACGAGGACGCGAAGGACGCGAACCACCCGGATCGGCCGAAAGCAGGAACCATTTCAGGAATTTGTCCTGCATCGGGAAGGGACAAAGGGACGATGGGACGGACGTGAAAAGCCGAAGGAGCCGAGAGCCAATGGAAATGTGCCACGTGTCTTCGCCTCAAAGAGGGACAGGGAAGCCCGAATCGGGCGGTGGATCGAGAAATTTGTCCAAACAGTTTGGGACATCCGGGGCCAAAGTACGCGGAGGGACGAGGGAGCCGAAAGAGCCATCGATGAATCGTAACATGCCACGTGTCTTCGTGGATCGGGGAGCGCAGAGGAAAGGGTGAGATTTTTACTTAATGTTTTGCCGAAGTTTCCAAAGGCGAAGTTTGAGAGCGCTGGCCCTGGCCGAGCTAATAAAAGAGGACACGTGTCCTAAGGAGAAGGGGAGTGTGGAGCTCTGGGGAGGACTTGGAGAATTTGGCAAAAGTTTTGGCCAAAAAACTAAAAGGTAAAAGATGCCCCGCACCCTTGTCAACCAACCAAAGCATGCCACGTGTCCCAAGTGGGGGCACGGGGAAAAATGGAAAATTTTCCAAAGAGTTAAAAAGGTCAAAATTTCAAGGGAAAGCCCGTGGAAAGGTGGAGGAGAGAGAATTGCTCAGTGAACCAGCACCTGACACGTGGCATCCGATCGGCGGAGTGCGGAAATTTTTCAAAAAAATTTCCAAAATGCAAAAAGGTCAAAATTTAAAATTTTTTTGCCCGACATCCGTTTTTTGGGCCGTTTTGCCCTAAAACTTCAGACCTTCATATCTTTTGATCCAGAGCTTGGATTTGCATGTTCTTCATATCATTGGAAAGCTTATGAAATTCTCTATAGGATTTCATGGTCAATTTTGAATTTTGGTTCAGTTTCAAGAGAGAAAATTTCAAAAACGGCTCTGCACGTGTCCATGGCCAGAAATGACATTTCAATGACTAAATTTAATGCAGAATGGGTCGCATTCTCCTCCAATTTGGTCAAAAATGACAGGGTATGGGTTTGTAAGGTCCTCCATGCTGATTTAATGCATTTATAGTCAATGAGGAATGGGCTCCCACATGTTTTGTACATTTTCTCTCTCCTGGGCTCGACCCATGCAATGTAAAAGCCAGATTTGGCTCATTTCAAAAGTGGGGAACACTTTTGGCATAGCAAAACTTCTTCTTTCACCTCCAACAAGTGATTGTTGCAAGAATCAGACCTCTTCAAAGATTGTAACAGTTTTCTACCTCTCTGAGGTTGTAATGCAGTGGTTTTGACATTGGAAATGATAATGCAAGCTTTGTGAATGGGTTTCAGTCCTTTGTTTGTATTATTTGCTTCATTTCAGATCCTAAATTATATCTTATCAGCCTGTGTATGTTTTATGTTGCAATATTTGGTTTGTGTCTATTTGCATGACAAAAATATTCACCACTCCTTTTGGTGCATCACCATCTTTAGTTAGTTTCATTTTTGCATTTCTATCCCTGTCTCCTTGCAATTTAGAGTAGGATTAGGATCTCGAATCAAAAATAATGGATCAAAGGAGAAAGGATGTAGATTTTTCCGTACTCACAAAGGTGAGCAGGATGATAGATTTGATTTAGATATTTGATAGAGTTCTAAAGATGGCTCAAAGGAGCTTGATATGACTGGACATACACTTGAAGGGCCTTACGGTAATAAATTATGGGATTTAGATGTCTAAAAAGCAATATTATGGGTTAAAATACCTTTTAGATAGGAATCATCAACAATTTTGGTGAATCATCAACAATTCTATGAATCATCAATGATTATGGTCAAGCAATCCTTAGGGATGGTGATAAATCTCAAAAGGGATGTTAAAAAGGTTGATTTAGGCCTAGATATGATGCATAAACACAATGATTAACTGAATGAAGATATGTACCTTGTATATGTTGATAAATGATGACAAGAGGATGATTTTACCCAAGAAAATAGGATTATAAATGCAATAATATCGTTGATATTATTCCTAGATGTTTGAAAGGATGAAGAAGAGATTATTGATGTCTTGAATGTTGTTATGATGATTAAAACTCTATCACAGGATATGATACAAATAATATGCAATGTGAGGTCTCAAAGAGTGAGAAATGTGTGTTGGAAAGAGGTTATGTGGCTTAGGGAGGTTGGGAAATGGTTAAAAAGTTGTTGATTTTGTTTTGTTTTCATTTTATTTGGGTATGTAAGTCGTTAAGGTGGTTTAGGAAGGGGTAAAATAGGATTTTACAACTATAGAATGATATTTACAGGGAGTAAATATGATGGGGGAGAAATAATACTTAGGATAAGGGTTTAATAGATAATATGATAGTGATGTGATAATGTTGAGGGGCTAGCAAATGTGGATATGAGAATTAACGGTGCTAATTTTAGGTGTCTACACATCCCTCTAGGTGATTGTACTAGATATTTTATCTTTGTAGCCATCCCTTCAACCTCAACCCTTCATACACATTTCTTTAATCCTCAATCAATGAACTAACACCACAAATATTCTCTTTTCTCTCTTCTCTCAACTTTAGTTTGTCTCTCTTCACTTTTTCTCAAATCATCTTTCATATAATCTTGATTGTGAATTAATATAACATAAATTATCCATTAAACCACCTTGAGTATCATAAATAGTCACAAATATTTTCCACCATCAACTAACCTAAAAATTTGGATTTTAAATAAAATTCATCATTATCTTCATTTTTGAATACTTAATCATTTTTTTCAATTTTCCATCTTTTACCTTGAAAAATTAGCTTGATTGATACCAAACTTTATCCAAAATTGCTAGTTCATACAAATTCTCACTAGTTCACTTATTTTGGATAATAAACTTGATTTTCTTATTTTTCTATAATTTCCCATATTTATGTAACAATGGCTTAAATATTTAAAAAATAGACCAATAATGATTTAAAATAGAAACTAATTGTTAATAACATAGAACAATGTAAAAAAATTGATAACAATTTTTTTCAACTTGACTACTTTAGACACCTATAATTTGGGTCAAGCAATTTAAATACTTAAATTTCACTAATTACACCCTTTTTGCAAATTGATGGCATATCGTTAATAATGCACCTTTTTTTCTATCCCCGTTAATTAATTACATTACGCTAATTAGTTAACTCTTCTATCAAAGAAAAATGTTGATTAACAACCTTCCTTTAATTAATCCCCCTTTCTATCTAAATTAATTAATTATTCCTAATTAATTAAATCTCTCTTCTATTAGATCAATAAATCGTCATTTATTTGATTAAATTCCTCTTATAGCTTTGATCATGCTAAATTTCTTCTAAAAATATTCTATAAGCTTGCACATCCCTATTAATTAATCACTTTGATTTAATTAATGCACCCTCCTCAATTCCCATGAGTCACTAAAGGAAAAATTAAACTCTCCTAAGGCAAACTCAACCACTCTAAACCATGCTTATCCATTACTAACCTAACTTTGTTATTATCCCACATACAAGAGAATGCAAAGCTTCTTCAAACCAGAGGGTTATATAAGTAACCATCTTCCTAAATTTATTCTTACACCTTTACATGTATATAACATAAACTATAGGCATTTTCATCTTTGAGCATCTTCCATTAGTGTTGAGCTAGGTATCTTCATCTTGAATTTCATCCATCCAAGATTTTGAGTCATATGAAGGGAATCAAAATGGTCTTGTAGCCATGTCTTGATGAGCCTCCATTCTCAAACCCTTGAAGATAAAACAATCAAATTTTATTTTCATGGATCTATCTAGATTCATTTGTAGTTGTAATCTAAAGAGTAGAGGTTAAATGCTTAACATATTAGTTTGATTTTCCTTCAAATTTCTAATGCATAATGTTGGTAGTTAGTCTCTTTAAGCTCTTAGTATAATGATATTTGTGTAGTTAGATATTTTTTGAAATATTAAGGTATTAGTTTTAATTCTCTTAGCATAGTTAACTAATACATTGATACATATGGCACGCCTGTGGGATAGATTCATAGTCTCTTTGATTTTAATGAGTTTTACTAGTTTTTCTCAAGTTTTACTAACCCAAATCATGCACATGTGAAATAGGTTAAGATTCTTAGGTTATTTAGCTAAATCTATATGAATTAACTCTCTTTTATGGGGTTTATTGTTATGGGTTTTCATTGGATTTAGCTAAAATAGGAAAAATTTGAGCTTTTTGAAGTTGCATACGTTAGAACTTTGTATTTTGACATCATATATAGGTACACACATTGATAAATTTTATAGGGGCACGTACACACCAAAACTTATGCATAGGTATTCAAAAGGGCACATACATACAGATATCCATTTGTATGCATTATGTTGCTAATAGTACTCGTGTCGGGTTCTAGTCGCCTGTGTATGCATTAAAAAGGGTGCGCACACATTGTTCTACATGCGTACATAAAATTTCATCCTCTTTGTTGTCACACATTTTTATTTTCCTTTTATACACTTAAACCCATGCACATGCATCCATATCCACGCGTACACATATGTTAAGTCTCTAATTTGACTCTTTCTAACAAGCGCACACATGCATCAAAAAACCCATAGCTCTTTGGATGTGTACATGCTCAAATTCTCTGTTATTTTAGTAGAAGAAAGTTCCCATTAATATCCATGTGCACACAATGACAAGGGCACACAGTGTCGTAACATAGATTTTAAGTACACTTTAAAATTTGTAAAATATTTTTTTCTTGATGTGTTAACTCTTTGTAGGTTTATTTGAGATTAACTTTTGTTTTGCAGGGTATATTTACATGCTTTTTGCTAATTTTTTATTTTTTAAGTTAATGGATGTTGCATGTTTTTCTATGAGATTAGAGTCATGTATGCTCTTCCCTCACACCTTTTAGGTGATCTTGGGAATTAGAAATGATTTCTATATCTTTTCTATGCTTTGGAAAACATCTCATTATACTTATTTGCTAAGGGAATGAATGTCAAAATTGATTAAAATGAACTATCTTGCACTTTAATTTTGCAAGTGTTTTCCATTTCTTATTATAGTTGGGTTTTCATGTTGTGTATGCTCTTCCCTTGCACCTTTTAGGTGATCTTGGGAATAAAAAACAACACTTAAACCCTTTTTCATGATATTTTGATCTTGTGGAAAATTACTAATATTTTGCGTGTAGGACCTAATTCACTTGTCAAAGAAAGGAGGTTTGAAACAAAAAATACTAATACATGTGTGATTGCAGGTTGCCAAATGGTGAACGACTAAACCACATTAAGCCTAAAAGGTAAAAACACACCACATTCATCACAATATATATGCAGGTTCAGATTAGGGTATGCCTCGTCCTCTTAACTAGGACATAAACCCTTTTCATAAACCTTAAGATACAAAAATGGGGGTGGTCCTAAGATCCCCAAAGTAGTCTATAGAAGAGGGAACCTTATGGATGAAACAGGAAATGCTTTGCATGCCTAGTTGACTAGTTTTACCTTTTTGAGTTAGAGTCAAAATTATTCGTATCATAACCCCAATGAGAGTACACAATGAACACATTAATTTCTCACTATACTTGAAGGGGGTAAAGTAAATATGAGATACTCCTTGGGAAACCTTAGAAAACCAAGCTCACATTAGATAAATTGTGACAACTATTTGAGGGAACCACCTTGGAAGCTATCTTGACTTAGAGCCAACTTATTTGTACCAATAATTTTTAGATCCTTCACAAAGGGATAAATTTTTCAGAGTTGAAACTTTATTTATCGAGCAAAGGGAGAGTCCATTAAATTTCAAACTATGCGTCATTCACCACAAAATTTGTGAATCATTACTTTTACTTAGTTTTTCACTCACTATAAGGTGGGGAGAAAATTCTTCGAAGTGAGTCCAAACACTTTTCAACCCATTTTTATCTAGTTCTTTTGTTCTATTTTTACACTTCGTGGATCAAAAGGAGAGAAAACATACATGTGTTATCAATTGATTGTGTTCATCACTTTTATGTCCATTTACACTCATCCATGTTTGCGGCTAAGTTGTTAAACGTATAAAGTGTGTGAGTATATTTTTACATCTTGATAGCCATTTGATCTTGATACCCAAGTCAATATCATCATTGTAGTTAGGCTTGATTCTCCTTTGAAGTGTTACGTTGCTTGTATCGTATCACCACAATTTCAATACTTATGTCTTGTTTCTTGCAAACTTGGCCTAAGTGTCTAGATTGTAATGTTACACTACGTGCATCTTAAAAATTACTTGGTATAATTTAGCCTTGGTTTGATTTCAAACATTACCTCAATTTGGAAATGTGTTGTTTTTACCTTTGTGCACAAGGTACTAATATTATTTTGATACTAATACCTTACTTTTTGTAAATTTTGGTTAACGTATCTTAGTGGTATTGTTGCATTTTTCATAATTGTAACCCCAATTTTTTGAATTTAGGTATTGTTTGGATTTAAAATCTCTTTAAGTATACTTTGTTTGAAAATCATATCAACTTTTTGTGATTACTTATGTCTCGATTCATTGTTGAAATTGACATAAGTGGTGAAATTTCATTGTTCATTCTAGATGTCAAACTACCATCTAGAAACAACTTAGGAAGTACTTCATTGATTGATTGGTTTAGAATGAACCTTATGTGATTGTGTCTTATGATTATTCATCACTTTGAATTATCTATTTAGGAAAATCACTTTGATCCCTTGATTTATTGGCATTCATTATTCTTTAGACAATTGACATTATTTGTGTGACCTTAGTAAAAATATCATTCTAAGTCTTCACTTAGGTTTGATTGTACCCTTGGAAAAATTCAACAAAAACACCTTAGTGAAATCCTCATTTTTATGGCCCCCATAACAAGAATGGGAGATAAGAGACAAGCATGGGAAACATTGACCAAATAAGGGTCAAATCCCTTTATTGGTAATGATCTAGGACCTCTCTTCTCCGTAGAAAAGGAAGAAGAGGAGATGGTAGACCATAGTGGTGATGAATTGGGATCACCACACGTGGAGTTTGAATTTAACCCCACCCAATTAGATGAGTTCCTATTTCTAAAAAAGATAGAGTACTCATAAGATTTGTGGAATTAGGTGCTAGAATGCCAACTGAACATGAAACTATTCCACCTACAAATAATGAGGAAGAACACCCCCTCATTAATATGGATGACATTTTGGGACATGGACAAGCTTCCACCTCAAACACTCAACATGAAAACATAGGTGGTTTTAAAATTCCACTCATAAGAATTCCACGTAGGATAAGGGTGGAACATGAAAACACGGAACAACCTCCTCAACATGAAAATGAAGAGGAACCTCCAAATGAAGAAATCACTATACAACAACAAATTCAACACCTTAGTCAACAATTAGCTTTCCTAGCATCCCATGTGCAAAAAGAGACAAACAAAAATGTGCATCGAGAAAAACCTAAGGTTATAAATAATGAGTTTCACATAAAATATCAAGAGGGAGAAATGTTGAAAAATAGTCACGTGTATATGCCAAATTCCCCCACTAAGGAGAAAATTCTTACACAAGAAATACAATCTATGAAAGCAACACTTACAAGCCTTCAAGAAAGCAATGTGGGACATAGCAAAAAGTATCAATATGAAGAGCTATTCCCTTATCCATTTGATAAGACTATGTTGCTCCACCCCTTTCCTAAGAAATTTGACATCCCAAAGTTTGAAAAATATAAAGGAAAAGGTGATCCATGAGATCATGTAAAATATTTTTACATGGCATGCTAAGAAGTGGCATACAACGATAACTACCTCATACGACTATTTCCAAAAATCTAAGGGGAAAGCACTAGAGTGGTTCATTCATTTACCTCGGGGGTCTATCTTCACATGGCCCGAACTAGCGGAAAGATTTGTGTGAAATTTATCTTTTAATGTGGAAAGTGACATAACCATGTCATACTTATGTAATGCCAAAACAGAAACCAAACAAAACCTTTGCAAGTTTCCTATGAAGATGGAGGGGCTAGCTATTCGTTTCCCTTGCTCGATTCCTAAAAAACAATTTTTTACCATCTTTTTACGAAACCTAAATCTAGACATTTCCTTTCATTTACAGATGCATTATGTTCAAAAATTTGAAGAGGTCATCGAGAAGGGCACACAAATAGAAAAGTATCTAATTGCAAAAGGGACACTCAAACCATTTTCAAAAGACAATCAATCTTCCAAACCTACGGACAAGCCCAAGATCTTTAATAATAAAAATAATAATGTCGTAGGTGATGGAATCATAGATTCTAAACACATACAAGTATTCCAAGTTGGTCCACCTTTTAAAATGACCAAAGGGCCAATCCAACCACTAATTAAAATAATAGAGTTTCCTCCCTTAATGAGACTCATTTTCCATGATCTTAAAACAAATAGATGTACTCAACATGGTGACATATCCCATAATGACACCCTTTGATGACAATGCTCCTAAACCTTCATGGTATAAAGAGCATGAGTATTGTGATTTTCATCGTGTAAAAGGACATAAAATGGACAAATGTTTAAGACTACGCCACTTCATCTAAGATCTTATTGATAGTGGGGAGATAGAAGTCGATTCACCAAAATCAAATCAAATGCCAAATAAAAATATGTGAATATTCAAAGAGCCTTTCCCAAAACATGGTAAAACAAGAAAGAAAAATCCCAATCAAGTAGAGTCTTCCTAAATCTATAAGGCCGTCAATTATTTTTATATCAAAAATGATAACAATCAATATGAATCACTTATTGGATGTGTTCGTTCTTTTGACAAACATGTCAATACCATTAGGATCAAGGGAAAAGATTACATTGTGGTAACAAGGTGCACTCATCTCATGATTCTAGAACCTCCTCTGTTTTCCCCTCAAGATAGTCAGTACAATATCATAGCCCAACTTGAGATGATGTCTGCTAAGATTTAAATCTTAGATCTTCTTAAAATATCAAACGTACATAAGAACATCCTTTATAAAACTCTCCAGGGTTCAAGAGTGTCAACTGAAGTAGATCCTTTTCACTTACATGTTGTGGTGGAAAATATTACATTAAGTTAACACATTACACTCAATCACAAGGAAATCCCTAATGAAGATCATACACATAACCTTCCTCTTTACATAGAAGTATTTGTTTCTCACCAAAAGATAAAGAGGGTGCTTGTGGACAATAGGTCTATTTTAAATATATGCACATTGAAACTAATTAAGTAGTTGGGACACAAAGAATAATATATAAATTCCAACATTATCACCATAACCGATTATGAAAATGTGGAACAAGAATCAACTCATATAATAAAATTACTGATGGAAGTAGGGAACTTTTTCCACAACATGAAATTTCAAGTCTCGGACCTAGAGCTTCAATAAAATATGCTTCTTGATCTCTCATGGATTCATGTAATGCAATCCATACCATTGATTTTTCATCAATGAATCAAATTGAGACATGAGGGACACACAATTACTATTCAAGGATATTTAGAACCCTTTGCCCACTTCAGATCTCTCAATAGCTTTGTGTGAAGGAATGCATACGAATGTTGCTCCACTCATATGTTTCCCCCTTTAGTCTGAAGCTCTTAAGTCATGGGTAGATTTAGAATCTCTAAGTTCTTGCGCTCATGATGATACTACATCTACCTCTCCCTTTGATTCATGGGAGATGAAAATTCTTGAGTATAGTTGTGGAGAATATAATATTCAATAGGCCCTCCTAGTCTCAGATCTATCCTTGTCACCTAGAACAAGAGGCAAACCCAACTACCACTTCAAATGGCCTTGAGATGAAAAAAAATTGGTACATTCTTACCTGGAGGTCTACTTGTAGAAGAGAAATTGCTAGACCCTCCTACAATTTGGCTCCCCACAGACACTGAGCCTACTTGCACTCAAAATCTGGAATACACAAAGTCTAGTAGAATGATGTACTCCATGGGTTACAAAGGCCTTGGATGTGGAAAATTTGAACAAGGGATAAGGGAGCCAATCCCACTTCCACATTTCAAAACAGAGAGATATGGGGTCGGTATTAAATCCTATGGATCTCAACCCATGGATCTAGATGTTATCTTCTCTGAATGCAAGGATAACTCTTTTTATTTAGATAGCAACACCGATTCCCACCATAGATAATATGAGGATCTTACCTTTATGAACCTGTTCATGGATACTGATGTCCTTACCATAACACCCGCTAATTTAAATATTGACCTCGTATACCCTACCCTTGTCGATTTGGTAAAACATTGTCACGTGCTCCTAGATATCTTTGAGAAAAAGGAGGGTATTGCAGAATTTATAGGAATACGAGACACTATTGTTATTGGAGATCACAAGAACGGTTTCTTCATTGTACTTGGATACCTGTGCATACTTTGATATGAGGCTAAGCTTTATGGTCAGCAAAATCTAAGAAAAAGTGAGGGAAAATTTTCCTCTATGTTAGACCCTGAAATTGACTAAGTCCCAAGGTAGAGGAAGAGCATGCGTGTGTAGGGAAAGTGAGGTAGAAAAGTTCTCAAATAAAGGCACGTGGGAAAAAGGTTAGTGCATGTAATTAGGAAAGGGTTTTGGGACTTATCCACATTTATTAGGTGGCATCATAGGAAAACACGTGAAGGCTCAAGTAGGCATGATGAGTGGATAAGGTGCTAGCCTAGAGTCTTGGAGTTCAAGGAAAGAATATTCCATGAAGGGAATATTCCAAAGGAGGATCATTATAGTTAGTGGAGGATTTTGTAAGATGACATAACACTCAATCATGGAGGACCACATTTCCACATAGCATGCAATCTACTCATGGGTGAAACTATGGCAGTGAAGGAAGGATCCAGATTCTATTTAAAGGAGTGATTTGGTCTGAAATAGAGAGAGGTTTGGAGAGGCAACTAAGTAGTGTAAGAATGATGTCGATTGTGATGTTTAGAGTTGGCATTATTGTTTTAAGATGTTTCTACTTTTAGTGCTAGATAGAGGCTAGGAAAGGATGATGTTATGCATGGATGTAGGCACTCGGGTCTGAAACTAGAGATGAGATGGAATAATATAGCTAGGTTTTTCGTGTAGGGTAATTTGTAGGGTTGCAATGTTATCCCTTGATTTATATGGTCTTAAATGACCCTTTTTGATGTAATATGGCTACTGTAAATGATTAAAATCAATATATGAAGCTCTGCTCCAAATATCTATGTTTATAGATGTAGTCAATTTTATCCACCTACTAACTTCTAACCCCATGCACACCAACCTATCACCTAGCAGGTGATGGGTTTTCACCGAATCATGTGTGGGTGCCAAGCCCCTCCTTTATCTGAGCATTATGAGAAAATATTTCCATTGTTACAGGATTAGATGTAAAAATTAAATGTTCATGCATTTGTTTTAGAATCATAGGATGATTTTATCACATCTATATACCCATGCACTTAATAAAAAGGGAAACATCATGGAATGAAATAAAAATAAAAGATATACCTTATAAGTATGAGGAAATAACACTAGGGTTTGCACCCATGAACTAGATGTTCAAAATAGAGCCAGATATTTATATTAATCATATTCTCAGTAACCACACTACATTCAAAAGGGTTGTATCGCATCAAACGTATTAAGAAAAAGATCTAACCCAGATATCGAAGTCCTAGCTATTCTTCCCTTATTAAAAAGTTTTATATACCCATGCCTTAGATATGATAAAATTCCTACAATCCTCTAATGAGAACCCCAACTCATAGGACCTTCTAATATTTTTTGTAGAGCTTCTCTTTCATACTATATATCTTCCATCCATTCCTTCCTCGCGCCTCTCTTATTTGCTTCTAAGCATCTCTTTATAGAATCAACATCCACTGTCATTCATTTTCTTAGGAGTAGATCATATGCCAAGTGTCCATGTGGTCCTTTAATGGTGCATGTTAATTCTATTCGGTGCTCTCCACTTTCTATAATGATGTCTTCTTAGGAATATTCCCTACGCAGAATATCCTTTTTGACCACCAAGCTTCTAGCAGTGGCACCCTATCAAGCTTCAAAGATGCCTAGTCGGGTAATTTTTTTCCTCAAGCTCCTCTAGAATGCCAAATATGGCTAATTCCTTAGATCATGTTGTCCTACCTTGCATGTGCACCCGGTTTCTCCAAAATCCTTCTTAAACCTAATTTATGCGCACTTATACCCATGTGCCCTTCTTCTCTATTGGTCATGCGTTCTCACATGCCCTTTGGTACTTAGCCAATATTTGAGGCACAACATCACCCCACACTAAGAATTTTCTCCATCCTTGGAAACATCCTATTTCTTAAAAGAATAAAGAATGGTGGGATCCAAACAAATTTAATGAAGAATGAAAGAATGGAAGAATGGAGGAATTAAGAATGGAAGAATGAGAAAAATTGTTATTATTGCAAGAGGAGTGGGAACTCCTTCCTCATTACTGCCTCAATATTCTCTCAGGAATCCACTTCACCTTGCACCTACTGAAGTAGGTCACCTACTAAAGTGTTCACATCCTCAAAGATCAATTCATTTCCCTTAGGGTTCAGTGTATCTACAATCCCTTCCAGCTATTTGCTAAGGTCATTCAACACATCCATTATATGAGTGACCTAGGGATACAGTTCCTTAAGATGATTTTTAACCAAACCTCATAAGGTTTTGATTGCTTACATATTCTTCTCAACTTTAGCTAGGATCTTATCCCACTCCACCTTGTTTCCCTTATTATTTTCCTAGAATTCCTTCAGATCCGCCTCATGCATAGCAACCAATATACTTGTTACCTTGTCTCACAAGATAGTTATCATACATGGACTCAACCATTTACGTGATAGTCTTCATAGTGGGAAGGATCTCGAATATTGAGTGATTGTCTCCCCAATATTCTACTTCTCTTCCTCCTGGCATGCCAATGCCTCTTCTACCAATTCTAGTGTGAGTGGCCTCCTTTCCATGGTAAGGATGTAGGTTAAGTCTTCCAAGCATTACAAGGTCGACTCATATTTTTTTCTCGTGGGGTCAGTCCGGATGGTTCAAGAAAATGGTATATTTGATCATCTCTATATTTTTGTAGATCTCATGCACCTTTTCCTTTTCCTCCCTTAGTTTGTGCCTTATCTGTGTTGCATCGATTAGATCCTCCAATCCTTTCTTTTCTCAATGATTTTTTCCTTCTTTTCCAATTCTTCCTCCATGATCCTTACTCTGTCATTTTGTTCGATGAGTCTTGCTTCAACCTCTCGCCAATACCTTGTTAAGTGCTTTATAGACTTTCTCATCAGATAATTGTTGAGAATTTATCAAGAGGCTCACTCCCTTGGTCTCCGGTATCTTCATCAACGACCCTTTGTTAACTTTGAATTAAGGCTCATCAACATGGGACTCAAACTCCCAAGATAGTATCGTCCTTATATGAGGTTAGGCACCATCTTCTTTGAATAAAGACCATATAAGGAGTTAGTCTCTGTAGTCACGTTACTTTGGAAGATTACACATAGTACCTTATTTGGATCATTGATGTAACCCATTCCTTGCTTCTGTGCCACTATCATACTCTTCCCCTCATGTGTGCTGCCTTTGGAAATTTTACCACTAAATTGGGATCTCTCGTCCATGCTCCCATATTCCTTCCCTACACTCTCTCCTCATCTATCTCCTTGATCAGTTCATTAGCACTGGACTCTACCTCCTATTCCACCAAATATTTTATTATGTCTACTACTTCCCTCTCCGTGGTATCTTCTATCTGCTCCTTGGTGAGGCTTGGGGTCTTTTGACCTTTGGTGTTCACCTCCTCACTCTCCCCTTTTCCTTGGGATCCATCTTCTTCATTTCCTTCGTATGAGTGATGAACATCATACATGGGATGGTCCTGAGCTTCTTCATGCACGTCATTGTCCTTTTCTCCTCCGTAGGCTTATAGGCTCTTTGTTTATTCCGATTCTACCTCCACCACCTTTTTTCTTCCTAACTGGTGACTCCATTATAGGGTATTCTTCCTTATCATCTTCTTTAATAGGAGACTCCTTCCTTGGTGATTATTATTTTACAAGGGGCTCTTATTTATTTGGAACCTCTTCCCTAGGTGTTTATTTATTTCCTTAATGGGGGACTTCTTCATGCATATGTGTTTGGCCTCATGTCCGACTCGACACACCAATAGATTGTGTTGTTTTTACACTTGGTTCCTTCTTCTCTGGTTCCTCTCTCTCTCCCTCTTCCTTAGTGTGTCCTTCTTCCTCCCGATGGGGTCTTTTAGGATGGATACATCATTCTCCTTGTAGGAACCTTTCTCATACTTGGGCCTAATACACATATATACCCTCATTGTGGTCCTTCAAGTAATTGGTAGTGTCACAAGTTTCATCATATGTACCTCATGAGAGACATACTTCTCCACATAAGTGATCTATTGGGGTATACTAGCTTGCTATGTAGCTTGTGGTGGTCTTGATCCACTTTTCTATGGTCAAACCTTAGTATTCTCGGCCTCCTTGAAGTAGTTGACCCTACGCTGGAAATATTGATCGCTGAAAAGAGAAGGGTAGTTTACACCATGGGATCTTAGTCCCATTTGATGAGTGAACCTATCAATGCAAAAAAATGGTAAATAGTGAGCTCAACGTCTCCTTACACTAGTGCTGGAAATTTTTAGGTATCCCCACTCACCCGAATGTGTTGCACATCTATATGTACCATTTTTCTAGGCACGTGTTGTGGGTGGCTATCATGGTATCACAAGTGTATTTTTCAAATCTAATTGTGGGGGAAGGGTCTTCATCTGGGTACTCCTATAAAATTTCTCGCCCATCGGGCACTCCAATCTCTGAGAAAATGATGGTGAGGAGGACATTTCCAAACATGATCTTTTCTCCTTCATGTGCGACACTGATGATTTCTTCTACAATGAAGGAAGATAGGTTATAGATGGTTCCTTCCTAAATATTTTGGCACACATTCAACCAAGCCTTGTTTAGATATGTGTCCACCTCTCTTCCCATTCAACTTGGATACCAAGCATTTGGCCATCCTCATCACTTGGTTGAAGATATATGAGATATCGAAATATCACGAGCCCTTTTTATAATCATAATCCTAGAATGTATCCTTAATTCCTTCCTTTTCTCCAAGTCATCCTCTATTAGATCTCCTTTGAAGACAAGGATGATAAAATTAGATATAAGTTGGGGAGTTACTCACATCCTCTAGCCTGCAAAGTAGAAATGGTCCTCATATACATGCGACATCAACCATTGGTATAGCCACTCGGGTTTTTCAAATTAGGGAAACTCATAAAGTTACGAAGCAACCCAACCTTCTCCAATTTTACCTTTACTTCATCATCATTTATTGACATCCCTTCTCGGTGTCCTTTTTTCTACCGAGTGAACTAGTTCCAATGCCATCTCTTTCTCGGTAGTTCTTGTGCGATGGTTTTAATCACTCACTTCCATCTTCCTTACATGGGATACCCATTCCTTTCTCGAACAATATGTCATCTAGGTAATGCATCTTTGCATACCACTCCTTGTTGATACCGTGGTGGAGGCAATTTCTATTTCCATTTGCCCATTTCCGTCTTTAGTGAAATGGTTTCCTTCTTTGATTCCATCTTCTTGTTAGGCTAGTAAATAAAACTCCTCATTTCTCCTCTTCCTTAATTTTCTTGAATCTATGGCTTACCTTCGCAAAACTTCCTTTACTCTCATGCCCTAGATCTAAAACCCTAACCTAGACAACCCTTCCATAAGATGGTGTACTCTATTTGAAAACCTTCCTCCCTTAACCTATGTACTTTATCAACTGGTTTACAAATCAAACTAGTCATGCACAAATCTTCACACTTTTTCCTTCGCACAAATCTTCTTCAGGGATGCCCTAGTTTGTAAGATCTCTTCTTTATCACAAATGCAAGGTAATAACAATGTATCTTGACCTTCTACATATAGATTTTTCTTCTCTCCTACACTAAATTCTATGCCACCTACTAACATACTTTGGCACTAAAGGTGACTTTTTCCACTAAATCCAACCTTAGGAACTCTTACCCCCACACTTAATCCTACGTAAAAATCCTTGCAACCTTATGGCACACAAAAATCCTTACCGACTAAAGATCCTCTCCCATGCACTTGCAGCACCGAATGCACTTCTTCTGTCCTTAACCTGATTTTTTCCCTCGCCTACCTCATGTTGTTCCTGTACTTCTCATCCTTTATATGTGGTATTTGTAAAGCTATCCTGACACAAAAATTCCTTATGTCCACCTTTTCTATACGCACTCTTCTACACTACGCACTTTTCATCCTTCAATATGGGCCATATCCTTCAATCTGGGCCATCAAAACACAACTTCCACTACTAGCTTCCATTTTACTTCTCATTACTCCACCCCACACAAAAATATATGCATGGTCCTCTACACATATACATCCTTTTGAACATAATAAGTGGTTACCGATGCATAAGGAGTGTAAAACAACAAAATAAAGAAGGAAAAATCAACGATAGTGGGAAACATAGGAAAGGAAAATCTAGAAAAGGAAATCCTAAGATAAATGGAAATATTGCCTTATAGATGAACAAAAGTAAGACTTGTTTATAATAGGGCTTTAGCCTACTCACATTGAAATGGCCTCGGTAATCATGTTCCATCCAAGGCTTGTAATTAGTAAGCACCTGAATCAAATATTTATGAGATGATATATAGCCCTAACCAATGGAATTTTGTTTCCCAAGATGGCGCAAAAATTTGGAGTCATAAAGAAAGACCATTTACCCAACCTCGAATTATTTTTTTTTTAATATGGAGATCATGTCTTGTTTTTTGTCATGCATTTTTAGTCTTCTAAATCCATTTACCAAGTGATCACCTTTCATCCAATTGTATTAATTTCTCCATGTGCTCTTGAATTTCTTATTCATTAGCTAACCCTCTGCATGTGCAATACACAACAATGGTAGCATAAATTCAACCGTAAAACAACCTCCACGCCAAACACCAATTGGTAAACCGTGTGGAATTATTCAATCTCTTGTAGTCAAGAGGGTTTTGATCTAACCCTCACTATATTAGGTTGTGCCTATCAACCAAGGCAAGAGAACCTGTATTGCAGCCCCTATATGGTAAGGAGATGGAGATGTCCTTGTGTTTTGCATATAATATGGAAGAGGATTTGTGAAAACATGATCAAGTATCCATTATCCAAACTCAAAGGAGTTGTCACTACTAAATGATGGAAATGTTCTCAAAACAAAGCTAGAGCTGCTAAAGACATGATAAAACCCTGATCAACTTTGTGCATTTTAGTGAAAGGATTGAATTATCTTTTGTGGACACACAATGAAAATGTAGGGGTATTGTAGGTAGGATGAGTTAGTTTAAAATGAAATTTTGATGAGAGATGTTGGGACAAGAGTAGTTTGGAGTCATCACCTTCTTTGGGAAACTTTGCAAATGAATTACAACACCTAAACAATAGAGATGTTTCAATGAATCTGAAGTGCTCTTTCAACCAGGATGTGTGCACACATGGATGCCCAAATCTGCACTATTCCATACAAACTTTGATAACCTGCCACAAAGGCTTGAAAAAATACCAATGAAGCATCTAGGAATCCCTATTTAATCATGACCTAAGGTGCACCCAAAGGTTTACAGACAGTCTCATTAATCAAGGACAGTAAGATGATTTTAAATTTGTTTATCTTCTATCAGATGAGAGCTCTTCTGAATGCAAGATTGCAAATGCCATTAAACCATCAACTAGAAATGAGACCCTGTATGATCAGAGAGATCCTAAACACAAGATTGCAACATGAGCATAAAACATAAATTGAAAACATACTGAAACACAAGTGTATGCAAACTTTGCCAAGAGATAAAACCAATTAATCCAAGAATTTGATCAGATATATCAGCAAGGGAATGTTATTTAGACAATCTCAAAGCTTGTTGATGGCTTTACAGCTGAAACCAACTCAACATGATGAACATTTGATGCAAACAAGAATCAAAAATGGCTCTCAGGTAGTTCCTCCAAAAGAAAATGGACCTCTTCCAGTTTTCCTTGTGAAAATTCTTCTCTCCTCCTCCAAAATTCTCAACAAACTCTAAAATGCCTCCAAATTACATCATATATCCTCTTCCAGCTTGGATCCTTGCATCCCAAGCAAATAATATGCCAAAGGGATCAAATTTGTTACAAAACCCTATCCATTTGATGAAAAATGATATAAAACTGTAAAACAAGCTCGCCAAATGCAGAGATGCACAAATATTTTAAAATATTGCATGAACTCAGATCCTTATCCATCCTAGGGTCACATTTTTGGCATTCAGACATGCCAACATGCATTTGTAATCATTTTTCACCTTTTTCCTCATCATGTTTTAACTCTACAACTTTTCATTTTTTACCTTTCACGTGTTTTTCGGGCTGAGGAAAATATTCCACGAAAAACACTACAAGGCACTAAATTAGCTCAAAATAATGGTGTCCATTACACTCAAAAGGCTGAAAGGATGTGAAATCATATAAAATTTCATGTGATTTGGTGCCAAAATGACGATTCCACACTTCTTGGAGCTTCCATGGTGCCCAAAAATGAAATTACACAGTAACCGTTGATTAAAATCAACTTTAAATCTCTGCCCTCCACGTGTCAGATCAAATCTTGAATATTCCCTCGAAAATACCCTTTTTTCCCTTTGGATGAGGTGGGACACGTGTCCAAATACCATTGGACCGGGCCTTTGCCTCCAAAAATGCATTTCAAACCCCTTTTTGGATTCGGGAAAATTTTGAATATTTTCCCCGAGCCCCTGGATGCGCCACGTGTCCTCCTGTGGGCCTCCACCAAAACCATGGGCCAATTTGATGCATTTTTCCACTTTTTTGAGAAAAGGAAAATTTTATCAAAATTTATCCGCGGCCCGAACACCCACCCTCTTCGCTACGCCACGTGGTGGTCTCTCATTTGCTAAGGAGCCAACCCGCCCTTTTTTCCTTCACTCCTCCATGAGCACAAAATCCCTTGTGGTCCCGTGCACTCTTCCTTTTCCTTTTGAAACATGCCACGTGTCGCCCCCTGATTGGATGGGGGCACACCTCCAAATTTTCCACGGATCAATTTTTTACCTTGAGATTTTTGCCAAAGTTTGGAAAATTTTTTTTTCTCTCTACATGCTCCACATCTCCACCAAATCTGAGACACATGTCCTCCTTGAATTCACTGTGGGGCTATCTTGCACTTTTTACCTTGTAAACATAGATACGGAAAAAAAATTCATGCAAACTTATCCTCAAACTCTTCCTCTATCTTTCCTCCTAGACACGTGTCCATTTCTTATTGGAGGCGGGCTCTCGGGCCAAAAATTGACATTTAGAATTTTTCAAAAATTGAAGGAAATTTTTAAGTGACCCCGCCACCCACCTGACCATCCTAGACATGTGTCACCTTCCCATGGGCTCTGGGCTCATGGGCCAAATTTTTCCCTGACACCCTGAGCCAAAAAACACCAAAATTTTCCCAAGTCCTTCGCCATCCGCCTGGCCCTCCTGTGCCACGTGTCATCATACCATTGGGGCATGGACCCTCGGAGAAAAATTTCATTGAGAATTTTTTCAAAAATGAAGAAAATTTTAAGTGACCCCCGCCACCGCCGTTCATCTGACCAATCACATCGTGCCACATAGGCACATCACTGTAGCATCTGGGGCCGCGGTCAAGAATTTTCCTTTCACCAAAATTTCAAAAATGACAAGTTAATAATGTTTTCCCACACATCCCCGACCAATAGGAGCCTGCCACGTTAGCATAAAGATTGCAATGATAAATTTGATGGCCCGAGAGCCCGTCAAAATGTGAAAAATACAGGGAATGCCCTAGAAACCAAATTTTTTGACAGGGAAGGTAGAATTCTTCATTTTAAACCAACTGAATCATTTTTTGACATCATTTCATCCTAAAAATCTTCCATAAAATCCTCATGGAAATTCAACTTAGAGCTTCATCTTCGCTTATGTATTTCATACCCTCGTGGTTCTTCCAAGCCACCTTGGGATTGGGGAAACACTTGCATGAATTCATAGATTTGATCAATTTTGAGTTTTTACATGATTTGGCAATGGAAAAAAGACACACATCCAAAAAAATGAAATATTAGGGCACAAATGGGGGAAACTTGGATCTTGTTTCAAAATAGGGCAGAATAACAACATTATGAGCATATCAAAGGCATTCAATTGGAAAATGTGAACTACAGACCACGAGACCAAAAATGAAATGTTTGTGAGTACATTTGGTCATGAAAAATAAGGCACATTATGCAAACTCAATAATGGGACCAACATTGGCTCCTGCTTGGGGATGGGCACTCCCAAATGAGTGCCACAAGATCACAATGTAGACCAAGTGCCAAAAATCCATTGGGTAAGGAGTCAAAACATGCAGAGCAGCCCAAAAACTAGAATTTCCACCAAAAAGGATCGAGAAAACTAGACCAAAAATGGTTGCCAAGGACAAAAGGGAAAACCACAAGCCGACAACAAAACAAGAACAAGGAAAAGAAAAACAAAAACAAGGGCTATACAAAATGTACAACTTGTGCATACCTCACATGGGGATTCAATCCAAGAAATGTTTTAAATGTCTGCCATTAACAGGAAGCTCCAACAAATCCCCATCCAAATCCTTGAGAAAAAATGTATTTTCTCCAATCCTGATATCAATGGCATAAGGGCCCATCCATAGAGCATCAAACTTGCCATGCTTGCCCTTGTCTTCATGCCTACTATCCCACAACAAAACTAGATCTCCAACACTGAAAGCTCTAGGGGTGACCTTCTTATCAAACAACTTCTTCAATTTCTCCCTAAACCTGACATGCCTTTGATGAGAAGCTCTCCTTTCTTCATCCAACTCAATGATCTGATTGATTCTTGATTCATATGGGCCATGCTCTTGATCTTCCAACTACTGGGAAAACTGAAAAGTGGATAATTGTAGGTGTAATGGCAGCAAAGCCTGAGTTCCATACACTAGTTCAAATGGACTTTACTAGTTGCTCTTTTTGGAGTTATTCTATCAGCCCAAACTACAAATTTCAACTGTTCTCCCCACTTCTTCTTGTTGATTTCCAAGGTTCTTCTAATGATCTTGAGCAAGTTCTTGTTACTTGATTCAGCTTGTCCATTACCTTGTGGATTGTAGTTTGAAGAATAAGTCAGATTTATCCCATATTCATTGCACATTGCCATCAAAGGCTTGGCTCTAAAACACATAGCATTATCAGATACAATCTTAACTGGAACTCCAAACCTACATATGATATGATTCAGCAAGAAATCCATTACCACTTGGTGTGTTGCCTTTCTAGATGGAATTGCCTCAACCCATTTTGTAAAATAATCAGTTGCTACAAGGATCCATTTGTAACCAGCACTAGAAGGATCTGAAATCTCACCAATAAAATCCATTCCCCATTGTTTGAAAGGAGCTTCAATTGATACAGGCTGCAAAGGAAGGGAGCCTGAAGCTTTCAATCTTCCCGAGAAGCATTGACAACTATCACATCTTCTAACTAGCTGGTTTGCATCTTTGAAAAGAGTTGGCCACCAATAACCAGCTCTTAAAATCTTATGTGTTGTCACTCTCCTAGAAAAATTCCTCCAAAACTCCCCATGGAAATCAGCAATCAACTTGGGAGCTTCATCTTCAGTTATGCATTTCAAGAGGACACCCTCAGGGTTCTTCCAAGCCAACCCAAGGTCTGTTATGATATATTTTTGAGAAGCCAACTTAAGGGATCTTTTCTGATTTTTATTCAAGTGACTAGGATAACATAGGTGCTTGAGGTAGAAGATCACATCCTTGTACCATTCAGAATTCATCAATTTGTCAAGAAGGTCTTCCCTTCCTTCCTCTAGCTGATTCACTTCTACATTTTGCAAATTACTCTCAGCCATGAGCTTGGCAAGACCCAAACCTCTTACCAACTTTGTAGTTTGGATATCCATATCATACTCTTGTAATTTTTGACCCACCTACATCTCTTGCTTGATATCTCCATGTCAGATAAGATGTCTTTAACCATGGTGTGGGGAACATAAGCAACAACCTTTGAACTCAAAATGTAGGGCCTGAAAATCTTTGTTGCTTTTACCAATGCAAATGCTTGTTTCTCCATAATTGTGTACTTCAATTCAGCTACTTGTAAAGCCTTTCTAAAGAAAGCAATAGGCCTCTCAGCTCCATTCTCATCCTTTTGTAACAAAACTGAAGCAATAGTAAATTCAGATGCAAAAGAGAAGATTTGGAAAGGCATCTTATAGTTTGGAGCTGCCAAAACAGGTGCATGCTTGAGTGCATCCTTTATTCCTTCAAAAGCTTGGATGGCAGCCTCTTCCCACTTAATAACTTGATCCTTTCTTAGCATGCTTGTGATTGGAAGAGTTAACTCAGCAAAATTGGAGACAAACCTTCTAATGAAATTGATTTGGCCAAAGAAAGATTGAATACCCTTCTTGGTTCTTGGAATAGGCACTTTGCTGATTGCTTCCACTCTCTCAGGGTCTATCATAACACCTTCTTTGGACACAATATGCCCCAACAACTTGGCCTTTGGCACACCAAAATGACACTTCTTTGGATTAAGTGAAATTCCATACTCTCTACATCTGATCAACATCTTCTCTAGGTGTTGCAAATGGTCTGCTCGCTGCCTTGAAAAAATAGTCACATCATCTTGGTAAACTACAATAAACTCATTGATATAACCAGCAAAGGAAACATCCATTTCCCTTTGAAAAGTAGCACCAGCATTCATCAATCCAAAAGGCATCCTTACAAAAACATAAGTCCCCCAAGGAGTAGTGAAGGTTGTCTTAAGTCTTTTTGATTCTTTGACAACTACTTGATTGTATCTAGAGAAACCATCCAAAGTAGAAAGCATTTCTGACCCTGTTACAAGCTGCAACATATTCTCCATGTTTGGAAAAGGATAGTTTTCCTTCATAGATGCTTTTTTAGATTCCTAAAATCCACACAAAGTCTGATATCTCCATTCTTCTTTCTAACTGGCACAAGGTTGGCAACCCAAGAAGAGTATCTAGTAGGCTGAATGATGCCACCATCTCTCAATTTCTTCAACTCTTCTTGCATTTTCATGGAAAGTAGTGGGTTAATAGGCCTTTGTTTTTGTCTAAATGGCTTGGTTTTGGCCTCAAGAGGGATCTCATGCTGAAATAAATCTTCTCTATATGCCTTCACTGAATAAGACCAAGCAAGGTAGTCTTGATATTTCTTTAAAAGTTGGGCATAGGACTATTTCTCTTCTTTGCTGAGATGGCTGCCCAACCAGATCTTCCTTGGTTTGTCTTTAGTTCCCAAGTTGTGCTCTTCCACATCCCTTGAAGCAAACAAGTTTCTATTTATGATGCAATCAACATTGCTAAAATTGGATTCAAGTGCAACAAGACCTTTAGGAATGGTATTTGTCTTCAATTGTATAATATCCTTGTCAAACAAAGTTTCTCTACCTTCATTCATGCATACCAATGGTTCCCAATCAATATTCTGAGCAGAAAACTCACCTTGGCATTGTAAGAATCTCAACACTTGTGCATCATCATCAAAAATCTGCCAATGCTTCACATTATCCGGGACAACTGGCCTTGTTAGCACTTCAATATCATATTCACAAAAAGGTGAAATGGTGCAATTTTGAATCTAGAACCAAGGACAGCCAGCTTATCAGCAGCAGCATTAAGACTTCTATCATGGTAAACAATGTTAAAGGAATCAAACATTTCAATCAAGTCCCAAACAACATGCTTATATTGTTTCATACGCTGATTTTTTGTAGCATACAACTTTCTTACTTGCTTGACAACCAGCTCTGAATCCCCCTTGGCAACAATATCCTTCACTCCATATTTCCATGCAATCCTTAATCCCAATAATAATGCCTCATACTCAGCAATGTTGTTAGTACACTCAAAATTGAGCTTGAAGGAAAAAGGAAACTCTTCTAAACTAGGAGAAACCAACACTATACCAGCACCATTGCCAAATTTGGAGCAAGCTCCATCAAATAGTAATGTCCATGGAGAACCTACCATACCAAGGCACTCTGATTTATCCATCTTATTCTCTTTTCCATCAGCAAAACCAATGAAGTTGTCAACATCTACATCAGCAAACAACACTTCATAAGAAGCATTGTTGGGATCTTCAATCAAGTGTAACATCTTCTTTTCACCATAGAGTTTGACAAGGCTGCCCTCAATGGGAATGGTGGAAAAGACATGTCCATTTGAACACTACCACCAACACTTGCAGCCCATTTTCTTGACAAAAGCATACCCCATTTGGCAGGGCAGTCAACAATTACAACATCAAGTTTTAAATTCTTATCCGGATAGGCTGCAAGTTGCACTACCAACCCCTTCACACAACCAACAACCGGCACTTCCCTTGAATCCATGGCTGTACACTTCCCATATGCTACTGTCACTTTGATATCCAACTCATTCATAACTTCTAGAGGCATGACATTACATGATGCACCAGAATCAAACATGCAATTGTGAAGCAACCTACCTTTTATGAGAAAAGTTGTGAAGAATGGATCAACATTCAATTGGGAATCAACCAAGGATGTCCCCAAATATACTTTAGGTGCCTCTCCAAGATCTTCCATTGGTGGTGGTGTTTCAAGGCCAAGCAATGCTTTGAAGAGGATTCTCAACAACATTTACATTTTTGCTTGGGGTAACCTTTTCTTCTTTCAATCCCAAGTATTCAAAAGCTCTTTTCTTGTGCTCAGGTATTCTAAGCAACTCAATGATGGGAACACTCACTTTAATTTGGCTCAATACCTGGGCTATATCATATGGAACATTCTTTGGCAAAACAACATTGGAAGGGAAACAAGAAGGTTCATCAGATGGAGAAGTATTCTTGGTAGCCTGGGCATGGAGAGGACTGATATTTTTGCATGGGACAATAGGGTTCTTGGCAATTGTTTCTCTTCTAGGATTATCTTTGGGAATACTTGTGAGCAAGGGTGTCTTTAGTTTGGCTTGAGGACCAGCTCCCCTAACAACTTTACTTCTAGTATTGTACTCCTTTTCTTGACCAACCACAACATTCATTAACAATTGTCTATCTTCCTCCGAAGGAATACCACCATCATACTTCTTGATCATTAAAGCCCTTAGATATTCAAAGTCATTATTAGGAATTTCAAAATCCTGAACTACATCTACATCATGAACTTGAGGAAGAGAAAGAAATGGTACCCTCTTTATGCAATCCCAAAAGGTTGCAGCAGTCCTTGCACTTATCACATCTGTTGATGTTGCTGCTTGTTGTGAGCCTGAAGAGCTGCCCATCATACAAATATTATCATCCATTTCATTCTCATTATCATCAACAACATCTTGCTGGTCTATTTCACATGGTGGATGAGGAAGAAAACATCTGTCACACCAATCCATATCAGCAATTTCTTGAACAACAACAACTCTTGTAGTCAGAGGGTCAGGCACCACTCTATTTTCACGTGCTTGGGGTTGTCTACTTGCAGATCCAATAGGCCCTTTACCTCTATCATCTTGTCTTTGATCACCCCTAGGATGATTGCCAAATCTATCATGGTTTTGAGTTCTTTGTTGTCCTTGTGAACTTTCCCAATTCCTTTCTCAGCCCGGGCTAACTTGTAAGAAATTTCTTTAACAACCCCTGCCAAAGTCTTGACAACATCTTCTAAATCAGCACCCTTGCTAGCTTGTGGCTTCTCAGGGTTTATCAGCTTCACACCATCCCTCTTAAGTGGTTTACCAACAGCCTTGATATTATTTTCAATTTGAAGTGCCATGGTGAAAGCTTGTCTCAAGTTTGTAGGATTTTTGTCTCTCAAGTAATAAGCTACCTTTTTATCAAATGCATCTACGTATTTGATCAAGCAAGACTCATCACAAGGCCTCAAAATGACAGGAAGCCTTCTCAATGTTTTATTAAATCTTGTATTAAAGTCATGAACGGTCTCATTAGGGTTCTTCTTGATATTCTCAAACTTGGATAGAAGGAACCTTGGATCTGTTTTATCTCCATATTGTAATCTGAATGCATTACTCATCTCAGTCCATGAATCAATAGAGTTATCAGGTAGAGCTTTATACCAATCTCTTGCATCTTCCTCAAGTGTATGGATAAACAACTTAATATACACATCCTCAAATTCTATTTCAAAATCTTCCATCATGTTAACAAAGAGTTTGAGATGCTGATCTCTAGTTATGGCATTGTTACCTTGGAATTTTGGTAACCTATTTCTCACATCTTGTGGGACAGCATTTGGATAACCATCCATTCCTCCAAAATCTATAGGACCAAAGGTGTTAACAACAAATGGAGGTCTAGGCTGAGCCATATTGTTTGGTGGGGGTGATCTTGGAGGTGAAACAAGCTGATGAGGAGTAGTAATGGGTCTGATTGGAATAGATGAATGATCTCTAAAATGACAACCCCCCAAAGGCTCTCTCTCTTGATAAACTTTAGCAAACTTAGAAACCACAGGAGTAGATCTAGGAGTAGGTTTTTTAAATACACAAGAAGGTCCCTCACCTGATGGAGAATGAAAATCAGCAAGAAGATTTCCTAAATCAGACCTACTTGAAGAAGAATTATAATCTTCAATAACAGGCTGCTCTCCTTCAAATTCAACTATGGGGATTTCTTTTCTTACAACCAAATCACCAACCACTTTCCACACTCTTCTTCCCTCTAGTTCTGAGCTTCTTGATTCGGTGAGAAACTTCTTAGAAGAGTCCTTGATGAAGAGGGATCTCCTTCCCTCCAGTTTGATAGATTTAAACAACAAGTTTCAAATGACAGAAATGTGTAAGACAACTGGTATTTCAAGAACCAAACAACATGGAGTCGCCACTAAGGATTTCCACCTTAGTTGTGCAAGAAAGCACTAAAATATTCTATCAAATGTATGCTATAAAAATTTGCAAGGGTTTACAAATCAGATCTTCTTCTTCTTAATTCAACCAAGAACAGTACATCCAAATCATATAAACTGTTGGTAAATGATAAGAGCAGGCTGAGTTTGAAATCCTTTTTACCCAAAACATGCAGATCTGAAGTATGAAATGATGTCTCAAGAATGTAATAGCTCAAATACTTAATCACACAAATGCTCAAACCTTTCAAATACTTCAAAACCACCAAGAAATTCCAAGAAGTCCCCAGCAATGGTGCCACTCGGGTGTTGGTATCCAGATTTAATCTCCTTCACAACTTGAACAACATCATGAATTTTCACAAGACACTCAAGGATAGATAGATGTTTTGTATGTCATTTGTAGCTGGGGAAGCACACCTATCTACTTGTTTGCATTCAAGAATTGAGGGAGTGGATAGCACCTTCAAGAGGGTTTTGATCTAACCCTCACTATTTTAGGTTGTGCCTATCAACCAAGGCAAGAGAACCTATATTGCAGCCCCTATATGGTAAGGAGATGGAGATGTCCTTGTGTTTTGCATATAATATGGAAGAGGCTTTGTGAAAACATGATCAAGTATCCATTATCCAAACTCAAAGGAGTTGTCACTACTAAATGATGGAAATGTTCTCAAAACAAAGCTAGAGCTGCTAAAGACATGATAAAACCCTGATCAACTTTGTGCATTTTAGTGAAAGGATTGAATTCTTTTGTGGACACACAATGCAAATGCAGGGGTATTGTAGGTAGGATGAGTTAGTTTAAAATGAAATTATGATGAGAGATGTTGGGACAAGAGTAGTTTGGAGTCATCACCTTCTTTGGGAAACTTTGCAAATGAATTACAACACCTAAACAACAGAGATGTTTCAATGAATCTGAAGTGCTCTTTCAACTAGGATGTGTGCACACATGGATGCCCAAATCTACACTATTCCATACAAACTTTGATAACCTACCACAAAGGCTTGAAGAAAAATACCAATGAAGCATCCAGGAATCCCTATTTAATCATGACCTAAGGTGCACCCAAAGGTTTACAGATAGTCTCATTAATCAAGGACAAGTAAGATGATTTTAAATATGTTTATCTTCTATCAGATGAGAGCTTTTAAATGCAAGATTGCAAATGCCATTAAACCATCAACTAGAAATGAGACCCTGTATGATCAGAGAGATCCTAAACACAAGATTGCAACATGAGCATAAAACATAAATTGAAAACATACTGAAACACAAGTGTATGCAAACTTTGCCAAGAGATAAAACCAATTAATCCAAGAATTTGATCAAATATATCAGCAAGGGAATGTTATTTAGACAATCTCAAAGCTTTTTGATGGCTTTACAACTGAAACCAACTCAACATGATGAACATTTGATGCAAACAAGAATAAAAATGGCTCTCAGGTAGTTCCTCCAAAAGAAAATGGACCTCTTCCAGTTTTCCTTGTGAAAATTCTTCTCTCCTCCTCCAAAATTCTCAACAAACTCTAAAATGCCTCCAAATTACATCATATACCCTCTGCCAACTTGGATCCTTGCATCCCAAGCAAATAATATGCCAAAGGGATCAAATTTGTTACAAAACCCTATCCATTTGATGAAAAATGATATAAAATTGTAAAACAACTCGCCAAATGCCAGAGATGCACAAATATTTTAAAATATTGCATGAACTCAGATCCTTATCCATCCTAGGGTCACATTTTTGGCATTCCACCATGCCAACATGCATTTGTAATCATTTTTCACCTTTTTCCTCATCATTTTAACTCTGCAACTTTTCATTTTTTACCTTTCACATGTTTTTCATGGGCTGAGGAAAATATTCCATGAAAAACACACTATAGGGCACCAAATTAGCTCAAAAGAATGGTGCCATTGCACTCAAAAGGCTGAAAGGATGTGAAATCATATAAAATTTCATGTGATTTGGTGCAAAATGATGATTCCACACTTCTTGGAGCTTCCATGGTGCCCAAAAATGAAATACACAAGAACCATTGATTAAAATCAACTTTAAATCTCTACCCTCCACGTGTCAGATCAAATCTTGAATATTCCCTCAAAAATACCTTTTTTTCCCTTTGGATGAGGTGGGACACGTGTCCAAATACCATTGGACCGGGCCTTTGCCTCCAAAAATGCATTTCAAACCCTTTTTTGGATTGGGAAAATTTTGAATATTTTCCCCGAGCCCCTGGATGTGCCACGTGTCCTCCTATGGGCCTCCACCAAAACCGTGAGCCAATTTGATGCATTTTTCCACTTTTTTGAGAAAAGGAAAATTTTATCAAAATTCTCCGTGGGCCCGAACACCCACTGCCGCTTCTGCCACGTGGCGGTCTCCCATTCATGCTGTGGAGCCGACCCCTCCTTTTTTCCTTCACTCCTCCATGAGCACAAAATCCCTTGTGGGCCCACGCTCTTCCTTTTCCTTTTGAAACATGCCACGTGTCACCCCCGATTGATGCGGGGGCACACCTCCAAATTTTCCACGGATCAATTTTTTACCTTGAGATTTTTGCCAAAGTTTGGAAAATTTTTACTTTCTCTCCGCATGCTCCACATCTCTCGCCAAATCTGGGACACATGTCCTCCTTTAATTTGTCATGGGGCTATCTTGCACTTTTTACCTTGTAAACACAGATGCAAAAATTCACAAACTTATCCTTTGGCCCCTTCCTCTATCTTGCCTCTGACACGTGTCCATTTCTTATTGGAGGTGGGCTCTCGGGCCAAAAATTGACATTGAGAATTTTTCAAAAATTGAAGGAAATTTTTAAGTGACCCCGCCACCCGCCTGACCATCCTGGACACGTGTCACCTTCCCATTGGGCATGGGCTCATGGGCCAAATTTTTCCCCTGACACCCTGAGCCAAAAACACCAAAATTTTCCCAAGTCCTTCGCCATCCCTTGCCCTCCTGTGCCACGTGTCATCATACCATTGGGTGCGGACCCTCGGAGAAAAAATGTCATTGAGAATTTTTTCAAAAATGAAGAAAAGTTTAAGTGACCCCACCACCCGCCGGTTCATCTGACCAATCACATCATGCCACGTAGGCACATCATCAGAAAGATGGGGTCGCGGTCAAGAATTTTCCTTTCAACCAAAATTTCAAAATGACAAGTTAATAAATTTTCCCGAGAGCCTTTTCCTAGAAACAATTTTTGAAAGGGAACCAATCTTCATTTTAAACCAATCAATCCTGACCACTTGGGATTAGCATAAAGATTGCAATGATAAATTTGATGGAAAAGAGCCCATCAAAATGTGAAAATTATACAAATGGGGGAATGCCCTAGAAACCAAATTTTTTGACAAGGAAGGCAGAATTCTTCATTTTAAACCAACTGAATCATTTTTTGACATCATTTGTGACCTTGGGATTGGGGAAACACTTGCACCAAATTTAGATTTGATCAATTTCAATTTTTTGCATGATTTGGAAATGGAAAAGATGGCACATCCCAAAAAATGAAATATTAGGGCACAAATGGGGGAAACTTGGATCTTGTTTCAAAAGCCTCCACCCACCTTGTTAAGTAATTAGTGTAAGTGATGATATAGTGCAAACCATTCCTTCACGTGGTAGGTGAAATTGGTCCTACAAAATCAATGGCCCACTTTTCAAATGTTATGCACTGGCTATAGGTCTCAAGGGCATCTTAGCTCTTTTTCCTAGCTTGCCAAGGCATCGGTAATGGTCACATGGTCTTACCAAATTCAATACAATCCTGGTATATAATTTCCCACCAAATCCCTCGTGAGTAGAATTTTTTGAATTGTGGTATTCTCTATATAGTTCCCTCATGTAATCCCACCATGTGCTTCTTCCATGATTGCAATGCACTCATGTTCTAACATGCACCAAAGATAGAACCTCATCATGGACTAACTTGTATAAGTCTCCACTAACTATCATGTAGGGTGCAACACAAATGGATAACTGTTTTCTTTCCAAATCCTTCATTCCTTCTGGCGCCACACCTATTTTGAGACCCAAAAATATATTCTAAGTTAGAGGTGTGTGTGTTGTAACCTAAAAATTGCATGTCCGACATAAAGATGCTCAATGCCTGTATCCTCCCTCAAGTCAATCCCTTACAAATGGTCACGTCTTAAGTTACTCTTTCCTCACTTCACAACAATTGTAAACTCAAACTCTTGAAACAACAAGACCCACCGACATATGCACCCTTGTAAAATGGGCTTGTTCACCAAGTACTTAAATGCCATATGGTATTTGTAGTATATGAAAGGTGTTACCAAAATATATTTCCTAAATTTTTACAAGACATAGATTATGGGTAGTGCTTTACGCTCAATAGTAGTGTAGTTCGCTTTGCTTTGGTGTTAACATCCCGCTAGCAAAACATAGGGGGTGGTCAACAATCCCTTATCTAGGATGTGCTAAGACTCGATCCAATTGTTATCCCTGAAGCATCAACATGTACATGGAATGACTTATCTGAAGAGGAAAAATGTAATATGAGCGTAGTGTGGAGCTTATCCTTTAATGTGTCAAATGTCGTCTATTGCGCCTCTCCTCGTTGAAAGGTACTTTTCTATTTTACTAACTTCTCCAATGGCACGATGACCTTGGCATACCCCTTGATAAAATTCTGGTAGCACCCTTTGTAACAAAGGAATTTGTGCGCCGCAATCGACCGGTAGGCTCTCCCAATCCCAAAATAATGGAAACTTTGGTAGATTCAACTAGCAAGCCTTCCTTACATATGATGTGCCCCAACAAGGTTCCAAATGGAGTCGCTAAAAGACACTTCTTGATGTTGAGGGATATGCACAAATTCTCGACATCTTTCAAACATCAACCATGAATTGTCATAATGGTATTTCACTAGTACATACACTATCCAATAACCAAGGTAGACCTAAAGGAATTTATGGATAAAATCCTCAAATGCTTGGACCACTATTCACGAAACACATTAGCCACGTTCTTCAATCCAAACAACATGGTCAGTATAGGAAAAACTTCCTCATTCAAGTGGCAAAATTTATCTTTTCTTGGACTTCTTTAAGCAATTCTAACTTAATGGTATCCCAAGAATCCATCCATGAAGGAATAGATTTTACACCCAGCCACCCCCTCCAGGATCTCCTTGGTAAAAGGGGTCGTAAAAGGATGAAGCCTATAATTTACGAGATACCGCATTTAAGTCCCTATATGATGTAGCCTATAATTTACAAGATAACACCCTAGTCACGTTGGCACATCACTCAACCTAGACTGAGCACTCACCCGAAGCACGCAAAGGTACTAGGTCCCTCTTTAGGGTTGTTGTAACAGGATGTTAACATGATGAAGGAAGAAACATATAGATTCATAACTAATCCATCATTCTACAAAGGCAAGCTACCCACAGATCTATGAAAGAACAATCTTAAACAAGTAATCATCATTGAATTAATAACATGCACTACTCAATTACATAGAATGACACTTAGATTCAGCCAATATCTTCCATCTATTAATAAATATAGAAGCTTTTGCAAAGATCACAATCTATATCAAGGCACGTATGGATGCGTTACATAAACATTCATACATCCAGAATCATACATACACCACTCTCTATGATCTCTCTCTATTATGCACCTAACATCATATATATAGGGTGGGGACTTGCCCTTCACCACTTAACTACTCTAGAAATAGGTCACATGCTATTGATAGCCACATGCCATTTACAATTATAGCCACACATGTAAGTGCACTATCTATAGTCCTCTTACAGTTAACTGAAGTGTCAATTCTATTCTTAGCTTGTCTCCATGCATAGACATTTTGAACTACTTCTCCAAATATAGACAATGCATGGCACATGTGTCTCTGCCTCATTGGTGTGTTCCACACGCCATCTCCTAAAAATAGATCTTCATGCTCAAAATTGGCTAAGTCCTAAAATCTGAACTTGCCTTCTATGTGCGGGTCCTTCCTGTCCTTCCGCACCTTTGATCCTAGCCTTCTATCCCATGTGGACTCCTTGTGTGATCTTTTCCAAGTATTCTTTGATCAACATTACCCCACACTAATCTCATTGTCATCCCGATAATGGGTATCTCCAAAATTTGAAGGAAATAATATGAATGAAAGAATAAGAATGAAGAATGTGGAAAAATAAAGAATTTATATGAGGTTATTTAAGCAACCTCCTCTGGTATCAGTTGATAGCATCAGCTTTGGATACTCCTCTTTTATCAGAACCTCCAAAACCTACCATTCCGTGAGTGCCTATTCCAATTTCTTTGGGATGTCCACAACTATGGATTCCAAGTCATCCTATGTAAGTTCCCCTTTCTCATTTGTAGAACCAACACAACACTGGACATGGATGTCATCCTTCCTTCCAAAAGGTCTATCTTCTGCACAATCAAATTTCCAAGCTCTTCCAACCGAGTATTGTGTGGTTTTTTGCTACTCTTGTCGTGGCCTCGCGCTTCTATTTAACTATTGAAAATATTTCTGCGTGGCCCAATGTCTCCTCTTTCATGGCTTTTGGACCTCATTATTCTCTTCCAAGGTCTTAACGTTGATGAACGCCTCGGATCTCAGTGCATATATTTAAATCCTAATCCACTTTCTTCAAGACTTCTTGTAGTGCCTGCAACAACCCTTCATAAGTTATGACTTTTCTCACCACAGATGCCTTCTCCCATTTAGCATCTTGTTCTGATCTTTTGGAACTTGCATACATAGAGTTTCATCTTTGAGAACCAAGTCCACCAACTTTCCCACATAGTGTATCACTAAAGGAAATGTCTGTGGTACCTTGGGTTCCAAGTGTGGCCTTGCTTTAATTACAGTGTCCCCAATATCCTCTACGATGCTTATGAACACTTCATTCTTCTTTTGCGTGAAGTCCCTTTCCTACATTATTCATGTTATCTTTATGCCCTTTGTCTTCAAATATTTATGCAGTGCTTTGATTGTGGCATATTTGTTCATGTTTCTTCTAGCCACCTTAGTAGAAAATTTCACCAGTGCATTTATAACCTACTCATCTGACATGATAGTAGGCTTTACTATCATGTGTCTAGCTTGAGGTTCCTTCTTAATCACCTTGAAATGCATGAATTTTCTCACACATCAATTTCAATCTCATCCATGTAGGTGTGCATCAACCACTATAGTTGCTTTCATGTGCACACAGTCATCATATCCTTGTCCATTAACTCCCAACCAAATAGATCCTTCTACGCTATTGTGCTCTGGAAGCATGCGTGGATAATATTTCCTATGTCCTCTGCATACCCCATGGCTGGTGGAATGTTCTCCCCACTTTTCCTTTTAGACATTTTCTATTTAGGAATTCTAGCCTCCAAATTTGGGACTTGCGTCTCCATGTCCTAAATATCTTTTGTAGTTGTTTCCTCTGGTCCTTTCTCTTCTTCTTCCTTCTCCTTTGACTCCTCACCCTGTTCTTCTGTGTGCTTTGGGAGTGTAGGAGATGTAGGTGCACTCTCCTCAGACTCTTCTACCTCCTTACTCAACTTCATCTTCCTCCTTCTCTACACGGTCACTTCCTTTTGTGGGGAGAGTTGGGGTGATTTGTGCACAGTGGTTTGGGTAGCACCTTGGGTCCTTATTCTCCTAAACACTCTTTTACACCTATACCCCCCTTGGACCACATTCAAGTCCTCTCCATCTCCTTCTTGTGGCTGAGGTGGTGTAATAGCATTCTCACTTCACTTTGACTTGTAGGATGTTTCCTACCCCTATGCTCCAAACCACCACTATCTTTGTGCTCCTCCTCATCCTACACTTCGATTTTCTCTATGGGCTTAGGTGTTGGGATATTATCCATTGTATGCTTCCCTTTTGGTGGTGCTAGAAGTGTGAACTCACCTTCCACATATTTTTTGTTCTCCATCTTTAGCTTCAACTGGAGATACACCAATGCTACCCCCAAATTTGCTACAACCAAACTTATTGGCTTGATATTCAGCACCTCTAAAATGATCTTCTCTGTATAAGCACTTCTTCCAGGATATACATACTTCTTCCTCAATGTATGGTAATCACATTCTACCTTATCTGCATTGAAGATCATTCTACACGTGTCAAGTAAATTTATGAACAAATTCTTGAAAATACCTTGAAGTGAATGCATAAGGTAAATTACACTAAGGACTCCAAACTCTATCCTTCATGGAAAACGTGTGATGCATAAATGCTTTGGTATACAACAATCGAACTTGTTTTCCTACCACTGCTATTAGGTCCTTTGGGATGTACCTCTTCCCCAAATGGCATGTGGATCCTGTCGTACCACTTCTCTGCCCTTTGCTTTACTTTTTCTGTCATGGCCCCCTTGCATAGGTATTTGTTGAATCTTTCAGCTGGGGACTTGTTCTCCATGGGGTATTCCCATATTTTCTCCTTTGGTCTATCTGGTACTCCAATATGCATGAACACCTGTGTAGAACATCCCCAAAGCTGATCTTCCCTCCTTGCGCACTTCTTCAATTACTTTCTCTGCAATATAGCCTACAATGTTGTAGATCATCCCTTCTGAAATTTTACACACCACATGTAGCCACATAGTATTCACATATGACCACCGCTCCCGATCATTTAACTTGGTAACCAGGTGTGCTGTAGCTTATACAACTTGACAGTTATTAAATTTGTCTATGTCCATTCCATGCAAACCCTTCAGGTATCCCAACTCCTGTTTGGTATTTAAAATCATGGCTTTATTTACAAGGTCACCTTTTATGTCTTCCCTGTGGCCTTCAGACCTATCACTAATGAGACAAGCGCAAACGAAATTCTAACTCTATGTCTTGCAAAGTAGAAGAAGTCTTCATGTACCCTGCTCATGAGCCACTAGTACAAGGGCTCATACTTCCCAAAATATGGCAGCTCATACAACTGATATACCCCAATTCTCTTCAAAAGTTTTTCACCCACATCGTCATATACTGGCATGTCATCTACTGTGTGTTTGTTTGTTCTAGAAGTGAGCAAGGAATCAAGCTCCTTTTTGTTCTCTCGAGGTCCTATGATTATATTCACTTACTTTTCTTTTCTAATGGGTGAATCCCACTCTTGGCTGATAATGACTCCTTCTAGGTATTGCATCTCCAAAAATGGATTTTGGATGCCATCTCTTATTCCTCAATGACCACCTTCTTATTTTATTTTTTTGCTGATGCAAATGCCTTTTTTGGTGACATTTATACCTTACAAATGTCTCTTCTTCAACCATGTAACTTCGTGAATCAAACCCTAGCTCGATTCAATTATGCCCTAGGTGGAAAATTTGTAACCTAACTCTTCTTGTATTTCTTCTTTGCTCAAACCCTTCACTACTGGGGACACAAGCTTCTTATAGCACAGATATAGTTGTCACTCTTGGTTTCAAACCCTTTGTACCTTAACTCGATCACTCGGCTCTTCTTGCGAATACTCTTAGTTACAACAGTAAAAATGAATCCACATCCATTATATAATTTTTTAAAATTTTGATGCATTTATTGCTCCTCACCTACCAAATATCCCTTCATTTATTGACCAAATCTATTTATTCCATGTGGTACATCTTTGCACCCAACTATAACCTTCTAGCACACCTTCCTACCCTCTGGTCATAGAATTCTCTTTAGCACTTTCTCCTACACCTGAGTACCTCATCACTGCACCTTATCCTAGTAGCTAACATGGCCTCCGCTTACCTCGCATTATATTGTTCTTTCATTCATCTCCATCCTTGGTAAATTTTGAGAAGTAATCTTATTTTGACTTAAAACACACTTGTAGTAGCTTATTCCTTTAATCTTTTAATTCCCACAATATTTTTCTTGGGTCACACTAACCATGCCATGTTGGGCCCCTATTATAGCTTCCAAATCTTAAGGGAACATAGTTGTGCATGGCTAGAGGAAGTGCACAAGTTAAGGCGGGCAAGGTAGTATTCAAAAGGCTTCTTGGAGAACCCATGACATGCGCACCACATGAAGAATAATTTGGGACTTAGCCGCTTTTGGCCTTTTGGGATAGAACACATGAAGAACATGTTCCATTTGGATAAGGTTCCAGCTTGGCGATAGGGTGTCCTAGAGGGAATATACCTTGCGATAGAAAGATCCAAAAAGTTAATCATGACATGGAGAGGCATGTGCCCAGGGTGACCCACACCTTGACACTTGGGGCCATATTTGAGGCTGCAGAGGAGTTTGTTAGAGCTCAGATGCCTATTTATACGTGTGCCCTTGGCAAAGAATAAAGACAGAAGTGAGGTAGTGGAGCTCTCTGAATTACTGCAAGAACTATGAGATGAAAATGGGTAAAGGATTCCAGTAAGGATGTAATGGGGAAATGGGGAATGAAATTTTTGTTTCATGAGAATACATGTTTGAATCCAGACATGACACATGACTATGGTCCACCCCTCTGTGATATTTTGTAGCAAGACTATGAATGAATATGATAAGGTTACCATCATGTTTACATAAGATCTCCTTCTCAGTATTATCGCATGTTTTTATTCTCGCTTTTGATCTTGTATAATCATGGACCTTACTTGAATGATTAAGTATATTTGTGTATTATTTCATGTTGCACACTTTGTTTCTATTATGACTGAAGGGGTGTAGAAGTCGTCCTGAGCTCTATAGCTCTTCATGTCTATTAAATCACTAAGTCAAAATCATGAACTATGCCTTCCACTAGACTCACATAAAAGAGAGACTCAACTCCCTCTCACATGCCTCGGTGAGTGCCCAAAGTGCCCACTGGGTGATAGGTCGGCATGCATGAGGTTCCCTTGTTCTTAGTGGGTGCAAAAGTGACTACATCTTGGTTCCGTTTCGGACCTCTTTTCAAAGTTGTAGTGGAACATGGCATACATCATGATCTGTGCAAAAAGTGATGGTGGAGCACTTAACACTTGAAGGTGTTGAAGATTGGTTTAAAAGCATGGAGGATGAATTCACTCAGAGATTTAGTACCGGATCTGAGTTTGATACGTGAAGATGGGTGGAAGACACTCTTTATCATGAGTTGTACGAAACCTTCTTCTGTTGTTTCCCAGTAGAGTTATTTGAATGGCTCTCACTTATACATCTAGATTGGGGTGGTATTATAAATCACACCCTTGGACCCAAGAAATGTATCAGAACCTACAAGATGCTGATCTAATGTGGACCCATGCTATAGATCATTAGTGGAAGGGAGTATTGACTAGCTACACTTTGGAATACGCCATTTCCATGTATTCCTATCCAGAAGTTACTGAGTTTGAGTTCTTGTGAGAGCCCAGGGGATAATTTCTGCGTGCTATTCCCCTTGTGATCAAAATCTTGATGGTAACCATGGTTTTAAAGGAATTTCCTATGGCCGGATAAACATCCTAAGTGCTAGGTAAGGAAGCCAGGTTGAGGAAGGATGGTTGATCTGACGACTGAAAAAGAAAGGGAGGAGAGACGGCTCAAGTATAATGAAGCACATGAAAAGGAGATCGATAGATAACATGGGATTACAAGTGGGTTATGGAGCTAGACATGGTGGAAAGGAGTCAAGGTTCAGGCGGAGGATGTGGAACCCGAACAGTTTCTGGTACCCCATCTTGGTAAGCACAGGAGAAAAAACCTTGTGGCTTCTGATGAGATTCCATCATGTAGAGAGAGAAGAGTTGTTGGCATGCATCTGACCCCACCTAGTGACTAAACCTTGGTGCTTGGTTTGTTTGAATGAGGGAAAAGTACAGTTGATCCATTTGATATCAGTGGAAGCAACCGATCGGCACCTAGAAGATACAATTTCTCATTTGGGACTTCTATGGCTTCACACACTATTTTAGTATTTGGTGGAATGTTTGGACAAGGCATGTATACAGATGGTTTTGGAAGCGCATTAGGAAGTGGTGGAGGAACTACGACTGGGAGTGGTACTAGTTCACAAACTATCAATACATAATTTAGTGGGATGACAAGAGTGTTTGGCACGACAAACACAGGCCCTGTACCTAACACAGGAGGATCTGGAGGTGGAAGTGGTGGAGCTAGTGGCTCAGGATCTAGTGGATCTGGTGGAGGAGGAAACACCGGAGGAAACCAAGGGACTGGATTGGGAGGACAAGGACCTCACCACCTCCTCAAGTCTTTTTCAAGATGTCTCTACACTTACCAGATTACAGTGGGATAGAAGATGCCATAGAGCATGTGCATAAGTGTGAGCTGCTATGGCACACGAAGGGAATCATGACCCAGGATCAAAAGGCAGTCAATTTATGATGACCTTACAAGGACATGTGCATAGTTGGTATAGAAATTATGACCCTCATCAGACTATTGTGGATTATACCGCATTGAGAAATACATTCTTGGTAGAATTCCACATACTTGAGTTTGAATAGAAGAGCATCAACTCTCTTAAAGAAATCCAGTAGGGAATGGCAGAGAGTGTGCGGGAATATGATGCACATTTTAAAACTCTATTGTCTAAACTATCTTATGATATCCACCCTTCACAACATGCTCAGTGGTTTTTTGGAGGATTGATCACACCCTTTAGGAGGGATTTATCTCATAAAACATTCATGGACCCGTGTGAAGTATTGGAAGCTACCTTGCATGTTGAGGTAGTTGGTAGTGTTGCTCTGGTGTTAGCCCATTTTTGGAGGCTCAGATCATTGCCATGGCTAAGCAATTGGAGAAATTATTTGCCAACATAGTTCCAAAGATTCATAGAGGGATGTGGTACATGATTTAATGTAGAAGGGCACACAAAGGATAATGGTGGGATATGTACTTAAACGTGGTACACACCATAGCAAATAAACTATGAAATATGTCATGAGTACCATGATGTAATTAGGTGCCCCTATTGCAGCACGCGATCAAAAATGTATCTTGTTATTACAAGATATGTACCTCAACCATACATGACACCAAGAATTATAGATTGATTGACTAAATTCATGAGGAAATTGATCTTGGTGTGTGCCAAACTAGCATTGCCAGTAGTTCCAAAGGAGATGACCATGAGTATGGAGAGCACAGAGATGGAGATGCGCATGGAAGAGGGTTTCGCGAGAGGATTTTTGGTTGTGGTAACCATGGAGGAAGAAGTGAGTTCCCACGTGGGACGTGTTTTAATTGTGGAGCCATAGACCATTATAAGCGTGAATGTCTAGATCTTCTATAATGCTCCTGGTGTGGAAAAAAACATAAGTATGAAGAGTGCCTAGAGTTATATGAACATATGAGTCAGTAGTACCGAGAAGGATAAGGGCACTGCCATGGTGAGTATTAAGAAGGTTGATGCACAATGGCTCCATGAGTAATACATGAATCAGAACTAGAGCCTGTTATGGTAACAACAAGGGTGGATTTCATGTGCACAAAGGAGGCACCTAGGTAGAGACCTCTAGTTTTGAGAGAATAAGTAATACATGAGAAGTATCCAAACCCAAATCAACAGAAAGAAGTCTACCAGAAACCATGGACGTAATTTAAAGCTTAGAAGGGGAGATCTAATGCTTAAAATAGAAGACTAGAAAAGATGAGCAAAGGAGACTAGTAGAAGCACTAAGGGATGACTTGGATGAGGTTAAGGAGGTGTGTAAACTACTGAGGTAGGAGAATATTATTCCCCTACTAGGGGCATGGTTGAGGGAAAAGGTGTCGTGCGCTGGGGAGAACATGAAAGGAAGATCCTACATGTAAACCTCCCACCTCATAGCCTTGATTATGACAAAGAGATTACCTTGAACGTAGTAGTGGATGGATGGTTTCTTAGTAACATCCTCATTGACACGTGTGAGAGGTTAATGTTCTCACTCTGGATGCCTGGCATCAAATGGGAAGACCTGCATTACAGCCATCTTCAAATGTGTTGTATATGGAAAATAAGACAAAGGAAATGCCCATAGGTGTCTTAAAGGATGCGACCATTACCATTCAGGGGACTAGGTTCACTGGGGATTTTGAAGTCTTGGCACTTGCCGAGGTAGATAATTTCCCAGCTCTACTTGGGCACCCATGGTGTTATAAGAATAATGTAGATCTTAGTTTAACAAGGGGTACATAAGCTTTGAAAACAAGGAAGAGAGGGTAGTTATACCACTGGTTGATGGGAATTCCACCCCCTATACTGAACCCCTTAGAGAGGAGGTCTGGAAAAAATATTTGTGTTCTCCATAAGATATCCAGAGACCATCCACCCTATAAGAGGAGTCATCCAGTTTGATGATGCTCAATCTATCAGTGATACTACTAGTATAGCATGCAATAATTTGGCACATGGGACTTATGAATTGATTGGGTGACATCTGAAAGGATTAGTGACCAAGGTAACCATGGCACGTGTATAGTTCAGCACCTAAGAGGAAAGGTAATAACCAAGTATTCTGGGGATGCATACCCTGAGGTCTTTTTGAGAGAAATGGAAGCTCAATGGAGGGAGGACAAGTGACAAAGTATGCTAGGTTATGTTTTGATAGGCACAGTAGCAAGATGGTGGGCCATGCATAGTGAAAACTTGTTAGAGTGGCACGAAGTTAGAATTGTGCTCACTGTCTGATTCTCAAAAAGCAACATACCCACCGCTATTAAGGATTACAATGGCAATGGACCCACCTCTTCCCACATCCAAGCATGTGAGAGGGTCTGGGGAGAAGGCACGGAAGCTTTACCACCCTCCCTTTGGGTGCACAAGTTGTATTCAACACTACAAGGTTGTGCGCGCTTGGTATATCCATTCTGAAACATGCCGCCAAACGGGAAGTTGGTAGGAATTAGTGGCTAACTTGGTTCACACATTCGAGTACCGAAGTACCAAACAACCAGTTGATGAGGTATTGTAGACTATCAAGCACCTCACTCTAGGGGATTGTGCCATGGTGGAAGATAGATTAGTAAACTTACTTGGTGGACCTAGCTTAGAAGCGCGGTTTGAAGAGGAGGAACCAGAAGACATACAATTCAAGTGCATGTGTGCTGAAAAGGAGAAAGGAAAGATGGTATACATTATTGATGGAGAGGATATGGAAAGCCTGAATGTTGACCATTTGGTTGGGGTGCATGAATTAGTTGACAATGCGAGATGCATGTGTGCGTGCATACCATGAACCACTCAAAACCAAGAAATTTAACATCGGCTCGGAAGAGGAGCCCAAGGAAGCTATCATTAGGGACTACTGGTTAGAAAAGGAAGTATCAAAGATCATCGATCTCTTGTGTAAAATTGAGGATTTGTTCCCACGTGGATACCATGAGTTGAAAGGCATCCACCATTCATTCGGGGAAATGAGGATAAAGTTGAAGGATGGTGTGCGCTGGTCATGAAGAGGCCTTATAGGATGAATCCTAACATGCACGTAAAGGTTAAAGAAGAGATAGAAAAAATATTAGCATCCAAAGATCATTGAGGCTATGGAGGAATCGTAATGGATAAGTCCAATGGCAATTAGCATAAAGAAGGATGGGCAGATTAGGATATGCGTGGATTACAGAGAATTAAACATTGTTTGCATCATAGATTCTTTTCCCACCCCCTTTACTAAAGAGATTTTGGAAGGAGTTAATGGGCACAAGGTCTATTCCTTTACGGATGGATTCTTGAGATATCACCAAGTAAGGATTGCCAAGGAAGACTAGGAAAAGACAACTTTCACCACTGAGTGGGGAAGTTTTACATACACGGTCATGCCCTTTGGGCTGAAGAATGCACCCGCTGTATTTTCGTGCATAGTGGTACAAGCATTTAAGGACTTCATCCACAGTTCCTTCAAGTATATTTGGATGATTGGATAGTGTATAGATTGGTAAGGGATCATTGTGATAACTTGAGGTTGATGTTTGAAAGATGCCGACAATTTAGGATCTCCCTCAACATCAAGAAATGTATCTTTATAACTCCTTTTGGAACATTGTTGGGGCATATCATATTCAAAGAGGGCTTGCTGGTGGATCCCACAAAATTTATAGTTATTGTGGGGTTAAGGGAGACTAACAGCCAAAGCACCATGTGTGGATTTCTTACACACATTGGGTACTACAAAAAAGCTCATTAAGGGATACGCTAAGATCGCCATGCCTTTGGAAATATTGCTCAGACACAAGAGTGCCTTTTAGTGGGGAGAGGTGCAACAGAGGGAATTTTAGACTCTAAAATAAATGCTTATCACCGCACCTATTCTATGATTCCCATCCTGGGATAAACCTTTTCATTTCCACATGGATGCCTCTAGTATAGCAATGGGAGCCATTCTTGCTCAACCAGAGAGGGGATTGTTGATCATCCCTTATGTTTTACAAGTAGGAAGTTGACACAAGTAGAACAGAATTATAAAATGACCAAGCGCAAGGCATTGTCAATGATCTATGTGCTCCACAAATTTAGACAATATCTACTAGAAACTCCCTTCATATTCTACACTGACCATATGGCCTTGAAGTATCTAGTAAACAAAGCAGTGTTGTAAGGGCGCATATGTCGTTGGGTACTTTTATTTCAGGAATTTGAATTCAAAGTGGTGGTAAAACTAGGGAAGAACAATTGTGGGCCAGATCATTTATCAAGGATTGATTCAGAGAGGATGCACAAAGTATCAAGGAAACCATGCTGGACGCACAACTATTTAGGTTACGGCGCGCACCCTCAGAACTAGAAGATATTGTTGTTTTTCTCAAGGAAGGTGTGGCACCCAAAGGGATGAATGCTTTGGAAAGGAAAAGGTTAGCCATATGCAGCACACCCTTCATGTTGATCAATGGGGATTTGTACAAGATGGGCTGCAATGAGGTTTTGTGCCAGTGTGTATTAGAACATAAGCGCGTAGCTATAATAGAAGAAGCCCATGGTGGGATTGTTGGAGGACACTATGCAGGGAATGCTACCGTGTGAAAGATCCTAGTCACTGGACTCGGTGGGAGATGTTTCACCAGATTGTATCAAGTTTTACAAGGCCTGTGACCATTTCTAGCACCTTGGAAAACCTAGAAAAGGGACGAGATGCCCTTGCACCCCATCACCAGTGTGGAACCTTTTGAAAAGTGGGCAATAGATTTTGTCAAACCAATCTCACCAGCTATGTGAAGGACTAACTTGTGGTATATCATTACCTGTACTGATTATCTAACAAGGTGGGTAGAGGCTGCACCCACTAAGGATTGTACCACAGCCATAACTACTAGATTTTTGTGGGAGAACATTATCAGCAGGTATGGGTGCCCATTAAGTTTAACAAGTGATAGGGGCACTCACTTCTTAAATGAAACAATTAGGATTCTATTGGCAGAATTCATGGTAGCCCATCACAAGACTACCCCTTATCACCCTCAAGAAAATGGGATTACAGAGGCATTCAACAAAATCCTTAGTCACACATTGACTAAGATATGTGATGTGGGTAGGTAGGATTGGGATGAAAAAGTATCAACAATTCTTTGGGCATACAAAACAACGTATAAAAGGTTGAACAAGGCCACACCATTTCAATTGGTGTTCGGTGCGAAGGCTATTTTTCCGGTTGAATTCATGCTACCTTCACTACGTATAATGCACACAGGAGGGTTGGACAATGAACAAGCGCTAGAAGAAAGAATTGATGAATTGATAAAGTTAGATGAAAGGCGCTCACTAGCAAGATGGAGCCAAACAAATGAAAAAGCTAAGCAAAAGGCATGGCATGACCACCACGTTAAAAATAAACAGTTTGAGGTTGGCTAGATGGTATTGCTATATGATTCTAAATTTCTACACCATCTTGGAAATTTGAAGGTGCATTGGTTGTGTCCTTATGTAATTTCATACATCCTTGATTCAAGTGCATAGTTACAAGTGTTGGACCAAACAAAATTACCTGGACACTTCAATGGGAGTAGGTTGAAGCCCTACTATAAATAATGCTTCTTGGTGTTTGTAAATAAGGCATTTCTTCTAGTTATTTTAGAATTTACTTTTATGTTTTTCGTTTCCTATTTTTCCCTTTCGCGTTGTTGTCTTGTTTTATACCTTGGGCACCGGTAACCTTATTACTTTTTGACTTATGAATGCGTAGAGGACCGCGCATTGTTTTTGTGTGGGGTAAGGTGATAAAGAGAGGCATGGAGTTATTCTACTAGGAGGATTGGGTTGGTAGACCATTCGAACTGACCCTGTTGAAAAGATGCATTAGAAAGGTAGATGTGTGGAAAAATAAGGTTACATTGGAAATCCACATATAAGGGAAAAAGCACTAAAAACAAGAGGTAGGTGAAAGCAAGAATCATGAGGATGGAAGAGGTGCCTTTGGCACTAGTAACATGCATGCAAGAGTCTTCTGTCAAGATGGATTGTCTGCGTGCCAGAAGGTTGGAAAATTTTTCGTGCAAGGATTGGACCCGGTGAAAAAAATTCACGCAAGGATTGGGCGCATAAGGAAAACACTGAAGTTGGGTTTGTTTGAAAAATGCAGCATTAAATATTGTCGTATAGTGGTAGGTAGCCTAGCCTTTAATGCATAAAATCAAGAAAATTTATAAATACAAGGATGGGTAGTTCATTATTTTACTTTGTGAAAACAAGGAGAATGATTTTCTTTCAAGAGCTAGGGTTTGAGAGCTAACTCGTGCAAAGGAAAATCTCAAAAACTCACGTGCAATCAGTCTGTTAGATCTACAAACTAGAGCAGAAGTGATTCATGGGTGTGAGGAACATTGTGAAAGAGCGCTATGATCAAAGGAAGAAAATCAGAGATTAGGTTTGTGCTCTAGGGCATGGAGCGCATGAAGAAAACTCTTAGACAACTTGAAAGTAACCAGGGAATGAAAGCAAAGGGTAAAATGATGGCCACAAAACCAATTGATAAGCCTATAGTACAATCCAAGAAGGGAAAGGGTAAGGGAAAAGGAAAGAAGAAAGAAGAAGAAATCCCCTTGGATACCAATGAGGAATGGTACTCAGAGATGTAATACCTAGATGGGGTTTTGCTAGGGAAAGAGTGGGAGTCCCACATAAGACAGATGACCATGATCGATTACAATCACCGGTCAAGTATAATTACAAAGTAAATGACACTAGAGCTGGTACACCCCATAAACAAATGAACACCTGATGGGAAGCCAATCTACAAAGTGATGTAGTCAAGGTGAAAATGGAGAAGGCAGGGCTTCTCCAGCTTTATGAGCTGCCATACTTTGGGAATCCTGAGTGCCTGTACCAATGGTTAATGACACATGTACATGAAGATTTCTTTTGCTTCGCAGGGCACAAAATGTGCATAACTCCCTAGTTAATCTCACACTTTACATGCCTAAGCTATAAAGGGGACACGATCATAGATGACCTCCAGAGATAAGGAGGTAATTAAAGAAACCATTACATCCCAGGATTATAAGAAGGGATCAAGGTACTATGACGTCACGGATATCAGTGATCTGGTGATGAAAATGGCCACACACCTCATTTCCAAGTTAAATGGACAAGAGAGGTGGACCCAGGTGAGCAAGCCCTAGTTGAATGTCTGTAGGAAGGTCACAGAGGGCACCGTATACAATATCTCCTAGTACATAGCAGACGAGATCATAAGCAAAGTGTGGAGAACGGAGGAAAGATATTATTTGGGAACATTCTATTAACCATTGTGTTCTCAAAGATCGGGGTGCCAGATGCATCTGATAAGTTCATATGGGAGTACCCCGATGAAGACCCTTCACCCGCAGATAGGTTCTAGAAGTATACTTGTGAGTCAATGATAGGGGTGCATAAGGCGTGCTTGGATAAATAGTATATACACCTCAGGAACACATTCGGGGTAGAATGGTAGATCTGGGAACAACTCCCCATGGTGACTGAAGGAGAAGCTGAGTTCGTGGTATACCAATACTTCTGCATTGGCAGATTCATCTTGGTGGATGCGGTTAGCTGAGTCCTTGGTGTAAACTCCCCTTCTCATTTACTGCCCAATTTTTCTAGGTAGGAGTGAATAGGTATAAGGAGTCAAAGAAATTAAAACTTGACCTATCCACCCTTGAAAGTGAACACAAAGAAATGAGAAAGAAGCTGGTCTACCTGGGAAGTGTGTGTACGTTAAAAGGTACGTGTTGCAGGATGTGCACATCGTAAGGCCGTTGACCTTACCCATTGCTAAGAGTGCTACTGCTAGAATCTACCTACACATAAGGCCAAAGTTTGAGAAGGATGCATATGTAGAGAATGAAATATCCATCCCAAATGACCCCATGGGAAGGAAGAAGACAACGCCAAAGCATAAGGAGAAAGAAGGAGAAGAGGAAGAACAAAGAGCGGTGGAGAGGTAGAATGTAGATACTACAGGGCCAAGTGCCTACATCTAGAAGAAGAGGAGAACAGTGGTTAGGGATAAGACCCCAAAACCTGTGAAGCCACCATCCCCTGAAGAACCTTCAGATGAAGAAAAGATAGCATCCTCGACCCCAAAATTTTCGGCAAGGGAAGAAGAACAAGGAACAGAGGAAGAAGAAGTCAGAAGATATAGACAACCCGAACGCCTATCTAGGCAAAAAGTATGATGATGGAGGGGAAGAGTTGGAGGCAGATCAAGAGCCAATTGATGTCCATGACTCGGAGGGAGAGGAAGCAGAGGATACAAATGATGCCTTCATCTTTTTAAGGAGGAAGGGAGCCCAAAGGGAGGAAGGCACACAGAGTGAAGAGAGGAGCGAAGGGGCTAGTACCAAGGAGCCATATATGCCCAAACCCACCTAGGAGGAGGTGGATGAGAAGGTAACAAGGGAGGTAGAGAAGATAATCAATACCCTGGTCAAAGAGGAGTTGGAGCGCAACGTGGAGTTAGTGCTCGAAAATTCAAAGAAGAGCAGAGGGAGAAGAGTGTGGGTAGCACAAAAGGCCCAACTCTTTCGGTAACTATTCCCAAGGGCATGTGCATGGGAAGTAAATGTGTGAAAGGGGGAAGAATAACGATGGGTTACATTGATGACCCCAACAAAGTTTTATGTATGCATTTCCAAAGTACCGTGCCCACTAAGGAGCTCACCGCCATGGAATCCTTTGACCTTGAGGGTGGATACCGTGAACGAGGAAGATGCTATCATGGGAATTCGACTCCCACCTCGATGAGCTTGAGTTTAAGATTAACCAAGGAGTGGTATTAAAGCTGTCTAAAGGAAAGGGGGACAACCCCATTGTAAACATGCAAAAACTATCGGATGAGAAAGTGTGTAACATGCTCAAAAAATTCTCCATGGAAATCAAGGCTAGGCTCTTTGGTAGGAATGACAGGGTTAGAGTCTTGGAGGACCTATTGGAGAAGAGGAAGGAAGAAGTAGTGAAGCTAATGAAGGATCTCAACCTTGAGAAATTAATCAACGCTTAACTACAGAGGGAGCTTCAGGAGGAAAAGGCCAGGGTACACAAAGTTTCCAAGAAGGTGGAGCTCATCTCCCAAGTTATTATCATGAAGCACTCAAACCTTAACCCTCCCGTGTAAAAGTATAGATCCTCCTTGGAGTGCCTAGAGGACTTGACTCGGATCCTCACCATGGAAAGGAATCCTTTGGCATTGGAGTCGGCAGAGGAGGTCGCTGCGCACGTGGAGAAGGAAGATAAGTTGAAGGTCATCGCGCTTGTGGCTAATTACAACAAGGTGCTTTCCGATGTAAGAATAGCTGCACAAACCGTGGGGTCACTTATGACCATTGTACGGATCAAGACAAAGTGATAAGCATACTACTTGCCAATGATGAGGCTGAGCTAAAGGAATTCAGAGAAAAGAATAAGGGCAATAGAGCCAAGTGAGAAAGGATCATAGCCAAAGTGGAAAAGAAATCCGAAGCCATTGAGAACCGGCGAGTCTCAATCAAAACCCAGCTAAAAGAGCTCTACAAGGTCATCACGAGGAAGATGGATGCCTGGAAGATCACGCTAAAGAACTAGAGACTGTGGTGGAAACCATTACCACACAAGGGGAAGGGTTAACCTTCGATGAGGTGAGCACCTTGGTTGGTGACATCTACACTAAAGCACAAGAGGAAGTCAATGCTTGGAGTACACTGGAGGCTGACCTATAGCAAAAATTTCCCCTTCTTCTTCTTTAGGAAATTTTCCCCTATTCTCTCTCCCCATTTCTTTATTCTTTCCCCCATTCTTTTCCAAGGCAAGGCCTTGCATTATTTTTGTACTGCATTCTTTGAGAAGGTTCCCAAGGGCAGAGAACAGGTGAAGTGTGGGGTAATGTTGGGCCCCTATTATAGCTTCCAAATCTTAAGGGTGCGTAGGCACGCATGGTCGAGAGGAAGCACGCAAGTTAAGGCACGCAAGGTAGTATTCAAAAGGCTTCTTGGAGAATCTAGGGCACGCACACCGCATGAAGAACAATTCGGGACCTAGCCACTTTTGGTCTTTGGGACGAACACATGAAGAATGTATTCCATTTGGATAAGGTTCTAGCTTTGGCAATAGGGTGTCCTAGAGGGAATATACCTTGTGATAGAAAGATCCAAAAGTTAATCATGACATGGAGAGGCATGCACCTGGGGTGACCCACACCTTGACACTTGGGGCTAGATTTGAGGCTGCAGAGGAGTTTGTTAGAGCTCAGATGCCTATTTATATGTGCACCCTTGGCAAAGAATAGAGACAAAAGTGAGGTAGTGGAGCTCTGCAGAATTACTGCAAGAACTATGAGATGAAAATGGGTAAAAGATTCTAGTAAGGATGTAATGGGGAATGAAATTTTTGTTTCGTGAGAATACATGTATGAATCTAGACATGGTGCATGACTATGGTTTGCCCCTCTATGATACTTTGTAGCAAGACTATGAATAAATATGATAAGGTTACCATCATGTTTACATTAAGATCTCCTTCTGTATTATCTACATGTTTTTACTCTACTTTTGATCTTGTATAATCATGGACCTTACTTGAATGATTTAGTATATTTTGGATTTACAAACTCTTATTTCTATTATTTTTGTTGCACGCTTTGTTTCTATTATGACTGAAGGGGTGTAGAAGCCATCTTGAGCTCTATAGCTCTTCATGTCTGTTAAATCACTAAGTCAGAATCATGAACTATGCCTTCCACTAGACTCACATAAAAGAGAGACTTGGCTCCCTCTCACGTGCCTCGGGTGAGCGCCCAGTGCCCACTAGGTGATAGGTCGGCACACATGAGGTTCCCTTGTTCTTATTGGGTGCAAAAGTGACTACACCCCACACTAAAAATATGTGTACTCCTCTGTGCATAAACATTCTTCATATAGTAATTAGCTTCAGGCGCGCAAGCACACTTATTACACAAACAACAACTAAATTGATAAAGCATAGTGACAATGAAGGAAATACTAAATTCAAAACCTAAACTAAATGGTAACTCTGTCTTATTACAAACACCAAGAAGACTTTTTTATAGTAGGGCTTCAGCCTACTCCCGTTAAAGTAACCAGGTAGCCGTGTTCCATCAAGTGCTTCTAACTGGAAAGCACTTGATTCAAGTATAGAAGTGATAACATACGGCCCCAACCAATGTAATTTGATCTTTCCTAGATTGTGCAAGAACTTTAAGTCGTAAAGAAATACCATTTATCTAATCTCAAACTTCTTATCCCTTATGTTTTTGTCATGCCATGCCTTCTGCCTAGCCTTTCCTACTTCTGACTCCATCGTGCTATGGCTTGGCACTCATCCAGCTAAATCATCTTTGCAATACATTCTTCTAAAGCCTGTTCATTAGCTAGACCTCTAGTGCACGCAATGCACAAAGAAGGTAACATAAATTCTATAGGAAGAACAACTTTCACACCAAACACCAACTGAAATGGTGTGGCTTTGTTCAATCTCTTGTAAGTTGTTCTATATGCCCAAAGAACAGCTAACACTTTGTCATCCCAATCCTTTCTTCCAACATCACATATTTTTGTCAAAGTTTGGCCCAAAATTTTGTTGAAAGCCTCAATAGTTCCATTTTCTTGAGGATGGTAAGGTGTAGTTTTATGGTGTGCAACCATAAACTCATCTAATAGGATCCTGATTATCTCATTCAAAAATTGTGTACCTCTATCACTTGTTAAGATTAATGGACATCCATATCATGTAAGAACATTATCCCATAGAAATATAGTTGTTATAGCTATTGTATAGTCTTTCCTAGGTGTTGTTTCTGCCCAACATGTAAGATAATTTGTGCAAGTAATGATATAGAGCAATCCAATCCTACGTGCGGTTGGTGAAATAGGTCCTACAAATTCAATGGCCCATTTATCAAATGGTTCGGCACTAATAATCGGTCTCAAAGGAATCTCATCTCTTTTCCCTAGTTTACCTAGGTGCTGACAATGATCACACATCTTAAAATATTCTTTATAGTCTTTATGTAGTGTCTCCCACCATAATCCAGCAATTAGGATCTTTTGAGAAGTCGCATCACCTGCATAATGGCCTCCTGCAATACCACCATGAGCCTCTTCCATGATATCCTTATGCTCATGCTCTAACACACAATGACATAATACTTCATCTCTACCTAGCTTGTAAAGGTCATCACTGATTAACATAAATGGTGCCACACATATACCAAGCTGCTTCCTTTCTAAATATTTCATTCATTCTGGTGCCATACTTGTTTGTAGAAATACAACAATGCCTTCTAATTCCATGTGCGTGCATTGTAACTTATATAACTATGCATCTAGAATTGTTTCTTTAATTTTTGTGCATCCTCTCCTAAATTGATTCTAGATAAATACTCGGTCTAGAATTAATTTTCCTAGCTTCACTTTGTGAAGTCAAATTCTTTAAATAGGAGCACCCATATGCATATGCACCCCTATAATATGGGCTTGTTTACCAAGTACTTCAATGCCATATGATCTATATAAAACACAAATGGTGTTGATAACAAGTACTATCGAAACTTGTACAATGCATAGATCATTGACAAAGCTTTGCACTCTGTAGTTGTATAATTCCTTTTAGCAGGAGTCAGCTTCCTACTAGTAAAACAGATTGGATGATCATTAATACCTTCACCAGGTTAAGCCAACACAATGCCAATGGCCATACTAGAAGCGTCCACATGCACATGAAATGGTTTTTATCCCATGAGGGAAAGCACAAAATGGGCATAATAGTAAGTTTCTCTTTTAATACCTCAAATGTGCATTCTTCATGCGGTTCTCCCAATAAAATGTACCTTTCCCTTTCAGCAATTATTCCAAGGGTGCAACAATTTTAGCATACCCTTTTATGAAATTTCTTTAATATCCCATATGACCTAAAAATCCGTGCACCTCACTTTGAATAGTACGTGCTTCTAAACCTAAAATGACTACAACCTTGGTTGGATCAACTAGCAAACCTTCCTTGAAGATTATATATCCTAACAGTATCCCAAATGGTGTAGAAAATATGCATTTATTGATGTTCAAAGAGACACTCAATTTTCTGCATCATTCAAACATTAAGCGTAGATTGTCACAGTGATCTTTCACAAGCCCATATATTGTCCAATCATCTAGATAGACCTGTAAGAAGTTGTGAATAAAATATTTGAACGCCTGAACAACTATGCATGAAAATACAAAAGACACTTTTTTAAATCCAAAGGGCATCATAGTATAGGCAAGGCTACCCCATTTAGTAGTGAATTTTTCTTTTCTTAATCCTCCCGAGTGATCCTAACTTGATGATACCGGAAAATCCATCGTGAAAGAATATATTTTGTGCCTTATAACTCTTTCTATTATTTCCTCAAGTGAATGGAATAGGGAATGGATCTATGATGTATGTAGCATTCAACTCCCTATAGTCCACACATATCCTAATCTATCCAACCTTCTTGATACTGATCACCATTGGGCTAACCCATTTTGACTCATCAAGGGCTTGATAATTCCAGATTTCAGCATTTTATCAATTTCTTCTTTCACCTTTTCACACAAATTAGGATTCATTCTATAAGGTTTCTTCCTAAGCGGCCATACACCATCCTTAATTTTGATCTTCATTTCCCCAAGTGATTCATGCACACATTTCAGTTCATGATATCCTAGAGGGAATAAGTCCTGATAATCCCTGAGTAACCCAATGATCTTTACTACCTCGATTCGACCGGTAGTCTCCAATTATGGCCTCTTTAGGCTCAGCCTCCGAACCTATATTTACCTTACGTGTATTTATGGTTTCATGGTAGGTGTGTGTATCCTTGTTTGTACTTTCCAAGACCTTATGTACCCCATGTGAATGTTCAATATCCAGGTTCACAACTTCCTCATCATCCACGATGTTGACCATCTTTCCTTTCTCTTTCTCAAGGAAAGTGTACTCAAGTAGTGTGGAGTCTATTTCCTTGTCCTTTTCAAAACATGCTCCAAAATATGTCTCACTAAATAGTTCTGAATATGCTCTTATGATTTTACACTATCTCCCATAGTTAAGCACTTGACAAATATTAATGCCTCTGCTATAAGAGGTTTAGTCGAGAAGTAGTCAAATGTATGGATTATACATGTAGCCAAATCTTGTCAGTTCCTGATTTCTCTATGTAGTTCTGCATATATATACCAAGCGCATGCGCATCCTTGGAGTGTGGAATACAATCTATGCACCTAGAGTGAAGGTGGTAATGCTTCCTATCCTGCTATCTAAATTCTCTCACACTGCTAAATGAGATGCTGAATAGGTCGGTCACCATGATAAGTGTAGATTTGCGTAGGTGCATTGTTCCTTATAAACCTGGTAGACAAATCTATTCCAATATCTTCCCATTTTATAAGATTATCTTTGTGGACTATCCACTAGTGTGCTACTATCCTATGAATTTTATATCTTGACATATCCTTCCTTGAATGGATCTACCCACTACATTTCCATGGCCTTCAGAAAGGTAGAAAGATCTTTTATCCCTGTATACCAAGATACTATGCTTCCTATCTGTCAAATTGAGTGAGATCTATTCTTGCATGTAACCATGATTTTCACCTCATGCCCTACCAATTCATATGTACCATGAGCCCAATTATCACAAGCAATACTCATAGTATCACTAATAGAATGAGAATCCTCCCACTGTAGGATGCCTTCTTTTGATGGCTCATTGACCTCTAGGTCCTGAATAGCGCGTACATAGACTTTGTTTAAGTCCTCCTCACTTAAAGGCTCAACATAGGGTGTAGAATTCCCATCTGTTAAGGGTATCACAACCCTTTCCTCCTTGTTTTCAAAGCTGATATATCCCTTATTGAATCTCAAGTCAACATTATTTGCATAACACCAAGGGCATCCAAGCAAGGTTAGAAAATTGTCTACTTCTACAAGTGCTAATACCTCAAAATCCCCAGTGAACTTGGCCCCTTATATAGTTATAGATGCATCTTTCAACACTCTATATGAGTGGCCTTAGTCTAGTTTTCCATGAATAACACATTAGATGATGGCTGCAATGGAGGTCTCCCCATTTGTACCCATGCATCTAATGTCAACACATTTACTTCCATGCACCTGTATCGATCAATATGTTGCTCAAAAGCCACCCATCAACAATAGTATTCAGAGTAATCTCTTTATCATAGTTAATGCTATCAGGGGGAAGATTTGCATGCAGAATATGTCCTTTGGTCTCAAGACTTACACGTGGAGTGTTCCCTTTTAACCAAATTCCTAACAGTGGAATAATGTTCTCTGGCGCAACATCTTGCACACCTCCCACGAGATCATTAAAATCAGTTTGAAGCTGTCTCTCGAGGATTTTTATGCTCCTTTAGGTATTATATCTCACCCTAAAGATTCCTAAGAACTTCCATGGTGTCCTGGTAAACTTCCTTCTGATGAGCAGGATCTGGGTACCTCGCATGCAAAACCTCCTCCTTGGTAATCATAGGCTTTTGGTGTAATTCCTCTCATGTGTGTGCAGCTTCAGTGCATGTAGTGATCTTTACTATTAATGCCTCAGGTCCTTCTGTTATCTTGGGCATCCATTGGTCTTCTACCATGCACTAGATTCTAACCATCCTAGCACCTTTTTTTCTTGCTTATGCTGCTTACTCAGATGCTCATATAGGTTTGGGCACTCTTCATAGCTATGGTTCTTCCCACAGAAAGAACATGCATTATTCTGAGGACATTCATGCCTGTAGTGGTCAAGAGATCCACACATATAACATGTTCCACGAGGGAACTCTCCTCTTCCTCCACCTCAGCCTCGTCCTCCATATCCACCATGATATCCATGTCCTCTTCCACGACCTCCTTCAAAATGCCCCTCATTCTTGTCATAGCATGTTTGATTATGATCCCAATCCTGGTGCTCATTCCTACCCTTAGAATTATCTTTTATACTTGTTTTTGTACTCCAATGTCTATAGCATCCCAGATATGACCAATCAACTAACAATCCTCTAGTATCATGGGTCGTGGACCTACAAATCTTGTAAAATAAAAATAAATTCTTCCTTATTGTGTGATGTAACAAAGGATAGTGACTCGCATCATTATTCAAATGAAAAATCTCATAGTCTAGTAATAATGAACTGATTACGTGAGAGAAACTATCCTTGGTGTGACCTTCCACTTCACAATCAGTATACAAATTCTGAGCACGTTTCATGGGTTGAATTTTTTTATAGCTTCTCTAACTACTTATCCATAGTTGTGATCTTTGCCTCTAGAAATGGGCTAATGCCAGTGTCAATGCTCCCAACTACCTCAAAGCATGTAAAGTTGCTTCCGGTGCTTTACACAGATCGTGTATGTCTTAGATGACAGTACCTTCCTAAAAGGTGTAATCAATCCTCCAACGAACCATTGTGCATGATGGCTAGCATGGATATCATAAGACAACTTAGAGAGAACTATCTTAAAACAAACATCATACTCATGTACACTCTCAGTAGTTCCTTGCTTGATATCTTTGAGCACACTTATACTCTTTTGCTCAAACTTAGGGATATGGAACTCTTTCAAGAAATCATCCTCGGTCTTTGCATAATCCATGCAAGTTTGATCGGGGTAAAAATTCCTATACCCACTATGTGCATGACCCTATAATGTAGTAGTGAATTGACTTGCCTTTCATTCAACATCTATGATTCCTTTAGTGCATCACAAGTTTTCACACATATGCACATGTTCGACAACATCCTCTATGCCTCTATACTCAGGAGACAAAGAGACATCTCCATATAAATATTATTTGGTTGATGCGTACCTTGACCACCTAATCGAGAACCTCCCGGGTTCCTCACCTCTAGAACCACCAGATCCACCAGAACTAGAACCACCTATACCTCCTAATCCACCACCTATAGTTAGAATAGGGCCTGTAGATGTACTTCCCTATGCTCCAATAGTAGTACTATATAGAACCCCTACAGTCTGTGAAGCAGTTCCACTTCTAGAGGTGAGTCCAGATTCTGCGTGCTCACATTCTGTGTGGATGATGTGCCTAAGAATGCTCCTCCAAATGACATTGAAGCCATCTGTCCTGCCATTGATGTACTTGATCCCTAACTTACTCCTACTTTCCTACTTCCCAAGTTAGTTTGTTGGTTACTTTTTGTACTAGATACTGAAAAACCAAGTGTAAAAGCTAGGTCACTAGGTGGATTAAGATGCACACCTACGGCCTAAGTATTCTCTGATGTCACACTTCCATGTGAAGCTGAGAAGGGATATCTATCATTCTTTCCAAGATGGGGGAGTTCCTGATGCTCTAGCTCCACGTCTTCTAAGTGAGCTATAAATCATTCATGACCCATCTCTCTCCTCAATGCCATACTTATTACAATAGAACACTACTTCTCTATTTCCATCTCGCACGCCTCATTATACTTAAGTCACCGCTCCTCTCTTTACTTTTGTGCCATTAGGTCTACCATCTTAATACCAAACTGTTCCTACCTTCACGTGTGGTGAAGTTTAGCTAGCCATCGGTTTACTCTCCAGGTTCAAGGTTACCATTAATATTTTGATCACCGGTGGAATGTGTGCAAATATGTTCCTCTTGGATACCAAAAAAACTAGAATTCAGCTACCTTTGGGCATGAATACGTAAAATTGAATATTCTAGAATATAACTATTTAGAACACCACAAAACCACGTATCCACCATGTGAGTCCAGATCAGATCAGCATCATAAAGGGCCTGAAATTCTTCTTATGTCTAGACAAGTGCGTGATACCTCTAATTCCATTGAGATGCATAAGCAATAAGCCACTCATATAGTTCTACTAGAAAGATAGTGAAAAATATCTCATATAAACTATCATACAGGTTATGTTCTACCCAAGTGCGTGCGTTAAACTCAGATCCACTACTAAACCACCATGCATACTCTTCCTCTAGATTGTGTATCCATTCCTCAATACTTGCTTTAGAGCTAACCAAAGACGTCTTCATCATGAACCATCCTAAAAACAACTGAAAAAGAGGTCTTGGAAATGAAACTAATGATGCAGCCTAGAATTTACAAGATAACACCCTAGTCACGTTGGCACATCACTCAACCTAGACTGAGCACTCACTCGAAGCACGCAAAGGTACCAAGTCCTCTTTAGGGTTTTTGTAACAAGATGTTAACATGATGAAGGAAGAAACATATAGATTCATAACTAATCCATCATTCTATAGTGCAAGCTACCCACAAATCTATGAAAGAACAAGCTTAAATAATAATCATCATTGAATTAATAACATGCACTACTCAATTACATAGAATGACACTTAGATTCAACCAATATCTTCCATCTATTAATAAATATAAAATCTTCTTACAATACTGTCAATCTATATCAAGGCGCATATGGATCTGATACACACATTCATACATCTAGAATCATACATACACCACTCTCTGTGATCTCTCTCTATTATACACCTAACATCATATAGATATAGGGTGGGTACTTTCCCTTCACCACTTAGCTACTCCAAAAATAGGTTGCATGCTATTGATAGCCACATGCCATTTACAATTATAGCCACACATGCAAGTGCACTATCTATAGTCCTCTTGTAGTTTGTCAATTCTATTCTTAGCTTGTCTCCATGCATAGACACTTTGAACCGATTCTCCAACTATAGAGAACGCATGGCACGTGTGTCTCTGCCTCATTGGCGTGTTCCACACGCCATCTCCTAAAAATAGATCTTCATGCTCAAAATCATCTATGTCCTAAAATTTGAACTTTCCTTTCATGCGTGGTCCTTCCTATCCTTCTGCACCTTTGATCCTGGCCTTCTTTCCTATGCGGAATCCTTGTGTGATCTTTTCCAAGTATTCTTTGATCAACACTATAGTCAACACAAATTCTTATACTTCCATACTTTTTAATGTTGATGACCATGGGGCTTACCCTTTTTGATCCCTCCACAACTTCAATGATGCCTGAAGTGATCATTTTTTCTATCTCCTCGTTGAATTTTATGTGAATATTTAGATTCATTTGATAAGGCCTCTTCTGGATTGGGTGCACACCCTCCTTTAACTTGATTTTCATTTCTCTCAAGGAGTGGTGAACACATTTAATCTCATGGTATCCATGTGGAAATAAGTCCTAAAACTCGCATAACAGGTCAATGATCTTCGAAACCTCCTTCTCTAACTAATAGTCTCCAATAGTGGCCTCCTTAGGTTCGGTTTCTAAAATGATGTTAACATTATTTATTTTGAGGGGCTTGTGGAAGGCATGTTCTTTCTCATCAGCACTATTAATAAATTCATGTGTACCTTCATATGGTTAACATTCAAACTCTCCATTTCTTCACCATCTATCACATAAACCATCTTTCCTTTCTCTTTCTCCATGCATGCACACTCAAGTTACACCTCTTCTGACTCTTCCTCATCAAAGCATGGTTCCAAGCCAAGTTCACCCAATAACTCCAGTATTTTATCTTCTGCCATGGCACTATCTCCCATCGTTAGGCACTTAACAACCTACAACACCCTATCCACCAATGGTTTAGTACTCCGATATTCGAAAGCTTGAAGGAGGTTAGCCATCAACTCCTACCAATTTCCTATTTGACAACGCATCTCGGAGTGAATATACCATGCATGTGCATAGCCTTGTAAGGTGGAATATAACTTATATACCCATAAATAAGGTGGCAAGGCCTTTGTGCCTTTCATCCATGATTTCTCACATTCTTGGACGTGAAATAAGGAGTGTTGCTTCCTATGGTAGTCTTGTATTGTAGTGGGTGCATTGCTTCGATAAACTAATAGATAATGTGAGTCGACTTTGCGCCACTCTAGAAGGCTATTGTGATGTTTCACCCACCAATGCACTTTGTGGTCCCAAGAAAGTTATAGTTGACATTCCCTCTTCTTTCAATGTCATTTTCCACTTATCCTCCATTTCTCGTAAGAATTCGTCAAGGTTGGCCCCTCCGGAGTAACTCATAAACTTTTTCCCTCCTAGGCACTTGGTGAGTGCACCATATTCAATCTTGTAACAGAGCCTCTTTTCACATGCCACAATAGTTGTATCACTTAGGGATTGGGTGTCTTCAAACTGAATAACTCCTTTTGTATGGTTAATCACCTTAGGGTCTCTAATAGAGTGCACATAGATCCTGTCAAGAGCTTTCTCTTCCACAGGCTTAATATAGGGTGTTGAATTTCTATTAGTTAAGGGCATGATGACCCAAAGTATTCCTTGTTCTAAAAGATTATGTACCCCTTATTGAAATGTATTTTAGAATTGTTCTTATAGCATGAGGGTGCCCAAGTAATGTTGTAAATTTGTCTTCCTCGACTAGCGAAAAGACTTGAAGTCTCTAGTGAACATTGCCCCTTGGAAAGTGATAAAATCATCCCTCAAGACACCAATAGGAATTTCATTTTCTTGTTAGCTATATAAATAACACTCAAAGATAGATGTAATCGAGACCTTCCCATTCGATACCATGTGTCTAGAGTGAGAACATTGACTTCGGATCCGTGTTAATCGGAATATTTCTTAGAAGCCATACATCCACAACAACATTTAGGGTAATCTCTGTATCATATTAAAGGATGTGGGGAGGAAGGTTGGCTTGTAGAACCTACATCTTGCACCCTCCTACAATGTGTATTACCTTCTCCCATAACCACTCTCCTAGTAAGGGAATGATATACTCTTGCCTCAAAAATTTCATACTTCTCTAACCTCATCTCAATCCTTCCGTGGAGCCTCAAAATTCTTCCTTTTCTCTAACTTTATTGACTTCTCTTTCAGGTATTATATCTCTCCTTGTAGGCTTCAAATCATATCCATGATTTCTTGATACACTTATTTCTTATTATTAGGGTCCAGATACTTTCCACGCACCACCTCTTCTCGAATAACTAGTGGTCCTTTCCTTAGTACTTCCCTGGCATGCATAGCCTCATCTTGCATCGTAACTACTATAGGATCTATTTCTAACCCACACACCACCCTTGGCATCCATTATGAATCGAAATTCCTCACACTTACCATCCCAATGCCTTTTTCATTTTAGTGTTCTTGGCTCATATGATCAAAAAGATCCAAGAACTCCTCATACTTATTCTTCTTCCCACAATAAGAGCATTGTAAAAGATAAGGGCATTCATTCTTATAGTGCCCTATAGATTCACCATTGTAATGAGTTCCACACAATAACTCAAATATTCCTCCCCCACAATTTCCATGACCATGAAATTAACCTTGGAAGCCTCTTCCACACTCCTCTCCATCTGCATACTGTCATAGTGATAACCATTGTCCTTTTAATTATTTGCAAGGATCTTATGGTGCACACCAATATCAATGGAATCATGTATGTAGTCAATAAATCTACAATCCTTGGTGTCATGAGTAGTAGAGGTACAAATTTTGAAATAAAAAGACACATTCTTATGGATTGCATGCTTTGCGCAGTAATGGGCATCTACTTGTATCATGATCTCCATGGGAAATTTCATAGTCCCCATTAGGGCTGGTACCAATCTCGGGGACAAATGTCCTTTGTATGCCCTTCTACCTTGAAATATGTGCACCATAGACCACTATGAGTCTTATGTTTTGATTTTTTAGATAGTTTCTCCAACTACTTTACCATTACTGACAATCGAGATTCAAGGAAGGGGTTAACACTTTGGTATCCATGCTTTTGATATCCTCAACACCGGGGCATCCTCTAAGGAATCATGCGGGTCTATGAAATTCTTGTGTGAAAGTGCTCTCCAAATTGGTGTTATCAATCCTCTAAAAATCTACTAAGAATGCGAGAGAAGAATGAATATCATAAGAAAACTTTGATAAGATATTCTTGAAATGCACATCATACTCCTACACACTCTCTACCATACCTTGTTGAATCTTCTTTAGTGCATTAATGATCTTCTATTTAAATTCAAGGATATGAAATTCAGCCAAGAAGGCATTCCACAATGTGGTTAATCAACCCTTTGTTTGATGGGTTCATACTTTTGGTACCAACTATGCATGTGTCCCTTGCAATGTTGTTGAAAACTAATTTTCCTTCTTCTCGGGGTAGTGATCCCCCTCATGCTCCATAGTAGCTCACATTTGTGTACTTACTTTAGAGGATCCTCAATACCTTTATAGTTTGGTAGGTTCAAAGACATAGAAAATTACTTGCTGAGGTAGTTGAGGTCCTTGTCCACCTGATCAAGAACCTTGATTTATAGTAGTGTTACCTCCACCACAAGATCCACTAGATCCACCACCTCATGTCCCTCCGACCCACCAGATCCACCATGTCCACCGAGGTCCTCTAACTCCTATACCACCAGAACCACCTCTTGTAGTTGGTAAAGGGCCTAGAGTGGTCGTGTCTAGTGTTTCCAACATCCCCTTGAACTACGCACCAATGGTTTGTGATATAAACACCGCTACCATATGTGTGTCATGTGCCACTTATAGATGTAATACCCGGTATTTTTATACCCACACTTTTCCAAAATTTCGTTCGGACAATATCCCTCCAAACACTAGGAATGATTGTGTAGCCATAGATGTACCAAATGATAAATTATATCTCTTAGGCATAGATTGGTCACTCCCACCAATACCGACTGGGTTGGTAATACTTATCTCTTTATTTTGAAGACTAAGTGTCAAGATTTGCTCACGGGTGGATTCAAATGCGTGCCAATGGCTCTTCTTTCTTTAAGGGACAAAATATCATCAAAATTTTAAGGGGTCTCTCTCCCATGCTTTCCAAGATGGGGTAGCATAGACTTCTTAGGCTCCATGTCCTCTATATGAACCTCAATTCCTTCCTACAACATCTACCCTATAACCTCAATTCCATAGATCCAGCGATCCTATAACCTCGCGTTGTCTAGCCAACTCCCTTTCACAAGCCTCATTATACTTGAGTCATCTCTCCTACCTCTCCTTTTCAGCCACAAGGTCTACCATCTTCCTCCACCCTAGCTTCCTTTCCCAATGCTTATAGAATCTTAGCTAGTCATAAGGAATGCTTTCAAAATTAGTTTAATGATCGGGATTTTTATGGTTAAAGGGATAACACACAAAAATGATCCTCTACGGTTCTATAAGAATTCAAACTCAACAACCTCGGACAATAATATGTAGAAATAGCATATTCCAGGGTATAATTGGTTAGCACTCTCTTCCACCAATGATCAACAACATGCATCCAATTCAAATTAGCATCCTGTGACCTCGATATTGCTCTTTGTTCTAAATGCAAGATCTATAGTACCACTTGATTTATATGCATATGCTAAAAGCCATTTATACAACTCCAATGGAAAAAGACAAAAAAGTTATCATATAGCTCATGTTACAAATGTTATTCTACCCATTTGCATGCATAAAAATTATGTCCAATACTAAATATTAGACCAAACTCATCCTCCATGTGCTTAAACCATGCTTTAACACTATCCAAGGTCAAACGTTCTATCATCACGCATCATTCTCACAACAACTTCAAAAAGAGGTCCCTACAATGGAACCAAGATTTATTCAATTTAATCCACCTACTAACATCTAACCCCATGCATGCTATCCTATCACCTAGTGGACCTTTGGGCACTCACCGAGGCATGCACAGTGTTGAACCCCTCATTTATGTGATCATTATGAGAAGATATTACCATTATTAGAGGATTAGATGCAAAAATTAAATGTTCATGCATTTGTTTTAAAATCATAGGATGAGTTTATCACATCTATATACCCATGCACTTAATAATAAGGAAAACATCTTGGCATGAAATATAAATAATATATTTGGCTTATAAGTATGAGGAAATAAAAATAGGTTTGCACCCATGAACTAGATGTTAAGAATAGAGCCATATATTAGTATTAATCATAGTTCAGTTACCACACTACATTCAAAAGTTTCGTATCGAGTGAACATATCAAGACAGATATCTAACCCATATATTAGAAATCCTAGCTATACTTTCCTTACTATAAAATTTTTATAGACCCATCCCTTGGACATGATAACATTCCTATAGTCCTCTAATGAGAACCCCGGCTTCTACGGCCTCCTAATATTTTTGTAGAACTTCCCTTTCATACTATATGTATTCCATCTATTCCTTCCTCTACCTCTCTTCTTTGCTTCTAAGCATTTCTTTATAGGATTAACACCCAACACCATGCCTTTTTTAGGAGTAGATTAGGTGCCAAGTGTCCATGTGGTCCTCAATGGTGTATGCTTATTATGTGCAAATCTCTCCACTTTCTATAATGATGTATTCTAGGAATATTCCCTATATGGAATATCCTTTTATGGGAGAGAAATCCCCTCGAAGCTTTTGGAGATAGCTCATCATGTGAAGGAAGAAGAAGAGATGTAGGTGTGCATCTTGACCCACATAGTGACCAGATCCTTACACTTAGTTTTATAGTTCTTGAGGAAAATTTTGTTCTAGTTGGGATTGGTCTTGGTATTCGTATGAAACCTAAGAGGTATAATTTTTCATTTAGTACATCTATGATTGCATAAACATTCCCTATGTTTGAAGGCTTATCATCGGCATATCATTTGGGAAAATTTTGGGTCCCTAAATTTTGGGTATCGTGTCTGAAAGTGGTGCGGGAAACACATTTGGGAGTGGTTTGACATCATATAATTTTGGCATGAAGTTTAGCGCAAAAGTGGGGACTTATGGTGTAACTACTTCAGGACCCTTACCTATTACGGGAGGAGGATCTGGTGGATCAAGAGGAATATGAGCTAATGAATCTAGTGGATCTAGTGGTGGAAGCAACATAAGAGGAATTTAAGGTCCTAGATCTAGTGTAAAAGGGCCTTAGACACCTCAGTAGGTATTTTATGAGATTTCGCTCCATTTACGAAATTACAAGGGTGTTCAGGATGTTGTAAAGTATGTCCTTAAATGTGAATTGCTATGACATGGTAAGTGAATCACTACCCAAGAGTGGAAAGAAAGTTAATTTGTAACTACATTACAAGGGCACGCACATAGCTAGTACCAAAATTATGACCCTTATTAGATGATGGTGGATTATCTTTGCGTTGCGGATGAATTCTTAGAAGATTTCCACATTCTTGAGTTCGAACATAAGAGCATCGGTATGTTGAAGGAAATCCAACAACGTTTTTGAGAGAGTGTTTGGGATTATGACACACATTTTAAGACTCTCCTACCAAAATTATCCTATGATATCCATCCATCCCAACATGCACAATGGTTCATTGGGGACATAATCATACCCTTCAGGTGATCACTTTCACCCAAAACTTTCAAAAATCCACATGAGGTGTTGTAGGTTGCTTTGCATGCTGAGGTCGTGGGGAGTGTTGACACTAGTGTGAGTCCATTTTTGGAATCTTATATTCCATCCATGGCTAAAAAAATTAAGAAGCTATCCGTGAATTCAGCCAATAAAACACGCAGTGGAATTTGGTGCACAAGTTGTGAAGTAGAGGGGCATAAGAAGCATATTTTCCCTCAAACATCGGTATATTCCATATCACTAGATTGTGAGATCTGTCATGAAGATCATGATCCTAGTAGATGTGTTTTGTTGTAGTACACCTTTGTGGAAGAATGTGTCATGTTATTATAATATTTTCTCATCCACTACTCATGATATGAAGGATTTCTGATTGATAGAACAAATCCATGACACCATTGATCTCAGTGTGTGTCGGATCATCATTGGGACTAGTTCTAAGGCAAAGGATTGTCGGTATGAATGGTACGTGGATGAAGGAGGTAGAGGAAGAGGTTTTTGTGGATTCTTCGGAGGTCATAACTCTCACGAGAAGAAGAGGTGACTTTCCCTGTCGGACCTATTATAATTATGGATCAACTGAACACTACAAGCATGAGTGCCTTGATTTTTTTTACGGTGATCATACTACGAGAATAAGCATAAGTAAGAATAATACTCGAAGTTGTATCACTAGATGAGAAAGAACTAGAAGAAGGAAAAGGGCATGGGGATGGTGAGTGTAAAGAGGATGGACCCATAATGGATGATGAGGGTAACACCTAACTCTAAGATAGAGCCTATTTTTTTCACTACACGCGTTGAGGCTACATTTTTCCAAGAGATACGAAACCAAAGGTCTCATAACACAAGAGAAGAAGTGTTACATGGGAAATATCTTGATCCTACCCACTAGAAGGAGGTGTACTAATAAACCATGGAGTTTATCAGGAGTTTTCAAGGATAAATCCATTATCTAAAGGATCAATTACTCAAGTTAGAGTAGAAGAAGAGCGTTGAGGTTCCTCAGCAGGATATGGATGAAGTTAGGGAAGTGTCTTTGGATGCTTTGCGACAAGAGAACATTATTTCTCTATTGGGAGAATTATTAAGAGAAAATGTACCGTTTCTTTGGAGGAGAGCATGAGAGACAAGTCCTACATGCTAACCTACCTCCTCACAACATTGATTATGATAAGGAGATCACATTGAATGTAGTTGTTGATGGGTGGCTCCTAAGTAATATATTTATTGAAAAAGGTGCGAAGGTAAATGTCCTTACTCTAGATACATGGAATCAAATGGGAATCCCCCATTGAAACCATATTTTAATGTTTTGTACATGACTAGTAGGAAAAAGGACTTGCCTCTCAAAGTGTTAATGGGTGCATCCATAACTAGTCATGGGGAAAATTTTACTAGATATTTTGAGGTTCTAGATCTTGTTAAGGATGATATTTTCCTAGGAATACTTAGGCACTCTTGGTGCTATGAAAACAATCTTGACCTTCATTTCAATAAGGGATACATTGGTTTTGAGAACAAGGATGAGCGAGTGATCATTTCTTGAATAATTGATAGTTATTGCCTTATGTTGAACCATTGGGTGAAGAAGACTTAAATAATATATATGTGCACGCCATCGGGGACCCAGAGTTCATTGAGCCATCAAAGGAAGGGATCACTTAGTGGGATGATGCATAGTCTATAAGTGACAATTGGGAGCATGGGACATACGAATTGGTTGGAAGGCATCTAAATGATACTGAGGCTTGAGTTATTAGAACATGCTCAGTGAGGCGCTTTGGAGGAAGGTAATTTCCATGGTACACTGGGGAGGGAAACCCTGATGTCTTTATATGTGAAATGGAGATCTAGTGGAAGTGTCAAGTGGAGAAAAGTAATATCCTTACCTATACATTGTGTGGAACAATGACATGATGGTGGGTGACCCATTGATACAATCTTTTAGAATGGCACGAAGTGAGAATCACACTCTCTGTAAGGTTTATTTGAAACAATGCACCTTCTCAAATTTTTGACTATCATGGGAAGAGATCTTCCTCATGCTATGTTCAGGAGTGTGAGAAGACTTGGATAGGAGGCTCAGAAGCCTTACCCCCTTCCCTATGGATGCATAAGTTTTATTCCACCTTGCAAGGTTTTGCACTTTTCTGGTACATCCATTCAGAGTTACATTGTCAAATGAGGAATCGACATAAGATGATAACATATATCATCCAAACTTGTAAGTACTAATCCCCTAAGAAATCGGTGAATGAGGAACTATAGATAGTCAAGTGCCTTACCTTGGGAGATTGTTCCATGGCCAAGGACCAAATTTTGGAGTTGATAGGAGAACTTAAGTTGGGGGCACACTTCATTGAAGAAGAAGTGGAAGAAGTACAAATTTAGTGCACCTGCATGGAGAAAGAAAAGGATAAGTTGGTGTACCCTGGTTGGATGGCGAGGAGATGGAAAATTTGGATGTTTAACATCTTTGTAGGTATGCGTGAAGTATTGGAAAATGCAGATGAGAAAGCAAAAGAGCACCATGACCATTTGAAAAAAATAAGTTAAACATTGGTACCAAAGTAGAGCCAAAAGAAGATGTTATTGGAGACTCTTTGGATAGACCAGAAGGTTTCAAAGATGGTTGAATTCTTGTGCAATTTCCAAGAATTATTCCCACGTGGGTACCATGAGTTAAAAGAGGTTCATTCTTCATTGGGAGAAATGTAGATCAAGTTGAAATAAGGTGTGTGCCCCATCAAGAAATGACCCTAGAAAATGAACCTTAATTTGAGCGTAAAGGTTAAGGAGGAAATTGACAAGATGATAGAGTCTGGAATTATTGAGGCTGTTAACAAATCTAAGTGCGTAAGACCCATAGTAATTAGTATAAAAAAGGATGGAAGAATAAGGATATGTGTAGACTATAGGGATCTCAATGCTGCATGTGTCATAGATCCTTTCCTAACCCCATTTATTGAAGAGATTTTGGAAGGTGTAGCTGGGCAAGAGATCTATTCTTTTATAGATGGATTCTCGGGTTATCACTAGGTGATAATTGTGAAGGAAGACCATGAGAAAAAAAAATTCACCACTGAATGGGGAAGTTTTGATTATACATTCATGCCTTTTGGATTGAAGAACACTTGTGTCGTGTTTTCATGCATTGTTGTGTAGGCCTTTCAAGACTTCACCCATAAATTTATGCAATTTTACCTGGATGACTAGATGGTGTATGGGTTAGTCAAATATCATTGTGATAATCTACGGTTGATGTTTGAGAGATGTAGGAAGTTGAGCATCTCCCTGAATATTAAGAAATGTGTTTTGTCACTCCTTTTGGCATGTTGTTGGGACACATTATTTGTAAAGAATACTTCTTTGGTAGACCCCACAAAATTTGTTGTTATAGTGGGATTGAAGGAGCCTAACAGTCAAATCATGGTGTACGGGTTCCTAGGACATACATGGTACTACAAGAAATTCATCAAGGGATATGCCCAAATTTCCATGCCCCTAGAAGAGTTATTAAAACATAAAAGTAAGTTCTATTGGGGAGAGGCACAATAGGTGGAATTTGACACATTGAAGGAGAAGCTTACCACCGCACCCATTTTTCACTTTCCCTCTTGGGATAAGCCATTTCATGTGCATGTTGATGCATCTAGTATGGTGATTGGAGCGGTCTTAGCACAACCTAGAGAGGGGATTTTTATCATCCCTTGTGTTTTGTGAGTAGGAAATTAACACAAGCTAAGAAAAATTACACCATGATAGAGTGCGAGGTGCTATCTATGATCTATGCACTGCAAAAAAGTTGGCAATAATTTTTGGCCACTCCATTTATCTTTTACATAGATCATATGGTGCTCAAGTACTTGGTGAAAAACCTATCTTGTAAGGGTGCATATGCCAATGGATTTTTTTATTTTAGGAGTTCAACTTTTTGGTCGTAGTAAAACTAGGTAAAAGCAATTTGGGACCTGACCATCTATCATGGATTAACTTAGGAAAGGATGTACAAAGCATCAAGGACACGATGCTAGATGCATAATTTTTATATTTCAGCATACACCCTCTAACTTAGAAGATATTTTTGTTTTCCTCTGATTTGTGTGATGCCAAAAGGGATGAAGGCCTTGGAGAAAAAATAGTTGGCTATATAATCTACACCCTATATGTTGATCAGAGGAGACTGTATAATCTAGGCCAACATGAGATTTTGCGTCAATGTGTACTATGGCATGAATGTGTTGCAATCATGGAGGAATCTCATGGTGGCATTACAGGAGGTCACTATGTAGGAAATGCTACTGCATGCAAGATCTTATTGGCATGCCTTCAGTTGGAAATAGTTTACAAGGATTGTAATGAATATAACAAGTCATGTTATCATTGTTACTGCCTTGGTAAACCAGGATGAAGAGATGAAATGCCATAAGGACCTATTATTCTTTGCAGAGTTGTTTGAAAAATGGGAAATTGACTTTGTGGGCCCTATTTCCCCAACCATGCATAGGAAAGTTTTTCTTTATATTATCACTTACACATATTATTTTACAAGGTGGAAAGAAGCATCACCTATAAAGGATTACATGGCAGCTACAATAACTAGGTTCTTATGGGAGAATACAATCAGTAGGTATGTATGTCCATTGAGCTTAACGAGTGATAAGGGCACACATTTATTAAATGATATTGTTTGAATATTATTTTTAGAGTTCATGGTGGCCCATCACAAAACTACACCTTATCACCCTTAGGCTATTGAAATTGATAAGGCATTTAACAAGATATCAAGCCACATGTTAACAAAGATTTGTGATGTCGGAAGAAGAGACTAGGATGATAAAGTCTTTGTAGTGTTATGGGCATATAGAACAACTTATAAGTGATTGAACAAGGCCAAACCCTTTCAATTGGTGTTGGACATGGAGTTGGTTTTTCCTATGGAATTCATGTTGCCATCTTTACCTATTACATGTGTAAGAGGATTAGATGATGAACAAGCATTAGAGGAGTGCATTGATAAAATTATGGATTTGGATGAGATTTGTGCCATTTACAGATGGATTTAGAAGATGGAGAAAGCATGACAGAAGGCATGTCATGATTATCACATTAAAAATAAGAAGTTAGAGGATGGGCGAGATGGTCTTGTATTATGATTCTAATTTTCTGCACCACCTAGGGAAGTTTAAGGTGCATTGGTTAGGACCATATAATATCAAATATATACTTGATTCAGATGCTTTCTAGTTACAAGTGTATGATGGAACAATGTTTCCTTCTCACTTTAATGGGATAAGCTGAAGCCCTACTATAAATGAGTATTTTGTGTGTTTGTAAATAAGGTAGTATTTCCATGTAGCTTAGGATTTCCATTAATTTAATTTTATTTCTATGTGTTTCCTTCTGTTTCTCTTTTCCTTGTCTTTTCATTTTGTTGTGGACACATTTGTGCACTGGTAGCCAGTTAATTTTTAAAAGGGTTTTTATGCGTAGAGGACCACACATTTATTTAGTGTGGGTGGAAGGTGTCAAAGGAGAGTCTTTGTGAAGATTCTAGTAAGAAGAAAGTGTTGAAAATGACATATATTTGTGGCCCAAGTGGAGAAATCAAAAGCACATAAGGTTAGAATAGTGCACCGTAGCATAAGTGATTATGGGTGGAGATGGTGTCAAAAATATTGATAAAAACCACGTACAAGGATAAAATCATGGAGAAAAATGAGGTAGGCAGTGTCAATAACTAGGATGCAAATGAATATGGACTTTAGTGTTGGGAGCATGTGTAATTATCTATGTTCTATGTTCTATGTTCTATGTTTCACGTAGGATTGGGTGCCAATGAAAAGCATTGGAAAAAATGTGTGGAAGGATGGCGTTGGAAAAATCCAACTTTAATGTGGTTGTACATTGGTAGGTGGCATGGGAGTTTGTGTGGGAAAATAAAAAAGCTATAAATAGAAGGTCAAGGTGAGTTATTCTTTTTACCTTACGTTTGTTGTTGAAGAGATCTTATGAACTAGGGCATCCTTGTGAAAAGAAATTTGTGGATATTTGTGTGTAAAGTGGAAAGATTTAGTAGAGTTGTGAACCGAGTGGAAAGGGAGTACATGGGCATGAGCGGAGAAGTTTTTTGGTGGATTCCTATGGTTTTTATGTTGTCTTATGGAAGGAGATATTTTTAGGTTAGGGTTTATAGAGCTAGGGCACGGGTTTTGGAGGAATTTCATAGAGGAGTGAAGCTGAGGGTTTGAGAAAAGTTAAAGCAAGGAGAAAGGATGAACTTGTAATGATCGTGTGAGGAAAATTAAATCAAGAAAGGGATTGAATACTTCACCTAAGAAGGGAAAAGGAAAAGGTAAGGGAAAACTAGTCACATCAACTAGTTTCAATGATGAGTGGAACATAGATATGCAGTACCCCGATGGTGTGATATTGGGAATGGATTGGGTGTCTCACGTGCGGAAGATGGTTGTAAGTGATTAAAACCATAGGATGAGCACCACGAGAGAAGGAAATGTCATTGGAGTTAGTTTTTGATGCGAGAGAGGACATATGATGATAAGCTTGTTTATGATGACTCGGTGAAAACCACATTGGAGAAGGCTGGAATCTTGCAACTCTATGAGTTTCCATATTTTGGTAAACCCAATAGGTTGTACTAGTGGTTGATGTCACGCATAGATGATGGTTATTTTTGTTTCATAGGAATGAGAGTTTTCTTGACTACCCAGGTTGATTTATAATCAAACTCGACTTATATGCATGGAATAGTCGTTCGATGATGACTTGGGTGATAAGGATACAATCAAGGAGACACCCATAGAGTATGAGTATAAGAAGGGTTTGCAATACTTTGATATTAGAAAAATCACCAACCTAGTTATGAGGAAGTTCATGCTTTGAGGTTGAGTTCAAAGTATATAAAGACTTCTACATAGGTAGATTTACTTTGACAGATGGCTCAAAATCCTATGGTGTAAATTACCGTTTTCCTTGAGTGCAATATTTTCATAGTGTTGTCAACAGGTTCAAGGAGGATAAGAAAATTATATTTGATCTAAGTGAGGTAGAATAGGAGTACCACACGTGACGTAGAACATTGGTATACCCTAAGAAACACACATATATGGAGAATTATGTCTCCCATGACGTACGTATGGTGAAGCCCGTGTCAATACCTATTATAAGAAAAATGGTGGTAAGGGTGTATATACACCGAAGGCCCAAGTTTGAGAAGGGTGCATACATCAAGGATGATGTATCCATCCCAGAGGACCCTACCATGAAAAAAGGATGCATAGAGAAATGGAAGAGATAATAACAAGAAGGGCATTGAGCATGCATATTGTTCGGACCGTAGTAGTGTAGGAGTTAGGAAATGGTTTTAGTGCCTTCACAAGGAGGAAGAAATATCCCATTAAGGAGAAGTCACCTAAAAATTAATTATCCCTTGTGATAGAGGAGTCACTTATAAAGAAGAAGCATAAGGTGTAGTAGAGTTCATATTTTGAGAAGACGGAAATCATAAAGGATGATGACTCTAAGGAGAAGATTGAAGGAAATGATGAATGTAAGAGTCCCCCCTGTGCATGATATACATGAATCTAATGAAGAGAAAAATTATTATGAGGAATTCACTCATAATGTGGGAGGAAGTGAAGAAGAAGTGGGGAAGAATGCAAAAATTACCCCACTATTGGGTGGAGGACAATTTGAGGATATGGTGGAAAGGGAAGTGGCAGGAATCATTCATAACTTGATGGAGCAAGAAGTGGAGAACAATGCTAAGGAGGTATTGAAGGAAATAGAGGAAGTAGGGAAGGAGTATGGGAGCATGAGTTGAGATCCCAACTTAGCAGTGAGCTTCCCAATGGCAACACACACCGGTGGCAAGGGTGCAACATCGGTGTAAAGATACATGACATATATCAATGACCCTAAAAATTCATTCGCGTGTACTTACAGAGCACAATACCTATAGATCAACTCTTTTTTTGGTCATCGTTTGATAGTGGTAGCTTGTATAAGCGCACTAGGAAGATGTTGTCATGGACTTTTGAGTCTCATGTTAATGATCTCGAGTTCAAAGTTGACACGAGATGAAATAATAGAAAAAGAGAACCCAGTGAGGTGAATCCTTTTGTGGATACTCAGCAATTAACTGATGAACATGTCTATAACATGCTCAACAAGGTTTAAATTGAATTAGAGGCATAGTTATTTAGGAGGAATAACAAAATCAAATCCCTAGAGGATGAATTGGAGGAAAAGAATAAGGAGATAATAGAGAGAGACATGGAGATAAAAGGGAAGGAGTATATCATTGCACAACTAAAGGCTAAGTTAAGGGAAGAAAAGGCAAAGGTATAGGAAGATTACAAAAATATGGAGACTATCTCAGACCTCATCATTCGAGCATGCCTAGATTTGGACCCTCCTGAACAAAAGTATAAGTCAACTTTTATTTTACTGGAGGATGTGGTGCACTTGATCACAATGGAGAAGCAACCACTTGCGTTGGAGTAAGAAAAGGAAGTATTTGTGTGGAAATAGGTCAAGGATAAATCCAAGATTGAGGAAACCATAACTCAATATTATGAGATCCTTGCCTCAGTAAAAACCATAGCGCACATGGTAAAAGTTGTTTATGAGGCAGATATGTAAAAAATTGTGGGGATAAGGAAAAGGTGGCAGGTATATTGTTCATTACCCATGTGGCGGACATGAAATTGTTTTAAGAGAAGAACAAAGGTAACAGGGCATAAAAGGACAAAATATTTGTGGAGGTTGAGAAGAATTTGAGGTGATCGAAGGCCTAAGGGTCTCGATCAAAAATATAGTGAAAGAATTTTATCCCGGAGTTACACATAGGATGGATGTACTAAGAAACCTTAGCAAGCAGATGGAAAACATTGTTGATACACTCAAGGATAAGGGAAATGAGTTGTCATTTTATAAATTCATTGCATTAATAGGGGATTTGTTTGAGTAAGCATAGATTGAGATGGACACCTAGAGTAAGATTGAGGTAGGCTTGAATAAAGACTTACCAATTCTTCTTCAACAGTGATGAAATTATTTCATTATTTGGTGCAAGCGGGAAGCATATTATTATTTACCCCCATTATTTATTCTTTGTAGAAGATCGGGTTGTTTATGAGGATGGAAAACAATTTTAGCTTTGGGTGATGTTAGAGCCTAAAATTGACTAAGTCGAAGGTAGAGGAAGATCCCACATGCGTAAGGAATAAGAGGTAGATAAATGCTCAAGGAAAGGCACATGGGAGAAAAGGTTAGCACATGGAAGAAAGAAAGGGTTTGGGGACTTAGCCACATTTCTAAGGTGGCATCATAGGAAAAAAACATGAAGGCTCAAGTAGGTGTGATGAGTGGATAAGGTGTCAGCCTGGAGTCTTGGAGCTCAAGGAAAGAATATTCCATGAAGGGAATATTCTAAAGGAGGATCATTATAGTTAGTGGAGGATTTTACAAGCTGGCATAACACTCAATCATGGAGGACCACATTTCCACCTGGCATGCGATCTACTCATGGGTGAAACTATGGTGGTGAAGGAAGGATCTAGATTCTATTTAAAGGAGTGCTTGGGTCCAAAATAGAGAGAGGTTTGAGAGGCAATGAAGTGTTGTAAGAATGTTGTGGGTTGTGATGTTGGGATTTTTCATTTTTGTTCTAGGACGTTTCTCCTATTAGTGTTAGAGAGAAGCTAGGAAAGGATGATGTTATGCATGGATGCAGGTGTTTGGGTCTAAAACAAGAGCTGAGATGGAAGAATATAGCTAGGGTTCTATGCATTGAGTAATTTTGTATGGTTGAGATGTTACCCTTATTTTATATGATTTGATATGACCCTTTTTGATGTAATATGGCTACCATAAATGATTATAATACATATATGAAGCTCTGGTCCAAATATATGTGTTTATACACTAAAACCTAGTGTATTTTCATGTTATTATTGGTTTAGGTCTGATTATATTATGTTGTTGTGATGTTTATATTTATATCATAGTGAATTTGTGCTTAGAACTAGTTCCATTACCTCTATATTAGTTTACATGCATGTTTCTGTTCTCTAAACCATTCATCCATTAATGGTAAAGCATTCTCACAAGGCTCACATAAAGGAGGGACTCAACACCGGGTGCACCTCGGGTGAACACACAACTTATGTTGGGTGATACGATGATATGCTTGGGGTTAAAATAAATATTAGAGGGTAAGAGGTAAATGAGACTACACTCTACAAAGCCTCGATAAAAATATAAGTCCAAGTTGCACGGTGAAAACCTATTTGAGGTCTTTGGCCAACCAACAAATAAAAAATCAATGGAAAAAGAAGTTACCACGCTAAGGATGAAAATATCAATGAGACACCATTAGAAGAAGATCTCAACCTTCCTCCCGATCCTTTGCATATGGAGGATATGTCAAAAATACTAGCATAAGAAACTATTGATGATAATATAGTAATCTAAGAAGACCCAAATATAGTCAAGTTGGAAGCTTTACTTTTAACACATAAGAAAAAAACTTTCACTATGCTTCTCAAAGAATTTGTGGACATATTCGCATGGTCTTATGCAAATATTCCAAGCTTAGATCCATCATTGGTGGTGCAAAACTTGGTTGTGCATCCAGACATAAATCCCATTAAACGAAGCTACGAGAAAATGCATCCATGAGTGGCCCTTCTGGTCAAAGAAGAGTTAGAGAGACTATTAGTAATGTGGCTTTATTAGACCCATTGACTACTCAGAGTGGATATCAAACATAGTTCTAGTTCAAAAGAAACCTATTGGAATCAGAATCTACACTAACTTTTGAGACATCAATAAGGTATGTCCTAAAGATGATTTTCCTTTACCCAACATCGACATGATTTTCGATTCGACTTCAGTTACGAAATGTTGTCTCTTATGGATGGATTTTCTGGCTACAACAAAATCAAAATAGTAGAGGAGGATCAACATAAGACTTCCTTTACAACCCCTTGGGGAACATTTTGTTATTAGGTAATGTCATTCAGTATTAATAACATTAGCACAACTTATCAAAGGGAAAGGACCATAATATTCCATGATATACTTAATGAAATCATGAAGGACTATGTGGATGATATCCTAGGAAAATAAAAGACAAGATAAGACCATCCTGAGGTCTTGAGGTGCATTTTTAGCATCTCCGGGAATATAAAGTAAGGTTAAATCCAAAGAAGTGTGTTTTGGGTCATTGTCAGTGGCAAACTCTTGGGCTTTATCGTATCAAGATGAGGAATCATGGTATACCCTACCAAAGTGAATGCCATTATAAAAATGCCTCCTCCCATGAACATCAAACAATTGCATAGATTGCAAGGAAAAATACAATCAATCTACCAATTTATCTTAGAACTTCTTTGAAAAATGTCACTCCTTTACCCGTTTTCTTGAAAAATACATTTACTTCATTTGGGGACCAGAGAAATAGCAGGTTTTCCTTTCTTAAACAATACTTGGCAAATCCTCTAGACCTCATTCAAAAACTCTAAGTGAGCCACTTTTTTATACATCTCTGCAACCCAATTTTCTATTGACGCCTTAATTACTCAGTATGACCTAAGCCAGAAAGAAAAATTAGTGTACTATCTTATTCATACCCTAATTGTGTATGAGCTCAACTATCCCCAAATTGAAAAATCTTGTTTAGCCGTTGTTTTTACCTTCCAAAAACTTTGTCATTATCTTTTGAATACTAAAACCAAGCTTATATCCAAAGTTGACCCACTCAAGTATCTATTGTCAAAACCTGCCCTTACCGAGTAGGATGGCTAATTAGATCATCATACTCAGTGAATTTTACATTGAGTACATACACCAAAAGTTAGTAAAAGGATAGGTGCTCGTAGACAACCTGAAAGAGGAACTCTTACCCGGAAGCAGTGTGTTTGGACCTTCCAGATGCATCATTAATGTACATTAAAGAATCTCTCATAGGGCAAGTACACTTTGATATTTCCTTTACTTTCCATGGTTCGAGGAAGGCATAATGATAATCACTCCTACAGGAGACCCCATACCTCAAGATTTCCATCTTGGATTTCCATGCACAATTAACATTACAAAATATGAAGCACTCATTGTTAGGATGAAGCTGGCCATAAAATGGAATTTCCACCCCTTAAAGTTGTTGGAGATTCACAATTTATTATCAAGCAAGTCAACGATGAGTATAAAGTCAAAGATGAAAAACTCATCCCATATAAGAAGTTTGTGGAAACTCTAAAATAATATTTTGTGCACATCACCTTGAATAAATTCCAAGGGCATAAAATCGATCAACATATTCAATGGCAATAGTGGCTTATATGCTACGAATTCCACCAGAAAGAAATGATATGCTGTTGAAAATCTATGTCAACCTATATATGACATACTAGAATCATGCCTGGCATGTGAGGTCATTGGTCCCTTTTCCCCATGGTATGAGCCCATCTTTAACTACCTCCAAAGTAGTACCTTTCCTCCCAATATCACCCATTCCGAAAAACAAATCCTTATCCAAAAAATAGCATGTTATACCCTCCTTTGAGGCACCCTCTATCTTCATGGCTATGATGGGATTTTTTTGCATTGTTTAGACATAATAGAGAAAGTACAAACAATCAAGGAGGTACACAAAGGAGTGTGTAGAGCCCATATAAACGAGATGGTTTTAACAAAGAATTTGTTGAGGATAGGATATTACTGGCCTACCATGGAGACAATTTTTGTAATTATGTAAAGAAGTGTGTGTTATGCCAGAAATATAGGAACTTCATTTATGCACTGTCATAACCTCTGTAGCCAATCACAACACCATGGCCATTCTCTAAATGGGGATTAGAAATAATAGGGAAGCTCACCCCTACTTCATCCAATGGTCATACCCACATTATAATGGCCACAAAATATTTCACCAAGTGGGTGGAGGCTATTCCATTGACATATGTTACAGGTGCTCAAATATCAAAGTTCATCATGAACCACCTCATCTGCCATTATGGAATTCCTTCCACCATTGTCATAGACAATGGAAAATATTTCAAGAACAAGATGGTAAAATCTCTATGTCAGCACTTTCAAATATGATTAAAGTGGTCCACGCCATATTACCCTCAAGGTAATGGGCAAGCAAAAGCCACTAATAAAACACTTGTTCGAATCATGGAGAATATGGTGAGTAAAATATGTCACAATTGGCATTTGTAAATTCACCCAACCCTTTGGGTTTATAGGACCTCTATTCGCACCCCTACTAGTGTGACACCTTATTCCCTAGTGTTTGGAATGGAATCCATTATCCCCCTAGAAATAGAGCTCCCTTCCCTGAGAATATCTCTTAGGGATTATCTAGATAAAGATGAGGATTACAGAGTGGCTAGATTATAGAATTGGGAATCACGGATGAAAGGTGCATCTACACACTCAAACATATCAAATTGTATCGAATAGAGTGTCACGGAACTACAAAAAGAGAGTCATATCTTATCATTTCGAGGTCAAATATTTGGTGTTGAAGGAAAAGAAATTAAACACAAGTGTGGAAAGATAAAAGACAGGAAAGTTTGAATGTCATTGGTTAGGACCATATGTCATCATATCCATATTTAGGTAAAAACATACAAACTTTCCCATCCTGATGGATATGAGTTGTGAGAGCCCATGAACGCCATACACCTCAAGCGGTTCTTTTCTTAAACATGGCACAAAAATCATAAAACAAACAAAAAAGTAAAAAACTATGAAAAATACAAAAAAATGGAAAAAGGGTAAAGGAAAAGAGAAATAAGGTCATCCTAATGTGAAAACCACACGATTATAGCACTTTGGATAAGTCCCTCGATGAAAAATGGTTTCCGGTGCCTTGGGAAGATTCATTTTCATAAGCATATTACGTCTAGTGGGTACCTATACTTATCTAAGAGATAGTCACACACCTACATATGAGATTATTTGTGAGCCTATCTAGTCAAAGCCTTGATCCAGATAGTTCTCCTCTTGTAAATCGGTGAAGGGATTTCCTTTATATGTTCCCATCTAACGTTGGGGAAATTTTGCGTGTTAACCTTCTTGTGCATAACATGTAGCATCTATTCTTATATATTCCCATATAATGCTAGGGGCATCCACGTTTCTTGGTTTCCTGTACATAGCTTCGGAAAACCATTTGAAAATCACAAAAAACATTCAAATATGTTGAAAATCACAAAAACATTCAAATATGTTTAAAATCACAAAAACATTCAAATATGTTGAAAAATCCAAAACATTAGAAAACTAGAAAATTGTTTCACACAACTCCCAAAAACAATACAAAATAGGTTGAAAATAGTCTTACAAAAACATAGTAGTGGTTTACTTGCTTTGTTTTTTTTTCTTTCTTTCTTTCTTTGTGTGTACATTGTTTGTATAGTTTTACTTGCTTGTACATTTGTATCATGTGTTACTTAAAAAAGCTTCTCTTAGATTAGATTCATTTTTATTTGTACATATGGAGTGTGTTTTTGCATGCTTATGAGTAATTGTACATAGTTTGTTCATTAATTTGATTAATGTGTATGTTTGGTAGATTTATTAACATTTGTTTATGTTTGTTCCTTCATTACTTATACATTGTTTTTATGAGGGTATAGTCCCTTCAAAACTATGGATTGTTCTTTTTCTTGTTTATCTCGGCTTCGAGAATTTTTGTAACAAGGTATAGTCCCTTCAAAAATATTTACCCCTAATAAAAACATATTAATTTTAGTGAATCACTAACTTCTTAAGGATCGCTAACCCCTAAATTTAGTGAGGCAATAACCCCGGAAGGAGTACCAATCCATAGACTTAGGAAACACTAATTGGAATGGAGGCATCAACCCCTAGATGAATCAACACCAAATTAACCACCTAAATATGTTTTTCACCTTCAAAATATTTCTAAAACAAGAGATGAATACTTTTCTTTATCTCTTACTTCTTCTCTATTTCTCAAAACTACCTTCTAGGCTTCTTCACACAACAAGCTTCCTCACCAAGTTTATTATGTCATATAACCTTGAACATTATATGGTTATAACCTATTGGCTCTTCATGATATCCTATCTACCTTCTTATGATGGTATCTAATACCTTTACACCTCTACATACTACCATCTTACTCGCTTACATCTCTTACTTCATCAAAAACAAAATAAGTCTTCTTAACTTAGTTATATATGTGAATTAAGCATAATACCCATATAGCTCAGCCATCATAGGCAATATAACATAATAAAAAATGAAAAATTCATGAAAACATCAAATAAAATCAACACTAGGTTGGCAATAGAACCTTGTATACGCATTCCTCCATTAGGTCTTATGAAGACCTAAATTCCCAAAATTGCTCTTTCCCCAAACCTAAGTCCTCTTGGCCTATATGGATTTCACCAAACAACAAGGACCACTTAGACATGTTTTCTAAGTCCACTATATTCCTTCTATATACTTATTTAACTCTACACCATCATATCATATCATGAATCCACCCATTAGGACCTAGTCCTATTAGGTCTATGCACTCAGACAAACTAGTCTTCAAAGATGAACCTCGGACATCATCAAAACACCTTAACCATGCATGTATGTCACATGAATAAAAACCTCATGACCATAGGGTCATCACTAAATCCATCAAACATCCTTACTTAGACTATAACTTCCCAAGAACACCTTTCCAAATTTCACTCCCATCCACATCCAAATAGATGAGATATATTATATCACCCCCCCACCCCCATAAATAACATAAATAAGGTGCTTATCAGTCCATATAGATAGGGGTGATGAAAACGGATATTTGACCCCCCCCATAGCCATAGATAGTTCAGGGCTCCTCCCCCAGCTATATATCTAGAGTCTAGTAGGCCGTCGCCCTATCTCTGGGTATGATCCGAAGGACCCCCTGTAAACTGATAGGTGATATGGAGAGAGATTCACTTCTACCCGACCACCCATAGCTCTATAGGGATAGTCGTAAAAAAACAATCATTCCTCCTACCTTTCTCAATAGCTATATAAATAGTTCAGGGTAGGGTAGGGGCGGGGGAGGGGGAGTGCCGAGTCTATATAGCCGCCCCCTATATTATATTGAATAGGCCCCATATATTTAGTATAGAGGGGGTTGATTGCGACTCTCCATAGTAACCATCCTCACACCATGAAAACCACCAAGAATACATGACTATATAAAATATTTATATTCCCATTCAAGGTATTCTAATGCATGCACATGGTCCACACAAAACCCCTCATCACTCTTAGAGACCCAAACACCATGGTCAATAGACAACTATTGGTCTTATAGATAAAAATCTAGACCTTAATTTCTCTGTCCTAAACCTGACCAAATAGGTCAACATGTGACCTTCTTCTCATGACAAAAAACTAACCATAAGATATTCTTCAACAATTTATTCATGTCATATTATACATGTAAAACATCCTCATATTCATAGGGCACCTCAACTCAAATCTTATATTCACAAGACCATCTCTTCACCATAACCACTTCTGACTTCCATTACACCCTAAAATCCATTCTTCCTACAAAGTGACATCCACATACCCCATAAGGGATAGACCTTGTTCTGAAACCACCACATACATGAAGAATGATTCCATAATTCCCCTACCATCCATTTTAACACCTTGTCCAATAAAAACCTGAGAGAAAACATAACTTCTTCATAGACATGGATTTTACATGTGGGGTTCACTCACTATCATGACACCTCAATGCCACCTAGAGTTATTTGAGATATTATAATAGAGACTCCAATAACTAAACCAGGTCATCCATTCCATTTTGATCATGTTTGAACAAAATATTCACCATCACTATCTTACTAGGGTTTAAGAATGGTTTTATACTTTTTTACCTTCTTAACGATTGTTTATAAATCTTATCCCCTTAAACCAAAAACGAATGCCAGGAATTTTTATCTATGATGCTTCCCCATCTACCATGAAGATATTAATCTCCCATTCAGATATTTAAAATTCAATGAGTATTAAAAAGTCCTTCTCACTATATTTCACACTTTTAAGAGATGGATAAACCTAAACCAACTTTTATTGTTTCTTCCTTCAAATCGGGGCTTGCATGACGTTTTCCATGACTCTAGGGAACCTAATAAACCTTCACCAATTCTCATATTTTTACACTTAGCTGATAACTATATCATCTCACCTCATTAGGCTACCTAGGGATTAAGATAATGTCTAGTGGAGACCTAGAAAGTATCTTCAAAACTTGTATACATACTATGAGACACTCCTAAGAGTATTTATACTTTATAATCATGCCTCATAATGATCAAACATCTTTAAACACATGTGTTTATCCATCTCTCATCTACTTAGGCTCATCTTCCCTTGACTAGGATTCTTAAGGACTTGACTTATTTTCATGTTCTTCAATGGACACATGTACCTTGATACCTTCAAATCTCTCTGTCAAAGCAAGATTATATCACCATGACAACATGTCATCACTCCACGTGGTTTACACATCAACTTTTATTACATACTAAGTTTCATTCCTTACTTTCTTCATACTTATGTACAAACTCTCATGTTAATCTGATCATCCTTATGAACATACACATACAACACTATATTTCAATTACCTTTGTATTTAATGGCCTACTACATATGACAACACATACATGACTACTCTACTCAACACCTTCATCATTAGATTTTGACATCAATAACAACACAATGCCAACAATCTCCCCCATTTCAATTGATGTAAAACATTATTCAATATTATCCTTCTCCCCATTTTGACGTTAATGAAAAGGGGTATTCAAAAGCTACTATTTGATCTATAATGAAATTATGACACCAACTATACTTGATAGCTTGAAAAATAACAAATTTCGGATCATACCTTTATTATGTGGACAACTTGTACTCATCATGTGTCTTATGACTATTTTGATCACTATATTGACTCTTCTTCATCATAGGGATACAGATCCCCCTAGGTGACATGTATATGGAATCATTAGAATAATATGCTCCCCCTCACTCATGCATATATTCTTCTTATTTCATCACATTAGGGCTCGCCATTTGGTTGGAAACATCAACCAAACATTACAAATTCCATTTGACATCTTCATATCTATTTTGACTCTCTACAACATTAGAGAAACATAGATCCCCCTTAACAGATATGTGCCTTCAAAGAACTTACTTACCTTCCTTTTGAGCTTAGTATATGTCTGATTGACTCCCCCTAAGTATTTGACACCATTAACATGAGTACTATATACAAATACAAAATTTATTAACTTACCATTGATGAAAATGATATAAGCCTTCTCAAAATAATGTTAGAGAAATCCTCCTTTAATTTCAAGTACTTCACCAACTTTACACTCGAGACATGTGTATGAAAAATTAAACTAGAAAGCATTGATATACCTTTTACCCTTAGAAAAAAAAATCCAACATGATCTTACTAAGATCATACTCACCTCTTTGAGCCACATAAGGATAAAAAACTCTTCAAATGTCTACAACCAAGATATTGTTCCAAAGGGAACACTCCAAACCATCATACAAAATAATACTATGCATGCTCTACTCAAGTCAATCATCCTTATCATGACACCTAATTTTCATCTTTCACTATCAACCAAACTTGTTCCACACTATGTTCTAGTAATCACTTCAATTATATAAACTTACCTAACTCCTTATGAAAATAGAGATAATATACCATGCTCCTTGGATGTCAATCACTTATCACCTCATGTTAGGCATCAATGAAAAACTAATGAAAAATTTCTTACATGATATCATTATGTACAATACACCTAAATTCATTCTTCAAACTAGCTAACCTGGTATTTATGACCTTCAACATCACACCTACAAATCCATACTTCTCTTTGTCTCCTTCATGAGCCATTCAAAGGATATTTCTTTAGGGAGAAATATTTATACATTCATGACATGAAAAGAGGCATCTCTTCTTTGTTATTCCATGAGACTATAAATGGAATCTTCTTTTCATAATCACTATTCATCAAGATTATACTCACATGCTTCACTATCATAACTATCTCCTTCATGATTCATATAGAACTCCACCATGGCACACACCTCATTAAATTTTCAAAAATATATTTTCATGCATGATTCTCAATGACATATATCTGTCCATCTTGGTTCCTTAAGGATATTCCAACTAAGATACTTAAACATAATATTTAGACCTTCATGAACAAGGAACACCTCAAATTTCATGTTACTATATCTGAATAAACAACTTTTCATACCTATACTTACTAGTTTTCTATTATTTCATTATGCATGGCAAGAATTCAGACCTTATCACCTATGATATTTCTTTAGAACACTCTTAAGTGATCCTTTTGAGTACTTTTCTTATCATATTTCCAAGAACACACTTATAGCTCATGTAGGTCTTCATATCAACATAACTATATATGATATGTCGCTTTAAGAACATATTAGTCTAATAGACCAATCTTCACTTCATACGAAGAAACACAAACCTAAATTATGTATTAAGATACATTCCTAAGAATATTCATGCACCCATAATCTTATAAATGATCTATTATTATGCCGAGTTTTCAAAATATATTCTTAAATCTTGCAACTTCATGAATGACTAAATATAACAAGGTCATATAAACATAGTTTATACCATTACTGAGTCTTCAACATAATTTTGTATATCCTTCTTCAGCTTCTTCAAGACACCAACATGACTCCAAACCTAAAACACCTCTTTATTACTTCTCGTGGATGAATAATGCCTCTATGAAACCTAATAGAGATACTCCATGCATCTTAGCATACTTAAAACAACATGAATTCAAAATATTCCTTGATCTCTATGTCTTTCTAAGGAAACTTACACTCATGAGGTTGATAGACTGAATTTAGTATCCTTATGGTCTTTTGAGGAACTTTAGGCTTGATGTCTACTTTATCCTTCTTCTCCTCCTTTGTCTATATTACTATCAAACATACTTGACATTATTGAAACTCTTCATCTTTTGGATTTTGCACTACCATGAAAAACATTCCACCTTGACTTGTAGAATGATTAGGATTAGGCATGACTTTATCTTGTTCCTTCAGTCCATCTATAAGATCTAATCGATATGAATTGTTGATATTCTTCATTGTTTTAGGATCCTTTTTACCTTGATAGGATTAGACATCTTTTTGTTCTTGAATGTCTTTGGTTCATCCTCCTTATATTTTTCAACATATGTAGACAACAAGAGTTCTTGGCATTCCTTCATTTCTAACCCTTGTACAACCTTGGAAACTGATTCATCTAGATTCTTGGACTTAACGTGATCAGTCCTTACAAACATAGGTCTCCATAATTTTTATTTGCATTCAACAAACCTATGGAAAAATATATTTCATTTAAAACAACAATCATGAAACAACCTTCTTACATCTTTGATCTTCTTGTTTTGACTAGAGAACCTCTTAGCTTTGTTATGATGGAATCTTGTAATGTGTCATGTATCATGATAGTTGTATTACTCTCTTACCTATTGCACATTATAAATACTTCCATCATTCCATGAATTATCATTACAGTATCTTTCTCTATGAACAAACTAATTGCATGAAAAACAATACCTAGTGAATGAACTTACATACTTTGCACTTATTAAAGGTTGATTGCATTTTGAGGCATGATTTTCCTTATCCACATTTTGATATTATTTTTTGTGCCAATCTTTGAAACCTACATGTTCCTTTGAAATTTTGGCCACAAAAATCCATAGCTTTCCCATCTTTGTGTTTCTTAAGAGCACCTCAGGCCGTTAATATTGCTTTAGATAATCTCACTCGATACTAATTATTGGAATTACAACCACTAGTGGGTGAATCAATTTACATAAAAATTTAGTTCACTTATACATTAACATCCATAAACCAATCAATTTAACTTTATCCATTGTGAATCATCAAGATAACATAACCATCAAACACGTGCAAAAGGAATATAAGAACACATGAACACCATATTTAAGTGGGAAACCCTTATAGGGAAGAAAACTCATTGATCAAATAAATGGAAAACTATCTCGATAAAAAGATCAAGTTTAGTGAATCACCAAATCCATAAGGATCATCAACCCCTAAGTTTAGTGAGACACCAAACCCACAAGGAGTACTAGCCCTAGATTTAGAAAGAACCGACTTGTAAGAAGGAACCAACCCCTTATATGAATCAACACCAGTTTAGCCACCTAAATATAATTTTCACCTTGAAAATATTTCTACAAAAATATATTATGACTCTTATTTAGATCTTAATTTTTCTCTCTTTCTCAAAATTTCCTTCTAGGCTTCTTCACACAAAAACCTTATTCATCGAGATGATTAGGTAATTTTACCATAAAAATCATATCATCACCACCTATTTTATCTTCATGATAATCTTTATTCCTTATTTTTGTGGTCTCCAAGAACTTATTTATACACCTCTACACATTGCCCTCTTACTCGCTTATATCTCTTACTTCATCAACAACAAAATAGTCCTTAACTTACTTATATACATGAATTCAGCATCATAACCATATAGGTCAGAAATCATAGGTCATATAGCATAATAAAAACATTAAAACATCATATAATAGCCAAACTAGGTCGAAAAAATCACCTTGTACACACATTCCTCCATTAGGTCTTAAGAAAACCAAAATTCCCAAAACTACTCTTTCACCAAACTCCGAGTCCTCTTTTCCTATGTGGATTTCACCAAACAATAGGGACCACTTAAATATGTTTTTATAAGTCTACTATTTTCCTTACATACACTTATTTAACTATACAACATTAGATCATATCATGAATCCACCCATTAGGACTTAGTCCTATGAGGTCTCTGCACTCATACAAACAAGTCTTCAAAGATGAAGCTCAAACATAATCAAAACACCTCAACCATGCATTTATTTCACATAAATAGAAACCTAATGACCTCATATTCATCACAATCTCCATTATAAATCCTTACTTAGATTGTAAGTTCCCAAGAATACCTTGTCAACTTACACTCCCAAAAGCGTCTTCACACCATGAAAACCAATCAAGAATACTTGAATATATAATATTTATATAGAATCATTCAAGGTATTCTAATGAATAAAAATCATCCACATAAAACCTCAATCACTCTCATAGACTCAAAAACCATGGTCAAGAGACAATAATTGGTATTACAAACAAAAGTATAGACCTTACTTTCTCTATCCTAAACCAAACCAAATAGGTCAGTAAGTGACCTTATAATCACTACAAAAATCACCTTCATAGCTTCTTCAACATTTTATTCATTTCATACTAGAACTTTACAACATCCTCATATGTATAGGGAAATTCAACTTAGATCCTAGATGCATAAGACCATCTCTTCACCATGACCACCTAAAACTACCACTACACCCCGAAACAAGTCTTCTTACATTGACTTCCATGGACCCCCAATGGCTAGACCTTGTTATAAAACCACTTCATACATGAAGAATGAATTCAATAGTTCCTCTACCATCCATTTTTACACCTTTTCTAATGTAAAACCGAGAGTAAACATAGCTTCTTCAAATACATGTATTTTATTGTGGGGTCCAATCACTTTCATAACACTTCAATGCCACTTCAAGGTACCTGAGAGATTATAATAAAGCCTCTAATAACTAAACCAAGTCACCCAATCCATTCTCACCATGTTTAAACAAAATATTTAGCATCGTTATCTTAGTAGGGTTTAAGAAGGGTTTTAGATATGTTTACCTTCTTAAGAGTTGTTCATAAATATTATCCCATTAAACCACAAAATAATTTTAGGAATTTATATCTAGTACCCTTCACCATATACCATGAAGATATTAGACTCCAATGAAAAGGTCAAACATTCCCATCAACATCAAAAATTCCTTCCTGGGATGGATTTCTCACTTATAAGATCTTGATAGACCTAATAACAAATTTTATTATTTCTTCCTTCAAATCGGGGCCTAAATTTTTTTCCACACCTCTAGGGAAACCTACTACACATTCTCCAACACTCATATTTTCACATTCAGATCACAATCAGATCATCAAACCTCATTAGGCCACCTAGGGCACAAGACAAGGTGTAGTATATACCTAGAAAGTATGTCTAAAACCCGTATACACACCTTTGTGAGACACTCTTAAGAGTATTTATACATTATACTCATTCCTCATAATGCTCAACTATATTCAACCACATTTTTCTATCCAAATATCATGTACATAGGATCATTATCCCTTAACTAGGCTTCTTAAGCACTTGACTTGTCTTCATGTTATTCAGTGCACACATGTACCTTTACACCTTCAACTCTCTCTCCATCATGATTATATCACCATGAAAACATTTTATCTCTCCACTTTTTTACACCTTAACTTTTCTTGCATACGACCTTTATACCTTACTTGCTTCATACTTACTTGTGGACTCTCATGTGAATTTGATCATCCTTATGAACATGCACCTATGACACTACATGTCAATCACCTTTGTCACTAATGGTCTATGACATATGACAAAAAATAAATGAGTAATCTACTCAAGGCCTTCATCATCACACTTTGATATCAATGACAACATAATGCCAACATAATATTCTCCTATAAGAATCATGTGGTAGTTTTTTTGTAAAATAACTAGTTTAATTAAATTCTACCCAATGGGTAAAATAATATAAAATTGCGGTGTTGTACCTCGCGCCCTATTTAGTGTCATGTGGAATAATTATTCCAAAAAATCAACTACCATTTTTTCAAATAAATCAAGAAATATTATTGGCACCAAAGGAATCTCATCCCAATAATTTGGTTTCCTAACCCTCGACAAGATCAAAATGTTGTGTGATCTCTCAATCATCCTCAAATAAATTTTTCTAGTGAAGTCATGTTGTCGTGAGAATGTGCAATAGGGAAATTGACAATTTCTGAGCATGACAACTATACCCCTATGCCAAAATTTTCATGTTTTATCATTCCTAAGAAACCCTGGATCTATTCAGTCAGTCCAAATGAATTCCCAACCAATGTCATGATATTATCCTAGGTGATTTAGGAAATTCCATTCATTCCCCCTAGGTGATTTTAGGAGTTCATTGAAAATGTTATCTTTTGGCAGTATAGGGAAGGGCTATTGTTGGCCTTCCTAGGATTGGATCAACCCCCTAGAGCAGAGAAGAAGGGAAAAATTCAACATGGAGGTGAATGGAAGACCTTATAACATCATGGAAATTATTTTGGAAGGATTTGGGAAGTTCTGAAAGACTTGGAGCAGTCTAAGTGAAAACAGGGTTCACAAGCCTAGGCAGTACATAGGCCTAAAACATTGTTGGGATTCAAACGAAGATTCCAGGGAGCTCCGGATGGATTTAGAAGTAAAAAAAAACATATTCAAAAAGAGGATTCCAAGACCTACATTATGGTGAAATAATATTTTTCACAACACCTTGGCACATATGATTGGAAGATAGTTTTTCTCAGGTACAAGTGGAGTCCTAGATCAAAAATAAGATTTTTCAGGGATCATATGATTGAATAAAGACATGAAACCCACATCATTGGATTAAAAATTACATTTCTAGTTAGGATCATATAAAATTTCACCAAGAAATTCCACCAGAAGCTCAAGTTATCTGCATTCCAAGTTACCCTCTCAAAGGCAGTTCAGGACTTAGTCATTTTTTCGAGAGGACACGTGTCAACACCAGGAGCCTAGCGGGATTTCATGTCCCCCACATCCCTGAGGTCAGGTACATCACCCCTTGGAAAATTTTCCCAGCCCTCATGTGACCCTTGGGACCCTCATATGACCTCCAGACACTGGTAGTTCAGCCCTCAAGTGCTTATTTGGAGCATGCATTCCCTGCCGTCGGATCGGTCGCCATGTGTCAGCTCTAGGACCACCATGGAATTTTATGTACCTTATGCACCTGAGGTGGGGGACATCAGGCCTTGGAAAATGTGCCCATCCCCTATGGGGAGTCTTTTGGACACCCATGTGACCTCATTTCAGCTCCCAGTGCTTTAAAGCAATTTTTTCCTCCTTCATCCCCTGTCGTTGGATCTAGTGCCACGTGTCGCCGTCTTGCTCATTGTGGAAGTTGATGTCCCTCACATCCCTGAGGTTAGGAACATAAATATTTGAAAAATTTTCCCTAACCCTAATTGTGCATATCTTTTTAAAATCTCCCAAGTGTCACTTTCTTCATTTCTAACTTCTAAACATTTTTGTGCACTCCATTCCTCCATTTCTTCCTTTGCAACATTCTACCATCACTCTACCATTGCAAATGCTCAGACCAGCTCAACCCAAGCACTGAAAAAAACTCCCCATGGTGATTTGCAGGTCTCGAAGGATCTTTCATCAAAACAAGAAGGAGAAACGAAGAGCAAGAAGGAGAGAATAGTGAAAATCCCCATAGCCTAAAAATGAAGATCTAAAGAAATGTTGCAAACCAGTGCATGAAACAAAAAACCATTTTCTTCTATTCATTCCTCTGTCCAAGACCATCAGAAATACACCTTCAAACTCCCCCTCATGTGACAAAGCAGCCACAATGAAGAAATCTCATTTCCAGCTCAACGAAGAAAGAAGTAAGATTTCCCGTCAAACTAGTTGCCGGATTGAAGTAAGATCGCATGTGAAGCACCAGAAGACAAAACCCACATCAAAAATATAAATTTCATTGTAAATGGAGGAGAAAACCAGACCTGCAAGTTTCAGGTTTATTAATGGCTGCCATACCCGGAAGCACTTCGCTAGGTACGAAAATTAAAACATTAAAATCTCCTGGATTATTAAGCGGGTGGGCCCAAAATTTTAGAGGGAGGATATTGGGAAAAAACCCATATCAAAAAAATTGTTCCATGTCAATCCAAATCCCAGAGGAAAAATTTCTAAAAATAGCAGGTCTACTACATAGGAACTGCTATTTTGGGAAAGTCATCGATAAAAGAACCTGCAAAGAAGACGAAGACATTGGAGGTAAACTGTTGAAAATTCACCAGAAAAGACATTGTTGGAAATTACTAAAAATATTAAGTGGCCCCTCGAACAGCTACTAAAAATATAAATTTGATCCAAAAGAAATGAGGAACACAGGGAGAAAGAGGAAAACTAAGCCACAACATCCATTTGAAGATCGAGGAATTGCTTTTCCACACTTACTAAAAATAGTAAGTTGCTTTTTCAAAGGGAGATATAAAGATCAAATGGATGGGTCAGAAGTTGTCACAACCCTTTGCCTATGAGTATGATGTGGAAGACAGTGATTTCTTGTACATGGACTCGAATGACCTTAAAATTCAAACTTCAAATGAGAAAATTTCTAAAATTTGAATAGCTATATAAGCCACATGTCTACAAACCATGGCTATTCCAGGAAATCCTCCTATCAAAATACCTGAATTTCTCTTCCACATCCAAGAAGATATCACTTCTGATTTGAGAGAAGCTATTTGGCATAACAGACAAAGTGCCAACCACTACTTCATTACCATGAGAATCCTCGACCTTGAAGAAGAACGCGTTGTTGAATTGGAGAGGCAAAGACAAATTCCAACACCACAAAGGTGAGCATAGATTTCCAAGCTGTTGGATAGAAGGTACACTCTAGCAACAAAGGCAAGGAGGAAAAACCAACCCCATTTTTAAAGAACTTGAAAGAAGGCAAGAGCTACTCATAATTCAGAGGCCTCCCCTTCATCAAACAACCGGTCACGTTGAGAACTTAAGTGTTGCTAATCCTTTAGATGGTGAATTTCCATACATCAACGAGAACCTAGAAAATTTCGTTGACTTAGAAAATGAAGAAGAAGTTAGAGAAAGAGAAGCAAGAGTGGAAGAGGAAATAAGGGCTCAACAAAAGACTTCAAGCCGAGGCAGATGAAAGAGAAGTAGCAGAAACCACAAGTGAACAAGGAGTATATGACTCATGATCTAATATTTGAGCCACTTCAAGAGGTCCCGCATGTTTTTGACTCCAAATCTCTTCTCATTCAAGATTTTCCTCCTCCATCAGGACAAATAATGGTTGATGCGCCCATCATTGAGCCTGAAACCGATGAGATGTTTCCATGGATGCAGGAAATGATCATCCTCGACACTCACATGGTGTAACAAGTAGTAGCTCCTGATGTATCAGCAATTGTCACATGATGGCAAGGAATAAAGAATACAAAGAGAAGATCGAGGGAATAGAGGAGCAAGTGTGAAATCTTTCATCTTATGTGCAACACTTGGTGGAACCAAGCACTATAACACTTCCTATTGAGAAATTGGTACCCATCAGCAGCTTTGATCTGGAATCCATCAAAAGAATGCACGAGTTCATGATGTAGGGCTGAGAAAATAAGGAATGGATCGATTCAATCTCTGAAAAAGGGAAGTCAACACTTCAAGAGGCGGTCAAGCTCTTTGCATACATGTGCGCCACTGCCAACAAAACACGAGCACTCAAAAAATAAGTGGAGAACAGTCAGAGAATGGAGCCAGGTCCACTGCAACAACTCTTCCTTCATCATAATTCTTCTTCTTCTTCTTCTTCCTCTTCTTTCTCTCTCTCTTCAATGTTATATTTTTGCATTGAGGGTTGCACCTTTTAATATGACTTAAGTGACTTTAGAAATATAATGTAAATTAAGTCACCTTGCTATTATAAGAGGGACTTAAATATTTAAAGTGGAATATGAATAGTCTTAAGTCATATGAAGGTATTCAAAAGGTCATGAGGTAGATGAAGAGTCATATTCTATTCTATAAATTGTAAAGCCATTCCCATTTCAAAGGGTTGGCGATTGATCTTGTAGACTCAAGAGTGCATTCTACCTTGAGAGAAAGCAAAGGAGATAGCCATTTTCTTCTACTCTCTTCCCCTCTCAAATTTCTTCCATTCCTACACTATGTACAACTTTTGTTCAAGCATTAATACAAGGAGTTTCTAGCTTTCTTTGACCAAGGGATTTCATGACACTTTGTTCTCATCAAATTCTATTTGGTCTTGTTGTCATTTATAGGGTTGTTTCTTCTCATAAATGCATGTGATGAAGTTTCTAACTAGTGTGTGTGTAGGAATCTGATTTTCTACCTGCAACATTAGTTCTCCTACCTCCATTCTCACTCCCTTTCCCACTTTCCAGACAAATTCATCTCTTACAGGTATATGCAAGAATTTTCCGTAGGGTCAGTGGAGTGCCCATGTTGGATCCCCGGTTGAAAGGCCACCACATAAATCCACCTTTTCATGTGCATGCACATACCGTAGCTACACTGGTTAAGTAGAGGGACTTAGATTCCCAGAGCGTTGGCAAGAAATCCAAAAGTTTGTCCACCTAAAAAAATTTCTCACCAACAAGTCCTAAGAATAATATCTTTTAGATTGTATCTTTAATAATAAAATGGAATTTAACCACTCCTTTTGCACTCCATTAAGGAATCCTTATGTTCATACTCCATCATATCATGTCACAAAACCTCATCTCTCCTCATATTATATAAATCTCCGCTAATTATCTTATAAGGGGTAGCCTTAAAATCTAATTATTCTATTTTTCCTTAATTAAACACTCAAGTGTCATTCTTAAAGTAATAAATTCCTTCATTTATGCCATCTCCTTAGTCACTCAAAACACATAAAAATTTTATCATCTAGAAATCCTTTCTTAATCTATTGTGTAAGTTTTTTTGTGTTTATCCATAATAAATGATTACGTCCCACATGCAATATTCCAAGATTGGAAACAACATTATACTATAATTTTAAAACATCACAATCCATTAACATATATGAACATGAAATAATGACTATTTCACTGAATATTTCAAATCCTCATGAAAAAACTACACTTATTAAAATTAAAATAAATATGCAATTATCTATAGCTTTCAAACATCAAGCTTAGATTCATATAGTGATCTCGTAATAACTTTTACATTTTCCAATCATCCAAATAAACTTTCATAAGATTATAGATAAATTATTTAAAGGATTTTACTACATTCCACCAAAATAATGTTTGAAAATTTTCTTTACCGAATCGTATGATGTTGGATGTAAAAGAGCCATACTACATCATAAAAATTACCTTCGGCTTGTATTTTCTAGCATTTACACATGATGATATCCATAAAAATATTCATTAAAACTATACACTTTACATCATGTGATACCCTCCAACACCTCATCTATGAATGGGGTCAAAATGAATCTTGGACACAAGCATTGTTAAGTATATGATAGTACACGTAAACATGGATGCTTCCATATTTTTTAATGTTAATAATAATTGTATTAGCAAAATAAAACTCCATAATTAGAAACATTTCTCATGCATCAAGCATCTTATCAATCTTATCTTTAACCCTAGACTAAAAATTTGGGTTCATCTTATAGGTCCTATTTTCAATAGGTTTTACACTTTCTCATAGCTTTATGTGCATAATCCCCAAACTAGGATGTAAAACCTCCATCTCCTAATAAATATTTAGGAATAAATCATGGTAATCCTTTAAAATATCTAAAATTCTAGTGAACTCCATGTCACCTAAATAATCACCAAGTATTATCATTTGTAGATCTTCATTCATCCCAATATTCACCTCCTTCATGAGGATAGGTTGGTTGTAATATGTTGTAGGTTCCTTATATGAAGATTTGACAACCCAAACTCCTTTAGAAATGTCTACTTGTGTTATGTCACTTTCCTTTACTTATTTTGTCTCATTTATCTAATGGATAATTTTGAACTATGCGAGACAAGTCTCCCCAAACTAAGTCGTTACTTTGATTTATTGGCTCTAAAATTTGTTTCAAAGTGCAAATGAAGGAAGAAGAGTAAATAACTAATTGTAGTTGAGTACTTATTCACCTAAAATTTTTATATTTAAGGTCAAAAAATGATCCAAAAATAGATCTAGAAGTACCCAATTCCATATATTTTATTTTTTTGAAACCTACAAAGCATACCCTTGGCATGTTCTTTGTTCTTGAAAATTATTAAGTCAGGCTAACAATTATCTAGACACCTTCAAATGACGAAAGAGGCCATTTCTCGTTTTTTCATTGTATTGACTATGCGAAGGTTATGGAACTACTATGATAGTTATGAAATTTTTGCTCTTTATAAAGTAATGATTTTTAAACCGTCGCATGTAGGGACTGGTGATTGCATAACCACCACAATAGTTACGTAACTACCCCCTATAGAAAGGTGTGGTTATGTCCCCAATAATGAAAAATGGGAATATAAATAATTACAAATGTTTAAAACTTCCAAAATCAATTTGTGTCCCCTTTCCTTCCATCCTTGGGTAGAGAAACTATAAATAGAAGTTTATTTACTCATCTAAGAAATTGATTTTAAGTGAATTCAAGTGTAAGTAAAGGGTAAAGTCTGAATTTTTTTATTCATAGATGTATGAGTTATTTCTTGTTGAGGATTGCATGTAAGTAATGCGAGTAAGGGGAGCTTGAATCCTTCTCGAAGGCCATTGATTGGCAGTAAAATTGTATTATATTAGAGATTTACGTAGTGGAGGGGAGAAATTACTCACCTAGTTAGAGTTTTCAAAAATTAGGTTTCTCTACAACAAGTTTCTTGTCTCCTTGTCTTTCATCTCTCAATTTCAGTATAGAGTGAATGTTTCTTACCTAAAATATTGGATAATAATGATCTAAGTTGGTTTTTCACTCTTTATCACTAATATAGGATCTATTTATTATATAAAAGGGAATTTTATAGATCAGATTGGTATCATAGTAGTTAAGATCAATTGTTTTTGTATGGTTTATCTTGTGCTTGACATTTGTAGTCAGTTGCCCCACACCTAAAAGGGTAGTGAAAGTAGTGATGGTATCCTCATTCCTTTTAAATAATATATTTCCACCAAGATTTGAAAGTAAGGAATCTAAAACATGGCTTATAGTGGAGATGCATGTGAGACTAAAGAAGAACATTTCTATAATTTAGAGGCATATGTGGAAATTATATCCAAATATGTTGGAAGTATTTCCTTTTCTATGGGGAAGTTGGAGTCAATCATGGGATTTCTCATGGAGAATCTTGGTGTTCCAAAGGATGCATTAGGATACCATAAAGAGGACACATATGAGTATGAAGAAGAGCAGCCCCGTGCTAACCTCACTTATCCTCCATTCAAAGTAGAGGTGAAGATATAAATTCATCCTTATGATAGGGACATGAATGCCAAGAAGCTATATCATTGGCTATCTCAACTTGAGGTATATTTCACTTTCCATCAGATCAATGAGATTCAATATATTTCATTTGTAAGGTTAAAATTAACCAATCATGCTTTAACTTGGTTTGAAATATATGTTTATTCTTTGGTTGTTAAAAATAATCCTCCTATTTTTTAAGTGGGGTGAATTTAATATGCTAATAAAATATAAATTCTATAATATTTATTATGAGGAAGAGAGGTTCATTTATTAGAAATATATCAAGCTAAAGCAAGGCCAAAATGTCCAAGAGTACACCGGTGAGTTCGGAAGAAGGATTTCCAAATGGGAAAATATGTAGCAGAAGCAGGATATTTTGATGAAGTACATTGGTGGAATCCATAGCCACTTGAGAATACTTGTTCTCTTGTTTAAGAAAGTGAATGTATATTATGTTTGTTCCTAATCCCACTATCTAGAGACAGATGAGAAGAAGAGTTCATATACCTCTCAAAGCATGATTTAAACAATCAAGGTGGCACCAAGACAAAGGAGAAAGGAAAAGAAAAAGGTAAGAAGAATGTTACTTTTGTTTCTAAGAAGGATACTAAAGTTCATTATGGTCATTGTAATGTTGACACTTATTCCGAGGAAAAATGTTGGAAGATCCACCCGAATTACATTTCTTAAAGAGTGAGAAGAATAAAAAGAAGGCCATAGATACCCTCCGGGGGGAGGAAATATTTTCAGTGAAGATGTCGATAATACAATGTGTTTTACCTCTATCTATAGAGAGGTATATTTGGGTAGTAATAGTGATGTTCAAGAGAATGAACTTACTAATATTTTTCATATAAAAGTCCAAGTGAAGAAAACTAAAATGGATGATTTTTTCGATACTTGTTCTCAAGATAATTTGATAAGTAATAAGCTAGTTGATAAGCTAAAATTAGAGACTTACAATCATCCAAATCCATAATCATTTGGCTAGGTGAAGAAATCCATAAATCTCAAGGTTACCAAGAAATGCAAAATTACATTTGGTATTGATAAAAAATTCATTGATGAAACTCGTTGGATATTGTTCTTGATGTGTAGTGTTTGGAATCCCATACTTATATATCAAGGATGCCATCTTCATGAGAAGATCCAACCAATACCATTTGGTGAAGGATGGTAAGAACTTCCTCATTTCATCCTTTATAAGAGACTCAAATATCTCTTTGGTAAGTTCCTCTAAATCTAAGAAGCTTATTAACGCTAGTGGGAAATTTGCATTACTTATTTTAAGGAATATACAAGAAGAGGAATTTGTTACATCTGAGACTACTTATAGCATGTTTACAAGAAAAAACCGGAAGAAGATGGAAGAGTTGGTTCAATAGTTCAGGGAGGTTTTCCAAGAGCCCGTGGGGCTTCCTCGAGTTAGGCCAATTGAGCATGACATATAATTTATACCTAATAGTCTACTTCCAAACTAGAGATTATACAATAATTCATAAAAGGATGATGCTATCCAAATAAATCTCCTAGTTATCTAGATAACTTATATTTTCATCCTGACTCTAGTGTTTCACATTTTAGGTTGTGCGCACTCAAGATTGTTCTTTTGACACCTTGGCATAGTTGCAGTTCCTCTATATGCCCTTGCGCACCTTCCTGCTCCCCTTTACATTCTTTTATCTCCTTCCATTTTCCCCTTCCTGTGCACCTCACACTTACTTCTATCAGCTAAGTCCTTGGCCCTTCGCATGCTACACCCATTACTTTATAATAGTTGTGCCTTAACCATACATTCTCTGCTCACCAGTTTGCCTCATCTCCCCATGCACATCATGTGTGCTCCTCTACACCTCCCCTCTATTTCCCTTTTATGTGCTTGCTTCTTGCTCCTATGCCTTGTGCCTTCCTTTGTACCCTTCTGTGCCAAGTCATCTTCTCAGGACTTGAGTGTGCAGTGTGTAACTAATCATAGTGTGCCAATAGGGCACCAAATCTGGAAAACTAACCAATGCATACCACGTGGTAGAAAAGACAAAAATGAACAATTGGCCATCATTTCAGCCAACCTACATGTGCCACGTGTTTTCCATGCGCTGACGACTCTGACATCTTCTGATAGCCATATATTTTGCTACAGAGCTCAAATCAGCGATGCCTAGACTTGTTAGAGAGATGTTGACACAAGCTACATGTTAGAATATTCAAATTCAAATTTAGGTAGGATTTGTTAGGCAAAAATAGGGAAACATATTTCAGCTCATCAATGCACACATCTAATCAACCTCAACTACCAGATTTCATCAGATCTTTCCTTCTTCCTTCTTCCACATGTAAAATAGACATGGGGAAGTGCATTTGATAGCCTTGTAGGTAGATTTGTAGGAATTTATTACTGGTTATTGGTGGTTGAAGATTTGAATCCAAGTTTCCCTCCCTTTCTCCTTCTCTTCTCTCCTTCTTCTATAAATAGCAGAGTTCTACTTTGTAAAAGGATCCCTCCTTGTTGTAACAACACCATGCCAAAATGGTGGCTGACTTCCCATGGGTCTCAGACCTTGGCATGGTCTCTACAATGTATTCTCGCCTCCTACCGTGAATGTAAATGATTGTGCATCCCTTAAGCAATAAAATCATGTTTTATGGAACTCTTGTCTTCCCTCTCTCGTTTTCATTACATCTCACCTCTCTGTTTGCATTTTCTAGCATGTTGTACGTATTCCTCTACTTACAGTCCCCACGTTCATGTGTTGTGCATGCTAGAAGGCCGAGCCTCCATTTTTATCTATGGCGCGTGTCATCCACCCTCTTCTCCCACACCCTCTCTATTTTTTTCACTTCTCGTGGAGAGAGAACGACCCTTTCCTTCTGGTGCTATCACCTTCCTTAGCTTAGGATTTTCCCTTTCTACACATCCTTTTATCCCTCATCTCGTGGCATGTTTATTCGGGATTTGCATTCCGCATTAGATGTAGTAGTAGCATTAGAGGTAGGTAGAGGAACCGACCTTCTCTGGAGATCCATCCCAAGCGCGCAAGGTTCCACAACTTGGGGATGGTTCCATTGTGGTCTTAGAAACATCGACCCTTTTCAGAGATCTGAGATGTGTGTGCACATTTGAGAAACCAATAATTTATGGCACACTCGGTGGGACCAGAGTGAAGAGCTTTACATATTTATCTCAGCAATTTCAATGTGTTATTGCTGAGATCTAGCCTTTGGAGGCATTTTTCAACACATTTGACAACTCCATTGATTCAATGCACCCATTATCTCATGTGCAAACCAGTCTCCCCTCATTCCTCCATTCATTTCTCCTTTTTCCATCATTCCACATTCCTCTTTTGAAGTTGTGCAATCATGACTTCTTTCTTGCCATGGAATTCTCATTTGTAGTAGTAGAACTATTTCCCTCCATCCCCACAATTTCAAAATCCTCCTCCAAATCATTTTTATAAGCCCGTTATCTTGAAAATGCATATAACCCACTTTTTCTAACTAAAATATTTATGAAGAATAGGTTTATGCAGATGATGGTGGCAACTCTTTGGCCAAAGCTGATTTTGAGAGGCAGGTGTAAGAGACAGAGATGGACATGATGCAACTTAGAGTCAAGTGCTCTATAAAGGAAGATAAATTTTGCTAAAAGGTCCCTTGTCCATGGGTCGGCCCTATACCAAGCTGGTTTAGCACCCAGAAGTTGTACTTCATCATTAAGATGTTGCCCTAGATTATAGACTGGGCGGAAGAAATGGAGGCTCAAAATCTATCATGTGGAAACCCTGCACTACCATCCTACATCCCTCCCACTCCTCCATGCCAACCTACATCATCTCGGCATCGATGCACATATTCGTAGCTTCTTATGTGTTGCTTGACCGAGAATTCCATCCCTTCTCCCTCACTTTCATCTCACCTTCATTTCTCTTCCATTCCCCTTCCTATGCAAGCCTCTGCTCCTCTTGTGCATGCATGCACCTTCCATCCCTTCTGCATCCATCCTCCCATTTTCTTCTAAGTCCCCTTTGTCTAGTTGTACCATAAATGAACACCCCCAACCAATGTGCCTCTCCCAACCAACGTCATCATGTTCAATGACTGTAGGACAGTTGAAGAATGGCATGAGTCATGTGACTCTAACTGGGAAGAGGAAATCATACGGGTTCTTGTTCCAAAGGAGAATCAGTTAGCTCCAGAGAGTGTAGTCTATGAGGAGACCGAGTTGCTTGTAGAGGAAGAACCATGCACGCCCAAGATTTATGCACCCAGCCTACAAGCGCTCCCCTTTAGGAGGAAAGTCTACAAGAAAATCCCATATCTGGGATTGAGCTTCAAAGTAATGGGAAAACCACAAGGATCAAACCATGCCCAATCAAATATCTGGCTAGCCTAGAGCCAAAAACAGAGTTTCCACCGGTCATGCTCATTTCAGAGCATGAGGTAGAGCTTCAAAGCATGTTAAAATTTAGCAACAAAACCTCCCAGATCCAAGTACAAAATAACTCTAGGAGGTGTATGTTATGTTTTTGATACTTTGAGGAGGGTGAAACACCATCTACAAGGTGGTTTTTCACTCTCATTTCCAACCATGTTTAGTGCCAAATCAACTACATGGTCACAATTTGTGAGGAAGGGAAGCTACTTCTCTCTATCTCTGTTGTAGGTTTTACTTGAGCACCCCTTGCCTCTGGTTAGTTTAGGTTAGTTTAGGTTTTCTTTTAGTAACACAAGTTCTTGCACACACTCTGCATGTTCCAGTTGGGACATGTATGATTTTCAACTTTTGTATAGTGTTGTGCTTCTCTTTGGTGTGCTCCCTTTGACACCTTTCCTTTCCTGTTATGCCCGCACGCCCCTTTTTTTGCTTCCTAGGATGACAGTTCAATTTTGGTAGAGGCAATTCCAATGGTCAGTGTATATCTTTCACTCTCAACAATCCAATTTAGAATATCTTCATATGAGAGAAATAGTTTAGTTCAGAGTTCAGACAGAGCTTCAAGTGACTTCAGGAATGTTCTTTAAAGTTGTAGATCAGATCTTCAAGATTAGCACCTAACTCCATGCCCAATGGACTTCTAAGGCTACTTGGTCTCTTCATCTAGTAGGCAGATGGCCCCGAAAGTCACCAAAAATGTTATCCAAATAACTCTCCTAGTTATCTAGATAACTTATATTTTCATCCTGACTCTGGTGTTTCACATTTCAGGTTGCGCGCACTCAAGATTGTTCTTTTGACACCTTGGCACAATTGTAGTTCCTTTGTGTGCCCTTGCACGCCTTCCTAATCCCCTTTGCATTCTTCTATCTCCTTCCATTTTTCCCTTCCCACATGCCTCACACTTACTTCTATCAGCTAAGTCCTTGGCCCTTCATGCACCGCACCCATTACTTTGTAATAGTTGTGCCTTAACCATACGTTCTCTACTCACCATTTTTCCTCATCTCCCCATGTACATCACGCGTGCTTCTCGTGCCTCCCCTCTATTTCCCTTTCACATGCTTGCTTCTCACTCCTGTGCCTTGTGCCTTCCTTTGCACCCTTCTGTGCCAAGTCATCTTTTGTCAAACTTGAGTGTGCCACACGTAACCAATCAAAGCATACCAACAGGGCACCAAATCTAGACAACCAACTAGTGTATGACACATGGTAGAAAAGAAAAAACAAATGAACAGTTGGCCATCAATTCAGCTAACCTGTGTGCACCACATGTTTCTTGTGTGCCAACGACTCGACATCTTCTCGACAACCATCTCTTTTGCTACAAAGATAAGATCGGCACACACCTAGGCTTGTCAGAGAGCTGTTGACATAAGCTACATGTTGGACTATTCAAATTCAAATTTAGGCAAGATTTGTTAGGAAAAAATAGGAAATGTCTTTCAACTCATCAATATACAGATCCAATCGACCTCAACCACCAGATTTCATCAAATATTGCCTTCTTCCTTCTTCCACACGCAAAAAAGACATGGGGAAGCACATCTGATAGCCTTATATGAATATTTCCAGGCATTTATCACTGGTTGTTGGTGGTTGAATATTTTAATCCGAGTTTCCCTCCATTTCTCCTTCTCTTATCTTATTCTTCTATAAATAACAGAGTTCTTCTTTGTAAAAGGATCCCTCCTTGTTGTAACGGCACCATGTCAAAATGGTGGCCAACTTCCCATAGGTCTTAGACCTTGGTGTGGTCTCTGCAATGTATTATCACCTCCTGCCATGAATGTAAATGATTGTACATCCCTTAAGCAATAAAATCATGTTTTGTGGAACTCTTGTCTTCCCTCTCTCATTTTCATTACATTTCACCTCTTTGTTTACATTTTCTAGCATGTTTTGCATATACCTCTACTTGTAGTCCCCACATTCATGTGTTGCATGTGCTAGAATGCGGAGCCTCCATTTTGATCTGTGGCGCATGCCATCCACCCTCTTCTCCCATGCCCTCTCTATTCCCTTTGCTTCTCATGGAGAGATATCAACCCTTTCCTTCTAGTGCTATCACCTTCCTTAGCTTAGGATTTTCCCTTTCTTCACATAATTCCATCCCTAGTCCCTTGGCATGTTTAGTTTAGGATTTGCATTAAGCATTAGGAGTAGTAGTAGTATTAGAGGTAGGTAGAGGAACCAGCCTTCTCTAGAGATCCATCCCAACCACACAAGGTCCCACTACTTAGGGATGGTTCCATTTTGGTCTCGAAACCTCATCCCTTTTCGAGAGATCGAGATGTGGGTGCATGTTTGAACAACCAACAAATGCTAATAAGGTAAAACAATAGTTAAATTCTTTTATTAAATAAGGTATAATCTTTCCTAGCACTTCTCCATGTGGTTTTATTTTTTAGTACTTAAGAAAGAAATTCCATTGAGGATGTGTGCTGATTATAAAGCACTAAATAAAATAACCATCTAAAATACATACCCTCTTCCTCAAAGTGATGATTTTTGATCAATTACAAAATGATAATTATTTTACTAAGCTTGATTTAAAATATGGGTATCAATAAGTTTGGATTAAGGAAGAGGACATCCACAACCGATGTTCAAGATCATGACAGGGGTTATATGAATGGTTGGTCCTACCATTTAGGATATGCAATGCACCAGATTATCTTGATGAACGAGGTAATAAGTCCATTTATTGATTCCTTTTTCATTATGTACTTAGATGACATTCTAGTTTATAGAAAAACATTTGAAGAACATATTAACCATTTGTAACAAGTTTTGAAAGTTTTAAAGGAGAACCAGTTAGTGTTGAATGACAAGAAGTGTGAGTTTGATCAACACTTGCTTGTATTTTTAGGGAATTTGGTTGTATATGGAGAGTGATGATTGATCTAGATAATATAGAGGCCATTTTGAATTGGCCTACACTGTCTATTTTGAGTGAGAATAGGATTTTTGTTATTGTAGTTAATTATTTGAGTAATTTCATCAAGAAATTATCTTCCATAGAATCAAATCTACATTCCATGAAAACAAGTGGTAAGGTTTTTAATTTGGGTAAGAAACAATAGGATTCTTTTGAGTCATTAAAATATAATATTTTTTTATTAAGGGAAAATAGTTTTGAAGGGACTATACCCTGTATACAAAAGGGCTCAAAAGCCAGATAGTAAAGATGAGAAAAGCAGCCCAGAGAAGGGAAAAACAGTCAACCAAGGAAGGCTCAACAACCAAATATTACAATATATGTGAAAAAAGGATCAAAACGTACAAAGATCCAGAGAAAAGAAGGCAAGATCAAAAAGAAACCAAAAGAGAAACAACATAAAGAGCTCCACCAAAAAACAGCTCCAGAACCACCCGATGACAGCCACATCGCAGCCAAAAAACAGCATCACAACAGCCCGTTACTTGATGGCTCTATCAATTTTGGTCTTGATAGCCTGCAGTGACATGAAGAAGGTAATGACAGTGGCCTGAGAGGAGTCTTGCAAATCTGCTTGGGCAATTGCAATGTCCCTTTTCTCTTTAGGGCCCCATATGTCCTCATTAATCCCACTTAAAGCGCTGCAAAACACTGTGGACATGTTGTTCAATGAAATTATAAATTTTTTAAGGGTAGATAATATGCAGTCATTGCAGCTTTTAGCATTCCCAATCTACCATCTAAGGACTAAAGTTTCTTTAAGAATTCACCAATAACCCCTCTTCATCCTCACTTTGAAGGATCCTTTTACCCTTTTCTCTTTCCATGTTTTTTATAGCCCCTTTGAGCTCTTGTATCTCCTTCTCTAATCTGTCCACCCTATCCAGCAATTCCTCCTCTTTGGGCTCCTCCACCGGCTTGCTAATATGTAGGAGGTTTTCAGCTAGTTCCAAGTCTTTGTGACTCCTTAGGACTCATTGGGAAGCAGGGATTTTAGCTTTGAGGCTCTTGCTTTTCTTGCTGGAGACAACATCTTCATTCTTTCTTTTTAGCAGGGGGAGTGGGAGCAGTGTGGGTAGGTGGAGGTATGGAGGAGGGAGGTGGGCTAGGATTCACGGGAGGGAAGCTGGAGAAATGGCGGTGAATCAAGAGGATAAGGCCCTGGTGCAAAGGGATAGCCCTAGAGTGGCTTTGAACTTCCCTTATAGATTTCTCCAGAGAGTTAATCAGATAGTGAGGAAAGCTGATAATGTTATTTCTATGAAAATGATTCAGAAAAATCAGATGCTTATGAGGTATAGTCACATATCTTCCTTCAAGGGTAACATACCTTACCACCATTTTGGCTAGTTCATCAAAAGGTTCAGGGATCGACGCCACCTTGAGGCCAGCAGTCACGAACTCAAGATTCTCCCCCTCTTCCAGAAATTTCTTGGTTTCCACCTCCCTGTCTACCTTCTTATTGAAGAATTTTGTGCCTTCCAGGTTGAGGCCCGTGATCTGAGCTATGAGCTCTTCCATGATTTCCATTTTCATGTTACTATATTTGACTATTCTATTCTTCCAACCCTTGGTGAATTTGATAGAGATGTCTTGGTCGAAGCCTTGAATCCTTTCAATGAAATTAGACAGTCCCCCGATTTGTAGGTAATCCCAAAGCTCCGTGTTCTCTTTCCACTCAGGATTGTGGGTCGGTTTGGTTTTGCATGGTGGCCCCCCCATGTTTCCTCTGCTCCTTTTCCTGTTCTCAACGGTAAAATAGCTACCAATGTGCGGAACAAGCCGAACTTTGATTTTGTATTTGAATCTTTCCTTCCCGTGAAAGCCGGTTTAATTATTATGCTACACTTTTTATTATTTGCCCGCTCCTCGGCTTTCCTCCTATGCCAAGAAATGATGATAGTCCAGCCTGCACAGATCACAACAATCATCCAAATATTTTATGATGTCATCATCATGTACTTGGGGATCCGCACATTAGCATCTAAAATACAGCCGTTAGTTATGATTTTCACTACCATGTAGATCAATGATAATGGCTTTATTGACATGAGCGGGCAGAACATCCCCCAATCCAAGTTTGAAAGGAATTATTAACACCGAAGTTAGCCAAACTGTCAGCGACCCTATTTCCTTCCCGGTAGGTGTGGGTGATTTGGACATTTTCAAAGCTTTTGCATATATCAATAGCTTCCTCAATATAATCCCTGATAGACCAGCTGGGGTGTTGCTTTTTATTCAGAAGATTGATAATATTTAGAGAATCACCTTCAATTATGATATTAGGAATATTACAATCTCTGGCAAGTCTAATACCCCAAAGAGCCGCCATGGCTTCGGAATAATGATTAGTCTGTCTGCCCATTCTCCCAGAAAAAGTAGCAACATAACAACCTCTTTGATCCCTGATGATTCCCCCTCCTCCAGAGTCACCCGGATTGCCCTTAGAGGCCCCATCAAAATTTAACTTGTGCCAATCAGTGGGGGGTTTAATCCATTAGATCAGTGTTTCTATCAAGTACCCTTTATTATTTCTATTCGTGAGTGGCAATATTCCATTCAGTCAGAATGCATTCTTCATTCTCCAGGGTAGAGTCTATTTTTAGGGGTTTAAATCTAGCAATATTATCTTGCACAACAATGATAATTTCCTTATAAACTTTATACAAGCTTTGTATATTGTTTGAAAATACTATCATTACGAGCCTTCCAGATTCTCCACATAGTGTGGGGCAGAACAAGTTGCCATAGCCTTTTCACCATGCAATGTTTAAACGGAGAGCTCCATTGCTCCCAAGCCTGAAGGCAGGTAAGGGGAAAAATCCATCTCAGATTAAATTTTGTAAAACAAGCTGCCAAATTTTGGAAGCAATCTCACAATGGAGGAATAAATGCTTTATATCTTCAGCCTCTTGCTGACACATGCAACATCTATTCGGCATGATAAATCCCTTCTTGATGAGGTTGTCATTAGTTAGGATCTTGCCATTAATAATTAGCCACCAAAATAAGTTCACTCTAGGGGTTAGCTCCGGCATCCACAACTTGTGCCACTTAATTTTGCTTTCCATGGATGTAAAGAAAGAATTATATCCTGATTTAACAGTGTACTCCCCATCAAAAGAATCTTTCCAGATGAGCTCATCTTTAAGATTTTGATTACTTATATGGATTAGGGAAAGCTGATTCTGGAGAGATATAATATCAGCCTGAATATTATCATTCTCCACTTTTAGCTGCTTCCATTTTCTTTTGTTTCCATCCCTCTCAATGTACCTTTGCAATTAAGTTAAGTTGTCTTTAATATGATCATAAGCAGAGATCCAGTTAGAATCCATCCACTTATTAGTCTAGAAGTTTATGTTTTGCCCATCTCCAAGCTTCCAGCTGCACCCCTGAGAGAGAATGTGTCTGCTGCGTAGAAGGTTGTTCCAGAAAATAGAACCACTCGGAAGGGACTGATCATATATGAAGGAAATCTTGTTTTGTTTTGAAAGATATTTGATCTTAATCAGCTCTGTCCAAGGTCTGTGCTCTTTTATAAGCCTCCATCCTAATTTTGCAGTAAGGGCAGTACTCATATGTTTTATATCTTTGATGTCTAACCCCCCTAGTCTCTTAGGTTTACAAACCTATTCCCAAGCCACAAGATGATATCTGAATCTGTCCTCAGTACCGTGCCACAGAAAGTGTTTTTGAATCTTCTCAATACTATTCATCACAGCTGTAGGCATGCTGAACATTGACAGTATGTAAATAGGAAAATTTTGAAGCGTGCTTTTAACCAAAAGACACTTACCTGCACTTGAAAGAACAGCTCCTTTCCAGCCAGCCAACTTTCTTTGAAATCTCTTAATAAGATCATTCCATACCTCCACTGAAATCTTGCCAGTACTTAAAGGTAACCCTAAGTAAGTAGCTGGTAGAGAATTAATAGTGCATCCTAGAATATTAGCAATCTTTCTTTGCCTCTCCTCAGGAGTATTGAAGAAGTAAATAGAGATTTTGTCAAAATTAACTTTCTACCCCGAGGCTTCCTAATAAAATCTAAGGAAAATTTTAATGGCCTTTGCCTCAATAATAGAATCCATTAAAAGTAGCAAAGTGTCATCGCAAGCTGGCTGATGAGAGGAGATCGATTACGTAGTTGGAGGAAGCCTTTTATCATGCCAATGTCAATAGCTTTGGAAATAGATCTGCTTAAAGCTGTCACCATAATAATGAATAAAAGAGGGAGATTGGGTCGCCTTGCCGTATACCTATATTACTGGAAAAAAAACCCATAGGTTCCCCATTAACAACCACATAGAATCTAGAGGTAGATGCAAGAGTGGATGATTTTTCTGAATTTCCTTTGAAATCCAAATTTAGATAGGACCTCATCCATGAATCTCCAGGAGACTCTGTCAAAAGCTTTATGCATGTCAAGTTTGATTGCCATCCCTACCTTTTTACTTTTATCCATAGAATGTATAGTTTCATGAACCATGATAATTCCATCTTGGATAATTCTTCCCTAGATGAATCCGCTCTGCTGTTGAGAAATGATCTCCATGAGAATAGGTTGCATTCTAGTGGTGATAATCTTTGTGAAGATCCTATAAATGACATTAACCAAACTGATAGGCCTGAAATCTTTGAAGTCTTTTGCATCCAACTTTTTCGGGGCAAGCACAATGTGTGTATTATTTAGTTCTTTAATAAGATTTCCTGTTCTGTAAAATTCATTAACAGCTTTCAAGAGATCTTCAGAGCATATTTCCCAACATCTTTGGTAAAAGTTAGCCGAGAAGCCATCTGGACCTGGAGCCTTATCCCCTTCTAAAGCAAAAACAACCTTTTTTAATTCCTCAATGGTGACAGTTTTTGAAAGACTTTTAAATCTCTCAGCTGGTATTAGATTATTAGGAATGGAGTCTAAGAGGAAAGAGGCCACTTGTTCATTGTAGGAGGTATCTTCAGTGAGGAGGTTCTTGTAAAAATTAAGTGCCTCTATTTTGATATCCTCAGGATCCTTAGTAATGTTTCCATTTCCTTTAGCAACCTCAGAAATTCTGTTACAAGCTCTATGTTTGATGGCTGTCAAATGAAAGAATTTTGTATTTCTGTCTCCATCCTTAAGCCAAAGGGCTCTAGATTTCATTCTCCAAAAGGTTTCTTCATGGCTGTTTATATTATGCAGATCTGATAGGAGTTTTTTTCCCGCTGATGATCCTCTAGGGTCATACCTTTCATGGAGACATTTAGCTCAAGCTCTTCTAGCTGTTGCTTAAGTTCTTTCTTCTTTTCAAAAATGTTTCCAAAAACCTCTTTATTCCATATTCTAACTTTCTGTTTAACATTCTTTAACTTCTGAAGAAGCCTGAATTGGGCCATCCCTATGCCTTCCCAAACCCACCACTCTTTAATTCTGTCCAGAATGTCTTCATGTTTGAACCACATTTTCTCAAATTTGAAATTACCATGAAAAGGTTTTGTCCAATTGAAGAAATTGAGGACTATTGGATTATGATCAGATCCCGTTCTGGGGAGAGTAGAAAGATGGAAATTCTAGTCCAGGATCCAATTTGTAGAAATAAGAGCTCTGTCAAGTTTAACCTGAATTAAGCTCTCTCCTAATCTTCTATTGGACCATGTAAATTGATTTCCATGAAGCTCTATGTCCATAAGATTAAGAGTCGAGATGAAGTCTACAAATTCTTCCATACCAAGGGAGAATTCAGAACTTCCTCCAAAATTTTCTCCTGGATTCAAAGGAGTATTGAAGTCTCCCATAACCAACCAGTTCATGTTCTCGACCTTGCTTTGGAACAAGGTTAACTCTTTCCATAGACTTCTTTTACCAGTAGCAGTATTGGGCGCATAAATATTAGACAGGATCCAGCTATGATTATTTTCAAGGCTTTTAAAGATAATAGCTAAATGATTCTAGGTTGAGGAGAGAACCTTACCGTCAACCATATTTGTGTCCCAAAAGATCGCTAATCCTCCAGAAGCCCCTTAAGAGTCAATAGCAGCAAAGGCAGCATTCTACCAAAAATGTCTTTTGAAGTCTTCAACTACTTTACTTTTCATTTTAGTTTCTTGAATGAGAAGAATGTTGGGTTTGTTTGCTCTTTTAATTTCCTTAAGCATTCTTTTCTTAGGCCCTCCATTGAGGCCTCTGACATTCCAAGAGATAACCTTCATTAAAAAAATTTTGGAGATGCATTTTCCGGATGGCTCAGAATTCTCTGTGTACCATCTGCAATTTCTTTTTCAGTCTCTTTTTCTCTTGCTTCTCTCTTAGATGGCCTGCCTTTTCTAAAGGTTACTCCAAAATTTGCAGTTCTTCTAGTAGTGGCCCTTGTGATTCTTGAGGTGGAAGCTTCCCAGCTTCCAAGCTACTTTTCTTCCAGGCTTTTTGAACCTCTTTTCTTTCTTTTCACTAAGATGAATCCATCATTATCACAATCATTTTCCTTACTGATTGGGGTAATTTCCCCATCCTCCTTTCCTGTGTTAATATCAGCCTACTTATCCATTTTAGGAGTCAGCTCCTCCCCATCTGTGTCCTCTTTCTCTTGGTTTAGATCTCGTGCAATGGATTCTAGATCCTCTTTACCTTTTTCCTGTCTCATTTTTAGATTCTCCAAAGAGCTGCTCCTTAGCAGCTCTTGATGGGCATTGATTTTGTCTTCCTCTTCTTCCATGTATGAGAGAGAAATGTTAACTTTTTCATTTTCTTCATCAACCTCCATGTTCAGCTTTACCGGATTTGGAGTCAAAGAGTTCAGTATTGAATCCACTGACAGCTCCCTTTTGTTTTCTTCCTCATTCGGACCCAGATCTAATTCTTGTTGAGACTCAATCAGCTTCTTGGGTTTCCAAAGTTTTCTGTAAACCGGTGGTCTCTTTGCCTTAAATCCTTTTTTCCTCTCTTTTAGTTTGGAATGCCTCTCCAAACGCCTATTTCCAGTAGCTGGTTCAGAAATCTACTCTTTATCCGCCTTATCTCTCTGATTCTGTCCTTGATCTTTAGGAATATCTGAGAAATCTTCCAGCTTTTGAACTGTTTTTTCGGGACATTTACTGGAAAAATGCCCTAATCTGTGGCATTTGGTACATCATAATTGGAAAGCTTCATATTCAATTTTCCGATTCCATTCTCCAAATTTGGATTGCAGAACAATGTTATCGGGAGCTCTTGATCCATTTCTATGGAGACACAGAACCGAGAAAATGCTAGCCTAGACCTATTTCTCATGGGCCCATCCAGGCCAATAGGTGAACCAATCAATTTGGCAATGTGAAGGAGGATTTCATCATCCCAAAGATGTAGAGGAAGCCCTGGGAGTCTACACCAGATGGGTATGGCATGAATATTTTCAACAAATGGATTAAATCCAGGGTACCATTTTTTAAAAATAGTCCCATATTACCCAGACACCAGGGACCACCCAACAAGACCGAGTCAACATCAGATTGGAGATTAAATCTGGCCAGAAAAAAACCTTTTGCCATAGTGGTGATTATCAAATCCCCTTTTGGTTTCCATCTACGAATGGCCCATTTCCTAATGGTGTCCACATTGGGTCGTGATCCCAAAAATTTTCCGACAAGTGCTAGATTGGTTTTCTCCAGAGCTCTTTGCAGACATCCATCAGGCACCTGTAAGTGGGTCACCCCTTTAGCATCTTTTGTACTTTTAAAATCACATGCAGCCTGAGGTCTCGCATTTTTGTCAGGAGGAGTCTTAACAACTTCCACCCAGGCTCTAGACCCGAAACTGTCACCAATGATCACATTTTTCACTTTTATCGGTTCCTTAGCGGCTACATCGTAGTTCTTTGAAAGACATTCAACAACCAAAGCTGTTGAAACATTCACTTTTACTGGTTCCTTAGCGGCTACATCGCAGTTCTTTGAAAGACATTCAGCAGCCAGAGCTGCTGAAACAGTGCTTTCGAAACCCTCATGCAGCCCGCCCACATTAAAATACAATATTAGTCGTGCTCAAATTTTGGCATTATCTAACTTTGACTTCCTTTTGAAGTAGAAACCAACGCTAGTGAATTTTTATGGGAGATGTCCTAATTTAGGGAGGTAGGACTGTATGTTATCATTCTAAATTATTTTAGGGGTATTTTAATTATTGTACATATTATAAGGAATAATATGCTCTTGTGTAAGTGATCAAGAAATGGAAACATTACCTGATGGGTAAAAAAACTATCATACACACAGATCACCAACCTCTTCAATATTTTAAGGATTAAAATAAAATCCAATAAGATAGACACTATAAGTGGATGGGTTTCTTAAAATATTTTCATTTTATCATAAAATCAAGGAAAGGTGTGACTAAATAGTTAGCTAATATGTTTTCTATACCTCCTTTACTTTCAGTTATGGGAAATTTAACTCTTCTTGGAGCTTTTGTATTTTAAACATATTAGGAAGGTTATGAGAAGGATCTACATTTTGGAGAAATATTTCAGAAAATCCTCCAATTGAGGGTTTTGTATGTAGGGTAGAATACTACTTCTAGGATGGATTTCTCTATAAGAATGATAAACCATGTGTGCCTAAGGGGGATAGAGTTCATTTGATTAGGGAAGCACACACTTCTAAAGTGGTGGTCAGTTTGGTGTGACAAAGATCGCTACACACTTACATAAGTATGTTTATTGGCTAAACATGCAATCATAAGCTACTAAATTTATCATGGGTTTTGTTTTATGCATTGTAAACAAGCCTATTAATAGAAAGTTGGGTGTATATATATGCCATAACCAATTTCTTCCCAACCATGGGAAATATTCTCCATAGATTTTGTGGGTGGTTTACCTACTTCCAAGAAAGGGTGTGATTATATTTTTTGGTATTGGACTGGTTCAATAAAATGTGTATTATCATTCCTTGTTTTGTCATGCAAATGTGCAAAAGGAAAAATTTCAATCATGATAACCATACCCAACCTAAAAATTCTACTCAAAGGTCATCATGAGCCCTCCTTCATATCACTCTAATCCCTAATTAATTCCTATCCCATCTCTCTAAATTATTTGTATACATCATGTTAGTAATCCTATAGGTGAGTTAGGAAAACGAATTAATTCAAGTATGTTGGATCAATGGTTTTTCAAGTCAAGTTTTCAACAAAGTTAGAAAAGGATTTCACCTGCCTTTCTAAGAATAGGGCATCATCACTGGATCAAGTGCATAAGGCTCATTTTAATCATGGAGGTGTATCTATGAGCCAAGAACATCACCAAACTATTTTATGAATATTCTCAAAAATTTTGGGTGTTTAGGAGCCAATTCACCGAAAGTGGGTTTTGGGCCTAAAGGAGCTTGCACCAAAAAAAGTACCTCATCTTGAAGGAAGGATTATGGGAGCTCTGAATTTATTTAAAATCCAAAAATATATCATTTTAAATAAATTTTAGTCCCCTACATTGTGGATAAAATAGATCATCTTCAAGCACCATGCATTTTTTAGGCCAACCCATTCTTTTCTAGCACAACAGAAATACCAAGAGAAAAAGAGCTATTTTGGGGTGTTTTATTTAGAATAAAATCATGGGACCCTAACCATTATTCTTAAAAGGTATTTTTCATGAAAAATCATATAATTAATCACCCTAAAATTCATCTAGTAACTCAAGTTATGACCTTCACTAGTCGGCTCTTAAGGTACGCTCTTCGGTACTTAACCATTTTCACACCTGGACACATGTCAAGATGAAGAAAAGGTGAATTTTTTTATCCCTATTGCACCTTAAAAAATTTACATGAGGTGAATTTTTTTTTCCTCCATTTATCCTTTTGGTCACCCATATGACCTAGCGACTCACTCTGAGCTCTTTTGACCAATTTGACTTGCTCTCCCAACTACTCCCGCATGTATGCCACTTGTCACTATGAGGATAGGGAAAATTTTTGAGAAAAATTTGTAACTTTCCAAGGGTAAAATAGGGAAAATTAAATTTTCCCCTACCCCTTTAGCCTCCAAGTTCCTCATGTGATCATTTTTTGGCCCCAAGGTGTTGGTTTTAATCCCTCCACTTTCCTTAATGAATAATCACTCGCCACTTATCATAATAAGGGAAAGGAACATTTTATTGTCCCTATTACACATTTGAAAAGGGACATGATGTGAATTTTTTTTTATCCCCACCCTTTCCTTTCACATTCCAAGCTATAAATACTTGAATACTTAGCCATTTTTTCATTTTTCACCCCTTACAATCTCTAAATGTTGCTTAAATTCTACCAATTTTTTTATAGATTTTACATCTCAAATTTCATGATCCCTCCACTTCTACATATTCTCCATGATATGAAGAAACGAAAACAAAAAAAAAAAAGAAATATGGATTCGAGAAGATAAAAATGAGATCTTTGCTAAAGAAACTTTGAAACCCTCAAACAAGATTTGCTTGTATCTTAAAAACTAGTGCACGAGATCAATGTGCCATTTTTTGAAATATTATAGTTTCTCAGACGTCATTAGAATCCAAGAAGAAATTTTTTCATGCACGCTCTATCTTTTTGTAGAGAATAAACCCCAATTTCTCATGGGGAAAATTTTGAAATTTAAAATCTCCATTTCTAGACATCGGATCAAGTTGAAATTTCAGAGGTGCACTAAGGAGAAAAAACCATATCAAAAAATTTTGTTTCATAAAAATGAAGGTCCGGAACCCCACTTTCCAAAAATAGTAAGTCTCCTACATATGCACTTATTATATCTTACAAACTTATGAAGAAACCATTTCCGAAAGAAGCGGGGTGCACAAAAGTGGTCTAGAGGAACAATCTCAGTGGGTAGAGCCGAAAAAGGTCAAAAATTGTCACTTACTAAAAATAGTAAGTTTCCTCTATGGGAACTTGCTATAATTAGTAAGTCATATCAAATTGCATTTTCAAAGGAGCAAGTGTTCACAAGAGTAATCCAAAGGGAAAAATTTATTGGTTGGAGTGGAAAAGGGTGAAATATGACACTTACTAAAAATAGTAAGTTTCCTTTTTTAGAGAAGAAGGTTTATAGGAAGAAGGAAGTTCAAGTTCACAAATTGTCCTAGTTTCCCATTCATGTGTGCAATCAGAAGATCAAAGGAATGATGGTTTTTCATGGCTTAGATGGGTTGTTCGCAGAGTGGGCATTCTTCATTGTCATCCATGGTGTCTCCATCAGTGTTCAAGGCTCACCTTCTCAATGTGTACAGATATTGGTTTTTGTCTTCAACTGCTTCAGAGTGATCTTCATGAGAAATGATCATGGTCACTAAATAAATCACTCAATATTGTTTCTAAACACTTATTTCGTGGTGTCTGTGGGTCATCCAAAGGTGGTTTCTCATTTGTGGCCAAATAACATGTCTCTGCAAAAACCCATACACATCATAAGAAAATCATTCACAACAAAGAGTTTGAAGGCATTGAGATCAATATGGAAGAGCTTTCTAGGAGTCCTTCAGTAGTGGGATATTCTTCAGCATGTTTCCCTCTCTCTCTCTCTTTATTATCTCTCTTCTCTTCCTCCCCCTCTCTTTCTCTCTCTTCATATTCTAATTCTTCATTGGGGTTGCACTTTTTCATAATGCCTTTAATTTGATTAAAAAGTAACTTTAGGATTATAATGTAATAAGTCACCTTTGTTTTATAAAAAGGGACTTAATATTTCCTAAGAATGTGAAAATTCTAAGTTGTGCAAAGGCATATGAAAATTCATTAGGGTTAGGCGAAGGTTCACTCCTCTTTCTTTAAATTGTAAAGGAATTCCCTTTCCAAAGGGTTGCCATTTTTGTATTCTCATGAGAGAATGATTATTGTGATGGAACAAAGACAATAGATTTTCTTCCACTTCCCATTTTCTACATTCTTATCTCTTACATGTACAATTTTTCTCAAGCTTCAATAAAATAAGATTTATGCCTTTTTAACTAGGAGGTTTAACCAAAAATTTATGCTCATTAAATATTAACTAGTCTTGTTACCATTTGCTTAATTGTTTCTTCTTAAAATTACGTGTTTTGAATTTTCGATTAATGGGTGTAGGAATCTAATTTTCTACCTACAACATTAATCCCTCTCCCTTTTTCTCGCCTCCCTTTCCGATCTTGTACAAATTCCTCTCTAACAATTAATTGTTATCTTTTTCACAGGGTCAGTGGTGCTCCCCTGTTGGATCCCTAGCCACAATTCCACCATAAAAACCCACCTTCACACACACATGTAAACACAGAGCTACACCATTCAAGTAGAGGGACTTATATTCCCACAAAGGTGTTGAAATAAACCCACAAATTTTTCCACATGAAAATTTTTGTTGCCAATAGTTTTGGCACTCACCATGGGGAGACTTAGCATATGTACCTAAAATACAATCACAAGATCTAAAAATCCAAAAAAATCAAATATCCAAAAACAAAAAAATGAAAAAATGAAAAAATAAATAAAGATAATTGATTAGAGTCCATTTCCAAAAGACACATTATTGATTCCTACACGTGACCTTTCACATCCCCCATGTCCTTTCGTATTCCCAATGCAATATTTCCTAAAACTGGTTGAAAAAATATATATGTGATCAAACACATTGAGAGGAATTGTTGATCATATTTTCAAGGCTATATAATATCCAAAAATCAAATCAAGATAATCCTTACTTCTCTTAGGCCTCTTCCTCATTTGATTCATCAATTAGTACTCTTAGTAATCCCATTCAAACTCCTATTGATACTCCCACTAAATTTTTTCCCATATTTCCACCATCATTGAGTATTGAGTTCCCGAGTGAAGAAAAATGAGAAACATAAGAAGGATTTGAAGAAGAATTTTTAGAAAAAATGGTGGATGAAGAAGAAAAACCCCAACCCACTATTCAATGGGGAAGGAATACATGCCCTCTTACTTTCACACTACCTCTTCATGATCTACCTGTAGACACCTATAATTTGGATTGAAAATTTTAAATACTTCAATTTTGCTAATTATTCCCTTTCCCATAAATTGATGAAATATCATCAATAACACACCTTATCTATTCTATCACCACTGATTAATTACATTAGGATAATTAATTAAATTTTCTATCACTCAAAGATGTTGACTAACGACCTTTTTTAATTAGTGTTCCTTTCTATCTAGATTAATTAATTATTCTTAATTAATTAACTTCCCTTCTGTTTAATCAATAAGTCATCATTTATTGGATTAAAATCCCCTCATAACCCATATCATGCTAACTTTCTTCTAAAAAGATTCTATAAGCCTACATCTACCTATTAGTTAATCACTCTTGATTAATTAATACACCCCCTCAACTCCCATGGATCACTAATGATATATTAAACTCCTCTAAAGCAAACTTAAAGTATGCTTATCCATTACTAACCTAGCTTTTCTATTATCCCACATACAATAGGATGAAAAGCTTATTCAAACAAATGGGTTATATAAGGAACCCTCCTCCTACCTTTCTTCTTAAAATGTTGCATGCATATAACATAAACTATAGGCATTTTCATCTTTGAGAATCCTCCATTAGTGTTGAGCTAGGTATCTTCATCTTACATTTCATCCATCCAATATTTTGAGTCATATGGAGAGAATCAAGATGATCTTATATCCATGTCTTGATGAGACTCCATTCTTAAACCCTTGGGATAAAATAAATAATCACATTTTGATTGCTAAGGATCTATATACATCCATTTCTATGTTATCTTTCAAAGAGTAGAGAATAATGCTTAAAATTTTAGTTTGATTTTCCTTCAAAGTTTTGATGCATGTTGTTGATATTTAGTCTCTTTAAGCTCTTAGCATGATGATCCTTATTTAGTTAGATTTGTTTTGGAACTATTAGGTGTTAGTTTCAATTACCTTGGCTTAGATAACTAATACTTGGATACATATGACACGCCTTTGGTGGGACTTGATTCACACTCTCTTTGATTTTAATGAGTTTTACAAGTTTTTCTCAACTTTTACTAACCATAATCATGCACACGTGAAATAATTTAAAATCCTTAGGTTTTTTCACTAGGTTTATATGCATTGAGTCTCTCTTATGGGGTTTATTGTGATAAATTAGGAAATTTTTGACCTTTTTGAAGTTCCATATGTCGAGCTTCATATTTTGACATCATTTACTGTGTACACGCACAAGAAAAATTTATAGGGGCATGCACACATCTAAACTTACATATAGGTGTCTAAAAGAGCACACATACTCTATTCCATGCATATATTTTGTTTCTAGTTGTACCTCGTGTCAAGATACTTGGTGGTCGACTGTGCATGCATTAAAATTGATGTGCATACATCGTTATGCACACGGACATGAAATATCACCCTCTACTTTTTCATGTAGTCTGATTTTCCATACATATGGTTAAACTCATGCACAGAACTGTCAGGCACACACATGTTTTCTAGGCTTCTATTTTACATTATGTCTCGATAAGGGGTGCACATGCTAACTTTCCGTGCGCACAAAAATATTTTCCCACACACATGCTTGGCTCATTTTCATTTTTAGTAGAGGTGTGCACATGTTACTATCCACATACACACATTGAGAAGGGCATGTGTATAATCGAAGGGCATGCAGGCATCACAAGTACAAATGTGAATGTTATTTTAAATTTTTCAAAATATTGTGTTCTTGATGTGCTAACTCCTTACAGGATTATTTGAGATTAAATTCTATTTTACAGGGTATATCTTCATGCTTTTTGCTAATTTGGTTTATTTAAATTTAATGAATGTTGCATGCTTGTCTATGAGATTAGAGTTATGGACACTCTTCCCTTACACATGTTAGGTGATCTTAGGAATCAGAAATGATTTCTACATCTTTTCTATGCTTTGAAAAACATCTCATTATACTTATTTCTAAGGGAATGAATGTCAAATTGGATAAAATGAAAAAATTGTGTGTTTAAGGTAAGTGTTTTTCCATTTCTAATTAAATAGTTGGGTTCTACGTCATGTATGCTCTTCTCTTTCATCTTAGGAAGATATTAAGAATCAAAAATAACGTATTATCCTATTTTTGTTTGTGGAAAACTACTAAACTCTTCGTGTAGGACCTAAATTTTTTTGTCAAATAAAGGAGAACCAAAACAAACTTTCTAACTACACATGTGTTGCAGGTTACCAAATGGTGAATGAATAAACCACATTAAGTCTAGAATTTGAAAAAAAATGCCACATTCATCACACTGTATATGCAAGTTCGATAAGGGTATACCTCATCGCTTAAAAATAGGACATAAACCCTTTGGAATAAGCCTTAAGCTACAAAAATGGGGGTGCTTTGGATGCCCGCTTGACTAGTTTACACGTGTTATTTAGTGTCAAAGTTATCGCATTAAGACCCTAGTGAGAATACAACTAAACACATTCATTTCTCATTGCATTTTAAGGGGGTAACAGAAAGTCGAGATACTCCAAGACTAGTCGGTGTGGTTTTATTAATAAATCGAGCTCACAAGGATATCTTGTGACACCTATTTGAAGGAACCACCTAGGAAATCCATTCTGTCTTGGAGACAACTTGACCGTAACAAGCTAATCAGTTTTGTAAAGAGCCTTCACAAAGGTAGAACTTTCTCAGAGTCAAATTTTTTTTTCGAACAAAGGGAGAGTCCATTAAAGTTCAAACTACATGTCATTCACCATGATATTTATGAAGCATTACTTTTTCTTAGTTTTTCATTCGCCATAAGGCAAGGTGAAACTCCGCCGAAGTGAGGCCAAAAAGTTTCAACCTCATTTGATCTACTTCCTTTACTTTCTTTTGACACTTTATTGATCAAAAGAAGAGAAACCATACGTTTGTTATCAATCAATCGTTTCCACCACTTTTGCACCCATTTACATTCATCCTTACTTGAGATTGGATGGTAAACGTTGAAAGTGTGTTTGTATGTTTTCATATCTTGATGGCCATTTGATCTTGATACCAAAGTTAGGATTGTCATTGTAGTTAGGCCCAATTCTTCACTTGATTCTCCTTTGAAGTGTTATGTTTCTTGTATCGTATCACAAAAATTTAAATACTTACATCTTGTTTCTTTCAAACTCCACCTAAGTGTCTAGATTGTAACATTACACTACACACACCTTAACAATTCCTTCATATACTTTATCCTTGGTTTTTTTTTTCAAACATTACCTCGATTTTGATAGGTGTTTTTTTTTTAACTTGTGTGTGTCATACTAATATTTTTTTGATACTAATACCTTACTTTTCTGCAAAGTTAGGTTAACGTATCTTAGTGGTATTATTATGTTGTTCATATTCGTAACCCCCACTTTTTGAGATTTAGGTCTTTCTTAGACTTAACATCACTTTAAGTATACTTTTCTTGGAAATCACATTAACCTCATGTTATTACTTACATCTTTGTTCATTTTAAACTTGACATAAGTATTCAATTTTGTTGATCATCTTAAAAGTCAAACTACCATTTGGAAACATTAGGGAAGTACTTCATTGATTGATTAGTTTAGAAACAAACCTTGTGTGATTGTGTCTTGTGATTATTTAATATTTTGACTTATCTATTTAGAATAATCACTTTGATCACTGATTCATTTGACATTCATTATTCTTTAGTCTTTTGACATTCTTTGTGTGTCCTTAGTAAACATCTCATTCTATGTTTTCACTTAGGTTTGATTATACCCTTGAAAAATTCAAGAAAAACCTTAGTGAAATTCTCATTTGCTATGCCCCCATAACAATAATGGGATCCAAGAGACAAACATAGGAAACATCAAACAAAAAAGGGTCAAATTATTTTATCGGTCATGATTTAGGACCTTTACTTTCCATAGAAAAGGAAGAAGATGAGATGGTAGACCATAGTGGTGATGAGTTGAGATCACCACATGTGGAGTTTGAATTTTACCCCACCCAATTAGATGAGTTCCTCTTTCTAAAAAAAGATAGGGTACTTGCAAGAGTTGTGGAATTAGGTGTTAGAATGCCAACTAAACATGAAAATATTCCACCTAAAAATAATGCTAATGAGGAAGAACACCCCCTCATTAATATGGATGACATTTTAGGACATGGAAATGCTTCCACCTCAAACACTGGAAATGACAACACGAGTGGTTTTAAAATTCCACTCATCAGAATGCCACATAGGGTAAGAGTGGAACATGAAAACATGGAACAACCCCTCTCCATGAAAATGAAGAGGAACCTCATGATGAAGAAGTCACTATACAACAAAAAAATTCAACACCTTAGTCAACAATTAGCTTTTCTAGCATCCCATGTACAAAAAGAGACAAACAAAAATGTACATCGAGAGAAACCTAAGGTTAGAAATAGTGAGCTTCACACAAAAACCAAGAGGGAGAAACTTTAAAAATAGTCACGTGTATATGCCAACTTCCCCCACTAAGGATAAACTTCTTTCACAAGAGTTACAATCTATGAAAGCAACGCTCGTAAGCCTTCATTTTTCAAAACTAAAAGAAAAATTTGTTCATCATTTCTCCTTTAATTTTGAGAGTGACATAGCCATGTCAGACCTATGTAATGCCAAACTATAACCAAATGTAACCTTTACAAGTTTCCTACAAATATGGTGGGGTCTAGCTAGTAGCTTCCCTTGCTCGATCCCTAAAAAACAACTCATTAGCATATTTGTACCGAACTTAAATCTAGACATTGTCTTTCATCTACAAAGACATTTTTTTGAAACTTTTAAGAGGTTATCGAGAAATGTACACAAATAGAAAAGTCTCTAATTGCAAAAGGGACACTCAAATCATTTTCAAAAGACAATCAATATTCAAAACCTATGGACAAGCCCAAAATATTTAATAAAAAAAGAATGTCATAGGATATGGAATCATGGATTCTAAACACATGCAAGTAGTCTAATTTGGTCCACCTTTTAAATTGACAAAATGGCCAATCCAACCACTAGTTAAATGTCGGACCTATGTGACATAGCCATGTCAGACCTATGTAATGCCAAACTATAACCAAATGTAACCTTTACAAGTTTCCTACAAATATGGTGGGGGCTAGCTAGTCGCTTCCCTTGCTCGATCCCTAAAAAATAACTCGTTAGCATATTTTTAATGAACCTAAATCTAGACATTGCCTTTCATCTATAGATGCATTGTGTTTGAAACTTTTAAGAGGTTATCGAGAAGGGTACACAAATAGAAAAGTCTCTAATTGCAAAAGGGACACTCAAACCATTTTCAAAAGACAATCAATCTTCAAAACCTATGGACAAGCCCAAAATATTTAATAAAAACAAGAATGTCATAGGAGATGGAATCATGGATTCTAAACACATACAAGTAGTCCAAGTTGGTCCACCTTTTAAACTGACCAAAGGGCCAATCCAACCACTAGTTAAATGTAGAGCGTTCACTCCTCTTACAGATTCCTTGTCCGTAATCTTAAAACAACTAGATGCAGTCAACATGGTGACATATCCTACAATGATACCTTTTGATGACAATGCACCTAAACCTTCATGGTATAAGGAACATGAGTATTGTGATTTCCATCGTGTAAAAGGACATAAGATGGAAAATTTTTTAATACTATGCCAATTTGACCAATATCTTATCGATAGTGGGGAGATAGAAGTCGACTCATTGGAATCAAATCAAATTCCAAATCAAAGGATGGAAATATTCAAAGAGCCTTTCCCAAAACATGGTAAACTAGAAAAGAAAAATATGGATCAGGGAGAGTCTTCCCAAAGCTATAAAGCCACAAATTATGTTTATACCAAAAATTATAACAATCAATATGACTCACTTATTGTATGTGTTCGCTCTTTTGATGAGCGTGTCAATACCATTAGGTTCAAGTGAAGAGATAGAGATGTGGTAATAAACCAAACTCATGTCATGAGCCCATAACCTCTTTTGTCTACCCCTCATGATAGTCAGTACAATATCCTATACCAACTTGAGAAGACATCTGCTAAGATTTCAATCTTAGATCTTCTTAAAATATCAAACATACATAAGGATATCCTTTATAAAACTCTCCAAGGGTTAGGAGTTTCAACTGAAGTAGATCCTTCTCACCTACACATTGTGGTGGAAAATATTGCACCAAGTGAACACATTGCATTTAACCACAATGAAATCCCTAATGAAGATCATATGCATAACCTTCCTCTTTACATAGAAGTATTTGTTACCAAAATATAAAAAGGATACTTGTGGACAATGTGTCGGGATTAAACATATGGACGTTGAAGCTAATTAAATAGTTAGGATACATAGAAGAATATATAGAGTCCCACATTATCACAATAAATGCATAGGAAAATGTGGAATGGGAATTGGTTGGTACAATAACACCATTGATGGAGGTAGGGCCCACTTATCACAACATGAATTTTCATGTATTAGACTTGGAACTTCCATATAATATGATTCTTGGTCGCCCATGGATTCATGCCATGTAGGCCATACCATCGACATTTCACCAATGTATCAAGTTGAAACATGAGGGACACACTATTACTATTCAAGGATATCCAAAACCCTTTGCCCACTGCAGAGCTCTAAATAAATTTGTGTGTACGAATGCATACAACTATCCCTCCACCGATATTGTTTTCCCCATTGAGTAAGAAGCCCTTGAGTCACATGTATATTTATACTCTCTCAATTCTTGTGCTCATGGTGCTTCTACATATTCCTCTCCCTTTGATTCATGGGAGATGAATATTCTTGAGTACGGTTGTGGAGAATATAATATTCAACAGGATCTCCTAGTCTCAGATCTATCCTTGTCACCTAAAACAAGAGGCAAAACCAACTATCACTTCAAAATACCTTGACATGAATAAACAATTGGGACATTCTTACTTGGCGGTCTTCTTACGAGAAGATAAATTTTTGGACCTTCCTATGATTTAGGTCCCCGAGGACACTAAGCCTATCTACTATAAAATCCTAGAATACACAAAATATAGTAGAATGATGTATTCCATGGGTTATAAAGGACTTAGATGTGGAAATTTTGAACAAGGAATAAGAGAACTAGTCCCACTTCCACATTTCAAAATAGAATGGTATGGTATTAGTATTCATCCCTATGGGGTGCACCCCATGGACCAAGATGTTACCTTCTCTTGAACATGAGGATAGCTTTGTTTATTTGGATAACAACACAGATTCCCACCATAGCCAATATGAGGATCTTGCTCTACAAACCTTTTTATGGATACCATTTTCCTTATCATAACCCCTTCCAATCCACAAATTGACCTTGTATACCCTACCCTTGTCAATTAGGACCAACAACGTCACATGTCGCTAGACCTCTTTGAGAATGATGAGGCTATTGCATAATTTATGGGCATACGTGACACTATTCCTATTGGAGACCACAAGAAGGGTTTCTTCATTGACTGGATACCTATGCATACTTTGGGGAGGAGGATGAGCTTCATGGTTAGAAAAATATAAGAAAAAGTGAGGGAAAATGTTCCTCTACAAATCCTTGGCAAAAATATAAGTCCAAGTCGCATAGTGAAAACCTCTTTGAGGTGTTGGCCAACCAACAAATAAAAAAATCAATGGAAAAAATAAGTGACCATACTGAGGGTGAAAATCTCAATGAGACACCCTTAGAAGAAGATCTCAACCTCCCTCCCAATCCTACACATATGGAGGATATGTCAAAGATGCTTGTGGAAGAAACTATTGACGTTAATATTAGAATAGAAGAGCAACCAAAGATAGTCAAGTTGGGAGCTTCGCTTTCAACACAAGAACATAAAAATTTCACTATGCTTCTTAGAGAATTTGTGGACATATTCACATGGTCTTATGTGGATATTTCAGGCTTAGATCCATCTTTGGTGGTGCATAACTTAGTTGTGCATGTAGACATAAAGCCCATTAAACAAAAGCTACAAAAATGCATCCATGATTGGCTCTTCTGGTCAAAGAAGAGTTAGAAAACTATTGTAAGCAGGGTTTATCAGACCCATTGACTACTCAGAGTGGATATCTAACATAGTTCCAGTTCAAAAGAAACCAATTAGAATCAAAATCTACATTAACTTTGAGACATCAATAAGGCATGTCCTAAAGATGATTTTCCCTACCAAACATTGACATAATTATTTATTTGGTCGTAATCTATTAAATGTTATCGCTTATGGATGGATTTTCGGATGTAAAAAAATCCAAATAGTAGAGGAATATCAACATAAGATGGCATTTACAACCCCTTGGGGGACATTATTTTATCAGGTAATGCCCTTTGGCCTTAAAAATGTTAGCGTAACTTATCAAAGGGTGATGACCATAATATTCCATGACATGTTTAATGACATCAAGGAGGACTATTTGGATGATATCATAGGAAAATAAAATATAAGAGAAGATCATCACATGGTCTTGAGGTGCATTTTTTAACGTCTCCAAGAATATAAGGTTAGGTTAAATCCAAGGAAGTGTGTCTTCGGGGTGTTATCAAGGAAGATATTGCACTTCATTATATCAAGAAGGGGGATCAAGGTATACCCTGCTAAAGTGACTATCATTAATGAAATGCCTCCTCCCAAGAACATCAAGTAGCTATGTAGCTTGCAAGGGAAAATACAAGCCATGCTCCACTTTATCTCATAGTTTGCTGAAAAAGGGCACTCATTCACCCATGTTCTTATGAAGGAAGTTGACTTCATTTGGGGACCCGAGAAATAAAAACCTTTTCTTTAAGAAATATTTGGAAATTCCACAGCCCTCATGCCACCAACCCTAGGTGAGCCACTTTTGTTATATATATCAATAACTAATTTACCATTGGTTTCTTTCTTGCTTAGTATGACCAAAGCTAAAAAGAAAAAGTAGTCTACTATCGTAGCCATACCCTAATTACATATGATCTTAACTATCCCCAAATCAAAAATCTTATTTGGCTATTGTTTTTACCTTCCAAAACTTCACCATTATCTATTGAATACCAAAACCAAGCTTATTTCCAAATTTGACCCACTCAAATACCTATTATCAAAACCCACCCTTATTGGTAGGATGGCTAATTGGATCATCCTACTCAGTGAATTTGATATTGAGTATGTACACCAAAATTCAGTAAAAGGACATGTGCTCGTAGACCAACTAGCAAAGGAACCTTACCTCGATCGAGCATATATGTTTGGACTGTCGGATGCATCATTAATGTACATTGAAGAATATTTCATATGGAAAGTACATTTTGATGGATCATTTACTTTCCATGGTTCAGGGGCAGGTGTAGTGCTAATCACTCCTACAAGAGACCCCATACCCCAAGCCTTCCATCTTGGATTTCCATGCACAAATAACATTACAGAATATGAAGTGTTCATCGTTAGGATGAAGCTTGCTATAAACTAGAATATTCACCACTTTAAGGTCATTGGTGATTCACAACTAATTATCAAACAAGTCAACAAATAATAGAAATTCAAGGATGACAAACTCATCCCATATGAAAGGTTAGTAGAAACTATAAAAGAATATTTTTTGCGTATCACCTTTGAACAAATTCCAATGGCACAAAACATATCTATAGATGCAATGGTGACAAAGTGGGTTCTATGCTATGGATTCCATCAGAGAAAAATGATATGTCATATTTTGTTGAAAATCTATGTCAACTCGCATATGATATGCCAGAATCATTCATGTCATGTGAGGTCATAGGTTCCTTCTCCCCATTGTATGAGCCCATCTTTAACTACCTCCAAAACTGTACCTTTCCTCCAAACATCACTCATTCTTAGAAATGAAGCCTTATCTGTAAAATATCTCGTTATACCCTCCTAGAGGCACCCTACCATTATGGCTATTATTTGTACCCAAATCAGTTACACCTTGTATGTAAAGCAACATCAATAAGCTAAAAAGGATGCTTAGAGAAAGATAGGATAGGATTTAAGTCGTATTGAGCTGGGGATGGATATGGAAATATCTTTGTCACTTTTATTTGGGAAATGTTGGCTAACACATCACCGAGGGTAGGGACCCCGCTACTTTAGGCTCGATCGCAACCATAGTGAGAGGACCCATTTTGTAACATGTATTTGTCAGAAGAATGGATGGAATATCTATATTTTAGACTCTCTCTTAGTTATTTCAAAAGGTAGCCTTAGGAAGACATGGTCAATGTAGAAATTATCTAACCCTCATGAGTTGTCACACTAGAAAATGCAAATGTCTCCTAAACAAGGCTCATGTTACTAAATATAGTGATAATTCCATCTTGCTTCTGCATATTTTTAATAAAGGATGGACAAATAACAAATTTCCTTAGCATTTGTGTATAAACAAGGAAAGCATGGGTAATTCAGATGGATCAAATGGTTATTGATTGTGATTTTGATGTATTGATGGGAGATTAAGAAGGATAAATTTGATTATACAAAATCCTTAAATGAACCTTAACAAATGTTGTAGGTAATTGTTCTAAATGCAAAATACATATCACACAATTCAAATCACTCCTTCAACTGAATGTCGCATTCATGGAAGCCCAAGAATACATAATTTCACACAAACTTTGAGAACCTAAACATAAAAGCTTGTGATAAATTCTCAAGAAAATGCTGACAATTTTTATCAAATACCCTCAAGAAGTAACAAAAATCCTAAATTAGACAGATACAACTTGAATTAAAAACCGTTACTATAATATGAAGGAAATCTCCATCAAAATGCAGTTGCAGTTGCCAAATTGTCACTATTTAAACTAAGACTTTATGTAATTCAGAGAAATTAACAACACAATATTGCAATATGAATGCAAATAATTGATTCAAAGTAATTCATCTTGAAACAAAATAACATTTCTCATGAGAGTACACAAAAATTAATTCAAGAAACACCAACACTTCAACAAGGGGATACAACACCTATGACCTCAATGTTTACCAATGATTGTACATCACAATCATCTTGGTGAGAAGGTTTGGGAATAAATGAAGAAACTCTCAAGTATCTCAGATTAGTTCAACTTAAAGATAGTTTTTCCTTTCTTTTCTAAAATCTTAGAAAAATTTAACCCTCCCCTATGCGAGAGCATTCTCATCACATTTATACAATTTCATTCCTCTCATATTTCTCTTTCCCCCAAAATCATGAATATTTAAAGGAATATTCTCCTTTACAATGTACAATCTAATCCATTATTATTCCATTGAAAATATTTTAGTTTATGTCATCAAGTGGAAGAATCACGAGTGATTCACATTTTTCATTCTCTTAGAATGATTGGGATGCCATGTCACCTTTTTTATATTTTTTTAATCATTATCCTTTATGATGGTTGAGAGAGACCTTTTTGATGATTTTTGAGTGCCTCCAGATGGTTTGATTTTATGTGTAATCCCTTTCATCTTTTAAGAATCTATCTTGGATAACAAACACTCTTTTATGTCTCCATTTTTTCTCTAACTTCATTCAAAACTTCAATCCTAATTTTAGCCAAATATTCAATTGCATATTGGGTTCCCATTTGTTCTAGTGGCACAATTCCTTCCTTTTCAACTAGATCTTCATCAAGTTGAGTGATACAGGTTCAACTTGGGAAGGATTCCTTCATAGTAGAAAAGCTCATTGTCACATTGTTCAATTAACTCATTAATTTCACTGAGCTTGGTCTTAAGTTCTCCATATCTCATTCTAGATTTCTCAAATATATTCTTCCCTTTTTCAAATAACCTTTCTACCTAGTCATCAACAACCTTGAATTTCTTAACAACCTTTTCAATGCTTTTGATAACTTTAGGAGTAACAGTAGTGACCTCTTCTTGGTCTTCACTAGATTTTCCCACTAACTGTTGTAAGCATGAATTCAAATATCTGGCATGCTCTTTCAATTACCTTTTTGATATCTTTTCCTCATCCACTTTATGCAACAAGCCTTGGACTGCTTCTAAAACTTCTTGTTTTAATGTTTCTTTGGAATGTTTTCCCAATATGGCGTGTTTGATGTCATAGTCACTTTTTGTTATGCAATTTCTTGACTTTCTTTCATGTGTGGTTGCAACCTCCATGGTTCTAGACCCATATGGATCTACATGTGTTGTAGTAATAACCCTATCCCTTTTTGGAGTCTTCTTGGGATTTGGGAAGGAAAAAGTTGTAATATATATGAATTTTTCAAGCACAACCTCCTCTTCTTCTTCTGAGATCAACCCTTCCAACCAACCAGTTATGAGAATAGTCCCCACTTTTGTCTTTTGTGATGCCTGTTGGGGTTCTTAAGAGAAAATAACAAATATTTTCAATGCTTCATGGATAGTTTCACTAATGGAATTTCTTGTTGTGCTTTGTCTACTCCCAATTTTGAATCTTTGGGTTGATCATGTTTTACTATTACCTCTAGTTTTTTCTTTCCGTGATATTGAATTTGGGCTTGATTAATTGCTTCCTGATGCACATTGTCAATTAGAGAATTCTCTTTGTTTGTATCTTCAGCTAGGGTAGTAGTTACTCTTATAGTATTTTTTGGAGCTTCTTGGACTAGTGTTGCTACTTTGGGCAATCCCTCTCCTGTTGCACTATCTACCTCCTTTTGAGGTTGATATTTAGTAGAAATATTTTCTTGAGTTTTTATATCAACATCCTTTTTCTCTATCAAATCTTCCTTTTGTGGCTTTATGTGCTGAGATCCAATAACTGGGCCCTCACCCTTATCAATGGTTTGCATATTTTGACTGTCATTGGTTTCTACTTTTACAAAGTGGACTCTTTTTTGGTTTCCACCACCATTTCTTCAAAGCATATTCAAGGCATTATGATGTGGCTCATTATTTTTACTAAATTTTATTTTATTTTGTGAACATTCTTTGGTTAATGTAATAGTATTCATAATTACTTCACTTGTAATGTTCAGTATCTTTGACCCATCTCGCTTCGAGACTATTTGGATTTCAACAAAGACCTCTTGTATTGGAAATTCTATCTCAACAGTTGGAAAATACGCATGTTCCCTAATTATTTTATCTCGACCGAGGAGCACCTACTATTATTTTATATTTGTCTCAACTTATATATCAACGGGTTCCATTATATGCACTTCTCCTACTACATATGTTTCCATTATTTCAATTGAAATCCTTATTTGTTCATGTGGTTGGTTAGAGTGAGGTAAATATATACTTTCAAATGGTTTTGTATCATATTTTTTGGTCCCTATCCTATCACGAACTACCTTGCTGGTTAGATGGGAGACTACCTTGAGTTATCTTTTCTTGGGTTAATTCAATCACTATTCCTCCTAGAAATATAATTGAAGTTGAAGAAACAGGTTTTATAATTGGATCAACCTAGGGTATCCTTGGATCTTTTGGTAGAGTTACCTGATGAGCCAAGGAAGCGGTGACTCTATTTTATTCCTTAATCGAGTAAGAGGGTCAATCACCTCAGGCTCTTTATGCTTGTGTTTCCTTGATGCATGAAAACTTTATTTTACTAAAATACCAACACATCTTTCTAAATTTTATTCAAATACAAGTTTAAATTTCTTCTTAGTTCTTTCAAAGTTCTTGATATCTGGTGCCTCTCTTTCTTTTTCACCTTGTACCAAAGATGTTGGGCCCACAACTAATATAGCTCTTCTCATTGTCTTGCTTGAACTAGACTCCCTATCAATATTGTTATGGGGGTTCCTATTTTAGTTACACCAATTCCTTTAGTTTGTTATGGTAATGCAAAATTAATGGGAGCATTTTGCATGGATTTTAAAAGCATTTATTCTGTCTTTTTCTTTAAAGAAGACATGGAAGTCCCACATACACTAGCAAGAGTAGTCCATTCATCAATAATACCTATGTGAGGTCTATTCAAAGAAAATTGAGAAGGATTCCCTCCCAAATGATTCTTTTTTCAGCTCCTTCCATAAAAAGGGGAAGATCTTCTTTCAAAACTCCCAAATCCATGAATTCATTAAGTACCTTTGTGTTTTGTATGGATAAATCCATACCCTTTCCTTTCAGCCAAGTCACAGTCCTTCTCATTACATTAGCAATTCTTTTATATTTATTATTTGACTCACCTTCATCCCATTTAATAGGATCCATTGGCTTCCTTCAAATTTCTGGTTAATTTAGTATTGACTCATTGTTTTTTGGTCATCCATAATCCCCTGAGGTACTACAAAAATTTTAAAATCAATAATTTTCCTGAGAGTCATTCTTGAGAAATATCTAAGCCTAACCTCCTCTTCATCTCTACAATTCATCCAATAATCCTCAAAGTGAGTCGATTGTTCAAAATAACTTCCCAAGGCAATGATGAATACCCATCTAATATCATAGTTAGATCTTGACTCAAATTTCTCCATGTCAAACCTTCCCATCTCCTCCTCCATCAATCTATCCTTTATAATGGAGGAGCATGAGTACCTTCCAATTTTAATAGGGAATTTGAATTTTTTTGTGCTTTCCAGCAATCAACTTGTGAACTAGTGTTAGTTGTCTTGAAAGTTCACACAAGGCCATCTTATCATATAGATATCTCTGAAGTTTACATGACTGCCCATCAAAACCACTAGCTCTAATATATGTGAACAACCTATACTAGATGAAAAATAAACCATACTCCATTATTACATTCCTATATTTTTCTGATATTAAGTATTTTTCCCATTCAAGTTTGAATAAGCATATCACAGGTGCAAAAATGCATCATTTACCAATCTTACATTCCCTTTCCAATTGCTCAATTGTAATTGGGGATAAATCTCATGAAATTTATTTTATTTGAAATGTGCATGTGGTACAAGGCTAGGAAAATGCCTATGGCATATAATATTGTATATAAGGTATGTCATCATATAAAATTCAAGCTCCCAATACCACCCATGTTAATTTTTGCAACCAGTGTTAAAAGTTGTGCATGAATTGAATCAACAATGAGTGTTGCCCAGAAAATACTTCCTTTCTTTTTAAAAATAACCCAGATGTATGGGCACATCCATTCCTTGAATTCACTATCCATTTCCAAGCCAACCATTCTACTTAGAAACACAATTAGGTCTTATACTTCCTCCACAAATTGTTCCTAGCAAATGTTTTAGTGAGTCTAGTGACATCCTTCTTGTTTCTTAACAAACATTCAATTTTTATGACCCTAACATAATATTTATTTTTGGCTTCAAAGTCCTTAAGAGTTGATTCAATGGTCAAGGTTATCGATATTGTGATTCTTGGTAACCTCAACATTAACCTGAAAGCTCTGGGTGTTAAAGTCAAAACATCCTCACCATATCCATCCATAACTTCCCTTTTCTCCGGATTATAATTTATAGAAAAAAGCCTTAACATCTCGGGACAATGCACTAATGGAGGTATAAAAATAGATAGATAAATGTTAATGGCCTTAATTTCTCCCATGGATTCTGTTGGTACCCAAATTGATCATCCCTTTTAAACCGAAAGCGAAGCATCACAATTTGATCAGATGCTTAGTGGAAAAAAATCATAATAGGAGTCATTTTGTAGTCGGGATGGATTTTAGATGACTCTTTATCACTCTAGTTTGGAAAGGACTGGGTATCACCATGCTAAGAGTTTGACCTACCCTTACTACTTTAGGTTGTGCCTTCAACCAAGGTGAGAGGACCCATTTTGTGACCTGTATTAATGGAAATCATCAACAAATTAGCAATATTTGACTATTCCTTTGTAATATTTTGAAGGAGACCTCAAGAAAACATGGCCAATACAACATAACCTAACTCTCATGAGTTGTCACTTTAGAAAATGAAGATGTTCTCTAGATAAGGCCCAGGTCACTAAAGGCAATGATAAAAATTGATTGCACTTGCATATTTTAGTAAAGGATGGATGAATTCAATGATCTTCTTTATCATTTGTGGATACACAATGCAAGTAGGGATATTTCATGTATGATGTATCTCTGAATATGTGTTTTATGGCTAGGAAGTTAAGAAGGATAAAGTTGATTATACCAAATCCTTGAGAACTTTTAACAAATGTTGACAAATCCACAAGGAAAAATGACGAATGGCTTCAAATAGTCAAGACAAACCTTCAACTAGAAAATTGTGCATCTATAAAAGCTCAAAGACACACAACTTCACACATTATTCAAGGATTTAACATAAGAACTCATGTTAAATACTTAATTAAACCTTAGAAATCCCTAATATATCATGCTTATGATACACTCATAAAATAACAAACAATTGTATCACTGAAATGAAAGTAAAGTGAATTTAAATCACTTATTGCATCATGAAATGAAAGCTCTCTTCATAATGTAATTGTAAATTCCACAATACTATCATGAGGACAATATTTTGTGTGATTTCAAAGAGGGATTCCTAATGTAAGATTATAATAGGAACATAGATAACTATTTGAATATATCTCAAAATGACAATAGACATAACATAGTTCATGATTAACACGAATTACTCAAGGTTTTTCAAAATTTGATCAACGGAAAGTTTTTTTACAATCTCAAAGTTTTGTTAATGGCTATACATCTGCAACCATCTTGACATGATCAATTTTAAAGACACATAAGAAATAACTGGTTTCTCAAATAAGTTCTCTTAGAAAATGGCTTCTCTCGGCTTTTCTCTCCTTTTCTCTCTCTGAGTAAATTTTAGAAAAATTAACCCCCCTTTTGGCATGATTTTTCATGCTTTTATATCACTCTTTTCACTTCAAATAATTTCCCCCAAAAACAAAAATATTGTCGAAATGATTTTTTTACAATTTTTTTCTAGAAGATGATATTTATGAGTTTCATTCTATACTGCCAAGTGTATGAAACATGAGTCTTTTCAATGTATTCCACTTGTGTCTAACTAGGATGTCCAGTCGTCACCTTTGGCAGGCTACTTGAAATGTTCCCTCCCAATTTTGATTAAAAATCATTTCAAATGATCATTGAGCATCTCCAGATGCTTTTGACATGATCATATGTAACATTTTATTTTCACCATAAAATTTTGAAATAAATTCACATCTTACTGGTTTAAATTCCACACATGATGTTTGTGAAATCTTACTGAACTACCAAATCTGTTCATTCTTAATTCCTTTCAAATCTTTAATCACCTCTATGTGAAATGAGCAAAATCTGGGTTACACCATGGGAAAGATTTTATTAACATAGGACCAAATGCATCCTTCCATCTATAAAGCCTGGTATTTCCTCACTATCTACACATGTTTTCTTTCTTGTTCTAAACATAAGGAATTCAATCAAGAAAATGGTGAAAGTGCTTGTAGCTCATAACCTAAAAGAGATTTCTTTCATAATACCTAAATCATAATTTTCAATTTTAGTGGTTTTGATGAAGCTTTTGTCAAGGCTCTATTTAATGTAGAATGTGTGGGTGATACCAGAGGACCCCTAACATACCAAAAAGTCCATTTAGCACTTCTTTCTCGTTAATCAAGATCAACCCTGTGTTTACATCCTTCCAGTTATGTATTTCCATATTTTTAGATGGGAACATATGAAAATGCTTGAGGATTTAAAGAAATACTGGGTTGAAAGGAGGCCTCAGGTCTCTGGGAAGACCAGTTTTCAATGCCCTTTTTTATGCAATGAGGAATTTGTATCAAAAGAGATTCCTAAGGAATCATATGTATTATATGATAAATCCTCCATCGATACAATGCCTACCATTTCCAACAAGGTGGATGAGTTGGAGAAGAGGATTCACTCCTTGGAAAAGAAACAAGTGGAAGTTGTGTCTCTTGCCACTAGGTCCAACGTCAACACCATCTTTGAGCAAGAGGAAGGGTGAAACACAACCTCAGCCTCCAATTATCATATCAGATGGAGAAGAGGACCAATCAATATCTACTCATCACTCAAGGGTAGCACTCTCCTCATCTCGGATAACATAGGAAGGTTTGTAACTCAGTTATCCACACGCTGATGCATTGTGCTTCTTCCTCTAAGTGAGAATTTTTGGGACCCCAACCAATTCCTTCTCCGAGGGACAACCCACCCCTTTTAAGAAAATGGGAAGCTAGAACTAGCTCAAGGCCTCACAATTCATCTAGCCAAAAACATGTGGTGCCTTCCCCTCTTATCACTCCAAACATTCCTCTCAAATTAATCCTAATAAGTCGACCCTTCACAAGGGGAAAGGAAAAATGAATTTCTTCTCAAGTGGTCTAGACCTTTTGGATTGGGTGTCATCCCATCAAAATAAAATTGATCTTGAACAAATTATGAACCACCCTAGGATGAATTTGGAGTCACTGATGGATATGGGTATGTCAAGGACTTGGCCAGGTCAATCATCTTTATACAAACAACACAAGGCTCAGATGAGTTTGTGCTAAGAAAAAAATTCTGAACAAACTTCCTTTATTGGGAGGAGACTATGAGACCAGACTGAAAAATATTTGAGTGTTGTTCTCCCTTGATTGTCTCCATTTTGGCATGTATACATCTTTCACTATCAAGGGCAGGGGCCCCTATAGAACCCTATCTTGTTTTTCGTTCAAATTGCAAGAAATACAAGAATATTAATAGTTCACATGTCTATTCCAAGTATGTGTGAAATTTTAATCTAATCCACTATGAACTACTATATCTTTTTATCTTTCAATTGAAACAAAGAAACAATAAAATTTCAAAAAGATAATTAAATTTTAATACATAAGAATCAAAGTATGTGTATTTGTGATGGTCTTGGATTTTTGGGGCTCTCACTATCTTTGGAAAAGACAGAGTAGTAAGGTCAACCACTTGCATAGGAAGGGTATCTTCTTCATTTGAAATCAATTCGTTGATCCATCCCTTTTTCAAACTTGTTCCAGCTTTTGTTTCCTGCAATCCTTGCTGGAATTTCTTAGGAACAATTACTATCTGCTTGGATATTTCATGTTCTTTTTGTACCAATGATTCTATATTTTCTTGGACACTTACCTCAAGGGTCCCTATGCCAATTTCACTTTGTACTACTGATTCTTCCGGATGCTTCTTTTCCTGGTCTAGAATTTTAGATTGATCATCTTTAACCTGAGTTGTATCAATATTCAAAGGAAAATCTTTCACTGCTTCTCTAGCTGAAACCATGGTGGAATAAATTTCTTCCCCTTCACCCTTTTGTATCAAAGTTTGGGCTATGGGTTCCTTTTCTCCATAAACCAACTGAGTTGCCAAAATACTATCTTCATGCCCTAATGATACCTCTAACAACGTAATGGTACATTATTCCACTGGAAACAACTCCACATTTCCCATTGAAAGTTGTGAGTTTCCACCAATAATGATTTCCTCATCAGTAATTGTATCTTGTGCCATTTTCAGTCTTTCTTCAAAAGACAATTTTCCTTCTTGAGGAAATTCATTAGTTTGGTGACCTCAATAGAAGTGGACACAACTTCGTCTACTACCAATCCAGATTAATATCCTTTTCAAAAGATAATTCAAGTTTATCCATTTCCAAAACCATTTGTTTTTGGGAAGATAGATTTATTTCCTGATTTCTTAATTTAGTTGTTAGTGCATGAGTATCCCTTTTTGATTCCTTACTTACCTTAATACTATCCACTGGTGTTAATATGGGTTCATCAATAGAAAAATAAGTGCATCCAACATGGATAATCCTCACCAACATCTACATCAATTACCTCAATTTGTACATTTAAAAATTCATGCATTGTTTCAAATGGAGGTGCATTGATATCCCTAACAAGTAGAGCTTCAAGAATTTTCATACCTAGAGTAAAAATTGACTATCCACCAAATTAACTATAGTATTCCCCTAGGGAATTGGGTTTTGAGTGCATTCCACTACTTTTTCCATGAAGGGTGAAGGAGGGATCATAGGATTTGATTGCTCCATACATGGCAATGATGCATCCTGCTGCTTCTAGAAGATATTAGTTTTCTCCATTTCTAGGGGATCAATTACCCCATCCCTATGTTTGAAATTTTTTGGTGTATGGGCACCCACTCTTACCAAGGCTGGATGGTGGAAAATCTTGGGTTTTTGTGTGTCCACTCAAAAATTTTCAAATCTAGTGCTATTTTTTTCATCCTTGTGTGGCCTAGGCTGAATGTGACCACTTGTAATGGCTCCACTCATTAATTTTTTAGTACTATGTGGCTTAGGTGAGACACTTGGATGAGCCACTTGTGATGCTAGACCTTTCCTTTTTCTGAAGGGGCACTGTAAAAGTAATGGGAGAATTTTCCATAGAATTTAAAAGTATCTCTTCAAGTATTTTGCATGAGAACTAACATAGAAGTTCATGTTCCACTAACAACCTATTTCCATTCATCAATGAATTTAGGAGTAGGCCTTTTAGTTGGTAATTGAGGGGATTTTCCACCTAGTGGGTCCATTTTTTTAATCCTCCCTCAAGGGTGGAATATCTTCACTCAAATTTCCCAAAATCCTGAATTTGCTTAAGATCTTTGTATTCTAGATTGACAGATCAATATTCTTCTAAGTCAACCACTTTGTAGTTCTCCTCATAACATCAATTATTCTCAAATAAGGATCATTAGATTCATCCACATTCTAGTCTGGAGGAGAAATAAGATGCTCCTCCACTTTCTGATCGATATAGAACTTACTTATTGTGTGAGGATCATCTAAAATCCCCTTTGGGATAATCACAATTTTATAGTCAATTATTTGTGATAAGTGAAATCTGTAAACCAGATTAAATTGCAAAAACAAGGCGGAGCTTGCTGTGATTTTATTAATATAAAATGAAGCATTACAACCAAAAGAGAGAGCTACAATATTTATAGATATTGGATAGCTTCTATCTCTTCCACAATACATGGAACAAATCTCCTAAACAAAGCAAATATGCAGAAATAGCATATTGCCCCTAAAAAGCTTCTACAGGAAATCATCCGAGAACAATATTCTAACTAAAGAACATCCTCCACAATCTAAGGGATGATAACAACACACTAACAACTAAGCTAACTAAAGTAATTAAATAATTACTTTATTATAATTACACATTAATCCACATATGGTGAATTAAGTGTTAGATTATTTCTAACAATAAGGTCATTCTAGAAAATTATCTTAACCTAAATTCTTCCTCATCTCTACAATTCATCCAGTAATATTTGAAATGGGGCTCATGATCAAAGGTATTTGAAATATTGGTGAACACCCATCTAATATCATAATTTGGCCTTGCCTCAAACTTTTCCATGTTAAATTTCTTCAATTCCTTACCAATTAGCCTAGCCTTTATGATGGAAGGACATGAATACCTTCCAATTCTAATGGGGAACTTGATATTTGTTTTTATGCCTTCCAACAATCAACTTATGTACAGGAGTCAATTGCCTTGCCAACTCACATAAAACAAGTTTTTCATCAACATACTAGGGAAACTTATAAGGCTTACCTTCAAAACCACTAAATCTTATATATGTGAACTTCTTATACTGAATAAAGTAGCAACCATATTCCAGAATTACATGTTTTGCCTCTTTGAGATATTTTGTATTGTCCCCATTCTGGTTCAAAAAGACAAATAATTGGTGCAAAAAAGGCATCATTGACTAACCTTACATTTCCACTCTAGTTAGCCAGTTGCAGCTGAGGGAAAATCTCATGCATTTGACACTACTTGAAATCAGCATGTGGTGATATCCTTGGGAAACGTTTGTGGCCAACAACATTATAAATGAGGTATGTCATCATATAGAATTTGAGGTCTGCAATTTCTCCCATATTGATTTTCACTATGAGATTTACCATGTGTTCATGAAGTGCTTCTGTAATGAAGATAGCCCAGAAAATACTTCCTTTTCTCTCCAGGATAATCCACATGTATGTAGTCATCTATTCGTTAAATTCATTTTTAGTTTCTAGACCTACCATTCGGCTCAACAAGATTATAAGATCTTTTACCTCCTCAAGAACCGTACCCTAACCAATTTCTTAGGGATTCTAACAGTTGTCTTTTTTATGAGGATCCATTTTGAACTTATAATTTTTTCATAATCCTTCTTCTTTTCTTTATAATTGCTAGAATCCAATTTAATGCCTATGGTGATTAGGGTTGTGATAATAGGAAATTTTAACATAATTCTAATGGCAACTGGTGTTAATGTCAATACTACATCCCCACTTCTCGTCTAACACCTCCCTCTTTTCGAAGTCATAATTCATTGCACACTACCATACTAACTCGGGAAATGAATAGAAGGCAGGATGACACTAGCTTTAGTAATGCAACTTTCTGAATCACTTTTAAATATTCACTTTTATGGGGATCACTTAACCTTTGGAGGAAGTCATTTAGATCGACACCCATTAAATATGTATCTGTAATCTTATCTAGATTGCTTGTGATTCCTGACACAAGCGAGAATGAAGAGGGAAAATTCTTCATCTTCAAAAAAACCCTAACTTTATCTCAATTGACCTTTCTGACAAGAGGAAAACACAAGTGTTTCAATTTCTTACCATTTTTCCATGAGCACCTGAGCAATTCAAACTTAAAATAGTAATTTTTGCAATCCTTTGGTTCTCCAATCGAGTTCCATAGTTGAAATCACAATATCTCACAATAAGACGCTTTGATAGAAACAACAAGAACCAACAAACTAATAATAAATGAAGAATGCATTCATAAACTTTAAACATCCTTGATTTTCGAGTAAAAGCATTGATGGCGGTAGAAATAAATGCATTACATCATCACCATTCATTGTACCCTTCTCAAATTTGAAAATGAGTCGTCCATGTGGAAAAACCTTCACTAACGCGGGATTTGGGAGCACTTTTTGCAATTTTGCAATGTTTAAAACTTTCACACTTTTGACAACTTTGACCCACCTTTTGCCTTTTTACTTTCAACACAGGCATGACACGTAGCCATACCTTGATGTTAGTGGAGCTGCGAACGTATTCTCGAAATTTTACCTCCTCTTTTACATAAGACCAAAAAGTATCAGAAATCCCCGATGACCCGCTTCTCTGCTTTCTTTAAAACCAAAACCACATGTCCTTCTATGGACCTCGGGGACCTTTTTGCATTCTTAACATCTTTTCTCCTTAAAGTGCATAAATACAACTATGCACCACATCCCCACATCCATTCATTTTGAGCCACGTGTACACCTTCGGGGTGGAAAGAAAAATTATTTGTGCTAGCTTTATGGTCATGAATATTTGAGGAATATTCGTCGGGTCACAGGACCAAAGTTGTAGTTTGTGAATTTCATAGGAAAATTGCAAGTTTGCAAATTGAACACGCTTCACCGCACTAATTAAAAATTTCCATGTACAATGACGACATAGCAAGAGAAATAGAAAAACAAAACATGACCAAGGAAAACCTTTACCAAAGGGAAACAATCTCATTTCAGATAAAAACTAGTCTACTTCCAAAGAGAAATTTGAAAATAGTACACTCCATAACCAGACCTTTGACCAAAAGGAGGAAGAATAGAAATATAAATGGGAAAATTAGAGAGCACTGGAAAACTTACGGGAAAACCAAACACGAGAAGTAGATAGAAAAATCAAATCTCAACAAAATGGGTGAGATTATTATCGAGCACCAACACCAGCTCCAACCTAGGGACGGGTACTCCCCGTGATTGTCACAAGAACAAAAAAGTGCAAAAACAATAGACCATGTTCCAAAATCCATTGGGCCATGAAGTCAAGAACCAACTTGCAAAGTAGAGTAACAATTTCCAACCCTCTAGGAACAAACTGAGAAACCAAAAAAATGGTCGCCAAGAACCAAGACAAACCAAAATAGAAAAAACATAGAAACAAAACACAACCAAAAGACTGTACACTGTACAATGATGCGTACCTTAATTCTAAGAAATCAATCAAGGAAATGTTTCAAGTTCCTACCATTAACATGAAACTCAAGAAATTCCCCATCTAGATCTTTTAGGAAGAAGGTATGCTCACAATCTTAATATCAATAGAATAAGGGCCCATCCATAATGCTTTAAATTTTCCATGTTTTCCCTTATCCTCATGTCTACTATCCCATAGTAGTACAAGATCTCCCACACTGAAAAAATCTTGGGGTTACCTTTTTATCAAAAAAGTAATTCAATTTCTCCCTAAAATTCACATGTCTTTGATGGGATTCTCTTCTCTCTTCATCCAGTTCAACAATTTGATTTATACATGCATCATAGGGACTAATCTCCTGGTCCTCTAATTGTTAGATAAATTGATAAGAACATAATTGCATATGTAGGGGGAGGAGATCTTAAGATCCATACACCAATTCAAATGGTCTCTTTACAGTAGCTCTTTTAATAGTAATTTTGTCATCCCAAACAAAAAAATTTCACTACTCACCCTACTTTCATTTATTTTATTCCAAGATCCTCTTGATTATTTTTATAAAAAATTTGTTACTTGACTCTTCTTGTCCATTACCTTGGGGATTGTAATGGTAAGCATATGATAATTTTATCCCATACTCCTGACACATGGCTACCAAAGTTTTAGCTTGAAAATTCATAGCATTGTCAACAACTATTTTAGTAGGCACTCCAAACCTACAAATTATATGATTTAAAATGAAATCCATAACAATTTGGTGGGTTGCCTTCTTAGTGGGGATTTCCTCCACCCATTTAGTGAAGTAATCAGTGGCCACCAATATCCACTTATGGCCTGCACTTGAAGAATCTAAAATCTCCCCAACAAATTCCATTCCCCACTACTTAAAAGGGGCTTCAATTGATACTGGTTGCAAAGGGAGATCCTGAAGCTTTCAATCTTCCTAAGAAACATTGACAGCTTTCACATTTTCTTACCAATAAATTTGTATCCTTAAAAAGTGTTGGCCACCAGTAACCAGCCCTTAAGATCTTATGGGTTGTTACTCTTCCTATGAAATGCCCCCCACAAACTCCTCCATGGAAATCAACAATTAATTTTGGGGCTTCATCCTCAGTGATACATCTTAAGAGAACTCCCTCAGGGTTTTTCCAAGCCAACCCATAATCAGTGATGATATATTTTTGGGAATCCAACCTAAGTGCTCTCTTTTTTTTTTTCTTAAATACTCAGGGCATTGCAATGTTTGAGATAAAATATAACATCCTTGTACTAGACAGAGTTTATCAATTTTTAAGAACATTCACCTCTTCTTATTCAACCTCATTTATCTCAACTACTTGCAAATTGATTTTTGTCATCAGCTTTGCTAGGCCCAGACCTCTAACCAATTTTATAGTTTGGATTTCCATGTCATACTCTTGCAACTTATTCACCCATCGACATCTCTTACTTGAAATTTCCATCTCTAGACAAGATATCCTTAACCATAGTATGGGACATAAGCTATGACTTTAGAACTTAAAATATATGGCCTAAAGATTTTTTTGGCTCTGACTAAAGAAAAGGTCTATTTGTCTATGATAGTATATTTCATTTCTGCCCCTTGTAATGCTTTACTAAGGAAATCAATTGGACTTTTGCTTCCTTCATCATCCTTTTGTAATAACACAAATGCAATGGTATTCTCAGAAGTAAAGGAAAACATTTGGAAATCCTTTTATAATCAAGAGATTCTTAAATAGGGGCATTTTTCAATTATTTCTTGATCCCAAAGTAAAGGATTGAATAACTACTTGTTCCCATTTGATACTTTGATCCTTCTTCAACATACTAGTGATTGGGATAGTCAATTCAACAAAGTTGGAAATAAATCTCTTGATGAAATTTATCTGTCCAAAAAGATTGAATTCCCTTTTTGGTTCTTGGAATAGGAACTTTTCCAATGGCTTCCACTCTCTCAGGATCAATCATGACCCCTTATTTTGATACAATATGTCCAAGTAACTTTTATTTTTGAACCCCAAAATGACATTTCTTAGGGTTCAGTGAGATACCATATTCCCTGCATCTTAACAACATCTTTTCTAAATGCTATAGGTGATCATTTCTTTTCCTTGAAAAAACTGTCACATCATCCTGATACATAAAGAATGAAGTCATTTATATATCCTTAGAATTATACATCTATTTCTCTTTGAAATTTGGCTCCAACATTCATTAGGCCAAATGACATTCTAACATACACATAGGTACCCCATGGAGTAGTCAAAGAAGTTTTTATTCTCTCTAATTGCTTCACAACCACTTGGTTATACCCAAATAAACTATCCAAAGCAAAAAACAAATCAGAACCAAGAACTAATTGCAACATGTTATCCATATTTGGAAAGGGATAGTTTTATTTAATTGATTCCTTATTTAAATTTCTAAAATCGACACACAATCTTATGTCCCCATTTTTATTTTGAATAGGTACCAGGTTTGCTACCCATGAAGAGTACCTTATAGGTTGTATAATTCCTCCATCCCTTAACATTTTTAACTCCTCTTGCATTTTTAGGGAAAGGAGTGGATTAATTGGTCTTTGCTTCTACCTAAACAGCTTGGCATTAGCTTCCAGGGGTATCTCATGTTGAAAAAGGTCTTCCCTATATGCCTTCAATTATAAATATGACCATGCCAAGTAGTCCTAGTACTTTTTTAACAACTGGACATATGATTGCTTTTCCTCTCTACCCAAGTTGCTACCTAGCCATATTATTCTAGGCTTATCTTTTGTGCCTAGGTTATGTTCTTCAACATCTCTTGAGGTTGACATGTGTCTATTAACAATGCAATCAACATTATCAAAATTTGATTCTAGTGCAACCAAACCTCTAGGAATAGTATTGGTTTTCAATTGAATAATCTCCTTACCAAATAAGGTATATTTTTCTTCACTTGCACAAAACATTGGTTCCCAGTCCATATTTTTATTGGTAAATTCTCCTTTGTTTTGTAAAAACCTTTGAACCTGGGAATCATCTTCAAAAACTTGCCAATGCTTGATATTATCAGGGATAGACAGCCTGGTCAATACTTCAATATCATATTCACAATAAGGAGACACTGTAAAATTATCAAACCTAGATCCTAATACTGCCAATTTTTCTGCTACAATATTATATTTCCTATCATGGTGTGTTATATTGAAATAATCAAACGTTTCAATAAAGTCCCAAATTGCATGCTTATATTGCTTCATTGTTTGATTTTTTGTTACATACAACTTTATAACTTGTTTGAATATCAAATCTGAATCCCCTTTAATAATAAAATCTCTAACACCATACTTCCAGGCAATCCTTAAACCCAAGAGTAGTGTTTCATACTCAACAATATTATTTGTGCATTCAAAATTGAGTTTAAAAGAAAAGTTAAATTCCTCTTGGCTTGGAGATATCAGGACAACACCAGTGCCATTAACAGATCTAGAACAAGCCCCATCAAACATCAGAGTCCAAGGAGAACCAAAATCTTCTCAAAATAATTGCACTTGTCAATTTTATGCTCCTTAAAATCAGCATAACCCACAAAGTTATCGACATCAACGTCTGTGTACAATACTTCATAAGAAGCATTGTTAGGGTCCTCAATCATATGTAACATTTTATTTTCACCATAAAATTTCACAAGAATCCCTTCTATTGGTATGGTCGCATATGACATATCCATTTTCACACTTCCTCCTACACTAGACAGCCCACTTTCTTGACAACAACATCCCCCATTTGGCAGGACAGTCCACAATAACTACATTCATGGTTAAGCATTTTCTTGGATAAGATGCTAGTTGTACTACTAATCCTTTAACATATCCAATCACCAACACTTATCACAAATTCATAGTAGTAAAATTCCCAAAAGATTTTATTACTTTGATATTTAATTCATTCATTACCTCAAGGGGCATTACATTACATGAGGCTCCTGAATCAAACATGCAGTTATGTACCAACCTATCTTTAATAATTAAGGTGGTATAAAATGGATCCACATCAAGCTGAGATTCTACCAGAGAAGTACCCAAATACACCTCAGGTGATTCTCCCAGTTCCTCCAATGCTTGTGGTATTTCTAACTCTGCAATGATAGGAGGAATCTCCATGTTATTCACACTTTTTCCTAGGTAGTTTTCTCTTCCTTAAATCCCAAATATTCAAATGCCCTTTTCCGATGCTCAGGGATCCTAAGTAATTCAACAATGGGAATAGTAACCTTGATCTGGCTTAATATTTGGGCTATGTCACAAGGAATATATTTGGGTAGGACAATATTAGGAGGGAGATTCACAACTTCTTCTGATAGTATAGGAGTTTTCATAGTCTGGGCATGGGCAGAAATACAAGTTCTATTTGGGGTAATTAGGCCTTTTCCAGATGTATTTTTAGGGGTTCCTTCAGAATATTGGTAAGAATTGGAATTTTGGCTTGGCTTATGGCCCTACCCCTTTGAAAACCTTACTTCTAGTATTATATTCCTTCTCCTGAGCAACTACTACATTCATCAACAGTTTCATGTCTTCTTCAGAAGGAATTCCCCCATCATATTTTTTAATCATCAAATCCCTCAAGTATTCGAAGTCATGATTAGGAAAATAAAATTCTTGTACCATATCAATTTCAAAATCATTAATGGGAGGAAGAGGTAATACCGGTGGACACAAAGTCCCTAGAAATTTTCAATAGTTCGACACTTATCAATTCAGTTGAATTCACCCCTTGTTGTGAGTTCTCAAGGCACTCCATCATGCACACATCACCATATGCCTCATCATCATTTTATTCCTCAAATTCCTTATCCACATCACATGGGGAATGTGGTAAGAAACACCTATCACACCACTCAATAACATGGGCCTCTTCCATGGTAGCAATCCTAGCAGTTAAAGGATCAAGGACCAACCTACTTTCCCTAGGTTGAGGTAGTTTATTGCCTGATCCCATGGGCCCTTTTCCTCTATCATCTGATCTGTGATCACCTCTGGGATGATTTCCAAATCTCTCCTAACCTTGTGGCTTGTGTTGACCCTGGGAACTCGGTCCTATCCCTTTTTCTGCTCTGGCCAGTTTATAGGATATCTCTTTAACTTCTCTAACCAAAGTCTTCACAACCTCTTCTAGATCCACTACTTTATTTGACTGAGGTCTTTCAGGATTGATCAACTTGACACCCTCTCTCTTAGGAGGCTTCCCAAATACCTTGATATTATTTTCTATTTGTAAGGCCATTGTGAAATCCTACCTCAATGTTCTCGGGTTCTTATCCCTCAAGTAATAAGCAACCTTTTTATCAAAAGCATCAAAATATTTGATCAAACAAGACTCATCACTTGGCCTTAGGATTATAGGTAACATGTTCAATGTTTTGACAAACTCATTAGGATTCTTTTTAATATTTTCAAATTTAGACAGAAGGAACCTGGATCAGTCTTATCCCCATATTGTAATCTGAAGGCATTTTTCATCTCTCGTCCATGAGTCTATTGAATTGTCTGGTAAAGCCTTATACCAGTCACGTGCATCTTCTTCAAGAGTATGAATGAATAATTTTATATACACATCCTCATACTCAATCTCAAAATCTTCCATCATGTTAACAAAAAGTCTCAAATGTTGATCCCCAGTAATGGCATTGTTTCCCTAAAATTTAGGCAGCTTGTTCCTCACATCTTGGGGTACAACATTAGGATACCCAACCATGCCTCTAAAATTTATCGGTCCAAAAGTATTAACAACAAAAGGTGGTCTAGGTGGAGGCTGAGCCATATTATCTTGAGGAGGTGATCCTACAGGAGAATCAAAATGATAGGGGACCAAAGGCCTTTCGAACATAGGAGTACAACTTTCCAAGTGAATATCCTCTAATGATTCAATTTCGTGAAACACCCTATCAATCCTAGATGATGAAGGGAAAAAATAAGGGAAACATTTCTCAGACACAAATGATGGCCCTTCACTAGTTGGAGAATTTAGTTTCTTACAAGGACTATCTTGATTTAGAAATATCTGAAGATGTAGGAAAATCTACAACTACAAGTTGATCATCTTCCAACACTGGTACTACCTTTTCTTTTAACTCTTGACTTCCCAACACTCTCCAGATTTGTCTTCCTTCTAGATTTTCCTTCCCAAGCTCTAGAAATAACTTCCTAGTAGGATCCCTAGTGAAGAAAGATCTCCTTCTAGATTTACAAATATTAATGACAAAACACCTTGACAAAAATTAGACACTGGTGATAGTCGAAATTGTAAACTAAACACAAAGTCACCACCAAGGATTTTCACCTTAGATATGCTAAAGCACTATAAGTAATCTATCAATTATTTATCAACACTTAATTTCTACAAATCTTGATAGATATGATCATTCTTTATCGATATTTATCAATATCCACATGATTTAGTGCCAAATTTACCAAAACCAGAAAATATTGCATAAAAATCGATCTCACAGAATTTTCACAAATTTTAACAAATGATGATATATAAACAACATATTTGCATACGAATCATTACCCAAGGTCGATGTGCATATGTTCTTACACAAATAAGTCCCTAGAAATGGCGCCAGATTGGTGTTGGTACCCAAATTGATCCTCCTTTTAAACCGAGCAGCATCACAATTTGATCAGGATGCTTAGAGACAAGAAAATCATAATAGGAGTCATTTTGTAGGGGATGGATTTTAGATGACTCTTTATCACTTTGGTTTGGAAAGGATTGGGTATCACCATGCTAAGAGTTTGACCTACCCTTACTACTTTAGGTTTTGCCTTCAACCAAGGTGAGAGGACCCATTTTGTGACTCTGTATTAATGGAAATCATCAATGAATTAGTAGTATTTGACTATTCCTTTGCAATATTTTGAAGGATACCTCAAGAAAACATGGCCAATACAACATAACCTAACTCTCATGAGTTGTCACTTTAGAAAATGAAGATGTTCTCTAGATAAGGCCCAGTCACTAAAGGAAACGATAAAAATTGATTACACTTGCATATTTTAGTAAAGGATGGATGAATTCAATGATCTTCTTTATCATTTATGGATACACAGTGCAAGTAGGGATAGTTCATGTATGATATATCTCTGGATATGCATTTTATGGTTGGGAAGTTAAGCAAGATAAATTTGATTATACCAAATCCTTGAGAACTTTAAACAAATGTTGACAAATCCACAAGGAAAAATGACAAATGGCTTCAAATAGTCAAGACAAACCTTCAACTAGAAAATTGTGCATCTATGAAATCTCAAAGACACATAGCTTCACACATTCTTCAAGGATTTAACATAATAACTCATGTTAAAGACTTAATTAAACCTTAGAAGTCCCTAATATATCATGCTTATGATACACTCATAAACTGACAAACAATCTGTATCACTAAAATGAAAGTAAAGTGAATTTAAATCACTTATTGCATCATGAAATGAAATATCTCTTCATAATGTAATTACAAATGCCACAATACTATCATGAGGATGATATTTTGTGTGATTTCAAAGGGATTCCTAATGTAATATTGCAACAGGAACATAGATAACTATTTGAAGATATCTCAAAATGACAATAGACATAACATAGTTCATGATTAACACGAATTACTCAAGGTTTTTCAAAATTTGATCAACAAGGGAAAGTTTGTTTACAATCTCAAAGTTTTGTCAATGGTTATACATCTACAACCATCTTGACATGATCGATTTTGAAGACACATAAGAAATAACTAGTTTCTCAAAAAAGTTCTCTCGGAAAATAGCTTCTCTCTGCTTTTCTCTCCTTTTTCTCTTTGAGTAAATTTTAGAAAAATTAAACCCCCTTTTGGCATGATTTTTCATGCTTTTATATCACTCTTTTCACTTCAAATATTCCCCCTAAAAAAACAAGAATATTCTCGGGAATAATTTTTGTTACAATTTTTTCTAGAAGATGATATTTATGAGTTTCATTCTATACTACCAGGTGTATGAAACATGAATATTTTTATGTATTCCACTTGTGTCTGACTGGGATGTCCAGGTCATCACCTTTGGCAAGCTACTTGAAATGTTCCCTCTTGATTTTGATTAAACAATCATTTCAAATGATCACTGAGCATCTCCAGATGCTTTTGACATGACACACACCTACACTCATCTTTCAAAATCCTTCTTGGGCTCAGTGCACTCCACTTCATGTCTTACTGGTTTAAATGCCACACATGATGTTTTTCAAATCTTACTGAACTACCAGCTCTGTTCATTCTTAATTCCTTTCAAATATTTAATCACCTTTGTGTGAACTGAGAAAAATCTGGTTTACACCATGGGAAAGATTTTATTAACACAAGACCAAATGCATCCTTCCATCTATAAAGCCTGGTATTTCCTCACTATTTGCACATGTTTTCTTTCTTATTCTAAACATAAGGAATTCAATCAAGAAAATGGTGAAAGTTCTTGTAGCTCACATCCTGAAAGATATTTCTTCAGAAGACCTAAATCAGATTTTCGATTTGAGTGGTCTTGATGAAGCTTTTTTCAGGGCTCTATTTAATGTAGAATGTGTGGGTGATACCAGAGGACCCCTAACATACCGGAAAGTCTGGTTAGCACTTCTTTCTTGGTTAATTAGGATCAACCTTGTGTTTGCATCCTTCCAGGTTATGTATTTCCATCTTTTTAGATGGGAACATATGAAAATGCCTGAGGATTTAAAGAAATACTAGGTTGAAAGGAGGCCTGTCTCTGGGCAAGACAGTTTTTAGTGCCCTTTTTTATGTAATGAGGAATTTGTATCAAAAGAGATTCCTAAGGAATCATATGTATTGTATGATAAATCCTCCATTGATACAGTGCCTACCATTTCCAATAAGGTGGATGAGTTGGAGAAGAGGATTCACTCCTTGGAAAATAAACAAGCGGAAGTTGTGTCTTTGCCACCAGAGTCTAGCGTCAACACCATCTTTGAGAAAGAGGAAGGGTGAAACACAACCTCAGCCTCTAATTATCATATCAAATGGAGAAGAGGACCAATCAATATCCACTCATTATTCAAGGGTAGTACTCTCCTCAGCTTGGGATAATAGAGGAAGGTTTTGCAATGTGGTTCTCTGCACACTTGATGAATTGTGCTTCTTCCTCTGAGTGAGAATTTTTGTGTAACATTCCCATTTTAAGACTTTAGAAACAAGGGGAATTTTTTTTTTTTTGAATAATGTTCTCTATTCTAAATACATAATTTAGAACACACATTCTTTAACAACCATTCATATAACAAATAACCATATGTAACTATAATGACTCGGTGAGCTACCGATCTATTCATTTCATGACTTGGTGAACTACCGATCTATTCATGTTTAACATTAAGTATTGAATAATTTTCCATATACTTGGTTCTCTTTTCCCTGTTCTGGGTATTGAGTGATCTATCTAAGGAACCTATCTTAATATTTGTTACCAATATTCATCTACATCACGAACCTTAGACTAGGTGACATAGGACAATGAGATAGTAGCTTGTGATAATTTGGTCAAAAATTTCTAACATACTATTCATATTACTATTCCTTGACGGCATACTTGTTAATCCAGAATACGTCCTTCACCCAACTCTATTGTTATATATAATTTCCTTTATTGACTTCCATTAGACCAATTGCCCAAGGTTTAACCCTAGTTTGAGTTAACAACATATGTTATGATAGGAAGAGGCTCACGAAGACTTAGGGTAAGTTGGCATACTGGGTCAGCCTAAGTCAACCCTATGTGCCAAGGTACCCTAATTCTTAGAGGGAAACTCCTTATCTTAAACATGCTACTAACCTGACCTAGAGAGAAACTAAGTTCAATTCCAATGTGTGTAGATCTAGATGATCAATACAGAAGGGTGTTGCCACATGTCAACTACATCATTGTATCCTCAAGAAGATCCTAATCTTCTCAAAGGTATAACCCTAAAATTGGCATGTGCTAGAATCCTACAGAACAACCTTATTGAGATGTACATACCCATAGGAGTTTATTATAATTTAATTAATTTGGATTATTAAAAAGATTTTCAGCAACCTTGTCAAACCCTATTCCAACACTCCTTAAATGATTTTCTACACTGATTCAATTGATCGTTAAAGAACTTCCTTAACTTACGATTGCCTTTAATGTTTGTTTAATGGGCTCAATAATCCGTTAACCAAAATAGGACATCAAAATTATAAGTTCCATTTAATGTGACTTAACTGTTCAAGGAAGTGTAGCAACCACCTAGGTTATGACTAAGTAGACTTTATTAAAATGAATTCTAATGATTAGGAATCATATCTTCCTTTTCATTTGCATTCTTATGAGAGAGGAAGAGTCTTCCTTTACATGGTTAAGTGCTAGGGTTTAGCACCCCTTTATATCATTTACAAATTCTATATTTTTTTTACTAAATGTTCATTCCACATCATATTACTATGTTGAATTGTTTAGATATGACCATCAAATTCTGCAACTTAGCAAGCTACATCTTATTTAGGGAGATTATTCTAAATCCCATTATCAAACTTATCCAATAATACCCAATCGGGCATATAAATATTATGGAGAATATCAGCAAGATAGGATTCCATCTCTGTTATAAAATTACAAGATAATTTACACATCCAATGCAAGTAAATTCTCAACTTTCAATTCATCTTTAAAACTTATACATTTACAAAACTTATGCATTTTAGGCATACTGCATAACAACAACCTTCATTCTAAAAAGAATATAACTTTTCTTTTCAATAAAACTCAAGAACGAATCAAAATTCTCTACAAAGAATCAGACTTAAATCATCCAATGCGTCATATAAGTTTTTTCCTTCTTTTATCACTTACAAAGTCCATATGCAAAACTTGCTAGCACGGTTCGGCTTCAATTAATCGAGCATGATAAGCACTAAGCCTTAAAATGAAGTGCATTCCACTAATTGTTCCATTAAAAATAACCCTACTTTAATGAAACAATTATTATATCATACTATAAGAATGAGTAATAACAATCAGAGAAGGAGTACATTAATAAATTTGAATTTGCCTCTAAGAGAGAAGAGCAGAATATATAACATTTACCTTACAAATTAAAGTTTAATTGATCCTAACAATTACCTTTATCAAAAATAAATCTTATCATCTCATTGTTCCCAATTCTACAATAATAGAATACAAAACATATCTTTTATTTAAGACAAAATAAGTTTTTACAAAGCATGGTTCTCGGTAGGGTGATTCACATAACTTTTAAGCAAAGGAAGAAGAGAAACCATTTCAACTATGCCCAAAACAGAAGTAGGTTCATGTCGTGACTTAAACTGTTTCATTTAAAGGTCAACTACCTTAAAATTCAGCATTTTAGATATTCATCACAACAAGATCACATATTAATCTAACAGGAAAATAAAGGATCAACAGTCAACCAACAAGTTTACATTTTCTATTCAACAAACCAATCATCAATCTCTTTCTACTTTATTTCAGTCAAATTTTATGTACAAGAAGACTAAACAACGTAATAATCTTATTTTCCTATAAGAATAATTAATAGGTGGTTCCAATTAAATGAACTTAACCCAACAGCCTTAGAAAAGGAATATTAATAGGATATGATTCAATCCTTAATTCATCTCATTATACTTAACAACAATTCCCTTTTTCTAATACAAACAAATAAGTTCATAAATTTATTCCCAAAGGAGAGATCAAGATCAACTTTAGAATAAGAAGAAAATGTATTGAAACCTTCCCTAAAATATTTACCATAAAAAGGCATGAGTTCCTTTTTAGCTCGAATCACTATAACGGTGAAGTTTAAAACAACACTACATCCCTAAGAAAACACAATTTCCTTTACCCTTAAATACTCAAGCATTCATTTATTGGACCCAACAAGAAGTGTGAAACCCGAATAGGAAACTAACAACTCGAAATTACCCATGTGCTCACCAAGACCAAAACTAACTTGCAATAAATTTTAACATCTTAATACAAGAGAAAACAGATTGGGGTTCCAAGAAGAATGATTAACCAACAAGATATTCCAAACAAGATCTCGAAGAGGTTACCCAACAACCCATTTAAACCATGCCTCCATTTTTTCTCCTTACACATGTAGTTTGTTTCAAAAAGAGTTCTAAGTTTTTAAACCATGTAATCAAGTAATAAACCTATTTTCAAATCCAAGACCCCATTGATTATATTTGTAATATAACCAGTTCAGGACTCGTAATAAAATTCCAAACACAATGTTGAACATAAGCTCCCACAAAGGTTCTGGTACCACTCAAGTGAATATACACAAGTTCAGGACAACAACATATTCTCTTTTTACTTTATATCTTAAACAAAGAAAACCCAATATAATACCATAACAAAACTAAAAACTTGCTCAGGTTATAATTTCTAAACACATTAGTAACAATTAAATTGTACAGTGTCGCATCACGAAATCTCATACATGAGTTTGAATATACACTAGTATCTTAAAACAAGGTAGTATACAAATACCTATTATCAGTTCAAAAAAGTAGAGAGCTTCCATTTCCTGTTAACATCTCATCAAACCCTATTTTCCAATTCAAACGAAATATAAGTTTCTTACCGGGGTTCAGACCTATACCAACAAAAAATACGAGTGTCGTGTACTTAATGAACTTTCAATAATAATTCAAATGGTCACTAGAAAATAAAACACAAGCTCCAAGCCATATATGAACTTTAACAACAGTCTAGGTCATCAACAAAATCAAAACATGATTCCTTAGTACTATAACCTCTATCAACAGTTCAAATCGAACACAAAACCAAAACAAGATCCAAACAGAAATACAAGCTTGAATACAAGTTAAAGAAAAATATGAGCTCAATATCAACAAACACGAATTTCCATAGTAACAAGTAGAAGTCAAGGTTCCCAAATAACTCAGCACAATAATCATTAGCAACGAAGGTCATCAAAACAGAACCCTTCAATTACCAGATATAAAAATGACAAGCAGAGTTACAAAATACATTTTTTTACATGCATGTATCATGTTTTTAAACAAACACAATGTAAGTTTCCAAACAAAACCGTATTTACCATGGATTCATGATCAAGAACACAAGATTTATTAAACCCAGCAAGAAAATAACCAGATAAAATATGCAATCCAAAAATCTTAATAGAGCAGAGTTGTTTTTATGAAAATATTTAGAAGAAAGCAAGAGATTTTAATGGTTAGATCCTATCATGCCTGATAGTGCTTCTGCCAAATCAAAGGGGACCTCTAGCTGAGCTCACAACTTCTCCTCTTCTCCACGAAAGATCAAACAACCATATTATTTTTCCATGATGCCTCTTATACATCCCACGAACCGAAAATAGGTCTAAGACTTCAAAAATAGCCATTAAGTGCTAGTTCAATCTGCTGGTTTGAAAAACTAGAGAGCATGCAGAGCAAAAATCATGAAACATGCAAAGTGAAACAACCCTAGACAAACCCGCTTACATGCCTTCCAAGATGGTTTGTGCACAAAAATGAAAACAATAAGTTTCATTAATTCCAATTTTCCCACCTATCCTTCCTTGCCACCACCTTCCAAGTTTGGCAAATTCCAAATCAAAATTAACATGCAATTCCATTTTAGTGACACTTCCACATAAGCCTCCGCCAAGTCAACTAGCCCTTGCCAAAACTGGCAGTACCCTATGCATTCAAAACCTTATCAATAACATAAATGCCATAGGAACCGTCACCCTTAATGCATGTGACCACCTAATTCCCCTTTCATACCCATTAGTTTAGGATAGATCAAATTGCTTAGGTTAGACCTTAGGTAGTTTATAATATATACCTTAGGATATAACCCTAACAACAAAGCTCCACCAAAGGTCTTAACACATAGCCTTAGGTAGTTTCCACATAGATTAGATTAATTCACAACATAATAGTTTTAGTCATTAGGTTAGATCATCATAAAATCTTATAATATTAGGTTCTAGGTTAATTTTAATAGCCTAGTAACCTTTCCATATCCTTTAGCACAAAGCTTAGGTTAGGATGCCAATCAACCAACAAAGTAGAATAGGAAGATTTAGGTTAGAATATGAATTCTATTAAAGGACATAGCTTAAGTAGAAAATATTCTTACCTAGCTTAGGATTCGTAGGATATTCCTTTTTAGGATCCTGAATCCTTCCTATTCCGTGAACAGTTATATTTTTGTGTTCATAAAAAATGTCCTGCCATGATCGATCTCTAAGGACCCAAGCACAACATACAACTAAATGGAAATATGTTCACACAAAAATCAAAGAACTTGTAACAACAAAGTTTAGTCAATATGTCTCTTAATTCATGGAATGTCAATTTACCATTCGTTCAATAGAGTAAATTTAAAACATTCCTTGGATCACTGAAATTGATCCAAGGATGAGTCAGATTAATAGATAAGTTTACAACTCTTAAACTAGATTGTAACTCACCTACAAAAGTGAAAAATGGATTCAAGGAAGCCATTCCAATTCAGTCAAAGGATCTTAAGAATAGAAATGATTTGTCCATATCAAGCATGATCTCCAACAATCAAAAGAACATATATTTATAAGGAAAATCACATGTCAACACTTGAAATGCAAAGGAGGAAAATAACAACTGTCAAGGGTGTTACATGCTTCCCTCCTAAAAGAATCATCATCCCGATGATTACCTCTTTTAACAATTTACACCAAGGACAATCAATTCATTCACTTCTCTTATCCTAAGTCAAATATATCAAAACCTTATAGTTCCAGAAATCAGCATTAAATAGCTATTTATTCAAATCAAATAAATATCTACCCAAAACTGGCATACTTATTGTCATATAAAGATAAAATCATAATTTTTATCAATCAATAGAATCAATTCTATTCAAATAGATATGGAAAAGAAGTTTTCATATCCTCTAGATTTTGCCAAGTTACACTCTCTTTGTTAAACCGGTCCCCTTTGGACCTTACATTGACTTATTTCTTGATTTCTTAAATGCAATGGTGAGTTTCCAAGCACTCGAATGGGTTTAACCATGATTATTCCTAGGTCTTGGACCTACAAGGAATTCCAATTTCACACATGTGATAAATCTGAAACATATTTCTTAAGTAAAGAAATATGGAAAACATCATGTATTTGTGACAAAGAAGGTGGTAATGCTAAACGATAAGCTACAGGGTTGATTACTTCAACTATTTCACAAGGTCCCACATAACGAGGTGATAACTTGACAGCCTTGCCAAAAGTTATAGAACTCTTTTTGGTTTAACCGAAGAAAAACCTTCTCACCAAGTTTAAATTTCCTGTCAACCCAATTTGAGTCAAAGCATAACTCTTTTGCCTATCTGCTTCTTCTTTCAATCATTCATGAATCATTTTAACTTGTTGCTCCATTTTCGTAAGGATTTCAGGTCCAACTACCTCTCTATCCTCAATGCTATCCCAACTAATGGGGTTCTACATTTCCTTTCGTAAAGTGCCTCGAAAGGTGCCATCTTAAGAGAAGCATGATATGTATTATTGTATGTAAATTCAACTAATGGAAGATACTCTTCCCACTTATATTGTTGATCCATATAATACATCCGTAACATATCTTCTAAAACTTGATTTACTCTTTTAATCTATCCATTTGTTTATGGGTGATACATGAACTGAAATTTAGCTCAGTTCCTAGAGCTACATTAATCATTTTCTAAAACCTCACATCATTCTAGGATCTCTATCAGATATGATTAATTTAGGTACTCCATGTAATCTGAAAATTTTGTGTCTAAATATTTTAGCCAAAATAGGAGAATCATCCTTCAGATTTCCAGCAATAAAATGAGCTACTTTTGTTAGTTTATCAACAACCAAAAAAATAACATCATGTTTATTTCTTGACATAGGAAACCCTTGTAAAAAATCCATGCTTATTACTCCGACATTTATCTTTGTGGTATGCTATGAGGATACAATAAACTAGCTGGGTGCATATGTTCCACTTTTACGCGTTGACATTCAAGACAATGTGTCACAAAATCAATAACATATTTTTTCATTCCTTTCTAGAAATATTGTTGTTTTATATCAGCAAACATCTTTATAATGCCAGGTGTCGTAAAAGGTGAATTGTGAAATTCAGCTAACAATTTCTTTCTCAAACCATTAAGCAAAGGTATGCATACTTTGTTTTCATATCGTAAGATTTCATCATTATCAAAGTGAAAAACTTTATATATTTCATCTTCGGATCAAAAACAAGCGTTGTTTTTACTTGTTGAAAGTAAGAATCAAATTCCTATCACTTTTACTTGATCCTTAAACTAAGTTCTTAGTGTTATAAGAGCAGAAATTTGCTTCCTATGACTTAGAGCATAAACAACTCTATTTTCTTTTCCTTTAATGTAACTTATGTCAAAATCATATCGAAACAAAAATCCAACCACCTTCGTTGTCTTGCATTTAGATTTAGTTGAGTGAAAATGTACTTCAGCCCAAGATGATCAGTTTTCAACTCAAATGGTTTACCAAGTAGATAATACCTCCAAACTTGAAGTGCATGAACTCTGGCAGCAAGGTCTAAATCATGTGGAGCATAATTTAACTCATGTAACTTAATTTTTCTACTTTCATAAGCTATGACATGATCATTTTGTAACAAAATACCTCCAAGACCTTCCCTAGATGCATCTGTTACAATAGTAAAGTCTCCATTAGGATTAGGTACAACTAAAATAGGTGCTGAAGTCAACTAACTTTTCAAAATTTTAAAAGTAGATTCACATTTATCATTCCAAACAAATTTCTTATCCTTTTTCTGCAATGAAGTTATTGGTGCAGCTACCTTAGAAAAATCCTTTACAAATTTTCTATAATAACCAGCAAGGCCCATGAAGCTTCTAACTTCATGTACATTCTTTGGTGTAGGCCACTCGGTTATAGCTACAATTTTAGAAGGATCTACAACAATCCCATATTTACTTATAACATGACCCAAATAGTGAACTTCAGTGTCAAAGAAAGAACACTTAGACAACTTACCAAACAACCGTCTCTTTCTCAAAATTTCCAAAACTATTTTCAAGTGCTCATGATGCTCCTCAATACTTTTAGAATATATGAGAATGTCATCCAAGAATACAAGCACAAACTTGTCCAAGTATTCTTGAAAGATATTATTCATTAAGTTCATAAAAGTGCGCAGTGCATTTGTTAATCCAAAGGGTAAAACCGTGAATTCATAATGTCCATACCTTGTCCTGAAAGCTATTTTATGAATGTCCTCATCCTTAATCTATAATTGATGATATCCAGATCGAAGATCTATCTTAGAATATACCAATGCTCCATGCATCTAATCAAATAGATCATTAATTCTAGGAAGTGGGTATCTATTCTTGATTGTTTCTTTGTTTAACATCATGTAATCAATGCACAATCTAAGCGTTTCATCTTTATTTTTCACAAAGATCATTGGTGCTCCCCAAGGTGAAACACTTAGTCTAATCAAAACCTTAGAAAAAGTTCTTGTAACTGAGCCTTAAGCTCTACTAATTCTATAGTAGTCATTCGATAAGGTGCCTTAGAAATAGGTTCAGTACCTGGTTTGATTTCAATCATGAATTCAAACTCCCTTTTGGGTGGTAGACCCAATAATTCTTCTGGAAACACATCACCGTAGTTTCGTAAAAGTGGATAACATTCCATGAAATCACTGTTTTCCTTTGCAGATTCTGAAATTTTTACTGCATATAAGGTACAACCCTTATTTTTGGCCTTTTTAAGTTACATAGCTGACAATTTCCTAACTAAAATTTCTCATTTTACACCCTGAATCTCTGTTGTTTTCTGCAGATCATCTAAACAACATATATGTTTTTCAAAATAGTCCACTTTTGCTTTATGCTCAGCTAACCAATTTATGCCTATGACTATGTCATAAGATCCCAAAGGTGCAACATAAAGATCAACTTCAGTGGAAAAGTTAGGTAAGTCAAGGACTGCCCCAAAAAGACACATACTAACTGTATGAATAGAATTATTACCATAATGTACAGTCCATGATTTATCCATTTTTCCAAATTTTCTTTTAAGTTTCGAAGCAAGTTTACTAGAAATAAAACATCCAGTAGCTCCCGTATAAAAAAGAATAGTTATAGGTATGCCAAATAACTTACCAGGAACTTTTATGGGTGTAGCTTGCTTTTCAGCTTGCTTGTCAGCTACTACAACATGTATCTTGTCGTTGCTGATTATGATCATCCTTCTTCAAAGGACATTGATTTACATAATGATCTTTGCCACAATTATAACAGCCTCCTATTGGTCCCTTTCTAGACTCGAATTATTTCCACCTTAAAGTTATCATTCGACCTCCATAGGATTAAAAGAGAGTTTAAAACCCACAAGCGAGGATCATGAGGGATGACATGCACATCAACGGACGTGTGAATGATAGTGTGAAGATATCTCGGGAGGAGTGAGCATCAACTCGAATGTGCATGCAAAGATTTGAAACACGGGCAGAACTTGGTTAAGCCATAAAACTCTCCTCTATCTCATAGATCAAAAGACATGTACATATAGGAGGTGTTGAGTAACCCCCAATGCTGCAATCATGACAACTCAAGTAGAGAGGGGGAGTTACATTCCCAGAATAGAAGTGTAACTCCTAATGACACATATGATGCACTGATGCAATGATGCACTGACGTGTAAGGGAATCTCATAATGACCCCTAAATGACACATGGACCTACGATCTCACCTAAGTGAGATGACTCACCTAATGATGTGGAAAATACACACACCAACACCCCCCCTTCATCATAACTTAGGATGAGGCAGCAAGTTAGAAATGAGAAATGGGTCCGGTGTAAAGCTTGATGAGGTACCCATGTACAAGAAAAAGGTCCCAAGCAATGAAGGAAAACCCAGTGGGAAAAACATCCACCACAAGAGAACAACACACTCTCTAATCTAAGAAAGATGCCAAATATGGGTCCTAGCCATAGACGAGCCTGAAAGGGTACCCATGTATAAAGAGGCAATCTCTCATAAAGAAGAAGAAGAGAGAAGAAGATGGAGACGAGAGGAATGCAAAAGATGCCATGGACGAATCTAAACTCTACAGCTCTAGGAAGTCTCCCAGAAGAATTTCGATGATGAGATCCTTTGCCTCTAGACTGAAGAAGAGCCACCCATAATGAACTATGTGCCTGCCCTTAGGAAGGACATAAATGACGTTCTGGAAGTTCACCCACTCCACAAAGGAAACTGAAGGCAAGTAACACAAAGAACTTTGAGTCTGGTGCACGGAAGTGTGACATAGGTCTAGCGAGTGAGTGCCAAGGAACCAAAGGTAATGCCACGTGCATAGAAATGTTAGAGTGAAGAAGATGAACACCCACAGAAAGGATTTCCGTGTGATGTGAAGGCAACAAAACATCCCCCACAACAGAAAAGGGATCCATAAGCAAGGGTGGATCAATGAAGGTCTCCGGAAAAGTGGAAGTGGTAAGAGTCCCAGAAGGGGCACTCCCAACAACGGAGATAATGGACTCCTCTAAAACACCTGTAGATGGATGAGGGACCTGTAGTGTATCATAAGTGTACTCTACGAAAAGACAACTAAGGTCAGGTAGATACTCGTCCCAATGAGGGGGCTCAACAAATAGAAGAGCGATGTCAGATAGGTAAGAGTCATCCAATGAAGGTAAAGGAGTGTAAGGGGCCTCGCACACTAGAAGTGGAGAGGCGGGTGTGATGAATGTGTGAGACTAAGTAGGAGACTGCTCGATATCTGATGAGATGTGGGGGGTGAAAAAAATGTCTGGAATAGTGAGAGAAAGAGGAGAGAAGTCCTCTGTAATGCTCTCTGCATCAGAACTGGGTGCACAATCCTTATCATCAGAAGTAGAACCAAGTAAGTCTATGTTAGCAGAACCATCATCACACGAAGAAGAGGAGACAACTGAATCGGTAGCAGCAACAATGGCGGTAGTATGTGAAGGGTCTCTATAGAAGGACTGAAGAATGCTCTAGACACGGTGAGGTGGATCTGAGTCTGCCATGTGAAACCAGAGAGAACGAGAGACATGCATCATCATGTGACCAAAGACATGGTCACAAGTGTCGAGGAAGTCCTTTAGATGACGATGATCATCGGGTGTAGGAACTGGCCCAAGTAAGAAGGGTAAAATACCCTCGTGGGTGAAGTAACGTTCCATGGAAGCACGCCAAGTTAAATAGTTCTCTCTCTCGGTGAGAAGTGGCGAGGCTGTAAAGTGTTCCTATGATGCTCAAGTCTGGAAAGAGCACTCTCTATGATGAAAAATGTAATATGCACAAAAGCAAGACGTCAAACTCGGCCGATAATGCATCTACGTGTGAGAGCCCAAGAGTACAAGCAACCCCCCCAGAATGTAGCACTTTATAAAAGTAGTGTGTTTACAAAATTAGCAATGCCATCACATAAAGTGAAAAAATAATGCAACTTTTACTAAGGAAGCGCTCGAAGTAAACGAAAGCAAGTCAAAAGTTATGGCATTAAAACGATTCCCGCAACTGATGGAAAAATACACTAGATGTTGCAAACACATTAAAAAAGTACACGAGATGGGTGCAAAGGGTATCATGTGGGTACTTGTTGGAAATGAAATGGAATTTAGGAAGGTGTTTGTTTTGCTTGTGAGGGGGATTAGCCTCCTGCCAACCCCGGACCTCGCCCTCCGTCTTCGACACTCGTAGGAGGGTATTAAATACAAGCAAAAACAACAGTCTAAAACTTATTACATGCCATGAATGTTTTTTTATGATCTTAAAACATTAAAAAAATATAATGAGGGGGCCCACATTGGAGGATCTATTTGAATGCCAAGTTGGAGGGTCCATGTCTTGCCTGGGTTGTTTGGAGGGAAAACCACCAAAAAGAGTTGTACAGGCTATTGAGGGTGCTGCAGACATGTGGGAGGTCGCTAGAGGTGCTGGGAGAAGGTGTGGCAAGTTTACACAAGTGGGAGGAGCCGTTTGAAGACCCAAAATGCCAAAAAATGCCCAAAAACACCAAAAAATGCCCAAAAAATGTTTCAAGCAAAGACTGAGCCATTGAATATGACGTTTCATGTTACAGGTGCGTGGGAGTGGCTGGTTGATGAGCAGTGAGCCAAAAGAACATTTTTCCAATGAAAAACAAGAAGATACCACATGCCAGTAGAGGAGAAAATGGTGGAAGGGTGAGCCCCTACAGGACACGATTGAATGCACGCAGAACAGGAGCATTTTCCAATGCAGAAAAAAATGGATTCACAGAGGGAACACACAATGAGGCTGTTGAGTTGAGCCATGTGCTAGAACTATTAAGGACATGATTAGAACAAGAAGCTAAACATTTGAACCGGCAGATGTTCCAGTGAATTCAATAGCCAAGAACATGGGGAGGCAGCATAGGTCAGTGTAAACACAAGCGGCCAAGAGCAAGGAAGGTGGGCACACAAGCAGACTAGAAATGCAAGATGCAAGGTGCACGAGCCCAATGTTCCACCACTCATTCACAACATGAACTTCATCTAGACGATCAAGTCACCACAGAAGGTCATGGAGGCAACCATGCAACGATCAAGGAACGACGGATCTACAACTTCTTCAAGCCTGTAATGAAAAACAACACTGAACCAGATCTGAAACCTTGTATTCACATGCAAAGCTCTGAAAAACACACATGCAACCTAGAAGGCCACAAATACCCAAAAACATGAACAAGCAACCCCTACAAGGGATCTGAAAGCCCCGAAATCAATGCAATAAATGCACAGTAGGAATAACCATTACAACGCACACACAAGAATTTGAATATCACGTCGGAAGCCGGAAAACATGCACAAAAATGCCAAAGGGTGCATGGATCCACAAGATCTGCTCGATACCATGAAAGAGGGTTTAAAACCTTCAAGTGAGGATCACAAGGGATGATGTGCACATCAACGGACATGTGAAAGGTAGTGTGAAGAGATCTCGGGAAGAGCGAGCATCAACCGAATGTGCATGCAAAGATTTGAAACATGGGAAGATCCTGGTTAAGGCATAAAACTCTCCTCTGTCTCATATATCAAAAGACATGTACATATAGGAGGTGTTGAGTAATCCCTAGTCTTTGTAATCATGACAACTCGAGTAGAGAGGGGGATTTACATTCCCAAAATAGAAGTGTAATTCCCAATGATGCATATGATGCACTAATGTGCTTGACGCACTAACATGCTTTGATGCACCGACATGCTAACACATTGACGTGTAAGGGAATATCATAATGACCCATAAATGACACATGGACCTATGATCTCACCTAAGTGAGATGACTCACCTAATGATGTGGAAAATACACACACCAATAAGGACTTTTGTCCATTGTTATTATTCTTAGCAAAATTGTTCCATGCATTTCCAATAGTCTTATTCGTTGTTGTTTTCTTATTATTATCTCCTGAAAACTTACTTTTATTATCAAACTTCTTCCATGGTCCCTTCTTAGGTGCAAGAGAAGCTAAAGAGGGGTGTGGAACTTTCTTCCTTACTTCCTCCTTATGAGTAGAAATAGCCTTTAATTTCGTTTCTCTGCCTTATGGCTTTCTCAACAACCCCTTCCATAGTGGTTGGGTTTGTGAACGTCAACTTCTCCCCCAATAATGGGATTCAATCCCATAATGAATTTCAGCATCCTAAACTTCTCATCAGTTTGATACTAAGGTAAATACTTGAGGATTTTCATAAATTGTTCCCAATACTCAATTATCTTGTTAACTTTCCTTGAGATAATTTTTAAAATTCATTCATTTTCGATCATAATAAAATCGTGGCAGCCAACATTTCCTAAAATAACTTTTAAATTGATCCCAGTGATGTTAGTTTCATCAATATTTAACTCAGCCTTATGGCTTTCCCACCATGAAGATGCTTCATGGGAAAACTGATATGCTCCCCATATAGCCTTGGTTTCCTCTGAGAAGTTCCTTATTACAAAGTACTTCTCCATTTCACCGAGCCAATTCTCAACTCCATCTCCTAATGTGGTGCCATCAAACTTAGGTGGACTTATCCTTTTTATATTATTAGTGAGTTCAGCTACCAGCCTTTCCTTTTTTGTTTTTTGGCTGGACTGGCACATTGACATTGTTATTGTCAACACCCAAATTGGGGTTGTCATCAGGAGGTGGTTGATTATTATTACCAACTTCTTCTCGCCTCCTCATTACCCATTACTTGTTATTCAAGTACATCCAAATGATCTCGTGTGTCCAATAGGTAAGCAAGGACCTCATCAAGTTTTTGGGTTGTTATTGCTCCTTCATCAGGTGGAGTGTTATTCGCAACATTTCCTCTTTTCCTAACCATTTTCTATTACAAGAAAATTCAAGTTTTTATCAGATTATGGACACAATAGGTCCAAGAGCTGCAACCTTTAGCTCTAATACCAAGATGTAACATTCCCATTTTAAGACTTTAGAAACAAGAGGAATTTTTTTTTTGAATAATGTTCTCTGTTCTAAATACATAATTTAGAACACACATTCTATAACAACCATTCATATAACAGATAACCATATGCAACTATAATGACTCGGTGAGCTACCGATCTATTCATTTCATGACTCGGTGAACTACCGATCTATTCATGTTTAACATTAAGTATTGAATACTTTTCCGTATACTACGTATACTTGGTTCTCTTCCCTGTTCTAGGTATTGAGTGATCTGTCTAAGGAACCTATCTGAATATTTGTTACCAATATTCATCTGCATCACGAACCTTAGACTAGGTGACATAGGACAATGCAACCAGCAGCTTACGATACTTTGGCCAAAGATTTCTAACATACTATTTGTATTACTATTCCTTGATGACATACTCATCAATCTAGAATACGTCCTTCACCCCACTCTATTTTTATCTAGAATTTCCTTTACTAACTTCCATCAGTCCACTTGCCCAAGGTTTAACCCTAGTTCGAGTTAACAACATATGTTATGATAGGAAGAGGCTCACGAAGACTTAGGGTAAGTTGGCATACTGGGTTAACCTAAGTCAACCCCATGTGCCAAGGTACCCTGAGTTTTAGAGGGAAACTCCTTATCTTAAACATGCTACTAACCAAGCCTAGAGAGAAACTAAGTTCAAGCCCAATGTGTGTAGATATAGATGATTAATGCATAAGGGTTTTGAACATGTCAATCGCATCGATGTATCCTCAAGAAGATCCTAATATTCTCGAGGGTACAACCCTACGATTGGTGTGTGCCAACATCCTACTGAGAATAGCCTCATCGAGATGTATATATCCCTAGAAGCTTATTATAATTTAATTAATTTGGATTATTAAAAACAGATTTCAGCAACCTTGTCAAACCCTATTCCAACACTCCTTAAGTTATTTTCTATACCAGATTCAATTGATTGTTAAAGAACTTCCTTAACTTAAGATTGCCTTTAATGTTCATTTAATGGGCTTAATAAGCCATTAACCAAAATAGGAAATCAACATTATAAGTTCCATTTAATGTGACTTAACCATTCAAGGAAGTGTAGCAACCACCTAGGTTGTAACTAAGTAGACTTTATTAAAATGAAGTCTAATGATTAGGAATCATATCTTCCTTTTCGTTTGCATTCTTATGAGAGAGGAAGAGTCTTCCTTTACATGGTTAAGTGCTAGGGTTTAGCACCCCTTTATATCATTTACAAATTCTATATTTTTTACTAAATGTTCATTCCACATCATATTACTATGTTGAATTGTTTAGATATGACCATCAAATTCTGCAACTTAGCAAGCTGCATGTTATTTAGGGAGATTATTCTTAATCCCATTATCAAACTTATCCAAGAATACCCAATTAAGCATATAAATAATATGGAGAATATCAACAAGATAGGATTCCATCTCTGTTATAAAATTACAAGATAATTTACACATCCAATGCAAGTAAATTCTCAACTTTCAATTCATCTTTAAAACTTATACATTTACAAAACTTATGCATTTTAGGCATACTACATAACAACAACCTTCATTCTAAAAAGAATATAACTTTTCTTTTCAATACAACTCAAGAATGAATCAGACTTAAGTCATCCAATGCGTCATATAAGTTTTTACCTTCTTTTATCACTTATAAAGTCCATATGCAAAAATTGCTAGCACGGGTCAGTTCAATGAACTGAGCATGATAAGCACTAAGCCTTAAAATGAAGTGCATTCCACTAATTGTTCCATTAAAAACAACCCTTCTTTAATGAAACAATTAGTATATCATACTATAAGCATAAGTAATAACAATCAGAGAAGGAGTACATTAATAAATCTGAATTCTCTTCTAAGAGAGAAGAGAAGAATATATAAAATTTTCCTTACAAATTAAAGTTTAATTGATCCTAACAATTACCTTTATCAAACAATAGATCTTATCATCTCATTGTTCCCAATTCTACAATAATAGAATACAACACTTATCTTTACTATAAGACAAAATAAGTTTTTACAAGACACTTTGTTGTCGGTAGGGTGATTCACCTAACTTTTAAGCAAAGGAAGAAGAGAAACCATTTCAACTATGCCCAAAACACATAACATCCGCAAAGCAGAAATAGGTTCATGTCATGACTTAAACTATTTCATTTAAAGGTCAACTACCTTAAAATTCAACATTTTAGATATTCATCAGAACAGAATCACATATTAATCCAAGAGGAAAATAAAGGATCAACAATCAACCAACAAGTTTACATTTTCTATTCAACAAACCAATCATCAATCTCTTTCTACTTTATTTCAGTCAAATGTTATGTACAAGAAGACTAAACAATGTAATAATCTTATTTTCCTATAAGAATAATTAACAGGTGGTTCCAATCAAATGAACTTAACCCAACAACCTTAGAAAAGGAATCTTAACAGGATATGATTCAATCCTTAATTCATCTCATTATACTTAACAACAATTCCCTTTTTCTAATACAGAAAAATAAGTTCATAAATTTATTCCCAAAGGAGAGATCAAGATCAACTTTAGAATAAGAAGAAAACGTATTGAAACCTTCCCTAAAATATTTACCATAAAAAGGCATGAGTTCCCTTTTTAGCTCAAATCAGTATAACAGTGAAGTTTAAAACAACACTACATCCCTAAGAAATCACAATTTCCTTTATCCTTAAAGACTCAAGCATTCATTTATTGGACCCAACAAGAAGTGTAAAACCTGAATAGGAAACTAACAACTCGAAATTACCCATGTGCTCAGTCAAGATAGAAACTAACTTGCAATAAATTTCAACATCTTAATACAAGAGCAAAGCAGATGGGGTTCTAAGAAGAATGATTAACCAATAAGATATTCCAAACAAGATCTTGAAGAGGTTACCCAACAACCCATTTAAACCATGCCTCCAATTTTTCTCCTTGTGCATGTAGTTTGTTTCAAAAAGAGTTCTAAGTTTTTAAACCATTTAATCAAGTAATAAACCCAATTTCAAATCCAAGACCCCATCGATAATATTTTTAAAACAACCAGTTCAGGACTCGTAATACAATTCCAAACACAATGTTGAACATAAGCTCCCACAAAGGTTCAGTACCACTCAAGTGAATATACAAAAGTTAAGGACAACAACATATTCCATTTTTAGTTTACATCTTAAACAAAGAAAACCCAAAATAATACCATAACAGAACTAACACCTTGCTTAGGTTATAATTTCCAAACACATTAGTAACAATTAAATTGTACAGTGTCGCATCATGGAATCTCATCAATGAGTTCGAATATACACCAATATCTTAAAACAAGGTAGTATAGAAATACCTATTATCATTTCAGATAAGAGAGCTTCCATTTCCTGTTAACATCTCATCAAACCCTATTTTCCAATTCAAACAAAATATAAGTTTCTTACCGGGGTTCAGACCTATACCAACAGCAAAATATGAGTGTTGTGTACTTAATGAACTTTCAATAATAGTTCAAATGGTCACTAGAAAATAAAACACAAGCTCCAAGCCATATATGGACTTCAACAATAGTCCAGGTCATCACAAGAATCAAAACATGATTCCTTAGTACAAGAACCTCTATCAACAGTTCAAATCGAACACGAAACCAAAACAAGATCCAAACAGAAATACGAGCTTGAATACAAGTTACAACAAAATACGAGCTCAATACAAGCTCAAGATCAACAAACACAAATTTCCATAGTAACAGGTGGAAGTCAAGGTTCCCAAATAACTCAGACAATAATCATTAGTAATGAAGGTCATCAAAACAGAACCCTTAAATTACCATATTTAAAAATGACAAGCAGATTTACAAAATATGTTTTTTTACATGCATGTATCATGTTTTTAAACAAACACAACATACGTTTCGAAACATAACCATATTTACCATGGATTCATGATCAAGAACATAAGATTTATTAAACCCAACAAGCAAATAACCAGATAAAATATGCAATCCACAAATCTTAATAGAGAAGAGTTGTTTTTATGAAAACATTTAGAAGAAAGCAAGATATTTTAATGGTTAGAGCCTATCATGCCTGATAGTGCTTCTACCAAATCGAAGGGGACCTCCAGCTGAGCTCACAACTTCTCCTCTTCTCCACGAAAGATCAAACAACCATATTCTTTTTCCACAATTCCTCTTATACATCCCACGAACTGAAAATAGGTCTAAGACTTCAAAAATAGCCATTAAGTGCAGTTCAATCTGCTGGTTCGAAAAACCAGAGAGCATGCAAAGAAAAAATCACGAAACATGCAAAGTGAAACAACCCAGACAAACCCTTGCATGTCATCACGTGAACGAAAACCAAAAATAATAAGTTTCATTAATTCCAATTTTCCCACCTATCTTTCCTTACCCCCGCCTTCCAAGTCTAGTGAATGCCAAATCAAAATTAACATGCAATTTTATTGTAGTGACACTTCCACATAAGCCTCCGCTAGAGTCAACTAGCCCGTGCCAAAATTGGCAAAGTACCCTATGCATTCAAAACCTTATCAATAACATAAATGCCATAGGAATCGTGACCCTTAATGCATGCGACAACCTAATTCCCCTTTCACACCCATTAGTATAGGATAGATCAAATTGCTTAGGTTATACCTTAGGTAGTTTATAATATATACCTTAGGATATAACCCTAACAACAAATTTCCACCATAGGTCTTAACACATAGCCTTAGGTAGTTTCCACATAGGTTAGATTAATTCACAACATAATAGTTTTAGGAATTAGGTTAGATCATTATAAAACCTTATAGTATTAGGTTCTAGGTTAATTTTAATATCCTAGTAACCTTTCCATATCCTTTAGCACAAAGCTTAGGTTAGGATGCCAATCAACCAACAAAGTAAAATTGGAAGCTTTAGGTTAGAATACAAATTCTATTAAGTGACATAGCTTAGGTAGAAAATATTCTTACCTAGCTTAGGATTCCATAGGATAGTCCTTTTTAGGATCCTGAATCCTTCCTATGCCGTGAACAAGTTGTATTTTTGTGTTCGTCAGTAATGTCCTGCCATGATCAATCTCCAAGGACCCAAGCACAACATACAACTGAATGGAAATACATTCACACAAAAATCAAATAACTTGTAACAAAAAAGTTCAGTTAATATGTCTCTTAATTCATGGAATGTCAATTTACCATTCATTCAACAGAGCAGATTTAAAACATTCCTTGGATCACTGAAATTGATCCAAGGATGAGTCAAATTAATAGATAAGTTTACAACTCTTAAACTATATTGCAACTCACCTAAAGAAGTGAAAAATGGATTCAAGGAAGCCATTCCAATTCAGTCAAAGGATCTTAAGAACAGAAATGATTTGTCCATATCAAGCATGATATCCAACAATCAAAAGAACATTTCTTTATAAGGAAAATCACATTTCAACACTTGAAATTTAAATGAGGAAATAATAACAACTGTCAAGGGTGTTACATTTTAGGACCCCAACCAATTCCTTCTTGAGGGACAACCCACCCCTTTTAAGAAAATGGGAAGCCAGAACTAGCTCAAGGCCTCAAAATTCATCTAGCCAACAACATGTGGTGCCTTCCCCTCTTATCACTCCAAACATTCCCTCTCAAAGTAATCCTAGCAAGTCGACCCTTCACAAGGGGAAAGGCAAAACGGCTTTCTTCTCAGGTGGTCTAGACCTTTTGGATTGGGTGTCATCCCATCAAAATAAAATCGAGCTTGAACAAATTATGAACCACCCTAGGATGAATTTGGATTCACTGATGGATATGGGTATGTCCAGGGACTTGGCCGGGTCAATCATCTTTATACAAATAACACAAGGCTTGGATGAGTTTGTCTTTAAGAAAAATAAAATTCTGAACAAACTTCCTTTAATGGGAGGATACTACGAGATCAGACTGAAAAATATTTGAGTGTTGTTCTCCCTTGATTGTCTTCATTTTTGTGTGTATACATCTTTCACTATCAAGGGAAGGGGCCCCTATAGAAACCTATCTTGTTTTTCATTCAAATTGCAAGCAATACAAGAATATTAATAGTTCACATGTCTGTTCCAAGTATGTGTGAAATTTTAATCTAATCCACTATGAACTACTATATCTTTTTATCTTTCAATTGAAACAAAGAAACAATAAAATTTCATAAAGATAATTACATTTTAATGCATCAGAAACATCATTTCACAATATCAGTTTAATGGAGTGTGAAAAAGGAATACAAATTAAGGAAGAATGTGCCTAAGCATGTTTATCATCTTTTGTGCCTGCATCCTCTTCCTCTTCATCCTTTTCTTCTACATCTTGCTCCTCTAGTAGCCTTGCCATATAAGCATCATATCTCTGGAATAATTCATTTGTTTCATCTTCATCAGGTCCAACGTGGTGCTGGAAAATCAATGTTTTCCTCACTATTGAATCCATACACTAAGCCATTTTTTTCTTATATTCTAGTGGCCTGGCTTTCAATTCCTCAATTCTATTCTCAATCTTCCTCATAGTTTCAATAACTTCATAGGAGAAGTCACTTGCCTAGATATTATTTTCAAAGGAGTCAAGTAAGAAATCAATTTTTAAGTCCCCATAGCTCTTTTTGAATTTGTCTACCACCATGTCCTCTAATCTCCGATCAATAACATCAAGTGAATCATCAACCCAGTTCCTTTTGACTTCATGTTTTTCTTGATTTCATTCAAGGTATCTAATCTGATTTTTGAAAATTCTTCAAGAGCATATTGGCTCCCTTTGTACTCTATTGGTACGATGTTTTCTTTCTCAACCAGCTCATCACTAAGCCAGGTTATGCGGTCAAGTTTGGGGAGAGTTCCTTCTAAGTAAAATATCTCATTGTCGCACTCTTCAATTATTCCATCAATTTCCATTAGTTGACTTTTGAGGTCCTCATATTTTGACCTTGCCTCTGTAATATCTTTTTCCCTTCTCAGTCAATTGTTCAATCCAAGTGTCCACCACTTGGACCTTCTTAACAACACTATTTACTTTATTTATACCCTCAAGGGTATTCACATAGGCACTTGCTTGTTCATGACTAGTTTTCCCTATCAATTGTTGCAAACATGAACTTAAGGCCTTAATTTGCTCCTTTAGTTGTTTTTTCATCATTCCATCTTCATCAACTTTTTGTAGAAGATCACTTACTGCTTCAGATACTCCTTGCTTTAGTTTTTCCTTGAAGGCTTTCCCAAGGGAATAATCTGAATGTTGTAATTGTCAGCAATTATGTCTTTTCTTGTCTTACCCTCAAAAGGAGTTGTTATCTCTAAGGTCCTTGCTCCAGATGAATCAATATGAGTCTTTGTGATGGTCTGGCCTTTTTGGGGCTCTCACTGTCTTTGGAAAAGATAGAGCAGTAAGGTCAACCACTTGCACAGGAAGGGTCTCTTCTTCATTTGAAATCAATTCATTGATCCATCCCTTTTTCAAACTTGTTCCAGATTTTGTTTCCTACGATCCTTTTTGGAATTTCTCAGGAAAAATTACTATCTGCTTGGATATTTCCTGTTCTTTTTATACCAATGATTCTATATTTTCTTAGAAACTTACCTCAAGGGTCACTATGCCTATTTCACTCTGTACTACTGATTCTTCCGATGCTTCTTTTCTGGTCTGGAATTTTAGATTGATCATCTTTAACTTGAGTTGTATCAATATTCAAAGGAAACTCTTTCACTACTTCTCCAGCTGAAACCATGGTGGAATAAATTTCTTCCCCTTCACCCTTTTGTATCAAAGTTTGGGCTATGGGTTCCTTTTCTCTATAAACTAGCTGAGTTGCCAAACTACTATCTTCATGCCCTAATGATACCTCTGGCAATGTCATGGCAGGTTGTTCCACTGGAAACAACTCCACATTTCCCATTGAAAGCTATGAGTTTCCACCAATAATGATTTCCTCATCAGTAATTGTATCTTGTGCCATTTTCTAGTCTTTCTTCAAAAGAAAATTTTCCTTCTTGAGGAAAGTCATTAGTTTTGGTGACCTCAACAGAAGTGGACACAACTTTGTCTACTACCAATCCAGTATTAATATCCTTTTCAACCAATAATTCTGGTTTATCCATTTCCAAAACCATTTGTTTTGGGGAAGACAAATTTATTTCCTGATTTCTTACTTCAGTTGTTAGTGCATGAGTATCCCTTTCTGATTCCTTACTTACCTTAATACTATCCACTGGTGTTAATATGGGTTCATCAATAGAAAAACTAAGTGCATCCAACATGGATAATCCCTCACCAGCATCTACATCAATTACCTCAGTTTGTACATTTACAAATTCATGCATTGTTTCAACTAGAGGTGCATTGATATCCCTAACAAGTAGAGCTTCAGGAATTTTCATACTTGGAGTAACAAAATAAATGTCCACATTAATCGCTCTATTCCCTTGGGAAGGCTGGGTTCTGAGTGCATTCCACTACTTTTTCCATGAAGGGTGAAGGAGGGATCATAGGATTTGATTGCTCCATACGTGGCAATGATGCATCCTGCTACTTTTGGAAGATATTAGTTTTCTCCATTTCTGGGGGATCAATTACCCCATCCCTATGTTTGAAATTTTTTGGTGTATGGGCACCCACTCTTACAAGGCTTGCTGGTGGAAAATATTGAGTTTTTGTGTTCCCGCTCAAATGTTTTCAAATACAAGTGTTCTTCTTTTTTCATCCTTGTGCGGCCTAGGCTGAATGTGACCACTTGAAATGGCTCCACTCATTAATTTTTCAATACTATGTGGCTTAGGTGAGACACTTGGATGAGCCACTTGCGATGCTATACCTTTCCCTTTTTCTTGAAGGGGCACTATAAAAAGTAATGGGAATATTTTTGTAGACTTTAAAAGAATCTATTCAATCTTCTACGCATGAGAAATGACATAGAAGTTCCACTTCAAAGTAGCGACCTATGTCCGTTCATAAATGAATTCAAGAGTAGGCATTTTAGTTGGCAGTTGAGGGGATTTTCCACCTAGTGGGTCCATTTTTTCTGCATCCTCCCTTAGGGTGGAATATCCTCACTCAGATTTCCCAAACTCCTAAAGTTGCTTAAGATCTTTGTATTCTAGATTGACAGATCAATATTCTTCTTGAGTCAACCAATTTGTAGTTCTCCTCATAACATCAATTATTCTCAAATAAGGATCATCAGATTCATCCACATTCTAGTCTGGAGGAGAAATAGGTTGATCCTCCACTTTTTGATCAATATAGAACATATTTATTGTGTGAGGATCATCTACAATCCCCTCTAGGATAATTACAATTTTATAGTCAATTATTTGTGACAAGGTCATTATGGAAAAGTCTCTTAATCTGACTTCTTCCTCATCTCTACAATTCATCTAGTAATCTTTGAAATGGGGCTCATGATCAAAGGTATTTGTAATATTGGTGAACACCCATCTAATATCATAATTTGGCCTTGCCTCAAACTTGTCCATGTTAAATTTCTTCAATTCCTCACCAATCAACCTAGCCTTTATGATGGAAGGACATGAATACCTTCCAATTCTAATGGGGAACTTGATATTTGTTTTTATTCCTTCCAACAATCAACTTATGTACAGGAGTCAATTTCCTTGCCAACTCACATAAAACAAGTTTGTCATCAACATACCAGGGAAACTTATAAGGCTTACCTTCAAAACCACTAACTCTTATATATGTGAACTTCTTATACTAAATAAAGTAGCAACCATATTCTAAAATTACATGTCTGGCCTACTGAGAGATTATGTATTGTCCCCATTCTGGTTCAAAAAGACAAATAATTGGTGCAAAAAGGAATCATTGACTAACCTTACATTTCCACTCCAGTTAGCTAGTTGTAGCTAAGGGAAAATCTCATGCATTTGACACTTCTTGAAATCAGCACGTGGTGACAGCCATGGGAAATGTTTGTGGCCAAAAACATTATAAATGAGGTATGTCATCATATAGAATTCAAGGTCTGTAATTTCTCCCATCTTGATTTTTACTACCAGAGTTACCATGTGTTCATGAAGTGCTTCTGCAATGAAGGTAGCCCAAAAATACTTCCTTTTCTCTCCAGGATAATCCACATGTATGTAGTCATCCATTCCTTAAATTCATTCATAGTTTCTAGACCTGCCATTCGGCTCAATAGTATAATAAGATCTTCTGCCTCCTCAATAAATTGTGCCCTAACCAATTTCTTAGGGATTCTAATAGTTGTATTTTTTTTGTGAGGATCCATTTTGAACTTATAAGTTTGGCATAATCCTTCTTCTTTTCTTTATAATCACCCAGAGCCAATTTAATGCCTATGGTGATTGGGGTTGTGATAATAGGCAATTTTAACATAATTCTGATGACAACTGGTGTTAATGTCAATACTACATCCCCACTTCCATCTAACACCTCCCTCTTTTTAAGATCGTAATTCATGGCACAATGCCATACTAACTCCAAGAAATGAACAGAAGGTGGGATGACACCAGCTTCAATAATGTGGCTTTCCTAAATCACTTTCAAAGATTCACTTTTATGGGGATCACTTAGCCTTTAGAGGAAGTCATTTAGATCGGCACCCATTAAATTTGTATTTGTAATCTTATCCAGATTTCTTGTGATTCCCGACACAAGAGAGAATGAAGAGGGAAAAGTATTCATCTTCAAAAACCCTAACTTTATCTCAATTTACCTTGCTGACAAGAGGAAAACACAAGTGTTTCAAGTTCTTACCAGTTTTCCATGAGCACCCAAGCAATTCAAACTTAAAACAATAATTTATGCAATCCTTTGGTTCTCTAGTCAAGTTCCATAGTTGAAATTGCAATATCTCACAATAAGATGATTTGAGAAATAACAAGAAGTATTAACCTAATAATAAATTAAGAATGCATTCGTAAACCTTAAATGTCCTTGATTTTCAAGTAAAAGCATTGATGGTGGCAGAAATAAATGCATTGCATTATCACCATTTGTTTCACCCTTCTCAAATTTGAAAATGAGTCGTCCACATGGAAAAACCTTCGCTAACGCGGGCTTTGGGAGCACTTTTTGTTATTTTTCAATGTTTAAAACTTTGACCCGCCCATCCACCTTTTTACTTTCAACATAGGCGCAACACATAGCCATACCTTGATGTTAGTAGAGCTATGGGAATTTTCTGTAATTTTACCTCCTCTTTTACATAATACCAAAAAGTACTAGAAATCCCCGATGACCCACTTCTCCGCTTTCTTTAAAACCAAAACCATGTGTCCTTCTGTGGACCTCGGGGACCTTTTTGCATTCTTAACATATTTTCTCCTTAAAGTGCATAAATACAACTATGCACCGCATCCCCGCATCCATTCATTTTGAGCCATGTGTACACCTTCGGGGAAGAAAGAAAAATTATTTTTCTTTATGGTCATGAATATTCAAGGAATATTCGTCGGGTCGCAGGACCGAAGTTGTAGTTTGTGAATTTCATAGGAAAATTGAAAGTTTGCAAATTTGTCGACTTCAATAAAATCCAGTCTACTTCAAAAGAGAAATATTAAAATAGTATGCTCCATAACTAGACCTTCAACCAGAAGGAGGAAGAACAAAAATATAAATGGGAAAAATAGAGAGCGCTAGAAAAACTTACGGGAAAAGCCGAACACGAGAAGGAGATAGAAAAATAAAAATCTCAAAAAAATGGGTGAGATTATTATTAAGCACCAATAGATTCACTTTTATTTAGATTATTGAGCCTTTGAAAAAAATCATTCAAATCAGCATTTACCAAGTTTGTATATGTGATTTTATCTAGGTCACTTCTAATACCAGACGTGACATGAAAACTTGACTCGCAATGGCTTTAGTTTTATATACCCTAATTTTGACCCATTGATCTTTTACAAATAGTGGATAAAATAATGAAAAATATGAATGTGGTACAAGTCTTACCCATTTTTCATGTTAATGCACTACAATTCTCCTTTGCTTCTTTGATTCCAAACTCTTGAGCTCAATATCAACACTTCTCAGTCAATTTTCCTTTACTCCTTCACAAATTCTCACAATTAGGGCACCAAGATCTTCGTATGCAATAATAAAAACTTCGAAGTGTTTGAAAGTTTCAAATAATTTTTCTTTGATTCATGCAAAAATGCATTAATGGCGGCAACCATAAATGTGTAAGATCCAAGTCTATCTTGCTTTTTTCATTTGAATGTGGACCATCCACGTGGGTCAAATTGATGCTTTGCGTACTCACAAATTCCTTTTGCACTTGTGCACTATATTTCAGATAGATGCATGTTTACCATTTTGACTGATATCCCACTCCTTGAATTTCACTATGAGCATGAAACGTGTACAAAACTTAGAGGTATCGGAGTCGTAAGACCTTTTTGCACATTTGTTTATTTTCCCAACTAGGTACAAAATTACCATTTTGGTGTGAAACCCCACCTCTTTGACTTTTGTTGAGAACATGACACATGTCCTCAGCAAGCCCTAAAGATTTTATTATGCTTTTCACTTCATCATCTTGTCATAAAAAAATACATCATTGGCTCAATTCCCTACTCCAATCTTATTTTGACATGTATTCCTTTTTGAGAGCGGGGTCAATTTCTCCTTTTTACATCCTTTGACTCAAATATTCCTGAGAATATTCGTCGAGCCTCGGGGCTAAGTTTGCACTTTGTAGTTATTATGTAAATGATGTAACTTTTCAAAATGATCCTACTGCAATGCAACCAATGGAAACATGCCACGTATCTTTGGGTGGTGAAACAAAATATGAAATTTGTAATGAAGGTCCAGAGGATGATATACAAGGAATATTTTCAAGATTAAACCCGATCAATAATTGATTTTTACAAGGATTTTTAGGGATGACATGAATACTACATTCCTTGACCAAAAAAGAGGATTCACACCCTAAATATGAGATTTTATTCGCATTAACATGATTTTACCCTTCAAGCACATGTTCTTTAAACAATTACAAACTAGCTAAAGGAAATTTTTCAAAGAAACACATTAGATAAAAGGGAAAGATAAAATCGAAGACTAACACTGGCTCCGACTAAGGGATGGGTACCCCCTTTATATGCAAAAGGAACCATACAACCCAAAAATTAAATAGACCAACTGCCTAAATCCATTTGGCTATGGAGTCATTCAAATCATGCACTAGGAAAAATAGAACCAATGTACTTCACAAAAACATAGTGAGATACCAAGGTAACTGGTCACTGTAGACCAGGAAAATGAAAAGGAAAAAAAAACATAATAAAAAGCAAGAAACCAACAAGACTATACACTATATAAAAGTTCATACCTTGATTATATGTGATCAATCCAGAAAGTTCTTTAGATGCCTACCATTAACAAGAAACTCTAGAAAATCTCCATCTAGGTATTTCAAAAAGAAGGTGTTCTCACCAATCCTTATATCAATAGAATAGGGACCCATCCACAAGGCATCAAATTTACCATGTTTTCCTTTATCCTCATGCCTGTTGTCCCACAAAAAACAATATCTCCAACATTGAAAGTTCTAGGGGTCACCTTTTTATCAAATATTTTCTTAAGATTATCCCTAAACTTGAGGTGTCTTTGGTGAGATTATCTTCTTTCTTCATCCAATTCCACTATTTTATTAATCCTCACTTCATAGGGATTTACTTATTCATTCTCAAGTTTTCTGATGAACTAATAAGAAGACAATTGCATATGTAACGATAAAGGAGCCTGGACTCCATGAACTAATTCAAAGGGAATTTTTCCAGTAGCTCTTTAGCAGTAATCCTATCTTCCCAAAAATAAAATTTTAACTTCTCACCCCACTTCCTCTTATTGACTTCTAATGTCCTCGTAATTATCTTGAGCTACTTTTTATTACTTTATTCAACTTGACCATTCCCATGAGGATTGTAATTGGATGTATATGTAAAACGATTCCATATTCTTGACACATAGTTACTAGTGGTTTAGCCTTGAAGCTCATAGAATTTTTAGAAACTATTTTTGCAGGTACTCTAAACCTACAAATTATATTATTCAAAATGAAATCCATGACTATTTGGTGAGTTTTATTTTTGTGGGGATAGCTTCAACCCACTTGGTGAAATAATATGTGGCTACCAGTATCCATTTATGCCCTACACTTGAGGGATCTGAGATCTCTCCAATAAAATTCATCCCCCACTGTTTGAAAGGAGATTCTATTGATACTAGTTGCAAGGGTAAAGAACCTGAAGCTTTCATCCTCCTAAATAACCTTTGACAACTTTCACACTTTCTAACCAACAAAGTTACATCCTTAAAGAGTGTAGGCCACCAATAACCTGCTCTCAAAATTTTATGAGAAATCACTCTTCTGTAAAATGACTTCCACATACTCCCACATGTAGTTCTAAAATAATTTTGGGAGCTTATTATTCTATGATGCATCTCAAGAGGACCCCCTCGTATTTTTCTAAGCCAACCCATATTCAATTATAACATATTTTTAGGAGGCCAATTTTAGTGTCCTCGATTTTTATCTAAATAACCTAGACACTCCAAATTCTTGAGGTAAAATATTATGTCCTTGTACCATATGGAGTTGGTCAACTTCTCTTGTACATCCATATGTCCTTCCTCAACTTCATTTATCTCCATTACTTGCAAGTTTCTTTCTGCCATCAACTTTGCAAGGCCTAAACCCCTAACCAATTTAGTGGTTTGTATATCCATATCATATTCTTGTAGCTTATTCAAATAATGCCATATTTTGCTAGAAAATTCAATCTATGATAAAATTTTCTTAACCATTGTGTGAGGAACATAAGCTACAATCTTATAACTCAAGATGTAAGGCCTAAAAATTTTGGTAGCTCTTACCAAAGAAAAAGCCCGATTTTCCATAATAGTGTATTTCAACTATACAGCTTGCAAGACATTACTGAAAAAAGCAATAGGCCTTTCATTTCCTTCATCATATTTTTGTAATAACACTAATGCAATGGTATTTTCAGATGTAAAAGACAAAATTTTAAAAAACTTTTCATAATCATGACTTTCCAGTATTGGGGCATTCTTCAATGCTTCTTTTATTCCATTGAAATATTAGATGGCTTCATTTTCCCACTTAATGATTTGGTCCTTTTTCAACATGCTTATTATGGGAATGGTTATCTTAGAAAAATTGGAAATAAACCTCCGATAAAATTAATTTGACCAATTAATTTACATTTCCAAATTTGAGTGTCAAATAATGGAGTGCGAAGAATATTTTTGGAAGTTGTTTGGGAGGGAAAGCGATGGAAGGGAAATCCTACCTAGACCAAAGGAACAAGATGAAATGCGTGAGGAAGGAGCAATAGAAGTATCTGCTCTCAGTGAAAGGAATGTATTGACAAAACCCAAAGAATCATGGTCAAATATAGTAAAAAATGATGAATTGACCTTGAAAAACAAAAAGTTTTTCTTCAAGCGATCAAGGAAGTTTCTGGTTACGTCGTTGAAATTCCTAACCAACTTCTTCATTCTACATCAGAAAATTTGAATAAGTCATTAGTAGGGAAGGCGATGGGTGGAAGACCGATATTGATGCAATCGAGAAGATGGACTAAATTAAAGTGGTCCCCAAAAGGGCATTAGAGGTAAGTGATCTTTGGAATGGATTTTTCCTTTTCAAATTTAATCTCCAAGAAGATATGTAGAAGGCTCTAGAAGAATGTCCCTGGTTTTGGGGAAAATCAAGATGGTATCTCTAGAAATGGGAACCTACTTTCAACCTGGAAAAATAAAATCTAAATCAATTCCTAGTTTGGATTTGCCTTCCAAACCTCCCTCTAGAATTTTGGCATGAGGATATTGTTAAAGGTATTGGGAATTCACTAGGAACTTTTGTAATAATTGATAATGCCACCAGACAAATGACGCACCTTATTTGTGCCCATTTTTACATAAAAACTATGGCGGATAGAGAAATCCCCAGTAGTATTAGACTCAAATCTAGACTTGGGATCTGGGATCAAAAGATTGAAATGGAAAGTTCTCCTGTGAAATTCTCTAAGTGCAATGGGTGGGGCCACTCATCTCAGATCTATAAGTTTAAAGTTTCTAAAGTGTTTATCCTTATCATAGTTCAGGAGGGAATTTAGGAAAAAGGGAAAGGCATTATGTAAAGTGTGGAGGATCACAGGAAATATTTTTCCAAATTCTTGCTATAAGTTTTCTCTCCACTTTGCATAAAGGAAAAGACTGGTTCTGAAAACCCCATTTTAAAAGATGTAATGGAAAAGGATGAGGAAGGTTTCACATTGGTGACCAATAGAAGGAAATCTAAATACCTGTCTAAGTCGAAACAAAGGTAAAGGAAAAAGAGGAGGAATACTTGAGGGATCTTTTGAAAGGCAAGAAAATGGAGTTTGGTAAATATAATGTGAAAGAAGGGATTCACAATGAATTAGTCAGGAGTGATCAAACCTCAACTGAAGCAAGGGAGATGGAGGTCAAGACGTGGAGGAATTGGTAAAGGACCAAATGGAGCTTGAGGATACTCAGGGCCAAAATTTGGATCTAGATCTCATCAAAGGGGTGGAGATTTCTCCCTCTATTGAGGACCTCTCGAGTGCACAAAGAACCCCAATCAAGGAGACTGAGGATAAGAAAGAAGGCCTAAGTCCTAGAATCAAAACCCTTACGGGCATAAAATTACTTTTGGAAAAAGAAAAAGATCCAAAAGGAAAAAGGGGGACTCTTCAAGCTCTATCCCTTACCAGGAGGATGAGAATCCTATAAATGTGGAAGCTACAAATAGCAAACAAGGCAGACCAAATAAACTTGAATCAAGGAAAAAAACTACCCAAAAGGAGATAGATTCAGGGAAACATATGTGCTTGGACTAGAAGGTCTTTAAGAAAAATAAACCCAACCTAAGAAAATGAATTGCATATCATGGAATGGGAGAGGGATGAATAGTCCTGTGAAGTGGAGGATCCTAAAAGATATGATTGAAAGATAGAAAATTGATGTGCTTGTTGTGCAGGAAACTAAAATGAAAGAAGAATCCTTCCTATCCTCTTGTAAATTATGTTGGAAAAACTCTAAAGCCTTTGCTGTTAGCTCGAAAGGAGCTTCAGGAGGATTAGCTGTGGTTTGGAGCCCGAACAAGTTTGAGGGTACATTGCTAGTTAAGAGAGATAACCATGTGGCGGTGATGATGAGAGATCTTGAAAATAGGAGTATATGGGTTATTTCAAATATCTATGCTCCCACCCATCACAAAGAAAGGAAACAACTTTGGCACCATCTTCTATCCTTTAACCACTCTATTAAAGGTTTTGGCTGGATTATTATGGGGGATTTCAACACCCCAAGGACTCTAGGAAAAAAAAGGAGGTTCTAAGGAGTTCTTAGTTGGCATGGAGGATTTTAATCATTTCATAACATCTTCCCAACTCCATGATATCGATCTAAAAGGCAACAGTTTCACATGGTCTAACAGAAGGATTGGTACTCAACATATTCAAGTTAGATTGGACAGGGCTCTAGTTTCATAGGAATGGTTAAGCCAGGACATCTCACTTTTTTCTCTTCCTCGATTGGATCTGACCAAAATCCCATTCTTCTTCAAATTAAGAACCCTTCTCGAAGAATAACTCCCTTTCATTTTGAGAAGATGTGGCTCCAAAGTGAGGATCTGAATGATCTCATAAAAGAATGGTGGAAACTAAAGGTTAAAGGAACAACGATGTTTAGACTCTAAAAAGCTTGAGAATGTGAAAGCCCACCTCAAAGTTTGGAATAAAAATAGTTTTGGAAATATCTTCCGGAAGAAGTCGAAATCGAGAGATGAATTATAGATTGTCCAAAGAAGAACTGAAAGACAAGGTATCGAGAATGATCCTCTTGATCAAGTTAAGGAAAGATCTCTCCTGACAGACTACAACAATATCCTAGGAAAAGAGGAAATCTTCTAGAGACAAAAATCCAGAATCACTTGGTTAAAGGAAGGGGAAAAAAATACTAGATTATTTTATTTATCCACCTTAAAGTGGAGAAGCTTTAACAGAATTAACAAAATTAGTAAGGAAGGGGGTGTCTTGGTTGAGGAACAAGATGAAATTGACCAAGAGACCATATCTTTCTTCAAAAATTTGCTCTTTAATAGCAAGGATCATAACCTCTTGAAAGAACAGGATTTCTTAAATTACATTCCTAAGTTAGTCTCAGTTGAAGACAATGCGATGCTTATAGCGATTCCTTCCATGGTGGAAGTGGAATTTTATATCAAACAACTCAGCCCCGACAAGGTGCACAGGCCTAATGGATTTCCCACCTTTCTTTTCCAAAATTTCGGGACATAATTAAAAAAGAGGTTTTGAAGCAATGAGGAATTTTTCAAGAATAAGGTTATGTTGAAGGACATGAACTATACCTTTCGACTCTTGTTCCAAAATGTAGTAATGCAATGGAACTAAAAGAATTCAGACCTATAAGTCTTTGTAACACTTCCTATAAAATATGCACAAAAATTCGGCCCTCGGGCTTCAGATGATCCTGCCCAATATCATTTTGGAACAACAAGGGGGCTTTGTCATAGGAAGAAAAATATAGGATGGGATAATTTCTATCAAAGAGACTATTCATTCAGCAAAAATCAGTAAGAAGGCTAGTTTTTCTTAAAACAGGTTATGGCAAAAGCTTATGACCGGGTTTCGTGGAGCTTTCTTGACAACATCCTTGATAGGTTTGGATTTGAAACAACATTGAGACATATATTTAAGGCATGCATATCTAATGCATGGATTTCTATCCTCATGAATGGAAGTCCAATTGGGTTCTTTCCTAGCACACAAGGATTACGGCAAGGGGATTCCCTCTCCCCGTTCCTCTTCATTTTAATGGTAGAAACTCTTAGTAGAAGACTTAATGTTGAAATGGAAAAATGATCCATCAAAGGGATTTCTCTGGCACTTGATATGGAAAAATTTACTCACCAACACTTTGTTGATGACACTTTTATGGTGGGGGAAGCTACTGTTCCAAAGCAAGAAAACTTAAAACCATTTTTGATGACTATATGGATGTCTCGGGACAGCTGATCAACTTTAGAAAAAGTTCTCTTTTCTTTCTGAATACTATGGACAACCATTGTAAGAAGATTGCAGAAATTTTGGAATGTACCTATAAACCCTTCCCTACCTTATATTTAGGAATTCATCTTTGGGATAGGAGACCCTCTTGTGCTGAATGGAACTTTCTAATTGAAAGTTTTGAAAGGAAATTAGCTAAATGGAAATCTAATCTGTTATCCCAAGCTGGAAAAATCACTCTTACGATTAAGTCTCTCCGAGTCTTCCGAGTGTATGTCATGTCCCTATACCAACTTCCTGTAGCAATTGGGAAAGGTTGGAAAAGATACGAAAAGGTTTATATGGAGCAACACAGAAAGTAAAGATAGAATCCCTTTAGTAGCCTAAAGCAGAGTGTGTAGACCTAAAAAGCTTGGAGGACTTAGTCTCAGAGATTGGTCCAAGATGAATAAAGCTCTACTTGCTAAGATTGGATGGAGACTAACAAAGGAAAATGTAGTTTGGGCTAGAATTCTTAAGAAAAATATTGGCTGGATGATAATGATAAAAGATGGATGTTTAAATAGGTGACTTTCAATGGCTCATGCATATGGAAAGCCATTAACTAGGCCAAAGAAATTCTGAATAAGGGAAGTAGATGGAAAATAGGAAGAGGCAATGAGATAGGTTTTTGGAAAGACAAATGGGCTGGAGACTTCACCCTTCAAGATAAATTTCCACAAATCTCTGCATTACTGGAAGCTAAGTATGGAGAAAAAGTAAACAACTACATGGCTAATGAAGAGAGTTTTTAGACATGGAAAATTCTGGAATTGGATAGACAGGAACTAAATGATCAATTGAGAGGGATCAATGAGTTTTTAAAAAATTATGTATCATCTAATAACAAGGACCGAGATAGAATCATTTGGGATAAGGAACAATGTAGAAATTTTTATATCAAATCCACCTATAGCTGGAAATATTTGGAACAAGAATATAACACCAAAGGTTAATGTGTTCAACTAGCTCACTTTTATAAACAAAATCCTCACGGTTGATAATATTGTAAAAAGAGGACTCCAATGGGTTAATAGATGTGTGATATGTGAGTAAGTGCACCATGTTGGGGGACAATTAAGTGTACATCAAATCCTGAATTTTACATTAAAAACAAGCAAAACATCAAATTTAGTCTTCCACGGACTTGAACCATGCTTTGAAAAGTAAAAACTATGTCTTAAAAATGGTACCATTGTGTAGGGGAGACTATTAGCTTTGTAGAAATTCTGATTTTAAAGTGAATAGAAGAGGATAAATATCATTTTATAATTTTTACTAATAGTAGGTCTTTAAGACACTTTTTCCTGTGAATGTTTATGTCTACGTTTAAGACTGCAAAATTTGTTTCACTTATCAGAATGTGATAAAACTTATACCATCCCAACCGTGGTGAAATTATATACATGTTCAAAAAAAAATTATTTGATTTCAATATTTTTGATGAAGTTATGGCGGGAAAATGGAAAGTGCTCTGTTTTCTTTATGTTTTCATACCACTTTCACGGAAAAAATCATAAAAAATAAAATATTACTCAAAAAAATACAAAATAAAATCCCTCCCAAGATAGATAGTGGCATATAACTTCTCACCAAAGGAAAAAAATATATATCAATTTTTGGTCATCCAAATTGTGGGCAAACGGACTATAATCTTATCGGTGTTTTTAAAAAAATACCAAGTCATTGAATTTTGAGTGTTTAATATAGCTAATCTTGTCCATTTTTTACAAAAATTAGTATTTTAGAAACTAGATTCTAGATTATATGATTCATATTAATATAATTTTGTCTAATTTTGAGTGTATGTATTGCTAATAATCCCTACAAGTTGATATTATGTTGTTATTTGCAATATGATGTCCACGGATGACCCTATATTTGTCCATCAACTTCCTGCACTTACCCATGTGAAAGAAAAATGGAATTAGTAAACCATATGTTTCTGGAATGTCCATATGCACATCAATTGTTATCCTCCATTCTGGATTTTTTCTTGGTAAACTGGGTCATCCCCAAAGATACAAAGGAAGCTTGGAACCAATGGAAGTGCCCCTTTCATAGTCAAGGGATAAAAAATATATGGGCCATGAGCTTAAGTCATCTATGGTGGGAAATCTGGAAGGAAAGAAACAGAAGGATATTCAAAAACAAGAGTCTTCCTATCAAACTGTCTATAAAAAACCTCTTTCAGGCAGTTAGAAACAATTTCTCTATCCTCAGGAATAAAGAATTGGAAATACTGGATAATGAACAAAAATTCTTAATGAATTGGATTAAGTGGAATCCTCCTTGTGAAGGTTCTCTAAAACTCAACTTTGATGGAGCAGCTAAAGGGAATCTTGGGAAAGCAGGGGGAGGAGGAGTCATAAGGGACTCTCTTGGTCATTTTATTCTTGCTTATTTCTTTGACCTTAGACAACAATAAAATAATGTGGCGGAGGCAGTAACTCTGTACTGGGGGGTGAAGATTGCAAAAGAAAAAGGTTTCAACCTTTTGGAAGTGGAAGGAGATTCATTGTACATCATTTCTTATATGAAGGGTTCATCCAGACTTGCCATATCTATAGAAGAATTCATTAGTAAAACTATGGTCTTTTAAAATTATTTTGTAAAAATATCTTTCAAATATGTGTATAGGGAAGGCAATGCGGGTGCTGACTTTGTAGCTAATCTGGGGGTTACCGCTAGTGGCCTCCAAGTTGTTGAGCACCTCTTTGGTATGAATGCCAATTTCATTGAAATCATGAAAAGGGAGGGAGTCTCTTTTGTTCCTTCCAATAATAATTTTGTAAACTCTCTCACTCGTGCAGTAACCTTTCATGAATTTTTCTTTCGTGCATGAGTTGGCTCCCTTTCTTCTCATGGGCAGCTTGGTCATTTTGGATTTGGGGAAGCAGAAAGACAAAGCTGAATTTTTGGTCTGGTTTCTATAAAAAAAAATTGGGTGCAGAAGGATGGGGGACTGGTTCACACTGAACCATCTAGGTGTCCGGAGATCTCCAGGGATGCCAAATCTCTTTTGGATGCAGCGGGATTGTTGTCTTTTCTCCACACTTTTGAGGGCCATGATGAAAGTATAAGCGAAGCGGTTGTAAAAACATGGAATTAGGGAAAGGTTTAGGTTGGTAATTTTTCTCTCACAATTTTTCCTAAGCTCATCACTAAAGTGACTGGCCTCTCTTTGGAAGGTAGATGTATTTTCAAGCTAAAATATGACTACAGTCTTGAGATTGATTGTTTCTTTCAAGGAAAAGGAGATCCCATCTCTCTATACAATGGATACGCTCGGAGTAAGTTACCTTACCCTTTTGATGAAATTTCTAAACTGATAATGTCTTACATAACTTTGGAAGGAAGATATAAATTTATCTATGGCTACCATTTCCCCATGTTAAACCATATTCACAATTCCAAACCCTATAACTTTCCTTTCTATCTATTCTCTTCTTTGGAAAAATCAATTGCTATGGTGAAGAAAGGAACTTTCATTCTCCCTTTACACCAGGGTCTGATCAAAACTATCATTCGAGTTGAGCACTCCCTGTTGGGAAAAAATGATAAATTTGGGGCTTCGGCTTCAAACATCTCTCTGGGAAAAAGGACTGGGAGTTTGGACCCTAAGGAAGGTAGCTGTGATGATTTTGGGCCTGGGAATCTGGTGGCCAAACGTACCAGATCAAGCATGGGCAAAGGGGGGGATAAGTTTCAGAACAGGAAAGTGTAGTATCCCTGTCGGGTGAGGAGGAAAACATCACCATTGTTTCGGGTGAAAGCCCTGGTGACACACTGACCCAGAAGGAATCCTTGCATGACAAAGTCGAAGGGGAAGGAGCGAGCAGTGAGGATGTGGCCAACATAAAATAACAGGAGTCTTCCGAGGAAAGCATTCCAAGAACACTAAGGAAGCTATCCATAGTCTACATAATCTTAAAACAACTCGAGAGGATATTTTCTTGTCCGGGAATTATTTGTTAAAACCCATGCTTTTATGAGAGAGTTTGAAAACTGCAAACTGAATACTGATATCAATAGGCAAAAAATTATCCTAATCTCCATGGACCTTAAGGAGCTCCATGACAAAGTGGATAAAATGTCTTCCCTTATCCTCAGCAAAAACCTCAAAAATTCCAATGCCAGAAATATGAAAATGGAAAGTGAGTTGTTGAAAATGAAAGGTATTATTATGCAAATCAGGGATGCACATATCCTTAATGTGAAAATTACTATTTACCATCTCAAACTGCTGGCCAAAATGATACAGTCCATGGAGTTGGAAAAAGAAAAGGAAAAGGATGGAACAGGGCCGAAGGTGGTGATTCAAGAACCAAACTACAAATACTAGAAGGAGACAATAACAACTCTGGTCAATGAATGGAACGACTATATGGAGACGGTGGAAGAACTGGTCAAAGAATAATGAAATTCAAAGGTTTTTAATCTATTGTTCGTTTACCCCTATGTTGTTAGTATAATCCTTTGGACTGTTATATATTGTAAGTCCTATCTAACGGATATCTTATACTGTAGTCTTTGTTTTTGAACTTTTGGAACATGAATGGCTTTTAAAGGTAAATCCATTGGCCAATATGTAAGTATGTTGTAACTCTTTGTAATGGGGTAGGGTCCCCTCAACCCTAACTTTTACCTCTAATAAAAAAAAATTAATTTGACCAAAAATATTGAAACCCCTTTTTATTTTTAGGGATAAGAACCTTACCAATTTCTTCCACTCTTTCAAGATATATCATAACCCCTTCCTTTGACATAATGTGCACCAATAATTTTTCCTTTTGAACTCCAAAATGATGATTTTTAGGATTTAATGAAATCCCATACTCCCTACATCTAATTAACATCTTTTCCACATGGCTAAGGTGGTCATTTCTCTTCCTAGAGAATATAGTTACATCATCCTGATATACTGCAATAAAGTCATTAATGTAACCTGTAAAGGCAACATCCATATCTCTTTGGAAGGTATCTCCTGCATTCATTAAGCCAAATGGCATTCTCACATATACATAGGTACCCCATGGAGTGGTAAAAGTAGTTTTAATTCTTTCTCGGTTATTTTACAACCACCTTATTATACCCCGAGAATCCATCAAATATAGAGAGAAACTCAGATCTAGTAACCAGTTGTAGCATATTATCCATGTTAGGAAATGGATAGTTATCTTTGATGGAGGCCTTATTCAAATTTCTAAAATCCACACACAACCTTATATCTCCATTTTTCTTTCTAATAAGCACAATATTTTCCACCCATGAAGAATATCTTGTGGGTTGTATTATCCCCCCATCCCTCAAATTTGTTAATTATTCTTGCATCTTAAGTGAGAGAAGTGGGTTGATAGGCCTCTATTTTTCCTAAATGGTTTAGCATTTGGTTCCAAGGGTATTTCATGTTGAAATAAATATTCCCTATATGCTTTTAATTCAAAGTAGGACCATGCTAAACAATTTTGATATTTTTTCAACAACTCAACATAAGATTGCTTTTCTTCCTTTCTTAAATTTCTCCCTATCCATACCTTTCTAGGCCTTTCCTTAGTTCCCAAATTGAACTCTTCAATGTCCCTTGAAGCAAAGATGTTTCTATGAACCACCCTATCAACATTATCAAAGTTAGATTCTAAAGAAACCAACCCCCTATGAATGGTGTTGGTTTTTAACTGAATGATATCCTTTCCAAATAAATTTAGTTTACCATCACAAATAGATACCATTAGTTCCTAGTCCATATAATGATTTTTGAATTATCCTTCATTTAGTAAAAACATCTGTACCTTGGAATCATCATCAAATACTTGCCAATGCTTTACATTATCTAGCATAGATGGTCTAGAGAATATTTCAACCTCATAATTATAATAAGTAGAGATTGTGCAATCACCAAACCTGGATGCAATGAAAACCAATTTGTTAGCAATAACATTATTATTATTTTCATTGTATAATATGTTAAAAGAATCAAATAAATCAGCAAAATCTCATCTTGTATGTTTATATTGTTTCATTTTTATTCTTTGTAGCATACAATTTCCTCACTTGTTTCACTACAAGATCTGAATATCCCTTAAAAATTATATCCTTTATACCATATCTCTAAGAAATCCTCAAACCCAAGAGTAGTGCCTCATATTCTACAATATTGTTTGTGCACTCAAATTTCAGTTTGAAAGAAAAATAAAAGTCTCTTGGCTTGGAGATATAAGTACAACCCCAACCCCATTTCCCATATTAGAGCAAGCTCCATCAAACATCAAGGTCCAAGGGGTACCAACTTGTTCAAATCACTTACTCTCATTGATACTATGCTCCTCAAAATCTACATAACCAACAAAATTATTAACATCTACATCTACATACAATACTTCATAAGAAGCATTGTTAGGATCTTTAATCAGATGCAACATCTTTTTATCTCCATACAACTTGACAAGGTTCCCTTCCAATGGTATAGTGGCATATGACATATCCATTTGCACACTTCCCCCCACACTAGCAGCCCACTTCCTTGATAACAACATACCCCATTTTGCAGGGAAGTCAACAATGACCACATTCATAGTTAAAAATTTACCAGGGTAGGTTGTGAATTGCATCACCAAACATTCAACATACCCAATTCTTTGGAACCTCTCTTGAATATAAAGGAGTGCACTTTCCAAAGGTTTTGTTACTTTGATATCCAGCTCATTCATGACTTCAAGGGGCATCACATTACATGAAGCTCTTGAATCAAACATGCAATTGTGAACAATTTTGTCTTTAATGATCAAAGTAGTGTAAAAGGGATCAACATCAAGTTGGGATTCAATAAGGGAAGTGCCTAAATATACTTCATGGGATTCCCCTAAACTCTCCAATTCTTGTGGAATTTCCAATTCTGTAATTACAGGGGTGAGAACAACACTAGTAACATATTTTCTCAGGCCACCCCTTCCTCTCTAAATCCCAAGTACTAAAATTTTATTCTTATGTGCTTAAGGATCTGAGTAACTCAAAAATGGGTACAATAACCTTGATCTGACTCAAAATTTGAGCCATATCATAGGGGATATACTTGGGTAATTTTGTATTGAGAGGTAGGGTAATTTCCTTTTCTTGTGGTATGAGGTTCTTCATGGCTTAGACAGGGAATAGGTACTGGATTTGTTGGTAATAATTGGGCCTTTGTTTGGAATATCCTTCTTGAGGGGATATTTTGGGATATTGGTGAGGATAGGATTTTTGGTTTGGGTTGTGGCCCTCCCCTTTAACAATTTTGTTTCTTAGATTATACTCCTTTTCTTGGGCAACCACTGCATTCATTAAAATTTTCATGTCCTCCTCAGAAGGAATCCCTCCATCATATTTTTGAATCATTAATGCCCTTAAGTATTAAAAATCATGATTGGGAACTCAAAATCTTGAACCATGTCAACATCAAGGTTAGTAGTGGAAGGGATATAAATTACCCATTATATACAGTCCCAAAATCCTTCCATAGTCCTTGTACTTAGCAACTTAGTGGAAGTAGCTCCTTGTTGTGAGCTATTAGTACATTCCATCATAAAAACATCACCATAAGTAGCATTGTCATCAACCTCCTCACTTTCCTTAGTAGGGTCACATGGGGAATGTGGGAGGAAACACTTATCACACCAGTCAATCACATGATCTTATTCAACTAAGGACACCCTAAAAGTTAATGGAACAGAACCAATTTATTTTCTCTTGGTGGTTTTTACTTATTTCCTGATCCCATGGGCCCTTTTCCTCTATCATTTGATCTATGGTCACCTCTAGGATGGTTTCCTAATCTGTTCGACCTTGAGGTTTGTGTTAGGCTTGATATTTTTGGCATATCCCTTTATTTGGTCTAGCAAGTTTATAATATATTTCCTTCACTACTCCTACTAGAGTCTTAACAACTTCTTCCAGATCTACTCCCTTACTTTCCTAAGGTTTTTTAGGATTGACCAACTTGACACCCTCCCTCTTAGGAGGCTTTCTTGCTACCTTAATATTGTTCTCAATTTGTACTACCATAGAGAAATATTGTCTCAAAGTCCTAGGGTTTTTGTCCCTCAAATAATATGTAGCTTTCTTATCAAAGGCATCAAAATATTTTATCAAACATGATTCATCACTTGGCCTTAAAATTATAGGTAGTATAGTCAAGGTTTTGTTGAATCTGGTATTAAAATATTAGACATGTTCATTAGGATTCTTCTTTATATTTTCAAATTTTGAGAGGAGAAACCTAGGATCAGTCTTATCCCCATATTGTGATCTAAATGCATTTTTCATTTTAGCCCATGAATCAATAGAATTTTCTAGTAAGGATTTATACCAATCACGGGCATCCTCTTCTAAGGTATGAATGAAAAATTTCACATACACATCTTCATGTTCAATCTCAAAATATTCCATAATATTAACAAAAATCTTGAGGTGTTAGTCACCACTAATAGCATTATTTCCTTGAAACTTAGGCAATCTATTTCTCACTTCTTATGGAACTGCATTAGGATAACCCACCATACCCTGAAAATCTATAGGTCCAAAAACATTTACAACAAAGGGGGTCTAGGTGGAGGATGAGCCATATTATTTTGAGGAGGTGTCCCAATAGGAGGGTTAAAATGGTATGGGACAAGAGGTCTTTGAGGAAATGGGGTATGATCTTCAAAATACTGATCCTTCAACAATTCAATTTCATAAAACACTCTATTATTTATAAGTAATAGAGGAGGAGATGAGGGATACCTATATTAGTTTAAAATGAAGGACCCTCTCAAGTTGGAGTGTATAAATTTGTGTAAGGACTACTTGATTCAGAACTATCTGGAGAACTAGAATAATATTCTATCAAAGGTTGATCACTCTCAGCAATAGGCACCACTTTCTCTTCTGACCTTTGATCACCTAAATCTCTCTAGACTTGTTTCTTTGTTGGATTTTTCCTTCCTAACTCTGGAAACAAATTTATACCATGATCTATCTTGAAGAAAGACCTTATTCCTTCTATATTTGTAGATCTTAATGAAAAATTACAATAATTGAAGCTTAAGGTACTGGTATTTACCAAAATTTCTTAATAATGTGGAGTTTCCACTAAGGTCTTGTACCTTAGATGTGTAAATCACTGTAAAAAAATTGCCAACTAAAACTTAATGATCAATTTCAACAAATCTTGGAAAATATTAGTATCCTTTATCAATATTTACCCCTAGCCAAGTCAAATTTAATGGAAATCTTACTTAAACTAGGAAAATACCGAGAAAATAACTTCTTATTAAGCCCATTTTTGATAAATATGAATAAAGGATGATGTCTAGATCATGTATTTACATCTAAACATACTCAATATGTTACCATAGATCGATGTATATTTGAATTTACAAAAATAGTCCCTAGAAATGGTTCCACGAGAGTGTTTTTACCCAAATCAGTCCCACCTTGTAAGTCAAGCAACATCAACAAGCTAAACATGATGCTTAGAGAAAGACATACCATGATTTAAGTCGTTTAGTAGCTAGGGATGGATCTAGCAATCTCTTTGTCACTTTGACTAGGGAAATTTTGGATAACGCCTCACTGAGGGTATGCACTACCCTACTACTTTAGGATCTACCTACAACTAGGGTGAGAGGACCCATTTTGTAACCTGTATTTGTGAGAAGAATAGATGGAATAGCAATATTTTAGACTCTCTCTCTTAGGGATTTGAAAAGGTAGCCTTAAGAATACATGGTCAATACAAACATTATCTAACTCTCACAAGTTGTCACACCAAAAATTGGATGTCTCTTAAACAAGGCTCAGGTTAGTGAAGACAATGATAATTCAAGCTTTTTCTACATATTTTTATAAAGGATGGATAGAAATAAAAAAATTCCTTAGAATTTGTGTATAAATAAGGAAAGCATGGGTAATTCAAATGGATCAAATGGTTATTGATTATGATTTTGATGTATTGATGGGAGATTAAGCAGGATAAAGTTGATTATACAAAATCCTTAAATGAACCTTAACAACTGTTTTAGGAAATTGTTCTAGATGAAAAATACAGATCACATAATTCAAATAACTCCTTCAACCAGAAGGTTTGCATTCATGGAAGCCAAAGAATATAGTATTTCACACAAACTTTGAGAACCTAAACACAAAATCTCATGATAAATTCTCAATAAAATGTTGACAATTTCTGATCAAATACATTCAAGATACCCTCAATAACTGACAAAAATCCTAAATTAGACAGATACAACTTGAAATAAAAATTGTTACTACAACATGAAGATAAGATCCATCAATAATGCGGTTGTACTTACCAAATTATCACTATTTCGACTAAGTATGTATGTAATTCAGATAAATTAACAACACAATATTCCAATAAGAATGCAAATTTATTCAAACTAATTCATCTCGAAGTAAACTAACATTTCTCATGAGAGTACACACAAATTGATTCAAGAAACTTTAAAACTTAAATAAGGGGACACGACACCTATGACCTCAATGTTTACCAATGACTATACATTACAATCATCTTGGTGAGAAGGTTTGGGAATGAATGAAGAAACTCTCAGGTATCTCAGATTAGTTCAACTTAAAGACAATACAAATTGGTTTTCTCCTTTCTTTTCTAAAAGCTTATAAAATTTTAACCCCCCTTATGTGAGAGAATTCTTATCACATTTATACAATTTCATTCTTCTCATCTTTCTCTTTTACCCCAAAAAACCATGAATCTTTAAAGGAATATTCTCCTTTACAATGCACAGTCTAATATATTATTATTCCCTTGAAAATATTCTATTTTATGTTTCAGTGGAAGAATCGCAAGTGATTCACATTTTCATTCTCCTAGAATGACTGGGATGCCATGTCACCTTTTTAATATTTGTTTAATCATTTATCTTTTTAGGAGGGCTAAGAGAGACCTTTTTGATGATTTTCGAGTGCCTCCATATTATTTGATTTGATGTGTAATTTGTTTTTCCTTTTGATAATATATCTTGGAGAACACACTCTTTTCATGTCTTCATTTTTCTCTAACTTCATTAAAAACTTCAATCCTAATTTTATCCAAATATTCAATTGCATACTGGGTTCCCATTTTTTCTAGTGGTAAAATTCCTTCCTTTTAAAATAGATATTCATCAAGTTGAGTGATACTATTCAACTTGGGAAGGATTCCTTCATAGTTGAAAATATCTTTGTCACATTGTTCAATTAACTGATTAATTTCTTGAGCTTGGTCTTAAATTATCTCGTATCTCATTTAGATTTCTCAAATATCTTCTTCTCTTTTTGAAATAACATTTCTACCCTATCATTGTTGGTGTAGGTGGTATTCTTATTCACTTATTTAGTGTTATTCCACCTCACGGGTGAGTCATTTCACTTAGGTGGACATGGATCTAGGTGTCATCTTAGTTATGACATGATTCTCTTATAGAATCTGTCATATGTGTAAGTGTTTCATAGGAGTTACATTCCCATTTGGGAAACTAACTCCTCTTCTCCATTATGAAGGAATATTCTCTTACATGGGAGTTACACATTCACTCCCCTATTTGTACTCACCTCCTTTGATCTATGATAAGATAAGTATTTCACACGGAATGGTTTCGGCTCTGCAGAATAGACTTGCTTCTATCCTATCATTCCTTTGAGAAACAGATAAGGGTTAGGGCTAGGAGGAATACCTGTTGAATGTTGAGATGGTGTGCGCGTACCATAGAGAAAGATCAGATCGACTGCGAAGAACTCCTTTTTGTCTTGGAAGGACTACCTGCAAGTAAGAATACAAGACCACCAGATTTTAATTAGACAATAAATGAGGGATCTGCCTTAGGCCAGGAAATATAAAAATTCCTTTCGAAGGTGGTCGGTTCCCCTTTTAATACGATTTAACACAAATGATAATAAAGAGAGCTATTGCAAAATCTCGATTTAGGTATCTCGTTACAAAGCAATAGGAGCTAAACTATCAATAATAAAGCGTCACGTTGTTGGTTCGGTTACTGGTCGTTGATACATCCAGGTTGAGTTAGAGGGATAAACCAGACTGGATCTGAGGTTGTTAGGTGGCAAATAGGTGGGAATAAGGTTTTGGGGTATAAGTCACGGTGGTGATGCCGGTCCTTTGGATAAGCCGACCACGGTTAGAGAACCGCCACCGGTAGGGGATAAACGATACCGGTAGGGTCAACAATCTAAGTGCTTCTGGATAGAGGTTGGTTACAAGGTGATTGTGGGGTTATTAAGATTGGGGGATGGTGAGGGGAATGATGAGAGGATAGGGAAGACTCGAGTGTGATAAAATGGCCTTGGGAAATATCGGGATGTATGGGTGAAGGTTAAGTGTAGTATGTTGCTTTGGTAGTAGATCTAGGAATAAACTTATGATTACTATTAATCAACAGGCTCAAGAAAATGGTGCTTAGAAACATATAAAACACTACTTACTCGTCCCTGATGCAGATGCAGGTTTCAGGACTGTGATGATGAAGACAGGACCCAAGTTGGATGATCTGACAATCCAAGATGAGTTATCTCCTCTTCTGATGCTCGGATGAGTGTTACTGGGCTCTGGTTATTCAGTTGCAGTCTTGGGCTTGATGTCCTTCTCTACAAACTCTTCCTGTTTCTTCACTTGTCTCTGCTCGGCCAAGCAAATCCGGATCCTTTCGATGATTTCTCTTTCTTTTTTCGATCAAATGAAAATCCGATCCTTTGTTTTTGGTTGGAAGTGGTCATTTACGGGGAACCGATGGCGATTACTGCAACCGAAGCGGTGGTCAGTAGGAACCGGTATCGATTAGGTCAAAGTGGGCTATTTTTGGTAAAATAGCCAGCTTTCCCTCCTTTTCTTCCGAGGGATTGGTTGCGGGCTTGGTCAAGTGACTAGAAGGTCGGTTTTGGGTGTGAGAGAGGGGTCATTAGTCATGGGTGTGGAATTGGACTGAGTTATAGGTCTTAATTAGGTTAGTTTAGGGTTAAGACTAGGTCATGATGAGGTGGCAAAATGAGGTGGCAGGTAAGGCGATGTGGATTTATTAATTATAAGATAATTAATAAATAATTGTGTAAGGTTTAGGTGGTGAGGTTAGGTTGTGAAATGAGATGCGGGTCACAAGGGGTCGTAAGACACAAATTTGGTGTCTACATTAGCCCCTTATTGTCGTGTAGTTTGTTTTGTAAAGCTGCACGGACAATAATAAGAAGTGGTTACCCCTGTTAAGGGTATAGGTAATCCCCCTCAAATCTATCACAGATTGAGGTAGTGTGAAAGTAGGGATAGGGTTGATAAAGGGTAAATGGTGTTGAGATAACGGTAAGAGGGTGGGGTAGGTCCAAGGAAGCAGACGCACGTTGAAATGCAGTAGTGCGACCAGGGTATATGATTTGAAGAGCAAACAAGCAATTCATAGGCAAAGGTCGATAGTTTATCCAAACAAGGGTGATATAATCCTGGTATCCAAGGCATAGGAAGTAGCTCCAGGGGATATAATGGGTAAGGTACAGGAACGTTTAGGCATGTTCGGTAGTACCAAATGGTTGGTTTGGTTGAGATAAACGTCACGGTCTTGGTCTAGGCAAAGTTGGTCGACTGATCAAGTCAAGGACCCTAATCATGCTAAAACATGAACAGGTGAGCTCGATTGAACAAAAAGGTACATGATGGATGGATAAAATAAAACGTTGATTGTGGGTATGGTATTTAATTGGTGCGGCCTTAGGTCGGGCCAAATGGTTGGGTGCGGCCTTGGGTCGGGCCAAATGGGTTGGTTGCGGCCGTGGGTCGGGCCAAATGGTAGGTTACGGCCTTGGGTCGGGCCAAATGGTAGGTTACGGCCTTGGGTTGGGCCAAATGGGTTGGTTGCGGCCTTGGGTCGGGCCAAATGGTAGGTACGGCCTTGGGTCGGGCAAATGGGTTGGTTGCGGCCGTGGGTCGGGCCAAATGGTAGGTTATGGCCTTGGGTCGGGCCAAATGGGTTGGTTGCGGCCGTGGGTCGGGCCAAATGGTAGGTTACGGCCTTGGGTCGGGCCAAATGGGTTGGTTGCGGCCTTGGGTCAGGCCAAATGGGTTGGTTATGGCCTTGGGTCGGGCCAAATTGGTTGGTTACGGCCTTGGGTCGGGCAAATGAAGTTAACAAAGGGTTGTCAATGAAGGTGGATATAGGTGATGTTGGTAGAAAGGGCTATTAGTAAATAAGGGGTGAAATTGGGGTAGAGGTGAGATAAAACCGATATCGATTGTGTATGACCGATATCGGTTAGATGACCGATACCGGTTCCTTAGGGCACAATAAAACCGATATCGGTTATAGGTCAAAAACCTATAAAAAGAAAAATACGGCCGGTCATTGTCACATTGTCAATTTGAAAATCGATTGGAGTTGTCTGAGGTGGAGTGTTGAGATTGGAGCGTTTGTTGGTTGAAGTGGCGCTATTTGAGTGGAGAAGTGAGTGATTAGTGGGCCCGAGTGAGTAGGAGGCAGCCGTTGATTGGTGGAGGACCCAGCAGAGGAGAGGTGGAGCTATGGCACAGCCAGGAGGAGCAGGAGGGGCTGGACCACCACCACCCATCCCACCACGATGACGTGTCGTCGTACCGGTAGGTTCGAAACCCCTCATTGCTGTGGATTGGATTGTATTATGCTCTATTTGGGTTTTGGGTAGAAATGCTAGATTTGATAAAATAATTAATAAATGGAAGTTATTTGAAAAAGGGAGAGGGTAGATAGGTTAAATAGGCCAAGGCGGCTGGGTGGGTAGATTTTTAGGGTGTTTGGGTGGGTAAATAGGTATAAATAGGCAAAAAAGGATTTTGGGGGGCCGCGTCGGGTTCGGCTCGGGAATTTTCCAGTGACCGATGTCGGTCGCTAAGCGACCGGCATCGGTCGCATGAAATTCTTGGGTAGGTCGGGTTTGTTGGTGACCGGTGTCGGTCGGGAGTGGACCGGCGTCGGTGGAAAGGGGACCGGGGTCGGTTAAGGGTGACCGGTACCGGTCCCTAGGCAGGATTTTCTATTTTGTTGCGTCGTTTTGTGGTGGTTTTGGATGTTAAGTTCTTGTTGGGGATGGCGTGTTGGGTTGTGTGGTGTTGTTTATGATTGGGTTTGGTGTGTTGGGTGTGAAGATGTTGGGGGATATTGTAGAATATAGGTGGGTAGAGGGGTTTGTTAGAGAGTCGGGGTGTGGTCGGGGGAAAGGGGTATAGAGGGGATAAGTAGATGTTGTGATAGAGAGTAGGGCTAATGTAGTGAGTTGGTTTTGTAGGCACGTCAGCAGCTGACGATGCGGGACAAGATGCCCCCGCTGTTGAGACAGATGCGGCCACACGTGTCCGCAGCACAGTGGGGTATCATGCACGAGGTGGGACTCGGCGGAGTCCAGCGATACTGAAGCGATCGGCGGGGATCACGGTTTAATGGTCACCCTCATCGAGAGATGGGATCCGGTGATCGATGTGTTCCATCTCCCGAATGGAGAGATGACCATCACATTGGAGGATGTGTATCACATCCTTCGATTGGATTGATGGAGAGAGCGGTCTTTCGAGTTGTGGCCGAGACAGCCATGGACAACATCCTACACATATTCGGGGATGCAGCTGCGCTACTGACATATCACAGCACAAGTATCGCATATGGGGATATATACCAAGCCCACCACCATGAGACACGGCTTGCCATGCTGATGATGATCGGGATCACCTGCTTTGCCCTCCCAGACTCAGAGGGAGGCCACTTTCCACGGGCGCTTATGGGGGTGCTACATGAGATGGTGGAGGAGCACACATGTTATGCTTGGGCACCAGTATACCTAGTGCAGTTATACCGAGAGCTGTGGGGCTATCGCCGAATGAGGCGATTCGGGATTTGCTCGATGTTTTTACTGCTTGTTGGGCATATGAGCATATCATATGCATTAGACTAGTAGGGCTGCCCCAGCAGCCAGGGCCACAAGTCATCTATAGATACGGCTTTCAGAGGTGGTTGGGGGTCGTGGGCCAGCCACAAGCAAGTGCTTACAGGGCGGGACGTCACTTATTATAGACATATGTTAGAGGGCTTGACAGCGTTAGATATTGTATGGAGACCTTATAGAGGTCATCATCCGCACGGAGGAGCCCGAGCACAGTTACAGCGGATCCAGTATACATTCTGGATAGCGGGACAGAGGCCGGGAGAGTATGAGAGGATACCCCTGGAGAGGGTACGAGGTAGATGGGGCTACGACAGGATGAGCCACCGCGCTTCCCTCAGTACCGGAGGGATGATGTAGAGGCTCCACTACCTGCACCACAGCCCGTGGACCCAGATTGGGTTGCTGAGAGGCCGGCAGATGATACCGTAGATGATGCCGGCTGCACAGGAGCATTTTTGGTTTGGTGGGCCGGAGAGAGAGCTGCGAGGATAGCACAGCCCGCACAGCCAGACTTAGCGGCTGTTAGAGCAGAGAGGGACCAGCTCAGAGGGCAGGTATAGTTATTACAGGGGTAGCTTGCTACCGCACAGGCACAGATAGGTGTCTTACAGGGGCAGCTAGCCCAAGCTCGAGCTATAAATGCAGTACATGTACATGCAGCAGTGCACCACCAGCGGCCGCCGCCACGGCCATAGCGTGCAGTACCACCACTGCCCACAGCACCACACAAAGCACACCCAGCACGAGCACGGGGGCTTTGGTAGTAGGAGTCAGGGGACCAGCCCCAGCACCTACGGTGGCTCGTGATCGTTATATGGAGGCTAGAGCGGAGGCCCGGTACTATCAGGATATTCTTGATGGTACCGGGGCTGATTATCAGCCATATGCGGCACATAGAGCAGAGACCTCTCGGAGCCAGAGATCTCAGGGAGGTGCAGCCACAGCCGGTGGGTCTGTGACAGGCAGGAGGCGAGAGGCAGCACAGGGACCAGCAGGCAGACAGGCAGAGGGCGGTGGAGAGAGCTGAGGGGTCCCTGCATAGTTTTGTATTGGTTCATTGGATATGGGCACCGGTCTGCGAACCGGCTATGTTTATAGAGGCCTGCGTGCCTAGATATTATGTATTCATTTATTCATTCATTCATTTATTGTATATACCGGCCTGCGAGCTGAGTACGGGTTGTACAGTGGATACCGGCCTGCGAGCCGAGTCGAGATTATTGATAGTTATTGCGGCCTGCGTGCCGGCTTTGTTGTATTATGAGATCACAGAGGCCCCGATGCAGGGCACATTGTATATTTGAAACTTTGTATATATATAGATATGATGATTTGACCCACATGTTGTGCGTAAAAATGTGTTAAGTGTTTTGAAAATGGTTTGTGATATTTAATGTATGATGAGTTTGATTTACATGGTGTTATATATTAATGATGTTGATGTCTTTTGTTGATGGGATGTATGTATGTATATATAAATGATGAGTTTAGTTGACATGTTGTATTATGAAATGTTGTATGTTTTGTCACTGGTTTTGTGAAATTGAATGTATGTAGCTATTAAGTTGGATCCAAATGGTGTATAGATTGATAGCTTTTGATATCGTTAGTGGATGGCTTATGTGTTTTTGTAATGTAGATAGATGATGTTGATGAAATTGTAATGAGATGTGGATTTAATGAAAAATATGGATAATGGTGTTGTTCATGCAGGAAAAAGGGACGGGCGCCACAAAAATTTGCAAAAATGAAGAGACGACTTAAGGTTTAAGCAACAAGGGGACACATGACCGATATCGGTTATGTAACCGATGTCGGTAGCTATATGACCGGTATCGGTTATGTAACCGATATCGGTTATGCAAGAATTATTTTCCTAAAAATAGAACTGCTGGGTTGGCAACTTAAGTTCTTATTTTTAGCATTCTTATTTTTAGAGTCATGCAACAAGTTAAATATGCGAATGCGACGCTATTTGACAACTGCTACAGGTAATTGCATGAAAGAATTTGAGTGATAAGGAGGAAAGAGACAGGTGAAGTGAGCGTGGGCTGAGATTCAGAAGGCAGAAAGACAAGTTATATTTGAAGAGGGTCGTGAATATGGTGAACGAGGAGAAGCATCCAGCGAGCGGGACGAGGGGAAGACATGTTCCGCCCCAAGCTGCTGCATCCCGAGAGGTAAACTGTTTGGTTGTAATTTGATTCTTGCATGTGTTGTAAATAAAATGAAAGAAGTGTAAGTGGGTAAAGATGAGAAAGAAAAGGTAATAAACAAGGGTTGGGGATATCGTAAAGTTTTTAGGGTAAAATAGGTGGGTGTAGGTGTGTGTTATAGAGTCGGGTTGTGGTCGAGATTTTTGGAATATTTAGGGGCTATTGAAAAGAAGAAAAACTTTGTGTTTTCATTCAATCATTTTGAAGAATAGGAGTTGATATCATTTACTGAGACTTTTTGTTGTGGAATATATCTTACTTAAGACAGATGTTCTTATGTTCATGATCTTAAGCTATTCTTTGCATAGCATCTTAGTGTTTCGATTATTTTGGACATTATATCGTGATCTAAAGCTCGTATGATTATTTCGTCTTTGTGTGTTTACTCGAAAGAAAATACGTTTCTCTCATTTCCTTTCTACTATGCTTCTTTCATTGTAACAATTTCTAACCTAGTTCATTTACGAAAGAAATATCCTTGAATCGTGTGAATGTGGATTTCGGGATTCCATCCCACCCCCAATGGTTAGATTAGTGTGAATACTGTATATATCGTTTTTACTGTGTTTTAGATTAGTAATAAGCATGCAGCCTCACCTGTCTTTGAGGATGGATTTAATCCCATATACTATGGTTGAACCTCATATTTTGGTTTGACAAAATATCCAACCAACAGTTTTTAGCGAGAAAGGTAAAGGTAGAAAGGGTGATCATCCTGAGGTGGAATAAGCACGGGTGGCTGCAAGAGATAGGATTTGAGAGCTTCAAAGGCTTGGTGACACTCTTCACTCCATTGAAAGGCAATGTCCTTTTTAAGAAGGTGATGAAAAGGTTGACATCGATCCGAGAGTTGGGAGATGAAACGCCGGATGGATTGAAGTTTACCCTGCAAACTACGCAATTGTTTGAGGTTTTTGGGTGGGGGCATTTCTAGGATAGCTTTTACTTTAGATGGATTGACCTCAATGCCACGCAAAGAGACGATAAAGCCAAGAATTTTTCTGAAAGAACACCAAAGACACATTTCTTTGGTTGAAGCCGGACTGAATATTGCAACAGGTGATCGAAAATAATGGTTAAAACATCGAGATGTTCACTGTGATGTTTAGATTTGCCAAGAAGATCATCGACATAATCCTCAAGGATAGTGTGCATAATGTCATGAAAAATGTAAGTCATAGCCCATTGATAGGTCACACCAGCATTCTTAAGGCCAAATGGCATGACACGATAACAAAAGGTTCCCCAAGGAGTTATGAAGGTAGTTTTATGTTGATTGGCGGGGCTACCAAAATTTGATTGTATCCTGAAAAACCATCCATGAGAGAAAGCATTTCATGGCCCACAGTGAGATCAGAAGTTGATCAATACTTGGGGGGGAAGTCATCCTTGGGGCAAGTGAGGTTAAGGTCTCGAGAAATCCATGCATATCTGAAGTCCCCGTCACTTTATGACAGTACGATGTTAGAAATCCATTGAGGATAGTCAATAGGCAAGATGAAGGAAACAAAAAGAAGTCGTTGAAGCTCTTATTTGACTAAGAGGGCAATGCATGGATGCATTTTCTCGATTTTTGTTCGGACTGGTTTGGAATCGGGTTTAGGGTGATGTTATGGATGGCAATGGTAGGATCAATTCTGGCATGTCGGCGTAGGACAAGCGAAAGCTTGGTTGTGGAAAGGTACGGAGAAAGGTAGTAAAGGCGGCTTGTTCTGATGTGTTAAGGGATTGTCCGATCTTCACAATGTGAGGATCCTCCTCTGTGTGGATGTTGATTTCTATAGTCGAATCATTCAACATGGTTTGAGTTTCAGATGGTAAGGCACGTTGAATATAGGATTCATCCGCCCCAAGGTAAGTGAGGATGGAGTCATCATCCTGGCACTCAACAACATTAATCGAAGGTGAATCCTCTTCGATCATGTCTGGATACAGAAGGGGAAGAGAAGATGGGTCCTCATTATCACGTTGATAAGTGAGAGGACCTATGAAGATAGCATTTATGAAAAAAAAAAGTTAGGAGGGATAGATTCAGGGTCTATCGACTCTGTGGGTGATGATGGCAAAGTGGGTGATGATGGCTTGGTAGGGGTGGCGTCGTCATCTTCCAGGATACAACTGACACGAGGTTTCTCCGGTGTAGGTGTTTCAGGAAAACCGAGACCACTACGATCATTGTGTTTGCGTGTAGTCACGGGAATGAGTGTATGTCGGCCTTGTTCATAAAGACCAAAACCAAAGCCTTTCCAAGCACAGTGAGTCAAGAAGGTGAGGGCGAAATGATGATTTGTCAAGTATTGAAAATCGGATTGGAAGGGAACCACACCAAGAGGAGGTTCAGGGGTAATGGAGGATGCGTCAACACCCCCATACGTTAGGTTGGTGCAGCAATGGGGTGGTCCGTAAGAGATTACCTCCCCCACGCGACGGTTGTAGGTGGGATGTGCATGTAATTATCCGTATTCTGTGGGGTATGGAAAGAGCTAAGGTTATATAGGCGGTACTCCCCCAGCGTAAGGCGTTGAAAAACATCTACTAAGGGGTTGGAGGTTGGGATGTTATCTGCGGGAAAGGAAGTAATATTTGTAACAGCGGTTTCATTGGTTGAAGGTGTAGGTGCATTGGAAGTGGATGGCTAGATTGGATGAATGGGTGTCTTGAGTGGTACAAGCACATCATTAGGGTGATACAACATATTGCAAGTTTTGAAGGGGGAGGATCAGCTTTTACGGTGTAGGACTTCCCCTCATACTCAAATTTTATGCATCTATGTAAAGTGGAGGGAACGCATCCCATAGCCCGAGATCCAAGGGCAACCTAACAACATATTGTATTGGAACTCTCCCTCAAGGACATAGAAGAGTTTGGGTAAAGTACATGGTCCTACACGAATGTTAAGGATCATGGTGCCTAAAGTAGAAGTAATAGCATCATTGAATGATCGCAACATGATGGGGTTGGCACACATGCAACTAGAAGGGATATTCATTTGTTGGAAGGCTTTTGAAGAGATGATGTTTAGGCTAGCACCCCGTCAATCATAACACGACGTACCTGAATATCCCAAATGTACGCTGAGATGAAAAGAGTAGGGTCAGGATCTTCAGCACCAAAGTCGATAATTTCATCTTCGGAGGCCCGATAGTAGCGACTTGGCTTTGTACGAGGCGAGAAGTGGTTGGGGAGATAGATTGTTTGGTGAGCGAAGCAACGTGATTGGGTGTTAGAATAGAGGTAACGGGAAAGGTTTCATTAGGTAAAACCTCTATCCCTTGAAGGATTTCAACGAGAGCTTGTCGATGAGATTCAGAAGTCTGAATGAGATCATACAGTGTCATTTTTACAGGTGATTGGTGAAGCTGTTTGATCATAGTTTGGTGGGCAATGCCATTAGAGACGGGATAGGTGGGTCCGCGAATAACCACTTTAGGTGGTGGTGCAATCGGGATGGTGGATGGAGAAAGAGATGCCGCAGGTGTGTTTTCTTTCGCTTTCCCATTGTTTTTCTGCCCTTGAGTAGCAACACTAATCATATTGATCTCGTGAATAAGAGAGGAGGAAGATGGTAGGCATAGGTCATGGTTTTCGAGAGGTGGGGCTGTAATAATGATAGATCTTGGTGAGGCGGGGACAGGTGGTATAGAGAGGAGGGTGAAGCTAAAGGTCTCTCTCTTTGTAAGTTGTCTTTCTTAACTTTCCTATCGAGAGAGGTGACGGACAAAGTATGGCTTTCAATGCTTTGCATCCCTCTACATCATGTCCTGGTGTGCGGTGGTAAGCGCAGATTTTAGACTCATCGTAACCTATAGGTCGAGGTTTAGATGGATCATAAGGTCTAAGTGGGGGTAGGGAAATGGTCGCATTCTCTACCAACATAGCAAGGATTTTGGCGTAAGACCCTTTGAGTGGGTCAAAGTCAGAGGAAAATGAGGCTATTGACTGGGTCGATTCTGATGATGACGTGGTATGGTTGGTTTGTATGGGTGGTGGTTTAGCCAAGGAGTTTTGATAATGGGTTTTAACTAAACGTGGCTTCTTTGACGCAGAAGCTAGGTTGGATGATGAGGCCACAGATGATGTGGTATCAGAAAACAACCACGGAGAAATAGGAGTGACAGAAAACAAATCTTTTGATGATGGAATTTGTTTATGGTTGATAGGTGGGCAGGATCCATGGGGTGACGGTGTTGCTATACCCTTGGATTTCTGTATGGGTGCAGAAGGCATAGGTCGCTTTAAAGAAAATGCAGGAGGTATGATATATTGATGTAAGGTAGAGGGATGGGGTCCCAATATGGAAGGTAGGTGTGACGACGAGGGTTTTAGTTGTGTTAACGACATAGATTGAGGAGATTGAGTCTGTCTCCTAATGGGATGGACGGCTTTATTTTTAGATAAATCAAGCCGCTTAGGTGGGTGTGTTAGACTAGGTATGGGTGAGGTCCCAAGTGTAGGGGAAGATTTGGTTAGGTTAATAGAATTGGATGAGGTATTTGGTAGAGATGAGGGGGGTGAAGATGAGGACATAGGCATTTTAAGCTTCTGTAAACACTTCGGGTATATGGTAGAGGCATCAGGATCGGTCATTTGCATTTGAGTAGAATATGGCGTACTCAAACATTCCCATAGGACCTGTCTATCTTCTCGGGAATGACAGTCCTCACGTGTGAATAGGAACTTTTGTATGGAAGAAAGGTGGGTTGTGATTCCGGTCCACTGTGGGTGTGATACTGAGGGTATATGAGGCACTTTGTATCAATGGGCGTTAAGAGGTTAACCGGTTCTTTGAAAAGATTTAGGTGATGAAGGACTAATAGGTAGGAGGGCGTGTTTGAGAGGATCTGTCATGTTTAAAGAATGTGGTGATGTCGGTTCAAGAGGTTTCTCATCTAAGGATGACAAAAGAAGTGGCGAGCCTTCCTCTTGTACAACAAGAATGGTAGAAGGAGACGTTTGGGAAATAGATAAATTAGATAACATCTGCTCACAGTCTTGCAAGGATGTGGTGTAAGAAGGCTCATTTGTGAGAAGGGAACTCTGGGCGGTTAATTCCTTGATGGGTAAAGGAACGGCAAGGATTTCAGTTTGTCTTGATGGCGAGGAAGGGGGTTCGGTTTCCTGCGTTAGTGAAGAGGTTTGATTCAGAATTTGTTCGATAGAGGTCTTTGGCTGGGAATCGAAGACTGCATGGATCTCATGAACACTCTCCTCGGCTAAGATATCTTGGTTTAGATTACTGTTAGAAGAATGATTCGGGAATGGTTTGTTGAATATTTTCAAATTTCGGTTAGCAGGGGCATTAGGATTATCGAGGGCTATATCCCCCGCATCAACCATTTCCTGCACTATGTTTTTCAACATCTTGCAGTTTTCATGACTGTGTCCCTTCACGTGGTGGAAGTTACAGAAGTCATTTTCTTTGTACCAAGAAGGTATGGCGCGAGTGGAATCAAACCGGAATGAGGTTTAACAGGAGGTAAGGTAATGGCTCCTGCTTTGAGCAATTTTTCCAATATCACACCATATGTTTCTCCCAAGGGAGTGTAATTGATGGGCTCGGCTTTATATTTATAGGTGGTTTTTGGTGGGGTATTAGACGGTGCTTGAGATTTGACCATCACCACGTGCACGGCCCCTTTTGATTTCGAAGCAGTCGATGGGTGAGGATTGGTGGTGTTAGGTTTGTTGGTGGAATCTTGGGTTCGGAAAGTGGGGTTTTTGTTGCGCAACCGCAATTTCTCTTCCTCTAAGGCTCGAATCTCTAGTTTTCGAGCCATAGTAAAGGCCTCGTCAAATGTACGGAAAGTTTGAATTTGGAGGGTAGGAGAGATGTGCTTAGCGCAGGCCCGCATAAACAGTTTGATAAGTTCGGTCTGAGGCAAGGCATACGTAAGTTGGTTGATAAGGCCCCGCCATCGTCCAACAAAATCTACGATAGATTCGTCTTCAAATTTTCGGATGGCATAGAGGTCGGTGATAGATACTTTCTTGGCAATGTTAATGGAGAAATGATCCAAGAAAGATTGGGCTAGCTAGTTAAAAGAGAAGATTGAGTGCTGGGTTAAAGCACTGTACCACTCCAAGGCGGGTCCTGATAAGGACATGGGAAAGGTGCGGAGAGTAAAGTAAAGCGTCGTCGTGAGCAATCAGATAGTAGGCATGTCTAAATGATCGCAAGTGTTGTTGAGGGTCCTCCTTACTGTTAAAGCGGGTAAACTTTGGTAATTCCCATTGAGGAGGATATGAATGAAGGGGGACTGAAGGGTGGATAGGCTCCCGAAAAACTTTCTCGTATGTCAAGTGTACTACGACTTCAAAGCAGAAGCCTCCAAATTTTGCATTTTGTCCATCATTTGTTTAATTAAATCAGAAGTTGGATGAGATGATGGTGTGGTTGTGGTAAACGGAGGCAAATTGGGCCACGGGCCACCGCTAGACAATGGTGGGGTTAAATGTTGATAAGGTATGGAAGACGAATGTGTTGAGGCAACCGAATAGGGATGTCCTATATAAGCTGTTGAGGTTACTGGGTATGTGTGTGGAAATGAAAAGGTGGGCGGAGCTTGAGAAGGAAAGCTCGTGTGGATAGGTGGTAGAGAGAAAGTCATGAACGGAATAGTCTGTAAGAGAGACGAGGTAGGATTAGTCGCGGTAATGACATGTTGGGCCCAAGATTAACCAAAGGAAAGCCAATCTGTGCCGTATGAACCCTGAAGCTGCTGAGGTAGGCGACGGGACTAAGGATGCGGAAGGCAAAGCGGAGTTATCAGGTGGAGAAGGGGCTAAATGAGCAGCTATACTGATAGGCATGCCAACAAGGAGTTGACCGTCGGGTGTATGGTCAAGGGCATGAGACAAATAGTATTGTACAGTGCTAGGATTAGCATCCAGAAATTTGGAAAATTCTTTATCTCCCACAGGAATTTTAGGAACCTCGCTGGTGTCCGTAGGATTCCCCACAAAATGTGAAGGGGGTGATTCAGGAAAAGGCACAGAGCAAGCATGTGAAACCATGGCGGCGGCTTGCTTTCGAGTGATAACAACCATGGATAGGAATACAGTAGGGTTTCAATCTATCAGGAATAAACAGACTCAGAATGGTGAAATTGGTAATTTGTTGGTTTGTCGGGAAGCTGTAAAGACGATGAATCGATATCGGTCTGATAACCGATGTCGGTTAGACTATAGATGACGTCGGTCACGTAACCAATGTCGGTGTAATAAGACTGGTATAAGAAAATATAAGAAGCTGCTGATTTGATTGTTAACAACGCTCAGTGCATTTATCAAATTGTTCTAAGGTAATCACAGAAGACAGTGTATAATAGAGAAAACAGAACTGAAAACAAGCAAGATGCACACGCAAATCCAGAGACTAACCCTAGGGTTAATTTTAATTATTGTGGGCTTATGCCTTTAGACGTGGAATGATGTCAATCCTAAACAAAAGACTTAGGGGAAATGTCAAGTTTGTTTTGGCTTATAAGGTTACCTCAATCGGGCGGAGGAATACCGCGGAAAAGGGGGGATGTTTTGAGCTGTTGTGTTAATTATGAAGTGATTCGGTATGTGTTGTGTAGTGAAAGTAAGATTAATTTCCTGTCAATACCGTGGAAATCACCCCCATGTGTATGACCTGTTACTTAGTCTATGTTCACTAGAATTGAAAACAGCAAGCAAGAATGTAATGCACGTGTTTTAAACCCAAATCGAAAATGATATTCGATGAAGCAAATAAGATGACTTTCACTAATGCGAAACTAGGAAAGCAAGACAAATTCTTTACTAAATATAACAAAAACAGCAACAACAAGTATGCTTCCTAAAATGAAAACAAGCAAGAGAAACAGAAACCCGAAATGGGTCCCACCGGGCGTGCCAAAATGTTTCGCACGGAATGGTTTCGGCTCTGCAGAATAGACTTGCTTCTATCCTATCATTCCTTTGAGAAACAGATAAGGGTTAGGGCTAGGAGGAATACCTGTTGAATGTTGAGATGGTGTGCGCGTACCGTAGAGAAAGATCAGATCGACTGCGAAGAACTCCTTTTTGTCTTGGAAGGACTACCTGCAAGTAAGAATACAAGACCACCAGATTTTAATTAGACAATAAATGAGGGATCTGCCTTAGGCCCAGGAAATATAAAACTTCCTTTCGAAGGTGGTCAGTTCCCCTTTTAATACGATTTAACACAAATGATAATAAAGAGAGCTATTGCAAAATCTTGATTTAGGTATCTCGTTACAAAGCAATAGGAGCTAAACTATCAATAATAAAGCGTCACGTTGTTGGTTCGGTTACTGGTCGTTGATACATCCAGGTTGAGTTAGAGGGATAAACCAGACTGGATCTGAGGTTGTTAGGTGGCAAATAGGCGGGAATAAGGTTTTGGGGTATAAGTCACAGTGACCGACGCCGGTCACTGGATAACCGACCACGGTTAGAGAACCACCGCCGGTAGGGGATAAACGATACCGGTAGGGTCAGCAATCTAAGTGCTTCTGGATAGAGGTTGGTTACAAGGTGATTGTGGGGTTATTAAGATTGGGGGATGGCTGAGGGGAATGATGAGAGGATAGGGAAGACTCAGAGTGTGATAAAATGGCCTTCTGGGCAATATCAGGATGTATGGGTGAAGGTTAAGTGTAGTATGTTGCTGGTAGTAGATCTAGGAATAAACTTATGATTACTATTAATCAACAGGCTCAAGAAAATGGTGCTTAGAAACATATAAAACACTACTTACTCGTCCCTGATGTAGATGCAGGTTTCAGGACTGTGATGATGAAGACAGGACCCAAGTTGGATGATCTGACAATCCAAGATGAGTTATCTCCTCTTCTGATGCTCGGATGAGTGTTACTGGGCTCTGGTTATTCAGTTGCAGTCTTGGGCTTGATGTCCTTCTCTGCAAACTCTTCTTGTTTCTTCACTTGTCTCTGCTCGGCCAAGCAAATCCGGATCCTTTCGATGATTTCTCTTTCTTTTTCCGATCAAATGAAAATCCGATCCTTTGTTTTTGGTTGGAAGTGGTCATTTACAGGGAACCGGTGGCGGTTACGCAACCGACGGTGGTCGAGTAGGAACCGGTATCGGTTAGGTCAAAGCGGGCTATTTTTGGTAAAATAGCCAGCTTTCCCTCCTTTTCTTCCGAGGGATTGGTTGCGGGCTTGGTCAAGTGACTAGAAGGTCGGTTTTGGGTGCGAGAGAGGGGTCATTAGTCATGGGTGTGGAATTGGACTAAGTTATAGGTCTTAATTAGGTTAGTTTAGGGTTAAGACTAGGTCATGATGAGGTGGCAAAATGAGGTGGCAGGTAAGGCGATGTGGATTTATTAATTATAAGATAATTAATAAATAATTGTGTAAGGTTTAGGTGGTGAGGCTAGGTTGTGAAATGAGATGTGGGTCATAAGGGGTCGTAAGACACAAATTTTGTGTCTACAACAAGCCAAGCCATTCTACTCCATTTTGAATCTTGAACTCTCATATACATGCACATTGCTTTACAAAGTTTGCTTGCTTTAATCTCGCAACTCCTACACTTTGGTGAAGTGCAACTATTTGATGCATGTGAATTCCTTCCAAGTCTTCATCCTTCACTCCTTCATGGTATCAAATTTGAGGGGACCAGAATCACGTTGCTCCTCATCGTTGCTCCATGCCGTGTATTTGCTTGTGCAAGCTCTCACTTTTGCATGTGCTTTACATGCATATTTTTGATATTCTTGTGGGTGTATATTTTAGGTTTAATGTGTTGCGGGAACTAGCTCGATGCCTAGCTCTCTACCTAGCTCATTGTTTTTACTCTGCATTACATTGGTTTCATTACTTGTTCTATAGGCTCGTGCACTTGGCTACTACACGTTCTATGTTGGCTTGTGCATTGTTCATTACTCATTGTGATTTGGTCCGCTGCACTCATTTTCACCTACCCTGCTTTGGTTGTTGACTCTGCTCGGGTTGCTCTTGCATTGGTTATTGGTGTCATCATCCTTGACTTGTGTTTTGTTAAATAGACCGCGACTCATGGCTCATACTCTGCATTGCTCATTGTATTGGCATCCAGTTTGGGTTTTTTCTAGTTTACTGTGCTCTAGACTTCCTTCTGCATGGACGTATTGACATCTACTTTGGTGGTTCATGTACACTCGTTACATTGCTCCACCGGCACGCCATTCTCTCGTATTCAACGCATAGGTTGCTTGGACTATCACCTCAACCTGGCCTTGACTCCATCTTTGGTTACCATTTGCAACAGGCTCAGATTGAACCTTTTAGATAGTGGCTCAGTTTTTTTTGGGACTATTTTTTAGCTTCTTCTCAAAAAGACCCCTGGCTTGTTGTTCCATTCTTCTCCACCAATCCCCCTTGGCATGTTTTCACTGAGACTTCTCTACCACCTCTGGTTTAGTGCCTAGTCCGCCATTAGCTCTCAATCAACTCAACCCTCTTTCTATCACCTCTGCTGCTCGTGGTTACATTGGCTTCATCCCTCCTGCATTGTTTATTCGGATCTAGTTTCCAGCCATTTTGGACATCATTCTTCATATCCATCTCAAGAAAGCCACTCGATGCACCTCCATTATTCTGTGTAACCTTTTGCAACACCCATTGACACATGGTTAGATTCTTCGGAGTTGAACAAGACCTACGTCACTATCATGCCGGTCTCGAGACCTCCCAACCACTACATCGACAGATACACGTGGACTAGCCTATGCTCATTGACACAAGCTCATGCCGTTACACCCTTTGTAGACTTGTCCTCATGTCTTGTTTGACTCAATCACCTTCATTTATCTTGGTCAACATGTGAGGCAACGTAGTTTGAGATCTTCCCTTTTAGTATTGTTTGGAGGTTAAAACAACCCCTTTTTAATGTTTTGAGGTGAAAAACATTTATTTCATGGCATTGTAATATTTTTGGGTTCCAATTTTGGTTGTATCAATTCCTTTTTATGCATGTCGAAGACGGAGGGCGAGGTCCAAGGTTGGCAGGAGGCTAATCCCCCTCATAAGAAAAAAACCCTTGTTAAGATTTGATGTTGATTCTAACAAGCAGTCACATGATACCCTTTACACTCATTTTGAGAACTTTTTTAATCCATTTGTAGGGCCTACTAGCTTTTTCCATTAGTTGCGGGAATCATAATAATGCCATAACTTTTGACTCACAGCTCATTTTTGAGTGCTTCCTTGGTCAAAGTTACATGATTTCTCACACTTTATGTGATGGCATTGTCAGTTTTGTAAACACACTACTTTATAAAGTACCACATTATGGGGGTTGAATAGTACTCTTGCAACGAGTCGATGTCTTACTTTTGTGCTATTACATTCTTTCTTACGCATCATTTAGAGTTATCTTTCTATACTTGAGTATCGTAGGATCACCTTACAACCTCCGCCACTTCTCATTGGGAGAGGGAACTATTCAGCTTGGTGTGCTTCCATGGAATGTTACTTTGCTCACGAGGGTCTTTCACCCTTCTTACTTGGGCCAGTTCCTGCACCCACTGATCATCATCATCTAGAGGAATTCCTTGACACTTGCGACCATGTTTTTGGTCACTTGATGATGCATGTCTCCAGATCTCTCTAGTTTCACGTGGCAGACTTAGATCCACCCCATCGTGTTTGGAGCATTCTTTAGTCCCTCTATGGAGACCCTTCACATACTACCACCATTTTTATTGCTATTAATTCAGTCTTCTCCTCTTGTTCTTCATGTGATGGTAGTTCCATTGACATAGACTCACTTGGTTCTACTTCTGATGACGAGGATTGTGCACCCAATTCTGATGTCGAGAGTACTACAGAGGACTCTTCTCCTCCTCTCACTATTCTAGAGAGTGTTGACACTTCCCACATCTCATCAAATATCGAGCAGTCTCCTATTCAGTATCATACAATCATCACACCCACCTCTTTTCCACATTTAGTGTGTGAGGCCCCTTTCACTCCTCTACCTTCATTGGATGACTCATACCTATCTGACATCACTCTTCTATTTGTTGAGTCCCCTCATTGGGACGAGTATCTACCTGACCTTGGTTGTCTTTTCACAGATTACACTTGTGATATACTACAGGTTCATCATCCATCTACAAGTATTTTAGAGGAGTTCATTATCTCCATTGTTGGGAGTGCCCCTTCTGGGACTCTTACCACTTCCACTTTTCCAAAGACCTTCATTGATCCACTCTTTCTTATGGATCCATTTTCTATTTTGGGGGATGTTTTGTTTCCTTCACATTAGTTGGACATTCTTTCTGCTGGTGTTCACTCTTCACACTCTAACAGTTATGTAATTGTGACATTACCTTCAATTCCTTTGCACTCACTTGTTATACCTATGTCACACTTTCATGGACTAGACTTAGAGTTCTTTGTGCTACTACCTTTAGTTTCCTTCATGGAGTGGGTGGAATTCCAGCACGTCATTTATGTCCTTCCTAAGGGTAGGCACAAAGTTCGGTGCAGGTGGCTCTTCTTCAGTCTAGAGGTAGAGGATCTTGTGATCGAAATTATTTTGGGAGAAATATTAGAGCTGCAGAGTTTAGATATGTCCATGGCATCTTCTACATTCCTCTCATCTCTCTCTTCTTCTCTCTTCTTCTTCTTTTCGAGAGATTACCTCTTTGTACATGGGTACCTTTACAGGCTCGTCTATTTTTGGAACCCATCTTTGGAATCTTTCTTATATTAGAGAGTGGACTTGTCTCTCTTTTGGGGGGGATTTTTTTCCACTAGGTTTTCTCCTTTTACTCCACTTTTCAAGAGTTTCTTGTACATGGGTACCTCATCAGGTTTTGTTTGAGACCCATTTCTCTTTTCTAACTTGCCACCTCATCCTAAGTTACGATTAAGGGGGGTGTTGGTGTAGGTGGTATTTTTCTTCACTTATTGAGTGTTATTCCACCTCATCGGGTGAGTCATCTTACTTAGGTGGACATGGATCTAGGTGTCATCTTAGTTATGACAGATTCTCTTACAAAATCTGTCATATGTGTAAGTGTGTCATAGGAGTTACATTCCCATTTGGGAAAGTAACTCCTCTTCTCCATTATGGAGGAATATTCTCTTACATGGGAGTTACACATTCACTCCCCTATTTTTACTCACCTCCTTTGATCTATGATAAGCCAAGCCAAGTCATTCTACTCAATTTTTGAATCTTGAACTCTCATATGCATGCACATTGTTTTACAAATTTTTCTTGCTTTAATCTCACAACTCCTACACTTTGGTGAACTTAAACTATTCGATGCATGTGAATTCCTTCCAGGTCTTCATCCTTCACTCCTTGAGTCATAAACAAGCTTGTCATTCTTAACATCCTTTTCAATGCTTCTAATTACTTCAGGAGTAACAATAAAGACCTCTTCTTGGTCTTCACTAGATTGGCCCACTAAATGTTGTAAGTAGGAATTAAAAGATATGACCTGCTCTTTTAATTTCCTTTCTGATAACTTATCATCATCCACTTTATGCAAAAATCCTTGATTTGATTCTAAAACTTCTTCTTTTAATATTTCTGTAGAAGGTTTTCCTGATGGGATGTGTTAGATGTCATAGTCACTTGTAGTTATGTAATTTCTTGACTTTCCTTCATGTGGGATTGCAACCTCCAGGGTTCTAGATCCATATGGATCTACATGAGTCTTAGTAATAACCCTAGCCCTTTTTGGAGTATTCTTTGGATTTGGGAAGGCCAAAGTTATAATATCTATGAATTTTTATGCACAACCTCCTCTTATTATTCTGAGATCAACCCTCCATACCGGCCCGATTATGAGAGTACTCCCCACTTTTGTCTTTTGTGATGCCTATTGGGGTTCTTCGAGAAAACAACCAATTGTTTAGATGTTTATTTGACAACTTGCACCAATGGAATTTAATATTGTGCCTTATCCTCTCCCAATGTTAACTCTTTGGGTTCATCCTATTTTACTATTACCTCTAGCTATTTCTTTCACTGATCTTTAATTTGGGGTTTACTAATTGATTCATGAGTCACACTATCAATTTGAGAATTCTCTTTTTTGTATCTTTAGCTGGGGTAGTAGTTACTCATATAGTATTTTTTCAAGCTTTAGAGAATGGTGTTGCTACTTTGGGTAATCCCTCTTCTTGTTGCACTATCTCGCCTCATTTTGAATTTTATGTTGAGTAGAAATGTTTTCTTGAGCTGGTATATCAATATCCTTTTTGCTCTATCAAGTATTCATTTTTGGATATGTATGTTGAGATCAATAATGGGTCCCTCTCCCTTATCAATGGTTCGCATATTTTTACCGTCATTGGTTTCTACTTTTCGGTGGCCTCTTTTTGTTTCCACCACCATTTCTTCGAAAGAGTAAATATTATGAAGTGGCTCATTATTTTTACTAATTTTAGTTTTCTTTTGAGAACATTCTATTGTCACCAAATCACTACACCCTCCGAATGGCCAAAATGTGAACAGGACCTTTGGTGTGATTGGGACACATGGGATCACCTCTCAAGTTGTGGAACTTGGGATCAAGGTGAACCTCAAGAGAAGTCCAAATTCTTCTTCCTAAACTAAGGGTGGTGATGCACCAAATTAAGGGATGTTTAATATATGGGAGGGTTAGTGTGGGGGGATGCTTGCATCATTTATCACCTTCACCTATCACAACTCGAAAGGGTATAAAATACAACAAAACAGGGGCATACATTCCTTCGCTAAACTTGAGAATATATAAGGATAGATCGAATTGGATTCAACACACAATTAATTTATCATGAGGGAAAAACACATGCATATGTCAAACATATATTTCATCAACAAGGGATAATGATGACATAACTTAATACAAAAGAAAAATAAGGTTTTCACAACTGACATAAAAGATAATCACATTATTCCTTCACAACATGAAATAGATAAGCTGAAATAAAGGTAAGATAATCACTCACACTAAGGAATCATAAATTCACAAAGTAAGCATTGATTAACCATTCAACACAACGAATCATATTTTTCAATAGCAAGGTGTATCTCTAAATATAATTAAAAGGTTTTATAATTCTCTGAAGCACTCTTCCAAGCTTGAAGAGTAACCTCACTCCAAATAATCTATCTCTCCTAGCTTGAAGCATTCAACTATTTATAATTTCTTAGGTGAGCCATTGTAGCTGGGCCCTTAACTAACATTTTTCTAAAAATATAAATGTCATTAAATCAAGGGAACATGCTCCCATGAAAATAGAATTTTTTTGCAAGGTTTTGACTCAGTCAACCCTACAACTTCAACCAATCTAGAGCTTGGATCTGACCCTCCATGGCTGCTCGATTTGGCTTTATTTAACTACACCTTCCTCTCCAGCAAGTTTCTATTGTTCTCCTTCCCACATAGCCATTTGATGCTTATAATCAATGAAGCACTTGATGATTCCCTGAATCTCTTCATCTCTAGGACCACATGTGTAGTGATTCACTACATCTGTTGTTTCGATCTCTTTGTGATCTCATATGGCACTCTTTGAAGTTTATTTGTAACTTTCTTCAGCCTCCCTATGAAATTTTGGCACAAGACCAATCAGTCAATGGAGTCACTATTGAAAGTTTTTGTGATTTCATCATCACGATTCACCAAATCCTTGAAATTTTCCTTAATTTGATCCTCAGGAAGAGTGTCGATGTTTTCATTGAAAAAATTGATATTATCAATATGAAACTATTGAGAGAGATGTCATTTAGGGCATTCATGATTTCTACCTGTTTATCTTCCAATTTCTTAATCAAATCTTGTAATACTTAGCACCTGGAATTCCATGGCCTTTTGGTATTCAAATAAATTTGAGGCATCATCGATCACCTCTTCCTAAAGAAGCAATTCGGGGTCTTCTTCTTTGATCTCACTCCATGTTGCCAAATTTAAATTCAAATTATTATTATCTTCGAGAAAAAGCCTCATCCATTTTGTAAATAGAGCCTTCCCAACCTACAGATCATTATATATTTTGACAACCTCCTTGATTAAGGGATTAGCTTCTTATAGTATGTGTTCAATCCATCCATTTACCGATCTCCCTTTCTATCCTAGCTTCTCGAGCTCATGATAAGAAATGTCATTGATGGTAGAAGAAACTATCATGGCCGTAGTAGTTGAGACTTCGGTAGATGGAGTTGGTTGGGTTACTTTGCGTAACAATGAAGTGAGTTGTTTGACCTTGAGTTTGAGCTCATCTTTTGTAGCCTTATCTTTTTCATATTTTTCTAGCAGAGCCCCGAGAGTAGTGTGCACATCTTGTTTGGATCCTTCATGAGTAGCTCTTCCCAATGAAAATTGAGAGATTTGATAATCTGCCGAGTAATTGTCTCTTTAGTTTTTCCCTCAATGGGGGTAGAAACCTCTATAATTCACTCTCCAGATGGATTCATTGTCAGACTTGAAACAATTCTTGGCCTCTTAGCTTGTCTTTTGGGAATTTTTTCCCAATATACTGAGATCTATGACATCTCCTAGATGCACCTTGTTCTTTTGATTTGGAGTCTGTCTAAACAACCATTTAGGAATAACTAATGCTTATGAAGATGGGACAGTAGATTTAATACCTAAAACATCTAGATATAGCAAGAGCACTAGAAATATTAGTTGATATTTGGGTAGAAGTGGCCATGATGGATGGGGTGGACGTAAGGACAGCCATAGGAGTTGATAAAATGATGTTTGGGAATGAGGTGGAAGGAAATGGAAGTGTTAAGGGAAGTGAAGAAGATATGGGTGACCTGATAGTTTCTCCAGCTAAGAGAACTGGAAGGGAGGAGAAAACCTAGGCCATGGAAGGAGATGGGAAGGAAGAAATGATTGTGGAAGTGGAAGGAGTTGGTGTTAGAAGTAACAATGGAGGGGAAAGAATATGTGATGGATCTTGTGAGACACTAGGGGAGTCATTGAATTCAACCACTTTTGTCACAAGTGCTGCAAGAGACATGGCCTTAGAAATAGGAGCCTTGGAGAGAGATGAGCCACCAACAACAAATGAAATCTTTTTGGGAATCATATGGGTTTTTGGGTCGACCTTTTTCCCTTTGTGAGTTTTGATTGAATTGTAGTTGATGGGGCCTCTATATTTATAGGTTGTTCCACTCCCTTGGGTGAAATTCCAAAGGTAGCCAAAAATTATAAGTTCTCTACACAATGGACCCCACCCTCTCTTTTTAATTGCAGCATTCCTCTATATACCAATCAATCCATGATAATGGTTGATTGGAAATATTATCATTTTTGTATGCCACATCTAAAAATTCATCATTATTTTGCACCTCCTTTGGGACATTGGCCAAATCAAAGCGCCAAACCTCATCTAAGGTTAACCTCTCATAATCCTTTATCACGCGATGTATTCATCACGAAAAATGAATCCATATATCCTTCAATTGGGGCACATGGGCACTGGACCGACATGTTTCACTAAATTTACCCCAATAATTGAAATTAGTTTGTGGATGAAAGGTTCGCAAGGTCATTTCGGTCAATTCTGCATCTACATTTTTGGCCTTATGAATATTCAGGAAGGTGTAATTGCCAATTGAAATAGGGAAATGCATTCTTGATTTGTGGCATTTTTTTTGAATTCGGTGATAATCCAACAATTGTTAGACCAATTCTAGTAGAACCCATTTATCAGTGGGGCACCTTGGCAATTTTTGGGGGCACCTATAAATCCTGGAACCCGAATGTAAGTGAATGTAGGGAACTATAAATAGATGGCTCCCCACTCATGCACCTCTTTGAAGGCTTCATCAGAAATCCTTCATGGTTGTATAACTCCTTGTCAAAATGGTAGAGGATAACCACAAAGAAGGCATCATTGACCCTTCAAAAATGCTTTCTCCCTTCACTCAGTGTGAGCTAGGGATAGAAATCATAAATTTGGGAGGTGCTATGAATACCTTTAGTATTCAACCCAGAGAAATCTCCCATAGCAGCGAAAGACAACATAAACCAAGAAGGATGTCATATAGAAGCTCTTTGTGGAAAGAACCTTGCTCAATTGATAGCAAATGGAGCTACTAATATGCTCCCCCATCGGATAAACTCGTTATTCTTCTTGATGGTAGTGATGTACAAGAACATCCATTCCTAGAATTCCTTTGTAGAAGGGAGACCTAAAACTCTGCTTAGTAGCACAATAAGATCACTAACCTCCTAAATAAAATCTGACCGATGCATGGTTTTGGGTAATTTGGTGAAGCTCTTGGCCAAATAAGTTTTCATCATGATTTTCGTGCATACTTCCTCTTCCTTGTCCCAATGTTCCACTATTGACTGGAAAAATTTTGCATAATAGTCAACATCGGAAGTTTGAGCAGATCTTGAAGAAGTCTGGATCTAAATGGATTACTACCTTATCATCATCATCTTTGAATGACATGGATTCTTTTTCAAAGTGGGCTGCCATAGCTAAAACAAACTCTGGGAAATGCATGGATGTGGGAAAACTGGTAGCAAGGGAAATCCCACTGTTGTAGATGGCCTGCATCCATGATTTCTTATTCAGAGCCTTTACTCTTTCCCAAAAATATGGAAAATCAATTTTCCCTAGGTCGGTGTCCCCTATATTCCCTAAGTCAAAAGACGGGAAAGAGTGAGGATAAAATTCAAGTAATGGATAATTCATTTTTATTTCCCATTTGATGTGGAAGTAGACATAAAATTATGTGTTTTGGAACTTAATGACTTCCTGAATCCCGAAAATCCAAAGTTAAAAAGTCTTGAAGAAGAAGAATCTGAAAATCCAAACTAAAAGGCAACCTCCAAAAATCTGAAGTAGAAATATCCGGAATAGAGAAGTGCAAAATTCTAAAAGGTGACTTCTTAAATCCCGACTTCGAAAACCCAAAATGAAAAGCTTTGAATATCGAAGATTAAAGTTTCGAATCTCCGATGTTCCAATTCTCTAAATCTCTCAATTTCCAAAATAAAACTATGAAGATATGACTTCTGAAAGATCGACTTACGAAAACTTGAAAAGAAAAGATCCGAAATGATAATCTCAAAAGAGAAGAAAAAAAAATCCAAATTTCTAAAAATAATATCTCCACTAGATCTCTGAAACGATGGAAATTTTTTTACTGAAAAATATTGATCTCCAAAATTTTGAAAAAATTGAGAAGCTCTGAGAGGTGAAAATGAAAAACTTGAGAGGAACCTAGAAAATCTGAATTCCTATGGAAAATTCAAATGTAGAAACATGGTGGGAAATGAGTTTGTCATTTCAAAAGGCATGCAGAGAGGAGGAAACAAAGAAAAAAATGAAAATAAGAGATCTTAAACCAAAAGGAAAATAGCCAAGTTAAAATACCTTGAAAATGACGTTGAAAGGTACAAGAAAATAGAATGTTAGAGAAAATGTGTCAAGTAAAAATGACAAGTAAAAAACAAGTTTAAATAGAAAACCTGATATTAATGGAAAAATCTGATCCGTACGGGGTTGGTGAAAAATTAAATGCATGAAGGACTTTTGAAAGTCTAAAACCCGAAAGCCCAAAATTCTGAAATTTCAGAATTTTGGGGTTTCATAGTTTAAAGATTGGGAGATGAAAAATGTGAATTGGTAATGATAATTTTCGAAACCCAAAATCCCAAAAGTCTGAAAATTTAGAATTTCATACTTTAGGACTTCAGAAGTTTGAAAGTGAAAATATTACAAAATGACTCAAAGAATTCGAAACCTAAAAGCCCAAAAGTCTAAACTTTCAGAATTTTAGACTTTCAGACTTCGGAAGTCCGAAAGAGATTTAACCAAAATGTAGCAAAAATTTCTGAAACCCGAAAGCCCGAAAGTCCAAAATTTGACTTTCGGTGTTTCGACTTCGGACCTCTCGGGTTAAAAATTACCAATTACATAGTAAAAACTCCAAACCCGAAAGCCTGAAAGTATGAAATTCAGAATTTTAGGGTTTTGGACTTTGGAAATTTGAAACAAAATTTCAAAGACTCACACCATTAAACTCTGAAAAAGAAAATCTCCAAATTCTAAAGTCCAAAATTCAGATTTCGGGCCTTGGGGAATTTTCCATTTACAAAGGATTTTCTTGGAAAAAATAATCTGACCACTTTTGACATCTGCTTCTCAAGGTAGATTAAAACGTTAACATTTTTGTGACCTCCAGGGAAAGATTTCTTGCTAATATTTTAGACTAGTATCCTTAAGAAAAACATTGGGCAAAAGAGTCCTAAAAATAAGACACACAAGAAATGGAAAAGAAAACAAATGATGTGCAAAGCACTTAGAGGAAAAGAAAAGAACACTGTACAGGGTGGAACAAACTCAAAATCAAGCTTTGAGATGTATCCCATTCACATGAATGGGAAATTATTCTCTGTTGATTTTGGATAGATGAAATGAATTCGCCTCTTTGCAACTCGTGATGATGTATGACCCGCTCCGAGAGAGCGTAAAATTTTTCGTGCTTTCTGTCTTGGCCCTGTCTTTATCCCATTTGAGGACTAGATCTCCCTCTTGAAAATACATGTTGGATTCCTTCTTGTCAAAATATTTCTTCACCGAGCCTCGATGTTGCTCAAAATTCTTCATAGCCTTGTTATATACTTCCTCTAACTCCATGAGTTCAAGGTGAATCTTCTTGTTAGAGGATCACTCTCCATAACCTAAAGTTGATGAGCTAAGTCCAAAGAAGGTAACTCCAAGGAGAATGGAAGTTTTTCTTCCTTCCATATACAAGCACAAAAGGATAATTCCTATGTCCCTTTTAGGTGTGATCCGGTCTCGCCCATAGGCGTCTTAAGCCGAGTATGCCAAACTCTCTTGTTAGTTTCCATCATGCGCTTAATGATACTTATGAGATTTTTGTTACAAGACTCAGCCAATCCATTTCCTTAAAGATAGTAATTGGATGAAGTCTTGAGGTAGACCCCATTTTTTACAGCCCATTCACTCAACTTCATACCAATAAAATCCATCGCATTGTCTCAAATGAACGTAAAAGGAACATCAAACCTTGTCATTATACCTTCTAAAAAATCCAGAACTTCCTTTTCACTACTCTCCTTCAATGTTACCCCTCTCGTCCATCGAGTAAAATAGTCTATTACTGTAAGGACCCATTTATGTCTATCATTGGATGGAGGATTAATCATTCCGATGAATTCCAACCCCCATTAAACAAAGGGTTGATCCACTTGAATTGGATGTATTGGAAAAGTTTCCAACTTCGCTTTCCTATGAAAAAGCACACTCTTTACCTCTCCTTACCAAGAGATGGGCATCTTTGAACAAACTTGACCAATAGGAGGCGGCTCGCATGATCTTGGTAGCATGGTTTGTGTAGAGTAATGTCCTCTGGATAGGCCATTATGAAATTCTTTATGTGTCTTACTCACTTGTTCCATTCTTATGCACCGAAGGAGGACACTATTCAAATCCCTTTGAAAGAGAGCGTTATCTATCAAAACATATGAAATACATTGAAGATGGAAATTCCATCTTTGGTTTCTATCCATGGAACCTAGACCAACTTTGGTAAACTCAAAACCATCATCGGTTACAATTTACTCACCTAAGAAACCTTGTTTTTGGGTCGACACATTTCTAAGAGCAAGAAGATGAGAAGAGAGCTACATACAAGCAGAACTCCGAGTCTTTTCACACACCAGGACATCCATAGCCAGCACCAGGACAGATCTAGAAGCATTTGCACTCATGGGAGCATTCCGAGGAAACATTCTTGTAGAACCCAAAACCATCCTTCGATCAATGTCATCACCACTCGACCATCAAAACCATAGTAAGTATATCTCTACTAGCATTATCTATTTCAGCATAGTTAACTTTTATCATTCTTGTCATTAGTTTATACTTTGCATGTTCATTCCTCCATTGCTTATTATTTTGTAATTCCACCATTTCCATTACCCACACTACCAAATCACCATTCTGACCTAATATCCATTTGTGAGTATACCAAATATCTCCACAAACCTTCTCATCCACTCTCCTAACCTCATTTGACCTCAAATCAGCCCCTTCCATTTGATCTATTTGATTTTCTTTTACCTCAACCGTCATCGACATCGATTATCCATAACCGCCATCGGTTCTACCTAAACCGGCATCGGTCATACCCGATCGACGTCAGTCTCTGTGTTTTATACCTTGACCAAGAACAGACCCAATAATCATCTCACCAGTTGACCTAAACAACCCAAAATCTGACCCTGACTAGTTCTAGCAACCTGACACCTACTTATTATTTAGATCTGACTATAACCTAGCCTATTATATTATATTTGCTTATTGTGCTTGAATGAGATACCTAAATCATATCAACTACAGTAGGACTTTACTTATTTCTTGCATTAATTTGTTTTAAATAGTGGATTGATAGCCATCTAGGGAGTATCACACTTCCCAGATCTAGCACACGCTAGGTAGTCCACTATCATATATCATTTAACTCCTCTTTGTGGTCTTGTTTTCTATTACAAGTAGTTCCTCCTAGCCAAAAGGAAGCTCTTACAATCGGCATTGGATCAAGAAGTTAGAACGAGCACAAAAACCATCTACCAACTAGCATAAACAGGTATTCCTCCTTGGCCCTTACCCTTATCTGTTTCGTCATTTTGAAAACGTAAAGAAAATGGTGAAACATTTTGGCATGCCCAATGGGACCCATCAGGGCTTCTTATTACATTTTGTTCATTCCTAGGAAAAAGTTGTTTCTTTGTTTCCCTTAAAAAATCTTACATATTAATCTTCTTCCTTGGTAATCTTCTATTTTTTCTAAATAGCATAAGCTAAAAAAACATAAGAAAATCACTATTAGGATCATGCTTTTTCTTAGCATTCTTCTTGACTTGTGTTTTGAGGTGTGAGACTATGAATCTCCATTTTTCTTCTTCCTCACACACTCCACCATCGTAGTTGGGGTATTATAAATTTATTTGAGTGTGTCGGGGCCCCACCTCCTCATTCTCGAGGTTTCTAAGTTCAATCCTTCACTTAATTTAATACAAAAAACCCAATTTCTTAATTTATTTCTAATTTCACGATCACCGACATCGGTCCAGTTGACCATCATTGGTTCACATCTAACCATCATTGGTTAAACCCTAACGGTGTGTCAGCTCACGGATTTCTAGTTACTTTACGTAGAATAGCCTTCATCACTCTTTTTGTTCTATTTCTCGGCCCTTAGGGCATCATCATGTTTCTCCCATGTGGATACCTACTACCATACAAATTTTCCCGGTGCACATCCAATATTCCTATTTCATTCTTTGAGACTGGTTTTATTTCAGTAGTGACTGGTATTGGTTTCAAAAACCATCATCAGTTTTCCCTCAACCGTCACTGGTCAACTTGGCCATCATCAATTTTCCATCAACCGTCATCGCTCAACTCGACTTTGGCCGTCATCGGTTGCTCGTGTTTGATTTTCAAAATCTAGACATTGACTAGGTTCACCATGTGGACCCCATTATTCTTAGTTTCTACTATTTTTTGTGTCATCTACAGAATATAGTATTCACAGGTCAACACTTGTTCACATGGTGCTAACTCATAGCCAAACTAATGCCCTCATATTCCACGTTAGTCGTTAACCACTCCCACCTAGTCCCTCACCACCTTCTATCCTGTCACCCATGGATCCAACCTTACCTACCACCATTGCTGTAGGTGACAAAGAGTTTGCATGACTCCTTGATCAGAATCCCATGACCTTATAGTTCTACCTTTCCCATTCTTCCACCTAAGACTCCTCAGGTCAGTTGATATATGACATGCCTATATCCATCTCTCCTACCCTTATTCTTGCTTCTACATCAACCCCTAATAATGCGGTGTTACCCTCACCTGCTTCACCCCCGATAGTTTCATAGCTAGGACCCATACCCATCATGACTACTGCATCTACAGTATCACTCATGCCTGTCATATATGTTGTCCCCACATCGACAACCCATACCATAGCCTAATCCACACCCATTGTCTCATAAATACCCATTGCAACACAACCACCCATGGTGTTAGTGACCCCTACTCCATTCCAGAATATTGTCCTCTCCATCCCATAAACACTTCCCCCAATCACTACCAGAGTCATGATGACCATCCCACCTACATACACATACTATCAAAAACTCCCTATCTTATCTGTCATCCATTTTGGATATGTTCCTTCTATGTTGGTTCCCTATTCTCAACCTCCCTATGAGGTTCAATATCTTCCCCCTTATGCCACAAGAGGTGTCCCTCCATCACTGACCTACCAATGACCTCATCAAGTTGATGATGGAAAAGATACAGACACTAGAAGCATCAATTTTTAGGTCACGTAATTCCCTCACCTATGATGAAATTTTTAATGAGCCTATTCACCCATCCATTCCTATTCAACCATACCCTGTACATTGGGAAATGCCAAATCCTACCACTTCAATATCAAAGAAGATCTGTAAAAACATTTACGGTCCTTTAAACATGGTTGCTACCTAATTACCCACGATGACGCTTTACTTTTGAGGACTTTCCCAATGTCCCTAACAAGACCTGCATTGGACTGGTACAGTGGGCTACCAAGACACTATCTACTCATTTAATCAAGTAACCCAAGCCTTCCTAGATCACTATTCCATCAACATTGTTAAGAAGGTTACCATGACTGATATTTATTCCACACGACAATATGACAATGAGTCTATCGCTAACTTCGTCACTCATTGGTGCAGTAAATGACCTCATTAACCAACTCACATTTCAATTACCTCAAACTAAGATTATAGAATTATTTACTTGGGATTTTGCTAGAAACATCTCAAAAAACTTGCAGGTGCAAACCTTTCACACTTTTGACAAGGCATTCACCATGGCATGAAAATTGGAAATTCATGCCATTGAAGAAAATAAGATTCAACTTCATAACGAGGACATTGCGTTCAAATCAAATGATGCGTCTTCATATTCAAAACCTCAAAATAACTATTCAAATATCAAATGGCCTCGCTAATGTCATAGTTCTCAAAGCTGGTCCCCTCATAAATCAAACCTACCCAAACCTCCTTCTAATATCTCCCCATCCAAGCTTTCCAATTCAAGCGAGAACAACGAAAGTACACTTCCATAGAAGAATCTTATTTTCTATTTTGGAAAAGCTTGTTAAGGATGGTGCCATTACCCTTCCACCTATAAAACCACATACTAGTTTTGACCTTGAGTGACCCATGCCCGCATGGTATAAGGAACATGACTTTTGCAACTATCATCGTGTCAAAGGTCACAAAGTGACAATAATCGCATCTTTGTTAATAATATCATCTAAGAAATGTTAGACAATAGAGATCTAGTCTTGGATAGCCCGAATGCACCCGCTAACCAAAACCTACATATCTTCAAGAAACCATTCCCTAATCATGCCCCATATTCCAACAAAGTTGATGATACCTCAAACAATGATAGCAATGTCCGCAAGGTCCATGTTATTTCCAATGACATACTAGTTGCTTCCCAATTACCTCATGTTCCTTCCATAGATGAAATCTTATCTTGTGCTCCCCTACCTGCACTAGAACCTATTTAATATACTCCTCTATCGATAGAGGAACCCCTTTCATTTTCCCCTTCACCTGTGGAAGAGCTTATAATCATCACACTTCCTTTGACCCCTCAAAATTATGAGCAGTTATCAGTGGCACCTCTACTACTCATAGAAGATATAGGTCCACTACCTACACCAACACAAGGAGATTCCACTGGCTAGCCCATCCTCTCCTCTACCCATAGAGGATACTATAGAAGAGCCACTACTGTAGATGACCATTTACCATTAGACCTTCAAAATCCTGGTAATCGCATTCGGCTCTCTTACCCACAGTAGTCCGAGGCTATCCATTTCCCTATATCTCAAAATCATTTTACGAGAATTGCCACTCGATCCACATCGGCCCCCGCTTACAAGAGTACCATTCTCGTGCTTAGCCGATCTCTTGGACTATGCCGATAGAGCCTTACTTTAGGGATGCCTTCTACTTCTGTTTCAACACAAATGTAGTGTCACTCGCCGACACGTCCACTATCTATCCAAAAGCACTTCAAGCAACCAAACCAAACACAACCACAACTATTGCAATACCTTCCATGGCACCACTCATAGACCAACTCACACCTCTGTCCATAGCCCAACATACATCTACACCTAAACCCACACCTATATCATCTCCTTACCTAAACCTATCACTACCTTAGGGTCGTCGATCTGACAAATGACTAGCCTTACTCACCCACCCATCAAATTACATTTAGCCACATCTTCCAAAACTAACAATAAACTTACACTGGCCCCTAAAAAGAAGATATAATGTCCTAGACCTCATACACCAACTTTTCCTACCATGCCACTATCACCGTCACCCCTTTCATCCATCCTAGGACCTCACCACTCAACCCACGGCCAAGAAACCCCCATCCACCGATAAACCAATGGTGCATAAACCCATTTCCCCATCATAGACCTCTAATATACCTAAGTAACACACACAACTTATGCCCTCATTTGTGACCTTCTTACCACCCATACCTCCACTACCATCAATAAATTCTTCACTACCCATGACACTTTCTTCCATTTCACTCAAACCTCTTGCCTAACCCACACCACCTATCTCCACAGCACCTCGTTACCCCTTTGGGTAATCCATCCTCTTCCACCATCGGATTTTCCCTCCACATCTTGTATGTCCCTATCACCTTTACCCAAAATATTCAACCTAAAGCTAAAATTTGCTACCCTCTAATAAGGTAGTTAAACCAACCAAACCTTCCATCACCAATTCTTCTACCTTTCCCCTACCCAAGTAGATACGACCAACACCTAAGACCACACCACACACCAAACTAGTAGCCCAACCTACTCCCCCTCTTATAAATACTCTTCCTCCACAATCAGTCGTACCTGTATCCAAACCCACATTCACCTCCCATTGTGATCCACTAGCAGGGTCCTATGCCAAAATCCTAACCAATCTCCTTGAAAATTCTGTCATCACATTACCACCTCTTAGACCTTACGACCCACTCAAACCCAAACCAAAGGGGTTTGATGAAACCAAGATTTATGCCTACCATCACGTGCTTGGACATGATGTAGAGAATTGTAAGGCTTTAAAACCCATTCTCATCCAATTGTTTCCTCATGAGGAAAACTTTGATGATAATTATCTTCTTGATGAGGACCCCATTTTTCCTTCACTAATTTCCACAGATCTTCTCCCGTTACCTACTCAGTGACCAAGATCTCCACCCCCACAACTCTTTGATCCATCCCTGAGATTTGAGATTAACATGGTTTGTATAAGAGAGTTGGCCAAACCACCACCAAAATGCCAATGCACCCTACTCATTTCCCAAGGATCATATCCACCACTAGGGGTTTTTCTGTTATGCCACTATACCTTCCATGATACACCATCTTCATCCACCTCCCCTTATATTAACATGATCAACATTGCAACTTGTGCTCGAAAGATAAGGGAAAGGAGAAAGCAATTGGCCCATCAACAAACCTTGTACCCAACATACCACATGCACCCATACCCAAATTAATCATTCGAGGTCATGCATATCCTATTTTTGATGGGCTCACACATCACATAATCTAAAACAACTACACCAATACCCCCTCAAAATGTCTTCATACGACCTCATCCAAACCTCAAAGTCAAATCATCAAGCTCTCATGGAGGTCCTTCAATCTATCGAAGTCATAAAAATGACCCCATACCGTATCCTCCATCATTACCCCTCACCACGTAGCCTCTCTCACTAGGTCTTCACCTTCCTCTATGCCTCCACCCACTCGCCAAGTGGTTACCCTCAACTTTCCAGATGAAGAGATCACTCCCTTCTAGTCTGATGATCGCAACCCCATTCTATTCATCTCCATATTTATCGATAATATACGCATACAACACGTTATGATCGATGGTGGTGCTAGTATTAACATCATCTCCTCCCATGCATATGACCAAATGCAAATACCTACCAATTGCATGTATGGTAACCCTGTTATGTTGCATTCCTTCAATGACACCATGACCTCTACCATAGGTACCATTGTTCTCCATGTCTGTGTAGGTCCCCGCACCATCCTGGAACTTTTCTATGTCCTAGAAGGGGAATTCCAGTATAACTTGCTACTTGGCTGACCTTAGATCCATGTTATGGGTTGTGTCCCTTTGACTTTACATCGATGCCTCAAATTTGAACATGAGGGACATAATTACACCATCCCTTCCAACCCATCACCTTTCAAGACCTATGACATGCTATATTGGCCCGATGATGTGCTTGTGTCAGTCAAGGCATCTACCACTATCACCACTTCACCTTCACCCATGAGCCCATCCACCAAAATTTCCACTACTTCTACTACATCTAACCTTGCTATCCCCATTGCAGCTATAGCCTCTACTTGATGTTACCCATGTTTCCCCTTCATCTAGCAAGCTATCTATACCTACTATCCACATACCAACTACTGATCCCTTAGAAGGTGTTTTTCAATGCCTCACTTTGGGGGAATACCACCTATATAAAATCGATACATTCCTCACCCCGCAAGAGTATGGGAATCTACATCAACACCCCAGATATGACATCTGCATTAGTGACATTTTCCCTTATGGCCCTCCCCACCTTTGCACTAACATAATGTATGGGAGACCTGATATGGCCACCTATAAACCTAAGCCTCCATCCCAAACCCAACCATTTTCATCTGACCTACACTTCCTAACCAACCACCACTTCGCTCACACTTTCTTCCACCGGTGCGCATGGAAAGGATTTGGCATCAATTTTTATGAACAAGGCCACCACACTGTCATTTATTATACCTCTTGTAAACACAATGACTGTAGTGGCATTGGTTTTGACTATCCATCCTCTAAGAAGGTTCACATCGACCTTATCTAGGATGAGAAATCTTCCCCCTCTCATTCACCCACATTACCATCTTCACGCACGAGTCCATAGATCCTGAATCTATTCCTCCTAACTTTTTTTTCATAAAAACATTTCCCTAGGACCACTGACCTATCAACATGATGGTGAGGCTCCCTCTTCTCTCTCATTCCTATATCCTGACATGATCAATGATTATATGCCTTCAATTAACATCATTCAATGACAAGATGATGATTCCATCCTCACCTACCTTGGTAGAAGACTCTTATATTCACCGGTCATTACCTCACGAGACGTAAACTATATTTAATGAATCAACCATCAAAATCAACATTAATACTCGGGACAACCTGTACATTCTTAAGATTAGCCAATCCTTAGATGCTTCTTGAAGCAGGATGCCTTCACCCCTTTCCTTCAAGACCATAGCAATGCATTTGCTCGGTCTATCTATGCTGATATGCCAGTCTTGACCCAAAATTGTAGTTCACAATATCGTAACCATTCGATGTCAAACTCATCAAACAAAAGCTATGGAAAATGCATCCTCACATTACTCTTCTGGTCAAAGAAGAGCTTTAGTGCCTTCTCTCGGTTTCCTTCATTCTACCCATTGATTATCTCCAATGGATTTCTAACATCATTCCTATCACGAAAGTGATATGGGGACTCTACATTTGAATAGATTTCGTGAGCTCAACCTTTTTGTCCCAAAGATGATTTCCCACTACTAGGAATTGACCAACTAGTTGATCTCACCACTGGCCATGAAATGTTATCACTCATGGACGGTTTCTCGGGCTATAATCAAATAGTACTAGCTCCTGAGGATCAACACAAGACTACCTTCATCACCCCTTGGGGGACTTTTCACATCGAGTCATGCCCTCGGCCTCAAAAACATTAGTGCTACATATGAGTGGGCCATGAATTACATCTTCCATGACATCATGCATTACATATTAGAGGATTACGTAGATGATTTACTTGCTAAATCCAAGCATCAAACTAAACACTTGCCCATTCTTAAAGTCATCTTTGACTGCCACATCAAGTATTGTGTTCGTCTTCAACTAAAAAGCATGTCTTTGTGGTAGTTTCTTGGAAAATCCTAGGTTTCATCATTTATTTGTGTTGCGCATAGAAGTTGATCATGCTAAAGTCAAGGCTATCCTTGAAATTCCACCACCCACTAATCTCTGTCAACTTTGTAGCCTATAGGGAAAGTTGCAATCAATTCATCATTTTATCTCATAGCTTTCCAACCACTGTCAACCATTCCATCATCTTCTCAAGAAAGATGTTTCATTCAAATGGGATGATGAATTCCATAAAGCCTTTAAAGCCTTGAAACAATACCTCCTTCAACCACTAGTGCTCATTCCTCCTAAGGATGACCAGCCCTTCTACCTATATATTTCTACCACTGACCATTCTCTAGGTGTCATGCTCACTCATCGTGATGACCAACACCGAGAGCAAGCGGTTTATTACATAAGTCGTACCCTTCTTGACTACAAAACTAGATATACCCATGCCAAAAAACTTTTCCTAGCCTTAGTTTTTGTTGCCACCAAACTCCTCCATTACCTACTCAACCACAAAACCTTCATCATTACTAATATTGACCCATTACACTACATGTATGACAAACCTTATCAAAATCAACATGTCGCACGTTGTCTTATGCTTCTGGCCAATCGTGACCTCAAATTCATCCATCAAAATTCCATCAAGGGCTAGACTATCACCGACCAATTGGCTAATGCACCTATTTCTGGGAATCAACCCTCTAACTTTGAATTTCTAGACGAGTCTATAGCTACCCTTTCCTTGGACGAACCCGCTTACCAAATGACACTCTTCTTCAATGGCTCCAAGTGTCAGCATGGGGGTGGGGCTGGTGTTATCCTCATTTCTCTTGATGGTGAACCTATTCCTTTGTCTTTTAAACTTGATTTTTATTGTACAAATAATATTTCTGAATACAAAGCACTCGTATTGGGTCTCTAGGATGCTTATGCCTTAGATGTTAAGTCAATCAACATCTTTGGTGATTCTCAATTGGTCATAAACCAAGTCAATGGTATATACCAGTGTCATAATGAGATAATTCAAAATTATAAGCATCACGTAGATATACTTTTGACCACCTTTTATTATTATGCACTTCAAATCACACCACAGTCTACCAATAAATTTCTAGATACCAAGGCTTACTTGGCTTCTCAGATACCCGCTTCGCCTACTGAGTCTAAAATATCTGTCATCATACAAAAGATAAAATCACCCTCTTATTTACCTCATGAAGTCTACTCTGTTAGAATATCTTCCCCTGACCCACATCACCTTTGGTATAAGCAATATGCAAACTATCTTTCCCTTTCCATTTTACCTGCTGATCTCACTCGTAATGGACAACGTACCTTTCTTAAACGTGTCTCCCATTATGTCATTATGGGTGGTATTCTTTACAAGTTTGGTTTCAACAACATTCTCTTACATTGCCTTACAAGTTTTAAAATTCCCTACACCATTAAGGAATTCCATGATGGAACTTGTGGAGGTCACTTTAGTGGTCTCACTATTACAAAACAAATTCTTCACCTAGGCTATTACAAGCCAACCCTAAACCATGGTTGTTGTGATTATGTCACATGTTGCATGAAATGTCAAAACATGCTAATCTCCATCACACCCCTAGTTATGCCTTACGGGTTGTGTGAGACCTTTGGCCTTTTTCTCAATGGGGTTTGGATCTTGTCAGTGAGGTCAACCCCCATTCTTCACAACGCCACCTATGGATCATAACCGCTACTAAATATTACACTAAATTGGTAGAATCCATTCCCTTCATTTCCACCAAATATGAGAAAATATGTGAACTCATAAACCATCACATCATTTTTCATTTTGGTGTCCTCATCGCATTATCACCGATAATGAAAACAATTCATAAACAAACCCTACGCAAACTATGTGATGCTTTCACCATCCAACTTAGTTTCTCATCACCTTATTACCGTAAACCAATGGTCAAGCCAAATCAACTAATAAAACCTTAAAAAAATTATTATGAAGGTAGTCAACGATACTGGGAAAGATTGGCATACACACATTCCTTTCACCTTGTGGGCTTATCACACTAGTATTCACACTTCGACTACTGCCACCCCCTTTTCTCTAGTCTATGGTACTGAGGTTGTCTTACCTCTTGAAGTTCATATTCCATCCCTCCGCATCTCACTACAATACATGCTCAACGATGATGAATTTTGCCAGGATAGTTTGGCGTAACTTGAATTATTAGATGAACGTCATCTCAATGCTCTTGACCATCTCCAAATCTACCAAAAATGTATCAAACGTGCCTATGACAAACATGTTCATGAACAAGCCTTTTAGGTTGGTGACCTCATCTTGAAGGAAAATCAACATGTAACCAAAGAGGAGAAAAGTAAAAAGGAAAATTTACTCCTAATTAGCTTGGACCCTATATCGTTACCCATGTCTATGGATCAGGTGCTTATCATTTGTCTTCACTCGAAGGTAAACCAGAACATGATCCCCTTAATTCCTTGCATCTTCAACCATTCTATTGTTGATATCAAGTTCTATATCAATTTTTGTAAATTGATCACTCATCCCTTGAGCATTGTTCAACTTCCATATTACCCATTTTGAGGATCCATGACTAAACAAGAATCATGTGATTACTCGTCACCTTTTAGCCTTGTCTTCAATATAAGTACCATGGCTCTACTCATAGCATCATTCTCATGGAAAATTTTCATCTTCTTCAAGATGGAATCCCATGGTCATTCATCACTTGAAACCTCCTCTTCACAGTTAATCTTTGTGTGCTACAGTCTTGTCTTCTAAACAAGAACCTAATCATCCTCTATAGTCTTGTCCATGACTTAAACATCTAAAAACAAAAAGGGATACCACTCCTTGAGTCAAACTTCCAGCAAAAGATGACTCCCTCAAAAGGGACATCTCTTCTTTATATTCTACCACTATCAATAGACTACTCCCTTGAAGGACAACTATATATAGTCATTACAAAAATATAATAACTATTCAGAAGCTTCCCACATTGATCAGCTTCACAAAGACCTCAAGGAGATAATATACCCATCCCATATAGAATTCCCACATCGATCAGTCTATTAAAAACAAACAAATAAAGAAAAAGATGAAATTTTTGTCATGGACTTGCCTATTTTGGATTATGGGTTTCTTGTTCCAAAATACACGTCATTGTACACTAAGTTATGCTAAACCTCCCATTCTCACCTCCTTGCCTTTTTCACCTAAAATCCTCGTTACTCAAGGGACTTGCTGCAAACATGACATTTTGTGATCCTCAGTAACTTTTCTTCACCTTTAGAATAGTCCATTATGCAAGGCTTGTAGGGTCTTATGCTCATAATCCCATCTCGGGGTATGGTATACTCATTAGGGTTCTTATCAATTAAGCAGCTCTTTTCCCACCTCTTACCATTTGCCTTCCTCATTACTTATTGATTATCCTATACAGGACCAGATCCTCGACACACCGTATTTAAAAATCACTAAACCATGCCTACTACCTAAACTCAATCATGCATATGACCTACATCACCCATACCTATCACCTATCAACCCATTTTGATATTTCACCCTAATCTTCCTAGCTTATGAGAGGACTACATGGCCGAGGTCCCTTTTCACTGGGACTATGTAGGCAAAGCACTCGAGGGCATGAGGCCCTTAGAGGTTAGCTCGACCACTCTCTACCCTAACCAATTCCCTCTTTCCCTTTTCTATTCACATTCTACCCTAGTTAGTTTCATTTCTATAACAATAACTAGAAATAACACCGAATAATCAACAAATCACTTAACATATTTACCATCATAACTCATACATTCATTTTATCTTGTCTACAATTTATTTCCCATAATCATACATTTTCCTACAAAACATCTTAACATGATCCACACCATCATTGATTGCACAAATTAATGAATTATAAACTCAACCATGCCTAAACCAACCTAACTCAACCATGCCTAAACCAACCTAACTCAAAAATGCCTATAACCTAAACTCAATCATGCCTAAGACAATCTGATTCAATCCATGCCTATGACCTAGCTCTAACATGCCTAAATCAACCCAACTCAACCATGCCTACATGACCTTGGATCTATCATTCCTTATCCACTTGATTTCCACCTATATATATATATATATATATATAACAATGAAATTCAACACATGTATACCATCCATACTATAAACACCATCATCTATAAATTAGATAGTATGTTTAGAAATACATGTGAACATATATCTCAATAATAATCACAATCATCTCTAATAGCTGATATAAAACCTCACCATCTTTGGGACACAGCTGTTATATCATCAAAAATATCCAAAACTCTCATGTACATCCTCACTCTCTTGCACGCATAAGCTGGTATATATAAAAAAATAAACAACTATACAAAATAGGAGGTACATACAAACTATCGAGATATTGCCCTACTAGATATCCTCCATATCTGTCTCACATGTCTCCTCCTCCTCCTCTTCCCCTATATGACATCCAGCTAGCATCTCAACACCCATCATCGATCCTGGCTAGATCTCTGTTGGTACCTCACTTAGGGCTAGCCTATGTGAACTAGTGGCCTCACCCCGATCTGTCTTGGGGCTTGATGCCCCCCTGTGATCTCTACACTATGGGTGTGTGACTTAGTCCTCTCACTCAAGGCATGTTGTGCTCTATACTCCCCATAGGATAGAAAATCTATCCATGCAGCCATCAAAATATTCTGATAATACCAGACCTCACCTAAGACATCTCTCAACTGGCCTATCGATAATGTTTGTGGTGGTTCCATCGTCCTTAAACCCTACACCTATCTCTTAGGACTCGTCCCATGCTCGTGACTATCCGAGGGGCCTTTCCTACCCTTTCCTATATTTGGTCCTAAAGAGTCACAACCTATGCTTGTGTAGTGGCCAACTAGCCCTACAAACCTGTAATATGCACCTGTAGAGTGTAATACCACATTTTCATTTCCATCCTGTGTGGGTACATATCCTCGCTTATTTACCTAGGCCTATAGAGTGGCCACCTTTTCCTACAAAATAGAAACCTATGCCTCGAGCATGTCGCTTCCCCCGTACTATACTCAACTATGTAATCAAGGTTGCCATCTCTACTCCGTAGGGAATCCTCTCCGCACTTTGTGATGGTGGCTAAATCTGGTTGTCCCAGCCTCAGTAGTACTACTTGTAAATATGTAGCCCAACACTATCTATATCTATCTATAACCCCAACATCATCAATCTACGGGTATATTACCTACTCTTTCTACCTTGTCAAGACTTTCGATTGTGGTATAGGTAGAGGTATCTCCATGTCATGCCTCTTGTACTATGGGAAAGGTGATAGTATATCCCTAAGTAGCCCAAACTACTATCTAATCCTGTCTACATGTATCATCTCATGCTCTCCTACACATCTCCCCTTTATCCACCGGAGTAGCTGTAGTTCCTATAGCTCCTCTGTCATCTGCCCATATGATGGAAAAGCCACATAGGGCCTCCAAATGATGTCCATGTTAGACAACCCCTCTAGTAATCACCTGTAATAGGCTACATCATGTGTAGCTCTAGCTTCTCGGTGCTCCCCAATCACAGGCACCCATCGCTTGAAGCATACTTGAAAAAACCCAAATCAAATGCATCATCCCGAGGCATACGGATAGGATACACACATATAATGTGCTCATATGCCCAACAATGGAGTAAAAAAAGTACAAAAAGGCTAAACCTCCATAGCCACCCATAAGCCCATAGCTCTTTGTACAACTATACCAGGAATGTGGGTGCCCATGAAAAATGGGTCCTATCCTCCACCATGTCATGCATAACCCCATCAACAATCGTGGGAATCTCCCACCCTCCACATCTCGGTAGTGCAAAGTAGTAGATTGCCTCCATCAAAGCAAAACTACCAACCTCATCTCCTCCAGATGGGCCCAATACATATCTCCATAGCTCATACTGGCACTATGGAACCTCATCTCCACCAGCCCCTCACCAAACACGGTCAACATCAACTCCTCAGAGGCCTCTGAGGAGATAGAATACACCTACGTCCCCACTATCGATAGATGCAGGATCCTATACACATCCTCCAGGGTGACTGTGATCTCACCCATCGAAAAATGGAAGGTATTAGTCATTGAGTCCAATATGTCGATGAGAGTGACCATCAAGCTTAGCTCCCAGACTACATACCGGTAGTGTCGACCCCAATCAAAGGCCAATCTCGCTACATGGTGTCGGTCTTTAGTTATCACACCCTCCCATACCTCCACAAGAAAGGGAGGTACCCTATCTCTCATCCGTAGTTGGTCCCTAGCTTGTATTCAACCAATCACACACATTATTAAACACTTGACTTTACCCAACATTGACCTTCAATCCCCCACCTGCTATCTATTTTACCTACTTTTCCTAACATTTCCCCTTACCCCTCCTATACCTCTAGCCATTTTTCCCTAATGACATTGGTTACTCCTAACCATCACTCAGATCCATATAACTCACACTAGTTCCTCTCATCTCTGACCGATGTCAAAGTGACAAGACCGATGTTAGCCATACCTTAACCGGTGTCAGTCACTATTCCCATAACCTAAGCCCAAAAACCCCATTTTCTCCCCATTTATTTCCCATTTCCCCTCCACACCTACCCAAACCTACCCAGCATTACTCCCAACCCTATTTCCTTTACCTATGACCTTTCCACTTTGACGTCCCTCAAAATTTAACCACACATTTCAAATTCTCTACCCTGCCCAAACTGACCTACCCATTCCCTTATTCTTAAATCAAATAACAATGAACAGATCATATCTTACCTCATCTCGATTCCATGTCCATGGTGGCATGTCTGGCTACTATGCTAGTGGTCCACCCGAACCCTCTCCTACCTCTGCCATGTCCAAATCAACCTCTAACCTCTCTACCAATCACCACACTCTACCCACTCTCATGGAACCATCTACTTGACTCCTCTAACCAACTGGATCTCTCCACATTAGTAGGATATTATCCCTCGTCCTTTCCTCCTGACAAAGCACAACTCGTTTAGTGCTCTATCATTTTCAAAAAATCCAAAAAGTACAAATGAATCCATATTATACAACTTTTTTATTTTTATATACTGCGTCGAACTAAGCTAACATCTGTCTGTGTGCCCTAGCACATTGTGGTCGGTTATACCAAAACTAACATCGGTCTTGTTCCCTAATAAACTATGATCAACTTACCTAGACCATCACTAGTTACGTATGACCGGCATCGGTTACCTATCATACTCTTTCCCATACCCTTTCCCCATTTCCGACCAACACTAAACCAAACCAACCACCATTTGACCTTACCCACCCTTATTGCAACCAACCTCCATGCCTACCTTACCTATACCTATCCTTAATTATGTTTTGGGACTTGTTATTTTACCCATACCTTGGCCTTACCCATGCCGTGACCTAGCTACTGGACTTAGAACATTGTTAGTGACCTATGAACTCATGTGCTTGTTATACCTTGTGACACTGTTACCCGTGTTATTTGACCTAATGACCTTATTTTTCCTATTTTCATGCCGTTTATCCCAACCTTGCCTTTAGTTTACCAAAATATACCTAAACATTCCTACACCTAACTAACCCGCAAAGTGCTTCCACACCATATCCTATACCTTGGATACCAGAATCACCTTAACCTTGTTTGGTTAAACCTATTGACCTTAGACAATGTAGAGTTTACATGCTCTTCAACATGGTACTGTGTCACACTTTTTACATATGCGTATGTTTGAATGTTGCTACCTTTGACCTTGGCCCATTACCTTGATTTACCCAATTGGACCTTCACCCAATTACCCCCATTGTCCACCTTCCGCTTTAGCAAATCCACCTTTTATCAAACCACTCACCAATTTTGTCTTCTACCTCATTAGTTCCTAGTTTGAGGGGGATCACCTTCACCCACACATGGGGCAACCACATCTTATTTTTGTTAGCATCGCTTACCAATACAAGATATGCAACAAAAAGGGGAAAAATGTAGACACCAAAATTGGGTCACACTCCCCTTGGTCCTTTGTCAAATAACCAGCTCAAACATACTCATCTAATCATGGCCCCTTCCACCCCACATCACCATTAATTTAATTAATTTAATATATATCCTCACAATATTTAATATCTAATTACCTTAATTTCTACCCCACCACCTCACCTAGAAACCTCATCCAACCACCTTACCCTATACGTTTTCTTGGCATGTTTCCATAACTAACAATAACTAAGTCTTACTTGCCTTAATGAGATAAGATTTGGTCTAACCTAAAATCAATCCCTATAATCTCTCTAACCAAATTCTCTCCCATTATAAGGAAAGCTTACATTCTAATCTACGAGAATAAACTAATGGGCCAAAGAAATTAGAAAGATCTACCCATTTTAGTAAACCTAGGGAATCCCACCTTAACCGATGTCGGAGTCACACCTAAATCGATGCCTCCATGCCTACCTTACCTATACCTATCCTTAATTATGTTTTGGGACTTGTTATTTTACCCATACCTCGGCCTTACCCATCTTTGTGACCTAGCTACCTGGACTTAGAACATTGTTACTGACCTATGAACTCATGTGCTTGTTATACCTTGTGACATTGTTACCCGTGTTGTTTGACATAATGACCTTATTTTTCCTATTTTCATGTCGTTTATCCCAACCTTGCCTTTTTTACCAAAACATACCTAAAAATTCCTACACGACTCGCAAAGTGCTTCTACACCATATCCTATACCTTGGATACCGGGATCACTTTAACCTTGTTTGGATAAACCTATTGACCTTAGACGATGTAGATTTTACATGCTCTTCAACTTGGTACTGTGTCACACTTTTTACATATGCTTATTTTTGAATGTTGCTACCTTTGACCCTGGCCCATTACCTTGATTTACCCAATTGGACCTTCACCCAATTACCCCCATTGTCCACCTTCCTCTTCACCACATCCACCTTTTATCAAACCACTCACCAATTTTGTCTTCTACCTCATTAGTTCTTAGTTTGAGGGGATCACCTTCACCCACACATGGGGCAACCACATCTTATTTTTGTTAGCGTCACTTACCAATACAAGATATGCAAGAAAAAGGGGCAAAATGTAGACACAAAAATTGGGTCACACTCCCCTTGGTCCTTTGGTCAAATAACCAGCTCAAACATACTCATCTAACCATGGCCCCTTCCACCCCACATCACCATTAATTTAATTAAATTAATATATATCCTAACAATATTTAATATCTAACTACCTTAATTTCTACCCCACCACCTCACCTAGAAACCTCATCCAACCACCTTACCCTATACTTTTTCTTAGCATGTTTCCATAACTAACAATAACTAAGTCTTCTTCGGCCTTAATGAGCTAAGATTTGGTCTAACCCTAAAATCAATCCCTACAATCTCTCTAACCAAATTCCCACCCATTAGAAGGAAGCTTCCATTCTAATCTGCGAGAATAAACTAACTGGCCCAAGAAATTAGAAAGATCTACCCATTTTAGTAAACCTAGGGAATCCCACATTAACCGATGTTGGTCACATCTAAACCGATGCGGTAGACCCATAACCATCGTTAGTTACCATTTATTCACCTAAGAAACCTTTTTTCGGGTTGGCACTTTTCTAAGAGTAATAAGATGAGAAGAGATCTACATGCAAGTAGAACCATAGTCTTTTTGATGCACTCGGACATCCATAGCCAACACCAAGATAGATCCGGAAGAATTTGCACTCACGGGAGCATTCTAGGAAACATTACTATGGCACCAAACACCATCCTTCTGATCAACTTCCATCACCACTCGACAATCAAAATTTACATCATAGTAAGTACATCTCTACTAGCATTGTCTATTTCATCATAGTTAACTTCGTCATTCATTCTGTCATTAGTTTATAATTTACATATTCATTCCTCCATTGCTTATTAGCTTGTAATTCCACCATTTCCCTTACCCACACCACCAAATCACCATTCTGACCTAATATCTATTTTTGAGTATACCTGAGATCTCCACAGACCTTCTCATCCACTCTCCCAACCTCATTTTACCTCAGATCATCCCTTGTCATTTGATTTATTCGAGTTTCTTTTACCTCAACCATACCGATGCCGGTTATCCATAACCATTGTCGGTTCTACCTAAACTAGCATCGGTCATACCTGACCAAGGTCGGTCTCTATGTTTTATACCTTGACCAATAACAGACCAAACAATCATATCACTAGTTGACCTAAACAACCCAGAATCTAACCTTGACTAGTTCTAGTAACCTGACACCTTATTATTTAGATCCACTATAACCTAGCCTCTGCGATATTAGATTTGCTTATTGTGCTTGAATGAGATACCTAAATCATATCAACTACAGTAGGAATTTACTTATTTCTCGTATTAATTTATTTTAAACAGTGGATTGAAAACCATCTAGGGAGTATCACACTTCTCAGATCTAGCACATGCTAGGAAGTCCCTTTGTCATATATCATTTAACTCCTCTTGTTTTTGTGGTCTTGCTCTTACAATCGGGGTCAAAGCATATACTGTGTCCCACTTTTTTGTAGTTTTTGTAATTCCTCCTAAAACATGCCAAAAAATAAAATGCTCATTTTTAAGAGGCTATAAACAATCGACGATTTTTTAAATTTTTATGGATAAATAAAATAAGACACGCTTTGACCCATCGACATTGGATAAATAAGTCGAACACAAAAATCATCTACCAACCAATATAAACATGCATTCCTCCTTGGACCTTACCCTTATTTGTTACGTCATTTCAAAAACGTAAAGAAAATGATGAAATAGTTTCATTCTATATTCATATAACATAAAAAATTATATGCTATTAAGAAAAATATTATTAAGGATTTAATTAAAAATATATGGGATTAAATCTCTAATGTTATTAGTTAATATTTTATAACTAACTCACTTCGGAATTTTTATAGCTGAAGTATTATCACTCTATAGTGAAGTTGTAAAAACATAAACAACTAACTTTTCTAACATTTAACCTTACCACCTAGCTCGTATAGGGAATTTAAAGATCCATTGAATCAAAGAGAGCACCACCGATAAATGTGATACATGAATTGCAATAAGGCAAGACTAAGCACACACATATAAATCTACAAGTTGTGAAGAACAATGAGAGAAAATAAACATGGAAATAATGGCTCCAAATTAATGATATGCTCTATTTCATAAAATTATTCAAGTCATGTACATATAAGAGGAGGAAAGTGTAACTACCACCTAGATCAATGGTGAATAACTCTCACTAATAGATACTAGTAATAGAGTTGAATCCAAACAAATAGTAAGCTAACTCAAAATAATTAATACACTTAATCAAACATATCCCATGAGTGTAGGAAAGATTCAAGTAAATAAAAATACAAGGAAAATGAATATCCTACACTAACACCCCATAAGCATAACTTAGGTGGGAAGAGAAAAGGAAAGTGGGTCCTGGTAATAAGGCTTGATAAGGTACTCACGTACAATGCAAATATCTCATAAAGTGGAGAAAAGGAGAAAAACTAGTAGGAAAAATCTTTCTTGGAATAGAGAAAAGAAACTCACTCAAGAAAAGTGAAGAAGAATATGAAGTTGGTCTTCTTAACTTGGCTCGATGAGGTACCCATGTACAATGGTCATCCCCCAGAGTAGAGAGAGAAAGAAGTGAGGACAAGAAGGTCCCCTAAGAATAGTGTCGGTGATGTTGTCTTATGCATAAATATTGAAGAGAATATTCCTACATCAATTAATGTTCCTACATTTTGGAAGGAAAAAAAGGAAAATTCAAAGTCATCCCACTCCAAAAAGGAAGAAGAATCTTGTAATAATTTGATCTCTACATCTAGTCTATAACTAAAAGGTGACATAGGTTTAGAAAAAGTGTGCACAAAATACAATGGGAATGCCATTGTAGTATACATGTTAGAGAAAGAAAATGGTGGGGGCCCAATAACCCTCACAAAGGGATCCACAAAAAGAGATGAATCATGAATCTCTAAAATAGTCAACGTTAAAAAATGTCCCAAGGAGGGCACTCCTAATGAGAGAGATGAATGGGTCCTCTAGAATGTGTGATGGATCAATAAAACCATATTCCCGTGATAAAACAAAATTGGAATATACAAATAGACAACTTCGGTTGGGAAAATAATCATCTAAATGGGATTTCAATGAGATAAATGTCCGAAAAGAATGTTTTAGCATCAAAAATGAAGTAGAATGAGAAGACTATTGTGAAGAGTTGTTGGACATCCAAGATGAAGCAACATTGCACTCAAAGGTATTAAGCGGTGTATGTGGAGTGTTGGAAACTAAGAATTCAAGAAGTAATGGAGCACAAAAGGAAATGGTCACATTTGTCTCAGAATAAAGTTCTCAATAAAACATTATGGTGGAGAGTGAATGGAAGCATGAACATGGATGATAATGAGCTATGTTGATAAAAAAATAGGGAGTGTGTGTTGAATATTAATATCCTATGGTGAATGGTCAACATGGGACTCATAAGTAGTAACACGTTCAGAAGAACACTCAAAAATGAAAGGGATGAGAGAAGGGGGCGAATATATGGTGGTACTAGAGTGGTCCAGGAAAGCATCACTCTCAAATGGTAAAACAAGGTTGTCATACAATCACAAATAATGGTCTGGTAAGTGAAATGGCACCGAGTGTGCTCGAAAAAATACACTATTTTCCTAAAAACAATAAGATAGAGAAGGCCATAGACCCCATCATTGTGATTAAACCACTCATCCTTCTATAGAGGCTTGTTAGGCTGGGAATAAGACCGTTGAGGTAGGGTAGTAATCTATGCATAGTGTTCATAATTATTCCTACCTCTTCAACTTGAATTTACGAAGAAAAAATAAGAATCAACTAACCTCGGAAGACACAAGGTTTAGTGATACCTGTAGAATATGGATGAATATGTTTGATGTTTAGATATGTAAAAGGTTAGTACAAGCTCATCTTCTCTAAGAAACCCGCAAATCACGGACACTAAACAAAGTATGATCAATAAGATATATGGTAGATTTCTAGCAAAGGCCGGTCCTTAGAAGTCAATAGACTTCCTTGCAAGGGTGTCAATATTATTTTAAACAATCAAGTGGATTTGTAAATGATATATGATGTATGATAACCAAATAAAAATAATATAATGATAAATTATAAGTTTATTACAAATCAGATAGAAAACAAATGAGAGTGGGGAGAGAGAAACTTGTCTTGAATTTGAGCTCAAAATTTGGATCTTACTATCGGGCCTCGTACTTAGGCTTTGGAGGGTGATAAAGTGGGTTAGATCATACTAATTTAGGTATGATTTTGATAGGTGTATAAATGATTTTCATGAGTGTATAAATGATTTAATAGGTGTATAGGTGATCTTAATATGTGTGTCAAGATAAGGGTGTTAGAAATAGATGAGATAGATCTTTAGGGAATAAATTAATTTGGGTGGATTAGGGTAGCTTAGAAATATGTAATATCATGGAATATTAGACTTAGGGTAAATGTAATGTAATTAAATGGTGTGTATGATAAAATATTAATTAATTAATTAATAATGGGAAGTGATGAAGGACATTGGTATGGGATGTATTTAATTAATAGAATGAAATATTGATGTGTCTTAATGATTTGGAGGAGGATGAGGGGTGTAGATTTATGGTGTTTACATTTTCCCCTTTTTTTCTAGTATTTTAATGGAAAATTTTTAGACAAAAATGATGTTGAGTTGCTTATATGGGTGATCCGACAAGAAACACCAATTTCACAGTTGTGATTAGGTAGGTTTGTTGTGTTTCATTCAAAAAGTTTCCCTAGTCAAGGGGTACCAAAATAGGATTTTTACTTGTGAATCAAATGATAGGGGAACTAAGGGATTCGATACCTATAAACGTATGATCCAAGGAGGTAGGATAAATTGACAGGAAAGTCACGTGATGGGGGCCAAAGGGTACACATCCCATAGACATACAATGAATCCCAATGTTGATTTTATTTTATCAATATTGAATGTTTCAAGGACTAGGGACATTTGAAGTGAACACTTTTGTTGAGAAATGTGACAATTCAATAATAATGGGTATGATTTCCAAAAATGGGATGAATTGCTAGTGATTCGCCAATCGCTAGAAATTGTTGAGAAATCACTAATGATTAGGGTAATCATCAACAATTGTGTCATGGTAAAATTGGGGCTATAAATAGCCGATTTCAATGTTTTAGGGTCATTTTTATCGAGTGAAAGTATATTTAATAAAGTGATTTCAAGCTAACAAATGTTTTTTTGAGTGAAAAAGGGGAGATTTGGGCACAATGACATCATCAAGAAGGCATAAGAAACCTACTTTGGATGAAGTAGGTGATTTTAACTTACTTTTGATTTTTTTTTTGTTTTTGTAGTTTTTAGTATTTTATCATTTTAGGGGGTGTACAGATGCCCTAATTTAGAATCATAGGAATCACTAGTGATTCATGCAATCACTAGAGATTGGAGTGAATCATCGCGATTCACCCGTGATATGCGTAGTTTGGATTTTTCATGATAAAAATATGATTTTCAAGAATTGTTTTCAATTTTGTATTGTGTTTGTGGTTCCAATTTAAATATTGGTTTTGGATTTAGTAATATTTATGTTGGATATTATTTATATTAACTATATTTCATGATGATGTTAATGTTGATGTTAGCAATATTTTTAATGTTTTAGATTTGTTGGTGTTTTTCGGAGATAATGTTGATGTTAATGTAAAGAAATTTTTGATATGTTGTGGATGATATTTTGATATTTCTTTTTGGGAATGATAATAATGTTTGTTTATATGTGTTTCTTCTTTCTAGGTGGACACACTTGCTGACTTGTTGAGATTATGGAGCTGAATTTCTTCACAAAGGAGCTTATTTATAACTTGTAGGTTTACACATTAATCGGCATCGGTCGGATGACCAACATCAATCACCTAGAATACTAAATGGAATCGGTTGGGAAAACCCATCATCGGTTAGGGTAACAAAGACGTCGATTCGTGCTTGATTATTTATATTTAAGTCATGTGAATTTGATCTAATTTTTGTAATATAGTTGATCTAATGGATGTAAATGAATGGAAAAGGTTCCTAAGTTTGTATAGGCTTATATAAGCTAGGAAACTAGGGTTAGAGGTTAGATTGGGAGAATTGTAAGAATTCATTTTTGTGAGATCTTAGAGAAGCTTGTGAGAGGAAAAGTATTGTACATTGTGTAAGGTGTGGAAGATTGCAGATATTCAATTGTACAACCTTTGGAATAATATATTGGCTATTTCTTGGTGGACGTAGCCCACACTGGGTGAACCACGTTATATCTTATGTATTTTATTTTGTTGGTTATTTCTATGTTTATTGCTTGTATGATTTAATATGATATATGTTTTTACAACTAGTTTGGTCTAACCCCAACAATTGGTATCAAATCTTTGTTTGAGGGTTGTGTGTGTTGACAAATTTACTCACAAGGATTTCTGATTGAGTGGGAGCACAACAATGGAAGAAGATAATAAATAAAAAGTAGAGAAATTTTAAGGTCGTAATTATAAGATATGGAAGATGTAGGTGGAGGATTATCTGTATCAGAGAGATCTATATTTAGCATTGGATGAGAAGGAAAGGCCTCGTAAAGATGATTGATGAAGAATGGAAGATTCTTGATAGAAAGGCTTTGGGATCTATAAGATTGAGCCTGACAACATCTGTGGCTTTGAATATAACAGAAGTAACAACCACAGTAAAATTAATGAAATCTTTAGCTAATTTATATGAAAAACCAAGTGCATCAAATAAAGTTTATTTGATGAAGAAATTGTTTAATTCTAAAATTCAACGTGGATCATTTTATAATATTTTGAATGATTTATGTTCTATTGTAAATCAATTAAAATTAGTTAATATCCCTTTTGAGGATGAAGTGAAAGCATTTTTATTCTTGTGTTCTTTTTGCTAGATAGTTGGGATAATTTGGTAATGGTTGTTAGTAATACAACATCTGCTACTAATATTTTGAAGTTTGATGATGTGATTGGTATAATTCTAAATGAAGAAATACATAGGAAAAGTTTAGGAGAATCATCATTTGGGAATGCTTTGAATGTAGAAAGAAGAGGAAGGTAAAAGGAGAGATCTAAGAGCAAGAGTAATGGGAAATCAAAGTCTAAGAGTGGCAGATCTAAATCCAGAGGTAGAGGAATAACCTATTGGAATTGTGGAAAGAAAGGACATGTAAAGAAGGATTGTTGGTTCAAGGAAAAAAAGAGAATGTACTAGAGAAAGGTAAAGAGGAAAATGTAGCATCAGAGGTAATGCAAGATTCCCTTATTCTCTCCTTGGATAATAAAATTTAATCATGGGTTTTAGATTCAGGAGCTTCTTTCCATGCCACCCCTAATAAGGGTTATTTCAGAAATTATGTCCATGGTAATTTTGGGCATGTTTATCTAGGATATGATGAACCATGAAATATTACTAGTAGAGGTGAAGTTCATATTAAATTGTAGAATTAAAATACATGGATATTGAAATATGTGAGGCATGTCTCAAGCCTCAGAAGAAATCTTATTTTTGCAGGAAAATTAGGTGAATATGGATGCATGGTTACATTCATAGTGGATTATTGGAAAGTTTCCAATGGATATATTGTTGTATAAAGATGAAAGAAGGTAGGAACATTATATTTTTATACCTATATTAGTGATTCCTTTTATGTGCTATCTACTTCAGATTTAGATGCAAGCATGTGGCATAATTGGCTAGGCCATATGAGTAAGAAGGGAATGTAGATATTAAAGGAAAAGGGTAAGTTATCAAATTTGAAATATGTAGATCTTGATTTTTGTGATCATTACATATTTGGAAAGTAAAATAAAATGAGGTTTCTTAAATTTAGGGAAACAAAGAAGGAGCAGAATTTGGAGCTTGTGCACTCAAATGTGTGGGTACCAACCTAGGTAGCTTCTCATGGAGGATCCTAATACTATGTGACTTTTATTGATGATGCCACAAGAAAGGTATGGGTTTATTGTATTAAATGTAAATCGATGTTTTTGAAACATTTAAAATATGGAAATCCCTTGTAGAAAATCAAACTAATTTGAAGTTGAAGTTCCTTAGATCTGATAATGGTGGTGAGTACTGCAGCAAGGTTTTCAATGATTATTGTTCCTTTGAATGGAATACGTAGAGAAATAATGGTTCCTATAACTCCATAGGAGAATGGAGTGGTAGAAAGAATGAACATAACTATTATGGAACATGCTAGAAGTATGAGGATACATGTTGGATTACCCTTGTAGTTTTGGGCAGAAGCAGTAGATACAACGGTATATTTGATCAACTGTGGCCCCTCAAGTGCATTGAATGGTGGAATACCAAAAGAAGCATGGAATGGAAAAGAGGTAGATCTTTATTTTCTTAGAGTATTTGGTTCAGAAGCTTTTGTGCATGTTGATAAAGAAAATATGAAGAATTTGGATGCTAAATCCAAGAGATGTACTTTCATTAGTTATGGTTCTGGTGATTTCAGATTCGGTTTTGGGATTTAGAAGATGTTAAGATTGTTAGGAGTTGTAAAATTGATAGAAATAAAAAGAGAATATACATGGATCAAATTTTAGTACCCAAGAATGAACAGGGTGAATATTTTGTTGAGAAAAGTGCATTATCAGGTTTAAAACAAAAATCCACAGACACTGGCATTGGTTAGGGTGATCGGTGTTGGTCGAGTAGGACCGACGTCGATCACTTTAATATTTGGACATGAATGTTTAGGAAGTCCATAATGAGCCTCAAGTAAATTTCTGTAAGAAGGTATCAAAGAGTAAAGTAAATATCCAAAAAGATTTACTCCATTATTTTATCTTTTCTTGACTGATAGTGGTGAACTGAAATGTTTTGAAGAAACAATATAGCAGAATACCCACATTCATTAAGAGCATGACATGGATGAGGAGATGGATTCCTTGAAATAGAAATAGACATGGGATTTGGTCAAGTTTCCAACATGTAAGAGGAAATTGTAGAATAAGTGGGTTTATAGGATCAAGGAGGAAGAGGGTGGATAGAAAAGATACAAAGCAAGGCTTGTGGTAAAAGGGTTTGCACAAAAACTAGGTATTGATTTTGGTGATATATTTTCTCCTGTTGTTAAAATGACTTCCATCCATATTGTTCGAGTGTAGTTTCACTAGAATATTTGCATTTAGAACATCTTGATGTTAAGATGAATTTCCTTCATGGTGATTTGGAGGATATCTATATGAATCATCCACTTGGTTATGAAGTCAAGGGTAAGGAGAAACATGTGCATGAGTTAAAAAAGAGATTGTATGGGCTCAAAAATCTCTAAGGAAATGGTATATGAGGTTTGAAAATTTTATGCATGATCATGGTTATATGAGATGTGGATCTGACCATTGTGTTTATTTCAAGAATCTTGGAAATGGAAGCTATATTATTTTGTTACTGTATGTGGATGATATGCTTATTGTAGGATCTAGTATGTAGGAAATTGGTGAGCTTAAAGAAAAATATCTCACACATTTGCAATGAAGGATTTGGGAGTTGTAAAGAAAATCCTTGGCATGTAAATTCTTAGAGATAAGAAGAACAGAAAATTGTATTTGTCTCAGGAGGATTATATCAATAAGGTGTTGAAAATATTTAAAATGCAGGATGTAAAACCTATATTTCATGACATTAGGAGTTATGAGAAGATTTATGGCCAATATAGGTGTAGTCATTTTTACCCCCATCACAAAGGAAAGAAATCCCATACGTGCCGGCCTATCACCCAATGGGCATTGGGCACTCACCCAAGGCATGCGTGGGTACCGATTCTCTCTTTTATGTGAGTTTAATGGGAAACATCATCTATGATCTAAGTGTAAGAGATTTTGAAAGAAAATAAGACATACAAGTACCATAGAGCTTAGAACGGATTCTAGATCCTTGCAGTTATTCCAGACATAAAGTACTTTAACAGATTAAAGAACTTATACCAATACAGAAAGGAAATCATACAAGCATTCATACTAGTTCATAAACATAAATGAGAAAGAAATTATGAGAAGGATGTATGTATCAGAACCATTAATGCTCATATTCATATCAATTAGTAACCTTATTACATTCATTAGGCCATTACAGAATGTCACAGAAAGGAAGACCATAGTCATGCATTATAACTGGACTTATATAACTAGGCCCTCAAAAGAAAATTTATAATTCCCAACCCTTGATACATCCTTTCCTACCCTTATTTTCCCAAACTAATAGAGTCCTTGCAGTATTTTTGTAGAGCTCCCCTTTCTCTCTCTCTATATGTCAGTTGTCTTTTACTTTGAGAACTTGTATATATAGCCTCTTTGATCTACCAACTCATTCTCCTACGGCCTCAGATTTTGCCAAGTGTCTGAATGTGGTCCTCCAAGAGCGCATGCTCCTCCAGGCCTGAGCTCACCACTCCATGCCATGATGTCCTTCTAGAAGCCTCTACCATAGGGTATATTCCTTCTGGGCCAACTGTCACTAGGATGACACCTTATCCACTCTGCATGCGCAGTCGGGTCACGTTTTCCTCGTATCTTGCCCAAAATGCCCAATATGGCTAAGTCCTGGAACCTTGGCTTTGTCTTTGCACACACCACGGGTTTCCTTAAACCCTTCCTATGTGCCTTCTCCTTGCACGCCTTTCTTCAACTAGGCCTTATGCGCCTATATGCCTTTTTATACTTAGCCAATATTTTAGGGGCCCAACATCACCCCACACTATGCTTGTTCTCCCCCATGGAACACTTCTTAAATGAATAAGGAATCATAGTAGGCTTATGCCTTGGAAAAAGAATAAGGGGATGAAGAATTGGGAAAGAAGAAATAATGGGATAGTGATGGCATCACTATAATAAGCTAGGAAAATCTTTTTGTAAGTCGGCCTCCAACTTGTTCCAGGCATCAACTTCATTCTGTGCTCTCTGGAAAAGATCACCCACTAAGGCATTCACCTGTTCAAAACCTATCCCATCCCCTTGTGCACTCATGGTGTCAAAAATATTTTCTAACTCCTTTCCAATATCCTCCAGCACATCCATCCTTCATGTAATCTGTGGGTATAGTTCCTTTAACTAGTTTTTGATTGAACCCCTTAAGGTTTCAATGGCCTCAGGATTTTTTTGACCTGGCTAGGATATTTTCCTACTCCACTCTATTCCCCTTGTTTTTCTCCTGGAACTCTTTAAGTTCCACTTCATCACTAGCGACCAACATGCTCACCACTTTGTCCTTGTCTACATAGTTTTTGTGCGTGGCCTCAACATTATGGGAGGAAATATTCACATCAACATGGACCTTATTGTATTATGTTATGAGTGCCATGACTTTTAATTTTCCTCCTTTTCTAAGCATGCAACCACCTCTTCTATAGACTCCAAAGCTAGTGGTTGCCTCTCCATGGTGAGGGCTCTTGTTAAGTCCTCCAGGCACTCTAGGGAATTTGCATACTTCCACGTGGTAGGTGCTAGGTCGGATGCTTCAACACTATGGCATCTATAATGGACTCCACCTTTTTGTAAACTTCACGCACTCTAGCCTTTTCATCCCTTAAACTCCACTGGCAGGTGTTGATCAGCTTCTCTTGGCTTAGCTCCTTTGTCCTTGCAGCTAGCTCTTCCTCTTTCTTCTTCAGCTCATCCTCCAGATCTTTGATTTTATCATTTCACCCAAAGAGTCTAGCTTCGACCTCAACAGAGACCTTATTGAGTGTTGAACAATTGTTCATCTGAGAGCTTGTTGAGCATTCACCAATGGGTTGTCTCCTTTTGATTATAGCAATGTTATAATTTCCCATTTCTTACTTTAAATTCTAGCTCATCAAGATGGGACTCAAATGCCCATGAGAGCATCTTCCTTTTCTGGGTAAGTAACCTCCTTATCAAAAGATGACATCGCCACGAGCTCCTCTGCTGGAATTGTGCTTTGGAACCATGTGTGCAACACTTTGTTGGGGTCATTAATATAACCCATCCCTAGCCTCTCCTCCTCCACATGCCTTCCTCCCATGCGCATGCCCTTAGGAATAACTATAGTCAAAGTGGGGCCTCAGTGTTTCCGTGGTCCTTTTCTACGCTCTCTTCCTTACCCTCATTCAATACCAGCTTAGCGTTGCATTCAACTCCTCTTCCACCAAGGTCTCAATGATCTTTTTGCTTCTTCTTTTCTTTGCCTTGGTTATCTATTCCTACGTAAGGCTTGGAGTCCTCTACTTCTATGCGTTGACCTCCTCACTTCTTCCTATGTCTGGGTGCCTTCCCTCTCTTGCTACCCTTGTGCCACATGAAACGGAACCCCTATTCTTCTTCTCCACCTTCTTCTTCTTGAATCATGCACATGTCAAAGATGGGTGGCTCTTGATCTCTTCTAGGATCATCTTCTTCACTACCATCTTCCTCATCATCATCATCCTTTTCACCTATGTACCTCTCCAAACTCTCAGTTTCTTCCGAGGTGGTCTCTTCTTCTACCCTTTGCTTCTTCCTAACTAGGGATTCCGGTGTAGGTGACTCTGTCTTTTCTTCCTCGATGACTCCTTGTCTAACAAATTTTCTAGCTCTGGAGTCTTCTCTTTGATTATGGACTTCTTCTTGTGAGTACATACTTGGTTATAGCACTTGTCCTAGGGGAACCTATTACCTGTGTATCCACTACACTTGGTATTTTCTTATTCGTTTATTTTTCCTCCCACCTTGGGCATGGGTCTCTTCCTACCAGTTGGGTCCTCAGGTATGGATATCTCATTCTCTAGGTACACACCCTTCTCAGACTTTGGGTCTTATACGGAGGTATATACATGTGTCATGGATCCTCTGCAATGGGAAAAGTCATGGGTCTCACCATTTGGACCTCATGTGACACGTACCTCTCCATGTATGTGCACTTGTTGGGGTAGACCAACCCTTTACACATTTCCCTATGGTCTGGTCTAGATTTCCAAGGTCTAACCTCAACTTCTTGGATTCTTTGAACCTATTCACTCCCGCTTGGAAGTGTTGAGCTGTGAAGGAAAAAGGGAGCTTGCACCATGGGCTCCATGTCTCATCTATTAGTTTGAATCTACCCAGGTAGAAATACTAGTACACAAGAAAACTCGGCCTCTCCTTGGTAGGCCTCCATTAGTTGTTTAGGAATCCTCCATTCCACCCCGAAACACATTCCTCAGGCATGTATACCATTTCTCCAAGTGCGCCTTGTGCACGGCCATCATAGTGTCATAGGAATACTTTTCAAATCTCTTTGTGGGTGAAGGGTCCTCAGCAAGGTACTCCCACATGAATTTTTTGAAGCATCGGTACTCCAATCTCTAAAAACACAATGGTTAGCAAGACATTACCAAAAAGGATTTTGTCACCTTCCTTTCGCATTGTTGACAATATCATCTCGTGATGAATGCAAACAAGTTGTAGATGGTGCCCTCGAAATTTTCCTACAAACATGTAACCATGCCTTGTTAACCTAGGTCCATCTCTCCTAGCCCATTTATCTTTGTTACAAGGTGTGTGGCCATCTTCATCACGGGTCCTTGATGTTTGTGATATCATAGTACCTCGACCCCTTTTTGTATGCATAGGTGGTGAAAGTCTCCTTAATTTCCTCTTTGTCACTTAAGTCATCCTCCAAACTATCTCCTTCATCAGATGAGGCCTATGAAATGTGAAATGAGTTGAGGGTAATGTGCATCTTGCACCCTGCAAAGTGGAAGTAGTCTTCATGCACGTGTGACATCAACCATTGGTAAAGGTGCTCAGGCTTCCGAAGTAGGGAAACTCAAAGAGTTGTAATAACCCTGACTTCTCCAACTTGACCTTTACGTCATCATCATAGATGGGAAAACCCTCTAGTGTCCTTTTATTTGTTGGGCACACTAACTCTAGTGCCATCTCCTTCTCGATTGTGCTGAATGATGATTGTAATCATTTATAGACATGCTTCTCAAATGGGACTCCCACTCCTTTCCCAACAATACTCCATCTGGGTACTACATTTCTACGTACCACTCTTCATTTATATGTGTGATAGTTTCTTGTTGCTTTCCCTTTCCCTTGCCCTTCTTAGGTGTGCCAACTGGTTTCTTGGGTGCCATTTCTTAGGTTCTCTTATCACTTCAATCACTTGTTGTTACTCTATTCTTCCACTCCCTCCAACCTTAGATCTCAAACTTGTGAAGAAAACCCCTTAAACATGTGCCCTAGTTCTTCAAACCCTAACTGGGATAGTTCCTTCACAAATGGTGCCTTCTCACTATTTCTCTTATGCCCATGAAATCCCTTCTCTCTGGTTTACAAATCCAAACTAGTGACTCACGCTCACACTTTTCAAATTTTTCTTCACATGGATCAGTTCTAGAAGCCTAGTTTGTAAAGATGCACAAGCACTTCTTTCTCCTTATACGCAAAGTGAATAATGAAATGCGAACCTTTATTTATAGTTTTTCCCACTTTTAAGCATTAAATGCTACTTCACCTACCACTATACTTTTAACATTTAAAGTGGATTTTTCAAACAAAGCCTCGACTTTTGCGCCTAACTTACACACCCAACCTTGCGTGGATAATCCCCAACCTTTAGCATGCGCGCTGACCAATCCATCTTGACAGGAGACTCTTACGCATGCATGTCCTATGCCAAAGGCACTTCTTTGTCATGATTTTTTCTCTTACCTACCTCATGTTGTTTATGCTGCTTCTTCCTTCTCTATACGTGGGATCTGAAAGTAGCCTTATCTTGACACCAACCATCCTTTTCCACCTTTTCTTTCATGCACCTCTTTCAATAGGGCCATTCAACCAAGGATTTTCAACTAGAATCCTCCTTGGCACTTTACCCATGCTTTCCTTCACATCTCTCCACCCCACACTTAAATGATGTGGACCCTCTGCGCATTCAAAACCCTAAAAAAGTAATAAGGTTACCGACACCCAAGGCACAAAACAAAACAACAACGTGAAAGGGAAATACAAGAAAGGAAATGCATAAAGGAAATTCTAAATTATCTGGCAAAACTACCTTATTTACAAAACACCAAGAAGCCTTATTTATAGTAGGGCTTCAGCCTACTCCCATTGAAGTGTCAGGAAATTTCATTCCATCCAGTGCTTGTAACTGGCACACACCCAAATCAAGGATGTACGAGATTGTGTAGGGACCCAACCAATGGACTTTCAACTTCCTAGGATGGCACAAAAACTTAGAATCATACAAGTAAGACCATCTACCCAACCTCAAATTTCTTATTTCTAATGTGGTGATCATGCCATGCTTTTTCTTTTCTTTTTCTATTGTTTGGCTCCACCTGGTGAGTGATCATCTTTCATCTAGCTTCATCAATTCCTCAATTCTCTCTTCAGTGCTTGCTCATCAGCCAGCCCTCCTACATGCGTTATTCATAGAGAAGGTATCATGAACTCAACTGATAGAACAAATTTTGTGCCAAACACCAATTGAAATGGTGTGGCTTTGTTCATCCTTTTATAAGTTGTCCTATAAGCCCATAATATGGATGATACCTTGTCATCCCAATCTTGTCTTTTGACATCACAAATTTTTGTTAGGGTATGACTCAGTATTTTGTTAAATGCTTCTATGGTTCCATTTCTTGTGGGTGATAAGGTGTAGTCTTGTGATGAGCCACCATGAACTCTGCTAATCAGAATCCTCATGGTCTCATTCAAGAAATGTGTACCCCTATCGTTGGTTAAACTTAAAGGGCATCCATACCTTGTGATAATGTTTTCCCACAAAAATTGTTGTTGTAGCTGTTGTGCAGTCTTTAGTTGGGGCTGCCTCTGCCCACCTTGTCAAATAGTTTGTGTAAGTGATTATGTAGTGTGATCCAATCCTACACGCATTGCTTGGTGTAATAGGGCCTACAAAGTCTATTGCCCATTTCTCAAAAGGTTCAGTGCTAGGGATAGGGTGCAAAGGCATTTCATCTCTTCTTCTGGCTTGCCAATGCATTGATAGTGGTCACATGCTTTACAATAGTCCTTGCAATCCTTATATAAAGTTTCCCACCACAAGCCTACCATTAATATTTTACATTTGGTGGCATTACCCAAATAATGTTTACACTTCACTTCCTCCTTGAGCTTCCTCTATGATGGTGAGGCACTCATGCTCTAGCATACACCTACGTAAAACTTCATCATGCCCTAATTTATATAAGTTCCCACTGATCAACATGTAGGGCGCGCATGTATGGCTAGTTTCTTCTTCTCTAATGTCTTCATCCTTTCGGTGCCACACCTTCTTTTAGAAATACTACAATCTCCTCCAAAATCCAAGGTGCACGTGCCTCAACCTAAACAATTACATGTCATCGGCATTGTCTCTTCAATGCTCTGTGTGTCCTCCCCTAAATCAATCCTTGACAAATGATCAAGGTCCATAGTTACTTTTCCGGCTTCACAACTACCGTGAACTCAAATTCTTGAAATAACAACACCCACCAAGCATATGTGCCCTTGTAGAATGGGCTTGTTCACCAAGTAATTTAATGCCATGTGGTCGGTGTAAAACACAAAGGGAGTTGCCAACAGATACTGTCTAAACTTGTGAAGCACGTAGATCATTGACAATGCTTGTGCTTCGGTCGTAGTATAATTCTGCTCTGCTGGTGTCAACTTCCTACTTGCAAAGCATAGGGGATGATCAACAATTCCCTCACTAGGTTGTGCAAGAACTGCCCTAATGGTCATTCGGAGGCATCTACATGAACATGGAAGGGCTTATCCCAAGAGGGAAAACATAATATAGGTGTAGTGACAAGCCTATCCTTCAATGTATCAAACACCTTCTGTTGTGCCTTTCCCCAATGGAAGGAACTTTTATGTCTGAGAAATTCTTCTAAAGGCATGGTGATCTTGGCATACCCCTTGATGAACTTCGATAGTAGCCCACATGTCTAAGAAACCCATGCACTGCACTTTGGCTAGTAGGCTCCCCCAATCCCACAATCACTACAAAGGATCTACTAGTAAGCCCTCCTTACATATGATATGCCCCAATAACATTCCAAAGGGGTATAAAGAACACACTTTTAATGTTGAGGGATATCCTCAACTGCCGACACCTCTCAAACATCAGCCTCAAATTATCACAATGGTCTTTACTAGCCCATACACCATCCAATCATCCAGATAGACCTGAAGAAATTTGTGGATGAAGTCTGGAATACCTATACCACTATGCGTGAGAAAAAAGAGGCACATTCTTCAACCCAAAGGGCATGACCGTGTATATACAAAACTTCCCCATTCAGTGGTGAAATTTGTCTTCTCCTAGTCTTCCTTTGCAATCTGGACTTGGTGGTACCCCAAAAATCCATCCAGTAAAGGAATAGATTTCGTGCCCAGTGACTCCCTCCAAAATTTCTTCAATGAAGGGGGTTGGAAAAGGATCGATGAAAAACTATGTTCAACTCCCTATAATCCACATAGATCCTAATCCACCCATCCTTCTTGATGTTGATTACCATTAGACTTATCCATTCTGATTCTTCAACAGATTTAATGATCCCAGATGTTATCATTTTGTCTATCTCCTCCTTTACCTTCACACAAATTGGGATTCATTTGGTAGGGTCTCTTCCTAACCGGAACACACCATCCTTTAGACTTTATCCTCATTTCCCCCAAGGAATGGTGGATGCCTTTGAGCTCATGGTACCCACGTGGAAATAAATCTTCAAATTCACACAAAAGATCAATGATCTTAGAGACTTCCTTCTCCGACTAGTAATCTCCAATGATAGCTTCCTTAGGTTCTTCTCCTGAAGATGATGTTAACCATTTTTAGTTTTAAAGGTTCATGGTAGGCACGCATGCGCGTGAGTATCAACACTATCCACTACCTCACGCATCCCTACAAAATGGTTAACATCCAAACTTTTGCTTCCTCCCCATCAATCACATAAACAAGCTTTCCTTTCTCCTTTTTCACACATGTGCATGCAAACTGATCCTCCTCTATTTCCTCTTCTTCAAAGTGCTCCCCCAAACCTGGTTCACCAAGCAAGTCCAGTAGCCTATCTTTTGCCATGGCACTATCCCCCATGGTAAGGCACTTGACAACCTGTAATGCCTTATCAACTGATGGCTTGGTACTTTGATACTCAAATGTTTGAACTAGGTCAGCCACTAGTTCTTGCCAATTCCTTTGGTGGCATGTGTCTCAGAATGTATGTACCATGCATGCGCATAACCCTATAGTGTAGAATATAGTTTGTGCACCCAAAGGGATGGTGGAAAAGCTTCCATGCCTTCCCTCTCCAGGTCCTTTCATAGGATTAGATGTGGAAAGAGGTGGGCTCCTTACCATGGTATTCCTTGATGGTGGTGGGTGCATTGCTTCTAGAGAAATGAACACATAGAAGGTAATTCTCACTTCACGCCATTCTAATAGATTATCCGATGTGTCACCCACCAGTGTGCAGTAGTTCCTAGTAGGATGTAACTTAACATCCCTCTTCTTTCATTTTCTTCCTTCCACTGAGCTTCCATTCTCTGCAAAAAGACCTCAGGGGAGGCCCCTCCTGAGTACTTAGGTAGCTCTTTTCCTCCTAGGTGCCTAACTATGCATGCCTTTGTCACCTTTGTCACCGATCCTCTTAAATGTCATTTGATCAATTCATAGGTCCCATGTGCCCAATTATCACATGCTAGACTAGTGGTGTCACTTACTGACTGAGCATCTTCAAACTAGATAACTTCGTTAGTAGGATGGATTATCTCTGGATCCCTGATTGAGTGCACATATATTCTATCCAGGACCTCTTCTCCCAAAGGTTTAGTATAGGGTGTTGACTTCCCATTAGCTAGGGGTATGATGACTCGCTCCTCCTCATTTTCAAAGCTGATGTACCCTTTGTTGAACCAAAGATCCGCATTGTTCTTGTAACACCATGGGCCCAAGTAGTGCTGGGAAATTTTGCCTCGGTGAGCACTAAGACTTTGAAGTCCCCAGTAAACTTAGCTCCCTGAATGGTGATAGCCACATCCTTTAAGACACCAATGGGCATTGCCTTTGTTTTTTTTTCCATATACAACACATTCAAAGATGGTTGTAATGTAGGCCTTCCCATCTGATGCCATGCATCAATGTGAGAACATTGACCTTGTGCACTTATGTCAATGAGGATATTACTTAGTAGCCATCCATCCACTATTGCATTTAACATGATCTCCCTATCATAGTCAAGGTTATGAGGGGGAAGGTTTGCATGTAGGACCTGCCTCTCATGCTCTTCTTCTCAGCGTGTGGTACCTTCTCCCTCAACCATGCTCCTAGTAAGGGAATAACATTCTCTTGCCTTAGCATTTTACATACTTCCCTGACCTCATCCAGGTCATCTCTTGGTGCCTTGACCTTCCTCCTTTGCTCTTCCCTCCTGGACTACTCCTTTAGACACTGGATTTCTCCTTGTAAACTTGAATGACATCCATGGTATCTTGATATACCTCCTTTTGATGAGTAGGATCTGGGTACTTTCCATGCACCACTTCTTCTCTTGAAACTAGAGTCCTCTGCCTTGGTATTTCCTTTGCACATGTGGCCTCTACTCTTGTTGTTACTAAAACAAGTTCTAATCCTACATCATGTGTTACCCATGACATCCATTGTGTGTTTGTATTCTTAATGCTTACCATTGTAGTGCCCTTGTCTTTCCATTTTTGTTGATTCATGTGCTCAAATAACTTAGGAATCCTCATACTTGTGTTTCTTCCCACACCATGAGCACTACAATAGGTCTAGGCACTCTCATTTGTAATGCTCTATAGACCCACAATTAAAACAAGTTCCACATGGGAACTCACTTCTTCCTCCATGGTTACCATGACCATGAAATCATTTGTGAAATCCCTTCCACATGCACCTCCATCGTGCACTCCTCATAATGGTGATCATCACCTTTAGAACTATTGGTAATGTTGGTCTAGCACACCCCATGATCAATGGCCTCATGGATTTGATCAATAAGCCTACAATCCTTAGTATCATGGGTTGTAGAGGTGTAGATCTTATAGTAGCAAGACACATTCTTTTGAATTGTGTGTTGTAACAAGGGGCATCTACTTGCATCATGGTCCCCATGAAAAATCTCACAGTCTACTATCACGGCACATACTATCCTCTAGGGAAACTATCCTTGACATGCCCCTCTACCTCACAATCTATACACCATAAACCACTACGAGTCTCATGGGCTGAGTTCAGATAAATTTTTCAGTTGCTTAGCCATAACAACAATCTAAGCCTCAAAAAATGGGCTAATACCAGTGTCAACACTACCAACAACCTCGGTACGCAGAGTAGCTTCTAGCGCCTCATGCGGTTCTGTGAAATTTTTATGAGATAAGGCCCTTCTAAAAGGTGTGATCAACCCCCTAACAAACCATTGAGCATGTTGTGAAGGGTGAATTTCATATGATAATTTAGATAAGAGAGTTTTAAAGTGTGCATCATACTCCCACACACTCTCTGCCATTCCCTGTTGAATCTCCTTCAGGGCATTGATGCTCTTGTTTAAACTCAGGGATGTGGAATTCTACTAAGAAGGTGTTCTTTAAAGTAGTATAATCCACTACTATTTGATGAGGGTCATATTTCCTATACTAGATATATGTGTGCCCCGCAACGTAGTGTAAATTGACTATCCTTCACTTGAGGTTGTGATCCCCTTTGTGCACCATAGCAGCTCACACTTGTGAACATTTTCTGTAGCATCTTCAATACCTCTGTAATCTAGAAAATGTAAAGACATCTCAAAGAAGACTTGAGGGGGTGGTTGGGGCCCTTGTCCTCCTGAGCTAGAGCCTTGGTTCCCTTTAGTGTTTCCTCCACCGCCGGATCCACCAAGTTATGTGCCTTTTGAGCCACTAGATCCACCAGAACCACTAGGTCCACCAAGTCATGTTCCTCCTGACCCACCAGATCCACCAGAACCACCAAGTCTTGTAGTAGTTATGCCAAGTGTCCCCAAGGTTCCACTGAACTGTGCGTTAACGGTAGTCTGTGATAATGCCCCACTACCACTATTGTACCCCATGCCACTCCTAGACATGAGACCGAAGGCTTGTATACTTTCTCCTTGTCCAAAGACTCCTCGAATATTGGAATATGTGTAGCCATAGAAGTGGGAACTAAAAAATTATATCTCCTAGGCATATATCTGTCACTTCCATTGATACCAACTAGGTCAATGATACTCCTTCCTTGATCTAGAAAACCAAGTGCTAGGGTTTGGTCACTAGGTGGGTTCAGATATGTGCCAATGACTCTTCTCTCTCCATGTGATGAACTCTCATCAGAAGTTGAAGGGTCTCTCTTACACACTTGCCAAGATGGGGTAGCACAAACTACTTAGGTTCCACATCCTCCACATGAACCTCAAATCCTTCCATAATGTCTGCCTCCATAGATCCATCACACTTGTAGCCTCACATCATCTAGCAATCTCCCTTTCACGTGCTTCACTATACTTGAGCTGTCTCTCCTCCCTTTCTTTCTCTCGTCGTAATATCTACCATCTTCCTCCACCCTAGCTTCCTTGCCCAATGCTCATAATGGTTTATCTAGCCATTGGAAATGCCTCTAAACTCAAAGTAACAATCAAGATCTTCATTGCTAGAGGGATAGCATGCAGAAATGATCCTCTGGGCTCCCACAGAAATTCAAACTCAGCAACTTCAGACAAGAATATGTGGAAATAACATACTCCAGAGTGTAGCTAGCCAACACACCCTTCCACCAATGATCCACAACACGAGTCCATGTTAGATCTGCATCCTATAGCCTCTAGTATTCTTCTTGGGTCCATGCGTGATCTATAATAATAGCTTGATCTAGATGCATATGTTGAGATCCATTCATATAATTCTACTGGGAAGTAACAAAAAATGTTTCATATAAATCATGGTAGAGGTTCTCTTCTACCCACCTATGTGCATTAAATTCAGGTCTAGTGTTGAATCTTTGAGAAAATTCATCCTTCATGCTCTTGAACCATGATTCAACACTTTCCAGAGTTAAACATTTTGTCATTACTCATTACCAGATCATGATGTATGCCATTTCCCACTACAACTTCAAAAAGAGGTCCGGAAATGGAACCAAGATGTAGTCATTTTTACCCCCATCACAAAGGAAATAAATCCCATGCGCATCATCCTATCACCCAATGGGTGGGAATTGGGTGCTCACCGAGGCACACGCTGAACCGAGTCTCTCTTTTATGTGATTTTAATGGGAAACATCATCTATGATTTGAGTGTAAGATATTTTGAAAGGAAATAAGACATACAAGCACCATAGAGCTCAGAACGGCTTCTAGATCCTTGTAGTTATTCCAGACATAAAGTACTTTAACAGATTAAATAACTTACACCAATACAGAAAGGAAATCATACAAGCATTCATACTAGTTCATAAACATAAATGAGAAAGAACTATGAAGAAGGATGTATGTATCAGAACCATTAATGCTCATATTCATATCAATTGGTAACCTTATTACATTCATTAGGCCATTATAGAATGTCACAGAAAGGCAGACCATAGTCATGCATTATAATTGGACTTATATAACTAGGCCCTCAAAAGAAAATTTATAATTCCCAACCCCTGATACATTCTTTCCTACCCTTATTTTCCCAAACTAGCAGAGTCCTTGCAGTATTTATGTAGAGCTCTACCCTTTCTCTATATGTTCAAGTCTGTCTTTTACTTCTGCAAGCACTTGTATATATAGCCTCTTTGATCTACCAACTCATTCTCCTGTGGCCTCAGATCCATGTCGTAAAGTGTCTGAATGTGGTCCTCCATGAGCACATGCTCCTCTAGGCCTGAGCTCACCACTTCATGCCATGATGTCCTTCTAGAAGCCTCTACCATAGGGTATATTCCTTCCTAGGCCAACATGTCACCAGGATGACACCTTATCCACTCCATGCATGCACATTTGAGTCATGTTTTCCTTGTATCCTACCCAAAATTCCTAATATGGCTAAGTACTAGAACCTTGGATTTGTGCGTATGCATGCCATTGGTTTCCTTAAACCCTTTCCTACATGCCTTTCTTCAACTAGACCTTACACACTTACATGCCCTTTTGTACTTAGCCAATATTTCAAGGGCCCAAGGTCATATACTACTTTACGAGGCTATGTTGATTTAGATATGGTGGAGATTTAGATGGCGGTGGAGAAGCACCATTGGATATGTATTCACAACATGTGGGATAATAGTTATCTAGATTTCAAGATTGTAGAAGGTTTTGGCCTTGTCTACTATAGAGGCCAAGTATGTTACTACTACGAGAGGCTAACAAAGAGATGATATGGATGAGAATGTTCATGGAAGAGTTGGGAAAGGAGCAAGAGGATTACAAATTGTACAGTGATATTCAAAGTGTAATTCATTTGGAAAATAACTCAGCGTTTCATTCAAGAATAAAACACATTCATTTGAGATATCACTTTAGACAACAAGTGTTGGAGGATGGGAAAATTAAGTTAGTGAAAAATCATATGAATGAGAACCTTTCAAATATGGTAACAAATCATTTACAAAGGATAAGTTGTAGCTACACTCTACTTCTGTTGGTATTTTGGTCCGAGACTTGAAGAGGAAGAAACAAAGCCAGGAGAGGAACCAAGGATAGAGATGGGCAAGATAGTGCAGCAATTTATATGCAAGTGGGAAATTGTTGAGATTGTGGAGCTGAATTACTTCATAAAGGAGCTTATTTACAACTTGCAAGTTTACACAACCAACATCGATCGGTTTATTGACATCAATTACCTATCATACTAATCAAGTATTGGTTAGGACAAATTGGCATTGCTTAGGTAACTAGCATCGTTACTGTGGGTGATTGTTTATATTTAAGTCACGGGAATTAGATCTAATCTTTGTTATAAAGTTGATCTAATGGTTGTAAATGAATGGAAAAATTCCCTAAGTTTGTATAGGCTTATATAATAAATGAAAATAGGGTTAGAGGTTATATTGGGAGAATTGTAAGAAGGAATTCTTGGTGAGATCTTAGAGAAGATTATGAGAGGAAAATTATTGTACATCGTGTAAGGTGTGGAAGATTGCATATCTTCAATTGTACAACCTCTAGAATAATATATTGGTTGTTTCTTGGTAGACATAGCCCACACTTGGGTGAACCGCATTATATCTTATGTACTTTATCTTGTAGGTTATTTCTATGTTTATTGCATGTATGATTTAATCAGATATATATCTATATAATTGGTTATGTCTAACCCCAACATGACTATTTGTGATCGTATCCAACTAATTTTGGATAAGGTGAGAGTTGATATGATAGATGATGACTAGGAGCATATTGAGGCCAATTGATATAGTGGTATGAGGTATTAAAGATGGATCCATAAATGTTGGATTTTTTGGTGGTTTCATCGGGTGCGGTGGAATTATTCCACCTATACTTTTTTAAGGCCTACAAGAGATATGAACATCACCTTGAGGATGTTCATCACATCATGTGATTACCCATCCATGTAGAGGGTATTTATATCATTAGTGATGTTGAGAGAGGAGATGTGATGCAGAGGTTATATGGTGATGGGGCACATGATGTGAGATATGTATCAGGGGCATTTGAGTACGTAAATGTATGAGCTTAGGAGAGAGGGTTACACATGGATGACCATGATGATGATGACTATCTCATGTTTTGATCTTCTAGATTCGGGGGTGGCAGATTTCCTTAGATGATGATAGGAGTAGTTGCTTATATGATGGAGTATCGCACAATATTTGCATGGGGGCCTACTTTATTGGCATAGACATTTAGATATTTTGGGCCTAGAAGGCCTACAAGCATTATAGAATTGATGTCTAATTTTTACTATAGTGTTGGGCATATGAGAATATATCTATTGCTTGGCCATTGGGATTTTCATGGGGTATCAGTGAGAGACATCCTAGTTTTATGAGATGGAGACAAGATATGGGCGGTGTAAGTAAGGAAGAAAAAGAGGGATGAATATTATAGAGATTTGGTAGCAGGACTACATGTAGGGGATGTGATGTGGAGATTGTACTTAGATTTCCATGTTTTTCCCAAGTACCAGAGTTTATAGGCTTACAATAGGATATATAGTTTTAGGTCAGGAAGAGATGGAGAGGATGAGCTTATGTTTTTTTTTTGGGTGAGGAGGTAGTTCATACTAATACAAGATGTGCCTAAGGATCCTGTGTAGTATATATAGGAGGACAGAGATACTGAGACTCTAAGGGTTGTTATGGTTATACCCATGATCATTGGTGAGAAGAAAGGGGATATGGGCCCTAATGAAAATGGTGATATTGTTCTTATTGATGATGCGAGAGTCACTCTAGAGTATACAACATGGTGGATGTGAGACCCGAGAGATTTTGATAGGACTCGAGTCAGATAGTGGGTGAGGTATTTTTTTTCTTGAGTGGAGGGAGGATCACGGTGCTCTGGATGCTATTCAAGTTTCTAATGATGATTATGATAGTTATGAGGAGGAGGAGGATGGTGATTTGGTGGTGACTATGCAGTGGTGATGACTGAAAAGGTCATAGTGGAGGGAGAGAGAGATACATTATGCAAAGAGAGAGGAGATTTTTAGGCTTAGGGATGCTCTGATTGTAGAGAGAGATAGGGTAGTGATTGAGAAAGATGGCACTATAGAAGAGTGAGAGGGTCTCAAAGTATAGCTGGGTCAAGAAGTTGCATATCGGGACCGATACATGAGAAAAGAGAAAGATTAAGGAAGGCCTTGGGGATTACAAGGTCTTCTATTTCTAGTGCAAATTCGTCAGCGATGGCCCAGGCTAGCGGACAGAGGGTACAAGCTAGTGGGTAGAGACCAGAGGGTAGTGGGTAGAGGAGAGAACCTAGGGCACTAGGGATGATTTCTATCACCCATTATCAGAAACTACATGTAGATTTATAGTATTATGTCAATATGGTGACTCATGACTATCAAGATGCTACATGTTATGCTGATCAATTGTCTATGAAGGTGGTATGTCTTAGTGTTAGTCCAAGGAGTGTTTTTCACCCACCAAGGAGATCAAAGAAAGGATTTGGTAGCATGGCAGAGCCGGTGGTGATACTAGAGATGTTGGTGATGTAGGTGTCGCGAAGAGAGTGAAGTGTTATGCATGTTAATGATTTCCTTGGATTTTTGTAGGTTACTTCAATCATGATACATATTGATGATCAATTTGATGTACGGCTCATGGAAGCCTTGATTTATATGACATTGATGTATTTGTTTTGATGTATAGATCTTGGAAGCCTTGATTTGTATGACATTGATGATGATGTATGATTTTTGATATTGGACTTGATTTATATATGATGATGATGATGAGGTTTATGGCCTATTTTCTTTTATTTATATGTTTTTATGGTTTAATGTATGTTTTTAATTTAAATATGTTAGTTTTAGATGAATTTGTATTATATGTGATGTCAAGAAATATGATTTGTACATATGTTTGATAAAATGTGGTTGAATGTTTAATTAATCAAATGACTTAAAATGTGATCTTAAAATGGATTGTATCAAAAATGTGACCAAGTAAAATAGGGTAAAAATGAAATGATTTCCCTATTATGGATTTGGTATATACATGATGGGTTTTGATAGTGTGAAAACACTTGCACTTGTAGCCTTAATAAATGTTAAATAAGATTATCAATAGGTAATTACACAAATTCTTAATAAGATGTGGGATTAGATGAATGTACCTTCCTAGGACATGAAAGGGGTTTTTTATATGTAAGTTAATGCGAGGAAAAGGGTTCTCCTTTTCAACGGGTTCATAGAGAAATGCCCTAGCTTTACATATTTGATTTTGAAGAAAACTAATCAATGTGGGAAGCTCTCTTCGATGCTTTTGATATTGATGTATTTTGAAGGTTGATCAATGTGGGAAGCCCTATTTACATAGTTATGGTTCGTTTTTATTTCAAATATTTTAACAAATGATTCAATTTTTAGTGTCGTTCTCAAACCAGGATTTGTCCTAGGATGTATGACATGAATTTGGATGCAAAATAGTTGTTGTGTTGATTCTCTCTCGGGTGGTTTCAGTTGTGATTGTTATCTTATGTATATTATATGCTACAAAAAGTAAATATAACTATATGTTATTGAAATAGAAGATAGAATTCAGAAGTACACCTATTCTACTAAAACAATGTTGTTGTAATAAAAATGCTTTCAAAGGAAGTTACTTAACTAAATTAAAATTCACACACGAATTAAAATAATGCAAATGAAAGTTACTAAAGCAAGGAAATAGAATATTGCATTCAAACAACCATTCAAATAAAAGTATTAGAACTGAAACTTATCATAAATAATGATCATGCATGAAATATCAACCCTCTAATATCCTCGGGTGAGTGGACCCTTACTCTCCTTCGAGATTGAGATAATTAAATACCAATGATTACTCAAAACAACATATAGATTATATTGATTTGAGTAAGTTCAGAACATGTTTTATCATAAAATTGTAATAACTACTAACTGGTATATAATTGTACTGAAGTATATCAACTAAAAACTATGAAACAGTTTCAAAAAGGTGTCTTTATAGACATAATTAGTTAAAGATCATGCCACAATGATAGGCCAAGGATTCAAATAAAAACAACCTAATTAAAGCTCAATAGACACTATAATATAGCTAAAAGGGCCTCTTTTTGTAGGATGCTATTAGGAAAATCCTCTAGAATGACATGGTGGAGAGAGACTCGGTCTTCTTGACTATTACTTCCACATAATTAGAAAATGATGTGCTTTATCAACCTACACAGTCATCACATTACTCATAAAAGTAGTTAGTGGGAAATTCTATGGTCATTAGTTCACATGAGACAAGAACAAGAGAAATGCATCAATCTTACTAAGAATATAACTATCTAGAACATCCCCATACATTAATTAACATAATTAGGAGAAAATCAATAGTCATATGGATGATATAATAAGTCAATTTATGCACTCATCATCTCCCCTGCACTTTACCTTTTGCATGTCCTCATGTAAAATCATCTTTTCTTTCCCTTTGTCCAAGTTATTGTGCCATATCATACTCCTTGAATTGGTCTGTGTATTTATTCCTTGTCCCTTTACACCCCTAAGTTTCCAAGATAACATCCACCCATGCTTGGAAACTTTCATGAGATTGGGAAGCGTTATTCTACCAAGTAGTCATGGGACTAAGAACAAGGGAGGTATCACCTACATGCCAACCCACTCATTAGTGTATTCTTTTGCACACTTCTCTGCTAACTTATTAATGATTACAACAACTACATATCCCCTCCTCATACTCCAACTAAGGTTTTGTGGAGAGATCACTTCCCTTCTCTTCAATGGTAAGCTCAAAGTATCCCATCATTTTTGCAAGCCTTCGAGCTTCACCAAAATTCTGCTGACAATAAATCTCAAAATCATGAACACATTTGGCTAAAATCTCTAAAGTATTATTTCCAATGCTAACCTGATAATACAGAGACCTGAAATCCTTTTTCATTGAAACATCATTGTGGTGGGTAGGCCTGATATAGAAACCAATGGTTCGGGTTGTTTGATTAAAAGTTCTATTTTCTCACCCCATACAATCTAGTTCCTAATCAATGATTAAAAATACTTTAATTGAAATTCCCCCATAGACAAATTAATAAAGAAGTCAGGGACATTGGTAACCAACATGTTATGAAGGTAAAATTCACATAGCAAATTTTGAATTTATGGAGTACTCTTTTGATAAATTTATTAAAATGTTTTTCCATCAGGATCCTCATGGAGCTCTCTACAACACATCCTTTATAATTTCCATGCATAGAACTATTCTTGAAGAAATAGACTATAAATAGAAGAAGGTTTCCTACAAGCTAGAGGACAAATAGACTCCACAATTGGTTCCAATTTATTTTTAGCACTAGATTCTTACTCAACCTATTCCTTTATTTTCTTATTTTCTTGGACCAATTTCTTATTCTTAAGAGATAGTTGGTCACAATGAGTAGACAAATCATTCCATGCTTATAATCCAATATTAGTTTGTGTTTTCAAACTATCAAATTCTACTTTCAAGATGGTTATTTTTGTAACTTTCTCAACAGTACGTTAAACAAATTCATTTTTCAAAGACAACTAAGTATCTTCCATACCTTTTAATTTATTCTTCAGAGTGGAAATTTCATCTTGATATTGCTTCAAGACTACATCTTCATGTGATTTCCAGTGACCAACCTTTTTTGCAGCAGTACCAACCTCCATTATATTAGTTTCTAAAGCTCTAGTTTGTGTTTCTAGCTTTACAAATATTTCTAGAGCTACAAACACGCTTCTTCAGGAACCAATTTCGGCATATCGGTGTCAGGAACTATTCTTTAGGAATGGTTGTAGTGAATTCATCATACATCAATTATTCACTAGGAGTGGAGGAAGTTCTAGTGTCATCAATCTCTTCTAAAATGGGGCCGAACCTCATTAAATAATACAGATGAGAAACTTCAAGTATCCTTGAGGTACAAGACCTTCTTGGACTTAATTTCATAGCAAAAAGGGATGACATGGTAGATTTTTTGTTAGAAATTTTAAGCATAGAGGGTTTGTCATCCTTACTTGTAGATTCTTCCATAGCCTCATTTTATGGTCGAGGGGTTGACTCAAGCTTAGGCCAAATATTGGGAGATCGTTCATTCTTTATTTTATTTTATTTTGAACTCTCCCCTACACTCATTTTTTCTATATTCCTCTTAGGCCTATAAAAATCTTGATGTGCACATATTAACTGGATAAGGCTTGGATGATTTAAGGCATATCTACCCCTCCATTCTTGTATTTTTGACCCATTTTTATGACATCATCTATGAGATATTCTGAAATATTGACCTTTATCTCAGGGTTTTTTTGAATCTTCTTCAAATGAGTAATAATTTTCAATGTGTCACCCTCAACACCGATGGCTGGCCATCACAGATAAAATATTTTTTAACCCATGTAGCTACTTCCTTCCAATGACTAGGAAATGTCTACCACTTAATACCTTTTTGAGTACCATAGGAAGTAAGGATTATTTCGTAAGAGCTTCCCCTTCATCATGAAACAATGGTATTAAATCCTAAAGAGGGTAATTAGTTACAACTTTGAGCCCAAAATTTAGGAGGCCACATATGGTAGCAGAAATGTGGTTGTTTATCTCAATTCTCTTGCCTTTTCTCTGAGATCAGGTGGCCTCAAAATTTATGAGGAATTCATCAACTAAATCTGCGTCAAAACCATTGAATTCTTAGATAAAGACAAACTAACCTGAGTCATAGAATACTTTCCATATGATAGCATTTCACAGAAGAGGCTCTAGAGACTCTAGTTCGACTTCTTTTTCGCCTCATAGCTTAAATAAGTCTGGATGGAATTATAGCAAAACAAAGAAGGTTTATGTGAAGAAAACAAAGAAATTTCATGAAATAATAACAATGGAATTTTTAAATATATTTTGAGCTCCAAATAGTATTGAGTTGGCACAAAAATAGTGGAAAAAATAGTGACAATACTTAATTGGGATGGAAGGGTTAAATTCTTTGCATGGCTCCCATCCAATCATCATGAATGTGTATGCCACCTGTCCTTCTTATAATAATGTGACACATGTCATTTAATTTCCCACTAATACTCATTATCCCCCTTCACGTCATGAGATTTGATTTGACATCTAAAATGAATGCATTGGAAATGGGACTATGATTTTTTCATTTTTAAATAAATGCAATGGGGGGTTCTAAAGAGTTAATATCCATAGCAAGGGATGAATACATGTCACCTTACTAGCTCATCTCTCTTCTGACCATTGGCACTTCATGTCCTACATTCAAGAATAATTGTGATTAATGCACATTTTAATAATTTATATCTGTAACCTTTATTGAAAGCATGAAATAAAAAAAGACAAACTATGATCTAGGGGAAAGATGATCAAAACTATAATGTTCTTCCTGTATTTGAATTCAAAACAAACTATTCTGGTGTAAAGAGTTGCATTCTTCCACTTTGAATAATTTTTTTCATAACAATATGTCTTTAGTGAAAGTATCCTTATCCTAGGGTGGTTGATATATTCTCATTCGGTGACCATTCACTAGCAAGGTTATTTTGTCACCATCGATAGGTAACTTGATCTCTTAGATCCATTAAGAAAAACTTTTTCAATTTGATAGGGTCCCAATCACCTTGTCCTCAACTTTCCTTTAGATTGATGATATTTTGAGTCTAGTAAGACCCATTATCCTTCATTGAACTTCCTATTTTTGATATGAACATCATGCCAATATTTTCTCTAATGTTGAATAATTTCAATTTTTTGTTCCTCCATTCGCATCTCATCAAGTTCATTTAGTTGCATCACTCTCTCACATTGAGCTTCATCCAGGTCAATTCCAATATTTTGTGTTGTTATATGGGTTTGCAACTCAAATTACATAGGAATTAGTGGATTTTTATCGTATCCAAATTCATATGGGGAAAAATTAGTGGTGGTTTTTTAGGTGATGTTATATGCCAAAACTACCTCAGAAACCTTGGCACATAATTCTTCCTATCTGCATCGACAACTTTGGTTAAAATTTTCTAGGATCTATGTTTATTACTTACACCTACCCATTGCATTGGGGGTCATAGGTGGTTATTTTATATGCTTGATTTGGTAGATCTTCAGGAAGGCCTCAATCATGTTAGACATGAATTGAGGGACTTGATCAAATATAATGGCTCTGGGAGCCCCAAACCTGAGCATGATCCATTCATATAAGAATTCAAATACATCCTCCTTATTGGTAGATGCCAATTCTTGAACCTCGATGATTTTGTAACATAATCAGTGCACACCAATAGTACTCCTTTCCATAGGATGGGGGATCAAAAGTTCCAATGAAATCAATTCCCCACTTCTCAAATGGCCCTAAGACTAGCTGAGGATTGAGGGGAATTTCTGTAGACAACGTAGGCTTCCCCATGTGCTGACATGCATCACATTTCCATACATAATTCTTGATATATTTGTGGAGAGAGGGCCAATAGTATCCATCTCCAAGGACCTTATGAATTGTCCTCTTGATTGAGTAATGTCCTCCTCCAATCTCATCATGACAAGCCCATAATATATCATACACCTCATCCTCTCAAACACACATGCAAAGAACCATGTTAGGAAAACATATAAATAGAATTACATCACACCACTTGTATGAATCATTGTTTTTGACTAATCTTCTACGTTATTTATTAGTAAAGTAAGCTAGAAAATTCCCTGTAGTGAGGTAGTTATCAAGATCAACAAACCATGGAAGATGTGTTGAGACTGCAAATAAGTGTTCATCTTGAAATTGATCTTGGAATACTTCCTCTTCACCTAAAACATTCAATCGGTAAGAAATTCAAGAATAACATTGGCCTTTCCAGGATTATCAATAATATTCAAGTTAAATTCTTACAAAAGAAGTAACCACAAAATACCTACTACCGGTTTATTCATCAAATATCTTATGGTCAAATGACCAAGTATACATAAAGATTTTATACCTAGTAATGTAGTGTATGAATTTATCGAGAGAGTAAATAACAACTAGAAATTCCTTTTTTTCGTAGTGTTTTTGTTCTTCTCTATGGCGATCATGTATTTGTTGATAAAATAGATGGCATACATTTAGTCTTCCCCATCCTTTTTTCCAAGAACAAATCTAATTATTGTGTTAGAATAATTAGTGTGAATATGAAAAGGCCTCCCCCAATTGGTTCCTTTCATAATTGGGGCAATGGTTAATTTCTTCTTGATAATTTCAAAAGTTTTTTGACATTGAGGAGTCCATTCAAGAACACAATCCTCAAGCAAACACTTGAAAAAATTGGTGCAACTATTTTACTAAAATCTTGGATAAATCATTTGTAATAGCCTACATGTCCAAGGAAACTTTTGATATTAGTTTAATTTTCTAGTCTAGGCAATTTATTAATGATTTATATCTTCTTGGGATCAACTTGGATTCCCTTCACGGAAATATGATGACCTAAGACATTTACATGATCAACCATTATCAAATATTTATCATGACTCAAGGAAAGCTGGTGTTTCTCACATTTGGTTAAAAAAATTCAATATTATTAAAATATTCTTCAAAAGTAGACCCATTGATGGTAAAATCATCCATATAAACTTTGACACAGTCATTGGTGAGGTCTACAAATATAGCCAAAACTTATCATTGAAAGGTTGTAGGTGCATTAAAAATTCCAAATGCTAGAAATCTATATGAAAATTTATGCCAAGGACAAGTGAAGGTGGTCTTATCTTGATCAGTAGGTGGTATAGTGATTTGTTTGTATCCATTGAAACCATCCAAGAAAGAGAAGTATTTCTTTTCTGCTAGATTGTCCAAAACCTGGTCAATAAAGGGAAGGGGAAAGTAATATTCTTAGTGACTTTATTAATCTCCCTGTAATTGATATAGATCCTCCATTTACCATTTTTATTAGGAACTATAACTAACAGTGATACCCACTGACTATCAGATATTGGATAGACGAGTCTTACCATCAACAGTTTTTCTATTTCATTCTTGACAATGTCTCTAGGTGTTGGATTATTTCTTCATTGTGGTTGTCGATTGGTTTAACATCCTCGGTGTAAATATGGTGAGTGAAGATGCTTAGATGAATCCATTTCATGTCAATATAATCCTAAGAAAAATCTCTAGAATTATTCTCGTAGGATATCTACAACCCTATCCTCTTAGCTGTCCTCTAAGTTATTTCCAATGGTGAGTTCCTTTCCTACCTCAAAAGTTACTTGTTTAGTATCTCTCAGAATAGCAAGTTTTGTGTCAGCAATCAAAGAGTTCAAGGGACAAGCATGAGGTTGTAGCATGTGAATAATAGTCATGTTTTCAAGGGATACAACCTTAGCTAGAGGGAAATGGAAGTCTATGCATGTATTTTCCTCATGGTAATCATAAATATATTCACAATTTTCAATGGAAATGTCACTTACCAAAGTGTGATGTTATCCATTGAGTTCAAAATATCTATTTCCATAGCCATAGTTTGGATTTTCTTAGCTACGTTTTGGTTTCCATAGCCACAATATCATCTCTATCAGACATTGAGTATGGATCCATAATTTCTCCAAGATTATTTTTCACTGGAATGGTGGCCAGATAAGAAGAACTCATGTTATTAGTGTTTGAAAATTATACCCACACATGTTCACAATCATCCACATGAGGCTGGGCAGGAGGATAAAGGGAAATATTATTTTCTTTTTGCCAATTTGAAATGGTAATTTTTCCTTATTTATAGTCAATGTATGCAACAACAATAGCTAACCAAGGTCTTCCTAAGATGACTGGGTATCCTAAATTTTGAGATTTAGGCTATAAGACCATGAAATCTATAGGATACTCCCAAGATTCAATAGTGACCAAAACATCCTCAATTAATCCATCTGGTACAACAATAGATTGATCTGCCAATTAGAGTAAAATATTGGTTGGCTGCAATCCTGTCAAAGACAAAAAAATTAAATATATTTGTTGTTATGACATTAATGGCAGCAAAAAGATCCACCATAATTTTATATATTCATTGACCATTCACACAAATAGTAATAAGTAGACTCCCAGGATCCCCATATTTTGGTGAGAGAAGTTTTCTAGCTACAAGGTCAACCATATTGCCTTCTACTTTGACATTTTTAGGTATTTCATCTTCCTTCTTTGTGTCTTTATGCAATGGTTTATGATGGTCTGGTTCAATTCAAGAATGTCCCTTATTTCTCTCAGAAGTGGGACCTCAATGTTCATCTTTTTCAACTCCTAAACTAATGTTGTTTCTTCCTTGTTCTATACTTCTTTTAATCTCTCTAGAAAAGGAGTAACATGCATATTCTTATCTTCCTCCTAATTGTTCCTAGTGGATCATGCTTGTTGAAAATGTCTATTTTCCTTAGGTATTTATATGATAACTATGGGAGGATTATTTATTGTTCTTCCAGACCTTAGTTTGTACATTATTAATGGAATTCAACTACATTATCTCACCTTGTCTTGCTTCATTAATTGAAGTTGTTTGTTGGTTTTTGGGGTTTGAGATAGGTTGGGATGGGATTTGAGTTTGTGTTTCTTCCCCTAATGATAATTTTGTTGTGGTGGAGGCATTAAATCTTGTTGTTGTTGTGAAAACCTCCTTGGCTAATTAGAATTCTGTTGAGGTGCCGATTTTTATTTTTTCCATGGTGGTGTATTGGCTGGTTTTTCCCAACCTTACTAATTATATGGAGGCACCCATGGTGGTGGTTGTAGATAATCCATCTATTTTGCTGGTGTATAATCAGTTTATCCCTAAGTTGGTGGAGGATTCTGATTGGGACATGGCATCGTCCAAGGGTTATGAGAAGGACAAGGGGCATAAGCAAACTGATTATTTGATCTTTGTACGAAGTATACCATTCCCATTTTAATACATTAGAAATAAGGAATTTTTTTTTTTAATAATGTTCTCTATTCTAAATATTCATAGTTTAGAGCACACATTCCATGCCAATCAATCTCATAATAGATAACCATATGTAATCGTAATGACTCGGTGAAAAATTGATCTCTCATTTCATAACTCGAGAGAAACACCGATCTCTCATATTAACTCATTAAATTGTATGCATACCCCTTTTTGGGATTCTAAGTTTTATTCTTAAGAGGCCTATCTAAATACTTATTACCAATATTCATCTGAAATCTAGCATCTTAAAACTAGGTGACGTACGACAACACAACTAGCATCTTGCATTACTTTGGCCAAATATTTACAACATATTATTCATGTTCATATTCCTATATGGCATACCGATTGAGCAGAATACATCCTTCAACCCACTTCATTTTTATCTAGAATGGTCTTCACCGACTCTCATCAGTCCACTTGTTCAAGGTTAAACCATATCCAAGGTTAACAACATAGTCTAGGGAAGGCTACTTATGATGACTAAGGTACGTAGACATACTCAATTGACCTAATTCAATTGTGTGTGCCTAGTTATCCTAAGTCGTCATGAGTTTCCCAAACACTAGATCATACCTCCAACCTAACCTAGGGTATAACTAAGATCAAGTCTTAGTTTATGTAGATTTAGATGATTCAACTCTAAAGGGTGTTGCGACATGTCAACTGCAACATAGTATCCTCATGAAGACCTAAGTCTTCATGGAGGTAAGCTGTTGTAGTTTGCATGTGCCAAAATCCATCGGATTCATCCCCTTTGGATGTAAATACCTAAGAAAGAAGTTAATTACTTAATTATTTTCCTTAATTAAAGTCTAAATACAACATCCCTATTGAATCCCTATTTTCATTAACCCTTAAGGTTTCCAACATAAATGAGTTGTAATTTCTTTACAGAAACATCAATATTTATTTTTAATCATTAACTTCCTACTTTAGGATACAACTCTTTAAAATAAAATCAACATACTGACATTATGGTTCACTTATTTTACTTAACCATTACTTAGCTTGTTTAAGTTCGAATCAGATTCCTTTATATTAGACTTCTTTGAGATGAAGTCTACTGCTATATATTCATGTTTAACTTTCATTTGTTTTATCCCAATGAAGGTATTGGTCAAGAGGAAGTACATCTTCCTCTTTCCCAAATGACATTAGGCTTAATTTCAAAGGATTCTAAAACAATCTTGATTATCATTTTGGAATAGTTGTCTTCCTTTTTCTTATTAAGAATTAGGATTCATTGCAACCTCTTACATTATACAAGATATCATATTGGATTTTTACTTCCATTATCATCATTTTAATAAACCATAGTGATTAGTTAAATGATCAGCCATGAATGCCAACTTGATAAGTTGCATTTCAATAAAGGGATAGTGTATCTAATTCCCTTACCACATAGTTCATTTTAAGTCAAATTGAAAGGGTTCATTACAAGATATGTATAAGAGAGAATTAAAATAAGATTGCAATTCCCTTCCCAAAATATACAAAGAGAATGACACATCAAGTACAGATAAACCACAATAATTTACATTCATATGAGTGGAATACATACTTTATAACTTTAATCTTACAAATACATCTAAATAATGAATCATTTTTACTCATAAAAGATCCAGTTTTAGGTAAACAAAATTAACATCATAAAATATCTTTTCTCCTTTTATCACCTACAAATTCCATCTATATAAATTGCTAGCATGGGTTAGTTCATTGAACTTAGCACGATAAGCACCAAGCATTGAAATGATATGATTTGAACTAATTTTTTCATAAAAAGAATTGTGTTTTCATGGAACCTATAAAGCATTAAATAAAGTCACATCAAAGGAATAATGACATAAGAGGGATAAAAAAAGATAATCCATATCCACATTGAGAGAATATCATGGAGAAATCAAAATCAATGTTCAGCCTTTGATTTCATACAAGAATTATTTTAGACAAGATCACAACCCGCATTTCATCTACTATTATTTATGATTCATATCCAAATCCCTTAACCAAAAATAAGAAGATGATAACTCAAATAATTCATATAAATATAATTACCTTAAAGGAATAATGCTTCAATTACGCAACATTAACTTACTCCATCCTAGGATATTTCATGGAAAGCTTAAATAACTTTATGATGAAAATTAGGATGAACCGGAAACATCTTAAAGTAAGATTTTCTTATTTGAGAAACTAAATCCAAGTTCAAAGTCAAACACTCTGGTCTAAATTTAGGATTAACATCAACAATTTGACAAGGATAGATTTAATTTGCATGAATGTGGGATCAGTCACTCATCTTAACAATTTCAACCCTACCAAAGTATCAGTCATGGAGAAGAAGGTAAGGATTTAACCATTAACTACTCACCCTACAAATCTATCAACATAATACTAACCGAACAAGTCCGATCCTTACACAAGAGAAATGCAGATGAGAGAATGATTGAAAAAGAGAGAGAAATGATGAAAATAATTAAAGATAAGATAATATCTCATTATTCCTTCTTATAAAGAGGTGTACATACCATAATATAAAGTGACTAGGAAAAATCTAACCAAGAAAAAACATTCAACTCCAACAACCACCAAGAACTATTCGATATTACAATCGGTATCTACGACTGAACATGAAAGTCAGAAACCAAAAGATGGATTTTTCCCCAATATAGAAACAAGAATAGAAACTTTAGTGCAAAGGATACTAAATTGAAAATTTCATTTCAATGCCTTTAGTTAAAATAGTATCCAAAACCAACAAACTAATAACAAAACATAAAAATTCATTCCAAACGTTAGTAGCATCAACTGAGAAGTTCTTCTAGTTTTCCCAAATAAAAGGAGACAGAGTAACATTTGAAATAGATTACCCTTATGCAGCCACAATTTCCTTTCAAGTTCAACTCACACAAGCTTACCCATCCCTTGATGGAAAAATGGGAAAGAAAGTGAAAACAAGATTTAACAGTTGAATTTTCCAATCAAGACAACCCAGATCCGCATACTTCTCAAGAATCAAAGGGGACTGACTACTGGTTTGAAGAATGAACCCAACCCAATTCAACCACAAGGAGAAAAACAAACAATGACAAGACCCCCAAGTTAGGTGCTCGAAGTCGAGCTCAAAAGAAGAATAGCAAAACCAAAAACATTTCAACCTTTTTTCCTTAAGATAGACAAGATTGAATTAATCCACAATTCAGACTAAATTCCCTATTCTTCACAAGTATCAACTCTACATCAAAATTAAATGAAAAAATATTAAATCCAACAAGATAATCCAATAAGGTAACTCCTATAGTACGAAATCTCACTTCAGAAAAGCTGCATAAAAATTCGATAAGCCTTTCCACGGATCATGACAGAAGGGTAACTATCAACCCTACTATCAAAAAAATTGAAACAAGAAGATTCGTTCAAACCCAAAATCAGATAAGTCATTAAAAAATATTCTCACAACTTATAGGTGCAAGCAAAACAAAAATTGACTTCATTTAAGTTTAAGCAGAAGCTAAACATGATTTTATCAAATTTCAAGCAAGGGAGAACAAAACACAAACATAATTCTTCCATAGCAATGACTTCTACTATTTAGCTTTAGAATAGTCCAACACAATTTCTCATATTCAAAATATATCAAGCTCAGAAAAAGTATAACATGTTTACTATTGTTTTCCATCAAGAAAGAATCCAAAACACTTGAATCCGACTATCCATTTTAGCATAGTTCAAACAGACATAACAAGATTCGATAACATCTTGAGCTCAACAAAAGTAAAACATATTTCATACCTTCACCCAACAAAGGAAACAAACCCAACTCATATTTTTATGAAATAGCAAATCCAAGTAGGTGATACAAAGCAAAAATACAAGCATGAACGCAAGATAAACATCACAAAAAAACCCACTTGTTCCCCAAGATCATATTTGTTTTATTAAAAAAAATTAGGAAAAATAAACAACTTAATGGGTAGAGCCTATCATGCCTAATAGAGCTTCTTATCAATTTGTAGAATATTTCTAGCCGCGTCTCCACAGTCTCTTATTTTTTAAAAATGACCTCCAAATCCAATATCTCCACTTCTTCATATACTTCCACATGATCCAAAGATAGCTAAAGTATTCCAAAAATACAACAAGATCAAAAATAGAACTGTTGGTTCGAAGAATAAAAACCCCATGCATAGCAAAAATCTAAATAAACCAAAGATCAAAAAACCTTTCCAAAATCCACCATAACTTTCTCCTAGGTGGTTTCTTTGCCATAACCAAGACCAATTAGTGCGAGGGAATGTCAGTTTTCCCTCATAATTCTCCACGCCACCGCCATCCAAGTTTTGTGAGCCTCTTAATTCAAAATATGCATGTAATTTCCATTTAGTGGTGATGCCAACTAGGAATCCCCTAACTCCCCATGCCTCTACCAAAACTGGCAGTTCAAAGGTCATTAAAACCAAAAATCAATTCTCATTAATGCCTTGAAAACCGACGCCACCGTCCTTACCACTTGCCAAGTAGTCCATAGGTACCCCTTAGGTTAGTAATAGTTTAGGTTAGATTATCATTAGGTTAGAAATCAACCTTAGTTCCTAGGTAGGTCTTAATTACCTTAGGTTAAAATCCAAATAGTATAGAACATTCCAACTTAGGTTAAGGTATTTACCTTAATAGTTTAGTAATAGGTCCTAGGTTCTCTTACGTTATTCAACATTTTTAAGAAGACTCGGGCCTATTAATTACAACATGATGTAAAACAAGGACACCTGAAGTAGGGTCCTTCAAATTTATAAATAAAACAAGATTCAGTCCTAATTCACCTTCCATTTTAGAATGCCAAGTCGACAATACGAATAGCTAAGGGGTATCAGTAACATAACTTAGATCAATAAATTGATCCAAGGTCTTCTTTGTCAATACATAATGGGTTAAGACAATAATAATACAAGTTCATAACCTTTTTTAAATGAATAAAATCTGAGCAAAGAGGTAAATGGTCTCATTTTTAGGTATGCAAAAATCACAACAAAGTGAAACTTTTCATGAGTAATGAATTATCCATTACAAACATAATTTCCAAAATTCATAAGAGTACACCTTCCTATGACAAATCACATGTCAACATTTGCTGATGTCAAGAGGGAAAGTAATCTTGTAATAGTTTTGTCAAAGATGTTACATACCTCCCTCTTAAAATAATCATTGTCTTGATGATTAATTCAATCGAACTATTTGTATTTAGGACAAAATCAAATTATTATAATTCCATTCATATGTTCATAACATAACTAGACTTTCAAATTCCATAATCAGCATTAAATTAGCTATCCATTTTTAGTAGTGTAGTATCTACCCAAGACTCAAAGATTTATTGTAAAATATGAAAAAAAAATTCAGTCAACAAAATCAATTATGTTAAACATGTTCGGAAAAGTAGTTTTCATATCTTTTATATTTGCCTAGGTTCCACTTTCTTCATTAAATTGATCCCACTTTGGACCTTACATTAGCTTATTTCATGATTTCTTAAGTGCAACCGACGTGTTTCTAGCACTTGAATGGGCTTAACCATGATTATTCCTGGATCTTGGACCTACAAAGAATTCCAATTTAACACATGTGATAAATCTGAAATGTATTTCTTAAGTAGAGAAATATGGAAAACATCATGCATTCGTGATAAAGTAGGAGGTAAAGCTAAACAATAAGCTACAAGGTTGATTACTTCAAAAATTTCAAATGGTCCCACATAACAAGGTGATAACTTAGAAGCCTTGCCAAAAGTTATAGAGCTCTTTTTTGGTTTAACTTGAAGAAATACCTTCTCACTAAGTTCAAACTTCTTATCAACCAGTTTTAATTCTGCATAACTCTTTTTTCTATTTGCTACTTCTTTCAAGCATTCATGAATCATTTTAACTTGTTGTTTTGTTTTCGTAAGGATTTTAGGTCCAATCACCTCTCTATCCTCAATGTTGTCCTAGGTAACATGAGTTGTGTATTTCCTTTCGTATAATGCTTCGAAAGGTGTCATTTTTAGATAGGTGTGATACATGTTATTATAAGAAAACTCCACAAATGGAAGGTACTCTTCCCATTTATACTGTTGATACATGCAATACATTCGTAACATATCCTCTAAAACCTGATTAACTCTTTCGGTTTGTCCATCCATTTCAGGGTGGTATATAGAACTAAAATTCAACTTAGTCCCTAGGGCTGCATTAAGTTTTTTGCAAAATATATATGTCATCCTTGGATTTCTATCAGATATGATCGACTCAGGTACTCCATGTAATCTAAAAATTTCATGCACGAATATTTTTGCTAAAATAGGTGAATCATCCTTAAGATTACTAGCAATAAAATGAGTTACCTTTGTTAGTTTATCAACAACCACTAGAATAAAACCATGTTTATTTCTTGACATAGACAACCCTTGTACAAAATCCATGCTTATTACTTTCCATTTATACTGCTGCATGTTGTGAGGATACAATAAACCAACTGGATGCATATGATTGACTTTAACACATTGACACTCTAAGCAGTGTGTCACAAATTTTATCACATCCTTTTTCATAAATTTCAGAAATATTGCTTTTTTATATCAACAAGCATTTTCATAATGCTAAGGTTTCAAGAAAAATGTGAATTATGAAATTCGGCTAACAATTTATTTCTTAAATCATTTGACAAGGGTATGTATACCATGTTTTCAAACCACATGATTCCTTCATTGTCAAAGTGAAAACCTTTATATCTCACATCATTTGGATCTACAACAAGTGTTGTCTTTACTTGCTGAAAATAAGAATCAGATTCCATGACACTTTTTACTTCATCTTTAAATTGATTTCTTAATGTTATAAGAGAAAAAATGTGCTTCCTATGACTTAGAGCATCTGCTACTCTATTTTCTTTGCCTTTAATACAACTTATGTCAAAATCATACTGAGATAGAAATTCTAGCCATCTTCATTGTCTTGCATTCAGATTTAATTTGAGTAAAAATATACTTCAACCCAATATGATTAGTTTTTAGTTCAAAAGTTCTACCAAGAAGATAATTCCTCCATACTTAAAGTGCATGAACAATGACAGTAAGATCTAGGTCATGTGGAGCATAATTCAGTTTATGTAACTTGAGTTTTCTACTTTCATAAGCTATAACATGATCATTTTGTAATTGTTATCCCATAAAATTGACAAGGGCAATTTCACGGGTAACCCAATGGAAATTTTGTTCTGGTCCCTCGTCAGGGACCCCTCGCATTCGGAACATTGCAAAATCCTTTCCCGAGAAATCTAGTTTTCGAACTTAGCCATTTTTGGTCTTTTTGGTTGGGCGCACCTTTTATCTATGCAACACAGAGTAACTTTGCGCCCCTTCATTTCCTTTGGTGCACCCTTTGAAGTGTCGACACACATTTTGGTGCGCCTCCCCGTGATGTGCCTTTCTTGCATGCACCAAGGCGCATGCGCCTTCATGTCAACAACATTTTTGTTGCGCCGCATTTTGGTGCACCAAAGGCACACGTATTTTGGTGTTGACAAGTATTTTTGGTGCACCAAGGGTGCACATAATCACGTGTTAACACGTGTTTTGGTGCGCCAAAGGGCATAAAGTTTGAAGTGTCGATAGGTGTTTTGATGCGCCTCTTCAAAAAGTGGTTGGCACATTTATTGCACCTTTGCCTATATATAGGCACATCCGCCCTGTCACTTTCACAATTAAAAACACACGTGATAGATTTTGTTCCTCTGCACCTGTCAACACGCTTATTGTCCTTGTATCATGTTCGTGGACCCCGCCTCGTCTCTCATGTTATATATATATTCCGGGTAGGTGGTCCTTTTTTCTTTTTTTTTTTCTGTTGGTTGTTTGTTTGTGTAGTAGGAGGCATGGATTTGTAAACCCCTCTTTTGCTGTTCTTGTTGTCCTTCTCCCCCATGCTCTTCCTCCTCTTTCCAGATCTACTGGTAAAGTGGGGGCTTTTCCTTAGAAAAAATCACTTGGACCTCCTTAGTATGCCCTCTTCACCATCCAAGAAACCCAGAAGAGGCTTAAAACACATGCAACCCATCTAAAGAAACAAGACTTAAAAGTTCATGGTAGACTGCATTTTCCTCTTGGCGCATTCGCCATGCTTGCTGCATAAAATACAGTTGCGCCCTCAAGGTGCACTTTCCTTGCTTGCAACACCCAAAAACCCTGCGCCCTCTTGGCGCACCGAAATCCTATGTAACATTGCAAATATTTATGCCATTGGTGCACCCTGCACCCATGCAACACCAACCTTACTTGCGCCAAGTATAAAACTACGTTAAAGGTGCGTGCGCATCCCCTATTATAGTAACACAATGTCATGCAAACCTTCCATGCGTCGTGCCAAGTTTCCCTTTTACGCACGTAAAGATGATGTTACACACACTAAACCTACGCACCCTTTGGCACATCCTGTCCGTGTAACATGAAAAATATATGTGCCCAGTATAAAACACATATAAATAAAGCATGCACACTTATGCTTGCAACAACAAAAATGTCATGTGCAGTGTCCATGCACCTTGCGCCCTTTGGCGCTGATTTTTCCCTTGTAACACACTTTTTTTGTGCGCCATAGTGTGTTTGGTACGCCAAGGGCACACATAATCACATGTTAACACGTGTTTTGGTGTGCCAAAGGGTGCAAAGTTTGAAGTGTCGACAGGTGTTTTGATGCGCCTCTTCAAAAAGTGGTTGGCGCATTTATTGCACCTTTGCCTATATATAGGCGCATCCGCCCTGTCACTTTCACAATTAAAAACACACGTGATAGATTTTATTCCTCTGCACCTGTCAGCATGCCTGTTGTCCTCGTATCACATTCGTGGACCCCGCCTCGTCTCTCACGTTATATATATTCTAGGTAGGTGGTCCTTTTTCTCTTGTGTTTTTGTTGTTGGTTGTTTGTTTGTGTAGTAGGAGGCATGGATTTGTAAACCCCTCTTTTGTTGTTCTTGTTGTCCTTCTCCCCCATGCTCTTCCTCCTCTTTCTAGATCTTCTGGTAAGGGGGATTTGCCTCAGAAAAAATCACTTGGACCTCCTTAGTATGCCCTCTTCACCATCCAAAAAACCCTGCAGAAGAGGCTTAAAACACATGCAACCCCTCCAGAGAAAGAAACAAGACTTAAAAGTTCATGGTAGACTACATTTTCCTCTTGGCGCATTCGCCATGCTTGCTTGTCATGTATAAAATACAGTTGCACCCTCAAGGAGTATTTTCCTTACTTGCAACACCCAAAAGCCCTGTGCCCTCTTGGCGCACTAAACTCCTATGTTACATTGCAAATATTTGTGCCATTGGCACACCCTACACCCATGCAACACCAACCTTACTTGCGCCAAGTATAAAACTGTGTTAAAAGGTGCAGGTGCATCCCCTATTACAGCAACACAATGTCATGCAAACCTTCCCTGCGCCGTGCCAAGTTTCCCTTTTTGCACACGTAAAGATGATGTTACACACACTAAACCTACGCCCTTTGGTGCATCCTGTCCCCGTGTAACATGAAAATTATCTGCGCCCGGTATAAAACACATATAAATGGCGCAGGCGCACTTCTGCTTACAACAACAAAAATTTCATGTGTAGTATCCATGCGCCTTGCGCCCTTTGGCGCTGATTTGTCCCTTGTAACACCCTTTTTCTGTGTGCCATACTATTTAACCCTGCAGCCTGCAGTGTTCATGTGCCCTGCGCCCTGAGGCCTTAAAATTGCTAACTCTTCCTTCTGTCAATGCTTTAATGGGAGATCAAACAGCTAACATGACTCTTCTGTGTTGGGTTTCACTTCTTCTTCTTGCAGATCAGCAACTAAGTTTAGAACTACATATGTCTACATCAAGCAAGAGACCAACCAAGTCTAAGGGTAAAGCCAAGCTTACAGAGGAAGAGATGAAGTACAAATATCAGAGGGTCAGGATGCCCGAATCCCAGGAAGAATGTGACCTGGATATAAGAGACTCTGAGCTCGGTCACATCGATATGGAAGATTTCTGGGCCAGAACCAGGAGGGTCACAGGAATTCCCTGGATGGACAAACTGGTAGGTAGTGGCCTACATTTTGTTGGGGGGATCCCAGTCAGTGCAGTAAACAATGAATTCATGATGGTAGTGGCCCGCTGCTACAACAAAGACACGAGGTGTGTCCAAAATGAGAAGGGCAAGGTCGTGATCAACCTCACTGCCCGGCACTTCGAAATCATGCTTGGCATTCCTCACCACCGGAACTTTGTGGCCATAAGTCAAGAAGACTGCACAAAGGCTTGGGAGGACAATGAAGACCTGTGTATGCAATTGATGAATGAGGTATACCTGAAGAACAAGAAGGTGGTAACCAGGTGGCCACAGGTTATTCACCGAAGTGATTTCTTTAAGGAACTAAGTGATACCATCACGTTCCTAAGCAGAGTATTTGGGATTTCTAACACCCACTACTTTCATAAATGGATGCTTAGGTACCTAGAGATAATGAACAAGAACGTGCCAGATCAACGCTTCGAGTGGGTGGAGATCATAAGTAGCACTATATCCGAGCAGCTCCAACAACTCACCACAATGGGGAGGTTCTACATGAACTCCTACGTAGTTTATGTTGCAGCCTCGGAGAGGGATTATCCAGCATTGATGCGATGCGGGGTTTGGCCCCAAGTAAAAATATATGAATACTACCCAGAGCTGAAGCTGGAAAATAGTATTTCATAGTTTACAAAGATTAACGACGCTTTCTTCTATGGCATCGTCTACCTTTTGAGGCCAAACATGACTCACGGTCGTACGACCAAGAGCATTGTTGCAGCAATGGAGAAGTGGGGGGCCTTATTCATGTAATTTCCCACCTTCACCTATCTAAGGGCAGCCAACTTCTTGGGGGAACCCACCAAATTGCCAAGATATGCCGGCCCTAAGCTGATCCTGTTGGAGCTATCCAGACAGCTCATAACCTACCACGAAAAGTGTTTGAAGAGAAAGAAGGGTGGAACTCCTTTCCCCCTCATAGTGGGCAGGTACACTTGTCTTTCCCACCACAAAGCCGGGAGATGTTTACAGAGCTAGAACTGCTCAATCTAAAGCACAACTTCCCAAGTAAGGCCCACTTTTGATCCAAGAAATTACCTTCCAGGGCCAAACTCGATCCAATCCACATTCCGTAGATCGAGGATATTTATATCGACCTATATCATGAGGTCGAGCTCAGAAGAAAAGATCACTCCCGCTTGGATTTGGCTGAGATCATTCAGTACGGTGTAGTTGTTATCCCAAAAGGTTATCAAACTACTGATCAAGAAGTTGATCAGGTATATCTTGACACGGATGGGGACAACTGGCTGTTTGCTGTAATCGACAGAACTAAAGTGCCCCAGACCATTGAAGAAAGGGTCAAAGAAACTCTGCGGAGAACAGAGCACTGGTGCAGGATGAATGGCCTCATCTACCTCGGGGTAGATTTCACCACATCTCCATTGGGCAATGCACCTTCCAGGCCAAAACATCTACCAAAGGGTAGAGGCAAAGACAAAGAGGGTGAGTCAAGCTCTGCCCAAGAAGAGGCTCCTGAGAGTCCCCCTTCCACCGCACGAGAACAAGTTGTAACTCTGGCTTCCCCAGAGAAAGAAGCGGCCGAAGATGTTCCGATGGGCACATCCACTCAGGATGTTTCCGCTACTACAACTGTTGAGGTCCCTTCTATCCCTTCTCCCTCTCCTCCTTCCCCTCCTCGTGTGACCCAAGCAACCATTCCTTTGGTCGTATCCTCTCCCCCATCTTCTATTGTTCCCCCTTCCTCATCATCCATCTTCTCTTCTCTCACGGAGCTATCCCCCACCATTTCTTCCCTCATCTCCTAGCTCCCTTCCATTCCCATGTCTACCTCCCCTACAAGTATCTCTTCCTCCCGTGAGCACTTTCTTGGCCTCCCTCTCAATGCTGCCTCCAAGTGTCTCAACGCACTTTCCCTCTACTACTGCAGCTGCTCCCTTTTCTACTTCTGGTCCCTCTCCCATAAGTCCAGCATGGATCTCTCAGCACCTGAGCCAACAAAAGAGGAAATTTCCCATCGCACCGATGGACTTCTCCATCATCCCATCAAAGGGGGCCAAGAAGCAAAAACCTATAACCCGCTTCTCTCAGAGTGCGTCAGGAGAGAGAGTAATGGAGATAGTGTATCCCAATCCTTTAAAGGATAAAAAGGATCTATCTTCGACAGATTATACAGTGACCCAAGTCACAATGGGGACGTCTTCAGAAATCCTTTAGGGAGAGGCCCTATCTGTAGTTGATGCCCTTTGCAAGAAGCTCCAGGAAGAAAAGGAAGAAAAGAGGCTATTAAAGGAGAAAAATAAACATCTTCTCCATGCCTTGCAGAAAATGGGCAGTGCACTTCCGACAATCGCGCTAAAACTCCCGAGCCTTTCAGCGGGATAAGATAAATGAATACACAAAAATTGGTGAGTAGGGTATGGCAGTTTCCTCCTGGAGAAGCCAAATCCTCAAAGAAAGTGCGGGAGTAATTGCCAAGTTCACCAGATTGTATCAGAATATCAGTCGGGTGAACAAAGAGCTCCGTGCAATAGCAGGACTGTATCCGAAGAGATGGACCATGTCAGGATGCAGCATGAGACCTTTCAGAAAATACTCAACTTTTCAGTTGAAGATCTGGTCAAGTTCGGTGTCTTCGATCACCGCAGATCCCTCAACAAACCCCTTTCTACTCTGGACTACCGGGTCGATCAGTTGGAGTTTGTCCTAGAAAAGATTGAAAAAATGAAGGAGGAAGCCCTAAATGCAATGCATCAAATGGAGAAAATTGTCCTGAGAATGTCCTGGGGATTTCTCACTCCTTCTTTCGCCTTGAGAAAGGTAGATGAAACTATTCGGATCTTCAAGGAGATCATTTCGCAAGGGGACCAGGTTATTTTCGACACCGAATCCATCAACAACCTCGTTGACTGTCATGACTTCATAGGGTACCTGATAGAAGCAGAAAATGAATATTCCAAGCTCCCAGAAAATCTCACAGATGAGTGGGAAACTTGCGAGGCTATCATTGATCGTCACAAGGATCCTTCCCAGGATCAACTTCAACCCATGATCAACAAGTTCATGGAATATCGTGCCCAGTTCAACATCACGTCTCCTGAGCAATAGCAGAAGTAGGATACCCCCTTTCAGCCATGGGACGATGATGAATAGTCTCATTCCTCTCGACCTTCTCTTTGTAAATATCTAAAGTATGTTGACACAAATGATGACATCATCCATGTTGCACCATGGGATGATGTCATCCACCAAGTTGTCAAAAGTCAACAAATGACTTTAGATATTTTGTAATTAAGTGGTTGGTTTGTTTTTGCCTTCTTTTCTTCTCTTCTTCTATAAGTACTTGAATACTTGTTGTATTCAAGTGTGGATACTTTTCAGATGAAAAATAGAAGTAAGAAGAAAAGACTTTGAACTTTTTGTAACAGAAACAAATATTAATACAATATTTAGACTTTGTGCTGAATACCTGTGTTTTACATCAGACCTTCCTTGTGTTAGATCTGTATGTTTGTTCTGTTGAATCTACTTCTACTTTATTGTCATTTATTCATCAGTATTGCTTTATTCATCTATGCAAGTAGGTTCGGCTCTGTTTACTACCAACCCAAATCATAGACCTTCTGACCTTTCTACTTTGGAATTCATTTCTTTTCTCCCTTCAGATCTTTCCCATCTCCCCACCTCGTTCCTTTCCCTTCTTTTATAGTTGGAAATACCTCTACTGGGATGAGATCCCAACCCCTGAAGGCAGAATATTGTGAGACTTACAAGATTCCTGCTGGTAGAATAGCAATAAACCAGTTTCACTTTGCTGACTCAAAGAGGGGCTATGCCCTGCACACTGTTGGCTCATCTGTCCATAGATCTACCCACCCGATAGATTTTCGGACCAACAAGTAATAAAAAACCTCTAAGACCTTCCCGAGATGCATTTGTTACAACAGTGAAGTCTCTATTAGGATTAGGTACATCCAAAATAGGTGCTGAAGTTAACTGATCCTTTAGAGTCTTAAATGTAAATTCACATTTTTCATTCCATATAAATTTATTATCCTTCTTCTGTAATGAAGTTATTGGTGTAGAAACCTTAGAGAAGTCTTTAACAAACTTCCTATAGTAACCAACAAGACCCATGAAGCTTCTAAATTCATGTACATTCTTTAGTGCAAGCCACTCAGTTATTGCAACAATTTTTGAGGGATCTACTTTGCTATTCCATATTTTATTATGACATGACCCAAATAGTGCACTTTCGTATCAGAGAAATAACATTTAGACAACTTACCATACAACCTTCTCTTTCTCAATATTTCTAGTACTATCTTCAAATGCTCATGATGTTCATCAATGCTCTTAAAGTATATGAGAATATCATCCAAGAATACAAGAAAAAATTTGTCCAAGTATTCTTTGAAAATATTATTCATTAAATTCATAAAAGCTACAGGTGCATTTTTTAATCCAAATGGTAAAAATTTGAATTCATAATGTCCATACCTTGTTCTAAAATTTGTTTTATGAATATCCTCATCCTTTATTCATAACTGATGATATCTAGATTGAAGATATATTTTAGAATACACTAATGCACCATGCATCTAATCAAACAGATCATCAATTCTAGGAAGTGGATATATGTTCTTAATTGTTGCTTTGTTTAACATCCTATAATTGATGCACAATCTAAGTGTTCCATCTTTCTTTTTCACAAAAATTACCAGTTCTCCCCAAGGTGAGACACTTGGTCTTATCAAACCTTTAGAAAAAAATTCTTGCAACTATGCCTTAAGCTCTACCAATTCAATGGTAGTCATTCTATACGGTGCCTTGGAAATAGTTTCGGTTCTGGTTTGATCTCAATCGTGAAGTCAAACTCCCGTTTGGGTGGAAGACCGGGTAACTCTTCGGAAACACATCACTGAAACTTCGTAAGAACAAATATATTTCCATGAAGTCTCTACTTTCTTCAATTATTTTAGAAATTTTAACCACATACAAAGTGCAACCTTTATTTTTTTCCTTTTTAAGTTTAGTTGACGATTTACTAACGAAATCTCACGTTTTACTCCTTGAATGTCTCTGTTATTTTTTACAGTCATCCAAACAACTAATATGTTTTTCAAAATAGCCAATCTTTTCCTTATGCTTAGCTAGCCAATTAACACCTATGATTACATCATAAGACCCAAAAGGAGCAACATAAAGGTCAATCTCAATGGAAAAACTAGGTAAGTCAAGGACTGATCCAAAAAGACACATACTAACATTGTGAACAAAATCATTTCTATAATGCACAACCCATGATTTATCCATTTTTATGGATTTTATTTTTAATTCCATTGCTAATTTAGTAGAAATAAAACATTCAGTAGCTCCAGTATCAAAAAGCATAGTTACAGGTATGCCAAATAACTTACCTAGAACCTCTATGGGTGTGACTTGCTTTTCAACCTATTTGTTAGCTATTGCAGTGTGTATCTTGTGTTGTTGATTACGGTCATCCTTATTCAAAGGAAATTGATTTGTGTAATGATCCTGACAACAATTGTATCAACCTCCTACAGGTCCCTTTTTAGGATCAAATTTATTTTCAGCCTTAAAGTTATCATTCTGACCCCCATAGGACTTCTATCCGTTATTATTATTCTTAACAAAGTTATTTCACACATTAGCAACAGGTTTATTTGTTGTTTTTTTCTTATTTTTTCATTTATAAATTTATTTTTCATACCAAACTAATTCCATGGCCATTTTTTGGGTGCAAGAGATGAAGAAGAGTTTGGAATTTTCTTTCTAATTTCCTCCTTATGGGCAAACATTGATGTCAATTTCTGTTTCCTTATGGATTTTTAAACAACCCCTTCCATAGTGGTTGGGTCATGAACATCCACTTGACCACCTATAATGGGATTTAATCCCATGATAAATTTTCATATCCTAAACTTTTCGTCAATTTGATACTAAGTTACATACTTAAGAAGTTTAGTAAACCACTCCCGATGCTACTGCTTAATTTTCCTTGAGATAAGTTCTAAAATTCAGTCATTTTCGATCATAATAAAGTTCTATTAGCCATCGTTGCCTAAAATAACTTTTAAATTGATCCCAAGTAATATTTGTTTCATCAATGTTTAACTCATCCTTGCGGTTGTCCCACCATGAAGATGCTTCATGGGAAAGCTGGTATGCTCCCCATATTGCCTTTGTTTCCTCTGAGAAGTTCCTTATTACAAAGTACTTCTCCATTTCATTGAGCCAATTCTTAGCCCCATCTCGCAATGTAGTGCAATCAAACTTGGGTGGACTTATCCTTTTTATATCGTAGTGAGTTCAAGCTACAGTCTTGCCTTTTTATTTTTAGGTTTATTAGGTACATTAGCATTAGCATTGGCTACATTATTGATATCAATGCCTACATTTCCAACATTAGCATTGTCCATAGGAGGTGGTTGATTGTTATTACCAACATATTCTTCGTCCTCATTTCCCATTACTTGATGTTCAAGTACTGCCCAAATGATCTCTTGTGTCTAATAGGGCAAGTAAGGATCTCATGGAGTTTTTGGGTAGTAGATACTTCTCCACTTTGGGTGGTGAGTTGTTTGTAGCATTTCATCTTGTTCTAACCATTTTCTATTAACAAGAAAATTTAAGTTTTTATTAGATTATGGACACAATAGGTCTAAGAGTGTAACCTTCAACTCGATATAAAGATGTAACATTCCCATTTTAAGACTTTAGAAACAAGGGATTTATTTTTTTATAATATTTTCTCTGTTCTAAATATTCATAATTTAGAACACAAATTCCATGCCAATCAATCTCATAATCAGATAACCATATGTAGCTGTAATGACTCGGTGAAACACCGATCTCTCATTTCATGACTCAGAGAAACACCGATCTCTCATGTTAACTCATTGAATTGTATACTAGGTATACTTGGTTCTTATACCCTTTTCGGGATGCTAAGTGTTCTACTTAAGAGGCATATTTGAATACTTGTTACCAATATTCATCTGAAATATCACATCTTAAAACTAGGTGATGTAGGACAATGCAACCAACAACTTGCGATACTTTGGCCAAAGATTTACAACATATTGTTCATGTTAATATTCCTAGATGGCATACTCATCGAATAGAATACTTCCTTCACCCCACTTCATCTATTATCTAGAATGGTCTTCACTGACTCTCATTAGTCCACTTGTTCAAGGTTAAACCATATCCAAGGTTAACAACATAGTATAGGGTAGAAAGCTACTCGCAATGACTAAGGGTACGTAGACATACTCAATCGACGAATTCGATTACATGTGCCTAGTTATCCTAAGTCATCATTAGTTTCCCCAACATTAGATCATACCTCTAACCTAACATAGGGTATAACTAAGATCAAGTCTTAGTTTATGTAGATCTAGATGATTCAAATATGAAGGGTGTTATGACATGTCAATCGCAACATAGTATCCTCATGAAGACCTAAGTCTTCATGGAGGTACTGATGTTGTAGTTGGCATGTTCCAACATCGATTGGAATCATCCTCTCGGATGTACATACCCAAGAAATAATTTAATTACTTAATTATTTTTCTTAATTAAAAACTAATTACAATAGCCTTGTTGAATCCCTATTTTCATTAACTCTTAAGGTTGCCAAAGATAAATGAGTTGTAATTTCTTTACACAAACATCAAGATTTATTTTAATCATTAAATTTGTACTTTAGGATACAATTCTTTAAAACAAAATCAGCATACTGACATTATGGTTCACTTATTTTACTTAACCATTACTTAGCTTGTTTAAGTTCTGAATCGGATTCCATTAAATTAGACTTCTTTGAGACGAATTATACTACTATATATTCATGTTTACCTTTCATTTTTTTATCCCAATGATGTTATTGGTCAAAAGGAAGTACTTCTTCCTCTTTCATGAGATGACATTAGGCTTAATTTCAAAGGATTCTAAAACAATCCTGATAATCATTTCGGAATAGTTGTCTTCCTTTTTCTTATTAAGAATTAGGATTCATTGCAACCTCTTACATTATACAAGATATCATATTGGGTTTTTACTTCCATTATCATCATTTTAATAAACCATAGTGATTAGTTAAATGATCAGCCATGAATTCCAACTTGATAAGTTACATGGGATAGTGTATCTAATTCCCTTACCACATAGTTCATTTTAAGTCAAACTGAAAGGGTTCATTACAGATATGTATAAGAGAGAATTAAAATAAGCTTACAATTCCCTTCCTAGAATATACAAAGAGAATGACACATCAAGTACAGATAAACCCACAATCTTTTCCATTCATCTAAGTGGAATACATACTTTACAACTTCAACATTTCAGACATCTTTAGAGTCAAACAACATCAATAAGCTCAATTAAAAATACAACTTTTCTCTTACAAATACATCTCAATAATGAATCATTTTTCCTCATAAAATATCTAGTCTTTAGGTAAAAAAATTAACATCATAAAAGATCTTGTCTCCTTTTATCACTTATGAAGTCCATCTCGCAAAAATTCTAAGACGGGTCAGTTCATTCAATCGAGCATGATAAGCACTAAGCATTAAAACAAGATATGCTTTCAAATAATCTGTTTCATAAAAAGAACTTTTTTCATGGAACCGATAAAGCATTAAATAAATTAACATCAAAATAATAACAGAAATAAGAGGGAGAAGCAAAAGATAATCCATATCCACATTGAGAGAAGATCATGGAGAAATCAAAATCAATGTTCAGCCTATGATTTCATAAAAGAATTATTTCAGACAAGATCACCAACCGCATTTCATCTACTATTATTTATGATTCATATCTAGATTCCTTAACCAAAAAGAAGAAGATACTAACTCAAATAATTCATATAAATAGAATTACCTTAAAGGAATAGTGCTTCAATTACACAACATTAACTTACTCCATCCTAGGATATTTAATGCAAAGCTTAAATAACTTTATGATGAAAATTAGGATGAACCGGAAACATCTTAAAGTAAGATTTTCTTATTTGAGAAACTAAATCCAAGTCCAAAGTCAAAATCTGGTCTAAATTTAGGATTAGCATCAACAATTTGACAAGGATAGATTTAATTTACATGCATCGGGATTAGTCATAGATCATAAAAATTTCAACCCTACCAAAGTATCAGTCAATTATAAGAAGGCAAGGATTTTACCACTAACTACTCACCTTGCAAATCTATCAATGTAATACTAATCTGAACATGTCATCTCCTTACACAAGATCCATGCAGATGAGAGAATGATCGTAAAAGAGAGAGAAAGGATGAATAAAACTAAAGATGAGATAAGATCTCATTATTCCTTCTTATAAAGAGGTATACATACCAAAATATAAAGGGACCGAGACATATCGATCGGGAAAAAACATTCAACTCTAACAACCACCAAGAATGATTTGATATTACAATCGTTATCTATGACTAAACTATTGGTGTGTGTTATTTTCCACATCATTAGGTGAGTCATCTCACTTAGGTGAGATTCAGGTCCATGTGTCATTTGGGGGTCATTATGAGATTCTCTTACATGTCGTGTGGCATATGCATCATTGGGAGTTACACTTCTATTCTCGGGAATGTAACTCCCCTCTCTACTCAATTTGTTATGATTGTAGCTTTGGGGTTACTCAACACCTCCTATATGTACACCCCATTTGATCTATGAGATAGAGGAGAGTTTTGTGGCTTATCGAGGTTATGCCCATTTGTCGAATCTTTGCATGCACATTCAATTGATGCTCGCTCCTCCCGAGATCTCTTCATGCGCCGCTCGTTCACACATCTGTTGATGTGCATGTCATCCTCGTGATCCTTTCTTGTGGGTTTCCGTACCCTTTTACATGGTATCGAGTGTATCTTGTAGACCCATGCACTCTTTGGCATTTTTCATGTGTTTTCTAGCTTTTGGTGTGATATCTAGTTCTCGATGCGTGTGTCGTAATGGATATTCCGATCATGCTCTACTTGCACTGATTTTGGGGTGTTTATACCTCTCCTTGGGTTGTTCGTGTGTTTGAAGTGGTTGTTCAAGTTTTTGGTGTGTTGGATTTTCTCGTTCATGGTTTTCTGGGCACTTGGTCTTTGAGCTCCGTGTTGTGCATTTGGTGTGGATCCTCTCGAATTCTCTACCCATACTATTTGTTTTTGGATCAGGTGAATTCAAGCTATAGCTCATATGTTTGCACTCACGGTCCTTTAGCCTGCGTTTGGACATTGGTTGCACCGTGGTCTACCTTAGGTCTGCTCATCGGCCCCTGTGTGCCTTGGAATCCAACTCAAAGTCAACTTACTCCTCGTGCTTTGGTGACTCAAGTGTTTGTGACTATTGCATTATCCACTGGTGCATCAAATACAACTGGTGTAACAATAAACTCGAGCTCATTCCTTGGTTGAATGGAATCATTTTTTATTTGTTGCATTGTGCTCATGCCTTGACATAGCTAAATCACGTTTCTGGTCTGCTCATGTGCCTACCTCCCTTGCCTTGGCTACTCAGTCTTGCATTCAACTTAGACTACATGCTCTTGCATTGGATTAGCTCGTGCATCATTTTCCTGTCTGTTCTCCTGATGCTTGGGTTGGGGTGTTGAAGCCGCTTCCTACTGTTGCTCCACCATAGAATTTCCTACCCTCTCTACTCAAGTCATTTCCCATCTGTGGTGGATCTTCTAACAGATTCAATGGTTACCCACTCACTGCAGCATCTCCCAACTCCACCCAATCCACTAGCTACTCCAAATTCATACACATGGCCTTACAATTAGACTTGCTTCAGCACTGACAACCTGCTCCTACACGTGGCTGACTGTTTGGTGGTTTCTCTTTGGACGTGGTTACTTTTTCCACTCCAACGTATAACTCAACTTGGTCAACAGCCACATGGCTTGACAACGTGGGCCCCCATCTCCCTTTTAGAATTTTTTGGAGGTAAAAACAATCCCTTTTTTAATGTTTTGAGGAAAAAACATTATTTATGGCATTTTGGGCTCTATTTTGCTTGTAATTAAATCCCTTCCTACGCATGTCAAAGACGGAGGGCGAGGTCCAGAGGTTGGTAGGAGGCTAATCCCCCTTGTAATTAAAGTAAACCCTTGCTAAAATTTGATGTCGTTTCCAACAAGCAGTCACACGATACCCTTTGCACTCATTTTTAGCACTTTTTAAATCCATTTGTAGGGCCTATTGGCTTTTTCCATCAGTTGCGGGAATCGTAATAATGCCATAAATTTTGACTCATAGCTCATTTTTGAGCACTTCCTTAGTCAAAGTTGCATGATTTCTCACACTTTACATGATGGAATTGTCAATTTTGTAAATGCACTACTTTATAAAGTGCCACATTCGGGGGGGTTGACTAGTACTCTTGGGTTTTCACACGTAGATGCATTATCGGCCGAGTCCAATGTCTTGCTTTTGTGCACCTTGCACTTTTGATTTTGCATCATGGAGAGTTCTCTTTCTAGACTTGAGCATCGTAGGATCACCTTACCTCCACCACTTCTCACCAGAGAGGGAACTATTCAGCTTGGCATGCTTCCATGGAACATTACTTCACCCACAAGGGTCTTTTACCCTTCTTGCTTGGGCCAATTCCTACACCCACTGATCATCATCATCTAGAGGACTTCCTTGACACTTGTGACCATGTCTTTGGTCACATGATGATGCATGTCTCTCGATCTCTCTCGCGTTTTATGTGGCAAACTCAATTCCACCCCACCATGTCTGGAGCATTCTTTAGTCCCTCTATGGAGACCCTTCACATACTGCCACCATTGTTCTGCATCGATCTAGTTATCTCCACTTGTTCTTTGTGTGATGGCAGTTCCATTTACATAGACTCACTTGATTCTACTTCTGATGATGAGGATTATGCACCCTGTTTTGATGTCAAGAGTACTACAAAGGACTCTTCTCCTCTTTCTCTCACTATTCCAGAGAGTGTTAACACTTCCCACATCTCATCAAATATCGAGCAGTCTCCTTCTCAGTCTCATACAGTCATCACACCCACCTCCTTTCCACTTCCAGTGTGTGAGGCCCCTTCCACTCCTCTACCTTCATTGGATGACTCATACCTATCTGACATTGCTCTTGTTTGTTGAGCCCCCTCATTGGGACAAGTATCTTCCTGACCTTAGTTATCTTTTTGTAGAGTCTACTTGTGATGCACTATAGGTTTCTCATCCATCTATAGGTGTTTCAGAGGATTCCATCATCTCTGTTGTTGGGAGTGCCCCTTCTAGGACTCTTACCACTTCCACTTTTCTAGAGACCTTCATTGATCCACCCTTGCTTGGGGATCTATTTTTTGTTGTGGGGGATGTTTTGTTACCTTCACATCACAAGGACATCCTTTCTATAGGTGTTCAATATTTTCACTCTAAAATTTCTACGCACATAGCATTACCTTCGGTTCTTTGGCACTAACTCGCTAGACCTATGTCACACTTTGGTGGACTAGACTCAGAGTTCTTCGTGCTAATGCCTTCGATTTCCTTTGTTGAGTGGGCGGAACTCTAGTGCTCCATTTTTGTCCTTCCTAAGGGAAAGCACACAATTCGGTGTGGGTGGCTCTTCTTCAGTCCAAAGGTAGAGGATCTCATCATCGACATTCTTTTGGGAGACCTCCTAGAGCTGCAGAGTTCAGATCCGTCCATGGCATCTTCTGCATTCCTCTCATCTTCTTCTCTCTTCTTCTTCTTTTTGAGAGATTACCTCTTTGTACATGGGTACCTTTTCAAGCTCATCTAGAGTTGGGACCCATATTTGGCATCTTTCTTAGATTAGAGAGTGTTTTGTTCTCTTGTGGTGGATGTTTTTCCCACTGGGTTTTCCTTCACTGCTTGGGACCTTTTTCTTGTATGTGGGTACCTCATCAGGCTTTGTGTTGGGACCCATTTCTCATTTCTGACTTGCCACCTCATCCTAAGTTATGATGAAGGGGGTGTTGGTGTGTTTTATTTTCCACATCATTAGGTGAGTCATCTCACTTAGGTGAGATCGTAGGTCTATGTGTCATTTAGGGGTCATTATGAGATTCTCTTATGTGTCAATGTATTAGTACGTCAGTGTGTTAGTGCGTCATATGCATCATTGGGAGTTACACTTCTATTCTAGGAATGTAACTCCCCCTCTCTACTCGAGTTGTCATGATTACAACATTAGGGGTTACTCAGTACCTCCTATATGTACACCCCATTTGATCTATGAGATAGAGGAGAGTTTTGTGGCTTATCAAGGTTCTTCCCATTTGTCAAATCTTTGCATGCACATTTGGTTGATGCTTGCTCCTCTCGAGATCTCTTCATACTGCCGTTCACACGTCTATTGATGTGCACATTGTCCCTCATGATCCTCGCTTGCAGGTTTTCATTCCCTCTTACATGAACATGAAAGTCGAAACCAAAAGATGGAGTTTTCCCCAACATATAAATGAGAATAGAAACTGTAGCACAAAATCTACTAAACTAAAAAAATTTTTCCAATGCCTTGAGTTAGAACAATATCTAAAACCAACAAACCAATAGTACTATATAAAAATTCATTCTAAACATTAGTAACATCAACCTAGAAGTTATTTTGGTTTTCTCAAATAGATTACCCTTATGATGCCACAATTTCCTTTCAAGTTCAACTCACATAAGCTTATCCATCCCTTGATGGAAAAACAAGAAAGAAAGTTAAAACAAGATTTAATAGTTAAAGTTTCCAATCAAGACAACCTGGATCCGCATACTTCTCAAGAATCAAAGGGGACCAAGTACTTGTTCGAAAAATGAACCCAACCCAATTTGACAACAAGGAGAATAATGAACAATGACAAAACCCCAAATCGGGTGCTTGAAGTCAAGCTCTAAAGAATAATATAAAAACTAGAAACATTTCAACCCTTTTTTCCTTAAGATTGACAGGATTGTATTAATCCACAATTTAGCCTAGATTCCATGTTCTTCTAGTATTAATTATACATCAAAATTCAACGAAAAAAATAGTAAATCCAACAAGATAATCGATAAGGTAACTCTTGTAGTACGAAATCTCACTTCAGAAAAGCTGCATAAAAATTTGATAAGCCTTTCCATGGATCATGATAGTAGGATAACTATCAACCCTACTATCAGATAGATTGTAACAAGAAGATTTGTTCAGACCCAAAATCAAATAAGTCATTAACAAATCTTCTCACAACTTACAGGTGCAAGCAACAAAAATCAACTTCATTTAAGTTCAAGCAGAAGCTAAACATGATTTTATCAAATTTCAAGAAAGGGAGAACAAAACCCGAAACATAATTCTTCCATAGCAGTGACTTCTACTATTTAGCTTCAGAATAGTCCAACAGAATTTCTTAGATTCAAAATATCTCAAGCTCAGCAAAAGTAAAACATGTTTACTATTTTTTCCAACAAGAACGAATCCCAAACATTGAATCGACTATCCATTTTAGCATAGTTCAAACAAACATAACAAGATTCGATAATATCTTGAGCTTAACAGAAATAAAAATATTTCATACCTTCACCCAACAAAGGAAACAAACCCAGCTCATATTTTTATCAAACAGTGAATCCAAGCAGGTGTATACAACAAAAAATACAAGCATGAATGCAAGATAAACATCACATAAAAACCCACTTGTTCCCCAAAATCGAGTTTTTAATGAAAAAAATTAGGAAAAAGTAGAACAACTTAATGGGTAGAGCCTATCATGCCTGATAGAGCTTCTTATCAATTTGTAGAATATTTCACTGCACCTCCACATTCTCTTCTTTTTCCAAAACGACCTCGAACTCCAATCTTTCCACTTCTTCATATACTTCCACAAGATCCAAAAATAGCTCAAGTATGCCAAAAATACAGCAAGATCAAAAATAGAATTGTTGGTTCAAAGAATCAAAACCCCATGCAGATAAAAAATCGAAATAAACCAAAGATCAAACAACCTTTCCAAAATCCACTATGCCTTTTTCCTAGGTAGTTTCTTTACCATAACTAAGAACAATTAATGTGAGGGACTGTCGGTTTTCCCTTATAATTATCCACACCACCACCATCCAAGTTTGGTGAGCCTCTTAATTCAAAATATGCATGCAATTTCCATTTAGTGGTGATGCCAACTAGGCATCCCCTAATTCCCTATGCCTCCGCCAAAACTGGCAGTTCAAAGGTCATTAAAACCAAATATCAATTCTCATTAATGCCTTGAAAACCAATGCCACCATCATTACCACTTGCCAAGTAGTCCATAGGTACCCCTTAGGTTAGTAATAGTTTAGGTTAGATTATCATTAGGTTAGAAATCAACCTTAGTTCCTAGGTAGATCTTAATTACCTTAGGTTAAAAATACAAATAGTATATAACATTCCAACTTAGCTTGAGGTATTTACCTTAATAGTTTAGTAATAGGTCGAGGTTCTCTTACATTATTCAGAATTTTTAAGAAGACTCAAGCCTATTAATTACAACATGATGTAAAGAAAGGACACTTGAAGCAGGGTCCTTCAAATTTATAAACAAAACAAGACTCAGTCCCACTTCACCTTCCATTTCAGAATGCCAAGTCGACAAGATGAACAGGTAAGGAGAACTGTAGCATACCTTGGATCAATGGAATTGATCCAAGGTCTTGTTTTCAACACATAATGGGTTAAGACAACAATAATACAAGTTCATAACCTTTTTTAAATGAATATAAGTTGAACAAAGAGATGAATGGTCTCATTTTTAAGTACGCAGAAATCACAACAAAGTGAACCTTTTCACAAGTAATGAATTATCCATTGCAAACATGATTTCCAAAATTCATAAGAGTACACCTTCCTAAGATAAATCACATGTCAACGTTTGCAATTTCAAGAGGGAAAGTAATCACAGTAATAGTTTTGTCATGTATGTTAGACTATAGGCATAAGAAGACCTGATTATTTGATATTTTTATGAAGTTTACCTCTACATTATTTTAAGTTATGGCATTTAGTATCTCTTTAAGCTGAGGTAGGAGGGCATAATTTTTTGTATCATGATCAGAAACATCACAAATTAGGCACATGTCTATGATATCTAAATGATGCATTTTTCCTACGTCTAGGACAATATTTATCTAAAGGTTCCTTTACAACATTTTTCTTGGCTGTCATACCATCTATGGTTGAGGTTAACTATGACAACATGTATGTTTTCAGGTTAGCGATTTCCTCTAGAAGTTCTAAGGTACCTAGGGAATTTTTTTATGTTCTCCTTCATCTTATACCTCCTCTTGTTCTAGAGTAACTCCTACATAACTTAGCAATATGTGCCATAGTGAGTTTATGTACATCACCTCCTTCCATGAGATGGAGGGAGTATTTTTTTTCATCATCAATTCCTTTAAGAAAAACTATCTTAGTGATTTATGCATTTAACTCATAACCACACCTATGGAGAAAAAGAAATTTGTCTAGATAATCTTTTAGATTTTCATCTTCTTTTTAATTTATCTAAAAGAACTCTTCCCTCCTATATATTCCCTTGTAGTAAACCTAGTGTTTGTCCAAAAAGGAAGTATCCCTTTGTTCCCATGATTGAATGGAGTTAGAATGTAATCCCATAAACTAACTCATGGTAGATTCTTTGAGGGTGGAAGGAAAAATTTTGAGTTTCTGGTTATCTATTTTGTAGTCATACGTTTGGCAGAGGACTTTGAATTCAAACAATAATTGGTTTGGATATTCTATGGAAATTCCCGAAAGATAGGGAGAATGGATGGAGAGATGTTTTTCATGGGTGCATCCTCATCCTCATTTAGGAAAATGGGATAAGTAAAGGTCCTACCCAAGGGTCAGTCCTCATCATTTCCAATGTCCCCTATCTCAAAAAATTTCTCAGGTTCTAAATAATATGATGCAAACTATTCAATATCACTCTTGGGTGTTATATTAGATTCATTTTCACTTTCAAGTGTTCCCTACTTGTTCTTTTTTTGGAGATATTCTTTGAATATTTTGAGGTATAAATCTCCTTTGAGCATCTTGTGTCTTGTGCATCAATATTGGTCGTGTAATCAAGGCTTAGGAATCCTACTGGTTGCATAGATTAAATTCACTAACACCCATAAAAATAATATTAATATAATGGTGTGTTATTATTATGGTGTCCCCAGAAATGACACCAAAATTATGGGTCATTGATATTTCCAATCATTTAACCAACAGATTCAATTTTTGGTGTCATTATCAAATTAGGGTTGTGTCCTAGGTTGTATGCCATGAATTTTAATGCAACACAGTTGTTGTGGTGATTCTCTTTTGGGGGTTTTGGTTTTGATTGTTCTCTTGTTTCTCTTCTATGCTACAAAAAGTAAATGCAACTCTACATTACTGAAATAAAATATGGAATTCGGTGAAGTACACCTATTTTACTGAAACAACATTGTTGTAGTAAAAATACTTTCAAAGGAAAATACTCAACTGAATTTAAATGCACACATGAATTGAAATAACGAAAATGAATGTTACTAAAGAAAGTAAATAGAATACTACATTCAAACAACCTATTAGTGCTTGATTTGATCTCACCCTTTTATCCAATGTATGTTTTTGAAAAATTTACTCTGACTAGTTTGCTCATGTAAAAAGAATATATTTGAAGATGTAATCATGTTGAATGTGATTAAAACCCTATGTTTAGGGTGTGAATCCTCTTTTTGGTTAAGGAACGTAATAGTCATGTTGCCTTTGAAAAATTTGGTAAAAATTTGGTCATGAATTAGGTTTAATCTTGTAAAAATATCCTCAGTATATCATCCTTCGCCTCTGTTGCAAATTTCATATTTTTCTCCACCACCCAAAGATACGTGGCAGGTTCCCATTGGTTGTAGTGTTACATGTTTGGTTTGCAAAGTTACAAAAATTACATAATAATCACAAAATACAAAATTGACCCCTCGATGTCGGATGACTATTCTAGGGAATATTCAAAGTCAAAGGATATAAGATCGATATTGATCCCGCTCCCGTAAGAGTATACATATAGAATAATAATTGGAGTGTGGAATCAGGTCAATATTTTTTTCCTAACATTGAGTTGATAAAGTGGAAAAGTAGAGAAAATCTCTAAGGCCCGCCAAGGACACGTGGCATATTATTAAGTAAAGGGTGGAAAAGCGGGGCCTCGTGTCAATTGATAGTTTTGTGCCCAATCAAGAAAATAGACAGATATATAAAAAAGGTCCCATATCTATGCTACCTCCAATATTTGAACATGTGTCTTGATCATTATGAAATTCAAAGGTGAGTGCTCAGGTCAAATGTGTGAACTCGTATGCTTTTAAAAGGTAGTGCAAAAATACAAAAAGACCCCCTGAGCCCGCATAACATTTATTTTCTCCACATGGATGACCCACATTTAAAAATGGGGATGCAAGATGGATGGATAGGATTCAATGCATTTATGGCTACCGCCATTAATGCATTTTTACACAAATCAAGGAAAAATTGTTTACGTTATTCAAAAAATTCTATCTTTTTATCGCATGTGAAGATTTGGATACCCTTGCTATCAGAATTTTTAAAGGAATGATGTGAAATCAATCAAGGAGAATTGATTGAGAGCTTGATGATTGAATTTATAAGAAAAAAAGGGGAATTACATGGACATTTTCATAGAAAATCAAGTATGTATCGTACTACTTTTGTACTTTCATTGTTTTACTCCACAATTTGTCAATTTGTAAAGAGATTGAAAGTAGAAGCTAGGGCATAAAAATTAATTTGTTATCATCATATTTTCAATTCATATCTAGCATTACCAGTGACTTGGGTGAAATTATGGACATAGACTTGATGAGTGCTGATTTGAATGACGTTTTGCAAAGACTAAATAGCCTAGACAAAAATGAACTCATGGAAGCAATCGAGGCTAGTAACATTTCTTCAGTTGGGGCTATCCCTCCTTCAAAGTGCATTGTCCTAAATTGGTAAGGCTTTACACCATGAATTATAATCCAAAGAATAGGGAGGTTTTGGATGGGATTGGTGAGGTAGTATTGAATTTAAGACCCAAAGCTTTTAGGATAATGATGAGATTACCAGTGATAAAAAATCTGGTAAACCTAAGTGTTGAATTATCCCTAAAATAATTTGAATCCAAGAAGAAAAATTATGCAAAATTTATAAATTCTAAGTGGCTGCCAACAGACAAAAAGGTAACCACTAAGATTCTCAAAAATTAGTTAGGTCACAGTTTGTGGAAGAAGCAAAGGATTTAGTTATGTTTCTAAGTAAAATGACTGTCTTGGAAACAACACATGAATTCAAATAATGGATGTGCCCATATATGTGAGTTGTTTTAGAAAAGAAAGGAAGCATTGTTTGGGAAACCCTCAAACTTGATTCAATTCATGACCATATGTTAGCACTGGCTGTAAAAATCAAAATGGGTGGTACTAGGGAGCTTGAGTTTTATATGATGACATATCTAATTTACAATATTACAAGTCATAGATGTTTCCTTACCTTGTAACAAATGTCCCTTTTAAACAAAATAAGGTGCATGAGGTTTATCCCTAATTACAATTGAGCAATTTGAATGGAAATGTAAGATTGGTGAACGATGAATTCTTTACACCAATAATATGCTTGTTCAAACCTAAATGGGAGTAATACAAAATATCAGAAGAAGCCATGAATACAATAATGGATTATGGTTGATTTTTCATCCAATATAGAAGATTCACATACCTTAGAGCCAATGAATTTGTGGGACATCCATGCAAATCATCAAGGTATTTATATGATAAGATGGATTTGTGTGAATTTTCAAGACAAATAACACATGTTCATAAGTTGATTGTTGGGAGACACAAGACACATAAAATTTCCCATTATGACTGGAAGGTATTCTTTCACCTCTATTATAAGATCTATGTTGATGGAGGAGGAAATGGAGAGGTTTGATATAGAGAAATTTTAATTAAGGTATAACTATGATATTAGATGGGTGGTCAAAACTTTGGGAAATTATTTTGAGTATAAACCTCATTTTGAGGATTATTGGATGAAATTTAGAGATGAGGAAGAATTCAGACTCATATATTTTTAAGGTTGACTCTTAGGAAGTTCATTGATTTTAAAATTGGTGTGGTGTCTCAAGGAATCATGGATGACTAAAAAAATGTGAGTCATTTTTATATTGATCAAAAGATAGAAGGATATCCAATGACACCCATAAAATGGGATGGAAAAGAATCGATGATCAAGTATGGTAGGATTTCTCATGTGATGAGGAGAACTTTTAATTGATTAAAAAAAAAGAACATAGATTTATCTATTCAGAATACAAGGGTACTTAATAAGTTCGGGAATTAGAGATTTTGAAGGAAGATCTTCCCCTTTGAGGGAAGGAGCTGAAAAGATGGATCCTTTAAGAGTGACATCCCCCAATTACCTTGAAAATACCTACTACATGCTTTATTGATGAATGGACCATTTTTACAAAGTGAAACAAGAACTTCCATGTCTTCTTTGAAGCATAAAATAGAAGAAATGATTCTAAATTCTATACAAAATGGTCCTATTGCTTTTGTAGTACCAATATAAATAAAGCAAAAAGGTTTAGATACACTAAATTTCCCTCTAGATGTTTTACCAAGATCCTAGGGTACTGAAGAGATGATGAGAGGAGTCATGGAAAGTGCTAACATCCAATCCAAGTCACAGAGTGTCAAGGAAAGGGTGGCACCAGATATCAAGTAGTTTGAAAGGGAAAAGAAAAGATACAAACTTGTATTTGAATAACCCTTGGTAAGAGAAGGTGATCATGCATCTAAGAAACACAAACATAAGAATCCTGAAGTGATTGATCATTTCATGTTCACTAAAGAAAATGAAGGAATAATTGCTTCCATGGTTCATTAAGCAACCCCACCACTAGAACAAAATGATGTTCAAGTACAAGTATACAATCAATGTTTCCAGCTTCAACTTAATCTATAAGACAAGTAAATTTTGATATTACTCAAGAATAAGTATCCCAATCTAATATCCCATCTAATTTAGTAGATAGTTTTGTGTTAGAACAAGGATTGAATAAATTTGATGCAACCCCATTGAAGTTGTGAGTATACCTCTTTTATATCAATTACATGAATCAAGAAAAATACCAATTGAAATAACGGACATATACAAAAATGACAAGATTCCTCATACTTGAGGCATTGTAATTATCAGTTGAAAAACAAGTGGTAGAAGATACAGTGTTCTCCAGTCATGTGAAGGAGTGAAGTATTCCACCCATGTGCTAATTGTTGAGTCGAAATTCCAATGTCGAAGTATCTTCAAATCCAAACTACTTCTTAAATGAGAAATTCAAAAGTTCAAGCAATTTCGGTGGATAAATTATGGATATTGGGCACCGGTGAAAAGGATCCCCAAAAGGAAACCAAGGTTACCAAAGGTAGTGGATCACCTCAAAGAGAAAAGTCTGCTAAAGAAAGGGTGATTGAAATTGCAAAAGAAACCATTACAAAGGAAGAGATTGATGAAAATCATAGTATACAAGGTATTGATAAAGGTAAAGGATCAACTATTGGGAGGCGTAAAACCGTGCCATAAAAGGAGGTATGAAAATAACAAAAGGAAATTGGTATACTAGTTCATGATGATATCTCCACCAAACAACAACCTCTAAAGGAAGTAGAAACTGTAGAAGAAAAAGAATTTCCTAAAGGAACAACACTAGCCCAAGACGTTCCCAAGGAAAATGTAGAGGTTTTGACTACATCATGTGAGGAAACAAATAGATAACATGTTCTAAATGTTAATATGACTCAAAAGGAAGTTGGTTAACCCCAAGTTCAGGATCAAGGAAAGAAGTAAGTGGGGGAAGTGCCAACACAAAATGAACCAAAGAAATCAACATTGGAAGTGGAAAAAGTTTTGCATAAGGATCCATTAGTGCAATATGTTCAAGAAATGTCTAAGTAATTGGTGGTTGTCCCTGAAAAACCTCAATATGCATTACAAGAGACAAAGGTGGGAACTACTCTTACAAAAGGATGGATATGAGAGTTGATTTCAAAATAAGAAGAAGAAGAAGAGGTTGTACCTATGAAATCCATAGATATTACAGCCTTGGCTTTCCCAAAACCCACAAAGGCTCCAAAAAAGGATAGGGTCATTACTAAAACTCATACTAACCCATATGGATCCAGAAATTTGGAGGTGGCAATCCCACATGAGGGAAAATCAAGAAGTGATATAACTACAAGTGACTATAATGTTCAACTTATTCCTTTGGGAAAACCCTCAAGGGATGCACTAAAGCAAGGAGTTTATGAAGCATTATAGGGATTACTTTATAAAGTGGATGAATACAAAGTATTAAAAAAATAGTTAAAAATGAGATCCTTGAGTTCATGTTTACACCAAGTAGTAGGTCAATCTAGTGAAGGCTAAGAAGATATCTCTACTATTACTCCAAAGGCTATTCTCGCATATTGAAAAATCTTTTATAAAGGTAAAATCTATTGATACTTGGGTGGGGGAGCTAATGGAAAATGGGAAGAAATCCATTGAGAAAGCTATGATGAAATATGAAGAACTTAGGAATAAGCACAATGAAATTGATGAGTTAATTGAATTGTATGATAATGATATTTTCTATTTTGAGGGAAGTCTCCCAAATTGAATCATATTACTCAATTAGATGAAGAATTAGTTAAGAAGGAAGTAATTTTGCCAATTGAACACATGTGAACTTAGTATGCAATTGAAGACTTGGCCAAACTCAGAGTTGAGGTTTTGAATGAAATCAGAGAAAAAATGGAGATATAAAAGAAATGGGTTGAGAAGAGTATGGACACTATTGATCTAAAGTTAGAATACATGGTATTTGATAAATTCAAAAAGAGTTATGGTGATCTTAAAATCTGAATTCTTAATTAGTTCTTTTGAGAAAAATATCCAAAGAGAAAACTTTTCTTATGAATTCATTGAGACACTAATGACTGTAGAAACAAGAATTGTAGAGTTAAAATCAAAACCATGGGAATATAAAAAAATATGGATCAATGTGTGGATGCACTGAGTAGGAAAGCCTTGATATTTTAGCACCATACAAGCCCAGATGAGGATGATATAAAAGAGCTATTCCATAAGTATGATGCATATGTGGATAGGAAACCCAAGGAAGAAGGAGATGAAGAAGATAAAGATATAGACATGAAGACTAATGAACAAGCCTAGGCTTGTTTTCCTTGAACTTTATTTTCATCCTATTTCAAATGTTATTTTTGTTTCATAAAAAACTTAAATTCACTTTGAAGTTGTTATTTTCAGACATATATGTAATTTGATACAATACATTAGACTTTTATATTGCTTTGATAAGATTTCAAACCCATCATGCAGCATGTAAACTAATGAATTTTTTTACCTTTAATTTTGTGGAAAAAGCAAAATATTTGTTTTATAGGGGACCCAAACCATGAAGAACAAGTTACATTGTTGAGAATTGTATCAAAAAGGGAAACGAGAAAAAGAAACTTAATCATCCACCACCACAAAGTCCTCTCTGCAAGGAGGAAGTTTCTTCACTAGCTTATTTTAACTATAAACAAATTCATTTGTCCCCAATGCCATTTGAACAAACACAATGTCTCATGCCAGTGTGTGAGACATACCCAAAGACCTGATTTCATTAATAGTTGTCATAGGACCATCCAAGAGACTAAGAATGTGTTATCTCCTCTCATAAAAGGCAACCAATTCAGTCATATACAGAACTCCTTTAGGGAAGGTTGTTTTCCATGTTGCTTTGAAAGTCAAGGATGGCTAAAATCTTGAGCTAGAAGTGCACCATGAATGATCTTGGAGCAGATGGAGTAGGATGCCTGGATCTAGAATCACCCGTACATTTCTTCACAAAAAATTGTGATGCTTCAAGAGGCAGAGAAGGTATGGTCCTTGATGGTTTGTTCTCCAAGATTGAGACATGTTTCTCTAGTTCATTCATCCCGTGAAAGAGGGTAGGCATAGTACCTAGTGAGATATCTCCATCAAGCACATAGGACCCTAAGGGGGTTTTCTTCACAACGAATTCCTCATTACAAATGAATGGGAATTTATAATTGGTCTAACCTTACACACTAGGACTTATTATGAGCCAAAAATTCTTCAATTCATCAAGATTATTTTGATGCTCCAGTCTAAAGAGATGAAAATACATCATCTGGAAGGCGAAAAAGCAAGGATTATCCCGATGAGTCTTATCTCTAATTTAACTTGAACAACTTGAGTTGTCAAAGGTAGAGTATAATCTTAAGGATCAACAATTTCAAATAACATTCTTACGAATACCTCATCAGGACCTAACAGATCAAAAATTGAGTGTAAATCCTCAGTGGATATGTCTTTTAAGTTGGATGCTACTAGTGTTCTCTCCATGCTGCAGATAAATTTCCCTAAAATTCTTGCACTTAGAAAAGAAAATGTGAATTGGTAGAGGAAAATGGTATTCCTTTATAAGAAATTCGAGGAAGACAAGTCAAGTTGAGTGTAATTATGGTAAGATATCCTCCAAGATCCAAATTTTATATCCACATGGGAGAAATAAGTATGAAATAAGTTGGCATTAGGTAGAAGATGATGATTACTATGATATGAAAAAAACCATGTGGGAATAATCAACCTAGAAAGGCATGAAAGGAAATGTGTGTTCTCTAAGATATATTCTCAAAAGGAAAATGTGATTACATGTCAAATAAAACCATATGGAGGCACTCAAAATCATCAAAAAGGGGCCATCTACTCACAAATTGGAGAAATCATTAAACAATTCTCAAAGGGGATGACATGGTGTCCCAATTATATCTGAGGAAGTGAAAAATGTGACTAGCTCATAACTTTTCCACCTAGAAACATAAGACGAGATATTTTCAAGAGAATAATAATAAATCAAATTATATGCTATAAAGAATAATATTATCTTTGAGATCTAGGATTTTGGGGAAAAACATGAAATGAGTGAGCAAGTAAAATTGTATAAATGTGATGAGAATACTCTCACATAGGGGGTTAAATTTTTCTAAGCTTTAGAGAAAAAGGAGAGAACCTGTTTGTGCTTGTTGAAACTGAACCAACCTGAGAAACCCGAGTTATTCATTTATTCCCAAACCTTCTCGCTAAGATGGTTACATTGTACAACCATTGGAAAATATTGAGGTCATAGTTTTTGTGTCCCCTTATTGAATAATTGGATTTCTTTGAATTAATCTATGTGTAGATTCATGAGTGTTGTTACTTTATTCAAGATGATTTTTTTAATCAATTGTCTGCATTTCTATTGCAATCTTATGCTAATTAATCTCTCTGAATTACACAAATATTTGGTTTAAAATAGTGACAATTTGGTAACTGCAATTACATGATTGATGGAGCTTTCCTTCATGATGTGGTAAATGGTTTTAAAATCAATTTTTAGTTGTTTGTCTTAAGATATTTTTCAGTTCTTGAGTGTATCTGGAGTGTATTTGATCAGATATTGTTATTATTTTGTTGAGAATTTGTCATGATATTTTGTGTTTTGAATTCTCAAATTTTGTGTGAAATCTTGTGTTCTTGGGCCTCCATGAACACAAACCTTCTGGTTGAAGGAATGCATTATACTATGTGATCCATATTTTAGATTAATTTTCTGCAGTATTTGCAAGGTTCATTTGAGTTCTTTGTATAATCAACTTTATCATGTTTAACTTCCCAATAATACATCAAAATTACAACTAATAACCATCGATTCACCCAAATTGTGCCTTCTTATATTTTTTTATGCATACATACTATGGATATTTGTTAAATTTGTTTATTCTTTGTCCAAAGTATGCAAGAGAAAGTTGGAATTTACAACTGTCTTTAGTAACCTGAGCCTTTTTAGAAGATATCTGCATTTTCTAGTGTCACAACTCGTGAGAGTAAAATGATTTTTGTATTGAACATATCTTCCGAGGCTACCTTTTCATCTCCTAAGAAAGAGAGACTAAATATTATTTCTTTATCGATTTATTTTCACAAACACAGTTACAAAATGGGTCCTCCCACCTCGTTGCAATCAGAACCTAAAGTAGCGGGGTAGGTCATACCCTTTTTTAGGTGTTATCCAATATCCCCCAAATTTAGAGTGAAAAAAATGCTTCCAGATCCATCCTTAACTATAAAACAACTAAAATTCTAGTTTGTCTTCCTCTAAGCATCTTGTTTAGCTTGTTGATGTTGCTTGGATTACAAGGGATCGATCAATTTGGGTACCAACATAACCATTCAAATCAAAGTACTAGAACTGAAACTTATCAGAAATAATGATCATGCACAAAATATCAACCCTCCAATCTCCTCAAGTGAGTGGGCCCTTTCTCTCCTTCAGGATTGAGGTAATTCAACACCAATGAATACTCAAAATAGCATATAGATTATATTTATTCGAGCAAGTTCAAAACATGTTTTATCATAAAACTGTAATAACTACTAACTGGTATAGAATTGTACTAAAGTATATCAACTAACAACTATGAAACAATTTTAAGAAGGTGTCTTTATAAACACAATTAGTTACAGATCGTGCCATAATGATAGGCCATAGATTCAACTAAATAACAACCTAATTAAATCTCAATGGCACTCGTAATATAGCTAAAAATAGGGCCCTCATTTATAGGTTGCTATTAGGAAAATCCTCTAGAATGACATGGTGGCGAGAGACTCAATCTTCTTGACTATTACTTCCATAAAATTGGTAAAGGATGCACTTTATCAAACCGCGCAAGATCATCACATTACTCATAAAAGTATTTAGTGGGAACTTCTACGGTCATTAGTTCACATGAGACAAGAACAAGAGAAATGCATCAATCTTACTAAGAATATAATTATCTAGAACATCCCCTATACATTAATTAACATAATTAGGAGAAAATAAATAGTCATATGGATGATATAATAAGTAAATTTATGCATTCATCACATAGGTATCCATCCTTTAAGGGTATGGTCTATAATTTTGATTTTTGACTTTTACAAAATAGTCATCCTTTGAGGGATTGGTCTATGATTTTTATTGGTAGCTATCCTTCAGGGGATCATTCTAATTTTTTTAATTTTTGATAATGATTTTATATTTTGAATAGTTGTCTTTCAAGGGACCATTTTATTATATTATTTATTTTGAGATGAAGCATCCAATGACTTTACATAACTTTTTTAGCCCGAGGGTAGGACCGTAATAGACCATTTTGAGGAGGGAAGAAGATGTATATATGACTTTCACACACATGCTGAATGTCATGTTTTTAATTGGTAGATGGTAGGTGAGTGTAATGATTTAAGGGGATTCTACAAAGAAGGAACTTGTCCATAGTGAAAGATGTGTTGAAAAGAGTCATAGTTTTCATCTTTAAGGTGTATTTAGGATAATGACGGATAACCACATGCTTTCAAATCATTAATGTGATAAGATGGATGGTTTGATGGAGTGATAAGATATTAGATGTAACTATTGTCATAATGATCAATCATTTAACAATATAAATGCCACAAGTTCAAGGAATTAAAAGGTTCCTTTTCAGGTTCACCATCAAGGGAAGCAAGACGATATGCTCTTGACCCATACTTGTGAGTAATGACGTATGGCCCAATCCAATTAGGGGAAAAATTTCCATGTTTACTCTGTTATAGTTGAGCGATATTTTGATTTTTTTAAGCACAATATCACTACTTTCAAATTCATTTTGTTTGATATGTTTATTATAAACTCTTTTGACACATTATTTATAAACTTGGTGATGTTTGAGAGCCATTAAATGTTTCTCATCTATAGTTCAAGTTGTGTTAAATAGTCTTGGCAATATTCTTCATCTGGGATGAAGTGTTTAAGTGACACATGAAGTGATGGGATTTGGAATTCAAGAGTTAGGAAAAATTTATAACCGTAGATGATTGAATAGGGAGTTGCACCTGTAGGTGTATGAATGCTAGTCCAATAAGCCCAAAGGGAAAACAAGATTTAGAGATGTCAATTCCGCCCGCATCGTTTAATTTTTTCATAAGCATTTTATTAGAGGCTTCAACCTATCCATTTTCTTGGGGATAATAGGTTGATGAAAAAATATGCCTGATATTGAAGGTATCACAAAGCTTTTGAGTTCTTTATTTTTAAAATATTTTCCATTGTCTATAACAAGTTTATGTGGAACACCAAAATGACATATAATGTATTGATATATGAAATTGGTGATAGGTCCTAATTTAGTCAAGGTTAAAGGGATAGCTTCAACCCATTTAGTGAAGTATTCAGTAGCTGTAATAATGGAGTGATGTTGTTGAGATGATTTAGGATTGATAGCACCAATGAGGTCTAATCGACCGAGAGAAAGGCCATAAGTATTGAGTAGGTTGTAATGTTTGACTAGGTACATGAATAAGGTCTGAATGGATTTGGCATTTAACACATTTCATAACATATGCAAACAAATATTTATTGATATTAGAACAATAATATCCTAAGTGTATGACACTTTTAGTGACATAATTTCCTCTAAAATGTCCACCGTAAATACCATCATGAATTTTTTGATTACTTTGGTTGATTTGTGTGATTTAAGGCACATTAATAGGATGTCGTCACAACTACATTTATAAAGGACATCACCTATGATGACAAAGTGAGTGGCACATTGAAGAAATTATCTCAGTAGCACTTCGTGATAAGTCAGATGGGATTTTAGATTCAACAAATCATTTGGATTATCATCAATGACATTTATAGGAGGTAATTCATTTTTATGTGAGGGGTAATATAATTGTTGAACAACCATAGATACTTTAGTGTTATCTTTTGACTCTTTAGTTTCTAATGGGATGAGGGCTCATAAAGAGGTCATTGTATCTGTAAATTTGTTAGAGGATTGTGGGATGGTTTAGATGGTGTAATGATCAAAAGCGTCAAGGATAAAGTCAACATTGGCTCTATATTTTTTGTAAATTTTCATTTTTACTCTGGTATTCTCCTTTGACTTGACTAAAGACAAGTTCTAAGTCTCCATAGATTTATAAAATGTAAACACCTAGAATAATAATGGTTATGAGTCTCATGATTAAATATTCATATCCATCCATGTTATTGGTACATTCAAAGTTGAGTTTAAATCATAACGGAATGGGAATACCCCAATAAGGTATAATAACGATACCCGACCCTCCTCCTTGTTTGCACTTAGAACCATCAAAGAAGAGAGTCATTTTGACAGGATAAATTCATATTCATTGACATTTTTAAAGGATTTTTCTCGAAATTATTTGTGAGGAACTTGATTTTCAAGAAGGGGAGCGTAATGAGCTGATCAGCAATATCTTGTCCTTTAATGGAATTTTGTGGTATAAACTCAACGTCAAATTCAACCATAAGTAGAATCCATCGAGTTATATGGTCGCTATGATATGGTTTAGAATGCATGGTTTTGAGTGGATTGCAAAAGTAAGTGACAACATAATTTTTATTATTGAGAAGATAATGACGTAATTTAGAAGTGGTGAAGTATAAATCACAACATAGATTTTCAACTTCAGTGTAACGAGTTTCATATTCATGAAGTGTGCAACTGATATAATATATATGGATTGTTCATGACCATGACTATCATGGTGAACGAGCATGGATCTAGAGTATATTCAGAGAAGAATATATGTATAGATAAAAGTAATCTCCCTGCAAGGTAGAGTAAGCATAGGTGGTGATAGAAGATATTGTTTAATTTCATAGAAGGATTTTTTACAAACCAAATCCTAGTGAAAGTATATGTTCTTGTGAATGAGATGGTGAAACGGCTAACAACTATCTAAAACTTATGATATAAAAGGTTAGATGGACAATAGTTTACCTTGAAGGATAAAAATTTATGTAAGATTAGATGGCAGAGGTATTTCAATGATGGATTTAACCTTTTTTTGGTCAACTTCATTGCCTCAAATAGATATAATGAATCCTAAAAAACTTTTGGTAAGGAAACCATAAAACACAATTTTTAGGATTGAGACAAAGGAAAAACTAAATGAGATGAGTAAAGATTGATTTGAGGATGGTAAGATGATCCTTGCATTGTTTGGACTTTCCTAAAATGTCATCAATGTAATCTTTGATTGTTTTGTGGATGAGGTCATGAAAAATATAGGTCATGGCGTGTTGATAAGTAGCTCCTGCATTTTTAAGACCGAATGGCATAACATGGTAGCAGAAGGTTCCCTAAGGAGTGATGAAAGAGGTTTTGTGTTGATTGTAGGTGATGATAAAATTTGATTATAACCAAAAAATCCATCCATAAGGGAAAGAATTTCATGGCTAGCTATTAGGTCAACGAGCTGATCTATGTTTGGAAGAGGGAAATCATCTTTAGGACATGCAAGATTAAGATCCATAAATTTTTTGTAGATGTGTAACTTACCCGAGACTTTAGTTACGAGAATGATGTTAGAGACCCATTATGTATAATCAATTCGTATTATAAAATTAGCAAGATAAAAGGTATTGTAATTCCTCTTTAACCTGGGAGAGCTTTACGAGGATGTATCTTATAGATTTTTTGTTTAATAGGCTTAAGATCGGGATATGTGACAATGTTCTATGAAAAAATGTTATGATCAATTCTGGGCATATCACTATATGAACAGGAAAAAGCTTGATAATATTTTGCTAAAAATGAGGTGAAGTCATATAGTTCTTGTGAATTAAGTGATTGACCAACCTTGACTATATGAGTATCGTGAGGGGTTCCTAAGTTCACATTGATGGTGGGTTCGTTAAGGAGAGTTGGTGTATTAGAAAATAGGTATTTTTGAAGGAAGTGATCCTCAAATCTCATATGGGAAAGGATTTCTTGATCATCATGACATTGAAGGATATCTATAGTGGGTAAATCTTATTCAAACATTTCTAGCTAAATAAGAGGTAACATTTTGACAAAGTGGTCAGATTGATAAGTAAGCAATCCTAAGGATATAGTATTGACTCAAAAATTTATGTGGGATCGATATAACATCACCTATGCCCATAAGATATTCATGAGTTACATCTATTTCCATAGGAGCTCCAGGGGTTATGGGTGATGATAGTTCTAGTTCAGTGATATGCACGATGTAGTGGGTTTGGATGGGTTAGAGCCAAGTTTTTCATAACCTAAGCCATATTTATCATAATTTTTAAGGGGGAATTAGATAATTAAGTTGTGTGTTTCTTTTTGTAATGACTAAGACTAAAACCTTTCCACGTACGGCGGTGAAGGTACATATAGAAAAATATAGATTATCTAGGGATTTGAAGTCTAATGTGAAAGGCATAGCATGGTGTGGATTGATAGAATGATATGAGGTATGCTTGCTTCCCCATAAACAAGGGTTTTTTTAGATAAGTGGGACCATAAGGGATAACATCTCCTACATTAGGCTCGTACATGGGTTGCTTATTAGGACGACCATAAGTCTTAGGTGAAGGGATGGAGTTGAGCATGAGAAGGTGGTACTCCCCCAGTGTAAGACATTGTACAATTTCACTAAGGGGGAACCGGTAGTTTGGATGAAGGGATGGTTATGCTAGTAGATGCTTCTTCATATGATTCTCGATGTTTAGGTACAAGGACATCATTTGGATGATATGTCATGTAATAATAAGCAAAGGTATTTGAACTGTGGGGACTACAAATTTTTGACCTTCATGTTCATATTTAAGACAACAATGGAGTGTATAAGGAACACACCGCATAGTGTGTATCTAGGGGCATCCTAATAACATATTATATTGGAACTCTCCTTCTATAATATAAAATAGTTCATGTAAGGTCTTAGTGCCGACTTTAAGTGGTAGAATAACGGTGCCTAATGTGGGTCATTAAAGGACCGTAGTAAAACTAGAGTTTGACCAATGATGGAAGTGGATAGTTTAAGCTAATGGAAAGAAATGGATGATATAATGTGTATGGTTATGCCCCATCAATCATGATTACCGATGAGGACATCATTGATTTGAGAAGTGATAAAAAGTGGTAAGTCATGTTCTTCTAGTCTAAGTGAGGGAATCTCGGATGACTCAAATGATATGGTTGTGGATTCTTTAAGGGCCCCTACAAAATTTGTGAAAGATGAAGGGTCATCTTCTAGTTTTGTTATTGATTGGAGGGATTTGATCATGGCTTATTTATGAGAATTTGATGTCTGCACCAGTTTGTAAAGTGACATTTTGATGGGAGCTTGGTGTAACTATTTAATGAATTTTTTTATTTGGGTTGATGATAAGGGTGGTGTGATGAGTATTGAAACATTTACATTGGGTGATGTTTCCTTATTAGAACCTTCAAGAGCTATAGAAATATGTACTTTAGAATTATCAAGAAGCGGATAACTCAAGAGGTGGAGGTATTGCAACGAAAGTTTTATATTTCCTAGGATCAGATGGATCTATGTCATAATTATGTAAGTGTCAATGTGAGTGGCTTCAACCTAATGGGAAGAGATGGGATATTTGGATTAAGGTGATGATGATGATGTTATGTTTGGTTCATTAGGAAGGAAGGCCAGCTTACCAATTTTTTGAACAATTAGATGAAAGGTCACACAATTCTCTATAGAATGACCTCATGTCCTATGATAATCGCAAGAGACATTGAATTCATACCAAGTGCATTTCCATCCTCATGGATCTAATGGTTTGGGAGGTGGTAACGTTATGAGTGATTGTTGAAGGAAGTCTTCTAAAATAGTTTCATAAAACACCTTAGGTGAAAATACAAATGGTTATGGAGTTTTGTATATCTTATCATCCGGAAGAAGTAAAAATTTGATTGTGGTTTATTGGTTTGTTTGTTACTTAGGTGTTTCAAATGGTGTGACAGATGAAGGATGAGGGCCTAGTGGGGAAGGTTGGTAAGTAGGCCTTGGTCTTGACATGATAGGGTGATTACTAGGAGTGGAAATGACCTTTCTAGGAAGTGGTGGAAGAAAATGCCAAGGACCATGAAACGGTATGATTCTAGAGAAGGTATAGGAAGGAATTTTGAAAACTTGAACAACACCTTGTTTATGAGGTCCTTTTGTGGTTTTGGATAAGTTGGGTGTGGATGTAGAGGTAGGAATTGATGAAGTAAGAGGGGTTTGAATGATGTGGTTGATGATATCTAAATGAGTTGTGGATTTTTTAGGTTCCATATTGGTTGATGTAGGTATAATTGATTTTGTAGATGGGGGACGAATACAGTTTTTAATTTCCTTGGGTGGAGATGTTTGTGTCATAAATTTTTTGAGAGGTATCATAGTTATATTTGCAAATGGAGGTGTAGACGTAGGTGTGGTTATACTAGAAGATGTGATTGGTGGGGAGATGGATTTAGTAATAACATGTGACAAGGATGGGAGAATTTTTTGGTAACATTGCTAGCAGCAGACGAGGACTTAGTAGATGTAAGTTTAGGTTCAATGGATGTTGATGTTGATTTTGTAGATGTGGGTGTTGGTTCAATAGGTGTTGATGTAGATTCAAGAATGGGTAATGTTTTAGTAATCTTTTTGATAGTATGATGATCATGGACAATGTTTTTTTGTGGTTGTTCAGTGGATGGGGTGTGATTTGGAAAAGTTTTTTTGAATATGTCAATATTTTTTATTTGGGTGTGCATTTAGATTGTCTAAGTGAAGCTCACCTATGTCAATCAAATATTTAATGACATTATGGAACGCATACGACACCTTTCAATTTCATATCCCTTAAACCTATGGTATTTACAATAATCATTATCTCGATACCAAGAGGGTTTGGATAAATATTTCTCAATAGGTCTTACGGGTGGGAGATATATCATGTTTGTAGTGAACAATTTTTCAAAAAATACACTATAAGTCTCTCTTATGGGTGTGTTTCTACGTTGTTGATGGGAATGTTTGGTAGTGGGTTTTTCCTTATAAGTGGATTTGACTAATATGACGTTAGAAAATGATTTGGATTTTTAGGATTGGAAGATGACTTAGATGGGAATTTGGTTTGTGGTTTCTTAGGATGAATTTTAATGCGACCATCTTCTAGGGCTCACAATTCTAACTTACGGGCCATAGTAAAGGCTTTATCAAATGGCTAGAAAGATTGGATTTACAATATTGATGATATGTGTTTGGCACATGAGCGACATAAAAGTTCAATCAATTCAGTTTATGGAAATGGGAAGGATGGTTGATTAGGGTACCCCTAAATCGAAACAAATTCAAAAATGGATTCATCTATAAATTATTTGATGGTGTATAATTAATTTATAGTGATTTTAAGGGCTATGTTTATGGAGAATTGTTCTAGGAAAATTTGTGTAATTTGTGTAAATGATACAAGGGAGTACTAAGGGACGGTATTGTGCCAATCCAAGGTAGGACCAATAAGGGACATGGGGAAAGTTATCAGCATGACATCTTTTTCATGTGCTATTAGATAGTAGGTATGAAGGAAAGCATAGATGTGTTGTTGGGGATCTTCCTTATTATTAGATTTGATAAAATTTTCAATTTTCCAATGGTGTGGATATGCTTTAAATGGCACTAAGCGGTGAATGGGCTCATTGTAAATTTGATCATAAGGAAGCACATTCTTTGGTCCTGATGAAATGGATTCAAGATTTGATATGTGGATCATGAGGGCTTGAAGATGATCGAGTTGTGCTGGTTATTGTGAAGATGAGCCAGGTTGAAATGAGAAATGGCTAGGTTTTGTATAAGTTTTATATTGCGAGGAATGTTTTTAGTAGGGAATGTTTTGTTAAAGTGGAATATTCTGGCGATAAGGAATATTTTTTGTGGGATATTTTGTTGTGGTTTATTTTTTTGATACAAAATGTTTTTTTGAGAGGGAATGCTTTGTTGAGGAATGTATTGTTGTGAAATATATTGTTGAGGGATATTTTGTTTATGGGGTTTTTTTGTGGGATATTATAGGTAGGTTGGGACACTAATGGTTATGAAGGTTGAATATATTGATAAGGATGTGGGATAGATGTAGTGGTAAACGGTTGTGAATAAGGAGGTGGTTACTTAAAAATACATTGTAGAGGCAACGAAAGATGGTGCTTGTTGTGAGATGTACTTGAGTAGGAGAAGATTTTGGTATGGAAATTAATGGTTGTGAGATAATGGGTATATAATATTGGACTAAAATAGGATGAGTGGTGGTGATAGCACTAGTATTGATTAAGGGAATGGATGAAGGAATGAACATAGTAATATTTTGAACACTGCTAAGTGGTTGAGATATGGTTGTAGATACAGAAATAGAACTCATTAGAGGTGTCTGGGTAATTGAGGATGTTGGAGGGGTAGATAATGAAACACTAGTATTGTTTTGTGGAGGTGTTGAACTAGTGGAAGGCTCGGGTGAAGATGTATGTTGTTGAGTAGATGTGTCTTGAGAAGAGATCATATGAAGACTAAGAATAGGAATGGAAGATGAAAAATTTGATGTTTCAGGTTGACTTAAAGGTGGATATGAATATATTTTTTGAATGACAGGTTGGTGGTTTGGATCAATAAGATGTGAAACCCCAAATGAAGGATTGGGGATATACGGTGGTAGTTCAGTACCGATTATTGGTTTAAATCAATAGGACATGAATAACTAGATGAAGGATCAGGGATATGTGAAGATGGTTCATCTATAAATAATTGGAGTTGAACACCCCTAGCTGTAAAATAAGTGTTGAGGGAAATGGGGTTCAAATCCAAAACTCTTCAAAAATAGGGTCTCCCCTATAATAAAAAGGAGGTCTAGCAGATTCTAATTGGGAGCTGGGAGAGTGTGTTTGTTTAGTTTCTTCTTGCTCGGTTATATGGAAAATTTGCTATGAAAGTGACGTGCAGAATCTAGGAGATGTTGTCTCATTTCTTCGTTATACGTCTCCTCTATTTAATTCAAGGTGCACCGATCATCAAGTAAGAGTAAGTGAAGAGGAGTGGATGTAACTAGTTGATGAAATGGGTTTTGTTTTTTTAATGGTGTAGAGAATGCGATAGCTAATGGTGTAGATAATGGAATAGATTAGGGGATATGTTGTTTTAATGTTATAGATAATGGTGTAAACATATTTTCAAAAGTTTGATTGTGGGCTTGTTGTCTATTTTGTACCATAGTAAACAAACAAACACTCACCTAATAAAAAACAACTAAATGGTTTAATTACAAAAAAACCAAAGCAAGCAAGATGATGAATTTTTTTATTTTCTTGATTTAATAGAAAAGAGTGAAATGTGAAAAACGGCTGATAGGGTCCTAGGAAATGGAAATCTATGGATATACCCAAAGGTAAGTGAGGTACAAATATATATTGCTACCAATACAAGCTTGGTTTTGGGGCCTACCCATCACTTCACGGACCCCCTCCGATAAGGGAGTCAGGTGCTATGCCAATATACCGAAAGATAGGTGTTTATACTCAATCAAAACACTGAGCCAATTTCCCTATTGGGTGATGAAATCCCAATATTTATCACCTAGGTGGGAATTGTTTGAATGTGTTTTGATGTTTTAAGTGGTTTGGTTATGTGTGGGGGAAAATAAAGTGAATGCAACTGATTACCTTTCTAATTAATATTATGTGAGAAAAAGGATGCAATTATTTGTTTTAAGACCCAAAATGAAATGTCAATTTCGATGAGTAAAATTAGTCAATAATGCAATTGAAAGAAAAGATATGGATTTAGGAATCACCATGATAAAACACTTACTTTTTTATTTTTAATGAAATACAACAAGAAAAAATAGCTACAACAACAACCTACAAACAGGTTAGCAAAAAAATCCAAAAAAAAACAAAAATAAAGATTATCATAATAAGCATAAAGTAATCAAAAGGACTTAGAAGAATCACCTGATGATTACAGAATCGATGGCAATCACCTAAATCGTGGGTGATTACTAAACAGAAACCCAAATATGAAAAGAATGTGATATTTCAAACAAATAAAAGACTATTTTTTTCTTTTTCCTTTTAAGAAATAGAAATAGAAATCAGAAATGAAAACCTGCAAAACCAAGTTAGAAAAACAATGATAATGAATAGATGAACAATGATTTATTTTTTTCTTTTATTTAATTTTTTTGAAAATATAAACTAACATAAACAAAAATTTGAATGTCTAAATTAATTGGAAACAGAGAAAATAGTAGAAAACAATAACCAAAAGGCAGATAGCAAAGTAATAACAAATATTCGGAAAAATCATAGGTGATTTCTTGAATCGATGGAAATTCACCGAGCGCAAATGATTTATGAATCGATGGAAATTCACCCGAGCTAGCGATTACTCGATGAAAACCAAAAATAGAAACAAATGCTATTTGTGATGAAATTTCTATTTTTGATGAAATTAACAATGAAATGAGAGGAAAATGTCCCACCAAGCATGCCAATATGTTCATAATTATTCCTACCTCTTCAACTTAACTATAAAAAGAAAGAAAATAAGAATAAACTAACCTCAGAGGACATGAGGTTTAGTGATACCCATAGATTATGCATGACAATGTTCAATGTTGCACTCCGTATAAGGTAGGTATAAGATCCTCTTCACCAAGAAACTTGCAAATCACAGACATTAAACATAATATGATCAATAAGATATATGGCGGATTTTCTAGCAAAGGTCAGTCCTTGAAGTCAATAGCCTTCATTGGAAGGGTATCAATTTTTAAAAAAAAACTCAAGTGGATTTGTAAACAATATATGACGTATGATAACTGAATCACAATAATATAATGATAAATGATAATTTTATTACAAATCAGATAGAAAATAAATGAGAGTGGGGAGAGAAAAATATAACTCAAATTTGAGATCAAAATCTAGATCGTGTTGTTGGGCCTCATACTCAAGCCAAGAAAGTTCAATGCAGATGCGTTGATACTCAAAATATGCATGCCAATATCCTTCCACAACTTTGACAGATCTCATGGGTAAACTAAAAGAAAATTATAATTCTTCCAACAGTAAGCACAATGGATAGCACACAGAGTTAGATCATGCAAAATGTCATATTGTTCCCAATAAAAGGGGTGAAAAATTATTGGCAGAGAGTGAATGTTGGTAATCTCATGATTTAGACCTGCTGTTGAGCCCGAAAAATGACTAAGTCCTAAAATAGAGGATTATCACGTTTGGAAGGCACTATGGAGAAAAAATCATATGTAAAAGTGTGTGATGAGAGATAAGTTAGCATGTGGGAGAAGGAAAGGGTTTAAGGGTTTAGGACTTAGATGCATTTTGGTAAAAGGGTATCACATAAAAACACGTGAATTTTTGATAAGCGTAATGATGAAAAGGTTGTTATATGGAGACTTGGAGTTCAAGAAAATAATATTCTAGTATGGTTACGGGTTGTAAAGTGGAGGTTGTTCGCGGATGGCATTTGCATGGCTTGGAAATTCAAGTATAATAGGATATGATGACATTAGGTATGTGGGATTAATTCGGAATGATGTTTTAGGTGAGCTCAATACCTATTTAAGTAGGAATTTGAATCTAGACAAGGGGATTGTGGATTGTATAATGAGGTATGGGGGTTAGAGGCTAGACATCGAGTATGTATGCATATGATTTCTCCAGAAGGGATTATGTAATGATTTTAGGGGGTAATATGGGGTTCCTAGATGTAGGATGTTATTATATTTCTCTATTCGGTTTGTTATGACCCTATTGATGTAATCTAGCTATTGTAAACAATTATGAATCAATGAATACAATAGATTATTCTAAATATTCATGTTTATGAGTTCAAACCCTAGTACCCTTAATTTTTCTCATGGTTAAGATTTGATATCTTTTGTGTTGTTTTAGTGTTTACTTTTGTATTATGATGGCTTCGTGTTTAAGATCTAGTATCTTTACTTCTAAATTAGAGTAAGTGTGTGCATTATTGTTTCTACAAACATTCCTCCATTAATGGTGAAGCATTATTACAAATATCACATAAAGGAGGGGCTCGACACCTACGTGTGACTTGGGTGAGAGCCTAGCTAATGTTGGGTGATAGGCCAACATGCTTAGGATTTAAAGGGAATAGGGAAATGTGACTACATTTTGGTTCCATTGTCGGGACATCTTTTGAAGATGTTGTAATAATTATGTGTGATGACAGAACACTTGACCTTGGATAATGTCTATATTTGGCTTAAAAGCATAGAGGATGAGTTTTCTCGAGAGATTTAGCAAAGTGGATATGAGTTTGATATGCGTAAATGGGTAGAGGAGCACTTGTATTATGAGCTCTATGAGATATTCTTTTGTTGTTTCCCAATAGAGTTGTATGAATGGTTATCGGCATATGCATCAAGGAAGAGTTGGTATTATAGACCTCATGTTTGGACCCAAGAAGAGTATCGAGAGGCTGCATGATGCTGATCTAACCTAGAATCATGTTGTTGATCATTGGTGGAGTGGAGTGTTGACCAAGTATACCTTAGAATATGATATTTCTATGTATTCTTTCCCATATATTGATGATCTTGAGTTCTTTTGGAAGCCAAGAGGATTGTTTTTGTGTTCTATGTCATTATAAATTAAGATCCTGATCATTACTCTAAGTATGGAGGTATTTCCTACCACTGGTTAAACTTTCCACTAGGTGCAGGGGCATAGAAACTAATGTGGTGAAAGATGGTGGACCTTTCATTTGAAGTAGAGAGAGAATAAATGTGGCTCAAATATAATGAAGTGCAAGAAAGGGAGTTTGTGAGACAAAGTGAAGTTTTCAGAGTGATGGATTTATGGAGGAAGATGTTGCGGGAAGGATTTGAGGTTCACGAGGAGGGCATGGGACCTAAGCAGACTGCACAACCCCATATTGGAAAATGTGGGAGGGAAAACCCCTCATCTTCTGGTGAGAGATCTTTGTATGGAGAAATCAGATTTGTAGGCACACATCTTAGCCCACCTGGTGACCAAACTATGGTGCTTAGTTTTCCAATTCTTGAGATAAGCATTTTTAACCCAATTGGTGTTTGTATTGGTAGTTGAGCTGCACCTGGTATATATTATTTTCTATTTAGTTATTCTATGGAAACAAAAACATTTCCTATGTTTGGAGGCATCCTATCTAGTACATCATTTAGGCAAGGTGTGGCATCTGGAAGTGGTGCTACTTCAAAGACTATCGGCACACGGTTTAGTGTAACAGTGGGTACACATAGTGTAACTACATCAGCCCCTTACCTACAATGGGAGGAGGATTTGGTAGATACAAAGGAATAAGAGATAGTGGATCTAGTGGATCTAGTGGATTTGAGACCTAAGAAACAACCTATGATTAGTTAGGAAAATTATGGAATAAATTTTTTTGTTTAAAAGAGTATACTATTAGGTTACAAGGCAACAATTGTCACTCACAAGTTCTAGAACAATTCTAATCCACTAGAACATACTTTTATTTTATTAATAATTATTAGAGGTCACAAGGTCCAAAATTAAGGGTTAGAAGGTTCAATAAGGTTCAGAGGGTAATTCCTCACCATACCCACTCTCTAACAGGATTAAAGATTTAACTTGATTTTTCTCACACTTAATGCATTCAAAATTTCCTAAATCATTCCCATTGGATAGGAAATTTTCTCACCTTTCCAATGATATAAATAAGTCCTCCTAACTCCTCATAAAACTCAAGTTATGGGTCGGCGGGCCTTGGGGTGAAAATTTTCCCAAAGGAGCGGGCTTGTGGGCCTAGGGGAGGAATTTTTCCCCAAGCTTTGACTGTGGGCCATAGAAAGGTTGTTTTTCCCGAGAAGGATGCATAGGTCAATGGGGAAACATTCCACTTTTCAACTTTCAGTTAAAATGCGCAAAGGCACAAACGAACCCACGCTCCGCCGACGCCCAACCATGCCACGCGTCACGCCCCTATTGGCCACTAGTCGGTGGGAAATCGGGGAAAGTTAGAACAATTAGCAATAAAAAGGAAAGAGGATAAAAGGATAAATGCACTACGCGCTCCACCCTCACCCAAGGTGGCCACATGGTAGCCATCCATTGGCTGTGGGCTTCCAGGGCGATGGAGAAACTTTAAGATTTTCACCCAACAAAAACTAAAAACAAAAAAGAACCAATGACCTCTACTCTTCCACCGTCACCTCTTGCTGCCATGTGGTAGCCCTTGATTGGCTGCAGGCTGGCGGGTCGGTGGGGAAAACTTGGAAAAAAATTCCAAAATTTTCTTGGATGCGCTAAGTTAAAAGGAGGTCCTCCCTCCGCCAACACCTCGTGGTGCCATGTGGTAGCCTTTGATTGATGCGAGGAGGTGGAGTAGTGGAGAAAATTTTGAAAATTTTCCCAAATACTTTTCTAAGGATTTTAAGGGGAAAATTCGGGCTATGGGCCCGCCAAGGAAAATTTTCCCAAAATTTTCTACAAAGTGAAGAAAACTTCAGAAGGCCATAACTTTTGATAGAGAAACCAATTTTGGGAAAATGAGGACTTTCTGGAAAGCTCTCAAATCCCTCTTTGCATAAGAATCATTAATTTTAGATTTTGAAAAATTTTAAGGGGTCAATTTTAAGAAAACGTCCTACAGGATTTTTAAAAGCAAACTGGTAAATTTTAACTTATAAATTTTGTTCAATTTTGTCATTATTTCTCCTTTAACATGTCAAATGAACATGGAGGATTGTTCTAAGAAGAATTTTAGGATGTATTGGAAGGTAATTTTGCTTGATTGATTTCCAATTTGAATTTTTACAACTTCGACAAGAAAAGAGCGTGAAAGGTTTGGGCCCGATTTTGCAATGTTTTAAAATATTTCCTTAAGTGTTTTTTTTGTCAAATTGAACTCATTTATACCCTAGCATGTTCAATTTTAATGTTTCATTGTTATTTCTTGCTTGCAGGTTTGAACTGTTCATTTTAGATGAATTATTTTCCAGGATGAAATACAAAATAGAGATCAATTTCTAAAGGATATGTTTATCATTTTTATCACTTGCCAAATATGGAAATTCATTTCTATTCTAGTCTAATACATTTAGTTGATTTAAACAAACCATTTAATAGCTAAAATGTAAAGTATGATTTCCAATTTTGTCATATTTTCAAAAGAACAAAGTAATACAATTCCTTCATACGTATTCCTTTCTTTCAAATAGAGATTTCAATAACATTTAAAGATCAGATTTCAATGCAACAATGCAAATGAAGAAAGGTATTGCAATCCTTTATTGATTTCAAATACAACTTTACATCTCTCAATTTCTTGAATGCAAATAATAGATTTCAATTTCTTTCTTTCAAATGAACAGAACAAAGTATATATATCTTTCACATTTCGAATTTACAACTTTCATAGCTCAATACAAAATATCTTTCCATTACAAATAATATACAAATCATCCACTTCAAAGTGGGAAGGGTTACAATGAGATTTTATTTCAGATGGAATATCAAACTGTCTTTCTCCTCTGCTCCAGAACAACAATATGAATTTCTCCTTTTGGATCAGAACAAAGGTAGGGGAAAGGCAATGCTCTCCACCCAACCAAGACATCCAAAGAAGAGGATAATCCATCCTTCTTCATTGCCCCCCAAGCCCCAACCAAAATGCAATAAGAAATGTATTTCAACTCATGACAACAACAAGCTTCCACATCACAAAGAAATATTCCAACATGCACATTTCAAATTAAAAACACAGTCCAAAACAAAACAATAGTTTTACAACCACATGAAACATATCACACAAGACTCAGGCTTCGCCATGCAAGCCAAAGGAGAAAGAACTATGGGGGAAGCTTCTTATGCCTCCCAATGGGAATTAGGCATCTGCCTATAAAAAAATTCCAATATAAAACATCTCCCGTATATCCTTATGCCCCCACAAATTTCATTATACCCCCCACAAAGTAAGAAATGTAAGCTATTTATTTTCCATGGTGGATCCCAATCCCAAACTCCCTCCACAATAAATCTAATGCCACTGGCATTCCCTTATCCCCCCCTCTTAGTGATTCCCCATAGCCTTCTCCTACACCATTCCTAGGCATTCTACCCAACCAGCCAACAAACACACAAAACATTCACCATTCACACAAACATAAAAAGAAATAAAAGCATATATGAAGAGCTAAGCTCCTACCTCTCCATGGTAGATTTTGTTCCAATACAACAAGCTTTCAATGTCAAAATACAGTCCCAAAATCAGTAATGCCCAAGTATGAAATGCTCTCCAATATCCTCCAAAATCAACAAGAGCTCCAAATAGCCAAGGAAAATTCACCCCAATGAAGTATGCAAAAAGTTCAACAACCCAAAAAAAAACAAAGAGTTCTAATTTTATAGAAGAGGGAAGAGAATAGGATGAGGTGGATCCATGTAGGATGCCACATCACACATCCTCAACTCCAACACAGAAGTCAAATTCATTCTCCAATGCACAATAAAGAGGTGGGTGAATAATATGACAAATAAACTTACACACTCCAAAAATCCCACACCACAAAGGACTAAATTTAATAAAATGTAAGAAGAGTGCAATTAAAAATTACAAATAGTCATTTCAAAATGCATAAAGAAGGTCTAAAGTCAACCCTCCAACCATAGGTATGGGACAAGTTTTACTTGTCTCACAAGCCTCGAAAATCAGCCTCCAAGGACAAATTCGAGTTTCCAAGAAGGTGGAGTGTTTCATACTCCAAAATCTGACTTACACAACTCTTACACATACTTACACATCACTTACCACATTTAATACAAAATCCAACCACTTCACTAATTAATTTCTTATATCCCAAATTTGATTGATTTATTTATTTTAACAATATGATTACTCCCATTATTTCTTCACAATTAAAAGAATAATGAAAGGGGTAAATGCATCACGAAATAAACACATGCAAAAAAATAATGAAAAGGAACCACATTAATAAAATACACAAAGCCCCTTGGTCACAATGTTCAAAGGTAATCCCCCCATGGGAATCCCTAACAAAACAACACACACACACACACGCACAAAACATGTTGCCATGGTGACCTTGTTGAATTCATCTAGAATTCCAATGTGGTTGGTCTCCTATCCCCGATGTTTGTTGTGATATTTTAACCTCCAAAACACAAATACCTCTTTCGACCTTGTGGCCATATCAGAACATCCAAAGTAATATAATATAGTTACCAAAATAATCTAGATATATGAATCACAACAACATCAAAGAAATTTAACAAAATCATTTAAAATTTATATCAACAACTATATAATCATCATATAATGTCCATTTTCTAGGTCTACTCACAATAACCAAAAATCACATGTCCGAACAACATTCATAATATATCGATGTCAAATAGTATGTCATCATGCATCATAAATAAATCAAGATCAACAATAATCCATGGTCCAACATCTAACATCATACTAAATCAAAACCATAATAATATTCATAATGTAATCAAAAATATCAAGATCAGTATCAAAAGTGTCAAAGGAAATAGGCACTACAGAGGTGGAACCTACAAAGGATTTCATGGCAGTAACATCAGCTAGGTTCTTATGGGAGAATATGGATGCCTATTGAGTTTAACAAGTGATAGGCGTACTCACTTTTTAAATGAAATTGTTAGAATCTTATTAGCAGATTTTATGTTGTCCCATCACAAAACTATGCCTTATAGCCCTCGACTAATGGGACTGCGAGGCCTTTAAGAAAATATTGAGCCATACATTAAGAAATATTTGTGATGTCGAAAGGAGGGACTCGGATGACAAGGTCTTCTGTGCTATGGGAATATCACATGACTTATAAACATTTGAAAAATGTCACACCCTTTCAATTGGTGTTTGGTGTAGAATTTGTTCTTCCCGTTGAATTTATGTTACCATCCCTATGTATTGTGCATGTAGGAGGATTAGTTGATGAGAAAGCATTAGAGGAGTGCGTCGAAAAACTTATGATGTTGGAAAAAGGCAAGTCATTACTAGGTGGAGTCATAAGAAAGAGAAAGCACGATGTAAGGAATGGAATGATCGTCATATTAAGAAAAAGAAGTTTGAGGTTGAGTAGATGGTTTTTCTATACAATTCAAAGTTTTTGATCCATTCTGGGAAACTCAAATTGCATTGGTTGGGACCTTATGTAATATCTTATATAATTGATTCAGAATTTTCTAGTTACAAGTGTTTGATGGAACATGGTTTCCTAGTTATTTTAATGGGATTAGGTTGAACGCCTACTATAAATAAGTCTTATGTTTTTTTCAAATGAGGCAATATTTCCAGTTAGCTTAGGATTTCCCTTAATGCATTTTTCTTTATATGTGTTTCATTTCATCATCATTATGCTTTGTCTTTTCATTTCATTGTTTGTGGGTGCACTTGTGCATTGGTATCAAATTACTTTCTTACGGGATTTTATACACAGAGGACCGCACACCTATTTATTTTGGGGTGGAGAGTGTAAAGAATATTTTTAGTGAATAGTGTGGTATGATCAAAGTGTTGAGAGTGATGTTGATTAGAAGCCAGAATGAGCAATTCAAATGTGTGTGGGTTCAAAGGAGGGAACATAGAAAAAGTGATTATATGTGAATATTGGTGTCAAATCCTTTATAAAAACCACATACAGGGATAAAAGCACAGAGAAAACTGAGGTAGGATGTAGCAAGAACTTAGTTTAAGACACAAAGTGGAAGTCGACTTAGGTCTTTGGAAGTGTGTGTAAGGAATTTTGTGGTCGATGAAGTTTCGTGCACCAAAAGGTTTAAGAGGTTTCACGTAAGTTGGTTCACAGAGGAAAAGTGCTAGACACAATGCACAGGATGAAAAGCATTTGAAAATTTTGACTTTAATGTGGTAGTATGGTAGTAGGTGGCACAAATATTAATGTGGAAAGATCATAAAGATATAAATAAAATTTCGGGGTAAGTTATTTATTTTAGCTTGTGTTTGTTTATTGAAGAGCTCTTGCGAACTAGGGCATCCTTGCAAGAAAATTTTTGGAAAATTACGGGAAAAGTGGAGAATTTGACATATTTTTAACCAGAGTGGAACAAAGTACATGGGTGTATACAAAGGAGATTGTTTGGTGGATTCCTGCAGTATTTATGTTGTTTTATGGAAGGATATTTTTCTAGGTTAGGGTTTGCAAAGCTAGGGAAAATGTTTTGAAGAAATTTCTCATAAGGAGTGGAGCCGAGGGACTGAGTAGTATTGAAGAAATATGAAAGGAAAAACTTACAAGGGCTTGATGAGAAAAATGACACCAAGGAAAGGAGTGAATGTTTCACCAAAGAAGGGAAATTCCAAGGGAAAAGGAAAAATAGCCATATCAAACCAATTTTAATGAGGAGTGGTACGTGGAGATGCAGGACCCAAATGTTGTTTTAATGGGGATGGAATGGGTCTCTCACTTATGGAAGATGGCCATAAGTGACTATAGCCATAGGATGAGAACCATGGAGAAAGATATGGCATTGAGGCTAGTTCACCCTATAGGAGAAAGGACACATGATGACAATCCAGTGTATGATGACTTTGTAAGTATCATGTTGGAGAAGGCTGGAATTTTACAACTCTATGAGTTACCATATTTTTGAAAACCTGAAACATTATACCAATGGCTAATTTCACACATACACGAATACTATTTTTACTTTGCAAGGAGGATTATGTGCTTGAATTATCAGTTAATCTCTAAATACATAGGGATTATCTGCATAGGAGAATCACTAGATGATGACTTGCATGACAAGGATGATCTCAAGGAAACAACCAGAGAATATGAATATAAGAAGGGATCACACTATGTTGATATCACTAAGATCACCAACCCAACCATGAAGATGGTTGGGCACCTACTCACCAAGCTAAATGGAAAAGAGTAATGGATGAAAGTGAACAAGAAACATTATTCAAGAAGATTTCAAAAGGAAAAGTCTATAAAATCTCGACTTCATTGTGTAGGAGATAATAGATGTCACACGTGATGGGGATAAAATAATATATGTTAATATCCCTCTTACCATTGTATTTTTAGAGATTAGAGTTCTGATGGGACAAATAGCTATGTCCGAGACTACCTCGAAGATGACCCTTCCCCCATTAAGAGGTTTGAATCATAAACTTTTGATATAATAACTATTTCATATAAAGTGCACTTGGAGAACTAGTATAAGAAAATGTGTGATGCATTTGGGGAAGAATGGAGAATCCCTAAACAATTTCCAGCCTTGGTATATGGTGAGGCTGATTTTGCAATATACGAGCACTTCTACATAGGTAGATTCACTTTGACAGATGGAAAGAAAATTCCATGGTGTAAACTATCATTTTCCTTCATAGCGCAATACTTTCATAGTGTGGTTATAACGTTAGAGGAGGCCAAGAAACTTAGATTTTATCTAAGTGAGATAGATCAAGATCACCTTATGATGCGTCAAACATTATTATATCCTAAGAAGCACCCATATGTGGAAATTTATGTTTCTCAAGATGTGCATATGTTAAAGTCTATTTAAAAATGGTAGTAAGGGTATATATACACATGAGGCCCAAGTTTGCAAAGGGAATGTATATTGAGGATGATGTATACATCCTATAAGACCCCACTAGAAGAAAGAATATAGTGCTAAATAATATAGAAATAGAGGAAAATATAGAAATCAAGGCATGGAGCATGTGTATAGTTTAGACCCATGCAAGGGCGCAGGAGTCAAGTGCATTCCCAAGTACTTACAGTAGAAGGAAGAAATCCCTTGTGAAGGAGAAGTCACTTGAGAAGGAAATGTCCCCTATGATAGAAGATTCATCAGTGAAGAAGAAGAAAAAGATGACACAAATTTTAGACTCTGAGGAGACAAAGAGCATGAAGGGTGACGAGTCCAAGGAGAATGAGGAGTATGAGGAAGGTGAGGATCCCATGTGTACAATGTACATGAATCTGATGAAGAGAAGAATGGATCTGAGGAGGGCGCTCACAATATGGGAGGAAGTGAAGAGGAAAATATGAATGCACAAAATCCCCTGCACTTGGTTGGAGGGTAGTTGTATGACACCTGTGAAAAACAAAGTGGTAGATATCATAAAAACTTGGTGCAGCACAAGGTGAATCACAACGTCAAGAAATATTGAGAGAAATGAAAGAGAGTGTAGATAAGGAGAAGAGTCTAGCAGTTGGCTTCTTGAAGGAAAAACACACAGTGGTAAGGGTGTGACATTGGCACAAGGACCCATGATGACTTATGTCAATTACCCAAACAAGGTCATATGCATCTGGTTTCATAGCACGGTGCCCACAGACCAACTCTTTTATTGGTCATCATTTGATAGAGATAGTATGTACACAAGCACGATGAAGATGTTGTCATAGACCTTTGATTTCCATGTTGATGAGCCCGAGTTTGAAGTTGGTGTGGATGTAGTGATAGAAATACATAACCCCAATGAGGTGAATCCTATTGTGGATACCCAGTGGCTAATGGATGAGAAGGATTGTAACGCACTCAATAAGGTATCGTAGAAGTGGAGGAAAGGTTATTCGGGAGGAATAACAAAATTAGAGCCTTGGAGGAGGAATTGGAGGAAAATAATAAGGAGATAATAGAGAGAGACATGGAGATAAAAGGGAAGGAGTCTATAATTGTGTAGTTAAAGGCTGAGTTGAGAGAGGAAAAGGAGAGGGTGTGTGAAGCCTACAAGAAAGTAGAGACTATCTTAGACTCCATTATTTTAGCACACCCAAACTTAGCCCCCCTAAACAGAAGTATGAGTTAGCCTTCCACTACCTAGAGGATTTGATGCACTTGATCACAATGGAAAAACAACCAATTATGTTGGAATCAGAAGAAGATGTTTTGGAGTGAAAAGAGAGTAGGATAATTTGAAAATTGAAGAGACCATAACTCGGTACTCCGATCTCCTTGTCTCTCGTAAAAACTACAACACACATGGAAAAGTTGTCTATGAAAAGCTGTGGAGATAGGGATAGGGTGGAAAGTGTATTGGTTACTACTCGTGATCTATAAAATCTTTAACTTTGGAATTATCTACGTAAACACAAATAAACATTGTTCTACTTTCTATTAGAAAATTACAGAGATAGCTAGTGAATGAATTATGTTTATGCTTAGAATCCACAATTGCAAGAAAGGAAAGAATTTAAGCTCATAAACACCAACAAATTTTATCCTAGAAACCTGTAGAGGAGGAAAAACCACTTGGGAAGGGCTATTGCTCTTTCTTCCCACTTTTATTGGCCAATTCAAATAAACAAGTACAAAAGTTACAATAAGTATGAAAGAGAAGTAGATAATATCTCACACTTCCTCCCAAATACTTGTTTTCTCTATCTCAACACTTATTTCTTTATCTCAACACTTATTTCTTCTACAAAACACAATTCTAGCACTAAGAACTTCTTGCTCACTTGCTTTCAAGCTTCGATGATCCTATTCTCTTCTACAACCATACATTTATAGCCTATCCCATGTCCTCCCATGCACTAGAGGATGGGAACAGTCATGGAGGAGAAGAGCCATAAACAACCCTCCAAATTCTGCGTTGTTCATTTCATTTTTTTTTCTATCCAAAGAGCTAGGACCTCCGTCCAATGTAGACCGGCGGTCCCAAGACCACCGCCCCGGTTGGGCGGCATTCATAATAGTCAAGCACAAAGAAGGAAAATGAAACACTGAGGTTATATCATTTTAGTAACATGACCGCCGCACGTGCAGAGTGGTAGTTATAAAACCACCACCTAACTAGGGTGGCGGTCCTAGGACCATCTTGGTCTATAATGGGTGGTGGTCCTGGCTCTTTCGGATAGAAAATGTAAGTATGAAATGAACAGCCCAGAATTTGGAAGGTTGTCCATGGCTCTTCTCCTCCATGAATTTTCCCATCCTTCAGTACACGGGAGGACATGGGAGAGGCTATAAATGCATGGTTGTAGAAGAGAATAGGATCATCGAAGCATGAAAGCAAGTGAGCAAGAAGTTTTAGTGCTGAAATTGTGTTTTATAGAAGAAAGGAGTTTTGAGACAGAGAAAGCAAGTATATGATAGAGAAGTAGATAATAACTCAAACTTCCTCCCAAATACTTGTTTGCTCTATCTCAACACTCCTTTCTTCTAGAAAACACAATTCCGAACTAAGAAATTATTTCTCACTTACTTTCATGCTTCGATGATCTTGTTCTCTTCTACAATCATACATTTATAGCCTCTCCCATGTCCTCCCATGCACTAGAGGATGGGAAAAGTCATGGAGGAGAAGAGCCACAAACAACCTTCCGAATTCTAGGTTGTTTGTTTCATATTTCATTTTCTATCTAAAAGATCCAGGACCACCGCCCAATGCAAACCGGTGGTCCCAAGACTCGCCACCCTAGTTGGGCGGTAGTTCTATAACCACCACTCTACATAGAGTGGTGGTCCTGTTACTAAAAAGATAGAACCTCCATGTTTCATTTTCCTTCTTTGTGTTGACTGTTTTGATGAAGTAGATTCATTTTGGATCCCTATGGATCACACCTCCCCTACTTAGGATGATTTTGGTCCCATAAAAGCTTAGTGGGGAGTAGATGAGGAAATAATTCCCTCACTTTCTCCTTTGAGTACCACCGAGCTTGCCTTGGTGTCTTTCCTTTCAATCCAATCTTCCAAGACTCTTGTGGACCTCTCCTTGTCTCTTTGACCTTCTACCTGAAATACTACATCCTCCTCCAATTCACCTCGTGAGTCCAAGATGTAATCCTCAATGGAAGGTAGCAACTATAGTCCTTCATCTTCATCTAGCATGGATGGCTCATATAGGTGCAAGTTCTCATAGTTTACTACAGAGTACATCCTCATAAATGGTGGCAAGTCAAGTTGAAAATCATTTTCTCCAACCTACTCCAATATGGTGAAGGGCCCATATCATAGTGGCTTGAGTTTCGTGCTTGACCTTGTAATCTCTCCTTGCTCAAGTAAAGCCAAACTCTATCTCCAACATGTAGCTTATGTTCTCTCCTATGTTGATCGTACCTAGCTTTGTACTTGACTTGAGATTTCTCTAACTATTGTTTGACTTTGAGATGGTTTTTCTGGATCCTCTTAATGAATTTGTTTTCTCTAGTCACTTCTATGTCTCGTGTCTCCTCCTCATCCCGTTGCCCAACTACTATGTCCAAAGTGGATTTGTAGGTAGATATCCCAAACATGATTCAAACATGGTGACTTCATAATGGATGTGTGTACTTCCCGGTTATATGAATGTTGAATGTAGGCTAAGGAGTCATCCCAAGTCCTTATACATTTGTTGTTATACCCTCTATTCAACTATACCAAAGTCTTGTTTACCACATCTGTTTGTCCATCCGTCTCGTGGATGGAAAGTTGTGCTCCTTTGTAACTTGGTATCCATTTTGTCCCACAAAGTAGGCCAAAATTCCCCAAGAACTTGGAATCCCTATTAGAAACAATAGAATTTGGCAAACCAAAATTCACCCATACATTAGCAAAGAAAAGATCAGCTACCTCATGTGCTTTTATTGTATTTTTACATACCATAAGAACACACATCTTATGAATCTCTCAACAAAAACATATAGATATTCATGACTATGTTTATACATGGGTAATCCTCCTACAAAATCCATAGAAATTTCCTCCCATTAATGAGTAGGTACTTTGGAAAAGGCATATAAAAACCCTCCTTCCTAATCTTAGGCTTGTTATTACAACAAAGTTTACATCCCCGTTTAAATTTTGATACTTCTTCTTACATATTGGGCAATACACATACCTTTACAAGTGGGCTAGGTCTTACCAACACCGAAATGTCCCACTACTTTTGAGGAATGTGCTTCCCTCATCAATATAATTCTCTCTTATTTTGGCACACAAAGCTTCCCCATTGATAGAATAGTCCTTATTTGAGATAACAATCTTTGATCCCCTGTCCTTTCATCCCCTGGGACTACAACTACTGAAATGTCACCCCAAAGTCTTTGTCTTGGGCATATGCCTATATGTAATCTTCTTTCGTGAAGGGATCGATCCGAGAGATAGTGGCCAAACAGAAAATTTCTCCTATATGAGTGGCCTAGAAAACATGTCTACCACCAAGTTTGTACTACCCTTCTTGTATTTGATCACGGATGGAATTTTGAAGGAACCCCATACATTTGTAGTGCCTTGCTTGCTGCAATTTAGACTGTGCTTGCAAATACTAGAGAGGTTTGTGGTCAGTGTGCACAATAGTTTCTTTACCCAAAAATAATGCTTCCATTTTTAATTTCCTAAACTAGTGCATACATTTCCTTATCATATACTAAATATCCTTTAACTGCTAAAGTGAAAGTTTCATAATGATAACATACAGGTTTACCTCCTTGAAGCAACACTGCACCCATGGTGTAATCACTGGAATTTGTCTCCACTTCAAAAGGGTGTTGCAAATTAGGAAGAGTAAGTAATGGAGCATGACTAATCTTGTATTTTAATAACTCAAAGGATTTGTCTTGTTCCTTACCCTAGTCAAAACCCTTACTCTTTGTTGCCACTGTGTGTAGAGGTGCTGTAATTGTGGAGAAACCCAGAATGAACTTTCGCATGTACTGTACTGCTCCCACAAAACTCCTAGTCTTTGTGGCTCCTGTAGGTGTTGTCCAGTTGGTGATGGCTTCCACCTTCTTTAGATCCACTCATATCTCTCATCCTCCAACCACGTGCCCAAGATAGACAAGTGATTATTTGGCAAACTCACATTTCTTCATATTAAAAAGTAGTTTTTTCTCCCTAAGAACTTGAAAGACTTGTTGTAAATGGGTTAGATGCTCCTCCCATGTGGCATTAAAAATCATAATATCATCTAAATATACAATGATACATGAATCTATGAAATCTTACAATAAATCATTCATCAATCTCATAAATTTAGCGGGTGCATTGCATAACCAAAAAGGAAGTACTACCCACTCATACAAAACCTATTTTGTTTTGAAGGTAGTCTTCCATATATCCTCCTCCTTCATTCTAACTTGGTGATAACCAGACTTGAGATCCAAATTCGTGAAGAATTTGGCATGTTAAAGCTGGTCCAAGAGATCATCTATGCAGGGAAGTGGATATCTTTTCTTTATGGTGATCTTGTTCAAAGTGCGGTAATCGATGCACATTCTCCAAGAACCATCCTTCTTTGACACCATCACAATAGGTGAACCACATGGTGAGGTGCTCAAATGTATCACCCCTTGGTCTAGTAGTTCCTAGAGTTGTTTCTTTACTTTAGTACTCTCAAGCAAGGATTTGCCTATATAACCCGATGTTTGGTAGAGGGGACTCTGGAAATAGCTGAATCTCATGCTCTACTTCCCGTTTTTGTGGTAACCCACTGGGAGCCTAAAAAAATTCCTAAAAGGACTGAATAATACTATCCAAATCATGCTTTCCTTGGTTAGAAATCTCTGAAACTTCTACCCCATCTTGTTTATCCTTTAACAAAAGTAAACAAAACTGATTATGATTTTCCTGAATAAGTCATTTTTCTTGGTTAGCACTCACCATAGTAACTTGTGTCTTATGTTGGTGTGCCCAGATGTTGTAGTTGATCCCTTCCTTGACCCATTTGTATCATTTTTCCCTTCTCATAAATATAACATCCCTGATAAACAAGTAAGGACTCCGAATACAACATCAAAAGCATCAAGTGGAATAATGTCAGCTTCCAAAACATCAATATATTGGGAATTTATCCCAAACTTAACCTTACATATTCTTGTTACCTAAATTTCAACACCATTCTTCACCCAACCCAAAGGATAAGGGTGTGGATGCTCGTAAGTCTCAAGACCAAGCTTCTTTACAACTGCTTCAGAAATAAAGTTAGACTAAGAACCGGTATCAACCAAAGCATTTACCTTAGTTCTCTTCATCTGGATTTTGATCTAGAATAGCTTACTCATCTCCTCTTCTTGGTTGTCCATGTTGGTGGCCATGCACCCAATCCTTTCATCTACATCAGAGTCATCTTTGATTTCTACCACCCCTTATGTTCTTACAACTATCATGGACTTCTTCAAGTCCTTGGTTTGGTTCTTTGGATGCAACTCTAGATGCAACTTCCAACATGTAGCATCAATATGACCATTGATATCATAGTTCTTAAAAAAATTCTTAAGATATTTACTCTTATTTAAAGTAGTGGCAGCTTGTTTACCTTTCCCTTTCCACTTACCCTTGTTACTTGTTTTCCCATACTCTTTTTTTTTCTTATTTTTTGACTGTTTGGCCTCGGCTCTACTTCTCCTTGCTTATATTCATCACCTATGTATTATTCTTGCACACATGCCTTGTTGAGATATTTGGGCTTGGTGGAGATGACTTTTCTTCAAAGGTGAGTGTGAATCCCTCCCAAGTACTTATTCATAATATCCTCATCCTGAAGTCCATGTTTAGCAACATTGCTTGCCTCTCGAAACTTCGTAGTATAGTCTTGCACACTTTGATCATTGCCTTGTCTAAAATACTACCATTTAATCATTTGGTCAGTCTTATGGCCAATAGGATAGAAGTTAGCTCTAAGTAATTATTTAAATTCTTTCCAAGATTTCACAATAGGATGCTTCTTCTTTTCACAAGTGGTTAGATGGGTTTCTAACAAAACCAAAATATGTCCCTCCATTTTGAGACATGCAAAGGTGATCCTCTATGCCTCGGTGACATTAAAGATGCTAAAGTAGACTTCTAATTATCTTAACCTTTTATCAAGTAACTCGCATCTAATTTTCCTTCAAATATTTTAATATCAGCTTTTGTCTCAACTTTAAAAGGAGTATGATCAGATTTTACCTTTTCTCTTGTATTTGAAGTCTCTTCTTCATGCTCTTCTCCATAACTTTCCTCAAGGTGGCTCCTTCCTATGCCAAACTTTTCAACTAAGCCCGAACCACCGAGTCCATGGAATCTTGTTTGACAAAATCTATCTTTTGTAAATCAACAAGATCTTTTTATCTTCTAAACATCCTATCCATCATGGTCTCCAACATCTCGATTCTACGGACTAAGTTCTCTTCCTCCATTTGTCCCCAAATTCTCTATTTCCACTTCTTTGTAGAAATTTCTAGATCGCAAGGTAAAGCCTCTTATCCTTTAGATCTCATCATTTTCATACAAATCCAAGAATGAATACCATAGTCCTAGATAATTGTTAGCTCTGATACCAAAATGATCTTTAAACTCTTCAACTTTGGAATTATCCATAGAAACACAAATAAACATTGTTGTTCTACTTTCTATTAGAAAATGACAGAGATAGCTAGTGAATTAATCATACTTGTGCTTAGAATCCAAAATTGCATGAAAGGAAATAATTTAAGCTCATAAACACAAAAAAATTATCTTGGAAACCCCCAGAGGAGGAAAAACTAGTCGGGAAGGGAAATTACTTTTTCTTCCCACTTTTTATAATGTAAAGGCCTACAATTTCCCTTTCTTTTTATATACCTCCCTGGTGAAATCTATTGGTATGGATGAGAAAGGGACCTTCTCCCTTCCTCTACCTCGGTGGCCTCATTAAATCCTTTCTCAGATGGGTACTCCCCTTTGGGGAAAAATGACAAATTTGAGGTCTCTATCACTAATGGATCAAAGTGCCCAAGGAGGACAGTCTTAGTGAAGACCCATTTTGCAAACTTATGGCTAAGCGTACCAGATCCAATCTAAGGCTTGGTGATGTCAAAAACATAGCATGGTGAGGAGGATCTAAAATAGGTTGAGGAAGTGGAGATTTTAGATTCAGGAGAAAACAAAGAAGGGAATCCAGACTTGTTGGTTTCCAATTTGGACAATGTTATTTTTGATGGGGTTAATAGTGATGAGGGGGAGAGAGAGAAAACTCCAGATTCTATAGATGATAAGAACTCCAAGAATTTGGAGGATGCCATTGATAGCTTTCATGCTCTGAAAACTTCCCAATCTAAATTGTTCATTTCTCAAGACTCTACAGTCAAGACTCACTCATTCATGTGGGAATTCAAGCATTATATGCTTGATACCGACATACATTATGCACACAAGATTTGTATGGTCTCCATGCACTTGAAGGATTTTACTGATAAAGTGGAAAATCTATCCTTGTTGGTCCTTAGTGAAAAAATCAATAATACCAATGAGAGAATCTTGGAAATGGCCACGGATATGTTGAAGATGAAAGAAGCTATGTTCCGTATTCGTGATGTCCATCTCCACAACATTAAGAGAAAAATCCACCATCTCAAGCTTTTATCTGAGATGATTCACTCCATGGAACTTGCTAAGGAAAGGGAAAAAGATGGTAAAGGCCCCAAAGTGGAGATCCCAGAGCCAAACTACAAATTTTGGAAAGCTACCATTGATTCCCTTATCAAAGAATGGAACAGATGCATGAACTCAGTGGGGACCTGATAAAAGAGTGACTACGTATATGGGATATTATCTTGTTGCTGTTAGTTCTAAGTTGTTTTGTTGTTAGTTTCTTGGTTATGCTACTATTAGATAGTTTATTTGTTGTTTGGATACTTTCTTTTATGTTTGTATTTCCTTGTTGTTGGTCTTGTCTTTGCTTTGGTTTTGTGGTAGGGATTCAATGGTATATCCCTTGGCCTTTTTGTAAGGAACTGGTAACATTATGTATGGGGTAGGGTCCCCTCAACCCTTTTTTACCTCTAATAAAAAAATTATGAAAGAGAAGTAGATAATATCTCACACTTCCTCCCAAATACTTGTTTTCTCTGTCTCAACACTCCTTTCTTCTACAAAACACAATTCTAGCACTAAGAACTTCTTGCTCACTTGCTTTCATTCTTTGATGATCCTATTCTCTTCTAAAACTATACATTTATAGCCTCTCCCATGTCCTCCCGTGCATTGGAGGATAGGAAAAGTCATGGAGGAGAAGAGCCATGAACAACCTTCCAAATTCTAGGCTATTTGTTTCGTATTTTCGTTTTCTATCCGAAAGAGCCAGGACCACCACCCAATGTAGACCGGAGGTCCCAGGACGACTTCCCTAGTTGGGTGGTGGTTTTGTAACCACCGGTCTACACAGAATTGCATTCCTATTACTAAAAATATAGAACCTCTGTGTTTCATTTTCCCTTCTTCTTGATGATTGTTTTGATGAAGTAGATTCATTTTTAATCCCTATGGATCAACCCATAAGGCATACCTAAAGGATTTCTAGGAAAACAACAAGATTAATAGGGTGTAATAAGAAAATATCATAGCAAAGTTGAGAAGAATTCTAAGGTGATCAAAGGCTTAAGGGTCTCGATTAAAAATAAAGTGAATGAATCATATCCCTAGGTTACACGAAGGATGCAAGCGCTAGGTGAACTTAACAACAAGATGGAAAATATTCTTGATACGATGAAGGATAAAGGTGAAAATTTATCATTTGAATAAGTTATCGCATTGATCGGGGATTTATTTCAACAAGCACACCTTGTGAAGTGGATTCCTGGAATAAAATTGAAGCATCCTTGAAAAAAAACTTACTAGTCCTTGTACAACAAGAATAAAATTCTTTTATTCTTTTGCAAAATTCAGCAGTACAGCTTTATTCTTTCCCTCCATTCTTTATTCTTTTTTGAAGATCAGATGGTTTTCTCGAGGATGGAAAAAAATTTAGTATGGGGTGATGTTGATCCTAGAAAATTACTAAGTCCTAAAACAAGCAATGAGCGCAGCGGAAGGCACTATGGATAAAATCATGTAAGTGATAGCATGTGAGGAGAAATAAGGTTGCATGTGGGAGTAGGAAAGGGTTTAAGGGTTTAAGGACTTAGCTGCATTTTGGTAAAAGGGTATCACATGTAAAACACGTGAATTTGCAGATAAGAATAATGATGAAAAGGTTGTTACATGGAGACTTAGAGCTCAAGAAAATAATATTCCAGGGAATCATTATGGTTATGGGTTGGAAAGTGGAGGTTGTTATGGATAGTTGGCATTTGCATGGCTTGGACACTTGAGTATAATAGGATATGATGACATTTGGCATGTGGGATTACTTCTAGAATGATGTTTAGGTGAGCTCCTATCCTATTTAAGGAGGCATTTAGATCTAGACAAGGGGATTGTGAATTTTGTAATGAGGTATGGGGTATTAGAGGCTAGAGGTTGAGTATGTATGGATATTTTTGTTGTATTTATAAAGGAAGGGATTATGTAATGGTTCTAGGGGAGTAATATAGGTTTCTGGATGCAGGATGTTATTATCTTGATCTATTCAATCGCTATGACCTCGTTGATGTAATTTGGATATTGTAAACACTTATGAATCAATGAATACAATTAGTTGTTTTGAATATCTCGTGTTTATGGATTCAAACCCTAGTACCTTCATTTTTCTCATGGTTTATATCTAATATCTTTTTTTTGTTGTAGTGTTTGATTTTTCATTATGATGTCTATTTGCTTAAGATCTAGTGTATTTATTTCTATATTAAAGTAATTATGTACATTAATATATTCAGTAAACATTCCTCCATTAATGGCGAAGCATTTTACAAAGTTCACATAAAGGAGGGGCTTGGCACTGCGTGTGACTTAGGTGAGCACCGTGATAATGTTGGGTGATAGTTTGGTGCACTTGGTATTTAAAGGAATAGGAAACAAGACTACACCACCTATTGTCATCTAAAACAATCCATGCTAGACAAAGTGTTAGAGGAAAAAAGATTTAAAATTACAAATGAATTAGATTAAATGATGCTTGTAAAATTTGTAGAAATACAAATGTATTAGGAATCACAGGTAATTACAACAATCACTGGTGATTTTGGTAAATAGTGACAAGCTGATGAGATTAAGTGTTTGATTGACTAATTTGAAATTGTAGACTTGTAAGATCTTAGATAATAATGTGAGATAAATAGATGGATAAATAAAAATACATGAATATCAAGATAAAGCTATGAAATATGTCTAACTTGATGAAAGGTGATGTAAGCAGCTGGTGTATTCTGTAGATTAAGTACTAAGAAGATAATTTTAAAGAGCTCTAGAACAAAACTTTGAGATGCTTGAGGAGTGTTGAAGGTGTTGTTGGATAATAGCTTGTAAAAATCATAAGAAAACTAATACTCATGGACGAAGCGGAGGATCCCAAAGAGAGACTAAAAAAATCTTTTAAATAATCACCAGTGATTACCCGAGTCACCGGAAATTCTAGTCTGTGAGGTAAATTGTTGTAAAAGTTTACTAAATCAAGGTTTTTATTTTTTATTTTGAGAGGGATGTTTTGTTGGGTTGTTAGGAGACGTGTTTTATTTATTTTTAGGGTGATAAAGTGGGTTACATCATACTAATTTAGGTATGATCTTGATGGGTATATAAATTATTTTCATGAGTTTATAAATGATTTAATAGGTGTGTCGAGATAAGGGTGTTATAAATAGATGAGATATATCTTTAGGGAATAAATGAATTTGGTTAAATTAGGGTAACTTAGAAATATGTAATATCATGGATTATTAGACTTAGGGTAAATGTAATGTAATTAAATGGTGTGCATGATAAACTATTTAATTGATAGATTAATTAAATAAATAATAATGGGAAGTGATGAAGGGAATTGCTATGGGATTTATTTAATTAATAGAATGAAATATTGATGTGTCTTAATGATTTGGAGAAGGATGAGGGGTGTAGATTTCTAGTGTCTACACATAATGTAATGATTGATAATGCCTACCTTCCAAGACATAAAGTTCCCAAATTTAAGCATAATAACATAATGGTGAAACTCCATAGTTAATATAAACCCCCAAAATTATCCCAAATGGCACTTTATAACTTAGTGCGAAAAGTACAAGTCCTCATAGAGTTTTGCAAGAACCCCCAAAATGTGGCACTTTATAAAGTAGCATGTTTACAAAAATAAATGTAACCATCATGCAGAGTGCGAGAAAACATGCACTTTTTACCAAAATGATGACCAAATTTGATCTACTCTTGGTTAGAAGTTATAGAAAAAAACATTTCCCACAACTAATGGCTTATTTAATTAAAATTTTGCAAACTGATTAAAAAGAACTCGAAATGAGAGGAAAGGGTGTCATGCATATAATAATTAGAACTAGAAAATAATTAATAATGAAATTGTTTATGTTGTGAGGGGGAATGAGTATTCTTCCAACCCGGTCCTTTCGCTTCATCTTCGCCAAATGAAGATACAATCAACTAAACTCTAAAAATTCCTCCTTAAAAAAAATATTCCAAATTGACTTATCTTCCAAAAGGCATAAAATGCTAATTTTTGAATGCTAAAGTCATACAAGTTGGAAAATAATGCAAAGAAGGATAAATACCATGGTTTTGCACTTAGATGTGGTCCCGCCAAGGAAGAAGCATTGGAGGAGCTAGATTTAGGGTTTCAAACCCCATTTTTTTATTTTATTGTTCTTAGTATTTGTCACACCACTTAATGGCTACAAATCAATTTAAAGATGGTCATTTTGGGCTTGGTGGGTCCAAGTACATGTTCTATATGTTGATTTTCAACATTACATGGGTTGTTTTCATAGGTCCGACACATTTTTGTAAATATGAGGCATTTTTAGATATTTCAACCAAAAAAGGAGTTAAAAACGCCCTCCCCATGTTTTTTTTACCCTCCAAAAATTTTTTTATGGGAAAGGATGTAACCCATGTCTGCAAATGATCCAAAAATGTGGCTTTAATGGTCAAAATAACAACCCATATTTGAGGACACCCCGCTGATTTATGAGTCAAACCAAATCGAATCACGCCCAAAAATGTCTTTGGAAGATTCTCAGAACAAGAAATGGCTCAAACACATTTACGAAGCTTTGTCTTGTGTATACATGGGTGTCACAACTTAAAAACTACAAATATTTATCATTAATAAAGTAATGAGAAAGGTTTATTTTACAAATAACAATTTCAATTGGAAAACTTACATGATAAAACTAAACATACTTAATACTAGCATGGATTTGATACCATATTGGGAATGCCAAGATACGTAGAATCAAAGATTACACCAGTGAGAAATGTGAGATGTGAGTTTCAAAATCAAGACTAAGCACACACATACAAATCTGCAAGTTATGAAGAATAGTGAGATAAAATGCAAAAGGTGAGAATGGTTCCAAATCAACTCAATGCTCCATTTCATATAACGATGCAGGTGATATAAATATATAACACGAGGAATGTGAAACTACCACCTAGATCAGTGGTGAATAAATCTCACTAATTGATACTAGAAGTAGAATTGACTCCACATAACTAGTAAGTTAACTCAACACATATGGTAAGATAACTCAACACAACTGGTAAGCTAACTCAACACAAATGGTACACCTAAGAAATAATATCCCATGAGTGTAGGAAATATCCAAGTAAATAAAATAAATATAAGGAAAATGAATATCCTACACTAATGATCGTTGAGTTAACCTATCTCGGTCGAGCTACTTTATATCCATTATACATTACATTGAATCTCACCAAGATCACCGACTTAGCCAAGCGATTCACACAATTGAATAGGAAATGAAAATACCTTAAGGGACAATTATTACATCAAATGTAGAGGCTTATGAATTAAATAACCACTCTACCCACCTTGAATGTGGGATTAAGCTCAGTGAAGATAACCATATACACAATACACCCATCGACATGATGTGTCCTACACTCGCAACACTTGAACTCTTAGAAATCAAATGGAAAGAATGAATGATTGAATGATTTTTGAGCATTGATTTGTGTGACTTGGCACTAATCAGGATCCCCTTGGTCTAGGTATGGATTAAAATAGTGAGACATGACATGGGTGTTTTGATTGGTGTGGCATGGCACCAATCAAGAATCCCTTTTGACCACCGAAAAACAATGATGAGAAAATATGTGAGGAATCCAATGGAACCCACGTGGCACAAATCGATGAATCCCCATCGAGTATAGACCACCACCATATTTGGCATAAATAATAGTAAATCTAAACTTAGCCATAAGATAAATAGACTATGTGAGTGGTGGAGATAATCTTAGAGATAGAAAAATAGACTTAACGAGCGGTGTAAAATATGTGATTACCAGTTAAACTAGAGAATTAATAGTTGCATGAAAAATTGACTTGAGAATTTATATTACAATCTAGAAATAGAAAAATAATTTTAAACCTAAATTAGATCTAAAAATTCTGATAAACTAGATAAGCATGAGCTAAACCGTAAGTTTTAATATGGAAATAGGCTTATAAAAAGTGGTTGTTAAACTAAAGACATAGAAAAAAGTTAAGAAAGAGTTTAACTCCCCAAAATCATAAAATATTAGTTTTATAACTACATGAAAAGGTAAATAAAATGGATGGAAGAACTATTATTATCTCAGTGAAACTTATAAAATAAAGAGGATAAAAAATGGAATAGCTAACCCAAGTTTTTAGAAAAGACAAATAGAGAAAGAGAAGAATGACATGGGATTTTAAACACATAATAGTTTATGAAAATAGATTAATTAAATAATTTTATGTAGAGATATGTTCAAAAAGATAAGATTTGAGTCTAAGAGAGAGAAAATGACTTTTAAAGGTTATTCACATAGAGAAAGAAGAAATAAGCAGGAATATCCGTAGAATCACTAATCAGGTTCCTCTACTTCATTCTTTTAATATAATATAATTTTCTTATTTTCATGTGTAAATGGGTGGCTTAATGGTTAAATATATTTATTTTAAAATAAAGGGTTCAAAGTTTGAAACCCGTGAGATTTTATATTATTTTAAAAACTAGTTTAGATAGTTATAAACATTAATATATCACTCATACCATCATCTAACTAAACCATGAGCCACGACACCTTGAATAATAAAATGGTGCTAGGTTTTAGGGGTCATAGTTTATAATCCCTATTCTCCCATATTATTTTTTAAAATAAAAAAACTAAACATTTAACTATTTTATAGATTATCAGGTGATGAATAGAAAACAAATCAAATAGTTAAGGTTGATTGGCTATGACTATAGATATGAAAGGAGGGGCATAAAGTTAAAACATCTCTCTATAATATTTTGGAAACACAATAACTTTAATAGGTAATAGATTATAGGTTTATTTATAAACCAAAACTTGAATTTATGAGTTTGAAATTGGAAAATCGAGAGACTATTTGGACATATGTATAGTGAATAATGAAATACATCTTGACATATAGAGATATAGAGAAAGTAACTATCATGATGAAGGAGTTTTTAATGATAAATTTAATGATATATTTACTAACCATGATATTTCAATTGTATTTAATGATAATTATGTAATCAAAAGTTAACCAATGGTTATGAATAATACATTTAAAATTTTTGGTAAAAGATAGAAACTCTTATCATGTATTATGATATAATCATAATATTTAACATGATAATTATAGAATGGATTATGACATGATTAAATGAAATTAGATGTATTATGAATTAATATGATTTTATGTGTTCCTTATCAATGTGAGATAATATATTGTTGAATATTGATTTTCATCATTTTTAAAACCTATATGAATTATTATTGAACATTGGAACTTGTATAACTACAAAAAGAATATATGGAAACTATTATGGAAAAATTTTAATCCTTTATATGTGATGCCAAATAAGGCTTAGGATTATTTCAATAATTAATTCCTTAGATGGTATGGAACATCCAAAAAGTTTTGATTTCTTGCGTCGAATTCATGATTTAGTTTATATTTTGTTTAGGAGTTACAAAATAGGATTAGGATATTTATATCATTAATGTGAATAGGTGGTATGGGACATTAAAAAATTTAGTGTTGTTTTTGTTCTATTTATAGTTTTCTCATCTTTGTTACTATTGGGATAAATATGTCTTGTTGTGATTTTCTAGTGGGGAAAAGGGATTTTTAGAGATGTGTTATTGGAATAGAGAATGACATAATGTAGTGTATTTCACATGATAAGTGTTTAGGGGTTATAGTCATTTTTACCCCCATCACAAAAGAAAGGAACCCCATGCGCATTGACCTATCACCCAACGGGCATTGAGTGCTCACCCAAGGCATGCGCGGGTGTTGAGTCTCTCTTTTATGTGATTTTAGTGGGAAACATCATCTATGGTCTGTGTTTAAGAGATTTGAAAGGAAGTAAGACATACAAGCACCATAGAGCTTAACGGATTCTAGATCCTTGCAGTCATTCTAGACAGAAAGTTCTTAACATATTATATAACTTATACCAAAATAGAAAGAATTTGTACAAGAATCCATACTTAATCATAAACATAAATGAAAAATAACTATGAGAAAGATGTATGCATCAGAATCATCAATGTTCATATTCATGTAAGTTGGTAACCTCATTACATTCATGGAGCCATTACAGAATGTCATAGAGAAGTAGACCGTAGTCATGCATTATAATGGACTCATATGGCTAGGCTCTCAAAATAAATTTATAATCCCCATACCCTTGATACATCCTTTCCTAAGCACAATTACCCAAACTAACGAGTTCTTGTAGTATTTCTGCAAAGCTCTACCCTCTATCTATTTCTCCCTATATATCTTTACTTCTACATGTGCTTGTATATATAGCCTTTCTGAACTACCAACTCATCCTCCAGCAGCCTTAGATCTGATGCCAAGTGTTTGAATGTGGTCCTCCATGCAAACATGCTCCTCCAGGACTGAGATTTCCACTTTTTACCATGATGTGCTTCTAGAAGATTCTACCGCAAGAATGCTCCTTCCTGGGCCAACCTGTCGCTAGGCTGGCACCTTATCCACTCTATATGCACAGTCGGGTCATGCTTTTCACGTGTTCTACCTAAAATGCCCAATATGGATAAGTCCTAAACCTTGGTTCTATCCATGTGCGTGCCATGAGTTTCCTTAAACCTTGTCATGTGTGCCTTATCCTTACACTCCTTTCTTCAACTAGGCCTTGCACGCCTATGTACCCTTTTGTACTTAGCTAATATTTTAGGGGCCCAACATCGCCCCACACTACGCTTGTTCTCCTTCCATGGGTACACTTCCTTAATGAAAAGAAAGGATACAATAGACTTATGCCTTGGAACAAGAATAAGGGGATGAAGAAATTGGGAAAGAAGAAAGAATGGGAAAGTGATGGAATCACTGCAATAAGCTAGGAAAATATTTTTGCAAGTCGGCCTCCAACTTGTTCCAGGCATCGACTTCGTTCTACACTCTCTGACAGAGGTCACCGACTAGGGTGCTCACCTCCCCAAAACTTAGTCCATCTCCTTGTGCACTCATGGTGTTAGTAATTTTCTCTAACTCCTTGCCTACATCCTCCAATGCATCCATTCTTCGTGTAATATGCGGGTACAGTTCCTTCAACTGGTTTTTGATTGAACCCCTTAAGGTTTCAATGGCTTTAGATTTCTTTTCAACCTTGGTAAGGATTTTGTCCCTTTCTACCCTATTTCCCTTATTCTTCTCTTGAAACTCCTTGAGTTCTACTTCATGAGTGGTAACCAAGATGCCGCCACTTTGTCTCAATCATGCAATTGTCATACATGGCCTCAACAATCCGGGAAGAAAATTTTATATCAACAAGAACCTTGTTGTACTCAGCTACGAATGCCACAAATTTCAATTTATCTTCTTTCTCCAAACACATGACCACTTCTTCTACAGATTCCAAGGCTAACGGCTGCCTCTCCATGGTGAGGAATCTTGTTAAATCCTCCAGGAATCCCAAGGTAGATCCATACTTCGAATGGGAGGTGCTAGGTCTGGATGCTTCAACACTATAGCATCATTAATGGACTCCACCTTTTTATATACTGCGCATACCTTAGCCTTCTCATCTTTTAACTCACCGCAACTAGGTGCAAATCAACTTATCTTGACTTAGCTCCTTTGTCTTCACTAACTAGCTCTTCCTTTTTCTTCCTCAATTCATCCTCTAGATATTTGATTCTATCATTTCACCCAAAGATTCGAGCTTCAACCTCAATAGAAACCTTGTTGAGTGTGTTGCATTGTTGTTCATCCAAGAGCTACTGAGCATTTTCCACTGGGTTGTCTTCTCTTAGTCCTGGCAATGTTATTATTACCCCGTGGCTTACTTCAAATTTTGGCTCATCAAGATGGGACTTAATTTCCCATGAGAGCATCTTCCTTGTCCATAGGTATGCAGCCTCCTTGTCAAAAGATGACATTACCATGAGCTCCTCTGCTGGAATCGTGCTTTGGAACCATGTGCAAAACACTTTGTTGGGGTCATCAATATAACCCATCCCTAGCCTCTCCTCTCTCTGTGTGCTTTCCTCCCGTGCATGTGCCCTTAGGAATAATTACAATTAAAATGGGGCCTCCAGTGCTACCGTGGTCCTTTTCTACGCTTTCTTCCTTATCCTTGTTCAACACCAGCTCAACACTGCGTTCCAACTTCTCCTCCACCAAGGTCTCAATGTTCTTTGTTTCTTCTCCTTCTACCACCATGTTCAACTATCCCTGCATAGGGTTTGGAGTCTTTGCTTCTCGCGCACTAACCTCCTCACTTCTTCCCATGTCCTGGGTGCCTTCCCCCTCCTAGCTATCCTTGCGCCACATGAAAAGGAACCCTTATTCCTCTTCTCCACCTTCTTCTTTTGAATCATGCACGTTGAAAATAGGTGGCCCTTGATATTTTTTAGGATCCTCTTCCCCACTGACATCTTCTTAACTATCATCTTCTTCACTATCATCTTTTTCACCTATGTATTTCTCTAAACTCCCGTTTCTTCCGAGGTGATCTCCTCTTCTATCCTCTACTTCTTCCTAACTAGGGATTCTCGGTGTAGGTGACTTTGTCTCTTCTTCTCTCGATGACTCTTTTTTTGACATATTTTCTGGCTCCAGAGACTTTTCTTTGACTATGGGCCTCTTCTTACATGAGTACATATTGGTTATGGCACTTGTCCTAGTGGAACCTATTACCTGTGTGTCTACTACACTAGGTTCTTTCTTCTTTGGCTCTTTTTCATCCCATTTTGGCGCAGGTCTCTTCCTACCAGTTGGGTCCTTAGGTATAGATACCTCTTACTCTAGATACATGGCCTTCTCATATTTGGGTCTTATGCGGAGGTATACGTGTGCCACAGATCCTCCTGTAATGGGAAAAGTCATGGGCCTCATCATTTGAACTTCATGAAAATGTACCTCTCCACATACTCACACTTCCGAGGTAGACCAACCCTTTGCGCATTTCCCTGTGGTCCCGGTCTAGATTACCAAGGTCTAGTTTCAACTTCTTGGATTATTTGAACCTGTTTACTCTCGCTTGGAAGTATTGAGCTATGAAGGCAAAGGGGAGCTTGCACCATGGGCTCCATGTCTCATCTATTAGTCTAAATCTACCAGGTAGAAATGTTGGTACATAGAAAATTTAGCTTCTCCCTTGGTGGCCACTGGCAGTTGTTCAAGAATCCTCCATTCCACCCCGAATGTGTTCCTTAGGTGTGTATACCATTTCTCTAGCGCGCCTTATGCACATTCGTCATAGTGTCATAGGTGTATTTTTCAAATTTCTTTATGGGTGAGGGTCCTCAAAGAAGGTATTCCCACACACATTTTTTTGATTCATCAGGTACTCCAATATCTACAAAACACAATGGTTAGTAGGACATTACCGAAAAGGATTCTATCACCTTCCTTCGTACAGCTGACAATCTCATTTGCGATGAATGTAGACAAGTTTTAGATGGTGCCCTCTGAAATTTTCCTGCAAACATGCAACCATGGCTTATTGACCTAGGTCCATCTCTCCTAGCCATTTAACTTTGTCACTAGGTGCACCACCATCTTCATTACCGGGTCCTTGATGTCCATGATATCATAGTACCTTGACCCCTTTTGAATGCATAGGTGGCGACAGTCTCCTTAATTGCCTCTTTATCACTTAAGTCATCCTCCAAACTATCTCCTTCACAGATGAGGCCTGTGAAATGTGAAATGAGTTGAGGGGTTATGTGCATCTTACACCTGTGAATTGGAAGTAGTCTTCATGCACGTGCAACATTAACCATTGATATAAGAGCTCAATATTCCCAAAGAAGGGAAACTCAAAGAGTTGTAATAACCTTGACTTCTCCAACATGACCTTCACATCATCGTTATATATGGGAAAACCCTCTGGTGTCCTTTTATTTGTTGGGCACACTAACTCCAGCGCCATCTCCTTCTTAATTGTGCTCATATGATGATTGTAGTCATTTACATACATGTTTCTTAGATGGGACTTGTATGCCGGAAAAGTGACAAGCGAGCGTGGTAATCTACAGGTAACTCTTCCACGTACCCGACCTCCCGAGGTCATGCCGAGATAGCCGGTGGGGGTAGAATATGCGTGGGATGCAAATGAACTAGTTAGGCAATCTAATGTCTTCGACACGCACTAATGGAATTTGTGAATCTAAGGCAAAGAAGGCCCTTCTAACTTGGACTGGTGTGATAGATCGATCAGCAAGGATGACTGCTCGAAGGCTCCAATCAATATCGAGCTCTGGCGTGATTCGATCTATGGGTTGTGGAATACGTGGGAAATGACCTGGGATAGTTTCGTGTATGTCTCCAGATAAGGTCATATGGTGGATGGTGGAATACAATTGACTCTACGGATGATTCTCTGGCCTAGTCCAGAATTCCCTAGCTCTATTAGTTGTTGTGTCTAGCAAGGATAATTGTTCGATGATGATAGGTGGAAGTGGGGTAGACCGGAATACTAGTGTGCGTAGGCCAGTGTCTATGTCTAATTCTCCTATGGATTCATTGGGTTGCGGGATTTGTGGGTCACAATCGTAGATTCTTAGTTGTTGTGGACCTGTTATGGTCATGCATGAAATCAAGTCCTAATCCCTAATATCCAAAGAATCGTATGCTTTCTCGCCTTCTATATTTAGGATCAATAACTGTGTGATTTTCTCAAAATATCTTATAGGCGTTCGTGCGACCTGGATTCTTAGGCTAGTATCTATATCTAGAAGAGTGTCTCCCGCATCTGGCTATGGGACCAAAGGATCACAACCAAAGGTTTGTTCTCTTTCAAAGCCTTCTATAGTCATGAATGTTGCCTAGGTAATCTGTAGTTCGTTGATTCGACCAAAACGTGTGTGCTTAGTCGTCTTCTATGTTTAATCCGCTCAACCGGGAATTGATTTTTTGCAAGCTTACTATTGTTCCAAGACTTTGATCCTAAGATTTTGATCTATATCAGTTACACTGTGATGAGATTGGGCTGAGGTATGATTGGCTCGAATACGTATTCCCTGGGCTCTCTAGGTCCCGTGATTGTCATACAAAAGCAACAAGGTAAAACGAACTACAAAAATGAAATTTAACTATGTGAAGTATATCTATAGTATATATGAATTCTCTATTTTTTTGTGTTTTTACGCGAGCTTTACGAATTTAAGAAAGTAGCTATTTAAAATATCTAAAAATAATAACTAAATAACAATTTAAAACAAACAAAATAACCGAGTGTAGTTATTTGTCTGTGCAATTTGTAGATTTATTCTAAATAATGAAATAACTTGCTTGATCTATTTGTGCAATTTCTCGATCCTACCTCAGAAGTGAGGAGTGAAACATAGTTTCTCAGAAACTATCAATCCCCACAGCTTCCCTGGCAATATCGAGAATAGAATTTACTGAAGTGAAGCAATCAACTACTTTATTTGATATGATTCTAACTAGAACTTTGAAAGTTAAAACCTGGATTCCATAGAATAGTGGTGAATCTGATGGTGTGTGTGATCTTGTCCCCTCAGTGTGATCTCCTCGTTCTTTCGTGTTCACGTGGATCCGAGTAAAAGCGTGTAATGCTAGCATCGCATGAATAGATATTGGCCCAAGGATAGCTCGAATACTGATGAATATAATGCGAGTAGGAGAGGGATAGCGCAAGAGTACAGAGCTTGGCTTATGCAATTCCTAGTGGGATTTACTGTGAGTCATGTAACATAAAGCGTCCAGAACCTGAAACTATCCTGTTTGAAGAGCAAAACCTGTAACTTTAATGGCTTCCTAAGCTATTCTACTCCAATGGATTGGATAAAACAACAACATTGTTTGCACAAGCTGGATATGTGGCTTACCAACAGTTGAACAATGCTAACTAGACATATAATGAACTAAACCAAGCACTCTAAGCAAAATGAAAGCTAAGTCTATTGCAAAGAGAAATTCAGAGACAAACTTCAGGGCCATTTGCTTGAGCACAAGCAATCTATTTATAGGAATTGCATTCACCCAAAGATCAAAACCAAACTGAACTCTCAAACAATAAACAAAGGCAAAACACTATTCCAGGGGACCAAAAACATAAATGCAAGCCCAAGTCGGCAAGGAAAAGCTGGTGAAACATTGATCTTTTACGTGAGTCACATCAAAACGCTTTCTGGAAAATGCGTAAAGGACCGCGCTACGAGCGGGGTAGTAGTTATAGGACCTCCACCCCCGATTAGGGCGGCGGTCATGAGACCGCCACCAGTGCAGGCGGCAGTTTCGTCATTGAAGAGAAAAAGGCCAAGAAAAGAGAGGAAAAAGGAAAAACAAAGGACGCGGGGGCTAAGCGGGGCATGCGGGATGTTAACGCATACTTCGAGAGCTTTTTCGGATCCCGAACACCTTGTGAGGAGACTTGTATCATCATTGGGGCATTTGTTACACTATTCCGGTAGTACAGTACCTTATAATTTTGGGTACATACATATTGCCCCCTCGAAGAAGCATTTTAGCCATGAAAAGATGTAAAATGGTGGGTCCGAGTATGGCAGTCCCGAAATGGGAAGTTAGAAGTTATACCTGACACGTCCGTGTGTTGAAATGACGCCATCCGAAATTCCCGCTACTTGCAAAATGAAAAGAGAACTCAAGTGCAGATAGATACAATAGTTTGAAAGATAAATGCTAAGAATAACAGGGAATGAGAACGTACCATTTGTGTGGGGATAGGAACTTACCTCCATCAGCGCTCCAAACCTGTGAAAAAGTCATTTTGAAACGAAACATGGTGCTATATATATGAAAGTGGGCCCATTTTCCTATTCATTTGCGCGAGTTGATTTGATTGATTTTGAGCTCTGGGACCCACGGTGACGGTTTCTTGCGTGAGTAAAGTCGAAACGTTCGCAGCGAGATCGTGATCATGCCTCCACGTGCGGAACACCGACCTCAGCGATCACAGGTTAGTTTTCTTCAGTTTATTATTTTTCCCCCCCTAATTTTGAAATGCTAAATACTCTGTAATGGGGGGGTCATTTTTGAAAATGCTAGGTTCAAAAGGTCCACCTAGGGGGGGCGCCTACTGGGTAGGCTTTGTTTTTAGTTAAAATGGTCTTTTCTGGCACTTTTTAGGCCTTTTTAGGTTAAAAGCCCGCGTGGGTTTTCGGACCACGACCGCCGCCCTGGCCAGGGTGGCGGTTACATGACCACCACCCCTGTTCAGGGCAGCGGTTACACGACCGCCACCCTTAAGGCAGCGGTTACAAAACCACCTCCCTGCCCAGGGCGGCGGTTTTGCACAGAATGCAAAAAGAACTTGTTTTTAAGATTGTGTTTGTATTTTTAGCATTTCTACGTGTTTTTATGACTTTCTCAGTATTGTTTGGATACTAACTTGCTCTGCTTTGTGTGTTTTTGGGTGTATGCAGGCAAGAGAGGAGTACATCCGATGGAGCAGAGAGAGAGTGTGTGATTGGCTCTTAGGGGTACTAGATACCCTCTCGGCAGGAAGCAGTGGGATACTATGCATTTCACACGTGCCCCACGTTACACCATCTAGTCACATCCTTTGTGACTTGTTCTCATACTAGGATGCAGATTGGAACACCTTCCGATTGCCAGGGGTCCGCGGTGAGTGGACCATTACATTGGAGGACGTCTACCACATTCTGGGGGTCCCGATTATCGGGAGGTGACTCACTTTGGAGACAGCTGGCTCACAGGCATAGATTGCACAGTGGGCGACTTATATGGGAGATGCAGCCATCTCCACGGGGTCGAAGAAGGGGGTGAGAGTTCGATCCATTCCTTCTTTGCCTATCCCCATATTTCGACAGGCCATCATGGGGATCCTTGCCTCGAGGTTGATCGGGGACAAGGGAGGGGACACATTGCTATACTGCGTTGGGCCCCTATCATTGCACAGATAGAGGGGCATGGCCGGATATACGCTTGGGGTACAGATATTCTTGGGACCACCTACCATGATCTATATAGGGTGGTGCGTTTACAGGGGCAGTCACTGAGCCACCCGACTCTAGTCATGAGTTGGGTTTATGAGCACTTCATCCCTTATGGCAGGGGTGTGGAGGTAGCAGATCCTGGAGCTGTTAGGGTAGCGAGATGGTCAGACATGTTGGTGCTTAGAGCACCTCATCAGCCAGTTGCCTCTCTGACTACCGCCGATATGGAGGCGACACCATACCAAACCATGGCCGGTATATGGGGCGAGGAGGCCCTTACCTTGATTTCCTGCTCCACCACAGGGTAGCTTATCGATCGAGTGGGACGAGTGGAGGTGCACCCCTTTGGCCGAGTTCCTCAGCAGTTTGGTCTTCCATACACAGGTATGCTTCCCCCAGTGGCACCAGTTTATAGATCAGTTCACGAGGCCAGAGGGGGGCCTAGAGGCCGAGGTTGGACAGTGATTACTCCTGGCATTCCTATTACAGCCAGGAGGATAGTTCGTGCTAGAGGGAGAGCCGGTGTGCCTCGTGCACCTTTGCTTCATTCTTTGTGGGTCTTGCTCATAGCAGCGATGACCCTATTGATATTGACTCGAGTCCAAGGAGTTTACAGAGGGAGGGACTGAGGAGGAGACGAGGACAGCGATCCTGAGTGGCATGACACTCAGGATATTATGCAGGTAGAGAGGGCTGAGTAGAGTGCAGAGAGGGACACTCTAGTTTCAGAGTAGCCACTCTCTCAGGGCCATGGTGGAGAGGATGAGTTAGTTGCGGGGTGACATGTTGCCCCTGCCATAGGAGCAGCCCCTCGTCTGGTAGCGGCATCCACAGCAGTGCGGCCCAAAGAACCCATCTTGGAGGCCTAGGGATCCGAGTAAGTTACCCTTTCTCCCTTTTAATGTTTATTTGTAGGCTCTTCTTAGTTGCTTTTTGTATCTTTTAGCCTCTTGCTTAGTTTCTAATTCATTTTCTCCTTTGTTTGTAGAGACTATTGATGAGTGGCGGGATTTGATCCGCAGGGTATGTACCGATTCCCTGATGATCCCCATGGATAGGACCCGCGAGAGCTACTTATGGACGCTAGGAGCCTTCGGCCTGGTGGTAGGCATACCGACAATTTTGCTCCTGTTTGGCACGTGGCCAGGATGGTGTCGACCCTCCGCACTGAGTTAGCGGGCTATAGGACAATTGAGAGCCTTATGAGGAGTCATTCTCGTGGTGAGGCTGCGGCTGCCCCTCGGGATCCTGAGCCCTCCGTACATTCAGAGCGCCGGCGTAGCCGGAGTCCTAGGCGTGGGCGTGCACCTTCGGAGGGGTCGCGTAGGGATTGAGAGGCCACTTGGCTCTCGTGTATTTATATATTTCTTTGTATATCACGAGCTCTTTGAGCGTTTTGACCATGCTTAGAGCATGATGGCATTGTATATAAACGTTGATCATTTATATATATGCATTCGTTTTGGATCAAAATCTTGGCACTCATGGTTTCCTTTCTATTTCCAGTTTCTTTGTGTATACTACGATGTATGTTTATATGCTTTTTAGAATGTATGCAATGGAGAACAAATGATGCAAATGTTTGTTTCCTTTTGTATTTCATGATGCTGATATATGTAGATGTAGATACAATGTGATTTTGAATCTTAGCTTCCGTAAGCAATTTTTGATATCTCATGTTTGTTTTGCAAAGTGATGAATATAACCAGTATGATGAACAAATAAACTTGCCCCACTCCTAACTCCACACAACTAGTAAGATGCGAGGGCTCTTCACCGAGAGCTAGAAAGGGCACAAGTTATGAGGTGTAGCTGAAATGATAGCGATGAAAGACAGACAAAGTTTTGGTGGAACCAAATAGGAAACTACAAGCTTACTCCACCCGAGTGACTTCATAGTTTAGAATGCAACTTACCTTGCGGTTTATCTAGACTTAGATCCGTAGATGGCCACATAGTAGACAAAATCTGGGTTTTTAGGATTTTAACTCTTGGAATTTTGAACATCTGATTCATTCGTTTTTGACTCAAAGTTTTGAATTGTTTGTTTATGACTTTTAACGTTTGCTTTGTCAAGAGGACCCCCTGTACTTTGCCCCATGCTACTAGTAAGAAGCGTGGGTTTATCACCGTGGGCAAGGTATAGGCGAGTAAGGGCATTTCCATCCTTTCCCAACCCTATGTCACTAGTAAGAGATGCAAGCTCATCACCGAAGGTTGGCGGGCAACGAAATGTGTAAAAATAAAATTTTCTGTTTAATCATTTGTTGACTTGTTTTCTTGAGTAAAATGTCAGTATGTGCTTATTTCCAAAGAGATATACATATGGGATAGATGTGACACCCTGAAGCTTCTAGAACAGACCATAGGTAAGGCACCTATCCTAAGAAGAAATCAAAGTGAGAATAAACTTGCAGATCTTGGTATGGTTACCGTTAAGACTTCGTCATGTCTGACTTTATTTGATAAAATGATTCTGAGATGATTTGATGATATCACGAAAATGGAGAGGTATGATTAGAAATTTTATGCCAACAACATCATGAGTTTGTAATGAATTACTTTGAGGATAGATTCCTTGATCACCATTTATGTAAGAAACAAGTGGACAAAATGATCTTAATCTATATGAAGATGCAATGTAGATAATTATACAAGTAGTGCTAGTTGCTTATGCGTAGAACCACTTGAGGTGCAGGGAATTGACTGTTTCACCAAATTCCTCACCTTCTAGCGTACATAAGAGGTAAGCACCATTTCCATAGTCTTTCATGACTCGGTACGGGCCCAACCATTTGGGCCAGAATTTCCTTCCTTCGCCGGTCTTCTTGTCGATCCGGTTGTCTAGCCTTAGAACTAGATCACCTTCGTATATGTCACATTCATAGACCTTCTTGTTTTACTGCCGGCACATTCGGTCAACATAAGCTCTATGCCACTGTTCAGCATCTAACCTAGTTTCATCTAGGCTTTCTAGTTGGGAAAGACGTGATTCTTTATAAGCATCTTCATCTAGAATCCCTTGTAGTGAAATGCGGAGACTGGGTATTTCGACCTCAAGTGGGAGAACCGTCGCCCCAAATACTAGCGAGAAAGGAGTTGCTCCCATTGGTGTTCTTATTGAGGTTCGGTGGGCCCACAAGGCTGGATATAACTTCAAATGCCAATCTCATTTGTTTTCTTTTACCGTTTTAAGGAGAATGGCTTTCAGTGTCTTGTTTGTCGCTTCAGACTATCTGTTGGCTTGGGGTAATACAAGGAAGCCGTATGATGGCTTATCTTAAATTTATTGCATAGTTCACGAACCTCTTCATTCTTAAAAGAAGTTCCATTATCGGAGATAATGATTTGTGGGATACCGTACCTGTAAATGATTTGGTTCAAAATGAACTTGGCGATTAAGGTAACAGTATGAGTAGTAAGAGGCATAGCCTCTACCCATTTGGTAAAATATTCAGTGGCCGTGATTATAAAATTATGGCCATCTGTGGATGAGGGAGAGAATTTCCCTATTAAGTCTAGACCCCATGTAGAAAAGGGCCATGGAGTAGCGATTGGTTGCAGAGCTTGTGCCGGCATATGAATCTCATGGGAGAATTCTTGGCACTTATGACACCTGCGTACAAACTCTATTGCGTCATGTTCTAGAGTGGGCCAGAAATAGCCCATTCGATGTATTTTTCAAGTGGTGGCATGGCCACTGAAGTGGCCTCCACATATTCCACTGTGAGATTCATGGAGAATCTTCTTGGATTCTTCCGTGTCGACACATCTTAGGAGCATTCCATCAAATGCTTTTCGGTAGAGCACTTGCTCTATAATGACGTATTTAGCTACGATAATGCGTAACCACCTTCTTTGTTGTGGTGTAACTCCTTCTGGGTACGTATGGTCCATGATATAATTAATGATATCCGTGTACCAAAGGCACTCAGAGATAGAGGGTCGGGTTTCGATGTAGTATACGCACTCATCTAGAAAGTCTAAATCTACTAAATCACCTCCATCTAATGGGTTGTCAGCTAACCAATCCGCAATGATTTGTCCTTTAACCGACTTCTGATTTACAAATGTTAATTCAAATTCTCCCATTAAGGTTATAAAACATCCAGCCTTTTTAGACAAGGACCCTTGTGTGAGGAAAGTTCGTAAATGGTCCGTTTTTACCATGACCCTTGTTTCTTGATTCAGCATATAGTGTCTTAGGCGTTTAGTAGCAAAGACTATGGCAAGGCATTCTCGTTCTACCTATGTATAACGTGTTTCATAGTCAAGCAGTGTTTGGCTGATGAAATAAATCACATGTTCTCTCTTGTCATCGTCCTCTTGGGCCAACATACAAGCTAACGAGACATTGGTAGCCCGTGAATATAAAATTAACGGGCGATCTAGCTTTGGTGGCATTAGCGTAGGTGGCGATAATAGGAAATGCTTAACTACTTCAAAGGCTTCATTACAGTCTTTGGTCCAATCAATGCTATAGTCTTTCTTGAGTAAATTGTTGATTGGATGAATGGCGAAGCTTAAGTCCGGGATAAATCTCTGGATTGCACCTAGTTTTCGAGAAATGATCTGATTCCAGATTCATTCGAAGGTGGGACCATTTCGAGGACAGCCTGAATTTTGGTTGGATCAACATCTATCCCTCATGACGATATGATGTAACCCAGGAGTTTTTCCTCTGTTACACCAAAGACGCATTTCTCTAGATTTAGTGTGACTCGTATTCTATTAGGCGTGAAAGAATGATGCGGAGTACTTCCGGATGGTCACAACGCTTCTTGGCCTTAGCCAATAAGTCATCTACGTAGGACTCCATGATTTTATGAATTAAATCATGGAATATATATGTCATAGCTCGCTGGTAGGTAGCACCAGCGTTCTTGAGACCGAATGGCATAACAACGTAGCAATAGGTTCCCCAAGGAGTTATAAACGTAGTTTTAGCTTGATCTTGCTCAGATATTTTGATTTGATTGTATCCCGAGAATCCATCCATGAGAGACAAAAGTTCAAATCCAGTTGTTGCATCAACAATGACATCTATGGATGGTAATGGGAAGTCATCCTTAGGACATGCTTTGTTGATGTCTCGAAAATCTATGCAGATGCGTATCTTTCCATTCTTCTTGAGAACGGGAACGATGTTAGATACCCATTGGGAGTAGTCGACTGGTTTGATGAATCCTACCTGGAGGAGTTTTATTACCTCTTCCTTTACCATGAGAGCTACCTTGGGCTTCATGGGTCTTGATTTTTGTTTAATTGGCTTTGCATCTGATTTAGTGACGAGGTTGTGCACCACAATGTGGGGTGTGACTCCTGTCATCTCCTTATAATTAAATGCAAATGCCTTCTGATGTTCTTTGAGGATCTGAGTATGTATTTCTACTTCTTCTGGGGTTAACGAGGATCCTAGTTTCAATATTCTCGGTTCATCTTCTGTCCCGATGTTGACATCGATTGTTTCTTCGATCAAAGAGGTGTTACCTTCTTCGAACTCAGGTGGTGCTGGAGGTAAATCCAAATCATCCCCATTTTCTACTGCGTATATGCTAGGTTCCATTTGTGAGGGAAGATCCATCACGGGATTTCCGAAGTAGGAAGACGAATGTGGAATTAAGGATAAATCTAGCATATGATAGGAGAGATGTAGTGCTGCATAGGCATTTAAGTAATCCAAAGTAGCCGCATCACTATCAATACGGTCTAGGACGGTAGATTCACTTCCGCTTGAAAGGGGATTTGTCATTGTTTTTATCAATGGTTCATCACGAATGGACACCATGAACTGGGTATCTTCTAACTCATTGCTTGGAGTAAAACGTGATGCTGAAGTTGCTATTGAATTGGTGAGAAGATTTTTCTCTCGCGGGATCACTTCAATGGATATGAAGTTAAATGCCTTACTTAAATCTAATACGGCTTCTTTGTAAAGCTGCAAATGTTCGGCTTTGGTTTCGTATACTTTAGAAACCTGGTTTGTCACTAATTGTGAGTCTCCTAAGACTCTGATGTTATCAATACCAATTCTTTTGGCTAAGGTGAGGCCAAGGAGGAGGGCTTCGTACTCAGCGCCGTTGTTTGTGCATTCAAAGTTTAGCTTAAAGGCAAATGGTAGGACTTTCTCTTCGGGCGAAGTAAGAATTATACCTGCCCCCGCTCCATAACGGCATTTAGCTCCATCGAAATGGAGAGTCCAATATTTAGCCGGGAGTATAGATGTTGGGATATCTGCTGTGTTTGCGCACTCAACTTCTACCATGCAGAGGTCCTCTGCTGGAAGGGAACCAACACCTAGGGAATATCCTATGCCTACTGAATCAAATGGTAAGAACATTGGTGAATCTTGTTCTATTAACTCAACGATTTTTGCAGTAGTCCCTAATGATACCATTTCTATAGCCTTATCTTTGGGGGTTGGGGTTGTTTTGGCTATGCTGATAGTTTCAAGATCCGTTGTAGGTACCAAATTTTCCTCTGGTTTTAGGTCAGTGGGTTTATTAAGTTGGTTTGTCGGAAGCTCAAATTCTGAGTGCACACCTGGTCTTTTCTTTAAATCAGCTAGGTGCAAATCGAAAGGTTTTGGATCACCTTTGGCTACAAATACCTTTCTTAGATGTAAGAATCTTACTTCTTGAAATAACGTAGAAGGGATTGCCTTCATTCGGTGTATCCATGGTCGGTCGAGTATCATATTATAATTAGTTTCCCGATCTATAATATAAAACTCAGTCAGAATTGTTTTGGGTCCTAAGGTGACCGATAGTAATATAGTTCCTATCGAAGTGGCTTTAAGGCTATCATAGCCTCTTAATGTATTTCAAGTGGTGGAACAGTTTGTTTCCCCATATCCTAGTTTTTGGAGGAAAGAGAAAGGGACTATGTTAACTGCAGCCCCATCGTCAACCATTGCCTGTTTTACATAGTTATTATAAACCCATACTTGTAAGTGTAAGGATGGATCACCTCGGTGTGCGATCTCAAAGCATCTATAGGCATTTTACTTATTTCGAATATGAATTTGACATCCTTGTCCGTCGCCCGGAGGGTGGATATCAAAATCTACGTGATTTACTTGTGTTTCAGGAGGTGGAGTGATGTTAATTAGATGACCTAGACCTAATGCTTCTAAAAGAGCAGCTTTGTGAGTAGGAGAGTTCTTTAGTAAATCCAAAAATGAAATGTGTGAGAAGGTCTTTGTTAGGTCACTAATTAAATCATAGGCACCCACGGGTTTTTCTACTATTTGTTGACTCTTATCCATTTCTGGTAGATGACTTGGGCTCGGTTGAGAGAAATATTCTCATGTTCTTGTTATAGCTTTGATAGGTAGTTCAGCGTCTAATTCTACCAAACTGACTATCTTGGGTCTCGGTTGACTTCCTAACTGTGGCGCAACTGATGGATTTAGTGAAGTCGAGGCTTCATGATCATTGTTTCCCGTCATTGCACTTTTGTTTGTTCCAGTTGGATTTAGCCTGTTGCTATCATGATTTGGGAGTGGATCGTTAAAGATCTTGAGGGGAGCATTCTGAGGGGAAACTGCCCCTGCGAGTGTATTTGGTGGTGGTGACACGGGATCTGCCAAAAACAAATCTGTGAAGAATTGTCTTTGTTCTTCTGGCAAACGTTGCATGAATTTATTGTAGTCATGGCACATTCTAGTATCATGACCCCGAATTTTGTGGAAACCACAATAAGAATTGGGATTGTAATTCCTGTTTTGTTGGTTTGGTGTATATTGTGGCCTAAAATTCTGATCAAACTGTTGCCTATTAGGATTAAAATTTTGCATTTGTTGTTTCTGGCTTTGGTTTTGATAACCAAATGAGTTTTGGCTTGGCCCTTGTATAGGATTTCGCCGTTGTTGTTGTTGTTGTTGTTGTGGGTGGTTAAAATCCACTGTATTGATTGTCGGGGTAAAGTTGTTGTTTTGTTGGTTGTTTGTTTGTGATGGAGTATTGACCACATTTACCTTCTTGGGCTGGTCGGTTACTCCATCCGTTGTTACACCCCGATTTTTGTTAAGGATTTTAGATCCTTGATTGGCGTTCGTGGTAGTTGTAGTGTTCCGTTTGCTCCATATGTCTTACAACCACTATCTATCGCTACTTGGTCTATTCGAAGAGCGCTCTCAAGTACTTCATCATAAGTTCTTAGCAGAACTTACGGACTTCTTCCTTCACCTCTCTGCTGAGAGAATGAAGGAATAAATCACATAGTTCCATCTGATCCATGTTTGGAGCACTTGCTGAAGAATAAAGAACTGTACGCCACCTCTAGATGAAATGGGCGACAGATTCGTTGTGTTCTTGTTTGATGTGCAAGAATTCCCTGATTCCTGTTCTCAACAGTTTGTTCATGTCGAACGCCTTAATGAACTCTGATACGAGTTGTTTAAATGAATGGATGGAGGCTTCAGGTATTCTATAATACCAGTCGAGAGCAATGCCTTCCAAGGTTTTGGGGAATATTTTAGCAACAACCCCATCCCAAGGGAGTAATTCACATATGGTTGTAGCGTAAGCTTTGATATGTGCGTTTGGATCTCCCTCACCTTTGTACTTGGGTAAATTGGGAAGGGGTCTTGGAAGCATGATGCTTCGTATGGTGAAGTCTAAGGGCTCTTTCAGATATTCTGAATAAGTCCCTATCGCATAGGTTTCGACCATTGATGGTGGTTGCTGAGGGAGTGATGGTGGGATGGGTTGTTGATATGGCGCAGCGTATGCATTAGCAGGGGCATAGGGAAGTCCTTGCATTTGAGCCAAAATGTTGGGAGAGGAGAACATATCTCCTTGTGGTGATTTGGAGTACATGTTTAAGTATGACGGGGTATTGTCTAGTAATGGATTGTTTGATACTAGACCGGGAGGAATAGTGTTAGAGATGATGGGCCTTGTTGGCATTTGTTGTGGATACTAAGGAGGCATGCCTAACGTGCCTACTCCTGTGAGGAGATCTACTTAGCCAGGGTGGTATGGAGGATTGGAACTTCCTGCTTGCATGAACTGAGAATTTTGACTTGCTTGAGCAAGTTCTAACCCTCTCACTTTTTCTACTAACGTTGAAATGACTTCATTTGGTGAAGTCACGGTGCTTTGCCTTAGCGGAGTTTGTTGTATACCCTGGTGTTGTATAGGCATGTGATATCCTGCTATGAACTGATCGCTATCTTGCCAAGTTTCTCTCGAGAGTATTTCCTATATGTAGTGGCATAGAGGTATTTTCTTGAAAAGAGACCTCGGGTTGTATTTGTAAACCTCCTATAGATGGGTACATACCCCGGGAGCATTGTTCACTTCTAGGATAACGTATTGACTGTTCATTATCTAAGACCAGGTATGGGTCAGATTGTCTACTAATTTTTGGTCTAAGTAGCATCTGAGGAGATGAACCATATTCTCCGGTAAACGTCATATTGTTCGAGCCTGAAGGCTATGTTTGTTGCGTTCGAGGGGGTTGATCTAACTCCTCAGTTTGAAAAGATGAATTATATTTGATTCTTGGGGTTTGTGTTGACAACTGATTAGTTGAATAGTTTTCTCCCATACCGAGAGCGAGGGTGATGATTGCCTATTTTGTTGGGCGTAGTATGCCTCAAGACCCAAGAGGGGTCTACCATATGCATTAAATCCCGACATATTCGGGGGGTATATGAATACCCACAGAATAATGGGAAGGAGCGAAGGTGATTGAGATAAGATGAAACTTCTCAAAGAGAAGGTGAAACAATTGTTAGTTCATGTCAGTTCACCAACTTTGTATGCCGGAAAAGCAACAAGCGGCGTGGTAATCTACGGAGTAACTCTTCGCGTGCACTGACCTCCAGAGGTTGTGCAAGACAGCCGGTGGGGGTAGAATATGCGTGGGATGCAAATGAACTAGTTAGGCAATCTAATGTCTTCGACACGCACTAATGGAATTTGTTAATCTAAGGCAAAGAAGGCCCTTCTAACTTGGACTGGTGTGATAGATCGATCGGCAAGGATGACTGCTCGAAGGCTCCAATCAATATCGATCTCTGGCGTGATTTGATCTATGGGTTGTGGAATACATGGGAAATGACCTGGGATAGTTTCGTGTATGTCTCTAGATAAGGTCATATGGTGGATGGTGGAATACAATTGACTCTACGGACGATTCTCTGGCCTAGTCTAGAATTCCCTAGCTCTATTAGTTGTTGTGTCTAGCAAGAATAACTATTCGATGATGATAGGTGGAAGTGGGGTAGACCGGAATACTAGTGTGCATAGGCCGGTGTCTATGTCTAATTCTCCTATGGATTTTTTGGGTTGCGGGATTTGTGGGTCACAACCATAGATTCTTAATTGTTGTGGACCTGTTATGGTCATGCATGAAATCAAATCATAATCCCTAATATCCAGTAATCGTATGCTTTCTCGGCCTTCTATATTTAGGATCAATAAGCGTGTAATTTTCTCAGAATATCTTACAGGCATTTGTGTGACCTGGATTTTTAGGCTGGTATCTATATCTAGAAGAGTGTCTCCTACATCTGGCTATGGGACCAAAGGATCACAACCAAAGGTTTGTTCTCTTTCAAACCCTTCTACAGTCATATGAATGTTGCCTAGGGTAATCTGTAGTTCAGTTGATTCGACCAAAACGTGTGTGCTTGGTCGTCTTCTATGTTTAATCCGCTCAACTGGGAATTGATTTGTTGCAAGCTTACCATTGTTCGGAAGACTTGGATCCTAAGATTTTGATCTATATCAGTTATCGCTATGATGAGATTGGGCTGAGGTATGATTGGCTCGAATACGTATTCCCTGGGCTCTCTAGGTCCCGTGATTGTCATACAAAAGCAACAATGTAAAATGAACTACAGTAAAATGAAATTTAACTATGTGAAGTATATCTATAGTATATATGACTTCTCTATTTTTTTGTGTTTTCTGACGAGCTTTACAAATATAAGAAAGCAACTATTTAAAACATCTAAAAATAATAACTAAATAACAATTTAAAACAAACAAAATAACCGAGTGTAGTTATTTGTTTGTGCAATTTGTAGATTTATTCTAATTAATGAAATAACTTGCTTGATCTATTTGTCCAATTTCTCTATCCTACCTCAGAAGTGAGGAGTGAATCATAGTTTCTCAGAAACTATCAATCCCCACAGCTTCCCTGGCAATATCAAGAATAGAATTTACTGAAATGAAGCAATTAACTACTTTATTTGATATGATTCTAACTAGAACTTTGAAAGTTAAAACCTGGATTTCGTAGAACAGTGGCAAATCTGATGGTGTGTGTGGTCTTGTCCCCTCAGTGTGATCTCCTCGTTCTTTCATGTTCACGTGGATCCAGAAAAGTGTGTAATGATAGCATCGACAGAAGTAGATATTGGGCCAAGGATAGCTCAGAATGCAGATTGAATATAATGCGAGTAGGAGAGGGATAGCGCAAGAGTACAGAGCTTGGCTTATGCAATTCCTAGCGGGATTTATTGCGAGTCATGCAACATAAAGCATCCAGAACCTGAAACTATCCTGTTTGAAGAGCAAAACCTGCAACTTTAATGGCTTCCTAAGCTATTCTACTCCAATGGATTGGATAAAACAACAACACTGTTTGCACAAGCTGGATATGTGGCTTACCAATAGTTGAACAATGCTAACTAGACATATAATGAACTAAACCAAGCACTCTAAGAAAAATGAAAGCTAAGTCTATTGCAAAGAGAAATTCAGAGACAAACTTCAGGGCCATTTGCTTGAGCACAAGCAATCTATTTATAGGAATTGCATTCACCCAAAGATCAAAACCAAACTGAACTCTCAAACAATAAACAAAGGCAAAACACTATTCTAGGGGACCAAAAACATAAATGCAAGCCCAAGTTGGTAAGGAAAATGGTGAAACGTTGATCTTTTACGTGAGTTGCATCAAAACGCTTTCGAAAAATGCATAAAGGACCGCCTGCTCGAGCGGGCGGCGGTTATAGGACCACCACCTTGATTAGGGCGGTGGTCACGAGACCGCCGCCCAGGCAGGGTGGCGGTTTCATCACTGAAGAGAAAAAGGCCAAGAAAAGAGAGGAAAAAGGAAAAACAAAGGACACAGGGGCTAAGCAGGGCATGTGGGATGTTAACGCATACTTCGAGAGATTTTCCGGATCCCGAACACCTTTCGAGGGACTGTATCATCATTGGGAATTTTTACACATTCGGGCAAGATGAAGTACCTTACAATTTTGGGTACGTATAGGACTCCCACTCCTTCCCCAGCAACACTCCATCTCGGTACTACATTTATGCATACCACTCTTTATTTGTATGTGTGTCAGTTTCTTGTTGCTTTCCCTTGCCCTTACCCTTTCCCTTCTTAGGTTTGCTAACTGGTTTCTTGGGTGCCATTGTCTACGTCCTCTTACCACTTCGATCACTTCTTGTAACTATGTTCTTCCACTCTTTCCCACCTTAGATCTCAAATTTGTGAAGAAAACTCCTTAAACCAGTGCCCTAGTTCTTTAAACCCTAGCTGGGATAATTCCTTCACAAGATGACACTTTCTCACAAATTCTCTTACACCCATGAAATCCCTTCCTTCTGGTTCACAAATCCAAACTATTTACTCACGCTTAATCTCATCAAATTTTTCTTCACACAGATCATTCATGGAAGCCCTAGTTTGCCAAGATGCAAATGCACTTTTTTTCTCCTTATACACAAAGTGAATAATGAAATGCCTCGACCCTTTATTTATAGTCTTTCCCATTTTTAAGAATTAAATGCTACTTCACCCACCACCATACTTTTCATGTTTAATGCTGATTGTTCAAACAAAGTCCGAATTTAACGCTTTAACTCACGCGCCTAAACTCTGCAAGGACAATCTTCCAACCTTTTAGTGTGCAACCAATCCATCTTGATAGGAGACTCTTATGCTAGCATCACCAAAGTACCAAAGGCACTTCTTTGTCCTAATTTTTGCTCTCACCTACCTCATGTTTCTTATGCTCTTTTTCTTCCTTTGTACATGGGATCCGAACGTAGACTTATCTTGACACCAACCATACTTTTCCATATTTTCTTTTCATGCACCTCTTTTAACAAGGCCATTCAACCGGGATTTTTAACACAAAATTCCTTGGTACTTTACCCATGTTCTCCTTCACATCACTCCACCCCACAATAAAATGATGTGGGGTCCTTTGCGCACTCGAAATCCTTAAAGTAATAAGGTTACCAAAGGCTCAAGGCGTAAAACAAAACAACAACTCGAAACGTAAACACAAGAAAATAATTACATAAAGGGAATTCTAAATTATCGGAAAAACTTCCTTATTTACAAACACCAAGAAGACTTATTTATAGTAAAGTGTCTAGGAAATTTTGTTTCATCTAGTGCTTGTAATCGCACACACCGAATCAAGGATGTATGAGATTTTATAAGGACCCAACCAATGGAATTTTAATTTCCTAAGATGGTGCGAAACTTAGAATCATACAAGAAGACCATCTTCCCAACCTCAAACTTCTTGTTTCTGATGTGGTGATCATGCCATACTTTTTTATTTGCTTTTTCTATTGTTTGGATCCACCTGGCGAGTGATCATCTTTCATCCATATTCATCGGTTTGTCAATTCTCTCTTCCAACACTTTCTCTTTAGCCAACCCTCCCGTGCGCACTATTCACAAAGAAGGTAACATGAATTCAACCGGTAGAACAGACTTCCATGCCAAACACTAATTGAAACAATGTGGCTTTTTTCAGCCTTTTATAAGTTGTCCTGTAAGCCTATAATATGCCTGATACCTTGTCATCCCAATCTTGTCTTCGACATCGCATATTTTAGTGGGGGTATGATTTAGTATTTTGTTAAATGCTTCTTCAGTTCCATTTGCTTGTGGGTGATAGGGTGTAGTCTTATGATGAGCCACCATGAACTTTGCTAATAGGATCCTCATGGTCCCATTCAAGAAATGTGAACCCCTATCACTGGTTAAACTTAAAGGAAATTCATACCTCATGATGATGTTCTCCTACAAAAATCTTACTGCTATGGTTATTGTATAGTCTTTAGTTAGGGTTGCCTCTCCGCCCACCTTGTTAAATAGTATGTGTAAGTGATTACATAGCGTGATTCGAGTCCTATGTGTTACTATTTTAATAGGGCCTATAAAGTCTATTTCCCATTTCTCAAAAGGTTCAAGACTCGGGATAGGGTGCAGAGGCATTTCATCTCTCTTTCTGGATTGCCAATGTGCCGATAATGGTCACATGCTTTACAATAGTATTTGCAATCCTTATACGAGTTTCCCACAAAAATCCCCGCCATTAATATTTTACATGCGGTGGCATCACCTACATAATATCCACCTATACTTCCTTTGTGTGCTTCCTCTATGATGGCGAGGCGCTCATGCTCAAGTACACACTTGCACAAAACTTCATCACGTCTAACTTGTATAAGTCCCCACCGATCAACATGTAGGGCATGGCGCATATGGCTCGTTTCTTCTTCTCTAATGCTTTCATCCCTTAGGTGCCACACCTTCCTTTAGAAATACTGCAATCTCCTCTAAATATGAGGGCACACGTTGCAACCTAAACAAGCTGCGCATCTGGAATTTTCTTTTCAATGCTTTGCGCATCCTCCTCTCGAATCAATTCTCGACAAATGATCGGGTCCACGGTTACTCTTTCCTAGTTTAACAACTATTGTGAATTCAAAATCTTAGAATAACAACACCCTTTGGTATATGTGCCCTTATAGAACGGGCTTGTTCACCAAGTACTTTAATGCCATGTGTTCAATGTAAAACATAAAGGGTGTTTCTAGCAGATAATGTCTAAACTTGTAAAGCACGTAGATCATTGACAATGCTTCGCGCTTGGTCGTAGTATAATTTTATTCTTCTAGTGTCAACTTCCTGCTTGCAAAGCATAGGGGATGATCAAAATTCCCTCACCATTTTATGTAAGCATTGCCCCAATGGTCATTCCAGAGGCATCTACATGAACATGGAAGGGCTTTATCCCAAGAGGGAAAACATAATATGGGTACGGTGACAAGCCTATCATTTAATGTATCAAATGTCTTCTGCTATGCCTTTCCCCAATGAAATGCACTTTTATTTCTAATTAATTCTTCTAAATGTGCAAAGTGATCTTGGCATACCCCTTGATGAAATTCCGATAGTATCCTCTGTGTGTCTAAGAAACTCTGCACACCTTGCACTTTGGCTAGTAGGTTCTCCCAATCCCACAATCACAACAACATTGGCAGGATCTACTAGCAATCCCTCCTTACATATGATATGCCTCAATAACGTTCCAAAGGGGGTAGCAAAGACACACTTCTTAATATTGAGGGATATCCTTAATCGCCGACACCTCTCAAACATCAGCCTCAAATTATCACAATGGTCTTTCACTAGCCCATACACTGTCCAATCATCTAGATAGACCTGAAGAAATTTGTGGATGAAGTCTTAGAATGCTTGTACCACTATGCACGAGAAAATATTAGGAACATTCTTCAACCCAAAGGGCATGACCATGTATGTAAAACTTCCCCATTCAATGGTGAAAGTTGTCTTCTCCTAGTCTTCCTTTGTAATCAGGACTTGGTGGTACCCACGAAAATCCATCTCAAAGGAATAGATTTCGCGCCCAGTGAGTCCCTCCAAAATTTATTTAGTGAAGGGGGTTGGAAAAGGATCAATGACACACATTGCGTTCGAGATCCCTATAATCCACACAAATCCTTTTCCACCCATCCTTTATGATGCTTATTACCATCGGACTTATCCATTTCGATTATTCCACGGCTTCAATGATCTCGAAGCTATCATTTTTCTATCTCTTCCTTTACCTTCACGTAAAAATTGGGATTCATCCGGTAGAGTATCTTCTTGGTGACGAGGTGCACCATCCTTCATATTTATCCTCATTTCCTCCAAGAAATGGTGGAGACCCTTGAGCTCATGGTACCGCGTGGAAATAAATCCTCAAATTCATGCAAAATATCAATGATCTTAGAGACATCCTTCTCTCGATGAGTAATCTCCAATGATAGCTTCCTTATGTTTTTCTCATGAGTTGATGTTAACCTTTTTAGTTTTTAAAGTTTCATGGTATGCGCACGCATGAGTATCAACACTGTCCACTACCTCATGCATCCCTATAGAATGGTTAACATCCAAAATTTATGCTTCCTCCCCATCAATCACATAAACAAGTTTTCCTTTCTCCTTTTTCACACACACATGCACAAACTGATCCTCCTCTATTTCCTCTTCTTCAAAGTGCTCCCCCAAACCTAGTTCACCAAGTAAGTCCAACAGCCTATCTTCAGCCATGGCACTATCCCCCATGGTAAGGTGCTTAACAACTTGTAATGCCTTATCAACTGATGGCTTGGTACTTCGGTACTCGAATGTTTGAACTAGGTCATCTGCTAGTTCTTGCCAATTTCTGTTTAAAGCATGTCTCGAATGTATGTATCATGTGTGCGTGTAACTCTACAATGTAGAATACGTTTGTGCACCCCAGAGGGATGGTGGCAAAGCTTCGTGCCTTCCCTCCATGTCTTTTCATAGGCTTAGATGTGGAAAGGGGTGGGCTCCTTACTATGATATTCCTTGATGGTGGTGGGCACATTACTTTTAGAGAAATGAACACGAAGGAAATTCTCACTTTGTGCCATTTCGATAGATTATCTTGATGTGTCGGCCACCAAGACGCAATGTACCTAGTAGGACGTAACTTAACATCCCTCTTCTTTCATTTTATTCCTTCCACTTGGCTTCCATTCTCTACAAAAAGACCTCAAGGAGGCCCCTCCTAAGTACTTAAGAAGCTCCTTTCCTCCTAGGTGCCAAACCGTATGTGTTTTTATTACCTTTGTTACCGATCCTCTCAACTACCATCCGATCAATTCATAAGTCCCATGCACCCAATTATCACATACGAGACTGGTGGTGTTGCTTACTAACTAAGCATCCTCAAACTAGATAACTCTATCAGTAGGATGGATTATCTCTGGATCCCTGATTGAGCACATATATATTCTATCCAGGACCTCTTCTCCTAAGGGTTCAATATAGGGTTTTGACTACCCATCAGCCAAGGGTATGATGACTCGCTCCTCCTCATTTTCAAAGCTGATGAACCCTTTGTTGAACTGAAGATAAGCATTGTTCTTGTAACACCATGGGCACCCAAGTAGTGTTGGGAAATTGTCTACCTTAGTGAGCACCAAGACTTCAAAGTCCCCAATAAACTTAGCTCCTGAATGGTGATAGCCGCATCCTTTAAGACACCAATGGGAATTTCCTTTGTTTTGTTTTCCATATACAACACATTTGAAGATGGTTGTAATGCAGGCCTTCCCATCTGATGCCAAGCATCCAAAGTGAGAACATTGACCTCCGCACCTATGTCAATGAGGATATTACTCAATAGCCATCCATCCACTACTGCATTCAATGTGATCTCTCTATCATAGTCAAGGTTGTGAGGGGGAAGGTTTGCATGCAGGACCTACCTCTCACACTCTTCTCCGGTGTGTGGTACCTTCTCCCTCAACCATGCTCCTAGCAAGGGAATAACATTCTCTTTCCTTAGCATTTTACATACTTCCTTGACCTCATCCAGTCATCTCTTGGTGCCTTGACCTTCTTCTTTTGCTCCTCCCTCCTAGAATGCTCCTTTAGACATTGGATTTCTCCTTGTAAACTCTGAATGTAATCCATGGTATCTTGATATACCTCCTTCTGATGAATAGGATCTTGAGTACTTTCCATACACCACTTCCTCTCTTGAAACCAGGGTCCTCCGCCATGGTATTTCCTTTGTGCGTGTGGCCTCGCTCTTGTTGGTAATAAAATAGGTTCCAAGCCTACATCATGTGTCACCTGTGGCATCCATTGTGTATCTATCTTCTTAATTCTTACCATTGTAGTACCCTTTTCTTTCCATTGCGATGATTCATGTGCTCAAATAACTCGGGTACTCCTCATACTTGTGTTTCTTCCCACACCATGAGCACTCTGATAGGTCTAGGCACTCTCATTTGTAATGTTCTCGTAGACCCAAAATTAAAATAGGTTCCACATGGAACTCACTTCTTCCTCCTCCGTGGTTACCACAACCATGGAATCTCGTGCAAAATCCCTTCCACACGCATCTCCATTTGCGCAATATTCATAACGGTGATCATCACCTTTAGAACTACTGACAATGCTGGTTTAGTGTAGCCCATGATCAATGGCCTCATGGATCTCGATCAATAAACCTACAATCCTTAGTATCATGGGTTGTAGAGGTACATATCTTATAGTAGTAAGACATGTTCTTTCAGATTGCGTCTTGTAACAAGGGGCAGCTTGCTTTGCATTATGGTCCCCATGAAAAATCTCATAGTCTACTGTCACGGCGCGTACTATCCTCCAGGGGAAACTATGCTTGACATGCCCCTCTACTTCACAATCTGTACACCATAAACCACTATGAGTCTCATGGGATGAGTTCGCAGAAATTTTTTGTAGTTGCTTAGTAGTAGTAGCAATTTGAGCCTCCAAAACGGGCTAATACCAATTTCAACACTACCAACAAGCTGCCTCGATGCACATAGTAGCATTTAGCACCTTGCATTGGTCTATGAAATTCTTATGAGATAAGGCCCTTCTAAAAGGTGTGATAAACCCCAAAAACCACTAAGCATCTTTGTGAAGGGTGAATATCATATGATAATTTAGACAAGATATTTTTAAAGCACACATCATACTCCCGCACTCTCTACCATTCCCTATTGAATCTCCTTCAGGGCACTGATGCTCTTCTGTTCAAACTCAGGGATGTGGAATTCTACCAAAAAGGTGTTATTTAAAGTAGTATAATCCACCACCATTTGATGAGGGTCATATTTCCTATACTAGCTATGCATGCACGCCCCTGCAACGTTGTTGCAAATTGACTAGCCTTCCGCTCCAAGGTTGTGATCCCCTTTGCATGCCATAGCATCTCACACTTGTGAACATGTTCTGCAACATCTTCAATACCTCTGTAATATAGAAAATGTAAATACATCTCAAAGAAGACTTGAGGGGGTGGCTGGGGCCCTTTTCCTCCTGAGCCAGAGCCTTGGTTTCCTCCTCGTGTTTCCTCCACCGCCAGATCCACCAGATCCACCGGATCCACAGAACCACTAGTTCCAATAGGTCTTGTTCCTCTTGACCCACCAGATCCACCAAAACCACTAGGTCCTATAGTAGTCATGCCAAGTGTCCCTAAGGTTCCACTGAACTATGCACCAACGGTCTATGATAATGCCCCACTACCACTATTGTACCTCATGCCACTCCTAGACACTAGACTCAAGGCTTGTATACTAATCCTTGTCTAAAGAATCCTCTCGAATACTTTGGAATATGTGTAGCCATAGAAGTGGGAACTAAAAATTGTACCTCCCAAAGCTACTGAGATCTATCACTTCTACTTATACCAACTGGGTCAATGATACTCCTTCCTTGATCCGGAAAACTAAGCACCAAGTTTTAGTCTTTGGGTGGGTTTAGATACATGCCAATGAATCTTCTCTCTCCACATGATGAACTCTCATCAGAATGTGAAGGGGTCTCTCTTACATGCTTTCCAAGATGGGGTAGCACAGACTTCTCAGGTTCCATGTCCTCCGTATGAACCTCAACTCCTTCTTGCAACATCCGACTCCATATATCCATCACACTTACTGACCTCACGTCATCTAAAGCAATATCTCTTTCACACACTTCACTATACTTGAGTGTATCTCCCCCTTTCATTATCCATCATAATATCTACCATCTTCCTCCACCCTAGCTTCCTCACCTAGTGCTCAGAATGGTTTAGCCGGCCATTGGAAATTCCTATAAACTCAAAGTAACAATCAAGATCTTCATTGCCAAAGGGATAGCATGTAGAAATGATCCTCAGGATCCTCGTAGAAATTCAAACTCAACAACTTCCATGAAAGAATATGTGGAAATAGCATACTCAGGAGTGTAGCTATCCAACATACCCTCCGACCAATGATCCACAACATGAGTCCACGTTAGATCTCGCATCTTGCATCCTCCGGTATTCTTCTTGGGTCCATGTGCGCGATCTAGAATACCACTTGATCTAGATGCATATGTTGAGTTCTATTCATACAGTTCTCTTGGGAAACAATAGAAAAATGTTCATATAAATCATGGTATAGGTTCTCTTCTACCCACCTATGTGCATTAAATTCAAGTTCGAGTGTTGAATCTCTAAGCAAATTCATCCTCCATGCTCTTAACCCGTGATTTAACACTTTCCCAAATTAAATTCTATGTCATTACTAATTACCCAAATCATGATGTATGTCATTTCCCACTACAACTTTGAAAAGAGGTCCCGAAAACAAAACCAAGATGTAGTCATTTTTACCCTCATCACAAAATAAAGGAACCCCATACACACCGGCCTATCACCCAAATGAGTGCTAGCCACTCATCTCGAGGCACGCTTGGTGCCGAGTATCTCTTTTATGTGATTTTAGTGGGAAACATCATCTATGATCTGTGTTTAAGAGATTTGAAAGGAAGTAAGACATACAAGCACCATAGAGCTCAGAACGGATTCTAGATCCTTGTAGTCATTCTAGACAGAAATTTCTTAACAGATTATATAACTTATACCAAAATAGAAAGAAGTTGTACAAGCATCCATACTTAGTCATAAACATAAATGAAAAATAACTATGAGAAAGATGTATGCATCAAAATCATCAATGTTCATATTCATGTAAGCTGGTAACCTCATTACATTCATGGAGCCATTACAAAATGTCGTAGAGAGAAGGCATGCATGATCATGCATTATAACTGGACTCATATGGCTAGGCTCTCAAAAGAAATTTATAATCCCCATACCCTTGATACATCCTTTCCTAAGCATAATTACCCAAACTAACAGAGTTCTTGCAGTATTTTTGGAGAGTTTTTCTCTATCTATTTCTCCCTATATATCTTTACTTTTGTAGGCACTTGTATATATAGCCTTTCGAACCGCCAACTCATCCTCCAAAGGTGGCCTCGAGATCCGATTCCAAGTTTTTGAATGTGGTCCTCTATGCGAGCATGCTCCTCCAAGCCTGAGCTTTCCACTTTTTACCATGATGTGTTTCTAGAATCTTCTACCGTAGGCATGCTCCTTCCCGGGCCAACTGTCACCGGGATAGCACCTTATCCACTCCACATGTGCATTTGGGTCATGCTTTTCATGTTTTCTTCCCAAAATTCCCAAAATGGCTAAGTCATGAACCTTGGTTCTATCCGCGCGTGCACCATGGGTTTCCTTAAACCCTACCCTGCGCGCCTTATCCTTACGTGCCTTTCTTCAACTAGGCCTTGTGTGCCTATGCGCCCTTTTGTAATTAGCCAATATTTTAGGGGCCTAACAGGGGTACATGGTGGAATGTGGATAAAATCAAATCTTACCCTTATGATTAGTCATTATGGGATTATTGCATGCCCCAAGACATTATCGAATTTTAGTAAGGTAACAATACCTTTTTTAACCTTTGTCTTTTGGTAGAAAGCGTATTCATTACTTGTATGATTATTTTGATGTTATATTTCTACCCTATCCATAATTTTCTACCACTTTTTAGGTGATTGTACTACATATGATATTCTCTTTTACCTTAATTATTTCTCACATCTTCCATCTTGTGAAGGAAGGGACACTCTCATTTCATGAGAGAGGTGTGTGGGGATCTTTGAGGTTCAGTGTTGGAGGTAAAGTAATCTTATGATGCTCTTTATTTCACAAAGGCAATTCAAAAATAGGATGGATCTTTAATGATAGGTGATTATTTTTTCACAATGATAGTTGTATTTGTTTATGAGGATGTCTATTGTATCAGTATACTAAGAAAAGAAATTGTAAACATTATAATTGAAATTTGAGAATTTTGATGTATCAAAAATATGTAAAAGGAAACCAATATTTCATATGTAATAAAGTATGGATTTTATACTCAATAAATAAACATATGTATTTTTTTACGTATGTGGATGAATGTAAAACATACACTTTATATTCTTATGATAGATATGCTCTTATATTGAAATTGGTAAAATTAACTATATGGATTATTATCTTTAGGTATTTGGATAAACCGAACCAAATTGTAAATTATTAAATGATCTTGTTAACTTATATGGAATGGAATTAAATGGAATAGATGAAATTGATACACGTGTTTAAATAATTAACTAAAAGTTCTTAGTTTAAATGGATTAACTATTATATGTTAACTCATATAGCTATATGTACTTAATGCTTTACACATCGTTTATTTTGCTACTTTGAAATGGAAGAAAATTATACAATTTATAATTAAGTGACACAACTAAACCTACTTTGTTGAATAAATTTAAATTACTTATATTATATTAATATGATTCTTCCACGTGTTTTGAATGTATGTGTAGGACTAGGAAATCTAGAGGTGTTAATTTTTTCCCGGTTGTGTGAGGGTGATTTAAAAATCTAGTTACAAAAAAATCTAGTGTGTTTTTCTAGTCACCAACTGGGGGTTTCTACACTTTGTTATCATAGCATTGGTTAAACACTATGGAATTTTGTCTTTTCAACATTTTTAAAAGTTGTGATTATGTGTCATGACAGGATTAATAATGGAAAGGACAAATTCAGCAACTAGTATTGGCAATGGTGATGAAAATAATGTCAATAAAAATGTTGATGATATTGTAAATCAACAGAAAATTTAGATCAATTTTTTTAATTTTTATCGACACTCACAACTCGAACTAATTTTCTTAAGAAAAGGGTTCTAGTTGGAGAAAAATATGGGGAATAAGATGAAGAAGGTAATCAAAGAATGAGGATGAGCAAGGTGATGGAAAAAATGAGCAAGCTATAAAAATACTCATGATCGAATAGATAAATATTTGGAAACAAGGGAAAGGTTTGAGATGAATTGGCTAAGGAATTGAAAATAGTAATCCAACCAAATTACATAGGAGAAATACTATGGATTGGGGCTGAATCATGTCTTATTGAAATGGAGAAATATTTTAGATTGAAATTTTCTCAAAGGAAACAAAGACAACTTGGGAAACGTATTAGCTTTCGGGTGAAGCATCTTCTTGATGGAACAATAAAAAGGATTAGAATATTTTTAGTGTTGAGAACACCATGTGTGATTTATTTTTGAATCTATTCAGGAAAATATATTTTCCACAATTATATTTCAATGGAAAGGTGGCCAAGTGTTAGAAGTTGACCTAACGATACCTCACAATAACTTGTTATTGGGATAATTTCAAGAAACTTTCAAGTATGTACCACAAGTATCAAAAGCGATGAATGGTCTAAATCTGAAAGTATATTATGGGTTTGAATCCCCACATTTGAACCACTGTGGACATTCATCAACAAAATATTATGGGTGATAGTTTTGAGAAGGTTATGAAGAAGGAATAAAAAATATAGGTACTTTCAAAATCTAGAGAGGATTTTAGGAGTCAAGTTAGTGGAACAAACCAATGGTCATCATCACCATTCAAGAATAACTTTAATAAGTTCAAAAATAATGGTGGAAATATTGTATGGATTTATTGGAAATACTATAATACTGGGAACTCATCCAAGATCAACAATAATCAGAGAAACTATCTAAATGGAAATGAATGTAATGATAATAATAAGAGTGCGGGAGAGAAGTTTCCACAAAAGAAAGGGCCAATAATTGGATGTTTTAAATGCACAAGTGATCACTATACTAGTAATCTTCCCCAAAAATCACTAGAGGACCTCCTTTATAGCCTTAGAACCAATAAATACATCCATGCAACAATTGAACACCATCGGGGAACTTCCAATCTACTCTAGTATAAGTGTGAGGTAAACTTATGGTATTTTTGTTTCTATTTTAATTTATATGGGAGCCAAAAATTATTTTTTTCACCAAATATATTGAGTAAAATTTATATATAAGCTAGTTATATAGATAAAATATTGATAATTTAGTATAGCATCTATATGGAAAAAAAGTATAGCAACATCTTTTTAAAGCTAAGATAGAGATACCTTGTTTTATAATAAAGATTAACTTAAATGTTTTCACTATTAAGATCATGTGACATTTTTTTAGGTTAATTGGTTTTGGAAACATTATGCTAAAGTGGATTGTTATACTAAAATAGTTACATTTTAATTTGATAGTGGGAATTACTTTAGTTGTCAAGGAATTAAGAAAGCCACCAAGTTAAGGTAAATTTCAGGTATGTAATTGAAGAAAGGACCAAAAGGGGATTATGATGTAAGTGGTACACATTTACGATGTAAGTGTAGAAAAATAACCTTCAATTGAGGATTACCCTTAACTTTGATATTTAGTGATGTATTTCCTAAAACATTACCAAGACTTCCGCCACCTAGAAAATTTTATTTCTCATTGACATCATTAGAGGATCAAAATGTAAGTCTAAAGTGACATATTGAATGACTACCACATAGTTGTTTAAATTATGATTGCAATTGCAAGATGTTTTAGCTAAAGGATTGATTCATCCTATTGTTTCACCTTAGGGAGAACCAATTTTTTTGTGAAAATAAGGATGGAATACTTAGACTATACATTGTCTACAAGATGTTGAATAAGGAATAATAGAGAATATGTATCCCCGTGCATTCATAATGTTTTTGATCAAATTCAAGAAGAGGCTATAATTTCAAAAATGTATATGATATCAAGGTACCATCAATTGAGGATAAAGGAAAGTGACATACCTAATACAAATTTTCACATAATGTACAATTATTATGAGTGCACAGTACTTCCTTTTGGACTCATGAATACACTAAGCAACTTACATGAATTTGATGAATACTTTTTACAAAGACTATAAAAAGATTTTTTTCTAGTCTTCTTAGATGATATATTGATTTATTCACAGACATAAGAAGAGAATATTTTTTCATTTTCATTTGGTATTGCAAAGATTGAGATAGCACAAGCTTTATGATTAGTGTTTACACCCATTTTAGTTTAAGAATATATACTTTAGTGAGTTAAGTACACTAAGGATGTAAAGTGTATGGTTATTTTGATTAATTAAATTCTAAAATTAATCTTATAATATCATAAAAACACATTCAATGCCTACACAATATTCTACAAACTTAAAAACTCGAGGGAATAAGTGTATTTATCTTATTATATATGATTCTAGGAAGTTCGGGTCTACAAACTACTGGAACTAGAGGATCTAAACCTATATTGTCTTGTTCTTAGAAATGTGATGTAAAATTGACCTAGGGTAGGATTTTTTAATTAATTTACAACTGTTCGTATGGACATGACTATACTTTATGGTTTTGGACCTAATTGGATTTTATCTCTACAACGTTTTAGGAGTTTCACCTACCTTGAAATATTTATATCTATTAAACCCTAATTATTGGTCATGTTTTGAAGCCTTATAAATATTTTAAATATTATATCAAACCCTAGACATAAGTGGGAGACCCTACAAAACAAATATTTTTGGGTTGTGTGAACTCCCATGCACTACCAACATTGACACTACTCTTACTAAAATACTTAAATAAGGGGTGTTTACAAATTATATATGACTTCTTGACTTGATATGATGTATAAAAACTATAGTGATTACTTCCCTAATGAGTATGCACTATATTTTTGTATATTTAAGGATTCTTGGGTGCCTTTTTCAATTTTAGCAAGTGAGTGTATCAATACAGTGCCATATGATTTCCAGGTGTGTAAATGAGAGATTCTATACTTGGTTACATAGAGTTCTGAAATTAAATTTTCAAAGAAAGGCAAACCCAAAGGGAGTAAATGACCCATCAAAGAATGTGAAAATGAAAGAAAATATGGAGGATATGTCGATGAAAAATCATACAAAGAGGTTAGAAGTAGATACCAAATCCTGAAAAAACCATACAATTTTTCCCATGAATAAGAAACATGAAAAGTGGAGTTTGTATCTTGTCAACTGAATTTTGTATATGGATTTTATACACTAGACTCTCAAAAACTATTGACATATCAGTTTGTATGACTAAGTAAGTTATACTATATGCATCATGATGTACTAATTGGGGATAAAAAGAGTTTGTTTATCTTAACAAGAGTGCATTGTTAAAACTAGTAGTTTTAAAGAGTAAACTTCCAAATTGTAGTGTCAACAATTTCCCACCCTTTAAGTATGAGATGAAAATTGCATGCTTTAAGGAAAAGATACCTAAGTGTGTAGATGTACTTCGAATTTTCTTAAAAAAAAATTATAGTTGTCCCATTGTGCTTGGTGTTGACATGCTCCATGATGAAACCTGCAACACATATTATAGTCAATGTCCATAATAAAAAACTAAACTTTAACTCAAGTATAAAGTGTAATATGTAAAACTTATATTTGTATAAAGTGAAAATAAAGAGATGGAAAAACATGAAAGGAATACACATATATTTTAATGGGTGGAATATATTATGGTTTGTTTCTTTTTGAGATTTGGATTGTTGAACTTGTTGAAGGATTAGGAGTGATCAATCTTCAATATGTTTTGAGGAGAAATCAGAGTGTTAGGTGCATGCAACCGAACATGAAATGATGGGGTAATATAGATAAATGATGAGGTGTCAAAGAACACAGGTTAAGGAAGAAGACCATGTATCAAATTCATTTAACAACTCTAATATCTTCTCATTTAAATGTAAGAGGTAAAGAAATACTACCTATGAAGAACTCATTTAATTTGATATTTTTGTAACCCCACCAACCAAACCACTACATAAAGATCTAGGCCTAGTTTTACAAATAAAGAGACGTGGTAGAGATTAAAAATATTGCCCCCATGTCCTTCCCATGTGTTAAACAATTGAAACAAAGTAATGTAAAAATGTAGATAGAGAAATAAGTCCCGTGCCCATAAGATCCTTGAAAATGTAAGCTGAAACCAAGTGTCATGATGAAGAAAGGAGTGAAGTATTGTCATCACAAATGAATGCACCCTTTGGAGAGTGGTGTGATAAATCCCTTTCTAAGTGACAAAATGGAAACACTCTTAGGTTTTGGGTGATCAGTATGTTAGAGTGAGTCTTTAGAGAGGGATGGTTCCCATAGTGTAACACCTAATGCTAGTATTTACTCCTAATACTACTTTACTCTACTGAATTAACAAGGAAAATGGAGAAGAAATTATGGGAATTTTTTTAAAATATGGTGATACACCATAAATTTTGAGGATCTAGACTTGTTTGATCCACATGGATGGAGAACAGGAATCACACATACCGTAGACAATTCACAATTGATATGTTAATGTAATAATGTTTTAGATAAGGAGTTTAAGATATGACAACATAGAGAGGGGGCAACAAATGGACTTAAAAGGTAATTTTGTGAACTCCATGACAAGATCCTAGACAAAACTCATTTAAACACAATAAATGACTTGTAAAATGACATATGAATATATAAAGGCATGGAAAATAAACTATAAATCAGAGATAAAACAACATCACAAGATACAATCAGCTTAAAGACATAGAAATTACACAATACAAAGGTTGTAAGAGGTAAAAATAGTTCCTTTATTGATCCAAGAGGTAAAATGAGTACAATAGACCACTCACGACCCCGATCTCCCACTCAAAACTCAACATTGGTCCAAAATAATGAACAAAAGTGGATAGATATTTTTTATAATAAATTCACGGAGTTATATAGAGAATTAAGAAGAGAAGTAGGGGAAAATGTGTAGATATGGAATACTAAAGCTAAAAATAGATGAACAAAGAAAGAACGTGAATGAAATTGGTCTAATATCCTCCAAAATATTTCTTTCGTGCCTAGAATGTGATTTTGCATGCCTAGAAATAGATCCTTTTCTCTAAAATACTTTAAAAATAGGAAATAATACCTCTTACATGCTCAAAAATAAAACCTAGTTTCCTCTTGCATGTTCTCTACTAATTTTATCCTTTGAAGGATACAAATGGAGTATTTTTGCATGATCTTTCCCATTTTAGCTTTTGCATGATCCAAATTTGGATTATGGACAAAGAAACTAGCTAAAAATAGTATTTCTAGGTGTTTTCTGGATTGTTTTTACCTTTGGTCGGTCTTGTCACTTTTCGAATAATAAGAGGAGCTATGTAATGTTTCTTGTGTTCCTCAATTGACCGATTTGATAGATTAATTATGTAGATGCAAAGCTAACAAGGTTTCGAGGTATTAAGGGAATGATTGAATTGTTCCCCTTGTCCCAATATGCCCCCGACTTAACTAATTGCTTGTCCATTTTATATCACTCTTTCCTTAAGTCGGTGATCATTGAAGTAAGGGACCTTTGACACCATTTTGTTTGTTCCTCTCATGCTCACCTTATCCGACTTAATACTTACACTAAATTATCTATGGTTTCCTATGTCGATTGGGGAACTCTAGGAACTCATGAACTATTCCATTGTTTTTGTCCCTACCTTCTTTAACCGACATGATTTCCATGTGCAAAGATGACGTGTTTGTGGGGTTCCGGGAACATGGGAACTATTCCTGAAATTCTTTGAATGTTTGATCCATTTGATGCTTTTCTCACTTAAACCATGTTGTTTATTACGGGTGTACAAAGAAGTAAGGAAACCTTGGAATAGTTCCAAAAGGTTCCAACACCACCCAATTTCACCAATGCTTATATTTTTGGCCCAAATGGTAATGTGGGGAACATGAGGAACTTAGGAACAATTCCTCTTGTTCCTTCAAAGCTTGATCTTACCAAATTTTCCCCAATTGACCCAATTTCTTATAAAATTTGACCATGACTTATTCATAAAAGGTCGGTGATCGGGAGAGTTTATAGGAACATGAAAGTTTATTTACATTTGCCCAAATTTTCCCAAAAATTAGTAAATTCATCGCTAAAGAGGCCTAGAAAGGTGGAAATAATGACCATAATACCCAAATGTTTCCCATAACTAGTAAAAATCTTGAATTTTCCCTAGTGAAAACACCCAAACTTGTCAAGAACACAAAAAATGGCCCTAGAGATGGTTTCATATAGCAATTTGGCAGCCTCTAGGGAACATATTCCTACTAGATGTAGATATCGGTTGCCTTAAAGGATCCATTAGGCAAAAATTTATATCAACCCACTATAACCTCTTGAAACCATGTGAGATAGTCAAAATACCTCCTAGATAAAAATAAATCTATGTTAAAGTATTTATTAGAAGATAAACACACCAGCAAAGTGCACAAGGCATACAGAGAAAGGAAACTAAGACAATAATGTGTATGAAGAACTTGGAGGAATAAAAATGACAACCTACTATGTACAAGGGTGAAGCATGACTTCAATAATAGAGTTTGAGGTATATCTCATTAATAGGAATAAGTAGTTTATCACCATTTATCTTAGAGAGCTGAACAACATTATGATGTTTACAACCTATAATCAGTTAAGGTCTGTTTCTAAAAATAGTCAAACTTAGTGTGTCTTTCAGGTTTGGTTCTTTCTTCATCCCACTTGAGCACTATGTCTCCTTCTCTGTAAATGTTCTTGCAACTATTTTTTCAAAATATCTCTTCACCTGAGCTTGATGAAGCCCCATTATGGACATTCCATTGTTTCTAGCTTCCTCTAACTATATTAACTCTAAAAATGTGATTGTCATTGAATCCTCCTCCATTATTTCTATCTTTTTATGAGATCTAGACATGGTAAGTCATGATAAATAGGAAAAATTTCTCCTCTACCATAAATAAGCATGAAATGTGAGTTGCTAATTGACTTCTTAGGATTATTCCTATCATCCCATAAGGTTTTTTTCAATTTTTCACGTGTTATTATCTTTTATTTTCCTCCATAGTTCTTTTGATAATCCTAAGAATATTTTTAATAGTTGAATCAATTAATCCATTCCCTTGAGGATAATAATTCAAAGATGTTGGCATATGTATTGTGATCTTAACTTCACATGTGTTTATTCTTTTCCAAGGAAATCTAATGCATTATCTAATATTATTGTAGTGAGGATGCCAAACCTTGTGATAAGACTTTCATAAAAGTCCAATACTGAAATTTCATTTGTTTATTTCAAATCTTCTACTTCTTTCCACCGAGTGAAATAATCCATAGTTGTGAGAACTCTTTTGTGTTCTACATTAGAAGGTGGGTTAATCATGTTAATAAAATCCAAACCCCTTTACATGAAAGGCTTATTAACCTAAATGGGTTGAAGAGGAAGATCTATCAAATTCTATTTTCCTGTAAAAAACAACACACTTTGAACACTTCCTTACCCATGCATGAGCATCTCTAGATAATTTTGGATAATAATAAATCTCTCTCATGATCTTCAATGTTATATCTCTTGGTGCAAAATTACCACTGGATATTCCTCTATGAAACTCTTCTAAAATATGATCAATTTTATACGAATCAACATATCTCGGAAGAATGTCATTTACATCCTTTCTAGACAAAATATTATTAGCAAGAACATAGTGAATGGGTTTTAATCTGAAATCCCTCTATTTTATCTTATCCAAACCTTATGTGCATTGTCTAGTTTGAATAAAATGGATCATGTCACATGATTTCAACTTTGAGGAAATGAAGGAACATATATATCTCGACCATTTTAGAGAACTAAAACCTGATTTTTATAATCATGCAAATCCAAAGCTACTTTTTCACACAACCCTCTTCCTCTTACCATTTTAGTAACCTTAATGTTAACATCATACTCCATAAATTTTGTAATCCAACCTACCCTTTTCTCATTTAAATCCTTGCTCAAAATAAACTCTTTAACACTTGGATGAGAAACCATTAAATGAATCTTTTTGTTAGAAACCAAATGTCTAAACTTTCTTAGGCTTATAATGACTAAAAGAATTATTTTTCAAAAAAAAATACATTACCTCATAATATTATAATACTTGACTGAAAAAATAAATTGGTTGCACAGATTTTTCTTCATTTTGTTGTACCAACATGTATGATATTGTGTCAATTTCTCCAAAAGCATACAAAATGAAATCTTTACTAAAATAAAGATTAATAAGTGTTGGATATTGTGAAATAACATGTTTTATAGCTTCAAAGGATTTATTCCCCTCTATTTTTCAGCTGAAAACCATATTCTTCTTCAACATAGAGGTCACTAGCTTCACTATATTTACAAAAATTGGAATGAATCTTCTGACAAAATTAATTATACCCAGAAAAATATGGAATGCCTTCTTATGATTTGGAAAAGATAATGACAAAATATCACTTACCCTCTCTAGATAAATGGAAATACCTTTCTTGGAAACAATATTACCCAACAATTTACCTTCATGGAGTGAAAAATGCACTTTTTGGATTTAAACATACGTCATATTCCTGCACCTTGCAAAAAAAATGTGTCTAAGATAAACTAGATGATATGCAACATGTTTGGAAAATATAGTTATGCCATCCAAAAAAAAACAATTATTATTCAATCCTTTAAATTCTAAGTCCATTACACATTGAAATGTGGCTCCTGCATTTGATAGTCCAAATGACATTGTTTTGTATGCATACATGCCCCATTTTATGGTAAATGTAGTTTTGAATTGGTCTATTTCCTACACCATAATCTAATTATACCTAGGATAACCATCCAAGGGTGAAAAATTTTCTGATCCACTTATAATTTGTAAGATTTGTTCCATTGATGGTAACGAATAATGATCTTATAAGGATTCACTATTCAAATCTCTTAAATCCACACACAAGTGAATTTATCCATTCTTATCTCTCGCAGGAACCAAATTAGCAACCCATGATGAATGCTTCACATGGAAAATGATGTTAGATTTGATCAATTTATCCAATTCTTGCTTCATGAGAGGTTCTATCTTTGGGTTTATAGGCCTTTGTTTTTTCCTAGAAAGCTTAATGAGTTAGATCCAATTATATAGTATGATTTTATAATTATGGATTAAAACCCTTAATATCACCATATCCTCATCCAAAAGATCATCCAATTCTGATAAATCTTGTTTAAAACACACTCAAAACCCTAGAAACAATCTCGAGAACTTAACTCGATACAAATAGATCCCAGGAAATGATGCCAATTGAGTGTTGGTTCCCAATTTAATTCCCTAAACAAAGGCCTAAAATGAATGAGCGGTAAAGGAGGAAGGATAGAAGTGATTTATTTTTCATTGTAGCCAAGAATGGGTCTATCTCTCTCACTTGACCAAGCCTTATGGGAATAACGGGAGGTAATTGGTCGAGGGTGTGGCTTTCAACCTGTTATTTTTGGCTCTTCCTAAATTAGGATGAGAGGACCCAAGGTCTATCCCAATAAAGAGAGGGACATGTTATGATTTAAGCCCTTAAATTTTTAGTAATGTTCATTTGAGACCAAGTACAACCATTAAATGTGGTAATCACAAGTACCAATTCCAAAGGATTTTTGACAACTTCATGTGTAATTATGTTCATGATACTAAAATTCACAAATTAGGAAAATACACTCAAAATTTGCAAGGTAAATGTGATTTTCTGGTCAATATCATGTTATATTTATGATATATGATTAAATATGCGAGGGGGTCGACAAAACGGATAATGAAGATGAAAGGGGGGATGAATATAGATCAAAATGGTGGAATGAAGGAATAAAGGAAAGAATTAACTTCCTTTACCATCTTTACATGATACTTTTACTACATCCAAACCTAGATTCAAAAGAAACTTTTCTACCTAAGGTTACTTTCCTTCATGGACACCTAAGAAAGCAAAAAATGTAGAATAATCCCAGAAATTCTATCATAAACACCTAAGAATAGAATTTCATATGATGATCATGTCAAATCCCTAAAATCAAAGGACATAGTTTGAGATAGAATATATTCATTTCTAGAAAATTACAGAAAGGAATTTATAACTAAAGATAATTCTATAAGGTAAAACTACAAAACAACATTCCATCAATACCCAAATCAAACAATCATGAAAATACTTCCATGTAATTTTTTCATCATGATAAAAAAAAGATTACAAAGGAAGAGAAAGATTTTATTCATTTCAAATTTGTTAACAATAAGAAATAATAAACATGTACATGGTAGTTTGATCTTGTGTGTTCATTTGCAAAAGGAGACAAGGGAGACAGAATACGAGATGCTCTCAAATCCTAGTAATGGTTATAAATCTATAATCACCTTAGCATGAACCCCAAATGGAACCAAAATGAACCAATACTTTGCATAACTCAACCTTGAAGATAAAAATCATCTCCCATAGTATAAAAACCCCAATAACTAGCTAGGTCTCCCACTAGCCAAAAGGGAAATGATGACAAGCCCTCACTTTTATACAATAATTTCTCAAACCTAGAAGAATATACATTGATGATGTTGAATCAAGGGCTAAGATTGTAATCCATGTGCTCGAGATTAAATCAATGAAGTTTCATGTAATTAGGGGAGAGAGAGAGGGAAAGAATGATAAATTTCCACTCCATCATGCATAGATCAGCAATTCTTCATATAGTTAGTCAAGAAGAGCATATTCTAGTTCTAGAAGCATCCAAGGTTAAATTGGGATGAAGAGATAATTTTCAATTGTTTATTTTTCCATTACATTCATGAAGATGACATTTTTCCTACTCTAACTTCTATAACTAGAATATTTTAAAAAACTATACCATTTGCCTCAAATATGATCTTTGTGGAAATCCCTCTCAAGATGTTCCCAACGTAACTAGTTTCACTAAAAATGAATGCCCATATCGAAAGTTATAAGAAAAATTGTGAATTTTATTCATTGTTGGATCTTTGGTGGTATCCTTAGACACATGGTGGGATTTATTTGGGGTTAGATAAATTGGGAAATTGAGGAAAATGAGAAACAATGGAACATTCCTTTGTGTTGTATGGGCCTGATTTCATTGATTAAAATGGAGATGGCGGGTGGTCAAAAAAACACATGGAATGGGGGAACAGGCCCAAAGGTGTTGAGTGGGGCCGACTTTAATGATAGTGCAAAGGAGTTAGGCATGGCATAGTTTCGAGAATGAGGGAAGGGTGGAAAATTCCATTTGTGTAGAGCGGGGCTAACTTAGATGACGAAAGGAAGGATCTTAGCAATGTGAAGAAGGTGAAGAACTAGGGAACATGTAGAACATAGGAACAGTTCCATCGATTCCTTAAAAGTATAACATAACTAATGGATGAAGGGAAATGAAGTGGATTATTCGAGGAAGTGGGAATGCCCAAGATTCGAGAATAATTCCCAAGTTCCAAATATACTTAATATGACTATAACACCTCTTTGTTACGCTTCTCAACTAGGATTTTTTTAATTTACCAAAGTAAACATATGTCTTTAATGATTTAAATATACAAACCAACATTTAAATCCAACATCAAATAATTTTAATTCTTCATATAAAAAATCAATTAATCATGCACTTATGTATGGGTCAACTATATCCTACTTGATCCCCCATAAGGTACTCTTTCAAGATTAGTACATAAGGTAGACTTGTTAGTGCCCTTCTCAAGCATTTATTTTCAAATTTTTTTCAAATTTTATACCTGGGGTTAATTCAATCAAATCCCATATGATATCACACACTTAGTTAGAACTAGGTGAACTGACAGTGTACTACCATATACTACTTCAACCAAATTTTATGAGTCATGCATTGCATGCTCTATTTCATGACAACACACTCATCAAGTAGAAACATGTCCCATCACCTTGTCACTTTTTCCATTATAATAATTGAATCAGCTAATTAAATTTAATTTAATTCCAAGTTATAAAAGGTACAAACTTGCTTACCCCGGATATTGGACACGTTGTGCAAACTTAGCTAGCCTATGGGAGAGAAATAGTTTACACAATTAATTTCATCATCATGTAATCTAATTATCCCTCATAGCCAATATAATTTAGTACCGAGGTATTGATTTGAAAAAATAACCTTCGTAGCTTAGCATAACTCCAATTCTTATAGATTACAACATACGTAATAAATGGAGCTCAAAGGATAACTTGGGATACCTTATGTATGGAAGTAATCAAATAATGACATGCATCATTCAACAAATCCCACTCTACAACAACCATCAAAGGTGTCCTTCCATGACCCATGCATTAGGAATGTCGTACTTATTCCATTAAATTGAATAATCATTATGACAAGTCTAATTTCATTACGCAATGATACAATATCACATCTAGGATTCGAACCTAAGTTCCACAACTTAGTTTTCTTAAATATGTGTAATCAATAAATAATATTACACTTGAACTTAAATTAACCATGCTATCTTAATTAGGAAAAGCAATTCTATTTTATTACGTTGTCCTAAATTTCCCATTTATGACAATGTTGTTAAGTTGTTTAAGTATAGATTTACTTGATCTTATCATCATATTATAATACATATAATCATAACAAAATTAAATTATTTACATAATACCATGTAATAATTAGTCCTACCTATTAACCATAATAGGTTGATTTCATTTAGATAATAATGGAATAATAATCCAATTTAGTTATCCTTTATTTTATCAATATTATATATTCTAATATCTTAAATCCATTAAAGTCACTAAATATATTATACTTTCATATATATTAAACAATGAAGTCCTATGAGATTATAATATATAACTTAATTCATCAAAAGAGTTAGTAATTCATTATGAATTACATCTTTTAATATCACAATGGTTCAAAATCAACTCACGTAATAAACATAACCTTTATTACAATAATAATATCCAAAATGGATTACAAAATTTATACTTATTTTTCACAAGAATTATTACAAAACCTTGGAGGATAATCTAACTCCTCATAGAATTAAGATGTAGAGAGTGTTAAATCACTCTTTTAATTAACCAATAAATGTATATAATTTTTAATCATAATCATAAATGAATCAAGTAAACCATTTTAAAATAATTCACCATATCAGCCATAAATTTTGCCATTTGTTAAAATGTTAAGAAATTTTTAGTTCGAAAGAACTAGCATGGAAAAGTTCTATCATCTAATATTTACAATTTATAGCATTGAATTATTTCAATGAACATAATCTTCATAAACTAAAATCATAAAAGATACAACTTATCTTTTCTTCCTTTTTCTTCATACATAAATCATTAAGAAGACAATTGATTATCCATCTCAAATCAATATAAAAATAATTCAGATTGCAAACAAATACAACTGTCAAATTTTACAGAACTTCCACTCATGTCTGATATACCCATAAGGGCTATATAAAATATTAAACAAGTATTTTATATTTAGAACATACATTCGTGTTCATATCATTTTGCATAATAATAAAATGAAATAGATATAGCCATACAACCTACTTGTTATATAAAAATTTATAAAAAGGGTTTAGAATATAATGATAAATGATTACACCTTATAATAATATTATTAATAATCTATTATAATAAGATAATATTAAAATTATTCAACTTAATAATTTAATACTATCTCATTTAATCATTTATCGATAGATTATTAATTTCCATTAATATGAAACATATTCTACCAAATATTATAATAATGTGAGCATTATTAACTAATAATATTTTATCAAACAATCCAATTATAATTCTTCAATTTACCTTAACTTCCATGAAAAAACCTTAAATTTTCGAAGGATAAACATGTATTCGAACCAAGATAAGTCAAAACCCATAAACCATCACTAATCATGGATGGTAAACACAGCTGCATTGATCACCCTGTGGTCTAAAGAAAGAAACAACGACCACACTTATGACAAGGTTCACATTTCTTCACCATTCAGTGATATACTCAAAACAGAACTGAATCGACCGTAAATGGTCTAAGACATAACTTCACCCTATACAGTGGAGTTAATTCAAATGAAAGCTACCTCGACCACTAAGTGGTATTAAAAACAATTCATAAATAAAAATGATAAGGATGGACGAAACATCCCAGTTTTATATCAACCTATGTAATAGCTTAGTCCATAATGGAAAACAAAAATAATTGCTAACTCAAGATAGTGGTGACCAAGTCGTAGAAAAATTGTTTGAGAATCGAAAAGGATATACCTAGAATCTATATAACGTGTCATTCAAATGACATGCTGCAGAAGGAGAGCTAATGCTTCTCCAAAACAACATTACACACGGCCATTACGCATACATCAAAAGTATTGTCTCGAAAAATAATATAATGAAAAACATACTAACTAAAATTCTACAAGAATCAATACTATCAAGAATTCCCAAAATGAAGAGTAGATACCATACAATGAAACAAGGTATGTTATCGATCTCAAGCTCATTAAAAAATCCTCATGGTATTATACATACTTGCACTAATCAATACATTGACTCCACCCCAAGATGGGTGTTCATTTAAATATTTAAATGATACCAAATTCTCATAAAATAAACAAGTGACATGTAAATGCATATTCACAGTTTGGAGAGAAAATAAACCAACAAAAATAAGGCCACATGAGTGTTAGAAAACACATTAACCCATGCATTCATTCCTTCATGATTTGGGTAAAACCCATAATCATTATTATATCAAAATTGTATTTAGATAATAAACAACCGTATATAGATCGTATATGAAACAAAGTAACATATTTGCATTCAAAGATAAACAATCATATAACCCATTAGTCGTAGCTTATCCACACAAGTTTGTATACTATAGAAATCCATACAAATGAAGGTGAATCGATCACAATAGAAGAATTCACATACCTAGATACCATTTTCATGAAGATAATTTAATGCTAAAAATGAAAAGATGAGAGAGAAAAATTCCATTCTTGATAACCCATGAAAGTTCCTTCCAAAATCCTTTCCGCATGTTAAAAAATTAGAACAAACAAGAATTAAGAGTTGTTTAGCTTCCCTTTAACCATATCCCAAAAATGAAATTCCCTATCCTTCTGACATCATTTCCACTCCTTTATTAAAAAATAAAATAAGTCCTCAAATAAATGAACTCAACTGTTAATAGTAAGGAATTCCCATATTAGCTTAACTAGAAAATATCTCCTCTCTTGCATGCAAAGGCTATGTAATGGAGATTTCAACAATTCCCTCATGAATAAAATAATAAAATAATAATGCATGCACATACCAAATGGCCATGCCCAAATTTTCCCAACTGGAATCCCCAACAATGAAATGATACCAAACATATGCATGTGGTTAGCTTCTGTGGAAGCTTCACGTTGATGATAATTGTCTAATAAGAATTAACTACCATAAATGTTTATAGTGCACATAAGTGGCTTCATTCATGTTTTTCTTTGCTCTCCATTTCTTCCTTCATATTTGGCAAGATAGTGAGGATTTTATAATTATTTTTATCTATGATTAATAATTCGCATGTCGAGTTTGAATATTAACTTTTCCTAAGTGAAATCAAAATGCATTAATCAATATATTTAATAATTTTGGTGGGTATTATAAATTTAGCAATTCAATTGAATATGGAAATTTAAAAACAAATTATTGAATATTCACTAAGGATTATGGTTGGAGACCATAGATTTATTACTAAGGTGAAGTTAAATACCTTATTCCAAACAATGAAACATAATGCAACTTAAATTATCATTCAAGATTGTGTCTTAATACCACTAATATACTTAACAATATAATGTCCTCCAACATGGTCTTAGACCATCTCCAAAATAGTTAACAATAGTTTTGATATCAAGTATAATCAATAGCGATCAAATCCCAATGATATATAAAGGTGCCAAGGGTATAAATAAAATCATGAAATGTCTAATACTCAATGTCAATCCAAGGATCAGGTTGTAAATAACCAATCACAAAATTACCTCTTATCAAGGAGTGGAAATCGGACACAAATAAAATTTAATAGAAATAAGTTTATATAAGCTATAGTAATCCCATATATCATCCATTATAAGTCATAAAACAATTTCAAATTTATTATAAAATCATTATCAAAAACAAGATAGGTATTATAGCCCTGTGTGAACCTATTTTCCTTAATCACAATTAACAACGAAAGGTTCTTAATAATTACCTTTATTGGTACAAAAATCAATAGTAAATCATATATTATAGTCATCATACCCAATTAGGTAAGTACATCCAACATTAAGAAAACAAGAATACGTCCTAAATGCTAAGTGCTTTATGAATGCTAGGAAATGACCATTGTTGCATGGTTGCACATGCAATTACAAAAATGCATGTATATCCTTTGTAGGGCATGCCCATGTGTGGATAGCTTCATACTCAGCTATGTAATAGGGTTCACTCCCCTTTCCTTTGTAAATCGTTCATCATTTATGACTTACCCTAAAAATAACTCAGACTAAAATTTGAGGATATGACATACTTCCCCCTTAATGAATCATCATCCTAATGATTTTTACTTATTAAATGAAATAGATTAATCAAAAATTAGAATTTCATCCAATAGCCGAGGAGAAGTAGACATCATTTTCCACAAAAAATAACAAATTTTCAAGTCGCACTCAAATTTATTGGTTGTAATAACCTTTCAACTAGCAAAAATGTCACATAGTTCGAAAATGACATAATATTTGTCATTACATCTAGTCATATCATACAATATTATTTAATATATAATAAAGATAGTAAAAAACAAACCAATATCACATAAACAAACAAGGATTTTTTTTAACATCACCGTGTCTTCAAAACCATTTTACTTCATTCTTGAACTTGTCTTTCCAAACTTTTCCTTGTGCAAGATCTAATTTCTTTGAAATAAATCAACATTTTTTATAAAAATTAGCCAACAATTTAGTCATCCCCATAGACCATATATGCCATAATTAATTCCTTCCACATACCCTTCACTTCAACTTTTTTTTTGAAAATAAGGATTGCCAATTTATGTTGAGACAATTTTCCAGCCAACTATGCCACTTTGTGTTTAATTTACGTTGGGAGAAGGTATATTTTGGTTTCAATAAGTTGTTTCCAATTTTCCTCGAAGATTTCCTAGTCATCATTTCCTCAAGTTTTACAAGTCATATGTTATGATAACAAGTTCTACATGGTGAAGAGCATATTCCTATTCATTCTCTTCAATTTTATGCTTTAAATGTAGTATCCACATTATTTTATAGAAGTATTCCACCCAATCACCTGCATAAGGAAGTCTATTACCTTGGTGGAATTCCTATTGGGATCCTAAACCTTCCGTACAAGTGTTGTGTAAGTCTATTAACAACATAAGAAATGACATTTCTAAGTTTTCAGCTTTCTAAACCACTTTCCATACCATTATTTTTTTTAAATAGTGTATCCTTGAACATGTATACTTGATTCTTTCAACCTCTTATAAGTATTTTATCCATACCTACTTCAATCGGTTGAACTTTTATTCAATTTTTTTGCAATGATCATAAATATCATGAGGTGATCCTTACCTCCGAACAACTTTTAGTCATTTGTTATGTTACAACTAAGTAAGCCTTAATTTGTAACATCCCGTGAAGGTTGCATTCATACAAGAATCAAATCATTCCTTATTAAATTTGAAGGATCAAACATCCTTACTATATTTAAATCAATATAGTTCTAAATTAACTTTTCAAATAACAATGATCTCTTACAACATATTCAATATAATTTATTACCCAAGCCAAACATCACTGGATAACTACATTCAAATCCTAAAGGGATTTATATTCATTAAGTCACCTTTCTCCTATTAGGTGATCTTAATTGTCTTCCATTTTCATTGATGGTACTTTATTTTATATAAAATGCTTCCATATATGGTAACATTAATGGTTTTATTCCTAAGTAGATGTTGATCTTAATACTTAAGTATGCCAACATCATCAACCAATTTATCAAAAGGATCACCATCTAGAAAGTCAGAACTGCATTCATCATTCAAAAATGCCTTTTCAATATCCAATACTCCCAACCAACCTAGGGTCTTACACATTAGATTTATGTACACAAGTTCAATTATTTGATTCATCCTTGGTTAGGAAAACATTCAACAGATATACTAGAACATCAATGGAACAAAAACTTTGTATCTTCACAAACTCATACCGAAGCTTTCTTAACTAGTTCTTTTCAAGTCCAACCAAGTGATCCTAATATTATATCAACTATTTTTTATTACCCCCATAACAAATAGAACAACATATATTTTCCCAAGAAGACACAAGTCATGGTAAAAAATATATCCTCCACTACTATGAAGGAAAGACTGTTAAAAAATCCACCCTTCTAACAAGAACAAATTTCACCTAGGAAATCTCAACTTATTTTGCAGACAACCCTACTTTCCCCAACCGAAGTTATAAAGTGATACAGATTGTTGTAAAACTTTAACTTTGTCTACTATTAAAGGAGAAAATATTTTAGATGAAAGGATCTCGTTCTTAACTCACAGTCCCAATCATTTTAATTAATTTTTCTCAACTAGGAAACATTCCCTTTCATTATTAATTCTCCTATATGTATATGCGATAATAATGGTAATGTTAAAATTTTGTAACTTGGTACCCATTCTAAAATGATCATAAACAATGATATATATTATTGTTAGGTTCAAAAACATATACAAGTCATACTATACTACTCCCTTTCATAAGAAAAATAAAATTTTCATACCACCGAACTTATTTGACTACACGGTGATTTACTATATCCTCACACAGTTGATCTTGTTATCAAAAACCTTAGTTCATAAATTCATAGGATTAATTCCTATATCTTATCAATAAATTTGTGCCATATAAGGCTATCAAACAATATATTATATACATAACTTCCATTCCAATTTGGAACTCTAATGAGAATACACACATCACACACACACACATACATATAATCATATTATCATCCATAATATTCTCACATAACAAAAATATATAATTATTATCCACGCATTTCTTTTATTGGGTATTTAAAACACCTATCCAAAACCTGAGAAAATTTTCATTCCAGTTCAAAATGTATCCATAATGGTTTTATAACCAATAATAAAAGAAGGTAAACATGTATAATTAGTCCCAAATACAGCCCATTGATTAAGCATTCAAATCTCAAAATCAAAACACATGTATCCATTTTAATTGGTTCAAACCAGGCACTCGATATGGACTTAGGAACAATAACAATGGATATAGAGGCAACTATTATATAAGTAATTATATTTATTTCTTAGGGTAAAAAGTATCATGCAGTCCCAGATATAATTTAATGACATATTTGTATTGTACCATCTAAAATGGGTTTCTAGCCTATCAATCAAGGGTGAATATACAAGCTGATATGTTGAAATAAATTCCCAAATCATAAACTTATCCATGTAAATCTGATAAGGTAGACATAGTTTTATTTCAACCAACCTATTTCATATTCCAAAAAATCTATTCGTGATTAGGTTAGTCCATGTTATCTAATGATTAGATGGTCATTAGTTTGATCCTTAAGACTTCGAATACAACTGATAATATCATCTCATTTTCATATATTTTTTTAAATCATTAAAAAAATCAGTCTTACATTTATAAGAGAAATTTTCTATGTCATGTATTCTTATTGATTTATGCATTCCTCAAAGGCATCTAATTGGTTCCCAAACCACTATCTCATTGATTTACTTGAAGATATCTTTATCATCCATTATGTCTTAAGTATTTTAAAAATTTCACTTATGACTTCAAATACTGTGATGAATCTCAGACAATGTCAATGTTGTATTGACAAACACAAGAGTACCATTTTAACCAAATTTCATGTCATATGGTAAGGAAAAATCAGATTTCAATTTTTTTTTTAGCTAATCACTAAATATAAGTAATTGAGATATAGTTATATCAATTTTTTTAACAACAAGAAGTTTCTACATAAATTTTACGATATCCTAGTAGGAAACTTGTTTCTTATTTCTGATTATTAGACAACACAACATTTTTTTACTCCTTGCTGAAAATTACAACAATTTATTATTGTTTTTATCATGGTAGTCCACACTTTCTACATTATCACCCATTTTCCAAAGTTGAAGGTGAATAAGAGCTAACTCTCTTGTTATATTCTCGTATTATGAGTTAGAATTTAACTGCAGATTCTATTCTAACCTTTTGGCTCTTCTGAAATCTACATCATAGTAGACAGTCCATGTTTTCTACTTCATCTACCCTATTTGAGTTTTAATTTAATATTGTATTTAAGTTCCAAATCTACCATCAAGGAAGTTCAACAATAAAGTAACTTCTCTTATTGATTATCATCAATCAATTCAAGTTATTTACCTTGGCTTGATCATTTTCACACTCAACTGTTGCTTCAAGCAACTTTTAGTTTTTTGTGTCATGAAGGACTGTTATATTTTTATCTAACTTATTTATCACCAAACCTACAACATAATCTGATCCGGTTCATTCTCCATGGTTCATCCTTCACATATCCATTTCTTTTAATTAACAATTTTTAAGATATCCAGTTAGTGTAAGGACCCAATTAGTCTAAGAGTTGCAACCTTCATCTCGATACCAAAATGTAACACCTCTTTGTTACACTTCTCAACTAGGATTTTTTTGTTTCCAAAATTAAACATATGTCTTTGATGATTTAAATGTAAAAACTAACATTTAAATCTAGCATCAAATAATTATAATTCTTTAGATAAAAAAAAATCATGTGTGCATATGCATGGGTCAACTAGATCCTACTCGATCCCCCATAAGGTGCTCTTTGAGAAAATACAAGGTATACTTGTGATTTCCCTTCTCATCATTTATTTTCAAAATTTCTATTTGGGGTTCAGTTAATTGAATCCCATCTCACATCACACACTTAGTTAGAACTAAGTGAGCCTTATAATGTACTACCATACACCAATTCAACCAAAGTTTTTGTTTCATGCATTGCATGCTCTATTTCATGATGATACAGTCATCAATTAGAAACATGTCCCATCACTTTGTCACTTGGTTCCATTATCAAAATTAAATCGTTAATTAAAAATAATTTAATTTCAAGTTATACAAAGTGTAACCTTGTTCACCTATACATTGGACACGTATGTGTCCAAACTTAGGTAGCCTATGGGAGAGAAAGAGTTCACATGATAAATTATGTCATCACATAATATATTTCTCCTATGTATACAACATAACTTAATACCAAGGTATTAATTTGATAGGATAATAACCTTCATAGATTAGTATAACTCCAATTATTATAGATTATGACATACATAATAAATGGAGCTCGAGGGAAAAATTGGGATACCTAATTTATGGAAGTATTCAAATAATGACATGTGTCATTCGATGATACCCAATCTACAAAATCCATCGAAGTTGTTGTCTGCCGTGACCCATGCATTAGGAATGTCATACTTATTCCATTAAATTGAATAAGTTTTACGACATGTCTAATTTCATTATGCAACAATACAATATCGCATCTAGGATTCGAACCTAAGTTCCACAACTTATTTTAGCTAAATAGGTGTAATCAATACATAATATTCCTCTTGAACTTAAATGAACCATTGCAATATTAATTAGGGCAGAAATCTATTTTATTACGTTGTCCTAAATTTCCCATTTACAACAATGTTGTTAAGTTGCTTAAGTATATGTTTACTTGATCTTATCATCATATTATAATACATATAATCATAACAACATTAAATTATTTACATAAGACTATGTAATAATTAGTCCTACCTATTAACCATAATAGGTTGATTTCATTTAGATAACTAAGGAATAATAATCCAATTTAGTTATCCTTTAGTTTATCAATCATTTATATTCTAATAGCTTAAATCCATTAAAGTCACTAAAGCTATTATACTTTCATATATATTAAACTATCAAGTTCTATGAGCATCATAATATAGAACTTAATTCATCAAAATAGAATTAGAAAATTCATTGAATTACATCTTTTGATATCACAATGGTTCAAAATCAACTCAGGTAATAAACATAACCTTTATTACAATAATAATATTCAAAATGGATTATAGAATTTAGACTACTTTTTCAAAATAATTATTACAAAACCTTGGAGGATAATCTAACTCCTCATAGAATTAAGATGAAAAATATAAACTTTCTCTTGTTAATCACCAATAAATGTGTGCACTTTTTCATCATAATCATAAATGAACCAAGTAAACCATTTTAAAATCATCCGCCATATCAGACCTAAATTTTGCCATCTATAAAATGTTAGGCAACTATCGAGTTTGAAGAAGCGCCATGGAAAAATCCTATCATCTAATCTTTACAATTTAAGGCATTGAATTATTTCAATGAACATAATATTCATAAACTGAAATCATAAAATATACAACTTATATTTTCTTTCTTTTTCTTCATACATAGATAATTACGGAAACAATTGATTATCCATCTCAAATCAATATAAAAACAATTCATATTGTAAATAAATACAACTTTAAATGTTTATATAACTTCCACTCATGTCCGATATCCTCGTAAGGGTTATATAAAATATCAAACAAGTATTTTATATTCAAAACATACAATCGTGTTCATATCATTTTTCATAATAATAATATGAATTAGATATAGCCATACAACCTACTTGTTATATAAAAGTTTATAAAAAGGTGTAGAATATAATGATAAATGATTACACCTTATAATATTATTATTAATAATCTATTATAATCAAATAATATTAAAAATATTCAACTTAATAATTTAATACTATCGCATTTAATCGTTTATCGATATATTATTAATTTCCAATAACATGATACATATTCTACCAAAGATTATAATAATGTGAGCATTATTAACTAATACTATTTTATCAAATAATCCAATTATAATTCATCGATTTACCTTAACTTCCATTAAACAACCTTAAATTGTATGAAGGATAACATGTATTCAAAGCAAGTTAAGTCGAAACCCATAAACCACCACTAATCATGGATAGTAAACATAGTTGCATCAATCACCATGTGGTCTAAAGAAAGAAACAATGACCATGCTTATGACGGGGTTCGCATTTCTTCACCATTCGGTGATATACTCAAAACACAACTAAATCATAAATGGTGAAACATATTCGAGACATAAATTTTCCCTATGCAGTGGAGTTAATTGAAATGAAATCTTCCATGACCAATAAGTGGTCTTAAAAATAATTTATAAATAAAGCTGTCAAGAATTCCTAAAATGAAGAGAAAAGACCATACGGTGAAATAATGTATGCTATCAATCTCAAGCTCGTTAAAATAATCCTCACGGTATCTATACATGCTTGCACCAATCAATACATCAACTCCACCGAGATGTGTGTTTATTTAATTATTTAAATGATATCCGGTTATCTTAAAATAAACAAGTTACATGTAAATGCATATTCATAACTTGGAGATAAAATAAACCAACAAAAACAAGGCCACAAGTGTGTTAAAAAACCCTTTAACTCATGCATTCATTCCTTCGTGATATGGTAAAACCGGGATCATTATTATACCAAAATGTATTTAGATAAAAACAAACTGTATATATCTTGTTGTGAGAAAAAGAGTAACATATTTTCATTAAAATATTAAACAATCATAGATAACCCATCTAGTCTTAGATTATCCACATAGATTTGTATACTATAGAAATCCATAGACATGATGGTGAATCGTTCACATAGAATAATTCACATACCTTCACCATTTTCATTAAGATAATTTAATTCTAAAAATTAAAAAGATGGGAGAGAGACAAATTCCATGCCTGATAACCCATGAAACTTCCTTCCAAAATCCTTTCTGTAATTTGAAAGAGCAGAACAAACAAGCAGCAAGAGTTCTTCAGATTCCCTTCAACCATATCCTAAAAATGAAACCCCCATCCTTATCACATCATTTCCACTCCTTTACTAACAAATAAAAATAAGACCTCAAATAAATAGACTCAATTTTTAATAGTAAGGAAAACCCATATTAGCTTAACTAGAAAATAGCTTCTCTTTTTGCATGCAGAGGCTCTGTAATGGGGAGTTTAAAAAGGACCTCACAAATAAAATAATAAAAAAATAATGCATGCATAGAGAAAAGGGTCATGCCCAACTTCACCCAATTGGAATCCCCAATAATAAAATGATACCAAATTATGCATGCATTTAGCTTCCCGTGGAAGCTTCACCTTGCTCAAGAATTTGTCCAATGAGCATTAACTACCATTAATATTTATAGTGCCACGTAAATGGCTTAATTCATTCTTTTTTTTTGTCCTCCATTTATTCCTCCAGATTTGGTGGGTGGGCAAGGAGTTTATAGTTATTTTCTTTTATCTATGATTAACAACTCGTATGGATGAGTTTGAATATTAACTTTCATGGAAATCAAAATCAACAATGCATTCATCAATATATTCAATAATTCTTGGTGTGTATTATAACCCTTAACTTAGCAATTCGACTTATTGAATATTTGCAAATTATTAAATATTAAGGAGTATGGTCGAGACCATAAATTTTATTACCAAGGTGATGTCAAAAGAGTTTATTCCAAACAAAAAAACATAATGCAACTTAATCTATCATTCATTAGTGTGTCTTAAGACCACTAATATACTTTAAAATATAATTTCCTCTACCATAGTCTTAGACCATCTACAACTAAAAAATTTAACAATAGTGATCAAATCCCAATGATATGCATGTGCCAAGGGTATAAACAAGATCATGCAATGTCTAGTACTCAATGTCAATCCAAGGATTAGGTTATAAATACCCAATCACAACAATGACCTCTTATTAAGGAGTCATAATTGGAAAAATATTGAATTTAATACAAATAATTTTATACAATCTATAGAAATCCCACAGATCATCCATCATAAGTCGTAAAGAAAGTTCAACTTTATTATAAATTCATTATCAAGAATAGGATAGGTATTATAGCCCTGCATGTACCTATTTTCCTTAATCAAAATAAAAAGGCAAGGTGCTCAATAATTACCCATTACTAGTACAAAATTCAATAGTAACACATGTACTACAATCATCGTACCTAGCTAGGTAAGTACATTAAGAAAAAATAATATGTAAGTAAATGCTAAGTGCTTTACAAACACAGACAATGAGAATTTTTGCACGGTTGCACTGCAATCACATGAACACATGTATATCCTTTATAATTTATGTACGCATGCGAGTAGTTGTATACTCAGCCTACGTAACATGGTTCACTCCCCCCGCATTCATAAATTGTTCGTCATTTATGAATTACCCTAACGATAACCCAAACTAAAATTGAAGGATATGAAAATGACTGATTAAAGCGAAGGAATGGGCCTCAACAACAAAGTGGGGATAAAATTAATAAAGGAACTATTCCACTTGTTCCGAAAATGTATAATTTGCCCAATTTTTGCCAATTTCTTATAAAAATAGTTAATTGTTTGGCCTAAATGAAATATGAGTAGAGGGGATGAGTAAATGAAACAACTTTGATTCTTTTCAAATGGATAAAACACCATGAAACCCTATAAATTAACTCTTCACCCCCTCTTATCATATGATGAAGCCAAAAAACACTTAGGATGAAGATCAAACCTACCCTTTAAACTTAAAACCCCTTCCTTCCTCTTGAAGATTGCAAAACACATTTTGAACATCCATAATTTTGTAAATAACCCATTGAAAACTCTTTCAAGCTTCTACAATCAATGCAACATGTGACTTGGAGAGCCAAGGATAAAATAAGGGTAATTGCAAGGTTTAGACTAACATATTCTACAAATATGGTTGCAAAGATCAATAAGATCAAAATGGGCACCAACAAGGTGTCACCACTTCACATACATATGTTTTAGTCTTGCTAGTCTAAAAAATAGAAAGTACACAATGTATGTAATCAAGTGTAATGAGGAAGTAAAAAGGAACTATAATGAAATAATAGAACCTATATAATGTGGAGGTATACCTCCATGATAATAATGTAAGGAACCATGGTATCTTATTGTTAGTGCAAAATCAAGCACCCACAGACGCCGATCGATTTCTAGGTTGATCACTCTTGCATCCAGGTGTGATTGCACAACATGGAAACCTCTCTCCAAGTGTGGGACTTGTGGCCCGAGAGAGGAATATCCATATTAGAGGTGGTTCCTCAAACTCCTCGATTTAGATCTATATTTGCACAAATACAGAGGTTCAGATCCTAATCCTACTCTAAATTGCAAGGAGACAGGGATAGAAGTGCAAAATTGAAACTAACTAAAGATGGTGATGCACCAAAATGAGTGGTGAATATTTTTGTCATGCAAATAGACACAAACCAAAGATTTCAACATAAAACATACACAGGATGATAAGATATAATTTAGGATCTGAAATGAAGCAAATAATACAAACAAAGGACTGAAACCCATTCACAAAGCTTGCATTATCATTTCCAATGTCAAAACCATGCATTACAACCTCAAAGAGGTAAAAAAACTGTTACAATATTTGAAGAGGTCTGATTCTTGCAACAATCACTTGCTGAAGGTGAAAGAATAAGTTTTTTTGCTATGCCGGAAGTGTTCTCTCTAAAGAAATGAGCCAAACGGCTTTTACATTGCATGGGTCGAGCCCAGGAGAGAGAAAACATACAAAAATGTGGGAGCCCATTCCTCATTGACTGCAAATGCATTAAATCAGCATGGAGGACCTTACAAACCCATACCCTACCATTTTTGACCAAATTGGAGGAGAATGTGACCCATTCTGTATTAAATTTAGTCGCTGAAATGTCACTTCTGGCCATGAACACGCATCAGAGCTGTTTCTTAACTTTATCTCTCCATACTAAACCAAAATTCAAGATTGACCCCATAATCATGTAGAGAATTTTATAAGCTTTCCAATGATATAAAGAACGTGCAAATCTAAGCTCTGGATCGAAAGATATGGCAATCTGAAGATTTAGGGCACAAAACAGGCAAAAATGGGTTTCAAAATTTTTTCCCGCGCTCTACCACTTGGATGACACGTGTCGGGCTCGAATGGCTGCACAATTCTCTCTCCTCCACCTTACCCATGGGTTTTCCTTGAAATTTTTGACCTTTGGTGAATTTGGAAAATTTCCCATTTTTTCCCAGCGTCCACGCCACTTGAAACACGTGGCATGATCTGGTTGGAGGACAGGGGCGCGGGCCATCCTTTACCTTTTAGTTTTTGGCCAAAACTTTTGCCAAATTCTCTAATTCCTCCCCAAGCTCTGCACTCCCCTTCTCCTTAGGACACGTGTCCTATTTTTACTTGGCTCGGCCAATGCTTCAAACCTTGTTCTTTGAAATTTTGGACGTTTTCCCTTGTGACACGTGGCATTTCTGATTCGTCCACAGGCCTGCCAGCTTTTCGCGTCCCTCGCGTTCCTTTGGCCCAATTTTCCCAATGCTATCTGGGACAAATTCCTCTGATCTACCCGATTCATGCTTCCCTGTCCCTCTTTGAGGTGAAGACACGTGGCGTGATTTGATTTTCTCTCGGCTCCTTCGGCTCTCCGCGTCCCACGCGTCCCTTTGTCCCAACTGTCCTTGTGCTAAAGTTCTCCTTTTCGGCCAATCTAGGTGGTTTGCGTCCTTTGCGTCCTCGTGGCCCAGATGTCCCAGCCTGTTCTGCACAACAGTTAGTCAAATTTTCTTCCTCCTTCGGCCGGTTCACCCTTTCGCGTCCCGCGCGTTCCATGGACCAGACATCCCTTTGCTTCATGGACCGCTTGAAGGATTTTCGGCCGGTTCGCGCCCCAACATCCCAACTGTCCCAAGGGCTACCTGGACCAAGACTTAGCCAATTTTCATGATTTTTTCTAGCCCAAGCTTGTTTTTGTAACTTTTTCACCCTTTTTAGAACTTGCTCCTTTCTTCTTGGACAAGAGAGTTAGAAAAATCCGAGGGGACCCTAGAAACATGATTTTTTGCCTTGAATCAATCTATTTGCCTGGGACTTGAGTATTCTGATGCATGTTATCAAATTTACCCTGGGGGGTGAATTTTGGATAACAATTTGGTGACTCAGCGGGGTTACCTGCCTGCTAGGTAGAAGATACCAGTTGCTGAAGCAGTCCATTGGGCATGGAGTCATCAGATATTCTGTTTAGAACCCCAACTAACTCTAGAATGTGTAAGGAGGAAGATGGAATATCACCTGATGGAAGTAAGGACTACAAAGCATCTCCATGGAAGCAAGTTGTGCTAAAGCACTTAGGAAAACAAAACTAACCTCTACAAAGAAAACAATGTGCACAAGCACTTGGAGGAATGAAAATCTAATCTAATATTTACAAGGTAGTGAATTTCCCTCTAGAAGCAATGCTTGAGATAGATTCCATTTACTGGAATCTACAGTTCTTCACCATCCAATGAGGCCAATTGGAAAGCATTGTTGTTCTTGCACTTCGTGACCATGTATGGGCCACTCTAAATGGCATCAAATTTTGAATGCCTTCTGGTTTTTCTCTATCCACATCGCATTTTAACACTAGATCTCAATGTGAAAAGATCTATCCTTGGCCTTCTTATCAAAGGTCTTCTTGATTAAAGCTTGATCCTTCTCCATTGCTTAGGATGCCTGATTTCTGATCTCTTGCAGCTCCATCAACTCTGCATACCTCACCTCCATGGGCTCAAACTCTAGCAACTCCAGCTGCTTCATGAGTTCCAATGTTGGCAACTCAAGTGACATGGGCAAGATTGCCTCTCTTCCATAGACAAGTTTGAATGGAGAGTTACCTGTGGATCTTTTGGGAGTTATCCTATCAGCCCATAAGGCTGGTTTCACTCTGGTATGCCAAGACTTCTGATTCTTGTCAAGAGTCCTCCTAATGATCCTCAACAAGTTCTTGTTTGTAGACTCGGCCTGGCCATTACCTTGAGGGTAATAGTTTGATGAAGTGCTTAGGTAGATACCGTTCTTGACAGCCCACTCAGTCACCTTGGATCCAATGAATGCCAATGCATTATCTGAGATTATTGTAGCAGGTACACCAAATCTGGTTGTTATCCCCTCATAAAGGTCTAAGATGCTAGACTCATTTGCCTCTTTGAGTGCTACTACTTCTGTCCATCTAGTGAAGTAGTCCGTGGCTGTCAAAATCCATTTGTGCCCTTGGCTTGAATTGGGATTAATGACTCCAATGAAGTCCAAACCCCATTGCATGAATGGCTGGTCAACTGAGATTGGATGTAATGGAAGGGCAGCAAGTCTCTCCTTTCCTGTGAAGAATGCACAATTCTTACACCCCTTGATCCATGCATAGCAGTCACTAAAGATTTTAGGCCAATAATAACCAGCCTTCATGATTTTTAGAGCTGTCACTCTTGGTGCAAAATGACCACCAATTGGTCCACCATGAAACTCTTCCAACACCCTTTGAATCTGATTTGTGCTAATGCACCTCAGCAACACTCCATTCACATCTTTCTTGAACAAAACTCCATCAACAATGGCATACGGGACAACCTGCAATCTGAAGTGTCTCCTTTGGGTCTTGTTCATCTCCAGGAGGGCATAGGCCTGTGCCTAGGAAGTGTATAATGCCTTGGGTCCAGTAAGGAGTGGGGGCAGCATTGTCTTCTTCTTGATTACCACTTGGCTCATGGCTGTCTGGACTGTCAAAACAACCTCTTCTTTGTTGCATACTTCTTTTTGCTTCCCAAAACGAGATGCTCACACAATCCTTTCCCTCTTACCAGCTTGGTGATCTTGATCTCAATGTCATACTCCATGACATGGGTGATCCAACCTTCCCTCTTCTCATTCAAATCCTTGTTGAGGAGGAAGTCCTTAACCCCTTGACATGCGAGACCAGCAACTGGACCTTGTTGTTTGAGACTAAATGCTTGAATTTCTTCAAGCTTCTGATTACTGCAAGTACATGCTTCTCAATAAAAGAGTACCTCACCTCATAGTCATCTAGGCTCTAGCTGAAGAAGGTAATTGGCTGCTCATCATTATCCTTGTTCTGTTGTACCAAAATGGTAGAAATAGTGTCATTACCTCCAAATGCATAGAGGATGAAATCCTTGGAGAAGTCCGGGTTGATGAGAGTTGGTGCTTGAGAGATGGATTCTTTGATTGCTTCAAAACTCTCCTTGCCTTCTGCTGTCCACTTGAAAGCCATGCTCTTCTTTAACATTTTGGTGATGGGCTTGACAAGGGCTGCAAAATCTGGGACAAACCTCCGAACAAAGTTTATCCTTCCCAAGAAACTCTGAAGGGCTTTCTTGTGGCTTGGCAATGGTAGTTCTCTTATGGCTTCAACCCTCTCTAGATCAATTGTTAATTCCTCTTTGGAGACAATATGGCCAAGGAGCTTTACTTTATGTGCAAGAAAGATGCACTTCTTAGGATTCAAAGACATTCCAAATCTCCTACACCTCGTGAAGACTTGTCTCAAATGAGAGAGGTGGTCTGCTACATTTTTGGAAAAAACAGTGATATCATCAAGGTAAATCAGCACCACGTTGTTAATCAAACCTTTGAATGCCATGTCCATTGCCCTTTGGAAGGTAGCACCAGCATTGGACAACCCAAATGGAATTTTCCTGTATGCAAAAGTTCCCCATTTGGTTGTGAAGGCTGTCTTGAACTGGTCCTCTTCCTTCACCATAATCTGATTGTAGCTTGAGTAGCCATCAAGTAGTGAAAAGCCACAACTTATAAGATTTGCTCCATGGAAGGGAGTGGGTAATGGTCCTTGAGAGAGGCTCTATTCAAGTCTCTGAAGTCAACACACAGTCTGATCTCTCCACTCTTCTTTCTGACTGGAACTAAGTTGGCAACCCAACTAGAATGCTTGATTGGGAATATGATCCTTGACTCAATCAGCTTGTCCAATTATTTCCTCATGAGAGGCTCCATGTGTGGATTGACTGGTCTTTGTTTCTGACTGACAGGCTTAGTATTTGGATCCAATTCGATGGTATGTTGAGCTAAGTTGGGATTGAAACCTTTCAAGTCTTCATAGCTCCAAGCAAACACATCAGGGAACTCTTGAGACAGCTGTATGAACTCATAACTTTCTTGTTCAGTTGTCATCCTTCCAATTTGCAATGGTTTGTTCTCTTCCACCAAGATGGATACTGAATCCTCTCTCTTTACCTAAATGTTTTCTTTCTCCTTTCTAAACTGATCATTGGGGTTAAAAATGGACTCCAAGGTGATAAGTCCCTTGGGAAGCTTGTTAGTTCTCAAGCTGTACTACTTGGTCACCATACTACTGTTCCAATCTCTCTTGATTCTTGGTGAGAACTAAACTTCTTCTTGCAAGAAATGGATGATTTGCTGGTCATTTTCAAACACTTGCCAACTGACATTGTTATCTGGCACTGAAGGCCTCACAATCACGTGGATGTTTGGCTGTACCTTGTCTTGTTGAATGCTTTCCACAATGTCAAAGGCTGCCCCTACTTGCTGCAAGCTTTCGTGAGCAGCTTGATTCTCTTCCCTAGGAATAGATTTGATGCCAAAACCCTCAAAATCTTCCATGAGGTCCCACACCTGTTCTTGTAGCACTTGAGTAGATCATTCTTGGAAGCATGCTGTCCCTTGACCTGATTTACAATCAATTCACTTGTCACCAAGGCATCCCTTGCACCAAGGCTTCATATTCAGCGGTGTTATTGGAGTATGCAAACTGAAATCTAAAAGCTGAATAGTACTTTACTCCTTGAGGTGAAACAAGCATAGCTCCACCTCCTGCACCTTGTCTGCTCCTTGATCCATCAAAAAACAGCTGCCATACCTCATTGTCATCTTTGTGGTTTGGCTTGGTGATGCTAGGAATAGGCTGATTTTCTTCGTGTATGCAATAGGTCCCTAGCTCAGATTCTTCTACTTCTTGATAAGGATCAAAAGCATGTACCTTGTTTGCCCATTCATCAAGAGTTATATCCAGGATGCTTCCAACCTTAGTGTCAGCTTCATCAGTGCTTGGGTGATCTTCTTGATCAAATGCTGAGCAATTGGCATTAATCTGACTTGGAGTGTAAGGCTCAAAGTGAAAGTTTGCAATAGGTTCTAACCTGATTGTGGCCTTAGTTCCATACCTCGTTACGAGCAGCATGTGTGACCAATTAGCAGACAAATATCCCCCAATCTTGGCTATGAAGTCCCTTGACAAGAATAGGGCAAAGAGTGGTGGAAGGTCTATGACTGATACATCTTGTAAAACAAAAATGTTTGGACATGCATGCAAGGTAAGACTCAAGTTTCTAATCACTCCCAAATATTGCTACCGCTGTCCCATCTAGCTACACTACCCCTTTGGATATTGTTTCATCTTTGGAGCCCTAGTGATCGGCCTATCTGTTTAGGCATTACCTAGCTACTTGCCCCAGAGTCTATCATGCAATTATGTACTAGCTGATTTCCAATGATTAATGTAACATAGAAAGGAGGGGGATTCAACATTTTACCTTGTTGTCTTCCATGATTTCCCTCAGGTTGGGCAGCATTTGTAAGTACCTTATCTTGCATCCGAATTTTCTGATTTGAAGTTGACCAAGTCCTTCATGGCAGCTTGTAGCAGATCTCTTTGGCCTGGGATAGATAGGGATTCCCACATTGATATATTAACATTTGTCTTCTTCATCTAATTAATGATATTGAATGGTGATGAAGGATCTCTTTGCTGTCCCTTGGTTTTCACATTCACTCCTTGCATGTGGGCAGCAACAACTGGTATTTGAGTTGGCCTAGGAGCTGTTCTTGGCTGCCCTTGTGCATTTGAAATTGGATTTTGCTTGCCAATCATTTGTGGAGCCATGGAAGGTTGTGGATTGGTTGGGGCTAATGGTTGTTCTTCACCCAAATTCCTCCTTTTTGACCTTGTGTTGGCTGCAACACCTTGAGAAACTTCTGGTTCATGCCACAAAATCCTCTGCTTGCCAATTTACCAATGTGGTGTCATTTGGGGCTGATTGCTGTTGGAATGTTTCTTGTTGTTGGTTGTTTTCTTGACTGCCCTCACCCTCCACACCAGTAGTTGTCACCATTAGTGCTTGATTCAAAGCACCATTGAAGCACATGGATTGGTTATGAGGCTCATTGCATGGAAAACACCAGTCATACTCCTAAGCAATGTTGTTTTGTGTTGGCACCAATGCCTTAGAGGTAGATATGGCATTTCGATTATAGGGCTGAAATGGTCTATTGGTAGAAGGCCTTGTTTGATTCATATTTGCAACTGGATTAGGTGGCCTTTATGGTTAGTATGGCTACCTGTTAGGCTAAGCTTGGGGTTGATAAGAAGGTCTAAAACCTTGGGCCTGCTACCTTTTGAGAGTAACCAGCTCATTGCCTAGGTTTTGCAATTGCTTCATGACTTCTTGAAGCTCATTCGGGGCACTTGGAGATGAAGTAGAAGCTTCATTTGAACTCTAATGAGAAGGAGCCAAATTAGGTGCTTGATTGTTGTTTGGACTCTCTAAACTTGGGAACAATGGCATGGGAGGTCTAGGGGCAAGTTTGCCAGCTTGGATCAAACAATTTTCAGCCCTAATGGCAATGCTATAAGCCATAGGGATAGTTATGCCTCCCATGGACTGAATTAACATAGAAATATCAGAATTTAGAGCTTTGAGATAGTAGAGAAAAGCACCTTCTGTTGTTGGCCTGACTGCCATTGGAATTCTCTCCCAAGTCTTTTGAAATCTGAAGTTGAAATCAGTCAGCTGCTCATTGGGAGCTCTCTTGATGGTTGTCAGTTGCTCCAAAAGAGACAAGTTGTCTCCCTTTTCTCCAAATTTCTCATGAAGTGCTATACATAGCTGATTCCAATTTGTGATAGAACCAACTCCAAGGCTTCTAAACCATTGCAATGCTTTACCCTTGAATGAAGATGCCAGAACTTGATAGCCACTTGCAACTCATTGATTTCGTGAATTGCACAAAGGTTAGCAATGTCTTTAACATGATCTCCGGAGTAGTCTGATTTTCTCCGGTGAAGTAGGGAATGTTCTTCAAGGCTGCAATAGGAATTGGATGTTGTGTATTGAGGGCAAGTGGGCTGCCTTTGCCTATGAAGTTGACGTAGGAGTTGTTTTGTGCCATTCTAATCGGTCTTAAAACCCTTGTTGGTGAATGAAAGGCCTACTGTGGAGGAGTTGAGAGAGTTCTGTTTGGTGGAGATGGAGACCTTTGAATCCTTCTTCCTCTTTGTCTTCTTTTTGGAGATAATTGCAGGTATTCAAATAGTACTTCTTCTTCCCCAACTCTTGACCTTGTGGTGATTCTTCTCATGAGTTTTTAGGCCTGCACTGCTGAAACCAGTTGATTCTTCCCCTTGGAGTCGCCAGATATGCAAATAATAGCTCTTTTAAGCAAGAAAATTGTAGCAGATGCACATCAACTTTGCTGCAATAAAAATGAGACCTCTAGGTCCCACCCGGCATGCCAAAACTGTTAGTGCAAAATCACAGCACCCCTAGACGCTGATCAGATTTCTAGGTTGATCAATCTTGCATCCAGCGTGATTGCACAACATGGAAACCTCTCTCCAAGTGTGGGACTTGTGAAAATGAGAGAGGAATCTCCAGATTAGAGGCTGGTTCCTCAAACTCCTCTGATTTAGATCTATATTTTCACAACTACAGAGGTTCAGATCCTAATCTTACTCTAAATTGCAAGGAGACAGGGATAGAAGTGCGAAAATTGAAACTAACTAAAGATGGTGATGCACCAAAAGGAGTGGTGAATATTTTTGTCATGCAAATAGACACAAACCAAAGATTGCAACATAAAACATACAACAGTGATAAGATATAATTTAGGATCTGAAATGAAGCAAATAATACAAACAAAGGACTGAAACCCATTCACAAAGCTTGCATTACCATTTCCAATGTCAAAACCACTGCATTACAACCTCAGAGAGGTAAAAAAATCTGTTACAATCTTTGAAGAGGTCTGATTCTTGCAACAATCACATGCTGGAGGTGAAAGAAGAAGTTTTTGCTATGCCGAAGTGTTCTCTCCTAAAGAAATGAGCCAAACTCGGCTTTTACATTGCATGGGTCGAGCCCAAGAGAGAGAAAATGTACAAAAACATGGGAGCCCATTCCTCATTGACTACAAATGCATTAAATTAGCATGGAGGACCTTACAAACCCATACCCTGCCATTTTTGACCAAATTGGAGGAGAATACGACCCATTCTGTATTAAATTTGGTCGCTGAAATGTCACTTCTGGCCATGAACACGTGTCAGAGCCATTTCTTAACTTTCTCTCTCCATACTGAACCAAAATTCAAGATTGACCCTCGAATCATGTAGAGAATTTTATAAGCTTTCCAATGATATAAAGAACGCATACAAATCCGAGCTCTGGATCGAAAGATATGATGATCGAAGATTTAGGCACAAAACAGAAAAAAAGGGTTTTGAAATTTTTTCCGTGCTCGCCACTTGGATGACACGTGTCGGGCTCTAAATGGCTGCGCAATTCTCTCTCCTCCACCTTACCCATGGGTTTTCCTTGAAATTTTTGACCTTTTGTGACTTTGGAAAATTTCCCATTTTTTCCACACGTCCCCGCCACTTGGGACACGTGGCATGATCGATTGGAGGACAGGGCACGGGGCCATCCTTTACCTTTTAGTTTTGGCCAAAACTTTTGCCAAATTCTCTAATTCCTCCCGAGCTCCACACTCCCCTTCTCCTTAGGACACGTGTCCTCTTTTTACCGGCTCGGGCCAACGCTTCAAACCTTGTTCTTTGAAATTTTGGACATTTTCCCTTGTGACACGTGGCGTTTCGGATTCATCTGCGGGCCTACCAGATTTTTGCGTCCCTCGCGTCCCTTTGGCCCAACTTGTCCCTGAGCTTTCTGGGACAAATTCTTTGATCCACCCATTCGGGCTTCCTGTCAATCTTTGAGGCGAAGACACATGGCGTGATTTGATTGGCTCTCGGCTCCTTCGACTCTCTGCGTCCCATGCGTCCCTTTGTCCCAACTATCCCAATGCTAAAGTTCTCCTTATCGGCCAATCCAAGTGGTTCGCATCCTCGCGGCCCGGATGTCCTAGCACATTACGCACAACATTTAGTCAATTTTGCTTCCTCCTTTGGCCGGTTCACCCTTTCGTGTCCCGCACATCCCCATGGCCCAGACGTCCCTTTGCTTCGCGGACCGCCTGGAGGCTTTTCGGCCGGTTCGCGCCGGCGTCCCAAATGTCCCAAGGGTTGCTGGACCAGGACTTAGCCAATTTTCATGATTTTTTCTGGCCCAAGCTTGTTTTTGCAACTTTTTCACCCTTTTTAGAACTTGCTCCTTTCTTCTTGGACAGGAGAGTTAGAAAAAATCCGAGGGGACCCTAGAAACATGATTTTTTGCCTTGAATCAATCTATTTTCTTGGGACTTGAGTATTCTGATGCATGTTATCAAATTTACCTGGGGGTGAATTTTGGATAACACTTATATTAGTATATATCGATATATGTATCTTGCATCAAGATCAATATACCTCATAAATGTATGTGTATACAAAATAAAGAGATATGTTATATATAAAACCAATGTAACAAACATGTACAATGTAAAGTACAAACAATGTAAGATAAGTGCATAGGTCCTAATTTTGATTTTTACAAATATTTTAATGTTTTTGTATTTTGAAATTTTTATCTATATACAAATAAATTTGAAATCATAAGGTGTAACCAAGGACAACCTCATGAAGAGGAAAAACATCCATTTAAGAGGATAGAGGCATCGTCCTTAGTGGTTCTAAAGGATATGTGTCAAATAATACTTGATAGAAGAAATAGGTGAAAAATTTATATGGGAAGTGTGTGAAGTATAATATCTTCATGGAATACTAGAAGAGTGAGTGTTCCTATATAGCAATGTGTACTAGAAGTTCTATGAAAACATTGAGAGATATCAAAAGCATAAGAGCACCTAGTTTGTATTGTATGAGAATGCAATTCGTTAGATACCATGTGTGAAAGAAAATACTGTTAGAATACCTTGGTGAGATAGGACCACTAGATATAGTCTATAGAACCAAGGGCTTGTGATGAAACCTAGGAGGACTAAAAATTATAGAGATAGTATGTGTAACAAAAGGCCTATTAGGAGACACGGGAGGAATAGAACTACTTGAGGTTATATGTGCAACCAAAGACCTACCAATATACCTAGGAGGACTAGAACCAGTAGATAAATTATTCAAATCAAAATTATTATACGTAGATGCACTAAGAGTGGGGATAAAAACTATAGTAAAATGAATATGAAAGCTAGGAGAAAAATCCTCAAAGGGAATATCTTGAATGGTAATAACTCGTTAATTATGAAAAACTTGATACATTTGTGAATGAATATTGGAATAAACCTAATAGCATGTAACCAAGGGATTCCTAAGTGTAATATAATAGAGCTAAGAGTAGTAGTAACCAAGAATGAGACCAGTGTATTAAGATACAACTATAATTAGTAGATTAATGCATCGATAAGAAAGATCATAAATAAATCCAAACTTTTGTGTGGAAATGCAAAGATAATGGAGTAATGGGAGAGAGTAGAAATTATCCTTATTATGTGGATCAACTAATATGCCATGCATAAGTATTTGATTAATAGAGGCAAACATGGATAGAGTATATGAAATAAGTGTATAATATATATCAAATTCATCAAAAGTGATAATCAGTGTAGGAGATGCAATGTGAGTGTTGATGGTGAATCACAACACCCCTGGATGTCTGCAACTCGATGGGTTGATACTCTCAGTGTGATTGCATAACATGGAGCTTTTCCCAAGTGTGGGACCTTGTGAAATCGAAAAATATCTCCGGATGAAGGCCAGTTCCTATTCCTATGTTCATATGCACACATAAAAATATAGAGGGTTTACTCAAAAACCTAATCTAACTTTCCAAGGAGACAAGGTAAGAAGATGCATACAAATAAACCTAAACTAACAAAGGTGATGCACCGAGGAATGAAGAACATCTATCTTGCCAATAAACACAAACCATTAAAATGTAATGCAAGATCATGCACAGATAACTGATTTGTAGTGAAAGATCAGGAGGATGAAAATGAACATAGAGAGGGTTGAGAATCATCCACAAACATCCATTATTTTCTCCAAATATTGATATAATACACTACAAAATGCCAAGAGGCAAATTTGCATTATAGTTTTAGATGGGAGGTTTGAACTCCACAAATTCACCTGCCAAAGAGAAGAAGGGAGGGGCAAAACAAGAATGTCCAACCTTTAGAAAGAATCCACTCCTTACAATTTATAGGAATAATGAGAGAGAAAAGAGAGAGGATTTCCAAATCTACCCCAACCACCTCTAGGTTGTATTTAATTCATCTCATTATGGCGGTAGCTGAGAACCCTAGCAAACCCAAAAAATGGCGAATTGTATTTTGAATTTTTGAAGAACTTGTTCTCACCTAATTAAATATATACAATTGTATTTGGAAAGAGGACCTCTTAAGCTTTCCAAAAATTCCAACCTTGCGTGAATCCGAGCTCCCTGTGAAAATTTATGGCCATCTGAATATCTGCGCTAGGGTTTGCTTTCTGTCGGGGTGTCAACACTCAAAATGTTGCACCTCCTGAAGATGTGCCTCGACGCATCCATCCTTGTGTCAAAATATTTTTACCTACACCCTTAACCTGTGCCAGGGCACATCCATTTTCATGTCGACATCTTTTGATGTGCGCCTTAACTGCGCAAGCTGCGCATCCATTTTTCGTGTCGACATCTTTTTACCTACGCCAGGCGCATCCATTTTCATGTTGAAATATTTTGATGTGCACCCTTAACCTGCGCCAGGGTACATCCATTTTTGTGTCGACATATTTTGATGTGTGCCCTTAACCTGTGCCAGAGTGCATCCATTTTCATGTTGAAATCTTTTGATGTGTGCCCTTAACCTACGCCAGGGTGCATCCATTTTTGTTTCGACATATTTTTACCTACGCCAGTGGCGCATCCATTTTCATGTCAACATATTTTGATGTGTTCCCTTAACCTATACCAGGGCGCATCCATTTTTGTGTCGACATCTTTCTACCTGCGCTAGGGCACATCCATTTTCGTGTCGAAATCTTTTGATGTGCGCCCTTAACTCGCGCGCTGTGGTGCATCCATTTTCGTTCGACATATTTTTATGTGCACCCTTAACCTACGTCAAGGCACATCCATTTTCATGTCGACATCTTTTTATGTGTTCCCTTAACCTGTGCCAGGGTGCATCCATTTTCGTGTCGACATCTTTTGATGTGCACCCTTAACCTGCGCCAGGGTGCATCCATTTTCATGTCGACATCTTTTTACCTACGCCAGGGTGCATCCATTTTTGTGTTGAAATATTTTGATGTGCCCCCTTAACTGCACCAGTGGCGCATCCATTTTCATGTCAAAATATTTTGATGTGTGCCCTTAACTCGTGCGCGGGGTTGTTGGTGACATAATAAATATCGGGCTTTGAGTTTCTTTGATTTCCATATTCTTTTGTTTGTCTATATCTACCCGAGGGGGAAGATATATACAACAATGAGTAGTAGCTTCAAACATTGCATCCAAAAGGTAATAGAAAGAGGGTGGTGGTACCAAATAATGAGTATTGTGTAGATTTTTCATTTTTATGATTAGAAAGTGCAATCATTGATTATTTTTGGTTTGTTTAGAATATTCGATGTGATCATCCCATCCAATTTCACTAGAGTCGATAATATCTTAGATAACATGACAAAGCTTAATACACCAAATAGTGGAATGACCAATACATCTATGATAATCATAGTAATCCTTAGCATAATTTTTTTTTACTTTGAGGCTTTCTCACATCAAATTCGCACAATGGAGGGAGAGACACAATATAACACACAAGAAATTATTTTAAAACAATGTGTGGGGCACAAGGTAGGTTTGTAAATTGTCATAATGTGGGTTGTAATTCTATATTAGTAGGTGTATACACTAGAAAATGCACCTTCCAAATTAGGCCCCTTATCTCGAAAACACAAAAACATTATAAAACATAAAAAGACAAAAAATTCATAAAACCCCACAAAATGGGGATAAAAGACAACTCACCACTCATTTACTAATCCTCACCCACTCACATTTAATTATGTCCCATCACACCTACCCATGTGCACACCCAATGCACTATGGACCCTATCATTATACCTATATGTATATCACTCCCCTATGTACTCAAAAACTATATAATCACCTTCACTCCCCTCATTATAACCCTTGACTCTTTGTGAATTAAGGATATACTTGATTTTTCTTGTTCTCTTCCTTGCATATCTTGATTTCTGGGTCTTAAATAAGTGAAAGTGAAGCTCAAAGAATAGACTCAATTTGTTACAACATTGTTTTAGCATAATTTCAACACATCTAGAAGAGATTTTACCCACTTTATTCAACGAAAGAGACCATAATTGTCCCTCTCTTCACGATGGTATCATAAGAGAATTATTTTTAGTATCTAATTTGGGGTTTTTCGTAGTAACAAACCCATATTACATGTGATCCAAATCTAAACATATATTTTGGTGACAATGGTGGGACCATTTTTGATATGGGTAACTCTATTTATTTTTTAAATCTAACAAGTATTTTTTAGGGTTTATTTTAGGTTTTTTAAACCATTTTTATAACATCTATTATAGATCTAATAAATGGTTCTTTCAAGTTTGTTGAAAATCCAAAAAATCAAAAATTAAAAATCGGGTTCATGAGTTAGTCACAATTGTGATTAGGTTATGATTTCGACATAAAAAATCATAAAATCTTGTTGCATGGTAGTTGTAATTGCGATTTTGTTGTATCTTTGTTTATGAAAAAACTTAAAAATGCCTTTTTCTTTAAGGAATGAATAGGGAATGAACTACACATTTTATTGCAAGTTCGGATAAGGGTAAATACCCATTTGCATAAGTATTGGAAGTTCTTGGGCATAATCCCTAAAAATAATTGTGAGGAGAACCGAAGAACTCTAAAGTAGTTTGCACATTGATGAAACTATCCAAGTAAAATGGGTACCCCCAATTACCCGACTAGTACACTGTGAGATTAGAGTTAGGACTATCTATAGTGACAGCCCCAATTTAATTGATTGCGTGGAACAAAATCTAGATTTTTTAATAAATGGGGTAAAGTAAAGATGAAAACTACAAATTTTTCTATTGTACCACACTTGTTCAGATAGTCATTGGTATATAGGGAGAGAACCTTTTATAGGAATCCAATCATACATAGTCCTTTATTTCAACTTGAGATAAATAGTCAACACTAGTTCTAAGTCACCCCTATGACTATTTCTATTCTTCAAAGCCTCTTCTAACACTAACATATTTATTTTTTCATCCATTTTGAGTTCTTCTTTTCCTAGTCTCAAATTGGCATGACTACAACTATCTTTGTGATTTTTATAGCCCATATTTTTTCCAAAGTCGATTCATAACTATGACTAACCTATCACCTTCTAAATCATTCATTCTACATTTTGTTCCAAATCCCGATTTATCCCCGAGCTATTATAATTGTGATTGACCTGCGATTTTCTAGTCCTACCATCTTGCTAACTTGTTTGACTCATGTTTCAAACAATTATTCATTGTAATCCCCTATGGATTTTAGTCATTTCCATGTTCATTAACACTCTAATTTTCTTCATCAATACCTTCTTGACTGCATTTTTAAGCTTGAGTCCTAATGCTTAGGGGACTTCCTCCCACACTTACAATAGGCCCATCCATCAAATTTCAAATTTCCCATTTTTGAAAAATTTGATGGCACCGAGGACCCTCAACATCACTTATATCTATACTTGATGTGGATGCCACCTTATCCAACATGATGACACTCTCCTCCTATGTACTTTCACACTTTTACTCGCTAGTCATGTACTTGACTGGTATTCATGCCTCCCACAACATAGTCTTTACACTTTCACACAACTTGAAAATACCTATTTATCTTACTTATCCACCCATATCGTACCCAAAATAATGCTCATTGAAATTCACATGCTTCACCAATTCCATAGTGAGTATATTATTGACTTCGTTGTACATTGGCATGTGCTTATTCACTACCTTTAATTTATCCTCCCACAATCTGATGTCATTTACCTCTTTTCAAAATTTAAGTCCATCACATCTCACACCACTTACATATTCATCCATTGTGCATATTTGATGAGGCCATGCACATGGCATAACACCTCGAGGATGTTCATCTTGGTCATCCTCCTTCCTTACCACATGTTTCAGTTCCTCCTCCACCTTTTACACCTTCACACTCCCATATTCATTGATGTATTCCAATAGGATTCTACACCCACTTCTTTTCATTCATTACATTCTCCTAGATTTCATAGCTTCATCCAACCTCCTTGAAAATTCACCCCCTTGACTGATTCACTTTCTTATACTCTCCACAAGGTGTTTGACATTGATCTCATCACTATCCTTCCCAAAACATCCCCACCATTCTGGCATTCCCCCATGATACATGTGTTTACCATCATAATGATGGTCATTCCAGTTATTCATGTCCCTAACTCTATAATATCTTTGACTACCTTCTTGAAAAGGGGGACATTGTTGTTAAACCTTCATCTACTAATGCCCATCCAATCACTTCACACAATAATATTCCTATTTCTTCTCCATGTTTCATGTCTCCATAATTTGTATCATCACTCTCCACTACATCACAATCATCATGCACACTTGGTGTCTCATCATCTCAATCACACACTTCACAATATTTAGCATTACATGATTCCACATTGTACTCAATACCATCAATATTATTATATTCACTCATTATATCAATCATCATCGTATCAATCTCAACTATCATATCCTTCCATTATAGATGTTGTCTTATCTCCATCCTTTCCATCATCTTTTACTTTATCACAATATTTATCTAGTTATCCATCACCATGTGATTCTGTCACCTCCATTACTTCCCCTCCTTCACTTGCTTCGATCACATACACTCCACTTATCACACAACCCATTACTTCACCTACCTTAAATTCTTCATCATTCATTGTTCCATCTATCTTAGACTCCTCCTCCACATGCATCTCACTTTCTTTATCATCACTCATTCAAGCTTTGTTCTTGCTTCCATAACCATCATTTTCTCCTATACCATATTTTAAGGTAGCTCAAGATCCTCTTCTATCTATGCTTTGTCACTTCTACACATATATTATTTCATCCCTTCCTAAAAATTGCCTCTATGTGTTCACATTGCTACACCTCCTTTGGAGATTTCTTTCACATTCACCCTATTGCAGGTCATCACCACTTATTCGAAACCATTTTTATTATTGACTCCCCTTTTTGTTTACATCATCATTCACACCCATGCACCATTTTTTCTTATACATGGGCCTTATAACCCCCTCCACATCCAAGTACACTGTATAATCCTTTTAATTTTCTCCCAAATTATCTTATGTTGGAATTTCCTTCTTATACACTTATTTATATTTCATATCATCTTATGCTCATCACACCCATTCATCGCAAATTCGCTCCATTATCTCTCACACTTCCTTTATACATTACTATATTCTCCATGCCTCGTCCACCAGATATCATCACTAGAACCATGCTTCATAACCCTCTACCATCTACCATTGGTTTATTCTCATGTCCTTGACCACCTGGACCTTCTCACACATCCACCTCATTTCTTGTTTATATCAGTCCCATATTCACATTCTTAACCCACTATCATTCTATGGATTCTATTTAGCATCATTTCTTCACTCATCATTCATATCATCCCTTCCACCGCAATTATGTATCTCATTTATTGCTTGCTTCTATACATCATGTCTCTCACTCACCTAGTCCTTATATAGATTGGGTGAATTCCATTTATGTTCACTACCACATTTTGATTCTCTTCATCGGGACTAGATTTGAAACATGACTTGATTCTCCACACTATCACAAACACAAACACTTACTTTCACATAACTAAACAACTTTCAAAATTTTTTTTTTTAAAACAAAATATTTTGAAAAAAATGCAATAAAAAATGCTCACCTAAGGATGTTCTTCCACAATTTCACCATTCATTCATATTGCATTCCACTTCTTCATTGACAACTACACATTTCATTTATAGTTCATTCACATTCTATATTTTAGTTTGTTTTACAACTTTAGGTGCACACTTTGATAATTTTTCGTCACATTTTTTTATTTAATAGTATTTACTATAGTTATTTCAACTTGGTCTCTCCTTACTTTATGAATTAAGAACAACTATCCTTTTTTAGATATGTGAAAACTTACCACTTAACACCTTTTCTTGCAGACCGTAGGGTATTCTTTGTTGACACTTTCCAATATCATCTTTGTAATCACTTCTATTCCCTCCATCAAGCCACTAGTTGTTCTAAACCCCTTGGAAAATTGAAAGAGTTTTATATCATGTGAAAAATGAAAAATAATTCAAAACAATCAAAATAAAATAAAATTCAAAATTCAAAAAAAAACTAAAAACAAGAGAAAACTTAAACACTCTCTCTCGGAGGTCTTTCCAATAGCCATCTCTATGGGCTATCAATGTATGGTGGAAGTAGAGAAATTCTACAACTAGAATAAACTCGCTATCTCATGGGTCTTCACTTCAAGTAGAAATTAACTCTCATGTGCACACATGGGATCTCACCGAGTCGTGGGGCTAGTTTTTTACCTTGTACAATTAATACATTATTCATGCTCCCATTTTAGCTCACCTTTTGGTCTCATGTCTTGTGGCATTCAGGTTCATCTAGTTCTCACCAATATTTTAAGTTTTAAATCATTTTCATTTCATATACACACATCTTGCACTCCATTGTTACAACCATGTCATTTTTATGCTTTCACTTCACTTCCACTTATAACAAACATTTTAGGAATCTACTAAATTTTTACACACTAATTCATCACTTTTAATGTCATTCACATCATCACCACTTTTTTATTTCATCGCCATTTGCATTACCACAATTGTTATAACTTTCATCATTTTCTTAATTCATCATCTCTATTCCTCACCTCACACCATACCATACCCCTCACCTCACACCCAATACTCACCTTATCTCACATTCCCCTCCCCAACTCTCCCCAATGATTCACTCTAACTTGACCTTACCCACCCCGAATACTCTCACCACAAGCTCATCTATACACTCACTCTCAATTTCACGGGAGTAGCCCTAGTGACTCACCGAACCAACCTAGCTCACCACCCACCCTTCTCACCAAGTTTCTAATGTGACTCGGCTAACTTGACTCCCCTCTAAATTGACATTGATCCCCTTCTACCCCTTCCCTTTCCCCTACCCCGCTGATTTGCACTCTAGACTCAGATTTCTCCCCACTATACTGCAAAGTCCCTCCCCTTACTCATCTTCTAATGTGGATCCCTCTTCCACTCACCCCATAAATTTTACCCCACCCAAACTAGCCCTTGTTCCCATGCCCAAGATGAGTCATCCCCGTAACTCGGCCTTTCCTCACCATCCCTCACTGTCCCTCACCGATCCCTAGGTGACTCCTACTTATGAATTTAAACCCCTCAACTTGCATACCCATCCTAGAGAGTTACTCATGTGACTCGATACACTCCCCTTGAGCTCATCTCCCATCATGATTAGCTCTCATTTATCTCTACCTCATCCCCTAACTCACTCACTATTACTCCCCCAACTCATTCATTATAGTGACCAAGCTCGCTTCACAATCCATACTCCACCGATTCACCCCCTGTTCATCACCCTCCACATTGAATCACTATGGCAACTTGGCTTTCCTACCACACTCACCTTATGTCAAACTCCCCTACCTTTTCATGTCATGCTTGTGAATCCCTTTTCGTCTTAGTTTTATCTCGTTTTGAGCTCCCCCTTCTCCTAACCCCCACCCGATTTCAATTCCACTTCAATTTTTATCTCCCCTCACTTTCTTCCCAATCCTTTCCATGAGAAAAATTCACCCTCCCATCCCTCAAACATGAGTGTGACCCACCAAATTTCCTATCATCTCGCCATCTACGGACTCACCCAATTAGCTCACCTTCCACCCAGATTCGGTCCCTAACTTACCCACCTCTCTTTTGACACACCATGTTATACTCACTTCACCCATAGTATCGTCATGATCTAGTCACTTCACCTTCTCGCATCACCAAAGTGTTGCTCACCCCGCTCACCACATCGCTTGAGCTTCTCACCCCACTCATGGAATCACCCATTTCTCTCCCCATCTCACTGAATTGCGTAGCCCACCACATCACCTAATTCACTCACCTAGCTCACCGCATAGCTCACCACCTGATCCACACCACATCACTCTTTTCCTCACATGCCTATCCCATTCATCATCAACTTGCAATCAATCAACTCAACCTCTTCAACACATGACTTATCAATTCTTACATCTCCCTTTATAATAACTCATCATATAATTTTCATTTACACATGAGTAGGGAATCCTTGGCCTCATTTTTCTCACCATACCTTCCAAAGGTTCATATTCATTCATCTTAAACTACCAATTTTCACCCCATGTTATAATGGGGCAAACCGTAGTCTCAAAAATTGTCACTTAAGGGGGAATCATAAACAACCCTTCTTATTCAAATTTATGACATATAATCATTAAAAATCAATCAAATGACCCTATAGTCTCATCCTCATGAAATAAACCTATAGATCCCTTCATAAACTATGGTGAAGTGGTCCATTGATTGCATTTTCAGGTTTTTATCTATCTAGTCAACAATCTAAGTTTATAATCGTGGAAATCACTATCATAGGGCTATACGACCCCCATCTCATCTTCAGTTTTTTCACTACATATTTCCTATTGCAACACACAACCCAAAATGGGAAAAATGTAGACACTAAAAAATGCACCTTGCGCATAAGATCTCTTATTTGAAAACAAAAAAGCATTATAAACCATAAAAAGACCAAAAATCATAACACCCCACAAAATGGGAAAACGACAACTCACCACTCATTTACTAACCCTCACCCACTCAAAATTAATTTTTTCTCATCACACATACCCATGTGTACACCCAATGCACTATGGACCCTATCATTACACCCATATGTGTCCCACTCCCTATGCACTCAAACACTATATAGTCACCCTCACCCCCTCATTATAACCCCTAACTCTTGGTACATGAAGGTTATACTTGAGTTTTCTTGCTCTATTTCTTATATATCTTAGGTTTACATGTCTTGAAGAAGTGAAATCAAATCTCAAAGGATGGACACAACTTGTTGAAACACTATTTTACCAAAATTTCAACACAGAAAAAATCAAAGCGTGATTGGCTTGTAATTTTATGAATCACAACTATGATTGTCTTACGACCTCAGTGAGGTAAATTTTCATTTTCATTTACTATTTTATCATTTTACATCAATAAAAAAAAATCCTTAATAGGGTTAGGTATCTAACTCGAGGCAGGTCTCCTAACCACCAAAAACAACTAAAATTTTCAAAGTATGCTTGTGTGTACATTTAGATTCAGATTTGGAAGAGTTGTTACCCACTTTATTCAATGAAAGAAACAAAATTTTTCTCTCTCTTCATGATGACATCGTATGCCCATTCTATTTTAGTATTTGATTTGGTATTTTCATATTAATTAATCCACCTTGTAGGTGATCCACATCTAGGAATACAATAGGTTTAGAAATAGTATTGATATTATCCATAGAAGTATCCTTAACATCAATAGTCTTTCCTTTGAATGTGGTTTTTTTTATAATCTTGACATTAAATGGATTATGAGTGCTAGAAATGTACTTTATTTTGTCCATATGTAACAACTTATCTTTTCTCTCTTTAATTTTATGACATAGATGTTCAAATGTCGAAACTTTTCAAGTATGACTTATTATTGCAAGTGAGAAACCAAGCTTTGATTAAAGAGATCTTGTGACTCATTATTGGCTAAGATATTGTTCATCTTGGTAAGCATGGTTTTGTATTTTAAGACATAATGGTTGATATAGTTGTTATATCCTTGTCTCATCTTATACATTTGTGCATACAAAACCTTTCCCCAATGTTGATAGATAATTGTTCCAATAATTGATTTTTGAAGTAGTGAAAGAGCACACATGTGTGGGAAGATCATAAAACCATTGTAATGAAAATTTATTAAGACTCTTAGGGTATATTTTGATGATAAAGGTATCGTAAGATGTGTAATTAATGAAAGCCACATAAAATTGGTGAATATGTTTATCTAAGTTGCATTGTCCATCATAAATAGGAAGCTTAGGTGAAACAAAACCAATAGGTATAAGGTAAGAAGATACTTTTAGTGTAAGCACAAGTTGTTAATAAAATGAGTATAATCCATAACATGATGAGAAGTGGATGTACCTTTTTGTATTTATGATATTTGAGCTTGTAATGTATGAATAATGGTTTCAAAATCCTATGTGTTATATGAAGAACTATGCGAACCATTATGATTTGATATACTATGTGAAATAACAATAGTGGTTGTAGGAATAGGCATAGAGACATTTAAAATATTTGGTGACCCCAAGGATTTAGGATTGCAGATGTAGGAATGATATTTATAATCTGTGTTATATAATGAGTCATGCTTAATTTTATCTCTTGCAACATATAGGATAATATCCATATTAGTGAGATTCTCTTGTAAAAATGAGTAAAATGTTGTGATTCGTCCTCAAGAAGATCATAAGAGTGATTTTCATGTAGTGGGTATTGGATCCCTCACCTTGGACATGATCAACATTAATAGTGAAAAAAATATTGGTAAGTATATCATTATTAGAATAAGACCCAAAGGTAGGTACCATTGTTTCCGATGTATACCAACATAAGGATAACAGATATCACATGGTAGTAGGAGATTGAGATCTTATAGGATGAAGGAATTTTTTTATAAGATTTGGGATTAATCATGATGATAAATAGAAATCTAAATATAGCACAAAAATTAAAGATGAAGAACATAAATAATCCTTAGGGTTACTAGGGATTAAAATAATGTGCAAGATACAATGTCGTGGTCACCAAAATAAATCTACCCCTTTTAGGTTAAGAAATCTAAAATTTTATTGATTAAATACACTAAGGATGTAAATAGTATATACAAGGGGTTTATGATTAATTAAATTCTAATATTAGTCATATAATATATTGACAACACATTCAATGCCTACACAATATGCTATAAAATCAAAAACACAAGGGAATGAGTGCACTTAGTTTATACGAGATGATTCTAGTAAATTTTGGGTGTGAAGATTATTATAACTACAGGATATAAACCTTATAATTCCTTAATCATGGAAATGGATTGGAAAATTCCCAGGGTAGGACTGCATAACTATACCAAGACCATTTGTGTGTTCTTGACCCTATTGTACAATCTTATACTTGCTTGTTGTCTTTGTAACTTTCTTTCGGGAGTGTCACCTACCTAGAACTATTTTTCACTATCAAACCCTAACTTTTATTATATTTCAAATCCTTATAAACATTTTGAATAATATCTCAAACCCTAGCCATGATTGGGAGACCCTCAGTAAAAAAATTTAGCTAGGTGTTGGGGACCCCCATATACCACCAATTTTAGCACTATTGTGAAGAGGAATCAACACACATTTTCTCCACCTAGCATGTGATATTTGAATGGATAAAACTATGGTTTGGAAACTTGAACTCTTTTAAAATTTAATTGAGTTTGAATCTAGCTAAAATACTTGGAGAAGGGATGTTTGAGTGCTTGAAAATGAGATAAAATGACTTCTTGACCTGGTATGATGCTTCAAACATATAATGTTTTGGCCTTAATGAGTGTGCATCAATTTTTTTGAGATTTAGGGATCCTTGGGTGCCTTTTACAAGGGTAGGAAGTAAGAGTAAAAATAAAATTCCATATGATTTATAGGTGTGTAAATAAAAGAGTTTATATTTGTTTATATAGAGTTATGAAGGTAAATTATCAATGAAAGGACAACCTAGAGGGAGTAAAGAACCCATCGAGGAATGTGAAACTAAAAGAAAATATGGAGGATATGTTGGTCCAAAACCATAAAAAGAGGTCAAGACTGGATAGTAACTCCTGACCAAACCATATTATTGTTCTCAAGGATGAGAAACATGAAAATAGAGTTTTCATCTTGTCAATTGGACTTTGTATATGGATTTTATGTATTGGACTCGAAAAATTTCGACATATAAGTGTGTATGATAAAGCAAGCTATACATGAGACCTCAGGATGTAATAATTAGTGATAAAAAGAATGTTTTTTATCTTTACAAGAGTGTATTGTTAAAACCAATAGTGTCAAAGAGTAAATTACAAAATTTGAGTGTTTAAACCAAGCTATCAAAATGTTCCTTCTTCAATAAGAGAGTGAACTTTCTAGGTTATATTATATTAGTAGATGGAATTTTTATTAATCTAGAAAAGACAAAGGCTATCATGGAATGGCCTACACCTAGGAATATACATGAATTTTATAGTTTTATAGGACTTGTAGGGTACTACTGGGAAGTTTGTAAAGGGATGTTAAAATATTAGCACTCATATTGCCTCATTACAAAAAAAGGGAAAAGGTTGGTATTGACAAAAAGTTGTGAAAATTGTATCCAAATTCTTTTTAAGGAAAATTTAACATCTTCACCAATTTTGAAAGTTATAGATCCCGATGGAGAATTCCCCATTTTCACATATGCCTCGAGTGAATATTTTAGAGGTGTTTTGATTCAGTAAAATCAGGTGGTGGCTTGTGATTTAGAAAATATAAAGCAAGGGGAGTTGAATTTTTCTCCATACGATCTTGAGCACGTATCCATATTACATGATTTACAAATTGAATGTATTACCTATTGGGAAATCATTTTGTGCTAGAAATAGATAATTCAGATTGAAATATATGTTAACTTAACCTAAATTAAACACACAACAATGGCATTAGTTGGAATTTTTGAGTTAGTATGATTTTGATATAATTTATATTAAGGTAAATGAAAATCAAGTTGCATATGATCTTAGTAGGAGACAATATATATCATCCATGGCCTCAGCAAGGACTACTTTTAGACAACAAGTTGTGAGTAAAATATCTTCATATAATTTTTATGGGACATTATCTTCATATCTATTATGCTATATATTATGTCCTATAAAAATTTGTAAGTAACGTGATAATATATTATGTTAGACACATGTCGGCTATCCTCCCTTGTTGTATCTTCAATGTCCAATTTCTTCAATTTGATCATATACTCGGTGATGACCCTTTTTCTTAACTTCTTAGTGTGTGTCCGTAGGACTCCTTTAGGTTAAAATATGATACATCCCTCTTCTTCAAGTTATGGTTATACTAAGCGATAATACGCCTTCTACCCAATGATCTTCTTCATGCAAGAAACATAGAAAACTAGATGTATTTTACTTGAGTGAGGAAGCTACAACTTATAAACCACATTGATAAAAAAATTCAACAGTTGATAAGGCACATGATATTTGGGTTAAATATTGTTATATTTTTATATTATTTCAAATATTGTTTCTTATATGAATACATTCACACAAAAATCAAGTCTCCAACTTAAAATCTTTGTTCACTACGATGTTGATCATCTTGTTACTTCATGCAGCTTTATTATGTCATGACAAAGTTCTCTTTTAGGATAGAGAGAACCTCTTATTGGTGTTTCATGTGATATTAGACCACTCTTACTTTACGTTAGACCCTTAAATTATAATAGAGGGATGGTTAGTGATAAATTTATAACTCTAAAATTTGGGAAATTTTGAGTGAAGTGTAAAATGAAGTGTTATACCACCATTATACAAGTGGTAGCCACTTAGCCCATCTCTCATGATTATCTGAAGTAAATTATAATAGATATGCCTCAAAAAAAAAATTACTACCTCATTCTATCCATCAATTTGGGGATGATATGATGAACTATGAGCCAATTGAATACCCAAACATGAGAATAAATCAATCCAAAAATTTCTAGTAAATATAGGATCATGATCACTAATTATAATCTTGGGTGTTTTAAGTAGCTTTTGAACTATATCCATAAACAATATGGAAATTTTAGTTGTTATAAATGGATGTGGAAAAGCAAAAAAATGAGCATACTTGGTGAGTATATCCACAATCACCATAATTACACTTTTCCCTTTAGATTTTGGCAATCCTATGATGAAATCCATAGAAACCTCTTCCCACTACTCACTAGGAATAGATAGAGGTTGTATAAGTCCTGAAGACTTAAAATTTTCACCCTTGTTACATCGACATGCTAAGCATTTGGCCACAAATTTCTAAAATTATACTTTTAACCATTCTTAAAAGAAATATTGCTTAACTTTGTGATAATTTTTAGGAATCAGAATTGCAGCCCATTAAAGAATCATGGAGCTTTGAGAGAACCTGATTTTAAAGGTAGAGTTTTTACATAAGTACAACTGGTCCTTATAGCAGAATGTATTGCCTTTCCACACACATTTTTCTAAAGTTCTTAGATCCTATTGGATATTTTGAATGGGAGTTTTGGTTTATGTTTTAGCATTAGTATCTTTCCTTACCTACCAAATCTACCTTTAATATGGCCATGACATTTAATAATGCCTCTATAGACTCATTTCTCTTAGATAGTGCATTGGATACCACATTTTCTTTTCCTTTTTTTGTTAAATTTTCTCAAATTCATATCCCAACATATTTGTGACCCATTTTTGTTTTTATTTAGATGAGATTATTTTTTCTAAGAATTATTTCGATCTATCATTATATGTATTTAGCTTTAAGTGATGAACCATGAGTACATTCTCTATTGATTGTGTAGACAAAATATATGCACTAGGGTACACTTCTAGGTCCTAGAGCATACTAATATATAGATGATTCCTAAGAAAGAAAGCTAATAATTGATAATTTTTTCAAGCCTTTTTCTTTGTTTTCTATATCTTTATCAACCTTACACACCCTATAACCCCTGTTGGTATTTGACTGATTTATATATTATGGCCTCAGACACTAGCACCCAAGCGTTCATCTCCCTCTTGGGAAGCTGTTGATCCTTTCCCCCTTTCTCACTCTTTTGGTTCCCTTTTACTTCTTGGACATATTTTATACTTTTGGGTCATCCTTTTAGTTTTCAATTACAAAATTCAAACAAGGGAATCATATATATATATATACATATTTATAGCTCTCAACTAAGGGGCCAATCACTAAGCATTATATATTATCACCTAATCGTGTATCCAAAGGAACGAGATCATCACAAAGCATCCATATATCACATTTACTCAATGGAAAAGGGATACATTATTCTACATACACAACATAGGATGGGAAGTCTAATATATTCCATTTCACACATTTTATACATTTGCTACATTCTACATCTATCTTGTTATCATTGTGTAACTTACACAAGGGCATCCTAATGCATCATTACATGCACTTACACACATAACTATATGGATTCTAAAATGTAGTGTAGCGCTTGGTACTAAGTGCACTCTTCAAGTAATCTGTTGAGGTCAGTTTGATTCAATATATTAGATATTTATTTTTAGGATTTGATGTGGTTTTTTGGTATGTGTATCTAAATTTTTTTTTTTACAAGTCACGGGTACAATTGGCAACATTGAAGTGAGATAATAGAGATAAACAGAGACTACCATTGATTCTCATCCTACACAAAAAAATAAGAGCTTGAGCATCTATGTGGACGTTGGTACTTAGATCCAGTCATTAGTGCTTGGGCACACTGTCCTCCTCTAGGTGCTCTTATCTAGCATATTTTTGAGTTTGTAACCTCCAATGAGACTCGATGACACTCTTCTCATTCTATTTCTGTAGCTCCTCATTCTAGAACATTTCTAGATCACTCAAAAATTAGATAAGTCACCATATTTCCCTCTCTTGCTTAGGGTTTCATATTATTGCATTCTTGTTTCTTTTCCATTTACTGTATTTTATCACTTGTATATCATACACTACAATAGTTACTCTAAAATTAAATTTAATTCAATTTGTATTAAATCATTTGTTGAACCCCACTTGTGATTAAACATTTGGATCCTTATTTTTCCTATTTTATTGGATCTTATTTCATGGATCCTCAAATATCCTTGGATCAATTAATTAAAACACACCTACCTTGCAAAGATGATCTCCAAAACAACCTAAAAACTATGTATCTCCCTTGCAATATGCCACCTGCATAAGTAAGTTCCATCTTTGATCATATCTCTGATGACCCTATTGGACCTGATACCACAACCAATCAATCCATTTATAATTCAAATCAATATTTACATTGTTTATTTGAAGATAATATTCAAGCTATGTAAACCAAAAATACATCTCTCACATTTGAAATACACCATCTTAAGGATGATTTTCATGCCCATGTTATTTCTTCTTCTACACCTCATCCTAATCCTATGTCTACCACATGTTCTCATATAAGTGAACCCAAAATCTTACCACTACCACCACCTCTCAAGTTTGATCTAAATTCTAAACAACATGATATTCTTCATGAGTTCCTCAATCACCAGTTGATCAACTTGTTAACTACTCATTATTACCATCCTTATCATCTTTCCAAATACATAGGTCTCCCATTTTTCAATTATCATATACTTAATGGAAATCATGAAAATGATTTTTATGATTTAAAATGAATAATTAAGCACCTTGAGCATCATGTTTTTATTTCATTTACTACAAAATTTCTGCTACATGATCATCTCCAATTGCTAAATCCCACTGGGCTCCCAAATCTAATCCTTCCATGTCTAATGAGCATCATGCCATAATCACTATTGTTCCTTATAATGTCAGTAAAGAGCTATCTATCCAACTGAATTTCATAAAACCTTTAAAAATTCTTTCTCCATCACCACCTCCTATCAAGTCCTTTACAACATTACCCATTCCAACTAAGCAACCACCTTTAAAAAAATTACCCCATCACATCCTACTATCACATCCTCTATAATGTTACCAATTCCAAATAATCAAGAACCAACCAAGAAATACCAAACAATTCACCCTATGATAAATAACCTCTTTAAACTTGCTCATGTCAACCCAAAATCTAAACCTAGTCATACTCTTGATTCTACCTCTCATTTTGATGACAATATAATTTCTTATAATACATTTCAAACTCAGTCACCATCGTAATATATCTCTGGCATCATCACATCTCCATCACTCACACACTTAGGAGGTCATCACACTTTCTCCCCCCCTTACATCACTATCGGTTACCTATAGTACTACACTTCACGCTTCACGCTTCTTATCTAATCTCTTTAAGAACCCCTACACTCTTTGTTACACACATTATACCATCATTACTTGATGACACACTCTGTTGCTACGATTCACACTTTACTATTGATGGCACACTTCATCTATGAACCTCTCATCATCTACACTTCACACTTTGTGTCTCACGATACATATTTTAATCATCTACTCTCACACAAAGTACACTCATTTTCCCGATGATGTACTCTAGTGCTATGGTTCACATTTGACTTTTGAGGATCCCATTCTTAAATGAACCTCACATTATCTATGCTTCACAATACATATTTTTAGCATCCACTTTCACATAACACATCCATTTCCTAATGACGCACTCTTGTTCTATTGTTCATTCTCTACTATTAAGGGGAATTTACAAATAAACCTCGTCTCATACACATCTACTAGGGATAAACATTTCTCCTATCATGTTCACACCTTGCATACTACACTATCACACTCACAAAATTTTTGCATATGTTGGTTGCATTTACTCTTATCATCTTATTCTAATTATATGTTGTAATTTTCTTACTATGTTATATGAATTCTTGGTATGTCATTATCTTTTTCTATATGCAAATGTGCATTCACTTGATATCTTAAGGTGAATGTATAACTTTCATAGATTCATACATGATGCATGATGTTCAACACATCTCTTTAGAGTCCTACAAAGGCTCTTAGGGACATCTACCTTTGCTACTCTCACACTCCACATATTACAGGTTCTATTGTTACATTATTCATTACTTATTTATTTTACTACTTACATTTTAGAATGATTTTAAATTCAAACGGTGGGATGGAGTGAGAAGATTTTGAATTTGAGAATGAGTGGGAAACTATTATAGACCAGGATGTAGAGGATCCGAATGTGAATATTCGATGGGAGAAAATATGTGAACTTTACAATGGAAAGGGATAAGGTGGATTCATCAAGGGGGCCATAATCATGTGGGCGAAGACGGTATTTGGAAAGAAACCAAAACCAAGGAAAATTTAGTGGAAAATATTTGTTAATTCACAAATATTCTGGTTTTTAAAATTTGAAATTGGTGAATTTTTAGGGTAGGAATTAGGACCAATTCGCAAAAAAATTCTAGGTACAAGTTAATTTTAGGGATCAATTCACCATTCCCATGAAATATAAATTCATAAAAATTCTTGAATACATTCATTTGGTAGCATTTTTATGCTACCGGCCAACAACATATAATATGATTTCAGTCGGTTGTTTTTTATATCTTTATCGATCGATGAGCATAGTTTATACTACTAGTGACATCATATAGTATATTTTTGGTTGGTAGCATAAAAAATGCTATTGGCCGATGCATAGTTTATGCTACGAGCCAACAACATAGTTTATGATATTAGCTATTAGCATAAACTATGTTACCGATTGGTAGCATATAACAAAGATACCGTATGGTAACATTTAATAGTGATGTCCTAATGTCTTCATATTCGCCATTTTCATGAAAGAAAATTTTCATGATTCGCTAACTAATTTCTATGAATTTTTTTGGGGAAGGCTTAAAATTTTCCCTGACCAAAATAGGTACCTTCCTTTAACATTTAACCTATTTTCAATATGAATGGTTTCACCCTAGACATTCGGGTCGAATAGTAGAGTGTATTTTTTCTTCAATGATAAACATTATCCTGGCTAAAATTTTGTGAATTCGTTCTAATATAGATGAGTTTTGGAAATGGGAATACTAGAAATGGATTCCTAAAGGATCTATGGATATAGTGTCCTATGCAAATTCTTTTTTCATGGTCACCTTTTTTTCGGAAGAATACTTCATTAACATCCTTTCTAGTGTCCCACTGATTCATGGGTCGGAGTAGTGGTGTTGGTTCAAAAGTTGCAACCAGGTTTTAATCCCCTTGATTCCACTATCAAGGAATACCCAATCTAAGATAGACTCCTGGGTTTTACTTTCGAACATTGGGACTTGGATATATTCCAAGGTATAGAAAAATATATCCACTCTCTAGTCATTATTAACAAATTCCTCGGTGCTAAATCATGACTGCTTTTTGCACATCTCTTTGTCAATATGGTGACGAGATATTATCTCCCCAGATCATAGATTTTAAATACAATTGGTGCATTCATGTCTAGAAAATTGATTATTATTTTTCACCTTTCATGTGTTTTTCTTGTTGTAGAGTGGGTCATAATACCAAAATGTGTCCAAAATCTAAAGAATAGGTTAGCCTTAAGGCCTAGCTTAAAATAACAAAGGGAACTCTAGAGAAGAGGCCAAAGGTAAAGGAATCATGAATCAAGATGCAAGTGGACCCTCTAAGATAGTTCCCACATGGATGCAAATTAAAAACCTCATTTTGCTAAGGATAAAATTTTAGAACAGATAATGTCATTAATGGAGGAAGTTTGAGTATGTGATCTGTCAAGAAAAGTTCATCGAAAATTTAGTTGATCCAAAACTAGAATTGGAGGAGATAGTGGAAGGTGCTTCATTACAAGAATATAGTGTCATTAGATTCATTTTGCACAACACCATGCATGATAGTTTCTTTACATAAAGACGTGAGGCGAAATCTTGGAAACTAGTAACAAGTTTACCTTGTTGGATATCCACCTTGAGGATATTCCCATAGTTGAAGAGGACTTATAGAAAATCCTAGAGACCAATGATGACAGCTTGGAATCCTCACACCCTATTGTGTCTTCTTCTCAAACTAGTGATAACCTATCCAAGGAAAATGAACCTACTAATTCATCCTTAAGTACAAAATAAGGGGGAATGAAGTTCCCAAAGGGTCGGGCTCCCCTGTTCCAATCTCATTGGAAGAAAATAAAGACAAAAACTTTCCCCAAAGAGGAAAGCAACACCAAGAACTAGAGGAGCTTAAAACAAGGAAGATGTGGGAGCCAATAAAGCCTAGCAGGAGACCATCAGAAAAACAAATATGGGAAAGAGCCTCCAGGAAGGAAATAATGAAAGGAAGACAAAGGCCTTTAGCGGTAGGCCAAAGAATTGTTCTTGATAAATTATTGTTATGTCTTCAAATATACTAGGTTTAAATAATCCTAATAAACATATGAATTTTTCAGATGTTAGGAATACCAAGAAACCTAATATAATGATGCTACAGAAACAAATATTAATCAAGCTAGGATGGAAGATTTTTGTAAACAGATTTTGGAAAGAAGCAAGCTTCCGCTATCAAGATTGATTAGAGCTTTAGGTGGACTGATTTCCATGTTATTTCCATGTGGAATAATAATGTTCATGAGGGATACCATATTTTTATAGTTAACATCATATAGCCCTTTTCTTCACCATCATAAATTCCAATAAATAGTTTATCCTTCCAAACGTCTATGCTCCAAATTATTCTACAAGTAGATAGTTGCTTTGGGTGGAAATGACAGGATTCAAAAATGTTTAACAATCCAAGTTGGATTATACTTGGTGATTTCAATACTCCCTTGATTCCCTCAAAAATAAATATAGTGTTAACTTATATACGGAGAGCATGGAGTACTTATCTAACTTCATCATTTGGAATGGTCTATTGGAACTTGAGCTTAGTGGTTCTAAATATACATGGACCAATAGACGTAGTGGAGATGATTTGACTCAAATAAGATTGGATAGTTTCCTAGTAAGTAATCAATATATTCGGGAAAAATGGTACTCTCTTTCCTCTATGGCTCATATAGGGTCTGATCATAACCCAATCATTCTCAACTATGGTGATTTGGGGCAAACTAAAGGTAGACCCTTTAGGTTTGAAAATGTGTGGAATATCCATCCGGATATGGAAAAAATGATAGAGGAATGGTGGAATATTGAAAAGAAAGGAAACAACATGTTCCAAGTGACAACAAAATTAAAGAATATCAAATCAAAGATTAAAAATGGAACAAAGATACTTTTGGCAATATATTCTTACAAAAAGTAAAATCTCAAGGAACTCCATGAATTGGAAGATATGATGGAAGAAGGAGGATGGAGTAGTGAAGAAAAAGACAAGGAAAAATATATTTTAGTAGAATTTCATACTATCCTATACAAGGAAGAGATTTACTAGAAGAAAAAGTCCAAAATAAATTGGCTTAAAGAGGGTGACCGTAATACAAAATTCTTCCACATTTCAGCTACTATTAAAGAAAAAAAAGGGGAGGATTCAAGAAATAAGAAAATAAGATGGTGTTATGCTATTAAGGAAAAGGATATTTTCAAAACCATCATTTCCTTCTTAAAAAAAAAAATCTATAGGTCAACCTCCATTTGGGAATTCTATCTCTAAAACTCTTTATATTTTATATTCTGCCATAGACCAAATGGAAAACATGGAGTTGATTATGATTCCTTTGGAGGAATAAATCAAAGTTATTTTATATGAAATAGAAGGAGATAAAACCCCAGGACTAGATGGATCCCTATATTTTTCTTCTATATGTATTAGAATATTGTAAAAAAAGAGGTGGTTGTAGTTGTTCAATATTTCTTTTGATATGGAAGTCTACTCAAGCAAGTCAACCATAACTTAATATCCCTCATATGAAGAAACTAGGAGCCAAAGAGTTGGGGATTTCAAACCAATAAGTATTTGTAACACTATGTACAAAATTATTTCAAAAATTATGGATTTTAGGATGAGGGAGGTTCTATGAAATTTTATATCCCCAAATCAAGGTGCATTTGTGCTAGGAAGACAGATTCTTGACAACATCATTTCCATCCATGAAACACTACATTTAGTGGAGTAATCTAATAAAGAGGATATTATTTTTAAACTTGATATGTAGAAATCATATGACTTTATATCTTGGAATTTCATGATTTCACTCTTGCATTGACTAGGTTTTTATCTACACTTTATCAAAATGAGCGAATCTTGCACCTCCTCCCCCAACTTCTCAGTCATTATTAATGGTAAACCTGAAGGTTTCTTCAACTTGGGAAGGGTTCTTAGGAAAGGGTACCCTCTATTTAGTTTTCTTTACATTATTGTGGCAGAGGCATTGAGTAGGCTATGTTTAAAATCTCAAAATGAAGGGAGATTGAAAGGATTAAAGGTGGCTAAAGGGGTGGATAACCAGAGCCTTCAATAATTTGTGTATGATATGGTGCTTCTTTGGAAAGCATCTATTCAAGAGGCTCTCTCTTTCAAAAATATCACTAGATAGTATGAAGAAGTCTCAAGCCAACAAGTAAACTTTTGAAAGAGATTTTGTTTCTTCATTAATGTTAAGGATGATCAACAAATCAGGTTAGCCAACATCTTGGGGTGTAATATTAAATCTCTTCTAGAAAACTACCTTTGTATGCCACTTTTTGGGAGAAAATGGAAGAAGGGGGATGGAATAAATTGATTGAGAGGTTCCATAAAAAAATTAACATCCTAAAAAGGTTCCTTCTTTGTCATGGAGGCTAGAAACTATCAACTCCTTCAAAGTTCCTTGTAGGGAGTAGTTGCCTACATAATTTCTATTTTCATCATTCCAATGGAAGTTGGAAAAGACAGTTAGATTATTCAAAAAATATTCTTATGGTCGGGCTCAAAATAAAATACATTAATACAATTGATAGCTTGGGATAAGGTCACTAAACCTAAGGATAGAGGAGGTCTTAGATTGAAGAACCTACAATTCATGAACCAAGACTTAATTGAAAAATTTGGATGGAGAATGCACAAATAAAAAGGCACTTGGACTAAGATATTGAAGTTAAAATATTTGTGAAATGTAACCTCATTCAAGTTATAAATTTGTTGGTTAAAGGGATTGATGAAACCTCGGGGACAACACAAATATTAAATTTTAGGATGATCCTTGGATCAAGGACAAGGCCCTCAAAATGGAAGAGCCATGGAGTCACTTAAGACATCACTTCATCCTAGAACATAATCCCATTTTGATGCTATCCTTCCACCCCCAAACTTTTACCCTCAACCCCCTTTTGATGCTAAATAAGGTTCTTAATAAATGTCATATACCTCACATAAGGGTTCAAGATGAATTTATATGGTGGGACACAGATCGTAGGAATTATGAGGTAAAATTTGGTTACCTTCTAAACTTTGAGAAAATTGAATCAAATAGCTCATTGGAAGATGATCTGGAATAAAACCATTATCCCTAAAATTAATTTCTTCTTCTAGGAAGTGGTTCAAAAAAAAATCCTAACAGTGGATAAACTCATAAAGAAAGGTATGATTATTATAAATAGATGCATCTTGTGCAAACAACATGATGAAATTGTTATTTGTATCTTTTTGGAATCTAACTTTGCTTTCCAAGGATTCTTTTTTGTCCTTGATCTTTTTATAATTCAAATGGTCCTTCCTAGAGATGTTTCTCTAATTTTGAAACAATGGTGTTTCAATTTTCAACATGACTTCACTAAAGAGGTATGGAAATGTGCTCTACCTCATATTCTCTAGGGTATTTGGTTAGAGAGAAACAACTACATTTTTTGTAATCAATCATCCAATATAAAAAAGGTTGTTGGGAGAATAGGACAAACTCTAAAGGATAATTCACATATCATTAAAACTAAATCCTATAATTTTCCCCTGTCTTGGAAAGGTCCATTCTGCAGGGCTTGAATCTCAGTCCCACAAGTAAGGATAAAACCAAAAATGTGATTATTAATAAAAATTGTACTAAGTGGGAATGTCCACCTGAAGGTAGCTTCAAACTAAACTTTGATGGTTATGTTAAACTGGTGGAGGGGGTTTTCGGGGAGGATTCCTTATATGTGATCAATCGGGGGTTTATATAAGAGCTTATACATGGCCTTTGGGAAATCACTCAAATAATTATGTTGAGTCAATGGCTATGCTTTGGGGTATACAACAATGTATATCAATGAACATAAAATCCCTTGTCATAGAAGGTGACTCACTTTGTATTGTCAAATCCCTTAAGAAACTAGGAAACATTGGTTGGAGATTAAACAACATCATTATGGAGGATAAGATTTTGTTAACATCATTTGAGAGAGTGGAGATTCATCATATTTATAGGTCAGGAAATAAACCCACAGATGGCTTAGCCAATTATGGAAACAATATGTTAGAAAATATGATGTGGTTAGGTGATCTCATACCATGGCCAAACATTTTAAATTTGATTAATAATGAAAAGACCTTGTAGGATTAGAAATGATGGTACCGAGTATCAAGTGTTTTATACCGTGAGAAGTTATTTTATCACTTAGGAAAGGAAATGAATTATTCATTCCTATGCTTAGTTTCTTGATTTGAGTTTATGGTTCTAGTTCAGTTGATTCAAATAATTTTCATGGTGTTCAATTTAGGATGGGTGAAGATAGAGTTAGGACAGAACTGAATACCTTCCTTCATCTCAAGAACGGTGCCACCCTTTGGATACTTCGTAAAGAGGGGGTTTTCAAACTATATCTAGCATCTCAAAGGTAATGAACCTCAAATTTCAATTGATTTTGGAAATTCTGGGTGGAAGGGATTTTTAATTTGAGGGGGTTGAGATTTTTATCATGGAGGAAACCATAGTTGAAGCCATTGGATTATCCCTAGAGGGACTCAAACTCTTCAAGGATAAAACTAGGCGCAAACATGAAATCAACACTTTTTTTGGCCCTAGTGAGAGAATTTTGATGTATGATGATGACATTGCTAGAAGTTGTCTCCCAAAGCATTGGGATGATGCCTGTAGGGTGGTAATGAAATATCTTACCTTAGAAGGAAAGTTCAGGAAAATATTCTCATATCACCTCTCAATTCTCAACTATCTGAGAAGAAATAAATCCATGAGCCTTCCCTATTTCCTTTTGAGATCCCTAACTGCTTCTATCTCTGATTTCAAAAATTATAAAGCATATTTGCCCCTACATCAAGGTCTAATTTTATTACTATTTAAAAATGGAAAACCCTTAATCCCCACTCAACCTCGGCCCTCGGTGGCCCGAATCCAAAAATGAAAACCTAGTTATGGCCATGAAAAGTTTCAAAAATATGGGGGAAGGATAACATAGAAGACATAATGGATGTTCTTTACAATTTGAAATAGAGTGTCAAGGATGAGGATGAATGCTCTGTCGCAAATATAGAGACCGAACCTTTTTGGAATGGGAGGATAGAATGTTGAGAGTGGAAGCCATGGAAGATACCATCCTTATTATTAACAAAAACCTCCTCCACGAAGTCAATGAGTGTCATCACAAAATTGGAATTCATAATAAAATGATTAGTGGATTGAATGTTGAAATTTTAATGCAAGGAAAAAGGATTTTAACCCTACAAGAGGAAGTTTCCAAAGTTGAGGGGGTAAGGAGAATATGAGGCTTGTGTTGAGAAACTCAGAGGATGAATAATCCATGGACACTTAGGTCAAAGACAACATAGAGAAGACCCAAAAAGGGTGATCATTAAAGTTACATGCTCAAAGGAAAGTGGCATGAGTTCCAAGACCAAGAGTAGAGTTCCTCCCAGAAAATCAAAAAGAAGGTGAACCTTTTGCTACCCTTTTAACAAAGTATTTGATGTTGGTCTATACTACTATCATATTTTTGTCTTATGTTTTTGTATTACTGTAAAAATATACATGTTATATGAGTATGTAGGCCCTTATTTTGTCTAGATTCATTCTTGGGTTTCCTTCTATCAATCATGTTTGACTTGGATCCCTTTTTCTCTTTTGGTGGGATTTTTTGTGCCCAACTTCTCTTTTGTAAAGGTTTTTTGTCCCTTCAAAACCAATTAGTTTTACATTATCTAAAAAAATTACTTGTTGCTGATATATACACGCTTTTACATACTATTTATCTTTCTAACTTACTAACAAGTGCTTCGCTTATTATTTCCTACTATTTACGATTGTTTACGGGTTATGCATTATGTCTTGTGTGACCTTTTTATACTTTTTTCCACTTCGTCCCTAATTGTCTTGTGACATTGCAAGAGATATCCCATGTTTGAAACCCACTTTTCGTGGTCCATATTATTTTTTTACTTTATTTTTACACTATCTTACATTGCATGCTAGTTCATTTTCACTCACACTTGTTACTAGCCTATATTATTTGGTTATGCCTTATGCTTGTGTGACCTTTGTATGATTTTGTTCACTTTGTCCCTAATTGTATTGTGACATTGCAAGTGATATCCCATGTTTGAAACCCACTTTTCATAGTCCATATTATTTTACATTGCATGCTAGTTCATTTTCATTAACACTTGTGACTAGCCTATCTTATTTTCATGTGCCTTAGTTTCTACCATTTACATCCCCTACCCCATATCAAGTATGCACTTCAAATTGATATCATGTCCTCTCCTTTGGAACGTATTATGCCACAATCGTCACATGAACCCCAAATGAGAGGGGCATTTATTGGGTGAAAAAATCACCTCTATAGTAGCTCGAGCTACGGATAGCATAACATAGAATAGAATCAGCACAAGCATATAGTTACAGATTGGCCTAGAAATAGACTTGGGTTTAAAACATAGAGCAGACACTAGTGCCCATATATGGACAGTAGTGGTGGTTACTTGTGTCCCCCTTGGCCATAATTTTCTTGGGGATAAATACATTCCATTTCTCAATTTAGAACAATTTATAGCAATTTTCATATCAACTCTCCATTAGCAGGAACTTTCCTCTAGTTACATAAATTAGTCTCTCAGTCACAATTAGAACAAATTGAAACAAATCGAAACAATTGAAATAAATCAAGGACATACCATATGTAGTGGTGTATATTCAGGAAGCATCATGGAAGGAGAGAAAATATATACTTCTCTCCCCAACATTGTTCTCTTAGTGTGAGATCACCCAAAAAAACACTCTTGGTGTGAGATCGCTAAAAACCTTGCTCTCAGTGTGAGATCACCTAAAAAACTCATCATCAATATTCAAATCCAAAAACTCCAAGTAAACAAGACAATTTTCTATCGCATACTCTCTTACATATCAGGTACATAGTTTCCTTTTACAGACTTTTACACTCTTTACTTATTTATACATGCATTACTCTGATTTTTCATATATGGAACTTTGACTACTTTCTCACTCTTGTTTTGTAGGTTTATCTTTAATACATAACAAGAATTCTCTCACATCAGAAAACACATGTTACTACGCATAAAATTCACCCTTAGGGTCTACTTCTCTCTCCTAGTCTCCATGCTTCACATTGTGATCACCGAACACGCTTCACTTGTCCACTCAGACGCTATCGATACACTCTTCTCTACATGATCATAAGGTACACATTTTCTATATAATTTTTACTATCGATTATTAACTCAACAGCATACAATGGGGAAAATGTAGAAACAAAATCTATTCACTTGGATATATTTCTAGGTCCTAGAGCATACTAATATATACATGATTCTTAAGAAAGAAAACTAATAATTGACAATGTATTTCAGGCCTTTTTCTTTGTTTGTTATAATTTTGTTGACCTTACACACCCTATAGCCTTGCCATTATTTTACTGATTTATCTTTTATGACCTCAAACACTAGTACCCATGCGCTCCTAACCCTCCTAGGCACTCATGACCTTTTCGCCCTTTTCTCACTCTTTTGGGTCTCTTTAATTTCTTGGTTATATTTCATACTTTTGGGTTGGCCTTTCAATTTTCAATTACAAAACTCAAACAAGGAAATCATATATATACATAGTTATAACTCTCAACTAAGGGGCCAAGAACTAAGCATTATCTATTATCACCTAATCTTACATCCAAAGGCATAAGACCATCACAAAGGATCCTCCTAGCACATTCACTTAAGGGAAAAGGGTTGCATTTTTCTACATACACAACTTAAGAGGGGAAGTATACTCTATTCCATCTCACACATTCTATACATTTTCTACATTTTATACATATCCCACTATCATTGTGTAACTTGCACAAGGGAATCATAAGGTATTTACACAAACATACACATAGAACTACATGGAGTATAAAATGTAGTATAGTGCTCGGTACTAATTTCACTCTTTGGGTGACCTACGAGGTCACCCAACTCCACATACTACATTTTTTTATAAATATTTGATGTTGTTTGTGGGTATGTGTAGCTAGATTTTTTTGTAGGTCATAGGTTGTTGGGAATATGGAATGTGGAAATGGAATCAATTCCCCAAAATCTACAGTAGTGGAAGTGTAAACAAGATAAATCCAAATCAAAACAATGTACACACACATAACACAACATGTACCATGGTTCACCCAATATGGGATATGTCCACCAAAGATAGAGATCTCATATATATAATAATGAACAAGAGTACAAACCAACTCTTCCCACAAGAGTACAATGCATCTCTCCAAGAGTATCTCCTCCTCCAGATCTCTAAACAGATCTCCATGAGTGCACTATAAGTGTGCCTCCAAAATACCATCAGATATCACATAACCAAGAACTATTACATCTTTGAACTACAACCAAGATCTCTTTGGATCTGCAAAAAAAACCTCTCACATGGGTCTACCATATGTGTAACTATAACTATGCACCAAGAAGTAATTATGTCTCTCCATCACTGTATGAACCTATTTAAAAATCAAGACAACCTCCTCTACAATATCTAGATCTACATGGATCATCGATACAACATGATCTCACAAATCTATGAATACAAGATCTCACAACCTATTGATATAGAAATATAATACTATATCTACATGGATCAAAAATACATCATGATCTCATGGATATACAATACAAGATCTCACCAACTTGTGGATCTAAGAAGAAACTTTGTATGCTTTTCATATTATGCAATTCAAGTATAATGAGACAATAAATATACAAAGGAAATACAATAGAATATGTTACCCTCTTCTCACCATTAAGATGTACTTGCAATATTTGTACATGTTATTTCCTTCTGTCAAGATTCTCTCCATTAAAGATTTGTCTTCATGTAACCCGTATTGTATTTCTCTTCTTCTTCATCCTCTCAATCTAGGAGAATCAAGGATATAACTCAATCCTTATCTTAATTCACGTTATAACCCTATATTTCATGTTTATATAGTCATATAAAAATAAGGGCACCATAGTTATACATTAAAATCATTAGATAAATAAAAAATTTAGATCTAATTATCATGAATTAAATATAAACTTTCACACATAGATAACCAATGTCAATTCCTTGACCGATGGCAATTCCTTTGTTGACTGATGGCGGTTCATGTACTGACCAATGGAAGTTCATCTTCGACTAATGGTGGTTATCCAACCAACTCCATTTATTGTGTAAACCAGCCACTTGTAATGCATGCTCATTGTGAAGCAATCTAGCTCCACAACCCAACAATATCCCACTTGGAGATAAATTTCTGAACCTTTGTACCTATACTTGTACATCACCATCCTCTACATACCGTGAAGACCAACTATTCTTTACTTTAACAATTCTCTCAAGTAATTAGGAAGATTAAACCATCTTCTAAAACCAAGAAGATAAAAAACCATGACTTACCATATACCTACATGAAGCTACTACTGATCCGTGATACCCAAGTTATCCATTCATCAAGCTCCTACTAAATCATAACACCAAGCCTCTCATACAATCAAGCCATCATGACTAACACACGTACAAGAGTTCCCACTTGAATGGAAGTACTGAGCTTCTATCGTAACCATATCCACTAACCATGTTATCTAACCATCTATCCATGTATCCATGCTACCACCAATACAACTTAACCAAAGACAAGTTAAAACTGGGATATGCGTAAGTAAAACAAGATCCTAGATCAAGACAACCTAAATGAGTTCTACATGCAACCTATGGTTAATTACTCCACAACACCTACACAACTCAAAGAATCCAAATACTGTATTTTGTAAATCCAACCATGTAGAAACTACTATCATGTCCAAGACAACCATCCTTAGATAACAAATGTATCAAGGAGTAACATAGTGACAAGAGGAAAAAAAACATCCCCTACTCATGCTTAAGGCATCTAAACCATTTTGATAGGTGTCCATGTGAAAAATAAATATTTACATCATCATAGACTCACAAAACAAACTTTATCCACTTGTACAAAACTCACCATATACATCAATCCATATCATCAGGCTCTCTAGAAGCTCCAAGTATCTCACCGACTAACTCCAAATCCAAATATGAATCTTGTGCTCATCAATGTCAACAACAAACAACCATGCTAAACCATGCTACTAAAAACAAGTGTAAATACCACTAAACATGTCATAAACATACTTTTCACACCAACCAATATGAAAACAAACAAGGGAAACATCAATAAGATGTAAATATACACTGTTGTCGCATTATAACCTATAACAAAGATATTTTCCTTCTTCCACCCTTCAAACACTGAAACCTACTTTCTCTTCTTCACCCAACTGGAACAACCATCAACTTTCATCCCATAAGGATATCTAGGCACTACAAAATAAAATTATAAGTGATTTCATCAGGAACTAAGTATAAAATACCTTCAAAATCATGATTGTCCTCTAAAACAACTTGTGCCTCATGCTACTCTGAATAGTAACATCCTCCTCTCACTCCGCACGTGCATATGTGTCCAACCTACAATGCCAACAACCATGGATTTCTCCCACTCAACATGAACTCCCCTACACTGCTTCTAATAACAAGCTCAAAAGCTCCATAATATATATATATATATATATATATATATATATATATATATATCAATGAGAAATAAAACCAGATGAAAGAAATATAAACTTGATTCCCTTCTTAACAAAGAATACTTCTACGTCATAGAAGTTTGGACTTCTTGTGAAGTAGGTGAATCACCTTCTTTTCATCATGTGTACTCAACATATTTCATTACCTACAACTGTGTGTCTAAACATGAATTTCCATTGAGGATCTCATCCTTAGACTAGATACCCTTGTCCTCAAGATTCCAACACATCCGAAATAAAAGTCAAACACACCAAATATCCATGGTGCATATTTTACTTGTGCACACAATCCAAACATAATACCAGTTTCTTCAAATGAAAGAAATAAAACATGAACCATATAGAGATACCTGACCCAAAGTCTCACTAGACTAACCGAGCCAACTCCATCCTCTTTCTAATTCAAACATTGAAGTGATCTACATTGTTTCTGCTTGTACACACTATGTAAGAAACATGATCCTCCAAAATAGGAAAATAAATAATTCATGCCCTATTCTACTATAAGAAATATTATACAAACTTATTTTCACAGAGACCAACCACGGTTCGTTGACCGGTACCAGTTACCCTCTATGGTGATGTTGGTTCCCCGTCTGATGTCGGGTCTTTGCTGAACAAACACAATGCCAAAAATTGGCATAGGTCATCAAACCAAGTTCCTACTCGACCAAATGCAATAGATGTGTTGAGACACTCATTTCAAGAATCATCCAACCTTGTACAAAACTTAGCAACAATCATACATGTAATAAAAACTACACTAAGATGAAATGCATCACCTTACCAACACCAATATACTCAATTGTATCTTCAACCGAAGTACTTGCCTTTCTCGACGGAAGACATGTCTTAATTTTTGATATTATATTTTTCTTCTCTAACAAATCCCATGCATCTAAATACACCAAAGGATGCATAAATACTCCTCTATCTCATACTCAGATCTAGATATGCAATCCCAAACATACATGTGCAACATACAAGCACTGAAATACTAAGGTAACAAAAAACCATACCTCTATAATCTGGATCTAGAATTTGACCAACATGTATATGCCTTATAGAACTAAGGACACATTAGAAATCAAGATACATTCATTATATCTTCTCAAAATTCTCAGATCTATGATTTTCTATTTAAACCAAGTTGCTCAAGAATCGATGACACCACCAGAATCGACCATGATCATCCCCGCCGATATCGGTATCCATATAAGACCGACACGGTCACCTGTAATTTTTAACAACATTAATTTTCCATCTCCCACTTGATATTTATCCACTTTAGATTAAATCTCTCCCTGTGATTTACACATCAGGAAAAAATCCTACTCACATACATCTGTCAGTAATACCACTTAACAAAACACTGAAGCATAAACCCTTTCTCTAAAAACTAAAGCCATCACTGATACCACTTATTGGTATCATATGAAGAATCTAATCCAAGCTCAACCAAGCTCTACTACCATTTTTTGGGAATATGGAATGTGCAAATGAAATCAATTCCCCAAAATCTATAGCAATGGAAGTGTAAATAAGATAAATCCAAATAAAAACAATGTACACACACATAACACAACATGTAGCATGGTTCACCTAATATGGGCTATTTCCACCAAAGATAGAGATCTCATATAGATAATAATGAACAAGAGTGCAAACCAAATCTTCCCACAAGAGTAAAATGAATCTTTCCAAGAGTATATCCTCCTCCATATCTCTAAATGGATCTCCATGAGTGTACTACAACTGTACCTCCAAACCACCGGAGATCTCACATAACCAGAACTACTACATCTCTGAACTACAACCAAGCTCTCTGTGGATCTGCAAAAAAACTCTCACATGGATCTACCATATGTGTAACTTCAATCGTGTACTAAGAAGTAAGTTTGTCTCTCCATCACTGTATAAACTGTGTAAACATGAATACAAACTCCTCTACAATATCTATATCTACATGGATCATCAATACAACATGATCTTATGGATCTATGAATACAAGATCTCACAAAAACCTATGGATCTAACAATATAAGACTATATCTACATGGATCAACAATACATCATGATCTCATAGATCTAGAATAAAATATCTCACCAACATGTGGATCTACAAGAAGAAAATTTGTATGCTTTTCATACTATGCAAGCCATTTACAATGAGACAATAACTATACAAATAAAATATAGTAGAAGATGTTACCCTTTTCTCATCATTGAGATCTTCATGTATAGAAAAGATTAGATCTTGATCATTTAGGTGGACACTAGCACCCGGATCTATTCATTATCGATCGTGTGATCCCTGTCCTCCTATGGGCACTCCTATTTGGGAAGGTTCTAAGTTCTAGTTTCTCCATTGAGACCGATAATTCTCTCCTCATTTTATTTCAGTAGTTTCTCAATTCATAACACTTCCGGACCACTCAAAAATTAGCTAAGTCACCCTCTCTCCCTCTCTTTATTAGGTTATCATATTATTACATGTTTTTTTCTCTTTCATTTACTATATTTCACTTGTATATCATACACTATAATAGTTACTCGAAATATATATTTAATTCAATTTATATTAAATCAAGTATGACTACATGAAGAATAGCCATAATTTTATTCTCATAAGTTGGTTTTGATAGATTCTTACCTTTTATTTGATGAGTCTCAAATTCAATTTGGTGGCCCTATTCCATAATTATTACAAATATGCCAAACCATGAAGTATCACATTCAATAATGAAGCTTTTAGAGAAATCTAAGGTACCTAGAACTAGAATAGTACACATGGCCTTCTTAAGTGATTCAAATACTAGGGTTGTTACCTCAGTCCAATGAGAATATTATTTATTCAATAAGGATGTGAGTGGTGCTACAATTATACCATAATTATTCACAAATATGTGATAATAACTCATAATCCCTAAGAATACCCTAAGTTTATTGAGGGTTTTAGGAATTTTTCAATCCACCATAGCTTAGATCTTATGAAGATCCACTTTTACACCTTTATAAGACACTATATGACCCAATTATTCTACCTCTCTTACCCCAAAATAACATTTAGAGGCCTTGGTATAAAGGTGGTGTTATTCAAGAGTGTCCAATACTTTATTGACATGTTGTAAATGTTCCTCCCAAGTCTTACAGTAGATCAATATATTATCAAATATTACTAAGAAAAAATTCCATAAAATGGTTGGAAGATTGAATTCATCAAAATTTTGAAGTATATGGCACATTGTAAGGCCAAATGGAAATTAAAAATTCATAGTGGCCCTTATATGTCCTAAATGTTGTTTTATGAATATCTTTATCATGAATTTTTTTTGACAATATCCTCGATCAATGATCTAATTTTGTCAAATAAACAACACCATGTAATTCATCTAAAAAATATTCAATGACATAAATAGGATAATTATCTTTCAATGTGTATTTGTTGAGCTCTATGTAGTCTGTACACATGCACCAACCTTCATCCTTATTTTTACCATCACCATTAGAGTAGAGTAATAACTTTAACTATGGCTAATAATACTTTTTTCCAAAATCTCTTGTACCATCTTCTCAATCTCACTCTTTTAGAGATAAAGGTACCTATAAATTTGAATTTTGAGTGGTTGGATTCATGGTACTATTTTAATAGCATTATCATGATCTCTTTTAGGTGGAAAACCTATCAACAAATCCCTAAACATAAATAAATTCTCATTAATAATGACCTCTATATCTAACGGTATAGGGCCTTTTGATGGTTGATATTCCATTAAGAATAATTTTTCCACAAACCCATCTACATACTTCCTAAGATTTTTTTACATTTTATGAGAACTTACCAATTGTGGAGATTTATCCTTCATCCCATGCAACTCAAAATTCCTTCCTTTAGAATGGAACCACATGAATAAATCTTGGAAGTTCATCTCCATTATTCCCATAGTAGTAATCCATTGGACCCGCAAAAAAATTTCCTCGCCTCACATTTAAATGGCATATGTAAGGAAATCTAGAAGGTAATCTCCCATAAATAGATTAATCTTATGGAATTTTTCTGAATAGCTAACTTTACCTCTATCGATAACTATGATTTAAAATTATGGTGTTGGATAAATGAAATAATTTAAGCATATGGCCAACTTATGATTGATGAAGTTATGAGTAATTCTTGAGTCAATTAATATTTTCACCCTTTGCTTCTTATAAAACTCAACAACCTTGAGTACTTTTGGGTTGTTGTCTTGAAATGGCATGGCAATAAATGGTTGTTTGAGATTCTTGTACCTTGATCTCGAGAACCTCTTCCTCTACATCAGATATTTATTCCAAATCTTGTTACTTATTAGGAACCTCAATGTATAAGAGCTTATTATCATGACATTTATGTCTTTTTCTCCACTTGTTATCAAAATTTTAGCATATGTATTTTAATTATTTCTCTTCAATTTATTGAGGAGTCAATTTTCTCGGTTTGGTAAAATATGGTGCTATATTTGTGTGCTCTTTGTTATTAGTGAAGCTCCTTCATTTTACCATATCTCTTTCCTCCAAACACTAAGAAATGGTCATGGATTTTAATATCAAACCTAGATTAAGAAGGCAAACATCATGTTGGATGTTATCCTTGATTCCACCCAAGAAGATATCATTTAGATGAACCTCGAGATGTAATTCACTCATAAGGATATATTTTGGAACTTTTGGATATAATCCTTAACTGACTTTGTCTATCATAGCTTGGCGATCTGGCTAAAATAGTTCTTTATAACACTATTATTATTGTTTTCTTGTAAATCATTAATGAACATAGACTAGGTAATAAGGAGACCCTTATTTTTCTTTTACTCACACATCCATCTATACTAAATGATTTTTTTGGTTTCAGGTAATGGGATGCCATTACCACCTTCTATCCATTTGGGACTTGATGCATATCAAAGAAAATCTCCATTTGGTTGATCTAGGTGATTGGATCATTCCCATTAAACTTGTGTATCTCCACTTTAGGAATAATGCTATGTCATTGGTTAGAATATATAGTGGTATATATAGAGGATTCACCATGGTTGGTGTGGTTTGAATCAAAGTGTTCATTACTTGAGGAACCCATGGAACTCAAATGGAAATTATTGTTAGACTTTAGGCATGAGCTCAGCTGTAGAAAATTCTTATTTAATGAATTACATTCTATTTTCATATTAGCCTTCACTATATTTAATCCATTATCCAATTCATACATCACTTCACCCTTCATTGTGTTCAAGCTATGACCAAACTCCACCTAAAAATTATTCATCCGGCTATACACCACATCCTCAAGTTGGTAGACTATCTTTGATGCCTCCAAATTTGAAGATTCAAAATCTGCATCTTCCTTACTTAGATTTCAACCCTTCCCTTGGCCTCTAGTTTATTTCCTTGTCATGATGTAGGGTTTTTGTCCTAGGATAATAGGGTTAAGGAAGAAATTTAGGGCTTGGGGTTTTCTTAGGTTATTGGATAAATAGAGAGAAACTTAGAAAACAAACCCTAGATAATTTTTGCAAGATTTCTAAAAATATAAGAAACTTAGAAAAAATCCAAAAATTGTAGCCTATGTAGTAAATTTAATATAACCCCTAAAATTGATTTAAATTTTACAAAAACAACTCAAAAAAATTGAAATTTGGAGAGGATCTTGCTTGAATGATTCTCGCAACACCGAAAAAAATTTGTAGAAAAGTTTGATAAATTTTAAAGATATTGTAGACACCTAAAATCGGTTACCCAATTTAGTGCCCCCGCATTTTTCTACCTTCTCGGGTAACCTAGGGCACCTTTATATCATCACTTTAGAATATTAATTAAATTAAACATCTATCCTAAGTTTATTATACCCCATTGTGCTTTATCCATCAATAATTAAATATTAACCATTTAATTATACTTTTTACATGTATCTTAACTGCTTATCTACCCCATATCAATTCCTAACCTCCCATATCAATTCTATCCATTTATCCCCCCTATTTATCCTCCCCCAAAACGTGCGTAATGGGATATTTTCTCAGTATGTGAGTCAAAAGGATACACTTTCATCTCTCCAAATCATCTTTTTGGCCATTTCGGGACTCGTTCCCGATCGCGCCGATCGATACTCGGTTGAAACTGATTTTTCAGAACGGCGCCGATTATACCTCGGTTGGCACCGATTATAAATACAAGGGAAGAATTTAGTTCTGGTTAGACAAAGAGAACGACAAAGAGTTTTGAGCATCAAGCCTGAGCATAGTCTATCAAGTGAGAGAAAATTCTGTCCAAATCAATCCCTAAGAGGAGTACCGTTACTCTACTCCCACAACATCGACATCGTGAGGCTTCATCGATCTCTTGGTGACTTTGTTCCTGCCTCTAGCTAAGGTGGAGCTTTGTCAGTATCCCTACAGCTCCTCGCAGCTCCAACAGACTTTGATGATCCAACCTTCATTGTCCATTTCTCAAGCTTCCTACAATTTTCCCCTAGTCGATGCCGACCAAGCCCAGTCGATGCCGATTGAGCCTAATCGACACCGATTCACCCAATCAATGCCGATCATCCTGCAGACAGGTAAAAGAACTCAGGTAACACAAATCCAACATTGTTTTCACAGTTTCCTATTTTTTGTTACTTTTTGTCTATTGTTTACATTCTGTTTGTCATTTTTAATCAGAAAATATAGACATTTACTTACATATTTTATCATGTATGCTTCTTTCTTTAATTGAAAACGTGGACTAACATCCATCGAGGGAGCTTATCGCTTCCCGGACCCGCTTTTTGAGCAGTCCACCCAAATATCTTTTAACGTTGTCTTTTTCTGTCAAGTATCTGTGTCTCATAGGTTTCTCGGATCTACTTTACAAGATTGCTCATGTGCACCCATCTTGTCTACATCAGCTTTCTTTTCCATCTACATCTTTGGATCTTGTCTTATCTATCAGGTATTGATTTCATTTGAGTTTTTCAAGGTTCTTGTGTTTAGTTTGGTACATTAACTTGGATAGGTAACAAGCATGGAAATTCTTGATCTACATTCTAGCATGCCTGGTGGGACCCGACCAAAGTCCACTATTGGTGAGTTCATCTCTTTTGCAGTTTTGAACTTTTGTTCTTTTTCTTCATTAATTTTCATCGCTTTTCCTTAAAGAATTTCTGTCTTCATTTTGGTCTTGTTTCTTTCATTTATAAGTTGCAAAATCAAAATAATTTCTTTCTTGCATATCTAGATTCCCATTTCTACTTCTAAAATTAGTAAATCTTTCATTTTATTTCAAAGCTGCACTTTTTGATTTATCTCTTGGTGCAGAATTGTCATTTCTTTGAAAGTTTCTAGTTTCTTAAATAGAAATCTTTGTTCTACTATTATCTGGATATATCTTTTTGGATTTGTTTACGTGTTTTCTTAACCTTTTCTTGTGGAGCACTTTGCTTGTTTATGGGATTGTTCGAGAGGAAGAGCTCAACAATGCACTTTATGAAGTCCACACACCTTGGAGAGCTAAATCTATAGGTATTTCTCTTTTACGGTGTTTTCTCCTTTTAAATAACTTAAAAAGAACTTGTTTTTTTGTTTTCTATCACACTCAAACATTTCGATTTTGGTGCTTAAAAAGAGTTTAATTACATTTGGGAAAGAACTTGTTTGACTTGTCTTCATCGAAATCAAACACTTCATTTTTAGTGCTTGAAAAGAACTTCTTCTTTGTCATTTCTGTTGTATGTTCTTCATCTAGTTTTCTAAATAGGTTGGAAAATTAACCAAAATTGGTAGTGACACTATTTGATTTTTATTTTTCACCCTTGCACACAAAGCCAAAATCACTAGGTATAAAGCATTTAAACAAAAATTCCTTCCCTGGCCTCACCTACTTGGAAGTGACATCCAAGAGGAAGAGCCTACGCGGTACTCGGGCCATGCTACAAATTCACAGAAGTTCTGGTATATATTGGCAAAGCACCCGACTCCCTTATTGCAGTGGTGTGTGAAGTGTGGGGGTAGGCCCCTATATCAAGCCACGTACCAGTCTTTTACTAAAGTGCCTTCGGGACTCCTCACCAAAACATTCCCCAAACCATCCTTAGTTTGGCTATCTGAGTAGTTCTTGTTCTAAAAAGACTTCCCTAATATTTTCTTTCTTAAAAGCATGAAAACTTAAAAGAGATAATCACCCAATCTACTTGAATTTTCTGTGCATTGGTTAGGTCAATCCTTTTTCTATATTTCTACTTATTTATGATGGTCATCACCTGGTTACAATCTAGAAAAATAGCTCAACTGGCCTCTTCTTCATCCGAGATCACCACTAATGTGGATGTTTCGGCACCCCTTAGGTCTTCCTCGGGACCACTATTAGTTGGTTCCCCATCTTGGTCATATAATCATTTTTATCATCCTAAAGTGATCCCATCATGTCCAGCTTCCCCCGGTCCTTCGATGTATCATCTACTTCGATATAGAGTATGTTCCTTATGGAGATCTTGAATTTCAGGTGCTCCTTGATCACAACCCAAAGAGCCTCTTATGGACTATCTAGTGCATAAGTCTATTCGAATATCTGATCAGGGACCACCAATCCAGCAAGTTTATGATTATTCTCATGAACCATCCTGTGCTTTTATAGAACAGTTAGCATGCTTTTTCTCAACTCAAACCATGGAAGAGGGTGGCACATCTATGCCTCATTTTTCTCTTCCACCAACCATGTTGACTAGTTCTCAAATGATCTTGCCTATCCCTAGTGTCGTGGCTACCTCGGCTACTCCACAACCTACTTTTGAGAGGCACTCTTCTTTAGCTATGATGAGTGCATCCGCGCTCTCACAGATTATTTTTATTTCTTCTATGCCATCCATCGTCTCGTGGTCAAGACTCTCTATGAATCAACCCCCTTCTATGAGATAGTCGGTTCCTCCTTCTTGTCCTCCAGCTGGTATTTCTTCCAATGCTCCAATGACAAAGTGATCTTTTCCCATCCTCTGGCGTTAGCACCCTTAATAACCAATCCAACAGTCAAAAGCCTCATTCAGACTTTGTTCCCCACCATGTCCAATCAAATCAACACCCATGTTCCTCAATCCATTCTCGATTCAGTCGACAAGTGTAGGAGCCCACCAATCATAGGCTCCATCTTTCATTCAACCACCTTTCTCTCAACCACTTGTCATCTCATAGCCTATTTATACGCAGGCTCCTTCACAACAAATACCTCACCAGTGTCACCTAGAATGCCTAGTTATTCCTCTTATCATCCTGTTAATCAGCAGATGAATCCCCCATTAACACCTCAACAAAATCTACCATTTGCTTCTTATGTAGGACATACCAACATGCCTCCTCCTCAATTTGACATCGTCCAAATTATTTTCAAGAAAATCACGAGACCTAGAAGCCTCCACCAAAGGGGCTCACCCTTCATACTCTTTTGAAGAAGTATGTAATGAACTCGATTCATCCATCAGTGGCTTTTAAGCCTTATCCTCCCCAATGGGAACTTCCTAAGTTCTCAAAATTTCATAGCCGGGAGGATCCTCAACAACACCTGCGAGCATTCAAGCATGCTTACTACCTTATAGTCCAGGATCAGGAGCTTATACTTTACTTTCCCTATGTCTCTCTCTAGCAGCCCCGCTTTAGACTCGGTATAATAACATTCCCCAACACTCCCTGTTTTCTTTCTCTCAATTAGCTCATATTTTTGTTGAAAACTTCTCAATAAATATCACACATAAGATCTTGATTACAGATCTTTATAACATTCGTCAATTCAATGATGAGTCTATTGCAGACTTTGTCGCTCATTGGAGAGGTATAATAAATCAATTGTCTTTCTCCCTCCCTCAATCTCAACAGATCAAGTTATTTACTCGATCTTGTGCTAATCATATTTCTTCCACTTTAAGGATTCAAACATTTCATACATTTGAAGAATCCTTTATGATGGCACGCAAACTTGAGTCCCGTGCCATTGAACAAGGGAAGTTAAAACTTCACTCTAAATCTAAACCAGATTTTTCTCGGTTTACAAAATCAAACCCTTCCACTTCTAACAAAGACAAGAATTAGGGGTCCACCAACGCTATCATATTAAAAACATCACGAGCTTATAACACTTCTAATCAAATACCTCGGTGAGACTCTTCATCTTCTTGAAAAGGACCCTCGTCGTCTCGATCTTTTACTTCATTGGGTGAATCATATGCTTCTATCTTAGAAAAAATGTTGGAAGTTCACATGATCAAACTTCCCCCTATTAGAAATTTTGATGAAGGTCAAGAATGAAAATTCTAGTATAGGGAAAATGACTTCTGTCATTATCATAGAACCAAAGGCCATGACATTAAACAATGTCGACCTTAAAAATCTTGTCGAAAATTCATTAATAAAGGTGAGCTCATTCTGGATAACCCAAATGCTCCCCCAAATCAGGCACTTGATGTCTTTAAACAACCTTTTCCCAATCATTCCCCAAACAATGACACTTCAGGGTCTCAAAAACCAAACACTCATACTATCAGCTTCATTTCTACTAAATAATCTTCTTCTAAACTTGAGCCATCTACAAACACGCCAACCGAATTGGAACTTCCTCCCACTCCGTTAATCTCTGAGATTCCACCATCTTTAGACAATCCATCTTTGAATATTCCTCCATTGTTAGAGATGGATTCATCTCTCTCTTCCTCTTTATCTAATCTTCCATCCATGCCAGAGATAGTGTCATCCTCATCTATCTCATCATCAGACATTCTTTCGATGCTTGAGGCATTTACATCCCTTCAAGTTTCCACTATGAATACATCTACTTCTGTTGCTCCCATTTTCACGTGACTATGCCATTGGTGAACATACCTATAGTCGTACCAACTTCTCTACCGACAGAAGCATCTTCGATTTTGACTCTTCCCGTTTCCTTTCCTATAGTAGTTACACCCACAATTACTATACCGGAAGTATCTTCCTCACAGGGAACTACTTCTTCATCATCCACTTCTTCCATCACCGATGTTGCCTTGCCTATTAAGGAAAAATCTAAAGAAATAGCACCGGCACCTACACTTTCGGTTCCTAAACTTAGACCGAGACAACTGAAGTCTAACATTGCATCATCGGTACCTCCCCATCTGCTTCCCCGAAAAGGTTACAATCACCTTATGCGGTTGAAGTTGTCACCATCCCCGAAAAAGGAAAACCAATATTTCGGACTATTAAGACTCTTGGTGCTTTCCCTCAAAAATCTCTCTCTATGCCTCATAAAATATTGGATTTATCCACTGAGAAGGTGTCTTCTTCTACAACACCATCTTCACCAGTGCCTCGTAAAGTGGATTTACCCACTATAAAGATGTCATCTCTTTTATCGAACCACCATCTTCATCACCAAAAGCCAAGACACCCTTTGTTCCTCATATCAGACCTATTTTGGGAGCTCCTCCCTCATCTAAATCATTCTTATCTAAATCATCACCTATTTTGACCAAGCAGCCTTCTTCATCTTTGAAGACCACAACACTTGTCACATCTTTGTCATCTTTAAAATCTATCTTAGGAGCTCCTCCTCCGCCAAATTCAATCTTTCCTTACTTACTTCCATCTCGAGCACCCAAGACTACTTTTCCCAATGTCTAGAAAAGAAAAATGATCCCTAAAATGACTATCGACTAGATATGCAAATTCTTTTACCTCGAAATCTATTAAGGCAAAAGAGGAGCCTTCGTCATCTCTAACCTCATATTTGTCTACTAGATTCTATACTGAAATTCTTCACCAAGTTATCCAATCCTCATCTATATCTCTTCCCCGATCAAACCCTATAATCCTAAAGGAGTAAAACCTTCTTGGTTTAACTCTAATTTGATTTGTGCTTACCACCGCACTCCAGGTCATGACACCGAGGGATGTAAAGCCCTTCAATCTATCATTAACAATCTCTTGGAAGAAAGTGATCTTCTGCTGGAAGAGGAGGAGGAACAAGTATCTCCTGTTATCTCAACTACATCTGAGCCTAAACGGTCTACCCATACCTCTAATTCTATTAATTCCACTCCGGATGATCTTCCACCTTCTCAAATCAACACAATTCATATTGCCACTAGAGCACAACAGTATGATAATCCATCATCATCTACAACATCTCTACCATGGGTTATCATTTATGCAGACCCCCCAAGGAGTTCCTCCTTCCTCATCAGCCCCGAGACCCGGGTCTCTAATCTTGCTTCACCTTAGGCTCAAATTCCCATGTCGGGTTGAGGAGAGTGTTATGAAACAACTCACCCATGCTCTGGTCAAAATGTCTCTCTTTGACCTCATTCAATCATCCCATAGCATCACCAGGGCTTTGATTAATAATCTGCGTCATATCATAGTGAATTCAGATGAGCCCTAGCCTTTTGAGATGGTTGTTAGATTTAATAGACCGTTAATCACCATTTCCTTCAAGGATTTTGAAATTCCTTCCCTTTCTTCTAAGGATTTAGAGGCTCCTCTTTATATCAGCTTTAAATCAACAACACTACGTTAAAACGTGCTATGATTGACAATGGTGCTGCACTCAACATCATTTTCTCCCACACATTCAAGCAACTTAATTTACCAAAGAACATAGTGTCACCATCGCTTTTCGCCTTTGATCATTTAATGATCAATTTGGTAGTTACTTTAGGAAGGCGTGGTCCCGCTATTCGGGTAGGTAAGAAACTGCTTCATGAGATTTTTACATTGTTGAAGGGAAATTCCACTACAATATGATCCTTAGACGTTCTTGGATTCGTAAAATGTATTGTATCCCATCAACCCTCCATCGATGCTTAAAATATCAGTATGAGGGAAAAATCTATACTCATCTAGGAGATCCTTTCCTTCCGCACAATGTGACATGACCATAGGGTCTGCCCCTCTAAAGGAGAATGCTTGTTCTCCTGACGAGGCTTCATCCTCTTCCATACCTGTAACAAAACTACTAGATTTACAAAATCTGGAAGAAACGTTGCAGCATTTTTCACTAGGAGAGCTTCCTCTTCTCTCTTTTGACGCCCATCTCAAACCTAATGAGTATGGTAGACCAGAAAAACAACTCCGAGTATCACCAAGTTTTGGTCGCATCGTCACCATGGCTCTACCCAATCAATAGACTAACTTCATCTATGGTGGTCTTGATACACCTCACTATCATCTGGATTCTCCCCTAGGGTTAAACCCTATTTAGCAGTGGTTTGAATGTCTACTGTAATCTGCGTTCGCAAAAACTTATCTATATCAATGCACGTGGAAGGGCTTTGGCCTGGGAAAGTATGAACAGGGTGTGCATGACCTCGTGTCCATTCCAACTCTTAAACCACATCAAAAATTTGGTTTAGGGTTTAAACATCTCTCAAAAGCCACCATCACCATTCTCGATGAGCCTCTTTCCATTGAGGAACCATCTTCTCCCGCTAGGTCGAAAGCATCACTTGATGTGGATGACGCCATTTCCATCCTGCCTAACCTTTTTTAGTCAATACCATTTCCGTAGGTCCATTGACCTATAAAACTAATGGCAAATCTACTTCCATACCATTAGTCTTCCCTGAAATAGTTGGAGATGACTCTCCCACTATCAACACTATCCACTGTGCGGATGATGATTCTATCCTCACCTATCTAGGGGTAGAGGATTCTTATCTTCCTAAAACCATTCCTTCTGATACATCTACACTTCTCAACGAAGCCACTGTCAACCTTAATATAGGGACTTCTAAAGACCCTCACATCATTAAGGTCAGCCAATCTCTTAATCCACAGGAGTTAGGAGACTTTACCACCTTTCTTTCCAACCATCGCCAAGATTTTTCTTGGTCATATGAAGATATGCCAGGACTCGATCCTGATATCGTGGTCCACAATATCGTTACTCTTCCAGACATCAAACCGGTTAAAAAAATTACATAAAATGCACCCTCATGTAGCCATTCTTGTTAAAGAAGAGTTGCAAGCGCTTGCTTGGTTTCAAATGTAGTACCAAGTAACCAAAGCTACTACGAAAAATTGAATTTTCACCGACTTCGGGATCTTAATATTTCTTGTTCGAAAGATGATTTTCCTCTACCTAATACTAACCAACTCATGGATTTAATCTGCAGTCACGAGATTCTTTCTCTTATAGATGGTTTCTCGGGATATAATCAAATTCTCATCGCACCAAAGGACCAACATAAGAATTCCTTCATAACTCCTTGGGGGACTTTTTGTTATCATGTCATGCCTTTCAATCTTAATAACGCAAGAGAGAAACTTATCAATGAGCAATGACCTACATCTTCCATGATCTCTTACACAAAACTGTGGAAGATTATGTCGATGACCTCCTTGGTAAGTCCAAACGCAATCAGGATCACCTTTTCATTCTTGCACCTCTCTTTGAGAGGCTCATTCATTTTTTTCTTTTCCTAAATCCATCTAAATGTGTGTTTGGCATTCTCACTGGTACACTCATAGGCTTTATCATTTCTATTAGGGGCACTAAAGTTGATCCCGCAAAAATAAAGGCTATCCTTGAGATGCATCCCCCTTCCAACTTAAAGCAGCTCCGTGGTCTTCAAGGATGCCTTCAATTAGTGCATCATTTTATCTCACAACTATCGGACCATTGTCAACCTTTTCATCATCTCCTCCGTAAGAATGTTCATTTTGAATGGGATGAGCATTGCCAAAAGGCCTTCGATGATCTCAAATCTTATCTTCTTTCCCCACCTGTGCTTACACCTCCATGTGAGGGGGAGCCATTATATCTTTATATTTTTGTGACTAACCATGCTCTGGGAGCCATGATCTCACATCGGGATGCTAACGGTAAAGAACAAGCCATCTATTATTTCAATCACACCCTTCATGAGTATGAAACATGCTATTCGAAGCTGAAAAAATATGTTGTGCTCTCTTCTTTGTGACTTCTCAACTTCGTCACTACCTCCTTAATCACAAAACTTATATTGTTATAAGTTTCAATCCACTCAAGACCATGCATGCAAAACCTTATCACAATGATCGTATTACTCATTGGCTCATGCTCATGAAAGAGTTTGATCTTGAGTTCATCTCACAAAAATCTATCAAGGGTCATGTCATTGCAGATCAATTAGCTGATACTCCTCTTCTAGACACTCAAATTGCCCTTGCTCAATTCCCAAATGAGTACATCCAAAAATCAATTTTGGTCCGACTCCATTTAAAGTAAAACTCTTCTTTGATGGGTCCAAATGTCGCAAGGGGAGGTGCAGGTTTCGTCATGATCCTCTCCTGGGGGTGTACCTATCCCTGTTGCACACAAACTTAACTTTGAGTGTACCAATAATATGGCTGAATATGAAGCTCTTGTTTTAGGTCTTCAAAATGCCATTAATCTTGCGCTCACCATATCGACTTCTTCGGTGATTCTAATCTTATCATTAATCAAGTGACTCGGTGTCTATCAATGCAAAATGATATTCTTTAAAATATCATGATACCATTCTCTTTCAAATTCAATCTTTTGATAAATTTACTATCCAAGTTATTCCTCACATTGCGAACCAATTTACAGATATAATGGCTTCTTTAGCCTCACTTATTCTACCTTTTACCGAAGACTCACGACTCTATGTGGTTGTTCAAAGCATGTATACCAACCATATCATCTCGTAGTCTAATTCAATCAACGTTGTCATAACCAACACTCAAGATGAGTGGTATCAGCACATTTTTTATTATCTATCCCATTTATTACTTCCTCCAGATCTAACTTCTAATGGTAGAAGATCTTTTATCTTATGCGCTAATCGCTATACTATTCTGGGTGGAATCCTCTACAAACGTGGTTTTGATGGTATTTTTCTTTGGTGCCTCCAAACCACTGAATCCTCTAAAGCCATCCAAGAAGTCCATGATGGTATCTGTGGTGGACATTTTAGTGGCTTGGCCATAGCTAAACGCATCTTGCATTTAGGTTACTATTGGCCTTCTCTTAATCGAGACTATTGTGAATACACTAAGAAATGTGTCAAGTGTCAACAACATTCTAATCTTACACATATCCCTAGTCAGGATTTACAACCTGCAGCAGATTTGTAGCCTTTTTCACAATGGGGTCTTGATCTCATTGGTCTCATCAATCCCCGCTCTTCACAGTGTCATCATTCTATCATCACTACCATAGAATACTTTACTAAGTGGGTGGAAGCTATTCCTCTTTCATCAACCAAAGCTAAACCCATTGTTGATTTTGTCTATCAACATATCATTTATCGCTTTGGTGTCCCACACAAACTCATCATAGAAAATGGTAAATCTTTCAAAAACATCGATTTACAGAACCTCTTTGATGCTTTCAATATAAAACTCATCTTTTCTTCTCCGTACTATCCCCAAGCTAACGGCCTGTTGCCTGAGGCTTCCAATAAAACTTTGTGTAATATCCTCGCAAAGGTAACTAGTGAGCCAAGAGGGATTGACATCTACATATCCCTTTTTCTCTTTGGGCTTATCAGACTAGCATTCATACTCCTACCTTTGGTGCTACTCCCTTCTCTCTCATCTATGGGTCTTAGGTTGTCGTTCCTTTGGAAATCCGATTCCATCTCTTCGTGTCTCTCTTAGAGAATTTTTCTCTCGATGAGGACTATCGTCAAAATCATCTAACACAAAGCTTGAGTTGCTACATGAGCGGCATATCAATGCTCTTGAGCATCATCAAGTCTATCTTGAGCATGTCAAATGTGCTTATAATAAACACTTGCATCACCATGACTTCAAGGTTAGTGATCTTGTTCTTAAATAAAACCAAAATGTCACTACATTGGAAAGGAGTCGCATGTTAAGTTTGCTCCTAACTAGATGGGTCCGTACGTGGTCACTCATAAATATGGATATGGGGCTTATCGCTTATCTTCCATGGATGGTGTACCTAAAATGGAGCCTCTTAATGCTTTGCATCTAAGGCCCTTCTGCTGTTAAAATCTATCTTACACAATCTTAGTCGCAAAACCATATTCTTCATCCACCCGCAACTACCATGCATTTCATAGTGATTCGAACTATGTGGTTCTCCGTGTTATGTCTTTTCTACATTAAATATGAGTACCGCAGCTCTACTCATGGCATTTTCCTTACAAATTTGTTCCTTCTCATGGTAGGAATACCTTAATCACTACTTCATCCACCCTGGGTGTTCATCTTGATCAAAACAACTTTGGGACATGAGTACGTGCTTATATACATTTTCTTCCTCTCTATCTGATTTATCTAGTCTAAACTCAGCTTCTTCCAAAGCTCAAAAAAAAAAAAAGATGCTATCCTAGTCCCAAAAGATAGATTGATCCCTCAAAGGACAGCTATCCATGCCTTATTAACTAAAATAAAAATATAGACCATTCCTCGAATGATGGCTATCATCAACATCAAAATACAAACAACTCCCTCAAGGAGAGTTGTTCGCTTTATGGCATTTTCAGCCTTTTCAATAACAAACTTCCTCTATTGGCCGCTTTGTTCACTTTTTAGCATCTCTGAAAGACTTCCCGTATCGATCAGCTCTTTCTATATCTAGCAAACTTCCTGCATCAATCAGTTTTCTTTTCTATCAAAAGGAAAAAAATCATGAAGCTGAGATATAAGACCTTTTCGATTATATGGAGAACTTATTTTTCCACATATGTGCACGTATTTTATCTTTCATATGTTCTGACAAGATGTATACTGATCTCTCGTCCTTATCTACCTCCTCAACTCAGTCCGTGACTAACTAGTGTTAGGTTTATTTTAACCTCATATATGGCCTTGTGTGCATCGTCTTTTGGTTTTTCTATCACGGTCTCTATTTATGGTTGGTTAGGATCCTAACTTATCATTCTTTTTCCTATCTAGGTGTAGTGTTGTTTATTTCTAAACAAAACTAATATCATTACATCACTTTCTTTCACAAAAGACTTTTCCCATGATTATTTGTTGTTCATCCAGTTAAATTGACATTTAACATGTTAATTTAGTCAAATCTATCATCTATCTATGCTCATCTTATCTACTGCATCTAAAACACATCAAAGCATGTATTAAAAACACATGTGAATCCATCTATCTATCTCATTTAAATTAAATTAACATCTTAAACATGATTATTTTATCAATCTACCAATCACATCAAATCACATCACATCTATCCATCTATCCTCTATAAACATGTATCTATGACCATCAAAATTACACTACATCTATCTATATCTATCAAAATTAAATGCATAAGTACAATCACATAACACAAAATGATGAATATATATACATGGATGTCTATACAAAAGAATGGATGGCTTCCAATCAAGCCATCTATATCATACATCAAAAATGCCTTCAAATCGAGGCTACATCAGTATATCGATACAAGAATAACATATCTATATGGTGAAGTTGGATAGGTGGAAGACACTATCTCCTCCACCCTCCTCTAGTCTAGGTGTCTCTCCTGGCCACCTCCTACCGAGCTAGAAGTGCCTACTACGGGGCCCTACTACCATATCAGTCTCTCCCTGCTCACACCCTCCGATGCACCACTAGCTATGGTTGTCACTGATCTCCTCCTCGCACCATAATGAGGCACATTAGGGGCATGTTGTGCTAAGGTGTCCTCATAATATCTCACCTCAGCAAGGAGAGACTGATAAGTGCTCAAAATCACCATACCAGGTGCTCATAATGGTGCTACTACTGCTGGTGGTGGGCCTCCTACTACCGCACCCTATGCCCCGGACTCTAAAGTGGTGCCTGTATCACCGTATTTGGCCCTGAGGGCCTCTCTATTTCTATGGTAGTGATCTCTCTGCTATATCGTTGTATCCCACTCCTAACATGTGGTATCTCTCTCTAATATCAGTGCATCCCTCTCCTCCATCAGAGCTCTAATCTCCTCGAGGGCATCCTGGTGTGCATGTGTCAGGCAGCATGCTCTCCCTCCAGTCTCTCCAAAGACTACTAGCTATGTCCTCCTCATCTGCATCTATGGATGCTGGAAGGTGTTGTGGTAGCTCGAGAATACCATGCCATATAGCCATCATCCACTCTTACATCATCATCACTATCTATGGAAGGTGGGGCCTCCCTCAGTGGATCTGTTGGGATCAAAATTGGCAGGTCGGTCTCTCTGTTGTCCCACCTATATGGCATATATGTGGTCGGGACCGTCTGTACTAAACCAAACTACCTCAACACCCGTATAAACGGGACGCGCTCCCAGATATTTGGCCTACGGCCCCTGACCACCCTACTCCGTCTCAGCTCCACTAGGTGAGCATCCTGACCGGCCCATGTCGGGTAGACCCGATATGGTCTCCATACAACCTGCTTTGGTGTCAAGGTCCTGAAACGCTTAGTATACCACTCTGCAGATCTCCCTATATCTCTCAGAGCCATGTCTACCCGCCATCACCGAAATCCATAATTGAGGGCCCCCTCTGCTACTAGAATCCATGGAAGCCCCGATGGCCTAATCACGCGCTATATGCTCATATGCCCAAAGAATGGAGCACAAAGCTAACATCAATACCTATCTCGCCTGCTTGTGGTGTACATCACTGACTCATGATATATCTATGCTACTAAGGTATCTCGTAAATGAAAACACCTTCCTAAACTCTAGGATGTCACAAACACAATCTAGTAAAAGCAGAGGAAATCTCCTACCTCCTGAATCTGGTAGAGAAAAATAGGAGATCGCCATCCGAATAAATTCTATCATCTACTCCTAGCATCATCCTATCTATACTATGAGGCTATCCTCACCACCCTAGACACTATCTCTGAATCATCTTCCCTATCTCCATACAATTGTCCCTGGGCTCTCATCTTTGCTCTTGTGGAGTGGTCTCTATTGGGTCCCTGGTAATCGGTAGCTGAGGATCCTATAGATATCCTTGTGGGTGATGGTCATCTCACCCATCCTGAACCAGAATGTGCATGTCTTGTTGTCCCATCGTCATATCAATGCTCACATCAACTCTACGTCTCGAGGCACCCATCGGTAGTAATGGAATCCCCCGAGCCCGGATAGCTCCGGGTGATGCTAATAGGTGTCTGTCACATCGGGAAGAATAGTCTCCAACAGCTCGGGAATAACATCCTACATGTGTAAAGCCTCTGTGTCTGCATCCACGACATCAAGACCGGTGTTAGCTTCTCATTTATCCAACTCGAAGCATCAAAAACAAATTTCTCTACTTTATACATCTAATAAACCCAATCGTTGTGTCGATTACATTCAATTGACATTGATCAAACATAGTCAACATCGATCGAATTCCAATCGGTGCCAATTTAACTTAATCGGTGTCGATTTTACCAATCCATGCCAATTGGCAGACGGAGTGTCCAAAACACTCTGGCCTCCCACTTATCCCTTTTTTTCTAAAAAAACTAGCATCCTAATATGCTATTTGACGATAAACATATACACAAGGCTCAGGTAGATCCACTTACCCCAAGTCGTGTCCTCTTTTGCTTCTGACTGCTCCCAGAGGCTTCCATGTTGCTCAAAATCAATTTCTGACTCTTTCTAAATCAATCATCGCGGTGTAAATAAATCATTAACGTTTCCCTTTCCCATATATATGGTTGTGGTAATGGTCGGCACCAATTTTTATGGTCGGCATCGATTAGTTTAATTAACGTTGATTTTGCTTGGTCGACGCCGATTGAGGCCTATCATTGCCAATTGGTTACATTATTGGCTTCTCACATCACATTCTTCCAACAGGAAGGTCTCCTCATCTTTTTGCCAAAGTATTAATATTTGGATTGGTTATCGATCATTATTATCACCGGGTGCTACCTTATGGCACATATTTTCGATATTATCACCCATTTTGAGTCTTTCCCCGCACATGGGTCACTCACATTTTTGGCAGCTCAAAGATAGTGGGTCTATAGGCACTAACGTCATCTCGATTCGTAGACCATCCGGTTATCCCTACCAATGTGTCACTCTTTTAGTTACTACTATCTTGCAACCCTCCTTCCACTCACGGGTCTGTAGGTACTAATGTCATCTCATATGAATACCATCTAGTCTACCATACCAAGGCAAGGTGCTTAGGTTGCTACCTTTTTTTTTTTTTCATGTGTTATCAATAATCAGATTCACTCCACATATCTAGCAGGGGCATTCTCGCATTCTCATCTACCTTTTCCAAACTTGGGATTGGTTGTTCTTTTAGGATTCATCTTGTCCCTAGTTTGAGGGGGATCATGAAATTCTTATTCTTCATCTCTTCCAACTCCTTGTTTTTGTCTTGCAACTTTGCTTATCGCAAGTTACTCAACAAAAAGGGGTAGAATGTAGACACCTAAAATTGGCTACCCAATTTAGTGTCCCCTCGTTAAATCTACCTTCTCATGTAATCTGGGGCACCTTTATATCATCACTTTAGAGTATTAATTAAATTAAACATCTATCCTAAGTTTATTATACCCCATTGTGTTTTATCCATGGATAATTAAATATTAACTATTTAATTATACTTTTACATGTATTTTAACCGCTTATCTACCCCATATCAATTCTATCTATTTATCCCCCTATTTCTCCTCCCCTAAACCATGCAAACAGGATATTTCCCATATTTGAGTCAGAAGGATACACTTTCATCTCTCTAAATCATCCTTTTTGGCCATTTCGGGACTTCTGTTCCCCGATCGGCGCCGATCGATACTTGGTCAACGCCGATTTTTCAGTAATGGTACCGATTGTACCTCGGTCGGTTCTAATTATAAATACAAGGCTAGAATTTAGTTCTGGTTAGAAAAAGAGAATGACAGAGAGTTTTGAGCATCAAGCCTAAGCATAGTCTATCAAGTGAGAGTAAATTCTGTCCAGATCAATCCCTGAGAGGAGTATCGTTACTCGATCCCACAACATCGACATCGTGAGGCTTCATCGATCTCTTGGTGACTCTGTTCCTGCATCTAGCTAAGGTGGAGCTTTGTTAGTATCCCTACAACTCCTACAGCTCCAAAGATACTTTGACGATCCCACCTTCATTAGACATTTCTCAATCTTCTTGTAATTTTCCCCGGTTGACGTCGACCGAGCCCAATCGACACTTTGATTGAGCCTAATCAATGCCGATTCACCCAATCGACACTGATCATCCTGCAGAGATAGGTAAAAGAACTCAGGTAACACAAATCCAACATTATTTTCATAGTTTCTTATTTTTGTTACTTTCTATCTATTGTTTACATTCTATCTGTCATTTTTAATCAGAAAATCTAGACTTTTACTTACATATTTTATCATGTATGTTTCTTTCTTTAATTGAAAATGTGGACTGACATCCGCCGAGGGAGCTTATCACTTCCCAGGACCCACTTTTGGGTAGTCCACCCAAATATATTTTAACATTTTCTTTTTCTGTCAAGTATCTCGTGTCTCACGGTGTTTCTCGATCTACTTTACAGATTTCTCGTGTGCGCCCGTCTTGTCTACATCGGCTTTCTTTTCCATCTACATCTTTGGATCTTGTCTTATCTATCAGGTATTGATTTCATTTGAGTTTTTTAGGGTTCTTGTGTTTATTTTGGTACATTAACTTGGACAGGTAACAAGTGCGGAAATTCTTGATCTACGAGATATATCTAAACCTTCACAACTAGGGTTTTGACGTAGTTCTAGACGATATCAATATTTTATACCACTTGTAATGAAATTACTTAGATATATCTAAATATCGTAGTAATAGAACACCAATGAGTACCAAAATATATAAAAATGATCTCAATAAACAAGTAGAATGACTTAGACACATCAAGGGGGAAACCTTCAAATGATATAATAATACTCAAGTACTTATTATGATGATAATATCATTCTCTCTAAATTTTATGTATACACTACTATACTATCCAAATCCATAAGTCCAACACACTAAGTATATGAAAACATAAATAATTATGATATAACAAAATAAGATATTTTATTTAACAAAATTAAATCTTAATTAGGGGACTAATATCAAACAAATATAGTAGTAATACACACAATGTAGCATCTAAAGTACAAGCAAGTGTGCATGATAGGAGATGAGAGTGAATTAGCTTATATAAAGAGATGTGGACTGATTATGGGCTGAAAAATGACAAGAACATAATACATCTAGAGTGTGTAAGCTTTAAGTAAGAAACTAGAAGCTAAAACCTCTTTAGACATGAATTCCTAGATGAGGAGAGGATCGACTAGGCATTGGGGTATGAATTTTGTTCTAGTGTCTAAGTAGTAACTCTATTTTCTAGTCTTTTCATAGTATGAACTTGTCTCCTTTCTTTCACTCTTTATCACATCCACTTTCATGTAAGGTTCATGTGTCACATATGTACCTATAAAAACACCCTAGATACCTATACAAAAGATCAATAAAACATTAGATGAAACAAATAATGCATATGCTTGATTCAAACTAACCTTAGCACTCCAATATGATTATCACCAAGTATTGCATTATATTTCAAACTCTATGTAGTTCTTATATGTGTGTGATTTTAATTATGTCCTTTGAAGCTAGTTTTTGGTTGTATAATTCACACCAAAATAGTAGGCTACGACTATTTTATCCCCAATATGAATGTATGGGATGGATTTCAGAAATAGCCCCTCCTATGCATGAATAATGCAGCCTAAATTCACTCTTTGAATGATTCTCTTTTCACAAGCAGTAGATAGTAAGTATTAGCCCAAAAAAATTCATGTTCTAATGATTGTAAGTAATTCATGTATATATATATGATTCCCTTGTTTGAATTTCATCACTAACAATAATAAAATCCAACCTAAAGTAATAGGAAATATTTTTAAAAAGGTATCAAATGATGTGGTGATTAAAAATTAGGAAAATGAGGGAAAAGGACATAAGGGCCCAAACGGGACATTAACACCTGGGCACTCATATCCCTAATGGGTGGTATTGTCTCTGTGATGCTCAAAATATTTAATGGTAAATACAGAGCTAGGCCATATGTTGTATAATGTCTAAGAGTAAAGTGGTCATTCTAGAAAAGTATATATGAAGAGTTTGTAATATTATATGAAGAGCTGCTCTTGTATGTTTTTTTTTTTTTGTTTTTTTGCGGTCTCTTTGCTACTTTTTGCAGAGTTTTTCCTATTTTGTCTTGTTGGGGTAGCTGTTTTTGGCTACTTTGGGCTTCGTTGTCACACTTGGATTCGATCCTTTTTTCTGGTTTTCATTCCTATTCCGGCTCCTAGGCCCTCTTTTTGTACACAAGGGTATAGTTCCTTTCAAAAACTATTTGCCAATAATAAAAAAATATTATAAAGCAATGTAAAATAAAAACATGTGTTGTTAATGTTTAGTTTTCTAACATAGGAATCATGTAACAACATACTTAGAGGCTTAGTGTAAATATAATGTGTGTGATTTTTCATTACATTTTCCCTCACTTTATGTCAATGAATGAATATGCAGTAGCATAAATTAGATAAAAATATCGTACCTTATGGAGATTCAAGCACGTTGTAATTGATATCATTCCAAAGGAGGAATATGTTTGATGTTGTGTTGAATGGAGATTGTGAAGTGTGTATCATGGAATCTAGAAGAGAAGATAAATATCCTGGGGTGACCTTACATGTGTAGTAGAAGTGATGTATGCATGTGTTCCTTAGATATTTCCTTTGTCAGAGCATCTTATGCTTGATATTGTTCCTTGTTCCATTTGTGTGTTTCCCTTTTGTCGGAGTAAGGTCAAACCTGCAAAATAAAATAAGTGTAGTCAATTCTCATGATAAATGAAATTGAAATTTAACTTAGTACATGTCAAAATAGAAATGTATATTGAAAATAAAGTGAATTAAGTATAGAATACACGTGTATGTCATAAGAGAAGAGATAAAAAATTTCTTGTATGTTTTTTATCTTGGAGGTGGTTGGAATAGTACTAAGGATTTATAAATCCTATTGCTAAACTAAGGATTTAAGCATCCTATCGTGAAAATGAGGATTTTAGTATCATGTCACCGAGGAAGAATATTGGTAGAGCGGTCATCTTTTCCTCTAACCTTTAATGTTTCCCCATGGATAAGTGTCACTACATATGGTCACAAACCCAATATAAATTGGGCATAGATGAACCTAAGAAAAATGAAGTAATTTCATTTCTCGAGTGTATAACATGTCAATTATTTTGTTCCTATTGTTCCTCATAATAACTTGAATCGAGCATGTGTTGTTATAATTGGAAGAGACTGACACGAGAACTCAGTTGATTATGTATTATAAGCGTTTCTTCTCTCTGGGATAGTAATTCCCGGGTGGAACACTAGTACCTATCACTCATGTGTATGGAAAAATTATAGAGTATAAGTGAATCGAAGTAACATGATAACTAATGTGTAACATATAATAGAATGATCAAGAAAGGATACATCCAACCAAGATCTAAGCTAGTATTTTGGTTGTTTACCAATATGTGAATATGAAATAGAATAGTTAGGGGAGAGGAACAAGGTTATCCCCTAGTATATGTGTGTAAAGTGAGGTCCATGTAAGTAAGTGCACCCTCAATAGTCATGTTTTAACCTAGAAAAAGAGTGTGGAATTGGATAGCAGTGGGGTAGAATATTCCCCAAAGTTTTAATTCCATGGTGATCTATCGAATGAGATACTATAAAATAGTGTCAAAAATAGGGGAGAACCCTATGGAGTCCAAGATCCCAATTGCATGAGTAGTAAGTGTATAAACAATAAGAGTGTGTCTAGTAGGAGAAACTAGAATAGGTGGAACATTGGGCTTGTTGGAAATAGTGGAAAAAGTAAGTACAAACATAAGGATCAATGTGTGAGTCAAGAGATGTGTAATATATATAGTGTTATGAGGCTCATCATTTAAGACCACAAATAATGGAGGGAGATACCGAGACTCTTTATAAGTGATAGGTGCAATTTGGAAATTTTGGAAGAATTGAAGTTGTATGAACTATCTCTTATTACCATAGACATAAATGTGGTAAGAGGGGAATTTATTTCCCCCATAGATGTAACAAGATGAGGTGTATCCATAGTAAATGAATCATGCGTAGAATCTTGGAAAGTGGGAGCATTATGAACCATTGTAAAATCAACACAATGTGTTCTAACTTGTGATGAGGAAGGTACATAAAGTGGTGTAACATTAGAGTCAATAAGCATATGGTCATTATAATTACATCTAGAGTTGTGCCAAGTAAAACATTTGAAGGCCATGGGCATGGTAACATTGTGAAGGGGTATATGAGTGTCTCCTAACACCTTACGTATCATAGATGTAGAAATTATCATAGCGGATATATATATATATATATATATATAAGTGTGTAGCAGTATGCATTAGGGATCAAGAATCATGTGGATGATAATGATACATAGTGGGATGAGTATTATGGGTACTAATATAAAGTTGATCATGTAAATCAGTAGCACTATAGTCCATCATTGGAGAAGAATGATGTGCAATGTAATTATTAACTTCATCATCATGTATGAGAGGGATATCACAAATATTAGAAACATGATGTGTGGAATCTATTGTAGCATTATCCTTGGATAAAGGTGTGGAAAGGGAATTGTGTTCTATGATATGGGTAGAAAGAGTTTCATGCATAGTATATAACCAAGGAAGGCCTGGAAGGATATTATAATTGATATTATGAGGCATAAAATGAAATAGAAAATTAAGAGTACAAGGGCCTATATTAATGGGTAGAGTGATTTCTCCCAATACTTTCTTAGGTGTATTATCAAAGCCATAAATACATAGAGTAGATGGAGTTAGATCAACATCAGAAAATCCTATTTGTTGGAGAAAGGAAATGTTGCATAGAATAAATCCATGATTAACTAAAGCATGCTTAAGAAGCACATTACTAATTTGAACTTGAATATACAATGTAGAATAATTTTCATCAATTGTATGGTAATCCATAAAATAATTTGACACAAGCAAGCCAAATAGACAAATAGATTTGTATTGAAAGTGATGTTGATCAAAAAGTGATTTTGTCAAATGAATAAAATGACCATATCTTGAAATAGAATTTGAATTTTATAAAACAAAAAGAGGATTTTTTGAATATAATGATGTAAAATAAAAACATTTAAGGGATTTTCTCAAAAGTGTGTATTTTTTGAATTATGCCTTAACTACCAAAAAGTGTAATTTTGAATTTTTAAAAATTGTGTAAAAATAGGGAAAACAAAAAGAGGTTTTCATTACATATGTAAAAATTAAAAATAACCTCAAATGAATTTTAGAATAGAGTAGTTATGCTTAGGATATGAAATAAATAGTGTTTTCAAAATCGAATATCTAGAAAGTGACCCAAAGGGTAGGATGAACCATGAAACCCTATGGAAATTTTTGTAGATTTGATTTATGACATGTGATAGATGAAAATTAGGTTTGGATCTAAATACAAGATATAGATATGAACCCTAATGTAACTAGGGTTTTGGTTTGAAGAAGAATATATTTGTTAAATAGCATGCAAGGGATCAAGTTCACCAAACGATTGAAATAAATTTAATTATTTAAGGGATTATTAAGAACAAAAATATATCAATAATAAACATGATCTAGCATGCAAAGTAAAAGAAAGTGTGTAAGATAAGAGATGAGAGTGACTTAACTTGTATCGGGAGATCAAGACTGATTCTAGGCTAGAAACTAACTAGAACATGTTGGATCTAGACTGTGTAAGCTCTATCTACGATAAGAAAATCTGGAACCTCTTCAGATAGGACTTCCCAAATGAGGACATGACTACCTAGGAATTTGTGTCTAAACTCGGTGCTAGTATCTAGGTACCAACTTTACTTTTGGTATTTTCAAGGTCGAACTTATCTCCTTTCGTTCACTCTTTGTTACATCCACTTCGATGTATGGTTCTTGTGTCATACATGTACCTGCAAAACAAACCCTAGATACCTACACAAAATCATAAGAAAATATTATATGAAAAAAATAATGTATATGTTTGATTTAGATTGACCTTGGCAGATCACTACCATGTGATTGCCACCAAGTGTTGCACTACATTTTATACTTTATGTAGTTTTTATGTGTGTGTGATTTGAATTGTGTCCCTTAAAGCTAGGATTCCCTTGTTTCGGTCACACCAAGATATATGGATATAACTATTTTTCCCCAAGATGAATGTGTGAGATGGAATTTAGAAATATCCCCTTCTATGAAGTGACTAATGCAACCCAAATGCAGTCGTTGAATGTTGATATTTTCCCAAATAGTATATAGTAATTATTAGCCCAAAATTTATCCCATTCCTAATGATAGTAAGTAAGTCATGTATATATATGATTCCCTTTTTTTAATTTTTTCATTAACAACAAGAAAATACAACCCAAAGTAATAAGAAATATTTTATAAAAGGTACCAAATGATGTGGCATTTGAAAATTAGGAAAAGAGGGAAATGGAAATAAACACCCAAAGGGGATAGTATCTCTGGTGCTCCTATACCCAATGGGTGGTACTATCTAGGATGTTTAAAGGATATAATGGTAAATATAGATCTAGGCCATATGTTTTCTAATGTCCAAGAGTAAAGTGGTCATTCCATAATAGTAAATAAGAATCTTGAGTGTGTTAGAGGATAAAGTAATGTAAAAGCAAACGCATGTGTTATTAATGTTTAGTTTTTTCACTTAGGAATCTTGCATATAATGACATACTTAGAGGCATTATTTAAATATAAAGTTCATGATTTCATGACTACAAGATTATGTTAGCCACAGGTCATCTATCCATATCCCGATATATGAACTAGGGTTAAAGGTGCAGTATCTAATAATTTTACGAAGTATTTTACACTATCACCATATTACATAGGATCATCTTATGTTCTCAAAGTGTTCAATCTAGTGGCATATAGAATTATACTACCTCTAACTCTATCTTGGTTACACAATTTTTTTCAGGTGTCTTTATTAAAATGTTATCACTTTGATGTATATAATGTTACTTATTAGACATTTTGATAGGTGGAGGACCTAGGATTGCTTCTATTTGATCCCCTAAAGGTGCTTAAGGTTCACAAGATTCACTTGAAAAATATGAAAATCACTCAACATAAGGTATAAAGGGACAAATATTCAAAGGATATTACTACCTAGGAGGACATGATGAAGTCCATAGAGCATACCTACATTTATTTCATTATTTTTTTATTTTGATATTAGTAATATTCATCAAGTTCAAATTTTCTCTTATTAGGGAAGGATTTCACACCCTATAATTGTTCATTTATTATTTAAGAGACATTTTGAGACTAATTGGTTCATGAACACATATGAAAAACAAATTATATTGTTTTTATTTGCTTTAGTTAGCACTATGACATGGTTTTGGGATAAAACATTTATCATCAGTGATTTATTAGCATTAGATGATTATTTGATTCATACAATTTTTGGATTACTATTTATACATTTATGTTATTATAGTTCATTTCGGATGATTTGATTAAATTGAATGGATAATTCACTTTTCTTTCTTGTCTACATTTGTGTAGGGGTTTTCTCAAGTTTAGAGATCGGGTATCCTTGGGGAGAGGTAGAAAGATGAAATAGATGGGTATGGATATAAATATTTATAATGTGTAATGTAGTGTATAAGAACAGTGTCAAACCATTCCCATTTTTATGATTCAGTTTTATTTTATATTTGGCATTTTGTGTGATTGGATGGATTAGGTCACATTGTGATGTAATGAGTTGGTATTTTATGCTCTCACTGCAACAAGGATTGCAATGGTGCATTGCATATTTTTCAAGTGGTGTATTATTGCTTTACAACAATGGAATGTTTACATATACATTATTTTCTCATATGTTGTGTTATATATTTCTAGAACATAATAAATGGCTATGTTATTAAGAAAAAATATTATTAAGGGTAAGATTAAAAATATGTGAGATTAAATCCCTAATTTTATTATCAGTAATTTTATAATTAAATAACTTTGGAATTATTATATCCAATCTCATATCACTATACAAGTTGAGATACATTGAAACTAAACAACTCACTTTGTCTCACATTTAATATTATCGCCTAACTTGTTTGTTATGCTTCATCAAATTACGGGGAATTTTTTTAAAGAAAACCCTTAATCACAATTAAATTCTTAAATGATTTTTATCATGTATAAATTAAATCGAACATAATATAATGTTTACAATTCATTTGATAACAATGATAACCATGTACAGTTGTAAGGGTCCATTAGCTATACCTGATCCCCCTTATCATCACTCTAACTAAGTGAGTATAAATTATATACTTTTTGTTAACCCTTTCAATATGGTTTTAGAACTAAGTTCAACTCCTATGCGTCATCCTAGAGAAAAACATGTTGCAATCCATCCATCATCCGACACTATGGAATAGGAATATGGTGAATAGACATTGTAATTATATAGCTATACTACTTGACCAAGTATTCAAGTGAAAAATGCAATATTAGTTTCATGACCACACATAATTCAATGAAACTTGTATCCATCACCGCATACCCATCTCTACACAGTTATAAGGATCCTAATTTCATTGTTTAAGAAGTTTAATTTTCTATTTCGAAGAAGTAGGATCTCGAACTCACCTCTCAACTTTATCGGTCTCATCTTAAGATCCCTATGGTAAATATAGTGACCACTTAATGAAATTCATAATTAATTAATCACTACCATTCCCATAGTCATCCTAAGTTGGTACGAGATAGGATTCAATCAAATGGAAAGGCGGGTCACAACACTCACACTTGAGTTTCATAATTTGTTGACTTTTGAGTTAATACTAGATACGTTAGTTCGTATGATGTTAGGTGTCGATACACATTATCCTTTTCCAATAGAGAATTATAGTAACTTAAAGTATTACTAACTTATTAAATTTATCTTTTTTGATATAGCAATATAACATTAGTTGTTAAGGATAGGTTTAGTTCATCATTTCTCATATCTTGGTGATCCAATCATGTCATAGCTATGTCATTTTAGTCTCAAAGGATTATCATTTATGTGTATGATTCATTTCAAAATTAATGGATGTAGTGTGATTAATAATAGGACAAATTATGGTTGTAATATAATGTGAGTATAATTATTCACGTCTACATAAGGTTATCTCATTTAACAATTAATGAAATGATACATAAACTAATGTATCATTATTACATTATAATTAGTGTACTTTATTTTAAAGAAAGGTAGAATAATACTATAATAACTTTTTTGTATTATTGTTTCCACATTGTACTATTCACATTTATGAATTAATTAATCATTCATGATGAAACTATAACTTTGAGACAAATATCATCATCTCATAAATGTGTATTACTGTTAATAACAACTTTTACTATTTTTCGTTTCATTTAAGTATGATAATGATATAAATGTTATTCTCATTGTAATAATTTCCATTTCATATTAAGTGTTGAAGATTTTCGTAATCATACATTCGTAATAATATATCCAAAAATAGTATTGTATTTAACATTTAAAATTTAATAATTTTAAAAACATATACTGTTGTAAAAACAACGAGAAAAGCATCATTACAACTCACAAAATGTGATACAATGATAAATATATTTATTTAACTTTATAAGGATGAATCCTTATTTTTTCAAATGATATCACGTTAAATATTAGAATATTAAAAGTATGCAAATGCCTTGATTAATTAAAGCGTGAAATAATACTTTCTCTTTTCAATGAAATACAATAATCCAAAACGGATTTTCAAACAATAATACATGAATAATTCATGTGTATAAAATCCAATTATCACTTCACTTAATTACTCCATCCTGCACATTGTAGGAGAGAGAATGTATACATGGTCAGTTCCATGAACTGGCATGAATTTTCTACTCATAATCATGTTATTATATTTTGAAATAAATGACTATGATATGGTTATATTTTAGTACATAAAATTTGTAATACATACATATCATTAAGCAACTGGAGTGATATTGGTAATGAAAATTATGTTTCTAACAACACAATCCAAGTAGTAATGTCATTTTTAGTTTTTTTTAATAAATTATAATTCATTCTATTTATCGACAACTAAGGTCATCATTTTATATTAGAAAATCCAATCCAAAACTATGATATCAAAATAATATTTTATGATGATTTTTAATTAGGTACAACAAAGCTTTTTAGTTTAATAAACTTGTTTATTCCTTAAGTCCCTTTTTATGATATTTAATCATTGACATTGATTAACAAACAACTCAAAGATACTCAAATGAAAACATAATAGTTTCTATCAATATTATGCTTTCATTTGAGTATCTTTAATTTGTTTACATTGATTCATAAAATAACTCAAAGATATTCTCATGGTCTATGACTACATAATAAAACAATAACATTCAACTATTTAAATTCCCTCTTGGTCCAAGACTAATTAACATATTAACAATAATACATTATGAAATATGGTCCATGACTATCACTATGTCATTTAACTTGCATTATGTTCTAAGACCATCGTAACAAAAAAATAACAGTATCATGGTATAAGACCAACACCGAACCAATTATTTACTCTTTGGTCTATGACATATTAAAAATTGTTACTTACTAATGACAAGCAAAGTGGTCTATGACCAGATTATAATACCAAGAATAATAATTAATAACCATACGTTATTGTTGCTTACTGATTTAGCATATAATGAAACATCATAAAATGAAAATGATAACATTTCTATTATAAATTTTTTGACAATACTCTCAACCAGTAACATGGTCAATACGAGTTATTATCATGTAGCAATGTTAACAAGAAAATAATAATTTTTCAATTCCAAAATCAACATTTACCAATGAAATTAGAGGATGACTTGGTAGAATAAAAAAATTACACAATACACATATGTGCTTATACATGCATTTATGTATGTATGTGTATATGTTTTAGCATATACATATATGTACATATTTGTATGTATAATAATATACTTATAATTATTAAATCCTCTTTTAATAATTAAATCATCAACCATGATCATAATGATAGAAAAATTAGTCATTAAATTATGGGGTGTGACATCTTTTCCCCTTAAATAATCATTTTCTTGACTATTTTACATAATGTAACAACATATCAAATAGAAAAATTGTTCAAACATCACTGCAATATAAAAACAGCTCTCATTTTTACAAAAACTTTAGAATTTTTCCATAATTTCAGTCAATCATTTTTCAAAAAAAAAAAAGTTGTAACAGCCTTAAAAATGATTATTTCAAGTTATTAGCTTAGAGAAAAAAAAATTCATTGTTGTCAAACATTATTATCATATAATAATTAATAATTGAATAACAAATAAACAAATAATTATTTTTATTAGTGAAATAGATAAGGAAACCCAATTTTTGTCTCTTCGATATTTTCCCAAGTTGCATTATCTTCATAATATTGGTCCCATTAGACCTTACATTGTGTGATATCTCTATTTCATTGATACAACCCGTGAGTTTCCAGCACTTGTATAGGTTCAACCATGATTATTCCTGGGTCTAGAACCTGTAAAGAGTTCCAATTTAGGACATGTGTTATATCTTAAACATAATTTTTAAGAAATGAAATATGAAAAATATCATGTATTCTAGACAATGCGGGAGGTAATGATAATCGGTATGCCACTAGACTTATAACTTTAAGTATTTGAAAGGTCCCACATATCTAGGTGACAATTTGGAAGAATTTCCAAACATGATTGAGCTCTTTTTGGGTTTAACCCTTAAGAAAACTTTATCTCTCGAGCTCAAATTTTTTGTCAACTATTTTCATATTTGCATAGCTTTTCTACCTATCGACAACTTCCTTTAACCACTCACAAATGAGCTTCACTTGTTTTTCCATTTCTATTAACATTTCTGGGCCTACTACCTCTTTGTCCTCAGTATTATCCCAATTGATAGGATTTATACACCTTTTCCCATACAATGCTTCAAATGGTGACATTTTCAGTGAAGAATGATAAGTGTTGTTATAAGAAAATTCCACCAATGGAAGATATTCTTCCCATCTATATTATTTATCCATGTAATACATTCGAGCATACCCTCCATAACCTAGTTAACTCTTTCTATTTGACCATCTATTTCAGGATGGTATGTTGAACTAAAGTTTAGTTTTGATCCCAAATTTGATTTTAAAATTTTCCAAAATTAAGAGGTCATCATAGGATCCCTATCAGAAATAATTAATTCTATAACTCCGTGCAATCTGAAAATTTCATGCACAAAATGTTTCATAAGTACGGGTGAATCATCCTTTAGATTACCTAGTATGAAATGAGCTACTTTAGTTAGTTTTTCAATAACAAATAAAATTGTGTCATATTTGTTTTTAGACATTGGTATTCCTTACAAAAAATCAATGTTAATTACTTGTCATTTGCAATGCAAAATGTTGTGAGGATATAGCGGACAAAGAGGATGCATGTGCTTTTCCTTAACACACCTTGACATTGAAGACAATGAGAAACATAATTTATCATGTCTTTCTTCATTCCTTTCAGAAGTATTGTTGTTTTACATCAGCCAACAATTTCTTTAATCCAGGATGTTTGGAATAAGGAGGATCATAAAATTATTTCATAACTTTTGTTCTTAAGTAATTTCCCAAAGGAACATAAAAAAAAAAATCGTACCTCAAAAATCATTAATTTTCAAACTTAAATCCTTCAAACATTTTATCATTTTGATATTCTACTAATGTATCTTTTACATGCTGATAATATGAATCATATTGCATTTGATTCTTTACTTTATCTTTAAATTGAGTTGTGATGTTCACAATAAAAAAAAAATGTTTCTTACAAATTAGCACATCTGCCACTAGATGTTCTCTTTACCTTTATTGAAACTTATTTAAAATTTTTATTGAGACGAAAACTCACTAAGTTTTCTTGTATTCAATTTTGACTACATGAAGATATACTTTGATCCCAAATGGTTTGTTTCAATTTGAAAGGCTTTTCCAATAGTAAAGCCTCCAAACTTGAATAGTGTGAATTATGGAAAAAATTTATAATTCATGGGGAACATAGTTCAGCTCATGCACCTTCAATTTTCTATTTTTGTAAGCAATCACATGATCATTTTGTAGAAGTATTCCACCCAAACCTTCATCGAAGGCATCAATTACCACGGTGAAGCTTCCATTAGGATTTAGAACCTTCAAAATAGGTGTTGTTGTAAGTTTATCTTTCAGTAAATTAAATTTTATTTCACACTTATCAATCCACACAAATTTTTTGTCCTTTTTCTATAAATAATTTATTAGAGTAGTAACTCTTTGCATGAATTTTCGTAATAACCAACCAACCCCATGAAGCTTCTAACTTCATGTACATTCCTAGGAGCTTTCCATTTAGTTATGGCTTTGATTTTGATGGATCAATTAGAATCCCATAATTATTGATTATGTGGCTAAGGTACTATACATCATTTTCATATATTTTTCTCTTTCTAAGCACTTTTAACACTATTTTCAAGTGTTCATTGTGTTCTTCCATATTTTTAGAATAAATCATAATTTCATCTAAGAAAACTAGCATAAATTTATCTAGATATTCCTAAAAAATATTATTCATTAAGTTCATGAATGCATTAGTGCATTAGTGAGTCCAAAAGGTAACATTGTGAACTCATAATGACCATATCTTGTTCTAAACATTGTCTTATGAATGTATTCATCCTTTATTCTCAGTTGATGATAACTTGATTGCACATTAATCTTAGAATAGATAGATGCATCTCAAATCTTATCAAAAAGGTCATCGTTCCTTGGTACATGATATTTATTCTTGATTGTGGATTTATTAAACATGTCATAATCGATGCATAGCCTTAACATGCCATTTTCTTCTTAATGAAGATGACCAAAGTGCTCCCATCGAGACACACTTGGTATAATTAGTCATTTAGACAATAAATAATGAATTTTTGCCTTTAGTTCCATTAATTAAGTTGTATTCATTCTATATGCTACCTTAGATATTAGTTTAGTTTCAGATTTGATATCAATTATAATATTGAACTCACATCCGGGAGGAAGCGGGTAATTCCTTGAAAAAACATCCATGTACTTTTGTAATAATGGATAGTCCTCCAAGGAATTCTTACCTTCCTCACTAAAATATGATATATTTATGGTGTAAAGCATACATCCCTTGTTCTTAGCCTTCTTGAGTTACACTTGTTAAAATCTTCCTTACTTCAAAATTTATTTTTATGCCTTGTATGCTTGTTTTTTTCGCGGGACATCTAAGAATTTTTTCATTTATTGGAACAATCCACAATTTTTTGTGTTGAGACAACTAATTTACACCTATAATAATGTCATAGGAACCTAGAGGAGCTACATATAGGTCTAGTTCTATGGCAAATATATGCAGTTCCAATGCTATGTCAAACAAACGTTGGTTTACAATTTGGAAAACATTGTTCTCGTATTGAAAAGTCCATGAATTTTTCATATAACTATCTTTTTCATTTTTTTAGCTAATTTACTAGAAATGAAGCATTTAGTTGCACCAGTATCAAATAAAATAGTTACAAGTAGTCCATATAACTTACTTGGCACTTCGATAGGTGTTTCTTGTTTTTCATCCTGTGGTTTTCCACCTGCAAAGCATGGATTATTTGTTGTGGATTGTTTTCCTTGTTCTTCAAGGATAGTTTTTGGCATAGTGGTCACCACCACATTTGAAACACCCACCAAAAGGTCTTTTCCTTTCAAACTTATTTTCATTAGTTGTAGCACTATTCTATCCATTTTTATTTGCATTTATAGTAAGTTTTGTAGTATAATTTTTACCATTTCTACCTAATTTCCAACCTTTTTCCACCAAGTATTTCTAGGTACCAATGGAAAAGATGATTTGTAGATCTTCTTTCATTTTTCATCCCTATGAGTAGATATTGCTTGTAGCTTCTTCTCTTTCCTAATTTCCATCTCAAAAATATCTTCCATGGTAAAAGGACCATGGACATCAACTTCACCCCCAATGATTGGGTTCAGTCCCATAATAAATTTGTGTATCCTAAATTTCTCATCCTTTTGATACTATAGACCATACTTCAACAACTTGGTGAAATTTTCCCAAAATTCAGTCACGCTCATCTTACCATGAGTTATATTTTGAAACTCAGACATCTTTTGATCGAAATACAATTGTGGTAACCAACATTGGAGGATGTACATTTTAAATTGTTCCCAAGTGATGTTAGTAGGTTTAACTCCCAACTCTTCCTTCTAGTTATCCCACCATGAGGATGCCTCATTAGAGAGCTAAAAATCACCCCAAATAACTTTAGTTTCTTCAAAGAAGTATCTTATCTCAAAATACTTATCCATTTCACTCAACCAATTCTCATCTCCATCTCCCAAGGTTGTCCCATCAAATTTGGGTGGGATGATTTGTTTGATGTCCCTTGATAGCTCATCTACCGAGTAATATCTTTTATTTTTTGGCTTGTTCTAGGCATTGGGATTTCCAACATTAGGATTTACTACATTGAGATTCCTAGAATTTTTGTTTCCAACATTAGGTCAAAAAGCTTTTTGTACATCACTTTCAATTTCTTCTTCCTCTCCCATTAATCGTTGTTCAGGAAAACTATCCGATCACAAGTATCTTGAAGAATAGTTAGAATCTCATCAATTTTTTGGGTTGTTGTTGCTTCAGCCACATTGTTTTCTCTTGTTCTAACCATTTTGATCTATTATATAAGAATAAAATATTATTTTAGCGTATGAACCCATTAAGTCCAAGAGTTGATAACCTTCAGCTATGATACCAAAATATAACACCCATGTTATACTTCATCAAATTAAGGGATTTTAAAAAAAAAACCCCTTAATCACGGTGTAATGCCTTCAATGATTTTCAACACACGAAAATTAAATACAACATAATATAATGTTTATAATCCATCGATAACCATGTCCATCTATAAGTGTCCATTAGATCTACCGATCCCCCTTATCATCACTCTAATTAAGTGAGTATAACTTGTATACTTTTGGTTAAACCTTTTGACAAGTATTGAGAACTAAGTGCAACTCTTATGTGTCATCCTGGAGAACAAACATGTTGCAATCCATCTAGCATCTGACACTATGGAATATGAATATGGTGAACAGATAGTGTAATCAGCTAGTTACACTACTTGGTGGTAAATTTTTCAAGCGAGTAATGCAATCTTAGTTTCATGACCACACATAATTCAATGAAACTTGTCTCCATCACTACACAACCATATCTACACAATTATCTGGATCCTAATTTCATTTTTTTAAGAATTTTAATTTTCTATTTGAAGAAGTAGGATCTAGGACTCACCACTCAATTCGAGAGTACGCTATCAGTCACATCTTAGGATCCCTATGGGAAAGATAGTGACCACTTAATGACATTCTTCATTAAGTACTCACTACCCTTCCCATAGCCATCCTAATATGGTATGTATAGGGTTCAATCAAATGGAAAGGTAGTCCATAACACCCACACTTCATTTATACAATTGTCAACTTTCCCGAGTTAATACTAGATACGTCATTTCATTACAATGTTAGGTGTCAAGACACACATTATACTTTCCTACAAAGAGATATAGTAACTTACCTCGTTACTAACATTAATGAGTATATTTTTTTGTGATATAACAACATAAAATTAGTTGCTAAGGATAGGTTTAGTTCATCATTTCACATATCCTAGTGATCCAAACACATCTTAGTTATGTCATTTTAGTCTCATAGGATTATCATCTATGTGTATGATTCATTTAAAAATCAAGGGATGTAATTCGATGAATAATAGGATAACTTATGGTTGTAATATAACGTGAGTATAATTATTCATGTCTACATAAATTTATCCCATTTAAAAATTAATGAAACGATATATAAACTAATGTATCGTTATTACATTATAATTAGTGTACTTTATTTTAAATAAAGGTATGAAAATACTATAATAATGTTTTTGTATTATTGTTTCCACATTGTACTATTCACATTGATGAATTAATTAATCATTCATAATGAAACTATAATTTTGAGATGAATATCATTATCTCATAAATGTATACTGCTTTGTTAATAATAGATTTTAAATCGTTTTTAATTTCATTTAAGTACTATGATGATATAAATGTTATACTCATTGTAATATTTACAATTTCATATTAAGTGTTGAGGATTTCCATAAACATACATTCATAATAATATATCTAAAAATAGTATTTTATTTAACATTTAAAATTTAATATATTGAAAAAAATATTGTTGTAGAAACAATGAGAAAAACATCGTTACATCTCACAAAATGTGATACAATGATAAATATATCTACTTAAATTTATAAGGATGAATCCTTGTATTTTTCAAAATGATATCACTTTCAATTTTAGAATATTACAAGTAGGAAAATGCCTTGATTAATTTTGTGATATAAAAATTCCACTTTTTAATGAAATACAATAATTGAAACATATTTTCAAACAATATTACATGAATAAGACATTTGTATAAAATCCAATTATCACCTCACTTATTTACTTTGTCTTGCACATTGTAGAAGAGAGAATGTATACATGTTCGATTCCACGAACTAACATAAATTGTCTACTCATAATCATGCTACTCTATTTTAAAATAAATTAATATGATATAGTTATATTTTATGTCAAATCATAAAAATTTTAATACATACATATCCTTAACAAAATGGAGTGATCTTAATAGTAATGAAAACTATGTTTCTAACAACACAATCCAACATTTTTAATGTCATTTTTACTTGTTTTCAATAACTTATAAATTCAGGTTATTTATCAATAACCAAGGTTAGCATTTTATTTTAGAAAATCCAATCCATGACTATGATATCAAGATAACATTTTAGGATGAGATTTACTTAGGTACATCAAAGGTTTTTAGTTTAATAAACTTGTTTATTCCTTAAATCCCTTTTTATGATATTTAATCATTTACATTGATTAATCAAACAACTCAAAGACACCCAAATGAAAGCTTAATAGTTTCTTTCAAAATATTGTTGTTCTTGAAAACACTATGATGGAGATGGGAACATCTCCATTTCAAGTTCACAATCTTACCATACATGCTAACTATCTTTGGATATGTTGAAAACAAGATAAATTATCCACAAGATCTCGACATCAATATTTAACATACAACTGGTTCATCTTAATTGATTCTAACAAAGTATTAACACTTAGAAAAATAAATCAATCATTCACTTGAAACAATAAATTTTATTATTTAAATGAAGAACAAAGTATATTCTTTTTAAGAAATGAACATTTCGATCACAAATCAAACTTTCTAGCTATCAAAGAAGGATAAACTTTTCCAATTAAAAAGTATTGAAAATATCAACTCCACAAGAGATTTTTATGCTACAAAAAAAAAAAAACTTTTTCAACATAGATAATCTTGAAATGATCTATAGAAAATAGTACTTCTAATTTAAATATTACCAATTTTATGACATACAAAAACACATGCTCATCATTGACATAGTTTTTCCAAATGTCCCCGTCAACAACAAAGGACTCACAAATAAAGCCTAAGAACAAAAACATTTTGGGAAGAGAAAAATGAGTTCATTTATATGTTGTTAACTAATTTATCATTTTGACATCATGAATCGATTTCCATTATTTTTTTGGTTTGAATAAGGTTACCCACAAAGTAAAGCTGAAACAAATAGTGGGTTCATATACTAAATCTAGACTAAACTTGTAACCCAAAAATCCTCTATTTTTGCAACTTATATCAAAATAATAGTAGTTCAAATAATTTTTGAACATAAAATGATTTTCTTCAAGATTTATATGAGTTATATAAAGACCATATCTGTGTGTGTGTGTGTGTGTGTGTGTGTGTGTGTGTGTGTGTGTGTGTGTGTGTGTGTGTGTGTGTGTGTGTGTTTGTGTTATAAGTGACTAGTATTTCAATAAAAATCATAAATCTATAACTTCTTGCAACCAAAAATGTCATTGTTAATAGAAAACAAAGTTAAAATATGAACAACAAAAAGGAATACAAATAAAACACATAACCCAAAATTTATTTTCAACAAGAAAACAATATTCACATTTTTACAAATGCCCAGATTGTCATATTTTTTTCTTCATTTTTCCATCAAGTTTTTGGTATAAATTTTAAAATTTATTCCATATTTAAAAATAGAAGGAAAAACACATTTTTAATCATCTATTGTGAAATATAACAACAAGTTTAAGAGCGAGAGAATCCATTCCGAGATTGAATACACCCATATTTATCTACTTTCCTCTTCAAAAATCATAAAACCACATGTGTTTGCACAGCCAAGTATTCTCAAAAATTTCCAAAGAAAAAGTGATCAATATCGAGCACATTTCATCATTTTATTTGCCATAGATTTTATATGCAACATCCAACAACTTCTTCCATTTTCTCCATACTTAGAAGAGAAAAAATATCCTCTAACACAAAAAATGTAAATGGGGGTATGCATGGTTCTATTTTACAATGCAAGATTCTCCCATTCCCAAAAAAACCATGCAAATATTTAATACTCATTAATTTCTGGTAATCCTCATATATTTTCCCTCCAAAATCACCATGCAATGCCCATTTTATCATCTTTGGCTAAGTTTGGTTTTTCCCATTTTAAATTTATCAATCATTTCCAATTTTAAACTCTATCTATTTCATGCAACATCACGTGAGAAAAAAATTGTTTATTAATGCCACCTTCACATGGTCTATGACCATATAATAAAACAATAAAATGCTTATTTCACTTAGGGATAATTTTAGTGGCGAATATTCATAATATGGTGAAAATTTCATTTTAGGAAAATTTGAAAAGGTGATTTTTTCAGAGCGGGTCGGTGTCCTATTTGCCTAAAATTTATAGTATATTTTTTTGGGGGTTCGGCTTCACCTTCATTTGAAAACATCTCCTATAAAAACCTAGGTGATTCGTCGGGTAGTATACTATGGTACTACCACAAGTAGCTTACCAAATTACCAATACCGTGAAGTTTGAACTCACATACTCTTAAGCACCAGAGATTGTTGTTAGCCTGTTAGGGTTAGTTGTTGATGTGCGACATGGATATAGTTGACGCGTGACAAAGAGGTATTACAGACACGTGATAAGGAGATATTGCAGACATGTGACAAGGGGGTAAAAATTGACACATGACGAGAGACAGTGACACCTTATTGATGTGTGACAGAGAGAGTTGATGCTTGAGAAGGGTGTAAGCAGTTAATGTGCAACAGGGACAGAGTTGATGTGTGATAGAGCTAGTTGATGCCTTGGTGATGCGTGATAGAGATAGTTGACACGTTGTTGACACACGATAAGGAAAGTTGACGAGTGAAAGTAATTTTGACTCGACTCATCGAGTCGCTTACTTAGTTCTTTTCTTTGACATAGGATTCTATTCATAATAATGGAAGGTGCTAGTCCTAAGAATGCGAAGACCCTAAAAGTAACTAAGAAATATTAGAAATTGTTGTTCAAGTATTTTGGAAACTTTGCTAATACAGATATTGAAAATACCAATAACCATATAGATGCCACTAGAAAGAATCAAAATATTGACTATGTGGAAGGTATTATTGAGGTGGACATGCATTTTGCACAATATCAAACAAATGACACCTACGATAATATGCCAGATCTTGAAGATATTCTTCCTATTGGGGTACAACCAGAAGTGCATCAAGATATCACACATACAAATACTTAGCAAAATGGAACACAAATCAAATTCAAATTTCAGTTCATGAAAGAGGAAACCAGGTGATTGTGATATTGCTCAAAATTCTACTCAAAAAAGTAAAACATTGAAAATGAACAAGAATATGTGGACCATTGGTAGGTCATACAAGTTTGATTGGGCAGCTAAATTTCCATTTATCGAACCTGTACAATCATCTAATTCTAAAGAGATCCCATCTGAATGTACATGTACAATATGTATGTGGAAATTGGGAAAGCAACAAAAATGCAAATGAAGTTGGACACTATAGAAAAACATTGTGGAAAACAATATTTGACTGTAATGGGGGCGGATGGCTAGAAAATCAAAACACACAGGTGGAAAACTGAAAAAGAATGCATGCATGTTAGATACATAGTGGATTATGAGGCAGAGTAGAAAAAATGTAGACATCTCGTGGAAAAGGGAGGAATGATCACATCGCAAATTGGTAAGATGAATCAAACAAATCTACATGCAAAACTCATACAATTCTCTACTTTATTTCACATACTAAAGAAAGGAAGACCGATTTCAGATTTCCTTGATTTCAAAGTTTTGTATCAATATAATGGAATGTTGAACGTACCTCAGTCTCATTGGTCTGAAAGTAGTGGATGGGAAATGGAAAAATGCCTTTTGATGATAGAGAAGGAAGATTTGAAAGAGAATGTAAAAAAATCAAAGTTTATCTCTCTTTCAATTAATGAAGTGACAACAATCAACAACATTGCATGGGTATGTATCCATGTCTATACTTTAGAAAATCATATAAGGGCACCTCATCTGTTGGGTGTTATGAAAATGGTTGAAAACTGTAATGCCGAAAACCTACATAAAATAGTTGTTTCTCATTTGAAAGATATTGTTGGAATGACTGATTATAAAATTGCTACGAAGTTGGTATGCATCGAAGCAGATGGTGCATCTGTCATGCAGGGTCACTAAATAGGGTTGTGTGTTAGATTACAAACAACAGTGGCCCCATAAATGCTACCAATTCAATCTATGGCTCACAGAATTAATTTAGCATATAAAATGGTAAGCAACCATGAAAATTTTGCTAAATTAGAAGACCTTATAAGAGAAATTCATGCCTATATGGCAAGCAGCCCAAAGTTATTTCTTGAGTTTCAAAAATTTACAATTGGAATTAAAGATGGAAAAAAACTTCTGAAAGATGTTGAGACTAGATGGATCTCTTTGTATGAACCTGAATGTAGAGTTTGTGAGCAAGTATCCTTCATTGGTTGGTTTCATGCACAAATATAAATCATGAAGTTGATAGGCCGAGGGACTTGTTGTTCTGTTTAACTAATTTGGAGACATTGCTTACATTGGTTGGTATTCTTCCAATGTTGAAGGAGATCAATACATTGATGAAGCATGCACAGGGGAGATTAATCTATATTTTTGATTTTATACGGATGAGAAAAATGGTATGTCAAAGTCTTAATATCTTGTATTGTTCCCAAGATAGTTTTGATACTCTTGTTTTTGAGAATTGGAAAGCTTTATTAGATCTTAAAATCCCAAAGAACTATTTAAGATTTAATATCCATGATCACCTTTGCATCACTATTAATGGGAGGGACATACCACTGCACATTTTACAAAAATGTCAAGATATTATAGGATAGGAATGAGAAGATGTTCTATGACATGTAATATCTGTGAGTCTATTATATTTGAAACAAGAATAAAGATTTAAAAAAATTAGAATCCTTATCATCGAGAAATTAGAGAACATTTCTCCAAAGATAAAATTCTTGAAGCCATGGGTGTGACGAATCCTAATTTTTGGAATATGAAGGTGGTCGTGCTTAATTCCTAAGAAAGCATTTCCATAAATCCATGGGTACGATAATCAAACATTTCGCAAAGACTTTAGAGTTCAATGGTATGGAAATCAAAGGTATACTGAATGCTAATTTATTAAAATTTCAATCAATAAATTTTGCAACAACAATTAGGAACCAAGTATAAAAATTTAGATGAACCTTCTAAAAGTGGTACTATTACAAGGTTGTGGTGAGGAATCTATCAAAGTTTTATCTTACAAGAAGATATCAGTGAATATTTCATATTATATGAGTTATGCCAAATAATGATTTTGGGGTCTATGGAGGAAAAAAGGGTTTTTAGTGCATTATCATTTATAAAATTAAAACTGAGAAACAGGTTGGATAAAAATCTTGAAAGTTGCATGAGGTGTTATGTATCTTGATACTCCATGGAAACCTTTCCTTTCGACAGAGCAATTGTTCATTGGAATTCCCTTTGTGAAAGAAGAGGTGTGAATAATACATCTACAAGTACAACTATTCCCAATGTTGAGAGTGGAATTGGTGCATCGTCACACTCTACAGAAGAGAACATCAAGTTTGAAGAAGCTATTGATAATGGATTGTTTCAACTTTAAATAGGTATCTTCTTCACCTTAATCTTATTGTTTGTCACTTTAAAAAAATTCAGCTCTTGTTATCATTAAATATGTTACAGGTATATATATTAACATTTATTTAAATACAATTTTTTTATTTTTATTGAAAACATGGGTTGACATCCATCCGAGGAAGCTGGTACTTCTCGGGAATGACAATGTTAGGAAACTCACCCATCTATCTACTAATCCATTTCTCGTGTTAATTTTTCTTTAAAAAAATATCTAGCACATTACATAGTGATAATTTCATGACCATCTAAAACACTAGAGGTAAGTTAAACCCTATCATATCATCTTTCTTGATTTCTTACAATTATGTTTAATTTATTTTTTATATTTGCAAAATGCTTTGATATATTTTTTAAACTTTGTGGGATAAAATGACACAATTGAATTTTACAGAGGATGATATTTCCATATTATACAATTCATAATCCACGATCCATTATACAATTCGTCATCCACGATCGTGCTAGAAGCTAAATCTATGTCCACATAAAATTCATCATCATCCATATATATCATATCATCATCATATCATTATCATAATCCTGACACTACAATTATTATTAAAACAAATATTTATCTATTTTAAATTTAAAGAAATGTCTTTGTCCTAACACATTCCATTTTTTAAAACAATTCATGATCATATCATTACAAGTATATCCATTCTAATGTCATTTATATCCATTCTAATGTCATCTATATCCATTTTAACACATTCCATTTATTTATCATCTATATCCATTATAATGTCATCATGATCATATCATTACAAGTATAGAGAAGAATAATTATCTTAAAACAAGTTTAAATGTATAGAGAAGAAGAATTATTGTGCTTGAAGCTAAATCTATGTCCACATACAATTCATGATAATCCAAGTAACCAAGAAACATACATCATCATCCCTATCTAATGCAATCATCATTACAAGTAAACCAAAAACATAAAATCCATATACAATCTATAAATTCTATACATAATATATAGGAAGTTATAAAATTAAAGATTATATAGCATTTCATGTTTTCAAAGGCTATCAAATCTAGATAATAAAATTCAAATGCAATGAACAAAACATTCAATGTTTCAAATTTTCAAATATAGACTCAATATTTAAAGTTTCCACACTCAATAATAAAAAGTTTCAACCCTCTTTTTCTATATCCATTTCAACTCTTGTGCTCCTTTCCCCAATGGTTTCTTTGCTGTGGCTGCCCCTTTCCCCAATGGCAGAAATAATCCCAAAACTTATAAGATCTTCCGCAGCACTGTCCATATTTTTTAAAATTCTTTCTTCTTGCTTTGTCGCATCTCCATGGGACAGCAAATTTGGATCAGCTGCTACCTTAGCTTTGAATAATATTTCAGGGTTGAAGCCATGCTCTTTAATTATCCGCTTCAATGTATTGTTTTGTTTGTTAACCAAAACAATATTTTCCTTCAAATTCTTCACTGCGGATAAACTGTTCTTCGTTGTTTCCAAGTGAACTTGGAAAACCTTTGCTTGACTCTTCAAATTTTCATATTTCAACTGCACAAAAAAATAATGTCAATTCAACATATTACTAAAATAAGAAAAATTTAAATTAACAAAAATTATTGTTTGAAAGTGATAATACTTACGACCGCTCTATCTCTCTCGACATTTGCAACTACTACCAGATCCTTGTCCTTAGACCATTTGTTAAAATATGCCTGGGCCTTAGCACTAATATTTTCCAATTTGTTTAATGTCTTATCCAAAATTTCATCTTTATAGTTGTTATACGTGATAGTCCCACTTCTTACTTGGGTAAGTAAGGAATCCATCTTCGCAGGTTGATTCTAGACTACAAGCGTATAAACTATCCCTTTGCCAATAATTTTCATAACGACTAATAATCTCATTGATAAGTACTTTATCCCTTCTCTCCCATTCTATGAGCTGACTGATATGAGGTAGAATAAACTCACCGATATGGGATTGACAATCATAACCAATTAAGTTCTCCAAAGGAAAAGGTAGCAACTGTTCACCATCTGTATCTAATGAAGATGATCTTCGTTGGAGAGGTATGGGGGCTTTCGGCTAGATCAACTACTATTGGTTTCTACCTTTGGGTGGCCTGATCCTGTTTGTGATAAAATTAATCAAGATTCAGACAAATAAATCTAAAGCAAAATGTAATTCAATATGGTAAAGTATGTTGAAATTGAAGTATACCTGCTGGCCTTGAATCATCTCATGGGTATTGAAAAAACCAGTTGGGTCATTGCTATCAATGCCCAAGTAATCTTCATCTAAATTTATATTATTCAAAACCAATATGCCCCACACTGGGAAAGCCACCAAGTGAGAGGGTTGGAATTCGAAAGGAGGAGGCAATGTTTAGTGTCCCACTAGGGGCCGGAGCAATTGGCATGCATTTACCAATGTTCTTTTTTCCTATTCCTCTAGTTGGCATTTTAAATATTATTGGTTGAGGGGGTTGGTGCCATTGTTTGAATAGAAGGAGGACTGCAATGTGCTGAAAAGTTCAAGAAAAAACATATGAAAAACTAGAAAACAATGCAAAAACTATGAAATTAAATGAAGTAGTATTCAAAACTTGTACCTTGTTGTTGAACTTGAGGGGTAGCTTGTCGCAGTGCTAAGGGTGGTCATGTTGGAGTAGTAATTGGTGGTTGTTGAGAAGATACAAATGCATGTGACAAGATATTGAGTGAGTTGGGGAAGATGGTTGAGTTTCCAAAAGACTCATATGGTCCAAATTCCTTGTAATGTCATCAACATTGACTTGTATGTCAATTCAATTGGGTAAAATTCAAATGGAACATGAAAATAAAAATTTGGAATTTGTAAATAATACATGAAAAGGTATTACTTCTCTGGCATTTAACGAATTCAAACTATTGGGGGTTCAGAGAGGAGTGAGCTTCCATTTCATATTGGGAATCTCCCGAAGCCTCAACATGTTGTTGGCCTCTTTTTCTTGATAACGCCTTTTTTCAGGGAAGGGCTTCCATAAATCTTCTCTACAAACAGTAAATTGTTAATACCTATGCATATTGTAATGTTGAAATACAAACTTAATAGTTTATACCTGTTTTTCTTCAAATGGAATTGACAACTTCATCAATGCCTCATCAGTGCAAGTGGGAATTGGTTTGTCTTTTAAATTTAAAAGATCCTCATAATAAAGGCCAAGGAGATAGTTTGTGGAGTAAATGATAGGTTTTTTTGAAAGCTTTGCATTTGTTATGTTAGTTCTTATTTTTTTATAAAAAGGTGCACCAATCAAATTTTTGTTTTGCGATAGTTGCAACAATGTATGCAATGGCCCAGTTTGGTATATCTATTTGCCGACCCTACAAAACTATTCTGGATTGAAAAAAGGAAATCATTGCAGCAAGAAAGTGGTGTGTAATTGCTTGCATATCCACACCATGCCTGGATTTATTGACATGAGTTACAAATGCCAAAAAATAGTGGGAATTAATATAACTTTAAATTGTATCACAATCAAAAACTGAATAAAAAATGACGAATGAAAATGAATTATACTTACAATCAACATGGAAACTAAAAGTCGATTCAAGATATTTCTTATTGTTTTTAACGAGTGTTGCCTTCATTATAACAAAGGGTAAATTTTTGAATGGAAGGCTCGTAAACCATTGGATGTCAGTTTCCTCGGTACCAAATTGAAACAATCATCTATCGCTCATAGTAATATAAACAGGTTGTCCTCTATATTATAAGACGAGAGAAGGTAGTTCAAAATATTTGGGTCTCTGTTTGAAATGGGGCATCTTAACGAGCCCACTAGACTCACATGCATCAATCAAATATTTTTATTCAAAAGTCGTCTATAAAACAGTCTGGATGTGGGGGCACAAAGGATTCCTATAGATGATCTTGGCCATGGATAGGACTAGATTTTCTTCTTGATTTTTGTCTTGAGCTTGAAGTTGGGATGCACTTGTAGTAGCCATTGTGATTGTAGTTGTGCTTGAGTCTTTGAGAATGATGGATTCCTGACACCTGTATACGAAAACATCAAGATCCGGGAAGTGTAAACATGAAAATGACTGCCAGGAGGGTAATTATAACACAAAACGCATGTCAAAGGCCTTTGTTGACGTTAACGTGCATTAGTGGTTCTTATAGATGCATGTCAATGGTCCTTATTGATGCAAGTCAATAAGGGTCTTTAACGTGTGTTAACAAGGTCCATTGACACGTGTCAATGGTTCTTGTTGACGACATTGACATCCCTCATTGACGAGCATCAATAAGGACCATTGACACGCATCAACAAGAACCGTTGACTTGCATCAACAGGAACCATTGATGCATGTCAACAAGAACCATTGATGCACGTCAACAAGAACCATTAACGCACATCAACAAGGACCATTGATGTTGTGTTGACGAGCATCAGCAAGGGTGGTTGACACGTGTCGATGGTCCATGTTGACATGCATCAAAATGATGTCAATGGTCCTTATTGACACACATCAATGAGGCATCAGTGTCTAAAAATATTTAGTCTCTCTGGCTCAAAAACTTGGTGAAAATTTGGTTATGGAAAACTGTCAAATTCGCCTTTCATGAAACCGGTTCCGGGGATATTCACTAGGTATTTTCCACCTCCAATTTTCTAGAGGTGTCTTAAAATGAACCCGATTTCACTAAACCTAGACTTATTCCAGTTTGAGAAGCTAAAAAAATATAGGAAATATTGGAATCTAATATTACTAGTTTGGGATTCCAAAATGTTAAATATTGGAATTATCGGACTCCAAAATAACACATATTGGAATCTAAAATTGCATATATTGGAATCCAAATTCACATATATTGGAATCTGAAATCACATATATTGGAATTTACTACACTTTGAAGTCCCATAAATTTGAATTCAAAATCAAAATATTGGAATCCAAAAATTCAAAAATTTGAATCCGTTATACGGGTTATGGCTACTAGGCATTATCTATGCTTTGGACTAAACAAAACATGTATATGTTTTATACGGGTTAAGCGACCACTAAGAATTATTTATGCTTTGGACTAAACAAAACATGTATCTATTTTACATGGGCTAGCAGCCACTAGGCATTATTTATGATTTATTATAAACATAACATATTTCTATTTTATACGTCTTTAGCAGCAATTGCTAGGCATTATTTATGCTTCTTTTATAAATAGAACATGTTTATGTTTTATATAAAGCTAGTGAAAGCGCTAGGCATTATTTATTATTTGGACTAAAAAAACATGTATCTATTTTATATTTGTCAACGAATGCTAGGCATTATTTATGCTTTGTTATAAATAGAAAATGTTGTTGTTTTATACTGGCTGCACCGACATTAGGTATTATTTATGTTTTGGAATAAGGTTATTATTACTTTTAAATGTCTTAAAGATTTAACTATGAAGATTTGAATAATTAAAATGCCTTATGTCCTAGCGGACACTAGGCTAATGAAAGTCAAGAGATGTGAGACACTTCCAGGTTTATTCAGTATGATGTGATTGAACCTTAGCGTAACTAAGCAATTACTAAATATATTATGAAGAAACTAGAATAGGGTGGCTATTTAGAGTAGGAGAATGTAATTAACTATAAAACCATTCCATATATATTTTCATATTAAAATATGGAATGAAATTAATTAAAATAAACTGTAAAACCAACCTAGATATATTTGTGTATTCAATTATAGATATGAAATAAATTTAAATTAGTTTACTAAAGATAAAATTGTAGTAAAACATTTTAAGAATTGTTTGAATTTTATTGTAACACTATTCCCGAAGATCTGGGATCCCAAATTAACAATATAAATCATAGTAAAGATCCAAAAAATAAGCTCCCTCTAATTCATTTTTGATCAAATAACATCCCGAACATCTTCAATGTCCTTCAATGGCTGCGAAAAAGGCCACAAACTGGTGTTAATTTTTTTGCCCATTTAGACAATTTTTTAACAATTTTAGTCGTAAAATACTTGCAAATATTTGAAATAAGCGCCACATATGACTTGCAAATTTTATATATGACCATATTTTTTTCTAGAGATTTATATATAAATTATATTTTAAAATATTAAAAATAATTAGGTATATAAAGTATAATTTTATATTAATTTATGATGAACAAGTGTAAAAATAATACTATTTTACAATTTTTTGAAGGGTAAGTTTTTCGATAGCTCACGCACACAAGTTAGTCAATCATACTCTCAACTTATAATTAATGAAAATATAAATACTCTCAACTTATATTTGTACAATCTCAAGCATTTAATAAAGTTAAGCGGTGCCTTCATAATAACATATGAATGTATATATTATTTACAATGTTAAGCAAAGTACCATTATAGCAACATTTTGAAATGATAAATAGTTATTTAGCATTTTCTTGCTCCAAATATTTTATGCCCTTTACCACATTCAATATCTCGAGAAACTATTTTTGATATATGTTTTTACAAATCTACCATTAACCATTTATCTTTTGTACAATCTTTGACACTGCTTTTCATCCCAGCCATAAAATTTCTAGGAGGGTTTCCCTTTATACCTAATGTAATACACAAAGTGTTTTAACAATTGTAGGAAATATAGTTTCTACTCCAAACCTTTTCTAGATATATTATTGCAATTTCACCGACTATATTGCAATGTTCCTTTCCCAAGTGAGTCTTAGATTCAATACTGATCGATATTTTTTTATGAAGCTCGTTGATATATTTTTAACATCAAGAGAATGAGATTGTTGAACGTAATCCTAGTTCATAGTACGGTGATAATAATTTTATAAATTTTGGTAGGCCACCTTGTACTTTGACAACTTTTATGTTGAACTTGAATGACATCTTCCTATTTTATGTCTTATTTATCCCATATAGCAAGTCTTCCATATCTAAAATAAGCAAATAACTCTTGTCACTACCTACAAGGAAGTAAATTAATTTTATTTTCATCACCACATAACAATTATAACCAATTGAAATAAACAACATTTTATCTTACAGCCTACCAATTTCTGATTGAGATTGTGGCTTGGATTACACCACTTTTAACACATTTTGGTATCCATTGATGTAACATCTATTTCAAAAACATTCATCAATTCTTAATCTATTTCTTGATATTGAAAATGTGAGCATAATGCATTTGAAATAAACATTAATTAAAATAAATATTAATCAATTCATAATCGATTTTGAGTTATGGCAAACAAAAGCTTAGTTATAAAAACATAGTGGTTTTTGTGGTAATATGGTAAGTACAATATCAATTGTTCTCTATCTTATGAATGAATTTTAGCAGCCAATAGGTTATGCTTATATTCTTTGAACCACCCTTTAGCAAAAAATAGTCCTCAGCTATTGCTGAGGACTTACGACTACTAGGTTATGTCGTCATTGTTCGAACTACACTTCGGTGGACAACCTTTAATGAGGATATCCAAGTGTTTATTTAAATGTACATGAGTGGGATCAAGCTTCATGTTGATGTTGAATCCAAAACAATGTTAATTCAATGTAAGTAGTTAGTATGCGGTGGTGAGTCTGTAAAACATTGCAAACAGTATGCAGTTGTGAATCAGCGAGACATTGATGAAAGTAAGGTTTTTAGTATAACAGTTAGTGTGTCAAAAATGGATGCATAAATTTGGCTAAGCTCTATAATTCATTTTGAATTTTTAGTGTAGCTTAAAAATGGATTTCCTTAAACTTTGTCTTCTATCGTATGCCAAGAATATAAACTAATGTATGTTAGTTATCATTTCCAATAAATTTATGGGCCTTATAAATAGTTTTTTTTTAAATATACATGGCAAATATACCAGGTTCAAAGTGTTTTTCATGTTGGATACCTCCACGCTCCACAGCGATTACGTGATTTAGTTGTTGGATGTCTACATAATCATTTATTGTCTTACAAATTTGTGAGGCTTATTAGTGGTTTTTTTTGTAAATTCACATCACTAACATACCAAGATCTGATTGCGTATTCATGAAATATGTTCCCTTGCCCTCCACATCTATCATTGGAACTGTAAAAAATATAATTTTGTTAAATAAATGAAAACCATGGAAATTGAAAATAGATCTCATTAAACATATTTATAAAATGATCGAAGGTCAATCACCATGTTAAACTGGTTGTGTAGCATCAAGTTGAAAGGGTTGTACATCAGCTTCTATATTTTTGTGGTTGTCTACATAAACAACACATGTATAAGTAGTATATTTTGGTTCAAATCCATTAAACTATTAGCATAGTCTACGTAGTATTTTATTATTAGGCTAGTTGTTGTTGTTTATTCCATTATTCACTCTTATTTTTAGTAACAACTCCATCCATTATGGGAGTATTGTTTATACACGTCCCTATAAATATTATACATGTTTCTTATTAAATAAGATAGAGTAAGAGATATTCAATCTCTATTTATTCTCCTCGGGAAGATCCTCATAATCTAGTAACAGAGAAATCAAAAAATCTGGTCTCTGTGTGTGTTTGAAGGAGTTGCATCCAACAAAGTACCCGCATGGGAATTGGACGTGGATAAAGAAAAAAATTTGCTATTTTGTGGAGGATTTTAGGAGCTTGCAGATGTCTCCTGCAAACAAGATGCTTGCATAAAAAAGTTGTTTATTGTGTGGAAGTGTAAAATTCCATTGATCTGCAACATATAACTCGGTGACTGCATATACTTTCAGAGAACGGATTTTGTTTTGGAGACAAGATCAAACAACACGTGGAGCCTGTGTATGATAATTTTGAAGAAAAATAGGAGAACTAAACATGTATTTCAACCTTTTTTTTAATTTTAGGACGCGACTAGTGGCAAAGTGGTGATCATGTTGCCATTTCTACCTCTGGGATGTTTGGTTTAATTCAAAAACTTTTGACAGAAAGATACATGTGTATAGTTTTTTGTTATCTCTAACAAATTGGTTACACCCAGGATAACCAGCACCCAAGCAATATAACTTTCTTTCTTTTATTTCAAAGAGTAAGTGGAGAAAGGTGGTTGTTTGGGAGCACTATCTATACAATTGGTAGCTTGCAATTTATTTTTAAATGCAGCTGAACTCTAACCTATGTGTCATACATATAAGCTTCAATGTTGGAATAGAGACCATACACATAGAGTGAAAAATGGAGGAGTTTCATCACCAATTTGTTGATAATTTACATGACCAAGCCTATAAATTAGCTTTTGAGCATTGCCGAGTATCACTGTGTGAAAAATAAAGAAGCCTCGAACAAGCCAAAGTGGTGTCCCACGAACCTACATCAAATGAATATCATGAATGACATCATCAAGACTACTAAAACCTACAACATCAACTCGCAAGCCACGTAACACTATCAAAAAGCTCCTAAAATCTCTAGGTTATACTTTGCACTTCTCAACGAGCTACGCAACACCGGTAACCTTGTCTTCGATAAACTAGTTTGCAAAGGACTCTTCAAGTATTTCATTTTTAATGTAATATGTCAAGAAAAGTGAGTTCAAGAAGAACTATAAGATGGGTATGATGTCAATTGTGAAGACAAAGACAAAAGCACCACAAAGCATCATCATCTCTCAGCACATGAGTATCATGAGCATCTACGAGTTGGTACTTCTCATCAATGAGTAAAGTTGTAATATCTCTTGGAATCAATAAATAAATTTAAAAAATATATATTATAATGTCTAGACCAAAAATTCTTCTCGGATGCTTAGTTACTTAAAGGGCCAAATTTTACGGCCTGGAAAACAAAAATGAAGACAATCCTTTAGTTTGAAGGATTATGGGGCATTTTCACAGGGTTTGTGACCATTCCCATAACCCCGATGAATTAATGAAGTATGAGATGGCTAGTGCCAAAGCCTTGATCTTTGATAATGCTTAGTATTAGTGACAATGTGCAACCACATGTTTGGAATGTGGAGAAACCAAAGGAGGCCTAGGACAAGTTGGAAACCATTTATGAAGCCAAAAATCAGACTAAGATCCTCCATCTTTAGTTAAATATGTACACCCTTTCTATGGGGTCAGATGATAAAGTTGAGGATTTATTACGTCGTGTGGTGAGATGTTATCGAGTTATTAACACTTGGTGAAATAGTGGAAGAAAAAAATCTCGTGACGATCACCTTGAGAGCACTCCCTTCTCAATTCTAAGTGTTTGTTATGACACTAAATGTATATAAACAAATAGTGGCATTCAAAGAACTTGTTAACTTGTTGTAGCAAAAAGAGGCCATCAATGCAGTCCAAGATGAGGCCCAGGATAAAGCCCTTTCTCAAAGCCACATCATGGCCAGAAGTATCGGAAAGGTCCCCTAGAGAAGCAAAGACAAGTACATCAGCATCAAGGGTAGAAAGCTCAAAATTATAATAAGAGGTGTCAAATCTGAAAAATCAATACTCATCACACTCATCGTTGTTGGTACAATGGCTTGAAATAGGGGTCTTCGAATAAAACAAGCACATCTGGGCATGAAGATTTTCAAAATTCAAAACGACATCCCTATCGATAAAATTAAAAGGGACATCTTGCATCTCAACAAGATGATGACTCTGATGAGGAGACATCAAAAGGATCCAATTGTGGTAAGAAACTTGTACTAGTCTCTCAAAATTCACATCCCACGAAGAAATTATTGTTGATAGATTCCGCTGTAAGTAAGCATATGTCAAGTGACAAGAAACTGTTTGATTCACTTAATTCATAACCCACTATATATCGGTTTTAGATAGTATATGACAAAGATTACACTATAGAAGGGATAGGCCAAGTGACCATTCCTCTGGGACCACAAAAATGTACACTTACAAAGGTACTATATGTTCCTAGATTGACTAGCAACCTCTTGTCAATCAAGTCAACTCCTGAATCATCATCTAAAGGTAGAATTTCTTGTTCAAAATGGCATCAAATCATGTTTTATCTCAAGACAAGGTACGGTTATTGCTAGAGCATTTCTAAAAGATAATTTATTTACTTTAGATATTGTTTCATCTTCTGTAATAGCTTTATCTACATCAACAATTGAATCTACTATACTCGGCATTTAAGATATGGATATTTTTGGCTAGTTCATTACATCAGATGAATTCAAAATAAATGGTCCATGGACTACCCAAATTTTTCAGTTCCTTACCAATTTTCCCTGGCTGTCTTACAAGAAAACAACACAGGATCCATTTTAGGTGAGCACCTTCCATGCCAAGAAGTGTCTAGAGGTAGTTCATACTGATCTGAATGGCTTGCTACCTACTTCATTTTCAGGATATAAGTACTTTCAACTATTCGTGGATGACCACTCTCACAAGATGTGGGTGTTTTTCCTAAAGAAGAAAAGTGAGGCTCTTCAACATTTCCAGAATTTCTATCATCATGTTGTGAAATATACCAGGACAACCACTTCTTCTACTCGCTCGAGATCGAAGGGGAACTCACATAAAAGAAGTTCTTGGCCTTATTGAACCAAACATATGTTAATCGAACTTGACCGCTCCCTACACATCATGGAAAAATGGCATTGTGGAATGACACAATCACATAGTGATGGAGATGGCTCACTACATTTTATCAAAAGTAAAGCTGGAGGATCGATATTGGGCCAAAGCAGTACAGAATTTTTTTTATCTTCTCAACAAGGCACCAACAAATATTCTTCAAAATAAAACACCGAAGATGTATGGAGTGGTAGAAAGCTATCAATTTCTCATTTTTAAGTATTTAGTTACACATCATATATGCATGTCCCAACTCAAAAAAAAGAAAGAAAGTGGAGCCAAAGACACTCCCATGCATAGTACTCTGCTCTAGCACTACCTCGAAGGCATACCATCTCATGGATTCGAGACAAAAATATATGAGAGTCAAGACATGGTTTGTGACAATTCATCCTTTGACTCGGTAGTGACAATGATTGAACCATTACCAACTAGCTCTCATTGACTAATCTCCAAATCGGATGATCAACCAAAGGAGACTACTCGGAGAAAAGATGTGTTACTAGGGGAACTATATGTTAACCTTGGAGAACTAGATAATGTTAATACTCATCAATACTCACATCAATGCAAAAATTCTTCACAAAAGGAGTTGATTTATCTTCGAAGTGGGTACAAAGCACCATCAAAGATTCTCGTTTGTAATAACTTCCGATACTTCATCCTGGAGTCAAAACAAGAAGTCAAAAAGAAATGAGGTAAATTTTGCACTCATGAGTTCACTAATTAATAGCTCCAAGCCTGATAATGTTCATGAAGAATTCAATCAACCTAAGTGGAAAGGAGCTATAGATGCAAAATATGATTCACTCATGCAAAATCAAACATGGGAGATTTTTGATCTACCTACAAGAAAGAAACCCATAGGCTAAAACTGGGTTTTCAAGATAAAATATAAGGAAAATGGATCCATCGACAAACATAAAGCATGATTTGTAGCAAAAGGGTGTGCTCGTAAAGAGGGAATTGACTATGAAGAACCCTTTGCACCCCTTGTGAATATCAAGACCATCATATTTGTTTGTAAATGAGTAGCACAAAAATGATGGAGACTTTAGTAGATGGACATCAAGAGTTATTTCCTAAATGGTGATATGAAATAATAAGTGTACATAACCCAACTTTGAAGGATTTTTGATGAAGATCATCCTAACAAGGTATGTCGTCTCATCAAATCACTGTATAGACTAAAACAAGCTCCAATGGCATGGTATATCAATATCGATAATCAACTTCTGCAGCATGGGTTCACTTGTAGCCCCTCGATTCCAATTTGTATATAAAGAAGGTAGGAAAAGAAATTGTCATTCTTGTTGTGTATGTGGATGATCTTGTGATCACTGGCAGTTTAGAATATTAGGTTGATATTATGAAGAATGATTTCAAAAGAACCTTTGACATGACAAATTTGGGGCTACTACATTATTTTCTTGGCTTGGATTTATGTAAAAAGGAGCATCACATTTTTTTCTCCCAGATAAAGTATGCCAATACACTCCTAGAGAAGTACAATATATCCAACTATAAACCTATATCCACTCCCATGGAAAAATGCTTGCAACTTTCAAGATTCCAAGACTCACCTCAAGTAGATGTCACTCTACCTGGAAATTTGTTGGAGGGCTCATCTATTTGACATATACCAAACTAGACTTATGCCATATTGTTATCTATCTTTCTAGGTTCATGCAAGAGCTGAAGAAATGTCACTGGACTACCAAGAAAGCATGTATTGAGGGATGTCTAAGGTATAGTTGATTATGGTCTAGAATATAAGAAGAATGGTCAATTCTTCTTATAGGGATATGTCGACTCGAACCACACCGGATCTATTGATGACAAGAAGTCAACCATAGGATACATATTTCATCTTGGATCTGGACTATCTCATAGATAAGAAAGAAGCAGAATGTTGTTTTTATCTCATCCACGAGGCAATATATTACACCGCACAAGGAGCTGTGTGCAAAGCGATATGATTACGTCACATTTTTGATGACATGGGCATTCTTGAAAAACAATCACCTATTCTCTATTGTGATAATAAAAGTGTGTTGAAGCTCATGCAGAATCCAATTTTTCATGAATGAATAAAGCATATTGAGATTGATTTTCATTTCATTCGAGAGTACGTCTTGAACCATCACATTCAGCTCCAGTACTTTCCTACAGAAGCATAAGTTGTTGATATTCTCACAAAATCTCTTGGAAAAGTGAAATTTAAACTTTTCATGTGTCACATTTGCAAGAATAATGTAATAAGGGGGAATGTTAGCATAGTCTATGTAGTATTTTATTATTAGGCTAGTTGTTTTTGTTTATTCCATTATTTTCTCTTATTGTTAGTAACAACTCCATCCATTCCAGGGATTATTTTTTGTACATGTCCCTATAAATATTGTACATGCTTCGATTAAATAAGATTGAGTAAGATATATTCAATATCTATTTATTCTCCTCTATAAGATCTTCACATAAACAAAATCACTTGTTGAATTTGTCTTCGGAGATGAACCTTTCTTCATATGAGAATAGTAATGTTTCATAAACCTTTCTTGACTATGTGACTCAACAATAAAAACAACAGATAGATTGGAATATTTTAATGCATGGAGTGTGACACTTGCCATTTTAAAGAACTATTATTAGAGAATTTTTGTTACAATATTGAGTGAACATATCATCCGATAACTCATAATATTATTCACAAGGAAAAGTATGAATGTTTCCTTATAGGCCGATTTCACTTAGATTACTAATTTTTGTGGCGTTTCTTCATTCAATCCGTAGTGACCTCTTCTCTATAATCATTGGTATTTTTGCATTTTTGCACACCGATTATTGTTTACATAAGATAAAAAAATTAAATATCATGTTGTTGTTATAGAGTCTATAGCATCCCTGATGAAATTGATTCTCCATTGTCTTTAACCTTTTCCATTTATCTTTTTTTGTGTCTCTTAAAATTTTTGAATAATCAATTAGCATTAGAAAAGTAATAATACAATCCAACACATTGGTTCGATAATTATTAGAAGATCCATTATTACATCAGAATAAATATCACTAGACAAATTGTAAAAATCAGCAATCATGTATCCATCTTTGAAAGGATTATTCAAATAAATAGATGATAAAGTTGACAAAAGATGGAATGGATATGCACATTTACAAGAAAAATCTTATGTGTCTTCCATCCTTTCTGGTATATTTCCTTCCATTGACATCACATAGTTTTCTAATATTGTCTAAGCCTCGACGATAAGAAATCCTTCCACCTAAGGGTTTTTTGTTTTACCATTTTCTCCCCTATATGGGAATCATTTTTTTTTCCCTTTCTCTCTTCACCCAACAATACAGAAAACCAATGGTAGTGTGATTCATGCAATTTAAATTTTTCAATTACATTGGATTCACTATAGGTTGTCAATACAATATTATCCGGATGTTTATTTTTCAAATAATGTATAAATTTTTCTCTCATTTTGATGTATCATTTTATTCTCTCGCAAGTAAGAATAAAATTCTCTGCTATTACACCAGCCTCAATAGACTCGATTAACCAAGCATCCCCGATTACACTTTATCAAGTAGTACTGATAGTTCTTCATTGGTCATTCCTCTAGTAGCCTTGAATGAATTTTATATGAATCTTGCAAGTGAATTTGGCTTAAAGTTAACATGATTATCCTTAATAGGTGAAAAATAAAGGATGCTTGATCTAAACAACTGAATTTTTTTCCATTTAGTCCATATGTCATCATGCAATAGTAGAATATTCCATTTATCGTACACATTATCTAGTTTTTTTCACCCATAAAATTGTGAGGCATTGCTTCTCAAAGCTCTGCATTCAATGAGACAAATATATTGTTTATCTTTTTATATGAAAAAAGTAAATATTAATAACCAATGCAATAAAATTAAAATACATTACCTTACACTCTTCCATATTTTTCTTTTTCAATCTGGGTCATTGAGGACATCCTAGAAATTGCCAAACTGATATAGATTTGTACACTAAAACAAAAAACTTGGTTTTTATCCAAGTTTTTTTAATTCATTCTATTGTTTGCAAATCTTAGCAATGGCTTTGGTAGATACATTTTCATATAGAATGCAAGCCTTTTGAAACTATATCCTTGAATGTAAATACTTGTAAGTTTGAGCCCAAATTATTTTTGTGCACATATCATATGATGCCCATCAAGTATATAAAATTTCACATTGTCCCTTTCTAGGTCATTTAGATCCTAGAGATCTACAATTTTATTCGTAGAGTGCAAGAAGGGAATAATAATTGTGTCTCTCTATGTAGGAATAACATTTATCAACATGGAATGGACAAGAAGGTCAACATTTTCATCATCTATACGATGATATTGACATTATGGAGGTGCTTCATAGAATCTTGAAACATCAATTGAAAATGCTTCACCATTGAACAAAATCAAATGAAACTTCTAAATAGTTAAATTTTATGTTCTCTCCAATATAGTGGTTGCCTTCTTCAACAATGTATCGATTTAGTATTATTTTCAGGCCATGCAACTTTGATTTAGATGGTTCTATCTCCAATTTATAAAAATATGTTCTCCTTAGCATAGTAATTAGTTTTTCATACTTTGGAGGTGAAATAAAACCTTTTCTATCCAAGAAATGAAAACAGAAGAGGTTTTTCAATTTCTATACAATTTTTGAAAGCTATAAATATACTATTATGAATTTCTTCTGCATTTGAACAACCATTTTTGTCAGAATCTATAAGCATCCCCAAATTCCAACCATATTTTGAATAGTAATATGGTTCATTGTTTATTGAGGCATGCATTTCCCATTTCCTGAATAAAGAAACATCCAATTCCATATCCATAATAAGACACTTATTGTTTTCAAATTCAATGCATTTGACCTAAACACACAATGTCCCTGAATCAATAACTTCTAAGGATAGAACAATACCAACTTCCTCTTGATTGTCATCTATAACAAAAACAACCACATGTTGACGTGGTAGTTTTCAGGGGAATGGATTTCAACAAACCATTCCTCATCTTTTTTTCCAACAATTACTACCTGCGATGAATGGAGTGCAAACAATGGAAGACATTTTACCTATAAATAGAGTACAATACATTAATAATTGGATTAAAATACATTTTTTTGCATGGTCTGATAAGGAATAAAAATTTTACCCTAGCTGTCACAAACCATTTACACCTTTTGAAAGGATTATATATGAGTCGAACAATCTATAACATTCCATAGATGGCATGAAAAAATGTTTAAAAATATACACTTTGGTGGTAGAGAATCTTCTAGTTGACATATGAAAGAACATATTAAAACATTCATTGTTAGTAATTTTAATCTATTGAATGGATTAGTGTAGATAACATTAAGATCTAATGTTTGGTATATTGAAGATATTGTTCGAGCAATAAATCACATTAATGTATTTAGTGGTAGTTGAGGTTTTATTTTACAAGATGATGTGAATTATGTGTATATTAGACATACTACAATCATGAGGATTAAATTTCTTTAACAATACTAAGTAAGATATTTAAAGCATAGCGGTCGGAAGATTTAATGTTTGGTATTTTGAAGATAGTGTTTGAGCAAAAATCCCACTAACAGAGTTAGCATTAGCTCAATATTTTTATATACAAGATGATGTGAAATATGTGTATATTAGATGTCTGCTGAGTCATGAGGATCAAATGTTTTAGAATCTGGTCTAAGTATGATATTTAAAGCGTAGCGATCGGTATGTAATTCCACAAAAAGATACCAAATACAAACAGGAAGGATTACACATTTCCTAAATGTAAGGATGGCCCTCGTCACTATATCTATTTTTGTGGAAACATTTTTGTCTAGAATTTCATGGTGGGTTATACCTGTTTGAGTTAATATTTGATTATTAAGAATGAATATTGATTACCTCTATAACAAGGTTCTTTTATCTCTTACTATGAATATACGTCGATTTACAATATCAATTTAAGAAATTTATTCCAAACTTTTCAAACTTATGTTTTTTTATTAAGGATAAATAGTTTTGAAGGGACTATACCCTATGTACAAAAAGGCTCAAGAAGCCAGATAGTAGAAGGAGAAAGCTCAAACCAGAAAGGCTAAATGCCTTAAACTGGAGGCTCAACAGCCAGATACAATAGTAGAAGGAGAACAAAATGATCAAACTAGATAGTGATCTGATGAAGAACAAAAGGGCCAAAAAACAGCAAAAAGGGATCCAAAACAGGGCATCCCAGCAAGATATCAACATCAAAACTACCAAAAAGTAGCACAAGGCACCACATCACTTGACAGCCTTGTCAATTTTGACCTTGATTTTTTGGAGAGAGTGGAAGAGTGCAATGGTCGTGGCTTGAGAAAGGGCTCATCCTTAGCAAGTGCCAAGTCATGTCTCTGGAATCCCAAATATTTTTACAAATGCCAAGTCATGTGTCTTCACATGTTGTTCTATAAAATTATACATTCCCCAAATATTTTTACAAATGCTTTTTGTAGCTAAAGGTCACCTTTTGTTTTTCTTCGAGGATCACACTCTTCACATTTGTTCTATAAAATATGTTTCGTTCCTTTTAGAAAGCGGAGAGATACTAAGAAGTAAGTTTGGGGCTAGGAGGAATACTGAGGTAGTAGAATGTCGAGATGTTCCTTTTAGAAATGATAAGGCGCGTACCGTAGAAGTCGAGATGGTGTGCGCGTACTGAGAAAGAACTCCTTTTTGTCTTGGAAGGACTACTGCGAATAAGAACACAAGACCACAAGATTTTAATTAGACAATAAATGAGAAGCGCCTTGGGCCGGGAAATATAAAACTTCCTTTCGAAGGTGGTCGGTTCCCTGCTAATATGAATTAACACAAAAGACTATAAGATATTAATTAAATTGCTTTGTTAGTGGGTAGGGGAAAGGTTGGTTATTGGTTATAGTCGGTATAACCGATCTTGATTCTTGATAACCGATGGCGATTCTTGATGACCGATATCGGTAGAGTCTAGGATACGAAGGTTAGTTGTTTTGTGGGGTGGTGGTGTTATTTGGTAGTTGTGTTATTTGTAAAAATTTTGTAAATGGGTGATATTAGGAAATGAGGTGATGAGAGGTAGATGAATGATGGTTAGATGAAATGGCACGTTGGGTAGTGGATTCAGAAATGGATTTATGAGGACTGTGATTCAAAAGGCATAAGAAATGTTATAAGAGACAAGACATGTAAGATGTGACTTACTAGTTTTGAGCGGCGAAGATGCAAGTTGATCTCCTTTGTTGGTATCGCTTAATCCTTGGTTTCTTCACTTGTCTCTCTGCTCGGTCAGTGAAGATCTGGACTCTTTTGATCGCTCCCAATGATCTCTATTGATTCAAAATCCTTCGACCTTGATCCAAAAATGAAATTCGATCCTTTGTTTTTGGTTTGGGGAGCCCATTTCTGAGGAACCGATGGCGGTTACGTAACGGCGGCGGTCGAGTAGGAACCAGCATCGGTAAGGAAAAAGTAGGCTATTTTTAGTAAAATAGCCCACCTTCCTGCTTTTCTCCCGAGAGATTAGTTGCGGGGCTTGGTCAAGTGACTAGAAGGTCGGTTTAGGTGCGAGAAAGGGTCCTTAGTCATGGGTGTAGGTGTAGACCAAGTTTTAGGTTTTAATTAGGTTAGTTTAGGATTAGGGCTAGGTCATGATGAGGTGGCAAAATGAGGTGGCAGGTGAGGTGATGGGGATTTATCAATTACAAGGTAATTAATAAATAATTGTGTAAGGTTTAGGTAATGAGGTTAGGTTGCGAAATGGGATGCGGGTCACAAGGGGTCGTAAGACATGAATTTGGTGTCTACATTAGCCCCTTATTGTCGTGTAGCTTGTGTTGTAAAGCTGCGCGGACAATAATATGAAGTGGTTTCTCCTGTTAAGGATATAGGTAATCCCCCTCAAATCTATCACAGATTGAGTGAACGGGAAATCAGGGATAGGGTTGATAAAGGGTACATGTTGTAGAGAGGATGGTAAGGTGGTGGGGAGGTCGAGGAAGCGAGACGCATGTTGAAATGCAATAGTGCGACTAGGGTACATGATTTGGCGAGCAAACCAGCAATGTATAGGCAAAGGTCGATAGTTTATCCAAACAAGGGTGATATAATCCTGGTATCCAAGGCATAGGAAGTAGCTCCAGGGTATATAACAGGTAAGGTACAGGAACGTTTAGGCATGTTCGGCAGTACCAAATGGTTGGTTTGGTTGAGATAAACGCGTCATGGTCTAGTCTGCAGGCAAAGTTGGTCGACAGATCAAGTCAAGGACCCTAATCATGCTAAAACACAAACAGGTGAGCTCGATTGAACAAAAGGTACATGATGGATGGATAAAATAAAACGTTGATTGTGGGTATGGTATTGAAGTGATACGGTCGTGGGTCGGGCCAAGTTGTTGGGTTATGGCCTTGGGTCGGGCCGGATGGTTAGGGTGAGGCCTTGGGTCGGGCCAAGTTGTTGGGTGGCGGCCTTGGGTCGGGCCGGATGGGTAGGGTGAGGCCTTGGGTCGGGGAGAGGCCTTGGGAAATGGGTAGGTTGAGGCCTTGGGTCGGGCCAAATAGGTAGGTTGAGGCCTTGGGGCCAAATAGGTAGGTTGAGGCCTTGGGTCGGGCCAAATAGGTAGGTTGAGGCCTTGGGTCGGGCCAAATGGGTAGGGTGAGGCCTTGGGTCGGGCCGAATGGGTAGGTTGAGGCCTTGGGTCGGGCCAAATGGGTAGGGCGAGGCCTTGGGTCGGGCCAAATGGGTAGGGCGAGGCCTTGGGTCGGGCCGAATAGGTAGGTTGAGGCCTTGGGTCGGGCCAAATAGGTAGGTTGAGGCCTTGGGTCGGGCCAAATGAATAGGGTAGGCCTTGGGTCAGGCCAAATGGGTAGGGCGAGGCCTTGGGTCGGGCCAAATAGGTAGGTTGAGGCCTTAGGCTTGGGCCGAATCGGGCGAAGGTAGGGCGAGGCCTTGGGTCGGGCAAATAGGTAGGTTGAGGCCTTGGGTCGGGCCAAATAGGTAGGTTGAGGCCTTGGGTCGGGCCGAATAGGTAGGTTGAGGCCTTGGGTCGGGCCGAATAGGTAAACAAATGGTGTTCAGCAAAGGTGGATATAGGCGATATGTGGTTAAAAAGGGGCAAATGGTAAATAAGGGCAAAAAAATTGGGGAAAGTTGGCAGAAAAACCGATGTCGATTCTACATGACCGATATCGGTTAAGGGACCGATACCGGTTCATTAGGGCAAAATGAAACCGATATCGGTTATGGGCGAAAAACCTATAAAAAGAAAAATACGGCTTGTCATTGTCACTTGTGTTATTTGAAAACCAAATTGATTTGTCTGACGTGGAGAGTTGAGATTGGAGGTTTTATTGAGTGAGGTGGAGCTATTTTGCTAGAGGAGTGAGTTGTTTGCGGGCCCGAGTGAGGAGGAGGCAGCAGTTGATTGGCCGGGGACCCAGCAGATCAGAATTGGAGCTATGGCACAGGCAGGAGGAGCAGGAGGGGCTGGACCAGCTGGACCACCACCACCCATCCCACCACGACGACGTGTCGTCGTTCGGGTAGGTTCGGAACTCTTTATTTTGTGCATTTGAATGGTATTAAGCTAAATTGGGGGTTTGGGTAGGAATTTACATGTTTTAGAAAATAATGAGTAAATGGACGTAATTTGAAAAATGAAGAGGATAGATGGGTAAAATAGGGCAAGGCGGCTGGGTGGGTAGGTTTTTAGGGTGTTTGGGTGGGTAGATAAGTAGAAAAATGCAAAAATGTGGGGGGGCGCGCGGGGGTTCGGCTCGGGAAATGACAGTGACCGATGTCGGTCGCTAAGCGACCGGCATCGGTCGCAAAATTTTAGGGGCTGGGTTCTGTGTGGTTGACCGGCGTCGGTCGGTGGTTGACCGGCGTCGGTGGGAAGAGGGCCGTGGTCGGTTGTTTGGGACCGATACCGGTCCGTAGTGTTTGTGTTGTTTTGTTTTGGTTTGTTTTGTTTGTTTTTGCTTTGGCTTGTGTGGGTTTATTGGGGGTTTGTGTGGGTTTGTTTTGTTTTGGGGTTGGGTGGGTTTGGGTTTGGGTTGGGCTTGTTTTGTGTTGGTGTGTTTTGGGGTGTGGGTGGGGTTTGTTTTGGGTGGGGTGGGTTTGGTTTTGGGTTGGTTTGTTTTGGGTAGATTTTGGGCTTTGGGTCGGGTAGTGGTTTGGGTGGGTTGAGTTGTGGGTAGATATGGGATTTGTATGGGTTGGGGTTGGGTGGGTTTTGGGTTGGGTGGTTGAAGGTAGGTTGCGAGAGGGGGGTGGTAGAGAGTTGGGGTGTGGTCGGGGGATCGGGGGATAAAGGGGGTTTAGAGGGTAAAGTAGATGTTGTGATAAAGAGTAGGTCTAAGGATGTGGGTTGGTTTTGCAGGCACGTCAGCAGTTGACGATGCGGGATAGGATGCCCCCGCTGTTGGTGCGGATGCGGCCACACGTATCTGCGGCTCATTGGGCGATCATGCGTGAGGTGGGACTCGGCGGAGTCCAGCGATACAGAGCTATTGATAGAGATCACAGGCTGATGGTCGCCCTCATCGAGAGATGGGATCCGGCGACCAATGTGTTCCATCTCCCGACTGGGGAGATGACTATCACATTGGAGGATGTGTATCGCATCCTTCGACTGCCGATCGAGGAAGCGAGTGTTCGAGTGTAGGTCGGAGAGATGGCGATGGATAGCATCCTACGAGGTTTTGGAGATGCAGCCGCGCTACTTACCTATCACAGCGCGAGTATCGGGTATGGTGACATGTACCGTGCACACCGACACGAGACACGGTGGCCGTGCTGATGATGATTGGGATCACCTGCTTCGCCCTCCCGGACTCAGAGGGAGGCCGCTTTCCACGAGCATTGATGGGGGTGTTGCTTGAGATGGTGGAGGAGCATACTTGCTATGCGTGGGCACCAGTGTATCTGGTGCAGCTATACAGAGAGCTCTGGGGTTATCGCCGGATGCGGCGATTTGGTATTTGTTCGACTTTTTTACTTCACTGTTGGGCATATGAGCACATCATATGCATCAGACTAGTAGGGTTACCCCAGCAGCCAGGGCCACAGGTTATATACAGATACGGCTTTCAGAGGTGGTTGGGAGTCGTGGGGCAGCCACGAGCAGTGCTTGCGGGGAGAGACGTTGCCTACTACAGGCATTTATTAGAGGGCCTGACAGTGGTAGATATTGTATGGAGACCTTACAGAGGTCATCACCCTCGCGGAGGAGCCCGCTTACAGTTGCGTCTGATCCAGTACACATTCTGGATAGCAGGACGGAGGCCGGGAGAGTACGAGAGGATACCCCTAGAGAGTGCGCGAGCGAGATGGGGCTGCGGCAGGATGAGCCACCTCCCTTCCCTCGGTACGGGAGGGATGATGTAGAGGCCCCCCTTTGCACTGCACCACAGCCCTTGGATCCAGTTGGGTTCTTTGAGAGGCAGCGAGATGACACGATAGATGATCTTTGGTTATACAGGAGCATACATGGTGTGGTGGGCTAGTCAGAGAGCGGCGAGGTAGCACGCCCATGCACAGGCCAGACTTGGCATTGTGACGAGAGAGAGATCAGCTCGGGGTCGAGTGCAGCTCTTACGGGGCGGCTGCTGCTGCTGCTGCGAGCACACAGAATAGGGGTCTTACAGGGGCAGCTAGCTTGAGAGCTCGAGGCAGACGCAGAGCACGCGGCAGCACCACCACGCACCACGCCACGTGAGTGCACAGTGCAGTAGCAGTAGCAGTACGGCAGCACCAGCAGACAGTAAACTGCACCACCACCACCGAGCACCACCCACGGCCCGAGCAGTACCGAATACCACGGCTGCCAGTGCACGGACCACGAGCACCACTAGCACGAGCACGGGGGTACTAGTATTAGGTGCGGGGGACCGGCCCAGCTCCTTGGTGGCTCGAGCGCTATATGGAGGTTAGAGCGGAGGCCCGATACTATCAGGATATTCTTGATGGTACCGGAGTTGAGTATCAGCCTTATGCAGCTCATAGAGCAGAGACCTCTCACAGCCAGAGATCTCAGGGAGGTGCAGCCACAGCCGGCGTGTCTGTGACAGGCAGGAGGCGAGAGGCACCACAGGGACCAGCGAGGGAGAGGAGGCGGCGAGGCGGTGGGGAGAGCTGAGGGAGCCCGGCATGGTTTTTGTATTTGTATATTGGATATGGGCACCGGTCTGCGAACCGGTTATGTTTATAGAGGCCTGCGTGCCTACATATTACTCATTTATTCATTCATTCATTTATTGTATACCGGCTGCGAGCGAAATGCGGGTTATCTGATTGGTACGGCTGCGAGCGAGTATATTTTGATATGAGGACCGGCTGCGAGCGAGTCGAGATTATTGATAGTTATTGCGGCCTGCGTGCCGGCTTTGTTGGATTATGAGATCACAGAGGCCCCGATGTAGGGCACAGTGTATATTTGAAAACTTGTATATATATATATATAGATGATGTTTTGATCCACATGTTGTGTTCAAAATGTTTTTAAGTATTTCGTCAATGGTTTGTGGTATATAGAATGTATGATGAGTTTAATTGACATGTTGATATATGGATGATGTGTTATATGATGAAATGTTGCATGTTTTGGGCTGGTTTTGTGACATTGTTATATATGTATCTGATGAGTTGGATCCAAATGATGTATAGATAGATAGTTTTTTGTTTTGTTTTGGTATCCTTAGTTGATGACTTGTTTGTTTTTGTAAAATAGATGATGTTAATGAAATTGTAATGATATGTGTGGTGGATGGACAAATATGGATAATGGTGATGAGATGCAGGAAAAGAGGCGGGCGCGACAAAAATTAGGTAAAAAACGAAGAAAAGAACCATGTTTCAAAAAGGCAGGTGTATAACCGATATCGGTTAGATAACCGACGGCGGTAGTTAGTAGACCGATATCGGTTACATAACCGATACCGGTTATTTAGGTATGAGCTTTTCTAAAAATAAAAAAGCTAGGGTGGCAACTTAAGTTCTAATTTTGAGAGCCATGCAAGAAGTTAAATACGTGAACGCGACGCTTTTTGACGACTGAGACAGGTAATTGCATGAGAAATTTGAGTGATAAGGAGAAAAGAGATAGGGAAAGTGAATGTGTTTCGAGATTCGGAAGAAGCGAAAGGTGAATTTGAAAAGGGTGGTGATCATGGCGAACGAGGAGAAGCATCCAGCGAGGCGGGACGAGAGGAAGACAAGGGCCACCTCAAGCTGCTGCTGACTCCGAGAGGTAAACGTTTTGGTTGTGATTTGATTTCTGCATGTTTTGTGAATAAGATGGGGGAGAGTATGTGGGTAGATATGAGAAAGAAAAGATGATAACAAGGGTTATAAATGAGGTGAGTGTTACGTGGTAGGTAATCAAGGGTTTCGGGTATGTCTGTGTATACAGAGAGGAATAAACGAGCAATTTATTGTCGTAGGTGGTTGTTTAGGCAAGGTGTATGAAAGTAACAGTGACCGATATCGGTTAGGGATAACCGGTATCGGTTACTCAACCGGTACCGGTTAGCTGTAAACGATACCGGTTGCTGTAGGAATTTCCAGAATTTGAGAAAAAACCCGGGGGGATTTGAGGAATTGAATGGTTGTTTGTTATTTGGATGTATGCAGGCAGAGGCAGGGTTGAGGATGAATGATAGTGTACCAGCGCTGTTGTCACGAATCCGAGCGGATGTAACGCCAGCTGAATGGACATTGATAAATCGTTTGGGGTTAAGTGGAATCCGCTATTATTCACGAATCGCACGTAACCATGCTATGTTACACAGGCGTTGATTGAGAGATGGAATCCCGAGAAAAATACCTTCTATCGCAAGCAGGGGAAATAGCGGTAACATTGGAAGATGTGTTCCGTATTTTGAGACTCCCTAATTACAGGAAAACCAGTATATCAGGCATTACCTAGCGCGGCACGGGAGCGATAACAAGATATTTGGTCCATACGCATGAGATTTAACACAGCGAGGTTTGTCATTTACGTATGGGATAATGTATGCAGCACATCCTGAGGAGACAAGGTTAGCAGTAATATTAATGATAGCGGTAGGGTATTATGCATTACCGAGGGCAGAAGGGGGAAGATTTCCAAAGGCATTGATGTGTGTTATCTGGGAGATGATAGAAAGGGACGTGACTTTTGCATGGGCACCTGCATATTTGGCGGAGCTATACAGGGGTCTATGGGCTTGTAGGTGAAATCACAGGACGACGCTGGATTGTTCATACTTATTACACTGTTGGGCCTATGAGCACATTGTTTGTGTGTGACCAATAGGCCGACCCATCCGATCGGGAGAGACCGGAGTCACGAGAGGTTGGGATTGAGATGATGGGTCCGAGGCAGAACAAGAGGCAAGATCTCGAGGCCGTGACGGGTGACATTGAGTATTACGAGGCGAGGTATGGGAGAGGGTGACGATTGCTTGATATCATTGTTGGAGGCCTTACGGGAACTATATGGTAACAGAGATATATAGCGAGGAGTTGAGGGTGTAGAGCGATTGAGGTGGATCGCGAGGGGCACAGGCTAGTGAGTATGAGAGGATTCCTCTAGATCACGTGCGGCGACAATTTGGATTTGTGCGAGATATACCCCAGCTTATAGACCCTATATGAGGATCGATGCAGGGTAGTATTCTCACCTCCCGGCCAACACCTCCGAGAAGGGCACGAAGAGGTAAGTAGCCGATCGCGAGGGTAATGGATGCGAGGAGCAGCAGAGGCCTATAGATTATGGTGGGTAGCAGAGCTGCGAGGTGTACGTGATCGTCTTGACATAGCGGTGATTACAGCAGAGAGGGATCGTCTGCAGCATTTGGTTCAGCAACTCCAAACGCAGGTGAATGAGACAAGAGGATTGTTAGTGGTTGCGGAGTCACGGGCGGAGAGACTAGAGGCGGGAGTCCTCCATGCGAGAGGGCGTATTCATATGTTACAGGAGAGATTGGCAGATCAGTGGGCGGTACCAATAGCCGTGGTACCTTTGAGGATAGAGAGGCCTGGTGAGAGGGGTCGACGATCACGATCATCACCTAGTTCGGGATGAGGCGTGAGGGTCTAAATAAATGTTAGCAAGGTATAAGAATAAATAAGAGTACCGACCTGCGTGTCGATGATAGAGAAGATGTATTTGTTTAACATCTAAATAAAACGAGATATGTATGTTGATTTGAGTTACGATAATAATAAGAATGTTTGTGTTTTGATTTTCGGTGTTTTGAAAAAAGGATAAAGAGGAATGTGATGAAATAGAAATACACAAAAATATTTATATTTACCACACATGATAGGTTATGGTAGGGGATGGTCGAGCTAACCTTGGGAGACCCCATGTCTCCGAAGTGTTGCCTACATAGCCCATTGCACAAAGCAAGGAGGGGCCTCAGACCGATGTAGTTCTCCCTTAGGATCAGGGAGAGGTGAATTCAGGCAATTTGGTATGGTTTAGGCAATTGGTTGGTTGGTAAGAATATTGATATTAATATTGGTAAGGTAAGGTTGTTGGTGTTGGTAATGAATTGGTGATGTTGTAAAAGGTATAAGGGAAGTGAAAGTTAGCCTACCCAAGTAGAAGGGAACCATGTCCTGATTAAGATCAACACACAATCCTAGATGCGAGGCAAAGCGGAAAGAGTGCTCCGTAGGTGAAAAGAGCTAAACAAACCACACAACATAGAACGAGCTTGAAGCCCTAGGTACCGTGCATAGATGAGAAGTCAATAGGTGAAAAGAGTTGTATGATCACAATATATCGGGTGTACGTCACGTCCCTTGAGTTGAAACAAATGGTGAGGTGAGGTGGATGATATAGTTGAGGTACAGAGAACTTGTTACAAAGTGAGTGTTCTGACGAAAGAGAACCTACCCTAAATAGACAAGTCCATGACTCAAAAGTTCTTTTGAATGAGGCTTTTATTTTACTGAATATAGAGTGATCGATGCGGGAAGTCTGAGGATATTGATTGTACTATTCTTGAGGTCTTCACAAAGCTGATCAATGCGAGAAGCTTCGATAAAAAGGTGTGTGTATAGCTGTCCTTCGAGGGAGCGATCTATTTATAGTAGCAGATATGATTTTAGTGCATAGCTTTGTCCTTGGGGAGCAATCTATATATAATAGTAAAGCAATAGTTGGCATATAGCTGTCCTTCGAGGGAACAGTCTATATATAATTTAGATAGCTAGATGTTCTTTTGGCGTGAAGCATCTAGTTTGGTAGGAAGTTTGACTCAAGAAAATCCCATAAGAAGGTGGTATTTTAATACTTTGAAGTCATGGACTAGACTAAAAAGGGGAAGGCATCGTTTGAGGGGAGGTGAGAAGTGAGCTTGATTTTATTTGGAGATGTAGGAAACAAAATGTATGTAGCGGTAAATGAGCTCAAGGGACGAGCAGTAGGTAGATAAGAAGTGATATAACACTAAATTCAACAGTAGAATGGTCGAAGATGCAAGGCATTAAGGGGTTCAGGCTCAGGTTTACCATTAAGCGAAGCTAAACGATAAGTGCCTGATCCATAAGTGTGAGTGATTATATAAGGCCCAATCCAATTGGGAGCAAATTTTCCACGTTTGCTCTTTTCTAGTTTGGTTACATGTTGATTCTCTTTGAGGACAAGATCACCAACCTTAAAGGTACGCTCATGAAGTCGCTTATCATAAGCACGCTTGATGCGTTTTTGATAGATTTGAAGGTGATCGAGAGCTGTAAGACGTCGTTCGTCAAGAAGCTCCAATTGGGCTAACCGCTCTTGGCGGAAATCATCGTTGGTGAGAATATCCTGAAGGGATATTCTGAGGGAGGGTATTTGTATTTCGAGAGGCAAGACGGCCTCGGTACCATATACCAAAGAAAAAGGTGTAGCGTTAGTAGAGGTACGAATGCTAGTACGATAAGCCCAAAGGGCAAAGGGAATGTGATCGTGCCAATTTCTTCCGGATTCATTGACAACTTTCATGAGGATTTTGGTTAGGGTTTTATTAGAAGATTCAGCCTGACCATTGGCCTGCGGATAGTAAGGCGATGAGAAACTAAGTTTGATACCAAAGTTGTCACAAAGGTCTTGTAACAACTTGTTTTTAAAAGATTTACCATTATCTGTTATTAGGCGATGAGGAATACCAAAACGACAGATAATGTGATGGTTAATGAATTCGACAATTTTTTCCTTTTTGATCGAAACGAGTGGAATGGCCTCCACCCATTTTGTGTAATATTCGGTGGCTGTGATTATCCATCGGTGACGTTGTGAAGAGGACGGGTGAATCTCACCAATAAGGTCTAAACCCCATTGTGAGAAAGGCCAAAGATCTCGTGCGACCTGCAGCGGATGGCTAGGAGTATGTTGAAGGTTAGCATGTTGTTGACACATAACACAACGCTTAACATATTCGTAGCAGTCATTATTGAGAGTAGGCCAATAATAACCTAGGCGAAGGATTCGTTTAGCCATGGCAAGGCCACTAAAATGTCCACCACAAATCCCATCATGGACTTGTTGGATGGTATAGGTGACCTCCGCGCCGGTTAGACAGCGAAGGAGGATACCATCAAAGCCACGTTTATAGAGGAGTCCCCCCATGACAACATAACGAGAAACACTTTTAAGAAAAGCACGTTTGCCGTTACTAGTAAGGTCAGGTGGGAGAACAGAGATTGTAAGATAGTCGTGAAATTGGTGGTACCAGGTATCCTGCGAATTAGTAGACACAGTATTTATCATACAAACTACCGGGGTTGAGTAGGATGGGGCAAAAAGTTGTTGGACCACGACGAATAATTCAGAGTCAGTTGATGAAGCTGGAATTTGCGAGGCTAAGCAAGCCATAGTATCCGCAAATTTGTTAGTGGAGCGGGGAATGGTTTGGATAGAATAGTGAGTAAATAAGGCTAGAAGTGAGTCCACGTAGTATTTGTACTTTTGAAGTTCCTCATTTTTACATTGGTAGATGCCCATAACTTGATTGACTACCAATTGAGAGTCGCCAAAAATATTGATAGATTTGATACCTAAGTGTATCGCAACTTGGAGACCCAGAACAAGGGCCTCGTATTCCGCTGTATTATTAGTGCAGGGGAAATCAAGCCGGAATGAAAGAGGCATAGGTTCAGCGTCAAGAGGGATGAGAACAACGCCGGCTCCTCCGCCGCGCTGGCATTTAGATCCATCGAAGAAGAGGGTCATTTGATACGACTCTTCCCCGAGTGAAAGAGTGGCGATGAGTTCGTCGGGGAATGTAAAATTGGTAAATTGTTCCCCAGGTAAAGGGGCTTCCGCAAGTTGGTCTGCGATGGTTTGTCCTTTGATTGATTTCTGGTGGACGAACTCAAGGTCGAGGTCGGCGAGGAGCATGAGCCATCGGGTGATGCGTTGGTTTAGATGAGGTTTGGCATACATGTAATGGATGGGGTCCGTGTTGGTGATGACGAAAGTTTTGTGATTCAGAAGGTAGTGTCGGAGTTTGGTAGCCACGAATGATAGGGCTAGGCACAACCTTTCTACATGTGTATACCTAGTCTCATAGTCCACCAAAGTACGACTTATATAATAAATGGCTTGTTCTCGATTTTCAGAGTCACGATGTGCAAGCATGGCCCCTACAGCGTGGTCAGTGGCGGAAAGGTAAAGGTAGAAAGGGCGGTCGTCTTGAGGTGGGATAAGCACGGGTGGCTGCAAGAGATAAGTTTTGAGAGCTTCAAAGGCTTGGTGGCACTCTTCGCTCCATTGAAATTCAATGTCCTTTTTAAGGAGGTGATGGAAAGGTTGACATCGATCCGAGAGTTGGGAGATGAAACGTCGGATAGATTGAAGTTTACCCTGCAAACTACGCAATTGTTTGAGGTTTTTGGGTGGGGGCATTTCTAGGATAGCTTTTACTTTAGATGGATCGACCTCAATGCCACGCAAAGAGACGATAAAGCCAAGAAGTTTTTCGAAAGAACACCAAAGACACATTTCTTTGGTTGAAGGCGGACAAAATATTGTAACAGGTGATCAAAAATAATGGTTAAAACATCGAGATGTTCACTGCGATGTTTAGACTTGCCAAGAAGATCGTCGACGTAATCTTCAAGGATTGTGTGCATAATGTCATGAAAAATGTAGGTCATAGCCCGCTGATAGGTGGCACCAGCATTCTTAAGGCCGAATGGCATTACACGGTAACAGAAGGTTCCCCAAGGAGTTATGAAGGTAGTTTTGTGTTGATCGGAAGGGGCAACCAAAATTTGGTTGTATCCTGAAAAGCCATCCATGAGAGAAAGCATTTCATGACCCGCAGTGAGATCAACAAGTTGATCAATGCTTGGTAGGGGGAAGTCATCCTTAGGGCAAGCGAGGTTAAGATCCCAGAAATCCGTGCATATCGAAGTCCCCCGTCGCTTTAGTAGCCAGTGCGATGTTAGAAATCCATTGAGGATAGTCAATAGGAAGAATGAAGGAAGCAGAAAGGAGTCGTTGGAGCTCCTCTTTGACCAAGAGGGCAATGCGTGGATGCATTTTCTCAATTTTGTTTAATTGGCTTGGAATCGGGTTTCAGTGTAATGTTATGGACAGCAATGTCAGGATCAATTCCTGGCATGTCAGCGTAGGACCAAGCGAAAGCTTGGTTGCGAGCACGGAGGAAAGTAGTAAAGGCGACTTGTTCTGATGCGTTAAGGGATTGTCCGATCTTCACAATGTGAGGATCCTCCTCCGTGTGGATGTTGATTTCTATAGTAGACTCGTTCAGCATGGTTTGGGTTTCAGATGGTAAGGCTCGTTGAATATAAGAGTCATCCGCGCCAAGGTAAGTGAGGATGGAGCCATCATCCTGGCACTCAACAACGTTAATTGAAGGGGAGTCCTCTTCAATCATGTCTGGATATAGAAGGGGAATAGAAGAGGGGTGCTCATTATCACGTTGATAAGTGAGGGGACCTAGGAAGATAGCATTTATGAAAAAAAAAAGTTAGGAGGGATAGATTCAGGATCTATCGACTCTGTGGGAGACGAAGGCAAAATGGGTGATGATGGTTTGGTAGGGGTAACGTCATCGTCTTCTAGAAGACAACTGACACGAGGTTCCGTCGATGTAAGTGTTTCCGGAAATCCGAGACCACTACGATCATTATGTTTGCGTGTGGTGATGGGGATGAGCGTATGTCGGCCTTGTTCATAAAGACCAAAACCAAAGCCTTTCCAAGCACAGCGAGTCAAGAAGGTGAGGGCGAAGCGACGATTTGTCAGGTATTGAAAATCGGATTGGAAGGGAACCACACCAAGAGGAGGTTCAGGGGTAATGGAGGATGCGTCAACACCCCCATACATTAGGTTGGTGCGGCAATGGGGTGGTCCGTAAGAGATTACCTCCCCCACGCGACGGTCATAGGTGGGATGTGCATGTAATTGTCCGTACTCCTGTGGGGTATGGAAAGAACTAACGTTATATAGGCGGTACTCCCCCAGCGTAAGGCGTTGAAAAACATCTACTAAGGGGTCGGAGGTTGGGATGTTAGCTGCGGGAAGGGAAGTGGTTTTTGCGACGGTGGTTTCATCAGTTGAAGGCGTAGGCACGGTTGAGGTGGATGGTTGAGGTACATTTGAAGAGGATGGTTGGGTTGAATGTATGGGTGTCTTGATTGGTATAAGCACATCGTTAGGGCGGTATAACATATTGCAGGTTTTAAAGGGGGAGGATTAGCTTTTACGGTGTAGGACTTCCCTCGTACTCAAATTTTATGCATCTATGTAATGTTGAGGAATGCATCCCATAGCCCGGATCAAGGCGACCCAAAGCAATATATTATATTGGAACTCTCCCTTAAGGACATAGAAGAGTTCGGGTAAAGTACGTGGTCCTACCCGAATGTTGAGGATCACGGTGCCTAAGGTAGAGGTAATAGCATCATTGAATGATCGCAACATGATGGGGTTTGCACATGCAAGCTGGAAGGGATATTCATTTGTTGGAAGGATTTTGAAGAGATGATGTTTAGGCTAGCGCCCCGTCAATCATAACACAACGTACCCGAATGTCCCGACGTACATTGAGATAAAAAGAGAAGTGGTCGGGATCTTCGGTACCAAAGTCGATAATTTCATCTTGAGAACGACTTCAGCAGCTTGTGGTATAGAGACGGAAGTGGTTGGGGTGGTGGGTTGTTTGGTGAGAGAGGCAACGTGATTGGGTGTTAGAATGGAGGCAACGGGAAGGGTTTCATTAGGTAAGACCTCGATCCCTTGAAGAATTTCAACGAGAGCTTGTCGATGAGATTCAGAAGTCTGAATGAGATCATATAGTGTCATTTTTACGGGTGATTGGTGAAGCTGTTTGATCATGGCTCGATGGGCAGCTCCATTAGAGACGGGGTAAGCGGGTCCACGAATAACCACTTTGGGTGGTGGTGCAATCGGGATGTTGGACGGAGAAGGAGAGGACGCAGGTGTGCTTTCTTTCGCTTTCTCATTGTTTTTCTGCGCTCGAGTAGCAACACTAATCATATTAATCTCGTAGACCGGAGATGAAGAAGATGATTGGGATAAATCATGGTCTTCAAGAGGTGGGGTTGTAATAATGACAGATCTTGGTGAGGCGGGGACAGATGGTATAGGAGAGGGAATGGAAACTAAAGGTCTCTCCCTTCGTAGGTTGTCTTTCTTAACCTTTCTATCCGGGAGAGGTGAATGACGAAAGATGGTTTTAAAGCTTTGCATCCCTCCACATCATGTCCTGGTGTGCGGTGATAAGCGCAGATCTTAGACTCATCATAACCTATAGGTCGAGGTTTAGACGGGTCATAAGGTCTAAGTGGGGGTAGGGAAATGGTCGCATTCTCTACTAACATAGCAAGGATTTTGGCGTAAGATCCTTTGAGTGGGTCAAAATCAGAAGAGGATGAGGGTATTGATTGCGCGGGTTTTGGTAATGTTTGGGCGTGGTTGGTTCGTATGGGTGGTGGTTTAGCCGAGGGGTGTTGACACGTGTTTTTCACTAAACGTGGTTTCTTTGGCGCAGAAGCTATATTGGATGATGAGGCCACAGATGGTGTGGTATCAGAAAACAACCACGGGGAAATAGGAGTGACCGAAAACAAATCTTTTGATGATGGAATTTGTTTAGGGTTGATAGGTGGACAGGATACGCGGAGTGACGGTGTTGCTATACCCTGGGATCTCTGTATGTGTGCAGAAGGCGTAGGTCGCTTTAAAGGAAATGCAGGAGGTATGATATATTGATGTAAGGTAGAGGGATGGGGTCCCAATATGGAAGGTAGGTGTGACGATGATGGTTTTAGTTGTGATAGAGGCATAGGTTGAGGAGATTGAGTCTGTCTCTTAATGGGGTGGACGGCTTTATTTTTAGATAAATCAAGCCGCTTAGGTGGGTGTGTTAGACTAGGTATGGGTAAGGTCCCAAGCATAGGGGAAGATTTGGCTAAGTTAATAGAAGTGGACGGGGCATTTGGTAGAGGTGAGGGGGGTGAAGGTGAGAACATGGGCATTTTAAGCTTCTGTAAACACTTCGGGTATATGGTGGAGGCCTCAGGATCGGTCATTTGCATTTGAGTAGAATATGGCGTACTCAAACGTTCCCATAGGACCTGTCTATCTTCTGTGGAATGACAGTCCTCACGTGTGAATGTGAACTTTTGTACGGAAGAAAGACGGGTTGTGATTCCAGTCCACTGTGGGTGTGATACAGGGGGTAGATGAGGTACTGTATCAATAGATATTAAGAGGTCGACCGGTTGTTGAAAAGATTTAGGCGATGAAGGACTAATAGGCAGGAGGGCATGTTTGAGAGGGTCTGTCATGGTTAAAGAATTTGGTGATGTCGGTGCAAGAGATTTCTCGTCTAAGGATGTCAAAAGGAGTGGCGTACCCTCCTCTTGTGCAGCAAGAGTGGTAGAAGGAGAAGTTTGGGAAATAGATAGATTAGATAACATCCGTTCGCAGTCTTGTAGGGATGTGGTATAAGAAGACTCATCGATGGGAAGAGAAGTCTGGGCAGTTAACTCCTTTATGGGTAAAGGAATGATTTCGCTTTGGTTCGATGGTGGTAAAGGAGGTTTGGGCTCCTGTGTTAGTGAAGAGGCTTGATTCAAAATTTTCTCGATAGAGGCTTTGGGCTGGGTATCAAAGACTGCATGGATCTCATGAACACTCTCCTCGGCTAAGATATCCTGGTTTACGTTGCTGTTGGAAGAGTGATTCGGGAATGGTTTGTTAAAGATTTTCAAATTTCGGTTGGCAGGGGCATTAGGATTATCGAGGGTTATATCCCCTGCGTCAACCATTTCCTGCACTATGTTTTTCAACATCTTGCAGTTTTCATGACTATGTCCTTTTACGCGGTGGAAGTTACAGAAGTCATTTTCTTTGTACCAGGAAGGTATGGCGCGAGTGGAATCAAACCCGGAATGAGGTTTAACAGGAGGTAATGTAATGGCTCCTGCTTTGAGCAATTTTTCCAATATCACACCGTATGTTTCTCCCAAGGGAGTGTAATTGATGGGCTCTGCTTTATACTTATAGGTGGTTTTTGGCGGGGTATTAGACGGTGGTTGGGATTTGACCATCACCGCATGGACAGCTCCTTTTGATTTAGAAGAAGTGGATGCGTGAGGAGTGGTGGTATTTGGTTTATTGGTAGAATCAGGAGTTCGGAAATTGGGGTTTTTGTTGCGCAACCGCAATTTCTCTTCTTCTAAGGCTCGAATTTCTAGTTTCGAGCCATGGTAAAGGCTTCATCGAATGTACGGAAAGTTTGAATTTGGAGGGTAGGGGAGATGTGCTTAGCGCAAGCCCACGTAAACAGTTCGATAAGTTCGGTTTGAGGCAAGGCATACGTAAGTTGGTTGATAAGGCCCCGCCATTGTCCAACAAAATCTGTGATAGATTCGTCCTCAAATTGTCGGATGGCATAGAGGTCGGTGATAGATACTTTCTTGGCAATGTTAATGGAGAAATGATCCAAGAAAGATTGGGCTAGTTGGTTAAAAGAGAAGATTGAGTCTTTGGGTTAAAGCACTTTGTACCACTCCAAGGCGGGTCCTGATAAGGACATGGGAAAGGTGCGGAGTAACAAGGCATCATCATGGGCAATCAAATAACAAGCATGTCTAAATGATCACAAGTGTTGTTGAGGGTCCTCTTTACTGTTAAAACGGGTAAATTTTGGTAACTCCCATTGAGGAGGATATGAATGAAGGGGGACAGAAGGGTGAATGGGCTCCCGAAAAACTTGCTCGTATGTCAAGGCGCTACGACTTCCCGACACAGAAGCCTCCAGATTTTGCATTTTGTCCATCATTTGTTTGATGAAATCCGTGGTTGGATGGGATGATGGTGCGGTTGTGGTAAACGGAGGCAAATTGGGCCAAGGACCACCGCTAGACACTGGTGGGGTTAAGTGTTGATAAGGTGTGGAGGATGAATATGTTGAGGTGACAGAATAGGGATGTCCCATATAAGGTGTTGAGGTTACTGGATACGTGTATGGGAATGAAAAGGTAGGCGGAGCTTGAGAAGGAAAGCTCGTGTGGATAGGTGGCAGAGAGCAAGTCATGAATGGAGTGGTCTGCAAGAGAGATGAGGTAGGGGCAGTCGGTGGTAATGATATGTGGGGTCCAAGATTAGCCAAAGGAAAGCCAATCTGAGTCGTATGAATTTCTGAAGCTGTCGGATTGGGAGATGGGGCTAAAGGTGCAGGAAGCAAGGCGGTGTTATCAGGCGGAGTGGGTGCTAAATGAGCAGCTATACTAATAGGCATGCCAACAAGGAGCTGACCATCAGGCGTACGGTCAGGGGCATGAGACAAATAGTATTGTACAGCACTAGGATTAGCATCTAGAAACTTGGCAAAGTCCTTATCTCCCACAGGAATTTTAGGAACCTCGCTGGTATCCGTAGGATTCCCCACAGAATGTGAAGGGGGTGATTCAGGAAAAGAAATAGAGCAAGCATGTGAAACCATGGCGGCGGCTTGCTTTCGAGTGATAACAACCATGGACAGGAGTTCACAGTAGGGTTTCAATCTGTCAGGAATAGAAACAAACTCAGACTGGTAAAATTGGTAGGTTGCTGGTTTGTCAGGAATTGGAAAAGACAGTAACCGATATCGGTCTAGTAACCGATGTCGGTTATACTATAGCCGACGTCGGTCAGGTGCGATGTCGGTGTAAGAAGTCTGGGCTAACAAGATATAAAAAGGCTGCTAATTTGATTTTTAACAACATTTAGTATACTTGTCCAATTATTGATCACAGAAGACAGAGTATGAGAAAGAAAACAGAACTAAAAACAAGCAAGATGCACACACAAATCCAGAGATTAACCCTAGGGTTAATTTTAATTATCATGGGCTTATGCCTTTAGACGTAGAATGATGTCAGAATCCTAAACAAGAGACTTAGGGGAAATGTCAAGTTGTTTTGGCTTATAAGGTTACCTCAATCGGGCGGAGGAATACCGGAAAAGGGGGATGTTTGAGCTGTTGTGTTAATTGTGAAGTGATTCGGTATGTGTTGTGCAGTGAATGTAAGATTAATTTCCTGTCAATACCGTGGATATCACCCCCACGTGTACGACCTGTTACTTAATCTACGTTCACTAGAATTGAAAAACAACAAGCAGGAATGCAATGCACGTGTTTTAAACCCAAATCAAAAATTATGTTCGATGAAGCAAGAGAGATGACTTTCACTAATGCGAAACTAGGAAAGCAAGACAAATTCTTTATGAAATATATAACAAAAGCAAGCAAAGCAAGTATGCTTCCTAAAATGAAAATAAGCAAGAGAAACAGAAACCCAAAATGGGTCCCCCAGCGTGTCAAAATGTTTCGCTCAGAATGTTTCGTTCCTTTTAGAAAGAGATAAGGGTGGGGCTAGGAGAAATACTGTAGAATGTCGAGATGGTGTGCGCGCACTCATAGAGAAAGATCAGGCCGACTACGAAGAACTCCTTTTTGTCTTGGAAGGACTACCGCGAATAAGAACACAAGACCACAAGATTTTAATTAGACAATAAATGAGGAAAGCGCCTTGGGCCGGGAAATATAAAACTTCCTTTCGAAGGTGGTGGTTCTCGCTAATATGAATTAACACAAAAGACTATAAGATATTAATTAAATTGCTTTGTTGAACTGGGTAGGGGAAAGGCTGGTTATTGGTTATAGTCAGTATAACCGATGCCGGTTACTGATAACCGATGGCGGTTGCTGATGACCGATATCGGTAGAGTCTAGGATCTGAAGGTTAGTTGTTTTGTGGGGTGGTGGTGTTATTTGGTAGTTGTGTTATTTGTAAGGCTGTAAATGGGTGATATTAGGAAATGAGGTGATGAGAGGTAGATGAATGATGGTTAGATGAAATGGCACGCTGGGTAGTGGATTCAGAAATGGATTTATGAGGACTGTGATTCAAAAGGCATAAGAAATGTTATAACAGAAGACATGCAAGATGTGACTTACTGGTTTTGACGAAGATGCAAGTTGATCTCCTTTGCTGTAAACGCTTCTGGTTTCTTCACTTGTCTCTGCTCGGTCAGGTGAAGATCTGGACTCTGTTGATCGCTCCCAATGATCTCTATTGATTCAAAATCCTTCGACCTTGATCCAAAAATGAAATTCCGATCCTTGTTTTTGGTTTGGGGAGCCCATTTACAGGGAACCGATGGCGGTTACGTAACCGACGGCGGTCGAGTAGGAACCGGCATCGGTAAGGAAAAAGTAGGCTATTTTTAGTAAAATCACCCACCTTCCCTGCTTTTCTCCCGAGAGATTAGTTGCGGGCTTGGTCAAGTGACTAGAAGGTCGGTTTTAGGTGCGAGAAAGGGGTCCTTAGTCATGGGTGTAGGTGTAGACCAAGTTTTAGGTTTTAATTAGGTTAGTTTAGGATTAGGGCTAGGTCATGATGAGGTGGCAAAATGAGGTGGCAGGTGAGGTGATGGGGATTTATCAATTACAAGGTAATTAATAAATAATTGTGTAAGGTTTAGGTAATGAGGTTAGGTTGTGAAATGGGATGCGGGTCACAAGGGGTCGTAAGACACGAATTTGGTGTCTACACGCCACAGGAGAGGGTTAATCATGGGGGAGTGGGTCGAGGGAAAGAGCCGAGAGAATCAATGATGGTGAATGATAAGGATCAGGCCTTGGTGAAGAGAAATAGCTCGCATGCTTCTAAACTTCAAGGACAGACTTCTCCAAGGATTTTAGTAAATAATGCGGGAAATTTCTTGTAATATTCCCTGCAAAAAGTGATTGAGGAAAATTAAATGTTTCAGGGGAATGGTGACATATCTCCCCTCTAAAGATACATACCTAACCATCATGCACACAATCTCAACAAAGGGTTCTGTATGGAGGTCACCTTAATGCCAACTGCCACAAACTCAAGGTTCTCTCCTTCAAAGAAGAAATTTTTCGACTCCACATCTCTCGATGAGACATTTGTTGAAGAACTTGGCACCTTACGTGTTGATCAGTGACTTAGGAAATGATCTCCTCTTATGTTAATGCATTTAGAGTGTCAGTCTTATTAGGTTACAAACATTTACTTTCGATGTGTTATATTGATTCAAGATAAAAAGCACTTTTAGTTTAAAAATAGTAATAAAATAACAAATTACGACCTAGATTAGAAGTCGCTACGGTCCTACCATTACATCTTATCATTGTAATCATTGTTTGTACACTTTTAGCTCACTATTTTTATAACATATAATTCATAATGGTTCATACGTAATAAAATAATAAATCATGGTCTAGCTAAATGGTTGCTCGGCTACTACCATTACGTCTTTTCATCAGTAAACACTAAAAACCCTCAAGAGGGATCATGACTTATATAGTTCTAACAAAAAGTATTGTTTGTACCATATAATTTACATTTTTTTGTATGAGAGAAAATGTTTACCGACCGCTAAGCTTCAAAGTATTTATTGAAGGAACGGCATAATGACCTCTAGGATCAATTGTTTCTTATTTTAAAAATATGCATAACATAAAAAATCATAGTATATATTAGCATCCACTAAGCTCCTACTATTACGTATTTTCATTATAAACACTATGTGGACAGTTTTAGAATGCTAGTGTTTTTCATTGATTATAATTGTACCATATTCACTAGGCTATTCATGGAAGAGCCAAATGTTGTAATACATACCCTTAAGAGGGATCAAGATATATTATATATTTCCCATAAGATATATTGTTTGGTACACATAATTCACATCGTTTCCTATCAAAGAAAATTCTTAGCGACCGCTAATCTCCTTTACTTATTGAAAGAAATGGCATATCATACCCTAGGCTCAAAAGTTTCTTATTTTGAAAATAGCCATAAAATAAAAAATCATGGTATAGCTTAGTGGCCGCTAGGATCCTACCTTTACCTCTTGTCATTATAAACACTATCTGTATAGTTTTGCATCGCTAGCCTTATTATTTATTTCCCATAAGATATATTATTTCGTACACTTAATTCAATCGTTTCTATAAAATAAAATTCTTAAAGAACTACTAAGCTCCTTTACTTATTGACAAAAATGGCATATCAAACCCTTGGCTCAAAATTTTCTTATTTTTAAAATAGCCATAAAATAACAAATCGTGGTATCTAGCTTAGTTTCCGCTAGACTCCTACCTTTACCTCTTGTCATTATAAACACTATTTGTACAATTTTGGATCGCTAGCCTTATTATGTTGTTCACATAAGATATATGGTTTTTAATACATATTTCACATCATTTCCTATCAAATAAATTATTTAGCAATTGCTAAGCTCCTTTACTTATTGAAAGAAATGGAATAGTAGCCCCTAGGCTCAACAGTTTCAGATTTTTGAACTATAGAATGGATAAGATACAACAAATACATATCATAACGGTCGTTAGGCTTCTCCTCGACTATCCAATTATTATAATTCATTCGGACAACATGTAATGTTTCATACATTGCTAGAAAGGATTCATAGAATATGCAGAGGCCATCATCCGCTAGGATTTTCCTCGATAAATAAATTCCTTCTCCTCGAAAAATAAATATCTTAGTTGTCGTTAAGACCTAACGCTTTATTATATTAAATCAGTCATTTGAATAACAAATTATAGCAATGGAGCTTAACAGCCCCTAATTGTTTTCCTATATATAAGTCGATTTGAAATATGTGTCAACTATATTGTTGCCTAACTAGCTTGGTCTAACTTGCCACGTGGCACATTTTAATTGGAGAATTATATTAAATTAGCGTGCACTATATCTACCAATGTCGATATCGATTTTGATAAAAATTAAAATTAAATGTCCGTATATTATTTTATTTTACTTTAAAACTATGTTTAGGATTTATTTCTTCTATTTTCTTATAGTATATATTTTTATTATGCTTATATTAATATATGTCATATAATATATTTTTATTAGGTTTATACTATAATATTCTATGACAATAACAAATTGTGTTGTTTTTAATTCATGTTTTTTAAATTTCTAAAAGAGGGAAAAATTCAAATTTTGAAATACAAATTCCCCTGCATTTTCAAATATTTGAAATTTCAAGAGCCCGCACTTTTCTTTATTCGAAATTTGAAAGTGAAAATTTCAAAATTGTGTATCCTACTCTTTTTTAATTTTCAAAATTTATTTCATGGAATGACCAAAACAAATTATTAAATACCTCAGAGAAATATTGATTAGGGTTTCTAAATTTTTTGGTTATGCGAAAAAAGTGTCTCTTGAAATTTAAAAAAATATGTACATGTCGTAGATTATAGGGCCGAGTGTTCGAATCCCGGTTGTTTTTTCCAAACGATTATAATATTGTTTACATAGAAGGAACACAAATGATACATACAAAGGATGCGAGCAAAGGAGGAAAAAAAGCGAGTTTGTGAATAGAATCACATAGATGGTTTGTTTGCGGTAGAAGATGGAGGTTTCACAAACAACATAAAGCATGATGTAATCTTAGATATTAATAAATCGAGTATTTATAATAAATGTGTACTTTTTTGTTTGTGGGCTCTATTATTTAGTCTGTAGTTGACTGGTTCATGTTTGTTTCACCACAATCCAGCCCTACGTTTCCCTACCAAATCGTGATCCACACCAGCCCTGCCTTGTCCTACTAAATCACGCTCCGCATTCAAGCCTTGCTTTTTAGTTGTTTTTTATCTCTAAACCAAACCACCTTTTTCTTCATGAAAACACAATTTCTGTTATGCTTTAATGAAAGAAATTTTAACCCTTTTCACCTCTAGTTTTTATCTCTGTTGAACGCTTTCCCATTTCCGCCATTCTTTGTCTCTCTCTAGGTATTTTCATTTTGAATTTTTCATTCTCGTTCCTATGATTGTTTTTTTTAGGATAATGATGGCTTGTCGCATAGGCACTTTTTAAAAAAATTTAATGGGTTGGGAGAACCAAAATATTTTAATGTTGTTTATTAAGATGATACAAAGAAACGTCACTAATTACTTCATATTATGTTTTTGCATGGTTGTCGCTTATGCATTTTAAGATAGTATATGAGGTAAAATAAATTACATTAAAAATATAAAACCATATTAAGTATTCAATTGTATGATAATTATTTTCAATTATATACATGTTTCCATGTAGAAATAGTCAAATGTAATGTCTTCAACAATTTTATTTTCTGTACAATGGAAGGTAAACATATTATATATACGCATAAATATTATTAAATATAAATTTTAATCACTATATATTTAATAATTAATATATAATTACTTTTGCACCCGCTAATCTAAGCCAAAAATTCACATAGCTTTGTGGCCACCATGATATAATTATTTATTTTGACAACCAATTTACTAAACCCAAAATTTATTTCGAATTAAATACACGCTTCTACACATATATTTATGTATCCATTATGTAAACTATAGATTTATTTGTTATCATTTATAGCTTTTCAATATTATTTCTCCTATATGAATACACTATACCATGAAAAAGTTGTTTGGCCTAGCGGCCGCTAGGCTATAATTATTATTTGGAGAAAACATTCATTTACCTTAGCGGCCTCGTGGATCAGTTGTTTTTTATATAGGCAACACATTGTTTTTTGGGCCTAGCGATGGCTTTGTATTTATCTCCTATTTTATACGCAAAGATTAACACCTCAGTCACTAGTCCAAGTTTTTAAAATTGTCATAAATGTAAAATAGTTCTTCAAAAATCTCATAATAAATAGAGAAATCTATATGTATACATGTATAACACATAAAAGGTTGATGTTTAGAAATTTTTGGTCGCTAGGTAAATCTCTGGAGCATAAAGTAGACGAATCTTGTTTTACTAAAAAGAGTTGTATACATTAGTAAAATTTATTGTTTGGATTTAAGGATTTAAAGTATGATATTTTTAGCTTAGCGGATGCTATGATATGCTACCACATAAAATTTGGAGTGTAGCGGTGTTTTGCAGTTGCTAGGATTTAACAATTTCAATTAAGATATTTTGAGATTTTCGGACACTATTTTAGATGACAACATAATATTTATCAAAAGGATTTAAAAAATTAATGAAAGATATTTTGATCTTAGCGAGTACTATGCTAGTTTAAGAAATAATATTTGGAGCTTACGGATTGTAGGATTAAACAAATTAAATTAACATATTTTGAGCTAAGCAGACACTAGGTATTTCCACGTAAGATAATATTTTGATCTTAGTGGTCGTTATCATTTAACAAGTTACTAAATAATATTTTGAGCTTAGCATTTGCTAGCTTATGGCACAACATAATATTTGGATCTAATTGGTTACTCGTATTTAACAAATTAAATTAACATATTTTGAGATTAGCATTCGTTAGGTTCTTAAACAATGTAATTTTTCTAGCTAAAGAGTCATTAGCATTTAACAAACTAAAAAAATACATGTTGATTTTAATGTCCACTAGGTTATGCCTCAACATAACCTAACAAATTATATTGTAATCTTAGAAGTCATTATGTTTTAACAAATTAAAGTAATATTTTTGAGCTTAGCAACCTCTAAGTTAATTAATGACATTAACTTTGGAGATCATTATAAAGCAATCAAGACCTATATAAATTAGTTGATTTTATTGTATGATTTTAATATTTTAAATTAATATATTTAAAGCTTAGATCTCGTTAGGTTATGCAACCATGTAATATCTAGAGACTATCGGTGTTTATGATTTAACAAATTAAATTAATATATTTTGAGCTTAGTGGCCACTAGGTTATGCCACAACAAATTATTTGGAGATTGCATTCACTAAGGATTAATAAGTCATAATTATGATATTTTATAGAATTTAAAAAAATAGATGAAGATAATTTTAACTTAGTGTTGTCCAAAATAACTCCCCTAATTATTTTGACAACTTATATCCCCATTTTGGCTCTGAAGATTAATTATCATAGATTGTGTGTACTCTGGTTATCTTTGCACATTTTTTTGGATGTAGTTCTTCCACATTTCGTGAGCCCTTCCTTTACCATTCCTCTATCCCCTTTTATTCTCCATTTGCGCATACCCCTTGCACATTCGCCTTCCTTCTCACATTTTGTGTATTCTCCATGTGCTCCCTTGACTTTCCCTCCAAATTGGCTAATTCCCTAATTCCCTCACATTCTTCCCCGACACATATTACTTCCACTTCCTACATGATGTGCACTTTCTTATTAGCTTCTTCTACCTGTGCCCCTTTTTTTTCCATCGTGCACTTTTTAATTCAAGGACTGTTCCCTACTTGCATACTTGTATACTTTTACAGATATGCACTATCTTCTCCCATTCCCACTCATACCCCTCTTGAGAGTATGTCTTCTACATTCTCGTGCATTTTGTTTTTGTGTGCACCTCACACTTTCTTCGTGTTGAGTCACGGTGACACATCAACACCTATCAATCTTGAGTGTGTAACACAAAAGCTATAAAATCATGTCAATTAGGCATCAAATCCTTACAATCAACTAGTGTGTGAGATGTGACAAAAACAAAAAAATAGCAAAACATTTGGTCGATCACATGGATCAATCATTACACACCGAGTATCTTGTGTGTTCAAACTTGTACTATAAACTTCATAATGCCATAATTTTTTCTACGTGGCTCTAAAACATGCATGCTTGGGCTTGTTATAAAGCTGTTGATGTGGGACACATGTTGGACTTTTCAAAATTAGATTTTGGAGGGATTTGGTAGGTGAGAACCATGGAACACATTTCATCCATTACTACACAGGTCTAGTCAACCCAACCACTAGATTTGATTTGATTTTCCCTCTTTCCTTCTTCCACAAGCTAAAAAGACATGGGGAGGTGGATCTGATAGCTTTATAGGTGGATTTGTAGGAATTCAATGCATACTATTGGTGGTTGAATTTCAAATATGATTTTCCCTCTTATTTCTCTTCTTTTTCTCTCCTTCTTCTTCTATAAATGTAATAACAATGCTCATTGTAAAAGGTTGGACCCCTTTAGTTTTCTAAGAGCTATGCTCCTTGGCATTTTGAGTTGTAGGCCTTTAGATCTGGTTTTTTCATGTGGATATCGGCCTCATCTACCATTATAATTGATTGTGCATTTTTGGAAGTAATAGAAGCTTTGTTTTTGGTTATTCTCTACCTTGGCTCATTTCTATTGCATCTCCTTGCCTCTCTTTTGCATTGTCTATTTTTGTGCTCTCTCATGTCCCTTGTAGGTTCCTTTTCTAATTTTTCTCCATGAAAATGAGTTTGCAACTATGTTTTAGGCTATGATATAGGTTTCTATTCTCCCTATGTGCATTCTCCTTCATTTTCTCTTAAAGATAATTGTGTTCATCCCCCTCTTTCTGGTGTTATCGCCTCCTTTAGCTTAGTTTTCCCTTTTCCATATGTTGACCTTAAACCTTGAAAGCAAAGTGTGAGATTTAAGAAGTTTGACCTTTTGTTAATGATGTGCGTAGGAAAATTAAACTACTCTAATTTTTTAATAGAAAGAATGTAAAAGCACACAATAGATTTAGCCCCAAACATCAATATTTATTCATATCTCAATAATAATTACATTAGTCTCAATTACATATATAGATCTTCTTTATTATATCTCATATATCTTGCTCCTCATACATTTATATCATATATTTCTCATATGTCACTCATATATTTCTTGTGATGCACACATATACAATGGATTAATTACAATAAATACACTTCATACAAAATATCCCAAGAGTCACTCCTTTTGATCATGCCTCTATCGGCTTCTTTCTTGTTCTGACTTGGTTTTTATTTATTTTGTGGATTTGTTTCATATTTTACGGTTTCCTACAATGTATCACGGTTTTTTCCCATTTATCGTGGCTTTCCTCCTTTTATCACGGCTTTCCTTAGTCTTCAAGTGGATCTTTTCTTGTACTCGCGGCTTGTTTTAGTATTTTGTGGATTCTTCCATACTTGAAGAGCTTCCTCTTGGTGTCTGTGGATTACTCAAAACTCAATGAAGAAACCTATCAACATCATCCCCTGAATTTAAACCTTGTCTCATCCTCAATTCAAAAAAATATGAAGAACTTTGTCTTCCAAAATTTAAGTAAAAATTTGTCTCCTTTTCCTTAAGCCAAAAATTGGGCATCACCTCTCGAGATACTTAGACATATGACGTAAGAGATAGTTCCCTTGTGTAACTCACCCAAGCTGGAATTATGGGATGCCACCTTGAGAGAAACTAGGCATTTCCCCTAGGAACTAAAATGTCTAGTGTAAGGAAGAATTACCTCACTTGATCGACCCAACTAGACTTACTGGGATGCCATGGTTCCCTTAAAAGCGCTTCTTTTCCTTATCTATGGTGGTTACGGGGGATGTACGTTTTAATCTGTGGCATAATGTTCTTATCAAAAATTTACCACAACTATAAATGTGTATCTATCTACTTTATCCATTCTCGAAGTTGTGAATTTTCTTGGATCAATTGAAGGAGTTCAGATGGTGGTGCTTTTTCTTGCACCTAAATCAATCTATTCTAAGTAACTGTAAGCTCTTGTTGCATTCAAATGAGTTTTCTACCCATTGGTTCACTACATTCTTGAATATCAATTATCTTCTCGGTCCATGCCCTTAGCTTATTTTGATACTTATCTGTCATCACGGTAATATTTCATCTCTAAGCTCCATCCTTGTTTTTACTTGATATCATATTTTGTAGATGCAAAAAGAATTTGTTGCTATAACTTATCAAGGTCCAATTTCTCTTGTTGAGTGACGTTGGCCACCCTATTGTGTATGTATAATAGGCCATGGCATTATTCAGCTTTGTCTCCAATTTTTTATCGTGGATTGTATTTATTTCTTACATTTTGGTTCTCTAAAGTTTGTGGCTTTATAATTTGTTGTTTCTATTCGCGTGGATTTTTTTCTTCTCATCTTATAAAATGACTTTATCTTCTTTTAGTATCTCATTTATAGCCTTCTTTTTCTAGCTCTACCTAAAGATTGGAGTCCTGTAATGATGTGTGGTTTGGCTACTTGAATGGATGATAGTATTTTCTACATTATTTCCTCCATATCAATTCACTATTACATCCAATCATGTTTAGAACTTTTCTCCAATACTTGATTGCAAGAAATTTTCTATAGGGGAGAATTTTTCAAGTGAACCTTGAATCCTTCTCGTGGTCTTTTCTACCACCCTTTATTCTGATTGTATAGATTTTTCTTTTTTCTTTGTTGCAATACCTATTTTATTTTTACTAATGAGTCTCGTGGTGATTGCATAGGTCTCGAGACTTGTAAAAGTGTTTGTTGATGATGTTGATGGTAATAAATGTGTGGGATTTTTCCCATTTGTGCTCATATCGTGGTTCATTTTAAGACCCCCTCCAAAAAAATAGTTTATAATTGGTGGAAAATCTCTAAAGAATTAATTTCATATCAATGGAAAATTTATGAAAAATCATTTTGTGGCAAAGCCAATCGGGTGGGATGGATGACCTTCTAACCAGGTTGGATAGTTGGGTTAGACAACGAGATAATGGAAGAATGTCCAACCCAGGTGTGGACGGCCACCCATTATCTTCCGTATAACCTAGGTTGGATGACATCTAACCTAGGTTGTAGGGAAAACGATGGATGGCCATTTGATCTGGCTGTCCAACCATCCATCTAACCCATCCATCAACTCAGCCGTCTAACCTAGTCTGTCAACCTAACCATCTAACCCAGTCATCCAACCTAGTTATCTAACCCAACCTTCCAACCCAACTATCCAACCCAATCGTCTAACCCATTTTTCCAACCTAGTCTTCTAACCCGATACCACCTGACCTATCCATCCAACCCATCCATATAACCTAGCCATCCAACCCAATCATCCAACCTAGCCATCCAAGACTCCAACCTAACCACCCAACCCAACCATCAAACCCATCATTCCAACCTAGTTGTCCAACTCAGCCATCCAACCTTGGTTAGACGACCGTACATTATCGGTGTCCAATCCAACCATCCAACCTAGGTTGGATGGTAGTACATTATCTATCGTATAACCTAGGTTGGAAGATAGAAAATGGATGACCGTCCAACCTAGGTTAGATGGATATCCATCATCTATCATCCTACCTAGGCTGGATGAGAAGACAATGTCTAGATGGCTAACCATGCAAATGACTTGTTATGTCGAAATGTTTGGTTAATCGGGTGGAAGCCAACTGCTGAAAATTAACCATTTCTAATTTCCAAAATCCCTAATATTCACGAATTTATGAAAAAATTCCACTAAAATTTTCCCTATGTGCTCGCTTCTATTCATTTGCCTTTTTTTCTTATTGTTTCTTCTTTTCTTTCTCTTCTATTTCCTTCTTCTCCTTTTCTACTTTTTCCTATCCTTTCCTTTCTTCTTCTTCCTTCTCTTTATTTTCTTTTTCCTCTTGTTCCTTCTTCTATTTTTATTTCTTTTATTCTTCTTCCTTCTCTTTCTTTTACTTTTTGTTATTTTCTTTTTCTTCTTTTTCCATCTTTTCTCTATTTTCTTTTTTTTCTTTTATTTTTCTATCTTCTCTTTCTTTTCTTTTTATTTTTCTCTTCTTCTACATTCTTCTATTTTTTTTTTTGTTATTCTTGTTATTTCTACTACTTCTACCTCTTCTTGTTGTTTCTTCTCTCTTTTTTTCTTCTTCTCTCTTGTTGTTCCTTTTTCTTCTTTTCTTTTTCTTGTTTCTTTTGTTCCTCTTCCTTCTACTATTTCTCCTTCTTCTATTTATGTCTTTGTTATAACTTCCATTTCCTTATTTTTCTTCTATTATTGAGCTATTGTTTTTTCTTCTTTGACCTCCTTTTGTTTCTCCTTCTTGTTCTTTATTTTTCTCTTATTTTATCTTCTTTTTATCCACTTCCGAGGCTTTCTTCTATTTTTATTCTATTCATTTTCTTTTCTTTTCCTCTAAGTCTTTATTTTGTGCTTTTTTGTTTTTTGCAAAAGAGATTTATTAGCTTCTTCTTCTCTTTCTTTCCTTGTTTTGATAAGAATCCCAATTATATATTCCACCTCCTTGATTCAATTTTGATCTTGAGTGGTCTTTTTCTTATTTTGTTTTAATGATGTCCTTTCCTGTTGAAGGAATTTTAGGAAGTTTGTCTCTTCTACCTCTACTTGTTCCTGAATTTCCTTTTCCAATTCTTGTGGAAGTAAGTGAATAATATCCCCTATGACTAACCCAAATTTTTACATGTAATAAATTATAGCTTCTGATATATCTAGTTGTTCCCTTCATGTACTAGTTTCATATTCATGGGCTACCTAGGAAATTTTTCCTAGAGATAAACATTTCTTATAATACCCATATGCTAGCTTGGTCAATTGTGTTTCGGCCATGGTTCTACTTCTTCTAAGAATTGGTGCCCTAATTTATCTTGTGGTAATAATGATGGAGAAGGATTTTTTTCTTCTTATGAATCGAAATGTTTTTTACCTCTTTTGATTATTCTTCTTCTTCTACACTAATCATGGATTCTTTCAGTTTTACTTTTGATGGCATGGATTTTTGGCATTTGGTAGCAGGTTATAAGGTAGTAGGGCCTTTGTTTGGTCTTCGCTTATATGTTTTTGGGACTATTTTACTATGTTTTTCTTTACCATATTGTTTCGAGTATTTATTTTTGTAATCTTTCCAAGTTTCTTCAATGACTTTATCTAAACAAAGCGGTGTTGGCTTTTTATGGTCCATAGGGAGAATTTTAATTACTTTAATCAAGTAACCACTAATTCATTTGAATTATCATATGGAAATGGAGTTATATGTGATTTTTTTGTAATTATAGGTTGAAGGAAGGTATAATAAATGTCTACAATAAAAATTACATCCGGCTCATATTGTGCCACAACTGCTCATTGCACACTGGGCCCTATTTGTAACTATATGTCTGATTCTATTTGTCCACCCTAATAAAGAAGTTATTTGGGTAACTCCATCTAATGTATTCATATGCTCCCAAATTTTCTCAGCCACAGGTGTATCGGTCCGCCATTCAACCAATTTTGATTTGTGGGGTAGGGTTTTCATGAAATACATAGCTAAACACAATAAGACCGACCCATAGAAAAAGGTATGTTTTCCTTCCTTTATTTTTCTAGTATTTTCATGGAATACTAAGGGTAATAGTTTCACTAAATTATACTCTAAATGAGAATTCACCATATCTAGGGAAATTTATGCACTAAGCCCGTGAGCACCATCTTCCTGATTTGTATGATAAATTTTCAAGCATATGGATTTGGTGGCATACCTAAGTGTATGGATTGTTACATATGTGATGTGTACTCCTCTCTATCTTTATTACCCCCATGCCTCATACAAAGAGTGTCTTTCATCATAGTCTTCTTTTTTGTGATCACAAATTTCCTTGTGCCCATAATCTCATAACCCTAGCCATGACATTGGTGTTAATTTTGTATGGTTGATCCAAGTACATCTAATTATGTAATTGGATTTGAAGAACCCTAATTACATGTTCAGCCCTAGAAAAGTATGGAACTCAGCTTCAGCATTTATTTTCAATTTATGATAAATTTTGCAGTCTTCTTGTACTCCAAATTTTTGGTATCGGGGTTTTCTTCAAGCAGTAGTTGTTTATCTACCTCGAGCCATGTGTGGTCATATTCGGTGATCTGTGAGTGAATATATTTCTGCAAATCCCATGTATTGGAAACTTTAAATAGAATGTGTGAAAAATCTTCCACTTGATCATGCTTATTAGATTTTTGGGAATGCTTCTGGAACTTTGTCTTTGGGAGCTCATCTTGTGTAAGCTCAATTGGATTATCCATCTCTCTCGATTTTCCCTAATTTTCCCTAGCTCACGTCTTTGCAATTTTTTTGGTGAATTATTATATCTCTCGCTTTATTTTTTTTTACCTTAATCCCTTGTGGTTTGATCCCTTTTATAGTTATCTAAGGTGTACCTACCATATTTACTATTTTTTCAATGGGTTATCTTTTTGTTTTTTCCATGACATTTTCCTCCTTCGCATGTTTTATTTGTTCGTGGATTTTCTCATCCTCTTATTTTTTCTTCATCCATGGTTTCCTTCCATTCCTTAATTTTGTGGCTTTTTTCTTTCATTCCCAGATTTTTCCTTTCATTCCTTCATTCCATGCCTTTATCCTTCATTCGAGGGTATCGGTCCTTTGCATATTTTACTTCATTCTATGGATATCTTTCCTCCATAGCCCTTTTTGTCTTTGTTTTGTGAGTATTCCTCCTCTCGTGGCTATTTTCCTCTTTAATTTTCAGGTATTCCTCCTCTGCATGGATATTTTCCTCTTTTTTTCGTGGGTATTCCTCCTTCATGATGTTTTCTCTTTGATTTGCGGGTCTTCCTCCTCTCGCAATTATTTTCCTCTTTGTTTCATGGGTATTCCTCCTCCACGATTCTTTACCTCTTTGTTTCTCGTGTATTATTCCACCACATATTTTCCTTCATTCCATAGGTATCTTTCCTCAAAGTGGATCTTTTCCTCTTTATTTTACGAGTATTCCTCCTCCGCAGTTTTCCTTCATCTTGGCGTTAGCTTATGCTCTTTTACCCGCGGCTTGTTCTAGTCTATCGTGGATTCTTCTAGATTCCTCCCGATGTCCGTGGCTTACTCAAAACTTGATGAAGAACCCTGTCAACACCATGCATCTCCTTCTAACCTTGGTCCCTTAGATACTGAGAGTAGATATAGTTAGTTGTATTTCCCTTTGAAGGAGTATTTTTAGTGTTAGAAATAGGTAGAGGAATTGGCCTTCTCTAGAGGTCTTTCTCAAGTGCACAAGGTCCCACAACTTGTAGATAGTCCCATGTTTCCTCAAAATATAGTTCATCCTAATCCTGGATGGGTACAATTTTGAGCTCTAATAGTTTTTGGCATGACTCATGGGAGAGAACCGAAAGATTAATTTTCATCATTGTTAAGTTCTGGTGTGTGACTTAGTGATTTCCAACATTTGGAGGCTTGTTTCAACACATCTGGTGACTCCCAACTCTTAGATTTACTATTTTCAGTAGATCGCATGCCTTTCATGAGAATATTTCATACTACATAAAGTGAAGCATCGAAGAGTCATTTGAGTACCTCCACTTTCTCCAAGAAGAGCACGAAGTAGAGCAACCGCATGTGCATCTCTATTTCCATCCCGCTATGTAATTTTAACACCACCTTTTGGCAGGCCTTCCTTACATCCTACTTGAAATCTCAGGCATATCATCATGGTAGAACTACAAGAAAATTAGGGATTTGTCAATTTTACTAGTATTATTCCTCTTACTCTTAATTCCCAAAATCATATTCCAACATCTACAATTAAAAGTATCCCTTTCTTTACTAGGGAAAATCATACTACTCCAGCTAAGCACATACAGGACATTGCCAATGTCTCGCACCATCCACCAGATTATTGATCAAGATGTGGTTATTATACTATTAGCCTCTTCATTTAAAAGGAGAGATTTAGAATGGTTTTAGAGCCTAATAGCAGGTCAATTCGTAATCAATCTGGGGCAGCCCTTCGTAATCAATTTGGAGAGAAGGCAGATAATATCTCCTTGCTAGAACAATTGACTACTAGAAGCGGTGTTGGACCCTAAAACCTAACTAATTCCCAAGAAGAAGAAGCACGATAAGGAAAGTGAGTAGAAAGGTGCTCAAGGAAAGGCACATGCGAGGAGAGGATTACACATAGAAACATGAAAAGGTTTTTGGATTTAGCCTCATTTTAAAGGTGGTATTTCATGGAAAACACGTGAAGGCTCGAGTAGGCATGATGATCATATAAATTTCCAGCCTAGAGCCTTCGAGGTCAAGAAAATAATATTCCACGTAGGGAATATTCCAAAGAGGAGCATTATAGTTAGTTGAAGCCTTTACAAGTTGGCATAAGATCTTGATTGGTCATGAAGGGCCAAATTTCCACTTGGCATGTGATCTTCTCATGGGAGAAGCTATGCCGGTGAATCTAGATTTTATTTAAGGGAGTATTTGGGCCTGAAATAAAGGAGAAGAAGAGAGGCAAAAAAGTTTTGTAAGAATTTTGTTACTAAGCATAGATGTACCGGGTCTGAACAAGGGTTGTGATGGGAAAGCATAGCTAGGATCTCTATTTAAGAGTAGTTTTGTAGGGTTGGGATGTTATTCCATGGTGTATATGGTCTGAGATGACCCCCTTTTATGTAATATGGCTACTGTAAATGGATTTAATCAATATATGGAGCTATGTTTTGTATATGTGTGTCTATCAACTAAAACCTAGGGTATTTTCATGTAATTCATGGTTTAGATCTATTTCCATTATGTTGTTGTGATGTTATGCTTATCTCATGGAGAATTTATTCTTAGAACTAGATCTACTACAGCTATATTAGATTAAATTCATGTATTCTTGTTGTTGGTATCCAAATTGATTCTCCCTTAGAAACTGAACAACATCAAAGATTTAGAAAGACACTGAGAGACAGACAAATCTTATTATGAGTCATTTTGTAGTCGGGGAGGGGATTTGTCTGACTCTTTGTCACTCAGGCATTAGAGAAATGGATATCACCTTCATTAAGGATTTGATCTATCCTCATTGCTTTAGGTCATGCCTTTCGACCAGGGTGAGAGGACCCATTTTGTAACCTTTGTCGATGAAGGAGAACAAAGATATCCTTCTTTACACAAATCTGAAAGGAGACCCTAAGAAAATATGATCAATGCACCACAATTTAACTCTCACAAGTTGTCACTTCTAAAGAATGGTGATATTTCCTAGACAGGGCTAAGGTTACTAAAGACATTATGGAATCTTGATTGCTTTTGCATATTTTGGTAGTAGAATTTATACATTTGTGGACACATAGGGAAAACAGGGGTAGTTTAGGATGGATTCATTGTTTTTGAATAATTTTGGTGGGAGATCAAGTAGGAAAAATTGATTATACTAGATATTTAAGAGACTTCACAAAAATTGAAAATCTAAATAACCGAAAGCTTGGAATAGTTAAAATACTCCTTCAACCAGAAGGTGTGCATCAATGGAGGCCCATATTTACACGGTTTCACACAATCTCCAAGAATTTAACACAAAGGATCAAGCTAAAGACTCAATAAAACATCAAATACCCTTGGTTCCTCACACCTAAGATACACTCGAGGCTTACAGACAATCTTTATCAACAAATGACAGTGAAGTGGTTTTAAATTTTTTATCTCATTGCAGGATGAAGGCTCTTCTTGAAATAAAATTGTAAATGCCACTAAACTGTCACAAGGATGAGATCATGTGTGATTCGAAGGGACTTTAACACAAGATTACAATAGGAATAAGAAAAACTACTTGCAGACATTCTGAAATAAAGAAGACACAAATTTCTCTAAGATTGACACAAATTAACTCGAAATTGATTAAATTCATCAGCAGGGGAAAGTTTCTTTAAACATTCTCAGAGCTTGTCAATGGTTGTACACTCACAACCAACTTGACGTGATTGAAATCTAAAACATAGGAAATTAACAGGTTTCTTAGATTGGTCTCTTAGGAAGACGGGATCTCTCAAATTTTCTCTTAATAATTCAACCCCTAACCATTTGCAAGAGTATTCTCATTGCATTTATACATTTCACTTACTCACTCATCCCAAATTTTCCCCCAAAAAGAAGAATATTCGAGGAACCTTTTCTTGTTACCAATTTGTCTCGAAAAGTGACATTTAACAAATTTGCAAAAAAGTTTCCAGTTGGACAAATCATGAACTGATCACATTTCCCATACCCTTGACTAATGACTAGGATGCCATACCATAACTTTTTAACAAATTCTTCTAATCATTTTGATTCTTTCATGTTATAAATCCCATTTTAATCATTTTTTATAGGCTCTGTACATCTTGATCGACAGTAATCCTTTTTGCCCTCAAGGCAACACCTTTTCCATCATTTCATCCTTTTCCCTCTCTTTCCTCTGCAACTTTTTCCCACATCCAGCTTCTCTGGTAATTCATGTTTTTGCAAGTGCCCGAGTAATTCCAAATTCAAAATATCAACCTTAACAATCCTTGGACTCACAAATTAAGTTCTAAATCCATTCAATGGCACTTTGCAAACAAAAACGACAAGGAATTTCATCAAAAAATGATGAAAAATAGTGTGTATTCACATCTCCAGGAGTCTTAGAGAAAAAATGGTAGAAAAATAGATGTAATGCACAACAACCATTGATTCTACCCCTTCTCAACTTTAGATTAGAGTCATCCACGTGTTTCCTTAGTACAACTACAAAGGAGAAGTACAGGGGCAAGTTTCAAACAAGCGTGGGCCTTCCACATGCCTTGGGCCCAAGAAAAACACCTTTTGGCCTTTGAAAAAGTCTCAATAAAAAGGAGCCAGTGGAAGCCTCCACGTGTCACCTTGGCGCACCTTTGGTATGGTCCTCAAAAGTGGAGACCCTAAACAAGTGTGGGCTCACCACGTGTCTCAGTCCGGTAGAGTTGTTGAAAAATTTGAAGGATTAGTAGAAGGCGCCATGTGTCTAGGGTCCGAGATAATTTTCCTTGGCCATTGAAAAGTCCAAGCAAGGGCAGAGTGAGTGGAAACCTCCAAGTGTCCTCATGATGCTTCTTCAAAATAAAAATTAGGGGTAGGTCCCCAAACAGGCATGGTCCCTCCATGTGTCCTAGACCTTTAGAAATTTTCTTGAAAATTTCAAGTATAGAGAGGAGCCGGAAGAAGCCTCCACGTGTCTCCCTGGCACAACTTTGAGATGGTCCCCAAAAGAGGAGACTTTAAACAAGCGTAATCTCACCATGTGTCCCCTTGGTGCAACTACTAAGGTGGGACCCTGAGGCGGATCCTCAAATAAGGGCTGGCCTTCCACGTGTCCCCTGGTCTCGACAAAGTTGCACTAGCCTGCATGAAAAAAATTTCTAAGTCAGGTAAGGCGGTGGAAATCTCCACATGTCTCCCCACGCAACTCCAAGGTCAAACCAAAAGGTGAATTTTTAGATGAGCACCGGCCCTCCACATGGACAACTTTTGAGCTAAAGTGGTCCTTATATTTTCAAAGTTCCTGATGAGCCACATCTAACTAGAAAGGGCCACATTTCCATAGATGTTAAGATATAATTTTGATGGAGAAAACACACTTGTCAAACCGAAAAGTAGGGAAATCACCATTTGCGCCTAGAAATGAATCTTTCTTTAAGGAAAAATAATTTGGAAATGATATAAGGCCCAAATGTGATCCATCGAGCTACATCCAATCAGAAAGGACCACTTTTCCACAGGTATTGGGACAAAGATTAATAGGGAAAACAAAATGTGACTGTGGAAAAATTGAAGGAAGGGAAAAAAACCCAATTTTATGCCCAAGTTACAAATTCTTTCACATGGACAGAGGAATGGAAAACAAATTCTGGACTTTAAGTGATCCTCAACCAAAGGAAGGTAACTGATCATGGAAACCACGTGGAGGAAAAAAAAATAGTGCATCAATATGGGAGACAAAAAATATGACAAAGCCTGCAAACTTAAGAGTTTCAGGGACAAACGGGGTGAGAACAAATTGATCACCAACATCAGCTCTGACTCAGGAATGGGCATTCCCTGTGAGTTCCACAAGAACAAATAGTAGACCAAGTGCCAAAAATAAACCATTGGGTAATGGAGTCAAAGAAAAAGATTGCAGAGAAGAACAATAATAACCAACTCCCCCAAGGACGAATTGAGAAACCAACAAAATAGCCACCAAGGACCAGGACGAAACAAAACAGAAAAACATGAAAGCAGAAAGAAACCAAAAGAATATACATTGTACAATGGAGTATACCTTGATTCTAAGAAATCAATCAAGGAAATGTTTCAAATGCCTGCCATTAACAGGAAATTCAAGAAATTCCCCATCTAAGTATTTTAAGAATAAGGTATGTTCACCAATTCAAATGTTAATTGAATAAGGGCCCATCCACAATGCATCAAAATTTCCATGTTTTCCCTTATCCTCATGCATGTTATCCCACAATAGCACAAGATATCCCACACTGAAATCTCTTGGAGTCACTTTCTTATCAAACAACTTCTTCAATTTTTCTCTGAATTTCACATGCCTCTGATGGGATGCCCTTCTTTCTTCATCTAACTCAACAATCTGATTTATGCGAGCATCATAGGGACTAACCTCTTGATCTTCCAGTTGTTGAAGAAATTAAAAAGAAGACAATTGCATATGCAGGGGCAGCAAAGCTTGAGTTCCATACACCAACTCAAATGGGATTTTTCTAGTAGCTCATTTAATAGTGATTCGATCAGCCCAAACAGCAAACTTCAACTACTCACCCCACTTCCTTTTGTTTAACTCCAAATTTATTCTAATTATCTTCAACATATTTTTATTTTGGACTCTACTTGTCCATTTCCTTGGTGATTATAACTAAAAGCATATGTCAAATTGATCCCATATTCATGGCACATGGCTACAAAAGGTTTAGCTCAAAATCACATGGCATTATCAGTAACTATTTTGGCAGGTACCCCAAATCTATAAATGATATGATTTAGGACAAAATCCATGACAATTTGGTGAGTTTCCTTCTTGGTGGGGATTGCCTCCACCCACTTGGTGAAGTAATCTTAAATCCATTCCCCATTTCCTAAATGGGGATTCAATGAAACATTTCCCATTTGCCTGGGCAAAGGAAGGGAGCCGAAGATTTTAGTCTTCTAGAAAAACATCGGTAACTCTCACATTTTCTTACCAAAAAGTTGTATCCTTGAAAATACTTGGCCACTAATAACCAGCCCTTAATATCTTATGAGTTGTGACTCTTCCAGCAAAAATTCTCCCACAAACTCCTCCATGAAGATCAGCAATTATCTTAGGGGCTTCATCTTTAGCAATGCATCTTAAGAGAACTCCCTCAGGGTTCTTCCAAGCTAACCCAAAATCAGTAATGACATATTTTTGGGAAGCTAACTTAAGTGCTATTTTATGATTCTTGCTCATATATTTAGGGCATTATAGATGTTTGAGATAAAAAATGATGTCCTTGTACCATTAAGAATTTATCAATTTTTCAAGTACATTCAACCTTTCTTCTTCAACTTCATTTACCTCAATTGTACATGATTGCTCTCTACCATAAGTTTTTCTAGGCCCAAACCTCTGACCAATTTTGTTGTTTGGATATCCATATCATACTCTTGTAATTTTTTTACCCATCGGCATATTTTGCTTGAAACCTCCATTTATGATAGGATATCTTTCACCATCGTGTGGGGAACATAAGCAATGATTTTGGAACTTAGAATATATGTCCCTGAAGACCTTTTTGCTTTTACCAAAGCAAATGCATGCTTCTCCATGATATTATACGTAAGCTCAGCTCCTTGTAATGCCTTACAAAAAGGCAATTGGTATTTCAGCTCCCTCATCATCCTTCTGCAACAATACAGATGCAATAGTAATTTCTAAAGAAAAAGAAAACATTTGGAAAGTCTTCTTATAATCTGGAGCTACTAAAACAGGGGCATTCTTTAATGCTTCTTTGATCCCAGTAAAATCTTGAATATTTTCTTCTTCCCATTTGATACTTTGGTCTTTCTTCAACATGCTAGTGATTGGGATAGTTAGTTCAGCAAAGTTGGAGATAAATCCTATAATAAAATTAATCTTCCCAAAAAATGATTGAATTCCCTTCTTAGTTCTTGGAATGGGGACTTTGCTAATTGCTTCCACCCTTTCAGGATTAATTGTGACCCCTTCCTTTGACACAATGTGTCCAAGCATCTTTCTTTCTGAAATCCAAAATGGCACTTCTTGGGATTTAGTGAAATACCATACTCTTTGCATCTTAACAACATTTTTCTAAGTGTTGCAGGTGGTCACCCTTTTTTCTGGAGAAAACAGTCACATCGTCTTGATATACAACAATGAAATCATTAATATAGTTAGAGAAAGCTACATCCATTTCTCTTTGGAAAGTGGCTCCAACATTAATTAGACCAAAAGGCATTCTAACATATACATATGTTCCCCAAGGAGTGGTAAAGGAAGTCTTGATTCACTTTGATTCCTTCACAACTACTGGTTATATCCTAGAAAAACCATCCAAGGTGGATAACAATTCGAACCAAGTAACCAATTGTAACATATTGTCCATATTTGGTAGAGGGTAGTTATCCTTCATTGATGCTCTATTCAAGTTTCTAAAGTCTACACACAACCTTATATCTTCATTCTTCTTTCTGACAGGTACCAAATTTGCAACCCATGATGAGTACCTTATGGGTTTTATAATTCCTTTTCCCCTCAATTTTTTCAATTCTTCTTGCATCTTTAGGGAAAGGAGTGGATTGATTGGCCATTGTTTCTTCCTAAACAACTTGGCGAGAATATTCTAAGGGAATTTCATGTTGGAAAAGATCTTCTCTATATGCTTTCAGTTCAAAATAAGACCATGTTAAGAAAACTTGGTATTTCTTCAACAATTATACATACGACTACTTTTCTTCCTTGCTCATATTACCACCTAACTAGATCTTACGTGGTTTATCCTTCATGCCTGTGTCGTGCTCTTCAACATCCCTTAAGAGGTCGACATGTTTCGTTGATAATGTAATCAAGATTATCAAAATTTATTTGATTCAAGTACTACCAATCCTCTTGGAATAGTATTAGTCTTTGCCAAATAAAATCTCCTTTCCATCACCTGCACAAACCATTGGCTCCCAATCTATACGTTGATCAAAAACTCTCATTGGTTCTCGCAAAAACCTTTTCACCTAGACATCATCTTCAAACACTTGTCAATGTTTAACATTGTTAGGAACATATGGCCTAGTCAATACCTTAACATTATACTCACAAAAGGGGGATACATTATAATTTTCAAATCTGGACCAAAATACTGACTAATTTTTCTACTAGAGTATTGTTCTTCTTATCGTGATGTATTATGTTGAAGGAGTCAAAATTTTCAATAAAATACCTAACTACATGCTTATACTTTTGCTTCATTCTTTGATTTTTGTTGCATATGATTCTAACCTCGCTTGACAATTATCTCTAAATCTCCTTTAATAATGATGTCTCTAATACCATATTTCCAAGCAATTCTTAGACCCAAGAGTAGTGCTTCATATTCAACAATATTTTTAGTGCACTCAAAGTTAAGTTTAAAAGATAAAACAAACTCTTCCTAGCATGGAGATATCAGAACAATACCAGCACCATTTCCAAATTTAGACCAAGCCCCATCAAACAACAAAGTCCAAGGAGAACCTACTTGATTAAGATACTAGCATTGATCCATTTTTTGCTCTTTACCATCAAAGCAAATCCAACAAAGTTATCTGCATCGAGTGTCGGTGTATAACACTTCATAGGAAGCATTGTTAGGATCCTCAATGAGATGTAGTAGCTTATTTTCACCATATAACCTTACAAGGATTCCCTCAATAGGTATAGTGGTAAAAGACATCCATTTGCACACTACCGCCGACATTAGCAACCCACTTTCTTAATAACAATATTCCCCATTTGGCGGGGTAATCAACAATAACAAAATCTAATTTTAAATTCTTCCTGGGTAAGCTACAAGTTTCACTATTAGACCCTTGACACAACAACCAACCAACCAATGACACCTCTCTAGAATCCATGGTAGTGCACTTCCCATAAGATTTTTTCACTTTGATATCTAATTCATTCATGACCTCAAGAGGCATAACATTGCATGATGCTCCAGAATCAAACATACAATTGTGTAACAACCTATCTTTAATAATCAGAGTAGTGAAAAATGGATCTACATTCAGCTAGGATTCAACCAAGGATGTTCCCAAATATACTTCAGGTGGCTCATCTATTTCTTCCAACACTTGGGGTTTTTTCAACTCTACAATGGTAGGAGGAGTCTCAACATTGTTTACATTTCTACCTTGGGTAATCTTTTCTTCTTTCAATCCCAAATACTCAAAGGCCCTTTTCTTGTGCTCGAAATCCTAAGCAGCTCAACAATTGGAACAGAAATCTTGATCTGACTCAAGAATTGGGAAATGTCATAAGGAACTTATTTGGGAAAGACAGCGCTTGAAGGAAGACTGACAAACTCATCTGATAGCAAAGGATTTTTCATGGTCTTAACATGGGCAAGGATACCATTTTTGTTTAGGGACACAAGGCTTTTTCCAGATGTATCTTTCTTAGGAGTTTCTTTTGAGATATTGGTGAGAACTATATTTTTTGGTTTGGCCTGAGGCCCTACCTCTTTGACAAATTTACTCCTAGTGTTATATTCCTTTTCATGGAAATTACAACATTCATTAATAACTGCCTATCCTCCTTAGAAGGGATTCCTCCATCATACTTTTTAATCATTAATTCCCTTAAGTATTCAAAATCATTACTAGATAATTCAAAATCTTGTATCATATCTATTTCTAAAGTATGAGAGGGAGGAAGGGGTAATTCCCAGTGCATGCAATCCCAGAAATCTATAGTAGTTCTGGAAATGATTAATTCATTCGAAGTGTATCCTTGTTGTGAGCTTGTAGAGCACCCCACCATGCACACATCATCATCAGTGTCATCATCATCTTCCTCAACTTCTTTGTCTTCATCACATGGGGCATGTGGCAAGAAACATCTATCACACCACTCAATTTCATTGGTCCTTTTCCTCTATCATCGATCTCGATCACCCCTAGGATGATGATTTGCAAATATTTCATGTCCTTGTGCTTTATGTTGACATTAGGAACCTTATCCAATCCCTTCTCTCCTTCCCTAGCAAGTTTTTAGGATATTTCCTTAACATCTCCAGCCAAAGTTTTTACAACCTCCTCCAGATCCACAGCCTTTACTTTACCGAGGCTTCTATGGATTGATCACTTGATGCCTTCTCTCTTGTGAGGTTTTCCAATTGCCTTTATGTAATTCTCAATCTTTAAAGCCATGGTGAAGGCTTGTCTCAATGTTGTTTGGTTATTGTCTCTTAAATAATAAGTAGCTTTCTTATCAAAAGCATCGTAGTATTTTATTAAACAAGAAACATCGCTTGGCCTAAGGATCACGGGACACCTATTCAAGGTCTTATTGAACCTTTTATTGAAGTCATGAATAGACTCATTAGGATTCTTTTTATATTTTCAAATTCTAATAAAAGAAACCTAGGGTCTGTTTTATCTCCATATTGTAATCTAAAATCATTCTTCATTTCTATCCATGAATCAATGGAGTTGTCTAGAAAAGATTTATACCAGTCCCATGCATCCTCCTCTAGAGTATGAATAAACAATTTTATGTACACATCCTCAAATTCAATCTCAAATTCTTCCATCATATTGACAAAAATATTTAAGTGTTGATCCCTAGTAATGGCATTATTTCCTTGAAATTTAGGCAGTCTATTTCTAACATCTTGGGGCACAACATTTGGATATCCAACCATACCTCTAAAATCTATAGGACCAAAAGTGTTCACAACAAATGGAGGTCTGGGTGGGGGATGGGCCATATTGTTTTGGGGAGGTGATCTTATAAGAGAAATAAAATGATGAGGAGTGAGGGGTCTATGGGGCACATGAATGCAATTATCAGAATGAATGTTCTCTAAAAACTATGTTTCTTGGAAGATCCTATCATCTTTGGAGAACACAGGGACAAAATGAGATGTAAATTTTTCAAATACAAAAGAAGGACCCTCTCCAGTTGGAGAATTCATATTTACAAAGAGAATACCTAATTCAAAATCATCTTAGGAAGTATGGAAATCTTCAATAACAAGTTGTTTAGTTCCCATAATTGATAACTCTTTTCTTGATTTTTGATCTCTAACAACTTTCAAGATTCTTCTTCCTTCTGAATTCATCTTTCCTAGGTCTAGAAACAACTTTCTGGTAGGGTATCTAGCGAAGAAAGATCTTCTTCCTTCCATATTTGACAATATTAGTGATAAATTGCAATTGACAGAGGTTAAGACACTAGCATTTATCAAAAATTCATTCAATATGGAGTCGCCACTAAGGATTTTCACCTTAGTTGTGCAAATGCACTAAAATTGGTCTGTCAAATGTTTGTCAACACTAAATTCATGTAAAGCTTCATAGATCTAACCTTCCTTTACCCATATTTAACTTTGATGATGTAAAATTAGTGCAAAAACCATAAACTAGAAATATTGCACGTAAAACTTGTAACTTTTCTTGATTCTTACAAATATGGACATAGGATGACGTTTCAACAACGTATTTGCACTTTAAAATTTGTAAGAAGAATTTACCAGGGTCTATAGGCATTGTTTATGGTGTTCAAACTTTGCACACAACTCCATGTCCCCGAAAACAATGCCATTCTTGTGTTGGTATCCAAATTGATTCTCCCTTAGAAACCGAGAAACATCAAAGATTTAGAAAGACACTGAGAGACAGAAAATCTTATTATGAGTCATTTTATAGCTAGGGAGGGATTTTTTTGAATCTTTTCACTCGGGAATCAGAGAAATGGATAGCACCTTCATTAAGAATTTGATCTATCCTCACTACTTTAGGCCGTGCCTTTTTGACCAGGGTGAGAGGAACCATTTCGTAACCTCTTTCGGTGAAGGACAATGAAGATATCCTTCTTTGCACAAATCTGAAAGGAGACCCTGAGAAAATATGATCAATGCACCATAATTTAACTCTCACAAATTATCACTTCTAAAGAATGGTGATATTTCCTAGACATGGCTAATGTTACTAAAGACATTATGGAATCTTGATTGCCTTTGCATATTTTAGCAAGATAATTTATACATTTGTGGACACACGGGGAAAAAGGGGAGTTCGGGATGGATTCATTAGTTTTCAATAATTTTAGTGGGAGATCAATCGGGATAAAATTGATTATACCGAGATCTTTGAGAGACTTCACAACAATTGGAAAGCTAAATAACAGAAGCTTGGAATAGCTAAAATATTCCTTCAACTAGAAGGTGTGCATCAATGGAGGCCCATATTTGCATGGTTTCACACAATCTCTAAGAATTTAACATGAAGTCTCAAGTTAAAGACTCAATAAAACATCAAAGACCCCTAGTTCCTCACGCCTAAGATATACTCGAGAGGCTTACAGACAATATTTATCAACAAATGATAGTGAAGTGATTTTAAATTGTTTATCTCATTACAGGATGAAGGATCTTCTTGAAATGAAATTGCAAATTCCACTAAAATATCACAGGGATGAGATCTTGTGTGATTCAAAGGGACTTTAACACAAGATTGCAATAGGAATAAGAAAAACTACTTGTAGACATTCTGAAATAAAGCAAACATAAATTGCTCCAAGATTGACACAAATTAACTCGAAATTGATTATATTCATTAGTAGGGGAAATTTTCTTTAAAAATTCTTAGATCTTGTCAATGGTTGTACACTCGCAACCAACTTAACGTGATTGAAATCTAAAACAGGAAATTAACAGGTTTCTCATATTGGTCTCTCAGGAAGACGGGATCTCTCAAATTTTCTCTTAAGAATTCAACCCCCGACCTTTTGTAAGAGTATTCTCATTGCATTTATACATTTCACTCGCTCACTCATCCAAAAATTTTCCCCAAAAAGAATAATATTTGATCAACCTTTATTTGTTACCAATTTATCTCGAAAGTGACGTTTAACAAATTTGCAACAAAAATTTGTGAGTTGGAAAAATCATGAACGGTCACGTTTCCTAGACCCTCAACTAATGATTAGGATGCCATGCACCAAATTTTTAACACTCCTTCCGATCAATCTGATTTTTTCATGCTAGAAATCCCCATTTTAATCATTTTTCAGAGGCTCTATACATCTTGATCTAACAAGTAATCCTTTTCACCCTCGAGGCATCACCTTTTTCGTCCTTTGGATCTCGCAACCTCCATCATTTCATCATTTTCCCTCTCTTTCCTTTGCAACTCTATACCGCATCCAGCTTCTCTAGTAATTCACATTTTGCAAGTGCCCAAGCAATTATAACTTCAAAATATCAACCTTAACAATCCATGGAATTACAAATTAAGTTCTAAATCCATTCAATGGCACTTTTCAGACAAAAACGACAAGGAATTTCATCAAAAATGATGAAAAACAGTGTGTATTCACATCTCCAGGAATCTTAGAGTAAAAATGGTAGAAAAATAGATGCAATTCATAGCAACCATTGATTCTATCCCTTCTCAACTTTAGATTAGAGCCATCCACGTGTTTCCTTAGTGAAACTACAAAGGATAAGTATAGGGGCAAGTTTCCAAACAAGCATGGGCCTTCCATGTGCCCTAGGCCCAAGAAAAACATCTTTTGGCCTTTGAAAAGTCTCAGTAAAAAAGGAGCCAGCGGAAGCCTCCACGTGTCACCTTGGTGCACCTTTTGTATGGTCCTCAAAAGTAGAGACCCTAAACAAGCGTGGGCTCACCACGTGTCTCAATCCAGCAGATTTGTTGAAAAAGTTAAAGGATCAGTAGAAAGCACCATGTGTCTAGGGTCCGAGATATTTTCCTTGGTCATTGAAAAGTCCAAGCAAGGGCAGAGTGAGTGGAAACCTCCAAGTGTCCTCCTGACACTTCTTCAAAATAAAAATTAGGGGTAGGTCCCCAAATAGGCATAGTTCCTCCATGTGTCCCAGGAATTTAGAAAGTTGCTTGAAAATTTCAAGTATAGAGAGGAGCCAATGGAAGCCTCCACATGTCTCCCCAGCGTAACTTTCATATGGTCCACAAAAGTGGAGACCTTGAACAAGTGTGAGCTCACCACATGTCCCATTGGTGTAGCGCTAAGGTGAGACCCCGAGGCGGATCCTCAAAATGGCGCTAGCCCTCCACGTGTTCATGGTCTGACAAAGCTATACTGGTTGCATGAAAAAAAAATGTCTAAGTCTAGGCAAGGTAGCGGAAACCTCCGCGTGTCTCCCTGGTGCAACTCCAAGGTCAAACCAATCTGGAAAAATTTTAGATGAGCGTCGACCCTCCATGTGGAAATTTTTTGAGCTGAATCGAGCCTTAGAGTTTCAAAGTGCCCATCAAGCCACATTCAACTAGAAAGGGCCACATTTCCATAGATCTTTGAGATATAATTTTGATAAGGAAAACACACCTATCAAACCATAAAATGTAGGGAAATCACCATTTACGCCGAAATGAATATTTCTTTAAGGATAGAGAATTTGGAAATTATATAAGGCCCATATGTGATCCACCAAGCCACATCCAATAAAAAAGGACCAATTTTCCACAAGTATTGGGAAAAATAATGACAGGAAAACAAAACGTGACTGTGGAAAAACAAAAGGAAGGAAAAAAACCTGATTTTACACCCAAGTTACAAATTCTTTCACATGGACAGAGGAACGAAAAGCGAATTTTAGACTTTAAGTGATCCTTGACCAAAGTAAGGGACTAATCATGGAAACCAAATCGAGGATAGATTTTTGTGCATCAATAGGGGGAGACAGAAAATATGATAGAGCTCACAAACTGAAGAATTTCAGGGACAAACGGGCGAGATCAAATTGAGCACCAACACTTGTTCTGCAAATAGTTCATCCGCTAATGGTAAAAAATTCTCACAAATCTCACATGAAGGAGGGGCTCAACACCCTACATGCCTTGGGTGAGCTCCTAACGCATATTGGGTGATAGGCCAATGTGCTTGGGGTAGAAACAAGGTGTATGAAAGGTGACTACATTTTGGTTTTTTTACAGGGACCTCTTTTGAAGTTGTTTTGAGAATGATTTGTAATGATGAAGTTTTTAACCTTACACAATTTCAAATTATAGCTTAGAAGCATGGAGGATGATTTTTCTTAGATATTTAACATCGGACATGAGTTTGATGCACGTAAATGGCTAGAAGAACACATGTATGATGACCTGTATGAAACGTTTTTTTGTTGTTTCCCCATGGAGTTGTATGAATTCCTATCAGCATATGTATTAAGGATAATTTGGTATTATATACCTCATGTATGGATCCAATATGAATATTAGATGTCGCATGATGCCGATCTAACCTGGACTCGTGTTGTTGATCACTAATTGAGTAGTGTTGACTAGTTATACCTAGCAATATGTTATTTCTATGTATTATTTCCCAGAGGTTGTTAAGTTTGAGTTCTTGAGGAATCCTATAGGATAGTTCTTACATGTTAGTCCACCTTTGGATATTAATATCCTCATTATTACTTTGAGTTTTGAAGCCTTCCCGTGGCTAGCTAAACTCTTGCTAGGTAGGGGGTGCGAAGTTGATGTTGTAGAAGATGGCGAGACCTTTCCACTTTGAAAGAAAAAGAGAGGAAAGATGGCTCAACTACAATGAAGTGTGGGAGATGGAGTTGGTGAGAAAACATGAGGTTTCCTAAGTGATGGATTTATGGATATAGACGTTGCGGGAAGGGTTTGAGGTTCACACGGAGAACATTTAATTTTAGTAGTCTGTACTACCCCATCTTGGAAAGCGTGGTAGAGAGACCCCTCATCTTCTGGTGAGAGCTCATCATTTGGAGAAAGGAGAGATTTAGGAACGCATCTAATCCCACCTAGTGACCAAACCCAAGATCTTAGTTTTCTAGATCTAGAGATAAGTATTGGTAACCCATTTGGTCTTGGTATTGGTGGTTGAGCAATACCTAGGAGATATAATTTTTAATTTGGTACATCTATGGCTACACAATTATTTCATATTTTTAGAGGGATCCATCTGGTATAACATTTGGGCAATGTGGGGGTATACAAGGCTTAACTACCACATTTGGGAGTGGGTCGACTTTGCAAACTATCGGGGTGTAGTTTAGTGCGATGGAGGGTTCACAAGGCCCAACTACGTTATGCCCCTTACCTATGACATGAGGAGGATCTGGTGGATTGAGAGGAGTTGGTACTAGTGGATCTAGTGATGCTAGAGGTGGTGGAAATATTGGAGGAGGCCAAGGTTTTGGATCTGGTGGGCAAGGGCCTCAACAACCTCAAGGTATTTTTGAGATGTCTTTACATTTTCCTGATTACAAGGGTATGGAATATCTTACAGAGAATGTCCACAAATGTGAGTTACTATGGCACATAAAGGTTATCATTTCCCCATAACAGAAAGTGAGTTAGTTTTCAACCACATTGGAAGGGTGCACACATAGTTGGTACAGGAAGTATGATCCACACCAAATGATGGTGGATTACATTGCGCTACATGATGCATTTTTGGTGGAGTTCCACATTCCTAAGTTTGAAAAAAAGAGCATCAACACTCTAAAGGAGATTCAAAAAGGAATGGAAGAGAGTGTGTAGGAGTATGACGCACATTTCAAGACTCTCTTATCTAAGTTATCTTATGACATTCATCCTTCACAACATGCTCAGTGGTTCGTTGGAGGGCTGATCACACCATTCAGGAGGGCGCTTTCACATAAGACCTTCACAAAGTTTTGTGCAGCCCTAGAGGCTACCTTGTGCATTGATGCTGTGGGAAGTATTGATATTGGAGTTAGTCCATTTCTTGAAGCCCAGATTGTTATCATGGAAAATTAGCTAGAGAAACTGTCTGCAAACTCAGCTCATGAGACTCGTAGTGGGCTATGGTGCATGAACTACGAAGTAGAGGGACATACAAAGAAAAACTTCCAACAAAATTTAGTGCATCATATGTCAATAGACTGTGATATTTTCCACGGATATCATTACGTAAGTAGATGCCCATTTTTGTAGTGTGTAATCCATAAGAATGTGTCTTGCTATTGCAATATTTGCACCTCTACTACTCATGACACCAAGGATTATAGATTGATAGACCAAATCCATGACATCATTGATCTTGGTGTGTGCCTAACTAGCATTGGGAGCAATTCTTATCCCAAGGATTGTTAGTATGAATGGTGTGCAGATGGAGGAGGTTGAGGAAGAGGTTTTTGCGGAGGTTTCATAGGTTGTGGCAATCACGGAGGATGAAGGAGTGAATTTTCTCATGGAACCTACTATAATTTGGATCGATCGAACACTACAAACACGAGTGTCTAGACTTCTTCTAATGCTCATAGTGTGGAAAGAATCACAAGTATGAGTTCCCATAGTTATATGACCACATGAACAACAACTAGAAAAAGGAAAAGTTATAACGATGGTGAGTGTAAAGAGGACCGACCCACAATGGATGTTGAGGGTAGTGCTTAACTCCAAGCTACTGATCTTGTTTTGGTCACTACACACACCGAGACCGCATGCACCTAAGAGGAACCAAATAAAAGGCCCCTTATCACAAGAGAAGAAGTGATACATGGGAAATATCCTGATCCTACCCACCAAAAGGAGGTGTACCAAGAAACCATGGAGGTGATTAGGATCTTGTAAGGAGAAATCTAGTGTTTAAAGGATCAATCATGCAAATTAGAGCAGAAGAAGAGCGTTGATGTTCCAAAGTAAGAGATGGATGAGGTTAGAGAAGTGTGTCGATGTTGCAGTAGGAGAAAATTATTCCTCTATTGGGAGAATGGATGAGGGAGAAGGTACCACGTACTAGAGGAGGGCATGAGAGATAAGTCTTACATGCTAACCTACCCCCTCACATAATTGACTATGATAAGGATATCGTCTTTGAATGCGATTATAAATGGGTGTCTCCCAAGTAATATATTGATTGATACAGGTGTGGAGGTTAATTTCCTTACTCTAGATGCATGGAATCAAATGGGGAGGCCCCCATTGCATCCATCTTCAAATGTGTTATACATGGCTAATAGGACAAAGGCCATGCCTCTAGGGGTGTTAAAAGGTGCATCCATTACTATTCAAGGGGCAAAGTTTGTTGGGGACTTTGAGGTTCTAGAGCTCGCTCGAGTCGATAGTTTCACAAACATTACTTGGGTGCCCTTAGTTCTTTGCAAACAATGTTGATTTATGTTTCAATAAGGGCTACATTAGTTTTGAGAACAAGGAAGAGCATGTGATCATTCCATTGACTGATGGATGGTCTGCATCGTATGTGGAACCATTGGGTGAAGAAGACTTAAAAAATATATATGTGTGCACCTTTAGAGACCCAGATTTCATTCAACCATCGAAGGAAGGGGTCATTCAATGGGATGATGAACAATCTATAAGTGATACAATCAGCATTTCTTATTACAAATGGGTGCATGGGACTTATGATTTGGTCGGAAGGCATCTCGAGGATATTAAGACTCGATTTTTCATAACACACTTTGTTAGGCACTTCGGAGGAAGGTAATTACCTTGGTACCTGGGAAGAAAACCCTAATGTCTTTCTACACAAAATGGAGACCCCATGGATGTTTCAAGTAGAGGCAAAGAATATTTTTACCTATATTTTACGTGGGACAACAACACATTGGTGGGTGACACATCGAGATAATATTCTAGAGTGACGTGAAGTGAGAATCACACTCTCTGTTAGGTTTCTCGAAGCAATGCACCATCTCAAATTTGTGACTATGATGGGAAGGGATCCACCTCATGTCATGTTCAGGAGTGTGAGAAGACTTGGATGGGAGGATAATAAGATTTACTTCCTTCCCTATGGGTACGTAAGTTGTATTCCACCTTATAGGGTTGCACGTGTGCATGGTATATTCATTTAGAGTATTAGCCATAGACAAGGAACTGGAAAGAGTTGAAAGTGGAATTTGTTCAAACATTTGAATATCGTGAGTGTTAATCCATCGGTCAATGAAGTGTTATAGGTAGTCAAGTGCTTTACCTTGGGAGACAAAGTGCCATGGGCAGAGGACAAGACGAACTAAGAGATCTCAAAGATTATTGAGCTTCGCGTAATTTTCAAGATTTTTTCCACTTATTTGGTATCATCAACTTAAAGAATTTCACCCCTCATTAGGATAAATGATAATTAAGTTAAATGATAGTACACGCCAATTTGGAAGAGACATTATTAGATGAATCTTAATCTATACGTCAAGGTCTAGGAGGAGATTGACAAGATGATTACATTCAGCATCATTGAGGTTGTTAAGGAATCAAAGTGGGAAAGTCTAGTGGTCATTAGCATTAATAAGGATGGGAGGATAAGGATTTTTGTTGACTATAGGGATTTAAATGTGATGTGTATCATTGATCCTTTCCCAACCCCATTCACTGAGGATATCCTGGAAGGAGTAGCGTGTGAGATGTATTCATCTAAAAATGGATTTTGGGGTATCATTAGGTAAAAATTGCAAACGAGGATGAAAAAATGAATTTTACCACTGAATGGGTAAGTTTTTCCTCTACGGTCATGTCGATCAAGAACGTACCTATAGTATTTTTGTGCATTATAGTTCGAGCATTTCAGGACTTCATCCATAAGTTTCTTCAAGTCTACCTAGATGATTGGAAAGTTTATGGACTAGTAAAGGACCATTGTGACAATCTAAGATTGATGTTTCAGAGATGTTGGCAATTGAGTATATCTCTCGCAATGAACCATCTCAAATTTGTGACTATGATGGGAATGGGTCCACCTCATGTCATGTTCATGTGTGTGAGAAGACTTGGATGGGAGGAGCATAAGCTTTACTTCCTTCCCTATGGGTATGTAAGTTGTATTCCACCTTACGGGGTTGCACGCGTGCATGGTATATTCATTGAGTATTAGCCATAGACAGGGAAATGGAAAGAGTTGAAAGTGGAATTTGTTCAAACATTTGTATATCGGAGTGTTAATCCATCGGTCAATGAAGTGTTGTAGGTAGTCAAGTGTCTTACCTTGGGAGACAAAGTGTCATGGCAGAGGACAAGGCGAACCAAGAGGTCTCAAAGATTATTGAGCTAATGCGTAATTTTCAAGATTTTTTTCCACATGGGTATCATCAACTTAAAGAATTTCACCCCTCATTAGGATAAATGATAATTAAGTTAAATGACAAGTACATGCCCAATTTGGAAGAGACCTTATCAGATGAATCTTAATCTATACGTCAAGGTCTAGGAGGAGATTGACAAGATGATTACATTAGGCATCATTGAGGTTGTTAAGGAATCAAAGTGGGAAAGTCTAGTGGTCATTGTCATTAATAAGGATTGGAGGATAAGGATTTTTGTTGACTATAGGGATTTAAATGTGATGTGTGTCATTGATCCTTTCCCAACCCCATTCACTGAGGATATCCTGGAAGGAGTAGCCGGGTGTGAGATCTATTCATTTATAAATGGATTTTTGGGGTATCATTAGGTTAAAATTGCAAACGAGGATGAAAAAATGAATTTTTCCCTTTGAATGGGTAAGTTTTTCCTCTACGGTCATGACAGATCAAGAACTTACCTACAGTGTTTTTGTGCATTGTGATTCGAGAATTTTAGGACTTCATCCATAAGTTTCTTCAAGTCTACCTAGATGATTGGATGGTTTATGGACTAGTAAAGGACCATTGTGACAATCTAAGGTTGATGTTTGAGAGATGTCGGCAGTTGAGTATATCTCTCAACATTAAGAAATGTGTTTTTACTACTCCATTTGGCACCTGTTGGGACATATCATATGTAAAGAAGGCTTGTTGGTGGATCTTGCCAAATTTTTTGTTATTGTGGGATTAGAGGAGCCTACTAGCCAGAGTGAGGTGCATGGATTCCTTAGACATATAGGGTATTACAAGAATTTCATCAATGGTTATGCCGGGATTCCGAGCCATTGGAGGAGTTACTAAAACACAAGGGTATTTTCTATGGGGGAGGCACAACATATGGCTTTTGACACACTAAAGAATAGACTCATTATTGCTCCCATATTATGCTTTCCCTCTTGGGATAATCCTTTTCATGTGCATGTTGATGCATCTGGGATGGTGATTGGAGTATTCTAAACACAACCTGGAGAGTTAATTATTGACCATCCCTTGTGCTTTTCTAGTAAGAAGCTAACCCCAAAAAAAAAAATTATACTACCATGAAGCATGAGGCATTTTCAATGATCTACGTGCTACAAAAATTCAATCACTACTTGCTAAAAACACCTTTTCTCTTTTATACTGAGACCACATGGCATTAAATTACTTAGTGAACAAGATCATCTTGCAAGGGTACATATGCAGGTGGGTCCTATTGTTTTAGGAGTTTGAGTTTATGGTTTTGTAAAATGGGGTAAGAGTAATTTGGGGCTTGACCACTTGTCAAGGATTGACTCAGGAGAGGAAATGGAAAGCATTGACGATACAATACCAGATGCATAGCTATTTAGATTGCAATGTGTGCCCTTTGATTTGGAATATATCATTGTATTCTTAAGAATAGGTGTGGTGCTATAAGCGATGAAGGAATTAGAAAGGAATAATTTAGCCATATGCACCACACCATGTATTTTAATTGGTGGAGACTTATACATGTTGGGTCTTGATGAGGTTTTACGTCGGTGCATGCTAGAGTATGAGAATTTTGCAATCATGGAAGAGGCTCATGGTGGAATTGCAGGAGGACACTATGTGGGGAATGCGACTACGCACAAGATTCTTTTGGATGGTATTTGGTTAGAAATAGTTTACAATGACTGTATCGAGTATTACAAGGTCTGTGATCACTATCAGTGCCTTGGTAAACCAAGTAGGAGAGATGAGATGCCATTAAGGCCTATTGTTAGCACAAAACCATTCAAGAAATGGGCTATTTATTTTTAGGCCCTATTACCCCATCCACACGAAGGATGATTCCATGCTATATCATTACATGTACAGACTTTCTTACACTGTGGGCATAAGCAATGCCTATGAAGGATTACATGGTGATAACATCAGCTAGATTCTTGTGTGAAAATATAATCAGTAGGCAAGGATGCCCACTGAGTTTAATGAGTGATAGGGGTATTCATTTTATAAATGAGAAAATTAGAATCTTGTTGGTTGAGTTCATGGTAGTCCATCACAAGACTACCCCTTATCACCAAAAAGCTAATAGGAAAGTAGAATATTTTAACAAAATTTTGAGTCACACATTGACCAAGATTTGTGATGTTGGATGAAAATACTAGGATGAAAAAGTTTCTGTTGTGTTATGGTCATATCAAACTACTTATAAGATATTAAACAAGGCCACACCTTTTCAATTGGTGTTTGGCATGGAGGTTGTGTTACCTGTTGAATTCATGTTACCATCACTATGTATCATGTGTGTAGGAGGTTTAGCTGATGAACAAGTGCTTGAGGAAAGAATTGATAAGTTAATGCAGTTGGATGAGTGATGTGCCATAGCATGATGGAGTCAAAAATGGGAAAAACCAGGCAGAAGGCATGGCATGATAGACACATCAAGAATAAGAAGCTTGAGATTGGGAAGATGGTATTTTTATACAACTCTAACATTTTGTGCCACCCAAGAAATCTCAATTGGTTGGGCCCATACTATATCACTTGCATACTTGGTTCAGGTGCTTTCCAGTTACAAGTGTTGGATGGGAAGAGGTTTCCTAGTTTCTTTAATGGGAGTAGGCTAAAGCCCTACTATAAATAAGTATTCTTGGTGTTTTTAAATAAGGAAGTATTTCCAACTAGCTTAGGATTTCCCTTAATGCATTTTCCTTTCTTTGTGTTTCCCCTTTTCATCACTTTGCTTTGTCTTTTGTTTAGTTTGTTGTGGGCATGTTTTTGCACTGGTATCTTGTTACTTTTTGAAAGGGTTTTTATGCATAGAGGATCGCACATCTATTTAGTGTGGGGTGGAGTGAAAAAGAGAACTTCAGAAAAAGATGCAGTAAGTGCTGAGAGAAATGTTGGATGGTGGCCCGGGTTGTGAATTCAAAGGCACGTAGGATGAAGGAAGGCGCGTAACAAAAGTTTTCATGATATAAAAATGGTGTCAAAAGGCTTTGAGGAAACCACATACAATGATATAAGCACAGAGAAACATGAGGTAGGCGAAGGCAAGAACTTGGTAAAGGACACAGAGGATGACATACTTGGCACAAGGGTTGTGCATAAGTGACTTTGTTGTCAAATAAGTCTTGCATGCTAAAAGGTTGTAGGAGTTTTGCACATGGTTGACCATGGAGGAAAAGTTCTTGATGAATGCGCATGAGTTAGCAATGGAAAAAGCTGACTTTATTGTGTTCGTACATTGGTAGGTGGCACAACATTTAATGTGGAGAAAAGTGGGAAGCTATGAATATAAGGTTGGTGAGCTATTATTTTTCACCTTTCATTTTTATATCGAATAAATTGTTATGATCTAAGGTGATTCTTGTGAATAAGTTGTGAAGAGTAGTGTGTGGAGTTGAAGAGATAAACGGAGTTCGATCTAGTGTGGAAGCAAAATACATGAGCATACGTGGAGGAGGTTATTTATTGGGATCTCACAGGTGATTACGCTACCTTGTGGAAAATAAGTGCTCCAAGTTAGGGTTTATAAGCTAGGGCACGGGTTTTCAAGGATATTTCATAGAAGTGGAGCCGAGGGTTTGAGTAGTGAGTGAACTTGATGCAAGGGAATAACTATAGAGGACTGAGGAGGAGAAAAAGACACCAAGGAAGGGAGTGAACACTTCACCAAAAAAGGGAAAAGGAAAGGGAAAAGGAAAACCAGCCATTTCAACCAGTTTTAATGAAGAATGGTACGTGGAGATGTAGTACCTAGATGGTGTGCTATTAGGAAAGGAGTGGGTGTCTCATATACAAAATATGGCCATGAGCGATTATAACCATTGAATGAGCACCATGGAAAAGGAGATGACTTTAGAGTTGGTTCACCCTATAGAAAAGAGGACACCAGATGGGAATCCCATATATGATGACAAAGTAAAGGTTAAGTTGGAAAAGGCTGGGCTCCTACAACTCTACGAGTTTCCCTATTTCAGAAAACCCAAGCAACTATACCAATGGTTAATGTCATGCATGCATAAGGATCATTTTTATTTCATAGGACGAAGAATGCACATAACTCCTCAACTAATTTCAAAGTACATTGGCATTATCTATGAAGGAGAGTCGTTAGATGATGACTTATGCGACAAGGAGGCCATCAAGATAATAGTTGAAGCATATGATTACAAGAAGGGTTCGTGTTACTTTGATATCTCTGTAATGATTGACCTTGTCATGAGGATGGTCATGCACCTGGTTACAAAACTAAATGGGCATGAGAGATGGATGCAGATAAACAAGATTTGGTTGAATGTTTTTCACAAGATCTCAGAGGGAACCATCTATAACCTTTCATATTTTATTGCAGAGGATATCATAGATGTTGCGCGTGATGGGGAAAATATTATGTTTGGTAACATCCTTCTCACCATTGTATTTTTAGAAATTGGAGTTCCTGATGGGCCGGATAAGTTTTTTTGGGAATACCTAGATGAGGACCCCTCCCCCACAAATATATTTAAAGCATATACTTGTGACACCATGACGGCCACTCATAAGGTGCACTTGGAAAAATGGTATAAATGGATGCGTGACGCATTCGGGATAGAATGGAGGATACCTTAGTAGTTTTTCTGAACTTATGGATGGAAAATTTGAGTTTTCCATATACAAGCACTTCTGTATCAACATTTTTACTTTGACAAATGGCACTAAGATCCCTTGGTGTAAATTTCCCTTCTCCTTTACAGCGTAGTATTTTCAAGTTGCGTTCAACTAGTTTAATTAGGTGAAGAAACTTAGATTTAATCTAAGTGTTTTTTATCAAGATCACCGTAAGATGCACCAGACATTGGTGTATCCTAAGAAGTGTGCATATGTAGAAAAGTATGTGTCTCATGATGTGCATATGATAAAACCAGTGACATTACATATTACGGGTAGGATGGCGTAAAGAAGGGTATATGTGTGACTAAGGCCCAAGTTTGAGAAGGTCACTTATGTTGAGGATGATGTATCAATCACAGAGGACCCCGTCAAGAGAAAGAAGATGGTTTCAAATAAAAGGGAACAAGAAGATACTACAAAGTAGCAAAGGTTACAAGAATGCATATAGTACATACTATAGAGGTGTAGTAGTTGGGTGTGGGTACAAGCACTTATGTTCACAGAAAAATTCCCCCGCACAAGAGAAGGAGAAGTCACCTGAGAAAGAGGAGTCACCCAGAAGGAAGTTGTTCTTAGTGTTAGAGAGATCTCTAGTTAACAAGAAGAAGAAGGTGACCGAGAGCTCATATTCTGAGGAGACAAAGAGCATGAAGGGTGATGGATTAGAGGGGGAGGATGAAGAGTGCAAAGATGGTAAGATTCCTCCTATGTACAATATACATGAGTCTGATGAAGGAGAGGATGAAGAGAAAAATGAGTATGAAGAAGGTAGACATAACAAGGGAGTAAGTGAGGAAGTAGACATGCATGCTTAGAAGACCCCGACCCCAAATAGAGAATAGATATATCAAATTGTAGAAATAGAGGTGGAGGGTATTATACAATAGTTGGTGGATCATAAGGTTGAGTGAAGTGCCGATGAAGTGATAAAGGAAATAGAGGAAAGCGAGAGTATAGGGAAAGAGTATATAAGCATGGGCGGGCGGAGATCCCAGCCCTTACAAAGTAAGTTTCCCAAGGCAATGTGGATAGGTGGGAAGGGCATAGTAGTGGCACAATAACATGTTATGACTTACATCAATGATCCAAAAAAGGTGTTACGTGCACATTTCCAAAGCACAGTGCCCATAGACCAACTCCTCACTTGGTCTTCTTTTCATGAAGAGGGTATGTACCCAAGACATAAGGAAAATGGTATCATGGGCTTTTAAGTCCCACATTAATGAGCCCGAGCTTGAGGTAAATAGTGATGCATTAATGAAGACACCAGATACCAAGGGAATAAACCCTCTTGTAAATGGCCAACAACTGTCAGATGAGAAAATTTGTAATTTGCTCAACAAAGTTTTGTTGGAGGTGGAAGCAAGAATTTTGACATAAATGATAGAATAAGGGTCTTAGAGGAGGATCTTGAGAAAAAGAATGAGGAGATCATTAAGAGGGATAGGGAGATAAAATAAAAGGAATTGATCAGTGCATAGTTAAGGCATGAGATGAGGGATGAAAAGGATAAGGTGAACGAATTTTAAAAAAGATAGAGGTTATTTCAAATTCCATTATCTTAAAGAACCTAGACCTGGCCCCTCCTAAGCAGAAATATAATTCAACCATGCACTTCTTGGAATACTTGACACGCATACTCACCATGGAGAGACAACCACTCATATTAGATTCAGAAGAGGAGGTGATGGCATGCTAAAAGGGAGAAGAAAAGTTGAATATTGGGGAGACAATAACTCGGTACTCTGAGCTCCTTTCCTCAGTGAAGACCATGGAAAAGATGGATGAAGTTGTGTATGATAACTGTGGTGATAGAGATAGAGTAGCAAGCATATTGGTTGCTACCCATGAGGTGGATCTGAAGGAGTTTCAAGAGAAAAATAAGGGAAATAGGGTAGAGTGAGATAAAATCTTGGAAGAGGTCGAGAAGAAGTCAGAGGCGATTGAAACCTTGAGGGTTTTGATTAAAAATAAGTTGAAGGAACTATACCCCAAGTCACTCGTAGGATGGATGCACTAGGTGACCTTAGCAAGCAGATGGAAAACATCATAGATACGCTGAAGGATAAGGGAGATGAACTAATTTTTGACAAGGTTAGCATGTTGGTGGGTGATTTACTTCAACATGCACAGGGTGAGGTAGATGCTTGGGATAAAATTGAAGCATCCGTGAAGAAATAATTCCCACTCCTCATGTAGCAGTAGCAAGATTCTTCCATTACTCTATTTTTTATTTAATGGTAGATTAATTCATTCCTCCATTCTTTATTTAATGACAGATTATTTCATTCCTCTTATTCTATATTCTTTGGCAAGAAATTAGAGTTCTTCCGAGATGGATAACACACGTAGTGTGGGGTGATGTTGGACCCTAAAAACTTACAAAGTCCCAAGAAGAAGTGTATATGTGCATGCAAGGCAAGTGAGTAGAAAGGTACTCAAGGAAAGGTGCGTAGGAGGAGAGGCTTGCACGCGAAAGTAGGAAAAGGTTTGGGGACTTAGCCACATTTTGAAGGAGGTATCACATGGAAAACACGTGAAGGCCCGAGTAGGTGTGATGATCAAATAAGGTGTCATCTTGGAACCTTGGAGGTCAAGAAAATAATATTCCATGTAGGGAATATTCCTAAGAGGATCATTACAGTTAGTGGAATCCTTTGCAAGTTGGCATAAGCTCTTGATCGATCATGGAGGACCACACTTCCACTTGGCATGTGATCTTCTCATGGGAGAAGTTATGGCGGTGAATTTAGATTCTATTTAAGGGAGTTTTTGGGCCCAAAATAAAGGAGAGGAAGAGAGGAAATGAAGTGTTGTAATAATGTTGTTACTTAAGCATAACCGTATGTTCCGGGTATGAACAAGGGTTGTGATGGGAAATTATAGCTAGGATCTCTATTCAAAGTAGTTTTGTAGGGTTGGGATGTTATTCCATGGTGTATATGGTCTGAGATGACCCCCTTTTATGTAATATGGCTATTGTAAATGGATTTAATCAATATATGGAGCTTTGTTTTTATATTTGTGTCTATGGACTAAACCCTAGTGTATTTTCATGTTATTCATGGTTCAGATCTATTTCCATTATGTTGTTGTGATGTTATGCTTATCTCATGGATAATTTATGCTTAGAACTAGATCTACTACCTCTATATTAGATTAAATGCATGTATTATTGTAACACCTCTAGCATGGTTGATATCTATGATGACTTCTGTTTGGAAAGTGCAAATAATGACATATGGAGTAGTTTTGTAAATCTTCACATGTTGATGGAGGGGAATTAAATGGTATATTGGATAAAAAATTACTCATATCCCAGTCACAACATTTTTCATTTACAATGTCTGATCAATATAATTCTATTGCTGACCCAACAGAAATGGGAGTTGTCACTCTATTATGGAGAAAGATGTATCAGAGTAGCATTTTGAGAGAGAATATAAGTGAATACTTCAAACTATATGAACTCATACAGACAATGATTCTTGGGTTTGTTGAAGATGAAAGGGTATTTAGTGCACTTACATTTGTGAAATCAAAAATTCACAACAAATTGGACAATAATTTGAAAATTGTTTGAGAATCTATGTTTCAAGATATAGGGTGGACACATTTCCATTTGAAAGAGCACTAGCTACATGGACATCTCTTATAGAGTGCAAAGATGTTAATCGAATAGAGAACATGAAGTCTCTAATATTGATGAAATTGATTTCAACTCTACTATACAATATCTGCAGCAAATATAAGAAGTGATGAAGGACCATCCAGGATAGGGTTGTTTCAACTACCATACAATTGATTGTATTCTTTTTCTAAAATATATATGGTTACTCAATATTTTTTCATTTACATATATTGTGAATATAATGTTTGGAAATGTTTTTAATCCCTTCTATATTTTTAATAATGTTTACAAATAATAGATGGTAGATAGTTCATATTTGTTCAATATCATATATGCAAACTAGATGATGTAATAAAATTAAAGTTCGATACTAATAAAGTATGTTCAATCTTTGATTTCTCACTGTCACAATTCCACATGAAGATTTGTTCAAAAAAATATTATAATCCATATATGATATATAACATCGTGATTATAAAGATTAATAAAAAATTAGGAGTTTACGACTACATCACATGATCCATCATTATTGGATATAATATTTACATGATGAATAAGAATTCAAGAATCAACTATCAAGATTCAAGAATCAACTATCAAGATTGACAACAACATGCACATTCAACTTTCAAAACACAAGTTTTAATTATTTATTTCATATATTGTTGAAACTAAATTGAACAATGTAAATCGAGATTCCATAATCAACGTGTACTATTCATAAACTGGATAATCTTGAAAAAATAAATGACTAGAGTTTTCATTTGACAACACCCATGAGACAAATAAAAAGATCAATAAATAACAATTTCACAAAAAGATAATGTTTTCAAATTCCAATTGTCAAATATTGAATTCATCAATAGTAACATCAAAAACTATAACATTTTAACTATCTCAAATTACACCAGACTCTACTAATTCCTTTGCAGCAGCATTAATGTTTTCTAAATTTTCTCTATCTTCCCTAGCTGCATCTCCTGCTGAAAGGATAGAAGGATCCTCATTAGTTTTTTTCTTCATAAGAATTTTTAATCCATATTATTCTCCTTGATAATCCTCCACAAAGTATTGTTCTGCTTGTTTAACAGAACAAGTTTTTCTTTAAAACCAATAGCCCCACGACACTCTCTCTTGCTTTTCTAAGGTGCTCATCCAACACCTGCACCTCTATCTTCAAAGTATGGTATTTTGAATGTAATTAAAAATCACATAATTAGTATTTATAATAAGATAAATGATAAATATATATTTATCTAACAATCTACAAAAATTAGAACTTACCATGGCCAAGTCTTTCTCTGCATTAGCAATAGTGACAAGGTTCTTGTCACAATTCCACTTGTTGTAGTATGATTGCACCTTGAAATTCAAATTAGCCAATTTGTTTGAAATTATTGTCAAAACTTCATCCCTATTGTAAATATTATCGGTGATTGAATTTCATTTTTTTGCTTGAGAAAGAATACCATCAATCACCACCGGCTGATTTTTAACTAATGAAATTTTTTTCTCTATTTTCAAAATTATGATATCTATCATTAATTTAATTTATCAAGGCTTTCACTCCAATCTCCCACATCTTGGAATCCTTAACATCAGGAATAAAATTTTCCATGATAAGGGTTGTAGCATTTTCTAACACAAGGATGTCAAGTGAAAAGTTGGTCTTTGCATCACCATCCATTTTTTCTTGTGGCTACCAAAGGGTAGGGGGATATAAAAACCTACGAGCTATGGAATTTCCTTACGAACAAATTGTGTCAAATCCTCGGCATGCCTCCCGAGTCTTACATGTCAAAATAGTTTTCAAACCCAACGTATTCATTTTTATGCCCTTCTCAAATAACAAGGAAATCCCATACGCACCAACCTATCACCCAACGGGAACCGGGTGCTCACGAGGCACGTGTGGGTGCCAAGTCCCTCCTTTATGTGATTTGTGTGAGAATGCATTATTTATGACAGAAACTTAAGTGAACAGATTGGAAAGGAACCATACATTCATCTTAGAGCTTAGAATGGCTTCTAGACCAATGTGTTCATTCATATAAGAAAAACATTATAGAACATAGATCTGCATTATAACAGAAAATAAATGCACATGGGTTTATACCCACTCATATGAAATATATATATATATATATATATATATATATATATATATATATATATATATAACCATTTAGTAGAAATAGAACCACACATATATTCATATTAAGCATGTTGATAACCACATTATATTAACTTAGAAAATAACATATTCATATAATAATGCATATCAATGTCATGCATCACAACTACACTTAGGCCCTTCATAGTACAAAGAAAAATGTTCAAACCCATCCCCTTAGTACAACATACTCCTACAGATCCTCTAAACCCAACCTATGGATCTCTCACTAGTATTCATGCATGGCTTCGCCTCTTTCTCCTTCTATCTATTTTTCTCTATTGGGTGCTTGTAGGTATAGACTTTCTCAACATCTTCAAGCCTTTATGGGAGTTATAGATCCATTTCCAAGTGTCTAAGGTGGTCCTCCATGGGAGCATGCTTCTTCAAGATCAAGCTCTCCACTCTTTGTAATGATGGCCTTCTAGAATCTTCCATTGTAAGGTATATTCCTTTCTAGGCCACCCTATTTCCAAGTTGGCACCTTATCCACTCTGCATGCACATTCGGGTCATGCTTTTCTCATGTTCTGTCTGATATGCCAAATATGGCTAAGTCCCAAAACCTTTTCTCTACCTTACACGTGTGCCAATGTTTCGCTAAAACCTCCTAAAACCTTTTCCTAGACACTTTCTCCTTGTGTGCCCTTCTTCAAATAGGCCTTGCGCGCCCATGCACCTCTCTATACTTAGCCAATAAACTAGGGGCCCAACATCACCCCACACTACGCCTGTTCTCTGTCCACAGGAAAATTTTCTCAAAGAATAAAGAATGACCGTTCTTGAATAGTTTGGAGAAAGAATAAAGGAATGAAGAATTTTGGGGAAGAATGAAAGAATGGGGAACTATGATTATTTCTGCAAGAGGAGAGGGAAATATTTTGTCAATTCTACCTCCAACTTATTCTAGGTATCAACTTCACTTTATGCTTATGAAAAAGGTTGCCAACTAGGCACTCACCTCTTCAAAGCTTATCCCTTCTCCCTTGGCACTCATGGTTTCCACAACCTCTTCCAATTGTTTTCCCATATCCTCAAGTGTGTCCATCCTACAAGTGATCTGGGGATATAATTCTTTAAGCTGGTTCTTCCTGCAAGGTCTCAATAGCCTCTGATTTCTTCTCAACCTTAGCTAGAATTTTGTCACATTCCACCCTATTCCCCTTATTATTCTCCTGGAACTCTTTGAGCTCTACTTCATGGGTGGTGACCAGAATTCTTGCCACTTTATCTCTATCGGTGCAATTTTCATAGGTAGCCTCGGCGACTTGGGCAGAGGCTTTCAAATATATGAGAACTTTCTTGTCTTGGGACGCAATGGCCACAACCTTCATCTTTCTTCTTTTTCTCGCATGCCGATGCCTCCTCTGTAGACTCCAAGGCCAGTGGTCATCTTTCCATTGTGAGAACGTGAGTTAAGTCTTCTAGGCATTGCAGGCTTGATTCATATCTCTACGTGGGTGGTGTCAAGTCTAGATGCTTTAAGATAATGGCACTTATGATCATCTCCAATTTCTTAGAGACTTTGTGTACCCTTTCCTTCTCTTCCTTTAATTCATGCCTTAGTGTGTACTGACTAGTTCCTCATGTTTTAACTCCTTAGTTCTTTTCTCCAACTCCTCTTCCTTCTTCTCCATCTCTGCCTCTAGAAACTTCACTCTATCATTCCTCTCAAAGAGTCTGGCCTCTACTTCCACCAAAACTTTATTCAAAGTGTGTTGTAGATTTGTTCATCTCATAGTTCGAGCATTTACTAAGTGGTTATGACCTTTTGACTCGGGTACCTTCATTATTTCCCCTTGGCTCACTTTGCATTTTGGTTTGTCGATGTGGGACTCAAATTCCTAAGAAAACATCTTCCTTATCTGAGGGTATGCACCTTCCTCATAAAATGATTCCATAGCCAAGAGATGCTCCATTGGTATGGTGCTTTGAAAATGCACGCGCAACACCTTGTTTGGGTCATCAATATAGCCCATCCTTTGAACCTATGATGTCTCTACACTTTTTCTCCCTATGCGCATAGCTTTAGGAAATCTCATACCAAACTAGGATCCCCTCCCATGCTGTCATATTCCTTTTCTATGCTTTCCTCCTCTACTTCCTTCATCACTAGGTCCGCGCTGCATTCCATCTCTTGCTCTACTAGGTCTTCAATGATCTTGGCTACTTCCTTCTCCATGACCTCGTCTATCTGTTCCTTAGTGAGGCTTGGGGTCCTTTGTTCTTTTGTGACTTCCTCACTTACCCCCATATCCTAAGTATCTTCTTCTTCCTTTTTATTCTCCCTCTTGGAAAAGATGTATTCATTTTCTTCTTCCTCTCCTTCCTCCTTTGAGTCATGAACCTCATAGATAGGATGGCCCTCGCCTCTTGGTTCATCTTCATCATCATCATCTCTCTCACCTCTATAGGCCTCCAAGCTCTCTATGTCCTCTAAGTCATTTTATTTTGTCACCTTTTTCTTATTCCTAGTAGGATATTATGCTTCCTTCACATCCTCCTTTGGTGACTTCTCCTGGGTGAAGGGCTCTTCATGCTCCAGCACTTCTTCTTCTAGAGTCTTTACTTTCACTAGGATATTCTTTCTCTATGTGTAAGTACTAGGCTTAGTGCTTGTCCCCTGGTGTGCTTACTACTTGTGTAGCCTGAAAACTTGGTGCTTTCTACACCTCTTCTCTTTACCTCTTCTTTAGTGAGGGCTTATTTCTTCTGTGGGGTCCTCAAGGATGGATACATCATTTTCCAAGTACGTTACCTTCTTAAATTTTGGCTATATGTGAAGGTATATTCTTATTGAGCCCTTCCAGTGATTGGAAAAGTCACTGGTTTCATCATTTGTATCTCATGGGAGACATATCTCTCCACGTATGTGTGCTTCTTGGGGTAAACCAACTTCATGCGTAGCTCTTTGTGGTCTTGATCTACTTCACTAAGGTTGAACCTTAGTCTTTTGGCCTCTTTAAACTTGTTCACCCCGCTTGAAAATATAACGTTGTGAAGGAGAAGGGAAGCTTGCACCATGGGCTCATGTTTTCATCTGTCAACCTAAATCTACCAATGCAGAAGTGTTGATATACGGTGAATTCTGGATCTCCTTTCACAATTGTGGGTGACTACTCTAGAATCCTCCGTTCTTCCTCGAACGCATCCCTCATGCACTTGTACCATTTCTCTAAATGTTCCTTGTGAGTGGCTATCATTGTTTCACAAGTATATTATGTGAATCATAGGGATCCTCTTCCGAGTACTCCCAAAAAAACCTTTCCGGCCCATAAGGCACTCGATTTCTAAGAATAAAATCGTGAGGAGAACATTACCAAATAGTATCTTCTCACCCTCTTGCATGCTGCTAATGATTTCACCCACAATGAAAGTGGACGGGTTGTAGATGGTCCCCTCATATATTTTCCAAAGCACATGTTCAGCCATGTCTTATTCACTTGAGTCCATCTCTCTTGGTCATTACGTTTGGTTACCAAGCATGTGGCCATCCTCATCACAGGTCTCGTATCTCTATGATGTCAAAGTAATGCAATCCTTTCTTATAGTCATATGCAACAACTGTTTCCTTGATGACCTCCTTGTCGCTTAGGTCATCATCAATGTTATCCCCTTTGTAGATAAGGCCTATGAACTTGGAAATTAACTAGGGAGTTATGCGCATCTTGCACCCCATGAAATAAAAGTGGTCTTCGTGAATGTGCACCATTAGCCATTGGTAGAGGCACTCAGGTTTTTAAGTATGGTAGTTCATAAAGTTGTAGCAACCCTTCCTTCTCCAATTTAACCTTTACCTCGTCGCTATAAATGGGCATGCCTTATGGCGTTCTCTTGTTGGTTGGGTGAACCAACTCCAAAGCCATTTATTTTTCTGTCATGCTAGTACAGTGATTATAGTCACACACAGTCCTCTTCCTTAAGTGTGATTCGGTCCTCTTCCTTAGGTGTGATTCCCATTCTTTTCCCAGTAACACCCTGTCTGGGTACTACATCTCTGTGTACCATTCTTCATTTGTGCTTATGACAACAGTCATTTACTTCCCCTTACCCTTTCCCTTCTACTTCTTTGGTGAGATGGTTGCTTTCTTTGGTGTCATTCTTCTAGTTAGGTTATCACTTCAAGCATATTTTCCTTGCTCTTCTCTACCACTTTATCCAACCCTAATGCACAACCTTACAAAGAAACCCTCCTACACCGTGCCCTAGCTGCCAAACCCTAACTAGAACAATACTTCCATAAGATGGTGCTTCTCAAAAATTTCCTCCATGCCCATGTACTCCTTTCCTAATGGTTTGTGGATCTACTCTAGTCACGTCCTCTCATATTTCTTCAATTTTTCTTCACACAGATCACCTTTGGATGCCCTAGTTCACGAGAGCTTTCTTCCCTTTGTAAATGCAATGCAAATAATGAAGTGCTTGACCTTTTATTTATAGTTTTTCCCTTTTCCTAGCATTAAATGCTCTCTCACCTACCACCATACTCGGACTTAAATGTGGATTTTTCCACTAAGCTAGTCTTAAGTTCCTTTTCCCACATGCCACATCTTACACGAAAACCCTTTACAACCTTTTGGTGCATAAAAATCCAACCCGACTGAAGAATCTTACGCATGCATTCATAGCGCCAAAGGCACTTCTTCCATCCTTTTCCCTATTTTTTCCCTCACCTACCTCATGTTGTTCCTGCGCTCTTCCTTTTTTTTCTTGTACATGGTTTCTTCAAGGCTTTCTTAACACCAACCATTTATGTCCATCTCTTCTCTATGTGCCTATTAACCTTACGTGCCTTTAGTTATTTAACTGGGCCATTCACCGTAACTTCTACTACCAACGTACACTTGTATTACAAGCCCATACTTCGCATCACTCCATCCACCCCACACTAAAAAGATGTGTGGTCCTTTGTGCATGCATAACCTTCAAAAATTAATGTGGTTACAAGTGCCTAAGGCGCAAAACAAATAATAGAAAAAACAATGAGAAATGGAAACACAAAACAGGAAATTACATAAAGGGAAACCTAAACTAACTGGCAACACGGCCTTATTTACAAACACCAAGAAGACTTATTTATAGTAGGGATTCATCCTACTCCCATTGAAGTGACCTGGTAATATTGTCCCATCTAGCGCTTATAACTGGAAAGTGCCTGAATCAAGAATGTATGATATGAGGTAAGGTCCCAACCAATGTACTTTCAACTTCCTAGGATGGTGCAGATACTTGGAATCATACAATAAAACCAACTTCCCAACTTCAAAATTCTTGTTCTTGATATGACAATCATGCCATGCTTTTTGTCTTTCTTTTTCTATCTTTTGACTCCACCTATAAAGTGATCACCTTTCATCCAACTGCATCAATTTATCTATTATTTCTTCCAGTGCTTTCTCATCGGCTAAACCTCCGTATGCGTTATACATAGTAAAGGTAACATGAATTCAACTAGTAAAACAACCTCCATGCCAAACACCAATTGAAATGGTGTGTCCTTATTCAACCTTTTATAGGTTATCATGTATACCCATAGAATGGACAATACCTTATTATCCAGTCCTATCTTCCGACATCACAGATCTTAGTTAACATATGACTTAGTATTTTTTGAATGCCTCCATAGTCCCATTTTCTTAAGGGTGATAGGGGGTTGTCTTGTGATGGGCCACCATAAATTCTACCAATAGGATCCTAATTGTTTCATTGAGGAAGTGTGTACCCCTATCACTTGTTAAACTTAAAGGGAAACCATATCTACGATTATATTTTCCCATAAAAATCTAGCAATTATAGCCACTGTATAATCCTTTATAGGTGTTACCTCTGCCCACCATGTCAAATAATCAGTGCAAGTGATGATATACCACAAACCAGTCCTTCACGCCACTGGCAATATTAGTCCTACAAAGTTGATAGCCCATTTCTTAAATGTCATAAGGGCATTTCATCTCTCTTTATAAGTTTGCTAAGGTGTTGGAAATGGTCACAAGCCTCGAAAAACTCAATACAATCTTGGTAAATGGTTTCCCACCAAACCCTCTAATCAGAGTCTTTCATGCAGTTGCACTTCCCGCATAGTGTCCTCCTTCGATCCCACCATGCGCTTCTTCCATAATTGCAATGTGGTCATGTTCTAGCACACATCGGCACAGAACCTCATCACGACCCAATTTGTATAGATCTTTACTAATAAGCATGTAGGGTGTGGCACATATTGCCAACTGCTTTCTCTCCATAGCCCTCATCCCTTCGGGCACCAAACCTATTTTTAAAAACATTGCAATATCTTCCAAATTTGAGGTTGCACACCATAATCTAAATAATTATGTGTCCGGCATAGTCTCCTCGATGTTTTTCATGTCCTCTCCTGAATCAATCTTTAACAAGTGATTAGACCCTAAATTATTATTCTCTCCTAGATTCACCACCACTATAAATTCAAATTCCTAAAATAGAAGGACCCAACGACATATGTGCCCTTGCAAAATGGGTTTGTTGACTAAGTACTTTAATGCCATATGGTCTATGTAGAATATGAAGGGTTTTTCCAGTAGATACTTCTGAAGTTATGCAGCACGTAGATCATTAACAAAGCTTTGTGCTTAGTAGTTGTGTAATTCTACTTTGCTAGTGTCAATTTCCTACTTGCAAAGCTCAAGAGATGATTGACAATCCCTTCACCGAGTTATGCTAGTATTTCCCCATTTATGTCCCTAAGGATTCCACATGTACAAGGAAAGGCTTATCCCAAGAAGGAAAACTGTAATATGGGTGTCGTTACGAGCCTTTCCTTTAAAGTGTCAAATGCCTTCTATTGTGCCTCTCCCCAATGAACGACACTTTTTTGTTTCAACAATTCTTCTAAGGGTGCGGTGATTTTGGCATACCCCTTGATGAAATTCTTGTAATATCCCATGTGTCCAAGGAATCCATGTATGGCACTTTGGCTAGTAGGCTCCCCTAAACCCATAATGACTGCAACTTTGGCGGGATCTACTAGTAAGCCTTCTTTGCATATGATATGCCCTAATAAGGTTCCAAATGGGGTAGCAAAGACACACTTCTTGATGTTGAGGGATATCCTCAACTATTGACACCTTTCAAACATTAGTCTCAAGTTATCACAATGGTCCTTGATGAGACCATACAGTCTAATCCTTCAAATAGACCTAAAGAAATTTATGGATGAAGTCCTAAAAGGATTACACTACAATGCGCAAGAACACAACAGGTGCATTCTTCAATCCAAAAGGCATGACCGAGTAAGTAAAACTTCCCCATTTAGTGGCAAAATTTGTCTTTCTCCATTCTTCCTTTGCAATCTGTACCTTTTGGTACCCTAAGAACCCATCCATGAAGAAGTAAGCTTCGCACCCACCACTCCCTCTAATATTTATTTAGTAAACGGGGTGGGGAAGGGATCAATGACACATCTTGCATTTAAGTCCCCGTAGTCAACACAAATCGTGATCCTACCATCCTTCTTGATGTTGATAATCATTGGGCTTATCCATTCTAACTCTTCAACCACCTCAATGATACCTAACATTGTCATTTTTTTATATCCCTTCCTTAACCTGTACGCATAAATTTGGATTCATCTGATAAGGTCTCTTCTGAATCGAGTGTGCACCTTCTTTCAACCTGATCTTAATTTCTCCTAAGGAATGGTGAATGCCTTTATGTTCATGGTACCCATGAGGGAAGAAACCATGGAACTCATGCAATAGATCAATGATCTTGGAAACTTCATTTTCCAACCAATAGTCACCGATGATAGCCTCTTTAGGTTCAGCCTCCATGCCAATGTTAACTTTCTTTATCTTCAAAGGCTCATGGTAGGCATGTGCTTGCTCATCAGCGATGTATATGACCTCACGCATACCCTCTGAATGGTCAACATCCATCATCTCCATCTCTTCCCCATATATGACATAGACCAATTTTCCTTTTTCCTTTTCCATACATGTGCACTCAAAATTTACTTCCTTTGATTCTCTCTCATTGAGGCATGTCTCCATATAAGGCTTTTCTAGTAATTCCAGCAGCTTATCCTTAGCCATGGCACTATCTCCCACCGTAAGGTGTTTGATTGTTTATGACGCCTTATCCACCGATGGTTTGGTTATTCTATACTCAACTTCTTGAATGAGGTCACCACCAACTCTTTCCAATTACTGCCTAGCAACGCATCTCCAAATAGATACACCATGTGCACTCACATGCCTTGCAAGGTGAAGTACAACTTGTGTACCAACAAAAAGGTGGTAATGCTTCCGTACTTCCCATCCAAGCTTCCTCACATGCTTGGATATGAAACAAAGTAGTTTCTTTTCCATTCTAGTCTCAGACTGACCATGGGTGCGTTGCTCCTTGAAAACCTTACAGAGAGCACGATTCTTACCTTGTGCCACTCCAAGAGGTTCTCACGATGTGTATCCCACTAACATGTTGCAATATCGAGTAGGTTATAGCTGAGCATTCCTCTTCTTTCATCCTAATTTCTCTACTGAGCTTTCATTTCCTGCAGGAAAATATTAGGGAATGCTCCTCCCGAGTAGCTAGAAAACTTATTTCATCTTAGGTGCTTGACTGAGCATGCCTTTTTCACACTTGTTACTGGTTCTTTTAATTATCACCCAATTAACTCATAGGTCCCATGCACCCAATTGTCACATGCCACGCTAGTGGTATCACTCATGGACTGAGTGTCTTTGAATTGGATGACCCCCTCCATGGGGTGAATTACCTCAGGATCCCTAATGGAGCGCACATAGATTCTATTGAGGATTTTTTCTCCCAATGGCTATGTGTAGGGATCTAACTTCCCATCCATCAAAGGGATGACCACCCATTCTTCCTTCTTTTGAAACTGATATATCCTTTGTTAAACCTTATGTCGGCATTATTCTTGTAACACCATGGGTGCCCAAGAAACACTGGAAAGTTGTCTCCTTTGTGAGCACCAAGACTTTGAAGTCTCTAGTGAACTTGGCCCCTTGAATGGTGATAACTACATCCTTCAGGACTCCAATGGGCATTGCTTTAGTCTTGTTTTCCATATACAACACATTTGAAGATGGCTACAATGTGGGCCTTCCCATCTGATGTCAGGCATCTAAGGTAAGAAAATTCACCTCTGCTCCCGTGTCAATGAGGATATTGCTCAGAAGCCATCCATCAACAACCGCATTTAGAGTAATCTCCTTATCATATTCAAGGTTGTGTGGAGAAAGGTTTGCATGTAAAACCTATCTCTCACGCTCCGCTCCAGTACGTGGTACCTTCTCCCTCAGCCATTCTCCCAACAAAGGAATAATATTCTCTTACCTAAAAATTTTACATACTTCTTTGACCTCATCCAGGTCATTCCTTGGAACCTTTTTATCCTTCCACTTGCCCCACCTTCCTCAATTTCTCCTTGAGACACTGTATCTCCCCTTGTAAACTTTGAATCACGTCCATAGTCTCTTGGTATACTTCTTTCTGATGGGTAGGGTCCGGTACTTTCCATGTAGCACCTCTTCTCTCGAAACTAGTGTCCTTGGTCTTGGCATTTCCCTAGCATGTGTGGCCTCTACCCATGTTCTCACTAGTATAGATTCTAGTTCTAACTCATACACCACTCTTGGCATCCATTTTGAATCAGTCTTTTTGATGCTCATCGTAGTAGCACCCTTATCTTTCTGGTGCTACTAGTTCATATGCTCATAGAGTTTCACACACTCTTTTACTTCTTCCCACACCATGATCATTGTAATACATCAGAAACTCACATTAATAATGCTTTGTGGATCCACAATTATAACATGTGCCTTACGGGAACTCACTTCTCCCTCTGTTGCGGTTACCGCAACCATGAACTCCTTCGCTAAAACCTCTTCCATGCACCCCTCCATCTGCACACCCTTCATAACATCGATCATCATCCTTATAATTTCTAGCAAGGCTAGTTTGGCACCCACCGAGATCAACAAAGCATGTGTCCACCTCATATCTATATCATGCAACCTCCGATAATCATCTTGGCTCCACATGCGTGATCTGAGTAACCGACTTGATCGGATGCATATGAGAGCCATACATATAGTTCTACTTGGAAGTAGAAAAATAATGTCTTATATAGCTCATTGTATAGGTTATCTTCTACCCATCCATGTATACTAAACTTAGGTCAAGATCTTGAATCTTTGATAAAACTCACCCTTCATGCTTTTGAACCATGTTTCAACACTTTTTAAAGTTAGGCACTCTATCATTACACATCAAAAAGACAAAAACGTATGCCATTTCTCACAATAACTTTGAAAAGAGGTCCCGACAATAGAACCAAGATGTAGTCATTTTTATGCCCTTCTCAAAGAATAAGAAAATCCCATGCATGTCGCCTATCACCCAATGGGTGTTGGGCACTCACTCGAGGCATGTGCGGGTGTTGAGTCCCTCCTTTATGTGAGTTGTGTGAGAATGCATTATTTACAATAGAAAATTAAGTGAACAGATTAGAAAGGAACCATACATTCATCTTAGAGCTCAGAATGACTTCTAGACCAATGTGTTCATTCATATAAGAAAAACATTATAGAACATAGATTTGAATTATAACATAAAAGAAATGCACAGGGGTTTACACCCACTCATATGAAATATATATATAACCATGTAGTAGAACTAGAACCACACATATATTCATATTAAGCATGTTGATAACCACATTACATTAACTCAGGAAATCACATATTCATATGATAATGCAGATCAATGTCATGGATTGAAACTAGACTTAGGCCCTTCATAGTAAAAAAAATGTTCAAACCCATCGCCTTAGTACAACATACTCCTACAGATCCTCTAAACCCACCCTATGGAGCTCTCACACTATTCATGCATGGCTTCGCATATTTCTCCTTCTATCTATATATTTTTCTCTATTGGGTGCTTGTATTTATAGCCTTTCTCAACATCTTCAAGCCTTTGCGGGAGTTGCAGATCTATTTCCAAGTGTCCAAGGTGGTCCTCTATGGGAGCATGCTTCTTCAAGATCGAGCTCTCCACTCTTTGCAATGATGGCCTTCTATAATCTTCCATCGCAAGGTATATTCCTTCCTAGGCCACCCTGTTACCAGGATGGCACCTTATCCACTCTGCATGCACATTCGGGTCATGATTTTCTTGTGTTCTTTCTGATATGCCAAATATGGCTAAGTCCCAAAACCTTTTCTCTTCCTTGTGTGCTCGCCACTTGTTCTATTAAACTCTCCTAAAACCTTGTCCTATGTGCTTTCTCCTTGCTCACCTTTCTTCAAATAGGCCTTGCATACCCACGTGCCTCTCTGTACTTATCCAATAAACTAGGGGCCTAACACCCAAGATAATTTTCATCCATATCTATATTTTTAAAACATAAGTGCCTCTAAAGCACTCGACACACCATGGCGAAAAACTAGAAAAATCAGATCTTGTAATATTCGAGTTGCCTTGTCATACTCATTCTAGTGTTAAGGAGCGTAAGCATTTTCCCTACCATAAGTAGATGAAAGAGGTAGAAGGGGAGTTCATACGGGGACTAATGCACTCGCTTGTATCGAGATGGAATCAAAGCAGTGGTGGTGGCCGTGGGCATGGTCATGTAGGATGAATTTAAGATTGCAAAAGATCTACAAGCATCAATACTTTAACAAATATGAGATTCAGAATCAATATGTTAAAATTTTGAAATTAAAAGACAAACAAGCAAATAGTAAGAATTTCTTACGTTGTGAATGTTGTCTGTAATCAACATACTATTGTTGTGGCATTAAGGGGGTGGTGGTGGCATTTTTACAAGAAATCTTGAATTTAATGAAAATCAATTAAAAATAATGATAAATTCATAAAATAAATTCAAAACACTAATATAAATAAAGTTTAATTCATTATTTTTAATTGCTTTATACCATAACTTGAATGGCTAGGGTGGTTTATTACAGCAGACTAAATATCTTCATGCTCAGGTATGTATTTGGTGTCTGCAACACTATGATTAGACTCTCTTTGAGGCGATGCAGATATGCCAGAAAAGGTTGCACATTAGGATAATGAAATTATAAATATGACATTGTAGAGAATCAAAGATTCAGATTATCAATAGTCTGTAAAATAATTAAATAAAATTGAAATGATTGTGTTGTATGTAAAACATAAAACCTAGATTTTATTGTTGCGTAGAAAAGCGAGCGGTTCTCTCCTTACCTACAACCGGGTCGAGCATGAAAAATATAAAAAACCACGCATCCTTTTGTTTATTCTTGACTCTAGAGCTAAGGAGTACATTGGACTCGGTGACATTAATTGTATTTTTGTCATTAGACCCTCAGCCCAACATGGCTATGTGAGTGAACTCTGTCGTATGGCGACATTCTAGTGTTTCACTTTCTTTGACCTATTCATTGGTTCAAAATATAATTAGAGATTACATATTTACAAGAATTAATTTAGCAATGATTTTTTTGAAAGGAATCAAGATTAAATGCTTTTAAAACAAAATACTCACCAACTGTTGGTCCATAGGAATTCCATGTTTTTCCATCTTCTCGTGAAGAGTAGTTGGAATAGTTGTGGATTTGAGTCCATAAAAACCCTCATAATATAAATCAAGAACATAAAAAGAAGAAGAAATAACTGCAATAGGATTCAATTTGGCCTTGTCAAGTTCAAAATGAATCTTTGATGCAAGATATGTGCACCAATCAAATCTAATGTGGAAAATGGTTTGAAGAAGGTAGTGCATTTTGTAAAAAGTATTTTTGGTCTAAATATGTGATTAGTATTGTTAGCATGCATAAAGGTCAATGTTACTCCATGAATTTGGTGTTGAGTCCATGATTGGTAAAGTCAACAAATTTATTTCATGTTATATGTTACAAATTATACTTCCTCATGAAGTCTAATGAAATTTTAGTTTGTATAATTCATTAAATGCAATCTTGAGTATAAGTTTTGATGAGTCGTATCAAGAAGTATTTTCAAGTATCAAAGGAGTCAAATTTTTTTGTCATGTGTCAAATGTATAAAAATTTGTGTATGACTCACTTAAGAGGTTTGAAGATGTTGATAGTGAAAATTGAGACCTAGATATCAAAATATGTGCATGTTTGAGATGTCTCTGTCCTCACCTTTGGGTATCAAGTGTTCTCAAGAAGTGTTATGAAATAAGATCAGTAGTTGGAGTATAAATTATGGAATCCAAATATAAAACATGGAACAATGCATATAGAATATTTATACATCATGATTCAAGAAGTTTCATGCTACAATAATATTCCAAATAGTTAGAAGTTGTGACAGTTTTCGAGTCTTGACGGTGAAAAACATAGGAGACCTAATTGGAAAAGAATAATTTGTAATCTAGGAAAAATTTATTTAGTATCATGTTGCAAGGTTCAAGGAGATGAAAAAAATTCAAAAGGGTATTCATAACAGGTAAGATTTCGTCATAAAAATGTGAGTATCAAAAGTGAGGCATGAATATCATTAGTAGGGCTAATAGTCTGGGTTTATAGTATGAAGATATGAAAATGGTTGAAAAGATGTCATGATACTCTATCTAATCCATTAAATGCATGAATAAGGTTGTAATATTTTTATGGATCATTGAAGATGAGTAAATTAAGGTATTTTTGGTGTTTTCCTCCTTGGAGCATCGAGTATAGTGTTTGAAGTTGAATGAATGGATATAGGCCTGTAGGTGGTTATTTGTTCTTATGATAGATTTTTTATTTTCTTGGGAGTGTGAAAGATTATTCATAGTCGAGAAAGTGAGTTTTGGTCAAGTGAATATGGTCTACTTGATCCACTTACTTCAATTATTGGATCTCAATGCACATATACTGAAAAAGACTATGAGAGAACAAACAATTTGTGTCCAGAGGTCGATCTATGCATCTACAGGGCATGAAGTGGTTTCTTAAGTCCATTTATGGTGTTTTGAGAAGTTATACGTGATTTAGAAAGTGTTATATTATTAGTGAAATCCAAAGGTGTAACTTGTTGGCTGAGCTTTAGAAGAAGTTGATTGGTGATTGTATGATAAAAGTGCATTGTACACTATGATATGTCATGAGCTTCTACATGTATGAGATATGCTCCTGAGATAAGGGAAGTTCATTTGATCATTGATCAAGTGTATGGGATGTCTATCAGGGTTATATACACTTTAAAGCCTGTGAAGGTGTGCATAACAATGATTTATGTAAGAAATCATCAAATGTATGAGTTCATTGATTGAAGTTTCCTTTTTTATCGAAGTTAGATATTCTGTCTCGGTGGGTGAATGAGAGGACTGCTAATATTTTTTTGTCACTCATGATTGAATGACCCCCATCTTGAGAATATAGTGCTAAATGTGAAATGGATCTCTTGGTATGGAGAAGTAAGTATGTACTATGACTATAAATGGTTATCTTTCTCCAAATGATTAATTTCATGCATGTAGTGTTCTTATACTTTTGTTGTGAACCTTTGACTAATACATGTAATAAAGGAATACTCATAAGGATGTTGAAGTTTTTTCATCACATTCTAGGTGGTGGATCTTGTACCTATGGTATGAGTATAGGTGGCTTAGATGTGATCAATGGCCAATAGGGTCAAAAGTGGATATGTTGAGCATGTGCCTGGTTGATCCTGATCTAGGAAATTGGTTTTTGAACTAACCTTGTGGAACATTTGTATGATTTACATGATTCATTGCATCTATATGGGGGTTCATTATGCTCATCAAGTTGTGGTTGGCTTTAGTAACTCTTGACGTTTCATAGTACAAAATATGAGGACAAGTTTGTGTTTAAGGTGGAAAAAATGTGTGGCTACATGTGTAAATAGTGTGTATGGTCCAAATCAGACAAGGGGAGAAATCCTTTGTCCTCTAGACCATATACAAAGTGGAAAGAAATAATTCTAGGAAGAGTTAAGAAGGTTATGAGGGATATTTGAATGAATTGGATGTGATTTTCTCTCTTACAAGGTGTTTAAGGGTTGAGAATACATGGAGTAGGTATGTTACATGTGTAAGGAAGCCTCCAAGTGAGGGGAACATGTTTTGTACTTCTAGAAAGTCTTCTAGGTGACCACGAGGTATGTGAAGTATGGTGTTTGAGATCACTCAAGTCGATTTCTAAGGGATGTCACTTTTTGCGTTTATTTACTAAATCACATTCAAAGGAGATTTTAAAAGAGGCGAGAATGTGCTTAAGGGTTGTGTCAAAGTAGGTGTGTGCTATCCAAGGCATGATATCAAGGTATAAAGTCAACTTTTTGTGTTTTTCAAATAGATTATGATGGTCTAAGTCCATGGGGAGTGTTGAGAAGGTGAGACATTTCTTGCTTGTGGTTTTAGACTGTCATAGATTGCTAAATTTATGCTAAAGACTTAGTTTTGGCATCATAGTCCATGAGTAGGTATGAATTCAAATGATGAAGATAAGTCAAGCTATGATTCCTATCAAGTCAAGTTAGATTAAGAAAGAATTTTGAATGATGATGCTAGTTTCAAGTCATGTTTGTTGGTATTTTCATTAGTTAGATGCTTCAGTTCTAGGTCTGTTATAGTGCTTTTCTAGGATGGAGATGGTTAAAATAGTGTATGAGATGAAGAAGAACATGGTATTGTCTCTAAATGAGGACCTTGTGAGATGAGATAGCAAGAAAATGGAGGTAAGGAAGATGTTTTTTAGTGTTATATCATCATTTTTACATTTTTAGGTGTTGTATATGGATTTCCCAAGGGGAGTACATTCAAGAATGCTTAGAAATTGCCCAAAAATCATATTTTTGTGAGAAATGAATAGAATGTGAGCTAGAATAAATACTTTGGTTTATGTTTCCAACCAAAATATGATCCTATGAAGCTGAGAAAGGTGAAGAAAATGCAGTTACAAGTATGATTTTTCATTAATGTAAAAAGGGGAGAAGTTCAAGAGGTTTTCCATCAATGAAAAGGGGGAGATTATTAGCATGTTGTGTTCTAGGTGTTTTCATTGATGTAAAATCTAATTAATGACAAAGTGGATGATGGAGTGGAGTCATAGGATGTTCATTAAGGTGATGAAATTGATATTCATGTATGTTCTTTGTTGCATGACTTGATTTAGTGAGAATGGCTTGTTTTGACAAACCCAATCAAGTGACCTAGCTAGCCTAGGTGATACTGCATAGTGGTTTGAGCTTCTTAGTTAATTTATAAGTATAGGTTGAAGAGTAAGCTTTAGGTGTTCATTTAGAAAAAATCTAGGTGTTAGGAGGTAAGAGGATGAGATGTAGAGCCAAGTGAGGTCATGGAAGAATGAAATTATTTCATACATGGTATTTCAGGTATTTTATGGTATTTTGAGAGTTTCTATGGTGAGTAATGAAATTGTTTCTATTGATATAACCTAGAAAGTGTAAACCCTAACGTCTAGCCATGTAAATGAGATGGTATATGAATATGGAGAGATATTTGATACATGTTGATGATTGTAAATTATGAAAAGAGGTGTCTTAGAGGTGTGATAAAAAATTTAAATCATTTTGAAGAGAATTTTGCAAGATAAGTTGGTTTTAGTAGAATAGGGTCCAAGAAAGGGTGTTTTCTAGCTCGAATTGCACCTTCTAATGCTCACCCTAAATTTTTGCTTTTCATGGGACATTGTGGATTTTAGATATGTTTCTAAATTTATTCTATAAGGTTTCAAAAAATAATGAGGTCATTTAATTTCCACATTTTTATAAACAAATGTTAAGAAGGTAAATTGTTTTTGTGTGTTCGAAACCCTAACTCAAAAGCAATAGGAGAGAAAATGATCCTAAGTGACAATAATTTATTTATAATTCATGTATGATGATTTTATGGTGTATAATACTACTCTATGTGTCTATAAAGGTATGGTAGAGCTTGTGGTGATTAGTGGACCCCGGTCAAATAGGTCGGAGTTTCTTAAGAAGTTCAATTTGGGACAAGGTTTTCCAAAGGAGTTGCAAAATAAATGATCATTATTTTTATCATGTGATTTTTTTATTGATGTTAAAGGTGATTTTATGTAATTTTTACTCAATTAAATTTCTAAATGTTCCTTATTTGTGAATACTATTAAAAGGGTAATTTTGGGGCAGTTTCAGGCAGCTTTTAAGAGATGAGCTTTGTTTAAGGCCTTCCAATTGAAGTTGGAAGGATTCATAATATGTTCTGTAAATTTAAATCAGATATATTTAAATTTTTATAAGTTTTATATCATGATGGTGAAATTTGATTGGTCATCTAGGTCAGTTTGTAAGAAAGAAGGTTTCTTGCTTTCGAGGACAAAACTAATTTTGCTAAAAGATAGAGTTCAATGGAGCATGAGATAATTGATTTGATTATTCCTACCATAAATAAATTAAATTAGGGTTATTTTTTTCTATTTAAGTAATTTATAGGTCTTGAAAGTGGCACCAAGGATGTAAACTACGAGTTTGCAAAACTAGTTTTTGGGCAACTTGTTTTGGTGAAGAGAAAAGTTGTTTTGGTTTGATAATGTGGATGTTTCATGAGTTATAACTTGAATATAAGTGATTTAATGGTTAATTTAATTCCATAAATTTTTCACATGCTATATGTTAGGTATTATTTTTTTTCTTGAGGCCTAAAGGTGAAGATAGGGTGCTAAAAGTAAGCTGTTTAAGAAGGATATGAGCCAATGGGCCCATTTAATGATTTATTTGATTGGTTAAAGTAAATTTGTTACCATTTATGGTTATTATATGTTATATTACTCATTTATGGTGAATTTGGTAGCTTTAATAAGCATGGTTTTGTGATTTGTGGTTTTAGCTCATCCTAGTGATGGGGTTTTGAGCATTTTTGTGCAAGTTGGATGGTTTTAGGCATGGCCGACCTATATGGGTCATATGTGAATTTTTTTATTATTAATTTGAGATGTTTTTAATTTTAATTGGTAAAAAAGGAGGTAAACTGACTTGGTTTGAATTTGAATCAAGATGAAGGTATAAGAGTGATGTTTTGGGTGTTATTTGGCACTAGTTGTGCATATGTGAAAAGTGTGACCTACGTAAGAGCGTTGTACAGTGTATGAAGGCTGATTTTAAAATATAAGAGAGTGCATGGTAGGTTTAATAATTCTTGGAAGAGTTTTTTTAATGTTTTAAAGCAAGGAGAAGTGAAGAAATTGAGAGATAGAGTGAGTTGGAGAAGCTAATGTTTGAGCAAGGGTTTGAAGGAGTTTGGAGCTGAATTTTGTGATCATAAATCAGCTAAGTTGTTGTAGAATATCATTAGTGGTCTCTTTATAAAAATATTGTGTGATGATTCATATTCATTTAAGTCTCTTGTTATGATTCATATCAACAATGGTCTAGGGTTTTGTGCTCCTTGTGGGGTTAGTGCCTCACTAAAGAAATCTCTTGTAATGTGTAATATTCACTTGAGTCTTTATTGTGTGTAATATCATCAAATTTTTCACAAATTTTTCTTCTCATTGATGGTTTCTAACTTATATATTGTGTTATGGTGTTTCTTATCTTGTTCATGGTTGATTGAATGCATGTTATGTGATGTTGTGCACACATTAATGGATGGTTAATTGATTAATGGTTTAAGTAAGTAATCTAAAATTGAAATTAAGTTTGTAAGGACTGATTCACCCCCTCTCTCATTCCATTCGATTCCAAACAATATAGGCTCACAAACCATATTTTTCATTGAGTTGTTCCATTACAATACTTGTTACGGATAGTCCTTAATCTTTTAAGTTCATTAATTCTCATGATTATTCCATTTAATTTCATAAGGTTAAGTGATTACTTTAGTTTTTTTACATTAGTTTCCTTATTGTTTTATGCTTCATCATTCTTCCTATTTGATCATCTTAATTAAATTAATATAATCATAAAAACTATATAACAAAATATGAATCATATTTATTTACACTCAATTGTATAAACAAAATATATTTACTACATATCCAACAAGATAAGTCATAAAAAGGACATCATAATTTGGTTTAAATAGATTAATCCTTCACTTTATTAATAATGATATAAAAAATCATTAAGAATAATACATTGGGCTAAAAAATTGATTGATAATTGTTGGATATGCTCCTAGGGCCATTACAAAAGATATGGCATGAAAGTTCATAGAGAAAAAAAAAACACCAACCAAGGGAAAGAGTCAAGAAGAGATTGACTCACAAAAATCCCATCACGAACAAAAAACCCATTTACAGATAGAACCAGATATAACAAAGGTTCTTTTGTTGGTGTCGAATCACAAGACTCAGGACTCTGCAACTCGATGGGCTGAGAATCTCAGTGCGATTGCACAACATGGAGCTTTTCCCAAGTGTGGGACCTTGCGAAATCGGAAAAGCTCTCCGGATGAAGGCCGGATCCTATTCCTCTGTTCAGATACACCAATAAAATGCGAGAGAGTCTACTAAAACCTAATCTAACTACCAAGGAGACAGGGGAGAGAAAAATGCATAAAAACAAACCTAAGCTAAGGAGGTGATGCACCGAGGAATGAAGAACATACGTTTTGCCAATTAAACACAGACCACAGAAATGCAATGCAAAATCATGCACAGATAAACATATTCACAGTGAAAGATCAGGAGGATGCAAAATGAAACACATAGAGGGTTGAGAAACATCCACATTCATGCATTTATTTGCTCTGAAGGTTGATACAATACACTGCAAAAAATGCCCAGAGGCAAAGGTGCATTACAGTTTCAGATGGGAGGTTTGAGCTCCACAACTCTACCTGCCAAAGAGAAGAAGGGAGGGGCCAAAACAAGAATGTCCAACCTTTAGAAAGAAGCCCCTCCTTACAATTTATAGGAAGAATGAGAGAGAGAAGAGAGAGAAATTCCAAATCTACCCCAACCACCTCAGGTTGTATTTAATTCATCTCATTATGGTGGTAGGTGAGGACCATATCAAACCCCAAAAGTGGTAAACTGTATTTTGCATTTTTAAGAACTTGTTCATCGTAGTTAGGTAGAGGACGCCGTAGGATTTCGAAAAGTCCAACCTTGTGTGAATCAGAGCTCCCAGTCAAAAGTTATGGCCATCTGAATATCTGGGTCAGGGTCTGCTTCCTGTCAGCGCTCAGAATGTTGCGCCTCCTGAAGGTGTGCCTTGGCGCATCCATATGCATGTTGACAATCCTTTTCATGCGCCAAAGGTGCAAATATGTTTGTGTCGACAACCCTTTTTGTGCGCCAAAGGCGCATTCATTTGCATGTCAACACTCTTTTCTGTGCGCCAAAGGCGCAAATATGTTTGTGTCGAAAACCCTTTTTGTGCACCAAAGGCGCATTCATTTGCATGTCAACACTCTTTTCTATGCACCAAAGGCACAAATATGTTTGTGTCGACACATGTTTACGTGCGCCACTTTACCTGCGCCAAGGGCGCAACTTTTTCCGTGTCAACATTCCTTTCTGTGCGCCAAGGGCGCGTCTATTTCTATGTTGACATCTTCTTCTGTGCGCCAAGGGCGCATTTACATTTGTGTCGACATCCTCTTATGTGCGCCAAGGCGCAACTTTTTCCCTGTTGACACTCATTGTTATGCGCCATTCTGTGCGCCTTGGTCATGTCAGGCATTTGAGCTTCTTTGATTTCTCCATTCTCCTGCTTGTCTATATCTACCCGTGGGGAAGATATATACAACGATTACATAGTTATAGAAAAATTGGTCAGCAAACAATGTGCAAAACTTATGCTTAGGCATAATTATTTCTAGTTCTCGAACTTGGACCTTCATTCTTTGATTTGCTTCTATATAGGAATTTCTTTGTCTTTAGAACTACTTAGAATCAATCTCATTCTCTTACCCATTTACATAACATCTTTACCCTATAAATTTTCAAGCCTTTTCCCATATATGATTAACTCTGCATTCATTCTCTTAACATTTTTTTATCAAATTACTATTCTCAGCCTTAATTTTTGCCACCATGACCTCTAAAGCTTCCATCTTGTGAGAGAAAAACTTAATAAGGCTATTCCCTTATAGAGAGATAGAAGAAGAACCCCAAAATAGAATTTGAAGGGTTATTTCCTCATCATAGTCCTTTTGAGCTTTGATCTTCATCATTAGAAGCTTCCCATAATCTACCAAAGAAATATGGTCTTCCCGGTCCTCCCCTAAATTCATACCTAGAAACACGGTAGTTGGAGCGGGGATCCCGATTTTACTAGTATCGAATAAGGCCCTGGTCGAGAGGAGCCACCATATTTTCTACTTGAAAGTAATGAATTGAATATTGTAAAGATATAAACAAAAAAAAGAAATGATAATCTTCCTATTATGATGGAAGTGATTAAGATGAGTAAAATGGTGGGTATGAAACTTCTTATACTTCCCATCTACAAGTAATATACTTCATGATATAGAAGCATATTTTGGGCAAACTACCAAGTAAATCTAGTCTTGCAATTCCATATTCCATGTAATGTATCTTCTCATTGACATTAAAAAAGGCATCAAGTTCCTCAACTCTCCTTGACCTATCCTTAAAGACCTTTACTCCAACAATCTCCATACTGTAAATTTTGCAATAAAGTCCTTAGTCATATGCATGCTAACTATCTTGGACCCCTAAAAGTTACTAATTACCTATGGCATGAAGCCTTGTGGCGTGCAAAGATAGGGGGCATGAAGGAAAGTACATGAAGTAGTCCTCGAAGATGTGTGAAGGGTTGCATCGGGAAGGATAGGGTTAGGACTTAGTTAGTTTTGGACAAACAGAAAAATGCGTGCATAGGGAGCGAAGAAAAAAGTGACCAGACATGAGATGTGGATAATCCATGGAGACTTGCGATCCAAGAAAAGGATATTCCAAGGATTCATTATGGTTATCATGAGAGGATAAGGAGGTTGAGGTTGTTAGGAATTAGCTAGCACATGCATGCTAAAGGAACTCGATTGAGGGAAACACATGACGACATCTAGCATATTTCTAAGTAGTGGTAGAATAATCATGAGGAGATTCCATTAGGCTTTCACAGGTGATGATGGATGGTTGGAAGAATATTCCTTCAATTGTTTGTTATAGGGTCATTTCTAAAAGAGAGGGTATGAATGGATGGATGAATGAAAAAAGAAGAAAGTATGGTGTAATGGATGTAATAGGGATATTTGTGATGTAAAGAAAGCTCGATAATATGAAAATTGTCATGGATGGAACTTCTTGATGTAATATTAGCTATTGTATTTAACTTATAAATATAATGAAGTAGTTCTATAACACTCTTGTAATGGATATTGATATGTTTTTCCCTTTATATTCATGTATGTGTTCTTGGTTTCCTCAATGTTATTTCATGGTTGATTCTACTTTCAGTTATTCATGTTAAATTTTTATTTGAGATACATCAACTAAGAGTAAAATCTCACATCTAAAATCCTATCAGACAATTGCATTTATTCTCTGGTTATCTTGCAAAGCATCATGTTGATAAAGAACAGTCTCACAAATCTCACATAAAGGAGGGAATTGGCACTGTGTGCTCTTCAAGTGATCTTCCAGCTAAGACTAGATGATATGTTAGTGCACTTGGGATTAGTTTTTGAAATAAGAAGTGATATAGAGACTACATTTTGGTTCTATTACAAGACCTCTTTTCGAACTGCATTCGAGAATAGTGCATGATGATAGATCCCTTAAACTTGGATAGTGTCAAATCATGGCTTAAAAGATGAGAGGATGATTTTGTTCATATATTTAGTACTTGAACCTGAGTTTGATGTATGTAAATGGGTAGAAGACCATCTGTATCATGAGTTGTATGAGACCTTCTTATGTTACTTCCTAGTGGAGTTGTATGAATGGTTTTCAACGATTGATGTATGTAAATTGGTTTCCTCAATGTTATTTCATGGTTGATTCTACTGATTCTACTTATTCACTTATTCATGTTAAATTTTTATTTGAGATACATCAACTAAGAGTAAAATCTCACATCTAAAATCCTGAGACAATTGCATTTATTCTCTAGTTATATCTTTAAAGATCATGTTGATAAAGAACAGTCTCACAAATCTCACATAAAGGAGGGAATTGGCACTGTGTGCTCTTCAAGTGATCTTCCGGCTAAGACTAGATGATATGTTAGTGCACTTGGGATTAGTTTTTGAAATAAGAAGTGATATAGAGACTACATTTTGGTTCTATTACAGGACCTCTTTTCGAATCTGCATTCGAGAATAGTGCATGATGATAGATCCCTTAAACTTGGATAGTGTCGAATCATGGCTTAAAAGATGAGAGGATGAGTTTGTTCATATATTTAGTACTGAACCGAGTTTGATGTATGTAAATGGGTAGAAGACCATCTCGTATCATGAGTTGTATGAGACCTTCTTATGTTACTTCCTAGTGGAGTTGTATGAATGGTTTTCAACATATGCATCTAGATCAATCTAGTACTATAGACCTTGTTTTTGGACCCAAGATGAGTATCGAGAGGTTGTAAGATGTTGATCTTACTTGGACACGTGTTTGTGATCATTGCTAGAGTAGAGTGTTGACCAGTTATACCATGGAATACATTATTTCTATGTATTCTTGTATGTAGATTACTGATTTTGAGTTCTTAAGGGAGCCAAGAGGATCATTCTTATGTGTTATCCCTTTTAGCTATAAATATCATGATCATAAAGCGAGTTCGAAGCATTTCCCATGTCCGGCTAAGATTCTTCCGAGCCTTTGGGCAAGGAAGCTAGAATGGGTAAAGATGGCGGACCTTGAAACCGAAAAGGAGAGGCAAGATAGATGACTCAAATATAATGAAGCTCATGAGAGGGAGTTATATAGATAACACAAAGTTCTTGGGCGATGGATTTAAGGAGGAAGAAGTTATGGGAAGGAATTGAGGTTCACGTAGAGGACATGGAGCTTAAACAATCTATGCTACCCCATCTTGGAAAGCACGAAGAGAGATCCTTTAAATTCTAATAAGATCTCATCACTTAGAGAAAGGAGAGCCATCAACATGCATCGAATCTGCCCGGTGACCAACCCTTGGCCCTTAGTTTTAAAAATCCATAAATAAGTATTGTTAACCCATTTGGTATTGGTGGGAAATTCTTTAGCAGCGAGGAGGTATAACTTTTCATTTGGCACATCTATGACTACACAATCATTTCCTGTGTTTGGAGGTATATTGTCTAGAATGAAATTTGGGAAAAGTAATGGTACACAAAGCTTGGGTATCATGTCCGGGATCAACATGGGACACACATCCAAAGATGTAGCAGTGTAATATCACATCGTTTGTTGGAATGTAGTTCGGTGCAAGGGTGGAGACACAAGGCGCAACCACTTCAAGACCTTTACCAGCTAAGAGAGGTGGATTTGGTGGAATAAACACTAGTGGACCTAGTAGACTTAGCTAATATGGAGGATCGGTGGATATGGAGGGACAGACATTGGTGGATCTAGTGGTAGAGGAAACACCAGAGGGAATCAAGGTTCTAGATCGGGGAGGGAATGGACCTCAACCACCTCAAAGCAAGTATTTTTGAAATGTCTTTGCATCTACCGGACTATAAAGGTGTTAAGGATACCACATAGCACATACGCAAATGTGAGATACCATGGCATGCAAAGGGGATCATTACCTCGAGAATGAAAGGAAAGTCAGTTTTCAACAATGTTACATGGAAGTGCACATAGTTTGGTAGGAAGTATGACCCCCACCAAATAGTAGTAAATTACACAACGTTGTGGAATGCCTTCTTAGCTGAATTTCATATCCCCGAGTTTGAATAGAAGATCATTTACACTTTGAAGGATATTTAAAAAGGTATGGCAAAGAGTGTGTGGGTATATGACATGTGTTTTAATAATATCTTATCAAAACTATCCTATGATATTCATACTTATCAGTATGCTCAATGGTTTATTGGAGGGTTGATAACACCTTTTATGAGAGTGCTTTCACACAAGACTTTCACAGACCCATGTGAGGCCTTGGAGGCTTACCCGCATTTGAGGTTATTGGAAGTGTGGATACAGGGGTTTACCCTTTTCTTGAATCTCGATTGTTGCAATGGTAAAGTAGTTGGAGAAGATATCTATGAACTCGGCGCATGAAAATCGCAGTGGCCTATGGTGCATGGATTTTGAGGTAGAGGAGCATATAAAGGATAGTTATCCTTGGAGATTGGTATGAGCCATGATAGTAGACTATGAGATTTACCATGGAGATCATGATGCAAGTAGGTTTCACCTCAGCACGTGATCCGTAAGAATGTATCTTACTATTGCAATATTTTCACCTCTACTACTCATGACACCAAGGATTGTATATTGATTGACCAGATATATGATGTCATTGATATTGGTGTGTGCTAGACCAGTATTGCAAAAAAATCCAAGGACGATGGTCATCACTATAAAGGGCGTACGAGATGGAGGGTGCATGGAAGAGGTTTCCGAGGAGGATTTCGAGGTCAAGGAAAGCACGAAGGAGGAAGAAGTGATTTCCTACATGGAACTTTCTACAACCTGTGGGTCTACAAAGCACTATAAGCGTGAATGTCTTGATCTATTGCAATGTTGTTAGTGTGGGAAGAAGCACAAGTATGAGGAATGCCCAGATATATTTAAACATATGAACCAGTAACAACAGAAGCATAAAGGCGTGTGAATCGTTAGCATGAATAAATCAAACTCATAATGGATGTCAAGGGTGGTGTGTGAGTCGAGAGATAGAACATGTTTTAGTGACCACGATAGCTGAGGCTTCATGCACCAAGGAGATACCAAAGAAAAATAATCTAGTTACTAGAGAAGAGGTGATGCACGGGAAGTATCTGGGACCTACTCATCAAAAATAGGTGTATCAAGAGACCATGGATGTAATTCAGAACCTACAAGGAGAGATCCAATGCCTAAAGGATAAATCATGGTAGTTAGAGTAGAGGAAGAGCACATAGGATCCATATAAGGATCTGGATGAGGTCGCGGAAGTATGCAAAATGATGAGGCGGGAGAATATCATTTCTTCACTAGGGGAATGGCTATAGGAAAAAGTACATCGTGTGTCAGACGATAGCATGAGTGACAGTTCCTTTACGCTAACCTTCCCCCTCACACCATTGATTATGATAAGAAGAATACCTTGAATGCAGTAGTTGATGGGTGGATTTTGAGCAACATTCGATAGACATGGGTGAAAAAGTTAATGTTCTCACTTTATACGCATGACATCAAATGGGAATACCCCCATTACATCAATCTTAAAATGTGTTGTATATGGCTAACAAAATAAAGGTGATGCCCATTGGTGTCTTGAAGGATGCTACTATCACTATCCAAGGGGAAAATTTCACTAGGGATTTTGAAGTCTCGGGGCTAGCCAAAGTTGAAAACTTTCCAAAGTGTTACTTAGGTGCCCTTAGTGTCATAAGAATAATGTTGGCCTACGGTTCAATAAGGGGTACATAAGATTTGAAAATAAGGAAGAACGGGTTATCATCCCCTTGACTAATGGAAATTCAGCACCCTATATTGAGCCCTTGGGGGAAGAAGTTCTTGATATGATCTATGTGCACTCTATCAGGGACCCGAAATGATTTACCCTACAAAAGGAGTTACTTAGTTTGAAGATGCTCAATCTATGAGTGATACCACTAGTGTAGCATGTGACAATTGGGCACATGGGACTTATGAGTTAATTGAGATGCAATTGAGAGGCTTCATTACAAGAGTGAAAAGGGAACACCCACTTAGGGACCTAAAAGGGGAGTAGTTACCAAGTGAAATTGGGGATGAAAACCCTGATGTTTTCATGCGAGCCATGGAATCCCAATGGAAATGTGAAATCGAATGAAGGAGCATGCTTTTCTACACTTTGCAGAGCATGCAACATGTTGGTTAATGGCACATCGGGATAATCTTCTAGGGTTGCACAAGGTGAGAATTACACTCTCTATTATATTTTTCAAGAGCAACGCGCCAACTAAAATTTTTGTCTACGATGGGAATGGATCCTCCTCAGATCATGTCTAGGAGTGCAATAGGATCTAGATGGAAGGCACAGAGGATTTAACTCCTTCCCTCTAGGTGCATAAGTTTTATTCCACACTACAAGGTTGTGCACATACATGGTATGTTCATTGAGTTACATCATTAGAAAAGGAACTAGCGAGAGGTAACAAATGACTTGATCCATGCGTTTGAATATAAAAGTGTTAATCCCTTGGTGAATGAGGTGTTACGGGTTGTTAAGTACCTAAGCGTGGGAGACATTTGTTATGGTAGAGGATAGAATACTAGAATTATTGGGTGAGCATGACTTAGAAGAGTAATCGATGAGGGAGAATAAAAAAGTATATAACTAGAGTGTGCTTGCATAGAGAAGGAGAAGTGAAAGATGGTCTGTGTGATAGATGGTGAAGAAGTGGATAAATTTTATGTTACCAACCATCTTTGTGGGTACATGTGAAGTAATGTGAGATAGTGATGATAAGCAAGTTCCTACCTACTATGAACCCCTCAAAACAAATAAGGTTAACATTGGCCCGAGGAAATGGAATCTCGGGAGGCTACTATTGGGTACTATTGGTCAGAAAAGGAGGTTTCAAAGATCATTGATCTATTGTGCAAGTTTCAAGATTTATTTCTGCACAGGTACCATGAGCTTAAGGGATTTCACCACTCTTTAGGAGAGATGTGGATCAAGCTAAAGGAAGGAGCATGACCGATTCGGAAGAGACCTTACCGAATGAATCCAAATTTGTGCATCCGGGTTAAGGAGGAGATAGAAAAGATGATCGCATCAGAATCATTGAAGCTATGGAGGAATCAGAATGGATAAGCCCCATGGTCATAAGCATTAAAAAGGATGGAAGGATAAGGATTTGTGTTGACTATAGGGACCTAAATGCGGTATGTGTAATTGATCCTTTCCCAACCCCTTTTACTTCGAGGAAATCCTGGAAGGAGTGGTTGGGCGCGAGATCTATTCCTTCATGGATGGCTTCTTAGGATATCATTAGGTTAGAATCGTAAGGGAGGACAAAGAAAAACAACTTTTTCCACTAAATGGGGAAGTTTTTCCTACACGGTCATGCCTTTCAGACTAAATAATGTGCTTGTTGTGTTTTCGCAAATAATGGTCCAACCATTTCAATATTTTATCCATAAGTTCCTTCAGGTCTACCTTAATGACTAGAAAGTGTATGGAATAGTGAAATACCATTGTGACAATTTTTGGTTAATTTTCAAGAGATGTTGGAAGTTGTGCAAATCCCTCAACATCAAGAAGTGTCTCTTCACTACTCCATTTGGAAGCTTGTTAATGGCATATCATATGTAAGGAAGGTTTTACGGTGGACCACTGCCAAAGTTTTCATTATTGTGGGATTGGGGGAGCCTACTGGCTAGAGCGCAAAGTGCACGTATTCCTTAGGCATATGGGGTATTATCATAAATTTATTAAGGGGTATACTAAGATCGCCGCTCTTTGGAGGAATTGTTGAAGCACGATGTGCATTCCATTTGGGAGAGGCACAACAAATGGTGCTCGATATATTGAAGAATGAGCTTATCAAGTTGCACCCATATTACACTTTCCTTCTTAGGATAATCCATTCCATGTACATTTCGATACTTTGGGGATGGTGATTGGGGCGATCTTAGAAAAACCTAGGGAAGGAATTGTTGACAACTCCTTGATTTTTTCTAGTAGAAAGTTAACACCATGTGCAGAGCGGTGTACTACTATTGAACACGAAGCACTATCAATGATCTACGCGTTACAAAAATTTAGGAAATATCTATCGGCAATACCCTTCATATTCTACACAGACCACATGACATTGAAGTACTTGGTGAACAAGCCCATTTTACAAGGGTGCATACGTCATTGACTCCTATTGTTTTAAGAGTTTGAGTTTGATTGTTTTGAAACTAGGAAAGAGTAACTCGAGTCCTAACCATTTATCAAGGATTGACTCAAGTGAGGACATACGAGAGAATTAAGGATACAATACCAGATGCAAAACCGATGCACAAAGCATTGAGGATACAATACCGGATGCAAAATTGTTTAGATTGCGGTGCACGCCCTCTAACTTGGAAGATATTTATGTGTTTCTCAAAATGGGTGTGACGCTAGAGGGAATGAAGACCTTAGAAAGGAAGCAGTTAGCCATATGTGTCACACCCTACATACTAATCAGTGGAGACTTATACAAGCTAGGCCACGATGAGGTTTTGTATCGGTGTGTGTTAGAACATGAGTGCATTGCAATCATGGAGGAAGCACATGGTGGGATTGCAAGAGGAAAATATGTAGGGAATGCCACTACGCTGAAAATTCTCTTGGTAGGGATTTGGTGGGAAATCATCTACCATGATTGTATTGATTTTTGTAAGTCCTGTGACCATTTCCAATGCCTTAGCAAACCAAAAATAAGGGATGAGATTCCATTGAGACCGATAACTAGCACAAAACCATTTTAGAAGTGGGCCATTGATTTTTTAGGACCAGTTTCACTTGCCATGTCAAGGAATTGTTCTCTCTATATCATCACTTGCACTGAATACTTAACAAGATGGCCAAAGGCGGTGCTACAAAAGATTACAAAACAACCATGGTGGCAAGGTTCCTGTGATAAAACATACTCAACGGGTATGGGTGCCCTTTAATCGACTAGTGACAAAGGCACACACTTTTTGAATAAGACAGTTAGGATTTTACTAGTAGGGTTCATGGTGGCCCATCATAAGACCACCCCGTATCACCCCCAAGCTAATGGAATTGCTAAGGAATTTAACAAGATATTGAGTCACACACTGACCAAAATTTTTGATGTGGGAAGATAAGATTGGGATGAAAAAGTATCAAAGATCTATGGGTGTATAGGACTATCTACAAGAGATTGAACAAGGACACACCATTCCAATTGGTGTTTGGCATGGAAGCTATTTTACTAATAGAATTTATGCTACCATCCATGTGTATTGCGTGCGTAAGAGGATTATCTAATGAGAAAGCACTACATGATCACATGGAGAAGTTAATGAAGTTGGACGAAAGGTGATCACTTGCTAGGTGGATTCTAGAAGACTGAAAATGCGTGAAAAAAGCATGGCATGATCGCCATATTAAAAACAAACAATTCAAGTTTGGGCAAATGGTCTTGCTTTATGACTCCAATTTTTGCACCATCTGGGAAGCCCCGAAAGTACATTGGTTAGGACAATATATCATCTCCTACATATTTGATTCGGGTGCATGCTAGTTACAAGCACTAGATAGTACAACATTACCATGTTACTTCAATGGAAGTAGGTTGAAGCCCTATTATAAATAAGGCTTCTATGTAATTGAAATAAGGCAATTTTTCCAATTAGTTTAGATTTGTGTCTTTGTGTTTGTTTCCTTTGTCGTCATTTTCAGATTTTTTTACGTATTGGTGCACCGGTAGCTAATTGCATTATAAGAGGTTCTATGCATAGGGGATCACACATACATTTTTGTGTGGGGTAAAGTAGCAGCTATATTGAACATGGAGGCCAAAATGTTGGGAAAAATTAGCATGAAGGTAGAAGAACGAGCGATGAGATGGGAAGGGTGCATGGATGGAAAAGGTGCGTAAACTTCATGCAGTTATGAAGGTGGGTTAAAAGAACATCAAGACCACAAGAAGGGAAATATTGTGTGGTATGACATGAGGTAGGAAACGTTATAGGGAACTAATTAGTAGACAACGTAGAGGCTATGTTATTCGGTGTGTAGATGTATGTAAAATAGGTCTGTGGTAGTCTAAGTGGTATTTGAGGGCCTAGAGGTTATAGGCTGCGAAGTGCGAGAGAAAGTCATGGAAGTTGCCTTAAGTAAAGAAAAGTGTTTTTTTTTAAAGTGACATTAAGACACGTGGTTGGAGGAACTCTAAGGAATCGATAAAGTATAAATAAGAGATAAGGATATTTATTTTGACTACCTTGCCTTAGATAATTTCTTTTATGCTCCTAAGCTCAAAGTGTGACGAGGGTTTTCACGGAAAGAGTGACGTAAAGTAATTTCATGAACAAGTGGACTTGTGTAAAGCTGTAGTAGAATCTGTGACATAACATAGAGGAAGAAGACAACATAGTGGAAAGAGGTTACGTGAGAGAGAAGTGGGGAAGTTTTTGATTTCAGATAGTCGAAAGAGAGGAACATAGCACCTAGGGCACAAATGAAAGGAAAGGAAGATGACACCAAATAAGGCACGCAAAAATAAACCAATGGTGGAAAAGGAGGATCCCGTGGAGATCTACTCAAAGATGTAGTACCCTCCTAGAGTTATCAAGGCTGAGAAGTGGAGCTCAAAGCTATACCAGTGAAAAATCAATGAGTACAACCATAGAACTACTAATAACGAAAAGATGATGCAGGTGGACCTTGTGGCAAACACTTTGATGGTAGATGAGCTTGGAAACCCTAAGGTTGATGACTTAGGGAAACAAGAGCTATAAAATACTGGGGTTTTGGGAGCTTCCCTTATTTTCCAAACCTACTCCACTCTTCAGGTGCTTAATGTCACAGTGCATGAATATTTCTTCTGCTTCATAGGAAGAAGAATGTGGATCACAGTCCATCTGATTTGAATGGTAACGAGCATGCAAAATCTTTGCAGAAGATATGGAACTTGATTTATATGTCACTTTGCCAAGATTGAGGAGGAAGGCCTAAATTTTTGTAGGATACCATCCCCACCAATAAGGTAGAGCATACACGGTTGGTTGTTAATACCATGACCCAAAAAGAGAAGATCAAAACAAAGCGCAAAAATCTAGATTTTAGAATTGGTGAGCTCGAGACTCCATCACTGAGTAGATGGATGCATTCGATGGTTTCTTCATAGAGTTAGGGGTGGCCATCAGTGCATTAGAGGGGAAGGTGGAGGAAATCATCTTGAACCAGGTGCCCAATGTCATAGGGGACACGCTAGGAAAGGCCTTATCATAATTAAAGGCCTGGGAGAAATTGAAGGATGAGATAAATGTGGAATTCCCGAGATTCTTCAATTGGTTGTATAAGCACCCCCATTCTTTAATTATTTTCTCAGATTCTTTCCTACCACTATTTTTATTCTTTGGAGTAACATCACTACCATAGTAGGTTTTAGTCAACAAGAATTTTGTTTGGTTAATGCAAAGGTTTTTGGGGTGGAAACTAGTTTAGTGTGGGGTGATGTTGGACCCTAAAATTTACTAAGTACCTAAGGCGTGAAGCCTTGTGGCACACAGAGATAAGGCATGAAGGCATATGAAGAAGTAGTCCTCAGAGAGGCACAAAGGGTCACATCGAGGAAGGATGGGGTTAGTACTTAGTGAGTTTTGGACAAATAGAAAAATATGCACATAGGGAGTGAATGGAAAAAAACTAGATACAGATGTGGATAAGCCATGGAGACTTGTAATCCAAGAAAATAATATTCTAGGGAATCATTATGGTTATCATGAGAGGATAAGGAGTCGAGGTTGTTAAGGATTAGCTAGAACATGCATGCTAAAGGAACTCGATTAAGGGAAATGCATGGCGACATCTGACAGATTCCTAAGTAGTGGTAGAACAATCATGAGGAGATTCTAGTAGGATTTCACAGGTGATGATGGACGGTTAGAAGAATATTCCTTCGACTACTTGTTATAGGGGTTGTTTCTAGAAGAGAGGGCATCGATGGATGGATGAATGAAAAATAAGAAAGTATGGTGTAATGGATGTAATAGGGAGCTCTGTGATGTAAAGAAAGCTATGCTACTATGAACATTGTCATGGATGGAACTTCTTGATGTAATCTTAGCTACTGTATTTGACTTATAAATATAATGAAGTAGTTCTGTAACACTCTTGTAATGGATCTTGATCTGTGTTTCCCCTTTATGTTCATGTGTGTGTTACTGGTTTCCTCAATGTTATTTCATGGTTGATTCTACTTTTAGTTGATCATGTTAAATCTATGTTTGGGATACATCAACTAGGAGTAAAATCTTACATCTAAAATCCTATGGATAATTGCATTTATTCTTTGGTTATACTACATCATCATGTTGATAAAGAACATTCTCATGAAGCTCACATAAAGGAGGGACTTGGCTCCTGCACACGCCTCGGGTGAGCTTCCAAGATAAGAATGGATGATATGTTGGTGCATTTGAGATTATTTTTAAATAGGAAGTGATATATAGACTAGAAACCCCTCAAACCATTACCATGCCATTGTCCCAGAATGAAAAAAATCATGTGAGAGTGCCAAATCATGCCCTTTCAACTTAACCAAAAAAGAGTAAGACCCCCTTTTCTAAATATTTCCCAGATTGTAGTATCTCTCTCGCAAGCCAACACGGGAGGGAGGCTCTACTCTAACCCTATCACCTCCCATAATCAACCAATGAAATTTAACCTACAAGCTGCACAACATTGTAATATGAAATTCTAAAATTAAGTACCATGTTTTAACACAAGAATACAATAACTTCCCACAGGCTAGAATGATTGAAGAAAAATGTAAAATCTCTGCCACACATACCAAATCATAATTATCTTTCAGCATTTATTATATTTAGTGTGTCAGTTAGTAGGGTAGCCTCATATCTCCATAATAAATTTGTATGTGCTCTGACCCCAAGGTTGGCGAGCCTATCCACACTTTGATTGGCTTCCTGAAACACATGATTAATTCTTGAGATTTCAAACTTAGGGAGAATCTTAATAATTTCCTCCATAATATTTTTTAGGAATTACTTTAGTGTTGACATTAATATACGGGTGAATATAACGTATATGATATATCTTGAGAATATTGTTTGATATATTGTTGATTTGTTTAACAACTCGTATAAGAAAGAAGTAAGTAATTTTGAGAGGTTCCTTAATAATAAGATATCTTCTCCTATATATGTGTAATTATGTCTAGTAATAATGAATAAAAAAGAAGAATGATTGTTGTTTAAACTCGTAAAAATATGATTGGTTCTTTTTATATGGTATCATAGCATGTTAGATCATATGTGTGAAGGAAAATTAAATAGAAAGAAGGGGATTTGCCTACTTATATTCTTGCCCCTAGTAATGAGAGAATAAATTTGTGTAGAAATGTTTTAGTGTAGATTTGCAACATATTAGAATATGCATCATATTGGTTTTGGTCTACATCATCAAAGTATTGCATGGAAGTATTGATTTATTTACAAGGCATTTGTTTCGTCCCTACCTTGGTATACTAAAATGACTATTTATTTATATATTTGTGTTCTCTTTATTTAATTACACACCCACAAATTTTGGGAAGCAAAAATCAAATTCAAAAGATATCATCTGGTGCGTGAAGGCTTATTCATGTCTCAACTTTGATGTCTTTACTGCAGAGCTATGTGCATGTTTCATCAAATGACTACATAGTCACCTTTAATCATCCCAGGTCCACTTATCTCACTTTTGTGCCACGGGGTTGAGTAAAAAAATTAGTGAGCACTGACCAACTATAAAAGGTATGTTTATAATCACCATTCAAAAAGCACCAAATTATTTTGGCCTTGGGTTGAGCTCGATCTTGAAACTTCTACCTCACATTTTGTTTAATTTCTTTCGTTTTGAATTGACAAATTGTTTTGTATAGTTTTGAATTGTCTTATGGTTGACCCAGTGTACCTTCCATTCACAAGCATCTTCATCGATCGTGTTGGGATACTTAATTACTCTAACCTATATACCTTTGGGTGTATTTTCCAAGAATGTCTGAATGATTCAATTGTGGGATTTGATGATATCGGCCTTATGTGTGTATGATATGGTCACTTCATCTACCTTGGCTTCACTTCTAGCATATCAGATGATCTCACGTCAAACTCAACACCTTATTTTTGGTGATCAACTTGAAAATATCAATGTTATAAAGAGAGAAGATCTATATGCTAGGTGTGATATAGTATTTTATATGTTTCTTTTATTTCAAGTTAAAATAGGTGTCATTATTTTTAGTTTCCTAAGTATGTTTTGATATTTAGTCACTTGGCACGTGTTAGTAAAAATTTTAGGCATAATTCCTTAAATAAGTGACTATTTGTCATGTGTCTCTCTATTTGATATATAATATCTCATCTATGTTTTAGTTGAGTTTAATTTTTATGTCAATATTAATAGGTTGTATTGTATTGTCAAGTTAGTCAAATAGGTGATTTTAGGATATTTATTTATTGTCTAGCTAAAGTTGTCTAGTTAAATTTGTAAAAAAAAATTAAAAATTGTTTTATGGATGCATTTTCGGTGCTACCCGACATCTAAAGAAAATGATTTCACATTATTGGGGGAATAATAAAAAACATGGAAATTGTTGAGCTTCGTATCTTAATCTGGCTGATTTAGTAGCACATGCATTGGATGATGGAGGCAATGGAGCAAGAGGAAAATCAACATCCTCAAGTTCGTCACTACCTCGAGATGCTTCTACAAAATGCTTTAGTGACACCTTTTATTGTGTGATTAATAACATATGATCATCCATGTTATTTTTGTAGTATAGTGTTTATGTCTTCCCTATGATAATGATAATGTGGATATTTATACAATTGGTACTATTACAGGAAGTGTTCTTGATCAGATTCACTTGATGGTTGATGTGAATTGGTTAATGGGTCCCAATTCATGTATTCACCTGGATAGGTTGATGGGATCCTATCTGTGGATGATGTAGTTCTCACATTCGGTGTTGGGGATCGATACCATGTGCAATTTATGGAGCAAAGACATCTTTGCTTGGTTGAAGATAGTGTTTTCCCCAATGTTCACACTAAGGGGGGAATGTTAAGAATTACTTTAGTGCTGACATTAACGGGTGATTATAACATTTATGATATATCTTGGGAATATTTTTGATATGTTTTTTATTTGGTTAACAACTCGTATAAGACATGAAAAAGTAGTTTTGAGAGGTTCCTTAATAATAGGATATCTTCTCCTATATATATGTAACTATGTCCTATAATAATGAATTAAAAATAAGAATGATTTTTGTGTTAACTCTGTAAAAATCTGAGTGGCACTCTTCATATTTTAAATATTAATATTGACCTTTAATTCCCTCTTCATGTCTTGAACTATGTAAAGTGAATCACCCTTTATTTGAATTTTATTTAAATAAAAGGATTTAGCCAACATTAAACCCCTTAGAATAGAGTAGGTTTCTTCATGATTATTGGTTTTGTAATGCAAAGGTACAACATAGGCAGTAATTAGATATCTCCATATGTCTCTAATAATCCCTCCCACCCTAGTAGGTCTAGGGTTCCCTTTCAAATCTCTGTCAAAATTTAATTTATCCCAACTATCGGGAGGATTTTCCCAATTGATTTTGATGAATATCAACCTTTCTAATATTTTGAGTCTTTATATTTTGGAGTAAGCCAATAGAATAAATAATATGTTTCTCATGAGAAGTAACCTCCTTGGTTTCTTTAAATTTTTCTATTGATAGAGATATTCCCTTAACATTGGGCTAAATTCCCTTAGCAATATGAGATGAAATTTCAATCACGTTTAACTAATTATTACAATAATCCGGTTTGGATTTATAAAAAAATCATATTGCCCAAATGATTCTCACAATTCAAATATTTACTTTAATAGTGTCATCCTTTATTACAAACTATAGGAGAGATAAAATATATGTGTGTGTGCGGGTCAATTAAAATAACTAGTATGAGTTCACAAACTCAAATTCCTTGTTGTAATCAAAATTAAATAATAGAATAAGTTAAGGTTAACTTGATTCATAACCTATATGATATAATTATAAACTTCCTAGTTTATAATAAGATATCTATCTCATACAAATATGCAATGACACTTCATATTGTATTAGTATGTTTGCAAACACTACATGAATTCAGCTTGATCACTTAACTTTTAATTTTTGAAGTGTCATAATATCACTGTTATTTAATACAATAGTCAAAGATAAGATTCCAAGTTTACATCATTCAATTCCTTTTTATATTTTATTTTCCAAAATTTTATTTTCCATAAAATAATACTAATAGCAATATGGAGATAACCTTTCAGTCATATATAAATTTCATGCTTAAGAAAAATATCATTAAAACAAACTCAAACAACAATGTTCATAAGAGAACCACAACTCCATCTCACCACTTAGTTCCTTAATCATAAAAACTAAATTATATCAAGTATCAAGAAGGTGTGAACATATTACTAATGATTGAGTTGCCTCTAAACCATTACCAATTTAATATATTCCCATTTGAATTAAAACCAAAATGGAGCAATTATCATTATTATAAAATGAATTAAACTAGTGAGTAACCTTTCAAATTCTCACTCAATATTTAAAATACCACAATATATAAAGGGGAGAAATTATCAACATTGTTTTTATAAAAAACCATACCATTCCCCATACTTACCTAGTTTTGAATCGAAAACAATCATGATCAAGACAGTTCAAATAGTTGTGTTCATAAAGAGCTAAAATCAATGCTAACAGTCAAGTTCCTTGTTAATCTAAATCTTACTAAGCAACAAATTTCATGAGTTGTAGTCACTTATTAACCCTTCCGGATATTCAAATAACCAAAATGTATCAAGTACCTAATGAATAACTAGACCAACATGTATTCATTGTTGAAACACAACCACTAAGAGGAGGGTTGAATTAATGGGCATTAAAACATTTAATCATTTCAACTTTATCCATTCATAAACTTAGCCATTAACCATAAATTATAAATTAAAAACCATAGAAAAACATGAGTTAATGATAACATATCAACATATGGAAACAAGATATAAGTGGGAAACCCTCAACAAGAAGACAACCCACTTAATCAAAACTTTATTATGTCCATATTTTACATTTAGTTGAGCACTAACTCAACAAGGAGCACCAACCCCATAGGTTACTCAACACTAACCAAATTCATCGATATGTTTTTCATATCTGGAATGCTTCTCAACAATAGATGATGACTCAATGAGCCTTACTTCTCCTTCTATCTTACTCAAAATTACTCTTTATCCCTCATTTCTAGCATGCTTCATCTTCAAAATGATTTGAACATATGACCTAGCTTTCCCATTCTGATATATTTAAAAACCACATCACATTATCATTTCAATCTCATCATGGTCACAAATACCTTCTTCTCTTCCTTCAAACACCCCTCTTGCTCACATTTTTCATCCACTCTCACACTAACTCAAATGAGATTTTCTAATTTTTTATACCCATCTTATGAACTTAAAACATGTATTTCATGCATCATGGATTAAAATACATAATATCATCATAAAAATAACACACATAAGACCATAAAGGTTGTCAACATCATCTAGAACCATATAGACCTCTATTAGGACTCAAGAAGCCCTAAAGCACTCTAATAAACCACCCACCAAAAATGAAAGCTCTCAAAAAAAAAAGACCATCAACAAAATCATACACCACTTATACATGTTTTATAAGCCTTAAAATATCTCCAAAAAGCTAGAACAACTCAGAAACATCATCTCACACCTTGAAGTACTCAAGAACAAACACAAACAAGCTGCCCAAAACTAGTCTTCAAAGATCAAGCCATAACTTCATCAAATATCATCAAACATGCAAGTGTGATATACCAATGGAAATATCATGACCTTAGGGTAATTAGAAAACTCAACTAGTGTCATAAACCATGCTATAACACCCCTAAACACCTCTCTGCAACAAGACCACCTCAAACAAAACAAAATTTCTTCAAAACCAGTCATGCAAAAATGGATTCAACAAACCTCCTAAGGGGACAAGAATGATCTGAAATTATCATGGACATGTAGAAAAACTAACATAATTTTTAAAAGATAAATTATTCAATAGGTTCAATGGACAACTTAAGCACAAACTTAACTTCTTCATAAATTTTATATTTTGATTGGGGCCTGTACGTACCCAAAATTGTAAGGTATCTGATCTTCTAGGAACAACGTAACAAGTGCCCCAATGATGATACAGGTCTCCTCGCAAGGTGCTCGGAATCGGTTAAGATCTCCAAGTGTGCGTTAACATCCCGCATGCCCTGCTTAGCCCCGTGTGCTTTTTTTTCCATTTCCCCCTCTTTTCTTGGCCTTTTGCTCTTCGGATGGAAACCGCCACCTCGCCGGTGGCGGTCTCCATGACGCCCGCCTGACGAGCAGGCGGCGATCCTGTAACCACCACCCTAATCGAGCGGCGGTCCTTTACGCATTTTCCAGAAAGTTTTTTTAACGTGACTCACATAAAAATCAATGATTCACCATCTTTTTTTACCAACTTGGGCTTGCATTTATGTTTTTGGTCCCCTGGAATAGTGTTTGGCCATTGTTTATAGTTTTAGAGTTCAGTTTGGTTTTGATCTTTGGGTGAATGAAAAGCTATAAATAAATGGTTTATGCACAAACAAATGGTCTGCCCCTCATTCACTTCTCATACTCTCATTTTCAATAGTTCAGTCTATTATTTTGCTTAGAAGCCATAGTTTCAATTCTTTGCATGCTTAGTTAGCATTGTTCAGCTGTTGGTAAGCCACATATCCATCTTATGTAGGCAGTGTTGTTATTTCACCCAATCCATTGGAGTAGAATAGCTTAGGAAGCCATTAAAGTTGCAGGTTTTGCTCCTCAAAACAGGATAGTTTCATGTTCTGGACGCTTTATGTTGCATGACTCGCAATAAATCCCGCTAGGAATTGCATAAGCCAAGCTCTGTACTCTTGTGCTATCCCTCTCCTACTCACGTTATATTCAGTCTGTATTCTGAGCTACCTTTGTCCCAATATCTACTTTTGTTTATGCTATCATTACATGCTTTTCAGGATTCACGTGAACACGAAGGAACGAGGAGATCACACTGAGGGGACAAGATCACACACACCATTGGATTCGCCACTGTTCTGTAGAATCCAGGTTCTAGCTTTCAAAGTTCTAAAGTTAGAAATATATCAAATAGAGTAGATAATCACTTCTTTTTTGTTAAGTTTACTTTTGATATTGCCGGGGAAGTGTGGGGATTGATAGTTTCGAGAAACTATGATTCATTCCTCACTACGAGGTAGGATCGAGAGTCTGGCAAATAGATTAGGCAAGTTATTTCATTATTTAGAATAGATCTACAAATTGCACAGACAAATAACTACACTCGGTTATTTTGTTTGTTTTAAGTTTTATCTTAGTTGTCAATTCTAGATATTTTAAATAGCTGCTTTCTTAAATTCTTAAGGTTTCTCAGAAAATACAAAAATAGAAGTTATATATGTTCTAGATTTATTCCACGTAGTTAAAATTTTCTTTGTTGTAGTTAGATTTACATTATTGTTTTGTATGACAATCACGGGACCTAGGGAGCCTAGGGAATACGTATTTGAGCCAATTGTGCCTCAACCCAATCTCGTCACGGCAATAGTTGACATAGACCAGAACCTTAGAATACAAATCTTCCAAACAACAACAAATTTACGACAGATCAACTCTCAGTTGAGGGGATTAAATATAGAAGACGACCAAGCACACACGTTTTGGTCAAATCAACCGAACTACAAATTACCCTAGGCAAACATTCACATGACTGTAGAAGGGTTCGAAAGAGAACAAACCTTTGGTTGTGATCCTTTGGTCCCATAACCAGATGCAGGAGACACTCTTCTAGATATAGATACCAGCCTAAGAATCTAGGTTGCAAGAACACTGTGAGGTACTCTAAGAAGATCGTGTAGTTATTGATCCTAAATATAGAAGCTGAGAAAGCATATGATTATTGGATACTAGGGATTAGGACTTGATTTCATACATGACCATAGCAGGACCACAACAACTAAGAGTCTACGGTTGTGATCCACAAATCCTGTAACCTAACGAATCCATAAGTCAATCAGACATAGACACTAGCCTACGCACATTAGTATTCAGATCTACCACCCACCATCGTCGAATAGTTATCCTTACTAGATATAGCTGCTAATAAAGCTAGAGAATTTTGGACTAGGCCAAAGAATCATCCGTAGAGTCGATTGTATTCATTACCCACCATATGACCTTATCTAGAGACATACACGAAACTATCCCAGGTCATTTTCCACGTATTCCACAACCCATAGATTGAATCATGCCAGAGCTCAATATTGATTGGAGCCTTCGAGCAGTCATCCTTACCGATCGATCTATCACACCAGTTTAGGTTAGAAGGGCCTTCTTTGCCTTAGATTCGCAAATTCCACTAGTGCGTATTGAAGACATTAGATTGCCTAACTAGTTTTTCTGCATCCCACGCATATTCCATCCCCACCGGCTGTCTCGGCACGACCTCGGGAGGTTGGGTACGTGGAAGAGTTACCTGTAGATTCCCATGCTCGCTTGTCACTTTTCCGGCGTACAAAATTGGTGAACCCGACGTGAAACAAACAAAATTAGTGAAGCTGACGTAAACTTCCTACTTTCTAATTTGGAGTCATAGTATCACGTGTTCTTCCAAGTTTAGTATACTTTTCATCTTCTCCACCTCATTGGCTTTCACCTTCGCTCCTTCCCATTATTCTGCGGGTATTCATATACCCCCCGAATATGTCGGGATTCGATGCATATGGCAGACCCCTCTTGGGTCTTGAGGCATACTACGCCCAACAAAATAGGCAATCATCACCCTCACTCTCGGTATGGGGTGACAACTACTCAACTAATCAGTTGTCAACACAAACTCCAAAAATCAGATATAATTCATCTTTTCAAACTGAGGAGTTAGATCAACCCCCTCAAAAACAACAAACAGAGCCTTCAGGCTCGAATAATATGACATTTACCGGAGAATCTGGTTCATCTCCTCAGATGCTACTTAGACCACAAATTAGTAGACAATCAGACCCATACCTGGTCTTAGATGATGAACAGTCAATACGTTATCCTAGGAGTGAACAACGCTCTCGGGGTATGTACCCACCTGTCGGAGGTTTACAAACACAACCCGAGGTCTCTTTTCAAGAAAATACCTCTATACCATTGCATATAGGAAATACTCTCGGAGAAACTTGGCAAGATAACAATCAGTTCATAGCAGGATATCACATGCCTGTACAACACCAGGGTATACAACAAATACCGCTAAGGCAAAGCACCGTGACTTCACCAAATGAAGTCATTTCAACGTTAGTAGAAAAAGTGAGAGGGTTAGAACTTGCCCAAGCAAGTCAAAATTCGCAATTCATGCAAGCAGGAAGTTCCAATCCTCCACACCATCCTAGCCAAGTAGACCTCCTCACAGGAATAGGCACATTAGGCATGCCTCCTCAATATTCACAACAAGCACCACCTAGGCCCATCATCTCTAACACCGTTCCTCCCGGTCTAATACAAAACAATCCATTCCTGGACAATACCCCGTCATACTTAAACATGTACTCCAAATCACAACAAGGAGATATGTTCTCCTCTCCTGGCATGCTTTCTCAAACACAAGTGTTTCCTTATGCCCCTACCAATGCATACACTGCACCATATCAACAACCCATCCCACCACCACTCCCTCAACAAGCACCATCAATGGTCGAAACCTATGCGATAGGGACTTATTCAGAATATTTGAAAGAGCCCTTAGACTTCACCATACGAAGCATCATGCTTCCAAGACCTCTTCCTGATTTACCCAAGTACAAAGGTGAGGGAGATCCAAATGCACATATCAAGGCTTACGCCACAGCCATACGAGAGCTACTCCCTTGGGATGGGGTTGTTGCTAAAATATTCCCCAAAACTTTAGAAGGCATCGCTCTTGATTGGTATTATAGAATACCTGAGGCTTCCATCCATTCATTTAAACAACTCGTATCAGAGTTCATTAAGGCATTTGACATGAACAAACTGTTAAGAACAGGAATCAGGGAATTCTTGCACATTAAACAAGAACACAATGAATCTGTCACCCATTTCATCCAGAGGTGGCGTACAGTTCTTTATTCTTCAGCAAGTGCTCCAAATATGGATCAGATGGAACTATGCAATTTATTCCTTCATTCTCTCAGCAGAGAGGTGAAGGAAGAAGTCCAGAAGTTCCCACTAAGAACTTATGATGAAGTACTTGAGAGCGCTCTTCGAATAGATCAAGCAGCAATTGATAGTGGTCGTAAGACTTATGGAACAAACGGGAGGTTAATCACCTCCAGCCAGAACACTACAACTTATCCTACTACCACGAATGTCAATCAAGGACCTAAAATCCTTAACAAAAATCATGGGGTGACAACAGATGGAGTAACTGATCAGCCTAAAAAGGTAAATACTGTGAATACTTCATTACCAATGAACAATCAACGAAACAATAACTTTACCCCCACAATCAATACAGTGGATTTTAATCATCCTCAACAACAACAACAATGGCGAAATCCCACACAGGGTCTAAGCCAAAACTCATTTGGTTATCAAAACCAAAATCAAAGCCAGAAACAACAAATGCAAAACTTTAATCCTAATAGGCAACGGTTTGATCAGAGTTTTAGGCCACAATATACACCAAACCAACAAACCAGGAATTACAATCCCAATTCATATTGTGGTTTCCACAAAATTTGAGGTCATGATACTAGAACGTGCCGTGACTACAATAAATTCATGCAACGTTTGCCAGAAGAACAAAGACAGTTCTTCACAGATTTGTTTTTGGCAGATCCGTGTCACCACCACCAAGCACGCTCGCAGGGGCAGTTTCCCCTCAGAATGCTCCCCTCAAGATCTTTAATGATCCACTCCCAAATCATGATAATAATAGGCTAAATCTAAATGGGACAAACAAAAGCGTAATGATGGGAAACAATGATCATGAAGCCTCGACTTCACTAAGTCCATCAGTTGCGCCACAATTAGGAAATCAGCCGAGACCCAAGATAGTCAGTTTAGTAGAACTAGATCGTTGAACTACCTATCGAAGCTATAACAAGAACACGAGAATATTTATCTCAACCAAGCCCAAGTCACCTGTCAGAAACAAATAAGATTCAACAAATAGTAGAAAAACCCGTGGGTGCCTATGATTTAATTAACGACCTAACAAAAACCTTCTCGCACATTTCATTTTTGGACTTACTGAAGAATTCTCCTGCCCACAGAGCTGCTCTTCTAGAGGCATTAGGTTTAGGTCATCTAATTAATATCACTCCGCCTCCTGAAACACAAGTGAACCACGTAGATTTTGATATCCATCCTCCGGGGCAGCTGGATAAGGATGTCGAATTCATATTCGAAATAAGTAAAATGCCTACAGATGCTGAGATTGCATGCCGAGGTGATCCAGCCTTACACTTACAAGTATGGGTTTATAATAACTACGTAAAACGAGCAATGGTTGACGATGGGGCCACAGTTAACATAGTCCCCTTCTCTTTCCTTCAAAAATTAGGATATGGGGAAACAAACTGTTCCACCACTCGAAATACATTGAGAGGCTATGATAGCCTTAAAGCCACTTCGATTGGAACTATAATACTACCGGTCACCTTAGGACCCAAAACAATCCTAATGAGTTTTATATTATAGATTGGGAAACTAATTATAATATGATCCTCGGCCGACCATGGATACACCATATGAAGGCAATCCCTTCTACGTTATTCCAAGAAGTAAGATTCTTGCATCTAGGAAAGGTGTTTGTAGCCAAAGGCGATCCAAAGCCATTCGATATACACCTAGCTGACTTAAAGAAAAGACCAAGCGTGCACTCGGAATTTGAACTTCCAACAAACCAACTTAATAAACCCACTGATGCAAAACCAGAGGAGAAGTTGGTACCTACAACGGATCTTGAGACTATGAATCTAGTCAAGACAATCCCAGCCTTAAAAGATGAAGCTAACATTGTAGAAACGGTATCATTAGGAACTACTGCAAAAATTGTTGAATTACTAGAACAGGATCTACCAATGTTCCTACCATTTGATTCTGTAGGCATGGGATATTCCCTAGGTGTTGGTTCTCTTCCAGCAGAGGATCTCTGTATGGTGGAAGTAGAATGCACAAATACAACAAATATCCCAGCGTCCATATTCCCAGCTAAATATTGGACTCTCCATTTTGATGGAGCTAAATGCCATTATGGAGCGGGGGCTGGTGTAATCTTTACTTCCCCTGAAGGAAAGGTCCTACCATTCGCCTTCAAACTCAATTTCGAATGTACAAACAACGGCGCTGAATACGAAGCCCTCCTCCTTGGCCTCATTTTAGCCAAGAGGATCGAGTATTAATAACATCAGAGTATTAGGAGACTCACAATTGGTAGCAAACCAAGTCTTTGAGATATATGAAACCAAAGATGAGCATTTACTGACTTTACAAAAAGTTGTATTAGATTTAAGCAAGGAATTTGACTTCATATCAATTGAAGCAATCCGCGAGAAGAAAATCTTCTCGCTGATTCAATATAGCAACTTCGCATCACGTTTTACTCCAAGCAATAAGTTAGAGGATACCCATTTCATAGTATCCTTCGTGATGAACCATTGATAAAGACAACAAAAATTCTCTTTTAAACAAAAATGAATCTACTATCCTAGACCATGTTGATAGTGATATGGCCACTTTGGATCACTTAAACACCTATGCGGCACTACATCTCTCCTATCATATGATAGATTTTCCTTAATCCCACATTCATCTTCTTACTTGAAATCCCATAATGGAACCTAGCATATACATGGTAGAAAGTGGAGACGATTTGGATTTACCCCGGCCACCGCCGAGTTTGAAGAGGGTAACGCCTCTTTAATCGAAGAAACAATTGATGTTAACATCAAAACAGAGGATGAACCAAAAATCTTAAAATTAGGATCCTCGTTAACCCCGGAAGAAGTAGAAATACACACTCAGATCCTCAAAGAACATCAGAAAGCTTTTGCATTTAATTATAAGGAAATGACAGGCGTTGCACCACACATTGCGGTACATAACCTCGTCACTAAATCAGATGCAAAACCGATTAAACAAAAATCAAGACCCATGAAGCCTAAGGTGGCTCTCATGGTGAAAGAGGAAATAATAAAACTCCTACAAGTAGGATTCATCAAACCAGTCGATTACTCTCAATGGGTATCTAATATCGTTCCCGTTCTCAAAAAGAATGGGAAGATACGCATCTGCATAGATTTCCGAGACATTAACAAAGCATGTCCTAAGGACGACTTCCCATTACCATCCATAGATGTCATTGTTGATGCAACAGCTGGGTTTGAACTTTTGTCTCTCATGGATGGATTCTCAGGATATAATCAAATTAAAATATCTGAGCAAGATCAAGCTAAAACCACGTTTATAACTCCTTGGGGAACCTATTGTTATCGTTGTTATGCCATTTGGCCTCAAGAACGCTGGTGCTACGTACCAGCGAGCTATGACATATATATTCCATGATTTAATTCATAAAATCATGGAATCCTACGTAGATGACTTGTTGGCTAAGGCCAAGAAGCGTTGTGACCATCCAGAAGTACTCCGCGTCATTCTTTCACGCCTAATAGAATACGGAGTCATGCTAAATCTAGAGAAATGTGTCTTTGGTGTAACAGGAGGAAAGCTCCTAGGTTACATCATATCGTCACGAGGGATAGATGTTGATCCAACCAAAATTCGGGCTGTCCTCGAAATGGTCCCACCTTCGAATGAATCTGGAATCAGGTCATTTCTCGGAAAACTGGGTGCAATCCGAAGATTCATCCCAGACTTAAGCTTTGCCATTCATCCAATCAACAATTTACTCAAGAAGGATTATAGCATTGATTGGACCGAAGACTGCAATGAAGCCTTTGATGCAGTTAAGCGTTTCTTGTTATCACCACCTACGCTAATGCCACCCAAGCTAGACCGCCGTTAATTTTGTATTCACGAGCTACCGATGTCTCGCTGGCCTGTATGTTGGCCCAAGAAGACAATGACAAAAAGGAACATGTGATTTATTTCATTAGTCAAACATTACTTGACTATGAAACACGTTATACACAGGTAGAACGAGAATGCCTTGCCATAGTCTTTGCTACTAAATGCTTAAGACACTATATGTTGAATCAAGAAATGAGGGTCATGGTAAAAATGGACCATTTACGAACTTTCCTCACACAAGGATCCTTGTCTAAAAAGGCTGGACGTTTTATAACCTTAATGGGGGAATTTGAATTAACATTTGTAAATCAGAAGTCGGTTAAAGGACAAATCATCGCAGATTGGTTAGCTGATAACCCATTAGATGGAGGTGATTTAGTAGATTTAGATTTTCCAGATGAGTGCGTATACTACATCGAAACCCGACCCTCTATCTCTGAGTGTCCCTGGTACACTGATATCATTAATTATATCATGGACCATACATATCCAGAAGGAGCTACACCACAACAAAGAAGGCGGTTACGTATTATTGTAGCTAAATACGTCATCATAGAGCAAGTACTCTACCGAAAAGCATTCGATGGAATGCTCCTGAGATGTGCCGACACAGAAGAATCCAAGAAGATTCTCCACGAATCTCACAGTGGAATGTGTGGAGGCCACTTCGGTGGCCATGCCACCGCTCACAAAATACATCGAATGGGCTATTTTTGGCCCACTCTAGAACATGACGCAATAGAGTTTGTACGTAGGTGTCATAAGTGCCAAGAATTCTCCCATGAGATCCACATGCCGGCACAAGCTCTGCAACCAATCGCTACTCCATGGCCCTTTTCTACATGGGGCCTAGACTTAATAGGGAAATTCTCTCCCTCATCCACAGACGGCCATAATTTTATAATCATGGCTACTGAATATTTCACCAAGTGGGTAGAGGCTATGCCTCTTACTACTGTACCTGGTTCTGTAATCGCCAAGTTCATTTTAAACCAAATCATTTACGAGATACGGTATCCAACTAGAAAGCGTAGATGAAACTAGGTTAGATGCTTTGAATAGTGGCATAGAGCCTATACTCGACCAGATGTGCCGGCGGTAAAGACAACAAGAAGGTCTATGAACGCAACATATATGAAGGTGATCTAGTTCTAAGGCTAGATAATAGATCGACAAGAAGACTCGGCGAAGGAAGGAAGTTCCGGCCTAAATGGTTAGGCCCATACCGAGTCATGAAGGACTATGGAAATGGTGCATACCTCCTATGTATGCTAGAAGGTGAGGAATTTGGTGAAACAATCAATTCCCTACACCTCAAGCATTTCTACGTGTAAGCAGCTAGCGCTACTTATATATATTTACATTGCATCTACATATAGATTAAGATCATTTTGTTCACTTGTTTCTCACATAAATGGTGATCAAGGAATCTATTCTCAAAGAAATTCATTCTCATGATGTTGTTGGCATAAAATTTCTAATCATACCTCTCCATTTTCATGATATCATCAAATTATCTCGGAATCATTTTATCAAATAAAGCTAGACATGACAAAGTCTTAACGGTAACCATACCAAGATCTGCGGGCTTGTTCTCACTTTTAGTTTCTTCTTAGGATAGGTGTCTTGCCTATGGTTTGTTCTAGAAGCTTCATGGTGTCACATCTATCCCATATATATGTCTCTTGGAAATAAGCACATACTGACATTTTACTCAAGAAAACGAGTCAAAAAGTGATCAAACAGAAAATTTTAATTTTACACATTTCCTTGCCCCACCAACCTTCGGTGATGAGCTTGCGTCTCTTACTAGTGACGTAGGGTTGGGAAAGGATGGAAATGCCCTTACTCACCTATACCTTGTCCATGGTGATAAACCCACGCTTCTTACTAGTAGCATGGGGCAAAGTATAGGGGGTCCTCTTGACAAGCAAACATTAAAGGTCATAAGCAAACAATTCAAATCTTGAGGTCTTAAATCAAAGATAAATGAATCAGATGTTCAAAATTCCAAGAGAGTTAAAATCCTAAAAACCCAGATTTTGTCTACTATGTGGCCATCTATGGATCTAAGTCTAGATAAACCACAAAGTAAGTTGCATTCTAAACTATGAAGTCACTCGGGTAGAGTAAGCTTGTAGCTTCCAATTTGGTTCCACCAAAGCTTTGTCTATCTTTCATCACTATCATTTCAGCTACACCTCACAACTTGTGCCCTTTCTAGCTCTCGGTGATGAGCCCTCGCATCTTACTAGTTGCGTGGAGTTGGGAGTAGGGGCAGGTTTATCTTCTCATCATACCGGTTTACCTTCACCACTCTGCCAAAACAAACATGGAGTATCCAAAATTGCTTACAGAAGCTAAGATTCAAAATCACATTATATCTACATCATCATGAAATACACAAAGGAAACAAACATTTGCATCATTTGTTCTCCATTGCATACATTCTAAAAAGCATATAAACATACATCGTAGTATACATAGGGAAACTGAAAATAGAAAGAAAACCATGAATGCCAAGATTTTGATCCAGAATGAATGCATATATATAAATAATCAATGTTTATATACAATGCCATCATACACTAAGCATGGTTAAAATGCTCAAAGAGCCCGGGATATACAAAGAATATATAGTACAAAATCTACGAGAGCCAAATGGCCTCTCAATCCCTACGCAACCCCTCCGAAGGTGCATACCCATGCCTAGGACTCCAGCTACGCCGACGTTCGAATGTACAGAGGGCTCGGGGTCTCAAGGGGCGCGCAGTCTCACCACGAGAATGGCTCCTCATCAGATGCTCAACCGTCCTGTACCCCGCTAGCTTGGTGCGAAGGGTCGATACCATCCTGGCCACATGCCAGACTGGAGAAAAGACGTCGGTATGCCTACCGGCTATGAAGGCTTCCCAGTGTCTACGGACAGCTCTGCACGGGTCCTATCCATGGGGATCATCAGGGAATCAGTGCATACCCTGCGAATCAAATCTCGCCACCCATCGGCGGTCTCTGCAAACAAAGGAGAAAACAAGTTAGAAACCAAACAAAGAATTAAAAGACACAAGATAGCAACTAAGGAGTTTCTAACTAAAAACAAACACTAGAAGGGAGAGAGGGTAACTTACTCGGATCACCCGGCCTCCAGGATGGATCTATGGGGTCAGCACCCGCCACGGATGCCGCTACCGACTGAGGGGCTGCTCCTGTAGCTGGAGCAACGTAACGCCCCGCAACAGACTCATCCTCCCCATGGCCCTGGGAGAGTGGCTCCTCTGAAACTAGAGTATCCCTCTCTGCGCTCTGCTCAGCCCTCTCTGCTGCATGATATCCTGAGTATCATGCCACTCAGGATCACTGTCCTCGGTCTCCTCCTCTGTCTCCCCCCCGTAAACTCCTCAGACTCGGAGTCTACCTCTATAGGGTCATTGCTGCTGTGGGCAGGACCCATGGCAATCCGAAGTAAAGGTGCCTGAGGTGCACCTACTCTTCCTTATGGCACGAAGTATCCTCCTGGCTGCAATAGGGATGCCAGGAGTAACCACTGTCCATCCCGGCCTCTAGGCCCCCCTCTGGCCTCTCAAACTGATCTATATACTGGCACCACGGGGAAGCATACCCATGTAGGGTAGGCCAAACTACTGAGGAACTCGGCCAAAGGGGTGCATCTCCACACGTCCCACTCTGTCAATAAGCTGCCCTGTCGTGGAGCAGGAGATCAAGGTAAGAGTCTCCTCGCCCCATATGCCCGCCATAGTCTGATATGGTGTGGCCTCCATGTCGGCAGTGGTCAGGGAGGTAACTGGCTGATGAGGTGCTCTAAGCACCGACATGTCTGTCCATCTGGCTGCCCTCACAGCTCCAGGATCTGCCACCTCCACACCCCTGCCATAAGGGATGAAATGCTCATAGACCCAACTCATGACTAGAGTCGGGTGGCTCAATGACTGCCCTTGTAAACGGACTACCCTGTATAAGTCGTGGTAGGTAGTCCCAAGTATGTCTGCTCCCCAGGCATATATCCGTCCATGTCCCTCTATCTGTGCAATGATAGGGGACCAGCAGTATAACAAAGTATCTCCTCCCTTGTCCCCGATTAGTCTCGAGGAAAGGATCCCCATGATGGCCTGGCAAAGTAAGGGGATGGGTAAAGAAGGAATAGATCGAACTCTCACCCCCTTCTTCGACCCCGTGGAGATGACTGCATCTCCCATATATGTGGCCCACTATGCAATATGTGCCCGTGAGCCTGCTGTGTCTAGGGTAAGCCATCTCCCGATGATCGGGACCCCCAGAATACGATAGACATCCTCCGATGTGATGGTCCACTCACCGCGGACCCCTGGCAATCAGAAGGTATTCTGATCTGCATCCCAATATGAGAACAGTCATAAAGAATGTGACTGGATGGTGTAACATGGGGCACGCGCGATATATGCGGTATACCATCCCGCTGAAGTGTATCCTCCTCATCCTGTGAGAGGGCATCTAATACTCCTGGGAGCCAATCACACTCCCTCTCTCTACTCCAATGGATATACTCCTCTCTCACCTGCATACACCCAAAAACACACAAAACAAAGCAAGTTAGCATCCAATTAATACTGAGAAAGTCATAAAAACACGTAGAAATGCTAAAAATACAAACACAATCTCAAAAAGAGGTTCCTTTTGCATTCTGTGCAAAACCGCCACCCTGAGCAGGGGGCGGTTTCGTAACCGCCGCCTTAAGGGCGGCGGTCGTGTAACCGCCGCCCGAGCAGACGGTGGTCATGTAACTGCCGCCCCAGGCAGGGCGGCAGTCATGGTCTGAAAATCCACGTGGGTTTTTAAACCCAAAAAGCCTAAAAAACGTTAAAAAAGACCATTTTACGTAAAAACAAAGCCTACCCATAGAGGCGCCCCCTAGATGAACCTTTTAACACTAACATTTTCGAAAATTACCCCCCCATGACAAATATTTTAACATTTCAAAATTAAGGGGGGAAAAAGGAAAATGAAGAAAACTAACCTGTGATCTCTTGGGTTGATGTTCCACACGTGGAGGCATGATCGCTATCTCGTCATGGACATTTTGACTCTACTCATGCAAGAAACCGTCACCGTGGGTCCCAGAGCTCAAAATTAATCAAATCGATTCACGCAAATGAATAGGAAAATGGGCCCACTTTCATATATATAGCACGTTGTTTCATTTTAAAAATGACTTTTTTTACAGGTTTGGAGAGCTGATGGAGATAAGTTCCTACCCCCACACAAATGGTACGTTCTCATTCCCTGTTATCTTAGCGTTTATTTTTCAAACTATTGTGTCTATCTGCACTTGAGTTCTCTTTTCGTTTTGCAGGTAGTGGGAATTTTGGATGGCGTCATTTCAACACATGGACATATCAGGTATAACTTTTAACTTCCCATCTCGGGAATGCCATACTCAAACCCACCGTTTTACGCCTCTTCATGGCTAAAATGCTTCTCAAGGGGGCAATATGTACGTACCCAAAATTGTAAGGTACTCAGATCACGAACAACATAACAAGTGCCCCAACGATGATACAGTCTCCTCGCAAGGTGTTGAGAATAACGGAAAAGATCTCCAAGTGTGTGTTAACATCCCACGTGCTTTATTTTTCACTTTTCGCCTCTTTTCTTGGCCTTTTGCTCTTCAATGATGAAATCGCCGCCTTGCAGGCGGCGGCGGTCTCGTAACCACCACCCTGCTCAGAGCGGTGGTCCTTTACGCGTTTTCTAGAAAGCGTTTTTAACGCAACTCACGTAAAAATCAACGATTCACCAGCTTTTTTACCGACTTGGGCTTGCATTTATGTTTTTAGTCCCCTGGAATAATGTTTGGCCATTGTTTATAGTTTTAGAGTTCAGTTTGGTTTTGATCTTTGGGTGAATGAAAGGCTATAAATAAATGGTTTGTGCACAAACAAATGGTCTGGCCCTCATTCACTTCTCATACTCTCATTTTCAATAGTTCAGTCTATTATTTTTCTTAGAAGCCATAGTTTCAATTCTTTGCATGCTTAGTTAGCATTGTTCAGCTGTTGGTAAGCCACAAATCCATCTTGTGTAGGCAGTGTTGTTATTTCACCCAATCCATTGGAGTAGAATAGCTTAGGAAGTCATTAAATTTGTAGGTTTTTCTCCTCAAAACAGGATAGTTTCGTGTTCGGATACTTTATGTTGCATGAATCGCAATAAATCCCGCTAGGAATTGCATAAGCCAAGCTCGTACTCTTGCGCTATCCCTCTCTACTCGCGTTATATTGATGCATTCGTATTCGAGCTACCTTTGTCCCAATATCTACTGTTAATGCTAGCATTACACGCTTTCTCGGATTCACGTGAACATGAAGGAATGAGGAGATCACACCGAGGGGACAAGATCACACACACCATTGGATTCGCCCTTTGCTCTGAGAATCCGTGTTCTAGCTTTCAAAGTTCTAAAGTTAGAAATATATCAAATAGAGTAGATAATCACTTCTTTTTGTTAAGTTTACTTTTGATATTGCCAGGGAAGTTGTGGGGATTGATAGTTTCGAGAAACTATGATTCATTCCTCATTTCGAGGTAGGATCGAGAGTCTGGCAAATAGATTAAGCAAGTTATTTCATTATTTAGAATAGATCTACAAATTGCACAGACAAATAACTACACTCGGTTATTTTGTTTGTTTTAAGTTTTATCTTAGTTGTCAAATTCTAGATACGTTTAAATAGCTGCTTTCTTAAATTCTTAAGGTTTCTCAGAAAATACAAAAATAGAAATTATATATATGTTCTAGATTTATTCCACGTAGTTAAAATTTGCTTTGTTGCAGTTAGATTTACATTATTGTTTTGTATGACAATCACGGGACCTAGGGAGCCCAGAGAATACGTATTTGAGCCAATTGTGCCTCAACCCAATCTCGTCACGGCAATAGTTGACATAGACCAGAACCTTAGAATACAAATCTTCCAAACAACAACAGATTTACGACAGATCAGCTCTCAGTTGAGGGGATTAAATATAGAAGACGACCAAGCACACACGTTTTGGTCAAATCAACCGAACTACAGATTACCCTAGGCAAACATTCACATGACTGTAGAAGGGTTCGAAAGAGAACAAACCTTTGGTTGTGATCCTTTGGTCCCACAGCCAGATGCAGGAGACACTCTTCTAGATATAGATACCAGCCTAAGAATCCAGGTTGCAAGAACGCCTGTGAGGTACTCTGAGAAGATCGCGCAGTTATTGATCCTAAATATAGAAGCTGAGAAAGCATATGATTATTGGATACTAGGGATTAGGACTTGATTTCATACATGACCATAGCAGGATCGCAACTAAGAGTCTACGATTGTGATCCAAAAATCCCACAACCTGATGAATCCATAAGTCAATCAGATATAGACAACGGCCTACACACATTAGTATTCGGATCTACCACCCACCATCGTCGAACAGTTATCCTTACTAGATATAGTGGCTAACAAAGCTAGAGAATTCTGGACTAGGCCAGAGAATCATCCGTAGAGTCGATTGTATTCATTACCCACCATATGACCTTATCTGGAGACATACACGAAACTATCCCAGGTCATTTTCCACGTATTCCACAACCCATAGATCGAATCACGCCAGAGCTCGATATTGATTGGAGCCTTTGAGCAGTCATCCTTTCCGATCGATCTATCACACCAGTTCAGGTTAGAAGGGCCTTCTTTGCCTTAGATTCACAAATTCCACTAGTGTGTATTGAAGACATTAGATTTCCTAACTAGTTTTTTTGCATCCCACGCATATTCCATCCCCACCGGCTGTCTCGGCACGACCTCGGGAGGTCGGGTATGCGGAAGAGTTACTGTAGATTCCCACGCTCGCTTGTCGCTTTTTCCGGCGCATAGGGCACACATACTATCACAAACTCTAAATACCAAATGGAGAAATCTGTAGGATTCCTCTACATCCTCAAATAATAAAACTTGAGCAATCAATCCATTTTGGGTCATTTTGAGCAAGATCTCTCCACTCACTACTTAGCTAGGGTTTTGAGAAGTTTTAAAAGTTTTTTACCTTCTTAACAATTGTTCATAAACATGTAACAATAAAATGACCTCATTCCACTTGTAAAATCTTATTAGTAGACCTATTCAACTATACATAAGAGCTTGGGTCCCCATGCAAAGCACACACATGCCAATGAGTATCGAAATTCAAAATTCAACCTATATTTCTCACTACAACAACTCAAGTATAGGTAAAAATGCAATATCTTTAAAATTATTCAACACTAAGTCCTAAAATTTTTACCACCCCTCTATATCAACTTCATACACATTATTTAATTCTCACCTTTTCTCAAATATACTCAAGAAATATTACTCCATCTCACTAGGGCATGCTTCCTCAAAGACTAGATTTAGGAATAGACCTAAAAACTCACTTTCCATGCAAAATGCTCAAAGCACTGACCTCAAACTTCACTAACATGATGTAAACAACATGCCACATCTATAATATTGCTTACATATTCATTTTCAAGATAAAACCATACCAATTAACCTCATTAGGTCACATATGGCTTGAGAATAGGTCTAGTGGAGACCTAGAAACTGTAGACACAAAATGATGCACTTGGGTACATTTCTAGGCCCACAAACACATACTTGCATTCATATGATTCCTAAGTGAGAAAAATAATAATCAAAATCTATATTTGGCATTTTTGACTTGTCTTTGGTATTGTTTTTGGTCTTGCACACCCTACAACCTCTAATATTTATTGTTTTATCTTTCTTGACTCTACACTCCAGTGCCCAAGCGCCCTCGTCCACTAAAGGAGCCCCGGGCCTATTTGTATATTACTCTCTCTTTTGGGCCTCTTTTATATTTTGCGCATATTATTTTCTTATGGGTCTTCCTTTTAGTTTTCAATTACAAAATTCAAACAAGGGAATCATATAAATACAAAAATATATGACCAAAATAAAGTACCAAGCTCTAGGTATATATTATCATCACCTAAGGTTACATCCAAATTCATCTAAGACCATAAAATGTATCCATCTCGCACTAATTCAAGGGACAAGGGAATGATTTTTCTGCATACACACATAGGAGGGAAGTTCATTTTTCCATTAACACATCTATTTACATTGGCACATCTAGATATCTGCTGTTATCATGTGCACTTGCACCAGTTCTTCCTAGGGAACTATTTCTCCACACGTACAAGAACTACATGGATTTTGAGATGTAGTTCATTGCTCGATCATAAGTTCATTATGTCAAGTGACTATTTGGGTAAGTCTTGTTGGTGCTCAATTTGATCTCACCTCGTTTTTCCTTAAAATTATTCAATTTTGGGCTCTATCATCTTTTCTATCTCCCCACATTGATGCATGAAATTTTTTTACTCCATTTGGTTTCCATGATCAGTCCCTTCCTTTGGTCGAGGATCACTTTAAGTCTAGAATTTTTTTCCATTCCTTTTTCCATGTGGAATAATTTTTAACTTGGGCATAAACTCAGTTTTTTCCTTCCTTTAGGTTTTCCACAGTCATGTTTTGTTTTCTCTATCAATTTTTGTCCCAATACCTATGGAAAAGTTGTCCTTCCTAATTAGATGTAGCTCGGCGGATCACATTTGGGCCTTATATCATTTCCAAATTCTCTTTCCTTAAAGAAATATTCATTTCCAGGCGTAAATGGTGATTTTCCTACATTTTATGGTTTGACGGGTGTGTTTTCCCCATCAAATTTATATCTCAGCATCTGTGGAAATGTGGCCCTTTATGGTTGGATGCGGCTCGGTGGGGCACTTTGAAACTTTAAGGCCCACTTCAACTCAAAACTTGTCCATGTGGAGGGTCGGCGCTTATCTGAAAAGTCACCTTTTGGTTTGACCTTGGAGTTGTGCCAAGGAGACACATGAAGGTATCCGCTGCCTTGCCTAGACTTAGACATTTTTTTTTCATGTGGCCGATGTAGCTTTGTTAGACTATGGACATGTGGAGGGTTGGCACTCATTCGAGGATCCACCTCAGGGTCCCACCTTAATAGTTGTGCCAAGGGGACATGTGGTGAGCCCACGCTTGTTCAGGGTCTCCGATTTTGGGGACCATCTCAAATTTGTGCCAGGGGAGACACGTGGAGTCTTCTTGGATCCTCTTTATACTTAAAATTTTCAAGAAACTTTCTAAAGGCCTGGGACACATAGAGGGACCGCGCCGACTAGACCCTAAATTTTATTTTGAAGAAGCGCTAGGAGGACACTTGGAAGCTTCCGCTCACTCTGTGCTTTCTTGGACTTTTCAACGGCCAAGGAAAACTATCTCGGACCCTAGACACATGGTGCCTTTCGCTGATCCTTCAATTTTTTCAACAACTCTACCTGTGACCGAGACACGTGGTGAGCTTGCACTTATTTGGGGTATCTACTTTTGAGGACCATACCAAAGGGCACATGGAAGGCCCGCGCTTGTTTGGAAAATTTCCTCTTTACCTCATGTTTGTAATTACACTAAGAAAACATGTGGACGGCTCTAATCTAAAGTTGAGAAGGGGAAGAATCAACGATTGTTGTGCATTGCATCTATCGTTCTACCATTTTTTCTCTAAGACTCCTGGAGATGTGAATACACACTATTTTTCATCTTTTTTTGATGAAATTACTTGTTGTTTTTGTCTGCAAAGTGACATTGAATGGATTTAGAACTTAATTTTTGAGTCCAAGGATTGTTAAGGTTGATATTTTGAATTTGGAAATGCTTGGGAACTTGTAAAAATGTGAATTACCAGGGAAGTTGGATGCGAGACATATTTACAAAGGAAAGAGAGGGAAAAGGATGAAATGATGAAGGTTGTAGGCGCAAAGGATGAAAAAGGTGTTGCCTCGAGGGCGAAAAGGATTACCTGTCAGATCCAGCTATACAGAGCCTCGGAAAATGATTAAAACGAGGATTTCTCACATGACAGAATAAAGAGAATGATTAGAAGGATTGTCAAAAATTTGTGGCATGACATCCTAGTCATTAGTCGAGGGTCTGGGAAATGTGATCAGTTCATGATTTGTCCAACTAGCAACTTTTTTGTTGTAAATTTGTTAAACATCACTTTCCAAGACAAATTGGTAACAAGCAAAGGTCCCTCGAATATTCTTATTTTTGGGGGAAATTGGGATGAGTGAGTAAGTAAAATTTATAAATGTAATGAGAATACTCTTGTAAATGGTCGGGGTTGAATTCTTAAGAGAAATTGTTTGAGAGAGCCCATCTTCCTAAGAGACCAATCTAAGAAACCTATTAATTTCCCATGTTTTATATTTCAATCACTTTCATTTATTGATAAATTTTTTCTCGTAAGCCTTCGAGTGTATCTTAGGCATGAGGAACTAGGGGTCTTTGATGTTTAATTATGTCTTTAGCTCAAGCCTTCGTGTTAGATTCTTAGAGATTGTATGAAACCGTGAAAATATGAGCATGTTCTTTATTTGTTCCCTCGGTTGAGGTGACCATAACTCATATGGTTTCCTTAGGAACCTCTTGGACCAGTGTTTTCATTTTGGCTAGATTATCTCTTTTTACAATATCTTCCTCCTTTAGAGGCTTATATCTAGTGGAAACATTTTCATGAGCGGTTATACTAGTTACCTTTTGTTTTTTCAACACTTCCTTTCGTGGCTTAGTAGGTTGACCTCTAGTAATTAATCCTTTACTTTCATCAATGGTCTAGACATTTTGACTATCATCAATCTTCACCTTTGCAGTGGCTTCCTTTTCGTTTCCACCACTCTTTCTTCAGTAGACTTTTCCTTTTGGGGTGATTCACTACTTTTGATGAATTTTTTTCCTCTTGAGGATCTTATTTTTGGTGCCACAGATCTATAATTGCTTCACTATAAATCCTATGATTTTTTTGATTGACCTACTTCTAAAATAGTTTTTCCTTCAATAGAAACTTTTGACATCGGGGTTTTATCCTCAGAACTAGTAAATGGGTGAGTTCCTTTACATCTTCATTTGATGGTAGAACACCTACACCTGCTAACACATGTGTTTCAATTGATACATCAAATGGTTAGAGTATAGGAATATATTCACTTATGTTTATATCCATTATTTAAATTGGGCTCTTTCTTTTTCATGTGGTTGGTCAAAAAGAGGTACATTCACACTTCCAAATGGTGTTGCATCAGGTTTCTTCAAACCCTGTTCAATCATAGAACTTCCTGGTATATTGGGTGGGAGATTACTTTGGGTTACTTGTTCCTAGATAACTTCAGCTACTACTCCTTCTAGAAATAAAACTGGAGATGGGGGTATTGGTTGCATAATTGGATTAACTTGGGGTGTCTCTTGATCAAGTGGTGGTGTTACCTAGTGAGCCAAGGAAGAAGCTACTCTTTTTGTTCTTCTGTAAGAGCAAGAGGATTAATCACCTCAGGATCTCTATGCTTGTGCTTCCTTGATGCATGGCCACCAACATATCTTTCCAAGGGTTTTTCAAATACAAGTTTAACCTTCTTCCTGGCTCTTTCAAAATTCCTAACATCTGGTGGCTCTCTTTCTTTTGCACCTTGTGCCAAAGATGTAGGGTCCACACTTGATATAGATCCTCTCATTATCTTAGTTGAGCTAGATGCCCCTATTAATATTGTTTTTGGGGTTTCTATTTTAGTTTCACCAGTTCCTTTAATCTGTATGGGCATTGCAAAAGTAATAGGATCATTTTGCATGGACTTGAGAAGCATTTCTTATGTCTTCTTCTTAAAAAGACATGGAAGTCCCGATCTCACTAGTAGCAGTGGTCCATTCATCAAAAATAATTATGGTAGGTCTCTTTGAGGGAAATTGAGGGGCCTTTCCTCCCAAAGGATCTATCTTATCATCCCCTTCCTTCAAAATGGGAAGATCTTCCTTCAAAATTTCCAAGTCCCTGAATTTATTAAGTACCCTTATGTTTTGAATGGAAATATATATACTCTTTCCTTTTAGCCAAGTTAAGATCCTCCTCATCACATTAGAAATACTGTTATACTAATTATATGACTCTTCCTCATCCCATTTTATGGGATCCATTGGTTTTCCTTCTATATTTTGGTCAATATAGTATTGACTCACTATTTTTGGTCATCCACAATTCCTTGAGGCACCACAACAATTTTAAAATCGATGATTTTTCTGAGAGTCGATCCTTGAGAAATATTTGATTCTAAATTCCTCCTCATCTCTACAATTCATCCAATAATCCTCAAAGTGAGGTTCATGCTCAAAATAATTTCCCAAAGTAGTGTTGACCACCCATCTAATATCATAGTTAGATCTTGCCTCAAATTTCTCCATGTCAAATATTTCCATCTCCTCCTCCATCAATCTAGATTTTATAATGGAGGGGAAAGAGTATCTTCCAATTTTAAGAGGAAATTTGATGTTTTTTTTTTGTTTCCCAACAATCAACTTGTGAACTGGTGTTAGTTGTCTTGAAAGTTCACACAAAGCCATCTTATCATCTAAATATCTTGGCAATTTGCATGGTTGCCCCTCAAACCCACTAGCTCTAATGTAGGTGAACAATCTATACTAGATGAAAAAGTAACCATATTCCATTATTGCATTCTTAGCTTCTTTTGATATTCTTGTATTGTTCCCACTCAGGTTTGAGTAAGCATATGATAGGTGCAAAGAATGCATCATTCACCAATCTCACATTTCCTTTCCAATTACTCAACTATAATTGGGGATAAATCTCATGAATTTTGTTTTGTTTGAAAGGGGAATGTGGTACAAGGATAGGAAAATTCCTATGGCCTGCAATATTGTAAATCAAATATGTCATCATATAAAACTCAAGTTCCCTAGTACCACCCATTTTGATTTTTACAGTTAGTTCTAAAAGATGTTCATGAATTGAATCACTATAAGGGTTTCCTAGAAAATGCTCCATTTTATTTCTAAAATAACCCACATATATGGGCACATCCATTCCTTGAATTCATTTGTTGTTTCAAGGCCATCCATCCTACTTAGCAACACAATTAAATCTTTCACTTCCTCCACAAATTGTGCCCTATTCAATCTCTTGTTGAGTCTAGTGGTTACCTTCAGTATCTTCTAGTACCTACATAGTGTTTATAACCTTGGCATAATATTTATTTTTGGATTTGAAGTCCTTAAGGGTTGATTCAATGCTTAATGTTATTGATGTTTTGATTTTGGTTCTCATTATTAATCTGAAAGCTCGGGTGTTAAATTCAACAATGCCTCACCACTCCCATCCAAAACTTCCCTCTTCTCTGGATTATAGTTCATAGCACAAAGCCTTACCAATTCAGGACAATGTACTTTGAAGGAGGTATAACACGGGAAATGTTACTAGCCTTGATTTCTTCCATGAATTCATTTTTATCTGGGCTATTGAGTCTTTGCAAAAATCATTCAAATCAGCATTCATCAAGTTTGTGTCTGTAATTTTATCTAAGTCACTGGTAATATCGGATGTGACTTGAAAACCCAATGGCAATGAATTCATTTTTATATGCCCTAAATTTTTCCTTTTAACCTCTTTGCAAATTACAAAACAAAAATGAGAAATATGAATGCAATATAATCCTTACCAATTTTCCGTGTAAATGTCTATGTAATTTTCCCTTGCTTCCTAGACTCTCAATCCTCTAGCTCCAAATTGAAATTCTCAGTTGATTTCACTTCATTCGTTTGTGAATTATGATAGCTATGGAATATAAATCCTTGCATGTGATAGTAAAAATATCGAAGTGTTTGAATACTTCAAACAATTTTTCTTTGATTCATGCAAAAACACATTAATGGTGGCAGTTATAAATGTGTCACATGTTAACCATCCATCCTTCCTTTATTATTTGAATTTTGATCATCCACGTGGATGAATGTGATAATTTGTGGGTTCGAGAAGCCTAGTTGCACTTTTGCACTATCTTTTAGATGCATACAGTTTACACATTTGACTCGAGCACCCCGCCCTTGAATTTTGTTAATATCATAACACGTGTTCAAATATTAGAAGTAACAAAGTCATGGGACCTTTTTACATATCTCTATTTTCCCAATTAGGCACAAAATTACCAAGTTGACCCAAAGCCCTACTTATTTGACCCTTGCTTTGAGAATACACCACGTGTCCTTGACAGGCTTTAGATATTTTATTACATTTTACACTTCATCAACTCATTGTCAAAAATGCATCGTTGGCCCAAATCTCTACTCCAATCATCTTTTGACATGTATACCTCTTTGGGAGTGGGGTCAATTCTTCTTTCTTACATATTTTTTACTTGAATATTCATAGGAATATTCATCCGGCCTTGGGGCTAAATTTGCATTTTGTAGTTATTACGTAGATGGTAAAATTTTACAAATTGAGCCGACGATACGGTGCAAATAATGGAAGTATGTCATGTATCTTTGGGTGGCGGAGAAAAATATGAAATTTACAATGAAGGTCTAGATGATAATATAAAAGGAATATTTTTAATATTAAACCCAATCCATGATCGATTTTTCACAGGGATTTTCAGGGGCAACATGACTATTACATTCCTCGACCGAAAAAGAGGATTCACACCCTAAACACAAGATTTTTATTTGCATCTAACACGATCACATATTCGAGCATACATTTTTAAACATGATAAAACTCGTCGGAGAAAAAAATTTTGAAGGCATGCATTGGATAAAAATGGTGAGATTAGATCGAGCACTAAAAGCTAGCAATTAACAAATTAAAGAATTATATTATTATCTTAGATTCCGCTAGGTTATGTTGTAACATATTATTTAGAGATTAGTTGTCGATATTATTTAACAAAAAAGAAGTAAGATATTACAAGCTTAATGGCCACTAGGTTATACCACAATAACATATTTGAAGCCTAGCAATCACTAGATAGTTATGGATATTTTGATATTTGCGCCGCAATGCCACTATCACAACATAATATTCGAAGCAGTGAGTCACTAAGATTCAATAAAATTAAGTAAGATATTATGATCTTATTGTCGATAGGTTATGCAACAACATATTGTTAAAGATTAGTTAACACTAGGATTTAACAAAATCAAGTAATATATCATGAGCTTAACGACCGCTAGGTTAAGCCACAAAAACATATATGGAGCTAAGCGATAATGGTCGTCAGGATTTTGAGCTAAACGACATTTAGGTAATTTCACAATATAATATTTCAAGCTTAGGTGTCGCTAGCATTTAACAAGTCAAAGAATGATATTTTTTTCTTAGCATCCTCTAGGTTATACCACAACATAATATTTGGTTATTAGAAAATTAGAGTAAGATATTTTGAGCTTAGTAGTTGTTGGGTTATGCAACCAAATAATATTTAGAGCCTAAGGATGGTTAGGATTTAACAATTTAGATTAATATATTATGATCTTATCGACCGCTAGGATATACCACAACATATTATTTAGAGATTACATTCACTGTAATCTTTGCCACAAGATAGTATGAGATTAGCGGCCGCTAGGTTATGCCAAAACAACATATTTGGAGCTTAGCGGTCACTAGGTAGTTTTGGATATTTTGAGATTTTTGACTACTAAGGCATTATGACAACAAAATATTCAGAGCACAAAATTCATTAATATTTAACAAAATAAGTAATATATTGTGAGCTTAGTGTTCACTATGTTACACCACAACATATTATTTAGAGCTTAACGGTTCTTTATGATTTAAAAAATAAAATTATGATTTTATGAACTTAGTGGCTGCTATGTGTTTCCACAACGTAATATTTCAAGCAAACGTGATGACATGATTTTACAAATTAAAGGAAAATTTGTTCGACCTAGCATTTGTTAGCTTATACCGCAACAACATATTTGGAGATTGGTGGTCACTTGTTAGTTTTGGATGTACAACTACTAAGTGCATGTTTAGATAAGTATAACATTTGGAATATATACATGAACATTTAATCAATTATAAATATTAATATATTTACATGTCATACATATTTCATTTCTTTTCCATCTAGCTCAAATACTGCCACTTATGATTCATTTTGGTTCTTGCTTAATTATGGGTTGGTGTATATCCGAGTCTACATGTAAAGTTGCTTCTTGAGTTTTTTTTTCTCTTGTGCATGGCCTTTTGTATCATTTTAATTTTATGCCGCACAAACAAATTATTTGCAAATCTTGTAATCTTTATCTATCTTTCATATGTCCACAATTGGGTTTCTAAATAGCACACTAGCCTTGTCAAGCAAAACATGTTGAGTAACATTTGATTTTTTTGCAATTTCCTTCAGAGTCTTTATTTTTGTATTTTCTCCCTAGTTTGGATACAATCTCAATGACATGAAAATTTTCTCCTTCATTTTCCTTTGTTATTCTCCTTTTAAAATTAACCAAGAATTGCTTAAGCGATATAGCAAACTCTTCACTAAAAACTAATTCATGGTTTCCCTTAAATACTTCCATGACTGAGGCTTCTGCAAAAATATGATTTCCTCTTGAAATAATGTCATCAAAATGAAGAGATGGGTAAGTGCACCAAGTTGGGAGGCCAAAAGGGGGTCTTAAGTGGACGCATTTTCTAAAAAAAAAAACTTCAACTTGTACGAGTTTTTTGAAATAGTTACACTCAAAATTGGAAGATGTTGTAGAAATATGAATCGTAGCATTTTGAGTCTAGTTTCTAAGCTACTAAATTTTATTGAAAACAGATAAGTTTAAGTGGTTCAAACAACTAAAATACCAATAGATGCTCCTATTTTTGTTAAAAAACATAATAGAGTGACTTTCGTGCCCCCACCATTTTTTGAGCACCATTTAGTATTTTTGAAAACCCTTTGGTAGAAAGATAGCTAGGAGCATCTAGTTTGGGCTCCATTTTTTGAATAGTTTTTAGCAAATATTTTTTTATTTATGATTTTTCCAAGTACTAACTTTTTATGTTTTGAAAAATAATGGAGCTTCGACCGTGCCCCCCCTAACTACCTCAAAAATATCAAAAATTAGATTTTTTTTTTTTTGAATATGTATAGAATTATGCCTAGTTTGGGCTAGTATATTTTTTTAAAATTTCGATCACCCAAAAAAAAATATACACCATGAAAGATAGGCATATATACACTTCAAAAATAGCTATAAACAGGCATAGTTAGAAAATAAATAATATGGATATCTTATATTAGTCAGAAAATTTGGAAAATTATATTTTAAGAAAGAAGAGACTCTGCTCTACGTTGTGGTATAATTTTTTAAAAATGGATCGATTGTTTTATTTTGATTTCTCAGAGAGGAAGTGTCATTTTTACATTTTCTTGTAAAAACTCGTTGTTTGTTGTGTTTGTGCAAGTCCATGCCTCAGGCTTGGGGATCCAAACCAGATCCCAAGCCTTGAGGCATGGCTTGGGAAAAGAGAAAACAAAAAATGCGTACGCATTTTGATTTGTTTTATATCTTGTGGCCCCCAACGTCCCTTTCACCTCTTTCACAAGAATTCTACAAACATTCTGTTTTTCTACAATATTCTCTACATTCTTGCATGATTTTTTAGTATTTCATTTCATCACCTACCCCACTAGTTGATTTTTTCTAATTATGGGTGATAAAATTCAAGCTAAGGACAAGAGGAAAGTCAAGAATAAGACACCAGAGCAATTGGAAGAGAAGATATTAAATAAATTGAAGAGAATGCAAAAAATTTGAGTAGGGAAAGGTACATCCACTATATCAAATGTAGCTAATGTATTAGAAAATTGGGATGAAATAAATAATGAAAATGTAGAGAATAATGATATTGCAATGAATAATGATATTGAATTGAATGATAATGTTGGTATGGATGAAGAAATTGATATGAATCCAATTGTTGAACCCTTACTTGAGAATCCAAATGTTAACCCTAAAATTTGTATGAAAACACTGAATGAAGAAAGTAACCTTGTAAATGAATCTTCACCTCTAAGAACACCTCCTTCCATTTCACGAAGAAAACCAATTCACTTAATTGAAATTGATGAAAACATTATAAAACCAATGCCTAACAAAATGTCTGAAAGAAATGTGAGAAGAAAAGCTAGTGGAATTTGGGATAATTACTTTGAGAATTTAAATGACGCACAAAGATGTCAATTATTTGTTTCATTGATGAATTTAATTAAGATGAGACCTATAATGAAGACCCTGGGGTTAAGAACATCTAATTTTGTTGATCAAAATGTGTCAACTATTGAAAACATACATAAACATACCAAGTGTAGGTGGCAAAAGACGCACCAAATATAGTAATGTTACATGATGTGCACTTACTAATTGTATAGTAAGTGATAAAATAGTTAATAAACACGTTATTAGAAAAAAAGTAGTGCTTCAAAGCTAAACAGAAAACACTAATGAAATAAATATAGAGATGTAAACGTCTTGAGTCATCAATAACACTAACTATTGGTCTTTCTCTAGCAGACTTCCATGAAAAGACAAGAATACATCGATATTCTAAAATAATTAATTGTAAAATTTTGGAATGAGAACACAAGGGTGTCATTGAATAGAAGAGATACAATAAAAAGAAGAATAGGTTCTCGTAATTGTGAATCATGTGCAAAACATTTCTTAGATATGACTCAAATAGAAATGTTCTCTAATTTTAAAAATGAAAATCCACAAATTAACATTAGCTAAATATTCTTTGAAATGAATAAACCCTTTTATGTGAAAATCAATCACTCACGTACCACTTGTTGTTGCAAGCATCATGTTGAATTTTCAATGCATTATGATGTTTTTGTCAAATATGTAGGGTTTTGCATACTGACATCATGTTACAAGAGTGTGTAATAAATGTCCCACAAAAATCTTCAAGGGAATTTATTCCAACAATATTTTGTGAAAAATCAACGAGACAATTTTTTTTATAACAAAACATGTTTGGATGGAACGTGCAACGTATGCGATGGCTTGCCAAATATGAAAAGTTGTATCACGAGGAGAGTACATCTTCAATAGTAAAATAATTGGTTGATTTCACTAAATATAAATTGGTGGCATATCAATTAAAAGATGGAAAATAATCTAAGAGGTGTGAGCTTGTTACAAAATAATTACATGTATCGGAATATATGGTCAAATTCGAGAGATGAAATTTTTATGAGTATGCAAGGTACACACATAGAGCTTGGTGATTGGATGAAAAATTAAATTTAAGAAAGGACACATTCCCACTTGTTAATATTGTTTCGAGTAGTTGATTTTGTAGAGAATCACACATTACGACCCACAAATGGAGGTTCAGTCTCAATATTATAACTCAGTGCAAGTTTCTATTTTCATGCATATAACATTCATGCACTCTCCTAAAAGCACTGAGAAAGACCTAAAAATATTGAGAGAGTATCATTTCTACATCAGTGATGATCAGACACATTCTACATAATATGTACAAGGGTGTTTCTAGGTGTTTTATGCGAACTTGAATGAGAGGAACATTAGTTTGATCAACATTACATTTGGTCGGACAACTGCACATCACAATTCAAGAATGCATGGATGTTTTATTAGCTAAGGAGGATGCACAAATAAATAAAGGTACAACATATCTAGAGTTTTACTGAGGTAAGGAATGGAAAAGGAGAGCATGTTGGTGTAGGAGCATGTGTGAAAAGAGCACTTGCAAGAGAAGAGTTAAAGTTCAAGGATGGTGCTAAATTTACAGATGCAAAAATCATTATTGATTGGTGTGTCAAGAATATGGGCCATGAATCTCAAGAGAGATCAATGGTTTGTAGATATTTTTGGTTGATAGAGAAACAACATATGACAAACTTTGAAGATTGTATGATAGTTGCAGGATCAAGTGATATGCACTCATTCCATAGTTTAGATGCAAATGCTTGGACTATTTATACTAGGTACATGACATGTTTTTGTATATCATGCATTGATTTTACGTGGAATGAATGTGAGTCACAACATTGGGTGGATGAGTGGACTTGTAGACCTCTAATTCCACTCGACACACATCAAGTTCCACGAGCATTACAACTTGCAAAGTATTTAGATCAAATGACAACATCACCTGACTTTGACCAAGTCTCTGATTTAGTGCAACAAAGTACATACATATATGTACATGCCATGTTTTAGATTTATAAATTATTAAATGGTCAACTCTTAATGTATTTATAAATTGACTGAACAATTTTAGTTTGTGATACATAGGGCACATTTTGGCAGTTATTGCGATGAAATTTAATGAAGAGGGAACAGACTACTTCTTATCTCATTATGTAGAGGGGAAATTTTTTTGACTTCCAGTCATTGATGGTGAAGACCTTGAGTATCCCACTAGATCAATGGTAGTCACTGGAACTTGGCTTCAATGATATCCTATCAAAAATCAAACATTTGGTTGTTTGAAGACTATGAAGTACATCGGAAGATACTTCACTATTCACATTTTGTCCTTGCAACAAATATTAAATTGATCAAATATCGAGGTCGGCCATCAAACAAAAATTTGTGGAAGGTTCATGAATTAGATCATGAAGTAATTCTTGTTATTGTCAAGAATAGAGTTGATCCTTGTGGTTCATTGGATTGAATTTACAAAGGTATGTTCTTCATGAATTTAATTTGAATATTTACTTAAATTATTTTGTTTTAATTTTGTATGATTTAAAATTCTATTTAATTGCTTACTAACATGTTTATGTAGGTTAGTGGTGCCAAAAAGCTTCCACCTTCACGTGGTTGGCACTGTCAGTAGAGAATTTATTATTCTTGAAGCCAAGTGAAGCTAAGAAAAATTAAATATTAGAAAGGAACAACAAATAAAAATTCTCATTTCACCACCTATATTGTATGAACCACCTATATTATTCAGGTGATTGGAAATGGACAACCTTACACTGACTTAGTCTGAATGGAGATAGAAAACCACGAGAGGATTTCATAGCCTAGAAAAAGTATCCCAAAAAAAGGGGAGCATAGGGAAAAAAATATCACCCCGACGTGTTGGCATAGTTTGTTCGGTCCCATGAGCTTCCGTTTGCAAAGTACTGACCTCCGGTAACCTACATTGACTCATAATACACTATTTATCACATTTACAAATAATAGGACAATTAGAAAACTAGATGGAGAGGGAGAAAACTATGAGAGGATTTCATATAGGAGCTCTCGGATCTGACGAGACGTCTCTAGGTGCCATGGAGTCTGAGAAATCACCCGTTGAAGATATGGTGTGTTTGGGCCTCAGGGCTCTTAAGCGACTACGCCCGAACGGGGTAGCATGAGAACATGGGGAGTATAGAGAACCAAAATAATCCTCCACTAGCATTCACCAAGCCACCTCGACATGTTAGCATAGTTGGTTTGGTCCCATGAGCTTCCGTTTGCGGCAAAGACAACATCTAGTAGCCCTATATCGACGCAGATCGCACTATTTCTTGCATTTACAAACAATAGAACAAGAGAACCAAATGGAGAGGGAGAAAACCATGAGATATTTTCATAAAGGGCCTCGACATGGAGCTCTTGGATCTGACGAGACATCTCTAGGTGCCACAAAGTCTAAGAAATCACCCATCGAAGATATGGCGTGTTTAGTCCTCAGGGCTCTTAAGCGACTACGGCGGACGAGGTATCCCCGAGAGCACAGGAGCATAGGGAACTAAAACAAAGCATCCAATAGTATTCACCAGGCCATTTGGACGTGTTGGCGTAGTTGGTTTGGTCACATGAGCTTCCATTTGTAGTAGTACTGACCTCAGCCCTACCCTACGACTCGACTCACCGCACTATATATCACATTTACAAACAATAGACAGTGAAAGAACCAGATGGAGGAGAGAGAAAACCGCGAGAATATTTCATAGAAGGCCTTGACATGGAGCTCTTGAATCTAACAAAACATCTCTAGGTTTCGTGGAGTTCGAGAAATCACCCATCGAAGATATGGTGTGGTTGGGCCTCGGGGCTCTTAAGCGACTCTACGCCGACTTAGATGTTGTAGTTTGCAAACGAAAGATCATGGGACCAAACCAACTACAAAAACACATTCAAATTTCTGGTGAATGCTATTGTAGGATTTTTTTGGTTCCCTACACTCCCCATTATCGAGCTACCTTGTCCGAGCGTAGTCGCTTAAGAGCCCCGAGGCCCAAACACGCCATATCCTCGACGGTGATTTATCGACTCCATGGAACCTAGATATGTCTCGTCGAGATCCAAAAGCTCCATATCAATTCCCTCTATTAAATCCTCTTGCAATTTTCTCCCTCTCCATCTAGTTCTCTTGTTGTCCTATTGTTTGCAAACACGAGAAATAGTGCGATCTAAGTCGTGTAGGGCTGCGCAGAGGTCTGAGGTTACAAACGGAAGCTCGTGGGCCCAAACCAACTACACCAACAAATCCAAATGGCCTGGTGAATGCTAGTGGAGGCTTCATTTTGATTCCCTACACTCCTCGTGCTCTCGGGATACCCCGTCCAGGCGTAGTCGTTTAAGATCCCTGAGGCCCAAACATGCCATATCTTCGACGGGTGATTTTTAGGACTCCGTGGCACCTAGAGACATCTCGTTAGATCCAAGAGCTCCACATCGGGGCCCTCTACAAAATCCTCTCATGGTTTTTTCCCTCTCCATCTAGTTCTCTCACTGTCTTATTGTTTGTAAAATTGAGAAATAGTGTAGTCTAAGTCAGTGTAGGGCTACCCCATCCAGGCGTAGTCGCTTAAGATCCCTGAATGACTAGATTGGCTTAAGAATGAATTTGATATGGGTATTTCTAAGAACACATAGGATTTATCAATCGTATAGTACATCTTTCTTGTTTATTTCTCGGATGGGATTTAGTTGGCCTACGACTAAGTGACCTTTCATTCATTGATAATTTATGTTATGATAAACCCATGGATGCTTTCAAAAGTTCCTTAAAAAGGATATGGCTAGTCATCAAGCCAAGTGAAGGGTGTGATATGATTTCCAAATAACTTGAAATGCCTACAGATTTAAAGGTAGTTACACAAATTGGACAAGATTAGAAAATCAAGAATCATTGAGTGTCTAAATTAGAATGTCATTACATCCGGAGACATTCTAAAGCATTTGAGTAATGTCTATGGAGATACATTCTCAAAATATAAACAGTTTAAAAGCATCAAATTGTGACGACTATCGGGTGTTGTAACAGGAGAAGACTATGAAGCATAGAATAATGTAGTAATTGCATGATAAGATAGGAACCAGATAAAGATACCATGAGCAATAAGAAGCGCAAGTAAGGTAAATACACATATAAACATTGATAAATTGAATGAATAATTACTCATATTAGGTAACTCTTTATATACATACATTATATAAATATTAATTTCTAAAGTTTGATGCATATTATACATTGAAAATGCTAGTACATGTACATCACCAATAAATGAAAAAATAATAAATAATGTCTTAAATATTGTCAAGTGCACATCATATTAGATTCATGTGAAAATAATCTCAGAAATGGAAGGTCTCATACAAAATTATCAAGTTCCAAAAAGTATATTAATGTACATAATAAATACAAAAATTCCTAAATAGGTCATATACCATCAAGTTCAAATGTCATATAGGCTTACATACAATGCCATGCAAATAGGCATACAAAAACAATGTCATGTAAGACATATATATTTCCTACTCATCAAAATCTATCCCTCTCTTGAACTTTCTCAAAGAAATCCCTCCCTTAGGTGAAGATGGAGATCCATGAGATGACTTTGGATCACCCTAGCCCATGCTTCAAGTCCTTGTAGTGCCCACTTCCCTTTGACACTTTTAGACATTGATCTTGATATTGTTGATCATATTATGGACACTATTATGTTTTGTTTTAGTATGATGGTTAGATGTTAGGTCATGGATTATTATTGATCTGGATTCAATTAGTATACATGATGGTTACTAGAGACATTTTGATATGTGGATGATGATAAATATTTGACATGGACATATTATAGATGTTGATTTGGACTTGTGACATTTGATATTTTGAGTAGACCTAGTATGGAATAGTATAGATGATGATATAGTTGATTTGTGAATTAAAAATGATAATGTTGAATTCTTGATATTGTTGTGATTCATGTGTTTAGATGATCTTGAAATGTTATTTATATCATTTTGGATGTTTTGATATGGCCACGAGGCCGAAGGAGGTATTTGCATTTTTGCAGGTTAAAAATCACAACAATGTCGGGGGACTGGAGACTAACCATATTAGAATTTTGGGTGAAATCAACAAGGTCACCATGGCAACTATTTTGTGTGTGTGTGTTTGTTAGGGATTCCCATGGGGGGGATTTCCATTATATGTGACCATGGGATATGTATTTTATTATGTGTTCCTTTTAATTATTGTTGAATGTATTTTATTAGTAATGTGTTCCTTCTTGTAATTAATTTAAATGTGGTAGATTAATGTGAGAGATCATATAGTTAAACTTTAATTAAATTAAATTGGGATATGGAATGTAATTAATGAAGTTGTTGATTTTAAATATTAATGTTGGAAGAGTGTGTAATAAATGTGTAAGAAGGTGTAAGAGTTATGTAAGGAAGATTTTGGAAGGTTAAACACTTCATCTCCTTAAGAATTCGAATTTATCCTTGGAGGCCAAATTTGGAGGCTTGTGGGATAAGTTAAACATGTCCCACACCTCTTAAAATGATTCACCAACCATACCTATGGTTTGGAGGTTAAATTTAGGCATTTTTATTACATTTTGAAGTGACAATTTGTAAGTTTTAATTTCACTTCCCTTACATATTTTTAATTCAGTCCTTTTGGAGTATGGGTCATTTTGAGTGTGTAAGTCATATTGTCAATTTATTTATTATGATTTCGTGAGTGATGTTGATTTCCTCTTGAGGTTAAGGAAGAATGATGTGGCATCCCACATGGATCCAAATCATTCTCTTCTCTTCCCTCTCCTTTAAAATTGAAACTCCTTAATTTTTTATGGTTGTTGAAACTTTGTTGATTTTCTCTGGGGGTGAATTTTTCTTCCTTGCTGATTTGGGAGCTTGTTTTGGAAGAAGCTTGGAGTTGTTTACATGCTTGAACATTTCTGGTTTTGAAGCGCACTTTGACCTTTTGGAAAGCTTGAGGATCTTAGAACAAACTCCATTATGGAGAGGTAGGATCTTGAGCTTGTTTTTAAATGTTTTCTTCTCTTACATGCATGTTTGAATGGTGAATGTGTTTTGTGTTCTTGGCTAGTTGGGTAGATTTCTTAGCACATGGTGTAGGAGAAGGCTATGGGGATTTCCAATGTGGGGGATAAGGGGTTTCCAATGGCACAAATTTTATTTGGAGGAGTTTTGGATTGGGATCCACCTTGGAAAAGAAACCGATTGCATTTCTTACTCTTGGGAGGGCATAATGGAGAAACTTTGGGGGCATCGGGAAGGGTTGGGAGATATAAGTTTTATGGGATTTGATATGTTTATTGGTAGTATGATTTAGGTGGATGCCCAATTCCAAATAGGGAGGCATAAGTAGTTCCCCATATTTCTTGCTCTTGTTGGCTTGTTTGATTAAGCCTATGTGTTATTTGAATAATTTCAAATACAATTGTGAACTATTGTCTTTGCTTGGATTGTATTTCTTATTGTTGTATGCATGTGAAGAATAATGTATGTTGGTTGTGAAATCCTTTGTTGCCATGAGTTGATTCTCATTCTCTATTTCAATATGGTTGGGGCTCGGGGGCCAATGAGGAAGGATGGCTTCTCCTTTCTCATTGGATGTCTTGGTTGGGTGGAGAGCGTTTCCTTTCCCCCTTCCTTGTTGTGATCAAAGATGAAAAGATGGAGAAACTAGCATGCTGCTATTTGGAGCAAGAAGAATATAGTTTGACAGTCCCATCCTTTGAGAAAGTTTGTTGTAATCTTTCCCACTTGAAGTGGATGAGTTGTATAGTAATTGTAATGTGAAGTTATTGTATTGTAGATGGAATATTGAATTTGAATTGAGAAATGTAAAGGAGATTCATAATTGTTCTCTATGTTTTGGAAAAGAAATGTAAATGAAGTTACATGCATTGTATTATGTATCTTGTAAATTGTATTTTGGAAACCAAATGAAAAAGGAAAGTTGTAAAATTGTATTTGATGATCAATGAAGGATTGCATTCCTTTCTCAAAAGTGTATTGTGTATTAGATTTGAATTATTATTGAAGTTGAAATTGTTGTTAAAGATTGGAAATTGTTGTTTGGAAAAGAAGCATGTGTATGAAACAAAAGATAGTGTATTGTTCTTTTGGAATGAGTTGAATTTAAAAATAAGACTTTTCATAATTTTTATTGAATGCATTAGACTAGTTTAGGAACCATATTCACTTTTAAATGAAGAAAAAAATTGGTATACAATTGTAAAGGAAACATTTCACTATTTTAAACTCCATTTGGAAATTTGTAATTTGATAAAAATGAAGCAGTTCAAACTAAGAAACATTAAAATTCAGATTTTTCAAGTCCTAAGGAACTCAAATTTACCGTAACATATAAGAAAGAACTTTCAAACTTTATAAAAATCCAATTTGAAACTTGCACAGTCATATTTTCTTGTCTATTATTGGGAAAAATATACAAGTTCAAATAAATTGGACAAATTAATCTTCCTAAAACACTCTAAACCATCCCTAGACTAATCCTCCATGTCCTGCTCAACATGTTGATTGAAGGAGGAGTTCTAATTTAACCAAATTGAGAAATTTGAAAAAAAAAAAAAATCAGTTCACTAATTAGAACATTGAATATTATTTTCATTAAATTGATATCTCAAACTTCATCAATTTCCAAATTTTATGATACCTTTACAAATAGGGCATCGAGGGTTTTCTGAAAAGTCCTCATTTTCCCAAAACCGAGCTTTCTAGCTCAAGTTATGGCCATTTGAAGTTTTACTTCAATTTGGTATTCAAAAAATATAAGATTTAATCTAACTATAGAAAGATTTAAATTTGGACTTTGGAAAAATTTCCCAAAAAGTTCCGTGGCCCCTGTCATCCCACAACCAATCAAGGCCTACAACATGGCACCCTAGGAGGGGTGACCAATTTTTAAACTTATCCCTTTGAAAATTTTTCCTTGGGAAAATTTTCCCATTTTACCCCGCCACCCCGCCGGCCCGTAGCAAATCACATGCTGCCACGTGGCATGGTGGAAGGGTGGACTCTTTTCAAACTTATTCTTTTGAAAAAAAATTCTTGGGAAAGATTTTCATTTTCCCTCTTTGTCTTGTAGCCAATCCGAGGGTGCCATGTGTCCTCTAGGGGCTAAGGCGGAGGTGCAGTTCATTTTAACATTTATTCCTTTTTGAAAATTTTCAGGGAAAATTTTCCTTTTTTGCCCCACGGCTCATAGCCTATGAGAAAGTGCCAAGTGCCAATTTGGGGTGGAGGCAGGAGGGCGGACCCTTCTTATTTTAATTGCTTGTTTTGGCCCCGGGAAAATTTCCTAAGTCTCTCCCGTGGCCCACTTCTCCACTCCCCATTGGACCTTTTTCCTTCCGCAGTGCATGGACCCCGCATCCTTTTTCTTCCTTTCCTCCATCATTGGGCACAAGGTGCTAAATCCACCCACCGCTCCACCCTTCCCTTCTCCTATTCTGCTTGGTGCTATGATTTGACACATGTCCCTAGAGACCCACGGGGTCGAGAATATTTTGTGCCTTTGAACTATGCGATGGGAAAATTTCCATATGCTGCCCCGCGACCTACCAATCCATCCAAAGCGCATCCCCTCCTCTTGACACGTGTCCCCTAAGGGAATTTTTGACCTTAGAACTCCACCCACTCATATCTTGAGTTCTACAAGGAGTTAGGAGGACTTCCTTATATCACCGGAAAGGTGAGAAAATTTCCTATCCATAGGAATGGTTTATGGAAATTTTAAAAGTGTTAAGTAAGAGAAAAATCTAGTTGAAACTCTTAGTCTATTAGAGAGCAGGCATGGGGGTAAATTACTCCCTGAACCTAACTAAAACATGTAACCCTAAAATTTGAACCTTGTGAACTTGATATAAGTTGATAAAGGAAACTTATGTTTTGGTAAATAGGATTTGTTCCGGAACCTGTTAGTGAAAAATCATGTCTTGCAACCTAGTTGTAGACACTTTAGATAAAAAAATTATTATTCCATAATTTTTCTACCTAACCCTAGGTTATTTCTTGGGTCTCAAGTGGTTGTTTAAACGGGCACTACAGTTTAGTATCAAAGTAGTGGTTTAAAGGGTTGTACCAGTGGGCACACTAGAAAAATTTGAGACATGAAAACTTAAACCTAGCACACCTTAAACCTAGAAAACAACTTAGCAAGAATTTGTATGTTTTAGTAAACATGGAAGTTGTATAACTTAGAAAATGAACTAACTCTCACTTTAGTTTGTGCAGGAGGCTCAGATGGAGTGGGAGGAACCTTCACGGAGACTCAGACTCACCACCACCACCACCACCACTGGATCAGGGTGTAGCAGCCATTCTACCTCAGATTCTATAGACCCTTCTAGGATGTTAATGCCACTCTACGTAGAGGATTAGGTGGAGGATAGGTAGCTAGTCATGATAGAGATCCTTCTATTGAGGGTTAGGTATCTCCTTGACTCAGTGAGGAGCATAGAGGAGAGAAATCCCATGCAGAGTCATTCAGAGTAGAGTCACCACCTAGGAGATAGGGTGACAAAGTTCTAGAGCATAGAGAGAGGTCTCGGAGCCCTAGGCTTAGGGATGAGCATGTTGAGAGACCTAGAGGCTGAAAACGACAACAGGGGATCACATAAGGGAGATCCTAAAGCTTTGACCCTCACATTACTCAGGTGATACATGTGGATTTCAAGTAGAGGCCTGGCTCGTGAGATTGAGCGGTTGCTTCAATATTTTTCCTTGTTCTAGCAACAAAAAAGCTCGTGTTGCGATCCATCTATTGAGGGATGGAGTAGGAGTATGGTAGAGGACAGAGGAGTAGAATCTTCATGTAGATTCAAAGAAAGTGACCTAGGAGCTATTTGAGGAGATATTCAGGAGTAGATATCTATCATGGAGGTTGATACTAAGAGAGGAATGACGAGTTCCATGACCTTTGTCAGGCTTCTCTATGAGTGGCAGAGTATGAGAGTAGATTTCTAGATCTACTTTAGTATGTAGAGTATATGCAGGATGAGTAGGTGTGGATTCACAGGTTCATCTGGGGCCTGAATTTGGATATTAGAGGTGTAGTGCAGATTCACTATCCATAGAATTTAGTAGAGGCCGTTGAGAAGGCCTATATTGCAAAGGAGACTCGAGGTAAAACCCAGCAGGCTAGAGACCGAGTCAAGAGCCACATTTAGTAGATGCAGGATGGTAGATCAAGAGGTTCAATACCTCTTCCTCATGGTGGCGTGGTATAACATAGTCATCCTTTAGACCCCAGAGAGTAGTAGCGAAGTAGTCCCGCCCACCTTATAGACCTCCAAAAATAGCTTATGCCTAGAGAGGTTGGAGCATGGGGCCTCCTCCTAGGGGTCCCATCAAGACACATGGTGGACCTAGAGCTTAGTCAGTAGAAGCTCACCATGAGAGGCCATAGTAGACCACAACCAGATCATTAGGATCCACACCAAAAGCTTTTAGGGCACCTATTGGAGGTGCTACTCCTTGGAGAGGATCAGTTGGTTACTTTGGATGTGGAGTAGTTGGACATTTCTAGAGAGATTGCCCTCATTTCCCTAACAAGGGTAAGGCACCAATTTCTGAGCCAAAAGTTGGTGACATGGGATGCAGCCACAAGATTTATGCAGTGGTTGGGAACCACCAGGAAAAGCACCAGAGCATAGTCATTGAGACCACAGGTAGCATTGGTTGTATTCCTACCTCTGTATTGTTTGATTTTGGTTCTTCTGATTCTTTCATTGCACCATCTTTAGTAGAGCGATGCAGGTTGGTGGCAATTAGGCAGGGTCTTAGTTGGGATGTCAAGATGGCTTCTAGAGCCAATATCTCTATGGAATCCTTAGTTAAGGAGTGTGTTGTGGATTGGGACCTATCACCACTACTTCAGATCTTCATATTCTTCCTTTGGGCTCATATGGAGTCATCTTAGGTATGGATTGGTTATCTACACACAGGGCCATGATGGATTGTTACACAATACTATAGCTTATGCAGATGATTTGGGTGTTGAGTCAATGATTTTGAGGGTTAGGAGACAAGTTTCTATTCGCACCATCTCCGATATGAGGCTTAAGTGGTGTGTGCGATGGGGTTGTCGGATGTATGCTGTTATAGTTAGTGATAGATCTAAGGATGGGTCTAGTGGACCATATCTATATGATCATCCCATCTTGAGAGAGTTTTCTGATGTTTTTCCAAGGGATCCACCAGGATGCCACCCCCACGTCAACTTGATTTCCATATAGATCTAGTTCTTTGGAGAAGATCCTATCTCATGAGAACCTTATCGGATGACCACCTCGGAGCTCTTGTATCTCAAGTTATAGCTTGAGGGCCTTCGGAGAAGGGCCTTATTCATCCTAGTGTATCCCCTTTGGGTGCACCGGTGATCTTCATGAAGAAGAAGGATGGATCATTGCGGTTGTGTATTGATTACCACCAGTTAAACAAGGTAACAATCAAGAATCTTTATCCTCTTCCTCGTATCGATGACTTGTTTGATAAAATAAAGGTAGTTATGGTGTTCTCTAAGATTGATCTCAATTGAGCTACCATCGGTTGAGGATTTCAGAGGTAGACAGTCATAAGACTGCCTTCCGCATAAGATATGGGCACTATGATTTCACAGTGGTGCCTTTTGGTTTGACGAATGTCCCTATAGTGTTTATGAGTTTGATGAATGGGGTATTCAGGACCTTTTTAGATCACTTCATGCTCATCTTCCTAGATGACATTTTGATATACTCACGTACACATGAGGATCACGAGGGAACCTTGACAGGTTCTTCAAAGGTGTCTTCATGAGCAAAGAACTTTATGGGAACTTGGAGAAGTGTGCTTTTTTCAATCAGAGGTATAGTATTGGGTCATATCATTTCTAGGGAAGGTATCATAGTCAATCCTTCCAAGATTAGATCCATTATGGATTGGCTAGCACCACTATAGTGACCAAGGTGCATAGATTCATGGGATTAGCAAGATATTATCGATATTTGTTTAGGACTTCTCTCGAATTGCGCACCTTATCACTTCCATTTAGAGGAAAGGGAAGAAGTTTGATAGGATGGAAAAATGTGAGCAGGCCTTCAAGACATTGTTGGTGGTGAATCACAAGACTTCGAATGTCTGCAACTCGATGGGTTGAGACTCTCAATGCGATTGCATAACATGGAGCTTTTCCAAAGTGTGGGACCTTGTGAATCGAGAAAGCTCTCCAGATGAAGGCCGGTTCCTATTCCTCTGCTCGAGATGCAAACGTAAAAACGCAGAGTTTTTTTAAAACCTAAACTAACTTTCCAAGGAGACAGGGTAAGAAGATGCATAAAATAAAACCTAAACTACAAAGGTGATGCACCGAGGAATGAAGAACATTTGTCTTGTTAATAAACACAAACCACTAAAATGCAATGCAAGATCATGCACAGATAATCGATTTGCAATGAAAGATCAAGAGGATGCAAATGAACACAGAGAGGGTTGAGAATCATCCACAAACATGTATTATTTGCTCCAAATATTGATACAATACACTACAAAATGCCAAGAGGCAAAGTTGCATTACAGTTTTAGGTGGGAGGTTTGAACTCCACAAATTCACCTGCCAAAGAGAAGAAGGGAGGGGAAAAAAAGAATGTCCAACATTTAGAAAGAAGCCCTCTTTACAATTTATAGGAAGAATGAGAGAGGGAAGAGAGAGAAAATCTAAATCTACCCCAACCACCTCTAGGTTACATTTAATTTATCTCATTATGGTGGTAGGTGAGAACCCTAGCAAACCCAAAAAGTGGCGAACTGTATTTTACATTTTTAAGAACTTTTTCCCACCCAATTAAATATATCTAGTCGTAGTTGGATAGAGGACCTCGTAAGATTTCTGAAAATTCCAACCTTGCATTAATCCGAGCTCCCTGTGAAAAGTTATGGCCGTCTGAATATTTGGGTCAGGGTCTGCTTCCTATCAGCGCTCAGAATGTTGCGCCTCCTGAAGGTGCACCATAGGCGCATCCATATTCATGTCGACATACCCTTAAGTGTGCCAAGGCATGAATTCCATCATGTTGACATTCTGTGTCATGTGCCCTTTACGTGCGCCAAGGCGCGACTTCTGCCATGTTCACACTCTCCTACCTGCGCCAAGGGCGCATCCATTTTAGTGTCGACACTCATTTCTGTGTGCCACTTACCTGTGCCTTGGCGCATCCATTTTAGTGTCGACACTCATTTCTGTGTACCACTTACCTGCACCTTGGCGCATCCATTTTAGTGTCGACACTCATTTCTATGTGCCACTTACCTGCGCCTTGGTACATCCATTTTAGTGTCAACACTCATTTCTGTGCGCCACTTACCTGTGCCTTGGCACATCCATTTTAGTGTCGACACCTCTTGTTGTGAACCTCTTACCTGCGCCATGGATAAGTGTCAGGTTTTGAGTTCCTTTGATTTCCATATTCTTCTACTTGTCTATATCTACCCGGGGGGAAGATATTTACAACAAACACTAAAGGAGTGCCTCACTACAACACCCATTCTTGTAGTGCCGAATTCACATGGTGAGTTCTTTGTTTGCATAGATGCTTCTTTAGCAGGGCTTGGAGGTGTTTTGATGTAGGATGGAAGAGTTGTAGCTTTTGAGTCTCGTAAACTCAAGGATCACAAGATTAATTATCCTACCCATGATCTTGAGCTTGCGGTAGTTATGCATGCTTTGGTTAGATGGAGACATTTCCTTCTTGGATGGAGATTCACCCTCGTGAAAGATCACTTGAGTCTTCGCCACCTCTTCACATAGCCCAATTTAAACACTTATCACCGGAGTTGGATGGAGTTTCTTTATGAGTATGACATGGAGATAGAGCATGTGAAGGGGAAAGAGAATGTGGTAGCAGATGCTCAAGTAAATAGAGACACGTGGCTATGGCCACCTCAGTAAGCACAAATTTATGGAGTAGGATTCTTGAAGCAGCTTCTACATCATAGTACGAGTAGATATCGAGTCACAAAGACTCCTTGATGGGAAGTTTGAAGGTTTTTACTTAGAGGCAAATGGTCTTCTCAGGCATAAGGCAAGATATATGTTCCCAGAGAGGGAGGCTTGAGGCAAGACATCTTGGTAGAGGCACATCATGCACCCTATTCATCCCATCCTAGGGTGAAGAAGATGCATGCTACCTTATGAAAATTATACCAATGGAGAGGACTTCATCGAGACATGGCTCAGTTTGTGTCACAGTGTTTAGAGTGCCAGAGGGTTAAAGACAAGCATCAGCATCCAACAGTCTTCTTTATCCCCATGCCATACCGGAATGGAAGTGGGACACCATTTCCATGGATTTCATTATGGGTTACCTATGTCAACATATCACCACGAAGCCATCATGGTCACGGTTGATAAATTGAAAAAGTGGCTCACTTTTCTTCGGTGAAGACCACTTATACGGGTAGAGCAGTGGCATGAATTTATTTAGATGAGATTGTCAAAGTTGTACAGGATTCTGCAGAAGATCATTTTTGACCATGATCCTTTGTACACTTCACACTTTTGGACTACCATGCAAAGTATGTCCTTAGGACAAGGATTAACTTCAGATAGCATATCACCCGAGATAGATGGATAGACTGAGTGAGTGAATCAGATTTTGGAGGATATGCTTAGGATGTATGTGATGGATCAGCAGGCCTAAATGGGATGAGTACTGTACTTAGTGGATTTTGCCTATAATAATAGTTTTCGAGTTCTATAGGCATGGCTCCTTTTCGGGTGTTATATGGTAGAGAGTCTGGACACCCCTTACCTGGGACAAGTTAGAGGATAGAGTATCTATTGAGCTAGATCTTTTGCAGGACATGGAGTAGTAGGTAGTTTTAATCAGGAAGAGATTGCAGGAGGCACAGGACATGCAGAAGAAGTATGTGGATCAGCATAGGATTGATCGTAGTTTTGATGTGGGCATGAAGGTGTTCCTTCATGTTATACCACATAAGATCCCTATCCATTATGGAAAAGGTTCTAAGTTAACTCCTAGGTTTGTTGGTCCTTTTGAGATCTTGGAGCATATCAGCCCTTTGGCCTACCGTCTAGCATTGCCACCCAGCTTTCTCGCATACATTATGTGTTTCATGTTTCTGTCCTTAGGAGGTACATTGCAGATCCTTCTCGTGTGTTGGACTAGAAATCATTACAAGTGTAGGATCAGGGGTAGGTGATGGTGGATCCCATCCGTATCATAGATCATAGGACCCTGGGCCTTTGAGGTAGAGAGATTGATCAAGTATGGGTATAGTGGGACATATATGAAAAGACTGTAGCCACTTGGGAGGATGCCACAAGATTACAGGTGCAGTTTCCACATTTTTTCCAGTGACTTCCAAAAGGAATTCAAGTCTAAGGGGAGGGGGATGTAGTGCCCACTTTCCTTTTGACACTTTTAGACACCAATCTTGATATTATTGATCATATTATGGACACTATTAGGTTTTGTTTTAGTATGATGGTTAGATGTTAGGTCATGGATTATTATTGATCCGGATTCGGTTAGTATACATGATGATTACTAGAGACATTTTGATATGTGGATGATGATAAATTGTTGACATGGACATATTATAGATGTTTATTTGGACTTGTGACATTTGATATATTGAGTAGACCTAGTATGGAATAGTATAGATGATGATATAGTTGATTTGTGAACTAAAAATGATAATGTTGAATTCTTGATATTATTGTGATTCATGTGTTTAGATGATCTTGAAATGTTATTTATATCATTTTGGATGTTTTGATATGGCCATGAGGCTGAAGGACGTATTTGCATTTTTGCAGGTTAAAAATCACAACAATGTTGGGGGACTGGAGACTAACCATATTAGAATTTTGGGTGAAATCAACAAGGTCACCATGGAAACTGCTTTTGTGTGTGTGTGTGTGTTTGTTAGGGATTCCCATGGGGGGGATTTCCATTATATGTGACCATGGGATATGTATTTTATTATGTGTTCCTTTTAATTATTGTTGAATGTATTTTATTAGTAATGTGTTCCTTCTTGTAATTAATTTAAATGTGGTAGATTAATGTGAGAGATCATATAGTTAAACTTTAATTAAATTAAATTGGGATATGGAATGTAATTAATGAAGTTTTGATTTTAAATATTAATGTTGGAAGAGTGTGTAATAAAGGTGTAAGAGAGGTGTAAGAGTTATGTAAGGAAGATTTTGGAAGGTTAAACACTTCATCTCCTTAAGAATTCGAATTTGTCCTTGGAGGCAAAATTTTGAGGCTTGTGGGACAAGTTAAACTTGTCCCACACCTCTTAAAATGATTCACCAACCAAACCTAAGGTTACGAGGTTAAATTTAGGCATTGTTATTGCATTTTGAAGTGACAATTTGTAAGTTTTAATTGCGCTTCCCTTACTTATTTTTAATTCATTCCTTTTGGAGTATGGGTCATTTTGGAGTGTGTAAGTCATATTGTCATTTTATTTATTGTGATTTTGTGAGTGATTTTGATTTCCTCTTGAGGTTTAGGAAGAATGATGTGGCATTCCACATGGATCCACATCATCCTGTTCTCTTCCCTCTCCTTTAAAAGTGAAACTCCTTGCTTGTTTATGGTTGTTGAAACTTTGTTTATTTCCTCTTGGGGGCACATTTTTCTTGCTTTCTAATTTGGGAGCTTGTTGTGGAAGAATCTTGGAGTCGTTTATATGCTTGAACATTGCTGGTTTTGGACTGCACTTTGACCTTTTGGAAAGCTTGATGATCTTGGAACAAACTCCATTATGGAGAGGTAGGATCTTGAGCTTGTTTTTAAATGTTTTCTTCTCTTGCATGCATGTTTGAATGGTGAATGTGTTTGGTGTTCTTGGCTGGTTGGGTAGATTTCTTAGGACATTATGTAGGAGAAGGCTATGGGGATTTCTAATGTGGAGGTATAAGGGATTTCCAATGGCACAAATTTTATAGTGGAGGGAGTTTTGGATTGGGATCCACCTTGGAAAAGAAACTGATTGCATTTCTTACTCTTGGGGGCATAAGGGAGAAACTTTGGGGGCATAAAGAGGGGTTGGGAGATATAAGGTTTATGGGATTTGATATGTTTATTAGTGGTATGATTTAGGTGGATGCCCAACTCCAAATAGGGAGGCATAATTAGTTCCCCATAGTTCTTGCTCTTGTTGGCTTGTTTGATTAAGCCTATGTGTTGTGTGAATAATTTCAAATGCAGTTGTGAACTACTATCTTTTCTTGGATTGTATTTCTTATTGTTGTATGTATGTGAAGAATAATGTATGTTGGTTGTGGAAGCCTTTGTTGCCATGAGTTGATTCTCATTCTCTATTTCAATATGGTTGCGGCTCGGGGGCTAATGAGGAAGGATGGCTTCTCCTTTCTCATTAGATGTCTTGGTTTGGTGGAGAGAGTTGTCTTTCCCCCTTCCTTATTGTGATCAAAGATGAAAGTTGGAGAAAACTAGCATGTTGTTGTTTGGAGCAAGAAGAATATAGTTTGACAGTCCCATCCTTTGAGAAAATTTGTTGTAATCCTTCCCACTTCGAAGTGGATGAGTTTTATAGTAATTGTAATGTGAAGTTATTGTATTGTAGATGGAAGATTGAATTTGAATTGAGAAATGCAAAGGAGATTCATAATTGTCCTCTGTTTTGGAAAAGAAATGTAAATGAAGTTACATGCATTGTATTATGTATCTTGTAAACTGTATTTTGGAAACCAAATGAAAAAGGAAAGTTGTAAAATTGTATTTGATGATCAATGAAGGATTGCATTCCTTTCTCAAAAGTGTATTGTGTATTAGATTTGAATTATTATTGAAGTTGAAATTGTTGTTAAAGATTAGAATCATTGTTTGGAAAAGAAGCATGTGTATGAAATAAAAGACAAAGTGTATTGTTCTTGTGGAATGAGTTGAATTTAGAAATAAGACTTTGCATAATTTTTATTGAATGCATTAGACTAGTTTAGGAACCATATGCACTTTTAAATGACAAAAAAATTGGTATACAATTGTAAAGGACACATTCACTATTTTAAACTCCATTCGCAATTCATAGTTTGATAAAATGAACAGTTCAAACTTGGCCCATGCAATAAGTTATGAAACATTGAAATTCAGATTTTTCAAGTCCTAAGGAACTCAAATTTACCTTAACATATAAGAAAGAACTGTGAAACTTTATAAAAATCCAATTTGGAACTTGCACATGTAGTTTTTCCTATCTATTGCTAGAAAAAAATACAAGTTGAAATCAATTGGACAAATTAATCTTCCTAAAACACTTTAAACCCTCCCTAGACTAATCCTCTATGTTTTTTTGACATGTTGAGTGAAGGAGTTCTAATTTAACCAAATTGAGAAAGTTGAAAAAAATGCTAGTTCACTAATTAGAACCCTGCAGATTTTTTTCATTAAATTTACATCTCAAACTTCATCAAGTTAAAAATGTGATGATTTCTAAGCAAAGAGGGCTTTGAGGGCATTCCGAAAAGTCCTTGTTTTCCCAAAACCGAGCTTTGTAGCTCAAGTTATGGCCATTTGAAGTTTTACTTCAATTTGGCATTCAAAATAATATAAAATTTAATCTAACTATATAAAGATTTAAATTTGGACTTTGAAAAATTTCGAAATGTCCGCAGCCCCGCCATCTCGCAACCAATCGGGGCCTACCACATGGCACCCTCGGAGGGGCAAACCAATTTTTAAACTTATCCCTTTGAAAAAAATTCCTTGGGAGAATTTTCCCATTTTACCCTATCACCCCGTCGGCCCGTAGCCAATCACATATTGCCACGTGGCATGGTGGAAGGGCAGACTCTTTTTAAACATAAACTTATTCTTTTGAAAAAAAAATCTTGGAAAATAATTTCATTTACCCTCTGCCGACCCGCAGCCAATCCATGGGTGCCACGTGTCCTCTAGGGGATAAGGCAGAGGCACGGTTCGTTTTAACATTTGTTCCTTTTTGAAAATTTTGGGGAAAATTTTTCATTTTTGCCTCGCGGCTCGTAGCCTATGAGATAGTGCCACGTGGCACTTTGGGGTGGAGGTGGGAGAACAGATCCTTCTTCTTCTTTTAATTGTTTGTTTTGGCCCTGGGAAAATTTCCTAAATCTCTCCCTCGGCCCGCTTCTCCGCTCCCCTTAGACATTGCCCTTCCATGGGTGCGCAAACCCGCGCATCCTTTTTGTTCCTTTCCTCCTCATTGGGCACAAGGTGGTAAATCTACCCATTGCTCTACCCTTCCCTTCTCCTTTTCCGCTTGGTGCTAGGATTTGACACGTGTCCTTAGGGACCCATGGGGGCATGGAATGTTTTGTTGCTTTGAACTATGCGATGGGAAAATTTCCCTATGCCACCCCACGACCCACCAATCCATCCAAAGCACATCCCCTCCTCTTGGCATGTGTCCCCTAAGGGAATTTTGAGCTTAGAACTCTGCCCACTCATATCTTGAGTTCTACAAGGAGTTAGGAGGACTTCCTTATATCACCAGAAAGGTGAGGAAATTTCCTATCCATTAGGAATGGTTTAGGGAAATTTTGGAAGCATTAAGTAAGAGAAAAATCTAGTTGAAACTCTAAGCCTGTTAGAGAGCAGGCATGGGGTAAATTACTCCCTGAACTTGACTAAAACATGTAACCCTAAAATTTGAACCATGTGAACTTGATATAAGTTAATAAAGGAAAATTGTGTTTTGGTAAATAGGATTTGTTCTAGAACTTGTTAGTGAAAATTGATGTCTTGTCAGAACGGTTATGGTTATAGACACTTTAGATAAAAAATTATATATTATTCCATAATTTTTCTAGCTAACCCTAGGTTATTTCTTAGGTCTCAAGTGGTTGTTTAAATGGGCAATACAGTTTGGTATTAGAGTAGTGGTTCAAAGGCTTGGACCATTGGGCACACTAGAAAAACTTGAGACATGAAAAATTAAACCTAGCACACCTTAAACCTAAAAAACAACTTAGCAAGAATTTTTATGTTTTAGTAAACATGGAAGTTGTGTAACTTAGCAAATGAACTAACTCTCACTTTGTTACGTGAAGGAGGCTTAGACGAGTGGGAGGAGCCTTCACGGAGACTCAGAATCACCACCACCAACACCACCAAATTACGGTGTATTAGCCATTCTACCCGATATTCTATAGACCCTTCAGATGTTAATGCCACTCTATGTGGAGGATTAGGTGGAGAACAGTGTATCTAGTCATGATAGAGCTCCTTCTATCGAGGGTCAAGTATCTCCTCAACTCGGGGAGGAGCATAGAGGAGAGAACTCCCATGCAGATTCAAGTTAGAGTAGAGTCACCACTTAGAGACAGCGTGACAGAGTTGCAAAGCATAGAGAGACGTCTCTGAGCCCTAGGGTTAGGGATGAGCATGCTAAGAGACCGAGAGGCTAACTGACCACAACCCGGATCATATCGGGGAGATCCTAAAGCTTTAGCCCTCACATTACTCGGTGTGATACAGGTAGATTTTAGGCAGAGGCATAGCTAGTAAGCTTGAGTAGTTACTTTAAGCTTTTTCCTTGTTCTAGCAACACAAAAGCTCATGTTGTGATCCATCTACTAAGGGATGGAGCAGAAGTATGGTGAATGACAGAGGAGTAAAATCACCATATAGATTAAGAGATAGTGATCTTGAAGATATTTGAGGAGAGATTCAAGAGCAGATATCTATCATGGAGGTTCATACAGCAGAGGATTGATGAGTTCCATGACCTCCATTAATCTTCTCTATGAGTGGCAGAGTATGAGAGTAGATTTCTAGATCTACTTCAGTATGTAGAGTATATGCAGGGGACGGCAGTGCGGATTCACAGTTCATCTCGGGCCCGAATTTGGATATTGGTGGTGCAATGCAGATTCATTGTCCACAAAATTTACCAGAGGTCGTTGAGAAGGCCTATATTGTGGAGGAGACTCAGGGTAAAACCTAGCAGACTAGAGACCGAGTTAGGAGCTGCATTCAGCAGATGCGGGACGGTAGATCGAAAGGTTTAGTACCTCTTCCTCATGGTGGCTGTGGTACAACACGGTCATCCTTTAGACCCCAAAGAAAGCAGCTAGCAAGAAAAGCGATCCCCGCCCACCTTATAGAATTCCACAGAGAGGTCGAAGCATGGGGCCTCCTCCTAGGGTTCCCATCAAGACACGGGGTAGACATAGTGCTCAATCAACAGAGCTCGCTAGTAGAGGCCATCATACACCATAGTTGGATCATTAGGATCCACACCATAGGCTTCTAGGGCACCGTAGTGCCCACTTTTTCCAAAGCCTCTATGATCTCGCTGAATTCTTAAACCACAGCTTATGGATTTTGGATATGTTGGTTTGCTTTCATGAACACGTATGGTGATTTGGAGCATGTAGCGCTAATTTAACTAGATTAGTAGGTTGACACCTTTTATTTGATATTGTGGACACTAACACTTTTCTATCCGGTTTAGGTCAAATTGATACATGTTGGATAATTAGTTTAGTCACATACCTTGATTTTGTTACGTATTCGTTTTTTGATAAGGATACATGATGACATGGTGATATGACATGATATGTATTGTAATACCTAACATACGACTTAATTGTGTGAGATTGTGAATTCCACATTGATGATGGTGATATCATTAGTTTACATGTTTGAATCTGTTCGCTTAGTGAGCAGTAGTTTACTTTTGTATTGGATAGGTGCGGTTAATGTGTGCAATGACCGTGTAGGTGACAGTCATAGGAGAACGTGGGATTCAGGCCAGCTACACAATCTTGCACAAGCAGCCCACGAGCTGAGTCCTATCCATGTTCATTGTGTGAAGCCTTAGTATAGGATATTATTGTTTTGGGCACTATGAGTGACCCCAATTCTTGTAATGTATTGTGCTTTGAATTATTAATTTTGTTTAGGGCTATTAGTGGAGTTGTAAACTTGTTTTGGGAGATAATAATCCCACTTTCATTAAATTTTGATTTGTTTAATGAGTCACTTAATCACAAGGGTTTAGGGTCACATGTGAGACCCTTGGGTGGTCCCCACACCCTCTACCCTTGTGCCAAAAATGTAAAACCCGAAATTAGGGTATTTTGGGCATTTTTGGGGACCCTTTCATAGCTTGGGAGATCCCCCAACACTAAAATGAGCCCTTGGACCCTACCTAATGGGTAGGGGGGCTTATTTTCAAGGCTTGAGGGAGTTTTCCCTCCATTTTTACCACTTGCTTGGTCACATCCATGTAAGGGATGTGGATTTGAGTGTTTATTAAAAGTTTCACTTATTTTGTTTTGCTTACATTTAAGGGAATTTGGGAGAAGAGGGCAAAAAGATAATTTTACCCTTTCTCTCTTTTGTTTTGGCATCTTTGACCTTGTTGAGGGAGAGGGGTGACACATGTCACCCCCTCATTTGTGAGGATGCTTGCTTGCTCCTCTTCAAATTCCCATCCATGGGAATAGAGAGGGACTTTTTTTGGTTGGTTCTTTTTGTTTTGGAGCTTTGGCTTGGTGCTTGAGAAATTTGGAGCTTGAAGATTTCTTGAGCAAGAAAGTTACAAAATATTGTTTTGGAGAGCTATTAGAGGTAACCTCTTGAGCTCATTTATGTGGTATGATTCTTTACTAAATCTTAGCTTGCTCATAGTTGAATTATTTGTTTAGTTGCTTGTATGGTTTGTTGCTTGAGTATATTTGTTGTATTACTTTTTACTCCATCCATCATATGGTTTGATGGATGTTTGAGTTATTTGGGGGGAAGAGAGAGGGATTTTCCCTCTCAAACCTTATGGCTTGATGGGCAAGTCATGTCGGTTTATTTACTCCCCTCATATGGTTTGAGGTGGGTAAAGGGGTTTGTTTGGTTTGAACCCTTTCCCATTCTTGGAGAGGAAACCCAAGAGGTTTGAAAATCCTCCCAAGAAGGATTTTTGGTGAATGGGTGGAGTAATAAGGAGGATATTGTTGATTTCGGAGAAATAAGGTGGAGAAGGAAGTTTGATGTGTGCATTCTTTTGTAGATCACACCTTATGTCACTTTCGGGTATCTCATCTACTCTTCCCCAAATTTAGAGGATGAATATGGTTTCTCCTCTTTTATTTTATTGCTCAATGTTGTATTTTTCCTTCGTGCATGGTTTGGTCTTGTTTGTGAGTGTATTTTGGTGTTTGTCTCCCTAAAGATCTTGTGCTCAAAGTTGTGGAAGCTAGCTCTCTCTCCCATGGGCTTGGGGGAGGCTAGCATGTCTTCCAACCCTTGGAAAGGTATGTAATGATGCCGAAGGTTGGGAGGTTAAACAAGCCTTGTTCTCTTGGAGTTGAAACCTTGAAAGCATTCAAATTTGGATCCTTGATCTTGAGGTTAGTTGGAGTATCCTTGGTGGCATGGTCCTTTATGACCCTCTCTTGTTTAGAAGATTTTGTTAAACTTATGTTCCTTGTAAAATATTGCAATGAGCTCTTTTGCAAGTCTTCCATGTGGAATATATGTATAGTTCGTGGAAGCAAGTGTGTTCTCAAAGTTGTATTTATTTCACTCTTGAATAGGGTTGAAAGTTGAATGTCTTTGTAAAACTTGTTACTTTTCATAAGCAGATGAGTCTTATTGGATTAAGAAATGATGTCGTCATGGTTATTTGAAAAGAAAACATAGTTTTAGATTTCATCCTTTTAAATGTGAAATGGGTGATTAGTAATTCTTTGATAAAATGAAAAGTTTTCCTTCATGAAGTAGATCTTACCTGGTAAAGAAACTTGTAATGGGATTCCTTGAGTTGAATTATTCCTTGGAAATATATGGCATAGTTAGTTAAGCTTCGTGAAAATAAAATGTAGTAATAATGTTCTTTTTATATAATATGAACTTGTTGAAATTTCCTTGAAGGAAAGCTGAAACATTGTTGATCTCCTTCTTGTTCAAATTGTAAATTTATTTTATTTAAAAGTAAAGTGCCATTTTGAAATACCTCACTCTTTATATATTTTGCAATTTAGTGAATAAAATACATCTAGGTTGTTCTGCAAATAAAATGTATACATTGGAAGGAAGTTGGTGTTTTCATACCATGTATCAATGCCTATTCTTATCTTAAGTGTATACACTTATGGTAGTTTTTGTTATCATGTATGTGAACCATTTACATCTAGATTAATAAAATAAAAATAAAAAAAAATTATAAAACAGAGTTGGCTTATATAAATCTGACCATGACAAAATTAGAATATAAACATGTTGTTCTGTTCATTCATTATTACAGTAGCAGTTACTTGTTTTCATTTGTGTTTTCATCATAAAATGTATTATCACCTGTAGATTTTAGTCTAGATGAATTATTATATATAATATAAAATAATATAAATGTATTGGATTATATAGATAACCCTTCTTATAAAGAACTAGTGCAGTTACACACATATATATTTTTAGTATGAAACTGTTAAAATATATATAAATAAATAATAATAAAGAAATAAAAAAATCAAAATAAAACAAAAATAAAATAAACACAAACAGTTGGGGAGGGTCGAACCCCTCCCCAACCCCCGCACATCCACCAATGGCTCCACCGCCCGCCCACCCCCAAACTTGCTTTTTTTTTTTTTTTTTTAAAAAAATTAAATGGGGAGGGTCGCCCCCTCCCCCAAACTGACCGTCCCCACGCAGCCGGTGATGCCTCCCCACTCTCCACCACTTCTCTCCACCTCCTCACTAATCCACCCCTGTGCAAACCCATTCCCTCGTGCACCCTACACCATCTCCCATGCGTTGTTCCTCCTCCCGCGTCCACTGTCCCAAACTCCTCCTCCCACGGCCTCGCTTCAACCCACCGCAGCAGATGTTTCCCACGCACCTTTTAAGCCACCACACCTTGTTGTTGCCACCTTTTCCGTGCCACCTCCACACTTCTCCTTCTCCAAACCGCCACCTCCCACCTCCTTAGACGCAGTTCCATTACAAAAGAAGAAAATAAAACTACTGGTATGTTCAAACAAGAAAGGAAGAGAAACAAAATAAAAATCAAATGGAGAGAGAGGAGATAAAGATGTGCAAGGAAAGTTTAGGGAAAAACTCAGATCTAAGGCTGAGATCTTTTTGATCCTAGGGTGAAAAATTAACCCTACATCCCTAGGTCATGGGTAGTTTTAATGGGAATGGGAATGGGAAATAAAATATTAGGTTGTGTGTGTGTGGATAATTTAAATAAAAAGGGGGGGGGGAACTGATTAAATTTTTGTAAAGGGGTTGGTATCTCCCTAGGGTGATTCTAGTGGTCTTTATGGAAATCAAATAAATAAATTTGGTTGGGGATAGTGGTTGAGCATTTAAGTAAAATGATTTAGTTAAATTAATTAATATCGGGAAACGTAATTGTATTGTTAGGCATTCACTTTCAAAAAAAAAAATTACCCTAAATTTTAGTGTGTTTTGGTCTGTTTTCCGGTGTCCTGCAGGGCTGGGCATGACATTTGGTATCAGAGCGAGGTTCGCACACGCGGACGCTTTGGGTAAAACACTTAATTAGTTATTAATGTTTTCATAATATTAAAAGTAAAAAAATAGGTGGTAAACACTTTTGATCACGTAATTTGTTTAAAACAATTAGTAAAACTTAAGAAAATGTCTTGCTTAATAACGTGCAAAATGGCTTCTTGGTCCACCGTAGTGGCGATCGAATTTGGATAATCTGGTCCCCTAGTGACATGGAAAGTCACATCAAAATTTTAAACCTGATTTATAAGATCGTTTGATCATATAGTTAAAATATTTTTTGAGCTCTTTTAATCACATTCTTGTTTGGGTCGACAATTTAAAATTCTAGAAAAATCGTTTCGATTGAAACCTGTAGAGTAGAGAGCATTAGTCAGAAATTAAAACTTATGGCTTCTAACTTGTAGTATTTCTCCTTGTCCAGTGTTTACAATAATTATATTTGAAAAAAAAAGGAATAGAGAATTAGTTTTCCGAGTGTGTTTAGGAGGTCTCTAGATGATTTGTTCAAAACACAAACTTGTAAATAACATTAATTAACCTCGTAAAGTATACCATATCTAGAGTTTTGGTCATCAGTTTTTCATTTTGTGAGTTGCTTCGGGTTCTCTATATATAGGAGAATAGAGTCAAGTGGATAGAACTCATTTTTGAATTGGGAATTACTTATTTTCAAGACCCTTTTTGTAGCCTTTTGTCACTATAAATCTGCTGATATACAATAGTAAAACTGTAATAGTTGGCTTCGAGATAGTGCTTCCAATTTGAAACCTATTCACCAATAATTAGAAATGTACATCTTGTTTGACTCTCTGTATAATAGAGAATTGAATGAAAGCTTTGTTTCACCATGTGGGTGTTGGGTACATGTCTTGGCAGATCCTTTGTAGCCTTTTTCTCTAGTTTGTGGAACAAGAAAATTAGGTCTTAATAAACAAATAGGTTTCTTAGGACACCTTTGGGAGTGAAACATGTTACAATATGGTTATTTTTAAGCTACGTGTTCTAGGTTGAATGCTAGGACCCAAAATAAACTTTGTACAACAAGTCATTTTATTTTGCTAGTGACCCTGGTTAGGTATGTCTTTCTAGCCATCAAAGGTCTAGTTGTTGGTGTCGAAAATAATAAGTAGGTCGGATAAGAATGTGAAATTGTAACCTTGTTATAGAAAATTTGTTATGACGTTTGGTTGGTTGTTTCTTGTCTAGTGATCCTTTGTTTCTTAGGAATTGCAACCGCCATGTTAGAAGCACCTCTTTAGATCGAATCAGACCCTTTCGGTATGGGTGTAAACTAAATAGTTGTAAACTAAATAATTGTATCTTGTATAAAACCATCCAAGGTGATATAATAGTCTTCCACGTCTTGATATTTCACTACTATGAAATTTGAAATAATTTGTACTCCTTTGATATATGTTCTAATCTTAGTTTTATAACCCTTTTATAAGGAAGTTTTACTAGAAGATCTCAAGTTCTTGTTATTATTATTATTATTATTATTATTATTTTATTTTATTTTTAAATTATGATTTAAAATTAAGTAGAATTGGATGGAAATAATTTGTTAACTTTTCTCTAAACAATAAATGATAAAGGAAAGGAAAGTTAGCATCTTTCTTTATAAGATGGTGTTGCTTGAAGTGATATCTCTTAGCTAGTTTAACCTCTTCACGTAACATAGGAATACAGTGTGATATTATAAAACAAATCTAGTCTTCACGAACTCCAAATTATTATCGAAGCTATTGGTATAAATTTTAGAGTTAACTTCAGAAATGATCTAGTTAATTTTCTTAATCCTTTTGGAGCTCGATAAACCTATCTCTATACCATAACCTCTTATTAAGTTTTGTTGCATGGCAACTTCTTGGTTAAAACATTATTACCTTAGTGATTACACATATGATTTTAACTCTCCTCAAGTTGGTTTAAAATGTTATGAGTGATCATGTTTATACTTCTTTTACTTACGTGTAGAAATAAGGGAATCACCCTCTTCTAACCTCAAATTAGTGGACTTATAAGATCAATGGTCATACAAAATTTTTATATCTATTATAAATATAAACAACGATATTGTATCCCTCTTGGAAAGAAAATAAAATGAAATGAATTAGTGTTGAACACTTTCTTGGTTAGGCACTATGTTGTATCGATGATGGTGTTGACTGTGAAAGAGCAAGTAATGTGGTCCTTTATGGGTGAAAGTAATGTTTCAAAATCCACAAAAGTATATATATTTATTTATAAACCTAAAAGCACAATTGTGTACACTTAGCTTGTAAACAATAATGGAATATTATAATTATTTGTATCTTGGAAAACTCGTTATATATATAATTAAACAACAATGGTTGGATAAACCAGGTTAATCATTGTTACCCCTTAAAAAGCTAAAATTTGGGTGAACCTAAAACTTTTGCTTCGAATGTGTTAGGTGTTGGTTACTAATCTTTGTCTTGTGATGTTCATATGGTTCACACATTTAATGTTGGGAATTCTGTAAGTAACGTAGGTATTGTTCTGGCTTCCTAAATGTTTAGGTGAGAAAGTTAATACGAATGATAGAATTATCGCAATGATCTCACAAATCAGATATGCCTTTGGCTATTGGACTCATAGGAAACTCTTTTACAAGATGTCTTTCACATTTGAAAAATAAAATCTCATGTATCTTATTTTAAGATAAATGATGAAGCCTTATTGCAAGGACTAACAATAATGACTAACTAGTCTTTCCACGTAAAGGTCGGAGCATGGGGCCTCCTCCTAGGGGTCCCATCAAGACACAGGGTGGACCTAGAGCTCAGTCAACAGGAGCTCGCTAGCAGAGGCCATAGTAGACCACAGTTGGATCATTAGGATCCACACCATAGGCTTCTAGGGCACCTACTGGAGGTGTTACTCCTTGGAGAGGATCAAGTGGTTGCTTTGGATGTGGAGTAGCTGGAAATTTCTTGAGAGATTTCCCGTAACCCTAACTAGGGTAAGGCACCAATTTCCAAGCTTAAAATTGGTGACATTGGACATTGTCATAGGATTTATACAAAGTGGTTGAGAACTGCTACATAGAGCACTAAAGCACAGTCATTAATACCACAGTAGCATTGGTTGTATTCCTACCTCTGTATTGTTTGATTCTGGTTCTTCCGATTCTTTCATTACACCATATTTAGTAGAGAGATGAAGGCTGATGGCGTTAGGTGGTCTTAGTTGGGATGTCGAGATGGCTTCGGAGCCAAGATATTTTTGGACTCCTTAATTAAGGAGTGTGTTGTGGATTTGGGACCTTTCACCACTACCTCGATCTCTATATTCTTCCTTTGGGATTGGATGGAGTTATCTTAGGTATGGATTGGTTATCTCGCATTACGCACTAGGATGGATTGTTACACAAGACTATAGCTTATGCGGATGATTTGGGTGTTGATTCGGTGATCTCGGGGTCGGGAGACCCATTTTTATTCACACCATCTCTGCATGTATGCAGCCTTAAGCGGTGTGTGCGATGGGGTTGTCTTATGTATGCTATTACGATTAGTGACAGATCTAAGGATGGGTCTAGTGGACCATCACTATATGATCATCCATTTTATGATGTTTTTCTAAGGGAGCTATCGGGGATGCCACCCCCACGTGAGATTGATTTCCATATAGATCTAGTTCCTGGAGCAGAGCCTATCTCATGAGCACCTTATCGGATGACCACCCCAGAGCTCTATGAGCTCAAGTTGTAGCTTGACGGCCTTTCTAGAGAAGGGCCTTATCCATCCTAGTGTATCCCCTTTGGGTGCACCGGTGATTTTTTGTGAAGAAGAAGGATGGATCATTACGGTTGTGTATTGATTACCACCAGTTGAACAAGGTAACGATCAAGAATCATTATCCTCTTCCTCGTATCGATGAGTTGTTTGATTAGATAAAGGGATCCATGGTGTTCTCTAAGATTGATCTCAAGTTAGGCTACCATCAGTTGAGGATTTCAGAGGTAGACATTCATAAGACCGCCTTCCGCACGAGATATGGGCACTATGAGTTCATAGTGGTGCCTTTTGGTTTGACGAATGCCCTGCAGTGTTTATGAGTTTGATGAATGGGGTATTCAAGAAATTTTTAGATCACTTCATGCTCATCTTCCTAGATGAAATTTTGATATACTCATGTACATGTGAGGAGCATGAGGGGCACCTTCGACAGGTTCTTCGGTTGTCTTCGTGAGTAGCACTTGACGGGAACTTGGAGAAGTGTGATTTATTTATGTCGAGGTACAATATTTGGGTCATATCATTTCTAGGAAAGGTATCACAGTCAATCCTTCCAAGATTAGAGCCATTCTAGATTGTCCAATACCCACTACAATGACCAAGGTGTGTAGATTCATATGATTATCGAGGATATTACAAGAGATTTGTTCTGGACTTCTCTCGGATTACACACTATCACTTCCCTTAAAAGGAAAGGGAAGAAGTTTGTTTGGACAGAAAGATGTGAGCAGCCCTCAGAAATCGAAGGAGTGCCTCACTACATCACCCATTCTTGCAGTGCTCGATCCACACGGTGAGTTCTTTGTTTTCACAGATGCTTTATTAGCAGGGCTTGGAGGTGTGTTGATGCAAGATGGCAGACTTGTCGCTTTCGAGTCTCATAAACTCAAGTATCACGAGCTTAATTATCCTACCCATGATCTTGAGCTTGTGGCAGTTGTGCATGCTTTGGTTAGATGGAGACATTTCCTTCTTGGACAAAGATTCACACTCAAGACAGATCACTTGAGTCTTTGCCACCTCTTCACGCAACCCAATCTAAATGCTCATCAATAGCATTGGATGGAATTTCTTTGTGAGTATGAAATGGAGATAGAGCATGTGAAGGGGAAATATAATGTGGTAGCATATGCTCTCTAGCAGATGGAGACACGTGGCTATGGCCACCTTAGTAAGCATAAATTTGCGGAGTAGGATTCTTCAAAGCAGCCTTCCTCTTAATAGCTTCTACATCACGGTAGGAGTAGAGATCAAGTCATAGAGACCCCTTGAGGGTATGTTTGATGGTTTTTCCTTAGAGGTAGATGGTCTTCTCGTGCATAGAGGTAGGTTATATGTTCCCAGAGAGGGAGGCTTGAGGTAGGACATCTTGGTAGAGGCACATCGTGCACCCTATTCAGCCCATCCGGGGTGAAAAAGATGGACGTTACCTTGCGAAAGTTATACCACTGGAGAGGACTTCATCGAGACATCTCTCATTTTGTGTCATGGTGTTTAGAGTGCCGAGGGTTAAGGAAAACATAAACATCCAGTGGGTCTTCTTTATCCTCATGTTGTACCGGAATGGAAGTGGGACACCATTTCCATGGATTTCATTTTGGGGCTACCTATGGCGATATATCACCATGACACCATCATGGTCATGGTTGATAAATTGACAAAAGTGGCACACTTTTCTCCAAAGTGAAGATGAGATTGTCAAGATGCATAGGATTTCGTGGAAGATCATTTGTGACCGTGATCCTTTGTACACTTCACACTTTTGGACTACCATGCATTATGTCCTCGGGAAAACGATTAACTTCAAAGTAAAGCATATCACCCCGAGACAAATGGATAGACCGAGTGAGTGAATCAAAATTTGGAGGATATGCTTAGGATGTATGTAATGTATCAACGATCAAAGTGGGAGGAGTACCAGTACTTAGTGGAGTTTTCCTATAGTAATAGTTTTCAGAGTTCTATAGGCATGGATCCTTTTCGGGTGTTATATGGTAGAGAGTACAAGACACCGCTTACCCGCGACAAGTTGGAGGATAGTGTATTTCTTGGGCCAGCTCTTTTATAGGACATGGAGCAAGAGGTAGTGTTGATCAGAAAAGATCACAGGAGGCATAGGATTGGCGTAAGAAATATCCATAGCAAGATAGGATTGATCGTAGTTTTGATGTGGGCATGAAGGTGTTCCTTCATGTTAGACCACATAAGAGCCCTATCCTTTATGGAAAATGTTCTAAGTTAACTCCTAAATTCATTGGTCCTTTTGATATCTTAGATCGTATCAGCCCTTTGGCCTACCATCTAGCATTGCCACCAAACTTTTCTCGCATACATGATGTGTTTCATGTTTCTATCCTTAGGAGGTACATTGCAAATCGTTCTCATGTGTTGGACTAGACATCATTGTAAGTGCAGGATCAGCGGTAGGTGACGGTGCAGCCCATCTGTATCATAGATCATAGGACCCTGGGCCGTCGAGGTAGAGATATTAATTAGGTACAAGTACAGTGGGACAAATATGACGAGGCTGCAGCCAATTGGGAGGATGCCACAATACTATGAGTGCAGTTTCAAAATTTTGTTCCAGTGACTTCCGAGAAGGAAGTCGAGTCTAAGGAGAGGGGATGTAGCGCCTACTTCCCTTTTGACACTTATAGACATTGATCTTAATATCGTTGATCATATTATGGACTATATTATGTTTTGTTTTAGTATGATGGTTATATGTTAGGTCATGGATTATTATTGATAGGGATTCAATTAGTATGCATGATGGTTACTAGATACATTTTGATATGTGGATGATGATAGACTATTTACATGGACATATTATAGATGTTGATTTGGACTTGTGACATTTGATATTTTGAGTAGACCTAGTATGGAATAGTATAGATGATGATGTAGTTGATTTGTGAATTAAAAATGATAATTTTTATTCTTGATATTGTTATGATTCATGTGTTTAGATGATCTTGAAATGTTGTTTATATCATTTTCGATGTTCGAGATATGGCCACAAGGCCAACAAAGGTATTTGCATTTTTACAGGTTAAAAATCACAACAATGTCGGGGGACTAGGGACTAACCATATTAGAATTTGGGGTGAAATCAACAAGGTCACCATGGCAACTGTTTTGTGTGTGTATGTTTGTTATGGATTCCCATGGGGGGGATTTCTATTATATGTGACCATGGGATATGTATTTTTTGTGTTCCTTTTAATTATTGTTGAATGCATTTTATTAGTAAAATGTTCCTTCTTGTAATTAAGTTAAATGTGGTAGATTAATGTGAGAGATCATATAGTTAAACTTTAATTAAATTAGATTGGGATATGGAATGTAATTAATGAATTTGTTGATTTTAAATATTAATGTTGGAAGAAGGTGTAAGAGATATGTAAGAGTTATGTAAGGAAGATTTTGGAAGGTTAAACACTTCATCTCCTTAAGAATTCGAATTTGTCCTTGGAGGCAAAATTTTGAGGCTTGTGGGACAAGTTAAACTTGTCCCACACCTCTTAAAATGATTCACCAACCAAACCTAAGGTTTGGAGGTTAAATTTAGGCATTGTTATTGCATTTTCAAGTGATAATTTATAAGTTTTAATTGCGCTTCCCTTACTTATTTTTAATTCATTCCTTTTGGAGTATGGGTCATTTTGGAGTGTGTAAGTCATATTGTCATTTTATTTATTATGATTTGGTGAGTGATTTTGATTTCCTCTTGAGGTTTAGGAAGAATGATGTGGCATTCCACATGGATCCACATCATCCTGTTCTCTTCCCTCTCCTTTAAAAGTGAAACTCCTTAATTGTTTATGGTTGTTGAAACTTTGTTGATTTCCTCTTGGGGCACATTTTTCTTGCTTGCTGATTTGGGAGCTTGTTGTGGAAGAATCTTGGAGTCATTTACATGCTTGAACATTTCTGGTTTTGGACTACACTTTGACCTTTTGGAAAGCTTGAGGATCTTGGAACAAACTCCATTATGGAGAGGTAGGATCTTGAGCTTGTTTTTAAATGTTTTCTTCTCTTGCATGCATGTTTGAATGGTGAATGTGTTTTGTGTTCTTGGCTGGTTGGGTAGACTGCTTAGGACATGGTGTAGGAGAAGGCTATGGGGATTTCCAATGGGGGCATAAGGGATTGCCAATGGCACCAGTTTTATTGTGGAGGGAGTTTTGGATTGGGATCCACCTTGGAAAAGAAACTACTTGCATTTATTACTCTTGGGGGCATAAGGGAGAAAATTTGGGGGCATAAGGAGGGGTTGGGAGATATAAGGTTTATGGGATTTGATATGTTTATTGGTGGTATGATTTAGGTGGATGCCCAATTCCAAATAGGGAGGCATAAGTAGTTCCCCATAGTTATTGCTCTTGATGGCTTGTTTGATTAAGCCTATGTGTTGTATGAATAATTTCAAGTGCAGTTGTGAGCTGTTATATTTTCTTGGATTGTAGTTCTTATTTTTCTATGCATGTGAATAATACTTGTATATTTGTTGTGGAAGCCTTTGTTGCCATGAGTTGATTCTCATTCTCTAGTTCAAAATGGTTGGGGCACGGGCCAATGAGGAAGGATGGCTTCTCCTTTCTCATTAGATGTCTTTGTTGGGTGGAGAGAGTTACCTTTCCCCTTCCTTGTTGTGATCAAAGATGTAAAGTTGGAGAAAACTAGCATCGTTGTTGTTTGGAGCTAGAAGAATACAACTTTACGGTCCCATCCTTTGAGAAAATTTTTGTAATCTTTCCCACTTCAAGTGGATGAGTTGTATAGTAATTGTAATGTGAAGTTATTGTATTGTAGATGGAAGATTGAATTTGAATTGAGAAATGCAAAGGAGATTCATAATTGTTCTCTATTTTGGAAAAGAAATGTAAATGAAGTTACATGCATTGTATTATGTATCTTATAAACTATATTTTTGAAACCAAATGAAAAAGGAAAGTTGTAAAATTGTATTCGATGATCAATGAAAGATTTCATTCCTTTCTCAAAATTTTATTGTGTATTAGATTTGAATTATTATTCAATTTGAAATTGTTGTTAAAGATTGGAATCTACTATTTGGAAAAGAAGCATGTGTATGAAATAAAAGACGAGTGTATTGTTCTTTTGGAATGAGTTGAATTTAGAACTAAGAATTTGCATAATTTTTATTGAATTCATTAGACTAGTTTAGGAACCGTATGTACTTTTAAATGACAAAAAAATTTGGTATACAATTTTAAAGGAAACAGTTCACTATTTTAAACTCCATTCAGCAATTCATAGTTTGATAAAAATGAACATTCAAAATAGCACCTTGCAATAAGATATGAAACATTGAACTTCAGATTTGTCAAGTCCTAAGTAACTGAAATTTACCTTAACATATAAGAAAGAACTTTCAAACTTTATAAAAATCCAATTTGGAACTTGCACAATAGTTTTTTCTGTCTTTTGCCGGAAAAAATACAAGTTGAAATCAATTGGACAAATTAATCTTCCGAAAACACTCTAAACCCTTCCTAGACTAATCCTATATGTCCTGTTTGACATGTTGAGCGAAGGAGGAGTTCTAATTTAACCAAATTGAGAAAGTTGAAAAAAATGTCAGTTCACTAATTAGAACCCCTGCAGATTGTTTTCATTAAGTTGACTTCTCAACCTTCATCAATTTAAAAATTTATGATTCTTGTACAAAGAGGGCATTATAGGCTTTACGAAAAGTCCTCATTTTCCAAAACCAAGATTTCTAGCTCAAGTTATGGCCATTTGAAGTTTTACTTCAATTTGGCATTCAAAAAAATATAAGATTTAATCTAACTATAGAAAGATTTAAATTTGGACTTTGGAAAAATTTCCCAGAAAGGTTCGTGGCCCCCGCCATCCCACAACCAATTGGGTCTTGCCACGTGGCATCCTAGGAGGGGCAGACCAATTTTTAAACTTATCCCTTTGAAAATTTTGCCTTGAGAGAATTTTCCCATTTTACTCGCCACTCCCGCCGGCCCGCAGCCAATCACATGCTGCCATGTGGCACGGTGGAAGGGCGGACTCTTTTCAGACTTAAACTTATTCTTTTGAAAAAAATTCTTGGGAAAGATTTTTCATTTTCCCTCTTCCAGCCCATAGCCAATCAGAGGGCGCCACATGTCCTCTAAGGGCTGAGGCGGAGGCGCGGTTCGTTTTAACGTTTACTCCTTTTTGAAAAATTTTGGGGAAAATTTTCCATTTTGGCCCTTGGGCCCATAACCTATGAGAAAGTGCCGCATGACACTTTGGGGTGGAGGCGGGAGGGGAGACCCTTCTTCTTCTTTTAATTATTTTTTTTGGCACTGGGAAAATTTCCTAAATATCTCCCCCAGCCCGCTTCTCCACTCCCCCTTGGACCTTGTCCTTCCGCGGGAGTGCGGACCCACACATCCTTTTTCTTCCTTTCCTCCTTCATTGGGAACAAGGCACTAAATTCACACGCCGCTCCGCCTGCGTTCCTTCTCCTTTTCCCCCTAACACTAAAATTTGACACGTGTACCTAAGGACCTACGGGGGCACGGAATGCTTTGTGACTTTGAGCCATGCGATGGGAAAATTTCCCTATGCCGCCCCACGACCCACCAATCCATCCAAAGTGCATCCCCCTCCTCTTGACATGTGTCCCCTAAGGGAATTTTTGACCTTAGAACTCCACCCACTCATATCTTGAGTTCTACAAGGAGTTAGGAGGACTTCCTTATATCATCGGAAAGGTGAGAAAATTTTCTATCCATTAGGAATGGTTTAGGGAAATTTTGGAAGCATTAAGTAAGAGAAAAATATAGTTGAAACTCTAAGTTTGTTAGAGAGCGAGGCATGGGTTAAATTACTCCCGAACCGACTAAAACATGTAACCCTAAAATTTGAACCCCTGTGAAATTGATAAAAGTTAATAAAGGAAACTTATGCTTTGGTAAATAGGATTTGTTCTAGAACTGTTAGTGAAAAATGATGTCTTCGCAACTGTTGTAGACACTTTAAATAAAAAAATTATTATTATTCCATATTTTTTCTAGATAACCCTAGGTTTTTCTTGGGTCTCAAGTGGTTGTTTAAATGGGCACTATAGTTTGGTATAAGAGTAGTGGTTCAAAGGCTTGGACCATTGGGCAAACTATAAAAACTTGAGACATGAAAACCTAAACCTAACACACCTTAAACCTAGAAAAAAACTTAGCAAGAATTTATATGTTTTACTAAACATGGAAGTTGTATAACTTAGCAAATGAACTAACTCTCACTTTGGTTTGTGTAGGAGGCTCAGATGGAGCAAGAGGAACCTTCACAGAGACTCAGACTCACCACCACCACCATCGAGATCAGGGTGTAGCAACCATTCTACCTCAGATTCTACAGACCCTTCAGGATGTTAATATCGCTCTATGTGGAGGATTAGGTGCAGGACAGGTAGCTAGTCATGATAGAGCTCCTTCTATTAAGGGTCAGGTATCTCCTCGACTCGGTGAGGAGAATAGATGAGAGAAATCCCATGTGTAGTCACTCAAAGTAGAGTCACCACCTAGGAGACAGGGTGATAGAGTTCCAGAGCATAGAGAGAGGTCTTGGAACCCTAGGCTTAGAGATGAGCATGATGAGAGACCTAGAGGCTGATAGACTAAAGTAGTGGATCACATCAGGGATATCCTGAAGCTTTGACCCTCACATTACTCGGGTGATAAAGGTGGATTTCAGGTAGAGGCCTAACTAGTGAGCTTGAGTGATTGCTTCAAAATTTTTCCTTGTTCTAGTAACATGAAAGCTCGTGTTACGATCCATGTAGTGAGGGATGGAGCAGGAGCATGGTGGAGGATAGAGGAGTAGAATCTCCATGTAGATTCGAGAGACAGTGACACGGGAGCTATTTGAGGATATATTCGAAGTAGATATCTATCATTGAAATTCATACAATAGAGGATCGACGAGTTCCATGACCTCCGTCAGACTTCTCTATCAGTGGCAGAGTATGAGAGTAGATTTCTAGATCTACTTCAGTATGTAGAGTATATGCAGGATGAGAAGGTGCAGATTCACGGCTTCATCCAAGGCCTTAATTTGGATATTGGTGGTGCGGTGTAGATTCACTATCCACATAATTTAGTAGGTGTCATTGAGAAGACCTATATTGCGGAGGAGACTCTGGGGTCAAACCCAACAAAGTAGAGACCGAGTTAGGAGCTGAATTCAGCATATGCAAGACGATAGATTGAGAGGTTCGGTACCTCTTCCTCATGGTGGCCAATGTACAACATAATCATCCTTTAGACCCCAATAGCAGCAACAGCAGCAGTCCCACCCACCTTATAGACCTCCACAAAGAAATTAGAGCATGGGGCCTCCTCCTGGGGTCCCATCAGACACTGAGGTGGACCTAGAGCTCATCACGAAGCTCGCTAGAAGAGGCCACATCAGACCATAGCCAAATCATTAGGATCCACACCACAGGCTTCTAGGGCACCTACTGGAGGTGCTACTCCTTGGAGAGGATCAGGTGGTTACTTTAGATGTGGAGTAAATTTGGACATTTCTTGAGAGATTTCCTTTAGAACACTAACAAGAGTAAGGCACCAATTTTTGAGATGAAATTTGGTGACATGGGACGCAACCACAAGATTTATGTAGTGGTTGAGAACTACCAAGTAGAGCACCAGAGCACAGTCATTGAGACCACAGGTAGCATTGGTGGTATTCCTACCTCTGTATTGTTTGATTTTGGTTCTTCTGATTCTTTCATTACACCATCTTTAGTAGAGCAATGCAGGCTAGTGGCAGTTAGGCAGGGTCTTAGTTGGGATGTCGAGATGGCTTCTAGAGCCAAGATCTTTGTGGACTCCTTAGTTAAGGAGTGTGTTGTGGATTTGGGACCTTTCACCACTACCTCAAATCTCTCGTATTCTTCCTTTGGGCTCATATGGAGTCATCTTAGGTATGGATTGGTTATCTGCACATAGGACTGGATGGATTGTTATCACAAGACTATAGCTTATGCGGATGATTTGGGTGTTGAGTCTGTGATCTCGGGGGTCAGGAGACCCGTTTCTATTTGCACCATCTCCGCTATGCGGCTTAAGTGGTGTGTTAGATGGGGTTTTCAGATGTATGATGTTACAGTTAGTGACAAATCCGAGGATGGGTCTAATGGACCATCGCTAGATGATCATCCCATCTTGAGAGATTTTTCTGATGTTTTTCCAAGGGATATACTGAGGATGCCACCCCCATGTGAGATTTATTTCCATATAGATCTAGTTCCTAGAGTAGATCCTATCTCACGAGCACCTTATCGAATGACCACCCTGAGCTCTCGTGAGCTCAAGTTGCAGCTTGAGGGACTTTTTGAGAAGGGCCTTATCCGTCCTAGTGTATCCCCTTGGGTTGTACCGGTGATCTTTGTGAAGAAGAAGGATGGATCATTGCGGTTATGTATTGATTACCGCTAGTTGAATAAGGTAACAATAAAGAATCGTTATCCTCTTCCTCGTATCGATGACTTGTTTGATCGGATGAAGGAGCCACGATGTTCTCTAACATTGATCTCAAGTCAAGCTACCATCAGTTGAGGATTTCAAAGGTGGACATTCATAAGACCACCTTTTGCACGAGATATGGGCACTATGAGTTCACAATGGTGCCTTTTGGTTTGACGAATGCCCCTGCAGTGTTTATGATTTTGATGAATGGGGTATTCAAGACCTTTTAGATCACTTCGTGCTCATCTACCTAGATGAAATTTTTATATACTCACATACACGTGAGGAACACGAGGGGCACCTTCGATAGGTTCTTCAATGTCTTCATGAGTAGTAGCTTTACTTGAACTCGGAGAAGTGTGCTTTCTTTCAGTTAGAGGTATAGTATTTGGGTCATATCATTTCTAGGGAAGGCATCTCAGTTGATCCTTCCAAGATTAGAGCCATTATGGATTGGCCAACACCCACTACAGTGACCGAGGTGCGCAGATTCATGGGATTAGTAGGATATTACCGAAGATTTGTTCAAGAATTCTCTTGGATTGGGCACCCTATCACTTCCCTTCATATGAAAGGAAAGAAGTTTGTTTGGACAGATATATGCGAAAGCGGTGTTTAGGACATCGAAGGAGTGTCTCACCACAACACCCATTCTTGCAATGCCGGATCCACACGGTGAATTCTTTGTTTTCACAGATGCTTCATTAGCAGGGCTTGGAGGTGAGTAAATGTAGGATGGTAGAGTTGTAGCTTTTGAGTCTCGTAAACTCAAGGATCACAAGCTTAATTATCCTACCCATGATCTTGAGCTTGCGGGAGTTATGCATGCTTTGGTTAGATGGAGAAATTTCCTTCTTGGTAGGAGATTCAGAATCAGGAAAGATCACTTGAGTCTTCACCACCTCTTCACGCAACCCAATGTAAACATTCCTTAGCGGTGTTGGACAGAGTTTCTTTGCGAGTATGACACGGAGATAGAGCATGTGAAGGGGAAAGAGAATTTGGTAGTAGATGCTCTCAGCAGATGGAGACACGTGGATATGGCCACCTCAAGAAGCATGATTTTACGGAGTAGGATTCTTCAAGTGACTTCCTCTTGGATGGCCTTCTACATCATAGTACAAGTAGAGATCAAGTCATAAAGACCCCTTGATGGGAAGTTTGATGGTTTTTCCTTAGAGGAAAATGGTCTTCTCTGGCATAGAGGTAGGATATATGTTCCTAGAGAGGGAGGCTTGAGGCATAACATCTTGGTAGAGGCTCATTGTGCAAGCTATTCAGCCCATGCAGGATGAAGAAGATGCACGCTACCTTGTGATAGTTATACCACTAGAGAGGGCTTCGTCGAGACGTGGCTAAGTTTGTGTCTCGGTGTTTAGAGTGCACGAGGGTTACGGTCAAGCATCAACATCCGAAGGTATTGTTTATTCTCATGACATACTTGAAATGGAAGTGGGACACCATTTCCATGGATTTCATTGTGGGGCTACCTATGTCGAGATATCACAACGAATCCATCATGGTCACGGTTGATAAATTTACAAAAGTGGCTCACTTTTCTCTAGTGAAGACCACTTATATGGCTAGAGTAGTGGCATGAGTTTATTTAGATGATATTGTCAGGTTGCACAGATTCTACAGAAGATCATTTGTGACCGTGATCCTTTGTACACTTCACACTTTTGGACTACCATGCAGTATGTCCTCGGGATAAGGATTAACTTCAGCACAACATATCACCCTAAGACAGATGGACAGACTGAGTGAGTGAATCATATTTTAGAGGATATGCTCAAGATGTATGTGATGGATCAACATTTTTAGTGGGAGGATTACCTGTATTTAGTGAAGTTTTCCTATAATAATAGTTTCTAGAGTTCTATAGGCATGGCTCCTTTTCAGGCATTATATGGTAGAGAGTGTAGGACACCCCTTAGCTGGGACAGGTTGGAGGACAAGAGTATCTCTAAGGCCATATCTTTTGTAGGACATGGAGTAGTAGGTATTTTTGATCAAAGAGATTGTAGGAGGCACAGGATAGGTAGAAGAAGTATGTGGATTAGCATAGGATTGATCATATTTTTGATGTGGGCATGAAGGTGTTCCTTCATGTTAGACCACATAAGATCCCTATCCATTATGGAAAATGTTCTAAGTTAACTCCTAGATTCTTTGGTCCTTTTGAGATCTTGGAGTGTATCAGCCCTTTGGCCTACCATCTAGCATTACCACCCATCTTGTCTCGCATACATGATGTGTTTCATGTTTCTATCCTTATGAGGTACATTGCACATCCTTCTCATGTGTTGGACTAGACATCATTACAAGTGTAGGATTAGGGGAAAGTGATGGTGGAGCCCGTCTCGTATCATAGATCATAGGACCCCGGGCCTTCGAGGAAAATAGATTGATTAGGTATGAGTATAGCAAGATAGATACAATGAGAATATGGCCACTTGGGAGGATGCCACAAAGTATTACTAGTGTAGTTTCCACATTTGTTCCAATGACTTCTAGGAGAAAGTCAGGTCTAAGGGGAGGGGGTGTAGTGCCTACTTCCCTTTTGACACTTTTAGACACCGAACTTGATATCTTTTGTTGATCATATCATGGACACTATTATGTTTTGTTTTAGTATGATGGTTAGATGTTAGGTCATGGATAATTATTTATCTGGATTCAATTAGTATGCATGATGGTTACTAGATACATTTTGATATGTGGATGATGATAGACTATTTACATGGACATTATATATGTTGATTTGTACTTGTGACATTTGATATTTTGAGTAGACCTAGTATGGAATGGTATACATGATGATATAGTTGATTTGTGAATTAAAAATGATAATGTGGAATTCTTGATATTGTTATGATTCATGTGTTGAGATGATCTTGAAATGTTTTTATATCATTTTGGATGTTATGATATGGCCACGAGGCCAAAGGAGATATTTGCATTTTGCGGGTTAAAAATCACAACAATGTCGTGGGACTGGAGACTAACCATATTAAAATTTTGGGTGAAATTAACAAGGTCACCATGGCAACTATTTTGTGTGTGTCTCTGTTTGTTAGGGATTCCCATGGGGGGGGATTTCTATTATATTTGACCATGGGATATGTATTTTATTATGTGTTCTTTTTAATTATTGTTGAATGTATTTTATTAGTAATGTGTTCCTTCTTGTAATTAATTTAAATGTGAGAGATCATATAGTTAAACTTTAATTAAATTAGATTGGGATATCGAATGTAATTAATGAAGTTGTTGATTTTAAATATTAATGTTAGAAGAGTGTGTAAGAGATATGTAAGAGTTATGTAAGGAAGATTTTGGAAGGTTAAACACTTCATCTCCTTCAGAATTCGAATTTGTCCTTGGAGGCCAAATTTGGAGGCTTGTGGGACAAGTTAAACTTGTCCCACACCTCTTAAAATGATTCACCAACCATACCTATGGTTTGGAGGTTAAATTTAGGCATTTTTATTGCATTTTGAAGTGACAATTTGTAAGTTTTAATTGCACTTCCCTTACATATTTTTAATTTAGTCCTTTTAGAGTATGGGTCACTTTGGAGTGTGTAAGTCATATTGTCATTTTATTTATTGTGATTTGGTGAGTGATGTTGATTTCCTATTTGGGTTGAGGAAGAATGATGTGGCATCCCACATGGATCCACATCATCCTCTTCTCTTCCCTCTCCTTTAAAAGTGAAACTCCTTGCTTGTTTATGGTTGTTGAAACTTTGTTGATTTCCTCTTGGGGGCGCATTTTTCTTGCTTGCTAATTTGGGAGATTGTTGTGGAAGAATCTTGGAGTCGTTTACATGCTTGAACATTGCTGGTTTTGGACTACACTTTGATCTTTTGGAAAGCTTGAGGATCTTGATACAAACTCCATTATGGAGAGGTAAGATCTTGAGCTTGTTTTTAAATGTTTTCTTCTCTTGCATGCATGTTTGAATGGTGAATGTGTTTTGTGTTCTGGCTGGTTGGGTAGATTGCTTAGGACATGGTGTAGGAGAAGGCTATGGGGATTTCCAATGGGGGCATAAGGGATTGCCAATGGCACCCATCTTATTGTGGAGGGAGTTTTGGATTTGGATCCACCTTGGAAAATAAACCGATTGCATTTCTTACTCTTTGGGGGCATAAGGAGGGGTTGGGAGATATAAGGTTTATGGGATTTGATATGTTTATTGGCGATATGATTTAGATGAATGCCCAATTCCAAATAGGGAGGCATAAGCAGTTCCCCATAGTTCTTGCTCTTGTTGGCTTTTTTGATTAAGCCTATGTGTTGTGTGAATAATTTCAAATGCGAGTTGTGAACTGATTTTTTTCTTGGACTTTATTTCTTATTGTTGTATGCATTTGAAGAATATTGTATGTTGGTTGTGGAAGCCTTTGTTGCCATGAGTTGATTCTAATTCTCTATTTCAATATGGTTGGCACTCAACGGCCAATGAGGAAAGATGGATTCTCCTTTCTCATTGGATGTCTTGGTTGGGTGGAGAGTGTTGCCTTTCCCCCTTCCTTGTTTAGATTAAAGATGAAAAGCTAGAGAAAACTAGCATGCTGTTGTTTGGAGCAAGAAGAATAAATTTTGGACAGTTCCATCCTTTGAGAAAATTTGTTGTAATCCTTCACACTTCAAGTGGATGAGTTGTATAGTAATCTTAATGTGAAGTTATTGTATTTTAGATGAAAGATTGAATTTGAATTGAGAAATGAAAAGGAGATTGATAATTGTTCTCTTTTTGGAAAAGAAATGTAAATGAAGTTACATGCATTGTATTATGTATCTTTTAAATCGTATTTTGGAAACCAAATGAAAAAGGGAAGTTGTAAAATTGTATTTGATGATCAATGAAGGATTTTATTCCTTTCTCAAAAGTGTAATGTGTATTAGATTTGAATTATTATTGAATTTGAAATTGTTGTTAAAGATTGGAATCTCTCTTGTTTGGAAAAGAAGCATGTGTATTAAATAAAAGACGGTGTATTGTTCTTTTGGAATGAGTTGAATTTAAAAATAAGACTTTGCATAATTGCTATTGAATGCATTAGACTAGTTTAGGAACCATATGCACTTTTAAATGGAAAAAAATTGGTATACAATTGTAAGGACACAATTCAACTGTTTTAAACTCCATCCTGGCAGTGATTCATAGTTTGATAAAAATGAACAGATTCAAACTTGCACCAAGCAATAAGCTATGAAACATTGAAATTCATATTTTTCAATTCCTAAGGAACTCAAATTTACCTTAACATATAAGAAAGAAATTTCAAACTTTATAAAAATCTAATTTGGAACTTGCACAGTCATTTTTTCTGTCTATTGCCAAAAAAATACAAGTTGAAATCAATTGGACAAATTAATCTTCCAAAAACACTCTAAACCCTCCCTAGACTAATCCTCCATGTCTGTTCGACATGTTGAGCAAAGGGGAGTTCTAATTTAACCAAATTGAGAAAGTTGAAAAAAATGCCAATTCACTAATTAGAACCCTATAAATTGTTTTCATTAAATTAACCTCTCAAACTTCATCAATTTCCAAAATTGATGATCCCTGTGCAAAGAGGGCATCGAGGGATTTCTTAGATGTCCTTATTTTCCCAAAACCTAGATTTCTAGCTCAAGTTATGGCCATTTGAATTTTTACTTCAATTTGGCATTCAAAAATATAAGATTTAATCTAACTATAGAAAGATTTAAATTTGGACTTTGGAAAAATTTCCCGAGAAAATGTCTGCGGCCCCCGCCATCCCGTAACCAATCAGGGCTTTCCACGTGGTACCCTAGGAGAGGTAGACCAATTTTTAAACTTATCCCTTTTAATATTTATCTTGGGAGAATTTTCCCATTTTACCCCGCCACCCCACCGGCCCACAGCCAATCACATGCTGCCACGTGGCATGGTGGAAGGCCAAACTCTTTTCAAACTTAAGCTTATTATTTTGAAAAAATTGTTTGGGAAATATTTTCATTTTCCTCTACCATCCCATGACCAACTAACGAGGGCACCACATGTCCTCTAAGGGCTGAGACGGAGCCACGGTTTGTTTTAACGTTTATTCCTTTTTGAAAATTTTTGGGGAAAATTTTCCATTTTCGCCCCACGGCTCACAGCCTATGAGAAAGTACCATGTGTCACTTTGGGGTGGAGACGGGAGGGCGGACCCTTCTTCTTCTTTTAATTGTTTGTTTAGGCCTTGGGAAAATTTCCTAAATCTCTCTCACGGCCTCGCTTCTCCGCTCCCCCTTGGACCTTGTCCTTCCATGGGTGCGTGGACCCACACATCCTTTTTCGTCCTTCCCTCCTTCGTTGGGTGCAAGGCACTAAATCCACCCGCCACTCTTCCCTTCCCTTCTCCTTTTCTGCTTGGCACTAGGATTTGACACGTGTCCCTAGGGACCCATGGGGGCACGAAATGTTTTGTGCCTTTGAAATATGCGATGAGAAAATTTCCCTATGCCACCCCACGACCCGCCAATCCATCCAAAGTGCATCCACCTCCTCTTGACACGTGTCCCCTAAAGGATTTTTGACCTTAGAACTTTTCCCACTCATATCTTGAGTTATGGAAGGAGTTAGGAGGACTTCTTTATATCACCGGAAAGGTGAGAAAATTTCCTATCCATTAGGAATGGTTTAGGAAAATTTTGGAAGCATTAAGTAAGAGAAAATCTAGTTGAAACTTTGAGCCTGTTAGAGAGCAGGCATGGGGGTAAATTACTCCCTGAACCTGACTAAAACATGTAACCCTAAAATTTGAACCTTGTGAACTTGATATAAGTTAATAAAGGAAACTTTTGTTTTGGTAAATAGGATTTTTTCAGAACATTAGTAGTGAAAACCGATGTCTTACAACTTGGTTGTAGACACTTTAGATCAAAAATAATATTATTCCATAATTTTTCTAGCTAACCCTAGGTTGTTTCTTGGGTCTCAAGTGGTTGTTTAAATGGGCACTACTGTCCTCCTCCACCGCATACTCACCTATAGATGAGCACATGTAAATGCAAACAATACTTTTTGTCAAAACTTAATTTATATATGTTTTCAACATGTATTTAAGACAATACTAGAATGAAAGTATTTACATAAATACATAAACTTACCGCAAGTTGTCGATCACACTGAATTTACATCTCATGCTCAGATGAGTCATCGAGAGCTCCTATAGTACAATTGGGGGTACAAAGACGACGAGATGGAGGATTTTGTTCCCTCGAAGTCAAAATGGAGGGGGTTGAAGTTCCCTACATACACATAAGATCAGAAAATCTAACATCAAAATTAGCAAAAAATAGAGCTAAGTACATGTATCTACATAATGAAAATATTTTAACTAATTTTATCAATATAGAACTATTGTTTTTACCCCACCACAGCCTGTGAATCAAATGAACAGGGTTGTGCCCTATCACAGAGTAACTCCTACATACACACAATGAAGGAAATTATTAACATAATTTAATAATTCTACAATGAAAGACATTACTAACATGTAATTTAACATAATATGAATTACATGAGAAATTTAACAAAATTTACGTGTTGTTTGAATACCTCAGTGAGTTGCTTTGTGTAGATGAAATCGTAGTAGAAACACCTTTATCTACTTGTCACAGAGATGGTGGGGTGTCTAGTGAAGTCAACATCTTTATCAAACATGTATATCACATAAGTTAGATGGACATACAAGAACATACATATATTTGACTTCAAAACTAATATATATATATACATGCAAATATATATATATATATATATATATATATATATATATATATATACACACACACACACACACACACATGTATGTGAAAAAATTACATAATTAACATTCTAAATTACCTCTATGAATGTATGGTCGGGATGAAGATGCACCTCCCATGTGCTGTAATATCAATGCATGTACATGTACAAATATAATTATTTCAAAAATTTAACATATATAAGTAAATCACGTGCTCCAAAAATTTTGTAACACACATAACAAAACATAAAAAATTTACCTGCGAAGGTAACGCCAATGAATGTAATCCAAATGTCTCACTCAAAAGGACATCTGACATAGTGACATTATCATGTTCATCCCTAGCACTAGGTGCACCAAAATCAATACACATGAAAGTATCGTCCTCCTTGGGCCCCAAACATATGCTACCACATGATGAGAAAAAATGTGGCCTCATGCTAGTACTCCCTGAGGGAATACTCTGTGTACCTCTCGTGAGCATCTGGCTCAGAAATCTCCCTCATATGTCGAACAAGGGTCATGAGATAGCCCCTAAAGCACATGGAGTGTATCAATCTCTACTATCTCCTTCACTGCTTGAGGGAAAATCTCAGGGTGAGGGGGCTTCTATGCGGGAATATACCCTGCTGAATAGGTGCACGTTGTGCACCTGGTCGATCTGTAGATCCTTTTCCTCGGCCCTAGAAATCTTGGAAATCAAAATAATTTGGGATCTCGTTGAGGATAAAATCACAATAGAGTTTCCTCATAAAGTATAGTGGCACCTCATTGTTATTACAAGGTGTAAAATCAAACACCATCCACCATCGGTCCCAAAAATTATTTCTAATAAAATTATTATTGCACCAATGGATGGGAAATCATTTACATGTCAACGGAACAGTAAGATTAGTGCAGGGGATCCGTGAATAAGGTGCATATGAGTTCTTTTGAAATTTCTTTTTTCTTTACATCCACATATGACAATTTGTTAGAATAATAAACCCTACAACCCTCTTTGTAAGTTGTCAAATGATCAATTTGCCCCATTGTTGTGTCAATTTTAACAAGTAATGCCTCTAATGTGTTTGCAAGAGAGGTGCGGTGGGGGTTTGTAGATTGTGCATCCCTCATTATTTTGATTAAATCTTCAATTTCAATTTTTTTCAACTATTTGGGTTGCTAAATCTTCTTGACTACCTGAGGGATGTTGAGAAATTGTGGGAGTGTTGGGAGGGATGTCAAGAATAACAGGGTTTGGTTGTGGTTGATTCCCTCGACCTCTAACTGTAACAATAAAAAATATGTACTCAATTCAAATTTTAATCTATAATTATCATATTTCAATGCAATTTTGAGAAAATAAATGTGCTTACCTCTTCTCCATGGTGCCATCATCGATTTAGATCTTCTCAGTTATCCAGAAACGATCCTTTGAGCTTGAGATCCAACTGAATGGAAAAACATAAGGGCACGAACAAGCTCTAAAACTCGCGTTTGAGGGAGGAAAAATGATAGAGGCTCGGGCCTCTTTTTTTTGTTTATACTCAACATAACACGTACACGTTATGTAACGCGTAAGTGTTATGCTCTAGTGATTCTGAGCCAAACAAACTAAAACGTGAGCACGTTTTAACAAAACACGTACGCATTTTGATTTTTCTCACATCCTTGTCCACTTTTTGGCCCCCCAATTTCATGCACTTACCCGAGATAGTGATTTTACCCGATCATTCCATTCCCTTAGTATTTCCTTGTTATAATTAGCATATGTCTAACATATACCAATATCATCCATGGTTATAATTGAAGGGTATTTACAAATTCCTTCTTCAATAACCTACCCCATATATATCATTGTTTTATGCATCGATCTCATGGTTTTAATTATTTTTCGATATTCTTGATTAGGCTTGTTCCTTCATCTTTTCCTTGACGCATTTCCTTATAACATTGTACATGCCATGTAATGCCTCTTCTACATAAAAAAATGTACCTGTAGGAATTGTAGCCTTTAATTGAGTTTCAAGCTCTTTATTGTTGGATTTAGCAAAGGAAATATAATTTATAAATTACAGTTCCACCATTAAAAATCCAATGACTATATATTATGATGTGTAATTAAACAGACACGAAATAGATTAAAATAGATAGTTAATTATAGAGCTTAATGAGCAAGATTTGAATGCAACTAATAAACAAGAACATAGAAATATAACACCATATTTAAGTGGAGAAACTTGAAGGAAAAACTCCACTGATAAAGCATTGTCTTTATTACGAATTCAATAGTTGTTTATCCAACACTTCCACTTCACTCCTTGGTATTTCAGAATGACTGCAGAGTTATTTCTCTCAGTCATTCAATACAATGATCATTCATCATATCTTTCAGTATGATCTCGTATTTAATATTGGACTGTAAAAATCTAAATGTTGTTAATAGCCAATCCCAAGAGGGATCACCCAAATCAATGTGGGTGGGTGAATCGGTTGAGCCGTTTCACTCTTAAATGTGAAATACCTTCACAATAAAGTTTGATGAACAAACTTTAATATAATATTGGGGTGTACTACAGTGGTAGATTCCACTTGACATTATCACCCCAAAACTCCCCCTTAATGTTAAGTGGGAAAACAAAATCAAACATGACAAATTTACCTTTTCTATAAAAGGATTTACAGATCCTTGAATCAACAACAATGATTCAAGCTAACATCCAAACAAGGGAAATCCACATATCTTCCCATACATAAATTCTTAAGACAAGTGTTTTACATAAAATACTTACATCAGATTATGGAGAATTTTATAAACTAAGTCATACCCATAACTAAATCTTCATTGGGATTTACAAGTAACTTCACATAGTGTGACACATTTACTTATTACAAGATGGAGGAAGTATAGGAAGTTTTATAACAATCATTAAGAGGTGGCATTTTCATGCACACTCCCCTCAATGGAAACTCGATAGGTCCAACAAGGCTCTAAAATTGCAAAAATTTATAGCCCATAATGGCTTGGTGAAGATATCTGCAACTTGATCTTGAGTGAGAAAAATCTTGAGATCAACATCACCATTCAAGACTTTCTCTTGAATAAAGTGCATATGAAATTCAATATGCTTGCTCCTTTGATGTTAAAATGGATTCTTTACAAGAGAAATACAATTATGGTTGTCATATAGAAGAGTAGTGCTCCCTTTTATGCCCATGTGAATTTCATCCAACAGTCTTTTCGGCCACATAGCTTCTTTTGCAGCTTCCATATCGCTTCTCTACTCTACTTCAAAGTAGAAGAGATAGACATTTGTTGGTTGTTTCTTGCTACTCCAAGTGATGGCACTTGCACACAACTTAAAAATATATCCATATGTATACTTTCTATCTGCAACATCACTAGCATGATCAGAATCACAATCACCAAATAATTGTGCATCATTAGGCAAAAGCAAATACAATATAATTCCAAGATTACAGTGGCTATATTTCATGAAGTTCAAAAGATGTTAGATGCATGAATATTGTTTCCTATTTGACATTCGACTTAGATAGATAATACTATACCAGTTCGCAAGAAAAATGGAGAAATTAGGATTTGCGTGGATTTCTGCAATCTTAATCAGGCTTCCTTCAAGCATTATCAAAATTGAAAACGGGTTGTTCCCCGTATGTACATAGGTAATTAGGATTTTGGTTTGTTTGTTTCCTATTTTTCGGTCTCCTCTCTTGTGTCGCCCCATTTTTGTGCCCCATCATTTTGAGATCATGTTCATTAATATTTTGGTCTGGGTCCATTGCTGCATCCATGAAGTCCTTGTCCCCAATCAGAGCCAGTTGTTATCAGCCAATTTTGACTTTGCAAAATTGTTTTAAAAAATAATAAAAATGAAAAATTTGAAAATTTTGAAAAGTGTTACCCTACGTGGTTCATTGCCCTCGTTGCGACCATCTCATTTTTGTGATCATTTTGGTCTTCATTTCGTCCTTTTTGGCGAGAACTCTTCCCGCCAGGCTTTAAAACACGTTAAAATACATTAAAATTAATTAATTAATTGCTCCTTGTTTGATTAAATTAATTTTTAAATCACTTGAGGAGTATTTAATTAAATAAATATAAATTAAAAATCATTCAACAAATTTTAATGCCGGGGAAGTAAGCTTACGCTTCCAACTGCCGGGAAGCCAATTTGGCTTCCCAAACCCAATTTCCCCTTTCCTGGCAATTTCCTTCATTTTTCCCACACGTGGGATTTTCTCTGCCAATTGCCAAATCATGGATTGGCTAATGGGTAGGAAATTCCCCAATTTCCCACATGGGGAAATTGAACAGGATTGCCAACCCATTTTTCCATTCCCATTGGCAATTGTCCATTGCTTTCCCCATTTCCCCCTGGCACTTAAGCCCACTACCCGGGAAGAGAGGAAGTTGGATTAATTCTCGTAACTTCCTCCATCAAACCCGTTGGAAAAAGTCATGCAAAGCTTTGCTTCTTAATTATTCAAGGAGGACATAATATTTTGTCAACATTCCATAATGCAAGAGAAACTCACGCCATTGTGAAGGAAGAAATATCAGTCGTGCATGCAAGGAGGACAGTCCAAAGAAAATTCCCACGCATTTGTCAAGAGAGAAAAGAAAACAAAGCCAAAGGAGGACAGCACGTGAAGGGAGAGAAGAACAGTTTTCACGCACCAGCCATAGAGAAAGATAGTGAATCCCTTTTCACTTAAGCCCATGCGTCCAAGAAAGGAAAAAAAGGAAATAAGAATAGTTTTTGAAAATGCGCAGGTATTAAGAAGTTTTCCATGTGCCAGCAAAGAGGAAAAAAGAATAGTTTTTAATTGAAAAAAACTCAGCCAAAGAAATAAAACACCACACATTTGTCGAGAGAAAAGCAAAACCCAAACCCACTAAATTTTTTCCCCAAACAAGACTTATTCAAAGAAATTTGTCAATGGCAGCTCAACACAGAGCTTTCTCATTTTCAAGGAGCACAAGGTCTGCATTCAATTCATTCAGAAATTCTTCTGCCACAACACAAACAACTAGGCCTCCTCGTAGGATGAGAAATCCATTTCAAAATGGCAGCAGAAGGATTAATAGGCGAAGATGGGCTGAAACAATGATACCTCTACACAATGCGGTTGCTTCTGTGAAACTTGTAACTCATCTCGGTGTTATCTCCCACAGTCGCCGCACCCTCTCTCCAGCTTTTACGTAGGTCTTAGGGGTCTTCAAAGTTATGTGAAGACTTCTTTTCAAGCTCTTTGTATTGTTAGCACCTATGGGCACATTAACACTATGATTGAATATGATAGATATTTGATCAAGTTTAGGAAAGTGCTAGTTTACATGTCATGCTTCTTGCAATCATCTGTTCTTTAAAGTGAGCATCACTTGCTCAGTATCATATCACCATTTATTTTTTAAGCCATCATCTACATGATGAGTTTTCTGGCAAGAAGTTGAAAGTGGTGCATAACGACTTATCTTTCAAATCATGGGGTTGGCTTTGTAGTTGATGTTCACCACATGAATGTGGCACTAACACGAGCTCGCAGTAATTTTTTATTGGTAATAATATCTATCGACATGTTGAGGGCTTGAACTGGGTCATCATCATGGCAACATTAGGTCTTAAATGGTAATGGAATTTTCTCATCATTTGGAAGGTACGATTATGCTTATTATGGAAAAGGCAAAACATTCTTACTACAAGTGTTATATAATAAGGAAGAACCGTGAGCATTGTGGTAAAACCATTCTTTTCAGAAATGTTGGTTTAAGCCTATGGATGAAGACCATGCTATGATTTGAATTTGGTTTAATTCTATGTATGAAGACCATAGAATGATTCATACTTTTTGTGGAGGAGATAGATCACACTAACAATTACCCACGAGATGAAGGCAACAGGGTATTTTTCGATTCAAATTCCTGAATGATGTTCATGAGTAAAATAACCATTCCTCTGTCACATAAATGAGAAGTTTGCATTGCCATATTGATTGATAAAAATGTCTCTTGGAATAACTATTTGACTCGACAAGAACCTTCAATTGTGTGCATGCTGACACACTGCAACCGAGTTTGTTTCCAAGATTGTTGTGAAATATGAGAACTGCTTCCTATTATCCAAAATTCACCCCCAGGGTAATTTGATAACATGCATCAGAATATTCAAGTCCTAGGAAAATAGATTGATTCAAGGCAAAAAATCATGTTTCTAGGGTCCCCTCAGATTTTTTCTAACTCTCCTGTCCAAGAAGAAAGGAGCAAGTTCTAAAAAAGGGTGAAAAAGTTGTAAAAAAACAAGCTTGGGGCAGAAAAAATCATGAAAATGGCTAAGTCCTAGTCCTCGCAGCAGTTGGGACAGTTGGGACATCGGGGCACGAATCGGCTGAAAGGCCGCCAGGCGGTCCACAGAGCAATGGGACATCCGGGCCGTGGGGATGCGCGGGACGTGAAAAGGTGAACCGGCCGAAGGTAAAAGAAAATTGACTAATTGCTGTTGCGCAGAACAGGCTGGGACATCTGGGCCGCGAGGACGCGAAGGACGTGAACCACCCGGATCGGCCGAAAAGGAGAACTTTCACACTGGGACAGTTGGGACAAAGGGACGCGAGGGACGCGGAGAGTCAAGGAGCCGAGAGCCAATCAAATCACGCCATGTGTCTTTGCCTCAAAGAGGGACAGGGAAGCCCGAATCGGGTGGATCGGAGGAATTTGTCCCAGATAGTTCGGGACAACCAGGCCAAAGGGATGCGAGGGACGTGAAAAGCCGGCAGGCCCGCGGACGAATCAGGAAACGCCACGTGTCACAAGGGAAAACGTCTAAAATTTCAAAGGGCAAGGTTTGAAGCGTTGGCCCGAGCCAATAAAAAGAGGACACGTGTCCTAAGGAGAAGGGGAGTGTGGAGCTCGGGGAGGAATTAGAGAATTTGGCAAAAGTTTTGGCCAAAAACTAAAAGGTAAAGGATGACCCCGCACCCTTGTCCTCCAACCAGATCATGCCACATGTCCCAAGTGGCGGGGACGCGGGGAAAAATGGGAAATTTTCCAAAATTACAAAAAGTCAAAACTTTCAAGGAAAACCCACGGGTAAGGGAAGGAGAGAGAATTGCTCATCCAATCAGCGCCCGACACGTGTCATCCAGGTGGCGGAGTGTGGGAAAAATTTTCAAAACCCATTTTTGCCTGTTTTGTGCCCTAAATCTTCAGATCGCCATATCTTTCGATCCAGAGCTCGGATTTGCACGTTCTTTATATCATTGGAAAGATTATAAAATCCTCTACATGATTCCGGGGTAAATCTTGAATTTTGGTTTAGTATGGAGAGAGAAAATTCAGAAATGGCTCTGACGCGTGTTCATGGCCAAAAGTGACATTTTAGCGACCAAATTTAATACATAATGGGTCGCATTCTCCACCAATTTGGTCAAAAATGGCAGGGTATGGGTTTTTAGGTCGTCCATGCTAATTTAATGCATTTGCAGTCAATGAGGAATGGGCTCCCACATTTTTTGTACGTTTCTCTCTCCTGGGCTCGACCCATGCAATGTAAAAGCAGATTTGGCTCATTTCTAAAGGGTGGAACACTTTTGGCATAGCAAACTTCTTCTTTCACCTCCAGCAAGTGATTGTTGCAAGAATCAGACCTCTTCAAGGATTATAACAGTTTTCTACTTCTCCGAGGTTGTAATGCAGTGGTTTTTGACATTGGAAATGATAATGCAAACTTTGTGAATGGGTTTCAGTCCTTTGTTTGTATTATTTGCTTCATTTCAGATCCTAAATTATATCTTATTAGCCTGTGTATGATTTTATGTTGCAATTTTTGGTTTGTGTCTAATTGCATGACAAAAATATTCACCACTCCTTTTGGTGTATCACCATCTTTAGTTAGTTTCAATTTTTGCACTTCTATCCCTATCTCCTTGCAATTTAGAGTAGGATTAGGATCTGAACCTCTGTAGTTGTGTAAATATAGATCTAAATCGAGGAGTTTGAGGAACCAGACCTCTAATCTAGAGATTCCTCTCTCTCGCCACAAGTCCCACACTTAGAGAGAGGTTTCCATGTTGTGCAATCACACTGGATGCAAGAGTGATCAACCTAGAAATATGATCAGCGTCCAGGGGTGCTGTGATTTTGCCCTAACAGTTTTGGCACGCCGGTGGGACACTAGAGGTCTCATTTTTATTGCAGCAAAGTTGATGTGCATCTGCTGTAATTTTCTTGCTTGAAAAGAGCTATTATTTGCATATCTGGCGACTCCAAGGGGAAGAATCAACTAGTTTCAGCAGTGCAGGCCTAAAAACTCATGAGAAGAATCACCACAAGGTCAAGAGTTGGAGAAGAAGAAGTGTTGTTTGAATACCTGCAATTATCTCCAAGAAGAAGGCAAAGAGGAAGAAGGATTCAAAGGTCTCCATCTCCACCAAACAGAACTCTCTCAACTCCTCCACCTGGTAGGCCTTTCATTCAGTCAACAAGGGTTTTAAGATCTGGTTAGAATGGCACAAAACAAACCCTATGTCAACTTCACAGCAGCAGCCCACTTGCCCTCAATGCCCAACATCCAATTCCTATTGCAGCCTTAAAGAACATTCCGTACTTCACTAGAGAAAATCGACTACTCTGTGTGATCATGTTAAAGATATTGCTAACCTTTGTGCAATCCATGAAATCAATGAGATGCAAGTGGTGGTCCAAGTTCATCGGCATCTTCATTCAAGGGTAAAGCATTGCAATGGTTTAGAAGCCTTAGAGTGGTTCTATCACAAATTGGAATCAGTGTGTATAGCACTTCATGAGCAATTTGGAGAAAAGGAGACAACTTGTCTCTTTTGGAGCAGTGACAACCATCAAGAGAGCTCCCAATGAGCGGTGACCGATTTCAACTTCAGATTTCAAAAGACTTGGGAGAGAATTCCGGTGGCGGTCAAAGCCAACAGAGAAGGTGCTTTTCTCTACTATCTCAAAGCTCTAAATTTTGATATTTCTATGTTAATTCAGTCCATGGGAGGCATAACTATACCTATGGCTTATAGCATTTCCATTAGGGCTGAAAATTGCTTGATCCAAGTGGAAAACTTGCCCCTAGACCTCCCATGCCACTGTTCCCAAGTTTAGAGTGTCCAAACACCAATCAAGCACCTAATTTGGCTCCTTCTCCCACTCCTAGAAATCAAAGTTCAAATGAAAATTCTACTTCATCTCCAAGTGCCCGAATGAGCTTCAAGAAGTCATGAAGCAATTGCAAAACCTAGGCAATTAGCTGGTTACTCTCAAAAGGAAGCAGGCCCAAGGTTTTATACCTTCTTATCAACCCCAAGCTCAGCCTAACAAGTAGCCATACCAACCACAAAGGCCACCTAATCCAGCTTGCAAATATGAATCAAACAAGGCCTCCTGCCAATAGACCATTTCAGCCCTATAATCCAAATGCCATATCTACCTCTAAGGCATTGGTGCCAACACAAAACAACATTGCTCAGGAGTATGATTGGTGTTTTCCATGCAATGAGCCTCATAACCAATCCATGTGCTTCAATGGTGCTTTGAATCAAGCATTAATGGTGACAACTACTGGTGTGGAGGGTGAGGGCAGTCAAGGAAACAACCAACAACAAGAAACATTCCAACAGTAATCAGCCCCAAATGACACCACGTTGGTAAATTGGCAAGTAGAGGATTTTTGTGGCATGAATCAGGCAGTTTCTCAAGGTGTTGCAGCCAACACAAGGTCAAAAAGGAGGAATCTGGGTGAAGAGAAGCCATTAGCCCCAACCAATCCACAACCTTCCATGGCTCCACAAATGATTGGCAAGCAAAATCCAATTTCAAATGCACAAGGGCAGCCAAGAACAGCTCCTAGGCCAACTCAAATACCAGTTGTTGCTGCCCACATGCAAGGAGTGAATGTGCAAACCAAGGGACAGCAAAGAGATCCTTCATCACCATTCAAGTATCATTGATCAGATGAAGAAGACAAATGTTAATATATCAATGTGGGAATCCCTATCTATCCCAGGTCAAAGAGATCTGCTACAAGCTGCCATGAAGGACTGGTCAACCTCAAATCAGCAAATTCAGATGCAAGATAAGGTACTTACAATTGCTTCCCAGCCTAATCGAAATCATGGAAGATAGCAAGGTAAAATGTTGAATCCCCCTCCTTTCTATGTTTCATTAATCATTGGAAATCAATTAGTGCACAATTACATGATAGACTCGGGGCAAGTAGTTCAATAATGCCTAAACAAATAGTGATTAGCTAGGGATCCAAAGATGAAACAATATCCAAAGGGGTAGTGCAGCTAGATGGGACAGCAGTAGCAATAGTTGGAGTGATTAGAAACTTGAGTCTTACCTTGCATGCATGTCCAAATGTTGTTGTTTTACAAGATGTATCAGTCATAGACCTTCCACCACTCTTTTCCCTATGCTTGTCAAGGGACTTCACAGCCAAGATTGGGGGATATTTTTCTGCTGATTGGTCACACATGTTATTCAGAACGAGGTATGGAACTAAGGCTACAATCAGGTCAGAACCTATTGCAAACTTCCATATTGAGCCTTACACTCCAAGTCAGATTAATGCCAATTGCTCAGCATTTGATCAAGAAGATCACCCAAGCACTGATGAAGCTGACACTAAGGTTGGAAGCATCCCGGATCTAACTCTTGATGAATGGGCAAACAAGGTACATGCTTTTGATCCTTATCAAGAAGTAGAAGAATCTGAGCTAGGGGTCTATTGCATACACGAAGAAAATCAGCCTATTCCTAGCATCACCAAGCCAAACCACAAAGATGACAATGAGGTATGGCAGCTATTTTTGATGGATCAAGGAGTAGACAAGGTGCAGGAGGTGGAGCTATGCTTGTTTCACCTCAAGGAGTAAAGTACTATTCAGCTTTTAGATTTCAGTTTGCATGCTCCAATAACACTGCTGAATATGAAGCCTTGGTGCAAGGGATGCATTGGGCAATAAAGAAGAAAATAAATAACTTGCAAGTCTTTGGTGATAGTGAATTGATTGTAAATCAGGTCAAGGGACAGCATGCTGCCAAGAATGATCTACTCAGGTGCTACAAGAACAGGGTGTGGGACCTCATGGAAGATTTTGAGGGTTTTGGCATCAAATCTATTCCTAGGGAAGAGAATCAAGTTGTTGACGAAGCTTGCAGCAGCAAGAGGGGAAGCCTTTGACATTGTGGAAAGCATTCAACAAGACAAGGTACAGCCCAAACATCCACGTGATTGTGAGGCTTCAAAGATGCCGGATAACAATGTCAGTTGGCAAGTGTTTGAAAATGACCAGCAAATCATCCATTTCTTGCAAGAAGAAGCTGAGTTCTCAGCCAAGAATCAAGAGAGATTGGAACAGCAGTATGGTGACCAAGTAGTACAGCTGAGAACTAACAAGCTACCCAAGGGACTTATCACTTTGGAGTCCATTTTTAACCCTAATGATCAGTTTAGAAAGGAGAAAGCAAACATTTAGGTCAAGAGAGAGGATTCAGTATCCATCTTGGTGGAAGAGAACAAACCATTGCAAATTGGAAGGATGACAACTGAACAAGAAAGGTATGAGTTCATACAGCTATGTCAAGAGTTCCCTGACGTGTTTTCTTGGAGCTATGAAGACTTGAAAGGTTTCAATCCCAACTTAGCTCAGCATACCATCGAATTGGATCCAAATACTAAGCCTGTCAGGAAGAAACAAAGACCAGTCAATCCACACATGGAGCCTCTCATGAGGAAAGAATTGGACAAGCTGATTGAGTCAAGGATCATATTCCCAATCAAGCATTCTAGTTGGGTTGCCAACTTAGTTCCAGTCAGAAAGAAGAGTGGAGAGATCAGACTGTGTGTTGACTTCAGAGACTTGAATAGAGCCTCTCTCAAGGACCATTACCCACTCCCTTCCATGGAGCAAATCTTGCAAGTTGTGGCTGGCTCCAAGAGGTTTTCACTACTTGATGGCTACTCAGGCTACAATCAGATTATGGTGAAGGAAGAGGACCAGTTCAAGACAGCCTTCACAACCAAATGGGGAACTTTTGCATACAGGAAAATGCCATTTGGGCTTTCCAACGCTGGTGCTACCTTCTAAAGGGCAATGGACATGGCATTCAAAGGTTTGATTAACAATGTGGTGTTGATTTACCTTGATGATATCACTGTTTTTTCCAAAAATGCAGCAGACCACCTCTCTCATTTGAGGCAAGTCTTCACAAGGTGTAGGAGATTTGGAGTGTCTTTGAATCCTAAGAAGTGTATCTTTCTTGCACATGAAGGAAAGCTCCTTGGCCATATTGTCTCCAAAGAAGGATTAGTAATTGATCCAGAGAGGGTTGAAGCCATAAGAGCACTACCATTGCCAAGCCACAAGAAAGCCCTTCAGAGTTTCTTGGGAAGGATAAACTTTGTTTGGAGGTTTGTCCCAGATTTTGCAGCCCTTGTCAAGCCCATCACCAAAATGTTAAAGAAGAGCATGGCTTTCAAGTGGACAGTAGAAGGCAAGGAGAGTTTTGAAGCAATCAAAGAAGCCATCTCTCAAGCACCAACTCTCATCAACCCGGACTTCTCCAAGGATTTCATCCTCTATGCATTTGGAGGTAATGACACTATTTCTGCCATTTTGGTACAGCAGAACAAGGATAATGATGAGCAGCCAATTTCCTTCTTCAGCCAGAGCCTAGATGACTATGAGGTGAGGTACTCTTTTATTGAGAAGCATGTACTTGTAGTAATCAGAAGCTTGAAGAAATTCAAGCATTTAGTCTCAAACAACAAGGTCCAGTTGCTGGTCTCGCATGCTGGGGTTAAGGACTTCCTCCTCAACAAGGATTTGAATGAGAAAAGGGCAGGTTGGATCACTCGTGTCATGGAGTATGACATTGAGATCAAGATCACCAAGCTGGTAAGAGGGAAAGGATTGTGTGAGTAACTGGTTTTGGGGAAGCAAAAGAAGTATGCAATGAAGAAGAGGTTGTTTTAACAGTCCAGGACAGCCATGAGCCAAGTGGCAATCAAGAAGAAGACAATGTTGCCCCCACTCCTTGCTGGACCCAAGGCATTATACACTTCCTAGGCATAGGCCTATGCCCTCCGGAGATGAACAAGACCCAAAGGAGACACTTCAGATTGCAGGTTGTCCCGTATGCCATTGTTGATGGAGTTTTGTTCAAGAAAGATGTGAATGGAGTGCTACTGAGATGCATTAGCACAAATTAGATTCAAAGGGTGTTGGAAGAGTTTCATGGTGGACCAGCTAGTGGTCATTTTGCACCAAGAGTGATAGCTCTAAAAATCATGAAGGCTGGTTATTATTGGCCTAAAATCTTCAGTGATTACTATGCATGGATCAAGAGGTGTAAGAATTGTGCATTCTTCACAGGAAAAGAGAGACTTGTTGCCCTTCCATTACATCCAATCTCAGTTGACCAGCCATTCATGCAATGGGGTTTGGACTTCATTGGAGTCATTAATCCCAATTCAAGCCAAGGGCACAAATGGATTTTGACAGCCATGACTACTTCACCATATGGACAAGCATGTGAGTAGCACTCAAAGAGGCAAATGAGTCTAAAGCATCTTAGACCTTTATGAGGGAATAACAACCAGATTTGGTGTACCTGCATAATAATCTCGAGATAATGCATCGGCATTCATTGGATCCAAGGTGACTGAGTGGGCTGTCAAGAAGGGTATCTACCTAAGCACTTCATCAAACTATTACCCTCAAGGTAATGGCCAGGCCGAGTCTACAAACAAGAACTTGTTGAGGATCATAAGGAGGACTCTTGACGAGAATCAGAGGTCTTGGCATACCAAATTGAAATCAACCTTATGGGCTGATAGGATAACTCCCAAAAGATCCACAGCAACTCTCCATTCAAACTTGTCTATGGAAGAGAGGCCATCTTGCCCATGTCACTTGAGTTGCCAACATTGGAACTCATGAAGCAGCTGGAGTTGCTAGAATTTGAGCCCATGGAGGTGAGGTATGCGGAGTTGATGGAGCTACGAGAGATCGAAATCGGCATCCCAAGTAATGGAAAAAGATCAAGCTTTGATCAAGAAGACCTTTGATAGAAAGGCCAAGGATAGATCTTTTCAAGTTGGAGATCTAGAGTTGAAATGGGATGTGGATAGAGAAAACCGGGAAGGCATTCAAAATTTGATAACATTTGGAGTGGCCCATACATGGTCACGAAGTGCAAGAATAGCAATGCTTTCCAATTGGCCTCATTGGATGGTGAAGAACCTGCAGATTCCAAAGTAAATGGAATCTATCTCAAGCGTTGCTTCTAGAGGGAAATTCACTACCTTTGTAAATATTATATTAGATTTTCATTCCTCCAAGTGCTTGTGCACATTGTTTTCTTGTAGGTTAGTTTTGTTTTCCCTAAGTGCTTTGGCACATGCCTTATCGTCCATGGAGATGCTTTGCAATCCTTACTTCCATCGGTGATATTCCATCTTCCTCCTTTGCACATTCTCGAGTCGGTTGGGGTTCTAAACAGAATATTTGATGACTCCATGCCCAATGGACTGCTTCAGGCAACTGGTCTCTTCCTCTAGTAGGCAGATGACCCCACTGAGTCACCAAATTGTTATCCAAAATTCACCCCCAAGGTAATTTGATAACATGCATCAGAATATTCAAGTCCCAGGAAAATAGATTGATTCAAGGCAAAAAATCATGTTTCTAGGGTCCCCTCGGATTTTTCTTAACTCTCCTATCCAAGAAGAAAGGAGTAACTTCTAAAACAGGTGAAAAAGTTACAAAAAAAGCTTAGGGCAAAAAAATCATGGAAAACGGCTAAGTCCTAGTCCCTCGTAGCAGCTGGGACAGTTGGGACATCGGGGCACGAATTGGCCGAAAGGCCGCCAGGCGGTCTGCAGAGCAATGGGACATTCGGGCCATGGGGACGCGCGGGACACGAAAAGGTGAACTCGCCGAAGGTAAAAGCAAAATTGACTAACTGTTGTATAGAATAGGCTGGGACATCTAGGCCGCGAGGACGCGAAGGACGCGAACCGCCCGGATCGGCCGAAAAGGAGAACTTTTACACTGGGACAGTTAGGACAAAGGGATGCGAGGGACGCAGAGAGCCGAAGGAGCCGAGAGCCAATCAAATCACACCACGTGTCTTCGCCTCAAAGAGGGACAGGGAAGCCCGAATCGGGCGGATCGGAGGAATTCTACGGGCCAAAGGGACGCAAGGGACGTGGAAATCCAGCAGGCCTGCAGATGAATCAGGAAACGCCACGTGTCACAAGGGAAAACGTCCAAAATTTCAAAGGGCAAGGTTTGAAGTGTTGGCCCGAGCCAATAAAAAGAGGACACGTGTCCTAAGGAGAAGGGGAGTGCGGAGCTCGGGGAGGAATTAGAGAATTTGGCAAAAGTTTTGGCCAAAAACTAAAAGGTAAAGGATGACCCCGCGCCCCTGTCCTCCAACCAGATCATGCCACGTGTCCCAAGTGGCGGGGACGTGGGGAAAAAATGGGAAATTTTCCAAAATTACAAAAAGTCAAAACTTTCAAGGAAAACCCGTGGGTAAGGGAAGGAGAGAGAATTTCTCATCCAATTAGTGCCTCGACACGTGTCGTCCAGGTGGCGAAGCGGGAAAAATTTTCAAAACCCATTTTTGCCTATTTTGTGCCCTAAATCTTCAGATCACCATATCTTTCGATCCAGAGCTCGGATTTGCATGTTATTTATATCATTGGAAAGCTTATAAAATTCTCTACATGATTCCAAGGTCAATCTTGAATTTTGGTTCGGTCACGGAGAGACAAAATTTAGAAATGGCTCTGACGCGTGTGTTCATGGCCAGAAGTGACATTTCAGCGACCAAATTTAATACAGAATGGGTCGCATTCTCCTCCAATTTGGTCAAAAATGGTAGGGTATGGGTTTGTAAGGTCCTCCATGCTGATTTAATGCATTTGCAATCAATGAGGAATGGGCTCCCATGTTTTTGTACGTTTCTCTCTCCTGGGCTCGACCCATGCAATGTAAAAGCCAGATTTGGCTCATTTCTAAAGGGTGGAACACTTTTTGGCATAGCAAACTTCTTCTTTCACCTCCAGCAAGTGATTGTTGCAAGAATCAAACCTCTTCAAGGATTGTAATAGGTTTTCTACCTCTCTGAGGTTGTAATGCAGTGGTTTTGACATTGGAAATGATAATGCAAACTTTGTGAATGGGTTTCAGTCCTTTGTTTGTATTATTTGCTTCATTTCAGATCCTAAATTATATCTTATCAGCCTGTGTATGATTTTATGTTGCAATCTTTGGTTTGTGTCTATTTGCATGACAAAAATATTCACCACTCCTTTTGGTGCATCACCATCTTTAGTTAGTTTCAATTTTTGCATTTCTATCCCTGTCTCCTTGTAATTTAGAGTAGGATTAGGATCTGAACCTCTGTAGTTGTGTAAATATAGATCTAAATCAGAGGAGTTTGAGGAACTAGCCTCTAATCTGGAGATTCCTCTCTTAGTTTCACAAGTCCCACACTTGGAGAGAGGTTTCCATGTTGTGCAATCACACTGGATGCAAGAGTGATCAACCTAGAAATCTGATCAACGTCCAGGGGTGCTGTGATTTTTCCCTAACACTTCCATCATTTCAAACAAGGAAAATGTTATTTTTGGTGATTATTGGTGATGTTAAGTGAACCAATAAAAGATAGGCTGTGCAGTGAGATGGAAGAATCAGGTTATTCAATTTGTAGAAAGTGTTTGCAAAGCTAGAAAATGATTTCTACTTCATCAAATCAGACGTATAGTGCAAATAACAAAGTTATATTTATTCATAGAGTATTTATTAAAGTCATGTTTTGTAATACCATTGGAGGTGAATTACAATTTTGGCTCTTGGAGATCTTCTCAATGGCGAAAGACCAGAAGCTGGATTCTGATAAACCAAGGTGGTGTAATGACTACGGTCTCGCGACAAATGAATAATTCACCATGGAAAGGTACTCGGAGCATGTGGAGAATTGTGAATGTGAATACAAATGAAGACAAATTTTCTCACACCAGGATATTGCTCAGACAGAGGGGTGGATGAATTGCTCAAGTTTCAAGCTCAACACTCTTGTCATTTGGAGGATTGCAGAGCACAGTCAATGAGTTCATTCTGTACGATCGGGATAGGTGGACTCTTGGCCCAATGGATAAGGCACTGATCCTAGGTGTCTTGATCTAGGTGGCGCATTGCTGACTAGGATGTCTATGTGTGCGTCCAAGTCATTTAAGTGGGTCCACATGTACCCATTTCTTTTATTTATGTATTTTTCCTTAAATGACTTTTTAACTTAAGTGGTTTCTATTTTTAGTCACTTTTTAAAAGTTGGTTGAAAAATTCAAAGTCACTTAAGTGCCTTATTTAATGATCATGTAAAACCCTAACTACTTTGTAACCAAATTTTAGGTTATAAAAGGAAGTCGGGGGCTTATTTGTGAGGGTTACTTTGAGAGAGGAGAAGAAAATACTTTTTTGCAAGCTTTGTTTTGGAAGAAACTTTGTGTTCTTTTGTGAAAAACATTTTGGAGTTAATGGAATACGAACTTTGTGTGTCATTCATAGTCTCTTGTAACACTTGATGTTCTTATGTTCATTAGATGTTAGGTGTTTTGAATCTTGCATGCAAATATTGTCTTTGATCTTATTGTCAACATTATTAATTGGTTGTTCTAATTCACGGTGATCAAGCTCTAATTATCTACTTGCTCATGTGTGTTCCCTTTTACACGTTCTTGTTTGCCTCACTCAAACTCTATTTTATTTGTGTTGGTCATTCATCTTTCCTCTTCATGCAATATTAGGCTCTGTTTTTACCTAACTCTTGCATGTTCTTTCAGTTCTTTCCATTTCACTCCTTTCCTTCATTCCATTCCATCTCCTTCATTCACTTTTCTTCCCATTGATGTTCCAACCCCCCCACATACAATTTTGAATGTATAGATGTAAATAGAGTTTTTGTTTTCAATAAAGGAAACCTCACCTTCATTGAGGAGGGACTTCGTTCCCACACTTTTGCATGTCATTTGCATTCATGCAAATCCATATGCTAACATATACACACAGCACAAAAACTTACAATAAGCTCACAGACAATGGATTTAAACTACAAACGACTGAAATAAGATGCAGAAGAAAATATCTAAGCATACAATAGCTCAAACACAATCTAAATATCCATTTAACCAATATTTCAAACAATATTTAGGTGGGAATTGGAAATTTAAACCTAGTTTACTTGAATATGACACTTGAGATATTTTTGGGTTTCATAGATTCATGTATAAACTTAAAGTTTCTTCACCTCTTCAAACTAAAATCTTCCAGATAGATCCTACACATGCATAATCATAGGCTCTGATACCATGTTGGATTTATCAAGCGAAATATAATTGACAAATTACATTTCTACCATTAAAACACCGATGACTATAGATTACGATGTGTAATTAAATAGAAATGGAAATAGCTTAAAATAGATATCGAATTATAGAGCTTAATGAGAAAGAGCTAAATGCAAATAATAAACAAGAACAGAGAAAGATAACACCATATTTAAGTGGAGAAACCCGAACAAAAACTCCACTGATAAAGCATTGTCTTTATTAAGAATTCAATAGCTTTTTACCCAGCACTTCCACTTCACTCCTTGGTCTTTCAAAATGTCTGCAGAGTTATTTCTCTTAGTTATTGACTACAATTATCATCTAACATATCTTTTAGTCCGATATCAGTCTTTAATATTAGTCTGTAAAAATGTAAACATTGTTAATAGACAATCCCGAGAGGGATCACTCAAATCAATGTGGGTGGATGAATCAGTCGATCCGTTTCACTCTTAAATGTGAAATACCTTCATATTAAATTTTGATGAACAAACTTTAATATAATATTGATGCATACTCCAATCGTAGATTCTACTTGACATTATCACCCCAAAATTTATTTCTAGAAAGTACACCTCTTGCTACTTCTATGACTACTTGATTATAACCCTTATCAAGGATTCAAAATCTTCCTCATATTTCACCACTTTGGAGCCTTTGGCTTTCCATTTATTTGTAAGAAATAAGAGGTCTTCTTAATTTTCATGTCAAATAATGGCTTTCCATGTTGACATTTTATTTTTGGGTATCCTTTTAAAGGTCCCCATCATTGCATTGAATTCTATGTTTACTATTGTCTTTTCTTACGCCTCCTAATTTGGTTGTTCCTTGTGAGAAATTACGGATTTCTCAACCAAATCTTATCTCACTTCATGTGGAGTGGAGGGAGAAGATTGAGATGGTTGCACTGGGGTTGCACTGGCTGAAATTTCAGTTTGCATAGTCTATTCTTATTCATATAAAGAATTTAAGGCATATGCCACCAAATTTGGAGCTTCATTTGGTGTGGGCCTAACTTCTTAAACCTCAGATAGAGTTTCAATTGATGGAGAAAAGGGAGCACATGGATTTTCTGAAGGTTCCAAATAGAATGTTTCCTTTCTCTTTATAGCCTCATTTTTAATAGTTCCTCTTAGAGGGGTAACTACCCCAGTCTTCTTCATATTATACTTAAAAAATTATCTTATGTTTGGGTAATCCATACTCAGTCATTGACAACATCCTCATGTGCATAGGGTATATTTATTGTTCCTCTAAGCAATGAAGGTTATTGAAAACCCTTTTATGCGATCAGATTACCTTAGAGGGTGTAGGGGAGATAGAATGAATAATTTCTATGGGCGAGATAAATCTTTGGAATTAGACCACCTATTAAATTTCATGCATCTCATAGTGATTGAGAAGGGGGATGTGTTTTAAGATTCTTTTCTTTGCACTTTCCAACAATATCATTACAAATATGATATTCCACCTCTTATTCTACTAATTTTTAGGAACATATTATGACAACTAAAAGGAGGTGTAAGGAGCCCATCAATCATGATAACGGTATATTCTAGATAGAAGAATACATCTCCCATTTTCCTTATGGAAGTGAGGATGTCAGCAGATATTTTGGGTGTCATTGTTTCATGTAATTTTTTGTAGAGAGAAGGATACAAATAAGTGCATATATCTTGAATATGAGATCTAAACTAATGGGCATAAAATTCTAAATATAGTTCATTTATACAGTAAAGAGCATGAAGGAATCCATTTTGGACATAATTCTAAATGGTCAAGAATACCATAGAATACATCGAGAAGATAGGAATCCATGTTAAATGATTTCTTGTTGTCCACAAAATGTTTTCTTTGGATCACTAAATTGAAATTGAGCACTTTCCCTAAGTAGAGAATCTTTCCTTCATCAATAATAATAGAAAGTAAATGGATCCAGGATTCATCAACCTTAGAGATAGAAGGTTTTCCATATAGCTTATTCATGATGGTCATGCCAATACGGACTCTGGTCTAAACATTTTAATAAGGGTATCACTCAGATGAGAATCATCCATATTAGTTATTGGGTCCACGACCCAACTCTATAAAAGAACTCTTTTTTTTTCTTATGGTTATCCAGGACTTGATTGTATCGTATTGTATAGGGTGTATGGCTCTGAAAGTTTATAATAACATTTGTATGCATGCCCAACATAAAAACCTATTTTTTCCACGATTTATAAAATAAGGTCCACTCCTTGGACTTGGAAAGAATTAGATAGGAAGTGATTAGTTCTGGAAATGGAAGCACCTCTAGTTTAGTGGAAATTAAATGGAGACCATCTCTTTTATTTCCCTTATGTCTCGGGACCTTAGGGCTTGATCTTCCGGGATACCATTTTTTTCTATGGCATCTACATCAAGACTTTCATCTTAGACTGTGTAAAAATAGTTGAGTAATGTTGATACTCATGATTTAAGGCAGTTGAATCAAACACAATATCTCTAATTACTCTGGTGTTCTCATAAGAATATAAGCATCTAAGGTCGATGCAGTGTCGCTTTTCCCACCAAGTTTAAAAATTACATGTCCACGAATGTTTTATATATCATTAACAAAAACAAATACTGATCCAAAGGACATACTTAGATTTACAAAAACACGCTTATGCCTCTTATTTGGAATATTTGGTTGGATTAAAAACTCACTTGGAAAATTAATGTAAGATTTTTTGATCCAAGCAGATTCTTAGAGTTAGCCATAATGGAATATTTTGACTCTAATGTAAGGATCAACACTTTAATTCTACTTCTAATGATATGTGATGCAATTGATGTCACACATATTAAATTATCATATTGTCCTAAAAAAATATACATTTTTACCAACATCATTTTAAAAGTGTTTTGTTGTACAAACAATATTTTGGGATGTGTGTGTCAATGCTCTTGGTGGCGCCATGATGTTGATCATTGGAATTGTTCTGAAATAAAAATAAGAATGCAAAATAGAGAAGTATTAGCATCACCAACATTCCAAATTGAAGGAAACATTATCTATCCCCAAATTATAGGGGATTATGCATATCCTTTTTCTCCTTACATAATATATACCATATTTATAATGGATTGTATGATGTAATACTATGTTACTATGGTTAAAAAAATTATAATTTACCTAGGTAAAAATATTTGCAATTTGAAGTTGTACATCCAATATTTTCTCCATTAGTTTACTCGCTAGTTCCATTTTTTCACGCTCAATCGAAGTCTTCCTGCTTTCAATTACTTTCATTATGCGAGTGAATAGATGCGTGTTATTCTTCATTATCTCTTTCAAAACTCCATAAGAGTTTATTTTTCTCTTTACACATTTGCATTCAATTCCACTTTAATTCAAAGGGGTGTCTTCATTTACTCCAACATTTTCAATGTTAATAGGAGGGATTTTGATTTCCCTTTCATGTCTTTTTCGGAAGAAGTGTTTATATTAACCCATTATTTTCCATTAAAACCTCTCATAAGACTAATAACCTTTTGGTTATTTTCCATATAATTTGATCGATATATTCATAGAAATTCCATGTTGAAGGTGTTTCCCTTGTGTTTTCTAGTTTTTCTCCTTCTTTAAGGTTTTCTTGACCCATTCATGTAATTATATAGGTATGTTTATTTGATTGTAGAAAGTTCAAGTTTAGTATTTATTTGATTAGCGGTTGTGTTATATACGGTGATTCAATCATGAGTGTTAATTGTTTCTTATCTTACATAGTTTTTTAATAATATAAGTTTTTATTAATAATTGTCTACAATATTGAGTAGAAGTAACCCATTCTACGTAGTTTATTATTAATAATTGTCAATATTAAAGACTAAATTTCAATTAAATTTATGTATGTCAAATTTAAGTTTCAAACAATGTCGAAATTTAGTTTTCATACATTAAAAATTAAATTATAAAATTCTTACCTTAATTCACTACAATACCAATTACACTTTTTTGTAAGGTCAAATGCTAATTAATATTGTGGTTCCCTCAACATTAATTGACCATTAAACCAAATAATGTAAAATCCTCCATTTGAAAGTATTTTTTTATTTTTTCGTACTATATTTAATGTTAAGTGGTACAATATTAAATTTTAATCCATGCAAGCTTTGTCAACGTGTTGATTTCAATGTAATAAAATGGAAAAGTGTATACTCATTTGGAAGGCGAAAACACCAGGGAGCACATATACAAATGGGTGAAGAACATATTTACAAAAATTAAAAGAGGTAAAGCATTGTTATTCTATTTTGAATAATTTCATTTTGTACACCCATTTCACAATGAATGTAAATATTGCATTTTTATAGGTAACCCATAAACCAATTTTCAATGTTTATCCAGATTTTTTGATTCAGTGAAATAAAAACCACAACACATGTTGTATATTTATTATTGAAAAATGAAAAATGAAATGAAGTTTAGATAAAATATGTAGTAAGAAAATTGTTTCATTTTTGAATGTTTATAGTAACTAATAATTTTGCAAGACATGGAAAAATCACCATTTTGCTTGTTTTCATGTATCCAATCCCAAGGTCTCAAATCCACTCCAAGAAACTTTGAAGACAATATGGGTTTTTCAACACAACTAAGCAACTTCCATGAAAAGGACTTCTGCGTGCAGAACTTTGAGTGAAATATTGTCTCAAATTTTCACAAAAATACAAGGGTGTACTGAAACCTGGGTCATTACATTCCACATTCACAAATAGATATAAATACTCCATATTTTTTATGATTCAAAAATGGAAGAAACAGTTTCAATAATCCATGCATATGACAATGATAGAACAAATGAGGAGCTGAAGAAAGAATACAAATAAGAGATTTGGCCAAAACCTATTGTGAAAACATTGATTTCAAATTTTGAAGAGGTGTATGAGGATTTAAACTATGGAAATATTGGAAAGAAACATTGGGATAAATTAACAGATGCTTTGAATCATGTTCATGGAAAAACATTCACCTAGATGCAATGTAAATACAAGTTGAACATGTTAAAAAAACCTTCAGGGAGTAAATTTTGGAAAACACAACAAGGGAAACACCTTCAACATGGAATTTCTATGAAGATTTTGATCGAATTATATGGAAAATACCCAAGGTTATTGGTATTATGAGGGGTTTTAATGGAAAATAATGGGTTAATATAAACACTTCTATTTCTAAAAATACATGAAAGGGAAATCAGAAATCCCTTCTATCAACATTGAAAATGTTGAAGGAGTAAACAAGAAACCGCTTTGAATAAAAGTGGAATTGAATGTAAATGTGTAAAGAGAAAAATAAACTCTTATGGAGATTTGAAATATATAATGAAGAATAACATGCATCTATTCACTAAGACAATGAAATTAATTGAGCAAGGAAGACTTCAATGAGTAATTGAGAAAGTAATAATTTTATAAATACTTGTCTTCAATATTATTGTGTGTACCAAAAAAATTTAAGTCCTAACTTCCACTAGGATAGAAATACTAGAATGACATGTCAAATTGTTAGTGATCGCCCTTCGAAGTGCAAGTGATCGCAATTCTAAGTGTGAATGCTTGCTCTTCGACGTGCAAGTGATCGCACTAAAAGTGTGAGACCTCTACTCATACTACGAAGTGCAATCACTCGCACGTCGAAGTGAAAGCATTCACTCTTTGAAGTGCGATAACTAGCATTTGACCTATCATTTTAGTCAATATTTGATTTATTGTGTGTACGAGAAAACTTGAAGTCCCAACGGCCACTAGGATAGACAATTTTTCAAATCCATACACTATATGTTTTATGGATAAAAATATACACACAAAGTAGTGGGATCTAAGAGTCTAATACAATGTGTTATATGGTCAAATAGGAGCCAAATTCTCCATATGTTCAAGATTTAGATTAAAGGAGGTTTCAAAGATATTCATATAAGATGTATATTTATTTTCTCATTGTGATTTCAAGCATTTGTTTTAACCTTGGAATTTTTATTGATATTTTTCATTTTCAATTCTCCATAGGTTCAATATTTAAGTGTCCTCGCTACTAATTTTCTCTTTTTATTTGTGGATACAGTTGAAAATGAACTTTGTTTTCGAATAAGGAGCACATGTGGATTTACTATCCAAAGGTGTGAAAGTTGTGGAGGGACTAGTTTATCCATCCAAAACTACACTCCATTGCAGAGACATGGGGTCTAAATTATTCGTTGTCACAATAAGTATTGTATTCAATGGTAGAGTGAGACTTCCATACACAATTGATGATTGTGAAACCCTAGAAGAAATTGAAAATAAGGGATACTTTATCCCATGGGAAAGGAAGAAAATGATTAAGCATGTGATTTTAGAAGTTTCGCATGTGGGGGTGATGGCATTCAAAACATCATGAGTAGTGACTCGGAGGATACATTTGATGAGGATGAGGGTTTGAATTCTTATAGTGATAGCCATTGTTTCACAATTGGTTAAGACAAGGATGAATTTGATACAACCTACGTGGTGCTAAAAATAAGTGTGCTCCAAAAGAAGGTGACATAGTTGAAGGGTTTATATCCCTGGTGAAAGAAGAACATGCAATTTTGGGATTAGTGTTGGGAACCACATAGTTTTGTGTTTTTGTGGAGAAGATTATATCTACATGCAATGATTTATATCCAAGTCTACAACGTAACAACAAATTTTCTGGCTAATGAAAAACGTAGTGTATCTAGAAACAAAATGCGCTTCATGTGAATGGAAATTTTGTATTTCAAGAAACAACTACCACATCAAAAAGTACTTAAATTTGAAGCTTAAGGGGTTGTTGCAAAGTTGATACATTTTTGTTCAAAAGAACACAAAAATATTGCAAAAGAAACAATTACAAATGTTTGTGAAGGAGACATAGTGCACTTTAAAAAATTGGATGAAAATACATTTAGTGTGCATATTGATAAATTAATTAGGTCTTTTTACAAGGGTTGATCCATATCAGAAGGATCTCTCATCTAATGGTCTGTCAGCTAGTTGGCCCATCCAAATGGTTCCATTATGGAAGTAAGGCTAAAAGAAATTCTAGAATATTTTCGGTAAAAATGTGGAGTGCATTTGAAGAGCCATTGTCTCAATTGGTATACTTAAACTCATGTGAATCCTCCATATGTAGTAGTAATTTAAATTTGATAAAAATACCTTACAATAATTGTAAACGCCAAAAGGTAAATACTACTCCATCTAGTACACCAAAGGCAAGGAAAAATGAGAAAAAACAAGAGAACAATTTTTGTTTGAAGTTGAGAAAAAACTTGTTACAAGGAAGGATGTCTCTCTAATCTATCTCTCAAAGCAATTTCAATCACAGTTGGAATTTAACTCTAGGGATGAATGAACCTACCATCAAAAACATTGTACTTAATGCATTCACTACAAATGCTAGCAGTTGTGATGAAGGTCAAACTTTTGAGCATACTATAGATAAATTGAAGTTATGTGGAAGGGATGTATGTCAGAATGCATGGTACAAATGTCATGGAATCCCAAAAATCACCTATTACGAATACATACAATCTTGGATTAATGGTGAGAGGAGGGCAAGTAAATGGAAATACGGGAAAACAAAAACAAATTCCAAGCAAAGTGTCGTAACTATTGCATTGATATCCAAAATGGTGGAGAGGAATTATGATATATTGCAACACATGTCTCATCGAGTGGGAAAATATGGTACTAAAGTAACAATGATATTGTTTCCTGCATGTTATAGTTATACTTACATCCTACAACAGTTTAACAAGGGTTTTCACTATTGAACCTTCTTCTAATGTCACAATCAAATCTTAGTAAAATATGGCAAGAACATTTCTCCCATGTTTCAATCACCAAGAACAACTTCTTCGCCAAATGTGACAAGTGCACAGAGCTTAAGAACAAACGTGCAACCACCTCATGTCTAGAAACACTGACACAAATAGATCAACACCAGAAATGGAACAATGATTACATTCAAAGTTCTCATTCTACTTACAATGCAGATAGATTGCAATCACAACAACATCCTAATAGTTACTTGAGCATTGTGCATGAAAAAATGGACAAAATTAAAACCGCGTACTCAAGGATGGGTACAAAATAAAAATCAATAAGCAATGCCATTAACCTCTCGGTCACCTTAACTAGTATGTTGAAACATGGGAACAAACCGGGGTTTCGCCACTATGGTCTCCTTTTTGTTAAGTGGGGAGAAACTTTCATAATAAAATGATTGCACTGCTTGTGTATCGGAAGCTAGATGAACCATTACATATAAGTATGGTGATTTTTTATATAGTAGTGGGATGTTAAAACACCCATTACATGATGCACTATTGTTAAACGATGTGTATGAAAAGTGCAAGGAATACAAGGAGAAAAATGAGTAGGCTCATATGACTAATATTATAAGTAGGTGTTCAAGTTCATCTAGAAACAACCACCAATTATGTACTTGCAACTAGAAAATGGTGCAAGTGACAAAATAATCACAAATTGTTTACTTTTTTATCCATGCTAACAATAAAAGGTTTTTCGACACAATGTACATGAGTTTCCGTATACTGGGTCACACACATGAAGACATAGATGGGAAATTCGAGTGATTATCATCAACATTGTGCAAATCGAAACATTCTCTTTGCCAAAAATAATGGACACTTACAGAACATGTCAAGAGGAATCTAGCACATTCACTTTTTACCTTATCAAGGAAGTCTACGACTTTAAGGCCTTTGTGGAACCACACCTACTAGATGGAAACCAAAAGATTGTGGGTATTAACAAACCAAAGATGTTTAAATTCCATGTCATCAACAACATTCCCATCATGGAGTACAAAGCATCAATCATGGATGCCTTATGGTTGCAACCAATTGAGATCTGGAAAATAGTGGATGGGAAACCTTTATTTCTTGAAGGGGATCCTCCATTGGCACCCTTCAAAGAACTAAAAGAGATGGCAGACCTACAAAGAGGCATTCAAGCATACATCACACACTAGGAAAAGAGTTCAACAGATGGTGGAGAAGTATTTTGGGTTCGAAGATTACATATTGGAAAAATGTTATGTGTACCATAAAGAAGCCCTTTGTCAATTGTAGCATGATGATGATAGATTGTTTTTGGCCAAAAATAGTTCAGGATAACGTAATGTATGATCAGATACTAGGTGCACCATGTCTTGACATGGATAGCTAATATAGTCAAAATTTCCTTTCAAATAAGGATATATATGTTGGGCTTATTCGTGATAGACCTCAAGACGAATTTGACCCAGTAGTGGATGTGAATGATGAGCACGTGATACTAGTAAGACTATTTGATGATAAGGTACCTATATGAATGGGAAAGGTAGAACAAATTCTAATACATGATGTTTAAAAAAGGACTCAAAAGATAAAGGCACGCGGTGGGAATCCATAAGAAAAGAAAATACAAAAAGGAATGGTACGGGAATGCTCAAAGAAAAGATAATGGTCATGAAAATCAAGGGACACATCAAATATTGATATAGAAAACATCATTTTGGCATGGATACCAAGAAAAATATGGAAATGAGATCAAATTAAAATATTGAATCGGGGACATGATGTTATCCAGGCATACCTTGCACAAATTCAAGAACAATAATTAATGCATTATAATTAAAATTTACTAGACTAGATACCCTTGAGAGGGATCAATCCTTATGTAATTTTCAATATAATTATCCCGAAGGAATTGATTTCTATGGAAATAAATTTTCAAATCCATTTTTTCAAAACAACGTGTTTAACGTAATTCTTAACTCTTTATTGTTCTTTATGATTTATAGAATGGAAAAGCATAAAAGTAGTTCACATTATCTAGATTTTCTTCTATTTTGAAATGATTTCCATTACAATGATTTCCATTTTACAAATTGATCAAATAAATGTTAAAAATATGTATCCGAATGACCACTAGACTTATGTGTCTTAGCGATTGCGAGACTTATGTAACTTAGTGACCACTAGGCTTATGTAACTTAGCGGCTGCTAGGCTTATGTAACTTTACGTCCACTAGGCTTATATATCTTGTGGTCATTACGCTGATGTAACTTTGTGGTGGCTAGGCTTATGTAACTTAACGGCCACTAGTATTATGTAGCTTAGCAATGGGTAGGCTTATGTAACTTGCTACTTCTAAGCTGGTGTAACTTTGCAGCCGCTAGGATTATTTCACCTAACAGAAGTTATTCGTATGTAACTTAACGACCACTAGGGTTATGTAAGTTAGAAATTGATAGGCTTATGTAAGTTAGTGGCCTATAGGATTATGTGGGGGATCTAAAAATAACAAAATAGTAATCCTAAAATAACAAAATTGAAATATGAAAATCAGAATTTAGAAATTGGATTCTAATAATGGCGAAATTGGAATCCAATAATAGCGATATTGGAATCCAATATTAGCAAAGTTGGAATCCAATAATAACAATATTAGAATCCAATAATAGCGTAATTGGAACTAGAATAAGTCCAATAATGATAATATTGCTACTAATGGAATTTAATAATAGTAATAATGGAATCGAGTATCCACAAAAATGGAGTCCAATATACGCAAAAAAATGAGATAGATTTGTTCCAAAACTTGTAATACTAGAGTCGATTCACTGGAATATGTCCATATTTAGTGAAATAAGTGTTCTTCCATTGGATTTCATAAGGTAATAAGGCGTTTAATTAAATCAAGGATGTTATTGTAAATACTGCTATCTTTGTTTTTCCAAACATTTGACAAAGATTATATAATCTATTTTTATTCATGAAACACACCTTTTCTTCTACTCATGTTCAAAGGAATGGGGAAGGAATTGAGACCCCAATTTCTTTCATGAGATATGGCTTGTAAGCAAATGAGGTAAAGTATTTCAGATTGAAAAAAATTCTTTCACAATGATAAAAGTATTTTTGCTCCTAATCCAATTGTCAAGTCTATTCTAACCCAATAAGAGCTTGGATCAAAAAGATCAAATGGACCACTAATGTGCAAGGATATGATATATAAATTAAAGCAACCAATCTTGTTTGAGGTCAAGAATTGTGCCAATTAATAGATGGGAATAAAATTGAAGAAGATAAAGACAATTGTGAAGATTTCAAAGAAATGCCTATTGCTTTGTTTGTCAACATTGTGGATCAATGGTATGTTGATATTGCACACTTATTGACATATGGTGAATGTCTAGTTCACGTTAATGCAAAAGAAAATAGAAAAAACAAGCTCAAGGAATATAAGTTTGTGTTTTGGGACAACTCCCATTTCAAAAGAGGCATTGATGGTCATTTTTCTAAGATGCATTGTCGAGGAAGAACATAAGATGTTGTTGAAATTATATCACATCCAATCTTGTGGAGGGAATTTATCCTCTCCTTTGATAGCATATTAAATCCTAAGAGAAGGTTATTACTAGCCAACACTCTTCATATATGTAGCTAAGTGGGTTTTAAATTGTGAGGCATGTCAACAATTTGTTAGCAGGCCTAAACTTGCGGGATTTCCCTTAAGAATGGTAATCATCGAAGAACCCTTTTGGTAGTGGGGAATTGATTTCATAGGTACTATAAATATTCATTATATTGCTAGATGCCCTCATGTTCTAATATCCATAAACTACTTTACAAAAAGGGTGGAAGCAATCCCCGTGAAACAAATGACTTATGAAGTTGTTCGTAACTTCATCAAGGAAAATATTTTAGTCCATTTTGGGATGCCACGTACAATTGTCATAGAAAATGCTTCAATTTTTATTCACATGAGATAATTGGTTTTGGTATGGTTATGGCATCCCATCATCGCATTCTTCATATTACTATCCTCAAGGAAATGGGCAAGAAGAGTCTTCAAATAAGAATATTATCACCATTATTTGAAAGATAATTGACAATAATAAGAGGAACTGACATAAAAGGTTGTATGATGCTTTATGGGATGATTGTATAACCCCAAAGAGAGCAATTGGCATGTCCCCCTTTTAGTTGTACAAAAAAAATGTTGAATTACTCATAACACTGAAATTGTCTCGCCCTTTAGTTGGCTAAGGTAATTGAGGGCGAACAATTTAGAAATTCTCTCGAAAAGAAAAACATGTATCTACGAAGCTTGAAGAAGAACGCTTCATCATGCTAGATCAGATTTCATCTCATCAACAAATATTTAAGAATCTCTTTCACAAAAAAACTAAGCCACGTGATTTTTAGATTGGAGATTTGGCCCTTCTATGGGATAAAATAAGGGATCCTAAAGGAACCCATGGTAAGTTTGATTCACTTTGTCTTGGTCCTTTCAAAATCAAACCATTTTGTGGAGAATATTTATTACCTCGCCCATATGGATGGGAGTCATCTCTCAATTCCTTATAAGGGGTAATACTTTAAGTTATACAAACAATGAAGTAGGGTTTCCCCATGTTGTACTTAGTAGTTTAATATTTTGTTGTGCTTTGTTGTTCCCCCATGTTTGTGTTTATCCTATTTCGGTTGTCTTCCCTTTGTTATTTTGTGTTGCTCCTTTCCATTTCAAAATAATGTTTCTATTCCCCTCCTTTGGCCCAATGGATAAAGCATTTGTCTATAATCAACCTGAGATTCTAAGGTTCTACATGAATTGTTTTCCTTAAAAATTGTTTCCATTAACCCAATTCATGTTCTCAGATCACATGACCAATTGTTATCATGAAATCAGTAATTGCAAAATTTTGAAGTCATGAGAAGAATTTTTGGGACTTAGTCATTTTTGTTTAATTTTGAGGTCTATCGGCAAAGTTGGCTTTTCATGGAACTAGTGGAATAGTTCCTTCATTCTTTAAGCTCCTTGTTTACATGGATTAACCGATTTTAATGTTCGAATTGGGAATTATCTAGCCGAATCGCCCCCATGCAGAACAATAGAACAATTATGTTGTTCCTCCAAATTTCCACTTCATCGAATAACATAACATTGAATTCCCATCGACAAAATCAATTCCGAATGGAACTCATGGAATAGTTCCATGGTTCTTCATCGACACCGATAAGTCGATGTGGACAATTTGAATAGGTGGTTATTTGGGCATTCAAACCTATCACCCACTATATAAACCATGACCCATCTATTTTAAACTATATGTGAATCATGGCCATTAAGCTTTTCTCTTCCCCTACATTTTCACACATTTCCCTAGCAATTTTTTTTTAATTATTGGCAAATAGTTTTTTGGGAGGGACTATACCCCAATACAAAAGAGGGCTCCAAAGCCAGATATTACAATGATGAAGTTTAGAGAACGATCAAAATTAGATGGTTTACATGAAAGAACAACCGCAGAGAAGGTAATTACAAAGACAAGTACAAAACTAACAACAAAACCGCCAAAGAAATGTGAAACAAAACAACAAAATAATAGTAACTATACTACCAGTCTTCAACAAATTTGATAGAAACATCACTTGGATGCTCTATCAATAGTTTTCTTCAACTCCTGTAGGGCACTGAAAAGTGTGATGGCAGTAACCTAGGTGGGGTCATTCTTGTCCAACTAGCTGAACACTTGAGCTTGTGTTAGCCCCCATATATTCTCCGAGATGTTTCTAAGCATACAAACATTTTTCACTTGTTGTTCCAAGAAATTGTCAACTACGAATATCTCGATAGTAGATTCTTATCTTCCCTTCATATGCACAACTTTCTTGTCAAGGGAGTTTAATTTCTTGTAGATCTCTTGAATTTGGCTTTCAGCAAGCCCAGATATTCCTCCATTTTTCTCTTTCCATCCCTTTTTCCCATCCGCTTCAGATCCTCAGGTATTTCTCAATATCATCCACCACTTATCATCATCTTTCTCCATCACCTTACTGATTTCTCCTTGTTGTCCCATGTGTAGCAGGCTTTGAGCAAGTTCAACTTCTCTATTTTGGCTACTATGGAGAATTATTTTGGAAGGGAAAGGATGGTTGAGAGGAAAGGAGGGTTTTTGGTTCTTATCTTCCTTTGACCCAAAGAGGTGGAGGGAGGGATGATGGGAACAAGGGTGGGAATGGGATTAGGATGGGGCGGAGCCGAAGGAATAACAAGATTTTCATCAAGGTAGTAATGGTGCGGGAGAAGGATAATCCCTTCGAACGAGTGTGCTTCGAACCTCAAGAATAGATTGTTCCAAAGTGAATTCAATATGAAATGAGGGAAGCATACTTTCATATTCCTCCTGAAATGATTCAAAAAAACTAAATGTTTGAGAGGGACCGTGATATACCTACCTTCAAGAGTCACGTACCTAACCAACATTTTGGTGATCTCATCAAATGGCTTTGGGATAGAGGCGACCTTGATGCATGCAGTTACAAACTCTATATTTTCGCCCTCTTCCAGAATGTTTTTAGATTCAACAACCTTGCCAATTCTTTTTATTGAAAACCCTATTACCTTCGAAGCTAAGGAATGTGATTTGAGCGATGAGCTCTTCAATCACATGTATGGTCTTATCTCCATACATCACAACTTTGCTTTTCCAGCCCCTAATGAACTAAAGAGAAGTATGTTGATCATGGCCTTGGATTCTTTCAATGAGATTTGATATTCCCCCAATCTGGAGATAATTCCAAAGAGCCATGTTTTCTTTCCAAGCAGGGTCACAAACTGGTTCCATCTGGCACAACGCTCCACCCATATTTCCTCTTTCTTAATCACTGCTAGACCCTTATTTATCCTTTAGAATGCTCTTATAACTGCCAAAGATCTGTTTTTTATCAACTTCAATTTTTACCCAGAAAGCATGCGAGGAATTATAGCACTTATCTTTCAAGATAAGCTTGTGTGGATGAGCTGCCAAGATCGTAGCATTCACATGTGTGAAGGACATCTTAATATTGATTGCATACTTCAATGGTATTCTAACTGTTATCATTGATGATTGCATTTTGTACACGATTAGGGAGTGTCTCATTAGCATGTACCAAATGTCCATTTTATTGTTAATAACCCCAATATTTGCAAGGGTGTCGACAACTTTATTGCCTTCCCTATATGTGTGAACAATTTGGCAATGGTGAAAGATTTACAAATATTGATTGAATCAATAATGAAATCTTTGATAGTCCAACTAGGGGATGAAGTTGATTTAAAATATTTACAATATTCATCGAATCCCCTTCAATGATGAGATTAGAAATATTACATTTTTTGATATTCTAATACCCCATAATGTTGATAAGGCTTTTGCCTAGTAATTTGATTGATGCCCCATATTGCATGCATAAGCAACAACTAAACATCCTATGTGATATCTAATTATTCCTCCACCACTTGTAGCTCCAAGGTTGCCCTTTGAATCTCCATCAAAATTGAGCTTCGCCATAGGTTATGAGGAGGCCTCCAATGTATCAAGGACCCGTCTACAAAAATTTGATATGTTTTCGAAGAATTCCAATGTCTAATTTCCATGTTGAAAGAATATCTTCTTTACCCTAAGGGTAATGTTTGTTTCTAGGAGGCTTGAATCTTTCTAAATTGTCTTTAACCCCTATAACATTTTCCTTAAGAATTTTTTTACATAATTGTTTGTGGTTCCTAAAGATGATTTCATTCCTTGCTTTCCAAAGTCTCCATATGGCATGGGGAAAGACCAAATTCCATATTCTTCTAACCATGCAATTTTTATAGGGGGGATCCCATTGATTTCAGGCTGCACAATATTATTAGGAAAATTCCAATCCAATTTGAAGTTTGTGAGAATTAAGCCACATGCCTTTACAACATATTCACAATGTAACAAATGGTGTTTGAAATCCTCCGCTTCTTTGATGCACATACAAAACATATTTGGCATAATGAAACCCCTTTTTATAAGATTATCATTGGTTTAAATCCACCATTTTAGCAAAATCCAAAGAAAAAGATTTACCTTAGGAGTTAATTTAGGCATCCAAATTTACATTTCCCTAGTAGTTATTCCCCACACCACAGTCATTCTCCGCCCAAATTCAAAATTTTAGTTATCTTTGGATCCATCTTCGCATCTCTTCATTTTCATCCACTCAATTATTGTTTTCATTCCTTCTTTCCCTAGTTTGAGACATTCTTCCCTTTTGAGCTTGTAATTGTTATTGTGTTGCCAAAACTCCTTATGATTGCATATCGTTGTGTTTATATTGTCCTTGTTGATTATATCCATCAAAATGAAGTTTTAATATGTTGGATATGAGCCTATCTCTTCCCTCGAAAATACCATCTCTTAAATAGAAGACAATGACGTAAAACACATGGATCTAAATGAATTCTAGAGCAAAATGAAAAAGGAAAAAAAGATTGTTTTGGCTTATCGGGGTTTTGACTTTGGTTTGGAACACACAGATGGATTTCTACTTTTTCAATGTATCAACATAGTTTTATCATTTGCTTCATGTTTTGATCCCCAAACTAAGGAATTCAAAGCTCCATAAGGCAGAGTTATCACTCAATTGGATGCATATCATATCAACCTAGCCCTCAAAATCACTCCTCTTGTAGGTGTCAAAGTATTCTCCGTTGAAAATACACAACAAGGGTTTAATTTTACACCAAATAAGTATAAAACCATTATCTCTAAGTCTTAGATAAAAGCTAAGAAGAAAGGACCTTCTAAGTTGGCTAAGACTTTATATATGAATGATTTTATTGAGGATCTATCTCGATACCATTACTCTACTAGCTAGAGTAATGGGTCTTCCATCCACAAGAGAATTTCATGATTGGATGAGTATTTTTATCAACTTTGATATACGTGGGAAAACAAGCTTTGAGCTCTAGGAAATATTCCATGAAAAATTAACCAAATAACTCACTTGAGTGTATAACACTAAGTCATTTTACATAAAATCATATATGATGTATACAATTGCAGGATACATAATTTGGGTTGTCCTTTCAAATCAAGGAAGACAACTTCTCTTAACCCATCTATGAATCTTACACACATTTAACTCTTGACAATAAGATTCATTTTAGAAGGGTAACTGATGCATTTACGATGTTTATAGTCAAGTTATTGGAAGGGTACACCATTAATAGAATCTCTCAAGAAGCAAAACAATTAGTAACCAATTTTGGAAACTTCTTCATCAATCCAAGAGGTTATCATATTTCAAAGTTGCAAGATTCCAAGGAATCCCACACAAACTTAGAATTTATTGCAATGATAATCTCATCTTGATTGAACTACGTAGACAATTGGACATTCTTCACATGACTTGTAGAGATAAGAAAGTGTCGAGCATCCAATTCCCTTTGTCTCTAGGAAACTACATTTGCAAATAGGGTATTGATTCTCATAATGTTGTGAACAAAGCAATTGCTCCATTCAATATGCATCATTTCCACAAGAGAACATCATTTGATAACAAAAACTTCATCAATAACAATCTTTGATTGCTAGCCTCATATTCTCATGTTCCAACTATTGAAGATTATTAGGAAGATTGTGATGATGAATTTGAAGTCAAGAAAAGATTATTTGAGAGGATGAATCTCCAACAAATTCAGAATTTTTAGTTATATCAAGTACTGAAGGTATGTTAGATGATGGATTAGACATGTATGAACTTGAATTTATAAATTCCATCCAACATGTTCCTCTCCCTATCATTGATTGGTCCTAAAAGGAGAAGGATTACATCAATGATCTCACCGCACCTATCTCATGAGAACCAAAAAGTGGTTCATGAAAATTTTGACATGATGTAATGCTTCGAGAAAGCCATCATCTCACAAGAAGTACCTTTTGCTCAAACTAGCAACCAAGTATAAAATTCTATGTGTGGACCCGAGAGATGATCATGAGATTGAAGTTGTTGATGTTGTTGAAGAGGAAGAGGAGGGACAAGAGGAGATAGAAAAAGAAAAATCTACTAAAATCCCCACATAAAACATAGCTAAAAGTGGTAACTTAAGAGTAAAATTCACTGTAAGAAGATCCTCAATTTCCCCACAAGTATCAATTGAGAAATCTTCCTCTGTGAAAATCATTCCTACACCTATTCCTCTTGTACGACACTCACTGTGTATCTTTCGCAAGTTCATTGAAAAAAGATATCATTGGTACTTCTTTCTCTGAATTCAACCAATGGTTGAAAAAAAGAGGAAAAATCAATCTAGAATAATTGTTATAGATTATGATGTTGTAGATGCTCTCCTTGGTATTTCTAGTCCCAAGAAAACTACAACAACTTCTTTCCTTGTGATTGATGCCTCAACATAATAGTTCGTTGAGATTGAAAATCCAACAATTGACAATAGTGAACATTAGATCATTGTAGCAGATTATGCACTCCCAAGAATATCACTTGGAGAATCCACTCCCGAAGGAGATGTGCATAACTTGAGAGAAATAGTTTCTAAAGTTATTGAGAGGGTAGAGAAAGGGAAACAAACATGAGAACAATTAGAAGAACAGGTTTCAAACCCACTCGGCCCATATCAAAGCATTTCTCTTCATATCCCACTCCTCTTGCATCTCTCCCATCTTCCACCTCCGTGAGTGATGTTGATATCAAATCTTTTCAGAGGTCCATAAGCACACTCTGCGAGGTAAGGTCACTATAGCATGGGTTGAGAAATTATTATTAAATGGATTTAAATTCATTTAATGATGTAAAATATGCGAGAATCTAGTGGTTTCCCGAGAAGAAAAAAATCGGAATTGAAGGCATTGAAAAAGAAGCCAAATTGTGGGCTGATGTGATTTAAGATTTGAGGATCATGGTTGTAACTGATGAAAAAATCCTCATAAGTGAAAATATTTTCAATGATTCAAAAGATAATATTTCTCAAACTTGGTCTCGTAGTGTAGAATGGAGGCTCAATATTTTAGAAGAAGTTTCAACTGATCTACAAAATTCCATTCAAAAGGGTGAGACTTTAAAGTCTAAATTTTTGTCGATCTCAAAGCCCTTCATTATGACCTCTTCAAGATAATTCCTCTCAAAGGAATACAATGGATTAAAATAAAGAGAAATTCAATAAGTTGGTTAAAGAAGAAAATTTCAAAGCAAATGACTTCAACCAAAACAAAATGGATGAACTCTCTGAATTGAACAATGTGGTGGGTGAATCCTCCGGAATTTGGCTCAATTCGGTGAGACAAATCTTTGAAATAGATAACGCTTTCGGATGCGAGATGAAAAACTTAGCAATCACCATGATCCCAAGAGAATCGGATACAACTTCGTAGTGACAAAGTTTAGGATGCACGTGCTCAAGCTCAAAGTTCCAACTTCCTCACTTCCTTCTTAGAGACCTAGAAAAGGCTAATTGTTATATTTTTGCGTTGCACTTTTTGTTTCAAGTTGTTAAGAATGTAAAAGTCACTTAAGTGACTTAATTAAGCAAAAGTGCACTTGTTAAATAATAATTAGTTATTTGAGGTAGTTACAACCCTTTTTTTCCTATAAAAATTATCTCCTCCATTGTAAGTAGTTGATTAATCTTTGTAAAGAAACAAGAAAAATTGAATACAAAAGAGAGTCCCTTCCTTTCTCTCCTTCATTCCTTCACACTTTTATGTGTTGCAATTACGTATAATCAAATATGAAACTATGTGTTCATTTATGTCTTTTAGGAATTATTGAACTTTGTGTTAGTATTTAATTTTTGGGCAAGAATTTTATGTCATATGATATTGCAAGTTCTTTAAGTTACTGACATGCATGAGTAAATTAATCTTGGTTATTTCTACTTTCTTGAAAACATTGTCGCCCCTCTTTTCCAAACTTTGATTCCTAAATCCATATGCCTCTCTCTTTTCATCAAGGTAGTATTGATGTGGATCTTGTAAATATCTTTGGTTTAATTGTTGGTTTTAAATAAGGGAACCTACCCATTAAAGAGGAGGGACTTCTTGTCCCCGAACTGCTGACAACTTTCTCTCGGTGCAAATTTTCCAACCAACAACCACGATTTATAAATCTAAGTGGATGTTAAAAAATAATTGTAGTAGAATCATAAGGGTCATGGCCACCGAATGGAAGCATAAAATACTTACGTATATTTTGAGGTCCGAGAAAAATGGTTGACTTGATTCAAAAAAATTCTTTTGCAAATTTCATCAAATCCGAAAGGGGTCTCCAAACCCTAGCTCGTGCTCTCAAAAACCCTAAATTTTATTTTAATCAAATGCATTCATATTAGGTCATTTACGAGAAGGGAATTACATGTTGGAGGTGCCTTTAATCTAAGCTAACATTATAGGGGTGTGAGTTTAGAAGTTCTAATTTTGAGAAGCCCTGGCGAGAGAGGGCACTACTACAAAAATAACTTTGTGATGGAGGATTGGAGGCTTGAGGAAGGAAGGAGAAACTAGAGCACAACAAAGGCATTTAAGTCTCTTCTTTGCTATCACTAATAGGTCGCTTCTCCTTAGGTTGCCTAAATTCCTCTAATAACTTTTACTTTACCATTGAAAAGGTTTCCTCTTTGGGATAATGAAAAATGATTTACGTTGTTAAGGTTAGATTGCTTGTATACTTAGATAGGCATATGTCGGTGTACAAATGGTCTAACATGTGCATGAAGTCATATGTGCATCTCAATGCATATGCAAACTTGAGAAAAATGTCATTGTCTTGGCTGGAAACATGTATCGTTTATCCTAATAAGTATTTAATAAGACGTTCATGTTGGAAGATGTGCACAAGGAAGAAATAAAGAGAAGGTAGATTACACATTATGGAGATAGTGTGTTTGTCATTATATTATGAATGATGTACATACAAAATGGTTGATATGGTTACAAGCATCTTTTAGTCAAATAACTAATGACTTCCTTTTTAAATAAGTTTTACATTCTAATACTCCCTATTAAGGCTTATCTTACATAAAGCAAAAACAAACATTCTAAAAACCTAGAACCAAACAGATCTATGCAATCTTTAGAGGATTTCACTTCAAAAGTAGTGTTATGAGTAGGTAGGGCTCCATCAAGTTGCTTCGTAACCTTCATAAAGGTGTAGCTCCCGAGATGAATTCCCGGTTCCTGATTCCATCTCCCCAAACCCCGAATCACATATCTCTCAAATTATTGGACAACCATTGATATTTAGTCATCCACAAGCTCCATCAAGTTGTCTCATGACCCTCGTGAGGGTATAATTCCCAAAATCCAGTCTCCCGAACTCTCTAAGAAACCATCAATACTAGGTTTCATCTACCTTATATCCTTTACTACCTTCAAAGTTTAGAGCATCTTTATATTATGTATTTGTTAATGTCCTCACTACCTTTTGCATCTTGTGGGTCTTCAATCATGGCTATATTGGTTGCATTTGATATGACTTTACCCTTGAGCACATCCTTGGCTCGAACACGACAATGCCATGCTATGTGACCTCTTTTCTTGCAATAATGACATTCAATCTCCGATTATCTTTATCGATCTTCTACGAGAGTTTATGGTTTTGAAATAAAATGCACTTTCTTGTTGAGCCTAATTTTTGTATCTTTTGCAATTGTTTGTTTTTCTTCAACTATAAGAGTTGCAATCATATCATCTACAGATTGAGATTGAATTTGACTAAGGGTAGAAACTACATTGTTGTATTTTGAAGACATGCTATTTAATATGATAGCTTTGGCATCCTCATCCTCTATTGCAGTTTTGACTTCGCCAATTGTCTGATTAGGGACCTCAGATCATTGATGTGTCTCAACATAGAGACTCCTTTATCCATTTTAAACCTATATAACTGAAGTTCTAAGGAAAATTTGGCATTTATTCTTTTCACTCCAAATAATTTATTTAGAGCATCCCAAATCTCCTTGGATGATTTATTTAGGTCTACATGATTACGTTCAAAGTTGGAGAGGATAAGGCCAATAATAGCTTTTGTTCTATCATCTCTGCTCTGCCAATCTAACAATTTATATGCATTGGTGGGTGCTTTCTCTTCCCGTTTATGATGCCCCACAAAATTTTTATTCATAAGTTGCATTAAGATTTTCACTTTCCATGTATGAAAATTTAAACCAAAATATTTTTCTACAAGAATTTCCATTAAAAAAATATTGTGTATTTACTAAGATAATTCGTGGTCGGTTTCATGGCTATTTCTTGCACACAAACATCGACTATATTTTGTCCGAAAGCCTGCGCTTTGAAGACTTTGGTTATGTTATGGAAAAGGGCAAAAATATCCTAATAATACTTTAGAACTGTGTATTTAAAAAACGTGATTGTTCCCTCAATTTAACTTGTTGCAAGCCCCTTCACAACTTACTTTGCTCCTAATTCACAATTTCAAACCTAGTTTTTCTCCTTACATGACTATGATATTGTGATTGATTTATGCATCGTCATAACTCACAAATTTTACACAATCTTTCTTGCCCTTTGGCCCCTTATAGACTCTACAACTCGTGACTTAATTTTGTACCCTAACTAGTACTTATGGCTACTTATTGTATGCCCTCACATTTTTGTATACATTATGCCCTTCAAATTTTGAAAAACCTCACAAAAACGTGAACTCAAAAATCTAAATAAAAATTCTTCACAAATGTGCCCTAACAGATTGTCACAAAAAAATGTCTTTCTTTCCCTCTCTCTATTTGCCCCGCCTCTAATACAAATGTTGGAAGGTGCACACAAGGAAGAAATAAAGAGAAGGTAGATTGCACACTTGAAGATATCGTGTCAATCATTATATTATGAATGATGTCGTTACAAAGCGGTTGATATGGTTACAACCATCTTTTGGTTAAATAACTAATGATATCCTTATTTAATAAGCCTTACATTCTAATGGTTCATTCTTATTATTATTTATTTTTACAATCAATGGAGTGTGGCATATTTTATCGACATTAAAAGGTATTGTTTGTAATATGATGGAAAGGATCTAATTGTTGTGACAACCTTAACAACCACACAAATTTGGAACTCTCTCTCTCTCTCTCTCTCTCTCTCTCTCTCACACACACACACACACACACACACACACACATCTATATGAAAGCGTTTTTGATGAACCACGGTGTTGCATTGTTGTGATTGTGATTGTTGTGTTACCATTGAAAGAAAAACAAAATGATTTTAGAAGGAATGCTCGACATTAAAAGCTAGCTTGTACATTAATGGGGTTTTCATGATATATTTCTTTGTTGAAATGTATATAGCTCAAACAAGGATGATGTCTTGCCAACATGTTTTCGTGTAGTTTGCAGGGTATGACGAGAAATCATGTAAGTATCGGAATCATGAATATTTATGTTGAAATCAATTTTTGCAAATGAATGGAATATATGTTGGATCAAATCTATTTTTATGGGAAAGATGAGTAAAGGTTTAGTTCTTCTAACATTTGTTGGAAAAGATGCATGCAAACTATTTAGAAAGATTTTGTTTGTAACGTTTTTGAGAATAAAGGAAAACATTGAAATGAATCTCAAGTTTTGTCACTTGAGTAGGGTGAGTGCATAACTTTGCAATCCCATTCTTGATAGTATATTTTAAGAGTATGCAATTGATATTTATTTTGAATGAAAATGAGGTAGAAAAGATTGTAACTCTAAGTCTTAATCGAAGATTTGAATTTGATTCCTTGACTGTATAATTTTGTTTACGGATGTGAAAATGTTGGTTGTATGCAAAATTAGTGTTTAGAAAATAAAGTAAGATTGGAAAGGAAAGTTGTTGCATCATTGGAAAGGTGCAATGATCTTATTTGTACAAGTACATGTTTCATTGAATGACACAACATTCTATTTGAATTCAAATATGTGAGTATCTAACTTAGACTATGTGTGTGTGTGTGTGTGTGTGTGTGTGTGTGTGTGTGTGTGTGTGTGTGTGTAGAGAGAGAGAGAGAGAGAGAGAGAGAGAGAGTAGGTGGGAGCTTGAGTCTCTTAAGGAATTGCAAGTAGAGTTATGACTCGACCAATAACATCCCCTCATAGTTGATAATGTTCGAAGTGTGCAAGGACTACACGAGTACACACTCCTTAAACCATGTGAGGGGGGAGAACCTTAGGCCAACCCTAGGTAGTGGCCAAACTTCCTTGAGATGACCAAAGTTGACGGTGGCCAACATGTAAGTAATGACATTGTTTAACTACCTAAAAGGCATTGCAAGGGTCGAACCTAATGCCGAGTTGAGACAAAAGCCTAGCTAGTATGAGCGAGTTAGGATAAATTCAATTGAGACAACTCAAGCTGTGATTGTGACTTGCAGGCTCATAGCTAGTGATCAATTAAGATCGACCAACCAAACTACATTTTAGTTTGTTAAAATTAATGATCTTTTTTAAAAGCACTCTTCTCTGTCAAGTTAATACATTCTTGGCCCCTAGTCATAAATCTAATTTTGTAATTGCTACCAAAAATACATGAGGAACAATTTTATTAGAACGATTATTCATGGAGGTCATTTGAATGACTAAAAAAACATGAGTAAAATTCCACAAATAAATAATCTCATTAATTTTCTCTTGGAATCATCAACTTAACATAAGATATGATTGGATTGTAACTTGGGTCAATCCCACAATGGAGATAAATGTAAGACGAGTGATAGCTAATGGGGAAAGATGCTAGAGGGTGAGAAGCCCATGTGGTGAATTACATTTCACCATTCCTCCCCCAACTAATAAATACTTATTGTGCTTGTATGCTAAAGTGGGTCCCCTTGCTTTAAATTGTTACCAAAAATACATGAAGAAAATGTCATTGGAGTAATGACTCATGGAGGTCATTTAAAATAAGGACTAAAAACCATGAGCCAAAATCTCCCAAAAATAAATAATCTATATTATTTTATTTACTTGAATCATTTGATAAAATAAACTTACAAACTCACGAGTCAAAATCCCACCAAAATAAATAATATACTATATTTTGTTTAATTAAATCACTTGATAAAATTAACAATTGTGTTATGTTATTCACATATCATGATCACAAGATCATTTTTATTGAGAAAATCTCTAGAGTTTTCTAACGATACATAACAAATCATAAACTGAATTATCATTTACATCAAAAATTATATCACACAACAAACTTTACCTAGAGTTCAGATGGCCCCAAGATTTTCAACTTCAACTAAATGAGAGAGATTGATTTTAGCCATCAAATTAAAAGGGTCATCCAAGATCACTAGTTGCTGCTAGAGCATTGAATTTCACACTAGCTGTGGCAATTGTAACTGCCATGTCTACAAGCTACAATCTCAAGATGGGAATGAATAGTTTCCTTATCTCAATTAGAAAATTTTCTACGTTTGGTATAATTTATAATACATATTCCTTATAAACAGTTATAAACAATTACACCTACCAATATCTACAACTGTCTATGCAGGTTAACGTGTGTGTTCCAGAGTGTTTGCAGGTTATGGAGCATTACTCCACAAATTCAAATAAAAATCTATATTTTGTAGATTGTCTATGTTGGAAAAACTCAAAAATACAAACACAGGTATCATATGAACTGAAAACTTATTAGAGACTCCATGCATGTAAAGAAAATTTCAGGATGACATTTCAAGGGAAACTATGACATTAATTTGCAGTTCAAACAAAACTATAAACTAAAATTCAGCATTTACAAAGATAATCTGTAACATCAGATACCATAATCAGAATGCTAGAAACAACTACCGGAGTTCCACAAGATTAAAACATACATAAGCTCGCAATGAGTCAATACGAACAAAAAGAATAGTTCCATCATTTTTCATGGCTTGCTAACGTTTTTTTTTTGTGATAAAGGTCAAGGGCTTTATATTATATAAGAATACTTTTACATTAACAGCAGCTCATAAGAAATTCAAAATTATGAGCTGCAAGATAGTCAATTTACATTAGATATTGCTTTTGAGCACCATCAGCTAAAATACTCAGCGAGGAACAAGAAGCAACCCTTAAAGAACTAAAGCCTATCCTGAAATATGAACACTAAACCATACCTGATCTTGCTAATGACAATACCTGATTCACTATCATTAGAGATATAAAAAGATGCCCTTATCTTGATGACTCAAAATTGGGACAGGAGATTATAATTTATCGAATAAAAAGCACAAAAAGATACTCGAGACAGGAAGATTCTCTCAAGTATGGTCAAGTGGGCATTATTTTGATGATTGCCAGGATCTTACAACAATCAAACTATTAATATAGAAAAAAGATATGATCAAACTATGCCTCCAAGTGGTGGTTGTCGTTTTCCATCAAAGCCCTCAACAGTCTTAGTGGTGCTTATGAGGTCTTGCGTAGTATAACTGAGAGGTATTAGAAGTTCCATCGTGTAAAGATTGCAGCTAGATCCATTGTCTACCATAACACTTTGAATTGGTTGTGAATCCACATATGCATAAATGAATATAGGTCTAAATGCAATTTTCCTTGAAAAGATTTTGAGACACTATTTTATCCGCCATCGGTAGTTCTATACATCAACTGAATCTTCCAATGCAAGGATTGATCTATAAAGATTAAGTCAATAAAAGGTAAAATAAAAAGCACAAAAATATGGATTGCTAACCCGGTTTCAATTTATCAAGGACAAGAAGATACTCCCGATTCAAAGATTCTCTCAAGTATGATCAAGTTAGCAGTTATCTGATGATTGCCAGGATCTTACATCAATGAAACTATTAGCAGGGCAAAAAAATCATTATCTTTATAACATTTTGAGATAAGAATTTCTCATCCATCATCAGTAGTTTGATACATCAGCTTAACCTTCCAAGCATGGATTGATCTTGAAACATTAGGTCAATAAAAATGATGTAGTATAGTTATCTATGTTAAAGCTGCCAAGATAATAATAAAAGAAATAACTCAATAAACTTGTTACAGATTGAACACCGTGTAAAAAAATGCTGCACAAGGCTATTAACATAAATAATGAAGACAATTCTAATTAGTGCCAATGCATTTCACATATGGCTGAAACACTAGATCCGCATGTCCTTTGCACAAAACATCCCATTTGACAGGGAGATTCATTTCAGGTGGCCTATACTAAGTAACAGCATGGTCAGATCAATATAGAATAAAACTGTAAAGACTGTGCCACAGAGCAGACAACAGAAACTTCCAACAATTAAAATTCCTTTTCACTTCAATTAGAATCCCAAACAGTTGAACATCAAGGGATTTCTAAACCTGTCAATTAGAATCTTCATTTGCACAATTTTTATTCCAATCAAGGAATAATTTAGTATGTAAGGTACTCAGCTGAGTTGATACCTTGATTTCAGGTATCTGGATTCTGAACCCAGTCAAGACCTACACAAGTCGAAACAGAAGTTTCAGGCTTCTGCAAGTTGTTCTTAGAGAAGTGCTTGAAAAAGACAACAAAATTTAGTTTTATCCAAAGCATAATACATGTATTTTAATTGAACTGTTTCCAATTACCTTTTCTTTTGTTTGTCTCAAGGCATCCTATATCTAAAGTTCTAGAAAACCAATTCTAAAAACACTACTCTTCCACCAGTCTTACTCTCAACTGTTAGAATCCTCTCATTGGCATGCAGACTATAACTTATAAAATGTTAGCATAGTATGAATAATGACAACATTTGAACCTTAGCAACTATGACCATAGGTTTATGGGAAGACATTTATAAAGGAGAACTTGAAGACAATTCTGATAAATGTCTGTCACAAACTTGCCTATCCTCAAAAGTATTTTCTGGGAAGAATCAAAAGCTTTCCTCGGTGCAGCTAGTGATCAGGAGGTCATTTTAGGAGGGGAGTTCAGTGCATTCTTAACCCATGATGAAATGCTTGGTAGGAATCTCAGGAAAGAAAATCCCAATTGAACGTCAGACATTTCATCCACAAGTGCAAACTTTGGGATGTCAAACCAAATTCTGGCAGATTTACTTGGTATAATAAGAGGGAAGGTTTGCTGCAATTGTGGTATGAAATGAAAGATTGGTATTCATCTCCAGATTGGTTGGACCAAAACTGGCAGATTGAATCAAACATTTTAAAGGCAATGGGGCCAAACAATGCCCATATTATTTTATCTATAAAAACTGATTCTTGTTCTCAGGTCCACCATGTCAAATTGAACTTATGTGGTTGAGGAAGGAATCTCTGCAGGAAAAAATGGAGGAGAACTGGTAATTTGCCTTTAAGGATTGGTGGTTTCAAATTCAAAATATATAAATTTGTAAAGAAGCTAAAATAAATCAAAGAATACCACAGAACTAGAGCTCGCAGCTTTGGGCTTACCCCTTGGCTCTCATATTTGGTCTATCTCTTAAAGCAGATCCCTCATTGCCTCCAACCTAAGATGGGAGGTGAGAAATGGTCACTCTGCTGGTTTTTAAGATGAATCCTGGGTGGTAAAAATCCCTGATTAGCTGTTCTGGTAAGAGTTGAACATATAAGAATTCACTATCCCGGTTCTTGGCAGTAATATTTGTGACTACTGGATTGAGACCAAGGGACCAAATGGGGTGATAGGAACTGGAAGGAATTCATAAACCTCATTCCCATGAGCGATATCCAAGTTCAGTTAATGCAGGAGTTAGTGTGATCAAAATGACTACCCCTCATGATGGATGAGGGCATGCTTATTTGATCCAAGGACTCAAATGGGTGTTAACAAGTCAGAACTGGGGATGCTGTCCTCATCTTGGACCTTTGCCTGACTACAAAGGCTCTGATATAATCTGGTTTAGTTCTGGATTGCCTAAGAAAACAAGTTTTCGTGGATGGCTTGTGCAAAGCACATTGATAAGCTACACTGTAGGGATGGCAGGAGGAATCTAGGTAATGCCTCTATTTGGAGGAATCTGAATCTGCCTCTTACCTCATCCTTTTGCACCTTTTTGAAAGGAAAGTTTGGAGCTTTGTGATTCAAAAGTTAGGCTTTACTAGAGAATAGCCAGACTCACAAGCCCTCTTATCCTGGCCAAGAGGTACTAGTGGCTTGGAATACTTTTGGCCCTCTTCTCTTGACCTTATCTGTCATGCCCAAAATTTAGCATGAAATAAAACACAGAAAAACACAAATTTATTTAATTTTAGATTGAAAGAGTGGATTGGAGAATTTTCTTCTCTTTTAATTTTTTTCGTATTGTTTAGATTGACAGATTTGAAAAGAATGTTTTATTGAGAAAGTACAAGTGAGTTGAACGTATGAAACATTTTATGTTCACCACCGAATCAAAAAAACCAATGTGTGACACATGAAGTTACTAAAAACAAGCATAGATAAAGCATATACGATCACTTGAGTGTAAATTTGCGCCGAAAACGTTAAGAGGTTTCATTTAATCACATTTGTTCTACAAGTCTTCAAAAGCACAAGGGTAAAAAAATCAAATTCTACCTAGGAGATTCATTCAACCATTGTAGTAGAAACATCAATCAATTCTTCTAGATCCGAGGAGTGTGAGCTACTGATCGATAAGAGTAACCTACCACGTTACTCATAGAAATAAGTTTGGACAATATTTATTCTAGTGAATGCTCATACAAAATATGTTACTCCTCTCGCATGTTAGCAATCATCATCTCATTATCGCATAATGGTAAGGATGACCAATCTTATAACTTAGAATAATCACACGTGTTTACTTCTTCTTAGGTTGATGATTCACACAAAAGAATCAAACCATATTTTGAGGGTTGTCAACCTGACAACGTTGCCTACCTTCTAGGCAACCTACATATCCACTCATCGGAATCGGGGTCGGATGTAGTTCTCCAATTGTATGAGAGCACCATGTTTTCCATGAGATGTTGTAAGTTCAAAAACATATTTGGCCATCTAAGACATTTCAAGGGATAAAACTATCGTGTTTCACCATATGCTTCTAAATGATCTAGAAGGGTATACTAGAGTTCTATCTATCTTGTAAAACCAACGATATACGTCGTCATTATTATTTCCTAACATATGACCATAAATTCATATTGTTGGGTTCATACATGTTCATAAAACACTAAGAAACATAATTCCCCTTTTCCTCAAATGTACTCAAAGGCATAGTAAAAAATTCATAAAGCAAAGCATTATAGGGTTATTCAAGTCAGGGTCCATCACCCAATTGCATTGTTACGAGACTTGGTCCCGAGTGCATTTACTGGGAAGTGATATCATAAGGATTGACAATACAGCCAACAACAAAGGCCAAACAAGTTACATGATCAAACAAGATCAAACTAAGCGAGATAATCAACATCTTAAACTATCCAGGGTAATTAGCAACTTTGTTGAATGTCATTCATAATCCCTTTTAGATTTATCAAACCACTCTCGGCCTTAAACGACATTGTCAAATATCTTGGAAGAGAATATAAAATGATTTTAATATATATTGAATTGTGGAATAGGTACATTGCTTGCGATTGACAATTGAGGTTATTCATTTAATGTACTCATCAGTAACATCTTTGTTCGATAGAGAACCCAATTTTGGTACAAAAATTCAATTATTACAACTAATGTGTGTACCAATTGATCATAATACTAATTTTGGTATATCTAAAATGATGATAATAATAAATAATAGTAAATAAATATATTCCTTTTATCAAACTCAAATATGTTTATTATTGGACTTAATCAATTGGTGAAAAGTTGTAAACATTACTGCTCAAGATGAAATTTGATCTTGATCCGTAAATTTGCAAGATACGCATTTTTATGCTTCGATTTGGCATGTGGTATCAAACCATGGTTTCAACACCAAGGGCTCTAGGTAATAGATCTTTTGTCCTACTATCTTCCGCAATGAATGCTTCTAGTTTTACTAGCAGTAAACTTTTAATTGGACAGTTTAGCATGGGTCCTAACACAAAGTGATGTTATTGGTTACCCAGTTTTATTTTTGGATTAAAATTTTCGGCATGACATTATCATTTGACATTTTAGGAAGAGCAGAAAAAACTGCTTATTTTATAGGAAAGTTTAAACATGAAAAAGTTTGGTCTCAAGTGGAATCAACAATTTCTTAGGTGGTAAATCCAAATCTTAACGGTGAGAGAAAAGAAAATTTCCTGCTTGTGATAAATTGTGGTGATCGCAAGATGCAAGATGACCAATTTTTGTTAAAAAAATCTTAAGTTAGTGCTCCACATTATATATTTGTATGGGTGGTATATTAGCTATACATACTATTTTTGGTGTATGTTTGTGAGTCAAATGTAATTGGTGTGAGTAACTAGTTTAATGTGAGTTGTATTAACAACTCACCTTAGAGATATTCAAGGTATGTGAGAAATTCATGGGATTACTTGGAGAGATATGAGGGATTGGGTGATAGGCTTGGACTCCTAACTTGTAGGAGATCTAAAAGCTATTTATATGTAACTCCTCTCATAATGTTAAAATAAGCCCCATATGAATTGAATCAAGTGTTCATTGTGTTATTGTTTTGTGAAACTTTGACCAAATTTATCATTTGGTATTAGAGCAGGAGTTTTGTGATGGAAGGATGATGTATTGTCAGGGGCATTCATTGTATCTTGCTATTGCCCCAAGTGATAAAGAGTCTTATGTGAGAAAATTCGTTTGTAGGTATAGTTCTTGGTGTGTTTAGGAGTAGATTTAGTAAAATAAGACTTCATTGTGTATATCTGCATTTCTGCGTCATGTAAGTGATTGTTTGGCTCCCACCTGTGAATTTGCTAGACAGATTGAGAAGGTTCGTGCCTCCATTCGTAGAATATATGATAGGAAGGATCAATGATTTTGGACACTAGACTAGTAAGAAGTAATTTTGGTTGTATCAAATCCATCAGGTATTATCATCTTGTGAAAATCTCCCTATTGAGATCTAAACGTGGGCGTTTAAGATGTAGTTGGCGACCGTGTGCATGATCTCCCATTTAGTCCCGATCCATGCCCGTCACAGCACTACTCGGTCCTACAAGATTTACACCAGCATGTTGATGTTAATCCTATGGCTCTCTTTTCATTATTTTGTGTGCCACATTTTGTAAGAAATCACCTTTCAATTCCTTAAGCAGATCATTCAAAAGATTTCATTGATCCACCGATGTACTTGAAGCTGTCTTGGCCACCTCCTTGGATTTCAAGATCCAATTTTTGCATCATGCTCTCTATATGCATTTTCAGTCCCACGATTCTAGCTCGTGCAAACCCTATAAAGCGATTTAGAGTTTCAAGTGACACACTCGATGGACATTTTTGAACCGAGTAACATCGATCTCACATCGAGCCCAAGCTCGTCTTCAAAGAGTGGGCAACTTTGTTAAAAATCTCATAAAGCTCCCTTAGTCACTTGAACCCTCCAACAATAACTCGCACTTTGCATTGACCTAACTCAAGGAAGAATTGAGCTCAGCGAGTTAATACTTGCTTCAAATTTTGCCAAGGTAAACATTAAAATAATATTTTTGCATAATTAATTTTAAGAAAGTTGATAGCCCGACCAATGTTATAATTATAGATAAGACATTAGGCTTGAAGAAGCCAAGGATCAAACATGTCTACGCAGGATTTTTGTAAAAATCAAGTGTGTGGTGTTTTGGTATTGTTTTAAAAGTAATCTTGTAACATTACTTTTAAAATATTCAATTTATTGTCCTTTTTGTATAGTCGTCAAAAGTCGAAATAATTATAGTCATTGTAATTCAAGTCAAAACTCTTTGTAAGAATAAAATTAAAAAAATTGCCTCAATTTCAACAGAACTCATTATCGGTGTAAGCCAACGTCTTTTTTTTTTTTGCAGGGGGGCGGGGTGTTATACTTGTTGGCATGTAAAATGTCCCCTGTGTTTTACTTAACCCTACTGAAATTTCTATCACTTTTCAGTCAAGTTAGCAAAAATTGCCAAAATTGGAAACATTGAGAGTGGAAACCTTTTGAATTCATAGGCACAAAAGTCTTTCCAAAAGAGAACTTGCACTGAAAGTTTTGGGAACCTCGGGTGGAGTCAAGAGCGTAACAAATGGTCAAATTGAAGCTTATTGAGTTCCCTTCATGGCCCAAATTTTAGTTTTATTAATACTCATCTCAAGCTCATGTAGCAACTCAGCTCACTTTTGTGCCATCCTATGCCAAAATGTTGAGTTGACTCAAAACTCAAAAAGAATTCATTTTCAAGGTTTCTAAATGGTTCCACTGGATTTGTAAATTTTTCGGGATGTTTTCTTTCTTTTTTGTCTTTGTGATAAAGATTCCTAAAGTCTTGAACTAGAAAGTCTCTATATTTTAGATTCTTTCTATTTTTGTCTCTTTTAACTCGTTCAGCTCGTCGAGCAGCCCGTTTTTTAGCTTGTTCAGCTTTTTTTTTTACTCTTTTATCCTTTCTTTCCTTCATTTTGTCCCTCATTTTTTTCTTTCTCATTTCTAGTAAAAATGACATACTATACACCCTAGACAAGTCAAGTTTTGGTCTTGGACCCAAAAGTGTTTTTCGTTCTAATTCTCCGTTGAGTTGTTGATGTCAGCAACTTAAGTGACTTAGGCACACTTTTGGAGCTTGGCGGCCTTTTGGAAGGTGGAAAACAAAGTTTGTAATGTGTTTTGTGAATCCCCTCCTCCATAAGTGTGCCCTCATTCTATTGGTCCATGCCAAAGGCAAAAAGATAACACAAAATTAGAACATAGGCTTGTTTTGAGTGGTTTAGTGTCCATCCCAAGAGCCTAGGTGGATTTTGGGCTGCCTCATGACATTGGCACACTTTGCACTTCCCATTGCACTTTGATAGTGTGCCCTTCGACTGGAATGCCCTTTGGAGGCATGAGTTGCAAAGTTGGCGCGTTTCCTTGTTTACTCAAACAAAACCCAAATTCTTCCTCCACTTAAGTCATGATTTCAAAGTCAAGTTTCCCCCAAAACCACAACTTGAAATTAGATAAAGTGCAACATGAAACTCCATTGAAAACTCATTTCTCCTCCTCCCATGGCCATGAAACCAGTTGTGTGCCCTAGTTTTGCAAAAACTTGTTTTGCTCACATCTCAAGCTCCCATGGGAAAAACCCTTTGGAAATTTTCAACACTTACCCTCCTTGGAAGCACCTTCAAGCTGATGTAAGAAGCAAGGGGTGTAATGGAGTTATTTTTATTTATCCACTTGAATTTTCTATCATGAAAACCCTTGTTTCACATGTTTTCTCCCAAAATTTCAAATAAACACAACTCGCAAACTCCTAGGTCAAATCTTGTGAAACTTTGCCCATGAATCCTCATCAAAATGCCCTCATTTTGATCCCTTTCTCATTTTCTGTTGTGGAGAAACTAATTCCACGTGTTTTAACTTTTTTTTGCTTGAAAACCCATTTACAAAGCTCATAGTGCAACCGGAAATTGTTTTGTCAATTCCGGCCATTTCGAACAAGAGATCGTCATGAAAATTGGAGCATCTCCTCTCGGAAATACCTTCCCGAAAAATCAAGTCTCATCCAATTTGGATATGTTTTGCTCCTATAATGGCCTGAACAAGATTGCAGCCAGAAATATCATTAAAAACTTGAATGCATGTGAACTGAAATGTAAACACATTCTTCTTGTTTCCTCAAACTTCTCCAAGCATTCTCAAATCCTTTTGACACCAAAAATTCACAATATGAAGTTCCATTATTCCAGATACAAACCCATTTCGGTCCTAGTCTTGAATATCCGGATATCGAGGATAGTAATGTTAAGCACATGGACTTTGAGGAGCTGAATCGAAGGATGGAAGAAGGAACCCACACCACTTTAGGCCGTGAGAATCTTTCATAGTGGACTCTATTGAGCTACCGACTTCCCATTGGCAATCCATGACACAAACTTTGTTCTCACCCGTGCCTAGAATTATAAGCAGAAAGTCAAATCATTACCATCAATGATGGTTCCATCATTACTATATTATCTCTAGAAGGGATCTCAAAATGGTTGTGCATTCCGAGACCGAAGAATATGGTGACCACGAGCAAGGAAGATGCTTTGCTTGAGTGGGAAAGAAAGGAGTCTTGTCTACAAGAAGTAACGGTTGACAACTGGATGAAGACAACTTGTAAGCTTTCCCGACTTTCAAAGACTCTCCGTGCTTTGAATTCATTGAGGAAATCTCTGATTGTATAGTCATGCTCAGTAGGCTCATGGGAGAGGCATCAACCAAGGACTTCCGCCCGTGAATGTCTCAATTCACTTTGATCGCTCATGCGATAGAACTCAAAAGATTGACTAGAGCCAAATCATTAGTGACAATTTGCATTCGTAGTTGATAAACCTCGAGAGGATAAAGAAGTTCACAATGACTTGTTATTTGGTATATGTCGTTGCAACTTTGTGAAAATGTCCTAAGCTATCTTCTAAAAGCAATCTCTCGAAAAGTGCACCAGTGTATTAAGTACATCCACAATTCACTTTAAAAGAATACAAGAAGTATTATACCCAAGTCAATGATGTCTTTGTAATGCCCTTAATCAAGAAAATGGAAGGAGATGTCAATTGTAGGTTGTCGGTGAAGCTTGTGAACTGATCAAGAAGTACGAAAGTTATTTCATGCAAAGTACAAAACTTTTTCCTACATCCGTGTCGGAGGATTTGATGATGCTCTAATGAAGCTTCCTCGGTACCCAATCAACAAGTTGGTTTAAATTGAGCTATGTCGGCGGTTGCAGAGTACATCTTAAGTGTCGTGAAAGAAAGAAGAAAGGAGTGACATTCCCAATTCAGTTGGGTATTTACTCTTGCAGAATTTGGGAGATGCATGTAACATCAAAGCTTCCTAGGATCATTCAACCTTTATGGCTACTCACAAGAAGTCATATGACAAGTAAGTAGTATATGGAAGTTGAACACAAGTATCTCGACATTTCTCATCAACCCGAAATGGAGGATTATTGGGAAGATTGTGTCGATGAGATAGAAGTTTGTCAACGATACTTCTCTAGAATGCCGGTGCAGTAAATGAAAGACTTTCGCCTCGAATGGGTCACGGAGGACATAAAGGATGATGCTTTAGTGAGTTCTTTGAATCGGGATATCTGGAGTCTTTCGCTTCACACCTCTTTCTCTAGTAGACTAGTCAATTGTGGAGACTATTGACATCCTAACCCATCTTTGCGGTAGTCCTTCAAAGGTCAAAAAGGTCGTTTATTAAGAAAGCGCATGAACTTAACTATACACCTTCTTATAGACAATCAGAGAAGTCAGGAAGAAAGTGTATGTCAGAGAATTGAGAGGCTCTAAGAATGATGACACCCCTCGAGCAAGGCAACTTCCCCAACAAATATCTCCATCGTCTCACACTAAATCTCCTCACACAAAGTTGTCAATGAGAAGGGCTGACCAATGTACTCTTGATCCAAGAGGATTTCATCATCTCCCCTCCAAGGAACAAGTCCAAGTCTCTCAAGTCCCTCAGGAAATCACCTTATAGGTCCCCTATACTCCCAGTGCAATCTCACACGGGCAGCGATCATGAACCCTCTCCGATTGAACTAATCCTGGTCTCCTTTTCTCCGCACGCAATCCAACAGTTCATGCTTCATCTTCCTCTACAAGTCATGTTTTCTCATGGGTTCAAGATATCATAAAGAATCATCAATGTACCATTGCAAAGCAAAGGCTCCAATGGTTGAAATATCTCCCGAGCTTTGAAAACTCACACCCACTCCCCGGAAGGCCAAAATGACTTCTCAACTCACGACCAATGCTTCAGGGTCTCAGTTCATTGAGTTTTCTTGCCCAAGGGTGGACAAAGATGAAGATGAAATGCAAATATCTGATTACGAGATGACTAGGTACCCTCTTGGAGAGCTAGCTTCGAAGGAGACATCCTGACTTCAAGCAAACAACTACCAAATTAGTCGCTCAAACAAGGAAGGGTGAAGAAACTTGAGAACAATTTGAAACCCAAGTACACGCGTTGACCTCATATGTTCAAACCTTCTTGGACCCTGAGGCTCCTCCTCTCATCCCCTCCAAGTCAATTACTCCCCGAGTAAGATTGACCCACATCTTGTTCAAGAAGTCGCCATTTTGGCAAAGATGGAAAAGATGATCCAGGCATTGATTGATTCCATCATACAAAAGGGTTGTGAACTTCTCCTTGAAGTAATCAGAATATACAATATCGCCACTTTGTTGACTAAGAATGTGCAGGATGTTTTCTCTACAATCAAGAAGGAAGATGACCATTGGAATGAGCATTTGCAGTCATTTGTGAGATAAGCTCTGTTGACCCCAAGTTGTTGCTCGACAAAAAAGTGTTTTTAAATCCGAGAAGATAATTGTTCACAAACATTGATAAGAACAATCGATTGGAAAATGAGAGCTCCAACTAAGGCCACTGAAGATTGTTCGTATCACTTAAACCGAGGTCGAGAAATCAAAGAAGAGGTTAATGATCACTTGAGCACTATGAGATTCCCTCAGTTGCACTTTGAGTCCGCATCGTTAGATGAACTTCAAGAACATTTCTGGAACATTTTGAAAAGAAAATTATCGACCCATGGTCCTATGGTGATCAACTCATGGACACTTTAGCTTAGATACGAGGAGCCATTTCTGACGCAACTCAAATGATCCCAAAATGGCTCAAGCATTGCAAAATCATTCAAGGGGAAGCCAATCACCGGCCCAATATTTTTACGAACACCATCATTCCTTGCGGAAGAGAAGTTCCAGAAGCAATGTTCACATTCAACTCAGCAATGGAAGGTCAAAGAATCTCTCCAATGCGGCACATCAAATGATCTTCGTCTTCACGTGCTCCATCTATAGAATGATGTTTTCTCCCTTCTTCTTTCTTCCTCTCCCCATTCTCTCATGTAGAAATCAGTTTTTCCAAAAAGCAACTTAAGTGATTTCTAATTCTTTGTTGGGAATGCACTTTTTCAAAAAGTAACTTAAGTGACTTCATATTCCACTTTTGTAAAAGCACTTTTCTTAAAATAAGGAAAAGTGTCTTATTTTGGAAAGGAATATGGACAAGTCATGTAGGAATATGAAAGGTCACCTATCTTGGGCTATATATTGGAGCCTCCTCTCTATTGTAAAGGATTAGTTTTTGCTCTCTCTATAACATATTGTAATTCTTCCATTCCCACCTAGTAATTTTCCTCCATTCTCCTTTCACTCGAGGTTGGATGTGTAGCAATTTTGTAAAGACAAAAGGGCTTTGTACCTATTGATAATGGAATGAAAATTAGCATTTGAACTTTGTGTCAATCTCTGTTTTTATTTCATGTTCTTTATATAGATTACATGTGTTTGTTTGTGTCTTCTAATGAACTGTGATGCTCTCTGGATTGTAGTTAGTGAAATTTGGATCCATATCACTAATACAATTCCCCTTGTTCTTCTCCACTCACCTATATATTTCCCTCTCTTAGATATTGTCGTGGTTACGACAAGGGCATTTCCACACATTCCCCGGTCTATAACCACCCCAAGAGATAGTTTAGTGTATACAATTTTTCCATCTTTCAATAAATGGGAGCTGTCCCATCTTGAAACGGAGGGACCTAGTCCTGCGAGCGTTGACAAAATCCGCATTTTGTCCTTGAAAAAATATTTCGCCAACAAAACCCATGAGCTTCAAGATCATTTTTACTAAGTAGCATTCAAATATTGGACGAAGGAGGCCTTGAAGGATGGAAGCACGGGAGGATGGAGGACAATCAACATCCCCTCGTCACCACTAGTGATGGGGCTACGTACAACATTGGTGGCATATTTTTTAGTTGCGTGTTTGTTTTTCGTTGTGATGTGGTAGTGAACAAGACTGAAGCGAGTATTTCTATTCGAATTTGTAATAAGTGAGCATCATTTCCTTATGTAACCTCCTGATGTAAAAATGTTGTGGAGAGCAAAAGCACTAGTGTAATGCAAATCATGGATCTTGAAAAGGTTAATGGTAATCCAAAAAACCATATGAGATGAATAGTTGATGGGTTCCTGTTCATATCCAAGTTTGTGGTAAGCCTGCGGAAAACCATGGAAGGTTGATGAGATGCCTTTCATTTGGATCAAGATCATGAACCAATAGAATAAGGCATGCCACAAGAGTCGGGCATACTACTATTGAAAGTGTGAATTTTTTCTACCATTCGTACTAAGGGGGGAATGTTAGGAATATCCTAAGTTAGTGATCCACATTATATATTTGTATTGGGTGGTATATTGGCTATGCATATTATTCTTGGTGTATGTTTGTGAGTCAAATGTAATTGGTCCGAGTAATTAGATTAACGTGAGTTGTATTAACAACTCATCTTAGAGATCTTATAGGTATGTGAGAGATTCGTTGGATTACTTAGAGAGATATGAGGGATTGGGTGTCAAGCTCGGACTCCTAACTTGTAGGAGATCTAAAAGCTATTTATATGTAACTCCTCTCATAATGTTAAAATAAGCCCCATATGAATTGAATCAATTGTTTATTATGTTATTGTTTTGTGAAACTCGCCAAATTTATCATTTTCCTCCCAATTAAGGGGTTCATTGTAAAGGTGCTGATCATTCCTAGGTTAACTCGGTCTCTCCTACCCTTGGCGTTAAAAGATCAAACTTTTTTGCGGGGTTTATAGGCAATGTAGTGTTGGTTGGGGCAATCGGGATTATCGAGATGTAATATGGACTTGTACATTGAAGCCTTCTATCTCTAAAGGCAACAACATGAAAAATTGGGTTAAGGCGGTAGGGATTGTGGAGGGCTTGAAGGTAACTAAATCTATAGGCATCAAAAAGCTCGATTATGTAAGGTGATTCTCGGTTTAATATAAAGGCTATGCAATTGTGAGGTTTTCCGGATGGGCGGTTTCTTGTCTAACTAGTGTCCCAGATTTCACCCCGAAATGCAGGACTACCCTATTAAAAAAAAAAATCGTACTTTTAAAATAGTGGGTTGTTTTGTGTTTTTATTGCCAAAAAGTTTCTGTAATGTGTCAAGATATTCCCAAGGAGCCATATTAGCCATTTTCAACAAATACCCAGATGCCCAAAATTGTTATATTTTGTCGCTGGGGTTTGCCTGTGGGAAATTTGTATTTAATTATTTTGAGCCCTATTTGAGGCAAATTATGCTCCAGTTTAACCTTGTTGTGATTGTACATGTCATTATTCCCATATACTAGTAGAGTTTTAACCAGGAATGGATCCTAGGCTTTATTTGTGACTTCTGGCAACATTTTGTGTTTTTGGTGTTTTCCTGTTTCGTTTTCTGTGAAATTTCTCTAGATCAATTCCTTTGTCGGTTTGCCCTAATTCTTTGCCTAGAGTATTTGGAGATCACCTATGGACGTTATGCCAGAAGGAATTTTCCACAGGAGGTCCTGGTTCTCTCGAAAAGACGAGTCATGCACAAAAAGCTTCTTACAGGCAGGGACGCATTTTGGAAAAAGAAGGTTTTAAGCTACAATGGGATTTTTGGTAGTAGCAGGCAGGTGGGAATTTTGTACTTGCCTAGTCAGGGTACTTTTTCCCATGGAAGCAACGCCACTTAAGTCACAATGGGAAAATTAGAGGTAGCAGGCAGGCGGGAATTTCTTACCTGCCTTGCAGGTGAAAATTCTCATTGTGAAATAAAAGAAAATCACTTAAGGCATTGATGGGAATTTCTTACCTGCCTTGCAGGTAAAAATCCCATTATGAAAGTCAAACAACTTAAGTGGATCATGGGATTTTTGGAGCTGCGGTGCAGGGTGAATAATCCCATTAGAAATTGACTTTTAAAAATAGAATTCACCCTTGCCAAAAAGTGCGACCCACCTTGGGTGAATAATAATGCATTTAAATAATTTTTATTAATGTTTATTCACCCAATTTTGGTGTCCAAGCATGGAGAAAAGTCAACAAAGAAGAAGAAGGTAAGGGAATTTAAAAATAGAATTCCAAAATTAAATAAATATAATTTATTTAATGCAGCCCCCTTCATGTCAAAAAGTGCGCCCCATTTTGAAGAGGAATAATACTTTTTTAAGTATTAATTGATATAATTAATTCCTATTTTCAAAGTGGATGAGATCAAAGCACACTATGAAGCTTAAGTGAACTGGAAGTAGAGAGCTAAAATTAAATAAATTTAATTTATTTAATGGCAGCCATGAGCATGCACAAAATAGGCGCCCAAATTGAAGAGAAAAACATATTAATTAATTAATTAATTGCCAGGAATAGGAGGGGCAATAATTAATTATAGAATGCTGAGGGTTATATAAGCATGGGCTGCCATAAGTGAAGGTGTAATTAATTCTTTTTGCAAAGGATTGCAGCCGGACAGTTTTGGCACCCAAGGAAGGAGGATTTTTGCATTGAAGTTTATTTTCCACTGCTGGGAAGCTTCAAAGTTTGGCGCCTAGGATTGAAGGAGCTTGAATTGTGTCTGATTAATTGTCTGCATAGTGGTACAGGTGCTCAGGTGAAGTTGACAAAATTCATGCTTGCTTTGCATGCAAACAAAACATCAAATTTTGGGGCAGCAGGCTTGATATATGCAGATTTTTATAATTAAAATCAAGTGTTCATGTTCCGGTTGCCATCTTTGTCTGAATTAATTGCAGGAATTCATTACAGGTGCTTTTATAAGAAAAAGGAAACTTAAATCAATGTCAATACATTGTACATATCCTCCGAATCTGAAGAAATATTCAGATCTGCACCGGTTGTGAAGAACTCTGGCTGAATAAAGAGAAAAGAATTGCTCAGACAAAGACAGATTCAGCCATGGCAAAGCAGGATGAAAAAGAAAGCACAACAGAGTTATGCATCACTTCTAAGTTTGTTGACACCGGAGACACAGATCCAAATCCAGATCTCATAATTGCAAAAGCTTCCGGCACAAATTCATCCTCTTGTTTCTGACGCAGCCCGTGTAGAAGTCAGTGCGTAGAAAATTTCTTCCAGGATCTTGTGCATGTGCTCCCAATCTTCCGATTAAGCCCGAATTTGCATTCACCTAGAGTGCTTTCCAGAATTTTTAATTGCTCATATGCAATTAAAAATAAAAATGATGAGTTATTTACGGCAAACATTGCACTGATGCATGTACTAGAGAAGAACTACAAAAGCTTTAAGAGAAGAACTAATCCAGCCGCTTCTAGCTGCTTCCAGATCTAGTTTGGTGAGAATCAAGGGCAAAAGAATCAGCTGCATGCAGAATATGAAAAGGGACAAGATTGCAGCTTTCCTTTTTCTTCTTTTTTCTCTTATTTCCTCTGACAAAGTAATTGAGCGATCAATTAAATTATAAAACCTAAGTGATTGGTTTAAAAGCCATTACTTGAAGAAGTCAACTACTTGGAGATAGGTAGCAGACGTGCAAAATAAAAGGTTCTATTTTGCCAAAAATCATGCATCATCATGCAAATAAGAATTCAGGAGAGATTGCCATTGTTTCCTTTCCAACTTCCACATGTGCCAGTTCAACTAAAAGCTTCCGACTTGTAATTGCCCCTCTACATTCTATAAGTAGAGGAAGAACCTATGGGTTAAAGGATCAAAATTTGTAAGCAGCATTCTTGTGTTCCAAACTTTGTGTTGAAACCCCGTGAGCCACTTGAAGCAAAGGAATATAAAGGAGCAGATTTCCAGAGAACTTTGTGTCACGGTGCATTTTGTTTCTAGCTTTCTATCTTAGATCTTCTAATAAACTTTGTGTTATTTTAGATCTAGATCTAGAGTTTCCTTTGCTTATAATTCGTGTGTTGATATCTATTGGTTTCTTCTATGTGCATGCAATCAACTCTGTTATCTATTGATTGGGTTGCACATCTTCCCTATTTCTTCCCTGTGTTTTATTATTCCTTCTTCTATAAATATTTCCTTTCCTTAAACAGTTGCTTACTTGCTACAAAGCTATACTGACTATGATTCATGAGCTGAATAGTTGAAGTAAAACCCCCATATAGATACTAGCATATTTTATTGACAAATCGACATAGAAGCCTCACCTGTAAATGAGGGAGATTTATCTCATGACTGCCTAGGTTTTCAGCTATGCAGAAAATCTAGCCAATAGTTTTAAGCGACTCGCAGGGAACAACTATCTTTGCAGATCAAAGATTATCTCTTGCAGATCGAGTGTTTCCCATTCAACTTTTAACCCGGGTGAACGTCCATTCACGGCTGAACTTCGATCCATTTGGAGTGGCAAGGAAGACAATCTCCCAGGAGTACGCGCACGTGCCTTCATTGGAAGATTCCTGGATGAAGTACAGAAGCGAGTACGAAGTTATAAAGAAAGATTTCAGCAAGTTATCAGCACGGCAAGTGTTTGACTTTGGATTAGCACGGATACCTGCGGATCTTAAAGATGATGGACCTATGTTACTTGACACATACCATCGAATGGGAGGAGATAGAGTTGTACTTCGAGAAAGCGAAAGGGCTGCCATACGATCGAGGAAAAGTTTGCCGCTGCTGGTCAATACTTCAAATCTTGGCCAGTTTCTTTGCGACGAAAGGATCTTGCCTTGATGAAGCATTGATGAATCAAATCACGAGCAACTTCGGCACAGGAGATTCCCTCAAGAGGAAGCACGGAGGAGAAAGCAGCAGAAGGCCTAAGAAGATTAAAGTGCACAAAAGGTCTCATTCGAAGGAGATCACTTCTACGGCTATGATGTTAGTTCCAGCTTCTCCAGCATCAAGTACTTCACCGACTATTACACCTCAGCAGGATACTGTCATTCCTCGTTGAATCCGGCAACATTCATCTTCTCTCCTCAGCCACTCCGTTCAGTGCCTCTTCTTGAAGAAATGTTGAAGCTGCAGATGGCAGAATTTGAAAGAGCTTTGTCTTTGGATGACTCAGAGGATGGCAGCCACAACACTGTAGCGGTTTCAAATGGAGAGGAATCAAAGCGCGAGATAGTGGTACACTCAGCAACTTCTCATTCTCCGAGAAGTAATTTCTCATAATGGTTGACTTTGCAGTTGGTTCCAGAGGCTAGAGAGGAAATCAACTTGGAGGAACATGACTTGCAATGCTTCTTGAATCTAGGCGGAAAAGATAGAAAACCTAAAGTTGCTAAGGTAACTTCAAGGTTGATCATTGAGGAGTCAAGGCAGAAGTTCGCTGAGATGTCAGTTCCGGCAGAAGGGAAGGAGGATGAGCTCACGGCAGAAGATATAACAGTAACCAGAGTACCCATAGGTCAAGCCACCACAGAAGGATTGAAGCAAGACACGCAGACATTGATAGATGCTCTATTCCTTAGGCTTGACAAAGAAAAGGCGGAGAAAGTTGAACTTCAGAAGTAGGTATCTCAGTTGTGCGAGATCATTGCCAAGGTTGCTAAATCTTCCACTCAGCCAATTTCAACACAAAAGCAGGTGAGTGATCATCTGATGCAAGAAGTGGAAGATGCAAGTAACCAGGTTAAAGTTATCAACGAATGGAAAGGTTTGATCATTTGTCAAGCTTTTGTACAACTCGGAGAGGTGCCAACCCGCCTAAAGGTTATGAAAGATGCATCAGATCAGCTAAAGCAACTGGTGACAAGCACAATAGATATGAACACAATTGCTGAGAGTAACATGAGTACTTTGGCCGAAATAAGCTGCCAAGAGAGGTTGATTGCGGAACGGATTGTACCCGACGGGTCAGTTGAGAAGGGGAAGCAGCTTGAGTTTGCAGTATCTTTCCGTTTGGAGATTTGTAGAATTATGCTGAAAAAGATGCAGGCACTTGAGAGTATGGTATCATCTTTACCAGACAATGTCATTGTTTTCACTAATGAGGAAGTGGTCGGGAACATTACTTCATACACAAGGATCATTCCTAGAAAGTGCCTAATTCTCTGGAAGGATCTCTTTTGATGGTGCAAGGGAGAATTGATGGAGCTATTAAGCCTTTCATGATGAATTTCATCAAGAAATGGTGCCACTTTGCATGATCGGATATTGAGAAGTTCGGGCCTAGCTTGGAGGATGTGGAAGCATGTATCAGGGTATTGAACGAAGGCTTGCTGCAATTCAGGACAGAAAAGGAAGCTGTGGCTAAGACAGATGGGAAGATGTTGAATTACATGTTCGACAAGTATATTCAGTATCAAAACAAAAAGAAGATGTAGATGTTACAGTTGGCGTGTCTTTCTTCTTCTACTCTTTCTTCTTCTATTTTCCACGTTCCCGGATGTAATTGTAAAACTTTAAAGTTATTGGTTTTGAAACCATTACTTTAAGTTGTGTGGAACGATTCTATTAGTTAAGTGACAGATGTGTATAAGTTTGAATATGGACCCGGATGCATGTCACTTGAAGAGAAATTAGAGGAGGATGATTGTCAGATGTTATCTTTACTTCTTGTTTATGTTCCAGTTCAGTTGAGTTTCTCATTTGTATTTTCCCTTCTACATTCTATAAGTAGAAGAAGAACCTTCGGATTAATGATCAGAATTTGTAAGCTGCATTCTTGTGTTCCAAACTTTGTCTTTGAAACCCCTAATAATTATTTGAAGCAAAGGAATACAAAGGAGCATATTTCCAGAGAACTTTGTGTCACGGTGCATTTTGTTTCTAGTTTTTCATCTCAGATCTACTTATAAACTGTGTTATTTTAGATCTAGATCTGAAGTTGCCTTTGCTTATAATTGTGTGTGTTGATATCTATTGGTTCCGTCTATGTGCATGCAATCAACTTTGTTATCTATTGATTGGGTTGCACATCTTCCCTATTTCTTCCCTGTGTTTTATTATTTCCTTCTTTAAATATTTCCTTTCTTTAACAGCTTGCTTACTTGCTGCAAAACTATACAGCTATGGTTCATGAGCTGCATGGTTAAAGTAAAACCCCATATAGATACTAGCATATTTTATTGACAAATCTGACATGGGAGCCTCACCGGTAAATGAGGGAGATTTATCTCATGACTGCCTAGGTTTTCAGCTATGCAGAAAATCTAGCCAACAATACGCTTATGGAGATCTCAAGTGATGGAATACTGGGTACTGTTAGGCATGTCATGTCGGCGTCTTTGCAAGATCGAAGGAGGCATTAAATGTATTTGACACCCAAGGCTCGCATTTTATTTGTTTCATTCTCGGAAAGGAAGTACTAATTAATAAATGCTAAACAAAGGAGCTTCATGGTTGTTTTTGGGAGATACCTTCACTAAAAGGTGAAATGTGCAGAATTTTACAGCGATCTCTGCCAAGTTTTCTTCTTTGGTCCTCGGCAGGACGCAGGCTTGGAGGATGTGGTATTAAGATTAAATTGGTCATTCTTGAAGCAGAGATGGTGGTATCATGGTATGTCAAGAGACAATGTTTGAACTGGTCAGTTTAATTGTGGGCCCAATACCAGCCCGCATTTATAAAGCAAAAGAAAACTATGACCATAAGTTGATCAGAACGTAGACATGTAAATGTTATCATGTAATATAGATATGATATACTACATTCTAGCCTAAAGCTTAGCTTGATTCATTGCCCCTTCAGGTCTGAGCGCTGAATTGTAAAATTGTGTTGCACTAATGATAAATACAAATAACCATGTGAAAATTGCTCATCTTAATCACAAAGTTTGTACTTAAATTTACCCCATGATATCACACAAACAGCAATATTCTCAAAATATGCATGTGCAGTAATTGACAGCTACTTTTTATATGGATGATTTGGCTCCAACTCATATTAAACAAGTGCTACAGTTCAAGTTTAATATATAATTCCAGGGACATTTCTATCCATCATAATGGATGTTAGCATTATAGCATTTCTCGGGAAAAGAACATGAGTATTTGCTAACTGGCAAATTTCCCGTCTATACAACACATTGTTCAAACCCACAGTTTGTTCAGTAAAACAACGTGTAATTCAAAGCATTGTGTATTAAATTATGTGTAAAAAAATTGTGATTTAATAAAAAAATAGGTTGCTTGTTTTTTCACAAATAAGAGACTACCAAGAAATTGAGATTGATGTTTGGAACTTAGATTGTTTTGAAAATTGAAATGTTTTGAGGCTTTTAACCTGTTTAAGGACGTTTTCATCATAGTTGTTATAATTATCATATTTAATACATTTTCCAATTTTTCACAATTTTGATTTAATCGAAAAATATGTTGCTTGTTTTTTCACAAATAAGAGACTAACAAAAAAATTGGGATTGATGTTCGGAACTTTGATGATTTTGAAAATTGAAATATTTTGAGGCTTTTGCCTTGTGTCGGACATTTTCATCATAGTTATAGTTATCATATTTAATAGATTTTTCAAATATTCACAATTTTGGTAAGCAATATTCAGCCTTAATAGAAAATATCGTTGTCATTGGAGAAACAAACCTAAGATAAATATTGACAACTTTTAATGGGCACATAGCTAAGATGGCATTGTATGAATGGATGCCCATGCCCATGCCATTAATGTAGCCTATCGCACCCAAAAACGTTTTCAATATTTAAATGTATATGAATTTAAAAGGATGCTCGTGTGGGGACAAGGTTTATGTAGGAAAAATGTCAATTGGTGATTCCCTCGGCTCAAGCAACGGTGGATGCCTACGCGGGTACGGTGTGATGCGGGGCATGGCACGGGATGATGCGGGGATGTGACGCGGGTACGCGCACCTCCCTCCCTCTCCCTTCCCTTTGGGGTTGTCTCTTTCTGATTAGGCCGCTCTCCCTTCGGGAGAGCCACCTCACCGAGGGTTTCCTTCCTAGAGGGCCAGTTCCATATTGTCCGCCTAAGGGAGGGAACAAGGAGAAGGAAGGGAAGGGATATAGGGTTGCTTTGTAAGAGGGTGATAAGATAGATTAGAGCCGAGCCTCTCTATTAAGTTGGGTCGGCTCTGAGAAAGAGAAGGGCTATACTCTCCCAAGCCAATATTCTGTATTATCGTGGAGGTTTCTACTTGGCCAAAAATCATCGGTAAAGGTATTTAGCCTCCACCAAGGACGATAAAAATACTTCAAGACATTGTGCCCTTTATATCGTGCATCAATTTCCACATATGATGAAATGTGCAACAAGAAAAATAATGCACACAGTTCGTAGCCTATTTTATAACTCAAACCCAATTATCGAAGCCAATATCAAGTGCAATAGGATATTGAACTTGTGTAATGATCATGGAACAAATTATTTAGGAGATTGTCAACCTATAATAATATTTTTATGATTAATTTATAATCAATTGTCAAATATTGATGTCTTCTTACAAGGATTTTATAAATGCTGAGCTGTAATATGAAAGAATAAGAAACACCCAATCTGCTAAGCTCAAATCTCAAGTTTGAAGGCTTGTAATAACTCTTATGTCTTGGAAAACAATCATTGCTAGATCAAGATGTGATGATTAGTCAACGTTGATGGAAGGATGAAGAGCTTTTGTCACAGCAAGACAAGATGGATGGCCCTTGATGAGAAGCAAGACTTATTACTAGAAAAATATGGCAAGCATCAATGGGTTTGGTCGTTGGACCATTTCAAGACCAAAATTCACATTATACGGTTGTTAAATGTGAATTTAAGTAGAGTTGCCAAACTTCAATGTCAATGATTGCCACCGATTAAAAGTTGTTACTAAAGGGAGAAAGATCTTACCAATTGAGTGCCAACTTACATTGTTAAACATTGACACCGAAGAAAGGTTGTCACCAAAGGGAGAAAGATGTTACCAATTGAGTGCCGACTTACATTGTTAAACAACCACTTTCAAACTTTACACATCAAGAGACAGGTGAATTCCAGATATAAACACTTGGAAAGACTCTATGATCAATGTGTGAACCTATGATCCATGTGTTGCAGGCACTCAAATTAGATGCTCATATGCGTGGAAAGACTATGCATAAGACATTGCATGAACTTGATCAGATTCTAGGTTCAAAGGTTTGAAAGTACTTTGCACATGGTGGCAAATCTAGCAAAGAAGGCCATTAGATTCGTGGTTATAGGTCCAAAGTAGCATTAAGTGTAAGATACCATAGGATCTCGGCACAAAAGGCCCATCGATGCTAGATAAGAAGCCATTGAAAGACTCTAAGAATTGTCACATCCCCTCTTTAGACTCAATTTTGATACTTGGTTACTAGGCTTTATACTATAGACAATTACATAGCCATCCAAAGATGAAAAGGTCTCCAACTACAGGGGAAACACACTTCTGGTACCTATCATTAATAATTGTAATACCCATATTTTGGGGCCGTTGTTTAGTCATTACATTTTGATATTTTTGATCTCCAAAGTAGTAATTTCTTGGTGAAAACGTGGAGCTTGACGATATGCTTTTGTTATTAAATTAAAAATTGCTATGTGGATATGTTAACAACGACACTTAATATGCTAAATAGATTCAATTTTCTTTCATGAAAAGTTTGTATTTTTTTTTCATAGATGAATCATAGTCGATGAATACAATAATTTGCATACTCATACTTGGCAAATACTTGGAAACTTAAAAAATACCTAAATTTCTTAAGAAAACATAAATTTTATACAAAATAACAGTGTTAAATGAGTATTGGTGAGTATTCATTGCGAGTATTGTTGAGTATTGGCGAGTACTCAAAAAAACTCTCCCGACTTGGGAATACAAGACTCTGCAAGTTTTAACGGTGAAAACTCATTGCAGGATTATTTGGGCAAGTACTTGCGAGCTCGATGAGTACTCACCAAGTATGTAAACAATGAGAAATACTATGAGTAGTTAATGGGATCAACTGCGCGGTAGATATTTGCTCCAATGTTTCAAGTCTCTCTACAAGATCCATCACCAAGGAAAGGTTGAAGCCTCCTAAAGTTTATATTATTGGCAAGTGTGTTTGACAAGTTGTTTTTGATTGTGCATGTGCAGGTATGAAGGCAGAAGAAGGGCAGACTTGGTAGGATAATCACTGTGATCAAGAACATCACAATGAAATGAGAAAGATGTGTGCAAGATAGTTTAGGTTTTTTCAAACTAAGTGTCATTATATACTTTTTGACTAGAGACCTCCAACTTGGTAGGTATGTCATGGAGACAAAGGTGTTCCTGTTATTCATGTCTAGCTTGAACCTTTAATAACCATGGACACACCGGTCCAACCACCTTCATTAACATTCTTTCTTTTGCAGAGGAGCATTTGTTATGGGAGGCATAACAAACGATTTAAAAACCAAAAAAAATAGGGTAGAGGGGAAAAATAGCAGAGGTGGTAGTTTGTGAATATGAAAAAACCTAAGCACAAACTCTTGAAGCAACAAACTGAGAGGAGATATGCTTGATCCCCATCTGCCTGGTCTAGAAGAGCATGGCAGTTGTTGAGATAATAACATATATGAAACGAGAATATGAGAAAAAGAATGGAGTATAACATTTACAAATAAGTACAATCTGCTTGGTTTTTTGTGATGGTTTGAAATGGACTTTATTATAGATTCTATCCATATATAGCCACTCCTTGTTCATGTGTGGTGGGGCAGAACCTTGTTGACCTCAATGTTGACATTCCTTTCAAACAGAAGGATATGAGCTATAGGACCAAAGTAAGTGTCATGTCCCTTTTTGGAGACTAGCGCACTTAAAGACCTTATCCCATTTCTTCCTCGTGGGACTAAGGGTTAGAGCAAGATGAACACTTCGAAGATATCTGATGATAGTTTAGGAGTTGTTTTCATTTTTATGATGTATTCCTATTGGGAAGCCAAGTGCTCCAATAGAGGAATTTAATTAATTAGTTAGTTAATTTGGTGAGCATGTAGGCTCAAGTTATAAAAGATTATTAAAGTACTTTATGAGGTCGGCCATTATTGAATTTTAACACCCCTTATGATATAAAAGGAGGTTGTTTGGCCATTTGATTATTATGTGAATTCTATTATCTCTTTGGAAACATTGTTTGTGAAGCATCTCTCTCTCTCGCTCTCTCCCTCCCTCCCTCTCACTCTCGGCTAAGGACGAAAACCCTTGGAGAGTCTTGTGTGAGGATGAAGATTTCAACACAGGAATCTCCACTCCCTTGAGGAATCATTTGCTATTGTAATCTTCATTTCCAGCCTTAGGCGAATTTCCCTAAGGTGCTATTTGGTCATCAATTGAAGATCTTTTTCCCTACTTCTGGTTGTTAATGCATATTTTCCCATTTTAAGGTGGAGTGACCTACTTGTGGAGTGTTTGTGCATGTTTATTGGCTGTTCTAAGTGGAGCAACCCACCTAGGGAGCATTTCAGTACTGCCTTGCAATAATTTCATGATTCTGAGGTTGGAATAATATTCTTCATATTTTTAATGGCCAAGCTACGAAGTTTCATTAGTTTTGGTTGTGTTTTGTTGTTTTTCCAAGCTCATGGAGGTCGATTACTGAGTTCTAAAATATTCAATTAATTTCTGCAATTTGAGGGTCTTATCTAAAAAAATTGTCCACTTCTTAGCTTGCAATTTCAAATTTTATTGCATGGAATGATTGCTGGGAATTTATAATAATTTTAGAAATTAAAAGATAGTTGATTCAAGGGTTTTTGAGGGCACAAAGTGGGTTTGAAACCCCCAAAGGGATCGCTGCCCTAGAAGGGTGTTTGTTGGTAGCAGTTGAGGGTCTCTATATATTTATTTCAATCACTAACAACTTATTCATAATCTGAAAATCATGGTTTGTGCCGAACTTTGCATAGTTTCCTAAGAGTCCCCAAAAAGGGACATTACACTGCAGTATCGAGCATCATCCTCCTAGCTTGTGAAGCATGGAAGACAAGTTAGAAAGGCTTGAGAAGATGCAAGAGGAATTAACAAGGTCAATAGAAACCCTCGCCCGGCCATGAAGAAACTCATTGGAGCTAGGGCAACCAAAGAAGAAGCCACTCTAAAGTCTTCCAAGGCTCTAGCATTGATTTTTCCCTATAGAGCTCTTCGTAGAAGGTCCAAGATGGCCTCCCTTTTGCAGTGTTCATAGGGTTGGAAACAAAGAGTTGGAATTGGCACAAGGTCAAAACCCAAGCAACAAGGAAGAGGTAAGTACTCCATAAGGACACCACACTCAAGGGTTTAGACACTACATATAAAAAAGGGTTTGAAGGTAAAAATTTATTAAGTTCCCATGACAAATTTTTTGAGCCCAAACGATCACAAACATGATGAAGAAAAATCAGGTCTGCATTTAGGAGAAGAGGAAAAGTCTAAATTTCAGTTCGTTAAGAGTGATAGGGTAGATAACACCCAATTAAAAACTGAAATTGAACACCTTTAGCCTGCTGAGATGTCCTTAGCAGCAGTCAAAGAAGGAGGTGGAGTCATGGAGGATGAAGATTTAGCCCTAACTCCCATTGTTGTTCCGGAAGGACAACATTATGAGGTAATTAATGATCATTGTTTGGTTAATATTGATGTTATTTTAGCATGTGATGAATTCAAGGTTGAAAAGAGGCATGATGAGCAAGAGGGTGAAGAGAAAGGGATGGTTGGAACCCATTTCCCAAATAGACATGATGACAGTAAGCTTGTTGGACTGTCTATAACAGCAGTCGATGAAGAACATAATGATGAAGAATTAGGCCTTGGTAAGAGCCACAAAAACATCTCAAGCATAGGTTATCAAGGTGTGGAGATAGTACGAAATGGTGAAAGTCCAATTGTTGAAGAAATTTTGATAACAACCTTCTACTATAAACCTGATATGCTAGCTTATTCTAATGAATTTCGATCAGTTTTACATAGGAAAACTCAATATTATTCAAGGAATAATGATCTTATTAATTCATTCTAGAAGTATATAGAGAACATTACAGAGGCTATTATATAGCCATAGCAATAGGAAAACAACTTCCTATAAAATAGGAAGTGATACAAACAAATAACCCATTAAAGGTTTTACGGGTGCAACAAAACTCTACTAATATATTGTTGTTAAAACAATATATTATACTAAATAGCAATATAACCAAAATACTAACCACACCATAGTAAAAGCTATTTACCATACGGTAAACTCAAACCACATGTGAACACTATATTCCTAACATTCCCCCCTTAGTGTTTACATGGTAGCAAAAGAACTTTCACACTTCCTCCGCAGCTTGCCGCCCATGCTTGCTCATGATCTTGGAACACACTCGAACTAAAGATAGAAGAAGTAACACATCGATTTCTTATCAACCATGCATTGTCGGGAACACATCTGACCGACGAGGATGGGAACATGCTCAGGAATCATCTGCTTATCAACCAGTCACTCTAGGGAACACATCTGACCTAGCAGTGTGGGAACTCAAGCAGGAACACATCTAAACAACCTTCAATGGTTTTCCAGAGGCTAACCACAAACCTAGGTATGAACAGGAACACATCTGACTATTCAACCTCTTCAAGACTCGTGATGTTGCATTTCACTGTGCTATCTGTTCTTCACTATGTTTATTATATTGAGGAATTATGTAGGAATAACCACATCTACTACTAAACGAGGAAAGATCCTCTGTTTCTTATTTCTCACACCACGTTGAAATCCACATCAAACTTGAAACATTAAAATGAAACACATTGCATGCTAAAACAAGGCACACCACTCACACACGTGTCACCAAATCAGTGAAGCGGCCTCGTCGTTGGCGATTGACGAGAGGTCGTTGGTTGCCGCCCAACCTCGTTGGCTCCATCTCTCAAGTAACACGCCGCTAACTCAAAGCAAGATGTAAACATAAAGCACATTTGTTTCCACATTGAGCTTATTCTTCCCTCCCACAATGTGAAACATTTTATTTTGTTGGAAGTCGGGTAACACCTGAAAATGCGTCCATATGGCAATTTTTTTATTTTTTAGACTTTTACAATGATATGACTTTTGACGACAATTCACAAATTTGAAAACAACACTTTTGACTTGGACAAGAAGACTTGACTAAAAATTTAAAAAGTAATAAAATGAGATTACTTTTTATATGAAAATGACTTTGACTATATATGACAAAATAAACATATTCAACTATAAATTTGACTTTTTAATGACCATTTACTAAACTCACGTAATAAGATACCTTGACCAACATTTATAAGCACTCTATAATAATTAAACACTATATTCGACACAATCATGACCCTTGTTTTGTCTTTAATGAAGTCTCTTACTTATTACTAATACCACAAATTGGATTTATATCTAAACTCGAACTATAAACTTAAAACACACTATTTCTCTCTTTTTTAACTAGTACTTAGACACCAACAAATCTCTGAAAACATGGAATAAAATCAAAGACTTAACTTGGGAGCTCGAGGCGTGGAACAATGAAACATTTACCCAATAGACATACGTGTGAGACGGAAGGTCCATGTAGTACAACGTGAATGGATAGTGAGCAAGTTGGGGTCACTTTTGTCTGTGATCATGCAAGGTGAACACATGTCTGAATAAATAAGACTGGCATATTTGTATGGAATTGAATGTTGGATGATTTGATTTGAATGCATGTGTAGACAATACATTACTCGTTCCAATCATACAATTTACTAAGACATGCGCAGATCTGAATGCCAAGAAGACCAGAAGCAATAAAACAACACCACATTCACTTTTTGTAGGGTCAACTAATACGCTGTCGAGAAGAGATTAGACTCAAGAGGAATAAAATAGACACAAGTCACAGTGTTGATGAGATGAGTCTTCAATAAAACTTGAGAGCAACGACGTCAATGTAAACGCCACTATGCACGGTCGTGCCGAACAATGGATCTTTCTCCTGATTCCTCTTTTGACCAAGTACCAAGCTACTAAAATATTTACTCTACTTAATAGCACTTTTCTTGAAGCTTTTTTAAAAAAACGTAGCCTTCAATAATAATTTGGCAGTGTCACTGTCAATTAAAAATATATGTGAAGTAGAACGTGAGCACCAAGGAGAATCATGGGAATTGATTCCTTGCAAATCTGTGTAGACGCCAAGCTAGGGAAAATAAGTTTCTGAAAATGTACAAACGAAAACCTCCAACAAATGTTGTGTGAATTGGAATGCATTGGATTTGACAATCAATGTCTGTTGCTAATCACCAGGTTTGCAACCGATTGATGGACTGCATTTTCAATGAGAAATGACTCTCATTTGGACACAACCTCGGGCCTGTGATCGCTCTGATACCAAATAATGAATTTGGATCAGTTTTACATAGGAAAACTCAATATTATTCACGGAATAATGATTTTCTTATTAATTCATACCAGATGTATCTAGAGAATATTATAGAGGCTATTACATAGCCATAGCAATAGGAAGTGATACAAACAAATAACCCGTTAAACGGGTGCAACAAAACTCTACTAATATATTGTTGTTAAAACAATATATTATACTAAATAGCAATATAACCAAAATACCAACCACACCATGGTAAAAGCTATTTACCATACAGTGAACTCAAACCACATATGAACACTATATTCCTAACATATTCACCTTACAAGTCCGTTTCATGCACCCACAATCCTTTCTTATTTGAGATCATAACAAATATTGACAAGGTTAAGAACTTCCATGACTAGTTCAATAGAATCAACATTTACCTCAAATGGTATACCTTCATAAGATGTCTTGTACAAGTGTATTCAAAAGAATTTGACTCCTAAACATCTTTGGTCGATGTTTCCAACATCAACCTCAACTTCCTCCTTGTTGACTGACCCTACACCCACTTCCTCAACAATATGAGTAACATATAATTTTTGATCTACTTATGATAATACTCATGTAACTCTCTTAAACTTTCAGGTATGACCATGCTCTATACTTCTAGTACAATTACAAAGGAGATTTGAATGTCATCATTCAAGGTTCATTAACACCATATTGTCCTTCTATCTCATCTTCATACTGGTTCTTGAGTCATTAAAGATTGTGATCTTGAATGTGTTTTCCTAATGTATAATTCTCCTTTAGCTAATAAGCACTCTTAGTAGAAAGATCAATCTACACACTTAGTTAACATGCATTATATCCACAAACCTTTGCTCATTTATCTAAGCACTGTCTAAGTTTCAATCTCACTCTTTGTATCTTGTCTAAGTCCTACTTATACATGTACCCAATTACTGTATTTTACTTAACAAGAAATCTTCTTGACTGTACTCTATTCTGTCCTGAAGGTTGATATAGTTTGCCTTGGTTCAGGATGAGTATAAGGATTTCATTAAGAGCTTCAAACCCTGTTATGCCCTATTGAATGCCAATCACTATCTTGGAAACCCAATGTTGTACTCAAGGATCAACCCTATATTCTTACTCTGTTTTACCATTTACTTGACTGTGAATTTGATGTTGCTTTCTTCCTTGTAACTGCCATTATACCTCTATGTTTTTATCAACATTCATTGTTCATTCATCGCTTACCTACTTTGGAAGTTTTCATCATATCTCAGTTCAAAACAATCTGAGGGTATTAGATCACTATAACAACAAGACTAGTCTAAGTTTAAAGATCTATTCCCATAACTAGAGACATTAATCCCATATTCAAGAAGACATTTTCGTGACTAATATCAGTTTCAAGATTGAAACCATAAAGAAATTGTGTAATATCCCTTTCAAGAGCTGAAACTGAAAAGTAGGAATTAGCACAATTCCAAATAATATCAAATCTGATTTCTAAACCAGCAAACTGAAAATAAAACCCAGATTTGAACAGCGATCAGGGTTATAGGACAGCGGTGCAAAAATGAGTACATAACACTTAAAACTTTTCAAACAACTTTGCCAAAATAGATATATATATTTTAGGCATCAACCAAACCAATACTCAATACAAAATCTGATCCAAAACACTGCTGAAAATTAACTAAAAACCAGCAAAGTACAGCTGCAATAAAATTATGAAAGTAGGGTTTAGGAACCCCATATTCCACAAGGAATTACTGATTTCAGCCTTATAAATAGTGACAAATCTGAATATGAAATGAAAGATCAGATTCGTGCCCTAGAAGGCACCAAACAACACTCTAATACAAGTCGCTCCACAAGGGAGAGGCTCAATAATGCATATAAAAATATGATTATGCTTTCTTTCCTCTCAAATCTGCAATATGCTTTCAAGCCAAACAAGGAAGGAGGGTTTTCCTCCTCCAACCAACCACAAGAAGGGTTTCTGTCCTTGGAAGATGCCACACACTTGGATTTTTGCCCAATAGTGGAAGAACAATGAGCAAAAAACCCAAAAGTCTAATTTAAATAAAATTCGGCAAAGTAGATGTCTCCAAATGAAGTCTTCATCTCCTTTTATACCTTCATCTTTGGTGCCAAGGCTTAGAAGGACAAGGCTGACCCAAATAAAATCATTATAATCTTTTAATATGTTTTTTTCAATGCACCAAACCCAGCTGACCTGCTAAAAGCAAAACACACACAAAAAAAGATACATTAAAAATTAGAAAATAAATGCGAAGGAAGTTCAATTCTTTTTCCCAACTCTTCCACTTTGTTGCCATGGAAAAGTTTATGGCAAGAAGTTCAAAATCAAGTCCTTAAGTGGGAAAAAGGGACATTACAATCCTCCCTTCCCAAAATTGTTTGTCCCCAAGCAATTGCAATTGTGGATGTTCTAATATTGTTGCACTTTCCCATGTAGCATTTTGAAGTGGTAATCCCTTCCAACGAACCAAGTATTCCTTGATAGTTTGATTCCTCAATTTCTTCTCACAAACCTCTAGGAAACTTTCTGGAATTAGAGCCAACTTTCCCTCCCCATCCAATGGGCGCAACTCATGTGAAAAACTGTGGTGTTTTCCAAGTACCTTTTTGAGGCATGAGACATGAATAACATTATGTATCATGCTATATTCTAGAAGCTCAAGTTCATATGCCACCTTTCCCACCTTCCTCTTTACCTTATAAAGACCATAAAAGCAAGGTTTTAACTTTTCCGCACCCTTTTGTTTGATGGAAGATTTCTATAGGGCTGCAACCTTAAAAACACCATGTCTCCCACTTCAAATGTCCTCTCTTTCCTATGCTGATTTGCATATAACTTCTACTGATTTTGAGCACGTAGAAGGTTCTCCTTGAGCTCTTTTAGGATATCATGACTTTGCTGAATTAAATCTTGAGCCTTAGGCACTCTACTATCTGTCATAACCAAATCAACAAAAGAGGAAGCATCATACCCATACAAAGCTTTAAAAGGAGACATACCAATGGATGTTTGGAAGGTGGTGTTGTAACAAAACTCAGCCATGTATAGCCACTTCATCCATGCTGATTGTTTCCCATCAATGTAGTTCCGTAGGTATCCTTCCACCCATTTATTCACTATTTCAGTTTGTCCATCTGTTTGGGGATGGTAGCTAGTGCCAGGAGTGAGTTGGGTGCCCACCAATTGAAACAACTCTTGCCAAAACATGCTCATGAACCTGTTGTCCCTATCACTTACTATATCCTTGGGCAGCCCATGAAGTCTGAATATTTCTTTGAAAAACACATCAGCCACTATAGGAGCATTATATTTAGCTGGAAGCGGGCAAAAATGAGCATACTTAGTGAGTCTATCAACCACTACATATAAGCAATTCTTACCTTGAACCATAGGCAGCCCCGTGATGAAATCCATAGAGATGCTCTCCCATTTTTGAGTGGGAATGGGAAGAGGTTGTAGGAGACCTACTGGAAATGTGTGTTCTACCTTGTTTTGTTGGCATGTAAGGCATTCCCGAATGTATTGGAGCACTTCCCCTTTAAGACCTTTCCAATAGAATCTTTCCTCACCTGTTTATATGTCTTAAAATAACCTAGGTGACCAGCTGATGGGTCATCATGAACAACTCTCAATATTTTACTCTTCACCTTCGATTTGGGCACCAAATAGACTCGGTTTTTGTAAAGAATAAGCCCATCCATTACCTTGTACCTTTCATCACTTATTTTCCCTTCAAAAACAGCATTAACAAACTTGTTCTTGACATACTCAGCTGAAATTTATGACTTCCAATCCGTTGTAATCTTGGATAAAGATAAAAAAATGTGACTCCCATAACAAAATATCTTCTACCAAATAATTAACTTGGGGTGTTTCCGGAAGCATACCTTGTAAAGTAATCTTTTTACCTTTGTCCATGAAACTTATCTCCATGCTTTGATAGTTGAAAGTGAGCTCTCCCAATGAATGCAACCATTGGACTCCAAGCACGATACCCATATCAGCCATGTTAATTAAATAGAAATCAGCACATACCTCATATGGTTCCAATGAAACATGGAGTTGGGAACACCTCTTGGTGCATGGCATTGAGTGACCATCCACTATCTTCACCATGAACCCTTTGAAGTCTTCAACCTTCAATTTCAATTTGGCCACCAAGCACTCATCTATGAAATTGTGGGTGGCTCCACCATCAATCAAAATTATGACTTCGTGCCCTTGTAGATTACCCTTCATGTGGAATGAATGGTAACTAGGTGCTCCCTTCAAGGTAGCAAGAGTGCTATCAACCTTTTCTAGATCCTTTCCCGGCATACTATCAAGCTTGTTCTCATCAACATTACTTTCATCATCCTCACAATCTGAAAATACTTCAATATAATGTATTTTACCTTTGCCCAAACAACGATGCCCAATAGTCCATGGATCCTTGCATGAGAAGCACAAATTCTTCCTTCAAAGCTCGTTTCTAGATTCTTTTTCGTTGCTGGTTTTGGGCAGCTCAATGTGAATACTTGGCAACTTTTGCGGTGGCCTCCTTGGCTGGTCTAACGGAGGGTCTCTAGGTTCCCTAGTGGGCTGTCCACTCGAATTTCTTGATCTAAAGCCTTCTTGATTGCCTCTTGAAGAGACAAGGGATCAAAGGCTTAAACCAAACCTTTGAGAGGCTCACTCAAACCCTCAATGAAGAGCACTACAAGCCTTCTTTTGAAACATCGGTGATCATAACAAAATGCCTTTGAAATTTTGTCACATATTCCTCCACTGTGCCTTGTCTTAAATGAGAAAGCTCACAAAAGTGAACTTCTGGATCAATTCTATCAAATCGATCAATGAGTCATTGACAAAAAACATGATAGGCATGAATCTCATTATGCCCTTGTGTAACTAACCCATAAAACCACCATTCATGAGCAATTCCATCAAGATGCAAGGTAAGAAACTCGATAACATCCTTTTCTACCATGGGCTTCAAAGACAACTAAGTATCCAACTTCGAATCACGGCCCTAGTTATCCCTTTCGCTAATCCATCAAATGTGGAGAAGGTCATCTTCCCCAACACATTTTGTACCTCTTTTTGTGGCATATGATGTCTAGGCTCGGGCCTAGGTCTTCCTCTATTCACTCCAACAAATTCGGATAGTGAAATAGCTTCACGAACCTCTCTTGGAAGAGCCATATACTCTTCATAACTTGTGGCAATGTTCCGTCCAATAGAAGGCCTTGTTTCAATCTCCGTGTTGGCTAGAGTTTTCGCATAGCTGAAAACCTAGGCAGTCATGAGATAAAACTCCCTCATTTACCGGTGAGGCTCCCGTGTATAAGATTTTGTCAGTTATATTTTCTAGTATCTATCTGTTGGTATTACTTTAACTATGTAGCTCATGAACCATAGCTAGACAGTTTTGTAGCAAGCAACTGTAAAAGAAAGGAAAAATCTGCAGAAGAGGAAAATAATAGGAAACGGGAAGAAAGGAGAGAAGATGTGCAACCCAATCAATAGTTTACAGAGTTGATCGCATGCACATAGATTAAAACAAATAGATCATGAAATACAGAATTCAAAGCAAAGGAAACTTTCAGATCTAGATCTAGAATAACACAAAGTTTATGAATAGATCTAGAAATAAATACGAGATGAATGCACCGTTGACACAAAGTTCTCCGGAAATCTCTTCTCTATTCCTCTGCTTGCAGAAAGCTATCAAGGGTCTCAGCTCAAAGTCTGGAACACAAGAATGCTGATTACAAATTCCGATCCTTTAACTCGTAGGTTCTTCCTCTACTTATAATGTGTAGAAGCGAAAATACAAATGGAAAACTAAAAGCCGAACAAGGACATGACGAAGTCAGAAGGGAACATTTGATGCAGTCATCTTCCTAGAATTCCTCTCTTAGTGACATGCATTAGGAGTCTAAGTCAAAATTGTGCACATCTGTCACCTATCTTAAAGAATCTTTCCAAATAGCTTAAAAGTAATGGTTTTTAAACCAATAACTTTAAGTTTACATTTTCATCCAGGAACATAAGAAATAAGATAAGAAAAGAAGAAAGAAGATCCGCATTTATAACACTTATACTTTCTTTTTTGTTACGATATTGAATATACTTGTCAAACATGTAATTCAACATCTTCCCATCTGTTTTAACAATAGCATCTCTCTCGGTTTTGAACTGTAACAACCCTCTGGACAAAGCAACAACATTAGCCTTCACTTTCTCTAAACCAGGCCCATATCCCTCAACATCTGCCTGAAGCTTTATGAGTCTACCAATCGAATCCATCGTGAAAGGTATGGTGCCTTCATCAACTTCTTTCCGTACAACCAAAGCATAAAATCCACATGGGAAGCGTGTAATTCATCCGGGATGCTTTCCGACACTTCTCGCATATTACTCTTTAAGAACTACATCCTCTTTAGCATGAGCTTGAGGAACTCTACACGGAAGGAAACTGAAATTTCTAACTGCTTCCCCTTTTCCACCAATCCGTCTGTGCACACCGCTCCGCAATCAAGCACATCCTCCGGGAATGAGTGTTTCTTAGCCAAAGTATCTAGATGACTTTCAGCAACTATTTTCTCATCTTTTATTTGTGTCATCAGATCCTTTAGCTGAGATACTGCCCTATGCATGTTCTCCACTTCAACCGGTATTGGTTCGAATTTCTCTGAAGCTTGGTGAATGATTTTCTCCTTCCAATGGGCAATAGCTCGACTTTGGTCCCCTGCATCTTCCACCTCCTGCATCAGATGATCACTCACCTGCTCATATGCTAAAATGGGCTGCGAGGAAGGTTTGGCAACCTTAGCAATGATCTCGCACAAATTGAACACTTGCTTTTGAAGCTTGGATCTCTCGTTCTCTTTTTCAAGCTTAAGGAATAAAGCGCTCATTAGCGTCTCGTATCCTGCTTTAATCCTTCTACGGTAGTTTGACCTATTGACACTTTCGTCACCGATATATCGTTGCCGTGAGCTCTCCCTTATGCTTTCCTTATCCCTGGAATAGATAACTTACCGAACTTCGTCCCGATTCCTCAATAATTAACCTAGAAGTCTTTTTGGCAACTTTAGATCTTCTATCTCTTCCTCCCAAACTCGAGTGAAGCTAAAAGTCATGCTCTTCTAGGTTGATCTTCAAAGCTAACCATGATGAAAAGTTACTTCTTGAGGAATGAGAAGTCGCGAGTGCACCACCATCTCATGCTTTGATTCTCGCTCTATCCACCGTGTTAGGACCGCAACCCTCTCGAATTCTCCAACGATAATGCTTATTCAAACTCGTCATCCGTGCTTTCAACTTCTTTGCGGGGATAGGTGAAGACCCGAGTGGTTGAGAAGAAAATACAAATGATGTTTGATTCAAAGGAGGAACAACAAGATCTCTCTCGAGGTACCGGGGCTACTAAAGTGCTATGAGTTAATGTTGAGACGCTGGAACTGCACGATAACCGTAGATTTGGCCTTCTCCCGTATGTGAGACTTCTTGTGAACTTTAAGCTTTTCCGGCCTTCTACCGCTTTCACCTCGTGTTTTCTTTTCTTGGACTCTCCCGTGGTAAAGTTGTCTCGATCCGCTTCATCAAAGCTTCATCCAAGCAATACCCCTTTGTCACAAGAACCGATTCAAGTGTTAACCAAAACTACGAAAGATCTTTCTTCAATCGTCTAAAGAACCACCAATGTTTTCCTTAGGAGCAGCTTTATCTCCTTCCATCTAATGATACGAGTCAAGTACCACATGACCATCATCTACGAGATCTGCAAGTATCCGTGCAAACCATAATCAAACACTTGTTGCGCCGATAGCCTGTTGAAGTCTTTCTTTCGACTTCATACTCGTTCTCGCACTTCATTCGAAGTCCTCCAATGAAGGCACATGTCAAGTATTCCGGGAGATTTTCTTGTTCGCTACTCCATATGGGTCAAACTTTAGTCGTCTTTGGGAAGAACTCAAGCTCATACTCAAAAAACATTTCAGCTTCGACTCCTCTAGCTTTGTGGATGCTCTCTAACAGCCTATAGAGAGCCATTGTGATGGAAAGAAACCTGTAGACTTGTGTTGCTTTGATTGTAAGTCATGCATCTCCACGAGCTATCTGCACAACTCCATGATGACCCACTTGTCGTTTGGATACCTTGGCAACTTTACTGGTTCTCCGAAAAGCCACCACCAGAGATAGGTGAAGTCTACAAACTGGATGAAAATGCAGCCATGCTGAGATACAGCTTCCCAAGCTTCTTTGCTTACCTTGTTGGTCTTTAGATCACTATTTAGTTTGCAAATGAATTCATAGAAGAACCCATCATTGACCGCTTTGTAATCTTTGTGGCACTCAGGAACTGTCAACTATGGATAGCAATCAAAGATAGGATCTTTCACCAGTACGCCCGTCTATCCAGCTTGGAAAATATACCCTACGAGGCTGCTGCATATACCAGGTATGAAGTCATTTTGAAGCTGTAAGTCCGCCTCACACTCCGAAGTTGCTCACCGATGCTATCACTAATGATCTTTGCCCAATTGATTATCGAATCAGCTCTATTGATCTCGATAGTCCTCACGAAAGCATACATCCATGAGCGAAAGTTGTGAGTATTGGCTTCCCCAATTATCCTGTAAAGCAATTTAGTGATATCTTCCACCTTCTGCACCAAGTTGGATCACAGAAGAGTCCTCGGGAACTTTGATGGGGACTTGGGCTTCTTCATAAATTGGCTGTTCATTATGCCCACGCAATCTGGTTTGTGTTCCTCCCATCTCGATACCTACATCCAAAGATACTAATTGCAATCACCACCGTCCGTGTCGGAATCTTCGAGACAATAATTAATAAATCGTGCATCCAACCTAATAATTGTATTTCCCGCAAAGCATCCTGAATGTTCTTAAAAGAGGATGACATGATCTTGCACACTCCATGACAAATTCGGGCAACTGAGCTGTGACTTGGAATGCTGATGCTGGAATAATTCCACTGCTTTTCATTGCCCGCATGAGAAATGTCTTTCCGGCCCTGGATCTGTCAATTATTTTGGAGATGGGTGTTGGGCCTATGTTTGTGTCATTAATATTAGCAAATGTGGAAGCTATGCATGATTCTGCTGACCCCTTTCTTTCATCGCTTCATCATGGCTGGAGCAATTTTTGTATGAGAAATCTTTGTTTGTGTTATTTTTCTTTTAATCCTACAAGAATTCTTTATAACTAGATCAATTCGTGCAGATCTAGCAATTTCTTCAGATTCGGAAAATATATTCAATGTATCTGACATTGATTTGAACTCCCTTTCACCTGTATGAACACCGTAATGAATACCTACACTTATTTCAGACAAAGATGAAGTCCAGAGCATGAATACTTGATTTTCGCCACCAAAATTTGCATATGAAGCCCGCTGCCCTAAATTTTGAGGTTTTGTTTGCATGCAAAGCAAGCATAAATATTTTTAAATTCACTGGGCACTTATAGCAACATGCAGATAATTATCATAGCATAAATCAAGCTATTCCAACCCTAGGCGCCAAACCTTGAAGCTTCCTGGCAATGAAAAACACCTCTAGATGCAAAAATCCTCCTTTCTTTGGCGCCAAAACTGTCTGGCTGCAATCCATAACAAAAAGAATTAATTACTTCTTCATTATGGCAGCCCATACTTATATAACCTCAAGCATTCTATTTCTAATAATTGTCCATCCTATTCCTGGCAATTAATTAATAAACAAACATGTTTATTCACCCAAATTGGGCGCCCAATTTTGCATGTTGTTGGCTGCCATTAAATAAATTTATTTTATTTATTTTTAGCATGCATCCTTCAGTTGTCTTTGGCTTGACTTCTTGCTTTGACTTTCCATTCATCCATGGTGCCAAAATTAGGCAGAAAAGCTATTAATAAATACCATTAAAAGCATTGTTTAATGCCCAAATGGGTTGCACTTTTTGGCAGGGCTGATTTCTAAATATAAGAAGTCAACTTTGATGGGATTATTTACCCTGCACTACAGCTCCAAAAATCCCTTCTTTCACTTAAGTTGTTTGATTTCCACAATGGGGATTTTTACCCCTGTCCTACAAGGCAGGTTAGAAATTCCCGCCTGTCTACCACTGCCAAAATTCCCATTATTAAGTTAAAATGTCTCCCAAAAAGTGTGACTTGCATTAAAATTAGCCCCCTTTGATAAAGTGCGACTTCCATGGGTGAATAAATCTCTTTGGTGGGAAAAGTTAGCCTACCAGGCAAGTAGAAAATTCCCATCAGGGCTTTAAGTGATTTTTCTTTATTTTATAATGGGAATTTTCACCCGCAAAGTAGGTAAGAAATTCCCCTCGCCTCCCACTTCTAATTTTCCCATCGCAGCCTTAAGTGACTTTGACTTCATGGGAAAAAGTACCTGCGCAAGCGGTAAGAAATTCCCCCCCCGCCCGCCACTACAAAAATCCCATTGCACCTTACACTCATTTATTCCAAACGTGCGTCTTGCCGAGAGAGGCTTTTTGTGCATGACTTCGTCTTTTTTGGTCAAAAGCTTGCATTTTGAAGCTGATTCCTTCTGGTGCTGCATTGGTGGATGATCTCCAGATGGCCCACGCAATTAAACAGACTATACTGGACAAGGAACAGACCTAGGGGAATTTCACAGAGAAACTGAGGAGAAAACTGGAGAAAAATGTAAAAGAAATAAATAAAAGCGAAAAACGTCGCCAGAAGTTGCAGACAATGCCTTCAATTCATTTGTGGTGAAAACCATATTGAGATGAATGAATACTGGCATGCAAAACATCAACAGGATTCAACTGGAGCACAATTTGCTTCAAATGGGGCATTCTTTATTTAATAAATTATTAAATAAAAATTTACCACAAACAAAACATGGCGGAGGTATAAAATGAGTTTGGGCATTTGGGTATTTGCCGAAATTGGCTCATATGATTCACTAAGAATATCCTAACATAATACAAATATCTTCGGTAATAAAAACACAAAAAGACCCATTATTTTAAAAGAACGAAAAAAATTTAAATGGGTAGTCCTGCATTTCGAGTGAAATCTGGAGACACTAGTCGGCTCCGTCTGTGGATATCTTTGCCTCGTAAAATGACAAGTAAAGATGAGATCCCAGATCTCTAGTTTCGTATCTTGTCCATTGGGCTCGGGGTCAAGCAAACAAAAACAACACAACACCGAAAAACAAAGAAAACAAACAAAGTTTATTTATATACATACAGGTTTTACCTTGCACTTTCAAATCCGGAAAAGCTTCAAATGTTGCCCATCAAAGGCAACGGCAGTTCAATCCCATCCTGATGAGCAAGGATGAAGCTATCTGTCCTGGCAATCCTCTTGATCACAAAAGGCCCTTTCCAAAGTGAATCAAACTTCCCATGCATGCCTTTTGTTTCTCGTCTTTTGTCCCATAAAAGGACCCAGTCACCGATCTCAAACTTTCTTTCTCTAGCCCTTTTGTCGAAGATCACCTTCACCTTTCTTTGATCTTCTCGACAACTGCCGGCTACTTGAACCGTACATCGCAATTCACCAAATACATTATTCTTTTTTTGTCAATGGCATCGGTGAATGTGGCATCCTCTAGAGCTTTAGAAAGTTGTAAAGGTGCAATTCAAAAGTAAGAGGCAGCGGTCTGCGTCTCTCCCATATAACATTTGGAAAGGGAACATGCCTATAGCTCTCTTTGGTGTAATCTTATCGCCCACTTGCATCAAACAACTTTTTGTGCCATGACCTTTGATTTTCAATCACTAATTTTCGCATGATAGTCACAGATTCTTATTGCTTGATTCAGCCTCGCCATTCCTGTGGTTAATAATTGGAAGGATGCACCAGCTGAATTCCATGAATGTAAGAAAACTCGACCAGCTCCTCATAAGACAAAATAGGAGTGTTATTTGCTACTATTTTACTGGGCACGCCAAACCTAATAACAATATTTTCCTTTATAAAACTACACACCTCCATGAAGTGGCATTCTTAACAGAATGGCTTCTACCCATTTGAAATAATCGGTAGTTGTCGAATGTAATGGTGACCGGCCCTAGAAGCCGGGTTGAGCATACCAATAAAATCCATGCCCCACTGTTGGAAGCGCTCCTCAATTACAATTGGTTTTAATGGTAATGCAGGCAATTTTATGCGTTTGACAAAGTGTTGGCATATTTGACATCTGGATACCCACTATGTAGTTTCTGGAAAAGTGTGGGACAGTAATACCTTGTTCAAAGGATCTTGTGAGCTGTGACTCAGGCTGAGAAATGACCACCGCAAGCCAAATTATGAAACTGTTTTAAAAGCTGATCCTGTTGAGCTTTATCCACACATCTGAGAAATACCCCATCAATACCTCTCTTATATACACCATTATCCCAAAGAACAAAGTCCCTAGACTTCAGTTTAATAGTACATTTCTCCTTGCGAGAAAGGTGATTTGGGCATTCCCCATAAGTTAAGAAAAAGGCAATATTACTGTACCATTTATTTACCAGATCTATGAAAAGAACCATGGGCAAACTTTCACCCTCTTATGAATCCGTTGTTGTCTTCATCTGGATTTAATAAAGCTGCGATTACGCCATTGAATCAGCTCTAGAATTTTGCTCCCTCGGAATATAAGATACCGAGAAAGCTGCAAAATCAAGGATAGCAAAATAAACCCGGTCTCTATAATGCCGAAGTTTGTCATTTTTGACTTGGTAGAGACCTCGTATCTGCTTAACAATTAACTCAGTATCCCCCTTTGCATGTAAGAGCTTGATTCCCATTGTTCTTGCCTGCTCCATACCTAACAACAATGCTTCATATTCCGCCGTGTTGTTAGTATTTTCAAACATTAACTTGAAGGAATGTGCATGCACCTTTCCCTTAGGAGAAATAAGAACAATGCTCGTGACTGGATCCAAATGAACAAAGATCTGCCATCAAATTCTAGAGACCAAACCTTATTATCCAGTTGATGTGGCTCTTGGATCACAGGTTGAATTTCTTCTTTATCTAGTTCTAGATAATAGACTCCGTGATCGGATTCTTGAAACAAGATCTAAGATCTAGGATCCTCAGATTTTGATATTGTGTACTTGGATTTCTTCTCAGGTTCTAACTTCTGATTAACTCCCTTGATTGGTATGTGCGCACAAGACCAATCCATCTTGACTTCTCCACCCAGTTCTTTACAGAAATTCCTACTCAACAACATGCCATAAGATACTGGGATATCCGCTACAAGGATAGTCAGCTTTAATATTTTTGTCTGGGAATGAAGCAAATATTGCTTATGCATCTTTGATTGCCAACTAGAGGTACTTGTCTTTCCATTGAATAACATTTTTCAATGATTTTTGTCAATGTGAGACCTAGAGCATCAAGCTGACTTTGGCGTGAGCATCACATTGTCGGAAGCTCCAGAATCTAAAATGCAATTACTTAATTTATAACCGTTAATAAGTAATGACACATAAAATGGCTCGATCCTTTTAGATGTGGCGGGAGATGAACTAAAAGGAGAAGAGCTTGCAGCGGCATTATTCGGAGGAGTAATCTTCGGACTAGACAAGATACCACATGAAACACTATTTGTTGGAGTATTGGGACCATTATTTTGCACATATTTTACCAACCTATTTACTTGATCAAGAAATGCCCTCAAATACTCACCTCGACATCTGAATTTTGTCTTTTTATATGATCAATAATGTCGAAAGCTTGACTTATTCCAGCCGCTTGTCCGTTGGCCCTTTGTTGTAGGTTGAAAGAACTCGCATGCTTATCTCTGGGAGCTAATGAAGAAGGTAGCTTCGCCTCTTTTTAGGATAGTAACATTTGGCCCAAGATCTTCTCTCTCTTCTTTAGCCACTTGAGGATGCTTCAACAATTTGGCATGTTTGGGACATTGTGAACACCACAAATGTGTGACCATCGAATCTTCAAACAATTCATAGTTCGGGTAACCAATGTTGGAGTCGCCAACGGGATCTACAAAGTCTTCTTCATCAAATGATTCACCAATGCCAAGATCTTCTTCATTAGTTTCCAAGTTGTTCCTTGCAGCAGCTTCAATTGCCCACCGTTGTTGTGCAATAGTAAGTCTATTTCGATTTTGATTTTGACCGTTAAAAATCCGAGTAGGAGTTGGTCTTGAGGGAGTCACATTTCCTCCTTGAGATATATGCTTCTTGATTTGGCAGATATCGTTAGCCAACCTTTCGCAAAGAAAGGGCGGAAGCACTTGAAGAAGTTCCATCACCTTTGTGGGGTGATTGTTTGATTTTTCCAGCCATGATCAAGTCATCTTCAACCTCTACAGCAACATTTTGTGCTTTTAATAGATTCACAGTCTTGCCCTTCGCAACTGATATCCAACTTCGGGCAACAAAGCGTTTATAAAAAAATGTCTTTTGATTTTCATTGCTAAGAACAACAGAAGTGGGGATTTTATATAAAATCCTTTGGAACTCTTGCAATAAAGTCTGCATGTTCTAATTTGGTTCCTTCTTTAATGCAAGGCAATGAGTGATCGAGTCTAGCGTCTTCTGCAGGTTTGAATCTTTTCAGAAATTGCTCTCGCATGGACGCCCAATTTGTTATAGTTCCAGGGGCTAACCGATAGAACCATTCTCCAGCCAAATCATGTAGAGTCTCAATGAAAAGTCGACCGAGACATCTTCATGCTCCACCGCAAGCACACCACAAGATATGAAGAATGTTGCCAAGTGATCATCTGGATTTTGCTTGCCATCTCCAAAGAATTTCGGGAAATTCTTTCTTGACCCTTTAGGCAATTCGTGCATAGGTGGAGTTAGGTTCAGTGGCCCAAAAGTTGCACCCCATGGGACAGGTTGGTTCCGGTTCAAAGCATGATGAATGGAACACGTCTCCTCCGGGAGTAGACTTGATAGATAATTCCAGCCGCCGGATTATGTTGAAGCTGATCCGGATCCGGAGATGTTTGAACTCTTCTTCCTGGCGAAAGACTAGATCTGCGGCTTCTAACTTGAGGAGGATGATTGAAATTGAATTGCTCTTGCAATCTGTAGAAATGATTAGTCCTTCCTCGAGCCTTGACAGATCGGGTGCACATGCGTTCAGCCAGGTTGAAAGTTCAGTGGGAACTACCGCTATAAGCTCTCGCTCTGCAAAATATTGTTCGTTCCCAGTGGAGTCGCCAAAACCGTTGGTTTGATTTTTGTAGAGCCGAAAACCTAGGCAATCATGAGATAAAACTCCCTCATTTACCGGTGAGGCTCCGTCTAAAATTTTATCAGTTATATTTTATAGTCTCTATCTCGTTGGTATTACTTTGACTATGTAGCTCATGAACAATAGCTAGACAGTTTTGCAACAAGTAAGCAGTTGTAAAAGAAAGGAAAAATCTGTAGAGGGGAAAATAATAACAAACGAGAAGAAAGGAGAGAAGATGTGCAACCCAATCAATAGTTTACAGAGTTGATCGCATGCACATAGATTAAAAGAAATAAATCATGAAATACATAATTCAAAGCAAAGGAAACTTTCAAATCTAGATCTAGAATAACACAAAGTTTATGAATAGATCTAGAAATAAATACTGCATTTAATGCACCGTTCACACAAAGTTCTCCGGAAATCTCTTCTCTATTCCTCTGCTTTCGTAAAGCTATCAAGTGTCTCACCAAAGTTTGAAACACAAGAATGATGATTACAAATTCCGATCCTTTAACTCGTAGGTCCTTACTCTACTTATAGTGTGTAGAGGGGAAAATACAAATGGTAAACTAAACTCGAACCAAAACATGAATTAGTAAAGGGAAAATTTGGCAGTCATCTTCCTAGAATTCCTTTCTTAGTGACATACATCAGAGTCTAAGTCAAAATTGTGCACATTTGTCACCTATCTTGAAGAATCTTCGAGAATAACTTAAAGTAATGATTTTTAAACCAATAACTTTAATTTTACACTTTCATCTAGGAACATAAGAAATAAGAGAAGAAAGAAGATCTGCCAGCTGTAACACTTATACTTTCTTTTTGTTTTGATATTGAATATACTTGTCAAACATGTAATTCAACATCTTCCCATCTATTTTAACAATAACATCTCTCTCGGTTCTAAACTATAACAACCTTCTAGACAAAGCAACAACGTTAGCCTTCACTTTCTCTACACCAGGCCCATATCCTTCAACATTTGCCTGAAGCTTTATGAATCTACCAATCAAATCCATCGTGAAAGGTATTGTGGCTTTATCAACTTATTTCCGTACAACCAACATAAATTCCTCATGGGAAGCAAGTAATTCATCTAGGATGCTCTCCAGCACTTCTCCCATCTTCCTCTCCAAACAATTGCATCCTCTTTAGCATGAGCTTGAGGATCTCTACATGGAAGGAAACTGAAATTTCTAATCGCTTCCCCTTTTCCATCAATCCGCTGTGCACAACCGCTCTACAATCTCTCAATCGGTACATCCTTTGGCAACAAGTGTATCTTAGCCAAAGTATCCAGATAACTTTGAGCAACTATGATCTCATCTTTTATCCGTGTCATCGATCCTTTAGTTGAGATACTACCCTATGCATGTTCTCCAATTAAGTCGGTATTAGTTCGAATTGCTCTGAAGCTTGGTGAATGATTTGCTCCTTCCAGTGGGTAATAGCTCTAACCTGGTCCCCTGCATCTTCCACCTCCTGCATTAGATGATCACTCACCTACACATGTGCTAAAATAGGCTGAGAGGAAGGTTTGGAAACCTTAGCAATGATCTCGCACAACTGGAACACCTGCTTTTGAATCTTAGATCTCTCGGCCTTCTCTTTGTCAAGCTTAAGGAATAAAGCATTCATTAGCGTTTGCGATATTGCTTTAATCCTTCGTAGTAGTTTGACCTATTGGCACTTGGTCACTAATATATCATTGCCATGAGCTCACCCTTGTGCTTTCTTCGCTGGAACCGATAACTTAGTGAACTTTTGTCCCGATTCCTCGATAATTAACCTAGAAGTCATTTTGTCAACTTTAGGTCTTCTATCTCAACCACCCAAACTCCGGAAAGGATGAAAGTCGTGCTCTTCCACGTTGATCTACTCTCCGGCTTATGGGATTGTCTGCAAAGCTAACCATGATGAAAAGTTGCTTCTTAGGGAATGAGAAGTCGCCGAGTGCACCACCATCTCATGCTCGATTCTCGCTCACGAAATTGCCACGTGTTATGACCATCACCCTCTTAATTGTCCAAAGATAATGCTTTTTCAAACTTCACCATCTGTGCTTTCAACTTCTCTGCATGGATAGGTGAAGACCTGAGTGGTTGAAGAGAAAATACAAACGACGTTGGAGTCAAAGGAGAAACAACAAGATCTCTCATAGGTTCCAAGGTGCTTAAAGTGTTATGAGTTGATGTTGGAGACATTGAACTGCACGATAACCGTAGATTTGGCCTTCTCCTGTATGTGAGACTTCTTGTGAACTTTAAGCTTTTCCGGCCTTCTACTGCTTTCACCTTCGTGCTTTCTTTTACTGGAGTCTCCCGTGGTAAAGTTGCCTCGATCCGATTCAAGAAAGCTTCATCCGTGCAATACCCCTTTGTTAGAAACGGCTCAAGTGTTAACCAAAATCATGGAAGATCTTTTTTTCAATCATCGGCAACCACCAATGTTTTCCTTAGAGCAGTTTTATCTCCTCACATATGATGATACGAGTCAAGCACCACATGCCCATCATCTGCGAGATCTACAAGTATCCGTGCCAAACCATAATCAGACACTTATTGCACCGATAACCTGCTGAAGACTTTCTTTCTGACTTCATACTCGTTCCTGCACTTCATCCAGAAGTTCTCCAACGAAGGCACATGTGAGTATTCCTGGAAGATTGTCTTCTTCGCTACTCCATATGGGTCAAAGTTTAGCCGTGCTACGAAGAACTCCGGCTCATACTCAGAAAACATTTCAGCTTCGACTCCTCTAGCTTAGTAGATGCTCGGCAGCCTATAAAGAACCCACCGTGATCGGAAAGAAACCGTAGACTTGTGTCACTTTGATTGTAAGTCATGCATCTCCACGAGTTGTCTGCACAACTCCATGATGACCCACTTGTCATTTGGATACCTTGGCAACTTTATTGGTTCTCCCGAAAAGCCAGTCACCCTAAGATACGTGAAGTCTAAAAACTGGATGAAAATACAACCATGTTGAGATACAGCTTCCTAAGCTTCTTTGCTTACCATGTTGGTCTTCAAATCACTATTTAGTTTGCAAATGAATTCATAGAAGAACCCATCGTTGACCGCTTTGTAATTTTTGTTGCACTCATGAACTGTCAATTGTGGATAGCAATCAAAGATAGGATCTTTCGCCACTACGTTCCGTCTATCCAACTTGGAAAATATACCCTGCAAGGTTGTTGCATATACCATGTATGAAGTCATTTTGAAGTTGTAAGTATGCCTCTCACTCGAAGTTGCTCACCGATGATCTCTGCCCAATTGATTATCGAATCAGCTCTATTGATCTCGATAGTCCTCACGAAAGCATACATCCATGAGAAAGTTTCGAGTATTGGCTTCCCACTTATCCTCTGTAAAGCAATTTAGTGATATCATCCACCTTCTTGCACCAAGTTGGATCACGGAAGAGTCCTCGGGAACTTTGATGGGGACCTGGGCTTCTTCATATATCTGTTGTTCATTATGCCCACACAATCTGCTTTGTGTTTCTCCCATCTATTACCTGCATCCAATAAACTAATTGCAATCACCACCGTTCGTGTCGGAATCTTCAGACAATAATTAATAAACTGTGCATCCAGCCTAATAATTGTCTTTCCCGCAGCATCTCGGATTGTTCTAGGAAAGAGGATGATATGATATTGCACACTCCATGACAAATTTGGGCAACTAAGCTATGACTGGGAATGCTGATGCTGGAATAATTCCACTACTTTTCATTGCCCGCATGAGAAATGTCTTTCCAGCCCTAGATCTGTCAATTATTTGGAAGATGGGTTCGAGCCTCTGTCTGTCATTAATATCAAGCAAATCTAGAAGCTATGCATGATTCGTTAACCCCTTTCTTTCATCTCGCTTCATCATGGCTGGATCAATCTTTGTCTCGAGCAATCTTTATCTGTGTTATTTTTCTTTTAATCCTACCGGAATTATTTATAACTAGATCAATTCGCAAGATCTAACTTTTCTTCGATTTGAAAGATATATTCAATGTATCTCGACATTGATTTGAACTCCCTTTCACGTGTAATGAATACCTGCAATTCTTTCTTTCAAAAATGAAGTCCGAGCATGAATACTTGATTTCTATCACCAAAAATCTGCATATGAAGCCTTTACCCTAAAATTTGAGGTTTTGCTAGCGTGCATGCAAAATAAGCATAAATATTTTTAAATTCCCAGGCACTTATAAAGAACATGTAGATAATTATCATAAGCATAAATCAAACTATTCCAACTCTATGCGCCAAACCTTGAAACTTCCGTGCAATGAAAAACACCTTCAGATGCAAAAATCGTTCTTTCTTCGGCACAAAAACTGTCCGGGCTGCAATCCTTAGCAAAAAGAATTAATTGCTTCTTCATTATGGCAGCCCATACTTATATAACCCTCAAAGCATTCTATTTTTAATAATTGTCCATCCTATTCCTAGCAATTAATTAATAAGCAAACATGTTTATTCACCCAAATTGAGCGACCAATTTCGCATGATGCTAGCTACCATTAAATGAATTTATTTTATTTATTTTTTGCATGCATCCTTCAGTTGTCTTTGGCTTGACTTCTTGCTTTGACTTTCCATTTATCCATGGCGCCAACATTAGGCAGAAAAGCTATTAATAAATACCATTAAAAGCATTGTTTAATGCCCAAATGGGTCGCACTTTTGGCAGAGCTGATTTCTCAATATAAGAAGTCAACTTTGATGGGAATATTTACCCCGCCCTCTACAAGGCGGGTAAGAAATTCGCCTTTGCTTTGCCGCCGCCAAAATTCCCCTTATTAAATTAAAATATCTCCCAAAAAGTGCAACTTGCATTAAAATTAGGCCCTTTGATAAAGTGCGACTTGCATGGGTGAATAAACCTCTTTGGTGGGAAAAGTTAACTTAATAGGCAAGCGAAAAAAATTTCCATCGGGGCTTTAAGTGATATTTCTTTATTTTATAATGGGAATTTTCACTGCAAGGCGGTGTAAGAAATTCCCGCTTGCCTCGCCACTTCTAATTTTCCCATCGCATTTTAAGTGACTTTGACCTCTGTGAAAAAGTACCTGCGCAAGGAAGGTAAGAAATTCCCGCCTGCCTGCCACTACCAAAAATCTCATTGCAGCTTAGACTCATTTATTCCAAAAGTGCGACTTGCCCGGGAGAGGCTTTTGTGCATGACTTCGATTTTTTTTTTGGTCAAAAGCTTGCATTTTGAGGCTGATTTCTTCTGGTGTTGCGTCGGTGGATGATCTCCAGATGCTCCAGGCAATTAAACAGACTATACTGGACAAGGAATAGATGTAGGGAATTTCACGGAAAAACTAAGGAGAAAACCAGGAAAAATGTAAAAGAAATAAATAAAAGTGAAAAACGCCAGAAGTTGCAAACAATGCCTTGAATTCATTCATGGTGAAAACCCTATTGAGATGAGTGAATACTGGCATGCAAAACTTCAACAGGATTCAACCGGAGCACAATTTACTTCAAACGGAGCATTATTTATTCAATAAATAATTAAATAAAAATTTCTCATAGACAAAACTTGGCAGAGGGATAAAATGAGTTTGGGCATCTGGGTATTTGTCGAAATTGGCTCATATGATTCACTGGGAATATCCTAACATAATACAGACATCTTCTAGAAATAAAAACACAAAAAGACCCGTTATTTTAAAAGAACGAAAAAAATTCAAATGGGTAGTCCCAAATTTCAGGGTGAAATCTGGGACACCACTCTGGAATGGCTTCTTCCCTTAGAAGAAAAGTAGGCCTACTAACAAATCCGTGGACTGATCCCATAGGTCATCATGCATTGTTAGCTCCGGAAGAGCTACCATCACCATTTTGAACACTAGGTTCAATTATCTTTTGAAGTGATAGGGTAAGGAAGTCCATTGTGTCCGCTAATTCTCTTGACCTACAATCAACTCATCAAATTTGGTTTCTTAAGGATCTTGACTAGGTATATTATCTTCTTCCGTAGGATGATCCGCTTTCCTTCTTCTTTGGTAGTATAGAAAACTCTTGTTGCCTTCTTCCATTAAAACCCTAGGCCTGTGAAGATCCGAGCTCTGATACCACTGTAATATCCCTTTCAATGGCTGAAACCGAAAAGTAGGGAATTAGCGAAACCCAAATATTATCAAATCTTATTTCTAAACCAACAAACTGAAAATAAAATCCAAATTTGAACAGCAATCAGATTTTTAGGACGGCGGTCCAAAAATGAGTACAAAACACTTAAAACTCTTCAAACAACTTTGCCAAAAAAGATATATGTATTTTAGGCATCAACTAAACCAATATTCAATACGAAATATGATTCAAAATATCTGTTGGAAATTAATTAAAAACCAGAGAAGTACAACTGCATAAAAATTACTGATTCGATTCCAGCCTTATAAATAGTGACAAATCTGAATATGAAATGAAAGATCATATTTGTGCCCTAGAAGGCACCAAACAACGCTCTAATGCAAGTCACTCCACAAGAGAGAGACTCAACAATGCATATAAAAATCTGATTATGACTCTTTCCTCTCAAATTTGCAATATGCCTTTAAGCCAAACAAGGAAGGTTTGCGTCCCCCAACCAACCACAAGAAGGGTTCCCCTCCTTAGAAGATGCCACACACTTGGATTTTTGCCCAAGAGTGGAAGAACAATGAGCAAACAGCCCACAAGTCCAATTTAGATAAAATTCACCAAAGTAGATGTCTCCAAATGAAATCTTCATCTCCTTTTATACCTTCATCTTTGGCGCCAAGGCTTAGAAGGACAAGGCTGACCCAGATAAAGTCATTATAATCTTTTAATATGCTTTTTTCAATGCACCAAACCCAGCCAACCTGCTAAAAGAAAAAACACACTCAAAAAGAAACATTAAAAATTAGAAAATAAATGCAAATGAAGCTCAATTATTTTTCCCAACTCTTCCACTTCGTTGTGATGGAAATGGGAATGATAAGAAGTCCAAAATCAGGTCCTTAAGTGGGATAAAGGGTTATTACAAATTACAATAATGATTCCTTTTACTGTTAAGGCAATCTGCGTATACAGTCTTGTAGCCCTACTAAACCTGATTTTCAATGATAAAAATTTGTAAACTTAGTTCTTTCTCATGATATCAAGATTTCTAGATACCCTTTATTTAGTTTAAGACTATCAAGAAGTTTTAGAACTCAGTTCCTTACCAATTCTGCCCAGTTCACTCTTTACCCTATTCAATTAGGTCTTTGGCAAGTTATAACTTTGCTTCTAAAAACTACCAGGAAATATTCTATCTGCGGGCATGGAAGGGTTTAAAACCTTTTGTAACATGAAATATGTGCCCACCAGATCATTTCTTTTCAAGTATAGCTCTTGAAATGATCAAATAACATAGATACATCGAATTCAAACCACACCCTAGGGCAGGGTTTACAATTAACCCGATAGGGATAAAATTAACATATCTCTTCTCTTCATTTAGTTTCAAGGCTAGAAATTGACCTTATAAGCTATGTGAAAACAAGGGGATATTTTCTTCTTTTATGAACATGTGCCCATAATGCCCCTGTTATTGTAGACTATAAGCTTTCCTTACACTAGTTCACAGTCCATTGGAGAAACCAGTGCATTCATGGAGGATTTCTTAGTTAATCACTATTTTGTTCCAACCAAAGTATCAACATAATAAAGAATCTAGAATACATGGATAAAATCACGAAATTCTTGTGTATTAAACATACCTTAACCCTTGAAGGGCTTCTTTATTGATTCTTACAGTCTTCATTACAAAATATAGGTCAATAGGCCTTTTTTGCTCTCCCACTCACTTCTCTGATCTTCATTCGACCTTAACCTTATTTATTTTCTTGATTTGACTTTATCTATAACCAAATTTACATAATAGTAGGTCTCACTTGATCTCTAGTCTTAAAATAGGCCGTGAATCTCTTCATTCACCCTTATCTCTAACTAATATGCTTTACCCACCAAAGAACTAGTCTTCTAGGTAACATTTGAAATGAGATCCACTTTTACAAAGGTTGAAAAAACCTTACTAACCTATACAAGACCTATTAGGACCACTCTTAATTTTTTAAACCCTATGTAGCTTACTCAAATCTTAAAATCTCTCACAACCCATTACAAATTTTTAAATCCTCCATTTTGGAGGGAAAAAAACTATGACTTATAGAGACAAATGAAGCTCATTAAATGCTTCTTATTGACTTAGAAAGACGCCCTTACATCGAGAATGAACTCAAACTATGATATTTACACCATGAACATAAACCACTTCTTAATGCTACTGCATCAAATTCTCCATGAAGGACCAAGGATAGCAATTGGTGAAGTTGTTGGACTGTTATCAACAACAGTCAAACGTGGGAGAATTATCAACATACTCAGCCATAGTAAAGTCCCGTGCATGAGTACCATTACTAGCTTGAAGAAGCTAAATGATAAAGTGAAGGTAAGCAGCCCTGGACCTAGAAACAACTCAGATTTATTGCCTATCACTGTACCATGTCAAAACTATGGATATCATGAACAACTGGGAAGGAATGATAACTATGTACTCTTTCTTATGACACTGCCATGTTTTCACCTCCACAATCTGCAAGACCAATCAGGTTTGCAAGGAACCCTCAAGGATGACACTAGGGAAGAGAAAGTCCGTGGAGGTAAGGTGCCTTTGAAATATTTTTTGAGTGTTGATTCTAACTCAGAAATTCTGAGTTGTAAGAAGGTTAGGGACAGCTCATGGTCCAAAAAGATTTCAATTTCATTGCCTACCAACATGCCAATGCAGTTTGGTTTTCACCATGCACAATCGGTCAAGTATGATGACTATGTTGCATTGCTCCGCTCCATGATACTGCTGTGTTTTTATCCTCATGATCAGCTTGTGCCAAGTGAAGAGAAGGTAAGAAGTGAATGGTGTAGCAAAAGGTGCATGGATGCTTGGGTGCAATGCCAAAATTGTTTTAGCATATGTGGGGTTGGTACCATTGTGGGCTTCAAAAAAGGAAGGTTTGATTGTGAGATCAATATGATTGGTAATCTCATCCTTGAGTGTCCGGGAATGACCCACACCTTTGCATCTTGGTTTAACACTCATACATACCAACTTTTCCGGGTAATTGGTTTCTTTATTGGCCATGGAGTAGTAATGCTCGTAGATAATGGCACCACTCATAAATTCATCAGAGGAGAACTTACAGTTAAGCATGGGTTGAGCATGATTAACTTTGGAGGCTTCAAGGTCACCAATGTCAATAATATTTTCATGCCTTACAAAAAGAAGGTGCAAGGTATGTGATGTTTTTCTTGAAATTAAGCCAGCTGAAGTTACAGTTGTTTGTGGGATGCAATGGATTCAAATCTTGGGGAAATGTAACCTCAACCACCATGATGTAGGACTGAACTTTGAGAATAAAAATAAAAAGTCCAGAATTCAAGATTTGGAGGATGGAGGATTCATGGTAGCAAAGCAAGGGGAATTTCATTATGGTTCTCTTTTTCATATATCAGCTCATTGGGAGAACATAATTACAGTTGGGCATGCACAAATTCAGCCACCAGATAAAGTTATAAAAGGAGAATTTAAGTTGTTGATCATGGTGGTGAAAGTTGACAAGGTTAAGCAAAAGGGGACTGAACTCTATCCCTTACCAGCAGTCCAGAAAGGTGGATCATAGCTGAGTTTGCAAACACAAGTTTGACAAGCAACATCATGAGAATGTATGGAGAGAGAGTTAAAAGATGCATGACTGATTTTTCTTTACCAGCTCTCCTATATTTCATTTCAGTCATCATCTATTCCCTTCCTAAAGGGAAATTGATTAGTTACAACTGTGTCATTGATAGCATGGATACATATCAACCAAACAAGGAGAACAAGAAGTTTGATAGGCACGAAAGGAAGTTGATCATCATGCCTTCAAAGCATGAGGGAAGGCGGATGAGAGAATATTTTTCTTTAACCAGTTTGCTTCATGTGCAGGCACAAAGGAGCAATTGAGATTCATTTGGGATCGAGGGTACGTGTCATTGCTTGAGGACAAGCAATTTCAAGAGGGGAGGACTGTCATGTTCCTTTTTTGGAGACTAGCGTAGTTGAAGGTCTTATCCCATTTCTTCCTCGTGGGACTAAGGGTTGGAGCAAGAGGAACATTTCTTAAGGTATCCGATGATAGTTTAGGAGTTGTTTTTATTTTTATGATGTATTCCTATTGGGAAGCCAAGCGCTCCAATAGAGGAATTTAATTAATTAATTAGTTAGTTAATTTGGTGAGCATCTAGGTTCAAGTTGTAAAAGATTATTAATACATATTATGCAGTCGACCATTATTAAATCGTAGCACCCCTTATAATATAAAAGGAGGTAGAATGGCCATGTGATTATGATGCAAATTCTATTATCTCTTTGGAAAGATTGTTTGTGAAGCATCTCTCTCTCTCTCCTAACGACGAAAACCCTTGGAGAGTTGTGTTAGGAAGAAATCCTTCACCAAGTCTAGGGAAGACTTCAACATGGGAGTCTCCACTCCTTGAAGGATCATTTGTTGTTGTAATCTTCATTTCCAGCCCTAGAAGAATTGCCCTAAGGTGTTATTTGGTCATCAATTGAAGATCTTTTTCCTTATAATTTTTAATGCATATTTTCGCATCGTAAGGTGGAGCGACCCCGACTAGGGAGAATTTTAGTACTTGCCTTGCAATAATTTCATGATTTTGAGGTTGGAATAATATTCTTCATATTTTTAAAGGCCAAGTTCTGAAGTTTTGCTAATTTTGGTGGTGTTTTGCTATTTTTACAAGCTTGTGCAAGTTAGTTATAGTTATGGAACATTAATTAATTTCTGCAATTTGAGGGTTTTATTTAAAAATCAGATCGTCCACTTCCAAGCTTGCAATTTCAAATTTTATTACATGGAATGATTGTTGGGAATTTATATTAATTTTAGAAATTAAAAGATAGTTGATTCAAGGGTTTTTGAGGGCACAAAGTAGGTTTGAAACCCCCCAAAGGATTCGTTGCCCTAGAAGGGTGCCTACTGGCAGCACTTGACAGTCTCTAAGTAACCGATACGTTTTGGATACGATCATACGAGTACGGATACAAAGTACCCCACACCCAGATGTGGCAAAATAAAAATTGGCCCGGCTATGGCATTGGATATTAAGAAATATATAAATTCCAGCCTACTAAATACGAATTAACCACATATTATGCATATGAAAAACAAAGCAAGCTAAATAACCACAATAAACTACTCATACATTCATAATTTCATTTGTCCCTACCATATCTAGTTGAGGTGTTTATTACATTTATGATTTATCTCATACATACTATTTTAATCCATGTTTATGATGGCTTGTATTTAGCACCTTCTATAGAATAATGGTGTTGTGAAAACTGTAATTTAGGTTGTAATGATATATTAAATTTAAATTGTACCTTCTGTAGAATATTGGTGTTGTGAAAACTATAATTTCTATCTGTAATGATATATTAAATTTAAACTAGAAAAAAAAAGTAAACTAAGGAAAAATATTTAAAAACAAAGTTTTGGGCATGGGAATGCCAGATACGATTAAATACGGCCAGGATACGACTGGCAGAGTCCAGTACTACAAAGCGTCGCAAACGTATCCGGCCGTACCGAACTGTTTGGCATAAAGATCCTGGCTATTTCAGTGCACGTATCTGGGCCTTACCACGATCGGGTACATTTCGATCTTGGTACTGTGTGCCCTAGGGGTGCCGTATCGGCTACTTAGGTTTTTGTATATTTATTTCAGTCACTAACAACTTATTCATAATCTGAAAATTGTGGTTTGTGCCCAACTTTGCATAGTTTCCTAAGAGTCCCCAAAAAGGGACATTAAGGTGTTCTATTGTTCATGTCTAGCTTCAAGCTTTAATAACCACGTGACACACCCGGTCCAACCACCTTCATTGACATTTTTTTTTTCCGAGGAGCATTAAAGTTATGGAAGACATAACAAATGATATAAAAACAAAAAAATAGGGTAAAGGGGAAAAATAGCATTGTGGCAGTTTGTGAATACGACGAAGCCCACCCATGACCTCTTGAACAACAATTATAAGCACTTTAATAATTTATTAGTGATAAAGTTATAAAACAAATGTTCAGTTTATTTGTATTTCTCCCTAAGGCAAAAATGTGACCCATATGGGGGAATAAAGCAAGGGAAATTAAAAATAATAAAATATAGTGACTTCCCCCAAGTGGTGTGAGCTGATTGGGTCTTTGTGGAGGCCCATGTGCCAATAAAGAACTATAAAAAGAGGTCACCACACTTGGGAGAGGGCATCTATTTGCATATTTTGACAATTGAATTTTGGTTTAATTGATTGCTTTCCAATTTTACATTGAAAGAAGAAAACTCTTTGATGTTTTAGCATTAGAGGACGAAACCCCTCTATTACCAATGTTGAAAACGAAAACTCTTCATCCTTTGTGTGAGAAAGCTCTATTCAAGGATTCCTACGAGTTTCAAGTACAAATCTGAATTTCCAGTGAGTGTCAAAGGCCCTAAATTGCAGATTTATAGTTTTGACATGCATTTTCCAGCTGTTTCTAGACAAGTGATCCACTTGTGCGATCTATCTAAGCACCCTAGGGCATGGTTGTTGCCATATTTTTAGAGGTCATTTCCAGCTTGTTTGTATGTGATTTGGGCTTGGAAACCTCTTTTCCAAGTCCATTTCAGTAAGTTGCTTTTCTCGTAGACTTTAAATAAAAAAACCACTCTTCTTCTTGAGTCAAAACATCATATTTTTTATATGCATGCACATATGATAAATTATGATTAGTCTTAACAAAAATTTAAGTAATTTTAAATCAATTTTGAGTATCAACCATCTCTAGATCAAGTCACACTTTCTAGAAGAAATTCAGATCTACATTATTTTTATCAAATATATCTTCTATCAGTTGTTATAAATCAAATTTGCAAGTGTTCCTTTTGGGTTTATAATTTATCCCATTGGGAACATTACAGTGGTATCAGAGCGGTTTTCCTTGCCATCTTGTGGAAGAGATCAGATCTGAATGCACACGGGAAAAACACCTCAAGTTTATCAAAGAAGGAATCAGACTCCAAGGAAAGGAACAATGGATGAGCAAGATTAGAGAGCTCCTCCTACAGATGAGCTAAGTTTCATGCAAGAAGTAATTACAAGGAGTCAAAGAGAGTTACAGTAGGCTATGAGAGAATCTCAAAGGGAAAGCCAAAGAGAAATGCAACATGTGTTGAGGGAATCTCAAAGGGAAATGCGTGATGCATTGACAAGCTCAATCATGGACTTGGCTAAGGCTCTACATGGGCATAATATATCAACGAACCAAGGAGCAACCAACAATGGTGAAGGAAGCTCATCTAGACCAGCAAAGACCTTCATCAAGCCTCCACCTCAAATATTCAGGGCCAAGTTCCTTCAAAAAGAGGAGCAACCAATTGAGCTAGATCCAACAAGTGACATTGAAGATATAGAGGCATGGGGTGAAGAATATGCAGCCCCGGCCAAAGTGAGATACATGTTGTCCTTTAGGGATTACTGCCAAGTGAAGAATAGTAAAGGAACAAGAAAGAAAAGAAGAGTTCAACTAGAGCAGCCAAGAAGAGACATTCAACAAAGGTTGGGAAAAGTAACTCTTCCTTCTTATGATGGTTCAGATAAGTGTTCAACTAGAGCATGGTTACAAAAGTTAGATACATACTTGTCATTGAATCCCATGTATGAGGAAGCCCTCAAGTTTGCAACTTTGCATTTAGAGGGAGTAGCACATGAATGGTGGTACCATGGATTGATCACACAAGGGCATGGATCTATCACAACTATTGAAGAATTCAGTCAATGTCTAACTGAAAGGTTTGATAGAATAGATCCAGAGATCCATTTTAGAGAATTGGCTCAACTCAAGCAAGAGGGATCATTGGACAAATATATTTCTGAGTTTTAGAGACTTGCAATGATGGTACCGGATGTAAGTGAAAGAAGACTTGTGTTGTTCATTGAGGGACTAGCAAAACCACTTAGAGGCCTAGTCAAAGCCTTCAATCCTCCCTCTCTACAAGGAGCTATCAAGAAGTCTTTGGATCTAGAAACTTCAATTCCAAAAAGCAAAAATCTGCCTTTTGGACAGCCTAGGACTGTACCTTATGGACAACAAAGGACAGCACCTTTGGGGCAGCCAAGACCTACTTCAAATAGTGAGCAAAGAACACCAAATTTTGGGCAGCAAGGTAAGACATTTCAAGGTAAATCTGATACAAAAGAGTGGCTGAAAAACAACAAGGAAATAGAGGCAAGGAATGAGCTAAGAAGGAAAAAGTTATGTTTCACATGTAAGGATCCATGGACACCTGACCACCATTGCCGTGGAAAAGGGGCAGCCCACTACATTGAGGTAATTTCAAATGATGAAGAAGAAGAAGAGAGTGCTGATCCGGAAGAAGTTGAAGAGCAAGCAAAGGAAGAAGAAATGGTTCCCACGGATGGAACACTAGCTACTTTATCTGGAGCACCTAGATACTATGCTTTCCGTGTGAGAGGTATTCTTCATGGGCAAAGGATCACCGTGTTGATATATAGTGGAGCTACACATAACTTCATTGATGAAAGCTTGGTTACAAGGATGGGATTGAAGATGGAAGATTTTAAGGCTTCAATGTGACAGTAGCAGATGGATATTCACTTTCATGCACAAAGAAGATTCCACAACTTGAGCTCACTCTAGGAAGACATAAGGTAAGAGATGATTTTTATGTTATTGGCATTGGTGAAACAAATGTAGTCCTTGGTGTACAATGGCTGCAATCTTTGGGTGAATTCACTCAAAATTATCAGACTATGGAGTTGAAGTTCAAGGTGCAAGACAAGGAAGTTATTCTACAAGGTATGAGGAATGGTGCTCCCCAAGTTGTGACCGCCAAGAGTATGGAAAGATCCTTCAAAAGAGGGCAGATTGCATGGGCTACACATTGCTTGGTAAGAAATACATCCTCTTTTTTATCACAACAGTCCTATCATGTTGATATTCAACCTATTTTGGATAAGCATGCTAAGGTGTTCAATGATTTACCTCATGGATTGCCTCCGGATAGAGGATTTCAACATATTATTGAGTTAGAACTGGGTTCTACTCTAGTAATATCTTCTCCTTACCGCCATCCAAGGCCTTCAAGGAAGAGATAGAGAAAGTAATCAAAGAATTGTTAGATATGGGTCTCATAAGACCAAGTTCTAGTCCTTTCGCTTCTTCGGTTGTGCTTGTGAAGAAGAAGGATGGGACCTTGAGGATGTGTGTTGATTACAGGTTGTTGAACAAGAAGACAATCAAAAATAGGTACCCCATACCAAGGATTGATGAGTTGCATGGAGCAATGTTCTTTTCCAAGATTGATCTAAGGTCCGGGTATCATCAAATCCGGGTAAGAGAAGAGGATGTCCACAAGACAACCTTTAGATGTCATTTTGGTCATTTTGAATTCCTAGTAATGCCTTTTGGGTTAACCAATGCCCCCACTACATTTCAGTCATGTATGAATCATGTTTTTAGGGAGCATTTGAGGAAATTTGTATTGGTATTCTTTGATGACATTTTGATTTATAGTAAGTCATGGGAAGAACATTTGAAGCATTTGGATATGGTGTTAAGCATTTTGGAACAGCAATCTCTCTTTGCCAAATTATCAAAATGTGAGTTTGGAATGGAGGAAATTTTGTATCTTGGACGTCATCAATGCTCAAGGAGTACAAGTGGATCAACAAAAGATCCAAGCTATCATGGATTGGCCTCCTCCCACCACATTGACTCAACTAAGGGGATTTTTGGGTCTTTGTAGCTACTACGGAAGTTTGTGAAAGGATTTTCACAACTTTTAGCCCCCTTGACAAATTTGACAAAGCATGGAGCTTTCAGTTGGTCACCTTCAGCCCAACAAGCATTTGACAAGCTCAAAAAGGTAATGAGTTCATGCCCGGTACTTGTTCCATATTTTTCAATTCCTTTTGTTGTTGAATGTGATGCATCCGGAGATGGTATTGGGGTTGTTTTGATGCAAAATAAGCATCCAATTGCATTTGAGAGTAGAAAACTCAAAGATGTTGAGAAGAAATACTCCATCTATGACAAGGAAATGTTGGCAATCATGCATGCCTTGGTGAAATTCGGCAATACTTAGTTTGTGGCAGATTTGTGGTGAAGACGGATCACAATAGCTTGAGGTATTTTCTCAACCAAACTGATTTGAATGAAAAACAACAGAAGTGGGTAAGTAAAATTCACAATGTCTTTTATGTTTTATGCCTCAAAAAGGCATTAGGACAACATATCACTCCTTCTATTGAGCTGCCCCCTCTTGATGATGAGGGCAAATTGGTTCTAGAACCGGAAGCCATAATGGAGGTTCGTGAAAGGAAGTTAAGGAACAGGATCATAAGAGAATATTTGGTTCGTTGGAAAGGTTTACCTTCGGATGCTACATGGGAAGGTGTAGCAATTTTGGAGCATCCAAGTTTGCAATTGCTTGAGGGCAAGCAATTTGGGGGAGGGAGGATTGTAATATCCCCTTCTCAAAAATAATAGGTCGAAGACCCTTAGCCTATTATGTGTTTCCGACAACTAAAGGGTAGAAAACAAGGGAAACTAATCCTAATAAATTAATTAAAAGTGCATAATGAATTTATTATAAGCACGTTAATAATTTGTTAGTGATAAAGTTAATAAACAAATATTTACTGTATTTATTACTGATAAAGTTAATAAACAAATATTCACTTTATTTTTTATTTATCCCTAAGGCAAAAATGCAACCCATATGGGAGAATAAAGCAAGGGAAATAAAAATAATAAAATAAAGTGACTTTCCACAAGTTGTGCAAACTGATTGGGCTTTCGTGGAGGCTCATGTGCCAATTGCAATTATAAAAAGAGGTTGCCACACTTGGGAGAGGGCATCTATTTGCATATTTTAACATCTGAATTCTGGTTTTAGCTAATTGCTTTCCAATTTTACATTGAAGGACAGAAACCCTTTGATGTTTTTACATTAGAGGACGAAAACCTCTATTGCCAAGGTTGAAGATATGGTTGATCCCTGTCTTCTTGGTCTAGAAGAGCATGGCAGGCATTGAGATGAAACATATATGAAAGGAGAAATGAGAAAGATAAGGGAGTATAGCATTTCCAAGTGTGATCTGCTTGGTTTTTCTCCGATGGTTCAAAATGGGTTTAGTTCTAGATTATATCCATATATAGCCACTCCCTGTACGTGTGCTGGGGCAGAACCTTGTTGATCTCAATGTCAACATTGCTTTCAAAGAGAAGGATCTGAGCTATATAGCTCAAACCCTTCATTGTTTAACCCTTCTGCATTTTTCACTTTTATATGCATATGGTTGTAATGTACATTTTTGTCGGAATGGATTACATACTGATTTTTAAACTGGTTACTCTTTTGTATGATATGACAGAGCATATTATTCAGTAGTTTATGCTTTATAGTACTTGTTTGCATGTTTGAATATACCCTTATCAGTGATGTGGTTTGCTAATAGCAGAGCTTAGACACTTGACAACTTGTTTGTTACCATGAATACTGTTGCAATGAGATTGTACATGGTATTTTCTTCAGTGTTTAATTCTTTAGCAGTTGGAATAAGTGTTTGTTACATATATCCCTGTAAACAATAGAACTGTGGACATTGTTTAAGTCCACCAGTCTGGTAAATGTTTAATCTAATTATGATATGGCATTTAATGTTCCTGACAGAACTTGTAGGATGACCTATCTTTCAATGCTTATAAAAGATTTATATCAGAAAGTCTAACTGATAATGCACAATACTGTGTTACATTTGTTAAAAGCAATTCCTAATCTGTACTAGCACTGTATTATGATATGAAGTAATGTTGTTTCTGTATAGCAGAGTTTTGCTACGAAAAAAGTTTAGCAGGGTGTTTCAAGCATGACATGAATGCTTACTTATCTCTGATTGTGTAAATGCATGTTTGACAAAAATGAGGAGCTATGTATATTCTGGAAATCCATAATTCTTAAGAGAGAAATTATTTCCACAGTCCATATAATTAGATGAATGCTTCTGGATAAAACTGTGTCAATGTTTCACATCACACTCTGTGATCCATCGCCAGGATGAGAAAAGAGTGATAGTTAATTGCAGACTTAGGTTTTCTATTTAAAGATGAGTATAAGAAAAAATTAAATGTTATCATTAATAATTTCTCATCTTTAAATAGAAACCTAGATATGCAGTCAACCATCACTCTTTCTCATCCTGATGATGGATCATGGAGTGTGATCCCAAACGTTGATCTAAAAATCATAGACACAGTTTTATCCAGAAGTATTCATCTAATTATATGGACTGTGGAAGCATTCACAATAACAAGAAATTATTAATAACATTTAAAAATTTCCTATACCCGACATTGTAAGCTCTTCAAAGTTGTCATCTTTAAATAGATACCTAGGTCTGCAATCAACAATTACTCTTTTCTCATTCTGAAGATGGATCACGGAGTGTGATCCGAAATGTTGATCTAAAAACAATGACACTGTTGCATCCAGATGCATTCACCTAATCTCATTCTTGAGAAGAAGTACAAATAATATTTCAAGAAGGATTTTCCTTTATCTTCTTCATGGACAATGAATGATGACTATTTATTGTTGTCTGACCACTTAGTAGGCTATCTTGTGCAAATTTAAATGCAAGTCTTCAGATGAAATGGTTATGAATTGATCTAAAAGCTGGTTTTGCATGAAAGATGGTAAGCGTTGGCATGAGCTTATGTATACACGAAGTGTGACTTGCTAACTAAACAGTTGGTATTGTTACATTGTATTTTCATTAAGACTCGCCTTCTCTGCTTGGCAATATTAACATGCTCTTTTAGGCGCTAATTGTGGTTGCTGAATATCCTTATTATATGTAAATTTGTAATGAGATTTCTGAATGATGGTACTGCAGTTGGGTACTTGAGGTGAAGAGTTCTAGCCCATGTTACATGGAAATGCATATCCTATATTTTTGTGATGTCCCAAATTTATTGTGGAATTGGGGACTTTGAGCGGACACCCTCATTTTTTTAATTTATCGGAAACTTTTAATATAAAAAAGTTGTTAGTTTTACCAAAAACATTGAGCCGTAATCCCGAAAGAACAACAAATAACTAGGTAGCCAGAATGGGTATGAGTATGGATATGGGGACGGGCCTGAGCACTAGTACAACAATTTTTTCGGGTGGGGGCTTGGGTACTGCTTTGCATGTGGTTGTACAAATAACACATAAATTATAAAACGGGATAGATAGGGAATTCTGTAGCGGTGGAGGATCCGGAGGGTCCGAACCCGAATAGATTCTTCCAATGACGGCCCCCTCTCTCTATATTTTATGTATCAAAAGCAGATCCAATCCAAGTGAAATAGTAGGAAATGGAGTGTGAAACCGGCTTACTCCACAGGTTCCGGAAAAATGTAGCTAAATAAGTAAATTAATCATATAATATGTATAGAGTAAAAAAAATAAGCCAAATAATCACAAAACGTACTGATAATTCATTAATTTAACTTGGAACAAGTACATAGTGCGAATATTATATTGTATACAGAAAAAACAAAACAAATCAGCATATTCATTATTTTCATAAGCATAATGTGTTCCAGCGTATTCAGCACGAGCATCATTAAAAAACATCATGTGGTTCACAATACATGCTAAATGTTAAGTGTAATAGATCAGGCCTCTTAAGTGTGGTTCACTAGAGTAGGCCCAAATCGCATGTCTTTACACTTGAAATCTAGGCGGGTACAGGTATGGTAAGCTGATACAGCAAATTTTTAAAAACTTTGGGTATGGTACGCTTTTGGGTACATTATATATATAAAGAAGCATTTGCATACTTACTGAAGTTTAATACTCATACAACTTACAATCATTCATAGAACATGAAAACAAATTTCCAATACTTTGAGAATTGAGACTTGAATTTGTATTGATTCATAATGTTCAAATGTTTAAAGAAAGCTCTTCGCGGAGCATGAATTTCAAAGTTGCCATCGATTACTTAAAAAATTGTGTTTTTAAATATTTAAAAGATGCTGCCAGCCTAAGCAACGAAGGCAACATGCCTACAGTTTACAGCCTACACCCACTCACGCTAATTAAATACTTAAATAAAGAAATCAGATGGGTATTGTATTATTTTTAAATAAATTGGATGAAGACTTTGGCTTGGCTGGGCTAAGTAGTTTAAGTAATTTTTGGCAAGAGGGGAGCATTTTCGTGAGAGTTGGCACCCACTTTTATCTCTTCCCAAGATGCGGGGTCCCATTCTCCTTAACCCACCCCCACGCCCTATACCTTAACCCCACGCATAGCTAACTGGTGTCCCAGATTTCACCCTAAAATGCGAGACTACCCATTTGAAAAAAGTCATTCTTTTAAAATAACGGGTTTTTTGTGTTTTTATTGCTAGAAGATGTCTGTATTATGTTAGGATATTCCCAATGAATCATATGAGCCAATTTCGACAAATACCCGGATGCCCAAACTCATTTTATCCCTCCAAGTTTTGTCTGTGGGAAATTTTTATTTAATTATTTATTGAATAAATAATGCCCGTTGAAGTAAATTGTGCTCCGGTTGAATCCTGTTGCAGTTTTGTATGCCAGTATTCACTCGTCTCATTAGGGTTTTCACCAAGAATGAATTCGGGGCATTATCTGCAACTTCTGGCAACGTTTTTCGCTTTTATTAATTTCTTTTGCATTTTCTCGAATTTCTCCTCAGTTTCTCTGTGAAATTCCCCTAGGTCAATTCCTTCGCCAGTATAGTCTGTTTAATTGCCTAAAGCATCTGGAGATCATCTACCGACACAACACCAAAAGGAATCAACCTCAAAATGCAAGCTTCTGACTAAAAAGATGAAGTCATGCACAAAAATTCTCTCCTAGGCAAGTCGCATTTTCTGGAATTAATGAGTGTAAGCTGCAATAGGATTTTTGAAGCGCGGCAAAGGGAATTTCTTACCGCCTTACAGGTACTTTTTCCCATGAAGTAAAAGTTACTTAAGTTGCGATGGGAAAAGTAGAGGCGGCCGGTGAGCGGGAATTTCTTACCCGCCTTGCACGGTAAAGTTTCCCATTATAAAATAAAGAAAAATCACTTAAAGCACCGATAGGAATTTTTCCTTTGCTAAAGCAGCTAGCTTTTCCCATCAGAAGGTTTTATTCACCCATACAAGTCGCACTTTTTCAAAAGAAGCTATTTTCAATACAAGTCGCACTTTTTGGGAAGTCACTTAAGCTGCAGTGGGAAAATTAGAGGTGGTAGGCAGGTGGGAATTTATTACCTGCCTTGCAGGGTAAAAATTCCCATTATAAAAGTCAAATAACTTAAGTGGAAGAAGGGATTTTTAGAGCTGCAGTGCAGGGTGAAAATTCCCATCAGAAGTTGACTTCTTATTTTTAGAATTCACCCTTGCCAAAAAGTGCGACCCATTTAGGCATTAAACAATGCTTTTAATGATATTTATTAATAGTTGTTTTGCCTAATTTTGGCGCCAAGGATGGAGGAAAAGTCAATGCATGAAGATAAGCCAAAGAGAATTGAATGAAGCATGCTAAAAATAAATTAAATGAATTTATTTAATGGCAGCCAACAACATGCAAAAATAGGTGCCCAATTTGGGTGAATAAACATGTTTGTTTATTAATTAATTGCCAAGAATAGGATGGACAATTATTAGAAATAGAATGTTGAGGGTTATATAAGCATGGGCTGCCATAATAAAGAAGCAATTAATTCTTTTTGCTAAGGATTGCAGCTCGGAAAGTTTTGGCACCAAAAAAAGGAGGATTTGTGCATCTGGAGGTGTTTTTCATTGCCGGCAAGCTTCAAGGTTTGGCGCCTAGGGTTGGAATGGCTTGATTTATGCTATGATAAATATCTCGCATGTTCTTTATAAGTGCCTGTGTGAATTTAAAAATATTTATACTCTAAGGTGACGAAATCAAGTATTCATGCTCTGGACTTCATCTTTTTGTCGAAATAATTGCGGTATGCACATGTGTTCATACAGGTGAAAGGGAGTTCAAATCAATGTCAGATACATTGAATATATCTTTCGAATCTGAAGAAATTGATAGATCTGCACGAATTGATCCAGTTATAAAGAATTCTGGCAGGATTAAAAGAAAAAGAACACAGACAAAGATCGCTCCAGCCATGATGAAGCGAGGTGAAAAAGACGCATCAGCAGAATCATGCATAGCTTCCAGATTTGTTGATATCAATGACATAGATATAGGCCCAGAACCCATCTCGAAATAATTGACAGATCCAGGGCCGGAAAGACATTTCTCATGCGGGCAATGAAAAGCAGTGGAATTATTCAAGCATCAGCATTCCCAGTCACAACTCAGTTGCCCGAATTTGTCATGGAGTGTGCAAGATCATATCATCCTCTTTCCAGAACAATCCGGGATGCTACGGGAAAGACAATTATTAGGCTGGATGCACAATTTATTAATTATTGTCTGAAGATTCCGACACGAACGGTGGTGATTGCAATTAGCATGTTGGATGCAGGCAACAGATGGGAGAAACACAAAGCAAATTGTGGAGGCATAATGAACAGCCGATATATGAAGAAGCCCAGGTCCCCATCAAAGTTCCCGAGGACTCTTCCACGATCCAACTTGGTGCAGAAGGTGGATGATATCACTATATTGCTTTACAGGATAAGTGGGGAAGCCAATGCTCACAACTTTTGCTCATGGATGTATGCTTTCGTGAGGACTATCGAGATCAATATAGCTGATTCGATAATCAAGTGGGCAGATATCATTAATGATAGCATCGGTGAGCAACTTCAGAGTGTGAGGCGGACTTACACTTCAAAATGACTTTGCACCTTGTATATACAAAGCAGCCTCGCGGGTGTATTTTCCAAGCTGGATAGACAAGGCATACTGGCGAAAGATCCTATCTTTGATTGCTATCCACAGTTGACAGTTCCTGAGTGCCACAAAGATTACAAAGCGGTCAACGATGGGTTCTTTTATGAATTCATCTACAAACTAAATGGTGATCTGAAGACCAATAGGGTGAGCAAAGAAGCTTGGGAAGCTGTATCTCAGGATGGCTGCATTTTTATCCAGTTTGTAGACTTTACCTATCTCAGGGTGACTGGCTTTTCGGGAGAACCAGTAAAGTTGCCAAGGTATCCAAACGACAAGTTGGTCATCATGGAGTTGTGCGAGAACTCATGGAGATGCATGACTTACAATCAAAGCGGCACAAGTCTACAGGTTTCTTTTCGGTGTGGTGGGTTACTACTGTTGCAGAGCATCCACAAAGCTAAAGGAGTCGAAGCTGAAATATTTTCTTAGTATGAGCCGAGTTCTTCCCAAAGATGGCTAAACTTCGACCCATATGGAGTAGCGAAGAAGACAATCTCCCAAGAATACTCACATGTGCCTTTGTTGGAGGACTTCTGGATGAAGTGCAAGAACGAGTATGAAGTCAAAAAGAAAGACTTCAAAGCAAGTTATCGGCGCAACAAGTGTCTGATTATGGTTTGGCACGGATACTTGCAGATCTCGCAGATGAGGGGCATGTGGTACTTGACTCGTATCATCAGATGGGAGGAGATAAAGCTGCTCCTAAGGAAAACATTGGTGGTTGTCAGACGATTGAAGAAAGATCTTCCGCAGATTCTGGTTAACACTTCAACAGTTCTTTGAGAAAGGGGTATTACGAATGAAGCTTTAATGAATCGAGATCACGAGAGTGCAACTTTACAGCGGGAAACTCCTACAAAAGAAAGCACAATGGTGAAACCAGCAGAAAGCCGGGAAAGCTTAAATTTCACAAGAAGTCTCACATACAGGAGAAGGCCAAATCTACGCCTATCGTGTCGGTTCCAAACTTCTCCAATATCAACTCATAAAGACTTCAACAAATGTACTGGAACCTCAAAGAGATCTTGTTGTTCCTCCTTTAAATCAAGCGTCATTTGTTTTTTCTCCTCAACAACTCAGTCTTCACCTATCCATGTAGAAGTTGAAAGCACAGATGGCGGAGTTTGAAAAGGCATTATCTTTGAACAATTCAGAGGGTAGCAGTCATAATAACTTTGGAAAATTCAGATAGAGCGGGAATCGAGCATGAGATGGTGGTGCATCGGCGACTTCTCATTCCCAAGAAGCAACATTTCATCATGGTTAGCTATGCGCAGACAATACCGAGAAGCCAAAGAGGAGATCAACCTGGAAGAGCACGACTTTTAACTACTCCTGAATTTGGGAGGAAAATATAGAAGACCAAAAGTTGCCAAAACGAATTCTAGGTCGATTATTGAGGAATCGGGACAGAAGTTCACTGAGTTATCTGTTCTCACAGCAGAAGGAAAGCAAAAGGGCGAGCTCACGGCAACTAATATAGAAGTGACCAAAGTGCCAATAGGTCAAACTACCACAGAACGGTTAAAGCAAGATACGCAGACGCTAATGAATGCTTTATTCCTTAAGCTTGACAAAGATAAGGCTGAGAGATCCAAGCTTCAAAAGCAGGTGTTCCAGTTGTGCGAGATCATTGCTAAGTTTGCCAAACCTTCCTCTTATCCCATTTTAGCACATGAGCAGGTGAGTGATCATCTGATGCAAGAGGTGGAAGATGCATGGGATCAAGTCAGAGCTATTACCGACATTTGGAAGGAGCAAATCATTCACCAAGCTTCAGAGAAATTCGATCCAATACCGGCTGAATTAGAGAACATGCATAGGAAAGTGTCTTAGGTAAAGGATTTGATGACACAACTAAAAGATGAGAACATAGTGGTTGAAAGTCATCTAGATACTTTGGCTAAGATACACTTGTTTACAAAGGATGTGCTGATTAGAGAACATATTGTGCACGGCGGGTTGGTGGAAAAGGGGAAGCAGTAGAGATTTCGTTTCCTTCCACGTAGAGATCCTCAAGCTAATGTGAAGAGGATGCGATTCTTTGGAGAGTAAGATGGGAGAAGTGTCGGAGAGCATCCCAGATGAATTACATACTTCCCATGAGGAATTTATGTTGTTTGTGTGGAAAGAAGTTGATGCAGCCACCATACCTTTCACGATGGATTCGATTGGTAGACTCATAAAGCTTCAAGTAGATATTGAGGGATATGGGCCTGGTTTAGAGAAAGTGAAGGCAAACATTGTTGCTTTGTCCAAAGGTTTGTTACTGATTCGTAACCGAGAGAGATGTTATTGTTAACACAGATGGGAAGATTTTGAATTACATGTTTAACAAGTATATTCAATATCAAAACAAGAATAAAGTATAAGTGTTACAACTGGTAGATCTTCTTTCTTCTCTTCTTCCTCTTATTTCTTATGTTCCCAAATGAAAATATTAAATTAAAGCTATTGGTTGAAAAACCATTACTTTAAGTTATGTGGGAAGATTCTTTAAGATATGTGACAGATGTGCACAATTTTGACTTAGACTATTGATGCATGTCACTAGGAGAGGAATTTTAGGAAGATGAATGCCAAATGTTCCCTTTACTACTTCTTCATGTTCTAGTTTAGTTGCAATTTCCCATTTGTAATTTCCCCTCTACACACTATAAGTAGAGGAAGAACCTACAGGTTAAAGGATCGGAATTTGTAATCAACATTCTTGTGTTCCAGACTTTGAGCTGAAACCCCTGATTTTTGCAAGCAGAGGAATAGAGAAGAGATTTCCGGAGAACTTTGTGTCAACGGTGCATTTTGCTTCTTATTTCTTTCTAGATCTATTCATAAACTTTGTGTTATTATAGATCTAGATCTGAAAGTTTCCTTTGCTTTGAATTATGTGTTTAATGATCTATTTGTTTTAATCTATGTGCATGCAATCAACTCTGTAAACTATTGCTTGGGTTGCACATCCTCTCTACTTTCTCCCGTTTCCTATTATTTTCCTCTTCTGTAGATTTTTCCTTTCTTTTACAGTTGCTTACTTGCTGCAGAACTGTCTAGCTATGGTTCATGAGCTAAATAGTTAAAGTAATACCAACAAATAAATATTAGGACATATAACTGACAAAATCTTACACGGGAGCCTCACCGGTAAATGAGGGAGATTTATCTCATGATTGCCTAGGTTTTCAATTGTGCAGAAAATATAGCCAATGAGCTTTTGGTGACTCACATTTGGGAGCGAATAATCTTTTGCGAGACCCAGCTTATAGCGCTAGTTCCCACTGAACTTTCAACCTGGCTGAACGCCCGTTCACCCGATCTGTCAAGGCTCAAGGAAGGACTGATCATTTCTACAGATTGCAAGAGCAATTCAATTTCAATCATCCTCCTCAAGTTAGAAGCCGCAAATCTAGTCTTTCGCCAGAAGAAGAGTTCAAACATCTCCGGATCCGGATCAGCTTCAACATAATCTGGCAGCTAGAATTATCTATCAAGTCTACTCCCAGAAGGAGACGTGTTCCACTCATCATGCTTAATTGGAACAAACCTCTCCCATGGGGTGCAACTTTTGGGCCACTGAACCTAACTCCACCTATGCACGAATTGCCTAAAGGGTCAAAAAGAATTTCCCAAAATTCTTTGGAGATGGCAAGCAAAATCCAAATGATCACTTGGCAGCATTCTTCATATCTTGTGGTGTGCTTGCAGTGGAGCATGAAGATGTCTCGGTCAGACTTTTCATTGAGACTCTCCATGATTTGGCCGGAGAATGGTTCTATCGGTTAGCCCCTGGAACTATAACAAATTGGGCATCCATGCAAGAGCAATTTCTGAAAAGATTCAAGCCTGCAGAAGACGCTAGCATGTTGATCACTCAGCTGACGCAATTAAAGAAGGAACCAAATGAGAACATGCGGGACTTTATTGCAAGGTTCTAAAGGATTTTATATAAAATCCCCACTTCTATTGTGCTTAGCGATGAAAATCAAAAGACATTTTTATAAACGCTCTGTTGCCCGAAGTTGGATATCAGCTGCGAAGGGCAAGACCTGTGAATCTACTAGAAGCACAAAATGTTGTGGAGGTTGAAGATGACTTGATCATGGCTGGAAAAATCAGACAATCACCCCACAAAGGTGATGGAGCTTCTTCAAGTACTTCTAATCCTTTGCTGCAAAGGTTGGCTAACGACATGCTGCAAATCAAGAAGCAGATATCTCAAGGAGGAAATGCAACTCCTTCAAGAACAGCTCTTGCTCGGACCTTTAACGGTCAAAATCAAAATCGAAATAGACTTACTATTGCACCACAACGGTTGGCAATTGAAGCTGCTCCAAGGAACAACTTGGAAACTAATGAAGAAGATCTTGGCATTGGTGAATCATTTGATGAGGATTTTGTAGATCCCGCTAGCGAATCCAACATTAGTTACCTGGACTATGAATCTCACGAGGGCTATTATGAATCTTTTGAAGATTCGATGGTCACACATTTTAAAAGTCGTCCCCCTGCTGTCCCCAAAATCTGAGAATTTTTTTGCCGTCCCCGAAACCCTGTCCCTCCGTACCCCCGTCCCCTGTCCCCGAGACTTAGGTAACTATGGATATACCATACTTGTACCCAAAGCCCCAAGGGGTGTACCCGGCTTCCTAGCTGAAAAATATTAAATAAAGTATAAACCCCTAAATTTCATTGAATAAAATTAAAATATTTAACTGTTAAGCTTCATATAATATTTTAATAGTCATTCCCCACAGTCCAAAAAATCTGGAAAAATAGAAGCACTGATTTCCTCCTGTCCCCAATAGCATATCCGAAGCAAAAACTAAGAAAGAAACAATACAGCAAGAGAATCTATGGACCAGCTATAGACTAAACCAGTACATGGTGAACCACTTAAGGACAAGAAAACCATTTGATGTATATTTCTTGTTTTGCTCTGCCTTGTACATAATATACCACACAAATTCAAATTTATGGTTGAAAACAAAGACAGTTTCTAATCATCCCAAGGGGTTGTCAGACTGTTCACCATTACGAGGGCCGCCCTTATGCAGAGCAGCTTCCAACCAAGATGGCAATGGGTAATTTTCTTGAGGTCAATGAAGAGGGACTTCATTGCCTTGAAGGTGGGGGCCTTAGTTGCATGATTGAAGGGTTGCCGTTTGGGAGGTGATTTGAAAGTAAGACATTGGACGGTAGGAGGTTGCACTTGTCCCTATTTGTAATCCTGAGATCCAACTAAGGGCTTTGAAATTGACTTTAAAACTTGAGCGTTTTGTCCATCGTGAGGAGCAATTTTCTTATTAGGAATTTGTACTGGCTATTATCTTCAAGAGGTTAAGATTGGAAGCATGCATTGAGGGTTGATGAAGAAACTGAGGGGTGTATTGAGTGAGGGATGGGCTCGTAAGGGATTATGTGTTAATCACTGACGTCGGTGAATATAATTTATTAGTCCCATCACGAAGTGTTGGAATTGGCACATACCTTCCTGAGAGTACCTGTTGGCTTCTAGAGCCTCTTCATCATCATCTACCACAATGATAGGTACCTACTTATGAGAATAGCTCCTGTTGTCTGCAACTTGGATAAGATTTTTTTCTTTTATATCTGACAGTGATGGAAAAGCCACTCTCTTACAGTCTTACCTACTTCACTAATGGCACCACTATTATAGATTGAAAAGCAAATCCTCACACTCCTTTGTACCTGTATTTTAAGAGGCAACTCTAGGTTTTTGTCACAAAAGAGATTTCATTACCTCAAATTTCTTCTACAATGGGCTTTATATTGAATTCACAAAAGTGAAATTTGCTGATCTGAAATTGCAGGACTGTTTGCAGGGCGGCTGACACTAAAAGGGATTTATTGCTGGCTATTGAAAAAGCATAGTATTTGAGGATAAAAGAGAGCCCATGTCTGGTATGCTTAAAACTTAATATAGCAGGTCACAAAGGAGTGAAACAAAGTACTGCCAGTGCCCAAACCATTTTCATCATTAATTACTGCAGTTGAGCAATTAATGAGAAGGCCTTGGGAATGACCACCCTCCTAAATTCTTCTGGTAGAGTAGTTTTGACTGAACCAATTTTGTAATGTGCATTTAGCTCTTCTAGTAAGAGCTCTGCTTCTGGATTGGTGCTAGATTTTTAACAACTTGTGAAACCAGATTGGGATCCCCAAGAGGCCACGCTCTTTCCTCAAGTTGGCATTATTTATTGTTGATGACCACTATGAGATGCGTTGAAAACAGTCAAAATGACTCTGCAAGTACAAAAATAGCTTGCACAAGGTTTGAATAAATGATAAGCTTTTTAGCAAATTGTAATTTTACATGCTTATCCTTATACTAGTGTCGAAAACTCATTGTTTATTACTCTAATCTGTGACATTGTCTTGATTTATTGTATAAACAGAAAAGCTTTATATGCAACTGTTCATATATAAGAGCCCTGCCTACTGAGTTTATTGACATATAAAACAGCAGTGAACATTAAAAGGTTAAACCAAGATCTTTGAGCTCATTAGAAGTTTTCAAGTTTAATTTGTGTATGTTTGAGGGTTTGTGGTATTTTGAGCTGTTTACTTACATAGGTGGCAGTCAAGCCCTTACTTTAAAATAAATGTCTATGCACTGAGTTTGATTGTACTGTTCCATTTTATAATACCTGTGAATATCATGTTTGCTAGGTTAGCAGATCTCTGTTGGTCAATATCAAAATATACATTTGGTAAATGTAGTGAGGAGCGGTTAACGTGTAAATTGAATCCTTTATAACATTGCATTCATATCTTGATAAGGATATGGCCCTTGACAAAAGAATATGATCTTCATCCATCATCAATTCTTATGAAGAAAAACAGGCTATGACTCTGACTGTAATATTAATAATGAATAGAACAAGCTATTATTTATGCTCCTTCTCATTGACCTGAGCATCAAGTTTGTTCTTATGGTGTTGATAAAGGTACAGATATCTGTTAGTAGATTCCCTACGACAAATAGGTCTATAAGGCGGAGTACACATATGATGTTTAATAATACCTCTAATTTATAAACTCAGAATGAGAAAAAGTAATAAATGTCAATCTAGGTCAGCATTGGTGGAGAAAATATGGCTGAGATTAAATATACTTATGTATTGTTGCAGGGATTGTGTGCAAATTGTTTAAATAAAAAATACGCCAATTTAATAATACCTCTGATTTATAAACTCAGAATGAGAATGAGAATGAGTAATAAATGTCAATCTAGGTCAGCATTAATGGAGAAAATATAGCTGAGATTGAATAAACTTATGTATTGTTTTAGCCTTTTAGGGATGATGTGTGAATTGTTTAAATATAAAACACTAAAAACCCTTGTAGTGATATAGTCCGGTCATGCCTTACAAGAAGAACTATGCTATCATTTAGTGACTCATTGCGAGTAAAATTATAAAATATATTTAGATTCTTTGAATCTTTGCTCATGAGAAAAAATGAAGAAATGGGAGAAGAGATTATGTGATGCCTAGTAACAATAGATCATTGGGACATTTAAATTCTTCAGTAAGCTGACCAACTTAAAGTCTGGGAGTATAATGGCAATTAAACTGTATAGGGAATAGTAATGAAGCTGGGATGAAGGACGATCTATGAAAACAGGACTCATGATCTCTTTGCTTCAATTGTTTACGGATGTTTTCTGTACTGAAGTTCTTTTACTTTCTTTATGACAATGAGTTATTGGAACTGAGGAAAATTTGCATGAGATGAACAAAGAATTAAACCCTCAGGGGATAAACTAGACAGATTTATGTGGAAAAAATAATTGGGTAATTATGGGTTTAAACCCATGTTAGAAGAGGAAACTAAAGTCAATGCTGATAACACTTAGAAATGCAATTCAATGGCGTGATGATAACAAGCAATATAATCATTACAATATCCCACATGCAACCTAGGAGAATTATTTAGTTCGGTTTATAAACATGGAGTGGTTAATAATGTATCATCCCATTATTATATGTTATGCTCAATGTTTTGCATGTAAAGCAGGACACCCCAATGCCACACATCATGACCAACATTTTCAAATGCCAAAAATGACCAAGTCAAAAAGGTCGGAAGTACTAAAAGTTACTTGCCATCATGCATATCTCAGAGCGCCCCAGTCAGAAGTGAGCCTCGGATAAGCATTCAAATTTCAGTAGAATCTTGCTTGGGAGCCTCCTTCAACCCTTGAAATCTCAGTGCAACAATTAGTGGAATAGTGCAGAGAAATATGAATAATGACTCAAGACTGACCTGACACATGGCAGAACAACATTAAGGATGGATCAAGAATCTCTGTGACAGTTAGCTGGGCAGAAACAATGACGAGTCACACTTTAAGCTTGATAGGAGATGTGTTGAAGGCTGGAGTTGTCCGACAAGCTTCTTCATTGCAAGAGCATTATAAGGAAGATGAACTATTGCACACAGAAATTGTCACCACACATTTGGAAACAAGTTTGTATCAAGAGCTACGTTGCCGTGGATACGGATATGAGTATCGATTTGGATACGGATACAATACGCGGATATGTCAATTTTAAAAAGCCCTTGGATACAATACGTCTTGGATACGTCCGTACATATATATTAAAAAATAAAATAAATAAAACATATATATATATATATTTAATTTTTTGTGTACATACTCATTTTACTCATTTTTAGTCCATAAAAACTGAAATAATAATACAAAACTTGAATCAATGTTCAAAACATTACAAAACTTGAATCAATGTTCAAAACATATATACTTAAGACTTTGCATTTTTATTGATCATGTGGCTGCCATACATATGATATACGAATATCATGTTAACATGAAATGATGAATACGAACAAAACTTGAAATTTGAAAAATATACTAGGATCCATGTTCAAATTTTCAAAACATACAATATACTTAAGATTTTACATTTCATTGTTCATGTGGCTGCCATACATATGATATAGGAATACAAACAAATCTAGAATATATCATCTAGATTTTCCTCAAAATCAAGTTCTTGTGTGCCACTTGCGCTAGCTCCACTCTCATTAACTCCACTCTCCACTCCTTGCGAACTCCCTTGAGCGTCATCTTCGCCATCAAATAATGAAAGTTGGGCAAGCGTGGCTACGGAGGCATCCAAGTCTGTGGTCTCTGGAATAAGATCCCAAAGTTTGTGAGGCCCTCTAGCATACTCCTCAGACTTGTGTGACAAGAGGCGCAAATTGGAGTGCACATATACCAAATCCTCAACTTTTTTAGATGCCAACTTGTTTCTTTTAGCTGAGTGGATAAAGCTATAAGTACTCCAATTCCGCTCTGCGGAAGAATTACTAGCCACCTATTACAACAAAGTTAGAAAATTGAAATTCAAAGACAAGTTAGTATCCTAAGTTCTAACTTAATAAAATTTAAAATATTCGAAATGATTCTAAATTTTAAAATTTATAAATGTTATACCTGTGAAAGAACTTTTATAGCAATAGGACGTAAGTACTTGGCATCATGGCCATGTACACGCCACCATGTGGTTGGAGTCAAGTTGCTCTTGTCGAAAAGAGCCTCAATCGATCCCATGTTGCCTTCTGAACCAGTAAACATGCCCATTTCACTTCTGACCACACTGGCTATAGATGGATCAGGAAAAATTCTTCTGAATGCTGCCCTGGTTCCATTTCCAACAGTCAGAAAATGGTGCTTGCCTGTTTGGTAGCCCAAGTACATCAGAGCTATAGTACTTTGGGGTCAGTGCATAAGCAAGGAGATGTAATGAGGTGGTCATTTTATTCCACCTCTTCATGACCACACTCTTGACCTCACCGTAGAAGGTCTCTTTTGGATCTTGCCCTTTTTTTTGTATTATATCTCTGATACGCTCAAGCATGGAATCTATGCCATCATATATCTCTCCCAAGCATGCTTCATCAGTATCTACATATCGGATCATGGAGAGAATGGGTTCTGTAAAACTCAACAAGTACTCAACCTTGGCCCACCAATCCTCATCAAGGACCCATGATTTTACCCTTGTAGCTTTCTCTGTATTTGACTGCCTCCACATTGACCAAACATTGCTGATCACCATATTGCTTAAAGCCTCTCTCACCTTCACAAGCCGTCTCAAAACAAGCGTGTGAGAGGCAAATCTAGTTTCTGCAACCTTCAACAACTCTAACCTTGAGAATTTCTGAAAATGGCTTGTGACATATGATGGTTTGTGATAAACATTTGAATGTCATTTGCCTCAGAATAAATTTGCTCAATCCATGGGATTTTCCCAATCTTTTGGAGCATCAAGTTAAGGGAGTGGACAACACAAGAGGTCCAAAAAATGTGCTCATATCTACCCTCTATGATCATTCCTGTTGCTTTACAATTTTTAGCGTTGTCGTGATGACTTGGACAACATTATGGGGGCCCACCGACTCAATTGCCTCTATTAAAATGTCAGCAATAAATTGTGCATCCTTGACTTCCCCTTCACAGTCAATGGCTTTAAGGAACATTGCCCCTTTAGGGCATACTGCAACAACATTTATGAGGGGTCTATTTCTAGCATCTTTCCATCCATCTGAAATGATGGAAACCCCTGTTTCCTTCCATGAGTCTCTGATTGGCTGCAAAGTCTTGTGAATGTGTTCCACTTCCTTTCCCAAGAGTGTGGTTCGAACTTTTTCGTAACCTAGGGATTTGTACCCTTGTGGAGCTTCATTGATACCCTTCACCATTTGATGCCAATATGGAGATCTCAATACATTAAAGGGCAGCCCACATGCATAAATGCATCGAGCAACAACCTCATCAACAACCTCCCTCTTTTCAATATTAAATGCTTTCTCCAATGCTCCTTTTGGCCTTTTTCGTGAGCTCTCTGGACTCTCTTCATCAAATGGTTGACTTTGAGTTTGAATGAAAGGATGAGAAGTAGGTCTAGGTGTGGGTGGTAGTGATGAAGGCCTTCTTTGCGAAGGAATTATTCTAGTTCTATTTCTTTCAGCTTGTTTATCAGCCTCCTCTTGCTCTCTTAGGTACTCTGCCATTTTTTCATTTGATATTTTTGGGCACCTCTTTATCCCCACACCTCCAACACTAGTCAAATGGATTTTCACTCGGCTATATGAGGATTTGTACTGAGCTTGGCAACCATGACATATCCAAACCCGACACCCACCACCAGCAATGTTGTCTACCACTGTCACATGTCTCCAAAGAGGGGAATTAGGATCATGTTTCATAGGAACTGATGTGTTTTCAGCTTGGCCTTGCACTCCACCGAAGCAGAACTTGATGCCATCCTAATTTGTTTTTGATCACCAAGATCACCATAACGGCGAGGTGAGAGCATACACAGAGTTAGGATGTTTAAAAAATTAAAAACATTTTGCCTTAACATAAATAAATTAGTTATGTCATCCTAATCTGTTTTTGATCACCAAGATCGCCATAAAGGCGCGAGGTGAGAGCATACACAGGTTTAGGATGTTTAAAAAATTAAAACACAATTTGCCTTAACATAAATAAATTACTAATTAGTTATGTCATCCTAATCTATTTTTGATCACCAAGATCGCCATAAAGGCGCGAGGTGAGAGCATACACAGATTTAGGAAGCTAAAAAAAAAAAATAAATACATTAACATTGAACAATGCATTTAAAATTAAAAAATGATTTTTTACCAATTAATAAATTAAATAACCCTAAACTATGTCATCCTAATTTGTTTTTGATCACCAAGATCGCCATAAAGGCGCGAGGTGAGAGCATACACAGATTTAGGAAGCTAAAAAAATAAAAAAACAAATACATTAACATTGAACAATGCATTTAAAATTAAAAAATGATTTTTTACCAATTAATAAATTAAATAACCCTAAACTATGCCATCCTAATCTGTTTTTGATCACCAAGATCGCCATAAAGGCGCGAGGTGAGAGCATACACAGATTTAGGATGTGTTTAAATTATAAACTTTAAAAAAATGCAACATAATAAATAAATAAATAACCGTAAAAAAATAAAACGAAAAGGATGAATTAAAAATAAAATTAAAATTAAAATACGGTATACCTGTAGTGTAGAATCGTAGATCCTGGTTGCCTCTAAACAAAATTACAAATGCTACCTCTTCCTCTCAAGTCTACTCTTCTAGTTTTGATTCTTGAATGAACACTAAATTTAAAATTTTAAAACAATCTCTTCCTCTCAAGTCTCAACAATGGCTTCTTCTCCTTCTCCTCCTTGCAATGGTGGACTCCAAACAATAGAAGCAATCGCTGCCCCTCCTTCAAATCTTTGCCTCCTCTAAGCTCTTTGCAAAACCTCCTTCCAATCTTTGCCTCCACTAAGCTCTTCACAACTCTTCTTTGGCTCTTTGCTCATTCACTTGCAAAAAGACAATGAAATTGTTTGTGTGATTTCAAATGAGAGGGGTGGGTGCTTTTTATAACTTTTTGTGGGGAGAGGGTGTATTATTTTATTCATTTAGTGTTTAGGGTTCGGTTTTAGGGAGTAGAAAAGTCAAAAATTTATAAATAAAATGAAATAGAACAGGTTCATGTTTTAGTAAAGAACTCTTCAGAATTCCTAATTGTTTTCCAGTTAAGAACTATATATAAGCAAAATTTAGCTTAGATAGGCAACCGTGTGCAAGAAAAGTAAAAGATGTCCAACCTGCAATGAACTATGTGTGAGTGCATGGCTGATGTGATTTCTTCCCTGTAATCATATCAATTGGTTACAGAGCATTAACAACTCTATAATTAATTTTAAGGAAGTTATTAGCATCTGAAATAGTGTCAGACACGGGAATGACCGCCAAGAAGTAAAAACTCTATGCATAGAATTTGGAGAATCTTAAACAATAAGAAATTTACCAGAAGCTATACAAAGATTTCTGGTGTCTGAGGGCAAAGAATAAATGATTTTAGGATTTCCATGCACAAAAAGAATTCATCGGTGTTGTTGAAAATCTGGAATCATAAGCATGGTACACTCATCTTGCTGATCCCATCTTGGACAGAATCACCCAAGTGGAGGAAAGGTGTAATCGAGCCATGGAGAAACTCCATCAAGAATTGACTGCTATCAGTCCAATGTATTTAGACAATGACAGAGGAAAGCCTGATCGGTATCTCTAAAGACTGAGATGCAACATTCCTGCAAGCAAGCAATTTGAAGTGTATTGAATTGCAAGTTGGTTGTTCTCTTAACAAGAGGCTTGGCGATATCGTCTCCATTAACTGCGGAGAAGAAGGTAGGATCAAGTTAAATTTTTGGCCATGGTATAATCAAGGAGGATATCAAGTTTGGTGTTGTCTTATTCACCGAATTTAAATTTAGGGAGGACAAAGTCATTGAGAGGTGAGAATAAGGCATCTTACAAATGCGCAAGTTTCATTGGAAACACAAGAGTTCCTTCGAACATACCTCCCAATAAAACCAATCTGTTGGAAAAAGACAATTTTGTGCACTCTTCAAGAAAGTTTGTTCTTGGTAGCTTCATAATTCAGAGCACCTTCTACATCACATTTTTAGCACCATCCATAAAATCATTAGGGTAAAGAAAGTTCAAAGACACAAAATTCTGTAGGAAACTCAGTAAGTTCCCAAACTCCTAGCAGTTTACAAAATTTGGGTTAGTGAACATGGTGTCCCCAGATTTCACCCTGAAATCTGGGACTACCCCTTTAAAAAAATTGTTCTACCCCTTTAAAAAAATTGTTCTTTTTAAAATAGCGGGTCGTTTTGCGTTTTCATTCCCTGAAGTTATCTTCATTACATTAATATATTACCAGTGAATCATATGAGCCAATTTCGACAAATACCCACATGCTAAAACTCATTTTATCCCTCCGTCAAGTTTTATCTGCGGGAATTTTATTTAATTATTTATTAAATAAATAAAGTTCCGTTTAATGTGAATTGTGTTGCAGTTGAACCCTATTGAAGTTTTTCATGCCAGTATTCCCACATCTCAATAGGGTTTCTCCAGGAATGAATTCAGAGCAATTGTCTGCAACTTCTGGAAATGTTTTTCTGTTTTTATTTAATTCTTTTTTGCGTTTGTTTTCCGTTTTCTCCTCCATTGTCTTTTGTTAAATTCCCCTTTATCCGTTTTTTGTTGCATGCACTGTTTAATTGCATGGAACATCTGGAAGTCATCCATGGCCTCAAGCAATGGAAGGAATTAATCACGGAGTGCTAACTTCTAACCAAAAAAGAAGAATTCAGGCAAAATAAGCTTCTCCCATGCAAGTCGCACTTTTTGGGATAATAGATCTAAGCTGCCAGTGAGAATTTTGGCGTGCGAGCACGTAGGAATTTCTTCCTGCTAGCAGTTACTTTTCCCATCAAGTCAAGTCACTTAAGTGAAAAGCGGGAATTTCTTGCCTGTCTTGTAGGGTAAAAATTCCCATTATGAAAGTCAAGTCACTTAAGTGAAAAGTGGGAATTTCTTGTATGCCTTGTAGGGTAAAAATTCTCATTATGAAAGTCAAGTCACTTAAGTGAAAAGTGGGAATTTTTTAGCTGCCTTGTAGGGTAAAAATTCCCATTGCTTTGACTTCCTATTTTTAGCAATTCCTCTTGCCAAAAAGTGTGACCCACCTTGGCATTAATACATGCATTTAATGATATTTATTAATGTTATTTCTAGCCAAGTTTGGCGCCATAAATAGAAGGAAAGTCAAGGCAAGTGGATGAGCTAAAGAGAAGTCAAGGATGCATGCTAAAAATAAAATAAAAAATTTCATAAAAAAACAATCGGAAACATGCAGACTTGGGCGCCCAAATTGGAAGAAGACGCATGTCTTTTAATTAATTAATTGTCAAAATTTGGGAAAGACAATTATTAAAAATAGCATGCAAATGTCTATATAGGCATGGGACGCCATAAGGGAGAAGCAATTAATTCTTTTTGATGGAGCTTGCAGCCCGGAAGGATTTTGGCGCCAAGGGAAGGAGGATTTTGCATTAAAGAATATTTTCCATTGCCGGGAAGCTTCCAATTTTGGCGCCTAGGGTTGGAATAGCTTAATTTTTATTATTCCAAATATATGCATGTTGGTATAAGTGCCCAGGTGAATTAAATAATATTTTTGCTTGCTTTGCATGCAAGCAAAGTCTCAAATTTTAGGGCAGCAGGCTTTATATGCAGATTTTGGTGATAAAAATTAAGTATTCATGCCATGGACTCCATATTTGTCTGAATCAATTGCAGGTATTCATCACAAGTGTTCATATTGGTGAAAAGAAGCCCAAATCAATGTCAGATACATTGAATATATCTTCTAAATCAGAAGAAATTGCTAGATCTGCACAAATTGATCTAATTACAAGGGATTCTGGTAGAATTAAAAGGAAAAGAGCTCAGACAAAGATTATTCTAGGCATAATGAAGCATGATGAAAGAGAAGGGTCAACAGAATCATGCATTGCTTCCAGATTTGCTGAAATCAATGATACAAACATAGGCCCTGAACCTATCACCAATTTAATTGACAGATCCAAAGCTAGAAGGACATCTCTTATGCGGGCAATTAAAAGTAGCGGGATCATTCAAGCCTCACGTTTCTAGTCACAACTCAATTGCCTGAATTTGTTATGGAATGTGTCAGGTCTTATCATCCTCTTTCCAGAACAATTCGAGATGCTGCAGGAAAGACAATAATCAGGTTGGATGCACAATTCATTAATTATTGCACGAAGATTACAACATGACCCGAAGTGGCGATTCGCAATTAGCATGTTGGATGCCGGCGATAGATGGGAAAAGCACAAAGTAGATTGCATGGGCATAATGAATAGCGAGATACATGAAGAAGCCCGATCACCATCAAAATTCCCAAGAACCCTTCCTGATCAATCTTGTGCGGGAAGTTGATGCTATCACTAAATTGCTTTGTAGGTTAAATGGAGAATCGAATACCAATAACTTCGCTCATTGATGTATGCCTTTGTGAGAACCATTGAGATCAACAAAGTTGATTCTATAATCAATTGGGCAAAGATCATTAGTGACAACATCGGTGAGAAGCTCGAAGTGTGAGGCGGACATTGACTTACAAATGACTTCATACAGTATATGCGGCACCCTCGCGAGGTATATTTTCTAAATTGGATAGACGAGGCATACCGTCAAAAGATCCTATTTTTGAGTGCTTCCCACAGTTGACAATTCCTGAATGCTACAAAGATTACAGGGTGGTTAACGATGATTTCTTCTACAGATTCATCTGCAAATTAAATAGTAACACGAAGATCGACAAGGTGAGCTAAGAAGCTTGGGAAGCTATATCCCAAAGCATGGTTGTATCTTCATCGATTTGCAGACTTCACGTATATCGGGAGTCGGTGGTTTTTCAGGAGAACCAGTTAAGTTTCCAAGGTATCCAAGTGACAAGTGGGTCATCATGGAGTTGTGTAGGCAGCTCGTACAGATGCATGACTTACAATCAAAACAGACATAAGTCTACAGGTATCTTTTTTGTCACAGTGGCATTCATAAAGCCAGAGGAATCGAAGCAGAAATGTTTTCAGGATATGAGCAAGAGTTCTTCCCGGCACGATTAAACTTTGGCCCATATGGGATAGCAAAGAAGACAATCTCCCAGGAATATTCGCATGTACCTTCATTGGAAGACTTTTGGATGACGTGCAGAAGCGAATACGAAGTCAGAAAGAGAGATTTCATAGGTTATCAGCCATGCAAGGTCCCTGACTATGGCTTACCACGGATACCTGCAAATCTCACAGATGATGGGCATGTGGAACTTGACACATACCATCAAATGGGAGGAGATAGAGCTGCTCTTCAAGAAAGTGTAGGCGGTTGTCAGACGATTGAAGAAAGGTCTTCCGCAATTCTAGTTAACACCTCAAATTGGTTGTTGACAAAGGGGTATTACATGGACGAAGCTTTGATGCATCAGATCACAAGTGATTTCATTGCAAGAGACTCCAACAAGAGGAAGCATAAGGGTGAAAGTAGCAGGAGACCAGAGAAGTTTAAAGTACACAAGAAGTCACAAGTACTGGAGAAAGTCAAGCCTACATCTATCATACCAGTACTACTATCAAACGAAGATTCTCCAGCGTCAACTCACAGCACTTCGGCAGCCCCAGGACCTCAAACAGAGGTTATTATTCCACCGTTAAATCCACTTGTCATTCGTATTTGTTCCTCGGCCGCCCAAAATTTCACCTCCCCCTGCGGAGAATTTGAAAGCACAAATGGCAAAGTTCGAGAGAGCGTTGTCTTTGGACAATTCAGCGAGAGGAAGCCATAACACTGGCAAATTCGGATGCGGCAGAGAATCGAGCATGAGATGGTGATACATTGATGACTTCTCATTCCCCAAAGAGCAATTTCTCATCTTGGTTGGCTCTGCAGATCAGTTCCAGAGGCTAGAGAAGAAATCAACTTGGAAGAGGAAGACTTGCAATTGCTTTTGAGCTTGGAAGGTAAAGGTAAAAGGTCTAAAGTTGCTAAAATGACTTCAAGGTTGATTATTGAAGAATCGGGGCAGAAGTTCGTTGAATTATCAGTTCTAGCTGAAGGGAAACAAAAGGGAGAGCTAACTGCTGCAGACATATCGGTGACTAAAGTACCATTGGGGAAAATCACCACGAAAGGATTAAAGCGAAACACACAGACACTGATAGACGCTTTATTCCTTAAGCTTGACAAAGAGAAGGCAGAGAAAGATAAGCTTCAGATGCAGATCTCTCAGTTATGTGAGATCATCACTAAGGTTGCTAAACCTTCTTCTCAGCACGTGTTAGTGCAGGAACAGGTATGCAGCCGTCTGGTTGAAGAGATTGAAGATGTCGGTAACTAGGTCAAAGCTATTGCTCAATGGAAAGAGCAAATTATTCACCAAGCTTCAGAGCAGTTCGAGAGAATACCAGTTGGTTTGGAGAATATGCAGAGCATTATCTTAGCTAAAGGAATTAATGACAAGGACTAGAAGATGAGAACATAGTTGTTGAAAGTCATCTGGATACCTTAGCTAAGATACACTCATTGCTAAAGGATGTGCTAATTACAGAGCAAATTGTACCTGATGGATTGAGAGAAAAGGGGAAACAGTTAGAGATAGTTGTTTCCTTCCGCATGGAGATCCTCAAGCTTATGCTGAAGAGGATGCGATTCTTAGAAAAGCGAGATGGGCGAAGTACCAAAGAACATTCCAGATGAATTATCCGCTTCCCGTGAGGGATTCATTCTAGTTGTGTAGAAAAAGATTGATGAAGCCGTCATGCCTTTCACTATAGATTCAATTCGCGAGACTCATAAAGCTTCATGCGATTATTGAAGGGTGTGGGCCTAGTTTGGAGAGGGTGAGCTAACACGGTTGCTTTGTCCAGAGGATTGTTGCGGTTCAAGACTGAGAAGGAAGCGGTTGCTAAAGCAGATGGGAAGTTACTGAGTCACATGTTTGACAAGTATATTCAGTTTCAAAACAAAGAAAAATGTAGAGTATGATGGCCAACACATTTTTCTTCTTTTTCCCTTCTCTCTCTTATTCTTATTTTCTCGGACAAAATTGTAAAACTAAAGTAATTGGTTAAAATCCATTACTTTTAGTTATTTGAAAGGGTCCTTAATTAAGAATAGGTGGCAGACATGCAAAGCTTTGACTTCGTCTTCAGATGCATGTCGTGAGAGAGAAATTCAAGGAAACATTGCCAATTGTTTTCTTTATAGCTTCTCCATGTGTTAGTTCAGTTATTGCTTTCCTATTTGTAATTTCCTTCTATGCACTATAAATAGAAGAAGAACCTATGGGTTTAAAAATGAGAATTTGTAATCAGCATTCTTGTGTTCCAGACTTTGAGCTGAAACCCTTGATATCTTTCTGAAAGCTAAGGAATTGAAAGGAGGCAGATTTCAAAGAACTTTGTGTCAACGGTGCATTTGTTTCTTACTTGTGTAGATCTTTGCATAAACTTTGTGTTATCTCAGATCTAGATTTGAAACTTTCTTTTCTTTAAATTTTGTTTTGTGAGATCTGTTTGTTTCATCTATGTGCATGAGACCAACTCTGCGAACTATTGGTTGGATTGCACATCTTCTTTGCTTTCTTAAATAGTGATTAAATCATGATACTTCCAAGATGGATGGTGGATATATTTGAGGCATTGGTTTAGATATGTACTTGTTTCCATTTTCTACAACACCGGTTGACCATATATCAAATATCACAGACTTCTCTATAAATGTTTGACTCTTGGTTTCTCTCTAATCCAAAACTTAGGGGTCTTGGGATAAAAGGACAAAATAACAATTATGCCAGATGTAAACAATAAAACTATCTCTGAAAAGAGATGTATATTGCTTAGAAGATTGTGATTACAATAGCTATCTCTGCAAGGAGATGTGTTTCCTTCCCTTTCGGGTTACATATACTTATATACCTAATTATGAAAATATGATTTGACATCTAGAAGAAAGTGGAAGGTCACCAATCTCAAGGAGACGAGGTGGTTCATCTTCCATGATTTACATATGCGAAAATTTCATGAAATTACTTTTTTAAGACAGCACTACAAAAACTGCATTTTGAGGCCTTTAGGAGCAGATTTCGGGGGTCAAACTTTGCCATACACATCTCCGCACATCTTCACTATATTTTGTGTTCCGAGCTTTCGGGACGCATTTTGAATGGAGTCAATCAGAGTTCTGAGTGCAAAAGTGATGGCTCACGGAAGTTGCCCTACTAGAATTGCTTCCTGGATTGTTGTCTGGATCATTCATTCCTCCTTAAAAAGAAATGGTCCCCATTGCACGAAGGAGTCCAATCAAGTGTGGAAACAATTTCTTGATCTAGTATTGGTGAGCCATTCGCCTTGATGGTGAACTTTCCTATCTAGATCCCTTGATGGAGCTGAAGAGGACATCCTCTGGTGGTCTTGGTGCAAGTGTCCACAATCTAGTCTTCTTCAACTGGAGAAAGACTTTCTAGGTTGAGTTCAAATATGTCCAATAGAGGTGGATGATATGGTTTGTGGAGGTCCACATTGAAGATAGGAAGCGAGACCAAGGTAGGGTGGAATATTCAACTCGAAAGCATTTTCTCCCACTTTCTTGGTGACCGTGTAGGGACCATACCATAGAGGTTGAATTTTTCTGTGTGGACCTACAAGTCTTTCCTTCTGAAGTCGCAACCAAACCTTATCTCCAACCTGAAAATGATGTGGAACCCTGTGTTGATCATGGCGTTGTTTATACTTTGTTCATCTTCTATAAAATATCGTGGACCTATTGTTGAGTATACTGAATTTGTTCAATGAACCTTGTTGCCTTTTCTACTTCAGTTCTTCCATGAGGTGTGTATTCCATTGTATGCACCGGAATGCACACATCAATGGGTGTCATAGGTTGGAACCCATAACAAACTTGAAATGGATTGTGCTTGGTGGAGTTGTGTAGGGCCCGATTGTATCCATGTTGTATGTAAGGGAGGGCCTCATCCCACATACGTGGGTGTTTGGAGTGATACATATGAAGCATGTGGACAATTAGGCGGTTCACCACCTCTGTCTATCTGTCAATCTGTGGGTGGAAGGTTGTGGACTTCATCAACTTAGTGTCCATCATTTCCCATAAGGTGGACCAGAAGATGCTCAAGAACCTGCTATCTCTATTAGAAACGATAGACTTGGGTAGCCCAAAAGTGATCCATACATGACTAAAATATAGTTTAGCAGTTTCTTCAACAATAATATTTTTCTTACAAGCAATCATTATAACCATTTTAGAAAAGCGATCAACTATGACAAAAGCACAATCATTTCCATGTTTTGATGTTGGAAAACTTGAGAGGAAGTCCATTGAGATGGAGGCTCAAGGCTTGGTCGATTCTGGAAATGGTGTATATAATCTTTATTTCTTATTAGTTGGTTTGGCAATTGCACAGGGAGTGCAAGACCCTATGTACTTAACCACATCATTCTGTAGATTGGGCTAGTAAAAGTGCTTTTGGAGTATTGTCAATGTTTTGTCCACGCCAAAGTGTCCAGTTGTCTTGCTAAAGTGTGCCTCCCATATCATCTTATGTTGTTCAAAAACTAGACACACATTTATCACCATGTGTGCAAAGGCGGTTATCCTATAGATAGAAATCGGGACATTCATGCCCACGGAGAGCCCGATATGTATTTGAAAATTCGGGATCTATCTCATACAAAGTGCACCAACTAGAAGTTTCATGTCCACATAGGTTAAGGATAGTTGTGAGGGCTACTGATTGGAGGGGGCTCAAGAAATCTGTTGCTTAAATTGGCACTTCCCTTCTCATGTTTAATTATTAGGTGGAAGGCTATTTGTAGGTATGTGACCCACTCCGGTGTCTCTCATTCCTTAGCTTGCTCTAAGTCCGAAGGAACTCCAATGGCCTGTGGTCTGTGTGGATGATTGTTTCCTTCCCTAGAATGTAGTGTTTCCTTCGCTTGCGAGCTTGGACAATGGCATAAAGCTCCTTATCATATTGGGTTCTTCAGTGTGTCATTGAATATTTCACTATGATGAGCAACAGGGTGGCCATGTTGCATGATAACAGTTCCCATGGCATACTCAGATGCATCAGTCATCAATATGAAAGGTTGATGCAAGTTAGGTAAGCAGAGAACAGGGGGTCGAGAATAATCTCCTTTCAAATTTTCAAATGCTCTCTGTTGCACCTCCCCCCATGGGAATGTAGCCTTGTTTTCTCCTTTAGTCACTTGGTTCAGTGGCAAAGAAATATGTGAAAATCCCAAGACAAACCGATAATAGAAATTGGCAAGACCAAGAAGTAACAGTAAATCAGAAGAGTCTTTGGAGTAGGCCATTTCGAAAATCCTAGATCTTCTCTAGGTCAACATTGACTCCTCCATCCACAACATTATCCTAGGTATTGAACCTTCCTCATCCCAAATGTGCATTTTTCTAGATTTGCATATAGCCTATGCTTTCGAAGGGTTTGAAGTACTTCTCGAACATACTGTACATGTTGCTCCCACGTCGACTATAGATGAGTATATCATCTAAGTAGAAAACCACGAAGGAGTTGGTGTAGGGCCACAAGATGTCATCCATCATCCTCATGAATGTCGCAGGAGCATTAGTTAAGCCGAAAGGCATGACCAACCATTCGAATAGACCTTCCCGAGACTTAAATGCTAGTCTTCCAAACATCAATGGGCTCGATGGGAATCTGGTGATAGCCAAACTTGAGATCAATTTTGGTGAAGAATTTCACACCACGAGTTGGTCCAGCAAATCATCAATCCTCGGAAGTGGGTAGTGATTCTTCACAATATTTTTGTTAAGGCTCGATAGTCAATGCAAAGTCTCCATGTTCCATCTTTCTTTGGTGCCAAGACAATTGGGCTTCCATAGGGTGAAGAGCTCGGCCTAATGTGTCCCTTTTGAATCAACTCTTGAGTTGCCTCTGATCTCATCATTCTCAACGACTGACCTGCAATACACAAGGTTGTTAGGTAAAGGAGAGCCCGAGACCAAATCAATAACATGTTTTACCTCGCACTAAAGTGGCACCCTTATGGGTGACTAGAATAGATCATCATACTCAGTTATGATTTGGTCCATCTGCTTCTTTTGTTGCACTAAATTTGTGGTCAAGGTGGCGCAACAACTTTCTTGGTGGTTTTTGGCCTGATCATCAGGATGACAAACTACTTTGTTTTCTCCACCAGTTTCTTACATTGCTTGCCACCGATGAGGGAAAACGAGTTAGAGGGGATAACCTCATGTATCCGATAGCGTCGAATCCCAATGTTAAGGTGACCCTTCGAGGTCATGACTCATAGATGCCATGTCTCTCCCACATGAATGGCTGGCCCGAGACCACATCACAAACATCCAATGGACCAACATCACATAGGATTTTATCGTGGCGGGGTTTGATTGCATATGGGAGGAGACATTATTGTGTGACATGGAGATCTCTTCCTGGGTTTAACCACATGATACTATATGGCTAAGGATGTGGCTTTACAAAAAGGTTCAGACTTTTCACAATATCAAAGCAAAAATTAAATTCTTTTGATTTCCACTATCAAGAATAAAATGCAAAGGCTTACCCTGTACCCAGAGCTTGGAGTGAAATAGCCTTTCCTTCTCATCCATCTTCTTGACTTGTGAGGTGGCAATGATCACATCCAATTCAGCATCTATAATTTCATCTTCTTCATCTCTGACCTCGGGGTGTCACTGGTGGAGTAGTGGGTGTTGTGGTTGTAACTCGATTAATAAGAACTTGATGGCTTGACATACTTCCTTGGAATGACGATTAGTCTTGTGGAGGTCGCACCACTTCCCTATCTTCTCCTTTTGTGTTTTATTTCCATGCGACTCCTTCTGTTTCCAACCCCGAGCTCGAATTTGACTATCCTTATCATTTTTCCCCGTTAGAGGTTGATTCTTTGTATTTCTTTTTCTATGCTTTTGTTCAATCTTGATTGTGAACTTGTACACCTCGCCGAGGGTATGAAATTGAAAGAGGTCCATGTCCTCTCGTATGTACCATTGTAGGCCACTGCAATATTTGAGGATCTTGTGTTGCTTTGTGTCTTGAATGCCCAATCTTACAGATAGAGAATGAAAATTATTAGTATAATCTTGAACTGACTAGTCCTTACCTTGGTGGAGTTGTTGCCATTGTATGTATAGATCATCATAGGCTCTAACAGGGTAGTATTCTTCTTTTATGGCATCCACAAAATCATCCCATGTGGGTTCCTCTGTGATGCCCAATCCGTTCCTATTGAGTCTGTTTTTGTACAACCTCCACCAATTTTTCACAGAAAGTGATGATTTCAAGAGAGCAAATGTTACCTTCTCTTTATCAATGAATTTATTGACGGAACAGTAGGAGGATAATTGGTCCAACCAATTTTCTATTGCATCAAAATTTATGTTACCCTCAAATATAGGAATAACAAAATTTACTTGAACTTTGAAGGGTGTCGAGGCCTTTGAAGGGTTGTCTCTGCAAAGGAGGCAGGATTTCCCATTTGTAGTTGAAGGATCTAGGGAATTGTTTTAACATCTACTTCTTTTATTCCATGAGAGCTTCATTCACCATTTGCTTAAGAGGATCATTTATCTCGGTGTTGTCCGCCATTTGAGATCTCCTGTAACAAACAATCAAGTATTCTAAAGGATTTTTGTGGACCACCCAAGCTTCGTATATCCCAATCTCATTACGGGAATCATACACTCTCAAGACAACTTCACTTTGATACCACTAATCCAAAACTTAGGGGTTTTGGGATTAAAGGATAGAATAAAAATTGTGTTGGATGCAATCAGAAAAACTATCTTTGAAAAGTGATGTATATTGCTCAAAAGATTGTGATTACAATTGTTATCTCTGGAAGAAGATGTGTGTCCTTCCCTTTCGGGTTACATATACTTATGTACCGATATGAAGACACGTCTAGAAGAATGTGGAAGGTCACCAATCTCAAGGGAGACGGGGTGATTCATCTTCCATGAATTACATATGCAAAAATTTTGCGAAATTACTATTTTTAGACAACACTACAAAAATTACATTTTGAGGCATTTAGGAGTGGATTTCAAGGGTCAAACTTTGTTGAACAAAGTTCGGCACCTCTTCGCCATGTTGGTCCTCAAATCTGCACCCTGGTGGATTGACAACAATTCTCCTTCAAGGAAAGGGGGAAATGCTTGGAATGGTGGTAGACCGGGTGGTGGTGTGTCGTTTTGTAGTCAGGGAGGGGTCTAACACTTTCCTTAGGATCAAGCCTCGGGATGGTTGAGGGGCACGTACAAAGGGGATGGCATGTTCCTGCTACTTTTGGTCCTGCCTTGAATCGAGGGTGAGAGGAGCCGCGGTGCAACTTGAATGTAGAGGGAGAGATGGGATCTTTGTTCCCTCGAGTTCTTTAAATGATGGGTCAGTCTAGGATAAACATGGCCATGGACACAACACTTCACTCTCACGAGTTGTCACACAAAGTGCTACATATGCTTACCTCACCAGACACAAGTTACTATAGACAACGAGAATTCGGTTGCTCTTGCATTCTCTGGATAAAAGCTAAAGGGAAATTTCAATGATAGTTAGAGACATGGCAGCAAAGCAACGAATGGATGGAAGTACGGGGTGGGATTGATTTTTTAGTTTCAATGGAGATTTGGAGGGGGAGGGCAGTTGCTTTTTTATGACCTTGGTATATTAGTGTTCCCATGGAATGAATCCATCCTTAACTATGATGCTTGAAAAGAACAATCAATTTAACACGGTTTGTGAAATAACATTTGCATTCATTGATACTCAATTGCAAAAATGTCATCTACAGTCTTCACAATCCTAACTACAAATCATGGAGTTAGAGTTGAGATAAAGCACTTTCTATATTTGTCTTATACACCCAAAAGACCCTTAAGGGATTTACAAAAACTCTTCAAAAGTGATGTTGCCTTTAGGATTTTACAACCAAACTGAACTATTGCAAAATATACACTATTCTGCAATAGTCTCACAGTGACTAAAAGAATACAACAACTAAGAAAGACCCTTGTGTACTTAAAAAAGTAAATCCAATGCAAGATAGTAACAGAACCAATATTGCCTCATTCATTCATTTAAAACATGAGAAACAGGAAGTATAGCTTTGCCAAAAACAAATGAGTCTATTCATGTAATTTTTGGCTAGGGGACACAAACAAATGCCCTCAAAACCTGCTAATGGTTGTACAACACAACCACCTTAGCTCTTCCTTACAAATTGGATACAAACAAAATGCTTTGCAAGAAGCTAGAAACTAGAACCTACAACTTTAATCAAAAAATCTACAACTACCCCCAATCCACATGTTTGCCAAAGTGGCGGCATTCTAATATATAGCAGATGAGAGAGGAAGAGAAAGAAGAAAAATTTGGTCTCCTTCTCACCCACCAATATGATGCATTAAAATTTTGAAAAGGAGCATGGACATCCTGCCAAAGTCATTCATTCCTTTTATCTTGCATGTTTAGAGAAGAAATAGACACCATACTTCATCAAGACAGTGGTTGACCAACACTGGGATTGCAACTTGAATGCAAAAGACGTTTTCTGATTTTTCTCCCACCAACTATCATCAATTTCTGAATCTGATGACGCTAAAGTGAAGGGCTTGAAGAGACCTTTCCAACGATATAAATTTTGCAAGATTTGGAGCAGTGGATCGAAAGATATGGCCCTCTGAAGTTTTGCATGTTAGGATGAACATGAGCTTGACACGTGGCAGCCTCTGATTAGCACGAGGATTGCCTCTGCCGACATGTACATTGCCTTTCCTTTTGCCATGTGCCGGTCTTTCATTGGGTCGCGGGGTCGGGTTTTGCTTCTTTTCTTTCCTTACTTTCCTTTGCGGGCAGGTTTGTTTCTTTTAGAAATGCGAGATAATAAATCAATGCCACATTCTTTGCAAATGTCAAAATGTCCTTTACCTTGACCGACAACGGCGAAGCATTAACCAATGAGGAAGCTCCACTCTATTTCACAATTCAGTCTTTTCTTTAACATCTTTTGTCCATTGCGAAGCATCAACCAATGAGGAAGCCCCACGCATACTTTGCATTTTACTTTTGACAGCTTCCCAATTGACAACCACAAAACATAAGCCCCGAGAAAGCTCCTCGTTCCTCGGGTTTGTCAGTCTTTCTTGCTTCGTGCTTTCTTTTCATTGGTTCAAGGCTACTCCTTCGCATCGTAACTTTTAACTTGTTCGGACTTAGAAACTTTTGGCTTCATTAAAATGTTGCCACATATCCCTACTTTGACCGCTCTTGAACTTCCGGAACTAAAGCCTTACTGAACTTGATTTATTTTGCGAACTTGAGGTCCACGCAATGCATCTGCTACGAAGTTTTCGGACGGTGACACGTGTCCACATTTGGTCGTTGATCTTATGCCATCTGTCATCTTCTAACTCTGCCATGTTTTATTGACCACGTTGACTTTGCTTTCGCCATGAGACCCAAAATGCTTTGAAACATGGTTGATTTCGCGAACTTGAGGTCCGTCGGAGCCCATCTACTTGAAGAGTGCCGGAAAGTCAACACGTGTCCCTGTCTTTGATCATATATCCTCCGCCGCATAGCCCTCCCGATTCTTGGCATTGAGATTGACCGCAAAATGCGCATTTGTCATCCTTTTGAAAAGTAACCCACCAATGCTTTTAAACTTAGTCTCCCGTGGGTTTTGGTGGATTTCTGAGTGTCCTGTGGCTTTTGGAATCCGCGGAATGCTAGCCCTTTTGACAAACCCGCAAAACACTAAACCAGTGTCTTTGCAGTTTTTGTTCTTTGATCAACTAGTCCATTAAACCAGTTCCCGACATTTCTGTTGAATCCTTTCTTTTATCTTGCTAAGACACAAAATCTATTACAATTAACACTTTTCTTTGGCTCAAACTAATCTTTAAAGCACAAGGAACAATATGAAACACACATAATTAGCTACAATTACGGGAAGTCTATGAAATAGACCAGCTTAATCCAAGGAACTGGATTGAGCTCCAACACGCCATATTCTAAGTGTTCCATGCTTTCTGACACATTTTGAATAGAGTCAATCGGAGCTACGGTGCAAAATTTATGGCTCCTAGAAGTTGCCCTACTAGAATTGCTTCCTAGATTGTTGTCTAGATCACTCTCTTCCAATGCACACTATATATTTCATCCCTTTATACCTTGAACAAATAATTATTCATGGCATAAAAATTGCCACTCCAAAAAAACTTTCCATGTAGCTTAATCCACTAATTAGAGATTCAAAACATCTAGTCTTGATCAATATGCTTGCAAAGCAGATACAAAGAGTGATCTTTACTATGAGAATTTTGTTGCAAGACTAGAAGACCAGCACCATTCAATTTATTCATAATGATGTTCTTCATGATTTCTATTTTTATCTTGGCAAATTTCCTAAACCCAATCCAAATTTTTCCTTTCTTGGCGGACATATGATTGGCATCTATAATTTGAAAAAATATATAATTTTCTTTGACTAAGCATTTTGTAGCTTATTAAATGACTTGAAAATATGCTGTACTTTGAATATTCTTAGATTACGGTGTAATCTTCAATAATATAATACCCTAATAAAATCATTATGGAAATTTTTTCATCTTTATTAGAACATAGAAGAATGACAACCTTCCGTGCAATACAAGCCAATTGCTGTGTTCATGTGACAGCTGATGTTTACATTAGTAAGAAAACAATTCCCACAAAGAAGAAAAGAATCTTACAAGGATGTGCCGTTTTCTTGTTTTTCATGCATGGCTGCCTGCCATATTATCTACTACCATCTCTTGTTGTCTCCATTTCCCCAGCCTATTTGCCAACTCCTAAAATTCAGTCCCACTCTAGGTGTACCGTGAATGCCCTCTTGTCTGTCATCCTTATGCTGCAACTTAGCTTTGATCCGAAGGGAATAAAAGCCACTTTCAAGGATTATTGAAACAATAAATATAAATAAATGATGATGCTTGTTTTGTTTATGGAAAGCTGGATTAGTTGAAGAACATTTATTTCATAAAATAAAACTACGACAAGAACTCCACTTCACTCAAATTATGTATAGAACCAGTGTTACTGAATAACTCTAAAAGACACTCTATAATGCGAAAACGGGCCTATGCTAGTATATTTCTGACATGATAATGTGGGATACATGCATAAGTTTATGGAATGCTAAAATTTTCTCTTGACAGAGATCTAATAGTTCAAACCTAGCATACAAAATTTGGCTGAAATTTTAAATTAATTTAAGAGGCCAGATTTCAATTATGACAAATGAGGTTCCATGGTATCGGTTTATCTAGCCACCATCTCACTTATAAAAGGTTGATGCTTAGCAAAATGTAACTTTGTACCAGTAAATACAACATAAAATTGGGCTAAGAATTAAACACTTTTTTTTGAGATCATATTAACTACATTAAAAAATAAGTTATCTGGTGTTAATAAACCTATAAACTATGTATAAAAATCAAGATCAAATAGTTTACATGCATTGCTTGTTTCACAGAGAATTGCCAGAGAAGGTGCGCGTGTGTTCACATGTGCTGAAAAGCTTCTCGATTTCAATGACTCACCTTGTAAAACAGAATTAACTGCAGGATTTGGAATATGAAGGCCAACTATTCGCTTGTTCTCAGATGTAGTCTCCAAACGCACAACACGCAAACGCCTATGACTTTGTCGGACCTTTATCACAGAAAAAGATTAAATCTCAACCTTATTTCGATGTCTACATGTATTGAATTGAAGAGCGGAAGAGGGGAAAGTAACCTGAGGAAAATCAAAATCAATGCATTTAGCAGAGACAATATTGATCACAAATTTATAATGAACAAAAATAACTAAATTCAATAATTTGGCTAAAAAGAGTAAATTTCTCATTAGTTCCAAATGATTTCATCATCACGCTTTGTAATGATTCTTCAAAAACAAAGAAATTCTGTGGTATTCAATCTTACTGGCAGAGGTTAATCTCACATAATCTGAATATCTTATTACATTTAACGTAAAATTATCGATCATATTTCCCTTTTCTTATAAGCACACTGAAAGTATTTTCCAGTTCACTGGATTGCTAAAATGTTTTCCAATATGGCAATAGGAATGCCGTGTATCTTTCGTTTTCTCAACACCAAAAATGCAAAATCTAAACATGATCAATTTAAGAAGTGCATTTATCTTACTCTGCCAACTCTGGATATAGGGGCCCCGGTCCCTTTGCCTCTCGGTCAATGGGGTCAAATGTAGCTCTGGGGGACTGAGACTGAATCTACTTATGAAACAAGTGGTGCTGCCAGGCACTGGGACCGGGTGGCGCGATTGATGACACTCCAACCAACCGTACCACTCAGTGCTGCACTCACAAGAGACTGCCAGTGATATGCTGGAGGAAGGTGGGGATGACGTCAAGTCCGCATGGCCCTTATGGGCTGGGCCACACTAAGTCAACCCTTCGTCCATGCACCATGGCCATATTGGTCAAGTGGTCTAAAATTCAAGTAAATCATTTACTAGTGCAAATCTAGCAAGAAAACAATGCCCTTAATGCCTATTTGACATGAATTCAATCCAGTCACAGTTGCTAGCCTCCACAGGTGTATATTTGTCATCTTCGGGAAAGATATTTCCCAATGCCCAAGATCATAAATTTCCCAGCATGTAATATGCATTCGAACTTATAAAGGTGTATCATGCAATTAAATAACATCATATATGTCAAAATCAAAAGCAGAGTTGAACTACAGAAAAAAATATAATCTACAGCTATCATTTAACAAGGCAAGATCGAAATGGCGTTATACTTGTTGAAATCCATGTACAAATCCTAGAGAACGACAATTATATATAAGGCAAAGCATATTTCATATAACAGAGAAGGAAGCATATTTCTAGAATGCTACATGCATTTGCTACTCAAAAATTTTAGTGAACATATACCAATCATTCATGCTCTACCTGCTTAGAAAGAGTCTTTTCCACTGTGCCCCAAACAGGAAGAATAAGTCCGCCCAATATATTAAATTCTTGGACTCTCTTTCCAATAGTGCAGCTAGCACCAACTTTACACTTAGGTCCATGCATGCACTGCATATAAGAAACCTGGTAAATAATCTGAATTGTGCGTACTTATTAAATGATAAAAAGAATAAAATCATTTATTACACCAATTCAACTACCATAAGACTACCTACCACCTAGAATCCTAGAATACAATTTCCCCATACTTGACAAAACAAATGGTGGGTAATAAAAGTGCATCAGTTCAGTACAATCAAAATAAATGATATGTAGTTTCATGTTTTCTATACTCTGACTTGTATGGCATAGGCTCTAGAGTCTAAAGAAGAGAATAATGCTGAAAACATTACACTGCACATCTTTTCTTCTCTCCCCTTTCACATCTTTGCCTAGCCTCTTAGTTTTTGCTATAACTGGATGATTGGTGGCTTGGAGAGCATTCATACATGAAACAAAGAAATCTGAATGAATGTAGTCGGCCATCAATTGAAAATGCTTAATTTTCTCAATCACACAACTTCAATGATTTTGGCAGAAAATTTAATTCCTTGATGAAAGCTTCTTCTAATTAGAGTGGGAAGCTGCCTTAAAAATTTTTTTTTTTTGAGTACTTAAGATAAAGCACAAGAAGGGTCTCCTAATTTCCCCAATGAGAGCTATTTTGAGCATCTACCTTGTGAGATACAATTTTATTCTATATAAAACAATTTCATTAAAAACAGAAATTCTATTGTTAAGTTACACGCTAAATTATGTCAGGAGGCTTGACAAATCATGTATCTGTCCAGCCATCTGCTATAGAGGACCAACTTAACTCTCTGCAGCTGCCTTGGAAGCTATGTGTTAAAAATTTGAAGAAATAAATTAAAAGAATAAAGAATACGGTCTACTCTGAGTTTACATTCATTAATGCCAATAGGACTTTAGAAGAACAAAGCTAATGTAGCCAAGTACGAATTGTATGGCTCATACTTACACATTTTGTTAAGACTTTCTGTGAAACCTAGTGTACAGTCCTTATGGTCGTAATTGTCTTTGTTCATAATGAAATTTCTACTAACAAATTAGCAATCTATACAAAGGCTTCCATTTCTAACATAATCCTACAGAATCAAAGGATACAGGCACTTCCTTGTTCTTGTATCTTGTGAATTTTTATAAACTATTTGCCATAAATTAGTAGCCTACTCGCAAGAAAAATACAAAATACATGCCAAAACATGTGCAGCCCAAAAAACTTTAAACATCTAGTGCGAAGGAATACCATCACCAAACCATGTGGGAAGACACAAACCCTTGATGTTCATCTTTGACAAGGCCTCGCTCATTTGGGATTCTAATCAACACATCTGCTTGACTAACTAGTGCAAATAAATAACTTTAAGCAACTAAATACGTAGCTATGTTACCACAATACGACCCCCTGCCCCCATACCCTTCCCGATATGCATCCGGTATGGATATGTGAGGGTACGGGTACGGATATGTGTTGGATATGTACCGGTATGTCCAAGGTACATTTCGACGTACCCAAGACATACCAAGACGTACCGCAGCGAACCCAAGCTAAAAAACGCTTTTTTAAGGCATTTAAAACATTTTTTGACTTAGTCAATCCAAAAAACGAATCCTTACACTTAAATGAATAAAATATTAAACCCTAAACACCTCAAAAAGCTATAAAAAGCACTCACCCAATCATTTCAAATCACAAAAACACTTCATTGTTGGTTTTTGCAAGTGTATGAGCAAAGAGCCAAAGAGGAATTGAAGACGATGCAAGCATTGGAAGGAGAATTTGTTTGGAGGCAACCATTGCAACAAGGAGGAGCTTGGGGGCAGCCATTGCTTGCAAGAAGTTCAAGTTTGTTTAGAGGAAGCAATTGTTGAGAGGAAGACATTGTTTTATTGTTCATTCAAAAGAGTAGACATCACATTTGGAGGTAGCATTTGTTAGAATTCTATTGCAACAAGGATCTACGTTTGGAGGCAACATTGTTTTACTTGCTACCCTTGTCTACACTACAAGTATTTTTTATTTAATTCATCCTTTTATTTTTTATTTTTATGTTTTTTTTAAATTTATTTTGTTGCATTTTTTATAAAGTTTAGAGTTTAAACACATCCTAAATTTGTGTATGCTCTCACCTCGCACCTTTATGGTGATCTTGGTGATCAAAAGCAAATTAGGATGGCACGATTTAGGGTTTTTTAATTTAATAATTAGTAAATATCATTATTTTTAATTTTTAAATGCATTGTTCAATGTTAATAATTAATATTTTAGCATTTATCATTTGATTTATGTAAAGGCAAAATGTTTTTTTATTTTTAACTTCCTAAATCTGTGTATGCTCTCACCTCGCGCCTTTATGGTGATCTTGGTGATCAAAACAAATTAGGATGACATAACTAATTTATTTATGTAAAGGCAAAATGTTTTTAATTTTTTAAACATCCTAACTCTATGCATGCTCTCACCTCGCACCTTTATGGTGATCTTGGTGATCAAAAACAAATTAGGATGATATAACTTAAAACTTAGTAAGCCATTGTTTTTAATTTATTAATATTATTTATGTAAAGGAAAAATGTTTTTAACCTTTTTAACATCCTAACTCTGTGTATGCTCTCACCTCATGCTATTATGGTGATCTTGGTGATCAAAAACAAATTATTAGGATGGCATCAAGTTACGCTTCAATTGGATTGCAAGGCCGAAAAGCTTCGAAAACAAATCAGTTCTATGAAACATGATCCTAATTCCCCTTTGGAGACATGTGACGGTGGTAGAATACCTTCGGTGGTGGGGGTCGGACTTGGATATGCCATAGTTGTCATGCTCAATACAAATCCTCACATAGCCGACTGAAAATTCATTTGGTCGGGATTAGAGGTGTGGGGATAAAGAAGTGCCCTAAAATATCAAAAGAGAAAATGGAAGAGTACCCCGAGAGCAAGAGGAGGTTGATAGACAATGTGAAAGAAATAGATCTAAAACAATTCCATTGCAAAGAAGGCCTTCATTACGACCACCCACACCTAAATCTACTACTCATCTTTTCATCCAACACTCAAATACAACCACTTGATACCCCTTTTGATGAAGAGAGTCAAGAGACCTCATGAAAAATCCCAAAAGGAGCATTTAGTAATGACAAGAGGGATATTGTTGATGAGATGGTTGCTCGACGCATTTAGGCATGTGGGCTTCCCTTTAATGTATTGAGGTATCCATATTGGCATCAGATGGTGAAGGTTGTCAATGAAGCTCCACAAGCATACAAATCCCCATGTTATGAAAAGGTTCGAACCACACTCTTAGGAAAGGAAGTGGAACACATTCACACCTCTTTGCAGCCAATCAGAGATTCATGGAAGGATTGAGGGGTTTCTATCACTTCAGATGGATGGAAAGATGTTAGGAATAGACCCCTCATAAATGTTGTTGCAGTTGAGCCCTAAAGGGGCAATGTTCGTAAAAGTCATTCATTGTGAAGGGCAAATGAAAGATGCACAATTTATTGCCGACATTTTGAGAGAGGCAATTGATTCGGTGGGCCCCCAAAATGTTGTCCAAGTCATCACGGACAATGTTAAAAACTGTAAAGCAACAGGATTGATTATAGAGGGTAGATATGAGCACATTTTTGGACCCCTTGTGTTGTCCACTCCCTTAACTTGATGCTCCAAAAGATTGGGAAAATCACGTGCATTGAGCAAATTTACACCGAGCTAAATGACATTCATATGTTTATCACAAACCATCATATATTATAGGCCATATTTAGAAGATTGAAGGTTGGAGTTGTTGAAGGTTGCAGAAACAAGATTTGCCTCTCCATGATCGAGATACGTAGATATTGATACAACATGCATGGGAGAGATATATGATGGAATAGATTCTATGCTTGAACGTATCGAGAGAGGTCATACAACCAAAAGAGCAAGATCCAAAAGTGACCTACAATGAGGTCAAGAATGTGGTCATGAAGAGGTGGAATAAAATGACCACCCCATTACATCTCCTTGCTTATGCACTGAACCCAAAGTATTATAGATCGAAATACTTGGGCTACCTAATAGGCAACCACCATTTCTCGACTCCAAAGTTGCAAATGGAACCGGGGAGCATTCAAAAGCCTTTTTCCCAATCCATCTATAGTCGATCCTGGGTCCGAAATGAAATGGGCATGTTTCAGAGCTTCGAGAGGTCAACATGGGAGAAATTGAGGCTCTTTTCGACAAGAGCGCCTTGAGCCTAACCACATGGTGGTGTGTACATAGCCATGATGTCAAGTACTTACAATTTATTCCTATCAAAATTCTTTCACAAGCATAACATTTTTAAATTTATAATCATTGAAAATTTTAAATTTTATTTAGTAGGATTATTTTTGCACATTCTTAGTATGTTACTAATTTGAATTTTCTAACGAACTTTTTTGTAATAGGTGGCTAGTAATTCTTCTGCAGAGCGGAATTGGAGTACTTATACTTTTATCCACTCAGCTAAACGAAACAAGTTGGCATCTAAAAAAGCTGAGGATTTGGTATATGTGCATTCCAATTGACGCCTCCTATCACACAAATTTGAGGGCTATGTTAGAGGTCCTCACAAACTTTGGGATCTTCTTCCAGAGACCACAGACTTGGATGCCTCTGCAACCACTCTTGTCCAACTTTCAATATTTGATGGTGAGGATGACATTCAAGGGAGTTCGCAAGGAGCGAAGAGTGGAGCTAATGAGAGTGGAGCTAGCGCAAGTGGCATGCGACAATTTGATTTTGAGGAAAATTTGGGTGATATATTCTAGATTTGTTTGTATTCATGTTAGCATGATATTCCTATATCATGTGCATGGCAGCCACATGATCAATGAAATGTAAAATCTTGAGTATAGTGCATGTTTTGAAAATTTGAACATTGATCCTAGTATATTTTTCAAGTTTTGTTTGTATTCATGTTGACATGATATTTATATATCATATGTATGGCAGCCACATGATCAATGAAAATGTAAAGTCTTAAGTATATTGAATGTTTTGAACATTGATCCTACTATAATTTTCAAGTTTTGTATTTCTTATGGACTAAAAATGAGTAAAATGAGTATATGTATATATAAATATATATATATATATATATATATATATATATATATATATATATATATATATATATATAGAATCTTTTAATATATATGTACGGACGTATCCAAGACATATCGTACCCAAGGGTTTTTAAAATTGACATATCCATGTATCGAACCCATACCCGTACTTGTATCTTGGCAACATAGATATGTAGCAATGCTAATACAAAGCTTGGCCCTAAAAGATTTCTGGACTTTCCCATTTAGCGACACCTTCATAAAATATATAAGCTTCATGATATAACAATGATCTAAGAGATTCAAGGACTTCATTCAATACCTCAAAAGGTTTGGAGGACCTCACTAGTCAATGCAATGAGAAACTAAAGGATTTTACAATACCAAGAAATCATAGCAAAATTTTCCCCAAATTGATGATGAACATATCCATGACGATAAAATCAACTGATCTTCATATAAATATAGGGGAAAAATTCCTGATATCTGCACACTGTTTTCAAGCCCTCACTCTTATTTCAATTGATCATAGCCCCATCTTGCAAATGGTGTTTACAGGACTTGAACCTGGGCTGCTCCCAACCCTTTGACTTTGGTCATATTGATTTTAATTTTGCACCAAATCCATTAAGAAACAGATATTTAATAGCCTGTTCAATAATTTCCCTGCATGATGCATCTGTAACACATTTATCCCTTAGAAATTTCTCATTCTAAGTTCACTTAATATTTGAACAGAAAAAGGGCATAGAACAAATGTGGCAAATATTGAGGGAATTGTGGATCCATGGCATTATAATATTTTATGATAAGAGATAAACTTTATACAATATCTTTCTTCGATCTCACTTACACACATAAAATCATTGCAATCTTTTTCATACTTGATTTCTATTTAGTTTCATGAACTTGTGGTACTGACTTTTCATAAGATATTGTGCAGATAGGAACATTAATGTGTTCCACAAATATTTCACTTGCCCAATATATCGGCAAAAGAACCAAATTAAAATGGCTCAAATATGGGCAGGTTCCGGTACCAATAGGCTATTGGGCACTTATAGCAGCCATGGGGACACCTTGACATATGGATTAACAGTTAAACTTATGGTAATGCATGGAATTAAGACCATCACTACATCTTGCCGTGGAGGTAGGGGTTGAGTGTAACCATATGAGGGACCCAAGCACACCCCCATGTTCTCGAAAAGATCTTCCCTTATGTTTACCCTAGCATTTTTTCATATTTCATTTTCCCTGTCCTGAAATTGATGGTATATGGTTTTAGCATAGGAGCAAAGAGGATTTTAGAGCCTGTAGTCTTGTTGCCGGGATTTTTCTTAAAGCCTTGGTCCTAATTACTTAGCTCCCGATTCAATGACAGGTTTCGTTAGGCAGTGCTGGAGAGAGGCTGCTTTCAACATCTTGTTACTATACATATAATGTTGAAGTTCTTAATTAACTAGTAATGTTTTCAAGAAATTACTCTTATTTTTCATGGTCGCGGGACCCGGGAAAAATAAAAACTTTGTTAATCTAACAAAATAAATTCTGGACATTTATATGCAAAAAAAGGGCATAGTTAAGGAAATAAGTATTACTTCATGAATCAGAAAAGACTAGTTTCCCAGCATTTATCAATAATTATATGTACAAGATGCACAATGAAGACCTGTTCAGCAGATATTTCGAACTCCTCCTTCCAATGTGCGCTTGCCTTTTCTAGTGAATTTAGTTTTTGTACTTGGCACGGAGTTCAAGAAGATTCATTTCTCTGGAAACAACAAAACCTTATGAAATGATAAGCATGCAAAAATGTGCAACAGAATGTAATCTTATATCAGTAAAAGGGATTTGAGAGATTTAATGAAATCCTTAATATTGTACATCATATTTGCTAGCTAAAAACATTTTATTACTTCAACAAACCTCAAAGCCTCCCCACTTGCAGGTCGCAAAATTTTAAATGCCCGTGGAGATGAACCAGGACTGCCAAAAAAACAGGTGGCAAGTCAGGCCAAACATAAAAATATGTTGAATGTTTCCCTTACAATATTTCTTGGTGTATCAATATTGAAAGTTCATTATTGTTCAATGTTTTATACACAAAAAACTAAACTATTTCTAGTATTGTTTTTGTTTTCCTATAATGTTAGAAGTAAAAGGAGAAGAAAATAATGCAGCTTCTGGAAATAAAAGAGTTTTGATTACGTCAACAATAACATCTGCGACAAGGAATGATACAAGTGCAACACCTTGACGCCGAAATAATAAAGATTAGTTTTTCCCCAGTGAAGACATTTTTCAGGGATGGCAGAAACATGTGTTTCAAGACAATAAATTTAAAGAAGGCATCACTATATATGCACATATTTTCCCTCCCTGACAAGTGTAAAAGGCTATGCAGCTAGTTTTGAGAAAATGATGTGAAAACCCCTACAGCATCCATTTTTAAGCTGGCTGATAAATTATAACATTTACCAGTGATTACATTGTTCAGATGGTCAGTATTTTGAAAGGCTTCGATTTTAATCAGTATTTCTCAATTATTGGAATGTTCTTCACCATCAGAAAATGTGTGGCTTGTCAAATATTACAGTAATACCATTACACAATCAACAAGTTATGTGTATTGAAAAATGTTATGTGCATAAAACTCATAAAAGTAACTGTGAAATGGAGGAGGAAAGAAGCAATAAGTGAGTGAAGAAACAGGTGAGCAGGAAGTGTGTGAGCAAAAATCAAGATGGTGAAGGTAAGAAGGCACGAAGGATTGGGAAGGAAATGTGAATCCTTTCTGCTATGGTGATCAGGAGGGATGGATTGATGATTATTTTTCTGGTAATGGGAATAAGGAGAGGGGTTCTCCTTCATTGAGCACACAGGTGAGGAGCAGGATCACAATACAAAGTTGGATGAGGATGCAGAGAGTCAGGAAGCTCAAGTCGGTACTGCATGGCAATGGATATCAAAGAAATCAGGATCAGAATTGCGGAGGAGACATTAAATATTACCATCTTAGACAGCAAGTCGGATGTAATCAATACAAATCTAGCGGAAAAAGCATTGATTTGCAAATTTATTGGATCGCGGCCAGCGCAGGAGGAATTGCAGTTTTGGATTGCACAGAACTGGAAAGATTGCACTAGACTAGGGATTTGATGGTTATCAACAGGGTTCTTTCATCTCACGTTCTAATTGACAGCCTACAGGGTAAGAATTTTCACCAGAAGGCTTTGGTTCTACAAAAAAAAAAATAGAACTGTACATAAGGTACTAGTTTCCCCTTCTTAACCCCACAAAGGAACTGATCTTGAAAGTTTCGTTGTGGATCAGACTCTATAAGCTACCTCCTGAATTTTGGAGAGAAGAAATCCTAAAGAAAATAGCTGAAAGCATTGGGGAACCAATTTTTCTGGGCAGAAGCAAAAGAGAACATGGAAAAAGGAGCTTGAATATGGCTACCTCCTCTTCAGGTGTTATAGATGTAGGAGAGTTAGGCATAAGCTGACTTCATGCAATATGTCACCTAACCAATCCTGGGATACACTGCCGGAGGTTTCAGATGAGACCAAGAAGAAGGGAGTTAAGAAATGGATGTCTAAGATAATAGCTCTGGAACTCCAAAATGCATTTAGATGGAGAAACCATGATAAATTATTTCATAAGAATTAGAGAGGAAGGAGAGATTGCATTCAGAGCCCCCAGTTCATAAGAAAGTAGATACAATGCCTCTTTTGGATGAGCTAACTAATGAAATAGTAGAGTCTATAGAAGAGAGGGACATGGGAGGGGAGTTATTGTAGATGAAACTACAATCTCGTTTTTGTTTTTTTTTTGTTTGTTGTTTAAACCCCGAGGAGAATATCCAAACTTTAATTGCAGAAGCAGAAAGGTTGGGATTTGAGCAAGCTGTGAAAGTATCTTTAGGCCTGGGGCAGTCCCCCTTAGCCCCTATCCAGAGTCAAGAGGGGGAGGGAATGAGGAAGTTAAAGAAAATGTTGACGAGGAGGCCCAAACACTACAACAGGCAAAAACTCCGTTATCCCGAGGATGACAAAATCATTTTAAAAGCGGCTTGGTTTAGGGAAGGCTACTACCCAAGAGAAGCATATTCCAGATATTTCAGACAAACATCAACCCTTTGCAATGCAGAAAATCATTGAGCTAGGAGTAAAATTCTTACCTCACCTGACATAAGGTCTCAACCTGATACTGGCTCTCGGGAACACGTGGAAAAAAGCCAACAGCTCAAAAATTACAGGCATAAGCTCAAGTAGCAGTAGAAAAAGGAAATAAGAAGACTTTACAGACCTTTGGAATTGGTGGAAGGGGATCTCTCTCTACCTAGGCGCCATGAAAATCCTAAGTTGGAATGTCATGGGGCTAAATTCACCCGACAAGAGTCACTTATCAAAGCGGTTCCCAGAGGAGGAAAAACCGGATATCATTCTCTTTCAAGTGACAAAAGTGGATGAGGGTGCCTTCGAATAAGTGGTCAGGATTACTTGGAAAGTTGGAATATCTGTGAGTGTGTGGGAGAAGAGGTGAGGGGTAGTGCGGGAGGCTTGGCTGCACTTTGGAATCCTACAATAGTGAAAGATAAGGTCGCTTCCCAATCCACTTATGGTACGAATGTATTTTTTGAGTACATTTCATTTTGTTCAATGTATATAGACCAACGGCGGTGGATCGTAAGAAAGAGTGATGGAAATAGCTTGAAAGACTCAGGTAGTCTCATCCCAGCTTGAAGCGAGTGGGAGGAGGTGATTACAATGCTATCCTCAAAGATAGGGAGAAATATGGAGGTAACTCGATACTCCCATACAATGCTTTAGACTTCAAGGACTTTTGTGTACAGTGTGGGCTGTTAGACATTGAACCAAAATCAGGGTTATTTGCATGGAATAATCGAAGGCTATTTTGAAGAGCCTTGATTATTTCTCCTTCCTCTGAACTGGAAATTTGATGATTTCAGGTTTAGCTCAGACATCCTACAATTTGCAGGATTAAATCATTGGCCTATGTCCTTTGAGGTAAAGTCAGATGCTAAACAGCAGGGGCTTCCACTTAAGATGGAATTTAAGTGGTTCCAAGATCTAGACTTTGAGCCTAATCTTCAAAAGTGGTGGGTAGCAAAGAAAAGAGGGTGCAAGGGATTTGTTCTTATTCAAAAATTGAAGAGTATGAAAGATGAGGTGAGGAAATGGAATTAGGATAGACTCAAGAATTTATTTTCTAGAAAGAAATCCATGGCAGCAGACTTAAGAGGGGTTCTAAAAAGCAGCATGGAAAGCAAGATGAACCAGGTTAGTCTAGTTAAGGAAAAGGAATTACTGATGCAACTACAGTAGGTCTTGCGAATGGAAGAAACACATTAGAAGTAGAAGTCAAGGGTGAACTGGCTCAAGGAGGTAGATAAAAATACTAAGTTCTTCCATCTATCTACAATTGTAAGAAGGAATATCAATAGAATTGATTAACTTACACTACCCTCAAGAAGAATTATGCAGAAGAAAAAGGATATCAAGGAATTAGGTATTATCTTTTATCAGCAACTGCTTTAAGTATTATAGCTTGGCCTGGAATGATCTATTGGCCAATATTCCAAAAGGCATTACTGAAGAAGATAACCTAGAACTACTGAACCCGATCACTGAAAAATAAGTGCATCAAGCAGTAAGCATTATGAAAGGAAATAAAGCCACAGGAGCTGATGGATTTTAGGTAGGCCTCTTCCAAAAGTTTTGGCACATAGTAGGTAAGGACACACGAAGCTGTAAAAGAATGTAGAAGGAAGAAATCGGTACGGAGGGAATGGAACTCAACCTTCATTAACCTCATTCCAAAAACAGAGAATTCATGGAGTTCTCTAATGCCTATAGACCAATTTTTCTTAGTAATACCACCTATAGGATGCTTACATGGGTGTTCGAAAGAAGAATGACGTTGCATCTACAAATTAACATTTCCAAAGAACAAAGTGGATTTGTTGTGGGGAAACATATTTTGGATAGTATTATTATAGTTCATGAGGCTATACATTCTATCAAGCATAGAAAGAAAGGGGTATAATAATCGAACTGGACATGAATAAAGCTTATGATTGAGTTAATTGGAGTTATCATGCAAGTTCTGAAGAAATTCCAGTTCTCTAAAGATTGGACCAAGCACATCTATAGTTGCATCTCTATTGCCTCATTCTTTGTACTTATCAATGGAGTCCCGTCTGGGTGCTTTCGAGCCTCTAGAGACCTAAGACAAGGTTCCTTTTCATCATTTTGGCAAAATCACTAGGAAGGCTGATGAACAGCATTGTGAAAAGGAGATTAATAAAAGGTTTGGAGATCACCTCAAATTTGGGGCCTATATCTCATTTACAATTTGTAGATTGCACCTTCTTGATTGGGGATCCATCAATAAAAGAGGCTCAGACAGTACAAAAATTGTTGGATAAATGTGGGCTGGCGGCAAGCCAAGAGATTAATGCTAGAAAATTGATTATGTTTTTTTAATGTCAATGAAGTGATGCAACAAAGAATCCAAATGATTTTGGGTTTTGACATAGAGAATCCGTTGGGAGCTTATTTTGGTATGCCCCTAATAGATGGGAAAGTGGGCCATGAGACATTGAAACTGCTCCTTGATAGAAGAAAAAATTGTCTATGTGAAAAGGAAAGTGGTTAACTTTGGCTGGGAGAGCACAATTAATCATGTCTTCCCTTCAGGCTATGCTGGCATATATAATGTCACTCTTTAAAATCCCAAGCTCGGTGGCCAATGCTATTATGTTATTCAGATGAATTTCTTGTTGAATGGAACAGAAGACCATAAGAGAATCAACTTGTTGGCATGGAAGAAAGTGAGTCTCCTAAATCTGCAGGAAGATTTGGGATAAGATATTGTAAAGCGATGAACCTTGCCTGGGCTAACCTACTTTGTTTGATTTATGAGGGAAGTCGGAGATTATGGAGTCAGGTGATCCAAGCAAAAAACCATGACTCTCTGTATAAAAGTAAAGCTTATGTTCGGGTTAAGTGGAGTTATCTTATGCAAGCCTGAGGAAATTTGGGTTCTCTGTAGATTGAACCAAGTTCATCTACAGCTGCATCTCTACTGCTTCATTCTCAGTATTTATCGATGGAGTCCTGTCTGGGTGCTTTCAAGCCTTTAGACACCTAAGATAGGGAGATCCTATTTCTCCTTTCCTTTTATTCATTTTGACAAAATCATTGGGAAGGCTGATGAATAGCATTGTGAATAGGGGATTAATAAAAGGTTTTGAGATCACCTCAAATTTGGGGCCTATATCTCATTTACAATTTGTAGATAACACCTTTTTACCAAGGATACATCATTAAAAGAGGCTTAAACAATACAACATTTGTTGGATAAATATGCACTAGCAGCAAGCCAAGAGGTGAATGCTAGAAAATCCAGACTGTATTTTTAAATGTCAATGAAGTGATGCAAGAAAGAATCCAAAGGTTTTTGGGTTTTGAAATAGAGAATCTGTTGGGATCTTATTTAAGTATGCCCCTGATAGATGGGAAAGCAGGCCATGAGACATTGAAATCGGTACTCGATAAGATGCAGAAAACATTGTCTATGTGGAAAGGAAAGTGATTAACTTTGGCTGGGAAAGCACAATTAATCATGCCTTCCACTCAGACTATGCCAAAATATATAATGTCACTCTTTAAAATCCCAAGCTCGTTGGCCAATGTTATTAATGTTATTCACAGGAATTTCTTGTGGGATGGAACAAATAATCATAAGAGAATCAACTTGTTGGCATGGAAGAAAGTGAGTCTCCCTAAAGCTGCAGGAGGATCGGGGATAAGAGACCTTGCCCTGGGTTGCAAGCTTCTTTGGCGGATTTATGAGGAAAGTGGAAGATTATGGAGTTGGGTGTTCCAAATAAAAGACCTTGACTCTCCGGATAAAAATAGGCTTTTCACACAGGATGGTCTGTGTAGAGGGTCAGCAATCTAGAACTTCATAAGAAGCTCTGTAAGGATTTCATTTTGCAGAGGCTGCAATGGAAGGTGGCCAATGGAGAGAAGATGGACATGGTTGGAAACCTGGATTAAGGAACCCTGGCCCAGGATGATGAATTTGTAGTGTTATGACCATTTGCACTAGTAATGGGCATCCCCAGTGTTTGATTATATTACTATATTAGGAGCCAGATGCAGGTGGAACACCTGAATTGGCCAGAATTGGGGCTTCAGGAGAGTGTGGTAAAAGATTTCCCCTTACCCTATCCCACTATCCTCTGGCCACTGAAGAAGACATAGATAGGTATGTGACGATGCCAAAGATGGGTAGATAACAGTCAAGGAGGCATACTGGGAGGTATCAAACACTCGACGATGAATATAAATTTATTCCCCTATAAGAAGGTATGTATTAGGGATGGGCTTCCCAAAGCCAACATCTTTCTTTGGTTAGCCACCCTTGAGAAGGCCCTAACATATGATAAGCTGATCAAGAGAGGATTTCACGGACATTCTATATGCTTGTTAAAAGGGGAAAAGAGGAATGAAGCAATCACATTTTCATCCATTGTTCATTTTATTAGGAGATTTGGGATAGATGGAGGCAAAGAGGCAGGTCAGCTTGGGATCTGAATTCAATAAGATCTCTGTTGGAGCAATGGCATCAAAAATTTGAGAATGATATGATTAGAAAAATACTAAGTAGCCGAAACGTTTTGGATATGGGAGTGGGAGCGGGGTATCCAATACGCAGAAATGGCAAAAAAATTGACCCCGGATACGGCGTAGGATACGGCAGTACAAAAACTATATAAAAATTAAAAAATATATAAATCTCAGCCTTCTAAATAGGAATTTAATTATAAACCACATATTATGTATATGAAAAACAAGATAAAAGACAAGTTATACTATTAACTATAAATTTATAATAATGTACAGTATATACAAAACGAATAAAATTAAATTTATAGTGTATGTTATAGATTGTATAAAATTAAATAATGTATTTTATATAAATGTATACAATGTACAGTATACTGTATAAGTTGTATATACCATAGTTGGAATACTCGCATAGTTGTATTTTTAATTACTAATCTGTCTACAGGCGATCAAAGCTCATGATTCTTTCAGAAGATTGCAAGAAGTTGCTTGGTCCAAAAAGGTGCAAAAATGGATTTTATGAAAATAAGAAAAATATTGCCATCAATGCGTAGAGCTCGAGAAAATATACACTTTTAGAGAAAACGGCACCTGAAACGGAGCCACAGAATGAAAGTTATGGCTCATGCAAGTTTTTGCTGCTACATCTTCCCGGACCCTTTCCAAAAATGGCAATTTTTTTCTGTACTTGTGTTTTCAAAGAAAAATCCCAATCTGCCCCCAAGTATGGGATAAAATTGAAGCTGTAATTTTTTAAGTCTGCCTATAAAGTGCAAAAGAAATCTAAGAGGTGTAGGAAGAAGAAGCATAATATCATAGACCATGGCCCCTTATCTCGTGAAAGTATAAGAGGTGGCTTCGTGATAATGGGTTGGGTCAAGATGGAGACACAAAAATGGCTACCTTGTCGTCCCCTCCGTGGCTGCGCGAGCGAATTTATTACATTAAATTTCGACGGCGCAATGAAAGGCAACCCAATCCCAGCAGGTGGATATTTGTTTAGAGATGAAGCAGGACAGCCTATTGTGATGTTTGCAGTCAAAATTGGCATCGGGATAAATAACCAGGCAGGATGACTAGCCTTGCTAAAACAGTTGGTGTTGGGGCAATGGAAACACGTTAATGTTCAAGGGACTTGTAGATTTGGATAAATGGGATGAGAAAAGAAAAATTGAATCTTGGCATCTTTTGGCAGTCAAAGAGGAAGCTCAGGGGCTAGTGGCCCAACTAGTGGAAGTGAGACTTGTGCACATAACAAGAACATGGAATCAAGTAGTTAATAAAGTGGTGAATTTGGGATTTAACTCATGTCTTCTTTGGAGCGTCCAATCAATATTGGACAACCAATTTACTAGCAGAATTGAGGAAATTGATGGTAAGAGATGCAATGTCATTTTTTTCCAAATAAGGATAACATGTATCTAAGGGCAGGGCAAAGATAGAACATAGGGGCTATCAATTCCCTTGTGAGATATTCAGGGGTCGTGGATCAAGGTGATATTTTAAAAAATCATAAACCAAACATGAGCATAACAGGTAGGCCTAATCATTCATTTAGTAGGATTGTGATTTGATGGTTTTCACTATGAATGTGGTGGCTCGTGTGGGAGAAAGGTCTGGTCTCGTAATATCATTAAGCCAGCTATGTGTGGACATTTCAATCTTAAAGGGCATTTGGGGATGTGCTGTCTTGAGTGATGTGAAAATAGTTTTCCATTTCTCACCTCGCAACTGAAAACAAGTTTGGATGTGGGAGACGGGATGATTATCAAGGAGGAAGTATAGAAGAAGGATGACAGTGCAGGAAGGAATACCTGGATGATGGGGATAGAGGATAAAAAGAGAAAGAAATCCGTGACAAACAAGGATATGGGAATCGCCTTTACTGAATGTTTAGATAAAGAGATTAAGAATCCCAAGATGTGAGCTTGGCAAACCTAGGGGTGGACCATAGTGAAATAGTTCAATGCTTCAGACGATATAGAATTGGGAAACCACACGTGAGGAACAATAATGGATATAAAAAGTCCTTGGATAGAAGAAATGTATTTAAAATGGAACAGTGTGTAAGCAGGGCTAACATTCTGTCAAACTCAGTTGGCCAGTTCCTCCTTTACCAAGATCATGTGGCTTTAGAAACTATACTAATGACATCCAATGATCATACTATCCTGTGAGGCATTAGAACCATCCTTCAGAGAGAAAAAAAAATTGCTGAGGATAATGTGGTTCAACTCTCTGCAATGGCTATGACAAAGATTCCAAAATGTTGTATTGAGGAGTATTGTGAAGGTGAAGAAGCTCAATCAGGGAAGACCGCTATTCCCAGAACCCAACCAGTCTTGGTAAGGAGCATGTAGTGGTTTTAGAATAAATGGTCATATGCACTATGGTTCTTATATATAAAGGTGGTAAGGGCCTATGTAATTTTCGCAGCCCACCTCAAAGTCTTTTCTTTTTTGAGCTAAAATACAAGGCAGGGGAAACTACCATAAAACTGTGTATGTGGAATATGGATCAGACTCATAACTATATAGATATGATATATAGTTAATGGTTGTCTTATGGTGGCTCATATGGTAATGAGAGAAGATTTGTCAACTTTACTTATGAATGATGTTGGTTATATGTGATTTTCTACTTGCGTGAATTGAATCTATAGTCAAACTGGGTGCGTGGAATGCTTACATCATAGGCACTCTCGAGGCACACATTACTTAAGAATGGAATATGAAATAGTGAGTGGGGGATCTAGATAGATAGAGAAATTTGGTACACAACGGATTTTTAACCTTTCTTCCCAGTTGTGTAGTGGTATTGTATACACATAGATGCATACTCTATTTTTGGGTTACATACATATTCTCTCACTCTTATGCTTAATGCATCAGCTACATGGATGGAGTCTTCCCATTGCTCACGCACTAGGAGGCATGGCATTGAATGGCACTAATGAAAAGATTGGTTGAAATCCTAAAGTAGTAATCATGAATAGCAATGCACCCACTACACTCCAGCTTCAGCAGTTGCCTGTAGGTTCCTTTGAATGAGGTTGGCAGTCCTATGAGTCCACTGGATGTGAGAAGCATGATGAAGGGGCAGGAGTGTACAGCCATATGAGAATCTCTTATATTGTAGCCAAAGGTATGCGGACGGGGTTCATCAGGAGCAGTAACCAAGTATGACAGCCTCAGGTGGTTCTCTTCATTTTCAGTAATTGAATTTGCGTCAGAATGGAGGCTCGTAGTGATGATGAAGAAGACTGTGGGTGGTGGAGACCAAAATTTCTGACTTCTTTCTGCTATATTCCTATTCTATTCTGGCTTGATAAAATGTTTATGTCACGCATGGCACTATTGAAACATGGTTTTGCTGATAGTCTGTAATATCCCACTTCTGGGATCAACGGGAAAATATGCAAATCAACCACTCCTCAATACGCCAGACAACTGAAAATAGCAAAATGAAACCAAAACCTCCTTGAACCAGTCAAGTAGACGACTCAATAAACCCAAGGATATGGGTTTAATGGCCTCTAGCTCACACTAGTACTTAAAGACCAGATCTATGTAGAAATAACTAAATCAAAACGAATCCCTCTTCAGCTGCTCAGAAACAGGCTCGATCTATGACTGCCCAAAAGACTTCAAAGAGCCTCAAATTACCGTCAATCCATGCACTAAAACAAAACTTCAGACTTAGGACTAGTTCAGCCACAATGGAGTATGCTAACATGAAGGAGATTGCTACCAATAAAACTTAAATCATGTGCCAAATCCAGTCACTATATTCGGATACAAAATGAGCATGGAAATTGATGTCAAAAATTATTAATATCAAACCCAGCACAGCCCACTCAGATCGCTGATTATTGAGAGCCCAAAGCACAGCTAAATTATGCAAGATCCAGTCATTAAGCACAACATTACATAGACTTTGAACTGAGCATTGTTTACCTAGGAGATCGCTGCCAGCAGACAAGTAGGAGTATCATATGAGGTCACTGTTTTTATGGAGGAGCAGCAGCTAAGGGAAGGCAAAGATCATGTATTCCCACTGTTGGAGCATGCAATATTTTATCCAATTCACATACAACCAGATCGCTGCCTTAAATGGCCCACACACATGCTGACCCAAATCGATTCATTTCAACTATGGTTCACGATTACAAATGCTAGAGAAGACTTCAAAGCATACCAAATATTATTGCATAAACTGGAACATGAAATCATAAGAGAGGAGTCTAAATCGCTGCCTATATATATTAAATATAACTCTTCAATGAAATGCGTAGGAACAACAGTCTGAATTAGATCATGAAACATAGGAAATTAGAGTCATCTTGCATAATATAAATCGCTGAGATTAGTGTCACCTTGCACAATATAAGTCGCTGCCAAAGAGAACTGTAGAAACATCACCAAATCATGCATAAACCAGTCGAATCATGACCCATCAAGCCACCCAAACAACCAGCCCAAAGGACTCGCCAATAATACACTAAATCAGTCCACACATATCATAGGAAAGTCGCCAAAACTGGAATGCAACATATACCAACAAGTCGACTTGCAAAAGGAACTCCAAAATCACTTATTTTTTTATCACAAACCGGCTGCTACAGTGATTCGCTACAGTAGTAAAATGCAGATTTGCCAAAGATAATAATAAGTTCTTCAATTGATGCCAAAAGAAAACCAGCTCACTACAACCTCCCACGCGAGAGAGAGAGAGAGAGAGAAAGCTTCAATGGGCATGCATCCCAACTCCAAGCATGGAGTATCAAAATAAGTTCATCATAACATAATAATAATAATGACCCTAGCACTCCTTTTATAAGTAAGGAGGCACAAAATTCGAAAACCCTAGGAGAGGAAAATATTAAATAAAAGTAGTTTGTTTTTCCTAGGTGTGGCGTCCCCTTTTCAAAGGGTGATTTTATCAATAAAAGCCACCTAAGATATTTATTTAATTAATTCCCCATTGAAATTTTAAATTTTGGGAATTAAATTAAATAATTAAATAATTATTGCTCCAGGACAATAATATTTAATTATTTAATAAAAAATTTCCCCTCTGCGACATCTCGAAGCCCACAATGGGAAGTATAGGCTAAGGGTCTTGAAATGGGGACATTACATAGTCCACTTGAATTTCATATATTTGTTTGTTGGGCTAGGCCCCTCCCCCTGGATGAATATAGCGGAAAAAAATAAATATCTATGTATTGAAATTTACATTCCTTCCAATTTTTCAATCTACACAAATACACATTGTTTGTTTCTTGCAAAATCTATGAAGCAATCTACACATTATTAACAAATCTATTGCATCCCATAATAGGATTAAGAAGTACGTACATTTTGTTCACATGGAAAAGATGAACACTTAAAATCAAGGCATCATGAGTACCATCGATCAAACCTAAGTTGCCAAAAGCGGCGAGGCGGGGAGCCTCGGAGCGGAGTGCACGGAGCAACAGGAGAGGGAGAGGAGCGGTGGCGGGAGCGCGTGGGAGCGTGACGGGAGGGCGGCGTGGGAGCGGGCGAGGAGTGGCCAAAGGCTGCGCAGCGGCCGGGCACGACACTGAGCCGTTTCCACAGCCTCAGCTGCTCCTGCCCACTCCCAATAGCAAAAACGCATTTTCTCCTTTGTTTTTCTTCGAATCATTTTTTCCTTTTTGGCATTTCTTTCCTTTTTGGATTTTTGGTGAAGAAAACACTACCGAAAAAAGAAATTGCCATTTTGGAAAGGGTCCGAGAAAATGTAGCAACAAAAACTTGCATGAGCCATAACTTTCATTTTGTGGCTCTATTTTAGGTGTCGTTTTATCCAAAAGTGTATATTTTCTCGAGCTCTACGCATTGATGACAATATTTTCTTATTTTCATAAAATCCATTTTTGCACCTTTTGGACCAAGCAACTTCTTGCGATCTTAGAAAGAATCATGAGCTTTGATCGCTTTGTAGAGACAGATTAGTAATTAAAAATACAACTATGCAAGTATTCCAACTATGGTATATCTGACTTATACAAAGTATATTGTACATTGTATACATTTATATAAATACATTATTTAATTTTATACAATCTATAACATACACTATAAATTTAATTTTATATATTTTGTATATCTTTGTACATTATTATAAATTTATAGTTAATAGTATAACTTGTCTTTTATCTTGTTTTTCATATACATAATATGTGGTTTATAATTAAATTCCTATTTAGAAGGCTGAGATTTATATATTTTTTAATTTTTATATAGTTTTTCTCTTTGTCGTATCCTACGCCGTAGTGGGGTCAAAAAAATTCCATTTCCGTGTATTGGATACCCCACTCCCACTCCCGTATCCAAAATGTTTCGGCTACTTAGGATCAAACAGAGCTATTATACTCTCTTTCAAGATACATGGGACTCATAGATAACACACTTTACATAGTCTAGGAGGAGAATTTAAATTTTCAAGATAAAAATAGAATTTATTGTAAGGCGTATGCAAGGTTATACAACTTCAATTTTCTTTTTCATTAATTCCTCACATTACTTACTCGATAGCCTTTGGGTCATCTTACCCAAAGGCCTACATAAGCTAAAAGTGATTGTTGGCTAGATTTTGTGCATAGCTGAAAACCTAGGCAGTCATGAGATAAATCTCCCTCATTTACCGGTGAGGCTCCGTGTCGATTTGTCAATAAAATATGCTAGTATCTATATGGGGGTTTTCCTTTAACCATGCAGCTCATGAACCATAGTTGTATAGTTTTGCAGGAAGTAAGTAGCTGTTAAAGAAAGGAAATATTTAAAGAAGGAAATAATAAAACACGGAGTTAGAAATAGGAAGATGTGCAACTCAATCAATAGGTTACAGAGTTGATTGCATGCATATAGACGGAACAATAGATATCAACACACGAATTATAAACAAAGGCAACCTTCAAATCTAGATCTAAAATAACACAAAGTTTATTAGTAGATCTAAAACAAAAGCTAGAAACAAAATGCACCGTGACACGAGTTCTCTCGAAATTTGCTCATTTGTATTCCTTTGCTTCAAAGAGCTATCAGGGGTTTCAGCACAAAGTCTAGAACACAAGAATGTTGCTTACAAATTTTGATCCCTTAACCCGTAGGTTCTTCCTCTACTTATAGCATGTAGAGGGGAAATTACAAATAGGAAGCTTTTAGTTGAACTAGCACATGTGGAAGTCGAAAAGGAAACAACTGGCAATCTCCCTCACTGGAATTCCTCTTTGCATGACATGCGACTAAAGATAGAACTTTCTATTTTGCATGTCTGCCATCTATTTCCAAGTAGTTGACTTCTTCAAGTAATGGCTTTTAAACCAATCACTTAGGTTTTATAATTTAATTGATCGCTCAATTACTTTGTCGGAGGAAATAAGAGAAAGAAGAAGAAAGAGGAAAGTTGCAGTCTTGTCCTTTTTCATATTCTGCATGCAGCTGATTCTTTTGCCTTTGATTCTCACCAAATTGGATTTGGAAGTAGCTAGATCTGAAAGCCGCTAGATCTGGAAGCGACTGTGATTTGTTTGCGGGTATTGCCTTTGACATGTCTTCCCTCTTATCCTTGAAGCTTTTGCAGTTCTTCTCTAGTACATGCATCAGTGCAATGTTTGTCGTAAATAACTCATCTTTTTTATTTTTAAAAATTTGGAAAGCACTCGAGTGAATGCAACTTCAATGAAGGCTTCAACTGGAAGATTGGAAGAAAATGCTCAAGGTGCTAGAAGGGATTATCCATGCACCGACTTCTTCTGGGTGCATTCGAAACAAAAGGATGAAGCCTTTGCAATTATGGATCGGATCTATGCATGATTCGCCGATCTTTCGTTCATCTCGCTTTGTCATGCATTTGGAGCAATCTTTGTCTGAGCAATTCTTTTTCTTTCTATTCAGCTGGAATTTTTACAACCAGTGCAGATCTGGAGATTTCTTCAGATTCGGAGGATATGTTCAATGTATTGGACATTGATTTAAGCTCCCTTTCTCTTATAAAAACACCTGTAATGAATTCCTGCAATTAATTCAAACAAAGATGGCAACCGGAACATGAACACTTGATTTTAATTATAAAAATCTGCATATATCAAGCCTGCTGCCCCAAAATTTGATGTTTTATTTGCATGCAAAGCAAGCATGAATTTTGTCAACTTCACCTGAGCACCTATACCACTATGCAGACAATTAATCAAACTTAATTCAAGCTCCTTCAAACCTAGGCGCCAAACTTTGAAGCTTTCCGGCAGTGAAAACACCTTCATGCAAAATTCCTCCTTAATTGGGCGCCAAAATTGTCTGGGCTGCACTTCCTTGTTGAAGAATTAATTAATTCATCCTTATGGCAGCCCATGCTTATATAACCTTCATCATTCTATAATTAATTATTGCCCCTATTCTTGGCAATTAATTAATTAATTAACATGTTTTTCTCTTCAATTTGGACACCTATTTTGTGCATGCTCATGGCTGCCATTAAATAAAATTAAATTTATTTAATTTTAGTTTTCTACTTCCAGTCCACGTTGACTTCACAGTGTGCTTTGACCTTATGCGCCAAAAATAGGAATTAATTCGATTAATTAATAATTCAAAAAGTATTATTTCTCCTCAATATGGGTTGCACTTTTTTGCATGAGAGGGGCTGCATTAAATAAATTAAATTTATTTAATTTTAGAATTTTATTTCAATCTTCTTTATCCTTTTATCATGCGTTGACTTTTCCTCATGCTTGGGCACCAAAATTGGGTGAATAAATATTAATAAATATTATTAAATGCAATATTATTCACCCAAGGTGGGTCGCACTTTTTGGCAAGGATGAATTCTATTTTTAAAAGTCAATTTCTAATGGGATTATTCACCCTGCACCGTAGCTCCAAAAATCCCATGATCCACTTAAGTTGTTTGACTTTCATAATGGGATTTTTTAACCTGCAAGGCAGGTATGAAATTCCTATCAATGCCTCAAGTGATTTTCTTTTATTTCACAATGGGAATTTTCACCCTGCAGGCGGATAAGAAATTCCCGTTTGCCTCTTTGCCTCTAATTTTCCCATTATGATTTAAGTGACTTTGCTTTCATGGGAAAAAGTACCCGCTAGGCAAATACAAAATTCCCCACACCTTTGCCACAAAAATCTCATTATAGCTTAAAAATTTTCTTTCCCCAAAAATGCGACCTACGGAAGAAGCTTTTTCGTGCATGACTTCGTCTTTTCAGAGAGAGAACGGACCTATGGCAAATTCCTTCGGCATAACGTCCATAGATGATCTCCAGATACTCCAGGCAAGGAATGAGACCAAACCAAGACAAATGAATTGACCTAGAGAAATTTCACGAGAGAACAAAACGAAAAACACCAAAAACGCAAAAGCGTTGCGGAAGTCACGAGATAAAGCCCAAGATTCATTCCTGGTTAAAACCCTACTGGTATATGGGAATATTGACATGTAAGATCACAACAGGGTTAAACCGGAGCACAATTTACCTCAAACGGGGCTCAAAATAATTAAATACAAATTTTCCCGCACACAAACCCCAACGACAAAATATAACGATTTCGGGCATCTGGGTATTTGGCAAAATTGACTAATATAACTCTCTGGGAATATCTTGACACAATACAAACACTTTTTGGCAATAAAAACACAAAACGACCCATTATTTTAAAAGTACGAAAAATTTTACATGCTGTAGTCTCAGATTTTAGGGTGAAATCTGGGGACACAATGATTTTGCTTTATTTGACAATATCAATATATTATTTTTATTTTACTTTTACTCTTATTCTTTTGGATAACCAAAAAATTTATATTATTAATAGAGATCGCATACATACTAAGAGAAACATAAGGTACTAGGCAAGCAAGGCATAAATCAGATTTTGCCGAACTTACTAATAGTTATTGGTAAAAACAATACATAAAGTTCTTTATTTGAAATAAAGACCAGTAAATACTAACATCATTTCCTAGATTAAAATATAGAAAAAAGCCACAAGAAACAACAAAGCACTTATCTATAATGCAACTAGCCCATCCCTACTCCTGTTCCATAGCCAAGGCTCGGGAATAGGCCCTTTTACATGCTCACCTGGCTTGCTCCAGCAACCTTATTTTCAATACCATGACTTGAGGAAAACCCTCGAGGATCTCTGCCATTGTTTGAGGGGAAAGAGACAAGTGACAGTCAGCTGAGCTTGCTGGCCCCGGTGTAGGCAGTGATCCTCCAGCAACTGTCACCAGGCTTAGTTGAGGAGCATTAGGTGGAGGCATTGACTGAGTGCACATATCCCTCATTGCACTACACCAAATAAACACCTTAACCATGCTCTCCTAAGATCACCTTTATATTAGCCATCTAGTTGTAGACTCTTTGGACAAGCTTATCCACGTTAGCAGCGACTTGAAATAAAAACTTAAAAGTCCTCCTGAAGAGACTGAGCTGAAAGAGGTTGACCCTTTTACTCATATTCTATGCATACATGTCTAATCGATACCTGTAATGTTTGTTCAGACACACAAGATACAACAATAATAAACTGACACTAATGACATTCTGACTACATGCACAATCAAAAATTAACAAATAACCAAGCATGCCACTGTTAAACTTGAATACTAGTAGTATGACTATCTCTTATGTTATATACTGAACAAATAAGTGCAAGTAAATATTGTTAGAATTTGCTTTGAGAGAGAGAATAAACCGAATAAATGTGTAAAGAATGATTCAAGAGAAAACGGAATACACACTGCTTGTGCAAATGGATTGTGTCCGGGTATTTATTATGCAAAGACGGTTACAAAATTAGTTAGATGTTACAACCGCATAACCATACAAAACAATTATAAAAGGGGAAGTCTTATTCATTTATTCCTACACCCCCTCTTAAGACTTACACTACATAACTCAAAAACAAACAATGTAACAAAACAGAACTACGTTATCTTCAAACACTTTCACTTTGAAAGCAATGCTATGATAGGATAGGGCCCCATCAAGTTGCTTCATGACCTTCGTAAAGGTGTAGCTCCTGAGCTAAATTCCCGAGTTCTCGGATTCCACCTCCCCGAACTCCCGAATCACAAATCTCCCGAATTATTGGACAACCATCCATACTGAGCCATCCACAAGCTCCATCAAGTTGTCTCATGACCCTCGTGAGGGTATAATTCCCAAGATCCACAGTCTCCCGAACTATCTGAGCAACCATCCATACCAAGCTTCATCTACCCTATATCATTTCTTGCCTTCAAAGTTTAGAGCATCTTTATAGTGTGTATTCGTCATCCTCACTACCTCACTACCCTCGCATCTGGTGGGTCTTGACCATGGCTATATTGGTTGTATTTGATATGACTTTACCCTTGAGCACATCATTGGCTCGAACACGACAATCCCATCTTTGTGTGACCTCTTTTCTTACAATAATGACATTGATCTCCAACTTATCCGATCTTCATGATATTTTTCTGGTTCTAGAATAGAATGCACTTTCTTCTGGGAATGACCTTCGCATCATCGTAGTTTGTTTTTCCTCGGCCTAAAAGAGCTGCTATCATATCATCCAGAGATTGAGATTGAATTTGACTGAGGGTAAAAACTACATTGCTATATTTTGAAGACAGACTATTTAATAGGATAGCTTTGGCATCTTCGTCCTCAATTATAGCTTTCACTTCTGCTAGTTGTCTGATCAAGGACCTTAGATTATTGATGTGGCTTGACATAGAGACTCCGTCATCCATTTTGAACCTATATAACTGAAGTTTCAGGGAAAATTTGGCATTGACTACTTTCGCTCCAAATAATTTATTTAGAGTATCCCAAATTTCCTTCGATGATTTGTCTAGGTCTACATGATGAAGTTCAGAGTCAGAGAGAGCAAGGCCAATAATAGCTTTCGCTCTATCATCTCTGCTTTGCCATTCTAACAATTTCGATGCATCGGTAGGTGTTGTCTCTTTCCCGTTTACAATGCCCCACAAATTTTATTCATAAGTTGCATTTGTATTTTCACTCTCCATGTATGAAAATTTAGACCAGAATATTTTTCTATGGGCATTTCCATTTTAATAAAATAGAATAAATACAATTGCGTATTTTGGCAATGAATAAATAAAATAAAATAAAATACCGATTTGCGATTCCGTGCCCTAAGCAAGCAGGTCTTTTTGCTTCTATCTTTCCTGCCTTATGTCTGTGAAAAATATTTGTGCCCTAGCAATTCGTGACTGTAATAATGCACCATATTAGCGCAAATCGCGACTGTAAAAATGTCTAAAATCACGATTTTTCGTGGCTATTAAAATCTGACTATTTGTGCTCGAAAATGCTGTTATTTTCCTGAAAAACGTGCCATTCGCGACTGTATTTTCGTGACTTTTTTTTAGAAAAACGTGAGTGTATTCTTCTGATTCGCGACTGTACAGCGTGATTTTTCGTGCCCTAATGGCGTGCCCTTGATTTCCATTGCATCGCGATGTCCCAATGGGACTCACAAAAATATCTTTCTTCCTCCCTCTCTTTACTTGCCCCACGCTCCGATGCCTTTGTTAGAATTTGCGGAGAGAGAATAAACCGAGTAAATGTGTAAAGAATGATTGAAGAGAAAACCGGAATACACACACTTTGTGCAAATGGGTGTGTCTGGGTATTTATTATGCAAAGACGGTTACAAAATTAGTTAGCGGTTACAACCGCATAACCATACAAAACAATTATAAAAGGGAAGTCTTATTCATTTATTCCTACAAATATGTGAAAAATTCACATATTGAAATATATATATATATATATATATATATATATATATTGAATACACGAACATAGGTGAATGCGAGAATAGGATATAAATATCGATACAAGCGACACATCATACGGACCATGTTTTTCAAAGCGATTATTGATGCGAAACTATTATTTCAGTTGAATGAAGGCATGATGGCCTATTGTACTTCTTAAATTATTCAAACACGTGTTATCTTTAAAGGGTACTAAATAAAGTACTTGCTAGTATTGTTTATTATGATTGCGAGAAATGAAGAAATTATCTTTGTTGTTTTATAGCAGAGTATGTTTAATATGAGCACTTTATAATATAAAAATTATTTATGCTCTTATGATGTCATTATGATGGAATAAGTATGTTTGTAAACAATATAGTTTGACGTCGAAAACAGTACAACGAACAAGAAAGATACTTTCGTACATATGAAACAAAATATATCGTTCACTAATGATGATAGACTTATGAAATCATGTACTATCTTACTAAGCATTTAATTATGCTTTTCCATGTGAACCATGATTGATAAACTTACTGTTAACAACAACTATATGTTGCAAAACTACAATTTAATAAGATTATAAATGATGATGATATCCAATGACGATGTTATGTTTCATTAATGCGAGCGAGTGACGCGTAATGAAAACAACACAACAAAACAATGAAGGATATTATTATACTTGCGACATTAACTAAATCATTCATGAATGATGACAAGTATATTAGAGCTTGTAATAACCTTACTTAGCATTGAAAGGATGGCATTATGCGAGTAATGATCAATTATGGCAATCTACAATTATCAGAATGAAACATATATCATTAAGATTAAAAATAACTTTTATGATCTTATGACTGTATTTAAGTTATAAGTGTTTAGGGGATGCTATTAACAGCAGCATTCGTGTGAGAGTTATTGTTAGCAATTAACAATCCTCGTTGAGTTTATAGTTTCTTAAAGATAATAATTACTTCATTAATGTGAGAAACACATTATGGGAAACAGTCGCATGAAGTCATGAAAGTAGTGTCGTTGTACTTAATATTACGACACCATGACGATACATAAGTGTACATGAAGTTACCGTAATTAATATATACACTATTAGGATAAGTTGATATATTTGTTTACTTTAGTTCACCATGAATGAACTTACACGTTTATTGTGGTTTACGTGAAATTAGGTAACCAGTATGTTATCTTATGAACAACAAGTATACAAACATATAACATGATAATATGAGGGACATCATATTTGATTATTGCTTCATTTTGAGTGAGCAATTATAATATAGTGCGAAACAGATAAACAATATGATGACACCATGATAAGTCACTATAGTACCTTGACAGACTTAAAAGTGATTAAGTGCTGATTTTATTACAGCGGTGATTAATTATAAGTAAATGAATCAGCATGGTAAGCATGACTGCTTTTATAGTATCCTTGTGGATAATCAAAAGTGTCGTTGACAAACAAAGTACGTAATAGATAATGGAGAAACATGATCTTGATCATGCAATTACTATACAGTATTAAAATAAGTTGTTCTAAGAATGACCAATTAAGAATTAGTAGAACTATTCTTATTGAACGTTAAACATATGTGAATGAAAATATGAACGAAACTATCTAGGAAACGATTGTATCAATAAAACATGAAGTTATACTATAGCCCTTAACAATCACCATGATACGACAAGTACGATAAGAGGTACTCGTTAGAGGTAGTAACTCAATAAGTGACTACGACCCTCTATCAGAAAGGAATGTCATAATTTGAGTTTAAATAGCCTATCATTAAGATCGCCTCATTTTCTTAACCAAAATGGATAACTGAAAAATATAAACATAGCATAGTCACTATGTCTTATCGTCTTATCGGCGGTATCCTACCCGTACCAGCTTAGGATAGCTACAAGAAGGGTAGTGAGGATGTAATGATGGAAGTACAAGGGTGACAGAACAAAGATGCAGCGAAACTAACGCAACCTACAACGAACAAGAAGCAACAAAGAAAGAACTAGGTCCCGAGCTATTCTGTAGACGTCAGCGCCCATAATAGACACTAGCGCTAGGGCGGCCCTATCCCATTCCAGGCATTTTTGTCTTGTCAGTTTCCAGATCACAGTTCTAGACACAGAGCTTACACGGTCCAGGATTAGCTGTTCCAAATCATTCACCAGCCCACAATCAATCGAAACCTACAGTTACATCTGAGTCATTCTACAAACCCTACTATCTTTCTTGCTTGCAATTCTTTAGCTTGCTCTTTCTTATTTACTAGTGTATCTATCTAATCAGCAGTGTCCTTACATTAGATTTAATTTTATTAAATCATTTGGTGAACTCGACATCCTTTCACACCTATCTTATCGGATCCCTTCTCATCATGGCTAGTACCTCTCATGACTTCTCTACTAAGGATCTCAATGAACTCAATTCTTATCTTGTTGAGCATCCTAAAAACCTAGACCTGTTACTTTTTGCTTCCCATGAGGAGGCCCAAAGATTGCTACCCCGCTCCACTTGGCACCACTATTTCTATTGCTACCACATCTTCTATCCCTCTTTCCTCCCCTCCTACCAATGCGGGAGCTTCTACCAGCCATATTCCTACTTCCACACCTAATCCTAATCTTTCTTCTCCTCTTATCTCCTACATTCATCCTAGTTCTTCTTCAAGCACCCATGCTTTAGAGTCTTCTTCACAGTCTTGCACCCGAAGTGTCTTCTTATTCACTCCCTGCCAATTTTGTTTCACCAAATTTTCCTCTATTCGATGGCCATGGAGATCCTCAAGATCATCTTAGATCCTTTCATGTTGCTTGCCTAGACTATGCATGTGATGACACCCTCTTGACCAAGTTGTTTCCTAGGAGCTTACAAGATTATGCTTTGCGATGGTTCTATGACTTGCCCTTGCATTTTGTTAAATCATTTACTACTCTTGCTGATTTGTTTCTAGCTCATTTTTCTATGAATATTAGAACAAAAATATCTTATACATAAATGGCTAAAATTAAACAAGGATCTAATGAACATCTTAGTGATTACGTATTGTGTTACAAGAACAATCTTTCTAAAATGAACAATGTATTAGCTGAATCTGAATTGCAAGATCTATTTATTCAAAGTCTTTTGCCTCCTTTGCAAGAATGTGTGCTTTTTGATTCCTATCATTCCTTTGGCAATTTGTGTCATACCTTGAAGAATCATGAGACTAAGCTACTTTCTTTGGGCGAACTTAAATATGATTCTAATACTTCCGATCACTCCTCTTTTGAATTTCCAAGCAAGGCTCCCTTTAGACCCAAGTCTAATGATGTTAAGCTTATTGTTAAGTATTGTGACATGGTCTTAGGACTCCCTTGGCTCTAGGTTCCAAAGCCGTGCCTTCTATTATTCAATTGTGCCTTAATTTATCCATGAGTGACATCTTATCACTATTTGAGCATTCCACCAAGGACATAGAGCTCCCATCTAGAGCATCTTCCTATTCATGATGGCTCCTTGACCTTGATACCTCCTATGGTATCTGGAGCCCTTGCTCCTCTTGCGGCACCTTTTGCACATCCATCTCAGTTTCCTTCACACATGGCTACTACTCATAGGCCTCGTTGCATCTATAGATCCCACAGCCCAACTCATAGGGTAGCTCATATGCTTCACATGCTCCATCTAGACGTATTTCACGCTCTATTTCTCCACATCCTCAGCCTAGACCTCTCTCATATACTCGGCCTCATGCATTCTCCCGTGACCATAGGATCCTCGATGATGTTCACATGCATAATTCTTTTACATCGAGTTTATCATGGGCCCGTGCCTAATTATCTTATTGCATAGATCCTTTTGGCATTCACATTTGGGGGCATCCTAATTCCCCCACACCACTTGATGATGCACTCTTGTTCTGGTTCATACTTGATTGTTGAGGGTTTACGCATATGGACCTCAATTTGCCGGGTGACCCAATTGTGAACTCGATCACGTTTCTTGGGCCCTTGACTAATGACTAGGATGCCATGCCACAACTTTTTGCAATCCTTCTAATCATTTTAATCCTAGTAGCGAGAAATCCCTTTTTAATCATTTTTCGGAGGCTCTGCATAGCTGGATTTGACAAGTAATCCTTTTCGCTCTTTCATCATTTCATCCTTTTCCCTTTATTTCCTCTACAACTTTGTCCCGCATCTAGCTTCTCTAGTAATTCCCTTTTTTGCAAGTGCTTCAGCAATTCCAACTTCAAAATATCGACCTTAACAATCCTTGGACTCAAAAATTAAGTTCCGAATCCATTCAATGACACTTTATAGACAAAGACGACAAGGAATTTCATCAAAAAATAGTGAAAAACAGCACGTATTCGCATCTCCGAGTCTTGGAGCAAAAATGGCAAAAATGAAGCAATGCACAAAGAATAGTTGATTTTGCCCCTTCTCTACTTTATATTAGAGTCCCCGTGTTTCCTTGGCGCTGACCACAAAGGAGAAGTACAAGGGCAAGTTTCCAAACAAGTGCGGGCCTTCCACGTGCCCTGGGCCCAAGAAAAAACGCCTTTTGGCCTTTGAAAAAGTCTCAACAAAAAGAGAGCAGTACGGGAAGCCTCCACGTGTCTTAATGGCGCACTTTGAGATGGACCCCAAAAGCAGAGACCCCAAACAAGCGCGGGCTCACCACGTGTCTCAATCTGGCAGATTTTTTTAAAAGTTGAAGGATCGGTGGAAGGCGCCATGTGTCTAGGGTCCGAGACAGTTTTCCTTGGCCGTTGAAAAGTTCAAGCAAGGGCAGAGTGAGCGGAAGCCTCCAAGTGTCCTCCTGGCGCATCTTCAAAATAAAACTTAGGGCCGCTCCCCAAACATGCGTGGTCCCTCCACATGTCTCAGGCCTTTCAAAATTGCTTTGAAAAGTTTAAGTATAGACTAGAGCCAGCAGAAGCCTCCACATGTCTCTTTGTCGCAATTGTTAAGGTGGGACCCTGAGGCAAATCCTCAAATGAGCGCGAGCCCTCCATATGTCCATGGTCTGCCAAAGTGTGACCATTTGGATGAAAAAAATTGTCTAAGTCTAGGCAAGGCAGCGGAAACCTCCACGTGTCCCCCCAGCGCAACTCCAAGGCCAAACCAAAAGGCGAATTTTCAGATGAGCGCCGGCCCTCCACGTGGACAAGTTTTGAGTTGAAGCGAGCCTTAGAGTTTTCAAAGTTCCCCGCCAAGCCGCATCCAACCAAAAAGGGCCACGTTTCCACAGATGCTGAGATGTAAATTTGATGGGGAAAACACTCCGTCAAACCGTAAAATGCAGGAAAATCACCATTTGAACCCGGAAATGAATCTTTCTTTCAAGACAGAGAATTTGGAAATGATATAAGGCCCAAATATGATCCTTCGAGCCGCATCAATCACGTTTCCACAGATACTTGGGACAAAAAAGACAGGGACAACAAAACGTGATTGTGGAAAACATAAGGGAAAAAACCCGAGTTTACACCCAAGTTACTGACTCTTTTCACATGGACAGAGGAATGAAAAACAAATTCTGGACTTTTAAGTGATCCTCGACCAAGGAAGGGACTGATCATGGCAACCAAATGGAGGACAGAATTTTTATGCATCAATATGGGGAGATAAAGAAAACAACAGAGCCTGCAAACTGAAGAATTTCAAGGACAAACAGGCAAGACCAAATTGAGCACCAACATCGGCTCTGACTCAGGATGTGCACTCCCTGTGAGTGCCACAAGAACAAATAGCAAACCAAGTGCTAAAAACAAACCATTGGGCAACGGAGTCAAAGAATAAGCTTGCAGAGCAGAGAAACCACAACCACCCTCCAAAAACGTCCGAGAAACCAACAAAACCAGGTCACCAAGGACCAGAACGAACAAAAACAAAAAAAAAAACGAAAACAAAAAACTATACACTATACAAATGGAGTATACCTTGATTCTGAAAAATCAATCAAGGAAATGTTTCAAATGTCTGCCATTAACAGCAATTCAAATAGTTCCCCGTCTAAGTCTTTTAGGAAGAAGGTATTTTCACCAATTCGAATGTCAATTGAATAAGGGCCCATCCACAATGCATCAAATTTACCATGCTTGCCCTTATCTTCATGCCTACTATCCCATAATAGCACAAGATCCCCAATGCTGAAAGCTCTTGGAGTCACCTTCTTGTCAAATAAATTCTTCAACTTTTCTTTGAACTTCACATGCCGCTGATGGGATGCCCTTCTTTCTTCATCTAACTCAATAATCTAATTGATTCGAGCATCATATGGACTAACTTCTTGATCTTCAATTTGTTGAACAAACTGAAATGAAGACAATTGCAAATGAAGGGGCAGCAAAGCTTGAGTTCCATATACCAACTCAAATGGGCTTTTACCAAGTAGCTCTTTTGACAGTGATTTTGTCAGCCCAAACAACAAACTTCAATTGCTCACCCCACTTCTTTTGTTCAACTCCAAGGTTCTTCTAATGATCTTCAACAAGTTTTTATTCTTTGGACTCAGCTTGTCCATTTCCTTGGGGATTGTAGTTAGAAGCATATGTCAAATTGATTCCATACTCTTTGCACATTACCATCAAAGGTTTGGCTCTGAAACTCATGGCATTATTAGCAACAATCTTAACTGGCACTCCAAATCTGCATATGATTTGATTCAAGCATGAAGTCCATGATAACTTGGTGTGTTGCCTTCTTGGTGGGGATTGCTTCCACCCACTTAGTGAAATAATCAGTGGCTACAAGAATCCATTTATGACCAGCATTGGAAGGATCAAGAAATTTCCCCAATGAAATCCATTCCCCATTGTCTAAATGGGGCTTCAACTGACACAGGCTGCAAAGGAAGGGTCTGAAGCTTTAATTCTTCCAAAAAACGCTGGAAACTTTCACATTTCCTAACCAATAGAGTTGTATCTTTGAAGAGAGTTGGCCACCAATAACCAGCCCTCAAGATTTTGTGTTGTAACTCTTCCAACAAAATGTCCCCCACAAAATCCTCCATGGAGATCAGCAATTACCTTTGGGGCTTCATCCTCAACAATGCATCTTAAGAGCACTCCCTCCGGTTCTTCCAAGCTAACCCAAAATCAGTAATGACATATTTTTGAGAGGCTAACTTAAGAGCTCTTTTCTGATTTTTACTCAAATGTTCAAGGCAACATAGATGTCTGAGATAAAAGATTATATCTTTGTACCATTCAGAGCTTACCAACTTTTCAAGGACATCCACCCTTTCTCCTACTTCATTCACCTCAATAGTTTGCAAGTTGCTTTCAGCCATAAGCTTAGCTAGGCCCAAACCTCTTACCAATTTCGTGGTTTGGATATCCATGTCATATTCCTGCAACTTGTTCACCCATCTGCATCTTTTTGCTTGAGACCTCCATCTTTGATAAGATGTCTTTCACCATGGTGTGGGGAACATAAGCAACAACTTTAGAGCTCAAGATGTAGGGTCTAAAAACCTTTGTTGCTTTCACCAAGGCAAATGTTTGCTTCTCCATGATGGTGTACTTCAACTCAGCTCCTTGCAATGCCTTATTGAAAAAGGCAATTGGTCTCTCAGCCCCTTCATCATCCTTCTGCAATAAGACAGATGCAATGGTGTTTTCTGAAGAAAAAGAAAACACTTGAAAAGGCTTCTTGTAATTTGGAGCTGCCAAAACAGGGGCATGCTTTAGTGCTTCCTTGATCCCATTGAAAGCTTGAATGGAAGCTTCTTCCCATTTGATAACTTGGTCCTTCTTCAACATGCTAGTAATGGGGATGGTCAGCTCAGCAAAGTTAGACACAAATCTTTTGATAAAGTTTATTTGTCCAAAGAAGGATTGAACTCCCTTCTTAGTTCTCGGAATTGGAACCTTGCTGATGGCTTCCACTCTCTCTGGATCAATCATGACCCCTTCCTTTGATACAATGTGACCAAGAAGCTTTGCCTTTTGCACTCCAAAATGGCACTTCTTGGGATTCAATGATATGCCATACTCTCTACACCTTAACAACATTCTCTCCAAGTGTTGCAAGTGATCATTTCTTTTTCTAGAAAACACAGTTACATCATCTTGATAAACAACAATGAAATCATTAATATAACCAAGCAAATGTTACATCCATTGCTCTTTGGAAAGTTGCTCCAGCATTCATTAAGCCAAACGGCATCCTGACATAGACATAAGTTCCCCAAGGAGTGGTAAAGGCAGTCTTTATTCTTTCTGACTCTTTCACAACTTGATTATAGCCAAAGAAACCATCCAAAGTGGACAATAATTCAGAACCAATTACCAATTGTAGCATATTCTCCATGTTTGGTAGAGGGTAATTATCTTTCAATGATGCTTTATTCAGAGTTCTGAAGTCTACGTAGAGCCTTATATCACCATTATTTTTTCTAACAGGTACTAAATTTGTAACCCAAGATGAGTACCTTGTGGGTTGAATGATCCCTCCATCCCTCAACTTCTTTAGTTCTTCTTGCATCTTCAAAGAAAGGAGCGGATTGATGGGCCTCTGTTTTTGCCTAAAAGGCTTGGCATTAGATTCAAGAGGAATTTCATGTTGGAACAAATCTTCCCTGTATGCCTTCAACTCAGAGTAAGACCAAGCTAGGCAGTCTTGATATTTCTTTAACAATTGAACATAGGACTGCTTCTCTTCCTTTCAGATTGTTTCCTAACCAGATTTTACGTGGTTTTTCCTTTTATACCCAAGTCGTGCTCTTCCACATCTTTTAAAACCGACATACTTCTTTTAATAATGCAATCAACATTATCAAAGTTCAATTCAAGTGCCACCAAACCTATGGGAATTGTGTTTGTCTTCAGTTGGATGATGTCTTTGCCAAATAAAGTTTCATTTCCTTCAACAGCACACACCATTGGTTCCCAATCTATATTTTGGTCAGAAAACTCGCCTTGGTTCTGCAGAAACTGTTTCACCTAGGCATCATCATCAAACACTTGCCAATTTTTAACGTTGTCGAGGAGACGAGATGGCCTTGTTACTATTTCAACATCATACTCACAAAATGGAGACATGCATACAATTCCCAAATTTGGATCCTAGCATTGTTAACTTGTCTGCAACAACATGTAACTTACTATCATGGTGCACAATATTAAAAGAGTCAAACATTTCAATCAAATCCCATGCATGCTTGTATTGTTTCATTCTCTCGATTTTTAGTAGCATACATTTTCTAATTTGCTTGACAATCGCTTTGAATCCCTTCGACAATGATATCCTTTATACCATATTTCCATGCAATTCTCAAGCTTAATAACAGTGCTTCATATTCAAAGCAATGTTGTTAGTGCATTCAAAGTTGAGTTTGAAAGAAAAAACAAACTCTTCCTGGCCTGGAGAAATCAAAACAATGCCAACACCATTTCCAAACTTGGAACAAGCTCCATCGAATAACAAGGTCCAAGGTAAACCTACTTGTTCAAGACATTTACATTGATCAATCTTATGTTCTTTGCCATCAAGCAAACCCAACAAAGTTATCTGCATCTACATCAACATACAACACTTCATAAGAAGCATTATTGGGATCTTCAATAAGGTGCAACATCTTTTTCTCTCCATACAACTTTACAAGGCTGCCTTCAATTGGAATGGTGGCAAAAGACATATCCATCTGAACACTTCCACCAACACTTGCAGCCCACTTTCTTGATAACAACATGCCCCATTTGGCAGGGCAATCAACAATAACAACATCAAGTTTCAAGTTCTTACCCGGATAAGCTGCAAGTTGTACCACCAAACCTTTTACACATCCTACAACAGCACCTCTCTAGAATCCATTGCAGTACACTTGCCATAAGCTGTTGTCACTTTAATGTTCAATTCATTCATGACTTCTAGAGGCATAACATTGCATGATGCTCCGGAATCAAACATACAATTGTGCAGCAGTTTGTCCTTAATAATCAGTGTTGTAAAAATGGATCAACATTTAATTGAGACTCAACCAAAGATCTTCCTAAGTAAACTTCGGTGTGGTTCACCTATCTCCTCTAACGTTGTTGATTTTTCTAGGTCTGCAAATGGAGTTGGAGTGTTTACATTATTTATATTTTTGCCTTGGGCACTCCTATCTTCTTCCAATCCCAAATACTCAAAAGCCCTCTTCTTGTGCTCAGGAATCCTAAGCAATTCAACAATTGGGATAGAAATCTTGATCTGACTCAAGACTTGGGCAATGTCATAGGGAATGTATTTGGGCAAAGCAAGCATTTGGAGAAAGATTGACAAACTCATCGGATGGCACAAGATTTTTCACATTTTGGGCATGGGTGGGAACACCAGTTCTACTTGAGACAACAAGGCCTTTGCCAGATGCATCTTTCTTTGGAGTTTCTTTTGGGACATTGGTGAGAACTAGGGTCTTTGTTTTGGCTTGAGGCCTTCCCCTTTGATAGCTTTACTTCTTGTGTTATACTCTTTTTCTTGGGCAACAACAACATTCATTAACAGCTTGTTTATCCTCTTCGATGGGATTCCTCCATCATACTTCTTAATCATTAGAGCTCTTAGGTACTCAAAATCATTATTAGGAAGTTCAAAAGCTTGTACCATATCTATTTCTAAAGCATGAGAGGGAGGAAGAAGAGGTACCCGGTGAATGCAAGTCCCAAAATTTGCAGCAGTTCTTGCACTTATTACTTTAGTTGAAGTTGCTCCTTGTTGTGAGCTTGTAGAGAATCCACCATGCATGCATCATCATCAGTGTTATCATCATCATCAACTTCTTCAACTTGCTGATCTACTTCACATGGCGGGTGGGGTAAGAAACATTTGTCACACCAATCAATTTGATTTGTCTCTTCAACAACAAAGCAACTCTGGCATTTAGAGGATCATGCACTACTCTATTTTCCCTAGCTTGGGGTTGTCTAGCTCCCATGGGTCCTTTACCTATGTCATCAGACCTCATGATCATTTCTAGGATGATTTGTAAATCTGTCTTGTCCTTGTTTCCTATGTTGACCTTGAGAACCTTGTCCATTCCTTTCTCTACCCTGGCTAGCTTGTAAGAGATTTCTTAGCGGGCTCACAAACCACTCACGGATGCATATTAGGCTTCTAGGTTGATCACACTCTAGCATCCAATGTGATTGCACAACATGGAAACCTCTCTCCAAGTGTGGGACTTGTTTTCGAGAGAGGAATCTCCAGATTAGAGGTTGGTTCCTCAAACTCCTCGATTAGATCTAATGCTTGCACAACTACAGAGGTTCGAGATCCTAATCCTACTCTAAAGCTGCAAGGAGACAGGGATAGAAGTGAAAAAATGAAACTAACTAAAGATGGTGATGCACCATCTAGAAAGGAGTGGTGAAACATTTTTCATGTCATGCATGCAAAGAGACACAAACTTGAGAGATTGCAGCATAAAACATACACAAAGTGATAAGATATAATTTAGGATTTGAAATGAAGCAAACAATACAAACAAAGGGTTTGAAACTCATTCACAAAGCTTGCATTATCATTTCCAATGTCAAAATCATCAACATTCTGACCTCGAGAGGTAAAAATTGTCTGATCTTTGAGAGGTCGATTCTTCAAACAATCACTTACTGGAGGTGAAAGAAGAAGTTCTTATGTCCAAAAATGTTGAGATTTTTTTTTAGAAATGAGCCAAATGCTTTTTTATTTTCTTTCCATTGCATGAGTCCATTTTGAGAGACGAAACGCGTAAAAGCGTGAGAGCCCATTCCTCCTCGATTGCAGATGCATTAAAACGGCATGGGATACCTTACTGAACCCATCCCCCAATTTTGACCGAGTCAGTAGGAGAATACGACCCATTGCGTTAAATTTGGTCGCTGAAATGTCACTTGACCATGAACACGCGTCAAAGCCGTTTAACTTTAACTTTTCTCTCTCGATGCATCGCATTTAAAATTCAAGATTAACCCCGGAATCATGTAGAGAATCTCATAAGCTTTCCGTTGATATAAAGAACGTGCAAATCCGAGCTCTGGATCAAAAGATATGGAGATCTGAAGATTTAGGGCACAAAACAGGCGAAAATGTGTTTTGAAATTTTTTCCCGCGCTTTGCCACTTGAATGACACGTGTCAAGCACTGATTGGATGCGTAATTCTCTCTCCTCTGATCACCCACGGGTTTTCCTTGAAAATTTTGACTTTTGATGATTTTGGAACATTTTTGACTTTTCCCCCGCGCCCCCGCCACTGAGGACACGTGGCATGCATTGATTGGAGGACAGGGGCGCGGGGTCTTCCTTTACTTTTAGCTTTTTGGCCGAAACTTTTGCCAAATTCTCTAACTCCTCCCGAGCTCCGCGCTTCCCTGTTCCATTGGACACGTATCCAATTCCTATTGGCTCGGGCCAACGGAAACCTCGCCCTTTGAACTTTTGGACGTTTCCCCCTTTGTGACACGTGTCGTGATTTGATTGGTCTCCAGGTCTGCCGGACACGCGCGCTTTTGCGTCCTCGCGTCCTCTCACGGCTTGGCTTCCCATTTAAATCAAGTTCTTCGATTTCTAGGAAGCCGCCAATTCGGACGGTTCGCGTCCTTCACGTCCTCGCGGCCTAGATGTCCTGCATCATTCATTACGCTACTTGAAGATAATAGATTTTTCCTTCGACCTTGGCCGGTTCGCCTTTCCACGTCCTTAAATTCCCGTTCTCACGCCAGATGTCCCTTTGCTCTTCCGCAGAGCTTCCTCGCTGACTTCGGCCGAGCATTTTCGGCGCCCGCATGTCCCTCATGTCCTTTCCAAGCATTTGAGGACTAGGACTTAGCCATTTTTCATGATTTTCCAGCTGAAGCTTGTTTTTGCGAAAACTTTTTCACCTTTTCTTAACTTGCTCTTTTCTTCTTCGGGGAAGTTAGAAAAACTGAGGGGACCCTAGAAACATGATTTTTCCCTGACAATCAATCTATGCACCACGGGACTTGAGAATTTAATGCATGTTATCAAAATTACCCGGGGTGAATTTTGATAACAATTTCTTTGACAAACTCCGGCCAAAGTCTTTACAACTTCTTCAAGATCCACAGCCTTACTTGACCGAGGCTTCTCTCGGGTTAATCGAGTTTAACACCCTCCCTCTTACGAGGTTTTTGAACCGCTTTAATGTTGTTCTCAATTTGCAAAGCCATAGTAAAGGCCTGCCTCAAAGTTCCAAGGTTCTCATCCCTCAAATAGTAAGCAGCTTTCTTATCAAATGCATCTAAATACTTTATCAGACATGATTCATCACATGGCCTCAAATTAACAAGCAGTCTTCTTAATGTTTTGTTAAATCTTGTATTGAAATCATGCACTGATTCATTAGGATTCTTTTTTATATTTTCAAACTCTGATAAAAGAAACCTAGGGTCTGTTTTATCACCATACTTGCATTCTAAAAGCATTCTTCATCTCTGTCCAGGAGTTAATGGAATTATCTAGCAGAGATTTATACCAGTCCTTGCATCTTCTTCTAGAGTATGGATAAACAATTTAATGTATACATCCTCAAATTCTATTTCAAAGTCCTCCATCATATTGACAAAGAGCTTCAAGTGTTGATCACCAGTGATTGCATTATTTCCTTGAAACTTAGGCAATTTGTTTCTTACATCTTGTGGCACATCATTTGGATAGCCAACCATACCTCTAAAATTGATGGGACCAAAAGTATTAACAAATGGAGGTCTGGGTGATTTTGAGCCATATTATTTTGAGGAGGTGATCTTACAGGAGAAACAGAATGATGAGGAGTGAGGGGTTTGTGTGGTATAGGGATGTAATTTCAGAATGAATGCCCTCTAAAGGCTCTGTTTCTTGGAAAACTCTATCAGATTTGGAAAATACAGGGGCAGATTGAGAAGCAAATGTTTCAAATACAAAAAAGGACCCTCTCCAGATGGAGAATTCAATTCAACAAAGAGACTACCTGATTCAGAAGCACTTGAGGAAGTATTGCAATCTTCAATCACAGGATGATCAATTTCACCAATGGAGATCTCTTTTCTTGATGTTTGATCTCCAACAACCTTCCAAATTCTTCTTCCTTCTGAATTAGACTTTCCCAACTCTTGAAACAACCTTCTACTAGGGTCCTTGGTGAAGAAAGATCTTCTTCCTTCCAGCTTTGTAGATATTAGTGACAAATCTTACTTGATATATGTTTAAGACACTGGTATTTATTAAGAATTTAAACAACACGAAGTCGCCACTAAGGATTTTCACCTTAGTTTGTGCAAATGCACTATGAAAGACCTATCAAATGTCTATCAATACTAGATTCATGCAAAGCTTACAAGATCTACTCTTCTTTTACCAAAATTTATCAATGATGATACAAACTTTAGTGCAATAACTGTATAAGCTGGAAATATTGCACTCAGAACTTACAACTTTGAACAATTCTTACAAATCTGAACAGATAATGATGTTTCAACAATGTATTTGCACTTAGATCATGTAAGAAACATTACCAGGGTCTGTACGTGTACACCTTTGTTCAAATAATCCCGGCAACGGCACCACTAGTGTTGGTATCCAAATTCGTTCTCCTTTTCAAGCCGAGCAACAACATAGATTCGATAGGGAGCTTAGAGACAGATAGATCATAATGTGTATCGTTTTGTAGCCGGGATGAGATCTAACTGGCCCTTTGTCACTCAGATTTGTGGAGAGATGTATAGCACTTTCAAGAGGATTAAACCTATCCTCACTGCTTTAGGTCGTGCCTTTCGACCGGGGTGAGAGGACCCGTGTAGTGTAACTCTCTGTTTGATGAAGGAGATGGAGATATCCTTCTTTTTATACAAATTTTATGAAGAAAACCTTGGGAAAATACAATCAATACTCCATAATTTAACTCTCAAAGAGTTGTCACTTATAAAAGATGGAAATACTTTCAAAACAGGGGTTATGAAGACATTAAGAAATCCTAATTGTTCGCATGTTTTAGTAAATAGATTTTGTTCCTTTGTGGATATCAGGGAAAACAGGGGTAGTTCGGGATGGATTCATGGTTTTGAATGATTTTGGTGAGAGATCAAGCAGGATAAAGTTGATTATACCAGATCTCGAGAAACTTCACAAAAATGGACAACTCAACAAACAGAAAGCTTCAAAATAGTTAATAACTTAATACGTTCCTTTAACCAGAAGGTGTGCTTCAATGGAGGCCCAGATCAGCACGTTTTCACACAATCTTTGAGAATCTAGCACGAAGGCTCGAGTTAAAAGACTCAATTAAACACCAAAATCTTTGATCAATCACGCCTAAGGTACACCCAAAGACTTACAGACAATCTTTATCAACAAATGACAGTGGAGTGATTTTAAATTTGTTTATCTCATCACAGGATGAAGGCTCTTCTTGAAATGAAATTGCAAATGCCACTAAATTGTCATAGGGACGAGATCTGTGTGATTTCACAAAGATTTCAATGTAAGATTGCAATAGGAACAAAAGAAACCATTTACAGACATTCTAAAACAAAGTAGACACAAATTGCTAGAGATTGAACACAAATTAATTTCAAAATTGCTTATAGATTCATCGGTGGGGAAAGCTTCCAGAGCAATCTCAGTGCTCGTTGATGGCTATACATCTGCAACCAACTTGACATGATAGAAAATCTAACACAGAAGGAATTAACCAGGTATCTCGGATTGGTCTCTCAGAAGACGGCTTTCTCAAATTTTCTCTTAAGAATTCAACCCCGACCCTTTGCAAGAGTATTCTCATTGCATTTATACATTTTACTCACTCAATTTTCCCCCCAAAAGACAAGAATATTCGAGGGACCTGTTGTTGCAGACTCACAGCACCCTTGGATCTTTGAAAGGAGTTTCTAGGTTGACCATACTATCATCCAGTGTGATTGCATAACATTGAATCCTTTCTCCAAGTTTGGGACTTCAAAGTGAGAAAGGATTCTCCGTGAGAAGGCTGGTTACTGTTCCTCTGTTCAGATGCACACGAAATATGCAGAGGGTTTGCTCGAAACCTAATCTAATCTGCCAAGGAGACAGGGTAAGAAGATGCATAAAAATAAATCTAAGCTAATAGAGGTGATGCACCGAGGAATGAAAAACAACCTATCTTGCCAGTAGAACACGAGACCATTCAAATGTGATATAAGATCATGCATGAGATAACAAAACTTGCAAAGTGAAAGACCGGGAGGATGCAAAATGAACACAGAGAGGGTTGAGAATCATCCACAGACATGTATTACTTGCTCCAAAGATTGATACAATGCACTGAGAATGCCAAGAGGCGAGTCGTAGTAATGTTTCAAATGAGAGGTTCGAACTCCACGATTCGCCTTTGATAGGAGAAGGGAGGAGCAAAACAGAAAATGTTCGACCTTTTCAAAGAAGCTCCTCTTTACAATATATAGGAAGAATGAGAGAGGCAAAAGAGAGGAAATCGAGATCGCCCAACCACTTCTAGGTCGTATTTTAAATCATCTCATTATGGCGAAGTGGCGGATCCTCGGCAAAAGCGGCGGGCTATCTAATGTGTGGCAAACCTGCTGCATTAAAATTTGGTTGTTGGAGCGTCACTGGGCATTACCACGCACGCGGGACGTTTTCTCAATTTTCTCTCTCCGGACTACACCAAAATGCAAGATTGATCTCGGAATCATGTAGAGAGTTTCAATGACTTTCCGTTGATATAAAGAACGTGCAAATCCGAGCTCAATCGAAGATACGACGATCCGAAGATTTAGGGCACAAAACAAAGTGAAAAACGTGTTTTGAAAATCTTTTCCGCGCTTACCACTGGATGACACGTGTCAAGCGTTGGCCGATTGGATGCGTAATTCTCTCTCCTTCCTCGCTTCAGCCGTTGGACACGTGTCCTCTTTTTATTGGCTCGGGTCAGTGCTTGAAACCTCGCCCTTTGACTTTTGGACTTTCTCCCTTGTGACACGTGTCGTGATTTGATTGGTCCGCGGGTCTGCCGGCTTTTCGCGCCCATCGCGTCTTCATGTCCGGATGTCCCAAACTGTTTGGGACAAAAACTCCCGATCCGCCCGAAATGGGCTTCCTTGTCCCTCATTCGGCCGATGACATGTGGCGTTGCTTGATTGGCTTTCGGCTCCTTCGGCTATCCGCGTCCCACGCGTCCCTTTGTCCCAATGCCCGGGATGCAGGACAAATTCTTCCAACCGCTTAGAAATGGGCTTCCTTTGCTCTGCCGCTTCGCTTTTCGCGTCCTTCGCGTCCCGCGGCGTCCTTTGAGATGTCCCAAATGCTTAGTGCGAAAGTTCTCCTTTTCGGCCGAACCAGGCGGTTCGCGCCCTTCGCGTCTTCATGTCCCAAATGTCCCAGAGCAGTTAGTCGATTTTCTTCTCCTTCGGCCGAACCGGCTTTCCACGTCCCGATGTCCCTTTGCTTCGCGGGCCGCCTGGAGGCTTTTCAGTCGATCCGCGCCTCGATGTCCCAACTGTTCCAACTTTTGCGAGGACTAGGACTTAGCCAATTTTCACGATTTTTCCTATCCCAAGCTTGTTTTTGCCACTTTTTTCACCTTTCCTCAGAGCTTGCTCTTTCCTTCTTCGGCCAGGGGAGTTAGAAAAAATCTGAGAGGACCCTAGAAACATGATTTTTGCCCTGAATCAATCCATTTGCCTAGGACTTGAGAATTTTGATGCATGTTATCAAATTAACCCTGGGGGGTGAATTTTGGATAACAGGACCTTTGCTTGTTACCAATTTGCCTCGAAAGCGACATTTAACAATTTCAACTCCGAAAGTCGCCTGGTGGACCAATTGTCGATTGATCACGTTTCTCGTGCCCCTCGACTAATGACTAGGATGTCATGCCACAACTTTTGGAAATCCTTCTAATCATTCTGATTCTCATGCGAGAAATACCCTTTTTAATCAATTTTCGAAGGCTCTGCATGACTAGATCGATAGGTAATCCTTTTCGCTCTCGAGGCAACACCTTTTTCATCTTTTGCACCAACTTTCATCATTTCATCATTTTCCCTTTCTTTCGTCTTCAACTCGTCCCACATCCAACTTCTCCGGTAATTCCCATTTTCGCAAGTGCCTGAGCAATTCTAACGTCAAAATATCAACCTTAACAATCCTTAGACTCACAAAGTTAAGTTCCAAATCCATTCAATGGCACTTTACAGACAGAGACGACAAGGAATTTCATCAAAAAATAGTGAAAATAGCAAGTATTCACATCTCCAGGAGTCTTGGAGCAAAATGGCGTAAAAAAAGCATGCAATGCACAACAACCGTTGATTTTGCCCCTTCTCTACTTTATATTAGAGTCGTCCACGTATTTCCTTGGCGCAACCACAAAGGAGAAGTACAGGGCAAGTTTCCAAACAAGCACAGGCCTTCCACGTGCCCTAGGCCCAAGAAAACGTCTTTTGGCCTTTCAAAAGTCTCAGCAAAAAGGAGCCAGCGGAAGGCTCCACATGTCTCAATGGCGCAATTTGAGATGGTCCCCAAAAGCAAAGATCCCAAACAAGCACGGGCTCACCACGTGTCTCAGTCTGGCAGAGTTGTTAAAAAGTTGAAGGATCAGCGGAAGGCGCCATGTGTCTAAGGTCCGAGACAGTTTTCCTTGGCCGTTGAAAAGTCCAAGCAAGGGCAGAGTGAGCGGAAGCCTCCAAGTGTCCTCCTGGCGCTTCTTCAAAATAAAACTTAGGGGCCGGTCCCCAAACATGCGTGGTCCCTCCACGTGTCCCAGGCCTTTCAAAATTGCTTTGAAAAGCAAGTATAGAGTGGAGCCGACGGAAGCCTCCACATGTCTCTGTCGCAATTGTTAAGGTGGGACCCTGAGGCAGATCCTCAAATGAGCGCGGGCCCTCCATATGTCCATGGTCCACCAAAGTTGCATCGGCCGCATGAAAAAAATTGTCTAAGTCTGGGCAAGGCAGCGGAAACCTCCACATGTCCCCCAGATGCAACTCCAAGGCCAAACCAAAAGGCGAATTTTCAGATGAGCGCCACCCTCCACGTGGACAAGTTTTGAGTTGAAGCAAGCCTTAGAGTTTTCAAAGTGCCCCTTGAGCCGCATCCAACCAGCACGTTCCCACCGATGCTGAGATGTAAATTTTGACAGGAAAAACACTCCCATCAAACCGTAAAATGCAAGAAAATCACCATTTGAGCCGAAATGAATCTTTCTTTCAAGATAGAGAATTTGGAAATGATATAAGGCCCAAATATGATCCTCCGAGCCGCATCCAATCACGTTTTCACAGATACTTGGGACAAAAAGACAGGGGACAACAAATCGTGGATGTGGAAAACGGAAGGAAAAAAACCCGAGTTTATGTTAGAAGCATGGGAATACTGAGAGGGGGTGAATCAATATTCGACAATAAAAACTTTTTCTCCAACTTATTAATTTTCTACTTAACAAGATATTCAAATCTGAAAGTAAAATGAGAGCATACACAAAAATCAAATGCACATAACACCAGATATACCGTGGTTCACCCAGTGTGGGCTACATCCACCAAAAGAGACTGCTTGGATCTACTATCCAAATCCAGCCAAAAAATAGTGTTTACAAAGTGTGAGCACCCACTCACAGAAGACACCAATCTCCAAGCCGAACACCAATTCAGCCCTTGAATGCAAACACCACTGACTATGCAATCTCTGATTCGAAGCACCAACTTCTGGAGACACCAATCCCCAATCCGAAGCACCCACTCCAGAAAATCTGCAATACAAATCAATGATAATTTCTCCTTCTATATTCTCTCTCTCACATACTCATACTCACTTAAGAGATTTATAATATCAGCTCACATACATATCACACTCATGCAAAATGCTCTCTTTCTCGCTCTACTCAAAATGTGCACACAACACTTGCTTATATAGAAAGAAGGAGAGGAAAAACCACTTGTGGTTTCCCTAAAACCATGTGCCCATACCATGGGCCAATTTGCTCCAAATAGCAATATTCTCTTACACATGTAAGAGTAACTCCTCTTACGCATCATAGAATCTCTTACACATCATAAATTGTCATAAAATATTTTACGCATCATAAGCTGTCATAGAATCTCTTACACGTCATAAGTTGTCATAGAATCTCTTACGCGTCATAAGCTGCCATAGAATCTCTTACGCGTCATAAAATCTCTTACACATCCCGCCATGTGTCGTAAGATTCCTTGGTGATGTTGAATATTAAAATATTCAAATTTTGACATCACACTAATTTTGACATGGATAAATATTTTACGAACACTAATGTTGTAATGTTGAATATTAAACAAATATTCAAACCTCAATATTTCCATCAACACTAATGTTGTACCTTTGACATCAATGACAAAATACTCAACAAACTCCCCCTTTGTCATTGATGGCAAACCCTTGCTAAAAATAGACATGAAAACCTGTTTGCTCTGAAATCCAACTTTTTGCCTCTGAGCTCTTTTTCTACTATTGCATTGTACCTATTCTATACAACTCTCCCCCATTCTACAATTCTCCCCCTTTGACATCAATGGCAAGGGGATGATTGAACCTGTCACCTGAACCTATACTCGGAGCTGAAGATACTGCAATGTGTAGCTCCCGATGTCCATACTCCCCCTGAGATAGTCAATGAGTAAGAGTGACAGGAATCACTCCCAACTTTTGTCTGAGTGACTCAAAAGATTCCTTCGGTAGGGGTTTTGTAAATATATCAGCAATCTGATCCTTAGTCCCAACATATTCTAATTTCACCTGCTGATCTGCAACTTTCTCTCTCAAAAAGTGATACTTAATGGGAATGTGCTTTGTCCTGGAATGCATGACTGGATTTTTCGAGATGTTAATAGCACTCGTATTGTCACAGAAAATGGAAATAGGATGCTCATACTCTACCTTCATGTCCTTCAATGTTTGCTTCATCCAAAGCACCTGTGTACAACATGCCACTACTGCAATATACTCTGCCTCTGCTGTAGACAATGAAACTGAGGCCTGTTTCTTGCTGAACCATGACACTAATCATCACCAAGATAAAAAGCTCCCCCACTTGTACTTTTCCTGTCATCAACACTTCCTGCCCAATCTGCATCTGTGAATGCTATAAGAGTGAAATCATCACTCTTTGGATACCATAAACCATAATCCAACGTACCTTTCAAATATTTGAAAATTCTTTTACTGCTGCCACATGAGTTTCCTTTGGTGCCACCTGAAACCGTGCAACTAATCCAACACTGCATAATATCTGGTCTAGATGTTGTGGTATATAACAAGCTACCTATCATGGACCTATACAAGGTCTGATTAGCATCGGGAGACTCATCATTCTTACTCAACTTGCAACCTGTAATCATGGGTGTACTAACTGGATTGCAATCTTCCATTCTAAACTTTTTCAACATCTCCTTTATATACTTGGTTTGTGAAATAAAAATGCCTTGACTAGACTGCTGAATTTGCAAACCAAGAAAATAAGACAACTCACCAAGCATAGACATCTCAAACTCCTTTGATCTCCTCTGCAAATTCTTTGCATAGTCTCCTGCAACCGCTTCCAAAAATAATGTCATCCACATAAACCACAACTATCACTTGATGTTCTCCTTCTGTCTTGATGTACAAATTGCTATCCGCAATTCCCTTTTTGAATCCTTGTTCCTGCAAGTACTTGTCCAGTCTAGAGTACCAAGCTCTAGGAGCTTGTTTCAAACCATAAAGAGCCTTTTTTAACTTGCACACAAAATCTGAATTTTTTGATAGAATAAAACCTTCTGGTTGCTCTATATAAACTTCTTCCTCTAAGTTTCCATTCAAGAATGTTGATTTTACATCCATTTGATAAACTTTAAAATTCTTGAAACAAGCAAATGCTAAAAACATTCTTACCGCTTCCATACGAGCAACAGGTGCAAATGTCTCCTCGAAATCAATGCCTTCAACTTGTGAGTACCCTTTGCACACTAATCTGGCCTTGTTTCTGACAACTTCTCCTTCTTCGTTCATCTTGTTTCTAAAGACCCACTTGGTACCAATGATATTCTTGTCCTTTGGCCTTGGTACTAACTCCCATGTGTCATTCTTTTCTATCTGATTAAGTTCTTCTTCCATGGCTTTTATCCAAAACTTATCCTTGCTAGCTTCATTAAAATTACTCGGTTCAACTTTTGACAATAAGGAAAAGTTTACCTCTTGTGGTGCACTTGCTAGTCTCCTCCTTGTCTGTACTCCAGTATCTTTGTTTCCAATGATTTGATGCATTGTATGATTCTTCTGAACGAATCTGGATGGTGCCTTTGTGTTTTTTCTTCTTCTTCTTCTTCTTCTTCTTCTTCTTCTTCTTCCTCTTTCTCAGATTTGATTTCTTCATCCTCTTTTTGCACCACTGAGTGTCCTATTTTCTTCTTCGGCTTCCAATCGTCGACTTTCACATTTATACTTTCCACTACTTTTTGTAGTCTCTTGTTATAGCACCTGTAAGCCTTGCTTCTTGATGAATAACCAAGGAATATGCCCTCATCTGCTCTAGAATCAAATTTACCAAGCTCATCTTCATTATCTCTCTTAATGTAGCACTTACTTCCGAACACTTTGAAGTGTTTCACGGAAGCTGGTCTTCCCTTCCATAGTTCGTATGGTGTCTTTTCTGTGTTTACTCGAATCTGTGCTCTGTTCAAAATATACACCGTTGTGTACACTGCTTCTCTCCAAAAAGCATCTGGTAACTTGGACTCATTTAGCATTGTTCTTGCCATTTCCTGCACTGTTCTATTTTTCCGTTCAACTACACCATTCTGTTGTGGTGTTCTTGCTGCAGAAAATTGTCTTTTGATTCCATGCTCTTGCAAGCTTTGTGTTTTTGTTGGCCCACAGAGATCAGTATGAATTAGCTCTAATGGCTTCGTTGTAGAGTACTCCTTTGTCCTGAATCTGACCCTTGTCTGCTTCCCATGTTGACACTGTCTGCAGATAGTACTTTGCGGTTTTGTGATCTTGGGTAAATCTCTCACTGCTTGTTTTGAGCTGATTTTTACCATGTTGTCAAAATTAATGTGACCCAATCTCTTGTGCCATAACCAGCTTTCATCAATTTGACTCATGCAACACTTTTCTCCCTTCACATCACTTAGCATGTACAGGTTGTTCCTTGTTCTATTTGCATCTGCAACCCAATTACTTGTATCCTTCTTTCTAATTTCACAACCCTCAGCATAAAACGTGAGTGTATAACCTTGATCACACATTTGACTGACACTTAAAAGATTATGTTTCAGTCCTTCAACGAGTAAAACATTTTCAACTTTAGCTTGACCATTTAATTTTATGTTACCTCTTCCTGTGATCTTGGCTGTAGTGTTATCTCCAAACTTTACTGTACCTCTACTGGCCTTTTTCAGCTTCAGGAACTTGCTTCTATCACCTGTCATATGGCTGGAACATCCACTATCAATGTACCAAGGTTGTTCTTCATCTTGTGCATGGAGCGCGGTTTGTACCAACATAGCCTCTTCCTTTTCTCCCTCCTTTATCTTTTGCCACACTTTCTTATTGTTGGCTTTCTGAATGATTTGTTTTCCCTCTTTCTCTTGCTTTGGCTTTTCTGTAATCTTACTCCTGCAAAATCTTGCTATGTGGCCAACTTGGTTGCATTCATAACATCTAATCGCATGCTCATTCAAATTTGACAATGCAGCAAAAGAATTGTAGTTTCTAGCATGAAAATTCTGATTCCAACTCTGAAACCTCGATCTACAGTCCATCATCTTATGACCAAAATTGTGACAGGAAAAACAATAACCGTAAAAAGAATACCTGGTCATGTAGGGTTGCCTCTGATAAGATAAACTTCTGAAACTTCTTATTGGTACCTTATTCCACTTGCTCTCTTCTTTGTTTTTGTTCTGTGGAGAATGATCTTCTTGTTTCTTGCTGCTTTCTCCTTTACTGGAGCCTTTTAGGATATCTGCATAGTTGGCTTTCTTCTCTGGTTCTTTGGTCTCTTTCTTTTCTGCTTCATTGAATCCAATACCACCTTTGGATGATTTTGGTTTTTGTTCTCTCAGAATGTTGCTCAACACCTCAGAACTTTTTCAAACTTGAGTCTCTTGTTCAACTTTTCAGTTTCCTGTCTTAGTGCGACAATCTCTGCCTCCAATCTCTCGCATTCTTTTTCTTTTGATTTCAGTTGTTCTCTGATCACTTCCTCTATTCTTTTGCCTCTTCAACTTGGGTCTTTAGATCAACAATAGTATTCTCATGTTCTTTGTCAGCATGCAGATTTTTCTTTGCTTCTTCATACTCTTGAAGTTGCACTTTTTGCTTCAGGGTCTTCTTTTTGAGTCTCTTGATCTCACCCAAGGCACAGATGAGTTCTTCTAAGTTTACCTCACCTTCTTCATCAACTGCATCTTCAACTTCCACTTTTCCATCTTCAAGGGCCATAAACAAAAGTTCTTCAATGTCACCTTACAACAATCTTCCTCTGAGCTATCATCTTCTCTGGTGCATAGACTCTTCTTGTTTTGGTTCCAGTTCTTCTTCTTTTCAAACTTCCTTTGCTTGAAATTATTTTTGTAGAAAGGCTTTCCTTTCTTTGCTTTGACAGGCTCTTCATCATCACTTTCACTTTTTGCATGCGGACACTTAGCTGCAAAATGTCCAATCTCACCATAGTTAAAACATTTAAAAGGAAGTTTACCTTTGTACTTGTCAGATCCTCTTTTCAGATTTTTCACCAATAGGGCTTCTTCTTCCTCATCGGATTCATCATCGATTCAACCTTCTTCTCCTTTCCTTTTGAAGCTTTGAAAGCAGATTCTCTTTTTCTTGGCTTATCTAGTTCTGTTCTCATCTCATAAGCCGTGAGTATTCCATGTAACTCATCCATTTTCATTTTATCTAGATCCTTAAGTTCTTCAATAGCTGAAACTTTAGCATCAAATCTAGGAAGTAGAGATCTTAATACCTTTTGTACTATTACTGGGTCTTCCATCTCTTCACCCAAGCCTTTGATCATGTTTACGGTCTCATCCACACGGAGTAGATATGCTGCAATGTTCTCTTCCTCTTTCATCTTTAGACTTTCAAACTTTCTTCTGTGTGTCTGAAGCTTTGCCATCTTTACTTTCGAATCTCCTTCATATAAACTGTTGAGCTTATCCCACATCTCCTTGGCAGTTTTGCAAAGCATAATCTTTACAAACTCCGAATCTGCTACACCACACAAAATAGCATTCATAGCTTTAGCATTATTTTCACATGCTCTCTTACCAGCCGGATCTATCGGTGGCGTTGCCGGTGTCGTATAGCCATTCTCAACCGAATGCCAAATATCATGTCCAAGAGAATTCAAATAGGTTCGCATCCTTATGCTCCAAAAGGCATAGTTTGATCCATCAAACAACGGAGCTTTATTTGTGGAGAATCCTTCCTGAGCTACCATCGTGCTTTCTGATCTACCTTCTAGCTGTTAAGCTACACAGAAGGAACCCGCTCTGATACCAATTGTTAGAAGCACGGGAATACTAAGAGGGGGTGAATCAGTATTCAACAATAAAAAAATTTCTCCAACTTATTAATTTTCTACTTAACAAGATATTCAAATCTGAAAGTAAAATGAGAGCATACACAAAAATCAAATGCACATAACACCAGATATATTGTGGTTCACCCAGTGTGGGCTACATCCACCAAAAGAGACTGCTTGGATCTACTGTCCAAATCCAGCCAAAAAAATAGTGTTTACAAAGTGTGAGCACCCACTCACAGAAGACACCAATCTCCAAGCCGAACACCAATTCAGCCCTTGAATGCAAACACCACTGACTATGCAATCTCTGATTGAAGCACCAACTTTTGGAGACACCAATCCCCAATCCGAAGCACCCACTCCAGAAAATCTGCAATACAAATCAAATCGAGCTGATATAAAAACTTTCTCCAACTTATTAATTTTCTACTTAACAAGATATTCAAATCTGAAAGTAAAATGAAAGCATACACAAAAATCAAATGCACATAACACCATATATACCGTGGTTCACCCAAAGGTGGGCTACATCCACCAAAAGAGACTACTTGGATCTACCTTTGTCCAAATCACACTAATTTTGACATCACACTAATTTTGTGAGTTTATGAGTTGATATTAAAAACTTTTTCTCCAACTTATTAATTTTCTACTTAACAAGATATTCAAATCTGAAAGTAAAATGAGGGCATACACAAAAATCAAATGCACATAACACCGGATATACCGTGGTTCACCCGGTGTGCAGTGTGGGCTACATCCACCAAAAGAGACTGCTTGGATCTACCTGTCCAAATCACACTAATTTTGACATGGATAAATATTTTACGCGTCATATGCTGTCATAGAATCTCTTACGCGTCATAAGTTGTCATAGAATCTCTTACGTAAATCGTCATAAATCGTAAAAAGTTTTTAATATCAGCCCGTAGATCTGTCATAAAATATTTTACGGAGTGGGCACACCCATACACGCTCGAAATCGTCATAAAACATTTTACGCGTCATAAGTTGTCATAGAATCTCTTACGCGTCATAAGTTGTCATAAAATCTCTTACGCGTCATAAGCTGCCATAGAATCTCTTACGCGTCATAAAATCTCTTACACATCCCGCCATGTGTCGTAAGATTCCTTGGTGATCTTTGAATATTAAAATATTCAAATTTTGACATCACACTAATTTTGACATGAATAAATATTTCTACGAACACTAATGTTGTAATGTTGAATATTAAACAAATATTCAAACCTCAATATTTCCATCAACACTAATCTTGTACCTTTGACATCAATGACAAAATACTCAACAATTTACGCCCAAGTCACAGACTCTTTCACACGGACAGAGGAACGAAAAATAAATTTTGGACTTTTAAGTGATCCTCGACCAAGGAAGGGACTGATCATGGCAACCAAATGGAGGACAGAGTTTTTATGCATCAATACGGGAGATAAAGAAAACGACAGAGCCCGCAAACTGAAGAATTTCAAGGACAATCGGGACGAGACCAAATTGAGCACCAACAGGCTCTTCCTCTATTTATAGTGCATAGAGGGCAATTACAAATAGGAAGCTTTCAATGAATTGTCGCATGCGGAAGCTATGGAAAAGGAGACAGTTGGCAATCCTTCTCCGAGAATCCCTCTTTGCATGACATGCACGATTTACAACTGAAAATAGAACCTTCTATTTTGCATGTTTGCCACCTATTTCCAAGTAATTGACTTCTTCCAGTAACTTGAAGTAATGGCTTTTACACCATCACATAAGTGTTACAATTCAATTGATTACTCAATTACTTTGTCGGAAAAATAAGAGAAAGAAGAAGAAAGAGGAAAAGAAATTAGAAGAAAGTCATGCAACACTCTCGGTCTTGTTCTTCTTACATACTTTCAGACGTTGATCCAACCAATATTGCACTTCCGCCTCATGAAGGATTTGAATGATATCTCGCTTGAATCGAGATGCTTTTTCTCCTACATGCGGTTGATCGTGATTTTGCAATATAGGTTGGATCAAATCGATCTCGATCTCGGAAGCAATTGCTAACTATGATTTCGCTTTCGGGTATTGCCTTTGACTTGTCTTCCCTTTTATCCTGAAGCTTTTGCAGCTTTCTTCTCTAAGTATGTCCACCAAGTAAAATTCTTGCCATAAACATTTCGATAAAACTCATCACCTTTTATTTTTAATTGCATATGAGCAACTTGAATTCTAGAAAGCACTCCAGTGAAGGCAAATATAAGTAAATTCAATGAAGGCTTCAACTGGAAGATTGGGAGCACATGCACAAGCTTCTAAAAGGGATTTTGCATGCAATGACTTCCTCCCCATCTTTGGCGCCAACACTTGCTAAAAATAATAAAAAGAAATTACTTTTTTAGCATGAAATTATGCCAAAGTGGGTCACATTTTTTGGCTAATATTTGTGTGGAAAACGTGAAGGCAAGGCAGCATTAAATTTCAACCTGCCGGGCAGCTCCAATTTCCACACTTTTCACTTAAGTCATGGCGTTAAAACTCAACCTGGAAGGAAGCTCCAAAAAGTGCGACTTGCATAAGTGAATTAGCTAACTTTTGTGTGAAAAACATGAGGGAAAGGCAGCGTTAAAATTCAACCTGCCAGGCAGCTCCAATTTCCACACTTTTCACTTAAGTCATGGCATTAAATCTCAACTGCCCGCCAGCAGCTCCAATTTTCACATTCTTCACTTAAGTCATGGCGTTAAATCTCAACTTGGAAGGCAGCCCCAAAAAGTGCGACTTGCATAAGTGAATTAGCTAGCATTTGTGTGAAAAACATGAAGGCAGGGTAGCATTAAAATTCAACCCGCTGTAGCTCCAATTTCACGACTAGCACTCTAAGAAGAATTTTTTCCATTTTTGGATTTCCGATAAGTATAGAATAAAAGTTTCCATTTTTGGAAAGGGTCAGGGAAGATGTAGCAAAGCAATAACTTGCAAGTGCCATAACTTTCAATCCGCGGCTCTGTTTTAGGTGTCGCTTTTTTTCTAAAAGTGCATTAGATGATCACTCACTTGCTCATGTGCTGAAATGGGCTAAGAGAAAGGTTTGGCAACCTTAGCAATGATCTCGCACAACTGGGAAACATGCTTTTGAAGTTCAACTTTTTTTGCCTTCTCTTTGTCAAGCTTAAGGAATAAAGCATTTATCAATGTCTGTGTGTCTTGCTTTAATCCTTCAGTAGTGGTTTGACCTATCGACACTTTGGTCACTGTTATATCTACTACCGTAAGCTTGCTCTTCTACTTTCCTTCTGTCGGAACTGATACCTCAATGAACTTTTTCCCTGATTCTTCAATAATCAACCTTGAAGTCACCTTAGCAACTTTAGGTCTTCTGTCTTTTCCGCCCAAACTCAGGAGCAGCTGCAAGTCATGTTCCTCCAAGTTGATCCCCTCTCTAGCTTCCGGGACTGACTGTGAGGCCAACCACTTTGAGAAATTGCTTCTCGGAGAATGAGAAGTCGTTGAATGCACCACCATCTTGTGCTCTAGTTCCTCTCCATCGAAATTGCTACAGTGTTGTGACTGTCGTCTTTTGAATTGTCCAAAGACAATGCTCTTTCAAATTCTGCCATCTGCAACTTTAGCGTTTCTTCAGGAAGAGGTGAAGATCGGAGTGGCTGAGGAGAGAACACAAATGTCGTCGGATTCTACAGAGGACGGCGGCAATATCTTCTTTCACGAGGTTTAAAGGCAAGTGAAGTGTTGTGAGTTGACACTGGAGAAGTCGGAACTAGCACCATAGCCGTAGAAGTGACATTTTCCTTGTCTATGAGACTTCTTTTGCACTTTAAGCTTTTCAGGCCTTCTGCTGCTTTCTCCCTTGTGCTTCCTTTTGATGGAGTCTCCTGCACTGAGGTTGCCTGTGATCTGATTCATCAAAGCTTCATCAAGGTAAAATCTCTTTAGAAGCAAACTGGGGCCTTCGAGGTATTGACTTAATCGGAGGCTGCAGCAGATCTTTCCTCGATCGATGTAATGTCCCCAAATGGACACTTTAACACTTACGATGGATTTACAACAAATCTTATCTTAAAATGCAAAATATAAAAATTATCAAGATGCAGATCTAAATTTATACCAGAAAATGTGACTTGCCTAAAGGATAGAATTTATCCAAAACTAAAGCAAAATCACTATTTTATCATTAAAAAACAGATCAGCTGATTTTATTATTGCAAATACACAAGAAAAGTACCTATTGGAACCCCAATTGAAGATGAAATATTTATTAAAAATATCTGCAGTTGCACCTTCATAGACACAGCTGGAAATACTAATACCTTGGCCCAAACATTACACAAAGTAGTTGATTTGATATCTAAAAATCTGATGTTGAAATAACAATGCAGATCTGATTCAAAATAGCTCTAAAACACTCCAAAATTCTCTCTATATGGGTCGCTCCACCATGAACAAGCTGGAAATAAAGAGGAATCACAACAACAATTATTCTCCTTCAAACCCTTGCCCAAATCTGCAAAATACAACCTTCATACACTGCTGGAAAACACAATAGAAAAAGAGTTTTCTTCTCTTCTAGTCCTCAAAAGGGGTTTTTGTCCTCTAGAGCTAACTTCAAAGGGTTTTCATCCTTTGGAGTTGTTATGCAAAGCTTACAAGCTCACACAAAATTCAAAATTTTCATAAAATAAAAGAGATACTTTTCCAAGCAAGTCGACTTGCTTTTATAACAAATCTTGGCTTTGTAGCCACCCACAACCACCAATCATCTTTTTTTCCTTCATTTAATTCTTTTTTGGCTTTTTCCCTCTCCTACATGGGTCACATTTTCCCTTAGGGGAAATTAAAAACATAAAGTAACTTTCCCTTTTTTTTTTATTTAGTCATTAATAAATTAATATAAGTGCTTTGATAAATTTCTTTTTATGCACTTTATAATTAATTCATTAAGACTAAGTTTCCCTTTATTCACCCCTTAGCCGTCGGGAAACAAAATTGGGCTAAGGGTCTTCGACTTGTTATTTTAGAGAAAGGGACATTTCAGTCCTCCCTTCCCCAAATTGCTTGCCCTCAAGCAATTTCAAGCTCATCTGCTCGAGTGCCATGTGCAAGAGACAAAACATGCTATAGTGCTCCAAAAGTCTTGATCCCATGCCTGTTAAATGAGAGAGCTCTTGCCACAATACATAGCTCTCATGATGATCATACACACAAATTTGCATCAAGGGTATCACATACTTTATATTGCAGATTTGATCCTCTAACTCATCATTCTTCTCATGAGGAAAATAAATCTGAATATGCAGCAATAAATATGACATTATCTCATTCATTCCATACCTTACAATGCCATCAAGATCTTCATTTCCTTTTGCCTTCATGATATCTTGATTTTGTTGTACCAATTCCTTAACATTCTTGTCAACAATGGGTTGAATATCCTCATGATATAACTGTTGCAATAAACAAGATGATATACCTCTTTCCACACAATCGCATCCCGTGCAATCTGCCCTCTTTGGAAGGAACTTCCCATGCTCTTTTGGCTGTCACAACTTGAGGAGTACCATTCCTCATACCTTGCAAAACAACTTCCTTGTCTTGCACTTTGAACTTCAACTCCATAGTCTGATAATTTTGGATGAACTCACCCAAAGATTGCAGCCATTGTACTCCAAGTACTATATCCAATTCACCAATACCAACAACATAAAAATCATCTCTTACCTCATGATCTCCTATGGTGAACTCAAGTTGTGGAATCTTCTTTGTGCATGAGATTGAATGTCCATCCGCTACGATCACATTGAATCCTTGGAAATCTTCCATCTGCAATCCCATCTTGTAACCAAGTCTTCATCAATGAAGTTATGTGTAGCTCCACTATCTATCAATATGGTGATCTTTTTCCCATGAAGATCTCCTCTAACTCGGAATGCATAGAAACTAGGTGGTACAGATAATGTAGCAAGTGTGGCACCTGTGATAACCACTTCCCCTTCTTTTGCTTGGTCTTCAATCTTCTTTGGATCAACATTATCTCCATCATCTTCATCATCTGAAACTACCTCAATGTAGTGGATTGACCCTTTACCATGGCAACGATGGTTGGGTGTCCATGGGTCCCTACAATTGAAGCATAATTTTTTCCTTCTTAACTCATTCCTTGCTCTCTTGTTTCACGGGCAATTTTTTCCCATTTTTTTGCCTTACCTTGTTGTCCAATAATTTGGTGTCTTGCTTATCATGTTGAAGAATTATTGGCTGTCCAAATAGTGAGTTTTTTTTCTGCCCCAAAAGGTGTTGTTCGTTGTTGTCCAAACTGCAGATTTCTTCCTTTTGGGACTGAACTTTCCAAGTCCAAGGACTTCTTAATAGCTCCTTGTAGAGATGGAGGACTAAAGGCTTTGACTAGGCCTTTAGTGGCTCTCCTAGACCTTCAATAAACAGCAACACAAGTCTTCTTTCACTGATATCCGACACCATCACTGCAAGCCTTTGAAAATCAAAAATATACTTATCTAGAGATCCTTCTTGCTTGAGTTGGGCTAGCTCTCTGAAATGCATATCCGGGTCCATCTATCAAATCTCTCTATCAAACATTGATTGAATTCCTCAAGGGTGGTGATAGAACCATGTCCTTGGGTGATGATTCCATGGTACCACCATTCATGTGCAACTCCCTCCAAATGCAAAGTTGCAAATTTGAGGGCTTCTTCTTCATACATTGGATTCAAAGAAAGATATGTATCTAATTTTTGTAACCAAGCTCTAGCAGAACACTTATCTGATCCATCATATGAAGGAAGAGTTACCTTACCCAACCTTTGTTGTATGTCTCTTCTTGGTTGCTCTTGTTGAACTCTTCGATTCCTTCCTTGATCCTTTGCTATTCTTCACTTGGCAGTAGTCTCTGAAGGATAACATCTCCCTCACTCTGTAGCTAAGGGTTGCATACTCTTCACCCCATACCTCCATGTCATCAACATCATTTGGGGCTTCCTCCTCAATTGGTTGTTCCTCTCTTTGGAGAAACTTAGCTCTGAAAATTTGATGTGGAGGCTTGGATGAAGTCCTAACTGGTCTTGTAGAGCTTCCTTCACCATTGTTGGTTGCTCCTTGGATTTGTAGACATATTGTTCCCTTGTAGATCTTTGTCAAGTCTCTGATGGAACCGGTCAATGCTTCACACATTTCCCTTTGAGATTCCCTCAAAACATGATGCATATCTCTTTGACTTTCTCTCATAGACTGTTGCAATTCTCTCTGACTCCTTGTGATCACTTCATGCATGTAGCTAAGCTCATCATTAGAGGAGCTCTCGATCATGCTCTTCCATTGTCACCTTCTTTGGAGTATTCCTTCTCGATAGACTATAGGAATTTTCCTTGGTTGCATTCAGATCTGATTTTTTCTTCTTTCCTTCATAGGATGGGAGAATACACTGCTCTGATACCACTGTAATGTCCCCAAATGGACACTTTTCACTTAAATAGATTTACCACAAATTTGATGTTAAAATGCAAATTATAAAAAAATTATAAAGATGCAGATCTGAATTTATACCAAAAATGTGACTTGCCTAGAGGATGGAATTCATTCAAAACTGAAGCAAAATCACTCTTTTATCATCAAAAACAGATCAGTTGATTTTATTATTGCAAATACACAAGAAAAGTCCCGGATTGGAACCCAATTGAAAGCTGAAATATTTATTAAAAAATATGCAATTTCATCCTTCACAAACACAGCAGGAAACACCAATTCCTTGGCCCAAAAATTACACAAAGTGGTTGATCTGATATCTAAAAATCTGATGTTGGAACAACAATACAGATCTGATCCAAAATAGCTCTAAAACACTCCAAAATAGCTCTCTATATGGGTCACTCCACCATGAACAAGCTGGAAATAAAGAGGAATCACAACAACAATTATTCTCCTTTAAACCCTTGCCCAAATCTACAAAATACAACCTTCCTACACTGCTGGAAAACAAAATAAAAGAAGAGTTTTTCTTCTCCTTCTAGTCCTCAAGAGGGTTTTCGTCCTCAAGAGCTAACTTCAAAGGGTTTTCGTCCTTCGGAGTTGTTATGCAAAGCTTACAAGCTCATACCAAAATTCAAAATTTTCATAAAATAAAAGAGATACTTTTCCAAGCAAGTCAACTTCCTTTTATAACAAGTTTTGGCTTTATAGCCACCCACAACCACCAATCATCTATCTTTTCCTTCAGTTATTTCTTTTTTGGCTTTTTCCCCTCCTACATGGGTCGCATTTTCCCCTAGGGGAAAATTAAAAACATAAAGTAACTTTCTTTTTTATTTTTTTACTTAGTCATTAATAAATTAATATAAGTGCTTTTGATAAATTTTCTTTTTCTTCACTTTATAATTAATTCATTAAGACTAAGTTTCGCTTTTATTCACCTCTTAGTCGTTGAGAAACAAAATTGGGATAAGGTTCGTTGACTTGTTATTTTAGAGAAAGGGGCATTTCACTTCAACACACATACTTGTTTTTCTTCTTTATTTATCTGTTACTATTAGATAACAAGTTATGCATTGATTCCCAATGAGAAATGGAACAAGTTGGATCAAAAGGGTAGAAAATCTTGATATCCTAATAGAAGAATTTGGATAAAAGAAACTTGAAAAAATCTAAGGCATTCTTGGTCTCACTTTAACCCCTACGGATCGGGGGTGAGAGTGGGGATGTTACATTATGTACATAATCCTAGCAGTAATATTTGTCTCCTTGTAGAATATGAATAGTCGCCTAAAGATGAATTATACAATCATCCCAAAGATGAACTGAATGGTCACACATTGTAATAAATATGTACCTACATCTCTTTCTTGAATAATACAATTTTATATTTGTACCTATTCAATTTTGAAATTGATTTGCATTATAGATTCCTAGCCCAAAAAAAAAATTAAGTAGCCACAAATTTGGACAACTAAGAAGGTTCAACGCTTTTTTCGTTAACATCCTTCTTGAATGTGATCATCAAATGAATCTATTAAATGTAAGATGTCCACCTCAAATGTTGACCTTCTTGAATCTTAGATCGAGAGAAGACATTGGTATCATGTATCTAGAATGACTTCCTTACCATGAAAACGGTAACTTCATTGCCTAATTGGTTAGCCCAAAGCATAAAATTCATTTTCTTATATGTTATAATTGAGCATGGATTGTGACAAGGCCTCTTAATTATTAACCATTGGATGTCCTCCATTCTTATTTACCACACCTATGGCATATTGGAACTCAAGGGTCTTGAGCTCAAATAGTTGTTGCATGTTAAAGATACAAGCACAAGGGAGAGATATGGAATCTCTCAAACAATTAAAGGATTGAATGACCTTTGGATTCCATGAAATGGTTTCCTACTTAGTAAATTGGTGAAGTAGGTAAGTACATGTGAATAGTTGCAGCAAACTTCCTATGGAATAGCATAACCCCAAGAACGACTTAAGATCTTAATAGCTAAATGTAGTGGGCCAATCTTGAAGGAATTTCACTTTAACTCAATCTCAATGTACTCCATGCTCAATAATGAGGATGGCCAATTACTTATGTTTATACAAAGGATTTCATCATCTTGTCTTGGAGTTGTGTTGGAAAAGAAGATAAAAACTAGCAACAATATGTGCTGGACAATCTTCCCGATTGTAAGTTTACTTCTACTACAAAAGGTACAACTGCAAACAACATGTTGAACACCACTTCGCATCTTCTACAAATAAGCAAATCACTTTGGATGTGTGTGCTTGCAGAGCAATCTAATCCTTGTTACTCCGTCCTCCATACAAAGCTTATCTTAGACAGTAACCCCTCCAAATTGTATTCATATATGTGCTCTTCTTGGCCCAGATTTGCAATGCTGCAACTTTGACATAGATTCAATGGTCATCATGCTCTTATTGGTGCTACACCTAGTATTCGTGTAAAATGGAATCCATTTTATCACCATTAACAGCAATAAAGTTCTAGGTAGGTGTGACAACATGTGTACCACTTAATGTGTTTCCAACTTACAATAATATGAGCCACTAGGAAAGCAACATGAGGAAAAATAAACATTACATGCTGGAAAAATATTTGAAATGATAAGTGTGTTTCCCATCTATGGAGACAACTCAATCCCATATATCTTTGTGGAAGACATTGACACCAAGAGGAATTCCTATGCTATACTATTAACTCTCAAATTTTTCAATAAAAACAGTGCCCAAAGCATACAATCCAACATTATACAAGGTATGTAACCTTAGCACTAGAAGATGAATGATGAGTATCAACACATTGGATGCGGACATGGAAGACAACTATGAAATTCAAGTAACAATTTTTGAGGCTGCTATAAGTGAGGATTCAGCATTTTTTCCCCATTTGGCAGACAAATGACCATTATTTAACATTGAAGTTTCACAGACTATAGGAGATAACCAGAAGAATTTACAAACAAAGTATATGAATTTAACTTTGAAATTTGACAGCCTATATATAGGAGATAACCAAGAGAATTTACCAAAGAAAAACATATGAATTACAAATTATAAGTTAGCCTTGCCTTGTAGATCTCAGAAGTTGTGTGATGTCAAGACTTCTGCATTGATTTGAATCTAAAGCAATGCCAAAAAGAAAATGATTCTATCTACTATTACTATAAACAAAAACCCAACCAGAAACGAATGTCTAAAATCACGTCCCATTGAATTTCCCTAAGCTTTCTTACCTGCTTCCTTGGTTGACTCAATGGATTTCAATGCTGACATGAGTTTTTTCTTAACGTTGGTGTCTTTTAAAAAGACAATTTCCTTAGCATGACAACCCTAAAAACAAGTCACTTGTTAATTCAATCCAAAACCTTGGCAGTCTTATAAACCATATCAACCAAAGTCGTATTTCTTTTCAACACTTTTGCAAACAATTTGGTTATGCTTGCTTCTTAGGGCACCAAGAGATTTAGAGGCAATAGCCTAATTATATATAATTATAAGTTCAAGCAAGCAGCCTAATGAGTACATTAAAAAAAATTAAATAAAAATACCATCTTCGCCTAGAGAGATGACATAACTCATAGTTTACATTGTTTATTCCATTTAATTCATGAATACACTTAGTGATGATAGCAGGAAGCACTAGTAAACACTACTCTTTTGCATTCACTGCTTACACTAACATCAATGCAAAATAGAAGACATTCGAGAGAGGTCATAAAAGCAGAGATGCTTACGAATCAAGAAATAATCAGAAACTGTGGATGAGTGCAAGGAAGGGCTGGTAAAATGGAAAATAACAGTTATTTCCATAAAACTTCGACATCTTTAGACAATATCCTATAGCCCGAAAGAGAAAACAATCCACAAAGGTCATAGAAAGCTAAGAAACTTAACAATCAAGAAACAATCAGAACCTATGGTTCACTACAATAGTTGGGATGATAAAAATGGAAAACACTTGTATTTCCATAAAATTTTGTTGACTCTAGCCAATATCCTAGAACCCCCTCTCTGTTTAGAAGGCACCTTATGCATCATTCCAATACAAATCAACAAGACAAAAGAAGGGATTAGCACCAATATTCTAAGCCTTCATTTTCACAAATTAAACGATCATCAAATAACCACCATTACTTCCACCAAATTTAAATCAACCCTACCATCCATTTTACAAATCGATGATTACTGACCAGCAATTCTCAAGACTAATCCTCTCAAATGAGGTATCAACAGCATAAAGCCGACAAAAATCTAGAACGTAGCTGTAAAATAACATTGTACACATATTCACTGACTAATAGGATCTTTTCTCTTCCCTAAAATACAGGCAATCCACCAAATGTACATTAGTCATAGGTAGAGAACTCACACACTGTTCAATAGGTTTGTTTCCATCAATGTGGTGTGCTGTGGGAGGATCTGTATGTTTTTACTCCAGCACCCTAGGTTCACTAAATTTGCACCATTCCAATGGTTAATTTTCACCCTAGACAGTCTGAATCATTTCATAGGTCGGTATCTATCTTGCCTATATCACAGAATTTCTAAGCAAAGCCAGAAAGTACAGAAGTCTATAGCTACAAGGTTTGTATATTAAGTTTGGCATCATTGATTCCAAGATAAGGTATTTTACATACAAAGCCCTTTTATTTACCATGTTGGTTAATATCCGTAAAATGTCACTATTAACAATAAATTGATGCAATTATAAAGGTGAAAAAGTGTATAACCATGAGTATGCATGTTCACAATGTTCCCTATAATAGAAACGCTAGATGACCATCCGTTATGAGATATAAGGACCGCTCTCTTTGCTGCTAAGTGAGTATACCAATTATATTTCATTGTGGCATTTGATGGATCCGGACTCCATTGTTACATATGTAAATCAATGGGATGGTTCTAAAAAACTCTGATTTACTAAGAATGTCTTATGTGCCAAATTGTCAATATTATAATGCGGTCAGAAAGATAATGTTGTCTCCATGTAAGGCTTGTGACAATAGGTAGAGTAACCAACAATTCAGTAGCATATTGTTTCATTTAGAATTATACCATTCAATGGCTAGCAAACTGTGCCTTCGACCAAGCCATTCCGTCTAGATTCATAAAAGCCATCATCTGCTTGGTTTACAGGATTCTTCATTTTTGATCTAGCAACCCTTTTACAGCCTACAAGGAAGGAATTTAATTATTTGATCAGTGAATCGAACCCCACACATTAGAAGGAAACAAAACAGAACAAAGAAGACTATAGTGCAATGTTCATGCATACTGTACAAATGTACTTTACAAAGTGATACGAAACCAAAATCTTCCATAGCCGATTCATTCTATAAGAATGATATCATAAACTCTAGATGCATACCTCCCATGCAATTCCCGATCAATTTGTAATGTGAACAGAGTAGTTGACGCACCAGACATTTGATCCACATTTACAGTCTGCTTAGACATACTACTTGTTAGAATAATAGGACTTGCCTATACCCATAGCATAGCACCTTATACAAGGGCATAATGAAACTCACAAACAAACGAATAGATATAACTGACCTTTGGAGGACCATGTAGCTTTATAAGGCTAGCTTTGATATCAACAATTCCAGAATCAAACTCGCCTTCTTTACGAGCATCATGCACCAGAATATCTAAAATACTACTAAAATACTCAAACAGCCTGCAGATAATCGAAAATTGTGCTTCTCGTTATTACGAGCATTTTGAAATTCTTAAAAAAATAAAAAAATGAGTCATACCATATACCTGTTTTGCATATCAGGAGTATACCCAAAATCCGATTCAAAAAACGCCCAACATCATGCATATCTGTTTCAAGTATCCGACCAGAAGGTCTCTCTGTATCTGTTTTGAAAAGTATAAAACATTATAAATCACGATTGATTCCAAAGATGATGAACACCTTAGATGAAGAATAATCTAAAAAGAAATAACTATTAGCAGACATTCAAGGCAATGAAAAGGAAAAACATGTTTTATTCCTTATAAATGATAAAACCAAATTGTATAATTTGAAAACATGTTTTATTCCTTATAAATGATAAAAACCAAATTGTATAATTTGTGGACAACAGTAACCTTTCAAAGAATGGCAAAGCCTGTTAGAAGTTAATGGCCATGTCAAGGTTTCGGACATTATTTATAATGTTGTAATCATTAGCACCATATTAATGTCAACGGAAGTTGTACATTAAACTACTTTCATACGAAGATGTTTAAGACATCTCTCTTATATTTATCATCTCTGTTCTTCTTTATACAATGAAACAAGATCTTTCTCTTTTATACTCCCTTTTAATCTAGCAGGTACAAGGACAATGTTTGAGAGTCGTCCCAATGTTGCAAGCAACATGTAAACCAAGTATTAGGTTGTCATGTCCCTTTTTCGAGATAATTTCATTTGAAGACCTTGATCCATTTTTCTTCCTCATGGGTCCAAGCGAACAAGCTAGAGGAAGTCAACACTATCATCATGTGCTTAATTTCATGTTTATTTCTTTAGTTGGCACTGTATTTGTTGGTGAGCCTAGAGCCCAACAATAAATTAGAAATAAAAAGACATTGGTAAGCATGTAGGCACCAAAAAGTAAAAAAAATAATAATAATAAAGCAAGTCTAATTGTGGTAGGCCTCATTTAAGAGACCCAAGACTTGGCGCCACCCTCTTACTATAAACAATGGTTGACATTAGTTTAGGACATGTTTTGAAGATTATCCTTATTTTGGTGAAAGTTGGCTAGTGTAGCCCTTTTACTCTCTCTCTCTCAAGGACAAAACCCCTTGGGTTGAGGATCTCTTCCAAGGACGAAAACCCTTTGTTGGGAAACTTGTGAAGGACGAAAACCCTTCATGAGGTTTTGACTGTGCAAGCTAGTTGGAAAAGAAATAAAGGATCTTTCTCTTGCATGTGCGGTGTTTTTAGTGCAATATTATATTTGTTTAGAGTGGAGCGACCTACCTTGAAGTGGAAATGTGGTATATGTGATGTGCATTTGGCAAATTTGGAATTACTAGCTTGTTCTCCATAATTTATAAAGCCAATATCTTAAGTTTCATGATTTTTGGTGCTTCCTAAATTGAGTTATGAATTTTAAAATAACACGCAGTGAGACAAGGGTTTGTTGAAATTTATCTCCATATCTAGGGCATTAAAAATCAGATTTCTTGAATTATATGATTGTTGAGGATATATCATAATTTTAGAAATTCAAGTGAAACTGATTCAAGGGGTCTGAAGGCATAAAAGTGGGTGTGAAACCCCAAAACAGGTCGCTGCCCTAGAAGGGTGTTGGCTGGCAGTAGTTAAGGGTTTTTATAAATTTATTTCAGTCACTAACAGCTCACTAAAAATATGAAAAAGTGTTGTTTTTCTTCAGCTTTGGGTCATATACATATACACGCATAGGACGGGAAGTTCATTCTTTCATGCACACATCTATCTACATTTTCTACATCTAGCTACGTATTTGCTATCAAGTGCGACATGCACAAGAGCCACCTAGGGCATGATTTCAACACACACACACATAGAACTACATTCGGTCCGAGATGAAGTGCAGAGCTCAATCATAAGTTCACTTGTCTCGAAATGTAGTGCATCGCTGTTACATAAATAGATTAGGCATAATATTCATTTATCAATATTTTGCTTAATCGAAACTATTTCAAAGATAATCTATTAATGGAGGAGATGAAGGTCACACGGGTGTCACATGGATGCAATATTATCATGGATGGGTGGACAGATATTAGACATCGGCCACTCATCATTATCATTCTCTTACAAAGATGGACTGTATTTCTTGAGAGCAATTGATTGCTCTAGGAAGCGAAAAATATCAAGTTTTAGTTTAGATTTTGAAGGAAGCCAATGAGGACGTTGGCCCTTCAAATGTTGTACAAGTAATCAAAATGGAGCTTATGTGTGCGAGAGCAACACGCAAACTAGTGGAGGGTACCTACAATTATATTTATGAACCTCATGTTGCGTATACATATGGTTGGATCCACTCTATTAAGAGGAATATGCTTAGCTCTAAGAGAGCGAAGAATCTTGTAGTCAGTACATGGTGATTTGCATCTTATAGATAGCAAGACAACCGAGTACAAGCAGACCCTAGCATTACGGTGGGATGTGGATCCTGAGGAGTCTAGGCAAGTAGAAGAGGAAAAACCATACAATAGGCATTGATTGGTCTCTCCGTTGAGGATGGGGATGATAGTTCCAACGAGGAGTTATTGGATGTCGTTTCAGATGTTGTTCTTATTTTTGAGCTGAAACTTGTTTACTTCTTTTGTAATATTTACAATTGTTGTATTTGATTTTCAGATTAATGATATGAATATCAAATATTGTCAATTGATCAATCACAATGGTTTTATTTCGGCTATTTAATCATGTAAAGTCTCAAATTCAAATGGTTTTATTAAATTATGTATAATTTATAATTTATAATTTCTATTTATTTGATATTAATGATTTCATTTTATTTAAGTCTCAAAATGGTTTTATTTCAGCTTAATTATGTCTCAAATATTTTAATTCATCTTATTTATATAGTTTAGTCACTATATTTTTATATGTTAAATATTTATATATATTTTTAATTATTCGTCCCCGCCATCCCCAAAATTTAGAAAAAATCATCATCTGGATACCTTGCCCCGGAGTCTTATGTAACTATGATGGAAGACAACTATTTTCAACCAAAAAGTATTCGGTTGTTAACTATTCACAAAGGCTTCATTATCAAGGTGAGAGTGGAAATATAAGCTGTAAAGAACTTGTGTCACATCTGACAAAGGAAAAATACTGCTATGTACATTTTGCAAATAAAAACAGACATCCTTTTTGCAAATGGATCCAAACAGAAATAGTGGGAAAATTATGCAAAAGAATGTAACTTTTTGCGGTATATTTTATATGGAGGAGATGTGAATCCAGTATTCAAGGAGTACTCTACTTTACAGCTAAAATGATCCATAATTAGCATAGAAATTCCATGGCTAATTCACTAACATGAATCTTATTTTGTGTGAATTCAAATTAGTCAATTATGCTTTGACCTCTTAGCATGTTTTTAGGAACAAGGTAAATTGTCTTAGATTTGAGTAGCTTTAGCGTTGAAATTGTTGTAGATATTTTTGCATACATGAAATGAAACAAGTAAAGAACTGAGATACACAGAACAACAAAGCTCAACACAAGGAATTTACCATGTGGAAACCCAACGTGGAAAAACTCAAGAAGGCCATTACAAGCCAATTTCCTTCTTGAGACCTTCAACAACATTAGCAACACATCAAAAATGTTTTGCTAGCTTGCCTTACTCTACAACTTGCAACTTGCAATATAGTGGTACTATTGCCAGATATTTTGGCATTCCATTTGGTCTTCATCCTTCTCCTGTGAGCATGTGGGAGTGGGTCCAACGATAACTTCAAACTAAACTTCTTTAAACAAGGATCTCTCTTTTGCAAGTAGATTAACTGTGGTTAGCCAAATTTTACAAGCATCTCGTGTTTATTATGTCTCGTGTTGGCTGCCATCCATGACTCAATCTCTTCATCTTGAATGCATTTTGTGTGCATACCTCTAGTCAAAATATGTTGGTATTTGAGGCCTCCTTTCAGTGCCTTGGGTTGTTTATATTATGCCCAAGGAAGGAGGATTAGGCTGAAGAGATATTTACACACAGTTGTATCTTGGCTGCCAAATGGGTGGTACTTTGTTTGGAAGCTTCCGGCTCATGGTAGATTTTACAAAGCATGGACTCCTCACAGCCCATCATTTGAACAAGATCAGTGGTTCCTTCAATCCTTGTGACGTTATTGCTGATTCAACCGATTTTTAAATTATTGGGTCATTTAATCTCAAAGTATAGGGGCAGCTTGGCAAAAAGTTGCATAATTGATCACAAGGAGAGTTACCAGTAGCCAAATTAAATGGGATCTAGCCAACAGATATATATGGACTTGGAAGCTTCAGAATATTTCGCTTACTACTAATCAGCACTTTCAAGCTCATAGGTTAAGCAAAACACGCATCTTTCTTCAGAAATAGTTGTGGGAAAGCAATATATGTTCTTGGAAGGTTTGGCGATCATTGGTTCGTACATAGGCTTTATTTTCATAAGATCGATCTACTATTATGGAAATCCAAAATCTTATCCCTCATGATGACTTGCTTAAGATGAATTTGACAACGCACAGACCTGTATGGCGTGATTGGATATGGCTCTTTGGACACCCAATCTCCCAATTTGACACACACCACCTTTATCATTTTTTACATCATAAACAGGCACTTGCACCTGTTCTCAATGTCAGATGGGTTTCTTCTGATGCAGAATCAGTGTGGATCCATCATCTTCATAGTGTGTGGGCAGTAAGGGCTTCTTAAAAACTTCAAATTTTTGGTCGACTCATGATATATGAGGTAACTGCTTCAAAAGCTCGATTGTCTAAGAATGGATTTACTGATGATCTGTCTCCATTGCTCAAGATTGGAAACTATTATACCTCTATTGTGGGATTTCTCTTTCGTCTAATCATGTTGGAAGTTAATTCATTCTCGCCTACCAATACTTTTTCAAGGACATTTACATTGGCGAGCAACTTTGCTAGGAGATTCCAATACTCTTATTTGTCATCCTTTTAAGAGCATTTGGAATTGTGTACGACTTACAGCCTTGTTTATTAAATGGAAGCTTAGATGTACTTATGTCTTCAGGAATGAGGTATGCACTCTTGATGATTTTTTCATTGTTGGAAAGGTGAAATTCAATTACAACTACTTGCAAAAGGTTTTGGTACACAAGGAAACAAAGCAATTAGACCCTAAGAGGTATTCTGATTTTATAGTTGTTTTGATCGCTACATTGTAGTCTTTTTTTGTACATTGTGTTGTACAGGTCTTATTCTCTTGTACAACCATTGTTGCAAATATTGCTTTCTATCAACATATGAAGCATCCATTCAAAAATATATATATATATTGCTTCAACATACTCTCCTACACTGCATATACATGCTACAACTCCCTCAACACTCAGCCCGGAAGAATTACATGCCCTCCAAGGGTATACATCTACACAGATCTAGCAAACGGACTGAACAAAGAGAAAACAACATCAGCCTTTGAAAGGATGGACTTCCAAGTGTTTGAACTTTCCTTGCATCCATTTTAGGCTGTTATTTTGCCTTTTTGTACAAATTCAACATGGTATGAACCCGACAATTTGTCAAGTTCTGCACAGGACAAATTCGGCTGAAGACAAACTTGCTTGAAGAGTTATGCTACAAACAAACCCGTGATTTCACAACTACTTTTGGCCCCTAGGTGCTCGGATCACCCCTGAACCTCCTTGCACCTAAGTCAAGCCTTTATCTTTTGCCAACTTTATTTCTCTGCTAATTGTCATGTTGGGCGTATTGGCAGTGTTTCAAGTTGCATTACTTAGTCATTTTGACTAGTACGTGAAATCGGCAGCCTAGTTGAATTAAATCCAGCTCACTTTCGTGATCCAATTCGGATCATAACATACCATGTCTCCTTTTAGAATCAATTTAGTTGACTCTAGGCAAGTTGACGGAAAATCACAGATACCTGCTTCCCTCACCTTGGAGAGTGAAGCTCTCAAATTTGAACCCCGGGTAGCTATTCCGCTTCTGATAAAGTAATTTGTGATGTATGGTTATCAAAAATGATAATAATAAATTAACACTATATGAATATAACTTCACACATATCAAAAAAGTTTATCTACATTTTATTTTATAACTTAATATTGAAAAAAATGTTAAATAAAATTTGAAAAACAGTTAATATATTTTTATTTTTTTGGTGGGTTCAAACATCACAATGATGTACAGCAGTGATAAAAACCATGAAAGTGTCCTTACATCTAATCCTTCTATATAGAACATAGGGGATACAAGAAATAGACAGCAAGATATCTCATCAGCAACAACCCATCCTAATAAAAATCAACACACCCTTACTCCCGACATACCCATATGGCAGGTTCGAACATCACAATGATGTACAGCAGTGATTAAAAACATGAAAGTGTCCTTGCATCTAATCCTTCTATATACAGCATAGGGGATACAAGAAATAGACAGCAACATATCTCATCAGCAACATCCCATCCTAATGAAAAATCAACACACCCTTACTCCCAACATAGCTTTTGTACATCGTGTTCGTATCTTTTTATTTTAACTTTTATTTACCTGGGACAATAAGAGCTCCTATATCTCTACCGCCCCTATGAATCAAGTTGTCATTTTTTATTGCTTGCCTCTAGAATGGCAGAGCTTGGAACATTCTGACCCATAACAATCCATGCAGGCATGGGAGTCATGGGAAAACAGGTATAATAATTAAACAACACATCTTTTCAGCAACAACCCATCTAATGAAAAACCAACACAACCTTACTGCCAACATAACTTTTATATATCATGTTCATATCTCTATTTGTTTAGCTTTTATTCACCAAGTACACTAAGAGCTTCTATATCTAGCCCCCTTCTAAATTGAATCATCGGTCTTGATTGACCACCTCTAGAATGCTAGAGCTGAAAACAGTCTGACCCAGAACAATACATGGGAGCAAGCGAGCCATGGTGAAACAGAGCAAGGAAGGCACTTGTGATGCTTGAGTCTGAGACGAGGAAGGATAAGCCCATCCCTTATACTTGTCTCATTCCTTCAAGAATATCCTTTGAATATACTTGGCCTAAAACTCTTGCTTTTGCTTCTCAAGATCTATCTCTATAGCTTTCATTTTCTTCTCCCACTCTACATCCTTCTTTATATACTTGGCCAATTCTACCTCCAATCACACAGCTTTCTCTGGACCCACCTAAGCTCCTCCTTGGCCTTTTTTTCATGGTCCTTATAATTCCTTATTATACGCCTTTGGCCCATGCCTAGTTCCTGCACGCAATCGCCTTCTTCCCTATGTCTTGGTTCTCTACCATAAGCTGGAGAAATGTTATCACCAAGATGCAAACCACACTTCAAATGATAACAAGATTCATTTTTCATGTGCTTAATCGCCGGACTTCAGTATTTTGGAGGATTTTTGGATGTTATAGTTTTTTTGAAACAAAGTGGGTCCTAAAATTGTAACATGGGTAAAAATTGAATGGAGAAGACTTAATTTCATTTTATTTTCATAAAATAGCATGTAGACCATTTAAACACAAATTTTAGGAGACTAGTTTTACAAGGTTATGGTAGCTAACCCATTCAAAATCACTTTTGTGTGGTTTGGTTTAAAATATATGATTTAAAATAGTCAAATATAGAAAATGTTAGCATATGCAAAGAGGCGAAAGAATTCAGAAAAGGAAAATCTGCACACTCAAACAAGTGTGACAGCGTTTATTATATAGGAAGAGGTGGTTACAGGTTGGTTGAACAATTACGAATGATAACTACATAACCGCATTATATGCTATATAATGCTCTATATTTTAACATAAAAGGTTGAAAGAAAGTCAAAGAAAGTCCAGGGCACGTGATACATCTCAACTTCATAAATCTTTTATGCTTTCTTTGCCCTCAACTTCAGAATAAAATAGGAATCAAGGTGTGGGAGTCATGGTGGAACTAAGCAAGGAAGGCACTTGTGATGCTTGAGGAGTCTGAGATGGGGAAGAGTTCATGAACATCCTTTGACTTTGCTTGGCATAAAGCTGTTGCTTTTGTTTCTCAAAATCTATCTTTTTAGCCTTCATTTTCTTCTCCCACTCCACATCCTTCTTTATATACTTGGCCAGTTTTAGCTCCAATTGCACAGCTTTCTCTACACCCTCCTAATTTCTTCCTTGGCCTTTGGAAGTTCCCTAGAGCTCCTTTTTGTATGCCTTTGTCATGCCTAGTTCCTACACACAATCACCTTCTTCCTTGTGTCGTGGTTCTCTGTCATAAGCTAGAGAAATGTTATCACCAAGATGCAAACCATGCACTTCAAATGACAACAAGCTCATTTTTTATGTGCTTAGTCACCAGAATTAAGCATTTTGGAGAGTTTTTTATGTTATAGATTTTTTTGAAACAAAGTGGGGCCTAATATTGTACCATGGGTGAAATTGAATGGAGAAGGCCTATTTTCATTTTATTTTCCTAGAATAAAATATGGACCGTTTAAAGGAAAAATAAAGGTTGTGGTAGCTAACCCATTTCAAGTCACTTTTATGTGGTTTGGTTTAAAAGATATGATTTAAAATAGTGAAACGCAGAAAAGGTTGAAAAAAAGACAGAAAATGGAGGCCACAAGATACATCTCAACTTTATAAATCTTTGATGCTTTCTTTGCCCTTCAATTCAGAATAAAATTGGAATCATTCAAGTAAATCCAAAATAGTAGAGGAATAAAAATGTTCACTAAATAATGTTTTCATGAGAATATGTTAGTGGAATAATCTGTTTCTAACCACATGGATAATTCAAGTATATTCTTGGCCAAGAGTGTGCCAACTATCCAGTTATTTTCCAAGCAGTTTCAAAAAAATTGTAGAACCTCGATCAATGAGACTCGAAGAGATTATTCTAGACAGATTCGTGTCAACTGAGATACTACACTTATCAATAACATACATAGAATAGTAATTGCATAACATACCATATCAGAGCAAAGTACCTGAACAATAGCAGCTTGTATTCATAAAAGATAAGTCCTAATACAATTTTCCAGTACAAGGAGGACCTAATACTACATCATTTTGTTTATATGACAAGAAAAGCCAATGGGTTGTCGTTTAACACAATCGTCGACAACCAAACATACAAATGAAAGGCATTAAAACTTCCTAAGGACAACAATATAATCACTAACCACATGTGTCCACTACTAAAATATGTAATTACACTAATAACCAAGAAAATACGAATATGACAGTCTACATTAACCCCCTTTAAACAAGTCACACTCCCTTCTAATACAACCAAGATACAGTATGAGAAAAATATGATTGAAAAGGAAGAAAAGAATTCAAAACACTTGGAGCTGAAATATGAGATAAGTCTAAATTGATGAACGAATGCTGGAAGTTGAATTCAAATTTCCTTCATTCCTACAAATCATTCATTGAAGGCAATGTGGCAGCTGACAGTATGACCAAAAACTTTTCCCAAGGGAGGCATTCAGTGGTGAATACGGAGCATGGATGTATGGTGTAGGAGGCGGCTTTAGAAGACTATTGTACACTAGGTAATGCAACGTCGGGCAACACTGTCAGTCGATGCACTTCTATCATATACACACTATCGAGAAATTCTTTGTTGACCGACGTGCGGACGAGCTATCGACTGATATTCTGTCAAGCGATGCATCGTCAGAAGACACAATGACAGGTGATGCAATGTCAGGTAAGCATGGAACGGGCATGTACACTTGAGGACTGCACGGTTGCAGCAAAGGAATGCACAGTTGAGTAACACAGAGGGTTATCTGCCTGTTTTCCTAGGTCGTACGGTTCTTTCTTTTAAACTGAAGCCAGTTTGAACTACGGAAAAGGGGCGTACGCTTCTTCTGAAGGGTACTCTCCACTTGCCCTTCCATTTTGCTCTAACCTCTATTTTTATATTAACTTCATAAAATTTGCATGTGCCTTCATTGTTTTCTCCGATTGGGCCATCCGGATTTTAATAAAAACACAAGTATGAAATTCTTGTACTTTTAAGTATTTACCACTGAAAGCTAACTCAACTTATAACTTGATACTCTTATTTACCGACAGTCGTCCTTTGTAATCATGAGATCCTAATAGACATTCCAAAGTCAAGATTCTTATAATAAGTTTGCTATCTCAGTCTACATAACATTCATCTGAAATTGTTAATTCTTCTTAATGATTTGTCTTGACAAATTCTTCAAAAATGAAACTTGGTCTTTAAGGACCTTTGGTTGATGTTTCCAACCATTGCCAACATCTATAGCCCTTTTCTGGTTCTCTGTACCTGCCATTTCCTTCTTAGACATGTAAAACACAATATGATTTCTTGACATATACTGTGTTAGATCCTTTATACTGACATCTCAAAATACTTTTCTTGAAACTTCTTCTCTATTCCATGTCCTACGCAGTCTTCATTCAAAACTTGTGAATATAACCCTGCATAGTTGTCATTCATAATGAAAGCATACCTAAATGTGACTGTATTTTGTACTGTCCTGCTTGTTCATGATAGATTCACTCATCCATGGAACATTCTCTTGCATCCCACAAATCTTCTTCACTGCCATACTCTGTCCTCGCTTCTTCATTTATAACCAACAAAGATAAGTATCACCATTCAATCTTCTCAATCACACAACCTCAATCAATTAGAAAGTCAATCTTATCAATTTTCCTCTATATCCTGGTGTCAACATTCAAGATCGATGCATCATGTATCTGATTATGAGATTCTTAAACCAACTTCCTTCTTCTAGAGATTTCATTATACAAATTATGCCTTGAAGCTTCGTGACTGTATTTGGACTGTAAAGACTGTTAAAGCCTGTGTTTTCAACTTTATATACAAGAATGCATTCATCAATGACTACTCCTTACATGCCAGTAAGATGGATTTTTATACCTTCAATGCATACCTTTAATCATATACTAATCACTATTCATGTTTCTTGTTATACCTTAAAGGTTTAACTGTATTCTTATCCATGGAAGTCTAATGCATACAAAATATTCAATAAATGCACTTGATAAAGGTTTAATTACACCTCTAAATGATCTTACTAGATCTACTACTCCCTGTCAAACCTGTCAAGTTCAATATCTTAACATAAGATGCCTGTTTCTTCTCATAAGTCCCAATTCCATTCCATGCTTATCACTGTTTTCCTATGAGGCTTCCAAACAAGTTATAAGAACATGAAACCTAATAGTTTATTGACATATAACAACCATGTTCAAATTATTATAGTCATACCACCATATATTGTCTTGTGGAAGATAAATTGGAGTCCAATTGAGTAAAATTTCCCTTGGAACTGTTAGCACCCTGTCTTAACACTGTTTTTAGGCCTGTTCTAAGATATTTTTGAGTGAAACTTCCACTAAACTGGGCCTCTTTAAACTCTGCTAACCTTACTAGATACCCTTTTGCATGTTTAAGAGAGCCACAAAGTTTTACTACTCACTTCTTAGCGAATTTTATACAGTTCACATTTCATGTTGACCAATTAGGTCTCTTAAACGAATACAGTCTGCTCCTCCAAGACTGTCAAGAGGATCTCTCTCCTGCGGGCATGTAATGTCATAAAACCTTTTGTATCATTAAATACATTCCCTGTAGATGGTGTGTTCCAAATATTGGCTTTTAATTCCTTAAAACGACAAAGTTATAAATGCTTTTGCCAAACCCTAGTCTAGGGTTACAGTTAACCTGGTCGGAGAATTTTTAAGATATCTTTCTTTAACAGCAGTTTGACCTTCTGAGCTCTGTTAAGAGCTTATGCAAGTATTCCCTTTATTGATCTAGGCTTGGACCACCCTATTCCTGTAAACTATAAGCTTTCTCTATACACAGACCTTATATGCAACCAGAGCATGCATGGGAGTCATTCCATTGGTCATCATTTAGTATAAACTAGGATTTTAAGCACTTACAAACATCAACACATATAAACAGAGTTTTAGAACAATGTAGATGAATTCAAGAAAAGCTTCTCATACCTCTGAACCAGCAATGATCTCTTTATTGACCAATTACATACTTATTTACAAAATACAGGCCTAGAGGCTATCTTCACTCCTCTCTCACTCACACCTGCTCTTGTCTCAACCTCCCACTATTTGTTTGTTTGATTTTAACTCTATCCACAACCATCTCCACATAATAATAGGTCTCAATTTGATATTCAGTCTAGAAATAGACAATAAATCTCCAACATACCTTATCTCTAGCTAGGATATTTCTCCCTACATAGAACTAGTCTTCTAGATAAGACTTGTGATGATATTTACTTTTACAATGGGTGTAAATACCTATGACTAGACCTATTAGGACAATTCACCATGATTTAAACTCTATACAACTTGTTTCACCCTCACAAACCTTTACAAGTAATTCAAATTTTCAAATCCTACAATTTTGGAGGGAAAACTCAATTGTGCTAGTACAAACTATTTAAGAGCAATTGAAGCTTTCAATGGCTTCTCAGAGACTCTAAAACACCTCCTAAGAGACCCTTACACAATGAATAAGACAAATTACAATATTTGTATCATGAATATAGGCCTAATCCTGATGCTCCCACATCAACCACGCACATGTTTCTTCCATCTTTTTAATGTAAGTGCCCATACTATAAAACTCACGTGTGTAAGTAATGATCACCACAATACTTCATTTGTCTTCACACAGCCTTTGTCAGCCTATGTGCCATCACTTCATCCACATTGAACATATCTATCATATCCGATTTTACATCACAAATAGGTCATACTTCACCTTTTATTAAAAAAATCCTTCAAACCCCTTGTTCGTGGTCATCAATGTTGGCTTTTTCGATTGCATGTCTGCTACTCGTGCAAACTGGTGGGCCAACATATCATTGAATTTTTCACCCTTGACATTGAATTCTTTGGAATTTGGTGGGTAAGTAGATTGTGACGTCAATGATTCAAAAGACTTCTTACATAAAACCTAGATGCATGGCCTAATATTATGAATGAGTTCTTTTTGAAAGCATCACATCTTACATTACACCAAAGAACATGAAATTTCCAACAGGGTAAGCTAAACAAATACATGGGAAGTCGTGTCCATTAAAAGTAAGAAAATCAAATGCCTAATCCTATGCCCCAATACATTGATTGTCTACATTCTTTGAAAAACACTTAATTCTAATTCTAATGTGCATAAGTAGATCCCATTTAAAAATAGGCAACTCCCTACAAGTAGTGGAGAACTATCCTCATGAGAGTGTGGCATTATCATTACAGTATTTATCTTCATAGAAAACCCTTTATTTTAATAATACGTTAACTGTTTTTGTAGGAGAAAACTCATCCACATTGAGTATCTTTCAAAACCAAGGTAGACAATGAGGTCAGTAAGTTGTTATGATAGCAACTTTCTACTGAGTAAACACATACTAATACACAATATCTACAGGAATTTAAATTTTGTTTAGCTTATATCCTGTTTCAGAATCAATGTCTGTTGGTGCAGGGTACATCTTAATTCTTATAGATATTTTCATAGGTATTTACGATTTTATAATTTTTAAGCAATTTAAAAATATAAATGAACATTCGCAAACATTCAAACAATACCAAAATGAAGCTTTTCTGCTCATCAGTACTCTACTGAGTGATAATCTTCCATGCAAATATGTGCTGCCCAAACCTGTAAATTAATGTTTTTCTTACTCTTCAATTTATTCAATAACAATGTGCTTTTCTACAATTTTTGGTTCCATTTCGGTGTTGTGCAGGAAAAAGAAAAAAGAAATTATATTTATGTCCACAAATGACCAAAAGTAGGTCAATGGAACTCAAGAATACAACAAATTGCAATAGAAAATGCTAGGGTAAAAGGACCCTATACTCAAAGACTAATAAAATAATGAGAACTGAAGCACCAATTATAAACGAGGGGAAGAAACCCAAGGCAGTAAATCCCAAACCCATCTGGTTAAGGTATCAATAGCAGGCAAGACCCTGAAAGAGCATGGACCAGTGGCGTTCTTGGCATCTTGGATATGTCTCTGGCATGCCTTGTCCCCATCGACAATATCCTACCCTAAGTGTGCGTCTTTACTTTTCAGAGGCTATAACATGTCTAGTTCCCAATAAGATTTCAATAAGAAAAAGCTAAGGATCACATTAACTTGAATGTTACATTAACTGCAAGTGTCACCAAGTTCATATTACCTGGTAGCGCATCCCTTATGATTCCCACTGAGATCAATGCTGCCCTTGCTTTCCTATGAAATTCTTGAACTCTCTCTGGCTCTTCAGTTATACAATTTGGAGGTAGAACTGGCAGATCACTCTACAAATAAATTTACAAAAACAAATTGGCTACTTTTGTCTTATTTTGGGATACATAAAGAACTCAATTGCATACAAGATACAATTCAGCTATTTTACCTGTTCCATGATGCCCTATACATCATACTAAGAGCTTTCTTTCCATAAGTACTGTCATAGTTATATGCACTCAAAGATGGCCCTGCCCTACAAAAAAATCTTGTGTTGGTCAAATTAATAATATTTTTAAAACAATTGTGGCATACCATGCTCTTGCAGTAATAGTTATCAATGAATGAAAAACTTCTTTACTAGGGATTCAATATTTAATGCCCAAATAAAAAGTTATAACAAATTATCCTTCAATATGACCACATCAAAACGCATAATACGTATATTAAGTCTGTAAGATGTATAATAGCCAGAAGTTCAAAAAATATGGTATCTTGCAACATACCTACGATCGCCTTGCGTCAATGCCCCAAGAGTTTCCAGCCTTTTAGCAACAATGGAAGCAAATCGGCGCTCACCTCCCAAATTCGTAAAAAGTAACCTGTAAATAGCATGTGAAAAGTAAACATCATTGAATTGAATTTCACGGACAAACCACTAATTCTCAAATGAAAACACCATCTAACTTCAGTATGTCCATGACATGTAACTTCTGTGTTAAGTCCCATCTCTAAGTTTCTTATTAGAATTAAAGCTATAACACAGGAGATCCTCCAAGTGGGTGAGTATAAAGGAACCACATGATGAGAAAATTTCTTGATGAAACAAACAGTACATGCAAAAACAACTTTAATCGTCATCATGGTGGTTACAAATTTGAGAGGAAATCTTTTTAGTAGTATAGTTACCACCTTATGAGCAAATCACATGATGAACAACTCTCTTGGTGAATAAAACAGCAGATGTGAAAACAACTTTAATCATCATCATGATGGTTACAAATTCAAGAGGAAATCTTTTACTAGTGCAGTTACCACCTTATAAGTGACATAATGAGCAATTCCCTAGATGAAACCAACAGTACATGTGAAAGCAAGTTAAGCTTCATCATGGTGGACACAAGTTTGAGAGGGAATCTCTTTATAGTGTAGTCAACCCCTTATACACAATGTTTTCATGTCTCGGTGACCCACAACTCATTTCTAAAAAAATTAGAAAGGAATGTAGAACTAAAACTTCAAAGATTAAGATCAGATTAAATAAGAATAAAGTATCTGAAATCACTTGAAGAAAGTTAGTCATGTTAAGCATGAACTCTTGCCAAAAAAAAATGTGCAAAGGTACTAAAGATGTAGAGAGTATATATTAACAATAGGATATAAACATTGTCAACACAAAAATCACCTATACCTGGAGTTAATATTTACACAAAGGATTAATAAAAGCACAGTTTGGAAAATAGTTACATGTTTTGTCAAATAGCTAAGAAAATCATGATCCGAATTTTATAAACTGCATATTGTATTACAGATGCTATTCATTGTTGTGCTGACCATGAAAGAGACTGAGAAAGAAAGAAAGAAACTACATTAATTTTTACAAATAGCCAAATTATGTCACTAGAACTCAAAAGAACAGCAAGTTACAATAGCTAATGTGGAGTTTTCACAGTACGCAAACAACCAAAAATAAAGTCTAAAACTAAATCTAGATCTAAATCCATGAAGCAAAAGAACTTAATAAGAAGGGGGTTAAGACCTAGACAAGCCGGTATAAAACGATTCATGTAATGTAAAAATAATCCTTTGACAGAAAAGTCCCATGCTAAAAGAGAATCATTGATAGAGCCAACAAGAGGAGGTTAGTAAAGAATTAGACTCTGATCTGTGTTCGAGACAAGTAGAAGAAGACCTAGCATCCTCATCATTGATCACCATGAAAGGTACAATACACAATCTAATGGTGTCCTTGGGAGATAGACTAGGCTAGTCTCGACTGAAAATACTGGTAAAGAAGCAAAGTACTCCTCATAACTCTTCTCACATCCACGACCAAAGATCCTCTAAACATAAAAATAAAATTGGTAATGTGTTTGGACTGTGAATGGTGGGGAGTAATTGACTTTCTACATAAGGTACAAGAATAAAAGATATGATGTTCGTTGGTAGCTACACATGTGAGGCAATGGTCTCACAGATTTATCACCATCAGCAATAGTTATTATTGTATCTCACAAATGCTTGAAAGCCACAGTGATTGAAATGTGATGAAAGGATGTAATCAATAAAGTGGTCATGGAAGTCCCCACTTATCTTGTGGTCTAAAAATAACTGCTTGTCAAAGGTAACGGACCAATCCCCTCTGCTCAATAAGGGGCTTACTTGTGGCTCTATACAAACAATGATCTCAAATCTCATAATAGATGGGCACCTGGGAGTCCTCCATCTCCAGATTTGAAAGAAATCAAATATTATAGATCCCATCATCCTAATGACACAGACCTTCCTGTTCAAGCTAATGTAGATCATTTGTTCTCTAGAGTAAATATAATATGCATTTCTTCAGAAACATTTGTAACCCCAAGAAACTTCAAAGTTTTGTAAGGGTAGTTTGTGTAGTCCATTCCATAATGACAAGGATCTCGGTTCAATCCACATGTACTCCATGTTCAACAACTGTGTAAGCCAAATATTACATATGCTTCATGGCAAATGAACACTTCTACAGATTGATATGCAGCTTGTGTTGCCACCAATTGTGCAGAACTTACCAAAGATTATTCCAATGTTCTTCCCATGTCTTATTAAAAATGATTATGTCATCCAAGCAGAGAACAACAAATGAATGCATAAATGTGTGTAGAATATTATTCATTACTCTCATGAAAGTAGTTGGAACGTAGGTTAAGCTGGCATTAAAGACTTAGCTATTCAATAAAACCTTCTTTTGCTTGAATGTAAGTTAACATCCATCTTAATGATCGACAAGAACCTGATAATAGTTGGATTTAAGTATATCTTCGTAAAAACTTGGCACCTTGAAATTGCTCAAAAGGTCTGCTATCCTTGGAAGTGAAAATATGTTCATCATATGAACAATCTCTTTGTGCCATCTTTCTTTGCACAAGCACAATTGGGTTTTTACCAGGTGAAGAACTGGACCCGATGTGTCCTTTATTCACCTACTAAATTTTTAACTTGATTTCTTCATTCTATAGAAATGATTGTATGTAGAGTGAATGATTAGGTAGAGGAAATCTTTGAATCAAATCTATGGAGTGTGTCATCAAACAATGCACAAGAACTCTAGTTAGGGACTAGAATGATCCATGTATTCCTCCAATAATTGATTCGTCCATATTAGTTCTACCAAAGGATAATTGCAAGGATGTTCTTTTTCTTTCACGTATAACCATCAAGAGAACATTTTTTTGTGTCTTACAAATTTCTTTTATTGCTTTATGCTAATGAGTGAAAGCTTAAGAACGATTTCTGTATGTAGTATCCACCTTCACCCACATTTACAACAGACATTTATAGGATTTTCCTTGTAGATTGCACAACACTAATAAGCAAAGTTTTTCAAACAAACTTTCACAATCCTCCAATGATGCAACATCACAAAGGAATTTGTCTTGAAAATGTTTGTTTTGTACACCAAATGGCATTGATGAATGACATGTTTCTCAAAATCTGAAAGTAACCATCCAAAGATTGTATGGTTGAAGGTGAGGCTACAATGTTAGATTCAACCTTTGAACTAGTAATCCTGAAAGCAGCTTCATTGGACTATAGTTGCCAACAATGAAATGTAAAAGTTTTGCAAATGGGGTAGCAATCTAAGCAAGCTTGATTCTGGGGAAAATTTTATGGTCAAGCGCACTAAAGGTGGAATGGTATTGGGATGGGATTACCTCCCGAGAATTCCGAGTTATTGGGGAAACAAATAGAGGTGACAATTGACTCTAAGCAAAGGTTCACTCTGTCAATTGCAATCCCAAAGCTTCACCCTTGTGAGTACCACCTAAAGCAAATGAGTGCTAGGGAACCATACAATCTCGTTAGAAACATGACATAAAGATTGACTCAATACTAAAATAGCAATTAATTCCCAAAATATATATTTACAAGTGATTCATCGCAGGAACACCAAATGCTTACAAATGAAAGGGCTAGGGAGCTCGAAAATTGACTGATTTGTGAGATACAATACTTTCTAGAGGTTTTTCAAATAGGTTGCAAGCTAGGCAGGCTTGGAGAGCTCTCATGCGGTCTCAGTTACAAAGTGCAAGTCCTGAAAGTAATGGCTAACACTATACAAATGTTGACTTAGCTATATTTAATCCCACTAGTTCACCCCTGTGAGTATCACCTAATCAAATTAGTGCTAACTGGACCATTAAAGCTCATGAGTGATGGGTTATTATGACCAGCTACTTGTAAAATATGGGTCAAGATATCTCAATACTAAAAATACAATTGATTCCTAAAATTGATATTTACTAATGAGATGCATGGGTTGTCTGTTAACCCGTCTCTAAGAATGGAATAGTATTTCTGATTCTTCTAGATCAAAATTGGAAGATGATGCCATGTGACTGATTGCCACTATGCTGGTAGTTTAAACAACCTATGATATGGTTTCCTTTGTCCTATGCATGAGCATTAGAACTGGAGTGTTTGCTTATGTAAGCGACAATATTTTAGCACAGGATTCTTCATCACAGTGACTGCTGGAATTGTGTAAGTTGTGTCACTGGGCCATTCTAGATTGCTTCTTTTGCAACTTAAGGGAAAAAGATATTTTGAAAGTGCCTCTAGAACATATTTTTAATCCCTTTTGGATCCTCCTTCAATGAACCGTCTTGCCTACGCAAGCCTAAAACCTTCTCAAAACACACTTTCCACTTCAACTTCAAGCAATCAAAACAAAATTTAGATCCCTCATCACTCTTTTGGATCCAATGAGAACTCCTCTTGCAATATACTCCTCTTCCTTGTGCATCAAACCCTCGAACTGGACAGTCTCTTATTGTAAAGAAACGTTATGAAGATCTTCCTCTAAGGAAACATGGGCTGCTTCAAACTTATGTTTGGCTCCCGAAGAGTGCATCGGTGACAATGAGCAATCATACTACCCCAACCCCAAACAAATTTTGTGGTCCATGGAACAGTAGCCTCCCACCACAAATCTTGCCTCTATCTCCACTAGGACAGGGTACTAGATTCCAAACATGATATACCAAAGCACGAAAGTCAGGAGACTGCAGATGAGCAACATTCAATTTCAAAAAAAAAAGGATGGTTTGTCTTCTTCTGAATGCCCCGCCATAAAGGAAATCTGAATTAGAAGATGATCCAAACTAAACACCCCGATTAAAACCTCCATTGGATGTAGTGGGCCTGAAAATAAAATCTTCGATGGACCATAAAACAGATCTTTCTAGCCTGTACTTTGTCCTTCCCTTTCCTGAAATTGGACCATGTATACCAACCTCCTTTATCCAAACCCTTTTTCCCGGTTCGGATTCAAAAGTTGTAGAGTGCCCCTGTTTTCCCCAGTTCGGATCAAACTGTTGACGAGTAGCGTTGCATCGAGACCACACAATTTTTTCCAAACTAAGGACAATAGACCCCACACCGCCAATATCTCCTTACCATTCTACCATGTTATAATCACCACCCATAATCCAATCAGCAACAGGTAAAGAAGAGGCCAGCCAATCCCAAAACCAAGCACGATCAACACTAAAGATTAGGCGCATAAATAAAACAAAAGCCACAAAGTCTGGCCTCGAGTATGAGTGTAACCCACACATATCTGTTGGTTGGATCAATACCATGACCCACAACAAACCGTTGCAAAAAGGGGAAATCGCCAAAACTACTCCACTCTCCCGAGAGTGATCAGATGCCCAAAATGGGCCATTCCAACAAAAATTTATTCCATTTTGCAGCTCAAAGCGAGCAGATTTAACTTCTTGGAGGAAAACCATATCTAGCTTAGATGCCTGCAATAAAACTTCAGACAAACTGCTTATGACTTGGGAGAGTCGTCCCTCTAACGTTCCAGGAAAGAAGAGAAAGCTTCATTCTAGGAAGAGAGGGTTACCTAATGAGCTGAACCTATTGCTCATCACAAACACAGAACTACCATTTTCTGGAGAAAAAGTTACAGCATCTATAAAGGATTTAACACGAAGAGCTGAATTCTCTATTATGCATTGTATTTCTATATGATTTGGAGATGAGGTTTCTTTCCATTTATTAGACTTGATCTGCTAACCTCTTTCCAAGTCTCTGCCGAAACCCATCGTAGACTATTGGTTGTTTTCGAAACCTCTTGGGGATAGTTGAGCATCAGAAACCCCATCCCTTGGGCCTAAGTTTGGGTCCTCTTACCCATTAGCTAAACCAGAATTTTAGGAAGGATGGGTTAACGGTCTCTTATTATTTTTCTCAGTCATAGACTCTTTTTTCCCATGAGACGAACCAGACAAAACTAAAAAAATTTTGCCCTTATGGTCTAATAAAGGAACCACAACTATATCTTGAGAAGCATTGAATGAGAGACGGCAAAGAGGGCAACCCCAAATAAGATGATCTTGTGCTTGACAGGGAAAACAAGCATTAGGAAATTTAAATACCGCACCTTTTGATGACATACTCCATCAACTATGATGATTGAGATGAAAGGTGGGAAATTCTTTAGGTCAACCTCCACACAAACCCTAGGATGTAATGTCCCCTTCTCAAGAGTGAGTGTTGGGATTTGGGTCAGGGAATAATTAAGAAATTAAATTAAGTTGTCTTAAAAAAATTATGGGTAACTTATATTTTAAAAAAATCTTTTGTAAAGTTGAATATTTTACTATAAAGTGACTTAGTTTAGGGCCCAAAAAGTAAATTAAAATTAAAAATCACTTTATGGGGGGGAAATAAAATATAATTTCTCCAAAGTTCTAAAAGTGAGAATAAAAGGAGGTTGAAAGGAGAAATTAGGATCTTTTGGCATTTTCATATTTTAATACCCCAGTTGTGGAGATTGAGCATTTTGTTTAACGTGCAGCCCTAGGACAAAAACCCTAAGGTGGAGATTGGTTTCGAGGAAGGAATTTTCTCCTAGCCAATATTGAGGTGGATTCATTCAGGATTCACAGGTGTGCTTTTGTTTGGGACTTGTGGAATTTGTGTTGAAGAGTAAGATCATTTTCAGATTCATGTTAGGGTTAAACTGTCATTGAAGATTTCATTTTATTGGAGATTGTCGAAGATTTCATTGATATAATTTGAAGAAGAAATACTTTTATTATTGTATTTGGCTGAGTCAAGGGCAGTCTATAGTGTTTTCTCTGGTCTATATCAGATACTGATATTATTTGGGCAGTTTTCAATGAGATTACATCAGCTAGCAGCCTCCATTTGAAGGTCAGATTTGCATTAATATTCAGTGTGTATATTTATATATTGCATTTAAGTATTATCAGCTCATAAAAATTATTCATATCATAAATTTCTGAATGTACACTTACAGCTGATTGGCCAATGTGGTTGTAATTTCTGAGTTTGAACCTTGAAATAAATTGTTGGGTTCTTTACCAACTGTTTGTTAGAATGCTCATGTGTCTTTATTTCCATTCCAAGTGTTTGTGAATGTACCCTTGTTTGCAAAGAGAGTTGCAGCTGTTCTTAATCATAAAACTCAGAAATATTGAATGATTTTCATGCTATGCCAACCATTTGACGAAATGCCATAAGAAGGGAAAATAAGAAAATTTGCACTTCAATTGAATGTTTTTTTAATTGGGGATTTTACATAGGATTAGACTGGAAAGAATACCTCCTACCATCTGGAAACAGCACCTTACCAAAGCGACTAATAAACAAATCAACAAATGGTCATAGGTCCACAAGAAGCATCGGGAACTCCAACCAAAGCAGGTAATGAACCTGTCCTTGGTCATCCGGATTGAAGTCACCTCTCCATGATTGGACGTAAGCAAGAGAACCTGTGATATTCCATGCACCATACTTAAGAACCTGACATGCAACCTTGTTTGAATTAAAGAGAAGGAACACATATTTGGATACCAAACCCCATTAAGAGTTCGAGAGAGATGCCTCGCCTTCCCAATTGAATAAAAACTTTTGTTAAATTACTCTTCATCAGGCATACGGCGAAGGAAGAAGAGAATAACTCCTCAATGCTCTAAATTATGTCTTCCGTCAATGTATTCCTTATTATTGGTCAATAAAAAACTAAATTCCTCATTTTCAGATGATGGCAAGTCTCGTCCAACACTAACTTTGCATCCATTGGTGCTATCAGCAGTCTACAAGTGGAGAATCCTATTTGAGAAAACTTTTGAACTTCCAGACAAGAACGGAAGAACCCCAATTTGTGAATTTCGACCAATCTCGAGTTGTCACCATTGAAAGGACTAAAAACCCGAGCTTTGAGTTCCTTTGATCCGGATGAAGATTTCTTGGAAAAAACTCGTGATCCGTCCCCATTGCAAAATGATCTCGCCACGATTATCAAGGATCAGTAAATGAACCTATGGAAGAACATAACCATCTCTTTCGAGACACCGAGTCTTAACCTAATCGAGGCCATATGTCCCAATCACCCATAAATATGACTATACAATTACTAAAGTAGATCGCAAAATGCATAACTCAACCCACGAACTCGCACGGTACAAAAAAATACTATGAATTCCATCATGAAATCCTCAAACTTTCTTTGACCTTCCCAGTCTTTTTTTTATCGCACACCATACTCTTCCCACCTAATTTTTCAAGGATTGCCAAGTTTGTTGTTTTATACCTAATTCAAATCCAAAGCTAGAGTAATGGGTAAGCAACCAAAAGTGGTATAGCGAAATATTTTGAAGGGACTAGAAAAACAACTTATATCCTCAAAGATTGCTCCAACATTTAAGAAGGAAAGCCCCATTCCAAAGATCAGGTTAGTAGTGTAGTGATCGGTATGAGTCACGGTTGGTGGCCGACATCTCAAATATTGTGATTTCAAGAGGCCTTTGTTGGCCATTGTTTCTTAGTGTTGTCATTGATGCAAAGGGTGCCATGGTGTTGTGTGAGTCTCTATGAGGTGTTAGTCAAAGGTCAAACATGAAGGTTGATTGGTAGTGTCATGTTTTGTGATGTATTATGCGACCCAAGAGCATGGTTTGGTAGGCATAGTCATAATATGAGTCTTAAGCTGGTTGAAGGTTGTTATGAGGTCAAACATGGTCCTAGAGGTGTGTTACAAATGTTAATGAGTTGATTAAACAAACATTGAAATAAATAAATGCTATATCTAAATATGCAACAGCGCAGAATATAAACAATTAAAGTACATATTTGACCCAAGCAAGTAAGCTAGAAAATATGAAAACCCTAGTTGCAAATAAAAGGATAGAATACTTAGTTGATTCTATAATAATCTGGGATGTGCGAGCTAACGAACTAATGAACAGAGGGAAGTGCCACACCGAAGCCCCGAAAAAAATGCATAAGCGTTGGAATAAGCTGGACTGGGGTGCTTAGACTAGGTTAGGGGCACTTGGGGCACTGCAGGCCTCTTCAGCGCATGTGACCGCTCGAACCTCGAAAATGATCTTCGCAAGGTCGCGAGATGTTCGTTAATGTTCACCTTTAATCGTTTGTATGTCATTGTACTTCGTTGTTATTCGCCTAAAACCTCGTAAAAAACAGTAAGAGCACCTACAAAACCCCAAATCACATCAAATCGTAAAAAGAAAAAGATGCAAATGGGGAGTCAAACTAACCATGATCACCGACCGAGTGAACTTGCGATCTAGGTGTTGCACTACATTTCAGACTCCATATAGTTTTTCACGTGTGTGTAGAATCGTGCCCTAGGTGGCTCTTATGCAAGTCGCACTTAAATAACGAGCAATAGCTAGATGTAGAAAATGTAGATAGATGTGTACATGGAAAATGGAGCTTCCCCTCTTATGCGTGTACACAAAAATAATGATCCCTTTGTCCCTTGTGTGAAGCTAGATGGATGCTTGAACACTTTTAGAATGCTCTTGGATGCAACCTTAGGTGGTGATAATAGTAGATGCTTAGTGCTTTGGTCCTTTATTATGGTCACATAACTTTGTATTTATATGATTCCTTTGCTTGAATTTCGTAACTAATCACTACGAGGCCGACCACCAAGAAAATTAGATGCCCAAACGGCTAGAAACGACCCAAAAGATGTGAGCAAGATATAGAGGTCGAGGGCACCCAGAGGGGATGAGGGCGCCCTGCACCGGCATGCATCTGGCTAGGCGCCGGTGTCTAGACTCGAAAAACTTAAGTGTCGAAGGTCGACTGGGGGCAAGGTGTGTAAAACAAAAAAAGAAAATTGAAAGAAAGCAAAGAGGCCAAAGACAAGTGGTCAATTAGTACTTTTCTCGCTTAGGAATCATATGAATAATGGTATGTGACTAGGACCTAGAAATGTACCCAAAGTGCGTGATTTAGTGTCTACATTTGCCCCCACTTTATGTTGTTGAGTGAATGCTCGATAAAATAAAGTAGATAAGAGATGTGTACCTGATAACCATGTAGATCGATGGTGAAAAATGTGCCAAGGAGACAAGAAAAAGTGTGGAGTGATAAAAATATGAAGCGTGGATGCTAGAGAAGAGGAAGTGAAAAATGATGATGACCCTAGGGGTGAAAGCGTATGTGTAAATGTCACGTTGTACCTGATTGTTGATGTCGCTTGATGTGTGATGATGTGTGATTGATGTGACTACCGCTTCCCATAAGGACGAACTTGTAAAAGAGAAGAACGAACAAGTAGTCAAATACGTGTATATGAAAAATTTGATCAAAACGCGTAAAAATATGTAAGAAAGTATGTAAAATGTGAAAAGGAACATGTGCACCTGATCTATGATGAGTGAAAGAGATAGAAAGGATCTTGAAGATGTTCTAGAAGAACAATTTTTTGGGTGATCTCATGTCAGTTGTGCTGAGTGCAAGTTTTTTGGGCGATCTCACGCCAGTTGTGCCAAGTATGGAAGGTGTAGGGAGAAAATTCTAGTGTTATTCTCCAACCTTTGACTGCTTCCCAAAGTATAAATACCACTGCAAATGGTGTCTACAAATCCAATTCATTTCAATCCAATGTGAAAGTAGAAAAGGTGTAATGCATGCATACCAAGTGTTGAGGATTGTATCTGTCCTGTAAAAGTTGTTGTGTAACTGTTGTGAACTATACTTAACTAAAAAAAACTATTGAAGTGCCCCCTGTCACAGGCACTCGGGAAGGGTCGGGGAGCGCTCAAGCGCTATACGTCTGTGTCTCGAGCAGGGTGGTGTTTGTCTTTGTGTTGAGGACCCAAGTCAGGTTTTGGGTCGTTCTGAGAATGAAGATTGTGTTGTACAGTCATTGAAAATGTGTTGAATTGTGACTCTAAGCTACTGAATGGGGTGACTGATTCACCCAATGATGCCCCCCTCATTTGGGGTACATGTGACGTCGTTAAGGAGTATGCGGCCCAAAGGAAGTATGGACGTTGTGCTGAAATTGATGCCCTACGGGGAGGAGGGAATGTGCTTGGTAGAAACCAAGGCACATGCAAACAAAGTGGCTAGAAAAAAGTGTTAGTGCAAACAAGATAAACGCATGTAGAAGACAATATGTAAGCTAGCAAGCAAGAAGACAATGTAAGCTAACACGCAAGAAGACATGGTAGATTGTGAAAAGCGGATTGCAAACATGGGACATCACTCACAATGTCGCAAGACAATCAAAGTCAAGTGGCACAAAGCATACAGTGTGCACACAAGACAAAGGGAAAAGCTTACAAACAAAGGCAAACAATGACAAGATAAGAGCAAACAACAAGAAACAATGTATCGACAACCATGGAAGCGAATAGACTGCGCAAGACAAATGTTGCACATGAAGCACCCATTGCGTTAAAGCATGTTAGCGAAAGATAAAATGTATGTCAAAACATGTATGATCCGATACAAGTAGTGTGCTAGTATGAAATAGGAAATAGTATAAATTGAAACAATAGCTCTGTGATGATGTATACGAAAGTGGATGCCCCTGGGAGCCGATGTGGGACTAGTAAGAGGTACTGCGCCAAACATCCATCTTTGGGTGTAACGATCTCATGGAGAGTTTCGATCACAACTAGAAGACAAGTGAACACGCATGTGTATATGATAAAGATAATGACATACAATGTATCCAACTAACATAGTAAGCAAAGTGTAACATGTGAGTATAAGTAAACAAGAACAATATGCAACCAAGATATGCAGTATGTTGTGGATGAGTGAGATGGAATGGAATGTAGTGTGAGTGTGATAGAGAGCGCGTGCACCCCAAGCAAGTGTGAATGAGTATGCATGTGATGAGGATCATTTATAAATGCCCCCTAAGCAGTCAAGAATGAACTGTAGAACAAGAGTATGTCATCGAGTAATGGTATGAACTATGCACTAGAAAGATGTGATCGACAAAGCATAGAGCGTAGATAGGTGTGAGCGAGATGATGTGAGGTTCATTTTAGATTTAGACCCTGAGAAGTCAAGTATCAACCGTGGAACTAGAGTGTGTCATAGGGTAGTGTGTCATAGGGTAGTGTGTCATGTTGAAAGTGCACCGAAACATGTTTCGTGAATGCGCGGAGTGTGAAATGTGTAGTGTGATGATGTAAGGTTCATGAATGTAGTGAGCCCTCAACAGTCAAGTGTGAACTATAACACAAGAGTGCGTCATCGGGTAATGACAATACAAGTGTGTCAAGTTGTGTAAGATTGCTCAAAGATGTGAAATATGAAGCACATGAGAGCATAATAGTAGAAAATGATAGCCACCTAGTGATGCTAGAAGAGGGGGAAGAGTAAGCATGATGCCCCCAAAGTAGGTTAGTGACGTAGAACTATGTGATGACGTAAGAAAGACATTGTGATGGTGACAAAGTTTGACATGTATCGTAAGGAAGCATATTGTTACCACAATGGTGGGTAGAATAAGGGTTGGATGCGGGGTCGATGAATCGGAGGAATTGAAAGAGGTCGCTCTATTATTTGCTTGTCTTGCATAAATGAGTGGTTGCTTGTTTGGTAAGTATGATGCCGTAGAAGACTTGAGAAGAGGAGGTGTTGCATTGATTTTTAGAGGAGGTTGCTTAGGAGGTGGTGATGCGGAAGAAGACTTAGGAGGAGGTGATGGATGAGACCTTGAGAGGTGATAGCATAGTTGGAATGGATCGAGAAAGGTGCTTGCCAAGGACCAAAGAAGGAATAGTACAAGTGATGGCATGATGCTCATTAGACATAGACGAATCAGATTTAGGAACCCATTGAGATGTAACAATTGGAGAGGAACATGTAACAAAACGTTGTGCAATGAATGAGATAAAACCTTGATGCTCAAGATGTTTGATTCTTCGTTGTAAAACACAACAATCATTTTCATTATTTTCATTCAATGATAAGCAAAAATGGGAGACCTTGATATTTGACCAGCCGATAAGGAGGATAGCAATGAGTAGATGGCAATTTGATTAATTGATGATTAAGGAGTGCAGTAAGAATGTCATGTTGCTTAGTATTGCGATCGAACTTGAGAGGTGTCGGTAATGGTAAGACTTGAGGTTCACTGATATGAGCACATGTAGAAGACATAGAATGAGGATGAGAAGAAAACTAGCATGATCCTGAGAAGCGTCCTTAAGATGTTGGATTTCAGATTTAAGAGATATAATCATTGATTCCATAGCTTGAATTTTGTCTTGAAATAAAGAATGCAAAGCTTGAATTGACTTGCAAATAGATTGATTAGAATTAGGACCAAGTGAGTCATCACCACATGAACAAAAATGGAACTAATATGTGAAGGTGACGTATCAAGAGGGAGGTAGATAGCGAATGGGCAGACAACCTTTCTAAGATCCTCTTGGCAAGATGGGTGTAATTGAAGCAATTGATACAAGGGGACTTGAGGAGCTTTAGAAGCCATGAAAGAAGAAACAAAAGGATCCAAGAGTATTTGAATGCAGTTTCACCAAATGAGTAAGCAAATATTAAAATAAATATATGTTAAATCTAAATATGTAACACCGCAAATATAGATAATTAAAATACATATTTGACCCAAGCAAGTAAGCTAGAAAATATGAAAACCCTAGTTGCAAATGAAAAGATAGAATACTTAATTGATTCTCAAATAATCTGGATGTGCCGAGTTGAAAACCGATGAAAGGAGGAGGAGGGAAGTGTCACACAGAAGCCCGGAAAAATGTATAAGTTGGAATAAGCCAACTAGGGCGCCTGGTGGATCAAGGACGCCTGGGTGCTATAGACCTCTTTTGGGTGCTTGTGACTACTCAAAACCTCAAAAAATGATCTTCGCAAGGTCACAAGATGTTTCTTGTTCGCCTTTAATCGTCGTATGTATGTCATCAGACTTCATTGTTATTTGCCTGAAACCTACAAGAAGAAAGAGCACCTACAAAACCCCAAAACACATCAAATCCTAAAAAGAAAAAGATGCAAATGGGGAGTCTGGACTAACCCCGATGGTCACCCGACTAAGTGAACTTACGATCCAGTGCGCTGCACTACATTTCAAACTCCATGTAGTTTTGTGTGTGTGTAGAATCGTGCCCTAGGTGGCTCTTTGTTTGAGTCGCACTTGAATAACGAGCAATAGCTAGATGTAGAAAATGTAGATAGATGTGTGTATGGAAATGGAACTTTCCCTCCTATGCGTGTATGCAGAAATAAACATTCATTTGTCCCTTGTGTGAAGCTATATGGATGCTTGAATGCTTTTAGAATGCTCTTGGATGCAACCTTAGGTGGTGATAGTAGATGCTTAGTGCTTTGGTCCTTTATTATGGTCACATAACTTTGTATTTATATGATTCCCTTGCTTGAATTTCGTAATTAACCACTAAAAGGCCGACCACCAAGAAAATAAGATGCCCAAACAAGCTAGAAAAGACCCAAAAGATGTGAGCAAGATACAAAGAGGTCGGGGTGCCAAAAGACGGAACGCCTAGCAATGGTGTCCAGACTCAGAAAAACTAAAGTGTCGAAGGTCGAACTAGGCAAGAAGATGTGTAAAACTAAAAGTAAGCAAAGAGGCCAAAGAAAGTGGTCAATTAGTACTTTTTTCGCTTAGGAATCATATGAATAGTAGTATGTGACTAGGACCTAAAAATGTACCCAAAGTGTGTGATTTAGTGTCTATATGAGTTTGTAAGAGGTCAACTTGGTCAATTCATGGTTTGTCTTGGTGTGAAACAATCATTTTAGGCCTATTCCTAGTCCTAGAACATGCGAGTAATGAGTTAGAGGCATGAGTTTTGGAGTTGATTAATCTTGTTGAAGTATGGTAACAAAGCATGGTAATGGTATACAAGGCATGTATGATGAGTTTCAGGTCAGTTCTTAGTGGTTGGATAGTGTTTCATGGTCTTTGGGAACCAAGAAGGTGAAAACAAGGCAGGATGGCATAGGTAAGTCATTGTCGTTGTAGAGTTTCAGACCTATTTTAGTTATATGGTGAGTATGGATAGTTAGAGGATGTTGTCATGATGCTTTATGACAAGTTTCAAGTCAAAGTGAAGAATAGTTTGCAAGATACATCAGTTTTTGGTAAAATTGAGTTTTCTAGATCGTATTTTTGACGTAAAAATTGACCTTCTCGATGCTCGTTATGGGTTGTGCACTTTGCATGGGAGCCGGGATCTTTGGCATATCTTTTTAGGTCAGCTATGAAGATTTTGCAAAAAGAATGAGGTGGTTTGATCGTCACGTTTTTATGAACAATCATTAAGAAGATAAGTTTCTTTGAAACCCTAGCTCAAAGCGACTTGGAGAAAAAGGAGTGTATTGAGTCTGTTTTGATTCCTTTTGCAAAAGTGATGATTGGAGGTTGTAGAAGACTCCTCCAAATTTCCAGAAAGGTATGTGGGCATGTGATTGTATGTGGGCCGCACTCAAAATGGCTTGTTTCTGAAGAAGTTCAGTTTGTGGCAAAGTTGTCCAAAGGAGGTATGAAATAAATTGACATTATTTTTAGCCTGGGAGTTTTACTAGATGTCCATGATAGTTTCAGATCTTGGTTGAGATGTTAAAGTGTAAAGTGTGCCCTATTTATGAGAACTGGTTTTGGGGGCAGTTTGGAGCAGTCTGTGGTAAAAGTGGATTTGCAAGAGCTACCTACAGGTGGAGTGTTCAATTGGTTCAAGTTTTGTTGTGATCCTGATTCTAAGAGATTTCTAATGACATATCAAACTTGAATTTTTGATAAGTGATGATAAATTTATGATTTGTTCTTTGAAGGTCAAATCTGGAAGATGCCTAGTTAAGCATGGTCTTGAGTAGCTTCATGAGGTTGGTGATTATTATGAGTTTCTTCATGCTTGTTGAAGGTTTTTGAGTGCTTAGAAAAATGTCTAAGGGTGTTCCATGCTTTGGTTAAGCTTGGAAGTGACTTTGGAGGTGATGGAGCAAGTTGATCTCAAGACTGATTCTTGAGCCCTAGAAGCCTAAATGAGTAGTTGCAGAGATGGACCTAGTTGAAGGCCTTACACTTGGAGTTGGAAGGAAATGTAAGATGTTCTGGAAAGTAGATTCGAGAGAGTTGACAATGATGTATGGTTTGTCTCCTCAAGATGCGTTTTGATGGAATAACCAACTCGCTTTGTGAAGACCAAGGTTTTTTTTTTTCAGGATAGGATTGCTTTGGATAGAAGATGGAGGTAGAAGTCTATTGTTTTGGATTGTTTGATGTTTGCTATCCATTGGAGAGTGAAGAGGGATGAATTTTGTCCCTAGTGAAGGCATTTGGAGGTCTTGAAAGTGGCAGCAAGGGTGCAAACCAGTTGAGTTTCCAAAACTACTTTTTGGGTAGCTCAATTTGGTGAAGAGGAAAGTAAGTGTGGTTTGCATGGATGGATGTTTCAAGAGCTCTAGCAAGCATGTATGTGTTCTACATGTTAGTGGCTTTCCAATGAGTGGTTACATGGCATAGTTGAGGTGCTATGGTGTGATCTAGAGGCCCATAGGTGAAGACTGGTTCCTGGAAACAATTGTTTTGTGAAGGATATGAGCCTTCTTGATAGAGTTATGAAGAATTTGATTGGTTCAAGTTAATGTGCGACCATGGATGATGTTGTTATGTCATATTTGACATGTGTGAGGCATTTGGAAGCTTGACTAATCATGGTGATGAGGTTTGTGGTCTTTGATGAATCAAGTGATGGGGTTTTGAGCCATTTTTGGCTTGTTTGGATGTCTTGGTGCATGGCCGACCTATATGGGTCCATTTTATGAATGTATATGAGTATGTTATGTTTTTGAGTTGTGTTTATCGAGCTCTTTGGTTAGGATCGGCCTATGTTGTGTTTATGAATTGAGAAGCATATAAAGCATTTGTTTAGGTTCATTTTGAACTAGTAGAGAGAGGGAAAAATGCGACCTACATGAGAGTGTGAAAGTTGTTCAAGGGCATCAAGAGGGACCTAAAGATGTGTGCAAAAATATGAAGGTTAGAGAGTATGTGTGCAAGGGTTTGAAGCCAAATCAGTCCATGAAATAAGTTAGAGCAAGTTAGAAGAAAGAGGGTTTGAAGATGTGTGTATGAGCTGAAATCATGATCTCCATCAGTTGTGGCAGCAACAAACATCAGAGATCTTCGTCTTTAGATGGTTGAGTTGGGACTTGATCATCTTAGGGGGTGTAGCCTCCTTGTGGAGTTGGTGTTTCACTAAATTAGGGGTTGGTGCTCTACTAAACTAGGCATTGGTGCTCCTTATGAAGTTGGTGTTTCACTAAATTTCTTTGCTTTGTGTAATATAAGTAGAGTTTCAATGGGTTTTCTTCCCCATGAGGGTTTCCCACTTACATCTTGTGTCTATGTGTTCTCTCTCATGTGTTATGTTCATTTGAATGTATGGTGCACACTTAATAAGCTCTTATTGAATGTATATGATTGAATGGATGTTAATGGATGCTACAAATAATGGTAAATGAAGTAATAAATTTGTAGGACTTATTTACCCCCTCAGTCCACTGTGCTTCCAACAGTCTTTTCATAAAATCCTAAGTCGATCACAATCAACAAGTGTTAATGTTTTGTTTAAACATTTCAAAATCTTACTTGGATCAAATGGTCAAGAACTACAGCAACGTCATTTCAAAGACCACTTTCAATGCAAGAGCTATAACGATTGTGTCTTTTGCGCCGGAGAATTATCTTAGCACACCATTTGAGTACCCATGGATGGTGAGGAAATGATCAAACACGATAACATTAAGCCTGAACAAGTCCCACAGCAACAAAGAAGACAATTGAGCAGTTTTTCTCGGAAAATATCATGGATACTCAAAAACAATTCATCCTAAAGCGTCCAATTAAGGACTAAATAAATCTTATTTGCATTCTGAAGAGTGGTGTTGCCTATTGGGTTTGATTGCTTCAAAATTGGTTGGAGAAACTTGGTCCTTGCACATATCTATCAAGCTTATCAAATATGTAGACGGTCTATCCAAGGACGCGGTCTACAACTGGACAGCATATTTATCCAAGAAAACAAACGGACTCTTGCCCATGGGGATTGTTGGAACCAATTTTGAGCCCCTCAAATCTGGCCAGTTATGGATACACAGGTGATCCTAGTGGCATGATTTTTTAATAAAGGGCCAAATGTGTCTGCCAACAATTAAACACTTCCCATTGAATGTGACATTTTTATCAATTGGCCATAGGGTTGCTTCATCTTTGTCAATGATATTTCTTTCAAATGAAGGATGAGTATAAACAAAATGTGTGCATGTGGCTCTGATTCCAAACAAAGATGTGTTTTTATCGCAAGAAAATTAAACAAAATGCCAATGCTTTATGTAATAAAGCAGTCATCAAAAGGGATAAGGAAGATCACCATTGGAATTGAGTGCATACATAATGATAACAAAATGGAAAATAAGCAAAAATAATTCCATGATTGTTTCATTATTCCTCCACTGACTTTTTACTTCGCAAAAGACATATTTCCAGTATATGACGGAAATTATTTTAGGCATGGTTCTCCAACAAATTCAACCATTTTATAAGTACAGCCATTGGTATAACTTCGTGCCCAAACATTTGAAGAGGTTTTTGATGCCATTCACATTTAAACTACTGTCATTTGTCATTGGATCTCTCATTCCAAATTCTAATTTTTCTTTCTTGCAAAGGGAAATTTCTTCCATGGAGATGCATACATTCAATTGCTCATTTTGGTGAGATATTTTGGGGATGGGTCCAAGAATTCATTAGGCATAAATTAATGACAGCAGATAAAGGAACTAATTAACCTCTATATCATGGTGGACAAGCTTGGTTTAGCACCAGATTGATTATGACATAATTTTGAGCCAATTTAATGCTAATTTTCTGCTCACGGGCCATATCTCACATACCCTCCATCATCAAATTTCCAACAATAATATTCTGTACTCTTAAATTCCATAATACTCCAACTTAAAAGAGGCCCAAGATTACATATGGCCTAAATTAATGACAGAAGAAAAAGGAACTAAGTACCACCTATATTCTGGTGCACAAGCTTGGTTGGATCTATGTGTACGGCCAAGTTGTTGAATTGCACGATCAGCACTCCATGGCAGTTCAAATGTTGCATGTACTCTCCGCTTCTGACATGGCCATGAAATCAAACTAACATTTAGTTTCTCAAAACTGAGGCAACTTTGTCTTTATGTCAATTATCCCCTACTATTGGTGCTACTTTTTCTATAAACATATATTATCAGTAGTAAAAGCTTAGTTGTGAGAGCCAAACACCTGATTACTTGCTCGCTTGTCTGCTTGCAAAGATACTCCAGCAGATCCTGCTTCAGAAATCACTGCAACAAGCTTTTTGCCATCCATGAAAAGTTGCTTCTCATTCATATTCACCATTTCCATGGTAACATCCTTTCTGAAAGATGAAATACTATGTCAGCGGAACTTATTCAAAATAACTACTTTGATTTAAACTATAACAAGATAAAAAGATAGCACAGAAATCAGTCTTACGTATTTCGTGGTTGATAGGCAACTTTTCCATTTGGAGTACGAACCACACTTCCCCTCCTGCCAGTCATCTCTGCCACAAAATCACGACCACCAAGCTGCAAATATAACCATATATGATAAGTGTTAATGAAGATTGCAACACTTTGGAATGTTGTCTTCCTTTACACCAGCTAGAAGCCGTCACCTCATTGAGAATTGTGCCATTAATAGCTCCGTACCTAGGGTCACGTTGCCACATCCTAGAAGCTATATCAGTATTGTCAATTGGACAATTAATGGCCTTTTTCTCCTAGGATCATGTTACGAGTATACAATTTAGCATCTCTCATTTCAAACCCACAATGCATACATAGTACATGATTTAGAACAGAGACTGTTCAATATTTAGATGGCTTTATTCACTGTCACACTAAATGTGAGCTCATAAAAGGCTCCAAGTCGTTCAGTACTCGGCACAGTCCAACAGAATTTTCTAGCAAGTAAAAAGTCTATCAACTTTTTGTTTCATAGGTTAGAGTGCAAACTAAGGAATATGAAAGTGCATATCTGCAAACCATTCAAACACTGGTATTGAATGCACATATTCATATGACTACTTTTACCATTATTCGATAGCCATGTCATTGCTAGATCACCTCACAAAATAGAAATCAATATCAAGTTATAAGAAACAACGTTTTACCTGGTTTATGATATCATCCAATGGATTTATAGGAAGGTCTAATTTACGAATAGCTTCAAAAATTTCATTTTGTCTCTGCTTCGCAGTTTCATACCTGCAGGAAACGCAACATAACATGCTTATTCTCTCCATAATAAGCAAAACAACAGGTACTTGCAACTTAGGTCTTTGTCAAATTTGTTTCACACCTTTTCCATAGTCCTGCATTGTACACCCGACTCTGTTCAGCCTGTTTCTTGCATTCGGGACATGACCAATTTCCTTCTAGTGAATCTATTTCTGGAGGACTTATGCAAGCAGAATGCACTAAATTGCCACAAAAGGAGCAACAAAGAAGCTCCTGTGCACTCTGCTTCTCAATAACAAATAATGAAATTTATCAATACTCCCAAAGATGGAGCTACTAGAATTATATGCTTACTGTACATATTAAAACATGACAGGCATAAAAATATATGTTTTATCCCACATCTTCACCGTCGCAGATGTAACAGAACTTATACTCCTCATCAGAATCTTCGGATGCGGATACAGACTCGCCTGCAAAAGCACAAGCACATATTATAAAGAGTACTAAATTTAATATTTCATGTCATAATCAAGATAAATGCTGAAAATAACATTCATTAATATGAAGACTTTGAGAAAGACATTGAACCCAATTTTCATAAACAAACATATTCTATGAAGTATTAAAATAAGATGGACCAAAATGCAAATTTATAATTTTGCTATATCTGGTCCTCCAAAACACATGGATTATAAGCAGACAAAACAAGGTAAAAGCTACATAACCCATTCACTATGCTATGTCTGAGTACATCAATGGTGGATTCAGAACGGAAATGATCCAAAATTGGATCATGGAAATGAGAAAGACATTGAACCCAATTTTCATAAACAAACATATTCTATTAAGTATTAAAATAAGATGGACCACAATGCAAATTAATAATTTTGCTATATCTGGTCCTCCAAAACACATGGATTATAAGCAGACAAAACAAGGTAAAAGCTACATAACCCATTCACTATGCTATGTCTGAGTACATCGATGGTGGATTCAGAACTGGAAATGATCCAAAATTGGATCATGGAAATGAGAAAGACATTGAACCCAATTTTCATAAACAAATATATCCTATGAAGTATTAAAATAAGATGGACCAAAATGCAAATTTATAATTTTGCTATATCTGGTCCTCCAAAACACATGGATTATAAGCAGACAAAACAAGGTAAAAGCTACATAACCCTTTCACTATGCTATGTCTGAGTACATCAATGGTAGATTCAGAACTGGAAATGATCCAAAATTGGATCATGTAAATCATCAAAATCAAGTGGTTGAGTTAATCAACTGTTAAGAAGATTTGGGGAGTGGTTGCGATAGTTTAGAATAGGTTTTGGACCTTTTGGTGCAGAGGCATAAACATCATCAGGAAAACATCCAAAGTCATTTCAAATTACATATTTGTAGTCTCCTCAAAATTTTATGCACTTTCAAAAACAGGAGCTGATTTTGAGTCTGTATGCAAATGTTATGGCCTCCAGAAGTTGCAAGACTTTGTGTGGTTACGACACTGTCTGTTAAAGCAGATAGCAGTTATGTAATTGCCGGTCTGCCTAAAACAGTGGTTTCCCAACCGTCGGTTTACTCAAGGGCAGATTTGCAACACCAGTTTATTTTAAAAGGAGGTTTCACCCAAATGCATTGCACATGAAGGGTTATTGGCAGAGAAATGGTTCCTCTTCAGATTCCTGACTTTTGGGCTCCGCATTTGAGCCTGATGGATGTGTTACTGTATAAATGAACCCATTAGGGTTTAAGGAAAGGCAGTGAAAGAAAAGTAAATGGCATGAATTGAAGGAAAATCATCCAATTATGCAGATGCTTGTTGTAGACTTAATTGTGATAGTACACAGCTGAGACAGCTAAGGGCAGTAGTCGAGTTTGTTGAGATCCACAGAGCATTTACAGGTGTGGTATGTTGTTAATAGATGTTGGTATTCTTGAAGACCTTAAGCAGACAGTGAACTTGTAAAAATGCAGATAAGAATAAGCATGGCTTCACGCTTCTGGAGTTTTCCCACATGGGGTTTCTCCGAGGTGATTCCTTGTGTATGGATCTCCTTTTAATGTTGTGCTTGATTCATTGCTGGCATACTTCTAATTCATGCAGCTAACATGGTATCTCAAACATTTAAAACGGCATAGGAATCATTCAAATGCATGAATACAAGCATAACACTTGTTCATGACAGCAAGTAGGAATTTGTTTGACTCTCTCCTAAAGTTGAACATTAACACATTCTTTGTGCATTATTGATTTTGGGAATCATGTCTTGGTAGTAGCACTTTGGAAAGAGGAACATGGTATGCAATGTATGTAGCATGTAGTAAAACATTTGGAGGTTTGAAAAATGAGTTGCATCTCATTGATGAAAGCCTTGAGAGCTCTAGAAAGCATCGAGTTACATAATTTCAGGCTATGTCACAGGGTTCGCGAATTTCTTCCTTAAAATTCGAAATTCAGCGAATTTAATAAAAACCTTAGAAAATCGTCAAAATTCGTCATAAAATTCGTACAGTATGAAGTAGCTTAAATGCAAAACCTGAAATCATAAGAACAGGCAGATAAAATCTGTTTTAGAGCTTTAGTAACTTTCCTGTTTGCAGTGCTGAGCGTGAGTTGCTGTGGCCTGTGAGTGATGAGTGTTGCCACACCCAACTGAGCATACTGCAGCTCGATTCCACTGTTGGAGGCTGATCGATTCCACTGTTGGAGGCTTGCAGCTCTTGCCGCCATTCAATACTCGTCATTCACGATAGGGCCAAAAGAAAATTAGGTTAAATTTTCATGATTCTAGCTTTGTTGACGCTTATTTGTTATATTATATTAGTTTTTACGATTAGGCATTAGGTTTCACCTTTTAAATTAGTTTTTGGCTTTTTCTTTTCAATTCTAATTTTAAAAACATGAACTTTAGACATTAGATTTTTCAATTACTTATAATTTTAGTTTTACAAACATTAATATTTGATTAATAATTTATTAAGATATTTACGTGCAAATATAAATATGTATATATTAGTATTAATAAATAATAACTTTGAAAAGTATAAAGTTATGTCATTCAAAGTATTAATATTAATGTCTTTAAATATTATACATCAATTTCACTATATTCATTTAGATATGAAATATTAATATTTCATTTAGTATTAAGTTTTAGTTTCAGATTTACGATAGTGACATAAATTAACTTTAAGATATTAACATAAATTATATTTAAAATTAGGTATTTTAATTAGATTTAATCTTAAATTAAAAAATTATTATTATTATTTTTTAATTAAATTATATACTTCGAACTTATTGACGAATTTTTTCCCGAATTTTATCGGCTAGCGAATTTCTTTCGAATTTTATCCTCGCCGAACACGAACACGAACACAAACCTTGTGACTTAGATTTCAGGTGCTGCTTCAATAGCACAGAACTTGAACACATCAGAAAAGTGAATCCATGTTCATGAAATGTACAATGGAATGTCCATGTCAATTATGGATGAGGAAATATTATAGGAACTATAAATAGTATGCAAGCAGAAAAAAATCTGTGCTGCATGTAGAATTTGGCTGAGACTGCTCAGAATATTGAATAGTTATAAACTGGAGCACTTCGAACTCGGAGCAATGACTGCATCTTAGAGTCCAGTCTATTACACTCATTCTACCTGAAAACTGCTGCCTTTGACTGCCTCCTCTTGCATTTCAATCAATAGTACTTGGTATCTGGAGCATATTACTTTCAATACATGGTTGGAAGAAGATGCCCCAATACTGATGATACAAAAACTTCATTAGGTACAGAGAGACAAGACATAACTCGGTTTCCCTTGATTCCTTTATTTGTTGGGTTTTACTCTGACTTTCCCATAACCAAGTAATTTCTTCTTACAACTGCAGCTAGGCTATCCAAAGGACCTAGTTGTCCTCCTAAAGCCTGCTTAGCTCCTAGTGAGTTTTAGAAATCTCGTGATAATATTGTAGGGACTGTGCTTGGATTAGTTTCTCCAAGGTTATTCCCACACTCTATAAGGAAATTCATTTGCCAGCTATACATTGTTTCCACAGTCTGAACTAGCCTCCATGGTACAAGTGACCCTTTGAAAGATAGTGCTTGCAAGTAAGACTTCTGTGGCCAGAGCCTCACTGACAAGCTGGCTCATCAAGAACAAAGGAATGATCTGATGTTGTAACCTTCCACACATATGTCCTGCGAAATTTACAGCAGGAGTAATATTTGAAACTTGCCTCGTAGAAGACTGGGGCCTTTGTCATCCGAGATGCTAGTCTGAGAAACCCCCATGCCCTAGGCCATGGCAGTCCCTTCAGTATTCCTCATGTATGGTTGTTGGGTATTCCTGCATACTGCATTATAATTCTGTTAAAATCCTTTGTTACATATGAGTTTTGGGCAAGGGCCTGAGGCAAGAATTGACCTTCTTGAGCTCTTCTTTTCCTGTAAACTTCCTTTCCGTACCTCAAGGTATGATATCTTTCTAGATGGAGCTTGCCCATGTTGATGGATTTTATGGTCGATTATCCTGTTTCCCAAGCGTTGCTGCTTTCAATGCAAGTGAATGGCACCTTGGCACAATTTTGATTATCTCCTTGAACCCTAGAAATCCTTCAAGAATGTGGAGGTCAAATCACACAAGGGATGAATCTTGCCTTATCTGAGCCAATGGTTTTGGCGAATCAATGGTGGTATATGGTCATGGTTAATTGTAGTGACTCTAATGTTGTTGCTATTAATGCAAGTGAACGGCACCTTGGCGAATTTGGATTATCCCCTTGAAATCTAGAAACGCTTAGAATATATTGAGGTCCAATCCCAAGGGGGTGGATATCACCTTAAACAAGGCAGCAGTTTTGGGAAATTCATGGTGGTGTATGGTCATGGTTACTTGTTGCTTTGATCATTCAATGATGATGATTCTATGGTCCATATCTAATATCCAACTAAGTTGTGGCTAGTGAAAAATAATTCTATATAGACCATTGCATTCTTCCAAACTATCCATCCCTTTCTTGGAAACAAAACCGAGAGTGATTTTCAGCTATGGAAATGTGAAAAAAACTATCGTCTTTGAAATATTTCAACACTTGGCCAATATGCTAAATGAAATAGTGTAACCTCCAAGCAAAGGTCCAATGTGCTCTTTTAATATTTGTCCAACTTTGGTAATATTAGATACCAAGTTTAATGCATAGTTTACCAGAGACGGGTACGGGTATGGGGGTACAAGTACGGTACTGGTATGAACTTTTTTGAAAAATAAGAGATGGGTACTCCTAGACGAAACTTATATATTATATAATTATTAATTTATTAAATTATATTATATATAATTTAGAGAATAATGAATATTTAGATTCAAGAAATTGGTAACTAACTAATTATTAAATCAGATCAAGATGTCAACAAAGGATAAGCAATAGCCAATAGCACAAGTGACGAGTAATTATGATTTGGATTTACGAATTATATTGATATTCATATTTCATATCATCATATTTAGGATCAAGAGTACATTACTACATTGTGACTCACTGAAATGCTGACAAACAGGCATGTGAAAATTAAAAACAAAAATATGAAATGAGAATCTGAATCATATATCTGCAGCTGTTGCATCAACTATGTCATCACCCTCTAGGTCCTTTGTCAAGATGCTCTCTAGATACGCATCACTCTCAAGCTCCGGCTCCTCTGTAGGCAATCGAATAGGAGGTAAATCATTGAGGTCATTTGCCTCAAATCCCTCATCTTCCAAGGCTATGTCTGTCGCTCCATCAGATGGAATTTGGTCCCATTTCGCGAAGGACCCTCCTTGTACCCTAGGTCTCTACGAGAAAGAAGACGAAGTGTGCTATGAATGTAGACCAAGTTCTCTGACTTCTTTGACCCTAATCGGTTCCTCTTCAATGAATGAATGAAACCATATGTACTCCAATTCCTCTCACAAGATGAAGAACTCGACAACTTGTGAGAGTAGTCGTATTGCAAATGATTGCAATTCAGGAGCTTCACTGCCATGGTTCCACCACCACTCTATTGGGTCCTTGGCACGCATATCATACAAGGCCTCCACTATAGAAAACTCACCGCGCCCATATGAAAACCTATTCCATTGAGACCTGATATTAGAAGCCTCCTCTCCTCGACCATAAATTTTTTTTATTGCAGCCCAAAATCCCTTCATCACCTCTTTGTCCTCATATGGAGCCCTCTTCTCGGGTGACATTTGTATCATACCACTTTGGATTTAAAGCATAGGCAGCACAATGAAGAGGTGTGTTAAGTTTGTTCCATCTTCCATGTATTTTTTCTTCAATCAAAGGATACAAAGAACGATCCCTTAAGTTTGTGACTTTTCTTATTCTTTCACACATGGAATCAATTTCTTCATAAACCTCCCCAAACATGGCTTGTCTAAGTCTGCAAAATGGATCACCTCACAAATGGGTTGGATGAAATCAACAACAAATTTCACATCAACCCAAAAACAATCATCGAGGATCATTTGTCTCACCTCAACTATAGTCTTTGTTGTAGATTGCCTCCAACTTGCCCATGTATCATCTGCTACAGTGGAACATAAGGCCCCTTTGACTACATAAAGACGATCAAGAAGAATGAAGAAATAAACCGTGTATCAGCGGGTTTGAGGAGTTCCACCTTGGCAAATCTCCGATAAATAGCTTGTGTGTGGTGATGATTGCATATGAACATCTGTATTTTCCTACCTTTTTCAATGAGCATAGAGATCCACTCAAACCTGCCAATATCTTTCAGTGCATTATTCAATGCATGCACACAACATGGCATCCAAAACACATGTTTGTATTTGTTTTGTATTAGCAAGTCAGTTGCTTTACAAACTGGTGCAACATTTGTAACAACTTGGACAACATGTGATGCCCCCACCTCCTCAATCGCATCACATAGTTGGTCCTTCAGGAACTCTACATTTTTTTCTTGCCTTGAACAATCTATTGCCTTCAAAAAATAAGGGCCTTTGGAAGAAGTCACCATAACGTTCAAAAGTGGATGGTTTCTAGTATCAATCCAACCGTCCATCACAATGTTGCATCCTTCTATAGACCACTCTTTTGACTGGTGCAGTTTGTTCCTCTATCCTTGATTTCTCTTTGTCAATTAAAGTCGTGTGAAGTTTTTCATATCCAAGGGGCTTATACCCCGCTGGTCCATTGTTAATCGCACGAACCATCTCCTCATAATAAGGAGAACGTGCAACATTGAATGGTATTCCATTCACATAAAAGAAACATGCAATTGCTGCATCAATTGCATCTCTACCATGCACATCAAACATGTCTCCAATGGGGTTTGAACCACCAATGTTTGGTCTCTTACGAGAAGAACCCACACCCTGTTTTGCATTCAACACATGTCTAGAAGACACATCTAGTTCTGATTTTGTTTCCTCAATTCCTCTTCTACGTTGGGTTTGAGGTGCAACTGTCCTTGAAGCGTGAGAGCTTAAATTAGGCCCTCTGCCTTCAACCCTTTCTTGTTCCCTCATAACTTCATACCTCTCGTCCTCATTTGAACACCCCTCAATCCCTTTCCCTTTTGTGTGAAAAAATGGGCTCGCACCCTCATGAACATACACTAAAATGACTTCCCACACAATTTGCAGGCAATAATCGATGTGCCACCACACCCTTTTCCCATCATAACCCGATCACAATATTTCCACAACGGAAATAGGCCATCTTTCAATCCTGACATACCTTAGTCCCTACCAGAAATTTTAAAAATTAAAACGAAAAAATAATAAACAATTGAAAATTAAAAATTAAAACATAATATTGAAAACTAAACACTAACAAATAAATTAAACTAAAAAAATAATATATTTAAAACATTAATTAAAAAATAACTAGTAATAATAATTTAATTTATTAAATTTTACATGAAACATCTAAGTTTCTAACTTTCTAAGTATATATAATTTAACAACTTAAAAGAAAAATCTAAATAACTTTTAAAATTAAAAAATTAAAAAGTAGATTAGAAAATTAAAACCTAAAGCTTTTAGTTTTAGTTTATAACATATACGTTTAAGATTTTAATTTTCTATTTTCTACGTTTAATTTTTTATTTTCAAATTTAAAAGTGAAAAACTTAAAACTAAAAGCTTTAAAAAGTTAAAACTTAAAAACTTAAACGTAGATGTTATAAAATTAAAAGTTTAAATTTTATAACATCTACATTGAAGTTTTTAAGTTTAAACTTTTTAACTTTTTATAATTTAATATTTTATTTTTTAACCTAAAGTTTAAACTATACTCCACCTAAAGTGTAGCTTTAAAAATACAGAAATGAAGTTTTCGACATGAGGCCTTTCTATCCCAAGTGGCAACACTATGACAGCATTGCCGCTTGGGACAGCAAGGCCCCGAGCCTGCTTTGAGTCTCAAAGCAAGTATTACAGCAGTGAATGGATAACGCAAACTAGAAAGCCATGCCAACGCAAATGCGAACAAGAAAACCAGACCAAAAAAAAAAATCAAAGCTCGAATGTGCATACAACCAATTCAAATAAGGGCGGAAATGAGTAATGCAAATATGAGAAATACCTAGCTGAAGTCCAAAACGCTTTTGCAAATTCAACTTTTCTCCAAACACCTTTGCTCTGAATCGATGACGTTGTTAAAATACAAAGGGGGCACGTTTCATAGAAAACTCGCAAGTGTTAGCGTTTACTCTTTATGCAATTGAAGGAGACATTGTTTAGGGTTTGAGAGAGACGGGCAAGAGACGCCCAACGCCTCGTATGACCGTCTTTAGGGACGGGAGACGCCCCAATCCGCTTTTCTTGTCTCCGAAACACGCCCACATTTCAAGGGGTGGTAGACGCGTCTCCTGCTACCTTTGGTTTAATGTTAAATTTGCTCCCTTTTATTGTTAGAGTGGATGAAAATCCATCTTATAGGGCCTATATGTATATTGCCTAAATATATGGAAGTACGTTAGGCATGGTCAGCTCTATAGGTTATAATCTCTATTCACCTCTTGTAATATTGAAGCAATGGGTATTTATAAGAGATTCAATCTCAACCATTAGTCATTTATTCAAGTTATCCTATACTCTTTGGGTGTATTGCAATATATTGGAATCCTATGGATTCCTCATTCCTCGCTCCAATTCTTCCGTCCATGTTCTTCATTGTGTGTGGAGGATATTCTCTATCTGTTATTTGTTGAATATTGCACTAACTCTAGCATGGTACTAAAGCCTTTGGTTTAGCAATTGGAAAGGATCAAGGGACTTATTAAAGATATATCTGCTGAAGGTGGTTTTATTTAGGAAACAAAATCTGGAAAAATTAATCAATCTCGCAGAGGATCATTCTCTGCACCTTGCAGATTGAGGTGATCCATACACCGTTGGAAAGTAGACTTCAAGACCTTTCTGACAAGTGGTTGCTGCCCAAGTTCTGAGCAGAATTGAGAGAATTGTAATCAGTTGAAGTTCGCAGTCTCAAACTGGGGCTAATTTTCTGTAGTTTATGCGGAAAATCAGGAGATCTTCAAAAAGACTCTTCTCCTAGCATGGTTCCATTTTACTCAGGCCATGGTGAGTTTGCCCTTTCTCTGTATGAGTTTGGATAATAGTGAGCAAGGGGGTGACAAGTGTCGAACTCTCGCTATATCTTATGCCTGCTTCCAAAGCAACCTCTTCACTGGATCTTATCCTCAAAGAAACCATGAGGCAGACACGTTGAACCACCTCACTGCCTCTTTCCTGCAGGCTCATTTCAAATGCACCTTTTCTTTGTTATGTTTGAGTCAGTCTCAAAATTGAGCAAGACCCTGACACTTGTCAACCTCTCACTCAATCTTTTATTTGGAGGGTATATATTGAGGGTCTATGAAGTCCCATAGTTTTCCTTCTATATGAGTGAGCAAGATCTTGACACTTGTCATGGTCTCAGCCTATATTCACAAAAAAATCTTATGTGATTTACAAGTTTCTTTTTGTTTAGTATTTATTGCTGATTATGGTAATATTTGGTCTCCATTGATTTAGGGTGATCTTGTGGCCAAATTTGAACTCCCACGCTACGTGAAGAGATGGTCATTTCTGAGTCAATTGCCAGATTGCCCAATCATAATTAGTGACCCTTTTCTCATTTCGAGTTGCCAAACCATGATCCGAGTCCTGCATTCCAATTAATTGCCTCAGAGATTGGTGAAGATTTTTCTATAGTGCCTTAATTTATTGTTTGTGATACACTATTGTTGAAAGAAAAAGCATTCACAGAGCTTTTCAATTAAGGACAAGTATTTTGTTTTCCATTAATATCCGACTATTGAGTGAAGATTGTATCCGACAGTGTCAAAGATGGCTGTGAATAGAAACACTGCAAAGCCTTAGGAGACTCAAAAGGCAGATTCACCACAAGACCAAGAAATTACATATACCATTTTTTACCCCAGGAGATTTCCTAGGTAGCAAATATAATGAACTGCATTTTCAGCCAAAAAGTGGGAGCAGTATCGAGTACCTGTCCCTCTATTTAGAAATTACCGATCATTAGTGGCATGCTGACCATACAAAATAACCAAGTGGTGATTTCAGCAAACCCAAAACAAAGGCAATCAGTTTTAACATAAGGAGATTCACCACAAGGCAAAGAAATTACACGTACCATTTTTGGACAAAGGAATTTTTGTAGTAACAACTATAATGACCTGTATTTTCAGTTTAAAAATGCAAAAAAACAAGTGGCAAATGGTTCTCATGTAAGGCAATTTTATTTGCACAAAAAAAAACTTATTTTGGGCCTATGTTCTAATCATAGTTACCTAGGACGGCGGGACGGCGGGACGGGGTTTCCGGGACGGCAAAAAAATTCTAAATTTTAGGGACGGCGGGGGGACGGCGGGAGGACGGCTGATTAAAAAATATATAAATATTTAAAATAAAAAGATATAGTGACTAAATTATATAAATAAGCTGAAATAAAACCATTTGAGATTTAAATAAGGTGAAACTTGAACTCATAAACATCAAATACATTCCTTAATACTATAATATCAATATGTTAATGTCATAAATTGAAAATTCATAATACATATTTGAATTTTGAATATGAGACAAGCTGAAATTTGAAATTTCAAATATATTAATATTACAAAATATAAAAGTAAAACCATTCTAAATTACGATTGATCAAGTGACAATAGCTAATATTCATATCATTAATCTCATAGCCAAATACACCAACAATTGTCTATTGTCAATATTACAAAAAAAGAGGACAACTACAAGTATCAGCCTAAAAATCCATGAACTCCTCCTCGCTAGTACTAGCATCCTCGTCCTCAAAGGTAAGCCCAATCAATCCTCGCCGCATGCATTGTCCTCTTCAACCCGCCTTGGCTCCTCGAGATCTACATCCCACCGTAATGCTAGAGTGCATTTGTACTCGGTGTGTCTTGCGATCTATAAGACGCAAAGCACTTTGTCTCACATTCTACAAGCTTCTCCGCTCTCGCAGAGGTAAGCCTATTCCTCTTAACAGAGTGTATCCAACCATACGTAGACCAGTTCCTCTCAGAGGCAGAGGAGCTAGAAACCTGGGAAAGGAGGCGAATGGCAAGTGGTCGCAGCAATCCTGGAAGCCCATACAGTCGCCACCAACTCACTGGCTTCTCTTGTGCTAATGTTACCCTGTCTGCCTTTGCTGATGTTTTGTACCCATCAAGTTCAGTGAAGTCGAGCCACTCCATTCTGATCTGTGAAGCCTCTTGTGGAGTGTACATTTTTTTAAAAGCCTTCATAAGGCCCTTCTTCACCTCATCATCATCCAATGGGACAACTCTGCCTGGCCTCTCCACATACCATTTGGGATTCAGTGCATACGCAGCCATATGAAGAGGAGTGTTCAACTTCTCCCATCTCCGTTGAATAATGGGCTGTATATGTTCATTATAGAACTCCAAAGTGGGGTCCCTCACCCGAATAGCTGCCTTCATTTGCCCAAGCATGCTGTCAATGCACTCGTAGATCTCACCAAGATTGGGGCTGTTAGAATCCCCATATTTGATGACACTAAAAACTGGAGCTATAATTGATATGATGTATTTCATATCAACCCAAAATGTTTCCCGCAACACCACTTCCTTCACTCTTTTCCCTTGATTTGTCTTGGACTCACGCCACCTAGTCCAATCCTGTGTCATAATCATAATTTGCAGGGGCTCCTGCAACTCAGACATCCTCTCCAACAAAATAAAATAGGATGCAAAGCGGGTGTCAACTGGTTTCAAAAATTCCTTCTTCGAAAAATTTCGAAAAAGTGCCAATGATGTGTGGTGATTGCATATGAACTTCTGCACATCTCTGGCATCAGTCACTATCTGGTTAACCCACTGAATCTTCCCTATGTCTTTCAGTGCATTGTTCATGGCATGCACACAACATGGAGTCCAATAAATATGCCTATATTCCCGCTCCACTAGCTTGCCTGCTGCTCTGCACACATAAGTTGCATCTGTGACAACCTGTACAACATTTGAAGGTCCAACCTCCTCAATGGCATCCTTCAAAATCTGATCATCGAAACTCAAGATCTTTTCGCTTCCTGAACAATCAATTGCTCTCAAGAAGTACGGTCCATTTTTGCAAGAGACAATGATATTGATGAAAGGACGGTGTCTAATATTCGTCCACCCATCCATGATAATTTTGCATCCATGTGACACCCATGTCACCTTCATCTCCTCCATCAATAAATTAACCTTGGAATAGTTTCTATCCAAGATTGTTGTCTGAGTTTTGTGTCTCAGGAGGCACATAACTTGTACTGCTGAACCTTAGCCATAGCCTCCTTGTAATAAGGAGAGCGAGCAACATTAAATGGAATCCCAGCAGCATAGAAAAATTTCCCAATAGCATCATCTGCCTCTTCCCTTGCCTTTGAATCAAACATGTCAATAACTGAATTTGGGGCTGCCCCCACGGCCTTTCTCTTCCCTCTGCTTTCCACTTCTGACACTTCAAAACTAGAACCAACCAGAGTATTAGTAAGTTTGCCAGTCCTATGAGCGCTCAATGGAGTATTAGCCGTAGAACCACGAACTTCTGGCACTTTGTCCGTGGTATTTCCATTGAAGATTCTCACCATCTCAGCTCTCTGCTCTAGTGAAAGGCCCTTACAAGTGCCAACCCCCCTTCCTGTAAGATGCAACAAGTGTGCATTGGTCCTAGTGATACTACCATGCCAAGTCAGTGCACATATGTTGCACTTCCATACTTTGCTCCCCCCTCCAGACTTGGGGTTATCAATTATTTGGGCAAATTGTTGCAATGGCTTCTTCTTATCAAATGGTCCAATGGCAAATTTGGACAACATTTGAGAGGGGCAATTGGTAGCACTACCAATCTGAACTACCAGTTGCCGTTGCCACTACATTTTGTGTCCCTTCTTCACTCTCCCCCATTGTGGCATCACCAACTCTTCCACGGCCACCTATCTCAACTTCCCGTTCAACCCTCTCCTGCTCTGATTCATGCTCTGATTCATACTCATACTCAGAAGAAGAACTCATGGTGATGATTGTTGCAATGAATTAAAAACAACCATAACTATATGATTGATTGATTATGTAATGAATTAATTTTAAAAAACGTAGCCAATATGCATTTTTTAAATCGTACAAACTATATGCGTGATTATATTGTGAATGTAGATGCAAATGCTAAAAAACAACCCCTAAAAATGCAAAATATAATATAAATTTTAAACTAGAAATAAAATGTAATTAAAAAAAACGTAACCATTTAAATTTTAAATTTTACAACCAAACCCTATGCAAGATGCATTTTTAAAATCCCACAAACTATATGCATGATTGCATTATGAATGTAGATGCAAATGTTAAAAACAACCCCTAAAAAATGCAAATATAATATAAATTTTAAACTAGAAATAAAAATGTAATTAAAAAAAAAAAACGTAACCATTTACATTGTAGTTTGTATAACCAAACCCTATGCAATATGCATTTTTTAAAATTCTACAAACTATATGCATGATTACATTGTGAATGTAGATGCAAATGCTAAAAAACAGCCCCTAACAAATGCAAATATAATCTAAATTTAAAAAAAAAGAACTTTAACATGTATTGTAAGCAAATAAAATTATAAATACCTCTTGCTCCCTCTTGTTTCTTGCTCTTGCTCTTGCTCTTGCTCTTCCTCTCACTCTTGCTCTTCCTCTTCCTCTTGCTCTTGCTCTTCCTCTTGCTTGGTGTGAATATGAAATGAGCCCATATTGTAAATTTATAACATAAAATAGCACTTTTAGGGTTAGGGTTAGGTTAGGAATGTTACTTTTATGCTATTAGTCATATACAATAAAAAAAAAAGTGTTTTTGTGTATTAAAAGTCTGTTTTTTTATTTGAAAAGCCGCAGCAGTTGTAGGGGACAACGGGGACGTCCAGACGTCCCCGCCATCCCAACGCCCCGGGATGTTTCCACCACCCTCCAGCCGTCCCCAGGGCGTTTCACGCCATCTGCTCAAAGAAGGAAATGTGGGGGAAACGTTTCCCCCACGTCCCCGCGTCCCCAGGACGTCCGGGACGTCCCGAACATGTTAAAAACAGGGGGGACGCGTCCCTGCGTAACACTTGGTTCTAATGGCCCTCTTGAGGGAACCAATTACTTTCCCCTAAAGGCGGCCCATTGTAGATTTCTCTAGATATGATATGAGAGAAATTTCTAGAATAGATCCTATGAGATTCGAGATATGACAAGGCTCGAGAAAATTGATTAGTGAAAGGATAACACTGTATTGAATTGCCTAAAAAAATGGGTCTCAAAGTAGGTGTCCAATGGAGAACAACAAATCCTCCTAAGCAATTCCCTCCAACTATCATAAAGCGCATATGATTTTTTTTTGAACCGGGTCTTGGAAGCCAAAGACACCAAGCATGTCGAGTATTTTGAGGGTCTCCTGTTAAACAAAATTCTCTTAAATGGAGCAAAGGCTTAATTGGGTAGAATTGATTTGTCTTCTACCTCACTTGGGAGATGGGCTGTGCAAAATATGAGGTAGTTTCTACATGTCTTCATTCGATTGATTGCATGTGTTACACTCTAAGTTTCCTCTCCCCTTTGTTTCCAAATTGGTATCCGGGTGTGGAAAATCCCATCTATGAGGAAGCCGTTGTTTGTATAGGCATAAGCGAGATCAGTCTTATTTGTTAATCTGTGATAAATTCATTCCTAAGTTTATCAACAATTACATGCGAAAGAGTGCCCTGGGCTCTCAAATGGCATAACATGATCATTGAAAGTTTTGGAAGCTACTTCTTTTACCACTCTACCACATTGCTCAGTCGAGTTGCCGCACAATGCGGATACGAGATACAGAACATGAATAAGCCGATTTTCAAAAACCCTTGGTTTGGGTACGTTTTGGGTACATTCATACATACATATACATATACATACATATATATATATATAGGTTTTAGAGGAGTTCAAGGTTTGAATTTTTATTAATTTATGAGTTTTAGGGTTTCCTTTGACTAATTCATCCCAAAAGATAATTTTTATCCAAATGCAGCTCTAAAAAGATGTGGGTATGTCTTGGGTATGCCCAAGTATGTCCAGGACGTACCTAAGCGTATAGGGGTTGTTTCCCCAAGTATCCTATGTATCCCCATGCGGCACGGTAGGGGAGTACATACCCCTGCACCCTAGCTCAATGTTGTAGGAAAAATAGAACCTCCACAACGATTCGCCCGATCATGTGTAATGTCCCTCTTTCCGGCATGACCCTTGGACACTTGGTGGGTAGCTTATTTGTCATCTTCGTAAGTTAGTCCCGTTGTTTAGGAGATGATGTGCATAGCAAGTAAGGGTTTTATCGACGATCTGGTGGATTATTTGATGTTAGCAATGAGTTCAGTTGGTCTTAAGGACTCACTTGGCACTTTCCGAGGTTATTTCCGACTTTTGGTGTGTTCTCCAAGATTCTTGGAGAGAGTATCTATTTATAGTAAGTCACCCAACTAACTTCATTTCTCATTATTCGTCATCGGCACCACTTCTTCTCAGTCAGTTTCCGATTCGGTGCTTTCCGACGATTTCCGCACTTTGGGAGCATTAATGGCTTATTTTAATTATTTTACTCAAGTTCCTTATATTTGTAATTAATTACTTGAGCACTCTAAGATTATAGCTTGTCGGAAAGAGAATGTGAAGTTCTAAATGATGAGATGTTAATTCAAAGTGACCTTAGGCGCAAGAATGATTAATTAATTAAATAAATCACTTTCCGGAGTTATAAGGTGTAATTAATTAATAAAGTGATTTATTAATTATATTTTCTTTTAATGAAAATTCTCGGAAAAGGTTATAAAAGGAGGATTTGGCCCATTTGCTGGGGACACTTATTATTTTGAACAAAAAACAAATTCAGAGCAGCTCTTGCTAATTACTCTCGAAGGACGGAAACCCTTGGAGATTACGGATTGGACGGAAACCCAATTCGAAGGAGGAAGATTCAAACAGGGTCTTCATTGTGCTTCACATCAGATCATTTTGATATTGTTTTACAGTTAATTGCAGTGTGTTTATCAGTTTACTCATAGAGGAATATTATTACCATCATTGGGGTGCCATCTTTCCCATTTGGAGAGCGCAGCAGTTAGAGGAGTGAGAGGGGTGTTAGCAGCAGTTGTGTAACAGGTGCAGCCACTATTGGCTCCTTCGCATGCGAGAGTTCTGATCATTTCAGTACCATTGATATCCATTCATTTTATCACACAAAGCTGGACTTTCGGGTATGCAATTTAGAGATGAATTTCATTGTATTTGGAATCCATAAATAAATAAATAAATCCTTTCGTTTCCAATCAGACTTGTATTGTTTATGCATTGTGGGAGTTATGTTTGTCTGCAATCATTTGTGGGACTTTCTATTGGCCGTGTTCTTTCAATTAAAGAGAAACAGCAAAAATATCAGAAATTGAGACGACATGACAAGTGTTTGACGAAATGTCAATGCACTAAAAACTCAAAAAAAAAAAAAATGGAGTTGGAATTGGTTGGGATATTTCATCATGTGCCCAACAGATTGTCTATCATGGAGATTTTTATCAAATTGTACAGGGCTAGCTACCTATTTAAAACAAAATAATTTGACCATATATCCCCACCTTTCCATTACAATTGGGAAAGAACAGTTTCGTAACGTTCCACAGATTAGCAGAAGTCTAGATGAATTTATTCCTAGAGTTTTAAAGAAGTCCTAAAGCACAGATAGGATCCTGAAGCCAGAGTTAAGAAACACTTGGAAACTCTGAAATGGAATGTTAACTGGCAATACACACGTAAGGAGAATCCAAAGGCCTAACCATTGAGAGATGTAGACACCTCTGAGGTGCTGATTAATAGACTCAGAGCTTAGGGTAGATAGTATGAACCTGACCACCTCGGATTACAGATCCAATGGAGCCTACAAGATATGAGAGTGTAGAGGAGAAAGTGGCTGTACATGCAGCCAACAGTTCAGCTCCGCTGGACTAATTTCCATCAATTACAGTAATCTAGCAATCCTTCTCCCTCATATGAAATTGGTTACAAATTTGCAAAATAATCACGGCAAGATAGGAGAAGAAAGTAGCTCCCAAGCTCTGTCTGAGCAAGCCAATATGGGGGTTGGCAATATGGGGAGCTCGCCACATGGCCCCTTTGATAGGGCAGATGAATGGGATACAGATAACCCACCCATTGGGTCAGCCAGTGACACCACCATGATCATGCCACACATCTCTTTGACAAGATCTTTACCCCAACCTCAACATTTCCTCGACTACCTCTGAGCCGAGGTTTTCCACGTAGTGTGGCACCCTCTGCTGTTCAGATTGAAGAAGTTCCAGCGGATTGGAGATTTTTTGTTCAAGCTAAAAAAACAATAGCTTGATAACATTAAAAGACAATTATTGGGTAAACCTAACGTCTCTTTGAAATACGACGGTAAGAAGTAAAGAGACATACTACTCAGAGAAAGAAGAGGGAACATGAGACAGTTCCCATAGTCACTGAATAAGTAGTTGCAGAGGTTGGTGAAGGACAAGAAGAAGAACTTGAAAAGTTGTATAATCCTTGAGCAAATTTGCTCAAAATATTATTGAGGAGCACAAAGGGAAACACCAGAAAGAATAAGGCTAAGGCTACAACAGAAGATTAAGGCTATGAAACAAAACTCTGCAGATCTAGTAGCTCAAAAGGGGCCTGTGTGGAGTGTATTTGATGAGATGGAAAGCACCCTCAGGATCATGTTCCCATCATATGTGGGTTCAAATGATCTGATTGACAGATTTTTGTGACACCACAAAAACACAGACAAAAATTTAACCTTGGAGATGTTTAGAGGAAGGTTTTGAACTTCTGACAAAGAAGCTCAACTTCAATAGAAAATGTTGAAACTGCATGTGGCAGCTTACACTGGCTTTGAGGTGAATATCTCACTGATTACGTAAAATATACAAGGTTAGAGCTGACTAGGGAAGAATCCCAATTAAGAAAAATGGAGCAAATACCCTCTTTCATCCTCAAAGCTGAGGAGTTATTTTCAGTGATTTATGTTGCACAGTTTGAAACCACTGAAGGTGCATGGTTCTCAGAGGAAGAGTTCTGTGCCATAGTCATCTCTATCCTGGCCTTGCCTCAACAATATGTCACAGAGAAAAAGGGAGTCGATCTGAAATTCCTATCAGAGTATGCACTGGGATCAGTGGTCAAAATTGAGAGGGTTAAAGTGCTCTTGAAGGCTGTTGAGAAAGCAATGTCCAGGGTCCTGAGCTTGACATAATCTCTCTGCTTATGTGAACCCAAGGGGCAGTTAATCTCTCATATGTAGATGCAATGTACCAAGCCTGCAAGGCGTTTGTGGCAAGTCAGTGAATTGAGACAAAACTAATCTTTAATAATTTTGTCAAAAGAAGAGGACAGTCTGTTTAGGTAACCGTTTGGTTCACCTTCCTTATGTCTCAGACTTTATATGAAGGCACGCTTTCAATGTAATAGAGATACAGATATTTTCTTAAGGAGATATCTTGTAAAGAAGACAGCTTAATACAAGATGGAGCTGATTTATTCTTTGAAAAAAATTGGTGGCGAAGTGGTTGTGTTATTACTCTATGGGTAAAAAAATTAAATTGACTGAAATCACTGCTGAGTTCTATTAGATTATTTTACACTATTGAACTTAGGTTATTTTTATTCATAATTTGGTAATTCACTGCCTGATTGGTTGTTTTTTTCCCCGATTGAACTTTTTTATTCAGAGTATAAGATCAATAAATCATTTTTGTTTGCACATACTCGTTCTGAATTTGGACTATTGTTAGATTCATGGTAGGATGTTTTAGCTTTTCCACAGATTTTGATTAGTTCAACATAGTGCAGATATATGGAATTCAATTATCATGTCTCTCAATAAATACCTGTACAAACAAAATCAGATATTTTCACTCTTTTCAGAACTTTGAATCTTACTTTTAGTTAGATTTTTGTTTGTAAATATTTTCAAGCATCTTCGAGGTGTTTTGTTACCCACACCTATCAATTTATAACAGGAGGGCTCTCAAAACCCCCTTATTGTGTCCGTGTCAAAACAAAGGTCAACAGACTCATTTTTGATATTAAGGGTCCTGATTATCTGTATCTAAATTAATTTGAATTTCCAAAAGGTTAAGAATGATAACAGGATGACAATAAGGATGTTAAGAAATCGCAACACATGCCCAAGGTCTGGAAGAAAATGAAGAGGAGCCATGGTTGGCAGGGTGAGGTGAGTTTCAACTGGGATACAGCCTTAACAGTTCTGCCAGAAATTGAGAATGTTGCATATTCAGGGTAAGCAGGTAACCAGAAACAAAGTAGTCCAAGGGAATTTTAAGGATAAGAATTTGTAAGATAATTATCATGTTTTGTACTTCAATTAGTCAATGGATAGTTGGATGGCTATAGCTGATGAAAAGCCCTGCAATGTACGAATGCATATCAGGTGAATAGATAGCATAGAACTGTAGTATGCAGCATAAAACACACCCTCCCTCACAGCCCATTTGGGGACTACCAGGCCTGTCATTTATTCAGAGGTGTCCCATTTCTGTGTTCTCTATCAATAATCCAAGGACCATTAGCTCACTTTCAGACTCTGGATCACTCTCAGTATCATTTGCAGCCTTGTTACACCTCGCAGCCTTCCTTGTTCTCCCTTTAGAATAGACACCACCTGTAGGTGCTGAATACCGCTTTCTGCTGTATTCACTCATTCCTTCATCTTCTGCAGACAAGAGAAAGCATTAGACTAGCATAGTATTGAATACAGTTTTCCCAGATACATGGGAACTGACACAAGCAATAAGAAATACAAACACTGTGTATCTTAGAACTGACAAGATGTAAAATGAAGGTGGCAGTTACCACAAAAATTAATAAATGACAAAGAAAATGTGTTGCTATAAGAAATGCATTTATTCACCTGGCATGTTAATTGGCTTTTCAGGAAGAGGATAGTTATCTTCGACTAATTTTAGCAGCAACTCCCGAGGTCCGAAACAAAGTCATCAAGCTCAGCTCCCTGAATAAAATGAAAAGTTCATCCCAAGTAAACAAAAAAAAAAATTATTGAATCAGTTGCTTGACATCCTATCAGAGGAACAAGTTAAAATAAAAGCACGTCCCACTCTCACTGGTCCTTTGCAATATATAGTTATAAGATTGGGAAAGAAACATAAGATCATTATTCCACAACAACAGAAGTACTCTAAATGCAACATACATACAGATCTAACATTTCAACATACATATTTTGTCACAGCCTCCTCTGTCCTAGCTTCTCCTGTACTCTGTAGGCCAATAACAACACACTTGTCCTCCAATAATGCTTGTTTTGCTAATCTGACGACAGCAGGTACTTTTGCAGACATACACATATGCCGAAAGAATCGCTAAAATATTCGAGTAAACAACAGTTGTTAATTATCTGACCAGAGGCATGCATTATATCTATGACATACGCAATCAACTAGCTAAACTAAATCATGAACAAATATTGAATACCTGGTGACTTGCCCAATACAGCCTCCACAATTGACTTGCATTAGGCCTTGGATTATGCCGGTCTTCAGTTAAGCTGGCTATTGCTGTCATCAAATCGAGACGTAACTCTATCCAAAATTGAGTCGCCTCGGTATACATTTTCTGGAATTCCGTTAAATTTCCAGCTCATAAAGCAACAATAGAAAATGTAATTCACACTAATATGTTTCTGTAACTACAAAACATTCTAGAATCTACTTCTAAGGGCCCACAAATGACTCGCCAAGAGAACCTAGAATGATTTACAAAGATGTATACAATACATATAAAAAAATGGAATAACATAATGAAAAAAAAAGGACAGGAATGTAGCATCTAATTTGAATGTATTTAAGAACAGTATGTCAAACCAGTACCTAAATGAGATGGGTTCTTCTCTCTTGTGCAGTAATATCATTCGCAGCAGAAATTCATAATTGAAGTCCTCTCTCCCAGCCATTTTTTTCACACAAATTTTTCTAGCACTGATGTACATTATATGACCGATTCTAGACATAATTCATAAACAGATGTCTAGAAAACCATAAATTTCCAACAACAAAGACCAGAGAAGGAGATAGCATCAGATTCATAGCTCTAATTATCTAACAAATTGCATTCTTGAGGACATATGATTCACACTAGTTTGAAGTGAATCCCAAAAGGCAGCTCTGAGAACAAACAGTTCATACTAGTTTGAAGTGAATCCCAAAAGGCAGCTCAATTTGGAGCCCCAGAAACACCTAGGAAGAAGAAACATTTATGCTGCAACCATCCACAGATTAGATATACGCCTAAAAATAAGGAGTGGATTTTGAAGAATTTTCGCAAGGAAAATGTAATCAGGTGGTCCCATTAAAATATTACCCAAATTGTCACTTAAAGAAGGCTGCAGAAGGACAATGGAATTTGTCAATAAGGGAAACATTGAGGAGAACTGTACCGCAGCTGAAGGAATGTGCTTTAATATGCAAATTGATAATATTTACGGAATTGCAAAGGTTATCAGAATCATAGAGAGGAAAACTAAATGAAAACTAGTAGAGTATTGATATGGTTTGTATGTAGAAAATGACATCTTGTTATTAAATTTCATTGCAAGGTAGAAAGAGAACAGATTTCCAGTACACATCCAGATTTTTGTGTGGGCCACGCAGCTTACAAACATTGTTAACACAGGATTCAAACCCACCCTACCCTGTTACTGTGATTATATACCTAATATGTGGGTCCCTGAGTAGCCAACATGTTCCATCCTTAGGTGAGTATTAAGGTTAAGACTAAATTCATATTAGGTTTATGCACTTTATATTGGCTTGTAACTAACCACCTATGGTTTGCACACAAGATTTGTGTTTAATGGGATGCATTAACCCTATGACAAAATCATTTTAAGTGGAATAATATAATTGATTATTTGAGTCGGTGGTATTAATAATATGAGGGTACAATGGTAGGCAATCATATATGTATCTTGTGCACCTCGTGCCTTTCCAATTTTGATGAATGTTATTGTTTGGTTCAGTATTCATTTATTAAATTAAAATATTATATAAAGCTAAGTAGCTGATACGGCACCCCTAGACCCCCTGGAGCGGGTACGGCACGTTTTGGGAGCGGGAGCGGCTTGGGAGCGGCCAGGATACAGCCAGGCAGGTCCGGGTACGGCTGGGTACTTCTGCAGACGTACCCGGCCGTATCCGGACCTGCCTGGCCATATCCTAGCCGTATCCTGGCCGTTTCCTGGCCCAAAACTGTGTTTTTTTTTTTTTTTTTCTAGTTTAAATTTAATATATCATTACAGCAGAAATTACAGTTTTCACAGCACCATTATTCTACAGAAGGTATAGTTTAAATTTAATATATCATTACAGTAGAAATTACAGTTTTCACAGCACCATTATTCTACAGAAGGTATATTTTAAATTTAATATATCATTACAGCAGAAATTACAGTTTTCACAGCACCATTATTCTACAGAAGGTATATTTTAAATTTAATATATCATTACAGCAGAAATTACAGTTTTCGCAGCACCATTATTCTACAGAAGGTACCAAGTACAAGCCATCATAAACATGGATAAAAATAGCATGTATGAGATAAATCATAAATGTAATAAACACCTCAACTAGATATGGTAGGGACAATTGAAATTATGAATGTATGAGTAGTTTGTTGTGGCTATTTAGCTTGTTTTGTTTTTCATATGCATAATATGTGGTTAATTCTTATTTAGAAGGCTGAAATTTATATATATTTTGTACTGCCGTATCCGAGCCCAAAATTTTTGCCATTTCCACGTATCAGATACTCCGTACCCGCTCCCGTATCCAAAACGTATCGGCTATTTAGATATAAAGCTACTATAAGGTCCTTCAAAGTTGGCAATTTATAAAAAGATTACGCTTTCTTGTGCCGGAATGATTGCATGAGACAATGTTTGGCATGGTAATAGATGGCTGATAGAAGTTTGTAAAATCTTCAAACTTGAAAAAGTAGAAAAAATAGATCATCCAAAAAAAAAAATGTTTAAATTAAGGGTACCTAGAATTATAAATGCCTTGTAATACTCCCAAAAGAAATAAATAATGCTTCAAAAATGTTCCATTCGAAGCAGGCTATGCAATAAACACGGAAAATAATAGCTCAGTAGATATTGCACACGAAAGCTTCAAGGAGAAGATTATAGAGTACAAATCAACTGCATGATATGAGCAAAAGGAGTCCAGTTTGGTGCCCTGAATGATATGACAGAAGAGCTGATGCAGGTCGGCTAAGAGGGGACCAAGTTAATCGCCGCCTTTCCCCAGAGCCTAGACTCACTTGCACAAATGGGAACAGACTTAAACACACGAACACCAACTTGGAACTCAAAATCTCAGTCTTTACTGAAGATATGACTTGTTACAGAGATTACACACCAACACGCACTTGCTTTAGTCAATTAGAAAACTTATGAAGATGAAAACCACAGTACAACAGTCCCTCAATGGACTCGAAAACAGTAACTACTCTCTTCTGGACTGAACACTACCCCTTAGCAACTCTCTCTCTCTCTCCCCTCCCCCTTGCTTGCTTCTGCCTCTCTTTTTAACTTGCCTGCAATCGAGAAGTTTAAAACTGCTTCTAACTGATCTTTTTGGATCTTTCTCACATTCACTGACCATCTTCAGTGGCTCTCACATTCCCAAGCCTGTTGGAATTGCTTGAAAATTAACAATTTTCTGGTCTTGGCCTTTCAAAACCACCAGTCTGCATTTACCAGAACCTACGCCATTTGTCCCAGAAAGGATCAGATTGATACTGACAGACAACTGAAACCTCTTGCATATGCCCTTTCTGAAGTGTTGGACCTCTAGGTATGCTTCTTATCATGTTCGATCATCCTCAGCATGTGCAACAATTTTGGCAAGACAACAATGCACAGTCACACATGCACAGAGCACATTTTATTTTTGATTGATGCAAGATAGCTTATGCACCCGGATCCTCTTACATCATACACCCTTCCCTGTTTGGGTCCTACTCGTGAACATTCCGTGAGCTCTTCAACTGCTCTTCCCTGTTTGGCTGTTTGCGTCTCATAGTATTCTACTACAACTTCTCCTTCGCTTGTTGATGCAACGCATGCATATACTCAGTAAACTCTTCCACTACAACACTTCTGCTCAAATCACTTGTGTCTCTCAACTTGGTAACACCTCTAGTGTCATAACCATACACAATCTGAAATGAGCACTTCGCTGTACTTCTATTGACTGAGTTGTTGTAAGCAAACTCAGCTTGTGCTAGAATTGTATCCCATTGTCTTTGCTTGCTAGTTTTTCAGGCTTCTATTCACAACCTTTGTTTGTCCATCCGTTTGGGGATGGTAGCTGAATTAAAACTTAACCTTGTACCCAACATTCTCCACAAAGTTCTCCAATATTCCCAACAAACTGTGTGCCTCTTTCTACAATGATGCTCTTAATAAAGCCATAAAACCCATCTACTTCCTTCAAAAATAAAGTTGCAATATGGGTGGCATCACTAGTCTTCTTGCAAGCTATGAAGTGTGCCTTCTTTGAGAATCTATCAACAACATAGATAGAGTCGCTACCTTTTTGAGTTCTTAGTAACCCATGTATGAAATCCAATCTTACATCCTACCACGGTCATTCTGTTATTGACGATGGCTGTTATAAACCTGTATTCTGACTTTTTCTATTTCAATATTCGCAATCTCTACAATTTTGCACAAACTTCCTTACATTCACATTCATCTTCAGCCAATAGCAACTCTTACTCATTTGTGCCAACATGTTATTTACTTCAAGATGACCGGTTAGACCTCCACTATACTTTTCCCTCATCAAGTTTTCACTCATCAAACCATGAGGTATACACAATCTGTTGACTGGGGTTTTGGAGAAAACAAACACAAATGAGTAGAAGACCACGAAAGATAGAAGACCACGAAAGATGAGAAAGACACGGGCGCAAGTCTGCTAGATCCACAGAAACATATTGGAGGGAACGTGGCAGCACAGGAGGCAAGGATTTGCAGATGATCCAGGATCGTAGGTGTTTAGACAGTGCTTGCCAATCAGAAGACAATTGCACTCCACCATGGACCAAACATCTGCAGGAATATACTGGACAGTCAAACACTATAAATACAGGGTCGTAAGGACAAAGGAGAGGCACAAAGAGTGACCCAAACAAACAGAGGCGGGTACAAGGACGCTGGTTTTTTGGGCAGTGATCAACAGAATCAAGGGATTTTGCAGAGATTGCTATTTTGCAGGACCATGCAGAATCTTGTATGAATTAGAGGTCGGTTAATGATTGTAATAGAGTCGGGTGCACATAATTGTGACAATATCTATAATCTTGTGATGACTATTTATACAAATAGTGCTGGTGATTTGTGAATAGTTATTCAATTGTGGATAATGACTCGTGATTATCCGTAACAATAAAACCATGGCTAACATCTTAACCTTGCAATTCTCTCTTATATGTGGTCCTTGTGGCAGGTCTAACTATGCTGCAGCCGAAACTATCAAGTGCAAGCTTGCCTGAATATGCCAGCACAGGAAGATCACTAATCTGAACACAAAAGCCTAAACCCCGAATGAACTAGGCCAACACAATCGCTTCCCTCTAAACAACAATCCCTCTTGTTTCAACCATGGAATTCTATCCATATCTGTTGGGCTCTTGCATGCTGCCCAAGCATCTCTAAAATCCAAATCTTCCTCATACAAATCTCTCATAGAGTCAAACCCAACTACTTCTATTCTCATCTCATGCAACAAAAACATATTCTACTCAATACATCAACAAATCTATTTGATTCCCCACTTCTATGCTTCAAAACAAATGAGTAACTTTGAATAAACTCAGCCCACTTCATATACTTTTGGTTTAACTTACCTTGATTATTTATGAACTGTATGGCTTGATGGTCCTTCTATAGAACAAACTTCTTAGGTAGCAAGTACTGCCTACACTTCCTAAGTACTTGAACAATTCCATACAAATCTTGATCATAAACTGAATACTTTTCCTTACCATCATTCAACTTCTCACTGAAATAAGCATTTGGTTAACCTTCTCGACTCAAAACAGCACCTGTCGCTGTCCCATTAGCAACACAATCAACTTGGAATACCTTTGTTGAAGTCCAGCAATACTAGCACTGGCTGTTTGGTAACCTTCTACAAAGTAAATTCTCTCGACAACAAATAATGTCTCAACGTCTTGAGTGCTTACACAATTGCATAGAACTCTTGATCATACACTGAATATTTATGTTTTGTTTCATTCAATTTCTCACTGAAGTATGTTATTGGTCTTCCTTCTTGAATTAATACCACTTTTCCTTCTTGAATTAATACCGCACCAATTGCTATTCCACTTGGATTGCAATTGACCTGAAAAACCTTTGTGAAATCCGGCAACACTAACACTAGTTTAGTCACTTAACCTCTTTAATTTTTTAAAAGTCTCTTTTGTGTTAGCTGTCCACACAAATTCCTTTTTATCTTTTCGCATGACCTTTGTGACATGCGTACATATACCACTGAAATTCCAAATGAACTTCCTGTAGAAACTTGCCAATCCGTGGAAACTTCTTACTTCAAAAGTATTCCTAGGTGTCGGCCAATCCAGTATTACTTTCACTTTTTCTAGTTCCATCTTCTTTGGATATTACAAAACTCAAATATACAAACTTCTCTCATAAAACTACATTTCTGCAAATTTATCAGCAATTTCTCACCATGCAACCACAACAATTCTTTCCACAAATGCATCAAATGATCCTCCTTTTGTCGTGCTGAATATCAAATGTCGTCAAGATTATATATGACAAACTTACCAAAAATGATTTAAGAACCTTGTTCATGAGTCGCATTAAAGTACTCAGTGCATTATTCAATCTGAATGGCAAAACTAACCACTCAGACAATCCTTGTGTTTTGAAAGCAATGTTTCATTGATCTACTTCTCTGATGTAGATGTGGTGATACCCACTTTTCAAATCTATCTTCGTGAAATACAATGATCCACTGTGAAAATCGGACATGTCATCCATAACAATGGGAATTGATAATTGTGATCTTGTTTATCACTCTATTGTCGGTACACATTCTCCACTCTCTATTTTTCCTTGGCAGTAACGCCATTGGCACCACACAAGGGCTCAAAGATTATCTAATCAACCCTTTAACTAACAGTTCTTGAACTCGCTTCTAAACTTCAGCATTCTCCTTCAAAGTCGACTGATACGTTGCACTGTTTGGAAACCTTGAAAATCAAGTCTATGTGATGACTTATACTCATCATCGGTGATAATCCATCAAGTAGGTTTTCTGAAACAACCTTTGCAAACTCATTCAACAAGTCCTTCACCTCACATGAAAGTGTTTATCCTTCTCCTGCTATTGTGCACACAACTTGCACGGACTTAGCTATCAACCAAAATAGGAGCTCTCCTAGCAAGTGCATCAAATGATCCTCCTATGTCCTATTAACTATCAAAATGTCGTCAAGATTAACTATGACAAAATTACCCAAAAATGATTGTTGGATATTGTTCATGAGTCGCATGAAAGTACTCGATGCATTACTCAATCCCAATGGCATAACCAACCACTCATACAATCCTTCGTGTTTTGAATGCAATCTTCCTTTCATCTACTTCTCTTATTCAAATCTGGTGATATCCACTTCTCAAATCTATCTTCGTGAAATATAGTGATCCTCTCGAAAAAATCCGTCATGTCATCCATAACAATAGGAATCAATAATTCTGATATTTTTTTATCACTCGTTGTCAGACACATTCTCCACTCCATTTTTCATTGGCATTAGCACTTTGGTGGCACCGCACAAGGCCTTTAAGATTCTTTGATAGCTCTTGAACTTGCTTCTAAACTTCATCATTCTCCTTGACATCAACCTATATGTTGCGTTGTTTGGAAAATTTGAAAATCAAGTCAATGTGATGACTTATACTTCTCGTGAGTGGTAATCCATCTAGTAAGTCTTCTCGGGACAAACTCGCAAACTCATTCAACAAGTCCTTCACCTCAAGTGGAATTGTTTCTCCTTCTCCCGTTATTGCTCACACAACTTGCACGGACTTAGCGATGAACCAAAACAAATGTTCTCCATATCTACTTCTATCAAAAATAGTTTTTCCAAAATTATCAAGATTGTGTAGTCTTCTCCACCTCCACTCATTTTATTTAGAGGATTCACGGTATACTCTCTTCCATTCTTCACCAATGTGTAGATGTTTGCACGAGCATCATGATGTGTGTTCCTATCATATTGTCAAGGTCTACCAAGCAAAAACAACAAACATTCATAGGCATTACATCACACATTACCTCATCTTTATATGCACCAATCTTGAAACTTACTAGACATTGCTCATTCACCAAACTTTGATGTTCCTATAGCAATCAAGATACTTTGCGAGGATTTAGATGCGTAATCTTCTTCAAAACCAATTTATCTACCATGTCTTCCACAACCAGCTTTGTCAAGCATTACCACGCTATCTAGAATTACCTTGCAAATGTTTTATCCTAGCTTATATGAGGTTCTAAACAAATTCTACATCCGTGCGAGACTATTTTCCTCGTATGCTTCTTACAAAACTCTTTTCATCATAACAGCTTCTCCAGTTTCTTGTTCTTCTCCATGATGAACTAACACAAAACTCGCATCATCAACTTGTACAACTTACGCATTGGCATCATTTCTTTCACCAACACCAATATGTACATGCGAAACTCAAATGCTCTATGCCCATACTATCCGCATATGAATACATGTCCATGCGCCCGACCGAAGGTCCTCTACTTCAATTAGAGTTTCCTCTACCTCCTTATGTGCCATCATTGTTTTGAAATGTGCTTGCTTCACCCTCTTACGCAACTTTCTAAGTGGCCACCTCGTCTGTGAATATTCTTACACGAAACTTTCTTTACAGCCACCTCATATGTGACTATGCCCAAACTTTCCTTGCCCTAATGTCGATCCTTGTTATCTATGAGACAACTTTTCTTACGCCTTCAACGGACACGGAGAAGCCAAACTCATGCCAAACAATGGAATATACTCGGATCATGCCAAAGTCATCCTAGATCGATATGCACAATTTGTTCACATTATGCGTGATCTTCTCAACGTCATCCTCAACATGACCCTTGCTCATAGTGAGTTTGTAGAATTCCTCGTAATATTTTACACTTAGCTACTTTTATAGCAAATTCTACTGACTTCTTAAACAAACCTAACTGGTAATCCACAAGCATGAACTTAGCCTTGGGTTTTGTCACCGATCTATTCCAATTCTTTATCTTGCCTTTACCTCTACGCACTCTCTCAATCTCAACAAGCTCCCACTATAGAGATTCATGACCCTTCAACGCAAACAAACACAACTTTCATGGGATCATCCACACTTTCATACTCAAAAGTATTTTTCCAAATTAATGATCCAATCAATGAGTTCTTCAAGATTTAGACATCTAAAATAACTTGGAATATCTAACTTGGGTTTACTACCCATTCTCGCGATCATGCGCCAAATGTATCTTGTTCATCAATATATTCTTATGCATCTTGATCTTCAAGTGCTTCGATGACGACTTCATCATGCTCATGTCTTCATCTACCACAACACCTCGCCTCGTAGGAAGCTTTCATAGCCTCCAAACAAACTTGCATTCCTCTCACCAACTCCACCAATTCAGCAACACTCAAAGTTTTGGTTGCTCTTGCAAAGAAACCTCCTTTTTGTTCCATTTCTTTATCCTCAAGATCGGTTGATTGTGATCCTTGCAGCCTCTACACCTTCTACCCAACTTTACTTGCGAGGAGATGTCTTTATTGCTTTCTACCCACACTACTAAATGCAGAAAACAAATGATATGTGCTTACTCACAAGGAAGAACCTTGCACTCTGATACCAAATGATGCAGTCATGGTTAGTGACTCCAATTAATAAGTGCATTAAACCACACCACATTTTACAACAACGTGACTCTAGATTGACTTGTAACCTATGTGCATCAAAGTAATTTAGATTAACAAACTTTATTGATCGTCTCTATAAAACAGCTGCTTACAACAACATAAGACTGATCGCAACAGATACAATCTCTAAGTTATAACAGCAACACTATGACCCAAAGGAACTAACTAGCAGCTTAGAACTCCTAACGGACTTTCAACTATCATTCAAGTAGAACAGAGTGGTCCTCCTCTCTAATTCTTAACATCTGATGGAACCCCTAACTTCGGAACCAAGCACCCCTTACTCACAATATTGCCCCAAAGCTACAAGTTATCCATATGACATTTATTGAAGCCTCCATAAGCAAATGTGTCAAGGTGCACTATGCAAAATAAGGCTCAAATGTTTCTCGATGCATTTACAATCACAACACTACTCGATGCATACAAGTCAACTCAACAATTATAATTATTGATTAGGTGAATCCTCGTCAGCTCATTAATGCCACGAACAAATTCAATTTAAATTCTTGTGCTTTTGAAGATCACGCACATGCTATGCTCTTGCGCACAAGACTATGCACTAGTCTTCCAAGTGAATCCTTGTGTGTTTGCTCAGATGAACTCAAATGGCTTTGCAGTTTCAAATGTAGATAAGCGTAATTGAGATGATATTCTATTGGTAGCATAAACCCTTAGAAATGACATATGTGATATTCTGAGCAAAACAGGTAATTCTCTGCAAAATAATCTAAGGGCTGTGTAAAATAACTGTTAGAAGTCTCTTGGTCTTACACCAAGTGATCCAACATCACATCAAGCATCTAAAGCATTACATCATCAATATGAAGACATATGCATACCGCGGAAATGGCGTAATGTACCTTGACCCTACATTCCCTTTGCTCAACGTTTTCTGCTGACAAACACATTTTTGCATTGCACTATAAAAATACTTGCTCACGCCAACTTCTGAAAGATGTTCTGAACTCTAGAAGATATTGCAAACCTATCAAGCTCCTTTGGATATAATGCAATCACAATAAATATGAGAACAAGAAAATCTGCTATGTTTTTGGTTGATGCGGATTGTTTGTAAATCCGGATACCACTACATCACAACTTCTCCTCCACCTTAAAAGCACATAGATATGCTTCTTCCACCAAACACAATCTTATCATTCCAAACTCATCTTGTATGGAATCTTGAAATACAAAGACCAATCAGATACCTTAAGATCTTCTCCTCATCATCTTCAACATGACCAGCCCAAATGGTGAGCTTATTAAACTCCTCTGTGTAATCTTTTACACTCATATCATTTTGCCTCAATGTTTTCAATTTCTTAAGCAAACTCAATTGATGATCGAAGGCCAAGAACTTACCCTTCAATTTGCAACAATCCTATCCCAAAATTTCATTTTATCATTTTTTCTTATTACTCTTTCTATCAACACATGATTCCACCACAAGGATGCATATCATTTCAACTTTGTACAAGCAAACTTCACTCTCTTGGGATCTTCCATTTACTCAAATTCAAAATACTTCTCCAACTTAGTGATCTGGTTAATGAAATCCTTGTGACACAAACTTCATAAGTAACTAGAGATATCCAACCTTGGCTTGCCTCACATCTTGGCAATGGTCTTTAAGAACCTTCTTAAGTAACTAGGGGTGTCCAACCTCAGCTTGACTCCCATCTTGGCAATGGCCTTCAAGAACCCATCTTTTGGTTCATCAACTAGATCTTAAAACTAAACCTAAGGTTCTTCTTACTCATCTTCACTCACATCGACTACATTTCCTATCCTTTGTGCAAACTCCATAGCTTCCAATCTAGTTTTGATTCCTCTCAACAACTCCACCGAGCCTCGCAACTCTGGGTGTTATTCCTCCTCTTCGAAGGAATCTTACTATGTGTCATTTTTTCTTCTCACAACTCTCTACAACTGCAAGACATCTTCCAAACCTGTAATAAACCCACTAGAGCAAGTTGGGTAAGAGGGGACGAACATAATGGACATCTTTCCTTGCAACCTAGACTCACATGCACAAATGGACACCACTTAAACACACTAACACCAACTTAAAACCCAAAATCTTGATCTTGATTGAAGATATGACTTGTTAAATAGATTGCACACCAAAACACGCTTTATTAGATCACAAAACCTATGAAGACCAAAAATACAATACAATAGCCCCTCAATGGACCCAAAACATGCACCCCCTTATTTTTTATTGAACACTACACCCCTAGAAAGCCTTCTTGGCTTTCTCATCACTTGTTTATGCCTTTCCAGCTTGCCTACGACTAAAAACTACCTATAACTATCTTTCCATATCTTTCGACCATCTTTGTTGTTTCCACATTCCCGTAAATCTTAGAAAAACTTAAAAACTAACAATTATCTATTCTTGGCCATTACGTATTTTTCCACCGTGGTGAAACCGAAGCATTTTGGTGGTCTCAAAACCACAATGGCGGTTACGTAACAAATGGTTAACCTACACCTGGTGATTTTGAATATGTCCCTATGTAAACTTGTAGTTTTGCCATTTGTCCGGAAAGGATCAATTTGATCTAATATATGACTAAAACCTCCTATATACACCTTTTTGAAGCATTGGATCTTTGGGGATGCTTCTTGACATGTTTGATCATCCTCAACGCATGCAACGATGTTAGCAAGATGACAAATAGTAGAAGCACACAACCCACACTTTGTGTTTTTGGTTGATGCAAGATTGTTTGCAGACCCGGATGCTCCCGCATCAAGTATAAATACTATTCAACAATTTAAACTACTAAATAATTTGTTCAAAAATAGGGCTATTAATTATTTTAATAAGAGTCTAATAATAGGTTTGATGGGAATTGGTTGAAAATCCTAAGGATGTGTGGAAGAAACTTCTTATATATCTAGTTGAGCTCACTTTTAATGGAGCTATGAAAGTAAATCCAAGATTAGCAGGAGGTGAAGAGATCTTTGGAGATGATGATGGACAACCTTTGTTAAGAGTTTCAGTCCACTCCAGATTGGATAAAAATAATAAAGCACTCACACCTAATTCTATGCATGAGTTATAACAACTCGCATAATTTTCTCGCTCTCAATATCACTATCATATTAATCACTAGTAAATATACCATGAAGCATTAATATAATGAGAATATTCGTAACATTCCACCCCTTAGTTGCACTTACATGATGAAAGAACTCATTAATCTATATGCATAATCGCATCTAAGTAATTAAGAATGAATTTTGTGGTTTGCACATGTTGGATAAACCTACAACATCCTTACGATGACTTTGGACGATTGCCAAAGTATCACTACCATCAGCCTAAGTGATGACATTCATGATCGGACAAAAATATTGTCAAGCGTGGACATTGATAGCATTGGTCGAACAATTCTACTCAATCAACATGGACAACATAATCAAGGGGCAACTTCAAGAATTGGGAAAGCATGTACGGCAAAAACACCCTCGGTTCAAAATATGAAACCATGAATCTAAAGTTGAAGGAGGTAATGTCAAATCAGAAGAGATCAACCAATAGACTACTTGGTGCAACAAATCATTGGACTGTGAGGTAGCTTATTGGAGGCTTTAGACACATTGACAAAAACATGGGAGAAACCTACAACTTTGGACTAAAAGCGTCAAGTGTAGCATAGTATTGTAGCCACAAACAATGTGGAGAAGGCCACGGAATAACATTAAAAAATTAGCAAATCGTGAACCACGCAGTGCAACCCTAGAAACTTCAAAGAGTTTCATAACCAAGGACCCAAATATGACTACGTTGGAGGACCCACCTACAATAAGTGAGCCAACAAACCACGAGAACAAATATCTAACCAAGATGGTGAAATGTTGATCAAAGCTTTTGCGAAGGAATTGTCATAATACACCAATATGTTTGCCAATAACTAGTGCAAGCAATAGGAGTCAATTTGAAGCCGTGATACCATTGGTAGTGAGCTAGATGTCACTAACTATTCACATACACTCATGAATGTATACAATTTGACTATGTCAATGGATTCTATCTTTGTACTTTAAATGTGATTATATTTAGCATTGTTTGCTTAGTCAGAATAGTTAGTGAGTGGTTGTTGTCTTAGTCTTCTCTTAGTTCGTGGTTCATCTAATTATTAAGTCGAAAGAAGAGAGACGCGTTGCTAATTTGTGGCGTTCACATTTGTCAATGTTATGACACCTAGTTGTTTTCGACAAAGTACTATTTTGTGATGTTTAATACGGGCTATAGGGATTTTCTCATGTTCCTTTGTGCATTTGTTCATCTTTATGCATTTCTTTTGTGATTTTTTTTCTTTTTGTCATGGCTAATCATTCATCTTTGAGGTTAATGCACTTTGGATGAGTGCCTCAATGAGGTTAAATACCAACACCAAAGGACAAAACTCTCTATTGATAGACAAGGTCCGAGTGCACAACATACACGTCTTGGATTTACCAAGACTAGTTGAGGATAATTTAGCAATGTAAGAGTACCTCCTCCATTTAGAATTGTTATCCCTTCAATAGAAGACAATCAGATATTGTATAGAATAGGGCATGGCAAGTGCCATCTATAATAATACTTTTGCCCAAATATCACGATACCTCTTGAAGCTTAGTCCTATTCTTTGTTTTTACTACAATTGCTTTAATTGACAAATTAATTCCAAGCTCGTAAGAACAATTGCAATGTATGGCCATTTTTTCTCCTTACAAACAGTGCAATACAAGTTTGGCTAATGCAGATCCGTTATCAATGCACATATTATATTTTTTATTGTAGCCATTGCTCTTATGCAATTACTTTTGTCTTCCACTCTCTCAATGATATCTACAAACTTGGCAATACTTTTATTCGCTCGAGAATTGTTTAGTTATGATACTAGAGTAATAAACCACAAGGTTTGCACTTAGAAAATTTGTATTAAGAATGATAATGATGGAGCGGGCTCTAATAAATGATGGACGCACAACTACCAAGAAAAAAATGACTAAACTATATGACTTAAATAGTCCGAGAATTAGAAATATCCTAATGTAGGATGCATTCACACAAATGATATTTAACAAAGCAAATCTCTCTCACATATATGAGAGATGTGACTCGAGGACTTAGGTGGATTGGCCAGCCCTTAATTCCTAGCTTGGTCTTAAGGTCGATACTCAAGAAGTACAAAAATTTGAACAATATAATGTATACATACATACATATATGTGTGTGTGTGTGTGTGTGTACAGGTCAAAGGTGATCTTCCCATGTTCCTACAAGGAAGTCTCGTACTATGGCTTACGAAGTCACATTTATGTGTATGTGCATGTGCATGTGCATGCAATGCGATTGAGGATGGGATGTAAACTAGACGGCCCCTCGTTCCTTGTAGCCTAAGTCACCAATATCGCGTTTGAATTCATGTTTGGCAAGGATAAAGGTCGTAACAAATTTGTTCCCTAATAAAATTTGTGAAAACAAATTATCAATATGAAATATATAAATCTGTTATTTTATTATTTTTATTTTCAAAAATAAATAATAAATATACGAAAATGTTAAAATATATAAATATGATTAAATAACTTCAAAAATTATTTAACATAAATTAAATATCCTAAAAATTAATAATCTAATTAAATTGCACATAAAAGCCTTTAACTATCAAATAAAAATTTAAAAAGCTGAAAACAATCTTAAAAAAGCCTAAGACTAAGTAATATGTATTAATATTAAAAATAAACTAAAAACCTAAATCTAGATAAGAAATACTACCCAATGACTAAGCTAGTAACTAATGTACAAAGTTATAATTAACCTTCTTTACTAAGGCTTTAGCTAAGCAACCATGAATAAATTTTCGCATTTGTTAATAGTTTATAAATTTATAACTATAATATATTATTAATCCCTAAGCGAGAAGACCTAAAACTCACGTAGGTCTTCATGTTATGAAGGAAGAAATTTTAGCTGACGGCAATGGAGATACACATAAGGTCTTGGAATAGAGATGTATTTAGTCATGTCATTCAAGCCTTCAAGGCCATTTTTCTCGTAGGAATAGAATCATGTTCAACTGTAGACCAACTTTGCACTTTTAAACTTCAACTTGAGCAAATTGATATCCCCAAATTCTTCTACCATTCTTCAAGTCAAAACCCTAAATTTAATAGTACTCTTCAAACACTTACGATTTGAAAATCTTTCATGCAAACTCTAAATATTCTACAAGTCCAAATTCAATATTAAAAAAACGTACAAATTTAATGCACAATATTTTACAAATTTCATCTATTGTGTTGGTATTCGCGAATTTCAAATTTCGCATTTCATCAATGAAATTCGATAAATTCTATGACTAAGCTTGTAGCCATGGACCAACACACAACTATGAGCTCCCACACAAACGTTTAAACACAAAATAAGAGACTAAAGATCACACATTATTGTCTATTTATGACAGATTATAGTCTTAGAAAACAAACATCACTCTAGGTTGTATTTGCATTACAAACATGAAGAAGAGTATTACGAATTTGGTCTTGCTTTGGACATGACTTCTCTCTCACTATCTCTTTAAACTAGTTCCACTTCCTTGTAAGCATGAACTCCACTTTGAATCTCCCTCCAACTGCTTTTGACTTATTTGAAACCCTGGAGTATCCCTTCAAACTCCTTAACACTTCAAAAATTTAAAATGACAAATTTCATCATTCTAGTCATTTTTCTATGTACAAGATTAGCAGCAGGCAAAACTGCAACTTAACACAGATAGACAGGAATGAAATTGTTGATTAATGCAAACCGGAAATTTTGCAACCACCACCTACAATAATCGACAATTTCATCATGAGACAAGGAACACTCCCTCCCACCCTATTTAATGACTGAAACCGTATCTTCCTTGTTTCGTGAGCTTGGTTAAGGTTTTGAGGTGCTTCCTTGATTCCTTCAAACCATCAATGCTGCGACACTAAAACAAACTTGTAAACTAATTTCACCACTCAACTCTCTTTTTTGATTGATGCAAGATTGTCAATTATCTTCCACTGTTATATCCTTTTACTTGTCCAAATACTCTACACATTGTTCCCCCTTCTCTGAAAATTGATGTCTCCAACCTCTACGATCCTCATCAAGTGTTTGTCCTTCATGAAATGGATGTGAATCCATCATATTGAAAACATGTCTAAGATATCAGTCCCATTCGGTAGATCTATCTCATATGCATTCGCTGAAAACTTCCTCAAAATATTCCATCGTCCAATCTTCTTCCACCTCAATTTCTTGTGCGTTCCTCTTGGGAACCTCTCCTTCCCCAAATGTGTACCAAAACTAAGTCTCAATTCTGAAGCTCTCTTGCTCTACGCTTGAGATTAGCATGTTGCTTATATCCCATGGTACTCTGATCCAATTTTTCCTTCACTTGTTGGTGTACCTCTAGCATAATTGCCCACTTCAGCACTTTTAGCACTCAAATCACTGAAGTCATACAATTCAGAAACACCTTGGCAGCTGCAATCATACAGAATTTGGAATGGGACATTTGTTGTATCCCTATTGATTTAATTGTTATAAGAAAATTCAACATGTGCAAGATCAAATCCCACTATTTGGGCTCATCTCCTACTAAACATCTCAACAAATTACCAAGACTCCAATTAAAAACCTCTATTTTTCCATCCGTTTACGAATGGTGCACTGAACTGAAATTCAACATAGTACCCAACTCCTTCCACAAAGTCAATCAAATGGCCGATGAACTCGGTGTCCCTATCCAATATTATGTTCTTGGGAAATCCATATAACATCACTACTTCTATGAAAAACAAAAGGGAAAAGCTTGTGGCATTACTAGTCTTATTACATGCAATGAAATGTGTCATTTTGATAATCTATCAAAAAACAAGCATTACCCCTTTGTGTCCTTGGCAATCCTAGCACGAACTCCATGCTAATGTGTGCCTACAGTCTTTCCAATGTTGCCAATGACTTATACCAACCCATTAGTATATTGACAAATGCTTCAACCTTGCACAAACTTCTCCACATTTGCACTCATCTTGGACCAATAGCACCTCTCATTCAATTGTGCCAATGTCTTCTCCATGCCAAAATGTCCAACTAATACACCACTATGTCTCTACTTTATCAAGTTCTCTTGCATTGATCCTTGATATGCGTAAGAAATCCAGCCTGCAAAATATATCCAGCCATGGAGTTCTATCCATGCCAGCTAGAATCTAGCACATTGCCCATGCATCTGTAAAATCCAAATCCTGTTCATACAAATCTCTCATGGAGTCAAACACAATCACCTCTAATCTCATTTCATTCAACAAGAGACATCTCCTACTCAATGCATTTGCAACTATATTTGATTTCCCACTTCTATGCTTCAAAACAAAAGTATGGCTTTGAAGAAATTTGGCCCACTACATATGCTTTTGGTTTAGATTGACTATTTATGAACTTCGGTGCTTGAAGACTCATATATAAAACAAACTCCTTCACTAGCAAGTAACGTCTCTCTATTTTTGAGTGCTTGTATATTGCATAGAATTCTTGATCATAAACTCAATAGTTCTTTTTGGCATCATTCAACTTTTCACTGAAATATGCAAGCCTCTCGACACAAAACTGCACTTATCACTATCCCATTAGCATTGCAATCAACTTGAAACACGTTGTTGGAAACTGGCAATACTAACATGGGTTGTTCAATGACCTTCAAAATCTGCAAACTATTCTAAGCTGCAATTGTCCATTTGAATTCTTTTCTATCACCTCTTATTGTTTCGGTGATGGGTGCACATATCCCACTAAAGTTTCTAATGAACTTTTGGTAAAAGCTATCTAATCCTAACTCCAAGCATACTCTTCAGCTTTAGACACTCCAAAGTGGCTCTTACCTTTTAAGTTTCATCCTTAGTCCATTCTTAGAGATCACAAAACCAAGGTAGACCAACTCAATCTTCATAAAACTGCACTTTTAAAGTTGACCAACAACTTCTCTTCTTTCAACCTTGAAAACACTTGCCTCAAATGAATTAAATGTTTCTCTTTTGTCTAGCTAAAAATCAGAATGTCATTCCAATAAACAATGACAAGGTTACCAAGGTATGGCTTCAACACTTTTTCATGAGTATCCTAAATGTACTCAAGTGCATTTTTTCAAACCAAATGGCATGACTAGCCACTCACACAAGCCTTCCTTTGTCTAGAATGTCGTTTTACATTCATCACCTTCCTGAATTTTGCTTTGGTGATACCCAATCTTCAAATCAACCTTTTTGAAGTACTATGTTTCACTCAAACAATCCATCATGTCATCCATTCAAGGAAATGGAAATTTATACTTGATTGTAATCTTATTTATAGCTCTATAATTCATGCCCATATGCCATCCTCCACTTTTCTTGGGTGCTAACACTCGTTGGAACTACACATGGGCTCAAGTGTTCCCCGATCAAACCTCTTTCAAACAACTATTTGTTGGCTAGATTTTTGCACAGCTGAAAACCTAGGCAGTCATGAGATAAATCTCCCTCATTTACCGGTGAGGCTCCCGTGTAAGATTTTGTCAATTATATTTTCTAATATCTATCTGTTGGTTTTACTTTAACCGCGTAGCTCATGCACCATAGCTAGGCAATTTTGCAGCAAGTAAGCAGCTGTAAAGAAATATGTGCGGAAGAGGAAATAATTGAGTACGGGAAGAAAGAAAAAAAGATGTGCAATCTAACCAATAGTTCACAGAGTTGATCTCATGCACATAGATAAACAAATAGATCTTGAAATACAAAATTTAAAGAAAAGGAAAGTTTCATATTCAGATCTGAGATAACACAGTTTATGCAAAGATCTAAAAAGAAATAAGAAATGCACATAGATAAACAAATAGATCTTGAAATACAAAATTTAAAGAAAAGGAAAGTTTCAGATTCAGATTTGAGATAACACAGTTTATGCAAAGATCTAAAAAGAAATAAGAAACAAAATGCATCGTTGACGCAAAGTTCTCCGGAAATCTGCCTCCTTTCAATTCCTTAGCTTTCAAAAAGATGTCAAGGGTTTCAACTCAAAGTCTGGAACACAAAAATGTTGATTACAAATTCTGATCCTTTAACCCATAGGTTCTTCCTCTATTTATAGTGTATAGAGGGCAATTACAAATAGGAAGTTTTTAATGAATTGCCACATGTGGAAGCTATGAAAAAGGGAAGCAATTGACAATCTTCTTTTGGAATTCCTCTTTGCATGACATGCATGATTTATAACTGAAAATAGAACCTTCTATTTTGCATGTCTGCCACCTATTTCCAAGTAATTGACTTCTTCCAATAACTTGAAGTAACGACTTTTTAAAGCCAATTACCTAAGTTTTACAATTTAATTGATTACTCAATTACTTTGTCGGAGAAAATAAGAGAAAGAAAAATAAGTTATTCCCGCTGCAACACTCTTCGTTTTGTCCTTCCTCCATACTCTGCATGTTGATCCAATATGCATTGTACTTCTGCTTCATCTATTTTAGCAATGAATGATTTGAATGATATCTTTGCCTTGAATCTGAGATGCTTTTTGCATTTCTTCTCCAGTACGTGCACCAATGCAATGTTTATCGTAAATAATTCAGACAAAACTCATTATTTTTTATTTTTAATTGCATATGAGCAATTTTAAATTCTGGAAAGCACTCCAAGTGAAGGAAAATACAAGTAAATTCAATGAAGGCTTCAACTGGAAGATTGGGAGCACATGCACAAGCTCCTGAAAGGAATTTTCCATGCAATGACTTCCACATGGGCTGCATTAGAAACAAGAGGATGAATTTTTGCGGAAGCCTTTGCAATTATGAGAGTTGGATCTACCAATGGCCTTGGATCTGTCAATCAAATCAGTGATAGGTTCAGGGCCCATGTTTGTATCATTGATTTCAGCAAATCTGGAAGCAATGCATGATTCTATTGACCCTTCTCTTTCATCATGCTTCATCATGCCTGGAATAATCTTTGTCTAAGCTCTTTTTCTTTTAATTCTGCCAAAATCCCTTGTAATTGGATCAATTTGTGCAGATCCGGCAATTTCTTCTGATTCGGAAGATATATTCAATGTATCTGACATTGATTTGGACTTCCTTTCACTAATATGAGCACCTGTGATGAATACCTGGGCACTTATACCAACATGCAGACACTTAGAATAACAAAAATCAAAGGCTATTCCAACCCTAGGCGCCAAAACTGGAAGCTTCCCAACAATGGAAAATACTCTTTAATGCAAAATCCTCCTTCCCTTGGCGCCAAAACCTGTCCGGGCTGCAAACTTCATCAAAAAGAATTAATTGCTTCTCCCTTATGGCGTCCCATGCTTATATAGCCATCTGCATGCTATTTTTAATAATTGTCTTTCCTATTTCTAGCAATTTAATTAATTAAAAGCCATGCCTCTTCATCCAATTTGGGCGCCCAAGTCTGCATGCTTCTGATTGTTTTTTTATGAATTTATTTTATTTATTTTTAGCATGCATCCTTGACTTCTCTTTAGCTCATCCACTTGCATTGACTTTCCTCCTATTTATGGCGCCAAACTTAGCTAGGAATACCATTAATAAATATCATTAAATACATGTATTAATGCCAAGGTGGGTCACACTTTTTGGCAAGGGAATTTGTTAAAAATAGAAAGTCAAAGTAATGGGAATTTCCACCCTGCATTGCAGCTCCAAAAATCTCATCTTCCACTTAAGTGATTTGACTTTCATAATGGGAATTTTCACCCTACTAGGCAGGTAAGAAATTCCCACCTGCCTGCCACTGCCAAAATTCCCACTAGCAGCTTAAATCCTTCCTTCCAAAAAGTGCGACTTGCATGGAAAATAGCCTTCTTCTCAAAAATGTGACTTGCATGGGTGAATAAACTTCTTTGATGGGAAAAGTCACCCTGCTAGGCAGGCAAGAAATTCCCGCCGGTGCTTTAAGTGATTTTTCTTTCATAATGGGAATTTTCACCTGCTAGGCAGGTAAGAAATTCCCGCCTTCCTGCCACTACCAAAATTCCCATTGGCAGCTTAAGTGATTCCTTCCAAAAAATGCGACTTGCATGAAAGATAGCTCTTTTCCAAAAGTGTGACTTGCATTATGACTTCCCTTTAAAATTGCGTGAAAATTCGTCACTTAAGGCAGCGTGGAAATTGGACGCAGAAGGCAGCTTTAAAATTGCAACTGGCATGAAGACTGCATTTCTTTCCTTTTTGGATTTTTGGTGAAGAAAACACATGTACAGAATAAATTTTGCCATTTTTGGAAAGGGTCCAGGAAGATGTAGCAGTTAAAACTTGCATGTGCCATAACTTTCATTCCGTGGCTCCGTTTTAGGTGTCATTTTCTCTAAAAGTGCATATTTTCTCGAGCTCTCCGCATTGATGGCAATATTTTTCTTATTTTCATAAAATCCATTTTTGCACCTTTTGGACCAAGCGACTTCTTGCAATCTTTTGAAAGAATCCTGAGCTCTGATCGCCTGTAGATAGATTAGTAATTAAAAATACTGGATAACTTTTCAAAACCCTAGGCCTAGGGAAAGATCGACAGAAGAATGAATAGGCTACAGGAATTTCCGGAGAAAACAAACCAAAACATAGACAAAAAGAAATAAAACAAAAGAAAAGAAGCTGCAGATAATTGCTCGAAAATTTCTCCAATTAGTTGATCTGCAAAAATTTCTTCCCCCAAGTGAATGTTTTGTGGTAATAATGATGGGGTGAAGTGCTTTATATAACCTAAATCCTCCAATTTTAGCTCAATCTATTTTTAAAAGAACTTTATTTATTTAATAAATAAATAAATAAATTCTCTCAAACAAAACCTGTCAAAGGGATAGAGTGACTTTTAGCATGTGGGTACTTGGGGAATTTGGCTTTTATGACACTCTGGGGATACCTTAAAGCAATGCAAACAATTGCAGGAAAAACAAACACAAAACAACCCGTTACTTGAAAAGAACATTTTTTTTTAAAAGGGGTAGTCCCAGATTTTAGGGTGAAATCTCGAGGACACCACTATTGTACTTGTCTATTTATCTCTCCATGTTCCATGGGCATTATTCTATAGGCTGCCTTGTTTAGCGAACTCACTCAAGGAATCAAATTTATATGATGGCTAATGCTTCTCACAAATGGCAAACCATCAAATAATTCATCGAAACAATCCCCGCATATTAATCCAACAAATACTTCACCTCTCTCTGGGAAACCAAAAGCCTTCATAGATGAAACCAAAACATGTTTTCTCCTTATTTACCTCTTTCAAGAATTGTTTTTGGAAATAATCACAACTTTAGGACTGCAGTCTACTTCTTCCCTTTACCCTTCAATAAGTTCAATGTGTGCCTCTTTTCAATCTTCTCAAAAGTGATGATGCTTTCCCTACCATCATGTATGGCTTTTCTACCAAATTACCACAATCTACCTATCAACACATGACATACATCCATGGGTATGATATCACACAAGACTTCATCTCTATAAGACCCAATATGAAAATTGACCAAACATTGTTCACTTACCAAGATTTGATGTCCTCTTTGCAACCAAGACACCTTGTATGGGTTTGGGTGTGCGAGTCTTTTCAACCCAAGCTAATCTACCATCTCAATTGACACCAAATTATCCATGCTACAGCTATCAAAAATGACTTTGCAGCACTTACCTCCAGATTTGCAAATGGTTCAGAAAACCAGTTAATTCACCTTCTTTTCAGGCTTTAGCAATACTCTCTTATCATGAGAGCTTCTACAATACAAGTGGTGGCCTCAGTTCTCCTTCTATTGTTTTGTATTTGTGGGCACTCATAAGCTCGATGACCAGCTTGTCCGCATCTAAAGCATGTTCCCATGAATACTCTTCCTCTATCATAGCGTCCTCTTCCTTTAAAAAGATATGCCCTTCCTCTTGGTGCATGAATATGGTAGTGAGAAGTGATAGCTTCCCCATCATGTGTATGCTGTCCTTTTCCAGCATTTGTTTGGCCTCTTCCCCTTGAAAGTCTGCCTCTTCCTCTTGTCGTATTTTGGTGTTTCATTGACAACTTGTCTTTGACTCTCAATGCAAACTGGTAAGCATCTTCCACATTGTGCAATCTAACCATACATGGCTCATCTTATGTTCATAGCATCATCCCATTTATGTATCTTACAACCTTCTCTCGAACAACCTCGTGGTGAGCCAACGTATGGTTTTCTTGTAGAATTCATGGGTCTAATTCTTCATGCTGAACTCCCTCTGCCTAGAGTTTTGCGACTTATTCAACAAGTCCAGCTAATAATCCGTAGGTAGAAACTTTCCATTTAAATTCGTCAAGATTTTATCCTACAGGAAAATCTTTTCTTTCTCCCTTATATTCTTTTCGATTTGCACTTCATTCCACCACAGGGTTGCATGACCTTTCAGCTTGGTCTGAGCCACTTTCACTCTCCTTGGGTCCTCCACATCATCAAATTCAAAGTAATCCTAGATCTCTACAAGCCAATCTATCAACTCCTCGGGATTCAAAGTTTCTAAGAAGCCGAGAACTTCCATCTTGATTCCTCTACCAATCCTTGAGATAGCTCTAATGAGCCTATCTTCTAACTCATCCATCTGCTGCTCATGTGATTTCATTGGCTCTTCATATACGCGTAGCTTCTCTTCTTCTTCATCATCACTTACATCATCTCTTGGCAGAAACCTCTCCTTATGCTTGCTTCCACTCCATTCAATCTTGCTTCCATTGCTCTTAGCATTCCAGCTACTTCATCTAGTCTCTTGACCATGTTGGCAACATCTCTCCTTGGAGGCATCTTGACAATCTTGTCAATCACAAGCTACTGTTGTAATCCCTTTGATTTCAATCCTATATAAGTAGGATACACCCTCACGAACTGGATTCAAAACTAGCTTTGATACCAACTGATGTAGTCAAGGATGTGGTGTCAACTAAACAACCACCCTTTCCTTGCATCCATGGACCAACTCACTTAGCTATGGGCTCCTGCACGCAAGTGTACAAACAAAATAAGAGATTAAAAGCACACTTTATTCATTGTTTATGATGGATTACAGACTTGGATTACACCTAACACTAGGATGCCTTTGCATTACAAATGTGAAGAAGAGTTTTACAAATTCAGTCATGTCCTGGACTTCAATTCTCTCTTGAAACTCTCTGAATCAGTTTCACATCCTTGCAAGTATGAACTCCACTGAATCTGACTAATCCTTCTACTTCTTGGAGCGCCTCTTTGAACTTCCTTGTTGAAAATGGTCAGAAAATGAAAAATTTCATCATTATGGTCATTACTATGTGTATTTGTTGCCTATGGGTGAAACTGACAGTCAATACAGACCGGCCGTTTCACAACTGCCACCTACAATAACCAGCGTTGCCATGAGACAGGGAACACTTTGTTCCTACCATGTTTCATGACCAAAACCACTTTCCCCTTGCTTCTTGAGTTTGGTTGAGATTCTGAGATACTTCCTTGATCCCTTCAGACCATCTTTCATGCCACAACATTGAAATAAACTTGCAAACTAATTACAACACTCGACTATCTCTTTTTGGTCATACCAAGATTGCCAATTGACCCAAATGCTCATGCATCAGTACGCAAAGTTCAAACTTCCCTTGTTGCTACAAGGGGTCTTATACACCAAGTAGGCATGTTAGCTAGAATGGAGCCTAAAACTTACTGTTACCTGTATAAATTGCCACTCTTATTGAGTAGGCCCACTCAATGGGCCAACATGTGCCGATATCATATTATGCTTGGTACATCACACTTTGTATGTTTATATCATTTCGTAAATAGGCTAGTTCTTATGTTCTAAATAATATGTCGCACATACTAGTCAAACAAAATATAATGCACAAAATGCATGAATACTTCTACACATTCATCTTTTAGTGCATACTCACTCAACAAAAAAATAGTTCAACAATACATTCTATCATTCAGTCACTTGTCAGCATTCTTACTGATACATTATTATACAAACACAATACCCAATTTGCCAAGTACCATTTCTTAATTTTCAATGCAATTTTGGAAATGAACAATCATAAAATTTTCAGTTTTTAAAAATCCTTATTATAAGAATCATAGTCACGGCACAATCAAATCACACATGTATTTTCATAACTAATTTCATTTAACCATGTTAGTTGTGACTTACCATCATGCCAGGGTCCAATGGCACTTCCACCACTTCAAACTCTGCCCGTTGGAAGCTTAGTGTCCGGCAAACATACATGCCCCTGAAGGAGTAGCAATATTACTTTAGATTATAAGGAAATGAAAGATTTATAACTACAAATCTAAAAGGATTGCTCACCTAGCCTTCATATCCATTGCCACAAGCTCAAGAGCACCAACTCCTCTTTTCTCAAGCGCCCTGTACATCCAATTCAGATGATTAAAAAGTATTGATATGATCATTTTCTCACCTCAATTCAATACCTAGCATGTGTGTCTTCTTATATGAACTTAAATAAGAGCTGGCAAGAGAATTCCAATGCATGAAACATAGTTATCATGGCCTGTAAGGTGTTCATCACTTTAAACTATCATTTTTCAGTGAGGCACTAATCCATGAGAAAATAAATATCTATTTTATATCTCTATAACAAAGACACGCCCATATGCAAATGCTTGTGCAAGACTCTCATCCACAAGGCCCTTGTAAAGCTCCTGTTCGAGGTCATATATGTGTATTAGTTTCCAATTGAAAAAGGTACAATCTCTCTTTTGCATGGCATTCAGCTCCCACTACAGCTATATTTCCTCTTTACAGATTTTTCCCATAGAATATGGGAAAGAATATCATTCCCAGGTATAGCTAGTATAGTGGAAACCTTGCTACTATATATTTTCTTCTATTTCTTTTAGTACAACAGGGCACAGCTTGTTTTTGAAATAAAATTAATATGTGACATTTGTCTAATGTCACCTACTGATAACTACGAGAACATCCAGATTTGGAATGGATAGAACTCCTTTGACCAAAATGAGTAGAACATGACCGCATCCTTAAGGATGATGGATGTCATTGAGGCCCAACATGCGCAATCTATAAATTAATGTTGTTTCATTGATTTTCACACATATCTTGATGCAATTCCTTGATATATATTTTAAACGGAAACATCTCCTTACAATTCTAAAAAAACTAAGACAACAAAAGTAGTTCTCTATAAGAACGAGGTTTCGTTTGTACTTCCTCTAAGATTAATTGTTTATTTGATACATGATTGGGATCGGATACGGATGTTATCATGTTTGTTATTCCTCACCCAATTTGGCTTAAATATTGATAATTTGAAGCAGCATGCACATGAGCAAACATAGTCAATGGATAGGAGACAGTTTGTGTTTGAACAAATATAACAGGTGCCATTTTTCTAATGCCACCTACTGATAACTAAAGAACATCAAGACTCGGAATGGACAAATATCCTTTCACCAAAATGAGTAGAACATGACTGTATCCTAAAGAATGATGGATGTCATTGAGGCCCAGCATGCATAATCTATAAAAAAATGTTGTTGCATTCATTTTTGTACATAACTTGATGTCATTCCATGATATATAATTAAAAAAGGCAACACCTCTTTGGCATTCTAAAAATAACTATTACAATAAAAGTGGTTATTCTCTATAACAATGAGTTTGGGTTTGTACCTCCTAAAAGATTAATCGCTTAACAAAAATATTCACTACATGAATGGGATCAGATATTGATGTTTGTTGTTACTCGTTGTAATATCCCTTTCGAGCTCAAATTTTAGGAATTTGGATTTTCCTCAAAACCCTAATGGAACATTGTTGGAAATGATGACAGCCACATGTAGAAAACCTGATTTTTATGGCAGCAATCTGATTTTATGCAAAAATTAGGGCAGCGACCTGTTTTAGGTCCAAAAAACCGTAAGCGGTTAAATTCAGATGTTAGTATCTCCCACACACAAATCTTCAGATTACATTGACAACATGAAACCCTCAATGAAATCGCACAAATAAATGCTTCAACAATAAAGTACAGAATGTCGGAATTTATTAATTGCTCAAAAACAGCAAAAACTTCAAAATTCATATCTATGACCACAAAAATGGCAACTATGAAAACAAAATTAGAATCAGAATTTTCCAACCACAAAACCCACTGAAAAGTGATCCCAAAATTTCCAAATGGGTCGCCCAAGCTGCAAATGGATGTGGCAGCCCCAAAAATGCGTGCCCTAGCTAGAATTTGTGCCCTAGCACTAATAGACACCCTTGTTGTTATGAAATTCTGAATTTTAAGCTCACTTGTGTCTCCCTGGGTTGAGGCCACCAATGCAACAAATGAGGGTTTTCGTCCTCAAGTGTTGTAGCTATTGAAAGTTTTCATCCTCAATAGGATACAATGAGGGTTTTCATTCTCAAAGGCTGAAAATGAGAGCTCAATGCTCCAATTTCCAAAAGAGAAGTATCGAATTTTCCAAATGACCCTTACAATGAGCCCCAACATTTGCCTTTAGAGCCTTTTCTTTCTTTTTCCTTGTGGAGCGTACCATATGGGTCTCTTTATTTCTTTTTTAACATTTACTTTTCCCACTTAAAGAGGGACAACCTTCCCTTTTTAATTCTCTTTTGGGTCGCTCCACTTGGGCATTTAAAAATAATTAATTAAATGCACTTTTCCTCTTTTAATAATTTAATTAAAGTGCCAATAATTAAAATTACTTTAGCACTTAAAATTAAATTATTAATTTACTTCCTCCCCTTTTAGCCGACTGAAAATAATGAAAATAGGCTAAGGGTCTTCTTTCTACTTTAGTATTTAAAAATACATTTTATTTTAATAATAATATTATTAAGTTGCCCATAAATAGAGAGTTATCTAGGCTCAACTTAAAATATTATTAAGTATTTCTAATTTAGAAAAGGGGACATTACAATCCTCCCTCCCCAAATTTGCTTTCCCTCAAGCAAATGCAAGCTCCCTTCTTCACTCCTTGTTCCCTTCTTGCAAATACAGGATCCCAAAGCAACCTCAGGAACTCTTCAAAGTGTGGAAAAACTTCAGCAACCTCTTCCACCTTTGCTGCAACAACATACTCTTCATCCTTTGCTTGGGCTAAAAACAAACTCAATTGCTCCCACTCATGCTTGTCACGTGCGATGATCATTGTACTCTCCTTAGACATATGCAAACAATGCACTCTTTGACTCATAAGAGTCTCATTATCAACACTCATATAGGTTGTTCCAACACATGCAAGGTGCTGCCATGACTTCAAAATGGCTGCCATGATGATTTGCTTCAGTTGCACCCTTTCCCTAGCTTCTTCCATCCGCAAGGCTCCCCCATATTGTGCCAATTTACAACTGTACATGACTATCAAGAGTTGTTCTAGCACCTTGACAATGTCACAACAGCAGCCAATTTGATCTCCTTTTGCCCCTTTCCCTAGCTTCTTCCATCTGCAAAGCTCCCCCATATTGTGCCAATTTACAGTTGTATGTTAACTGCTATTCTAGCACCTTGACAATGTCATAACAGAAGCCAATTTGATCTCTTTTTGCCCCATTCAAGGGTGTGAACCATGTAGGAGCTGAAAATGCTCTTGGAAGTAAGTGCATCAATGAAATAGCAGTATTGTAGGGGCTGAAATTGCTCATGACAGCAGCATGGAAGTTGGAAAATTGTGGCATGGCTGTCCCAAATTTTGAACCTGCACATAGAGCAAACATGTCAATGAAATCAAGAGCTCCCAACATCACTCCTTCAACCACTTCATCATGCCTCATAGGCATGTTATTCAATCCTCTTCTCATGTTTGCATCTTCTTCAAAATTCCCATTCATGTGATGGACTTCCAAAGATCCATTCTTGCTACCCCAAGCATGGTTGTAGCTGTACCGTTGCATTTTCTTGCTCACAATCAACATTGTGGTGGCTGGAAACTCTTCTATAACAGCTGCAAACAACCCCTCATTGATGGTAGGTGGAAAATCCTTCCACCTTGTGGCTGAAAACACTTTTGTGACTGTCATAAAAAGTGTTAAGGGGTTGATTTTGTTGCAAACAACAGCAAAAGGAATAGGACAGCAGCTGTCATACTTCAAATTCTTCAAAAAATCAGAAATGACAGTGATATAGGGGCTGGAATCAACCATATAGTGACTAAATATGCTTCAACAATATCAACAAACTGAAGATTACTCAAGTGTATGACTGAGACTACTTGTATGGTTGCATACAAAATGTTAAGTTGGCTGGAAATGTGGGTGACAGCAACTCTACAACCCAAAATAGTGAAGCTTTTTTGTAAAAACACCTCCTCCTTGAGTTCTCCTTCACACCATGCGACTAAAAACACTTTTATGGCTGTTATAGAAGTGTGAAAGAAGTTGGTATTGTTGCTGACAACAGCTAAAAGATGGGTACAGCAGCTGCCATACATGACACACTTCGCCAAACTCAGCCATGTGAGTGATCTGGGGGCTGAACACAACCCTTTTTAACCATTTTCCATATCAAGTATCTCACTGCCCCAACAATGGCGACTATCCTCATAGCCTTGTTCTTAAGTGTAGAACTTGGCTCCAAGGAGTGACCTATGGATCGTGAACATTGATTCTCCAACATTTCGTTAGAATGCATGACATACTTCATAGGGGTCCTCATGAACTTCTTTTCTAGCCAAATGCATGAGGTAAAGAATTTATTAAAAATAGTAACATTGAACTCCTCAAAGACCTTACCCTTCTTGTATCTCCAAAGATCACCTGGATCCCAAACTTCCATGTACAAGTAATTTGGAACTTGTATGAAAGGGTCTATGTGCCCTTTGCCCCTCATAGTGTTCTTCACTCTATCACCATTTTCACTATGTTGTCCATGATGACCACAAATTTGTTGTGATATACTATGAAGCATTAAACTTGACATATGATCATTCTTTTCAACATATTGCCCATGATGACGACACATCTGAAATGACATAGTAGGAAGTAACAAATCCACAACACTTTCATACCTTTGGTTGTCCTCAACTTGTTCACCTTCCTTTGTCGGATGAAGATTGGTTGAGATATCTTCAACACTTCCAACCTTGTGACTCAAAATTTTTGAGTTAGGATCAGCATTCTCCTTCACCTTTGATTCTTCATATTCAACAAGTGAAGCTCTTTCCGCCTTGACTCCATCCATATTTTGTTGACACATGCATGGAGCATCTCCATGGTTCTCATCAAAGTCATGTACACCATCAACTTGCTTCTTATTGATTGTTATTCTGAAAATTCCAACAAGCTAAACATCAACATTATCATCCGGAAATTTGGCTTCAACCACCAAATTCTCTCCACAATTTTGCAATTCAGATTTTTCTTCTTTCCTTGGCTCATCTCCTTTGGCTGAAGTAAGAGCCTTCACACTATTAATCTTGTCAAGTGCCTTCCCATAGTTGTCCTGAAAATCCATCTCATATGGCAATGGCTCAATCTTTGAAATGCTCGGAAGATGGATAGGGGCTTCTTGGAAAAGATCCTCTTTCCATTTGGTACCATTAGTTGTTGATATGAAAATTCCAGCAAACTGAAAATAATCATTAGTACCTAATGAGGTACTTTTCTCATGTGCATGCCTTCCCACAAAGTCTTTCTGGAACTCCACCTCATAAACTTCATGATTTGAAGGGAAAATTGTTGTTTTTCCATATACTACTTCTCTAAATTTTTGTAGGTGTTGTTTTGCTTGAGCAGCTATCAACTTAACTTCCCTAGCTCTTCTTAGCCATTCATCACACCTTTGTTGGGTCTTCATTACATCTTTTGCACTTGAAAATCTGAATTCTTTTTTCTCTTTAACCCCAACATTTTGTTCATTCGAATCCATACCTTTTCCTTTGGAGGACTCTTCCTCTTCAACTTGCATGGTGGACTCCTCTATGGGTTGTTCCTTCTCAATCTCCAACAGCTCTGATTGCTCTTTTTCCTCATGCTCCACCATCAAAATGTCTTCCTTAGCAACTTCTTGAGGTTTTGATTCTTTCTCTTCTTCCTGCAGCCTTCTTTTTAACTGCTCTAATTGTATCACCACCATAGGAATGGGATCTAACTTTTCTTCCCTTTGTAAGAACTTTGCTTGAAAAATCATTGGTCGCTTAGTTGTAGTCTTCATGATTCACAAGTGCTAGGAAGATCATGCTCTGGTACCACTGTAATGTCCCTTTCGGTCTCACATTTGAGGAATTTGGATTTTTCCCAAAACCCTAATGGAACATTATTGGAAATGATGAAAATCACATGTAGAAAATTTGATTTTTATGGAAGCAATCTGATTTTATGTCAAAATTAGGGCAGCAACCTGTTTTAGGTCCACAAAACCCTAAGCGACCTAGGTTAAATTCAAATTTTAGTATCTCCCACACACAAATCTTCAGAAATACATCAACAACATGAAACCCTTGATGAAATCATGCAAATAAATGCTTCAACAATAAAATACAAACTACTAGAATTAATTAATTGCTCAAAAACTTCAAAACCGTATCTTCATAAATACTTGGAGATAAAATGCAAATGATAGCTCAAAATGACCACAAAAATGGCAGCTATCAAACAAAATTAGAATCAAATTTTTCCAACCACCAAAACCCACTAAAAAGTGATCCCGAAATCTCCAAATGGGTCACCCAAGCTGAAAATGAATGTGGCAGCCCCAAAAAAGCGTGCCCTAGCTGGAATTTGTGCCCTAGCACTGATGGAAACCCTTGTTCTGAAATTCTGAATTTTAAGCTCACTTGTGACTCCTAGATGAAGCCACCAATGCAACAAATGAGGGTTTTCATCCCCAAGTGTTGTAACTATTGAGCATTTTCGTCCTCAATAGGATCCAATGAGGGTTTTCGTCCTCAAAGGCTGAAAATGAGAGCTCAATGCTCCAATTTCCAAAAGAGAAGTATCAAATTTTCCAAAGGACCCTTAGATCGAACCCCAACATTTGCCTTTATAGCCTTCTCTTTCTTTTTCCTTTGAGGGTTGTGTTTACAATCTGTCCAACAAGACTTTGCACAATTCATGACCACACCACAAGATTGTGTACCTCCTACGAATCACACCATTAGCATGTTGGACCTCGCAAAATTACACAACACACCACATCATCAACATGGTCCACATCATCCACCGACAATTTGTCTTCTCACTCCAACAAATTGCTCAAGGAAGTTGAAAAAGTTGGAATGAGTTCTTCAGAATCGTCCATTCTTGATCTTATTTGCAACATTATTGTTGGTATGTGAAGTCACCAATGAGTGAGTAGGTAGACTACTAAGGCAAGTTGGCGGAGTTGACTTGATCAAAAATGTGGCATTCGTACAACACGATTTCAAGGAGTCTCGAACATTAATACACGCAATTTGTACTACACGTGATTTTTACTACACACAGCTTGTACTACAAGTTATTTCTACAAAAGGAACCCATGGATAGTAAATTTGTATGATTTTACAGATTGTAATGATTAGAGCTAGTGTGTGGTCACTGCCATTGATGTAACAGCAGATTTATTCCTAAGTAACGAAATACTGAGAAACCTTTTCCCTTGGTTCTTTCCTATACATTACCAGGTTTTCCACGTAATATTTGTGTATGTGTTTTAGATCTGTTTATTTCTTATTGCTTTCACTGTGATTGTTTCTCTACACTATTTATTTTCTAACAGTTGGTATCAGAGCAAGGTTAGTGCAGAAGGGGTTTGTTCTTGTGAGAAGTGAAGAATGACAAGGCACAATTCCCAAATACGAGGTCCAAAATTTGATGGTTCTAATGTCGCTTTGTCAAGGTTCAAGCCTTGTTGGTGAAGGATGGATGCAACCTAGCTCTCAAAGGGGCAACGTTGAAACCTGCAGCCATGAATCAAGTGGATTAGGATGAGAAGGCTTCCCTAGCCAAGGCCACAATTCAATTATCACTAGCAGATTCAGTTTTGTTTAATGTTTTAGAGGAGACAATGGCACAAGGCTTGTGGAATAACATTGAAAAATTGTACGATACCAAGTCTTTCACAAACAAGATTCTCTTACAAGGCAACTATATAATTTGAGATACAGGTTAGTTCATCAGTCGCGCATCATCTCAATGATTTCAACACACTGATTAGCAAGTTGGCTTCAATGGAGGTGAAAATCGATGAAGAAGACAAGGCGGCCATTCTACTATGCTCTCTGCTTGAATCTTGGGATCAACTAGTCATGGCGCTTAGTAACTCAGCACCGCAGGGAAATTAGTTTTTGAAGATGTGGTGGCCACAAAGAATTTAAGAAGAATCAAGGCAAAAGACATCTCAAGGGACTTCTTCCAATGAAGCCCTAATAGCAAGGGGCAGATCTGCGAGAAAAAGGGAAAGTTGAGTGTGGATGGACTAGGTCAAAATCCAAGGGGCGGAAAAGAGTTAAGTGTTGGAACTGTGGAAAAACGAGACATGTCAAAAAGGATTGTCGGTTGAAGGAAAACAAGGAGACTTCCAGCCCGCACCTATTGTTGGAAGATGGAAAGGTATTTTCTGCTAATATGAGAGGTCGGTTACATGATATTTGGCTTATTGATTCAGGAGCCTCTTTTCACATGACTCCTCACAGGACTGGTTTTCTTCTTATCGGTCATGTGATGGAGGTGTGGTATATATGGGAAATGATAATCCGTGCAAGGCTATTGGAGAAGGAGAGGTCAAAATCAAAATGTTTGATGGGGCAGTGAGGATTGTTCAACATGTAAGACATGTACCAGGCTTGAAGAAGAACCTTTTGTCGCTTGGAGTATTTGATAAACATGGTTACCGGTTCAGTGGAGAGAAGGGTTGTCTCAAGGTAACAAAGGGAGCATTGGTAGTGCTAAAGGGAGAAAAGGTGGGCAATCTCTACAGATTGGTCGGAGAAACTTGTATTGGAGAGGTTGCAATGGCATCGATGCGGAATTGGGGTCAATGACAACTTGGCATCAATGGCTAGGCCATATGAGCGAGCATGGTCTCAAGGTACTACTAGATAGAAACCTTCTCCCAAGTGCAAAATCTTTAGATCTGAATTTTTGTGAGCATTGTCTATATGGTAAACAGCATAGGCTGCGATTTTTCCAAAAGCACTACCAAAAGTAAAGAACTCCTTGAGTTAATTCATTCAGATACTTGGCAAGCACCTGTTGCATCTATTGGGGGTTCGTCATATTTTGTTTCATTTATAGATGATTGTTCCCGTAAGGTGTGGATTTATCTTTTAAAGAAGAAATCAGAAGTTTTTTCTTGTTTCAAGAAGTTTAAAGCTCTAGTAGAAAACCAAAAGAGTAAAACAATAAAATGTCTTAGAACTGACAATGGAGGGGAATTTTGTTCAAAGGAGTTTAATGGATTTTGTAGTGAGCATGGCATAGCAAGACAATTGATGGTTCCTAGAACACCACAACAAAATGGTGTTGTTGAAAGGATGAACCATACAATCATGGAGCGAGCTAGATGTATGTTGAGCACTACTGGTTTGGAGCAGAAATTTTGGGGTGAGGCTGTTAATACAGCCTGTTTTTTGATCAATAGGTCACCTACTACAGCTCTAGATCTTAAAATTCCTTAAGTGTGGACAGGGAAACCTGTTGATTATTCCTTTCTTCGTGTTTTTGGTTTTGATGCTTATGTTCACATTCCTAAAGAAAAGAGGAATAAGTTGGATGTAATGTCCGTAAAATGTATTTTTCTTGGCTATGCAAATGGTACAAAGGGGTACAGGTTGTGGGATGCTGCTGCCCGCAAGCTAGTGATTAGCTGAGATGTCAAATTTAATGAAATATCAGTGCAAAGAAGTAAAGAACAGCAAAGTTCAGAAGTAGAGGTGGAAACATATGATGCTAATATGGAGGTGCAAAATGAAAATCAGCTACCTGTTCATGAAAATCAGCAAGATAACAATCAAGATTAGGTATATGATGAGGATGAACAGCAACCAGATGAGCCACAATGTGACACATCACACTTTGTGAGGAGATCCACTAGAGTGACCAGACCATCAAAAAGTACTCTCCTAGTTGTAATTCAGCTTATGCATTAGTTACTGATGTTGGTGAGCCTAACTCATATCAGGAGGCTTGCAAAGCTGAAGATGCAAGCAAATGGAGAGCTGCCATGGAGGAAGAGATGGAAGCTCTACATAAAATAAGACGTGAGAGCTTGTGCCATTGCCTAAGGGGCGAAAAGCTATAGGGAACAAGTGGGTCTTCAAACGGAAAAAGATAAATGATAACGTGGAGCGGTATAAAGCTCGGTTGGTGGCCAAGGGGTATGCGCAAAAATCTAGTATTGATTTTGATGAAAAAATTCACTTGTTGCACGGCTTAGTACAATTAGAGTAGTTTTCGCTCTTCTTGTTAGTCTTGATTTAGAGTTGGAACAATTAGATGTTTAAACAACCTTCTTGTGCGGTGATCTTTCTAAGGAATTTTATATGCAGCAACCGGAAGGTTTTGAGGAAAGAGACAAAAAGAATCTTGTTTGTAGGTTGAACAAATCGTTGTATGGTTTAAAATAGGTGCCAAGGTGTTGGTATAAACGATTTGATTCCTTCATGATGAGCTTGGGTTTTAGTAGATGTGAGGTTGATCATTGTGCCTACTTTCAAAGGTATGAAGATGGCAGTTTCATTATTTTGCTTTTGTATGTTGATGATATGTTGGTAGCAGGTCCCAACATGCACAGAATCATCAAATTGAAAGCTCAGCTTGCTAGGGAGTTTGAAGTGAAGGACTTAGGAGGTGCAAATCAGATTCTTGGGATGAGGATACATAGAGACAGAAAGAATAGGAAGCTCTAGCTGTCACAAAAGACTTATGTGGAAAAGGTTCTGCAGCGCTTCAATATGCAGAATGCACAGCCAGTTAGTACCCCATTTCTGTTCATATTAAATTGTCTTCGGAGCAAAGTGCCCTAGCACCAAAGCAAAGAAGACTCAGATGTCCCATGTACCGTACTCATTAGCAGTAGGAAGTCTTATGTTTGTCATGGTGTGCACCAGACCAGACATTACACAAGCAGTGGGAGTAGTCAATCGTTACATGGCAAATCCTAGATATGATCATTGGACGGTTGTGAAGTGGATTCTTAGATATTTGAGAGGCACTTCTGATGTTGCTATTTGCTTCAAAGTGGGAGTACTATTTGCTGGCAGGTTGGCATATTAACCTGATCAAAAAAATTGGAGTTCGTATAACACATTTTCGGGGATTCCGTACAGTACTACACGCGGTTTGTACTACAAGTTTTTTCTATAAAAGGAACCCATGGATTGTAAAGTTGTACAATTGTAATGATTAGAGCTAGTGCGTGGTGACTGCCATTGATGTAACAACGGATTTATTCCTGAGTAATAAAATATTGAGAGACCTTTGCCCGTGGTTTTTTCCCTGGTACATTACCAGGTTTTCCACGTAATATATGTATGTGTTTTAGATCTGTTTATTTCTTATTGTTTTCACTCTTATCAGCCGAGATGCATGCTAGCTAATCAAATAATTTCATCATTTCTATAAATTCTCAATGCAATTCAATTCTTCTAAAGATTTAGCTCACGAGAATAACACACCATGGATTCTAAGTCCAACAATTGTAATGATTAGAGCTAGTGCGTGGTGACGGGCCTTTGATGTAACAACGGATTTATTCTGAGTAATAAAATATTGAGAGATCTTTACCTATGGTTTTTTCCGATACATCACCAGGTTTTCCACGTAATATATGTATGTGTTTTAGATCTATTTATTTCTTATTGTTTTCACTCTTATCAGCCTGAGATGCATGCTAGCTAATCAAATAATTTCATCATCTCTATAAATTCTCAATGCGATTCAATTCTTCTAAAGATTTAGCTCACGAGAATAACACAACCATGGATTCTAAGTCCAACATTATCATCTTAGGTTACACATCCTTTTAAATTTGAATAGAAGATAATTATTTTGTTGTTTATTGTCTCTAGTGAATGCGTAATGGTGTTTCCACATAGATTAGTTTATTTCAATAGCATGTCCAACATAATTTGCAAGTTAATTAAGTAGATCCATCTCCAAGTTAGCTTGTGGATTGTCCTTCCTACAACTCTTGGGCTAGACGCGAATCATTGATACTAGAGTGAATTCTTGCTTGAATCGATGCTCATTGCTAAAATACTAGCATGTACACGTGTTCTTCTCTTTTGCATTCATGGGAAAATCAATATAGAAGTTGAATAGTCACCAAGTTAAGGCACCACTTTCAAAGCCCTTGAACAAGAACCAATGCTTGCCCAAGTAGATTCAACATCCCAACAATCAATATTGTAAGATGCACTCCATTCAAAGGAGATCCTTGACATCGGCATGGGAAAATTGAAAAAGTTATGGCAAGAAGTGTTTATCTCCCTGGTCCTATTCGTGGATGTCTAATTCAAGCCAAGGAGAGATGTAACCAAGTAATGCGGAAGCTACATCACGAGCTAACTACGAGGTAAGAAGAACCAGCATAAGTTCATATAGAACGTGAAAATATGTGCACAAATGAACAAGCTATCAATGCCTTAGAATATCCACCTACGACATGTGATCGGCAAAACACGATAGACAAGCACTTGCTAAGCCCTTGTCATTTCCAAACTTCTGATTTCCCATTGAATTCAATTAGTAGCTTTAGGAAACACACAAAAAGAAATTGGTTCCAAGATTTTGAAGGATGCCATTAAGGAGGTTGCACCTTCAAATTTTGTACAAGTCATCATAGATACAACCTATGTGTGCAAAGCAGCAAGCAAGTTAGTGAGCGTACCTACGATCATTTTTATAGGACTGTGTTGTATGCATGCCATAAACACTGCACTAAAAGACATAGGGAAGATTTAGTGGGTCAGCAAGATAGTGAATGAGGCCAGGGACGTGCAGAAGTTCAAATGTAGTCACCACACATCGTTGGCACTCTTTTGAAGCTTTTCGAAGAAGGAATTTCTTCAACCAGTTGACACCCACTTTGCATCCTATTTTATTTTGTTGGAAAGGATGTTTGATTTGCAAGAGCCCCTGCAAATTATGATTATGACACAGGATTGGACTAGGTAGCATGAGTAAGACAGAGCAAGGGAAGAGAGTGAAGGAAGTTGTGGTGAGGGAGACAATTCGATTGATGTGAAATACATCACATCAATTATAACTCCAGTTTTTTGCGTCATCACATAATGGGATTCTAACAGCCCCAATCTTGATGAGATATATGAGTGCATTGACAACATACTTGGGAAAATGAAGCCAACTATTCAAGTGAGGGATCCCACTCTGGAGTTCTACCATGAACATATTCAGCCCATCATTCAACATAGATGGGAGAAGTTGAACACCCTACTTCATATGGTTGCATATGCACTAAATCCAAAATGGTATGTGGAGAGGCCAGGTAAAGTTATCCCTTTGGATGACGATGAGATGAAGAAGGACCTTATAAAGGCCTTTAAAAAAATGTATAGTCCAGAGGAGGCTTCACAAATCAGGTTGGAGTGGCTCGACTTCACTGAACTTGATGGGTACAAAACTTCAACGAAGATGGGCAGGGTAACATTGGCACATGACAAACCGGTGAGTTGGTGGCAACTATATCGAGCGTCTAAGATTGTTGCGAACACTTGCAATTCACCTCCTTTCCCAAGTTTCTAGTTCTTCTACCCTAAGAGGAATTGGTCTACATATGGTTGGATCCACTATGTTAAGAGGAATAGACTTACCTCTAAGAGAGTGGAGAAGCTTATAGTTGTACACAATGCTTTGTGTCTTATAGATTGCAAGACAACTGAGTACAAGAAAACCCCAACATTATGGTGGATGTAGATCCCGAGGAGCGAAGCAAGTAAAAGAAGAAAATACTATGCAACGGAGATTAATGGGGCTCTCCATTGAGGACGAGGATGATAGTTCCAACGAGGAGTTCATGGATATTGTTTCTAATGCTCATTTTGATTTTTGAGCTGAAACATGTCCTCCTTTTGTAATATTGACAATTGTTGGTGTATTTGAATTTGAGATTGTTAGCATATGCAAAGAGAAGAAAGAATTAGAGAGAGAAAACTGCACTTTGCTCAAATGACACAGCAGGTCCAATTTATTATAGGAGGTGGTTACACTTCGGTTGAACAATTACTAACCGTATCACAACTACATAACAGTGATTTTACATGCTATATAAAGTGCTATATTTTAACACCCCTCTTAATGACCAAACTGGAAACAAGACAAAGTTTGTCCCAAAATTTTACAAATTTCCTAAAGCCCCTATGTTTAGTCATTACATCTATAGACCCATAGGTTGTACTTTAAAATCAGCAATCCATGACCCATGTATTGCGGTTGTCGAATGAAGAAGAACCACAAAACAAAAATCTGGTCCCATGAACAAAAGATATGGCAAGTGGTCCACTTTGATTTCTCTGTTACATGATTCATTGACCAATGATGAATCACCAATGGCCGAGAGTGTCGGCCCCATCTCCAAAGTGCTGAAATCGGAACCTTGGAGAAGTGGATTGAAAATTTGTTCCGGGCTTAAGTAGCACGTACGAGAGACTCAATTATCTTGCAATCGAAGTCACCTCGATCATGTCCTTGCAACACTGTGTAGTGCTCATCCAACTTTCTCAATAAGAGAAATGTGACCATCTGTGCAGTAGGAGTTAGAACCAACTCGAAATAGTAGGAGAAATAACCATCTCCGTCTCAGCAGTGGTCTCCGTCTCAATAGTGGTAGGAGTGAGAATCAACTCCTCATCTATTTGCTCATCTATCCCCCTCTGTTGGGAAAGATCCTTCACAACACAATGAGCAAATTGTTCATGCTCTACTATCCTTCGAGCAAGGACCTCTGAGTGAGTGGCTGGGCATGCCATCTCACCATGCACCGTCAGTGCATTTGGAATAGTGGAGTCTCCGTCCACAACAAACTGTTCTTTAGAATGAGGAAATCCATCCTCCCGTACATCTGGTATAGTGGATACTCCCTCCACAATAGGTGCATGTAGGTTGACTGTATCCAAGTCAACAAATTTGTGAGGAATGGCTTCCTCCCAAGGCATTGTAGCCTCCTGCACATCCTGAATGGTGGAGTTGTCCTCCACACGTGCATTCATGTTGATCGCAGCCGGATCAACAAGCCGATATTGACCACCTTCCCCAATACCAAGGGCAATTATCCGTCTCTGTTTCACATCAAAGACAACACACTTCTTTCCACATAAATCCACAGAAATATTAGGATTTTCAGTCAATTGATGAATAGATAGAATATTTTTTTGTAAAGAAGGTACATATCTAACATTCCGTACCAACATTTTATGAGCATTATTCAATACAATGCATATATCTCCTATCCCTTCTACTGCAAGTGATTCTCCATCACTAGCACTAATCGATTCAAAACAAATATTTGCAGTAAATGAAACATACCAGTCCCTACAACATGAAAAGTGTGCAAACGCTTTTGAGTCAATGATCTAAAGCAACTGGTACCACTATCATTCAAGCATGATGTCGTAAGACAATAAAGAGCATGCCCGTCATCCGAATCCCATTCTTCTGCAATTGTTGCCACATGTTCCTCATTACATGGCTTTTTGTTCTATTGCGAAAGATCATACTTCCACTTCAGCAATCCTTCTTGAGGTGCCCAACCTTGTGACAATAATAGCATGTGACTTGATACCAAGTGAAAGACTCGCCAGATTGATGTTTCCAATTTCCCTTTGAGTGAGTGAAAAGAGCACTCTCTGAATGGTCACAATTAGATTCTACCTGAAGTTGTCTCCGCTCCTTTTGCAACAGGTAGGAACTCACCTTGTCAAACGTGAGTGTTTGACTTTCAGCCATTAAATGGAGTGCCTCCACAAATAACTCATACAAAGAAGGTAAGCTATTCAAAACCATGAGCCACCATATCATCGTCGTCCACCTTTTTGTTGATGGAAGATAACTGGTCTCGGAGGTCTTTCATCCGAAGTAGGTGCTCAGAAAATGATCCACCTTCTTGTAACTTTATGGAAAAGGGCATATTTTTCAGGTATAAAACCCGATTCTTTTCGACGCGTTTGATATTTATCCCTCGTTGGGCCATAATGTGTTTCCACAGTAGCATTTCGCACTTCCGATATCATATCAATCGACACCAATAACCCGAGAGGTAATAACGCTTCCTTATGACGCGTTTGTCATAATCCACAAAGATTGTCGTTGGCGAGCTTCACTACCCATGTTTATTTTATCACAATCACGAAACTCCGTGACCATTAAAATCTTATGACTCCAAACATTGAAATTAGTGCTCGTTAATTTTTGTCTCCGACAAAGTCAAGTGTGATATATTTGCCATGTTATTATTCCAAAAGAACGGAAATAATAAAATAATAGTTTGGCCACACCAATAAAATAATATATTATCCCACCAAGTATTACTTATTCCAACAAGTAATATTAAATGTAAAAAACCTTTGAACTGCCCTTGAACTATATTAATAAATATTATGAAGCATGGATGAATACCTTTGTTCGAAAAATAATATTATTTCTTGCCCTCACGACTTGCTAATGCCTCCACGACTGTTCACATTATTGTTTGGTCTGGCCACACAACTCCACGTTTTTCTTTGCGTGCAACAGATTTCAGAATCTGGGCTTTGCCTCTGCCGCCCTAAAGAATCGTGTTGGCTTTCCACAATTTCAATGATGATGTTGTGACTATTATATTATACCCCCTTCGTCAAGAATATTCCTCCACGACTTTGCCCACGATTTCTCCCCGCTGCACGCTGATGTATATCTCGCCACGCCACGAACCAGGTTGAACATGACTCGATGGCATGAATGGAGGAATTTTTTCCTTCTCTACCCTAGCGTTTGGTATTTTTCTCCAAATACCCCACGTTACCAAATTCGTGCCCTATTTGGGCTTCTTCGAATTTATAGTTCGTGCCTCTTGGAGGCTTCCTCAAACCGCAACCTTGGACGCTCTGATACCAATGTTAGCATATGCAAAGAGAACAAAGAATTAGAGAGAGCAAACTGCACTGCTCAAATGACACAAGCAGGTCCAAATTATTGTAGGAGGTGGTTACACTTCGGTTGAACAGTTACCAGCCATATCACAACTACATAACGGTTTTACATGCTATATAAAGCACTATATTTTAACATAGATTAATGATATGAACTAAGTCACAAGGTTCGAGTTCGCGTTCGAGTTCGACGAGGATAGTTCAAGTTCGCAAGAGGATAAAGTTCGAGGAAAAAATCTCTTGCTGAAATGGTCATGGAAAGGCTTATGAACTACCATCTAATGAAACAATCTCTTCTTTGGCGGGCAAAGTGAGTCCGACAATGACATCTTTGAGGTTGTTGATAGGACATGACATCAAAAGAAACAGGTAATATGTTTGTGTTAATGTTTACGATGTTGTCACCATCTAGTTCTGTGATTTTAAGAAATTAATGGGTTGATCTTGCTGTTAGTGATTTTCCTTTAAACATGCATCAAGAAGAATGGTTGAGTTGCATGTAACATACAAGGAAAGGGAGGCAACAAAGAAATGGAATTGCATCCTAGGTTGGTAGGGGAAGAAGAGTTGAAGCCTTTCATTATGGCAAATGCAGGCATATGACAATGTCAATCCCAGTGGAAAGAAGCGGTCTTCATTGGTCCTGAATACTCAACATTATGGAAGAGGCTAACGACCTAGAGAGGTTAGTTGATAAATCTTTGGTTGTTTCTAATCATGGCTCATCATAATCATCATGTGATGAATTCATCATCTCTTGTGACAATTAACAAACTTCCTTTGTCATGTACGCTGGTATGGCAATCAATTAACAAAGGAAGAATTTGAAAGACTTTGTCAAGTTGTGTTGAATATATAGCATGAACCGGTAGGGTTCTAGGAAGTTGTAGAGGTTGTAACCAACAACCAATTGTAATGAATGTAACTACTCCTATAATAAATTGAACCTCCACGAATCATTGAAGCCGTTCAAGAACTTTTGTCTACGGGTTTGATTAGACCGAGTGTCTCACCTTGGGGAGCACGGTAATCTTTGTGAAAAGAAAGATGGAACACTTAGATTGTGTATCGATTATAGAATGTTAAACAAAGCAACGATCAAGAACAGATATCCACTTTCGAGAATTGATGATCTGTTTGATCGGATGTGTGGTGCATCGAGTGTATTCCAAAATAGACCTTTGATTTGGATATCATCATCAAGAATAAAAGATGAAGACATTCATAAAACAGCTTTTAGAACAAGTTATGGACATTATGAATTCACAATCTTACCATTTGGATTAACAAATGCACCTGCAGCTTTTATGAATTTAATGAATAATATTTTTCAAGAATACTTGAACAAATTTGTGCTTGTATTCTTGGACGATATTCTCATATACTCTAAAAGCATTGAAGAACATCATGAGCATTTGAAGATAGTCTTGGAAATCTTGAGGAAGAGACGATTGTTTGGTAAGTTGTCTAAATGTTCTTTCTATGACACGAAGTGCACTATTTGGGTCATGTTATAAGTAAGAATGGAATAGTTGTAGATCCCTCTAAGATTGTAGCTATAACTGAGTGGCCTGCACTAAAGAATGTACATGAAGTTAGAAGCTTCATGGGTCTTGTTGGTTACTATAGGAAGTTTGTTAAAGACTTCTCCAAAATTGTTGCACCAATAACTTCATTGCAAAAAAAGGATAATAAATTTGTATGGAATGAAAAATGTGAATCTGCATTTAAAACTCAAGGAACAGTTAACCTCGCATTACTATATTGATTGTACACGATCCTAATCGAGACTTTACTGTTGTAACGGATGCATCCGGGGAAGGTCTTGGAGGTATTTTGTTACAAAAGGATCATGTCATAGCTTATGAAAGTAGAAAACTCAAGTTACATGAGCTGAATTATGCTCCACATGATCTAGAGCTTGTTGCCATTGTTCATGCACTTCAAGTATGGAGGCATTATCTTCTTAGTAAACCTTTTGAACTAAAAACTGATCATCTTGGGTTGAAGTATATTTTTACTTAGCCAAATCTGAATGCAAGACAACGAAGATGGTTAGAATTTCTATCTCAATATGATTTTGACATAAGTTACATTAAAGGCAAGGAAAATAGAGTAGCAAATGCTCTAAGTCGTAGGAAGCACATTTCTGCTCTTATAACGTTGAGAACTCAGTTTAAAGATGAGGTAAAAAGTGTTATGGAATCTGATTCTTATTTTCAACAAGTAAAGACAGCACTTGTTGCAGATCCAAATGATGTGAGATATAAATGTTTTCACTTTGACAATGAAGGAATCTTGCAGTTTGAAAACAGTGGTATACATACATTTGCTAAATGATTTAAGAAAGAAATTATTAGCTGAATTTCACAATTCACCTTTTTCTAGACTCTTTGGCATTACAAAGATGTTTGTTGATATAAAACAGCAATATTTCTGGAAAGGAATGAAAAATGATGTGATTGAGTTTGTGACACACTATTTAGAATGTCAACGTGTTAAAGCTAAGCATATGCATCCAGCTGGTTTATTGTATCCTCACAGCATACCGCAGTACAAATGGCAAGTGATAAGCATGGATTTTGTACAAGGGTTGCCTATGTCAAGAAATAAACATGTTATTCTTGTGGTTGTAGATAAACTAACAAAAGTAGCTCATTTTATTGTTGGTAATCTTAAGGATGATTCACCTATTTTAGCAAAAAGATTCGTGCATGAGATTTTCAGATTACATGGAGTACCTGAGTTGATCATATCGGATAGAGATCCAAGAATGACGTCAAGATTTTGGCAAACACTTAATGCAACTCTAGGAACTAAGCTGAATTTCAGTTCTGCATATCATCCAGGAAACGGATGGACAGACTGAAAGAGTTAATCAAGTTTTAGAGGATATGCTACAAATGTATTGCATGGATCAGCAGTATAAATGGGAAGAGTATCTTCCATTAGTTGAGTTTACGTATAATAACACATATCACGCCTCTCTGAAGATGGCACCTTTCAAAGCATTATGCAGAAGGAAATGCAAAACCCTTGTTAGTTGGGACAGCATTGAGGATAGAGAGGTAATTGGACCTGAAATCCTTATGGAGATGGAACAAGTTAAAATGATTCGTGAACGCTTGAAAGAAGCTACAGATAGGCAAAAAGAGTTATGTTGACTTAAAGCGGGTTGATAAGAAATTTGAACTTGGTGAGAAGGTCTTTCTTTGGGTTAAACCGAAAAGAATTCTATAACTTTTGGCAAGGCTGCCAAGTTATCACCTCGTTATGTGGGACCCTTTGAAATTGTTGAAATAATCAACCCTGTAGCTTATCGTTTAGCTTTACCTCCTGCTTTATCACGAATGCATGATGTTTTCCATATTTCTCTGCTTAAGAAATACATTTCAAATTTATCACGTGTTAAATTGAAATTCCTTGCAGATCAAGACCCAAGAATAATTGTGGTTAAAACCATACGGGTGTTGGAAACTCGTTAGTTGCACTTAAGAAATCGTGAAAAAAGCCAATGTAAGATCCAAAGTGGAATCAATTTAACAAAGAGAGTGCATCTTGGGAAAAATTTGAAGATATGAAAACTGTTTTTTCGTATTTGTTTGAACAAAATTTATTCATTGGTGATAAAATTTTCATATTTTATTCTTGATATGTCAATAAATCTGTCAGTCTTGGGCAGACATTACATTATTTAAAATGGACAGCTACTTTAATGCTGATTATGGAATTTTAAAATCCAGTTTTGTTTTGAACATATGAATGGAAGTATAATAATTTGATTTGTCCTTGATGCAAATTGTTTGATTAAGTTAATCATCGGGATGATGATTCTTTTTAGGAGGAAAGTATGTAACATCTTAGACAAACTGTTACCTTGATTTCATTTCCTCTTGACATTGCAAACGTTGACATGTGATTTGTCTTAGGAAGGTGTATTCTTTTGATTGTTGGAAATCATGTTTGCAATGGATACATTATTCTTGTCTAAGGATTCTAGTGTCCCTGATTTCATCCTGAAATTTGTGACTGCCCTATCCGAAATTTTTTTCGTACTTTTAAAATAATGGGTCGTTTTGTGTTTTTATTGCCTGAAAGTTCTTGTATTGCGTCAAGATATTCCCAAAAAACCATTTTAGTCATTTTCGCCAAATACCCAGATGCCCAAAATTGTTATATTCTGTCGTCGGGATTTGTCTGCGAGAAATTTGTATTTAATTATTTTGAGCCCCGTTTGAGGCAATTTGCGCTCCGATTTAACCCTGTTGTGATCAAACATATCATTATTCCTATATACCATAAGGGTTTTAACTAGGAATAAGTTCTGGGCTTTATTTGTGACTTTTGGCAACTTTTTGTGTTTTTGTGTTTTCCGTTTTGTTTTCTGTGAAATTTCTCTAGATCAATTCCTTTGCCGGTTTGGCCTGATTCTTGGCCGGAATAACTGGGGATCATATACGCACGTTATGCCAGAAGGAAGTCGCCATCGGAGGTCCGGTTCACTGGGAAAAGACGAAGTCGCGCACCAAAAAGCCTCTTCTGGGCTGGCCGCATTTTTGGAAAACAAAGAATTAGAGTGGATAATGGGAAAATTAGAAGCAGCAGGCAGGTGGGAATTTATTGTACCTGCCTTGCAGGGTACTTTTTCCCATGATAGAAAAGTCACTTAAGTTGCAGTGGGAAAATTAGAGGCAAGGCGGCGAGGGAATTTATTGCCTGCTTTGCAAGGTAAAAATTCCCATGGTGGAATAAAAGAAAAGTCACTTAAGTGAATCATGGGATTTTATTACCTGCCTTGCAGGGTAAATAATCCCATTATGAAAAACAAGTGACTTAAGTGAATCATGGGATTTTCGGGGCTGCCATGCAGGGTAAAGAATCCCATTGTCATAAATTCTTAAAAATAGAATTCTCTTTGGCCAAAAAGTGTGCCCCCTTTGGAAAAGTAAAGGCAGCCTTTAAAGTGATTAAATTAATTAATTTCTCTTCTAATTTTGGCGCCCAGGCATGGAAGAAAGTCAACAAAAGCAAAGGGGAATAAAAGAGATGGAAATAGATTGTCTAAATTAAATAAATAATATTTATTTAAAGGCAGCCCCTTCATGACAAAAAGTGCGCCCCATTTGGGATATATTTAATGTTTTTTGAAGCATTAATTGATTAAATTAAATTCTATTTTCAGTGGCTAAGGTTAAAGCACACTGTGAAGCTTAAGTGAAGTGAAGAGTGGATGATTAAATTGATTAAATTTAATTTAATGGATGGTTGTCCTTAAACATGCAATTTTAGCACACCAGTTAAAGAGAAAAACATGATTTTTAATTAATTAATTGCCAGGAATAGGAAGGGCAATTATTAATTATAGAATTATGAGGGTTATATAAGCATGGGCTGCCATAAGGGTGAATTAATTAATTCACAGGTAAAGAAGTGCAGCCCAGAGGAAAAGTGCGCCCCATTTGAAGAGGATTTTTGCTCAAAAGAAGATCAAATCAATACTAAAAGCTTCCAATTTTGGCGCATGCATTGAAGGAGGTTGATTTGTGTTTGCATAAGTGATACAGGTGCTCAGGTGAAGTTGGAAAAATTCATGCTCACTTTGCATGCAAATAAAACATCAATTTTTGGGGCAGCAGCTTGAATAGTGCAGATTTTTATTATTAAAATTCACTGTTCATGTTCCGGTTGCCATCTTTGTCTGAATTACTTGCAGGAATTCATTACAGGTGCTTTACAAAAGAAAAGGAGCTTTAATCAATGTCCAATACATTGAATATATCCTCCGAATCTGAAGAATTATCCAGATCTGCACCAGTTTTGAAGAAATCCAGCCAAATAAGAAGAAAAAGAATTATTCAGACAAAGATAGACAAAGCCATGGCAAAGAGGGACGAAAAAGAAAGCACAACGGAGTCATGCATCACTTCCAAATTTGCAGACATAGGAGACAGATCTAGGTCCGGAACCTCTTTCCGAATTGATTGATAGATCCAGAAAGGTGAAAGACTTCACTCATGCGTGCGGTTAAAAGCAGTGGAATTATTCGAGCTGCAGCCTTTCCATACACAACCCAGTTGTCAGAGTTTGTTATGGAGTGCGCTAGATCTTACCATCCTTCATCCAGATCAGTGCGAGATGCTACGGGGAAAACAATAATTCGGTTGGACGCAGAGTTCATCAATTATTGTTTGAAGATTCCGAAGCACGAAAGGTGGTGACTTCCATTAGCATTCAGGATGCCTAGCAACAGCAGGTGGGAGAAGCATAGAGTTGACTGCGTGAACATAATGAACAGCAGATACATGAAGAAGCCCAAATCTCCTTCTAAGTTCCCAAGAACTCTTCCGCAATCCAATCTGGTGCAGGAGGTAGATGATATTGTCAAATTGTTATGCAGGATTAATGGCGAGGCGAATGCTCACACTTTCCGTACATGGATGTATGCTTTCATCAGGACCATTGAAGTCAACAAGATTGATTCCATAATCAATTGGTCGGAAATCATTAGCGACAACATTGGTGAGCAACTCCGAAACGTGAAGCGTACTTTCAGCTTCAAAATGACTTCCTACTTGGTGTATCTTTGCGCTTCACAAGGCGTCTTCTCCAAGCTGGATAGATGTGGCATTCTTTCTAAGGACCCCATTTTCGAGTGCTACCCACAACTTACTATACCTGCGTGCGAGAAAGATTTCAAAGTGGTCAATGATGAATTCTTCTACGAATTCATTTGCAGGCTAGACAGGGACCTAAAGGCCAACAGGGTGAGCAAGGAAGCGTGGGAAGCTGTATCCAAAATTGGCAGTCTATTCATTCAGTTTGCAGATTTCACATACCTCAGGGTTACTGGGTTTTTTGGAGAACCGGTTAAGCTGCCTAGATATCCGAATGATAGATTGATCACCATGGAGTGAAAGACAACTTGTGGAGATACACGACCTTCAGTCGAAACGGCACAAGTCTACGGGCTTCTTCCCGATCACTGTGGGACATTATAGCTGCCAGAGCATTCATAGAGCTCGAGGGATGGAGACGGAGATGTTATCCGAGTATGAGCAAGAGTTCTTCCTGGCACGGCTGAACTTCGATCCATTTGGAGTAGCCAGGAAGACGATCTCCCAGGAGTACGCACATGTGCCTTCATTAGAGGATTTTTGGATGAAGTGCAAAAGTGAGTACGAGGTTAGAAAGAGGGATTTCAGTAGACTATCAACACGGCAAGTGTTCGACTTGGACTAAGCGCGAGATACTGCGGATCTTAAAGATGATGGGAATGTGTTACTTGACACTTACCATCAAATGGGAGGAGATAGAGCCGTACTTCAGGATAACGTAGGGGGCTGCCATACAATTGAAGAAAGGTCTGGAGTTGTTTTGGTGAATACTTCAAACTGGTTGCTGACGAAGGGATATTGCCTTGATGAAGCATTGATGAATCAAGTCACGGGCAACTTTGGCGCAAGAGATTCCCTCAAGCGGAAGCACGGAGGAGAAAGCAGCAAAAGGTCCGAGAAGTTGAAAGTACACAAAAGATCTCAATCAAAGGAGAAGATCACTTCTACGGCCATGACTTTAGTTCCAGCTTCTCCAGATCCAAGTACTTCACCAACTATTGCACCTCAGCAGGACACTTCCATGCCTCCACTGAATCCGGCAACATTCATCTTATCTCCTCAGCCACTCCGTTCAACACCTGTTCAGAAGAGACGTTGAAGCTGCAGATGGCGGAGTTCGAAAGAGCTTTGTCCTTGGATGATTCAGAAGATGGCAGCCATAACACTGTAGCACTTTCTGATGGAGAGGAAACAGAGCGGGAGATAGTAGTGCACTCAGCGACTTCTCATTCTCCGAGAAGTAACTTCTCAGAATGGTTGGCTTCGCAGTTGGTTCCAGAAGCGAGAGTGGAGATGAACTTGGAAGAACACGACTTGCAGCTACTCCGGAGTCTAGGCGGAAAAGACAGAAGGCCTAAAGTTGCTAAGGTAACTTCAAGGTTGATCATCGAGGAGTCGGGGCAAAAGTTTCTTTGAGATGTCGGCCAAAAGAAGTAAAGGAGGATGAACTCACTAGAGACGATGTAACAAGAATCCTGCAGTACCCCTCGGTCAAGCCACCATAGAAGGATTGAAGCAGGATACACAGACATTGATAGATGCTCTATTCCTTAGGCTTGACAGAGAAAAGGCGGAGAAAGACGAGCTTCAGAAGCAAGTATCTCAATTGTGCGAGATCATAGCCAAGGTTGCTAAACCTTCCATTCAGCCCATTTCAGAGCAGGTGAGTGATCATCTTATGCAGGAGATGGAAGATGCAAGCAATCAGGTGAAAGCTATTGACAAATGGAAGAATCTGATTATTCGTCAAGCTTCTGTACAACTTGGAGGAGAGGTGCCAACCCGCAAGGTTATGAATGATGCAACAAATCAGCTGAAGCAACTGGTGACGAGCATAGTAGACATGAACACAGTTGCTGAGAGTAACCTAAGTACTTTGGCCGAAATCAACAAGTCCGGGAGATGTATTGGTTGCGGCAGAGCAGATTACCGACAGATCAATTCAAAAGGGAAGCACTGGAGTTTGCAGTATCTTTCCGTTTGGAGATCTACAGAGTTTTGTTGAAGAGGATGCAGGCACTTGAGAGTAAGACATCGTCCTTACCAGACAGTATTATTTCTTTCACTGAGGAAGAAGTAGTCGGAGATGTTACTTCATATGTACGGATCGTTCCTACCAAAGTGCCTAATTCCTGGAAGGGTCTCTTCTGATGGTACAAAAGAGAATTGATAGAGCTACTAAACCTTTCACGATGAATTCCATTAGCAGACTGGTGGCACTGCAGGCTGATATTGCAAGGTTTGGGCCGAGCTTGGAAGATGTGGAAGCATGCATCAAGGTGTTGAATGAAGGATTGCTGCAGTTCAGGACAAAGAAGGAAGCAAAGTGGCTAAAACAGATGGAAAGATGTTGAATCACATGTTTGACAAATATATCCAATATCAGAACAAAAAGAAGACATAAATGTTACAGCTGGCTTGACTTCTTCTTCTATTCTTTCTTCTTCTATTTTCCACATTCCCGGATGAAATTGTAAGACTTCAAAGTTATTGGTTTTGAAACCATTACTTAAAGTCATGTGGAACAATTCTATTAGTTAAGTGATACATGTGTCACTTAAGGAGAAGTTAGTTGAGGATGATTGTCAAATGTCATCTTTACTTGTTTATGTTTCAGTTCAGTTAGGTTTCCCATTTGTACTTTCCCTTCTACATTCTATAAGTAGGAGAAGAACCTCGGGTTAATGATCAGAATTTGTAAGCAACAACCTTGTGTTCCAGACTTTGTGCTGAAACCCTTGAGAGCCACTTGAAGCAAAGGAATATACAGGAGCAGATTTCCGGAGAACTTTGTGTCACGGTGTATTGTGTTTCTTGTTTTTTATCTTAGATCTTTTAATAGACTTTGTGTTATTTCAGATCTAGATCTAGAGCTACCTTTGCTTAGAATTTTGTGTTTATATCTATTGGTTTCTTCTATGTGCATGCAATCAACTCTGTTATCTATTGATTGGGATGCACATCTTCTCCATTTCTTCTCTGTGTTTATATAATTCCCTTTCCCTTCTTCTATAAATATTTCCTTTCTTAAACAATGCTTACTTGCTGCAAAACTGTTCAGTTATGGTTCATGAACTAAGTAGTTAAAGTAAAACCCCATATAGATATTAGCATACTTTAATTGACAAATCTGACACGGGAGCCTCACCAGTAAATGAGGGAGATTTATCTCATGATTGCCTAGGTTTTATGCTATGCAGAAAATCTAGCCAATGATTCATTTTGTTGTAATTTTGTTTACTTGAAATGAAGCCATTCTTCCTTGTGTTACAAAGGTTGTGAACCTATATTGTTGTTTTCATACTTATCATATGTTAACAAAAAAACCTTGGATCAATTCCATTGATCCAAGGTATGCTTCAGTTCTCTGTTATTAATCATCTTGATAAACTGACATTCTGAAGTAAAAGGTAATGTGGACTGAGTCTTGTTTTGGTTATGAATATGAGGACCCTTCTGATGATGTCCTTGCTTTGCATCATGCGGTAAGTATTAAACCGTGGTCTTCTTGATAAATATTTTTAAAAACGTTGAAACAAAGCATGATAAGAACAAGGGCCTATACTAGGCTATTAAGGTGAATACCTTAACCTTGGACCAGGATGTTTAATGCTAATCAGATTTTAACCTAAGTTGTAATGTTCTATCCTATTTGGATTCTAACCTAAGGTGATTTGGACCTACCTTAGACTTATTACTAAACTATTTAGGTTAGCATCCTAACCTAAGTTGGTATGCTTTACTGGTTGTGGGTTTTGGAAATAACCTAAGGCAAATGATAATTACCTATTACTAAGGTTTATGTCTTAACCTATGTTGGCATGTTTAATTTGGCAAGTTTTGGAAATAACCTAAGGTAAATACTATATACCTAGGCTAAGGTTGAACCCTAAACTAATGTCAATCTAACCTAAACTAATGCTAAGCTAAAGGGGAACCTAAAGGGTTGCATGGAAAATGGGAGTCGGTGGCGTCGGTTTCTATGGCATTAATGTGATTTGATTTTTGAATTAATGAACTCTGTTCAGCTTGGCGGAGGCATGAGGAGTTAAGGGAATGTCTAGTTGGCATCTTCTCTAAAATTAAAAATGCATGCAAGGTTGAAATAGAGCTCGCCAATTTTGGATGGCGGTGGCGTGGAGAAATAGGCGGGAGAGTTGGTTATCCTTGCATTAATGAGTCTTGGTCTTGGTGAAGAAACCGCCTTGGAAGACATGCAAGCGGATTTTTGAGAGGTTGTTTGGTCATTTGCTCTTGGCGATTTTTGCTCTGCATGGAGATTTTGGGTTCTTCGAACCAGCAGTTCTATTTTCAATCCTTCACTATTTTTGGCACCTCTGAGCTATTTTTGATCTTGTGGAAGTATAAGAGGCAATAGGATGTTTGGAATTGTTGACGTTGCTTGGAAAAAGGAAAAGATTGTGGGAGGCTCAGTTGGAAATCTTCTGCAAATCAATAGAAGCTCTATCAGGCATGATAGGCTCTACCCATTAAGTTGTTTTGCTTTTTACTAAACATCTTCATTAAAAGAACTCTGCTCTTGGAAACAAATGGGTTTTTATTTTTGTGATGGTTAATTTGCATTCATGCTTGAATTGTTCTTTGTATTTTCTAATGAAGAGTCTCTGTTAGATTAAAAAAATGGAATGCGGGTTTGTTCCTGTTGAATATAGTGGTGAATTTTAACTTTGTTGGGACTGGAATGATGACAAATTTGTGTGAATCTTGTTGTCTACAAAATGAGTTAAGGGAAAACATTGTTTGCTATAAGATTCGATCTGGATTTGTCTTCCCCTGTTGGAAGGGGGTAAGAAAGGTATTATTCTCAGTTGAAACTTTAGTTGTTTTGAATCTAGTTACTTCTTTTGAGTGTGTTAAAATGGTTGCTTGGATTCAATGATTTTGTGGATTCAAACTTGTTTGAATATAACTGTAAACGAAGTTTTTCTTCTTCTGAACTTTATACGTTTTGGGTTGTGAACCTCTGTAAGACTGATCTAAATTTGGACAATAGAAGTTCTGTTTAATGGAAGATATTTCGAGTGTTGGTTCTATCTGGGTTGGAAATTTGATTTATACAAGTTAGCTCCTGCTTGAACTTGCATGATGTCGACCTTGTTGTTTGCACTTGTAAGTTAGAAGATGGTTTGTTAATAACTTACCTGTTCTTGACCTGGACGAACCTCCTGATTGAATCTGTTTGAGAGTAAGTTTGTTAAATACCATGTTGTCGTGATTTTTGGGAAAGACTTAACGAATGTATATGCATCTTTTCTGGGATGACATTTCGTGCTTCAGGAACTAACCAATCGGTTCAACTTGAGGGATTTTCTTAGATCCTTACATTTATTTTGATATGTGAACAATACTGAAGAGTTTGAATGTCTTGGTGAAATATTGATTAGTTCAGTCGAGACTGTCTTGAGGAATAGACTGAAATAAATTCGATTATTTTATTCCTCGCTTGAGACTGACTCGTGCACCTATAATGGAGTCACCTTGTTTTACGTTGTGTCTTTATTATGTTTGAATCAAGTTGGGTTATTTCTCTTCTTACCTGAATATTGTTTCTTTTATCCCTGTGAAGATGGGAGTAAGTGTTAACTTGATTGTTATATTGTATTTGTTTTCGGAAATGATGGCTAAGCTCGGGTTATATGAACTGAGCTATTTACGACTGGATAAATTGGAATGTCCAGTGGTTGTTGATACTTCATGTATTGTTGCTTAATCGAATTCATTCAAATCATCTCTTTCTAGATGTAGCTAATGCACTACTGTTACTGTTCTTGTTTTTATGCTGAGAGAACTTCATCTCCGGAATCTGACTTGCATACTGCAGTCGCATAATTCGGTCTAGTATCATTTAGTTCTATGTTTTCAATGTTTGACAAGAGTTCAAAGATCTCTTGATTGGATCTGTATCAATCTTTTATTCTGATATGTATTTCTTTTCTTGGGAAAGAATAATGGGATCTTCTCCCATTCTTGTTGTGACTTCTTTCTCTCTTTCTCTTCTGAGTTAAGGTATTCATTGTTGTTTTCTTTGAAATGTGAAGGAGATTATATTTTGTCCTCTCTCTTTTCGAGTTGTGGAATGTAACACTGTTCTCCTCGAAACTCTGAGGGAAGTTATGAGTTGTTTCTCTCTCTCTGTTCATCTTTTCCCTCTTCTATGTTACTCTTGTTTAAGGAACTGATTGGTTCAGTTTTATTACTTAATAGGATTGTAAAGTGAGTAGTAGGAGATAATCCTTTACTTATTCTCCTTGACTTGTGTTGATTGGAAACTATAATTGGTTAAGTGTGACTAATGTCTAGTGCAAGTAATCAATTAAATACTTTTCCTATTTCTAACTGTTGTGGCCTAACTTGAGACTTAGGCTATATCTTGGGCTTTAAATTTGGATGTAGCATCTGAAATAGGAATCTCTTATTTTATAATGTTGATGGCTCAACCTAAAACCTTTCATGAAGGTTGAATTAGCTTGGTTGTAGATGTTTTCAGATGGAACATGTTAATGTTGAGTATGATGGTTCTTTGCTTCTTAAAAATAACTCTATTTTTGGGAAATATTAGAGTTAGTGTCTATCTTTGGAATTTAGATTGAATGAAGTAAGAAATAAACTATAAGTACCTATAGTAAGAATGAGATAAGTAATTAGGATGAAATATTACTTATCTGATATAATTCCTTATGAAATCAATGGCTGAAGAGTGTTGATTATATCATGATCTTTACTAAATGTTAATTTGGTTGATCACCTTGTTCTTTCTTTTATGATTGTTATTTCTTTATGATGTATCTATCTGTTTGGCTTTATTGTTTCATAAAAGCAGAGTTTTTTTATGAAACAGTTAGTTGAAAGCACATCGTTTTAATGCTTAGTGTTTATCATGCTCAATTCAATGAATTGACCCGTGCTAGCAATTTTTGCTAGATGGACTTCGTAAGTGATAAAGGAAGACAATAACTTTTATGATGTTATTTGTTACTTAAAGACTGGATCTTTTATGAAGAAATATGATTCATTATTGAAATGTATTGAAAGAGGAAAAGTTGTATTTCTTAATTGAGCTTGATGTTGTTTGACATGAAAGATGTCTGAAATGAATGGACTTGTAAAATGTGTATTTCACTTTGATAAATGGAAAAAGATTGAGAGTTACTTGTACATGATGTGTTATTCTCCTTGTGTATTCTGTAAAGGAAATTTGTAATCTTATCTTTATTTCCTCATAATCTTATCTGTATGGAATCCTTATTGGTTTGACTTAAATCAGTTAGATGGAAGGGAATTAGATGCCCTATCCCCTTGTGGAAATGCAGCTTATTAAGTTGGCATGCATAGATGTTCTTTTATCTAAGTCACTATGGTTTATTAAAATGATGTTAATGAAAGTGTGAATTAATTATGAATACTTGTATAATGTAAAAGGGTATAATGAACCCTAACTCATAACAAGAAAGAGGAAGGTGCACTTCCTCTTGACCAATACCTTGATAGGTTTAAAACAAATGGAAGGTAAATATGAACATTTATCAATTAGACTTCATCTCAATGAAGCCTATTATAATGGAACCTATTTTGGAACTTAAACAGGCTAAGAATGGTTGAGGTATAATAAGTAAATCTTATTGATGTTGCTGATCTGTTTTAATTAACTGAATCCTAAAGTAGGAAGTTAATGAATAAAAAGCAATCATGAAGTTTCTGCAATACATTAACAACTCAATTGTGGATGTCAACCTTAAGGGCTAATGAAATTAGGGTTCAGCAGGGTTGCTGTAATTAAACCTTAATTAAGAAAAATAATTGGGTAATTAACTTCTTGCTTGGGTATGTACATCGAGATGGGTAATTCCGTCGGATGTTGGCACACGCCAACTGCAGAACTATACCTTCGTGAAGACTTGGGTCTTCACGAGGAAGACTTGGGTCTTCACGAGGATATCAGGTCAGTGTTGACATGTTGGCGTGAATCATCTAGATCTACATAAACTTGGACTTGATCTTAGTTTTACTCTAGGTCAAGTTGACATGATTTTACGGGGGTAACACCCTAGGGTTAGACAATTGAATCATCTAGATCTACATAAACTTGGACTTGATCTTAGTTTTACTCTCAGGTCAGTTAGAAACATGATTTAGTTTACGAGTATGTATGCTAGGGTAACTCACAATGACTTAGGGTAACTAGACACATCCAATCAACTTAGGTCGATTGAGTATGTCTATGTACCCTTAAAGAGAACCAAATATACTGGTATACAATCCACCGCATGAAAGGGGGGAACCAAATATAATACATTGAGAAACTATGAAATTAACACCTGAAGTCATTTAGGTTATGGGTCAAATCCAATCAACTGAACAAGTGGTACCCTTAGTCACCGCAAGTGGGGAGTACCAAACCATGGATCAGGGTTCTAGATAACAAATGAGTGGGGTGAAGGACGTATTTCGTTTGACGAGTATGTCGTCTAGGAATAGTAACATGAACAGTATGTTGAAAATCTTTGGCCAAAGTATCGCAAGAATTCTTTGGTTGCGTTGTCCTACGTCACCTAGTTTAAGAAACGGGATTTCAGATGAATATTGGTAACAAATATTCAGATAGGTCTCTTAAACAGAACACTCAATACCCAGAAAAGGGTAAGAGAACCAAATATACTTAGTATACAATACATTGAGATAACATGAGAGATCGATTAGAAACCGAGTCATGAAATGAGAGCTCGGTAGTTCACCGAGTCATTCTGTTGCATATGGTTATCTACTGTTATGAGATTGATTGGCATGGAATGTGTGTTCTAAATTATGATTATTTAGAACAGAACATTATGTAAAAAAAAAAAAATCCCTTGTTTTTAAAGTCTTAAAATGGGAATGTTACATGTTGTCGTAAAAGGAACGAAGACAGACACAGGCTCAAGAGTCCAGTTCTGGACAATCTGAGAGTGCTTTTGTTGCTCAATCCAAAGGAAAGTGGAAACGACAGGCTGAGACATCCTCTTCCTCTCCTAAATATCAAGTGAAATGTTATTATTGTCACAAACTTGGTCATGTGAAGAAGGATTGTCGGAAACGACTCAATGCCCTGAAGAAGCAGAAGGGGCAGGCACATGTGGCTACAGTTGAACACGAGTCAGAAGATGAGTATGCTCTCATGGCATCTTGCACGGGTAATGGCAGCCCTACTCGATGTTGGTTCTTTGATTCCGGAGCATCACGGCATTTCACATGTCAAAAAGACTGGTATGTCAATTTTCATTCTTGTTCTTCTGATTCAGTTACTTTAGGAGATGGAAGATCACATGTTGTAGAAGGTATTGGGGATGTTTGTATTATGCTAAATAATAATACCAAACTACTTGTAAAAAATGTTAGATATGTGCCTAACATGAATAAAAATTTGTTATTTATCAATCAACTAACTGATAATCCCAATATCTCTATAAACTTTTCTAAACAATGTATTGTGTTTGACATCAAACAAAATAAGGTTGTTGCCTCGTGGTGGGCATGGTGGTCTATATAGACTTGTTGATCCTGCCACGGTCAACTTGCATGCCTTAGTTGTGGAAGGCAATACCAATGTTTTATGGCACGAAAGATATGGCCATCTCAACCTTCAGTATTTAGCCCGCCTTCATAGAACCAACATGGTTGTTGGTTTGCCTCCTATTCAAGAGAAACATGACATGTGTGCTGGTTGTTTTGCAGGAAAACAAAAGCGGAAGCCTTTTCCCTCTGAAGGTGTTTGGCGTGCAAAGGGGCTCTTGGATCTTGTACATGCAGATCTATGTGAGCCATCGTGGAAGACTCCCACAGTCCTTGGTGCACGTTATTTTCTCTTGTTGGTGGATGATCATTCTCGGAAGATGTGGGTCTATTTTTTGAAAAAGAAGTCTAATTGCTTTGCTTCTTTTGTCAAGTTCAAGGCCTGGTGGAGAATCAAACCAGCCGGCAGATCAAGACTTTGAGATCCGATAATGGGGTGAATTTACCTCTGAACAACACCCGCAAATTTCAAAGTAAAGAAGGGATTCGATGTCACCGACAACCCCTTATACCCGCAACAGAATGGGGTGGTAGAACGGAGGAACAGAACCATCATGGAGATGGCTAGATGCATGATGCACAGTCGAGGAGTGCCCTATAAGTATTGGGAGAAGTTGTTAACACAACTGTATATATTCTCAATCGGAGTCCTTGCAAAGCTTTGCAAGACATCACACCGGAAGAGGCTTGGTCCACCATCAAACCAGAGGTATCAACATTTCGTGTTTTTGGTTCAATTGCTTATACTTTGGTTCCTGCAAATAAGAGGAGTAAGTTAGATTCCAAATGTTCTAGATATTTTTTTGCTGGTTATAGTGATCAATCTAAAGCCTATAGATTGATTGATACTTCCACTAATAAGATCATTATTAGTCAAGATGTTGATGTAAAAGAAACAAAGTCTTTCTTTGGTTGTAATCAACAAGGGGACCAGCAAAGGGGCAGCGATCAACAAGGGGTCATAACAGAGTTTGGTACTCTTTCCTTGCCCGATCATGAATCTGGTTCTTCTCATACTCCACAAACTCCAGGACAATCTATAAAATCTCCCACTGAGATTTTGAGTCTCCAGAAATCAACTTGCATTGGTTTCTCCTCCGAACTTCCATTGGTTCTTCCAGAAGCACCAAAACCAGCCACCACATCTTAATTCAGCGGAGGCCTAAGTGGTTTTACTCCACTATTCAGGATTTGAGGAAAAATTCTCTCCTCTCTTAGATGGAAGGTCTCGACGAACTGGTAAGCAAATTGATTATTCTAAGCACGCTCAATTTGCTCTTGCTTCTGATCTTCTTCATATTCATGAGCCACAAAAATACTCTGAAGCACGAGGCATACCGGAATGGGAAACTGCCATGCAACTAGAGTATGATGCCTTGATTAAAAATAATACCTGGAAGTTGGTGCCATTACCTCCAAGGAAACATCCCATTGGCTGTAAATGGGTGTATAAAATCAAGTGTAAAGCAAATGGTACTTTGGATAAGTACAAGGCTCGACTCGTTGCGAAAGGATTTTCGCAACAGGAGGGGATAGATTATGAAGAAACATTTGCTCCTACTGCAAAGATGGTCACTTTTCGACTTCTTCTTTCTTTTGCAGCTCAGTTTGGTTGGAAAGTATATCAGATGGATGTCAAAAGTGCTTTCCTGAATGGGGATTTGGAGGAAGAAGTGTATATGACACAGCCTGAGGGTTTTCGGGCTCGTGGTCGTGAGCATCTGGTATGCAGATTGATTAAGTCCTTGTATGGACTTAAGCAGCTCCTCGAGCCTGGTACATCAAAATAGATAAACATCTCAGAGATTCAGGCTTCACACGGAGTCATTCTGATCCGAATCTCTATGTCAAAAGCAATGATGATGACATTGTGATTCTTATTGTATATGTTGATGACCTTGCCATCACAGGCAGTGGAGATGCTGCGATTCATAAGGTAAAATCAGATTTATGTGTTGCTTTTGACATGACTGATTTAGGCCTCCTTCATTATTGTCTTGGTGTAGAATTCTGGCAACATGATCACTTGATTTTCATTTCTCAAGTTAAGTATGCCACGAACCTGCTACAGAAATTTCAGATGTATGATTGTAATTCTTCTTCTACACCTATGGAGGTCGGGCTGAAACTTTCAGCTCATGATGATTCACCACCGGTCGATGAATCATTATACAGACAGTTGGTGGGTAGTTTGATTTATCTAACTACATGACCAGATCTGTGTTTTGCTGTCAGCTATCTCTCTCGGTTTTTATCTAAACCGAAACTCATTCACTGGGGAGCAGCAAAACGAGTTCTACAATATGTCAAAGGAACTCTTGACTTTGGCATTCTATATCAGAGAGTTGCAGATTTCAGATTGATTGGCTATACTAACTCTGATTGGGGGGACGATCTACCACAGGATATATCTTCTCTTTTGGTTCAGGAGTTGTTTCTTGGCAAAGTAAACTTCAGCCCATTGTTGCCATCTCTTCTACGGAAGCAGAATACAAGGTTGTTGTTAGTGTCAGTTGCGAAGCAATATGGCTTCGTCGGATTCTGACTGATTTTCAGTTTCCTCGGCCAGCCATTGCAACACCTCTATCACTCTTTTGTGATAATCAAGGTGTTCTAAAGATGGTGAAGAATCCTGTCTATCATGCCCGCACTAAACATATTGAGATTCATCATCATTATATTCGCCAGTTGGTTGATTCTGGTGAAATCTCTCTGCATTTTTGTCCTTCTGCAGATCAGCCTGCTGATGTAATGACTAAACCTCTTGGTCCTTTGTTGTTTGTCAAGTTTAGAGATAAACTTGGTGTTGTTTCAAGGTTAGTCATTAAGGGGGTGTTGAATATATAGCATGAACCGGTACGGTTCTAGGCAGTTGTAGAGGTTGTAACCAACAACCAATTGTAACTAAATGTAACTACTCCTATAATAAATTGAACCTGCCTGAATCATTTGATGCAGTGCAGTTGTGTGCAGTTTTGTCTTCTTGTTTTTCTCTGTGCTTCTATACTAACAAGCTGGAGCTCTCGACTCTCCCAAAAATAATGATTTGAGGAAAGATGTTTGTAACACCAAAAGTGCAATTAAATCCGGGCCAACAATTGGTGTAAATAAACAATTGCCAACAAAGTGAGGACGAGGTAGACCAAGGAGAATAACAGATTCCTCTCTTTTACCAGGAATCTGGAATATTCAGTAGAGCTTGCAGTCCAAGTATACTAGTGCCAGCTTCTGTTAAGGAAATCGATAATCATCCTAAGAGTGCTTCAGGTAATGCAGTGTCAGTGTCTGTTAAGGAAAGTCGTGATCGCCCTACTTTCTTTTCTTCCCACTCAAAGGTACAAGGGAGTGGCAATATTGAAACTGAAGTAAGCTTAACTGAAATAAATGTTGAGAATGCAGCTACAAAGCTGATAACCAAGCAAATAGTAATATTGAGAAAGAAATTGATGGCTCTAATTTTGGAGATTCAAATGAAGGAATAAATATGCTGATTTGTAATGTGGCCACAAAGCATGTGCTAGGAAGCAAGATAAACATAAAGAAAGTATGAAAATTGACACCAATATACATAAGCAAATGAAGGGATCAATCGTGCTGGTTCCAAATGACATGCAAGTAATAGACAGTGCTCCAATAAATTCAGAGACATCTGCATTGGATGTTTCAAAGGCAGATCCCATCACTGACAAGGGAAAGAAGGTGCAGAATGTCGAGAAGGTAATGGTGGTAGTATTCTAAATAGAACAGGAAGTGCATGCCCAGAACCAAATCATCCAGCAAATTTGGTGTTGTTGCATGCAGATATTGGAATTTGTGCTGAAAAGCAAGTAGAAGAACCAATTACGGATCCTGAACCTGTTGCCAGTTTTATAGACAATCTGATATATCATCTTCAGCATCTCAGCCCCAAGCTTTCTTTTAAAGCAGAGTGTTTTCTATGAATTTCTAGGGGATTCAATTATCTAATGCAACACCAGAGACATGGTATCAGTCTCCCACTTTTCCAGATGAGAGTGTGATCACACAAACTTCCTATTAGGACCAATCAACACAACCCTCAAGAGGATATGATCTGCATTATTTGCACTCTTCATGAAACTATAACTGACGAAATCTAATGTTCAGATGCTCAAATAATAATAAGAAAAGAACAGATATTAATCACTATTACTCCAAAGACTCTAAGAGGAACCTCTCTACTTTCTTCCAATACCTCATAACAGATGCCTGCTCTTCTAGAGGTAATGATTTTAATGTGTCAAACTACACAAGTCACCTACACATCCTTGACTGTTACATGAACATCTTCCTTTCACCTGATCTCATCCAATGGAGTTATCAAGCGCCATGCAGCCTTACAACATCAATATAGATGGGGGCAGCAAGTCAAGCAACTCACATTTCCACAATCCACGCAGAGCCCAAGGCATTCCTTTGTTGGAATTATCAAAGTCTGCAGTGGAGACAAATCAATGTCTGTGTAGGGTGTCATGCTATTATTGTCATCAATGTATTACTACATGTTTTGGTAGTTGGCATTATGTTGCGAATGATTGTACTGTCGGTGTTAGGTAGTTTTGTAATGACTCTTGTTAGTATGTTCGATTGTTGACAGTTGTGTTTAACCGACAACCATTGGGTCTTCTTGCCATATATAGAATGTTGTACATCAGCTTAAGGGCGATGAGTATCAAGTTCTCCCTGTACCGAACATCATTTATTGAGCACTCTTTATGGAATAAAGTTATGATTACTTCCATATTCTTCTATGTTGCATTGTTGTATGTATTTACTATTCTGTCATCAATGTTCCTTTGGTAGTGTAGTTCGACAATAAACATTCTGGCACCGTACCTTCAAAGAATGTTGGGTCAAGTTAAAGTGGATTCAAAAGCTTACATCAGTTGACAATGCTTATTGACTATGACTCATATATGACAGAAACTTAATAGGTCAACCAATTCAAAAGGCAACTGAAAACAATAAAGAAAGAGAAGGCGAACTCGCAAGGGACTTCAAGAATTTTTGGGACCTTTTTGTACTTGTGCACATCAAGGAAGAATCCAAGAGGACCCAGGTGCTGACAGATCTGAGCCAACTTGGCAGTAATGCAAGAAGTGGGATAAACTGCTTGATCATTTACCCATACTCCTTACGAGAAGTTGTATTGTTTTGCAGGTCCTTCGTGCCAAACATGACTGTGAAGCACTATGACAACATACCTTACAATGGTATAAGGTAAGATGTCATCGTGGAGAAAGCAAAAACTGAAGGCCAATGCCAAACCAGAAGGCATTAATTCCATTGACCCCAAACAATGGCAGGAAAAGAAGAAAACACAGTCAAGCCGGGAACAAGAATTCAGATAGACTACTCAATTGGTGGAGCAACGAAAAATACAAGAATGCTAGAGACAGAAAGCCAATTCTTAAAATAACTCCAGCGAAGTACGAAGCCAGAGCCAAAGCAAAAGCCAAGGCTGAAGCATAAGTAGACCTTAGAGCCGGAGCCAGAGCCAAAAACAAGAAAGTGTTTAGTCAAGGACTATCCACACAATTTACAAAATAAGAGCACCCAAGTACTATTCATGCAAGGAGAACAATCGACACCACTCACCATGCCACTCGGAAATTACCGAAGTTAGAATAACAGTGTCGTCAGGATTCAGATTTTGTACGACTCCCAAGGGCAACCAATTGTACAATGCCAAAAGTGCGATGAGTAGGGCCATTTCACAGGAGATTTCCCTACCAATCAAACCAACACTGGACTTCTCCGCAGATGGTATGCGCCCAAAGATCATGTCGATGGTGACTATCCAAAGCACGAGGATGTCAACAAAATTGATGTATATGAGCATGCAGTTATGGCATTCACCAGGGGCAAGCAAAGAAAGCTAACTACACAGATCCGTGTATGAAGAAGGAAGATTAGTCAATGCAAGGGTGGAAGTTGGGAGGTCAATTGTTGAATAATGAAAACGATTGCGTGAACATACAAGTACAGTGATAGGGAACGCGAGTCGAACAAAGCTATTGCAAGACAATCTTGTAGAGCATTGTAATTGTAAAGGTAGTTAGCTTATTCCAAAGCAATCTAGAACTCAAGAATGCTATAATTGCTACCATACAAGACATTGGCCCGAGCATGTCGCACACAAGGGCACACCCAATGTCAAATGGGGGCGAAAAGAGCATAATAAAGGTGATCAAGTGATTGGTCCTATGCTCCTGATAGTGAATTTATCTTGATAACCAATTGTTGTTCATAAGGAAATCCTCAAAAGCAACTGGATAAATACTACCATCAACAGTGGTTCTGGCCTGAATGTTCTTCCAAAAGAGACTTGGAAGAGTCTTGTGAAGCCCACCATTCAGTTGTTGACATTTCAATTAGTGGTAGCCAATCAGCATAGTATAAAGGTGTGGGAAGATCTTATGGCCCAAAAGGTAATCATTGGCACCCACCTTTTACTAAATTTTCTAGTCATCTCGTTGGAAAGAAAGTCCTATGACGCACTAGTGGATCGTAGTTGTTTGATGGCAACCAAAGCTGACCATAACTTTAAACAAAATCTGCTCTCTATTGAAAACAAAGGTAGTAAGTACATAATAAACTTTAAGAAAAAGTGAGGAAGCAGCTTCATTAGACTCACAGGACTCAAAATCCAAAGAAGAGTGCTCAATGGATGGAAAATTGGGCATGATGGATCCAAACGATGAAGGGATCTTGTAGTTACAGTCATGCTCGAAGATGAGACAAACCCCTCAACGGTCTATTCCATTGGCAGATAGAAGATTGAAGAGTACCACTCAGATTGCAACAAAATTGAATTTTGTGGAGATAAATGAAGATGGCTTGCAATGCGATGACCAAAAGCAGATGTCGATGTTGCAATGTCCTCTACAGTTGTCTTCACAGTGAACTTGTCCACATGAATTCACAGAATACATCGGGATGAAACTTTCAATGATAAGTTGGCCTGCCAATTTCGAACCGTAGCTGACACGAGGTTCAAAGACACAACTATAATAAGTATGCACTGGGGTCTAGTGATAAAATTACATTGTAAGGTGAAGTACAACCTCTAGAAGTACAGCTTGTTTTTGTATATACAATTGGAGTGAACAAAGAGTCATCGTACATTGGTGGATGGAGACTATGTTGAGGAAGATGAAGTGTTGTCTGACCAACACTTGCAGTGCATGCATGTAAAATCAAGGGCACTTTTGTTAAAAAGACAGTAAGCATGGTCAAGATAAATAGTTGTCTATATTAAAAAGAAATGATCAATTGGAGGTAAAACCGAAAAAATTTAAAATGCATAACTATACCGATTAACTTGCTAGTTTGGGCATTGCGGATTGTAAAGATGCAGTGAGTGGATCAAAGATTAAATTTAATCTATTGAGGTTAGGAAATAATAATATGATTGATATTGTGCCTCTAAGTATGGAATACAAAGTACTTGAGTTATCGAGACCCATCGGACAAAAAGATAATCATTCGTCAAACTATTGTGAAGAAATTTAGGCTAAATGGACCTATAAGAAACATGTGCAAAACCATTTTATTACAAGACCGAGTGGCCATTATTCAGTTGCATTGTCAAAGGGTTCTTTGTACACCCATGCAAGGAAGGTGTCTAAGAGCTCCGTCGGACATTCAGCCCCCTCTGCCATCCGTCTATGCAACGTACCCTCGAGGGGACCCAATGTATGGTTGCAAGTTTAATCCAAAACACAGTTAACCCACCTACATCCCTCCATGGTATTATAGTTACTCCAAACTGTACGACCTAAGCTCGTACACCCATGTATTCTTTATCCATTGTCGTACACTCTCCGTGCAACCTCCATACGCCAAACAAGTTATTATCCCTTCGTACAATCTTGGGATTCCCCGAGTTCATCGTGTGATCTCCAAAAGTCATTGAAATACAACCCTTCTATATCACCACAACACATTGCACCCTTCCATACATCCAAGCTCCAGGTCTCTTCCTATGTCATATGTCTTGATCCTCCCACTTTCCGACCCCACTCACCACACCGTCATATGCTCTACTAGAATGTGCGCCCTTACATATGCATCATACAACCATATAAACTAGTTAACAGTGCTACAATGGTTGTTATAGTGTTTTTCTACATTGTTGTGTGGATGCTACAATGTTTCGCTACATTACCATACATGCTATAGTTTTGTACACAATAGTGTTTTCCTACATTAGCGTACATGCTATAGTTTTGTGCGTGCTACAGTGTTTTGTTACATTTCCCTACATGTTATAATTGTGTACATGCTGCAGTGTTTTGATACGTTGTCGTGCATGCTACAGTGTTTTGATACATTGTCCTTTGTGCCATATTGTTATACTACAGTATCACCCATGCTATAATAAACATACGGCCAACTACAATGAATTCTAAATTTAACGTATGAACTGCAATAGTGATTGTGCAAAAATCTAGTGATGTAGTGCTTTTTTTAATTTCAAGTTCTAAACGAAGGCGCACGTATTTTGAGCAAGGGTATTTGGGAATACCATAGCAATGACAACGATAACTCCTCCATAAATATCTCGTCTTTCCTCTTAATTCTCATTTTTATCATGTTGTATCTGGGTTGTATCGGAAGGGACCCCATTTGTTCTCTTTTTTTTCAGGGAGGGGGGTAATGTAGACCATCTTGTTAGTATTGTCATCAACGTATATGTTTTGGTAGCCGATGTTGTTAATGATAGTATTGTCAGTGTTAGGTGCTTTTCTAATGACTCTTGTTAGCAGATCTGGCTGTCAACGGTTGTGTTTGACCAACGACCATTGGATCTTCTTGTCATATAAATAAAATGTAGTGTGTCAAGGTAAGGACTTTGAGTATCAAGGCCTTCCTGTACCGAACAACTGATATTGAGCACTATCTAAGGAATAAAGTTGTGATTACTTTCATATTCCTCTATGCTGCACTGTGGTATGTGTTTAAAATTACTATTATGTAAGTAATGTTCAGTTGCTAGTGTCATTCAATAGTAAATAGTGGGATGATCTATAAACTCTCATGTCATGCAGACTTGAGACAAGTGTCTTCTATGTACCAAATGTAGGGGCTATGTAGCTTGGGCCAAATATTAGTATAATTTCTTTGTTAGAGTCATTCGACTAACCTATTTCCCGTAATCTCCCCTTTAGTTTTGGAAACCTCTTACATGTGGTATATACATGGGCATACTTTACAATCCTATTGGATGCCTTTTGTTTTTGTGGACATTGATATGGCATGGCTTTTTATGCAGGAGCATACAAGGCCAAGAGAAATCCCCTAAAAACAAGGTAGGAACTTTATTAGTGTTTAGGGGGCTTAAGCCAAATTTTGGGGTTCACAGAGTTGCAGGTTTAATGGTGGTGTCGACAGAGATCACATTGGGCATCACCAAGTGTTCACAGAGCTTAATCAAGTGCCATATTTGCAAAAGGCAGTCATGGCAGCCACAAATCTTCATTCGAAGTGTTCTTGACTCTTCATCAGATCACAGTGTTCACGGGGAGTTAAATTTCCTTTCACAGCTAAGTAAATAACTCAAAAGTAAGAGATAACAAGCTGGCTACATGTGTCACCATCATGTTGACTCTTTCCATGGAATTTTCACAAGGTTGTGACCACAGGTTTTCATGGTCCATGAACCAAGTGGCCGTGATAGGGCCATTTCTCACCACTCCAATGAATCTCTTCACAAATGCCACATAAAGTTAAAGCAGCAACAAGAGGAAGTCTAAGTGTAAAAAGACTGAGATGACGCCTTGTGGTATCATCAGAGAAAGCCATGTGGCCAAAAGTCGAGGGGAAGCACTGGAGAGAAACACCGAGACTGTTACAGGTATCATAATCCCAGTGAATCATTTCACGGAGATCACGAAGATCACGGAGAAAAAGGAGGGGAAGCATGGAAAGTGCATGACCCCGAGTTGCAGAGGAGATGCCACTTGTCACTTAGACATCAATTCTGATTCGGGGCACGTGTCTCAAATCTTCACAGTGGAAAATAAGCATCCTCCAATAAATTTAGTCATCCATATCTTTCACGAGGAAGCTCCAATTTGTGCATTATTGGGATCATTGAAAAGCTCTTTAAGAGAGCTTATGATTGAGCAAGAATCAAAGCAATGGATCACATGGAAGAGGGAATTTTGCATTTTAAGTCATTGAACACTGTTCGACTGTGTGGGAAGAGCTTTCACCAACTCGAGCAGCTCACATTTAATGCTTTGAGTGTTCCAGGCGGCCACATTATACTAGATTCATTGGGAAGCGGTTAAAGACAGTGTGTGCAGCACTAGAAATATTGGATTGTTACCAAAGACTAAGATTTGGACCAACTCTTAAAACTCACAAAGGCAAAGAATTAATGCAGCAGATGGCATCAAGCTACACAGCAGCCTGAGTGGTCACATTTCTCATTTATTAAGAATCTTACAGAGATCACACTACTCTCAAAAGCAAGAGATCAAAACCAATCTCATTTATTGGTTTTGGAGGGAATTCAAATTGATCGAGGACATTCCAGAACAGAGGCGATCCAGAACTTTCTTTTGTGTATTTCAAAGGGGAAGGTTGGTTGAAGGTTGTTGAAGGGTGTAGAGAGCTGTTGAAAGTGGCTAAAAGCTGCTGAACCCAGACACAGAAATTTCAGGTAGTTTAGCTGGGTAGTCACAAATTTGGGAAGATATAGGCCCACGAGCCTTTGTGATTTTGTGAAATGCTCCCACAGAGTATTCGAGAAGTTGCAGAGTCTGCAACAAGTGTTTGTGTAGCACTCCAGAATAACAACATAAATAGAACTATAAATATAAACTAGAAATAACTGATAAATAGTAGAAATGGGGGTACCTGCAAACCAAGGGTCGGATTGTACCTGCAAATCCAAATGAAGCAAAGGAGCTCTCACACAATGGCGGCTATCTCTTTATATTGATATGAAGTATTGTTAAAGATATATACTTCAGGGTTTTCTCCCTTTTGTACTCATGCCATCGAAAACCCTAACCCACCCATGACTAACTCATGATCAAACTATTCATTAACTCTAATCGCCGAAAAAATCACTAACTCTAATCACCCAAAATATAACATAATAAAAATATTGCTAAAACTAAAAAAACAAATATATTTGTTGTGTTGAGGTGCACAACATGCCATTCATCTTAAAGAGCTTTGACCTCAAAGCTAGTCAAATCTCTTTATATTGATATGTTGTAATTTTTAAAGATACATCATTTAGGAATATTCCCCCTTTTGTATTCAAACCACCAAAAAGCAGGCTTTCATTAACTCCAATCACCCTTTTTTATATTGAATAGGAGTTTTCATTAACTCTAATAATCCAAAATATAACATAATAATAATAATAATGCCAAAACTAAAGACATAAATGCATTTTTAGTGTTGAGGTACACAACATGCTAGTCAAATCTAAACCAATCTCATTTGTGGAACTAAAGACCTCGGAGTTTTACACTATGACCTCAAGAGTTTTGACCTCAAGGCTATTCAAATCTAAAAGGTTACACGATGAGAATGGAACTCAAGACTTCTACCTACAAACCTGGCCATTTAACTTGCCTCTACCATTGATATCTTAATACATTTCATGTCTACCTTGTTCTCTGCTCAGGAATGTTGTTTTACCCGGGTTATTAGTATATGGTTTCATGATTATACAACTGTCTTAATGATAAAGTTATGATGGTCTTTGAGACTTTCAGCACATTTTCTCTTTCTTGCTGAAGTTCTGTGTCTCTGCTTATCTTATTCCCAGTAATTTGTTGTGTAACCAGGGGTTTACACAGACAGCCATAGCATAATTCTTACCATACCATCTAGCATTCAATTTTTCAAGGTTCTATTTGATGGGAAAAAAACCATATAGGCAGCAAATTATTTGTTATACCAATGTAAATGGCTTTGGGGCTTCTCCCTAGTCGATCTCATGTAAAGGGCTTTGAGGTTTTTCTTAAGCAGCAATGAAAAAAAAGAATTGGTGCAATAGTGCGTTGGAATCTCTTCCTTGTGAATGTATTCGTGAAACCAAATAAGTTGTTTTTTTGTTGAATCCAATAGTTAGTGAAAGCAACAGGTCCAAGAACAATTAAATTTGGAACTGAGCAAATTATCAAAATATGTAATAGCTCAAGAGATCAAAACTTCAATTAAAAATATGATACTACATAAATACAACTGAGTAGCATAGACAAACCTAGGAAATATTGGAATTCCGGAAAGCTTGTTCCTCGTCCCCAAAGTCCAAGCCGCACCATGTACCCCATATTCCGTGGCTCTGAAGCTCCTGTAGCTGAACAATAAACCACCCGAGCTTCTCGCAAACGTAACTGCCAGAATAATTCATATGTAAGGATATTTTAAATAACTTATAAGAAACAGAGATGAGCATATGCATGTGTATTCCGAAAAGGCTTCAAACCAAGGAGTTCCTTACCCTTTTTTTTGGAAAGATGGCTTTGTATACTTCCATTCAAAACTAACCCACAAGGCACAATATGACAAATCTGACTTTAGTAAAGTACCTGAATTTCAAGAACAGCCTCACCAGTCCGAGTAGCTTGACCTCCTGTCTCGGGGACCAAGTTCTTAGCCTTGTGACACTGCACACAAGATATGCTACATGACAGTTCTTAGTCTAAAGTTGGTCTTATAACCATGACCTTATTGACAAGAGTCTTTGCAGAAAGCATACTTCAAAGAAAGTGAAGTTTATCAAAACCGTATTAATCCCCTACAGGAATTGGCATTTACAATGACCAAAATAAAATTATAATCCTAAATGTAGAGCATATAACCTCGTCAAACACCAGAAGCCCATCATATTCTGTCCCACACCATTGCACCAGCTGCTGCAACCGAGAACGCCCTCTCTCTGAGGATGCTATTAGGCTACTGTATGTTAAAAATATAACTCCTTCCTTTATGCCCACAGCCTTTGAGTCAAGCTTCGCATATGTCAATTTGTTCAAAGCGTGAACTGTACACAAAACAGAGCAAAGTGAGATATTCATATTCCTCGAATACATGGAAGGAAATTAAAACAAGATTCAAGATACAGAGTTTACAAAAGAGCAACGAATGTGACCATACAAAAGAGAGACATAAAAGTAAACTGGAGAAACATAATTTCAAATCCAACTTCCTACAGCCCCATAAAATTACTTCTGGTGAGGGAAGCAGATTTCAACCAATTATTCCAAGTCCAAGTTGAAAGCTCCATATGCCAAAGATTAGGATATGGTAAAAAGGGTTTGACGATGACAATGTTCAAATGTGAAGTTGAGCACGATATTTTACAAATCCATAGCATCACATGAAAAGATCTAACATTCTAATGAAGATTCTCACCCCTAACACAGTTTTTAATTATGAGGATTTGCGCTTCATTTACAACAGAAACTTTGGAAAATAATATTCTAATTTAGACAAAATAGTGTCAAGATCCAACATTCCTATCATTATTATCAAAATCATTACTTTAAGCATCAAAGGATCTAAGCAGGGTTAGGAATTTCATAAGTGGGCTTCTTTCACAAGATTTTCTTTAACAGGATTGACCAACTTCCAATTTTCACCCAATTCTTGCATTCAAAGCTCAAATTTTTCTACCAATACAAGGTATCATTCTCAATTTAAGATTACCACACTCTTACGGAATTAAAATTCCATAATAGTGTTATAACACCACATGCACTTTCATCATCGAACAACAGAGAACCCAGAAACAACAAGTAAAACAAATTTGCACAAACATGGACACATCCACATGAACAAAACCATTTGATACACAATACGCAATCCTCTAGATTGCCAAAGGGGTAGGAATACCACATGAAAACATATAATATAATACATGAAACTTCCACGAATATATTGGACCGGAATTTTTGAAAGAACTCCTAGTTTTGCACCCTTTATATGATAAATATACAATAATCTAATGGAAAATCTTGCACCTAATACTTATTTTTTATTATTGTTTTAATGGTCTGTGTGTGTATAACAAAGTAGATGAAAAAAATTCACAGGAAATTTAATTAGATTATTATTTTAGCGGGATTCTATACACGTGTGTGGACTAGCCATGAGCATGAGGTACGGGAACCCACGCACAACCATAATTGCAAACTAGTCGGGTAAGAAGTGGTGAATTTAGTCAACTGCGTTCAATTCCCATATTCTGGCCTCTCTCCAGATATCCAAGAATAACAAAATCTAAGAATACATCTATATGAAGTATGCCGAGGATACTAATCTGGAGGTTCTTAACTCAGTTTAACACACACCACATTGATTAATAACTCCATTATCATCTCCGCAAGTTCTACTGACTGGTGACAAATGGCATCCATACAGCCACACCACTGTGTGGGGTGGCATTGGGCTGATTACACTAAGTTCAATTTCAGAACAGGGGAGGGCACTACATAATTTCATTCCTTACCGGTTGCTGGTCACGTTACTTTTTAGAACTTGCAATTGCATAAACAGTAAACTCTATGATTAAAAGATCTACCTACACACCTTGAGCACTAATGACATGGCCCAGGTACAAAATCTTCGTGACCCTAAACTCGCACTTAGATTCTTTTGCAAATAGACCCTGTTGCTCTAGAATTCCAAGGACCGTATTCAAGTGCCTTATATGTTCCTCCCATGTTTTGTTGTATATCAGAATATCATCAAAAAATACTAGAACAAACTTCCTCAATTGACCACTAAATACCTAGTTCATTGTGGATTGGAAACTGGTCAATGCATTTGTCAAACCAAATGGTATGACTAGAAACTTGAAGTGTCCATATTGGCATCTGAATGCCGTTTTGTATGCATCCTCCTCGCAGACACGGGTTTGATGATAGCCTGATCTAAAATCAATCTTTGAGAAGTAGACTACTGAACGTAACTCATAAATGAGCTCATCGATCCTCAGACTAGGATATCTATTTTTGTTGTCTTTTTGTTCAGGGCTCTGTAATCCATACACATCCTCATGGTGTCATCCTTCATTTTCACAAGTACCACTGAAAAAGCATAAGGGCCAGAACTGGGTCTGATGTGGCCTATTTTCAGCAATTCCTTTATAGCCTTATTTGTCTCCTTATATGTCTGCAGGTGGGGGTAAGAAAAGATCATGATAAGCTTTGAACTGGTTCCAACCAGGGGTCAATTTGATGGCTGTTTAGACATTTTTCATGATTTTAGCTGTAAAATACTTGCAAATATTTGAAATAACTGTTGCATGCAACTTGCACATTTAAAACATGAACACCATTTTTATATAGATTTATATGTAAACTATGTTAATATATATAAATATATATTCAAAATAGTCAAATAAATACAGAATAGTCGTTTATAATGTTTATTAGTAGTGAATAAGTAACTGTTTTACAATTTTAAAGGGCAATATTTAAAAATTATTGTCACCTAAATATTGTTTGACAAGCATAGGTGGCCTTCAAATTTGACCTCAGGTTCCAACCATATAATTATTAATATGTTGGAAACCTGTCTGACGGAAATCCTGGAGACATATTACTAAACAATATACTATGCTTATCCAACAAAGTATGAATATCAATATGATAGCTATGTTGCTTAACAGACGATGAAGCAGTGTGCATGCCCTTCATCACCAAACAACTTTGTCCCTTTCGGAATGTTCTTTCCATACTTATTGTTGTTATCACCTGTGGTGACCCCTCAGGCATACCCCTAAGAGTAACATCTTATCCTAGTGATTTAAACTTTAACTACATGGATTGGTAGTTCTAGGAGAATGCAACCATTGTACTCCTAAAACCATATTTGTTTCTCCTTACCCCACAACATAAAAATCATCACATACCTCATAGTTACCCAGGGTTAGTTTTAGTTGTCACATGATCTTTGTGCATGGAATGGTGAATTTGTCTGCAACAATAACATTGAAACCCGCAAAATCCTCTACCCTCAACCCCCTCTTGGTCACTAAACTCTCATCAATGAAATTGTGGGTGGCCCCAATATCTATCAACGTATTAATCCGCTGCCTGGATAACACTCCATGGTCTCTGAATGGGTGATACCATGGTGATCCTGATAGAACAGTCAAAATGTTGTTGTTGTCCTCCAAACTATCACTATCTTCTATGGTTTGCTCCTATGTGGCTGGCTATGGCTCCGACTCTTCAGGCTCATTCTTCTCATCAAACACTACTTCTATCTAATGGACTTGGCCCTTGCCATGGATCTTTGCAAGTGAAACACAACTTCTTTCTCCTAAGTTCATTTCTGGTGTTTTCATTCATCCTCCTCATTGCAAAGGGTTGTTGTGTAGTCTTTTGTGGCTGCAAGCTTGATCCACCTTTTTGAAAGTTTCTCTTCTGAAATCCAGTAGTGAGTGGTCTTGACTGTGGTGTAAACTTGTTCCTCAACACAGATGGCTCAAGTGTCAAGGCCCTCCTGATAGCTTCCTGCAATGATGGCAGTGCAAAGGCCTTAACTAGGCCCCTGAGGAACTCAAATAAGCCCTCAATAAAGAGAAAAATGATTCTCTTTTCTGAAATATCCGGTACCATGACTGCCACTCTTTGAAACTCTGCTACATACGCATCCACTGAAGTTTGTTGCTTTATTCTAGCTAGCTCTCTGAAAAACTCTTCCTTGTCCTTTTGTTCAAATCTGTCCAACAACCTCTGGCTGAAATCTTCAAATGTTTGCACAAGGTCATGTCCTTGTGTAATGAGGCCATGATGCCACCAGTCACATGCTAAGCCTTCCAAGTGCAAGGTAACAAACTGAATTGCATCCTCTTCCATCATGGGACTAAGTGTAAAATATGTTTGCAGTTTTTGCAACCAAGCCCTAGCAGAGATCTTGCTTGTGCCATCGAATGTGGGTGCAGTTAATTTATTTACTTTATGTTGCAATTCCTTTCTATCATCGCCTTGATTATTTCTCTAATTCCTCCTTTGCACACTCTTTCCCACTAACTATAAATACTTGTCAAATGATATCACTGCCTTGAAATCATCGGCCTTTCCTTGTTACTCTCCAAATAACCTACCCAACTCCTATGTAAAGATGATTTCAGTTCTACTCTTTCTTCTTTCTGTAAAAACATGGATTTTGAGGGTTTTGGAATGGAACTTACTGGACACTGATTTCCATATGAGCTCTCTCCTCTCTCTGATGTTCTGATATTATCTTGGTTCTGCAATGGAATGGCTGTGGGTGTATTCATCTGAATCTGCAGCATTCTTGTCAATAGTTCAACTTCATTTATCCTCTCCTGACTTGCTGCTACTCTTTCTTCGCCCGCTACGAACAACTCAGCCATGTGATCTTGTCCTGTCTGGATGCTCATCATATTATCTTGTATGAACTCTGATCTTTCTTCATCGGTTGTGGGTCTTCCACTCCTATCCATTTCCACAAGTTGGCAAGATTTTTGCTCTGATGCCACTGAGATGTCCCTTACAAAATGCTCAAATAACAAACACTGAAAGACTAATACTGCTGTAATGACCCTTATGAAAAGCACAAATAACAGACACACAAATGCTCCAACACAATCATTTTTTTATATGTTTTTCATTTTAAATTTCTGCTGGCAACATACATTTAAATGGACATCTAACAAACTAATGCAACTTTCTGGACATTCCAGTATTTGAATTGCATACCATTAAAGATACTATGGTACTGCACCCAGAGGGTTTTCGTCCTCACAATGATTACTATCCATGCCTCCAGGATTTTGTCTCCAATGCACAGATGCTAAAACACCACACGTCCAGCCCAAAAAAGAAAATGGTTTCTTTGCAATATTCAAAAATGATAACATTTCTTATTTCCCAACACCACTACATAATCTTTAAATTTAGGAGCTCCCAATTGGTGGTTTCTAACTAATAATAAGTTCGCCATGATCCGCTGGCAGCTAACCGACAAATCAGTCCCTCAAATAAGGCAATCAACTGGTAGGTTAACTGGGCAGTTAACTGACAAGTTGGAGACCGACTCAGCACCTTATTCCACTATTCAAGTATCCTAACTGAGATTCATGGCTGCTGCTCAACTAAAAGACATAAAGACACAGCCGCCTTATTCAAAGCACAAACATTTCTAATTGAAAACTAACTGCTGACACACTCAGTGCTGCAGATTAAATCAAAAAGGGGACATGACAAAATAATTGGATATTATTAAGAAATTATGCATTTCTTTGTATGTGTATGTGTGTATTTTTCAGACATATTCAATGTTAGTGTATAGCTGGACATAAACTTTGTCATAGTCTAAGATGCACTTGTATTATACACTTTATGGATAAAGCACATGTGTGTGCACATTATTATCCATATTTATAGTCACTTATTTATAAGCCACTTATAAATAAGAAATCTTTGGTGGTTATCTTCAAAATAGGCAAGGGGGCATCAAGCTCCTCCACAGCTACTAGAACACCAGCATGAGCCAAAAGTAGTTCAAAATGCACCTACACGACCAGCACAACCTCAACCAAAATGGATCCACACAATTTGCAATGACATCGGTGCATGGACAAGGAATCCTAGAGATCCACGCAGGACTAGATCGCAACATCAAATTGGTGTTGCATACTCGGCATAGTTGGTAGTGAGTCAGGATCTAGAGACTTACAGTGAGGCTTACAGGCATCCTGAATGACAAACAGCTACGGCAAAAGAACTTCATTCCTTGAAAAAGAATGTCACTTTGGCCTTGGTTCCCCTTCCAAGAGGCAGAAAATAGTGAGGTGCAAATGGGTGTACCGCACTAAGTACGCAACAAATGGGTTCATTGACTAGTATAAAGCTAGATATGTTGGAAAAGGTTTTACACAAGTTGAAAATATTTATTAACATGAAACTTTTGCTATAGTTGCCAAAATGAATTCCATTAAGCTTGTACTCTCTTTGGCTGCAATACAAAGATGGGAAGTCCATCAGATGGATGTCAAAAGTGCCTTCTTGCATGGTGATTTACAGGAAGAAATCTACATGTCCCAACCTCCAGAGTCCATCAATAGTGAAAACTCCATTTATGTGAGCAGATTGAATGTCCTTGTAAGGCTTGAAACAGGCTCCTCGAGCTTGGTATGAAAAGATCGACATGTTTCTTATCAATTATGGTTTTACACGAAGTCACTCTGACCCCAAAGTCTACACCAAGAAAGTAGACAGAAAACTCCTAATTTTGGTCCTCTATGTGGATGACTTGATTATTACAGGGAGTTCCAACAAGCATATCCATGATGTGAAGGAACAGTTGATGAAGAATTTGAAATGACCACCTTGGACTTGTTACATCTTTTCCTTAGTCTTTAGATCTCACTATCTCGAGAAAGAGATATTTGTCAATCAATCCAAGCATGCTCAAGACATACTCCATTGCTTCAACATGGAAGATTATAAGTCCGCTTGAATCCTTTTCAATTTGGGGTCAAGCTTTCCACCAAAGTGTACTTCTCCTTTGCTTGATGGAACACTTTAGAGGCAATTGGTGGGAAACCTTCTCTATTTGACTCAAGTCCTAAGCTATCTTTTGTTGTTGGCTTAGTGTCACACTACTATCAAGACCCCCATGAGAGCCAAGCAAATTTCAAGGCATCTTCACAATACTACTAATTATGGGATTGAGTATTTGTTAGGTGGCCAAGCTTTGGTTTCAAGATACATCTCAAGCGGCAAAACAAAGATTGTATAGGGTACACTGACAATGATTAAGTAGGCAATCCTGATGATCGAAGTCGACAGCAAAAGACATTTATCATCTAGGGGCCAGTCCCATGACTTGGTCTTGCAAGAAGCAGTCCAATATCTCTTTGTATACTATAAAGGTCAAGTACAATGGAGTTGTTGGTGAGAAACGTTGGTCATTTTAGATTGGCACATGCTTGCTTAGTTTGGATTTCTGTAGGCTCAACCCACAACACTTCGGTGTGACAGTTAGTGTGTCATCCACATTTCTCGCAACCCAATGGATCACCAACCATATTGAGATATGTATGTATGACATTAGACAGTTCATACAGGGCATGGTATTGACCTCATATTCTGCCGAATAAAAATCAAGTTGCAAACATCTTTACAAAGCCCTTGATTGAAAAGCGGTTTGTTCAGCTCAAGCAACTTTTGGGAGTGAAGGAAGGTATCATCAAGGGGGATACCTATGTGATTCCTACATCCTTCCCTCTATCAGAGTATATCATATGGGGGAAGTTCGTGTATTTGAATACTCATACACTTTTGTATTAAGATCCACTTGTATTATATATTTGTCATATAATGATATGGATAGGCACATGTGTGTGCACACTTATCCATATCCTATTAATAGAGAAGAATATCAACTAAGTAATTGAATTAATTGACTTCGGCTATTAATAGGAAAGTCTACTTTAATGAAGAATTGCTTTACAAGTAATCTACTCTCCGAACCTAAGCCTAGCCTCCTCCTTATCTATTTAAGAGAATAGAGGGCCAATGGTAAGGTAGTTATGTGGATAACAGTTGTTCTAATGCTGACATTCTAGCAGCTCTTTTAATCAAAAATAGACAATAACATAACAGTAGACAATATAGAGAGATAAGAGGGACTAATGCTGTTTCAATAACAGTAAACATTTTTCTGAATTTCCTCCAAAAAATCAAAAATAGAAATATTTCTGAAAGCTTAATTTGAAATTTTATGGAAATTTTTTGTTTTGTTTATTTTCACTATGGCAAAAAAGTCAATTCTGAATAACAAACTTCAACTTCTGGTAAAAAACGGAAATACTTCTGATGAAATTATTTGATTTCCTCTTATCACTCAGAAAGCAAAATTGTATCTGTTTAAGGTTTTCCATCTTTGATCCCACCTTCTAGACCTTGTTTCAATCCTGGGGGTTTCTCATCTTTTTCTCTGCTTCTGTGAGATATTTTTCACATCTGAACTCTTCGCGTCAGGGCTGATTGGATAACACCACTGAAAATATCTATGTTTACGTGGTGCCCATAATATATGCAACCCCTAAAACATTGGTTCAAACACAGATCCTCACACAAAAGAGGGTTTCGGGCAGTCACAGACCTTTCCTGCTTTACTGTTTTCATTCCGATTGTTGTTTAGAACTGATTCTCTGAACTTCTTGTTCAAAACTCCCATGATTCTACTCAGTCTGGGAGCCCGTACAGATCTCGCTCTCCACCACAGATGCCTATGCCCTAGGTTTTGTCATAGCTTGTCTACGCCTCCTCGGATATCACTTGAACTCTCGCATCAACCTTCCACCTCAATCACAAGGAAGAATACAATATAACACTAGATAGCATAGAGAGAGGAGCGGGAGCATTACTTCTTAAAACCATGCTCAGGTCTACAATACATTTAAAGTGTTCATCAATGATTTTCAATTTGAGACGGTGACACTGAGAGACAACACATGTCCCAGCTTATATCCACCTCCGAGTTCGAGACCCGACCATTCAAGAGTTACCCCAAACATGCGCTACCACCACACTCGTGTTTCGGCTACTCACGATCCCACTGTCCAGGGAATGCTCTAACATACGGACAGACACAAGAGGCATCAACCCCAATGCATCCGAAGCATACAAACGGTAACAATAAACAAACATAGTTTCCGTCACTTTTGCATACCTGACAAGAGGGTTTGCCCTACCCGACTGGGCATTGGCTCATTGATTGGGGCGTTGTTCGTCAACTGACTTCTTGTAACCATCTAACTGCCTCCTAGCTGTAAAGTATGATCATCACATATCATCTAATTATTTGAAGCAGAACTGAAGGCATTCCTTTAGTCCTCAAATAGACGAGGCCCTGGCAGTGGATGGCATTATGCTGGGTTGTGGTACAACCTGCTCCCACCAGGTAGTTTCTAGCATACTATGGTAGGAAATACTCTAACTTGCACAAGTTTCTGCAGGACTGCATGGACGATGTTAAAGCCTTCCAGTAAACTATCATGATTTGTCCCAATGACTTGAATAATCTCATCTCACTATGGCTCGCCACTTCGGGAAAATGAAGGTGGATGGGCTAGAGCGATTCCCAGAACCTCAAAGGAAGCAGGAGAAATACCCTATCAGAGTATGGTTATCCTTCGCTATTTAATTATACGGAGACTGGTATGCATGCCCTTGGAGGCTGGTGATCTAAGTGTTTTGAGGTGGTTGGTTTCATGTTCTATGGCCTGCTATAGATCTGCCGATAATGGCCAGTAATATATAATTTTTGTTGTTCTTAACAAAACGAGGATACAAAGCCATGTTAGCGGGGACACGTCCCTAGAATTTGGTGACGTGTCGAACGTTTTGGGGACTTGGGGATTTGGCGGGAAGTCCCCAATTTTTAAAAAGAAAATTAAAACTAATTAAAAGTTTTCTGATGTTTTTACTTTTAAAAGCTGTTATTTTTACCAAGAACATTAAATTATAATCTTGAAAGTACCTAAAATACATTAAATACAATTTAAATCCCTAAATTTCATTGAATAAAGTTAAAATATTTAAATATTAATTTGTATATATTATTTTAATAGCCGTCCCCTTGCCGTCCCCAAAATTTGGAAAAAAATTGCCGTCCCGAGACTTCGGTAACTATGTAAAAGTAAAGTTTCTAGAAAGAAAAATAAAACGCTTGAGCTTTGTTTTTATACCTTCAACACCTGTGGCACCCACGTCTTCTAAATCCCTTTGCGCATCAAACTTCAAGTCAGATGAAACCGAGATCCATCTAAAATTGAAAGATAATTAGTTGATATAGAAATAGCTCTGAATTGCAGCTCAAATTTAAGTTATAAATAGATCATTATGATGTTAAATCATAAAATGTCTTTACATTATTCCAAGACTAATTAAGAAAAAGTTCATCCTGCATACTCACAGTGCTTTACGTCTTCCGTGCTTCCAATTCTCCCATATCAGTCCCGCAACAGTACGGCCCTTTCCTACACCTGCTCCATCACCAATAAAGAAACCTGCCCTTGTCCCATCTTCGAGGGTTGAAGATGTCTCTGCCACAATTTAATGTCAAAGGAAAAGAACCAAAAACTCACAAATTATTTACTTTTACTAAACAGAACATGAAACACCACTTTAGAATATTTATAACCTGGCAGGCATAGATGATTGTCTCTAATTGCAAACATGATAATGCTCCTGATTTCTCCATTTCCTCTGCTATGTTTAGATCGTAAATGGGCTCTGGAGGTTGTACGGCAGATAGTGATGATGTCTCTACAACTGGATCAGGATGAGGTGGTCCTATTGACAGTTTTGAAGGGCGCTGAGAAACAAACATCATCTTTGTAAACTACCACCAACAAATAGTAAACAAGGCAATGTCCAACAGGTAAAGGAATTATACATGTTTCAGGTTGCTAGCTATAGGTCTTCTAAATATATGAAAATCCCAATCATATAATATGGACCAAAAAAAGCTTATATTTAAGTAAATGCTTACGTAGTCTGTAAAAGTTTCTCCAATAATTCCACCTTCATCTTCTTCTGCCTCCACATCTACGACCACCTAATATGATAAAAACAATTCCAATGTAAATGTTTGGAAGGTTGACAGTTGACTAACACAATGGGCACTATACAATACCCAATGCAAAACCACATAATAACATTAATATCCATATAAAATTCAACAGTATTGAAATCGGACTCCACAAGTAGTGCACTATTATTTGTCATAATTCAAATTGTTGGCCTGCATACATTTACATAAGAAATAAAAGCAGCGGCGAACTTAAGAATCGGAGAAATAACATCAAATACGGTTATAAATACAAGAGCTCAGAATTGAAGTATGACCAGCTTAGATAGGATCTATTTGAGCGCAACCTAGGTTTACAGCCCTCGAAAATGCAATTAAGGCTTACCCCGTACCGTGTTAAAAATAGTCCATTCCATCTCTCAAAGTGTTTACGAAAAAAAATAACGTATAAATTAGAGCTCGAAAGATGGTATAATAGCTGAGCAGCGTGCCTTGCTTTGTTCAAGAACCCTAAAAGAAACGGTCAGGAATGTGTACAGTACTGTGTATTATTTACGATAGTTAAAATCGTAATTGTAATGAATTTCCGGGCAAACGAAATGATTCTATGGTATTACTTGTGTAAACTGTGTAAGAAGAAAATTTGAGTGACCTCGTTTAGTTCCTGCATATGATTGGGAAATGATGGTGATGCGTCGAGTGGGGGAACTTCTAGAGCTGTTCCGCACTGAGGACACATGAATCTACTCAATGTATGCGGTACATTCAGAACTGACTTGCAACTAGCACAACGAAGCTGCCGCTTCGTCGGGTCGATCCCCAGTGGAAGGGGGCGGAAGAGGAAGAGGAAGAGGAAGCGGCATCGGCAATGGCTGTGGCTGTGGAATCCCTGATCCTCCTCCTCCTCCTCGTCCTCCCTGCATATGCATTTGCAATTGCAATTGCTGAGGAAGCATTTGCTGCAGCTCACAATTGGGGCACTGGAACGTCTCCACTCCGCCTCCCACCGTCAGCGTCGTCTTGCACCGTGCACACCTTACCAGACTCGGGCAATCCCCTGACTGCACCATAGAAACTGCACACAATTATTTGCAAACCAAAATTAGCTGTGATATTTTATTAGCGCTAAAATAGCATTCCGTCGGCATGCCTGCATCATCTATCAATGGCGAATAACAAGAGCTTAGAACTGCAAGTATTAGAGCACCTGCGAAGCCGAGTAGAGTATAGCATAGCAAAGCAGAGAAATCCAAAACTCAAACCCAACCCTCCTATACTTTTAATTGTTGACCGGGAAACGGGGAATTGGGGAACGTTGTCCTACATTGTGAAATGAAATGAAATAATGGTTTTAATTATATCCCGGAATGATTACTAATTGCGTGAAATTATTTAAATATTTTTATGCTGAATGATATATTTTTAAAAGACTACTTCTTTTCTTATTGATTTGAGATAGCATTTTTCTCAAATTTTGTATTCTAATTTCCTCAAATAGTTCTATTATGGGACTGGCTCTTAAAGTTCCCTCCTATATTGGACATTCAAGAATGAAATTTTCCTTTGGTTCTGTATTGCATATCACATAAGTCCTCTCTTTTCTATTGTTCCTTAGGCGATGTCCACCTCCCCATCTCACATTTAAGCCTTTGAGAGCTAGTCTTTATTTGAGCAATAAGGATTTTTCCCTTCATTTTATTTCAAATACTATATATACTTTTTCACAATGTTCATATGTCGAATTGAACTTTGTAATATAGTGTTGACATTTCTTACTAGTTTTCTTTCTCCGCATCATTGTTCTAAATTTTTCATTCATATACATTTTTATGTCTTTGTTAAGGTTTGGGCATTCACTTAGACTAATATCCCATCTACTCATCCATTTGTGATTTTCCTTCATCCATGTATTCTTTCATCTTGCAATTCTTCATCTCTTGCAACCCTAGGCCACCTATCAATTTTCATGTTTTCATTTTTTTCAAATAACATATGAGCCTGGTCATAGTAGTTGCCTCTAGAGGGAAAGTACATGTTTCGGCCAAGATGATTTCATAAGGAATTATAGCCTTGATTCTGAAATTGTTTGTTATTAGGCATTTTTGGATCCTTTTTGTTGGTGTAAATACGTTCACAATGAACCATGTGAACTAGTTATTTTGTTAAACCTAATAAGCTCATTTGTGGAACATATATAATTTTATTAGCAAAAATTATGTTTTAGGAGATATTGTGAGTTTTTGTAACTTCTTGGAACTTGTTGAGATATTCTCTCCACTCCTTGAGTTGTGGAAATAAATGCATCCCCTGTGTTTGGCTAATCCCACCTATTATTTGGGTGAGGATATGTTTTGTAAACACCTATTTATTTGTGTGTTTCCCGGATGTGAAACAACAAGTGGGTGCAATAGTATCATGATCTCCATTTTTGTCCGCAACTTGCATTTTCTTATTTTTGGTTGTGTGCTTGGGTTTCATCATGCTAAGATTTGATTCCTCACACTTTCATGTTATCGAGTTTTATGGTCATTACATGATTCTCAATCTCAAACCTCTCGATGTGAAATTTTGTTGCAAATGTGTAGATCTTATTGACTCTCTCGCATTTTAAGAAATCTTTGGCTTTGGCTTTTGTTCTAGCTAGAAAGTTACAGGGGAATTTTTTTGAAAGGCTTATTAAGGACCAACTCGGCCCCAACTTACCTTCTATTTCTCCCTCAACTCGGCGAGCTCCTCCTCTACACATATTCTTCACACTCGGTGATCTCTTCTCTTCAAGTCGGCCTCAACTCCTCATCTAACTCAACCTATGCACAAATCGATTATAGCTCATACAACACGGTTTCTTAGCTCTCTTAATTGGCCCGAATCGACAAGAGTGGCTCGGTGGCCAAAGCGGCGGTTTGGCAATGATATCTTGTCCTACTATGTGATGGCTCCTCTTTTTGCTTGGTCATAACTCTAAGCTTCTTTTAATAATCTCGGCCCTCACTCCTATCTCGTATGGATCTAGATTGACTCGACATGCAGTCCTTCCCAACTTGGCGAGTTATCCTCTTTTGGCTTAGCGGTTAGTTGTTCTGCTTTGGTGGTGGCTTGGTCTTCTCTCTACCCAACTCGACCTCCTCACCTCCATCCCCTACTTGGAAAATTAGCTCGGATCTACTCACCCTTCACTCTATTGGATCAACCTTGGAAAATTTGTAGATCGGTGGCGAATTACCATTGTGTTTTTCCCTCTCTGCCAGCGGTGGATAGCACCGCTTTTGGTTGCTTAAGTTCTCAACTCGGCTTTAGCTCACTTATATTTTGGTATTTTCCGATTAGGTTTTAAACCCTAATACAACCCATCTTTTTATTTATAAGAAAACAAAATATAATTATAATACAATATAGAGTGTTATATATGGAAGAGTCGTGGCAGAGTGGTAAAGCGCTTGTATGAAAACTCAGAGGTTATGGGTTCTAACTCTTCCTAGCTTTTGGTGTCATACTGACGCATTTGCCTCAACTTGCTATCCCACTCAAACTCGTTGATCAATCCTATCTCCCCAACTCACCAACAAGACCTACCCAACTCATCACCTTAGCTCTCCTGCCAAGCTATCACCAACTCACCGAGCTTGATGCATTCATCCAATAACTAGCTTAGTTTCTAGCTCCCAAGCTAGCCATCTTTTAGAGGGTCAATTCTTGAAAATTATTTTTTCAATCCAAATGTTCCAAGTGCAACATTAAAATTGAAGGTGAAACATTCTTTTTGAGATTGATATTTTTTCCTAGGAAGGCCATTTTTTCTCCATTACTATATTCGGAGGGATTATATTTTTATGTTATGTCGAAGAGTGTGCCTTCTTCTTCTATGCCCACAAACATAATGGACGTACATTTGTTTAAACCTTTAAATTTGACAAAATACCATGCATAGAAGTCGAAAATGGAACAATTGCTCAAATCACGGGGTCTCGGTGCATTTTTCAAGTATTGGTACCTTCCTTCATCGGTGAAAAAGACAAATATGCCTACGCGTGCAAGCAAGATGAGGCTCTAGGGCTCATTTCACTGAATGTTATGGATAGTCTATAGTTCCACATTTCAACTACCAAGTCTCCAAAAGAGGTATGAGAGAAATTTAAAATTTTATTGGGAATCATTAATGAGTTTAAACTATTGTATCTAGAAATGGAATTTGTGTCATGTGTACCTTCAAATTTTCCTTCCATAAAAGAATTTTGACTAAATTTTAGGAACTCGGAAGTAAATTGAAGGATGGTGGTAGAGACAAAAAAAGATGATGATTGCATTTTCCTAATTCTGTCAAAGTTAAAAGGTCCCTTTTCAGTTTTCACTTCTACTTTCTTTTCCACCATAGATGCTCTAGGAGATTAGTTTAAAATTCCTTCATTTGAAGTTTTGTGATAGGTTATCTCATGAATAATCAAAATTAATGTCACTTGATGCCTTACCACACTCAAATCAGGCATTAGTAGCAAATTCTCCTAAGGGTAAAGGGAAACCAAAGCAAAAATCAAGACCTAAGACTACAAAATCTTAAAAATCTCCTACTACCACTGATAAATTTTTGATGCTCTTAAACCTTATAGTCCTAGGAAAGGGAAAAAACGTCAAAAGGAAAGTGTATGATCCATGCCCTTATTGTAGCAAAACAAATCATCCAGAATCTAGATGTTTTGTGAGAATTGAAGCACTTGAAAAGATGTTAAAACAACATAAGCTTTTTGTTCCACCACCATCATCCTCTTCCAACATTGGTAAAGGGAAATCTCTTTATGCACAAGCCTTCTCTTTATTGAAGGATAGATGGGTATTTGATTCAGGTGCCACACATCACATAACACATTCTGAAAATTTGTTGAGTTTAGTTTCTCCTTGCAGTGTTTCTCATATGATGGTGGGAAACTCTACTTTATTGGATGTTGTAGGTTATAGGATAGTTGATATGCCCAATGGGAGTATTCATAATGTTCTTTATGTTCCCTACATTTCTAATAATTTGTTGTCAGTTTAGCAAATATATAGTTTAGGTGATGGTGAGACTTTTGAATTTTCACTAGATAAAGTTACGATCGGAGGATTGAATGATCCTAATGATATTGTAGCTATATGTGTTATGGATCCTGATTCCCATTTGTATCTCTTTGACAAGTTTGAGATTTTAGAAGGATATTATTTGATTACTCGCTCAACTTCTATGAGTAAGTTATGGCACGAAAGGTTTGGTCACCTCATCTACGGTGTATTTGCAACAGCTTATTTACTTAGAACATGGTAAGCGGTCTTCAAAAATTCTCTTCTAATGATGGTATTTGTCTTGGTTGCATGTTGGGAAAGCAACATTGAGATCCCTTTCCAAAGGGACAAGCCAAGAGAGCTAAGGCTCCTTTGGAGTTAATACATAGTGATCTAATGACTCTTCCTTCTCAATCATTTTCTAGTTCTAAATATGTACTAACGTTTATTGATGATCTTACAAGGAAAACATGGGTGTATTTCCTTCATTATAAAAGTGATGTGTTTGATGGTTTCAAGGATTTTAAAGCCTTTGAAAAGCAATCACCACATTGTATTAAAAAGTTATACATTGATAATGGGGGAATATATAAGTAATGCATTTAGATATTTTTGTATTGATCATGGTATTTTGCATCAATATACAGTGCCTTATACCCCTCAGAGAAATGGATTTGTTAAGCGTAAAAATTAGACATTAAAGGAGATAGTAATTACATGATTCAGTCAAATAATTTGTCACCTAAATTGTGGGATGAAGCTACAAATTATGTAAATTACATTCGAATCAGATCCCGCATAAAGCAGATCAAGGGATAACTCCAAAGCAAGCATGGTTAGGTGATAAGCCAGATGTATTTGATTTACGTGTTTTAAGAAGAAAAGTTTGGGCTTTTGTTCTGATGAAAAAAGAAATTCCATGCAACCTAAGAATAAAGAGTTCATATTTGTTGGTCACTTTGTGAACGTGTGAAGGCATGTCGTATTCTTGATCTAGCTACTCTTTACTTACTTTATCAAATGGATATTCGTATTGATGAGACATATTCTTCTAATGTAGATCATGAATTTGGTCAACATTTGTCTCCTACACCTCCTCCAAATGTGGTTGATATCATTATTGATTCTAATAAAAAAATTTAAGAAGAGCTTATTCCTCGAACTTCACCTTCTCTTCCTCTTACACAATAACATGCAAAATGGCTTCAATCCAATCTACGCTTTTTGGGAACTTGGTTGGTGATCCTAGTGATCATCGATGCACAAGACTTGAAACTTCAGGAAATGTTTTTCGCACTAATTCTATGCCTTGAGGGATGGCTCTTATGATTCAAGTTATTTCTAGTGATCCACCCAAATTTTCAAAAGCTTCTATTCATCCTTAGTGAGGAACTACTATAAAGGAGGAATATTCTTCTCTTTTGAAGAATAATACATGAGAATTCATGCCTCTTAGAAAGGAAGAAAAGTTTCAAGATGTAAATGGGTCTCGTAAGACCAAATATGCTCATGATGGATCAATTGAAAAATATAAGGATCATATTTTTGCCAAGGGGTTTTCTCAATTTGAAGGATGTCCTCACATGCTTGAACAAACCATGAAAAGTTGCCACTCCTTTTTGACCAATCATGCATATGAATGAGGACTTGAAACAACTTGCTTATACATAACAACCATGATGATTATGCCACCTCAAGGACATTGAAGATGAAAATATTACCATTGATGATCATCCACACCGATATACTAATGAAAAGCTCGATGAAGATCACTTCAAACACCTTGCCCCCTTTTGAAAACCCTTGAAATGATGAAACGTCGCCACACTTCTTGAACATACCGAGAAGAGGAGTGATGAGTACTTGAGAAGTAGACCACCCATAATACTGAAAGATGACTCCGTTATTAAGAATCTCCTTATGATATTTGAGATACTGTTACATATTTATGATCAACCATTCACATGGGAGAAATTAGATGTACTTTGTACACCCAGGCATGATCATTGATTTTGCCAATACGAGAGCATTGATGACGAGTGAAGCACGAGATAAAATACTTTTGATTCTAGAGTTGGGAAAGGAGAATGAAACCAACATTTATTTCATCCACCAATTAACCATGCATTCTATGTGAAATGAATTGAAAGGGCCTTCAGTACAAAACTGACAATTTTCTCGTTTTGACACTCTTCACTCACCGCATCGGGAATGCGGGAATTGACTTGAAAACAAAGAGAGGAGCTCTTGTGAGTGCCAAGACCATCATAGGATGAGTGAAGGACTGAAATGTGACCACTTTTAGCTCATTTCACTCATTTACTATTTTTAGAATATTCACCATTATGGTCCCATTTAGCCAATTTTTGCCATTTTTGTCAATCTTTCCCATTTTTGAGTGTCTCGATCATGGGGGAATGGAATGAGGAGTATGAATGCACAATTTTCTCAGAATTACTATTTTTAGTAGGTTCTCCCATAGAGACTTACTAAAAATATAAAGTGGTCTTCCTGGTGTCGATTCGAATGAAACCACTTGCAAAAGTTTACATAATTCATTTCAAGGCTCTCCAATTTTCAAGAGATTTCACTTGCCAGATTGTTGTATATCTGAGAAAAGGTGATTTTTCACGGGAAAATTCATGTGGCTATAAAAATACATGATGGAATGAATGAGGGCATGTAAATCCTCTTCTTTGATGCGTTCACATAAGGAATCCATCAATTCATATCTCATGGCAATCGGAGTTCGGGAGCATGAGTTATGAACAAGACAAGATTTCAACATCTAGGGCACGGGAGGAGTTTTTTGTGTTTGAATGCTATGAACCAGCTTTAAAATTGCTTTAATTGATGACAAGCAAATTATTTTATTTTTTTAGTTTTGCTTCGAGTGGTGAGTGATGGTGAGCATGAATGAATGCGTTGATGGAGTGAGGGATGGAAGGAGGAAGCACATGAGAGTGAGGGACTTAGCCATTTTTGGTTTTTTATCCTAGTAGGGAGGGGGTGCATTTTCCCCCTTTCCCCTTGGAAAATGGATTAAAGGGACACAAAAATACACCCTAGCCCTATGAGGATGAGTGGCAGACATGCATTTGAGGAAGGGTGAGGGAGAGGAGCTTATTTTTAGTGCCCAGAGCCAAGTTTCGGTCACATGAGGAACCATGTGGAAGCAGGGGGTACATTTTATTTTCCCCTTATCCCCTTGGAAAATGGATGAAAGGGATAAAAAAATGTGCCTTATCCTCATGGTGACAAGTGTCAAACATGTGTTTCATGAGGCGGGGGCTAGAAAAATTGGTGAAAGGTGCTTACTGGGGCTTCCCAAGGTCATGTGATGGGTCCAGGAGCTCAAATGGGGGAGGGGTGCATTTTTTTGTCCCCTTTATCCCCTTGGAAAAGGGACAAGAGGGATACAAAAGTGCGCCTCAACCTCATGCTGACATGTGGCACTGGTGAAATCTTCTAACTGCAAGAGTGTCATTAAGAGAGAGCTTGAAGATGAAGTTGTGTGAGCTCCAAGAGGTCTTTTTTTGCACTTATTTATATGATTTTGATTGCAATAATCCTTTTGAGAAGAATGGGATGGGTCTCATGATCTAATTCTTCTTAAAATACCCTCAAAAATAACTTTTTTCTCTTGACCACAAGGTGTACCAAGCCAAAAATGGGTTGTGGAGAGAAGAATTTTGGTCTCATGAAAACATCGAGAAAATACCATCATGTAGGACATTGAATTATAGTTCAAATGGTATCTTGTTTGACTTCAACATCTCTCATGATGTGTTCTACGCTGTTGAAAGCTGGATCCGCTTATGCCCGGGAGACCAAGAGCCATATAGAATCGGCCAATCGGGGAAAGCCCCCCAAAGAAAGGAGGCATGGTTAGTTGTATCACGTATATAATGGGCTCAAGTGCCGCAACGAGAAAATCCTTTTGTATGTAATATCACTGAGATTTTGGGAAATGCGATCCTGTTGTGCGGTGGAACAAATGTGAATACCTCCGTTGGGTCGGTCAAAATTGAATTTGTCTATCAAAGTGCTTATCATTCATTATGGTTGATATATTACATACGTAATATGAATGATGCATCCATCTGTTCTCTATCGACTAATAGGGGAAGGAGGATATCACCTCTATTTGTATATATGTTGGAGGAGATAAACCTAGGAGAAGAGCGTATAGATATGGGGGCAAAGCTCCGGATAGAGAGATAGGTTGCATCTAGGTAGAGGGCCAACCAGAGAGAGGGCCACTCCATTATATATGTGACTGATAGATTGAGGGAAGCTATCTGACTATCAAATAACTCATTCCGAGCTCCCAGGATCATATTTTGAAGCTCGTGTGTATTTTTACTGAGTGTAAGTTCCTTCACCTTTAAAAACCCAGTTTTGTTGAACTTACTCCTAAACCACCAAATCTTCCCTAAATATTCCTGAATCACTTGCAATATGATCTTAGCTCCTTGATACCACTGCCTAATGAATTTAGGCCTTCAACTTTGCTCGAAGGATGTACACCTACCTTAGAAAGGCTAAAAATAGCCATTTTTAAGTTCACTGAAAAATATGCCTCGAAAGGCACTATCTCAAAAGGGATTGGTGGACTTGTTTTCAACTTTCCAACATAAGGGAAAGGTCATTAAAATACATATTAATAATCGAAGGATTGTGATAGACTTGACACAAGGGGTGAACTGATCTAGAAGAGTTCCCGAGAAGGTTTACAATCTAAAATTTTGACACTAGGGTCCGTTGTCATGCTTGAAAATTTGAAATTTTCATGTTGCACATTTACATGACAACAATTGGCTCTAGTTTGGGGACATGTTCTGGATCAAGCATAGTGAGGATAGAGCATGCAGGAATCCCAAAATCTCAATTCACTCCATGGATCAGTTTCTTATCCATTGGGCTTATGGATTCATTTCTTCCAAACACACATACATGAACAAACACATGAAAGGGAAACACACCAAAAGTGGAAAACAAAACACAACGAAAAAGGAAATTATATTATAGGGGAGGGATATTTACAGAGGTGGGGAAAGAATGTACACATACCCAAAGCAACAGGTTGGGAAAAGTACATACCATCATGGAACAACAGACTGAAATGTGACCTTTGAACCACAAAATTCACTATCTGATCGTACCATGCTCGTGTGATGGAATCACATGGATTGAGAAGTAGACGACACACCAATATTTCATCTTCATACTCATATTGCACTAAAACAATTCTTGCATCCAATGAACACTTTGTCACCTTTCTGAAACTTGTGCATCTTATGACTTCCACTTGATGTGCTGCGATCACGAGACACCATTCCTCCATGTTCTCAAAAGTGGGAACATTGAATTTGTCATGGAAACATTCCTCCTCCTTAAATTATCCTCATGATGAAAAGTAGAGAACCATGTTGGGACAACAATATGGGAAGAATTTCCAACTATATGTTGATCATTCATTATCGAATCCTCTTGGTCATATGAAAAATGAAAGATTTCATACTTGCCATGATGATCAAAATTACACTCCTTGGGTGAGAATGGTGTAGTTAACTCCTCAAAGAGGATATGCTCAAATTTCTCATTCTCCTTAGATTCGAAAAATAAAAAAGCCTCTTCCATTTGCTCATCCATGATTGAATCAAGAAGGGAACTTGATTCTTCAACTATCTCCATTTCATCATTCAATATTTCTATGTCACTTGAAGATTCAAAATTGAAAAGTAGATCATCCATGATTACCTAAAATTCATCAGCTTGGGTTCAGGATGCAGATTGATTTCATACTTTTTCATTATTGGCGAAGTCTTCAACAAGCGATGGGTTTTTGTTGTACTACAATAATCCTCCTCACTTGGGTCCATTGTTTCGTCGTGACAGTTGCGCCTCGAGCCAAAATGAGTTGATGAACGGGGGTTTAACTATCATGTCTTCTTCATCATCCTCCATAGTTTTGATTTGATTCTTAACAGAAGGTTCAAGGATATGACATTCATCAGAAGTGTCCAAGAATCTTCCAGGGATGAACACCTTATAGTGTAGACAATCATCAGGGTCTTCCTCTATAGGAAAAATATCCTCTTCTTCCTCCTTGCCATGAAGTGCTTCAAGTTGTTCGTATCTTTCTTGCATGGATTCAACATAGTTCAAAATTTCAAGGTAGATTTGGGATCATAATTTCCTTGTGCAATGCTCACAACTCTTTGCACATATTTAGTTTTCAAGGCTATCATTTCTTCATTTCTATAAGAAAGGAAATCATCCCAAGGAAGAGAGATAAAAGACATGGCTCTAAGCTTCTCGTTCAACTGCGTGAGATTGGAAGTATTACCTTCAGCAGATTCTTAGTCCTTGTAAACTTCATACAACATCTTGTACCTCCTTTGCATATTTTTCATTAGTTTCTTACCTTTTCCTAATCAACAAGTCACATTTTCTTTCCTTTAGCTATAATCCGCTTGATTCAAAACCACCAAGATTTGATGATAGGTTCTTCACAAACAACAATTTTCTTCATTCTATACAGTCTTTCCTTGATTTTTGGAGACATGTCACTAGCCTTATTTCCCTTGTCCAATTACAGATTTTTTCTTCAAGCAAAATACCTTTTCATTGTTCTCTAATTCTCCTCTTTGCAAGAACTGGTCTAGAATGATGCCCGATCAACAATTTAAGTTTCTCTGCAACCATCTTCTTATTCATATTCTTCACTATCACTCATTGTTACTTCACTCCAATCTGGAAATTTCTTGAGGGTGTTCATAGAAACAAATGTGACAGGGATTCATTTCTTGATGGAGTCGCCTTCAAAATTGATTTTTCTTTGAAATTTGATTTTTTTGTTTTTTGTTTTTTTATGTTTTAGGCAAAGATATTTTTGGGTGCACTTGGGAAAATCTCTCCCTAGCGGAGTCACCAAAAATTTTGGTGATAAAATTTGTTGATATGGAAAATTAGGTGTCTCCACCAACGTTCACGAGGCTACACCCTCTACATTGAATGGTGTAGCTCCCATTATTGAATGTAAACTAATATAATCTTATTTATTGTTGTGGGGTGGCCAAATAGGTCGGGGATCACACATGAACACTCCATTGAACTGTGGAAAGTTCTTGTATGGGGTACAAGGGAGGAAATTACAGCTTATGAGGGGTAAAGGAGGGAAATTAGGAAAGGAAGGTTATTATTGTGAGTAGGCCAATTGCAGAGTTCACAACCAAAGTAGTTCAACATTCAATATAGAAGAAATCAACAATGAAGTTATCTAGTGAGAAGAACAAACTCAGACACAAAGTTCTTAGATTCATTTATCAAAGATAAAAAGCTCTTTTGGATCACTATGCGTGTAAAATGCATAAGAGAGAAATAGAAGAAACATAGGAAAAGGAGAATGGAATAAATGTATATTTTATTTCATGTTCATTGATGACACAAAGTCCAACAATAATAATCCACAATTTGTGTAACATAAATGCTATCAAAATCTAACATTTTAGGATCCCTGGAATGGAGAAGCCATCCCAATTTACAAAGCAACATGAATTGACATCTCATCTTCACCCACATTACTCTTCATGTTTCTATTCCACTTGTGACATTTCATTTGCCATTAGAAAATAAAAATTAAGTATTTGTCTTATAACTTTGAGAAAATACTTTTACAATTTTGAAAATATGTCACTTAAGTGAATAGGAAAAAAACAATGATTACACTTAATGAAGAATTAGAAATGGGAGAGAAGGAAGATGGAGAAAGAGATAAGGAGGGAGGAGATGAAGAAAATCCACTCCTTGTGATGATCCAATTGAATGCCTTGATGCAGTCATGAACTCTTGAATGAAGAACTTTGACCCTCTATATTGAAAGAAGCCTCCTCCTAAATGGTGAACACTTGTAGCCTTGAACTCTTTTGCACCATGAGAAACCTCCTTTTGAATGATCAAAAATTGTAGCCCATCAGGTACATTGAGTGAAGAAGTGAGAAACACTTGATCACTAGACCATTATAGACAATGAAGGATGTCCTCACATCCTTGAACAAACCATGAAAAGTTTTCACTCCTTTTGACCAATCATGCATATGAACAACTTGCTTATACAATGCAACCATGATGGTTCTACCACCTCAATGATGTTGAAGATGACAATCTAGCCATTGATGATCCTCCACATGGATCTACTCATGAAAATATCTGATGAAGATCACTTTGAAGACCTTACCCCTTTTGAAAACCATTGAAATGATTAAACTTTGCCACACTTTGCTCAAACATACCAAGAAGAGGAGTGATGATTACCCGAGAAGTAGACCACAGAGAATACTGGAAGATGACTCCCCTTATTGAGAAAATCCTTATAATATTTGAGACATTGTTACATCTTTATGATCAACCATTCACATGTGAAAAGTAGATGGACTTTTTCATCGCCATGATCATTGATTATGCTAATGCGAAAGCACTGATGATGAGTGAAGCATGAGACAAAATCCTTCTGATTCTGGAGTGGGGAAAGGAGAATGAGACCAAAATAAATTTCATCCACCAATTGACCATGCATTCCATGTGAAATGAACTGAAATGGCCTTCAGTACAAAACTGCAATTTTCTCATTTTGACACTCTTCGCTCACCGCATTCGGGAATGCGGGAATTGACTTGAAAACAAAGAGAGGAGATCTCGTGAGTGCTGAGACCATCATAAGATGAGTGAAGGACTTAAATGTGACCACTTTTAGCTCATTTCACCCATTTAATATTTTTAGAATATTCACCATTATGGTCCCATTTAGCCAATTTTTGCCATTTTTGTCAATCTTTCCCATTTTTGAGTGTCTCGATCATGGGGGAATGAAATGAGGAGTATGAATGCACAATTTTCTCAGACTTACTATTTTTAGTAGGTGCTCCCATAAAGACCTGCTAAAAATCTAAAGTGGTATTCAGTGTTGGATTCAAATGAAACCTCTTGTAGAAGTTCACATAATTCATTTCAAGGTTTTGCTCCCATTTTCGAGAGATTTTGCTTGCCTGATTGATGTATATATGAGAAAATGTGATTTTTCATGAGAAAATTCATGTTGCTATAAAAAAAATGAGGTCATGAATGATGGCATGCAAATCCTCTTCTTGAAGGTGTTCATTTAAGGAATCCATCAATTCAAATCTCATGACAATCGAAGTTGGGTAGCATGAGTTATGAGCAAGACAAGATTTCAACATCTAGGGCATGGGAGGATTTGTTATTGTGTTTGAACATTATGAACTAGCTTTATCATTTCTTTAATGGCTGCCAAGGATATTAATTTAGGTTTTTGAGTTATGCTTCTGAGTGGTAAGTGATGGTGAGCAAGAATGAATGCATTGATGGAGTGAGGAATGGAAGGAGGAAACACATGAGAGTGAGGGACTTAGCCATTTTTTGGTTTTTAATCCTCTTGGGGAGAAGTGCATTTTTTTGTCACCATTGTCCCCTTGTAAAAGGGATTAAAGGGACACAAAAATTCTCCCTATCCCTATGAGGACAAGTGGCGGACATGCATTTGTGGAATGGTGAGGGAGAAGAGCTTATTTTTACCACTCGGGAGCCAAGTTTCATCACGTGAGGAACCATGTGGAAGAAAAGGGGATAAAATTTTTGTCCCCTTTTCTCCTTGGAAAAGGGGTGAAAGGGACAAAAAAATGTGCCTTATCCTCATGGTGACAAGTGACAGACATGTGTTTCACAAGGAGAGGGCTAGAAAATTTGCAAACGGGGCTTACTAGGGTTTCTTAGGGTCATGTGATGGGTCTCATAGGTCAAATGGGGAGATACACATTTTTCCCCTTTTTCCCATTAAAAGGGACAAAATGGACACAAAATTGTGCCTCAACCTCATGCTGACACGTGGCATTGGAAAAATATTCTAACTGTGAGAGCGTCCTGAGAGAGAGCTTGAAGATGAAGTTGTCAGAGCTCCAAGAGGTATGTTTTGGCACTTATTGATATGATTTTTATTGCAAGCAACATTTTGAGAAGAATGGTATGGGTCCCATTATCTAATTCTACTTTCAACACCCTCAAAAATATTCTTTTTATAGGGGCCACAAGGTGTGCCTACCAAAATGGGTTGTGGAAAGAAGCACTTTGGTCTTGTGAAACATCCGAAAATACCATTGTGTAGGGCATTGAATTATCTTTCCGGTGGTATCTTATCTGATGTATAAATCATTTATGAGCTCCTTAATCATCTTCCAAAGCTCATGTGTTTTTTTGTAGTGCAAGTTCTTTCACCTTCAAAAACCCGCTTTTGTTGAACTTGCTCCTAAACCACCAAATATTGCTTAAATCTTCCTAAATCACTGCATGATATGATCTTAGCCCCTTGATACCACTTCTTGATGAATTTAGGCATTCAAATCTACTCCAAAGGATGTACACCTGCCTTAGAAAGGCTAAAAATAACCATGTTTCTAAGTTCTTGAAAAATCTACTTCGAAAGGCACTATCTTGGAAGGGCTTCATGAACTTGTTTTCATCTATCTAAGACATGGGAAAGGTCATTACAATACTTATGAGCACTAGGAGTATTGGGATAAACTTGACATAGGGGTGAACTGATTTGGAAGAGTTTCTAGGAAGGTTTACAATCCAAAATTTTAACACTGGGGTTTGTTGTCATGCTTAAAAATTTGAAATTTTCATGTTGCATATTTGCATGACAACAACATGTAAGAAAAAAACTCAGTTGTTTTATCATTAACAGAGGCTTAATATAGAGGTGCAGTCAAGGTTAGTCAAGAAGTTATTTGGCTTCACTAGATAATTGATGAATTTGGCTTTCCACAAAGATCTCCTACTATCATATGGTGTGATAATCATAGTAATATTCATATATCACATAATATTATTGAACATCAACGTACTAAACATATTGAAATTCACATGCACTTTATTTGAAACTTAAAATTCGGGATGATGTTATTTACTTGAATTTTCTATCTACAATTGATCGGATTGTAAACATCTTCACTAAGCCCTTGGCTTCTCCTCATTATCTTTATCTATGAGAAAATATTGGAGTGAGGGAATTTGTCCTGGGGGGACTCAACACAATGTAGTCCTTTCTTCCATATTCTTTCTTCTGTTTGTATTGGGTACCTTATTTGACATAGTATCTGGGACCATTTTTTTTTCTTTTCTCCCTAACATTTTCTTATGGGAGGGTGTTGGTGTAAACACATTCACATTGGACCATGTGAACTAGTTATTTCATTACACCTAATAAGCTCATTTGTGGAGCATATATAATTTTATTTGCAAAATAATGTTTTGGGAGATATTGTAAGTTCTTGTAACTTCTTAGAGCTTGTCGAGAGATTCTCTCCACTCCTTTAATTACAGAGATAATCTCATCTCCTATGTTTGGCTAATCCCACATATTATTCGGTGAGGATATGTTTTGTAAACACCTATTTATTTGTGTGTTTACTGGGTGTGAAACAACAAGTGGGTGCAATAATATTATGATCTCCATTTTTATCCGTAATTTGCATTTTCCTATTTTTGGTTGTGTTATTGGGTTTCGTGCTAATATATGATTCCTCACACTTTCACTTTCTATTTATCTCCATTTCAAACTTAACATTCCACTAGCCCATATTTTGCAAACACTATTGATGTGACAAGTAATCCAAATAGAACCATGGTGGTTTTCCAATCCCATAACTCAACATTCCTACACCTATTTTGGAGCGCATAAAGAGCTCTCCATCCTCCTTATATTTTCTCCATCTTACATGTATCCCGAATGAGCTTGTGAAAATCAAGGCCAAGGTACTTTTATCCCGACACTACTTTAAAAGACTTTCCGCAAACTGAAATTTGAGGCGTTGTTTCTTCCTTTTTTTGATAAAATCATAATTTTGGTTTTTCCAATGTTTACTCGCTACCAGTTCTTTTGCAAAACATATTTAGGGAATGTAGGAAATATCTTACATCTTGGATTGACTCTTCCATTATAATTAATTCATCGACATATAACAAAAGTTTTACCACATACTTAGCCCAAGTGCACCCCTTTCCCTCTAGATTTATTTATCTACTCTTCTAATTTATCAATGTATATCCCAAATAAATTTGGGGAGAGAGGGAAACCATGTTTCACGCCTATATCACTCTTGAAACACTCAGAAAACCCTACTTTCATTTTGATTTTAGCCTTTACTTGCTCAAACAATTTATGGACTATTGCCATGTAGTGTGTCGAGCCCTTAGATCCTCATTTCTGCTCCACAATTTTCTCCTAAGCATCATGTCAAATTCTTTTTTGAAGTCTATAAAGGAAAAATATGCATCCCCTTTTTTATCCCAAACCTTTTCAACTAGGCGTCTGAGCGTAACACAATGATAAATGGTTGAGTGTTTGGGTCTAAAACCTGCCTACCCCTTTGCTCTCTTTCCTCCTTCCTCTACCCAACTATTGATTCTACACTCTATCATACTTTTAAATAATTTTGCAAAAAGAGGATTCACCATGATAGTTCAATAATTAGAGGTGTTATTTACATCTCCACTCTTAAATAAAGGTATGGCTAAGCTACTTGTCCACTATGTCAAGAAGCCATTGTAGATGAAATCATTGTAATTTTTTTATTTCAGGTGTTAGGATATTTTCTCCCCATTTTTGATGCTCCACTTGAATATTGTCTATGTCATGGGCTTTACCTATTGCTATATTTTTAATCCCTTATATGTTGTATTCATTAACAAGGATATTGGGAGGAATATCTTGTTTGTTTTCATCTTTCTTATCCATACGTATTGTTTGTTTTCATCTTGTTTTTCTATTATGATATTTCTACCCCAATTTTCCTTAAGTAACACCATTATACCCATGTGCACTTTTCCATTCTTTCTTTATTTATTCCAAATTGTTGTCTTCGTATATCCTTCAAAATATAGTGTCTTACACTCATTGTGAGCATGATTTTCAATCAAAACAATGATATCTCTATCCCTAGATATGGGCCCTAACACGGTCCTCTTCTCCAAGGGAAACCTCTATAATTCTAGCCTACCATCATAATATGTTCCCAAGTGGGCCATAATCCCTATTTAATTATAGTTTTCCTAGTTGTGATATGTGTTTTCCCATTATTTAAGTATGCCCATCTCCCTTCGTTCCTTGTTGCCTTCACCTTTTCCCACTCCTTGTTTCTCTCTATTAGATACCCAAAGGTTAAATATTCATCAAGATAGTAGTCCGAGCCTCTTAACATAGCTTTATTTCTTAGAAATATTGTTTTATCCTTCGAGTTTACCATTGTGACCTAAATATGCTTGTCCCTTCCTCATTTTCTTAGTTTACCAATTTTGCTTGCTTGTTTAATTTGCCCTTTCCATTTAACCAATCTAAGAGGAAGTCCCTTGTTAGGTTATTTGTATCTTCCCTTTCTCCATAGTCTTTCAGCCCTTTGATAATTATATTTAATATTTTCTCTTATCTTTCTCCTTCTTCTATCATTTGACCATTTACTTGTTTGTCTATAAAATACTTATTCTTGTTTAGTGGTTCTTTTACCAATGTGTCCGTGTCTTCACCTCCTCTAGCTTACTTGGTAACTCATTTTCTCTCATTTATATGTTTTTGGAATATATTGGGTAAAAGGAGGGTTTTAGAAGGTCCCACAACCTTAATACAGAAAGCCCATCAGGCCAGATCTAGCATTTGAATTTGCAAAGCAAAAATACCCGAGAAGATTCCAAAAAGGAGAACGAAGAAAAAGCCAAGCCGAGAAAAAGAAAAGATACATTAGATGAGCTTCTTCAGCTCAGAGACAACATTTTTTGCTCTAGGAGAGCCAGATTCGTTTGCGAGAAGATCAGCCAGCTTGAGAAGTTCCGAACAGTCGTCAGCAATAGCCGCCCTGGTGGAATCCGTGAAGTCCTCCCATGCTTTCAGAGCCTTGAAGGCACGCTGCAGTTTACTAAGAATGGAGGAAATGATTTCGGCTCTGTTATGGTCTTTTTTAGCATCAGCAGACTCAGTATCAGCAGGATTTGAGTCCATAATAGGAGGGGAGAGAGGAGTGTCAGCAGCAAAATCTTTTACAATAGAGGGGTCCTTAATTTCAGCAGACTGAGAGGAGGGTTCCGCCACATGTTGATTGATGTCACACTGCTCCGCTTCCGGGAGTCGCAGGTGCGAGATGAGCAGCCCCAAAAGATCGGCCCGCTAGAGTAGCCTGTGGCCGGGAGACAGAGAAGGAGCATGGCCACAGGCATTTGTGTCCTCCAAGAAAAGACACGAGATGGGCGTAGGAAAAGAGGGGGTGGCAGTGGGAATGGAGGCGTCGCGGGGGGCTCACAATGGCCACATCGGAATCCGAACCAGAGGAGAGGAGCAAGCGGCGACGACGCCGAGAGGAGCGGAGGGAGGAGGAGGAGGGGCGAGAAGAAGGGGAGGGGGAGCGGCGGCGATGAACCATTTTGGGAGGGAAACGGAGCAGGTCAGAGTGGGAAGCGGCGATTTTTCTCCCCATCGGAGATGGGAAAAAGCAGATAGAGTAAACCCTGGTGGAGGATGACACCCTCGCCCTCCCGAGCCAACATAACAAAATGTTCGTCAGTAGACCGAAAAAGGAAGGCACCAAATTGATTTTTTTCCAGAAAAGTGGCAATCCCATTTTCCACTAAATGCTCCACACCTCGCCATCATTCTTAAACGACTCGCAGTTGTCGGGCTCTAGGCGCTTCAATTGACCCCCCATGAGATGAGAATTTGAATAGTCACAGAAGTGGAAATAGGAGTGGACGAAAACCAGCTTGAACAGGAGTCCGGCTAAGTTATTAAAGCCCTTCCGCCACCTCCTCAGATGATTAATGTGTAAATAAAGCTCATTCGTGCGGGGATTTGCCGCATCATTACAAGGCACCTTAATCGAGTATCTCGTGTTAAGTGTCAAATCAAATAATTTCGCCATATTCACCGCCGCCTTTTGAGAAGGCCATGGTGAGCAAGCCGAAACCCGAGTCAGCCCTTTAATCCACCAGTCAGCAGTGAGAGGTGTCGTTTTGAGCAATCTGACAGAGGTCATTCGGGAAGTTATCAGTCCAATTTTGCTGATTTTCGATGAGGACACCCATATTAGCAAGAAGATCAGCCGCTTTATTTCCTTCCCGGAGGACATGCTGGAACTGGACTTGAAGGAAAGATCTTTGTATACTTCTAATATCAGCAATGATGTTCCTAATCGACCAATGGCCAGGGTCATTAGATCGCAGGAGGTTTATGATATTGAGGGAGTCACTTTCAACTTGAAGGGGATCATTGCCCAAATTGATAGCCATCTCAAGGCCTTTGAGGATAGCCAAAGCCTCCGCACGATGGTTGGAGCCAAAATTGAAATTGTGAGCAGAAGCAGCAACAATTAAACCCGAAGAGCAACGGAGAATGGCCCCTCCTCCGGACATACCTGGATTTCCTTTCGAAGCTCCATCCGTATTGAGTTTTTTCCAGCCCTTTGGAGGGGGAAGCCAGCAGACCAAATTCCGATCAGTATGAGCTCTTTTACAAGGAATGGATAAAAACTTCTGCCACTCCTGGGTGTGACAGAACTGTAGTTTTTGCTGATATTTGGACCACGTGGTCAGGTTGATATTTTCTTGGAGAGCCAGGGCAATCTGAATAGCCACCTGTCCAGGATTGAGACTTTTTTCTTTGAAGATTCTTCTGTTTCTTTCTTTCCATATGCCCCATAAACCATGCGGGAGGAGGAGTTTCCATGCCAAGTTTAGAATCGGATGAGTGAAGGGAGAACTCCATTGAGAGAGGGTGTCCTGAATGGAATCCGGGAAGATCCAAAAGACACCGAATCTCGATAAGAGCCACTGCCAAATAACTTGCGAGAAAGAACAATGGATCAAGAGATGTGATGAGGACTCCGCTTCATTGGCACATAGAACACATTTGGTGGGAAGGGAGAAACCCCTTCTCTTCAGGTTCTCCCCAGAGAGGAAAGCATTCTTAGAGGAGAGCCAAGAGAAAAAACCAATTTTTGGGGTGATCTCCTTAGGCCAGAATTTTGTAAGAGGGGGGCCTAGGTCAGCACTATGCATCGAGAGATAAGCAGCCTTAACTGAAAAGGAGCCCGATGTAGAGAGAGTCCAGATAATCTCGTCCTCATTATGGGAAAAAGGGATGTATATGGAGGAGAGCAACGCTCTAAGTGAAGACAACAGGTTTCTTTGCAGGACGCTGATATCCTCCCATTCCTTGATATCCCATGAGGGGATGGAATTCACCCTCTGCCAATAGCCCGAAGCTAATCTTCCATGTATATTGATGATACTTCTCTTGATAGGGTCCCAAGAGGGATTGAGGTCAAGGGGTTCATCTCCGATCCAAGTATCCCTCCAGAAATCAATGAGACGCCCATTCCCGAATCTCCATTTAGTGCCAGCACGAATGATGGGAAGCGAGCTACATATAGAGTTCCATATGGCTGAGCCTCTAGTGGGGATGGAAGTGAGAAGGTCTTCATTATTTGCTAAATACTTAGCTCTGAGCAAGTGGGCCCAACAGGAATCACCTTCAGCCACTTCCCAAGCAAGTTTGGCCAGGAGGGCCCCGTTCATCTCATTCATTTTCCGAAGACCGAGACCACCATGAACAGTTGGTTTACAAACCTCTTTCCAGGCCACAAGATGGATCCTTTTCTTTTCTTCAGTTCCAGACCACAGAAAGTTCCTTTGAATTTTTTCCACAACCTCCCTCACAGAACTGGGAATCTTGAGCATAGACAGGAAGTAAGTAGGAAGGTTTTGAAGAGTGGCTTTCACCAGCTGGAGCTTGCCAGCCTGGCTGAGCAGAGCTCCTTTCCATGCAGCGAGCTTTTTTTGATATCTTTCAATGACCGGATTCCACGATTTTTTTGATTGCCTTCCATGGAAGAGGGGGATGCCCAGATAAGAGGTGGGAAGGTCCACAATCGAGCAACCAAAGATATCAGCAATCTTTCTCTGAACTCGGGGGTGTGTTGATGAAGGAGATGCTGCTCTTGATGAAGTTGACCGTTTGCTGAGAGGCTGATTGGTAAAGAGAGAGGATATCCATAATAGCCCTGGCTTCAATAACAGAAGCCAAACTTAGCAGTAAGGTGTCGTCAGCGAACTGGCTATGAGTGGCCGAGGGACAGTTTGAGGTGATTTTCATGCGAAATGGTGGATTGATTTTTCGCGCATCGAGCTCTCTGAGGGAGTCCACCATTAGAACAAAGAGAAAGGGTGACAGAGGATCACCTTGCCTGATACCCCTGCTGCTTTTGAAGAAGCCCGCAGGAATGCCATTGATAAGAATAGAGTAGCAAGGGGTCGAAATACATGAGAAAACCCAGCTACACCACTTTTTGTCGAAACCAAATTTTTCCAAGGTCTTGATTAAGAAAGGCCAGCTGACTCTGTCAAAGGCTTTTTGCATATCCAATTTTAAGATCATACCTGGAGACTTCGCGAGAAGAGCCGAGTGGATGGCCTCATGAACAGTAATTATACCGCCTTGAATAAGACGACCTTTTATGAAGCCGTTCTGATTGTGAGAGATGAGGTTCTGGCATAAGAGGTTTTAGTCTGGAAGCCAGCATCTTAGTGATGATCTTGTAAGACGTGTTGCATAAACTTATAGGCCGAAAATTGGATACCTCCTTGGAATTATGCACTTTTGGGGCAAGGGCCACGAAAGTGGTGTTCCATTCCTTAAGCAGCTTGTCATTCATCTGAAATTCATTAACTGCTAGGAATAGGTCCTGCTTGATGATTTCCCAAAAACTTGGAAGAAAGCGGCAGGAAAGCCATCCGGACTGGGCTTTGTCTCTCTTCAAAGAAAGAATGACTTTATGAATTTCCTCCATAGAAAAAGGCTTGGTCAGATTGTTGTTCATCTCAGGAGAAACCAGATGTGGAATGTGCTGGAGCATTTCATTCATGGATTGTTCCGAAGGGGCCAGATCAGCATGGAGAAGATTAGAGTAGAAGGATATAAGCTCATTGGAAATATCAGTTTCAGCTGTTAGTAAGATCCCTGCTGACGACACCAACTCACGAATCTTATCTCTAGCTTTATGTTTACAAGCAGTGATGTGGAAGAATTTGGTATTACGATCACCTTGCTCAAGCCAGAGGGCCCGAGAACGCTGCCTCCAATAGGATTCTTCTTCTTTAAGAGTGTTGTGATAATCACTGAGGAGAGAGATTTCTTGTTGGTGAAGATGATCCAATCTTCCAACAGCCTCAATTTGTTCAGAAATTTTTACCAAGCTCTGAGATAGCTCCTGTTTGCGGACCTTGATGTTACCGAAGACCTTCGACTTCCATATTTTGAGTTGTTTTTTGATTTCTTTAAGTTTGCTGGAAAATCTGAACATATTAGTTCCCTCAATCTCGATATTCCACCAGCTTGCTACCAGGGGAGTCAGATGGTTATTTTCAAGCCAAGCCAGCTCAAATCTGAAGGGCGGATTCTTGGCATTTACCTTGTGATTGGCGCTAATGTAAGAGGGTGTGATCTCGAGCCCCTTGGGAGGGAGCTGAGATAAAAGTCCGGAAAGAGAGAAATCCAATCCAGAGAGCCAAGAGCTCTATCTAATCTGCATTGGATGTGGTTCCTGCCCAATCTACGGTTTGACCATGTGTAAGAAGAGCCGTGGAGATCCATGTCCAGAAGAGAATTCTCCCTTATGAAGTCAGCCAAAGCTTCCATGCTAGACGGCAAAGCAGCATACCCCCCTGTTTATCCGAAGGATAAAGAGGGCAATTAAAATCACCCATTATGAGAATGGGAATTTTACTACAAGTGATGATGAAGTTAGTGATATCTTTCCAAAGTTTTCCTCGATGAGTCTCCAAGTTTGGGGCATACACATTGATAGCAATCCAAGAGGAGTCAGCACCAATCTCTTGGAAGAGGATACATATAAAGTTGGGGTGCTTGAACAGGCAATCCCCTTTAAGACTTCTGGGATCCCACAAGGTACAAAGCCCCCCAGAGTTTCCTGTTGAAGGTTGAGATTCAAAGGCAGCCGCTGGCCAGAGTTTATGGAGCCGATCCTCCGTTTTTAGTTTGGTTTCCTGTAACATGATGATATCAGGTGAGTTCTGGAACTTGATGTCTTTGATGATTCTTTGTTTTTGAAGAGAGTTGAGCCCTCTTATATTCCAAGAAATGATCTTCATTTCTTTTGTTTGGGTTTACTCCCCACCACCATGGGGATTGTGCTTTGGGTTCCTTGCGCCACATTTGTAGCTGCTTCTTGCTGAAGCTTAACACTGCTCGGAATTCTGCCTCTAACCTTTTCCAAGCCAATATCGGGTTTCTTGTTGCTGCTTCTAGTGAAACGATGATTGAAACAATCATCGGTGGAGAGATCCGAGGGAGAGGGGACAGAGCCCGAAACAGGCGGGCAGAGGGGAGGCAGGGTGGGGGGATCGAGGGAAGAGGGGATCGAAGGAAGGGAGGGAGGGGAAAAGGAGCAGGCAGTGGTGAAGGGGAGGGAGGAGGGCAGCCAAAAGAAGGTCCGCACCAAGAGACGAAGAGCCGGGAAGAGCCGAAGGAGCCAAGGGGGGGAGAGGGGATGGAGGGCTAAGGAGGAGGGAAGGATCTCAGAAGCAGGATCAGAAGAGGGGTTAAATTCTCCATCTTCAAGGAGAGCGAAGGAATTAGACGTGGGGACGATCGGGATCTCAATGGAGGACGATTTAGGAACGAATTTTTTCTTGAATTTAGGGGAGAGGGTTTGGGACATTGGTTTAGGTTGAGGTTTAGAGGGGCAGCCAGAGGCCCTATGGCCAAGTTTTTTGCAGAAGGAACAAGCTTGAGGAATGTATTCATAGTTAATGGGTTGTTTCCAGTTCCCTAAGTCTGAGATAAGCTCGATGTCCTTTGGCAAGGGACAACTAATATAAGCATTAACACAGAAACGAGCGTGAATGAATCTAGTTTTTGCTTTTGTGGCTTGATCTATTGCTATCAAAGAACCTATTGAAAGAGCAATACCTTCAATAACTGCCGGGTGCCAAAACTCCAGAGGGAGCCCCGGGAGGCGAACCCAGATTGGGGCTTGGGTCATGGATTCCGTGTGTGGGTTGAAACCAGGTGACCATTTCCTGAGATAGAAACCCCGCCTGCCAAAAAACCACGGACCACCAAGCAGCACTCTAGCGAAGTCTTCTTTCAAGCTGAAGGAGAATAAGATGAATCCATTAGGCATAGCCGCTATTTCTAAGCGCTCCACATGGTTGCCATTTTAAACGAGCCCATTTTTTTATATCCTCCAATGGGGGCCTAGGGCCCATCAGCGTACCCACCAAGGACAGGTCACGAGAAGCGGCAGCAGCCTCCGTGATATGAGAGGGGATGCGCAGGGAAAAGGACCCTTCTGACAGTGAAGGGGAGAGCTTTTCCGAGCTGTGAGCCGATGTGGAACCCTCCACGACTTTTGACCAAACGATAGGCTGCTTTGGAGAGAGGGACCCTGACAGGAGGGGCCCCCGATCCGGACCAGAGGGGTCCGGCATTAGAAAGAGGACCAGAGACAGCAGACAGAGGCAAAGAAAGGGAGCGATCGAGGAAGGAGCTCGCAGGAAATTCAAAAAAAAATTCTCTCATTTATATGTTATAAAGTGTTTCTTGTGTTTGTTTCTCATCCCCTATCTTAGCATTGGTTGAGGGATGGAAAATTTTCTTGAGGGCATGCCATTCATGTGCCCAACCTTTGTGATATTTTATAGTTTTTCACTTGTGTTTCGAGCCTATTGTTTTCTTCTTTTAGCCTTTATGTGACGCTTATCACTTCATCCATTTTTATAACATGTATTTTCTCCTTACTTTTGTAGAAACAAAATCTATGCACTTGGGTACATTTCTAGGTCCTAAAAGCATGCTAACATTTACATGATTCTTAAGCAAGAAAACAAGTAATCGACAACTCCCTTTAGCTTTTGATTTGTCTTTTACACTTTTATTTACTTTATACATCTTGCACTCTTGCCGAGATTTGATTGTTTTATTTTTCTATGACCTCAAACACTAACACCTGGGGTTGTGACACTAGCACTAGGTGCTCCTATCCTCCTAGGTACTCTTTTTATTCTTCGCCTTTTTCTTATTCTTTTGGACCCATTTCACTTCTTGATTAATTTTTACTACTTTGGGTTGGCCTTCCAGTTGTTAATTACAAAATTCAAATAAGGGAATCATATAAATACACAATTATGTTTTCAAAATAAGGGACCAACACTAAGCATTACATATTATCACCTAAGATTACATCCAAAGGCACAAGATAGCACTTCAAAGAATCCATCTAGCACATTCACTCAAGGGACAATGGTTGCATTCTTCTACATACACAACATAGGAGGGGAAGTTTGTTCTATTCCATCCCACACATTCTATACATCTGTTATAGTATAGATCTAGCTCGCTATCATTGTGAAACTTGCACAAGGGCATCCTAGGGCATCATTACATACACTATATAAAGAACTACATGGATTCTTAAATGTAGTGCAACGCTCAATACTAAGTTTACTCTTCTGGTGACCGTCAAGGTCGGTCGATTGCACATTCTCGCATATTTTTATTAGATTTGATGTGGTTTATGGACATGTGTAGGTAGACAACTTGTTTTGCAGGTTACAGGTACATTCGATAATCAAGGAGAGAAACTAGAGCAACAAAAAAAGACTAGCAATGAAGCTCCTCCTGCACAAAAGAGGTCATATCTCGAATTATTCACATGACACTAGTTCCCATAATGGACACTAGTGCCCGTGAACTCCTGTCCTCTTGTGGGCACTCTTGTCTGACACATTCTTGAGTCTTATAACCTCTAGCGAGCATTTATGACAATCTACCCAGTCTGTTTTAGCTATTCACCTGCCCAAATCACTTCTAGATTACTCAAGAATCGTTAAGTCTCTCTATCTCCCTCTCTTACTTAGGGTTTCACATTTTTACATGCTTGTTTGCTTACGTCTTATTGTATATTAGCATTTTTATATCATTCATTACAGTAGTTACTCTACAATTAGATTTAATTCTATTTATATTAAATAATTTGGTGAACCCCACTCATGATCAAACATTTGGATCCTTATTTTTCCTATTCTATCCGATCTTATTTCATGGCTCCTAAAGTCTCCTTGCATCAATTACTTCAAATGCACCCACCTTGCAAAGATGTTCTCCAAAAATCCCTAGATACTATGTACCTCCCTCATAATACACCACTTGCACAAGTAAGTGCCATCTTCAATCATCTCTCCGATGACTCTATTGATCATAACACCACAACCAATCAATCCTATGTTATTTCTTCTTCTACACCTCATCCTAATCCTATGTCTTCTACATGTGCTCATATAAGTGAACCCCAAGTCTTACCGCTACTAACACCTCTCAAGTTTGATCTAAATGCTAAGCAACATGATATTCTTCCTAAGCTCCTCAATCACCAATTGATCAACTTGCCAACTACTCATTGCTACCCTCCTTATCGACTTGCCAAATACATGGGTCTCCCATTTTACAATTATCAAATACTTAATGGCCATCATTGATTTAATTTAATTATAATTAAATCTATATTATAGAGTAACTATTATTCCTAATGATGTATAAAACGATAACTTATAATAATATCTAAGTAATAAGTAATCGATTATGTAAAACCCTAACCAAGGAGGAGAGATAATAAGACTTAGCTAATTTTCGAGTGGACAAGAAGTGATATGGGCAGTAAAATTGCTAAACAGATCGATAATAGTGTCGTAAGTACTTACTGTAAAATATGGAACTCGGGAATAGAACCGGATAGGGGTGCGCAGTGTAGGGAAGAGGCACCAGCGCGTTGGTGACTAGGTTTGGGTGTTGGTGGCTATACAAGAGATCATGATTTGTTTTCTTTTATGTCACAATGGTTTCGTTAGTAGTTCCTTTTGAACACCGATGTTCACTCCTTGATCGCGGAAGATACATGTAACTTGCAAGAAAGAAGTGCACCTACACATACCCACAAACCGCATTAAACCTAAAAAGGAAAATGTAGAATGGGGAGTCGGACTGACCCTACCTGGTCACCCAAAGAGTGAACTTACAACCGAGCACTGCACTACATTTCATACTCCATGTAGTTCTAGTGTGTGTGTGTGTAGAAATGGTGCCCTAGGATGCCATTGTGCAAGTTTCACAAATGATAGAAACTTGTAGTTAATGTAATAATGTAGTAGTATGTGTGGATGAAATAAAATAGACTCCTCTCTCCTATGTAATGCATGTAGAAGTATGCAACCCTTATCCCTTGAATGAATGTAAAATGAATGCCTTTGGAGTGCTTTAATGTAACATTCCCATTTTAAGACTTTAGAAACAAGGGAATTTTTTTTTGAATAATGTTCTTTGTTCTAAATAATCATAATTTAGAACACACATTCTAAGCCAATCAATCTCATAACAGAAAACCATATGTAGCTAAAAATGACTTGGTGGAACACCGATCTCTCATTCCATGACTCGGTATCATACCAATCTCTCATGTTAACTTGTTGATTTGTATACTGTGTATATTTGGTTCTCTTACCCTTTTGAGGTATTAAGTGTTTTGTTTAAGAGGCCTATCTGAATATCTATTACCAATATTCATTTGAAATCCTACTTCTTAAACTAGGTGACATAGGACAACGCAACTAGCAACTTGCGATACTTTGGCCAAATATTTTCAACATATTGTTCATGTTTATATTCCTAGATGGCATACACGTCAAACGGAATATGTCCTTCACCCACTTCATCTATTATCTAGAATGGTCTTCACTGACTCTGTCAGTCCACTTGTTCAAGGTTTAACCCTAACCAAGGTTATCAACATAGTTTAGTGTAGAGGGCTACTCATGGTGACTAAGGGTACATAGACATACTCAATCAACCTAAGTCAATTGTGTGTGTCTAGTTATCCTAAGTCATTGTGAGTTTGCCCCCGACACTAGATCATGCTTCTAACTTAACCTAGGGTATAACTATGATCAAGTCCGAGTTTATGTAGATCTAGATGATTAAACTTTGAAGGGTGTTGCAACATGTCAACTATGCAACACAATATCCTCATGAAGACCTAAGTCTTCATGAAGGTATCTGTACTATAGTTAGCATGTGCCAACATCCAACCGAGTTCACCTCATCTGGATGTACATACCCAAGAAAGAAGTTAATGACTTAATAATTTTCCTTATTAAGGGTTAATTACAACAACCCTACTTGAATAGCTAGGTTCATTATCCATTAGGGTTACAAGTAAAAAATTGAAATTGGAATTTCTATGTAGATACATCTGCATCAAAACCTTTTCCTAAGATTTATTTTTCATTCATTAACATTCTAATTTATGTTTTAGTTTCACAAATGATTCAACATACTATCAATTGATGTTAACTTAATTTACTTATCCAAGTCTTAGCTTGCTTAAGTTCTGAATCAGATCTTTTATAATAGGCTTCATTGGGATGAAGTCTAATCCTATATATTTTCTTTTCATTGGTCTTATTCTGATTAAGGAATTAATCAAGAGGAAGCACACCTTCCTCTATCCAAGATAACATTAGGATTTAATTCCAAAAGGTCTTAAAATAGTCTATTTATCATTGCAAAAAGTTTGCCTTCCTTTACTTATTAAGAATTAAGGTTCATTTGTAACTCCATATTATTTACAAGTTAGCATCATGATTTCATTTACCCACAAACATTGTTTTAGTAAAGCCATAGTGATTTAGTTGAATGTCCAATCACGAGTGCCAACTTTAATAAGTTGCCTTTAAATAAGAGGGTAGTTTATCTAGCACCCTTAACCTCTAATTCATCTTAAATCAACCCGAGAGGGTTTATTACTTATATATGAAACAATTAGAGATAAGCTTATCATTTCCATTCACAGAATACTCACAAAGATCACACATCAAGATCAAACAAACCCACAATTCTTTCATTCTCCAAAGTGGGATTCATACATTATAAGTCAAAACACTTCAGACATTTTTAGTGTCAAACAACATTAATAAGATCAATTAAAAATACAACTTTCCTTTCCAACAATTACATTTCAATAATGATTTATATTTCATCATAAAAGATCCAGTCTCTTTGGTAAACAAAAGTAACATCTTAAAAGATATTTTCTCCTTTCATCACTTACGAAGTCCATCTGCAAAATTTCTAGCATGGGTCAGTTCATCAACTGAGCATGATAAGCACTAAGCATTAAAAAGATGTGCTTTTAGCTAACTATTTCATAAAGAGAACTCTACTTTTATGAAATAGTTTAAATCATCACAAAAAGACATACCAAAAGAAATACTAGCCATAAGAAATAAAGAGAGGTAAGGTCAAAAACCATATCATAATTTAGAATAGCTCATAATGTAAACAACTTCAACTTACAACTATTGTTTTATAATTAAAGCAATTAAGCATTAATCGAGATAAGTAATTATTTCATCAAATTCCACTTTGCCTTGCAAATGTCATTTCATAATTCACTTCTCAAACAATCTTATCTATCATGAGAAGATAACTATCCTTTCTAACTAAGGAATAGTTCAACATTTGATATCACAAAATACTTCTATCTCAACATTTATTTCTCTTAATTACATCCTAGAATATGAGATGCCAAGTTCAATTAAACATTGGAATAAGTTAGGATGAATCAACTACATATTTAGTAAAGAGTTTCTTATTTAAGAATTCCTCATCCTAACTCAGGATTAGAAACCAATCTGATTTTAGGTCCAGCTCTAAACAATTTTTTGACAAAGGATGAAATCAATTTAGCACGCAATTAAAACTAATCACACCATCTCAAATGAGATACATCATAACCAAGGATAAAGTCAAATAGGTGAATGTAGGGATTTTAACAATTAGGATACAGTTCTTACAACATTCAATTATATTTTCACCCAATAAGAGACTTCTCAAAATTTTCCAACCAATCATAACGATTTATTATGTAATCCCTTGCTTCAGCTAACCTATCTTATCAAAATTGGGCATTAATTATTCAAGTAAGTGATCAATGGAGGTATAGTGATATAAACCAAACTAGTCATCTCTCTTCAAGAGTGATATAGGTGAAAGATGAAAAAAGAGAGAAAGAGATTGCTCACATTAGATCCAAGCAAGGATGTTATAGACAAACTAGTCTCTATTGTCCTCAATAGAAAAGCCCAACATAGGTTAGATAAGGGGCTCAATTAGATGATGGTTGTCCTAATAAAGAACAAAGAACAACATTTATTTACCTTTTAGAATTCAAAGAGAAAATATTATAAGTACCTTAATTCCCCAAACTACAAGTAATCATCTCCTAACAGATATAGAGGAAAAAGGAATAGCATAGCCAAGGAGTAAGTCGGCCTAGTCTTCCTAACTCAAAACAAAAAGAGGAGATATCACCAAATAATGGTATAGATGAGGTCTCAAATACACATTCCTTGAACAAAGGTACCCTTGCCTAAGTTTGAAAAAGAACCAAAGACAAATTTGATGGCCCAAGGCCAAGAAAACAATTTAACCCCAAGCAACCATTTAAGCCCAATGAACTATTCAAACTTACAATCGATAACAATGAATGTAACAAAATAAGCTACAAACCGAAAATGTTTTTACTCTCTAAACAATAATTGAATAAATTTAAGAAATTAACCCAGCTTTCCCAAAGAATAGAAGGCATAATAACTCTTCTTTAATTTACCCATCTTCAAGCAATGATATTTTTTAAGGAGATAACATGGTAAGCTTACCCATCATATGTTGTGTGGTGAAAAAAAAGTGATAACAAGTCTTAATAGATGAAAACTTCCTTTCAAGCCAAAATCTAAACAATGCATCATCCTTAATAATCATTGAATCAAACAATTTCTCAAACAATAAGTTCCTCGAAAGTCATGAGAGGTAAACCCAACCTAGATTCATAACCAAAGAGAGAGAGAGAGAGAGAGATAAAAGAAATTAAAGTAAGATAATCTTAAGTCTTGTGCACAAAATCAAACTAAGAAGGTATGCTAAACCTAAATGCAAAGGTCTATTTTCATCAAAGATTCATTCAAGTTATTATATAAAGTTGATAAAATTACTCTATAGTTTACATCTTGAAGTATTCACATAGAAGAGTTACAAGATCCCATCAAACAAGTTCCATAATTAAATCAAAACGAGTTATAAGTTTTAACACGAGCTTAACAAAAGTGTAAGCGATTTATAACTTCATTTCCCAACACAAACATAAGTTTAAGTATATCTTTGAAATTTCCTAACAAGGAATTTAAACTCGTAACATATCTTCCATCATGAAAGTGGAATCAAAATAGAATATACAAAGAATAAAACAAGCATGAAAGCAAGATCATAACATTCATCAACAACCCATTCATTTTCCAAGAGTAGAGTTATTTTAATGAAAATGTTTAAGTAAAAGCAAAACAACTTAATGGGTAGAGCCTATCATACCTGATAGAGCTTCTTCTTGATTTCAAGTAGAGAAGATTTCAAGCTAAACTCCTATAGTCTCCTCTTCTCCACACAACGTCAAACCCACTTCAATCTTTACCTACTTCTTCTTATAATTTTATAGAGTCCAAAAAATAGCTCAAGAATGCAAAAATAACAGTAATACCAAAATAGAACTGTTGGTTCGAAGAACCGAAAAACCCCATGTAGAGCCAAAGCTCAAAATGAACTAAAGACCAAAACAACCATGCCAAAAACCCACCATGCATTTTCCTGGTTTCTTCACCAAAAATGAAGTCAATAAATGAAAAGGACAACAGTTCCCTCCTTTTTCTCCACGCCACCACCACCTAAGTTTGGTGATGCCTTATTTTCAAATATTGCATGCAACTACAATTTAGTGGTGATGCCAACTAGGCTCCACTAAATTTTTTTGTGCCTCTGCCAAAGTTGGTAGTACTTCATAATAATAAAACCAAAAATCAATTCCATTTAATGCCTTGAAACTGATGCCACCGACTATGCAAATTTCCATGTATCCATAGGTACCCTTAGGTTAACAATAACTTAGGTTAGATTATTATTAGGTTAGAAAATCAACCTAGGTTCTACTAGTAAGTCTATAGTTACCTTAGGTTACATTTCAATTAAATAAACATAACACACCCCAACTTAGGTTAGATTATACCCTTAGACTAGGGTCTCAACCTTAGTGTTTTATTATTAGGTCTCAAGGTCCTTATATGCCACTCAATGCCTTAACAATGCAAGAAGAACCAAATCATCATCAAAGGCCCAATGCTAAGCAGGGATCCCGAAGAAGGGTTCTTCACAACTACTGTAAAAAAATCAAGGCCCAATCCACTTCATCTTTCTTTAAAAATGCCAAGATAACAACAATATGAAAAGGTAAGAAGAACTAAAGCATACCTTGGATCAATGGAATTGATCCAAGGTTTTTTTGTTTACATAAAATAAGTTATGACAACAACAATACAAGTTCATCCTCATAAGAAGTGAATTAAGTTGAATAAAGAGATGAATGACCTCATTATCAAACAAACAAAAATCACAATAGAATGAACCTAATTAACAAATGATTAATTATCCAATGCGAAACATGATTTCCAAAAGTCATAAGAGTACACCTTCCTAAGACAAATCACATGTCAATATTTGCATCATCAAGAGTGGAAGTCATCATAGTAACAGTCATGTCAGAGATGTTACATACCTCCTTCTAAAAAGAATCATCATCCCGATGATTAACTTAGTCAAATAATTTAAGTCTAGGATAAAATAAAATTATCATCCTTCCATTCATATGTTCATAACAAAACTAGATTTGAGAAATTCAAATTCCATAATCAACATTAAAATAGTTGTCTTATTACTAAAGAATTTAGTATCTACCCAAAACTGGTAGGTTTATTGACATTACAAAGAATACAATCTTAATGTTTTATCAATCCACAAAATCAATTTTTTCAAAAAATATGGAAAAGCAACTTTCATATCTTCTAGGTTTTCCTAGGTTGCACTTTCTTTGTTAAACTAGTCCCACTGGACCTTACATTGACTTATTTCATGATTTCTTAAGTGTAACTGATGATTTTCCAACACTCGAATGGGTTTAACCATGATTATTCTGGGTCTTGGACCTACAAGGAATTCCAATTTAACACATGTGATAAATCTGAAACATATTTCTTAAGCAAAGAAATATGGAAAACATCATGCATTCATGATAAAGCAGGAGGTAAAGATAAACGATAAGTTATAGGGTTGATTATTTCAACAATTTCAAAGGGTCCCACATAATGAGGTGATAACTTGGCAGCCTTGCCAAAAGTTATAGAACTCTTTTTCGGTTTGACCCGCAAAAAGACTTTCTCACCAAGTTAAAATTTCTTATCAACCCTTTTAAGTCTGCATAACTCTTTTGCTATCTGTTGCTTCCTTCAAGCATTCACAAATAATTTTAACTTGTTGTTCCATTTTTGTAAGGATTTCAAGACCAATTACCTCTCTATCCTCTATGTTATCCCAGCTAACTGGAGTTATGCATTTCCTTCCGTATAATGCTTCGAAAGGTTCCATTTTAGAGAGGTGATATGTGTTGTTATATGAAAATCAACTAATGGGAGGTACTCTTCCCATTTATATTGTTGATCCATACAATACATTCGTAACATATCTTCCAAAACTTGATTAACTCTTTCAGTCTATCCATCTATTTCTGGATGGTATGTGAAACTAAAATTTAGTTTAGTCCTAGGGTTGCATTAAGTGTTTGCCAAAATCTAGATGTCATCCTTGGATCTCTATCGATATGATCAATTCAGGTACTCCATGTAATCTGAAAATTTCATGCACAAATATTTTTGCTAAAACAGGTGAATCATCCTTAAGATTACTAACAATAAAATGTGCCACTTTTGTTAGTTTATCCACCACAACTAAAATAACATCATGTTTATTTCTTGACATAGGAAACCCTTGAACAAAATCCATACTAATTACTTGCCATTTATACTGTGGTATGTTGTGAGGATATAATAAACCAGCTAGATGCATATGTTTAGCCTTTAACATGCTGACATTCTAAGCAAAGTGTGTCACAAAATCAATCACATCCTTTTTCATCCCTTTCCAGAAATATTGTTGTTTTATATCAGCAAGCATTTTCGTAATTTGGGTGTCAGAAAAGGTGAATTATGAAATTTAGATTAACAACTTTTTCTTAATTCATTTAACAAAGGTATGTATACTCTATTTTCAAACCTCAAGATTCCTTCATTATCAAAGTGAAAACCTTTATATCTCACATCATTTGGATCTACAACAAGTGTTGTTTTTACTTGCTAAAAATAAGAATTAGATTCCATGATACTTTTTACTTCATCTTTAAACTGAGTTCTCAATGTTATAAGAGAAGAAATGTGCTTCCTATGACTTAGTGCATCTGCACTCTATTCTCCTTTCCTTTAATATAACTTATGTCAAAATCATACTTGAGATAGAAATTCTAACCATCTTCGTTGTCTTGCATTTAGATTTGGCTGAGTGAAAATATACTTCAGCCCAAGATGATCAATCTTTAATTCAAAAGGTCTACCAAGAAGATAATGCCTCCATACTTGAAGTGCATGAACAATGACAACAAGCTCTAGGTCATGTGGAGCATAGTTCAATTCATGTAACTTGAGTTTTCTACTCTCATAAGCTATAACATGATCATTTTGCAACAAAATACCTCCGAGACCTTCCACGGAAGCATATGTTACTATAATAAAGTCTCCATTAGGATCAGGTATAACCAAAATAGGTGCAGATGTTAATTGATCTTTTAGAGTCTTAAATGTAGATTCACATTTTTCATTCCACACAAATTTCTTATCTTTCTTTCTGCAACAAAGTTATTGGTGCAACACCTTAGAAAAGTATTTAACAAACTTCCTATAGTAACCAACAAGACCCATGAAGCTTCTAACTTCATGTACATTCTTAGGTGTGCAACACACTCAGTTATTGCAATAATTTTTGAGGGATCTACAACTATTCCATCCTTTCTTATAACATGTCCCAAATAGTGCACTTCCATCTCGTAGAAAGAACATTTGGACAACTTACCATACAACCTTCTCTTTCTTAAGATTTCTAGAACTATTTTCAAATGCTCATGATGCTCTTTAATGCTTTTAGAGTATATGAGAATATCATCCAAGAATACAAGCACAAATTTGTCCAAGTATTCTTGAAAAATATTATTCATTAAATTCATAAAAGTTGCAGGAGCATTCGTTAATCCAAATGGTAAAACTATGAATTCATAATGTTTGTACCTTGTTCTAAAAGTTGTTTATGAATATCTTCATCCTTTATTCTTAACTGATGATATCCAGATTCAAAGATCTATTTTAGAATACACTGATGCACCACACATCTGATCAAATAGATCATCAATTCTAGGAAGTAGATATCTATTTTTAATTGTTCTTTGTTTAACATCCTATAATCAATGCACAATCTAAGTGTTCCATCTTTATTTTTCACAAAAATTACCGGTGCTCCCAAGGTGAGACACTCATGTCTTATCAAACCCTTAGAAAAATTTTTGTAATTGTGCCTTAAGCTCTACTAATTCAATGGTAGTCATTCTATATGGTGCCTTGGAAATAGGTTCGGTTCACTTGATCTCAATGTGAATTCAAACTCCCATTTGGGTGAAAGACTAGGTAACTCTTCAGAAACACATCATTGAAATTTTGTAACAACGGATATCTTTCCAAGAAGTCACTACTTTCATCGGTTGTTTCAAAAATTTTTACTGCATACAAAGTGCAACCTTTGTTTTTGGCCTTTTTAAGTTACATAGCTGACAATTTCCTAACTGAAATCTCACATTTTATCCCCTAAATGTCTATTTTTTTTCACTGAGTCATCTAGACAACTAATATGTTTTTCAAAACAATCAACCTTTGCCTTATGTTTAGCTAGCTAGTTAACACCTATGATTACATCATAAGACCCCAAAGGAGCAACATAAAGGTCAACTTTAGTGGAAAAACTAGGCAAGTCAAGGACTGCTCCAAAAAGACACATACTAACTATGTGAACAACATTATTTCCATAATGTACAACCCATGATTTATCCATTTTTCCAACTTTTATTTTTAATTTCAAAGCTAATTTAGTAGAAATAAAGCATTCAGTAGCTCTAGTATCAAAAGTATAGTTACAGGTATACCAAATAACTTAGTTGAACTTTTATAGGTGTAACTTATTTTCACCTATTTTTCAAACTACCGCAATATGTATCTTATGTTGTTGATTACGGTCATCCTTCTTAAAAGGACACTAATTTGGGTAATGATCCTTGCCATAATTGTAATAACCTCCTACAGGTCCTTTCTTAGGCTCAAATTTATTTCCAGCCTTAAAGTTATCATTTTGACCCCCATAGGACTTATGTCCATTATTATTATTCTTGAAAAAGTTGTTTCACACATTAGCAATAGGTTTATTTGTTGTTATTTTCTTGTTATTTATGTAAAAATTTGTTTTTCATACCAAAATTTTTCCATGGTCCCTTTTTGGGTGTAAGGGACGAAGAAGAGTTTGAACTTTCTTTCTAATTTCTTCCTTATGGGTAGAGATTGCTTTCAATTTCTACTCTTGCCTTATGGATTTTTCAACAACCCCTTCCATAGTGGTTGGGTTGTGAACATCCACTTCACCACCTATAATGGGATTTAATCCCATGATAAATTTTTGTATCTAAACTTCTCATCAGTTTGATACTGAGGTATGTACTTAAGGAGTTTAGTAAACCTCTCCCAGTACTATGTTACAATTAATTTTCCTTGAGCTAAGTTTTGAAATTTAGTCATTTTTTGATCATAGTAAAGTTGTGGCAGCCATCATTTCCTAAAATAATTTTTAAATTGATCCCAAGTGATGTTTGTTTCATCAATGTTTAACTCAACCTTATGGCTGTCCCACCAAGAAGATGCCTAATGGGAAAGCTGATAAGCTCCCATATTGTTTTTGTTTCCTCAGAGAAGTTCCTTATTGCAAAGTACTTCTTCATTTTGTTGAGCCAGATTTCAGCTCCATCTATTAGTGTAGTGCCATCAAACTTGGGTGGACTTATCCTTTTTATGTCATTAGTGAGTTCAACTACCAATCTTACCTTTTTATTCTCAAGATGATTAGGTACATTAACATTAGCATTGGCTACATTATTATTATTATCAACGCCCAAATTTCCAACATTGGTGTTGTCCACAGGAGGTGGCTGATTGTTATTACTAGCATCTTCTTCCTCCTCCTCATTTCCCATTACTTGTTGTTCAAGTACATCTAAACGATCTCTTGTGTCCAACAGGCAGAAACAAGGATCTCATCGAGTTTTTGGGCAATAACCGCTTCTCCACTAGGTGGTGGGTTGTTTGCAGCATTTCCTCTTATTTTAACCATTTTCTGTTAACAAGAAAATTTAAGTTTTTATCAGATTATGGACACAATAGGTCAAGAGCTATAACCTTCAACTCTGATACCAAGATGTAACATTCCCATTTTAAGACTTTAGAAACAAGGGATTTTTTTTAATAATGTTCTCTATTCTAAATAATCATAATTTAGAACACACATTCTAAGCCAATCAATCTCATAACAGAAAACCATATGCAGCTGTAAATGACTCGGTGGAACACTGATCTCTCATTTCATGACTCGGTATCATACCGATCTCTCATGTTAACTTATTGATTTTTATACTAAGTATACTTGGTTCTCTTACCCTTTTTGAGTATTAAGTGTTTCTATTTAAGAGGCCTATCTAAATATCTATTACCAATATTCATAAAAATCCCGCTTCTTAAACTAGGTGACATAAGACAACACAACCAATAGCTTGTGATACTTTGGCCAAATATTTTCACATATTGTTCATGTTTATATTCCTAGATGACATACTCATCAAATGGAATACGTCCTTCACCCCACTTCATATGTTATCTAGAATGGTCTTCACTAACTCCTGTCAGTCCACTTGTTCAAGGTTTAACCCTAACCAAAGGTTATCAACATAGTTTAGTGTAGAGGGATACTCATGGTGACTAAGGGTATATAGACATACTCAATCAACCTAAGTCGATTGTGTGTGTCTAGTTATCCTAAGTTGTCATGAGTTTCTCCGACACTAGATCATGCTTCTAATTTAACCTAGGGCAACTATGATCAAGTTCGAGTTTATGTAGATCTAGATGATTAAACTCTGAAGGGTGTTACAACATGTCAACTGCTAACACAATATCCTCATGAAGACCCAAGTCTTCATGAAGGTATTGTATTGCAAGTTGGCATGTGCCAACATCGACTGAGTTCACCTCATCTGGATGTACATACCCAAGAAAGAAGTTAATGACTTAATAATTTTCCTTATTAAGGGTTAATTACAACAACCCTACTGAATAGCTAGGTTCATTATCCATTAGGATTACAAGAAAAAACTGAAATTGGAATTCTATGTAGATACATCTGCATCCAAACCTTTTCCTAAGATTTATTTTTCATTCATTAACATTCTAATTTATGTTTTAGTTTTCACAAAATGATTCAACATACTATCAATGGATGTTAACTTAATTTACTTATCCAAGTCTTAGCTTGCTTGAGTTCTGAATGAGGATCTTTTTATAATAGACTTCATTGGGATGAATTCTAATCCTATATATTTTCTTTCATTGGTCTTATTCTGATTAAGGAATTAATCAAGAGGAAGCACACCTTCCTCTATCTAAGATAACATTAGGATTTAATTCCAAAAGGTCTTAATAGACTATTTATCATTGCAGAAAAGTTGCCTTCCCTTTACTTATTAAGAATTAAGGTTCATTTGTAACTCCATATTATTTTACAAGTTAGCATCATGATTTCATTTACCCATAAACATTGTTTTAGTAAAGCCATAGTGATTTAGTTGAATGTCCAATCACGAGTGCCAACTTTAATAAGTTACCTTTAAATAAGAGGGTAGTTTATCTAGGTCCCTTAACCTCTAATTCATCTTATATCAACCCGAGAGGGTTTATTACTTATATATGAAAACAATTAGAGATAAGCTTATCATTTCCATTCACAAAATACTCACAAAGACCACACATCAAGATCAAAAAACCCACAATTCTTTCATTCTCCAAAGTGGGATTCATACATTATAAGTCAAAACACTTCAGACATTTTTAGTGTCAAACAACATCAATAAGATCAATTAAAAATACAACTTTCCTTTCCAATAATTACATTTCAATAATGATTTATATTTCATCATAAAAGATCTAGTCTCTTTGGTAAACAAAAGTAACATCTTAAAAGATATTTTCTCCTTTCATCACTTACGAAGTCCATCTGCAAAATTTCTAGCATAGGTTAGTTCATCGAATTGAGCATGATAAGCACTAAGCATTAAAAAGATGCACTTTTAGCTAACTATTTCATAAAGAGAACTCTACTTTTATGAAATAGTTAAAGCATCACAAAAAGACATACCAAAAGAAATACTAGCCACAAGAAATAAAGAGAGGTAAGGTCAAAAACCATATCATAATTTAGAATAGCTCATAATGTAAACAACTTCAACTTATAAATATTGTTTTATAATTAAAGAAATTAAGCATTAATCGAGATAAGTAATTATTTCATCAAATTCCACTTTGCCTTGCAAATTTCATTTCATAATTCACTTCTCAAACAATCCTATCTATCATGAGAAGATAACTATCCTTTCTAACTCTAAGGAATAGTTCAACATTTGATATCACAAAAATACCTCTATCTCAACATTTATTTCACTTAATTACATCCTAGAATATGAGATGCCAAGTTCAATTAAACATTGGAATAAGTTAGGATGAATCAACTACATATTTATTAAAGAGTCTCTTAATTAAGAATTCCTCATCCTAAATTAAAGATTAGAAACCAATCGAGTTTAGGTCCACTCTAAACAATTTTTTTACAAAGGATGAAATCAATTTAGCACACAATTAAAACTAATCACACCATCTCAAATGAGATAAATCATAACCAAGGATAAAGTCAAATAGGTGAAAAAAGGATTTTAACAATTAGAACAGTTCCCTTACAACATTCAATTATATTTTCACCCAATAAGAGACTTCTCAAAATTTTCCAACCAATCATAACGATTTATTATGTAATCATTTACTTCACTAACCTATCTTATCAAAATTGGCTTAATTATTCAAGTAAGTGAACCACAATGGAAGTATAGTGATATAAACCAAAATGGTCAACTCCCTCTTCAAGAGTGATATAGGTGAAAGATGAAAGAGAAGAGAGAAAGAGATTGCTCACACTAGATCTAAGCAAGGATGTTATAGATAAGACCGGTAATTATTCCTTTTTCAAAAGCCCAACAGAGGTTAGATCGGGGCTCAGTTAGAGATGATGGTTGTCTGAGGCAGAAAGAACAAAGAACAACATTTAATTACCTTTCAAAATTCAAGGAGGATAGTATTATAAGTACCTTAATTCCCCATACTACAAGTAACCATCTCCTAATGAGATACAAAGGAAAAAGGAATAACATAGCCAAGGAGTAAGTCGGCCTAGTCTTCCTAACTCGAACAAAAAAGGAGATATCACCTGAATAACGGTATAGATGAGGTGTCAAATACACATTCCTTGAAAAAGGTACCCTTACCTAAGTTTGAAAAAGAACCAAAGACAAATTTGATGGCCCAAGGCCAAGAAAACAATTTAACCCCAAGCAACCATTTAAGCCTAATGAATTATTCAAACTTACAATCGATAACAATGATTGTAACATAATAAGCTACAAACTTAAAATGTTTTTCCTTTCTAAACAATAACTGAATCACTTTCATAAATTAACCCATTTTCTCAAAGAATAGTAGACATAATAACTCGTCTTTAATTTACCCATTTTCAAGCAACGATTTCCTTTTTAAGGAGATAACACAGTAAGCTTACCCATCATATGTTGGTGAACAAAAAAGTGATAACAAGTCTTAACAGACAAAAACTTCCTTTTAAGCCAAAATTAGAATGATGCATCATCCTTAATAAGTTCGAAACAAACAACTGAAATAGGAGAGGTAAACCCAACCCAGATTCATAACCACGAGATACAGAGATAAAAGAAACATCGGCATGGTCCCAAGTCTTGGGTACGAAATCAAACTCAAAAGGTATGCTAAACCCAGAAATGCAAAGGTATATTTTCATCAAAGATTCATTCAAGCTTAGATAAGAGTTGAGTTACTCTATATTTTACATACTGAAGCATTCTCACATAAGAGTTACAAGATCCCATCAAACAAGTTCCATAATTAAAGAAAATGAGTTACACACATGCTCAAAATAGTGTAAGTAGTTATAACTTCTTCCCAACGCAAACATAAGTTTAAGTATATCTTTGAAATTTCCTAACAAGGAATTTAAACTCAGAACAGATCTTCCATCATGAAAATGGAATCAAATAGAATACACGAGAGAATAAAACAAGCATCAAAAGCAAGATCATAACATTCATTAAAAACCCATTCATTTTCCAAGAGTAGAGTTATTTTAATGAAAATGCTTAACTAAAAGCAAAATAACTTAATGGGTAGAGCTTATCATGCCCTGATAGAGCTTCTTCCTAATTTATAAAATATCTCCAAGTGAAACTCTGCAATATCCTCTTCTCCACGCATACATCAACCCACTTCACTCTCAATAATCTTCTACTTCTTCTTATAACTTTTTTGAGTCAAAAATAGCTCAAGAATGCAAAAATAATGATAATACCAAAATAGAACTATTGGTTGAAGAACTGAAAAACCCCATGTAGAGCCAAAGCTCGAAATGAACTGAAGACCAAAACAACCATGCCAAAAACCTGCCATGCATTTTTCCTAGGTGGTTTCTTCACCAAAAACAAAGTCAATAAATGCAAAGGACAATAGTTCCCTCCTTTTTCTCCACGCCACCGCCACCTAAATTTGGTGACGCTTATAATTTCAAATATTACATGCAACTACAATTTAGTGGTGATGCCAACTAGGCATCCACTAAACTTCTTGTGCCTCTACCAAAGTTGGTAGTCCGTAATAATAAAACCAAAAATCAATTCCATTTAATGCCTTGAAAACTGATGCCACCGACTATGCAAATTGCCATGTAGTCCATAGGTACCCCTTAGGTTAGCAATAGCTTAGGTTAGATTATTATTAGGTTAGAAAATCAACCTAAGTTCCTAGGTAAGTCTATAGTTACCTTAGGTTGCATTTCAATTAAATAAACATAACACACCCCAACTTAGGTTAGATATACCCTTAGACTAGGGTCTCAACCTTAGTGTTTTATTATTAGGTCTAAGGTCCCTATACACCACTCAGTGCCTTAACAATGGCAAGAAGAACCAAATCATCATCAAAGGCCCAATGCTAAGCAGGGATCCTAGAAGAAGGGTTCTTCACAACTGTAACCAAATCAAGGCCCAATCCAGCTTCATCTTTCTTTTTGAATGCCAAGATAGCAAGACGAAAAGGTAAGAAGAACTGAAGCATACCTTGGATCAATGGAATTGATCCAAGGTTTTGTTGTTTACACAAAATAAGTTATGACAACAATAATACAAGTTCATCCTCATAAGAAGTGAATTAAGATGAATAAAGAGATGAATGGCCTCATTATCAAACAAACAAAAATCACAACAGAATGAACCTAATCAACAGATGATTAATTATCCATTGCAAACATGATTTCCAAAATTCATAAGAGTACACCTTCCTAAGACAAATCACATGTCAACGTTTGCATTGTCAAGAGTGGAAGTCATCACAAGAATGTGATCATGTCATAGATGTTACATTTAATGCCTTTGGAATGTAATCTTAGGGGATGATAGTTATGCTTACTACTTGGTCCCGATTTTGAACACATAACTATGTATTTATATGATTCCTTATTTTAATTTCATAGGTTAAAAGCGGAGGGCCAATCTATAAGTGAAAAAGTTGCCCAAAAGAGCCTAAAAGAGCAAGTAAGGTAAGAAAGGGTCGGGGGGCACCGGAGGGACAGAAGTGCACAGGCGTTGTTTTCTGGTTGGGTGATAGTGTCTAAATCCATAAAAGATAAATAAGTAAAGTTTTGACTAGGATGTAGGGTGTGTAAGGCCAAATAGAAAGCAAAACACAAAGAAAAGAGGCCAAAGATACTTTTCAACCACTAGTTTTATTGCTTAGGAATCACGTAAATGCTAGCATGCTTTTAAGACCTAGAAATGTACCCAAGTATGTTATTTTTTGTCTACATTTCCCCCACTTTATGTTATTGAGAGAATACTTGATAACATAAAGTAGATAAAAATGTGTACCTTATATCCTGTAGATAGTGTGACAAATAGTGTGTCGAGTGGAAAAGTAAAGCATAAAGTGATTGCAAAGTGAAGGAAAAGACAAGGAAAGGGAAGTGGACAATAGGGATGAAGCGTGTGTAGTGTAGCATGTTACTGTGTAGCTTGTGGTTGTTGCTTTTTGTAAGGATAGACCTGATATGCGAAAGAGTAAAAGATAGAAAAGTATCCTGTTGTTTGAAGTTGCTGATCTAAATCTTGAAGGTGGGGTTTGTGGATGATCTCACACCAAGAGAAAGTATTGGGGAGAGGTTTATTTTTACTCTCCTTCCATGAATTTTCCCAATAACCACCATTGTAAATGGTGCGTCCTGATTTTTTCATGTTTTTCCTTTTGTTTTGATTGTTAGAATTGTTACGATTGTCGATTGAAGGAGATAGATTACATTCTCAGAATCGAAGGTCCATGCTTGTAGCTATAGAACTACTCGTGAACTATTGTAGACTATGTTGTAGTGAGAAAATGATTGTGTCTTCCCCTATGACATTAGCACCTAGGAGAGGTTAGGAGTACCTAGCGCTAGTGTTTAAATTTGGGTGATGGTGTTTGTTTTGTGTTTGAGGTCCAAGTATGTTTCTGGACCGTTCGTGATTGTGTTGATTTCTTATTGTTCTATTATGTGTTATAGCTCGAGATGATGTATCGGTGATTTGTTCACCCAATGTATGCCCCCTCGTTTAGGGTGCATACAACATCTATAGGAGAATGTGGCCCAAAGTAGAGGACTTGATGTTAGTATAAAGTGGATACATGTAGGGGGTAAGGGATGTGCATGGTAGGAACCAAGGCACATGTAAAAAAAAAAGGGCTAGTACAAGTGTTAGTAGTAAAAGTAGCTAACATGCAAAAGAAAACAATGTAACAAGAAAGTGTGCATACAAGATAGACCATGAAAAGTGGGTTTAAAACATGGGACATCACTCATAATGTCACAAGAAAATCATGGGTGAAGTGACCAAAAGTATAAAATAAACATACAAGACATAGGTCATAGCCTATACATAATAACATACAATGGCAAACAAGATCAAACAAAATATGTCGATAATCATTGTGGCATATAGTCCGAAAAGAAAATACTACACATGAAGCACCCATTAACATGTTAGAAAGATAAGTAATATGTCAAAGCATGTATAAATCAATGAAAAAGTAGAGTAACTTGTAATGAGAAGTAGTGAATAATGTAGCAATAGAACCTGAAGTGTGTAGAATGTGGTAGTAGTGAAAGCAGATGTCCCAGGAGCCTCGGTGGGACCGGGTAAAAGATATAATTCCAAGCATCATTGTAACGTGTAAGAACCGTAAGAGATATGTATTCACCGTAAAAGACCAAGTGAACCCACCGTGCATATATAGAAAGATGATGACATACTAAGAATCCGTTTAACATGGAAAACAAAGAGTAACATGTAAATATAATAAGCTAGCAAAAGTAGATGCTACCATGATATGCAAAATGCAATGTATGAGTGCGATGGTATGGAATGCAAAGTGTGAAGTTGATAAGAGCAAAGTGTGCCCCACGGTGGATGTGTATGAGATGAGGTTCATTTATAGGAACCCTCAACGATCAAGAATGAACCTTATCACAAGAGTGTGTCATCGGGTAATGTGGTGTGTGAAAGTAGATGATAGAAAAGATATGTCATGAAGCACATAACATGAAGTGCGAATGATGCGATGTTCATTTCAGAATTAGACCCTCAACAAATGAGTATGAACCGAAAAACTAGAGTTTTTCATAGGGCAATGACATTATAATGCACATATAAAAGGGTATGAGAGTGTGTAACATGATTAGTAATGAGGCATGGAGCGCAAAGTGTGGTAGTAGATATTAGAGACAATTGATAGTGCTAGAAGGGGGGAGAAGTGCAATGCCCCCAAGTGTGCCAATGATGAAGATCTATGTGATAACATGAGAGATACTATGCCATTGTGGGAGAGTGTTAGCTATGTTATGAGAATAGAGGGAGTCATCACAATGGTAGGTAGGAGCAAGAGTAGAACCAGGGTTAGATTTTGGGTTAAAGGGAGGAAGCCGAAAGAGGTTATGTAGAGTTTGTCGGTCTTTCTTGGTCAGTTACTTGATTTGGAATTGGTAATGCCAGGGAGGACTTGATAGGAGGAGAGGATGGAGGATGTGTTTTTAGTGGTGGATAATTCACGGGAGGAGGAGATAAAGAACAATTTTTGAGAGGAGGTTACTTAGTTTGAATAAGTTGGATAGGCTGCTCTTAACTGACTCAGAGAAGGAACATTATTGATTAGGGATTGATGCTCATGAGACATGGAAGGACCAGATTTAGGAGCCCATTGGGATTTAGTAATTGAAGATGAACATGAAGCAAAATGTTGTGTAACAAATGAGATAAAACCATGATGCTCAAGGTGCTTAATTATTCGTTTTAAAGCATAGAAATCATTGTCATTATGTCCATTAATTTTATGATAATTGCAAAATGGGAGGCCTTGGTATTTGGAAAGCCGATAAAGAACATAAAAATGAGTATTTGGAAATTTGATCAACTGGTGAGTGAGGATCTGAGGAAGAACATCATGTTGCTTAACATTGAGATCAAACTTGAGAGGTGTGGGTAGTGGTAAGACTTGAGGTTCACTGACATGAGCACATGTAGAGGACATAATATTAGGATGAGATGTAGAAGAACAACTAGCATGGGCCTGAGAAGCATCCTTGAGATGTTGGATTTCAACTTTAAGAGATGTAATTATGGTTTCTATAGCTTGAAATTTGTCTTGAAATAACCCATGTAAATATTGAATTGACTTGCAAATGGATTGATTGGGTGTGATATTAGGATCATTAGAGAGATGATCAAAGATGGCACTAACTTGAGTAGGTGGTGTATTGTGAGGGAGATACACAGTGTCTAGGGATTTTTGGAGAACAAATTTGCAAGGTGGGTGCATTTGAAGTAAGTCATACAAAGATATTTGAGTAAATTTAGGAGTCATAAAAGAGAAACCGATAGAATAAGGATTTGAATGACCGATCATGACTGGGGTTCACCAAATGATTTAATTTAATTATAATTAAATATATATTTCAAAGTAACTATTATTCATAATGATGTATAAAATGATAATATATAATAATATCTAAGAAATAAACAAGCAATGATGTAAAACCCTAAGCAAAGAGGAGAGATAGAAAGACTTAACTGATTTTTGAGTGGACAAGAAGTGATTTGGGTAGGTAAAAGTGTTGAACAAAATGAAAAAATGTCATAATTGCCTATTGTAAAATATGGAACTCAAGAATAGAGTGGAGAAGGGCATGTGGTGTAGGGTAGAGCGCGTCTCGGGTGTTAGTGACTAGGTCTGCAGGTCTTGGTGACGGTGTAGGAGCTCGGGATTTACTTTCTTTTGTGTCGTAAGGGTTTTGTTTTTAGTTCTTGTTGATTTCTGATGTTTTCTCTTTGATCACCGAAGATACATGTAACTTGCAAGAAAGAAGTTCATCGGTACATACCCACAAACTGCATCAAACCTAAAAAGGAAAATACATAATGGGGAGTCAGAATGACCCCGATGGTCACCCGAAGAGTGAAATTACAACCAAGTGATGTACTACATCTCATACTCCATGTAGTTTTGGTGTGTGTGTGTGTGTAGAAATGGTGCCCTTGTGCAAGTTTCAAAAATGATAGTGTGGTGTAACTAGACTGTAACAATGTAGTAGTAGGTGTGGATGGAATAGAATAGACTTCCCCCTCCTATGTATTGTATGCATCACTTTTTCCTTGAATGGATGCTAGATGGATGCCTTTGGAGTGCTCTAATACAATTGGAATGCAAATTTAGGTGATGATAGTAATGTTTAGTGCTTGGTCCGTGATTTTGAGCACATAACTATGTATGTATATGATTACCATGTTTGAATTTTGTAGATTCCCAAAAGATAAAAGAGACCCAAAAGAGAAAGTAAGGTAAGAAATGTTTGAGGATTCCTAGGAGGGACATAAACGCATGGGTGCTACTTTTTGAATCCATAAAATATAAATAAGCAAAGTTCGAGTCGGGTGTAGGGTGTGTAAACCAAATAGAAAGCAAGAGATAAAGAAAAGAGGCCAAAGATAGTTGTCAACCACTAGTTTTATTGCTTTGGAATCATGTAAATTATAGCATGCTTTTAGGACCTAATAATGTACCCAAGTGCGTGATTTTTATCTACAATCATGATAATGATTGCTATGATTTAAAATGAAGCATTAAGCACCTTTAGTATCGGGGTTTTATATCATTTTATGTGCAACATTATGCCACATGCTCATCTTCAATTTATAAATCCTAATGGGCTCCAAAATATGATCCTTCCATGTCTAGTGAACATCACGCCATTACTACTAATGTTCCTTCTACGGTTAGTCAAGATCCACCTATCCAACCTAATGGCATACCATCTTTCAAAATCTGTACCCCATCAACTCCTCCTCTTAAGTCTTTTACATCCTTACCAATTCAAACTAAGCTACTACCTCTCAAAATTTGTACCCCAACACCTCCTGCTATCAAGTCCTCTACATCATTACCAATTCCAACTAAGCAACCACCTTTAAAAATCCTTCCTCCATTCTCTCCACATATTAGGTCTTCTACATCATTACCCATTCCAACTAAGCAACCTCCTTTAAAAATCTATCCTCCATCCTCTCCTTCTATCAACTCGAAGACAACGTTGTTAATTCCAAATCAACAACCACTTACCAAACAAGACAAACCAATTCACCTTGTGATTGTTAGCATCTTTAAACTTTGTCTTGTCAACCCACAACCCAACCCTAGTCCTAATCTTTCTTCACCCTTCGTTGTGAAAAAAAGATACTTGCTTCGATACATTTAAGACTCTGTCACCATTGCAATGTGTCTCTTACATCATCACATAGATCTTCATCACTGAAACACTTTGAGGGCATCATGCTTTCTCTCATGTCTATCATTATCAAGTAATCTCTAGAATTTACCACTCTTTGACACTTCATGCTTCATCTTTAATCTTTTATAGCATTCACATATTTCTCTGGGACATTTTACCATCATTACTTGATGGCATAGTCTAGTGCTACGGTTCACATTTGACTATTGAGGGTACAATTCATCAATGAACCTATATCATCTACCCTTTTTACACTTAGAGCTCAACACTTCATGATGCATCTTTCATAACATATACTACACTTTACGCTGATCGCTTCATGATATATCTTTCTAGCATCTACTCTCATGTAACACACTCATTTTCACATGATGCACTCTTGTTCTATGATTCATTCTTGAATGTTGAGGGAGCATTTATAAATGAACCTCATCTCATACACATCCACTAGGGGAAATGCTTCTCCTATCATCATCACACCTTGCATATCAAACCATTACACTTATGCAACATTTCTTTATCTTGATTGCATTTATTCTTGCTAGCTTATACCGCTTTACATCTTGAAATTTTATTACTATGCTAAACGGATACTTAGTATGTCATTATCTTTATCATATACACGTGCACGTTCACTTGGTCTTTGGAAGTGAATGTAGATCTCGTATTGCTCTTTACACAATGCATGATGCTTGAAACTAAATCCTTTGCCGGTCCGCCGAGGATCTTAGGGGCATCTACATTGATTAATTTCATGCACTACAAGTTATATTGTTTCAATATTTACTTCTTTTTCTTACTAGCACATGCTTTTCACTAATATATACATGCTTTGACATACTATATATATTTCTAACATGGTAACAAGTGATTCAAGTGTAACATTTTCCTTGCAGGATATATTCAACCATGGCTATCTACCACACTTTGTTTCCCATTGTTTTAAATTGTTTGCGAGTTATGCCCTATGCCTTGAGTGTTCAATGTTTACTTATGTATGCTTCAACCCCGATTGTCTTGTCACATTGTGAGCAATGTCCCATGTATGAAAATCACTTTTCATGGTCCATCTCATTTTCACACTTGCTTGTTACATTGTCTTCTTTTTCATGTTAGTTACTTTTACTATTAACACTTGTCACCAAATTTATTTTGTTTGCATGTGCCTTGGTTTCTACCATGCACATCCCTTACCCCCTGTAGGTATCCACTTTCAAATATGCATATCATCTTTTGGTCCTCTCATTTGGACCACATTCTCCTATAGTCATCACATGCACCCCAAACGAGGGGGCATCTATTGGGTGAAAAAATAACCCCTATAACAACTTAGAGCTATAGTGACAGAACAACACAATACATGAATAACACATGAAAACATTTACAAATTGACCTAAAAACACCTGGGTCCAAAATATAGAGAAAACACTAGTGCCCAGACCTAGACAGTAGCGGTGGGCACTTGTGTCCCCCCTAGGATCCTATGTCCTGGGGGAAAATAAAGTCATTTTCTCAGTTCAGTACAATATCCATTAGTTTTTAGAACAAATATACAGTAATAGACACTTTCCTCCAAATATATAATTTAGTTTATCAATACATTTCAATAACAATCAAAACAATTTCCGATGGGGTGGGAGTAGTGCGGTCAAGTCACATGGTTGTGTGCTTGCCCACCCAGGTTCAAATCCCCCTGAGGCACGATCCTCCTCAAAGGTGGTTTCGCGGCACGGAGGTGGCTTCTTTACTTGTGATGACACGGTGGTTACTCCTCACTACCGACGCCGGTGGCTCTCCTCTTATCGCCGACGCGGTGGTGGTTGCTCCTCTCACTTTGTTGATGCTTACTTCTCCTCTCGATCGCGACGTTGGTGGCTGCTCCACTCACTGTTGATGCTCTCGCCGCTTTGTCATTGGTGAAACATTTTTCATTTTGCATTGCTGATTCTGGTGGCTGCTCCTCTCGCTGCTGATGTTGGTGGTTGTTCCTCTCACTCCATTCATTGATAGTTGTCCCACTCACTGCGGCTGTTGTCGTTGGTCGTTGCATCTTCACTATGGTTTCATGGTTGCTCCAATTGGGTTCCTAAATAGTGGTCCCCTTCATTGTAACCAGGTTGTGGTTCCTCTCAAGAAAAATCCTCAATTGTACAAGGATGTGGGTCCTTTCAAACACCCTCAATTTACCCTTAATCCAAAAAAAAAAAAAAATCGAACAATTAAGACTAATTGGAATAATTAGAACAAATCGGGAAACACTATATGTAGTGGTGCTTATTCGAGAAGCGTTATGGATGGAGAGAAAAATAGACCTCTCTCCCCAACACTCTTCTCTTGGCATGAGATCACCCAAAAATCCTCACCATTATCAACAAATTTATCAATATCTCTAAGAAAATTAGGACAATTCTCTCTCTTACACTCTTATACATCAGTGCACACTTTCCTTTTACATACTTTCACACTTCTACTTACTTATACACATGTTACTTTGATTTCTCATATACGAAACTTTGACTACTCTTTCACTCTTCTTTGTAGGTCTATCCTTAATATGCAACAAGGAACAACTCACATCAACAAACACAACACACTACTACGCATATGCTTCACCCCTAGGGTCCACTTCCCTTTCCTAGTCTCCATGCTTCACTTGTCCACTCAACATGCTATCGACAACACTCTTCTCTACATGATCATAAGGTACACATCTTTCTATCTACTTTATGCTATCGAGTATTCACTCAATAACATAAAGTGGGGGCAAATGTAGACAAAAAATCTATGCACTTGGATACATTTCTAGGTCCTAAAAGCATGCTAGGTTTTACATGATTTATAAACAAGAAAACTAGTAATTGATAACTCCCTTTGGCCTTTTGTTTTGTCTTCTATACTTTTATTGGATTTATATTTATTACACTCTTGCCGATAGTTAAGCTGTTTTATTTTTCTATGGCCTCGGACACTAGTGCCCAGTTGGGACACTAGCGCCAGAGATCCTATCCTCCCGTGCGTTCCTATCATTCTTTACCTTTTCTTATCCTTTTGGACCCATGTCACTTCTTGATTACTTTTTACTACTTTGGGTCAAACTTCCAGTTGTCAATTACAAAATTCAAACAAGGGAATCATATAAATACATAATTATGTTTTCAAAATAAGGCACCAAGCACTAAACATTACATACTATCACCTAAGTTTGCATCCAAAGGGAACAGATCACTTCTAAACATCCATCTAGCAGATTCGGTCAAGGGACAAAATATGCATTCTTCGTATACACAACATAGGAGGGGAAGTTTGTTCTATTCTATCTCACACATTCTATACATATCTTATATTGTAGATCTAGCCTGCTATCATTGTGTAGTTTTAATAAGGGCATTCTCGGGCATCATTACACATAATTAGATAAAAACTACTTGGATTCTAAAATGTAGTGCAACACTCAGTACTAAGTTCACTCTTTAGGTGACCGTCGGGGTCAATACGACTCCACATTCTCGAATTTTTTTTTTTATTATATTTGATGTGGTTTGTGGACATGTGTAGTTAGAAAACTTGTTTTACATGTTATAAGTACATTTGCTTTGACCAAGGAGTGAAACCAAAGTGATAAATAAAGACTAGTAGAGAAGCTCCTCCTACCCGAAGAGGCCAAATCTAGATCATTCACACAGAAACTAGCACCTAAAACAAACACTAACACCTAGCACTCCTGTCGTCAGCAGATTCTTCCTCAAAACCTCCAACGAGCATTTACGACACTCTACCCAATCTGTTTCAGCTATTCACCTACCCATATTACTTCCATATCACTTTGGAATTAGCTAAGTCTCTCTATCTCCCTCTTTTGCTTAGGGTTTTGAATTCATACATTCTTGTTTTCTTGTGTCTTACTATATATTAGTATTTTTATATCATTCATTACAATAGTTACTCTATAATTAGATTTAATTCCATTTATATTAAATCAACTTTAATGCTTTCTAGTCTTACTTTTAAACTCACTAATACTTTCTCAAAGAGCTTTGATTACTAAATGAGTGTATTCATTGTGGAGTCGTATGCTTCATCACCATTGTGAAAGCTGTTCTTGTTGGCATCTACCTTTTGTGTTAAATGTTTTTGTCTCTTTTCATGAATATTTTTTCCTTATGTAATTATGTATATGTCTCATTTTCTGTTATGGGTATGAATTTATCCCCCTTTTATTCTTTCTCTTATACCACTTGTGGTTGCAATTGAGCTTTCTACTCCAAACTATTTAAGGTCACTTGAAGTACATTTTTATCATCTTTCTTTTTCTTACTCGGTTGTAAAACTTTTGTTATCGACCTCTGTTTATTTTTCTCCATCTCCACTAATCTCACTTGAGTTGGTTGACACCTTAGAATCCCCCAAATACTATTTGGCATTGCCATAAATCATATTTATGACCACTTCAGTGTTCTTACATTTAGTTGAGATGACATGTTGAAATTTTGTTGGATCCCTATCCTTTGTGGGTATATGAATTTTTGCATTCTTTTAACCCCGTATGTTTGAGTGTTCCTCTCGGTGATAGAGTTTTCAAGTGTAGATGTTGAGACCACTTGGTGTTATGTGATGCCCTCATGCATTATAGTTACTCCCGATTCATCCATGCATTCAATAGGTAGAACTCGATGTCTTTTGACCCCTAGCTTTAGTGGTTTCTCCTCTAATGGGAGAGCTTCCTTAATTGTACCCTTAAAATTCATGATATCACTTATGAATTTTTTTGAACCTTAATCTTTTGTTCTGACAAATTTCTTAAAATTTACTTATGCACTCTAAAACCCCCGAGTTCGACACACCTTTCTTTGCGTTGCCACTTACCTTAAACTATGGATTCACAAAAAGAAACTGCTAAATCTAATATCCTAGCAATAATAAAACCCATTATATCCAAAATAGACCCCAGAGATCGACTACGTGAATTTCCTTTTTATTATTTTTAATCCCACTGAAGCTTTCCCCTTATAATAATGGACCCACAACTAGCCCCGAAAAACATAACTCTAGTTTCTTTTTTCTTTTTACCTTAGTTAAAAAATAGAAGAAAGGGAACATTAAGAACATACCAACGCTACATGTGAACATTAGAGTCCTTATGGTGATGTATCATTCTTTCAGGGGGTCCTTAGCAGCCTTTTCCAGCCCCCACTATCTTTTTCAAGATTCCTTTCCCCTTTCATTTTCTAGGTATTCATTTTTCCCATCACAACGTTCTAGTGATTCAGTGTCCCAGATTCAACATCCCCTTGTATGGATATGAAAGGGGATTATGAGATGATGGAGGAGGAGGTGAAAAAATTATATTCATTGCAATTTGAAGGGATCAATCATACTATTAATTTAAATTTAATGGTGTGTGTTATCTATGAACACTCTCTTTTTATGCATGCCCTAATCAAACAAGTACATAAATGCATGCATGTGAATGAAAATAGACAAATATTATCTAGAATTCAACACCAAGTAAAATCTACTCTATTTTCAATCACAAATACTTTAAGATAAGTCTAAGAAGGAAATAAAACAAATTGTGTAAACATAACATCATAAATGTAAACCTACCTACCTACGTTGTGTCAATTTACTTTGGAATGTGGGTATCCTTGTAAGCCAAGTGTAAGCCATAAATGATTTTTGATCCAAGGAGGGAGATGGTGAAGGAAGAGATATCCTCAAGAAGACCTAAAACCATGTTTGATTCTCCTCTTACTACTTCAACAAGTAAGGGTTTTCTCATTTTTGTAAGCTTCCTAGTGATAGAATTGCTCTTATGAGAAAATGGATGTATATGTCTTGTAAGGACATGGTGTGTTTTGGGAAGGGAGTACTAGGTTTTTATAGCTTTCCTCTTTGGGAAAAGTGAAACTCTTAGTGAATGTGAGATAATGGGGATGTAAAATTAGAAGTGGATAAACATGATTAGAGGTAATTAATTAAGATTAATGACCCATGGGAGTTAGAGGAGGTTTAATTAATCACTTGGGATTAATTAATAGGCCAAGATTAGCTTGTAGAATCTATTTAGAGGAAATGTAGAGGGAAATTAGTGAGTTTAGAGGGGTTTAAGAGTGGGATTCAATTAATAAAGAGCTATTAAATAAATAAAAGACAAGGATAAGGGTAAGTAATTAGTAATGGGTGATTAATTAATTAAAAGGGTATTTTAACTAACGAAGAGACATTAATTGAAATCTGAGAGGAAATACATTAATTAATTAAAAATTTGCTAATTTGATGGTGATGATGGGAAAGAGAGCAATTAGTACAATTTTCAAATTGAAATTACACAATAGAAAGTGTCTACATTTTCCCCTCGTGATGTGGTGCCCACGAGTGATGCCATTTCAAAGATAGTAGACAATTTTATTTTGCATGTGAGGAATAAAAATTAGTAGGATGGATGATGCCCCCTTAAGCGTTGATGAGATAAGAGAAGAATGCGATAGGCGCTCGAAAAGAAAGGAAAAATGATCATGGAAAAAGAAGAAGACATCGCGGCGATCGACAAGCTATGGTCACAAATCGAAACCATCACAATGAGGGTTATATATAGGGAGGGAGGGGTAAAAATAAGTCATTTTCACCCTCACAATTAGTAAAAAAGGGCTTTGGATGATCAAGACGAGAAGAGATGGCCATTCGTATGTTCATGCACCAATAAAAATGAGTCCGAGAGTACCGATGGATGTCAATACACAAGGATCGGGTAGGTGATGAAATTTAAATTCATTTATTTTTGTAAATATTGAATTTTGAGTGCATAAAATGCCCCAAAAATGGTAGTGGGCGAGGCCACTTTGAAATCAACCTTTGTTAATTTTAGTGGTTTTTCATGAAGTCATGGTAGTTTTGTGGTATTTTTGGCAGTCACCCATGAATTGTTGGATTCACTATAGGGTGTGGTGGTTTTTTTCTCAAAATGGAAGATTTGATATATGTTGTATCGATTTTTCCATGTTAGCGAATTCACGTGTAATAGTGGTTTTGCATTAGGTAGTAGCGGTTTCAGTACGGATGGTGGACTTGTTACACATAATAGTAGATTTGCTACTTTCAACATATTCACTTATTTAGAATGAAAGTTAATGATAAATGATGATTTTCTAAAAGTTTGTAAAATTGGCTAAGTGTGAACTTGCGTTTGTGATGAGTGCGGAGTGAGATTGGTGGTGATTTAGTTCTACGAGTGCCTATCGAGAACCTTATAATGAATTCAAACATTGCACCCTTATAACTAGTTTATTTTGGAGGATTTGGGCCTATATTATAGATAATTAATTTTGAATCTATGGGAAGACCGACCACTTATTGACAACTTTAGCCGAGAGATGAAACTTTAAGATAAGGACATTCCGGCTCACGAAAGGGGAGACGACCATTACCATATAGGATGTCCATTGAATTCTTAGATTACCAATCATAGGGAGCCTAATTTACTTTAATACTTATGATATACCAGGGGAGATGATCGAGCTACATGTCGGTCTTATTTAACCTAGTGTGGAGACTCAATATTGCGTGTGTCGATATTTTTGACAAATACAAGATCAAGGATTTTCTCCTAGTTTTTATGGCTCTTGTTAATGACTTCTTGTTACCCGACAAGAGTGGTTTTTTACTTATTAGCTGAATTTATGGGGTTTATAACAGAAATGGTTGAGTATCACTATAGATTTCGGGGGATATCATGTCCTTGGCCGGTTGTACAAGGACCTACACTTGGTGGTATATCGAGGTGGATAAAGTATAGGGCATACAACCCTAATACATATATGGGCATGGGAGAATATAGTTGTGGGATGAGCGGTGGGGCCATTTGATCCAAAGAGAGGATGACGATTGATAGGAATTTGGATGGATCCACTTAGGTTGTGACAAACATGGATATAAAGAGTTCTTCTTGTACATGTGAGCATTTGATGAGATCATCCAAGTTCATATCACATGGAGGTCATACCTAGCTATAAGGACTTGGTCGAAGAATTTTGTAGAGATGGCCTATGCCCTGTATGGAGTGATATCTAGTAGGTTGATGTGACTTGGTCATGGAGAGATACATGCCTCACAAGGTATTGTGACAGGTTGGAGTACGAGGAGGGTGTCCCGACATCACCACACATTTACACCCATGTGATCGAGAGAGATATGAAATAGGGGACCAATTATAAATGCAATGATAGCCACAAAAAACTACAAGAGAGTACACTAACAATTATAATGTGGGATATGAACATGGGGATTGTTGATGTATGGACTACATAAGAAAATCTTGGGGTGGTATCAACAATTTTAATTTGTGATGTTGACTATACCATGACAAAGACCAACTAATGTAGCAAAGGAAATTGTACTAGTATGTTGACATAAGCTACCCTATATGATACGGGAAGCTCCACAAGCCTAGCCTAAAGTATGAGTATTTCATGTAGGGGGAGTGGAGTGGTAGGGACATGGAGACAAAGGGACAAATTTGGTAGCGGTCTGGTGCAATGACAAGAGATGGTATAACCAGTGGGACTATAGTGGATGTCAATGTAGCTCTAACAATAGGATGGGATGGATGGGGGACAACCATGGGTGGAGGTGAAGTAGGTGGTGGATATGGCAGAGATGTATGGGGGCCCAAGGGTAGGGAAAAAAGGAGTCACCATTATACAATTTGCTCCTAATGCGGGAAGAGACATGGTAGGGCCTTCAAGTACACTGTAAGCCTCATAACAAGTAGAAAATATTCACTATAAAGATATATACTCATGAGGAAGAGATAATAAGTTTGATAGCTCGAGGTCCTGGTGTAGATAGAGATGTGGATATTTTTATATTAATAGTTGAGGTAGCTGTATGCACCCAAATTTGCATGGTGCAACATTGCCGAAATAGTTCAAATCCCCAATGATGATAATTTGGTTCTAGATTCAAATGGTGTATCCAAGCCCATTTTTCTCGCTAACAACATGTTCTTATAGATTTGTTTACTTTACTTATCTTTTCCTAGATTTTCCGCTTTCCTAGTTACTTTTTCAGCCTTTTTCCTAGCCGTTTAACCTTTAGTTATGGAACCACGCCGATGGTTACGTAACCACCGTGATGGTTGCGTAATCGCCGGTTTGCCTTGAGTGGCAATTATGTAGACCGGTGGTTCCATGCACATTTACTCGAGACTTTTCTAGCGTGATCTTAACGCATGTTACCTTCTTCCAACTCATTTTCCTTGCACGTTTCTTGACCGAATCAATTGTTCTTGAGCTTGTTAGATGCATTTAGAATTCTTCTCCTTGAATTACTATTATTAGTAAGTTAACTACCCATCCTTGTGGTGATCTGGCACTTCTTGGTTTCCAAGTGTGCTGGACCATTTCTTTGCCAACTTTATATAAAAACTTATTTTTTTCCCAAAGCATTGGTTGTAGTCTATTGATTTGGAATTGCACTATTATGTTACCAGAATCTTGCCAAGAAGTACACAAGAAAACACAATTCATTTTCCTTGTTATTCTCTTGCTTGCATTGCTACTAGACTACCTGAAAACCAGTTAGCTCCAACAATCCTACATTTCTTTTGCAAACTTCCAAAGACAACTCGCTAGACATATTTGGATTCACAAATGGAAAAGAAGCTAAGGGGATCAAAAAGAGCACAACCAACACAGAAAATTGTCTTAGTTCTACACTTCCAAGTTGGGGGTGTAATTAAATTATTTTGAAGCTTTATTGGTTGTAGTCTAGATTCTAATCAGAATCGGTTCAAACATTTGTTTTAGGGAAGTAGAATTTGTAATTAGATACATTTCTTGTAAGTAGCTTCCATCGAGGATTTCCTCTCAACTCATCTCTGTGGATTTGTTTGGGAAGGATTTAGAGTAAGTTTTTGTTTCCGGAGTATTTCTTTTATTCATTTAGAAGCACATGTAGCTTTCTTTTCTTTATTAATTAGTTTGTGCATGCACACGGGAAAAGATTCTCTTGAGAGCTTCCTCCCTGCTTATCCTTGTGGATCTGCAAGGGAAGTAATTTTGAAGAAACTTCTATTTCTATCCATTTCATTGAGTTTCTTCACAAAAGCTTCTATAAGAATTTAGAATTTTATCGAGGAAGTCTAACGGAAGAAATTACTTCGAGAAGCTTTCCAAACTTCCTGTGATTCTAAGGTGGAACCAGAAGAAGTCATACCCACAATTAAAAATTAAAAAAATCCTTTATTTTAATTAGATTAGATTAAATTCATTCTGCAATAGGAAATAGCCACATCCAACTATTTCACTATTTAGTTTATTTTATTTAGAGTAGAAGTAGTTTCCATTTAATTATAAGCAATTGTATTGTTTGTGTAGCTTTCAATTATTTAATCATAGAAAACAAGAAAATCTCCAAAAACATAGATTAGATCAATTAGATTTGTTTATTTTTCTTATTCCCTTTCATTTAAAATCTTTGAAAATACAAAAATAAGTAGACTAGATTTAATTCATTGTTTCAATTAATTAGTTTCATTTTTTTAATTAATTAGTTGCACGTAGATTTAATTAAATTAAAGGATAGTAATCGACTTTGTTTGATTTAAAATTATTTGCAATCTTTGGTTAATTTAAGAACATAAATTTAATTAGATGGGAATTAACACAAGTTCCCCTCATTACCTTAGAGGTTTAGGTTACATGAACTTGACCTTAGTTTCATTTGGTTTTTACATGCTTTGTTTGTTTCCTTAGATTATTTTCTTGCATGTTCACATGACTATCCAAGGCCCCAAACAAATTAGAAAAATAATGTGTGACCTTAGAGTACCGCAACTAAACACCATTACACAATTGAACGAAAATGATCAGGGTCTTAGTAAAATCATATTCCAAACCACCCCAGTTCCACCAAACATTATCTCACAGCTGATAGCCTTGAATGAAGAATTTTTTAACACTAACGATTTTCGCACAATTAACTTGGTCGAGACTAGCTCCTGCAATCCATATATTTTTCCTTCCCACACATCTCTTCTCACACCTCCATGACCTTGTTTAGAGATTTTTACGTGATAGACGTAGGACAATTCCCATGCATTCGATAGCCCATTTGAGGTATATTCGGTTATTTTTACATTGATCAAAACCTTCATGCAACCATTATCCTTGACCATTCCATTTCACTTGAACAAGTTAGACAAACATTCATTACCTTAAATGAGAAGATTGCCTTAGTGCCTACTGAGAAGACATTCATTTTCCTTGATCTAAATTTTATCCATTTTCTCTTATTTCACATATTCCACCTATTCACCCTATTTATCCATTCCATAGCCTTTTTCCATCTCATTTTGGTTGTCTGGCATGACCTCGGGAGGTCGAGTGTACCTGAGAGTTATGTTTTGATTCTTGGATGTACAAAATTGGTGAACTTGATGTGAAGGACTAGTTCCTTTTTGTTTCCTCCTTTCTTTTATTTCTTTCATCCATCCTTCTCCTCTCCCATTATTTTGCGGGTGTTTTTACACCCCGAATATGTCGGGTCAGGGATATGATAGGCCCATTCTAGGTCTCAAAGCTTATTACACTCAGATGAGTATGCAACAGTTGCCTTCTTTGTCAGAGTGTGTTTATAATTACTCACAAAATCTCTTATCTCCTCACATGCCCCCTCCTCAAGGGTATAATATTGGTTCATCAATTAGAATTGAGGAGATAGATCAACCCAACTATAATGCACAACTAGAGTGCTCCAACTCAAATAACATGAAATTTATGGGAGAAAAAAGGTTCTATCCTCAATTTTTTTCCGAGCCTCAAATCAATATGCAAACCGATTCGTTCCCTTCCTATCTATTACCAAAGGATGAGTTACTAACATGGCTAAACCAAAGTGACAAGTGTCTCAACGCTATAGATCAATCATTGGATATGATGTAAGGGTATACTGATGTTCTTCTCCAAAACAACATTGTTACCCCTCCTTCTACGATAAAAATACATCTAAAGAGGGGTGGCCTACTAAGGATTAATTTATAGCATGACATCACATGCCTTTTCCCCTAACAAGTCTCAACACATGCTTAAGTAAAATGCAACACCTTCATCGGGAAATGTGATTTCAACATTGGTGGATAAAATTAGAGAATTAGAGCTTTCCCAACCTTCACACTCTATACCATTCAAAGGGAAAGGTAAAGTTCCCCACCATGTTCGAAGCATAATGATGTTCCCTTTGTACCATCACCTTCTCAAGTCCATATGGGTGTTCCTATCCCTGAAGACCTTCTTACTAGATCGGAACATTAGGTATGCCCCCTTATTCTTCATATGGATACCCACCACCAACTGGAAGTGCATTCTCAAATTCCATTCCAATCGGTAATATGATGTTCCTTGGTTTTGCGCTTACTAATCTATATGAAAACAATGTTCCCCATATCTTCACATGTATTCAAAATCACCACAAGGGGACATGTTTTCTTATCCTAGTCCGTACACTCAACAACAAGGGGGTCCTTATGTCTCAACCAATGCCTATAATGTGCCGTACTCGGCTCTTGCTTCAACTCCACCTCCCATCAAGGATTGTCAAAGGTTGATTCCTATGTAGTAGACACATTTCGAGTATCTTAAGGAGCCTCTTGACTTCACCATACAAAGTGTAATTATCCAATGACTATTTCTAGATCTTCCAAAATAAAAAAGGGAGGGGGATTCAAATATGCACATCAAAGCATATGTGACCACCATTAGAGAGCTACTCCCATGGGATGTGGTTGTAGCAAAAATATTCCCAAGAACCTTGAGGGGATTTCTCTTGACTGGTACTATAGAATAACGAAATCCTCAATTCACTCTTTCAAGAAACTCATAGCCAAGTTCATAAAGGCTTTTGACATGAACAAGCTCTTAAGAACAAGAATAAGAGAATTCCTTCACATTAAACAAGAACATAATGAATTCACTGCCCATTTCATCCAGAGGGCGTGCAAGTCCTCTACTCCTCAGCCAGTGCTCCAAACATGGATCAAACAGAGATTTGTGATCTATTCCTCCACTCCCTCAATCGAGAAACTAAGGAGGAGGTGAAAAAGTTTCCTCTTAGGAGCTATGAGGAGGTCTTAAAGGGTGCTCTCTGCATTGACCAATCGGCGATCAATGGCAAACGAAAGAATTATGGTCCAAATGGGAAATTGGTCACTCCCTCTCAAGGTAATTCAAATTATCTGAATAGTTCAAAAATAACAATCAAGGACCTAATGTCCTCAACAAGAAGCATGGTGCTGCAACGGAAAGTGTAATTGATCAACCTAAGAAGTCAAATGTTGTTAACCTAGGAATGCAAATAACAACAATAACAATAAAAATGCGAACAATCAAAGGAGTAACAAATTTACTCCTTCTATTAATGCGATTAAATTTAGTCACCCTACCCTTCCTCCTCAATAGGTTTAGGCTCAAGGCCTAGTTCAATACCCAAACCAATATCCAAACCAATTTCAAAATCAATATCATAACCAAGGCCGAGGCCTCCGAAATTCAACTACAATAACCAATAGTAGAATAAAAATAGAAACTATGGGCCATAGAAAAATCAAAACCAAATACCTCATGACTATGATCCAACTTTTACTGTGGTTTCCATAGGGTTATAGGACACGATGCTCGAGATGTGCCGTGATTGCAATAAATTCATACAATGACTTCTAAAAGACCAGAGATAACTCTTCATTGAGATGTTCTTGGCTAATCCCATGGCACCTACACAAAACACTCACATGGGGCCTATTGCTCCACAAAATGCTACTCTTGAGATCTATAAAGACCCCTTCCCACCACGTCCTGAAAATGGGAAGCTTAATCCTCATGGTACCAACAAGGGGGATCATGTAGGAAATAATGATCATGAAGCCTCTATGTCTGTAGATCCTCGAGTAGCTCCTCCTTTGGACAATCGAAATTAGGATAAGATTGTAGGCCTTTTGAGTTAGAAACTGAACCAAAAGTCCTTGTGGTAACTTACAAGTGCGATTAGTTTTCGCAACCTCTCCCCATTTATCCCTCCATGTCAGATGATACACCGGTAGCTCCTAAGCCAATAGGATCCTATGATTTGATCACATATTTGACTAAGACCTTCTCCCACATTTCCTTTTTGGATTTGTTAAAGAATTCCCCTGCGCATCGATCTTCTTGTAGACACCAAATTTTTCTCACACTCCCTTGGTCCCCTTTAATTAATTAACGTAACATATTCACCTAACCATGACCCCTTATCCCGCATTCATATTAATTTAATTACTTAAAATTGAATTAATATCCATGCTCACACTATGAATCAATTTAAGTATGTTAATTTAGTTAATTTACACCTCACCTAGCCACATCACCTAGACACCTCACCTAGACACCTCACCATGGACTTATTCTTAGCCTATTAATTAACTAAGACTTAGTCTCTACTTATCTTAACCAACTGGGACTTAGTCTAACCCTAACATTAAATTCCTATTCCTTCTCCAACAACACTCCCACTTATCTAAGCGCTAACCATCACTTGAGACCCGAACTGACAAGAAGAGCACACCAAAAATAGCCAAGATCTGCTATTTTTGGTAAACCTAGGATTTCCCACCCTAACCGACACCGGTTAACTGCAATCGACACCGGTCACCCTAACCATCGTTGGTTACCATTTATATAGTTTTGCAACCTTTTTCCCAAGTTGGTCACTTTGAGTTTTGAGAGAGCTATCTACATTCAAGCATGAACCAAAGTTTTCTTAGCATCAAGACAACAAAATACATTCAACCAGAGGCCCAAACAAGTACCTGAGACTGATCCAAAGGCATTGGAATTCATGGGAGCACTCTAGGAAGTACTTCGTGACACTGACCACCAAGTTATTCATGGATCAACCATCACCTTCCTTCACCAACCAAGCTTGCAAATACAAGTAAGTGCATTTGATTTTGCATCATTTATGTACTTACTTAATAGGTTATTTATCTTTTGTTATTAGATCTTGTTCTTCCCTGCATTCCTCCATCCCCACCTTCCTGCCCATCTACCTATCCAACCACCCACAACCTTCTGGCTCTCCATACCTAACCTTTATACTTTCTTGAGTTTTCCTCACCTTATTACGAACCCAACCAGTCCCCCTTCACTCTCTGTGTAATCACAGAGAAGCCCAAAATCACCTTTTATCAACTTTCACCAAATTGCCCCTACCAACGCCGATTATCTTAACCATCGTTGGTTTCCCCTTCACCAAAGATCGGTCACCAGATTGACGCCGCCATTCTTGTGTCTCTGTCATACTTTCACTAAATTGACCTTAACACCCCAAAAGCCTCACAAAAACCTCACCCAAGCCTAATACCCTATCTACAACCTCATCACGAACTTCCCATCTCATTGTGTAGATAGAGAGAGAGCCTAGACACCTACTTTGACATTCTACCATTATCCAAAATAATTGAGATTGGTCATCCTGAACCATCATTAGTCATACCTTAACCGTCATCAGTCATACCCTAATTGATATCGGTCTCTACATCCGGTAAAATGCCCCGGACTAGCAAGATCCCCACTCACCTTAAAACCAATCAAACTTTCCCAAACCTTACCTAGACCCAGCCTGTGACCCTCAGACCACCTACCCAGCCTATAACCTGACCCGAGACCTTCACTAGTTTAATTATCAAAGCATTTAATTGGATTGACATTAATAGTAATATGAGATACCTAAATTAGAACACTAGTATTAGATTTGTTTATTTGCATGTTCAGTTATTTTATATTAAATTATATATCAATGGATTGACAATCTGTTGAGAAAGTATCACACTTCCTGGATCTAGCTCACGCTAGGCAATCCACTAACCTTTTGCTATTAACTATGTTTTGTGGTCTTGCTTTGTATTTCAGGTAGTTCCTCCTAGCCAAAAGGAAGCTCACATAATCAGTTTGGATCGAAATCGAACACGCACACAAACTTCAACCAACATTATAACAAGTATTCCTCCTTGGCCTATTTACCCTTATCTGTTTCATTAATCTACTAAGAATCCGGTGAAACATTTTGGCACACCCGGTGGGACCCATTAGGGGTTCTGTTGCATTTGTTCATTCTTAGGTAAAAATTGTGTGTTTATTTCGATTTTAAAAGTATTTGAATTTAATTTTCTTCTCTGGAATCTTCTCCTTCTTTCTATTGTCTAAAAGAAATCATGCTTTTGGTGCTTTAAAAAGAACACGTCTTTCTTTCTACTACATTGCATTAGTGAAAGAGCATTCCTCTTCCTATTCTCCATTTGCTACATCGAACATAATTGTGGATTTTGGCTTACAATCAGTTGCATTTCATTTTGGTTTGTTGTATTGTAGCTCACATTCAAAAGGGGAACTTATACATTGGAAGTCATGCCTAGTTGATGGTTGACTAATCCGTAATAAATGCCCCAATGATGATCTTATTTTTCTTCATCTCAAGGTGTTCGACCATTCTTTGGTTTCCTAAATTTTTGGGTTATTTCCCGCATGCCCCGCTTTAGCCCCCGCGCCCTTTGTTTTCCCCTTTTTCCTCTTTCCTTGGCCTCGACTTCAAGGAGGACGAAACCGCCCCGCCTTGGCCTCTTAACACCGCCGGTGCGGTCTCAGAACCGCCGCAGGCGGCGGTCTCAGAAACCGCCGCCAACAGCAGGCGGCTCAGTAACCGCCGCCCGCCGAGCGGCGGTCCCGTGCGCATTTTCCGTAACGCTCTTTTTTGACGCGACCGCGTGAAATATCACATTTCACCAGCCTTTTTCTTTGCCGACTTGAGCATGCATTAATGTTTTTGGTCCCCTGGAATAGTGTTTTTCCTTTGTTTATTGTTTAGGAGTTCAATTTGGTTTTGGTTCTTGGATGCTTGAATTCCTATAAATGCATGGTTTGTGCACATGCAAATGGTCCGGAGTTTTTGGTGAAGATTTTGGTGAAGCTTGTCCTGAGTTTTGGATTTTGGCTGAGTTTGATCTTTGCTCTCATTCCCTCATTTTAGTGCTTTAGTTAGTTAGCTTGTTTAGAAGCCATAGCTTGAATTCACTTGCATCTTTTGTTAAATTGCTCACCATTGGTAAGCCACACTCCATCTTGTGCAGCAAAGGTTGCCATTTCATCCAATCCAGCTTAGAAGCTTGCCTCCGAATTTCTCTTTTGTAGATTTATTTTCGTTGTGTCTTAGAGTTCTTAGTTTAATTCATTATTACCCGGTTAGTTTTATTCAATTGTTGGTAAGCCACATATCCAACTTCAGTGCAAACAAAGTTGTTGTTGTTTTATCCAAACCATGGGAATAGATAGCTTAGGAAGCCATTAAAGTTGCAGGTTTTGCTCTTCGTATAGGATAGTTACAGGTGTTCGGTCGCTTCATGTTGCATGACTCGCAAAGAAAATCCCGCTAGGAATCGCATAAGCCAAGCTCTCAGACTTTGCGCTATCCCTCTCCTACTCGCATTCTCGGTCTGCATTCTGAGCTGTCCTTATCCCAAAATCTACTCCTATCGGTGCTAGCATTACACGCTTTTCTGGATCCATGTGAACACGAAAGAACGAAGAGACCATACTGAGGGGACGAGATCACATACACACCATCGGATTCGCCACTGTTCTGCGGAATCCAGGTTTTAAATTTCAAAGTTCTAGTCAGAATCATATCAAATAGAGTAGTTAATCGCTTTATTTCATTTCATTCTATTCTCGATATTGCCAGGGAAGCTATGGGGATTGATAGTTTCTGAGAAACTATGATTCACTCCTCACTTCTGAGGTAGGATCGAGAATCTTGCAGATAGATTAGACGAGCTATTTTACTTATTTAGAATTCTACCAAATCACACAGGCAAATAACTACACTCGGTTATCTTGTCTGTTTTAATTACTGTTTAGTTATTATTTCTAGATACGTTTAAAATAGTTTGCTTTCCTTAAAATTATTAAATATTTCATAGAAAAATAAAAGTTATATGTAGTTAGATTTATTTCACTTAGTTAGAATTTGTTTCATCACAGTTAGATTGCATTTTGTTTCGTATGACAATCACGGACCTCAAGAGCCTGTGGAATATATATTTGAGCCAATCGTGCCTCAACCAAACCTAGTCACACAGCAATAGTTGACATAGACCAAAATCTCAGGATACAAGTATTCCGAACAACCACGCATTTACAATCGATCGCTTCACGCTTAAGAGGATTAAACATAGAAGACGACCAAGCACATGCATTTTGGTCAAGTCACCAAACTACAGATTACTCCTAGAAAACATCCACATGATCGTAGAGGGGCTCAAAGAGAACAAACATTCGGGTGCGATCCTCTAGTTCCACAAATGTACGCCGGAGACACCCTCGTAGATATAGATACCAACTTAAGAATCCAAGTGCGAGAACGTCCGTAAGGTATTCGAGAAGATTGCACAACTATTGGTTCTAAACATGTAAGCCGAGAAAGCATACGATTATCGGATACTAGGGATTAGAACTTGATTTCGCGTATGACCATAACACAGACCGCAACAACCAAGAGTCTACGGTTGTGATCCATGATCCCACAGCCCAACGAGTCCACAAGTCAATCCGATATAGACGCTAGCCTACGCACACTTTGGTATTTCAGTCCACTCCACTTCCACCTATCATCATCGAACAACTGTCTTTACTAGATATAACGGCTAACGAAGCTAGGGAATTCTCGACTAGGCCGTAAAATCATCCATAGAATCAATTATATTCATCATCCACTATATGACCTTATCAGAGATATACACGAAACAATCCCTGTGTCATTTTCCACGTATTCCGCAACCCATAGATCGAATCACGCCGAGCTCGATATTGATTGAGCCTTCGAGCAGCTCATCCTCGCCGATCGATCTATCACACCACCAAGTTAGAAGGGCCTTCTTTGCCTTAGATTCACAAATTCCACTAGTGCGTGTCAAGACATTAGACCGCCTAACTAGTTTGTCTCCGCATATTCCATCCCCACCGGCTGCTCCTCGCACGACCTGAGGTCGGGCACGGAAGAGTCACTTGTAGATTCTCACGCCGCCGTCACTTTTCCGCGCATACAAAATTGGTGAACCGACGTGAAACAAACAAGATTAGTAAAAAATAAACAACTGAGTCATAGTATTACACTTTCACTTTAGTACGCCTTCTTGAGAAGTTTCATAAGTTTTCATAAATCACCTTCGCTTCTTCCCATTATTCTCATGGGTATTCATATACCCCCGAATATGTCGGGATTCGATGCATATGGCAGACTCTCCCGGGTCTTGAGGCATACTACGCCCAACAAAATAGGGAATCATCACCCTCGCTCTCAGTATGGGGTGACAACTATTCAACTAATCAGTTGTCAACACAAACCCCAAGAATCAGATATAGTTCATCTTTTCAAACTGAGGAGTTAGATCAACCCCCTCGAACCCAACAAACAGAACCTTCAGGTTCCAACAATATGACGTTTATGGAGAATCGGGTTCATCTCCTCAAATGTTACTCTGACCACAAATTGGTAGGCAATCGATCCATACTGGTCTTAGATGATGGACAAACCAACACGTTATCCTAGGAGTGAACAACGCTCCCGGGGAATGTACCCATCTATAGGAGGTTTACAAATACAACCCGAAATCTCTTTTCAAGAAAATACCTCTATGCCACTGCATACAGGAAATATTCTGGGAGAAACTTGGCAAGATAGCGATCAGTTTATGACAGGATATCATGTACCTTTACAACACCAAGGTATACAACAAACGCCGCTCAGGTAAAGTACCGTGACTTCACCAAATGAAGTCATTTCAACGTTAGTAGAAAGAGTGAGAGGGTTAGAACTGGCTCAAGCAAGTCAAAATTCTCCGTTCATACAAACAGAAGTTCCAATCCTCCATACCACTCTGGGTCGTAGATCTCTTACGGGAGTAGGCACGTTAGGCATGCCTCCTCAATATCCACAACAAACGCCAACAAGGCCTATCATCTCTAACACTACTCCTCCGGTGCCTAGTGTCGAACAATCTGTTCCTCGACAATACCCCGTCCTACTTAAACATATACTCTAAATCACCACAAGGAGATATGTTCTCCTCTCCCAGCATGTTTGCTCAAACGCAGGGACCTCCCTATGCCCCTGCCAACGCGTACACTGCACCGTATCAACAACCCATCCCACCACCACTCCCTCAGCAAACACCATCAATGGTCGAAAGCTATGCGATAGGGACGTATTCAGAATATCTAAAGGAACCCTTAGATTTCACCATACGAAGCGTCATGCTTCCAAGACCTCTCCCTGATTTGCCTAAGTTCAAGGGTGAGGGAGATCCAAACGCACATATCAAAGCTTACGCTACAGCCATACGAGAATTACTCCCTTGGGATGGGGTTGTTGCTAAAATATTCCCCAAAACACTGGAGGGCATTGCTCTCGATTGGTATTATAGAATACCTGAGGCTTCCATACATTCATTTAAACAACTCGTGTCAGAGTTCATCAAAGCCTTCGACATGAACAAACTACTGAGAACAGGAATCAGGGAATTCTTGCATATCAAACAAGAACACAATGAATCTGTCGCTCATTTCATCCAGAGGTGGCGTACAGTTCTTTATTCATCAGCAAGTGCTCCAAACATGGATCAGATGGAACTATGTGATTTATTCCTTCATTCTCTCAGCAGAGAAGTGAAGGAAGAAGTCCAGAAGTTCCCACTAAGGACTTATGATGAAGTACTTGAGAGCGCTCTACGAATAGACCAGGAAGCAATAGATAGTGGTCGTAAGACGTATGGAGCAAACGGGAGGTTAATCACCTCCACTCAAAATACTACAACTACCACAAACGTCAATCAAGGACCCAAAATCCTTAACAAAAATCGTGGGGTAACAACGGATGGGGTAACCGACCAGCCCAAGAGGGTAAATGTTGTTAATACTCCGTCACAAACAAACAACCAGCGAAACAACAACTTTACCCCAACGGTCAATACAGTGGATTTTAACCATCCACAACAACAACAACAACAACGGTGAAATCCCATACAAGGGCCAAGCCAAAACTCATTTGGTTACCAAAACCAAAGTCAAAACCAAAAACAACAATTCCAAAACTTTGGTCCTAATAGGCAACAGTTTGATCGGAATTTTAGGCCACAATACACACCAAACCAACAAAACGGGAATTATAATCCCAATTCTTATTGTGGTTTCCATAAAATTCATGGTCACGACACTAGAACGTGCCGTGACTACAATAAATTTATGCAACGTTTGCCAGAAGAACAAAGACAGTTCTTCACAGACTTGTTTTTGGCAGATCCCATCTCATCATCACCAAATACTCGCAGGGGCGTTTCCCTAATGCCCCTCAAGATCTTTAATGATCCGCTCCCAAATCATGACAGCAATAGGTGAATCCAACCGAACAAACAAAGGTGCAAAGGACGGAAACAATGACCACGAAGCCTCGACTTCATTAAATCCGCGGGCCGCCACAGTTGGGAGCTCAACCGAGACCTAAGATAGTCAGTTTGGTAGAATTAGACGCTGAACTACCTATCGAAGCTATAACGAGAACACGAGAGTATTTCTCTCAACCAAGCCCAAGTCATCTGCCAGAGGCAGATAAGAGTCAGCAAATAGTTGAAAAACCCATCGGTGCGTATGATTTAATTAGTGACCTAACAAAGACCTTCTCACACATTTCATTTTTGGACTTACTAAAGAACTCTCCCCCTCACAGAGCTGCTCTTTTAGAAGCATTAGGTCTAGGCCATCTAATTAACATCACTCCACCTCCCGAAACACAAGTAAATCACGTAGATTTTGATATCCACCCTCCGGGGCAGCCGGACAAGGATGTCGAATTCATCTTCGAAATAAGTAAAATGCCCACAGATGCTGAGATCGCACGCCGAGGTGACCCAGCCTTACACTTGCAAGTGTGGGTTTATAATAACTATGTAAAACGGGCAATGGTTGACGATGGGGCTGCAGTTAACATAGTCCCTTTCTCTTTCCTCCAAAAACTTGGATATGGAGAAACAAACTGTTCCACTACACGAAATACCTTGAGAGGCTATGATAGCCTTAAAGCCACTTCGATAGGAACTATAATACTGCCAGTCACCTTAGGGCCCAAAACCATCTTGACCGAGTTTTACATTATAGATCGGGAAACTAACTATAATATGATCCTCGACGACCTTGGATACATCGAATGAAGGCAATCCCTTCCACGCTATTTCAAGAAGTAAGATTCTTGCATCCGGGAAAGGTATTTCAGAGCCAAAGGCGATCCAAAACCTTTCGATTTGCACCTAGCTGATTTAAAGAAAAGACCAGGGTGCACTCTTAATTTGAGCCGCCAACAAACCAACTTAATAAACCCTCCGACCCAAAGCCGAGGAAAAGTTGATACCTACAACGGATCTTGAAACTACCAAAGATAGCCAAAACAACTCCAACCCCTAAAGGTAAAACTAAAGAAACAAGATCATTAGGGACTATCTGCGAAAATCGTTGAATTGATAGAACAAGATTCACCAATGTTCTTACCATTCGATTCAAGAGGCATAGGATTTTCCTAGGTGTTGGTTCCTTACCGGCAGAGGATCTCTCGTATGATAGAAGTAGAGTGTGCAAACGCGCAGATGCCCCAACATCTACACTCCCGCTAAGTATTGACTCTCCATTTCGATGGAGCTAAATGTCATTATGGAGCGGGGGGGTATAATTTTACTTCGCCCGAGGAGAAGGTCCTCCCATTCTCATTTAAGTTAAACTTTGAATGCACAAACAATGGCGCTGAGTACGAAGCCCTCCTCCTTGGCCTCACCTTAGCCAAAAGAATTGGTATTAATAACATCAGAGTCTTGGGAGACTCGCAATTAGTAACAAACCAAGTTTCTGAAGTATATGAAACTAAAGCCGAACATTTACAACTCTACAAAAACGTCTGTATTAGATTTAAGCAAGGCGTTTAACTTCATATCCATCAGCGATCCCGCGAGAGAAAAATCTTCTCGCCGATTCAATAAAGAACCTCAAAGCATCACGTTTTACTCCAAGCAATGAGCTAGAAGATACTCACTTCACAATATCCATTCGTGACGAGCCATTAATAAAAACAATGACAAATCCTCTTTTAAGCGGAAGTGAATCTACCGTCCTAGACCATGTTGGAAATGATGCGGCTACTTTGGATTATTTAAATGCCTATGCAGCATTACATCTCTCCTATCACATGCTAGATTTATCCCTGATCCCACATTCGTCCTCCTACTTCGGAAATCCCGTAACGGATCTTCCGTCACAAAGGGAACCTAACATATACGCAATAGAAAATGGGGATGATTTAGATTTACCTCCAGCACCACCTGAGTTCGAAGAGGGTAACGCCTCTTTAATCGAAGAAACAATCGATGTCAACATGGGACAAGATGAACCAAGAATATTGAAACTAGGTTCTTCGCCGACACCGTAAGAAGTGGAAATACATACTGTGTTCTCAAAGAACATCAAGGCGTTTGCATTTAATTACAAGGAGATGACGGAGTCGCACCCCACATTGCGGTACACAACCTCGTCACTAGATCGGATGCAAAGCCAATTAAACAAAAATCAAGGCCCATGAAACCCAAAGTAGCTCTCATGGTAAAAGAGGAAGTAATAAAACTCCTTCGTAGGATTTATCAAGCCGCTGACTACTCCCAATGGGTATCTAATATCGCTCCCGCTCTCAAGAAGAACGGAAAGATACGCATTTGCATAGATTTTCGAGACATCAACAAAGCGTGTCCTAAAGACGATTTCCCATTACCATCCATAGACGTTATTGTTGATGCAACAGCTGGTTTTGAACTTTTGTCTCTCATGGATGGATTCTCGGGATACAATCAAATCAGAATATCCGAGCAAGATCAAGCTAAAACCACGTTTATAACTCCTTGGGGAACCTATTGCTACGCTGTTATGCCATTCGGTCTTAAGAACGCCGGCTATGCATCCGGCCGGGCCATGACATACATATTTCACGATCTAATTCATAAAATCATGGAATCTTACGTAGATGACTTATTGGCTAAGGCCAAAAAGCGCTGTGACCATCCCGAAGTACTCCGCATCATTCTTTCACGCCTAATAGAATACGGAGTCACGCTAAACCCAGAGAAATGCGTCTTTGGTGTAACAGGAGGAAAGCTCCTAGGTTACATCATATCGTCACGAGGGATCGACGTTGATCCAACCAAAATTCGGGCTGTCCTCGAAATGGTCCCACCTTCGAGTGAATCTGGAATCAGATCATTTTCTGAAGTCGGGTGCAATCCCGAGATTCATCCTGACTTAAGCTTCGCTATTCATCCAATCAACAATTTACTCAAGAAAGACTATAGCATTGATTGGACCGAAGACTGCAACGAAGCTTTCAACGCAGTTAAACGTTTCTTGCTGTCACCACCTACGCTAATGCCACCTAAGCTGGATCGCCCGTTAATCCTATATTCGCGAGCTACCAATGTCTCGCTGGCCTGTATGTTGGCCCAAGAAGACGATGACAAGAGAGAACGTGTGATTTATTTCATTAGCCGAACACTGCTCGACTATGAAACACGCTATACACAAGCAGAGCGAGAATGTCTTGCCATAGTCTTTGCTACTAAACGTCTAAGACATTACATGTTGAATCAAGAAACAAAGGTCATGGTAAAGACGGACCATTTACGGACTTTTCTCACACAAGGTTCCTTATCCAAAAAGGCTGGACGTTTTATAACCTTAATGGGAGAGTTCGAATTAACATTTGTAAATCAGAAGTCAGTTAAAGGACAAATCATCGTGGATTGGTTAGCTGACAACCCATTAGATAGAGGCGATCTAGTAGATTTGGATTTTCCAGATGAATGCGTATACTACATCGAAACTCGACCGCTATTTCGAGTGCCTTGGTACACCGATATCATTAATTATATCATGGACCATACGCATATCTGGATGCAAAGTGACACCGCAACAAAGAAAGGTGATTACGCATAATCGTAGCCTAAAAATATGTCATTATAGAGCAGGTGTTTCTATCGAAAAGCATTCGATGGAATGCTCTTAAGGTGTGTCGACACGTAAGAGTCCAAGAGGATTCTCCATGAATCCACACGGTATATGTGGAGGCCACTTCGGTGGCCATGCCACCGCTCGAAAAATACATCGAATGGGCTATTTCTGGCCCACTCTAGAACATGACGCGATAGAGTTTGCACGCAGTGTCATAAGTGCCAAGAATTCTCTCATGAGATCCACATGCCAGCACAAGCTCTGCAACCAATCGCTACTCCATGGCCCTTTTCTACATGGGGCCTAGACTTAATAGGGAAATTCTCTCCCTCATCCACAGATGGCCACAATTTTATAATTACGGCCACTGAATATTTTACCAAATGGGTGGAGGCCATGCCTCTTACTACCGTACCTGGTTCTGTAATCGCTAAGTTCATTTTAAATCAAATCATTTGCAGGTACAGTATCCCACAAATCATTATCTCAGATAATGGAACTTCTTTCAAGAATGAAGAAGTTCGTGAACTATGCAACAAATTTAAAATAAGCCATCATACGGCTTCCTTGTATTATCCCCAAGCCAATGGGCAGGCTGAAGCAACAAACAAAACGCTGAAAGCCATTCTCCTTAAAACGGTGAAAGAAAACAAGCGAGATTGGCATTTGAAGTTATATCCGGCCTTGTGGGCCCACCGAACCTCAATAAGAACACCAACAGGAGCAACTCCTTTCTCGCTAGTATTTGGGGTAGAAGCAGTTCTCCCGCTTGAGGTCGAAATACCCAGTCTCCGCATTTCACTACAAGGGATTCTGGATGAAGACGCTTACAGAGAAGCACGTCTTTCCCAATTAGAAAGCCTAGATGAAATTAGGTTAGATGCTGAACAACGACATAGAGCTTATGCTGACCGAATGTGCCGGCAGTATAACAAGAAGGTTTATGAACGCGATATATACGAAGGTGATCTAGTTCTAAGACTAGACAGCCGGATCGACAAGAAGACCGGCGAAGGAAGGAAATTCCGGCCCAAATGGTTGGGCCCATACCGAGTCACGAAGGACTATGGAAATGGTGCATACCTCTTATGCACGCTAGAAGGTGAGGAGTTTGGCGAAACAACAATTCCCGCACCTCAAGCGTTTCTACGCATAAGTTGTAGCCTAAAGCACTACCTATATAACTATCTACATTGCATCTTCATATAGATTTAGATCATTTTGTCCACTTGTTCTTACACAAATTGTGATCAAGGAATCTATTCTCAAAGTAATTCATTACAAACTCATGATGTTGTTGGCACAAAACTTTCTAATCATATCTCTCCATTTTCGCGATATCATCAATCACTTCATAATCTTTTATCAAATAAAATCAAACATGACGAAGTCTTAACGGTAACCATACCAAGATCTGCAAGTTTGTTCTCGCTTTGATTTCTTCTTAGGATTGGTGTCTTGCCTATGGTCTGTTCTAGAAGCTTCATGGTGTCACATCTATCCCATATATACATCTCTTTGGAAACAAGCATATACTGACATTTTACTCAAAAAGACAAGTCAAAAAGTGATTAAACAGAAAATTTTATTTTTACACATTTCTTGCCCTACCAACCTTCGGTGATGAGCTTGCATCTCTTACTAGTGACGTAGGGTTGGGAAAGGATGGAAATGCCCTTACTCGCCTATGCCTTGCCCACGGTGATAAACCCACGCTTCTTACTAGTAGCATGGGGCAAAGTGTAGGGGGTCCTCTAGACAATGCAAACATTAAAAGGTCATAAACAAACTATTCAAACTTTGAGTCAAAAACGAATGAATCAGATGTTCAAAATTCCAAGAGAGTTAAAAATCCTAAAAACCAGATTTTGTCTACTATGTGGCCATCTACGGGTCTAAGTCTGGATAAACCGCAAAGCAAGTTGCACCCAAAACTATGAAGTCATTGGGTGGAGTAAGCTTGTAGTTTTCAATTTGGTTCCCAAAGCTTCGCCTCTGTCTTTCATCACTATCGTTTCACCATATTTCATAAACTTGCGCCCTTCTTGGCTCTTGGTGATGAGCCCTCGCATCTTACTAGTGCGTGGAGTTAGGAGTGGGGCAAGTTAACTGCTCATCATATCTGGTTATTTTCATCACTTTGCCAAAACAAACATGAGGTATCCAAATTGCTCACAGAAGCTAAGATTTAAGATCACAATATATCTACAATATCATGTATCAGCATCATGAAACACAAAAAGAAAGCAAGCATTTGCATCATCTGTTCTCCATTGCATACATTCTAGAAAGCATATAAAACATACATCGTAGTATACACAAAGCAGTTGGAAATAGAAAGGACAAACGTGAGTGACAAGCTTTTGATCTAAAATCAATGCATATATATAAATAATCAATGTTTGTATACAATGCCATCATGCATTAGGCATGGTCAAAACGCTCAAAGAGCCCGTGATATACAAAAGAATCCATGATACAAAATATACAAGGGCCAAGTCGCCTCTCAACCCCTACGCGACCCCTCCGAGGGTGCGCGCCCTCGCCTAGGACTCCGGCTACGCCGGCGCTCTGAATGCACGGAGGGCTCAGGGTCTCGAGGAGCAGCCGCGGTCTCGCCACGAGAATGGCTCCTCATAAGACGCTCGGCTGTCCTATAGCCTGCCAACTCTGTACGGAGGGTCGACACCATCCTGGCCACATGCCAAACAGAGCGAAGACGCCGCATGCCTCACCGGCCGCCAAGGCTCCCCAGCATCTACAGATAGCTCCGCACGGGTCTTATCCATAGGGATCATCAGAGAATCAGTGCATACCCTACGGATTAGATCCCGCCACTCGTCAACAGTCTCTGCAAAACAAAGAAGAAAAACGAATTAGAAGCTAGGCAAGAGACTAAAAGATACAATATCAAAACATAAGGAGAGATAGCAATTAAAAATCCTAAATTAAACAAACATTGAAAAGATGAGAGGATAACTTACTCGGATCACCGGGCCTCCAAGATGGGTCGCTAGGGCCAGCACCCGCCGCAGATGCCGCTGCCGACTGAGGGGCTGCTCCTGTAGTAGGAGCAACATGACGCCCCGCAACTGACTCATCCTCTCCACCATGGCCCTGGGAGAGTGGCTCCTCTGAAGCTAGAGTCTCTCTCTCGCACTCGCTCGCCCTCTCTCTCGCTCGCAAAATATCCCGAGTGTCATGCCACTCAGATCGCTATCATCCGCTCTCGCTCCTCCGACCCTCCTCTCGTAAGCTCCTCGTAATCGGAGTCGATATCTATAGGTCATCGCGCTGCTATGAGCAGGACCCGCGGCAATCTGAAGCAAAGGTGCCCGAGGCGCACCAGCTCTCCCTCTGGCCCGAACAATCCCCCTGGCTACAATAGGAATACCAGGAGTGACCACTGTCCAACCACGGCCTCTAGGCCCCCCTCTAGCCTCGCGGACTGATCTATAAACCGGTGCCACTGGAGGAAGCATGCCCACATATGGGAGGCCGAACTGCTGAGGAACCCTGCCGAAAGGATGTACCTCTACTCGTCCCACACGGTCAATAAGCTGCCCTGTGGTGGAGCAAGAGATCAGTGTAAGAGTCTCCTCTCCCCATATACCAGCCATAAGCTGGTACGGTGTGGCCTCCATGTCTGCTGTAGTAAGCGAGGCAACTGGCTGGTGAGGTGCTCTAAGCACCGACATATCTGACCATCTGGCCGCCCTCACACCCCCAGGATCTGCCACCTCCACGCCTCTGCCATAGGGAATGAAGCGCTCATACACCCAACTCATAACTAGAGTAGGGTGACTCAAAGACTGTCCCTGTAGATGGACCACCCTGTATAAGTCATGGTAGGTGGTCCCTGCAAATATCTCGCGCCCTGTGCGTATATCCGGCCATGCCCTCTATCGTGCAATGATGGGGGCCCAAAGAAGATAGTAAGGTCCCCTCCCTTGTCCCCGATCAGCCTCGAAGCAAGGATCCCCATGATAGCCTGTCGAAATATGGGGATGGGCAAAGAAGGAATGGATCTAACTCTCACTCCCTTCTTCGGCCCCGTGGAGATGGCTGCATCCCCCATGTAACCTGCCCACTGTGCAATCTGTGCTCGGGACCCTGCTGTCTCCAGTGTGAGTCTCCTCCCGATGATCGGGACCCCCAGGATACGGTAAACATCCTCCAAAGTAATCGTCCACTCACCGCGGACCCCTGGCAGTGGAAAGTGTTCCGATCTGCATCCCAATAAGAAAACAAGTCACAAAGGATGTGACTAGATGGTGCGACATGAGGCACGCGCGATATACGCAGTATGCCGGCCCTCTGCAATGTGTCCTCCTCATCTGGTGAGAGGGCATCCAATACCCCGGGCAACCAATCACACTCCCTCTCTCGACTCCATCTGATGTACTCCTCTCTCGCCTGCATACACCCAAAAACACACAAAACAGAGCAAGTTAGTATCTAATCAATGCCGAGAGAGTCGTAAAAACATATAGAAATGATAAAAATACAAGTGCAATGTCTAAAGCAAGCTCCTTTTGCTTTCTGTGCAAAACCGCCACCCTGAGCAGGGAGGCGGTTCTGTAACCGCCGCCTTTAAGGCGGCGGTCACGTAACCGCCGCCCTGGTCAGGGCGGTCGTGTAACCGCCGCCCGGCTGGGCATGGCGGTCATGGTCCGAAAACCCGCGGGTTTTTAAACCTAAAAAGCCCAAAATGAGCAAAAATAGACCATTTAAACTAAAAACAAAGCCTACCCAAGAGCCCCCCCTAGGTGGACCTTTTGAACCTAACATTTTCAAAAATAACCCCCCCATTACAAAGAATTTGCCATTTCAAATTTGAAGGGGGAAAAATGCAAAATTAAAGAAAACCGACCCGTGATCTCGGGTGGTGTTCCGCACGTGGGGCATGGTCGCTATCTCGCTCCGGACGTTTTGACTCTATTCAAGCAAGAAACCGTCACCGTGGGTCCCAGAGCTCAAAATCAATCGAATCAACTCGCGCAAATGAATAGGAAAATGGGCCCACTTTCATATATATATCGTTCTGTTTCATTTTAAAATGGCTTTTTTTCGCAGTTCTGAGCGCGCGTTGAGGTAAGTTTCTATCCCCGCACAAATGGTACGTTCTCTTTCCCTGTTATTTTAGTGTTTGTTTTCCAAATTATTGTATCTATCTGCACTTGAGTTCTCTTTTCATTTTGCAGTAGGGAATTTTGGAATGGCGTCATTTCAACACACACTGACGTGTAAGGTATAACTTCTAACTCCCCATTTCGGGACGGCCATACTCGGACCCACCGTTTTATGCCTCTTCATGGCTAAAACGCTTCTCCGAGGGGGCAATATGTACGTACCCAAAATTGTAAGGTACTGTACTGCAGAACGGTGTAATAAATGCCCCAATGATGATACAGGTCTCCTCGCAAGGTGTTCGGGATCCAGAAAAGCCTCGGAGTATGCGTTAACATCCCGCATGCCCCGCTTAGCCCCCGCGCCCTTTGTTTTCCCCTTTTTTTTCCTCTTTCCTTGGCCTCTTGACCTTCAATGACGAAACCGCCACCCTGCAGGCAGGCGGCGGTCCGACCGCCCGCCCGAACAGTGGCGGCGGTCCTCAGAATCGCCGCCCCGCTCAGAGCGGCGGTCCTGCGTGCGCATTTTCCATAACTCTTTTGACGCGACTCGCGTGAAATATCACATTTCACCAGCTTTTCTTTGCCGACTTGAGCATGCATTTATGTTTTTGGTCCCCTGGAATAGTGTTTTTCCTTTGTTTATTGTTTAGGAGTTCAATTTGGTTTTGGTTCTTGGATGCTTGAATTCCTATAAATGCATGGTTTGTGCACATGCAAATGGTCTGGAGTTTTTGGTCTGAAGCTTGGCTGGATTTTGAAGTTTGATCTTTGCTCTCATTCCCTCATTTTAGTGCTTTAGTTTTTAGTGCTTTAGTTAGTTAGCTTGTTTAGAAGCCATAGCTTGAATTCACTTGCATCTTTTGTTAAATTGCTCAGCTGTTGGTAAGCCACAGACCCATCTTGTGCAGGCAGTGCTGTCATTTCATCCAATCCAGTTAGAAGCTTGCCTCTGAATTTCTCTTTGCTGTAGATTTACTTTCATTGTGTCTTGGAGTTCTTAGTTTAATTCATTATTTGCCTGGTTAGTTTTATTCAGCTGTTGGTAAGCCACATATCCAACTTGTGCAAACAGTGTTGTTGTTTTATCCAAACCATTGGAACAGGATAGCTTAGGAAGCCATTAAAGTTGCAGGTTTTGCTCTTCGTATAGGATAGTTAAGGTGTCTCGGTCGCTTCATGTTGCATGATGACTGCAAAGAAAATCCCGCTAGGAATCGCATAAGCCAAGCTCTGTACTCTTGCGCTATCCCTCTCCTACTCGCATTCTCGGTCTGCATTCTGAGCTGTCCTTATCCCAAAATCTACTCCTATCGGTGCTAGCATCACACGCTTTTCTGGATCCACGTGAACACGAAAGAACGAAGAGACCATACTGAGGGGACGAGATCACACACACACCATCGGATTCGCCACTGTTCTGCGGAATCCAGGTTTTAAATTTCAAAGTTCTAGTCAGAATCATATCAAATAGAGTAGTTAATCACTTTATTTCATTTCATTCTATTCTCGATATTGCCAGGGAAGCTGTGGGGATTGATAGTTTCTGAGAAACTATGATTCACTCCTCACTTCTGAGGTAGGATCGAGAATCTTGCAGATAGATTAGACGAGCTATTTTACTTATTTAGAATTCTACCAAATCGCACAGGCAAATAACTACACTCGGTTATCTTGTCTGTTTTAATTACTGTTTAGTTATTATTTCTAGATACGTTTAAAATAGTTTGCTTTCCTTAAAATTATTAAATATTTCATAGAAAAATAAAAGTTATATGTAGTTAGATTTATTTCACTTAGTTAGAATTTGTTTCATTACAGTTAGATTGCATTTTGTTTCGTATGACAATCACGGGACCTCAAGAGCCCAGGGAATATATATTTGAGCCAATCGTGCCTCAACCAAACCTAGTCACAGCAATAGTTGACATAGACCAAAATCTCAGGATACAAGTATTCCGAACAACCACAGATTTACAACTGATCAGTTCACAGTTAAGAGGATTAAACATAGAAGACGACCAAGCACATGCGTTTTGGTCAAGTCAGCCAAACTACAGATTACTCTAGAAAACATCCACATGACCGTAGAGGGGCTCGAAAGAGAACAAACATTCGGGTGCGATCCTCTAGTTCCACAGCCAGATGCACGATTACCGGAGACACCCTCGTAGATATAGATACCACTTAAGAATCCAGTCATGAGAACGTCTCGTAAGGTATTTCGAGAAGATTGCACAACTATTGGTTCTAAACATAGAAGCTGAGAAAGCATACGATTACTGGATACTAGGGATTAGAACTTGATTTCGCGTATGACCATAACAGGACCGCAACAACCGAGAGTCTACGGTTGTGATCCACAGATCCCACAGCCCAACGAGTCCACAGGTCAATCCGATATAGACGCTAGCCTACACTTTGGTATTTAGGTCCACTCCACTTCCACCTATCATCATCGAACAACTGTCCTTACTAGATATAGCGGCTAACGAAGCTAGGGAATTCTGGACTAGGCCAGAAAATCGTCCATAGAGTCAATTATATTCATCATCCACTATATGACCTTATCAGGAGATATACACGAAACAATCCCAGGTCATTTTCCACGTATTCCGCAACCCATAGATCGAATCACGCCAGAGCTCGATATTGATTGGAGCCTTCGAGCAGTCATCCTCGCTGATCGATCTATCACACCAGTCCAAGTTAGAAGGGCCTTCTTTGCCTTAGATTCACAAATTCCACTAGTGCGTGTCGAAGACATTAGACTGCCTAACTAGTTTGTCTGCATATTCTACCCCCACCGGCTGTCTCGGCACGACCTCGAGAGGTCGGGTACGCGGAAGAGTCACAATCGCCATCGTCATCGTTCACCTCTATCACCATCATCGGTCACCCTCTATCACCATCATCAGTTAACCCAACCATCGGTTCCTGTGTTTTAAATTTTCAATTAAGACAACACCATTTTTCACCTTCCAAAACTATTTTTCTCCATTCCTTCTATTTTTCTTGTGTCATTTATAGAGATCAAATTACCAAGCCTACACCAACTCACATGGTTTTGACTTGTAGTCAAGCCAACACCCTTGTATTCCACGCAAGCCTTCATTTGTTCCCGCTTAGCCCATCACCACCTTCCATCCTGTCACCTATGGATCCTACTCAGCCCATTATCATCAAGTATTGGTGATGAGGAGTTCACAAGAATCCTTGACCAAAACCCCGTTTCCTTACAATATTATCTCACCCATTCATCCACTCGAGATTCATCAGGATAGCTGGTATACGACATGCCTATGTCCATTCCTCCTTCCCTCACACCCACTTCTCGCATCGGCTAGTACTAGCTCGACCTTACCTTCTTCCACTTTACCACCCATAGTATCCCAACTTAACCCCACATCATCAATATCTGCTGCACCTATGACATCAATTGCACTTTTGACGTCACTTTCTCCCATGGTGTCAATCATTCCTTCATCAGCCACCTTGAGCATAGCCCGTCTGCACCCGCCACCTTGTATATACCTATCTCATCACAACCACCCATGGTGGCAGCAACCCATACTCCAATCCAAAACATTTTCCTCTCCATCCCACAGTCTTTACCTCCTATCATTACAAGAATTGATACATATATCTCACCTACTTACACATATGACCAACAACCCCCTATCTCGTCTATCACCTATTCGGGATATTTTTCCACCTGTATCTATTCCCCCTCGTAGTTCTTGTACTTGACACCACCATATATTGGGATGTCATCCTCATCATACATTTACCATCTACCCCCTTATACTACAGGGGGTTCCAATCATCACAACCTACCAACAACCTTATTAAAATGATGATGGAAAAGATGCAAACATTGGAAGCATCAGTTTCTGGCTCTTGCAACTCTTTAACATATGATGAAATCTGCAATGAATCCATTCATCCATCCATTCCCATTCACTCGCACCTTGCGTATTGGGAATTTCCCAAATTCAACCAGTTCAACAATAAAGAAGACCCGCAACAACACTTGTGGTCTTTCAAACATGGGTGTTATCTAATCACTCATGACAACGCTCTACTCTTGCAGACATTCCCAATGTCCTTAACAAGACCTGCATTGGATTGGTATAGTGGTTTACCTAGACATTCCATTTACTCATTCAACCAAGTGGCTCAAGCCTTCTGGACCATTTTTTGATCAATATTGTCAAGAAGGTCACCATGACCAACTTGTACTCAACACGACAATACGAAGATGAATCTATCACAGATTTCATCACTCGTTGGTGAAGCCTCATCAACCAACTCACATTCCAACTACCTCAAACCGAGCTTATAGAGTTGTTTACAGGGCTTGTGCTAGACACATCTCACCAAATCTCCAAGTTCAAACCTTCCACACATTCGACGAGGCATTCACCATGGCTAGAAAAATTGAAATTTGTGCCATAGAAGAGAAGAAAATTCAATTGCATAAAAAAACACTGCATTCAAGTCAAACGATGCCTCTTCCTCTTCCAAACCCCAAAAAAATTATTCCAAATCCAAAGGATCTGCCAACGTGGTAGTTTTAAAAGCTAGCCCATCTCACCCATCCAATCAATCAAAACCTTCCTCTAACCTTTCTCCCATTCATTCTTTTCGATTCAGTAGGGAACAATGCAAGTACACTACACTCGATAGAGAGCCTTATTCTTCGATTTTAGAAAAATTCTAAAAGATGGAGAAATTGATCTTCCACCCATCAAACCACATACTAGTTTTGACCCCGCTCATCCTATGCCTGCATGGTACAAGGAACATGATTACTACAACTATCATTGTGTTAAAGGTCATAGTGATGGTAATTGTATAACCTTTAAAAACATTGTCCAGGAAATGTTAGACAACGGAGATCTCATCTTGGATAACCTAAATGCACCGACTAATCAGAACTTGCATATATTCAAGAAGTCATTTCCTAATCACACCTGTTATCTAACCAAATTGTCAAACCTTCAACTAATGACAGTAATGTCTATGAAGTTCATGTTGTTTTCGAAGTCATACCAGCCCTTCCTCAATTTTCTCCTATCCCCTATATCGAGGAGATTCTTACACAATCTCCTTTACCTATGGAGGAGCCAATTTTATCTACTCCTTTACCAACATAGGAGTCTCCCTTATATCCCCCTTCACATCCCCCTTCACCCACAGAGGAGTCCACAATATCGACCGATGTCATTTCCCACACAACTCTCAACTCGACGAATAACCCATGGTGTTAACTCTCTTACCCACAAGAGAATCATGCTCATCTTCCTCTCCACCTGAAAGAGGAACCTACCTCATCCCACTCATCATCTCCCCTACCCATCAGAGATCCTTTAGAAGTGCCACTGCTTGTTGGTGACAATTCCCCATTAGCCTTCCAAGATCCTGTTGATTTTCTCTCGGCTCTCTTACCCATAGAGTTCGAAGCCAACCAGTTCCTGTCTCAAAGCTTTTTTTTATAGGGATTACCACCAAGTCAACATCATCTCCTCCTACAAAAATGCCATTTTCATGCCTAGTTGACCACTTGGATTATGTTGATAATTCCATGCTTTGGGGATGCCTTCAGATACCTTTTCAACCCAAATGAAAATTTCATCTATTGATACCTCCACGATTTATCCAAAGGTGTTTTAGAAAACCAAACCAACCATGCCCATACCAGTCGTAACGGTGTTTCTTCATCACCTTCGCCCACACCTAAACCCTTACCAACAATTGAACTTTTTCCAACACCTAAACCTTTTCCATCACCCATACCTTCCCCCATATCCAAAACCATTACCACATTGGGTGTCATGCCAACATCAAGCCTAGTCCATCCTCCTGTCAAATTGGATTTAGCCACATCCTCACAAGCCCATGCAAAAACCATTCCTCCACCTAAAAGGAAGACCCAACCTTCTAGGCTGCATACACAGTTTCACCTACTACCCCTTTGTCACCTTTACCACTTCCATCCATCCTAGGACCTCACCCATCCACCTTGGCCAAGTAGCCTCTTACCCAAGGTAAACTAAAAATATAGAAACCCACATCCTCATCATGAGCCTCTGTTACACCTAACTTACTTGCACAACGTACACCTTTGCCATCACCTGCAACATTTTTACCACCTATACCCGCTCCACTTCTAGTAGCCTCGTCCTTACCTATGGTATTCCCCACTCTTAAGCCAATACCATCCACCTCTCCTCTTCCAAAACCTTCGGTGCACCTCCATTATCACCATGGCTAACCCATCTTCTTCTCGCCATTTGCCTTCCCTTCTACATCACGTACTCCTTCTTCACCTTTACCCAGGAAGGTGCAACCAAAATCCAAGAGCCCACTACCGCCAAAGAGGTAGTCAGACCTACAAAACCTTCAACTGCTAGATCATCTGCTATACCTTTACCTAAGAAGGTGCAACCCAAAATTAAAATATACAACCTACCAAACTAGTGGTCAAACCTATTCCACCTCCCATGGCACCTCTCCCACCAAAATCACTCACACCTCCATCTCGACCCACACTTACTTTGCATTGTGATCCATTAGCAGGATCTTACACCAACATCTTAGCAAATCTTTTAGAGACCTCTGTCATCACATTGCCACCACTTAGACCTTATGACCCACTCAAACCTAAACTAATAGGGTTTTATGATACAAAAATTTGCACCTACCATCATGTGTTAGGGCATGATGTAGAAAAATGTAAGGCTCTAAAGACCATTCTCTACTCCAATTATGTCCTCCTAAAGAAAACTTTGATGACGATGATATTTTAGACGAGGACCCTGTTCCACCTTCACCTATCACCACACACCCTCATCCCTTACCTATCCAACAACCTTCATCTCCACCTCCATAACCTTTTTATCTACCTCCAACATTCAAGATCAATATGGTTTGCATAAGAGAGCTAGCCAAACCTCTGCCCAAATGTCAATGTGCTACCTTGTGTGAACATCACCGGTATATGCCCTCATCATTCTATTGCCCATCTTGTCGCTACACTTATCATGACTTAGTTACTCCCTCACCCCATATTAATATGGTTAACATTGTCACTCACGCCCAGAAAGACAAAGGAAAGGAGAAAACAACCAACCCATCTCGCCAATCTTGTGCCCAATATACCATCTACACCTGCACCAAGAATTACCATTCAGGGACCCACATACCCTATTTTTGATGGGGTCACCCATCATACAATGATTAAACAATTACACCAATCTCCTCTCAAAATGTCATTATACAACCTTGTCCAAACCTCTGAGTCTCATCGACAAGCCCTCATGGAGGTTCTGCAATCTATTGAGGTTTTACCTAATGACCCACCTCCTGTGGCATCCATGATCACTCTTTACTATGTGGCATCTCTCACCACTTCATCACCTTCCTCTGCACCTGCTACCACTAATCAAGTAGTCACTCTCAGTTTCTCTGATGACGAGATTATACCTCTCTAATCAGATGATCCTGATCCCACCCTATTCATCTCCATCTACATTGATAATATACGTATTCGACGTGTTATGATCAATGGCGGTGTTAGCATCAACATTATCTCTTCCCATGCATACAACCAAATGTGCATCCCTACCAATTGCATGTATAATAACCCATTTATGTTGTGTTCATTCAATGATGCCATAACTTTGACCCTTGGCACCATCATTCTCCACATTCGTGTGGGCCCCGTACCATTCTAGAATTATTCTACGTCTTAGAGGGGAATCCCAGTATAACTTGTTACTTGGCTGACCTTGGATCCGCATCATGGGTTTTGTTCCTTCAACCTTATAGTGCTGTGTAAAATTTGTACATGAAGGAGATAACTATACCATTCAAGCTGACCCTTCACCATTAAAAACTTGTAGCATGTTGTATAGACCTAATGCTATCCTTATAGCAGTTAAGGCATCTTCCACCGCCACCACCTCTCCTTCACCCACACCCCTTCCACCAACATTGCTGCTACATCTCCCACACCTAAATCACAACCTCTGTAGCTAACCCATCCACTAACTCATCTACTTCTCAACCAACCAATACTTCTTCTTCTTCGCCTCCTAGTAATTCATCCATTTCCACTACCCACATACTTACTACCAATCCCTTAGAAGATATTTGCAATGTCTCACTCTGGGGGAGTATCACTGTACAACATCGACACATTCCTTACTCCTCAAGAGTATGGTAACCTTTGCCAACATCCCCACTATGATCACCACATAGCGAGGTTTTCCCTTATGGTCCTCCCCACCTTTGCACCAACTTAATATATGGGGGACTTGATACTTCTACCTACTCACCCAAGACGCCTTCCCAAATGTGACCATTTTCATCTGACCTTTAATATCTCACAAACTACCACTTCAACCACACCTTCCTCCATTATTGTGCATGGAAGGGTTTTAGATTTGGTTTATATGAACAAGGCCACCATATTTTCATCCCGTGCACCACACATAAATATAAAGATCGAAGTGGTATTGGCTTTGCCGAACCATCTTCCAAGAAGGCCCATGTCAAACTCATTAAAGACGACGACCCTCCTTCACTCCATTTAACAACTTTACCACCTTCACCTATGGAGTCTATGGATCAAGAATCCATTCCTCCTAATTTTTTTTATTTTTTTCATGAACACCATTTCCCGGGACCTCGACTTATCAATAAGATGACGAGGCTCCCTCTTTTTTTCCTCGTATCCCGACATGATCGATGACAATACACCTTATATTAAAGTCGTTTAATGTTAGGACGATAATTATATTCTTACCTACCTTGGTGTGGAAGATTCTTATATTCACCATTCGTTGCCTTCTGAGACATAAACCATGTTAAATGAATCGACAAGCGAAATCAATATTAACACTGGGATGACCCACACATTCTAAAGATAGGTAAATCTTTAGATGTTTTACGAATAGGAAAATTTTACTTGTTTCCTCCGGGATCATAACAACGCTTTTGCTTGGTCCTATGCTGATATGCCTGTAATGACCTAAACATTGTGGTCCACAATATTATAACTATTCCTGAAGCCAAACCCGTAAAATAGAAGTTGTGGAAAATACATCCTTGCATTGCCCTTCTTGTCAAAGAAGAACTCCAATGCCTTCTTTCAATTTCCTTCATGATACCTATTGATTATCCTCAATGGATCTCTAACATCATTCATGTCATAAAAATGATAGGGGTAATCCACATTTTCACGGATTTCTACGACCTTAACCTAGCTTCCCCTAAAGAAGACTTTCCTCTACCTAGTATTGACCAACTAGTTGATCTCACTCATTGGCCATGAGATGTTATCACTCATGGATGGTTTCTCAGGTTATAACCAAATATTACTTGCCTTAGAAGATCAAATCAAAACCGCCTTCATCATTTCTTATGGGACCTTCTGCTATCGAGTCATGCCATTTGGGCTTAAAAATGCTTTGGTGCTACATATCAATGAACCATGACTTATATCTTTCATGACATCATGCATCACATATTGGAAGATTACATTAATGATTTTCTTTCCAAATCCAAAAATCATCTTTGAACACCTTATCACCCTTAAGGTCATCTTTAACCGTCTAATCAAGTATTGTGTTTTCCTTCAACCTAAGACTCTCTCGCAAGCTCCTTGGTTTTATTGTTTCTTTGCGTGGCATAGAAGTCAATCCCACTAAAATCAAGGCTATTCTCAAAATGCCTCCACCTACTAACCTTCGTCAATTGTGTATTTTACAAGGCAAGTTACAATTTATTCATCTTTTTATTTTGTAGCTTTTCAACCGTTACCACCCATTTCATAATCTCCTAAAAAAGGATGCCTCCTTCAAATGTGATGATGAATGCCACAAAGCCTTTGAGGCCTTAAAAAAATACCTCCTCCAAGCACTGTTCTCATCCCCCTAAGGATGACAAACCATTTTACATTTACATTTTTGCTACTGATCATTCCTTGGGTTCCATGCTCACTCATCACAATGAGAAACACAAGGAACACACGGTTCATTATATAAGCCATACCCTTTAGAATATGAAAGAAAATACACACATGCTAAAAAACTCTACTTAGCCTTAGTTTTTGTCATCACTAAACTTTGACATTACCTACTTAACCACAAAACCTTTGTTGTCACCAATACTAACCCCTACATTACATGTACGCTAAGCCCTACCAACATCAACGTGTTGCACGCCGAGATCATGCTTCTTGTAGACCTAGACCTTGAATTCACTCATCAAAAATATGTCAAAGGAAAAACCATCACTGACCAACTAGAAAATGCACCCCTCTCAAGAAATCAATCCTCTAAATTTGATTTCCCGGATGAATCCATCGCTACCCTCTCTTTGGACGATACCATTTACTAGATGACCTTATTATTCAATGGTTACAAATGTCAGTGTGGGGGTGGTGTAGACATTATCCTCATTCCTCTTGATGGTGAGCCTATGCCATTATATTTCAAACTAGATTTTGATTTTCTAACAATATCACCGAATATGAAGCACTCGTATTAGGTCCTTAAGCCTCCATCGCCTTAGATGTTAAATCAATTAATATCTTTGGTGATTCCCAACTTATTGTAAACCAAGTGAATGATATATACCAATGTCATAACAAAATACTTCAAAAGTGTAAGCTTCATATGGACATAATTTTGACTACCTTTGACTGTTTTGAACTTCAAACCACACCGTTTTACACTAAAAATTTGTGGATACCATGGCTTGTATTGCTTCTTCGATCCCCGCTTTTCCCTTTGAATCAAAAATATTTTTTTATAGTAAAAAGGTTGCAATCACCTTCTTATCTATTTCGAGACGTCAACCTTGTTGGAACCATTGAAACTGACCCACGTGACCTTTGGTATAAACAGTTTACTGACTACCTTTCCCTTTCAATTCTACCTCTAGATCTTACTCGCAATGAACAACAAGCCTTTCTCAAAAGTGTCTCTCATTATGTCATCATGGGTGGTATTCTTTATAAATGCAGCTTTGATGCTATCCTCTTATGATGCCTTATAAGTTCTGAAGTTCCCTACACCATCAAAGAAGTTCATGACGGAATTTGTGGAGGTCACTTCAGTGGTTTAGCTGTCGCTAAACACATTCTTCACCTGGGCTATTATTGGCCCACCTTAAACTATGATTGTTGTGATTATGTCAAACATTGTGTGAAGTGCCAACAATATGCTAATCTTCATCACACACCTAGTCATGCCTTACAAGTCGCACAAGACCTTTGGCCTTTCTCTCAATGGGGTTTGGATCTTGTCGAAGAGATCAATCCTCATTCTTCACAATGTCATCAATGGATTATTACCACTACTGAATATTATACTAAATGGGTGGAATCCATACCTCTTATTTCTACAAAAGATGAGAAAATATGTGAATTCATCAACCATCACATCATTTGTCACTTTGGTGTTCCTCACCGTCTTATCAGTGATAATGGAAAATAGTTCAAAAATAAAACCCTACAGAAACTCTGTGATGCCTTCGAAATTCAACTTAGTTTTTTTCACCTTAATAACCTTAAACAAATGGCCAAGCGGAATCAACCAAAAAAACCTTAAACAAAATTCTTATGAAAGTAGTTGACGATAATGGAAAGGATTGACATATGCACATTCATTTTGCCTTATGAGTTTATTTCACTAGTATTTGTACCTTAACGCTACCACGTCTTTTCTCTCTGGTCTACGCTTTAGAGGTTGTTCTACCTCTTGAAGTCCAAATTATGTCTCTTTGTATCTCACTCAAAGATATGCTCAACAATGATGAATTTCACAAGACCATTTGGCACAACTTGAGTTATTAGATGAACGTCATCTCAATGCTCTTGATCACCTCCAAATATACCAAAAACATATCAAACGTGCCTACAATAAATGTGTCCATGAATTAACCTTCCAGGTCGGTGACCTTGTCCTTAAGGAAAATAAACATGTAACAAAAGAGGAGAAAAGTAAACGGGGCAAATTTTCTCCTAATTAGCTTGGACCCTATATTGTTACTCATACTTATGGATCAAGTGCTTATTGTTTGTCTTCACTCGAAGGTAAACATGAACCTGAGCCCTCAATGCCTTACATCTTCAACCATTCTATTGTTGAATCAAGTCCTATATCACATTCTATCTAGTTAAAATGCTCATCCCTTGAGCACCATTCACCTTCCATTTTACCTATTTTAAGGATCAACGAATAAACAAGAATCATGTGATTACCCATCACTTTTCAACCTTATCTTCAATATGAGTACCACGGATCTACTCATGGCATGATTCTCATGGATACTTTTTCATCTTTTTCAAGATGGAATCCCATGGTTATTCATCACTTAAACCCTCTCTTTCATAGTTAACCTCTATGTGCTATGGTTTTGTCTTCAACACAAGATCCTATCGTTCTCTATAGTCTTGTCCATGACCTAAAAGTCTAAAAGAAAAACAATTTCAAAAGTAAAATGGGATTCAAATCCTTGAGTCAAACTTCCAGCAAAAAGATGACTCCCTAAAAAAGGACATCTACTCTTTCTATCTCGTTGCTATAAATATACTACTCCCTCAAAGGAAAACTATACAAAGCTAGCCATACTGTACATAGTATATCATCAAAAGAAGATTATTCTTGCAAAAAAAAAAAAATATTTTGAAGCTTCGCATCAATCAACTTCATGAAGACCTCAAGGAGATAATATACTCATCCCATATAGACTTCCCACATCGATTAGTCTATAAAAACAAAAAAAAAAGAAAAAGATAACTTTTTCATCATGGACTTGCCTATTTTGATCTTGGGTCTCTTGCCAAATAGGCATGTTGTCTCACACCAGGTTATGCTAAAACCAAACTATTTTCACCTCATCACCTTTTCACCCTAATTTCTTACCCACTCAAGGGACGTGCTACAAATGTGACATTTCATGATCATGTGACTTTATTCACCCTTAGAATAGTTAATTATGCAACACCTTTAGGGTATTACGTTCATAAGCCAATATTTGGTATGATAGACTCATTAGGGTTCTTATCAATTAGGTGGCTCTTTTTGCCACCTCTTACCATACACCTTCTTCATTACTTGTTGATTCTCCTATACAAGACTAGACCATTGACACCTACATTTTAAAGACTTCCTCTTTCACCTAAACTCAACCATGCCTAAAATCACCTAAACTCAACCATGCCTAAATGACCTAGACTCAATCATGCCTAAAACCTACCAACCCATTCCTCTACCTTATCATATTCTTCCCTAGCTTACGAGATAACTACATCAGCATGAGGCCCCTTTTCATCGGGGATATGTAGGCAACACTTTAAGGGCATGGGGCCCTTGGAGGTTAGCTCGACCACTCTTTTCCCTAACCAATTTCCCCCCATTTTTCTATTAACATTCTACCTTATTTAGTTTCCATTTTTTACAACACTTGGAAATTAAAAAATCAACAAACATACATACCTACCATTTTATCACATCATCAAAACATCCAATCAATCATTTCATATTTCCATGACATCAAATATTTGGAAATTTACACCATAAAAATTATATATCATCATTTATTTTCCATACTACCAATAACTTGGAAATTAAATCAAACCCAAAAACATGACCAAACCATGCCTATACCTGACTCCGTCATGCCTACATGACTCCACCATGCCTCACTCACCTAGAATCCACCATGCCTAACTCACCTAGACTCCACCATGCCTAACTCACCTTGAATCCATCATGCCTACATGACCTCGACTCAATCATGCCTAATTCACCTAGTTTCCATCAATACATAATAACAATGGAAATTAAAACCAAGTACATCATTAATACATAAACATCATCAACTATATATAAATGAGAAAGTATATGTATCAATACATATATACATAGATACAAATAAATACAAGTATCTCAAATTTCTCAGATACAACCTCACTATCTTGACACGCAGGCCGATATAAAAACTCAAAATCACAAAAACTCTCATAATATAGCCTCACTATCTTCGGCATGCGGGTCGGTATATATATCAAAAGTTAAAATGCTGATAATCTCAAGTGACTAAACATCACCCCACCTGATATCCTCTGGGCCAGTCTCACTGTCTTCTCCTCTCAACCTGTCTGCTACCTTTCCAACATCTCTCCACCATCCATGGGTCTTGATCTAATCTCCCCTTGGCCCTCACCTAGGCTTGACCTTTATGTACTAATAGCCTTGCCTTGAACCTATCTTTGGGCTTGCTAGACCCATGTGCTCTCGAGATCTATGAGTGCGGGATCTATTCCTCTCACTTGCTTCCTTATCTGGGACATGTACTTAGCATATGAAGGGACATCTATACCGACATTCATCAGGTTATCCTGATAATAATGAGACTTGTTCAGAGCATCCCTAAACCTCGCCATCGTCACTATCTGATCTGGTGCCATAGGTCTCACTGTAACCTATGAGCTCTGTCCTGCTAATACTCACCTCAGCCCCTACCCCGATGCTCGTCCTCATACACTGCAATGGAGTGCTATAATATGGGACCTTGTCCCGTCCTCGGGCGCTGGGGTACTTACGACCTATGATACAAATCTGGGCCTTTAAGGCCACAACCTGTGCTTGTGTAGTGGTTGTTTTTGATGAGGTGATGGGTGAGCCTCTTATCCTGTGAGATGCCCCTGTAAAACTATAATCTGTACCTGAAGGGTAGTCACTTGACCCTGTAAGGTATCCCTCTACACTATGATGGTAGCTAAGTTTGGCTATCTTGGCCTCGGTGGCACTGCTCGTAGTTGTGCCACCCACCATTGTCTATATATATCCGTGACTTTGACATCATCAATCTGCCTATCTACCGCATGTTCCTCGTACCCTATCAGCACACTTAGACATGGATCTCTCCATGTCATCTCTTTGGTACTATGGGAAGGGTGGAGGCATGTCCTATGGCAACTGAAGTGTCATCTAACCCGTCTACGAGTATCATCTCATACTCGCCGACACGTCACACCCCTGTATCCACCTCGCAGGTGAAGCTCCTCTAACTCCTCAACCATGCCTTTGTAAGATGGAAAGTCAACATAAGGCCTCTAAATAATATCAATGGCTGAAAGGCCCTCCAACCACTACCTGTACTATGACACATCATATGTGTCCCTAGCCACCCTATGCTTCCCACCAACTGGTACCCAACGTCTATATCCAACTCTAAGCAAGCCACCCCTAAACCAATCATGTCATGGCAAACCAACTGGCTGCACACATATGATGTGCTCATATGCCCAACAATGTAGTAAAAAGTACAACACATCCCAAATCACCGCAATCTCCCATAAGCCTATAACTCCCTATATAGTTGAACTAGAAAGGTTGATGCCTAAGCAAAGCGTATCCACTCCTTAATCATGTCCTAGAGTACTCCCGTTAGTGCTCGTAGGAATCTCCCACCCTCATAATTAGGTAGGGAAAAACAACCTACCACCTCCATCATCAGAAAAGATAGCCTTGTCTCTTATGGGTAGGTTGTATACATGTCTCTATAAGTGAGACTTGTGTTATGATACCTTAGCTCACCCATAGCCTCACCAAAAACAACCACTATCGGCTCCACCGATTCCTTAGAAGTAATAAAATAAATTGGATCCCCAATAATAGGTAGCTGAGAATCTGTATACATCCTCCAGTGGTGACAATCATCTTGCTCATCGGTAGATGGTAAGTGTTGTCGCCAATCCCATCTATCAATGAACACGACCATCAAAATATGATCTCTAGCCATATGCCTATAGCACTGGACCCCAATAAGTCCAACCTCATTCATATGTGACCACTACTCGTGGTCATGTTGGGCCACATCCGTACCAATAGGGGTGATACTTGGTCCCGCATCCCAAGGTGATCTCTAGCCCGCATCCACCAAACACAATCATGTCAAGAGTTGACCACCACAAATAACATATTACCAACCAAACCATACCTAATCACATCAATCGTGCTTACCCTCTTTACTTAATTCACCTACAAACCTACTAACTCTTATCATTATTACCCATTCTCTTAGTTCACTTCACCTAATTACCTATCCTGTATTGCCAAAATCATATTTGTACCCTCTTCTACCTACATTCATCTTCACCTACCCCTTCTTCACCTATTTTCCTTTCCTACCTAGCCTTTCTTACCCCTATTTACTCTCCACCTTAACCATCGCTGGTCTCGTAACCATCACCAATTTTTATTAACCGTCGTCGATTCCGTTTAATCTAATCGTGTGTCGATTACCTAAAACCTAACCGATGCCGGCAAAAGCCAACCGGCGTTGACCAAACCTTGACCGATGTCGGTCTCTGTCGCATAAACCAAAAACCAAAATTTATCCCACATTATTAAAAATTCACAAAACCACCTAAAACTCTAGTCCCACCCACCTAAACCTGCCCTAGCCTCATTCCCCAACCCTATTTACCCTATGTATGTCATTCCCACCCTTCATTTCATTTCATTTTTCACAAATTTACATTTACAACCCCAACCAAATTTACAACAAAAACCACATTTCCAACAATAAATTCAACCAAATGAGAAATTCAAATTGCCTCCTACCTCATCTCGGTGCCGTCTCCGTGGTAACACCTCTGGTCATTGTGTCATAGGACCTCCCACACCCTCTTATGCCTCTCGCCATGTCAAAATACACCTTGAATCTCTCATCCAATCAACTCGCTCCGCTTGATCTCATGGACCCACCTACCGACAACCACTCACATACTCGTAGCTAGCCAACTCAACTCGACACTTCGCAATGTCACTTTCCACGGAAGCACCACCTCTCTATCATTTTCACAAATGCCAACAAGTTAAAATGAATTCATCAAACCACGATTTTACTTTTTCTCCCCAAATCGACCTGACTAACGTCGGTCATGACGTGCCTTACTAAACCAATGTCGGTTACACCTAACCAACATCGGTCACCTTCCATTACCTTTTAAACCCACCCTATGCCCATTTTGCCTCAAAACATTAGTGACCCAACAACTTTTTACCTTACCAACACCTGTTACACACTACCCATAAGCCTAAATTACCTATACATTTCCTTAATTACGTTTAGGGACATGTTATTTACCTATACCTTGGCCTTACCCATGCCATGACCTACATACCTTGACCTAAACCACCTTTTTGTGACAATGGAATTTGTGTACTCATTATACCTTGCGATGTCGTTACCCGTGTTATTTGGCCTAATGACCTTACCTTGCCTATTGTCGTCTTTTTATCCCAACCAAACCTTTGGTGTACCGGATCATACCTAAACATTCCTGCACCTAACCGAAGTTGTGTTTCCAGACCATATCCTGTACCATGAATATTTGAATCACTTCAACCTCATTTGAATAACCTATCAACCTTGGATGATGTAGAGTTTTCAAGCTCTTCCACTTGGTACCGTGTCACAGTCTATACGTGTGCGTGCATTTGATTGCCATTACCCATTACCCGATATGAGCCTTACCCATTACCCAACATGCCCATACCCTTTCCTATAACCCACCTCACATCACTTTCATCACTTACCCATTTATCAATCCACTCATCAACTCCTTCAAACACCTCATCAACTCCTGGTTTGAGAGGGATCACCTCCACCCATACTTGGGGAAACCTCACCTTCAGCCCTACTTGGGGCAACCCCACTCTCACCTATACTTGGGGAAACCAATTCCTATTTTTGTCAGCATCACTTACCAATATAAGCTATGCAACAAAAATGGGAAAATGTAGACACCAAATTTGAGCCACACTCTCCTTGGTCACCTTTAATTAATTAACGTAACATATTCACCTAACCATGACCCCTTATCCCACATTATTATTAATTTAATTACTTACAATTGAATTAATACTAATCCTCACACTATTAATCAATTTAATTACTTTAATTTAGTTAATTTACACCTCACCTAGCCATATCACCTAGAAACCTCACCTAGACACCTCACCACGGACTTATTCTTAGCATATTAATTAACTAAGACTTAGTCTCTACTTATCTTAACCAACTGGGATTTAGTCTAACCCTAACATTAAATTCCTATTCCTTCTCCAGTAACACTCCCACTTATCTAAGCACTAACCATCAACTGAGACTCAGACTGACAAGAAGATAACACCAAAAATAGCCAAGATCTCCTATTTTTGGTAAACCTAGGATTTCCTCCCTAACCGACGCTTGAGTTAACTCGCAACCAATGCTAGTCACCCTAACCATCATCAGTTACCATTTATAATTTTTAAAACCTTTTTCCTAGGTTAGTCACTTCAAGTTTTAAGAGAGTTATCTACGTTCAAGCACGAACCAAAGTTTTCTTAGTATCAAGATAACATAATACATTTAGCTTGAGAGGCCCAAGAAAGTACGTCATCGATCCAAAGGCATGGGAATTCACAGAACACTGGGAAGTACAAGCTGCAATGATCGACCACCAAGTTCTTCATAGATCGGACATCACCTTCCTTCACCAACCAAGCTTATAAATACATGTAAGTGCATTTAATTTTGAATCATTTATGTACTTACTTAATAGGTTCTTTATCGTTTGTTATTATATCTTATTCTTCCTGCATTCCTCCATCCCCACCTTCCCGCGATCTACCTATCTAACCACCCACAACCTTATGGCTCTCCATAACTAACCTTTATACTTTCCGAGTTTTCCTCACTTTATTACAAACCCAACTGACGGTCACCCTTCACTCTCTATGCAATCACAAAGAAGCCCAAAATCACCTTTTATCAAATTTCACCAAATTTCCGTGCATCGATGCCAATTATCTTGGCCGTCGTCGTTTCCCGATATCGGTTACTATGTCTCCTATGATAGATGATGGGATTGTTGTTAATACAACCCCTTTCTCATTTTTGCAAAAGTTAAGCTATGGAGAGACAAACTGTTCCTTTACTCAAAACACGCCGAGAGGTTATAATAACCTCAAGGCAACTTTTATTGGAACCATAGTGCTTTTAGTCACTCTTGGACTCAAGACCATGATGACCAAATTTTATATTATAGATTAGGAAACTAACTATAATATGATTCTTTGGTTGATCCTTGGATTCATAGAATGAAGGTAATTCCTTCTACATTATTCCAAGAAGTTAGATTCTTACATCTAGGGAAGGTCTTCATGGCTTAGGGTGACCCAAAGCAATTCAATATCCATTTGGCCAATTTAAAGAAGAAAATGGGGGTTCATACCGAATTCGAGCTCCTAGCCAATCAGTTAAACAAGCCACATGGATCAATCCCCGCATCTAATATCGTTCGTATGATCGAGTTAGAATCCCTAAGGCGATAGAAGGGGTGGATGTTAGTAAAAACAAAGCTGCTATGGTAGAAACTATGTCAATGAAAACCATGACTGAAATTGTTAAGATTTTGGAGAATGATTTGCCTATTGTTCTCCCATTTGATTCTTTGGGCATAGGTCATGCTCTTGGAATCACCTCTCTTCCATCTAGTATCTGTGATGAAATTTGTATGGTTGAGGTCTCGGAAGTTAAGGTAGAAGACTCCAGGAACAATAACATTTATACCTTCTTAAATGAATATTGGACTCTCAACTACAATGGTGCAAAGTGTCGCTTTGGCGTTGGGGCGGGGTGATCCTCACTTCCCTAAGGGGAGGGTCATGCCTTTTTCTTTCAAACTAAACTTTGAATGCACAAACAATAGAGTTGAATATGAAGCTCTACTTCTTGGTCTTATCGTGGCCAAGAGGATGGGTGTGAACAACATCAAGAGTCTTGGGTGACTCTCAACTCGTTGCTAATCAAGTCTCAGAAGTCTATAAGATGAGAGTAGAGCATATAACACTCTACAAGTCCTATGTTCTTGATCTTTGCAAGGGTTTTGAATTTATCTCCATAGAAGCTATTCCACGAGAAAAAAACCTATTGGAAATTCTATGGCTACTTCCTCTTCATGTTTTTGTTCAAGTGAGGACTTGAAGGAAATCAAATTCACCGTTTCAGTCTGAGCTAAACCTTTGGTTGAAGGATGCCAACCAATGCAATTTTGGCATACGTCGAGGCTGAGAATGAGCTTGTCACATTAGATTTTGTAGAAAATGATGAGGCAATTTTAGGATACCTCAAATATTACATTGACCTCCATTCCACACACCATAAGGGTTTTTCCCTTATACCTCACCCTTCCTCCTACTTTGGGGATCACATGATGAACTCTTCCTCATTAGAATATTTTGAGATCTATGAAGTCGAGGAAGAAGAGTTGGAATTACCTCCAACCCCACTTGAGTTTGAAGAGGGTAATGCCTCTTTGATTGAAGGAATAATAGACATAAACATAGGGACAAAAGAGGAACCCAAAATCCTAAAACTTGGTTCTTCATTATCTCTAGAAGAAATAAAAGCGCACACGAAGGTGCTTAAAGAGAATTTAAAAGGCTTCGAATTTAGCTATAAGGAAATGAAATGTATTTCTCCTAACATCATAGTGCACAATATAGTTACGAAGCCTGATGCTAAACCCGTGAAGCAAAAATCGAGACCCATGAAGCCAAAAGTGGCTTTAATGGTTAAAGAGGAGGTAATGAAACTTATGTAAGTAGGGTTTATCAAGCCAATAGATTATTCCATGTGGGTGTCAAACATCATCCCAATTATTAAAAAGAATGGGAAGATACACATCTGTATTGATTTCAGGGACATTAACAAGGCTTGTCCCAAAGATGATTTTCCATTTCCTTCAATTGATGTCATTGTTGACACAACGAATGGGTATGAGTTGTTGTCTCTTATGGACAAATTTTCTAGTTACAATCAAATAAGGATTTCCAAGGAATACCAAACAAAAATACCTTCACAAATCCTTGGGGAACCTTCTATTACGCAGTCATGACTTTCAACCTAAACAATGTCAGAGCCACTTTCTAGTGGGAAGTGACATACATTTTCATGATCTTATTCATAAGATCATTTCGTCATATGTTGATGACTTGCTAGCAGAAGCAAGGAAACATGGTGCTCACCCCGAGTTACTTCGTGTCATTCTTTAATGCCTAATCCAATATGGAGTAATGCTAAATCATGAGAAATGCATGTGTTAAGTAACACAAGGCAATATGCTAGGGTATATCATCTCATCTCGAGGCATTGATGTTGATCCAGCCAAGATTTGGGAATTTTTAGAGATGGCCCCACCCACAGATGAGTAAAGCATTAGGTCTTTCTTAGGTAAGCTTGGGGCAATTCGTTGTTTATAACTAACTTAATGTATGCCATTCACCCTATCTATGGTTTGCCAAAGAAGGATTGTTACAAAATTTGGACAACTGAGTGTCACAAGGAATTTGAGTCAATGAAGCACTTCCTTATATTGCCACCTACACACATGCCACCTGAAAGCTAACCATCCATTGATTTTATATACTCGAGCCACTGATGTCTCGATAGCGTGCATCTTTGGCACAAGAGGATGACAATGGTTATGAGTGGGCCATTTATTTAATTATTTGTACTTTTCTCGATTACGAGACATGATACACACAATTGGAGGAGTGCTTGGCTATAGTTTTCATGATAAAGATGTTAAGGCATTGCATGATTAATAAAGAGACATGAGTGATAGTTAAATCCAAACATTTAAAAACATTCTTAACTTAGGATGCCTTATCCAAGAAGGTTGGTTGTTTCATTATGTTGATGGGTGAGTTTGAACTCACCTTTGTTAACCAAAAGTCCATGAAGGGACAAATTATCACTGATTGGTTAGTAGAAAATCCTATAGACCGTGGGAAGCTAGTATACCTCGATTTACACGATGAATGCATGTTCCTCATAGAATCTAAACCCTATGTTGCTTCAAATCCATGGTACATTGACATTTTCAATCACATTGTGGACCAAACCTATCCCGAGGGAGAAACATTGCAATAAAGGCAATGACTACGTGTCATAGCTGTCAAGTATGTAATTATAGAAGAATTAATCTATCACAAAGCCTTCATTGATATGTTATTAAGATGTGTTGATGAATAAGATTCAAGAAAATTCTCTTCGAATCCCACAACAGAGTTTGTGGCGGTCACTTTGAAGGACATGTAATTTCTCATAAGATTCATCATATGGGTTATTTCTATCCCACTTTAGAACACGACGCTATAGAGTATGTACATAGGTGTCAAAAATGCTAATACTTTTCACACAAGATACATTTTTTTCTCGGGATCTACAACCCATTGTGACACCTTGGACCTTCTCTACTTGGGGTTTTGATTTGATAAGGAAATTCTCTCCCTCATCATCAGATGGCCATAACTTCATTATCATGGCCACTGAGTATTTTACAAAGTGGGTTGAGGCCATGCCTTTTACTATTTGTACCTAGATCCATAATTGTCAAGTTTATTTTTAACCAAATCATCTACAAGTACGGAGTCCCACAAGTCATTATTTCAAAAATGACACATATTTCAAAAAAAAGAAGAGGTGTGAGAATTGTGTCAATTAAAAATAACCCATCACACAACCTAGTTTTACTATCCTTAGGCTAATGGATAGGTTGATGGTATAAAAAAGCCTAAAGTTCATTCTCCTTAAGACGATTAAGGAAAACAAAAGGACTTGACATCTAAAGTTATTTCCGGTCTTATGGGCCTATAGGACATTAGTAAGAACACCCATGGGGCAACCCCTTATTATTTAGTCTTCATACCTGAAGCAATATTACCTTTGGAAGTAGAGTTACATAGTATTCGTATATCTCTACAAGGTATTTTGGATGAAGATGGATATCGAGAAGCGTGATTGGTTAAATTAGAAACCCTTGATGAATCTCGACTTAGAGTTGAATAACATCACCATGTTTATGTTGATAGGATGTGTTTTTAGTATAACAAGAAAGTGTACTAATATTAAATAAATGTAGGAGACCTGATATTGAGAATTGATATTCAGATACAAAAAGACCGGTGAAGGAAGAAAGTTTAGACCCAAATGGTTAGGCTGTACCAAGTAATTAAAGACTTTGAGAATGATGCATACCACTCATGTACTCTAGAAGGTGAAGAATTCAATGAATATGTTAATTAAATTCAGCTCAAATGATTTTATGCATAGTTTATTTACATCTCCACTTATGCATTATTGCATCTAAACTGTATATCATCTACATTATCATATTGTGAAATTTTAAATCAAGAAACTTACTTTTCAAGAAAATTTTAAGAACTTCCAAATGTTGGCAAAACATTTAATCATACCTCTTCAAGTATCCATCATATCATCACCAAATTATTCTAATCTCTTCATCATTTCAGCAATTAAGACAGAATTTTGACATTGATCCTACCAAGACTTGCACACTTAGTTCTATTCATGGTTTCTTCTAGCTTAGGTGTCTTTTCCCATAGTCTATTCTAGAAGCTTCTTGATGTCACATCACTCCCAAATATAACTTTGATACCAAAAGTAGTCTAAACATTTCACCTGGAGCTCTTGTCCACCTATCTCAACCTTCGGTGGTGAGCCCTCACATCCTATTGGTTGCGTGGGGTTGAGGCTAGGGGCAAGTTTTCCTTCCCAAAAGCACAAGTCAAAGTGAAAAATAAAATAAATATAAATCAGCAATAAATATAAAAATTCTTCCTTTTGCAAATAATACTACACTCCCTTTCCCTACCAATCTTTGGTGATGGGCCTATGCTTCCTATTGGTGGTGTGAGGTTGGGAAAGGAGGGGAGTGACCTTACTCGCTATTTCTTGTCCTCATGATGCACCCATGCTTCTTACTAGTAGCATGGGACAAGGCATAAGGGGTCTCATCAAATAAATCAATAATTTGTAAATAATTCAATGAATAAAAAAGTGCTTTGAAATCTTAAAAATCCCAAGAAAATGAGCTAGATGTGTATGGTACAAGAGAGTCAATCCTTAAAACCAGATTTTTTCATTTAAAAGGCCATCTACGGATCTTAGTTTAGATAAACTTGTAAGTAAATCACATTTTGAATTAGTTATTTGAACTTAGGGTTGAATTGTAGCTTCCTAATTGGATTTTTATCAAAACATTGTCTTCTTATCACCATCTCCATTCATAAAAATTATACAACTCACATCCCTTCTTATTGGTTGCATAGAGTTTGGAGTGGAGTGAGTTCATTTTCTTATTATATCACATTCATCACATTTTTCCAATAAAACAAAAGTGTGAAATATTGTTTGAAAACCAAAGTATCTAATTATAATTGGTTCCCATGTGCATCATAAAAAATAAGATAAAAGATCATTTTGTTTATCACATTTGCATCATTATCATCCAATGCATGTATTCATAAAAGCATAATTTTTTTAAACATCTAAGAGTACACAGATGAAACAAACCATGATTGAGTCCACTTTTACGAGAGAATAGCTAAGCCAAAAATAAATGTATATATGTGAGGTTTTGTGTATAATGACATCACAGTCTTGCGAGCGTGGTCAAAACACTTATGTATGAGCCGAAAATCCAAAAAAATTGATATATATCCAAAAATAGTCTCAAAGTAATAAAGGCATGTAGTCTACCATCTCTATGGGATCCCTGTAAAGGTGCAAGGAGAGGGCTCCTATTGCGGTTCTTGTGATGAGAATGATGGGGTCTCCATGTGTCAATCGATGAGAATTCCTGTGAGATTGTCCATATGATGGGGTAGGTGATCTACTAGTAGTATCGATATCCCCACTCGAGAAGGCTCTCACCGCTATCTCCTCTTAGCTAGCTAATGTGTAATAAGCTTGAATCTCATATGGGTTATGCCTCTTCCACGTGCGATGATGGCACAAACACATCAAGATGACATCCCGTTAGTGTTGGGTGTCCAACATCTATAAGCAACTACTCTCGTGCCATCTTCACGGGGAGTGCGAATGTATCCAAGAGAATCTCGGTGAATGAGATCTAACTAGCCATCCGTAGTAGTTGAAAAGCTCAAGTAAATAGAGGTGAGTTATAAAACCTCTAAAATAGAAAGATAGTTTTTAGTTTGCTAACAATATAGTCTAAGGAATAAAGTCAGGAAAAGAGTAAGTTACTTACTCGAGATCTCCAAGCATCCATGATGGATCGACCAACCATGGGTGCAGTAGGAGTACATTGCAGGCACTCCTTTTCTCTAACCTCCACAACTATAGTCTCCCCTGCACCCATACATCGTGCATATACCAATTCCTCATCTCCTCCAAATGTTAGAGGATCCTTTGTGTGTAATGTTTTTTCTCTGCCTCTTGCCTTAGCTTAGCTCTAGCAGCTACATAGAACTCTCTAGTGGCCACCCACTATGTGTCATTCTCCTCCTTCATTTCAACCTTCACCTCTGTCTTTGCCTCTACCTTTGTCTTAGCCTTCTCCTCCTCCTCTCCATTGTGTGTGGGTCCGACCTCAATATGTATAATCAGCCTTGGGCTAACTAGATCTCATGAAACATGTGGCATGCCGATTGAAACTCTAGGAGTGATGATAGTCCACTCAAGCTTGTCCCTCGGGCTAGCTCTCACCTCTCAGATCCCTCTATACACTATCAGGAATCTTGGGAGGGCATCATCATAAGGTAGCCCTAACTGCTATGGTACCCTATGAATTGGATGGACCTCTATTCTATTGGTATGATCCTTTGTGTAGTTGAACTACATGTATTCGAATAATAGTCTCCTTATCCCATTGGCCAGCCATGTCCTGATATGATTACATGATCATGTCATCAACAATGAGTGTAGAAACTAATCGATGTGGCCCCTTGAGCGGACCCATGTCAACCCATATTGCTTCTCTAATTTCCCAGGATATTCTATCACAATTCCCCTCTGATAGGGGATCATACACTCATATACCCGGACCCCCATGACCAATGTGGAATGACCGAGGGCCTTGCCCTTCGATTGACAACTATGTACAAATCATGATAAGTGGCACCAAGGATGTTAATTCCCCATGCATATATGCAGCCTTGCTTATTAATGCTCTATATGATGGGTGCCCAATAATAAATAAGATTTTCCCCACCCTTGTCCCCAACTAAGCATAAATCCAAGATACCAATAATGGCCTTGTGTAAGGTAGGGATAGGAGCAGAGGAAACTGATAGTAATATCATCCTATTAGCATATGGATTTGCACGCATGCAAATGACATGCAATAGTGTGGGAACGAAGTCCCTCCTCAATGAAGGTGAGGCTGCCTTTATTGAAAGCCAAAACTGTATTTACATCTGTACATTCAAAATTGTATGTGGGGGGTGTTTTGGAACATCAATGGAAGAAAAGTGAATGAAGGAAATGGAATAGAAAGAAGGAAAGGAGTGGAATGGAATGAACTGAAAGAACATGCAAGAGTTAGGTAAAAATAGAGCCTAATATTGCATGAAGAGGAAAGCTGAATAACCAACACAAATAAAACGGAGTTTGAGTTAGTTAAACAAGAACATGTAAAAGGGAACACATATGAGCAAGTAGACAATCAGAGCTTGATCACTGTGAACTAGAACAACTGATTACTAATGTTGACAATAAGATCAAAGATAATATTTGCATGCAAGATTTAAACACCTAACATCTAATGAACATAAGAACACCAAATGTTACCAGAGACAATGAATGAGACACAAAGTTCTTATTCCATTAACTCCAAAATGTTTTTCACAAAAGAACACAAAGTTTCTTCTTGAAACAAAGCTTGCACAAAAGTATTCTCTTCTCCTCTCTCAAAGTCACCCTTACAAATGAGCCCCTCACTTCCTTTTATAACCCGAAAGTTGGTTACAAAGTAGTTACGGTTTTAAATGCACATTAAATAGGGCACTTAAGTGACTTTGACTTTTTCAACCAACTTGTAAAAAGTGACTAAAAATAGAAACCACTTAAGTTAAAGGGTCATAAAAGAAATGGGTACATGTGGACCCCACTTAAATGACTTGTATGCACACGTAGACATCCTAGTCAGCAATGTGCCACCCAGATCAAGACACCTAGGATCAGTGCCTTATCCATTGGGCCAAGAGTCCGCCTATCCCGATCGTACGGGAATGAACTCATTGACTGTGCTCTGCAATCCACCAAATGACAAGAGTGCTGAGCTTGAAACTTGAGCAATTCATCCACCCCTCTGTTTGAGCAATATCCTGATGCGAGAAAATTTGTCTTCATTCGTATTCACATTCACAATTCTCCACATGCTCCGAGTATCTTTCCATGGTGAATTATTCATTTGTCGTGAGACCGTAGTCGTTACACCACCTTGTTTTATCAGAATCCAACTTCTGGTCTTTCGCCGTTGAGGAGATCTCCAAGAGCCAAAATTGCAATTCACTGCTTGGAGTTATGTCCTTTGTCTTTGTCACCATCCCAAAGTGTTGATTTCTCGAGCAGAATTCGTGAGACTTCAGAGTCTTGGAAATCCATCTCCTTTGCCCCATTGTGAACGAGTGGTGTTGAAAAATCATCGAAGTGATTTATGAATTCATTGACACACACCTTAGCGTAGTATTTGGTCTTTTTTGGAGTGATGGATTCTAACATTTACGCAATTGCTTCCAAGTTTATCACTATTGGCTTGATGACCCTCTTTCAATTCTTCAGGATATGATGTAGCCAAGTGGGAACCTCTCCAAGTACTTCATTGTACATGGTTCTCGTGTTCGTTGGGAATTGATCTTCATCACGCTGAAGGGGATCACCTTCGGGTGTTGCTGAAATTGGATCTTCTTGTTGTGAGAAAGATGTTGTCGCCATTTTCTCCATTTGTGGTGATTCTTCAAATGTAGGCGGGGAAAGAACCGGATCATCAACTTTTGGTTGAGAAGTTGTGACTACTTCCACAAGTTGGGCTGGTATATTTTGAGGTACTTCATCAACGAGTTCCACCTCTAGAAATTGTGTGATATAGGTTACAGGTGCTTGCGCATGAACCAATGCTTTGAATTATAGTGTTGAGTTGTTGATTAGGTCCAAAGAATTAGGGCAATCATGCAAAGACGAATGATGACTGGAATGAGAAATTCTCGAGATGTGCTCTTTCTTCACTTAGGTGTTTAGACGACTACACTCACGAATGAGCCCTCAATCATATCGCTCCTAGCTTGATTATGAGCTCATGCATTTTCAACTTGAATTCAGACTCCCATGGTGATCCATGCCCTTCATGTCGTCTTACCTTCTTTCTAGAACCGAACTCCCTGAGTTCTTCTCTGGCTCAACTCACTTGAATACCGAGCTTAACCTTTACCGATAAAGACCTAATGCTGCCATGATTATGACCCGTTGAAGATGCTCATATAATTGCAAAGCAAATTGTGCTTCATGAATATTCTGATATGAAATAGATCCACCTCTATGAGATTCTCTTCCATGAGTTACATCGTAAAACAAGTAAGGTCTCAATAGAGAATCTTTGTAATAAACTTCATCAGGTCTCCTGGTAACACTCTCACTGTCACTTAATTCATTTTGATAAAAATATCTTGAAGGAAAATCCCGAATTTGAGGATGCATTCGATTCTGAGCAGATAACAACATAGTTGGACGACCTGCTTGTTGGAAGCGCTAAAAAAAAGGCTCTATATGCAACATGTGCATTCTTTGGCTATTCATTGCGGGTAGTTCTTATGGATACTCGAAGACAAGAACACACCTGGCAGCACCCAATGAAAGTGGAGGTAACACGCCTACTTCACTAGCTCGTAGCTTCATCTATAACCGCCATATCAAACCCATGGGCTAGGTGCTGGAATAACTTCCACTACAGCTGCAAGATTTTGCAACAACTGATGACGACTGTGGTCATGTGCAACCAGAACATCAAGATCAACACCAAGGGTTCCTTGGGATCACCCCGCGGCAGCTGTAGCACTTAGCTCTCTCTGGAGGCCACTGATTTTCTGAGATAAGTTTACTTCTCTACCCTGTAGCTGCTGCATATAGCCAATTACTTCCTCACGACACTTTCCTAGGAGAATTTTAGTTCTACGCTCCACTGATACTGCCTGTGCAGCATGATTTTGAGAATCCACACCCACCCTCGCAACATCAGGGCGATAGACCTTCATTTCACCATCAATGAATCCACGATCCAGAACACGCTGTAGCAATTCATCTGTTGCAGCATTTGATGGAGCACAAACAAGCATTCGTGGTTTAGGGCAAAGTTTAGGAAGCATACGGAACAGTGTGCGATCCATACTCTGAAGAACATCATCGATTGATCCTGTGCCAATACTGTCAATACTGTTTGCATTATTGTAGGATTGCCTGTAGCTTTCAGGAGCAAGTTTCTTAAGCAGTGCACCATAATAGTGCTGATATTGAACAAGATGAATAACATTCAACATTCCTCAGACTGTGTGTGTCTGTCCCCTGGTGGACCTTGCACCAAAGTGAAGGGCCAGGGTTCTGCCGTCTAGCAGACCCAACTCCATTTGTACCAGGTGCCGTATGCATAGCAGCCCACTGAATTGCAGCTAGCTTTGGACCATTGAAAATCCTATGAAGATGGTCGATAAAATTTGGTGTGAAACATTCAGGCATTGCTGGAGGTTGCTCCTCATTATTTGGAAAGTGCTCTGGCCTGGGATTTAAAATTGTTTTCTGCGTTCTCCTCCTTTGCATGCATGGAAAATTGTTCTTGCTTTGCTGTCTTGTCTATTCACATTCGTGGATTTTGGTCTTTTCTCTGTGTTTAATCTTTTCCCTGGCGCGTGGAAATATTCCTCTGTCAATTTGCTGGCTTTTCATTCTCCACGCGTGGAAAATTTGCTGTTTTCTTCCTTCGTGGGCTTCTACTAACTTTCTCTGCCAATGTGCAATTTTACACTTGGCTGGGCGCGTTTTCTTTCTTCCTCTGGCATGGAAATCTATTCTTTCTTTTGTCTTCTTTTGGACTGTATCTTTTTTCCTTTCTCCAACGTGTGGTCTTTTAATCTCCTCCAGGCGTGGAGATCTTCTTGAATGGGTTGTGCGCCTCCTTTGTTTTAAACTCACAATTCTTCTTTTTGCCTGAGCGCAGTGTGTGGACAGGATTTTTTTATTATTTGTTTTAAAAACTTTTCCTTTCTCTTTCCCAGGCGCATGAAAGTCTTTTGTTTTATGGAAACTTCTCCCTCCTACCTTAGGCGTGGCTTCTTCCTTCAAAACGTGGAAACCCTTCTCCCACAGCTGTGTGTGAAATTCAACTTTAGATTTTGATAAAACCTTTTTGATGAATGCGTGGAGCTTGAAAACAAAACCAAAAACCTTCTTGTATTTCTCTTCTACAATGGCGTTAGTTTCTCTTGCATAAGGCTGACAAAATATTATGTCTTCTTGAAGAAAAAAGAAGCTTCTGACTTTTTCCAACGGGTTTGATGGAGGAAGTTACGAGGATTAATTCAACTTCCTCTCATCCCGGGTAGTGGCTTAAGTGCCAGGGGGAAATGGGAAAAGTAACGGGCAATTGCCAATGGGAATGGCAAAATGGGTTGGCAATCCCCGTCCAATTTCCCCATGTGGGAAATTGGGGAATTTTATGCCCGTTTGCCAATCCATGATTTGGCAATTGGCAGAGGAAAACCCACGTGCGGGAAATTTGAAGGAAATTGCCAGGAAAGTGGAAATCCGAGTTTAGGAAGCCAACCCGGCAGTTGGAAACAAAAGCTTACTTCCCCGGCACTAAAACTTGTCGAATGAACTTTAATTTATATTTATTTAATTAAATACTCCTTAAGTGATTTTTTAAAAATTAATTTAATCAAACAAGGAGCAATTAATTAATTAAATATTAATTAATTATTTTAATGTATTTTAACGCGTTTTATAGCCTGGCGGGAAGAGTTCTCGCCCGAAAATCATGAAATGAAGACCGAAATGATCACAAAAATAAGACGATCGCAATGAGTCCAATGAACCACGCAAAGTAATACTTTTCAAAATTTTCTAATTTTTAAATTTTTAATTGTTTTTAACAATTTTGTGGAGTCAAAATTGGTGATAACACATCCCATGCTTGGCACCCATGTCGGTTGCCTATGCATCTCCCATGTATGCTGCCCAACTATGGGCATGTGCTACTGTGCTCACACTAGCCAAGATGAACTTCTGCTAGTGACAGAAATTCCGAAATTTGGTAGACATCCTCTAAGGTGATCATCCACTCCCCATAATTCTAGGGCCGAAAAGTGTTCCAGTCTACATCCCTAGTAAGACAATAGATCACACAATAGGTGGTTAGCAGGTGCAACCAACTACGTCTACGATATCCTCCAAATCCTAGTCATGTGTAATAAGTCCTCCTCATCCCAAGTCGGTGTATCTAAGATTTGGGGCAACCAATCACACTCACGAGCTCGCTCCATCGACATACCTCCCTACATTCACAAACATAAAAATAACAAGTTAGAATCATATCAATGCATAATAAGCTCACAAAAACAATTAAAAAACAATTTTTTTCAATACTTACTAAAAATCTAGAAGCTTCCTTGATAGTTACGCAACGCTGCCATGGTAATTCCACAATTTCTATGTTTTTGTTATAGTTGTGTAACCGATGTTGTGGTTGCGCAATCGGTGCGGTGGTTCCATCCAAAAATGTGGGTTGTACCTTAGAGCCATAAAAGTTAAAAATACATAAAAATTGACCTTTTGAATAAGACAGATTACAAATCCTAAGTGGTGACCCCCTTATGATCATTTTGACTACCAAATTATCAAAAATAACCCCCTACATCAAGTTTTTCACATTTCTACATTTTAGGGTGAAAATAAATGCATATAACTCACCTATTTATGACTGCTGCTCCTCCCATTGGTTGGGATGCCATCACATCGGAACAATCTTCATTTAAACTATACTCTCATGCAAAACCATCACATGTAATCCAGAGCTCAAATTTCACTAAGTGTGCAAGTGTAAATAATGTCTAAAAATAGTAAATTTGAGATATATATAACATGTTTTAACATTGTTTTGAGTGTGTATGCTTTGTAGGGTGGGAGTGCTGGCGCAGGTATATTTCTCCTCCCCGCAAATATGGTAAGTAGTCTTGTCATTTTAGTTTTAATATTTTGTGGATTATACATTATATCTACACTTGATGTTTCGCTCGGAATGTTTCGACTTACTGGGAATAGAGTTGCTTCTATCCTTTCATTCCTTTTAGAAAGCAGAGATAAGGGTTAGGGCTAGGAGGAATACTGTGGAATGTCGAGATGGTGTGCACGTACCGTAGAGGAAGATCGAGGTGACTGCGAAGAACTCCTTTTGTCTTGGAAGGACTACTGCGAAATAAGAACACAAGACTACAAGATTTTGATTAGACAATAAATGAGGAAGCGCCTTGGGCCCGGGAAATATAAAACTTCCTTTCGAAGGTGGTCAGTTTCCTGCTAATATGAATTAACACAAAAGATGTAAAATATCAATCAAATTACTTCGTTTGGAGCAGAGATAGGGAAAGGCTGATTTACGGTTTGTAGTCAGGTAACCGTAGCGATCGGTTCCGATGTCGGTAGGGTTTAGGATCTGTAGGTTGGTTGTTTTGTGGGGTGTTTGTGTTATTTGGTATTTGTGTTATTTGTAAAAATTTGTATATGGGTGATATTAGGAAATAAGGTGATGAGAGGTAGATGAATGATAGTTAGATGTAATATGCATTTGGGTAGTGGATTCGAGGATGGATTTATGAGGAATTTGTGATTCAAAAGGCATAAGAAATGTTATAACGAGAGGACATGCAAGATGTGACTTACTTGGTTTTGTGAAGATGCAAGCGATCTCCTTTCTTTGTAAACATACGGTATCTCCACTCGTCTCTGCTCGGTCAAGTGAAGATCTGGACTCTGTTCCTCGCTCCCAATGATCTCTGTTGATTCAAAAATCCTTCCACCTTTGATTTTGGTTTGGGAGCCCATTTACAGGGAGCCGATGGCGGTTACGTAACCGACGGCGGTCGAGTAGGAACCGGCATCGGTAAGGAAAAAGTAGGCTATTTTTAGTAAAATAGCCCACCTTCCCTACTTTTCTCCCGAGAGATTAGTTGCGGGCTTGGTCAAATGACTAGAAGGTCGGTTTTGGGTGCGAAGAAAGGGTCATTAGTTATGGGTGTAGGTGTGGACCAAGTTATGGGTCTTAATTAGGTTAGTTTAGGGTTAGGGCTAGGTCATGATGAAGTGGCAAAATGAGGTGGTAGGTAAGGTGATGTGGATTTATCAATTACAAGGTAATTAATAAATAATTGTGTAAGGTTTAGGTGATGAGGTTATATTGCGAAATGAGATGAGATGCGGGTCACGAGGGTCGTAAGACACGAATTTGGTGTCTACATTAGCCCCTTATTGTCGTGTAGCTTGTGTTGTAAAGCTGCGCGTGACAATAATATGAAGTGGTTTCTCTCTGTTAAGGATATAGGTAATCCCCTCAAATCTATCACAGATTGAGTGAGCGGGAAATCGGGGATAGGGTTGATAAAGGGTACATGTTGTAGAGAGGATGGTAAGGTGGTGGGGTAGGTCGAGGCAGCGAGACGCATGTTGAAATGCAATAGTGCGACTAGGGTACATGATTTGATGAGCAAACCAGCAATGTATAGGCAAAGGTCGATAGTTTATCCAAACAAGGGTGATATAATCCTGGTATCAAGGCATAGGAAGTAGCTCGGGGTATATAACGGGTAAGGTGCAGAGCGTTTAGGCATGTTGGCGGTGCAAATGGTTGGTTTGGTTGAGATAAACGTCACGGTCTAGAGTGCAGGCAAAGTTGGTCGTGAGATCAAGTCAAGGACCCTAATTATGCTAAAACACGAACAGGTGAGCTCGATTGGACAAAAAACTACAGGATGGGTGGATAAGAGTGTATGTTGGTGATGTTGGGTAAGGTATGGAAGTGGTACGGCCTTGGGTCGGGCCAAATGGTTGGGGTGCGGCCTTGGGTCGGGCCGGATGGGTAGGGTGAGGCCTTGGGTCGGGCCAAATGGGTAGGGTGAGGCCTTGGGTCGGGTCGGATTAGTTGGTTGAGGCCTTGGGTCGGGCCGGATGGGTAGGGGTGAGGCCTTGGGTCGGGCCGGATGGTTAGGGTGCGGCGTTGGGTGGGCCAAATGGGTAAGGGTGCGGCCTTGGGTCGGGCCGGATAGGTGGAGGTTAAGGCCTTGGGTCGGGCCGGATGGGTAGGGTGAGGCCTTGGGTCGGGCAAATGGGTAAGGTTGCGGCCTTGGGTCGGGCCGGATGGGTAGGTTGAGGCCTTGGGTCGGGCCGGATGGGTAGGGTGAGGCCTTGGGTCGGGCCGGATGGTTAGGGTTGCGGCGTTGGGTTGGGCCAAATGGGTAAGGTTGCGGCCTTGGGTCGGGCCGGATAGGTAGGTGAGGCCTTGGGTCGGGCCGGATGGGTAGGGTGAGGCCTTGGGTCGGGCCAAATGGGTAAGGTTGCGGCCTTGGGTCGGGGTAGGTAGGTTGAGGCCTTGGGTCGGGGCGGATGGGTAGGGTGAGGCCTTGGGTCGGGCCAAATGGGTAGGTTGAGGCCTTGGGTCGGGCCGGATAGGTAGGTTGAGGCCTTGGGTCGGGCCGGATGGGTAGGGTGAGGCCTTGGGTTGGGCCAAATGGTTAGGGCGAGGCCTTGGGTCGGGCCAAGTTGTTGGGTGGCGGCCTTGGGTCGGGCAAATAGGTGAACAAATGGCGAAAGCAAAGGTGGATATAGCGATATTGGGAGAAAAGGCGATTAGTAAATAGGGGCGAAAGTTGGGTGGATAAAGACAAAACCGATATCGGTTAGCTATGACCGTCTGAGGTTAGGTAACCGATGCCGGTTCCTTAGGGCACGATGTGACCGGTGTCGGTTCTATGTTAAAAACCTATAAAAAGAAAAATACGGCCTGTCATTGTCACATTTCTAATTTGGAAGCCAATTTGAATTGTCGAGCGTGGAGAGTGGAGATTGGAGCATTTATTGCGTGAGGTGGCGTTATTTGGCCAGGAGGAGTGAGGTGTTAGCGGGCCGAGTGAGGAGGCGATGTAGTTGATTGGTGGAGGACCCAGAAGAGGATATTTGGAGCCATGGCCCGGCCAGGGAGGAGAGGGAGAGGCTGGACCAGGCTGGGTCCACCACCACCCATCCCACCACGACGACGTGTCATCGTACGGGTAGGTTCGAAACCCCTCATTGTGTTCATTTTATTGCATTATGCAAAATTTGGGGTTTTGGGTAGGAATCCAAGTTTTTGATAAAAGAAGGAGTAAATGGAAGTTGTTTGGAAAATAGAGAGGGTAGGTAGGGTAGTTAGGCTAAAACGGTAGGGTGGGTAGGTTTGTAGGGCTTTTCAATGGGTAAAAGGGTAGTAATAGGCAAAAAATAGGTTTGGGGGGCCGCGTCGGGTTCGGCTCCGCATTTTTACAGCGACCGATGTCGGTTGCTAAGCGACCGACATCGGTCGCAAATTTCAGGGGCAGGGTGTTTTGTAGCTGACCGGCGCCGGTCGTATATCGGCCGGCGTCGGTGGGGTGGTTTTGGGGATTGTGGGTCGATTTGGGGTTTGTGGGGGTTTGGGTGGGTTAATTTGGGTTTTGTGGGTTTGGGTGGGTTTTGTGGGTTTGGGTGGGTTGATTTGGGTTTTGTGGGTTTGGGTTTTGGGTGGGTTTGGTTGGGTTTGGGTTTGTGGGTTGGGGTGGGTTTTTGTGGGTTTGGGTGGGTTTTGTGGGTTTTGGGTTTGAGGGTTTTGGGTTTGGGGGTTGGGGTTTGTGTGGGTTTGGGTGGGTTTGTGGGTTGAGTTGGGTTTGGGTGGGTTTGGGGGGTTTGTTGGGGTTTGGGTGGTTATGGGTGGGTTGGTGGGTTTGGGGTTGGGTTGGTATGGGTTTGGGGTTGGGTATGGGAGGGAGATAGTGGAAAAGGTAGGTGACTAGAGGGGGGTTAGAGAGTCGGGGTGTGGTCGGGGGGATAAAAGGGGGTATAGAGGGTAAAGTAGATGATGTGATAAAGAGTAGGTCTAAGGTTGTGGGTTGGTTTTGCAGGCACGTCAGCAGTTGACGATGCGGGATAGGATGCCCCCGCTGTTGGTGCGGATGCGGCCACACGTATCCGCGGCACACTGGGCTATCATGCGCGAGGTGGGACTCGGCGGAGTCCAGCGATACAGAGCTATTGATAGAGATCACAGCCTGATGGTTGCCCTCATCGAGAGATGGGATCCGGCGACCAATGTGTTCCATCTCCCGACTGGGGAGATGACTATCACATTGGAGGATGTGTATCGCATCCTTCGACTGCCGATCGAGGAAGCGGTGTTCGAGTAGGTCGAGAGCGGCGATGGACGGCATCCTGCGAGGTTTTGGAGATGCGGCCCGCTACTTACCTATCTATCATGGCGCGAGTATCGGGTATGGTGACATGTACCGTGCGCACCGACATGAGACACGGCTAGCCGTGCTGATGATGATCGGGATCACCTGCTTCGCCCTCCCGGACTCAGAGGGAGGGCGCTTTCCATGGGCATTGATGGGGGTGCTGCTTGAGATGGTGGAGGAGCACACATTGCTGCTTGCAGGCACTAGTATACAGTGCGATTATACGAGGAGCTATGGGGCTATCGCCGGATGAGGCGATTTGGGATTTGCTCTACCTTTTTACTTCACTGTTGGGCATATGAGCACATCATATGCATCAGGCCAGTAGGGTTACCCCAGCAGCCAGGGCCACAGGTCATATACAGATATGGCTTTCAGAGATGGTTGGGGGTCGTGGGCCAGCCACGGCAGTTCTTGCAAGTCGGGATGTGGCGTATTATAGACATTTGTTAGAGGGCGACGATAGCGGTAGACATTGTATGGAGACCTTACAGAGGTCATCACCCTCACAGAGGAGCCCGCTTACAGTTGCGCCTGATCCAGTACATTACGGATAGCGGGATGGAGGCGGGGAGAGCACGAGAGGATACCCCACAGAGAGAGTGCGCGGGTAGATGGGGCTGCGGCAGGGATGAGCCACCTCCCTTCCCTCGGTCACGGGAGGGATGATGTAGAGGCCCCACTGCCTGCATCACAGCCCTTGGACCTAGATTGGGTTTTGAGAGGCGGCGAGAGTGATGGTGTAGATGATCTTTGGGTGTACGGGAGCATACATGGTGTGGTGGGCTGGTCGAGAGAGCGGCTAGGATATACCGCTGCTGCTGCGTGCCAGAGACTTGGCTGCGGTGATAGCAGAGCGAGATCAGCTCGAGGCAGTGTGCAGCTATTACGAGGGCGAGTTGGCTGCTGCTGCCAGAGCACGAATAGGTGTCCTACGGGGCGTAGCTTGCAGCAGCGAGTACGATGCACGAGCATAGAGAGGCGAGCACCACCACCGGCAGTGGCGCGCAGCCACGGCCCCCGAGTACGAGAATACCACCACCACCACAGCGGGCACAGACCACAGGCACCACCAAAGCCACGAGCACGAAGTGCTGGCGGTAGGAGTCGGGACCGGCCCGATACAAGCGATGGTGGCACGGGATAGATACATGGAGGCGAGAGCGGAGGCCCGGTACTATCAGGATGTCCTTGATAGTACGGAGGCTGAGTGCTCTCAGCCATATGCGGCACACCGAGCGGAGACCTCGCATAGTCAGAGATCGCAGGGAGGCGCAGCCACAGCCGGCGTGTCCGTTACAGGTAGGAGGCGAGAGGCACCACAGGGACCAGCAGGGAGAGGTGCTGAGGGTGGTGGGGAGAGCTGAGGGATCCCCACATAGTTTTTGTATATGGACATGGGCACCGGTCTGCGAACCGGTTGTGTTGATAGAGGCCTGCGTGCCTACATTTATTCATGTATTGATTCATTCATTCATTATATACCGGCTGCGAGAGCGAGTGCGGGTTGTCTGGTTGATCTGCAAACTGCGAGCGAGTATATTTTTGATATGAGGGACCGGCCTGCGAGCCGAGTCGAGGTGATTGATATTTATTGCGGCCTGCGTGCCGGCTTTGTTGTTGTATTATGAGATCACAGAGGCCCCGATGCAGGGCACATTGTACATTTGAAACTATATATATATATATATATAGAGATGATGTTTTGATCCATATGCAGTGTTGAAAATGTTTTTAAGTATTTCGTCAATGGTTTGTGATATAGAATGTAGGATGAGTTTAGTTGACATGTTGATATATGGATGATGTTGATGTTTTTGTTTTTGCACGTATATATGGATGACATGTTATATGATGAAATGTTGCATGTTGTGGGCTGGTTTTGTGACATTGTTATATATGTATCTGATGAGTTGGATCCAAATGATGTATAGATTGATAGTTTTTTGATATCCTTAGTTGATGGTTTGTTTGTTTTTGTAAAAATAGACGATGTTAATGAAATTGTAATGATATGTGTGGTGGATGGACAAATATGGATAATGGTGTTGTGATGCAGGAAAAGAGGCGGGCGCGACAAAAAATTAGGTAGAAAATGAAGAAAAGAACCATGTTTTAAAAAGCCAGGTGTGTAACCGATATCGGTTAGGGAACCGATGACGGTAGCTGATAGACCGATATCGGTTATATAACCGATACCGGTTACTTAGGTATGAGCTTTTCTAAAAATAGAAAAGCTAGGGTGGCAACTTAAGTTCTTATTTTTAGAGCCATGCAAGAGGTTAAATACGTGAATGCGACGCTTTTTGATGACTGAGACAGGTAATTGTATGAGAGATTTGAGTGATAAGAAAAGAGATTCAGAAAGTAGAAAGGTGAATTTGAAAAGAGTGGTGATCATGGCAGAATGAGGAGAAGCATCCAGCAGGCAGGGCCGAGAGGGAAGACAAGTGCCACCGCAAGCTGCTGCTGACCCAAGAGAAACGTTTTGGTTGTGATTTGATTTTTGCATGTGTTATGAATAGGAGATTAAGTGGGTAGATATGAAAAAGAAAACATGATAGCAAGGGTTATAGGTGAGGTAAGTGTTACGGGGTAGGTAATCAGGGGTTTCAGGTATGTTTGTATGTATAGAAAGGAATAAACGCTCAAATTATTGTCGTAGGCAGTGTGTTTAGGTAGGCTATATGAAGGTGACAGTGACCGATATCGGTTAGGGACAACCGGTATCGGTTACTGAACCGGTACCGGTTGACTATAAACGATACCGGTTGCTGTAGGAATTTCCAGAATGTGAGGAAAAACCCGTGGGGATTTGATGGATTGAATGGTTGTTTGTTATTTTGATGTATGCAGGCAGAGGCAGGGTTGAGGATGAATGATAGTGTACCAGTGCTGTTGTCACGAATCCGAGCGGATGTAACGCCAGCTGAATGGACATTGATAAATCGTTTGGGGTTAAGTGGAATCCGCTATTATTCACGAATCGCACGTAACCATGCTATGTTACAGGCGTTGATTGAGAGATGGAATCCTGAGAAAAATACCTTCTATCCACCAGGGGAGATGACAGTAACATTGGAAGATGTGTTCCGTATTTTGAGGCTCCCTATTATAGAAAACAGTATATCGAGGCATTACCTAGCGCGGCGGGGAGCGATGATAACAAAGTATTTGGTCCATATGCGTGAGATTTGACACAACGAGGTTTGTCATTCACATATGGGATAATGTATGCAGCACACCACGAGGAGACAAGGTTAGCGGTGATATTAATGATAGCGGTAGGGTATTATGCATTCGAGGGCGGAAGGGAAATTTCCAAAGGCATTGATGTGTGTTATTTGGGAGATGATAGAAAGGAACGTGACTTTTGCATGGGCACACTGCATATTTGGCGGAGCTATACGAGGGGTTTATGGGCTTGTAGGTGAAATCACGAAGGACTACATTGGATTGTTCATACTTATTATTACACTGTTGTTGGGCCTATGAGCACATTGTTTGTGTGTGCGACCAATAGGCCGACCCATCCAAATCGGAGAGACCGGAGTACGAGAGGTTGGGATTGAGACGATGGGTCGAGACGAACAGAGGCAAGATCTCGAGGCGTGACGGGTGACATTGTGTATTATAGGCGAGGTATGGGAGAGGGTGACGGTTGCGGATATACATTGGAGGCCTTATGGGAACTATATGGTAGCAGAGAACATAGGCGAGGAGTTGAGGGGTGTAGAGCGATTGAGGTGGATCGCGGGGCACAGGCCAGGTGAATATGAGAGGATTCCTATAGATCGCGTGCGGCGACAATTTGGATTTGTGCAGGACATACCGCAGGCTTATAGACCATATATGAGGATCGACGCAGAGGCAACATTCTCACCTCCCCAGCCAACACCTCCAGAAGGTCCTGAAGAAGTAGCAGCCGATCGCAGGGTAATGGACGCAGGAACGACAGAGGCCTATAGATTATGGTGGGTAGCAGAGCTGCAAGGTGTACGTGATCGTCCTGACATAGCGGTGATTACAGCAGAGAGGGATCATCTGCAGCGTTTGGTTCAGCAGCTCCAAACGCAGGTGAATGAGACAAGAGGATTGTTAGCGGTTGCGGAGTCACGGGCGGAGAGACTAGAGGCTGGAGTCCTCCATGCGAGAGGGCGTATTCATATGTTACAGGAGAGGTTGGCAGATCAGTGGGTGGTACCAATAGCCGTGGTACCTTTGAGGACAGAGAGGCCTGGCGAGAGGGGTCGACGATCACGATCCTCACCTAGTTCGGGATGAGGCGTAAGGGTCTAAATAAATGTTAGCAAGGTATAAGAATTAATAAGGATGCCGACCTGCGTGTCGATGATAGAGAAGATGTATTTGTTTAACATCTAAATAAAACTGAATATGTATGTTGATTTGAGTTACGATAATAATAAGAATGTTTTCGTTTTGACTTTCGGTGTTTTGAAAAAGGATAAAGAGGAATGTGATTAAATAGAAATACACAAAAATATTTATATTTACCACACATGATAGGTTATGGTAGGGGATGGTCGAGCTAACCTTGGGAGACCCCATGTCTCGAAGTCTTGCGCCTACATAGCCCATTGCACAAAGCAAGGAGGGGCCTCAGACCGATGTAGTTCTCCCTTAGGACCAGGGAGAGGTGAATTCAGGCAATTTAGGTATGGTTAGGTGATTGGTTGGTTGGTAAAGGTATTGATAGTAATATTGGTAAGGCAAGGTTGATGGTGTTGGTAACGAATTGGTGAGGTTTGTAAAAGGTATAAGGGAAGCGAAAGTTAGCCTACCCAAGTGGTAGGGAATCACGCCCTGATTAAGATCAACACACAATCCTAGATGCGAGGCAAAGAGGAAAGATTGTTCCGTAGGTGAAAAGAGCTAAACAAACCACACAACATAGAATGAACGTGAAGCCCTAGTAGGTGCATAGCGAGAAGTCAATAGGTGAAAAGAGTTGTATGATCACATCTATCGAGTGTACGTCACGTCCCTTGAGTTGAAACAAATGGTGAGGTGAGGTGAATGGTATAGTTGAGGTATGGAAAACTTATTACAAAGTGAGTGTTCGGACGAAAGAGAACCTACCCTAAATAGACAAGTCCATGACTCAAAAGTTCTTTTGAATGAGGCTTTTATTTTATTGAATATAGGCGATCGATGCGGGAAGTCTACCGGGGATATTGATTGTGCTATTCTTGAGGTCTTCACAAAGCTGATCAATGCGAGAAGCTTCTGATAAAGGCTGACTGTGTATAGCTGTCCTTCGAGGGAGCAGTCTATTTATAATAGCAGATATGATTTTAATGCATAGCTGTCCTTCGGGGGAGCAGTCTATTTATAATAGCAGCAATAGTTTGGCATATAGCTGTCCTTGAGGGAGCGATCTATATTTAATTTAGATGACTAGATGTTCTTTTGGCGTGAAGCATCTAGTTTAGTAGGAAGTTTGACTCAAGAAAATCCCATAAGAATACGGCTTATTTTAATACTTTGAAGTCATGGACTAGACTAAAAAGGGGAAGGCATCGTCAAGGGGAGGTGAGAAGTGATCTTGATTTTATTTTGAGATGTAGAAAACAAAGTGTATGTAGCGGTAAATGAGCTCAAGGGACAAGCAGTAGGTAGATAAGAAGTGATATAACACTAAATTCAACAGTAGAATGGTCGAAGATGCAAGGCATTAAGGGGCTCAGGCTCAGGTTTACCATTAAGCGAAGCTAAACGATAAGTGCCTGATCCATAAGTGTGAGTGATTATATAAGGCCCAATCTAATTGGGAGCAAATTTTCCATGTTTGCTCTTTTCTAGTTTGGTTACATGTTGATTCTCTTTGAGGACAAGATCACCAACCTTAAAGGTACGCTCATGAAGTCGCTTATCATAAGCACGCTTGATGCGTTTTTGATAAATTTGAAGGTGATCGAGAGTTGTAAGGCGGCGTTCGTCAAGAAGCTCCAATTGGGCTAACCACTCTTGGCGGAAATCATCATTGGTGAGAATATCACGAAGGGATATTAGGAGGTATTTGTATTTGAGAGGTAAGACTGCCTCGGTACCATATACCAAAGAAAAGGTGTGGCATTAGTAGAGTACGGATCTTTAGTACGATAAGCCCAAAGGGCAAAGGGGATGTGATCGTGCCAATTTCGTCAGGACTCATTGACAACTTTCATGAGGATTTTGGTTAGGGTTTTATTAGAGGATTCGGATTGTCCATTTGCTTGTGGATAGTACGGTGATGAGAAGTGAGTTTGATACCAAAGTTGTCACAAAGGTCTTGCAACAACTTATTTTTGAAAGATTTGCCATTATACGTAATCGGGCGATGAGGAACACCAAAACGACAGAGATAATGTGGTGGTTAATGAACTCTACAATTTTTTTTTTTAGTTGAAATGAGTGGAATAGCCTCCACCCATTTTGTGTAATATTCGGTTCTTTGTGATAATCCATCGGTGACGTTGCGAAGAGGACGGATGAATCTCACCAATAAGGTCTAAACCCCATTGTGAGAAGGGCAAAGATCTCGGCGACTGGAGGCGGGTGGCTAGGAGTATGTTGAAGGTTGGCATGTTGCTGACACATAACACAACGCTTAACATATTTGTAGATCGTTATTGAGAGTAGGCCAATAATAACCAAGGCGAAGGATTCGTTTGGCCACAGCAGAAGGCCGCTAAAATGTCCACCACAAATACCGTCATGGACCTGTTGGATGGTATGGGTGACCTCCGCGCCGGTGAGACATCGAAGGAGGATGCCATCAAAGCCACGTTTATAAAGGAGTCCCCCCATAACTACATAACGAGAAATGCATTTAAGAAAAGCACGTTTACCAGTACTAGTAAGGTCAGAAGGGAGAACAGAGGTTGTAAGGTAGTCATGGAATTGGTGATACCAAGTATCCTGTGAGTTAGCAGACACAGTATTTATCGTACAAACAACCGGGGCTGAATAAGATGGGGCAAAGAGTTGTTGGACCAAGACGAAAATGTCAGAGTCAGTTGATGAGGCTGGAATTTGCGAGGCTAAGCAAGCCATAGTATCCGCAAATTTGTTAGTGGAGCGGGGAATGGTTTGGATAGAATAGTGAGTAAATAAGGCTAGAAGTGAATCCACGTAGTGTTTGTATTTTTGAAGTTCCTCATTTTTACATTGGTAGATGCCCATAACTTGATTGACTACCAATTGAGAGTCACCAAAAATATTGATAGATTTGATACCTAAGTGCAGCGCAACCTGGAGACCCAGAACAAGGGCCTCGTATTCCGCTGTATTATTAGTGCAAGGGAAATCGAGTCGGAATGAAAGAGGCATAGGCTCGGCGTCGAGAGGAATAAGAACAATGCTGGCTCCTCCACCGCGTTGGCATTTGGATCCATCGAAGAAGAGAGTCATTGAATATGACTCCTCCTGGAGTGAAAGAGTGGCGATGAGTTCGTCGGGGAATGTAAAATTGGTAAATTGTTCCCCAGGTAAAGGGGCTTCCATGAAGTTGGTCTGCGATGGTTTGTCCTTTGATTGATTTCTGGTGGACAAACTCAAGGTCGAGGTCGGCGAGGAGCATGAGCCATCGGGCGATGCGTTGGTTTAGATGAGGTTTGGCATACATGTAATGGATGGGGTCCGTGTTGGTGATGACGAAAGTTTTGTGATTCAGAAGGTAGTGTCGGAGTTTGGTAGCCACGAATGATAGGGCTAGGCACAACCTTTCTACATGTGTATACCTAGTCTCATAGTCCACCAAAGTATGACTTATATAATAAATGGCTTGTTCTCTATTTTCAGAGTCACGATGTGCAAGCATGGCCCCTACAGCGTGGTCAGTGGCGGAAAGATAAAGTTAGAAAGGGCGGTCGTCTTGAGGTGGGATAAGCACAGGTGGCTATAAGAGATAAGTTTTGAGAGCTTCAAAGGCTTGGTGGCACTCTTCGCTCCATTGAAAATCAATGTCCTTTTTAAGAAGGTGATGAAAAGGTTGACATCGATCCGAGAGTTGGGAGATGAAACGTCGGATAGATTGGAGCTTACCTTGTAAACTACGCAATTGTTTGAGATTGGTAGGTGGGGGCATTTCTAGGATAGCTTTGACTTTAGATGGGTCGACCTCAATGCCACGCAAAGAGATGATAAAGCCAAGAAGTTTTCCCGAAAGGACACCAAAGACACATTTTTTTGGTTGAAGACGGACAGAATATTGTAACAGGCGATCAAAAATAATGGTTAAAACATCGAGATGTTCACTGCGATGTTTAGACTTGCCAAGAAGATCGTCGACGTAATCTTCAAGGATAGTGTGCATAATGTCATGAAAAATGTAGGTCATAGCCCGCTGATAGGTCGCACCAGCATTCTTAAGGCCAAATGGCATTACACGGTAACAGAAGGTTCCCCAAGGAGTTATGAAGGCAGTTTTGTGTTGATCGGCAGGGGCAACCAAAATTTGGTTGTATCCTGAAAAGCCATCCATGAGAGAGAGCATCTCATGGCCTGCAGTGAGATCAACAAGTTGGTCAATACTAGGTAGGGGGAAGTCATCCTTAGGGCAAGCGAGGTTAAGATCCCGGAAATCCGTGCATATCCGAAGTCCCCCCGTCGCTTTAGTGACAGGTACGATGTTAGAAATCCATTGAGGATAGTCAATAGGTAGAATGAAGGAAACAGAAAGGAGTCGTTGGAGCTCCTCTTTGACCAAGAGGGCAATGCGCGGATGCATTTTTCTCAATTTCTATTTAATTGGCTTGGAATCGGGTTTCAGGGTAATGTTATGGACAACAATGTCAGGATCAATTCCTGGCATGTCAGCGTAGGACCAAGCGAAAGCTTGGTTGTGAGCACGGAGGAAAGTAGTAAAGGCGACTTGTTCTGATGTGTTAAGGGATTGTCTGATCTTCACAATGTGAGGATCCTCCTCCGTGTGGATGTTGATTTCTATAGTAGATTCGTTCAGCATGGTTTGGGTTTCAGATGGTAAGGCTCGTTGAATATAAGAGTCATCCGCGCCAAGGTAAGTGAGGATGGAGTCATCATCCTGGCACTCAATAACGTTAATTGAAGGGGAGTCCTCTTCAATCATGTCTGGATATAGAAGGGGAATAGAAGAGGGGTCCTCATTATCGCGTTGATAAGTGAGAGGACCTAGGAAGATAGCATTTATGAAAAAAAAAAGTTAGGAGGGATAGATTCAGGATCTATCGACTCGGTGGGAGACGAAGGCAAAATGGGTGATGATGGTTCGGTAGGGGTGACGTCATCGTCTTCTAGAAGACAACTGACACGAGGTTCCGTCGATGTAAGTGTTCCCGGAAATCCGAGACCACTACGATCATTATGTTTGCGTGTGGTGATGGGGATGAGCGTATGTCGGCCTTGTTCATAAAGGCCAAAACCAAAGCCTTTCCAAGCACAGCGAGTCAAGAAGGTGAGGGCGAAGCGACGATTTGTCAGGTATTGAAAATTGGATTGGAAAGGAACCACACCAAGAGGAGGCTCAGGGGCAATGGAAGATGCGTCGACACCCCCATATGTTAGGTTAGTACGGCAGTGCGGTGGTCCGTAGGAGATTACTTCTCCCACACGACGGTCATAAGTAGGATGTGCATGTACCTGTCCGTACTCCTGTGGGGTATGGAAAGAACTAACGTTATATAGGTGATACTCCCCCAGCGTAAGGCATTGAAAAACATCTACTAAGGGATCAACGGTTGGGATGTTAGCTGCGGGAAGGGAAGTGGTTTTTGTGATGGTAGTTTCATCAGTTGAAGGCGTAGGTGCGGTTGAGGTGGGTGGTTGAGGCACAGTTGAAGAGGATGGTTGGGTTGAGTGAACGGGTGTCTTGATTGGTACAAGCACATCGTTTGGGCGGTATAACATATTGCAGGTTTTAAAGGGGGGGGATCAGCTTTTACGGTGTAGGATTTCCCCTCGTACTCAAATTTTATGCATCTATGTAATGTTGAGGGAACGCATCCCATGGCCCGGATCCAAGGACGACCCAGCAATATATTATATTGGAACTCTCCCTCAAGGACATAGAAGAGTTCGGGTAAAGTACGTGGTCCTACCCGAATGTTGAGGATCACGGTGCCTAAGGTAGAGGTAATAGCGTCATTAAATGACCGCAACATGATGGGGTTGGCACACATGTAGCTAGAAGGGATATTCATTTGTTGGAAGGCTTTTGAAGAGATGATGTTTAGGCTAGCGCCCCCGTCAATCATAACACGACGTACCCGAATGTCCCGGACGTAAGCGGAGATGAAAAGGGCAGGGTCAGGGTCTTCTGTACCAAAGTCAACAATTTCATCTTCAGAGAAACTGACTGCAGCAGCTTGTGGTACAGAGACGGAAGTGGTTGGGGCGGTGGGTTGTTTGGTGAGAGAGGCAACGTGATTGGGTGTCAGAATGGAGGCAACGGGCAGGGTTTCATTAGGTAAGACCTCTATCCCCTGAAGAATTTCAACGAGAGCTTGTCGATGAGATTCAGAAGTCTGAATGAGATCATATAGTGTCATTTTTACGGGTGATTGGTGAAGCTGTTTGATCATGGCTCGATGGGCAGCTCCATTAGAGACGGGGTAAGCGGGTCCACGAATAACCACTTTGGGTGGTGGTGCAATCGGGATGCTGGACGGAGAAGGAGAGGACGCAGGTGTGCTTTCTTTCGCTTTCTCATTGTTTTTCTGCGTTCGAGTAGCAACACTAATCATATTAATCTCGTAAACCTGAGATGAGGAAGATGGTTGGGATAAATCATGGTTTTCAAGAGGTGGGGTTGTAATAATGATAGATCTTGGTGAGGTGGGGACAGATGGTAGAGGAGAGGGAATGGAAGCTAAAGGTCTCTCCCTTCGTAAGTTGTCTTTCTTAACCTTTCTATCTGGGAGAGGTGACTGACGAAGGATGGTTTTTAAAGCTTTGCATCCCTCCACATCATGTCCTGGTGTGCGGTGATAAGCGCAGATTTTAGACTCATCGTAACCTATAGGGCGAGGTTTAGAAGGGTCATAAGGTCTAAGTGGGGGTAGAGAAATGGTCGCATTCTCCACCAACATAGCAAGGATTTTGGCGTAAGATCCTTTGAGTGGGTCAAAATCGGAGGAGGATGAGGGCATGGGTTGTGCGGGTTTGTAATGTTTGGGCGTGGTTGGTTCGTACGGGTGGTGGTTTAGCCAAGGGGTGTTGACACGTGGTTTTCACCAAACGTGGTTTCTTTGGCGCAGGAGCTACATTCGGCTGGTTAGATGATGAGGCTACAGATGACGTGGTAGCGGGAAACAACCACGGAGAAAGGGGAGTGACAGAAAATAAATCCTTTGATGATGGAGTTTGTTTAGGGTTGATGGGTGGACAGGATACGTGGGGTGATAATGTTGATATACCCTTAGATCTCTGTATAGGTGCAGAAGGCGTAGGTCGTTTTGAAGAAAACGCAGGAGGTATGATATATTGATGCAAGGTGGAAGGATGAGGTCCCAATATGGAAGGTAGGTGTGACGATGATGGTTTTGATTGTGATAGAGGCACGGATTGAGCTTGTCTTCTAGGTGGCGGGGTGGCTTTATTCTTGGATAAATCTAGTCGCTTAGGCGGGTGTGTTAGACTGGGTATGGGTGAGGTCCCAAGTGTAGGGGAAGGTTTGGTTAGGTTAATAGAGGTGGATGGGATACTTGATATAGATACGGGGGGTGAGAATGAGGACATAGGCATTTTGAGTTTCTGTAAACACTTAGGATATATGGTAGAGGTGTCGGGATCGGTCATCTGCATTTGAGTAGAATAAGGGGTACTCAAACGTTCCCATAGGATTCATCTATCTTCTGGAGAATGACAGTCTTCAGGTTTGAATTGTAAATTTGGTACGGAAGAAAGGTGGGTTGTGATTCCAGTCCACTGTGGGTGTGATACAGGGAGTAGATGAGGCACTGTATCAATAGATGTTATGAGGTCAACCGGTCGTTGAAAAGATTTAGGCAATGAAGAACTAATAGGTAAGAGGGCATGTTCGAGAGGATCTGTCATGGTTAAAGAATTTGGTGATGTCGGTGCAAGAGATTTCTCGTCTAAGGATGTCAAAAGGAGTGGCGTACCTTCCTCTTGTACAGCAAGAGCGGTAGAAGGGGAAGTCTGGGAAATAGATAGATTAGATAACATCCGTTCGCAGTCTTGTAGGGATGTGGTATAAGAAGACTCATCGATGGGAAGAGAAGTCTGGGCAGTTAACTCCTTTATGGGTAAAGGAATGATTTCGCTTTGGCTTGATGGTGGTAAAGGAGGTTCGGGCTCCTGTGTTAGTGAAGAGGCTTGATTCAAAATTTTCTCGATAGAGGCTTTTGGCTGGGTATCGAAGACTGCATGGATCTCATGAACACTCTCCTCGGCTAAGATATCCTGGTTTGTGTTACTATTGGGAGAGTGATTCGGGAATGGTTTGTTGAAGATTTTCAAATTTCGGTTGGCAGGGGCATTAGGATTATCGAGGGTTATATCCCCTGCGTCAACCATTTCGATGTCCTTTTACACGGTGAAAGTTACAGAAGTCATTTTCTTTGTACCAGGAAGGTATAGCGCGAGTGGAGTCAAACCCGGAGTGAGGTTTAATAGGAGGCAAGGTGATAGCTCCGGCCTTGAGAAATTTTTCCAAGATGACACCATAGGTTTCTCCCAAGGGAGTGTAATTGATGGGCTCTGCTTTATACTTATAGGTGGTTTTTGGTGGGGTATTAGACGGTGTTTGAGATTTAACCATCACCGCGTGGACAGCTCCTTTTGATTTAGAAGAAGTGGACGCGTGAGGAGTGGTGGTATTTGGTTTATTGGTAGAATCAGGAGTTCGGAAATTGGGGTTTTTGTTGCGCAACCGCAATTTCTCTTCTTCTAAGGCTCGAATTTCTAGTTTCCGAGCCATGGTAAAGGCCTCATCAAATGTGCGGAAAGTTTGAATTTGAAGAGTAGGAGAAATGTGCTTAGCACATGCCCGCGTGAAAAGTTCGATAAGTTCACTGAGGCAAGGCATATGTAAGTTGGTTGATAAGGCCGCGCCATCGTCCGACGAAATCTGCGATAGATTCGTCTTCGAATTGTCGAATGGCATAAAGGTCGGTGATGGATACTTTCTTAGCAATGTTAATGGAGAAGTGATCCAAGAAAGATTGGGCTAGTTGGTTAAAAGAGAAGATTGAGTGCTGGGTTAAAGCACTGTACCACTCCAAGGCGGGTCCTGATAAGGACATGGGAAATGTGCGGAGTAACAAGGCATCATCATGGGCAATCAAATAACAAGCATGTCTAAATGATCGCAAGTGTTGTTGAGGATCCTCTTTACTATTAAAACGAGTAAATTTCGGCAATTCCCATTGAGGAGGATATGAGTGAAGGGGGACAGAAGGGTGAATAGGCTCCGACAAACTTGCTCATATGTCAAGGCACTACGACTTCCCGAAATAGAAGCCTCTAGATTTTGCATTTTGTCCATCATTTGTTTGATGAAATCTGTGGTTGGATGAGATGATGGTGCGGTTGTGGTAAACGGAGGCAAATTGGGCCAAGGGCCTCCTTTGGACAATGGTGGGGTTAAGTGTTGATAAGGTATGGAGGATGAATATGTTGAGGCGACCGAATAGGGATGTCCCATATAAGATGTTGAGGTTCTTTGGATACATGTATGGGAATGAAAAGGTAGGCGGAGCTTGAGAAGGAAAGCTCGTGTGGATACCTCCCCTACATTCACAAACATAAAAATAACAAGTTAGAATCATATCAATGCATAATAAGCTCACAAAAACAATCAAAAACAATTTTTTTCAATACTTACTAAAAATCTAGAAGCTTCCTTGATAGTTACGCAACCGCCATGGTAATTCCACAATTTCTATGTTTTTGTTATAGTTGTGTAACCGATGTCGTGGTTGCGCAATCGCCGCGGTGGTTCCATCCAAAAAATGTGGGTTGTACCTTAGAGCCATAAAAGTTAAAAATACATAAAAATTGACCTTTTTGAATAAGACAGATTACAAATCCTAAGTGGTGACCCCCTTATGATCATTTTTACTACAAAATTATCAAAAATAACCCCCTACGTCAAGTTTTTCACATTTCTACATTTTAGGGTGAAAATAAATAAATGCATATAACTCACCTATTTATGACTCGCTGCTCCTCCCACTGGTTGGGATGCCATCACATCGGAACAGTCTTCATTTAAACTATACTCTCATGCAAAACCATCACATGTAATCCAGAGCTCAAATTTCACTAAGTGGGTAAGTGCAAATGATTTCTAAAAATAGTAATTTTGAGATATATATAACATGTTTTAACATTGTTTTGAGTGTGTGTGCTTTGTAGGGTGGGAGTGCTGGCGCAGGTATATTTCTCCTCCCCGCAAATATGGTAAGTAGTCTTGTCATTTTAGTTTTAATATTTTGTGGATTATACATTATATCTACACTTGATGTTTCGCTCGGAATGTTTCGACTTCTGGGAATAGAGTTGCTTCTATCCTTTCATTCCTTTTAGAAACAGATAAGGGTTAGGGCTAGGAGGAATACCTGTGGAATGTCAAGATGGTGTGCGTGTACCGTAGAGGAAGATCAGGCTGACTGCGAAGAACTCCTTTTTGTCTTGGAAGGACTACCTGCAAATAAGAACACAAGACCACAAGATTTTGATTAGACAATAAATGAGGAAACTGCGCTTGGGCCTGGAAATATAAAACTTCCTTTCAAGGTGGTGGTTTCGCTAATATGAATTAACACAAAAGACTGTAAAATATCAATCAAATTACTTCGTTTGGAACATGATAGGGGAAAGGCTGATTTCTAGTTTGTAGTCTGGGTAACCGATACCGGTTACCCGATTCTGGTAACCGATGTCGGTAGGGTTTAGGATCTGTAGGTTGGTTGTTTTGTGGGGCGTTTGTGTTATTTGGTAGCTGTGTTATTTGTAAGGCTGTATATGGGTGATATTAGGAAATAAGGTGATGAGAGGTAGATGAATGATAGTTAGATGTAATATGCACGCTGGGTAGTGGATTCAGGGATGGATTTATGAGGACTGTGATTCAAAAGGCATAAGAAATGTTATAACAGAGGACATGCAAGATGTGACTTACTGGTTTTGACGAAGATGCAAGCTGATCTCCTTTGCTGTAAACACTTCTGGTATCTCCACTCGTCTCTGCTCGGTCAAGTGAAGATCTGGACTCTGTTCCTCGCTCCCAATGATCTCTGTTGATTCAAAAATCCTTCCACCTTTGATTTTGGTTCGGGGAGCCCATTTATAGGGAGCCGATGGTGGTTACGTACACACCCAAATTTTCACGGTGCAACATTTTTAGAATAGTTCAAATCCCCAATGATGATAATTTCATTTCCAGATTAAAATGGTGTATCTAAGTCTAATTTTCTCACTTGCAACATGTTCTCATAGCTTTTTTACTTTACTTATCTTTTTCCTAGATTTTCCTACTTTCCTAGTTACTTTTTCAACCTATTTCCTAGCTATTTAACCTTTAGTTATGGAACCGTGCCAACGGTTACGTAATTATCGGTATGCCTTGAGCGGCGGTTACACAACTACTTTAACATTTAGTTATGGAACCACGCTAGTGGTTATGTAACCACCGTGGTGGTTGTGTAACCACTATTCGCCTTCAATAAAAGTTACGTAACTTCGGTGCATAGACCGGCGCCCATGTGCATTTACTCAAAACCTTGCCAACATGTTCTAAACGTGAGTTGCCTTCCTCCAACTCATTTTTCTCACATGTTTCTAGATCGAATCACATTTTATTGAGCTTGTTAGATGTGTTTAAATTTATTCTCCTTCACTTAATATTATTAGTAAGTTAACTTCCCCTCCTTGTGGTGATATGGAACTTCTTGGTATTGTTGCGGTGGTTGTGTAATCACTGTCCAGCAGATCGGTGGTTTTGTGCACATTTACTCGAGCCTTTGTCGGCATGTTCACGAATACGTGTTGCCTTCTTCCAACTCATTTTCTCGCATGTTTCTTGACCGAATCAAATGTTCTTGAGATTGTTAGATGCGTATAGACTTATTCTCCTTCACTTATTATTATTAGTAAGTTAAATTCCCCTCCTTGTGGTGATCGACACTTCTTGGTTTCAAGTGTGTTGGACCATTTCTCTGCCAAATTTCTATAAAAACCAAGATTTTTCCTGAAGCATTGGTTGGAGTATTTTGATTTGGAATTGCACGTTATGCTTCTAGAATCCTACCAAGAAGTACATAAGCAAACACAATTCATTTGCCTTGTTATTACCTTCCTTGCATTGCTACCAGACCGCATACAAACCAAAAGAGCTCCAATACTCCTCCATTTATTTTTCACACTTCCAACACAACTCCTTGGACACATTTGGATTCACCATTGGAAAATAAGATGAGGGGATCAACAAAAGCACAACTAAAAATGGAATATGTCTCATTTCTACACTTCCAAGTTGGGGTGTAATTGAATTCTTTTGAATATTTCTTTGTTCTAGTCTAGATTTCAATCTATAATTAGTTCAAACATTGGTTTTAGGAAAGTAGAATTTGTAATTAGCTATATTTCCTATAAGTAGCTTCCATTGAGGATTTATTCTTAGCTCATCCCCGTGGATTCATCTGGGAAGGATTCAAAGGAAGTTCTTATGCCCAAAGTATTTCTTTTATTCATTTAGAAGCACCTGTAACTTTATTTTGTTTATTAATTAATTTGTGCGTGCATACGGTCAAATATTCTCTTGAGAGATTCCTCCCTACTTATCCATGTGGATCTACAAGGGAAGTAAGTTTGAAGAAGCTTCTATTTCTGTGCATTTCATTGAGTTTCTTCACAAAAAGCTTCTGTAGGAATTTAGAATTTTACCGAGGAAGTCTCATGGAAGAAATTACTTCTGAGAAGATTTCCAATCTTCCCGTGATTCTGAGGTAGAACCAGAAGAAGTCATATCCACAATTACAAATTAGGAAAATCCTTTATTTTAATTAGAATAGATTAAATCCATTTTGCAACAGGGAAATAGCCACATCCGGCTATTTCATTGTTTAGTTTATTTTATTTTAGAGTAGAATTAGTTTCCATTTAATTATAAGCAATTGTATTGTCTATGTAGCTTTCAATTATTTAATTGTAGAAAACCAGAAAATCTCCAAAAATATAGATTAGATCAATTAGATTTGTTTATTTTTCTTATTCCCTTTCATTTAAAATCTTTAAAAATACAAAAACAAGTAGACTAGATTTAATTCATTGTTTTAGTTAATTAGTTTCATTTTGTTTAATTAATTAGTTGCACGTAGATTTAATTAAATTAAAGGAGAGTAATCAAATTTGTTTGATTTAAATATGTTTGCATTCTTTGGTTAATTTAGGAACATAGACTTAATTAGACAAGAATTAACACAAGGTCCCCACATTACATTAGAGGCTTAGGCTACCTAAACTTGAGCTTAGTTTCCTTTGGCTTCTTTGTGTGCTTTGTTTGTTTCTGTAGATTCTTTGCTTACATGTTCACATGACAATCTAAGGCCCTATGCAACCTAGACAAAGAGTGTGTGACTCAAGAGTACCACAACCAAACACCATTACACAATTGACCGACATTGATTTGGGTCTTAGGAAACTCATATTCCAAACCACCTCAATTTTTCCAAGAATTATCTCACAGCTGATTGCCTTGAACAAAAAAGTAGATAACGCTAACGAGTTATGACAAAATCATCCTAGTTGAGACTAGATCCTACAATCCATAGATTTTTCCTTCCCACACGTCTCTTATCACACCTCCATGACCTTGTCTAGAGATTTTTATGTGGTAGATGTAGGACGATTCCCACGTATTCCACAACCCATTTGAGGTATATTTGGTGATTCTAACATTGATAGAAACCTTCATGTAACTATTATCCTTGATCGTTCCATTTCACCTAAACAAGTTAGAAAAATGGTCATTGCCTTAACGGAGAAGATTCCCTTAGTGCCCGTAGAAGACGTTCGTCTTCCTTGATCTACCTTTTAGCCATTTTCACCTATTTTCACATATTCCACCTATTCACCCTATTTATCTATTTCATATCCATTTTCTATGTCATTTCAAATTGTCTTGGCATGACCTCGGGAGGTCGAGTGTGCCTTAGAGTTACATGTTGATTCTTGGATGTATAGTAGCAAGATTGGTGTTATTCAATGGAACAATGGACCACCGAGAGGTATAAAACCATATCCTAGCTAGATTTCACGTGGATGGAGTGAGATATTGCATCGTAAAGAGAGATGCACTGCAGAGAGAATGGGACACCATAGTCGTAGAGCGGGATAAAATTTGAGTAGAACAAGACACCTCCTAGGAAGTAGAGAAAAGAATACACCAATAGTGAGAGGTAGCTCACATGACCTAAAGGTGACAAATATGCTAGACAAAGCTATGCAATTGCAAGGAGATGCTATGTAATACAAGATTATGTATGAGATGGTAATAGTGTACTAGCGATCTTTGAGCTATTCATAACGGTCAAGAGTGCATCACTTGCATAGGTTGTTAGGGTCTACTAAATCACGGGCCTAAGTAAGAACAACACCATCATTTATGGGCCCTCCAGATCAGTGATATAAGAACCAATGGGAGGGTTGAGAACAAGTTTACCACCACTAGGACCACCGCAGACAATCCAACACCAGGAGAGGGTAACACAAAGAGCTAACTCGCTAGATACATGAATTTTATTGGACTATCATGATATGCATACCACATGGTTATGATACCATTTTGTAAACTCAATTGTATTTGACACCTATATGTATGTATATATATAGATGATATAGTTTTGGATCATGTTTGTTTCGAGTTGTGTATCATGGTATCATGAAATTGAATAGAATTTTATTTTGAGCATAGATGGATGGTTATGGATAGATGCATGAGTAGGTTAGATGTGATGATGCTACAAATATTTTATGTGATAATGATGTTATGTTTGTATTTTTATCTCCTTGATGTAGTCTAATTGAGTGGATATGTTTTTTTTTTTTTGGTATATATGTTAGTCGATTTTCCGTGTATGTGTTTGATCTTGTTACCTAACCAATGTGTCTTGGCGGGGTAGAAAAAAAAAGAGGGGATTAGTTAGAAAAATTATAGTTAGAATGGGAAGGTAGATAAATGAGGATGTGAGATGGGCGAGATGTGGTGAGTAGGGTGTATGAATGGGAAAATCATATTATAGATTACACACTTTGTTATGACTTAAGATACCTCTTATTTGATGTAAGCATACAAATATAGGTACTAAGATATGAAATACCATAATATCAATCTTTTTAAGATGATACGAGACTTACTCAAAGTAAAGAAAATGCAATGCGGTGAGAGAAATTAAATAAAAAAGTAGAAACAAATACATTTAGACAAATAATGTTGAATAAATGCATCAATAAATGTTTTTGTTACCCTCCCAAAGTACCCAAATGTTATAGTTATACGACAAGGGTTAAGATGATACCTCAAGCAAGGATTCATGTCGTGGTAATGAATGAGGGATGAAAAAGTGTGGATATAAGTAAATGTGCACTATTATTATGCCTTGAACAATGATATATGTTGGGAAGACATACATAACAAACATGTAATCTTTTTGATGGATGAAGAACATAAGATGATCTGAATGTCACTCACTATAATGAGTGAGCACTTGAAGTAGAATTTTTGTAGGATTATATTCCAAATTTTTAGGGTTTTTGCGTTAGACACTATTTTTGGTTTAGATTTTGTGATGTTTTTATATTTTCTAGGTTTTACCAATGTTTTTGATTTTCAAGCTTTTACCATGTTTTTGGATTTTCTAGATTTTACCATGTTTTGGATTTATAGATTTTACCATGTTTTTGTATTTTCTATATTTTGTGATGTTTTTGTTTTTTCTATATTTTGTGATGTTTTTGGATTTTGAGATTTTATGATGATTTTGTATTTTGTGATGTTTTGGATTGTTTAGATTTTACGATGTTTTGGGGTTTCTATATTTTTAAACATTATATACAAGAGAAAAGTGCAATGAGATGCCCCAAACAAGAGGTGATAATATACAAGGGAAAATTATTGTGTGAATATAAAAGAGTAGGAAAAGTTGGATCAAGGACAAGAATAATAGGTATGACGTGAATATGAACTCAAGGAATTATAAATCCAAGAAGGAATGGTAAAGCCCCAAGTACAAGGTTCCTATGAATAAAAAAGTCTACCCATGGTGTCAAAGGATGTGCCCAAGGCACCGCAATTGCATGGTTTTCACCATTGGATGAAATTATTTCTCTCTGTATTTTTTTTTTTGGTTTTGATGATTTTTTGTTATTTTTTTTTACGTTTATAATTTTTATATATTTGTTGGATTTTCTACATATGAGATCAAGTGTAGAATCATTTGAGAAGTATGATGTTTATGGGGTTTCTAAGATCATTACCATCAAGACGAGTGCGATTATAAGCTCTTGAACTAAACTTAACAACTACAATGTATGTCCCTAACCGGTTGGGATCAAATTTACGTTTTTTCTCTTTCCTTAGTAGTGTTGAATTGATTATCTTTTAGTACAAGATCTCTATTCTCAAACTCACAAGGGATAATGTGTTTTTGTAGTTGGTGTGGATTCGATTCTGTTTGATGTTTTTTTGTATTTTTGTTTTTGTTACGTTTATACTTTTATATATTTGTTGGATTTTCTACATCCGAGATCAAGTGTAGAAACATTTGAGGTCTATGATGTTTATGGGGTGTCTAAGATCATTACCATTAGGGCGAGTGAGCTTATAAGATCTTGAACAAAACTTAATAATAACAATGTATGGCCCTAACCGGTTGGGATCAATTTTTCCTTTCTTCTCTCTTTCCTGGTAGTGTTGAACCCGATTCTCTTTTACTAGAAGATATCCAATCTCAAACTCACAAGGGATAATGTGTTTGTTGTAGTTGATGCATATTTTATTATGATATAATTTAAGGTGACTAAGGCATGGAGATGTTTTTCATCAAGCGTCTTGAGCTTTGAAAGTCTAACTACTCTATAATATTATTTATTGTCAAGATAGGAGGAAAGATCGATCTCTAAGGGAATAATGGCCTCAATTCCAAAGACAAGAGAATAAGGTGTGACACCTATAGGTGTTCAGATGGAGGTGTGATAAGACCACAAGGTTAGATGAATTTAAAGATTCCAGTTATAGTCTGCATTTTATTAACAAGTTTCCCCATAATAAGAACATGTTTTTTTATTAGTGGCCTCAACTTTCCCATTATCTTGAGGGTAATAAGGGGAAGACCATTTTGGAATATTTTAAAGCATTGATAGAGGGTATTCACATGCTTAATTTTGAAGGACTTACCATTTTTCGAAACAATGACGAAGGAATGCCCTAATAATAGATAATATGGATCATTATGAATTTAGATATTTGAACACCGATTACATACATGAGAGGTACAACCTCCACCCATTTGGGGAAGTATTTAGTTACAGTAATGATATTGTTTATGACCATTAGATGAGATAGTTGTAAGTTTCCCTATGATATTGAGCCCCCATTTTGAAAATGACCAAGGCATATAAATAGGCCAAGGATTGAAATGACAAGTGAATCAAGTTTCCATGTATCTAACAAAGGACACATTTGTGCACATATTGAAAACAATATATTTCAATAATGGGATAGTAATAACCAAATCATAGAAGTTTCTTAGCAAGAACCATTCCACCGGTATGAGTTCCAAATATGCCTTTGTTTACCTCTTTGATATCTTAGATAAAATCTTCAAATTTAGACACCGTAATAAGGTCCCATCATAACCTTGATGATAGAGAGTGCCCCCAAGGAGGGTATAGCGGGATATGCATTGGATGAGGGTTAATTTTTGGGAATGGGTAATGTAAGGTGGAAAGGTACCATATATGTATTCATACCAAGGAAGGGGATCAACAACTTCACATAACAAACAAGATTCTCGACATATCATAAACATGCATCGTTATATGTTCAATAAGGAAATGTAATTCTTTGGTGTTTGGAGGTAGGTTCAAGAAAGATCTAATAGTAGACATAACATCTATGGACTTGTTACGCATCTAGGGAATATGTTGAAAAGTAATATGGAAAAATATTCTTTGAGGTTTTCCACAATACACTTATATGGTCTAAGATTCTCATCTTTGACATTTTATTCCTCATTAACTTATTTGATAATCCCATAAATAATACTATGAAACGGGGATTGATAAGGCTCTCCATTGAGGATAGGGATGATAGTTCCAGCGAGGAGTTCATGGATATTGTTTCAAATGTTGATTCTAATTTTTGAGTTGAAACATGTCCTCTTCTTTTTGTAATATTGACAATTGTTGGTGTATTTGAATTTGAGATTGATGATATAAATATCGATATTGTCAATTGATCAATCACAATGGTTTTATAATTTATTTCAGCTTATTTAATTTTTAAGTCTCAAATTGAAATGGTTTTATTAAATTATGTATAATTATTAATTAATAATTTAAATGTATTTGATATTTATGATTTCAGCTTATTTAAATCTCAAATGGTTTTATTTCATCTTATTTAAGTCTCAAATGGTTTTATTTCAGCTTATTTATATAGTTTAGTCACTATTTTTTTATATTTTAAATATTTATGTAGTTTTTAGGTAGTTGTCTGCCATCCCCAAAATTTAGAAAAATTTATGTCCTAGAGTCTTTGGTAACACTAGATTTTGAAGGATAAGAAGTTGAATTTTTTAATCTATAGGACAATCTTCTCTACAAGCTTGACTATGTTTGTGTTTCTTCAAGTACATATTTGATGTAAGAGAGGGGTTCACAATCAATCCCGTGTCACTAAAAATAATTAGAGTTAACAAATAAATATTTTGCGTAATGTCGCGCCACTCCTAAGCTATCCATGTAAACTCCATTACCTTTACCACTTTGTGGCAAAAAAAGCATGTAAAAATCCAAACAAAACTAAGAATGTCACCCAAGTTACGTCAACGAAACAACACAAAAATGTTACGAAACCTTGTACGAGGTCACACAACATTGTGGAAGACATAAAAGTCTATTTAAATCTGCATAAGCATGTAAACATGGAAATACTCTAAGAAATTTTTGACACACTAACCAATGTGGGGAATAATAAGAGTTCTATTGACTTAACATCAAAATAAGACATGTGGAGGATGACATAAAATAAATCTCAAGGTTATTCAATGGTATACACATTCCTATTCTAGATGAAGTCGGTATGGTTATGTTGAGATATGTGGAGGAAGCCTATCAATTTTCACTAAAGGAAAAGATAAGTTATCCCATAGATAATGGAACAACCCATAAGGAAAAGGAAATTTCCCTTGCAGAGGTGAAAATTTGCACAAAGACACACATAGTCTTACACATGAATGAGAGATGAGTACCTTGCATGAGAAAATTCATGCACATAGAGGTGAAGGTAGAAACCCATCCAGAGGAAGAGAACACAAAAAGAAGGGGATTCAATGAAAATTTTCCATTGTGAAGAGACCGGACATTGTGCATTCGAAAGTGTCATGCTACACAAAATAGTGGAAGTAGGAAGAATTCTGCTTTAACAATCATGTTACTCAACATATGGACACATAAATCCATGCATTGATGAGTAGCGTGGAAAAACTTGAATGTGGTGAAGATTTGATGATAAAATAAGTGTTAATGAAGATGAAAAAGAATCTGAATGTTCCCAAACATAAAAATATTTGTTCATAACCATTTACAATTCTAGAGGTAAGTGTTTTTAAGTCATTGTAGAAAGTGGTAGAATTGATAACCTTATTTCTTATGGGATGGTTAAGAAACTTGATTTGAAGAGAATTACAAACTTTAACCCATATAAGGTGTCATGGTTTTGAAGGGGCATCAGTTTCTTATGAATGATAAATACAAGTCACATATAACCTAAACTTGTTTGATATTCCATTTGATGGTGATTTTGAGACCAACAATGAGGGCCTCATATTCAACTATATTATTGGCGCAAGGAAAAAATCTTGAAATCTCTTGGGATAAGGTCACTAGTAGGGGTAATGAGGATAAATCCCGCACACAAGCCATGAATGGTGAATGATCCATCAAGGATGATAGCTATAGAGAGGAGTTCATGGATATTGTTTCAAATGTTGAGATTATGATCCTCGATAACAAAACAGATGCATTGGGTAAGTTGAGACTTCACGGTTATGTTCCTAGAAATGGTGCATCTATGAGTTGATCGGAAAACACTTGTCCTTTAACAACCTTCTAATTGATGTATTCAATGTTGAATTCATTGAGTAAAACAGTCTAGTTTCCATCCTCTTGGTAAGAGTGGGTTTATATAGGAGGTATTTATGCAGGTCAACTTTTGATATGAGCTTGGTTTGATTGTTCGTAAGGTAATGTCAAAGCTTTTGAAAAATAAATACAAAAATTAAACATGTTTTTTAATTTGAGGTAATTAAGCTCATAAGATATTAAAGTGCAAATGAGGTAATAGACAACCCTTTATTTGTTTTGTGCATCGTCGATTGGGATAAGAGAGAACCTAAAGCAAACTAGGTAGCATAAATGTATAAAAAGGGAATTTAACTAATGAAGTGATGTTAATTGTAAGCATCAAGAGGAAATACGTTAATTAATTAATGAACCCTAGAAGGTCATTAATCAATAGTTTTTAGATAAGGGTAAATGTGGCGAAGGGATGCTCTTCCTTTTTTACGTAATTTCCTAATTCGATGTGGACTCTACGGTGGAGTTTTTCACTAAAAAAGCCATGGGTCTAAAACCTAGATTCTAAGTAATATAATAAAACCAACAAGAGTAACACAAAAACAACAAATCTACAAGTGGATAAACAAAACACCCATCCAAAATGCAAAAACAACCCCCACAAGGGGAGAGAAAATAACCAACAATTAATAAAGAGATATTAAAATACTTGAGGATTTTTAATTAATTAAAAATCCTTCATTAGATTCTCCAAGCCCTTATGAAGATTCATCCAAGCCCTTATGAAGATTCATGATATGCCCATTAGTGTGATGCCGGTTAAAAACAACCTACTTGAGAACCATGAACAACCTAGGTTTAGTTAGAAAATTATGGAATAATTTTTTTTTGATTAGGAGTTAACGACCAAAGTCTCAAAGACAGTTAAATTCAATTGATAAAGTTTCCCATTATAATAATTACTAATTCCACATTAAAAGCAACAAGAGCAATAAGTTCACACCTAGCTCAAATCTCCCTAGGGATTAATTTAATCACTGATTACATTGACATTTTAACTAAATATTTCCTGATTAGAAATATTAGGGTTAAGGGACCCAAAACAATTAAATACCCAAGGTATTTAATTTCACAAGATCAAGACAAGAGCACGGTTTAATTGCAGTGAGAAAGGAATACATTTTTAAAATCAACAAAGTAAGGTCTCACTTACCCACTCCTAAAACTTGATTAGGAGTGTCTACAACCAGGTTGTTAGGCAACAACTACCACTAACAGATTTTGGAATAACTCAAATCCACAAGAACAAACTTCTCTTTTATTAAAAATTCACAGAGGCCATAAGGTCTAAAACTTAGGGCTAGAAGTTTTAATTAGGTTCAGGGAGTAATTTGCCCCCATACCCACTCTCTAACATGCTCATATTTTCAACTAGATTTTTCTCTTACTTAACGTTTCCAAAATTTCCCTAAAGCATTCCCATTGGATATGAAATTTTCTCACCTTTCTGGTGATATAAAGAAGTCCTCCTAACTCCTTATATTTTTCAAGATATGACTGGGTGGAGTTCTTAGGTCAAATTTTCCCCAAGGGGAGACATGTGAAGAGGAGGGGAAAACCTTTTTGGTGGGTTGGCAGGTCACAGGGCGGCTCTAGAAAATTTTCCCATTGTGCGGTGCAATTTCTAGTTTTCTCCCGCGCCTCCGCAAGTCCTCGATGGAAACGTGTCGAGCTTTGGTTCAAGTGGGAAAGGGGTGAGGAATTGACGAGCGATGGGGAATTTAGAGGAATTTCCCCTAATTTGGTACAAAATCACAAATCACCTTCGTGCACCCGCGATGAGTCCGGCATGGGAGACATGTGTCACCCTCTAGTTGGTTGGGAGAAACGACGGGCTGATGAAGCGGGTTGAGACTTTAGGTCTCTTTCACCAAAAACACAAGGGAACCAAATTGGTCCATGCCCACACTGACGCCATGATGCCACGTGTCACTCAAGGATTGGCGTGGGGAAAACAGATGGCGGAAAACCTAAGGCATTAAGCCAAAATGGTTTTAAAGTCCAAAAGCTTGCACGGGCCCGCACATCTGTGAAAGGAAGAATTCCAAGTAGGGTGGGGTTGCAGGCCATGGAGACAAAAGGAAAAAATTTCCAAAGGAGAAAACAAAAGCGCTAAGTCCAAAAACCCTCCCACGCACCTGTCCTGACATGTGTCAGCACGTGATTGGCCGCGGGTGAGCGGGGATGCAGGAGAAAGTGGGAAAATTTTCCCAAGGTAAAATTTTCAAAAAGACAAGTTTAAATTTGGTCCGCCCCTCCAAGGTGCCATGTGGCAGGTCCCGATTGGTTACGGGATGGTGGGGGCTGCAAAATTTTTGTGGAAATTTTTCCAAAGTTAAAAATTAATTTTTTAACAGTTAGATTTATTTATATTTTATTTTTTTGAATGCCAATTTGAAGTAAAATTTCAAATGGCCATAACTTTTGATAGGAAGCTCAGATTTGGGAAAACAAGGACTTTCTGTAAAGATCTCGAAGCTCTCTTTACACATGAGTCATCAATTTTGGAATTTTATGAAGTTTAAGTGGTAAATTTGATGAAAACAATCTGTAGAGTTTTGCAAAGCAAACTAGTAATCAGAATAACTTATAAAATTTTGTTCAAATTTGAATTCTTACTTTCTCAACATGTCAATTAGACATGGAGACTTATTATTGGATGGATTTAAGAGAGGTTTCAAGGTTCAATTTATTTGATTGAGTTGCAATTGATAATTTTCCATCTTTTTGACAAAGAAACATGTTTGTGTAAGTTCAAGTTGGGTTTTTATAAAGTTATGAGGGTCCTTTCTTAAGTGTTAAGGTCAATTTGAGTTCCTTAGGACTTGTTACATCTAAATTTCAATGTTTCATATCTTATTGCTTGGTGCAAGTTTGAACTGCTCATTTATTTGATAAATTTGATTGCTAGGTTTGGAAATTAAAACGAGGTCAACATTAAAGGTTCTTAAACATTCTTCCATCTTGCAAGTGTGAAAATTCATTTCCTTTCTAGTCTAATGCATTCAATTTATTTAGTCAACCATTCAATAGCAATTATACAAAGTCCTGATTTCCAAATTCAGCTCATTTCAAGAGAATAAAACATTGTCTTTTCCTTCATACGCATTCTTCATTCCAACAGAGATTTGATTCATAATCAGCAATTCAATTCCAACAAAATCATGCAAGTATGAGAAGGTAGAGCATTCCTTTATTTATTTCCAATAACAAATTTACAATTTTCTCTTTTCCATTTGATTTCTAAAATACAATATGCAATGCATGTAACATCCTTTCACATTTCTTTTCAAAAAGAGTAGAATATAACTCTTTACATTTCACATTTCAATCTTTCATCACCAATGCAAGCATCTTTTCATTGTAAATATTTATACAAATCATCCACTTCAAAGTGGGAAGGATTACAATAAAATTTCTCACAAGAAGGGACTGTCAAACTATATATTCTTTTGCTCTAGGACAACAACATGCTCTTTTTTTCTCTCCAAGTTGATCAAAAAGAGGGGGAAAGGCAACACTCTCCACCCAAACAAGACATCCAATGAAAGGAGAATCCTTCCTTCATCATTGGCCCCCGAGCCCCAACAAAAGTAAAATCAAAGGTGTAATTCAACCATGGAAACAAATGGCTTCCACAACACAACATTCTTTCACATTCACATTTCTTTTTTGAAACAAAATGCAACACAAAACAAACAAAACTTCACAATCGCATTTAAAAACATTTAAACACGTGAACTCGGGCTTGATCTTACAAGCTAAAGGAACAAGGTCTATGGGGGAAGCTACTTATGCCTCCCAATTGGGAATTGGGCATCCAACTATAATCATACCACCAATATAACATATCATATCCCATAAACCTTATGCCTCCCAACCCCTCCTTAAGCCCCCGCCAAAATTTCCTTATGCGCCCCCAAGTAAGAAATGCAAGCTATTTATTTTCCATGGTGGATCCCAAACCCAAAAATACCTCCACAATGAAACTGATGCCACTAACATTCCCTTATGCCCCCACATGGATTCCCCATAGCCTTCTCCTACACCTTCCTAAGGCAGTCTACCCAACCACCAACAAATAAAACAAACATGCATTTTCCACACAACACAACAAGAAAATAACAGAAATAAAAGAGAGTTAAATTCCTACCTTTCCATGGTTATTTGGTCTCCAAACAATAAGCTTCAAATGCCAAACACAACCCAAAAAATAGCAAGCTCCCAAGCATGCAAAGCTATCTCCAAAACTTTCTTCAAAACCAGAGCTCCCACAAGAAAATGCGCCCCAAGGAAGAATGTAAAAAGGTTCAACAACCCAAAACAAGAAGAGATTTTGAAATATATAGAAAAGGGAGAGAAGAGGATGATGTGGATCCATGTAAGACGCCACATCAAACATCCACCAATTCAAACAAAAAGAAAAAATCTATTCTCCCAAGCACAATAAAGAGGTGGGTGAAAATATGACAAAGTTACTTGCACACTCAAAAAGATCCCACACCTCAAGGGACATTAATTTAATAAAATGTAAGAGAGTGCAATCCAAAACAAGCAACATGATGAATAAAATGCATTTAAAAGTCACAAATCACATCTCCATCCATAAGTATGGTTGGTATATTAAATTTAGAGGTATGAGACAAGTTTTTCTTGTCCCACAAGCCTCCAAAACAGTGCCCAAGGACAAATTCGAATTTTTCATGGAGGTGGAGTGTTTCATACTCCAAACCAGACTTAAACATACTCTTACACAAACCAACAACTTCCATTATTATTTTCACATATCCCCATTTGATTCATTTAAATTTTAATAATATGATTTCCACATTAATCTACCACAACTTTAATTAATTTAAGGAAGGAATACATTACTAATAAAATACATACAACAATAAATAATTTTTTTACCACATTAATAAAATACACAAACCCATGGTCACATGTAAATATGATTCCCCCATGGGAATCTCTAACAAAAATACAACACACACACAAAACAAGTTGCCATGGGGACCTTGTCGAATTCACCTTGAATTCCACTTTGGTTAGTCTCCAATCCCCCGTGTTTGTTGTGATATTTTAAACCTACAAAACACAAATACCTCCTTCGGCCTCATGGCCATATCGAAACATCCAAATGAATATATAATAAAATCACAAAATCATCTATACATATGAATCACAACAATCACCAAGGCAATCAATGAAATCATTTACAATTTATATCGACAACTATATCATCAAAGCAAATAATTTTTCCTTTTCTAGGTTTACTCATAATCTCCAAAATCACAAGTCGAATAACTTCCATTAAACATCCATGTCAATAGTATATCATCATCCACATGTGTGTGTCTCTAATAATCACCATACATTATATATAATCGATTCGACAATAATCCAGGATCTGACATCTAACACCATACTAAATCCAAACTATTAAAATGTCCATCATATAGTCTACAGTATCATGATTAGAATAAATGTGTCGAAGGGAAGTGGGCACTACATCCCCTCCCCTTAGACTCGACTTCCTCCTGGAAGTCACAAGAACCGATGTGGAAACAATGCAATAGAGAAAGGATCATGCCCTTTTTGGAATTGTTTTGCTTCAACAAGTGTGGGTCTACAGAACTCAAGTTTGGTCCAATATAATTTAACAAGAAGAAGGGAGATTGCAAGGGATGAGTTCTAAAATTTCAGCATGCAAGGCTACGAACATAAGAATCTAAGGAGTAACTTTATGCTATCAAACAAGATACAACACATAACAATATAACAAGAAGAGTTCCAAAATATCATCAAGAGTAACCACCAAGTAAGGGAATTACAGGGAAAATTTCCATAAACTTGAGATGAACACACAGTTTCCCACTGATACACATACCACATTAACAAAAATTGAGGTTTCCACTAGGGTTAAATTATGCTTTCATAGTTTGTTGTTTAGACAAGGCTAGCAAAAATCAACCATGGCCAAGATTGCACGAGGAAAAAGTCTACTCAAGGTCCATAATTTGAGGATCACAAAGGATGAGGTGGATCAATAAGGACACCTAAATCAGAAAAAATTTACAATCAATGAACTAATCAAGGAAAGCACTTCTATGAATTGTGAGGGTACAATTAACCTTTCATGGCTATACTAAGTGAATTCAAGACCACAAGGTTTCCTATAGTCTGATTTTTACACTTTTGTTTTAAGAATTGAGCACACCATACCAACCAAACTAAAGAAGTCATCCATATAGAAAATGAAATATATATTTTTCTTATTTCCTACTCGAGCTCGGAATAACCATAAAAAGGGAGCACAAAAAACAACAAGTACCACTCAAGGTTGCTAGGGAGAAGAGCAAGTAACAAGGGGTCCAATCAAATCCAAGGGTGAATAACATCATCTTGCACTTTCCATCCTAATGGGAAGAAGGGATTCAACCACAAGGTGTCCCAAGAATATATGAAGAAAAGAAGACTTCCCAAAGTTATCTTTTATCCTTAACATATGTTGCCTTAAAATTACAATAACTTAGGTCTCCAAGGACAAGACAACACACATGGTGGTTGCTTCTCAAAAATAGATAAGTCTCAATCCAAAAAGGACCACAACTCACATCCATCAAGCTATGGGATGATAAGGGTGTGATGACCCAAAAATCCCATAAGAAGGCACATATATCTATGGACAAGAAGTAATAAGCAACTAGAACACATTACTATCCACCAGGTGTTTCACAATTTCAGGTAGGCAAAAAAACTATGAGTTCAACTATATATTGCACTCAATAAACATAAATTTTACCCATTTTATGAATCAACTTATTAAGTCAAAATTTATAGCTTTGCTTGATAAGAACATTCCTTTCATGCTTCCTTAGTTACAAATTTATTTCTTTTATGACATCATCAGTTTACGTTATAAAGAGCACCACTAAGGTGGGCATGATGTCTCACCATTCTGTATAGGTAGAGATCATTTAGTTTACTCGCAAGGAAGGTGGGTGGAAAAGGTTTCCTTTCTATTCTTCTACATGGTTTTTATTTCTTTAGTTAATCTACCAAGTGTATAACAAGGATCACTTCCCTTTTCTATGCTCCAGTTTATTAGTTAAGTTCCAAGGTCAAATCTCCTTAATTATAGTTTTATGGTGTTTTGGTTGAGGCATCTTATCAATCAACTTTTGATGAGAATGATGGTTCAAACACATCACAAAATTACTTTTATGGGAAGGAGACACAAATCAACATACCACATTTTGATTCTAAAGGAACAAGAGACATTCAACATAGAAAACACATTATTAATATTTCGTAAGAACTAGGAAACAATGAACCAACATGAATCACTCCAAGATTTCAAAATTCACCAAATAACTTCAAGCATCATAAAACATTCTTAGTGGGTCTCCACAAGTTTCATAAGAAATTTTCAAGAAAAGCTCATTAAAGAGGTTTAATCTTACTTTTACGAATCTATTAAGGTTTAAATTTTTTTGTTTTGTTTAGGATGGTAACATTTTACTCTCCTAATAACCAAAGAAGGTTTTCCAATCAATACTCATGTCCCCACAAGATAACACCAGCCAAGCAACTAGATGACAATGCAACTTTACTCCAAGGAACCACATCCACACTAAAAGGCATCCAATGCAATGGGGCAACCAAATAATTTACCAAATCATGAACTTAACAGCCAAGAGTTACAGTTTTAAAAGAGGAAGTACAATATAAGCACCATCAAGATTAACTATTAAGATCTACCAAACTAACATCTCTAAGAGAAAGGTCCAAAAGACCCAAAGATTAATAGGTCATAGAATGTTATTCATAGTAAAGGAATTTAAGGTAAGGGTAAACTTATTTATAAGTCAAGAGAGTAAAACAAGTACACTTAAATAAACACACTACCTAAAAGGCTTAAATCTATCCATAATTACCAAGATGCATACATTCCACAAGTCAAAACTTTCTATGATGCAACCAAGAACCCAAGATACAATTTAACATGCCATCGATGAAAAGCCACAATCAAAACAAACACTTTTCCAAAGAACATTTACTGATCAATCAAGAGGAAATCCAATCCTAAAAAAATCTAAAAGCCCAAAAGTAACCACTTCTACTCCGATGATGGTCAAGCTCTTGCATTGAAATAGAATCACCACTACCACTGTTAGACTTCCCTCTAGACCACACTACACAACAAACTTTCTTTCTAGTAAGGTCAAACAACAAAAAGGGTCACTCTAATACCTTAGACACACTCAAGGTTTCGTGCATCCATAACCAAGGCATGACTTTAAGAACCTAAAAGGACATTCAAGACACCCAAGGTGTACCCCCATACGACAATTGTCACCATACATAAAGCATAGAACCAACTCAACAACATGCAAGAAGGAAACCACATAATGTTTAGCCAAGTAGCCAACAACATCATGAGCTCTGAGTCATCAATCAAATAAGGTCCAAGAAATATTGGCAATCAATAAAAGTGGCTAAGTAGCCGCATTGCAAAGTTTGAAAATTCTTGCAAGAATTATAAATAATTAAAATATCCTCAGAGCTTCTTCAATCTAATCATAAAATAAGATGCCGGTCCTTGATAAAATACAAAAGATTACAAATGTAAAACACAAAAGTTAACACCACATTCACTCCACATCCTTTCATGGCCACCAATAGGGGTACTTTGCCTTGAGGTTAGTTCCAAGACATACACATGATTGGGTCCTGACGACACCCAGGACTTAGTGTTTACCCTCTCATACGGGTAACAACATGGAAAGCTTACAACTAGACCTCTCTTTCTTAACCACTCAAGGAAGGAAGCTCTAAACAACTTCTAATTAACTCTTCCCAACCCGTAACATAACCACTATTGTCCAATCAACAAGGATCACATCATACAACTCATCCTTCCAATAACGCCCATAAGGAAGGGTCCGAACAAAGGGCTTAATGCATCAAACAATTAAATCAAGTTTTAGGGCTTTTAAAACAACACATTTTCAAAGAGAAACCAAGTTTCCATTATACTAGAACTTCAAAAAATCAATTTGATCTCGACATTCTTAGTTACCCAGTGTTTAGACAAAATGTCACTAAACAAGCACAATAACTTAAACAACTTATTATTATTTCATTATCATTTTAATTTTGGCAGTTCAAATGAACAGAGTAATGTAATATTTCTTCATACTTATTTCTTCTTCAATTTTCAAACAAGTTTATTTTATTATATTCAAAAGTGTATTAGGTTTACAGTTAATGTCTCAAGTTTTCTAGTGTGCCCAATGGTCCAAGCTTTCAAACCACTACTCTGATACCAAGTGTGATGCCCGGTTAAAAACAACCTACTTGAGAACCATGAACAACCTAGGTTTAGTTAGAAAATTATGGAATAAATTTTTTTGATTAGGAGTTAACGACCAAAGTCTCAAAGACAGTTAAATTCAACTGATAAATTTTCCCATTATAATAATTACTAATTCCACATTAAAAGCAACAAGAGCAATAAGTCCACACCTAGCTCAAATCTCCCTAGGGATTAATTTAATTACTGATTACATTGACATTTTAACTAAATATTTCTTGATAACTGGTTTGTAGGTTAGTAAATTCGTTATATGGTCTCTAATATTGAACTTGTTTAAGGCCTTGACTTTGTTTTTTTTTATCATCCTTGAAGGGGAGAGTGTCCTTTACGTAACCAACCTCGGAAACTTGAAGAGTGAGAAATTCCAGAATATATTTTCATAGGGAGACAATGTCATATTGCTTATTTCAGATGGCCCCATCTCCTTCTCCAATAAGGAGAGCCTCTTGGAAATATCTTCCCCGTAATTAGTATCCATGTTACCACCCTCCACAACAAGCTTACACCCCCTGACCCTGTCCTTAAGAGTTCGAATGTCCTTTCTAAGCCAATTGATCATATCCATATGAAGGTCAAACTCAACATGGATGTTTGAGACATTTCCTTTAGAAGTCCCGACAAAATTTTTACCAAAGAAAATAAGGTTGAGTGTAGCCAATTTGCCCTCACCTTCCTTGGGGGAAGAATGCGCACCAAAGTATCATTAGACTTTGTTGTATGACCGCATAGAGAAGGTCATTAATTTAGTGATGATGGTGGGGAATATTAGTTAATTAGGATAAGGTTACTAATTAGATGGCAATGGTGGAAAATAGAGAAATTAGTGCAATTTTAATATTAAAAGCGTGCGGCAAAAAGTATGTGTCTACAATTAAAATCACCAATTCCACTTGAGATATGTGTCATGGATTAATAACTATGCTACATTATTTTTTAAAATCTAAAAGATTAATTGAAGAAGCTAGATTCCATAATATTTAAAATAAACATAAGCCACTTAAATAGCTCAAATAATGCTACAAATAAGGATAATGTACTAACAAACTCAAAAACTATAAGGTTAACTTAACTTTATGGTAAATATACAAGCCAACAATATATGAAACTTGTTACAAGATTTTTATTAACAAACCATTAGCCAAGATGAATATAATACTACGTGTTACATGTTTTACATCAGAAAATTATTATAATACCCTCCCTTAGTGACTAAACTAGAAACAACTCCAAGTTTATCTCTAAATTTTTCAAATTTATCTGTACTCAATGGTTTAGTCATTATATCGTTGGTTGTTCAAAGGTAAGACAATAAGAAATACATTTCTTGATTATTAACAAAATTTTGGATGTAGTGGGTGAACTTCAATGTGTTTTGTCTTAGCATGAAAAATAGGATTCTTCACCAACTTTAGAACACTCTAGTTGTCACAGAAGATAGGTGTGGGTGTAGATGAATCAAGTTGAAGATCCTTCATTACTGTTTGAATCCACATCAACTCACTCGTTGTGTTCATAATCGCTTTATATTCAAATTTAGTAGAGAACAAGGCCACTATGATATGAATCTTGCTCTCGTGAAAATAATCTTGAACTAAGAGTGAAAACATAACCTGTTGTAGACTTTCTAGAATCAACTGATCCTACCCAATTTGAATCAGTATACCCTGTGAGCTTAAATCAACATATTTCTTATATAGAATTTTGAATTCAAGAGATCCTTTGACATATCTAAGAGCTCATTTTGTAACTTACAAATGTTCTTCATGTAGTTGTGACATGAAGTAAGGAAGATAACTTACTACAAAACACATATCCAATATAATAATATTTTGATAAATTAAACTACCTACTAATTGTTGATACATTATTTCATTGATCGATGGTGAATAAGTGGTGGTTGAGAGTTTTGTCCCAACTTCCATAGGTATAATTGTTGGATTGAAATAATACATCATAATTTTTTCTAACAAGAAATTGACCTATTTTGTTTGAGATATATAAATAGTATAACCAAAATTATAACATTGACAAAATTCCACACCTGGATAATATTGAAGTTGTCTGGATAAGTTATTTCAAATAAAAAACCAATGTCAACTTTCACCTATTTAATTAAGTGATTACTACTTCTAGTGATGATAAGATCATCAACATAGACAACTAAAACCACTATGTCATCACCATCTAACTTAATATAGAGAGTAGATTTTGAATTTTTTCTTTTAAAACCAGACTCTTTAAGATATTTATCAATTTTAACATACTAGGATTAGGAGCTTACTTGAGTCCATACAAGGACTTTACTAACCTACAAACCAAATTTTATTTTCCAAGAACTATGTACACCTCTTCTTACAAGTATTAGTTAAGGAATCAATTTTTGACATCTATCCGATATACATGCCAACTAAGCCGAGAAACAATGGTAATAACTAACCTATATTTTACCATTTTTATTGTAGGAGAAAAGGTTTCTTTGTAGTATACTCCTTCCTGTGCATATCCCTTAGTAACAAGGTGATCTTTGTATTTATCTAAAGATCCATCTGACTTACATTTTACCTTATAAATCCATTTACAACCAATGGATTTCTTACCTTGAGGTAGATCAAACAAAACCCAAGTGCCATTTTTCATTAATGAAGCATCCTATAACTTTATGGAAGATTCCCATTCTAGATTTCCTTTAGCTTCAATAAAATAATTGGGCTCAAAAATTTGTGAAAAAACTACATTGAGAGCATAATTTACTTGTTCATCACGTCGACACTTAAATATGGTAATTCACTCTTTTACACTACTAGTTTTGACAATGCACTCTTACTAAGATAAACAAAACCTTTCTATTCCCACTTAGTACATCTTGAGGTCTCTTGTCTACATTTTTTTATCCGTACACACCGATATGATGAAAAATTACGAGAGTTCAATGCACAAAATGCATATGCTAAGTCAACCTAATAATATGAAAACCTCATTAATAATGTTTTTCATCCTTATTCAAGGCCATATAGTTTGGTTAAGAATTTATATTTGGGCCTAACATATTTATATGGGTTTTCAATGACATATCCTCCATCTTTTGTTAGTTCCACATTATTTGATGGGTCCTTCACTCCCTCTAGGTCATCCTTTTTTGACAATTCACCTTTAGAACCCTATATAAGAAAGTTAACACTACCTCATTTGCTAACCAAGAAATCTTATGACACTACATTGATACACTCACTTCTAACACTTACAAAAGGTACCTAAGGATCCCTAAATCTAAAAAATATCAAATAAACTCATTAAAGAAGTAATCAATATAGGTATGAAGTTTCTTACTAGGTTAATGCTTCGAGTCTCTATCATCTACAAGAACTCAAACATCCCTTCTCCAAGTATTTTAGCAAGAGACAAACTCAACTCAAGCATTGTCAAAAAAGTTTCCAAATCTAGTTGCAATCATTTTGATATTACATGCTAGGTAGAGAAAAATGTATGGTTTGAGGAATATTTAGAGTAGTCCAACATCGGTGGCACATGGGGGTGCCCACAACCTAACTATTATTTGTTTTTCAACATCTCTCACCCATAATTAGGGTTTAAAATCTCATTTAGGATGTTCAAAGAGATTTTTATCATAAACAACAACTAGGGTTTGACAATGAATTTTTTTTTTTAGATAGTTGTTAGTCCTATAAAGTTACTGAGAATTAGAATAAAAATAGATCCAAGACCATACAGTAGGGTCACGACCGTATGTATGGTCCTTGTAGAGTTGTACTGGTCATAGCTCAAGTCAATTTCCAGTCACATTTCTAGGAATGAATCATTATTAGTATTATATATATATATCAATAGTATGCACATTTAAAACTTCCCATATCCATTTGTAAACAACTAAGTGCACTCATCCTCTTGTGTTTTAAAGTTCATATCTTGTTTAATACATTAGTTACAAGTATTAATGCATTATTATGATATTAGATAATCAATGTAGGAAATTAATTAATCATAATAACCTCATGTGGATCCCTTTACATCCTTCAATATACTTAATTCATTAATCTATATTTCATATAATCTAATAGGGTGTAAAATTTTTGTTTAACCCGAATCATGACTTGATCTTTGTATTAATCCTAAGGTTTGTCTATGCTTTTCTTCTTTGATTTTGGTGTTGTATGTATCTTTCTACTCTACCTCATCATGTCATTGTTTCCAATGTTTTATGATATTCAAATCAAGCTAATAAGCACACATGCTCATACTTGGGATTAGAAAGGCAACCTATTTGCACGTCCTTCTTTTAATCATAATAATGGGGTTCCTAGTGTTTGACGTTTTTCTACTATTTCAATATCTTTGCCAATGTTGTTTTTACTATTAATGATAATCCCTTCTAAGGTGAAAGATCTAATAAAAACCTTCATACTCACTCTCATGACCTTCCCGAAGACGAGTCACGACATTTTACACATTTTTACAAGATAATCCCATCAATATTGACATTTTTATCAATGTTGCATGATATCAACTTAAACATGCTTCACAATATCATATAGATACCTTTGTTATTTGATGCAACCTAGAATCTACTGTATAAAACCTAGGTGCACTAGCACATCACCCAGCCTAAGCTGAGAACTCACTCAAAGCATGTAAAGGTACCATGCCCCTCTTTAGAGTTGTTTATGCAGAATTTTAGTGTGATGAAGATAAGACATATTCATATCCATAAATAAACATAAGCATTCCACAAAGTGCATAATATAGATCTAGATATTAGAGAATAATGAATTAAACAATAATTGTAATAAGATTAATTATACATGAACTAGTTTCAGTTATGTCTAACACCATTATCCAGCCAATATCATTCATTACATTAAACACTGTAAAAAAGCTTCTTACATTATAGAGTATCACCATAATTCATGTGCATATAAGATCCAACAACATAAATTTACAATAATTCACACACACACACATACATCTATAACTACATAGTTCAATACATATTTATAGGGGTGGGAACTTGCCCTTCACCTCCTATGCACTTCTCAAAAAATAGATCACACTCGATAATAGCCATGCACTTTTACAATAACATGCACACATGAAAGTGCACTAATAATAGATGTCCTATAGTTAACTGGAAGAAGTAATCCTATTATTAACTACAACCATGCATGGCGCTTGTCATCTGATCATTCCCAAAATACCATTTACATTTCATGTAAGTCTCCATCCTAATGTGTGCTCCATACGCAATTTCCAAAAATAACATGTATCCATAAAAATGACTAAGTCCTGAGCCAACTGTTCTGGTGTGTGTTTCCTTTCCTATTATACCACGCCTTCAAATGTGGCTTGTTCCTGCGCACATATTCTTTGTGTGTTTTATCCTTAGAAAAATATTATGTCTACTCAACATTACCCCACACTAAAGTACATTACCTTCCCGACAATGGGGATTCTTGCTAATTTTCCCAAATAATAAAGAATAAGAATTCAAAGAGTTCAAAGAATCACTGTATTAAAGAATGATTATTTACTCTACAACATCCTCTTCTTCAACTAGGAGGATTAACTCTGGATATTCATTCTTAATCTCGGCCTCCAATGTCTGCCATTCATCTAGTGTTGTCCTTGTATTTTCTAGAATGTCTATGGCTATGGTATCTAGTTCATCCTGAGTGATCTTTTCCTTCTCATTCTATAGTACCCAGACAACATTGGCCATAACAGACATCATTCCTTCTAGAAGATCCATCTTTTGTGCTATGAGCTTCCCAATCTCATCTATCCTCTCCTTATGTGGATCTTGGGCTACTACAAGGGCTTTGCACTTTTGTTTTACTAGTGCTAATCTTTCTACACGCCCTAAAGTCTCATCTTTCATTGCTTCTAGAACTTCATTATCTTCAACTAGAGTTCTGATCCTTATTACTGCCTCTGGTGCTGCACACAAATTAAGAGCTTGGTTTACTTTCTTTAGCTCATCCTTTAAAGTCCTGGAGCAAGTGCCTCATACATTGAAATTTTTTTGATCATAGAGGCCCTTGCTCTCTCTACTTCTTGTTCAACATATTTTGGTGTGGGAATTCTAAGTGGTCCATCTTCTAGCACCAAATCAACCAAAGTGCACACATAATGCATAGTAGAAGGAAAATTTTTAGGTACCTTTGGTTCTAGATGAGGCCTTTCTTTCAAAATGTAATCACCAATCTCCTTCACCATGCTAATGAAGGCCTCATTATTTATTCGATTTTGTTCCTTCTCTGCCTTTAAGTGCTCTATTTATGTAGTTTTATCTTTGTTATCCTCCATCAATGCTCTAATGGTGGTGGCCTTATCAATATTTCTCCATGCCACCTCAAAGAGATACCTTGACTAAGGCATTGCTTACCTACTCATCGACATAAGAGTGGGCTTTATGGTCATGTGCCTACTCTGTGGTGCCTTCTTTACTCTTCTTGAGACACATGACTCCTCACATACATAAAAATATGGTTCATCCATATGGGTCTGCATGGACCAGGATAGTTGTTTCCTTGCACATGTAGTGGCCATATCTGGATCCATCAGTTCCCATCCATATAATTCCTTAAGGTCCATAATGATTTGAAACTGGGCACAAATGATTTTTCTTGTGTCCTCAGCAGTAGCCCATACTTGACATAACATATTCTTCACTTCTCCTTGTTCTTGGCCCCTTATGATCCCGAGTGCTAAGGTCTAGAGTTGTCCCTTCTCCTATCTGAGTCGTAATAGCAGTGCACTTTGGTCTTCTCTAGCACAATTTATTTTGTTTCTTTCACCCCTTCTTCTTCATCTCTCATTTCTTCATCCTGGGGCTCCTCCACATCTTCTAGTTGAACCGGGGTACTAGGCACGCTCTCTTCGGACTCCTCTGCCTCCTCATTAAGCTTTAAATTTCTTCTTCTCTTCTTCTCAGGTGCTTATTTCTTAAGGGAGAGTCGAGGTGATCTTAGTAAAGGCCATGATGTTTCGACGCCTTGAGTCCCTGGTTCTTCCGAGTACCCTCTAAAACTAGCATTCTTTAATGACTGCATCCACGTCTAAATATTCTTCTCCCGCTTGTGCCTATGGTGGAGTATCTACACACTTACTCTCCACTCTATTTGTGGGCTACCTCCGGTCCCTATGCTCCAAAACTCCACTATCCTCATGTTCTTCTTCCTCATCTATCTCTATAGTCATGGTAGGCTTTGGAGCTTCCACATTCTCAACCGTGTGTTTTCCCTTAGGCGGCCTTGGTAGCATGAAATCATTCTCCACATACTTGTTATTCTCTAGCCTAGGCTTGAGATGAAGATAGATGAGCGTGACTCCAATATCCCTAATAGAAAAAATTACTAAATTTATATTTATAACATCTGAAATGAGCCTCTCAATGTAGGCAGACCAACCTGAATAAACATATGTTTTTATGAGAGTATGGTACTCACAATCTACCTTTTCTAAATTGAAGTTCGGTCGGTGCACATCGTAAACTCCGTGAATTGAGGCCTAGAAGTAGCATGCTATGAAGGCATAGGGAATTTTGCACCATGGAATCCATGTCCCATCCTTCATTGTAAATCACATGATGTAGAAATCTTGATACACCACAAACTGTACTTTCTTGCTCATTATCAAGGGTAGCTCCTTTGGAATGCACCATTCCTCCTCAAATTACACACAAAATCAGTCATACCATAATTCTACCCTTTTCTTGAATGGGCCACTCATTATTCCTTCACATAAGTACTTCTTAAACCTCTCCATGAGGGACTTCTTCTCCATGAGGTATTCTTAAATTTTGTTCTTTGGCCCATCAGGAACTCCAATTTCTACAAACACATGAGATAAAAGGATAGTGCCAAAACTTATCTTCTCACCTGTGCGTGATTCCTAAGTAATGATTTCTATAATGTAGCCATCCAAGTTGTAGATTTCTCCATCTGACATTTTCTTTGCGATATGTAGCCACATGGTCTTTACATGTGACCACTTTTCTTGATCATTCACCTCGGTGAGAAGATTCGTGGTTGCCCGCACCACATGATACTTCCTTAATTTATATATTTCCATTCTGTGTGGACCCTTGGAGTATCCCAAATCCTTGCTAGTGGCTATAACAACTACCTTATTAGTTAGATCACTCATAATATCTGTCCCTATGCCTTTCAATCCTGTCAATGTAGCAATTAGGGCTACTATGATCCTTACCCTCCGTCCAACAAAATAGAAGAAGTCCTCATGGACTCTACTCATAAGACATTGGTATAAATCTTATGGTTTTCCAAAATATGGGAGTTCATATAACTGATAAACCCCTACCTTCTTAAGCAACTTCTCCCTGAACATCATCATATACTGGCATATCATCCATCGTGTGCTTGTTGGTCTTCTTATTCAATAATACATCTAATTCTCCCTTATTGTTAGTGATGTGGTGGTTGTAATAACTTAATTTGCATATGTGGATGTGGGAATCCCAATATTGTTTGACTATAACTCCTTCCTCGGATCTTGCATATCTAAAAATTGCTCTTGGGAGCAACTCCGACCTCAACTCCACCTTTTTCTTCCCCTTTGTACCTGCTGTAGGTGCTTTCTTCGGTGCCATTATAAAAATCCCACCTTTTATCTTCTATGTCAAGTAAGCTCAAACCCTAGCTCGAAACCGCATGCCCTAGCTCGAAACCACATGCCCTAGCTCCTTCTCAATGCTTCTTCTACACTCAAACCCTTTACTAGTGGGGATGCAAGCCACTTCCACACACAAATCTGCTCTCCACATCTAGTTTCGTAGCTCTCCACACCTTAACACGTTTCACTTGGCTCGGTCACACTTAGCTCACTTGAATACTTGTGATTGCAAAGGTAAAAATGAACCCACATCACATCCTTATATAGATTTTCAAAAATTTAGTGCATTTATTGCTCCTTCACCTACCACCAATCCTCTCATTAATTGACCATTTTCCCAATTTCCGCGTGGTACACCTTCGCACCCTAACTATAACCTTTTAACACGCCTTCCTACCTTTCGATTGTAGACATCCTTCTATGCACATCCATACACCAAAGTACCTTGCCATTGCACCTTCCTTGGTAGTTTCCATGGCCACAACTTACCTCGCATTATACTATTCATGCATTTATTCCCAACTATGGTCTTGTTTAGCAAAAATCTTATTTCTAGCATCTATTTTCCATTTTTAAATAGCATGTGTAACATTATATTCTTATGTGTACCCATTTTTTAATAAAAAATAACAACCACCCCACACCAATGGTATGTGTAGTCCTCTGTGCATAAAAATTCTTCAGATTGTAATTAGCTTCTAGCGTGTAAACACGCTTATTTCACAAAACACCAAACTAAATTGAAAAATAATTATGAATAAGAAGGAAATATATGAAAAGAAATACAGAAAGGGAAATCTATACTAAATGGAAATATTGCCTTATTTCAAACACCAAGAATACTTATTTATAGTAGGGCTTCACTTACCCTCAAGTAATCGGGTAATCGTATTCCATCAAGCTCCTCTAAGTGGAAAGCACCCGATTCAAGTATGTGAGTAATTACATATCGTCAGGACTAATGCACCTTAAGTTTTCCAAGATGATGTAGAAAATTGGAATCATAAAGGAGTACCATCTATCCAACCTAAAGCTTCTTGTCCATAACGTGTCTATTATGCCATGCCCTTCGCCTAGCCTTTTCCTTATTCGACTCCAATGTGCTATGGCACGCCTCTCATCCAACTATATTAACCTTTCAATTCTTTCTTCTAATGCATGTTCATCAACTAGACCTCCCAAGTGCGTAATACGTAATGATGGTAACATGAATTCCATTAGAAGAACTACTTCTGCACCAAACACCAAATGAAAGGGTGTGGCCTTATTCAACCTCTTGTAGGTTGTTCTATACGCCCAAAGTACAACAAAAACTTTATCATCCCAATCTTTCCTTCCAACATCACAAATTTTTATCAAGGTCTGGCTCAATATCTTATTGAAAGCCTCAACAATCCCATTTTCTTAAGGGTGGTAAGGAATATTCTTAATGTGCACAACCATAAATTCATCCAACAATATGATGATTTTCTCATTCAAGAAGTGTGTGCCCCTATCACTTGTCAAGCTCAATGGACATCCATACCTAGTGAGAATATTTTCCCATAAGAACCTAGTTCTTTATTTGCATTGATGTACAATCCTTTGTAGGTCGCTTCTACCCACCTTGTAAGATAATATGTATAAGTGATGATATAACACGATCTAGTTCTATGCGCATTTGGGAAAATAGGACCTACAAAGTCTATAGCCCGTTATCAAATGTATCTAAACTAAGTAGTAATAAGCCTCAAAGACATTTCATATCTTTACCCAAGTTTTCTAAGGCGTTGATAATGGTCACATGCCTTAGAATACTCTTTAAAATCCTTATACGGGGTCTCTCACCATAATCCAGTGAGTATAATCTTGTGCATAGTGGCATCACTTGCATAGTGCCTACCTGCAATACCACCATGAGCCTCTTCCATGATATATGTGCTCTCATGTTCCAAAGAGACACCGACGTAATAATTCATCTCGGCCTAGTTTGTATAAGTAACCATTGATCAACATGAAAGGTGCAACATGGATTTCAAGTTGTTTCTTCTCTAATGATTTTATTCCTTCTAGCGCCATACATGTGCGTAAAAAGACAACAATCTCCTCAAATTATTAAGGCGTGTGATGTAACCAGTATAACTATGTATCCAACATTGTATCCTCAATTGTGTGCGCGTCCTCCCCTAAATGAATTCTTGACAAGTGGTCTGGGCTAGAATTACTTCTACCTGGTTTTACCATGACTATAAAGTCAAATTCTTGGAATAGGAGCACCCATCGACATACGCGCCTCGTAAAATGGGCTTATTTACCAAGTATTTTAATGCCATGTGATCAGTATAAAATACAAAAGGTGTTGCTAGAAAATACTTTCTGAATTTATGTAGCACATAGATCATTGACAAGGCCTCGTGCTCTATAGTTGTATAATTCTATTATACAAGAGTCAACTTTCTACTAGCAAAACAGATAGGATGATCTATAATACCTTCTCTAGGATGAGCTAACACTATGCCAATGGTTATGCCAGAGGCATCCACATGTATGTGAAATGGTTGGTTCCATGAGGGAAAACACAAAATAGGTGCTGTAGTAAGTCTCTCCTTCAATGCCTCAAATGCGCGCTGTTGCGGTTCTCCCAATAGAATGTCCCTTTTCCTTTTAGTAACTCTTCTAGGGGCGTGACAATCTTCGCATACCCTTTGATAAATTTTCTATAATACCCTATGTGGCCCAAGAATCATGCACCTCACTCTGACTGGTAGGCTCCTCTAGGCCTACAATAACTACAACCTTAGCTGGATCTACTAACAAACCTTCCTTGCAGATGATATGCCCTAATAGAGTTCCAAAAGGTGTAGAAAACATGAGACTTCTTGATGTTTAATGAGATGCTTAACTGTCTATATCTTTAAAACATTAAGCACAAATTATCACAATTATCCTTAACAAATCCATATACCATCCAATCATCCAAGTAAACCTATAAGAATTTGTAAATAAAATCCTAAAATTCTTGAACAACTATGCGCAAAAATACAACAGGCACATTTTTCAAACCAAAAGGCATCATAATATATGCAAAGTTTCCCCATTCAGTGGTGAAAGTTGTTTTCTCTTGATCTTCTCGTGTAATTATAACCTGATGATACCCAAAGAATCCATCTGTAAAAGAGTAAACTTCACACCAAGCATTTCCTTCTAATATTTCCTTAGTGAAAGGTGTAGGAAAAGGATCAATCAAACATGCAACATTTAGCTCCCTGTAATCCACACAAATCCTAATCCGACCGTCTTTTTCATACTGATTACCATGGGGCTAACCCACTCTGATTCTTCTAGGGGCTTAATGATGCCAAATTTTAGCATTTTATCAATTTATTCTTTAAATTTTAGACATAGGTTCGGGTTTATCTTGTAAGGTCTTGTCTTGACCAGGCATGCTCCTTCTTTTAGCTTAATCTTCATCTCACTTAATGACTCATGCACTCCTTTTAAATCATGGTATCCCCTAGGGAATAAATCCTAAAAATCTCATAGTAACTCAATTATCTTTGCCACTTTAGAATCAAACCAATAATCCCCAACTATTGCCTCCTTAGGTTCAACATCTGTGCCAATGTTCACCTTCTTGGTCTTCATAGGATCATGATAGGTGCGCACATTTTTATTTGCACTATCTAGAACCTCGCGCATACCTACTTGAGTGAGATATGTCCAAATATTCTACTTCTTCATCATCCACTATGTAGACCATATGTCCTTTATCCTTCTAGAAGTAAGTGTGTGTAAATACTTTGGTAGTTATATCATCTACTTCATCAAAATGTGCTCTTGAGTCTACCTCACCAAATAACTCCTGAATGAGTTCTTTAGCCTTTGCACTGTCTCCCATAGTTAAGTGCTCCATAACCCGTAATGCCTCTCTTACCGGAGGTTTAGTAGAGAAGTACTCAAAAGTCTGGGTCATTCCTACAATCAAGTCTTGCCAATTTCTAGTCTCCCTATGCAGTTTCACATAAACATACCAAGCGCGTGTACAACCTTGTAAAGTGGAATAAAGTTTGTGCACCCAAAGTGAAGGTGGTAAAGCTTCCTACCCCTCTATCTAGAGTCTCTCACACTACTGAACATGGTGTTGAATAGGTTGATTACCATTGTATATGTATATTTGAGTAGGCACATTGCTCTTGAAGAACTAAGTGGTTAGAGAAATTCTAACTTCATTCCATTCTATGAGATTATCCCTGTGAACCATCCACCAACAAACTACTATCCTCTCGCATGGTATACACTAACATATTTATTCTTTCAACTTGATTTGTCCACTGCTCCTCTATGACACACAATAGTACCATAGGATCTCCTTCTCTAGTATACCAGGGTACAAAGTTCTTACCTATCATCCTAATACAATGAGGTTTACTCCTCTGTGCAAATGCACTTATTACTTCGTGCCCAACCATATCATAGGTGCCATGTGCCCAATTGTCACAAGTAATACTTGTAGTATCACTAATAGATTGTGCATCTTCCTACTAGAGGATTCCTTCTTTAGATGGCTCGAGTACTTTCGGATCCTGAATGACACATACATAAATTCTATTTAGGTCTTCCTCACTTAATGGTTTAATATAAGGTGCAGACTTCCCATGTGTCAAGGGATAATAACTCTTTCTTACTTGTTCTCAAAACTTATATACCCCTTATTGAACTGTAGATCAACATTATTTACATAACACCAAGGGTGCCCAAGTAGATCTAGGAAGTTGTCTGCTTCTACAAGTGCTAAGACCTCAAAGTCCCTAGTGAACTTGGCCCCTTGTATAGTAATGGATGCATCCTTTAAAAATTTGATGGGAGTGGCCTTAGTTCGATTAGCCATAAATAGTACATTATAGGACGACTACAATGGAGGTCTACCCATATGTACCCATGCATCTAAAGTAAGCACATTCACTACTGCTACCGTGTCAATGAATATATTGCTCAAAGCCATCCATCCACAACATATTTTAGAGTAATCTCCCTGCAATAATCCAAGCTATGAGGGGGAAGACTAACATGCAGGATCTTCCATCCATCACCAACACTTGTATGTGGAGTGTTTCCCTTTAGCCAATTCCCTAGTAATGGAATGATATTCTCTGGTGCAACATCTTGCATACCTCTTTCAAATCATCAACATCGATGGAACCATCTCTCGCTACCTTCTTTTATTCCAACTTCCTTAATCTGTAGTGATACTTATACACCCCTTGTTAAACACTGTATTTTAATATTCATTCATTGAGAAGAATGTCCTTGCTGTGATTAGAAGTCTAAAGAAATTCAGACATCTAGTGTCAAATAACATAATTCATCTATTAGTTTCACATGCTGGTATAAAATATTTTCTTTTGAACAAGGACCTTAATGAAAAGAGAGCTAGTTGGATAACCAAGGTCATGGAGTATGATATTGATATAAATGTGACCAAATTAGTTAGGGGAAAAGGGTTGTGTGAGCAGCTAGCTTCTAACCAACATGCTTTGAATCAAGAGAGGAGGCAAAATCTATTATGATGTTGCAAGATAATCAAGAACAAATTACGGGTGGTATACCCATTCCTTATTGGACTCAGGATATTGTATATTTTCTTCAAATGGGTCAAAGTCCTCAGGATTGAGTAAATCCAAAAGGAGATATTTTAGACTTCATTGCATCCCATATTTGCTTGTAGATAATATTTGTTCAAAAGGGATGTGAATGGCATCCTCCTAAGGTGCATCAAGACAAATCGAGTAGAGAGGTACCGCACAAGTTTCATGATGGAGAGGCAGGTGGTAATTTTTCCCCAAAAGAAATAACTATTAGAATCATGAGGGATGGTTATTACTAGCCTAATATTTTTAATGATTGCTACTCATGGATCAAGAAATGCAAGAAGTGTGCCTTCTTCATAGGTAAAGAGAATCTAGCAGCCCTCCCACTCCATCCTATCTTAGTTGAGAAGCCTTTCATGCAATGGGGGCTTGATTTTATTGGGATGATCAATCCAAGTTCTATACTAGGTCAAAAATGGATTCTTATAGCCACAAAATACTTCACTAAGTGGATGAAGTAATTGCACTTAAGGAAGCAAATGAAGCTAGAATTTTGGATTTATATGAAGGTATTGCAACAAGGTTTGGTGTTCCTTCCACTATAATATTAGATAATGCCTTAGCTTTCATTGGAGAAAAGATATCTAATTGGGTTGTTATAAATGACATCTATTTGAGAACTTCTTCTAACTACTACCCCAAGGTAATGGGAAAAAAGAGTCCACATACAAAAATTGTTAAGAATCATAAGAAAAACCCTAGATGAGAATCATAGGACTTTGAATACCAAATTGAAATCAACCTTGTGGGCTGATAGAATCAATCCCAAGAAATCAATTGGTTATTCTCCTTTCAAGTTGGTTTATGGAAGGGAAGCAAGGCTGCCAATATCCCTTGAATTACCAGCCTTGGAGCTTATCAAATAGCTAGATTTGTTTGAGTTTCCAGCTATGGAAGTCAGGTATGTAGAGCTCATGGAGTTGGAATAGCTAAGGGACCAAGCCATGAAAATAATGGAGAAGGACCAAGATCAAATCAACATGAGCTTTGATAGAAAGGCCAAAAATATAACTTTTCAAGGAGGCCTGGTTATGAAATGGGATGCAGGCAAAGCTAAACTTGGAAGGCACTTCAAGTTTGATGTAATATGGAGTGGCCCCTACTTTATTTCATGGCGCAAAAGAAAAAAATGCTTTAAAATTGATTAAGTTAGATGAAAAATAATTACTGATTCCGGTCAATAACATCTATCTCAAGCATTATTACTGATGGGAGTATATTTCTTGTAAATATTAGTTTAGAGTTTGTAATTCCTCCAAGTGCTTGTAACACATTATTTTGTTGTAGCTAGGTTTTCTTTCAGATAAGTGCTTATGCACTCTCTACATGTTCCATTTGGGATGTGTATGATTTTTTTATTTATACATGGTTGTGATTTGTTGCTATTACACTTTCCGATTTGAGCAAGATCCGATGATGAAGTAATGTCTCAACAGTGTTCCAGAGAAACAAGAGGTTTTGGACATTAGACCAGTTTCAACAATTAGAATGACTCCATGCCCAATGGATGCAAAATCACTGGTCTTTTAGATCTAGCAGGAAGATCACCCCGTAAGTCACCAATTGTTATCCATTTTTGTACCCCCTTGAAAAATGGATCAACCTACAGGTCTAGGCATTGATAGTTAATGGGAGCAATTTGGAAGGTTTGGAGTAGGATTTGCATTAATGTTCAAACTGGAAAAATGTACGGATTGTCATCTTGTTTTCATGCATCAACATCCCTTACTATCATGCGATAACCACTTATCTTGTCACATGAAAACCACCTCTCTGTCACGCTACAAAATTTCCTCTTGTCACATGAAAACCACCTCTCCTGTCGTGTGACAACATTTCCTCTTGTCACGCAACAACCACCTCTCCTATCACATGACAACATTTCTTCTTGTCATGCGACAAGTCTTTCCCTCATCAGTGGTGACTCTTCCCTTCTTGTCGTGCGTTAGCTAGTGGTTTCTATAGGTGATAAAAATATTTTTAGATATGGCGTAAATTAATGATACCATACAAGGTAGCTCAACAACCAGATTAATGAGGTATGACACCCCTATTTTCCGTGCAAGAAAATTACCATTGAAAAGTGAACCATCATGGCTGCCCATACCTACATATAGGAATTTAATGAAGGATGTTGGTTGGTGGCTCCTTTTATCTCTCTATATATGTAAATTACCCTCATTTGAAGGAGAGAGATTTCAAAAATTGGAAAGGAACTTTGCCAAAATTGTTCCACACTTTTATGAGTTGTAGGCCTCAAATTTATGCATTTTTTGAAGGATTATTACCTTGTGCATATATTGTAATGGATTATGCATCCTTTTAAGAAATAAAATTAGTGTTTTGTGGCTCTTCTTTCCCTAGCTTGATTTATATTGCATTTCTTGCCTTCTATTATATTTTGTAGGTATATTATGCATATTGTATTCCTTTATAGGGTTTAAATTTGTTGTGCTCCATGAAATTAGAGGTTTGAATGTGTTTTGGGACTATGGAATTTTATCTTCCCTCTTCTTCCCCATTTCCCTCCACTTTCACTCACTAGGAATCTCTCTAGTCTTGTTTTGGTGCTATCGCCTCCCTTAGTTTAGGATTTACATTTATGTATTTCTCTTCCTCTCTGGTCCCTTGGAATTGATAGTTTAGGAGTAGGTTAGCATTAGAATAGGTCAAGAACCAGCCTTCTCTAGAGGTTTGTCTCAATTGCAAGGGTCCCACACCTTGATACAATCCCATGTTAGTCAAAAGTAAGGTTTTGTAATGTGCAAATCCTACGGTGCTACTTTTTTGACATAACAGTTTTGGTATGCCCAATGGGACATAAGTCAATATTTTCATTTTTATCAAGATTAGGTGTGTGTCTTGGTGAAATTATAGCCTTTGGAGGCTTTACAGAACACATCTAGTGACTCCGTCACTCAAATCTAGTGGTTTCAACAGCCCAAGTTTATCAAGTTCATGAGAAGAATCCAAACAAGGTCAAGAACTAGAGAAGAGGGGTTATTTTTCTATCTACACTTATCCCTAGATAGAGAAAGAAGGGGAAGAAGAGCTCAAAGGTATCCATCTCCACCAAATAGAAATTTATCAACACCTCCACCAGGAAGACCCTTTCTTCAATCGACTAGGGTTCTCAGGCCACTCAGGATGGCTCATCTACAACCACCAAATCAGCCACCTCCAAACCCATATGCAAATTTCATAGGTAGCAGTCCACTTGCCCTTAATGCACAAAATCCGGTCCCGATAACAACATTAAAAATATCCCATACTTCACTGGAGAAAATCACACAACTCCCATCGACCATATTCAAGACATTGTAAATGTATGTGCTATACATGAGATTGCGAGATAGATTTTGTAGTCAAGTTATTGGCCTCTTATTTCAAAGGAAAAACATTGTAGTGGTTCAGAGGCTTGGGAGTAGGATCAATTTAGAATTAGGATCAATTGTACATAACTCTCTATGGCCAGTTTGGGGAGAGGGATGACAACTTATCCCTTTTAGATCAGATGACTACAATCAAAAGGGAACCAAATAAGAAAATGATAGACTTCAATTCTAGATTCCAAAGAACATGGGAAAGGATCCCAATTATGGTCAAACCAACAAATGAAGGTGCATTTCTCTATTTTCTTAAAGCTCTAAATTCTGATATATATGTTATGATATAATCTATGGGGGAATAACCCTACAGACGCCTATGCCATAATTATTAGAGCTTGAGAATTTCCTAATTCAATCCGGTAAAATTACACCTAGGCCACCTATGCCTCTCTATCTAGATATGGGGAATCCTAATCCTAATCAAATGCCTACAATAGCCCCCATCCCTACTCTAAGAAATTAGAGTTCAAATGAAGCATCCACTTCTTCTTCTAGTCCTTCAAATGAACTCTAAGAGGTTATGAAACAATTGTAAAACTTAGGAAACAAGTTGGTAACTCTTAAGAGGTAGCAAGCTCAAAATTCTATACCTTATCAACCTTAGTTCCAACCTAATAAACCTCCATATCAGCCAAATAGGCCACATGTTCAAGCTGCTAACAAAACCAAGGAAAACCCCAAGCTACTAGGCCATTCCAAGCATATAACCCTAATGCAGTTTCAACATCTAGGGCCTTGGTTCTAACTCAAAACAACATAGCACAAGAATATGAATGGTGTTTCCCATGCAACCAACCACATAATCAAGCAACATGCTTCAATGGTTCTTTAAATCAAGCATTGATGGTGACTATGGTGGGTGTTCCTCAAGAACCAAACCAAGAAGAAAGTCAACAACAAGTAGCTAATCAGGAAGCACCTCCAAACGAGACAACACTTGTGAATTGGCAAGTTGAGGATTTCTGTGGAATAAATCAGTCCCCTTCTCAAAGTGTGGTAGCCAATACAAGGTCTAAGAAAAGAAATATAGAGGAAGGAAATCATCTAATCCAAGTAATTCTCATCCTTTTATCACACTTCGGGGTATAAGAAATCCAAGTGCAGCCCCAAACGTTCAAAATCAGCCCAAACTACTATCTAATACAACTCAGGTATTGGTTACAACAACCCATGTGCAAGAGAAAGTCATGCCAAGTAAAGGGCAATGAAGGAGAATCAATATCCTTTTAACATTATTGATCAAATGAAGAAGACCAATGTAAGCATTTCTATGTGGGAATCATTGAAAATTCCGGGCCAACGGGATTTGTTACAAGCAGCCATGGAGAATTGGTCAACATCAAATGAGTCATCTAAAAATCAAGAGAAGGTGCTCACTAATGCAGCTCCAAAAGAAGGAGTTCATGGAGGTCAACAAGGTAAAATAATGAAGCCTCCTCCATTCTATATATCTTTAGTTATTGGGAACAACCTTGTACACAATTACATGATTGACTTGGGGGCTAGCAGTTCAGTAATGCTGAAACAAATTGTAGATCAATTGGGCCTAAAATATGACCTGGTTTCCAAAGGAGTGGTACAGTTAGATGGGAAAACAATGGGGACTATTGGGATCATAAAATGTTTAAACCTTACATTGCATGCATGTCCTAATGTCACAGTTCAACAAGATATATTAGTGATTGACTTTCCACCACTCTTTGTAGTGTGCTTGTCAAGAGACTTCACCGCCAAAATTAGAGGCTACTTATCAGCTGATTGGTCACATATGCTCTTCAGAACAAGGTATGGAGCTAAGGCTATAATCCGGTCTGAACCTATTACAAATTTCCATATTGAGCCTCATGTACTAAGCCCAATCAATGTAAATTGCTCAGCCTTTGATCAAGAGGATTTCCCAAACACTCAGAAACAAATACCAAAGTTGGGGGCATCCCAAATTTGAATCTTGATGAATGGGCAAACAAAATTCATGAATATGATCCATACAAGGAAATAGAGGAGGCTGAGTTGGGAGTTTATTGTTTGCATGAGGAAAATACACCCCTTCCTAGCCTCAAAGAAACCGAATGACAAGGGTGATAATGAAGTATGGAAACTATTTTTTGATGGCTCAAGGAGTAGGCAAGGTCATTGGAGGAGGAGCAATGCTTTTTCACCACAAGGTATGAAGTACTACTCAACTTTCCATTTTTAATTTACTTGTTCAAATAATACAACTGAGTATGAAGCTTTGATACATGGATTGAATTGGGCAAGAAAGAGGGGTATAAAAAACTTGCAAGTGTTTGGGGATAGTGAGTTAATTATCAACTAGGTTAGGGAAAACATGCTGCTAAGAATGATCTTCTCAAAGCCTACAAGCATTGGGTATGGGATCAAATTGATGATTTTGAAGCGTCAATATTCAAGCCATACCAAGGAAGAAGAATGAGGTTGCGGATAGGCTTGCAGAAATTGGAGCAACATTTGATGTGGTGGACAATTATTAAGAAAGATAAAGCACAACCACATATTCATGTAATTGTGAGGCAGTTGTGTCGGAAAATAACATGAATTTGGAAGGTATTTGAGAATGATCAACAAATCATTAATTTATTGGAGGCCAAGTTCTTGGTTAGAAATCAAGATAAATTGGAGCAAAAATATGGTGATCAAGTGGTTCAACTAAGGAAAAATAAGCTACCAAAGGGGTTAGTGACTCTAGAGTCCATCTTCAACCCCAATGATCAATTCCAGAGGGAAAGAGAAAACATTTAGGTCAAAGGTGAGGATTCAAAGCCAATTTCAGTTGGAGAAGGAAAAACACTTCAAATTGGAAAGGTAAGCACTGAAAAGAAAAATATGAATTTATACAACTTTGCCAAGAATTTCTAGATGTGTTTGCTTGGAGCTATGAATATTTGAAAGGATTTAATCCTAAGCTAGCATAACACACGATTGAACTAGATTCAAGAGCTAAACCCATTAGGCAAAAGAAAAGGCCAGTCAATCCTCATATCGAGCCTCTCATGAAAAGAGAACTGAAAAAACTCATTGAAGCAAACATCATCTTTCCAATCAAGCACTCTTCATGGGTAGAAAATCTGGTTTCGGTTAGGAAAAAGAATGGGGAAATCAGGTTATGTGTGGATTTCTGAGACTTGAATAGGGCCTCTCTCAAGGACCACTACCCACTTCCTTCCATGGAGAAAATCCTATAGGTTGTAGCCAGTTCCAAAAGGTTCTCATTATTGGATGGCTACTCAGGCTATAATCAAATCATGGTGAAAGAAGATGACCAGTTCAAGACAACCTTCACCATGAAGTGGGGCACATATTCTTATAGGAAGATGCCATTTGGATTGTCAAATGCCAAAGCCACTTTCCAAATGGAAATGGATATGGCATTCAAAGGGCTAATCAATAACATAGTTCTTGTGTATCTAAATGATATCACTGTATTCTCTAAGAATGCAAAGCAAGTCATCTCTTTCACCTTAGACAAGTGTTCCAAAGATGCAGGAGATTTGGAGTGTCTTTGAATCTGAAAAAGTGTATATTCTTAGCTCATGAAGGAAAGCTCTTAGGCCACATCGTGTCTAAGGAAGGGTTGGAAATTGATCCAGAAAGGGTAGAAGCCAATCGAAGCATTGTCATTTCCAAGTCACAAGAAGGCTCTCCAAATATTTTTGGGGAAAATTAATTTTGTTAGGAGGTTTGTTCCCAAATTTTCCCATCTTTTCAAGCCACTAACAATGATTTTGAAGAAGACCATGGTTTTCAAATGGATTCTATTGAAGGAAAAGAAATCTTTAAAGCTATAAAGCAAGCCATTACATAGGCTCCAACCCTCATAAATCTAGATTTCTCAAAGGACTTCATTTTATATACTTTTGGAAGCATGAATGCAATATATGCCATACTAGTATAGCCAAATCAAGAAGTACTTGGAGGGCCTATCACATTCTTCAACTAAAATATTTAGGATTATGAGGTGAGATATTCATTCATTGAGAAGCATGTCCTTGTTGTGATTAGAAGTCTAAAGAAATTTAGACATCTAGTGTCAAATAACATAATTCATCTATTAGTTTCACATGCTGGTGTAAAATATTTTCTTTTGAACAAGGACCTTAATGAAAAGAGAGCTGGTTGGATAACCAAGGTCATGGAGTATGATATTGATATAAATGTGACAAAATTAAGTAGGGGAAAAGGGTTGTGTAAGTAGCTACTTGCTAACCAGCATGCTAAATCAAGAGAGGAGGTAGAAGTTGTTATGATGTTGCAAGATAATCAAGAACAAACTGCAGGTGGTATACCCATTCCTTATTGGACTCAGGATATTGTATATTTTCTTCAAACAGGTCAAAGTCCTCAGGATTTAGTAAATCCAAAAGAAGATATTTAAGATTTCATTGCATCCCATATATGCTTGTAGATAATATTTTTTCAAAAGGGATGTGAATGGTGTCCTCCTAAGGTGCATCAAGAAAAATCAGGTAGAGAGGGTATTGCATGAGTTTTATGATGGAGAGGAAGGTGGTCATTTCCCCCAAAAGAAACATCTATTAAAATCATGAGGCCTGGTTATTACTAGCCCAATATTTTCAATGATTTCTACTAATGGATCAAGAAATGCAAGAAGTGTGCCTTCTTCACAGGTAAAGAGAAGCTAGCAGCCCTCCCACTCCATCCTATCTCAGTTGAGAAACCTTTCATGCAATGGGGTTGGATTTTATTGGGATGATCAATCCAAGTTCCATCCTAGGTCACAAATGGATTCTTACAGCCACTAAATACTTCACTAAGTGGACAAAAGAAATTGCACTTAAGGAAGAAAATGAAGCTAGCATTCTAGATTTCTACAAAGGTATTGCAACAAGGTTTGGTGTTCCTTCCACTATAATATCAAATTTAGCTTTCATTGGAGAAAATATATCTAATTGGGTCATCGAAATGACATCTATTTGAGCACTTCTTATAACTACTACCCTAGGGTAACAGGCAAGCAGAGTCCACAAACAAGAAACTATTAAGAATCATAAGAAGAACCCTAGATGAGAATCAAAGGACTTGGCATACCAAATTGAAATCAGCCTTGTGGGCTGATAGAATCACTCCCAAGAAATCAACTGGTTATTCTCCTTTCAAGTTGGTTTATGGAAGGGAAACAAAGCTACCAATATTCCTTGAATTACCAACCTTGGATCTTATCAAGTAATTAGAGTTGTTTGAATTTCCAGCTATGGAAGTTAGGTATGTAGAGCTCATGGAGCTGGAAGAGCTAAGGGACCAAGCCATGAAAATAATGGAGAAGGACCAAACTCAAATCAAGATGAGCTTTGACAGAAAGGCCAAAAACAAATTTTTCAAGGAGACTTGGTTCGAAATTGGACGTAGATAGAACTAAACCGGAAGAAACTCCAAGTTTGATGTAATATGGAGTGGCCCTACTTGATTTTAGGGTGCAAAGAAAACAATGCTTTCCAATTGATGAAGTTGGATGGAGAAGAATTACAGATTCCAGTCAATGGAATCTATTTCAAGAATTATTACTTGATGGGAGTATATTCCTTATAAATATTAGTTTAGCGTTTATAATTCCTCTAAGTTCTTGTAGCACATTGTTCTGTTGTAGCTAGGTTTGCTTTTAGATAAATGCTTATGCACTCTCTACATGTTACATTTGGGATGTGTATGATTTTTTTATTTGTACATGGTTGTGCTTTGTTGTTGTTGCACTTTCTAGTTTCAGATAAGATCCGATGATGAAGTAATGTCTTAACAATGTTCCGAGAGAACCAAGAGGTTTCAAACATCGGTGATTTCAGCAATCAGAATGACTCCATGCCCAATGGATGCAAAATTACTAGTCTTTCAGATCTAGCAGGAAGATCACCCTATAAGTTACCAATTGTTATCCATTTTTGCACCCCCTTGCAAAATGGATCAAATTAAAGGTCTGCACATTGATAGTTAATGGGAGCAATCTACAAGGCCACATCAAAGGTTTGGAGTAGGATTTGCATTAATGGTCAAACTGGAAAAATGTATGGATTGTTGTTTTTTGTCATGTGTCAATGTCCCTTCTTGTCACATGATAACCACCTCTTTTGTCATGCAATAACTACCTCTCATGTCACACGATAACATTTCCTCTTGTCACATAAAAACACCTCTCTCGTCATGCGACAACATTTCCTCTTGTCGCACGACAACCACCTCTCCTATCACGCGACAACATTTCTTCTTGTTGTGTGAAAAGTCTTTCCCTCATCGGTGGTGACTCTTCCCTTCTTATCATGTGTCAGCTAGTGGTTTTTGTCGGGTGACAACAAAGAGTTTCAAATATGGCTAGACATTAATGATACCATATAAGGTAGCTCAACAACCAGTTAATGAGGTATGGCACCCATGTTCACCATATAAGAAAATTACCATTGAAAGTGAACCATCATGGCTGCCCATACCTATGTACATGCATTTAATGAAGGATGTTGGTTGGTAGCTCCTTTTCTCTATATATATGTAAATTCCCCTCATTTGAAGGGAGAGAGATTTCAAAAATTGTAAAGGAACTTTGCCAAAATTGTTCCAAAGCACTTTTGTGAGTTGTAGGCCTCAAATTTATGCATTTTGTGAAGGATTCTTGCCTTGTGCCTATATTGTAATGGATTGTGCATCATTTTAAGAAATAAAATTAGTGTTTTGTGTCTCTTCTTTCCCTAGCTTGATTTATATTGCATTTCTTGCCTTCTATTATATTTTGTAGGTATATTGTGCATATTGTGTTCCTTTACAGGGTTTAAATTTGTTGTGCTCCATGAAATTGGAGGTTTGAATGTCTTTTAGGACTATGGTAGTTTATCTTCCCTCTTCTTCCCCATTTTCCTTCACTTTCTCTCACTAGGTATCTCTCTAGTCTTGTTTTTGGTGCTATCACCTTCCTTAGTTTAGGATTTACATTTATGTATTTCTCTTCCTCTGGTCCCTTGGAATTGATAGTTTAGGAGTAGGTTAGCATTAGAATAGGTCAGGAACCAACCTTCTCTGGAGGTTTGTCTCAATTGCAAGGGTCCCACACCTTGAGACAATCCCATGTTAGTCAAAAGTAGGGTTTTGTAATGTGCAAATCCTAGGGTGCTACTTTTCCGACATAACAATTCCTTTTCTATGTATATTAGAAAAAGAAAACTCAATTGAAGCATAGTTAAAGATGCTTGTCAATTCTAGTTGCATCATTCATATATCACATGCTAAATGGAGAATTACATGTGGTTTGAGGCCTATTTAGAGTAGTGTTAACATTGGTGGTGCATGAGGGTGCCCAAAACCCAACTAATGTTTATGTTGGGCCCTGGAATATTGGCTAAGTATAAGAAGGCACGTAGGCACGCAATACCTATTTAAAGAAGGGTGCGCGGGTTGAAGGCGTATAGGGAAGGGTTCTAGCAAGGTTTTGTAGAACACACGATGTGCGTGCAAGGAAAGATAGTGTTGGGACTTAGCCATATTTGGCGTTCCAGGTAGCACATGAGAAAAGTGTGACCCATCTAGCATGCAGAGTGGATAAGGTGCTATCATGATGACTATAGGATCAAAAGGGAATATTCCATACATGTGATGGAAGGTTCCAGAAGAACATCATTACACAAAGTGGAGAGCTTGGATCAAAGGAGGCATGCTCCATTGGAGGACCACTTGGACACTTTGCAGCCAACTGTTACCTCAGAAGGCATGGTGGTGAAGGAATAAGGGCTATATATTGAGGTGCGTGGATAGTAGAAGGGGGTGCTGAGAGAGGATACACAAGATAGAGAGTGATTAGTGTGGTAGACTGGTGGAAGAGAGGTGAAGCTCTACAAAAATATAATGGAGAATTATATGGGTTGGGATTAGTGAAAATATAGGAGTGATGACATATTTAGAGGGATGGGTCTGTATTCATCTTTGTAATGTGAAGGACATAGTGTAGTTCTGATGCATGAATCTGCTCTACATTATTATATGGGTCTGTTATGACCTCAAGGAATGTAATGTGGTTACTAGACTCATCAATATGAATATAAGACTCTATTTTGAATCATATATGTGTTCATGAGTATAATCCTTGTGCATTTCCTTTATGTATGAATTATTTCTATATGATGTTTGTTATTTCTCTTTTATGGATGCAATGGAGTGATAACTCGTCCTAGGTTCTCAAAATGATGCACAATTATTTTCTATTATTTTACACTTAAATATCTGTCATAAAATGATGTATTCTCACAAAACTCACTTAAAAGAGAGGCTTGGCACTTGTGCATGCCTCGGGTGAGCACCCAATTCCCGCTGGGTGATAGGTCGACACGCATGGGATTTTACTGTTAATCTAAGGGTATGAAAATGACTACATTTTGGTTCCATTTTGGGACCTCTTTTCAAAGTTGTTGTGAGAAATGACATGCATCTTGGTCACTGTGATACGAGATGACATAATGGTTAACCTTGGAAAGTGTTGAAAGATGGTTCAAGAGCACGGAGGATGAGTTTACTCAAAGATTCAACACTTTGGATTTGAGTTCGATGCACATAGATGAGTAGAATATAACCTATACCATCAGTTGTATGAGACATTATTTTGCTATTTTCCAAAGTAGAACTATATGAATGGATTTCAACATATGCATCTAGATCAAGTTGGTACTATAGATTGCGTGTATGGACCCAAGATGATTATCAGAGGTTCATAAGATGCGAGATCTAACTTGGACACATGTTGTTGATCATTGGTGGAAAAGAGTGCTTACTAGTTATACTCTAGAATATACGATTTCTATGTATTCTTGCCAGAAGAAATTCTTGAGTTCGAGTTTTGAGGGAGCCTAGAGGATTTTTTTGCGTCTTTATTCCTTTGGCTATGAATATCTTGATCATTACCTTGAGTTTAAAGGCATTTTCATGGCTGAATAAGCTTCTTTGAGCAAGCCTTTGGGAGAGGAAGCTAAGGTGGAGGAAGATAACTATACAACGAGAGGTTGTAAGTGTGATGGATCTATGGAGGCGAGACATTGCGCAAAGAAGGAGTTGAGGTTCACGTAGAGGACGTGGAACTTAAGTAGTCTGTGCTACCCCATCTTGGAAAGTGTGGTAGAGAATCCCCTTGACTTCGATGAGAGTTCGTCACATGGAGAAATAAGATCTATCAAAGCACACATCCGAACCCACCTAATGACCAACCCCGACACTTATTTTCCCGATCAAGGGAGAAGTATTGTTAACCCGAGGTGGTATCGGTGGGACTATCTAATATACACCAGGAGATATAATTTCTTGTTCAAAACATCCATGGTGTGTAATCCATTCCAATATTTGGAGGAATTTTAACACAAGGTGTAAATACACAAGGTTTGGGTATCACATCTAGGACCGGTGTGGGACACATGGTAGATAATGGGTCAATATCACAAAACATCGGCGAGTAGTTTAGTGGGATGTTGAGAACACTAGGCATAACCACTTCAAGACATTTTCAGTGCGGGAGATGGATACGGTGGTAGAGGGTTGGAGGACTGGTGGACCTAGCATATCTGGAGGATCTGGTGGGTCAAGAGGAACAAGTGGATCTAATAGAGGAGGAAACAACAGAGGAAACCAAGGTTCTTGATCGGGAGGAAAAGGGCCACAACCACCTCGATAAGTATTTTTAAAGATGTCTTTGCACTTACTAGACTATAGGGGTATTGAAGATGTTGTAGAGCATGTGCACAAGTGTGAATTACTATGGCACACAAAAGGGATCACTACCCCAGTGGAAGGAAAGTCAGTTTGCTAAAACATTGCAAGGGCATGTGCATAGTTGGTACCAGAAGTATGACTCCCATGAAATAGTAGTAGAATACTTTGCATTGAAGAACACCTTCTTAGCATAGTTCTATATCCCTGATTTTGAGTAGAAGAGCATCAACACTCTGAAGGATATCTAGTAGGGAATAAAAGAGAGTGTGGTGGAGTATTACGCACGTTTTAAGACTCTCTTGTCAAAACTATCCTACAACATCCACCCTTATCAACATGATCAATGGTTTGTTGGGGGATTGATAACCCCCTTTAGGAGGGATTTGTCACACAAGACTTTCATAGACCCGCGTGAGGCATTGGAAGCTGCCATACGTCTTTGAGGTCTGTTAGGAGTGTTGATACTAGTGTTATTCCTTTTCTGAAGGCTCAAATTGCTATAATGGCCAAGCAGTTGGAGAAGCTATCTACTAACTCAGTGCATGAGGTTTGTAGTGGGCTTTGGTGTATAGATTGTGAAGTGGAAGGGCATGTAAAGGATAGTTTCCCTCGGAAGTTGGTACATGCTATGTCGGTAGACTGTGAAATTTTCCATGGGGATCATGATGCAAGTAAGTTCCCTCTACTACATTACATAATCCACATGAATTTTCTTGCTATTGTCATATTTATACCTCTACGACTCATATATTAAGGATTATAGACCGATTGATCAGATCCATGATGGTATTGATTGTGGTGTGTGCTAGACTAGTCTTGCAAGGAGTTCAAGGATGATGACCATCGGTATGAAGGGTGGGCAGATGGAGGAGTACGTGGAAGGGTTTTTGTGGAGGATTTCATGGTTGTAGTAACCATGGTGGAGGATGAAGTGAGTTCCTATAAGGAACATATTATAATTGTGGATGTAGAGCATTACAAACGTGAGTGTCCCGATCATTACATATGCTTGTGGTGTAGACATAAACATAAATATGAAGAGTGTCCATAGATTTATGAGCATATGAACAAATAACACTAGAAAGATAAATGCCTTTGGGATGGTAAGCATCAAGAAAGTTTATTCATAGTGGATGCCAAGAGTGGTGCATGAGTCGGGACTATAACTTTGTCTTGGTGATGATGTGAGTAGAGGCCGCATGTGCCAGGGAGATGCCAAAACAAAGGACACTAGTTTCAAGAGAGGAAGTAGTACATGGGAAGTATCTAGAACTTTCTCATTAGGAGGTATATCAAGATACTATGGATGTGATTCGGAGTTTGCAAGGGGAGATCCAATATCTAAAGGAGCAATCAAGGTAGTTGGAGCAAAGGAAGAATGCCGAGGCTCCAAATGATGACCTGGATGAGGTCAAGGAAGTATGTAGGATGTTAATGCAAGAGAATGTTATTCCCTTGCTAGGAGAATGCAATTTGAGGGAGATGGTACCACGCACTTTTGCAGAGTAGAGCGCAAAAGATAGGGTTTGGATGAAAACCTTCCTCCTCACAATCTTGACTATGATAAGGAGATTACTTTGAATACGGTTGATGATGGGTCGCTTTTGAGTAATATCCTCATTGACATGAGAGTAGAGGTCAATGTTCTTATCTTAGATGCCTTGCATCAAATGGGAAGGCCCACATTACAACCATCTTCGAATGTATTGTATATGTCAAATAAGACAAAGGAAATGCCCATTAGAGTTTTGAAGGATACAATTATCACTATTTAAGGGGATAAGTTCACTAGGGAATTTGAAGTCTTGACACTTGACGAGGTAGATAATTTCCCAACATTACTTGGATTCCCATTGTGTTACAAGATCAATTCCGACCTATGGTTTAACAAGGGGTATATCATCTTTGAGAACAAGGAAGAAAGGGTGATTATCCCTTTGAAAAATGGGAAGTCGACACCTATCTTGAGCCCTACGGGAATAAGTCCTTGTGCAGAATTTATGTGTTCTCCATCAAGATCTTGAGATAATTCATCCCACGGAAGGAGTCATCTAGTTTGAAGATGCTCAGTCCTTGAGTGATACCACTAGCATGGCATGCGATAATTAGGTGCATGGGACTTATGAGTTGATTGGGTGATAGTTGAGAGGATGTGTAACAAGGGTAACAAAATTGCATTCGAGTCAAGTGCATAGGAGGGAAGAAGTTTCCAAGTTACTCTGGAGGAGCATACCCTGAAATTTTCTTGCGAGAGATGGAGGCTCAGTGGAAAAATGAGGATGAGAGAAGAGGAATGCTTAGTTATAACCTACTCAGAACTATAGCACACTGGTGGGCTACACATCGCGAGAGACTCCTAAAGTGGCACGAGGTAAGAATCACATTTTCTGTAAGGTTCTCTAGGAGCAACACACCCATTGTCATACAAGAATACCATGGTTAAGAGACTACCTCATTTCGTGTCCAAGCATGTGAGAAGGCCTGGATGGGAAGTGCAAAAGATTTACTACCTTCATTATGTGTGCATAAGTTGTATTTCACCTTACAAGGATGTGTGCGTGCTAGGTATATTCACTCGGAGATGCGTCATCAAATAGGTAATTGGGAGGAGTTGGTGGGTGATATCATTCAAGCTTTCAAGTATAGGAGTACTAAGCCATTGGTGGATAGGTGCTACAAGTAATCAAGTGCCTTATGATGGGAGATATTGCTATGGAAGAAGATAGGCTATTGGAGTTGCTGGGTGAGCCTTATTTGGAAACGTGAATCAATGAAGAAGAATTAGAGGAAGTACAACTTGAGCATGTGTGCTTGGAAAAAGAAAAAGGAAAGATGGTCTATGTAGTAGACAGAGAAGAGATGGAATATTTGGATACTAACCATTATGAAGGTATGTGCAAAGTCATAGATAGCACTGATGAGCAAGCACGTGCCTACCATGAGCCCTTGAAAGAAAATAAGGTTAACATTGGGACGAGAGACAGAACCTAAGGAAGCTATCATTGGGGACTATTGGTTAGAAAAAGAAGTTTCAAAGGTCATTGATCTATTGTGTGAGTTCTAGGATTTGTTCCCTTGTGGGTACCATGAACTCAAAGGCATCCACCATTCCTTAGGGGAGATGAAGATAAATTTGAAGGAAGGTGCGCACCTGATTCAAAAGAGGCCTTATCGAATGAATCCAAATTTGTACATACGGGTCAAGGAAGAAATAGAAAAGATGATAACATATGGTATCATTGAGGTAGTGGAAGAATCAGAATGGATAAGATGAATGATTTTCAATATCAAGAAGGATAGGTGGATAAGAATATGTGTTGAATGTAGGGATCTAAATGTAACATGTGTCATCGATCCTTTTCCAACCCCCTTTATTGAAGAGATTTTGGAAGGAGTAGACAGGGCGTGAATCTACTCTTTCACGGATGGGTTCTCGGGTATCACTAAGTTAGAATTGCAAAGGAAGACCAGAGTAAGAAAACTTTTGCCACTAAATGGGGAAATTTTTCCCTACAGTTATGCCTTTTGGATTGAAGAATGCACCCTTGTGTTCTCGTGCATCATTGTACAAGCATTTCAGGACTTCATCCATAAGTTTCTTCAATTTTACCTAGATGATTGGATTGTGTATGGGTTGGTAAAAGACCATTGTGAAAATTTGAGGCTAATGTTTGAGTGATGTTAATAGTCACATTAAAAAATGTGTCTTTGCTACTCCATTTAGAACACTGTTAGGACATATTATATGCAAAGAAGGCTTACTAGTGGATCCTTCCAAAGTTACAATTATTGTGGGATTAGGGGAACCTACTAATCAAAGTGCGTGTGTGGATTCTTTGGGCATACGAGTGGTACTAAAAGAAATTCATTAAGGGTTATGCCAAGATCACCACACCCTTAGAGGAATTGCTAAAACACAAGAGTTCCTTTCATTGGGGAGAGGCACAACATAGGGTGTTTGACACTTTGAAGGATAGGCTTGTCATGACGCCCATACCACGTTTTTCTTCTTGGGATAAGCCTTTCTATGTGTATGTCGATGCCTCAAGGAAAAATATGGTAGCAGTACTAGCACAACTTGGTGAGGGAATTGTTGATCATCCTTTGTGTTTTTCTAGTAGAAAATTAACACCAACTGAACAAAATTATACAACTACTGAGCGTGAAGCATTTTCTATGATCTACGTCGTTGCATAAGTTTAGGTAGTACCTATTGGAAACACCATTTATATTCTACATGGACCACATGGCATTGAAATACTTAGTCAACAAGCCCATTTTGTAAGGGCACATATGTCATTGGGTCCTATTATTCCAAGAGTTTGAGTTTATAGTGGTTGTAAAACCAGGAAAGAGTAATTTAGGACCTAACCACTTATCAAGGATTAACTCAGGGGAGGACGTGTAAAGCATTGAGGATACCATGCCAGATATGTAACTATTTAGGTTGTGGCACGTGCCCTCAGACTTGGAAGATATCACAATGTTCTTAAAAATAGGTGTAGTCTTTGAAAGGATTGAAGGCTCTGAAGAGAAAGCAGTTAGCTATATGTGCCACACCCTATATGTTGATTAGTGGAGACCTGTATAAGTTTGGTCATGATGAGGTTCTATGTCGATGCGTATTGGAACATGAGCACATGAAAATTATGGAGGAAGTGCATGGTGGGATTGTAGGATGACACTATGCAGGAAATGCTACCGCGTAGAATATTTTACTTGTAGGGATTTGGTGGGAAACCATCTACCAGGATTGTATTGAGTTTTTCAAGACCTATGACCATTTCAGCACCTTGGAAAACCGAGAAGAGGGATGAAATGCCCTTGTGACCAATAGCTAGCTCTAAAACATTTGAAAAATGGGAAATCAAATTTTTAGGGTCAATTTTTCCAGTAGCCATGAAGAAGGACTGGTTTACAGTATATCATTACTTATACTGATTACTTGACACGATGGGTAGAGGCAACATCTATGAAGGATTACACCACAACAAAAACTGCTAGATTTTTATGGGAGAACATAATCAACATGTATGGTTTTCCTTTAAGTTTAACAAGTGATAGAGGTACACATTTCCTCAATGAAATGACCAGGATTCTCGTGAGCAAAATTTATGGTGGCCCATCACAAGACTATGCTTTATCACCCACAGGTGAATGGAATTACTTGAGGCATTTAAAAAATAGTAAGTCACACATTAACTAAGATCTGTGACATTGGAAGACAAGATTAGGATGAAAAATTATCATCATTCTATGGGCATATAGGACAACCTACAAGAGGTTGAACAAGGCCACACCATTTCAATTGGTGTTTGGCATGGAGGCTATTTTTCTAGTTGAATTCATGTTACCATCACTATATAGCATGTAGGAGGATCGGATGATGAATAAGCATTGGAAGAGAGGATTGATAAGTTGATGTAGTTAGACAAAAGACAATCACTTGCTAGATGGAGTCAGAAGACAGAGAAATAAAGACAAAAGTCATGACATGATCATCATATCAAGAACAAGTAGTTTGAGGTTGGGAAGATGGTGTTGTTGTATGATTCCAAGTATCTGCGCCATCCTAGTATTTTGAAAATCCATTGGTTAGGACCCTACATCATCTCGTAAATTATTGATTCAAGTGCTTTCCAATTACAAGCGCTAGATGGGATGAGATTACCAAGTCATTTCAATGGAAGTAGGCTGAAGCCCTACTATAAATAAGTCTTCTTGGTGTTTGTAAATAAGGCAGTATTTCTAGTTAGCTTAGAATTTCCCTTTATGATTTTATTTTCTTTTGTTTTCCTTTCTTGTTGCTTTGTTCCTTTTTTTTTTTCATTTTGCACCTTATGCGCGGTAACCACATTATTTTTCCAAGGTTGTGTATTGTGTGAGGACCACACATTTATTTTAGTGTGGGGTGGACTAATGCAAAAGAAAAGTATAGGCCCTATAATACAAGTTGAATGGCCCGAGTAGAAGGAGGCGTGTAAGGTTGAGAAAACACCTAAGGAAATGATGGATAATGAATTATGGTGTCAAGAAGGCTATAACAAAGACCACATATAAAGGATGAAGAGCACAAGGAAAACATAAAGGATGGAAAAAAAGTAAAGGTGAGAAAAAGTGCCTTGTTGTTGTAGAAGTTCTGTAAGAGTCTTCAGTCAGATTAGGATTTTTGCACACTAGAAGGTTGTAGAAGGTTTTTCATGCAGGATGTGGCGCATGGGTAAGGGCGCTTAAAGTCGGCCTAGTGGAAAAATCTGCATTTAATGTTAAAGTATGTTAGTAGGTGGTATAACATTTATTACTAGAGGAAGCAAAAACTATAAATATAAGGTCGGGAAAGTCATTATTCTACCTTGCTATTACGAAGTTGAAGCACTCTTGTGAACTAGGGCATCCAAAGAGATTTGTGTGAAGGGAGAAGAATCCTAGAATTTAAGTGTGTGACTAGAGTAGATATGCAAACTAGAAGGAAGGAGTACAGGCATGAGGAAAGGTTATTTGAAGTGCACCATCTTGTGGAAGTTTTTCCTAGTTAGGGTTTGGTAGCTAGGGCATGGAGATAGAAGGATTTATTCTAGGAGTTGAGCTTTAGAGTTGAGTTTGGAGTTAAGTAAAGTAGTAGAAAGAGTAAAGAAGTTCGAGTTTATCGACATAAAGCATGACACCTATGAAGGCAACCATTTCACCAAAAAAATATAAGGGCAAGGGAAAAGGAAAGCAAACCACTACCGTCACGAGCTCCAATGAATAATGTTATGCAAAAATGAAATACCCAAATGGAGTATTTTAGGAAAGGAGTGTGTCTCGCATTTGAGATAGATGGACATAAGCGATTATAACCATCACATGAGCACAATTGAAAAGGAAATGATGTAAGAGTTGGTTCATCCAACTAACAAAAGGACACCAGATGGGATGCCTATATACAACGACGAGGTGAAGGTCAAATTGGAGAAAGAAGGATTATTACAACTATATGAGTTTCCTTACTTTGGCAAGCCCGAGCACCTTTATCAATGTTTGATTTCACGCGTGCATGAGGATCAATTCTATTTTGTAGGAGAAACATATGCATAAAACCGCAGCTGATATCTAAGTTCACAGGCCTTATTTATGAGGGAGAATGTATAGATGATGATCTGAGTGATAAGGAGGCTATCAAGGAGACAATAACAACGTATGAATACAAGAAGGGTTCACGATATTTTGACATCACAGAGATTCCATACCCTATTATGAGGATGGTCACGCACTTGGTGACCAAGCTTAATGATCAAGAATGGTGGATGCAAGTGAAAAAGGCATGGCTAAACGTATGTTGAAAGATATTAGAGGGAACCATCTATAAATTATCCAATTTCATTGCGAGATGAGATCATAAGCAACACATAGGAAGGAGAGAAGATATTATTCAGAAATGTCATCCTCACCATTGTCTTCTCGAAGATTGGAGTGCCTGATGGGCTAGAAAAATTATTTTAGGAGTATGTTGAAGAGGATCCCTCTCCCATAAAGAGGTTTGAAAAGTACACTTGTGAAACTATGATATTCACTCATAAGGCGTACATGGAGAAGTATAAAAAATGTGTTATGTATTTAGGGTAGAGTGGAGGATCCCAGAGTAGTTTCCTATGCTCATGAATGGAGAAGAAAAATTTATAGTTTTCTAACCCTTATGTATTGGCATATTTATTTATACTAAAAAATGGGACTATGAGTCCATGGTGCAAGCTACCCTTCTCCTTCACCACACAATAATTCCAAGCTAGAGTTAACCGGTTCAAAGAATCCAAAAGACTAGGTTGACCTTAGTGAGGTGGACCAAGAACACCATGTGAGCTGTGCTAAAATATTTTGTACCCTAAAAAGTGCACAAATGTGGAGAAGTATGTCTCCCATGAAGTACAAATGATGAAGCCCTTGACACTTGCGATAGCATTGGTAAGGACCACAACAAGGTGTATCTTCACATAAGGCCAAAGTTTGAGAAAGGCCTATCTAGAGAGTGATGTCTCCATTCCATAAGACCCCAAGAGGAGAAAGAAGGCCATGCTAAAGAAGAGAGAAAGAGAAGAGGGGTAGGAGAAGAAAGCACAAGTGTGCGAGACCTCACTGATTGGTGGGCGTGCAAGAAGCAGTCGCATGAAGCCTAGCAATTACGCATAGAGAAAGAGGTCCCTTGTCAAGGAAAATACCCTAGAAGAAGAGGTGCTAGAGCATGAAGAGCACCTCACCCATGAAGAATCACCAATGAAGAGGTCACCTATCAAGGAGAAGGAGAAAGAAGAATATCCTATATTGGAATCACTAGTAAGGAAGAAGCAAAAGGTGACAAATGAGATGTAGACTCAAAAGAGACAGAAATTTTAGATGCCTACATTAGTGACAAGGATGATGATGAGCCTGAAGGAGGTGAAGACCATCTAGTATATGATGTACATGATTCTGAGGAGGAAGGAGATGAAGAGGAGTATAATAAGAAAGATGAGGAGAAGAATGACGAGGAAGAAGCTGAGGATCAAGGAAAGGGGGTGAGTGAAGAAGTAAGCACCAAAAACCAAAGAACCCCAAGCCTCACCAAGGAGCAAGTAGAGAAATATATGGAGAGAGAAGTGTTAGGCATCATGAAGGAGTTGGTGGAAATGGAGTTGGAGTGGAGTGTAAACAAAATTATAAAGGAGATAGAAGAAGAAAGCATTGGGAAGGAGTATGACAAGCATGGGTGGGGATCCCAAATTGGTAGTAAGCTTCCCAAAAGTTGCATGAATAGGTGGGAAAGGTGTAGTGGTGGCACAAGAGTAGGGAATGGGATACATTAATGATCCTAGCAAGGTGTTACATGCTTTCTAGAGAACCATACCAACAAAGCAACTCCTAGCTATGTCATCGTTTGATGAAGAAGGTGCGTATCCCCAAACTAGGAAGATGCTATCTTGGGCATTTGAGTCTCATGTAGATGAACCTGAGTTCAAAGTAAGCTAGAGAGTGCTAATGAAGGTGCTAGAAACAAAAGGAGTAAATCCCTTTGTGAACACTCAACAAATATTAGATGAACATGTCTAATGCACTCAATAAGGTTGAGTCAAAGTTGAGGCGGATTATTCGAGAGAAATGATAGAGTGATATTCTGGAGGAGGAATTGGAGACAAAAATAAGGAGCTTATGGAAAAGAAAATAACTAAAGTTAGAGGATCGATCAACACTCAGTTGAGGCGTGAGCTGAAAGAAAAAAAAAGAAAAAGTGTGTGCAAAGTCTCTAAGAAGGTGGAAATGATTACGGATGCCATTGTCCTGAAGCACCCCGACTTAGCACCACGAGCAGAAGTATTAATTAGCCTTGTAGTGTCTGGAGGACTTGAGTCACATTCTCATGATGGAAAGGTGACCACTTGCTTTAGAGTTTGTAGAAGAGGCACATACACACTAAAAGAAAGAGAACAAGATGAACATTGTCGAGATTGTGGCTCGATACACTAAGCTTCTTATAGAGGTAAAGGCCACTGCGCAAGTCGCTGAAGCTGCTTATGAAAATTTATAGATAGGGATAGAGTGGTAAGCATATTGGTTTCCATCCATGAGATGGAACTCAAGGAGTTCCAAGATAAAAATAAGGGGAATAGAGCGGAAAGAGATAATATCCTAGCTGAGGTGGAGAAGAATTTATAAGTAATCGAGACCCTATGAGGCTCGATAAAAATATGGCTAAAGGAATTATACCCCCAGATCACCCGTAGGATGGATGCGCTTGAGGACTTGGGAAAGCAGTTGGAAGGTATTGTTGAGACCATGAGTGCTAAAGGGGAGGAGTTGAGTTTTGAGGAGGTGAGTGCCTTGGTGGGTGACCTCTATTAACAAGCTTAGAATGAGGTTGACACTTGGGAGAAGTTAGAGGAAAAATTAGGAAGGATTTCCCTCTCCTCCTCCAACAATAAACAAGTTCCCCATTCTTTCATTCTTTCTCCCAATTCTTCATTCCTTTATTCTTTCTTTCCAACCATTGTAAGAGCCCACCATTCTTTACTTTATTGAAGAGTGTTTCTAAGGACGGAGAACATGTGTAGTGTGGGGTGATGTTAGCCCCGAAATATTGGTCAAGACCTATTCAAGAAGAAGGTGTGTAGGTGCATGAGAGCTATTTAAAAAGGGCACACCTATTGAAGGTGCATAGGAAGGGTTCTAGCATGGTTTTGCAGAACACATGGTGTGCGCGTAAGGCAAGACAGTGTAGGATCAAAAAGGGAATATTCCATGCATGTGATGGAAGGTTCTAGAAGAACATCATTACACAAAGTGGAGATCTCAGATCAAAGGAGGAATGCTGCATTGGAGGACCACTTAGAAGCTTGACAACCAATCTGTTACCTTAGAAGCCATGCCAATGAAGGCGGAAGATATATATATTGAGGTGTGCGGATAGTAGAAGGGGGTGCTAAGAGAGGATACATAAGATAGAGAGTGATTAGTGTGGTAGACTAGTGGAAGAGAGGTGAATCTCTGTAGAAATATAATGGATAATTCTATGGGTTGGGATTAGTGAAAATATAGGAGTGATGACATATTTAGAGGGATGGGTTTGTATTCATCTTTGTAATGTGAAGGACATAGTGTAGTTCTGATGCATGACTTTGCTCTGCATTGTTATATGGGTCTATTATGACCTCAAGGAATGTAATGTGGTTATTGAACTCATCAATATGAATATAAGACTCTATTCTGAATCATATATGTGTTCATAAGTATAATCCTTGTGTATTTCCTTTATGTATGAATTAGTTCCATATCTTTGTTTGCTATTTCTCTTTTATGGATGCAATGGAGTGATAACTCGTCCTAGGTTCTCAAATTGATGCACATTTTTTTCTATTCTTTTGTACTTAAATATTTGTCATAAGATGATGTATTCTCACAAAAATCACATAAAGGAGAGGCTCGATACCTGTGCATTCCTCGGGTAAGCACCTAGTGCCCGTAGGGTGATAGGCCAACGCACTTGGGATTTTCTTGTTTTTGACAAGTTTCAATCTTTTCATCACTTATGCGACACACTCAAAGAGAGTTAAGTGAGTTGTTACATATGGAAAAAACCAAGTACATTGCTTTAGTAATCCTTCTACATGTAATGTCAGGTTTCTAAGAAAATCCACATTCAAAGGAAAGTTTAATGATGCTAAGGTTACTTCTAAGGACACCGTTAATGCTATTCCTTGACCTACTAATCTCTAACTACTACTTGCATGACTATAGTTCACTCACATACCTTATATGTCACACATTATATTGGAACAATTGCTTGAGTGTAATATCATTTCTCTCCCTCCTCCGTTTGAGTTCGATACGAGAAATAATCAAAGTGAGAGTGTCAATGCCAATGCTTACTTTGATTATCATAGATGTATTAGTCACCTCACTTATTAGTGTATCAATCTTTGTCACGTCATTCAAGATCTTATTGACTCCAATTTCATTGAATGGGATGAGCCAATTTGAATCTTATAAGCGAACCAATGATAATGGAAAATTGAAAATCTTTAATGATGCACTTTCTAAATTTGATGATGAAAAATATCTTGCAAAAGTGCACAATACTTATCGTGTGGTGCCACCACTACCCATTTATGATCACCATTTAGATGTAATGATTAGCACTATCACTCACACATCATCTTCTACATTGCTTATCACTTTTGATGACTTTGATATAGATTACACACTTGTCTCTAATAATTTATCAATTCATGTGTATATTAATAAAATACATATATGCGGTGTTTTGGTTGATCTACATACTAATACTCATTACTAACGCACCAATTTCCCTATTACTTTGTTGGTTACATTTTTCCTCCAATTTCATTATTGGTTGTTCTTAATCTCAACTCTAGTATATTACATTTAGGTCTCCCTTGGATACATGATCTTAGGTCTATCCCATAAATCATTCACAAATGTGTCAAGTTTATTCATAACTAACGTGTTATCAAAATTAGAGGTGTTCCCTTTAAGGATCCTTCTCCTAGTTTTCCTAATCATTTTCCTATAGTATCTATTCCTACCCCTATTGCATCTATAGATAGGTATTTGGTTTCATATAATGTCCTTAGCAACTCTAGTACTCCTAATTTATTTCTTATGCCCTTAGTTCTACACACTATCTCTATCCACTCTAGCCGTCATAGGTATCCTAATAAACCTTTAGTTACACATATTGCCTCTCACAACTCTAGTTTTTACACCCTTAAACCTAGGTCATATATTAGGATATGGATAGCCGATATGTGGCTAACATAATCTCTTATCATGTCATATCATATTTATTTATGATTTTATATACTTAGTGGGTTGGCCTTGGTTTTTTGAATAGTATCGTAGGGTATATTTAGGAGTTCAAGAGTAGGATATTATCATCATAGTGAGCACTTGAGTCTTATTGTTTGGTTTAGAGGTTTACCCCTCAAAGTGGTTAAGCCATTATAATTTTATATTATGACCATTTATCTATATTTTTGTGTTCTTTTGTGTTCTCTTTATTTTGATATTCGAGATCTATCTAAATAATTTATTACAAGTGGTATCAAAGCGCAGATCTGGATAGAATTAAGTCAAAACCCTAATTTTGAATATTTGGCCATATCTCCCACATGGTGATAAATTATTCGTAATTTTGCTAAATTGTCAAAATCAGTTTAGTAAGTTTCACAATTTCAATATTTGAATTATTTTGCACAAGTATAAGCTGTTTTAGTTTTTTTTTTTCATAAATTCACTCCATAGACTACTACTTTTGGAACTTTTCTAAGTTACTTATATTTTTAGAAAGCTTGCCCAAAATCAACTAGGGTTTGTTCTCCGTGTTTATATTTATTCAATACAAAACCCCAAATCCTAAATTTTTACCCTTATATTAGTACCCAAAGACTCAAACCCTACATCATGACAATGGGATAAACTAGAGGCCAAGAAAAAGGACAGAAATTATAGGAATGAATCAAAATAAGAAAGATATAGAAATTGAATCTTTAGGTTACGGAGTATAATATGTAGTCAACTAGCTTTAGGAAAAGGTCAATAATATGGTGAATAAGGATGACATCAACAATGAGATTCTAATACTTGGAAGGTAAATGGAAGGTAGCCTTCAAGCACTAGAAGTCAAAGGTGAAATGTTGGGCCTCAAAATATTAGCTAAGTGCCAAAGGGCGTGTGAGCGCGTGAGACGAATAAAAATAAGGGCACGTGAGGAGAAGCACACATGATAAGGGATTAAGAATGGTTTAGGAGAAACTAGGGCACATGCACAAGGCAATACACATGGTCTAAGGAATTAGCCATATTTAGTGTTCTAGAGGCACTTGAGGAAAAATGTGACCTGATTAGGCATGCCGAGTGGATAAGGTTCTAGCCTAGAAGACTTGGTGGTTAAGGAAAGAATATTCCATGCATGGAATATTCTTAGAAGACATCATTATAGAAAGTGGAGAGCTCGAGAAAAGAATAAACATGCACCATTGAAGAACCACATGGACACTTGAAATCTGATCTACTCCTAAGAAAAGGCATAGTAGTGGGTATTGGTGCTATAAAGAGAGATGCTTGGAAGCAAAGAAGACACCGAGGAAGACATATAATATGAGGAAAGAGAAGCTCTGTAGAAAATATTAGGAGGCCCTAGGAGTTGGGGTTCTCATTAGAGGATTGTAGGAATGTTATCATGTCTAAGGGATGGGTCTGTAAAATTTTTGTAATAAAGAAAGCATAGATAGGACCTCTAATATATGGGTTAGATCCCTTTCTTGATACATTTGGTCTGATATGACCCTTTTGAATGTAATGTGGTTCTTTAAGACTATGATCAATATAAATATATGGCTTTGTTTTGAATATTTGGTTCAGGAGTGCAAACCCTAGTGTTATTTCCTTATATTTTATGGTAGATATGTTCTTTGTATTTCATGCCATGATGTTTCTCTTGTTATTAAATGTTTGGGTATAAGGAAATGATAGTAGTTGTGATTTTACATGAATATTCACTTCTCTGCAACTAATCCTATAACAATGGTAAGACCTTCTCACAATGCTCACATAAATGAGGGGCTCGATGCTTGCGTGTGCCTCGGGTGAGCACCTAATGCCCGTTGAGTTATAGGTTGGTGTGCATGGGGTTAGAAGTTAGTAGATGGGTAAAAATTACTACATCTTGGTTTCTGTTGCCGAGACATCTTTTTGAAGTTATTGTGATAATGATGCGTGATGATAGAGTGCTTGACCTTGGACAATGTCGAAGCATGGTTTAAGAGCACGAGAGGATGAGTTTTCTCAGAGATTTAGTACTAGACCTGAGTTTGATGCACATAAATGGGTAGAAGAACACCTATATCATGAGTTGTATGAGACCTTATTTTGCTTCTTTCCAGTAGAGTTTTATGAATGGCTTTCCATGTACACATCTAGATCAAGCTGGTACTATAGATCTCGCGTTTGGACCTAAGAGGAATATATAAGGCTGTAGGATGTTGATCCAACTTGGATGCGTGTTATTGATCATTGTTGTAAGAAAGTGTTGACCAGTTATACCATGGAATATGCTATTTCTATGTATTCTTATTCTGATGTTGCTGAGTTTGATTTCTCAAAGGAACCTAGAGGATCATTTTTACATGCCATCCCTTTAGCCATAATGATCCTACTCACTACACTAAGTTTGGAAGAATTCCTTATGTTTGGATAAGCTTCTCTCGAGTCTTTGGGTGAGGAAGCTAGGGTAGAGGAAGATGACAAACCTTGTGGACTGAAAAAGAGAGAGAGGAAATACGACTCAAGTATAATGTAGCTCGTGAAAAGGAGTTGGCTAGACAACACAAGGTTATAGGAGTGATGGATCTATGGAGGCGGATGTTGCGGGAAGGAGTTGAGGTTCACGTGAGAGGACATGAAGCTTGAGAATTCTGTACTACCCCATCTTGGAAAGTAGAAGAGAAATAGCCCTTTAGATTTTGATGAGAGTTTGTCTCTTGGAGAAAGGAGATATGTCAATGTGCATCCGAATCTACAGTGACCAAATCCTAGTGCTTAGTCTTCCAAATCAAGAGATAAGTATTGCTAACCTAGTTGGTATTGGTAGGAGTGATCAATCTGCACCTAAGAGATATAATTTTTCATTTGGTACATCTATGGCTACACAATCATTTCCTATATTTGGAGGAATATTGTTTGAAACAATGTTTGGACAAAGTAAAATTACATAGAGTTCAGGTATCATGTCTAGAAACAACACGAGACACACATATGGTAGAAGTGCAATATCATAAACTATTGACATGTAATTCATTAGGATGTTGGGGACACTAGGCACGACCACTTCAAGCCCATTACCTACTACAAGAGGTGGATCTGGTGGTATATGAGTTGGAGGACTTGGGGGACTGTCGGATGTGGAGGATCGGTGGGTCGGGAGGGACAAGACCTAATTGATCTAGTGGATATGGTGGTAGAGGTAACCACCATAGGAAATCAAGGTTACGGATCAGGAGACAAGGACTTCAACTTCCTCGGCATGTATTTGAACCTACTAGACTACAAAGGTGTTGAGGATCTTTGCAGAGCATGTAGATAAGTGTGAAATGTTATATCACGTGAAGGGGATCATTACCCCAAAGCGAAGGAATTCAGTTTGTAAAAATGTTGTAAGGACGTGCACATAGTTGATACAGAAGTATGAACCCCATCGAGATAGTGTTAAATTACACCATGCTACGGAATGATTTCTTGGCTAAATTTCATATCCCGACTTTGAATAGAAGAGAAAAAATGCGTCTGAAGGAGATCCAACAAAGAATGAAAGAGAGTGTGTAGGAATACGATGCACATTTTAAAAATATCTTATCAAAGCTATCCTTTGATATTCACCCCTCTCAGCATGCTCAATGGTTTTTTGGAGGATTAATAACACCGTTTAGGAGAGCACTTTCACATAAGACTTTCATAGACCCACGTGAGGCCTTAGAGGCTACCCCGCACACCGATCCTATTAGAAGCATGGATACTAGTGTTAGCCCTTTTATTAAAGCTGATATTGCTGCAATGGCAAAGTATCTGGAGAAGCTATTTGTGAACTCAATACATGAGACTCAGTGTTCTATAGTGCATGAATTGTGAGGTAGAGGGTTATATAAAGGATAGTGTCCTTAGATATCGGTACACACAATGACAATGGGTGTGAAATTTTCCACGGGGATAATGATGCAAGTAGATGGAAACTCTACTGTAGCATGTGATCCATAAGAATGTGTCTGCTATTAAAAAATTTACACTTCTACTACTCATGGCACCAATGATTGTAGGCGATTGACTAGATACATGATGTCATTGATATTGGTATGCGGCGAGACCAACCTCATGAACAATTCTAAGGATGATGGTGATCTCTATGAAGGGAACGTAGATGGAGGGATTCTTGGAAGAGGTTTTGAAGAGGATTTCATGGTTGTGGTAACCACGAAGGGAGTAGTGAGTTCCACATGGAACTGTTATAATTTTTGGTTTACTGAGCACTATAAGCACAAATTCCCGATATGTTGCAATGCTCTTGGTGTGGAAAAAAATTAAGTTTGAGGAGTGTCCAGAGCTATTTGAACATATGATCCAAAGCAACACTAGAAAGAAAAGGGCACCTAAATGGTAAGCATGAGGAAGGTTGATTCATAATGGATGCAAGAGTGGTGCGCGAGTCGAAACTAGAGCCTCTACTAGTTACGACATGAGTTGAGGCTACGTGCACGAGGTTATTAGAGAAGGGGTGGTGCATGGAAAGTATCTAGACCCTACTCATCAGAAATAACTGCATCAAGAAACCATGGATGTGATTCGAAACCTTCAAGGAGAGATCTAGTTCCTAAAAGAGATGTCAAGACAATTAGAGCAAAGGAAGAATACTCGAGGATCACGAGAAGGATCTCGAATGAGGTTAGAGAAGTATGCAAGATGTTGAGGAAAGAAAATATCATCCCCTTGCTAGGAGAGTGGTTATGAGAGAAGGTACCACACATTGGAGGAGGGTGTGAGAGGTAGGTTCTACATGCCAACCTTCCTCCCCATAGCCTTGATTATGACAAGGAGATTACCTTGAATGCTATTATAGATGGGTGGATTCTAAGAAATATTTTGATTGACACAGTGCGAAGTCAATGTTCTCACTCTAGATGCATGACATCAAATGGGAAGGCCCCCATTACAACCATCTTTGAATGTGCTATATATGGATAACAAGACAAAGGCAATGCCCATTGGTGTCTTGAAGGATGTTGTTATCACTATCCAAGGGAAAAGTTCACTAGAGACTTCAAAGTCTTAGCGCTAGCTGAGGTAGACAACTTTCCAACATTACTTGGGTGCCCCTGGTGTTATAAGAACAATGCTGACCTAAGGTTCAATAAGCGCTAGTTTTGAAAATAAGGAAAAGCGGGTCATTATCCCCTTAACTAATGGAAAATCAACACCCTATACTGAGCCCTTGGGAGAAGAAGTTCTTGATAGGATCTATGTGTGCTCTATCAGGGACCTTGAGGTGATTCACCCTATAGAGGGAGTTATTCAGTTTGAAGATGCTCAGTCCATGAGTGATACAACTAGTGTGGTGTGTGACAATTGGGTACATGGGACTTATGAATTAATTGGGTGAAAAATAAGAGGCTCTATGATAAGGGTAATGAAGGCATGCTCAGTCAAGTTCCTGGGAGGGAAGAAGTTACCAAGTTATTCTGGAGGAGCCAACCCTAAGGATTTCTTACAAGAAATGGAGGCTCAGTGGAAAAATGAGGTCGAAAGAAGAGGGATGCTTAGCTATAACTTTCGGGACCACAACGTGTTGGTTGGTGACACATCGTGATAGCCTTCTAGAGTGGTGTGAGGTAAGAATCACGTTCTTTGTTAGGTTCTCCTGAAGCAATGCACCCACTACAATACAAGACTACCATGGGAAGGAACCTACCTTGTCTCACATCCAAGCATGTGAGAAAGCATTAATGGAAGGCGCATAGGACTTTCCACCTTCTTTATGTGTACATAAGATGTATTCTACCTTAAAAGGGTGTGCACATGCATGGTATATTCACTCGAGGATGCACGTCGGACATGAAATTGATAGGATTTGATGGATGGTCTCCTTCAATATTTCAAGTATCGGAGTACTAAACCATCGGTGGTAGGGAATTACGAGGTTGTTAAGTTCCTAACAATGAGAGATAGTACCATGATAGAAGATAAAATATTGGAGTTATTGGGTGAACACGGCTTAGAACAATTCCTTGATAAAGAAGAGTCATAACAGGAGGTATAGCTTGAGAGCGTGTGCATGGAGAAAGAAAAAGGAAAGATGGTCTAAGTGATAGATGGAAAAGAGATGGAGTGTTTGGCTGCTTACCATACTTTGAAGGTACACGTGAAGTTATTGATAGTCTTGATGAGAAATCAAGCAACTACCATGAGCTCTTGAAAACGAAGAAGGTTAACATTGGTTTAGAAATGGAACATAAGGAGGCCATTATTGGAGATTACTGGTTAGAGGAGGTTTTTAAGATAATTAATCTACTCTATGAGTTTCATGACCTATTTCCACATGGACACAATGATCTTAAAGGCATCCACCACTCCTTGGGAGAAATGAAAATAAGGTTAAAGGAGGGTGCACGCCCGATTCGAGAAGAGGCCTTATTAAATGAATCCAAATCTTGAGTCAAGGTTAAGGAGGAGATAGAAAAAATGATCGCTTCGGGCATCATTGTAGATGTGAAGGAATAAAAATGGATAAGCCCCATGGTCATCAACATTAAAAAGGATGGAAGGATAAGGATCTGTGTTGACTCTAGGGATTAAATGTGGTATGTGTAATTGATCCTTTTCCAACCCCTTTTACCAAAGATATTTTGGAAGGAGTAGCTGGGTGTGAGATCTATTCCTTCACGGATGGATTCTTAGGATATCATCAAGTTAGAATTGCTAAAGAAGACCAAGAGAAGACAAATTTTTCCATTGAATGGGGAAGTTTTTCCTATACGGTCATGCCTTTTGGACTGAAGAATGTGCCTATTGTGTTTTCGTACATAGTGGTCCAGGCATTTCAGGATTTTATCCATAAGTTTCGCAAGTCTACCTTAATGACTGGACAATATATGGACTAGTGAAAGACCATTGTGACAATTTGAGACTGATGTTTGAGAGATGTTGATAGTTGAGGATATCCCTCAACATTAAGAAATGTGTTTTTGCTACTCCATTTGGGACCCTGTTGGGGAATATTATATGTAAGGAAGGCTTCTGGTGGATCTTGCAAAAGTTTCCATTATTGTGGGATTAGGGGAGCATACTAGCTAGAGAACAATGCATGAGATCCTTTGGGAAAATAGAATACTACGAGAAGTTTATCAAGTGGTATGTAAAAATCACCACACTATTGGAGAAGTTACTAAAACACAAGAGTGCCTTTCACTAGGAGAGGCGCAACATACAACGTTTGACACTTTGAAGGATATACTTGTCACTGTGCCCATACTACAATTTACTTCTTGGGATTAACCTTTCCATGTGCATGTTGAGGTTTCATGGATGGAAATTGGAGTAGTATTAGCAAAACTTGGAGAAGCGATTGTTGACCACCCCTTATGTTTTACTAGTAGGAAGTTAACGCTAGCAGAGCAGAACTACACCACTAATGAGCACGAAGCATTGTCGATGATATATGTTCGCATAAGTTAAGGTAATATCTATTGGAAACACCCTTCATAGTTTACATGGATCACATGGAATTAGAGTACTTAGTGAACAATCCCATTTTGTACGAGCACATATACTAGTGGGTCTTTTTGTTTCATAAATTTGAATTTATAGTTATTATGAAAATAGGAAAGAGCAACTCATGGCACGACCATTTGTCAAGAATTGACTCAAGGGAGGATGCATAAAGCATCGAGGATGATATGCTAGATGTGCAACTATTTAGGTTGCATGCACGTGCCCCTTAACTTATAAGATATTACTGTGTTTCTCAAAACGGTTGTGGCGCTGGAAGGAAAGAAGTGTTTGGAAAGAAAACAATTATCCATATGTGCCGCGACCTACATGCTAATCAGTGGAGACTTATACAAACTAGGCCATGATGAGGTTTTACATCCGTGTGTGTTGGAACATGAGCGCGTTGCAATCATGAAAGAAGCACATGGTGAGATTGCAAAAGGGCACTATACAAGGAATGTTACAACGTGAAAGATTTTACTCGCATGGATTTGGTTAGAAAGCATCTATCAGGATTGCATTGAGTTTTGCAAGGCCTGTGACCATTGCCAATGCCTTGGAAAGCTAGGAAAAAGAGATGAAATGCCCTTGATACCTATGGCCAACACAGAACCATTTGAGAAATGGGAAATTAACTTTGTAGGACCAATTTCACCTACCATGCAAATGACTGGTTTGTGCTATATCATCATTTGCAATGATTAATTAACAAGGTGGGTAGAGGAAATGCCTACAAGGGACTATACAACAATGAAAACTACTATATTCTTATGGGAGAACATAATCAGTAGGTATGGATGTCCTTTAAGCTTGACTAGTGACATGGGTACACATTTTTGAATGAAATAGTCAGGATTTTTTTGGTAGAGTTCATGGTGGCCCATCATAAGACCACCCCTTATCACCCACAAGATAATGGAACTGCTGAGGTGTTTAACAAAATTATGAGTCACATGTTAACTAAAATTTGTGATGTGGGAAGAAAAGATTGGGATGACAAGGTATCAACCATTCTATGGGCATACAAGACAACCTACAAGAGATTAAACAAGGCCACACTATTTTATTTGATTTTTGGTGCAGAGACAATTTTATTGGTTAAATTTATGTTACCATCTATGCGTATTGTGCGTGCAGGAGGGTTAGCTGATGAAAAAACAATTCAAGAGTGCATGGAGAAGTTAATGCAGATGGACAAAAGGTGATAACTTGCTAGATGGAGTCAAAATATTGAAAAGGCATGACAAAAATCATGACATGATCACCATATTAAAAATAAACAATTCGAGGTTGGGTAGATGGTTTTTATATTATTCCAAGTTTCTACGCCATCCTGGGAAACTAAAAGCCCATTGGTCAGGGCCATATATCATCTCATACATCCTTGATTTAGGCACTTGTCAATTACAAGCACTTGATGGAACATGATTACCAGGACATTTCAATGGGAGTAGGCTGAAGCCCTACTATAAATAAGTCTTCCTTATGTTTATAAATAAGGCAATATTGCCATTTAGCCTAGGATTTCCTTTTATGCATTTCTTTTCCTGTGTTTCCCTTTTTTGTTGCTTGTTACTTTATCTTTGTGTTGTTTTGCGTGCCTTGTGCATTGATAGCCACTTATTATTTTTAAAAGGTTATGTATGTGAAAAGGACCATACATCTATTTTTATGTGGGGTGGAGTAATGCAAAGTAAAATGGAAGCTGGTAGTAGAAGTTGTGTTTCAGTGGCCCAAATTAAAAGCGTGTAGTGTAGAAGAGCGCACATAGAAAAGGTAGACATAAGGAATTTTGGTGTCAGGAAAGATTTACAAAGACCACGTACAAAGGATGAGAAGCACATGAACAACATGAGGTAGGTGAGGGAAAAAAATAGGTTAAGGACAAAAGAAGCGCTAAAGGCATTGCAAGTGTGCATGTGAGGATATTTGGTTAGTAAGGATTTTTACGCACGAGAAGGGTTTAATGATTTTTCACACAAGATTGGGCGCGAGGGAAAAATCACTTAAGGTTAGATTTGGTGGAAGAATCTACCTTTATTGTAAAAGTATGTTAGTAGGTGACATAACATTTATCGCGGGAGAGAAGAAAAAGCTATAATTAGAAGGTCGAGATACATTGTTATTACCTTGCATTTGTGATAAAGAAGAGATCTTACGAACTAGGGCATCCATGAAAAATATTTGTGTGAAGGAAAAATTGTGAGAATCGAGTGAAGGACTAATGTGATTTGCAAATCGAGTGGATAAAGTATATGAGCATAGAGAGGAAGGTTTTAGTAGAGTATGTCGTCTTGTGGAAGGATTGTCTAGATTAGGGTTCTACAGCTAGGGCACGAGAGTAAAGGGATTTTTCGTGAAGATAAGCCACAAATTTGAGCAGAGCAAGGAAGAGGAGCAAGGAAGAGGTTGTTTTTAGTAACCTGACAAGAAGATGGCACCAAAGAAGGAAATCATTTCACCAAATAAGGGCAAGGATAAAGGGAAATAGACTGCCACCACCAGCTTCAATGAGGAGTGGTATGCAGAGATGTAATACCCATATGGTGTGTTGCTCGAGAAAGGAATGGGTATCCCATGTAAGGAAGATGGTAGTGAGTGATTACAACCATCACACAAGAACCATCGAGAAAGAGATGGAATTAGAACTGGTTCACCTAATAGATAAAAGGACACTAGAAGGGATGCCAATCTACGGTGATGAAGTGAAGGTAAAATTGGAGAAGGTGGGTTGTTGCAACTTTATGAGTTTCCCTACTTTGGCAAACCCGACCAACTGTACCAATGGTTGATGTTGCGTAGGCATGAGGACCAATTATACTTCGTAGGCCGGAGGATGCACATAACCCCTCAACTAATCTCTAAGTTTACTAGCCTTTTTTGTGAAGGGGAGCCGTTAGATGATGACTTGGAGGACAAGGAAGCCATTAAGGAGATAGTCTAGGATTATGATTATAAAAAGGGCTCACACTATTTTGATATCTCAGATATCTCTGACCCAAGTGATGAGGATGGCCGCGCACTTGGTATCCAAGCTGAATGGGCAAGAGAGGTGGACACAGATAAACAAGGCTTGGTTGAATGTGTGCCAAAAGATTTCAGAAGGAACCATCTATAACCTATCTGCCTTCATTGTAGAAGAAATCATCAGTGCCACACACGAAGGAGAAAAGATCATGTTTGGTAATGTCCTCCTCACCATCGTATTCTCAGAAATTGGAGTGCCTAATGGGCCAGAGAAGTTTGTATGGGAATATCCAGATGAAGATCCTTTCCCCATAAAAATATTTGAAAAATACAATTGTGACAACATGACGACCGACCACAAGGCAAACTTGGAGAAATGGTAGAAGAGGATGCACGACGCATTCGGGGCTGAATGGAGGATACTCAAAAAATTTCCAATGCTAGTGTAAGGAGATGTCAATTTTTCTATTTACCAGCACTTTTGCATCTACATATTCACATTGATAGACAAGACCAAGATCCCATGGTGTAAACTACCTTTCTCATTCACCACACAATATTTCCAAGCAAGGGTTAATCGCTTCAAGAAGGCCAAAATACTAAGGTTTGACCTCAGTGAGGTGGACCAAGACCACCCTGAGCATTATGTGGAGAATTATGTCTCCCATGAGGTGTGCATGATAAAACATGTAATGCTACCAATTGCTGGAAGGACCACAACGAGGGTATACCTACACATCAGGCCCAAGTATGAGAAGGGCACCTACTTAGAGAATGATGTATCCATCCTAGAAGACCCCAATGGGAGGAAGAAGGCTGCACCAAGGAAGAGGGAAAGAGAAGAGGTGCTAAAGAAGAAGGCACCAAGTGTGTAAACAACATAATTTGTGGGCGCATAGGAGTCATGCATGAAGCCGAGCACATATGCATGAAGAAAGAAGTCCCCGTTAAGGAAAAGGAAAAATCACCTAAGGAAGAGGTTCCAAAGTAAGAAGATCCTCCTGTACAAGAAGAATCACCAAGGAAGGAGTCACTTGCTAAAGAAGAAGAGAAGGAAGAGTCTCCTATACTAGAATCACCAGTTAGGAAGATGCGTAGGTAGCAGAGAAAGTAGGCTTAGAAGAAATAAAGAGCACGGAGGCCTACAAAGACAAGAGAGATGATGACAAGCATGAAGAGGCTCATGACCATCTTGTGTATGATGTGCATGCCTTTGAAGATGAGGGAAATGATGAAAAAGATGGGGAAGAGGAAGGTACTCAAGGAAAAGGGGAAAGTGAGCAAGTGAATACAAAGGATTATAGGGTCCCAAGCCTCACCAAGAAGTAGATAGAAGAGGCCACAAAAAGAGAAGTAGTGGGAATAATAAAGGATTTGGTAGAGCAGGAGGTGGAGCACAACGCTGATGAAATTCTCAAGGAGATAGAGGAGGAAAGTGTAGGAAAATATTATGGGAGCATGGGCATAGATCCCAACCTAGCGGTAAGCTTTCCAAAGGAAACACACACGGGATGGTAAAATGTGGTAAAGCAACGGGAGAAAGGAATGAGTTACATCAATGATCCAAGTAAGGTATTGCACATGTACTTCCAGAGTACCGTGCCCATAGACCAACTCCTTGCATGGTCTTCATTCGAAGAAGAAGGCACATACCCATGAATGAGGAAGATGTTATCTTGGGATTTTGAGTCCCATGTTGATGAGATCGAGACCGAGTTCGGCGTTAGCCAAGGAGCACTGATGAAGATACCAAAGAACAAGGGAGTGAACCCCTTGATAAATACTCAACATTTATCGATGAGAAAGTTTGCAATGCCCTCAATAAGGTATCAATTGAGGTTGAGGTGAGACTCTTCAGAAGGAATGACAGGGTAAGGTTCCTAGAGGAAGAATTGAGAAGAAGAAGGAGGAGCTCATTGAGAAGAGAAAGGATTTGAAGCAGGAAGAGATGATCAACACATAATTAAGGTGCAAACTAAGGGAGGAGAAGGTGAAGGTATGCGAGGTGTACAAGAAGATTGAAATGATCATGGATGCCATCACTTTGAAACACCCAGACCTAGCATCGCTTGAGTAGAAATACGAGTCAACCTTGCAATGCTTAGAATACTTAACCCATATCCTTACCATGGAGAGGCGAGTCACTCACTCTAGAATCAACAGAAGAGGAATTGGCATGCCAGAAGGAGGAAGAGAAGTAGAATATTGGGGAGATAGTGACATGATATTCTAAGCTCCTTATTGTTGTATAGACTATCTCGTGGGTGGCTAAGGCCGTGTATGATAACTATGCATTGATAGAGATAGGGTAGAAAAATACTAGTTGCTACACATGAGGTGGGTCTAAAGGAATACCAAGAGAATAATAAAGGAAACATGGCAGAGAGGGATAAGATCCTAGCTGAGGTAGAAAATAAGATGGAAGTGATTGAAACCTTATGAGGATCAATTAAAAATTGGCTTAAGGAACTATATCCCAGATCACCCATAGAATGGACATGCTAGATGACCTTAGCAAGCAACTAGAAGGGATTGTAGATACATTGAATGCTAAGGGAGATGAACTAATTTTTGAGGAGGTAAGCACTCTAGTGGGTGACCTACTTCAGTAGGCACAGGGTGAGGTGGATGCCTGGGAAAAGATTGAGGCAACAATAAGGAAGGAGTTCCCACTCCTCTTGTAGCAGTAGAAAGATATTTGATTCTTTCATTTCTTTTATTCTTCATTCTTCCATTCTTTACTTCTTCATTCAATTTTTTTGGGTTCCACCATTTGTTATTCTTTAAAGGAGCAGTATGTTTTCAAGGATGGAGAACAAGCTTAGTGTGGGGTGATGTTGGGCCTTGAAATATTGGCTAAGTACCAAAGGGTGCGTGAGCATGTGGGACCAATAGGAAGAAGGGAACACATGGAGAAGTGTCCAAAATAAGGGTTTAAGAAGGGTTTATGAGAAACTAGGGTGCGTGCACAAGGAAATACACAGGGTCTAAGGACTTATCCATATTCAACGTTCTAGATGAACTTGAGAAAAAAGTGACTTGACTAGGCATCTCGAGTGGATAAGGTGCTAGCATGGAAAAATTAGTGGTCAAGGAAATAAAATTCCATGCATGGAATATTCTTAGATGAAATCATTATAGAAAGTTGATAGCTCGAACACAATAAACATGCACCATTAAAGGACCACATAGACACTTGACATCTAATCTACTCCTGAGAAAAGGCATGGTGGTGGGTTTTGGTGCTATAAAGAGAGATGTTTGGAAGAAAATAAGACACATCAAGGAAGACATATAGTATGAGGAAATCAAAGCTCTGTAGAAAATATTAGGAGGCCCTAGGAGTTGGGGTTCTCATTAGAGGACTGTAGGAATGTTATCATGTCTAAGGGATGGGTTTGTAAAATTTTTGTAATAAAGAAAGCATAGCTAGGACCTATGATATATGGGTTAGATCCCTATCTTGATACATTTGGTCTGATACAAACCTTTTGAATGTAATGTGGTTATTGAGACTATGATCAATATAAATATATGGCTTTGTTTTAAATATCTGGTTCAGGGGTGCAAACCCTAGTGTTATTTCCTTATATTTTATGGCAGATATGTTCTTTGTATTTCATGCCATGATGTTTCTCTTGTTATTAAATGCTTGGGTATAAGGACATGATAGCTCATGTTGTGATTTTACATGAATATTCACTTCTCTACAACTAATCCTCTAATAATGGAAATACCTTCTCATAATTCTCACATAAAGGAGGGGATCGCGCCCATGCGTGCCTCGGTGAGCACCCAATTCCTACTAGGTGATAGGCCAATGCGCATGGGGTTAGAATTTAGTAGATGGGTAAAAATGACTACATGAAATGTAGTTGGATTGAATAAATTAGGAAGGAGATGATTCCCACTCTTTCAAGTATGAAGACTAGAATGAACTCCCACTTAGTCACATGGGTTCTTAAAGCAATGCACACCCGGATCCAAATCATACCAACTAAGGAGGATCATTTGTATATTGTGGTGGATCTTCTAGATAATGGTGTAACATTATTCCAAAAGTGAAAATACACAATTTTAATCGGAATGATATAATGATCAATTACATCATCCGGATGGATAATTGTTTTATCCGCATTAAGTCCTAAGTGGGTAGAAGGTGGTAATGACATCCTTGTATCTAAATCTAGAATAATTCACTCAAGATCTGCATTGGAGCTCAAAATGACACCCTGTCTGAGTCATAAACAACCCCCATGATTTTGAGGCAACATGGGATCGTCTCCAAGTTATGTGACCTTGAAAACCGAGATAGACATCCAAAGAAGGCTGAATTCCACTACTTATTCCTGCTACTAAACTACTCATAGGAAGGGAAATGCAGATACCTAACACTAATATATGATTCCAAGGGACCAGAGAGAGAGGGAGATGCATAAAAGGGAAATCCTACACTAAGGGAGGTGATAGCACCAAAAATAAGGGGAAAGACACTTTTAAATGAGAGAAAATGGAGGAAAATAAATGTGGAGAGGGCATAAATGAAAGCCATACTCTAGATCAGAATTTAAATTCCCATTTTCATGTAATCTACAATAGAAATAAACCCTACAATATGAAGAAACATACACAATATACCTATAAGTAAATGAAGAGGCAAGAAAATGTAACAAATCACCAGCTAGGGCAAAATAATAGCCACAAAACAAGTATTTTATTGCTTTAAGATGATGCAAATATCATTACAATGGAGGAAGAAGGTAAAAACACACTATAGAATCACAATCCAAGGCTTAAAACTCAAGAATGCCATTCTGCAACACTTTTCAATGATGCCCTTGCATTCTAAAAGTATCCAACATTACAAATGAGCATCACTTTACAATTTATACAAAATGGGAGAGAAAGAGGGAGGGAAAATAGAGGAAATCATATTTCCACCTTCACCCACCAAAAACATCCATTAAATCTCTAAAAAGGGGCATGGGCAACTTGTCAAGGCCATTCCTTCATGATGTATTTCTTGTGGAAGAAGAAATTGGCACCATAATTCATTAAATCTGACTGTTTAGCTACTTGAAACTGCATCTTTTAATGCTGGAGATGTTTTCATCATTTTCTCCCACTTACTCTCACCTAAATTTAGATTTTTCAGTTGCCAAGATGAAGAAAATGTTGAGATATTTAAAAAATACCAAGTATGTCAAATTTGGACAACTTGGGTGAAAGTTATGCCCATGCAGATCAGGGGGTCGAGGAGGAACACAAGTTCCTAGGTTAATGCTACGATCCGCAATTAATGCATTTTTTTCCTTTGCTTTAAGGGTGAATCAGTTTTCAAGTAACTCAAGGAACCATGGAACTTGTTCCATTATCTTCCAATTTATCTACTGAGGACTTAGGTTATGTGTTGATCGGGTATTTGGTCCATGGGTGGAACTCAAGAACTATTCCACCGAGCTTAGTTCTTACGCATGAGGTTTCTCTTACATCGCACTTCCTCACCCCACCTTTATTCATCCTGTTGGCATTCCATGCAGAGAGCCATGGATCATGTGGAACTAGTTCCATTTTTCCTCACTTTTCCCGCATTTCTACACAATACTAACTCCGTGCTTCTCTTCGCTTTGCATTATGGCTGATAGGTCCATGCAAAGAAATCTTAATCCTACTGAGAACCTTTTCCTCCCGTACCCAAAATATCTGCTTTATCTCGCATAACACTAAACTCCTTTGAATTATGAAAATATTGATGATGTAGAGAAATTTTGGCCTGTGGAACTAGTTCTTCCTTGATCCGAAAATAATCAAGTTTTTATCTACCTGATCTTGGACCCTTATAGGCTTTAATTATTTGTCGATAATTTTCTCCTTTTTCAATAATCAATTTAAAAATTAATGCAAGACAATAAAGACAATTGCACAATGATTGATTACGGAGTTTGGCAATTGCCTACGTCTCCGGGTTCTTATCGAACCATTCCACTAGTCAAAACTTGTAAGTTACAATAGTACTTTCACAAGAAAACCTAATGGAAACTATTAAGAACTTTCTTAGAAGAATAACCAGACCTTCAGAAGACAAGGGTGAAAAATAGCACCTGACTTCCCCTTTCTGGCGTATTCGGCAAGCTTGATGGCACCAGCTCCATTGTTCGAGAATCCTTTGGTTCTTGATTGGCCTTCCAGATGCTTCGTAATGCCCTATGGCACTCTGGTCGATATTCCAGGATTCACAATAATTTGGTGTGGTGCTATGGGCTGACTAGGTAGTATTAATAACTCCTAGCCATAATAATTTTAATTTACTATTGCCTAAAAATAATAGGTCAATAATAATTAAAATAATAATGCCTAAATAAATTAGGTCTTCACACAACTATGCCCATGGCAACTAACTCTCCTCTTGGCTCGCTCTCCGCCTTTCCGAGCTCTAGGAATGAGCTTCTCTATTATGTTGTGTGTCCATTACAATGAAATGGGTTCCCTATTTATACAAAAATAGGGCCCTTAAATAATGCATTTTAAAATATCCTTAGGCTAATATTAGCCTAAACCCGTAGCAAAATAAATGGGATAATTTCCCATAGTGGGTGGATTACATTATTTAATGGGATAAAATCCCTTTTGGCTGGATTGCACTTAGGAAGGGATTAATTCCCTTAGGAGTGGACATAGTTAAGTGGGGATTTCCCACATTTGGGGGAGGAGATAGAGTTTAGGCTTTAAATAGCCTTTCCCACGCATGTTTAGGTGGTCATGGGACCACTTGAGGCATAACCGCCCCACCTCCTTCTCCTCACGTGGAAGCTTCCATGCATGACCTTGCATGCCCCCACCGCTCCATCACCATGTGGTCTTAGCATGTCATTGGGGTTGGTAGATTTGTTTGGCCGAGCCATGTGGTGTGCTTTGTGACCGCCGAGATATGTGGGAATGTGGTCTCACCAAGATTCGACCCAAACATTGCAAATTGAAATTGTATAGTAATATGGTGAATAATATAAAATTCAACCATATAAGACTATGATATTCAAAATGAAATATGGCTAAGTGGTGGCAAGCCACGTGGTGTCTTGTGGACCCACCACATCGGTGATAATACCATAGTCCACACGGCAGTGGGCTCCCCTTTGTAACAAAAGATGAGCCTCTTGTTCCGATGAGCTATCTTTTTACGACCATTGAAGATTGGAGATTGAAAACCCACAAACGACTCCCTTTGCCTTTTCACCATGTGTCACAGTGCCCTTGGTCCAATATTGACCAGTTGACCATAGTTGACTTTCTTGTTGACTAAACTTTGACTGGACATAACTAGAGCTCCCGATGTCTGTTTGTTGCGTTCTCATAGTCGATGGAAAGATCTCGAAACTATCTTCTACACTGAAAAAAATTTAGAGACGTTTAGGGAAATTAAAAAATGATCCCCTGATCACTCCTATCCATCTCTCACCCACATTTTCACAATACACCATAAATGACCCTTTTTTCCATTTTTCTCAAATTTGTCTAAGTATTGGATCTTGTATGGGCGAGGAGTTAGGAAAAAGTTGAGAAGTGTCTTGAAATAAGTTAAAGTGCCTTAAAACATAAAAATACCTGATTTTCTTAGTTCCTTCATCAAGACTCCATGAAAGCTGCGTAAGTCTAGTTTTTGTGAGTTAGCCAATTTTACCATGGGGGAAATTGGATAACATTATCATTAGTTCTACACTAAAAATAAGAAGAAGGCTCTTAATGTCACTTGGTCAATTTTTATGGAGGAGCTACAAACACACTATAGTAGTAGTGTGGTCAAGAACTACTTTAGCCAATTGGAAAACATGGTCAATAAAGTATTATATTCAATAGTTCTAGAGAATTTCATTGTGTTTGGATATAATTTAAAATGAAAATTTGAATGATTTTTTCCTAGGTGGTCTCAAGGATCACATCCAAAATGTGCTAAAAAAATGTTTAATCCACTCACTATTTCGATTCTATTATCATGACACATAGGGAAAAGAAAAAATTCCTTACCATGAAGAGGAATAAATTCACTAACATTAGAGATTGTAGCACCTCAAGTACCATCTTTCCCTCAACCAACCTGGTTGGCTCCAATAAAAATGAAGAGAAATGAGTAAAAGGGATATGTTATAGTTGTGACTTTAATGAAGTAAAGGACATAAATGTGTTGAGAAGAAATTATTCTACATTGAGGGGCCAAATAATGAAGAAGAAGGGGATGAAGAATCTGGTGAAGAGGAAGAGGTTCCTAAGATCATGAATGAGGAATCTCAACCAAATATATCTTTCCATGTAATTTTTGGCATTAGTACCCCAAAACCCTTAAGGTAGTTAGGTTTGTGAAGAAACAAAGGGTGATAATATTGATTGACTTTGGAAGTACTCATACATTCATCAATCATAAGTTGGATTTGTGCTTAAATTGCTTTGTTTATACATCCCTATAATTTCAGGTCATGGTGGTAGATTACGATATACTTAGTTGTTTAGGAAAATGTCATAAGATTAAAATATCCATGGGATATTATCTCCTGAAAAATTCCCATGCATGCCATTTCAATGGGGGCATAAATATTATGTTAGGGGTATAATGAATGACTACATTGGGAACCATTGAGATGAAATTCCAAGAATTTTTCATGTGGTTCCATTCTAAAGGGAGGACTTTTGAGTTGTGATGGATGTAGGAAAAATATTTGCAATTGGTAAGTTCTCATCAAATGTAAAAGTTTCTTAAGAAGGGTGCCAATGGGTTTGTGGCACAACTATTTTCACTAGAAGCTCAACCATAAAAAGAATTATACCATCAAATCTACAAAAATATTAATAAGCACTCAGTTTTTTTTGGGGATATGCCAAAAGGGTTACCTCCCAAAAGATATCATGATCATGTTATTTAGCTAGTACTAGGAAGATAAATACCCAAAATTCAACCTTATAGGTACCTTTATTTACATAAGAGTGAGATTGCAAAGATTATACAAGAGATACTAGAAGTAGGTATTATTTTTCATATTATGAGTGCTTAATCTTATCTAGTGGTGATGGTAAAAATAAGGATAAAGGTTGGTGCATGTTTCTAGACTATAAGGAGCTCAAAAAATACATAATGAAATATAAGTATCCTATTCTTGTCATTGAATATTTTTTAGATGAATTACATGGTGTTGTTTATTTTATAAAATTAGATCTTTGATCGAGATACCATAAATCGACTTCATGATGAAAGTATTCATAAAATTTTTTTAGGACACATGAGGGCCACTATGAATTTATAGTAATTCCTTTTGGCCTTATAAATGCACCATCTACTTTCTAGAGTTTGATGAATTCAATCTTTCAACCAATTTTATAGAAATTTGTCCTTGTATTATTTGATGATATATTAATATACAACAAGACTTGGGAGGAAAATTTACATCATGTTAATAAGGTATTGGACACTCTTGAACAACAACAACTTTATGCCAAGCCCTCCAAGTGTTATTTTGGGGTAAGGGAGGTAGAATACTTGGGTCATATTGTGTCTCATGAAGGGGTAAAAGTGGATTCTCATAAGATCCAAGCCATGGTGGATTGAAAAATTCCTAAATCTCTTATAAACATTAGGGTATTTTTAGGGCTTACAAGTTATTATCACATATTTATGAAGAATTATGGTAGAATTATAGCACCAATCACAATGATATTGAAGATAGAATAATTTAATTGGAATGAGGAAGCAAAACAGGTATTTGAATCAATGAAGAAGGCCATGCGTACCACTCAAGTTCTAGCTACACCATATTTATCCAAAACCTTTATTGCTGAATGTGATACTTCAAGGTGTGGCTTAGGTACCATACTTATGCAAGAGGTCCATTACATTACATTTTAGAGTCATAATATCAAAAGTAAGAACCTAACAAAACCAAATTAAGAGAAGGAAATGATTTTTATTCTTCATGCAGTCAAAAAATGTAGACCATATCTCATGGGTCATCACTTCAAGGTAAAGATAAATCATGACAACTTGAAATAATTTTTAAAGAAAATACTATCATCTTAAGAACAAAAAATGGGTCACTAAGATGTCAGGTTATGAATTTGATATCATTTAGTAAAAAGGAAAATAAAATGTTGTATTTGATGCACTATCTAGGAAAGATGATTCCACAGAGGCATTGTTATATACCATGTCCATATTACAGGAAGATTTGGTAGATTTGGTAAGATTAGAATAACATAATGACATAAAGACCCACACTCTCATTCAAAATATATAACAATATTTGGGAATTTCAAAAACATTCTATAGAAGGGGATGCATTTTGGTATAAGGACCAATTGTACTTATGCAAAAACTCTACCCTTAAAATTTAGGTTCTCTCAAAGATCCATGCTTCTCTAGTGGGTGGCCATTTAGGATTCCTAAAAAATATCATATAATTAATCAAGATTTATTCTCGGGATGGGTTGAAAAGAGATCTCCAAAAATTTGTGATAGAATTTTGGTGTGTCGATGTAACAAGGTTAAAACTATTATATCTCTAGGACTTTTGCAACCTCTATTTATTCCTAGTGAGCGGTGGGTAGAGGTTTTCATGGATTTCATCACAAGATTTTTACAATATAATATGAAAAGTGTAATTATGGTGGTTGTAGATCAACTCAAAAAGTGTGCTCATTTTGTGCCTTGTCACATCCATTTACAACTAATACAATTGCTATATTTTAAAGGATACAATTAAAAATCTACATGGAACACCCAATTTTATAGTCGGTGATCATGATCCTATACTTACTAACAATTTTTGGACCAATTTATTCCCAAGTTTGGGTCCTGTAGATAGTAAATCACACACTTGGGTACATTTATAGGTCCTAATCACATACCACTATTCATATGATTCATAAGTGAGAAAACTAGTAATTGACATCTATCTTTGGCCTCTTTCTTTGATTTCTTGCTTTCTCTATGGTCTTGCACACCTCACTTCCTGTCCGACCTTAAATACTTTATCCTTCTTAGATATAGATGTTGGAAGAAAAATGGAATGAGAGGGGGTGGTGAATCAATCCTTAAAATTAAATTTCAATTTCAGATCACTCACATAAATCATTAATCAAATATCCATACATTAATGTGTGCACAACAACATACAACATTCATTCAATAAACCATGAGCAAGAGAAGTAACACCATAACACAAGATATAAGTGGGAAACCCTCAAGGGGAATAAAACCCATTGATTTTTTTTTGATATTACACACAACAAAGACTCAAGTGAATATTACACATCATAAGAGATTTCTTTAGTGAGACACCAACCCCACAAGGAACACCAACCCCTAAACCCTTGTTGATATTACACACAAAAAGAGACTTGTATGAATATGAAACATCACACAATATTTTGATGAGAAGATAAATTATATTATGCTGCAACAACTCAGTTGATGGTTATCATAAGATTCAACTATAAACACCTTCAAACCCTTACTCAAACCTTAGGTCTTCAAACTTACACTTTCTTCACATCTAAAAGCTTAAAAACTTTGCACACATGATTTCTATAAATATTTAACTTGTCACACACTTAATATAATCTCAATTCATGCTTCAACACCTACAAAACTCTCTCCCCTAGGTCACACTTCATACACACACAAAACTAGCTCTCAAAAGCACCCAAAACAATGATTTTATAAGCTCCTTCACATTTAAAATTCAAACACATAATTTTCCCTCATTTTTAATGATTGATACATAATTAAAACATCCCATATACTTTTCATAACATATATAAGTGACCCATATGGGTCGGCCTAACAAAACCCTTCTTCCATGTACTAAAAATCACCAAAACCCATGCATTGGAATGCCAAAATTCTCCTAACACCAAAAATATTTTTAGTCATGCCTTAAAATTCATAAAACATGTTTATAATAAAATTTAAACATCATAAATGTTCTAAATTTTAATCAACCAATTAGAATATTTCATTTAATGGGACTAATTTTCTTTGTTTTTCTCAAAACACCTATTTTCTTCACGCTTCAGGACCTTGTAAACATATTTTCACCACTAGATCACTCCAAAACGTCTAAAATATTTCATGTGACAACTCAATGGAATTTTTAGAACCTTTATAACACTTCAAAGAAAGATATAAGTCATGAAATAATCACTTTCTCAAACCTCAACCAATTTTGTCTTCACCAAATCAAACCACCCAAAAAGCTATTTTCAAAGATTAGCTAGTTAACACCTTTTATGGAAAAACCAATACCTATAAGTGGATTTATTGGATTCTAAATTCATCTTGATTCACTCTTCAAGTGATAGAAAGCATCACCTAATCCATCTCATGCTTCAACCAACTCAAAACATAAAATAGATCTTGTCTTGTCGTGCATTGGAAAAAATATTCCTGTACAAAAATGGACATATAAAACTTAGAAAAATCATAATCATGAAAAAAATTATATCACTAGAAATATCTCTGAATTATATTTCAAATAAAACTTGAATAACCTCCTAACTCCTCTTGTAGCTCTGTTATGCCCATTTTATCAAGACTATTTTTACTACCTCAAAACCGCCCTTTGACCAGTCAATCTAAATAAAGCTCATCTAACCATGTAAATACATAAAAATTTCCTAAAACCTCTTTGGACATCAAGAAAAACTTACATACATCAGATAAAAACAATTTAGTTTTGACTTCTTTGGACAACCTTTTCCCAAAACAAACTTTTTTAGAAATTGACCTGTTTGAGTGGGGTCCACTCATCACCATGACCTATACCATACCTTTATGGAAATATGAATGAGTATTATACATGTTACAATCATCATCCATTCACTAGGAATAAATTCTATCCACTTAGGAATCAAATCTCTCAAACCACTTTCAGGTTAGGGTTTCAAACTCATAAAAAGTTGTTTACCTTCTTAACATTCATTCATAAAAAATGTGAGGATGAACTGACCTAATTATTTTTTTGAAACCTTATAGAATAAATTTATAAACATCCCTGAAAGACACAAGGTCCCATGCAAATCACACAATTCAAGGTGAGCATTAGAAGTTCCAATTCGAGTTAGAATTGCACTAGTTCTTTACCCTGTTTCACCAAAAACCTCATATCTTGAAAATTCACATCATGGAAACCTAAAATTTTTCCCACAGAACAAGGACACATCCTAATAACATCTCAAATCATCATAATTTCATGATTACCTCTCAATATTTCCATCCACTGAGACTTGCATAACTACCCCTTAGGGTTTTACATTGTAGAAGCTAGGGTCAACTGAAAGAACACTATAAATCATCAAAAAGAACTTAAAATGGGCCAAACATACTTGATACACCATGATACACCTGAACACATACATCTATAATATCATATAGCTCCATAGATCATCCTCATAGCTGCTAGCATTTGTACCTACTGCAAATGAGCACATGAAACATGGTCAATCACATGAATCTACACCTTGAAACTATTGTGAGTGCCCAAAAATTCTCCAAAGTTTCTATCCATCATGCCAACATTATTCTTAAGAAACCAAGAATCTCATACCATCATGCAACATCACCTAGACACCTGAATGGGCTTATAAGAGCAATCATAAATCTTTGAAACTCCTTGTATCACCATGAACTCATATGAATCATCATGTCCACATCATGCACAACATCATCTGAACTTACACAATCACCTAATTTTTCATTAATGTGGTTTTTCATAAATGAAAACACCTTTATGACCTCATGTCAACAATCTCCCCTTTGTCATTGATGGAAAACTACTTGAACTTCTCCCCCTTTTTACATTAATGATAAAGGCATACCTGTAACAACATGTTATTCATTTTCCACAACTTCATAACATCATGATTTGGTTAGAAACATCAACCAAAGATCTCATATAAGCTCAATAACCTTGAACTTTCACACAAAAAGCTAATTTTCCTTCTTTACAAGCATGCAAACACCATGTTCCCCCTAGGACAAGCATCTACATCATTTAAATACATAAATAAAGCATGAATAAGCATTATCTTACCTTTCTTGGAGCCAAGAACACCATTTTCAACCTCCTAGGCATGCACAAACTAGTTATTGTCACCTCATCCCTATTTTAACCTTTAAGACACCATTGTAGTAGAGTACAATCTGAACCATGTGTTATAAGATCATGCCAATGATGTTAAAAATAATCATATCAAAACATCATACTTTCATTCTTGAGCATTTATCATATTGTCTAGGCATGAATTTTGCTTGTATCTTATCATTCTTGCTCTTAAGCTGACTCAAGGACTTATATCCTTGAAAAAACATCTTAGTGCATCTAGAACCAAATTTGAAAAGTCCTAGAACCTCATGAACAACTTGACCATGCAAGTCACAACACCCTCTGGACTTAATACTACTATATCAAGTAGATAAGCTCAATTTCAAGCAACTTACCATACTATCTTGGCTAGAAATCACCTCAAGCACTTTTACCCTATCCTGAAGCATCTTCTCAATCTTAAAAATCATATGTGGATGACATAATCCATTCAAGAGTCAAAACTTGTTATCTCACTAAGATGATATGCAATGCGTACGTCATATGTCATAAGAACTTCATATCACCATCTAGGAGTAATCTCACTTGCTCCCCCTCTCTTTGAAGATTTTTGATTTCTTAAGCAACATTCGGGTGATATAGCACTATAACTAACCTAGTGAGAACAACATTTGACTTATCCATGATTCAAAAGAATAATCTTAATATCAATACCTTGCTCATACCGAAAAGTCAATTTCATACACTAAGTCTTCTTCAAAAGTAATACAAACAACCCTAAGACAATACCTACATGCCTTTCATCCTAGATAACATCATGAAAATCACTATAGCACGTGCATTCTATGTTAGGAAACTAAGTCAGCTATGGACCTAAATGACTTATTCTAATGTCAATACAAGATAAATTTAGAGTGTACTTTGTCAACTCATAATAGACTTATACTCGTAACATACATGTGAAGAAGCCTCATACTCACCTCTTTGTTTATTTCATGTACCTATAACATTTCATCTTGTGTATGGACTAACAAATGAGCCAGACTAGACTTACTAGGTATAATATCAATCATCGGGAACATAACATATTCCTTCATGCATAAGTGAAAATTTCTAGGCTCAGACACAACAAAGGATAAAATGAATCAACTTTCTTACCTGTATCCTTCATCATTGAAAAATCAACACTAGTCATGGAGCTTCTCATACAAACTATCACTGTGAATTCCACATCTTTGAGTCATGTCAATATAAATCTTCATTTTAATGAAATAAATCAAAATTACTACCTCACAATTGTTTGAAGGAGTCATCAAAACAGTTTTAGCTCATGCTTAATCAAGAACTACTCGGAAATGCTTTGAATAGTGACCTATAGTTATTTACCAAAACAAAACCTAATCTATAAAGCTCCAAGAGAACTCAAAATATAAATCCTTTCTTCTTTTAACTTTAAAAATTATTCCTTTACACCTTGATAGCTTTCAAATCTTGCATATATCCTATGAGCTCAAAAATTTCATCTCAAACTTACCATATCTATTTTTCATCATCAATTACATAGTCATAGATAATTGGCCCTAGATACATGTAGAAACATGTATAAGTTTTGGCTTTAAAACATTCATGAGGACAAAAGACCTGATATATATGCCCTTTTTATCCATTTCAGCTCCATCATACACCTTAAGAGAATATTCTAAGGAATCATCCCCAATTTTCAAAATAGACTTTACAAATTAGGCTTTTAGCACTAACACTGTCAAGTCACAACTCTGTCAGAGATTCCTAATATTATAGACATACTTATGACTTTAAACCTCTTGAATCATGTAGCCCTCTATGTCTAAATGAATTTATCAAAAATTTAGCCATGGAATCCATTATTTGGAACTTCAAACCTCATTTTCCATCTATACTACTTTTAGAAACCTTTGTGACAAACTAGTTAAGACAGAGAGAGACCACAAAAATGCATAATTTTGTTCTCATGTTCTCATCTTAGAAAATTAGAACTGTAGATGCATCTTCTAAATCCTTGAGCACCATTTTACATGATTAGAAGACAAAATATGTCATCAACTTACCAGATTCTCTTTGGTTTTGCCTCATGAACCCTTACAAACTTTGGATAGAACTTCACCTTCAAACTGATTGATCAATTTCTCAAACTTGATGTCACAAGAGAATATTCAAGCAAACTTTTTAGAACTATTTTCAATTATATAGAATCATAACATATGACCCAATGAATTTTCAAACCAATGGACAAGCCTAGACAACTTATTATGACCATATCATGCTTGTTGAGAAGAATGAATGCACTTAGACTCTTTATATCCTTTTACAATTTTATGTACACCTTCATAGAAACACACACATCATGGACTCATAGTCATGCTTAATAATTTCCTCTTTAACAAATAATTACTTTATGACACTTCATAAGACTCATTATAGTCACTAAGGAACTTCACATACCATACACTCATTCATCACAGACAACTAATGAAAGAGAGAAAGGGAGGTCATTACATATAAATAACATGACATAATGGACCATGTTTAGAATCTCATAATGACTCAAGTACCGACTGAGGAAAATCAAACATATATCATATCTAAGATAATAAAAACACAGACCTTAAGACCAACTAGTGACATAGACTGAGATTCGACTTGTCACACTTAAGAAAAATCAAATGAATCATGAGAACACACTTAGAGACACTAAATGACATACATTATGGTCATGAAGGATTCACACATACTAAACATATCAGCTCCCCCTCAGTTGATGATTTATTTACATTAATATAACTATAAGAAGCATAGTATAGGTACATAGGCACAATGAAGGCCTAAAATAAGTTATTAAAGAGGTCCCAATCCCTCTTAGGTACATGGAAAATTCCTTCCTCTCTCTTCTGATCTGAATTCTGAGATACACCTCTTCCTTCATTAAAATCTGATCTTGATGAGGCATCATGAATTGTTTTTAGTTCCCACACTCTTCCTTGACCATTACCATGCATTATTTACCTTTGAAAACTACCATCTTGCATTTTAGGACCTTGAGATCTCTAATTTTGTATTGAGAAGCCATGATAATAGTTCCTTGCAACATGACCAAATCTATTATAGTTGTAGCACACCATTGTATTCTTCCTCTTGAAACCATCAACATGTCTAGGTGAATCATACAAGAAAAATATAGCAACATGGCCTATCTCATTGCACTTGTAGCATACAAAATTATTTGCATATTCAATTTTATTTTCTTTCCAAGGTTGTGTATTTCTTGAAGATCTCCTACACTCTTTAGCCCTATGACCAAATGCATTACAATTATAACAATATCCATTGAAATTTATCTCATACCTTGAGGCATTAGGCTACCTAATAGGTCTTGGTTTCACATTTTCCTTGATGAGTGTCTCCTTATTTTATTCCTTGATGATAGGTTCACCTTCCTCTTTTCTTGGACTTATTTATTCTTGCTTCAACTCTTTACCTTTATATTCCTCTTTAAAACCCAAAATAACTCTATCACCTGTTGCTCTTTGTTTTCCAAGTAGATCATCTAAGTATTTTGCACTTTTCTCAAACTTTTGAAAGGACATAGTCTTCTTTCTAGCCTCTAGTATCTCAACCCTTAGAAACTCTATATATTCTTGATATTTTGAGCACAAATCATATTTATCCTGCAAACTTGAAACAAAATACTTTACCTTCTCTTCCAATAATCTGATTGAATCACTTTGTTTTCTTGATTAAGAGTTTTAAACTTATTCTAGCTTGAGCACATGACTTTCATAATTTTTGACATGAAGTCTTAGCTTCTTGTTCTCTTTCTCAACATGTTTTATCTCTATTTGAATGTACTCAAAATCATCTTTGACATCCTCATCATCTTCACTAGAATAACTGCAATAACTGATATAAAATCTCCTAACAAAGAGGAGCCATCACTAGAAGACATTTTTTCATCATTAGTCATGAACAAAACCTCATTTCCTATATCCTCATAATCTGATTCAGATTCAGAATCTGAAACACCACTACTAGCATTAGATAATTCATCATATTCATTTGTATAAAAACTCTTTTTGTCCTTATTCTTATAGTCAAACTTCTTAAAGATTTTCTTTCTCTTATCATACTTTGTGCTGTCATGATCACTATCATACTCATGTTCATCATGATCTTCCTTCTTGTGTTTATGAGGACAATTAACAAAAAAATGTCTTATCTTACCACATTTGAAACATTTATAAGGAATATTACCTTTTTACTTACCAGATCCAAGCTTTAATCTTCTATCCATCATAGAAAAGAGCTCTTCATCTTCAATTTCAAGAGTAACATCATCATCCTTCACTTTCTTGCATTTAGTCTTCATTTCAGATTTGAATGCAACCTCTTTCTTGGTTGATTTAGAATCACCTATCCTCATTTCATAAGCAATCAAGGTACCATGCAACTCATCTAACTTCAAAGTAGTTAGGTCCTTTGCCTCTTCAATAACAAATACTTTAGAGTCAAATCTAGGAGTTAGTGACCTCAAAACCTTTTGAATAACAACTTCTTCTTTCACATCATCTCCTAACCCTTTCATGCTATTGACAACCTTATCCAATCTAAGAAGATATGTAGCAATAGACTCATTATCATTCATCTTAATACTTTCAAACTGATTTATAAAGGTTTGAAGCTTAGAAATTTTTACCTTTGAGTCACCTTCATACAATACTTGAAGTTTTTCCCATGCCTATTTTGCTGACTTGCAATGCATTACCTTTCCCAACTCAAATTCTCCAAGACCATGTATGATAGCATTAAAGGCCTTAGAATTGTTTTCATATGCCTTCTTTTTGCCTCAATAGTTGGAGCAATGGTAGAGGGGTATATCCATACTCCATAACATCCTAAACATTAAACCATTGATCCATGATAAAGGTCTTCATCCTCAAGATCCAAAATCATAATTCACACCATCAAACATTGGTGCCTTACCAACAACTGTACTTCTTGCCATTTTTGTGCTTCAAGGATCTCCTTTCAAGATGTCAAAATTCTCCAAAAGAACCTAATTTGATGCCAATTGTTGGAAAAAAATGGAATGAGAGGGGGTCTGAATTAGTCCTTAAAAATTCAATTTCAATTTTAGATCACTCACATAAACCATTAATCAATTATCCATTCATTAATGTGTGCACAACAACATACAACATTCATTCAATAAACCATGAGCAAGATAAGTAACACCATAACATAAGATGTAAGTGGGAAACCATCAAGGGAAGAAAAACCACTGAAATATTTGATGATATTATGCACAACAAAGACTAAAGTTAATATTACACATCACAAGAGATTTCTTTAGTGAGGCACCAACCCCACAAGGAGTACCAACCCCTAAACCCTTATTGATATTACAAACAATAAGATAATTACATGAATATGACACATCACACAATATTTAATTAGAATATCACAGATAGTATGCTACAAAAATCAGATGATGGTGATCACAAGATTCAGCTCCAAACACCTTCAAACCCTTGCTCAAACCCTAGGTCTTCAAACTTGCACAAACTAGCACTTTCTTCACATCTCAAAGCTTAAAACCATTACACACATTATTTCCATAAATATTAAACCTATAAAAAATTAACATGATCTCAATTCATTCTTCAACACCTGAAAAAATATCTCCCTAGGTCACACTTCTTGCACACACAACTAGCTCACAAAAACACCTAAAACAATGCTTTTATAAGCTCCTTCACATTTCAAATTCAAACAAAATTTTTTCCCTCCTTTTGTGAGAAAAATACATCATAAAAAAATCCCATATAATTTTCATAATAGATACAAGTGACCCATATGGGTTGGCCTAGCAAAAACCCTTCTTCCATGCACCAAAAATCACCAAAACCCATGCATTGGAATGCCAAAATTCTCCTAACACCAAAAATATTTTTATTCATTCCTTAAAATTCATCAAACATGTTTAAAATAAAATTTAAACATCATAAATGGTCACAATTTTCATCAACCAATCATAATATTTCATTTAATGGGACCATTGTTCTTTGTTCTTCTCAAAAACACTGTTTCCTTCACCCTTCAGGACCATGTCAACATATTTTTCCACTATATCACTACAAAAATCCAAAATATGTCATGTGACCAATAAATGGAAATTAAATAACCTTTATAACACTTATAAGAAAGTTATAAGTCATGAAACAATCACCTTCTCAAACCTTAGCCACTTTTGTCTTCACCAAATCAAACTGCCCAAAAAGCTATTTTCAAAGATTAGCTAGTTAACACCTTTCCTGGAACAATAAAGGCATATAAATTGATTCATTGGATAAAAATTATACCTTTTAAATCTAAAGGTGATATAAATCATCACCTAATCCATCTCATGCTCTGACCAACTCAAAACTTCAAGTAGATCATGTCTTGTCCTGCAATGAAAAAACAATTCTTGTCCAAAAATGGAACAAGATACCTTAGAAAAAATCATAATCATGAGAAAAATTATATAAATTGAAATATATCTAAATTATATTTCCAACACAACTTGAATCACCTCCTAACTCCACATGTAGCTCTGTTATGCCAATTTATCAAGATTTGCTTTTTCGCCTCAAAACTACCTTTTGAACAATCAATATAAATAAATCTCAACTGACCATGTAACTACATCAAAATTTCTTGAAACCTCTATAGATATAAATAAAAATCACATACATTACAAAACAACACTTTAGTTTGCAACTCCTTTGGACAACCTTGTCCCAAAACAAACTTCTTCAGAAATTGACCTGTTTGAGTGGGGTCCACTCATCATCATGACCTCTACCATACCTTTCTAGAAATATGAAGGAGTATTATACATGTTTCAATAATAATCCATACATTAGGAAGAAATTATGTAAACTTATGAATCAAATATCTCAAACCACTTTTAGGCTAGGGTTTCAAACTCATAAAAAGTTGTTTACCTTCTTAACATTCGTTCATAAAAAAATGACGATGAAATGACCTCATTATTTTTGTGAAACCTTATAGAATCACTTTATAAACATCCCTTTAAACCCAAATGTTCCCATACGAAGCACATAATTTAGGGTGAACATCAAAAGTTCCAAATTGATATGGTATTACACTAGTTCTTGACCATGTTTCACCAAAAACCTTATATCTTGCAAAATTCACATAATGGAAACATGATTTTTTTCCCACAACACAAGGAAATATCCTAAAACATATCTAATCATCATAATTTCATGATTACCTCTCAATATTTCCAGCCACTAAGACTTTCATAGCTACCCCTTAGGGTTTTACATTGTAGAAGTTAGGGTCAACTGAAAGAACACTATAACTCATCATAAAAGCACTCAAAATGGTCCAAACATACCTGATACACCATGATAAACCTAAATACATGCATCAATGAGATCATGTATCTCCATACCTCATCCTCATACCTCCTAGCATCCATACCTACTCCAAATAAGCACTTGAAACATGGTCAATCACTTGAATCTACCCGAAATTGATATGAGTAGCTAAACACTATCTAAACATGTTATCCATCATGCCAACATTCTTCTCAAGTAACCAAGAAGCTCATACCATCATGCAACATCACCTAGGAACCTGAATGGGCTTGTAAGAGCAAGCAATCCTCACTAAATCTCCTTGTATCATCATGAACTCATCTGAACCATCATGTCAACATCATCCACAACATCATATGACCCTACTCCATCATCCAATTTGTCATTAATGTGGTTTTGCATTAACGATAAAGCCTATATGATCTCATTCCAACGGTGGACACTAGCACTCGACTAGGACTTTAGCGCATAGGCATTCTCATCCCCTCCGGGTGGCCTCGACCTCTTTGTATCTTTCTCGCCCATTTTGGGCCTCCTTTTATATTTTAGGAATATTATTTTCTTGGTGGTCAGAATTTTAGATGTTAATTATTAAATTCAAACAATATAATCATATAAATATAAATCTATGTGACCATAATAAAGTACCAAGCTCTAAGCATCTACTATCACCACTCAAGGTTGCATCCAAAGGCATTCTAAGAGCATCAAGGTATCCATCTAGCTATCATTTAAGGGACAAGGGACTACTTATTCTTCATACACACATAAGAGGGTAAGTTCATTTTTCCATCCACACATCTATTTACATTGCTACATATAGATATTGCTCACTATTTGGTGCATCTTGCAAAAGAGCTTCTTAGGGCATGTTTCCACACACACACACAAAACTATATAGAGTCCGAAATGTAGTGCAACACTTGGTCATCATAGAAAAACTTGACGATCTCTAATGACATCCATGTGACAAATAACGAAGGTTAGTGACATTAGTGTGAAAAAGAAAATTTAGATTCGGCTATTTTCACAGTCACAAGCACCCAGGAGAAGAATCGAAGCCTAGTTTCCTGAACGAGTCCAGGTTCCCTAGTCCTGGCATATCGACATTTTTTCAATTTTATGGGTTGATTTGTGATAATATGCTCTCTTGTTTCATCATTTTACCATCCTAACACACTTCAAAATTATTGCAAAATCATCTAAGTCTTCTATTCCCTCTCTTACACCTAGGGTTTCAAATTTAATTTGCTTATTGCTTGTGTCATATTTGTGATTCATTGCTTATTATTATTGAATTGTGACTACGAAATATCTAGGGTTTAGCATGTTTTTATTTTTGTTCAATCATTTGGTGAACCCCACTCATATGGACACTCTTAGGTCTTCATTTCATCTCTTGTTGCATTTTACTAAGATCCTATCATCATCCATATCTCCATTCATGATTTCTTGCTAGCCAATCTTGATTGTCAAGCTAAAATCATCAATCTTTTGGCTAATACTTGCATTCCTTCCACTACTCATCAGGACATCATATATAAGACATTTCTAGACGCATTTTCTCACAAAATTACTTTTTGATCTGATATATCTACAAATATGTTTGTTTATGACAATGACCCTCCCTTATATATTCACATATGCATAAATAACATAGGTATGAAAATTAATTTAGTTGATAATGGATATGAGCTCAATATTTTCATGTTATCATTTATTCAAAACATAGGCCCTTTCCTTATCTCATCTTAACCAAACATCTATGATTATACGACATGTCCTTGCATAGGCACTATTACTTTGCCTATCACCATTGGGAAAAAATGGTTCTTACAGTATTATTTGTTATTGATATCCTAGTTTAATTTAATTTCTTACTTGGTAGGCCATGGCTTCACAAAATGTAAGTAGTAACTTCTATAGTTGATCAGTGCATTAAATTATTACATGAGGGATTTGAATAAAAAGTTGTTGCTGATCGTAACCCATTCCAATCGCCACCTAGATCTAACATGCGTCACCTATTCAAAATTTTTCTTCTATGCATCTTCTTTATTGATCCGTAACCCACATACTATCTAGACAACTTACCATAACTCAAAGGTCTTGTTTATGCATTAGACATCATCCCATTCGCTTCATCCTTACCCCCTCCTAGTACTAATGTTATGGTAATTTATCGGGGGCCTGTCCACATGCTTGGATGTCATTTCACCTTCCACACCCTCCCATACAAAACCTAAAGTGACACTTCCATCTTTCACATGCACTCTTTTCATTAATAATTCTTATTGGCCACACATTCCATTTGATCCTACTAGTTCTAACACTATTTTCACACATGATTGTTTAGCTCGAATTAGATTCACTCTCAATGATCTCTTACCTTTAACTCATTTTCCTTATCTCTATCGTGGATATGTTCGTATCATCGCTGCTTATGGAATTCACGCATTCCATCTATTAATATTTTCACATGCACTTATCGCACTTCTTCGCTTACTCTTGGGTAGTCTTGGATTGATTACATTGGTGGAACTTTGGATCCTAATCATATTGATATATCATTCCCCATGCCTTTTGGTTGTGTTTTTATTTGAAATGATTTTTTCCTCAACTATTCACAACATTTTACTCACTGGTATGCACATGGTTGTCCAATATCACGTTTCACTGATGAAGAATACAAAATGGACATGTACAATCTATACCACAATGGCTCTTTACTTGATCAATCAGTATACTATTTCTTATCATGTCTCTCGACGCATCTCCGTTCGGATTCGATCACGAGAATGAAAATATCTTAGATGATGTTACTTGACTCTTCTTACCATCATACTCTTGAAGGGAATTGTGCTTACTCTCCCCCTCTTATAACATTGTCGGTGTCTTGAATTTCTATTATTATACTTCATGCTTTAGATCTAGTCTTCTTCATACATCCTACACACATTGATACACACAAATTATATCATCATTACCATATAATGCACTCTTATGCTACGTTTCACACTTGAATGTTAAGGGCATACTACATACATGAACCTCACACATTGAACATATCTACACTGGGCACATTCACGACATATATTTCTCGCGCACATTTATCACAACACACTACCCTATGACGCACTCTAGTTCCATAGTTCATATGATTGCTAAGGGTACAAATATGAAATGAACCATTCAAAATATACATGTTCTATGCTTCATTGATCTATCTTTCTAGTATACATGTTAAAACCATTTTCCGATGACACACTCTTGTTTTATGGTTCATTCTGATTTCTTTGAGGGTCATTTATAAATGAACCTCTCCTCATACACATTCATACAAATCCAATTTAGGGGCATGATTCTCCTATAAAATTCATATTACATACCATTCAATATCACTTATTCACAACATGTTACATATTATGATTGCACATTGTTATCCTTTTCTTATACTCACATGTTACACTTTGCTTACTACGATCGACGGATATTTCGTATGTCATTATATTTTCCATATACACATGTGTGTTCACTTGTTCTCTAATTTTGAATGCATACTTTACACAGATAGTTTACACACAACATGGATGCTTGGAAATGTACCTCTTACCAGTCCCATTGAGGCTCACGGGGCATCTACCTTCATACACACTATAAGTGCTATTGTTTCATTTTATATTATTTCTTATTATTACTAGTACACTACTCTAGCGATATATACATGTTTTGACATAATATTTATATTTCTAACATGCTAATGGGTGCTTCATGTGCAACATTTTATTTAAAAGAGATATTTTCTACCATGGTTGTCTATTAATGCTTTTATTTCCATTATTTGCCATTGTTTGTGAGATTTTCCCTCTGTCTTGTTTGATCATTTCTTGTATGCTTCGGCCCCGATTGTCTTGCGATATTTTGAGTCATGTCCTATGTTTGAAACCCACTTTTTGCGGTCTATCATTTCCTTCTTTCTTGTTATATTAAACCTTTTATTCTTTGTGTATTTTTCTTGATTGCACTAACACATTTCCTAGCCACTTTGTTTACATGTGCCTTAGTTTCTACCAAGAACATTCCCCTCCCCGTAGGGTATCGGTTTGAGATCAATGCGTAGTCCTCTCATTTGGGCTGCATACTCCTAATGACATCACATGTACCCCAAACGAGGGGGAATACATTGGGTGAATTAGTCACCCCATTTGGTAGTACATAGTCATAGTTTAGACCTACATAATACATAAGGATAGTAGTCTTTAGTTATAGAAACGATCCAGAATATGACTTGGGTCCTCAATACAACACAAATGCCAATGCCTAGATATAGACATGAGTGCCTAGGTTCTCCTAACCCTTCTTGGGTGCCTATGACTAGGGGAAGTTACCAATTTTTTCTCGAGTAACATGGTTTAGCGTGGTCTACAGAGTAAATTTCATAGTACACGAACAATCCTCCAACAATCAGAATGCATTTTATCTCTATTTTTTTCTATTTTCCTTGGATTGAACTTGATCAAATAGGAAAAAGTAGGATCACACCATCAACAATGGTGTATAAAATTTGGGAAGCAGTCAAGGATGGAGAATGACACTAGACATTTCTCCCCAACACTTCTCCGCCGTGGCATGAGATTGCCCCAAAACTCACCCTTTTAGAAAAAATTAGTTCACTTTATATCCTTCTCACTCATCATGAATCAAGTGCAAATGTTCTAATTACTACTTTTAGCATTTTTACAGACTTTTTTACATATTTGGATTGAATTTTTCATATACACATATTTGACTACTCATTTGATCTTCTTTTTACAAGTCCTTCCTTATGAGAAGTAGTAGTCACATTAGTGAACACATTGAACATAAGAAACAACGAAAACAATTACAACATGACACAACATATACACTTTCACCTCATAGGTCACTTCCCCTTCTTTAACTTCCACACTTCATTTTAGCACTCCACACCTTTTATTGTCTCCTTGTCATGCTTTCTCCATCGATATACATGATTATCAGGTACACATCTCTTATCTAATTTATGTTATCAAGTATTAACTCAACAACATAAAGTGGGGGCAAATGTAGACACTAAATCACACACTTGAGTACATATTTAGGTCCTAATCACATAATACTATTCATATGATTCCTAAGTGAGAAAACTAGTAATTGACATCTATCTTTGGCCTCTTTCTTTGCTTTCTTTACTTTCTTGATTTCTTTGTGGTTTTTCACACTCGGTGCCTAGTATTACCTTCACTACTTTATCATTCTTGGCTATGGACAACAACAACCGGCTAGGACGCCAACACCTGTGCACCGTCATTCCCTCGGGTGCTCCAACATATTTGTATCTTGCTCTCCCCTTTTAGGCCTCTTTTATCTTTTGGGCATCTTATTTTCTTGGTGGTCGGCCTTTTAGATGTTAATTATGAAATTCAAACAAGGGAATCATATAAATATAAAGCTATGTGACCATAATAAAGGACCAAGATATAAGTATCAACTATCACTAATTAAGGTTGCATTTATTGTAGCTTAAAATTACACCTTAGATATGATCATGAATGACCAAGAATTTTGAGGCAACATGGGACTGTCTCTTAGTTGTGGGACCTGCGAACTGAGATAGACCTCTGGAGAAGGCTGGATTCCTCTACCTATTTCTAATGCTAACACTACTCCTAATACTAAAATAAAATCCTAACCTAAACATGCCAAGGGACCAGGGATAGAAGGAGATGTAGAAAAGGGGAAATCCTAAGCTAAGAAGGACGGTAATAGCACCAAGAAAAAGGGTCAATCACTCTCCACGAAGGTGAAAAAGAGAGGGAAAACTAAGGAGAGAGGGTAAAACATACATGCCACAGAGATAAGAACCATGTAGATCCATATTTCTTCACATTGAAAACATATGAAAATGGAATTTGCAAGCAAGGGGAATGCACAACATGCCAAAAATGTGAATGAAAGGAAAAAGCAAAAAAATGAGAAAAGGGAAAACAAAAGTGCCACAAAACTTGATTTTATTGCTTGAAGGGTACATAATCGATTACATTCATAGCAAGAGGTAAGAATACATTGTAGATACTAGGTCCAAGGTCTAAAAATCATGTGAAGTTGTCCACCATTTTGACATGGTGCCGTTACAACAAAGAGGATCAATCTTAATGAGCAAAGCTCTTACATTTATAGAAGAAGAAGGAGAGAAGAAAAGGAGAAAGAGAGGGAAATTTTAAATCAAATTTCCAACCACCAAAATCAATCAATAAGTGCCTTAAAAGATCTAGGTGTGTCTCGATTATCCATTTCCAAATGTCGTTTTGCCTTGTTGGGCATCCACGCCGCATTAAATTCTAGTGGTCTTACTTTGCCTAGAATAATATATTTTGTGTGTTGGAGAAGTGTTCCAACTTTATGCATATCTATCCTCAACAAAATTAAAAATCTAGTTACCATTGAATTGAGGTCATTGATACCTTTCCATAGATATAAGGTTTACAAAAATTAGATCATCAGATTGAAAGATATGGCAATTTTAGTGTCCGTGGAAAACTATCATTTTCCTTCAATCCATGACTTTTGACTTCTTGCGGCTTTCATAGAATCCCCGCGGCATGTATCTCGTGGCACAATTTTTCAAAAATATCCATGGAAATTTTCCACAACTCACATATTTGCTTAAGTTCTTCTCGCATTGACCTACAACTTCGTCTAATGTGGTGCAACTCTTTTAACATTCGAAGACCATTTTTCTTCAATCTAAGGCTTTCTTGACCTCCACAACATGCTTCAATTATTTTGCGGATATTTCTTGACTTCAGCAACTTTATCTCCTCAGACACAACTTTTTATTTTCATCTCGCAGCAAGCTAACATGCTTCAAATGACGCTCAATACTTTTTCTCGCAGCTCTTGTTTGACTTATACAACATGTTTAAACTCTTTCATGGTATTCATTCCCAACCCACAACTCCTCAAGTTGTTTGAATTATTGTAAGGGTGAAAAGATATTTTTTTGGCAACTCATAAGGGCCATCTGCGTACTATATGAGATGATCGGGGGCCTTGAAGGATCCATTGGTCATGGAGTCACTTGATAATATGAAATCTACTCTTGAAAATTTTAAACTAAGCCCCTGAGCTATTTGAAGCATTTTCAAACTTGAAGTGAGTTGAATTGACCATGTCATTTACTTGGGCGCCTTGAAAGAGGCGATTCCCCAAACACCGCCTCCAAAGGATTGTGCAAGAGAAATAAAACAATGTAAAAACTATGTACAAAATAGAAAAACATACATGTTCCAAGTGGAAACATGTAGAGTGTTCACAAGAACTTTTTCTACTGAAAGAAAACCTACTCCTACCCTATCCTAGCCGGATACAAAGAGAATGCTAAAAAAATCCCTGCGATAAGCGAGGAGAAGTAGATTACCTTCTTTATAAAATGCGTCCATGTAATTAATTTGGTAATGAACATGACCTTAAATGAGAGTGAAAAACTGATCAGGGACCAATTCTCCACTAAAATAATCAAAGTCTCAACAACAAATAAAAAGATTTCCTCTTATAGTTGCTCTGCATTTGATAGAGGAATTGTTGTTGATATTTGGTACGCCGAAGATCATCCTCATACTCTGAAGTGAACATGACTAGTGATGGATCTATTTTTGGCTCCAAGATATCTAAATATCTGATTGGGCATGTGGCCTTGGGAATACGTGGACTGATGCTCATGATCTTCCCATCTCTTTTAAGCTCATCCCTTTGATTAGGGACATCCTGTAGACTTTGTGGAAGAATAGAGTTGTTTGTAAACTGATTTGGCTATTATGGTGCTTCTACAAACAACTCATCAAAAGACTCTTCCACCTTCATGATGAATGAGATGTCATCATCCTGGTTTTCCACCTCCATGGATAGTTAATGAGAAACACTTACAACAAGAGGATCATTGTGTTGGAAGAAAAATGGTGGGGCTGCAAAAGTGGTGATCTAAATGGATTCCTCTTCACCAAAGCAATCTTCCAAGTCGATAGGAAATAAACCTATTCATGATCAAGTCTTTATGCAAGACACTTGTCTTGAATCGTAGCTTCCATGTGCTCCTCTTATTATGGATTTGAAGTAAATTCTTCCTTCACTTCTAATTTTTCAAGATGAGATGAATCATCAACTTCTATGAATACAATGCCATCATGCACACTACATTCAGAGCATAGATATTGTTGGTCATCTTCTTGTGCTTGCTCTGCTGAAAAATCATTTTTACCTTCTCGTTATTCAATCCATGGCTTGATTGAAGGTTTAACCAGAAATGGTATGTCATTAGACTCAAGACTTAGAGCCCAATATTTTAAATGTTTTTATGAATTTTTTCTTGTTGGGTTACGTAACTTGCTGCCCCTCCGTGGCTGATTTTTTTCGACTTATTTATTGTTCCCAAAATGGGTTTGGGGATACTAGTGGAGGGGTGGAATGGGATTCAACTGATGTTTTCATATTTTGAAGTGGAAGGTATGGATTAGCATCCTTTTATGGATGAGACAAATATTTTGAATGAAAGAGGGAAGATAATTGGAGGTGGGATGGAAGAGAAGAAGATGGAGAAGGGGAATCCTCAATGGGAGTAGGTAGACAAGAACTAGGAACATGGAAAATAGGCTGAGATGGTGTAGGTTGGGAAGGAGGAATAGAAGGGTTATAAGATGGTGTAGAGTAACCCCATTGACAGGGCTACCTAACACTAGATTGGTAAGCCTCCATTTCTTCGAACCTAGTCTACAATCTGTGACATAAATTCAACAAAAGCTCAGTAACTTCGTTGAGGGATGAACCAGTTTGGTGCAAATCCTATCCATGGGTAGGGATTTTTGAAACCAATTATGGCCACCTTTAATGTGTATGTAACTCTGGTATATTCCATGCTCATCTCCATCTCTTCAATCTTCCTATGGAAATCAACATCTTCCATAGAAATGCCACCATCATCTACATAACCTTATTCTTGATAAACATTTTGGTTACATGAATAACCATATGGGTCATTGAAGGATGGGTTATACACATGTTATTCATGATGGGGCTCATAAAAATGATTTAGAGGAGGATTTTAAAATTGTGGGGATGGAGGGGAATGGTTTTGTTGCTACAAATGAGAATCCCAACAAGCAAATGAAGTCATGATTGCAAAAATTCATGAACAAATGAAAATAGAAAGATATGATAAGGAAGTGGTTAGAAATGGATGGAATGAAAGAAAACAGTTAATGGAATGGAAGGGAAAGGTCTGCAACTTAGAAATAATGGGCTACCAAAATCAGTGGAGTTTCTAGATATGCTTGAAACTACCTTCAAAGGTTGAAATTTCACCAAGAGCATATCAATCTTGATGAAATGAAGATGTAGACCAAGATACACACACTGTATAGCTTTGAATGCTTGTCCCACTAGGTGTGCCAAAAATATTGGAGCTCAAAATTACACCCTGGATATGATTGTGAATGACCAGGAATTATGAGGCAACAGGGGACTTTCTCTTAGTTGTGAGACTTGCAAACTTATACGAGACCTCACTGGAGAAGGCTGAATTCTTCTACATATTTCTAATGATAACACTACTCCTAATACTAAAATAAAGTCCTAACCTAAATGTGCCAAAGGACCAGGGATATAAGGAGATGCATAAAAGGGGAAATCCTAAGCTAAGAGGTGTGGCGATAACTCTAGAAGAAGGGTTGATCACTCTCCATGAAGGTGAAAGAAAGAGGGAAAACATGTGAGAGAGGGAAGAATAGATGTGCCATAGAAAAGAACCACATAGATCCAACTTTATTCACATTGACAACACATAAAAATAGAATCTGCAAGCAAGGGGAATGCACAAAATGCCAAAAAATGTGAATGAAAGGGAAAAAAGTTCCACAAAACTCGATTTTATTGCTTGAAGGGTGCACAATCAATTACATTCATAGGAAGAGGTAGGAATACATTGCAGAGACTAAGTCTAAGGTCTAAAACTCATGGGAAGTTGACCAAAATTTTGAGATGGTGCCATTACAACAAAGAGGATCAATATTAATGAGTAGAGCTCTTACATTTATAGAAGAAGAAGGATAGAAGAAGAGGAGAAAGAGAGAGAAATTTGAAAAAATAATCAAGAAATAAATTCCCTAAAAGATCTAGGCACCTTTGATTATCCACTTCCACATTCCTTTTGCCTTGTTGGGTGCCCATGTTGCATTAAATTTTTGTGGTTACCCGCATGGAACAATATATTTTGCATGTTGGTTAAGTCTTCCACCTTTACACATATGTATCCTTTAAAAAATTAAGAAATCTAGTTACCATTTCATATATGACATTAAGACCTTTCCATCGATATAAGGTTTGTAAAATTGGATCATCAAATCAAAAGATATGGCAATTTTAGTCTCCCATGGAAAACTGTCATTTTCCTTCAATCCATAACTTTTTGTTTTAGTTTTCTACAACTTTTGAATTCTATGGATTTCACATAATCCTCGTGGCATGTCTCTATGGTGCGGTTTGTAAAAATATCTGTGGCAATGTTCCACTACCCACGGCTTTATTTAAGTTATTCGTATTGACTGCTACTTTGTCCAATGTGGTGCAACTCTTTCAACATCCACAAACCCTTTTTCTTCAATCTACAGCTTTCATGACCTTTGCAAAGCATGCTCCAATTCTTTTGCAGATATTTCTTGACTTTAGCAGCTTTATCTCCTTAGCCACATCTTTTTATATTTATCCGCGGTAAGTTGAAATGCTTCCGTGACAATCAATACTTTTTCATGTGGCTCTTATTTGACTTCTGTGGCATGTTTAAACTCTTCTATGGTATTTATTCACAAATTGTGGCTCCTCAAGTTGTTTGAATTTTTTCAAGGGTGAAAAAATAGAAAACAACATCCAAAGACATTCTAAGAGCATAAAGGGATCCATCTAGCTATCATTTAAGGGACAAGGGATTGCTTATTTTACATACACACATATAAGGGGGAGTTCATTTTTCCATCCACACATCTACTTAAATTGCTACATCTATCTATTTCTCATTATTCAAGAACTCTTACATAAGATATTCCTAGGAAAGATTCTACACATGCACACAAAACTACATGGAGTCTAAAATATAGTGCAATGCTCGGTATTTATAGGAAAACTCAATGATATTCTAGTGACATACATAAAACAAATAGTGAAGGTTAGCAACATCAGTGTGACACAAGAAAATTTATATTCCAATCATTTTCATAGTCACAGACACCCAAAAGTAGACTTTGACGTCTAGGCACCACTCGACCAGTAAAGCGTCTTAATGCTTGACATATCCGACATTTCTACAATTTTTTGGGTTCTGCCACGACAATCTTCCCTCCCCGTTTCATCATTTTACCAACCCAACACACTTCACGATTATTGTGAAATTAACTAAGTATCCTATTCCCTCTCTTGCACCTAGGGTTTAAAATTTAGTTTGATTATTGCTTGTGTTATATTTGTGCTTCATTTTTATTATTATTGCATTATGACTCGTAATATCTAGGGTTTAACATATTTCTATTTTTTTAAATTAGGTACTCAATTGGCTCGTAGTTCATCATATCATCCCCAATATGATGGAAAAATTGATGTAGTAAACAAATGTTTGGAGGGGTATCTACGATGCTTTGATTTAGATAAGTAGGAGTGATGGGTTAAGTGGCTACTACTTATAGAATGGTTGTATAACACTTCATTTCATACTTCAACAAAAAGTCTCCATTTGTAGCATTATATGGTTACCATCCACCATCCCTCACTTTCAACTTAAGGTTCCAACCTAAAGTAAGTGTAGTTGAAGATCACATTTAACACCAACACGAGGTTCTCTCTAGCCTTAAAGATATCTTGATAATGACATAAAATTGTATGAAGCAATAAGTTGATTAACACTGTAGTGAGCAAAGATTTGAATTTGAAGACTTTGTTTTTGTATGATTGTAACCATATAATCAAATATATTTTAAACAAAAAAAGATAAAAATATTTCACCCAAATACTATGGTCCTTATCAAGTGTTGTAAAAAATTGGCAGTGTGGCATATAAAATGAAGCTTCATCGATCAACTAAAACACATCTAGTTTTCTAGGTTTCTTGCTTGAAGAAGGTCACTTTGGGAAAATAGTGTCTTCTCATTTAGTGTTACCATAGCTTGATAAAAAGGGACACATAAGATTAGAGCCTAAAGGAATCCTATAGACACACACTAATAAGTTGAGGAAAAGGGTCATCACCGAGTATCTAATCAAATGGAAGAATTTGGAAATTGAAGATGCAACATGGGAATATAAAACATTGTTAAAGTACAATCCGAAGATGATCAAAATTGGGATTAATTTTTATTTAAAGGGGAGGGGAATATTATGCCCTTATCCCAAGGTCATATATTGGGATATGAATAGCCAACTTGTGGCTAACATAATCTCTTATCATGTCATATCATATTTATTTATGCTTTCATATGTTTACCGAGTCATCCTTGGTGCTTTCAATAGTATAATAGGGTATATATAAGGGTTAGAGAGTAGGATATTATCATCATATTTAGAACTTGATTTTTATTGTTTAGTTTGGAGGTTTCCCCCTCGAAGTGGCTAGGTTGTTATATTTTCATTAGATGATCATTTATATATATTTTGGTGTTCTTTTGTTTTAATATTAAGACCTATCTAAGTAATTTCATTGAACTAGCTCTCTTAGGTCTCCCGATAGGACTTTGGTTGCACACACTACCTCTCATGGCTCTAAACCTCATAGTTCTCTCGATAGGCATTTGGTTACACACAACACCTCTCATGGTTCTAGATCTCCTAGGTCTCCGATAAGCCTCCCATTTCACATATTGTTTATCACAGTCATAAAATATCTCATTTGTTTTCTAGTGCATATTCTCTTCTACGGTTTCTCAAAAATTCTCTAGTACCCATGATAAGTCTCTATGTACTCATTATTACAGTACTTCACACACTACGCATGCACCTACTTCATATCCCTGGAATTATTTATCAAATATCAACACTAATGTATCACTTGAATGTGAGTCACTCTTTTGTACAACCGAGACCCCAATCTCCATCTTCATCAATAATTTATCCACCTCTTATAGAGGTTATCATTAGGTAGCCCAATGCTACCCTTCTACTTATTCATATCTAAACATTTTAAAAATACAAAAAACATTAACATAATTTCAAAAATACCAAAACATTCATATTTATAAAAATTAAAAATTGAGACTGTATGTTAGCTAGAGTTGGTTGTAGTCTACATTATAAATGTTGTTCAATTTGCATTGATATATATTATATATCTTTAATTTTTGCATATATGGGTTCACATGGTATATTGAGCTAGATACAGGACATACACAAAGCAACACACGATGACATTTGTTAGATGACTATTTAGCCGTACCTCATATACATATGAGGAATATATTATACACTATACACAAGTGTTATTGTATTATTATAGTTCCTTTATGCTTCCTAATTACACTTGATTACATATATTATGTACATGTTATATTTTGATATAATAGACTGACATGTTTCTTATATAATGTTGACACCTCTTTCTTCACATGTCTCTTTCTATATCAATTGTTATATCATTTCAACATGTTTTAGTACTCTTTTTTCATACATGTTTGTTGTGTGTGTGTGTGTTTTTACTTATTTCATTGATTGTGGGTTGAGTGCTTTGTTTTCCTTATGAGATTGTGAGTGTCCGATATTTATGGATCTATGCCTATCTTGTGTGCTCTTGTTTGCTGGCATACAAAACCTATTTGTCTTATGAAATTTTGGGTATACCATGTTTACAAGATCTAAGCCTTTTGTGTGACACTATTTGCATATTATTGACTTAGAATTCATTGTTGTTGTATGTATTTTATTACACATTCCTTATTACTATTATTGTTATTGTCTTTATTGTTTCTATCTATTTCTATTATTGCTTGTGTTGTACACCATAATTTCTCAGACATCTAGTGCATGGGCATACATATATCCTCTTGAGCCATGTGTTCAACATGTTTTTTCACACATTCCTCAAAAGAGTGAGTATCCATCCAAGTATATTATACACTTATTGTGGACACAAAATCATGCACTTGCACACATTTCTAGGTCCATAAACACATACTTGCATACATATGACTCCTAAGCGAGAAAACTAGTAAGTGACAACTATCTTTGGCCTCTTTACTTAGTTTCTAGTCTTTTACACCCTACAACCTACTCCAAAATTTATTGCTTTATCTTTCATGACTCTAGAAACTAGTGCCCAACTAGGATGCTAGTTCGTAGGCACCCTCATCCCCTCTGGGTACCCCCAACATCTTTCTATCTTTCTCACTCTTTTTGGGCTTCTTTTATCTTTTGGGAATTTTATTTTCTTACATGGGTTGACCTTCCAGTTTTCAATTATGAAATTCAACCAAGGGAATCATATAAATAAAAATCTATGTAACCAAAATAAAGAATCAATCTCTACCCATCTATTATCATCACCTAAGGTTACATCCAAAGGAATCTAAGAGTATCAAAGGAATACATATAGATTTCATTAAAGGGACAAGGGAATGCATTTTTTCATACACGCATAGGAGGGGAAGTTAATTTTTCCATCCACACATCTATTTACATTGGTACATCTAGTTATCACCCACTATCACATGCACTTGCATAAGGGCTTCCTAGGGCACAATTCTATCACACACACATAAGAAATACATGGAGTTTGAGATGTGGTGTAGTGCTTGGTCATAAATTTCACTTAGTCGATTGATGACCGGGGTCATTATGAATCCCCATTGATTAAGAATATTATAATATAAATAGATTCCTAATACTAATTATGTAACAATGTTAAATATATGTAATGAAGTACAAAAATTTACCCAAGTAAATTAAGCTACAAGGTATGAAAACGTAGTTGCAAATGAAGGGATAAATTACTTAGTTGATTTATAAATAATCTTGGACTACGAAAAAGTGAAAAAATGATAAACACAAGGAGAGAAGTGCCACAATGAGCCTCAGAAAATTATGTGATCGCAAGATCTTCCTGGTGGGCTACCCAAACTCGATCAAGGACATCTATGGGTCTTTGTGCCCTACTCTAGGAGCCCGTGACTATTCAAAACCTCATAAAACCAACTTTAAAGTGTTGTAATTTTTTCATTGTACTTCTCCACCTATCCCTAGTATATCACATCAAGTTCGTAGATGTCACTTGTAACATGCAATAAAGAAATTACCTACAAAACCCTAAAAATACATCAAATCCCAAAAAGAAAATAATGCCAATGAGGAGTCGGACTATCCACAACTATCAAATGAGTGAAATTATGATTGAGCATTGCACTACATCTCAGACCCAATGTATTTCTATGTGTGTGTGTATCGAAATCATGCCCTAGGTGGCTCTTGTGTGTGTCACACTTGATAGCGAGCAAGTAGCTAGATGTAATTAACCTCGAAAATGCCAAATACTAAAAATATAAAAATGCCCAATACTAAAAATATAAAAATTCCCAAAAACTAGAAAGGACCCAAAATATGTGACAAAAATATAAAGAGGTCAACGGCACCCGGAGGGGACGAGGGTGCCTAACGTATGGCATCCTGATTTGGGCATTGGTGTCTAGAGTTAGAAATGCCAAAGTATGAAAAGTCATACTAGGCTAAAAGGAGTATAAGATAAAGAGAGGAAACAAAAAGAAAGAAAATGTGGCCAAAGACATAGGTCAATTCATAATTTTCTTACTTAGGAATCATATGAATAGTAATATGTGATCAGGACTAGATAGATACCCAAAGTGGGTGATTTAGTGTCTATACCAATATTACATCTTTTCTTTTTGGGATTTGATGTAGTTTTAGAGTTTTACAAGTCATCTTCTCTTTACAAGTTACAAGAAAATTATGTGATCATAGTACGACATACAAGAGACCAAAACTATCAATGACCGACTTGTGACACCAAAAAGATCAATTTCAAGCTCTTGCATAGTCACTTGCACCCCAAAAAGGTATCGATGCCTAATAACCCTTACCCTAGTCTAGGTGCCCTAGTCCAAGCATCTCAGAATCTCTTGAATTTATGGTTCATAGTTGTAACAATCTGTCTTTCCTATTTATCGGTTTCTCCAGTCTGCACATTCCCGACATCAGACATAAATCAACTAAGTCCTTCTCCTCTCTCTTGCACTTAGGGTTTCATACTTCTTTAGATTATTACTTACGTCATATATATTCAAGAAATTAATTTAGCATTTATTTTATCATATGTGACTTTACAATTAGGGTATCATGATTCTAAATTTGTTAAATCATTCGGTGAACCCATCGCTCAAACCCAACCTTGCTTCTAGTTATTTTGTCATATTTTTATCATGGCTCAATCTTATGAACCCTTTAATGAAGCCCACCTTCAATATCTCAATGATCATCTTGTAAAACATCCACAAGATCTCGATCTACTCTTATTTGTTTCTCATGAGGAGGCCACCAATCTAGCTGCGCTTAGTGTTCCTACTTCTACTACCACTTCCATTCATATTGCTACTCAACCTCTTAGTTCCACTCTTCCTCCTACTTCCACCAACCAATTCACTCCACATCTTATTTCTCACATGCAGAAAATATCTTCCACTGGTACTCAAGACCTAGCCTCTCTTTATAAATATATCCAAGTTCAAATATGACAACTTTAACAAGCTACTTCTCATACATCTCCATATATTGATTCCACTTTACTCCTTCACACTCCTTTCACACCTGCCATTTCATCCTATCCACTTCCTCAAAATTTCATCACCCCTAAGCTACCCACCTTCAATGGCCATGGTGATCCTCAAGATCATCTTAGATATTTTCATGTGGCATGTCTCAATTATGTGGATGATCATACTTTATTATCAAAGATATTTCCTATAAGTCTCCAAGATTATGCCATGCGTTTGTTTTATGATCTACCTGTTCATTCGGTAACATCATTTACACATTTATCTGATGCTTTTCTCACTCATTTTTCAATCAATATCAGTTCTAAGATATCCTATCCTCAACTTGATAAATTAAACAAGGATCCAATGAGCATATAATGACTATGTTTTATGATATAAGAACAACCTAGCTAGGATGACCAATGTACTCACTAACTCAGAACTTCAAGATCTATTTTTCCAAAGTCTCTTACCACCTCTACAAGAGAGTTTCATCTTTGAGACATCTCCTTCATTTGATCAATTATGTCATACTCTTAAATTATGTGAAGGAAAACTTATCTCTATGGGAAAAATCAAGTATCATGATCAACCTTCATCGTCTTCTAACCGGTTTCAAAGAAAATCAACTTTCAAGCCATCTCCTAAGCCTACTGAAGAAAAAAATACATTAACATTATCTCTTCTCCTGAAAAGATACCATGAAAGCCTCCAAATAATACATTCATAAAATTTCCTTGTGCTCCGCATATTATATTTCAATAAATTATTGAGATAAATCTTATTACGCTTCCTCCTCCACTTAATTTAGACCCATCTCACCTTAAAGGATGAAATTATAACAAAAATACTAGATGTGATGATCATAAATGCATTGGGAATTCTACTGATCGATGTTTTAAACTCCTACATCTCATTCAAGATCTTTTTGACAACAATGCCATTCAAGCTCCCTTAGCCTGCAACATCTATGTTGGTCAATGAAAACCAAAAGCTCAAAATATTTAATGATCCTCTCCTTAAGCATGAAAAGAAATCTTCCGATTCTTTAGCCAATCATACATATTGTATTGTTCCTCCTCCTTCATCAATGCTTCTTGATTTTATAGTTGCTAATGCTGATGTATCTTCACCATTTATTACATTCTATGATCATGATTATCATGCTACATTCTCTTCTGATACATTACATATCAATGATTCTATTGGACCTCATACTATCAATAATACAATGATCGATCCATCGATTCATATGGGTGTGTGCTCTATTGCACTTCTTGTCACTATCAACTATCCACTCTCTCATATTTCATATCTAGTTCCCAAATCTTATGGTTATTTAAAAATTGCAGTTACTGGTTGTGCCTCTCACCATGTTCATACCATTCACTTTGGAACCAATTGTTAAAATTTTTGACATGCTCTTAGGTATCCCTTGGCTTTGTGTCACTCAAGCTATCATTTCCATGAATCACTTGTGTCTAAAATTCATTCACAACAAGAAAGTTATCACTATCAAAGGTGTTCCACCATGCACACTATGGCCACAACCTCCTCTTGAGGTTTCCATTGCACTTGCTAAAGCATCTAGGTCCCCTGGACCTCTCAAATATAAGGCACCTTTACACCTAGCTCTCGATTTGTACAAAACCTATTCGTTTTGATTAGTCTACTAGTCCATATTCTTGGCCTAAGTTCCCTACTCATGTAACCATTTCACATAGGATTTCACCACATCCTTCACCTCCTAGGTCTACTTCACATGGTTTATCATCACCTCCTATGTATTCTTTAGTCTCATTCACATAGTTCATCACCTCCAGGACTTACGTCACATGTACTTCATCAATCTTATACACCGCTGATCTTAGAGCATGGTCACACTCCTTTATCTCCTCATACATTGGGTAGAGGACCCTTTCCATTCATTTTTGTTGGATAACTTACTCATCATAAAACACTTGGGGGAATCATGCTCGTTCCCCCCTAAGCATATATCTGGTCTCTCTCATTTCTACTATTACTCTCTGTGCTTCACATCTAGTCTTTCTCATTCATCTTATACAAATTGATACACACAACTTGTATCATCACCATCCTATGACACACTCTTGTGATAAGTTTCACACTTGAATATTAAAACCACACTACATCCATGAAACTCACACACTACACATTTCACGCTCTGCACTTTGTGATACATATTTATAGAATTTTATTCTCACACATCATACTATCCTATTCTACAATTTATGCTTTGTGCTTCATTGATCTATCTTTCTAACATCCATTTTCAAACCATTTCCTAATGACACACTCTTATTCTATGGTTCATTATTGATTGTTGATGGGTATTTTATAAATTAACCTCATCTCATACTCATCCACATCCGCTTGGGGGACACGTTGCTCCTATCACATTCACATTGCATATCATTCCATCTGACTCATTCATAACATAATACATATCTTGGTTGCACTTATTCTTGCTTGCTTATACTTACATGTACACTTTGTTTCCCATGCTAGATGGATAATTAGCATGTAAATATATTTTCCGTATACACATGCACATTCAATTGTTATTTAGTTATGAATATAGACTTATTATAGATCCTTACATGCAATAATGATGCTTGACATTATACCTCTTACTAGTCCCATGGAGGCTCATGAGGGTATATCCTTTCTTCCACATTACAGATTGTTATTGTTTCATTTTATACTTCTTCATATTCTTACTAGCACACTACTTGTTGTATTGATATGTACACACTTTGACATACTCTTTATATTTCTAACATGATAACTGGTGCTTCATGGGAAACATTTACCTTGTAGGAACTATTTGCCACCATGATTGTCTATTACATCTTGTTTGACATTGTTTGCTATTGTATGCTATTGTTTTATGGGATATGCCCTATGTCTTGTTTGATACTTTCTTGTATGCTTTTGGCCACTTTCTCCCTAATTTTATTGTGACATTAAGAGCGATGTCCCATATTTGAAACCCAATTTTTGTGGTCTAATTTATCTTAATTATTTCTTGTTTACATTGTTTTCTATAACATCCTTTTCATTTTTCTACTAACACACACATCTAGCCACTTTTTTTGCATGTTCCTTCGTTTCTACCATGCAAATTCCTTCCCCTTGCAAGGATATAGTTTCAGATCGTATCAAGTCCTCTCCTTTGGGCTATATCCTCCTAGAGACATTGCATGAACCCCAAATGAGGGGGCATACATTGGGTGAATTAGTCACACCATACAAAAACTCAAAGCTTAAGTACAATCATGTACAATACAAGAATAAAACAATCCACACTTACATAAATGGCCCAGAAAGTGACTTGGTTCCTCGGTTTATAATTGAAAACAACACCTATATATAAACAATAATTCTTGGGTGCTCCTGACATTTCCTGGGTGCCTATGACTAGGGGGGCGATTCAAGTTACTTTCTCATATCATAACAATCAACAATAGTTCATAGAACATTTTTCATAGTATAAGCACAATCCTCCACCAATTAGAATTCATTCTATCTCCTTTTAATATTGGAAAAAATATAGAACAAAATGGAACTAAACACATGACATACCATCTACAGTGGTGTTTATTCGGGAAGTAGTCATGGAAGGAGAGTAACAATAGACCTCTCTCCCCAACACTCTTCTTACATGGTGTGAGATCACCCAAAATGCGCACTTGTCGTGAGATCACCCAAAAAACTCATTTTGGCGTGAGATCGCCCAAAACTCACACTTGGCATGAGATCACCCAAAAATATCACTCTTCTATAGTAGTTCAAGACATTTTATATCATTTTCACTCTTCATGGATTAGGTGCACACTTTCCTTTTTACATATTTTCACATACTTTTACATACTTATGTAAAAAAAATTCATATACACATATTTGAATAATTATTTTTCTCTTATTTTGTAGGTTCATCCTTAATATGCAACAAGAAGAAACCCTACATATAGCTACAAAATAACATGTACAACATAATACAACTCCTACACTCCATCCCTAGGGTCACTTCCTCTTTTTAGCTTCCACACTTCATTTTGTATTACTTCACGCTTTCACTTGTCTCTTCAAAGACGCTATCGCCATCAAACTCTACATGGTTATCAGGTACGCATCTCCTATCTACTTTATGTTATCGAGTATTGACTCAAAAAAATAAAGTTTTGGAAAATATAGATAGAAAATCACACACTTGGGTACATTTCTAGGTCTATAAACAAATATTTGCATTCTTATGATTCCTACGTGAGAAAAATGGTAATTGATAGCTATCTTTGGCCTCTTTTTTTTTTTTTTGGTCTTCTTTCTGTTCTTTTACACCCTACAACCTAGTATGAAATTTATTTCTTTATCTTTTATGAATTTGGACACCATCACCTAACGGGATGCTAGTTCTCAGTGCCCTCATCCCCTTTGGGTTGCCCGGGTTCCCCCGACTTCTTTCTATCTTAATCACTCTTTTTAGGCTTCTTTTATATTTTGGGCATCTTATTTTCTTATGGGTTGGCCTTCTAGTTGTCAATTACAAAATTAAACCAAGGAAATCATATAAATACAAAACTATGTGACCAAAATAAAGGACCAAGCTCTAAGCATCTATTATCATCACCTAAGGTTACATCCAAAGGCATCTAAGAGCATCAAAGACATCCATCTAGATTTCATTCAAGGGACAAGGGACTGCATTTTATGTATACACACATAGGAAGGGAAGTTAATTTTTCCATCCACACATCTATTTACATTGGTACATCTAGCTATCTCCCACTATCACGTGTGCTTGCACAAGGGCTTCCTAGGGAACGATTCTATCACACACGCACAAGAACTACATAGAGTTTGAGATGTAGTACATTGATCATTGTAATTTCACTAAGTTGGGTGACCATCGGGGTTAGTATGAATCCCCATATTACATATTTTATTTTTGGGATTTGATGTATTTTGAGGGTTTTGCAGGTCATCTTCTCTTTGTAGGTTACAAGAAAATTTTGCGATCATAGTGTGACACACAAGCATCCAACAATGACTATCGGTGACTACCTTGCAACACCAAAAAGGTCTGCTTCGAGCTCCTACATAGTCACATGTGCTTAAGAGGTTTATGGTGCCTAGGCACCCTTGCCCTAGTCCGGGCATATCCGATAGCTCCTAATTTTTTTTTATACTTGGGAAAGTATGCCCTTCATATTTATCAATTTTTCCAGTCTACACAGTCCTAACAACAAGCATAAATAAGCTAATTCCTTCTCCCTATCTCTTGCGATTAGGGTTTCATACTTATTTATCTTATTTCTTGTGTCATCTATATTCCAAAGTAGTTTCTTTAGTATTTATTTTACCATACGCGAATATGGAATTAGGGTTTTACAAATTCTAATTTTTTAAATCACCTACTACGATAGATACATGTATAAATAGGGTACAAGTACTATAAAACAATTTCAAGAAGAGAAATCCATCAAATATTACACAAATTAAAAACATACCATTTGGTTAGGACCATATGTATGATTATGAACCTTCCACATGGTTTTTCCTAGGGGTAATTACATCATCTTTCTCAATAGTTTCATATTTCTACATATAGGTACATGTTTCGACACAGTTTCGGTTCCGGTTCATTTAGTTCATATCAGTTATAAAGGGCATGAACTACTTCACTTGTTCACCACGAAACTTAATTTTAATTATAGTTTGAGGGATTTTGGGGGCACGAGTTTCCTTTCTTCATTTACATTTTAGTGCATTACAAATTCTATTCAGCTATGTGGCACGTGGGAAGGGTATGAGGAACTCATTATCTTTTCTAGTACGTGTCCTTATTTTAAAATTGTGCATAGATCCATCTGAAATGGTGTGGTCCATGGGGTTCTAGAAGGTATCAAAGTAGTAGTTGAATTATTTGTAGTTAGTACTTCCTTTCCTCTTACGTTTAAAGGGGAAGATATTAGAGTTATTGAATAAATTTGATACACGGTATTCTTCCTTCATGAGGTGCTCCAATACTTCACTCTTCTTCTCCCTCCCTCTCTCTCATTTGTTTCTATGTTGGGTTACATGCACTTGAAAATCTAGTTATCCTTGGCATGATTGTGGACTGATCACCCCCAATCCTTCAACATGTTTAATAATGCAAGTCTTAAAGTAGAAGAAAAGTAGGAGAGCTTCTCCTCCATAAAAAAACATGCATATTCCTTCTTTGTTTGCATCTCTTCATTGAATTTTTATGAAAATAAAAATATTTCATGCTACATTTTACATCCGAGTTAAAGTTGTTAGTGCCCATTTTGATCCTCTTATTTCTTGGCACCATCTTTGCAAAACTCCCCAAAACATGTTGACATAAACCTTATCATTGCCCTCATTTTCTCCTTGTTTCTCCAAATTTACTTGTGGCATTGATTCAAGAAGGTGGAAGGGTTTTCAAAGGTTCATTTATAATTTGAAAGGGTTTTATGGTATTCCAAGTTTTATTTATGCTATTTTGATGAAGAATTAGAGGGTTTGCGGGGATTTCAAAGTTAACGATGCATGATTCAAGTGTTTATGCCACTCTCAATTATTTCCTTCTTTTGCAAGTTGTTAAGGGCCTCCTTCATCATTTATACCAAGTTGGAATCATGTTTAAACTTTGTAACATACAACTAATTGTGTTTTTCATGTTTTCTTTAAAATATGAGGAAATTGTAAAGTTGCAGATTTTATGATGTGCTCCGAGCCTTCACATTTACATTTGTAGCCCCAAATCAAGAACACCCATTTAAAAAACTTAAGTATTTTTGCAATGGGGATGTTATGTGTTTTTGCAGTTATAATTTTTCATATTGTGTTCATGTTTGATCCCCACAAAAATGGAATATTCAGAGCATCTTGGGGTTAAGGCTATTTAGAAGTTAACATATTTGCAGCCTTGCAATTTACATTTTACACTTTCTTCTCTGCGCTCCAAAAGCATTCATAGGAAGACACGTGGCACAAGTTTGGGAGGTGCATTTAGTGTGGAAGTTGTAGTTGCATTATTAAAATAAAGTATTCATCCACTCAAGTTAGCGTAGAAGGTGCCACATGGAATGATCTAACGAGTGGATGGAAAATGTAATTTCACAACTACCAATTTTACAAGATGAGGTGTCATCTTTGTAGTTAATGAAGAGAGGAAATGTGGCCCATACAGAATGCCATGTGTCACCCTATGGGATCTCTAAAGAGAAAGGCAATTTGTATTTTGTAGTCTGCAGTTTATCTATAACGCGTTGCAAATGGAGGATACGTGACATGTTCGGGGAGCTTAAATGTGGAATAGAAGTTTTAAATTTTTAGTTTTTAGAAAAAGTTTCAATTTTCTCTCAAATTCATTCATCTAGTTAACGATAGCCACGTGATGGCTCTCAGGGGGTACAAAATGATAATGCAATTTTACAATTTGTAATTTTTCATATTGCAAATTCATTCTGAGCCTCGGTAGTGCAATGGTTTTTCGCAGTAACTTTTATTTAGGAATCCATTTCACATGAAACCAAGTGCATTAGAACCATCTTGGGGAGAGATTTCCAAAGAGATTAAGTTTACAAAGAATGGTGGAGTATTTTAAGAGTTTGTAATTGTAGACGTTTTGGCTATTAAATGTCATTTTCAGGAATCAATTGATTCTTTTTAAATGTTTCATATGCTCTATTTGATTCTCCTCTACTATGAGATACTTCTAGAAGGGTATATTTTTCCATTTCCCTACCAATTTGAAGGTTATTGATATGAGCATCATTGATTTGACATTTGGCAAGGTTTTATTCATATTTCTTCTTGATTGCATGGTTATCCATTGATTTACACCCATGAGCACATGGATTATCAACTAGTGATGCAGCCTAGAATTTAGTAATACAAACCCTGGGCACGCGAAACATCCCACTTAGCCTAGATTGAGTGCTCACCCAAAGCACACAAAGGTACCAGGCCCCTCTTTAGATTTTCTATTACGAGAATGTTAGCATGATGAAGACTTTAAGCATTTAGATCTATGAATAATATACCCTTCTACGGTGCATATTTAGATCTAGATCTAGAAAATAAAAACATTAAAGGATAACCATTATGAAATCAAGCATGAAATACCAAATATAACCATGATAACACCTTGATTCAGTCCATAATCTCCATTATATTAATCACAAGTAAATACACAGAAACTTCCTTACAATAACAATAGTATACTCTCATGCGCGTAATAGATTTAGTAGCATAATCTCACTATATCTCAGTTTTCACACTGTGTGCTCTCTCTCTATATATCTATGTTTTTACTACTACATATTTCACTACATATTTATAAGGGAAGGTACTTTCCTTCACCGCTTATCTAATCCCAAAATAGGTTGCATGTTATTATTAGCCACACGCCGTTACAAAAATAGCCACACATGCAAGTGCGCTAACAATAGACTACTTTTAGTTAACTGATAGTAGTAGATCTATTCCTAGCCTATGTCCATGTAAAGCACCTCATAGCCAATCCTCCAAAAATAGTCAATGTGTGATGCCTAAGTATCAATCGGTTTGAGTGCTCTACACACTATCTCCAAAAATAGATCCTCATCATGAAAATGGCTAAGTCCCGAATCTATCTACATTCGCATGCAATCTTCTCTAATGACTCCATGCCTTTGAATGTGATATGATCTCCCATGTGAACCTTTTGTATTCTCTTCACTAAGTGCTAGAGTCGGTGATCAGCATTACCTAACACTACTTGCATTTCCACCCGGTAATGGTTGTCCCCAAAACAAATCAAAGAATATGAATAAAAAAATGGAAAGAATTTTTGGTGAATAAAACAATATTTTTACCTTGTAGTATCTTCCGCTTTAGCTTGAGTAATCAATTTGGGATATTCATCTTTTATTTATGCCTCGTAAGGTCTACTAGTTATTGAGCATGACCTCTCCCTTCTCGGAATATCCACCGCAATTGATCCTAACTCATCTCTTGCGATTTTTCCTTCTTGTTTTGCAAGACCAACACAATTTGGACATGCCGGTCATTCTACTTTCCAACAAGTACATATTTTGAGTGATAAGTTTCCCAAGCTCATCCAACCTTTCCCTATGTGGTTCTTGAGTTGTTGTAAGGGCCTCGCTTCTACTTAACAAGTGCTAACCATTATGTACGGCCAAATGTCTCATCCTTCATGGACTTTAGGACCTCATTGTCTTCTAAAATGGTCCTGGTCCTTATAATATCTTTTGGTGCTGTACAAATATTTATCACTTAATCTTCCTTCTTTAGTTACTCCAACAAGATTTTAAGTAAGCCTTCATATGATGCAATCTTATGTATCTTTGAATCCTTTTCCCGCTCTACTTCCGTGCTAGATCCTTTGGCGGCATGCATAGAGGTTCATCTTTAAGTACTAAATCCACCAATGTACTTACATAATGTATTTCCAAAGGAAACATCTTAGGTACCTTTGGCTCTAAGTGTGGCCTAGCCTTCATGACATTATCACCAATATCCTCTGCCATGCTGATAAAAACAACGTTCTTCTTCTATGCCAAGTATCTTTCCTGCTTTAGGCACACTATCTCCTCATCCTTATTCTTGATCTCTTCCCTTAGCGCCCTAATTGTGGCAGCTTTATCCATATTCCATCAGGCCACCCTTGTCGAGACCTTCACCAAAGCATTGCTCATCTATTCATTTGACATAATAGTAGGATTTATTGTTATGTGTCTGGCCTAAGGTGTCTTTTTCAACCTCCTTAACACACATGAATCCTCAGACACATAAAAGTCCGGTTCATCCATGTGCGTGTGTAGCGACCATGACAATTACTTCCTTGTGCGCACTATCACCATATCTTCATCCATTAACTCCCAACCATATAACTCATTTTGTGCCATTGTGCTCTGGAAACGGCACAAATAATTTTACCTATGTCCTCGGTGTAGCCCATGGCTGGTGGAATATACTCCCCACTTGTTCTTCTTGATCGGGATGCTTAGGAATTTGGGATTCAAGATTTGGAACTTGTGCCGCTATGTCTCTGAGTAGTCTATGTTTTTGTCTTTTATGTCCCTTTTTCTTCCTCTTATTCATCCTTCATTTCTTCATCTTTTTATTCTTCCACATTCTCTAGAGGTGTAGAAGAATTAGGCGCGCTTTCCTCAGAATCTTCTACTTCCTCATTCAGATTCAATTTCCTTCATCTTTTCTCAGTTGTCTCCTTCTGTGGAGAGATTCAAGGTGATCTGTGCACTATTTGCGGAGTAGCACCTTGGGTCCTTGTTCTCCTGAACACTCTCTTGAATCGACGCTCTCCTTGGACTACATCCAAGTCCTCATCATCTTTCTCTTGTGGCTGAGGTGGTGTAGTTGTGTGCTCAACTTCATCCTTATTTGGAGGCTATCTTCTACCTCTGTGTTCCAAACCACCACTATCCTCATGATCTTCCTCTTCATCATCGACTTAAATTGTTTCTATGGGCTTGGGTGTTGGAACATTTTCCATTGTATGCTTACCTTTTCACGGCCCCGGGAGCACGAACTCATTCTCCACATACTTCACATTCTCCACTTAGGTTTGAGTCACGGGTATACAAAGTCTTTGCTTCGGTGTCCCCAACTTCCAAGCTTATAGGTTTCATGCTTATAATATCTGAAATAAGTATTTCAATGTATGCATTGCACCTTGGATATACATACTTCTTCCTTAGAGTGTGGTAGTCACAATATACCTTGTCTACATTGAAGGTTAAGCAACGCACATATGAGAACCAGTGAACTGATGCTTGGAAATATCTTGTTGTGAAGGCATACAATAGTTTGCACCATGGACTCTAAGCCTTGTCCTTCATCACAAATCACACGATGCAAAAATGTTGGTATATGGAAAAATGAACTACCTTACCCACCATTGAAGGAAAATCCTTAGGTATGTGCCACTCTTCCTCGAATGCCATGCGAGTCTATCATACCACATCTCCACCCTCTACTTAAATGGTCCACTCATTGATCCATCACACAAGTACTTACCAAATCTTTCCGCAAGTGACTTGTGTTCCATGGGGTACTCCCAAATATTCTCCTTTGGCCCATCAGGCACCCCAATCTCCATGAATACTAAGGATAATAACACAATGCCAAAACTTATTCTGTCACCTATCCATGCTTCTTCGATGATTGTCTTTGCTATGTGATCTCGTAGCATTTTAGACTACTCCTTGAGACATCTTCTTGGTGACGTGCAACCACATTGTGTTTACCTGTGGCCACCTTCCTTGGTCATTCAACTTCGTCACAAGATGTGCAGCTGCCTACACTGCTTTGGGCACTTATTCAATTTGTCAATGTCCATGTTGGGTGGACCCTTGGTATGCCCTAGATCCTTCCTTATCTATAGGATTGTGGCCTTATTAGTTAAATCATTGTCCAGATCCAACCCCGAGGCCCTTAGTCTTGTCACTGTTGAAATCAAATCAGTTATGATTCTTACCCTCCATCTATCGAAGTAGAAGAAGTCCTCATAGACTCTGTTCATCAACCACCGATACAATGGTTCATAATTTCCAAAATATGGTAGCTCATACAACTGGTAGACTCCATTCTACTTCAAGAAATTCTCACTCGCATCATCATATCTTGACATATCCTCTCGCCATGCGCTTGTTTGTTTTCGTGCTAAAAAATGCATCAAGATCCTTCTTATTGTCGATGTCGATGGTTATAATTGTTGATTTTACATTGGCGGTTATGGGAATCCCATTCTTGTCCCATAATCACACCCTCCGGATACTACATTTATGAGAAATTACTCTCGAGAGTAATATATTCTTCCACTTCAACCTTCTTCTTCTTCCCTTTATCTCATGCTCGCGGGTGCTTTCTTTGGTGCCGTTTGAAAATATATCTTTTCCTCCCTCTGTAGTTGAGAAAGTGGAAACACTAGCTTAAATATCCATGCCTTAGTGGAAATCACGTGCCCTAGCTCATTTGTAATGTGTCTACTTTGCTGAAACCCTTCTCCTATGGGAATGCAAGCTTCTCCTGTGCACAACCATTCTCTCCATGTCTTTTTTCACACTCTTCACACCTCAACACGATTTCTTGGCTCGTTCACACTTAACCCTTTTCAAATTATCTCAATTGAAATGGTAAAAAAGAACTCACATCCTACCTTTATATAGAATTTTCAAAAGTTAGTGAATTTATTGCTCCTCCACCTACCAACAATCCTCTCCGATTAATTGACCATTTTTATCATTTCCGTGCGGTACATCTTCATGCAAAAATACAACCTTCTAGCGCACCCTCCTACCTTTTGGCTGTAGACTTCTCTTCAACATGCTTCCATGTGCTTGAGTATCTCATCACTGCGCCTTCCACTGGTAGTCTTTCCGGCCTCTTCTTACCTCATGTTATACTTGTTTCTTCATTCATCTCTTTCTATGGTCCCCATGTCTAGAAGTAATCTCTATTTAGATTTTTTCAATTCTCCAACCTTGAATAGTACCCATACCAAGTTTTTTCCTTTTATGTGGACTTATTTTCAATAGTCTTGTACCTGGATATCAACAACCTACCCCACAATAAGGGTATGTGTAGTCCTCTACGCATAGAAATTATTCAAATAGTAATTAGCTTTTGGCACATAAACACGCTTATTACACAAACACACCAACTAATTTGACAAAGAATAGTGAAAAAGAAGGAAACACATAAAAGAAATGTAGAATTGAAAACCTAATCTAAATGAAAACACCGCTTTATTACAAACACCAAGAAGAATTATTTATAGTAGGGCTTCAGCCTACTTCCATTGAAGTAACCGGGCAATTGTATTCCATCAAGGGCCTCTAACTGAAAAGTGCTAGTTTCAAGTATGTGAGTGATAACATATGGTCCCAACCAATGTATCTTGAGTTTTCTTGGATGGCACAAAAATTTAGAATCATAAAGGAGCACCATTTGTCCTATCTCAAGATTTTTATCCTTGATGTTCTGTCATGCCATGTTTTCTGCCTGGGATTCTCTTATTTTTGAATGCAACATGCTATGGCTCATCACTCATCCAACTTGATTAACTGTTCAATCTGTTCTTCTAATGCTTTCTCATCAGCAAGACCTCCAACACACGCAATACACAAAGAAGGTAACATAAATTCCATAGGAAGAACTACTTCTATGCCAAACACTAATTGAAATGGTGTGGCTTTGTTCAACCTTTTATATGTTGTCGATATGCCCAAAGTACTGTAGATACTTTATCATCCCAATCCTTTCTTCCAAAATCACAATTTTTTGTTAATGTCTAGCTCAAAATTTTGTTGAAAGCCTTAGCAATTCCATTTTCCTGAGGATGATAGGGTGTAGTCTTATGGTGTGTAATCATGAATTCATCCAATAAAATTCTAATTGTCTCATTAAGAAAATGTGTGCCCCTATCACTGGTCAAACTTAAAGGACATCCATACCTTGTAAAAATATTTTCCCAAATAAACCCTGGTTGTTATAGCTCTTTGTATTGTCCTTTGTAGGTGTTGCTTCGCCCACCTTATCGGATAGTCTGTGTAAGTTATAATATAGTGTGATCTAGTTCTAGGCAGATGGTGAAATAGAACCCACAAAATCTATAACCCACTTCTTAAATGGTTCTGCGCTAGTAATGGGTCTCGAGAGGCATTTCATCTCATTGAATTGGTTTTCTAAGATGTTGAAAATGATCAAAAGCTTTACAAAATTACTTACAATCTTTATACAAGGTCTCCCACCATAATGCGGTTAGTAGAATCTTGCACATAGTGGCATCACTGGCATAGTGGCCACCTGTAATACCACCATGAGATTATTTTATAATATCTGTGCACTCATGTTCTAATACACAACGGTGTAATACTTCATCGACCTAACTTGTACAGTCACCACTAATTAAATATATAGGTGTGACATGTATAGCAAAGGTTGTTTATTCTCAAGGGTTTCATTGCTTCTAGTGTCATCCCTGCTTGTAGAAAGACATCAATGTCCTCTAGTTCCGATGGAACTCATTGTAATCTGTATAACTATGCATTTGGCATGGTATCCTTAATTGCCTATGCTTCTTCTCCCGATCGTATTCTGGATAAATGGTCTAGTCTAGAATTACTTTTCCCTGGTTTTACCACTGATTGTGAAATCAAATTCTTGAAATAGGAGTACCCATTTACATATCCTCCCTTGTAGAATAGGCTTGTTTACCAAATACTTCAATGCCATGTGATCTGTATAAAAGACGAATGGTGTAGCTATTAGGTACTGGCAGAATTTATGTAGCACATAAATCATTGAAAAAGCTTCACGCTTTGTAGTTGTGTAATTCTATTATGCAAGAGTCAACTTTCTACTAGCAAAATAGATAGGATGATCTACAATACCTTCTCTAGGTTAATCCAATACCATGCCAATGGCCATGCTAGAGGTGTCGACATGTACATGAAATGGTTGGCCCCACGAAGGAAAGTGGAGAATAGGCATAGTAGTAAGTTTTTCCTTTAATGTCTTGAAGGCACGGTGTTGCAGTTCTCTCTAGTAGAACGTACCTTTACCTTTTAATAACTCCTCCAATGGTGAGGTAATTTTGGCATATCCTTTGATAAACTTCCTGTAATACCCTGTATGACCCAAAAATCCACGCACCTCACTCTGAATGATAGGATCCCTTAGGCCTATAATGACTGCAACCTTGGATGGATAAACCAACAAACCTTCCTTACAAATTATGTGTCCTAAAAGTATCCCAAATGGTGTAGCAAATATGCACTTCTTGATGTTTAATGAGATACTCAACTATCTACATCTTTCAAACATTAAGTGCATATTGTCACAATGATCCTTAACTAATCCATACACTATCCAATAATCTAAATAGACATGTAATAAGTTGTGAATAAACTCCTTGAATGCTTGAACAACTATGCACAAAAATACAACAGGCACATTTTTTAGACCAAAAGGAATTACAGTATAGGTGAAACTACCCCATTCAATAGTAAACGTAGTCTTTTCCTGATCCTCCTAGGTAATTTGAACCTGATGATACCTAGAGAACCCATTTGTAAATGAATATATTTTGTGCCCTGTAATACCTTCTAGTATTTCCTCAATGAATGGTGTAGGAAAGGGATCAATCACACATGTAGCATTCAACTCCCTGTAGTCCACGCAAATCCTAATCCATCCATCCTTCTTGATACTGATCACCATTGGATTAACCCATTCTGACTCATCAAGGGCCTGATAATCCTAGAATTCAATATTTTTTCAATCTCTTCTTTGACCTTTTACACAAGTTGGGGTTCATTCGTAAGGTTTATTTCTAACTAAGTGTGCACCCTCTTTAATATTTATATTCATCTCCCCTAAGGATTCATGCATGCCTTTAAGTTCATGGTACCCCCTAGGGAATAAGTCCTAGTAATCCCTTAGTAACTCTATGATTTTTGCCACTTTAGAGTCTGACCAATAGTATCCAATTATGGCTTCCTTAGGCTTAGTATATGTTCCAATATTGACGCGCTTTGTCTTCATAGGTTCATGATATGTGTGTGTGGTCTTATCTACACTGTCTAACGCCTCACACCTACCTGTTGAATGGTTTACATCTAGATTTTCTACTTCTTCGTCATCCACTAAGTAGACCATTTTTCCTTTTTATTTCTCAAGGAAAGCACATTGAAGTAGTATGGCATTGACCTCTATTTCTTCAACAAGACACACTCTTGAGTTTCCTTCATCTAATAACTCTTGAAGCAGTTCTTTAGCCTTGGCACTATCTCCCATAGTAATGCTTATTCCACTTGGAGGCTTTGTAGAGAAGAAGTGAAATGTCTAAACCATTCCTATAATTAAATCCTACCAATTTCCAATCTCTCTATGGAGTTCTGCATATACATACTAAGCACGTGCACAACCTTGTAATTTGGAATAAAACTTGTGCACCTATAGAGAAGGTGGTAAAGCTTCCTACCCTTCTATCTAGAGTCTCTCACACTTCTGAACATGGTACCGAATAGGTTGATTACCATGATAAGTACATATTTGAGTAGGTGCATTGCTCCTGAAGAAACTAGTAGCAAGAGCAATCCTAATTTCATTCCACCCTACAAGATTATCCTTGTGGGTCACCCACTAATGTGTCTTTGTTGTTCCATGTAGTGTATATGCTAGCATATTTATTCTTTCCAGTGGGTCTATCCACTATTCCTCTATGGCACGCAGGAATACGATAGGATATCCTTCTCCTATGTAACAAGGTATTGAGTTGGTACCTATTCTTCCGACATAACGGGGTTTTCGCCTCTAGGAAATATGCACTTTGCTTCATGCCGTACTAATTCATAGGTTCTATGAGCCCAATTATCACAAGTAATACTTGTAGTATCGCTAATGGACTGTATCCTCCCCAATGAATTATCCCTTCTTTAGTTGGCTCAAGCATATTTGGGTCTCGAGATAGCGTGTACATAAATCCTATTCAAATATTCTTCACTCAAGGGCTCAACATAGGGCGCATATTTTCCATCCATTAAAGGGATAATAAATCATTCCTCCTTGTTTTAAAAACTGATATAACCCTTATTGAACTGAAGATAAACATTATTTTCATAACACCAAGGATGCTCCAATAGAGTGGGAAGCTATCGACTCTGCCCGGTGCTAAAACTTCAAAGTCTCTAGTGAACGTGGTGCTTGTATAGTAATGGATGCATCTTTGAAAACTCGATGGGAGTGGCCTTAGTCCAATTAGCCATGAAAAATACATTATAGGATAATTACAATGTGGGTCTTCCCATTTGTACCCATGCATCTAAGGTAATAACATTGACTTTTGCACCTGTATCAATCAATATATTACTCAATAGCCACCCATCCACAATAGAATTCAAAGTTATTTCCTTGTCATAATCTAGGCTATGAGGGGGAAGATTCACATGCAAGATTTGTCATCCAGTCTCAACACTTGTGTGTGGAGTGTTTCCTTTTAACCAAATCCCTAATAGTGGAATGATATTCTCTTGGCGCAACAATTTACACACTTCTCTCAAGTCATCTATATCAGTTTGGACCATCTCTAATGCTTTATTTTGCTCCATCTTCCATGATTGCTCTTTTAGGTATTGTATCTCACCCTGAAGATTCTTGAGAACTTCCATGGTTTCTGATAAACCTACTTTTGATGGGTAGGGTCAAGGTATCATGCATGAAGAAATTCCTCCTTAGTGATGGCTAGGCTTCTTCTACAATGCTTCTCTGGCATGTGCCGCCTCAGCGCGGGTTGTGATCTTCACTTGCAACACCTCAGAATCTATTCCAACTTAGGCATCCATTGATTTTCAACAGCGTGTTGTATCCTAACCATCCCTGCACCTTTGTTTTCTTATTTATGTTGCTTACTAAGATGCTCATACAAGTCCAGGCACTCCTCATAGCTATGGTTCTTTCCACAAAAAGAACATGTAATATTCTGAGGACATTCACACCTATAGTGGTTAGGAGATCCACATGTATAACATGTTCCATGAGGGAACTCAATTCTTCCACCACCATGACCTCATCCTACGAATCCACCATGGTATCCTTGACCTCTACCACAAATGCTTTCAAAACATCCTTCATTCTAATCATAGTGTGCATGATTGTGATCTTAGTCCTGATGCTCATTCTTACCCTTCTAGTTATCTGAAAATCTTGTCTATTGTACACCAATATCTATAACGTCATGGATCTGACCAATCAATCGGAAGTATTTTGTGTCATGAGTCATGGACTTGCATATTTTATAGTAGCTTGAAATGTTCTTCCTTATCGCGCATTGTAGTAATGGGAAATGACTAGCATCATGGTTTATATGGGATATCTCATAATCCAACAACAATGATTACACGATCTGCAAGGAAAACAATGTTTTTCATGACCTTCTACTTCAAAATCCATGCACCAAATCCCTATGCGCGTCTCATGTGTTGAATTTGTTGATAGTTTCTCCAACTATTTTACCATAGTTGTGATATGTGCTTCTAAAAATGAGTTCACCCCAGTATCTATACTTCCAACTGCCTCAACATGTAAGGATGCTTCAAGTGCTGCGTGGATCGGTGTATGTATTATGTGATAATTCCCTCCTAACAGTGTAATCAAGCTCCTAATGAACCATTGTGCATGTTGGCTTACATGTATGTCATAATAAATATTAGGTAACAAAGTTTTAAAATCGCACATCATACTCTCTAACACTTTTAGTAGTAGTTCTTGCTTAATATCCTTGAGTGCACTTATGCTCTTCTCGCTCAAACTCAGGAATGTGAAAATATTTAAGGAACACATCTTTTAAAGTTGTATAGTCTATGCAAGTCGATCGTGGTCAAACTCTATGTACCAATTATGTGCGTGACCTTATAATGTAGTTGAAAATTGGCTTGCCCTATGCTCAGAAGCCATGATTCCTTTTGCATGCCACAATATTTCACACATATGCACATGTTTAGCAGCATCTTCTATGCCCCTATACTCTGGAAGATGAAGAAACATCTCCATATAAATATTCTAGGGTTGGTACGGACCTTTCCCACATGATCCATAACCTCCTGTGTTTCCTTTACCTCCAAAACCACCAGATCCACTTGAACTAGAGCTACCTATGCCTCCTGATCCCAAACCTGTAGGTGGGGTCAGACCTAAAAATGTAATTTCTGTGTCCCAATAGTAGAACCGAATCAGCATCTTGTGACAATCGTGAAGCATTACCACTCCCAAAAGTTAGTCCAAAATTGGTGCACTGTATTTTGTCTTTGATAATACACCCAAAAAGGTACTCCCATATAAAAATGAAGTCTGTTTATGTTGCCATCAATGTGCCTCTTATAAGACTCACTCCTAATCCTCACTTTGCTTGAATTAGCTTGTTGTTGCTTGTTGCACTAGATGCTAGAAAACCAAGTGCAAGGGCAAGGTTTCCAAGTGGATTCGATTCCCACCGCGGCCCGGGTAGTCTCTACTTGGTGCTCTTCTACATGAGGCCAAGGAGGGATCCTTGTCATGCTTTCCTAGATGGGGAGTTCCTAATGCTCTGGCTCCATGTCTTCTATGTGAGATTCAAATCCTTCATGAGCCATCTCTCTCTTCAACACCATACTTTCGTAATGTCACGCTACTTATCTACCTCCCTCTCGCGTGACTCATTATACTTAATCTGTCTTTCCTCTCTCTAACTTTTTGCTGCTAGGTCTCGCCATCCTTCACCAAACCTACTCTTGCCTCCATGCAGATGGTGGGGTTTAGTTATCCATCGGTTTACTCTCCAAATTCAAAGTTACCATCAAGATCTTGATCGCAGTGGAATGCCTTGTAGGTAAGTTCCCCTTAGATATTGTAAAAACTAGAATTCAGCTACCTCTGGACATGAATAAGTGGAAATTGAGTACTCCAAGATATAACTATTCAAAACACCACAAAACCACATATCCATAGCTCATCCAAATTAGATCAGCATCATAAAGGGCCTAAAATTATTCCTACATCCAGACAAGTGCGCGATACCTCCAATTCCACTTAGATGCATAAGTAATCAGCCACTCGTATAATTCTACTAGAAAGATAAAGCGAAGAAGCTCTCATATAAACTATCATACATATTCTGTTCCACCCACATGCGTGTATCAAACTCGAGATCCAAAGTCTTTGAACCGCCATGCGTATTCTTCTTCTATATTGTGTATCCACTCCTTAACACTTGCTAAGGTCAACTGGTATGTCTTCATCGTGAACCATCCTGAAAACAACTGAAAAATAGGTCTGAAAATGGAACCAATGATGCAGCCTAGAATTCAGCAATACAAACCTAGGCACGTTGACACATCACTCAGCCTAGATTGAGTACTCACCCAAAGCATGCAAAGGTACCAAGCCCCTCTTTAGGGTTGTTGTTGTAGGATGTTAGCATGATGAAGACTTTAATCATTCAGATCTATGACTAATATATCCTTCTACAATGCATATTCAGATCTAGATCTAGAAAATAACAACATTAAAGGATAACCATAATGAAATCAAGCATGTAATACTGAATTATAACCATGATAACACCTTGATTCAGTCCATAATCTCCATTATATTAATTTCAATAAATACACAGAAGCTTCCTTACAATAATAGTAGTATACACTCATGCACGTAACAGATTTAGCAACATAATCTCACTATATCTTAGTTCTCGGACATGTATGCTCACTTTATATATATCTACGTTTTTACTACTACATAGTTCACTACATATTTATAAGGGTGGGGAATTTCCCTTCACCACTTATCTAATCCCAAAATAGGTCACATGCTATTATTAGCCACATACTATTACAAAAATAGCCACACATGCAAGTGTGCTAATAATAGACTACTTTTAGTTAAGCGACGAGTAGTAGATATATTCCGGCCTATGTCCATGCAAAGATCCTCATAGTCGATCTGCCAAAAATAGCTAATTCATGACGCACAAGTCTCAAATCAGTTTGAGTGCTCCGTATGCTATCTCCAAAAATAGATCCTCATCATGAAAATGGTTAATTCCCGGATCTATCTTTGTTCTACGTGTGATCTTCTCCGATGCTTATGCACATTTGAATGCATTCTTCTCTCCCACACGAACCTTCTATATTCTCTTCACTAAGCTCTAGAGTCTTACCGATCAACAACTAGCATGTTTATAGGTCTTTTTTAACATCGGAGGAGATATTATTTTAGGTTTGATACATCATTGTATAAAAATGAGGGTTTCTCTTCACTTTTTTTGGCCGATCGGTTGGAATTTGGGGTTTTTTCTCCGAGATTGTGGGTTTATCTTTTGGGGTTAATTTTTTGCAAAGGATTGGTTGTTTTTGGTTCCATTTGGGTTTCATGCTAAGGTGGTTGCAGCTGTACAACAATTAGTAGGCTTTGAGATTCATTTTCATATGTTTCTCTTGTCTTCTTTGCAAATGAACACATAAACAATTATGACATGTACAATTTTTCTATATATAGATATAAAATGAATAAATATTGAGATTATTTTGGGATTCTATGGTTTATCATGTAAAATAACTATAGGGAAGCATTCTATAGTTGATTGTTTGATTGGACATTGAAGGAAATGGTGTTTTGTAGTGTTACTTTGCATTATTTGCTTCAATTGTAAAATCCTCTCTACATTAGCTTTAAATGAGCATCTACTATGTTAGGGTGTCCTTTGATTTTAGGAATTTTTTTCCATGGATGCAATAATATTTAGTCTCGGTGTATGTGCTAAAGTTTCAAGGGTTATTTGTCATTGTTTTCCTTGCTTGGGTGTCCACAAAGTTCGACAACCTTTAGAGGGTTAGTTTTCTTTGGTTTCAAATGTGAATGCATAAAGAAGTATCAAGACAAGATGGTTTAATGTAGATACTTCCTCCCATTAGACTATAATTTTCCATTTTCTTCCATACCTTCATTTTATACTACTCTTTTCCCTACGCATATAGATTTTATCATCCATTGTATATCCAACATGATATTTTCTTGTAAACTTCACATCCCTTTCATATTTTTAGTGAGTTTTCTCTAATTTGAAAGGTTCAACATCTCAAAGATAATTCCATTTAAAATTTTCAATAGTTTCTTTTGCAATATTGTTTATGATCACATCTAATATGTCTTTAATATCTTGTGTCGAATTTTTAAGTGTTTGTACTCTTTGTGTGATCATTCTCTTGAATGAGCACTACATTTAGTGGCTGCATTTGATAGTAGATTGACATTCCAACAAGTTTGAGGGATTGAAACATGACATCTCCATATCCCTTTAAAGCTACCCTTAGGTCCTCTCATCTTGGTTTAGGTAGATCCATAAAGCAGCGGTGAATAGACACACCCTTAATTAAGTGCCTCCTTGTCATTCCCAAAGGCTTGGTCATGTGAGGAAGATAGTTTCATCCCTAGATACAAATGAAAAATAAACAAGCATATCATTTCTCCTTGCCCTTTGTTTCATGCTAGTCACATTCATACACTTTGGGTATAATTCTAGTCCTGATCACATAACACTATTCATATGATTCCTAAGCAAGAAAAGTACTAATTGACCACTATCTTTGGCCTTTTTGCTTACTTTATGGTTTTATTATTGGTCTTACACTCCTTCTTTCCTAGTTTATATTTTGATACTTCGGCATTTCGACTCTAGAAACCAGCACCCAAGCGCCCTTGTCCGTCTAATTGCCTAGATCTCTTCGTATATTACTCGCATCTTTTGGGTCTATCTAGCCATTTGGGAATCTTATTTATTACTAGTCAACCTTTTAGTGGTTAATTATTAAATTCAAATAAGCAAATCATATAAATACAAAGCTATGTGATCATAATAAAGGACCAAACACTAAGCATCTATTATCACCACCTAAGGTTGCATCTAAAGGCCATTACAAGAGCACTCAAGAATCCATCTAACACTCATATAGGGGACTACCTTATTTTTATACACTTCATAGGAAGGGAATTTAATTTTTCGTGCACACATCTATATACATTTTCTACATTTAGTTATTTCTTTCTATCAAGTACGACTTGCACAAGATCCAACTAGGGCATGATTATACACACACACACAAAACTACATGGATTATGAAATGAATTGCAACACCGGATCGTAAGTTCACTCAGTTGAATGACCTATCGGGGTTAGTCCGACTCTCCTTTTGAAACTTTTTTATTTTTAGGATTTGATTTGTTTTGGGGTTTTACAGGTGTTCTTTCTCTTTATAGGTTTCAAGTGAATTCATCAATCAAGCAACGACATAAAGGTGACTAAAGGTGACATCCAACGAATATCTTACAACCCTAGGAAATAGAGTTTCTGAGTAGTGACAGGAACCTAGAGGATGTATTCAACACCCCAAACACCCTTGAACATATCTAGGTGCCCTAGTCCTAACATTTCAAGAACTCACAAAATTTTTGGGATCGATTACTGACAGTCTACCTTCCCATTTCATCAGTTTTCCAACTTGAAACAACTTTAGAATTATTATGAATTAGCTAAGTATCTTACCCTCTCTCTTGCACTTATGGTTTAATTTTTTTCTAGCTTATTTTCTTGTGTCAAATCCATATTTCATTGCATATCTATTTAGTACATTGTTGCATATTTAGATTTAGCAGTTATTTATTTCAATATTTTCTTAATCATTTGGTGAACCCGTCTTATTCAAACACTCTTAGGGTCCTCATACTTTCATTTCTTTCATTTTCCTAGGCTCTTCTCATCATGAATATCTCTATTCATGATTTCTTGCTAGCTAATCATGAGTTTCCTACTAAAATAATTACTCTTTTGGCTACTACACATATACCTTCCACTACTCATCTAAATTTTGTTTATCAAATATTCATACATGTATTTTTTCAACACATTAATTTTCCATCCACCATATCTAACAACCTCACTTTGTGTAAGATAATTGTCCTCTATATATACGAGTTCTGCATCAATAATTTGGGAGTTAAGCGTGCTTTAGTCAATACTGGATATGAACTCAATCTTTGTGCTTTATTATTCATTCACGTTATAGGCCTTCCCATGTCTAATCTTAACCCAACATCTATATTTGTTTGAGCATATGATTCCAAACACATCCACACGTAGGAACACTCACCTTGCTGCTCACGGTTGGGAAAAAGAATATTCCAGCTTCTAATTTTTTTCATTGATATCCATGTTTCATATAATTGTTTACTTTGTAGGCCATGACTTCACATAATGCAAACAATGTCTTCTATAGTTCATCGATGTGTTAGATTCTTACATGAGGGATTTGAATATGAAGTTCCCACTGATAGTACACCATTCCAATACTACAACCTAGACCCAACTACTGAATTACCTATTTCAACTTCTTTTATTATACATCCTCCTACATTCTGTGACCCATACACTATCTAGACAACTTGCCTCCACTCGAGGGAACCATTTGTACACTAGATGTTGTTCCATCCATTTCAAAAATTCCCCCCTTCTACTAATTATATGGTACTTTGTCAAGGGTATGTCCATACATCAAACATCTTACCACCTTCAGTATCTTCTCATGAGAAATCTACATCTGCACTTCCTCCCTTCACATGCACTTTATTCATGAATAATTCTTATTAGTTACACATTCCATTTGATCATGCTTGATCTAAAACTATTTGCACACATGATGGCTTGAATCAGCTTGGGTTTACACTCGATGATATCTTACCTCCACTACATTCACCACATCTATATCATGGATATGTTTTCATTACTTCTACTTATGGTCTTTGAGTATTTCATCTATCACCCATGCACTATCAAAATAACTTACCTCTACTTGAAGGAAGCATTTGTACACTAGATTTTGTTCCATCCACTTGAACTTTCCCTCTTCTACTAATGATATGGTACTTTATTAGGGGTATGTCCCTTCATTAGATGTCATACCACCTTCAATGTCTTCTCATGAGTAATCTACATATGTACTTCCTCCCTTCACATGCACTCTCTTTATGAATAATGCTTACTGGTTGCACATTCCATTCGATCCCACTTGCTCTGACACTATTTACACACATGATGGTTTCACTTGGATTGAGTTTATACTTGATGATATCTTACCTCCACTGCATTCACTACATCTATATCATGGAAATGTTTACATTACTTATACTTATGGCCTTGAGTATTTCATTTATTGATGTTTGTTACATGCACTCGTGTGCCTTACACCGATTACTCTTGGGAAGTCCCGGCTTGATTATATTGGTGGTACTTTAAATCTTGACCATATTGACATTTCATTCCCTATGCCTTTTGGCCATGTTTTTATTTGCAATGATCCATTCCTTAGCTATTCAAAAAACCTTACTCATTGGTATGCACATGGATCTCCATTACCACCTTTCACTAACAAAGAATATGTGATGGTAATGTACAATCTATGCAACAATAGTTCTTTATGTTATCAATCTCATACTTTTTCTTATCAGGTCTAGGATGCATCTCCAATCAGTTTTGACCATGAAAATGACGATTAATTAGAGTGAGATAGTGTTGATTAGTGAAAGATAACAATACATGAATACTAGCTCATGAGGTGAATATGCTAAGTAAAATAATGAATTTTGGAAGACCATGCTATGAAGAATAAAAAGAGCATGTAAATAAAAGACAAATCCAAGGTGTATGTAATCTCTTTATAACTATAATCTTGTAGTTGTTTAAACACATGAAAGGTAGGTGCTTGAGAGGGAAAGTCAAGGGAGTATGAAAATAAGGTGTGTGTGGGAGAAGATTTGTATGCTAGAGATTTGTTACTGATTAGGTGATGAAAATGAGGGTGAATAGAGAAGAATAATGAGCTGATTTAGTGGTCATAATATTTTTTGTGAGATAACTGATTCAGAGTGATCAAAACATTATAAAATACTAAGTGGTGGATTAGTAATTAGAGAGTTGAAGCTTCCTTGTAAGTGACAACTTACAAAATATCAAGTTGAAGCTTTGTTGAATTTTTGGGAGTTGTAGATTACAAGAAAGTAGAGGTTTGCAAAATATCAAGTGACATCTTGAATTTTTTTTAGAGTTGTAGCTCCATGTTGAGTGGATGCTCAATAGTGAAATCATTATAACATTTACAGGAAATTTGTCCAAGTTAGTTCTTTGGTTTCAATGGGTTTTTCTCCCTTGAAGGGTTTCCCACATTAAATCTTATCTCTCTATGTGTGCTCTAATTTTTATTGCTTGTATTTATTCATCATAAATAATTTAACTGAGTTGAATTAACTATTAAATTTTGAATAAGCAATGGTTCACCCCCTCTTAGTGTCTAGAATTTCCAACAATTAGTATCGAGGCTGGTCCTCTTAAATCAAGACTAATAGCTTGAAGGAGGTCTTGGAGGTAAAAACATGAGTAACCTAGCTAAATAAAATCTAAAAAGGAAGTATGATATTTATTAGTCCTTGATTGATGGATTGAAGAAGGAAATCAAGCTTATGGAAGTTGATCATGGCCAAGCCCTCAAAGAGATGGAGTAATTTATTGAGAATGTATTAAAATCTTTGAAAGATAAGGAAGATGCTTACCTTTAACTTGAAGAAGAATTGATAACCTTGAAGGTTGAAGTATAAGAAGAAAATAACATGGTGAATATGTATGGAAAAATTAAAAAGAGTTCTGAATATCTTGATGGAATTTTGGATAATCAAAGAGAAATAGGTGATAAAACAGGCCTAGGATTGAAAGGAGAACTTATGGAAAAGAAAGAGGATGACAAGGCTGGTTTAAACATACAAACAAACTTGAAGATGACTAAGGAGAAAAATAAAAGAAGGCCTAAGTTAGTTAGGAAACCAAATTCATCCAGGTATGAAACAAATTTCAATGGATACTATTTTTCTTGTCATAAGTTTGGACATAAATTAAAGGAATGTAGAAATCATGTCATGAATGACCACCCTTGGAGGGATAGAAGAAGTGAGAAAGAAAAGAATGTATTTTTCTTCAATTTCCAATAAAAAGGTCATATTGAAAATTACTTCTTAGAAGAACCATCAAGTCATCTTTGGGAAGAAGAAGACTCAAGAAGCATGAACAAGATAATATTCTATAATTTTCATGGACTTGGGCATTTTGTAAAGCTTTGCTATCACAATGAACATTATAAGTACAAAAGTAGGCATCATATATTCAAAGGGCAAGTTAAGAAGGTTTTCAACATGAATACCAATCCTAAAAAGGAATCCAAGTAACCAATGCCTAAGAGATCCTCAGGAAAGAGGAAGGTTTAATACATATATAAGACCAAGGAAGCCAACTCTAGAATTGAAGAAACAAAGAATGAAAAGAAAATAACATGGGTAGATGATGAAGAGACTAAGTAATAAATGAAATTCATGGGAGATCCTGGTATAAATAAGACATTAGAAGGTGATGATAACACCAAGAATAAAGACAAGCCTAGTGCAAGTTATGAAGAACTTCTACCCCAAGATGTGATAGAGTAGGTATACGAGATGTATCATGAATTATTATCAGGAATCCAATCAGAATAAGAGGATATAGGTGATGATATTATCACACCAATAGGTGCATTCAAAATGATTGATAAGGTCTCAAGAGAAAGAAGAGAGATGACAAAGTCATCACGTGTCTTTGATGACTATCTAATGTTCTAAAGTAATATCAAAAGGTGGCGTGCCTTCTCTAGGATTCTAAAAGGAATATATTAGTTGAAAGGAAGCATGATAAGTCTTTCAAGATGCTTCCCCACTTTTAGTTGTTAATCGAAGGTTCCCCATGTTACAAATTAAACTAATAGTAAAAGGTATGGTTGTATACCCTCTCATAAGAGTATTAAGAATGTATTATCTATATGAAAGAATTTGAAAATAATGTTTGTTTATCCAAATAAAGAAAATTACATTCATATATATTATTTGGTGTGCCTAGAATGTTTCCATTCAAGTCTAAGGAAAACCCAAGATAATTTTGTAATAATAAGCATATGATATATGCTTATTCATTAAGGGTTGAGTCATAAAATGAGGTAGCAAGAGATGCACATGTCTCCCAATAAGTATGTTGATGTCTCAACTAAGTGTCCTACTCTTGAGAAGTGTATCTGATCTATACAAGATAGTTTGAAAGTCACAATGTGCCATCCAAACAAAGAAAAGTGTCATCATCATACCCTCTACAAAAATTGAGTTCTAAATCATGCAAGAAGTGTCAAAGGTACATATACTCAAGGAGAGCCATATGATCATGAATTCTCAAAGTCTATTAGGTCACATGTGGAATAGATAGTCTCATCAAGTAACTAAGGATGAAGAGAAGATTAAATAAGAATGAAATAAGATTTCAAACTCGTGGTATGAGAATGTTTGAGAAGTCATGAGGATAGTTTGAATGATTTATAGTCAAAGATAGTGGTTTGAATGATTACGTTGGTACTAAGAAAGAAAAACCTATTAGGAATGGTATGAGAACTTAAGGAGAATATGTCGGACATATATAGGGGTCCTATAAATCTTCATAACGGATCAAGAAACGTAACAAACTTAACTCAATTTGCGTGCTTTGTTCCTATGTGAAGAATACATATTGAATCGTGTGTGATCATAAGGTTGTGTTTATGAGGGTTTGAGATATAATTTAATGATGATATTTTAAGGAATTAATTGTGTGGTAGTATCAAGGTAGAGATATGTTAGAATGATATTCCAAGATTTCATTTGTAGTCATTTTCCATTGCATGAAGAAAAATGTTAAGGATTCATGTTAATGCAATTGTTATAGTGAGTAAGGGTGTATCAATTCCACACAAACTGTGTTGAGTTTTTAGAATAATTCATGAGACATATGAAAACTTTTCTCAATATATTAAGTCAATTCTATGAGGAGAAGAAACAAGAATCTTGGAGGAGGATTTTATTATCTCGTGTTACACCGTGCACTAAACCCGAATTGATAGTTTAATTGGTAATTATATATGTGGAAACTCAATTTGAAGGGAGATTAAGGCATAATGCTATCTCAAAACTTTGTAAGAGGTAGATAAAACTTCTTGCGGAAGAAGATTTAAGTCTTGAAGATAATAACTAACTATTCTATTGAGTGAAAGGGATGGGTTTTGAATCCTCTCAGTATCAATGAAGGAAGACTGTGTTAGTCGTTTTTGATCTTGTATTGAGGAGAAAATATGCATTACATTTTTGATAAATAATAAACTTGGGAGATTTGTGGGAACATTTATGAGTTGATATTATGTGAAGAGAGTTGAGGAAGTACCAATGTCTTTGGTGAAGTGGCTTCTTGATAAAAAAATAGTGTTTAGAAACTTGACTGTGTTGAATACTTAGTATGAAGGTATAGAGGAAAAATTCTTATAACTAGGTCTAATGCATGCATCTAAGGCTATGAAGAAGTATTTTAAGGTTAAGACAAGGTTACAGGTGAAGAAAGATCATAGGAGTCAATGATTAAGTTTCAAAATGTAGGTATAGTTACACCGAGAAATATATGATAGTCCTCTTGAAAAGCTGTGGTCTAGGTATCAAGATGAAAAGGACTTGAAGAATTGATGAAGGGTTTATGATTAGAGGTATTTAGAAAGTTGAAAATGGTAATGAGTTAAGATCAAGTATCGGTGAAGAAGGGCATAAAGAGAAGGTATGCATTAGAACTTAAGAGCTAGTGAAGTTTCAAGAAGACAAAACTCTAAATTTGATCAAGATGTTTCTAGAAAGGTGAACAAACATGATAGAAAAGTTGAATAAATGTGATGAGGAAGAATTGAAATGTTGAGAAGGTTGATACAGGGTGCAAGAGGTTAAACCCTTGAAATATTCTCAACACCCTAGTTAGCAAGCTAGTAAGTCACAAAGAAGGTCAAATGTGTAAAATAACATGAAAAATGAATTAAAGGGATAAAGAAGAACTAAAATGAGTTTAAATAATTAATTTTTAAGTGTATAAAGGTGTCAAGAAGTGGAAAAATAAGTGAGAGTTACAAACCCTAGAAAATGATTAGAAACCCTAAGCTAGCCTATTAGGAACCTAGGCCAAAAGGTGAAGAATGAGATAGAGAAGTACAAGTTGGAATTAGGTGATGAAAATTTTCACAAATGAGGAAGAGAATAAAGGGTATCTGAATATATGTTTACATTTTCATGAAAATTTGTGGAATTTTTCCAACTAAAGGGTTTGTGTAATCTAAGACCTAGTTGGAAAACCCAATGGATAATGGTACTCAAGGACTAAATTAAGATATAATTGAAACCGAGTCCTAAACCTTTAGGATTAGTCATATAAGCTAAATGGGTCATAGAATATCTTACTAGTGAAGAAATGTTTCTTGTATTTAGTGAAATTTGTCAAAATTTGTGTTTTTAAAGGGTTACAAGGACTTGGTGAGGTCTAAGAGGAAAGAGATGAAAAATGGAATTTTGAAACTTGATGAAGTGTCTTAACCTGATGTGTTAGTGATATATAACAGGTGCAAAATGGTTTTAGCTTTTAAATAAATCATTGTATGGAATTTTGTGGTTATAAGAAATTCAGGCTAATTGAGAGCAAGGTAAAAAGGGCTAAATTTTGGTGATTTTTGATAATAATTGTTCTAACTAATGTTATTGGATCAAATTATTGAATGTCTTGGCATCAAGAGGTATCAAAGGTGATCAAAGGTGGTCATCAAGGTGGTATGAGGAAACCTAAGGTTCAATAAAGAAGGATATGTCTCATTGATCCATTCTCAAGATGGTAATAGTGTTGAAAGAGGTATAAAAGTCCATCTACAACAGGTATAAAGACTCATGATGATGATGATGAGAAGTGTATACTGGCATATGGAAACCAACATGCTCAAATCAATGCTTTCATAGCCATTTAAATGACATATTGACAAGATACCTCATAGGCCAAGGGGTTGATGAAGGTTGGAACTCCAAAATTAAATTCCATAGGTTTGAAATGAGGACTTACGGGTATTATAAGATACATAACTCAGGGGAACAACTTACCATACTCAAACATGTGACTAAAGTATTAGAAAAGGATAGAAAATCCAAATAATGAGTGATAACAAACATATAAGCAATGGGAGCAAGTGGATGACTAGGTGAGTTATTGTTCCATGCAAATAGGGACTACAAACACGATTGATTAGTTCGGGCCGAGCTAGATAGGTTTGTTCATCTATATGATATAAGAACAAGGTATGCAACCTAATTCCTTACATATGAAGAATGAATTGGATGGTATAACATCAATAAAGGTAGCAAGGAGAGTTTCATGAAACATATGATCTTCTAGATCATAACAAAGATCATCAAGAATGCATTAAAAAGTTTCTTTAGGGAACTAAGTCCTAAATCTTGCCTACATGTAACATGTGGAGGAATTAATCCTAAAGTTAAGTTGTCTCAGCTGAGATAGGTCTATTTATGAGCTAGAAAGTTGTTTTCACTCTAATGTTAGATCATTGGCATATGTATATGGTTTAAATGCATCTTCTCAGGGGAGTTCTACTGAGTTCAATGAATGGTGAAGACCAAAATAGGGTTAAAGAAGAAAGGAAAAGAGAAAAATATTAAATGATTAATTTGGTTGATGTTTCCAACAAAGATAGAGGTCAAAAAGATGATGCATGAGCAAACCATGAAATAAAAACTCACACTTCGTCATTAATGCAAAAAAGGGGGAGAAGAATCAGTAGGGTTTTCCATCAATGAAAAGGGGGAAATTGTTGGCATGTGAATACTAAGTTGTCATTTATTTCAAAGGCATATTAATGACAAAGAATAATTTAGGATAACTAGAGGGATCTTGGAATAATGTTGAAAAGACATGACATGTTAAAGGCTTGAGAACATCTAAGTAAACATTTACTTCTTAAGAAGTTAGTGAGTGGTACAAGTAGGGTGATGATGTGATAGCATATTATGATGATTTATTACATATTCTATCATATATATGATGTGGAAATAAGGTCGAACAATGAATATAGGGAACATGAGTTGGATTTTTCGACTAACTCAGTTTAGAATGCCTAATCCCTAGGCTTAGGTAGAAAAGTGTCTTGGAATGGTGGAGTGAAGTATTTATTATGATGGTGAAGCATGATCAAAGAATAAATAACATAATAGGACACATTTACAAGGCTACAAGGTGAAAATCAATATAGTCATGATGAGCTACAAAGTAACATAACTCAATTTGGACTAGTTTAAGGACCTAACATGAGGGTATGAAGGAAAAAATCCATAAAAATAGTATTAGGGCATTGTAAACGTGTAGGGAAAATTACAAGAGTCTTCATGTGAATATACAGGTCATAATTCAACATCTAGAGGCATGGTTAGGGTCATTGGTATGATTTCTCTTCAGGACAAACAAGTTTAAAATGAACAAATGAGATTGGTAAAGAAATTACATGTGAATTTATAAAAAATTAGATATTTCATATCATGGATGAGGTAGTCATGAAGGTGTGGACCAAATTTGAGGACACGAGGAGGAGTTTTGTGTAAGATATTGTAATTTTACCAAAACTAGGTTAAGTAGGTATGCAAAAATAACACGTTGACTTATTAGTATTTGATATGAATTGTTGATCATCCTTTAGATAAATCATAATATTATTTTTTTAAGAGCATAGAGATAAAAATATTTTACAAAAATTCTAAAGGTAAAAGGATAAGAAATAAGAAATTTCTATTCATTTTTGTGGAACTGACTTAAACCCTCCTAAACCCTAGTTTAGAGTGGTATGAAGAAATTTGTTTGGTTAAGCCTCAAAATGGAGATGTTTTTCCTTTTTATGAATTTGATATTCTAGATAAATGAACAGAGAATATTTCCATGGTGATTTGAGCTCTTGACACATGGTTGCCCCTCAAGAAATTAACTATTTTGTAAAAAATTCAATGTAAAGACAAAACTTACAAAGTAACCCATGCTGAATTTTTTTTAAGGATATTGGGGATGTGTTATTGATGTTAATGAAGTCATCTAGGTTGTTCCTTTGTAAAAATGTGATGATACGGTGTGTCCGGTGCTTCTACCGCTTGAGAATCCTATGAAAGTAAAAACCGGTCTTTGTGTCTGAAAGGTAAATCTATTTTTCTTCATTTAATCCTTGCAAGTGATGGTTTGAAAGTGAAGTACAAGTAATTTTACAAGTGTTTCATGTATTTTTTTAGCATGAAAGTGTAAGTGAAAAAGTGTCCGAATCCATACACATGAGGACTAGTCTTTGGGTGTTTTGAAACTAGTTTTAGATGTCTCTAAAATAAAAGGTTATCCTGCCTATATAGCATGAGATGAGGATTTATGTTAGTATGTTGAGTTGAATAAGGATGAGTAACTTCTATAAAATTCTTTAGAATCCATGAATGTGTGGTTGAGTGCATGAAACTACTTACTTTGTGAAGGAAATTTTTTTGAGTTTAAAGGTCTCATTGTTGCTTGTTCAAATTTGCATATTCTTTCTTGAATGAGAGTGTTGAAGCTCCTATTTGCATATGAATGTTGTCTATACATCATAGTATATCATATAATTTCTTTATATTGTTTTGAAGGTGCATACATAATTGTGAGAAGATCAATCTCTTGACTGCAAATTTTCAGTCCTCCATGACCAAGTTTGGAGCTCCTGATGAAAGGTGAAGGAAAAATGAAGAGTGAAGATGTTCAAGGAGTTATAAAGCTAAATAAGATTTTGTGTAACAATCTCACATGTTTATACTACTTGGTGCAAGTTTCTCTAGATATAAGAGAAAGGAGTACACACTTTTCTAGAAGACAAATTAGGAATAACCGTTACAAATGGGTGCAACAGAGGTCTGTCTTTGAATATTTACATTTTTAACCGAATGTCAGAATGTTGAGACATGTCTATTTGTTCTCCATATGTGTATTAAGGGTTATAATAGTTCATGAAATGTATGAGTTTGCATTTGACCTCCTGAAAGTGTAATCATTGCTAAGTTGACAATTTTGTGATGACAATTAGTCTTCCTTGTACGAGCTGAAAAGTCACATAAGTTGTATAGGTAAGAAGTGGAAGTGTGAAAGTAATGTTATAAGCTCATTTTATTGTATATTTAAAGTCTCTATGCATGATTTTTTCATTGAAAAATCAGAGAGTGATAGGTTTTTGATTAGTGAGAGAGAACAATACATGAAGACTAGCTCATGAGGTGAATATGCAAAGTAAAAACTGAATTGTTGAAGACCATGCTTTAAAGGAGAAAAAATAGCATGTAAAGAAAATATAAATCCAAGGTACATGTAATCTCTTCATGACTGTAATCTTGCAGCTGTTTGAACACATGAAAGGTAGGTGCTTGAGAGGGTGACTTAAGGAGTAGAGTATGCTAATAAGGTGTGTGTGGGAGAAGCTTTATATGACAGATATTTTCTACTAATTAGGTGATGAAAATGAGGGTGAAAAGAGAAGAATAATGAACTGATTTAGTGGTCACAATATGTTGTGTGAGACAACCAATTCAGAGTGATCAAAACATTAGAAGACTAAGTGGTGGCTTAGAAATCAAGGAGTTGAAGATTCCTTGTAAGTGACAGCTTACAAAAGATCAAGTTGAAGCTTGGTTGAAATTTTTGGGAGTTGTATCTTCTAAGAAAGTAGAGGCTTACAGAAGTTCAAGTGAAAACTTGACAAAATTTTGAGTTGTAACTCCATGTTGAGTGGATGCTCAACAATGAAATCATTGTAAAATTTATAGGACATTTGTCCAAGTTAGTTCTTTGGTTTCAATGGATTTTTATCCCTTAAAGGGTTTCCACATTAAATCTTGTCTCTCTCTATGTTATATCATGTTTATTGCTTGTGAATGATGGTATGGATGCATCATAACTAAGTTAATTGAATTTAATTAACTATCAAATTTTGAATAAGCACCGATTCACTTCACCTCTTAGCACTTAGAATTTCCTACAACAAACTACAATATTGATAACTTTTTCCCAATATCATTTTTTTATTTTTATTTGCACCATACATTTGGACATCTCAATAATAGTCCTATTCCTCCATTCCATGAATCAATTTTGCTATGGAGTAGTATGTTTCCTATGTATACCTTCTCGAGTACAATAATTTTTGAATTATTTCTATATGAACTCACCCCCATTGTCAGATCTCGAGTATTTTAACATGTTTACCTCATTGTGTTTCAACAAATGCTTTCCATGTAACAAAGTTAGAAAAAAATTTTGATTTCTTATTTTGGAAATGCACCCATATTTTTCTAGAAAAATCATGAACAATCAAGAAGAAATAAATTTCTCATTAATCGTATAAGTTTTTATTGGACCATTATGATCAACATGAACTAATTCCAATACATTCTTTGTCCTTCATGATTTAATAGTAGGAAAAGGATGTATAATTTGTTTACCCATATGACATCTTTTACTAACATTATGACTCTCGTGAATTGATGGAAGTTCATTCACCATTTTAGTTCTACTCTGCATGTTCAAACATTGGTAACTATTTTATGCCAAAGAGTGCTAGTATTCTCAATTGATACTAATACACAATGATTTATTGATTTAAATCTAAAATATTGTGTTTCTCTAATGCCAATAACAACTATATTGTCATTTAGAGTAATTGATTTACATTTGTTTCCTTCAAATTTCAATACCAAACTTTAATTTTTGGTGATTTCACTTATGGAAAGGAGATTCTTGTTCATATTTGGTACATATCTAACATTGAAAAATGTATATCTGTAATCATTGTTTAATGTGATTTGAGCATCACCACATCCCCTAACATTATATTTCTATCCATTATCTAAATAAATAGTTTATTACGACTATCATAATCAATGATATTTACATACCATTTTTTATGACATGTATAGTGTCACTATGTGCTCAAGTCAAAGTACCAATTGTGTGACTCTTTAGAATGGTTATGCGATGATACAAAGGTAAAATCATTAGATTCTCCATATTCATCTTCCTTTGTAACATGAGCATAAATATGCTTCTTGTTTCCATTAGCCACATCTTGTTGTTGCTTATAATTTTTTTCTTGAAATGCCCAAGCTATTTTCAATAAAAGTATTTCCATTTAGACTATTTATAAGGACATGCATTACCTTTTTCAATTTTGGAACTATCCCTATTTCCATTCTATTATTTTCCCTTGCCTTTTGACCTTGTGAAAAATCATTATGTGTAACAAATGATGTAGAGGTAATCGATTGAACTATCCTCCTTTCTTTTTTTCATGAGAAGTGTAGAATTGTCATTTTATTTCTCTTGTCTCCATGATCATGTGAAATAACTCAACAAATGTGTCAAAAATGGCGTATTTTCAATAATACTAGAAAAATCAATTTTTACTTAATTATAGGTTTCTCAACCATTTTTAGGTGATTACATATATCCTTCAAGTGTAACAAAAAGTTAGAAACTGACCCATCTTCCTATATTTTAGTGGAAAATAACATATTTTTGAAATTTAATACCTCATTAGATTTTAAAGCTTATTATTTGAAGAAATTTTTTTCTATAATTTTAAAGCTACCATTACATTTATAACTTATTAAATCAAATTGTTAGCAATAGAAAATTTAAGCAACATTAAATATTTATGATAATGTCTGTCATAGTGACTAATGTTGTCATCATAAAAATGGGTTTCTTTAGAAATTACTAGTTGATAAATATTGCGATACTCACATATGGTGATTATCTTGTGACTCCACAAACTAAAGTTTTCCATTTCATCATTTGAGAATGTGACAACAATATCATGAGGAGAGGTACCATAGGATTTTTTTGAAAGAACCCCATAAAGAGGGAAGAGTAGTCTATAGAGTATTATCTTCCCACACAAAGATAGAGTAAATAAGAGTAACCTATACCACTTCGACATCTTCCAACCCCATGAGTGGCATTGTTATAAATGGATTTAGGTCCAATATATTAATAGTACAAATTTAAAAGGGAATGAAGTGCATATGATGGCCATTACTATGTAATGTAGTAGTTTAATATCATATATACAAATTCTAAATAATTAGAAAGGATAATAAAGTCCATGTCCCCATATCTTGTATCTACAACCGTATCTAAATATTGTAGTGAAGATGGAATGAAATATTGAAACTCTCTATATTCTAATACGAACTTTGCTATCTATATATCGAATCATACTACATGTCTATAATCTGTCTATATTAATTTGAGGATTATGAATTTTTGTAGACTCCCCTAGGATAGAAATGTCTAGTATGATCCAAAGTGTACAACAAGTTCATCCCTTGTGGATGGTTTTGTATCGTTGTGAATTTTGTCCCTATTTTGAATTTATTTCTATTTTGAGGATCTATGCCCTATTTAAATTTGCATATGAGTATTTAATCATTTCTAAGTAATCCATATGTATATAATATACCCCACTAAATACCCTCTCTTTTGAGGTGTGTGAGATTGGTTAATAGAGCTCACAACTCAAAGGAAAAGATGTATACCCATATAGTATAAGTATAGTAGTCTATGTTGGATCATATGGAGGGATGCCTTAAGAGGACACCATTGGGATCATGTTATCACAAGGGGTTCATATGATGGAGACCAAACCACATAGAGATAAGAACAAAAACAATCATGTATAAGAGAAAACAAGAGAAAATGAAAAATGTGTATATAAATAATCTAATAAATGAGTACACAAATAATGTTACATATGTTATTCATGTAAAAGGCACAAGAGACCACAAACATGGGACATGAACGTGTCAAAAACATAAGCATAATCAATAGGTTACATAATCAAAAATAAGGGACACAAATTTTTCCCTAAGAAACATAACAAATTCCATAAGCCACATACATATAAGGAATCAATCAAGTAAGTGAATAAAATAGAAAAAAATAGCTACGAGGCACATAGAGAAATATAAACTATCTCGCACAAGTGTTATGTGTTATACGTATTAGTCCAAAAGATAAAATATACTTAATATTAGTAATTGAGCACAATCATGAAGTAATTTTAATGAAATAGAAGCACATGAATAGTGTAGAAGATGTCCCTAGAAAATCAAGGTCAATCGGGAATGGTCTATGATGACCCTTGACATCATATATCAATATTTATATATCCTACATACCTTGTGTGTTCACGTGTGTAAAGAGTATCCAAAAAATATGTTATTTATCAAACCATATTATAAACAACATATGTAAAGTAAAAAGTTAGCAAATCAAGCCACATGTAGGTCCTAATTTTGTATTTTTGTAAATATGTGATTTTTGGTTTTTTTAATTATTTAAATATATATTTTTATGTTTGTGATTAGCTATATATAAAGGGGAGGGGTAGAATAATATATAACCAATTAGGGCGTACTTAAGAGGTGAGACAAAACCAAAAATAAAAGGAGGATCAAACCTTGGATGCATAGTAGATGAAAGATGGACCTTAGGATGTTGATGATATGTAACCCATGTAGGAGTCATATTATGTATTATAGGATATATAAGAGGAAGCCTATGAAGGATAGACCCACTAAAAGTAGCATTCACAGTAAGATAACTAAAAATAGGTGTACGAAGGATGAACCCATGAGAAGTATAATGTGCAACATGATACCTATAAGGAGGCTCTGAAAGGGATAGACCCACTAGAAGTAGCATTTACAATATGAGATCTAGAAGGATGTCCGGGAGGGATAAAACTGCTATAAATACATTGTGTAGATATAAAAACTTAGGTTTATTTTTCTAACAAAGGAGTTTAGGTATTAGGGCCTCGTATAAGATACCATTAATCGTAGTAACTTACCGATTGTAAATAAACTTAACACATTAATGCAAGATAAATTGTATAACCAACCCACATGCATATCACATGAGGTAAGAGAAGCATTCATAGAAAATTAAATAGCCACAATAACAAACCTAACCATAAGATGTATAAAAATGTCCAAGAGAGGAATTAGTATCAAATGTCACATGTTTCTTAGTCTACTTGAGAAAATAAAGTAGATTGAAAGTGCACATATTGTGTCTAAAAAAATTGTTTGTCAAAATATTATGGATAGGGCATTGGAAAACAAATGTATAAATGTATTGTGTGTCTCAAGCAAGATCACTAGCCATACCACAATCATCTAATTTAACAATGGGCCAAAGAGGTGGCATAATAGTGAGATTACCAACCAAAGAGTCTAATGGATTATCATAGGATGGAGGAGGAGGAAAGATTGATAAGTTTAGTGTAATTCCAAATTAGGTTTAGTATTTATATTCTCAAGAAGTGGGTCATTGAAAATATTTAGCTTAACATTATCATTTGTAAGCTTGGGTTACTTGACGAGATTATACCATTCAATAGTAATAACATTAATAAGAGCTTGTATCACATGAAGAAGTTTGACACATAGATTAATAGAATGTCAACCATATGTATGAAAATAAACAAAGGTATTAATGTCTAAAATTTTACCATGTGACTTGCTTGTATCTACCTCTAGGGCTAGAGGGAGGGATATAAGGTTGCACATGAGTATTTTTTTAAGTACTAGTTGAGGCGTGAAAAGAAATTGTATGAATTTCCACAAAGGATATCGTATTTGAACCTTTTAGGTTGAGATACATCAGTAAAAATACCTGTGGCATTAGTTTTGGTGTCATTATATTTTAATTTTATTGTAAAAAAGAGTGCCATACTTTATTTTAGCTAATTGGTTACCACTTCCTAACTTGAAGACTATTGATCACGGTTTTATAAGTATTTTGGATACCTTGATGGTTTTAAACCTGTCTAAGTTGTTTACAAAAGGTAGTTCGTAAAACCTAAAATATCACATTAAACATTCTAAATGATTTGTAAAATCTTCAACTTTGGAATTATCCACATAATCACAAGTTAAACGATGTTATTCTACTTTTCTGTTAGAAAATGACAGAGATAACTAGTGAATGAATTTTTCTTATGCTTAGAATCCGCAATTGTAGGAAAGGAAAGAATATAAACTCATAAACACCAATAAGTTTTATCTTGGAAACCTCCCAAGGGGGAAAACTAATGGGAAGGGAAATTTCTCTTTCTTCCATTTTTTATTAACCAATTCAAAACAATAAGTACAGAAATTACAATAAGTATGAAAGAGAAATAGATAATATCTCACACTTCCTCCTAATTACTTGTTTTGTCTATCTCAACACTCCTTTCTTCTACAAAACACAATTCTATCACTAAGAAATTCTTTCTCACTTGATTTCATGCTTCGATGATCTTGTTATCTTCTAAAAATATGTATTTAAAGCCTTTCTCTTGTCCTCCTGTGCACTGGAGAATGGGAATGGTCATGGAGGAGAAGAGACACAAATAACCTTTCAAATTTTGGGGTTATTCATTTCATATTTTTGTTTTCTATCGGAAAGAGCAGGATCGCTGCCCTGGTTGGGCAACGGTTATGTAACCACCACTCTGCATAGAGCGGTGGTCCTGTTACTATAAAGACAAAACCTCTGTGTATTTTTTTCCTTCTTCGTGTTGACTAATATGATGAAGTAGAGTCATTTTGGATCCCTATGGATCAAACCTCCCCTACTTAGGAGGAATTTGGTCCCAAAAAATCTTAGTGGGGAAGTAGATGAGGAAATAATTCCCTCACTTGCTCTTTCAAGTACCATCGGGCCTGCCTTGGTGTCTTTCCTTTCAGTCCAATCTGCCAAGACTCCTGTGAGACCTCTCCTAGTCTCTCCGACCTTCTGCTACAACACTACATCTTCCTCTCATTCACCTTGTGAGTCCAAGATGCAATCCTCAATGGAAGGTAAAAACTGTAGTCCTTTATCTTCATCTAGCATGGATGGATCATATAGGTGCAAGTTCTCACAATTTACTATAGAGTACATCCTCATAAATGACGGTAAATCAAGACAAACAACATTTTCTCCAACCTTCTCCAATATGGTGAAGGGCCCATATCATAGTGGCTTGAGCTTCTGTGCTTGACCTTATAGTATCTCCTTGCTCAAGTATAGCCAAACTCTATCTCCAACATGAATCTTATGTTACCTCCTATGTTGATTATTCCTAGCTTTATACTTGGCTTGATATTTCTCTAGTTGTTCTTTGGCTTTGAGATGGATTTTCCAGATCCTCTCAATGAATTTATTTGCTATAGTCACCTCTTGTGTCTCGTGTCTCCTCCCCATCCTACTACCCAACTACTATTTCCAAAGTGGATTCATAGGTAGATATTCCAAGCATGCTTCAAATGGTGACTTCATAGTGGATGTGTGTATTGCCCAATTATATGAATGCTTTGAATGTAGGCTAAGGACTCATCCCAAGTCCATGGGTATTTGTTGTTATACCCTACGATCAATCTGTACCAAATTATTTTTCACCACCTCTCGTTTATCCATCTCGCTGTGGATGGAAATTTGTGCTCCTTTGTAACCTGGTATCCATCTTGTCCCACATAGTAGTACACAACTTCCCCAAGAATCTAGAATCCCTGTCGAAACAATAGACTTTGGAAAACCAAAATGCACCCATACAATAGCAAATAAAAGATCTTTTTCCATAAGAATACACATCTTACTAAATCTATCAACAACGAGATAGAGATAGTCATGGCCATGTTTAGACATAGGTAATCATCCTACAAAATCTATATAAATGTCCTCCCACGTACGAGTAGGTACTGGAAAAGGCATATACAAACCCTCCCTCCTAGTCTTAGGCTTGTTGGTACAACAAATTTTACATCCATATATAAATTTTGATACTTCTTCTTGCATATTGGGCCAATACACATACCTTTGCAAGTGGGCTAGGGTCTTACCAACACCGAAATGTCCTGCTACTTTCAAGGTATGTGCTTCCCTCATCAATAAAAGTCTTTCTTCTTTAGGCACACAAAGCTTCCCCCATCGGTAGAGCAGCCCATCCTTGAGATAAAAATATTCAATCCCTGTCCTTTTATTCCCTTAGGACTGCAACTGTTGAAATGTCACCCCAAAGTATTTATCCTAGGCATATGCCTCTCCATAAGCTTCCTTCATGAAGGGCTCAATCTAAGAGATAGTGGCCAAATAGGAAAAATTCTCCTATGTGGGTGGCCTAGACAACATGTCTACCACAAAATTTTTACTACCCTTCTTGTATTTGATCACCAGATGGAACTGCTAAAGGAACCCCATCCATTTGTAGTGCCTTGCCTACTACGATTTAGATTGTGCTTGCAAAGACCAAAGAGGTTTGTGGTCAGTGTGTTCAATAGTTTCTTTACCCAAAAAATAATGCTTCCATTTTTTAATTGGATGAACTAGTTCATACATTTCCTTATCATATATTGAATATCCTTTAACTACTGAAGTGAAAGTTTCAGAATGATAGCATATGGGTTTACCTCCTTAAAGCAACACTTCAACCATAGCGTAATCACTGGTATCTATCTCTACTTCAAAAGGATGCTAAAAATTAGGAAGAATAAGTAATGGATTATGACTACTCTTGTATTTCAATATCTTAAAGTATTTTTCTTGTTTCTTACCCTAATCAAAACCCCTACTCTTTGTGTCCACCGTGTGTAGAGGTGGTGCAATCGTGGAGAAGCCCGAGAATGAACTTCCGCATGTAATCGTACTAATCTCACAAAACTCCTATTCTCTATGGATTCTAATGATGTTGGCCAATTAGTGATGGATTCCACCTTATTTGGATCCACTCGTAGATCTCCTCCTCCAACCACATGCCCAAGATAGACAAGTGATTGTTTGGAAAATTCACATTTCTTCATATTACAAAGTAGATGTTTCTCCCTGAGAACTTGCAAGACTTGTTGTAAATGAGTTAGATGTTCTTCCCATGTGGCACTAAAAATCAAGATATCGTCTAGATATATAATGACACATGAATCTATGAAATCCCACAATACATCATTCATCAATCTCATAAATGTAGCGGGTGCATTGCATAACCCAAAAGGAAGTACTAACCATTCATACAAACCTTGTTTTTTCTTGAAGGAAATATTCCATATATCCTCCTCCTTCATTCTGACTTGGTGATAACCTAACTTGAGATCCAACTTCATGAAGAATTTGGCATGTTGAAGCTGGTCCAAGAGATCATCTATGTGAGGAAGTGGATATATGTTCTTTATGGTGATATTTTTCAAAGCACGGTATTCGATGCACATTATCTAAGAACCATCCTTATTTGGCACCATCACAATAGGTGAACTACATGGTGAGGTGCTCGAAGTATCACTCCTTGGTCTAGTAGTTCCTAGAGTTGTTTCTTTACTTCAGTACTCTTAAGCAAGGATTTCCTATACAACCCGATGTTTGGTAGAGGGGACTCTGGAAATAGTTGAATCTCATGCTCTACTTACCATTTTGGTGGTAACCCACTAGAGCCTGAAATAATTCCTGAAAATACTGAATAATACTATCCAAATCATTTTTTCCCTAGTTAGAAATCTCTGAAAATTCAACCCATCTTGTTTATCCTTTAACAAAAGTAAACAAAACTAATTATGATTTTCTGAATAAGTCATTTTTCTTGGTTAGCACTCACCATAGTAACCCGTGTCTTACGTTGGTGTGCTCGGATGTTGTAGCTGATCCCATCCTTGACCCATCTGTACTAGTTTTCCCTTCTCATAAATATAACATCCCTAACATACAAGTAAGGACTCCCGAATACAACATCAAAAGAATCAAGTGGAATAAAGTCAGCTTCTAAAACATCAATATACTAGGAATTTATCCCAAACTTAACCTTGCATCTTCTTTTTACCTAAATTTAAACACCCTTCTTCACCCAACCCAAAGGATAAGGGTGTGGATGCTCATAAGTCTCAAGACCAAGCTTCTTTACAACTGCTTCAAAAATCAAGTTAGACTGAGAACCGGTATCAACTAAAGCATTTACCTTAGTTCTCTTGATCTAGATTTTGCTTTGGAATAGTCTACTCATCTCCTATTCCTAGCTGTCCATGTTGGTGGCCGTGCATCCAAGCCTTTCATCTACATTAGATTCATCCTTGATTTCCACCTCCCCTCCTGTTTTTAAAGTTTTCATGGACTTCTTTGAGTCCTTGGTTCGGTTCTTTGGATGTAACTCCAGATGCAACTTCCAACATGTAGTGTCAGTATAACCATTGATATCATAGTTCTTGTAAAAATTCTTGGGATCTTTACAAGTATTTAAAGTAGTGGCAGCTTGTTTACCTTTCCCTTTCCACTTACCCTTGTTACTTGTTTGCCCATACTCTTTTTTGCTGCTTTTTCATCCGCTTTTCCCTTGGCTCTAATTCTCCTTACTTCTTTTCATCATCTATATAGTATGCTTGCACACACACCTCATTGATATATTTGGGATTTGTGGAGATGAATTTTCTTTAAAGGTGAGTGTGAAGTCCTCCCAAGTACTTAGTCAGAATATCCTCATCCTCTAAGTCCATATTTAACAACATGTCCTACCTCTGAAACTCCATAGTATAGTCCTACACACTTTGACCATTGCCTTGTCTAAAATACTACCATTTAATCATTTGGTCAGTCTTGTGGCCAATAGGATAGAAGTTAGCTCTAAGTAATTCTTTAAATTCTTGCCAAGATTTCATAATAGGATGCTTCTTATTTTCACAAGTGGTTAGATGGGTTTCCCACCAAACCAGAGCGTGTCCCTCCATTTTGAGATGTGCAAAGGTGATCCTCTATGCCTCAATGACATTATGGATGCTAAAGTAGAATTATAACTATTTTAATCATTTATCAAGTAACTCTACATCTATTTTTCCTTCAAATATTTTAATATCAACTTTCATCTCAACTTTAAAAGGAGTATGGTAAAATTTTACCTTTTCTCTTACGTTTGAAGTCTATTCTTCATGCTCTTCCCCATAATCTTCCTCATGGTGTCTATTCCCTATGCCAAAATTTGCAGCTAAGCCTCGAACCACCGAGTCCATGGAGTCTTTCTTGACGTAATCCCTCTTCTACAAATCTGCAAGTTCTTCTTTCCTTCTAAACATCCTATCCATCATGGTCTCCAAAGCATCTCGATTCTACGCTGCACAAGTTATCTTCATCCATTTTTCCCGAATTATCTGTTTCCACTTCTTTGTAGAATTTTATGGATCGCAAGGTAAAGCATCTTCACCTTTAGATCTCATCACTATCATACAAATCTAATAATGAATACCACAATATTGGATACTTGTTAGCTTTGATACCAAAATGATCTCAGTAAACTCTTCAAATTTGGAATCATCCACATTTAATCACAAGTTAAATGTTGTTGTTATACTTTCTATTAGAAAATGACAGAGATAACTAGTGAATGAATTTTCCTTATGCTTAGAATCCACAATTGTAGGAAAGGAAATTATATAAACTCATAAACACCAACAAGTTTTATCTTGAAACCTCTGGAGGAGGAAAACTAGTCGGGAAGGGAAATTGCTCTTTCTTCCCACTTTTATTGGCTAATTCAAAACAATACGTCAAAAATACAATAAGAATGAAAGATAAGTAGATAATATCTCACACTTCCTCCCAATTACTTGCTTTCTCTATTCGCAACACTACTTTCTTCTACAAAACACAATTCTAGCACTAATCACTTCTTGCTCACTTGATTTCATGCTTCAACAATCTTGTTCTCTTCTAAAAATATGTATTTAAAGCCTTTCTCATGTCCTCCCGTGCACTGGAGAATGGGAAAGGTCATGGAGGAGAAGAGACATAGACAACCTTTCAAAATTTGGGGTTGTTCGTTTCATATTTTTGTTTTATGTCCGAAAGAGCCAAGACCGATGCCCAATGCACAAGCGGTGGTCATGTTACTACAAAGACAGAACCTCCGTGTATTATTTTTCCTTCTTCATGCTGAATGATATAATGAAGTAGAGTCATTTTGGATCCCTATGGATCACTAAACCTCAAAAATCATTTTGTAACGGCTTCACAAAGTTGCATTATGACCATTTTTGACCATTTTCGACCACTTTCATAATATTCCGCTACATCACAACCTTTAATGACATTCTACAACATTGTCCTGAATTAACTTCTATAATTTCTACAATGTTCTTAAACATTCCTATCACTCCCACATGGTATCAAATTATTAATATTCACACTATGGACCTAGTCACCCTCATATCCCATTCCTAGGGTTCGTTAATTAATCCTATTATCATTATTATTATTCATCCCTTTCCTATCAATTAATTTTATTATCTAATATTCAATATCATAATAATTTAATAAATCATCCATTATCCATTTACATCTCATCCTATTATTCAATTAATTAATATCACTTCCTAATTAATATATCAAGTTAACTAAAGGAAAATGAGTCAATTAAAAGCCAAACCAATTAAATAGATGTGTAAGAAGACAAAATTAGATTAAAAAAACTCACATTTGATTTAATACAAGACATCACAAAAACATGAAATTCCCAAAAATAAATCAAATCAATGCAAAGGCTAAAATGTCACGTCACTTTTTCGATTTAATAAAACAAAATTCAAAGAATGAATATTTAATTCTAAATAAACAAAAAATTTTGCCACCTTTATCAAACTAAAAATAACTCATCCATACAAGCTAAAATCAATGGATTAACTCAAATAGATTGGAAAATCAATTAAACAATTCAATCTTGCTTCAGTTAACTTCATATCAGACAAGCTAATTATACAAATCCTATATTTGGAATCCATTCCTTCATCTATAAATTATCACTCATTCTTCTCCAATTATCATCTTTGGAAGCTTTGAGAATTGCATTATCATTGTGTTGGATTATCATTCAATATTGCATGCCATTATGGTGTCCATTGATCATGAATCTACTATCAAATCAACCATTCATATGCTTTTCTTGTAGCTAATCTACTTCCAATCAAAAACTTTTGGAGCATCTACAAACAACTTTGATTAAGAGATTAAAAAGCTCCGTGATTCATTAAAAGCTTCAATAATCTCATCTTAGATTGTAAGGAGATACGAAGCAAGAAATGGTTTATTTTTTATTTTCTTTGCTTCTTTCGGTATGTAGTTTTTCTTTGTATACATTTTTGGCATACCCAATGGGACAAACCCACATATTTCTCATTTCTTCATCATTTTTCATAAAATTAACCTTGTTTTTATGTTCTTCTAACTATTTTAGAATCATTGACCAATTTTTAGGATTATTATTGAGTAGTTTAGAAATAAATAGTCAAATTGGCTATATGTTTTTACTTTATTTTGTGCATCTATAGGTTACTTGCGCTTAGCGTAGTACTACATATGCTAGAATTACACTTGATTTACGTTATCGTATTACTTCATGTGCTAATTTATCACTACACGTGCTACCGTTGAACCTGTCTATGTAAACTTTATATGTGCACGTGCTACCATTAAAATGTTTGTATTAACTTTCTCTATGCATGTGCTAGCGTATTACTACACATGTTACTTTGTTAAGCCATTAGTGTTATCTTTCTTTGTGCACACACTAGCATATCATTGCATGCTCTATTGTTAAATCAGTACGTGTCAAATTTCTCTTTACACACCCTAGCATATTATTGCACACTATAGTGCTAATTGTCACCGCACATGCTAGTGTATCACTATATGCAATAATCTACTTGTGGTAACTTCTTTTTAATTTATTTCAATTTTTTAGCTATCTAATAATTATTTACTTATTGTTTTATGTGTTTTTCGCTTCTAATATGTTGTTTATCAATTATTACAATAATAACACTTTACATTTTAGTATATCTATTTGTTTTTTTGTTGACCCAAACCACATATGCTCTTTTCTTGTGCTTTAAGTGATCTTGAAAATAAGAAAACGATCATGATTTCTTGTTGTTGTTTTCTTATCATATTGTGTTCGCAAGGAAACTATTAATCAAGTGTTGTGCAAGATCATTTCATTTGGAAAAATAATCAATATCAAGCAATAAACTACTCGGCGCTTTACATGTAGGTTTCCTTAGCCAAAGATAAAGACAAATCAAACTTTGTTACACTTTTATAAACTTTATAATTAAAACATTTGCATTGTAGGTTCGGATAAGGGTTTATACCCATCTACTTAACTATGGGAAGTACTTGGACATGGTCCTAAAAATCATTGTGAGGAGTACCATAGGAACCCCAAAGTAGTTGGCACATTGAGGGAATTGGCTAATGGAATAGGTAGTGTCCCATCCTAATTGACTTGTTATATGCGCGAGGAAACCATAAGTAGCTTGTGGTGACAACCCCATTCTTAATTGATTATGGGGTATAGTGCGTAGCTAGGAAATCACTTTTCTAGTAGGAGTACTTGTTCAAGCACTTTGGTGAGTAAAAATCTTCCCTAACCCATAGGAATATTAATAAACTAGGGCCTACTTTTCCCTTTACTATTTTCATTCTTTCGTAAAAATGTATCGGAAAACCATTCTAAAAAAATCTAGCCTTTTCTTTACTATTGTTCATTATTTGTTCAAAATCGTATCAAAAACCATTTTCCAAAAAAAAATATTTTCTTTGTTCATTATTGGTTTTGATTGTTTGCTCAAAAAAACATTGAAAATCAATTTTCCAAAAAATCAATTCCCTCTTTCGTTATTGTTTTTAATTGTTTATTAAAAAAACCTTGAAAATCTGTTTTAAAAATCCTAGTTTCCTTTATTGTTTTCATTGTTTATTCAAAACCATTTTGAAAATCAGTTCTACAAAAAAGTATTTTTGTTCATTACTATTTAGATTGTTGGTGCTGAAATAGATTGTGTTCCACATCTCATTCTATCTCCATTCAATATAATATGAAAAAAGAGTCATCTCTTTTTCCAAAATCAAAGTCCAAATCATCAAAGTCATCATATCATAAGCTATTAAAATCTCAATCCAAGTTTTATATCTTGAGTATTCATATTCGAGTATAATCTTATCAAGCCTCAAATCAAAGTCTTATTTTTAGACATTCACTTTGCCCAAATTTAAGCCTATCCTATCAAACAAAGCCTTATCTTTTGGATGTTCACTTTTTCCAAATTTAAGTCTATCAAATTCCTATTAGACAAAGCCTTATCTTTTGAACATTCACTTTGTCCAAATTTAAGCATATCAATCCTAACAAATCCAAGTCTTATACTTTCATATATTCACATTATCTAAAGTTTAAGAAAATCACTCAAATATGAATCCCTATCAGAGAAATATTTTTGTAGAAGATTCATCAATATCACAAACCACCTTTTTACTTTCAATTTTTACCTTTAGTATAATGGTGAGCTCATGCAATACATCAAAAGAGGCTTAATTAGAAAAATTTCATAGGAAGTCAACACAAATGTCCCATATGGCTATCTAAGTTAGTGAGAAATCAGCCAAACAACCAATCATACTCCTAGAAAATAACTACTCCACATAAATTCAAACAACAATTTACACCCCTCAGAGAAAGTCTCTCTAGTGTATTCCATCAATTAACAAGTGTTAATATGATAATATATCCAATCATGAGACCCTTTACAAAAGGGAAACCAAAACCTATGTGGTATAAAGAATTAGAATATTATGAATACCACCGCATCAAAGGCCACTCTACGGATCATTTTTCAAATCTCCGCTACTATGTCTATGACTAAATTGACATCAAATTCATTAAAATAGAAAACATATCAACTAGCACAACTTCTAGTGAAGATTTGAAAATTATCCAATATTTTTTACACAATGAATCCTAACAAGATCAAGATGACAAGGGATAAGGATCTAAAAACCAAAACCAATCAACTTCTCCTTCATATACTCTTCCATTAGTTCAATCAGAATTTAAAGTGTTTGCATAATTATCTTCAAATCTCAAGTGAGAGCTTGAGAGATTTTCACGACCCCTTTCCAAATCATGATACAAATGAAAAACCTATTGAAAAAGGCCAATCACGCAGACAATGTTGAGCTTGATTCTATCCTTTCATTGTTAGATCCTATGCTTAACACCATGGATACCATCAAAACCAACACCCCTATCCTTACTATAGAAACACTACAAAAATAGGTTTGGACACTATCCAAGATATCTATAATTTCCAATCCCAACCCTACAAATATTTCACAACTATCCAATACGGATTCTTTGTATTTTTATCATTACATTATCAAATAGTCAAAGAAGGCATCTATGCAAATCCCTCACATGGATATGACCAAAATAACACCTACATTTTAATACATCCTTACACATGCACTCCATGATGTGTTTATTCCTAGGGGTATTAATACACCGTCATTTGAATATTTAATCAAATAATCATTCAATACTATCATATACTCCACATTCCCTTTTGAATTTAAACATCATAAACACTAATTCATCATGCATTGAAATATTCATCCCTAATCATACAATCAAAAGAATGCTTCTAGAAAACATAACAACATTGGATATTTATTCATTGAAATCATTACAATGTCTTGAAGTCCCATCTACATATAATCTTTCACTCCTCATGTCATTACATTCATATTTTCAGACCACATTGATGTTGATATTCTTTTCAAATCTTAACCATCTATTTATTTTACTCTATCAACATATTCTACTCCACCTATGTTAGATATCATTGATAAAGGTATTAGAGAGTATGAAATCCAAAATGTAAATTACAAATTACCTCTATCCACATATAGCCTCTTTGATGAATTAGCTGAGACTATTATATTTGAAGTCCTTTCCATCCACACCATTGACCAAAGTATCCTTACATGTATCCTTGATGGGGGCATCCATAAATGCTTAATCCTCATCGTGGAACACATTAGGGCATAGTTAAATGTCTCGTATTTAAAGTTTATTGCATTATTGTTGTTATTGACTAATTACAAGTATTTTGTTATCATCTTGATTTATTATAAACCTTGGTGTGTTTGTCTTACTATGTATATTGAGTTTGTTTAACATTCTTGTCTTACGTTTTAGACAAAATACAAGTATTTTATTAACATCTTGGCTTATTCAAAACCATGGTGTATCAACTAATGTGTATACTTGGGTTTGATTTATGTTTATTATTTTATTTTTCGTTGGACCAATTAAAAGTATTTGGTTATAATATTGGATTATTCATAACCATGGTGTAAACACATCTACTATGTATATTGGATTTGTTAGACATTTATGAATTGTTTTCTATGTGCGTATTTTTACACGCATATGAGTTGATCATCATGGTTTTTCAATAACCACGGTGATAAATATACTATGCAAAAAATTTTTTTATCTCAAAATACAAAATATAAATGGAAGTTCATGCTATGAGCAAACACAAATCACAATCAATCAATCATGTCATCATCATACTCATATCATTAATTCAAAATCAAGAAATGTAAAGAAATAAAAATCCATGAAGATAATTAATAAAAATGAGTGATACAAAAAAAAATCATCTATATGCATAATATATATGGGTTGATGGAGATGTCGACATGTGGCACACATCCCCTTAGTTAAATGTATGGGTTCACATGGGATATGATAATATAATGTATATGGGTTGATGGAGATGTTGACATGTGGCACACATCCCCTTAGTTAGTTATATGGGCTCACATAGGAATTAATTATATTGAGTAATGGGTCGGCCTACATTGGGATTAGGTGTTATCCATCCTATTTAAAGGATGTGAGTATCATTATGAGGGGGTAATGTATATATGAGTTGATTCTTATACTTGGTAGAGGTATATTGGAGGTGTCCCCCTTGAAGTGGATTCCCATCTTGGGAGATTGTGGAGTTACTCCTTCCTTAAGGAGTATTGTATGGTGTCACCCTACCTTAAGGGTATTATTTTGCATATTTGGGAATCTTGGACCCCCATATATCTTGTGTTGCATTATCTTCTGCAAATTATTCATTTATTATATGCAAAGTTCTTATCAAGTGGTATCAGAGCAGTGATCTAGGCAATTTGTGGGATGAAACCCTAATGTTGGTGATTCATCTATATCTTGAGATAGAATTGGAATTTTTCAGATATTTTTGTGGGGAGTGGATACATAGTTCAAGTGATCTTCCCTCCGAATTTCAGATTTTTTGGAGCTGTTTTGCAAAAGTTTGTGTTCATTTTAGGGTTGAAACCCTAATTCTAATGTTTCATCTATATCTTCTGAATAATGATGAATTAGGAAATATTTTTTTGGGTTGTTGGTAATATATTAAATGGTGATACCACTAAAATTTCAGAATTGTTGGATCTATTTTGATAGAGTTATTTCAGTTTTATTTATTTTTCACTATTTTGCTCCACAGGCCACAATTTGAGGAATTTTCCTGAATTTCTTACATTTTCATAAATCTCTCAAAATTTTAGTAGGGGTTACTTCTTTGTGGTTTAAGATTTGACGTTGAATGATTGAAAAAATCATCATATAAAATATTGGTCAAAGGATTAAGTTTGTGAAACCCTAATTTTTATGCATCATGGATATACCAATTTTCTATGGTAATGGGGAAATTGATGCAAAAAAATGGTGGATACAATTTAAAAAAATGTATTTTGAAGAATGTTTAGTATGGGTTAGTTTTTATCTTCATCTTGGTGGGAAAGCGTGACATTGGTATTCTTATTTGGATATAGATCTATTGGATTGGGATTGGGAGGAAATGGAGGATATTTTCTTAGCTAGATGGGAAACAAAAAAGAAACACAATTTTGTTAAAAGAAGAAGAAGAAGAAGAAGCAACAACAACATCAAAAGAAGAAGAAGAAGAAAATGTTGATGGTGCAAAAGAAGAAAATGTTGATGATGAAGCTGCTACACAGGATAGTGCATCTCCAAGGAAGGAAGCTTCAATATTTTAGTTTGAAGGGTGCATTCAAAGAAAAAAGGTAATTGTTTCCATAAACCCTAGCAACAAATATAACTTCATCAATATGGATGTAGCTCAAAATCTACATGTGCAAACAAAGCATATCAAGGAATCTCAAATGGATGGTAAGCATATTCAAGTTTTTGAAGATTTAAAGCTTTCTATGGATAAATATGTTTTACATTCAGATTTTTATGCTTTAGATATGGATGGTATGGATATTTTTCTCGGATATCCTTGGTTAGAGACATTGGGAACAATTAATATTAATGTGCAAAAGAAATTCATGAAATTATGGTACAAGAGAAAGAAAATTACATTGCAAGATATCACACTTAGCAAGGAAAAAGTAATGTAAAATTGGATCATGAAGATGAATTTGAAGATGGTGAAGAAGGGAATAAGGATGAATTAGAAGGAGAGGATGAAGAACATGATGAAAAAGTAAAAAATAGTTTCTCTACTCAAGAGAAAAAAGAAATAGCAAACAAGTTGGAAGAGGAAAAGAAAGTGGAGGAAAAGATTGATAAGGTTGAGCATACTAAGGTTGCACCATATAGACACCCACATCATCATGAGAGGAAAAAATCATGGAGACATGCTAGGACACACAAGGGCAGCAATCTATATGGATATACAGGGAATTGGAGGAGTAATAATTTTGGCTATACATGGAATCAATGGAACAATAATTATATGTCATGGAATCACATGAATAATAATTATGGATATGCATGGATGCCAAGGAGGAACACATATGGACCAGGATGGAATCAGATGAGCACAATGGAATATGGAATCATGTTTGGAGTAACATCACCCACTAGGATTTCATATGGGTGGTTAGATGATTGAGCATGGTGACAAGTGTGCAATAATTTAAAGCACACTCATTATATGGCTTCTTCTTATGTTTTGGGGACGAAACATGTCAAAGAGGGAGGCAATGCTATGTACCTTGGGATATGATAATATAATATATATGGGTTGATGGAGATGCCGACATGTGGCACACATCCCCTTAGTTATATGTATGGGTTCACATGGGATATGATAATATAATGTATATGGGTTGATGGAGATGCCGACATGTGGCACACATCCCCTTAGTTAGTTATATGGGCTCACATAGGAATTAATTATATTGGGTAATGGGTTGGCCTACATTGGGATTAGGTGTTACCCATCCTATTTAAAGGATGTGAGTATCATTATGAGGGGGTAATGTATGTATGAGTTGAGTCTTCTACTTGGTAGAGGTATATTGGAGGTGTCCCCCTCGAAGTGGATTCCCATCTTGGGAGATTGTGGAGTTACTCCTTCCTTAAGGAGCATTGTATGGTGTTGCCCTACCTTAAGGGTATTATTCTGAATATATTGATATTAGGGCATCGGCCCCCATATCTCTTGTGTTTTATTATCTTCTGCAATTTATTGATTTATTATATGCAAGGTTCTTATCAAGTGGCTCTTGAAGTGGATTCCCATCTTGGGAGATTGTGGAGTTACTCCTTCCTTAAGGAGCATTGTATGGTGTTGCCCTACCTTAAGGGTATTATTCTACATATATTGATATTAGGGCATCTTGGCCCCCATATATCTTGTGTTTTATTATCTTCTACAATTTATTGATTTATTATATGCAAGGTTCTTATCAAGATTTGTGCATAGAGGAAGCTTGTGTCCCTAGTTGCGAAGGGTTTGAGAAAATCAAGGCGTTACAAAAGAGATAGGGCACGTAATTTCAACTAGGGCATGCTGAATCAAGCTAGGGTTTGGGTTTGCACATTACAAGAGATAAAAGGTGAGTATTTGGAGTTAGAAGATTACAGGTTACAAATGACACCGAAGAAAGCACCCACAACAGAGTAAAAGGAAAGAAGAAAGTGGAAGTAGAGGTTGAAATGACTCCTGAGAGTAATTTCTTAGAAATGCAGTATCCAGAGGGTGTGATTGTGGGTCAAGAATGGGATTCCCATGTCCGAGAAGGGCAAGATTAGTGAGTAAAACCATCATATAACTAAAATAAGGAGTTGGATGCGTTATTAAACACAAAGATGAATAAGCACACAATAGAAGACATGTCGATGTATGACGACATTGGGGAGAAGTTATTAAAGAAAATTGGAGTCTACCAGCTTGTACAAGCTGTCATACTTTGGGAAATATCAACCATTGGAGTGATGGTTGATGATCAAGGTACATGAAGATTTCTTCTACATTGCAGGACGCAGGTAAGGATCACCACGTTGATATCAACAGTAATAGGGTTGAAAGGCATAGGGGTAGATCTACATGGTGATTTAACTAATAAGGCCACAATCCTAGAGACAAGGAAGGAGTTAAGGTATACCAAGGGTCCAGTGCGACATGGACATTGGTAAATTAATGAAGTACCCAATCATACAAGTAATTGCACACTTAGTAACAAAGTTGAATGACCAAGAAATATGGTCACAAGTAAACACAATGTGGCTACACATTGTGAATAAGATGTCACATGGAGTGACTTACAACATCTCCAGTTACATCACAAAAACTATCATTAAAGAAGCATGCACATGAGAGAAGATCAATTTTGGGGCTGTTCTATTGTCTCTAGTTTTTATGGAAATCGGGGTGCTCGATGGGCCAAAGGAGAAAATATGGGAATACCCTATGGAGAAAAAGTCACATGTGGAAATATTTGGAAATTACTTGTGTGAAGGATCAATGAGCATACCAGTCAAGTAGAGGGAAGAGAAGTGGTATGATAGACTCTACGTAACATTCAAAGAAGAGTGGTGTATACCCAAGGATTTTCCTTCGGTGGTGGGTTAGGCAATACGATTTTCAGTCTACCAAAGATTTTTGCATTGCGTAATTTGTGATGAAGGACAGAGCTTGGATCCCATGGTGAAAACTACCATATTCCTTCACAACAAGATATTTTTAGGCATCCGTTCACCGATTTTTGGATGCATAATATCTAACCTTCAATGCAAACAAGGTAGATTGCAACTACCATACACTGAGAAATACATATGTATATCTAGGACAAAATTCCTACATTGAGAGGCTTATCTCAGATATTATAAGCATGAATCTTGTAAGCTTGGTAGTTGGGGACACGCAGAAAGTGCTTGTGTACCTTCAACTCAAGCCCAAGATGGAGAACAATAAGTATGTGGAGAATGAGTTTGCGCTCCTGGGCCACCAAAAGGTAAGCATACAATGGAAAATTTTCCAGCACCTAAGCCCACAGAGACAATAGAAGTAGATGATGAAGAAGAGGAGCATGAAGATAGTGGTGGTTTGGAGCACAAAGGTAGGAGGCAACCTCTAAATAAGGAAGAAGATGAGTGCATGACTACTCCACCCCAACCAAAATAAGGGGAGGATGAGGATCTGGATATAGTACAAGAAGAGCACTAATTTAAAAGGGTATTTAGGAGAACAAGAACCCAAGGTGCTACTCCACAATCAACATGCAGATCACCTTGACTCTCTCCATAGAAGGAGACAACTGAGAAAAGAAGAAGGAAGTTGAAGCTGAATGAGGAGGTAGAAGAGTCTGAGGAGAGCACGCTCGAATCTCCTACACCTACAAAATATGTGGAAGAACCAAAGGATGGAGATATGAAGGATGCAAGAAGGAGAAAAATAGGTAGATGAGAAAGCACAAGAGACTACTCAAGGTACAATAGAACAAGCTCCAAATCTTGACACTCAAATTCCTAAGGGGCCAAGATAAAAAGAACAAGTGGAGAATATGTTCCATTGGTCATGGGCTATGTTGATGACATAGGTAAAATTATACGCACCCATTTTCAAAGCATAGTGACACTAAAGCTGTTGTATGGGTGGGAGCTGATGGATGAAGATATGACAACCATGCGTAGAAAGAAGTAAATCTGTCATGGTTGATGCACACACACATGGATGAATCAAACTTTTATGTATGTGAAGAGTCATGTGTATGAAGGATGTTGAAGAAGACACCTGTGTCGAAACATAAAAGTAAATCCTACTATTATGTCGATGAACAAGTGAATAATTCTTTGGTGAAAATAATTAGGGCACTAAGAGAAGAGCTCAAAACTAAGGATGTAGAAATAACATGCCTAAAGCAAGAAAAATACTTGGAACATAAGAAGAAAACTATTTTCATCAAAATGGAAAAGGAAAGCTGGGACAATTTTATGAAATTAAAACCACACTTAGATCCTAAGGTACCCTAAATGTTTCCTTTGGAAATGTATTATGTAAGTACCTTGGTGGACTTAGTGCTTGAAGATGGACCTCTATGCATGCCAGCACCAAAGAATCCTGAGCAAGAAGAAGAGATGGAAAAGGATTCGATGATGAGGAAGATTGCATCATATGAGGCAATGCTCTAGAGCTTGTAGGAGGAACTGAAGAAAACATATCAAGCGCTGAATATTTGTATAGCCCTAGAAATTGTTATAAGAACCAGGACCATTTTGGAAGACAATGAAGTCCTGAAAGCCATGAAGGATGAGACATTGGGCCGCACAAAGTATGATTAGCACTTGTTAAGAAGAAGTGTGAGGCCCTTACAAAAACATAAGAACCACACAAGGAAAGGCTAGATGAGCTTGGGAAACTCATAGCACAAAATATGGACTTATTAGAAGGAAGAATGAATGCAATGTCCAACATTGTTTTGGTCTTGTAGAATGAGAAAGGAGAAATTACAAAAGATGAGCTAGAGTCAATTATAGTGGATATTCTAGAAAAGGTAGAAGCCACGCTCAATGATTGGTAGAATTTAGAGGTAGAAATAAAAGAAGAATATCCATAATTGATTCTTCAGGTTGAAGTAGAAGATGCTTTGCAGGGTAAAGACATTCTTTTATTCATAAATATTATTTCTATTCTTCTATTCTTTGATTCATTTTAGAGACAAACATTTCAGGTGAAAATGCAATTAGTGTGGGGTAATGTTGATCAATAAAAATATGGCACTTAGTGAAGAACATACAAAAAGGTTCGTGCGGAAGAGTAGAGCGCATTCAAAAGCACAAGAGGATCGGGAAGGAATCATTCGTTGAGGAAAGAGACAAATTTGGGACTTAGCCATTTGCATGATGATGAGCTATTTTTGAAGATAACATGCCAAACACACAAACTAGTTAGAGAATTTCACGACACACATTGGCTATTTTTTGAGGATCGACTATGAAGTGCTTTGCATGGATACATGATGAGAATATATTTACTACTGATCAGTTAACTAGAAGAAGTTTATTATTAGTGCACTTGCATGTGTGGCTATTATTGTAACGACGCGTGGCTAATAATAGCATGTGACCTATTTTGGGATTAGATAAGTGGTGAAGGGAAAGTACCCACCCTTATAAATATGTAGTGAACTATGTAGTATGATATATATACAGAGATATTATGTAAGGACCGAGTGATTGTGAGGATATATTTGCTAGATCTCGATGTGCGCATAAACTATGGTCTTATCTATTGTAATAATATTATGTGTATTACTGAATTTAATATAATGGGAGTGTATTGGCTAAATCAGAGTATCAAATCCTGAGTATAATTGGTTCTTACATGCTTGATTTCATCATGGTTATATTTTAAGTCTGTTATTCTCTGCATCTAGATTTGAATATGTATTGTAGAATGATATATTAGTTATGGATCCGAATGCTTTAAGTATTCATCATGCTAACATCCTGCAATTAAAAACTAAAGAGGGGCCAAGTATCTTTGCGTGCTTCGGGTGAGTTCTCGGCCAGGCCGAGTGATGTGCCAACGTGCACCGGATTTTTATTGGTGAATTCTAGAATGCATTAATGAGTAAGACATATGAGTGTGTCATTCTCCTCCTTGGTGTGTAGTTTATATGCATTAACATGAATGAGAAGAAGGTGGCGCTAGTTGGAGAAACAAATAGAAAATTCTAAAAATAAGCAATTCTTAGTGTATTCATTAAATGTCAAAAATTGCATATGTTTTCACTAAAAGTTATATGTGTTTAGTCATTAATATTGTGCATAAACACTATATTTACCTATAATTGTGGCTAGGAATTTCTCCAACACTCTCGGTTGACCCATATACCTTTGGATTTTCATAGGAAACTATGCTTCGATAGAGGAAAATCTAAGAGTCCCAAGACCTTTCTTAGTGTTTCCTAGGTTAGTAGGTCACCAAGTCCTCCTAAATCAAGCAATCATGCTTTTACTATAATAACAAAAAAATTCCTAGCTAGTAGGATCTCCCATTAATATCCCCAATGATGTCCATTATTTACAAAGAAATCCAGATAAATATCTCTTTGTATTTCACCCATCCAACAATATCTATGTTGAAGAGCATATTAGAACATTTAAGTCATCTCTGAGACTCCTAAATGTAACACATGAGGATGTGGCCTATAGGATCTTCCCATTTTCTCTTAGAAATGCATCATATGACTAGTTCTTGAATATACTAGAATATACAATCACTAGTGAGCAATATTTTCATAATATATTTGTTGCCAAGTTTGAAAGGATCACTTTTACAAAAATCATGCATCAAAGGTTCACTTCTAGAATATTTATAGCTTGACCATCTAAACATACAAACCCACAGAGATGACATGGCACTAGGGATTTACAAAAATACCTTAGATCCCATGACCTCATTTTTTCTAAGAAGGTCCTAAAACATCACTACCTTTACAACTACATACCATGAACCTATCCAAATTGATGAACAAATGAACCCTCGTGGATATGTTACCTCTTCTTTCCAGAACCGCATCTCAATAATTTTTCCTCAAGCTATTCAAAATTTTCCAAATCCCATACCGACATCAGTTCTAAATGCTCTACCTATCAATTACATATCCCCAAATGAGAAACAAATCTTAGTTAACCTTACACTCTTTGTTGATCCACAATAAAATGATAGTTAATTTATGGTCCATGTTAATAATACCAATTCTTAAGTACCAAATTAGGAAAACACAAAGGGAGAATTGGATTCCATCCAAAAGATGGTAAGAAAACTAGGCCAAAATTTTTGAAGTTTCAGAGACAGATAAACATTACATGGGAAGGTAACCAAAGTAGGAATTAAAATTATCAAAGGTCTAATATTAGGCCCTTCAATAAGAGTAACAAAACCAAACAAATCCTCTCAAAACTAAATTCCATAGATAAATGTATGAGAAATTTAATTACCAAATTAGTGTGGAGTCCACAATATAACTAAACATGGTGAATTAGATTGTGTTGAGTATTTTATAAATTTGAAGTCTTCAAAAATGAGTTAGATAACTATAAAATAATTCCAAATATGTAATGACGTGGCTAACCCATCAAATGATACAATGTCACTAAGCACTGCCAATATGATAGAAATTTTTACTTTCCTTACAGGGGGAGGACAATGAGCTAGAGGAGAGCACAAATGAAGTGTATGCATTTCAACAGTACCAAAAGAGAAATTATGTGTTAAGGAATAGGCCAATAACATCAATTAAGTGCCTCCAAATCTTAGTACAACTCCACCGTGACTCCAAAGACTAACAAATTTCTGCCTCCCCAAAAGGAAATGACCCTCATCCATAAGAAATTTCTTCAAGTATTTATAAAACCAATTATACTATTATGGAATACATGAAGAAGATAAATGCAAACATTAATTTGCATGAATTAGCTCAAATCATAGAACAAAGAGATTTGTTACTAAATTATTTAGCTAATAAGACTACTAAATACCCTCAAAAGTCCTTGTTGGTGATCAAAATTTAACCCGTGTCTTAGATCTAGAAGAACTGAGTCATTTGTGACAACAATGAAACCATCCCCAAGTTGTGGGACCTTGCACGCTTGGGACAGATCTCGGGAGAAGGCCGGTTCCTCTATCTAATTTTACTACTATTTCTACTCCTAGTGCTGGAAGGGAAAGCTAGGCTAACAATGCCAAGGGACTAGGGATATAAGGATACCATGAAAGGAAACCTACACTTAAAAGGATGATAGCACGTAAAAGGAGGGATGAACACTATCTATTTTGAGCAAAAATGAAGGGAAGTGCATGAAAGAAGGCTAGGCATGTGTAACATAACTCAAAACATATTTACCAGATCAGTTTCATGGAACACAACTAAATAAGGAGCTCTAAGGGATGTAGAATGGCATAACGAGCACACAATGTAAAAGAAAAGGCAAGAATAATGAATGCAAACATGCTAGGATAGAGAATAGTCACAAAACAATGCTTCTATTACTTTCATAAATTCACATAGATGTTATAATGATGAAAGATGCCAATATCCACTTGGAAGAGCTAGATCTATAGGTATGTAACTCAAAACACAAAAAAATGACATCCTTAGCAGAGTGTGTAAGGATCCAAAGTGTCCAACATTAATAATGAGCCCCGATCTTACATTTATAGATGAATAGATGGAAGAAAAAGAGAATAAGGAGGGAACATCTAAATTTGAAATGCAACCACCAACAAGAAGCATTTAATGCCTGAAAATGCACCTACAAATATGTCAAATGCATTTCCAAGTATGTTTGGCATGTTGAAGAGGGAAGGAGGGCGGATTAGACCAAATTGGGTGGTTAGAGCAATTAGATATATGCATTAATGCTTAGAAAGAAGTTTTCCCATTCCTCACCTACGAGATTTGCTAATAATTTGAATTTGAATGTTTAGCATTGCAGCTATCGATTGAGAGTAGGTGCGCACATGATCAAAGATTTATATCAAGAGATACGGTTGTCGAAGTTTTCAGATCTGTCTGGGCACACAAGACATGTGGTGTGTGCGTAAAGATTGGATGAAAGGATGACCAACTATGTAAATATTCTTGTCATTTTTGTCACGTGTAACTCATTATTTTGTTAAAAGCATTTAGTGCCCTATTGGCGTGCTTTGAATGGTTGTGTGTGGCATACTCAAGTGTGTCAAAGGATGACATGGGATAAAAAGGAACGAAGGAGGGTGAAAAGATAATGCACGTGGAAGAATGAAGCATGGGAAAGAGAAGATGGAATAAAGAGGAAAAAGAATAGGGAAGAAGGGGAAAGCATACAAGGTGCACAAAGAAAAGAAGGGGTGTGTGCAAAAAAATGTTGAAAAGAGAATGTGTGAAGTGAACTTGATCATACACAACCTTGGAATGAAGAGGTTAGATCCAAAAAGTGTATATAAGTTATTTAAATAATTGGGAGAGTTATTTAGATATCTAAAACTAGGAGAGTTTTGGTGACATTTGGGGCCATCTACTTAGTAGATGAAGGAGATTAGTAGCATGAATCATCCATTAGGCATGGATTTTATTGTATAATCATGAAATTCTGATTTTTATCTTTGAAAAACTACCCTCGAATTTTCTTGAAGGATCATTCCTTGATTCCATTCCAAATCTTACAAACCGCTAAAAATGCCAGACATCCCGGAAGCAAAAGAAGAGCGCATGAAAGAAGCACGCGAGAAGAAAGAAATATTTAAAAACAAATAATGTGCATGTAGTGCTCTTAGAGGAATGTAAACTACTCTAATATATACAAAATGATGCAGAAAACTTAATGGAAGGGTTTGAGATAGATCCCATTTACTAGGATTTGCATCGCACATCCATTAAGATGAGTTAACTCGAAAGAGTTAGCCTCTTTTACAAACCGATGATATATGGGCCACTCCAAAGTACACAATACTTTAAATGGTGCCCTAGTTCAGCTCTGTAAACATCCCATTTCAAAACCAAGTTGTCAAATTTGAAATCTTGAGGCCTAGATTTTCTATCAAACCATTTCTTTGTTTTTCTTACCGATGTTGTTCTAGCTTGATCAAACTCTATTAACTGTTGGGAAATCATCAATGAGTTCAAATCTACCATAAAATGAAGGGTAGCCTCCATTCCATAGACAATCTTGTAAGGTTAAATTCCTACTACCGTTTTATATGTGATTCTATCTACCTAGAGCATGCGCGAGACCTTTATATACCACTTGCTTGGTGATGTCCATTATACATTTCATGATCCCGATCGGAGTTCTTATTTTTGATTCTTTTAGACTATTACCTTGCGGGTAATAGTTGGAAGAATTCTTTAGATAAATGCCCAAATTTAGAGCCCAATAAGTGATTCTTGTCCCAAGGAAGGATTTTGCATTATTGGAGATAATGGTTTGAGGAACACCAAACCTTATCACTATACCTTCAAGAAAGTCAAGGATGACTGACTTGGTTGATTCTTTGAGCATGAAAACTTTTTTCCATCTAATGAAGTAGTTTGTAGTTGTCAACACCCACTTGTATCCAATGCTTGAAGGTGGATTAATAATGCATATGAAGTCAAGACCCCATTCCAAAAAAGGTTTATCCACTTAGATTGGTTGGAGGAAGTCTTGCCAATATCTTATTACCTATAAAGAAATCACATTTCTTGCATTTTGTGACCCACCTATGTGCATCTGCAAATGGAGTGGGCCACAATATACTTGCCATTATGATCTTTGTTTCTATATTTTTGTAGAGAAGTGTCCACTAGAGAATCCATTATGAAATTATGCTAACACTTTTTTAGTCTGTGCACCATTTATACATCTTAATAGCATGGCATAAAGATTTTTCTTGAAGAGGAGTCCATTAATCAGAACATACAAGATAGATTGTAACCTCAAATGTCTTATCTTTGTCTTGTTTAAAATAGGAGGGTATGGGCCCTCGAAAGGAATGTGATCATGTCCTTCATCCATTGCGTATGCGAGGATCTCGTATTCTTCTCAAGTTCTATGCATGGGAGACCTTCATCCGAAATAATTATGTCTTAGGATCATTCTGCGCATCTTTAAAAATCTTCTTACAGAGTGTGCTACCTCTTAGTTTTGTGGCTTTGATAGTCATGTCACATTCCATGATCTTGGTCACCCATCATGCTCTCTTTTCACTAATCTCTACCCCCATGATGAAGTCTCTACGACATAAGAGTGGGAGAATAACACCTTAATATGATTTTTGGCAAGCATAATTTTAAATTTTGAGTGCATGCATGGTGGAAAAGACATACTTCTTCGTGTGACTATATTTTAATTCATAATCCTTGAGAATATGGCTAAAGAAAGACATTAGTTGTTCCATTCCTTGTTTATTTTCTTTGGTTAAAATAACAACAACACTTGCATCAGTGCCATGAGCATAAAGGATGAAATCCTTGGAGTAATCCAGGTTGATGAGTGTTAGCATGTAAGCATTTTATTGCTTGAAACTATTGAAGCTCTCTCTTCCTTTTGTTGTTAATCGAAGGATATGTCATTCTTGAGCATGATGGTTATGGGATGGACCAGTCTTGTAAAGTTAGAGATAAAATTCCAAATAAAATTGATCTTGCCAAGGAAGGACTATAAGGATTTCTTGTGCCTTGACAGGAAAGAGCCAAGATGGCTGAAATGCACTCAATATCAATTGCGATGCCATCCTTTGAAACTTCATAGCCCAAAATATTTCCCTGTGCCACTAAAAATTTTCACTTCTTGGGGTTAAGAGACACCCCATACTTTACGCACCTCTCAAACATGTTCTCCAAGTGCGCCATATGATCAACACTTTACTTTGAAAAGGATGTAATATCATCGAGGTAAACCAAGATGAACTCGTTAATATAACCTTTGAAGGTAATGTCCATGGTGCGCTGAAATGTAGCACCTACATTTGAAAAACCAAAGGGCATCTTATGATACACATATGTTCCTAAATTGATTGTAAACGCCATTTTGAATTGATCCTCTTCCTTGACCAAGATTTGATTGAAACCGAATACCCATCTAACATTGAGAATATTTGCATGCTAGCCACAGATTCTATAGAATCTACTCCATTGAAGGAAAATGATAATGATCCTTTAGAGATTCCTTGTTAAAATATCTAAAATCAACACAGAGTCTGATTTCACTATTATTCTTGTGCACTGGAACTAGATTCATGACCTAAGTAGAGTACTTGATGGGAAAAATAATTTTTTCCTCAATGAGTTTGGATAATTCCTTTCTCATGAGGGGCTCTATCTTTGGATTGAATAGTTTCGCTTCTATTTGATGGGCTTAATGTCAAGATAAAGGTCAATGGAGTGTTAAAAAATTCTTGGATCAAAACCTTTGAGGTCTTCAAACTCCCATGAGAAGATGTCATTGTATTTTTGATAGAGGGAGATAAAGGCATGTTTTTCATCATGCACACAAATATTCTTCGAACAACAACACCTTTCCGTGCACAATAGTGACTAGGGATAACTCTTCTTGTGCAACGCACATATACTTTTCTTCACCCTTGAACTTATCATCAGGGCTAAATTTTTTCTCTAAGGTGATCGAACCTTTAGGAAACGTATTTGTCTTGGTTGAATCACTTGGTCACCATAGCTATCAAACAAGTTAGCTTGAATGCTTGATGAGAACTCAACTTCATTTTGAATGAAGCTGGAAAATCTACACGTCAATGTCAAACACTTTCCAGGAGTAATGTTATCTGAAATGGATGGTCTAATCACCATCTTATTGTCTTGAGAGTTTCCAAATTCCTCGGGGAGAGAACTACGAACCAAGTGCATGCCATTTGGTCAGATTCCTTATTCATTTTTTACGGTACCACCTATATATTTATAGAATCAAATATCTCAAGGAGGTCCCAAAATCTATGTTTATAAGCTTTGAGAAGCTTATTATTTTCTGACACTTATTCGTAACTTTGTGGATAACTAATTTTGTATCTCCAAATATCTCGCACTAGCTTAATCTTCTTCTTTTTAGCAATAAGTAGACCATGCACCAATGCCTCATACTCTACCAAATTGTTAGACTATGTAAAATTTAACCTATGAGTGAAGAATAATTTCTCACCCTTAGGAGAAATGAGGACGACTCCTGCTCTCCCTGCCATTTGTTTCTACTTTAGGATCCATCAAAGTATAATTTCCACAGCACGGAGTTCAACTTGGTCTTTCTTGAGAATGCACAATAACACAAATTCTTCTTCAAGAATGCATTAAGTACCAAGCCCAGTTTCATAGGCTTCCATTTCTTTAGCATATGGGTCAAATTTATGGTGCCTCTCTACCCATTCATCAAGTACTATATCAGGAATAGAAGGTGGAAGAGGATGCTCTTCAGAACTAAAGCTTGTTCCTCTTGGATTAAACAGTTGGCTTAGAGAGGGATGGGACATATGACTCTACATGATAGGAAAATATAGGCTCAAATTGTATGGTAAACTAGGTACCATATCTTATCTTGAGTAACATATGAGACCAATCAGAAGACAAGTAACCACCCACTTTAGTGGTAAAATATCTTGACAAACATAAGGCAAACAGAGGGGGTAGATCAATGATTGACACATCTTGAGTTATTATTAGATTTAGACATGCATGGAGGGCCAACTCAATACTCTTGATGATTCCTATGGTAGTGATAGTTGAGCCATCAAGTTAAAGAACTCCCTTTGTTAAGGGGTTATACTTGAGACCTAAGACATCAACTATCTTCTTGGGCATAACAGAAGTGCTAGCACTTGAGTCTATCATGTAATTATGCACTAGGTGTTTGCCTATGATCAAGGACATATAAAAGGGTGGGGTTTTAACAATATTACTTACTTGTTTCTCCTTTTTCTAACAAATATTGATATAAGCGTGTGGTTTGTGAATAGTTGGATCAACGCACGGAAGTTGGGATAGGGCCTCATGCAGCAGATCCCATTGAGATGGAATGGTTAGAGCATCCCACATTATGACATTTATATTTTTCTTCTTCATCTGGTCCACAATGCTAAATGGAAGACCCACTGACTTGTGCATTTAAGGGACAACAACATCCCTTTTTGACTACTCCAGTGTGGAAAAATGAGCTTTAGCCGAAGATGAGGCTTGACCTATTAAAGGAGGGGTGTATGCCATTTATGGAGAAGCTTTGTGCATGATCTATTGTGTAGGTACTTGAGAATTTTTACCACTAGATACCCTGGATGAATCTTTCTACTTTTTCTAGTCCACTTGTGTTTCTGGGATCGTGACATACACACCAGACTCAAGCATTCTATTCGTATATCTTGTGTTATCTATAACTTGGGTGTGTGGTCTACTTGCATCCTCTCATACTTGGTTGATTACATGAAGTATTCATTTCCAAAGAACATCAATTTTTCTTTTAGAGGAACTCCTGGCCTTCCTTGGTTTTCTGCTTCAAGGAAACTTGTTAAAGGATCACAAGTTGAAGCATTATGGATCATAGAGGCTTGCACGCACAAAAAATTGGCACAATGATATTGAATATGAGGCATGTTACAAGGGAAACACCATTCGAATCCCGCACTAAATTATTCTCGAACCGAAACAAACACGACTTGATCTTGGGTGTTAGAGAAGAGGGCTTGGGAGGAACAACATGCAAGGGAAGATATGCACTAGCATGACATCTATCATTTTGTTAGTTTGGTGCGTACCTTTGGTTTCCATATTGATTCCACCAAGGTTGATTGCTTTGGCCATGCACATGATTATAACTACCTCTATAAGCTTATGCCTATTTTTTCTCTAATGATATTACCTTGTTTGATAAATTTCTAATCAGGGTATTTGATTCTTCATCTTCCTTCTCTGTGTCTTTGGAGAGTGGGATGTTGATGCAACTAATCGCATGCTTTTCTCGGGGACACAAATAGGGAAATTGAAGGTTGGGGTGTGTTGGTGCTCAAATTATTCTCACCCCATTTTTCATTTAAATCATTCGGTTTGCATCCTCTGTTATGTTTTTGTCTCCCAAGATCAAATAGTGGTTCTCCTACATTTTACGGTTTGACGGGTGTAGTTTCCTAGTCAAAATTACCTCTCGACATCAGTTGAAACATGGCCCTTTCTAGTTGGATACAGCTCTACAGGCACTTTAAAAATTCTAAGGCTCACTTCAACCCAAAACATGTCCACGTGGTGAGCCCGCGCTTGCTCAGGGTCTCTGCTCTTGGGGACCATCTTGAAGTTGCACCATAAAGACACGTGGAGGCTTTTGCCAGGCCTTCCCATACTTATACTTTTCAAGAAATTTCCCGAAGGGCCTCGGGAAATATAGAAGGACCGCACATGTTTAGGGTCTCTAATTTTTGGGACCATCTCAAAATGTGCCATTGAGACACGTAGCAGATAGGGAAATGGAGAAACGAAGCTTTGGGGTCATTTAAGGTTTTTTTCCTTTTGTAAAAAAAGGATAAAATTGTAAGTTGGAGCACGGCCCAGATAGGAAAGTAAATGCTAGCGTTAAATTGACAAAAACGGAGGTGTGGGCTCGCGGGGAAAATTTGGAAAATTTTCCTTTTTCCAAAAGTTATAAAATGTCAAAAAAATGCTCCTGGCCCATTTCCAATCACATTTTGCCATGTGGAGGGATCAGATTAAAAGTTGAAAGGCAAGATCAATGATAACTGTGCATTTCATTTGATTTTGCCTCCATTAAATCTCTAGAATGTTTAGAGTTGCATTTTTACATCATTCTTCATCAAATTTTTGGCAAATTTGTGTCATTTTGGTCTGTAAAGTTCAATTGAATCAATTTGGGATCTCAATTTGTAAATCTGAAGTACTCTTGAAGTGGATTTTTCTTGGGCTCATGCAAACACCGAAAATGCCAGATCTAGAAATAGTAGAGTAAAATTTCAGAGGGAAAAAGGATGAAATGATGAAAGTTCAAGTGCAAAAGGTGAAAAGGACGTTGCCTCGAGAGCAAAAGGGATGACCTGTCAAAGTCCAGCTATGCAGAGGCTCTGAAAAATGATTAAAAAGGGGATTTCTCACATGAAAGAATTAGAATGATTAAAGGGACTCTGAAAAGTTGTGGCATGACATCCTAGTCATTAGTCGAGGGCCCAAGAAACATGATCTGTTCACAGTTGGTCCACCTGGCAGATTTCAGATCTGAATTTGTTAAATGTCTTTGTCTAAAACAAATTGGTAACAAGCAAAGGTCCCTCGAATATTCTTCTCTTTTGAGGGGAAAAGTGGAAAAGGTCACAATGATGCAAATATTTTGCAAATGGCATGATTAATGTCACCGATCATGATCCGATATGTGTTAGATTTTCTATCATGTCAAGTTGGTTGAAATGGATAGCCATTGAAAAACACCGAGAATGCTCTGGAAGCCCCCCTTGATGAATCTAAGCAATTTTGGTATAATTTTGTGTCTCCGCTTTATTTTCAAAATGTTTGCAAATAGTTTCTTTTGTTCTATTAAAATCTTATACTGAAATTTTTGTGAAATCACACAGGATCTCATCCTGTGATAGTCTAATATTATTTGCAATTTCATTTCAAGAAGAGCCTTCATCTTGGATGAGATAAACAAATTTAAAATCAAATTACTATGATTTGTTGATAAATATTATCTGTAAGTCTTCGAGTGTACCTTAGGCATGATTAATCAGAATCTTTAGTGTTTAATTGCATATTTAAATTCTAGCCTTTGTGTTAAGAGTCTCAAAGATAATGTGAAAACATGCTGATCGGGCCTCCATTGAAGCACACCTTGGTTGAAGGAATTTCTTGACTGTTTTGGAGCTTTCTGTTGTGAATCTGTTCTTTATTGTGAATTCCCTCCAAAGATCCGGTATAATCAACTTTATCATGATTCATCTCCCATCAAAATCATTTAAAAACCATTGATCCACCCTGAACTACCCCTATTTGTCCTGTGTATAAACAAATGCAAAATACCACTGTCAAAAATATGTAGAAGCAATTAGGATTCCAAATTTCTTTAGTAACCTTTGCCATGTATTGAAAATATCTCCATAATCAGGAAGTGACAACACTTGAGAGTCAGATTTGGTGTGTTGATCATATTTTCCCAAGGTTTTCTTTATAAAGTTTGTGCAAAAGAAAGGTATCTATGTCTCCTTTAATAACAAAGGTTACAAAATAGGTTCTTTGACCTTGTTTGAAAGGCATAACCTAAAATAGTTAGGATAATATCAAATCCTTTTAAGGTGCTACCCACTTCTTCAAGGTCTAAGTGCTAAAAGTTAGATAAATTGCTTCCCGTTTACAAAATGACATACATAATAATTTATCTACTTTTGAGTGTCCTGTCAAATCCATGATGCTGCTTGGTTTGTGAAGAAGAGTAAATCCGGGTACCAACACACTTTTAGCACCGTTGCCAGGGAATGATTTGCATTACCGAGGACCGATTTATTGATTTATTGATAGTTTGTATCCATTTGTCCCATCAACAATGCTTATGGTGACTCGCATTAGGTATTCTTTGAAAAATTTAAAGTTTTCCAAACCCTAGTAATGTTTCTTGTAGTTTTATGTGCAAATATGTTTTGTAAACATCATTATCTGATTAGATCTATAAGGATTGAACAAAGTTATAAGTTATGCATGTTATATGTCCAAATTTTCCAGTTATTGTACTAAGTTTGCCTCACCATTGATAAATTTGGGTGAAGGAAGATCAAATCGACAAGTTTTGCAAGATTAAAATATTACGAGACATTTGACATATTACCTTTTAGAGAATTTTTTCACATCTAAGGTGAAAATCCTTAGTGGTGACCCCATGGTGATTTATTTTGATAAATTCTAGTGTCTTAACCTCTATCAATGTAAATTTATTACTAATCTTTGCAAAGCTGGAAGGAAGAAGATATTTCTTCGCTACGGACCCTAGTAGAAGGTTGTTTCTAGAGTTTGGAAAGTATAATTCAGAAGGAGGAAGAATTTGGAAGGTTGTTGGAGATCAAGCATCAAGAAAAGAGGTCTCCATTGGTGAAACTGATCGGCACATGATTGAAGACTGCAATTCTTCCTCAACTGCTTCTGAATCAGGTAGTCTCTTTGTAAATCTGAATTCTCCATCTGGAGAGGGGTCTTCTCATTCTACCCCTGTATTTAAAAGGTTTTCTTCTCTTTCTACCCTTGTATTTTCCAAATCTAGTAGTTTTTCGCTATGAAAAAAATCCATTAGGGGATAGTCATTCTAAAAATTGTATCCATGTACCACACAGACCCCTCACTCCTCATCACTCTATTTCCTTGTAAGATCACCTCCTCATAATAATATGGCTCAGCCTCCACCTAGACCTCCATTTATCATTAATAATTTTGGTCCCATCGGTTTTATAGGTATTGATGGCTATCCAAATGCTATGCCACATGATGTAAGAAATAGATTGCCTAAGTTTCAAGGAAATAATGCAATAACTAGTGATCAGCACTTGAAACTCTTTGTCAATATGATGGAGGATTTCAAAATAGAGTTTGAAGATGTATACATTAAATTATTTATTCATACTCTAGAAGAGGATGCAAGGGACTGGTATAAAGCTCTACTGATAACTCTATTGATTCTTGGACTGAAATGAAGAATGCATTTAGATTGCAGTATGGTGATAGAAAAAACCCTAGGTTTCTTTTGTCAAAATTTGAGAATATTAAAAAGAATCTTAATGAATCGGTGCATGATTTTAATATGAGATTCAATAAGACATTGAGAATATTTCCTGTGAATTTGAGGCCATGTGATGAATCTTGTCTTATAAAGTATGCTGATGCATTTGACAAGAAGGCTGCATACTATTTGAGGGATAAAAACCATGAAAATTTGATGAAAGCCTTTACCATGGTTCTGTAAATTAAGAACAACATCAAAGCAGTTGGAAAAAATCTTAAGAGGGAAGGTGTTAAAATGATAAAACCAAAAAAACTCAAGAAAGAAGAGTGTGGATCTTGAGGAGGTTGTTAAAACTTTGGCAGGGGTTGTCAAAGAAATATCCTACAAACTAGCCCGGGAAGAGAAAGGAATTGGGTAGAGTTCACAAGGTCAGCAAAAGGCACAAAATCATGACAGATTTGGAAATCATCCTAGGGGTGATCAGAGGTTAGATGACAGAGGTAAAGGACCCATGGGATCTGCAAATAGACATCCCCAAGCACGTGAAAGTAGAATGGTGCTTGATCCTCTAACTGCCCAGGTTGCTGTTGTTGATGAAGCCAATGTGATTGATTGGTGTGATAGATGCTTTCTGCCCCATCCTCCATGTGAAGTAAATCAACAAGAAGAAGAAGTTGATAATGATGATGGTATTGATGATGATGTTTGCATGATGGGTTGCTCTTCAAGATCACAACAAGGAGCAACTTCAACCAAAGTGATAAGTGCTCAAACTACTACAACTTTTTAGGATTGCATTCACCTGGGTACCACTTTTCCTCCTTATAATTTTGAAGTATATGTAGTGCAAGATTTTGAAATACCTAATAATGAATTTGAGATTTTATGAGATTTAATGATAAAGAAGTATGATGGAGGAATCCCTTTGGAGGAAGATAGGAAGTTATTGATGAATGCTATTGTTGCTCAAGAAAAGTTTATAATACTAGGAGTAGAGTTGTCAAACGAGTAGGGCCTCAATCCAAACCTAAAACTCCATTGCTTACTAGTATTCCTAAGGAGGATTCTAAGAAAGATACACCTTCCAAAGGCCTTGCTGTCCCAAAAAAGATTCATACTTCTCCTCATGCCCAAACTGTCAAGAATCCCATGCCATCTGATGAGTTTGCTAATCTCCCTTCTAATGCTTGCCTTGCCAAAGAATGTTCCATATGACATTGCCCAAGTTTTGAGTCAAATCAAAGTTAGTGTTCTAATTGTTGAGTTTCTTAGGATTCCTGAGCACAAGAAGAGAGCATTTGAGTACTTGGGGTTGAAAGAAGAAAAGAGTACCCCAGGAAGAAATGTAAACATTGTAGAAACTCCTCCTCTAACCATTGCAGACCTTAAAACACCACCAGCATTGGAAGATCTTGGAGAAGCACCTGAGGTTTACTTGGGGACATATTTGGTTGAATCCCAATTAAATGTTGATCCATTTTTTACAACTTTGATCATTAAGGACAGACTGCCACACAATTATATGTTTGATTCCAGAGCATCATGAAATGTCATGCCTCTTGAGGTCATGAATGAGCTGGATATCAAAGTGACAACAACATATGGAAGATGCACTACCATGGACTCTAGAGAGGTTCCCATTGTTGGATGTGTGAAAGGATTGGTGGTACAAATTGCAGCTTATCTAGGTAAGAACTTGAAACTTGATGTTGTCATTGTTGATTACCCTGCCAAATGGGGCATGTTGTTATCAAGAAAGTGGGCTGCAAGTGTTGGTGGAAGTGTTCAAATGGATATGTATTTTTCCACCATTCTAATTGAAGGCAACCTTGTAAAGCTGTATGGAGAGAAGAAAATGTTACACCTCATTGAGGATCCAAATAATGCTTCTTATGAAGTGTTATATGTTGATGTGGATGTAGATAACTTTGTGGGGTTTGTTGATGATAGGGAGCACAAGATTGATCAATGTGAATGTCTTGAACATGCTGGTTTACCTTGGACCTTGTTATTTGATGGAGCTTGTTCCAAGTTTGGAAATGGTGTTGGCATTGTTCTGATCTCCCCAAGCCAAGAAGAGTTTTTATTTTCTTTCAAACTTAACTTTGAATGCACTAATAACATTGTTGAGTATGAAGCATTATTATTAGGTTTGAGAATTTCTTGGAAGTATCATATTAAAGATATCATTGTCAAAGGAGACTCAAAATTGATTATCAAACAAATTAGAAAACTATATGCTACTAGAAATCAGAGAATGAAACAATACAAGCATGTAGTTTGGGATTTGATTGAAATGTTTGAATCATTTAATATTGTGCATCATGATAGAAAGTTCAATGTTGTTGCAGACTCAACTTACAATCTTGGGATCTTGGTTTGATGTTTGTTCAATGTCCCTAATTATGAATATAATGTTGAAGTACTAACAAGGCCATCTGTCCCTGACAACGTAAAAAAATGGCAAGTATTTGATGATGATGCCCAGGTGAAATGGTTTCTATAGAAAAAGGGGAGTTTGCTGATTAGTGTATTGATTGGGAGCCAATGGTGTGTGTAGTAGAGGGAAAATAAACTTTGTTTGGCAAAGATATCATCCAATTGAAAACTAATACCATTCCTAGAGGGTTGGTTTCTCTTGAATCAAACTTTGATAATGTTGATTGCATTATTAACAGACATGTAGCAGCCTCAAGGGATGTTGAAGAGCATGACCTTGGCACAAAGGAAAAACCAAGGAAGATCTGGTTGGGAAGCAATCTGAACAAAGAAGAGAAACAATCCTATGTCTAATTGTTAAAGAAATATCAGGACTGCCTTGCTTGGTCCTATTCTAAACTGAAAGCATATAGAGAGGACTTGTTTCAACATGAGATTCCTTTGGAATCTAATGCAAAACCATTCAAAAAAAAAGCAGAGGTTGATTAATCCACTCCTCTCCATGAAAATGCAAGATGAATTGAAGAAGCTAAGAGATGGAGGGATCATTCAGCCAACAAGGTATTCTTCTTGGGTTGCAAACTTAGTGCCAGTTAGAAAAAATAATGGTGATATCAAGTTGTGCGTGGATTTTAGAAATCGAACAGAGCATCAATGAAAGATAATTATCCTCTACCAAACATGGAAAATATGCTGCAATTAGTGACTAGATTGGATTTTCTTTCACTTTGGATGGTTTCTTTGGATACAATCAAGTTGTTGTGAAGGATTCGAAAGAATAAAGACTACCTTTACCACTCCATGGGGCACATATGTTTATGTCAGGATGCCATTTGGTCTGATGAATACTGGAGCTACCTTCCAAAGAGCAATGGATGTTTCTTTTTCTGGTTACATTAATGATTTTATTGTTGTTTACCAAGATGATGTGATTGTGTTTTCCAGAAAGAGAAGTGATCACTTGCAGCACTTGGAAAAAATGCTGATAAGATGCAAAGAGTATGGCATTTCACTCAATCCAAAGAAGTGCCATTTTGGAGTGCAAAATGCCATGTTTTTGGTCACATTGTATCAAAGAATGGTGTCTTGATTGATCCTAAAAGTGTAGAGGCTATCAATAAGGTTTCAATTCCAATAACCAAGAAGGGAATCCAATATTTCTTTGGGAAGATCATTTTCATTAGAATATTTGTGTCTAATTTTGCTGAGTTGACTCTACCCATCACTTGCATGTTGAAGAAAGACTAGATTATCAAGTGGGAAGAAGCAGCCATTCAGATTTTGATGGGATCAAAGAAGCACTAAAGCATGCCCCTATTTTGGCAGCCCCAAATTACAAGAAACCTTTTCAATTATTTTCTTTTGCTTCAGAAAACACCATTGCCTCTGTTTTGTTAAAGAAGGATGATGAAGGGGCTGAGAGACCAATTGCCTTTTTCAGTAAGGCATTGCAAGGAGCTAAGTTAAAATACACCATCATGGAGAAGCAGATGTTTTCCTTGGAGAAAGCAACAAAGGTTTTTAGACCCTACATCTTGAGTTCTAAAGTTTTTTCTTATACATTTCCCACACCATGGTGAAAGACATCTTATCAGAGATGGAGGTCTCAAGCAAAAGATGCAGATGGGTGAAAAAGTTACAGGAGTATGACATGGATATCCAAACCATGAAATTGGTAAGAGGTTTGGGTCTAGATAAGCTTATGGGTGAGAGCAACTTGAAATCTATTGAAGTAAATGAAGTAGAAGGAGAAAGGGTGGATGTCATTGAAATTTTGGTAATTTCTGAATGATATAAAGATATAATCTTTTATCTCAGACATCTATGCTGCCCTAAAAATCTGAGTAAAAATAAGAAAAGAGATCTTAAGTTAGCCTCTCAAAAATATGTCATTATTGATTTTGGGTTAGCTTGAAAGAACCCCAAGGGAGTGCTCTTGAGATGCATTACTGAAAATGAGGCCCCCAAAATAATATCTGATCTCCATGGAGGGGTCTGTGGGGGAAATTTTGTTGGAAGAGTTACAACACATAAAATCTTAAGGGCTGGTTATTGGTGGCCAACTCTCTTCAAGGATACAACTCTAGTGGTGAGGAAATGTGAAAATTGCCAAGCATTTTTCTAGAAGAATGAACGCCTGTGCTCCCTTCCTTTGCAGCCTGTGTCGGTTGAAGCCCCATTTAGACAATGGGGAATGGATTTCATAGTGGAAATTTTGATCCTTCCAGTGCTGGTCATAAATGGATTCTTGTAGCCACTGATTATTTCACTAAGTGGGTAGAAGCAATCCCCACCAAGAAGACAACACACCAAGTGATCATGGAATTCATGCTGAATCAAATCATATGTAGATTTGGAGTGCCAGATAAAATCGCATCGATAATGCCATGAGTTTCAGAGCCAAATCTTTGGTGGCAATGTGCAAAGAGTTTGGGATAAATTTAATATATGCTTCTAACTACAATCCCAAGGAAATGGACAAGTTTGAGTTCAGTAATAAAAATTGTTGAAGATCATTAGAAGAACCTTGGAGCTGAAAAAAGGAAGTAGGGTGAGAAACCAAAGTTTGTTATTTGGGTGTGAGAAATCACTATCAAAAGAGCTACTGGTAAAAGCCCGTTTGAATTGGTATATGGAACTCAAGCTCTGCTGCCCCTCCATTTGTAATTGTCTTCATTTCAGTTTGTTCAACAGATTAAAGACCAAGAAGTTAGTTCATATGATGCTCAAATCAATCAGATTATTGAGCTAGATGAAGAGAGAAGGGCATCCCATCAGCGACATGTGAAGTTCAAAGAAAAGTTGAAGAGGCTATTTGACAAAAAGGTGACACCTAGAGCTTTCAACATTGGGGATCTTGTGCTTTTATGGGATAACAAGCATGAAGATAAGGGAAAGCATGGTAAATTTGATGCATTGTGGATGGGCCCTTATTCAATTGATATTCAAATTGGTGAAAATACATTCTTCCTAAAATACCTAGATGGGGAACTACTTGAATTGCCTATTAATGGTAGGAATTTGAAGCATTTCCTTGATTAATTTATTAGAATCAAGGTATATTCCATTTGTACAGTGTATAGTTCTTTGTTCTCGTCTGTTTTTGTGTTTTTCTGGTCCTTGGTGACCTGGCTTTGCTGGTGTCTTAGTTCATTTTTTAGAAGATAGTTGTGATTGTTATGCTTTGCAGGCTTATTCTTTGACTCCGTTGCCCAATGGTATGTTTTTGGCACTTGGTCTATTCTTGGCACTTGGTCTACTATTTGTTCTTGTGGCACTCACAGGGAGTGCCCATCCCGAGTCGGAGCCTATGTTGGTGCTCAAATTAGTCTCTCACCCCAATTTTCATTGAAATCCTTCAGTTTGGGCCTATGTTATGTTTTCTGTCTCCCTGGGCTCAAATGGTGGTTCTCCTACATTTTACGGTTTGATGGGTGTAGTTTCCTGGTCAAAATTACTTCTTGGCATCAGTTGAAACATGGCCCTTTTTGGTTGGATGCGGCTATGTGGGGAACTTTAAAAATTCTAAGGCTCACTTCAACCCAAAACATGTCCACGTGGTGAGCCCGTGCTTGCTCAGGGTCTCCGCTCTTGGGGACCATCTTGAAGTTGTGCCATAAAGACATGTGGAGGCTTCTGTCAGGCCTTCCTATACTTAGAATTTTCAAGCAACTTCCTAAAGGGCCTAGGACACGTGGAGGGACCACACATGTTTGGGGTCTCTACTTTTGGGACCATCTCAAAATGTGCCATTGAGACACGTAGCAGGTGGGGAAATGGAGAAACGGAGCTTGAGGTCATTTAAGGTTTTTTGCCTTTTGTAAAAAAGGGATAAAATTGTAAGTTGGAGTGCAGCCCTAACAGGAAAGTAAATGCTAGCATTGAATTGTCAAAAATGGAGGTGTGGGCTCATGGGAAAATTTGGAAAAATTTCCTTTTTCCAAAAGTTATAAAATGTCAAAAATTCTCCTAGGGCGTTTCCAATCACATTTTGCCATGTGGAGGGCTTAGATTAAAAGTTTAAAGATAGGATCAATGATAGTTATGCATTCATTTGATTTTACCTCCATTAAATCTCTAGATCTTTGGAGATGCATTTTTACATCATTCTTCATCATTTTTTGGCAAATTTGTGTAGTTTTGGTCAGCAAAGTTCAATTGAATCAATTTGGGATCTCAATTTGTAAATCTGAAGTACTCTTCAAGTGGATTTTGCTTGGGCTTGTGTAAACATGGAAAATGCTAGATCCGAAATCGTAGAGTAAAATTTCAGAGGAAAAAGGATGAAATGATAAAAGTGTAGGCGTAAAAGGTGAAAAGGAAGTTGCCTCAAGAGTAAAAGGGATGACTGTCAAAGTCCCTATGTAGAAAATCTGAAAATGATTAAAAAGGGGATTTCTTGCATGATAGAATTAGAATGATTAAAGGGACTCCTGAAAAGTTGGGGCATGAAATCCTAGTCATTAGTCGAGGGCCCAAGAAACATGATTTGTTTCACGGTTGGTCCCCGATAGATTTTGGATCTCGAATTTGTTAAATGTTTTTGTCCAAAACAAATTGGTAACAAGCAAAGGTCCCTCGAATATTATTATCTTTTGAGGGGAAAAGGTGTTGCAGAGTGCTAAGGGTGAAGAATATGCTTCTTATCCAAAATTCACCCCGGGGTAATTTTGATAACATGCATCGATTCTTGATCCCGAGCAAGTAAGATTGATTCAAGGCAAAAAATCATGTTTCTGGGGTCCCCTCGGCTTCCTTCTAACTCTCCTGTCCAAGAAGAAAAGAGCAAGTTCTAAAAAGGGGTGAAAAAGTTGCAAAAACCAAGCTTGGGGCAGAAAAAATCATGAAAATTGGCTAAGTCCTAGTCAAGGAGGTCCTTGGGACAGTTGGGACGTCGGGGCGCGAACCGGCCGAAAAGCCTCCAGGCGGTCCATGCAAAGAATGGGACATCGGGCCGTAGGTACGTGCGGGACGCGAAAAGGCGATTCGACCGAAAAAGGGAAAAAATTACCTGTCTTTATTTCACACAGTTAGGATAGTTGGGACAAATGTACGCAGAGGCCTTGAACCGGCATTGGTTCAACAAAAACAGAGGACTTTTATTTGTGACATCAGGCCAAAATTATGCGCGGACGCGGAGAGCTGAAAGAGCCGAGAGCTAATGGAAATGTGCCACGTGTCTTCACCTCAAAGAGGGACAGGGAAGCCCGAATCGGGTGGATCGGAGAAATTTGTCCCAGATGGTTTGGGACATCCAGGACAAAAATACGTGAGGGACGCAAAGACCCAGAAAAGCCGCCAATGAATCAGAATGTGACACGTGTCACAAGGGGAGCCACAATAAATTTTTTTGACTAAGTGTTTTTGGGCCCAAAAGTTCAAAGGGCGAGGTTTGAAGGGTCGGCCGGAGCCAATAGACACAGGACCCATGTCCTAAGGCAGGGGAAGTGCGGAGCTCAGGGAGGACTAAAAAATTTAGCAAAATTTTTGGCTGAAAAACTAAAAGGTAAAGGTTTTCCCCACACCCCTGTCAACGAACCAATGCATGCCACGTGTCCCAAGTGGCAGGGCGTGGGGGGGAAATGAGAATTTTTCCAAAGTATGAAAAAGGTAGAAATTTCAAAGGGAAGCCCACGGAAAGGTGGAGGAGAGAGAATTTCTCATCCAATCAGTGCCCGACATGTGTCATCCAGGTGGTAGAGCGCGGGGAAAAAATTCAAATATCCTTTTCGGCCTGTTTTTTTGCCCTAAATCTTCAGACCCCCATATCTTTTGATCCAGAGCTCGGATTTGCACGTTCTTTATATCAATGGAAAGATGATGAAATTATCTACATGATTCCGGGTCAATATTTTATTTTGGTTTAGTTTGGAGAGAGAAAATCAAGAAATGTCTCCGGCATGTGTTCATGGCCGAAGTGACATTTCAAAGTGACCAAATTTAATACTGAGAATGGGTCGCACTCTCCTCCCATTTGGTCAAAATGATAGGGTATGGGTTTGTAAGGTCCTCCATGCTAATTTAATGCATTTTGCAGTCAATGAGGAATGGGCTCCCACGTTTTTGTATGTTTTCTCTCTCATGGGCTTGACCCATGCAATGTAAAATCCAGATTTGGCTCATTTTGGAGAGATATGATTACAAGTTGTTCATATTTTCGGCTCTGCCCTCCCTTTTTTCTTCTCCAGGGTTGAAAATGGAATTCCAACCTCCTCCCTTTCTCTCGTAATGGTGTTTTTGCCTTTTACTAGTGAAATGATGTTTTGTGTAAACTCAAGCAACAAAAACATGTTTTGTGATGCATCTGTCCATCCTTGCTCATTTTTCGCTTGTTCTCTTCTTGCCTCTCTTCATTGTAGGTATTTGTGCATGTTTGAATGTTCATTGTAGGTTTGGAGCTGTGTTTATGGAGTTTTGGGACATTTTCTGTGTGAAATCTATCCTTGGGCTCGTGATGCATCCGTCCATCCTTCCCATTGCTCACCTCTCTTTGTTCCATGAAGTTTTGATAGATGTTCAACATTCTCCTTCTCTGGTGTATCACCGTTTTAGTGTAGAATTTTGCTATTTTTCCCTTTTATCTCTCTCTCTCTCTGTCTCCTTGGCATGGTTAGATTAGGTTTAGATTAGCTTGCCTGCACTGGAATAGCTTGTGGCAGGTAGTTTAGGAGCAGGAACCAGCCTTCTCTGGAGATTCCTTTCTCATTTCGCAAGTCCCACACTTGGAGAAAGGTTTCCATGTTGTGCAATCACACCTGGATGCAAGAGTGATCAACTTAGAAATCGATCAGCTGTGGGTGCTTTGTGATTTTACACTAACAATGCCTCCATTAGAACAATGATGTAAATATTTACAATGATTCACCTTTTTGAAAACATCCGACAACCTTTTTGTGAGTCTATTGAATGTCACTTTCTATAAATCATGATATGATATGTACAATAAAGGTGATTTGAATATTCCTCTTTGGGGAAAATTGGATGTAAAGGGTGTATTATAAATGCAATGAGATTACTCTTGCAAATGGTTGGAGTATGAATTCTTGAGATTTTTTTTGAGAAAGTTGTCTTCCCAAGAGGCCAAAGCTGAGATTACCTATTATTTTCTTTCTGTGCTAGATTTTCTATTGTGTCAAGTTGGTTACAGATGTATAGCCATTGAAAATCTTTGAGATTTCTCTAGAAGCTTTCCCCTGCTGATGAATCTAAGCAATTTTGGAATTAATTTGTGTCTAATCTCTAGCAATTTTGTGTTTGCTTTATTTTCAGAATGTCGTAAAAGTTTCTTTTGTTCCTATTGCAATCTTATAATGATTTTTTTTTGAAATCACACAGGATCGCATCTTGATGATAGTCTAATGGTATTTGCAATTTCATTTCAAGAAGATCCTTCATCTTAGATGAGATAAACAAATTTAAAATCAATTTACTATGATTTGGTGATAAATATTGTTTGTAAGTCTTCAGGTGTACCTTAAGTGTGATTGTTCAAAAACTTTAGTGTTTAATTGAGTCTTTAAATTCAAGCCTTCGTGTTAGAGTCTCAAAGATTATGTGAAAACGTGCTAATCTGGGCTTCGTTGAAGCACACCTTTCGTCAAGTTGAAGGAACATCTTGAGCTGCCGGAGCTTTCTATTGTGAAGTTGTTCATTATTGTAAAGTCCCTCCAAAAATCCAGTATAATCAACTTTATCCTACTTCATCTCCCACAAAAATCATTTAAAAACCATTGATCCACCCTGAACTACCCCTGTTTGTCCTGTGTATAAAAAAATGCAAAATCCCATTGTAAAAAATATGCGAAGCAATCAGGATTCCAAATGTCTTTAGTAACCTTTGCCTTGTATTGAAAATATCTCCATAATCTAGAAGTGACAACTCGTGAGAGTCAGATTTGGTGTGTTGATCATATTTTCCCAAGGTTTTCTTTATAAAATTTGTGCAAAAGAAAGGTATATGTGTCTCCTTCAATAAAAGAGGTTACAAAATAGGTTCTCTTACCTTGGTTGAAAGGCACAACCTAAAATAGTTAGGATAAGATCAAATCCTTTTAAGGTGCTACCCACTTCTTCAAGGCTTGAGTGCTAAAAAGTCAGATAAATTGCTTCCCCGGCTACAAAATGACATACATAATCATTTATCTACTTTTGAGTGTCATGTCAAATCCATGATGTTGCTCGGTTTGTGAAGAAGAGTAAATATAAGTACCAGAGGGTGCTTGCAACATTTCGGGAATAAGGGTATAGGCAATCTAAGAGCTATCTGTCCCACCTGAATAAGAATATTTTTTCCTTACTACAATATTAGAAGTAGTTGGTAAGGCCCTACCCCCATGGATTGAATCATGACTGAGATATCATTGTTTAATTCCTTTAGATAATACAATAAAGCATCTTTGGCTATAGGTCTTACCACAAGATGGATTATGTCCCAAGTCTTTTGAAATATGATGTTGAAATCAGTCATCTATTCGTTGGGCACCCTCCTTTTTGTTGTCAATTGCTCCACCAAAGATAGGTGATCTGACTTATCTTCAAAGTAATTGCAAATAGATTTTCCAAGCTCATCCTAGAGTGGTAATAGATCCAAGTCTCAAGCCTTGGTACCATTGAAGAATTTTTCCTTTAAAAGAGGCCGCAAGTAGCTGACCACTACATCATCATGTGTGATAAAATAGAGTGAACATACATTTGCTACATCTTGGATATGCTCATGAGGGGTAACTTGATTCTCACCAATAAAGTATGGAATAATTTTGAGCGCACCGTTTTGCATATCATGTTGCTCGACCAGAACCAAGGGACTTCCTCCGATGAAGTTAGTAATGTTTCTTAGTGGAGGAGGTGGTTGATGCGCCATAGTAGGGGGCACTAGTTGTCTATTATGAGGAGTTGATTGGGCGCGGTGCACTAGAGATGGAGATTTGTGCATAGGTTTTCTAGAACAAAATATTCTCGGGGATAGCTGGAGGTACTTGAAAGAATATTTAGGTGATGCAATTTTCCTTGTATGCACTCTTCTCATGAAAGGTTCTCGTGGCTGTTAAAATATAGATATGAAAATGTTGGGAGTCGCCAGATGTGTTGAAATGAGTCTCCAAAGGCTGAAATGCTTGAGTCCACACACGTAACTTAGTAACATGAAATTTAATATTTCATTGTTTGTCTCATTGGGCATGCCGAAACTATTGGTCATCAAACTTGCACCCGTGTCTCAGATCTAGAAGAACTAAGTCATTCATGACAATGATGGAACCATCCCCAAGTTGTGGGACCTTGTGCACCTGGGATGGATATCTAAATAAGTATAGTTCCTCTATCTAATTATACTATTACTACTACTCCTAGTGTTGAAAGGGAAAGCTAGGACAACAATGCCAAGTGATTAGGGATAAGAGGATAACATGAAATGAAACCTACACTAAAAAGAGATAACACTTTAAAAGGAGGGATGGACACTACTATCTGTTATGAGATAAAATGAAGGGAAATGCATGAAAGGAGGATAGGTATGTGTATCACAACTCAAAATATGTTTACTAGATCGAGTTTCATGGAACAAAACTAAATAAGGAGCTACAAGGGATGTAGAATGGAACAACGAGCACACAATGCAAAAGAAAAGGAAAGAAGAAGGAATGTAAACATGTTAGGACAAATAATAGTCACAAAACAATGTTTTTATTACTTCTATAAATGCACAGAGTTGTTACAATGGTAAAAGAGGCCGATATCCACATGCAAGAGCCAGATCTAGAGGTTTGCAACTAACACGAGAAAAATGAAGTCCTTAGTAGAGTGGGTAAGGATCCAAAGTTTCTATTATTAATTACGAGCCCTACTCTTACATTTATAGATGAATCCATGGAAGAAGAAGATAAGAGGGGAAAATACGAATTTTAAATGTAACCACCAACAAGAAGCATTTAATGCCTGCAAATCTACCTAAAAATATGTCAAATGTACTTCCCCAAGTCTTTTTGGCATGTTGAAGAAGGAAGGAGGGAGAATTAAATAAAATCGGGTGGTTGGAACAATTAGATCTGCTCATTAATGCTCGAAAGACATTTTCATATTTCTCACCTACCAGATCCACCAAGAATTTAAATTTGAATGTTTAGCATTGTAGCCTATGTCAGTAGATATTAATTGAGACTAGGCATGCACCAATCAGAGCTCTGTAGCAAGAGATACAACTATAAGAAGTTTTCGAGTTTTTGGACATGTAAGACATGTGGCGTGCATGGATTAGCTAAAAGGACATAAAACTATGCAAATGTTCTTGTCATTTCTACCATGTGTCACTCATTGTTTTGTTACAAGGATTCAATGCCCTATTGGCATGCTTCAAATGGTTGTGTGTGGCATACTCAAGTGTGTCAAAGGATAATGTGGCAAAAAAATATGTAAAGGAGGGTGTAAAGATGATTTGCGTGGAAGAATGAGGTGTAGGAAGGAGAAGATGGAACAAATAGGAAAATGAACAGGGAAGAAGGGGAGAGCGTGTAAGGTGCATGAGGAAAAGAATGGGCATGCATGAATAAATGCAATAAAGGGAATGTGCCAAGTGAACTTGAGCGCACGCAACCTCACAATGAAGAGCTTGGATCTAGAAAGTGTATATAAGTTATTTAAATAACTGGGATAGTTATTTGGATAACAATCCTCTCATGCCAATGTTGCTAAATACAAAATTAAACTAAAATTTCCTCCCTTCCTACTAACATCGAGGATGTTTGGAAATAACTTACAAAAATGTTTGGTTGAATCTAAGACCTCTATAAATATTATGCCTTAAAGTATATGCAAGAAACTCGGTCTAACCCCGATTAAATTTGAGAGGGTAGTAGTCTAATTAGACAAATATAAGGTAGAAGTAATAGGGGAACTTATCAATGTGCACATGTAGAAAGCCCCCAAGCCTAAGATTACATAATTCATAGTTATACAAGTTATAGAAATCCTAGAGGCTTATGACATGTTATTAAGTAGGGATTGGTCAAAAGTATTGAATGGTTACATGTCCACCAACTGTTCCCATATGTGGTTTCCAAAGAGAGGTATCCCAAATCAAATTAGGATGTAAAGAGAGACCAAAATAAAAGACATGTTTACTAAGTATAATACTAAAAATGAAGAATCTAAGTTTTGTTCAACATACATTGGAGTATATATACTTTGGACATATAAGATACAAAAAAAATAGAGGACAACCAATATGCCTCGGGGATGTGATCCATGCGGTTTGATGGAGCTTGTTCTAAAAAATGATATGGGGAGGAATTATCTTAATTGGTCCAAAATATCAACATTCATCCTCCTATAGACTATAATTACCTTGCACAAACAGCTTAGCGAGTATGAATATTTAGTATTAGGATTGTAATTTTCCATCAAACACAAGGTCATAGAGCTAAAGGTTTTTGGGGACTCAGAAGTTATAGTCAACTAAGTTAGGATCAAGCATCAATGCAAACAATCATATCTCAAGAGGTAAAAACATAGAGTCTGGGATTTTATTGAATATTTTGATGCATTTGATATTCTATCAGTCCCTAGGAAACAAAATCAAGAATCCAATGCATTGGCTACTTTTGTTTCTTCTCTCATACTAGCCCAAGAACTAAAGAAAGAAAGGATTTTAGTAGAAATGGTTCATGTTCCCTTAGTACCAAACAACATAGACCATTTTTAGGTATTTAATGATGACCATCAAATTATTTAATTTCTAAACAGTTAAGACATTTTTGAATCCCAAATCATTGATGAAAAGGATATGAATAACTTAACTAAAGATGGCATCATAAATATTAAAGAGAAAATTATTCCCAAAGGCATGGTAGTTATTGAGAAAATATTTGTTGCATATTAATAGACTCAAAATACCACTAAATCTAAATCCAATGACAAAGATTATACTCAAATAAACCTTGGTACTAAGGAAAAAATCCCTATTTGTAAACATAGGCTTAAACACGTTCAGACGAGGAGAGAAAAAAAAATAAACTTCCTAAGGAATTACACAAATGTCATAACCTGGTCTTATGATGACTTAAATATATTTGATCCTAGAGTTATCACCCATACCATACCATTGATAGAAGATCACAAACCTTTTAGGAAAAGGAAAAGACTAGTAAACCCAGTTTTAGAACCTCTAATCTACAAAGAAGTAAATAAATTATTGGTTGTTGGAATAATCTTTCCCATTAGACACTTAACTTGGGTGGCTAATCTAGTTCTTATAAAAAAATAGTGGAACAATAAGACTATGTGTAGATTTCATGAACCTAAATAGAGCCTTAAAGAATGATATTTATCCTCTTCCCTCTCTAGATGAAGTCATACAAAGAATATGTGGATACGAGATGAAGTATTTTCTCAATGAGTTTTCAGGATACAACTAGGTGCTAGTAAACAAAGAAGATAGAATGAAAAATGCCTTCACCATGAAGTGGGGAATGTTTGCATACAAGATAATTCCCTTTGAACTAATAAATGTCAGGGAAAAATTACAAAGGGATATGGATCATGATTTTCAATATCTTAATGGTAAATGTATAATCATTTATATGGAAAATATAACTACGTTATATAAAAATAGGTTGGACCCTGTTAGGCATCTACATAAAGTTATTGAAAAGTGTAGAAGGTATGACATCTCCTTAAATCCAAAAAGAGTATATTATGTGTTACAAAATGTAAATTTCTTGGCCATGTTATCACTAAAGAAGGTATAGTTATTGACCCTAATAGATTTTATAGAATTTCTAAATTTGGCCCACCAAATAATAGAAAGGAGTTAAATTCTTTTTGGAAAGATCAATTTTGTGAGAAAATTAATTTGTGGATTTTCTGAAAATTTTCAGGCCATTGAATGCCATGCTAAAGAAATTAACTAAATTTGAATGGAATGATGCTAAGAAGTTTTTCTAAGATATTAAAGGATCAATATCCTAGGCACATGTCCTTATTAGTCCTAACTCACCAAGGAATTCTACTTGTATTTCCATGATTCTCGCACATACCATATATATTTGCACTCACTCATAAAATGGAGACACTTAACATATAATTATATTCATGATTGCTAACTTAAAATATGAAAAACTAAATAATTACATTATGGATAAGAAAGATTTCAAACTATTCAAGGCAGTAAAGTAGTTTAGGCATTACATAGTGTACGAAATAAAGTGTATGTAATTTTCACAAATCCAAACATTAAGTTAATGCTGGGAAAAATAATTTGGGAGAAAGAAGAGGAAAATGGATGAAAAATTTATAAGAATTTGATTTAGAAATTAAAAATTCCAAGATGGTCACAGTCAAGGATTAGCAAAACTCATGATAGATGTAGATCCAAGAATAGACATAATGCAAATTGATGAAAGAAACATGCAAAAATATGAATGGTATAACCACATTATCCATTATATATTGTATGGTACATTTCCATCTGAATTAAAAAGATAAAAAAGAAGAGCATTGTGAATCAAAGACTCCCATTTCATGACCAGAAAAAGAATCTTATATAGAAAAATTATGAAGGTATCTACTTGAGATATGTTTCAAAGAAGAAGCTATAAAAATTATGCATAATTTTCATGAGAGGATGAGAAATGGTCATCCATCAGGAAGAGAAACTGCTCACAATATTATGAAGGATGGTTATTATTGGCCAACCATATTCAAATATTCTCATGCTCATGTAAGAAACTACCATAAATGACAAACCTTTTCCAATAGGGAAATACATGCAACTATTCAATTCCAACTAGTAGTTCGGAGCGTGTCTTTTACACAATGGGGCCTATATTTCATTGGAGTCATTAACCCAAAATCTTCGATAGGCCACAAGTTTTTTCTAAAACCAATGATTATTACACAAGGTGGATCAAGACAAAACTACCAAGAATTGTAGGATAATTTATGTTGTCCATCTCCTTGAGGAAACCATTATAACTAAGTTTGAATACCACTATTTTATCATATGTGATACCACGAAAATATTTTCTTCTATATAATTTAGTGAATATACATATGATAATCGGATAATCATCAAGTTATTATCCCCAAGGAAATGAAGTAGCATAATTAAAAATATGAACCTCATTAATGCTATCAAGAATTAAACAAATGAAATGCAAAGGGAATGAAATTATTTGTTAAAATATGATCTATGGGATGAAAAACCAAATACAAACAATATTTAAAGGCTTCCCATTTTTGTTGGTGTATGGTCAACAACCAGTATTCCCAATCACCCTTAGATTGCCAACATTTGAATTCATGAAAGAATACATGGGAGGAGAAGACAAGGTATAAGCTAGAATCTTGGACATCCTCAAAATGGGAGATGTAAGAGATAAATAATTATAAAAATTCAGTAAACATCAAGAAATTTTCAAAATATGGTTTGACAAAAGAGATAAAGTTAAAACATTCAAGAAATCAGACCTTGTGCTACTACGAGGTAAATCCTATGAGAATAAATTACAACATGGAAAGTTCACACCATTATGGATTGGGCCCTACCAAATATAGGAGATATTGGGCTAAAATAATTTTAGATTAAAGGATCTATAAGGAAAGGAAATGATGATGCCGGTGAATGGATAGTTTCTAAAGCATTATTTATGTGTAGCTCTATATCAAGTCCCAATGGAATAACCAAACAGGGAAGTAGATTAGTTTCCCTTTCTACATTTTCCTATTTTAATAGATTAGTTTCCCTTTATACATTTCTTATTTTAGAAGATTAGTTTACCTTGTTTTATTTTCCTATTTTAGTAGATTAGTTTCCCTTTCTACATTTTCCTATTTTAGTAGTTTAGTTTCCCTTTCTCTATTTTCTTGTTATAGTAGATTAGTTTCCCTTTTGCATTTTCCTATTTTAGTAGACTAGTTTCCCTTTCTACATTTTCTTGTTTTAGTAGTTCCGTTTCCCTTTTTACATATTACTGTTTTAGTAGTTTAGTTTCCCTTTATACATTTTCTTACTTTAGCATTTTATTTTCCTTCTACATTTTCCTATTTTAGTAGATTAGTTTCCTTTCCACATTTTCCTATTTGGATGTTTACTTTATGTCCTGGATTAATTTGAATTCAAGATCAAAATCAAATAAATTGGATGTGTATATAAAAGATGGCATTACTTGCATTACATATTCAAGTAAACAATTTTTTGGAAGAATTTGAAAGAAAAAACCAGTATCCCTAATTCAATCTACCTTTGAAGGATTGAAAAGCATGAATTATATGGTGAATCCTAGAATAGTTTTAGTCATTTTGTAGACAATGAGATGCACTAAAGTATATCGCAAAAAAATTATTCTACTCAAAGAGGAATGCCTAAATGAGTCTATTTGACAAGATCTTAAAAACTCGCTAACTTGGTTCCTAAACCTCTAAGAAAAGTTCAAAAACATTCAAAAGGATGAAACCAAAAGGATTTCTATAATAAGTAATTATTGTAAACTCCACCAGGGCTATGGACACTTGATTGGTAGTGGAGCAAGGACGTGAAAGGAACCAAAGGCATCTTTTTGGGGCTATGTATGCCCGGATGGTAACAGATCAATGCCCAAATATTCCCCTTCTTGATCCATTCTAAATCAAATTTAGAAGATAAAAGAAAACTTGATCAATAAATTAAAAAATGGGTTTCTTGTCTTGAGATGACATCATGTTTTGAGTAGAACAAATATTAATGAATTCAAAATACACACAAAACTCATTTCCTCTTAATGTTATGGAATTTTTATGTTACTAGCTATTTTGAGTATTTTATTTTCAAAATGTATGCTTGAATTAGAGATACTTAGTTTTGAATTCATAATCTTCCATAAATGCTTCCAAAGTCAAAAAATATTGAGTTCTAAATACTTGCTTAGAATTTTCCCCTTTGATTTTCCATTTGTTATTGTATAACACCCCCCACCTTTGAAAATGGTTCTATTTTAAAGTAGGGACCCTCTTTGGGTTAAAACAAGTTGGTAGCATTCAAATATCTACCTTTTTGTTCTAAGAATAGTCTTTGGTTGGGTAACCTTATTTTATAGTTGCTAGTGTTTACACTAAATTGGATTAAGTATTTACTTAGTTAAAAATTTAAACACTCGCACTTAAAAATTTTAGTACTCACACTTCCTATGTGTAAGGAATTGTACTTGGCTATTTATTATTCCTCACACTCACACTTCAATTTTTTCTCTCCCTCGCACTTTAAAAATACTCACATTTCAAAAGTTTGAATTTTGGCTAACTAAAGATTTCAATTTTCCTTGCAGGTTAAAGAGTGAGAGATCATACTTCCCAAGTGTGATAATTTTAACAATAAGAGATTACAGATATAGGTATTTAAAGCTTACACCTCGTAAGTGCGAGTATTCAAAAGATCACTTAGCAAGATGCGAGTACCTAATTTTTTAAACTTTCACCTCACACTTCAAGCTCAGATGACCTCACATTTTCCAAGTGTGAGAATTTTCCAATGTCAAATAAATTCAAAGGCACGCCAACACTTAAGAGGGGAAATCTAATTGTTGTGTTACAGTGGCATTTGATATGTCATATACGTGGATTCCATGCACCTAAAAGGGAAAATTCTATTTAAAACCGGTGGTTGTAATTTAGTCTAGATTGCACATGTGTAAGGCCCATATTCAAAAGGATAATTAATTCAAAAGTAACTTTTCTTGAGGTGAGAAAACATCAAGTCACACATTATGTGCCATTTATATGTAGCACACCATTTTAGAAAAAATATTTTCAAATTTATAAGGATACTATTTTTTTATTAGAGGTAAAAAAGGGTTGAGGGGAACGACCCCTTACAAAGTATTACCAGATCATTACAAATAGGCCAAGGTATTTACCATTAAAGCCCAACCAAAATCCAAAAGCATCACGAACCAAACAGCTAAGAGAAATAACCACAAAACCAAGAAGTAAAATAACTAACAACAGAGAGACATAAGAATTAACAAAAACAACTATTAACTAACAGCAGAAAACAAATATCCCATGTTTCTTCATCATTCTTTTATCAGCTTCCCCACTATATTCATACAACCATTCCATTCTTTGACAAGGGAGGTGATAGTATATTTCCAATACTTGTAGTTAGGCTCAGGAATCTCCACTTTGGGGCCTTTTCCTTATTTTTCTTTTCCTTTGCAAGTTCCATAGAATGAATCATCTCTGCTAAGAGTTTGAGGTGGTGGATGGTGCTTTTAACATTGAGGAGGTGGACATCATGAATTTGTAGAATGATTTCTTTCATCTTCAGCATTTCCTTTTCCATCTCCAGGCTTCTTTCATTAGCATTTTTGAGTTGTTCACTAAGAACAATAGAAGATAAATTTTCCACTTTTTCAGTTAGTTCCCTTAGGTCCATGGACACCATACTGATCTTATGTCTATTAATATCAGTATCTAACCTGCAATTCTCAAATTCCTACATGAAGGCATGTGATTTGACTACAAAGTTCAGGCGGTAAACAATTCCTTTTGGGCAGTTTTAAGAGCATGCAGGATTTCAATGGCCTCCTTTGAGTTCTTTGAATTCTTTCCCTCAGAAGTATCCAAAGCTTTCTCACTCTCCATCTCATCACTACTTTCCCCTTCAGTGACATCTTTATCCTTACTAGAATTAGAATGGGTGGGTTTCCTTCTTGGTTCTCGCCTGAGTCTAAGATAACCTCCACTTCTTCAACCTGTCTTTGGTGCCTCCTCCACCCTAATTCGTTTCTTGAATCCACCTTGACTCAAGTTGGATCTAGTTCTTTTTGCCACAGGTTTACTAGTCAGATCCCCACTAAAACTTCCCTCCTTGGGCTCGAACATTCAACAGTTGAAGCCCCAAATTTTTCATTTTTTCCCAAAAGGGGAGTTCCCAACCTAATAAGGGATTTGATGAGGCCTTGGTGCAATGGTAAGGTGAAGGTACCTTTCTCGACCATGGCAATAGATTTTGAGAGGGAAGTATACAAGAAGAAGGGTAAATTATAGGGCTTAACATTACAAACATGGTTCAACATAGGGAAGTGATATCCATATATCACTTTATATCGCCCTTCTAAGGTAATGTAGGACATAATAAATTGAGCAATTTATTCAAAAGGAGGGGAAAATTTCCCCAAGCATAACCATTATGGAGAGAGATAGGCACCCCCTTACCTTGCATAAAGCATTCGATCTCTAGGCTAGAGTCTGACTTAGGTTTGTATATACATCTTCCTTCCAAAGCTAAACCCAGTAAATTTGGCAATAAGCTTAAGAGTAATGGTGAAGGAGAAGCTACGACCCAAACATGGCCTTCTTTCTTGGTTTTCTCCACAGCTTCACTCAAATTTTCATCAAAGCCATCAAAGATGTTGAAGAAGGGTAACATTCCCACCTTTTCAAGTAGGATCTAGGCTTCTTTGGATATCTCTTGTCTCTTTCTAGGTTATGTTCACACTAAGTCACCCCCATTCTTCTAAACTTTTCTTCTTTCTATTATGAGAATGGTTACCTTCCCCAATCTTATCGTCCCACTTCCAAAAATCAAAAAGATCTAACCTGCCCTTGCTAGGATTTGAAAGGAGATTTTGCATGAGTTCGGGAATCATGAGAAAGTGATGTATTAAGTCTCAGGAATTATTGCCTCCTCATTTTTAGGTGTATTATTAGGGATACCTTCCTTTTTATGATTTATTCAAATTTCACTTGAATCTTATTAAGATCCTCGACCACCTTAAGACCCCTTGCGTCCACCCCCATATTGGCCATAAAATCAGCTAGAGTGTTTCCTTCACGATACACATGTTGAAAGGATATAACCTCAAAAGAGGATAATAAAAGCTTAGTTTTATTGATGAAGTCAAAAAAGAAATAAAATCTTGGGATTTTCCTTTCAAACATGATATGATATACAAAGATTCCCCTTCTATTTCAAGGTGTTTTAAGCCTTTCTCCTTAGATAACTTCACACCTAGAACAATGCAGATGCCTCCGCAACATTGTTTGATTAATGATCCATGTCAAAGAAACATGCAAGAAGAAATCGAGTTTCATCCGAGATGATTCATCGAGTTTCTAAGTCACAAAATTTCCTATAAAATCATAATATCTCTATCTCATTATCGATTTGAATTAATTTGGAAAAGCCTACAATAAATTCTTAAGATAATTATCCAAAACAATGGTAGACAATAAAGGCCTTTAAAAGTGGATGCATTATTATATTCTTATTCAGAAAAAATTACTAAGGGATATCATGTTCAACTTTGTAGCACTTGATCACAAGTTTTAAAAGCTGTTCACCATATTCTCGACCATTGAGAGGGAGAGGATTAATGCATATTCCATATATGAAGCAGGAATGTCACCAACCAAGCAAAAATATATGTAGATCTTATGGGATTAAAAATGAAGGCCTCCATCAAATTACAACCAAACCCGAGGTATTCCCATGCCCAAAAGTAGTCTTTTTCTTCTCATTCATGTTAAGGCCAATAAATGTGCTTCATATTCCCAAACTAAATGAAATAGGATAGATTTATTTTCCGGATATGCTTTTAAAGTTTATTATAAATTACTTGAGTCCAACAATATCTACAACTCAACTACCATTAAAACATGGATGACCAGATGACAAATAAGGACTATTTTATACAATTGGGCTAAGGATCCAATTGACAATATGGACAATCCAAATTTAGATGATATCCTTATTCAAAGGTTTAGGCCTAGAGTCTAGATTGACATGGCATTGATGAACATAATATATAGAAACACCTCCATCACAAAGCTTGATATACCTTGGACACCCCTATTTTCCATGATTACCAATGGAAACAAGATTAATTCTTTAGGGCAAGTAGTTACATCTAATTTGGTATCCAAAAAGGCCTCTTTTTTATCACAATAAACCATTATTCATGGCCTCTTACCTATTGGATGACGTCTTTTGGACTCATCAAATGTCCTAAATTCTGTGACCCTTAGATCCACTCATTCCATTTGGAAGTAAATGAAGTGTATTTAGGTCCAGTATGCCCATAGATGCAGGGGCCCATATTGAGGATATATGTACTTCCTTCTACCCTCCACTATACAAAGAAATGAATGAAGTGCTAATGCCAAGGATTTATGCAAATGTTCTCTAATTAATTAAACAGGATGGGAGCTATTTTTTATTTTACCTTGAACATATTATGATAATGATTTAGGGATTTCTCACACCACTAATATAATTACCTTACTATGTTCCTAATAATAAATTAGCTAAGCAAGAGGTTTATTATCAAATTTGTAATGACATATATGTCAAATTTAAGGAGAATAATCTTATGAATCACTAATCTTTGTTAATAACAATGGGATGCAAAGAGTTTAAGAGATGTTCAGACCTTAAAGATGTAACTACCAATTGTAGGAAAGTTAACTTACCCCAACACATCTTGAGAAAATATGATTCAAGAAGAAGAGTTGAAAAATATTTAGAGTCACTTAAGTAGTAAATTAATTTTACATATGCCCATAAGGTTGATGTCTATGTTTGGGTATGGATAAACCAAATAGATGACAACCTAATCAAAGAAAATATGAAGAATACAAGAGAAATTCCTCCCCAAGAGGATTAATTAGAAGGGAATTCACAAGGAGGGGTGCATCGGTTATATGGAACCACCAAGGAAATCTCGGGACATCATATCTCCCACTCCTTCTCTAAGACCAATAAAAATAAGGAATATCCCAGAAGTACAAGAAGTTATTCCTAACATATGACTTATCCTCTTTGGATGATAAAGAAATCCAGGAGAACTCCATGGAAAATATTGTAACTTGAGTTGTGGAACAAACAAAGCAAGCCCAAATAGAACCAAGTTAGATCACCCTTGCAAATGTCTCTACACCGAGCCTCGGGAAGACTGGGTTGAACATGCCATGATCACCCACAAAGAACAAAAAAATTGGGTAGCTCAAGAGTAATCCCTAATCAATATAAACTTCAATCTAAGGACGAGGAATTTAAGAAGGGTGACAAGAAAAAGAATTTCCACCCAACAGGCCATTATATGATATTAAGCATCTAATGACTCTTTTTCCCTCACCATTAAAAAGAAAGGTGAAGGATCTCAAGTGAAATAGTACCAACAAGAACCAATATCCTACATCAAGGCCTCATCAAACGTAGCAAGAGAAATGGTGAGAGTAATGCATGCTAGGAACAAAGAGATGGAAACATAATCTAAGCCCAAATTCCTATAGAACATTTCCTCTAATGTGGAAAAGGCCTTACTTGGTTTATATGATGTGGTCAATGAAAGTATTTGTGCCAAAAATAAGGGAAATGCATTATCCGTGAAACCAACACAATCATTGGTAGGATGAGTGTCATGTAAAGGATGCTAAGAATCATGACCAGTGCCATCGATGAAGGAATTTGTAAAAATCTTACCATAGTCACAATGAAGGATGTCCCCGAAAGAGTTTAAAGAATAGATATGTAGACTCTCCCCACAACTTGATGATGTGTTCTCAAGGGGAAGTCAATTATTTTTAGAGGTGACTCTCATTGGAGTCTTTAAGGAGAAACAAGAGGTCGTATATATATGGCACAATTTACTAAGTTATTCAAAAAATTTATGACACATTTCCATAGAAATATCTCAAAATCCAATGGGGTAGAGGAATCCAGTGGTCATTGAAATTATTTCCCAAACTCAAGAAAAGGTCCAAAAAATTGATACTTTAAAAGAAATTATAGGGAAGGTCATGGATTCTTAGAAAACCTTCCTGGATAAGACCCCTAAACTATTTAGAAAGCCTATAATTGACCTCATAAAGATCAATAAAGATTATAAACTTTACAGAGAAGATTTGATAATAGTGGAAAAGAGGATAGTACCAACCGATCCATCCGAGGAGGGACCCACAAAGGCTGACCCAATTCAAAAGTGACATGTGGTTAAACAAGAACATAATTAGTTCTTGAGAATATTTTTCACCCCTAATAACGTGATGGCCTTGCTCTTGATGTAATCATCCTAACAAGATTTAGTTAGGATATTTTTATAGGGCCAACTGTTTATGTAATACTCCTTGATGTTATGCAATCATTACTTGGGTAGGGAGGTGAAATGAGGCTTGGGATTGTATAAATATGTATACTCCTGTTTAAAAAGGGGAGGTGAAATTTTGATAAATGAATGCAAGATGGTTCTGAAATTTGGCGTATGTTAGTTGAAGATGTATTTTATCATATCCATTATTTATTATAAATTTTATTGGAGAAGTGATTGGTATTTGAATTATAATCATGCTTTCTTTGTGATCTTTAAATTGTAAAATTAATAATTTAAATAAAATCACTCTAGTAGATTGTGTATTGGATTGATCAAATAAATGTGCATCACATAAATTTAAATGATATATTCAAGTTACAATTTTCTTATTTCAAATTCCTTAAAATCTATACATCAGTAATAAAAATATTTGATAGCTAGTTTGATGTTCCTTGTCAATAAAAAGGAAGCCTATAATCTCTCATCATCGGATATTAGTTTCTCAAAATATAAGTTTACAACATTTTCTTTTCTCTCTACCATTTCTCTTCCCTTTTTTGTTTATTTGAGTAACACCCTTAGATTAGATTAGTTTAGGAGGTTTTCAAAGTTAAATTAGGTGAAAAAATTGCAAGAGTGGCACTAGAAGGACCGCTAGTCCATAAAAACACCTTGCTATTAGTTTAAATGACTTATACTATGTAACTCATGCACTAAATCACACTTTTTGTGGTCCTAAAATGAGTAGGACATATGAGCCTGTCATTCTCCTCCTTGGTATGTATTGTATGTACATCAAAAACATAAATAAGATAATTCATTATGATTACAAGGATTAAAATTTTTAGAATTAAATTGGCCCTAATCACTACAAGTGTCATAGGGTTGTAAAACATGAAAACCATAGACTTACTCACTTTCCTCATGATAATTCAGAGTTAACTAATTATCATAGGATTTTTTAACTTTACATATGCCTTCCTTGTGGTAAACATCATATCCTTGGACTCCTTGAGTCTTTGAGTTAAATCTCTACATTTTATAGGTCGCTGTTACATGGCATGTGGCAGATGAGACACATGCCACTAATTAACACCTAAGGGCCACTAATTAACACCTAAGGCCTTCACAAAATTTCCCAACGAATAATTTTCACCTCCAAAGTGTAGAACGACGTTGATGGAAAACACATGGCATTTGAAGCACAAGTTGAAGTAATCGACACATCTTCACGTCTCAAGGAGCCTTTCCTCTTCATGCTACCAATGAATAAGAAGTAACAACAATCGACACAATTGGGCTCTTAAAAATATTATTGTCTTGCATGTGCATTTTACATACCCATGAGCCCTTGATGAGAGATATGTAAGATATAGTACATGTAGCAGATATTTATAGAGCCTATGATTCACTTACATATATTTTTATGAGCTTAAATTTGATGGTTAGAGCCAATGCAAAAATGAGCTCGGGGATGTCATGGTGACACAATAATGGCCTAATTTTTAGCTCATAATTTTTGAACGAGACTTCATTTTTCTTGCATGTGGTACCATTGGAAAGGTATCATGAAGAGATACAATAAGATCATAGTTGCATGGATAAGTCTTAAGTTATAAGAGAGATCTTCGGGACAATTTAAAAGGTTTTTAATTGCTAAAAAATTTATCAAGTGATTTATATTGAATTTCAAATGCTTTTAGACAGTTCTTCTATCCTTATAGAAGACTATTTGACTTGCCAATCACTTTGTGAGATGTTGTCCTTAAATTTTAAATCGTCAAAATTTTGAAACTTTTCACATTAATGTGCCGTAAAAATTAATTGTCTTGCACCATTTGAAACACCATTGTTCTCCGTCCTATACCGTGACCCAATCATCATCAATTTCTCTCTCGTAATGAATTCTAACTATTTAATTAATTATTTTAATTTAATTATTAATTAATTAATTATATTGATTAGTTAGTTAATTATTAATTAAAATTATTAATTAATTATTAATAAATTAATGTCATTACTTTTATTAATTTAAATTTTCCATTTAATTATTAAAATTAATGACGTTAATCCTATTAATAATGTTAATTAATAATTTTAATTAATTAAGTTTATAAGAAACAAATAGTGAGGTGGAAGTTCACTCCCACTTCACCATCCATCACTTATTGGATAGATAAAGATTAAAAATTCCCCGCATGAATTCCATTTGGGAAAATTTTCCCAACTCTCCACGAGGAGGTTTGCCAAATATCGCTTCATGCTTCACACTTCTGCCTCTCTCTCATTAACTCTCGCACTCCCCATAATTGGTAGATATTGTTGGAAGAGGCACCAAACTAATTTATATTCTTGTTCAATTATATTATTTACACTTCATGTGTTGAAGAAGAACATATTTACAACATACTAAATGACATGATTTCTAAGAGAGAACAAAAGATATTAATTGCGTTGATTTAATCGGTTTGTGCTTGAATGAAGATCTTGGATGATAATTTGACAAAGATATAGATGTTATAAGAAATGAGTAGCCATGAATAAAAAGAACTACAAATTGACCGATAATATGAATAGGTATACGAGAATTTCGAGAACTTTGATAAGAGTAAAATATATTAAAAGAGCTCATCTATAAAATAATGCTTGGTAAATGTGGTACGTATAGATCTCACACTTTCAAGAAGCTGAAAGATATCTTGATATAAATAATCTCTCCTTATGAGTGTTTATCGCTTCTTGAAGGTGCAAGATCTCCTTACAAGCATTTATCGCTTCAAGATAAATTTTCCAAATATAAGGGAGAGGAACTAGTCTTTGTGCACCCAAATCTTAAGGGTGCACATAGAAAACAAAACATCATATAATTCAAAACAAAAATACCCTTTAATAGGTTGTGTTCTCCTTATTATATATATTTCATTTTAAATATTAAAATAATGTGGAAGGGATATTTTTAAATATTTAAATTTGGTTATTTTAAATACAAATAAATTTAAAGGTGAACCATTACTTGTGAATTAAGTCACATATTTATTTCTACCTATTTATCATCATTTTAATGACTAATTGGGTTGAAATGAATTAATGTGACTTACTCTATTGGGAACTTTTTATTCAAAATGTAAGTGATAAAGTGACATGTACTAGCTCCCTAATTTCCATGTACCCTCACAAGTATTGATCCATGCTCAATAATTGGTTCCTCTCCCTTAATCCTATTATAACATCATATGATGTTGTCCCAAAATACATTGATTCTTGTATGGAATAATTTTAGTTTAGATGGTGGTCACATTATAAATAATTCAAGATAAAAAAATTACTACTATAGTCAAACAGGTTGAAGGCTAAACACCATCTTATTCTTAGAGAACTGGTCACTTTTTGTTTTTTTTTTTGGAATGGAGAGACTAGTTTTACACTCGATTAGGCCTTTACAATTCAAATTGTTATCTCTACTATCCAACATATTTGGTTGTGTATGCCGATATCATGTTGTTGTCATATTGGTAGGTTGAATTTGGAAAGATATGGGAGCAGTTGATGGAAAAGTTATTCCTATGATTAGAAATTCATCATCTATTTGCACAAAATTCAAAGATGGAAGAATGAAATAATATTGACAAAACAAAAATAACAATTTAATAATGGATATATAATCATATAAATCTGTCATAAATAATCATAATATGCATGCATACTACTTGAGGTATTACTTCTATTTTCATACAAAAGTGATTAATTTGAAGTGGTAGTTCTTATTTTAGAATGAAAATTCTATTTTAATGGATAATGTAGTGCAAACAAAAATGAATAATTTGTATACATGTTATAAAATTCCCAAATCAAATGCAACTCGCAAGAAGGTTTAAGGTTTTTCCAAATCAAACAGTTCAAAGTAAATTAGAGGCCACAAAAAAAGGAAAATATTGAAGTTAATCATAAAACCCACATAGAGAGAGGGCGCAAAATCTTATCTTGGAGGTGACAAGTTATAACAAGAACATCATAAAATAACAAAAACTATCACCGGAGAGAGTTACATGGAGGAAGTACCACAAGAAAACATGAAATAATCAAGAAGAGAAGAAGGGAACCTAATTAAAATCATGTTGTGAGTGAGGAGGAGCACAACTGTCATGAAGATTCCAATTCATAAAATCATACAAACATCATATGATTAAAAATGGAATAAAATTTATATTGTAAAAGCATAAATTTAATTAAAACCTAATTTTATTATTAATTTATGGTGGAATCAGAGACATTGACCTGATACCATGAGTCTTGTTCCCATTGTTTATTTTCCCCTCTTTTTTCTTTACAATGTCAAAATCCAACAAATTAACATTAAAGTATGAATTCCAAGGTGTAACACACACATTTATACTCATTCCAAACTATAATCACATGATTAACACAAACCTTGAGCATGTCAATATGTGTCAATTTTGTGACATAAATTGGTCTAAGGGTCATACAATGTTTTTTCAATTCTGTACCATAATAGTGTGCCATAAGAAGTAGCCTTCCTAGTGTTAATTAAATGCCCCGATATTTTCATTACATGTGTGAAATACTATGACCTTGAGAAGAGATGTGGTTTTAATAACAATAACGAGCCCATCTTCATAGTCACCCCTAAACATGTTAAATATATTCTCGAATCCATAAATATGAAGAAACTACTGAAATCATAAAGGTTTTTTCACAACAATACTAGGATGAAGACCCACTATGATGCTCCAAATTCATGAACAAGAATTGGTTGGTCACCAAGAGAACTCATGCCAATTGTATTTCCAAAGAACTTTCGTATTGAGTTGAAATTAGAGACATGATCACCTTATTGAGTAGAGTGTTTAACATCCCTTCTACATGCTATTTCCATCAATGGATGGTCATCCTAGATCAAAATGTCACATTAACTAGGACACCATCATAAGTGACACATTGCATAAGCAGTTGATTGAAGTAAAGATGACAGGCCATTTCTACATGACTTCTTACCTCGTCTATGGTGTGGCATGAAGAAGAATCATCACCGGTATGGAAATTAGAGGCATAATGACACTGCCAAAATAATGTTTTTTACTATTACTTGTAACTAGAATTCAAAATGAGCATGCATCGCACCGATGTGTCAAAAATGCTTTTCTCTTCTACATCATCAAAATGCTCAAGAATAATCCACAAGAAATATTCTCACATCAAGCCAAAGAGGTGATTTCAAGATGGGGCACATGGTTCATTCAATTTCCCACATTTTTATGCATCGTGTTTGTGGATATAATGAAGTGTCATGTAAATTTCCAAAGTATGTAAGTGATAGGTGGGCCCTCATGGAACTTTCTCAATAACTTGCATCAATAAACCACTTCATAGGTGAGAAAAAAATATGGTCTATGTTTCCTATCTCTATTAGTGTGTACAAATGTTCATCATTCTGTAATGTAGAGACGATTGATAAGGAGATGACCATTGTAACATAAAACCTATTCATGAGAAGGTGGGATTTTGAAATTTGTGGATTCATGGAGAAATTTCTTGGTCTAAAATATAAACATCATCCAATGGTAGAAGACAATTGGGCTAGTTGGATGAAATTGAGGTTCAACGTCATGACTACTCCCGAATGACTCTAAGTCAAATAATGACATTCATATTGAAATATGTCCCACGAGGAATTATTAAAAGTGGTCCTGAAATGATTAATCCTATATATGATTTAATTACATCATCACCTCTTCCTAAAATCAATTGGTCTAAGAGAGATGATACATCACTTGAAGACAAAATTCAACAAGTGATCAAGAGAAGTCTCACTTGGTATGAGAGAGAATTGGTGAAATGTACTAAAAATGAAATAACACACATGAATATAATAGGAAAACCAAATAAAGTGAGAATATAATTTCAAAAGTCACTTAATCATCCTCTCACCCACCACACAAGCTTCATCACATACTCAAACAAGTAAAAATAAATGGAAACCAAAGTCAACATGTTCTATAATTTGTGAACCTAAACAAAGGAAAGAAGCCAATGAGGGGAAGGAGCATGTTTCTGGGATATCACAATTAAGCCAACATTCATGAACTCACACCAATTTAGATTCTCAAGGGTTGATTAAGAACACTACTTTACAATTCATGGTATTAGATCAGGTGCAAGTTCCATTAATTCAAATCTCTAACTCATCTAACCCTTCACATCCTATATATATTTCAAAACCTCCTCCCATACATCATGAAGAAATTTTGGAAAATACTCACTCCCAACATGGAGACTCTATTTAGGACTCAAATGAATTTGAGTATTGTCCACCAACACAAGAGAAACTCTAACCTAATACAATATTTTTATGCCATGAGATGATTAAAGAAGTACCTTCTTAGATACATAGGAGATAAAAAATATAAAATAATCATCAAACCCATCACAATTGACATTGGAGCCATTTTATCAATGACATACGTTTTCACTCCTAAGAAGCCTATCAATGCACAAAAGTAGCACCCTAGATATGATCATGAAAAATCATTACTTTTGGTGTAACATGGGATGATATAAACAATGTGGGATTTTAAAACCGAGATCAACCTCTATAGAATCATGGTTCCTTCTATCCTATCCTACTACAAACTAACCTACAAATTCAAAATGCAACTAAAAATAAACTAACTATAATTTCATAGAGTTTGGGGTTGAGAGAAAGTGAAAAAATCTACAAAATGAAAGAAGGCGTGTAAACCATGGAAATTAAAATAAAAGAGGAAAATCAACACAAAAGAAAATGCAAACCTTCCTTTATAAATCCCAAAGCAACCTTGGATTAGGTAAGACCTGAAAGAGCATGGTTCAATGATGCTCTTTGTTGGATACTTTTGATTTTTGATGAGGTTTGTCAATCCTCCTCATTAATTAATGTTAATCCAAGGATGGTGTCCAAAGGATGTATGCAAAAGGAGAAAAATATATTTGGAAGTGGTCCCCACTATCCACACTTACAGAAATGAAAAACACACTTACAGGAAAATAAATACACACTTGCAGAAATTTAAACACACTTGCATAAATGTAAACACGCTTTGCATGGTTCATTAATTTTTTTTTTTAAAGAATTAAAACACACACTTTGTAGATAAAGGAAAACATACTTGCATAAAATTAAAAAAATTATAGGAAGGGAAATTACATAATTGAAAAGAAATCAAAAGAATAAACGTGCAGATTTTCAACAAACTATACATAAAAAGAATAATTACAAGGTAAAAAAAGAAATAAAAATACAAAAATAATAATTATAGAATATAAAAACAAACATAAATATACATGTCCATCTTCCTTTGAATGAGTGGTCAACTCATTCCTCGGAAGAGTATTTTAAGCTACACTATATATGATTGGATGGAATGGAATATTTGAATTGATTAGAAAAATGGTGAATACATTAAAAGGTGTGGAAGGTTACATTTATAATTTCATTCTTCCAAACAACTCCTTGTTTTCAGGAATAAATCTCTATCGATCTTATCAAATATGATTTAAATATATCTCGAAAAGTATCGATCTCCAAAAATATGGAGAGAGCTTATCTAATTCCAAAAACAATCCGAATTTATTAATTTATTGTTTGAGAATCAAAATGAATATTGATTCTCATTTATTTTACAAAAAATAAAACATAGAAATATCTATTTTTATAATGAATTCCAAAAAGAGATAACAATGTCACCTTTGGAGTCATGTTCATCTCTGCAACTCTAGTATTCATCCTTAGAGATCTAATATACAACTCCGAAGCTATAATAATCCAATCTGAAGCATTCTCAAAGAGACTCCAAAGCATTCAAACGAGACTCTAAAGCAAGTTGAAGGAAAAAAAAAGTGAGTTGGAGGAACTCGCTTCGGATTTGGAACATTCTAGGAAGATTCTGAAGCATTCTTAAAACGACTATAACTTTTGCATACACACTCGAATCAAGATGATTTTTTTGAACTTGTATATTTTTTTGAGAGGAATATAAATATGCTATTATATTTGGGTATGGGTACATTCTTGATGACTGTTTTTCACTATTTCCCAAACATATGCTTAAGGATCCACTCATGAACTGTTGAATATTTTTGGAGCTAGTGAAAGAACCTCTAGAGATAATGCAATGATGAAATAGAAATATCTGGAGATGATACGAGATATTTTTAAGATCTTCTAAGGCTGGTTGTAGCTGGTGCTTAGTGCTCAAAATTCCTTATTCAATGATGATAGCAAAGTATGAACTGCATATGCACAAATTGATATATTTTTCCCAATAATCATTATAAATACCTAATAGAAAGATAAAAATAAATTCTAAAGAAATAACCCGATATATTATCTATTTTATCCTAAATAAACCATACGTTCATAAATTACATTTATATCCACCTTAGAAATTCAGAGAAAAAAATGTTAAATATTATATTAAATGGGTTATTTTTGTAGACACCCCAAAATTACACACCTGTTTCCCCTTGTTCCAAGTGTTATTCTAGTACACCCTATTATTCACCCATTTATGATTAATTGATTAAATTAATTAATTTATACACATTGTACCCTTTGGATTAATTAAATTAATCCCTAGTACCCCTTTGTACCCCTTTAGATAAGTTAATTACTATTAATTAATTAATTAATTAATTAAGTGTGTGCACATCCTAGTCAACTGCCACTTGATCAATATCCACCTAGAATCCACTTAGACTCCACTTGGACTCCCTATCCTTATCCTAGTTAACTGCACTTCTAGAATCCTAGAAAGGTGGGGGCAATTGAATTACATGTACAACCACCTTTCCGGATGCAAATTTTTGCAATTAATTCCATTTACTGCCCCTAAATTCCCGACACTACTGTAACTTCCTACAATGTTATTTTTAGCATATGCATTCACCCGTATGTAACCAATTTCTAACTACTTCGCCTCTATAAATTATAGGATTGCTTGCTTACAAATCCTCTTGAATCTAAAGTACAAAAACTCTGCTAAATTTCACTATGTTTGTAGCAATTGCATCCAAAGTTTGGAGAACATTCAAGAGCACCCACATTCATTTGCAAGGTTCCATAGATAAGGTCTCCACAACCTTACTAAGGTTTTCATTGAAGGAAGTGCAGGGAGGTTTACATTGTTATTTGTTTATCTTTCATTATTGTAGTTTTTTTCATTGTTTACATTTTGGCACACCCGGTGGGACTCCCCACATTTATTTCTTTCATTTTAGTTAATAATTTTGTGATCTAACTCTTTATTTATGTTTATTGTTATTTTTTAACCTTGCTATCAAAAATTTAGCTTTTAGGTGAAGTATAGAAGTCGGAAAAAAAAAAACCAAGCTCGCCGAGGCATTTTTCTCATGTTCAAATTTTTCACTAAGAGCAATACCGTAACCCATCTTCCGAAGCCATAAATTTTCTCAAGAACTCGGAATGACTTTGTTGTTTTTTTGTGTAAAGGTATTGAAAAGATATATACAATGGAAAAATAATTTTTTGATTTAGATTTACAAAAAAATTATGGTTTCATTTCTCCTAACACTTGTCTTTTTTTCAAAAAAAAAAAAAAAAAAAATTGTAGTTTTTTAAACTTTAATTTATTTTTTTTAACGTAACAACCTCACGCGTATGCTCTTTCCTCACACTTTAAAAGTGATCTTGGAAATCAGAAATGTGATTATTTCTATTTTTTTGGGAATTAACATTTCTTTTCTTTTTTAATCAAAGCTTGTTTTATGTGTATGCTCTTTCCTCACGCTTTTTAAGTGATCTTGGAAATCAAAAGCGTGAACTTGCTTCTTTTGTCTTATCCTCTACCTACCTTAGGAGAACTTTATAATCCTTTATTATAGGACCCACTCTCATGGTGATTGATCAAACACTTAAAAACTACTAACTGTAGGTTACCAAATGGTGTACGACTAAACCACATTAAGATCACAAGATAAAAAATACACCACATTCAAAACATTGTATTTACAGGTTTGGTTAAGAGATAAAACTTGACCGCTTAACTAGAACATAAACCCCTTGGCATAAGCCTTACAGGTCATTTTTAAACCCATTAAAGAACAAGGGAATCTCATGCACGCCGGCCTATCACCCAATGGGTGTTGAGAACTCACCCGAGGCACACACGGGTGCCGAGTCTCTCCTTTATGTGAGTTTATTGGGAACCATAATTTATGATAGGAACTTAAGGGGAGTGAGTGGAAATGAGAAATGCAATCATCATAGAGCTTAGGATGGATTCTAGACCAATGTAGTAATTCCAGCAGAAAAATACTTAACAGTTTATAGGACTCGAGCCAAACAGAAAGGAAAATATATAAGGAATCATACTCATTACATAAATAAACATGAAAACAGAACTATGAGGATATATGTATGGACGAGTAATCATTAATGATCATATTAAAATAAGTTGGTAACCTCATTACATCCATTAGATCCATTACAGAACATCACAGTATGGCAGAATGAAGTCATACATCATAACTAGATTTACATCCCTTAGCTCTCAAAAATAAAATTTATAATCCCAAGCCCCTTGATGCATCCTTCTCCTATATTTTATCTACCCAACCCAATACAACTCCTCGTAGCATTTCTACAGAGCTCCGCTCTCTATTGATCTACTCCTTTTTCTTCTGTGGGCACTTGTATTTATAGGCCTCTTGAACTGCCAACCCACCTTTCTGAGGCTTCAGTCTCATCGCCAAGTGTCCCAATGTGGTCCTCCATGGGAGCATGCTCCTTTAGGCCTGAGCTCTCCACTCCTTACCATGATGGTCTTCTAGAAGCTTCCAACGCAGGTATATTCCTTCCTAGGCCAACCTATCACCAGGTTGGCACCTTATCCATTCATCATGCACAGGTGGGTCACGCTTTTCTCATGTCCTGCCCGATATGCCAAATATGGCTAAGTCCCGAGACCTTATTCGTCGACGCGTAACACGAGTCCTTCTAAAACCCTCCTAGAACCCTACCTTGCGTGCCTTCTCCTTGTGTGCCCACCCCTCAACTTAGGCCTTGTGCACTCATGTGCCTTTTTGTACTTAGTCAATATTTTTAGGGGCCCAACATCACCCCACACTTTACCTATTCTCCACCCTCAGAACACTTCTTCAAAGAAAAGAAAAGAAAGAATTACAATAGACTTAACATCTTGGGAAAAGAATAAGGGAATGAAGAATTTGGGAAAGATGAAAGAATGGGGAAGTGTTGGCATTACTGCAACAAGATAGGAAAATCTCTTTGCAAGTCGGCCTCCAACTTGTTCTAGGCATCAACTTCATTTTGCACTCTCTGGCAGAGGTCACCGACTAGGGCACTTACCTCCTCAAAACCTAGTCCATCTCCTTGAGTGTTTATTGTTTCAACCATTCCTTCCAATTCCTTTCCCACGTCCTCAAGCGCATCCATCCTTCTTGTAATCTATGGGTACAACTCCTTCAGCCAATTTTTAATTGAACCTCATAAGGTTTCAATGGCTTCTGACTTATTCTTAACCTGGCTAAGATCCTATCCCACTCCACTCTATTTCCTTTATTCTTCTCTTGGAATTCCTTGAGCTCTACCTCGTGAGTGGCAACCAGGATACTCACCACTCTATCTCTATCTGCACAATTGTCATACATGGCCTCAATAGTATGGGTAGAAATTTTCACATCAGCAAGAACCTTTCGTACTGCAATGATTGCTACAACCTTCAATTTTTCCTCCTTTTCTAGGCATGCGATACTTCTTCCATGGATTCTAAGGCTAGAGGTTGCCTCTCCATGGTGAGGATGCGTGTTAAGTCTTCAAGGCACTCAAGGGAAGATCCATACTTTTGTGTGGGTGGTGCTAGGTCCAGATGCTTCAAAACAATGGCATCTGTGATGGATTCTACCTTCTTGTATACCTCACATACCCTTCCTTTTCTTCCCTTAGTTCATGCTTTAGCTACATGCTAATTAGTTCCTCCTACTTTAAGTCCTTGGTCCTTTCTTCTAGCTCTTCTTCCCTCTTCTCTAGCTCGCCTAGAAATTTTACCTGTCATTCCTCCCGAATAACCTAGCTTCCAGTTCAACTGAGACCTTATTCAATGCATTACAGACTTGTTCATCTGAAATTTGTTGGGTGCTCACCAAGGGGTTGTCTCCTTTTGACTCAGGCATCTTCATTATTTCCCCTTGGCTTACCTTGAATTCTGGCTCGTCAATGTGGGACTCAATTGCCCAAGAAAGCATTTTCCTTGTTTGAGGGTATGCACCTTCTTCATCAAACGAATTCATTGCAAAGAGTTGATCTGTCGGTGTTATGCTTTGGAAGCGAGCACACAACACCTTGTTTGGATCATCAATATAGCTCATTCTTGGTCTCTATATCTCCATACGCTTTCCTCTTGTGCACTTGCCTTTAGGAACAATTACCATTAGACTGGGGCCTCCCGCGCTACCATTATCTTTTCCTATGCTTTCTTCCTTATCTTCATTCATCACTATATCAACATTGTGCTCCAACTCTTGTTATACCAAGGCTTCAATGATTTTCGTTTCTTCTCTTTCTACACCTCGTTTATCTACTCCTGCGTGAGCCTTGGATTCTTTTGATCCTTCATGTTAACCTCTTTAATTCCTCCCAAGTCCTAGGAACCCTCCTCCTCCTGGATGCCCTTCCTTCGCACAAAGTGATAGTCATTATTCTCCTCTTTGCCTTCTTCTCTTGAATCGTGTACATTGAAAACAAGTGGTTCTTGGTCTCCTTCAGTTCATCTTCTTCATCATCATCCCTCTCACCCTTGTAGTTTTCCAAGCTCTCTATGTCCTCCGAATCAGCCTCCTTTATCACCTTTTGTTTCTTCCTAACTAGGGATTCCAGTATAGGGGATTCAGCTCTTTCTTCTTCCTCCTCTAGTGATTTCTCCTTTGCGATAGGATTTTCTTGTTCTAGTGCCTCCTCTCTAACTAGGGACCTCTTCCTGTGCGTGTAAGTACTTTTTCTAGTGCTTGTTCCTGAGGCGCCCACCATTTGTGTACCTTGGACACTTGGTGCCTTTTTCTTTATCTCTTCCATCTCCTTTTTCTTGGGCGTGGTCTTCTTTCTACCTGTTGGGTCTTCAGGTATAGATATCTCATTTTCAAGATAAGCACCCTTCTCAAACTTGGGCCTTATGCGAAGGTATACATGCACCGCGGACCTTCCTGCAATGGGCAGAGTCATAGGTCTCATCATCTTAACTTTAGGTGATATGTACTTTTCCACATACACATGCTTGTTGGGGTAGAAAAATGTTCTACGCATCTCCTGTGGTCCCAATCCATATTTCTAAGGTCAAACTTCAGCTTCTTGGATTCCTTGAATCTGTTTACTCCGCACTTGGAAGTACTGAGTGGTGAAGGAAAATGGAAGTTTACACCATGGGCTCATGCTTTCATCAACCAACTTAAATCTACCAATGCAAAAGTGTTGGTATACTATGAATTCATCTTCTCCTCTCGTGAGCACTTTGGTAGTTGTTCTGGGATCCTCCACTCTTCCCGAACACATTCCTCAAGCACGTATACCACTTCTCAAGATGCACCTTGTGAACAGCCGTCATGCTATCGCAAGTGTATTTTTTGAATCTCTTTGTGGGCGAGGGGTATTCCTCTGGGTACTCCCAAACAAACTTATCTATTGCATTTGGCACTCGATATCTGAAAACACAATAGTTAAGAGGACATTGCTAAAAAGTATCTTGTCACCTTCCTACGTGTTGCTGATGATCTCATCCGCGATGTATGCGGACAAGTTGTAGATGGCACCTTTTGATATCCTTCTACAAAAATTTAACCATGACTTGTTCACTTACATCTACCTCTCTTGGTCATTAAGCTTGGTTACTAGGCATGCAATCATTCTCATCATCGGGTCTTGGATATTTACAATATTAAATTACCTTGACCCCTTCTTGTATACATATGTGGTGACAGTTTCTTTAATGGCTTCTTTGTTGCATAGGTCATCCTTTATACTTTCTCCTTCACAGATGAGACCTGTGAATTTTGAAATCAGTGAGGGAGTTATGCACATCTTGTGCCCCATTAAGTGAAAGTGGTCTTTGTGTACATGCGTCATCAGCCACTGATAGAGGTGCTCAGGCTTTCCAAAGTAGGGAAACTCATAGAGTTGCAACCATCCTACCTTCTCCAACTTCTCTTTTACTTCGATGCTATAAATGGGTAACCCTTCGGGTGTCTTCTTGTTTATTGGGTGCACTAACTCTAGCACCATTTCTTTTCGATCACGTTTGTGTGATGGTTATAATCGCTTACTATCATTTTTCTTAAATGGGACTCTCACTCCTTTCCAAGAAAAACCCCATTTGGGTACTGCATTTCTGCATACCATTCTTCATTGGTACTTGTGGTAGTTTCTTGTTGTTTTCCCTTGCCCTTGCCTTTTCCCTTCTTAGGTGTTACAAGCTGGTTTCTTGGGTGCCATTGTGTAGGTTATCTTTGCACTTCAACTTCTCTTTCTCTGCTTCTCTACCCTTTCCAAGATTAGATCTCAAACTTGTGAAGAAAATCCTTTTCAACCCGTGCCCTAGCTGCCAAACCCTCACTGGAATATCCCTTTCACAAGATGGCGCTTCTCCACAACTCTCTCTACGCCCATGAACTATTTCCCTCCTGGTTTGTAGATCCAAACTAGTCACTTACGGTTAAATTTTTCCAATTTTTCTTCACACGGATCAATTCGGAAACCCTAGTTTGCAAAATCTCTTCCTTCTTCGTATTTGTAATGTCCATAATGAAGTTCTCAACCTTCTATTTATAGTTTTTCCCACTTTTTAACATTAAATGCTACTTCACCTACCACCATACTTCAACACTTATTGCAAATTTTTCCACTAAGTTAGACTCTAGTGCCCCAACTCATGCACCCCACCTTGCATGGGAAATCCCCAACCTTCTGGCACATAACCAATCCATCTTGATAGGAGATTCTTATGTGCATGTCACAAATCTTCGAAGGTACTTCCATCATGATTTTTTCTCTCACCTACCTCGTGTTTCTTTTGCGCTTCTTCCTCTCTTGTACGTGGATCCACAATGTAGCCTTACCCTGACACCAACCATCCTTTTTCACCTTTCCTTCCATGCACTTCCTTTCCCAAGGCCATCCAACTAGGCTTTCCAACGTAATCCTTCCTGGTGCTTCACACTTTGTAATTTATTCCACCTTACTCCACCCCACACTAAAATGATGTGTGGTCCTCTGTGCATTCACAACCTTTGAAAAAGTAATGAGGTTACCGGTGCCTAAGGTGCAACAAAAAAACAACAACAAGAAAGGGAAACACAAGAAAATAAAAAGCACTAAAGGAAATCCTAAACTAATTAGCAATACTACCTTATTACAAACACCAAGAAGACTTATTTATAGTAGGGCTTCAGCCTACTCCCATTGAAGTGTCTTGGAAATCTCATCCCATCCAAAGACTTACAACTGGCACATGCCTAAATCAAGGATGTACAAGATGATGTAGGGGCCTAACCAATGGACTTTTAACTTCCCAGGATGGCACAGAAACTTGGAATCATAAAGAAAAACCATCTTCCCAACTTCAAACTTTTTGTTCTTAATGTGACGATCATGCCATGCCTTTTGTTTTGCTTTTTCAATCTTCTGGCTCCACTTGGAAAGTAATCATCTTTCATCCAATTGCATTAACTTGTCAATTATTTCTTCCAGTACTTGTTCATCATCTAATCCTCCTACACGCGCGCTATACGTAGTGAAGGCAACATAAATTCAACTGGTAGGAAAATTTCGTGCCAAACACTAATTGAAATGGTGTGGCCTTATTTAACCTCTTATAGGTTTTCCTATATGCCCAAAGAATGGATGATACTTTGTCATCCCAATCCTGTCTACCAACATCACAGATCTTAGTCAACGTGTGACTAAGTATTTTGTTAAACACCTCTGTGGTTCCATTTTCTTGTGGATGGTAAGGGGTAGTCTTGTGATGAGCCACCATGAATTCTGCTAACATAATCCTTACTATCTCATTCAAGAAATGTGTACCCCTATCACTAGTCAAACTCAAAGGGCATCCATACCTTGTAATAATGTTTTCCCATAGGAAAATTTCTATGTAGTAGCTGCTGTACAATCCTTAGTAGGTGATGCTTCGTCCACCTTGTCAAGTAATTTGTGCAAGTGATTATATACTGTGATCCAGATTCTACTCGCGGCGGCTGGTGCAATAGTGCATATGAAGTCTATAGCCCACTTTTCGAATGGATCGAGTGCTAGGAATAGGGCACAAAGTCATTTCATCTCATCGCCCGGTTTTCCAATGCATTGACAATGGTCACATGCCTTGTAATATTCCTTACAGTCTTGATATAGGGTCTCCCACCATAATCTGGCCATTAATATCTTGCATGTAGTGGTATCACCCGTATAGTGTCCACCTGCACCACCTCCATGTGTCATTTCTATTATGGTTGGGCACTCATGTTCTATCACACACCGGGCATAAAATCTCATCATGTCCTAATTTTTATAAATCACCACTAATCAACATGTAGGGCATGGAGTGTATAGCTAACCGCTTTTTATCCAATGCCTTCATCCCTTCTAGTGCTACACTTATCTTGAGAAATACTGCAATGTATTCCAAATCTAAGGGTGTGTGCTAACCTAAATAGTTATGCATTTGACATAGTCTCTTTAATGCTTTGCACGTCCTCTCCTGAATCAATCCTAGATCAATGATCAGTCCTGGAATTACTTTTACCTAGTTTGACAAACTACGTGCACTCAAATTCTTGGAAAAATAGTACCCATCAACATATGTGCCCTTGTAGAATGGGATTGTTCACCAAGTATTTCAATGCCATATGGTCGAGTTTAGAATATAAATGGAGTTCTTTGGTAGATATTGTCTAAACTTGTGAAAGTGCGTAGATCATTAACAATTCCTCGCGCTCGTTATAGTATAATTCTTGTCCCTTTGGTGTCAAATTCCTGCTTGCAAAACACAAAGGATGATCAGCAATCCCTTTACCGGGTTGTGTAAGTATCCTGCTCTAATGGTGGTTCCTGAGGAATCCACATGAACATGTAAAGGCTTATCCTAAGAAGGGAAATGTAGGATGGGCACGGTGACAATCTTATCCTTCAAAGTGTTGAATGCCTTCTTCTGCACCTCTCCCCAATGAAAGGAACTTTTATGTCTAAGAAACTCTTCTAAAGGCACGGTGATCTTGGCATATCCATTGATGAACTTCCTGTAGTACCTCGTATGCCTGAGAAATCTGCACATTGCTCTTTGACTAGTAGGCTCCCTCAATCCCAGAATTACTACAAATTTTGCGGGATCTACTAGTAGGCCCTCCTTACATATGATGTGCCCCAATAATGTTCCAAACGGGGTAGTAAAGAAAATTTCTTAATTTTGAGAGATATCCTCGCCGCCGACATCTTTAAAACATAAGCCTTAAGTTGTCACATTGGTCCTTCACTAACCCATATACTATTCGATCATCTCGGTAGACTTGAATAAATTTATAGATGAAGTCCTGGAAATCTTGGACCACAATATGCGAGAACATAGCAGGTGCATTCTTCAACCCAAAAGGCATGAATGTATAGGAAAAAACTCCTCATTACATGGTGAAATTCATCTTCCTCTGGTCCTCCTTTGTGATCCTTACCTATTGATAGTCCAAGAATCCATCTGTGAAAGAGTAGACCTCACATCCTGCCACTCCCTCTAAGATTTCTTCAGTAAATGGGGTTGGGAAAGGATCAATGATACACACTACATTCAAGTCCATGTAATCAACACAGATCCTTATCCTTCCATCCTTCTTGATGCTAATTACCATTGGACTTATCCATTCTAACTCTTCAATAGCTTCAATGATGCCCGATGCTATCATATTATCTATTTCTTTCTTGACCTTCATGCGTAGGTTAGGATTCATTTAGTATGGTCTCTTCCGAATTGGGTGTGCACCCTCCTTCAACTTAATTCTCATTTCCTCCAAGGAATGGTGAACACCTTTGAGTTCATGATACTGTGGGAATAAATCCTCAAAATCACGTAGAAGAACAATGATCTTGGAGACTTCCTTCTCTGACCAATAGTCTCGATGATATCCTCTTTAGGCTCTTCTTTTGAGCCGATGTTAACCTTCTTTGTCTTTAAAGGTTCATGATAGGTGTGCACTGTTCATCAACACTGTCTAACACCTTGTGCATCCCTACAAAATGGTCAACATCCAAGTTTTCTGCTTCTTCCCCATCAATTATATAAACCATCTTTCCTTTTTCTTTTTCCACACACACGCGCTCAAGTTGGACCTCTTCTGGTTTTGTCTCTTCAAAGCATGCCTCCAAGCCAAGTTCACCTAGCAAGTCTAGTATCCTATCTTCTACCATGGCACTATCTCCAATGGTAAGGCACTTGACATCCTACAATGCCTTATCCACCAAGGGTTTTGTACTCCGAGACTTGAATGTTTAAATGAGATCAACCTCTAATTATTTCCAATTACCAGTTTGGTGACGCATCTCTAAGTAGATACAACTTGTGAACCCATAATGAATGTGGTAATGCTTTTGCACTTCCCATCCAGGATGTTTCACATTCTTGGATATGGAAGGAAGCGGTGTCTTTTCCATGGTAGTACTTTATACCCATAGGTGCGTTATTCCTACAAAACCTTATGGAGAAGGAAATTCTCACCTCGTGCCATTCCAAGAGGTTATCCCAATGTATTACCCCCAGTGTACACTTGAGTTTGAGTAGGACATAACTTAACATCCCTCTTTGTTCATTCTCCTTCTTCCACTGAGCTTCCATCTCCTACAAAAATATCTCAAGGAAGGCTCTTCCGAATACTTAGGTAGCTTCTTTCCTCCTAGGTGCCGGACTATACACGCCTTTATCACCTTTGTCACCGATCCTCTCAAATGCCATCTGATTAAATCATAGGTCCATGCACCCAATTATCACACGCTATACTGGTGGTGTCACTTAAGGATTGAGCATCCTCAAATTGGATAACTCCCTTTGTGGGATGAATTATCTCTGGATCCCTGATTAAGCGCACATATATTCTATCCAGGACCTCTTCTCCCAGGGGTTCAGTATAGGGTGTTTATTTTCCATCAACTAGGGGTATGATGATCCATTCCTCCTCATTTTCAAAGCTTATGTATCCCTTTTTGAACCGAAGATCCACATTTTTCTTATAGCACCATGGTTACCCAAATAATCTTTGTGAAATTGTCTGCCTTAGCGAGCACCAAGACTTTAAAGTCCCATAAACTTAGCCTCTTGAATGGTGATAAATGCATCTTGTAAGACATTGATGGGAATTTCCTTCATTTTGTTTGCCATATATAACACATTCGAAGATGGCTATAATGTAGGTCTTCCCATCGGTTCTATGCATCTAAGTTGAGAACATTGACCTTCTCACCTGTGTCAAAGAGGATATTACTAAGGAGCCATCCATCCACAACTGCATTTAATGTGATCTCCTTATCATAGTCAAGGTTGTGAGGGGGAAGGTTTGCATGCAAGACCTTCCTCTCACGCTCTTCTCTGGTGCATGTTACCTTCTCTCTCAACCATACCCCTAGCAAGGGAATAGTATTCTCTTGCCTTAGCATTTTACATACTTCTTTGACCTCATCTAGGTCATCCTTTAGCGCCTTAACCTTCCTTCTTTTCTCCTCCCTCCTGGACTGCTCCTTTAGAAACTAGATTTCTCCTTGTAAACTCTGAATGATGTCCATGGTTTCTTTATATAACTCCTTTTGATGCGCGTAGGGTCTAGGTACTTCCCATGTACCACTTCTTCCCTTGAAACCAAGTTCTTCTGCCTTGGCATTTCCTTTGTGTGTGCGGCCTCCACTCTTGTTGTTACCATAACAGGTTCCAAACTTGCATCACATGTTACCCATGGCATCCATTGTGTGTCATCCTTCTTAATGCTTACCATTGCAATTCCCTTGTCTTTCCAAAGTCTTCTGCTAAATCATGTGCTCAAACAACTCAGGCAACTCCTCATACTTATGCTTCTTCCCATACCATGAGCACTATAATAAGTCTAGACACTTGCGCTTATAGTGGTATGTATATCCACAATAAAACAAGTTCCTTGTGGGAACTCACTTCTTCCTTCATGATTACCATGACCATGGAATCCTCCATAAAATCCCCTTCCGTGCGTTCATCCATCTGCACTCCTCATAATGGTGATCATCACCCTTAGAACCACTTGCAAGGCTAGTTTGGCGCACACCAAGATCAATAGCATCATGAATCTGGTCAATCATCCTATAGTCTTTGGTGTCATGTGATGTGGATGTATAGATCTTGCAATAACAAGATACATTTTTATAGATTGCGCGTTGTAGTAGAGGGCACCTACTTGCATCATGGTCCCCGTGAAAATTTCACAATCCACTATTATAGCGCGTACCAACTTCCTAGGGTAGCTATCCTTGACATGCCCCTCTACTTCACAATCTATACACCATATACCACTGCAAGTCTCATGGGATAAGTTCACAGACAAATTCTCCAGCTACTTAGCCATAGAAGTGATTTGAGCTTCCAGAAATGGGCTAACACTAGTGTCAATGCTCCCAACAACTTTAGTGCCAGGGCAGCTTCCAATACCTCGTGTGGGTCTGTGAAAGTCTTATGAGATAATGCCCTTCTAAACAATGTTATCAACCCTCCAAAAAACCATTGAGCATGTTGTGAAGGGTGAATGTCATAGGATAAATTTGACAAGAGGGTTTTAAACCATGCATCATACTCTCGCACACTCTATGTCATTCCCTGTTGGATCTCCTTAAGGGCACTGATGCTCTTCTATTTAAACTCAGAGATGTGGAATTTTGCTAGGAAGGCATTTTTCAATGCGGTGTAATCTACCACCATCTAATGGGGGTCATACTTCCTATACTAGCTATGCACATGCCCTTGCAATTTCATTGCAAATTGACTGGCCTTCCATTCTCGGGGTTGTGATCCCCTTTGCGCACCATAATAGCTCACACTTGTGAACATGCTCCACAACATCTTCAATACCTTTGTAATCTAGAAAATGTAAAGACATCTCAAAGAAGACTTGAGGAGGTGGTTGGGGCCCTTGTCCTCCTGATCCAGTTCCTTGACTTCTCCGACGTTTCCTCCTCTCGTCGGATCCACTAGATCCACCAGGTCTTGTGCCCCCAGTCCCACCAGTTCCACCTCCAGATCCCCTCGTAACTAGTAATGGGCATGAAGTAGTTGTGCCTAAGGTCCCCAACATCCGTTGAACTGCACGTCAATTATCTATGAGATTGTGCCACTACCAGATGTGTGTCATGCGTCACTCCCCAATGTGTTACCCAAGCCTTGTGTATTTTATCCTTGTATAAACATTCCTCCAAATACTGGAATAATATGCATAGACATAAAAGTAGGAAATGAAAAATTTTATCTCCTAGGTGCATATCCGTCACTTCCATCGATACCAACTGGGTTAACGATACTTCTCCCTTGATCTGGAAAACCAAGTGCCAGGGTTTGGTCACTAGGTGGGTTTAGATGCACACCAACAAATCTTCTCTCCACGTGACGAACTCTCATCAGAAGTTGAAGGGGTCTCTCTTACATCCTTACCAAGATGGGGTAGCACAAAATGTTCGGGTTCCATGTCTCCTACATGAACCTCAAATCCTTCCAACGTCTACCTCCATACGTCCATCACACTTGCGACCTTGCGTTGTCTAGCAATCTCCCTTTCATGCACTTCACTATACTTGAGTCATCTCTCCTCCCTTTCTTTCTCAGTCACAATAACTACCATCTTCCTCCACCCTAGCTTCCTTGGCCAACACTCAGAATGGTTTAGCCGACCATCAGAAATGCCCCTAAACTCAAGGTAAAAATCGAGATCTTCATTACCAGAGGAATAACACATAGAAATGATCATTTGGGCTCCCACATAAACTCAAACTCATTGAATTCTAGACAAGAATAAGTAGAAATAGCATACTCCAGGTGTAGCAAGCTAGTACTCTTTTCCACTAATGATCCATAACACGAGTCCAAGCTAGATCCGCATCTTGTAGTCTCCGGTACTCTTCTTGGGTCCACATGCATAATTTATAATACCAGCTTGATGTAGATGCATATGCCAAGAGACATTCATACAGCTCTACTGGGAAGCAACAGAAAAAAATTTCATACAACTCATGGTAGAGGTTCTCTTCTACCCATCTACGTGCATCAAACTTATGTCTAGTCATTGAATCTCTAAGAAAATTCATCCTCTGTTCTCTTAAACCATGTTTCAACACCTTCCAAAGTTAAACACTCTATCACCACTCATTGCACAAATCATGATGTATGCTATTTCCCACTACAAATTTGAAAAGAGGTCTGGAAATGGAACCAAGATGTAGTAATTTTTACACCCACCAAAGAACAAGGGAATCCCATACACATGGCCTATCACCCAATGGGTGTTGGGCACTCACCGAAGGCACGCACGGGCACCGAGTCTCTCCTTTATGTGAGTTTAGTGGGAAACATCATCTATGATAGGAACTTAAGGGAGTGAGTGGAAACAAGACATGCAATCATCATAGAGATCAGAATGGCTTCTAGACCAATGCAGTCATTCCAGATAGAAAGATACTTAACATATTATAGGACTGAACCAAAACAGAAAGGAAAATGCATAAGGATTCATACTCATTCCATAAACATACATGAAATAGAACTTTGAGGATATATTTTATGGACCATAATCATTAATGATCATATTCAAATAATTTGGTAACCTCATTACATCCATTAGATCCATTACAGAACATCACAGTATGGTAGACCGAAGTCATACATCATAATTAGATTTACATCCCTTAGCTCTCAAAAAGAAAATTTACAATCCCAAGCCCCTTGATGCATCCTTCTCCTATATTTTATCTACCTAACCCAATATAACTCCTCACAGTATTTCTATAGAGCTCCTCTCTTTATTGATCTACTCCTTTTCTTCTATGGGCACTTGTATTTATAGGCCTCTTGAACTACCAAACCACCTTTCTAAGGCTTCAGATCCATCACCAAGTGTCCCAATGTGGTCCTCCATGGGAGCATGCTCCTCCAAGCCTGAGCTCTCCACTCCTTGCCATGATGGTCTTCTAGAAGCTTCCAATGCAGGGTATATTCCTTCCTAGGCCAACTTGTCGCTAGGATGACACCTTATCCATTCATCATGTACATGAGGGTCACAATTTTCTTGTGTCCTAATTGATACATCAAATACGACTAAGTATCGAGACCTTGTTTTTCCGGAGCATATCACGAGTCCTTCTAAAACCCTCCTAGAACCATGCCTTACACACCTTCTCCTTACACACACCCCCTCAACTTAGACCTTGCACGCTCATGCACCTTTTTGTAATTATTCAATATTTTTAGGGGCCCAACAAGCCTTAAGATACAACAAAGGGGGTGGTTCTAGGAATCCCAAAGTAGTTCACACCTTGAGGGAACTAGTGGATGAAATAGGAACCTTTTTATCCTACCTGACTAGTAAAATCCTTGTGAGTTAGAGTCACGGATATCGTTAGTGGTGACCCCAGTGTGATTTATTCTGAGCAAGATATTTTCTTAGGGTTTAAAAGGGGTAAAGTAAAGCCATCACTAGGAATAACATTGTTCTTTCTCGAGATATACTATTGACACCTAGTTGAGAGAGCCACTTAGGAATCTAAACATTGTCAAGCCAATTTAAGGTTGAGGCCACAAATAAACATTTAAAAAAAAACTCTTTTTCTATTTTATTCTTTTGTTTTATTTCTTTTTGTAGTAGTGTTCCACACTTTATTTTTCCCAAACACTCCTTGTTTGGGATTCATCTTTCACTTTCCTTCTCTCTTTTCATTTTCTAAACAATCCTTATTTGGATTCTATTGTCATTCTCATTTCAGCTCTTCTTGTCATCTTTCCTCTTTATAAATCAGTCATTCACTAAATTTCATTTTACTCTTGAAATTCCCCTTTTCAGAACTTTCATCTCTCTTTTCATTCTTTCAATCTTTTCATCCTCATTTCCTTCTCCATTTGATCTTCTTTCATTCAGATGGAGTTCTATTTTGTTTATTTGAGTCTTTCGTTCATTTTTACTTTATCTCCCATTTCATTCAACACTTAAACATTTGGATTACATTTCCCAAAGTTTAAGTTTCCATCTTCTTTTCGACATCAAGTCTTGAGTTGTGGATATCCATGTCCTTGCTCAAGCACTTTCATCTTATGACTCACATCTTAATAGTGTTGTGTTCCACTTTTTCACAACTCAATTTCATCACCCCTTATCTTCATTCTCTTCTTGCATCCTTTAGTTTGACATTATCATCGTTAAACTATACATTTTCTTTCTTCATGTCTCTAACTTGCCAATTTTTTTGTTGCATTTTAGACACTTCATCATATCTTCTTTTCCAACATTTACGTTGTCGATATTTGAGTCTTATCCCTTCATTACCATCTTCCTTCTTAACTAATTATTTTTAAGGGTTGAGCACATCGCATAGGATTTGAATCCTTTCTCATACCCTCTTCCCATCTAGCATTCACTTAGCTAGGTGGTAGAGTGCATTGTAATCAATCTACCCTTGCTCCTCTAATATATAATTCACATTGTTAGAGGTTGAGTGCATTTTAGACTTTTGTCTCTATAAATCTCCTCCATTCTATCATTAACTTTTTAGAGGGTGAGAAACTTCACCACATTGAACCATGCTTCCATATTAGCATTCACTTTGTCAAGGGTTGAATTTATCAAAACTTTCGCATGCTTCCATATTGACATTCAATTTGTTAAGGGTTGCATCATTTCATATCTTCCAAACTTCTTACCCATATTAGCATTCACTTTTTAAGGGAAAATTTATTACAAAGCTTAATCACACACCTCTTTTCTATTGTCACATTTAGTTTATTGCGGGTTGAGTTATCTTTTGCATCTCTCTTTTGGTTTCCCCTCTTTTAAAAATGGTGGGAACACGACACAAAGATTATAGTCCTTTTGGAAGGAACAAACAACATCAAAATCCTTTTGGAAATTTTGATAGTGACAATGACCAAAATTCGAGGATGATCAGAATGACATCTCACTCGAAGAACAATCCTGCATTGAAAACATCTTACGTATGAATAAAGACCAATTTTTTCTTCGTCTCCTTGAGATGGGAGAAAAATACCCTCTAATTTTGATGAGGATAGTCTACAAACATTACTTAGAAAACCACCACCTAATAAGGGTGAACCTTTCATTTCGAAAAACAATGATGATGAGGTAGGCCCTAGTCACATGAACATTAATAATCAAAACAAGCCCACCTTGAACAACACCAAAAGTGATAAACCCAAAAAAGAAAAAATGCGATGAAGGGAACAAAGGAAAATCAATTGATTCAACCACCAATCCCACTCAATCCCTCATGAATCAAATTAATGACATGGCTAAACAACTTGCTATCTTAAATTCCTGTTGAACATCCAAAAATAATCCAAGTATTGGGCACATGAATATAGGGTCTTTGGAAGCGCATGGTGCTATAATAGTAGTGAAATTCCCAAGATCGGGACTTAGTTGTTTTGTGGATAAGGGATATTTTTGGAGATAGTGTGTGGAGCACACATAAATATGAAGACTCGCACTCCATGTAATAGAATTTTGGGAACAAGTGAAAGATAAGCACCATGAATAATTTAAGCTAATAATAGGATTTTTACTTGGAGTTGGCTATAGGACATTTATTTATAGAGCACTTGCATGTTGTGCACACTATTGTAAAGGCACATGGATATTATCAGCATGTAACCTATTTTGATAAGTGCATGGGTGGTGAAGGGAAAGTCCCCACCCCTATATATATGTATTGAACTACACAATTTAGTAGTATTGAATTATTATAGAGTTTTGCTCTGATTTTGATGTGCACATGACTCATGGAGATAATTTATAGTGTATGTAGCTTCTGTGTTTTAAAATATTTATGAAATGGAGTATATTGGTTGGATAATAGTATTAGACATAATTGAATCTAGCTCTTGTATGGTTAATCTTATCATAGTTATTGTTTAGTTCATTTATCATGATTCTCTAAGATATACATCTGGATTATGCAATGTGGAATGTTTATGTCTAGTTATGGATATAAACATGCTTAAAAATCATCACATTAACATCCTATGCAAGGAACTCTAAAGAGGGGCATGGTGCCTTTGTGCGCTTTGGGTGAGCACTCAGCTTAAGCTAAGTGATGTGCCAACACGCCTAGGTTATTCAGAGTAAATTCTAGGCTGCATCATTGGTTCCATTGTCAGAACCTCTTTTCAGTTGTTTTCAGGATGTTTTATGATGAAGACATACAAGTTGACCCTATTAAGTGTTGAGGAGTGGATAGTAGATTTGGAAAAATATTATGCTTGGAGATTCAACACTGGATCTCGAGTTTGACACGTGCGCGTGGGTGGAGTGGAACTTTTATGATTTGTTTATATGAGAATTTCTTTTCTATCTTTCCAATAGAGATGTACAAATGGTTGGTTGCTTATGTGTCTATAAGGAATCATAGGTTTCACAAACTTTTCTCGGACGTAGGAAGAATTTCATGCCCTCTATGATGCTTTGATCCGATTTAGAGACGTGTTGTGGAAACTTGGTTCCATGGTGTTTTGAATAGCTATATTTTGGAGTACTAAATTTCAACTTATTCTTTCCTGGATGTGGTGAGCTCTAGTTTTTACGTTATCCCGGGGAACCTATCTACAAGGCATTCGGTGGTGATCAAAATCTTGATGGTAAATCTGAATTTGGAAGAAATTTTGATTACTAGCTAAACCCCAACACATGTAGGGGAAATAATAGGTTTAGTGAAGGATGGCGAGACATAGCGACAGAGAGGAAAAGATAATAAAGGTATCTTAAGTACAATGAAGCATGAGAGAGGGAGTTAGGAAAGAAACATAGGATTATAGATCATATGGCGTTGAGGAGAGAGGTGGATTGTGAAGGATTTGGATCTCATGTAGAGGGTATGGAGCTAGAGCATCTGGAACTCCCCCATTTGGGAAAACATGATAGGGAACCCTCATCGGCCTCTTATGAGAGCATGCTAGGGGAGATGACATGGACCATGGGCACGTATATAAATTTACCTAGCAACTTAGCCCTTGCATTTGGTTTTCCAGTTTCTAATATAACCAATAGTCAACAAGCTAGTTTGGGTAGTAAAATAACATGAGTGAATCAAATAAAAAGTACATATATGGTCAAAAATGTATTCCTTATTATTTGGAGGTACCTTTTTAGGCATGTATTTGGCTCAAAAATTAGGCACATAGAATTTTGGACTCACCTCTGGGAGTAGTACCACCTCGCAGACTATAGGAGTTCAATTTAGTACCATTATTGGGAAATTACATCCTCTCGGTTTAATTCCTTCTACATGTGGAGGATCAAGGGGAATAAGTGGCTCTAGTTCTAGTGGATTTGGTGGGTTTAGAGGCAGAGGTAATGCATAGGTTCGGATCTGATGGGCATGGTCCTCACTAACCCCAGAATATTTACATGGAGATGTCGCTTCATCTTCTAGAGTATAGGGGAATAGAAGATGTTGTTGAGAATGTGCACATGTGTGAGATACTATGGCGTGTAAAAGGGATCATTGCTTCTAAGTGAAAGAAAATTCAGTTTGTAAGTACGTTATAGGGATGGACACACAGTTGGTACATGAATTTTGACTCTGATTAGGATTTCGTATATTATACAACATTACGAGATTATTTCCTTAAGGAATTTCATATCCCTGAGTTCGAGTAGAAGAGTATAAGCATGCTCAAGGATATTAAGTAGGGAACTACTGAGAGTTTTTGGGAATATGATTCCCATTTCAAAACTCTTTTGTCTAAACTTTCATATAATATCCATGCAATCCAACATAAACAGTGGTTTGTTCGAGCCTTGATAACACCTTTTAAGAGGACCTTATCACATAAAACATATACGGATCCGCACAAAGTGTTTCAAGTAGCATTGCACACTGAGGTAGTCATAAGTATAAACACTAAAGTGAGACCATTCCTGGAATATTAGATCACATATATGGAAAAGTAATTAAAGAAACTATCGGCCAATGTAGCACACGAGACGTGCACTGAGATTTAGTGTACAGATTGTGAAGTAGAGGGGCATACTAAGGATAGTTGTCCCCGTAGGTCAATACGTTTATTATTGCTAGATTGCAAGATATGTAATTTAGACCATGATGTAAGACGTTATCCACTGTTATAATGCACAATAAGAAAGAACCTATCTTTCTACTATAAGATTTTCCGGTCCACGACTCACAATATCGAATATTATAGGTTGATTGATCAGATCCATGATGCTATTGATATTGGTGTATGAAAGATAGGAGTATCGAGATAACTCTAAAGGTAAAATTGAGCACCATGATCATGATCATACTTGAGGGCACTACGATCAGAATGAAGGGCACCTTGAAGGAGGTCATGGTAGAGGACAAGGATACTATGGTGGATTTAGGGGTTGAGGCCGTGGTGGTGGACAAGGTGAGTTTCCTCGTGGAACGTGTTATACGTGTAGATATCCTAATCACTATAGGCATGAATGCCCTCGAATATTACTTGTTCTTTTTGTGGGAAGAATCATAACTATGAGGATTTATGAGACTTATATGAGCATCTTAGAAAAAAACATAAACAAGAGAAAAAGGGTGCAGAAGGATGGTTAGAATACAACGCGCCATGGAAAATCAATGGATGTCAAATTTAGCACTAGAACTTGTGAAAATTACTACACGCGTTGAAGCTACACGCACTAGAGAAAAATTGCAACATAAGCCTACCATTATTAATGAGGATATTTTACATGCAAGATACCTAGATCCTACACATCAGAAGGAGGTTTATCAGAAACCATGGAGGTGGTCGAAATCTTGGTGGTGAAATACAATGTTTAAAGGAACAGTTACGGAAGTTGGAACAAAAGAAGGTAGCAGAGATGGTTTAGTCAGATGTTGATGATTTGAAAGAGGTATGCAATATGCTGCGTAGTAGAAAATTATTCCATTGCTAGGGAATTGGTTAAAAGGAAACACTCTACGCACATGTATTGAGAATGGATGATAGATCATGCATGCTAATCTCCCCCCTCATAGCTTATATTGTGACAAGGAGATCACTCGAATTCGGTTGTGGATGAGTGAATTTTGAGCAATATATTGATTGACATAGGCGTGGAAGTTAATGTGCTTACTTTAGATGCATGGGTGTAGATGGGAATACCTCCATTACAACCATCCTCTAATGTACTATTTATGGAAAATTGAACTAAGGCCACCCCAATAGGAGTTTTAAAGGATGCATCCATTACTATACAAGGGGCCAAGTTCACTGGGGAATTTGAGGTTTTAGTGCTTGTAGAAGTAGACAACTTCCCAACTCTACTTGGGCACCCTTGGTGTTATGAAAATAATGTTGATCTATGGTTCAACAAGGGGTATATAAGTTTTGAGAACAAGGAAGAATGAGTTATTATCCCTTTGACAGATGGGAAATTTGTACCTTATGTTGAACCTTTGAGTGAGGAAGACCTGAATAGAATTTATGTGTGTGCAATTCAAGATCTGGAAGTACTTGAGCCATCTAAGGAAGGAATCCTCCAGTGGGAAGATGCACAATCTATTAGTGATACTACAAGTATTTCTTGTGATAATTGGGTGCATGAAACCTATGAGATGGTTGGGTGTGAAGTAAGAAGCTAACTGTTTGAGGAGGAAAACCTTGATGTATTATGAGGGGGTAACAACTCTATACCTTGTTACACCTTTGGAGAGAGAGAATCTGCGGTATTCCCGCCCACCATGGAGGAACAATGGAATGATCAAGTGGATAGAAGAAATACGTTAGTATATACCCTATGTGGGACATTAGCGTGTTGGTGGATGGTTCACAGGGATAATCTCATAGAATGGAGTGAAGTAAGTATTTCTCTAACAACCCTAAGGTTACTCAGAGAAATTCTTCTACTCAAATATGCATATATTATGGTAATCATCTTGTTTAGCACCACATTTAGCAGTGTGAGAGGCTTTAGACAGAGGGGCAGAATATTTACCACCTTCACTATGGGTGCAAATTTTTATTTTACTTTACATGGTTACGCACGCACTTGTAAACGCGTTTATGCAAAGCTACATAGGAAACCTGAAATTGGCAAGACTTAACTACAAGAATGATCTAGAATTTTGACTACTTCTCCACTAAACCTTCAGTGAAAGAGGCATTACGGGATATGGAGTGCTTGACTATGGGAGACAATACAAATGATGAAGAACTCATTCATGAGGTATTTGGTGAGGCAGACCCGGGAGCATGTTTTGATGAAGTAGATGAAATAGATGCAACACTACTTGAGCGTGATTTCCTTGAGAAGGAGAAAGGAAAGATGGTCTATATAGTGGATGAGGAATAAGTAGAAAATTTGGAAATTAATAATTCATAAGGTATATGTGAGGTCTTGGACAATGTAAATGAGAAGGCGCACACCTATCATGAACATATGAAGACTAAGAAAGTGAACATTGTCATGGATGCTAAACCTAAGGAGGCCATAATTGGAGATTATTGGTCTAATTCTGAAGTGGCTAAGATAATTGAGTTACTACGTGATTTCCAGGACTTATTTCCTATGGGATACCATGATTTAGAGGGAGTGCATGAGTCTTTGGGTGAGATGAAGATTAAGGTAAAAGAAGGTGCATGCCGGTTAGGAAGACACCTTATACGATGAACCATAACTGCGCGTAAAATTTAAAGAATAAATTGAAAAAATGTTGGAATCTATCATCATTAATCCCCTAGAAGAATCAAAGTGGGTTAGCCCCATGGTAATCAAGTATAAATAAATATGGATGCATTAGGATTTGTGTGGAATACTGGGGAGCTTAATGTTACATGTGTGATTGATCCTTTTCCTAAGCCTTTCATTGAGGAAATATTAGAAGGTGTTGTAGGGCACAAAATTTACTCTTTTATAGATGGATTCTTTGGATATCACTAGGTAAGAACTAATAAGGAAGATCAAGAGAGAAAAAATCATGACTCAATGGGGAAGCTTTGCATATACGGTGATGCCCTTTGGTATGAAGAACACACCTGTAGTATTTTCACGCATAGTTGTTCAAGAATTCCAAGATTTTATTCACAAATTCTTGCAGGTTTACTTAGATGACTGGATGGTATATGGGCTTGTCAAGGATCATTGTGATAACTTGCGCTTAATGTTTGAAAGATGTAGAAAATTAAGCATCTCCTTAAACATCAAGAAGTGCATGTTTGCTACACCTTTTGGAACTCTACTAGGGCATATCATCTACAAGGAAGGTTTTTTAGTAGATCCAACTAAGGTTGTAGTTATCATAGGCCTAGAGGAGCCTACCAGTTAGAGTGAGGTGCATGATTCTTGGGCCACACAAGGTATTACAGAAAATTTATCAAAGGATATGCAAATATTTTTGTGCCCTTAGAGGAGTTACTAAAAGGAAAAGAGACATTCTAGTAGGGAGAACCGCAAAAACAAGATTTAAAGCGCTGAAAGAAAGACTTACCATGGTGCCTATTTTACATTTTCCTTCATGGAAGGTACCTTTTCACGTACATGAGGATGCCTCTGGCATGGCCATTGGCACAATGCTAGCTCACTGGAGAAGGTATTATTGATCATCCTATCTATTTTTTTTAGTATAAATTTGACTCTCGCAGAATGAATTATACAAATATGGAGTGCAAGTCCTTGTCAATGATCCATGCGTTACATAAGTTTAGATAGTACCTACTAGCAATAACTTTTTTATTCTATATAGATCATATGGAATTGAAATACTTGGTGAAAAACACATTTTATAGGGACGCATATGTTGATGGGTGCTATTATTCTACGAGTTTGACTTTAGAGTTGTGGTAAATATGGGTAAAAGTAATTCCGGTCCAGACCATTTATCAAGAATTAAATCAGCGAGAGAGACAGGACATAAAATTGATGATACAATGCCGATGCACATTTGTATGGATTAAGCGTGCACCTTTGGAATTGGAGAATATTTCTATTTTTTATGAAGCAGGTATGGTGCCATGAGGAAAGAAAGCCTTGGAAAAGAAACAACTTGCAATTCATGTCACACCTTTCATGTTGATCAGCGGTGACTTATACAAACTAGGTCGAGATGAAGTACTACATTGGTGTGTCTTTGGAACATGAGCGCACAAATATCATAGAAGAGGCTCATGGTGGTATTACAAGTGGGAATTATATAGGTGATGCCATCGCTCACAAGATTCTACTCATTGGTTTATGGTGGGAGATCATGTATAAGGATTATAAAGAGTATTCTAAGGTTTGTGATACTAGTGATGAAATACATTTGAGGTGTATTACTAGTGTAGAGCCATTTGAAAAATGGGCAATAGACTTTATGGGTCCTATTTCCCTAGCCAGTGCGTAGAGCTCATGATACATCATCACTTGTACAGATTATCTTACAAGGTGGGCATAAGTAGCACCTACAAAGGATTGCAAAACGGCTATAACAACAAGGTTCTTATGGGAAAATATTCTTACTAGGTATGGATGTCTGTTGAGTTTGACAAGTGATAGGGGCACACACTTCTTGAATGAGACAATCAGAATATTATTGGATGAATTTATGGTCACACACCATAAGACTACACCTTATCACCCTCAATAAAATGGGACTATTGAGGCCTTCAACAAGATATTGAGCAGACCTTGACAAAAAAATTATGTTGGAAGGAAATATTGGGATGATAAAGTTTCTATTGTACTTTGGGCATATAGAAAAACCTACAAAAGGTTGAATAAGGCCACACCCTTTTAGTTGGTGTTTAGCATAGAAGTAATTCTTCCCATGGAATTCATGTTACCTTCTTTACGTATTGCATGCATGGGAGGTCTAGCTGATGAGAAAGAATTATAAGAAATAATTGACAAGTTAATATAACTAGATGAGAGGCACGCCATAACACATTGGAGTTAGAAGCAAGAAAATGCCATATAGAAGGCATGACAAGACGGAAACATCAGGGAAAAGAAGCTTGAGGTTGGGTAGATGGTACTTCTTTATGATTCAAAGTTTTTGTGCCACCTAGGCAAGCTTAAGGTACATTGGTTGGGACCATATGTTATCACTCACATACTTGAATCAGGCGCTTTCCAGTTAGAGCGCTTAATAGAACACAATTACCCGATTACTTCAACGGGAGTAGGCTAAAGCCCTATTATAAATAAGACTTCTTGGTGTTTTTAATAAGGCAATATTTTCATTTAGATTAGATTTCCTTTACTATATTTTATTTAATGTATTTCCTTCTTCATCGTTATGCTTTGTCAATTTAGTTCAGTGTTTTGTGTAATAAGCGCATTTGCACACTAGAAGTTGATCACAATCTAAAGTGTTTATATGCACAGAGGACTGTACATACCCTTAGTGTGGGGTGGATAAAGGAGGTATGGAAAAGAAATAAACTCATGGGTAACCACAAGAGGAACAAAATGATCAAGGTTTTAAAATTCATGAGAACTTCCAAAGAATTGATAAAAAAATTAAGACCACGCATAAAGCATTAGGTGCTCAGTATAATTCAAGGGAGGCTGCAACATTAGAGACTACATATGTTGGGTCACATTGGATAAAATAATTTGGCTTAAGGAAGCACGGGTAGAGGATATTTGTGATAGATAAGTAGTGACACACTAGGAAATTATGACTAAGGTGCAAAAGTTAGAGGCGCGTGGAATAGTAGCGCATGAAGAGGAGGTGTGAAATGCACTCAATAGGAATTAATTACGTGTATGGTAGTAGGTAGAGAAATTAATGAAGGGAATTTTTGAAACTTAGTTTAAAGTCGATGTTCTTAACATCATTTTCTGCCTTGCAAACTTGAGAAGAAATTGTGAAGTACTAGAAGAATTAGAGACAAAGCACATTCTATAGATTTAATAATCTTGTCACGTTCAAGCATGGTGTTGAGTTACTAACACAGCAAAAGAAGGATTTAAGGATTGGTGTATGCACGTGACGAAAGGGAGGCTAGGGTTTTAATTTTTGCAACTAGGGTTTTTATGCATTTGCATAATCAAAAGGGGTGATGGCACCATGAAAAGCTCTAGTAGTAGAGAAGGAGGTTTCGATCTAGCAGAGGAGTGGCTGGTGGAAATGTTGTATCTAGAAGGAGTCATTGAAGGGCAGCCATGGACAATAAAATTTATGCAAAGTGTAGGGTTTCATAGATTAACCATCATATAGGAAAAAATTTGAAGGACGTCGCAGAAATTTTTTTATAGAAAGACTAATTGATGACTGGAAAACAACACTAGGGTCTTGGATGCCACAGTAAAGAAATTACTTGAAAGCATGGGTATAATGTAGATCCTGGAGTTTCCCTACTTTGGAAAGCCCGAGAAATTATACTAAGTGGCTAATGTCATGAGTCCATGAATAGTTTTTTTATTTTTTGGGAAGTAGAATGAGGATAACTACCAAATTGATTGGGAAAGTTACCAAGATACTCAACACGTGATTTAGAGCTTCATTGAGACTTAACAGATGATCGGGAGTTAGTTCCACAACAACCCTATATCAACCTAAGAAGGGGGACTGAGATTTCAAGGTCACCAATATCCTGCGACATGGCCACCAGAGTAGTAGCGTGGTTAACAGGGAGTAAGCTAGGGGCCACTGAGTGATGGAATGAGGTAAACATGTGCTGGTTGCATATAGCACACAAAATGGCCAAAAAACATACTACAATATTATTGGTTACATTATAGAGATCTTGGTGAATGAGGCACACATCCAAGTAGAAAAAGGTGAGAAGATAACCTGGGGCATAATTTTGTTATTAATTGTGTTCAATGAAATTGGGGTACTAGACGGTCCTAGGGAAAACATATGGGAGTTTCCATTGGAGAACAAGTCCCACCAACATATACAAAGAGTTATTTGACAAGTGGTTTTGGAGAATGCGTAGGGTATTTAAGGGAGGATGACACATCTCGTGGCTGCTACCAAATTTTTGGACGAAGAAGCTAAATTCACAGTTTACCAACATTTCAGCTTGGGGTGCTTCCACATGAAGTCTAGGAGAAGAGCCCATGGTGTAATTTTCCCTTTGTGTTTATCTAAGATATTTTAAGTAATATATAAATATATTTCATGACGCATGTTAGCTCCAGTTTAACACAGAAAAAGTGGATGCAAACATTCACATTTTGTGAAAAACATATGTATGGCTGTAAGGAGGCCTATGTTGAAACTATGGAGTTTGATACTATGGAAATCATGCCAGAGAGTTTTTTTATAGGTTAGATTGAACCAACGCGCATCTATATATACCTTAGACCAAGGTTCAAGGACAAAAAGTGGTGAAGAGCATGAATATGGATCTTTTAGGACCTCCTAAGAAGGGGAAAAATGGGGACTTCAAGGCATGTTGCATCTGGCCCCCTTGCTCTAGAAGACCCAATAAATACAGGACTAGAAAATGTCCTAGAATAAGAGGAACTTGAAGATAGTGACATACTTGTGCATACCAGAAGTATTCTTAGAAAGCGGCGCACTTCAAGAGACACTAGTGATGGAACTTCACATCTAGTAAGGAGAACACCACGCATGACTTCTGTAACGGATGAAGATAAGGAGATGAGAAAGAGGAGGAAATATGTTCCTATAAAAGATAGTGAGGAGGAATCCCCACATCCAAGTGCACAAGAAGAAGAGGAAACTCCAAGAATGAGTGGAGATAGATTCGAGGCCATCCCCCAGTGTGGAAATACAGGATGATGAAGATATTGGCGAGCACGTAGTATATGAGACTATAGACCTCAATGTGAGTATTTAATAAGATATCTCTGGTGAAGGGGAGAGAAGCATTGGTGGGGATAGAAGTCCTCATGCAACCCATGCGAAATAAGGGAAAGATGGGGAGGAATTCAACCGGTGGTTCAAGGTGATGTCCCATAGAATATAGGCATATCCAAATAAAAAGAAGAGGGAACATTAGCACATGAGGATGTTGGAAAGTATGTAGACGCACATGAAGAAGAAGAAGTGGTAGGTACTCAAGAATTGGGTTATATGAATGACCCTTTAAAAACTATTCGAACCTGTTTCAAGAGTATACTACCAAAGAAACATTTATATGGTGGGATTGGATGGATCACAAAATGGCCAATACATGCACTCGCAAGAAGCTATCTTGGGGCATGCAAAATCACATGGATGAGCCTAATTTTGATGTCCGCTGAGGTGTGCACTTAAAATAAGATGAGGAAGACACCTCATATGTGCCATATGACCATTAAGCAAACCCAAATTTTTTGATGAGTAGGTAAGCAATGCTTTGATTAAGGTATCCATAGAAGTGGCACGCCAAAATATAGATAAAGAGAAAACAATCAAAGTGCTATTGGAGGATAAAAATGAAAAGGAAACAAAAATAAAGTTCCTTACTCAAGAGTTTGATAATATAGTCGTGGAAGCCCGTAACGTAAAGAAGATGGCAGAGAATATTACAAATGATATTTTACTAAAGAGGCCTGAGTTTTAGGACAAGGTGCATCAGGAATTCAAGTCTGAGTTGCACTATTTGTGCACAATAGTTTTCCTACTTTTGGAGGAAGTACCAATGCACCTCCTCAAGAAAAAGTATGTAGGGGAAGAGGTAGCAAGAAAAAGGGCCACTATTAGTAGAAACGTTTCAATATATGAGGTGTTACTCCAAACATTGAAGGATGAGATGAAGAAAGGCTATCAAGCTCTTAATTTATGGGTGACACCAGATGCCATAATAAGGATTATAAATTTTGTAGAGGATAATGAAGTTTTGAAGGTAGTGAAGGATGAAACACTTGGGCATGTAGAAAGGTTAGCACTGGTAAAAAAACATGAGGCCCTCAGAATGACCCAGGATCTGCACAAGGCAAGAATTGATGAGATTTGGAAACTCATAGTGCAGAAGATGGACCTCATGGAGGGAATGCTTTGTCAGGTATGGCCAATGTTGTTTAGATACTACAAAATGAGAAAGAGAAAATCTCTAAGGATGAATTGGATGCCATAGCCACTGATATTCTAGAGAAAATGAGGAATGCGTTGAGTGACTGGTAAACCTTGGAGGCTGAGCTCAAAAATGAATATCCATAATTAATCCTTCCAGTTGAAGAAGAGGGTGCTACAGAATAAACTTCATTCTTTTGTACAAAGTTTGGTTCATTCTTTTCATTCTTTCATTACCTATTCTCTATTATTGAAGACATATGAAGGAATTCCCATCATCGGGATGGAAATGTACTCTAGTGTGGGGTAATGTTGAACAACAAAAAATAATCCAAGTATTGGGCACATGAATATAGGGTGCTAGAAGCACACGATGCTATAATAGTATTGAAGCACCCAAGATCAAGACTTGGTTTTTGTGGATAAGGGATATTTTTGGAGATAGTGTGTAGAGCACACATAGAGATGAAGACTTGTGCTCCACGCAATGGTATTTTGGGAACAAGCGGCAGATAAGCACCATGCATAGTTTAAGATAATAATAGGATTTCTACTTGGAGTTTACTATATGACATGTATTGTTAGAGCACTTGCATGTTAAACATAATTTTGTAAAGGTGCATGGCTATTATCAGCATGTGACCTATTTTAAGAATTACATGGGTGGTGAAGGACAAGTCCCCACACCTATAAATATGTATTGAACTATGTATTTTAGTATTACTGAATTATTATAGAGTTGTGTTGTGGGTTTTGACAAGTAAATGACTCATGGATATACTTGAAAATGTATGGAACTTTTGTGTTTTACAATATTTAGGAAATAGGGTATATTGGTTGGATAATGGTATTATACATAACTGACTCTAGCTCTTGTATGTTTAATCTTATCATAGTTATTGTTTAGTTCATTTATCATGATTATCTAAGATATACATCTGGATTATGCATTGTGGAATGTTTATGTCTAGTTGTGGATCTGAATATGCTTAAACATCATCACATTAGCATCATGTGCAAAAAAATCTAAAGAGGGACCTGGTGCCTTTGCACACTTTGGGTGAGTGCTAAACTTAGGATGAGTGATGTGCTAACATGCCTAGGTTATTCAAAGTAAATTCTAGGATACATCAATTCCAAATTCACCAATGAATCCCATAATAATGAGGCACCAAAGAAAACTAGTGATGCTTCATTTAAAATTCATACCACACACACCAAAGATAACAACAAATCTACAAGTGATGGTTCGTTATCTTTTCATAGAACAACTCACCATTTTCCCAAGAATGGAAAATGATGAAGGACACCATCTCAGGTATGAAACATCAATGAAAACAATTCAACTTTGAATAATTGTGTCCTTACCCCTTCGATAAGGACATTTTGCATGTCCCCTTTCCCAAATATTTTGAGACACCCAAATTTGACAAATATAAGGGCAAGAATGATCCTAGAGAGCATATCAAGGAGTTTTATACGGCTTACAAAGAGGTTTCCTATTGTGATGTCTTCTTAATGAGTTTCTTTCCATGAAGTTTAGGAGGACAAGCCTTGGATTGGTTTCTACACCTCCCAAGGGATCTATACAAATTTTCACGGACCTCTCAGAGAAGTTTGTTAAACATTTCTCATTCAAACTAGATTCTGAAATTACATTGATGGGTTTGTGTAATGCGAAACAATGAACAAATGAAACCTTTGCACAATTCATAAAAATATGATGTGGGATTGCTAGTTGTTTCCCATGCTCCGTGCTTGAGAAACAACTTGTAAACATATTTGCACCTAATCTCAATAGTGAGCTATCCTTTCACATGCAAATGCACCGCCTTAATACTTTTGAAGAAGTCATTTAGAAATGATCGCAGTTTGAAAAATCCCTTGTCATAGAAGGTTTGATTAAACCTCATTCAAAATACAATGGGCAACATAGTAATCATCCTAATAGCTCTCACCAAGACAAATCTACACATGTTAACCGCAATCGTAATATGGTTAATGATGGTATTGTATACAATCAAAACTTCCACAGCGTCAAACCAATCAAAATAGACCAAACAAAGGTAAAAACATGATTCTATAAAATTTCCTTCAACAACTCATTAATGCAAACATGGTTACTTATCCCATCACTAGACCTTGGGTTGAGGGAGAACCCAAATGTACTTGGTATAAAGATGGTACTTATTTTGATTTTTATCGCATTGTGACCACCCAACCAATGATTGATGATTTCACTTGCGTCACTTTTTCCAAGACCTTATTAATAGTGGAGATATCACTTTTGAAGAACCATCACAAAATTAAACACCCAACAAAAATCTCAAGGTGTTCTCAAAACCATTTCCTAAACATGACGGTGACGGTAAAAATGATGATAAAGGTCCCTCTGCAAATAATGATTATTTTAGTTCAATTATCACATTTATTGAGGAAGTAGCATCTACAATAGCGACCATTAAATTCAAACCTTCGAGTAATGCTATGACCACATGCCAAGGAAAGATATGGGTTCCCATGGAAAACCAACCTTCTACGTCTTTTGCAAAACATCAAACATCCAAACCAACAACTCCTTTGAATCAAAAGTAAAACTCTAATGTCAAATCTGAAAGAGTTGGTGAGAATCATATCGAAAACTATGAACCACGATAAATTTTCACTCAAGGAAACGTAATAGCTCCAACGTAATCACAAGGAAGAATCGATCAATCAACTAAAGAACTTGCATAACAAAACAAAGCTTGCACATGTAGAGAAAGACAACAGAGTGTCTTGGCATACTCATAAATGTCAAATGAAGGGATACATATAGGGTGTTGAGTAACCCTAGTGCATGACACACAAGAAACCCTAAACCTAACCCATGTGAGATGACCCTCCATATGTGTGTGGAGGACATATAGGATCTCACACACCAACACCCCCCTTCATCGAAGCTGGGGTAGCAGCTATGATGAGTTAGAAAAAAGAATACACTCCTAAATAACTAAGAAATATGTGTCAATGGGGCCCGACGACTAAAAGGCTTGATAAGGTTCCCATATACAAACAACATCTTCCTAGAAGAATAAGAAGAAGAAAAATGGGTCCCGACATAAGGCCTGATGAGGTACCCATGCACAAAAAATAAGTCCTAACCAACGAAGGAAAACCTAGTGGGAAAAACATCCACCACAAGAGAACAAAATAATCTCTAATCTAAGAAGGATGCCAAAGATGGGTCCTGGCCATAGACTAGCTTGTAAAGGTACCCATGTACAAAGGGGCAATCTCTCGGAAAGATGAAAAAGAGAGAAGAAGAGGGAGATGAGATGGATGCGGAAGATGCCATGGATGGATATGAACTCTACAACTCTAAGAAGTATCCTAGAAGAATGTCGATGATGAGATCCTCTACCTCTAGACTGAAGAAGAGCCATCTACACCGAATTGTGTGTCTGCCCTTAGGAAGGACAAAAATATGTGCTGGAAATTTGCCCACTCCACAAAGGAAACCGAAGGTAGTAGCATGAAGAACTCTGAGTCTGGTCCATGAAAGTGTGACATAGGTCTAGCAAGCGAGTGTGAAGGAGATGAAGGTAATGTCATGAGTGTAGAAATATTAGAGTATGAAGGGTGAAAACCTGTAAAAAGGATGTCCAACTGATGTGAAGGCAATAAAACATCCCCCAATGATAGAAAATGGATCCACAAATAAGGGTGGATCAATGAAAGTCTCCAGAAAAGTGGAAGTGGTAAGAGTCCCAGAAGGGGCACTCCCAACAACGGAGATGATGAAATCCTCTGAAATACCTGTAGATGGATGAGGAACCTATAGTACATCACAAGTGTACTGTATAGAAGACTTCTCAATATCTGATGAGATGTGGGATGTGTCAACACTCTCTGGAATAGTGAGAGGAGGAGAAGAGACCTCTGTAGTACTCTCGACATCGAATTGGGTAAATAATCCTCATTATCGAAGTAGAACCAAGTGAGTCTATATCGGTGGAGCTACCATCACAAGAAGAAATAGGGAAACAATGAATCAAAAGAAGAGGTGAAGAATAGTGGGGTCCAACAAAATCTGAGCGAGTACATCTCATATCCGAAGTATCTCCAACTAAATCTCCAGCACTTTGCAAAGTTTTCCTAGCCCAAAGAGGACCAAGAGAATCAAGCTTAGAGTCAAAATATTCTTCACTCGAGTGAGAAGGGACATAGTCCTCATCATCACTACTGTCAGAATCGGAAGACTCAAAATTCTAAGGGTCATGAAGAGGAGCATGCTCAACAACATCATCATCTGAGGATTCGAGTCCGAATCAGAGAGCTGAAGAACCTCAGTAGGTAGAGAAGTAGAATTCGAATAGGACTTAACGCTTCTCTCAATATCAAGCACATAAGTGGGCATCAAATCAGAAGTAAAGTGGGAAAAGGCATACAACCATGAACGGTGATCTAATTTTCCTCAGCCATTGTAGTGTCATCGTTAAACTCACAAATAATCACCAAGTTAGGACCAAATTCCACTCACACTCCTTCACCAAGGTGAGTAATTTGGTAAACCGATAGGAGATTGGTAAAGAGATCGAGAACACTCAACACTTGGTTAAATGTTCCCCCATCTATCTCTACCGATCCACTACTAGAAACTGACACTTTCATGTTATCACCCAATGTGATTTGGGACATATCACAAGGTTTAATGTTGGAGAACTCAACATGTGAAGAAGCCATGTGGTGCGAGGCGCTGGAATCTATAATCCACACCAATGAAAGAGCAACTCAAGCTACGAGGGCATTTCCTTTATTCTTATCAGATTTAGAACCTTTTACAATATAAGACTCAGCCTTCGGAGCATTTTTTTTATAGAATCAAGAACACCTATTTGAGTTTTCTCAAGTAAATGAGTAAGGTGATCAATTTGTTTTCTCATACACATATGCTCTTTATGACCAGGCTTCTTGTAATAGGAACACAAATACCTATTTTTCTATGCTCTAGGCTCAGAAGTCGAAGTGTTCATGTTAATTTTAGTTTTTTTCTTGGTTTCCTTCTTAGGTTGATCCTTTTTCTCTATCTCTTTATCAGCCTTCTTTTCCTTACTAGTACTTTCTACAAGGGCATGTGACTTGGACTTGAGAGACCCCATTTGAATGAGTTTGTCCTATTCTTGAATGAGTTGGGATGAAAAATAGTCAAAGGAGGGCATATTCCAATCCTTGCCCAAGGAAGCTTTTGTAGAATAAAAATTTGACACAAAGATAGAATATTCAGGACCTAACTTAGAGAGAATCAACAAGATCAATTGAGAATATTTCTTCTCTACTGGACATTCCTTTAACAATAATCTAGTGTGGAAAAACATAGAGAAGAATGCTTGTAGGTTTTAAAAATCACTAGGATTCAACCCTAGCAGTTCATTTTCCAACTCATGCGCTATCATCTCATCTTGTTGTCCAAACATCCCATCCAACATTTTCCATGTAGAATTAGGTGTTTTGGATGACTCAATGTGGAAGAGCAAGTTAGGAGAAACGAACATGCAAAGAAGACCTAAAGCTTCATCACTACAGTTTAATCACTTAGATTTTTCAGGGTCATTGTCTAGTTCAGTCTCATTTCCCATGGTGATGTGGAATAACCTTGTACCCCTTAGTTTCATAATTATATTTGATCTCCATTCAAATAATTTGAATGACGTAAGAAAAGGAATTGAAAGTGCATCCATAGTGAAAAGAGAGAGAAGGAATGAAGAAAAGAAACACAACCACCCAGGACAATATAATAACCCCCTACTTTTGGCACTTTATAGTTGAGTGCATTAGATACAATCGGGTCCAAGCGTGTGTTGAAACACTTGGTAACTCACCTTGCTCATAGCGTAATAATGTGCAAGAGAGAATACCATAATCGTGTTTCATGGAGTGAAGCAAAGTGACACCGTATACAAGCACAAATTGTAAAAAAATACAAAGGAGGAAAAATCAAATCTTGGTTGTGAGAAAAAGTGTTTCACGTCGCAAAGGATACCCCTTCTTTGTCAGTAAAGCTGTGGTGGATGCACTCACTAGTCACAAGCAATAATAAGGGTAAAATACAATGTTTTAAATGAACTCAAGATGAGTCCCGATGATCTTCAAAATGCCGAGGAAAAGCATGGGGAAGAAAAATAGGTTCTCGAGTTTCACTTTGCACACTTGAGCACACGATTAGTAAAAAAATCAACAATAACACTTTTTAAAAAAATTACCATTTTGAAATGTCCGATTTAGCTAATTTTAGAGCTATTGGAGTTTTTTTAAAAAACGATAAAAAACGTTAATTAAAGGATGATTTTAAAATACTACTAATCGAGAAGAAGAGACCTAATTAAGGTCATAATTAATAAAACTAGATTTAATCTAATTAAATCTAATTAATTACAAAGGAATAAACCCTAATTAAGATCTAAAAAATTAAATCCTAATTAAGATAATTGATTTGATTTAAAGAAATATAAAAAATTGAAAACTTAAATGATTTGAACATTTAAATTATCTAAACCCCAATTTTAAAATTCCCACTTTCAAAATATTTCCCACCAAATTGAGTTTTTGTTTTAAAAACTTACCGTTTAAAAAAGTTTCAAACTTGCCTTAAAATAATTTTAAATGCCCACTTTATAAAAAAGACCCACCAAATGGTAATTTAAAAACTTAACAAACTTACCATGTGAAATCTCGATGGAGGTGGGAACCGTTTGGGTGGATCTCGAGTTGGGTGGTGTGACAATGAGGGAATCCCGAGTTGGATGGTCAAAGGCGAGAAAAATTGTGAATCCATTTCAAACATCTTGGAGAGTGGGAATGCAGAGCATTTCAAAGCTGTTGAGTGGTGAAATGTAGAGCGAGAGAATGTTGGAGAGTGGGTTGAGGTGGATGGGCTCGGCAGAGGGAGATCCACCAGAGCAGGAAGCAGAACCGGGATAGATGTAGAGCAAGTAGTTGGGGGTAGAACCGGTTCAGCCGAGGTGGAAAATGACTTTGGTAGCTAGGTGAAACAATAAACCCACAAATAAAAACAAACTCACAGAGCAGATAGAGCAGAAACATGAGTTTGTAGAGGCGAGGCTCGTGAGGAGCAGTGACCCTTGAAGTGAGTAGGAAGATCTCAGCCACTTTGAAGAGCTCATGTTTGTAGTTTGGTGTCAAGAAGGAGCTTAGTGCTCGGTGGAGAGCTCGGTTGGGAGCTCCTTATCGAGTTGAGACCAAAACACCAAAAAACTACAATGTGTAATTTTGAAACCATACTGTAAAACACCATGAAAACACAGAAGACCGAAAAACAGAGATTTACAAAAAAAATTGAGTTTAATAAAAAATTAAAAAACCAGAAAATAAACCTCTATTTTTAGTTCATCTCGCTAAATTTATCTATAACTAGTTAAATGTAGCTACAAAACCCCTAAAAGGTCAAGGAGATGCTTGCACATGTATAAAAACTCACAAAAATGACACAACTTCCAAGAACATCTTGTTTAAAAATATGTTAACAATAAAAATCTAGAATCTAATGATCGAAAAACTTGTACGAGGAGTTAAAAAACAAAACCAAGAGTAATCACAACTCAAATGATAAGCAGGAGTGGGAGTGAGATTTTTCAAAATTTGAAAGCAAGTGGGAATGTCCAGGAGCCAAATCTGCAGGAGAATGGGAGCAGAACCTGACGAAGGAGCACGTGATCATGGAGCCCATTGGAAACAGGGAAAAGGATGGGAGACCAAGCACATGGGTAGAACTTTTGGGGGAAAAATCGGGATCCAAGTGTCTCGAAGAATCTGGAACCGGTTAAAGAAAAAGGTAATCTTTCCCTCAAAATTCCTGACTCTTTGTTGGCTAGAACTAAAGTTTCCATGGAAGGGGCACTCTTTGCAAAATGTATGGGCTCTAGACCAAATATAGATTATTTTAGAGGCTGGGAAAAGAGACATTGGGCGGCTAATGGCTCCATTGAAATCTCATCTTACGCTAATGGGTACTTCTTAGCTATCCTTCCTAAAAATACTATATCGAATTGCCTAAATTAAATTCAAAATCTTACACTTTTATTCTTGCTATTACATCCATTTAAATAGGAGATGTTGTTCCTATATTTAAGGAGATATAATCTTCATAAATATCTCCACACATAACTCCCGAAATAACTCCATGTTATTTTACATGAGATTTTGTTCTCATAAAACTAATATTGTTAATGAGTTGTTTACTCAACAACTCATAACAATATTTACTCACCCACTCGTAATTACATTTACAATAATGTAATTAATTATTACAACATATATTATATTATCCTAGATAATATAATCAATCACATAATATTCTATGTTCGGACTACAACATAGATATTCCTAACATTTTCCCCATAGTGTGAACATGGGGTAAGAGCTCCCGGAAACAATGAACTTGTCGGAGTAGTCGTTGCTACTAGATCTTGCTACTAATGATCATCCTTGTCGTATGAACATCTTCATCGACTGATCACCTTCCAACGAAGTACCTTCCACCGAAGTATGACAATGGACGACCATATGACATCAGTGAGGATCGCACGTAGATGCTTTGCTACTGTAAGTTTGAGTTAAGTAGTTTGCTTCTTCCACACCAAATAGACACTTAGGAACTGTTGTTATTCTATGTGAACACATTAAAATCAAAACATGAAAATAGTTTCACCCCCTTGTGTATAAACACACCACACAACTGAAATAGAACATCACCACATATTTCTATGACCCCATTGTTGGTGAATGATGAGAGGATGTTGATTGTCCTCCTTCCTCCATTGCCTCCTTCCTCCAAAAAGAGAAGAGTCTACCATAGGAAATCCTCGTCACTAGGACAAGAAAGTTCTTCATCAGTTGAGTAGGCTTCCCAATCAGTTTCTACTTCAGCTAGAAGGGATTTCTAATCTATCTTGTCATCAAGAAGATCTTGAGCTCTCTTTTACAATTCAGTATTACATGCCCAATCTCATTACAATAAAAACATTTTATTTTTCCTGTGAAGGAAGCGCTTCGGTTTATGTTTTTCCTTCTTAGATGAGGAGCTAGGTTTGTTTCTTACATATAGTACTCTTCATGTTCTTCATGAATTATTTGTTCTAACAATGTAGAAATCAATCCTTCTAGACTAATAATAACTTTACTCAAAGTAAATACAATATTTGAGTAACTCTTAGGCATGCTATTAAGAAGAATAGCTTTAGCATCATCATCTTTTACATGTTCTTTAATTCCAGCTAGTTGATTTAGAAAAGAGTAAAAATTACTTATATGATCTGCCATTTTTGAGTTCTCTTCCATTTTCAACCCGTACAAGCATTGCTTCAGTGTAATATTTGTCGTTTCAGCTTCAGAACCAAACAATTTGTTAAGAGACTCCCAAATTTCTTTTGCAGATTTTGTGAAATCCACATGATGTAGATAGGCTTTTGATAAGCCCAGACCAATGGTACCCAAAGCTCTTTGATATTTTGCATTCCATTTAGCTAGATCATTAGTATTCGTTGGTGGAATTGCATTGGCTTTAACTACATCCCATAAGTCCTTTTCTATTAAATGTAATTGCATCTGTAGTTGCCATGTATGGAAATCTTGTCCTTCAAACTTTTCAATCAGATTTAATTTCTCCATTATTTTGTACAATACTGATAAAAACAATACAAAATTGAATCAGGTACTTTAAATTTTTATATAGAATACCTTTGAACCTCCAAGAAAGCCAAGACTCTGTATTAACAATTCAAAGCATTATTGGAAATTGGAGAAAACTTCAGTAGAAGAATTGATATGCTGAATTTGATAGCTTCATAGTGAAATACATATTTCTTCAAAAATACAAACTGGGTTCTACTGAAATTTTTTTTGTTGTTTCTTGACAAACACTTAGTTCTACATACAAAATTATAGAAAAACCCAAATCCAGAAATGAAATATAGAATCTATTCTTTGAGACGGATTTGATCAAGAAAACACTGAAATTTCCCGCATCAGACCTACTCTGGTACCAAATGAAAATACTATATCAGAATTGCATAAATTAAATTCGAAATCTTACACTTTTATTCTTGTTATTACATCCATTTAAATAGGATATGTTGTTCCTATATTTAAGGAGATATAATCTCCATAAATATCTCCACACATAACTCCTAAAACAACTCCATGTTATTTTACGTGAGATTTTGTTTTCTCACAAAACTAATATTGTTAATGAGTTGTTTACTCAACAACTCATAACAATATTTACTCACCCACTCATAATTACATTTACAATAATGTAATTAATTATTACAACACATTATATTATCCTAGATAATATAATCACTCACATAATATTCTATGTTCACACTACAACATAGATATTCCTAACACTTCCTAGTAAGGATCATGTGGCAAAAATTTTGGCAGAAGGTCCATGGTTCATTGGAAAATCTCATATAACTATTCAGAAATGGGAGCCAACTTTCAATCCTTATGGGAATCCTATTACAGAGTTCCCGATATGGGTCAACCTTCCGGGCTTACCATTGGAATTTTGGGAACTGGAGGTCCTTTTTGGTATAGCAAAAAGTCTGGGAAAACCTATTGCCCTGGATCCGGTAACTAAAGCAAAAACTAGACTCACTCATGCCAGATTCTGTGTGAATATGCACCAAGAGTCATGTTTGGAAAGTAATATTAAGCTTATGACCCCTGAGGGGGATTGGGTGTAGCGTTTTGATTATGATCCTACCCCCTTTGCATGTAAAAATTGCAAGTTGGTGGGTCATGATCAATGCTCTTGTCCAAATCTCAAAAAGAAGAAGCCTGAAGCAAAAGCTATGCCTCAAAATATGGTGAATGAAAAAGAGGTGAAGGAATGGAAAAGGATTGGGAAGAATGGAAGGGTTGTTGAAATCAAGGAACAAGAGGTTCTCTAGTCAGATCCTGAAGCAGAGCCTTTGAACCTACTTATCAAAACTAGAGAGGAAGGAGTGGGAACTAGTACTCAACAACAAAGAAGTACCAATAAAGAAACCAAAGAAAAGGAAGATGAGCTTGTTCATCAGGTGTTGGAAGAAGAAATCCAAGATTCGGAGGACAGGGAAAGCATAGATATGGAAGACAACAAACTGGCTTTGATAGTTGTTGATGGACTATCAGCTGGATGAAGTATCGTCTATAGGGCAGAGCTCTTTTGCACAAAGAAGAGAAGAATATTTAACAATGTCAAATGGGTTTGGGATCCTAATAGATTTTGTAGCTGATACCTATGAGGTGATAGGATCTCCAAAGACACCTGTGAGTAAATCCAAACCTGTCACTCGTAGTAGCTCAAGAGCTGACTTTGGAAAAGATTCTAGCCAAAAGGGCAGGAAAAGTAATAAGGAAGTAAGGGAGACAAGTTCAAGAAAGGAAGTGGACACGGGTATTCGGAAAAATCTTGGGAATCTGTTTCCTGTAATAAGAAGTGTTAAATGATTTTTCTCTCCTGGAACATTAGGGGGTTGAATAACCCCAACAAACACAGAATAGTGAAGGATCTTAGAGTGAAAAATAAACCGGATATTTTCATGATTCAAGAAACTAAAATGAGTATGGAAAGATTTAGAGAAGTGGGAAGGTCTATTTGGAAAGATAGTTGTTGGGAAGGGTGCAGTTCGTTAGGTACTTCTGGAGGGGTTTTCACACTATGGGATCCTAGCATTGTGCATGGTATTCCTATTCTCATGGCTTCGGGGCATGTGGCAATGTGTTTCACGAATCTGACCTCTAAGAAATCCTGGTATGTATCCAACATTTATGCTCCTAACCTAGTTAGTGAGAGAAGAAAATTGTGGCAAGATCTCTCTAATTTTAGGAATTTATTCAAAGATAAAGACTAGATTATTGGAGGAGACTTCAACTCCCCCTTTCTCCGAGGGGAAAAAAAGGGGGCAACACTTCCTATACTGAGAGTATGGAGGACCTTGCTGATTTCCTTAACAATAATGGTTTGGTGGATTTGGAGTTGGAAGGTTCAAAGTACACCTGGGCTAATAGGAGAGTTGGGACTGAGCTCATCCAAATCAGACTTGATAGGTTTGTTGTAAGTCATCTCTGTATGATCAATCAAATCTACTCCCTGAAGTCTCTCCCTATAATTGGCTCTGATCATAACCCTATCCTCCTTAATCTTGGTTTAAATCTGGTCAAGAAAGCAAGACCCTTCAGATTTGAAAAGATTTGGTTAGATCACCCTGACCTTTTCAATAAAATCCAAGAGTGGTGGAATATTAGGGTCTTTGGGGTTGCCAGTTACAGACTCAGTTACAAATTAAAGTATCTCAAAGGTTGCCTCAAAAAGTGGAACAAAGAGGTCTTTGGTAACATCTTCCAGGAAAAAAGTAGATTGGCTGAAGATTTAAGGAATATTGAGGAACTTATCGATCTTGATGGTCTCAACCCGGTGCTCAAGGAGTAGGAACAAAATCTTCTGGTTGAGTATCATGATATTCTAGCAAAGGAAGAAGTCTATTGGAAACAACAATGAGAGTGAAATGGCTTAAGGAGGGGGATAGGAATACCAAATTCTTCCACTTCTCGGCCACCTCCCAGAAAAACCTCCTCAAGATAAATGAAATTAAGAATGAGAATGGTGAGATCCTCTTGGAGAGCAAGGAAATAAACCAAGTCATCATAAACTACTTCAAGGATATTTTTCAGCAAGGTCAGGGGATTGAAGAGTAGAATCAAAACAATATCCTAAACCTCTGTTCGAGAGAAATTCATCTCCTGGAAGAAAATCACAAGCTCTTAAGGATCCTTTCGAGGAGGAAATCAGATTTGTGGTCTTTGATATGGAACTTGATAAGTCTCTTGGGCCTGATGGTTTTCAGGATTTCTTTTACTAGAAATTATGGAAGGTGATTAAGAAAGAAGTCATTGAAATGGTCCAATATTTCTTCAAAATGGGAATCTCTCTAATGATTAATAATAATTTCTTGGTCCTTATTCCAAAATTGCAGGGGCCAATGAAGTTAAATATTTTAGACCGATCAGTCTCTGTAACACGAGTTATAAAATCCTGACTAAAATCTTAGCTGGCAGAATCAGATTGGTTCTCAACCATTTTATTTCTAAAAATCAAGGTGCCTTTGTCACAAACAGCAGATTCGACAGTATTGTGGTGATTCAGGAAGCTATCCATTCCATTGTACATTCTGATAGATCGTTATGTTCCTTAAGTTAGATATGCACAAGGCCTATGACAGAATTACATGGTCTTTCCTTAGGGCCATCCTGAATAAAGTGGGCTTTGATAATACTCTGGTTAGAATGATTATGACATGTATATCTACTGCTAGTTATTTGGTCTTGGTCAATGGTAGTCGGAGGGCTTCTTCAAAGCTGGTAGGGGCTTGAGACAAGGTGATCCCCTATCTCCTTTCCTCTATGTTATAATGGCTAAATCTTTGAGTAGAATTTGCAAACAAGATTTACTTTCTAGGAGTATTTAGGGAATCAAGATTTCTAATGGTCTCCTCTCGATCTGCCTCAATCAATTTGTTGATGATAACTTCCTGATGGGAAAGGCCTCTGTACAAGAAGCCACCAACTTCAAATCTATTCTCATGGACTATGAGTCGGTCTCTAGGCGAGATGGTTAATTTTCTCAAAAGTGTGGTTTTCTTTATTAATGTGGATAAACAAGTCCAATTAAGGCTCGATCACATTCTGCGTTGCAAAATCAAGTGTTTTCTAGATTATTATTTAGGAATGCCTCTAATCCACAAAAATCCTAACTTCTCTGTTTGGAATGCCCTGTTGGAAAGAGTTAATAAGAAAATTTCATCCTAGAAAGGCCTCCTCCTCTCTCAGGTGGGTAAGATCCAACTCCTTATGATCTCTCTTTAAGGAGTCCCCATTTTCATTATGTTTCTCTTCAAGCTCCTGGCCAAAATAATTGATGCTGGAACAAATTCAAAAGAGATTTCTCTAGGCTAGGGCCTCATAAAAGTTTAAATTCCCTCTGGTGGCCTGGGAGAAGGTCACTAGGCCAAAGATGTGTGGCGGTCTGGGTCTGAAAAGTATACCTATCATGAAAAAATATCGGTTGCTAAATCTGGTTGGAGAATTGCTAGAGAGGAAGGATTATGGATTGATATAATAAAAAAGAAATATTTACGGAATTTAGGTAGAATTGACTCTTTCTTCTCTCATGAAAATCTCCCTAGAGGATCCTTCTTCTGGAATTCTCTGTTGGATTCAAAATATATCCTCTCAAAGGGATCCCTATGGGAGATTGGTAAGGGGAATATGATCAGATTTTGGTGGGATAATTGGATAGAAGAATCCCCTTTAGTTGATCACACTTTGGTCACACTTGTCGGAGAGGGAATCCCCTTTAGAAGAATCCCCTTTAGTTAATGCTGGTCCCCAATATGTGCACACTTTGTCGGAGAGGGGAAGATAATGTGAATCATATTTTTTTACATTGTCCTTTCTCTAAAGGTTTCTTCTCACTGATTTCAGAAATTTTTAACATGCAATGGATTTTGCCTTTGAATATGGAGGATTGTTGCACTCAATGGGAGAGCCCATTTAGGTTTCCTTATCTAGCCTAGGCTTGGAAGATTTCTCTGCCTCATCTCTTATGGGGTCTGTGGAAAATAAGGAATGATAGTGTTTTTAGAGATCAGAAACCTCTGATTGTGGTGGCTGAAAAGAAAATCCTTGTAGCCATTAAGGAAAATATCAAACTGTTTAAAGGTAAAACAAAAAATCCCTATCTCGAAATGGGAGCAGGAAGTCCTAGATAATTTTGCCTATAGTCAGGTCAAGAACAAAATCCCTGGTAAGAATGTAAACTAGATTAGACCTATGGGAAATACGATCAAGATCAATTTTGATGGGGCCTCAAAGGGGAACCCTGGTCAAGCTGGGGGTGGGGGTATCTTAAGGAATAGTGAGGGTGATTGGTTATTCATCTATGTTGGTCCCCTAGGAAAGTAGACTAATAACATGGCTGAAGCTAGAGCCCTCCTTTGGGGTATTTTGGTTGCTAAGGAAAAAGGCCTTAAGGACATTCAGATTGAAGGTGATTCCTTAATTGTTATAAATGCTCTTCTCAATAGGAGTAAGATCAACTGGTCATTAAAAAATATCATTCACGATATCAAGGAATTGCTAAAGTTTTTGACAAGATATCTATCAATCATACTTTGAGGTAGGGAAATAAATGTGCGGACAAGATGGCCAACGTGGGAGTCCTTAGTAATGAGTACAAAATTTGGTGCAAAGGGGAGAGATTACCCTCTAATATTAATGATGAAATTATTAAGGATAGAAGGCGCTAGGATTAATGATGCTAGCACGAGCGGGGAAAGTATTTTAGGTACCAAGATAGCTTATACAAAAATCATTGTTCAGTTCGAACTCTGATAGGGAGAACAATTTGTGGATTGTGAAATTTTTTTACTGGAACGGAAACCTTGACAAAGTGCAGATGGGTGGTGACATGATTCGCGTGGAACCTACCAGTCAGAACATGGAAGAGACTAATAAGGATCTGTGGAACAAGCTTAAAGTTGGTGGATTTAGTAATTTTATTGCTAAATTACATGGCCACAACCCTGCTCTGTCCAAGGACTTCAGCCAAGCTTGGAAAGAGGGGGTTTTTACTATCTACAGTGTGGAGGTTGAGGTCTCGGAGTCCAATATTTCCAGGGTGACTGTTATGAAGATGGATGGGTTAAAAATCTATAAGGAAAGAACCCATAGAGACCTCGAGATTGAGAAATTTTTGTTGGAAAGGAGACTTGTTTCTTCTTCACTGATGGTATTGCACATTTGTGTATTCCTAGAGTCTAGAAGGATGTTTTCCTTCAAGTTATGAAATATATTACGTTGGAGGGTAAGTATAGAAAAATATATACCCATCACATGACCTTCCTCAACATGTTCCGTCACAAGTTTATGGTCAGTATCCCCTTTTTCTTAGCTACCTCTCTTTCAAATTTGTTGATGGCTTTCTAGAATAAGAAAGCTGAGCTACCCCTTCATGAGGGCTTGATTCTTCTTCTGGTTGAGAATGGAAAGCCGGTTCTAGATCATCCTTTGATTACGGCCCTGGAGGAGCAAGACGAGGAAGATGAAATTACTCTGGCGGAGTGTCTTACTAAAATGAAAGAGGGTAAAGGTACCCCTAGGGGGGATGAAAAAGATAGAGACAAAAATGAGGGAGGTGGTGGGGAAGCTAGTGCTTCCAGGAAGAATGAATGTGTGGGTGACCCCATTATTTTTAAAGAATGGAGCAGGAAGATGGTGTATTTAGAGGGGGTCCTTAAAGCTATGGAGGACATGAATGAGGGGCAAAGGGAGTCCATCTTGAACATCATCAACATTTCAAGAAGATGGTCGTGGATCAGGTCTAGATAAAACACAAAATGAAGGAGCTGGAGACTCAGGTCAAAGTGTTGCTTGACAGAGTGGAGGAGATTGAAGGGGAAAAGAAAAGGAGGAGATTCAACCTTCACATTAGTAGCTCGGAGGAGGAGTAGGTGGTGGTTGGTTCTGGACTCCTGGTCAATTGTTTTTGGTATGGGGCCTTTGGTGGTTTTTTTATTATGTGGAGGCTTTTCTTGGTCTCTGAACTTTATGCGGACTTCAAGCAAACTATGGTGCCCTATTTTTCTAGGTCTTTTTTTTCCTTTTAGGGGTCCAGATCCTACATTGTAAGAGTTAAGCCTATTTAACTCATTTTTCTGGGACCCCTTTCTGGGTTTTTCTTTCTGTTTTGTTTTTGGTAGTGTTCCTCTCTTTTGTTCTGGCCCCTGGGAGCCGATCCCTATTTTTTGCCTTATCTAATAAAAAACAACTAAAATGAAAAATGTAGTTTACCCAATCTCAACTCGATATGATGAAAGAGTTGGTGAGAATCATATCAAAAATTGTGCACCATGATAAAGTTATTCTCTAAAGGAAATGTAATAGCTCCAACATTATCACAAGGAAGAATCGATGAATCAATCAAGAACTTGCATAACAGAACAAAGCTTACACATGTAGAGAAAGACAACGGAGTGTCTTGGCATACTCATAAATTTCAAATGAAGGGATACATATAGGGTGTTGAATAACCCTAGTGCAATACACACAAGAAACCCTAAACCTAACCCTAAACCTAACCCATGTGAGTTGACCCTCCATATTTGTGTGGAGGACATATAGGATCTCACACACTAACAAAATCTCCCACTGGGTCATTATGACTTCATCAAATAATTAGCCACCATGCCAATACATATCTCTCTAATATAATTGTTAAAAGAGTCACCTAGCTCTTAGGATATTATCACTCATGCTCTAAATAAATCATATCTTCCTCATACTCTCAATGATCAATGGTTTCAGGCTATGATCACAAAACTTATGCTTGAAAATCATATCCTATCTTTTGGCCCTCAAGATATGTTGAACCCAAATCTGATTAACGATAACTCTGTGTACATTGAAGATTATGTTACAAACCATAAGGTCAAGAGAGTTATTATTGATAATGGAGCGGCTCTTAACATCTACTTTATAAAAATGCTTCATTTCCTTGGTCATACAATAGATGATTTAGATGCTAATATTATTACCATTCATGGTTATGATAATACCAAGCTCCAGTCTTATGGTACCATCAATCTTCCCATACAAGTAGGCCCACAACTCCTTAACATTGTATGTCATGTAGTTGACACGAAACATCATATAACCTTCTTCTGGGTAGACCTTGGATACATACGATACACGTAGTACCTTCCACCTTCTATCAATACATAAAGTTTCCACATAATGGAAGAGAGTTCACCTTGCGTGGCGATACTGATTCCTTTGAATATTTTAAGGTTTTGAAGAAAGGTACAAAAAGGAAAACTATTATCCATCTACTGATAGCACAATTGGATCTAGTGCAAATCCTATTGTTACCAACTATATTGACCCGATGTAATATTACGCCCATATGTTTCCACATCTTTTATGAAGAATCTACATCTAAAGCATCACCTAAGGATATTCCTCATGCCTCTGCACCTTCCTCTAAAGCATATACATCTAAATTGTCACTTGAAGTTACATTATCTCATAAAGGCTTAGGTGAATACACACTTTACAATAAATTTATTGTTGACAAACTCCCATTATCACCTCATAGCTATGGGTGTCCTAACACTCCTCATTTACAATAACCTCCAACTTACTATCTTAGAAACACTCTTTGGAGATGATATGGATATCTAGAAGATGAACATATTCCAATCTCTAATGACTCTTGGCTATACGAAGACAAGATGACAGAATGCTATGAATCCACTAATTACACCAAGGGCCATAAAATGATGAAAACCATGAACTGGAAAGGAAGAGGCCTTGGCCCACAAGAGCTTGGTTTTATTGAACATATGGATATAAAATCTAATCTTTACACATGTGGTATAGGGTATGTGACATATGAGAAGAGGCCTATAGTATTTGATGTATTACCTAGCAATAAGGACTCAAATTCTGAAATTGAGACCGGTTCCACACCTAGCCTTTTCGAAGACCTAGCCAAAACTAAAATTTTCCTCAAATAATTATCTATTCAAACTCTTGATGTTATTTATCCTTTGCTCATTGATCAATACCAACAGTGTCATATTTCCATGGACCTCTTTCAAAATGATGAGGTCATCCAAGAGTTCCTCGGGGCTCGAGACCCTTTTCCCTTGTCGGATCACAAGAAGGGTTTCAATATAAACCTTGATGCTACCACCTACTTCAGAAAATAAATTACAATATCCTATCCTAAAGAAAAAGAAATTAAACACATAAAAAAGACAGATTATATATTTTATAGTGAAAACCTTTCTGAGGCATTATACGAGAAGAAAAAATGAAAAATAAAAAGAAAGAAAGGGACACATCTCCTAGTTAAAACCTTTCGAGGCACTAGATAGAGAATATTCAGATCTAGAAATATCGGACAATCTTCACAAGCCTTTAACATCATTTCAAGATAATGAACATTCCAAGTGTTGGTAGAAGAGATGAAAACCATTAACATTGGAACTAAAGACCAACCAAAATTGTTACAACTAGGTGCCTGTTTATTAGAAACTGAAATCAAAGCCTTCAAAACATTTATAACAAAGTTTCAAGATGTATTCACTTGGTCTTACAAATATATTCCTAGCCTTGGTCCTTCTCTTGTGGTTCATCACGTTTTGGTGCACCCAAATACTAAACCTGTAAAAAAAAAACTACATAAAATGCATCCTAAGGTCGCATTGCTTATTAAGGCCAAACTACAAAAAATATTGGATGCAAGATTCATATTGTGCATTGACTATCAGAGTGAATATCTAATATAGCAGCAGTTGCAAAGAAGACCCCCAAAATCTGTATTTGTATAGATTTCCATGACATTAACAAGGCATGTCCTAAGGATGATTTCCCTTTGCCTAATATTGACATGATTTTCAATTCTACTGCGGGCCATGAGATTTTATCCCTTATGGATGGATTTTCTAGGTATAACCAAATTAAAATTGCTAAAGAAGATCAACATTTAAAACAAATTGAACAACCCCATGGGGGAAATTTTGTTACAAGGTCACGCCTTTTGGCCTTTAAAATCTTTGGTGCAACTTATCAACATGTCATGACTATTATTTTTCATGACCTTATTTAAGAAATAATGGAGGATTATGTTGATGATATTCTTGCTAAATCAAAGACTAGAGTAGATCATCCAATTGTTCTCGGGTGTATATTTGAGCGGTTAAAGGCATACAAGGTTTGCCTTAATCCAAAAAACGTGTCTTTGGTGTCACTCTAGGAAAACTTCGGGATTCATTCTCTCATGAAGAGGAATTGAAGTGGAACCTACCAATGTAAAAGATATAATAGATATGCCACCTCTTCATAACCTTCAATAACTAAGGGGCTTACAAGGAAAAATACGGTTTATTCATCTCTTCATCTCTCAATTGGAAGATAAGTGCCATCACTTCAACCACTTCTTAAGAAAGATGTCAAATTCAAATGGAAATGAGATCTGGCCAAGATGCCTATGCAAAATTGAAAGAATACTTGGCATCTCTGCCGGTACTCATGCAAACTATACATGATAAACCTATGTTTTTGTATACATCTACAATAGAACATGCCATTGGGGAATTCTTGGCACAACACAATGATAGAGGTCAGGAAAAAGTTATGTATTACTTGAGTAGAACTCTCCTTGAACATGAGACCAAGTATTCACAGGTTGAAAAGGATTGTTTATCGAGTTTCTTATACTTTTGGTAAGTTGCGACACTATCTACTAAATCATACCACCAAGATAATTTCAAGGGTTGATCCTCTTAAGTATCTACTTTTGAGACCAGTCATAACAGGATGAATGTCTAGCTGGATTACACTACTTAACGAATTTGACATTGAAATTGTCAATCAAAAAGCTATCAAAGGTCAAGAACGCGACCAATTGGCATTTGCAACACCACTGCCAAATTCACAACCATTAAATTTTGAATTTCCAGATGAAGACCTTTTATACATAGAAGTAACACCCTTATGGATGTTATTCTTTGATGGATCTTGCAACATCCATGGTTCTGGAGTAGGAATTGTCTTGTGTACACCAAATGGAGACCTCATACCTAAATCTTATTGTATCAACTTCCCTTGCACAAATAACATAGTAGAGTATGAAGCATTGATAATAGGATTAGGGTTTTCTATCTCATGGCGTCTGCGTAAGAATTGATAGTTCTTGGTGATTCTCTTCTCATCATTAATCAAGTTAATGAAGAATATCAAGTAAAATATGAAAATATCTTACCCTATAAAAGAATGGTTGATAGCCTTAGAGGGTATTTCGGATTATAAATTTTGAACAAGTTCCTCGCATACAAAACAAAGTAGCAGATGCCATGGCAACTATCACCTCCCTTCTTTCATTTGACACTAATCAAACTCACAACGAGTTCCTCGTTGAACATATTTTGGTGCCCACATACGAATTATCGAGTCCACCATGGTTTGTGAGATTGTTGGTCTTGATCATCCCTAGTACCATGATATATATACCTTCATTCAAACCAAATCCTACCCTCCTAGTTTTAATTCAAATAATAAAATATCCTTAGCACAATGTGCTTCGTGCTACACCCTTCTTTCGACACCTTGTATCAAAGAGGCTATGATGGGACTCTCTTAAGATGTCTCAATCGGGATGAAGCTAATCAAATGCTAGTTGAAGTACATTTGGGTATTTTCGGTGCCCATACTAACCTGTATGGTCCTTATGAAGAATATCTTACACATTGGATACTACTGGCCCATAATGGAGGAAGATGCATGTAACTTTTGAAGAAATGTTAGGCTTTCCAAAAACACAGTAATATCATTCATGCACCATCCCAAGCCTTACAACCCATTACTTCACTTTGGCCTTTTTCAAAATGGGGAATCAATGTAATTGGAAAAATAAATCCCACATGTTCTAATGGCCACACATTTATTATAATTTCCTTTGAGTATTTCACCAAGTGGGTTGAGGCTATGCATCCTACCAACGTTATTGGGTGCGATATTTCTAAATTCATCTTCAACCATATTAGCTATCGTTTTGGCATCCCCATAGCTATTGTCACTGAAAATGGTGGTTCTTTAAAAAATAAGGATCTTAAGGCCCTATCTAAAAAATATAATATCTACCTAAAATGGGATACACCCTACTATCCACAATGCAACGGCCAATCCAAAGCATCAAACAAGACTATCAAGTCCATTCTAGAAAATATAGTCAATAAATATGGATGTAATTGGCATACACAGTTATATCCCACCCTCTAGGCCTACCACATTACCTTTCATACACCTACATTAGCTGATCCTTTTCCCCTAGTAGATGGATTTGAATCCATATTACCTATCGAAGTTGAGTTGCCTTCACTTTGTGTCTCCCTCCAACATCTCATTCATGAAGAGGATTACCATGTTGCATGCCTTACAGAGCTGGAATTACTGGATGAGAGACAACTTCACACCTTATACCATATGTAGGTATATCATAATACACTGTGTTGTAATTATGATCGCAAGATCAAACCTATACAATTTGAAATTAGTGATTTGGTCCTAAGGGAAAATCAAGAACACAACTAAACCACAAGAAAAACAAGGCACATTTTAGCCTAATTGGTTGGGCCCTTATGTTATAACTGCTAAATTTGGATTTGGTGCATACAAACTATCTACCGAGGATGGCAAAGAGTTGAAGGATCCTATGAATGCCATTCATTTGAAGAAATTATACTCCCAAGTCTCTAAAGAGTAACCCTTATACTGGGGGCATATCAGTGCATCTACTTGTTTTTTCATTTCACTTTGTTTCCCACTTGTAAATTTTCACCTCGTCATGTGTCACATGTTTCCTTGTAAGGTTGTCATGCCCCTTGTCTACCACTATTGTTCTCCTTCCATTATGATTTCGTTCACTTCCTTCATGTGTCGCATGTTGGTTTTAACCGATAATTTCCTCTCCCTCTTCTTTGGCATGTGACTCAAAATTCCAAAAAGACCAAAAACATTTTAAAAAAATAACATCTCATAAAAACTTAAAAAAACATAAAATTGTTCAAAATCCCAAAAACAATATGAAATTGTTCAAAAAATACAAAATGTTTGAAAATGCTTTAAAAAAAAACACTTGAAAATATGTAATTTCATTCACCATTTTCTTCATCTGATTATTCCTAATCATATTTTCTAATAGATCAAGCCACTCTTCATAATATAACTTTTCTTAGGGACATCACTTGGCTTTTTTTTTCTCTTGGGGGCAACTTGACATCTATATATTTCTTCATTGTATGCTTTATTCACTAGCTTGTTTGTTGTATTTGCTTGTTTAATGTTTGTACATATGGACTGTTGTCTTGTATATTCTTAGCTTAGTCTCTTATGTTTGTTAGTTAGAATAACCAATACTCTGGAATGCGCTTATGGACCAATTGCAGGAAATTTATTTACATCTTAGTTCACATATAAATTTGGTGTGGATCCTTCTTGTTCATATTGGGTTTGTTTCCATTGCTTGTCTTGTATCTTTTTTTCATTTGCATGTGTTGTGATTTTTTTCTCTTGGCTTATTTAATCCATGGAGAATTTTCCTTTACTATGTATTCATGTTTTCTTATGATTTATTTGCATTTTTCTTTTCAATGCCTTCCAAAATTCACAAAATCTAAAAAATCAAATATTTCAAAAAAAAAAAAAAATCAATATTTTTTACAAAATTTGAACAAACATTCAATTGTCATAGAAATCTTACAATTGGAAAACCCTTGAAGTGAATATTTTAACATTTCAATACAAATTTGATAAATATCATACCTTTATCTATTACCCGGTGATTGTGCCAATCTTACAACTATCACTTTCTTCCCTTTGCATGATATGCTAACTCGATTGGGGAAAGTTAAAAATTATTTTTCCTTCGCGATACAACTTCGCCTCGGGGAAATTTAAACTTTTATCATTTACACAACGGATTCAGCAAGAGTGTCATAAGGAGTCTCTTTAACCCCGCTCTTCCAATCTGATCATATTCCCACTTGGGAGCATTTGTATCTACTTAATCATCATTGTGGCACGCATTAGGGGCATAGTTGATTGTCTCCTTTTTTGAATTTGTGTTGCTTTTTTGATGTTTACTTTTTTTTGGACCGATTACAAGTAGTGTGATCACATTTTGGTTCCTTTATAACCCTGGTGCCGACACCTACTTTGTATATTGGGTTTGTTTTTCTTTTTTATCTTTTCTTTGTTGTGTGTGTTTGTTTATGCACATATGGGTTAACCATCTTGATTATTTTATAATCATGGTGACAACTCTATTGTGCAATAACAAAAATAAGGTTGTTCTAAAATTATTTTCCAAACAAATGCTCATGTTATGGGTATATTCCTTTCCTATCCTTGCTTCAATCCCTTGTTTTTTTCCTATCAAGTGGTTGTCCACCACCTTGTTGCATCATCCACCCGCTTGAGGGGGAATTCCTCTACTATCTTCTGCTTGTTGGGGCATCCCAATGCTTCATTTTTTCCTACTTGCTGGGGCATCCCAATGCTTCACAATTTTCCACTTGTCAATCTACATGCATCTACTATATTTAAAGCACTATTACTTTGCAATAGCACTTTAAAGAGGGGAAAATGTAGACACCCCAAAATTACACACTTGTTTCCACTGTTCCCAATGCTATCCTAATACACCATGTTATTCACCCATTTGTGATTAATTGATTAAATTAATTAATTCATACACATTGTACCCTTTGGATTAATTAAATTAATCCCTAGTACCCCTTTAGCTAAGTTAATTATTATTTATTAATTAAATAATTAATTAATTAAGTGTGTGCACATCCTAGTCAACTTCCACTTGATCAACATCCACCTAGACTCCACTTATAATCCACTTGGACTCCCTATCCTTATCCTAGTTAACTGCACTTCTAGAATCCTAGAAAGATGGGGACAATTCAATTGCACGTACAACCACCTTTCCGGATGCAAATTTTTGCAATTAATTCCATTTATTGCCCCTAAATTCCCGAAACTATTGTAAATTCCTATAATGCTATTTTTAGCATATGCATTCACCCATATGTAACCAATTTCTAACTACTTTTGCCTCTATGAATTTTAGGTTTGCTTGCTTACAAATCCTCTTGAATCGAGTTTAGACAACATTCAAGAGCACCAAAATTAATTTTCAAGGTTCCACAGATAATGTCTCTGCAACCTTACTAAGGTTTGCATTGTTATTTTTTTATCTTTCATTACTGTATTTTTTTCATTGCTTACAATTTCTTGGGGTCATCAATTTGTAAGATTTTATGGATTGTGGATGCTCCAATGATACTCTGAATGGATGTTGGATAAATATACAATCATTATTGATTAGTTTGACATTATGTGGGAAGCATAATGGTATGAAATGAATGATTTAATTTACCAAGAAAAATACAAAAAATGTCAACACGAACTCTCAAGCTTTTGGTGGATGATTTTCAAAGGAAGGATCATTGATTTATAACTGAGGAGAGTGAATCCAAAAATTAAGTTTAGACTGATTTGATTTAGAGATAACTAAACATGATTGAGTTGTTTAGTTGTATTTCCAGATTGATTAGAGAGTTAGACTTTTTTATAGATTTTCATGAGTGAGTCATCACTAAATTGGTAAGGAGTTACACATGTTTTTTAATTTTAATTTCATATATACTATTTTATTCATCCAAAAAGTGTCATGAATAGTTGGATTTTAGAAGAAGAAGGATTTCCATGACTTGGGAGATAGCTTCAGTTAAATAAAATGCATGATTTGAGTCAATTTGAACACACCATCTTGATTATAATAATGTTTTTTAGCTTTAGTGGGGACTTAAGTCAAGGGGGTGGATAAGGTATGAGGATTATTTAATTTATTTAAATATGGAAGTGTACATGTGGATTTATTTATCTAATTTGACATTAAATTATTTAAGGGGGTGATAAGGTGCAAATAGAATTAATTAAATTAACTCTAGAGAAGGATAATTGGTTTAACGAGATTTTGAACATTTGTAATGTGTAGTGGTAATTTTAGGGGTGTGTATGTTTTCCCTCTTTAAAGTGTTATTATGGAGTAATAATGCTTTAAATATAGTAGACACATGTAAAATGGTGAACGAATGATAACGAAGTGTAACAGACTTCCGATTTTCCCAAAGTGAAGCATTTGGATGCCACAAAAGTTTGGATTAGTACTAAGGGATTGCCCCTCGAGGAGGTGAGTTCCATGATAAAGTGGCATACGCTTGATAGGAGAGTAAGTAGAATTCACATACAAGGAGTTGAAGAAATGGTTGATAAAGTTACTTAGCTGGTCATGAAGGATAAAATGGAGGAATTAGGGTTAGGAGAAGGGTATAAGTAGATCGGTGGGAGGGGTTGCAAATATCACTACCAAGAAAATTTTTAAGACCCCCCCCAAAAAAAACCATAGATATTACTAAGATAATATGTTAAAGAGGATTTCAAAATCATGGTGAATTGAAACAAAATGAGTTTCAAACAGTTGGAAAATTATTTCACAATTTTGAAGGTCAATAGTATTTTTGAAGGTAATTGGATCGATAATATACAACATGCTACCAACCGGTAGGATGCTGAATGATATCGATCGGTTATCATGCCAACCAATACTCACCATGTGGTCCCCTATTCTATAAATAGACCAATTACACTATTTTGTCACTTTTAACAATCCCTCTCATCAAAAAATTGCAATAAAATGATAGCAAACCCTTCTCTAAGGTCCGCCACTCACCACAAAATTATAGAGTCAAATATAACAATCCACCTTGTTCAAATCCATCTACAAGGTCAAATCCACTACCATGGGTCAACATAGGAAGAATGGAAATAAAAACAAAACACCACTCATTCCCAAATTCACATACAAGTGTCTTGTCTTTCCTTAATTCCTGAGGATACTAGAGGATCCAAATTAGTTTTCTATGTGGATTAAATAGAGTAATTTTAATGGCCTCGTCTATATTCAAATTTTTAAAATAGACTACAAGTTACTTAACTACCTAGTATCAAATTTCAACAGTGAGGATTATACTTTTCAAGTACAACTCACATCGCACACACTTTCATTTAGAACATCCCCTAAAGATATTCAATGTTTGAAAAGAGTTCTACATAAAAATGTGGATACTTTCACAAAAAATAACTTGATTGATGAAGATGTAAAGTACTTGGAGTCTAAATTCAGATTGACAATTAATCCGACAACAAAAATCCTTCCAAAAGGGGGATTTCACTTCAGGATAGCACACACCTATTTCTACATTCCATTATGGAATTTTTACTTGAGAAGTATTATTTTACAAGGCATATATAATAACATCCCTCACTGGGACTTGTTTTATATTATACGTACCCTTGGAATTCACCAATATGATTGGTGCACCTACATATCTACGAAGATAAAGAATGAAAATAGTAATTCTCTTGTAAAAGAATCTGTTGTTCTTACAATAGCTAATTATATACTTACATTATATTTTGATACTTATCAAAATTTACTCAACAACCATTTTACGACTACATGCCACCAAAATTTGAAGACATTTTCCTTGTCCATTGAAAATTTAGAGGTGAGATGAGTTTAAACTTTAGCTTTCTTTAATTCAGTTTAATTTTTTACATTAAGAACTGTCCTATTTTGTTATAGCATTATATTAAATATTTATATTCTTTTTTTAATAGAGCATTGAGGCTACAACTATCAATTGAAAAATGCTGCTATAAGATGACTCTTATCACCTAAGGGTACCCGAAGATAGTATTGGGGAAAATATGCTTGAGGAATTCATTAGCACCATGTTAGAAAAATGTAGAAAACACATGATGAATTATTTAAAACCTCAAAAATTTGAGACATTTGCATATTTGTTACATTTCACTTTGTAGTAATGTTAAATATTTTTTAGAAATATTAGTATTTTACATTCTTTATAATGTACTCATTCAATTTTGTAGCCTCCTCTGGTAGTGCAGGCCTTCATCAACCTCCTCCAATTTCCCAAATATATGAATATGAATTTGAAGAAGTGTAGTCTCCACAAAATATGTCTCCTTATCAAGCCCAAGGTATGTTTCCAATTACCTTTTACATTTCAATATATTTTAGTTTCATTTATTTTTAAATCAAGTTATTGATTAATTTTATAGTTAATCAGGAGCTAGTCATCATGGTGCTACTTCTAATGTTGTTCAACAAGGGAGGAATCTGATCCAACTACAATAATACAACAACAAACTATGAAACTAAGTAATGTTTCTTACAAAAAATTATTTAACCTTCAATTATTTAATCATTCTATTCTTTATATGTTCTTCATTTCTGATTTGATTTCCTATTACAGTGCCTCCACCATCTCATACTCATAGTGTTACTATTAGACCACATTTTCCACCACTCCGCAACCACCTCCCCAAAATGTTCGCACAAGGGGTAAAAATATTATATTTCATTGCTAGTGTGGGAACTATCCATTTTTCTACCTCCGAGTTCCCCACTTTTTCTATCAATGGTTTACAAAGCATGGGTGGAATTTTAGTTCTAAATCAAATTGATTTGGATGAGGAATATCTTGGTTTTGGAAGCGGGGACCAGGCCCCTACAAATTTCAATCCTCAACATCTGATTCAGGGTCCAACACAGGATTCCCTAAAAAGAGAACAAACATCCAATACACCATCTCGACTCAGGGAAACTACATTAACTGACGATGAGATCACATTTTCATTAGGAAGTCTTTTGGATGATAATTGTTCACCCATTGTTAACGAATTGTTTGATATTGAATCATTAAAAAATTGGGAGTTCAAGGAAAACATCGATTAAATAAATTAATGCTCATTTTCACAACCACTCCCAAATAAATTCTTTATTTTATTTGGTTCAAAATGAACTAGAAATGTTTGATATATTATTGAATCAAGTTGTATCCAGTTTCATTACTATTTCTAATCCTTATCATGATAATGTGTTAGATATAATGTTAAACATAATAGAAAATAAAAATGCGAAGCCCATGCCTACTATAATCAACGGTCCATAGATAAACACCTTATTGTGATTGTGAATGCAGAGAAAGAAAAGGTTGTGGTAAGTTATAATAATATTTAGAAAGTTAATAATAATTAATTATGGTTATTTTTAATTTTTTTGTCTTACTATTGTTTATTTTCTAAATGTAGTCCAAGTATCAAAATCTGAAGAATGAGGTACATGTGCTTAATGTGCACTTGAAAAATGTGAAGAAAAGTTTGAATGGATTCATTGGGTTGAAAGAAAAGGTTTTCTTTTGAACAAGAAGAATAATTCTCTATGAAGAATTATCAAGGATCATGAAATGGATCCAAATATTTTATTGAAGAAGAAAACTAATTCAGATCCTAGTTTATCTTCACCAAGGGATGCAAACAATGTAGAATGTAAAATAATTTTTAATATAAATGTTTCTACGAAGGATCTGATTGAATCATAAATATTAAGTGAAGATTCTAGTCAAGCCCAAGGAAAGGAGGTAGCTTCTGCAAAAGAGAAAGGAGCATAAACTAATACTATTGATATAAATTGAGAAAAATGATTTCTTTTGTAACTGGAAAACCTATTAGAGAAAATCTTTTTTTTGTAAGAAATGAAATCAAGAAAATGATTTCTTTTATACATGGAGAAATTATTATTTTATTTTATTTATATCTGATTGTATAAATCAATTGGTAGTTTCTACAAATATTATGTGTCTTATTCTTTTTATACTTAAGATTTACAAAAAAATAATTTTTGTGATCGTTATGATTTAGTTCTTTATGTAGTGGCATTTTAATATTTCTTGTGTCCACCAATGAGTGCTATGATGGGTTACTATTTTTAACACACCTCAAGAGTTAAAACAATCATATAGTAAGTTGTAACAATCATAAATTAAATAGGGAAGACAATTGAAAAAATAAATAATTCATAGATTTGTAAATAAAAAACACTAAACAACAATATCAAAACTTTATTTCAATAAATAACACAACATGTCAACTACATAACAATGTTATATGAAATTTTAGTTCTAGAAATACAATGTTCTTAAATCATTAGTTAAAATCAGGTAGTTGAAACATTCTTGGACCTTCACTAACTTGTTCTTCATAACTCACACTCATATCTAATGTCCCAGAGGCATATTCAATTTGAATTTCCATATATTCAATTTTTGTGGATGTATTGAATGCCCCTATCCTATACGTAAGAGAAATCCATATTTCTAGTGCTCTTTCATATGGGAATGTGCACACATAATATCGTGAAACATATAATCTCAAACAAGTCTCTAAATTTTTATCCAATCTGTTTCAGATTTTTGACTCAACAAATGTTAACACAATAAAAACCTTTCATATTCCATTGAGCCCAATATCATTATTTGAAAAAATTCATATAATAAGAAATATTCATTAATACTTTCCTAGAGAATGTTACTAGGAAACCAATTTTTCCATAGCTATGTAATAACACTTTTTTCGTTGGTTCAATTAGACAATTATATTGATCAATCATTATGAGCGTGAAATGAGATGAATGAGACATCAATAATTCCTTTTGTAGAAGACATTTAATTTCAAATCCTTGGAACTCTATAAATTTACTAAAATTCTTAATGAGAGTTTCCATAAATTTGTAAAATAAATTTCTTATGCCTTCTTTACCTCTATCAGGATTCCAAAAATTAGGATACACCACTACTATGGCCTCAAGTAGGTCATCAATATTAAATTTTTTCTAATATCATGAGATAATATTTATGAAATTTTTCTTATTTTTATTTATTTTTCATATATAAACTCTTCATATAAATTAGGTGTTACAAGTACTTCTTCAAGCTCTGATACTACGATATCTCTACTTTTTGGAAAGTGTGCATTGAAATATCCATCCCATTAAAAATTATACAAATATGATTGTTGATATTGAATTTCAAATAGCTTTTCAGATCCTTTATATCTATTAAAGTTTTCCAACTACTGAAAATTGGTCCTTTAAAATTTTCAGAGTTGTATAACATATCAAGAGATAGACATACATGTTTTCTCAACCTTATGAAGTCGAAATATATATGGATCTTTCTTTAGCATGTTTAATTAAGAAATTTATTTCCTTCAACATAGGGAGAATACTACATAGTGTTAATAATGTTTCCAAATATTTTAAATGGTACAACAAATATTTTTCTTTATCAACTTCCCTATGGTATTTAAACATGAAACCTGCTAAAGATGGATATTCTTCAAAAATGACGTTTGCAGGCTCATACATAGGAATCCATCTTGTATTAGCATATTTAAGGATATTTTTACCATCAATAACTCTAATTAAAAATTTATGAAACTCTAAAAATATTTTTGACTACTCTCTATGTAAGTGTGCAAGTCATAGATGAGCTCTTCCACTTTAGCAACATTTTCAAATGTGCTAACAATTTTGTATGCAAGGTTCATTCTATGAGCCATGTAATGAATTAGAATCATATATGGGGAAATTTTTGTTTGTAGGTGAACACAAAGTCCACTTCTATGACCCTGTATTACTGATGCACCATTAGTACCAACACACACCAACTTAGTAGCAATTTCATAGTCATCCATCCTAGCTAAATTCCTCAAATTAGAAATAACCAATTCGCAAAGGTTTTCAAAATTATAATTTTCAACCATTTTATTAATAGCTAACAAACAAGTTTACTTGAATGAATCTTAAAAGCATAGACATGCATACAAACCCACAATTTGTTGTCAATTTCGTGACCTCATAAATGGAAAATGAGATAAACATTGATTTTCATACTTTTTCTTTCAAATATTCCATTTCAATTATTGCTAGACAATTTTCCATTTCCCAAGCACTACTCTCCAAACAATTTGATTTTGGAATGTTGAGAAACCCATTATATTGAAACCAAACCTTATAATTTGCAAAATTTGAAATTGGTCTTCCATTTTAAGAATGTGGAATATAGTAGACATCATGCCCAACATGTGTTATCTTTGTAAAAAAGATAACAAAACCATACATCATCTGCTCTTACACTGCCCCACTCCTATTGCCTTATAGAAGCTCATCTTTTCTAGATTTGGAATTTCTTGGAGTTCCTAAAGGATATTGTTCAACCATGGGAATAGTGGCAACCTCCCTTCAAACATGGCTTACTCAGGAGGTTTTGGAAGCTCTTATTCCCACACACTATATGGAGAATTTAGAAGGCTTGAAATTCTCTCATATTCAGGAATGCAAATAAATCAATCAAAAGGATCCTCAATGAAATTACAGTTGTAGAAAAGGAAAAAATTTCCAAATTCAAGCCTCCTAAAAATTCCAAATATCCCAAGGAGGAATAATTTTTTTAAAGGCTTGGATAATTGATCTTCAACAAGGACATTTTTCTACTCCCAACATTGACATGTCTCTTATTCAGTGGATTCCCCCTCAAGAAGGTTGGCATAAATTGAACTTTTATGGGGAATTTAAGGGTAACCCTAGTGTTGGTGGTGGTGGAGGGATCATCAGAAACCAACAAGGACATCAAACTTCGAATATGTAGGCCCTATGGGAAACAACCTAACCACCATGCAGAATCCTTGCAACTCTCTCTAGGGAATTAGAATTTCCAGGGATCTCAACATCTCCAATTTAATTATTGAAGGGGACTCCTTGAATGTTATTAATAATCCTTATTGGTTCCCATCCCCCAAGTTGGACCATTAAAGACTTCATTAGTGAATCTAAGATGTTATGCAAAGGCTTTTCAAACATCAAAATTTGTCATGTATATAGAGAAGGGAATGGGGTGGTGGATTCACTTGCTAATGATGGGGTCATCATTGATAAATTAAAAATTTGGTATGATTTTGAGGAGATCCCCCTCACACCTCAATCCATTATTATTAATGAAGCTAAGGACACTTAACATTTTAATCATGTTAATTGAAAGATAGGGCACATGTGGAGAAATGAGTGTAGTTACTCTTGCCTTATGTGAATGTACTCTCCCAAACGGCTCATTTTTCTTTTCTTTTTGAGCCCAAGCCTTAACAGAAGGTCCTTCATTTGTATATTACATCCAACAGGGTCGGATTTAAAGGCTTTGCCACTTGTAGGTGCCAACGAATTTTTGCTTGGATGTCTTTTAACCATGTTTGGGAAGATATTGCTTTGTTTTCTAAGTCTAAATGCATAATGGGGGGTTCTTCATGAAAATTTGATCCCATCTGTAATCCCTCTTGGTGGGATAATGAAAAACTTTAGAATATCTTAAGCTTTGAGGGATTTACCGACTTTATGCAGAGGATTAAGGGCAATGATGTCCACATCTCCCTTGCTTTTATAAGGAAATGGAATGACAGGGTCATCCATTTCAAGGACAAGGAATTTACCATCACGGAGGAGTTGATTTATTTCATCACAAGAATGAGCATGGAGGGGGTGAAGTTTTTCCATTATAAATTTGATAAAGATGTTGAAGAACAATGGTTTCGATTGGGGTTGAGACTCTGTAAATTGGAAAATCCAAAATCCTCTACTCATCCATCCCTCAGCCCTATAATGAAGTTGCAAAAATGGTGGTCCATTATATCACCTTGGAAGGAAGATTCTCAACATTTCCCTTACATCATCTTATCCTGCTAAATCACTTCGACATGCATATAAGGTGAGTTTCCCTTTTATATCCTACACTCTCTTGAAAAGTCTATTAAGGAGGTTCAAGCCCACATGTGTGTCCTTACCCTACACCAAGGGGTTATCTTCCTTGCATCACTATTTCCTTGATGTCGTTCTTTAATGAATGATCCCCCTCTATTTGCCCCCTCCCCCAATAACCGAGAATTAGGTCCAAGAACCTTAATGTTTGTGAGCCCCTTTTTGATCCCCTTGCTAAATGCATTCTCCACAGTAGCTCTAAAGGAAAAGAAACTATAGGAGTGGAGAGCCTACTAAAATTCAGCCAAGATCCTCATCCCCCTTCTAGCTCGGGTCTTTCGGTGTAGGTCAAACACCATGCTGAGACTCTTAAAGAAATTGAAGAGAATGTGGATCTATTGATCAAGGAAGGCCTTAAAACCAGTGTGGATCCTTCTATTCTCTCCAACTTGGAGAAAAATCTGGGAAATATCTCTACTCACTGTTGGAATTGGAGGATAGATTTGTTCATTTGGAAGAAATGCAATCTAACCATATCGCTATACATAGGGAAATTTTGGACTATATTTGTGTAAATTTTAAACATGTCTATGATGCATGTGGAATTATGGAGACCACTTAGAAGAATGGTAAGCTTAATAAGAAAGCACTCCACAAAGGTAGAACCCGGTCATGAAAAAAGTAAATAATATCTACAAAATCCTAAGGATTTCTCTAAAATTATATGATAAATCTCGAGTTAGTCGAGTTTTCTATTCTTTTTCTATTTTTGAGCTTATGTTGTGTTGTTTCTATACTCATGTTTTGTTATTTTATGCTAGTTTTGGGATCCTTGTAGGAAGATGGCCCTTGCCTTAGTTTACTATATGTTTATCTTACTTTTTGGTTTTTTTTTTGTGGCCCCCACGTATCAAAAAACCACTTTACTATTATTGTATCATCTGGATTTTGAGCCCTTTTGTACTACAGGTATGGTCCCTTCAAAACCATTTACCAATAGTAAAAAAACTATATATTTTTACACGTAGATTTGTATTCGTAACTTTTAAAAAATTTGTACATTAATTATCCCCCTTACTCAAAAATTTGTTAGAATTTCTATTCATTTTCATACTCAGTTGCATATCTTACATGCAAGAAATATTTTGCAGTTTTCCATTTATGTGTCTTTATTTTTTTCCATCTTTTTCCATGATTGTCACATATAATTTTCCACAATGTTTCTCAATTGTGTCCAACTTTAGTTGTAATCTATGGTATTTTTTATTTTCCAACTAAATTTTATACATATACATTCTCGTTGGAGTATTAATGCCATTCTCTCGGGCTCTATAGGTTCAATGAATGGATATTTAGATGCCTAGTCTACCTTAAATGACCTCCCAATTGTCCAACTAGTTTTCTTCCTTTGCACAAATTTCTATTTAGAATTTTCAACTTGAGTCTCTGTTTCATGAGATTGAGAATTGGAAATATCTTGTACTAGTTGAATATCATAGGTAGTAATGTATTCTATTGGAGGAATTTTATAATGAGGATTATCTTCCATCTCTAACATGTCATCATCAAAAATATATTCATGTGTTGACATGTTATTTTGATTAACTATTCCATGTGGTGAGTGTGGTGACATGTTATTCTGATTAATTGTTCCATGTGGTGTGTCTGGTGACATATTATTCTCATTAATTATTTCATGTGGAATAAAATTATTAGTGGGGGTTTATACATTCAAAAGGGACAAGTGCTTGATTGTGATATTGAAACTTTAAATTAAAAACAATCTCTTACCGTGTTTGAAGTGGATGCAAGATGTGTGCATTATTTTTGGATGCCCTGAAATAATTAAATATGTTGCTTTTACTTTTTAATTGATCCATCTTATTGTTATTATTACCAAAGGAAATTTTACATAAGACTAATCCAAATTTAATTTAAGTATGTAATCATGGACGAGAAATATGTAAACTATAAAACTAGCTATAGATCCGTACCACTTACTACAAGTCGGTAGCATGAATATATGCTACCAAATGGTAACATAAATATATTATACCGGCTGATAGCATAGATTTATGCTACCATCAGTAACATGAATGTATGCTACTAGCCAATATCATATATTCATGCTACCCACCGTAGCATATACACTATCTACATCCTTACGAGCAAGGCTAAATCATATATACTACTAATTGGTAGCATATTCTAGAATCAATGGAATAGTAAGAATTTACATCACTTGGATTCCTATATCTTTGTCAAAATGTAGTAATTTTTTTCGATCGTCTATCTCCACACCAAAATCGAGTTGCGAGTTGATGTTTACTATTGGAATTATAATATATAATTATATATATATATATATATATATATATATATATATATGAATGTGGAAAATTTCTATTTTGTAGTAAAGGAAAATTTAATATAAATAGTTGGTTATTAGTTTAAATTCCTAGAGAACCAGATCAAAACAATAACTTATACCCTTAAAACTTAGGCAAAATAGGAAGCTATCGACCCTTAAAAATTCATCGAAACCGAATTTCAAAATCTAGAATATTCGTGAATTAATGAAGATTTGCCACTAAAATATTCCTTGATCACTATTCATTTTTACTATTAGAGTTCATTTGCCCCTTGAGTGATATTTTTTATCTAATTTTGGAGAGAAATGGCTCATCGTTAGAAGCATAAACATCATGCAAATTGTATACGAGAATATGGATGGAAGAAAACGAGGGCAACACAATATGTAACCCCAAAAAAATTATTTTAAGCTCATTTATTTCTTTGTATGATTAGGGAAATTAAAAATGATTCTATCCCACACACTTAGGTATACTAACATAACCCATGATGTGTGCTAGCATAGCATTGTATGTGCTAGAGTACATGTATGTGAATATGCGTGAAGTGAGAATTACGCTAGCTTGTTGAATGTGCTAGCATAGAAATAAGAGCATGAACCTTACAAAGTGTATGCACTAGTGTGGATGCATTAGTGTAGAGGTATACATGCTAGTGTAGATGTAGGTACACTACAATAGTTAAGAAGATGTAAAAAAGTAGGGGTTGAAATTGAATAAATGAAAATAGGTTAAGATTCTAACAATGTGTTTTGAGGCATTACAAGAGAGATTATATGCATTAAACATACGAGAGCATCATGGATGACTGCGGTCATTTGAGAAACAAATGATACATAGAGAGAGGAGGTGTTTATGCAAGTTTTTAGAGGTGACATGCCTTATATAGATCAACTTTCAGACATTATACTAGATAATTTTTTACTAATTACACTTGGTAAAGGATGGCTTAGTAAGAGACAAACTTTATAACTACGGACTCGAGAGATGTCGGTGATCTTTGGAGGACATATCTTTGGATCTTTTAGGTGTTGATATAGGGGCAAATTGTATAGTGGGATGACAATGCAACATAGATTTGAGGACACATATGGTATTTGTTTGGATTGGAGGATATGGAAATTCACTTATATGAGTGCATGGATGATGTGATGATGACATGATTGTAGATTTATCTCGATGGATCTTATCGGTGGCTACTTGCTACCTGATAATATGGAAATTAATTTCTAGTTGGGATTTATTGGCATAGGTTTAGATTTGATGGAGGCCACAATATTTGCATGGGGGCCTTACATTTTGGCTCATTTATATAGAGATTTACTTTTAGTTGTATACATAGAGTATAGGATCTTAGGTATGGATACATTGTTTTAGATCTAGTCATGGGATCACATTGCTATCTACCAACCATTGGGGATATTAAGGGATAAACATCTAAAGGATCCTTCAACTTTCAGATGGGAGATAACAAGTATTGGTCATAAAAGAAACCATGGAAAAATTGAGTTCTATAGTCATTTTTGTATCACAAGAGATTAGATACTGGTGGGATGGGAAATGTGATATAGGATGTGATTTTTGTATCATAAGAGGTTGGATACTATAGATATTTATATGAGGCAATGGTTCCTAAGGGCCAAAGGGATCTAGGGTATAATTAGAGAGAAAAATAAGATCCACCAAGAAAGGTAGATCAAATAGGCCTTCGAGATCAGTCAAATTTTTTTAGGTACCACTACCACCGAAGGGAGGGGATGAGAGACCATGAAATCCCAATGTAGAGAGATTCATCCATGATTCGATGGATAAACATTTTATCTTTTTGATAAATTCCTCGTGATGAAGGCACACATTTTTGTATACAATTGCCCTAGATGGAATGTTGATATACATATAAATGACATTTTGAGATGTAGAAATTAAATATGAACATGGATATTATATACATTATGTGATGGTTATTTTTTATTTATTTATTTTCTTTATTAACATGATGATGTACATAGCGTAGATGATGATGTTGTATTATGATTATATGTGGATAGATGAAAATGATAACATGCTCTATATTAATGACCATCAAGATGATTTTTTTAGAGAAATTGATTTTGTTATGAAAATTTATAGTTAGCACCATGATACTCCGTGATGGAGTGATACTGCAGCCCAAAGAAAATCCTCATATGGAGCTTACAAACACAATCAACTATGTAAATAAATTTACACAGAGGCCGATGGTGTATGGAGTCAAATTTGTAAGAACAACAAGGAACGACCAGTGAAAGTAGGTTTACATAGGGGCCAAATGAGCTTGGAAACCAAGTATGTTAAAGGAGACAATATTTTTCCTATGAGATGGTATCTGTGGTGACTAGTTTTGAGATTTTAATGATTTTGGAGGTTTGGAATGAGATCAAGATTGGAAATGGATGATTTTAATGAGCCATGCTCAATCAAGAGGTCTATATAATTCACACAAGTTCACTAGAAATGTATGGTAGACCAATAATGTTTCTCAATGGATTGTACTCCTAAGTATTCCATTCTACAAGGGTATTGAGTCAAAAATAGGAGACACATGAACCAACATACAATGGATAGATTTAAAGGGGCTACAATGAGTGCTAAGGTCACATATCCAAAGGGTAGTAATCCCTACACTAGGTTAACCTAGGGTTTCCAAGGCCCATAGTCAAGATAGAGGAGAGTACCCTTTTAAGATATCGGTAAATGGGTGAGAAGAGGTATAGATCAATAATGGATAAGAAAATCATGTACAATATAACTAAAATGTAAATAAAGGAAAGCTAAGGAGCTAATAAAATAAGAACACTATGTTAACTAGCATCAATGTACATATAACACTAAGATAACATAGAGAAATGGGGAAGGGAAATGAACTAATCTATATAAAATAAAAAGAGAGTTAGGAAAATTACTTGTGGGGTGGTCATTGATGCATATATCTCTCTAGAGAAACAACACATTGAGAGAGAATCACTATTAGGTGGAGAAAGTGAATGCCATTCCTTTCCTAGAATCACTATAGTTGACCCAATAGTGAAAACAATCTAACTAATAATAATAGTGACCAATCTAGTCCAAATCAAGTTCAATATGAACCAAAGGCCGAGGGAGAAACTACAAATTTCGTGTAAAGAGAAGAGCAAATGTCAATTGCTATTATTCTAGATTCCTTCCTCTTGAATGTTAAGATGTGGTATGTATATATACAACACCATCGCTTGTGGGTGATGGTTTCAACTAGGGAGAAAAATAACACCAACACCATCACCCATGAGCAATGGTGTCGACTAAAGATGATGAATTCCATGCAAAGTGAAAATGGGTATCATGGATCAAGAAAATGAATGAAAAAGGTGCCAAATGGTGAGATGCAAACAAGGTGTTGGGATTGCAATGTATATGAGACATAAAGGGACAAGGATAACTAATGCAAGGACAAATAAGGATGGGAGAACAAATCGATACTCTCTCTATGTACCTTATCTAACCCAAAATGATTATGTGAATAATCATACTACATTTCAAAGCATGCCCCTTAAGGCACCCGCTTAAGAATTATATGCATCAGTGACCCTTATCTGCAAAGGAAATTGTTAGTAACATGTATGAAAGATGAAAAGTGAAAAATTAGGTGTATACATATGCCCTAACCATTGATCACCACATTTTGCAATAGCAAAACATGGGGTGGTCAATGGAAAGAAACAATCTGTCACACCGATATCAAAAGTAGATATTGAAAGTAAGAAAGGACTAGATGAAATTGAATATACCCACCAATGTGTACCTAATAGTGTTATTTTTCCTACCATGTGTAGCACAATCAATGCTGCAAGAACCCTAAAGAAGCAAAATTTAAAGGAAACACTAGAGGATCATCAGTAAAATAAGACATAAATCACCTAGCTAGGGTCCCATTGAATGGATGTCGTGTCATAAAGTTGAGTTTTCATATCGTGGTATGGTGTCAAAAATAGGTAAAAATAAAATATCCTCAAAATTGTATGTGTAATAGGTCAAAGAGAATGACACAAGATCATGATCAGGATGCAACAAATGCCACAATTTGGGGAGTAAAAATGATGGTCGTTTGAAGATTTAGGTTTATCACAACCAAATTTGAATAGAAAATTTTAGTTTTATATAGTGATTTAGGTTTTTATTTTCTATTTTTGGAATTGAGAGAATTGATCTATGGAATTAAAAATTTATGTGTATTTCAATGACATGGCATGAGTACGAGGTGGCGATGGAGGATGATGAGGTAGTGCATGCGGCAGGGCACACGACCATGGGTAAGTCGTTGCAATTAATGTTGTTGGGTAGATTAGGTGCTATTTGGTATTTTTACTTTTTTGGAGTCATTAGCGCACCATTATTGTCAAAACTTGTGTAACTTGGATGGTTATGGAAACATACAAGTGGGTTTACGATGGATTTAAATTTTATGTTTTCATTTTGTTGATTTTGAGAGTCAATGTTGAGGAAGTTGTGGCCACATTTTGGATAGATGCCATCAACCCCTTTGTAACAAGAGGGCTGATGGCATTGGGGATGGGAATGCTATTTTTATAGGGGCTAATGATATTATCCATAGGGTTGATAGCATAGGGATTGTGAGGAATTTTTTCCAGGGGGTAAAATGACATTAGCTTGAGGTTTGATGGCATAGGGATGTTTGTACATGTGAGTTGTAAATTTTGATTTTTCATTCTAACTTAATTTTTCAAAAATCTAATTCCCGTGTGTTTTTTGTTTTGTGGGTGGATTATCCTCCTATGGAGGAGTATGGAAGTATCTTATCTTAGTGTATTTATTTACTGATTGAACTAGATAGAGGTGATGCAAATACGGGGTTGGGGATTTGGGGGCATCATGTAGATGCCCATAATGCCATTGGATTTGGATCTATTACATATATTTTTAGCTATATGGGATACTAGTTCTAACACCTTTCGGTGGTGGATGGGACATGAGACCATAAAGATGACATTGACCTTAGAGGACATTTATAGGATTTTGGGGTTATTCATTGGAGGGACCCATATGTATCATGATATAAGTTCAGATATTGCAGAGAAGAGAGCCCTATCCGTATGGGCTACTACGAGCAAGACATACAACGAGAGTATGTTATGTTTCAAAATCAACATAGTGTAGGCTACAAGGATTCTAATGATCCGAAGGTGGTTATGGGGATTGTTGTGGAATGTATAGTGCGTTATAAGGAAGATGTGGCAATTCCCCTATTTTTGATAGCAACATGCAAAGATCTTGTAGATCATGAGGTGTTTTTTAGATGAGGCACCACCATATGGGTAAATTCGGTGCATGATCACTACGAGGTTAGGTCACGAGGTTATAGGGTTGTGGGACCCATCATATTATTGATCGCATAGATATATAAGAGATTCTTGACGTATAGGAAAACACATACATTTGGAAGTAGTTGTTAATTCCTCGAGAGTTCTTCAAAGTGTTCACATAAGCCAATAATGAGATCATCTAGAACATTCTTTCCATCGACACACGTGGTTCCGGATGATGTTATATGGCAACACTACATAGGGAACTTAGATAAGTGGCCTAGTTGGCCTAGGATAAATTACTTAGGGACCATCATAGAAGTGATAAGGAATTATTTGTATTTTGTGGAGACCCACACAATGAGCAGGTGGTCTCAAGGTAGTTTGGGTGACCAATTCCCATTGTTATACCACCATTTCCACCCTACCGGTGTCGTCGTGATAGATAGGACACATGAGAAGAGGTGAGGGTACCAACATTATGACCTTGTAGGATATGTGTAGTGGGTGACCATGGGTAGAGGAAATACATGTGTGGTGGGGATGCTCAAGGCCCACCACAGATCACGATTATGAGTGGTTCAAATGAATGATCGATGGAGGATACACCAATATAGGTTCACGAGTTAGGTTTACGGGAAGATACAATACTAGTACAAGAGCGGGAGTAGTAGGGAATTTAAAACCATGGCTAAGGGAACATAAGATGTGGTGACCAGGAGGAAGCTACTTGAAACCTATCGGGGTCTATATGGTGTGCACCCGAGGTAGAGGCCCAAACCACAATATAGAGGGGACATGATATTGGAGCCCAAAGACAGAGTGGTAATCATGTGTAGGAGCCAGCCTCTTCATGATGATGATGATGCGGAAGTAATAAGAATCCATGGATAAGGTGAGACCATCTTGGAGAGGCTCGAACAACCAAGTATGTATGATATGATGTTATTTATATTATTTTGGCATGTTGTATTTGTGTTATAAGTAACATGTTTCATATTTATTTAGTTTTGTAGAGTAGATGGTGGAGTGGCACTCCTCGATAGAGAGTTCACACCATGAGATCCTGGATCTAGTGTTGGATGTCTAAGATACTATAGTGATGGTGGATCTAGTAACACCATTGGTGAGATATTTAACGAGCTCATTTTTTCTTGTTAGAGAGGGATTCGGGACACTTTGGAGATATCAAGATGCACAAGTGTTGATAGATACCAAAAACATAGATGTGATGATGCAAAGTATATTTAAATAATAGCGGACTGGTTCAAGATCATAAAATGTGCCTATTAGATGCCTAGAAATTAGTAGGGATGATTACTTCCTTGGAGACATAGTGGCAAGAGCATGGGTAGAGGCCTTCAAATCCGGATCTAGGGTGGAGTCTCTAGCCTACATAACCAAAGACACTAGTATTACCCCATTGGTTGAAAGCATCTAGAGACCCACCATAGGGGGTGAGGGTGCTTGATCCATTTTTGTAGATGGTCTAGAGCCATGTATTATTTTATATGATTTTTTGAAGCATAAAAAGTAATTCAAGATACATAAAGATGATAGTTTTGATGATATTAAATGTTTGATGTATATGTGTTTCTTTACTTACCATTTTATTACTTTCCAAACTTGTGTATGTAATGATACCCATGATACTTAGGAATAATGCTAATGTGATTAGATAGGTAAATTTGGTGGGAAGGGGATCGATAGGATAGCCCAACCCACAAAATATGAAGAATTAAAGAGGTGGAAAAAGGCCAAGTCATATAATAGTAAGATGTCAGGGTGTGATTAGGTAAATAAATACAAGAAAGGTCATAAGAATAATAAAGGATGTGAAAAATACCACAGAGATTCAACGGGAAAGACAAGGGAAAATCAAATCTAAAATAGAAGGAATTGGGATCAAGGTGCTCCAACGGTAGGAGAAAATAGGGTGTACAAGATGATAGATACAAACGAAGAAAACAACCCCAAGAAAGGATGTAATGAGATATAAATAAGTGTGTGAAAAACCCAAGTGGGGGCTAAGATCCCAAGTGAAGGAAAGGGTTTAGGACAAAGAAGTAAAATAAGAAGTAGTCGAGCTATCAGTAGATAACTAGCCACAAGAGGCAAAATATTACAAGGTATCATTGATGATATTGTTAACTTGTTTTAATATGCAACTTATAACATGAGTCATGATGTATTCTATGACATGATGTGTAATAGTGACTTCTTGACAAAATTAAAATCTTGTGGCGAATAAAGTGTCATCGATACGATCCTCCAACTAGGTGAGAATGTCATGTCAAATTTCATTGATGGAGGGATAAGGATCATAGTGAGGCGGTGGTTCATAAGTAAGATGTGGTATAATTGGTCAAGGGGAAGGTGATACAGAGGAAATTTGAAGTTCGAGATATTCCCAAATTATCCCTAAACCATTACAAGATAGAAGAAAATTTTGAGAGCTTGCCGAAGGTATAAGGAATCTTTGAAACAAGAACTTGTATATAGAAGATATTGTTTGCTCAAAGTTTTAGCCAAATGGAAAAAGTAGGGACCGCACGTAATTTTGAGTTGACATGGATGTGTGAATGACCACCAAGTAGATCAATCATATAACAACAAGTGGTACATGAATATTTGTGTAAAATTTGGTTTTGTGACTCGGTCTTCGACGTTCATTTAAGCACACGTTAGAACCCGCTATTTGTTGGTGGGGACCTCGGTTAGGAATTCGACACACTTTTTTATCTCATTGGTTTCTTTGTTTCCATTTATTCATATTGAGTGTGCCACAAATTTGTATATGTTTACCTCTTTGTGTAATTTTTGGATGAATGTGAGATTAATATTGCATTGAATTGTAATGCATTGCATTGAAAGACCGAGTTAATCTTATAGCTTGGTGAGATGGTCACCTAATTTCCCACAACACTCGGATGTTACACAATCCACCTTATCTCCACATAGGAATAAACTATATAACTCAACATCCATGATTAACCAACTTAGCGCTTAGCGCTTCAACCAAATTTAGCATATGATCAACAAAAGTGGTCCTTTAGACCACTTTACAATGCCATGAGTTATCTTTTAAACCTGTCACTCCCAACTAATCCATATGCATGTGGGATAATGGGATGAAATGGGAAAATGGATAAGTCAAAGAACTTCCCACGGATGGAATCCATGACCTCCTCACAAAAATATGGGTAGCCTCACTAACACTCCAACCACTTGTAAGTGGTAGGAATAGGGAATTTTTTTAATTTAAAGTGGTTAATTGATTTAATTGTGTAGGAGAGATAACAAGTATTTTGAATTTTGAGCCACTTAGAGACATTTTCAATCTTTATTCAGAATTATAAATTTGTTCCAAATTCCAAGATGAAAAGAATGGTGTCTTCCTTTTTCCATGAAGTGCTATAATTTTCCTGGTGGAAGGGTTTTTCTAGCTCACTTCATGGAGAATGCACTTGGAAGTCTTCATGGAGCCACAAATGAACTTGTAGAAAAATTTAAGAGACGATCAAAGTTTGTAAATATGTAAAAATCTCTAAACATAGGTGACATGATCTATTATTCATTTGGAACAGGTATAATTTTTATACTTCAAGTGATAAACTAATAGATCGATTCATGTTTACAATGAATCCAGAGACGTAGCCCATTTGGGTGAACTCCATTATCAAGTTGTGGATTTTTGGTGATTTCATTTGTTGTTTAATATTAGTTTTCAATTTTAGTATAAATCAGATGAATTTGACGATTTAAGAAAAGAAACTAATGGGAAATTCATTAAATGTTGAACTTTTAAATCATTTATCCACAATAGATAAAGTAAATAGACAAACCAGTTTGATGACATAATTCAGTTTTTAGAGATCATTATAAATCAGATTTGGGTCGGGTTATACACCTTATGATCAGATTTATTGTGGTTTATAATTGATTAACTGAATTTTATAGAGGTTTTATATGAAATAAAATTGATCAAATAAGAGAAAAATAGAAAAAACAATGGATTTGAAACACTTAAAATTGAATAAATAACATCTCTTGATCAGATCTAAATCATATTTTAAAGTATCTAGAAAAAAATTAAAACAATACCTAGGGGTGAAAACTATTCATGGATCATGTTTTGGTATCGAGTGGGATAAGCTCGGTGTTTGGTTTTAGTTTAATTGATTTCAATTTGGGCTTGTTGATTTTTCCATTTGAAGTGTGTAGAGTTTTGGGAAGTATAGGTGGTTTAGGAAGCCATGGGGAAATCCTTGAAAAGAGAGAAGTTGGAATAAATTGAAAGAAAAACATGCAGATTCATGAATAGAATGCATTTATGAGGGGAAAACTATTTTCCTTGAGTTATAAATTGAACGCTTAAAATTAGAGCTTGAATCCAAGGATGAGATATTTATGGTCTTAAAATGTGGTTATTTTTAGAAGGATCTTCCTTCCAATGTAGATGCAGAAACAATGATAGATAGATGCACTGTAAGTATTTCACCACATGATTCCTCCTCCCATTCATATTCAAATTCAGGTATTTTTCTAAGTGATTTTGAAAATAACACAAAGGGTATTAGATCTAAATTTTTAATTAAGATGGGATTAACAAGAATGTCCTTGGTAAGGAAAATAAAGGTATATCTAACCCAATGAAGGTGGAGGATCATCCTCATTTTACGAGGTTTGGGTTACGCTAATGACAAGAAAATGGAATTTGGAGAAGGATCTAAAACCACTAAAAGAAGGCAAGCTTAAGATAGTAAAGTGTCTTCCACATTAGCATTTGGTGAATCATCGTATGAAAAAGGATTTGGTAAAATATCACAAAGATGAGGTATAGAGATTCCTCCTCTTTATTACCATAAACATAAGGAAAATGGTAAAAAATTTGATCCACTATTTCAGTATAAGAAATTTGGAAATGATATTTAGAAAATGTGGTACAATTATCCATGCACTTTTTGTGGAATGTCTAACCACTATGTAGCCAATTGTAGGAAACGAAAAATATTTTTGGGAAAGATTATGAGAGATCACTCTCCTAAATAGTGCTTAGAAAATGGTAGTTTGGGTAAGTTTCCTAAAAATGTGGACAAAATATTTTGTTCTCATTGTAATAAGAAAGGTCATGAGAATGATAAATGTTGGAAGCTTCATCCTAGAAAAAATTGGAAAAATTTTAATAAGGAAAGCACTGAAAAACCAACAATCTTAAATATGACCCCTGCAGTTGTTCAAGAAAAAAATCACCTAAAAAGGAAAATCTAGTTAAGTGGATTGGAAAATAGTTCCTTAGTTATATGTTTGCATAGTTGTGATAGTTGATTAGCATGAAAATTATCAAAGCATTTTTGGGATTCTTGTTGATTAATAAAAAGGAAATATCTTCCCATATTTCATATTAGCTTTGATTATGATGAAGTAACTCAAGAGGAGATCCTTGTGTGAGTTCATCATACTTGGATAAATTTCTCTTGTTTATGGTTTTGAAAAACTTCATTTTGAATCTTGACAACAACATATACATGTGTTTCTTATGGGGCATGGTCAGTTGATCAAGTATGTCTATTTTGGGAAAACTATATTCATAGTATGATGTTTTTGTTTAAGTTGTGCAAATATATCAGTGGCTTATAAGACCCTTAACAGTACTGTTTGTAATTGTAATGATTATACAAACTTTTTGTAGCCATGCATGATTTTTACACATTTTATAAGTCCGTTATTTTTGGGCTTTAATATTTGTAACTGTCAAACATGGTTGAAAATAGTATGTACATTCATTGCACTAAAAAAATTGGTATGTAGGTTGCATTTTGTAGAGTTGATGGCAGTGCGCAGATCGCTGAACAAATTCCTATTGGCATTTTGGTTGCCATATCAGTTGCAATATTGGCCATGGATTTAGTTGGACATCTTTTCTGGTGTTGACATTTTTGTCTATTTGGACTAATCCATTTCTATGATGGATTTTCAATATACATAAAAATTTACACTTGCCATGCTATAAATTGGGTTCTATATGTTGGTGATATGCAGAGGACCTATTAGCAGTTTAGTCAGGTGAGTTGACTTTTGGGGACCAAAAGGGTATTATATGGGAGGTGTGATCTGAAGGACATTTTGAAGCTCATATGTTTGTGAATTCTCCCTAAACCATTACAATATAGAAGAACATTATGAGAGATTTCTAATTATATAAGGAACACTTAAAACAAAGATCTTATGCTAAATATATCGTTCACTAATTTTTTTGGCAAACCGGCAAAATTAAGGAAGTGCGTGTGTGTTTGAGCTGATATGTACATGTGCATGACCACCAAGTGGACCAATCACAAAGTGACAAGTGGCACATGAAGATTTGAGTAAAATTTGGTTTTTGAATCCAAAGCATTTGATGGTCATTGAAGGATGGGTTGGCCCTCTATTTTTGGTTGAGGACCGTTAGCTGTGTGGTCGACAAAATTTTTTTATCGAAGGGGTTTATTTACTGAGTCATTTCTTCATATTGAATATGCCACAAATTTTTATATATTTTCCTCTTTGTGTAATTACAGGATGAATGTGGGATTAGTATTACATTGAATTGTTATGCATTAGAAGATCAAGTTAACTCACTAGCTTGGCAAGATGGTCACCTAATTTTTCACGACACTCGGACATTACAAAGTCTACCTTATCTCCACACAGAATCAGCCATATAACTTGACATCCATGCTTAACCACCTTAGTGCTTCAACAAAATTTAGTATGCAAGCCACCAAAAGTGGTCATTTAGACCACTTCACATTGCCATGGGTTATCTTTTAAACTGTCACTCCCACCTAATCCCTATGCATGTGGGATAAAGGGCTAAAATGGAAAAGGGATAATTCAAAGCTCTTCCCATTGATGGAACCCATGACCTCCTCCCAAAAAAAAAAAAGGGCAGCCTCACTAACCCACTAGCCACTTGTAAGTGGTATAGAAAGGGAAAATTTGTATTTAAAGTGGTTAGTTAATTTGACTATGTAGAGGCCATAACTAATTAAAACACAATTTTGAGCCACTCGGATACCGCTTCACCCGTTGACTCTAAAATATTTTTCACCATACAAAGGCTACAATCACCCTCTTATTTACCTCGTGAAGTTTACTCCATTGGAACCATTGCCCCGACCCATGTGACCTTTGGTATAAGCAATATGCAGACTATATTTCCCTTTCCATTCTACCCGCTGATCTCACTCGTAATGGACAATGTGCCTTTCTTAAAATTATCTCCCGTTATGCCATCATGTGCGTGTTCTTTACAAATACGGTTTTGATGACATTCTCTTACATTGCCTTACAAGCTCCAAAATTCCTTACACCATTAAGGAAGTCCATGATGGAATTTATGGAGGTCACTTTAGCAGTTTGGCTGTCGCAAAATGAATCCATCGCTTAGGATATTATTGGCCAAACTTAAACCGCGAATGTTGTGATTATGTCAAACATTGCATGAAATTCCAGAAACATGCTAATCTCCATCACACCCCTAGTCATTCCTTACAAGTTGCATGAGACCTTTGGCCTTTCTCTCAATGGGGTTTGGATCTTGTCAGCGAAATCAACCCCCATTCTTCACAATGCCACCAATGGATCATAACCGCTACTGAATACTACACTAAATGGGTAGAAGTCATTCCCCTCATTTCTACCAAATCGAGAAGATATGTGAATTCATCAACCATCACATCATTTTTGTTTTGGTGTCCCTCACCACATTATCACTGATAACGGAAAACAATTCAAAAACAAAACCCTACGCAAACTATGTGATGCTTTTGGCATCTAACTCAGTTTCTCATCACCTTATTACCCACAAACCAATGGTCAAGCTGAATCCACCAATAAAACCTTGAACAAAATTCTTATGAAGGTAGTCAATGATATTGGGAAAGATTGGAATATGCACATTCCTTTCGCCTTATGGGCTTATTGCACTAGTATTCACACTTTGACTACTACCACCCCCTTTTCTCTAGTCTACGGTATCGAGGTTGTCTTACCTCTCGAAGTCTAGATTCCATCTCTATACATCTCACTATAAGAAATGCTAAACGATGATGAATTTCTCCAGGATCGCTTGGTGTAACTTGAGTTATTAGATGAGCATCATTTCAATTCTCTTAACCATCTCCAAATCTACCAAAAGCATATCAAATGTGCCTATGAAAATGTGTTCATGAATGAACCTTTCAAGTCGGTGACCTCGTCCTAAAGGAAAATCAACATGTAACCAAAGAGGAGAAAAGTAAATGGGGAAAATTTTCTCCTAATTATCTTGGACCCTATATCATTACCCATGCCTATGGATCAGGTGCTTATCATTTGTCTTCACTCAAAGGTAAACCCGAACCTAATCCCCTTGACGAGTTGCATCTTCGACCATTTTATTATTGATATCGAGTCCTATATAACTTTCTGTCCATTGATCACTCATCCCTTGAATGTTGTTCACCTTCCATGTTACCCATTTTGAGGATCTGTGACTCAAAAAGAATCATGTGATTCCCGACACCTTTCAGCCCTATCTTCAATATGAGTACCACGGCTCTACTCATAGCATGATTCTCATGGATACTTTTCATCTTCTTCAAGATGGAATCCCATGGTCGTTCATCACTCGAAACCACCTCTTTCATAGTTAATATTTGTGTGCTACGGTCTTGTCTTCTAAACAAGAACCTAATCATCCTCTATAGTCTTGTCCATGACTTAAATGTCTAAAAGTAAAAAGGGATATAACTCCTTGAGTCAAACTTCCAGCAAAAGATGACTCCCTCAAAAGGGACATCTCTTCTTTATATGTCGCCACTATAAAATAGACTACTCCCTTGAAGGACAACTATATCCAGTCATTACAAAAATGTAATAAATATCCCAAAGCTTCCCACATTGATCAACTTCACAAAGACCTCAAGGATATAATATACTCATCCCATATATACTTCCGCATCAATTAGTCTATTAAAAACAAACCAACAAATGAAGAAAAAGATGAAATTTTCATCATGGACTTGCCTATTCTTGATCTTGGGTTTCTTGTGCCAAAACACACGTTTCGTACACTAAGTTACACTACACCACCCATTCTCACCTCCTTGCCTTTTTCGCCTAAATTCCTCGTTACTCAAGGGACTTTCCGCAAACGTGACATTTTGTGATTATGTGATTTTCTTCACCCTTAGAATGGTCCATTATGCAACACCTTTAGGGTCTTTTGTTCATGATCCCCTCTTAGGTATGATCGACTCATTAGGGTTCTTATCAATTAAGTGGCTCTTTTTACCACCTCTTACCATTCACCTTCCTCATTACTTGTTGACTATCCTATATAGGGCTAGATCATCAACACCTATATTTAAAAACCACTCAACCACACCTACAATCTAAACTCAATCATGCCTATGACCTACATTCACCCATGCCTAGCACCCATCAACCCATTCCACTATTTCACCCTAATCTTCCCTAGCTTATGGGAGAACTACATCGGCCTGAGGTCCCTTTTCACCGGGACTATGTAGGCAGCACTTTGAGGGCATGGGGCCCTTGGAGGTTAGCTTGGCCACTCTCTACCCTAACCAATTCCCTCTTTCCCTTTCCTATTCACATTCTACCCTAGTTAGTTTCCTTTCTATATCAATAACTAGAAATTACACCCAACAAGCAACAATTGTTACACATCTTTACCATCATAATTTACACATTCATTTCATCTCAAATTGTAATTTCTTTACCGTAATCATACATTTTCCTACAAATCATCTTAACATGATCCACATCATCATTAATTGCAAAAATTAATGAATTAGAAACTCAATCATACCTAACCAACTTGACTCAACCATGCCTAACAACACTGACGTGATCCATGCCTAAACCAACTTGACTCCACCATGCCTAAGTCAACCTGACTCGATCCATGCCTAAATGAACCTAACCTCATCATGTCTGAACTAACTTGAATCAATCCATGCCTATGACTTGACTCCGTCTATGCATATGACCTGACTCCATCCATGCCTAAACAGACCGACTCCGCCATGCCTACACAACCTTGACTCTATCAGGCCTAATCCACTTGATTTCCACCTATCTATATATAGCAATGCAAATTAAAACATGTACACCATCCATACTATAAACACCATCATCTATAAATTAGATAGTCTGTATAAAAATACATGTGAACATATATACCAATAATAATCACAATCTCTCAAAAGATCTCATATACAGCCTCACCATCTTCGACACGTAGGCCAATATATGATCAAAAATAACAAAAATCTCATCTACATCCTCATCATCTTCGGCATGCAGGATGGTATACATATCAAAATATGTCAAAAACATGGATACACTGATCATCAATGATGACTAATTATCACCCCACCTGATATCCATCCATGTCTCATCAGTCTCCTCTATCTCCCCTCTAGTGGGGTGCCCTGCCAACCTCTCTCCACCATGCCTTGATCTATCCTTTGATGGTCCCTCACCTAGAGCTAGCCTTTGTGCACTAGTAGTCTTGCCTTGACCCTATCCGGGGCTTGTCATCCCCCTGTACTCTCTACACTATGGGTACATGACTTGGTCCTCTCACTCGAGGCCTATTGTGCTCTATACTCCCCATAGGATAGAAAATCTATCCTTGCGGCCATCAAAATATCTTGATAATACCTGAACTTTCCTAAGCATCTCTCAACCTACCTATCGGTAATGTCTGTTGTGGTTCCATCGGCCTCGTAACCTCGTATTTCTATCTCTCGGGACCCGTCCCACTTTGGTACTGTAAAGAGGACCCCGCCTCGCCCCGTGATCGTCCTAAGGGACCCTATCCTGCTCTTTCCTGTATCTAGGCCTAAAGGGCCACAACGTATGCTTGTACGGTGGTCCACCGCCCCGCAAACCTATAATTTTTTCTTGTAGGGTGGCCACCAAGCATTCCCATCCCCATATCCACCATGTGTGGGTACCTATCCCTTCACTATCTAGGCCTGTAGAGTGGCCACCTATTCCTAAAACATAACAACCTGTGCCTTTGAACCTATCAAATGCCCCTGTACTATCCCCAACTATGTAATTAGGGTAGCCAATCGCCTCCTATAGGGCATCCCTCCGAGGCTGTGCTGATGGTGGCTAAATCCGGTTGCCATGGCCTTGGTAAGACAACCCATAAATGTGCGGCCCACCACTACCTATATCTATCAGTCACCCCGACATCATTAATCCGTTAGTATCTCACCTACTCCTCCTTCCCTATTGGAACTATTGGATATGGTAGAGGCAGAGGTCTCTCTACGTCATCCCTCCTATACTATGGGAAGGGTGGAGGTATATCCTAAAGCAGCCCAAACTGCCGTCTAACCTTGTCCATGGGTATCATCTCGTGCTCTCCTACACATCACCCCTCTATCCACCAGAGTAGTTGTAGCTCCTGTAGCTCCTCTACCATCCACCCATATGATGGAAAACCCACATAGGGCCTCTAAATGATGTCCACGTTGGACAACCCCTCTAGCAATCACCTGTAATAGGCTACATCGTGTGTAGCTCTAGTAGCTCGACACTCCCCAATCGCAAGCACCCATCACCTGAAGCCCACTCAAATTTTTTTGGCTCGAATGCATCACTGGGCATACCAACTAGACACACACATACAATGTGCTCATACACCCAATAATGAAGTAGGAAAGTACAACAAAGGCTAAACCTCCGTAGCCGCCCATAAGCCCATAGCTCTCTATATAACTATACTAAGAATGTGGGCGCCCATGCAAAACGGGTCTATGTCCTCCACCATGTCATGTAAAACCCCCATCAAGGATCATGGGAATCTCCCACCCTCTGCATCCGGTAGTGTAAAGCTAGTAAACTACCTCCATCAGCAACACTACCAGCCTCATCTCCTCCGGATGGGCCTGGTACATATCTCCATAGCTCATATTAGCACTATAGAACCTCATCTTTGCCAACCCCTCACTAAACATAGTCAACATCAACTCCTTAGAGGCCTCTGAGGAGATAGAATACACCTGTGTCCCCACTATCGGTAGATGTAGGATCCTATACACATCCTATAGGGTGACTGTGATCTCACTCGTCGGCAAATGGAAGGTATTGGTTACTGAGTCCCATCTGTTGATGAGAGCAACCATCAAACTTGGCTTCGGAATATGTGCCTGCAGTAGTGTCGACCCCCCAATCAGACCAACCTCTATAACATGGCTCAAGTCATCATATGTCACACCACCCGTACCTCCTCGAGCAAGGGAGGTACCCTATCTCTCATCCGTAGCTGGTCCTTGACTTGCATTCAACCAATCACACACATTATTAAAACTTGATTTTACCCAACATTGACCTTCAACCCCTCCCTTCTTCCCTTCCCCCACCTACTATCTATTTTACCCACTTTACCTAACCTTTCCCCTTACCCTTCCTAGACCTCTAGCCCTTTTACCCTAACTGGCACCAGTTACTCCTGACCATCACCGGTCCATTATAACCGGCACCAGTTCCCCTCATCCCTGACCGATGTCAATGTAACAAGACCGACGTTGGCCATACCTTGACCAAATTTGATCACTATTACTGTGCCCAAACCCGAACCCCCAATTTTCTCCCCTCATTTCTCTCCCATTTCTCCTAGACACCTACCCAAACTTCCCCCAATCCCCCAACCCTATTCAACCTACTTATGCCTTTTTCCCACCCCTTCTCTCACCCATTTTAACCACCAAATTTCAAATTCTCTAACCTACCCACACCCCCTAACCCATATTCCCTTCTACATTTAACAACAATACATAGAAAATCTTAGATCTTACCTCATCTCGATGTCACCTCCATGGTGGCACATTTAGCCACTATGCTGGTGGTCCACCCAAACCCTCTCCTGCCTCTCGCCATGTCCAAATCAACCTCCAACCTCTCTACCAATCACCTCACTCTTCTTGATCACGTGGACCTGTCTACCTAGCTCTCCTCTCCAACCTGGATCTCTCCACCTCACCTCAGTACGGTCCCACATACTTTCCTCTTGCCAAGCCACAAAATTCTTGTGCTCTCATCATTTTCAAAAAATCCAAAATATACAAATGAATCCATATTATATGGATTTTTTCTTTTTATATACCCCTAGTGACGACCAACGTTGATTATACCTAAAATGACATCGGTCCTGTGCCCTAGCAAACCGTGGTCGGTTATACCCAAACCGACATCAGTCATATTCCCTAATAAACCATGATTGGCTTACCTAAACCATCCCTAGTTACATATGATCTTCTTCGCGATTTACCTATCATACTCTTGTCCATACCCTTTCCCCATTTCTAACCAATACTTAACCAACCCAACCACCATTTGACCTTACCCACCCTTATTATAACCAACATCCACGTCTACCTTACCTATGCCTATCCTTCATTGCATTTATAAACTTGTTATTTTACCCGTACCTCGGCCCTACCTGTGTCGTGACCTCACTACCTAGACGTGGAACATTGTTAATGTCCTATGAATTCATGTGCTTGTTATGCTCTTGCGACACTATTACCCATGTTGTTTGACCTAATGATCTTACCTTTCATATTACCATGTCATTTATCCTAACCCCACCTTTGGTGTACCGAACATACCTAAAAGTTCCTGCACTGACTGCGATGTGCTTCTATGCCATATCCTATACCTTGGATACCGAATCACCTCAACCTTGTTTGGATAAACCTATTAACCTTCTACGATGTAGAGTTTTCATGCTCTTCAACCTGTGTTGGACCACAAAGTATATATGTGTGCGTGCATTTGAATGTTGCTACCTTGAAACTGGCCCATTACCTTGATTACCCAATTGGACCTTTACCCCATTACCCCCACTATCCACCTTCCTCTTCATCACATCCACCTTTATCAAACCACTCACATATTTAGTCTTCTACCTCATCTGTTCCTAGTTTGAGGGGGATCACCTTCACTCACACATGGGGCAACCACATCTTATTTTTTCAGCATCGCTTACTAATACAAGCTACACAACAAAAAGGGGAAAAATGTAGACACCAAAATTAGGTCACACTCCCCTTGGTCCCTAGTCAAATAACTGGCTCAAACATACTCACCTAACCAAGGCCCCTTCCACCCCACATCATTATTAATTTAATTAAATTAATATATATATATATATATCCTCACAATATTTATTATCTAATTACCTTAATTTCTACCCCACCACCTCACCTAGACACCTCATCCAGCCACCTCACCCTAGACCTATTCTTGGCATGTTTCCATAACCAACAATAACTAAGTCTTACTTGTCTTAATGAGCTAAGATTTGGTCTAAACCTAAAATCAATCCCTAAAATATCTCTAACCACATTCCCACTCATTAGAAGGTAAGTTTTCATTCTAATATGTGAGAACAAACTAACTCGATCCCAAGAAATTGGAAAGATCTACCTATTTTAGTAAACCTAGGGTATCCCACCTTAACCAACGCCAGTCACCCCTAAACCAATGTCGGTAAACCCGGAACCGTTTTCGATTACCATTTATTCACCTAAAAAACCTTTTTTTTGGGTTGGCACATTTTGAGAGCAAGAAGATGAGAAAAGATCTACATGCAAGGAGAACTAGAGTCTTTTCACGCACCCAGACATCCATAACCAACACCAGGATAGATCAGAAGCATTGGCACTCATGGTAACATTCAGGAAGCGTCACTATCGGACCAAGTTCTATTCTATCAATTGATCATCACCACCACCCAACCATTGGACCTGCAATATTGGTAAGTGTTTTATCATTAATCATTTACATTCCTATTCTATTCATAGAGTTGTTATCATTTCTATTACCATTCTTTTATTAACATTCCCATTCCTCCATAACATTCTTTCTGACAAACCAAAAATCGCACCCACCCATTTATTAGATCACCTATCATGGACCTTCCACCTCTCTGAGTGCTCTCAGTATTCCCACAGACCTTTCCATCACCTTATTTTTCCCCATCCAACCCCACCTAGCCTCTATAATAAGGTTTTCATTGAATTACTGTCATCCTACTATACCGACATTGGTTACCCATAACTATCGTCGGTCTCCCTTAATTGTCATCGACTATACCCAACCGACATCGGTCTCTGTGTCTTATACCCCACCCAATAACAGAGCCAAAAACCTCCTACCAGTTGACCTAAACAACCCAGAATCAGATCCTGACCAGTCCCAATACCTTGATAGACACCTCATCCTTTAGATCCAACTATAGCCTAACCTATTGTGATTGGATTTTCTTATTTTATTTGAATGAGATACCTAAATCATATCAACTACAGTAGGACTTTACTTATTTATCACATCAATTTATTTTAAATAGTGGATTGACAACCATCTAGGAAGTATCCCACTTCCCAAAACTAGCATATGCTAGGTAGTCCACTATCATATATCATTTAACTATCTTTTTGGTCTTGTTTTCTATTACAGTAGTTCCTTCTAGCCAAAAGGAAGCTCTAAAATGGCACTAGATCAAGAAGTCGAACACGCACATCAACCTCCAACCAAACCATTTAACAAGTATTCCTCCTAGCCCTTACCCTTATTTGTTTCATCATTCAAAAACATAAATAAAATGGTGAAATGAGAATAGCAAGTGAAAGTCGAGACTTTGTGTAGCTAGAAAGGATTCAAAACGTGTCAAGAAATCCATTGATTCATCAAAGGAGATAATCATGCTCATTATTTGGTCTTGAAGCCATCATCATATCATCAAGATGAGTGGGTTAAGTGAGGTGGTTGAGCTGAGTGAGATGGTTGAGTTGAGCTCAATGAGTTGGGAAAGCTCATTAAGCTGGGTGAGTCATGAGAGATAGTGAAGATCTCATCCTTTCCTATAAGAGGAACATGATAATTTAGGTATGAAAACATAAGATATACTCTTGAGTTAAGAAATTCAGTAAGAGATATTCACATAAGGCTCCATTGAAATATAAGATTATCAAGGGATACCATCATCATCTCGCCAAGTAAGATGGGTGAGGTGAACCAAGCAGATGGTTGAGATGATCCAAAATGATCTGGGTGAGCTGATTGAGATAGATTATCCAAGTGAGATAGGAAAGAGATCATCCTTATTTCTTAAGGAGATCACATCTCATAGGTCTATAAAAGAAGAGTTTGTAATGTTACAACACAATGTGCGGGGACAAGAACACAAGCATCAAGAGGTTTGTGCATAGTGAATGAAAAATTTCAAAGCCCAAGGAGCAAGAGAGTGATCCTCATTCTCAGTGTGAGATCAAATAGGAACTATCATAAGTGATTCCCATAGTCATCTTAGGCTTACATTAGGAGGTCTCTCAACAACGTTTCTAAAAATCATTTAGCGGTCTAAGGTGTCTACACATCTTATAGAAGGATGAGATTGTGATCACCATGCCCTAAATCAGCAAGTTCTTCATCAAAAAATATTAGTCAATCCCTTTCTTGTTTCCTCTTCTTTCTCCCTTTCTAATTCTTCATTGTACGTAATCATGGTATTTTATCCTATTTACTTAAGTGACAATATTTGTAAATTTCAAAAGTAATCTATCAAAATGATAAGAGAGGTACTTAATTTTTTCTTCTAAGGGCACTTGAAATGTCACAAGTAGAATAAGTACATGAAGAGTCGGGTGGAGGGTAGATCGAAGGTAATTTCAAGGCTATAAATTAGAATGTCTTCTCCATTCTAAGGATCTTGAAATTTTTTTCTCCTATAATAATTGTGGATTATTGTATGGTTTTTGAGACTTCTATCACCATCACAAAAAAATAAGAGTTGTAATTCTTCCATTCCCTTTACTTATGTTTTCCTCTATTTTATCTCAATTATGCAAATTTGAAAGCATAGTGATCTTGAATAACCAAGAAGGAACTTGGTGTCATTGATTGATGAACCTAAATAATCACGTGTCTATGGTTTTTTGGTCTTGCTAATGGCCTACATTGTTTCCTTCCTCTAATTTAATGTTGAACTAATCTGGTTATTATGTGTGAACTTTGTTATTACCTACTCATAACAACCCTCTTTTTCCTGAATTCTCTCCTTTATTGCTCATCATTGCAAGTTCCGCCCTTTTTCCCCATACAAGCACTTTTCCATAGGTTCAATGAACTGTTACTGTGTGATCCACAACTTTGTTTGGCCACCCCACAACATTTATATAGAAGTAGGATAGGTTACATTCAATAATGGGAGCCTCCCCATACACAAGAAGGATGAGTGTAGCCCTATGAGTATGTGGAAACATATAATTTGTAACATGAAAAATTATTTCACCAACAAAAATGAACTAATCTATGAAAAATGAAAAATAGAGTTAGGGAACTTACTTTTGGGTGGTCTCGTGATGCATATCTTTCCAAAAAAGTAGGTATTGGAAAAAATCCATTGAGAGGAGAGGGGTGAACTCGTGCTTCTTAAAAATTTGAAGACAATTCTAAATCTCACTAGACCATTCAACCTTTCTCAAACTTTACAATGTAGAACAATAACATTCAAACAAAAAAATCAACAAGTAAACACACATGAAGACAAAAGTTAATGTGTGAAAATTTTTAGAGCTCAAAATTGCACTGTCAGTATTAGGATGAATTGGGGATTTGAGGAAATATGGGACTGTCTCCAAGTTATGAGAATTGCACCGAGACAGGACCTCTGGAGAATTTCGTCTTCATCTACCTATTTCTACTACTAAAAATACTTGTAGGAAGGGAAATGTAACTACTTATTACTACTCTATGATTCCAAGGGACTAGGGTGAGAAGGATATGTATGAAATAAAAACCTAGACTAAGGGAAGGTGATAACACTAGAAAGAGGGGGATAACCACTTTCAGCAGAGTGAAAATAAGGGAAAACACACATAGGGAGGATAGGAAAACGTGACATAGTATAAAACAACACTCACTCACTTTCTTCTATGAAGCACAACAAAAAAAAATCCCCTACAAGAGATATAAGATATGAACAACAAATCAACAATGCAAAATAAGGAAAGAAGATGCAATAAAATGTAAACTAGGGCATAGAATATCCACAAAATACAACTTTTATTGCTTCCAAATGATGCACAATCAATTATATAGATTAAAGAGACAAGTATGTACATGTAATGTCTCATATTTGAGGCATACAACTTAAAATACCAAGGAAATTTTTTTTGAACAATGCTCTTAGAAAACCAAGAGGGTCCAACCTTTTATAATGAGCCTTATTCAACAATATCTAGAAAATACGGGAAGAGAAGAGGAGGGAAAGAGAGGGAAACTTATATTTTCAAATCCAACCACCAATAACCAACAATACATTCCTATAAATGCACATGTAGCGATGTCGATCCACCTCCTCATCTCGGCTTAGCTTTTGGAAGAAGGAAGGAGACCAAATATGTTCAAATCTAGGTGGTTAAGTTAACTAAATATGTGAATTAATGGATGAAGTTGTGTTTCCCCATTTCACCTACCAAATCCCACCCAAAATATGATTTTTAAAATATTAGTGTGTATCCCATGACAACATATTTCCAATAAGAACAAGAACACATGAATCTGAGCTATGTAGCAGAATTTATGGTGATTTGAAGTTCACAATGAAGCTAGACACGGAAGACACGTGTATCGATTTGGTCGGTTGAAGGATTTGGATGGATGTCTATTTTTTTTTTTTTCTTATTTTCCATGTTTCATGCATTCATTTGACGTAAGGATTCAGTGCACACCTAGAAGGTTTTTATAGGTTGCTTGTTGTGAACTCAACTTACTAGTTGACATGTGGCACTCATGAATCGGCACAAAAGGATTGCACTTGGAGCATGCACAAGATAAAGAGGAATGAGAAGGAGGAATGTAGAGTTTTGTAAGTTCTTTCAAGAGGGTGCATGAGGAGTGAGAATAAAATTTTCATATCTTTAAGGGTATGCAAGGATTAAAGGAATAAGGGGAGTGCACAAGACAAGGATGCACAAAAGCAATTACATAGGGAAGGTGCACAAAAGAAGAAAGTGAAAGTGGAATGAGTGTGTGTGAGAAAATGAGTGGTGCTCAAGAAGGAAAGCATGTGAAAAATAAAACATGTTAGGGAATTATTAAAATGTAATGCAAGTTAGTAGGTGTGTGTAATATGGATAGGTAATGACTAGGGAAGGAAAGTGAAAGCACAAGAGGTGCATGTAGAGAGGAAACAAAAGGAGATAGAGGAATAAAGAAGAAAGGTATAAGTGTATAAAAGGAAGTGAAGATAAGGAAAATCAAAAGGAGGAAGAAATAATATCACACAAGGGTGGCCATGAAGAAATGCATCCGTGTAAATGTGTCAAGGTAGGAATTTAGTGGTGCACACAACCTAAAAAATTAAACATAGATCCAAAATGGAGCGCAAGTTATCTAAATAACAGGTGGTTATTTTGGACAACAGTTTGGTGACTTTCAGGTCTATATGTCTGCTAGATGAAAGAGATGAATGGATTTAGAAGCATCCATTGGTCATGGAGTCTACTTGAAAACATGAAGTTTTGATCAGTAACCCGAAGAAATGCCCCCAAGTCACTTGGAGCATTGTATGGAATCTGAAAACAACTACTAAAAAAATGTTGGAAAGTGTCAACAAGATGAAACAACCTCTTTGAACTTGTGAGCACATGGAATGACATCTGGAAGAAACAAAAGAGTGTGTGCAAGAGCATGTGGAAGGAAAAAAATATGTACAAATCAAAAAAATTCATGTAGAGTGCTCTTGGAGGAATTGAAACTACTCTAATATGTACAATGATGTAGAAAAACTTAATGGAAGTGTTTGAGATAAATCCCATTGACTGGGATTGGTAGTACATCTCCATCAAGTTGAGACAACTCAAAAGAGTTTTCTTTGTTACAACAATTGATGATGTATGGGCCACTCCAAAGTGCATCAAAATTTGAATGGTGTCCAAGTTTAGCTCTATCAACATCCCATTGCAAGACTAGATCATCCAATTTGAAATCCTGAGGTATATAATTTATGTAGAACCACTTCTTGGTTGATGTTTGATGTCATTATAACTTTATCATGGTATATTTTCTTAATTCTTCAAGCTCAACCATCATCGCCATCTTGTTTTCCATTTAATATGTGCCTTTAAACTCCAAAGCTGCTGGGCTAGTTCTAGTGAATTCAATTCAAGTGATAATGGAATCCTAGCCTCTTTTCCATTGACAATATTGTAAGGGGAAATACCTATTTCCTTCTTCACAATGATTTTTTCTACCCAAAGCATGCATGAGACCTTCATGTTCCACTTGCTTTTGGTTGATATCCATTGTCCATTTCATGATTCTAACCAGGTTCTTATTAGTTGACTCTACTAAACCATTACCTTGAGGGTAGTAGTTGGAAGAAGTCTTTAAGTAAATCCCAAGACTAAAATTCCAATCAGAAATTCTTCTACTAAGGAAGGATTTTACATTATAAGAGATAATGGTATAAGGAACACCAAAACTTGTTACAATAACTTTGAGAAAGTCAAGGATGAATGAATTGGTTGATTCCTTGAGTGTGACAAATTCTTTCCATCTAGTGAAGTAATCCGTAGCTATCGACACCCATTAGTGGTTAGTGTTTGAGGGTGAGTTGATCATGCCAATTAATTCCAGAGCCCAATGCATGAAAGGTTGATTCAATTGGATTGGTCAAAGGGGAAGCACTACAAATTTATTTTTTCCTGCAAAGAAAGCACATTTTTTACATTTTTGACCCACCTATGTGCATCTCGCAAAGAGGGTAGTCTAGAAGTACCCTACATTAATGATTTTGATTGTTTTTTTCTTGGCAGATAAGTGTTCATTAGATAATACATCGTGAAATGATGCCAACACTTTTTGACATGCGCATCGTCAATACATCTTAACAACACAACATAAATGTTTATTTTGAAGAGAAACCCATTAATCAGTTGATATGGAATAGATTGCAGCATTGTATGACTTCTCTTTTCTTTGTTTAGTCCATGATGGTACGCCCTATAAGAGAGAAATATTTCCATGTCTTCTAACTAGATACGTACATCAGGATATTCATTATGCTCAACTTTAGCACGTAGATTCTCCTCATTAAGAAAATATAAAGTCTCTTGTTCATTATGTGCATCCTCAAAGCAAGTTTTTTTGGAGAGTGTATTTCCTATAACTAGTTTTATGGCTTTGATGGTCTTATCAAACTCCATTATTTTGGCCATGCATCTAGCTCTTTTCTTGCTAATTTCTACTCCCATGATGAAGTGTCTTATACCAAAGTGTGAACTAGCACCTTGACATGATTTTTAGAGAGCATAATTTTGAATTTATTAGGTGCACATATGATGGCAGAGACATGTTTTTCCATGTGAATATATTTCAATTCATAATCCTTCAAAGTGTTTGACTGAAAAATTCCATTAGCTTCTCCAGTCCTTGTTTATTTTCTTATGGTAAGAAAACAATGAAATACCATCTTATCCATAAGCATAAATGATTAAATCCTTGGAGTAATCCATTGATTAGTGTTAGATAATAAGTAATTTCTTGCTTAATTTTTGTGAAGATTTATTTTCCTTCTACTATCCATTTGAAGAATTTGTCTTTTTTGAGCATGAGGGGGATAGGCCTAACCAATCCTATAAAGTTTGTAATGAATCTCCTAAAAAAATGATTTTTCCTAGGAATGATTGCAATAATTTCTTGTGTCTTAAAAAAGAAAGAGAAAGGATGGATAAAACTCGTTTAGGATCAATAGAAATGCCATCCTTTGAAACCACATGGCCCAAAAGCTTACCTTGCACAACAAAAAAGTTTCACTTCTTGGGGTTAAGAGATACCTTAAATTATCTACATATCTCAATGAATTTCTCCATATGACTCATGCAATCTATGATTTTATTTAAGAAGACAATTATTTCATCCAAGTAAACTAGGATGAAATCATTGATATATCCTTTAAAGGAAATGTCCATGGCTCTCTGAAATGTTGTGCCTACATTTGAAAAACCAAAAGACATTTTTGATAGGAATATGTTCCCCATTTGGTTGTAAATGTTGTCTTGAATTAATCCTCTTCCTTGACCATGATCTAATTGAAGCCAAAGTACTTATCCAACATTGAGAATATTTTCACGCTAGCAATTGTCTACAAAATCTACTCCATAGAAGGCAAAGAATAATGATCCCTTAGATATGCCTTGTTCAAATATTTGAAATCATGCAAAGTCTTATTTCATCATTCTTCTTATGCACTAGAACAAGATTTTCCACCCAAGTAGAGTACTTGATGGGAAAAATTTTTTTACCTCAATGAGCTTGGATAACTCTTTCCTCACAAGGAGCTCTATCTTAGGATTAACGTGCCTTTGTTTTTGTTTGATATGATTGATACTTGGATCAAAGTCAATGGAATGATGAGAAATAATTGGATAAATTCCTTTGAGGTATTCATACTCCTATGAGACGATATCACCAAATTTATGACATAAGGAGATGAAATCATATTTTTCATCATGTGTGCATTATTTACTTGATAAAAAATATTTTCCGTGCCGGGCACGATAGTGATTGGAAAGTAATATTCTTGCAACAACACACATATTATTTTCTTCATCCTTGAACTCATCATCAACACTGAATATGTTCTCTAACGTGACCAGACCCTTAGGAAATTTGTTTGTCTTTAGTTGAATCACTTGGTCACCATAGTTGTCATACAAGTTAGCTTGTATGTTTGAAGTGAACTCAACTTCATTCTCGAATGAACCTGGACAATCCACCCATTGATTTCAAACACTTTTTAGTTGGTTTCATTATCTGGAATAGATGGCCTAATCACCATTTTGATATGCTATGAATTTACTTGGACAAAATCTTCAACAGTGAGAATTGTGAACCAAGGGCCACCATCTGATCCACTTCTTTGTTCAATTTCCTTAACACCATTTTTAGATTGAACACTTCAAAGTTATCCAAGAGGTTCCAAACTCTATGTCCATAAGATTTGATAAAATTATTATTTTCTACACACTTGTTTATGACATGGTGGATAACCAGCTACCATCTTGATATGTTGTAAATTTACTTAGACAAAATCCTATGTAGGTGAGAATTATGAACCAAGGGCCACCATCTGATCTACTTCTTTGTTCAATTTCCTTAACATCACCTACACATTGAAATCTTAATATCTCTCCAAGAGGTCCCAAACTCTATGTTTTTAATATTTGAGAAGATTATTATTTTCTACACACTTGTTTGTGACCTATTAGATAACCAATTTAGTGTCCCTAAAGATTTGCAATGCCTCAATATGTATCTTTTCAGCAATAAGAAGACCATGTACCAATGCTTCATATTTTGCTACATTGTTGGAGCATGCAAACTATAGCTTGTGCATTAAGAAGAACTTATCACTCTTAGGAGAGATGATAACAACACATGCACCCACATCATTCATGTTTCTAGAGCCATCAAAATGCATCTTCCATAGTCCATAAGAATAATCATTTCTTGTTTGATCACATTACGAAACACTAATTCTTCTTCAAGGATGCAATATGTTCCAAGACCAATTTCAATAACTTTATCATAGGGATCAAATTCATAGTGTTCTTTAGCCAATTCATCTAATGATAGGTCATGTATGGAGGGAGGAATAGGCCAATCTTTTGAGATTGAATCTTGTTCTTGGCCTTTTTGGATTATGCAATTGGCTTGAAGATGGGATGGGTCATATGACTCAACATGATAGGAAAATATAATTTTAGCTTGTATGGTAAACCTAGAACCATACCTTGCTCTTAGTAATATATGAGACCAAACAAAAGAAAAATTCCCCCTACTTTGGCTGTAAAATATCTTGATAGAAAGATGGAAAATAAAGGAGGTAGGTCAATAATTGACACATATTGAGTTATTTTTAAACTCTAACATGCATACAGGGTTAACTCAAGATCCTTAATGACTCCTAAAGTGGTAATAGTTGAGCCATCAAATTGTGTGACTCCTTTAGACATAGTGATGTACTTAAGACTAAGACATCAACAATTTTATTAGGCGTGACTGAAGTACTAGCCCCTAAATCAATCATATAGTTGTGAACAAGATGTTTTACTACTATCAAGGACATATAAAAGGGTAGGGTTTTGAATACTTTACTTACTTGCTTCTCCTCTTCTTGACATAAGTTGATAGTAGCATGGGGTTTTGGATAATTGGATCAGTATGTAAAAGTAATGTTAGATATTCATGCAATGTGATATACGATATGGAATGGCCATGTTATCCCACATTATAACATTCACATGTGTCTTCTTCATATGGTCCATAATGTTGAATGGAAGGTCCATGGACTTGTGCATTTAAGGAACAACAACATCTTTTATTTATTGTTCGGGTGTAGAGGTAGGGGCCTTAGCTTGCATAGAGGATTGATCTACCAAAGTAGGGGCGTGTGGTACTTATGTTAGAATGTTACATGGAACCTCACATGTAGGAACATGCAAACAAGAACTTTTGGGATGACTACTACCATATTTTTCTTTTGAGGATCATTCTAAATGGAAGAAGTAAAAGGCACACACCAAAATCTAACATTCTCTTCTTGGACCTTGTGTTATTAGAAACACATACAATGCCCGTTTGAGCTATCCATAGCATGGTTCATTTCCTAGAAGTACTCAACCCTAAATAACATAAGGTTGGTCTTAGGAACAACTTTTGGAACTTATTAATTTTCTCGGTTTGCATGTGCTTGATAGAAGGATAAAAAATTGAAGCATTCTAAATCATGAAGGCTTGCAAATGTAAGGTATTTGTGTAGTTATACTAGCTATGAGAAAATTGTAAGTAAAGCACCATTCCGTCTCTTAGACTATGTTGTTTTGTACTGAAACTAGTGCTTTTCTTGTGCTACGTACTAGAAGGGGTTGTATAAGAGTGATTTTTGAATAGGAGGTGCACATTAGCATGCCATCTATCATTTTGTTGGTTCTACCCATATATTTGATTTGGATATTGATTTCTAAAGGGCTAATGGATTTGGTTAAATCCTTGATTAGAATTATTTCTGAAATCTTTCACTTGTTTATTTTCTATGGATATGATTACATTGGACAAATTTCTAATCAATACTTTCATTTCTTCAACCTCCTTTACTACCGAGGAGAGTAGGATGTGGAGGAAACATGTTGGGAAATCTTCTTAGGAATGGGGGAAAGAAGAGGATGAGGCACTTAAGGAAATTCAGGAAACAAGGGATTATGTAGTCAAGGGGCTATCTTACTAGCTTGAATAAGACAATTTTCTACCCTAAAGGCTATTGGATAGGCATCAAGAAGTTGCGCAACACCTATAGAATGTATCATTACTACAATGTCATAACTCGAGCTCTTAAGAGGTAAAGGAAATCATGTTGTGGAGTTGGTATTAAGAGGGATGGTATTTTGTCCCATGTATTCTAAAATATGAAGTTGAAATCAACCACGAGCTCATTAGGAACTCTCTTGATCATTGTGAGTTGTTCTAACAAGAATATTTTTTCTGTTTTCTCCTCAAACTAATTGTAAAGAGAAGTGTTAAGTCCATCCCAATTGGTGATAGAGGTAGGTCTATAGATTTTGTACCGTTGAAGCACTTTTCCTTTTAGGGAATATGTGAGCATCCTTACAACTACACCATCTTCTCGTAACTAGGTGAACAAAGCATATATTTGCAATGTATTGAATATCCTTAGTAGGGATAACTTGATTCTCACCAGAGAAAAATGGAATGCATTTAAGTGAGGCGATTGGTATATCATGTTGTGTGATAAGAACTAAAGGAATATTTCCGTTAAATTTGAAAATGGGAATATTTCTCTCCACCATGGATAGAAATGGTCTAAGCACCATGGTAGAGCATGCTAAAGATCTACTTAGAGGAGGGGTAGATTTTGCCCGATCACGAGAGATTAAATATGTGCACATGGTGGTTATACTAATTCTTCTTCTTGGATTCATCTGGAGATATTTGAAATAATATTCAGTTGTTGCACTCTATCTGGTATGTATTCTTCTCATGAATAGGGCACAATGACCACTGAAAATAATATATCTAGGTGTTGAGAGTCACAAAATGTCCTGAAAAAAGAATCCAAAGGATGTAAATCACTTAGTAACACACCAAAAATTATTAATAAATATGTATAGCTCTTCAAATTGTCCCATCAAATGTGCCAAAAACTATCGGATCTCAAAATTTCACTCGTATCAGATCATGATGAATTGGGGATTTGAGGCAACATGGTATTATCTCCAAGTTATGGGACTCATGCTTAAGCAAAACCTCCAGATAAGGATGGTTTCCTCTACATGTTTCTATTACTAAAAATACTCCTAGGAAGGGAAACCTAGGAGTAGGAGATGTATGATAGGGAAACCTAGATCTGTGAGAAGGTGATAGCACCATAAAGAAGGGGATAAACACTTTGAGATAAGTGAAAACAATGGAAAACATGCAAAAGGATGGAAAACAAACATGCCACAGTCTAAAACAATAATCACTCACTTAATTCCATGGATCACAAAAAAATCCATCTAAGAGATATAAGATATGCACAATATATCAACAATGAAAAGAAGGCAAGATGATGAAATAAAATGCAAAATAGGGCATAGGATACTCACAAAATACAACCTTTATTTCTTCCAAATGATGCATAATCAATTATAGATATGAAATAGGTAAGGATATACATGCCATGGATTAAATTTTAGGCCTACAACTCAAAATGCAAAGGAAAAATGATCTTATAAAACCAAGAGGGTCCAACCTTTTACAATGAGCATTATTCAACAATATATATAATAAAGGTTAAGAGAAGAGGAGGGAAAGAGAGGGAAACTCATATTTTCAAATCCAATCTCCAATAACTAAGAATAAATGACTATAAATGTGCCTGTAGCATTATCAAATTTTCTTCCCCATGTCATCTTAGCTTGTGGAAGAAAAAAGGAGACCAAATTTGATCAAATCTGTGTGGTTAAGTTGATTGAATCTATGCATTAATGAAAAAAGTTGCATTTCCTCATTTCACCTACCAAATACCATCCAATATCTGATTTTGAAAATCCCAGCATGTATCCCACATTAGTAGATTTCCAACAAGACCAAGAGCGCATGAATTTGAGCTCAGAGCGAGTAATTTATGATGATTTGAAGTTCACAGTATAAACCGAATAAGCAAGACACATGTCACGATTTTTTCAGCTAAAGGATTCAACTAAATTTCTATTTGTTTTGTCTTTTCTGCCATATGTCATGCATTCATTTGACATAAGGATTTTGTGCACATATGGTAGAATCTGATAGGTTGTGTGTTGTGCACTCAACTCGACAAGTTGGTACATGACATTGAATTACTGATGCAAAAAGATTGCACTTGGTGCATGTGTAAGAGAAAAAGGTGTCAAAAAGAGGAATGCAGAGGTATGTGAGTGTGCACAAGAGGGTGGGTGAGGAGTGGGAAGAAAATTTGTATATCTGTAAGGGTATGCAAGGATGATAGGAATAAGGGGAACATGCAAGACAAAGATAAGCGGTAAGAAATTACAGAAAATGTGTATGAAGGTAGAAATAAAAGAGGAATTCATGCATGCTAGGAGATTTACAAGGCTTAGGAAGGAAGGCATGCAAAAATAAAACATGTTGGTGAATCAAAAAAATAAAATCCAAGTTAGTAGGTGCATGTAAGATGGATGCACAACAACTAGGGAAGGAAAGGGAATGTGAAAGAGGTGCACACATAGAGGAAACAAAAGGAGATAGAGAATAAAGATGAAAGTTAGAAGTATGCGGAAGGAAGAAAAGAGATGGAAAAATAAAAGGAAGAATAAAAGATAGAGCACAAGGGTGCACATGAAGAAATGCAGCCATGAAAATGTGCCAAGGTAGGAATTCGGATGGTGCGCGTAACTGAAAACTTAAACATAGAACCAAAATAAAGCGTAAGTTGTCTAAATAACCAGTGGTGGTTATTTTGGACAAAAAAACCCTTGTATGGAGAAAAAATAAATGAAATCAATCCACTATGATGGAAATTTATCTCAAAACAAATTAGGTGTATTTCAAATTGTAGAGCACCCACTCAACTTGAAGCACTAACTCCAATTTCTAAGCCAAACACCTACTTGAATTTTTTTCAAGGTCCTACGTGCATGGAAGTAATAATTACAAATATTTCTAAACACCTACTTATCCTTAAAAATTTTGATCACCTTCATCTAGCCTATTTGATTAAACCAACCAATTAATTATCTCCTATTCAGCTCCTATATCTTATCCTTCTTCTTCATACACCTAGATTCACCTATTTTCTCAATCACACATACTTCTGAAACTCTATCTTTAAAAGCTATTTTTGAAGCACATTTTGACATACATATAGATGAGTATGACACACTCTCACACCTCTTACACTCTTCCACTTCTAACCCTTTCACCTTCTACCTTCTCCAACTCATACAAGAGGCTTGGATGATGTCACCTAAAACTATCATATTATCATCATTTTATTTACACGTATGTGAGTTATAATGTTAGACCTTTTCTGAATTATCATGACCCTTATGTCCTCCATGAGGAACTGAAAAACATTCCTACACTTACTACACTTATAACATAACTCAGATATTCCATATTCACATCCGCCAACTTTGTTTTATAACACTTCTTACATTATTGTCTTCTTTTCAATGTAGGCTTCTTTGTCTTATAGCTAATATGAACAAGTGTTGGAGAGTACCCATACATTAAAAATGACCTCTCATTTTCCTTCTATATGCATAAAAATCTTCAAAAATCATCATTTCACCTTCAAGAATCAGTTAGAGATCATAAACTCTACTAGGTATAAGACCTTCAAAGAACACTCTACTACTTGAGAGTAAGAACCATACTTCCAGATCACTTCTTGCACTTCACTAAAGAGGATATATTATTCAAGATGTCCACACCATCATCTCATGCTTGGAGGGATGCAGGTCAAGGAATAAAGATCCATTTCACTTCTTCTTCTCAACTTAAAGCTCATAGTTATGACAACCTAAAAACACAGTCATGAAGATTTTTCAATCAACACTGCTACATGCACTTTCAAATCCTTATAATACTTAGAGAGATTTTTTTGACCTCTGGTTCAATTTTAAGGACTTGGAGCAACACTGCCAACTTCATTCACACTTTGACATACTAATTTGAACAAGGTACTAATGAATTTGCATGCTCGTAAAACTAGTCGTTACACAATTATCTAATGAATGCATTCAACCACTTTTTAATAACTCCTAAAGCCCATTTATGAAGGATCTATGTCTTGGGAAACTCATAAAGCCTAAAAATTACATCACTTGTGGTACATAACTCAACTAAGCCTGTATTTCAAGGACTACTCAGACCGGGTTTCAAGTCCTAAGAACTAGTCTTAGCTTAGAAGAATTCCATCACTCAAAATTTCACTTTCATGCCAAGCCATTTCATGTAGCACTTCTCAAGATGCATCTACTCCATCCTCAAAATTTCAATTTCCTAGGTTGTGTGAAGAAAATCCTTTAGACCTTCTTGAAAGGTAAGATAGGCAAGATTTGAACATTGGAACTTGGATAAGAAAAAACTTCACCATATCTATTTATGGGCTCAAACATGTCATTTAGGACTTTTATAACTATCCATGATCATATTACACTTCAACAACATGTCTCCATATCATCACCCTTTCACACAAACTTGAATGGTTTTTACCTTGTTGGGATTTAAGAAGTAGGTCATCTTAATTGAAATGGTTCTCCAAAATTATACACATAACTTACCGAATCTTCTTATGGACACTTTGGGTACCTCTCAATATTACTCCCACAATTGGATTCTCACCATGAAACCTACTATACCCGATCAGTACAGGGGAAATCCTTGCAAAAAGAGATAAAATTGTACTTGAACAACTAACCTATAACATGAGAATGCCACCAAAATATCTACAAAGAGTCCTCTACAACCCCGAGTCTTTAAATTATCTTTCCCAAGTCACTTTAGGACCAAAAAATTGATTTATTCTCCATCTCTCACTCAAAGGAGGGTTTGGAACCGCTTCTCTTCTTAAGGATCATTCATAAATATTAAGGCATAATTATTCCTCATTCTACTTGCAAAATGAACTAGATTCTATGCCCCAACTTTCATAAAAATATTAGGTCACCGTGAAAAATTTAACATGCCAATGCGCACTTCAAAATTGACCATTGAGATGGAAATGGTCATTTTGAGAGCTCGGTAGAGCCTAAAACCTCATAACTTGAAAAATATTCTTCATATTGTGTTGTATTTTGGTTTACAACACTAGGGTAATCTCGTTCACATGTCTGAAGGCTCATTTTCTTATAAATAGGTTTTTACCTTCTTGAACACCATGATTTGTCCATGCTTATCTGGCTTGTCCTCAAGAAAATGCCTTCAAAATACCTCAAACATGTCTCTAACAATTGAAATGTGACTTGTAACATCTTCCATAGCCTCTCTAAAATGCCCATACACACTCCCGATGCACATAATGTCATGTCTTATCTTTCTTATCTCCATTTTATAAGATATTCTTGCATTAGGTCTTAGAACTAGGCCTAATCAAGCTATTTTGCACCATGAATCATGAGGTATGACCTATTCTTCATCATGAAGATCCTTGCACACCCTTGAAACACCTATTAAGACATATGACACCTTTTGATTTCTTCCCAAGCACTTCCATCCACCTAGTTTCTTTTGCAATGCACCAAACATGCATCAAGACTTTGTGTATACACCATGACACCTCACACCACACCAAGACAACATACCAAGTCACTTCAAACACACCATTTTAGGTTTAAGGAAGGCAATACCAATCAATCTTCATGCCCTTGAATGGTTAACACCTCACCACTCACTCTTTTCCATTAATATCACCCGACATCAATGAAAACATTAATGAGACACATGGTTTAACAATAGTACATTGAGAGAGAATCACTATTAGATGGAGAAGAGGAAGACTATTATTGTCCTAGACTCACTATACATGAGCCAATAGTATAAGTAATCCAACCATGAATAAAAGTGTCCAATATAATCCAAATAATGTGTAATATGAACAGGGGTTGAACAACCAAATGTGAATTTGGTGCAAAAGAGTAGAGTAGATGTGATTTCCTATGATTCTGGCTTCCTTCCTTTTTAATGTCAATATGTGGTATGTATATATATGATGCCATCACTCGAGGGAAATGGCATTGACTAAGGAAAAAATAACATTAACACCATCACCCATGGGAAATAGTGCCGACCAAGGATGATGAATGCCATAAAAAGTAAAAATAGGTGTCATGGATCAAGTAAATGAATGAAAAAGGTTCCAAATGGTGAGATGTAAACAAGGTTTTGGGAGCACAATGTGTATGAGACATAAAGGGAAAAGGATAACTAATGCAAGGACAACTAAGGTTGGGACCACATAGTGATAAGTTCTCTCTGTGTATTGTCTCTAACCTATAATGATTATTTGAATAATCATACCCCACTCCAAACATGCCCATTAAGGAACCTACTCAAGAAATAGATGTATAAGTGACCCTTATCTCGCATAAAGTAAATTATTAGTAACATGTATGAAAGATGAAAAGTAAAAATCAGGTGTATACAACTATGAATAAACCAATAAAGAGCATCACTAAACTATGGAAATTACAATAAAAGAAAAATCAATACAAAAACAAATGTAATTTTTTTTTTGTAGATCCCAAAGAAACCTTGAATTAGATCTAACTGAAAAAGAAGGTTTTAGTGACGCTCTTTTTTCTGATATGAATATTTTTTCTCTTTTTTCACTTTGTGATTTTATTTTTTTAGATTAGGGTTTGCAATGGACTCATCAATATAGAAGAGGTCCATGTTTATGAATTGTGATTGTTCCTCATTTATGAGACTTGGATGGATGAGATCCAAGTAAAATATGTCTATCAATTTTTTAATGAATCTATAATTTCATTGGTTTGGACTTACGAGACTTGGACAAATGAGATCTAATTCGGTGGAGTGGTGTTATAAGCATAGGTTCCGAGGGGAGGTGAATTAGTATTACAAATCCTTTAATTAATTTACCATCTATTAAAACATCATCCAAAACAACCATTAAACTTACACATTCAATATGATCTTATTAAGTGTGCAACATTCATTCATAAGTACATGCAACAAGAGAGAGAACACATGAACACTAGATGTAAGTGGGAAACCATTAAGGAGAAGAAAATCCAATAATTTTTTTTAATATATTATTCAATATAAAAGACTCATGTGAATATTACACATCACTCAAAAAAATTTAGTGAGAAAGTGTTGTCATGAAAATGTGCAACATGAAAATTATAAACTTTCAAGCATGACAACTTAGCCAAAATTGAAATTTTTGCTCCCGAGTCTTCCCAAAACCCTCCTAAGAACTTATCCAAAACCAGTTTTACCTCTATGTCATACTTATCCCCATGATAAAATTATTAATATTTTTTTGATAACCATTAAAAAGTGTTTGAAAGATGAAAACAAGTTCATGAAGTTCTTTTGATACAATATTTCTCAAGGCAATTTTCTCAGGGAATCTAGAAAGACTATTTTTAGCCTTTTTGGGATAGGTGTACATCCTCTGAGACAAATTTGAAGGATAATTTTTTTAAGAAGTGGTATTGAGGATCTAAGAACATTTGAAATTTTGGGAATATTTAAGGAAGATATTAAGGCTTAGGAGCAAGTTCAGTGAAAGCGGGTTTTTAAAGGTGAAGGAGCTTGCAACTCAAAAAAGTACTTGAGCTTCGAAAGATGATTCTGGGAGATGCAGAATGAGTTGGAGGCCAAAAAGATACCATTGGAAATATAATTCAATTTCCTATATGGTGGTATTTTCATATTTTTCACAAGACTAAGGTGCTTATTTAAATAACTAATTATTGGTAGGAATACCCTATAATCCTAAGAAAAAGGATACTTTTTAGGAGGTTTTAGGTTTTAGTATACCTTCATACCAATCCCATTGTATTAATAATTATATTGGGAATAAAAATAATATAAGGGTTCATCAAATAAATCTTCCCACATCTCTGGAAACTTCATCTTCAAGCTCTCTATCAAGGCACGCTCTCGCAAATGAAACTTTTTACAAGTGCCACATGTCACCAAAATATTGAAGCAAAATTTTTGTAACTTTCATCCCATCCCAAGGGGAAAATGGAGATAATTTTTTTCCCCATTTCTAGTTGAGCTCCTAGACCCATCACATGACCACGAGTAGCCTCGTAATCCCTTTTGCCAATTTTCTATCCCCAACTCCACGAGACCTTAGCTTGCCACTTATCACCATGGGGATGAGGCACCTTTTTATGTTACTTTTTTCCCATTCCAAGGGTAAAAAAATTCTCTCCCCTTTCTCCCACATGGTCTCTCACATGACCCAAACTCAGCTCTCGGGTGCTAAAAACAAGCTCTTTTCCCTCATCCACCGAAGAGTGCATGCCCGCCACTAATCATCATAGGGATAAGGATCATTTTTTCTCCATTTACTCCCATTATATATGGAAAATGGGGAAAAATATGTCCCCTCCCCAAGAGGATAAAAGACCAAAAAATGGTTAAGTCCCTAACCCTCATGTGCTTCTCCCTTCCATCACTCACTTCAATGCATTCAATCATGTTTACCATCACTCACCACTCAAAGAAAAAACTAAAAACATAAAGAAACCTATTTTTCAGCCATGAAATAAATTTTTAAATATGTTTCATAGCATTCAAACAAAAAAACTCCTCATGTGGGCTAGACTTCCAAATCTTGTTTTGCTCATAACTCATGTTCCCAATCTGATTGCCATGAGATTTAAACTGATGGATTCCTTGTGTGAACGCATTCAAGAAGAGTATTTTAATGACCTAATTCATTCCCTTATGTTTCTTTAATATCTAAATGAATTTTATGGTGGCAAATCATCTTTTCTCATATTAGCAAGAACCTAGTGACCGTAATCCCCGAAAATTGTAGTAGATCCTTGAAATGAATTATGTAAACTTCTACAAATGGTTTCATTTGAATCCAACACCAGGAAGAAAAATTAAATTTTTAGTAAGTCTCTAAGGGAAAACCTACTAAAAGTAGTAAGAACAATAAGAAATTTGCATTCATACTCCTCATCCTGGAGTTCCCACTTCCCTTTGACACCTTTAGATACTGATCTTGATACGGTTGATCTTATTATGGACACTATTATGTTTTGATTTAGTATGATGTTGGGCTATGGACTTCATTGCGATTGGACTTATACAATATGCATGATGATTATTATAAACATATATATATATATATATATATATATATATATATATATGTTGATGCTTTATTTGACGTAGTTATATAATTGATGCTATCTGGATATGTGATGTTTAATCATTTGATTATATATAGAAAATGAAAATTTTAAATGATGATAGAATGGTTGATTTTATTTATAAAATGGTATAGTCGCTATTTTGATGTTGTGTTATGCAGTTATACTTACGATGCTTAGATTTATATTATATTATTTTTGAGCGTTCTAATATGGCCACGAGGCCAAAGGAGGTATTTGTATTTTGCAGGCTATTTTATATCACAACAGACATGGGGGATTGGAGACTAACCACAACAGAATTTTGGGTGGATTCAACATGAGTCGCCATGGCAGCTAGTCATTTACATGTTGTTTTTGTTGGGGTTCCCATGGGGGGGTCACCTTTATATGTGACCATGGGGGTTTGTATGTGGTCCTTATTTTATTGTTGTCTTGCATGTGTTTTATTTGTGAATGTGTCCATTCCTTTATTTAAATAGAATGTGAAAGATAAATTTAAATAAGAATTTCTTAAATATAGTTATTAATGTGCTGATCCTTGCATTTAATGTGTGTAAGAGAGTTGATCTTTGGAGTATAAAACACTTCACCATCTTGAAACTCGGATTTGTACTTGGAGGGTGTTTTGGAAGCTTGTGGGACAAGCTAAACTTGTCCCACACCCATTAAAAGCTTCATACCAACTTTATCTTGATTGGAGTGTTTACTTTTGCCTCTTAAATGCATTTTTGCTTGTCAATCTTGCTTGTGTAAGTGTACTTTCTTACAAAAATTTAATTGGCTGTCCTTGAGGTGTAAGTGGAGGCTTGCAAGTAAAGTCGATTTGATTGGCATGAGGAGATTACATTCCTTTTTTTGGGTTTTCATTTTTTGGGGGAGGAGGATTATTTTCCACTTGCATTTTTGGAGAGAGCTGGGAAAGAGTCACATTTTTTCTCTTCTTCATATTTTTGTTGTTTTGGAGCTGCATGTTTTTTGGAAGCCATGGGAGTTCTTCTCTTGCTGGAATGTTGTTGTTAGATTGTCTCCTTGGCATTAGAGAGAGATGCTATTTTTTGGACTGTCATTTCACCTCCATTCAAGCTTGCTATTGGACTGTCCTCTTGGCATTTGAGGCTACTATTTTTAGACTATCATTTCATCATCATTCAAGCTTGTTGTTGGACTGTATTTTGGCGTTGAAGCTACTATTTTTGGACTGTCATTTCACCTCCATTCAAGCTTGTTGTTGGACTGTCTTTTGGGCATTCTTGTTGCTGTTTTGAGGACTGTTTTGGTGGACATTCAAGTGACTGTTGGGGCTGCATTCTTGGCATTTGAAGCTGTTGTTTTTGAACTGTGATTTGGGCATTCTTGTTGTTGTTTTGAGGACTATTTTGGTGGACATTCAAGTGACTGTTGGGGCTGCATTCTTGGCATTTGAAGCTGTTGTTTTTGAACTGTGATTTGGGCATTCTTGTTGCTGTTTTGAGGACTGTTTTGGTGGACATTCAAGTGACCGTTGGGGCTGCATTATTGTATTTGAAGACTGTTGTTTCTAAACTGTGAGTTGGGCATTCTGTTGCTATTTTGAAGACTATTTTGTGGACATTCAAATTAATATTTGGGGCTGTCTTTTCTTACTTGCAAAGGTGTTGTCATTGCTATGGCAAGGTAAGAGCTTGTTCATCTTTATACTGTCATTTTCTTGCATGTTATTATGGAATGTAAATGTGTGTCTCTTCTCCATTTGTTAGGTTGGGTAGACTACCTAGGGATGGTGTAGGAGAAGGATATGGGGAATCATTATGGGGGGCATAAGGGAATTCCATGGGCATCAGAGTTTTGTGGAGGGATTTTTGGGTTTGGGATCCACCATGGAAAAGAAATAGCTTGCATTTCTTACTTGTGGGGGGCATAAGGGAAAACTTATTGGGGGGATAAGGGAAATTTTTTTGGGGGCATAAGGAGGGGTTGGGAGGCATAAGGTTTATGGGATATGATATGTTATAATGGTGGTATGATTATAGGTGGATGCCCAATTCCAAATTGGGAGGCATAAGAAGCTTCCCCCATAGTCCTTGCTCCTTTGGCTTGATTAAATATAGCCTATGTGCTATTTGATTGTGAAATATAGTGGAAATCTATATGTGTGTCTTGGTTGTTTTGTTGTTAAAAATATGTCTATGTGTGTTGTGGAAGCCTATGGATGTTGCCATGCATTGAACCCCATCCTTCATTGTGTTTTGGTTGGGGCTCGAGGGCCAATGACGAGAGAGGCTTCATCTCTTCATTGGATATCTTGGTTGGGTGGAGAGCGTTGGCTTTCCCCCTATCTTCTTGTTGTGATCAATCAAAGGAAACATCTAAAGCATGCTGTTGTTTTGAAATCAGTCATGGTGTAGAGTTAACATCCATCATTGTTAGTTTACTTCTTGCTATAATTTCCTTTACCCACTCTTTGTGGATGGACTGTAACTTTCATTATATTGTAAAGATGTATTTTGATTTGAGAAAGGGAAACAATCTTGTCTTCTTGTTGTTGAGAGAACTATAATGGTATTGTATTTGTGCATTCATGGCATCATGGAAAAGAGATATGTTGTTGCCTCCATTGGATTGCATTTTTCCAATTTGATTTCTCAATCGTAATGTAACTTCATGCTTGAAAGAATGTAAAGGGATCGAGTTGTGTTTTGTATATTACATTTGAAATGATAAAAAGAATTACTTTGTTGCATCCATTGGTATGAGTTGGTGTAAGTAAGAATCATTCAAATGCATGTAATTCTCTATTTTGGAATGTTGGAAGCAAATCTTGCATAAGGGAATTATGTTATTCTTGTTACTTGTCTTGCTGGGAAACGTTCAATCTATAAAGAATAAGAAGGACTTCGTTTAGATCTTGATATCAATCGTTGAAGAAATAAGTTTGTTTTAAGCTAGCATGAAATGACTTTAAATGATGTTCTTACATACTTAAGAGTTGTTGTTTCAGTCAGTTAGAACATAGTAATATGATCTTCCCTTACTTCACTTTGCATGCATGCTTAATCAACCAACGAATGAACCAAACAACCCCTCAAACCATTAAGTAATGAATGAAGTGAACCAACTAAGCCTTGCAAGACAAAAATAGACCCAAGAAAGACCTGCACACTCAAGGAATTTACCTTAGAAGCTTTCAATCAAACAAATTTAACAAAAGGATTCACTCAGAAAATTACCAGTCTTGATTGTGAGATCTGTAGGACTATTTTGCAAAAATGACTATCTAAACCTCATCCAATCCTAAGTTTTATGATTTCTATGCAAAGTAGACGTTGTCACCTTTCCAAAAAGTCTAATTTTATCAAAAACTGAGTTCCCAATCAAAAGTTATAGCATTTTGAAGTTCTTGTTGTAGGTAGTTTTGGAAGATGCTACGAGTGTTATAAGTGCACGGCCCAGGAGTTGCTACAGCGAGGCTTGCGATTGCTACGGGCTGCTATAGGCATACGGCCGATTCTTGCTACTAGATCTTTGTAGGAGTATAGCCGGTTGATATGGGCTACTGTAGGTGTACATCTAGTTACTATGGGCTGTTGTAGGAGTACAACGATTCTTTATGGGCTATTGTAGGAGGATAGCTAGTTGTTATGGGCTATTGTAGGAGCACACGGCCCGGAGTTGCTACAACACGGGGCCTAGTACTTCAAAAGCTTATGGAAAATTTTATTTTGTATATGGAGACATCAGATACATCAGTTTTCATGAGAGAAAAGATTCACCAAAGTAAATAAGTATATTAGATCTTAATGAACATATAAAACTAAATGTATGCAAAATCATAACTTTGATCTCCTCTTGTGGTAGACTCAAACGTGCGTGTGTCTTAGACTATGCTTGTGATAGTTTAAAAAAAAATTACTCCTCTTTCAACTAACTGAACCTAGGTTGTTCATGGGTCTTAAGTGGGTTGTTTAAGTTGGTGTTACATCATCACATTCCCTCATGATTGAGACACTCAAAATTGGCAAGATTGACAAAAACAACAAAAAATGCATAAATGAGACCATAATGGTGGATATTATAAAAATAGTGAATGGGTGAAATGAGAAAAAATTAGTGACTTATCAGTCCTTCAAACATTATTAAATTATCTCGGCACTTATGGTGTCTCCTCTCTCTGTTTGCAAGTTAATTCCCGCATTCCCGATGTGGCGAGCAAAGAGTGGCAAAATGAGTAAATTATCAATTTTGTATCAAAATATTGATGACATGGGTTTTGGTTTATTTATTATTCCCTTTCCAAAATTGGAAGGATTTTTGTATCATGCTTTTTCCATTGTCGGTGCTCCATAGTGCATTTGAAACAAGATCATGATTGTGTGAACAAAGTGCATCCAATCTATTTCATGTGAATGGTTGTTCATAAATATGTGGCAGTGTCTCAAGGATTAGAAGAATTTTATTAATAAGGGGAGTCATCTTCTAGTATTCTTGGTGGTCTACTTCTTAGATTCTGATCACTCCTCTTCTCGATGTGTTCAAGAAGTGTTAAAAAGGTTCATCATTTCAAGAGTTTTCAAAAGGGGGAAAGGTGTTCAAAGTGGTATTTGGTGGAGCTTTTTATTAATGCATCAATGTGGAGGGTCATCAGGGGTTATATTTTCATCTTCAACTTCTTTAGAGAATATATTCATCAACAAAGTGGAGGCATCTTCATCCATGCTTTGGATCATTTCTCCTTTCTCCTCTCTCATTATTTCTCCCCTTCTCCCCCATTTCTAATTATTCATTGAGCGTAATCATTATATTTTTTCCTATTCACTTAAGTGACATATTTTTAAATTTTTAAAGTCTTTTCTCAAAATTATAAGATAAATACTTAATTTGTCTCTTCTAGGGGCAATTGAAAGGTCACAAGTGGAATAAGAACATGAAGAGTTATGTGGGGGAGATGAGAGGTCAATTCACATTACTACAAATTGTGATGGTTTATCCATTCCAAAGGATCCTAAAAGTCATTATTTTTATAGAAATTGTGAATTTTGTAGATTGATTGATTTTTGTACTCATCACTACATAAAAAATGAAATCTACTTTTCTTCCATTTCCCTTTCTACCATTTCCTCTTTTCTCTCTTTTATGCACTTTGCAAGCATAGTGTTGGAAAGGAACCTTGCATCCTTGATAGATGAATCTAAGGAACTATGTGTCTTTAATTCATTGGTCCCACTAATAGATTCATTATTTATTTCCTCTATATTGAATGATGAACTACTCTGGTTATTGGGTGTGAACTCAACAATTGGCCTACTCACAACAATAACCTTACTTTCCTAATTTCTCTCCTTTACCCCTCATTACTGTAATTTCCTCCATTGTACCGCACAAGCATTTTGCCACAAGTTCGGTGAAGTGTTTCTATGTGATCCCCAACCTATATCATTTAGATAGGAATATATTATTTTACATTCAATAATGGGAGCTACAATATTTAATGCACAAGGACGTAGCCCTGTAAACATTGGTGGAAGCAACTAATTTTCCATATCGAAAAATTTTCTCACCAATTTTTTTGGCGACACCGTTAGGGAAATATCGCCCTCGTGCACCCAAATAAATCTTGAAAAATACAAAAAAAAATTAAAAATCAAATAATAAGAAAAAAATACTTGAAATAAAAATCCTTTTTGTAAATCTCTTGAGAAAACATGGCCGAAAGAAGATATATCATATTGAACATATTGAGATGAATCATTGAACCGCTTTTAAAGCTTTGTAAAATTAGCAAGAGAAAATTAGAGATAATTCATACTACTTCTCTCAAGCTTCATCCCCTTCTGATTCATCAAGCGGTACCCATGGTAACCCTATTCAAAATCCTACTAACACTCCTAAAAATTCTACTATATTCCACCCACCTTTAAATTGCTAATCCCTAAGAGAAGGAGAAAGAGAAGAAGAACTAGAATAAGAAAGAGAGGAAGAAGAAATGGAAACACAAGCACCTATACCGTGGGGGTAGAACACTGGTCTATTGGATTTGAATCCACCACTTCATGAGCTTCCACAAGGATCAAGATAGAATTTTCCAAAATTCTATGGAGATAGAAAATAATGTCCTGACGATCACATCACAACCTTTATCACAACCTTTGACATCCTTGGAGTGCAACAAAAATATTTTTTTGTGCGGTTGTTCATGGAAACTTTGTAAGATACATCTAAAAATTGGTTCTACTTCCTGTCATCACGATCAATCTCCAATTGGGGTAATATCAAAAATAAATTTGAAGAGAGGTTCAAAATGCCAAATATTCCCATGACCTTATTTATCAAGTGACTCGGATAAATAAATATCCATAAGATTCCATGAGATAATTTATGGCCAAATTTAATAGGTTGGTCAATAAAATTCTTGTCATTGATCTTCCCACTATGGATAACATGAAGATGTTCTCTGTGAATGTTCAATTTCCTAAAGTAAGAATCATACGTAGAGAGTTAAACCATTAGATTTGGACACCGCTCAAGAAATTGCTATTGAGGTGGAATATGACCTCATCTTGTCGGGTAAGATAAAGAATCCTTTGATGAAAGATAAAACCCAAAGTTATAAAGATGAGAGAACCAATCGGATGTTGCAGAAATTGAAAAATGAATTAATGATGTTGAAAAGGAAGGTTTCTCAATGAACACCTCATCAAAACCAAAATAGAAATTAGATTATAGGAGTACCCGAAGGCTCACCTTGGAGGATTATCGGTCAATGCAATGTGTAAGATCAATGAAGATGAAGAAGAAAAAAATTTTGAATCGAAGTTGAAGATAAAGGAGAAAGCTAATGTTCTTGGATCAAGTTTTGTGAATACACACTTGATGATAAAGAATCTATATATAGTTACTCATATGTAGCATTCACTCAATCAAAAATAAGAAAGAAGGATCTTCTTCTATTTCCTAATATAAGAAATTGAATCCTAAAATCATGACTCTAAGAAAACAAAAATGAAAGGAGGATCATCAAAGTCCACTTCTGTTGGGCCAACCGAGAAGAAGCATGAGACCACTCCAACCAAGAACCCTTCTACTTTTCACATAAGTCTCCTTCAAATTATCTTAAAAATTCATTTTTATAAATCCTAAGAAAATTCATGTCAAATATTCCACAACCCCTAATGTTCCTACCACCTCTTCATCCTTTGATATCATTAACTATTTCAAAATATCCAAAGTCCAAATTTCTAAATTTGAGTACTTGAGAACTCATCCTTAGTAATTTGAGAAAATTGTCTAGCATATCAAGGAAGTAACCTTGTCTCATGTAAAAAGATGCCACCTCTAAAGAACAATATTGTGCATCTCAATCCACTCCATCTTTGAAATGTATTGCATCTACACCCTCCACCTCTAAGAATCTAGAACCTTTCTACATTACTTTGTTAGTCAATGGGTATAAGCTAAACAATTGCATCATTAAATCCGGTTCCTCAACTGACGTCATGCTTGAAAAATTTTCTAAATCCTTTGGTCTCTCCCTTTCCCCTACCTCCGGATAGTGTCTCTCCATGGAAATGAACTAATTTCCTCTCATTGGACAGATAAAAAATGTAGAGGTATCATTAATAGACTTCCCTGAAAAGAAAATCACAATGAAAATCCTTGTAACAGACATGCCTACCTCGTATGGTATGTCGTTGGTCTGAAGTTTTTTCAAGTTTTTGGAGGATATATGTAATTGGATTGGTGGCATGCCATTATTCTCGGACAATGGTAAAACAAAGAAACTTCTTCCTATTAGGAAAATGAAGTATAATGTTCAAAATTCAAATTACCCAACAACGAGATATCCCGTATCAAAATTATAGATATGGAAAATTATCATGACCTTTGAGGATGAAATTGAGCCACCCATGTTGGTAGAATAATTCCTAAACACCAAACATAATGAGGAGTTAATGAAATAAAAGTTTGAGAGTGTGTACTTTTCATGGGATGAGAGCATAAATGAATTAACTCCATTGGATGTTGATGATGGTGATAAGGAACTTGATTTGTAACAAATAAATCTTGAAGTGATGAGAAACATGGATCAAGATGAATGAATGATGCTCAATAATTTCCTGTCAGTAACTTCAATATTTTCGATCACATTTTTGAGTCTTTGTATGAGTTTCCATGTGATGATTATGTTGGTGAATTTGAAATCTTCTCTTTCTCATCGGAAGAAGAGGATGAGAAATGTAAGAATTGCAGCATACTTCCACATCTTTAACTTTAACATACTCGAGGAGATGTTGATTTCATCGTGAAAATGGATTTCTTGGTTCTTTATGACCAAGAATGGAAATATGATAAATAAAACATTTCAGCTCTAATGATGTGCTCATTTCCCTTTCATGAGGATGGAAACATTCTCAATGAAAAATGTATAAATGGATTGTTTCTTGGTCATAAGGATGATTTTTTTCAAAATGTAAACATTCTCAATAGACTTCAACATTTCAATGCTTACTCTTCCTGAGAGAGGGATGCTCTTAGCATGAAAATGGACAACAAATCCCAAAATGGATAAGATGAAGAGGATGCCAATTTCCATGTTATATGCCCAATCATGAGCCCATTATTTTTACAAAAAAATATGATGCAATTGATATACCACATTGTATAAGGTAACATATGGAGAAAGATAAGGAGAGAAAGAAATATGATTTCTTGATCCAATTGAGAAACCAAGAGAATCAAGAGGTGGGTATTAATGAATAAAAAATTTATTGTTTTGAAAATGATAATTCAAGTGTAATCAAGAACCATCTTCATGATGGTAATGAAAAATGAAAACATGGAATGAACTCGAGAATCAAGGAGAAGCCAAAAGGATGTGTTAAAGAAAAATAGGTGAAGAAATGAATAAGTTGATCATAAATTTCACTAGAAATCACACTAGATTTCTCAATAAGATGAGGAGGGGCTCATAGTTTAGTGAACCTATCAACATATTCATATAAGAATTAAATTCGGTGATACCCATTTACGGGTAAGCCCTCAATTCAAGTTTGTGCTTAAATGAAAGAGGGTTCCCCCACATGTACATAGGTGATTTAGGTTGTTTTCCTTTTTGTTGTTGTGTGTTTCCTTTCTCATTTCATGTTTCCCTTGTGTGGTGTGTTTCATTTCTTGTCTTATGTGTTCTTTTCTTTTCGCACATGTGCTTGTGTGTTTAATAAAGGAAGTTGTGTAGTATATCTTTTTAGTGACTCTATAGCCCAATGGATAAGGCACTGGTACATGAAGTGTCTTGAGATTCTGGATTTCCTTCTTGCTCTTCCATCATTGCACTAAATCCAAAAAAATACCCCAAGCTAGATAAAAAAATTCATGAAAATGTGCAGCATAAAAATTTTAAACTCTTAATCATGATAACTTAGCCAAAATTGAAAAGTTTTCCCCTGAGTCTTCCCAAAACCCTCCTAAGAACTTCTCCAAATCATTTTTACATATATTTAATGCCTATACCCATATTATAATTACTCATATGTGTTGTGATAACCTTTCCCAAGTGTTTGAAATATTAAAACAAGTTCATGAAGTTCTTTTGATACAATATTTCTTAAGGCGAGTTTTCTCGGTGAATCTAGAAAGACTATGTTTATCCTTTCGGGACAGTGTGCATCCTTTGGGAAAAAATTGAAATATAAAATTCATCAAGAATTATTATTGATTATCTAAGAACATTTTTCAAGTGGTTTAGTAATATTTATGTAATATTTTAAGGTTTAGGAACAAGTTTAGTGAAAGCGGGTTTTGAAGGTGAAGGAGTTTATAGTTCAAAACAACACCAAGCTTCGGAATATGACTATGGGAGCTCAAGAATGAGTTATAAACCAAATAATATACCATTGGAAATATAATTTAATTCCCTACATGGTGGTATTTTCATATTTTTCACAAGACCAAAGTGCTTCTTTCCACAACTCATTTTTAAATGGCACACTCTACGATCCCAAGAGAGAAGGATACTTTTGAGGAAGTTATAGGAATAATTATAAATTTTTCCCATCTCATTCAATTTAAAATGATCTTGGGATTCAAAATCATATAAGGTTTCATCAAAAATTCCTCCCGAGCTCGGTAACTTCGTCTTCAAGCTCTTTCTTAAGGTATGCTCTCATAGTTAGAAACTATTTGCAGTGCCACATGTCAACACAAAACTGAGGTGGAATTTTTATCCAATTTATCTCATCATAAGGGGATATAAAAAAATTTCCATTCCTATTTTAGCTCCTAGATCCATCACATGACCCTCTAAAGCCTCAGTAAGCCCCTTTTGCCAATTTTCTAGCTCCCGCTCTATGAAACCTCATCTTGCCACTTGTCACCATGGGGTTGAGGAACATTTTTATTTCCCTTCCATCCCATTCCAAGGGGAAAAAGTGGAAAAAAATGTGCCCTCCCCCTTTCTCCCACATGGTCTCTCACATGACCCAAACTTATCTCCCGGATGTTGAAAAGAAGCTCTTTTCCCTCATTTTCCAACGAATGCATGCCCGCCACTTGTGATAATAGGGATAAGGTGAATTTTTTGTCCATTTATTCCCATTACAATAGGAAAATCGGGACAAAAAAATTCACCTCCTCCCCAAGAGGATTAAAACCGAAAAAATGGCTAAGTCCCCAACTCTCATGTGCTTCCTCCTTCCATCCCTCACTTCATCAATGCAAATCACCATGCCCACCATCACTCACCACTCGGAAGAAAAAATTAAATTTTTTTAAAAAACCTCCTTGGAAGCCATTAAATAAAATTTTAAATTTGTTTTATAACATTCAAACACAAAAAAATCCTCCGAGTGGCCTAGACTTCCAAATCTTATTTTCTCATAACTCATGTTCTCAAACTCTAATTGCCATGATATTTGAATTGATGGATTCCTAGTGTGAACGTATTCAAGAAGAGTATTTAAATGTCATAATTCATTATCTCATGTATTTTTTATATCCACATGAATCTTCAAGAGAAAAATCATCTTTTTTTAGATATGTAAGAACTTGGCTATCGAAATCCCCTAAAAATTGGAGCAAAGCCTTGAAACGAATTATGTAAACTTCGCAAACGGTTTCATTCGAATCTAACACCAGATTTTTATATATTTTTCATATTTATCTATCTAATTAAATAATAAAAATAGTAATTCTAAGAAAAATGTGCATTCATACTCCACATCACATTCCATCATGATAAAGACACTCAAAATTGACAAGATTGACAAAAACTACAAAAATTAACTAAATGGGACCATAATGGTGGATATTCTAAAAATATTAAATGGGTGAAATGAGAAAAAAGTGGTAAAATTTAAATCCTTCACACTTCATACAATGATATCGGCACTCATGGGAGCTCCTCTCTCTGTTTGCAAGTCAATTCCCGCATTCCCGATGCGGCGAGCGAAGAGTGTCAAAATGAGAAAATTACAATTTTGTATCAAAGGCCATTCCAATTTATTTCATGTAGGGAACATAATAAAAAGATGTATTAAATGGGTTTTAGTTTCATTATTCTTCCCTTTCTCTAAAATCAGAAGGATTTTTCTAAAGCTTCACTCACCATTAGTGCTCCCACAATGGCAGAAACAAGATCATGATTGTGTGAACAAAGTGCATCCAATCTATCTCATGTGAATGGTTGATCATAAATATGTGACAGTGTCTCAAGGATCAAAATTATTTTATTAATAAGGGGATTCATCTTCCATTATTCTTAATGGTATAATTCTCATATGATTATCACTCCTCTCCTTAGTTTTTTCAAACAATGTGGCGTAGGTTCATGATTTCAAGAGTTTTTAAAAAGGGGGAAAGGTATTTTAAGTGGTATTTGGAAGAAATTTTCATCGGTGCGTGAGTTTGGAGGATCATCAAGGGCCATATTATCATCTTCAAATTCTTCATAGAATATCTTTGTCAATGGAAAATGCATCTTCATCCATGCTTTGGAACATTTCTCCTTTTTTCCTCTCTCATTCATTCTTTCTCCCCTTTATCCCCCTTTCCAATTCTTCACTAAGCATAATCATTGTATTTTTTCCTATTCACTTAAGTGACATATTTGTAAATTATAAAAGTATTTTCTCAAAATTATAAGAGAAATACTTAATTTGTCTCTTCTAGGGGAAATTGAAAGGTCATAAGTGGAATAAGAACGTGAAGAGTCATGTGGGGGAGATGAGAGGTCAATTCACATTGCTATAAATTGGGATGGATTCTAAATTACAAAAGATCTTGAAATTTAGTATTTTTGGTATAAATTGTGAATTTTTGTAGATTGATTGATGCTTTGTACTCATCACTACACAAGAAATTAATTTTATTCCATTTCCCTTTCTCATGTTTCCTATTTTCTCTATTTTATGCACTTTGAAAGCATAGTATTGGAAAGGAAACTTTCATCCTTGATAGATTAATATTTGGAACTATATGTGTTTAATTCATTGGTCCCACTAAGAATTTTATTGTTTCTTTCCTCTACATTGAATGATGAACTACTCCGGTTATCAGGTGTGAACTCAACAATTGGCCTACTCACAAAAATAACCTTCCTTTCCTAATTACTCTCATTTACCCCTCATCGCTGTAATTTACTTCTTTGTAACCCATACAAAAATTTCACCATAGGTTTAGTGGAGTGTTCCGATGTGATCCCCTGACCTATTTATGTAACTTACAAAAATTAGATAGGAATAGATTAGTTTTCATTTAATAAATGAGAGATGCACCATTAAATGCAAAGGGCGTAGCCCTACGAACATTGGTGGAAGTACCTAATTTTCCATATTGAAAAATTTTCTCACTAACATGCACGAGACTCCATAAGGATCACCACCCCCTAGTTTAGTAGGAAATTAATCCTACAAGGAGGATAGAAACCCGTAATATGATAAAAAACCAACTCAACCACTTTAAGATGAATATCAATGATGTATATTTTTCCTACAATAGAAAGTGACAACAATTTTAGGTTCAAAATTTAAAACCCTCTCAAACAACTCTCTCTTCTATTTCTCTAAATCTTAATCCTTCACAAGATTATTAGGTATCATGACATTTAATACCTTATACTATAACCTCCTCACTTCATCATTATTCTTCTTATCTTTTATTTTTACCCTTCTAACGCTCTCTTCCACCTCCTCTAGCTTGCTCACAACTCTATTAACACCTCTAACTAAAATGATCAAATAAACTCCTTTATATACAAGACTCAATTCCTAAAAACATATAAGTAAACATGACCATTAATGTTGGTCATAAAAAAAAAAAAAAAAAACACATACACACTCATATAAATTCACATGAAAGGACCATATAGGTTGACATTAGACTAAGACACTCAACATGCACAACTAGGCCTAAATGACTAGTTCCATCTCCACCAAATGCAATATGGAATCCAAGGACACACTCCATAATATTCAATAATTAAAAATATCCATACATGTCAACAAAATACTATCAACACCTTTCACAATCTCAATAATCTATGCATCATCCATTCTTCTCATAACACCATCAAGTAGGACTCTTTCCTACACAATTTGGCCACCTCTAGCAGACCAATCTTAAAAAATGAAGACAAAGATTCACTATAACACCTAAAATATGGCATGAAACCACTAATTGAAAATAAAATTACCCAAGAAACATAACCAAACATGTTAGACTTCGTGAATCAGTCCATAGATCCATCAAAATATCTCCATCTTCCAGGATACATATCGCTTAGAAATCGGTCTTAGAAACTTGAAAATATAACACCTAGGCTGAAAATTTAAAACCTTAAAAAAACATGGAACATGATAAAATTCAAACCCTTAAAATAATAAAATATCTAGGTATCACCAATAAATCCAAGATATTGGTCTTTCAAACCACTTTCATGAAGGTACCTTCATTGTCCTTAAACCTTGTCAAGTAGGTCAACTTGTGACCTTAACCTTACCAATAAATAAGACTTGTAGACCTAAAAAAACATGAATTGTGTCATATTGTATGTTTAAAACACTTATATAGTCATTAGACACCTTATCTTCAGCCACACATGCCCAAGAACCTCCTTTCACCATGACTGCTAAAAACTACCTATTAGGCCTAAGAACCAGTCTTCACTTTTGGACTTGTATAGACCTCAAAACAGCTTCAACAAGATTTGAAATACCCTTTAACATATATCATAACTTACCTTATACTCATAAAAAAATTTATACTATAGGTCTAATGATAAACCTTAGAGAAAATCAATTTTTATTAAAACAAACAAATTTGAGTGGGCTCCACCTACAACCAAGACTCCAAAAAACACCATTTTAAATTTGGGAGAGTCCTTTCCATCCTCCAATAATCACATTTGATTATTCAATGCATTTTTATCTCACACAAATATTTTTCCTCCATCACTCATGAAATAGGGTTTAGGTAGGGTTTTTGACCTCCTTAGCTTCTTAGTGATTGTTCATAAAGCTCAGGGAATTATTTAATCTCATTGTAACTTAAAAAATTTCTTATCTCTATGAAAAATTGTCCTTTAATGGATCAATCTACCATGAAAACTTTTCACATTCCAACCAACACAAAACATCTCATATCGAGATGGAAAATGCACTCTCTTGAGATTGGTAAGGATAAAAACATTATATTATGCAAAATATTCATCATAAAACCCTGATTTTTTTAAAAATATCTAGGAAAACCTCTCTCAAACTACCAAATTTCCATCTAATTATACTTGGCTCTTCATCCTCTCAACCACCATGACTTTCCTAACTAGGTCATGAAATTAGATCTATTATAAACCTAGACATGGTAGGTGAACATCATACCTTAGTTACAAAAATCTTTTAAAAATTCCCCACACCCTCGAGACAATGTATCTCACACCTCTCGCATGCCCTCATGGGCCCACACACCTCTAAAACTGATCTTCATACTTCATTAGGCCACTAAGCACCTAGACTAGGTCTAGATGAAGACCTATAAACCCTTCTCATTCCTTGAAATCACCTCCTAAGACTTGTATGAGTGTCCCAACACATCACCAAAATGTTCTCCATTCCTTTACCATGCTTAAAAATCCTCCATGAATCTATAACCTTCACATACCATCACATATGATGACTAGACCTTCGATTAGGCCTACTCAACCAAACAATTCTCACTATCTCTACTCCTGCAATCATGTTACTCCCTGTCTAATCATTCCATCATAACTACAAGCTTCTTCTTAAAAATTTATCATCAAACCTTTGTCATTAATATAATTTCTCTATTTACATCAATGACAACACAAGCACACACACGCCAACAATCCCCCCTTTATCATTGATGGAAAACAACCTGATATTTCTCCCCCCTTTTAAATTAATGAAAAAACACATACCTATAGCACTTAGTTTCCATCTTCAACATCATATTAGGACAAAATTTTGGTTAGAAACATCAACCAAAAACATAAAAGAATCTCACAGTCTTTACATCCTTATCTTGATTCTCGTTTTAGATTCATCATGTCATGAGAGAACCGTAACTATCCCTAAGAAAAATCTTAACATAACAAACACATGATACAAACTTAATTCGAGTATCAAATTATGCTTGAATCCTCATTAGAACTGTATTAGCTAAAGACACCCATAAAAAGAATTGAACTATACATACGAGAATGCTAAAAAAATTTAGGACCAAGATCCCTAAAGCATCCTTTTAGACCAAACTTTCCAAACTTCTTCTTGTTATAGGAACGTACTCAACATAAGAAACAAAATCTAATTTCTCCCCTTGAAACCATACAATAATTATTTAATTGTTTATACAAATGTGAAAGCACATACCTTGACTAAAATCCATGGAAATCAATCATATCAGATGCCACAAACCTAATACAACTCTTAAGTGTTTTCAGTTTTCTTTTCGTGATATCACAACTTGTTTGACCATATGAGAAGCTCCCCCGTAATAATTCTTGCAAAAAATAATCACTCTATAAAAATTTCCCTTCTTGACACCTTATAAACTCTTTGAAGACACTATCATCTCTTCTTATCACCAAACACATGTTACTCATCATTACAAAACTCAACAACCTATTGTACCCTGTCATGATGCATTCTTCAAAAATCCTTTGACTATCACCACTTCTAGCTACCCTTCTCAAGGCAAATCAGCACTCAATATCCCCATCAACTCATACACTCATACACAACACCATATATCTCTATATACTATGTATTTTACCATTCTCTCAACTGATAGAACCCTTAAACATAAGCTACACAATATACTCATACCTTTAAGCATCACTTCCTACTTGACACTTTTCACGGTTTCTTGGAGCATATTGATTATATGCCTTACCCCCCTCATTGTATTAGCCTTTTTAGTGACTTCCGGGGCATGAATCACACCCACATTTATCCTTATAAGCTCAATTTTTTTGGGAGTGGTTTGGTCATGATGTCTTCTATCTCCTCCTTGGTGGACACATGTTCCAACTTGATTCTTTTTCACTTACCCGATCCCTCAAGAAATGATATTTGATTGGAACGTGCTTGGTTTTTTAATGCAACACAATGTTTTTAGAAAATATTATATCACTTGTATTGTTATAGTAGATAGGAATAGGTCCATCATATCCCACCTTATAATCTTATAAGGTCTTACTCATCCACATAACTTAAGAACAACATAATGTAGTTGTTATGTATTAAACTTCACATGTGGAAAGAGCTATTAAAAATTATTTTTTTCGAACCAAGAAACATGACATTACCAACAAAGAATGATCCTCCAATATTACTCCTTTTATCAATAATTCCTTCCCAATCGACATCAAAGAAAGCTCTCGATTCAAACTTCTCACTCCTTGGGTACCATAAACCATACTCTGTAATCCCCTTAAGATATCTAAAATTAATTTTTACGACTTGCAACTTTTTCTCCTTTTGATCCTCTTGAAACATTCCTAGTATTACTACAACATGCAAAATGTTAGTTCTTCAAGTGGTAACACATAATAAGATACTAATTATACATTTTTACTCTGTTTGATTCACTTTGGGAGAGTTTTCTTCCTTCCTCAATTTGTATCCTATAAGCACATGGTGTCCCAATAGGCTTGTAGTTCTCCATTTGGAATTTCTTTAGCATTTCCTGTACATATTTTTCTTGAGATATAAATATTTCTTCTTTGGATTGATTTATTTGTAAACCAAGGAAAATGAAAGTTCCCCTAACATGAACATTTCAAATTATTTCTTCATGAATTTTACAAATTCATGAGGCATATGTTCATAATTTCCTCAAAATATTATGTCATCTACATACACTACTATAATCAAAATATATCCTCCTTCATTATTGATATATAAATTACTATCAGCTATTCCTCTCTTAAAACCTTTTTCAATCAGGTACTTGTCTAGTCTTCCATACTAAACCCTAGGGGCTTGATTTAGTCCATAAAGAGCATTTTCGAGTTTGTATACATTATATTTCTCATATTTTAATAAAAACCATCAGATTTATTAATTTACACTTATTCTTCTAGATTTACATTCAAAAAGAAAGATTTGACATCCATTTGGTAAACTTTGAAGCCTTTATACCTGTATATGCTCGAAAAAGCAGTCTAAGTGCTTCCATTCTAGCTCTTTTGGTGCAAAAGTATCATCAAACATAACTCCCTTAACCTATGCATATCCTTTACATACCAACCTATATTTATTTCTTGTAACTTCACCATCCTCATTAAGTTTGTTCCTAAACACCCACTTATTTCCAACAAAAAATTTGTCGTTATCTATAGGCACTAATTTCCAAGTAATATTATTATCAATTTGATCAATCTATTCATTCATATAATTGAGATAAAATTCATATTTTCTTTCTTATTCAACATTTTAAGTCTTAAACTTGGATAAAAGAGTAATATTATCTTGTTTTTGAAGACTTGCCAATTTTTGTCTTGTTGTTATCCCTACATCCTTTTTTCCTAGAATATGAGTTTCAGGATGATCTCTCTTAATTTTCCTTGAAGGGGTTTTGGTTTCATTCATGTATTATTATTCATCTTATTCCTCTTTTGTTTCCTTAATATTATCTTCAACTTCCTTAGGTTCCATTTCTTGAGATATATATCTTGTCTTGGATTTGGCTCTCATAGGGTATGACTCATCAAACCTTACACTTGCACTCTCAACCACAATTTGTAGTATTTTATTATAAAACTTGTAAGATGAACTTATTGAAGAGTATCCTAAAATTAAACCATCATCTGATCTTGAATAAAATTTCCCTAGATCATCTTCAGTCCTCTTAATGAATCACTTGCTTCTAAACACTTTGCAATGTTATGCATTTTTAGGTATTCCTTTCCACAATTCATAGGGGTGTTGTTATTGTTTACTATTATTTGTCATATATTGAGAATATATATAGTATTATTGAATTCCTCTTTCCAATATCCATAATACAATTTGGATTCATTTAACATTTTCCTATCCATTTCCATAACAATATTATTCTTTCTTTCCACTACCCCATTTTGCACGAGGTGTCCTAACAATTTGAGATCTTTCTCCTAATGCCATGAGTTTCATAAAAATCATAAAATAAATCTAACAAAAATATCTTTCTCTATCTAATATGAGACATTTGATCCTTGTAACATTCCCATTTTAAGACTTTAGAAACAAGGGAGTTTTTTATACATAATGTTCTCTGTTCTAAATAATCATAACTTAGAACACACATTCCATGCCAATCAATCTCATAAATGAGATAACCATATGTAGTTGTAAATGGCTCGGTGAGCTATTGATCTCTCATTTCATGACTCGATTAACAACCAATCTCTCATGTTACTTAAGTATTGAATACTTTATGTATACCATGTATACTTGGTTCTCTTACCTTGTTTTGGGTATTGAGTGTTCTGTTTAAGAAACGTATCTGAATATTTATTGTCAATATTCATCTGAAATCACATTCCTTAAACTAGGTGACATAGGACAATGCAATCAACAGCTTGTGATACTTTGGCCAAAGATTTCCAACATACTGTTCATGTTACTATTCCTAGACAAAATACTCATCTAAACGGAATACGTCCTTCACCCCAATCCTCTGTTATCTAGAATGGTCTTCACCAACTTTAGTCATTCCACTTGTCCAAGGTTTGGCCCTAACACAGGTTAGCAACATAATTTAGAATAGGGAGTCACTCACGATGACCTAGGGTATATAGACATACCCTATCGACCTAAGTCGATTGGATGTGCCTAGTTATCCTAAGTCATTGTGAGTCATTTCCTATTCTAGATCATAACTCTAAACTTTCCTAGAGAGAAACTAAGTTCAAGTCCAAGTTTGGGTAGGTCTAGATGAACCAATGTTGAAGGGTGTTGCAACATGTCAACTATAACCCTATATCCTTGTGAAGACCCAAGTCTTCAAAAAGGTATAAATCTGTAGTTGGCATGTGCCAACATCCAATGAGAACCACTTCATCTCGACGTACACACCTCAAGAGATCATTTCCACTTAATTAGCTTAGGATTAAGATTTAGATTATAGAAACCTTACATAACCCTAATTCCAACAACCTTAAAGGTTTCCATCCCCATTTGAGTTGGTTAACTAATATGGAACTTTAAAGACTAATGATTGCTTTATGTTTAATTAAATTTTTTCTTCAAGATCAATTAATTGAAAACAGAATCAACATCTAAAAAATGACTTAATTAATGTGTCTCAACCATTCAAGGAATGTACAAGAGCCAAATCAGGTTCTGATTTAAAAGACCTCATAAATATGAAGTCTTACTGGTTATCGAACTCTTATATCATTCATTTATTTTACATCATTTTAGAAGAGGAGAACCATCCTCATTATGGTTAAGTATTAGGATTTAATATAGCCATATCCAATTTACACATCCTAACATTATAAATACACATTCATAACATCATAATAAACCATTCAAGATAAAGTAAGGAACATCAATACATACACCTTAGTAAGTTACATTTAAGTATAGGAATTATACTAATTCCCATTTATCCAGATAATTTACTGACATCATAAATAAGGAACCAATTAGATATGAATAACAACATCAAGGATATGATTACAGATTTTCCTTCTTATTATGAACAAGAGTATAGACTTAATCAATTTAAGTAAATTCAGTCTTTTTAATTCATCAAATAAAATACACATCTTACAAAACTATGCATTACTGACATATTTCATGTCAACAACATCATGATCATTTAGGAATACAACTTTTCTTCCTTTAATACATTTCAATAATAACTCATAATTCTCTATAATGGTCCAAAATTTAATTCAACCAATACATCATAATAGTTATTGCCTTCCTTTATCACTTACGAAGTCCATCTAAAAAAATGCTAGCATGGTTCGGTTCATTGAATTGAGCATGATAAGAACTAAGCATTAAAACGAAATGATATCAACTAACTGTTTCATTAAACCAACTCTTCTTTAATGAAACAGTGAGGTCAAGCAAACAAACAAAACATAGGAATAACAACCATAAAAGAAGAACAATTAATCAATTTGAATAACATTCAAAGAAATATCATGATGTAATCTACAATCTACAACATGTTATCGGATAAATACTGACTCCATCCAATACACTTATCCATATCAAATAAAAGTAATTTCTAATTATTTCCTTCACAATTCATCTTAATTAGAAATAAAAATGCAAATAAGAGTCTCACATATCAGATGTGGCATCCTAATCCAAAATGCAAGGCATATCCCGATTTATCAAGTTAGACCAAATATCAACATTAAGATAGAGTTACTAAGGGTAAAACATATCACATTAGTCTTCTATCTCAATTATTAAAAGCTTTAACACAAGTCAAGAGAATAAGCAAGTAATAATGAAGACTACTCAAGGCATTAAGGATAGTAGTGCCGGTAATCCAATTAAATATAATTACCGCATTTAACTAAAAGAAAAAGAATGACTGTGATGAAATAGTAAGAGCTTCCCAAATAATTCGGTTAGCCCAAATCCCATACACAACTTTAGAGAAGAGAATACAACCCATAACATCATATTATTTCCAAAGGCCGTGGTCGGGATTCACCTCGAGAGACTGAAAAAAGAGGTCAAATGCCATGATCGGAAAATAATTTTGACATTCTAACACACGGGAAGAAGGTCGCAAAGGAAAATGCAGACCCTTCACTACTTCCCAAACTCCTTATAAAATAAAATGCATAAAAGAAGGGATCAACAGAATGTGTGATTGTTGTGTTTGAAACAGAATTAAACATGTTTTCCCATCATGGACAACCAATGACTGTGATAATAAACCATATCCAAAAGGAGATGCAAATGACAAGAGTTGTAAAATGCCATGTAGGTAATTACAATCCCAACATAATCACTCAAGGACGTTAAAGTTTCAGTCAAGATCCACAAATTGACCAATTCCTCCAATGATGGAAATAAAACAATTAGCAAGACAGACTCTCAATTGAGTCCTCACAAAGGTGAGAGAAATATATCTTTTGAAAGGATAGAGAAGGTTCCTTCATGATTCGATTCCAAGAAGGTACAACCCAAAATTGTCATAGCTTAGCTACAGGCGTACAACTATCAACAAATTTGTTCCCTCAAATCTTGCTCAGAGATCAAAGAATGAAAGAGTCCAGAAAACCCCATATTCAGAACTGGTTTCGATAGTTCAAAAACAAGAAACGACAACTGCAAGTTCAAGGATCATCCTTAATGTTCACGATATCCCAATCAAGAGGTTTTTAACAAGTTTACCCTAGTAAGATACTCAAGAGGTCAATCTAGTTCAAGGACAGTTAAACAAAAACCAACAACATCTACTTCGACAAAGAAGAAGACAACAAGAACTAGAGAAAAGAAAGCTCAAACATAGCTACAAGGACAACCCAACGTCGACTCCGACAAAGCCGACCCTCAACATGTCCCCAACCAACAGGATCTCACCTCTGTAACTTTTAGTTTAGTACTCGAGAACTTTAAGAAACATAGTACTCATAAAAGATCAGAATAAAGACTTCAAACATGGGAATCCCAAGCTTGAATGCCTCAAAATCAAAGTGCTAGAAATGAATAACCCATAGTTTCCTTAGAAGAACCAAATTCAAGTACCTAGTTTTTATTAAAAAAATATAATAAAACCTTCACTCTTGTTTCCATACAAGAAGAACCCAAAAAGAAAACAGAGATTCCAAACATTACATAACTACCAGCTTCCATCACAGACTGAATCCGAAGAAGAGATAGACTATACAAAGGGTTCAAGAAGAAGGTATGCATATTTACTATTTTCATAAACAGAATTGAGTTTATACAACTTTAAATCAAGCATGCATAATCTTAAAATTCCAACAGGAGTAACATAACTTCCACAAACCAAGAAGTGACAGTGAAGGGTATGCTTTTACATTCTGCAACCCAAGCTATAACTTGGTTCGAAACTTAAAGACACAAATCATTTCCATAACCCATTTTTGATTAAATAAGAAGGATTCACACATGCACCTCGTTACTCAAATTATCACAAGATTTAAGGTGAAATTCAACAACAAATAACCTAGGAAAGAAACATAATGACTTCCTTTCCAAGAAGAGATTCCTCAATCTAGAGAATACAAAAATTATTCAAGCAAGGAAACCAAATAACCATCACAAAAATAAAAACCCATTTATCTCAAGAGTGAAAATTTGTTTTAATGAAGACACTTAGAGAAAATAAGAGCAACTCAATGGATAGAGCTTATCATGCTTGATAGTGCTTCTGTCTGTTCGAAGAATATTTCCAGTCAAGTCTTCACAACTCCCTCTTCTCTAAACAAAATCAAAAACCAGAAACTTCTTCCTCAAATACCTCATATACTTCTATTGGATCGAAAATAGTCCAAGAGAGTTAAAAATAGCAACAAACTGAAAATAGAACTTCTGGTTCAAAGAGCTAGATAGCTCAATGCAGAGAAAAAATCAGAATGCATGAAATACCAAACAACTCCCAACAAATCCATTTACATGGTTTCTAAGGTGGTTTTCTCACCAAAAGAGATGACAATTAATGTCATTAATTCCCAGTCTCTGCATAAATCTCCACGCCACCGCCATCCAAAATTGGTGAGTCCAATTTCAAAAAGAACATGCATTGTTAAATTTAGAGATGGTGCCAGCTAGGATCACCTCCAAATTCCATGCCCTTGTCAAACTGATAGTACTTAATGATTTAAATTTGAAAATAAAATAAAATAAAAGACTTAGGAATTGTCACCATGCCTTCAACTTTCCATACGACCCCCTTAGGTCCCCTTCTATCCTCACATTAGTTTAGGATAGATATCATTAGCTTAGGGTATGACCTTAGGTTAGTTTAGAAAATATTTACCTTAGGTAAATTTTCCACCCTATGATAGGTCATTCTTTCTACTAATGTAGTATTAGGTAATAGGTTAGAAATATACCTATTATCACCTTAGGTTGTTTCCAGAACCCTAACTTAGAAAACATGCAACTTAGGTTAGGATGAATAAGATTAGAGTAGGCATAGATATACGGTAGATCCAAGTTTACCTCAGGTTGTAATTCCGTTAGGATAGATCCTATAGATCTAGGACTTAGGATTTATTGTCAATATTCCTATAGTAGGCCTCTTTCTAGCTTACGTCATTCAGCGTTTTGGAGAAGTTGACAAGAAGATCTGAGCACACAACTTCTAGCAGAATGCATAGCATGAACTTTTAAGAAGATCAATGAAATTTTAATCCTACAAAGGCTCGGTCCTTTATTTCCTTCAACCTCTGAATGTCAGTTTTCCATAAAGATCAGGTAAGAAGAATTAAAACATACCTTGGATCAATGGAATTGATCCAAGGTCTCATTATTATATAGAGGTAAATTTGCAAACAACTTTACTAGTTTACAACCTCAAACAAAATGGATTCCTTGCAAGCAACAATATTTCAGCAATTGAATCCAAGAAGAGAAATAATTTATCCATGGCAAGCATGATTTCAACAATCAAAAGAATACACCTTCCTAGGAAAAATCACATGTCAACACTTGCATTGAAAAGAGGAGAAGTTAATAGTTTATCATAGGTGTTACATACTTCCCTCCTAAAAAGAATCATCATCCCGATGATTAACTTATTTAAACAAATTTGCATCAAGGACAATCCATTTATTAACTTTCTTTTCACATGTTCATAACATTTCTGGATTTTAATTTTTTCCAAAATCAGCATTTACGTAGCTGTTTATTTCAAACAATGAAATATCTGTCCATAACTGGTAGATTTATTGTCATAAAAGAATAAAATCACAAATTTTATTAGTCAACAGAATCAATTCTGTCCAAATAAATATGGAAAAATAGTTTTCATGTCTTCTAGATTTTCCCATGTTGCACTATCCTCGTTAAACTGGTCCCACTGGACCTTACATTGACTTATTTCATGATTTCTTAAGTGCAACTGGTGAGTTTCTAGCACTTGAATAGGCTTAACCACAATTATTCCTGGGTCTTGGACCTATAAGGAATTCCAATTTAACACATGTGATAAATCTAAAACGTATTTCTTAATCAAAGAAATATGGAAAACATCATGCATTCATGACAAAGCAGGGGGTAATGCTAAACGATAAGCTACATGGTTAATTACTTCCACAATTTCAAAAGGTCCCACATAACGAGGTGATAACTTGGCAGCCTTGCCAAAAGTTATAGAACTCTTTTTCGGTTTAACCCAAAGAAAGACCTTCTCACCAAGTTCGAATTCCCTATCAATCCACTTTAAGTTAGCATAACTCTTTTTCCTATCTCGTGGCTTCTTTCAAGCGTTCAAGAATCATTTTAACTTGCTATTCCATTTCCATAAGGATTTCAGGTCCAATTATCTCTCTATCATCAATATTATCCCAACTAACAGGGGTTATGCATTTCCTTCCATATAATGCTTCGAAAGGTGCCATCCTTAGAGATGCATGATATGTGTTATTGTATGCAAACTCAACTAATGGAAGGTGATCTTCCCATTTATACTGCCGATCCATACAATATATTCTTAACATATCCTCTAAAACTTGATTAACTCTTTTTGTTTTTCCATCCATTTGTGGATGATACGCAGAAGTGAAATTTAGCTTAGTTCCTAAAGCTGCGTTAAGTGTTTGCCAAAACCTTAAAGTCATTCTTGGATCTCTATCAGATATGATTAATTGGGGTACTCCATGTAGTATGAAAATATCATGAACAAACCTTTTGGCTAAAATTGGTGAATCATCCTTAATAGTACTAGCAATAAAGTGTGCTACTTTGGTTAGTTTATCAACAACAACTAGAATAACATCATGCTTATTTCTTGACATAGGTAATCCTTGTAAAAATCCATGCTTATCACTTTCCATTTGTACTGCGGTATGCTATGAGGATACAATAAACCAGTTGGATGCATATGTTCAGCTTTAACATGTTGACATTCTAAGCAATGTGTCACAAACTCAATTATGTCCTTTTTCATCCCCTTCCGAAATATTGTTGTTTTATATCAACAAGCATCTTTGTAATACCAGGGTGTCCAGAAAAAGGTGAATTGTGAAATTCAACTAATAATTTATTTCTTAAATCCTTTAGCAAAGGTACGTAAACCCTATTTTCAAATCGTAAGATTCCTTCATTATCAAAGTGAAAACCTTTATATCTCTCATCATTTGGATCTATACAGCAAGTGTTGTTCTTACTTGCTGAAAATAAGAATCAGATTCCATAATGCTCTTTACTTCATCTTTGAACTAAGTTCTCAATGTTATAAGAGTAGAAATGTGCTTCCTACGACTTAGAGCATCGCCTACCCCTATCATTTTACCTCCCTCAAATGTGAGTTTCAGAGCTTGTTCGTGCCCTCACATTTTTTCATTCAGCTGGATCTCAAGCTCAAAGGATCATTTCTGGATCACCGAGAAGATCTGAATCGATGATGTGCCATGGAGAAGAGGTAAGCACAATTATTTTCTCAAAATTGCATTGAAATATGATAATTATAGATTAAAATTTGAATTGAATACATATTTTTTATTGTTACAGTTAGAGGTCGAGGGAATCAACCACAACCAAACCCTGTTATTCCTGACATCCCTCCCGACACTCCCACAATTGCTCAACATCCCTGGGTAGTCAAGAAGATTTAGCAGCCCAAATAGTTGAAAACAAAATTGAAATTGAGGATTTAATCAAAACAATGAGGGATGCACAATCTACAAACCCCCACCGCGCCTCTCTTGCAAACACATTGGAGGCATTACTTGTTCAAATTGACGTGGCAAATGGGGAAAATTGATCATTGGACAACTTACAGAGAGGGTTGTAGGGTTTATTATTCCAAAAATTGTCATATGTGGATGTAAAGAAAAAGAAATTTCAAAAGAACTCATATGCACCTTATTCATGGACCCCACACTAATTTTCCTATTCCGTTGACATGTAAATGATTTCCCATCCATTGGTGCAATAATAATTTGATTAAAAATAATTTTTGGGACCGATGGTGGATGGTGTTTGATTTTCCACCTTGTAATAACAACGAGGTGCCACTATACTTTCTGAGGAAACTCTATTATGAGTTTATCCTCAACGAGATCCCAAATTATTTTGATTTCGAGATTTCAAGGCCGAGGAAAAGGATCTGCACAGGATCGACTAGGTGCACAATGTGCACCTATTCAATAGGGTAGATTCCCACACAAAGCCCCCTCACCCTGAGATTGTCCCTCAAGCAAAGTGAAGGAGACAATAGAGATTGATACACTCCACGCGCTTCAGGGGCTATCTCATGACCCTTGTTCGACATACGAGGGAGATTTCTGAGCCAGATGCTCATGGAGGTACATAGAGTATTCCCTCAGGGAGTACTAGCATGAGGCCACATTTTTTCTCGTCATGTGGTAGCATATGTTTGGGGCCCGAGGAGGACGATACTTTCATGCGTATTGATTTTGGTGCACCTGGTGCTAGGGGTGAACACGATAATGTCACTATGTCAGATGTCCTTTTGAGTGAGACATTTGGATTACATTCATCGGTGTCACCTTCGTAGGTAAATTTGTTATGTTTTGTTATGTGTGTTACAAAAATTTTGGAGTACCTGATTTACTTATATATGTTAAATTTTTGAAATAATTGTATTTGTACATGTACATGCATTGATATATTACAACACGTGGGAGGTGCATCTTCATCCCGACCACATAGGTGAGCACATGCATGCATACACATACATTCACAGAGGTAATTTAGAATGTTAATTATGTAAAATTTTCACATTTCACATGTATATGTGTATATATATATATATGTATATATATATATATATATATATATATATATATATATATATATATATTAGTTTTGAAGTCAAATATATGTATGTTCTTGTATGTCCATCTAACTCACATGATATACATGTTTGATAAAGATGTTGACTTCACTAGACACCCCACCATCTCTGTGACAAGTAGATAAAGGTGTTGCATTGTGATTTCATCTGCGCAACAACTCACTGAGGTATTCAAACAACACGTAAATTTTGTTAAATTTCTTGTGTAATTCATATTATGTTAAATTACATGTTAGTAATGTCTTTCATTGTAGAATTATTAAATTATGTTAATAATGTCCTTCATTGTGTGTATGCAGGAGTTACTTATGATAGGAAGCAAGCCCTATTCATTTGATTCACAAGTGTGTGGGGTAAAAACAATAGTTCTATATTGATAAAATTAGTTAAAATATTGTCATTATGTAGATACATGTACTTAGCTCTATTTTCACTAATTTTGATGTTAGATTTTCTGATCTTATGTGTATGTAGGGAACTTCAACCCCCTCCATTTTGACTTCGAGGGCATGGACTCCTCCATCTCGTCATCTTTGTACCCCTTCGTACTGCAAGAGCTCCCGATGACTCATCTGAGCGTGAGATGCAAATTCAGCGTGATCGACAACTTGTGGTAAGTTTGTGTATTTATGTAAATACTTTCATTCTAGCATGGTCTTAAATACATGTTGAAAACATATATAAATTAAGTTTTGACAAAAAAACATTGTTTGCATTTACAGCTCATCTACAGTGAGTATTCAGTGGAAGAGGACTCGAAGCATGGGCTCGGACGATCCAAAGTCATCTCATGGATCTCCATCTTTGTCTAAGGGAGGGCCTTCTTCGAGCAAGGCCAAGAGAGGGATAGATTTTGATGAGTAGGAAATATATATGTCTTACATGACATTGTTTTTGTATGCCTATGTGCATGGCATTGTATGTACGCCTATATGGCATTTGAACTTGATGGTATATGACCTATTTGGGCATTTTTGTATTTATTATGCACATTAAAATACTATTTGGAACTTGATAATTTTGTATGAGACCTTACATTTCTGAGATTATTTTTGCATGAATCTAATATGATGTGCACTTGACAATATTTAAGACATTATGGATTATTTTTTCATTTATTGGTGATGTACATGTACTAGCATTTTCAATGTATAATATGCATCAAACTTTGGAAATCAATATTTATATAATGTATGTATATAAAGAGTTACCTAATCTGAGTAATTATTCATTCAATTTATCAATGTGTATATGTGTATTTACCTTACTTGCGCTTCTTCTTGCTCATGGTCTCTTTGTATTGGTTCCTATCTTATCATGCACTTACTACATTCTTCTATGCTTCTTAGTCTTCTCCCCTGTTAAAACACCCGATACATCGTCACAATTTGATGCCTTTCATCTGTTGATATTTTGAGAATGTCTCTCCATATACATTACTCCAATGCTTGAGAATGTCTCCAGATGCAATGACATTTTGATTCAGACACTCAATGATTCTTGATTGTCTAATCCTGTCCAATTCATGTTACTACCTTTAAATCTATAGGCATTTCAAGTTATTTGGAAATCACATCACACCCTTCACTAGGCTTGATGACTACCCCTATCCTTTTAAGGCACTTTTGAAAGCATCCATGGGTTTATCATAACATAAATTATCAATGAATGGAAGGTCACTAAGCCGTAGGCCAGCTGACTCCCATCTAGAACTAAACAAGAAAGATTTACTAGGTGATTGATAACTCCATGTGTGTTCTTAGACATACCCCTATCAAATTCATTCTTAAGCCAATCTAGTCATTCAGGGCTCTTAAAGCCTGACTATGCCTGATGGGGATGGGGGTAGCCCTACACCGACTCAGACACTACACTATTTCACGTGTTTACAAACAATAGCACAATGAGAGAACCGGATGGAGATGGAGAAAACCACGAGAGGATTTCATAGAGGGCCCCAACATGGAGGTCTCGGATCTGACGAGACATCTCTAGGTGCCATGGAGTCCGAGAAATCACCCGTCAAAGATATGGCGTGTTTGGGCCTCAGGGCTCTTAAGCGACTACGCCCCGGACGAGGTAGCCCGAAAGCACGGGAGCATAGGGAACCAAAAAAAATCCTCCACTAGCATTCACAAGCCACCTTGATGTGTTGGCGTAGTTGGTTTGGTCCCATGAGCTTCCATTTGCAAACTACAACGTCTGGCAGCCCTACACTCGACTCAAGACACACTATTTCACGCATTTTGCAAAACAATAGACACGAGAGAGAACCAGATGGAGATGGAGAAAACCATGAGAGGATTTTGTAGGGCCCTAACATGGAGGTCTGGATCGACGAGACATGTCTCTAGTGTGCCGGAGTCCGAGAAATCACCCGTCAAAGATATGGCGTGTTTGGGCCTTAGGGCTCTTAAGCGACTACGCCCGACGAGGTAGCCCAAAAGCATGGGGAGCGTAGGGAACCAAAAAAAGCCTCCACTAGTGTTCACCTAGGCCACCCCTAACATGTTGGTGTAGTTGGTTTGGTCCCATGAGCTTTCGTTTGCAAACTACAACATCTCAACCCACAACCCTACATCGACTCAGACTGCACTACACTATTTCGTGTTTACAAACAATAGACAACGAGAGAACCGGATGGATGGAGAGAGAAAACCATGAGAGGATTTTTGTAGAGGGCCCCAACATGGAGGTCTTGGATCTGATGAGACATCTCTAGGTGCCATGGAGTCCGAGAAATCACTCGTCGAAGATATGGCGTGTTTTGGCCTCAGGGCTCTTAAGGACTACGCCCGGACGAGGGTAGCCCGAAAGCACGGGGAGTGTAGGGAACCAAAAAAAGCCTCCACTAGTGTTCACCAGGCCACCCCGATGTGTTGTTGGCATAGTTGGTTTGGTCCCATGAGCTTCCGTTTGCAAACTACAACATCAAATCAAACCCCTACCTTTACACTCGACTCTCGTACTACACTATTTAATGTGCGCATTTACAAACAATAGGACAACAAGAGAGAACCGGATGGAGATGGAGAAAACCATGAGAGAGGATTTCATAGAGGCCCCAACATGGAGTTTAGAGATCTGAATGAGACATCTCTAGGTGCCATGGAGTCCGAGAAATCACATGTCAAAGATATGGTGTGTTTGGGCCTCAGGGCTCTTAAGCGACTACGCCCGAACGAGGTAGCCCAAAAGCATGGGGAGTAGGGAACCAAAAAAAATCCTCCACTAGCATTCACCTAGGCCACCCCATGTGTTGGCATAGTTGGTTTGGTCCCATGAGCTTCCGTTGCAAAACTACAACCTCTAAGCACCCTACATTGACTTAGACTACACTATTTCGCGTGTTTGCAAACAATAGACAACGAGAGAACCGATGGATGGAGATGGAGAAAACCATGAGAGGATTTGTAGAGGGCCCCAACATGGAGGTTTTGATCTCTGATGAGACATCTCTAGGTGCCATGGAGTCCGAGAAATCACTGTCGAAGATATGGCGTGTTTGGGCCTCAAGGCTCTTAAGCGACTACGCCCGGACGGGGTAGCCCGAAAGCACGGGAGCGTAGGGAACCAAAAAAATGAAGCCCACTAGCATTCACTAGCCACCCCGACATGTGTTGGCATAGTTGGTTTGGTCCCACGAGCTTCCATTTGCAAAACTACAGCCTCTAGCAGCCCTACACTGACTCAGACTACACTATTTCGCGTGTTTGCAAACAATAGACAACGAGAGAACCAGATGGAGATGGAGAAAACCGTGAGAGGATTTTGTAGAGGGCCCTGACATGGAGGTCTCAGATCTGATGAGACATCTCTAGGTGCCATGGAGTCCGAGAAATCACATGTCGAAGATATGGTGTGTTTTGGTCTCAAGGCTCTTAAGAGACTACGCCCGACGAGGTAGCCCAAAAGCACGGGGAGCGTAGGGAACCAAAAAAAAGCCTCCACTAGCATTCACTAGGCCACCCATGATGTGTTGGCATGTAGTTGGTTTGGTCCCATGAGCTTCCATTTGCAAAAATACAACATCTAGCAGCCTTACACTGACTTAGACTACACTATTTTTCACGCGTGTTTGCAAACAAAAAGAAGACAAGAGAGAGAACCGGATGGAGATGGAGAAAAATGAGAGGATTTCATAGAGGCCCCAACATGGAGGTTTTAGATCTGATGAGACATCTCTAGGTGCCATGGAGTCTGAGAAATCACCCGTCAAAGATATGGCGTGCATGTTTGGGCCTCGTGGCTCTTAAGGACTACGCCCAACGACGAGGTAGCCAAAAGCACGGGGAGCATAGAGGGGAACCAAAAAAAGCCTCCACTAGCATTCACTAGCCAGCCATTTGATGTGTGGCATAGTTGGTTTGGTCCCATGAGCTTCATTTGCAAACTACAACATCCTGGAGCAGCCCTACACCGACTCAGACTCGCACTATTTCAATTTCGTGCATTTGCAAACAATAAGACAACGAGAGAACCGGATGGAGATGGAGAAAACCGTGAGAGGATTTTGTAGAGGGCCCCAACATGGAGGTCTTGGATCTAATGAGATGTCTCTAGGTGCCACGGAGTCTGAGAAATCACCCATGTCAAAGATATGGCGTGTTTGGCTCTCGTGGCTCTTAAGAGGACTACGCCCGGACGAGGTAGCTCGAAAGCATGGGTGGAGGAAACCACCAATGTTCAATGATTTTTCCATAGGATGCAACTATGTAGACTATGAACTTAGTTTTTTTGGGGAGACCACCAATGTTCCAACTGTTCATTTTGAAAGAATGAATGAATATCTCAATCAATCAAGCAGAGAGAATGAAGAACGATTTTTTTTTGGACATTACAAAAGGTTGTTTGTGCCCAAAAAGAAGCCGAAGGCCATATAAATATTCAGTCTTCAACTTTAGATGACAATGAACATCATGAAGAAAAATAATTAGGTGAAGATGTCACTATGATTCAAGAAGAAATGCCTCCTGAAAGTCATAAAGAGTCAATTTGATTACCCAAAAACATCTGGAAGAACTTAAAGAGAAGATACAAAGTGAAAAGAAAAAAAAAAATGGGAAGCGTGGAAGGATCACAACTTAACTGGAATGGAAGATCTATGTGATATTGTTGATAGAATCATGGATAATCTTAAGGAAAACATTTATTTTGATTATTTTTATTAATCCCACTCTTTAACTTCACAAATCAAATCAGTAGTTCCAAAAGTAGCACTTATCGCAAAAAAAAGCCTCAAACAATGAAGTATTGATAATAAGATGAGATTGAAAACTCATTTAGAATAATAATTTTAAGATTTCTTTCATTTAAGAAAAAAAGAAAAATTTTCTAGGGCCCTTAAGATTCTCTCAAATTTTCTCCATCCATCATTATATTCTTCTCTTCTTGTTTTCATTAAGTGCAAATTTTGCTTGTAAACGCTTGGGAAAAAGTAGTAAGTCAAAGTCAAGCAGTAGGGTTTAGAGGTTGTAGTTTGCAAATCGAAAGCTCATGGGACCAAACCAACTATGCCAACATGTCAAAGGTGGCTGGTGAATACTAGTGGAGGATTATTTTTTGGTTCCCTACGCCCCGTGCTTTTGGGCTACCCATCCGGTGCATAGTCCCTTAAGAGCCCCGAGGCCCAAACATGCCATATCTTCATGACGGTGTGATTTCTGACTCTGTGGCACCTAGAGATCTCTCATAGAGATCAAGACCTCCATGTCAAGGGCTCTCTAAAAAATCCTCTCATGGTTTTCTCTCCATCTCCATCTCCATTCGGTTTCTCATTCTTTTTTGTCAAAAACGCGTGAAATAGTGGAGATGAGTCTGAAGTCAATGTAGGGGCTTAGGTTGTAGTTTGCAAATGGAAAGCTCGTGGGACCAAACCAACTATGCCAACACATTGGGTGGCTGGTGAATGCTAGTGGAGGCTTTTTTTTTGTTCCCTATGCCCGTGCTTTTTGGGCTACCTCGTCCGGCGTAGTCGCTTAAGAGCCCTGAGGCCCAAACATGCCATATCTTTGATGGGTGATTTCTCTGGACTCATGGCACCTAGAGACATCTCATCAGATCCAAGACCTCCATGTTGGGGTCCTCTCTATGAAATCCTCTCTCAGGTTTTCTCCATCTCCATATGTTCTCTCTCATGTGCTATTGTTTGCAAAACCAAAATAGTGTAGCTGAGTCATCAGTAGGCTGCGAGGCTGTAGTTTGCAAGTTTGGAAGCTCATGGGACTAAACCAACTATGCCAACACATCGAGGTGGCCTAGGTGAATGCTAGTGGAGGCTTTTTTTGGTTCCCTACGCTCCCGTGCTTTCAGGCTACCCCGTCTGGGCGTAGTCGCTTAAGAGCCCTGAGGCCCAAACACGCCATATCTTTCGATGGGTGATTTCTCGAACTCCGTGGCACCTAGAGATGTCTCATTAGATCCAAGACCTCCATGTTGGGGCCCTCTATGAAATCCTCTCATGGTTTTCTCCATCTCCATCCGGTTCTCTCGATGTGCTATTGTTTGCAAAATGAGAAATAGCATAAAGTCTGAAAGTCAAGTGTAGGGCATGCGTCAGAGGATGTAGTTTGCAAATGGAAGCTCATGGGACCAAACCAACTATGCCAACACATCTGGGGTGGCTGGTGAATGCTAGTGGAGCATTTTTTTGGTTCCCTACGCTCCCCGTGCTTTGGGCTACCCCTCGTCCGGGCGTAGTCGCTTAAGAGCCCTGAGGCCCAAACACGCCATATCTTCGACGGGTGATTTCTCAGACTCCGTGGCACCTAGAGACATCTCATTAGATATGAGACCTCCATGTTGGGCCCTCTATAAATCCTCTCTCGTGGTTTTTTCTCCATCTCCATCCGGGTTCTCTCATTGTGCTATTGTTTGCAAAATGAAAAATAGTGTAGTCTGAGTCAAAGTGTAGGGTCGCAGAGGTGTAGTTTGCAAATGGAAGCTCGTGGGAACAAACCAACTATGCCAACACATGGGGTGGCCTAGGTGAACACTAGTGGAGCATTCTTTTTGGTTCCCTACTCCCCGTGCTTTCGGGCTACCCTGTCCGGGCGTAGTCCCTTAAGAGCCCTGAGGCCCAAACATGCCATATCTTCGATGGTGATTTCTCAGACTCCATGGCACCTAGAGATGTCTCGTTAGATCCAAGACCTCCATGTTGGGGCCCTCTATGAAATCCTCTGTGGTTTTCTCCATCTCCATCGGTTCTCTCGTTGTGCTATTGTTTGCAAACACGTGAAATAGTGTAGTCTAAGTCAGTGTAGGGCTGCTAGAGGCTGTAGTTTGCAAACGGAAGCTCGTGGGACCAAACCAACTACCCAACACATCGGGGTGGCCTGGTGAATGCTAGTGGAGATTTTTTTTGGTTCCCTATGCTCCCCGTGCTTTCGGGCTACCCCCTCGGCGTAGTCACTTAAGAGCCCTGAGGCCCAAACACGCCATATCTTTGATGGGTGATTTCTCAGACTCCGTGGCACCTAGAGATGTCTTTTAGATCCGAGACCTCCATTTTGAGCCCCCTCTACAAAATCCTCTGTGGTTTTTCTCCATCTCCATCTGGTTCTCTTGTTGTGCTATTGTTTGCAAACACGCGAAATAGTGTAGTCTAAGTCAGTGTAGGGCTGCCAGATGTTGTAGTTTGCAAACGGAAGCTCGTGGGACCAAACCAACTATGCCAACACATTGGGGTGGCCTAGTGAATGCTAGTGGAGGATTTTTTTGGTTCCCTATGCTCCCCGTGCTTTTGGGCTACCCATCCGGGCGTAGTCCCTTAAGAGCCCTGAGGCCCAAACACGCCATATCTTCGACGGTGATTTCTCAGACTCCGTGGCACCTAGAGATGTCTCATCAGATCCAAGACCTCCATGTGGGGCCCTCTATGAAAATCTCTCTCATGGTTTTTCTCCATCTCCATCCGGTTCTCTCGTTGTGCTATTGTTTGCAAAACATGAAAAATAGTGTAGTTTGAGTCAGTGTAGGGCTGCAGAGGCTGTAGTTTGCAAACGGAAGCTCGTGGGACCAAACCAACTATGCCAACACATGTTGGGGTGGCCTGGTGAATGCTAGTGGAGTCTTTTTTTTGGTTCCCTATGCTCCCCGTGCTTTCGGCTACCTCGTCTGGGCGTAGTCCTTAAGAGCCCTGAGGCCCAAACACGCCATATCTTCGACAGGTGATTTCTCAGACTCCATGGCACCTAGAGATGTCTCATTAGATCCGAGACCTCCATGTCAGTGGGGCCCTCTAAAATCCTCTCATGTTTTTTTCTCCATCTCCATCTCGGTTCTCTCTCTTGTGTGCTATTGTTTGCAAACGTGAAATAGTGTGTGCAATTGAGTCAGTCAGTAGGGCTGCAGAGAGGTTGTAGTTTGCAAAATGGAAGCTCGTGGGACCAAACCAACTATGCCAACACATGTCGGGGTGGCCAGGTGAACACTAGTGGAGGATTTTTTTGGTTCCCTATGCTCCCCGTGCTTTCGGGCTACCCCCGTCCGGGCGTAGTCCTTAAGAGCCCCGAGGCCCAAACATGCCATATCTTCGACGGTGATTTTCTGAACTCGTGGCACCTAGAGATGTCTCGTCAGATCCGAGACCTCCATGTGTGGGGCCCTCTATGAAATCTCTCTCATGGTTTTTCCATCTCCATCCTGGTTCTCTCTGTTGTGCTATTGTTTGCAAAATGCAAATGTGAAATAGTGCAGTTGTGAGTCAGAGTGTAGAGGTGCCAGAGGTTGTAGTTTGCAAAAATGAAGCTCTCGTGGGACCAAACCAACTACGCCAACACATTGGGGTGGCTAGGTGAATGCTAGTGGAGATTTTTTTTTTCCCTATGCTCCCCGTGCTTTGCTACCCCGTCTGGGCGTAGTCGCTTAAGAGCCCTGAGGCCCAAACATGCCATATCTTCGACGGTGATTTCTTAGACTCCGTGGCACCTAGAGACATCTCGTTAGATCCGAGACCTCCACATTCAGGGCCCTCTACAAAATCCTCTTGTGGTTTTCTCCATCTCCATTTAGACTGAGTCAGTGTAAGGTTGTCCATTGCCAATCACCTAAATAATATAGGTGGTTCATACAATATAGGTGGTGAAATGAGAATTTTAATAAGATATTTTTACAATATAGGTGGTGAAATGAGAATTTTGTTTGTTGTTCCTTTCTAATATTTAATTTTTCTTAGCTTCACTTGGCTTCGAGAATAATAAATTCTCTACTGACAATGCCAACCACGTGAAGGTGGAAGCTTTTTTGGCACCACTAACCTACATAAACATGTTAGTAAGCAATTAAATAGAATTTTAAATCATACAAAATTTAAACAAAATCATTTAAGTAAATATTCAAATTAAATTCATGAAGAACATACCTTTGCAAATTCAATCCAATGAACCACAAGGATCAACTCTATTCTTGACAGTAGCAAGAATTGCTTCATGATCTGATTCACGAACCTTCCATGATTTTTGTTTGATGGCCGACCTCGATATTTGATCAATTTAATATTTGTTTGCAAGGACCAAATGTGAATAGTGAAGTATCTTCCGATGTACTTCATAGTCTTCAAACAACCAAATGTTTGATTTTTTGATAGGATATCATCGAAGCCAAGTTCCAGTGACTACCACTGATCCAGTGGGATACTCAAGGTCTTCACCATCAATGACTGTGGAAGTCAATTTTTTTCCCCTCTACACAACGAGATAAGAAGTAGTTTGTTCCCTCTTCGTTAAATTCCATCGCAATAACTACAAAAATGTGCCCTATGTATCACAAAGTAAAATTGTTTAGTCAATTTATAAATACATTAAGAGTTGACCATTTAATAATTTATAAATCTAAAACATGGCATGTACATATATGTATGTACCTTGTTGCACTAAATCAGAGACTTGGTCAAAGTCAGGTGATGTTGTCATTTGATCTGAAGACCCTGCAAGTTGTAATGCTCATGGAACTTGATGTGTGTCGAGTGGAATTAGAGGTCTACAAGTCCATTCATCCACCCACTGTTGTGACTCACATTCATTCCATGCAAAATCAATGCATGATATACAAAAACATGTCATGCACCTAGTATAAATAGTCCAAGCATTTGCATCTGAACTACGGAATGAGTGCATATCACTTGATCCTAGCAATGTCATACAATCTTCAAAGTTTTCAGATGTTGTTGCTCTATCAACCAAAAATATCTACGAACCATTGATCTCTCTTGAGATTCATGGCCCATATTCTTGACACACCAATCAACAATTTTTTGCATCTGTAAATTTAGCACCATCCTTGAACTTTAACTCTTCTCTTGCAAGTGCTCTTTTCACACATGCTCCTGCACCATCATGCTCTCCTTTTCCATGCCCGCCTCAAGTAAAACTCTAGATATGTTGTACATTTGTTTCTTTGTGCATCTTGCTTAGCCAATAAAACATCCGTGCATTCTTGAATTGTGATGTGCAGTTGTCCGACCAAATGTAATGTTGATCAAAACTAATGTTCCTCTCATTCAAGTTCACATAAAACACCTAGAAACACCCTTGTACATATTCTGTAGAATGTGTCCGATCATCACTGATGTAGAAATGATACTCTCTTAATATTTTTGATCTTTCTCAGTGCTTTCAGGAGAGTGCATGAATGTTATATGCACAAAAATAGAAACTTGCACTGAGTTATAATATTGAGATTGAACCTCCATTTGTGGCTGCAATGTGTAATTCTCTCATGAAGTCAACTACTGAAACAATAGTACCAAGTGGGAATGTGTCCTTGCTTAACTTGAATTGTTCATCCAACCATCGAGCTCTATGTGTGTGCCTTGCATACTCATAAAAAATTTCCTCTCTGAATTTGACCATATATTCTGATACATGTAATTGTTTTCTAACAAGCTCACACCTCTTAGATTCTTTTCCATCTTTTAATTGATATGCCACCGATTTATATTTGGTGAAATCAACCAATTATTTTCCTATTGAATATGTACTCTCCTCGTGGATACAACTTTTTCAGATTTGGCAAGCCACCGCATACATTGCACGTTCCATCCAAACATGCTTTGTTAAAAAAATTGTCTTGTTGATTTTTCACAAAATATTGTTGGAATAAATTCCCTTGAAGATTTTTGTGGGACATTTATTCCACACTCCTGCAACATGATGTCAAGTATGCAAAACACTACGTATTTGACAAAAACATCATAATGCATTGAAAATTCAACATGATGCCTGCAACAACAAGTGGTACGTGAGTGATTGATTTTCACATAAAAGGGTTTGCTCATTTCAAAGAATCTTTGGCTAATGTTAATTTGTGGATTTTCATTTTTAAACTTAGAGAACAATTTTTGTTTGAGTCATATCTAAGAAATGTTTTTTGCACATGATTCACGATTACGAGAACCTATTCTTCTTTTTACTGTATCTCTTCTATTTGGTGACACCCTTGTGTTCTCATTCCAAAATTTTACAATTAATTCTTTTAGAATATCAGATGTATTCTTGTCTTTTCATGGAAGTCTGCTAGAGAAAGCCCAATAGTCAGTGTTATTGACTAACTCAAGACGTTTACGTCTCTCTATTGCTTTCATTAGTGTTTTTCTGTTTAGCTTCAAAGCACTGCTTGTTTTTCTAATCAAGCATTTATTAACTATTTTATCACTTACTATACAATTAGTTAGTGCACGTCGTGTAGCATTACTATCTTTGGTGTGTATTTTTCCACCTACAATTTGGTATGCTTTATGTATGTTTTCAACAATTGACATTTTGATCAACAACATTAGATGTTCTTAACCCTATGGTCTTCATTATAGGTCTCATCTTAATTAATTTCATCAATGAAACAAATAATTGACATCTTTGTGTGTCATTTAAATTCTCAAAGTAATTATCCCAAATTCCACTAGCTTTTCTTCTCGCATTTCTTTTAGACATTTTGTTAGGCATTGGTTTTATAATGTTTTCATCAATTTCAATTAAGTGAATTGGTTTTCTTCACAAAATGGAAGGAGGTGTTCTTAGAGGTGAAGATTTGTTTACAAGGTTACTTTCTTCATTCAATGTTTTCATACAAATTTGGGGTTAACATTTGGATTCTCAAGTAAGGGTTCAACAATTGGATTCATATCAATTTCTTCATCCATACCAACATTATCATTCAATTCAATATCATTATTCATTGCAAAATCATTATTCTCTACATTTTCATTATGTATTTCATCCCAATTTTCTAATACATTAGCTACATTTGATATAGTGGATGTACCTTGCCCTGCTCAAAGTTTTTGCATTCTCTTCAATTTCTTTATTCTCTTCTCTTCCAATTGCTCAGTGTCTTATTCTTGACTTTCCTCTTGTCCTTAGCTCGACGTTTATCACCCATGATTAGAAAAAATCAACTAGTGGGGTAGGGGACAAAATGAAATACTAAAAAATCATGCAAGAATGTAGAGAATATGCAGTACAAAAAAAAAAAAAAATTTTCATGAGAATTCCCGTGAAAGAGATGAAAGGGATGTTGGGGGGGGCCACAAATATAAAAAAAAAAAAAACGTGTACGCGTTGTTTTGTATATAACGTACACATTTTTTTTTCAGAATTTTTTTCCAAGCCATGCCTCAAGGCTTGGGATCCGGTTTGGATCCCCAAGCCTGAGGCATGGACCTGCACAAACACAACAAACAATGAGTTTTTACAAGAAAATGTAAAAATGACACTTCCTCTATGATAAATCAAAATAAAACAATCGATCCATTTTAAAAAAAATTATACCACGACGTAGAGAGTAGAGTCTCTTCTTTCTAAAAATATAATTTTTCAAATTTTTTGACTAATATAAGGTTTCCATATTATTTATTTTCTAACTATGCCTTTTTATAGCTATTTTTTGAAGTGTAAATATGTCTATCTTTCATGGTGTATCTTTTTTTTGGGTGATCGAAATTAAAAAAAAATTATACTAGCCCAAACTAGGCATAATTCTATACATATTCAAAAAAAAAAAATCTAATTTTCGATATTTTTGAGGTAGTTAGGGGGGCACATGGTTGAGCTCCATTATTTTTCAAAACATAAAATTTTTGTACTAGAAAAATCATAAATAAAAAATATTTTCTAAAAAAATTTAAAAAAATGGAGCCCAAACTAGATGCTCCTAGCTATCTTTCTACCAAAGGGTTTTCAAAAATACTAAATGGTGCTCAAAAATGGTGGGGGCACGAAAGTCACTCTATTATGTTTTTTAACAAAAACAGAGCATCTGTTGGTATTTTAGTTGTTTGACCCACTTAAACTTATCCATTTTCAATAAAATTTAGTAGCTTAGAAACTAGAATCTTCCAATTTTGAGGGTAACTATTTCAAAAAAATCATACAAGTTGATGTTTTTTTTTTTTCAGAAAAATGCATCCACTTAAGACCCCCTTTTTGCCCCCCAACTTGGTGCACTTACCCATGACATGATCATTTTTTAACAGAATACCTCCAAGACCTTCCTGGACGCATCCATTAAAACAATAAATTCTCCATTAGGTCGAGTACAACCAAAATAGGTGCTGAAGTTAACTAATCCTTCAAAGTTTCAAATGTAGATTCACATTTCTCATTCGACACAAATTTCTTAACCTTTTTGCAATGAAGTTATTGGTCAAAAGCAACTTTGGAGAAATCTTTAACAAATTTACTATAGAAGCCAACAAGACCCATGAAGCTTCTAACTTCATGTACATTATTTGGTGCAGGCCACTCAGTTATAGCTACAATTTTAGAAGGATCTACAGTTATTCCATCTTTGCTTATAACATGACCCAAATAGTGCACTTTCGTGTCATAGAAAGAACATTTAGATAACTTACCAAATAACCATCTTTTTCTCAAGATTTCTAAAACTATCTTCAAATGCTCATGGTGTTCCTCAATAATTTTAGAGTATATGAGAATATCATCTAAGAATACAAGCAATTTTTTTCCAAGTATTCTTGAAAAATATTGTTCATTAAATTCATAAAATTTACAGGTGCATTTGTTAATCCAAAAGGTAAAACTGTGAACTCATAGTGCCCATACCTTGTTCTAAAAGTTGTTTTATGAATTTCCTCATCCTTAATTCATAACTGATGATATCCCGATCGAATATCTATCTTAGAATATACCGATGCTCCACACATCTGATCAAATAAATCAATTGTAGGAAGTGGATATCTATTCTTAATTGTTGCCTTGTTTAACATTTTGTAATCAATACAAAACCTAAGTCTTCCATCTTTCTTTTTCACAAAAATTACCAGTGCTCCCCAAGGTGAAACACTTGGTCTAATCAAACCTTTAGACAAAATTTCTTGCAACTGTGCCTTAAGCTCTACCAATTTAATAGTAGTCATCCGATAAGGTGCCTTAGAAATAGGTTCAATTCTAGGTTTGATTTCAATTGTGAAGTCAAATTCCATTTTGCGTTGAAGACTTGGTAATTCCTCTGGAAACACATCACTGTAATTTTGTAACAACGGGTAACATTCTAAGAGATCACTATTTTCTTCAGTAGATTCTAAAATTTTTACTACATACAAGATACAACCCTTATTTTTGGCCTTTTTAAGTTGCATAGCCAATAATTTCCTAACTAAAATTTCATGTTTCACACCCTGAATCTTTGTTATTTTTTGTAGGTCATCTAAACAACTAATATGTTTTTCAAAATAGTCCACTTTTGCTTTATGCTCAGCTAGCCAATTAACACCTATGATTACATCATAAGACCCCAAAGGAGCAACATAAAGATCAACTTCTATGGAAAAACTAGGTAAGTCAAGGACTGCTCCAAAAAGACACATACTAACTATATGAACAACATTATTCCCATAATGTATCGTCCATGATTTATCCATTTTTCCATATTTTCGATGCTAATTTATTAGAAATAAAACATTCAAGATTATCTCCCGTATCAAAAATAATAGTTATAGGTATGTCAAATAACTTACCCAGAACTTCTATGGGTGTGACTTTCTTTTTAGCTTGTTTGTCACCTGCAGTGTGTATCTTGTCTTTTCTTTGGTTATGGTCATCCTTTTTCAAAGGACATTGGTTTGTGTAATGATCCTTTCCACAATCGTAATAGCCTCATACAAGTCCCTTTTTAGTCTTAAATTTATTCCCTGACCTTAAATTTATCATTCGACCTCTATAAGACTTATGTCATTATTATTGTTCTTGACAAAGTTATTGCGTACATTAAACGAGCTTATTCATTGCTGTTTTCTTATTGTTATCAAGTAGAGAACTTAATTTTCATACTAAAATTCTTCCATGGTCCTTTCTTAGGTGCCAGAGATGATGAAGAGGAGTTGGTAACTTTCTTTCTTACTTCCTCCTTATGAGCATAAACTACCTTTAATTTTTGTTCCTGCCTTATGGATTTTTCAATAACCCCTTCCATAGTGGTTGGGATGTGAACATCTACCTCTCCCCTATAATGGGATTCAATCCCATGATAAAATTCCATATCCTGAACTTCTCGTCAGTTTGATACCGAGGTACATACTTAAGGAGTTTAGTAAACTACTCCTAGTAATTCTATCGTTAATTTTCCTTGGGTTAAGTTCTGAAACTCAGTCATTTTCTGATCATAGTAAAGTTGTGGCAGCCATCGTTGCCTAAAATAACTTTTAAATTGACCCTAAGTAATATTAGTTTCATCAATGTTCAACTCAGCCTTACGGCTATCCCACCATGAAGATGCTTCATGGGAAATCTGATATGCTCCCCATATTACCTTTGTTTCCTCTAAGAATTTCCTTATTGCAAAGTACTTCTCCATTTCACTGAGCCAATTCTCAGCTCCATCTCCTAATGTGGTTCCATCAAACTTAGGTGGAATTATCCTTTTTATATCATTAGTGAGTTCAAATGCCAATCTTACCTTTTTATTTTTTGGCTGATCCGACATGTTTACATTGTTATTATCAACACCCAAATTTCCCAAATTGGCGTTGTCTGCAGGAGGTGGTTGATTGTTATTACCAACATCTTCTTCCTCCTCATTTCCCATTACTTGTTGTTCAAGTATAGTCAAATGATCTCTTGTGTCTAATAGGGCAGCAAGGATCTCATCAAGTTTTTGGGCAGTTGTTGCTTCTCCACTAGGTGGTGGGTTGTTTGCAACATTTCCTCTTATCCTAACCATTTTTGTTAACAAGAAAATTTAATTTTTATTAGATTATGGACACAATAGGTCCAAGAGTTGTAAACCTTTAGCTCTGATACCAAGATGTAACATTCCCATTTTAAGACTTTAGAAACAAGGGGAAATTTTTTTATACATAATGTTCTCTGTTCTAAATAATCATAACTTAGAACACACATTCCATGCCAATCAATCTCATAACAGATAACCATATGCAGCTATAAATGACTCAGTGAGCTACCGATCTCTCATTTCATGACTTGATTAACAACCGATCTCTCATGTTACTTAAGTATTGAATACTTTATGTATACCAAGTATACTTGGTTCTCTTACCCTATTCTGGGTACTAAGTGTTCTGTTTAAGAAACCTATCTGAATATTTGTTACCAATATTCATCTAAAATCACATTCCTTAAACTAGGTGACATATGACAATGTAACCAATAGCTTGCAATACTTTGGCCAAAGATTTCCAACATACTATTCATGTTACTATTCCTAGATGACATACTTATCTAAACAGAATACGTCCTTCACCCCACTCCTCTGTTATCTAGAATGGTCTTCACTAACTTTAGTTAGTCCACTTGTCTAAGGTTTGACCCTAACGTAGGTTAGCGACATAATTTAGAATAGGGAGTCACTCGCGATGACCTAGGGTATATAGACATACCCTATCGACCTAATTTGATTAGATGTGCCTAGTTATCCTAAATCATTGTGAGTCATTTCCTATGCTAGATCATAACTCTAAATTGTCCTAGAGAGAAACTAAGTTCAAGTCCAAGTTTGGGTAGGTCTAGATGAACCAATGTTGAAGGGTGTTGCAACATGTCAACTGCAACCCTATATCCTTGTGAAGACCCAAGTCTTCACAAAGGTACAGATATATGCAGTTGGCATGTGCCAATATCCGAAAAACCACTTCATCTCGATGTACACACCTCAAGAGATCATTTCCATTTAATTAGCTTAGGATTAAGATTCATATTTTCAAAAACTTACATAACTCTAATTCTTACAACCTTAAAGGTTTCCATCCTCATTTGAGTTGGTTAACTAATATGGAACTTCAAAGACTAATGATTGTTTTATGTTCAATTAAATTTTGTCTTCACGTTCAATTAATTGAAAATAGAATCAACATATAACAAATGATTTAATTAATGTGTCTCGCCATTCAAGTAATGTATAAGAGCCAAATCAGGTTCGATTTAAAAGACCTCATAAATATGAAGTCTTAATGGTTATTTGACTCATATATCATTTGTTTATTTTACATCCTTTTTAGAAGAGAAGAACCATCATCATTATGGTTAAGTATTAGGATTTAATATACCCATATCTAGTTTACATATCCCAACATTATAACTACACATTCATAACATCATAATCAACCATTCAAGATCAAGTAAGGAACATCAATACATACAACTTAGTAAGTTGCATTTAAGTAAGGGAATTATACTAATTCCCATTTATCCAGACAATTTACTGACATCAGAAATAAGGAACCAATCAGATATGAATAACAACATCAAGGATATGATTACAGATTTTCCTTCTTATTATGAACAAGAGTATAGACTTAATCAATTTAAGTAACTTCAGTATTTTCAATTCATCAAATAAAATACACATCTTACAAAACTAAGCATTACCGATATATTTCATGTCAACAATATCATGATCATTTAGGAATACAATTTTTCTTCCTTAATACATTTTAATAATAACTCAAAATTCTCTATAATGGTCCGTAATTTAATTCAACCAATACATCATAAAATTTATTTCCTTCCTTTATCACTTACGAAGTCCATCTACAAAAATTGCTAAAGATGGGTCAGTTCATTGAAAGCATGATAAGAACTAAGCATTAAAACGAAATGATATCAACTAAATATTTCATTAAACCAACTCTTCTTTAATGAAAAAGGTGAGGTCAAGCAGCATAAACAAAACATAGGAATAACAACCATAAAAGAAGAACAATTAATCAATTTGAATAACATTCAAAGAAATGTCATGATGTAATCTACAATCTACAACATGTTATCGATAAATACAATTCCATCCAATACACTTATCCATATCAAATAAAAGTACTTTCTAATTATTTCCTTCACAATTCATCTTAATTAGAAATACAAATGCAAATAAGAGTCTCACACATCAGATGTGGCATCCTAATCCAAAATGCAAGGCATATCCTGATTTATCAAGTTAGACCAAATATCAACATTAAGATAGAGTTTACTCAAGGTACATCATCTCACATTATTCTTCTATCTCAATTATTAAAAGCTTTAACACAAGTGAAGAGAATAAGCAAGTAATAATGAAGACTACTCAAGGCATTAAGGATAGTAGCGCCACTGATCCAATTAAATATAATTACCAGATTTAACCAAAAGAAAAATAATGACTGTGATGAAATAGTAAGAGCTTCCCAAATAATTCGGTTAGCCTGAATCCCATACACAACTTCAGAGAAGAGAAGACAACCCATAACATCCTATTATTTCCAAAGGCCATGGTCAGGCTTCACCTCAGAGATTAAAGAAGAAGAGGACAAATGCCATGATCAGAATTGAATTTTGACATTCTAACACATGGGAAGAAGGTCGTAAAAGGAAAATGTAGACCCTTTACTACTTCCGAAACTCCTTATAAAATAAAATGCATAAAATAAGGGATCACCAGAATGTGTGATTGTTGTGTTTGAAACAGAATTAAATTTGTTTTCCCATCATGGACAACCAATGACTGTAATAATAAACCATATCCAAAAAGGAGATGTAAATGAATAGATTTTTAAAACACCATTCGGTAATTACAGTCCCAACAATCACTCAAAGACGTTAAAGTTTCAGTCAAGATCCATAGACTGACCAATTCCTCTAATGATGGAAATAAAACAATCAAGCAAGACAGACTCTCAATCGAATCCTCACAGAGGTGAGAGAAATATATCTTTTGAAAGGATAGAGAAGGTTCCTGCATGATTCAATTCCAAGAAGGTACAACCCAAAATCGTCATAGCTTAGCTACAAGCGTACAACTATCAACAAATTTTTTCCCTCAAATATTGTTCGAGATCAAAGAATGAAAGAGTCCAGAAAACCCCATATTCAAAACTAGTTTTGATAGTTCAAAAACAAGAAATGAAAACCAAAAGTTCAAGGATCATCCTTAATGTTAACGATATCCCAATCGGGGAGGTTTTTAATAAGTTTACCCCAAAGAAGATACTCAAGACGTAAATTCGGTTCAAGTACAGTTAAACAAAAACCAACAACATCTACTTTGACAGAGAAGAAGACAACAAGAACAGAACATAGAAAGCTCAAACATAGCTACAAGGACAACCCAACATTGACTCCAACAAAGCCAACCCTCAACACGTCCCCAACCAACATGATCTCACCTCTCAGAACTTTTAGTTCAAGAATCACAAAACTTTAAGAAACACAGTACTCATAAAATATCGGAATAAAGACTTCAAACACTGGAATCCCAAGTTTGAATTCCTTAAAATCAAATTTCCCAGGAAACGAATAACCCATAGTTTCCTTAGAAGAACCAAATTTGAGTACCCAATTTTTTTAAAAAAAAATATAATAAAACCTTCACTCTTGTTTCCATAGAAGAAGAACCCAAAAAGAAAACAGAGATTCCAAACTTTACATAACTTCTAGATTCCATCATGACTGAATCGAAGAACAGATAGAGTATACAGAGGGTTCAAGAAGAAGGAACACATATTTACTATTTCCATAAACAAATTCGAGTTTATACAACTTTAAATCAAGCATGCATAATCTTAAAATTCCAATAGGAGTAACATAACTTCCAAAACCAAGAAGCGATAAAGTGAAGGGTATGCTTTTACATTCTGCAACCCAAGCTACAACTTGGTTCAAAACTTAAATACACAAATCATTTCCATAACCCATTTTTGATTAAATAAGAAGGATTCACACATGCACCTTGTTACTCAAATTATCACAAGATTTAAGGTGAAATTCAATAACAAATAACCAAGAAAGCAACACAATGACTTCCTTTCTAAGAAGAGATTCCTCAATCAGAGAATACAAAAATTATTCAAGAAAGGAAACCAAATAACCATCACAAAAATAAAAACCCATTTATCTCAAGAGAGAAAAGTTGTTTTAATGAAGACACTTAGAGAAAAGTAGAGCAACTTAATGGATAGAGCCTATCATGCCTGATAGTACTTCGCTCTGCTCAAGAATATTTCGGCCGATCCTTCACAACTCCCTCTTCTCCAAGTGAAATCAACAACCAGAAACTTATTCCTCAAATGCCTCATTTACTTCCATTGGATCAAAAATATTCCAAGAGAGTTAAAAATAGCAACAAACTGAAAAATAGAACTACTGGTCTAAAGAGCCAGATAACTCCATGCAGAGCAAAAATCGGGATGCATGAAATACCAAACAACTCCCAACAAATCCACTCGCATGGTTTCCAAGGTGGTTTTCTCACAAAAATGATGAAAATTAATTTCATTAATTCCCAGTATCCTTTATAAATCTCCACACCACCGCCATCCAAAATTGGCGAGTCCAATTTCAAAAAGAACATGCATTGTTAAATTTAGAGATGGTGCCAGCTAGGATCACCTCCAAATTCCATGCCCTTGTCAAACTAATAAGTACTTAATGATTTAAATTCAAAAATCAAATCAAATAAAAGACTTAGGAACCATCACCATGCCTTCAACTTTCCATATGACCCCCCCTTAGGTCCCCTTCTATCCTCACATTAGTTTAGGATAGATATCATTAGCTTAGGGTATGACCTTAGGTTAGTTTAGAAAATATTTACCTTAGGTAAATTTTCCACCTTAGGATAGGTCATTCTTTCTACTAATGTAGTATTAGGTAATAGGTTAGAAATATACCTATTATCACCTTAGGTTGTTTCTAGACCCCTAACTTAGAAAACATGCAACTTAGGTTATGATGAACAATATTAGAGTAGGCATAGATATATGGTAGATCCATTTTACCTTAGGTTAGAATCCCGTTAGGATAGATCTTATAGATCTAGGACTTAGGCTTTATCCTCAATAGTCTTGAAGTATGCCTCTTTCCAACTTACGTCATTCAGTGTTCTGAAGAAGTTGAAAAGAAGATCTGAGCACACAATTTCCAATAGAATGTATAGCATGAACTTTCAAGAAGATCAATGAAATTGTAATCCTAAAAAGGCTCAGTCCTTCATTTCCTTCAACCTTTGAATGTTATTTTTCCATAAAGATCAGGTAAGAAGAATTAAAACATATCTTGGATCAATGGAATTGATCCAAGGTATCATTATTATATAGAGGTAAATTTGCAAACAACTTTACCAATTTACAACCTCAAACAAAATGGATTCCTTGCAAGCAACAATATTTCAACAATTGAATCCAAGAAGAGAAACAATTTATCCATGGCAAGCATGATTTCAATAGTCAAAAGAATACACCTTCCTAGGAAAAATCACATGTCAACACTTGCATTGCAAAGAGGAGAAGTTAATAGTTTATCATAGGTGTTACAATCCTTACATTTTCCCTATTCTCAACAAGTTCTTTGAATGTTTTAAATTTATCAAGTGCTTTAGATTTTTCCTTTAAAAAGGAAACCCAAGCAAATCTAGTATAATAATATATTAATAACATGAAATTATACTCACTAGTCAAGATTGTTGTTCTAATTGGTCTTAAAATATCAGTATTAATCATTTTCAAGGGCCTTGAGGTGAAATGATGCTCTTTTGATTTGAAATTTCTCCTTGTTTGCTTTCCATGTAAACAAGTCTTGCATAGAGTATCTTCTGGTTGTCTTATCTTTTTCATATTCCTTACACATCCTTTAGAGCTTATATTGACTAGATTTTAAAAATTATATGTCCTAACTTTCTCTCCCATAACCAACTATCATCTAACTTGCTTATAAGGAACCCGTCCTTGTTTATCTCCTTCAATACTTACATATTGTTGTCTATATTTTTAGTTAGTTTTCCCTATAAGATTACCTTATTAATTTTTCATGATTTTTCATTATTTGTCATCAAAATTTAGGGTATATCCTTTCTTACACATTTGAATCACACTGAGAAGGCTTTGTTTTAGTCCCTCAAAATACAATACATTCTTAGTGAGATTTTTCCCATCAGATACAATCAATGTGCCTCTTCTCGTAATATTTATAGATGCATTTTCCCCAAACCTAACTGATCTTGATGCATTTTCTCTTAATGAAATGAATTTAATTTTATCACCAGTCATGTGACTAGTTAATCCAATGTTAATATATCATATCATATTTTTATCTTGAGTGTGAAAATTAGTTTGAGTAATTTGACATTCTTCATCCTTTTCCTTTTGTTCTACAATGCCTAACACCATCGTATGCTCTTGTTTGTCTTATTTTTCAACTTCATAACCCTTAAAATAATATGTATATGGATATGGAGGAGATAAAATCATACATTAAGGATGTAATCCAACATATTAAAATATAAGGGTTTTAAGCATGCTCTCATTATGATAGGAGGTAATTCTTAAAGTTGAACATGACTACTGTCATAAATGTGCTTCAAAGGATATCCTTTAAGTGATTAAAATTATTCGAAAAGGACCTACTATGATACCAATTATTACAATAAAAATAATGAGAGTGGGGTGAATCAATCTTAAAAATCTTTTAATTCATTTACCATATCTTGAGAGACATCATAAAAATAACCATTAAACTTACACATTTAATATGAGTTGATAAAGTGCGCAACATTCATTCACAAGTACATGAAATAAGAGAGAGAACACATGAAAATAATATTTAAAGTGGGAAACCCTCAAGGGGAAGAAAACCCACTGAAAATTTTGAATATATTACTCAATCCAAAAGACTCATGTGAATATTACACATCACATAAGATTTGTTTATTGAGGCACCAACCCCACAACTAACCCCTAGTTTTGTAGGAAACCAATCCTAAAAGGAGGCTACAACCCCTAAGATGATAAAACACCAACTCAACCACCTGAAGATGAAGATCACTGATGTATAGTTTCTCCTATGACAGATAGTGATCACAATTTTAGTTCCAACACTTCAAAACCCTCTCAAAAAATGTCTCTTCTACTTCTCTCAATCTTAATCCTTCACAAGTTGATTATGTAGCATTACCTTGAATAAATTATACTATAAACTTATCATATTAAAATTCTTCTTATTATCTCTTCCTTAGACCCTTCTAACACTCTCTTCCATGTCCTTTAGCTTGTTCATAACTCTATCCACACCACTAGATCAAATGAGCAAATACATTCACTTTATATACATGAATAAACTCCTAAAAACCTATAGGTCATCCATGACCATTTAGTTCAGTCATACCAATAAGAATAAAAATCATATAAATTCACATGAAAGGACCATATAGGTCAGCATTAGAATAAGACATTAAACATACAAAACTAGGCCTAAATGACTAGTTTCATATCCATCGAGTGTAATATGGACAAAAAAGAAAAACTACATAATATTCAATACTTAAACATCTCTATGTATGTCAAGGACATTATATAAACACCTTACACAATATTAGGAACCTCTTCATTATAAATTCTTCTCATAACACGACCAAGTAGGACTATTTCCTACATAATTTGGGCACCTCCAACAAACCAGTCTTCAAAGATGAATACCAAGATTAATTATAACACATAAAATATGAAATGAAACCACTTATTGAAAATAAAATGACCCAAGTAACATCAAAAAACATGTTATACTTCATGACTCATCCCATAGAGGCATTAAAATATCTCTATCTTCTAGGATACATATGTTTCCTAGAAACCAATCTTGGAAACTTGACCTTATCATACATATGATGACACTTTCAAAACTTATAAAAGCATGAAAGAATCTCAAAATTTAACATGTTAACATTATATAATAGCTAGGTATCACCAAACAATCCAATATATTGGTCTTTTAGACCAATTTCATCAAGGAACCTTCATTGTCCTTAAACCCTGTCAAGTAGGTCAACTTGTGACCTCACCCTTAGCAAAAATATGACTTGTAGACCTCAAAAATAATGCATCATGAAATATTTAATTTTTATAACATATACATAGTCATTATACACCTTCTAGTAGGCCACACATGCCCAAGAACCTCCTTTCACCATGACTACTAAAACCGCCTATTAGTCCTAAGAAACAATATTCAATTTTGGACATCTGTGACCTCCAAATGGCTTCAAAATATCTGAAATCACCTCAAAAATATATCATAGATTACCTTCTAATAAAAAAAAATTAGACTATATTTTTAATGGAAAATTTGAGATAAAATCAAACTTTCTTGAAAACAAGAAAATTTGAGTGGGCTCCACCTATAGTCAAGACTCCAAACCACCACCATCTGAAATTTGGGAGAGTGGCTCAAGTCCCCATGTAAAATTTTCATGTGCCAACCAAAATAAAACATCTCATATCAAGTTGGAAATGAAATATCTTGAGCTCGACAAGGATTAAAACATTATAACATGTAAAATATTCATCGTACAACCCTAAAATTTTTCCCACATATCTAAGACAACATATCTCAACTTCCCAAATTCCCATCTAATCATACTTGGATTTTCATCTTCTCAACCACCATGACTTGCCTAACTAGGTCATGAAATTGGGTCTAGTCTAAACCTATACATGGTAGGTTAACATCATAAATTACTTGTAAAAATCTTCAAAAGGTCCTAACACCCTTGAGAAAACATGTCTCACACCTCTAGATGCCCTAATGGTCCCACACACTCAGAATCGATCTTCATACTCTAGTAGGCTACCAAGCACCTAGAATAGGTCTAGATGAGTACCTACAAGCCCTACTCATACTTTTTAATCACTTATTAATACTTCTATGAGTGTCTCAACACATCACCAACATGTTCTCCATTCCTCTACTATGATTCAAAAGCCTCCATGCATCTCTAGCATTTATATGACATCACATACGCCGACTAGACCTCCCGATTAGGTCCACTTGACCAAGAAATTATCACTATCTCCACTCCCGAAATAATGTCACTCCCTATCTACTCATGTATTCATCACTAAAAGATTATTATTACACTTCGATCATCAAAAATTTGTCATTAATGCAATTTATTGTTTTACATACATGAAAACACAAGAAAACACATGCCAAAAAATCGATCAAAATATTTTCAATGAATTTATGATTTTATTGATCATGAAATATGAGACTAGGTGGGTGAAGTACAATTCAATGGATTAGATAGATATATATTTAATAAATCTATGATTTGGTGAGTCCTGATTTATAAAAATTAGTCAGATGAGGTCCAAGTCAAAAGAGTGGTTAGAAATATTTTTAATAAATCTATTATTTGATGAGTCCTAATTTATGAGACTTGGGCAGATGAGGTCCAAGTCAATCGAGTGGATAGAAATATTTTTAATAAATATATGATTTGATGATTCATGATTTATGAGACTTGGGAGGACAAGGTCTAATTCAATGGGAAGCTGATTTGATTGGTTCTAACTTATGAGACTTGGGAGGAAGAGATCCAACTCAACATGTTTATGATTGGATATTAAAAAAAAACTATGTGAGGATAGAGGTAATTTTTGATGTGGATAATATGTTGAAATTCATATTTTCCAATACCTTCATCAATGATTTCCAATGTATTATATGGTTGGATTTTTAAAAGGTTCTTTTTGTGTCAATAAATTTTTCATTTTGAATGGAATGATGCGAGTAGGGAAGGATTGATCTATAGATGGTAATCCAAGGAATATTTTAGAATTTATAAGGAAAATATTCAATGTTGTTCCTTTTTATATAAACATTATTTGAATTTATGGTTATTAATGAGTTCTTCAATGTGTAAGAATTTGGTGTTTGTGATGTTAATATTCAAAAGGTCATATGGACCAAATGATAGGACTAAATTGTTTGGAAGAAAAATTTGTGATTAAAGCACAAAATTGTTATGTGTTGATACTCCTAGGAATATGCACATCGTGGAGGGAATGGGTAAGAATTCCTTTATGTAAATATGATATTCTAGTCATAACCATAAAAGGGATTTATAGAGATGTCTTATCTAATTGTGTGTTAATGTCATGAGAAGCAATCAAGACTCGCATTAGATAACTTTTTGAAACATTAATAAATTCAATATTGATAATTTTAGGTATTATGGATGTGGAAGGATGCATTTTTCACGTGTCTAAGAAAATGATGGATTTATCCTTATCTCTACGGGGCATATGGGTATTAACAACCAACATGAGAAAAAAATACATTCCTAAATAATTAAAAAGGCCCATAAGAAAATAAGATTTACTATGAACCGTAGGGGGAAATATACTATCCCTATCTTATAAAATAATTATCTATGATGTGACACACTCTAGGATCTAAGAGGGATGAGAAGCATAGGGAGTTAACAATGATAAATTACAATTAGCTTAAAAATGGATATGTTTCATAAGATGCAACCACCATTAAGTTAATCATGTTTTATATTTTTCTCAATTTCTTAATGTTCTGTGAAGATTGACATTACTCCTTATTTTATTACTCAATTAATATTTTCCTTAATACATTTTCTTAGTTTCAAATCTCATAATACTTCATTGTTTAATATTTCAAATGCATAGTGGATTCAAACCAAATTCTTACAATAATTTTGAAACACTCTTGCATGTATTTTATTATAAGGGTATTCACCATTTATAAGTTGACTGATTACATTAATTCACTTGTCTAATTTTCATAATGTTATCACTTGTTAAGGATTTAAATTAAAAAAATTAGTAGGTTTCCTAAAATAGTTGACCTCGTGATGTCATACAAGGTACAAAAGACAATACTAATAACCCACATAAGATAGTTTTAGCACATTTTCATGAATGTATCATATCACAAGACCTCTAACCCAACCATGGGGAGAGACATGTGGTCCACATAACATAGAATTATCAACACATATGCCCCATGCATAGATCCAACATACATGTTCCTAATCATATAATAAGGCATCATGTTAATACATATGCAATAGGTATCCCATGACTCAAAACCACGATCGTACCCAAAACAGTTTCAAGATAAGATCTAATAACACATGTCAACAAAGAGGAACATCAAGCCTCAAACATCACAATTCATAAAATGAAACATATGAGTAAATAATGAATAATAAAAATAGCTCCATATGTCTCCCAAATATCCATAAGCCTTCCAAATAATTACATATGTCTCCCAATAGAGGAGACAATCATAACGTCAAAACTAGTCTGAGTCACTCACCATAGAGCCCCGTCACCTTATCTCTCTAGGCCAAGTCACTCACCAAGATCCATGTCACCTTTCTACATGTCAATTCACTCATCAAAGAGTCTTATTACCTTATTTCTCTAAGTTAGGTCACTCAGCAAGAGACCCATCACCTAATTTATCCATTCAATGATGTCAAGTCACACTATGGCCCTAAGCTTGTATATCCCCATCAACTCCACCCAAGTGGCATAGTAACATATAGTTCAATGGTATACAACCCCATGATGCCCTTGGGGTGTACCCCCACTCCTTGGTAAATCTCATCTCTATTCCATCACACCGAAACATTAGAACCAACATATAAATCAGATTTAAATCCTAAGTGGGAACGATTCCCAAGCCTTGGTCTAGGCTAGAGAACTTTTAAAATCCAAAAGAAAGTTTCAAAATAAGTAGAATAAATGGATAAATCACCACATTATGTAAATGTCTCTTGTTAGCAAAAAGTTAAATTAAGTTCCCAAACTTTAGGAATACATCAATCGAGAAAAATTGTTGGTTCTTACAAGAAAATAAATCAATTTATGAATAAAATACTAACATAGAAAAATCACATTATGATCACTACATGACCCTTCTATAGCCACGAAAGGGGTACTTCACGAGTTGTCGACACTCAAATATCGAGTCTCAATTCATAAAATACCTATAAAAAGAATAATTATAAATCGCATAACTTTAAAAACACACATACGAGGATCCATGTAGTCAGTATCACATAGGATTTTTTTATGGATAACCTAAAAAGAGAGATTAGGGACTTTAGTTTGCATAAGAATGATCCTAAGGTGGTGTACATCCACAATATACTAAGAAAGCTCAGAGTATACCAAATGGATAGAAGTGGGTTTTCAATCTACATGAGACTCCACTTTCAAACTTGTACTTGGCTCAAGGTTATGGTCACCGGGTCACAAATTTTATCTCCATACATAAACTTTTGAATGTTATCCATAGGGATCACCAATGAAAGACAAAAAAAAATTTACTATTACAATGGTGATTTATGCACAACAACTATAATGTATTATGCATGGAAAAATTATGGGGATATAACATAACAACATTCCATGGCTTAAAACATGTACATTTCCACATAACGTACTCAAGAGTATGGGTATAATACATTAGGGGTTATAAAATCACCATATGAACCCAATTTATGCTATTAATTTATCACATAACGTATAAATACACACACACACACACACACACACACACACACACACACACACACATAATCAGACATAGTGATTTAACATCATGACAAATATTTATGTTAACATGTTGTGTAGTATTTGAATGTATGTCCTGATGTTAAATCACTGTCATATATATATATATATATATATATATATATATAATATAATATAATACCACACATCAGACATACATTCAAATACCACACAACATGTTGACATAACACCATAATACAACACAACATGGTGGAAATTTACATGATATAACATATTTCACTACAAAGCACTTTGTCATGCAACATGTTGTTCCACATATACAATATCACTAGAAAATGAAACACCACAACACTTTTGTGGTTCACAAAAACTCCCTTCACACAACAAGGTGGTAATACACATGAATTTCACGTTGAATTCATAAGAGAGAGAGAGAGAGAGAGATAAATTACTCCCATCAAGAAACACATCAACATCATAACAATCCACACTAAGTGGTATGCACAATAGGTGCATTCATATAATCACAAGTAACATGTTTTTCACATCACAACAAAATAACACATTACTCTTCCAACTCCTCCACCATCATGAATAACCATCACAACACCAAACTATCCTAGAGGTTTGAGAGTATGAATATTCATTATGATACAAATCTGTAACAACCACCCATGTGGGAACCAAATATAAGACCAAATAAATTAGGATAAAAATAATTAACTTTTATTTACTTTATATAACTATATGATACCACTTAGGCTCATAAGAAATTACTCCACATCATATAAGACATCTACACCAACATGAAGAACATGAAAAAAATATGATGACACAAGATGCATATCAAAGCCAAACTTTTATAATGAACAAGTACAAAACCATGACCCAACCATAATATGAACATCACAAAATGAACCTTCCACATTACTACATTTTCTTTGTTAAAACTTTATTAAATTCTTATTTCATTATTATCCTTAAAGGTTTGAAGAGAAATTACATTTAAACATGCATTTTCCTTTTCTCTAGACTAAATTTCTTTTATTGTGTTCAAAATATTACTTAAAATGGTTCCATCTATTTTTTTAGATAGGTAATAAGATGTAGTTTTAAAGGGACTAAAAACATTTTACACAAAAAGAGTCCAAGGCATGCAGACTAACAAGATGAACCAACAACACCAATTCAAACTCGATTGACAACAAGTGTAGATAAAACAAAGCAGACCACATACAATCTAAGTATTAAACATACAAAATTTTTTAAAAACAAGATGTTTAGAGTAGCTAAAAGCACCAAACCCTAGGAAATATAGTAAAAAACATCGAAAGGGCAGCAATTAGTCCACCATGCTCTGTGAATTCTTTCTTTTGGTTATAGTTCTTGGACATCTTTCCTTGTTCCCTTTCCACTTAATGATGACTCTATAAGGTATTTTATCCTTATTCTTCTCCTCAAGCTCCTCGTTGTCTTCCTCATCAATACTTCTCAATTCTAGACGCATATTAACCTCATCCTTTTCTGCTTACATTATGGCAATCTGATCTTGTAGGATTGATATCCTTTGTTCCTGCATGATGTAATCAAAATTTCGCCACCAATATGATTGTTTTGGATATCAATATATCTCGTGACATTATTTAAATTCACGATCCTATTTTTAATGAACACCAAAATAGTGTCCTCGCCACTTCCACTCGAGAATGTGAGCTTCCCAATCAATAGTATCTCTAGATCTTTCCCTATTCCCCACACTTTCCTCCCTATAAAATTCCCCCTTTTCAAATCACAGAGGATGTCAAAAACTAGCATGGCCATCTTCTGGTAGCCCCTTTTCCTTTTTTTGCATGTGGGATGTCAGGGTCTCATTGTCTGAATCATCACTTTTATCCTGAGGTCTGGGTGGGATAAGGATTCTACCTTTCTTGAACATCAACAAGATAAGGCCATGGTGGAGGGGGGTTTCCAGCTTGTCATTCTGGTAGTCGGTGATGGAGATGGTCAAGGACCGAAGGAGGAAAAAAGGAAGGCTCATCTTCTGGTTTCTATGAAGGTAGTTCAAAATGGACAGGTGGTACAAGAAAATATTCCTAAATTTTCCCTTGAGTGTGAGGTATTTCATCACAATGAGACACACATCTGGCCACCTATCAAGCAAGAAAGTTCTTCCCATTGTCATATCGAACAATATTTTCCCCAGGACCAAAGAAGGTGGAAATATATTTTTTTTTCCTAGTTTTATCTTTAAATATTTTAAGACCATCGATGGACATACCAATGGCTTTAGTGATGGTGTTATCCATGACCTCAATTTTAGTGCCTCTCATCTTAACCTAGATTTCCTCCCACACTTTCCCAAATTCGTTGGTGAGTTATGGATCATGGCCCTATAACTTCTCAATATAGATGGATAGACCACCCCGTGAAGAAGGTGCCATAGGGTACCATCCCTTTTAAGATGCATATAGGTAGTAGGTTTGGTCCTCACCCTATCCCCACCCATGATAATCCTACCATAAAAACCAAACACAGTAATGAAACCGAGAAAGAAGAAGGAACAAAGAAAGAGATAAAACATAGTGTGGATATTAGAAACCCTATCAAAATTGCTATTAACATCCACACGAGTTTCATCCCACATATCCCTATAATTATGAAGGTTTATCTCAACATATATTGTCCTCATTAATCAAATTTTTGATATGATTCCAAGGTATTTATTCATGCTTCTAACTCATCTATCCTGAAGGTGATTGCCATGATTTTTAGGACATTTGTTGTCTTGTTAGTGCTTTTGTACACATGTTGTATCTTGACCGTAACAAGATGTCCCATCATTTGCTTGGCCTCCTTAATTATCTATTCAATATTCCATCTCGTGTTATCACTGTGATTAAGTGCATTAATAACACACATGGAATCTCCTTCAATAATAAGGTTTTGAATATTCATGGTTTTATAGAGCTTTAATCCCCAAAACATAGCTATGGCTTCGACATGATTATTTGAGTGAGGCCCCACTTGGCCAACATACACCCTTAAACAATCCCCCTTATGATCCCAAATAATCCTTCCCCCTCAAAGCACTACCTTCCCTCGTTCTTTCCAAGCCATCAAAGTTTAATTTACACCATCTAGAGGGTGGGCATTTCCACTTGACCTTCTTAATTTTCTCCTCCCTATCTTTGTTGATAATCTCATGAGGCTTGAGATTAAAATTATTTAGGATATCCAGGTATAAACCCAAGGGAGGTTTAGTATTCTTGCATTTAACAATTTGAAAATTATCCTTGAGATTCTGGATGATACATCTCACCACCTTCTTGGGATAAGAGCCTTGATTTCTAAAAATCATGTTATTCCTTTTGATCCAGATCCCCCATAGGATATGTGGTAGGGTAAAATTCCATAATTCCTTAACACTTTCATGGTGTAAAATGGAAGTCCATTGTTCGTGTGGGTTTTATATCTCTAATGGTTATCTCGAATTTTGAAGAAGTTGAACACCACTGAGAAAACCTAAAAAGTAAAGAGACATTCTAAAAAAACACATTCAAAAGTTTCTTCATGGACTTTGTACAGATATACCTATTGATGATTATCATTCCTCTTTTTCTAAGCTTGTCCATAGTGAGAATTTTCTTCTTAAATTTTTTTTTTAAATATTAATTTTTGGAATAAGTTTTTTGTTCTAGATTCTCCTCCAATAATCATTAGTAGGAATTTGTTCAAATTTAAGCAAGTAGCCGGATTTAACTTCATAATTTCTAGAATCTATGTTCCTCCATATTAGTTCATCTTGACTCTATCTAGGAGGAATGTGGCAGAACTTAAGTTCATTGTTGAGGGTTTCAAAGGGTAGGAGAGGTCCATTGTAAGAAGGTGGAGGAATAATCTGTTTCCATTTCTTGTCTTCTGTCCAGTAGTCACACACCCTTTCACCAAACATCACTTTATAGAATAAGAAGTAATCCTTCCAAGGTATCTCTCTTTCGAGACATAGATTTATAATCCATTGATTTTCCCAGTAAATTGATCTTAGCTTGATTCCCCAAATTCCCTTAACACCTTTATTTATCAGTTTTCTCGATTTTCCAAAAACATATCAGAAAATGAATCCTTTGGGAAGATATTTATCCTTAAAAACCCAAATTACCACCAACATTCCATAAGTATTTTGATTTCAGAATGTCCATGCATATGCATTCCTCTTTATGTAACCTCCATCCAAATTTGGAAATAAGGGTCTCGGTTCATCATTTACATCATTTACATGCCACCTCTATGTTTTTCACCTTTTCCCAAGCTATCGACGTCATCCATGACAAATTTCTCTATGTTTGGGGAATAATAAAAATAGACATTATATAAGGTTGCCAGAAATTTTCCCAATTTTATTCCAACTAGTATCATCCATTTATCAAACGTTTTTATTATTCCACATTGATATCTTGGTTTTGACTTTGAGAGACGGCTTTAGTTTCAGATGACAAATTTCATCAAAAAATTGTTGAAGACATTTATTGTGTATGCCTAAATTATAGCCTTTCCGATTTTGAGCCTACTCAAGGGGAATAATAAAAATAGACATTATATAAGTTGCCAAACTTCATCTTTAAAAAAACATGTAGCATAGATCATTAAAGAAATTGGAATTTCCCATCTTGAAGCATATTAATAACAATGTTCCTTTCCAAGAGCTTAAGAAACATTCTTATGAAATCTTATCATATGATTTTATTCCAACTAGTATCATCCATTTTTCTACCACATAAGGGCATACCATTGGGAGAAATGAAATTTTTAGCACATCCTCAAGTGGAAGGAAGATTCTTTATATTGCTAAAATTCCAAGATATTTGGAAGAAAATTTTTTTGGTATGGCAATGAAGGACGTTCTTGTCTTAACATTATCTTTTATTATTCCACATGTCCCAAAGATATGAAGTAACATGAACTCTTCTTAAAAGTTATCTCTTTTGAAGGCCTAAGACCTCCTTATAATTTCTTACTTATGACTTTGAGAGACATTAATATTTGATTGGTTTTCCTCGAGAAAAAGTTGTTTGAAAAAGGAGGTGGAGCAATATATTTCTCCTCATCAACCATCCTCCCAGTCCCATGATTACCTATATCCTCATTTTCTTTTATAGTGGCTTTAGATGTGGAAAAATGGTGTTTTGTACCCTCTTTTAAGACATTTATTCTCAACCCCATTAGAAAATTTAATTCCCTAAATTATCCCCCATTTTAAACTTCGGAACTTTTCTCTGGAGTTTCGAGTCTCTTTATTCCACTTATCAAGGCTTGGAAGCCACACTAATATAAAGAAAGGGTTACATAAGCTCTCCCTACCTAGGAAGTCCCATTTTTCAAATGAAAAGGGCCTCATTTTTAGAAAAATCATCAATTTTAAAGAATGATTAGATTATTAACAATAAAAAAAAGATATAAAGTATCTATACAATAGTGACCATGAATCATATTAATAAAGTGACTATAAAAACTCACTTATGAAGAAATGAAGAAGAACATTTATGAGATCTTGTCAAGAATATGCCTTCTTCAATATCCAACCTATTTTATAATCATCACTTCTAATAGAATATTTTTTGGGATTTTCAACATTGGAGTGGATGGTTTCATGTTTATGGAAATGAACAATAACAAAATTTTGATCCCGTGAGGCATATGAGACCTCCATAGGCACCCAAAGATTTGTCTTCCTAGAACCCTTCTCAAAGGCATCCTTTCTTGATTTTGGAATGAGAAATAAAAATCCTATAGTTACTCAAAGGTTTTTAGAGCTAACATCCTCAAGTGGAAGGACACAAATTTTATAGTTTCCTGTGACTTCCTTTTCTAGACATTCATTCTCGAGAAAGTATGGGGATTTTGTCTCTCCAAAATCATCCTTATTGGCACACTTATACATGCCTTTATCTTTTTGGGAACCTCCTCCATATAGAGAGAGAGCATTTCTTCAAAATCTTCATGTTATCTGGCATATTTAAACAAGAAAACAATTTTAGATTTGATTTTACCATTGAAAAATGTATCATGGTAATATATATGTTGAATCCATGATGTTGAGCTTCATATTGAACAAAAAAACTACCATTAAAGTATCATGCACTATAGAATCCATGATGTTGTCTTCCTGTAGTTCTTAAACTATCACTATATCCTCCACATTTTCCATTTTTGACTCATTTTCCATATCATTGATCTTTTCACAACCTTCATCCTTAACTATTTCCTTTAAAACTAGTTCTAACTCAGCTACCATGTTATTAGTGTTTTCCTGAACTTCATCCTCAACTACTTCCTCTAAAATAGGTTTTGACTCAACATTTCCTTGAGCCTTAACCACTGGTGGTTTATTGACGTGTTTTCATGTGGGATTTATCTTTGAGGATCCGCTAGCATTAGGTTACATGATTCCTTTTCCTTTCAAATCCTCCTTAATGGTTCCTTTTTTATTTTTGAGTTGGGCTTTCAGAGAATCCTCTTCTTTGGATTTTGGATAGAGTTTAATATTATGCCCCACCTTAAAGCATGAGAAGTACATGAAAGGTGTAAAATCATAGTTAATTCTCTTAGTCTGGGCACCCCAAGGATCCTTGAGATCAATGCTTCTAGGTAGGGATATCTCCGGCACCACATTAACATAGAACCTAGAGAAAAGGAGTTAATTTTTGGAACATGCAATAGGATCAATGATAACCAGAGCCCCAATGGATTTTGCTATCCCCTGTAAAATATCCATATCCCAATATTCCAAGGGAAACCCCGAGTCGACCCAAATAGGATATTCCTTGATAATTGTATCTAGTGGATTGAAGTCAGTTACCGATTTTACACTAGAACAACTACTACGCACAAAAACCATGGCCCTTCGTAAAGAATATTTAAAAAATCCTCCTCCACCGATAGAGATACCAAAAATTCATTTTCATAGGCATAAATCTCCATTGTACCTTTGGGCATCCACTTCCTAGTTGCCCATTTCCTAAACTATTCAATGTTTGGTCAACTTCCTAGAATTTTAGCCAAGATAGTGTTGTTCATCGAAGCCCAAACACATTTGGCGACCTATTCCAAGATTTCCAAAGAAACTCCATTATCATTATAAAATGGGATTAGGTTAAAGAGAGATACTTTTTTAGGTTTGTTCCCTTCTACCCTCCTCACTTACGTGGTTGTGGGACCCTTCCCGGTTCCACTTTGTCCCTTTCTACTATTAAATGTGAATATTTCCTTCCATGCAAAGGATTCTCCTCATGAATCTCTAAATCCCGGCTGCCTCCATTTTCCCACTCATTTTCCATTTCAAAAATCTTCTCTCTCCCATCCATTTAATTTAGTTCATTAATCTTATTGCAAATAAATTATATAACTCGATTTTTAATTAGAATTATTTTAACATTTACACATCATAAGTTTTGATACCAAAAATTAGAAACTATGTTGTCTCAATTAATTTCTTTCACATGGATCATTTCACATCCAATTTCACATCATCAGAAGATTATTAAGTTACAAGTAATCTCCATGGTACTTAAATTATTATACCGACATCCCAAGGAACATTCACAAAAATAAGAGCAAGTTACAATTTTCCTTTACAATTAGAATCTTAATGGTACACTATTGCATATCCTAATCATCCCCGTGATCCCAAACACTTTACATTATCTTCACTTCTAATGATGTTTAGTTTTTGGAACAACCATACAATTATATGATGAAATTTTTGTCTTGAATGTCACAAAAGTGGTGTTATGCCTTACATTTAATCATCTTACACGCTTTCATACCCACTCGAATACTCTACTAGGTTCCTAGGGAAGGAAACACAAACTCTTATGATGCCCCTAAGTATATAGAGTTATGAACTAAATTTATATCTGAACACATCTCAAGGCTTACAAAAATATACCTTCATGTTGTCTTATTTAATATTGTCCTAATAGAGTTGACCCTATACAATTCCCAAGAGGTGGTTTTGTATATATTATGATTTTAAGAAAATATCTTCTTACGACAACAAATTTTTTTGGTCTTATCTCCTCTTTTGTAATTAAAATTATATCATCCATATATGTTTAGATGTAATATGATATACACATGGGTCATATGAGTCCCATGTTCGAGAAAGAATGCTACAATGTCAAAATATGTGTTCCCCTAAGGAACCATTCATCTTATCATTTAAAACATGGAAAGAGTTTCTAACGAGTTAAAAGGGGTGGGTTCCATGTTTCAATTCCCTCATAAGATCAATAATCTAGAGACATAAATTGATAGAACAAACTCATTGTGGGTTTCGTTTTCAAAAAAAATCTTAATAGGGTATTAGGTTTACTTCTTTCCCTTTTGAACTCAAGGGATCTACATCTTGATACAAATTAATATTAAAACAATCCATCCTCTTTAAGATTAATAAAATATGAGAGGGGTTAATGTAGTCTAACTTAATGGTTCAATTCATAGGTAAGAGGTAAAACTAATTCCACTCACATCTCTTAGATCTCTCAATGAGATCATTCAAGGTGTAAGATAAGAAACAAAATGTGGTGGGTATAAGTCCTTTCTTAAATGATAGAGGTATTGCAAAATTGAACAATAGTTGATTAAAAGATAGAAAGACACCAGTGGTTCATAATATGGTTCACTTCGATAGTTTAAGAATATTAAGTTCTACTAAAAGTACAAGTATTATGAGATAAATATAATAATTAACATGGTGTATGACTATTTAAAACATCTAAACCATAAGGGAAACATATAAACCCATAATTAACATCACTCCTATTGGTACCCAATCTTACACCTCCTATGGGATAAACAACATAAACACTTGAAGTAGGATGCTCTAAGTATAGAAGACTTGTCATTTTATAGCTAGGGAAGATGTCTAACAAAATTATTCAAAATTGGGAATTGGAAGGACTGAGTGACACATACAAAGGGGATGAACTTCCTTGCTTCTTTAGGTCCTTCCTTTAACTAGGGTGAGAGAACCCATTTTGTAACCTGAACTTGTGAGAAAAATAAGTGGAATCAGTTTCTTAGTCTTCTCTTTGAAATTTGGAGATCAGTCCTGAATGAACATGGTCAATGTATGCACTATTTAACTCTCACGAGTTGTCACACTAAATAATGCAAATTTCACTCAAGTAGGACTTAGGTTACTCTAGATAGTGGAAATTTTGGTCTGCTTTTGCATATTTATGAAAAGGGAAGGTAAAATGGTAAATTCCCTTGGCAAATGTTCATAGACAAAGAAAACAAAAGTGGTTCAAAAAGGATTTAACAATTTTAGGTTTGTATTTGTGTAGGAGTGGGAGATTAAATCAGATAAAGTTGATTATACAAAATTCTCAAAAAACTTTAACAGTGTCAGAAATTTCTCAAGGCAAAAAGAACACATCAAACAACTAGAAGCAACCCTTTAACCAAAAGATATGCACTCATGGAAGCCCAAGAATACATGATTTCACACAATATTTAAGAAATTAAATACAAAATCTCATGTTAACCTCTTAATAAAACATTGACAATTCTTGATCCATTACGCCTAAGATTCACTCAAAGACTTACAAAAATATTCTCAATATAATGGATGCATCATGAATTTAAAATTGTTTACCATACTATGAAAGGAAAGCTCTTCCCACAACATAATTGTAGTTACCAAAACACCACCACAAGGACAATATCTAGTGTAATTTAGAAGAATTATCAACACAAGATTGCAACAGGAGAGACAAATGGTTGATTTAAAGTATATCACCCAAAAACAAAGATAACAATGCTCATGAACATACACATAATTTATTTCAGGATTTTTAGATTTCTCAGCAAGGGAAAATAAAGCCTATGATCTCAATGCTTGTCAATGGTTGTACACTTGCAACCATCTTGACATAAGAAAATTTGAAAGGTGAAACAAATCACAGGTATCTCAATTTGATTTAGGTTTTCAAGAATTCTTATCATTTTACATTGTTTCTTCTAAAATCTTAGAAAAATTAACCCCCTCGATATGAGAACATGCCTCTCATATCTATACAATCTTTGATTATTTCTTTGCTTGATTTTTCCCCAAAACTTAGAATATTTTCAAGGAATATTCCTTAGGAACAGTATCTCATTCTATCACTTTGAAAATATCTTATTCCCTTTGTTCCATGTGGAGAGATATTTACAAATGTTTCTAGGTGTATGTATCATTCCCTTATGATGAATAATATTCCTATGTCATTCATTTTATATCATCAAATTGGTCATTTATATTTGGTAGGTTGGGAAACCTTTTTTAATGATTTTTTGGGCACCCCCAAATAGTTTGATTTAATGTTACTTATTCCTGCCTTTTGGGAATCTACCTCGAAACATACACAATTATTGTCATATCTTTCTGAGTTGATTATTTCCATATGTGTTTTGTTACATCAGGCCAATTACCTCCTTTTTGTATGATATCAGTTTGCTTCACACTTATCTCCCTCGTGTGGATATCATAGAAAATCTCAACAATCAACTCACCATGATTTTTCTCAGCTTAACTCGCCACCTCATCTTCACTATAAATTCCCACCATTTCTTCTATAAATTCACATCCCTTATTTTAAGTGTGATAAGCTTAGTGAAAAAATTTCCACAAGAATTCGGGAGTAGAATTAACATCTAGTTTGAAAGATATATCCTCCGAGGATTTAAACTCAATTTTTGATTTGTCGAACCCAGATGAAGCATTCATAAGAATGCTATTTGGAATTGTAGATCTAGAGGACTATGATGGGCCATTGACATCTTAGGTTGTTTGAGTGGCTCTGATTCAAAGAGTAATCAAGATCAATCCCATCTTTTCTACTTTCCAAATGATGTATTTTCATCTTTTCAGGTGGGAGCATCAGAAAAATCCTAAGGTGTTGAAGCAATTTTGGCTCAAGAGTAGGCTGGATGTGAAGGGTGTAGTTGATAACACATGCCCTTTCATTTGTAATGAAGAATTCACTGTGAAGGAGATTCCTTCAAAATCTTACGTGCTCAATGAAGGGAATTTTATAGACATTGTGCCTACTCTTTCTCACAAGGTGATTGAGTTGGAGAAATGTGTTTCTACTTTGGAGAAGAGGCCAACAAAATATTTATCTTCACAACCTCTTGGAGTGTCACCATCTTTCATGAAGAGATGTAAGGGAGAGTCCAACTCCAAAACTCCTACTCAACTAATTCCAAAAAAATCTATAATTGCACTCCCAACTACAACAAAAATTTCATTCCACCCTCTACCTTCAAAGCATTAGGGAAGAAAGCACTTTCCAAGGGTGTTTTAGATCTCAAAGGGTGGGTTTCTTCTTACAAGAAGAAAATAGAGCTGATTGGCATTTTGGATGGTCCTAGGGTAAATATCAATGAGCTCATGGCTCTAGGCATGTCTCATGGTTTGGTAGGGGACATTTTATTTGTGCAAATGGAAATTAGAACAAAAGAATTTTTATTTAGGAAGAATAGGATTTTAAAGAAAATTTCTCCTTTCAGAGAGGATTTCTTAATAGTAGAATATTAGGTATCTTTCCCTTAGTCCTTTTTTTGATATAATGTCAAGAATGTATGTAAACCTTTTCCTGGGATGGGCCCCTATAGAACCCCATTTTTCTTTCTTTTTCAAATGAAAATATTTAATATGTTACAATGAATTTCATGTTAATAATAGATATAGAATTCTATTAAAACATAATGAAATCCTGCATTATTCCACATTACATACATAATTGAAATCCACAATTTAAAACAATATTCAACTATCATGAATGAAAGTAACAACTGGAAAAGGAAAGTTTTTTAGAAAAGACAAGCCTAAGCTTGCTCATGGTTCAACATGATCATCATCTCCTTCTTCATTGTCTTCCTCCTTATTAGGTCACATGTCCATGTAAGCATCAAATCTTTGGAATAACTGCATCAAATCCCCTTCATCAGGTCCTGTGTGATGTTTGAATATTAAGTTATGCCTATTTAGCACCTCAACACATTTTTCATCCTTTGCTTATACTCTTTCAATGTTTTAGTCAACTCAAAAAAAATTCTCCACATAGATAAGCCTCTTGATGACCTCATAGGAGCAATGTTCCTCTTTGATGTATTGATCAAAATATTGAATCAGGATATCAATCTCCAAGTCCCCATAAGTAGGTTTTTCTTTGTCAAATACCATCTCTTCTAACCTAGTATCTATAGTATCAATACCCTTTCCTATCCAATCCTTCTCCATTTCCATCTTTTCCTTGACCTGATTCACAACTTCTACCCTAATTTTGGTTAAATCTTCAGTGTGTAATGAATCCCTTTTTCCTCAGAAACACTATTCCTTCCTTTTCTACTAATTCCTCATCAATTTGGTTTATAGTGTCAAGTTTGGGAAGGATCCCTTCCCAATGATACAATTCATTTTCACATTGATCATTTAATTCATTTATGTTATTGAGCATGTTGGTTAACTTTGCATACCTCTTTACTATTTTTTCAATGATCTTTCTACCCTTTTGAGACAAATCCTCCACCCATTTATCTATTTCCTCAGCCTTCTCACTAGCTTTTTCTATTTTACCCAGGATTTCGGAGTAATGGTAGTGGAAACTTCTTGAATTTCTTCTTCTATCCCTACCAAATTTTGTAAGCATGAATTCAATGTCTTTATTTTCTCCTTCAACTACCTTTTAGATACTTTGTCTTCATCAACCTTTATAACAAGCCTTCAACTGCTATTGTGACATCCTATTTTAATGTTTCCCTAGTAGGCTTCCCCAATTGGATGTGCTTGACATCATAATCACTTATTGTAATCTCATCCTTTGACTTACCTTGATGGGGAGTTGTAATCTCCAGGGTCTTGAATCCATGTTGATCTACATGTGTTTTAGTGAGAATCCTTGCTTTCTTTGAAGCTTTTTTGGGTTTTGGGAAGGCAATGCTTGTGATATCTAAAACTCCTCTTTGAACAACTTCCTTTTCCTTCTCTTGAAGGAGTCCTCCCAACCAACCAGTCATATGGGCATTACCCATATTTACTCCTTTTGGTGTGAGGTGTGGATTTTCAGAGTACAACACTAATTCTGTTGATGTTCCTTGCATATCTTGAGGTACTAACATATCTTTGTGTGTTCCTTCCACTTTCACCACTTTTTTCAATTTACAATGTCACCATATTTAGATGCTTTTTATCTTGGTCTTGAATATGAGACTATTTAATACCTTCTGACTCTTTACTACCCATTATTTTCTAACCCTTACCCTCTACATAAATTACAAGTACACTTGTTGTTTCCCTTGAAATTTCATTTGGGGTGGCCATTTCACTTGCATATTCTTTCAATTTCTCTGCTGAAGTGGCCACTACATCTGTAACTTCCTTTGGAATCTCCCTATCTAGACTTAGAACCTTAAATGGCTCCTTGTTCTTTGAAATATCTTTATCCTCCACAAGTGGTTGTTTGGTAGACAAGTCTCCTTGGGATTTCTCCTTAACCACCTTTTTCTTTGTTGGGTCCTCTTCTTGTTACTTTGTTGGTTGAGATTCAAGGATTGATTCTTGATTTTTACCTTTATTGTCATTCTGTACTTTCCTCAGTATTGGTCTTAGTGGGTCTACTTATTTATTTTACAGTCTCAGTTATAGTTTCCTTTGTGGTACTTGTACTTTGAGAAAATTCACTCTCCTTTATTATCTCTAAATCCTTGGGTGGTTGAATTTTAGTATAGAAAACATCTGATACAGATGTTTCATCCATAATTGTTTGAGTCACCATTTCACCTTCCACAACAGGGGTTGTACTTTCAATTTGAATACCTTGGGGTTGAGCCCCCAATTTGATATTTGATGATTGATCAAAATATTGTATGTGTATTTCTTGTTGGGAAACACTTGCACCCTTCGCTATATAAGTTTTAACTTTTATATCAACCATATTGAGTCTAGGAATCTCTTTAAGTAACTCCAAATCAATTATTTCAATAGGCATTTTTAATGTTCCTAAGGTTGTACAATAACTGGTTTATCTTGCACTTGTTTTGTCATAACATCACTTGGCTGACTAGATATAGGGGCACCATAAACTATTCTGTAATAACTTCAGTTAGAGACAAATATGAAGTTACAACTGGTGGTGGTACAACTGGAGTAGAATGAATACCTTCAGGAGTCTATAATGGCATTTCTTGATGAGCCAATGAAGTAACAATTTTATTTTGAGTTTCAGTTAGGGTAGGAGGATCAATTACTTCAGGATCCTTTCTTTTGTGTTTCTTTGCACCGTGACTACCTCCCTCTGCTGGACCACCAGTATCCCTTTCCAAAGGAAATATTACTTTATCCCTTTTTGTAGTTCTTTCAAAACACTTGAGTTTAAGTCCTCCCTTCCCTTAGCACTTTGCACTATAGGTGTTGGATCAACATTTGACATAGATCCCCTCATCTTCTTTGGTGCACTAGATGACCCTAGTAATACCACTGAGGGAGTTCTTGGTTTAGTCAAACCTATCCCTTTGGATTATATTGGCACTATGAAGAAATGGGAGCATCTTGCATAGCCCTCAAGAGTATTCCCTCTACATTTTGAGTTAAGGTAGTCTTTGAAGTTCCAGTCCTGCTTGTGGCTATTTTCCATTCATCAATGGTCTCAATAATTAGATTTTTATTGGGTAATTGGGGAGCTTGTCCATTTAAGGGGTCCATTTTGTCTGCTCCCTCTTTTAGGGAGGGAGATCTTCCTTCAAAGTCTTCAATTCTCGGAACTCCCTTAGCACTTTTGTATTTTGTAAGGATAAATCTAGACCCTTCCCAATAAGCCAAGCAGATGTTCTCCTCATTACATTAGTAATTATTTCATGAGGATCATCTGATTCTTCCTCTTTCCAATCTATAGGACTGATTGATTTTGACCCCATATTTTGGTCAAGGTAATACTGACCCACCACATTTTTATCATCTTCTATTCCTTGAGGAATTACAACAATTTTGAAGTCAATAACTTGTCTTAAAGTCATTCTAGAATAATCCCTCAGTCTAACTTCTTCTTCATCCATGCAATTCATCTAGTAGTCTTCAAAATGGGGTTCATGTTCACCTGTATTGACAACCCACCAAATGTCATAATTAGGCCTTGGTGTAAATTTATCCATTTGAAACCTCTCCATCTCTTCATCCATTAATCTAGATTTTACTATTGTTTGGCAAGAATATCTCCCAATTTTGAGAGGGAATTTTATGTTTGTTTTATGTCTCCTTGCAATCTTTTTATGTACAGGGGTCAATTGTCTTGAAAGTTCCATTAAGGCCCACTTATCATTCACATATATAGGAAACTTATAGGGTTTTCCTTCAAATCTACTTACCCTGAAATATGTGAAAATATGTACTGTATGAAGATGTAACCATATTCCATAATTGCAGCCCTAACATTGGTAGATAATCTATATTTCTCCCATTATGGTTTGAAAAGGCAAGTTATAGGGGCAATGAAGGCATCATTTACCTTCCTGACATTTCCTCTCCACTTATCCAATCTCAATTGTGAATATACATCATACACCCTATGGTTTTCAAAACTTTCTTGTGGTGGGAGACCTGGGAATGATTTGAAACATGCAATATTATAGATGAGATAAGACATCATGTAGAATCTGATATCAATTAGATTACATGTCCTGATTTTTGTAGCTATTGTCATGAGTTGGGCATGAATAGATGTTGATATAAAGCTTTCCCAACATAAATTTCCTTGTTCTTCCAAGATAACCATTATGAAGGGGCACATCCACTCTTGAAAATCATTAACCCCTTCTAACCCTACCATCCTACTTAACATTACAATGAGGTCCTCAACCTCTTCAACAAACATGGCCTTAGTCAATTTCTTGGGGATTCTTTTGACAGATGGCTTCCTTTCTTTCAACCATTGGGTATTTAACATTTCAGCATATTCATCATGTCTTGCGTCATAATCAATTTGTGTTGATTCAATAGTAGCAATTACTAGTTGAGCCAACTTTGGTAACCCCAATATTTCCCTAAAAGCTTCTGGTGTCAAATTTATTACTCTTTCCCCACTTCCATCTAATACCTCCTTCTTCTTCGGGTCATAGTTTTTAGCACACAACCATACAAGCTTGGGAGAGTGTATAGATGGTGGAAATGCAGCTACTAAGGCAATGTGGCTGGCATCAATGACCACCATCCATTGGCTCTTATTCGGAGCATGAAGTCTTCTCAGGAAATCATCTATATCAGCATTCAATAATTTTGTATCCATGAAATTGTCTAAATCACTAGAAATATTGGAAGTTACATGGAAACCTGATTCCAGAGACCTCATCTTGTGGTTTTTGATCTTTCCTCTTAATTCCTCTTAATCCCAATTTAAGTATCGAGAACACTAAGGTAAAGCAAGGAATTACCTGTTTCTTTGCAAACTCTATGAAATTTTCCCTATTTCCATAACTCCAAGTTCCTTGGCTCAATTTCACCACTTCACAGTCGATTCTTCTTCTTTCTTTCATGAATTAACACTGCTAGGGCATCCAAATTTCTCGTGTGTAAGGTGAAAACTAGAAACGATAAAAAAGGCTTTAAAATTCATACTTTGATTCGTGTGCATGCATTTATAGCAGCAACTATTAATTCTTTAAATCTTGACCTTTCGATGTGTTTATCCTTTTGAATGTGAGTCATCCATGTGGCTTAATTTGAGACAATTCAGGGTTGGGGATTCCACTTGTAGTTTTTATATTTCTTCAAACAAGTGCTAAACTACAATTTTGACTTGAACATCTACTCTCTGACTTTGGATGAGAAGTTGACACATGCTCCCCATTGGAATTCGGGGATATATTTTCACTTTGCATTATGTTGGGCATTTGATGAAAAAGTGCACCAATAATTTATTTCCCCACTCCAATCACATTTGAACATGTGTTTCTTTTCCTTGAGTGGGGTTATATTCATTTTTGCATTGTATAACTTGAATATTCCTTAGAATATTTTGTTAGGTTTCAGAGTTTGGTTTGCACTTTGTAACCATTAAGTAACTTTTGTAATTTTACAAATAAAACCTGATATAGTGTAACCAATTAAATCATGCCACGTACTTTTGGGAATCAGAGAACAAAGTGCAGTTTGCATTGAAAATCAAAGGAATGAAACACAAGGGGAGTTTACAAGGATTAACATGATCATCCGACAATGCTTTTATGGATATTTCTCTGAAATGACATGGTTATGATTTCCTTGACTGAAAAATAGGATTCACACTGGATTTATGATCAAACACGATATTTTTTCTTGGTTTAACATGGGTTTATCATCTTGAACATACATAATTCAGAGTTCCAGGTAATAAAACATGAAAATTTTATGAAGGTATACTTAGGATAAAAGGGTGAGCTCAAAACGAGCATGAAAAAATCCCAAAATAGATTTCCCATTTTCCATCATACCCATCAGCCTAAAAATGTCATGATCATCACATAATCAATAAATAACATGCCATTTTATAACAATAATACTTCTTTATCTATTTACAATTACATTTATTTAAAAGATAGCCCATTATTGAAAAAGCACAAAAAATGCTACAATTTTCTTCTTTTCGCACATACATATAACCACCGCAAGGTCATCACAATTGATGGTATGACATCTACCTACAATATAACAAAAATTATAATTTCATAGTTTTCCAATAATAATGAAACAATACTTAACACACTTCTAGGGAGAGTAAGAAATACAAATGCCATTTCATTTCTTTTCCAAATCTAAGGAGAGAGATAGAGAGTTGAGAGAAAAAAATACATTTTCCACAATCAATTTATTTTCAAACAAGAACAAAAAAAAGGTTTCATATAGTCATGTGTTAGTGTTTACAGGGTTTCCTGATCAATATTTTTCTTGGATAAGGTCATATGATAAATTTTCACATCTAGCTACATGTTTCCAAAAAGCGTCAAAATTAGACAACCCAAAATTTTGTGTTCAAAAAAACTCTCCGAGACTTTAACATAAGGAAAATAATCCTTACCTAATTCCTTATATACATAGAAACACTCAGAGCTAAAAATACTTAATTTGTAAACTGGATTCAATTGATGATTATCTTTCTCAAGATACCTATCGTAAATGCATTTGAATGATCTCGTCACCCATTCATCGAGAGGCCTACAAAATGTATTTGTAAAACTATCTTGCAAGATGATTTTATTCGAACTAAGGGTTGGTAGTTATTTTCATAGAGAATTACTAGAGGTATGCAAAAATCAAAATCTATTTCTCCACCCCACCAAAAAAATTGGGTAAAAACCAAACTACATTTTAAACTTTCAATAGTTTTTGAAGTTGTGAACATATCTACTTTGGGATCATAAACACATGATGAAAAAGGGTCAAAAGAGAATTATTGGAACAACCCAATGGTTTGGTGAAACACTCTATGTGACAAGGAACATAATCAAATCTTGATTTTCTCAATTTGGGGTTTATAGAAATATTTTTGTGCCTCATTGAAAACAGGATTTATTAAGATCTCACAAAGTTGTCAAGAGGTAGTTTTGAACTAACATTCAAGTTTAACCCTTCAACTGTGTGGCTTCCACAACCAGTATTGGTATAATAATTTTTCCAACCATCCAAGAGGTAATTGGGAGTAGTGATAACATTCATGATTAATTTTATAGTTGCATAAAAAAAGATGTAAAATTAGGTAATAAATGTTGCGTATCATTTAATTTTCCTAAAACTTCATCTTCTTTAGTTTTATTAAAAAATTCATTAAAATTAGAAAAACTAGAAACATTAATAACATATAAGAAGAGGGTAATATGACCATGCATGTTAATCAAACTAGAGAGGTGTAAGGATCAATCAAAACTAGTTCATAGCCATCCATTACATCAATATTTTATTAATAGTTATTGTGCCATACTACAAGTATCTCATCAAGCTAGGAGGTCGAAATCTAAATCATATTGCCAAGTGGAAGGCTGAGCTAAGGAGTGAGCTACAAGATGGGTTGATTGAGCTCATGGGAAAGTTACCAAAGTCCACACCAAATTTCATACCAAACCCAAGAACAATGCCATGGTGGATCCCGCTCACCCTAGGTCAAGTCAACATCCTCAAACTCCAACCATGCTAAAATATAAGCGGTCCTAAAGACCTTTGTTTCTTTAAGGTATTTGAGTAAGACTATCCTACTCTAAAGTTCCCATTTCACACAAAGGCATGGGGGATGTTGGGGAGTTTGGCTTAACATATGTCAATTTCATCTAGTGGAAGATCCCAATGAATTTTTCCTTAGCCTAATGGGTGTGTATCCTATAACCATGTAATTCTATGGAACCCATTTCATAATGAATTTTTATCAAACAATTTACCTTCCTAGAGTGGTCAATGCCAAGTATATGCCTCCATATTTGTAAATAGATTCACCATAATGCTAGCAACCAAATAACATCTGTTAAAACTAACTTTCTCCAAATGCTTGGAAGGTCTCTACCCCATGTTGGAAGATCCATTTTTTATTATTGTTGGCATGAGGGTGGATACTAGTTTTACATCAGCCAATTGTGCATTTGTTTGAAGTTTCCAAGGCCTTTTAAACAAAACCCATTTTTGTATATGTCCATAAATCATTATTGTCTAATGGACCACATTTCCTTCATGAATTTTTAAAAATATTTTACATGCCTTGTGTAGGGCCAAGATAATATTTTTTTGCATCATTCCATATTACATAAATAGACCACTAAGACACATTTTTGAGGAATTTTATCAAACGCATCTAGTGCTAACATGGTGCAAACTTGAAAATAAGGGAACAAGGTTGTGTTGTTTGGATTTACAATTTATAATTCCCATTTGCTTACAATTTCCAAATCATGTTAAATGAATTAATTTTGGGCATATTCTATAGTTATTACATTCCCATGCCCCACATCTCTTTGAGTGACTTTATCAAAAATTTCATGTGCCTTGTGTATACCTCCACACATCTACATACTTATTTGAAATTGTGCTTACAACCAAGACAACCTTCTGGTGGATGCTAGTACCATGTTTTGAATCTCCAACTTGGCACACGCGTGGGGATCTAGCAAATTTTTTGGTGTTTGGCTTCACACCAATAAATATGCATCATACCACACTCAAACATAAATAAAAAATAAAACCAACCATGCCAATGTTCTCCACCACCAATACCAACTCAAAATAGTCCCACTCTAAGAAAAACATATAACTAATTTTTACCACACCATGAAATATTCCACACCAATCCAAGAAAAATGTGTAAACATCCTTTGTCAATTTGACAAAATTTCCCAAAAATCCAAATTTCCCAAAATTCTCTCACGCATGCCTAGAAATTACATTAAAAACATCCTCACATTAACCAAAAATTCCATTTTTTTTCTTGAACTGGGGTTGGCACAAACCCCAATAAATTAGAGGAATTTATGAATTTTTTAAGATTTATTTGTATTTATATATATTCATTATTTTATGTTTAATTTTAAATTATTTCACTTATTAATTTTGAGTTCTATTTTGAATTTAATTATAATGTATAATGGTATTTTGATATTGATAGTTTGAGTACACTTCAAAACTTCACCGAGGTCCTTTGGAAAAAGGGTTTTAAATACTTTTGATCAAGAATATGAGGGAGTTATCCTTAACTCCATGGGGCATAAGGATTATCAACAAAAAATACAAAAATACATTCCTAAATAATCAAATCTCGTAAGAAAATAAGATTTACTATTAACTAGAGGGGGAACTATAGCACATGGGTGATTTAATGTCATAGTTTGATTCCATCGAGAAGGAATGGAAATAAATATGTGGAATCCCAATAGGATGAGATGGGTGTGCAACCAAGTGCACAAAGGTGGAATTCTTAGTAGATGGAAAGGACTGCACAGATGAGGATTGCATGAAAAATGATACTACAAGTAGTGGAGTAGAAGAGTGCACAAATGAAGGTGATTTCAGAAATAGGGCACCACTACAAAGGAAATGGAGATGTAGGAAGAAGTTTCCTAAAAGGTAAAAAAGGATTTTTTTGTGCATAAGATATCTGCACGAATGCATAGAACGAAAGGTGCAAGGAGAGAAAGAGATCTATAGATATCTCAAAGGAGATAAATGAGGAGAATAATATGTGAATAATGGAGGGGTTGAATATAGTGAAGGATAATTATGAAAGGGAGATAAGGTTTACCTAAAGAAATTAGGGGGATAGTAGGATGAAGATAAGGGTATGAAAGAATTACATAATGAGCATAGTACAATGAGAGAAGAAGAGGTGAAAGATATCCAAGTACATCTTGGATAAGGAAAAGGGTAAGTCACAAAAGAGGATGCACACGATAGAATGAAACTTCCACAGAAAATAAAGGAAATGTGGCCCATAGCCACATAAATTAAATGCATGAAGAAAAAGAGTACATTCAAAAGAAGAAACACAAATGAGAATATGCAATAAATAAATTTCATCAGAAGATTGAAGATGGAAAAGAATCAAAGAAATTGAGGATGGGAGGATTTTTAGGAAAGCAGACAAAGACCTATTGGTATGCATGTCAAGAAAAGAGGAAAGATCCAATAAAGATAATTTGGGCATGAAGGTGAAGAGTGCAAAGAGGAAATGCATGATGGATGCCATCCCATAAGAAAAAGGATATCCTCAAAGGATTTAGGTGGAGGTGGATGGACATAGGAAAGTAGAAACTGGAAAATTGGAATACATAGTAGGGAATCCTTAGGAGGAGGACAATTTGTGGCGTAGTAAGGAATCCCATAAGGGAAGGTTTTGGAAAGCCAACACATGCAAGGGAGAAGGATTGTGATGTATAGATACTTGGGAAGGATCAAAGAGAAGGATGTGATTAGAGGAGTTCATTTTATGGTGGGTTGAAGCTCACAAAAGTGTTTATGATAATGTAGAGGGTTTCGAGAAGTGATAAAGAAATAAAAGTGATATTGTATGAAGTGAAGAGGCCGGGATAAGGATCTGAGGATAAAGGAGTTGTGATAATTAACCTCAATAGTTCAAAGGGTGGTTCCACCACTTACTCTATCTACATAAGGTGGACCTAAAGTTTAAGTACTCACATGTTTGATGTAGGATCATCAAATGTTCAGGGTAATCCTACACAAATAATGGTTAATTATGGGTTTGTGAGGAATTTTGAGAGCAAATAATAAGGAATAGGAATCACAATAAAACTAGGGGAAATTTTCACAAGAGTTCCTAAACACTTTGCATAATAGAAATAAGTGAAGGTGTAATCTGAAAAGAATGCACATGGTAGATGTGGGTGCATAACAGGATGTGGAGTATAGAAGGCATGGAGAATAATGTAAAGTGGGGCACTCAGGATTTTGGAATGCATAAAATGATTTTTCTCACCTATAATACCGGAGGCACACAAAGATTACAGGAGAGTTGAGAACAATGCATAAGAAGTGTGTGAAGGGTGTAGGAAGAGAAAAGGAGTTGTGTAATAACATGGATTGTTAGAAAGCTCAAGGTCAATACCTAGGAGAATGTGAAGGTGTAACTTAAAGATTAGAGTGCGAAAAAAAAATGAGAAAAAGAATGGAAAGAAAGTAAAAAGTTCACGAGAAAAATTGGTTACTAGAAGAAAATGAAAAAGATGTCAAAAGTAGTCTGATCAAGGTAGCTAACATCAACTAAACAACCATAAGAGCTAGGAAACTAGGTCAACGTGGTATAAAAAGGATGACCATATGGTGAGAAGGTGGTTGAGAGAATTAATGATCTTGAATTCAACTTTGAGTTTTTGTGGGAAATTTTGGAAGCATCTATAAGGATCTAGCAAGGAGAGAGAATTAGGAAAATGTGGCTATATATCTAGGATCAATTTTTCCATTTTTAGGTTAGTCGGTAAGTAAGAAGTAAAATGGCCTAGGGAAAGAGTTGAGTTGTTGAATTTTCATGTAACACACAAGGAAGACTAGTCTAGTTAGTTATTTAGGGAAAACACAAACAAAGTCCTGTAAAAGCTCCATTAGTGAGTACTTAAGCTCCATAGAGAATAGTTATATGTAGATGCCATAAAGGCTTTGATATTAATAAATGTATGTAATTTATTTTTATATCCCATTGTGTGACTCTATAACAAAGATGCAAGTCATGTCAATATATTCCACCCCGCCTCTCACCCTCCCCCCTCCATCCCTCCTTCCATTCCTTCATCCCTCCATGTCACCCTATCCCAAATTCCCCACACCCACCCTCCCACAATCCTTCCATCTCCATATCTCTCCCCCTCCCACTACCTCATCAATATAATTTTGTATTTATTTTTGCATCATGTTGTGTGACTTTGTAAAGGATACAGATTCCTATCAATTCATGCCACCCTATCACCCTCCCTCTATTTCCCCCCACTCCATCCCCCAACCTCCCTCTCTCTCCCTCCCTTTATCTCTCCCTCTCCTTCTACCTTTCCCTCTCCCCTCTCACTTTATATCCCCCCTTTCTCTCTTAATCTTTCTATCATGAATTATCATCCTAGATTCTAACTTACTATGAATATATGGCACCTCTAATCCCATCATCTATTTGTGGTTACAAGGTCCTAGATATTTTTAGGTAGATTCATATCTAATGATATCCTTCTTCATCTTATCATAGTGAGAGAACCTGTAAATATAATCCACCATTATGTGTGCTACTACATCAAATGAATTGTCATATTTCCCAAAATTATCAATAGATATCTTGAGTCACCTTCCCTCATACATGTCAAGGACACGAAAGGTGAGTCACTGAAATAATTATCTAATCATGGAACTCTAAATATATGTCACTATGATACACAAAAACACAATTTAAAATCAATACAATATATATTAAAATATAAAGTGTCAAAGTAATACGATACAAATATATATCCAATAAACTTTATGGGATCCTCCTTAAGTGGTTTGATGATGATGGGGGCATCCAAACCCACACCCACATCTTCCTTAAAAATATGTGCATATGAATTTATGTCAAATATAAATAATGAAGTTCAATAACTATTGTCATAATGTATTAGGTAGTTTTTTTGTTAGTGCTATCAAATGCAAAAAGTATCTAAAACTTAAAACTTAAAATGTAGAATATACCTACAAAAATACAAATAAATGAGAGATATTAGATAGATAGGATAACAATTTGCTTGGCAAAGGACAACCCCAGGAATCCAAAGGGACTTCCTTGAAATATGTTAATTCATTGATATAATTAAGTTGATTAGATAAAGAAAATATAGAAGATAAAATACAAGGATGCTAAAACTCAAGATGGATAAGAAGTTCTTGTTTATCTTCATAGGTGGCCCAAGATAGTGTTGTAGCAAGCTCAAAGTCCTAGAAGTATTCATACCAGCACTCCTTGGTTGTTTCTCATATCTCATTAAGAATCTCAAAGCTGTTCTTTAATATCCTCGAAGGTTGGTGGAAATTCGATGGTGCATAAAGTAAGCTTGTGGAGGATGTAAAAATTCTCCCAAATGAATGGTTTTTGGACAATCAAAATATCGTAAATGCTTGTGAGTGGATGGGATTGACCTGGAACAGTCATCTATAGGAGACACATCTAGAAAATAGACATATTTAGTATAGATGGATAGATAAAAGATGATAAAATTAAATTAATAATAAAAGTGACTATATTGACAATAATCGCAGGTGATTCACAGAAATCATGGGAAATTTGGGATAATCACCGATGGTTGAAGGAGCTGTAGATGATTCTAGGGAAAAATTTGATATTTGAATAAATGCTAAACTAATGGAAAATAGAGACTAAGATGCTTGATTTGTCCTTGTGTAGAAGTGTAAACATAAAAAAACAAGAATAAGTTGATATGAACTTACCGTTTACGTGAAAATTATTATATGAGCTTTCCAAGTTTGTGATGGTGTCCTGTTGAATGTATGATGATGTGTCAAGGGTCTTGGAGATGTGTGGCTACACAAAATTATATGGTCTAGCTTCCTGGAGTGACAAAGATTATGTTTAGTACTTGGATATTTCTTGAAGTGATAAAAATTCACTACTAAATCTGAAGATCCCTGAAATATGAGCTCTATGCTTATATTTATAATTGCTAGAGACTTGTTATAGTCATCAAGTGATCTAGGAAATGTGGAGAAACCCATTTGGAAGTGGTTTTAACCACTTCCAAATGGGGGGTTTTGGGTATGGGGATGAGGGGAAATGGTTAAGGAAGAGGTTAGGCATGGTTAAGGAGTTAGATGGTTAGGATAAAAAGGGGTAGGATGGGTTGTAAGTGGTTAAGAGGTTTTAGGGAGGTTAGGGTAAGTAAGGATAGGTAAATAAGATTTACAGGGGTAAAAAGATGATCTTACGGGGTGAGGGTAGTGACTTAGGTTATGTTAGAATGATATATTTAATAATTTAATGTGTGTGGGATGTAGGTGGGTCACGTAGGGTGATGAAAACATAGTGTCTACATTTTCACATTTTTTCAAGTGGTTTATGATGGAAAAATTACTAGATAAAAATGATTGAGATGGTTTGATTTGTTCTTGGATGGGTGATTCCCCCTCAAACTAGGGGTGATTACGATAGAGTGAAATAATCACCAATTTGAATTTTTTTGAATGAGATAGGCTTGTTTGATGTTTTTTGTTCACTTTGAGATTATCCAAGACTAAACGTGGAAAAAATATTTTTGAAAAGGTGGATTTATGCTACCATGGAGTCAAATGATGGGGGAACCAAAGGGTTTGTAACCCATGGACATATGAATCATAGGAAATAATGGCGGAAGATAGGATCTTAGTTGGGTATGCTATCCACAATTATTTTTCCACAAAGGTGGGATTAGAAAACCTTGAAGTCAAGTGATAGGGGAACCAATGGGTTTGGGTCCTATATACGTATGAATTATTGGTGCTAAGGTTACAAAAAATATGAGGTGGATCTTTGTAAGGGAAGGATTTGAATGATTGGGCTATGAGATTGAGGAAGAATTTGATTGATTGGTTATTGTTGATTTTGCAAGGGGCGTGGATCCCTAAAAAGTAGGCACATTATAGGGAAATGTTCTATTTTGTAAAAGGATGATGGAGATGATGGTTTGATGAGGTCAAAGGATAAAAAAATGTTTCCATAAATGTGGGCTTACATAATCGAAAAGTCAAGTGATAGGGGAACCAATGGACTCTTAACCTATAGATGTATGCCTTTATAAGATGTGGCGGAAAAAGGTTCCCTGGGAAGATTATGAAATCCATGATGTTTTGGGAAATGTAAGCTTCATATGAAATATGTTTCCAAAAATTTGGGATTACGTGGTCGAGAAGTCAATTGATAGGGGAACTAACGTGTTCATTTCCTATAGACATATGAATTAATGGAGGCAATGGAAAAAGGTCCAGATAGAGGACTGAATAGGGGTCTTGGTGGAGAGTAGGGAGCAATGCTTGAGGGAGTGTCTAGATGACATATGTGTAGTTCACTCGTAGATATTATGTTTTTGATGTATGCAGCTCTCTTAATGTCTCTATTTGATGTATATTTTTGGTATAATTAGTTTTAAGACTTGTGATGATATACATTGATATACCCATATATATATATATATATGTTTATGATTTTTCTCATGTGTTGTTGAATCATTTTAATGTTTGATGTTTATAATATAATGTTGGCATAGTTTTGATGTGATGCTTTAGATGTGATGTTGATATTGTTAGGAAATTATAATATTAGTGCTCCATTAAGTTTATTTGTGATGGTGGAAAATAATATTTGGAGAATATTATTGTTGTGAGTTGTTTTAACAACTCACGACGTAGTAGTTTGTAGAGAGATTTGTGGGAGTGTTGTTGAACAACCTCCTTGTTTTTAGGAATACATATTCCTATATATGTGTAACTCCGCTCCGCATGAAAATCCATTGCTGCACTTACATGCACTTACATTTGGTGTCAGAGCAGGATAAAATGAGAGTCCCTTCAAGAATTTGTATGCTTCTGTGTTAAAGTGATGGTAATCCTTTCAATTTTTTAGTCTCTGCGTGCGCATCTATATTGAGCTAAGGATTATTGACAAAGTACAGTTTATATAGGAAAGACAAACTGAAGTGTCCAATGCACATCCGATCGCTTAGCTTCATTTGTGATTGGTGGGAGGATCACTAGCCACATCCCTCTTATCAAAGTCAAAACTGGCGGCTCAAACTATTAGTTGGATCTTTCGATGAGAGATATATTACATATCAACTTCCATTTCGAGCAGTATTTTTCTCCATCATTTGGGATTCGATCCAAGAATTTATCTTAGCTTCACGCTTAAAGACAGTCATTCACTCGCCTCCAACATGGAATTGATTGCAGATATATAGCTGTCATTACAGAGGCAGCGGGTTGCATCTGGTCCACTAAATATTAGCCAGAGATCCATCCAAATTGTCGAGTTCGTTGAGTTGACCATCCAAAATCTTTCATTTTGTTTTGTATGCATGGTGCAATCTGCCTATTATGTCAGATATAGCTTGGAAAAGCATTGGCCTTGGATCTCTATCAATTTTTGTGCCTAATTTGTAGTCCACATTTTTGCTTGGAACCACTGAAGGAGCATACAAAATCATCATTTGGAATCAGTTATTTTTTCATAGTGCATCCTGTGCGCAAGATCTATATATCTGAAGGCAACGTCATTACACAAGTTTAGAATCAACCGTGACGTGTTAAAATGCCCAAGATTTATTGCTGGTATTATTGTCAGAGGTTTTTTCGAACGGGTGGCAAAGTCTCACTCTTCTTGCCATACACGCGTATGCAATAGAATGGTCAGTAACATTGGTATTCGTTATTGATTTCATATTGATATTGATCTTCAGAGTTGATAGATTGTTTAGTCATTATGTTGTAATTTTATAGTGGTCTGTTAAGACATTGAAAGTAAAGTCTCCATACAATTGTGTCACTAGGGGGTCGATAAAGGCAAGTCTTCTTTACATAAATTGTATGGTCTTTGTCCATTAGTATTTTAGTCTATATTCTTTTTAAATTTATTTTAGTTCAAGTCTTTATAGTGTTGGTTTAATGCCATGCATTTGATTGAATGCTATAAGCTCAATGTTTAAAGATCTCAAAATTAGAATTTGGGATATTTTATAAAATTGGTCATTACAATAGTCACTATTTGAAAAAATAGTTTAATGTCAATATTGTCTTTTGTTTCAAATCAATTAGAGTCATCAATGTTTGTAATTGTCAACACATTAGTGACAAATATCATTGTCCACGTCAAAAGAGTTGTTTATACATATCATCATTGTGGTCAAAGGTTGTTAAAATTTTAGTCCAAAGTGTCAAAGTAGTATCTATCATTAAAAAGAGTTAAAATTTGTTAAGTCATTTTGTAAAGAGTCGAAGTCAAAAATTTGTAAAAAAAAAAAAAAACATCTTGTGGATGCATTTTCGGCAGTGACCGATGTCCTAATAAATTTTGTGGTTCACATTGCGGGAGGGAGATAAAATTAAATACAATGTGGAAACCATGTAGTCTCATGTTCAGATTCAGATGAGTTAAGCATCCATATACCGGAGGCAGGAGGCATCGGAGGTTGGAGGTCATTCAGCGACCTCTCGTCAGTCTCCAATGACGGGGCCGCATATCAGCTTTGGTGACATGTGTGTGTGCAGTTTGATTTTAGTGCTTCCAGTGTGGTGTGCCTCAGTTTGTAGTGATCTTGTTTTCAATAAGTGGAAATTTCACATTGAGGGGGGGAACATCATTCCAATGTTCCATTTCCAGTATGTCATTTTTTTCTATGTATGTATGAGCAACAGATGTCAGTAGAATTTCCTATGTTATTCCCTGCAGTGAGATGTGACGAGGGCTGAGAATAGTACTTGGCATATCATGATGTGGTTGTAGGTAAACCACTTGAAAACCTTCATTTGTGGTTTGTGGTAAACCAATAGCAAAACCACCATTCTTGGTTGTTGGTAATCCATTTGCAAAACCATCACTTTGTGGTTTGTGGTAAACCAATTGCAAAACCACCATTCTCGGTTTGTGGTCAACCGTTTGCAAAACCATCCTTGAGGTTTGTGATCATCCTGTGAAAATCACCAGATCATGAGCAGGTGCAAGTATAAGGCAGGTTTTCCCCATGTTCACACTAAGGGGGGGAATGTTAGGAAATTATAATATTAGTGCTCCATTAAGTTTATTTGTGACAGGTGGAAAATAATATCTAGAGAATATTATTGTTGTGAGTTGTTTTAACAACTCACGTACATAGTAGTTTGTAGAGAGATTTGTGGGAGTGTTGTTGAACAACCTCCTTGTTTTTAGGAATACATATTCCTATATATGTGTAACCTGATCTGCATGAAAATGAATGAGAGAATTATTATTGTGTGTTAGTTTTCAATGTAAATCCGTTGCTGCACTTACTGAGATATGATATTTAGATGTATAGATGTTGATCATGATGTTTGATGTGATGTTAGAGGTAATATATGATATGTTAATTTTGTTTATTGATGTGATGTGAATTTTGTTATCCTGCAAAATTGTCAAGGGCAATTTGCAGGTAACCATACCCAAAAAAATTATTTTGGTCCCCTGAAGAACTCTGATAATGTTCGCAATAGCCCAAAACTCCCTTTCGAAAAATCAAGTTGTTTCAAGACTTAGCCATTTTTGGCCATTTCCAAAGGCGCTGACATTGTCGTGCTGACATCCAAAAAGTTGCGCCAAAGGCGCTGACAATGTGGTGTCAACATGCGATAAGTACTCTAAGGCGCTGATAAGTTCCTGTCGACATGCCGAAAGGTGCGCCAAGGCGCTGATAAGTTCATGCTGACATGATGAAAGGTGCGCCAAAGGGTGCTAATAAGTTCATGCTGACACGATGAAAGGTGCACCAAAGGGTGCTGATAAGTTCCTGTCGACATGCCGAAAGGTGCGCAAGCGCTGATAAGTTCATGCTGACACGATGAAAGGTGTGCCAAAGGGCACTGATAAGTTCATGTTGACACGATGAAAAGTGCGCAAGCAGCACCGATAAGTTCTCGTCGACATGTCGAAAGGTGTGCCAAGGCACTGATAAGTTCATGCTGACACGATGAAAGGTGTGCCAAAGGGCGCTGATAAGTTCCTGTCGACATGCTGATAAGTGCGCCCATTTCCAAAGGTGCTGACAATGTGGTGTCGACATGCTGATAGGTGCGCCAAGGCGCTGATAAGTTCCTGCTGACACGATGAAAAGTGCGCCTTTTACACTAAAGAGTGGTTTCTTCTTGGGATCCATTGATCATTTTTGTAAGATATTTAAAAAGCATGTTGGCATACACGATGACTTCATCCATGTTGCACCATGGGATGTTGCCATCCAAAAACTTGCCCAAGTCAACTATTGACTTTTTAGATATTTTGTAAGTGGTTGGTTTGTTTTTGCCTTCTTTTCTTCTCTTCTTCTATAAATACTTGAATACTTGTTGTATTCAAAAGAGTGGATACTTTTCAGATGAAAAATAGAAGTGAGAAGAAAAGACTTTGAGCTTTTTGTAACAGAAGGAAATATTAATACAATATTTAGACTTGTGTCGAATAATACATGTTATACATCAGATCTTTCTTATGTTAGATCGTATGTTTGTTTTGTTGAATCTACTTCTAATTTATTGTCATTTATTCATCAGTATTGCTTTGTTTCTTTATGCAAGTAGGTTCGGCTCTATTTACTACCAGCCCAAAACATAGACCCTCTGACCTTTCTACTTTGGAATTCATTTCTTTTCTCCCTTCAGATCCATCTTCCTTCCTTTCCTTCCTTCATTCCTTTCTGTTCTTCGTCGGAACTACTCTCACTGGGATGAGATCCCAAACCCTGAAGGCAGAATATTGTGAGACTTACACAGATTCCTACTGGTAGAATAGCAATAAACTAGTTTCACTTTGCTGACTCAAAGAGGGGCTATGCCCTGCACACTGTTGACTCGTCTATCCATAAATCTACCCAGTGATGATTTTCGAACCAAAGCAGTTTTGGCGACTCCGCTGGGGAACGAACAGATCTATCAGATCTATGATAGTGGTAGGATAGAAAATCAGGAAAAATCAGGAAAATCACTATCTGTTTGCAAACTTTAACTTTTTGTTAAAAATCCAAAAATTTTGCAAAAGTTCTCTAAATTGAAATTTTTCTTCTAAGATCCATAGATCTAGCCTAGTTGGAGATCTTTAGTTCGCTGAGTTTTTATAAAAATATGTATTTTGTCGTAGATCTGAGTTTTTGACTGTTTACCAAAAATTTCAAACTCTTTGAAAAAGTCAACTTTAGATCAGAAAATCAGCTTACTAATCTTCACTATCATTTTATCCTCACTGTTATTTGTCATTAACCGTAGTCGGTTTTTAGAAGAGGATAATTTTTAAATATTTAGAAAAGTACATGCTGCTGGTTTTTGTCAAAAAAATAGAAAATCAGCAAGTACAACCAAAAAGAAATTTTAAATCTGCAACAACATCGCAGATCCGAAAGGTACACTAGCGGGTGAACCATTTACATGTAGCAAAGCGAGCTTGTGGAGAATTTGATCCTACTTTCGATCTTCTTCAAAGGCATAACTTCAAAGTATAACACCGCCATGCTTTTCATCACTAAGTTCAGCCTGATCGGTCAGCCGTAAGCGCCTCACCCCCGTGGAAGAACCGATTTTCACAAGGAGCCTCTACATCCCTCAGAAGTAGCACCTAACTGCTCGGTGGGAACCTGTGTTTCCAGCCCGTGTTCTTTTTCCAGCTGTCCAGATGGCGGTACCATGGGGAAATGCTATGGGTCCCCCGACTTTGCTACATCAGATTCGCAAGGCTCCCACATGGAAACCGAAAGAATTTTCCCAAATTCGACGGGAGCGGAAACCAAAGCACGGATTCACACATATCTGCATTCATCATGTCATGCAGTATCCTGGATGTAACTCATGAATATGTGTTGGTTCGCCTTTTTTTGGAAACTCTACAAGGGCCCACAGCATAATGGTTTCAGCATTTGTCGACGGATCTATTACCAGTTGGGCCACCTTGCGGGATGCTTTTGAAGATAGGTACAAGCCTTCGGAAGATGCATTTTCATTGTTATCACAGATCACTCACCTGAAGAAGGAGGCCAATGAGACCATGCATGATTTTATCACCAGGTTCAATGCATTAATCAACCGTGTCCCTGTTGCCATGCTTCCAACACCAGAAAATCAGAAGTGTTTCTTCGTGAATGCTATGAGTTTGAAAGTAAGTTTCTTGCTCCTGCAAGAACAAGTGGCTACCTTGATTCTCACCCAGGCCGCTGCAATCTGAATTGAAGATAATTTGATAACATCTAGCAAATTAAAAAGGGAACCATCCAAGCCCAAAGCTTTGAGCCCTTCTCCCACCACTTCATCTGATCTGGCATTTCAAAAGATGGCGAATGACTTGCTTGCATTAAAGAAGTAGTTAGCCCAAGCTTCTCCCCAGTTCCTCATACCGGGATATCCCACGGAGGAATTTCGTTTCCAACAATGTTTCACAAAGGCCGCGCTTACCTGCAACTACTCCATGGTTGGCGCTTGAGGCTCCTTCGGTCAACGCTCTAGCCGAAATTGAAGAAGAGGAACAACATTACGAAGAACCTTTGTTCCAAGGCGAAGATGATCAAGATGTCGATGAGCCTACTGGTGACTCTACTATCGGGTATATGGAATTTGAAGAGGAAGAATCTGATGAAGAGGAGGGTACACAAGGCTATGCAAGTGGACAATCATATGCTTTTTTTACCCGCTCGCAAGGAAAAGAAGTAGAGGTCACTGCCCATGTGCAGAAGGAGAAGGACGTGTCAAATGTGCCTCCAACCATTGCTAAAAGAGGTAATACTCTTCCTACTCAACTCCCTGTTAAGTATTTTACAAGGAAATCCTTTCCCCCTATCTCTCCTCCAAAACAACCCTCTCATATTCCTATCAAGACCAGTAATCCTACCCTACCATCACGAAGTGAGGGACTCATTCCTTCACTAGCGCAACCCTTGGCCGCATTTGACATAATTGACCATGCTAAAAAGACCAAGATCCAAATGTCCTAAGTGACTATCTTGATCAAACCTCGAATAGCTGATAATATTGACTAAGTATATTCAAAGTCAAGCTGTCATAACTCCCCAGGTTTCCCCAAAAGGAATCCTTTCCACTCCTCCTGCATCCCGCATAAATGTTGCCTCAACATCTCGCATCGTGCAAGATAGAACCTTTCTATCTCTCCTCTTGATCAATGGCCCCAAATTAAGTAATCGCATAATTGATTCTGGAGCTTCTAATAACATCATGCCGGCAAAAGTCACCCATGCTTTGGGCCTCACCCTTACCAAGCCTTTTGGCGAGATGTTATTCTTGAAACCAAACAGTTCCATTGATTGGCCAAATCAAAGACGCGCATTTGCATTTGTGGCATTCCCAGAGAAAAGAGTAAAGATGACCGTCCTCATCGCCGACATCCCAGCAGCCTATGGAATATTGCTGGGAAGGAGTTTTTGTAGTGAGGTTGGTGGAGAGATTCATATGGACTGGTCCAAGGAAAGGATCCCCGTCAAAGGTGTAATGCAAACTTTGGAGCCAGAATCACAAAAGAAGTACTTGGTTACTAACTCTGAAGACCCCAAAGCTCAAATTCTTTTCGAATCATCAGGATGGGGAACTATTTCTTTTCTACCAAGTCTGACAAAATGGTTGTTCTCGTCCAAGAAGAAGATCTTAACAAGGTCTGGACTTTGCAGTTTGATGGCAGCTGCGCAACCAGTGGATGTGGCGCCGGAGCCGTGCTAATATCTCCCGAAGGGGAGGTTATTCCTCTCTCTTTCAAGTTATAGTTTTTCAACACAAATAATACTGCTGAGTATGAATCTTTGCTACTTGGCATGCAAGCCGCAAAGGAAAGAGGGATCAAGAACCTGAAAGTACAAGGTGATGCAGAGCTAGTTGTAAATCAAGTTAAGAGGATATATCAAGTGAAGAATGAGAGGCTCAGGCACTACCGTAATGTGGTGTGGGACAGCATCGAGGAATTTGATGCCTTTTCGATAGAGGCCATTCCAAGAGCTCAAAATGACATGGCTGATTCATTGGCCATTTCAGCATCCCTCATGCTCCCGCACCCAGGTTTGAAAACAGACAAATACACCATTGAGATGGTTTTCCATCCAAGTGTGCCAAACAATTCTCAGCATTGGTAAGTGTTCAATGATGACAATCAACTCATTGCCTTTCTAGAAAAGGTGGAAAATTTCAAGGAATTGCATTTTGAAGGATCCACTTCTATGTGCCGCGAATCAGCCACCGATCAAAAGGATGAATCAAGGAAACGACGGAATATGTCACTTAAAGGAAATAAAATTCTGAAGGGCCTGGTTTCTCTGGAATGGTTGTTTGACAGGCATGATCGTTTTGTGAAAAAGAAAAGGTGAGATGATGCTGGATCATCCCCAAAAACCAAACCGGTTAATTTAGGTTCGGAAAAACATCCGCAATTCGTGAACATTAGAAAATGTTGCACGCCTGAAGAGAAGCGGAAGTTTGTCAAACTGCTGAAGAAATACATGGATGTATTGGCATGGTCCTATGCCAATCTAAAGTCTTTAAGCCAAAGGATGTCCAAAGCATGACATCCCGTTGAAAGAGGACGTCAAACCCTTTCGCTGTGAAGCGAGAGAGATTTTCAAGTGGGAGATCTCATCCTTTTGTGGGACAAGCGAAGAGAGCCAAAAGGCATGCAAGAAATTTTGATTCCCTATGGAGAGGACCTTTCAAGATCAAGCAGCTCAATGGAGAGAATAGTTTCTATCTCTCATATCTGGATGGAACCGAACTCCCGCTTCCCTATAGCGGGCAACATCTGAAGATCTTCAGGAAGTAGAGCTTGCTCTCTTCTTTGTACAGTTTGCTTTAGTTGTGTGTTTGTTTTTGTCGTGTGTTTGCTTTCTGTTTGTGTGTGTTCCCTTTGTTTGCCCTCCGGTCGCCCTTGTTTTTGACTCTCTCCAACCCAATGGATAGGCACATGAAGATATGGGATTCTCTACCCTTAAGTTTCACTCAAAGATAGTCCCCAGAAAGAGCCAGCTGTTATCCTGCAAAATTGTCAAGGGCAATTTACAGGTAACCATACCCAAAAATTTTATTTTGGTCCCCTGAAGAACTCTGATAATGTTCGCAATAGCCCAAAACTCCCTTTCGAAAAATCAAGTTGTTTCAAGACTTAGCCATTTTTGGCCATTTCCAAAGGCACTGACATTGTCGTGCTGACATCCAAAAAGTTTTGCGCCAGAGGCGCTGACAATGTGGTGTCGACATGCTGATAAGTGTGCTAAGGCACCGATAAGTTCCTGTTGACATGCCGAAAGGTGCGCCAAGGCACTCGATAAGTTCATACCGACACAATGAAACGCGTGCGCCAAAGGGTGCTGATAAGTTCATGCTGACACATGATGAAAGGTGCGCCAAAGGGCGCTGATAAGTTCCTGTCGACATGCCGAAAGGTGCACCAAGGCGCTGATAAGTTCATGCTGACACGATGAAAAGTGTGCCAAGGTGCTGATAAGTTCTTGTTGACATGCCAAAAGGTGCGCCAAGGTGCTGATAAGTTCATGCTGACACGATGAAAGGTGCACCAAAGGGGCGATAAGTTCCTGTCGACATGCTGATAAGTGCGCCCATTTCCAAAGGTCGCTGACAATGTGGTGTCGACATGGTGACAGTGTGCAAGGCACTGATAAGTTCCTACTGACACGATGAAAAGTGTGCCCTTTTACACTAAAGAGTGGTTTCTTCTTGGGATCCATTGATCATTTTTGTAAGATATTTAAAAGCATGTTGGCATACACGATGACTTCATCCATGTTGCACCATGGGATGTTGCCATCCAAAAACTTGCCCAAGTCAACTGTTGACTTTTTAGATATTTTGTAAGTGGTTGGTTTGTTTTTGCCTTCTTTTCTTCTCTTCTTCTATAAATACTTGAATACTTGTATTCAAAAGAGTGGATACTTTTTAGATGAAAAATAGAAGTAAGAAGAAAAGACTTTGATATTTTTTGTAATGTAAGGAAATATTAATACAATATTTAGACTTTGTCTTTGAATACCGTGTTATACATCAGAGCTTTCTTATGTTAGATCTGTATGTTTGTTCTGTTGAATCTACTTCTACTTTATTGTCATTTATTCATCAGTATTGCTTTGTTTGTCTATGCAAGTAGGTTCGGCTCTGTTTACTACCAGCCCAAAACATAGACCCTCTGACCTTTCTACTTTGGAATTCATTTCTTTTCTCCCTTCAGATCCATCTTCCTTCCTTTCCTTCCTTCATTCCTTTCTATTCTTCGTCGGAACTACTCTACTAGGATGAGATCCAAAAGCCCTTGAAAGTAGAATATTGTGAGACTTGCATGCATTCTTTGGTAGAATAGCAATAAACCAGATTTCACTTTCATCGACTCAAAGAGGGCTATGCCTCGCACACTTTTGACTCGTCTATCCATAAATCTGCCTAAGCGACATGATTTTTGAACCAAAAATTCAAATATAATGATCTCGATATATGTATTACAAAATGTATTTTAATCATGGCTAGGAATAAAATGTGAATTTCTTGCTTTTAGACTGGATTTGATGCATACATGACATGATGGTAAAATGTATAATGATGAAATGCACTTTGTAGCCTTGTAATAAAATTTAACACATAACTAACAATAAGTAGTCACATGTAGGATCTTGGATATGGATGGAAGTGAATTTGTATACCTTCCTAGAACATGGGAAGGGTTGACATATGTAGTTTATACGGGAGAGTAGGTTCTCCTTTTGATGGATTCATAGGATCATGCCCCATATATATTTTATTGACAAACCGATCAATGCGGGAATTTCTCTTTAATTAGAAATTTTATTGATGGCGAGAATTTTCTTAGGACATTTTTGATATTTTGAATTTTTAAGGCTAATTGACGCGAGAAGCCTTTTTATAATGACATGGGTAGCCATCCTTCGAGGGAGTGGTCTACAATTTTTATTTTCTTTATTTTTTATTTTGAATAGTCATCCTTCAAGGGATCGGTCTATATTTTTATAGGTAGTTGTCCTTCAAGGGATCAATCTATTTTTGACAATATGATTTTAATAGTTGTCCTTTGAGGGATCAATCTATATTTGATAATGTGCATCCATAGATATTCTTGAATTTTTATTTTTTCATTGAGGGTAAACCTTGTAGACCATTTTGAGGAGAAGAAAATATGTGTGTAGAGAATACAAATGTGTACCTGGAACATGTCTTTAGTTGGTAGAAAAAATGGTGGATGGACATAATGATTGTGAGGTTCCTACTAAGGAGGAAATATGGTGTAATGAATAGAGCTATGGTGCTCATCTTTAAGGTCTTAGTTATAAGGTAAAAACGGTAGACCACATACATCCAAATCATTACAATGGTAAAATGATAGGTCGGTGATGGAATAAAATCTTTGATGTGACTAATGTCATGATAGTAGATATGTTAATAGTAGAAAGGCTGCAAGTGTAAGGCATTTAAAGGTTATTTTTCATGTGTACCATAAAGGAGGCTAGAAAATAAGCTTCCGAACCATACTTGTGAGTGATGACATATGGAATGATCCGAGTTGGAGGAAAACTTTCCAAGTTTACTCATTTCCATAGTTGTGACATTTTTATCTTATTTTAGGAAAAGATCACTAATATTTAATTCATGTTCTTTGACATGTTTGATGTGTTGTTGATATAAATGATGATGTTTGAAGGATGTTAACGTCTATCTAACAATTCAAGTTGTGCTAGGCATTCTTGATGGTAATCCTCATAAAAATGAAGCCTCTAAACTTCTAGGGGTATGACCACCTCAGAGCCATAGACTAAAGAAAAGGGGTAGCACCTATAGGTGTATGTATGTTGGTTTGATAATCCCATTGAGAAAACAAGATTTAGAGATTCGATTCCTTCTTGTTTGGTTGATGGTTTACATAAGAATTTTGTTAAGTTTGTAATTATAAGTTTCAGCTTATCCATTTTCTTGTGGATAATAAGGTGATGAAAATATTAGTTTGATGTTGAATGTGTCACATAATTTCTTAACTTCCTTTTTCTTGAAATATTTTCCATTATCAATGATTAGTTTGTGAGGGATACCAAAGTGACATATGATATGTTGATAAATGAATTCAACAAATTTTTTTCTTGAGTAGAGACCAGGGTAATGTCCTGTACCCATTTAGTGAAGTATTGAGTGGGTGTGATGATAATGTGATGTCATTGTGATGAATGATGGTTGATAAGATCAATGAGGTCAAGTCCCCATTATGAGAAGGACCACAAATCTTGAGTGGGTTGTAGAGCTTGGTTGGGTATGTGAGTGATATTGAAATGTTGTTGATATTTAAAACATTTCTTGACGTATGCGAAATAATATTGATTGAGAGTAGGTCAGTAATAGCCCATCCATAGGATGTGTTTAGTGACAACCATACCGTTAAAGTGTTCACCACATATACCGTCATGGAATTCTTGGATGGATTTAGTGGATTCATGGGATTTGAGACATCATAACAAGAGGTCATCAAATCCATGTTTTTATAGAACACCACCTATGATAACATATCAGACAACATGTTGAAGAAAATATCGCTTAGTATTTTTGAAAAACCAAATGGTTTTTTCAATTGTGATAGATAGTCATAGATTTGAGTATACCAAAGGTCTATTGGATTATCTTCGATGAGATTAATATGAGGGATTTCATTATTTTGGGATGTTTGATCAAGTATATGCACAACAACAAATAGTTTGGAATCATCAATTGATAGGGGATGAGTGATGCAAGGGAAGCTATGGTGTCCACAAAATTTTTAGAAGATTGTGGAACTATTTAGATGGTATAACGATTGAAGGATTCTAAGAGAAATTTGAAAAAAATTTACATATTTGTAGAATTTCATTTTTGCATTCATAAATTCCTTTGATTTGGTTGATAATGAGTTGAGAGTCTCAGTAGAAGTATAGGATTTGAACATCAAACATTATAGAAATTTGGAAACCCATGATAAGAGCTTTGTATTTGGCCATGTTATTAGTGAATTTGAATTTTAAATTAAAGGATAGAGAGATAGGAGTCCCCAGGGAGGTATGATAATGATAGTGGAACCCCACTAACACTTAGATTCATCGAAGAAAAGTTTCATTTTATGGGAGTGTATTCTTCATCGATGGTGTTGATGGATTCATCGAGAATTATTTGTGAGGTAATTGATTTTTAGGAAGATGGACTTTGGAAAGATGTTTGGTGATGGCTTATCCCTTAATAAATTTCTGTGGGATGAATTCAAGGTCAAAATCATTCATGAGCATGAGCCATCGAGTGATATGGTCACTATGATATGGTTTGGAATGCATAGTTTTAAGGGGATTGAAGTTGGTGACAACATAAGTTTTATGATTAAGTAGATAATGATAGAGTTTGGAAGTTGCAAAGTACAAGGCACAACACAACTTTTTTGCTTTGGTATAATGGGTCTCATAGTCATGAAGAGTGTGGCTTATATAATAAACAACATGTTCATGACCTTGCTCATCTCGGTGTGTTATCATAACACCTAAGGAATGATTAGTAGTAGATATGTATAGGTATAATGGATCCCTCTCATGTGAAGGTGTAAGAACGTGTGGTTCAATAAAATATATTGCTTAAGGTTTTAAAATTATTTTTGACAATTATGATCCCAATTGAAGTGCACATACATTTGAAGAAGATGGTGGAAAGGTTGATAACAATATGAATGTTGTGAAATAAAATAGTATATTGATTAGAGTTGGCCTTGAAGGCTTCAAAGTTTTTAAGGTTTGATGGAGGAGACATATCGATGATGTATTTGATTTTGGTAGGGTCTAATTTAATGCCCCTGGTAGAAATGATGAAACCTAGAAGTTTTCTAGTGGAAACACAGATACACACTTAGCAAGGTTAAGGTGAAGAGAGTATTGGATGAGTCAAGCAAAGATAATTACTGGAATAGTGAGATGGTCCCTATGTTGTTTAGATTTTCCTAGAATTTTTACAATGTAGTATTCTAAGGTTTTTTGGATAAGGTCATGAACTATATATGTCATTGTGTGCTGATAAGTGGACCCTATGTTTTTAAGTCCAAAGAGGATGACACGATAGAAAAAAAGTCCCCAAGGAGTAATGAAGGATGTTTTCTTTTGATCTTCGATGGAAATGAGGATTTGATTATAGCCAGAGAATCCATCCATAAGGGAAATAATTTCATGGCTAGTGGTGAGGTCAACAAATTGATTGATGTTTGGAAGAGTAGAGTCATCTTTAGGGAAAGTGAGATTGATGTATCAAAAATATGTGTAGATGTGTAACTTCCCAAAGGCCTTAGTAAGAGGTATAATATTAGATACCCACTATGGATAATCAATGGGCAAGATTAAATGGGAAAAAAAAAGAATATGTTGTAACTATTCTTTGATGAGAAGAGCCACATGAAGATGCATCCTACATAGCTTTTGTTTGACAGGCTTAGTGTTGGGATAGGTGAAAATATCATGAACAATGATGTTAGGGTAAATCCTCGACATGTATCTATACAAACATGTGAAATCTTGACTATGTTTGGAGAGGAAAGTTGTGAAATCCTTCAATTCTTCTGAATCTAAGGACTAACTAACTTTGACTATGTGAGGATTTTGCAAATTCCCTATGTTAACTTTGATAGTATATTCATTAAGAAGAATCGATGTGTCATGTGGATGATTATTTTGAAGGTAATGGTCCTCCACCCCATATAGGATAGGATAGATTGATCGTCATGGAATTGAAGGATGTCAATGGTAGGGGAGTCCTCCTCTATCATTTTAGGTAATATGAGTGGAAGGGTGTTGATACCATTGTTAGTTTTATAATTAAGTGGTAATGAGGAAATTGTATTGATTATAAAAAGTTAGATGGTATGGAAATAGTGTCATTTGTATCCATAGGGATGTCGTGCGAGGGTGGAGAAGATGGTTATGGTTTTGTTACAAATCTAGATGTAATTCTTGCGGAGGATTTTGAGGCTAGTTTTTTGAAACCTAGTTCATATTTTTGTGAGGATTATGAGAATGATTGAGAATTAGGTCATGAATACCATGTTCATAGCGTCGAGACCAAATCCCTTCCAAGCACAATGATGGAGATACATTTTTGTGAAGGATTTGTTATATAGAAAGACAAAATATAATATAAACAACTTTAGCGTGACATTAATTTTTAGGATGTGTGAAAGGACAATCAATCCATCCATAGATGATATTATTTTTAGATGTGTAGGGATAAAAGAGAGCATATATGATGTTAGGTTCATACATGGGTTATTTTTAAGGTCTTCCATATGTTTTTGGTGTAATAAGAGAATTTAGGGTAAGGAGGTGATAATACCCCGGTGAAAGACATTGGGTGACATCATCAAAGGAGGTAGCATCTGTTAATTTTGATGTGGTGATGGATGAACTGGTAGAGGATTCATTATAATAGTTTGATCTCATTTAGGGAAAAACATGTTGTTAGGTCGATATGTCATATGACATGCCTTGAAATGATTTGGATCACCTAGAATAGTGAAGGTATTACCTTCATGTTCATATTTTAGATAACGATGGAGGGAAGATGGGATACGGTGCATGACGCATATCCATGGTCATCATAATAACATGTTATATTGAAACTACCATTTTTCAATATAAAATAGTCCATGGAGGGTCTTGACATTGACCTTTATTGGTAAGATAACCGTGCCCCAATTTGGGAGTGACAAAGTGACATTAAAGGCTCACAAGGTACATGACATAACCGAGAAATGATTTTCTTGGGTATTTGGAACCCGATTAAAAGTGTGTGGTGATATGATATTGATTTTGGTGCCATTTTCGATCATGACTCTCTTAACAAGAGTATCATTGATTTTGGAGGTGATGAATAATGGAAGGTCATGATCTTCAAGTTGAAAAGACATGATTTTAGAGTGATTAAAAGAGATGGTACTGGAAATCTTAAGGGTCTTGACTAGATCCATGAACATATGGGGATAATATAAAGGTATTGATATGGATTGAAGTTCTTTGATCATGTCTTTTTGATTTTGACACAAGGTTTAAACAATATCAAAATGAGACATTTCTCTCTGGAGCTTGATGAATTTGTTTAATTATGGTTTTTGTAAAGAAGTGGTCGATTGGGTGTGTGGAGCGGTAAGGATGGATACCTTAACCTTGATAGAAGGTGTTAGATTGGGTGATTCAAGAGCGAGAGGGATGGAGACCTTGGGATTTCTTTTTATCCGAAGTCTTAGGATCTTGCATATGATCTCTAATAGTTATACGCACTACGTTAATTTGATGAAGCAAGGATTTTTGGAAGAAGCCTCGCCTTTGGTAGATGTAGATGCAAGATCAAGTGACGACTTGGATGTTGTGGTTTTGAATTTTTCTAGGTTATTTTGAATATATTTAGTGGTTCTATATCTATGGGGAGAATTTCTTTATTAGCAAGGATTTGAATGAAAACATGGAGGGATTTTTAGTCCTCGTGAGAATGTCCTAGTGCCTAATGATAATCAAAAAGTTATTCAAAGTTGTAATAGGAGGGTTTCCACCCCCGAGATCTAGATAGCTAGAGAGGATAAATTGTATGATATATTTTCAGATGATTATTTAAAGGATTTTTCATAGTGTCTGTTAAGGCTAAGGTTAAAGGAATTAGTGCTTCATTGGTTGATCTAGAAGTTGGTGATGGAGAGATCATTTTTGCATTACATGTTTGAGTATTGCTTAGGGAAGGATATTTGATTATGTAATAGTTACTAGAAATTTGGACAAGGGATGAGGTCCTAGAATGGAGGGAAAGGACTTTGGATCCTGTACTAAAGTTTTCATATGATTTTATAGGTATGGTTATGGATGGAGGGATTGGAAGTCACGCGTAGTGGATTTTTGATATTTCAAACAAAGTGTCAAGTGACATGATTTTTATAATATCTCTTCTTTATATGATGGGTTCTCTTTATAAGTGTCTTGAAGGATCCACAAGTGAGTTTGAAGTAGATGTAATGGATGTGGAGGGATTTATGGTCTTTCCAGAGGCAAGGATAGGGGAATTGTGTGATTTAATAGGTGCTTCTAGGTTATAAACACTAGATGTTGATGATGTCAACAATTCAGATGACTTATTTATAATAGAAACAATAGGTGTTGATGATATGGATGGTATATATTGCATTTCTATAATACGAGAATTAGATGTTAAAGGTGTGAATGATTGATATTTGATAATATAAATAGTGTGATGAGAGTGGACGATGTTAGACTATGGTTGACTAGTAGATGGAGCATGGTTTGGAAAGGGTTATTTGAATATATATATATATATATACACACACACATACATATATATATATATATATATATATATATATATATGTATGTATGTATGTGTGTGTGTATATATATATATATATATATACACGTTTTGATTTGGAGGTACATTCAGGTTATTTAGTTGCAAATAACCTTTTTCCATAAGGTCCTAAAGGACATTTCTAAATGAGCAAAGCACATTTTGATGTCAGGACCTTTAACCCTATTCTATTTACAGTAATAATTTTCTAGATACCAAGAGTGCTTGAGAAAAATGTGTCAATGGGAAAAATAGGAGGAAGGGTGATCATACATATAGCTAAGATTTTATGGAAAACCATAATTTAGGATTCACCAATAGGTGTATAGTTATGTTGACGACATGTGCATTTGGGAGCCAAACATTCCTTGGAAGCAAATTTTTTAACAACCACATTTGTATAAGTTTTAGATTTATCATGGGTAGAAGATGGATTGAATGAGGAGTCTAGTTTAGACTTATTTGATATGAGTTAGACCTTATCATCCTTGAGAATGCAGAGTTCTAGTTTACAAGCCATCGTAGAGGCTCAGTAAAATGTTTGGAAAGATTGGATTTGGAGTGTTGATGATATATGTTTGGCAACTTTGGAGCAAGAAAATAACTCGATTGAATTTTTTTATGGGAGGGAGAAGGATAATTTATTAATAATTCTTCTCTAAAAAGTGATGAAATTTATGATAGATTTTTCATAAAACAAATTATGGCGTAAAGATCGAAATGGTGACTTTTCGGGCGATGTTGATTGAGAAGTTCTCAAGGAAAACTATAAAAGTTTTTCATAGGAGAAGAGTGAGTATTGTGGAATTTTGTTATATCAATCTAATGCAATTCCAACTAAGTACATAGGGAATGTTCTCAGAATGAGGTCTTGGTCATGTGTAATAAGATAACATGTGTGATGAAAGGCTCGAATGTGTTATTAAGGGTCTTTTTTTCTATAGAATTTAGGGAACTTAGGGAGTTCCCAGTATGGAGGGTATGATTTACATGGTAAAAAGGAATGGATGGGTTTGTTGAAAATTTATTCATAGGATAGAGTGTATTTGAAACACATGGAAGCATCTTCTACACTAGATATCATGTTCATGAGAACTTTTAAAGGATAAGTTTGTGATGGTTGTTGGGGATTAAATGATGAAGAGAGTGGTTGATTATATGTATGTGGGTTTTGTTACTAATACAATTGATATGGTAGAGGGATATTATGTTAGAGTGGAGAACTCATGGGAATGTTATATATCAGTTGTAAGATTAGAGGTTATGAGAGTTGGATATATTTATACCAAATAGGCATTGAAGTGTTTATAAGAGGTTTTGATTATTGGGTTATATGCTGAAAGGGGATGGAAGTATGGATGAGGGGTTGAAACTATTACGGTATATATCTCTGTGAGGATATTTGTGAAACATGGGCATTCGATACCTGTTGTGAAGAAGGATGTGTGCTAGAAATGGAACTGGTGTTGATAAGGGGTATTGACATTGGGATGGATATGACGACGTTCTAAATGGATGAAATGGTTTATTGCGATGAGATAAGAGGGATCGGGCTAGGATGATAACTAAGCTTATAGAAGGTGTAGAAGAGACACTAGATACTACCAAAGTTAGATGCGAGAAGGATATGTGTTCATATTGTTTTATGAAGATGATGATACTAATAAAGGGTCTGCAAGGAAGATGGTTGTTGATTAGTTGTATCTTGTGATGAAATACCATTGAGATCAAAAGTGATGATAGGAGCCTATGATGCAGGATTCGATGTTTCGACCCACCAAAAGTGGAATAAGGTTGAATCTATTAGATAACCGACTCATTATTAAGATCAAAAAGTTGGGATAAGTCATAAGTGACATTGGTGTAGACAAAAATCATGCACTTGGGTACATTTCTAGGTTCTAAAAGCATAATTACATTCATATGATTCCTAAGAAAGAAAACTAGTAATTGACAACTATTTTTGGCCTCTTTGGTTTTTTTGGTATTCTTTCGATATTTTACACCCTACAACCCATTCTAAACTTTATTTCTTTATCTTTCATGACTCTAGACACTTGTGCCTAGCTAGGTTATCAATGCCTAAGCACCCTCATCCCCTCTAAGTGCCTCGACCCTTTTTTATCTTACTCACTTATTTTGGGTGTATTTTATCTTTTAAGCATCTTATTTTATTACGAGTCAAGTATTCTAGTTGTCAATTATGAAATTAAACTAAGGGAATCATATAAATATAAAGCTATGTGACCAAAAAAAGGACCAAGCTCTAAGAATCTATTATCATCACCTAATATTGCATCCAAAGGCATCTAAGAACATCAAAGGAATTCATCTAACATCAATATAAGGGACAAGGGACTACATTTTATACATACACTTCATAAGTAGGGGAAGTTAATTTTTCATCTACAAATCTATTTATATTGATATATCTAAGAATCGCTTTGTCATCACGTGCATTTGCACAAGGGATTCCTAGCACACGATTCTATCACACACACGCACAAGAACTAAATGGAGTCTAAGATATAGTGTAATTCTTAATCATAAGTTCACTCATTCAAGTGACCATTGGGGTTATCTCGAATCCCCATATTTCATATTTTATTTTGGGGTTTGATGTAGTTTGAGGTTTTTGCAGGTTACATGTGACTTATGCGATCATAGTGTTACATACAAGTGACCAACAACAACTATCAAAAACCATATTATGATATCGAAAAACCAATTTCGAGCTCCCGCAAAGTCACAAGCACCCAGTAGAGGTATCTAATGCCTAGACACCCTCACCTTTGATCGAGTTCCCTAGTCCAAGCTTATTCAAAATTTCCATAGTTTACTCTTCTTAGTTGTGATAACTGTCCTTCTTGCTCATCAGTTTTCCATTCCAAAATAGTTCCAGTGATAACACAAATCACTAACTCATTCTTTCCCTCTCTTTCACTTCAAGTTTTATATTTATCTATCTTATTGCTTGTGTCAAATCTGTACTTTAGAATTTTTTTATAATATGTGACTCTAGAATATTAGGGTTTTATGAAAAAAAAAATTGTTAAATCAATTAGTGACATGAGGTCATTGTTTAGGTGTGGTATTCTTGAGAAAAAATCCTTGAGCAAAGTAAGATATGTATTCAAGGCCACATGGTTTAAAACCAGAATCTCTATTGAAGAAACATAGACTAGGTGGATTGGGGATATCGATGTGGAAGATTAAATATAAGGAGAGTGTGGGGTTTCTTGATCATTAATTAGAGGTGATGAAGATTATTTTTATTTGTCATTTAGACGTGGAATGTCATCAAGGCAAGGATGGAAATTTTCTAAGGATTGCTGGAAATGTTCATCATGTTGTTGGAGTCTTATATATGGGACTCGTTGTCCGGTTAGGACCATGGAATAAACAAACAATCACAAAAAAGAAAAATAAGCTAAAAGGATGATTATAATTAAAAACAAGTCACACATAAAGTTTTTTATTATCTTGATTAAATTAAGAAAATATGAAATGTGAAAAATGGTTAAGAGGTACTAGGAAATGGCAATCTATGGCTAGTTTCAGGTGATGTTAAAGGATGGAGTCCTTGATATACCCAAAGGTACATGAGGCCCAAATATGTGTTGGTGTCGATATGAGGTGTGGTATTGGGGCCTACCCCCACACTTCATGCTTCCAAAACAATAAGGGTGTCATGTTTTTAGCCAATATACCACCCACCAACTTATTTATACTTAGCCAGAAGACTAAGTTGGCTTATTCTCTTGGTGATGAAATCCAAATAGGTCCTCTTGGGAAGGAATGTTTAGATGAAATTTATACTTTATGTGATTTGGTTATGTATGAGGAGCTATGTGATTGTAATTCGTTAACTCCTAATTAAACTATGTGGTCAAGAAAATATGAATGTTGATTTTAAATCCCAAAAGAAATGTTGATTTGATGAGGACAAACAAAAAAATCCAATGCTACAAAATAAAATGAAGAAAGAAGAAATCATACCTATGATTGATTTTTACTTTTTTATTTTGATCTTATTTTTTATTTTATCTTATTTTTAATCCAAAAATAGAAAATCTAGAGTAGAGAACATGTAAGGTTATATGAAAAGTAGAAAACCTAGAAAAAAATTGATGATAGGAAAACTGATTAAGTAATCATAAATAGTTCATAGAAATCATCGGTGATTACATGAATCATTGAAGATTTACTAAAATCGTTAGTGATTACAAAGAAGAGAACCAAAATGACTAAAAATATAAGGAAAAGGAAGGAGGCTGGTCCATCGGGCATGTCGAAATGTATTAGGTATTTTTAAGTTAATGCTATCAAATGCAAAAAGTACCTAAAACTCAAAATAATAAGTTTTTATCGATACCTATGCCAAAATTCACAATGTCAATATGATAGAAATTAGGAAATGTAAAATGACTCTTTTTTCTGAGTGAAGATACCTACAAACAAAGATATATAAATGAGAGATATTAGATAGATAGGATAACGAGTTACTCGGAAAAGTTCAACCTTAGGAATCCAAATGGACTTCCTTGAAGGATGTCAACTTGTTTATATAATTTATTTGATTAGATAAAGAAAATATAGGCAATACAAGAAAATGAAGCTAAAAATAAAATGGATAAGAAGATCCTATTCAACTTCATAGGTTGTTGAGGCTAGGGATGTGGCAAGCACAAAGTTATACCAAGTACTCGTCGGTTACTTCTCATACCTCATTAAGGATCTTGAATTTTTCTTTAATATCCTCAAAGGTCGGTGCAAATGTGATGGTGCACAAAGTGAGCTTGTAGAGGATTTAAAAATTTTCCCACACGAATGGTTATTAGATGATTGAAATATTGTAAATGTTTATGATTAGATGGGATTGACCTAAGAGAGTTATTTATTAGAGACACGCATAGAAAACAAACAAATTTAGTCCAAATGGATAGATAAAAGATGATAAAATGAAATGACTAATAAAAGTAACTATATTGACAATAATTGTAGGTGATTCATAGAAATCATGGGTGATTTGGGATAATCACTGACAATTGAAGGAATCATAGGTGATTCCTATGAAAAATTTTATGTTTGAAAAAATGCTAAACTAATGGAAAACAAAGACTAAGATGTTTGATTTGGCCTTGTTTTGATGTGTAAATAGAATGAAAAACAATAATAAGTGGATATGAACTTACCGTTGACATGAAAATTCTTACGGGAGCTTTTTGATTTTTGATGATGTCCTACTGAATGTATGATAATGTGTCAAGGGTCTTGGAGATGTGTGGCTATACAAAATGATGTGGTCTCAAGCTTCTTGGAATGACATAGCGTAACTATAATTCTTGGAGATTGGTTGAAGTGGCATAATTTTTATACCAAATTCAAAGATCACAAAAACAAGAGCTATTAGCTTTTATTTATAATCACTCATGATTTTTTCTAGTCATCAATGATCTGGGAAATATAGATAAACCCATGTGGAAGTGGTTTCAACCACTTTTAAAATGAGAGGTTTGGGTATGGGATGAGGGTAAATGGTTAGGGAAGAGGTTAGGCATGGTTAAGGATTTAGATGTTTAGGATAAAAAGGGGTAAGATGGGTTACAAGTGGTTAGGATGTGTTAGGGAGGTTAGGGTAAGTAAGGATTGTGAACAATGAAAAACTAACTAAATGGAAGAAAAAAATATCAATACCTACCCGTAGTTATTCTTTGCAAACCTCGGATAAGGTTGTATGAATCCTTTAAACTTGTATCAGCCAGAAATGTAGATTGTGGGTTGTCTTAGAAATGACCTCCAAATGGGGATGTAAATTTCTACTAGAATATATTTTGGCTTGGATATAGCTTCCAATATGTATATATTGGAGTAAAGTTGATAGAGTTTTCGTACAAAAATCCAAGAGGATTTGTAAAAGGATAGACATGCTCTTTTATATAGGCTAAGTAGTGGTCTGAGTTGGTTGAAAATTGGTTGAATGCACATGCTAAAAATAACATTTGAGGGAATTTGAACAGTTTTGGGAAGATAAATGCCATTGAGGGGAAGTAAAAGGATTTAATGTAGAAGTTGCATCTAGAAAGGTGGTTGTGCATGCAATTTAATTTCCCCCACCTTTCTAGGATTCTAGAACCTTAGTTGACTAGACTGGTGAAGTGGAGTCCAAGTGGAGTCCATGTGGGGTCCAAATGGATCCTAAGTGGTAGTTGACTAGGAAAATAGGTGTATTTTCCTTATTAGATAACTAATTTAAATATCTATAATGTGCATGTTAACTAATTAATCAGTTAATCAATTATTCAATAAATGATAATTAAGCTAGTTAAAGGTGTACTAAAGATTAATTTAATTAATCCAAAGGGGTGTAATGTGCATGATTAATCAATTTAATCGATCAATCATAAGAGGATGAACAACATGATGTATTGGGATAATACTGGGAATGAGTGAGTGATTTTGGGGTGTCTACATTTTCCCCTCTTTAAAGCACTATGCAAAGTAATATGGACTTTAAAGATAGTAGATGCATGCAAATTAGAAGACAATGAAGAATTTGGATTCCCTTCAAGAAGGATGGTAAGGTAATTCCCCTCAAGCGGGTGGGTGATGCAACAAAGTGGTGTAAAAACACTTGATAGGAAGAAGACAAGGGATTTAAACAAGGATGGGAAGGAATGTGCTCGTAGCATGAGTGTCATTTGGAGAATAAAAATTTAGAGCAACCTTATTTTTCCTATTTCATAATAAATTTGTTACCATGATTATGAAAGAATCAAGATGGTGGGTAAACAAACACATACATAGAAAAGAAAAAATAAAAGTAGAACAATATCAATCTACAAAGTGTAGGTGCATGAATTAGGGTTATAAAACACCAATATGTAATCACACTACTTGCAAGTGGTCCAAAAAGTAAACATTAACAATGCAACACAACGTCAAAAAGAGTACAATCACATATGCCTCTAATGTGTGCCATAGTTATGTTTAAGTAGATGCAAATGCTCCCAAGGTGGGAATATGATCAAACTAAAGAGAGGATCAAAGATAATCCTCATGACACTCTTTTTGGATCCATTGTGTAAATGATCATAGTTGATTTACCCAAGGCCAAGTTATATCATGAAGGAAAAATAATTATGTGACTTGCCCCAAGCAGAGTTAGTAATCATGTAAAGGGAAGAAAGTGATAGTTGTAAGATTGGAATGATCACTAGGGTAGTAGATAAAGGTATGAATTTATCGAGATTGTGTTGAGATGTTGAAAAATCCACTTCATGGGTTTTCCAATTGTAGGATTTCGATGATAAGTGAATGTTTGTTTGAAATTTTTATGTATTTTCTAATTTTTTTGAATTTTTGAAATATTTGTTTTTTTATGGTTTTACAAATTTTTGAGAAATTTGAAGAATAAATACAAATAAATGTAAACAAATTTAAATACATAGCAAAAATGAAAACACACCATGGCTTATTTAATAAGCTAGGAGGAAAACACAACATGTGCAAGTGGTCAAAAGACACAAGAAAAACATGCAAACAAACCCAATATGAACAAGAAGGAACCACACCAAATTTATATGTGAACTGAGATGCGAAAAAATATCTTGTAATTGGTCTATAAAAATATAAACAAAGTACAAAAAAATAACAAACTAAAAGAAGTAAAAGCATCGTCACAATGTTGACAAACCGCAACAATACAACACAATTTGCAATAATAATGTCTAATGACACTCCAAATGTGTTCCACATTGAAGAACTAGACAAATATGAATGCCCCCAAGCGATAGCTTAGAACATGAGAGGATTGGATCGGGCCGAAGAGTTGAGTGATACTTAGATACTCGATAAGATACTCTTTTCAAATCCCATTGGTTTGATCTATATTAGATTAAAATGTGAAATCTAAGTGTGCCCTAAGAAAAGTTATATTGTAAAATGGTAAATGATTGCTTTTCTTGAGCATAGATATACACCATAGAAAAGAAAAATGGTTATCAAAAGATGATCTAGAACGATCATAAGGATCGTTGTCAAATGGCCAAATTGTTGAACTATGTTATCCGGTTGCTGTTGAAAGTTGGTTAAACATTATCTAAATGTTTTGATTTTGACAATTTTATACTATTTTTGGATTTTAGGAACTATTTTATATTGTTTTTGTATTTTGAAAAACATATTTGAATGTTTTTAAGTTTTTTTGAACATTTTTAATGTTTTTGGTATTTTTAAACTCAGTAAAGGGGTGCACTCCTTGATAATGAGGAAATTTTTTAATTTTCTCTTCATCCTCTTCATTGGAGCTGATATGGAAAGGATCTCTTTCTTCCCATCAAAAGGGACTATAATCGTGATGTCGTGTTCCCACCATTTTTAAAAGAGGGGAGGAACAAGAAGATGTGTGATATAAAATGAAAGCCTTATCAAAATGAATGCTAAGATAGAAGAGGAGAAAGGATGAGAGATCTTGACCCTAGAAAAATGAGTGCTAAGAGGGAAGAGGCGAAAAGGGTTAGTTGATTTCCTAACTCTTAATAAAAATGAGAGTTAAGAGAAAAGGGACTAAAAGGGGTTAGATACACTCTACTCTTTAAAATAAAAGAGACGTAACAAGGTTAGTGATCAAATCTTAACAACATAAGTGTGAAGAGAGACCAAAAGGTGTGAAAAGTTTAATTATTAACAAAATGAGTGCTAAGAGGAATGAAAAGAGGGTGATTTTTCAACACTTAAAAAATGAGTAGTGTTAAGGTAGAAGAATGGATTGAAATGTTATTTTAGAGGAATCTTAGAAAAATGAGTGCTAATAAATATGAAGAGGTTTTAAAGGATTTGTGACTGTAAAGAGGGAAAAGGTGAAAGAAGTTAGTTTTCTAAAATTATGAAAAATGAGTGCTACAAGAGGAGACTTAGAGACATGATGAAAGATGCCAAATCTTAACAAAAGTAGTGTTAATAAGGAAGAGACTTAGAAATATGATGAGTTTTCTTGAATTTTAACAAGATGGGTGTTTAAAAGAGGAGACTTAGGAAGATGATGAAGGATGCTCAATTCTTAACAAAAGGAGTGTTAAGGGAAGAGACTCAGGAAATGTGATGAAAATGATCTATTCTTAACCAAATGTCTATTAAGAGGGAAGATAATTAACAATGAAGGATGTCAACTCTTTAAAAAAGTGTGTTAAAAGAGGAGACACAACAAATAAATGGGAACACTAAAAGAACAACAAAGTGAATGTCATCACAAGAAGTGAAGAAATGATGATGAGAAGGTCTGAATCTCACAAAAGTGGAGATAAGAGACAAAGGGAATGTGATTAATGAAGGTCCTCAAGTTAGATAAAAATGAATGCTTTAAAAGAGATGAGTGAAAAGATAATGAATATGTTGACAATTAAACAAAGTGAATGTGAAATGTGATGGCGTAAGATAATGGAAGAGAGATATTGAAGACATAGATGATTTAACAAAGTGAATGTGAAATGTGATGACATAAGAAAATGAATTCTTAAATCTCAAATAAGGTAAGTGTTAACATTTAATACTTATGAAAATTAAACATCGAGGTGATAAAAAAGGGGCTTGACCTGTGATAAAGTGAGTATCATGATGTCAAGAATTAGATGAAAAGGATGAAAGTGCTCAAGTTTGGATATGGATGTCCGTAACCCAAGAATTAGACTTATTTACAAAGTAAAAAGGTGGATGAGAGAGAAAATATGAATGAAAAGAGTGAAACACAAGTGTGTAACACGTAAGAAAAATGAAAAATGATGTAGTGAAAGTTGGCCTCTACCTTAAATTGGCTTGGTCAAGGTGTGGCTTCCTAGGTGGTTCTCTCAACTAGGTGTCAACAAAGTATACCCAAGTGAGCACAGTGTTATTACTAGTTACAAAATTTAATTTACCCCCTTTAAAACCTTGAGAAAATATCTTACTCAAAATAAATCATATTGGGGTCGCCACTAAGGATATCTGTGACTCTAATCTCACAAGGTGTACTAGTTAGTTGGGATGGGGGTACCCATTTTGTCATCTAGTTCCCTCAATTACCGACTACTTTGGGGTTCTTGTGGTACTCCTCAAATGATTTTTATGGCTTAAGCCAAAGCACTTCCCATAATTATAGTAGTTGGGAAATAGCCTTGTCAACCACACCTACAAATACAATGTGAATGGTTTATTTTATCTTGATTAAAGAGGTTCCCTACACACAAAGTATTAGTAGTTTGCTTAGCACACAATTGAGGTAACCTGCAGTTAGTAGTTTTGAGAAATGGTCTTCGGAATAATGTCCCGCAAACAATTGTTAGTAATTTTCTGTGGTAGAAAAAGAGAAAATAATGAAAAACAACACAATCATGTTTCGATTTTCAAGAACGCTTACAAAAAGTGCGAGAGAACAACATACGTGTGAAATGTGTTTCGATTAACTTCAAAAAATGAAAAAAGATAGCAACAATGTTTACAAAATACACCAAAAACATTAGTTTATGTTGTAAAAATGATTAAACATTGACGAAATGGCTTAAAAGGGACAAAATTTGGACAAAACATCTAATAACCTTATATTAAAAAATTTCACGATTAGCCCATATAAGTGAAATTACCGAAACATGAAGTATAAGGGTCATAATGAAATTAACCCTAATTTATTAATGAAAACTAACTAATTAGTATTAAAAAGGGCCTAACTAAATTGCTAATTAAAAAATACAAGGAAATTAAATTAAAAGAAAATAATTTTAAAAAACATATTTAAAATAGAATATCGAAGTAAAAGCCTAATTTTAAACTTAAAGAAATTAAATTAAAACCTAAGTATGAGTTTGAAACTAAAGATAATAATGAAATTAAAAAAAAAAGTTGAAAACTAAGTTAGAAAACTTTAGGTTAAACCTAATTTTATAAATAAAAAATCAATAATCTAATTTTATAATGTTTTGTTTGATGGGTCGAGATGTGTTTATATTTACTTTTGCAAGGTACCTATGTAGGGTTCAAAGGGAACAAGGAGATTGAATGTGAAGGATGAGGGTGGGGAGGATTCGATCAAAGGGAGCTTAGGTTTAGGTGAGATAATCACCAAATACGAAAGGGTGAGGGATCTCGAGATTACGGTGAGAGGGTGTCGTAAAAGTGAGAGGTGAGGACATCTCATGGGCTCGGCTCGAGAGAGAATCTCACCGAGTTAGGGTTGGGTTACTATGACTAGATGATTCAGGAGTTTGAGGTACCAAGTGATCTCGTGGAGCTCAAGCTCAATGCAGGGAGGGTTACCTAGGATGTAGTGCCCACATTTTATGCACCCAAATACAACTAGTAAAATACCAGGATAATTTTTTTGACCTACAATGCACGCTACACACAACACAAGAAGGGCTCGAGTACAGAAACTCGACTCGCGTATGAAAATCACATAAGTCATCGACTCACATAGACTCAAGCAAACAACATAGGCATGACGATGCCACACTTCTCGCAATGAACAAATACCAACAATGACCCAATCACAAGAAACATGACTTCAGGAATGGCGAACCCACAACACATCATTACTTTAAATGTATTTTAGTTATGATTAGCATCCCAAGAACATTGTTATGTAAGCATAATTATCTCCCTTTTTCCACCTACATGTTCTGAAAATTCTTTTCACTTTTCACTTATTGTTCAACCATTTAATTTTGCTCTTTACCCTTATGCCAATCTTCATAACTTACATAAGTATTTTCCATATTTCAAATTTCATACAAAATTCTAACTCTCTCATTCTTATGTTAAGATTATGCTTCCCAAAATGCTTATTCCAAGTTTAGAATTTAACCTTGCTACACAAGTGAACCTAACGTGATGTCAAGATATTGAGGGAGACTTAGATTCAAAATAGCTTGTTCCCAAGAACATCCTTCGATCATGGAAAATTTATTTTGCTACCATTATTATTATAGTTCAATAACTTATTGAATTCCAATTTTGATTTATATATATATCTTTTGTTTTCTCGAAGTTTGATCACACCAAAGAAATACATATTCTTGAAACACATAAAGATGTTTAAATTAAGTTATAAGGACTCCAAGAGTGACCTTAATCCTAAACTCCAATCTCATTTTCATCTTACATGACATGCTCTTACATCGCACTATGCTCTCATTCTTAGCATCGTCTCAAAACAAAGAGAGTTACGAAAGCACTTGACTGACATCTTAAGGAAGTACATGGCTAGGAGCATTATAAACTACACATGAACACAAGTGATCTATGTTCACGAAGATCCCATATCCTTGCATTGCATGATTCCACATAAGAAATATTCTTTATTCCTTAATGCCATAAAATGACATAACAAGGGATTAAGGGACAAGATTACAATTTCTAAGGTTCTCTAGAATCAACATCTTTCAACTCAATTTCACATGCAAGGAGTTAAATTATAGTTTTCTACCCACAAGTTAACATACAAAATCCACTAGGGTTTAGTTCAATTTCAATATGCACCTAATGATCTACACCTCAACTATATATGATTTTAAGGCAAGTGAACATATTTATACTAAACCACCTTCAAGAAGATACCAAGATGTTATTTTGATGGAAACCAAGGTAGCACCGCTTAATCGTTCCTTTGAACAAGGAATCATAAGGTGACTTCTAAGGTGGTCTTCAACACTCAACTGAGTGTCGGACTTGAAGAGAGGGCATTCTTCTCGTGATTACCAAAACTAGAAGGATACTGCATACTCTGGATAAAGTTAGACCATGACATTCCTAAAATATGGGTTCACGACAATGTCACTAAACCTAATGACTATGACGGTAAACTCCAGCTAGGGGTTGTATTTACCTAACCTAGAAGGTCGCATCGAGCACAAGTTTAAGGTCGTTCTACGATTTAATTTCTTATATGGTAAAAAAGAATCACACATGCAGGCAAGTTATGCACGAATAATTTATTAATGTTGAGTGTTCCCATTAAAGCTCTTTATTAAGTTTGCAAGGTAAGAAGATGACCCAGTAATTAATTTAGTCGTTTATTGAATACTGAGAAGGTACTACAAGATATTAACTTCAATTTCAATTTACTATGTATAAATCAAACCCTTTTTTTTGCCATACACAACTAAGAAACAAATTGAACCGATGATTAGATGCACATTTCCTAAGTATCCCTAAAACTAGCATATCATGCATATTAACAAATCTCAATTATAACTTTTCGGTAACAAGAGACTACATTTACAGTTATTCATTTTACAATGACCTATAAAAATTACAATAATAATAATTAAATTACACATCGCCTTTTCATCGTCATTCTTCCATCCTGCAAAACCCACGTGAGCATGATATCAACGATAAATCGCTGGCATGGCATCCACCCTAATCAATCATAATTATCATTTTTCAGTTTCCCATTTACATCTGACAATAATTACAATTTGCAATCGAAATAAAAAAGTCTAGAAACATGTATTCATTGCATTTCATTTTTCTTCATTTTATAAACCCAGGAGAGAGAAAGAGAAAGGAAGAGAGAGAAAACATCGTTTTGTCAAAAGTTCTAATACACACAAAAAGTTTCATTATAGTGTTTTAAACAATTATTTACATGTGTTAAACATTTTTAGGGTGATTTGACAACCCTACGAGGTCTCGCAGACTTTTTATTCTTACATTTTCTCACTAGCTACAAAACATTCAAAACAGGCTCGGAGGCTAAGAAACCGCTTCCAAAGGTTATCTTCCGATGAGAACGCACACCATGATTAACTTTCTATGTGTCCCCAGATATACCAAGAGTTCATAGCAACTGACGGAATTGAAAAAGAGCAAATGGTTTACGTTTGGCGGCTAGTTTTCGAGGCCACTGGTCGTAGTTCACCCAGTTGTAAAATGACAAAAGTTAGCTCGAGGGCCCAGAAAACCGTGTCCATAACTGACGTTTGATGGAGAAGCATGCAACAAGACATCTCCTACTAGTTCCCCTATATAAAGAGAATTCATCAGAGTCAACGGGACTGAGAACTAGAAAACCATGTTCAAACGGTGACAAGTTTTCTGGAGTGACAAGACAAAATTGGACTAGTTTGACCTCATCAAACTACGACCGGAGGCCTACAAAATGGCTTTGCCAAACTATCCCGAAAAGTGCTCTTTCCTATACTGAATGTTCCATGCATTTGTCTAGTATAAACGCTAGAGGTTTGTGAAGATGGAACGTGATTTCTCTTTCGGGTTTCAAATGGTGGTCCAAAATAGAAGCCAACTTTCTAGTTTTAACAACTCTCTACTGTTGTAAACCAATGTAACAGGGATCCTATAAGAGCGTCAAAAGGATGTCAAATGATCATTTCGGATCAAACCAAAAATCAAGGTGACTCCTCGTATACCCAGGTACACAAATGAAACTTCACATCTCATTTCTAGAGTTGCGAAGGGTACTTGGTGAGTCTCAAAATTACAAAATTTAACTATTTAAAACCAAGAGAAGGTCAAATTTATCAATGGGGAGTCAAATTTTGTCAGTCGATAGAACGATATTGGAGCAGTCAAGAAGGGTAAGAGTTTTCTAAATCATCTCGAAGTGAGGGTGATAGTTCATGGTTTAAAGTAGATGAGTTAAAAAGACTTCGAGAGTTGCAACACGACACTTTATTGTTTTGCAATGAGTTGAAGGGACATTTAACTATATTAAAAGTCCTAATGATTTAAAATTCTATTTAATTGCAAAAGAGAACTAAAACATGAGAATTATGAGAGGTAAGGGAAGAAGGACCATGCCTGGGAATGATGAGCAAAAACGGGGATAAGGTGCTCCAAGTGGTTTACACTCGCGATCCGTTGAGACCACCATTGATGTCACATGATGCCAGATAATCACATGCAAACCAAACCATTCGTTGTGCCCCCATGTCTCATCCCGATCCCTGAGACGGAATTTTCTATGTCGAAACAGATCACACGCCTTTTCAACAAGTCCATTTTGCGCATATCCCAATTTAAAACGCTTATTTTGCACAAAGTGAGAGGGTGTTAAAAAAATTGTTAAGTGTTGCTTTACCACTGCCAAATCCATTTCCTTCAAAGTTTCAAAGGCCTTTACAACAAGCTCATCTACGAATACCCTGAAACCATTGCATTCCATGAGACTAAAATATCTGAGGCATTTTGTCGAGTAGATCACATGCCTTGAATACACTTCCACATTTTTCATACATCTCAGCTGTGACATTGCAAGAACAAAATCTTGCAAACAAACCAGATTCTATTGCTCAAACCCTGCTCCAAAGCTTCCACATTTTTATTTCACTAGAACTAAGCAAACACATCCTTCCAGCCACCACAGGATTTTCCCAAACACCAAGCAAGCACATCCACACAACTGCCACAGTTTGCTGCAAGCACCAAGAAAACACCTTCACACAGCCACCACCAGTTTATTGTCATGCTGATGAAAAATTTTAGAGCTTCCTTAAGATAGCTGGGCCCGGCCACGAATGGCCATTCACACACACAAGAAAATATATTATTATTATTATTATTTTATCTTGCCCTGATAACATCAAAGGCGCCCATGTCCTGTTCCAAGGCTTCCCATTTTGGGCACATGCATGAAGGATCTTGCTGTGTTGTGGAGTTTGGCTTTAAACCTGCCAACAATATTTGCTTGAAAGTTTCCAAGGCCTTTTCAACAAACTCATTTTTTTACACAGCCTGCAATCATAGCACTCTATGAGACCGCATTTCTTTGAGGCATTAAATCAACTAGTTCCACACCTTTTTGACAACTCCATTTTGGCACAGGCTGGAACTACAATGGCGGATGTAAACTGATTGGGCGGGAGACCTGTTTGTTGCATGGTGAAACGTTGTGCCTGCCATGAGGAAACCCATGCCTTTTGTAAACTACTGTCCCCAAATTCCATGAGGAGCTGTCTCGTTCTTTCATTGGGTCAACAGAAAAACAAGCGCCCCAAGTATTGCGACTACCACATCTGACAGAAATTCCTCTGTCCTTTCTACTTTGAAAAACACCCATGCAAGTGTTTAGCGTGGCTTAGAAGGAAACAAGCACATTCAAAGTCATTATCATCTCCATAAAGCTCCATTCAACACGCAACCACCATTTAATTTAACATTTTTTAAAAATTATTTTCCAAGGAATCCAATGCTTGAATGGATAAGGCAGTCCGCAAACCTACGCACTCACTTGCCAGCCCCACACAATACCATTTGATAAATTTATTTTGGGGCATGATTTTGGGTTGGCACTACATAGGATGGGGTATGCCTTGTAGAGTGGGGTTAGGCAATGAAGTTGTGGGATCGTGAGAGAAATATTGGGACTAAGGGGGTAGAGAAGGCTCATCTTGGGATGAGGGGTAGATCCCTCAACGATATTTTGAGCTAGGCATTTGAGACATGTGTTTGAGGTAAGGAGTGATGGGGAAGTATGGGCATGGGATGAGTGGTTTAGCTTGAGGAGGGTAGAGCTGGGACGAGAGGCGAGGTTGGGGCATCTCACGGTGAGATGTGAGGAACGAATGGGGAGATGGTTTGATGTGCCAAAATACCGGATATTATATTTGTTGAAAAATAAAAATCATTATTACGAGCACTTTGGATTATTAATTATGTTACTCCAAAATTAAAAGTGAATAGGTTTAATTCGAGAGGAACTTTTCGGGACACTATTATTTACATTCAACTAATTGTAAATTGGTAATTTTGAAATTACCGTTGTAACCTTTGGTAATTCAACCAAATTGGGCAAAGTATTATTTAAATGGCTTGTAAGACTTTTTGAGGATCGCGGGGAAAAAAATATTTTTGGAAATTTTAAAGAGCTTGTGGATATTTTCCAGGGAAGCTAGGTTTGTAAGCAAAGTGTGGGTAGGAGAGAGGGACTCAGAGGATTCCTAACAAGGGTTACACAGTACAACCTCGGATAGTTCCTGACCAGGGCATCGGTTTGTGCTTTTAAGAATATTTTCTTCCCCTCATTAATGTGGCCACGGTTTTGGTGCTTACATCTAAGTGGACTAGGAATTGAGAATAACAAAGCCCATTTTCAGATTGAGATAAGTTCTTTTTCTGTATTTTGGTTGTACACTATGCAATTACAGAAAGAAATTAAATAAAGGAGTAAATTATTATGGTTCTTTTGTATTTTTAATAATTTGTTGGAATGGATAATTAATTTAATTTTGATATGAATCTATCTTAAGTGATATTACATTGCTAATTTATTTTATACAAGTGCCGTATTACTTCTTTGTATATTGATTTTCAGAAAAACAAAATAAATTTTACACGTGTTTTGTGGTTGGTTGATTTAAAATAAATATAAGTTTATATTAAAGTCGAACATTTACTTGAGTGAAAAATTATTAACTCTTATTTTTTTTACTTGTATAGTAAAGTTAAATAAAATACTCAAGTTAATTTAGTGCATTTCAATAGTTAACTTGCAAAAATAATATGACAAGGAGTAGTAGATATTAACTGGACTTATTTGAATATTTACATAATATTATTTATTAATTTAAAATATTAATTTACCATTGTATTAATTAAATTCATAATTATATTTTGTTAAGGTATTTAAATTAATAATATTAATATTTATTTATTTTATTTATTTATTTTATCAAGTATTTAATATTTTAAAAATATGTATATTAAAATATTGTTATAAAATAGTTGAGGAGAATTTATTGAGAAGAGTTTAATTTTTATTAAGTTTACAAATTCAATATTTAATACTTGTGTTTATTTTTAATTCTTTCTAATGAACTGGACTTATATTTATTTAATTATTTTGTTTTAGTGCTAGAAACACAGTGAAAAGATGTGTAAAATTAATTTACCTAAGGTCTCTTAGAAAGAGAAAACACTCCATGAAAATAAGAAATCGATTTTTCCTATTGGCTCAAGTCTTATTCATGCCCCCACGTATTGTGTTTTTCATTTATATTAATCAAAATAAATTTTACCTATGTCTAAACAAAACTATAATGTATATTATTATAATATATTTAATATGTTCCTAACCTTTATCCTAACTACATCGTCTATATTATATTAAATAAGTTTTTAAGAACATATTTGGTTACCACATATTATAACCCTCTTACATGAGGGATATGGTTTTTAATAGTTGTTTAAAAAAAAACTAGCACTTAAGTTAAAATAGAAAACAAGTAAACATTTGTAATAGTTTATTATTATTAGATGAAAATATTTAATATTATTCCAATAATAGTTTATTAAACTATTATAGTTTAATATTATATCGGAATATAGTATTATGTAGTCCTTGATAGTGTTATTGATACAATATAGTTTTAAATAGTATAAAAATGATAATATGTCGTCATTTTATTTTAGGTGGAAAGTGTTTTCACGTTGTATAGTTTGGTGTATAAAGTGTCATTTTGCATATGATTATTTGTCGTTATGTTAGATGGAGTCATCAACCCTTTTCCTGGTGCGGGGAAAAGTGGTGTTACAATTTGGTATCAGAGCCCTTTTGATGTCCTTGTCTGTGAGTTATGAGTCTTGTAAGTAAGTGATTTTCTTATTTGTTTTGTTTGTATCTCCACATAGTGGATATCACATTGCAGGGATGAGTTACTCGGAGGGTGCAAAATTCAATGAGTAACTAGAATGACAAAATCAACAATTAGGCAGGGAATTTGAAAATCTTACCTTGCAATTAGAATCTTTGAAAAAACAATTTGTGGAAGTCATTTGTAAAACCAAGATAGATAAATCCAATAAATCGAGAAAAATATACTAGAAAGAGAAAAGCACCTTCTAATAGTGAATCTACTTCTATTGATAAAATTGAAAGTTCTTCTGATTCTTCTAGTTCTTTGGATTCTGAAAAATAAAATGTTAGTAGGCATAATAGTTCAAAGGAAATGCCATTATTTTTAGGAAAATTAAATTTCTTGAATATGTTGGAGAAGTAGGGTCGAGTAAAGAAGCTGAAACTTGGTTTAAAATTTTGGAAATGTAATTTGAATTACAAAGGAATATTAAGCTAGGAAGAACTCAAATTGCTACTTTTCAATTTAAAGAGGTTGCTTTAAATTAGTGGGAAGACACATCAAAAACTGAAAAGCTTAAACCTCACAAGGTTAAATGGAGTAAATTTTAAATTTTGTTTAAAAAGAAGTATCTCTCGATCATTTTTTGCAGTAATGAAAAAATGAGTTATTTGATTTAAAGAAATGTTTGAAAAGTGTGAATGAATATAATCAAACCTTTGAAAAAATAAATATATTTGTACCTTTTATCACTTTGGTTCTAATAGAGTGGTTAGGTTTATGAATGGTTTGAGGAAAGAGTACAAAGAAAATGTTTGGTGTGGTAAACTACAATCATGGTAGATGAAGCCGCACAAAACAAAAAACAATGATAAGTCTAAAAATGTGATTAATAAAAAATGGGATGAGTTTCAAAAGAAAAAAACTAGTTTTCGGTTCAAGAATAGAAACACACCCTTCACAAAAAGTGTTCAATGTAAAAATATCGGTTTAAAAATCAACAAGGAAGGATTATGAAAAAAATAAAACCTCGAAGATGTTAAGTGTTGAGATTTTGGTGGAAATCATCTTCGCATGGGGTTTCCTCATAAAAAGAAAAGGTGGGAAAACAAGGGGAAAAAGACGGAGGAGAAAAAATGAAAGTTTTTGTTATTGTGGACATGCTTATTGTTCATAAACAAGTTTCTTTAGTAGAATTATCAAGATCTATTAATTTTACTAATCTTGTTTTCTTGATTGATTTTGGTGGTAGTCTTTTTATTATTTCTCCCAAACTAATTAAAATTTTGAATTTGTTTTCAGAAACATAAAGCCAATTTTGGTAGAGATATGAGATGAAAGAATAGTGCGAAAAGCTGGAGATTTAGTGGAAGACTTAGAATTTCAAATTTATGGTTTTATTTCTATGGATTCTTTTCATGTGTTGAATTTGGGTCAATATGATGTTATTTTATGAATGAATTGGTTAGAAATAAATCATGCTCTTATTAGTTGTGAAAACAAGTCATTTTGTATTCAAGACTTTTGTAAAAATACTCATGTTCTGCAAGGAATGAAAATACCTCTTACTTTGAAAACTATTTCTTCTATTCAAGTTAGAAGATGTATTAAGGAAAAATGTAAAATATTTTGTGTTGTTGTGACTGAAAATAATGGAAAAGTAGAAATAGATGTTGATGTTCATCCCTTAGTTAAAGAGTTTATGGATGTTTTTCCTTCTGGTGTTGAAGAGTTACCTCCTAGGAGATCTGTTGAGCATGTTATTGACATTATTCCTGGTAGTGAACCTATTTCTAGAGTACCATATAGGCAATCCATACCTGAATTGGCTAAGTTAAAAATTCAATTGGCTGAATTGATTAAATTAGGAAAAATCAGACCTAGTGTTTCTCCATGGGTGCTCTGTTTTTTTGTGAAAAATAAATATGACACCATGATACTATAAGCGATTAAATAAAGTGACTATTAAAAACAAGTATCTTTTGCCTAGAATTGATGATTTATTAGATCATTTAAATGGTGCTAAATATTTTTCTAAAATTGATCTATGTTAAAATTTGTCATCAAATTAGTGTTAAAGAATCTTATATTCCTAATACTACTTCTTATACTAGATATGGCCATTATGAGTTTTTGGTGATGCATTTTGGTTTGAGTAGCACTCCAACCACTTTTATGATTTATTATGCATGATGTTTTCCATCCTTTTTGGATTTGTTTGTGATAATTTTTCTTAATGAAATTATGATTTATTCTAAAAATGAAGAGGAACATAAAAAAACATGTTAGAATGGTGTTAGAAACTTTAAAGAAGCATCAATTTTTTTGGGAAAGCGAGTAAATGTGAATTCTTTAAAAATGAAGTTTCTTATTTAGGCCATATTATTTCGAAAAGGTATTTCCCTAATCCATCAAAATTAAAAGCTATAGAAGAATGGTGTATACCTAAATATTCCCATGAAGTTTGAAGTTTTCTTATATTATCTGGTTTTTATCGTAGATTTATTTAAAAATATTAAAAAATTGCTTCTCCACTTATGATATAACTAAAAAGATAGAAAGTATTATTGACTGAAGAGTGTGATATTACTTTTGATAAATTAAAAGAGGATTTATTTATTGCACCAATATTATGCACTCATTATTTTTTTAAACCATTTTGTTATTATGATTCTTGTAATTCTAGAATTGGTTGTGTCTAATGCAACACAATAGAGTTGTTTTTGGTTCTAGGAAATTACCGCCACCGAGAAAAACTACCCTACTCATGATTTAGAATTTCTTTGAATTTTTCATGCTTTAAATATTTGGAGACACTATCTATTAGGAAGTAAATTTATCTTGAAGACTGATCATAGAGGTTTACAGTACATCTTCACACAACCCTTGTTAAATATGAGGTAGAGAAGATGGGTTGAACTGTTAAGCCAATATGATTTTGATATTCAATATGTTCATGGTAGAGAAAATGTTGTGGCTAATGCTTTAAGTAGAAAAATAATTTATCGTAATATTGTGTCTGTAAAAAGAAGTCATTTTGAAAGTTATAAAAGAAGCTTTACCTACTGATAATTTTTTTTGTGATATATGTTGGTTTGAAAAATGGAACTCAAAATGTGTATTTGCAGGATAGAATCTCTCATTATTTGCTTGATAATTGTGGATTATTGTATTATAAAAATAGAATGTGTGTTCCTAATCTTGTTGATCTAAAACAACAGATTATGAAATATTTTCATGACATACCTTTAACTAGTCATCCGGGTTTCATAACACTTACTCCTTTGTTAAGAAAAAAATATTTTGGCAAAGGATGAAAAAGACATTCGTGAATATGCCGTAAATGTATGACTTGTCAAAAGGTAAAAATACAACAATGTAGTAAGCCTAGTTTTTATAACCTTTACCTATACTTGACTGGAAATGAGATTATGTTAGTATGGATTTTGTTACTAGGTTTCCTAAGACTAGGAATGGACATTATTCTATTCTTGTTGTTATTGATAGATTAACTAAAATGGATCATTTTCTTCCTACTAAAATTAAGTCTTCTACTTCTGATGTAGCTCATTTATTTTCCAAAGAGATATTTCATCTGCATGGCATTCCTAAAAATCTTGTAACTGATAGAGATCCTATATTTACTTCTTCATTTTGGAGATATTTGTTTGATGAGTTGGGTACTAGCTTAAAATTTAGCACTACATATCATCTTGAGTCTGATGGAAAAATTGAAATTATTAATATAATTTTAGAGTACATGCTTTGGATGTATACTAGGGATAAACCCAAAAACTAGGAGCAATATTTACACTTGATTGAATTTGCTTACAATCAAGGTTACCATACTTCTACTAAGATGACTCCTTTCGAGGCTGTTCATGGTAGAAATTTTACTATCCTTATTTCTTGGTCTAATCTCAAGTATATATCTTGGTATGGTAGTGAAAATGTGAAAGAAATAAAAGAAATCATAACTAGGAAAAAAACTAAATATAAAAGTTGTTAAGGATAGACATAAAAAAATTGTTGATTCTAAAAGGTTTGTTAGAGTTTTTGTAGGTGATAAAGTGTTGTTGAAAGTTAAACTAAAAAGAGTTCTTTGAAGTTAGGAAAATATGCTAAACTTGCTCCTCGTTTTTGCGGGCCTTTTGAAATTATTGAAAGAATATGAACTTTGGCATATATTTTGGCTCTACCTCTTGAGTTGTCTAGAATTCATAATATTTTTCATGTGAGTTTGTTGAAAAGATATGTTTTTGATGATAAACATGTTGTGGATTGGAAGAACATAACTGTAGAACCTACTTGTGAGTTTCAAATTGAACCAGAAATGATTTTGGAAACTAGAACTAGGAAACTTAGAAACAGAGAAATTAAAGAAATTAAAGTAAAATGGTCTTCTTGTGATGTTGATAGCACTACTTGGGAAAGAGAAGATTATCTTAAAGAACAATATCCTGATCTGTTTGACTAATCACTTTCATTTTTTCGTGTTGTGATTTTCAAAGTAGCTCTAGATCTACTAAGGACAATAGCTGATTCAAGGGGGAGGATTGTGATGTGCCAAAATCCCGATATTGTATTTGTTGAAAAATAAAAATAAATTATTATGAGCACTTTGGAATATTAATTATGTTACTCCAAAATTAAAAGTGAAAAGGTTTAATTGGAGAGGAACTTTTCGGGACACTATTATTTACATTAAACTAATTGTAAATTTGTAATTTGGAAATTACCGTTGTAACCTTTGGTAATGCAACCGAATTGGGAAAAGTATTATTTAAATGGCTTGTAAGACTTGTTGAGGATTGCAGAGGGAAAAATAAGATTTTTGGAAATTTCAAAGAGCTTGTGGATATTTTCTAGGGAAGTTAGGTTTGTAAGCAGGGTTGTGGGTAGGAGGGAGGGGCTCCAGAGGAGTCCTAACCGAGGGTACAAAGTACAACCCTAGATGATTCTGACTGTGGCATCGGTTTGTGATTTTAAGCATATTTTATTCCCTCATAAATGTGGCCATGGTTCTAGTGCTTACATCTAAGTGGGTCAGGAATTGATCATAACAAATCCCATTGCAAGATTGAGATAATCTCTTTCTATGTATTTTGGTTGTCATACTGTGCAATTAGATAAAGAAATTAAATAAAGGAGTAAATTATTATGGTTCTTTTGTATTTGTAATATTTTTTAGAATGGATAATTAATTTAATTGTGATATGAATCTATCTTAGGTGATATTGCATTGTTAATTTATTTTATACAAAGTGTTGTATGTACTTCTTTTGTGTATTGATTTTCGAAAAAAAAAAAAAAAAAAAAATTTACAAAGGTGTTTTGTGGTTGGCTGATTTAAAATAAATCTAAGTTTATATTAAAGCCAAACATTTACTTGAGTGGAAAATTGTTAACTCTTGTTCTTTTACTTGTATAGTAAAATTAAATAAAATACTCAAGTTAGTTTAGTGCATTTCAATAGTTAACTTCGGAAAAATGATATGAGTACTAGATATTAACTGGACTTATTTGAATATTTACATAATATTATTTATTAATTTAAAATATGAATTTACCATTGTATTAATTAAATTCATAATTATATTTTGTTAAGGTATTTAAATTAATAATATTAATATTTATTTTTTTATTTTTTTATTTTATCAAGTATTTAATATTTTAAAAATATTTATATTAAAATATTGTTATAAAATAGTTGAGGAGAATTTATTGAGAAGAGTTTAATTTTTATTAAGTTTACAAATTCAATATTTAATACTTGTGTTTATTTTTAATTCTTTCTAATGAACTAGACTTATATTTATTTAATTTTTTTTAGTGTTGGAAACACATAGTGAAAAGATGTGTAAAATTAATTTACCTAAGGTCTCTTAGAAGGAGACAACACTCCATGAAAATAGGAAATTGATTTTTCCTATTGGCTCAAGTCTTATTCATGCCCCCACGTATTGTGTTTTTCATTTATATTATTCAAAATAAAATTTACCTATGTCTAAATAAAATTATAACGTATATTCTTATAATATATTTAATGTGTTTCAACCTTTATCCTAACTACCCCATCTATATTATATTAAATAAGTTTTTAAGAACATATGTGGTTACCAAATATTATAACCCTCCTTTTTTTCTTACGTGAGGGATATGGTTTTTAATAGTTTTAAAAAAACTAGCACTTAAGTTAAAATAGAAAACAAGTAAACATTTGTAATAGTTTATTATTATTAGATTAAAATATTTAGTATTATTCCAATAATAGTTTATAAAACCATAATAGTTTATTACACTATTATGGTTTAATATTATATTGGAAAATAGTATTATGTAGTCCCTTGATAGTTTTATTAATACAATATAGTTTTAAATAGTAGAAAAATGTTAATATGTTGTCGTTTTATTTTATGTAAAAAGTGTTTTCACGTCATATAGTTTGGTGTGAAAGTGTCATTTTGTGTATGATTGTTTGTCGCTATGTTATATGTAGTCATTGATCCTTTTCCTAGTGCGAGGAAAAGTGGTCCTACAAATGGATGTGGAGAAGTTCACCGTGAAGTGAGTGAGGGAGCTTGGGTAGGAAGGGGGTTGTGAGAGGTATCTTGGCGAGCTGACTTACGAGTTGGGTATATTAGGAGGGTAGTTAGGGATTTTTAGGGGTTTAGTAAAAATTTCTTTTTGATTTTGGAAATATGAGTTTTTGTGTTTTTTTGAAATTTTTGCAAGGTTACAAATGGATTTTGTAGGATTTTAACAGACCTCCAATTTTAGTAGGTTATGCTAAATGTGACTACAACTAGAACCACCTCTATATTTAGAGGAGAAACACCTATATGTGTAAAAAAATTGTAGATTTTATTTATTTTTCTCTTTTCAAATGTTCTCAAAATATCCGCACAAATACATAAACACTAAAACAAAAAATAAATAGAAATTTGTTATGATTTTCAAGCATTTGATTCCCAATTTGGATTCTCCAACACCTATATAAACACAAAAAAGTAGTAAAACCAATGAAATTAAACCAAAAATAAATATTAAATGCATAAAATCACATACACAGGAGTAATTAAATATTAAAAATTTGCAATAAATGATTAATGAGATACAAAATAAAAATAAATGGAAAATGGGTGCGGTCCCACCAATGAGAATGTGAAATATGAAAAACTAACTAAATGGAAGATAAACAAAACATATGTGTAAACCTTCATGTAGTTCTTATTTTTAACCCTAAAATTTATTTTTATGAAGACTTTAAACTTGTATAAACTTTTGAAATGTAGATTGTGGGTACTCTTGGAAATGACGTCCAAATGGGGGTGGAGATTTATACGAGAAGAGAGGTTGTCTTGGATATAGCTTCCAATATGAAAATATTGGAGCAAATTCGATAGTGTTTTTGTACAAGAAAATCCAAGAGGATTTGTACAAGGATATACATGATGTTTTATAGAGGCTAAGTAGTTTTCTAAGTTGGTTGAAAAGTGGCTGAATGCACATGCTAAAAATAACATTTAAGGGAAGTTGAATAGTCCTAGGAAGATAAATTCCATTGAGGGGCAGTAATTGGATTTAATTGTAGAAGTTGCATCCAAAAAGTTGGTTGTGCATGTAATTTAATGACCCCCACATTTCTAGGATTCTAGAACTCGAGTTGACTAGACTAGTGAAGTGGAGTCCAAGTTGGGTCCGAAGGGAAGCTAAGTGGCAATTGACTAGGAAAATAAGTGTATTTTCCTAATTATATTACTAATTTAATTATATATAATGTGCACACTAACTAATTAATTAATTATTGAATAAATTATAATTAATCTAGTTAAAGGTGTACTAAATATTAATTTAATTAATCCAAAGGGGCGTAATGTGCATGATTAATCAATCATAAGAGGATGAGTGACAGGATGTCTTGGGATAATACTTGGAATGAGTGATTGATTTTGCGGTGTATAGAAGGATAGGTAATAAGATATACGGGGTAAAAGATGATCTTATGGGGTGAGGTTAGTGACTTAAGTTATGTTAGAATGCTAGATTTAATAATTTAATTGTGTATGGGATGTAGGCGGGTCATGTAGGGTGATGAAAACCCGGTGTCTACACCTACCACCGAGTGTACACCTAATTGGATCCTACATCATCTCGTATCGGGACAATGATATCATTATCATGATCATGCTCATGCTCATTAGTATCCACCATCTAAGCCATTATGGGGGTAGGATGATCTCTCTTCTCTAAACAGATCTATGAGTCCTTGTCTAAGGTACAAGAGTTAGAGGAACTTATTGTGAAACACCAAATTGGAATGGGTAACATACTAAAATAACTCCATAGTATCACAAATAAATCCTAAAATCATCTCCTCACATATACACATTACAAATATACACCATCATTTTACCACCTAGTATGGTCTTAATATGGCTGATATAAAATAACACATATAACCAAGTCATCTAACAACTAATGAAACTAAGTGGTGCTTAATCCAATAACTCAATGTGCACCAACCAACCGGGGTGTGTAGCATGTATTTATAATCCAATCTATCCTAGACATGATAGTCATAAAAATAAGTACATGCATATACACGCATCACATAAGTAATGCCATTTTTCTTAAACCACTTTTTTTGTCCTTTATATAAAATCTATATAAATCCTTATATAAATGGTCCAACATATAACACCTCCATGAAAATTATATAGGCATCTTCTTGATCTTGAATGATCAACCACATCTTATTCAAGATAAAATACCCACTAGTGATAGTATCTACAAAAGCACCAAACAACACACAAAAATATTTTTGCAAGTGTGAAACACGGATCTCACAATGTTGTTAACAAGAACATTAGACTTTGGATAAGTATGACACCCAACCTACCTAACATCTATATACTACTAGTGTGTGGTATTATAATCAACATCACATGGCATGGACATCCATCATCTATCTATCTCGTAATCATAGAATCCTCTAAACATCCTCAAAATTCATTTCACCTCTCCCACAAAAATCTAGAAGGTACAAGTGTCAAGGTCCAACCACTCACATAATGTATTCAATGAATTTAAGTATGAAGAGTGTGACTTAGATGGATCACAAGCCCCAACCTTGCTAGATATACCATGACTTGGTCCTTTGCAAATAATCTGAACTCCTCCATAGTCTACATAGACCTCCCATGGAATAACTCTCATGAGTATATATATCTCTACAAAAAGGACATAAAAACAAAAGTATATTGGCAACTAAAAATCAAAACATGTGTTAAGTAGTAAATAGAAAGAAACACTTCATATAACGCAAGAATTTAAAAACCAAAAATACATGATCATCATAACATGGATAATAATGTTATACATACTCATCTAAATCATAGATAGATTCGTCAAGGAAAGGATGTATTGATTAAATGGAAGACAACTTTGTTTGACCCTAAAAGTAGTCCTAAAACACACAAAATCACACAAAATTAAAAAAATAACTATAATAAAAACTCAAATTTTGGGAAAAGGAGAGTTTTCATGCACTTATGAACACCACAAGATCATTGACATCCAAATGTTCACGTACATTAGTGATGTAAGGCATAAAAATAGGTCATTTTACAAGCATGAGAGCTAATAAGATGTCTCAATATCAAACTCACAAGGTTCAATTAAATTATGAAAAATAGAAAAGTTGTCATATATATACTCATAAAACCTTTTACTATATTTTTTATCATGTACGGGTAAGTGTTTTGAAAATTTCCCATAACATTTTATAAATATCTATGATATAGCCAAATAGAAGAAAACCAAAACAAATTAATAACAAGGTCTAGACCCACACTAAGCCTAACAACTCCATACAACAATTATTACAAAAAGATTCAACAAAAATAAAAATGTATACCACCCAAGAAACAAGAACACAACATATAATATAAGTCATTGAGACTCCTAAAATCTTTTGAGTCCTCAAAATTTCCAATACTTTAATATCCAAGATGTCTTCCATAGATTCATACTCCAGCCTTCTTCTATCATCCTCTAGTTCTTGGAGCTAGGAACCTCCCTTCTGCATAATTTTCTTCCTCTTGTTGCTTCTCATTAGGGTCACTTTCTCTTTAGAACTATACACATTATTATTTTTACCCCTTCCTCTCTATTATGAATCTCATCCTACATATTCCTAACCACACGAGCCAACTAGTTAGCATGGTTGTTTTCAAGAATCATCATCCCTTTTCAATTGAATCTTCCTTCCTTCTTAACTTATTCATGTCAAACCACATTTGTTTCATCTCACCATCCATCCTTTTTCCTTTGGTCACTAGGTCCATAAAAATTTCATCTATATGTCCATAACATTCTCAACACAACAACTTATCCATAAAAATTCCTCCCATAACAACGTTGATTGTTGGATTATCCTTATGAGGATGTCCCTACAATACATCGAGTCCACACATATTTTATTATTAGCATTGCCATGCTCCATATCAATGGGTTACTACTCAGAAGTTGGTTGATAAGATTATATTAGGGGATTTTTAGCAAGTAAAATTTCAATACTTATTATTTTTACAACCTCTAAAAAAGTGTCTTACTTTCGAGAAATTTGGTCCGAATTACAAATTTTGGCCCTTTGAGAGTGTTAACTTGTGAATGGTCATATGTGAGTTCCGTTTTATTTCATGTATCTTGTTTGTAAAAATAGGAAATTTTTGGACTCTACTTGACACCTAGATAATTAGAGTAAGATTATGGTAGAATTGTTTATGTTATGGAAATGAAAATCATGCCAACATGGGGGTGTTTTGGTCTTAATGAAGAAGCGGTCTTGTAAGGAATTTTATGAGAGCTCTAGATGGATTCAGAAACCCTAATAGTAGTCAAATGAAATATGATGGAATACCCCACATGATCTCATAATTGGTTTTTATCATATTCATTCCAATATTTCTTGATAGCAAAAAACCTCTTGCTACATCCTTGTGTTCATTTTGGTCAATTGTAGGTTATTCCCTAAAACTCAACATGGAAGCATTTTAAGGTCTTGAAAGTTGTGGAATTGGATTTTTATGTGTTTTCCAATAAAAATAATATGTTATACCCCTACGAAAATCCAAGTTTTCCTTCAGGTGTGAGAAATTTACTTTTTGTTCCAATTCTCCATTGGGATGATGATGTCGAGAAAATTAAAGTTGCTTAATTGACTTAGGCACACTTTTGAGAGCCTCCATGAAAAATTTGTTTTTGATATTTTTTTCCTCACCAAAAAGTGTGTCTCCTTTACATAAGTCATTTGAAGTTGATCAAAGTCAAAAATTCCTTACTTTTCTCTTCACTTAAGTAAATTAGGCACATTGTTACTCTCCTCCATATAAAAGAACACTTTTAAGCCTTCCCATGAAAAATTAATTTGTAAATTTCATCATGTACTTCCACAGTGATCGTAACATGAAGGGAAGTGAACTTTCATAAGTGATAATGAAAAATATGGGTGCATTTTCTCCTTTGCACAAGCCAAACCAAATATCCAAACTCCACTTAAGTGATTTTTGAGCTTCATTTTCCTCCAAAACTCCCCAATGGAAAATTAGAAGAAAACTAATGACCAAATAGAAGAGTAACATTCATTTTTTCTCCAAAATTCCATGAAAACCAGCTCCATGACCTAGGTTTTAAAAACACATTTTTTTCAGTCCCATTGATCCTATGGGAGAAAATCCACCAAATTTTGACCAATTTTTCTTTTCCAAGATTCCTTTCACTTGAATCTAACCTTGCATGCTTCCATGGACAAAGTTATTTTTTATCCACAAAATAATTTTCAGCTAGATTTTTTAATGCGCTAGCTTCTTAAAAATCAATTTTCAAATTCTCATTGATTTCATGGGCCAAATTGCTTGAAATTATGACTAGAGATTCCTCTCCAAAATTATTTAATTTGATCCATACCTTGATTTCTTAGGTGAAATATTTCATTTTTATGACACAATGTATGTTGTAGCCAAAATCCATTAGGACAACCAATTTTTTTCTCTATGGCTAGAAATTCTTTTGCATTTTCCCGTTGGCTTCGATGGCAAGAATTTCTCAATTTTTGAGATCAACTTCATTTACCATATATATTCCATTTGAATATGTTCTTACTTGGATTGGTTTATTATTTGATCCAAGGTGACCACATTTTTGTTTCATCTGGAAACACCATTGAAAACATATGAAAAGGAAGACAAACCACTTTTGCAAACTCTCCAAAGTGTCAATTCACTTCTCGAACATTCTAACTCAACTTCCTATAACAATGAAATTAAACATTTTTTGGCTAAAAACTTCTTCCATTATTGAGCTATGAATATCCTGATCTCATATTTTTTCTAACCTAAAGCAAATAGAATAGGGGATATTTTTGAATGTGAAACATCTAAGTGGATCAATTGAAGACTTCCATGATTGGATACCTTTGTTCTCATAATTCTCTCATAATCCTCCATTGAAGTTGATTATCCCAATTTTCCATTGATAATGCATAACACCAAGTCCTCTCATTCACTAAAAGAGAAAGATCACTCAATAAGTGCTTGATTTCATCTCACAAAGAGAAGGTGTTTTTATTTAGAGGATTTTTATATTTCATAAGTGTATTAATCATGCCATTAAGAATTCTCAGAGGTTCTTAATATTTTCAAATCCAATAAATCTCATTATGAAAGTATTCTTCCCAACTTTGGGGCATGTGTGATATAGGTACAAAATTATTGATATTTGCAAGATAAGTATTTTCTTGTGCAGGAGATAATTTCTCATGTAGGTGACCCTCAACAATATCTTTGGAGAATGAATTCCTTCAAAGAGAAACAATTTTCAATCTTTCATAGAACTTAAGTAGGTGGTGAAACATCATGTTTGTGAAAAGAGATAATTTTTGTAGTTTGAGATATTCACCAATGTTTATATAGATGAAGAGTTAAAAGAGAAATTCTAAGGCATGACCAAAGATGATCATTTTGGATAATATGTGGAGCATTATTTGAGTCCAAGAAAGAAATGTTCTGATTAGGGAAAGATCTTATTCAGTTACAACATTCATCTCCACAATGAACAAAGAGTGTAATTCCATTATGGATCACTTTCATTTGAATACATCTATATCTCTCTCTTCTTTTCTTTTTCTAAATCTTGTAAAAGTGAATTAAGTCACTTAGAATTTCTATTTCTTCGTTACGTGTATCCTTTTTCCTATTTCATCTTATTCACTTAAGTGAATTCATATTCTTTCATTCTACATGTAATTTTTTTTAAAATAAGGAAAATTAACTTATTTTAATCTAGAATATGAAAAGTCACATTGGAATCTGAAAAGTCATGGAAAAGGGATATATATTGGAATGGCTTGTCCATTCTAAAGGATCAATATTTTTATCTCTACAACATATTGTATTCTTACATTTTCTCCATAATATTTTCCTCCATTATATCTTGATAATCACCTAAACATATTGCATGTTTTATAAGGAAGCAATGGTTTTGAGCCTACTAAAATGAAATTAAAATCATTGGTTGAACTTTGTGTCAATTAGTGTTGTTTCATGATCCTTATTTGATTGCATACATTTTCTTGTTTCTTATGATTGAGTTGGAAAAAAATTCTGAGTTATTGGTTGATTGAATTTGTATTTCCCTCATTCGCATAACTCCTCTCCTATTTTCCCCTTCCTTTTCAACACTTTTCTCCTCTCATACTTACAAAATATCCCCTCTCAAATCTATTTTTGCAACTATAACAAGGGTGTTCATGCAAATTCCCTAGTATTTGACCAACCCTGAGATTAGAATTAATGTATATAATTTTTAATTTTTAATAAATGGGAATTTCCTATTCAAAGAGGGGGAACCTAGTCTTGCACGCATTAACAAAACCCGTATTTTGTTCCTGAAAAACTATTTTTCCAATAGGGCTTGAATCCCTCTTAGGATAAGTGGTTATAAGATATTTATTTCCTTTAACCTTAGTGATAAAACTCCCACCATCCCCACTATAAAGGGTAGATGGTTCAGAACCACAAGCTCAAGACTGGACCTTATCGTAGTATCCTTCTCTAACCCAAAGATGATAGGGTTGGACTCATTTTAAGAGAAAATTTTAGGTATGAAAATTAAAATAGGAGAAGAATTAAATCCTATTGGATGGGATTGTCAATCTTTTTATATTAAAATTCCATGACAAACACCTCTAGAGATATGAATAAGAAAATTAGAATGCTCATGATTCTACCATTCCTAAATTGATTCAACTTGTAGAAATGATACGAGTAAATATTTTTATACCCATCTTAAACCGTAACTTATTTTATAATTTGGATACCCACATCTTCCCACAGAGGAGGGAGGGATATTTGTAGACTATCATCTTCCATATCATGAATGCATTCATTGGTTATATACAAATCTTCCACCTCATTCTTTTTCCTCCATATGTCCTTAAAACATTTCATGCCCTTCATTTTCATTCCCATCACCTTTGAATCCTTCAAGAATTCAATTATTACTCCAATTATTATCACATCCCCTCCAAGAAATAGAAAAATACAACAAGAGGACAAGATCGTTACCATTAATTTTCAATGAAAGCAATGAGTCCACCTCTTTTACTAAATAAACTAAACAATATTTTTCTTCTTTAGTGTCCGATAAGAAGTATTTTCTAGGTTAAGTATGTATCCTCTCATAATTTCCCCTTTACATTATAGGGTCTCTATAACCAGATCACAAATAACACCAGAGACCAAACACTTACATTGAAGGGCTTTGTAACACCATCAATGAATGATTCCTAAGCCACTCAATTATCTTCTAATGACTACTCACATGATGTAGTTCCCACCTATTTTGATTCCCATTTTAGACTATGTTGACTCATTATGGCACCATATTATTTTTATTGAGACATTGAATATCATATATATTTCATTTTGATGATGATGTTGTTACATTACATGGATAATTATATGCCGATATTGGATGCTAACTCATTTTATGAAAGGGATGTAAAGGGAACATGATGCTAATGTTCTTGATTAACTTATCGTATTGATATTATTTTATGACTAGATTACGAGATCTCGTATGGTGGTGTATATATTTTTCATAGATGCATTATCGTGTTCCCCTCTTATTACACTAATGATTAATCAGTATGATTATTCACCTGGATAGTTGTTGATCATGTGTGCATTATCATTGGGATATTTATTATATTTTTTTCATATTTTTAGCTATTATTGGGAAAAAAATAATGTTTAATTTGAGTGTGCAAATGAAAGTTTTCACCATGTGAGAAATGTGGGACTCAGGTAGGGGATGTCTCGAACTAGCACAATGGGCCCTAAGGGGTAAATTTCCTTCCTAGTTTATTTTGATATGCGTCTCTTTACTTGACCTTGGTATTATTGAAGATTATTTAAACCCCCTTGTGATTTTGTATTATCATTACCTTCTTACTTATTTTGTTTGGCTAACCCCCTTTTTCTATAGTATTGCAATTAATAGTTATAATCCTATTTTCAATTAGCTTTGATATTGTGTTTAACTCTAACCCCTTGGATTTATGCAAATTTTGGTTGTCTTTCTTTGTTACTCCTAATAAAGGATTTGGGACACCTAATCATAGATTAGGTGAGCCCAACTACCTCTCCTAAATGCCATATTTTCCCCAAACTCGGATTTGGGGAAAATGTGACATTTAAGAGGTGTATAAGGAAATTTATGGACTAAATTTTCCTTGGAAAGATCCCCAGGCCCTATACCTAGGGGTGGGTGGGATCCTTCCAAGGAAAATTGAGCCCATTTGGCCATTTTCCCCTTTTTCTCCCTCATCTTTTATGAAATTTTCTTGATTATGTGAATGGTGTTGGGATGTGGGAATCCTCCATGATTTCTTGGATATTTTCTTTTCTTATATTTTAATTTTGGTTTTTGGGGTGCAAATTTTGGATATTTTGGATTGGTTGAAGCATAGGTGGAGGGTGACACTTTTCACCCTCCCATTTGGTCCTTTGTGTTTCTCTTTTTCTATATCATCCCCTCTTGTGGAAGGGATGGGGGTTACTTGATTCATTTTTCTTTCGTTGGTTTTATTTTGGGATCTTGCAGGAGAAGGAAGTGGATTATGGAAGCTTATGTTAGAACACTTTCTTAATATTGAGGTAGGATATTACCTTACAAAAATTTATTGTTTGAAATGGTTAAAATTGTGTTGTGTGGATTGAAATTGGTTGTTCAAATATTTTTTTCCCATCCAACCTTACATGGAATGGATTTTGGGCATGTGTGGGAAGAGGGAAGAATCCCATTTTTACTCACCCTCATGCTTGATGGAAAATCTTGAGGGAACTTTGGTTTACCCCTTCATTTGGTTTGAAGGGCATGGAGGGATAAGGGGAGAATTTATGGAGAGATAAGGAGAGGATTTTGATATCTCATGGAGAGATAAGGAGATGGTGGCTTACTATGTTTAATTTGGTTCTAAATTTAGAAATTTATGGGATATCTTATCCCCTCTTCCCTCATTGAGAAGTTTCACATTTTTCTATTTTTGGTTGGTTATGTTGCATTGTTTTGGGGTGTAATTCCTAAGTATTGTATCCTTGGGTGTGTTTTGGTGACCATTTTCTACTGTTGGTTTGAGGCATGCCCCTCCCTCTTTCCCATGGGCTTGGAGGGAGGCTAGCATGTCATTTTGGTCCACCTTAAGGCATGTAATGATGCCTATAGGTTGGGAGGTAAAAATTTGGTTTCTCATGGGTTTTGGAGCTACTTTTGGATGACATGGAGCTTGAAGAAGGGTCTTTAAAGTTGTAAAAGTTGTAGGTTTATTTGTGTGCATGGAGTTACATTTCATTATAAATTTGGGCATGTTGTCTCCTCTTGTGAGGAGGGCTTGTAATTCTTACATTTTAAAGTTATTATTTTCATTATGTAAAGAACAATATAATTTGTTGTAGTTGTTATGACCTGTATTTTGAATAGTTAAAACCATGGGTGGAAATGTTGTTGCAAAATGTAAAAGATTACTTAAAGTTGTTGGTTAAAAATATCTATTTTGTTTTTCCCTTTTAGTATCCTTCTTTAGAAATGGGTAATTCAACTTAGGAAATAAAAGAATGTTGAATGTTATGAAATGAAATTTATCCTCCTCTATCTTGGTTGAAATATGGAAATTGTGCACCTTATTTTACCCATAATGGGATTCTAAGTTAATGGTTTGCTAGGTTTAGGAACTCCATATTTACTTGTGTTTACCTTGTGTAAATGGAAAGTAAATGAGAGAAATTCAATGTGTTGTTTGTTGTTTTCTTGAAGGGAAAAGGTTGTTGTTTAAATATAAAAGTTATAGTATTTCCATCCTTGCAATTCAATGGTATAATTTGCTTATGTATGGCATTACTTTCTGGGTTAAAAATATGAACTTTCCATTGTATCTTTGATTAAAAACTAGCAAGTTATTTCATCATTGTATCTATGAAATAAATCATTTTTTAAAAATACAACTTCTTTTTGATATGTGTGTGTGTATCTTATGCTTGCATTAGATCAAAATCTTAATTCTTCTAAGTAGGAATAGAAGTTATGAGATTTAAACATTGTTTAGACCCCCATCCGCCTCCTCCACACACACACACACACACACACACACACACACACACACACACACACACACACACACACACACACACACACGTGTGTGTGTGTGTGTGTGTGTGTGTTTTATATATATCATTATATAAAATATAAATTTTAAGTGTATTAAAAATCCAAGGAAGAAAAATCCATTTAAAAACATTGAATGAATCTTCATGGCTAAACTCCCTTTGAGGAGTGTTTGAATGTTTTATATTATAAAAAACATATATATGGTGGGGCAAGATGGGATGGATATTCCACCCATCTCTCATACTAACTCATGCCACATTGGACATGGCCCAGCCATGTCAGCCTCCCTCCTCTAACCCTTGGCCATGCCATGGCTGCCCCAACCCTCACCGCCATTAAAAAGGCCAAACATCCTGGTTTGTTTCCATGTCATTGCTCCTTTGGGGTAAAAAAAATGTGGCATGCCTTGTTTATAAATTAATGTGTGTGTGTGTGTGTGTGTGTGTGTGTGTGTGTGTGTGTGTGTGTGTGTGTGTGTGTGTGTGTGTGTGTGTGTGTGTGTGTGTGTGTGTGTGTGTGTGTGTGTGTGTGTGTGTGTGAATACTCACATACTATTTAATCTTAAACCTGTAAGTAACTTTGTATTTTAGGATCACTGTCTGAGCCTTTGAAAAACTCAAAATAAAAATAAAAATTTATAAAAATGGCCAAGGCCATAGATCCATTAGATCAGCTAGGAAAGATAGAAACTCTAAAATTAAACCCTTATATAAAAATTTAATCTATGTGTAACCATAAAATAATTAAATTTGAAAAAATTGATAGATGTGTAGAAACCCTCCTTCATTCTTGCCTTAACTTCTCCATTTCCTCTTTTCTACCTATAAATAAAAAAATGGAGTAAACACCGAATGAATGTGAAGGATAAAAATTAAATAATGGATTTCAATTTGAAAACTTTATCCTTAAATTTTTTTAGGGTTAACATATCTAATGGTGGAGATTAGATCAAATTTAGGGCCCTGATTTAATTAGAATTTTACTTAGTGAATAAGGTTACCTTTTAAAATAATTGTATTATTATGTATTTTAATATGAAAATGACTTAAACCCTATAGTTTATCTTTAATAGGGGACTGTAAAAATAAAAATGAAATTTTGGGGAAAGTAATTAGGTTGTGTAATGGTAATTTATTAATTAAATGGATTAATTAACCCTCCTCCTTGAGAACTATGATCAGGATTTTATCCATGGAATTTAACAAACATCCTTATTTAATCTACTTTAGAATAATTTTTAAAAAGGTCGAAATTTAATTAATTAGTAAAAATTAAAATAAATCTTTCCATTTTATCCCAAGCGCAATCGTGAATCGCTAATGGGTTTTTCAACACTTTTCGTTGTCATGATATAACTATTCGTCGATGTTATTATTAACATTCATAGTAAAACTATACCCAACCATGAAAGTGGCATTACACCAAATCTTTGCTCGTAGTTGTGTTTGCGTCACGATCGCCATGATGTGATAAATTTTATTTTGAAATGACTATTCATGAATGCAGTTTGGTGTCGCTTCATTGTCCTAGCGACCTTGTCTTCCTAAATTATCCTTAATATTATTATACTTACACTTTTAATAACAAAAAAACATTATACCATTATTATTTCCTTTATCAACTGGAATTTGGTTTTGTAGTTGTCTTTTTATCAATTTTGGAACTTTAACTAAGTGAGGCATGACATCTAGTATTAGAAATCAATTTCAAAACCAGACGCTCTAGGGATTTATTGTTAACTTTTGGTAGTTAATTGATTTAAAACCACTTGTTTTAAATCATTTTTGCAAAATTCTAATGCACCATTTTCCCTCATACGGGATGATAGTGTACAATACTAGATGAGATGTAGCGGTGACTCAGGGTCATGGGAAACCACCTCAAGAGAAACCTAGGGCCAATAATGGGCCAAAAATATTAGACGCACTTCATCGGATGATGGGGGTACTTTAGGATCCACTTCTTGCACAACTTTGAGAAAGAGGTAGAGGCCAGTCAAAATGAAATTTAAACACACCTAGATGAAGGTTTCCTTATACCACTCACCTAAAAAACTCATCACAACGATAGAGGACGTGTAACAATTTAGTTGATCTTACGGCTCATAAAGATAGGTCTCACAACCCTCAATTATGATTCAATGAGTGGTTAAGACACACCATCATGGTTAGGAAATATAAAATACCATTTGTGAACTTCTTTGAATTCATCCACCCACGCATGTAGGTATGATAGATGGTTTTGGGGCCGAGGCATGGATCCTAAGTTTAGATAGTTGTTTTGTCTTGCATCCTTATGAGAGTAATGTCAAGGCTCACCTCATCATACACCTACTTCACAATGGAACATTCATCTTGTATAGGAATGAGGAACAGAAGCTCCATTTAACTTCAGAGACGGTCACCTATGAGTTATTTGAGGATTGTTAATGGGCTCAATATATGTCAGATCACTTCATTCAGAAGAGGATCGATGAGTTTCACGATCTTCGAAAGAGGTTCGAGACAATATCTCAATATGAATGTAGATTTTTGGATCTATCACAGTATGTGGACTATCTCTAGGATGTGAAGTTACAGGTAAATAGGTTCATCATGGGCCTAAATACAAACTTGGTAGGGATAGTTAGGATTGTTTCTCCCCTGACCTTAGAGAAGGCCTATCTTGCAAATGAGAATAGGACCATAACACATGAGTATCGGGATAGGAACCAAGGAAATTTGTAGGAGCGAGTTATCTCATTCTAGGATCAAAGATCACGTGGCTCCACCCCACCCCGAGAGGTGGGTTTAGAAATTTTAGTCATCTTCACGACCTCCTACACACCCATAGTAGTCCTCTTATTAACAAGATCCTCATCCAGTAAGACTAGGCTAGACCATGATAATCAAAGAGGTAGAGGCCCTAATGACCAAATTTTTGGCAAAGATAGGAGGAATGGTAGTTAACAACTGAATTTTGCTTGTTATCGGTAGTCCGCAGAGTAGGACCCACACGATCGGTTCACTAGAGCACATGAGGGACTTATTTGCATAGGGATCCACCAAGTTGTTTTATTTTTGGGGTCCATAGTCATTATGCATGATTTTTTCCTCAAAGGCCATATTTTTCTTAAATTAAAAAGGCACCCATTTCTGAGTATAAATTTGGTGATGTAGGGCACGGTCATCACATCTATGTCATGGTAGAGAACCATTAAGTCGAACATAAGTCCATGGTCATTGAAAAGAAAGGTATGATTAGATATACACCTATTACTATATTATTTTATTCAAGAGCTTATGACTCCTTTATATCACCCTCTTTAGTGGATAGGTGTGGTTTGGTGGCTTCTAGGTAGGAAGATAGGTGGTAGGTAGAGTTGGCCATTGGGGCCAAGCTTGTTATAGAATCGTATGTGGAGAGTTATATACTTGACCTAGGGGTATTATCCACTACCTTAGACCTCATCGTATTTTAGTTGGGATATTATGAGGTTATTCTTGGTATGGATTGACTTGATTCCCATCATGCCAAAGTTGACTAGAAACAAGTTCATAGAGTGTGTAGATAATATAGGAATTTTTGTAGTTATATCCAGGATTCAGAGACTCATATTATTGCATATGATTTCCTCTATATAAACTTAAGAGAAGTATGTACAAGGGATGTAATATATTTTCTATCATTATTAGTGATAGATTTGAGGAGATTCTGAAGAGTTTCCCATTAGATGAGCACCGTATCTTGAGAGATTTTGAAAGGTTTTTCCTAGGAAGCTTCTGGGTATGCCACCACATTGTGAGGTGGACTTTTTTATTGATCTTATTTTAGGTTCAATACCCATGTCCCGTGTTTCGTATAAGATGAATACCCCGAGATCCATGAGCTCAATATTTAGTTAGAGGATATTTTTAGAAGGGCCTTGTTTGACCTAGTGTGTCCCCTAGTGACACACTGGTGATTTTTGTGAAGAAGGATTGATACCTTTGTTTGTGTGTTGAATTCAAAGACTGAACAAGGTAACAATGAAGAACCATAATCCCTTTCCCTGTCTTGAGGTATTTTTTTATCATATGAGGGGAGATAGAGTGTTCTCCAAGATAGATATAAAGTTATGTTACCACCAGCTACGTATCACAAAATTAGACATACATAAGACAACTTTTTGGACTTGTTATAGACATTGTGAGTTCACAGTGGTCCTTTTTCATCCATTGAATGTAGCTGCAATTTTTATGAGCCTCATGAATGGGGTTTTCAGGACCTTCTTAGATATATTTTTCATTATGTTTCTAGATGAAATTTTGATTTATTCATGCTTAGTAGAGGAGCACCAGGAGCACTTGAGACAAGTATTACAGGTTTTGAGGAGCACCAGTTGTTTGGGAATTTGGAGAAGTGTTCCTTCTTTCATACTAAGATTCAATATCTAGGGCACATTATCACATACAAGGGTATCTCAGTAGATCCCTTGAATTTTCATGTTATCATTGATTGGTCATCCCCACCACAAGTGATTAAGGTTAGGAGTTTTAATGGGGTTAGTGTGTTATTACCGCCATTTTTTTAGGATTTTTCTAGGATATAAAATCCTATCAACTCCCTTTCCAAAGAAAAGGGAAGAAATTTTGTTGGTAAGATAAGTGAGATCACAAATTTCATCTTCTCAAGGAGTGATTGATGATTTCACCCATTCTTGCACTTCCGGCCCTTTGGATGACTTTGTGGTATGTATTGATACATCTATAGAGGGACTTAGAGTGGTGCTCATGTAGGAGAATCACGTCATTGCTTTTGAGTCTTACAAGCTCAAGGACTATGAACTTAACTATCCCACTCATGATCTTGAGCTTTTAGTAGTGGTTCATGCTTTGGTTTGTTAGAGGAACATTCTCTTCAATAGACCTTTTGTTTTGAGGACATACCATTTGATACTCCGGCATATCTTCTATCAACCCAACCTCAATGCTCAAAAGTGGTGTTGGATGGAGTTCCTCTATGAGTATGACATGGATATCTAGTATATCAAGGGGAGGAGAATGTTGTTGTTGATGCTTTGAGTAGGTGGAAACATGAGATTTATTCCTTGAAATTATGATTAGATATAGGGGAAGGATACTTTGGCATCTTCCCGAGGAGATAGATTTGATGAGGGTGTCGAGGAAAAATATTTGAGTCATAAGGTCCCTTAGTGGGAAAGTATGCATGTTCCACCTTGGAGAGTCGATCATCTACTTCAGTTTTCAGAGACACATCTATATTGTTAGAGTGGTTGATTTGCATAGATTTGTTCTTTTAGAGGCACATCAATCCCTATATGTAGCTCATCCCGAGGTTAAGAAGATATATGCAAAATTGAGATAACTTTACTTTTAGTTGGGGTTACGCCGTGATATTATAGATTTGTAGCCCACTATCTTGAGTGATAGAGGATGAAGATTGAGCATTATCACCTTGTAATCCTTCTTTACCCTCATGATATTATGGAGTGGAAGTGGGACTTCGTGTCCATGGATTTTATTTTTGGTATTCCCACTTCATCGTGAATCCATCATGGTGATGATGGATAAATTCACCAAGGTTTCTTGCTTCTCTTTCGTGAAGGTATTTTATAATGTAGTTTCTATTGGATATGTGTTAATGGATGATGTAGTGAGGTTGCATGGTATTCCTAGGATGATCATTTGTGATCATGGGTCAAATTATACTTCTGATTTTTGGACATCATTTTAGTCATATTTGGGGACTTGATTAATTTCATTTTATTTTACCACCCTCAAATAAATGGTAAAAATAGAGAGGGTGAACCAAGTATTATAGGACATGCTTTAGATGTATGTGATGGATTAGTAGACGAAGTGGGAGCATTATATGTATCTAGTTGAGATTTCATATAATAACAATTTTCACAACTCCATGTCATGATGTCTTATTAGGATTTATGTGGGAGACCTTATAGGACACAATTTAGATGGGATAGATTAGATTATATGATTGATATAGGTCTCACATATCTTTAGGATATAAAGTAGTAGGTTGTTCTCATCCAAAGTAATGTTTAGATAAATCTCATGCATGCCAGAAGGCGTATGCTAATATGAAGAGGGTTGACCATCACTTCCTTATAGGTGACAAGGTATTTCTCATAGTACATCCACATAAGAGTCCAATCCATCATGGAAAGGGATCTAAGCTATCTCCTTGTTTTTGGGGACATTTTAATATTTTGGAGGTTATTGGTCCAGTTTCTTATTGCTTAACTCCATTGTCATGCCTATCACATACACACTACGTGTTTCACGTCTTAGTATTGCAAAATTATGTACCTTATATAGCTCATGTTTTGGATTGGTTGGCCTTACAGGTGGAGGCCAAAGGATAGTGGAATTTGGAGCCCATGCATATTATAGAGCACAATAGGCTGACCCTTTGGGGGTGCAACTTGGACCATGTTAAAGTCTAGTGGGATAGGTATGATGATATTGTGGTTATTTGGGAGGATGCAACACTATTAAGGGCCTAATATCCTTACATATTTTAGTGAATTCCTATAGGAATTCAATTCCTAAGGGATGGGGATATAGTGCACAACTATTTTTATTTCTATTTTGGATTATGTTGACTCAGTGTAGTACCGTATTATTTTGATTGAGACATTGACTATCATATATCTTTAATTTTGATGATGATGTTGTTACATTACATGGATAATTATATGTTGATATTGGATGCTAACTCATTTTATGACAGGGATGTACATGGCATATGATGCCAATATGCTTGATTATATTATGGTATCAATGTGATGTTATGACTAGATTATGAGATCTCACATGATGGTATATATATTTTTGTAGATGCATTATCATGTTCCCCTATTGTTACACTAATGATTGATCATAGTTTGATTATTCACTAGCTAGTTTTTGATCATGTGTGGATTATCATTGAGATATTGCTTATATTGTTGTTATATTTGTTAGCTATTATTGGGCAGGTATAATGTTTAACTTGAGTGTGTAGATGACAGGTTTCACCACGTGAGAAACATGGGACTTAGGCAAGGGATGTCTCAAACTAACACAATGGGCCCTAAGGGCCAAAGTTCCTTCCTAGTTTATTTTTCTATGGGTCACTTTACTTGACCTTGGTCTTGTTGTGGATTATTTAAAACCCCCCTTGTGATGTTGTATTATCATTACCTTCTTACTTATTTGTTTTGGCTAACCCCCTTTTCTATGGTATTGTAATTAATAATTCTAATCCTCTTTTCTATTAGCTTTGACCTTGAGTTTAACTCTAACCCCTTGGCTTTATGAAAATTTGGTTATGTCTTGCTTTGTTCTTCCTAATGGAGGATTTGGGACACCTAATCATGGATTAGGTGAGCCCAACTACCTCTCCTAAATGTCATCTTTTCCCCAAACTCGGATTTGGGAAAAAGGTGACATTTAGGAGGTGTATAAGGCAAGTTATGGACTAAATTTTCCTTGGAAAGAGCCCCTAGGCCCTATACCTAGGGGTGGGTGGGCTCCTTCCAAGGAAAATTGAGCCCATTTGGCCATTTCCCCTTTTTTCCCTCATATTTTATGAAAATTTCTTGATTATGTGAATGGTGTTGGGATGTGGGGATCCTCCATGATTGCTTGGATATTTCTTTTCTTATCTTTTAATTTGGGTTTTTGGGGTGCAAATTTTGGAGATTTTGGATTGGTTGAAGCATAGGTGGAGGGTGACACTTGTCACCCTCCCATTTGGTCCTTTGTGTTTCTTTTTTCTATATCATCCCCTCTTGTGGAAGGGATTGGGGATACATTCTTTGGGTTTTTTTTGGGAGCTTGCAAGGAGAAGGAAGTGGATTGTGGAAGCTTGGATTGGAACACTTGCTTAATATTGAGGTAGGATCTTACCTCAAATTTTTTCTTGTTTGAAATGGTTAAAATTGTGTTGTGTGGATTGAAATTGGTTGTTCAATTTTCTTGTCTTTTGTTTTCCCATCCAACCTTGCATGGAATGGATTTTGGGCATGTGTGGGAAGAGGGAAGAATCCCCTTTTTACTCACCCTCATGCTTGATAAGCTTGATGGAAATTTAGCTTACCTCTTCATTTGGTTTGAAGGGCATGGAGGGATAAGGGGAGAATTTATGGAGAGATAAGGAGAGTATTTTGATATCTCATGGAGAGATAAGGAGATGGTGGCTTACTATGTTTAATTTGGTTCTAAATTTGGAAATTTATGGGATATCTTATCCCCTCTTCCCTCATTGAGAATTTTGGTGCTTCTCAAGTCTTTGATTGGTTATGTTGCATTGTTTTTGGGGTGTAATTCCTAAATATTGTATCCTTAGGTATGTTTTGGTGACCATTTTCTACTTCTAGTTTGAGGAATTCCCTCCCTCTTTCCCATGGGATTGGAGGGAAGCTAGCATGTAATTTTTGTCCACCTTAAGACATGTAATGATGCCTATAGGTTGGGAGGTAAACAAGATGGTTTCTCATGGGTTTTGGATCTACTTTTGGATGACATGGAGCTTAAAGAAGGGTATCTAAAAGTTGTAAAACTTGCATGTTTTTTTATGTGCATGGAGTTACATTTCATTAGAAATTTGGGAATGTTGTTGATGGACCCCTTTTTTCCATGTTTTATCCCATGTGAAACCTTGTGTTACCTGTGATATCATTTTCCACTATGTATAATATTAAATTTTTATAATTAATACTTTACTATGTTTTGGAAGGAAATATTGTGCATATTCTTGTTATTTTCATCTTGTTATTGCTTCTTCAAATATGGCTTGAATGAACCTGTATAAGTATTAACAATGTATTTGGACAATTATATCTCGAGTCATCGAGGAGTTAATTGCAGATTAGCACAGACTCTCTTATACACCGGCGTAGGACTCACCTTTGCATTTACATAGGACTCATCCAGATCACTAATTCAAACTCACTTGAAATGAGGAACTCACACAAAAGAGAAAAATGTATTGGTGGCTGAAAGATGAGTTGACATAGTTGACACATCAGTTAACACAATGATATGAGCATGAAATGTGTACTACTACCTCAACCTTCATGTAGATTATGAGGTCCATGAAATCCCAAATTAACTCTAGTTGCTTGAAGATGTGATGTAGACAAACACTCATGGACTTATAATCATCATGATTATAAGGAATCAATTAAAGATCTGCAATATCTTCTAGCACTGATTGGCTGTCTCAAAAGAGTTAATTATGTACCTTCTATATTTAGCAGGATAAATTCAATCCAAACATGACATAGATTAATCCTTCCATGATTGTAACTTCTAAAATAGTTAGTATTGTTATAGGTATCTTCCAGTTAAGTAGTTTTCATTAATTTAAAATAACTAGTTCTCTCCCAGAGAGATTAGGACTACTCTAATATAAAAGAGAAAATGTATTAGGATTAGAGAGTTCAATTCAATTAATCACTATAAAAGAAATTTCTTTCAATAAAGTGTGGATTCAAGGGAAAAATTTACTTGTGTGACTTGCAATGTTGAATCGGATCGAAGGGAAGGAGCAAGGGCCACTCCTCCCCAACAAGAAGGGATAATTTACTATCCATTTCCTTTCTATATTTCACATTAATTTGAATTATCAGCATTGCATTATTTTTAGTACCTTTAATTCTACATTCGATAGTCTTTTGTTTTCAATCCACTACATTTCATGATTGTATTTGGTAGATTACTCAATTAATTTTGTTACTAAATAAGTATTGAGAACAATTCTGACTGTTCCCTTTGTTACAAATAGCCATAGACACCTTTGCCTGAACCGACAAACACAAGAGATAACTAAAGTGCAAGTATCAATGACACTCATCACTTTTTGGCATTTCCAAGGAAATATCAAGGTTTTATCAAAGGTTAAGGTGCTAGATAGAAGTGATTCCATATTTCCTAGTAATTTTCCATTTAGAAATTTTATTTCCATAACTATTTATTTTAAAGTAAGAATACCTTGTAGTGATAGCAAGAATCTTTTGTACTTTTGAGTATGTGGAACACAAACAGTCAAGTTAAGCACTGGTAGTTAGGAAACTATCCTAAGTATGATAGGATTTTATGTTTAGACCTAGATACCATAGAGGTAGATTTATTAGAGTAAATTTTTGAAACCCCCTCAAAACCAACTTGTGGAACAAATTTTTGGCCAAGACGGGATGGTTGATGAAATATATAACCCCAATGGTGGAGAGACCGAAAACCCTCCACTTTGAAGAATGTTTACCTATCCCATATAAGTAGATTCTAATGATCAATCCCCTATAAAAAAAAATATCCCCTTCAATTTTACCAACCTTCTAGGGATTAGTCTCAAAAAACTCGACCAATTTATTTTTGAGTTCAAAGTCTTGTGTTAAACCTATTATTATACTTCCAATACCCAAAATCTCAATTTATTTCACTTGACTTTATAAGAAACAACTATGAGATGGTTCATGGCCTTAAACCCTAACTCCATCCATAGTTGTTAGGAGATGGAAAAAAATTTCTTGGATAAATACCAAGACTACTGTAGAGTCCAAGATAGAAAGGAATAACTTTTAGAATTCAACAAAAGGAGGATGATAGTGTGGAAGATTATCTTGATCTATTCCTCTTCCTTCACATGAGGTGTGGTACTACTCTGGATATTAATTTGCTAAAAAAATTATTCTTTAAAGGATTGTTAGGAATTTAGTGCTTCATGTAAATGTAAATGTAATAATAATTATTACATTAGTAAAAGAGTCTTGGAAGTATTTAAAAATACTATTGATGGTGATTTTGTATTGTTATTTGTTATAACAATACACTCTGTAATTTGGGTGAATATTTTACTATTTATTAGGAAACATTCTACCTATATAAGGGGATGTAAAATATATATTATTAATATAGAGAGAATATTATTTATTTTTTTGCGTATGCTTATTAATTACCAAGATTTCGTATCAAAGCGATTGAAATTCCTATGCCTATACAATGAGATTCATTCATTGTTTAATATAGGATATCTCACTTTCACATGAGTAGACTTGTTCGTGAGTACTCGGGATTATGTAGTCGGATATATTATTCATATTAGATTTAATACTAGTTGTATGGTTTTTCAAATATGACAAATTATAGTCTTCATCATCTACGTACAACCTTCTTTGGGAGTGCCAACAAATCTCCGCCACTTTTCTCTAAACTAATTTTCTTCCAGACTTGTTTTGGCCTTTGCAAGGAGTTTTGATCAAGAACAATTATGTTGGAGATCTTTTAGTGTGACAGTGTTGAATCTGTGACTCTGTGAGAAGCTACTTACCAACATTTCTAAACCATTTGAAAGTTTAGAGTAATCACACAACATGGTAGTGGATAATATTATGGTGAATCGACTTAAAATAAAAATAAAAGTAGTGTATTTTGGTTGAGAACTTAAAATACGCATTAACTCCTCGCCTAGCAATGAAATTTACGGTTTTGCATTTTATACACGTCACCTATATTTCCTTTAGGTTTGTGATGTCAACATATATACGGTTATTTAAGATATTATAATTTATTAGATTTAAAGTTTCTATATGTTTGAGATCCGATTAGAGTTTCATATTTAGTTTTAAGTCAAACATTGTCAATTACGTATCCCTTAGACGTAGGAAAATTGGGTATTAATGTTATTTAAAAAGTAATAAAGTTGATTACTTTTTAAATTAAAATAGGTCTTCCACATTTTTAAATTAGTTGATCAATATAATCATGTCCTCCCACCTATGTATTTAGATTTTAGTGTGTCATGTGCTATAGTCCATTAATATTGTTATTCATATTTTAAGAGTAAAGCTTGTATTATAATTAATAGTTATAGTCAAATTTGTAGTGTTGTCAAGGTTAGTAAGTGTCATGAGTCATTGTAAAAAAAGATTTGGTTAGTTAATTGTTATTGTTAAAATAATCAAAATCAATTTAGAGCATCAAAATATGTCATTGTGACTTATTTTACTTATAAAATTTGTTTAAAATAATAATAATTTTTATCTCGAGGACACATTTTCAAAGTGTTACCCGATTTCTGATTTTAAATCGAGGGAGAGGGGGCATTTCAGATTGAGTTCTATGATAAAATACAGTTGATTTAACAAGTGCATCTACTGGAGGTCGGAGGAAACAGAGGAAGGAGGGTGATCAATACCTCTCGTTAGTCACCAACGACGAGGTCACATACAACATTGGTGGCACCTTTTTATATTATTTCAGTTGTGTGGTGTGTGCAGAATAAAATGGTGTGTGGTTTCCTTCCCTGTTATGATTGAAACAAGGATAATGTGCATTATGGATGTTGAGAATAGTTTTATAAGAGGGCAACTAAACTAGAGTGATCCTCTGATTGTTGAGATTCTTTGACTATCGTACTTATAACATTGATGGGCCAGTGAAAGATTGTTCACTAGAAGTGAAAGCGAGAAATATTGAATTCACGTATGTAGGTGAATCGATGGAAGTGTGATCATATGGTATGGGATTCATTGTGGTGAAGTGGGTTGGTCATGTGCAATAAGATCCAACCCAATGGTATGCACCTAAAAGTATGCAGAGGAATACGATTCTATTTCAAGTTCTTGAGATGTGTTTTCTTCCCATGTTCGCACTAAGGGGGAATCTTAGGAATTTAGTGCTTCATGTAAATGTAAATGTAATAATAATTATTACATTAGTAAAAGAGTTGTTGGTAGTAGTTGACAATATCATTTATGGTGATTTCCTATTGTTATGTATTATAACAATACACTGTAATTCAGGTGAATAGTTTCCTATTTGTTAGGAAACATTCTACATATATAAGGGATGTAAAATACATATTATTGATATAGAGAGATTTTTTTCATATGCTTATTGATTACCAAGAGGGATTTGATGAAGACACGCATGAAGCCTTCAATCTTATGGGAAAAGGAGACATGAAAAATTAGAATTTACAGACATCATTAACCTCTATAGGAATTACTCCCAACATTTGTAGACAAAAAGGAAAAATGGCCAATGGTGATATATCCAAACTAAGGGAAGAAATTGCAAATTTGAGAACAAACCTCTTAGTTCAACTCAATACAACTATGGATAGGGAGAAATCTAGGAATATAGAGCCTTTGTTCATCTACTGTCCAAGATGTAGGAACAAGCATGGGCTTAAGGACTGCCCCTTAGACAAGATAAACATCTATCTTTTCTATGATCTAAAGCATGCCACAGACCAATGTGGATTGCTTCCCTTGCTAAAGAACCATCTAAAACAAAACACACAAGACAAAGCTGAGTTAAATTATATGGATCAGAGGCAAGGAGGGAATTTTCAATCAAATAAAAATCATTCCTACACACCAAAAATGTAATGGGTCCCAAATTAATGGAATGCACCATGGCCATACTCCCAACCTTGGGCTCAAAAATTCCTATAGGAATGGAGTCCTCAATGGAATGCACCACCAAGTTATTATCAACAACCCTGGACTCCACACCCAAACATTCCACCATTTCAATAGTTTAATCCTCAATTCCAACAACAATGGAATGTACCTCAAGGATCGTGGGAAGCAATATTATAACCAAAGAATACCCCAAGGTCAACAAGCTTTGTTGACCGGGCATACAAATGTTACCCCATCCGAACAACCTGCCCAACCATAGATTCCAACACAAACTATGGTGAACCCCAAAAATGTGAGGTAGGGTAACCTAACATACACCGTGGAATTAGATTAAAACCCACAAGAAACTTTGTGGAATGTAGGAATATATTACTACGTTTAGGAAAATTAACAAAAAACCTTCATCTCTTGTTATAGAAGAAATCCCTGAAGATAAATAAAAGCCATAAAAATACAACCCAATCCTGTTGTTTAAGAAACACCCTAGCCAAACATTTATATTCCTTTTCCATCCAAACTTGTGGAAAAACACAACACTATAATTCACGAATAGCGATGATTAGATATAATTCATGGATTGAGAAAATTAAGTATCGAATTCTGTGTCAGCAGGATCTTAAGGAAATTCCGAATTAAAAAAACCATCAAAGAGATATATTTGAAGACGATAGGAAGAAGAAATAATCATCCTAAAACCATCCATGTTGATGGGAAACTTGCTAGTATATTGGAAGGGAATATGACCCCTCCTAAATATGGAGACCCTAGAAGTCCTATTGTTACAGTTTGCATAGGAGATGTCCAAATCCCAAACATCCTAATTAACCTAGGAGATGTTATTAATGTGATGACCATAGATACCTTGTCCACATTATCACTCCCGAACCGCAGTCAACCTCCATAGTTTTACAAATTGTAGATCAGTCTATAAAAATCCAAAAGGGATTATAGAAGATGTTACCATCACCATTGAATCATGGGATTATTCGGTAGACTTCATGATCATAAAAATGAAGAATAGGAAGATTGGATACCCTTTAATCCTAGGACACCCTTGGTTAGCCACTACCTCCACCCTCATTGATTGTAGAATAGGAAATATGGTGATTAAAAATGGACATGATTCCAAAAATTAATCAAACCCAACCATAAAACCTTTTGTTATTGATGGAAGAAAAATTCATATGAATCAGAGGACATAATCTCTTCTCGACCATAGTCATAATTTAAAAAAACTCGAGATAAAATTCAGGATGGTGATCATGAGTCCCGCACTAGACAAAGTGTAAGTCATGTGCCCAAGAATGAGTCTGAAGCTGGATTTATTTCTATTCTTGTGCTACAACTAATAGAAATAAGAGATGATGTGATGGATGAAAACAACCACCTATCATCTACCCTTTTCATGAAATATAGATTTGACCGAGTCTATCTTTCAAAATATCATTTTTGTTCATAGATTACTTCCCCATAGGTTCCTATTGAATGCATTATTGAGAGAGTACCCCATTGTAAATTATCTTCATCTAGATACCAAACAACTACCTATTTTCCCAAGGAAAACATTGTCAGTCAATAGTTGGTTAACTAGTCAGGAAGAGAATACCATGTTTAAACTCTTATGCTCTCATCCTCAAGCCTTTTCTTGGAATATAGTGACATGAAGGGTATTCATCCTAGTATTTGTACACACCACATTTACACAACTGATTCTAGACTAGTCAGACAACCACAAAGAAGGATAAACCCTGCCTTAAGAGACATTGTAAAAACTAAAATTGAAAAACTTCTTAGGGTAGGATTCATTTATCCAATCTCAGATAGCCAGTGGGTTTCTCCATTAGTTATAGTTCCTAAAAATAATGGGAAATGGAGGGTTTGTGTGGATTATAGGGATTTAAATAAGGAAATCATCGAGATTATTTTCCATTACCTTTCATTGATCAAGTCTTAGATAATTTATCTAGAAAAATGTATTTTTCATTCCTCGATGGGTTCAATAGGTATAATCAAATAAAAGTAACTCCTTAGGATTAAGATAAAACCACCGTTACTCGCCCATGGGGAACATTTGTTTACTGTGGTATTACCTTTTGGTTTATGCAATACTCCTAATAGGTTTTAAAGAGTCATATTAGTAACCTTTTTGATCTCACCCATGATTACATAGAGATTTACATGGACGAATTCACTTTTTATAACCAACATTCCAATAGGTAATTAACAATCTAGACAAATCCCTTTCTAGGTGTGAAAAAATCAATTATCCCTAAACCATGAAAAATGTTTATTTATGATGGAGCAAGGGATAGTTTTAGGCCATCAAATTTTAGCTGAAGGAATCAAGGTAGACCTTGAAAATGCCAGTATCATTGCAAATCTTACATATCCCACAAACCAAAAAAAGGTGAGAATTTTTCTAGGGAATGTTGGCTACTATAGAAGGTTAATTTCAGAATTTAGTAAGATATCTTCTCCATTATTTTCTATACTAAATAAATATTCGAATTTGAATAGATACGACATGCCAACAATATTTTGATACTATCAAAGATAAATTGATAAATACACTAGTATTAAGATGCCTAAATTGGAAGTTTCCTTCCATATATAGACATATAATTTCAACGAATAATTAGGGGTTGTCCTTAGAAAAAGAAGAAGGAAGATTGACGCATGTTGTTTATTATATTAGTAAAAACCTCTCCCCTACTGAAATGAATTACACCACCATAGAGAATAAATTTCTTGCAGTTGTACATGCAAAAAAATCTCCATTATATCACAGGCTATGAAGTGATTGTTCACACTAACCACTTTGTTATTAAGTATCTAATGAATAAACCTTTAGTGCATGGCAGGATTGTAAGATGGTTGTTGTTACTGCAAAAATTTAATATTAAAATCAAAGACATGCTAGGAAAATCCAACTTGGTGGATGATTTTATTTTAAGGTTGACCACTTTAAGAGGAGAAGAGAAGGCCAATGATGATTTTCCATATGAACATCTATTTGTCATTTCTACTACCTCCCTTTCGTTTGCAAATATGGATAACGATTTGGCTACAAGGAAGTTCCCAAAAATTTTCACACAAAAGAGAATAAATAAATTGATTAAAATAAGTGTGATTTATACATGGTTAAATGGAATTCTTTTTAAATGTGGATCTCGACTATGTTTTACGTAGGTGCATAGCTACAGATGAAATATCTGACATACTTAGGGCATGTCATGATGAGCCATCAGGAGGAAATTATTCAATTCAAATAACCATTTAAAAATTCTTAGGATCTGGTTACTATTGGCCTTCCTTGTTTAGAGATGTAAAAAAGTATGTGTGGAGGTGTGATCAATGCCAAAGGATGAGAAATCCAACATTTACATCTAAGATGTCACTCCAACCTCAAGTTGTTTTGGAACCATTTGAGAAGTGGGGGTTGGATTTCATTGGACCAATTGAACCAAATTCTCAAGGGAAGGAGTATATTCTAGTTTGTACATATTATGTCACCAAATGGGCTGAGGTGCAAGCACTATAATATGCAAGAGATGAAAAAGTTGGATATTTTTATATGAACATATCTTTCAAAGATTTGGGGCACCAAGATCCATTGTTTTCAGACCAAGGACCATAGTTTATGTCAGGTGTAATTATTTCCTTTGTGGAAAAATACCAACTTAAGCACAAGAATTCATCACCATACCATCCACAGTCCAATGGTTAAGTGGAGGTTACTAACAGAGAATTGGAGAATATCCTAACAAAAACAATGGATATCTTAAGGAAAAATTGGGTTCAAAAGTTACCTGAAGTAGTGTGGGCCTACAATACCACTTGGAAAAAAACCACAAGATTTACTCCTTATGAGTTGGTTTATGGGAAGAATCATATTCTTCCTATAGAGTTTGAAATTCAAACCTTGAGAATAACTTCTAAAGTGGGAATCAATTTGTCATACACAAAAACAAGCAATAAATCTTCAACTAAATGAGATGGATGAGATGGTAATACAATAATTTCATTAAACTAAAATCATCCAACATCAGAGGTAGGTATGGCATGAAAAACACATTAAGCCAAGGAAATTTGAAAAAGATATTAGGATCTATTATTTGATTCAAAATACAAGGATTTCAAGGGAAAACACAGACAAGATGGATGGGCCCATACCAAATTGAAAAAGTATTCAACAATGGGACAATTAAATTAATTTCAATTTATGGTGAGAAGAAATTGATGTTGGTTAATAGACATTGATTAAGGTTGTACCACAAACCATCATCTATATAAGAATTCCAAAAAGTGCTTCAAGAAGATTCAACTCTGAATTGTTTGGACAAAGTTTCAGACAACTCAACTCATAACTCGAGTTATTTATCAGTAAGAATAAATAGGAGATGGATAAAAACTAGAAATTGTAGCCATCATCCTTTGAGGTATTGGCTAATAACCAACAATCATGCCACTTCTTCTAAAAAATTGAAAAAAAAAAATGCAGGTGGTTGAAAACCAACAATGGCGGTCACCACCCCTGAATCATGCAGCACAATAAATGAAGAACAATATGTGGAGGGAGGATCAAAGAAACATTTAAATGATATCCAATGATGTGACAAGTGAAATTAATCAGGTATGTGCAATTATTCCCTTCTTAAATGTTGTAAATTTTAATTCATGGAATGCTCATTATTGTACTCGTGTGAATTGATAGCCTCCCTCATTCCCAATGTCTTCTTATACATCACATATCTCAATAAATTTTTCATCCATATAGATATTAATTTCCCACATGTACCCAATTACTCCATCCTTTAATCATTATCACCTTGGTATTTGTTAAAACTTTCCCAATTTGTGTTGTTATATTTATAACCTGTTTTATCTCCCCTATATTTTTCCCAATTTTTACTTCCACCATTGCACTCGAGCTGAAGTGCTACAAGCGCCATTCCCGTGCTAATTTCCATCTCTATAACATTGATCTCCAGTCTTGTGCTTTGTTATTTTCCAACCTGTGTGCAATTACTTGCTTCGCATAAAACATTAATCATGGGGTTCAAACTTAGGTATGAACCAACAAATTCAGTCAAACTATTAGTTGATGCAAGGTTAGTGGAAATATTTTTAAATATAGGATGGATTGATTTCATGATTTCATACAAATAATTTAACCCAAAAATTCAGAGTTATCCAAGAACATGGAGGAGGAATATGTTACTCTAAGAGGTGAGAAATTAAATTTAGTCCCACTATAATTATCCATATTTCAGGGATACCAGAAGAGAGTCAATCAATTAATTATAAGACACTCTATTATGAAACTATTAAAATATTATTTGTGGGGAAAATGGAAAAATTAGAACTAGTTGTGGACAATAAGGGAAAGGCCAAAGACATAAAAATGACTACTCTCCCGAGCCTTGGTTTGAAGTACCTAATTAGATAATCAAATATGTCACCTGTGAGGGTCAAGACGAGATCATTTTGGTCCATTTTTTGAGAATTCTTATCTACCTTTTCCATGTCCAATTTAAATCCTAGAAAAAGTAAATTTACCATAGTTCTTATTTGATTTTGTCTCCTCCACCACCTGAAAAATTACGTTGGGAACATCTTACTTGAAATGCAAGGCCTAATACATCTAATTTACAAGCATTTTTTGTTAAGAAAATACAAGGCCTCAATAATTGAATGAAATTCCAGAAAAGTATGTCATAGAGCCTAAATTGACTCTAAAACTTGGACCTTCCACTTCATGATGACCTAATAAATGCCCTAGGACATCTAGGACTTCTCAAACCCTTAGTTATCCCTAAACAGAAAATGTTCCTTCCCAAGAAGAATAGGAGGCAACTTTTATTATGCAAACCCTACTCCAAACACCACCTGTATATCCCCCTCATTATGTATTACCCTTTGTCCCATTTTTAAAAAATAATTTGATCAAACCCCAACCACCACCGCCAACTCTCCCATTGTGGAAAAAGGTAAGACACCCACGATAGAAGGAGAACCTAGTTACCCTCCAGATTCTAATACAATTTTTCTACAAGTCTTGTCCCTGTCCAAAATTCAATATGAACTCCAATAAGCCCAAGAGATAATTACACACCTATAGCTCCTCCTTCAAGCTAAAGAGTCTAGTCTCTCTTAGATGGAGTATGAAAAAGACCAAAAAATTCAACAAATCCATCAGACCATAGAACAATAAGAAGAGGAAACTCTTTAACTTCAGCATGCTCTAGAGGAAAAATAACAACAAATTCATTCCCTTCAAAGCAAGAAAGAGGAGATAAATTCATCACTTGAAATTTTTGAGAGAATAAAAAGGAAACAGAGCTTGTGCCCACCATGGAAAAATTAATTCAAACAAACTTATAGTTTTTCCAAATTATGATCTTGAGAGGAATGGTTAAATGGATGTTAGAGTGTTATATCCTCAGTGGAGTTGATGATGAAAATAAGGATTTAAAGGAAGAGAAAACACTTTTTCAAGATAATGTGCTCAATGTTTTCCAGTTGTATGATTAGGCCCTCATATGCAGGGATCCTTCTAACTTCTATGCACTATTTTTAAAGGAGAAATTTATAAAGTGGAATATTTATATAGTTTGTTTTATGAAAGATATAGAATTTGACGATGATAAGAAGTTTGTTGGTGTATACACAACAGGAAATGATTTTGCTAAGAATCTACTCTATGAATTTTATGTTCATAAGTTCCTTCTCCTTGGAAAAAAATTTGATTCCAATAAATTTATATGTGGGATAGGTACGACGAGGGAATTTATCTCTAATTTGAGGAATCAGCCTAAATAGAGGGAGAAAATAGGATCATGTATTCGATAAGAAGCTAATATAGGCCTCCTAATGAGGCATGATCTTCCTACCCCCATCCGGTTTTTCACAAGATTTTAGTCCCAGGTATATTATTTACAATTGGTGGATAGGTAGAAGGAAATTATGAGAACTTGTGTAAATATTTCAGGGAGAAAGCACTCCTAATTTCTAATATTAATTTCCTTGCCTACCAAGTAATATATGGACTTCTTCTAGAGGCCACGAAAGAAGGAGTTAATTTCACAAACTAATCTCGCTCGTCGTTAAAAAGGGCCAAATACCTCTATAAGATCATTATAGAAATGCAGGAGAAATGGATTGGAATGAGGTATGAGATTCCATTATTCATAGACTCGGTGCCAAGATGGAATTCCATAGATGATCAGCCATAAGGTAGTTATACAACTTTTAGGAATGAATTCATAAATTTATTTGGTTTTTGTAACATTGAGTTGGATGAGACTTGGCAAACCTTTTCCAATGAATACAATTGTTCAAGGATCGTTGAAATATTGAATAGGTAGCAGGAGGACCTGTTAGATCTTAAGTGTGGGGGAGTGATGAACCCCTATTTTTCCATGTTTTATCCCATGTGAAACCTTGTGTTACCATGATATCATTTTGCACTATGTATAATATTGATGTTTTATAATTAATACTTTACTATGTTTTGGAAGGAAATGTTGTGCATATTCTTGTTATTTTCATATTTTTATTGCTTCTTCAAATATGGATTGAATGAACCTTTATGAGTATTAACAATGTATTTGGAAAATTATATCTTGATTCATCACAGGATTTAACTATTTACTAGCACAATAATTGCTTATGCACTAGCGCAAGTCTCGATTTTACATTAGTGCATGACTTGACATGAAGCACATGACTCATCTATATCACTAATTTAGACTCACTTGAAATAAGGAACTCGTGCAAAAGAGACAAATGGATTGGATGGTTGAACGATGAGTTGATGTAGTTGGCACATCAGTTAAGACAATGATATGAATAGTAAACATGGAATACTACCCCAACCTTCATGCAAATTATTAGGTCCATCCAATCCCAACTTAACTCCATTTGCTTGAAGACGTGATGCTGAAAAAACACTCATAGAATTATAATCATCATGATTATAAGGAATCAATTTAGGATCTGCAATATCTTCTAGCGTTGATTAATTGTCTCAAAAGAGTCAATTACGGGCCTTATGTAGTTAACATGATGAATTCAATCCAAACATGACATAGATTAATCCTTCCATGATTGTAACTTCTAAAACAGTCAATATTGTTATAGGTATCTTCTAGTTAATTAGTTGTCATTAATTTCAAATAACTAATTCTCTCCTAGAGATATTAGGACTTCTCTAATATAAAAGAGAAAATGTATTAGGATTAGAGAGTTCATTTTAATTAATCACTGTAAAAGAAATTTCTTTCAATAAAGTGTGGATTCATGGGAAAACCTTACTTGTGTGACTTGCAACGTTGAACCAGATCAAAGGGAAGGAGCAAGGGCCACTCCTCCCCAACAAGAAGGGATAATTTACTGTTCATTTCCTTTCTATTATTTCACATTAATTTGAATTATCAGCATTGCATTATTTTCAAAGTACCTTTAATTCGCATTCAATAGTCTTTTTGTCAATCCTTTGCATTTCTGATTGAATTTAGTGCAATATTCAATTAATTTTGTTATTAAATAAGTATTTAGAAAAAAATTATTTGTTCCCTTTATTGCAAATAACCATGGACACCGCCCTATACTAACAAACACAAGATAAAAATTTCAAGTATCAACGAAACTCGTGAGGTGTATCCTCTTGTGAGGAGGGCTTGTAATTCATCCATTTTAAATTTATTCTATGTAAATAACAATATAATATTTCTTATTTGTTATGATTTTTATTTTGAATAGTTAAAACCATGGGTGGAAAGTATTTTGCAAAATGTAAAAGATTACATAAAGTTGTTGGTTAAAAATATCTCTTTTTTAGTATCCTTCTTTAAAGGGGTAATTCAACTTAGGAAATAAAATAATATTGAATGTTATGAAATGAAATTTATCCTCCTCTCTCTTGGTTGAAATCTAGAAACTGTGCACCTTATTTTACCCATAATGGGATTCTAAGTTAATGGGTTTGTTGGGTTTAGGAACTCCATATTTACTTGTGTTTACCTTGTCTAAATGGAAATAAAATGATAAAGAATTATAGTTGTATTGTTTTTTGTTTTCTTGAAGGGAAGAGGTTTCTATTTAAATATAAAATTTATATTATTTCCATCCTTGCAATTCAATGGTATAAATTGTTTATGTATGACATTATTTTCTCGGGTTAAAAACTAAAATTTCCATTGTATCTATGATAAAAAAATAGCAAGTTATTTTCTCTTGTATCTATGAAATAAATCATCTTTTTTAAAATAAAACTTATGTTTGATGTGTGTGTGTGTGTGTGGTGTAACAATGTTTAAAAATCAGAACTTCTATCCCTACTTGGAAGACTTTAGATTTTGAACTAATGCGGGCATAAGATATATATATATATATATATATATATATATATATATATATATCATTATATTAAAAATAATAATTACATGTGCTAAAAATCCAAGGAAGAAAAAACCCTTTAAATTTTTTGAATGAATATTTAGGGCTAAACTCCCTTTGAGGAGTGTTTGAATGTTTTATATAAAAAAACATATATTGTGGGGGAGGGTGGTGACGATATTTGTTGATGCTTATACTTTAATTATCTTTTGATTGTCACCCAAGGCAGTTTCAACGGCTATTTACAACAAAGAGAATGAGTGAAATTGTGCTCAACATATATTCACTAATGAGCTAAATCAAATACTATTCTAAATGTGATTAATAAGTGAACTCCATTGATAAAACAAGAAAATATTGAATTCAAAATTAAAATAATGAAAGAAGTGAAATTTTAGTAAATTGAACAAATTCTAAATAACAAATATTAAATAAACAAGAATTATTCCTTCACGTTGGGGGGGAGTGGCCCTTGCTCCTTCCCTCGATCCGGTTCAATTGCAAATCACACAAGTCAATTTATCCTAGGATCATGCACTTTATTAAATAGAACAATTTATTTAACAACAATCAATCAAACTCACTCTATAATTCTACTACAAATGCCCTTTTATATCAAGATTAGTCCTTGTCAATCTATAAGAGGACGGATTATTTTCAATAATTAACTACTAATATAATAGAAAGATATCTATGAAAACAACTTGATTATTGAAGAGTTACAATTGTGGAAGGAAAAGTGTATGCCGCACTTAGATCAGATTCATCTTGTTAACTACATATGGATTTCTTAATTAAATCTCATTTGAGATGATTTAGCAGTTCTAAAAGAATTCAAATATCATGTGTTGAATCCCTATAATCATGGTGAATATAAGTTGTTATGTTCATCTATTTAACGCCTCCAATCAAAAGTGTGATAAGTCATCTTGCATGATCCACATAAGTTGCATGAAGTATTAGATGATAGTCCACATTTCATGCCTTTTTTACCATGTTAACTCATGTGGTAGATAAATCAACTCACCTTCTTTCCATCTGATTCCTTTTCTTTATTCACAAGATTCATGTTCCCTCATAACATGAGTCTTGTACTAATGCGTTAATGAGTCATGCGCTCCAAAGTGAGTCCTACGCTAGTGCACTGGTGATTCCTAAGCTCCAAAAAGATTCTTGTGCTAGCTTAAGATATGTTATTTAAACACATTGTTAACACACATAAATATACATTTAAACTCATTTGAAGAAGCATACATGAGATTAAAATAACAAGGTTATGCACAAAACTTCTTTTCAAATATACTAAAGTATTAATTACAAAATGATAATATCAACCTTAGTACAAAATGATGACACAAAAAATGGGGGTTTACATAGGAATTAGGAGGGCTCATCACTCCCCCATACTTAAGGTTTAATAGGTCCTCTTGTTATCTGTTCAAGGACTCAACAATACGTGTACAATTGTACTCATTGGTAAAAGTAAGCCATGTTTCTTTTTGTTTTGTATCACAAAACCCAAAGAATTTTATCAGTATCCCTCCACATTTTGCAAATTTCTTCAAGATATTCCTGGTGGTGTTTGATTTTGGTATAGGTGCTAATATTAGTGGCGGTTGATATCTCATACAGATCCACTCTTCTTACATTTCCAAAGATAATTTTGTAGAGGTCCTTGGACCTTTTTAATGACCAACGGAGGTTAGTTGGGGAAATAACCTCCTTTTTCTTCCATACCTCTGCAAGCAATCCATACCTCAGCTAACATGCAAGAAAATTCATGTTAAATTTTGGGAGTACATACTATCGTAAATATGAGAAACAAGTTGTTATATTTTCTTTATACTGGTCCACAAGCTGTAGACGATAAACCTTGTCCTAAAATCTCCCAAAGAATTTGATTGGAGCTAGGAGATCATGCCTCATTAAGAGGTCTACATTAGTTTCTTCTCGCACATATTCCCCTCTTTTCTCATAACACATAGATTGATGTCTTAAAGTGCAAATAAAATATCTCAATTGTACTTCTCCAACATACAAATTGATTGGAATTTATACTTTCTTAGGAGAATAAATTGATTTACATAAAACTCACATAATGTATTCTTACCAACTTTGTCTGCTGCTCAGTATATGCCCCAAAAAATTGTTTATCATTTTCAAAATATATGGACTCAAAGTGGAGAAGACTCTGGAAACTTGTCACTTGAAGAACTACTCTTTCAATAACAATTCATAAAAATTAGAAGGTTCCCTACAAGAAAGGGCTTGGTCATATAACCTGCAGATAAGAAGCATGTTATCTTTAAGTATCTTCTTTTCTTCTTTCAACATTTTATTTTCTTTTGCCACTCCTCTGAGATCATAACATTCTTTCATCCATTTTACCATACCTTATAACGTAATGATTTGGGGAAACACAAATTGTGTTTGAGTTATTTGATTAACAATATCTATAGAGTTTGTTTCCTTCCTATCTCCTTGTAAAAGAACTAGTTATATGGTCAATCCTTCAGTTTTAGAGTGAAGGAATTGAATCTTTTGTTCTCCCTCCTCATAATTATGTTATAGTTATTGGGTCACTTCTTCTTTATACTCTATTTATTGTTGGATATGTTGAATTTGTTCTTTCTTTGCATCCATCTGAGATAAATTTGTCTCTTTTATTGTAAAAGAATCTCTAACTTGGAAACTCTTTCTTGATTCTCTTAGAGCTCATATTGAACCTTAGAAATAGAAAACACATGGGGAATAATTGTACCAGAATCAATAGGTGAGCTAGGCTCACCTTCAATCATGGGTTTTTTTCCTTTGTTATGAATGGGTGAGTCCTCAACCATGATTGGTGTTTTATCAATCTCCATCTCAGAAATAGGGCATGGAGGGGATACAAAATGAGGTGGAGAAGCAAGAGGTATCTGGTGTAGGGTTTATATGATGGGTATTACTTCTTATTCCTCCTATGAAGGAAAATTTCTATTTAATGTTCATCAAGGGTTTGGGTAGGCCCTAATGACCTAAGATGTTTCCTTGGCCTCTCTAAGGTAGAGGGTCCTCTTTCTAGAACCAAAGAAGGTTCAAGGGAATAATTCTTTTGGAATTCGACCCACTTTTAAGCCCATGACACTTCTTAATTAAATGGTTCTTATAGATGAGGTGAATAAGGCCTTGGAATTTGAGGTAAGAGGAACCCCACCGAAATTTCTCAGAAACAGAGGAAACATAGTCAAATAAAAACATAGAAAATTTAACCTTATTTTTTTTTTTCCGACCATAGCATAGGTGAATAATGATTCTCAAAACATGGCCTAAAATAACCTCATCTTGATGATCACATGTAAAATATTTGATCACCCATTTCACTACATCTGCCCATGGCTCAAGAAAAGTGACTAATTATGGAAGGAATGAACACAATTTTCTTACCTTTCATATTTTAATGTCCCTCCTCAATGTTCAAGTGCAAATTATTTTGTCATTCTTGGGATAAATTCCTCATATGCCAACATGAAATCTAACCACCCTGCTTTCTCAAATATTTCTATTGATTTCCTATTAGAGATAAATTCAACTGAACTTGTCAGTTCATGACAGAGCCTAATTCCCATGGTTAGTATTTGGAACAGAGAAAGTAATGACATAGGAATGAAAGGAGCTAGAGCATAGGAATGGGGAGGAAACAATACAGGTATGGAAATTTTGTTAGCGTAAGAATGAGACTGGTGGTAGCGCATGAATGGAGTGACAATAATGGAAAATGGGGAAAAATAGTGGGGAAATGGTTTTATATGGAAACAACATGAATTGGGTAAATTTTAACCAATTATGATGAGACAATGATAATGGGTAGAATAAATTGGTATGTGAGAGATATTAATTAGGGATGAGTGACAAATTTATTAGAATATGGGGTGCATGTAAAAATATTAAAAATGGGGAAGTCATCATTTCATACAAGAATAAAAATTAACACCTCATTATTAAAAAATTTAACATTTAAAATGGAATTAATTACACATACCTTGTCAATTATCACTTGTCAAATCAGGTAAGCAACACTAAGATTCTCTTTTTCTCTCTCCACTTTTTTTTGCACAAATTTATTGATTCCATGATTCAGAGGTGAATCTCATTGCTTGTATCAGCCACACACATGTATTATTTTTAAAATATTTTCTTTTATAGAAGTAACGACCTCCATTTCTGGTTTTCAATCATTACTTCATAGGATTATGGCCAAGATTTCTGGTTTTCAGCCATCCCTATTTATTTTTTCTAGGAACTAATTTAGCCCCGAGTTGGTCCGGACAAAGAAACTTTGTTCAAGCAATTAAGAGTTGTATTTTCTTGTAGAATCTTTTTGAATTCCTCCTTTGATCCTGGATTTTGGTATATCCTTAATCCATATCCATTAACCAACATTACTATTCTTTAACCATCAATTGGAATCAATTGTATGGTCCCATTTTCTAAGACTTCCTCAATTTGGTATGGACACATCCATCTTGTTTACAATTTTCCCTTGAAGTCCTTATATTTTGAATCAAATAGGAGAGCCCAATCTCCTTTCTAAAACTTCATTTGCTTAATATGACTATCATGCCATAATTGTCTTTGATGTTGGATGATTTCTATTTGATGAAGTGCTTGTAACCTCATTTCATCTAATTCATTTAGTTGAGGAATCCTTACTTGTTTTTATTTTGAAAATTCAACTCTCACTTTAACAATTATTCTTAAGGTTTGAATTTCAAATTCTATAGGAAATATAAGTTTCTTTCCATAAATCAACTCATAAGGAGTGAATCTTGTGGTTGTCTTACAAGTGGTTTTATAGGCCCATAATGATTTAGGTAACTTTTGAACTTAATTTTTCCTTGATATATCCATTGTCTTGGTTAGGATATTCTCCAATTCTTTGTTAGTGGATTCCACTTGACCATTGGACTATGGATGGTATGGGGATGATTTCTTATGCCTTAGTTGATATGTTTCCATAAAGGAACTGATTACACCTAACATAAACAATGGTTCTTGGTCTGAAACAATGGATCTTGGTGCTCCAAAGTATTAAAAGATATACTCACACAATAATTTTGTAACTTTCTCATCTCTTACATATTGGAGAGCGTGCACCTCAACCCATTTTATAGCATAGTTTGTATAAACCAAGATGTACTCCTTTCCTTGAGAATATGGGTGAATTGATCAAACGAAATCCAATCCCCACTTTTCAAATGGCTCTAGAATAACATGAGGTTGGAGTGGCATCTTAGATGTAAATGTTGGATTTATCATCATTTGACATTGATCGCATTGGCATACATACTTTTTGACATCTTTATATAATGAAGGCCAATAGTAACCAGATTCCAAAACTTTGTGGATAGTTATCTTGACTAAATAGTTTCCTCATGATGGCTCATCATGACAATCCTAGGGTATGTCAAAGATCTCATCTTCTCGCTACACAACCGCATAATACATAGTCAAGTCCACATTTGAAAATTATTCCATTAAACCATGTATACATCACACTTTGTATGATTAAATGTTTTTTGTTTATGGGCAAGGAAATATGGGAACTTCCATGTAGCCAAATAGTTATCCATGTCTTCAAACCAAGGAGAGATAGCTGATTTTACAAACAAATATTCATTCAGAAAATCATCATTGACTTGTTCCTTTGTACCTGAAATGGTTAGCCTTGAGATAAAGTCAACAACTACATTGGATTTCCCTATTTTATCAATAATTTTCATGTTAAATTCTTCCAATAAAAATAGACACCTTTACAATTCTTCCATATACCAAAGGTTTATTCATTAAATACTTGATAGCATAATTATCACTATGAACAATTACTTCATATTATGTAATGTAATGGTGGAAATTGTTAATTGAATAAAAAATTGTAGGTAACTCCTTATTTGTGGTAGTGCAATTCCTTTCAGTAAGGGAGATGTTCTTATTAATCTAGTATATGGCATGCATTATCTCCCCTTCTTGTTTTTATCCAAGCACAGCTTCCATTACCTCATTAGAATTGTATGTTTGTATGTGGAAGGGAAAATTCCAATTTTGGCCTCTTAAGACTAGGGTATTTGTCAATTTTTCCTTGATAATGTCAAAAGATTTTTACATTCTTATGTCCACTCAAATTCGAGTCCTTTATTAGAAGGGAAAATAATGGAGAAGCTAGCTTATTGAAATTTGAAATGAATCTTCTATAATAACCAACATGTCCAAAAAAGATTCTTACTTATTTTTTATTTATGGGAGATGGAAGTTTTACAATGATGCAGAATTTATTCATATCTACCTTGAATCCTCAGTTGAAACATAATGGCCCAAAAATATACACTGCTCCATCATGAATAAACATTTTTCATGGTTTAAGGATAACTGATGTTTCTCACACCTAGAGATGAATTTTTCTAAATTATCAATTTCTTCTTTGAATGTTGCCCCATAAACTATGAAGTAATCCATGTAAATCTAAACAAAATCATAAGTGATATAGCAAATATTGCTAACATGGCTCTTTAGAAAGCATCAGGGGAATTACATAAGCCAAAAAGTAAGACCATGTAGGAAAATTTCCCCATGGAAAGGTAAAAGTAGTTTTATCTTGATCCTCTAGTGCCACTATGATTCGATTGTATCCACTGAACCCATAACGGAATGAGAAATACTTTTTCCAAATAAATTATCCATGACTTGGTCAATAAAATGTAAGGTAAAATAGTCTTGATGTGTTTTCTTATTCATCTCCCTATAATCCACATAAACCCTCCATTTCTCATTATTTCTAGGCATCAGCACTAATGGAGCAACCCCCTGGCTATCTAAATTTGGGTAGATGAATCCTACCCTAAGAATTTTTCAATCTCAATTTTTACAATGTCTCTTAAGGAAGGGTTTATCCTTCTTGCTAGCTATTTGAATGATCTGGAATTAGTTTTATAAATGTAGTGTTTACAAATACTAGGATTAATACCCTTCATATCACTATATTTGTAAGCAAAGGATTGAGGATGAGAGAAATTTTTTTTGAATAGGGTATTCTCCTCTTAACCAGTCAACCAATTGTTGATTGCCATGGGTTTTCTAGGGAAAATGGGAAGTTACTTGGTGTCTAGGTGGAGAAAATTTACCATAAGGTATTATCTCAATAATGAATTCAAGGGGTACCTATGGGGAAACAATATGTGGATTGTGGTAATGTTGTGAAATACACACTCAGTAATATGTATGTTTCATGAAAAAGGACAAATTATAGGTTGGTTTTTCTCATCCATCATGTCATCCCTTATTTTAATTAGCTGTAGTGGAGGACTCATGTACAATCCAATGCATGACTCATGATCATAATTTTGGATCAATTATTAATGTTCTTGAATTATGAACATAATTAAAGATGAAACCACATCTTTTGATTCATTTGTATCATCCTTCCACCATTGTTCATCCTTAGTGGAAAAGGTTTTTGTAGCTAGATAAATGGATAACTTCTTTGAATCATGTATATTTTTAATTACCATATTTCCTATCCTACAATCAATAAGAGCTACAAAAGTGGCTAACCAAAGGTGTCCTAAAATCAAACGATATCCAATTTTCTTATTATTCATTTTAATGACCATAAAATCTACCAAATAATCCCATGATTCAATGTTATGGTCATGTCATCTATGATCACTTTGGGCTTGGCTATAGAATAGTCAACCATTTATAACACTACTACTGATGTCGATTATGGTTTAGGGAGAGTCAATGTGGACAATGTGTTAGTATTCATCACATTAATTACAAACCCTAAGTCAATTAGCTATTTGGGATCTTCAAATCTCCTATACAAACTATGAGAATTAGACTCCCGGGGTCTCCATATTTTGGAGGGTCATATTCCCTTCCAATATGATAGCAAATTTTTCATCAACATGGATTGTTTTAGGCTGATTTTTCCTTCCCTAGAGTTTTAACATAGAGCTCTTTGATGGTTCTATTCAACTCTGGAATTTCTCTAAGATCCTGTAACAAAGGGATTCCAATACTCAATTATTTTAATCTTTTAATTATCTCGACTACTGGTTCATCATGAGTTACAAAGTGTTTCATTTTTCCAAAAAGTTTAGATGGAAATGGAATACTCGAGTTTGGTTTAGATGTTTCTTCAATAACAAGATCAAGATGTGTTTCTTCTAATTTTTTTGTCTTCATGGACTTCTTCTATGATTGGAGATGGTGGTTTTGAAGTAACCTTCCCTGAGCATAGCAAGATATTTATACAAATCTGAAAAGTTTTATTATGGGATTTTTTTATGCTTCTATGGTGTATGCTAGGTTACCCTACCTCACATTATAAGGGTTTTCCATAGTTATAGCTAAAAAATTTGGCTAGGTAGGTTGTTTATATGGGGTAGAAGTTGTAGGCCTAGTTAACAAATATTTTTGTCCCTAGGGTCTTCTTGGGTTATAATATTATCGACCTGATCCTTGGGGTGCATTCCATTGTTATTGGAATTGAGGATTAAATTATTGGAACGGTGGAATGTTTGAGTTTGGAGTATAGGATTGTTGATAATAGTTTAGTTGTGCATTCCACTAAGGACTCCATTCTGTGGGAATTTTTGATACCAAGACTGGGGTATGACCATGGTGTGTTTCACTAGTTTGAAACCCTTTTTTTTTGGTGCATAGGATGGGTTTTGATTTGATTGAAATTTCCTCCTTGCCTTTTGAGCCACATAATTCAACTCAACATAATTTTGTGTGTTCTACTTTAAATGATTCTTTATCAAGGGAAAAAATCCACATTGATCTATGGCATGCTTTAGATCACGCTGACATAAGGTAGATGTTTGTTTTATCTAAGGGATACTCCTTTAGTGCATGTTTTTTCCTACATATTGGAAAATATATGAACAATGGCCCTATGTTCCTATATTTCTCCATATCCATAGTTTTGTTAAGTTGGACTAAGATATCTGTTCTTAGATTCATAATTTCCTCTATTAGTTTGGATATGTCACCATTGGCAATTTAGCCTTTTTGTTTCTAAATTTTTGGGCGAGTCCAAGAGTAGTTCCTATAGAGGTAAATGATTTTAGTGATTTCCAATTTTTTCATATCTGATTTTCCCATAAGATTAAAAGATTCTTGTGTGTCCTCATCCAGGTCCATCAAGGAATATATTCTTAAGAAGAGTAATATCAAGAATAAAGCCACACCTCCGTGAAGGCAAGAGGAATCGATCAAGATAGTCCTCAAAACTCTCATCCTCTCTTTTTTGTATCTTAAAGAGTTCTTCCCTTATGTCTCTCACCCTAAATTCAGTAATCTTGTAATTTATTCAAGAAGAATATTTCCATCTCCTCCCAATTGTGAATGGAGTTTGGGGTTAGGCCCGTGAACCACCTCATGGATGTATCCTTCCAATTTGAAGGAAATAACCTTAATTTTTGTGTGTCTTAGGTGTAGTCATATATTTGGCACAAGACTTTGAACTCAACTAGGAATTGGCCAGATCTTCTAAGACTATTCCCATGAAGGTTGGTATAATTTAAGGGTGTATATTCTACACATGGGCTCATTCATTATAATCTAATTCTATGAGAGACAGGTGAATATTCTTCCAAGTGGAGGGTTTCCATTATTTACACCATTGGGGTTTTCCAATCCATCAACCATCCTTCTTTATTGATCAAGTTGCTCCACATGTTGATTTTGAGGGGGGGTTTGTAAATTGATTATAATAAATCTACCTCTATGGTCTCTAGGTCTAAACATAAAATCCTACCATACTGAGAACAATTTACTAACTACAAGTTCTTATTGATTTCTTGTGTTCCACATACTCCAAAGCACAAAAATAATCTTGTTGTCACTACAAGGTCTTTTATTTTAAAATAAATAGTTATGAAAAAGAGATTTTTAAATGGAAACTCACCAGGATATCAAGAAGTACTTGAGTTAGTACCTTATTATTTGCTAACATCTTAAGAATTCCCAGGAAATGGTGCCAAAAGTGACGAGAGACATTGATACTCACACTTTAATTATCTCTTGATTATCAATCCAAGGAGGTGTCTACGACTATTTGTAACAAAGAGAATTATTGAAACCATGCTTACCATGTATTCACTAATGAACTAAATCAAATACTATTCTAAATGCAATTAAGAAGTGAACTCTATTGATAAAACAAGAGATTACTGAATTCATAATTAAAATACTAAAAGTAATGAAATTTTGGTAAATTGAAAAAATGCTAAATAACAAATATTAAATAAATAATAAATGTTCTATTCACGCTAGGGAATAGTGGCCCTTGTTCCTTCCCTCGATCCAATTTAGAATTGCAAATCACACAAGTTGATTTATCCCAAAATCATGCACTTTATTGAATAGAATAATTTCTTCAACAACAATGAATCGAGCTCACTCTACAATTCCACTACAAATTCCCTTTATATCAAGAGGATTCCTTTTCACTCTAGAAGAGGAAAAATTATTTACAATATTTAACTACTACTCTAACTGAAATATCTCTATGATAAAAACTTGATTATTGAAGAGTTAAAATTATGGAAGGACAAGTGCATGCACACTTAGATCGATTCATCTTGTTAAGTATAGATGGATTCCTTAATTAAATCTTAGATGAGATGATTTAACAATTTTATAAGATGTCAAATATCATGCATTGAATCCATATAATCATGATGACTATAAGTTGTTTTATTCATCTATTCCACATCTCCAATCAACTATGTATTAAGTCACTTGCATTATCCACATAATTTGCATGATGTCTTGGATGATAGTCCATAGTTCATGCCCTTTTCATCATGTTAACTTGTGTGTTGGATAAATAAACTTTCCTTCTTTTCATCTCGAGTCCTTTTATTTATTCACAAGAGTCATGGTCACTTGTAACATGATTCATGCACTCTAAGTGAGTCCTATGCCAATGCGTTGGTGAGTCTTGTGTTCCAAAGCAAGTCCTATGCTAGTGCACGAGTGATCCCTACCCTAAAAAGTGAGTATGATGAGGCCATAAATTGGCCATAAATTACCATTATTTTGTCATTCCAAGTTACCTTTGAAATTGGATTTAAATATAATCTAGGAACTTATAGTTTGTTTAAAATAGAATATAGGGTATATATCTTGTTCATTCTTTAGAAATATTTTGTTATCTATTTTGTTGACTAATCTTATTGATTATTTGGAAAAATATGTAAATGATTGTGTGTGCAGGCCATAAAGGAAAGATAATGTCAGTATTGAGAAAAATGGAACTGGTCATGAACAGTACATCTAAACTCAAATATGATTTCATATTCAAATTCCTCTCAGAAAATTATGCAAGTAAAAAACATGAATCATCTCAATCTAAGATTGTATGCAAAATTTATAGTTGTTTTAGTTAGCTCCGGAACCATTGGAGTTAGCTCCGGAACTTGCAAAGTTAGCTCTGGAACCTACAACGTTAGCTCTAGAACCTGTAACGTTAGCTCTAGAACCATTGGAGTTAGCTCCAGAACCTATAACATTAGCTCTAGAACTATTGGATTTAGCTCTGGAACCTACATCAACAAAGTAACATTAGCTCCGTAACTCGCATCAATAGAGTAATGTTAGCTCTGGAACCTACATCAACAGAATGGAAATTTTTGAGGAATTGTGAAAAATTAGAGAATCTAATGGGAAATCAAAGAGAGGTTTTTGTTCATAGAAATGTGTTTAACAAAAACCTCATTCATATTTTCTACAAGTTTTACCAATGAAGAGGAATCTAATTTTTAGTGAGTGAGTCCGAGGAAAAGTGTATCGACGAGCACTAAAAGTTCCATAAAGAGAAACAAAAATTCAAATGGAACATCTCGAGAGAGGTTTTTTTCAAAAATGAGTTTAAAAAAATATCATTCATATTTACTACAGTTTTACCAATGAAGAGAGATCTAACTTTTAGTGAGTTGCAATCCGAAGAAAAGTGTATCATATAAGCACTAAAAGTTTCATAAACAAAAAGAAAATTCAAATGGAAAATCTGAGGTTTTTGTTCATATCAATATTTTTAAAAAAAACCCATTCATATTTCTAGCTGATTTTACTAATGAAGATAAATCTAACGTTTAGTGAACTGCAGGTTTGAGGAAAAAGCGTATCGATAAGCGTTAAAAGTTCCACAATCAAAATAGCAAAGTCAAATGGAAAATATGGGAAAGTTATTTAGTAAAAATCATCTTTTGAAGAAAAATATCCTTCCAATAATATATAGAGAATAAAATTATTTTGATTCTTGTTACCAAAAAGCAAGGAGAGGATTTGGGAGCAAATCTTCCTAAAATAAACAAGATAAGACTTTGACTCAATAATATATCTCTCTCCATATTTTGTGGAGATGGAGATCTTAGTTGTTAGGATTATAATAAAGATAAGATCAAGTTGTATCTCCAAAAATAATGAGTTGGTTGGACGCATAAATTATAAATGTAATCTTCCATACTCGGATATGTAATGTTTACTTCTAAGAAATGAATCTGTTCTTTTCTCTCTAATATTTTGTAGTTTTAAGTTAAGATCTCAAAGCATGATTTAAATAATCTTTCAAGGAATGAGCTAGTCACTCATTCTAAGGAAGATGGTTTTTATTTTGTAGTAATTTGTGGTTATTTATTTTTTCTGTAATTATCATCTTATTGTGTTGTTCTTCTCTTTGTATTGTAACATTTAGTCTGTTGTAAACCTGCAGGTGTTTCATTTAATTTTGCTTATTTCCAATTCAATAATTTCAATTTATGCAAGTGTATTTTTTTCGTGCAAGTGTGATTTCCTTTATGAAAGTGTGTTTACATTTGTGCAAGTGTGCATTTAAATTTCTGCGCAGTGTACTTTCAATTTATGCAAGTTTGGATTGTGTTTAAGGGAGTTTTTTTCAAGATCTTCTTCTCTTAATACATACAGCCTACGGACACCAACTTGAATTGACATTATTAATGGCGAGGATTGATGACCCTCATCATTTTGGCGTCATTTCTGGGGACACGGTGTTATTAGGAGATTCAAATTTCTCTAAAAAAATATTCTAGTGATAGTAGAATATCTTTTAGCAAATTCTATGATATGGTAAGTGGTTTCTTTAGACTTTTATTTCTGTAAATAAATCAAAGTTTCATTTCGTAATTAGGAATATTAGATTGTAAATATTTATCTCCCCACAAACTAAATTTTTGTATAAGAAAATGAATGTGATGTTTGATCAAGAAGTTATAATGGTATGAACAAAGAATTCAGATCTAGAAATGGTAGAATATGATATTGAATCTGGAAGTAGATCTAGTTGATGAAATATCATATGTCATTCTTGATAACCACCACAATTTCTCCTTGTATCAACTAACATCTCAATGATCTTATTACACATAACCTTAGTCAAAAAATAGCTTATCCAATTTGTAATAATGAAGTGGTAGCATTTCTAATTAACTCCATCCATATTCAAGGATTTCATTAGAGCCAAAATAAAAACCCACTCATAATAAATCCACCCATCCAAATTAGTTTTTCATCCCATAATAAAATTCAATCCCTGAACCATATCCATTAGAAAAAAAAATCATGTCTTTCAATTTCTTCATTTTTGTATATGCTTGTATAACATGAAGAAGTAATTATTGTGGATACCAAGACAAACATTTTTTTCATGCTAACATCTACAGGAATTTTCAAATTTGTTCTTGGTAGTAACATACGATTTTTGCACACCAACAAAGATCAACCAAGGAGCAGTTTGGAGGGACCCACGAATACATAACATAATCCATCTCTTGATATCACTAGTTTGGGATTTGAATATTACTATGGTGATTCTGATAATGCACAATTCAAGTTGGGATTTGAAGACCTAGAAATTGTCTACACAATTTTTAGAAATCTTCTTAGAGTTACCAAGTATGCAAAGAGGTTTTTATGAGATCTCAGACATTGCTTCCTATTTTACACAAGTTGTACTTTGATTAATATAGTCTAATGATAGATAAAAATTTCTCTAATCATTTTCATGCTATCATTTCTCTAAAAAAATCTTTGATTGGAAAACCAACTTGTTGGCCAATCAAATACAAAAAATATAAATAAAAAAACTTTGATTGGAAAACCAGCTTGCTAGCCAATCAAAGAGAAATAACATTGAAAAAAATTGATTGGAAAATCAGCTTGCTCTCCAATCAAAGGCAAAAAAAAATTGATTGGAAAACCAACTTGCTTTGGTCAATTAAAGACAAAAAAACAAAATATGTCTCTTCTTCAAAGGTAATCAATTGTTACCTGGTGGCTTTCTTCTCAACACTATTTGACCATGTTAATAATGACAAAGAAAACTAGAGGTATGATCAAGTTATTTTGTTATCCTATTTTATTTTAAGCTTTCTTGTAAGTTTTTGTTATAGCTAGATCCAATTTTAATATCTCAAAAGAAGGCAAGATAAAATTCATATCTCCCTACTTATATGAAAATATGTGCACCTATTTGTAATCAAACTTTTAGAGTCTAATTTATGGGCAGTCATGAATGAACAACATGCATGAGGACATGTATGAGCTTGTGCGTGGGAGAGAAGGAGAAGCAAGGAGTATGCATTTTTTATTTTAAATATGAGGTACAAGGGAAGTGGAAGGAGATCCACACAAGAACCTGTTGTACAAGAAAGTAAATCAAAAGTAATAGAAAGAGATCCACACAAGAACCTACTATAAAAGAAAGGAGATCAAAAGCAGTACAAGGAGATCCACACAAGAACTTGCTATAAAAAAAAGTAGAAGAAGATCCACAAGAACATGTTGTAAAAGAAGGAAATAAAAAGTACCATAAGAAGATCCAAACAAGAACCTGTTGTAAAAGAAAGGAGATAAAAAAATAGTAGAAAAAGATCCACAAGAACATGTCCTCAATGCGGATAAGACTCTAAGAAGAGGAGATAATAATGTAATGCATGAGTACATGCATACGATTAAGTGTGGGGAAATGATGAGGCCATAAATTGGCCATAAATTACCATTATTTTATCCTTCCAAGTTACCTTTGAAAGTGGATTTAAATGTAATCTAGGAACTTATAATTTGTTTTAAATAGAATATAGGATATATATATATATATATATATATATATATATATATATATATCTTGTTATATTCTTCTTTATAAATCTTTTGTTATCTATTTTGTTGACTAATCTTATTGATTATTTGGGAAAAGATGCAAAGTCTTGTGTATGCAGGCCATAAAGGAAAGATAATGCTAGTATTGAGAAAAATGGAACTGATCATGAACAGTACATCTAAACTCAAATATGATTTCATATTCATATTCCTCTTAGAAAATTATGCAAGTTCAAAAAAGAATCATCTCAATCCGAGATTGCATGCAAAAGTTATAGTTGTTTTAGTTAGCTCTGGAACCATTGGAGTTAGCTCCAAAACCTGCAAAGTTAGCTCTAGAACCTATAACGTTAGCTCCAGAACCATTGGAGTTATCTCGTAACCTACATCAATAGAGTAACATTAACTTTAGAACCTACATCAACAAAATGATAGTTTTTGAGGAATTTCAAAAAATCAAAGAATCCAATGGGAAATATGAGAGAGGTTTTTGTTCAGAGCAATGTGTTTAACAAAAATTTCATTCATATTTTCTGAGTCTTACCAATGAAGGGAAATATAACTTTCGGTGGGCTGCAATCTAAGGAAAAGTGTATCGAGACGAGCACTAAAATTTCTATAAACGGAAACAGAAAATTCAAATGGAAAAGCTAAGAGAGGTTTTTGTTCATAGCAACGTGTTTAACAAAAACCTCATTCATATTTGTTACAAGTTTTACCAATGAAGATAGATCTAACTTTTAGTGAGTTTTAGTTTGAAGAAAGTGTATAATACAAGCATTAAAAGTTCCATAAGAAGAAACAAAAAGTCAAACGAAAAATTTGAGAGAGGTTTTTGTTCATAAAAATATTTTTAATAAAAATTTCATTCAGATTTGCTATAAATTTTACCAATGAAGAGAAATCTAACTTTTAGTGAGCTTTAGTTTGAGAAAAAAATATATTAGACAAGCGTTAAAAGTTCCACAATAAAAATAACAAAGTCAAATGAAAAATACGGAAAAGGTATTTGGTCAAAATCATCTTTTGAGGAAAAACCTCTTTTCAATAATATATGAGAATAAAATCATTGTGATTCTTGTTACCAAAAAGAAAGGAGAATATTTGGAAGCAAATATTCCTAAAATAAACAAGATAAGACTTTGACTCCAATAATATATCTCTCTCCATATTTTGTGGAGATAGAGATCTTAGTTGTTATGATCAAAATAAAGTTAATATCTGATTGTATCTCCCAAAATAAGGAGTTGGTTGGACGCATAAATTATAAATGCAACCTTCCACACTCATATATGTAATGTTTACTACCAAGAAATGAATATGTTCTTTTCTCTCCAATATTTTACATTTTTGAGTTAAGATCTAGAAGCATGGTTTAAATAATCTTCCAAGGAATGCGTTGGTCACTCATTCTAAGGAAGATGGATCTGTATATTTGTGTTTTTATTTTGTAATAATTTTCTTTTGATTATTTTTTCTGTAATTATCATCTCGTTGTGTTGTTCTTCTCTTTGTATTGTAACATTCAGTTTGTTGTAAACCTACATGTGTTTCATTTAATTTTTCTTATTTCCTATTCAACAATTTCAATTTATGCAAGTGTGTTTTATTCTTGTAAGTTTGATTTCCTGTATGCAAGTGTTTTTACATTTCTATAAGTGTGCATTTAAATTTCCGCATGTGTGCTTTTAATTTATGCAAGTTTTGATTGTTTTTAAGGGAGTTGTTTTCCAAGATCTTCTTCTCTTAATATATACAACCTTCGGACACCAACCCAGATTGACATTATTAATGGTGAGGATTGATGACCCTCATCTGAGTCCTACACTAGCTTAAGATATGTTCTTCAAACACATTGTTAATGCACATAAAGATCCATTTAAAATCATTTGAAGAAGCATACACAAGATGAAAATAACAAGGTTATGCACAAAACTTCCTTTCAAATATATTAAAGTATTAATTATAAAATGATAATATCATCCTTAGTACAAAATGATGACACAACAAAACAAGGGTTTACATAGGAATTAAGAATCCTCATCAGGTGGGATGGCTGACCCACATGTCCCCCACACTAACCCATGTAACATTATCCATGACCCAACCGTGGTCAACCCTCCCTTTAACTTTTGGCCATGCCATGGACTCCTTACCCTCACCGCCATTAAAAACGCTATACTGACCTGTGTTTTTGCCATGTCACCACCTATTTGGGGCCAAAACAAATGTGGCATCTCTTTTATATATAATTTAATCTTAAACCTACAAGTAACTTTGTATTTCAAGCTCGCACTTTGTGCATTTGCAAAACTCAAAATAAAAATAAATATTTATAAAAATGGCCAAGGAAGGCCATAGATCCATTGGATCAACTGGGAGAGATAGAAACTCGAAATGAAACCCATGTGGAAATACTTTAATTTGTGTGCACCCAGAAAAGAATTAAATCTACAAACAATTGATAGATGTGTAGAAACCCTCCTTCATTCTTGCATTGGCTTCTCCATTGCCTCCTTTCTACCTGCAAATCAAAATGGAGCAAACACCCGAATGAATGAGAAGGATAAAAATGAAATAATAAATTTAGGTTTGAAAACTTTATCCTCACATTTGTTTTAGGGTTAACATAAGTAACAGTGGAGATTAGATCAAATATAGGGCCTTGATTTAATTAGATTTTTACTTAGGTGAATAAGGTTACTTTTTAAAATAATTGTATTACTATGTGTTTTAATGTGAAAATGACTTAAACCTTATAGTTGATCTTTATTAGGGGACTTTAAATTAAAATGAAATTTTGGGGAAGGGACTTAGGTTGTGTAATGGTAATTTATTAATTAAATGGATTAATTAACCCTCCTCCTTGAGAACTATGATCAAGATTTTATCTTTGGACTTTAGAAAATGTTCTTATTTAATATATATTGGAATAATTTTTAAAACAGGTCAAATTTGTTTTTATTAGATAAGGTAAAAATAGGGATCGGCTCCTAGGGGCCTTATAAAAGGAGGAACAAAAACCAACAAGAAAGAAATAAATAGAAAATTCCACAAAAGGAGTTAAAAATGCTTAACTCTTATAATGAAGATAGAGACTTTAACCAAAGAGAGTAAAATAGAGAAAAGAAAATTGGCCCTAAACCATCAAAACTACAAAATTTCACCAAAACTATGTCACTTGAGTCTAGAAAAATCAAGTAATTATTAGGAGAAACTTCGCTACTACCAAAGCATGATTACATTTGATCTCAACACCCTTGACATTAATGTCATCCTCGGAACTATTGATGCGCAAATTGAAATTCCTCTTTTTAGTACCTTCCTCCATCCCTCCCAACCTATCACTCAGATTTTTGACCTGATACTCCAGCTCCAGAACCTTCTGTTTGGACTTCACCTAGGATGAGACAATTTTCTTAGAAACATTAATGACATCCAACATGGTTTCCCTTTGACCAACATTGGTTTCCTCCATCGCCTGAAGCACCCCCTCTAAATATTGAACCTTTCTACTCCAATCCTCAAAACCCTTAAAATTACCATCCCAACCCCTCTTTCTCGAGGTGCTTGCTTCACCATGACCTTCCTCACTCTTCTCTTTTTCAGAATCCTCCCCACATTTTTACATTTCCCAACCTTCATCTTAGTAAGGCATTCTGTAAGAGTGATATCATCCTCTTCCACCTTATCTTTCAGAGAAGAATTCAGAATAGGTTTCCCATTTTCAAACAATAGAAGGATGAGCCCTTCATGCAAAGGCATCTCTTCCTTCTCCTGCTAGAACGTCGTCAAAGAATTTTTCAAAGACATAAATAGAAAGAAAGCAATTCCCACCATGACCTTATGGCGAAACATATTCAAAAGAGTCATAAGATGAGTATAGATTTTTCAAATAAAACGGATCAAAATTTAATTAATTGGTAAAAATTCAAATAAATATTATCAATTTATCCCGAGTGTGATCATGAATCGGTAATGACTTTTCAACACTTATCACCTTTGTCTCGAACTAATTATTGTCGACGTTATTATTATCATTCATTATAAAATTATACCCAATTGTGAAAGTGGCGTTATGCCAACTCTTCTTCCATAGTTGTGTTTGCAATGCATCGCCACAACGTGATAAATTTTAATCCAACATAACTATTTATGAATGTGGTTTGGTGTTTCGTCACCATCCTAGTGACCTTATTTACTTAAACCGCCCTTAATATTATTATACTTAAACTTTTAATAACAAAAGAATAATTATACCATTTCTATTTCCCTTTATTGTTTGGAATTTGGTTTCATGGTGTATATTTACAAATTTTGGAACTTGCGTTGAGTGAGGTATGACACACAAGGCAAAGTTATCATATTTCACTTGAAAGAGAATTCATTCTAGTAATAATGTTCATATCTATTAAACCACCTTTGTTATATCCATCTTGCCACCACCATAGACCCACATAAGTAGCCCCACTTACATTCATCCACTTCTAAATTTCCTCCGCATTAATCTTATTAATCTTGTAGTTATATGGAGATCTATAAGGGAATTATATATCCTTAGACCCTCACTAGTAACACATGTATTAGAAAACCAGTTGACACACCCATTACCTTCATGGTAAGTGTGTACCTTTTTAGCTTCTCAAAGTCTTACATCATTATGTGAACATCACTAATGATTTTATCACTATTCCATTTGGGCTTTGAGGATTCATTAAGGTAATTAATTATGTTAAGTATGTCCACTTCTAAGATTGTTTTCTTGATTTTAAGATACTTGGCTATCTGAATATCCCAAATGAAAACAAAATCCTTGACATCTAAATAACCAATATTCATTCATATGTTACATTCAAAGAAACCATGATATCCCGTATGAACCCTCCACTAACTCTACTAAGGTTAATTTTCAAGGCCCATCAAAGTTGACTTTAACCCACCACGTCATGGGATTCTTCCACTTGAACATGAAGAGATTTCTAAAAGTGATTCTTCTAGAACGGTTTTCACAGGTTTCGTGGCTCGAGTTTCCCAACATTTTCATGAATCTTTCTGACTAGTTCGTGGCTTCGATCTAGGGTTTCCGCTAGAACTCGTGGCTCGGTATTCTAGTTTTGTGACCCTTTTCCCTAGTTTCATGGCTCATCTCTTCTACTCGTGGGTCATTTTTATGCTAGTAGCTCACGTCTTCTGAATCATGGCTCATTTTTCCTGGTTCATGGCTCACCTTTGTTGTTCGTGGCTTGAGTTCGTGACTACAGTCTGCATCTTGTGGTTGTGGGTTGTTTTTGTGACTCGATATCTCTGTTGGACTGCTTGGGAGGGCACGACAGTTTACTATTTTTCCAAAATCGTGGCTCTGGTTCCTCTGCTTGCATCCACCATTTCTCTCCCTCTTCCCGCATCCACCATCGAGCTTCCTTTACCATGTTTACACTCATGTTTTCACTCACGACTTCACTCAATTTCCTCTCCGGATCGATCACCATTACAAGCTCATGAAGCTTACGGTCATGTTTTTCCGGTGGTCACATTTTTGTAGGGTCTGTGGCTCTCATTTTTCTCTCATCGTGGCTCCTCTTCACTGCTCGTGATATTTTCCTTGCCCGTGCTCTGTGAGCTTAGGTTCTTAGCTGTTACTAACCTGCAACCTACCTTCATGGCTATTTTCAGGCTTCCACAATTGCTAATCTTATGCACAGTAATCTAGGCAGGGATATTGGAGGCTCAACAGACATCCCTCTAATCATTTCTCCTCTCCAGGCAGTCTACCCAGCTATGATGTCTCCCTCCACCCCGCTGCACAGGTGGTTTCCAGTCTTGGGTCAAATGAACAGGATAAGCAGGATGACAACCTTCCTAACATCATTGCAGAACTTCTCAGCAGGCTTGAGACTCTGGAATCATCCAACAAATCCCTCCGACTGAGATTTTTGAATTAACCTCTCGGGTGGAAAAGGTTGAAGCTGATAATATCTCCTTGCGAAGACAACTCACAGACACAAAACCTACTGCTAATAATGATCAATTACAGGTTGAGATCTCAAATTTAAAACACAAGCAAGAGGAAATTAGAACTCAGCAGGAAAATCTTCAAAAACAAACCAATTCCTGGGCCCAAGTGGTCAAGGGTAAAGATAAAAATCCTCCTTTAACAACAGTTGAAGCAGTGGTTCAAGCCAAACTAGTGGAAGAGAGAATCCGACGTTCCAGGGAGTTGAACCTTAAGGTCAGAGGATTGCCCACTCCTCCCTCTTCTGACCCCCTAGCCATTGCTTCGAAGTTCCTCACAGATAACTTGGAGCTGCCCGAGGTTCAGTTGGATAGAGCTTGGTTTGGTCTGGAATCTACTCTTTTTATCCATTTCAAGTCAGTTGATGACCGCCTTAAGGCTCTTAGAGCCAAGCGGAAACTTTTCTCTCTACCCAATAAGGTCTTTCTTGACGAAGATCTTACTAGAGAACAAGTTGCCGAACTCAAGAAATCTCGGGAAATTGTCATGGCAGCCAGAAAAGCAGGGAAATGGGCGGTGATTCGTAACCTCAGGCCAGTGGTTCGGGATTCCTTCCCCCCTGGTTGGGCTCCCAGATCCAGCTCTAGTTCCAGATGATGGTTCCGGCGGGAGAAGGCTCGGAAGCAGGGCATCTCCATCGCATGTTGGAATGGAAATGGGTCCTTTTGGTCTTCTCCTGGCCTCCTGCATGATGCTTTAGGTCTCTCGGACCTTCTCTTTGTTACGGAGACACATGCGAGCCCGGTTCGCCTCTCCCAGACATCAGTGGTTACTATTGGCTTTCTGTTTGTAGACAGGAGACTCGGAGTTCTGGCGGCATCAGGGGATTTGGCGGGGTTGCTTGTTTAGTCAGGGACACCCTTCGGAGCAGGATTTCTATTGCCGTTGAGGATGAGTCTGCCCGCTTTCTTTGGGTTCGGATCAAACGTAATTCTCCCCTCCTAAGAGACATCTTTATTGCAGTCTGCTACTTCCCTCCAACTTCCTCTTCATTTGCCATCCACAACGGCCCAGATGGAGACCCCTTCTTTGACCTTTATGCTGGTATATCTCAGTTCTCGGGCTCTGGGGAGGTCATCATCTTGGGGGACTTCAATGCTGATGAGGGTCGTCAATCCTCGCCATTAATAATGTCAATCTGGGTTGGTGTCCGAAGGTTTTATGCATTAAGAGAAGAAGATCTTGGAAAACAACTTCTTTAAACACAAACCAAACTTACATAAAATAAATCATACATGCAGAAATGTAAACACACTTGCATAAATTAAAATTACTGAATTGAAAATAACTGAAAGATAAAAAGACACCTATAGGTTCACAAAAAAAATTGTACTGAAGAAGGATCACATAACATGAAATAAAAAATTTACAACAAAATAAAAAAACTGCAGAAATAAAGAAACAAACATTAACACATTGATCCATCTTCCTTGGAATGAGTGGCCAGCTCATTCCTTGGAAGAGGACTTAATTCATATTTTTAATTAAGAACTTTTAGAATAACTTTACTTTAAAAGATTGGAAAGAAAGAACATATCTTTATTTCTTGGGAGAAATGAATTACATATCTTAGTGTGGAAGGTTGCATTTATAATTCATGCATCCAACCAACTCCTTATTTTAGGAAATATAATCTAATTTTAGATTTTTTCCAATCATAACAACTAAGATCTCAATCTCCACAAAATATGGAGAGAGATATATTATTGAAGTCAAATCTTATCTTGCTTATTTTAGGAAGATTTGCTCCCAAATCTTCTCCTTGCTTTTTGGTAACAAGAATCACAATGATTTTATTCTCCTACATTATTGGAAGGAGGTTTTTCCTAAAAAGATGATTTTGAAAAAATAACTTTCCTAGATTTTCCATTTGGCTTTGTTTTTTTATTGTGGAGCTTTTGACGCTTGTCTAATATGATTTTTCCTTGGACTGCAATTCACTAAAAGTTAGATTTCTCTTGATTGGTAAAACCTGTAGCAAATATGAATGAGGTTTTTGTTAAACACATTGCTATAAACAAAAAAACTCTCATATTTTCCATTTGAATTTTGTTTCTGTTTATGGAACTTTTCCTTGGACCGCAGCTCACTAAAAGTTAGATCTCTCTTCATTGGTAAAACCTATAGCAAATTTGAACAAGGTTTTTGGTAAACACATTTCTATGAACAAAACTCTCTCTCAAATTTTCCATTTGAATTTTTGTTTCTATTTATGGAACTTTTAGTGCTCGTCTGATACACTTTTCCTCGGACTGCAGCTCACTAAAAATTAGATCTCTCTTCATTGGTAAAACTTGTAGCAAATCTAAATGAGGTTTTTGTTAAACACATTTTTATGAACAAAAACCTCTCTCATATTTCTCATTAGATTCTTTGATTTTTACCAATCCTTCAAAAAATTTCATTCGTTGATGCAAGTTCCGAACTAAAGTTGTCATTCCTTTTATGCAAGTTCGAAACTAAATCTGCAAGTTTTGGAACTAAATATGATTTTTACACGAATTGCAAGTTCTAGAACTAACTTTCATTTAGTTGATACAAGTTGAAACTAAATCTACGAGTTCGAACTAAATCTACGAGTTCCAGAACTAAACCCGCGAGTTCTGGAACTAACTCTATGAGTTCCGAACTAACTCTGCAATTTCGAGCTAACTTAAAACAACTACAACTTTTGCATGCGACCTCAGATTGAGATGATTCTTTTTTGAACTTGCATAATTTTTCAAGAGGAATCTAAATATGAAATCATATTTGAGTTTAAATGTATTGTTCATGATCAGTTCCACTTTTCCCAATACTAGCATTATCTTTCCTTTATGTCTTGCATACACAAGACTTGCATCTTTTCCCAAATAATCAATAGGATTAGTCAACAAAATAGATAACAAAATATTTCTAAAGAATGAACAAGATATATATCCTATATTCTATCTTAAGAAAACTATAAGTTCCTATATTACATTTAAATCCACTTTCAAAGTTAACTTGGAAGGACAAACTAATGGTAATTTATGGCCAATTTATGGCCTCATCAAATGCCCATACCAAAAATATGTAGATTCGAGGCACGACAGACCGATGATGTACTTTGCACTTCTGAGGTGGATCCAGAGTTGGTTGGCTTCCAGCGAGATTCTGAGGACACGACAGGGCCCCTGACTTCCTATGGCCGACATCTTCTCCAATTAGGGGAATCTCATGACCTACTGATCCTGAATGGCATTCCTCGCTTTCTTGAATCTCGGTTCTTCACCTGCAGACCATTTTGTGGTGGGGCCAGTGTGGTTGATTACGTCATGACTACCCCGACTTGATTCCTTACATACACCACTTATGTGTCTCCCCATCCCTCTTGCTGACCATGCGACCCTCTCCTTTTCCCTCCAGGATCTCCCCCGGACCCCACCCCCTCCCCTTGTATATCACGTACTATTTGGAAATTTGACACAGGGGATCCCGACACCTTTTCCTCCTGCCTTCGTCTGCTTCTCCCCCCCATTCCCCATTTCACCTCTCTCACCTCAGACCAGATGTTTAATACCCTCTCCTGTGCTATTCGTGAGGCGGCCACGAGTTCCTTTCCCCACGTCACTCACTCCACCCTGCGCCATGGTACATGCCCTATGAACAAATGGTATGACGAGGAATGCAAAGCCTTCCATCGGAAACTCCGCTTTGCTTTCTTGCATGCCCTTCCCTCCTTCCCCTCCCTAAAGTCAGCCTATCGTCGTCTCCTTCGACATAAGAAATGCATTTATCTCTCATAGGCGTCGTGAGCTTCGTCTGTCACTTATCCACTCTCCTAAACATTTTTGGCACACCATTCTTCCCCGTCATTCGCCTTTACCCCTGGACCTTGATCCCAATTCCATGTTCACTCACACCTCCACTCTTTATGACTTCCCGGGCCAGCCCCACATCCAGGTTCATTCCCCTCCCTCCCTTTGCCATATTTTCACCCACACCAATGTGAGGAATGCCATTCTTGCTATGAGTTGCAGTAAAGCAGGGGATGAGGAAGGGTTCCATGCGGAACTCTTCAAGTATGGTCAGAAGACGCTCCTCAGTTATCTTGTGGACCTCTTCAATCAGGTGGTTTGTACAGGTTTTCCAGTCTCTTGGTCCCACCACATCATCCACCCCATACACAAGTCGGGGCCCACTTCGACCCCAACAATTACAGGACTATCATGGTGGGTCACACATTCTCCAAGCTCTATGCTATTGTTCTTCATTTGCAGCTTTCTGAGTTCCTCGATCAGTACCATTGTAGAGCTAAGGGGCAGGCGGGCTTCCGACCGACTTACCAGACTACCGACCACATCCTCACTCTTCGGGCTATCATCGAAGAGGCTCGCCACTGCTCTTCCAAAGTTTTCTACTGTTTTGTGGATTTTCGGAAAGCCTTTGATTCTGTTCCACGGGAAGCCCTTTTCTGCAGGCTCAGAGATATAGGCATTTCCGAGATTCTTCTTACAGCCATCACGCGCCTTTATGAGGAGGTCCTTGGCCGCCTTCACACTTCTGTTGGCTTGTCTGACTTCATCAGGAGTACCATTGGTGTCAAACAGGGCTGCCCCCTCTCTCCTACCTTATTTGGGATCTATATCGATGAGCTTGAGGACTTTCTCAGGGATCACATACAGGAAGGTGATGGGTGCCTTCTGCACCAGGTTTTGATTTACATCCTCCTCTTTGCAGATGACGTAGTTCTCCTTGCTTCTTCTGCAGAGGGTCTCCAGAGGCAGCTGGATGCCTTAGCCCTTTTTGTGATCATCGACAACTGACTGTGAATCTTGGGAAAACCAAAGTTATGGTTTTCAATTGTTTGAAGACTTCAGACCTCCACTTCTTCTTTAAGGGTGTGGAGATTGAGATCACTTGCTCTTATACCTACCTAGGATTCTTTTCTTTGGACCTCGTTTTAGCCTCCGTCCTGCTCTCCAACCCCAAGTTAATAAGGGGTATGGTTCTTTGGCGATTCTTGAGAGACAGTGTTTCTGCCACCACTTTCAGGACATTCCTTCCAAGATGTCCCTCTCCGATTCACTGGTTAGGCCCATGTTTCGTATGGTTCGGAAGTTTGGGGTCCCTCTCTTTTGGACTCAGATTGGGCCACTATCGAGCGTGTTCAGATCCTCATGCTCAGACGTATTATCAGGTGCAAAGAATTTGTTCCTCACAACATTATTCTTGTTGAGTTTGGGGCTCGCCCTTTTCGTTTGGAGAACTATCTTGCCTACTGCTCCTCTGAAGCTATTGCATCCTCAGATCACAATAGACGTTCTCGCTGCTGGTATGCCTGCGTTTCACGCCTCTTCGAGTCCATTGGCATCCAGATGGACCGTCTCCCACCCTTCAGCTATTCTCTGGATGCCCCTGCCCATCTGCTACCCAACCAACAGGACCTTCATAGGATAATCAGAGATGATATCTACAGACAGTTCATCCAGCACACCTGGACCAACCCCCCGGGGTTGCATCCAAAGATGTCACTCTATGCGGCACACTTTCTTGAGATCCGTGATGGGGTCATTTTCAGACCCATGTACATTTCCCGACATTGGTTGCAGGCCCTTCGTATCTCTCTGGGTCAGTTTAGAGTGGGCTCACATCGACTTCGTGTTGAGACTGATCATCACTTAGACCGCTCGGAGTGGACTTGCCTGCTTTGCTCTCTCCAGGAGGTTGAAACTGAAGAACACTTCATTTTCAGGTGTCCTATTTACTATGAGATTCATGGGTGATTCCATTGCTTGTTCCGCAAGCTTCCTTCCTTCACAACTTTCTTCAGATACTATGATCAGAGATGTCTTGCTCTCTACCTTTAGGAGGCCCTCAGGCTTCGGGACAGGCTCCTCCATCCTCCCCAGATAGATGGCTACTAGATTGATCACTTCCTTCTTCCCGTTGCTCTCCCGGTGAGGGGTGCTAAGCGGCACTTGGTCACGTGTCTGGACCCCCAGTCCAGGTCCGTCAGATCTCGAGACTCTATTTCTTCCACCCGAGGCTCCCTATCTCAGGCATGTCCCAGGGGCCCTCCACATAGATAGAAATCCTCCAAGCTTACTAAGAGGTATTACCTTCCTCCTGGACATTGGCTCCCTATATAGTCTACTGGGCCTCGCTTCTTGTCATCGGCGCACTGCAAGTCCCTCCCATCCGGCCTTGAGTGTTAGGTGATGTTGTTGGGGATACTTGCTCCTTCGTCTGATCCCTCCCCATACATGCATCTCTCTCTTCTTCGTTCCTAGTATCTCGGCCTCTGTTGTTTCCTTCTCTTCCTCTCCTTCTCTCATTGTATTTCGTGTGACCCGTTTGGGTCCTCTTGCTAGGTTTGTTTGCTTTGTACTCTGCAGTCCCATTGACCTACTTTTGTGGTAATTTTTGGACATTAATAACATTATCTTATCTTATCTTGTCCTACATATTCCCCTTCGGTGAGACACTAAAATTCCAATTCCTTTCTTTAATTTCCTCAACCATAGATATCTTTGTCTCATTCTTAGATTTGAAACATTTTAGATTCTTTATAATTTCCTCGATGGTCAAATACCTAACCATAGTAGCATGCTTTTTCTTATTCTAAATAATTGTCATATTCTTGTCATTCCAAATGCTCCAAAATATATGGGGAAGAGTTAATTTCCATACCACTTTTAAATTTGGGGAAAATATAAATGCCTCCCATTGAATAATAAATTCCATGAGAGAGGAAGGAAAATCAAAACCAAGTAGAACAAAGAGAGGATTTGTTCTAGAATCTTAAGAACAAAGGGAAAAACCATTAAGAGGTGCCAAATATATTAGGAATGGGTAAAACATTTTTTCATTAGGTTATCGATAGTTAACATCTTTTCTTGAGCTACCAACAAAAAGAAAATGTTAATAATAGGAATAATATTTTTATTCCGAGAGAATACCCCAAGGAAACCATCCTCAGTAGAATTAATCTCCAAGGAATAACCAAATTTCAAACTATTATCTTCCATATTTAGAATCCTCTATATCCTTTTCCCAATAGATTCCTACTCTAAAAATTTCCTCCCATTTATTAGAACCATGAGGGAGGTCCTCCATAACAAGAAAATATTTATCTTCTTTATGTCCCAAGTATTTGGCTTTGATAAGATTACTCATCCAAAGGTTGTCCTTCAATAACCTCCACCCAACCTTATCAAAAATATATTTGTTCATCTCCTTAAATTTCCGAGGACATACGCCACCATGGGATTTAGTGAGGATCATTTTTTCCAAATCCGCTAAAGGGATCCTTTTTATTTCCTCTACATGTCACCTTAGAAACCTTTTTTGAATTTGATTGATTCTCCTCAAGAATTTCCTAGGTGTCTTGAAAAGAGATGTGAAGTAAACTCGATATAATTTGAATAGAAATTTTGAGAAGTTGTATCTTACTTTCTTATGTAAGGATGGATCCTTTCCATCTTACAAGTTTGTGTTGGAACCTATCCAATAGAGAATTTCAGCGATTAAGATCCATATTTCCTTTGAATAAAGATTTTTCGAGGTAAGTAGTTTGAATCATTTGGATATGACACCCCATATTGTTTGAGATTATTATTTTTCTAGAATCAAGTATATTTAAGAAGAAGATGGAACTTTCAATGAAGTTAATTAACTAGCCTAAAACTACAATATAGTCACGGAGCATGCTTTTGATAATTTTGACCTCTTGATTTGAAGGTTCACTAATGATGAATATGTCATCAAAAACTGTTAATGAGTGATGACATTGATATCTATGTTTATATGGAGGCCCATCAAAATACATCTTTCCCTATCCTTCTCAAAATTTATCCCTAAATATTCAACCATAATAATAAAAGGATGAGGAGATAAATGGCTCCTTATTTTATCCCTCACGCAATTTTTAAAAATCTAGTTGATGACCCATTGACAAGAACTAAAACATTTAGGAATAAAGATGCATGACATAATAATATCAATAAATTTCCTATCAAATCCTAATTTGATTAATATATTCTCAGAAAATTACACAAACTTCTATCATAGGATTTTATAATATCATTTTTTCAAAAACTTGTCATCTCTTTTATACTTATCAATAGAGTGGAGAACTTCATGGATAGTTATTATGCTATATGGGATCTATCTACCTTCCAAAAAGGAACCTCAATGTTCAAAGATGAAATTAGCGAGCTTGTCTTGAATTCTTAGAGCTACAATCTTGGATTAAATTTCTAAAAAGGTATTACACAAACTTATCATTCTAAAATCCTTTGGCTCCTTAGTGCCAACTTTATCGGGTATAAGAACCAATAATGTATTGCTAATTTCCTTTAGGATTCCCTAAGACTAAAATAATATGATTACCTCTACCACCACATCACCTTGGATGATACCTCAAATTGTTGGAAGAACAGAGGCGTAAAGTAGTATCTAGGCTAGGATACTTGTCTCCTTCTGTTTGAGACATAAAAACTTAACTTCCTCTTCCAAGTGTAAATAGATAAGATTCTTATATTCCTCTTGATTGATCACACTTGGGAATAATTTTAACATTATTTCCTCCTCTTGTAAGAGGAGGATGCTTCCCTTCTATTAATAATTTCCTAAAAATGAGGTTGCACCCTTACCGATTTCCTCTTCCAATGAGGTAATCGAACCATCACTCTTCATCATCATTGCAATCATATTTTTATTCCTGTGAATAATGGTCTAAAGGTGGAATAACTTAGTGTTATTATCCCCTCCTTTAACCCGAGAATATTGGATTTTTGCCTCCAAAACAAATGTGTGTTTTCCTTGATATTGTGGTATTTACTAATAATATCTCTCTCTTTATTATGAAGTTCTTGATTCATGTTAGGAAATAAGGGATAAAATACGCAGAACTATCCCACACAAAATCACAATAGTAGAAACTAATATGAAGAAAATATTACAAATCTAAAATAAAAGTGCAAAATAAAAAGAACACAACACAAAGAGATAGTATTTAACGTGGTTCACCCAATTTGGGCTACATCCACCAAGAATCACTTTCTTAGATTTTATTACAAACCACCTCTCTCTCAATACAATACCCAGATCTGTTTGGAGTTGTGCTCAACAAAATCTCCCGAATTCACACCCAAATTCAAACAAATCTACAATGTTACATCAACCCTACCATATACATAAAACCATATAAATAGGAAAATGATTAAGTAGTTTTACAATACCATGGGTACCAATATCATTAGCTAAAAGCTGTCCCATAAGCCTATGGGTCAAAAATCCTACCCACATGAAAAGAACATTTTTTCCCAATATATATGGCACATTTTTTAGGCCAAAAACAATTTATCGGGGTGTTGTGCCCCTAACCCTACTATCGGGGTTGCTGCCCAGAGACCCCCACTCGGGGCCTAGCTCGACCACAACCCCGCGAGAAAAGTGTGGATAGTGTATAGTCTTCAACACTTCGCACATGAAAACGGGCTCCACATCATAACAATCTCCCACTTGGAGACCAGTTTTCCCTCGAGAAATATTCTCAACCCTTCACTGTTGTCCATGAAGACCAACCAAATTTGAACACAACTTCAATTTTTCCCTTGTGACCACCTTGGTCATCTTGTATGCAAGAATTTGATTGGTATGAATATTCTACAGTTCAAATTTTCTTCCTCCAATGTTGTCATGATGAAATGGTACCTAAGCTATGTATGCTTCGGCCCTAGAGTGGAAAGAAAATTTCTTAGCTAGGTATATATAAGACCGGACTATCATTCCGCAACTTCCCTTCCTCCTTCTTATGCCCCAACTCCTTAAGTAATTGTTGTATCCAAATCATCTCTTTTCTTACCTCTATGACAGCAACATACTATAACTCGTGGTTGACAAAGCCACAAGCTTCTATAGTCATGAAATTGATCTCAATATTATCCGACCTACAATCAACATATAACCTGTCATGATTCTCTTGGTGTCTACATCTCCACCATATCTAAATCTACATAACCACGCAAAGTGGTGTCTAATCCACTATATTAAAAAAATTCCCCATGGTCCCTCTCAAGTACTAAAGGATCCACTTTACTGCCTACAAGTGATCTTTACCTAGATCACTCATAAATCTACTCACAAATCCCACTGCATGGGTAATATCGGGCCTAGTGTACACCATGACATACATCAAATTACTAACCACCGACGAGTAAGGTACGTTAGATCTTTAGATTCTCTCCTTTTCTATCTTGGGACACATCTCCTTTGATAACTTGAAATGGCCTGCCAAAGGAGTCCCAACTAGTTTAGCATCCTGCATATTAAACCTCTCCAATACCATCTTAATGTACTCTTCCTAAGATAAAGTCGATTTCATTCCTTCCTATCCCTAAATATCCTCGTATCAAGGATTTTTTTGGCTTCCCGAATCCTTCATAGAAAATGAGTCACTTAGTCGTTTCTTGAGTACTTTTATTTCCCGCATGTTTTTCCCGCAACCAACATGTCATCCAAATACAAACACAAGATAATATAACTACGATCTTCAATTTTTTTTGTGTACATATAATGGTTAGAATGGAATCTAATATAACCTTTCTCCATCATGAAGCTATCAATTTTATTATACCATTGACATGGAGCTTGTTTCAATCCATACAAGCTATTCTTCAGTTTGCACACCATCTCCTCTTTACATTTGACATCATAGCCCTCTGGTTGCTGCATATATAGATCCTCCTCCAAATCACCATGGACAAATGCAGTCTTTACATCTAGTTTCTCTAAGTGTAATTCTTCTACTTCCACTATTCCAAGAACAATTCTAATAGAATTCATTTTTACTACAGGAGAAAAAATATCATAAAAATCTATACATTTTTTCTATGCAAACCCCTTAACCACCAACCGGGCCTTGTATCTTTTCTTGCCTCCTCCTTCCTCTTTAACTTTGTATAACCACTTTTTTTGCAATGCTCTTTTTACTTTGGGTAGCTTCACCAAATCCCAAGTTTGGTTATCCATGAGAGTCGATGTTCCTTATCCATGACTTGCTCCCACTTATCCTTGGCATCTACCTACACCGCTTCATCAAAGCTCTCTAGATTTCCATTGTCAATGAGTAATAAATAATAAAGAGAATGAGAAAAATGTCTAGGTTCTCTTCTTACCCTAGAAGCCCTCCTAAATATATGAGTTTTGGGTTCTTGTTGAGTAGGTTCGAACCGATTCATGTGTCACTTACCCATCCGGAAGATCTTCTACCACACTTGTATATTCTTTCTAGGATTATTCCCTGTTTTCCCGCAATTATTTCTTATACATAACTTTCTCGGTAAATACCACATCCCTAGATCAAATTATTTTCTTTTCCTTAATACTCGATTATTTAAATCCAAATTCATCACCACCATAACCAATGAAAGTATATTTTTCTAATTTAGCTTGTAGTTTGGTCCTACCATCCTTTTCAATATGAACAAATACCTCACATCAAATTTCTTACCATACTAAGCCTCCTTAGGTATGCCTCCATCCAAGGCACTCGAGGGTCCTCTATTTATCAAATACACGGTTGTGCTTATCACTTCTTCCCGTAAAGAAAGAGGGAGATCTACATGTAACCTCGTGCTCCTAGCATGTTCCATTAGTATTTTATTCATCCTTTCTAATACCATATTCTACTATAGAGTTCATAGAACCATATTTTTCCTACACATTCCATTCTTAGAACAATAATCATGAAACTCATTGCAACAATACTTCCCTCCATTATCTCGATTCGAGACATTTTAGCTTAAGACTTGTTTCATTCTTTACCAAGGCTTTCCATTTAACAAAAGTGTCAAATACATTAGATTTATTTCTAATATAATATACCCAAATTTTCCTTATTACATCATCAATAAAAGTAACATAATAATTTTAACCCCAAAGAGACGATTCCTAAGTCGGCCCCCACACATTAAAATGTACCAACTCCAACTTACTCTCTTTATTCATAGGTCTAACCTTGAGAAGCCTTATACGCTTTTGTTTCCCATATACGCAGTTCTTACAAAACTCCAAACCTATTTTTGTATATCGGGAAAATCCTTATTTATGATCTCCATGTTCTTATGGCTCATATGACGAAGCCTATAGTGCCACAATCTTGTATCTTATTATGAAGCCACAAGATTACAAACATTAGTGCTATTAGTGGTTAAATACAAAGTTCCAACCTTCTTGCCTCTTTCCACCACAAGAGAACCTTTGGTAACCTTCCAAGATTCCACTTTGTAGATATCACAAGATAGCCATCACTTCTCAATTTCCCCCGATATCAAATTTCATCTTAATGTAGGCACATGTCTAACATCCTTCAATAACCATGTATTCTCATTTTACATATTAACCTAAACATAACCTTTTCCAACTATTCTACAAGGCTCGTCATCACTAAGAAAAACATGCCTAAAATCCCCTTGAACATAATCAATAAAATAATGCATATGCGCAGTAGCATGGAAAGAAGCCCTTGAATCTAAAACCCAAGATTCAACAATATTGTGCAAATAAAGAATCAAAACATCTGCCGTGCATTACTCATTGGCACATTTGCCTCCTTATTTTCTTCCTATTGTTTCTTTTTATCCCAAATCTCCCTAAAGTCATTTGCATGTCCATATGTTCCATAGTGCCAACATACCATCTTGCTTTTGATTTTTGACCTTTCCCAATCTTTCAATTTTCCATGACTTCCTCTATTCTTCTGTCTCCCTCTAGTTTCTCTACTGGAAAAACATTCCCTAAAGTAGAAGATTCCCGGATATTTTTCTTTGCATTTCCTCGCTTAGAATCACCCCTACAATATCCTCAAACTTCAACTTTGAGTCGGTTGGAACATATTTTCTTACCACCATTACTAGGCTATTCCAACTCTCGGGTAAAGAGCACAAAATTAATAAAGTCGTATCTTCTTCATCAAATTCTATTGTAACCAAAGCTAGCATATTTATAACCATATTAAAATCATTTAAATGATATATTCTTGAACCATTCTCATACATCTTCATATTAAACAACTTTTCCATTAAAAATATCTTGTTACATCTTCGTATTAAACAACTTTTTCATATAAATTCCCTAATGCATCCATGATTTCTTTTGTAGTCTTTTCCTTTGAAATACTAAATACTACCGAAGATGTAAGACACAGCTAGATTGTTCCAAAAATATTCCTATCCAACAAATCCCTTTTTTCATCCATCATGCTTGAGAGTTTTTTCCTTTCTCATACAATGAGAATCTAAAGATCCTTCGATAAAGGTAATCTTCCATCTCGCATCTTCCAAAGAATAAAATTCTTCCCTTTGAATTTATCAACCCTTGATCTTCCATCATCTTCCATAGCTCCCACTCAAGCTAAAAATTCCCTATAATTCAAAACATTAGAAAACTAAACCAGGCTCTGATACCAATTGTTAGGAAATAAGGGATAAAATACTTAGAAATATCCCACATAGAATCGCAATAGTAGAAACTAATATGTAGAAAATATTACAGATCTAAAAATAAAAGTGCTAGAAGAAAAAAACACAACACTAAGAGACATTATTTAACATGGTTCACCCAATTTCAGCTATGTCCACAAAGAATCACTTGCTCATATTTTATTGCAATTCATCTCTCTCTCAATACAATACCTAGATCTATTTGGAGTTGTTCTCAAACAAATCTCTTAAATTCACACCCAGATTCACACACATCTACAATGTTACATCAACCCTACCATATGCACAAAACCACATAAATAGGCAACTACTTAAGTAGTTTTACAATACCGTGGGTACCAAAACCATGGGCCAAAACTATCCCATAAACCTATGGGTCAAAAATCCCACCCATATGAGAAGAACATGTTTCCTGATATATTGAGCATGTTTTTCGAGGCCAAAAACTATGGATACTTTGTAAAGTACTTTTAGTGTACATTCTTCAACACTTCCACACATGAAAAAAGGCTCCATAACATAAAAATTCATACCATGAATTTGAATATTTTCCTCAATAGTTCAAAATTCATCATTAATATATATTTTTGGCTCAAGGATATTCCTAAACATATTCTTATTCTAGTTTTTGAGATTGAGCTTCTCAATCTTTAACTTACGATCCACCCTAATCATAGAAAACCCTTGAAACTTTTCATTCCACCACTCCTTAATATTTTTTCAGCTCTAGGTTATGAAGCAACATTTTACAAATCTCAAGGGTGGATTAATATTTCTTTATTCCTCATGAAGGCAGAGAATAAGGTGATTATAAACCAAGTTGATTTGTGGGACATCGAAAAATCACTACTTAGCATTAACAAAAATTCAAAACACATAAGACATATATCCAATATCTCTTGAATGATTTATTTACAAGCCTTCTATTATACCAAGTAAATTTATATCCTATGAGGTCTATATCGATAAGAGTAAATTATCCCTAATAAATATTTTTTATCCTATAAGTTATCAAATAGATTCTTAGACTCCCCCTTTCTTTTCAACATGATGTAGAGGGGAATTGAAGTCCCCCACCATAATCCAACCCCACTCCTTACATTTATTCTTAAAATATTTCAACTCGGACCACAAGATCCTTATATTAGCACAAGAATTAGGAACATAAATATTTGATAATATCCATCTTTTCTTGTTGTCTTTTTTGTGAAAAGAACATCCATTTGATTACTATACTTAGCCACCATTTCACCTTAAACCACAAGAGGATTTCATAAGGTAGCAAAACCCCAAAATATCTTATAACACTAACCTATTCATCTAGAGAGCCTCTCCAAGTTTTATTTTTACTCTACATAAGACTATTTATAATCATATTAGTTTCTTGTAACAAAACTATATCCAAATTATGAGAATTTCTAATATTTTTAATTATTTCTATAGTTATTGGTGTTATTCAATCCTTTTATGTTCTAGGAGACTATTTTAATTTCTTAAATTTTGGGTTTTATGGAACTTACCAACCTCCAAAACTCATTGGGTTCCACGTGTCACATCCTTAGTTATTTTCCTTATTTAAATAACTCCCTCATTTGTCCTTCCCAATTTTGTATTTATTCCTAAATTCACATTCTTATGAGCACTTCTCATGGTCCTTAGTGTGAATTTTTAATAAATTTAGGGATTTAACATCTAAATCAAGAATATAGGGAAATGAGTGTGGGATCACTTCTTCCAACGAGACCTCTTTTTATGTCTACCTTGAGACGATTTCACCATATTATGGTCCTGTTGGTTTTTATTGCCTCTTTAGAATCCATTATAATTATTTTGATAAACTTATATGCTTCACTTTCTTTCTTTTCTTACTTCTTCCTTTACACACCAATTGTGGTTTCTTTATTTATTTTACTTGAGTTGTTTCGATTTTCCTCTTATTATTTTCCTCCTCGGGGTTTGGCTAGTAAGCTTCAACCTCTGTTTTCTCTTGATGCTTGTCTATCTCTTAATGATTGTATATTTTTTTATATTCTCCTAATTTAATGACATTCCTCCTAGTATTCAAGTTAGGATGGGATTACTTATCCTTATATCCCTTATCAATTTCCTTCTCAAGAACACCACTCCTCCTTTCCTCGAAGTTTTGAAGTTCACATCCTTATCATCTTCAAGGTTATCCTCATGATTTTCTTTCATCCTCAAAACATGTATGTCTTTCCCATTCTTTGAGAATATTCCAACTTTGTTCCCTAGATTTTAATATTATGGGCAATCTCAAGCATGTATTTGTATTCAATAATTTGAATCCATTCCCCATATTTGGATTGGATCTTTATGGATGCAAATAATATGTTACCATATTACACATTCACGTATAATCTTACAAAGATCAATCTACTTCTTGATTTAGTGACACAATCTGTGATAATTTATCCTATAGCTTTGGCAATACCTATCATGATTTTGTCTTCATATAATTCCAATGATAATCCTAGTAAATTAATCCTTATAGGCACCTCATTTTTGTGTTTGTTATGTGGGTGAAACAATTTTTTAATTTTTTCATAAAAGGTTGGATTTTCCCAAAACCACGAGACCTCGAGTAATATTCTAACACAATATTCATTATTGGATAGACTAATAAGGAATAAGCCTTTTACTAAGGAAATAATATTCATATGTCCTTTAGGATGCCATTTTTGTTTTACCATTCTCTAAATAAGTTAATATTGGGTCTACTTCCCATGAAATTCTTAATCAAAACATTTTCGATCCTAGTTTTTTCTCTTTCCACAATATTATCAGAATACTTAGGCGAGATGTTATCATTAATGACGGTTGAGATAATATCTTACACTTCATGGTATAAGAACTCAAGTTTTCTTCTCACTAATATTTCATTCTATGATCTACCATTAGGGGCTTGTTCTTCCTTACATCTTGTGGACCTCGAAATTATTTTTCGAAGGTACATCTTTACCCGACTATGATAGGCCTTATCTACATCAAGGTCTCTCATGTCCTCAAGATTCACCTTAGTTTACAACCCTCCCATATTTCCCACCCAAATCCAATTTCAAATTTCTCTATTCTCATCTCATCCACTCGTAAAATTTACTCTATTAGGGTTTCTTATAGTTAGGTATTGTGAATATGGAAACGGGTGAGCTCAATAACCTGCATTTCTTGAATTATCACTTGCATTGAATCATTGCCTTATAATATACCATACTATATATGTTATGCACACAATTTGGAATATTTTTATCCTCTCCTTTGACCATTGATCATATCTAGTCGAACCTCATCTCTAGCTTGAAATAAACCTTTTGTGAACATTGTTTATATCCTTTTTGTTGTTATCCCTAGTTGATGATATTTACCTCATAATCATTTATTATATTTTCAATTATTAGCCCAAATTGTGATGCTTACCTCATGAAATTGTTATATCCTTAATGGTTATTCTAATATTGTCAAGGTGTTTATATTATGACCATTATGTATACCTATATTTGTTCTTAACCCTCTTAATTGTGACTCTTATCCATAATCAATCGATCTTATTTCTTCATTCAAAAATTCAAGTATATGTGTCACCCAATTTGTTTTACCTAGGCCCCTACCTCCTAGAACAATCCATTGTGACTATCCCATTTCCCTCCTCACCCTTATTCGGAAGTCACATGATGAATCTTTGGCACATGGTTCTTTGACTATTTCCTAGGCGAGTATTGTTCTCTCCAATAACAATATGACTAGTTATTATGACATGATGTTTAAAAGGAGATGTAAACATTGATCACCTTGTCCTCCACATTGGCGACATATCCCACTTGTTCTAATACATGACTATACAATGTATCTTATATGTCAAATATTGTTATCTCGAAATAATTCTCAATAGCCATTTCTTACCCTTATCACGTTCCCCTATGTATGGGGGCACATGTTTATTTAAAAAAATAGAATTTATGCCAAACCCTAATTGCAGAGTCACATGTGATAAATAAATGCTAAAAAATGTTGGATTATAGATGATTTATAAGTAAGTAAAATATGAAACCCTAAGTGTGAAAGGGGGAACAATGAATTAGCTGATTCAAACTATTCGTGGAACTGATCTGGACAAAAAAACTAATGAACAAGAAGGGAAAATTGTCACAACTATGCTCTGTAAAATATGGAAATGTCGGATAAGCCTATACTAGGGCACTTGGATTGGGTCGGGCGTTTGGGTGCAAGAGTCTGCTTCTGGGATCCTATGAATATGAAATTGGTTAGGATATTATTTTTCTGGTGTCACACAAGTGTTGTTGATAGTCGTTGTTGGTCTCCTGTATGTCGCACCTTATTCGCAGAATGTACTTGTAACCTACAAAGATATGTTCACCTATAAAACCCTCAAACTACATCGAATCCCAAAAAATAAAGATGAAATATGGGAGTTGGGTGACCTCGACAATCACCCAACTAAGTGAACTTTCGACCAAGAATCGCACTACATCTCACACTCTATGTAGTTCTTGTGCGTGTGTAAGATTATTGTGCCCTAGGAGGCCTTTGTGTAAGATGCCCTTGGTAGCGAGTGATAGCTATATGTACCAATGTAAATATATGTGTAGATGGAATAATGAAATTCCCCTTCTTATGAAGTGTATGCAGAAAATGCAATCCCTTGTTGCTTGATTGAGTGCTAGATGGATTCCTTTGATGTTATTAGATGCCTTTGGATGTAACCTTAGGTGATGATAATAAATTCTTAGATATTGGTCCTTTATTTTGGTCACATATCTTTGTATTTATATGATTCCCTTGGTTAAATTTCATAATTGACAACTGGAAGGCCGAACCATAAGAAAATAAGATGCCTAAAAGATAAAAGAGGCCCAAAAATGTGAGTAAGATATAAAGAGTTCGAGGGCACCCAGAGGGGACGAGGGCACCTAGGTGCTAACATCCTGGATGGGTGTTGGTTCCAAGATTTGTGAAAGATAAAGAAATAAATTTCAGACAAGGTTGTAGGGTGTGTAAGACAAAATATAAAGCAAGAAAGATAGAAAAGAAGCCAAATACAATAATCATTTACTAGTTTTATCGCTTAGGAATCATATGAATGCAAGTATCTTCTTATGACCAAGAAATGTACCCAAGTGTGTTATTTTATGTCTACAAATGTATTACACACTATTATATGTCCAATTTTGAAAAACATTGTTCACTATATGACATCAATATTGAAATCCCCCTCACGTACCCTCGGGTAGATTTTTCTATAAAATCGAAGTATTTAAAAACGTTATTATATACGTTGATTAAATCATAAAAGCTTAATATGACTGTCTCATATGCCTTTACATACATCCCAAAGTGGCATATCATGATTATTAGCACTAATATCATATCTCACATTATGATACCCATAACGGGATTGTTTTTCAATATTAGAATGACACTTACTTTACACTTATTATATATGGCATGACTTACGTTACTTAAAGTATATAAACCCACAAAGGAATAATTCATTCTCACAACACCAATTTGACATATAACTGAAAATTACGTACGACAAGGGGTCATTCATAGTTTTTTTTATTGTATCATGCTAATCATAATGAAAAATATAGATTTCAATGGATCTCAAATGCCCTACAATATGTGACCTAGTGTCCATCACTATTGCATATTCCAAGATTGTATCAAATATCAACCTATTCTCTTTAGTACATAATATGCATACACTCATTTTATTTTGAAGTGGGTAACAATTCAATGAAATATCACACAACCTCATGTTGGGCCAAGAAAATGGTTATGTATAAGACATACATGAAGGTTAGATAATGCTTGCAAGATGTGCGTGGAAGCATGAAAGAAGTATTTTCAAAGTTTGATACATGTGTTTAGAGGTATGAGAAAAATTATGAAGAAGCGTGTGCAAAGTTTTGCGCATGAGAACAAAATATCCAGGAGATAATTATATTTCTAAAGCATACTAAATATAGACAAAAGTAGAAGTTAGTGTGATCATCGAGGCAAGCCGAAATAGAAAAAATGTGGATAAAGCACATCTAGGGCTAATAATAGACATAAATCACACATGGAAGAGGTAAAGCTAATTGTAACATGACATAAGATTATATCAAGGCTATGTATAGCACAAGAAGAAATAGATCTTATAGAATAAAGTAAGACACGTTTAGAGAACCACAAACTAGTGTCTAAATATAGGAAAGTGCATATATATAGAACGTGCAAGCTATATATAGGGATGATTTATTATTAGATTGTAGTTAGTCAAGTGGTGAAGGACAAGTTACCACCATATATATATGTTTGTTACACACATGTAAAAAAATAAGTTGACATGAGTATTATTATCATTATTGTTATCATGTTCTGGAATGCGGGTATGATTCAATGTATCAAATTGTGCTTCTAATTATTGTGAAGCATCATGATAATAATGAATATATATCTTCCTTTTGGTTATGATTAACTATACTATTATGCAAGTTACTGAGTAAGTTCATTTCTTCTAAGATATATTTGCATGTTATGATAACCATATTTGTAGGAATTACATCTTGGCAGCCAGACACAACAAGCAACCTAGTAGAATTACGCCGCTTTAGGTGAACACTTAGGTTTTTCCTAATTAATGTACCAACACACCTAACAACGTTGTGTTGAAAGTAGAATTCAACACAAAATTTTGGTTTCATTTTCGGGACCTTCTTTCACTTCGACTCTTAATATGTGGTGTGCACATGGCATTTTAGCTATCCTTGGAGAACATTGAACGCAGCTACGCAAAAGTGAAGAAGAGTTTCCACAAATATACACTACCATTTTTAATTACAATCCACACAAATGGATCAAACACAACCTATATGATCCGTCAGACGAGACATTCTTCATTTTCTTTCCTCGAGAGTTATATGGTCAAGTTAGCATCGTATGTATAGAACAACGAAAGTAAGATTAGAAGAAAGTAGATCTAGACTCGTAACAAGTAACAAGCATTAGCTGATTTGGACAAGTGTAGATGTGCACATTAGATCGTTGATGGGAAAGTGTCTTGAGGAATTACACTTTGGAATATGCAGTCTCTACATATTCGTGCCTATAATAATATGAGTTTATGTTTATTTGCAATCCTAGAGGATCATATTTACATGTACTTCCACTTGCTATCAAAATCTTGATGATTGAATTGGGATTTGAGAGCCTACCGATGGCTAGCTAAAAACCTGTCACATATAAGGACAAGGAAAGGGGTTAGAAAGGATGGTGTTGAGCTAGATGGAAGAAAAGAAAGAATAAAAACTGCATAGATACGGTGATGTGTGATAAAGGGTAGTTAAAGAGGACCTAACGTAGAGAGGATTAAGGCCAAGCGGTAGCGTTGGGAACCCCGAGCAAAGTGAGGGGCCACGTAACTATGTCCTTTTAATATTGGGAAAGCGTAGAAGGACCCCCTCGACATCTGGTGAAAGTGAGTCTAGTGAATATTTGGGAGCCATTAGCGCGCATCTGGACCACCCTGGAACCTTAGCCCTTATGCATGGTACTCGGGATTACAAAGTTTATATAGAGGATTATCATAGAGACGATGAGCAACATGAGGGAAATCAAGGATCACCACATTGGGAAGGTGATACTAGTAGGAGTGTGTTAGTATCTACTCGGGAAGCAAAGTAGATAAAAGTGGTGCACATGGAAATGGCTAGTGTCACTTAACAAGATTTGAAAGTCAATCAACCAAACTTGTTTGGGATTAGTATAGTAAGTGAAACATACATATAGATTTTTGGCATGATACTCTTTAGAATTAGTAACATAGGCACAATACCAACACAAAGTGTTGGAATGTAGATGAGTTCTACCATTGGCGCGTATACTAGAGTTCTAGGAACATGCGGCTTAGGAGGATCTGGTCCTCCCTCGAGTGGAGGAAATCCTAGTGGAGGTTCAAGGTTAGGATCTAGTCCTCCCTAAGTAGAGGAAATCTAGGATAGGGAAATAACTCACCACAACAATCTCATATTTTTAATGATATTTCACTCCATCTACTTTAATATAGAGGAGTAATAGATGCAATGACATTATGTACACAATTGTGAGCTCTTATGGAGAGCCAAGGGGATCACCATGTTAGATAGGAAGTCTATCCATTTTGCAACTACATTGCAAGGTCATGCACATATTTGGTACCATAAGTATGATCCACACTAAATAACAAAGTGGATTATGACACCCTACATGCTACCTTCTTGGCGAGTTCCATATCCCCGAGTTTTAACTTCATAGTATCGGTGCGCTCAAGGATATTAAACAAGGATTATCTCGAAAGTGTCCGAGAATGTGATGTGTGGTTTAAGAATATATTATCAAAGATCTCGTATGATATCCATCAAATTTAATACACACAATGATCCACATGTGGATTTTTGACACTGTTCGAGAAGGTCATTATAGCATAAGATGCTTACAAATCTACATGAGGTTGTGGAGGCAAAGACTACACATTCAAGTGGTTAGAAGCATGGATACTAGAGTGAGCTCATTCCTTAAAGCATAGATTATACCAATGGCCATGTAATTGGAAAATCTATCTACTAGCTCAGTTCATAACACTCGAAGTGGTATCTGGTTTACAAATTATGAAGTAGAGGGACATATGAAGAATAATTGTCCATGTAGGAATGTGTGCACTCTACTAGTGACTTATGAGATATGTCATAAGGAACATGATGTCAAATACTATCTACTTATCTATTTTGCTATACAAAATAATGTGTCACTCTACTGCAAGATTTTTGATGCACATGCGTATGATACAACTCATTTTTATTTTATTGATCACATCCATGAATCTTATGAAATAGGGTTGTTTTATAAAATGGAAGATATGCAGAGTGAGAGTCAGACCTTTAGATTTGTGATCAGTGAAATGAGCATCACATTAGAGGATGTTTATAGCATACCGAGAGTTCTTATCTATGTCGATTGATAACATATGATGGTGACCACGTGCATATTCAGATCTTGTATTGTGGAGATATTTGGATTAGCTAAAATACCTCGCCAAGCATATCAGTTAACTTGTATAGATGTTTTTCTGATCTTTGGATCGTATGGGTACCAATGTACATGATGGCTCTTATCAACGACATCTTGCTTCGTAACAAGAATGACACACGATTTTCTCGGGTCTTATTGGGGTTATTCATGGTTTCATCGGTTGAGAGGTTTATTATTTGGGTCGGTTCTTACTAGCCCAATTTTATTCGTATTTACATTTGATAGCATACTTTGGTCATAAGACCATGTGTCCTGCTACATTATTATAGATATGGGCATGGGATCATATTTCCATAGGGAACCCATTAGGATTGTTGTAATTCAGGTCTCTTGGAGATCTGTCTATTATGTGTTGGGTGTCGATTGGTGAGGACATTTGCGCACACACCTGGGGACACAACATACTATATACGGGCATTGGATGATATATAGCTCCGCATGGTTACATGGTGCCGATCAAATTATATTAGTGGCCTCGGGATGATGTAGAGCTCAATACAATAGAGGTTGACCATTTTATCATTGGCAATAGGGACTATATTATTGAGTGGTACAGAGTCAAGATATAGTTAGGCCACATCCAGGGGATTCTTGAAGATGAGATGTGGTATTGGCATAGATCTAGGGAAACCATCGACATTGGCACACGGATTGGACCACGACGGGCTCAAGATAGCTTTCGACAGGTGGTCCCACAACCTTGGGTTACACAGCCACATATAGTGGATCTCAGGGATATTAGAGATTATGCAACATGGTATGCAGAACTGTTACCATAAATGATCACTATACCACAAGCATCCATATAGGCCAGGTTTGTAGCAACAAGACAATGCTTACATGGCAGGGATCTCCAAGCATAGGTACAGGAAGATCCCCAAGTGCGAGGCTAGAGTAGATTGGGTTCAGATATACAGGTTTCAAAATAGGGTCTTCTATAGGTACCACTATAAGGTCCTCCCCTATAGCATCCCATACAAAAGGTTTTCCCAGTGTAGCATCTATAGGGACATATATAGATTCTACAAGTACCATTACAACAAGTTCCATTATAGGTACCATTATCACCTCCGCATGTATTGATTCCACCATATAGCCCTCTAAGGGATGGATGAGATAGAGGAGATGGGGGAGATGGAGATGGTTGGGATGGATGGGGGTCCCCACCACACACGCCCAAGGGGGAAGGATGGAGAGAAAAATTTAGGTTTCCAAAGGATCTCCACCGAGATAGGTTGCGTAGAGTTCAAGTAATATAAATGATTTGATGTAGTAGGTACAATAGGTGACAAACACGGGATCAAGTCACTATTGATAGGGATCGGATGGTCATATAGAGGACCCGGTTATAGGCTGAGTTGGTGAGCGTGAGAGTGGAGTGTGATGCGCTTCAATAGGGAGGGAGAATATCTTGAGTCCAAGATTTAGTTTTGGGTGTGTTGTCATCACTGGTGAGGTGACTTACTACGGATGCTATACCATGGGGCCATTCTAGTGGGTTGGAGGGCTATGGGTTACTGATCAACTAGCTAGCAAAAGAGGTCAAGATCGAGATCACACAGGCATCTCAATTTACTAGATCAATACAACAACCTGTTATCTCATCATGGAGATTCTACATAATATATGTCACCACCTCAAGGCTCACAACGGATGCCACCACCTATACCTAGGCCAAACATTCTAGGGGTAGGAAAGATTCGTGATTGAATTATTAGTATGGATATATATTTTTGATGTATGCCTTGTGATGAAGGCACATATTTGATCCATGCCCATGATGGCTTATTATATCGATGTATTATCGAGACACATTTTTGTACATGGACATTTGATATTTGATATGGATATATGATGATAGATGGACTATGTGTATTTATCACATTTTTGTTATGAGATAGGATGTTTAGTCCACATTTTTATTATTGATTTATGTTTGAGGGGAGGATAGTAGGTGATCCCTCTTGACCCTCTTGGTGATATCATATGATGTTAGCTTAACATACATGTTTAATATTCGAGTTTCATGATGGTGCAGCTTAACATTTATTGATATGATGATGAGATAACAACAAAATGTACAAGCAAACAACAAGCACAAGTTAATCAAATCTAATCAAAGCAACATAATTATATACAAGTATGTAAGATAAAAATGAACTCAATGTACTTCATAACATATTAAAGTAACACTTAATCTTAAGCATGCCAATGAATCCAAGTTACAACCCACAATACGAATAATCAACGCAACAAAACTATGCATAATCGAGCAACTAAAGTAAGAAACCACTACTTTGCTTTTCGGGACAATATTGACGCGTTTTACATTTTTTTTGGTATTATCTTGAGACAATGTTATATTGTTTTTAAGTTTTATATGAAACATATTTGAATGCTTTTATTTGTTCAATGAAACATATTTGAATGTTTTTAGGATTTTAAAAAGTCATACGCATGTTTTTACGATTTTCTAGAAGCTTTTCCAAAGCTATGTGCTAGAAAACGAAGAAACGTGGAAGCCCCTAACAATATATGGTATGTACAAGGGCACAATGTCATGCGTATGTTCAAGAATTTATGATGCAAAGTTTCCCTAGAGTTAGATGTGAATGTATAAAGGAAAACACTTTACACATAAGTAGGATCATTCGGATAAAGGCCAAGAGGGATAGGTTTAAAAGTATCTCAAACACATACGAATATTTAGCTTAGGATAAAGACATTAAATTCCTAGATTTTGAGATGCTTATGAATAATGGACCCTCCAATGGCATTGAAAACCGGTTTTCACCAAAGAACTTATCAAAAGTGCCACAATTGTGTGGTTTTCACACTTGAACCCATTGATTTCTCTTTACTTTTTCTAATATTATACTTTTTTCGATATTTGAGGGACCCATACTTAAGCATAGAAACGCTCGAGATGCATGGCATTCATGGGTTCTTGAAGTTCCTAACCATCAAAATGAGAAATCTTGTATACACCGAAAAACATTTATCGACCACAACATATGGCCCTAACCAGTTTGGCTCAATATTTCCTTTCTTTTTATGGTCCTTGTTGGTGTTGAAGTGATTTTGTTTTAGGACCGTGTCTCCTACCTCAAACCGGAGAGGTATCACTCTTTTTTGTAACTTTGACTCACTTGATTCGATACACTCGAGGTGATCAAAGGTGTGAAGACACTTCTCATCAAATATCTTGAGCTTTGCTATCTAAGCCACTTTGTAGTCCTCCTCTTTATCCAAGTAGTCTCTTAGCTCTATGTGCAAAGAGGGGAGCTCGATCTCAAGAGGTAATATAACTTCAGTGTCAAATACTAGGGAATATGGAGTAAGACCCATGGGGGTGTGGATAGATGTTCTATAATCCTAGAGGGTGGGATGAATTTGCAAATGCCAATTACGTCCCATTGTATTCACCATCTTCTCCATAATACGAAAAGGGTTTTATTTGAAGCTTCATCTTTCCCATTACCTTGAGGGTAATAGGGGTTGAATACTTGAGGGTGATTTAAAAGTATTGATATAATGCTTTTATATATTTATTTTTAAATGAATTACCATTGTCAACTACAATGGAAGAGAGGAGGCGGTATTAGCAGATAATATGGTTCATTATAAACTTAGATATCTACACACCTTTGACATAGGTTAGAGGAACAACCTCTACCCACTTTTTAAATACTCAGTGGCAGTAATAATGAACATATGGCCATCAGAGGATGTAGGGGATAGTTTACTGATGAGATCGAATCCCACTTTGAAAAGGGTCATGGTGTCGTAATAGGCTATAATGATTGTGTTGGCACATGTATCAAGTTGCCATATTTTTGACATTGCAAACACTTATTTACATATTTCTAGCAAACATTATCCATTGTCAGAGGGAAAATAATAGCCTATTCTTAGTAGCTTTTTGGCCAAGAATATCCCATTTGTATGGGCCACACAGATGCCTTTGTGCACCTCCTTAATTGTTAAGATGGATCGATCTGGATTGAGACGGTCTGCAACGGATTCCCTTCATAGCCTCTATGGTAGAGAGTGCCTCCATGTAAGTTATAGCGAGCTATACATTGGATAATGTTTCTTTTGTTAGAATAGGAAATTTATGGAGGAAAGGTTCCATCATGAAGGTAGTTGAATATATCACTATACCATGGGGAAAAGGGACTAACAACTTCACGTACCAAAAAGACTTACATTTCATATCTTTGGTATCTATAGGTGCTCGATGAAGAATGTCGTGTCATTTTTCCCAAGTGGGATACACAACATAGACCCAACTGTATCGATAGCATCTATTTCTCAATTCTACCCCTAGGGATTTGTTCAAATGTAATTTTATCAAATAACTCCTTCATAGTGTCAACTATTTTTTCTAAGGAATAAGTTTTTCATCCTTAACTTTGTACTCGTCAGTTACTTGTTTGATGATCAACATAGAATCACCAATTATGTTCACTTGTATAATGTCCCACTTGATAGCCAATTTCATCCCTGTAATAAGGGATTCATATTCTGCTATATTATTTGTGCATGGGAACCTAAGTCTGAATGCTTGGGGGATCAAATCTCCTAAAGGAGTGATAAACACAACTCTTGCACCTGATCCATGAAATGTAACTGAGCTATCAAAGTATAGTTTTCATATAACATATTCCTCAAGGTACATTTTAGAAGCATCTAGAAGTTCTAGACTCAATGGTTCGAGTTCTGGAAAATGGGGTTCTGCTAGTTGATCCACCAAAACATTCCCTTTAACTGATTTTCTGGTGAACATACTCAATATCAAATTCCCTGAATAAGATGATCGAACTAGCCATATTTCCTGTAAGTGCAGGATTTGCTAATAAGCATTTCAATGCATTCACTTTTAATATGAGCTTGAACTTATTATTTAGCAAATAATGAGGAAGTTTTTGAAATGAAAAAATGGCGGCCAAGCAAGCCTTTTCTATCTACGGGTAGTTGAGCTTGTAAGAAATCAACGTATGAATAAGATAGTAAACAACGTTTTCTTTCTACTCTATGTCATATTGGGCAACAAAGGTGCTCTAATTACAAATTGTGTAGCAGAAATTTATAGTAATAGTGGTTCACCTTCCGTGGGTGGCATTAGAATAGGTGGTTTGGACAAATATTCCTTAAGAAAAGAAAACACTTGATGTTCTTCTTGAACCTAATGAAAGTTGACATCTTTCTTCAAAGTATGTGTGAACTAGTGGCACTTGTCTGTGAGCTAGGAGATGAATCTTCTGATTTCTTGAATCTTCCCTTGCAAGTTACGTAATTGCTTAATGTTCTTTGGAGGGGCATCTCTATTATGGAAGTAACCTTTGTAGGATCTACCTCAATTCCTCTCTGTGATACAATGAATCCTAGAAATTTTCTTGAGAGCATACCAAAGACACATTTCTTTGGGTTGAGTTGAACCTTATAATCTCTAAGACATTGAAAGATGTGCCATAAGATAGCTAGGTGATCTTCTCTAGTCCTGGATTTACCCAAGATGTCATCCACATAGTCTTCCATTATGTCATTTAGCATATCATGAAAGATTACAGTCATAGCTCGTTGATATGTTGTGCCTACATTCTTGAGGCTGAAGGGCATGACTTGATAGAAAAATTTCCCCCATGGGGTTATAAAATTTGTCTTATGTTGATCTTCCTCAGCAATTTTAATTTGGTTATACCCTAGAAAATCCATCCATGAGTGATAGCATTTTATACCCAACTATTAAATCAACAATCATGTCGATGTTAGGAAGAGGGAAGTCTTCCTTAGGAAAAGATTTATTTAAGTCTCTCGAAATCTGTATAAATCATAATACCAATGGGTTTTTTTATACAGGACTATGTTTGAAGTCCATTATGAATAATTAATAGGCCTAATGAATCCCATTTCCAATCATTTTTCCATCTCTTCTTTGACCAACAAGGCCACTCGAGGATGTATCTTTTTAAGCTTTTATTTGATAGGATTTTACTCGCATACACAACAAGGTTATGCACCACTAATGCCGACTAGCATATCCATGTAGGACCAAGAAAATATGTCTCGCAAATTAACACAAAAGCAACACAAAGTTTTTTTTTCTTGGGATTAGAGAAAAATCCCAACTTGACCATTCTAGGCAATTCCTCGTACCAATATTGACATCTATGGTATCCTCCACAAGCAACTTGGATTCTTCCTCCACGCATGTAGGATCAGGGGGGAAATTGAGATATTATTCTTTTAAAGGTGTCTCAATGAAATCTTCATCTTTAAGCAGGTGAACTTCTTTGTCCATTGACTTTTCTTTTTGTTTGTCTGTCAGTGCCTCAAAAAGTTTTTCACCGTAGGACTTGGAGTTATTGTTTTTGTAGGGATTCTCTTGAGAATTTTTTCCCTTGCTTTTTTTTTACTTAGATGACCGCATAACTCAACCTCCTCCCGAAATATGTGCATGCGTTAAGGTTGATGGAGAATCCTTTCTTATGATCACCCAATGGAATGTCGTCACAAAGACCCATAAACTCACCAATAACTTATTCATTTTCAAAAATGTTGATTGGTACATGTTTTTATTAGTCCTAGTTAATAAGTGCAGGTAGAAAAGGTCTAATGTTGGAATGGTAGGGGATATGATATGGGTTATAGTTAAGATAGCCATGTCAGAGAACAAGTTTGTGGAGGCAAGGTCTTCGTAAAGAATACACCAGAACTTGTTTAACTTTTTTATTCATACGAACTATCCTCATGTTCAGAAGAGGAAGCCTCAACTTCCAAGGATGAGACCCATATGGCCAAATGTCAATACCATATTTACAAACTTTGTGGTGTACTACCAAAAGAGCTTCTAAAGCATACCTTGTTTGTTGATGCCACATCCATATCCTTTGTATCCCATAGCATACATAATTTTATTGGGGATAAAAAACTAAGGTGATTGATAACATGGAGCCATTTCATCATCTAAAGGACAAGATACAATATTGTTAAGAAGATTTTCATCTGCTAATAAACCACCAGGAGTAAAAGGTTTGACATTACAATTTTCTTTTGACCACTGATATTTGTAAAAGGGCCTCCCACATGCTTTGGGTGATAGGGGATGTTAGAAATTAAAAGGGCATATTGGAGATCATATACTCCATATCCATTTGCAACGACTTTCATCTCCCATGAAACAAAAGGAGACTCTGATGTAAAAGCACCATTATCATTGGTAGATAAGGTATCTAGATCAACTCGTAAAGAAAATTCATTTGATTGAAGTGGAATGACCATCTCTATAGAAGGACATTCATAAGTGGTGGGAAAATAACTCGATAATGCTCTGCAATGAGAAAAGGGTTTAACATCCCTGAATAGTAATAATTTGTCCTTAATGGTATAGCTTAAGACACTAATGATACGTATAAGGTACGACCTACATGGCATGAATCCATGGGCGACAGAGCAATATGTTGAATGGAAGATCCAATTCTAGGACGTGGAACCGAGTATCATGAGTAGTAGGCCCTACTCCCAAGCAAGAAATTCATCATGTTAGATGATTGTCATATGACTTGATGGCGATGACCTTAGTTTCTAGATCGGTTTCAAGTGTAACCTAGAACTGTTGAACAAGTTTCAAGGTGAAAATATTCAAACCGATCCACCATCCACAAGAACCCTTTTTATTTTCTTACGATTGATAATGACTTCAATGTGTAAGGGTAAGTTATGGCTTGGATCTGCTTTAGGAATCTCTTCATGGCTAAAGGTTATGTGCTCTATTGGAACGATCTACGCAGACCATAGCTTGGAAGCATATAGGGTCAATATCATCTGATACTCCCGACCCCTGTAATGTTTTACAAAGGATGTATTTGTGAATATTAGATATTTTGATAAGATCTAAGATCGAAATCTTAGCAGTAGTTTTCTCAAGTTGCTCCAAAACATCATAATGACTATCCTAAGGGGTAGGAAGAGGAGGCTCTAAAATAACAAGGTAAACATGTCACGTTTCCATGGTGCACTCCTTTGTTTTGATTTTAATCATGTTGATATGCTCAAAAGGTTGGTTTACACAACTAATTAGGGCATCAAAATAATTATTTTTCTTTGCAACATAGTTGGAATTTTTAGTTTGGGATGACTATCCTTGATCGAATTTTCCTTTCCTTTGTTATGATTTGGGAAAGGTTCTTTGTAAATCCCCAAGTTTGCATTGGCATATTTATTAGGGGCAACAAAATCCATTTCTACATCACCATTTTCAATTAGGTACTGAAAATAGTGCTTCAGTTTTAGGCACTTATAAATTTTGTGACCCTTAACATGATGAAACGTGCAATATTTTTTTTCTTTAAACCATGATGCTTTGGGTGCATCATCAACATAAGGGATTGTTTTTGGGTATTTGACCATGTTAACCACCTCTAATTGTTTGAGTATTGATGACATAGAGTCAGATAGAGGGTTAAATGTATGACATTTGAACTCAGGGGTCGGAGGCCCCTTAGTTAGTTTCAAGGAGCACGGTTTTGAACTTCCTGCACCCATTTAGAATCAATAATACCATCACCTACAACATTTTTATTCTTGTTTGGAATAAAATTTGATTTTTCAAGTAGGATTTGAATCATGATTAGGTTTTGAATCATGGTTGTCTCGCGATAAGGGTTTCAAAGTCCCTTTTGTCAACAACACTTTTTCTATTTTGCTACCTTGTTCTATAACCTCCTCAAATGTATTACCACAATGCATTTGTAAGTAGAAAGGGATATCAGGGTGTAAGATGGGTACATATATGTTGACTAACTATTTCTTTGGTATGGACCAAGGGAAGTGACTAGCTAACCCTTTCCATATTTGTAAGAAACCAACGAAGTTCTTATTGTTGCATTTTTTGAATTGCATAATTCAATCATAGTAACATCATTCTCCATGTTGAAGGAGAAGTTGCGTATGTAAAAAAATTCCACCAATTGTGGCCATGTAGAAATGGATCCTTTTGGTATATGCAAGAACCACTTGAGTGCTTGGCCACCTAACTCCTCGGAAAATGCGTATAAGATAGTTGTCCTTTGAATGCAACCTCTTGGAAAGCCATGAATAAGTCTTTGACATGATCCCTTAGATCACCCTTTCCCTTGTATTTGTCAAATTTTGGACATCAAAGTGTCTAGGGAAAGGGACTTGTAACATATCCCTATCAAAAGGATATGGACGCAACTCTTCAAATTTATATTTCTTATTAGGTCCTAACTTACCTTCTTGTAAGGCAGTAAGGGTGTTCTTCATGGATAATAACTCTTGTTTAAAGAGTTGGTCCTATGTCAATGGGTTGGACCTATACAAGCTATTAAGTCTATTTGTTTCTTATCCTTTTCGTCGTATATAACTCTTCATAACTCCTTTTAGGTTTGTCTTGTTTAGGAGTTTTGATATAAGACTCATAATACGAAGTTTTTTTCTTTCCTAAGAGTCTTCATATAAAACTTTGAATATGAAGCTATAGGTTTTTCTTGTCTATGATTCTTTTTGGATTCCTTACTAACATGCAAAGCCAAAATTTCTAATTAACGAGATAGGGCTTGTATTTTTTCTTCTAAGGTAACCTCTTGGGTGGTATCTCTTTACGAGTTTCCCGAGAGGGAGGTTGCTCATGATTAGCATGTTCTTCATGATCCTCACAATGTATTTTGACAATGGGGATGCGATATCTACCATCATTTTGAGAAGGCACTTCTTCCTCATTCCTTTGGCTGGAAGTAGAAGCATGTCCTGGGTTTAAGATTTCATCAACATTACACATAGGATGCTCTAATTATTCCTCTCCTTGAACCATGCCGAGAAAGAAGAGAGGATCAACCATAGATGAAAAATAATCCCCTAACTTTGTAATACGTATAAGAACCTAATTTTTGTTTTGAAACAAAAGTTATGTATTTGTGTGGAGCTAAATTCAAAGTTTGCCCAAAGAAATTTCTCCTCACCACCAAAAGTATGATCAACCATAAATTTGTCTTCAAAATGTGGATTTAACTTGTCATCTATAAAGGGATTTGACCCTAATTTGTGATGCCTCATTCTTGTCATAGGAGGCATAATGAGATAAGTTTTTCAAAGGTTTATTAAAATGGACCCTGGGTAAAACCAAGTAGCGTAACAATGTCAAGTCGTCATAAAGAATGTCAAATAAAGAATGGTAACAAGTCTAAAGGAAATATGCACCAATGACACCAATGAATAAAGAATGACACACTAAAAAAGTACGTGTAGCAACAAGTATCTAGAACACAACGATCAAGTATAAGACTATGAACCAATCACAAGAATAGTTACTCCCTACGTTTGCATAAACTATAGGTTTAATGCAAATAGTGACAACACAATATCACCACTTAGGTTGATTTTTAAAATAAACAAGACCTAAATACGAAGAAGGTGTTGACGATATCTCCTTACAACGTATACTAAAACAATTTTTAGAAACAAAGAAAGTCCAAGTTTAAGAAAAAGGAGGCTAAAAATGTGAGCAACACAACAACACTATTTGGACACATTAATCTATCTTTACTGGAAAATCAAGATTTTGGTATCAAAATGATGTTACCACAATGCGAGAAGAGTAACAATGCTTTTCCAAACTCAAGGAAATGTTGGGAGCAAAACCAAGTCTAAGTATATCAAGAAGTTGTTATTTATGTGAGCAACATAACAATACAACTTACAGGCTTGCATCAAGTTTCACAAAGGAAACAAGATGTAAGTATCAAAAAGGTATGGCTATAATGCGGGAAGCGTAACAAATGAAAGGAATTAAATGATGAGACAACTTAACTATAATGATAATTTTGATGTTGATATCAAGATAATGGCTACTAAGATAAAAAGACGTACCAACATACTTTCAATGCTTACTATTGTAGTCGTAATAAGGAAGGATGTAAGCGGGTGCAAAAGTGGTGAAACAATATTTGATATATGCTTGATTTATGTATGTTATCTTTTCCCAATATGGGAAACAAGACAAAAATGAGGAGAACCAAGTGGTGATGAAAAATAATTGGTGTGACTTTGTGAGTTTCGCCTTTTCTTAAAAAAAAAAGTGAAAACTAAGACAAAGTAACACTTTGTAAATTTCTTGATGAAATAACACACAACTTCAACTTTAATGGAATCTCCCCTATTTTAAATAAAATTATTTTGTCTCGAAAAATTTATCACGTTTTGAGATATCTTTGGAACATGATGGATAAATTCAAGTTGGCTCCAAGCCAAAAGCCTCCTATTATTTCACTCTTTAGGTGTCACAAACTATCTCTGCAAGCACGATTTTCCAAGAAAGTCACACTGACTAAATCAAGGAGTATCCCAACTTTACTTTACCCCCTTTGATACAATGAGCAATAAATTGCGTTCAGTTGTATCATCACTGGGGTCGCGTGAAGATAATTTTAACGCTAATCTCACAAAGGTGTACTAGTCAATTAGGTAGAAGAGCATTTCTGTTTCATTCACCATTTCTCTTAAGGTGTGAACTAATTTAGGGTTCCTGGGGTAATCCTCACAATGAGTTTTATGGCTTATGCCAAGATACTTCCCCTAGTTCAAATTGGATGAGCCATAGCTCTTAATCAAAACATGCAAATATAGTGTGTTGAATAATGTGGTGTTTTTTTATCTTTCGGATTAAGAAATGAGGTTTAGTACACCATTGACAACCTACAACACATGTGTAGTTAGATTTTGTTTAGATCTCAAGTCTTTAACAAGTGTTAGGTCCAACGCACAAATGATTTTAGTAATTTCCAATAGAAAGTGAATCAAAGTTTCTTTTGATTCTCAAGATTGTCCAAGGACACAAGAGAAGAGCATACATAATAATTTGATCCAACTAGATAAATGCAAAGGAAAAATTTAAACCAAATGAACTTTAAATAAAGCTTGATAATTTCTTCCTTCCCTTAAGCCAAAAAAATGAAATATTAAGCTTCCAATTTAACCAAAATGTTAAAAAATGAAACCTAAAATATATTTTTGATTCTCAAGATCACCCTAAGGTGCAAGAGAAGAGCATACACAAAATTTTAACTTAACTTGTATAAAGCATGGAAACAAAAGAATTCATCAAAGCTTAAGAAAATTTGTTAGAAATCTGATTAGAAATGTTAAACCCCGCAGAAAATAGTTACAAAACCCGTAATCAACATAATCACAAAAATTAAAAAAATGCAACCTCGAAGAAAGAGCCCAAATTTTGATAGATCACAAAGACGGCCTTTTTGATAAAAGATGTGAAGGTTCTTTTGACAACAAAGTGCACCCTTAGAAGAAACAACATAGAAAAATAACATATGTGCGGCATTTCTAAGACAAAATACGAGACTTGGTAATAGACAATGAAACACCTACGCAGCAAGAGAGACACTTACATGGCCATGATGATGCCCGTGCAGACTTGACGACAGGATACATAGAGGTTAAAAAAATAGTGCAACGGTTACGTAAATAGAGAAGCAATAAGCGTGGCCCTTGTGACACCAACGCAGACCTAGTAACAATAGTGTGGCTCTTTCAACACTAACTTATGACATATGACAAAGAGCACCTGGGAAGCATAACACTAACGTGAGTTTCTTGTAGGTGATCAAAACTTGGGAAATTTGACAAAAATTAGTCAAAATTTTCAAAACTTTATCAAATTGATCCAAATTTGACAAACACCTCACCTCGTTGATCCTATAAAGAACACAAAAACAAAGCAATCCTAACTAGACTAGTTAAGAAACTTCATATTTATCTAAAAATGCAAAAGAGGGTTAGTAAATCAAAAATTTGAAACTAATCTAAAAATATTGAAAATGAATGCAAAGGACAATGGATTATGTACCCCGAGCGTGCCAAATGTGAACATGTTAAACTTTTGCAATAGCTAACTAAAATAGACTAACACCTAGTAGTCTAGAGCTAAGCTCAAATTTATCAATGAACCATCAAGATCATAGCTTATTGAAATGCCTACAATGAATTAACATGAAATTGTTCATCTAATTACAACATTTCTACTTAGTATATGATTGCATATTAAAAATGGACCTAAGAAGATCACAAGCAATCAAATTAGATGTTGTTACTTCAATATGGTGAAGAGATCTCACTAAAATGGCAACAAGGCCATGTTTAGATATTCTCTTACTAACCAAGCATGAAGAAATGAATGTAAAAGGATGATGCAAGGTATTTCATTAATTGAGTAAGGATCTTGATCATATGTTTTATATGAGATACTTTTGAAAGTATGGTGTAAGGTGTGAAGGTAGGAGCTTGGTCCTTTTTATAGCTTTCCATTTGGTGAAATCTTAAATCACAATTAATGTGGGATAAAGGATAAAGTAACTTTAGACTAATTAACCATGATTAGATGATTTAACTAGTCAATTAACAACTCATGTGAGTTGGGAGTGCTTTAATTACTCAATTAGGATTAATTAATAGGACAGAATAAGCTTTTAGGCTATTTGAAGGTGATTTAGGAGGAATTTGATATGATTTGAAGCATTTGAAAGTGGGATTTAGCCAATAAAAGGGATTATTGATTAAATGCATTGTTAAAAAGACTTAGTTAAATAATAATAGTTAATTAATTGATTTGAAAAGGATCATAACTAACGAAGTGTCGTTAATTGGCATCCAAAATGTTATAGAAGTTAGTTAATTAACGAAGTGTCATTATTTAACCAAAATACAATGAATAATTAGTTAATTAGCGAAAATTACTAATTATAATGGAAATTATGAGATAGAGGATAATTGGTACCACTTTTGAATTAAAAGCGCATAAGTTTATTTTAGGTGTCTATAGATAGTGACTACGTAATGAATTTTGTCATTAGGTACTCACTATCATTCCCATAGCCATCCTAAGTTGGTATGGGTAGGATACCGTCAAAAAGATGATGGGTCTTAGTGACTATGCTACATTTACATTTTCAGTTATCCATTTAAGTAGATAATTTTTTCTTTACGATAGGTTAATTTGTATCATTACCCGACATTCATTTCTCGATAGAGAGTCATAATAACTCACCGAGTTATTATATTAAATAATTACCTCTTATCGTACAATCATAAGATAGCATAATGTTTTTGTCTAATATAAGTTAATTTAACCAAGTCCCTCATTTATATGATCCAATCACTTCCTAGTTAGTAATGGTCTTAATCTCATAAGTACCTCATTTAATATGAATAGTTTACTTTATATCATTTGATATGAATTGTGTACTTTATTTAATAAGGTACAATAATAACATAATGACGTCTTCATTGTATTGTATTCTATATCATACTATGTTTGTTATAAAATATATTTGTTTATCCAAGAGGAATCCATAATCATCAATTATAATTACATAACAAATATCAATAAATTTTATTCATACTTTGTTGTTAAAACAACACTCACACTTCCATATTTCATAAAATGTGATATAAAACAACAAGCATATTTATTTATACTTAGTAAGGATAAAACCTTATTTTTATAAATAATGACATACATTAAATCATGATAGTATAATAGGAAAAATGCCTCTAATCATCCTGCGAAGATTATAATTTCTTTTTACAATTAAATACAACAACCCTTATCGAATCTTAAACAAATAATACATGAAGATATCATGCACATATAATCTAGTTAATCACTACATAAATGTCACTTCGTCCTACACATTGTAGGAGAGTGAAAATATATATATGGGCCAGTTCTAATAAGTGACATGAGTTATCTAACTCATATTATTTTTGTGTTTAAATGAAATAAAATAATATGTTAAGGTTTACTATACTAATAAATAATAAACTTCCTAGTTCATTAATTTATTTAACAATGTACGTTCCATTGAATTGTTGCTTCATTTGAATGTTATGTTTTCCAAGAAATACAAGGATTCAATTGAATAAGTAACTTTTAGTTTATAAAAGTAACATACTATCACAATTATTAATTACAATAATCAAGAATAAAACTTACATCATCATCCATCAATTTCATTCACTCTTTCCGCAAGGAGTAATGTCAACATAGTAAATTTTACTAAATACAACTATCAAGTTTCTAACAAAATTTCACATTCTAACTCATTTTCCATAATGGCTAAACATTAAATCTTTAACTTAACAAATCCAACAATCAAGACATTGAATACCATTATCATTCCCTACTAATACTTACTTTACCCATAAGTAATACATTATAAATGAAACAACATTAGACTTCATTAGAATTCATTCAATAATCATTACCTAACCAACTTCTATTTATCCATTCAAGATATTTCTACAAGTCTTATTTAAATGAAGATACATCGTAACTACAAATCAAGTTTAATAATGAGTTTAGTATCAAGTACTATCATATACTACAACATCTTCTACTCAATGGTCCATTTCGATTAATCTAATAACTAAGAGAAAGAGTGTGTCCGGAAGATTGTGTTTAAAGATACTTACTAACAACAACATCAAGATTTTTAAGAACTAAATAATAATACTCGAGACAATCTTGATCATTGATATCAAGTAAGACTAGTACTTGATACATCAACGGGATGAAAGTATTGTAATAAGATACGCACAAAATGTTAATGAAGACCCGATTCAATACGCATAAGATGAAAAAATTCATTATATACATGTTACTAAGTCTAACCAACCAACCCCTTCATCATTCAAACATCACAATAACAAAGAGGGGGAGGTCGTGAAAATAATATTGACCCATCCCCTTCATCACTCAAATATCACAATAACAAAGAGCTCAGGATTATCTTTATCAACTTAAACCATAATAATATCCTAGCCCATAAAGATCTTAAGAATGTTTAAACGATATGTAATTGCTTTACTGAGAATAAAACAATGGAATTTAGGTCGACAAGACTAAATACGTATATATTGGAAATTTCTAATAGTTGTGCATAGACATTTAAACAAAACGACTTGCTTCATCACAATCATTTAAGTCCAAAAAAATCTATTCAAAATCTCATATATTTAACGCAAAATGCCAAAAAATGGGAAAAACTACAAATATTTCTTTTTCTAAAAAAACCCAATCATTTTTCACTCCTTTAACGGTTTCTTTCTCAAATTTCTAGATAGAAAATGAAGGAAAACTAGGTGTTTTAAAACAACAATCTCATCTAATTATTTGTGTCAAATCAATTATCAAGAAGTTCAAATCGAGTTGTTTTAAAGAGAATAAAATGTGTATTTTCCAACAAGAAAAATAGGTCTTAAACGCTTTAAAATTTTATACCCAACTTCCATTAAACTAGAAAACATATTTTTACAAAATACCCATGATTTCCATATTTGTAAAAAAATAATTGAAACCAAAAACATATTCCAGATTTTGAATTAAAAAAGCAAGAGCGTGAGTGAAAACAACCCATGCCTATTTATATTTTCTTTGTTTTCCTTTTCCAGATTTACTTTGTAATTTGAAACTTTCAATGGCCACAAAATAACTCCAAATCCAAACAACAATACAGAATGCATATTTGCATAAAATATAGCTCTTAATTTTACATGCGAGACACCTAAACGAATATCCATTATTTTCTCATGCAACTTCCAGCTATTCAAAACCCAAACAAAATTCCCAAAAATGTGTATGGAGAGAGAGAAATCATGCTTTGGCTTGCTAAGCAAGCTAATGATTCCCAAGAACTATATTTTCATTAAATGTATTAAATGAATGTCGTGTCACTTGTGGCTATTAACCAAAAAAACCAAAACTTCCACATTGCATGCTCTTTGCTCTATGACCAATTTAAAAATTGTTTTCATGTGTTTTTGTAAGGGCAAAATTCAAGTTGAAAACATGAGTTTACCGTAGTGTCAATTTTTTTGCTTATAAACCCTCTCGAGCACTCTTCTAGATCGATTTACCACTTTGTGTCAATCTTATCCCAATCCAAGTGCTCATATGTGTTGTAATAACCTTTCCTATGTGTTGTAAAGATGAAAAAAACTCATAAATTTATTCCGAGACAAAGTGCTTTTCAAGGCAAATTCTTCAATGAACCTAGAAAGGCTATTTTTAGCCTTTTTGGGATAGGTGTGCACCCTTCGAGACAAAGTTCAAGAAGTTGTATTGAGGAGTTAAGATCATATTGCAAGTGATGTAGGAAATTTTAGCGACAAGTTTAGTGAAAGCGAGGTTTTGAAGGTGAAGGAGCTTACAGTTCAAAATAGTGCATGAGATTTGTAAGATGATTTCGGGAGCTCCGTATGGAGTTAGAGGTCGAAAAAGATACCATTGAAAAGGTAATTCAATGCTTTAGATGATGGTACTTCCAAATTTTTCACAAGACTAAGGAGCTACTTTAGAGTGTTTATTTTTGATAGGAACACCTTGAGGTTTGAATAAAAAGGCTAATTTCTATAGAGTTGCAAGAATAATCAAATCATGGGACCCATCTCATTCTTTTCAAAAGGTTGTTTGGGGTCAAATTCTTACAAAAAGTGCCCAAAAAGTCCTCATGGAGCTTCGAAACTTCATCTTCAAGCTCTCTCTCAAGGTACGCTCTCGAAATTAGAATTTTTTTCAAGTGGACACATGTCAAAGCATGAGGTTGAAAGAAAATTTATGTGTCTTATCTGTCCCATCCCCTTAGGACACTTGGGACAAAAAAAGTGCACCCATGAGAAATTAGATTTCCATGAGATTTGAATCGAAGGTTCCTTGTGTGAACGCCTTTAAGAAGAGTGTTTACATGCAATCATTAGTTCCCCATTCACTTTTATAACCACATGAAGTTCCCAAAAAAATCACCTTTTATCGATCTACGAAACTTGGTAATCGAATCTCTGGAAAATTGGAGCAAAGCCTAGAAATGAAATATGTAAACTTCTACAAGTGGTTTCGTTTGAATTCGACACGGAAAAGTACACTTTCTATTTTTAGTAAGTCCCCATGGGAGCACATACTAAAAATAGTAAGTCTGAGAAAATGAGCATTCAAATTCCTTGTCTCATTTCCCCATGATCGAGACACTCAAAAATTGGCAAGATTGACAAAAATGGCAAAATGGCCAAAATGGGACAATAATGGTGAATATTCTAAAAATAGTAAATGGGTCAAATGAGCTAAAATTGGTCCTATTTCAATCCTTCACATATCCTACAATATTCTTGGTACTCACAAGATCTCATCTCTCTATTTTCAAGTTAATTACCACATTCCCCGATGCGGTGAACGAAGAGCGTCTAAATGTGAAAAATTGTCATTTTTTTACCAAATGCCATTTAAGTTCATTTCACATGGAGGGCATGATAAAAAGGTGGAGGAACTTGGTTTTTATTTCATTCTTCTTTACTTGCTCTTTGTGATCGGAAGGATTTTGTCTCATGTTTCACTCATTGTCAATGTTGCTGCAATGGCTAAGTCAAGATCATAATTATATAAACAAATTACATTCAATCTCTCCCATGTGAATGGTTGGTCATTAAGGTATTATAATGTATTAAGGATCGAAGGATTTTCTCAATGAAGGGAGTCAACATTCATGTTTCTTAATGGTCTAATCATCATTTCTCATCTCTTTCAATCTCGGTGTGTTCAAGCAATGTTGAAAAGGTTCACTATTTCAAGAGTCTTCAAAAAAGAGCAAAGTGTTCAAAGGTATTTATCGGAATTTTTCGTCAATGCATCAAAATGGAGGGTCATCATGGAGAAAGTTTTCATCTTCAACATCAGTGGAACTGATATTTCCGAAGGAGGAGGCATCCCCATCCATGCTTTGGAGCATTTCTTCTTTCTTCTCCTCTCTCATTCTTTCTCCTCTTCTCTCCCCCTTTCTAATTCTTCATTGTAAACAATCATGAATTTTTGTCTTATTCATTAAAGTGACTATGAAATATTTGTGTAATGTAAAATTCCCTTTTGCAATTATAAAAAGGGGACTTATTTTGTGTTTCCTAAGGTCATGTGAAAAGTCACTTGTAATGGGAATATGAAAATTCATGTGTGGGGTAGATGAAGAGATGGATTGTAAAGATATAAAATGAGATGACCTCCTTGTTTCAAAAGGATGGTTAATATTGTTTACTAGCTCCCATACTCTCTCTAGAAACAAGTGATCAAATTTCCTCCATTTCTTTTTTCTTATGTTTTCCTCCATCTCTCTTATTGTACAACTTTGCAAATATGTCAATAAAGAAAGAAGTTTTATCTTTTCTGGATGAGTGAATAAGTGAAATTTTATGTTCACGGTTTCATCGTGTCTTTATATAACTAGTAAGTTTGTTATTATTTCCTAATTATGTGTATTGATACTTGTGATTAATCCTAGGAAGAATCGAACTTTTCCTACTTTTAGTATTAATCCCCCTCATACTTTCTTACTCCCACTTTCCCACCTTCCTAGCAAATTCCTCCCTTACACAAAATTGCAAGAATTTTCCGCAAGTACAGTGGAGTGGGCTGTTGGATCCCTAGCCTTTGGGCCAACAAAAAAATTATTTTTCATTTCACATATAAATAATGGAGCTTCCCATTCAAGCAAAGGGACCTAGTCCCAGAGCATTGGTGAAAATCCACTAATTTGTCCTATCGACAAATTATTTCGCTAACACTTTTTGAGACCCACGGTGGGGCAGATTTAACATATCTGCACCCAATAAATGAACCATATATATATATATATATATATATATATATATATACAACATGAGAGGATTAAGACAAAGAGACCTCATATCTCCTTTTCTATTTATCAAAATGGCAGAAACTCTAAGTAGAGCACTAAAGGCTAACTTGGAAGGAAGAATGAAAGGAATGTCCCCTATTGTTAATAGTGTAAATTTGGTTCATCAACACTTAGTTGATGACACCATCTTGGTTGGGGAGGAAACGGTTTTGGAAGCTACCGAAAAAAAAAAATTGTTGGTTGATTATGAAGAAGTCTCTGATCATCTCATCAACTTCAAAAAAAGTTCATTTTTCTTTGTCAACACCCCTGAAAAGAGGTGTTCAAATATATCTAGCATATTGGGTTGTGACATAAAAACCTTCCCCACAAGGTATCTTGGGATGCTCATTGGGACTGAAAGACCAAAAACTACTGATTGGAACTTCCTTATTGACTGATTCATTAAGAAATTGGATGGGTGGGAGGGATCACTACTTTCTCAAGCAAGTAAGGCCATACTCCTTAAGTGTTCCATTCAAAATATTCTTGTGTATACTATGTCCATTTTCAGAATACCTACTACAATTTCTAATAAGTTGGAAAGTATCCAAAAGAGATTCTTATGGAGTGGATCAAAACACAAAGCTAGAATACCCCTCATAGCTTGGGAAAATATTTGTAAACCGAAGAAGATTGGGGTCTTGGTATAAGAGATTGGGAAAAGATGAATAAATCACTCTTGTCCAAAATGACATGGAGACTTGTCAAGGAAGAGAGTGTGTGGACCTCAATTGTTAGGAACAAATATTGGAGGAACTGTAGTGTTGTTGAATGGTGCTTTAGCTTAGCAGATTTTGAAGGATCTACTTTTTGGAAATCAATAAATTGGGCTAAGAACATTGTTTCAGGAGGAAGCAAATGGAAGATTGGTGATGGGTGTACGGTGAATTTTTGGGAAGATAAATGGTTAGGAGAAATGCCTCTCAAAGACATCTACCCCATCTCCAAAAAGATGCTATAAAGAAGTATGGAATCAAGGTGAGAAATTATTTTAATATGGAGGACCCTTATAGATTATGGAAAAACATAGAGTTGGAAGGCCAAAACAAGAAGAAGACAAATTCTCTTAACAACCATTGTGTGGGGTTATTGTGACTAGAAAGAATGAGCCAAATAGCATATATTGGTCAAAAGAGGTTAATGGCATCTTCTCGGTTAGGAGTGCTTATAACACCTTTAAAGATGAGGTGGAAAATGGGAAAGTGTATGGATTAAGGAAGTAACTCTAAAAGTAAACATGTTCTGGTGGTTGGTTCTTCATGACAAAATTCTAACGGTGGTTAACCTCAATAAAAGAAACTTTCACATGGTTAATAGGTGTGTTCTATGTGAGAAGGAAGTTGAAAATTTAGCACACTTGTTCCTTAAATGGCCTTTCTGGAAAATTTCAGAAATACTTTATTAAATATTTTTTAGATAAATTGGACTTTCCCATCCTCTTTAAAAATGCTATGGAATTAGTGGCACTGTCCCTTTAAAATTTAGGGTCTAAAGAACTTGTGGATTCTCACCCTTATGCACCTATGTTGGGAAATATGGAAGGAGAGGAATAGAAAAATATTCAAGGGAAAGAAGGAGACGGAAAAGAGAGTTGTGGCTTATTGTTGCAATTCAATCAATGCAAACTTTGCTATCATCCGTCAGTGATATATAGAAATTGGGGAATGATGTCCAACCGAAAGGAGTCTCCTAACCTAAATACCATATTACAATGATGGAAAAAACAAATGACATAGCATCAAAAGGAAACACAGTAAAAAGCTAGTTACTGGGGGTGTTTCGAGACCATAATGGTAATTTCATCCTTGGGTATCACTACAACTTGGGAGTTCAATCGAACCACATAGCAGAGGCTGTTGCTTCTTTTTGGGGATTCACAATTGTGGACCAAGAAACTTTAGGAGGATAAAAGTAGAAGGTGACTCACTTAACATTATAAACAATATTTTAAATAAGGGTACTACATCTATCTCAATTCAAGATTCTATTGAAAGCATAAAGGAGATGGTTGTTAATTTTGAAGGCATCAAATTCAAACATATATATCATGAAGCTAAGGAATAGCTGATTATTTTTCCAATAAAGGGGTATCAAATGATGGTATGAAATTGATTTCTAACATGTTGGAAATTTACCCCATGGTGAGATCACAATTTAAAAAGGAACAAGATGACAGACACATCATTACTTGACACTTGTGACATGACTTGGAAGGTTTCTCCGAATAATCAGTTTTAATGAATAAGAGATACAAGATATTTGGTGAAATGTGTAGAACTTATGCTAATAATGGAAATTTGAGGCCTCACTCGTGCCAATGAGATATTAACTTTTATGTTACTAATTGGTGTATTGGTATTGTTGTTATGTGTTAACATCGGTGTAGTATTGAATAGAGAGGTTCTCTTCGTGATAACTAGGCTATTATTAGGAATATGGGTAGAGATTTGGTTCGCATTGAGCCTTGGGACCTCAATGATGTTAAACCAGAGGCTATGGAGGTGTTCAACTGAATGGGATTGACTCCAATCTTTAAAAAAATTGAGGGGCACAACGAGCAGCTCAATAAGGATTTCAGATTAGTATGGAAACCTGCCAAGAAGTGGATGGCGTTTAGGTGTGGTGCTTGCGGTGAGTAAAGATTGATTTATTAGTCAACATAATGGCTTATGTTATGGGCATGCCCATGAAAGGTGAGGTTTACAAACCCAAAAAGGATTCAACAGATGAAATGATGTTATTTCTGTGAGGTAAGGAAAAACTCACTCCTCATTTTGCTAGTTTTCTTAGGAGTTCCCTACCTCCCTCATTCAATGAAGTGGTCACTAACCTAATCCATTTTATCACTCTTGAGGGATGTCACAATGTATCTATGCCTACCATATGCCTATGCTCAAATTTCTTATACATGGTTATATTTTTATCTTTCCATACTATATACTTCATTCTCTTTGTGCTACCTGGACCAGTACAAAAAAATAAGTATACCACTACATCAGGGTTTTATTATGGCCATTGTGAAGAGATCTTCCATGGACATGGATAAAAATATTAATGGGGTTAGTATCCTATCAAAATCCCTTGAATATTATTCTGTGGAAGATGAAACTAATTCTGAGAATGAGGAGACTAATGAATCCCTTGAGGAGAGTGAAGGGGATGATAAAAATTTGGTTAAATTTGAAGTAATTTAGGGCCTACAAGACCTAAAAATATGAGGAGAATATGATGGTTGTTAAGAAGTATGAAAAGGGGGAACCAAATAAAAAAGGGAGGCAAGTTTCAGTTGACACCAAGAAGAAAACCCAAATGAGAGTGTTTGGAAAAGGTGGTGTAGAATAGGGAGTCGATCTTGCTAAATTGGCTGTAGACCTTGAAGAAGTAAAAAGTGACACTCAACTTACTAAAAGTAATATTTAGTTTATCCTCAACAACTGGCACATAATGAAGATGAAAGTTGAGGATGTGGCTCAAGTCATAAATGGTGGCAACATAGAGATTCTACAAGAAAAGTGTAAAAATCTAAATAATGATGTGGATCATCTTAAGGTTATGCTTTAGAACTTCAACGAGTGGAGTATTCTCACTACCAAATCCACTTTACAACACCTTCAAAATCCGTGACACACTGGCTAATTCCTGCAAATAATGTGATGAGAAGGGGAAGAAGAGGAAAATGGAAATATCTGAAACTGATCTAACCACCCTAGGCACAAACATTGAGTCATTGGCTAAGGAATGGGCCACTCTGTTGGCCAACCTGGAGAAAATGAAAAATTAATGGTTGTTGTTAGGTTGTTGTTTAGTGTTATTAGTTTCTTGTAGTGGTTGTCTAGTATGATAATTTTATATCGTCATATATATTTTTGTATGATTTGGTATTGAATATTTGCTCTATTTAGGATCTTTGTTATGTAAGGGGTAGGGTCCCCTAGACCCTCTTTTACCTAATATAAAAAAACCATAAAAATAAAAAATGGAAGTTCATCATTGAAAAACCCATTGTCGATTCCCGTAAGTGACCCTTCATATTCCACAGTGTTTTTCCATATTCTCGTTGCAATATTGTCCCAAAACTGGCTAAAAGAAGATATTGCGAGATGAATAGGTTGAGAGGAATTATTCATCCTGCTTTGAGGCTCTGCAAAATATGCAAGAACAAATAATAGATAATCCATATTTCTTCTCTCAAGACTCATCTTCATTTGATTATTTAGGTGGTACACCCATGAAATCCTATTCAAAATCCGGTCAATACTCCTCGTAAATCCTCTTGATTCTCCCATATTTTAACCACCATTGAACATTGAATTCCTAGGGAAAAGAATAACAAGAACTAAAAGAATATTTGGGAGAAGAATTTGAAAAAGAATAAGAAGAAGATGAAGAAGAAATAACAATGGAAGACGAAGAAAGAGATAGGCCCTCAAAAATTGTGCCATGGGGCAGAAACATAGGCTTACTTTCCCTCGCTGCACCTATCCATGAATTTCTAAAAGGATTTTGTAAGAGTTTTCCTAAATTCGAAGGTGACGACACACAAATCTTAGAGGAACACTTAACAGTGTTCATCATAGCATGTGGAGTGTTAGGATTAGAACACAAAGATGTGTCGGTGAATACTATTTGTAGAATACCTACAAGATAAGGCAATAGAATGGTTCTATCTCCTACAGAGATAGATCCATCACTAGTTGGGATGACATCAAAACTAGTTTTGAAGAAAGGTTCAAATCTACTAAAGATTTTCAAGACCTCCTAGTGTAGTCTTTTCAAATGAAAAAGGAGCCCAACAAGACTATGAGGGATTTTGTAGCCAATTATAATAGGTTGCTCCAGAGGATACCCTTTAAAGCTTTGTCCTTTGATGACAACACGAAAATATTGTTCATCAATTCTCAATTGCCTAAGGTAGGATTCATCCTCGAAGATCTTTGCTTATGGATCTTGCACAATCTCAAGAATTTTCAGTTGAAGTAGAATATGACTTCATCCTATCAGGAAATATCAATAACCCTTTCAAGGATATAGCCAAGCATCCCAAAGATAAGAGAACTGATACATTGTTGCAGAAATTGCAAACAAATTGACAATGTTGAAGAGGGAAGTTTCCCAATAAACATCCCATCAAAATCATAACAAAAATCAGATTGTAGGATCACCCTCAAAGACTTACCTTTGAGGTTTCACCTGTTAATGCAATTTGTAGAACTCGGGAAAATGAAGAATGACTTGAACAAGAAATTGAATCCAATGGTTTCTTCTAGATTGAAGAAGTAGAGAATGATTCAAAATCAGATTCTATGAATATTATAGTCATGATGAAGATGATGAAAAAGGTACACCTGATTTTTCAAGTGTGGTATTCACCCATTCTCATCCTCAAAATAGAGCTTCTTCCTCCGTCGTTGTGAAAAAGAAGAATATCGAAGATCTTCTTGTGGTGACTCTACAAAACAAAATAATTAGTCAAGAATCTCCACTTCCACCATCCATGAAGTCCATATAGGATAAAATGGATCATGTGGTAAGTAAGAGGTCACCTTACTATTCCAAGTAAGTCTTCCAATGATCCTTATAATTATAATTCTGCTCCTACAAAATCTAGTCCTTTAAGAGTCTCTAATGTACCTTCAAAATCAGCCTTTTTCCCCAAGCCTCTACTCTCGCTTCCAAGCCTATTCTAACTTCAAAAGAGGTGTCTTCATCCCCCCTGTCCACATATTCTCCTTTTGATATCATATAACATGTGAACAAATATAAAGTGTAGATTTTTGAATATGAGTATTTGGACTCATCCAGAACAATTTGAGAAGCTTGTCTGTCATATCAAGGTAGTAGTTCATTTCCCAATATTGTGATTCTATCTCTAAAATAATACTACCAACCCCACCTACACCTCCATCACAGAACATGCTTTTATGAGTGCATCAAAGACTGATAAGATTTATCCTTTCTATGTCTCCCTTCTCATTAGAGGATACTCAATTGAATAATTGCATAATAGATTCAAGTGCTTCTGAAAATGTAATGCCCATAAAGGTTGTCAATGATCTCGAGACTCACCTTGACTCGAGCTAGTGGCTCTTGTTACTCCATGGAGTCAAAGGAAGTCCCACTTGTAGGGAAGGTCAAGGATGAACATGTGGCTCTCGCCAAATTTCTGGACAAGAAGGTTTCATTGACTATCTTGGTAGCAGACATTTCAGCTTCATTTGGAATGTTGTTAAGAAGAATCTTCTGCTAAACTTGGGAGGAAAAATCCAGATGAATTGGTATTTCACAACCATTCCAGTTAAGGAATATATGGACAAGTTTCTTCCAGTAAATAAGATGAGATATATAGTGCAAAAGGCAGGAAATCTAGGATTTGACATATTGTACCAAGATAGCAGAATATGAATCATTTCATAACATCCAAAGAGGAGGATGATATTCCTATCTTAATAGGACCCAACATTCCTTTCTAGATTGGGTATTGATCATGAAGAAGTATGGAGAAATATTGAGTTACAAGAGGATGACCCCAAGTTTCTAGATGATGCAAGCCATGAGGAAGATGAAATGGTTCTTAATGATTTCCAAGATGACTAATCAACTAATGTGTTTACCCATGATGAAGGAGTGTTCTCATTCCCATTTGAAGAAAAATATTCTCTTGATCATGTCATGCATGAAGAAGAAAATCCAACTTGTGATGAGCCCTTAAAAGTTTGAAAGAAGACTTTGTGTAAAAATGCTAATAATTGCAGAAGAAACAAAAGACCTTCATCTTAGTCTTGAACTACTGTAAAATTCATGGATTTGCAAGACAAGTATGAATCTAATTTGGAATATAGTGTTGGCTTCTCAACCAATTCAAAAATTGGTCATGATGAATTCTATCAAGGTGAAAAATATGATGCCCCTCTTGAGCTAATGATTGATGGGATGTGATGATGAAATTGAAGTTTTCTCTTTTCCATTCGAAGAGGAAGATTCTTTCTATGATGAAAAAGTTGAAACAAAGAGTTTTGAGGTCCTTAGATTTGAGGCTCTTCTATACAAAGAAGTATCAAAATGCCGTGATCTTTGGGATGATGAATCAATTCCTCTAAATTATTTCCTTGAATTTCAAAATGAAGATTCTTCAAATGAATGTAAAGGTGAGATTTTGGAAGTTTCAAAAAGGATTATGTGCAAGAAATATTGAAAGTGGTAGAAGGTACGGAAGATCCCGAGCTAAGTCTTGACCTCTTGACTCATGCTATGGCCATACAAGATAGGTATGAGGTTATGTTTGATTCTTCATTCAATTTCTAAATACCTCATAATGAAATAGAACAAAAAGATGAATTCAAGGCCTCTTATGAAATTTTTTTCAATAAGCATGAATATGGGAAAGAAGAGAACTCATAACATTCAAACAACCCAATAAAAAATCAGCCTTGGTAAAAATGAGATACAAAATGAGAAATCAAGAAGTGTTGACGAATATAGAAGGAAATTTGAAATCTGAGACTTATTCCCAAGATAGTAAGAATAATGGAATTTGAGCGAATCTCTAAGCATCAAAAAAGGGATCATGTAGGATCACTCCTCCCAAGTATACAAGTAATCATGAAAGTACCGAATTTCATAAGAAGTTGAGGAAAGGAGGCTACTTTCTCAAACCAATCAATGGCTTTGTGGAACATCACCACTCAATGTTACCCATTCAGAGGTAAATTCTGAAAATAAAAGTACTACAGTGAAAGTGGGTTGTCCCCCGCATGTACCATAGGTGATTTAGGATTGCATGCTTCCCTTTCCCACTATGTTTTTTTTTTCCTTTCTATGTGTGGTGTGTTTCCCTTTTGTTTTGTGTGTTTTCCTCTCTTTGATCTATCCTTATTTTTGTTAAGATTTTGTATAGCCCAATGGATAAGGCATTGGTCCAAGTTATGTATTGATATTCTAGAGTTCATTATTATCATGTCCTCACTTTGTTTGATCCAAAATAAGTCCCCAAGTGAGATCCAATTGTTGTCATGTGTTTTGCAAGGGAAAAAATCAAGTTGAAAACATGACAACTTTACCCTAGTGTCAAAAAGTTTTACTTGTAAACCCTCTCGAGAACTCATCTGGATCAGTTCCCCCTCTTTGTCAAGCCTATCCCATTCCTCAAAGTTCTCATATGTGTTTTAATAACCTTTTACCGATGTGTTGGAAAGATGAAATCAAACTCATAAAGTTCTTCCGAGATAGTGCTTCTCAAGGCAGATTCTTTAGTGAACCTAGAAAGATTATTTTTAGCCTTTCTAGGACATGTGTCTTCCCTCCAGTAGATTGAAAGCTTAAAGGCCCAAATTCATCAAAAAGTGGTATTAAGGAGATAATATCATATTGCAAGTGATTTAGGAAATTTTAGGGAATATTTGAAGGTTTAGGGACAAGTTCAGTGAAAGCGGGTTTTTGAAGGTGAAGGAGCTTGCAGTTTAAAATAGTGCATGAGCTTTAGAAGATGATTTTAGGAGCTTTATAAGGAGTTAGAGGTCAAAAATATACCATTGGAAATATAATTCAATGCTCTAAACAATGGCACTTTCATATTTTTACAAGACTAAAGAACTTCTTTCCACACTCTCTCTTTTGGAAAGCACACCTTGTGGTCCCGAGAAAAAGGATATTTTTAGGGAGTTACATGAAGAATCAAATCACTAGACCAATCCCATTCTTCTCAAAATAATGTTTGGAGTAAAAATCATATAAATAAGTTCCCAAAAAGTCCTCCTTGAGCTTTGGAAACTTCATCTTCAAGCTCTCTCTCATAGTACACTCTCGAGTTAATTTTTTTCACGTGGACACATGTCAATCTGAGGTTGAAAGTGCATTTTTGTGTCTGTGTCCCTTGCAATAGTTGGGAAAAACGTGCGCACCCATGAGAAATGAAGCCCTCTTGTCCACCATATGACCCTGAAATGCTCCATAATGTAAGTTAAGCTCCTTCTCATCTCTTTCTAGCCCCTCACACATCGTCTAACCACCAAGTGAAACTTGTCAAGCTAGGGTGAGGGTGCATTTTTTTCACCAACCTGACCCATCCCCTTTGGACATTTGGTACACAAAAGTTCTCCCATGAGCAAGACCCTTCTCAGGTTCCTCATATGACTCCCTTAGGTTCCATAGGATTTTTTGAATTCTTTCTCTCTCTCTCCTCTGCCAAACAATCATCATGCAACACTTGTCGTGTTGTGGTAAAATTTTTTTGCACCAAATATCCCATCCCCTTAGAATAGTTAGGACAAAAAAATTTACCCATGAGCAATATGATCAAAAACCAAAAATTGGCTAAGTCTTTAACTACATGTGCTTCCTCCTTCCATCTCTCACTCCATAAATGCATTCACTCATGCTCACCACCACTCACAACTCAAAATCAAAACTTAAAAAAAAAAAAAAACCTCCTTGGAAGCCATTAAAGCATATTTTGAAGCTGGTTATGACATTCAAGCACAAAAACCCCTTTTGTGCCCTAAACTTCAAATCTTGTTTTGCTCATAACTCATGTTCCTAAACTCGATTACCATGAGATTTAAACTAAAGGTTACTTGTGTGAATTCCTTTAAGAAGAGTATTTGCACACCCTCATTAATTTTTCCAGCCACATGAATTTTCTAGAAAAAAATCACCTTTTCTCAAATCTGAAACCTAACGATTGATGAATCTCTCGAAAATTGGAGCAAAGCCTTGAAATGAAATATGTAAACTTATACAAGTGGTTTGATTCAAATATGACACCAAAAAGACCAATTTATATATTTATTAATTCCCCATGGGATAACCTACTAAAAATAGTAATTCTGAGAAAAATGTGCATTCATACTCGTCTCATTTTCCCATGATTAAGACACTCAAAAATTGGCAAGATTGACAAAAATGGAAAAAATGGCCAAAATGGGACATAATGGTGAATATTCTAAAAATAGTAAATGGGTGAAATGAGCTAAAATTGGTCTACATTTCAATCCTTAACACATCATACAATGGTTTCAATACTACTCAGAGATTTCCTCTCTCTTTTTTCAAGTCAATTCCCACATTCCCTGATGCGGTGAACAAAGAGTGTCAAAACAAGAAAATTGTCAATTTTGTACCGAAGGCCATTTCAGTTTATTTCACATGGAAGGAATGATAAAAAGGTGAAGGCAATTTGTTTTGATTTTATTCTTATTTATTTTCTATGTGAGCGTAAGAATTTTTCTCAGTTTCACTCATCTTGAGTGCTCTACAATGGTGAGTCAAGATCATAATTGTGTGAAAAAATTGTGTTCAATATCTCCCATGTGAATGGTTGGTCATAAAGGTATGATAATGTGTAAAGGATCGGGAGTATTTTCTTAATGAGGGATTCATCCTTCCTATTTCTCAATGTTCTACTCATCAGTGCTCATCACTTTCCATCTCGGTGTGTTCAAGAAGTGTTGCAAAGGCTCACTATTTCAAGATTCTTCAAAAGAGAGAAGAGTGTTCAAAGGTCTTCATCGGAATTATTTGTCAATGCATCATAGTGGAGGGTCATCATGGAGCAATTTTTCATCTTCAACATCAGTAGAGCTGATCTTCATCGAAGGTGGAGGCATCCTCATCCATGCTTTGGAGCATTTATTCTTTCTTCTCTCTCTCATTCTTTCTCCTCTTCTCTCCCCTTTCTAATTCTTCATTGTAAATAATCATGAATTTTTATCTTATTCATTAAAGTGATTATGAAATATTTGTGCAATGTAAAATTCCCTTTTGTAATTATAAAAAGGGGACTTATTTTGTGTTTCCTAAGGTCATGTGAAAATTCACTTATAATGGGAATATGAAAAGTCATGTGGGGAAGATGAAGAGATGGATTGTAAATCTATAAAAGGAGATGGCATCCTCATTTCAAAAGGATGGCTAGTCTTGTTTACAAGCTCGGACACTCTCTCTAAAAACAAGGGATTAAATTTCCACCATTTCATATTTTTTTCTTACATTTTCCTCCATCTCTCTTATTGTACAACTTTACAAATATGTCAATAAAGAAAGGAGTTTCATCTTTTCTAGATGAGTGAATAAGTGAAATTTTATGTTCATGGTTTCATCTTGTCTTGATATAACTAGAAATGTTGTTATTCTTTCCTAATTGTGTGTGTTGATATCTTTGATTAATCCTGGAAAGAATCTAAACATTTCCTACTTGTAGTATTAATCCCCCTCCTAATTTCTCACTCCCATTTTCCCACCTTCCTAGAAAATTCCTCCCTTGAATGAAATTGCAAGAATTTTCCATAGATGCAAAGTGGAGTGGGACACCAAGAGATTTATTTTTCATTTCACATAAAATAATGGAGCTTCCCATTCAAGTAAAGGGACCTAGTCCCAGAGCGTTGGCCAAAATCCACTACTCTTTCCTATCAACAAATTATTTCACTAAAAAAAATGTATTAATATTAATTCCTTTATTATTTGCCTTGTGGTTGATGACCATGTAAACCCCTAAACAATAGTTAATTATTTTTTCAATAATCTATGACCACGATTACCAAGTTTTTACTAAGACCATTATTCAAACATGACCAATTAATTTCTCCCATGATCTATGACCATTTTAAATGAAATTGAAACATTACCATTTACCTTTAGATCGATCCAAGATCACCATTCCCAACACCAAGGAGGATCAAATTCACATTCATAAACAATTAATCAATAATTGAAAAGTAATTACCTTGAACAATGGTCCATAAGCATGTTAACAATAACCAATAAACAATTACTTCGCAAAGTGGTCAAAGACCAATTACACCACATTCAAATTTAACCCTTTTTCAAACAATATGGTCAACTTTAAATAATGTAATGTGGTATATGAGCGATTCAAACAATAACATAAACAATGCAAAGCAAACATAACAGTCACAAACATCGTTAATTAATGCAAATATCATTATCTATAAAGAAACAAAGTGGTAGATTCTAACCAACCAATCAACATACATCGATGCAAACCGAATGTGATCATCAATCAAATTCAACAAATGCGTTAGCAAAATAATTTATCGCTAGGATAAATTAGTTGATTTTCACCAACGCTCTGGGACCACATCCCTTCTCTTTGGAAAATAACATGTTCCCTTTCTTTTATATAATCAAAACAATCTTTGTGGTTGGCCGATATGTCGGGGATCACACAAGAACACTCCACTACACCTGCGGTGAATGTTTGCACCTCGTAAGCGAAGATTTCACAAGGAAGGTGAGATGTTGGGAGATATAATTTAGAGAGAAGGGGTTAATCCTGCAAACAGGCTTAAGTAGATTCTTACAAGTATTAACCATAGTTTATCAACACACAATTAGAAGAAAAGATAACTTTTCTAGTTATGACAAGACAAAATGAACCATGAACATAAAATCTCATTCATTCATTCATCAAAATATTTTACACTCTTCTTGGTCATGCAAGATTGGAATGTTCAAAAAGTTGCAACAAGAGGGATAGAGAGAGGAACATATGAGAGAAGGAAAGAGGAAATGTTATATTTGTTTCTTCTTTGTAGTGCACTAGTTATCTACTCATGAACTCACAAAATTAACAACCCCTTGAAATGAGGAATTCATTACAATATATAGTTTTTCAAAATGACTCTTTGCCTACCCCCACATGACTTTTCACTAACCTTTATAACATGTGAGCTTTCACATTCCTAGGAAATAAATTGAGTCTGTTTTTTTATTAATTAGAGGAAACACGTTACAAAGTATATCTATAGATCGCATTTTAATGAATAAGATAAAAGTGAAAAGTAAACCCCAATGAAGAAACAGAGTGTGAAAGAAGAGAGAAAAGGGGTGGGAAAGAGATAAAGGAGAGGAGATAGCTAATCGAATGAGGATGATGCACTTGTCAATGTAGATTCACTTTCAGATGGACTCTTGGAGAGTGCTTCTAGAAATATCTTGATCCCTTTGAACTCCTTACTGAACCGAGACATTGCGCAGATGCAACATTCTCACCTAAGGAATGTGTACAAAGCTCAAATCCTTGAGAAAATTCTCGAGAGGTAGAATTGATATTTTACATTTCATGAACCATGCTTTATGATCCTTCACAATGTTGGATATAATAGCTCTAATCTCTATCAAAGATTCCAATGTGTCTTTATATAGATCAAATGGAGCTCTAGCCTCCTCCTTAACCGTATTTTCATATGGTTTCACTAGGTCATCCACTGAAGTGTTTTCACCCACTACAGGTACTCCAAGTTTATGTAATTCTACATTGAATTATGTTCCTCGTATGATTCCAATTCATCAAGAGAATGATTTCAAATTTCATATCAAGCAACAAAAGTTCTAGCCCAAACTTGAGACAAGTCTTTAAATACGGAGCTAAATACATTTTTTCCCTCCAATAGAGAAGACTTTACTTTTCGCATTTTGGTTACAAAGTGGAAACACACTGGTCCCAATGCTCTTTCTCTTTTTTATTTCATTTATGGTCATCCTTACCTTTGTGGCAATCATAATCATGTATTCAAACAATGAGAGAATCTTAGGAAGTAAGGTCATACCTTTCTCAAGAATCTTTATCACCCACTTGTCATTTTCCCTACCTTGCATTGTGAAGCCTTGATTCTTTCTTATGGATTCTAGATCAAAGCTACTAATGAGAGTAATTACCTCAGTGGAAGAGACAGAATGAAATTTAGATCCATGAAGGTTTTCACATACGAGGTGAGGGTTCTTACATGATCTTCTAGTTCTTCCATTTTTTCCTTATACTCCTCATTTATTGCAAGAAGGTGAGTGGAAGATTATTTGATCATGTGGGCACCTCCCTCATGCATTACGAACCCTAGAGGAATGGTATTCATTTCATAGTTGGATGAGGTCATCTCACTAATAGGCTTTATTACCTTTGGTCGAACTTCCTCTACGTATTGATTTCTCAAAGCACCATTAAAGAAGTGGGAGGAAACTTGAGATTTCTTACCTTTCTTCATTTTCAGCATCGTGGATATGGCTTGAAAATCTAGAACCACCGCTTTTTGAACCATGTGGGTCTCTCCTTTGATCATCTCTTGCACTCGTGGGAATATTTCAGTTGTTTCAAGATCAACATTAGGAATGATTGTTATTTATGGCTCGAGTGAGAAGGTGCATCTTGCACTGGTTGAGTTGGTGCAACTGTAGAGGAGGAGATACTTGGAGACCTCTAAGGGATTGATGGGATAGATGGATCAAATTCTTCCTATTCTAGACCTTTTATAGAATCCTAGGTTGTTTTTTCCTTCTTATGTAGTCTCATGTAATGTGGGACCTCATATTCCATTGACTTTCTTTTCGAGATCTCTCTTGAGTGAGAAGAGCTTGAGGTTTTCTCAGTTTCCTTAGATGTTGAGTGATGAGATGGTTGCCTTCTGAGAGTATTGAGACCTCCTGATTCGATGAGTGTAACCTTATTATTCTTGAACCACTCCTTGGATCTCCGGATTACCGCCTCAGTTCATTCATTGATATCCCCTCATTTCGAATGCTCCAAGAGACCTGTGGCAAGGGTGAATCTTTCACCACTTGATACTCAAGATCATACAATTCAGTTCCATCATCTTCAACTCCATCCTTGAACCAATCAAATTTGAACTTTCTCAATTTTCACACTTACATTCTCATGTGTTCATGCTTCCTAACCTCAAGATCATATGAGAAATTCACCAAAAATCCTCGATTTTTGGAACATGGGGTAAATCAAGAAGATGGAACATTTCAAGGTTGCTCCGAATATTGAAATCTGCCCTTGGTGTGTATGAGTAAAGGTTCAAAGGAGTGAATGAAGCTTCGATATTTGAAGCATCAATAACAGTCTTGCATGAGAAAATTCCCAGAGAGATAGGAAAAGACACACCTTTCTTTTTCTCGGTTCTTAATTTTCCACTAACATGAGCAAGTTTCCACTTTGACAATTTTATCTTTGAGGTATCTTGGAATCCTATGAGGATTGAGGTAAAACCCTAAGACTACGATGTAAGATAAGTTAGAAAACTGAGTGAAATAAGACTCGTATCTCTTGATCAAGGATGCACTCGAGGGGACAATCTCAACTTTGTATTTCCTTCATGCAACCGTAGGACAGGACATGGTGAATGCATCATTCACCCTTGAAAAATGATGGTTTCTCTCCTTCAAGGTAAGTTGTGGGTACCTTTCAAAAGGAGCCCTTTGAGAAACATATTTTTAAGATTCAAGCCTTTGAATGATCTTGTACTCGTGAGAGCGTATACCAAGTATGATGTCATTGTGAATTTCTTGGTGACCGACAACTAAAGCAATTGATAGTGAAGATTATCATTGATTATTTATCCCCATTCAATCATCTATTTTCCCTCAATGATAATAAGGATGAACTGTGCCAACCAATATTTAAAATTCTTTATGGCCTCTTCTCCTATTATCCTGCTGAATAGGATGATTACATCTGAAAATCCTTCATGAAATTCATGCCTATACCAAGTCTTCGGTACACGCGAAGGCTTACTTGTGTCAACCACAACCCTAGTGTGATACCTTGGAGATAGAAGTAATTTCTCCACCATTCACCCGATGTGAATTCCTTTGTGATGATGACCATGTTGTTGCATGATGGGATTTGCATACACTATGAAATTCCCTTAGGGGTGAGCACTACTAGAATTGATTTTTCATCTGCCCTTATGACTCTTGACTCGACTCATAGTGTTGAGCACATACAAAACCAATTTTGTGCTCTTAAAATATAGGAGGTGACCTACTACAACATATAGTCCACTCATGGAACTCTTGTCCCCCACTGGTTCTATGGGGCCTCCAAGAATTTGATTTTTCATCTCTTCTAAGTCCACATAAGCAATATCATTGTCACCCACATCTGGATATTTTGATGCCAAGGTCAAAATGGGCTCTAGACAAGAAAAATTGAACTTCATGATGTCAAAAATAAACAAGATGAGAGAAAATGAAGAAGATAGCAACTTTCTACAACTCAAACAAAAACTTAATATATTTAGTAAGTAGGAGTTGGGGGACGCTTTTTTCTAGTTTTTAATTTTTCGCTCAAATTCGCCTCTCTAAAGATCCTAACATACCGAGAATACCTTCGTTGATGTCATTTTTTTGTTTTTGAAAGTTGCCTTTTTGCTTTTTGTTTTTCTACTTTTCCTATTTTTTGGAAAAAATTGCCTAGTTTTGCATGTTCATTGTTCTCTGAGTATTCTAAATGATGAGAACTTACTATTTTGGATGGTTACTATTTATAGTAAGTGAAAACACCAAATACTTTCTATTTTTATAAATGACACTTTCCCCTTCTATTTGCAATAAATATGTTGTCATCAAATTCGACTCGTCTCTAGGATCCCGTGCTCAAAATTTCATCTTGATCCATCCACTAGAATCCTTGGAAATTAAAAAAGTAGCCTCTAGGAAATAAAAATAGCTATTTCTATTGTAATAAATATAGGGCATCATCCACCTTACAATAACATTATTTTTAAGGAGCCTAGTATAGAGATCTTCCCTGAAAATTTCACTAGAATTGAACCACCGGTTAGAGAGTTATGAGTTTTTCTTTGATTTCATGTTCACGGCTTCCCTAGAAGGATTTTAACAGTATATCTTGTAAATTTGCAGGTATTTGGAGATTTGTGACATCAAAAATGGCTTCTTGGGTTTATTTTACGAAGGAATGAGGTATAACAAACTTGTTTGATACTTTAAAGCAACTTTGCACTTTATTTTTAAGTTTAAGAGCAAGAGAAGAAGTTAACTTTAAAATTAGGTTTGAATGGATTGGGGGTGCGGCACATTTTCTTCTCCCCATTGTCCCCTCTATCCCAAGATGATAGAGAGAAGAATATTTTCCCTACTTTAGATCATGACATGTGTCATAACATGGTGGAAGGATATGGAGATGCAAAAACAAGCTTAGTCACATAAAGGGCTAAAAGCTGGGTCATGTGGAGAACCTATGAAGGGGCTAAGGGTGGGGCACATTTTATCATCCTCTCTATCCCGGGAAAAAGGGACAGATAGGACAGTAAACTTCTCCTGGGTAGGATGATGACACGTAGAAGTTTCTCGTGCAATTTGGGAAAAGGACTTAACACTCCACCGGGAAGAAGAAAGGTCACATGAGAGACCATCAGAAAGAGCTTAGGGGTGGGGCACATTTTTTTGTCCTTACTATCCCATTTGAACCATATATCGTAGGAGAAAATAGAGACAAGAGAGACATTTGGGATAGTTGAGACAAGAAAACTTGCCACCTTTCCAACTTTAAAAATGGCTTAGTATGGAAACTTAAGAACACATTTCCCAGAGCTTTAGGAGGTTGTTTCATGTAAAATGTTATATCATTTTGACTCCAAAGATCATTACAAGATCAATGAGATGGTTTTAAATACCTGATTCTACCTCCTTCTCCAAAAATATCAGTTTTCATTCGGGATAGCAGGTGAGCCTCGCTAAGAATAAATTGTCATGAGAAGCCATCGGAGTTTTGTGAAAGATATTATAATTTCATCATGTAGAGGATTCCTTAATATTTTTAATACTAATTTTTTTCTTTCCAACTCATTATGAAACTCCCAAAATCCTCTCATTGAAGCTCAAGTACATTTTTTGACTATATGATCCTTATTCCTCAAAAACCCGCTTTCACTACAACTACTTCTAAACCTCTGAAACTTACCTAAATCTTCCAACATCAGTTTCATTACTCTCCAAAATATTAAAAATACCTTCATATGGGTTTAGGATTTCAATTCATTCCCATATGATGCTCACTCCACCCCGAAGAAGACCAGAAATGGCCATTACTGGTGCACTGAGAAACTAGTCTTCATAAGCACTTCATTAAAAGAGATGAATGGCCTTGATATCTTACTTCACACTCTTGCACAATATTATTCAACACATTAGGAGGACCTATAAGGATGAGATGGTAATGAAAAAATACAAACTAATCCGGAGGAGGATTCAAGAGGGTTTTCAAAAGTTTTTGACACTTGTGTTTGGTTGTCATGGTTTCAATTTGATTTTTTGACCTTGTAAAAATACATGAAAAAAAAAATGTTAGAAGGAAAATGAATATATATTGTTATGTATACATCTATATATATGTATGTATATGTTTCAGTATATAAATACATACATGTGTGTGTGTAAATCACTTTATATATGTACTTATCTATTAATGTTTGTAATTATTTTAATCATTCTCAAACATTTGCTACAACAAAACCTCCAACTATTCCGGGTGTAACATATAAAGGAGGAATTAGAGGGACTAGATGAATGAAAATCTTGTCATTTTTCTTCTCAAACGGTAGTTTAATTTTCATTCTATTACATGATTAAAAATGAGTTTTATGGTTATATTTGCATGGAATATAGCTTTTATATTTTTATGAGGAATGGATGAAAGGAAAATTATGAGACATAACCTAGGGAATTTCGAGCTAAGTTCTAGGTCATCAATTGGTCTTTATTCTTCCATAGATTTCTATAAAACTAGTTGAATATTTTTATTTTTTTGTGGTTTTATTTAGTTGCATAAATCAAGAAAAACCATAAGGGTTTGATGGGTAGCTAATTTTCCCCTATTGGGAAGCCAATCTTATGCATGTTAGAAATAAAATTGGTGATATTCATTTATGCCTTGATTTTCGTGACTTGAACCATGTAAATGTAAAGGATCATTTTAAATTGCCTAACATTGATCAAATTTTACAGCAAGTCGTCAATTTGAAGATGATGTCTTTCTTGGGTGGATTTTTCGGATATAATCAATTTTTTATCAATCCTGAGGACATGCATAATTACTACATATAGAGATACATTTTCATTATCTTGAATGCATTTTGGTTTAATCAACGCTAGTGAAACCTTTCAAATGTTTATGCACATTAATTTTGACGTTTTTGTTTACCAAATTTCTCATTCTTAATGAGGTTAATGCACTAGCTACTAAAGAAACTAGAAAACTCAGAAATGCTGGAGGGTTTATGTTACCTTGAATGTGATGTGATATGGGCACAAGATGATGATGGATTCTATCTGCTACAAATCAGATGAAACCTACAAATAATACTGTAAACAATATTGATTAGATAGATTTATGTGGGGGCTACCCGGATAATGTTGGCTCCAAGAAGATTTTGACTTCCTTTCGCAGTTGTCAACCCCGTTGTTTAGAAAGAATGAAATAAAGAAAGTATTGTAGATAACATGTAGAAACATAAACAACACTTGAATCTAGAAAATGATTAAAACTGATTTAAAGCTAATTTGATTGAAATAACTATAAAATAAGGGTTACATGGTGCAGGGGGCAACGGCGACCTAGACTATGCATGTGTAGGTTAACGACGACACGGGAGGATGGATCTGAACCTGTAGATAAAATATGCATACCTGCAAGGTTTGAATACAATATGAAAGCTTATAAAGGTCTATAAGTGTTGTAAGAGGATATGAAGAAAGCCACTAGAGACAAAGAAGCGAGAAAAGGTAAAAGGGATAGTTTGGATAGATTAGTGGATGAACAGGGCCTGGTCGATGGTGACCAGGAGGAATCAGCGGTGACCGTATCAAAGAAGTACAAAGTCGAGGATAAAAGGATGGATATGGAAACCTACAATCAAAGGAGTTGTAGGAGAAGGTTGTTGAGTGTTCCCTGGATGTTGTAGAAGATTTTTGTACCTATAAAAGGTTAGGAACAAAGAATATGCAATAATATGATAGATATACCAAAATCCAGATAACGATGATGAGAAATCTCATGAAGGATGATCGTGAGCGATGCAAGCATGTCGAAAGCATGTTCAGAAGATATGAAGACATCCCAAGAATGCTCAGGCATGAGGAAGGATGCTCATGTCAGCAACAAGGCTCATATTTTCATGCATCTTCTTCAAAATAAAAAGAAAGCACTTAACATTATAGGGTCGACGACGATTGGGTTGGGTCACCGCCGATTACGGGAAAGTTTCCTAATGGGAGGATTTTTCTTCTTTTGGCGTGATTTTGGGTTTCTTAAGAGTTTGTCGGATGCTTTAAAGCATATAGGTGGGAAGATGATGAGATGTGGGTAGTTAGGGCATAAAAATAGATGGGAGAAAATCTTAGAAAAGCAGGGGATGGATTTAGGATAAAAGCATCCTAAATAGAAGGTAGGTTAGGGAAGATAATGGGTATTAATTAATTAACATGAATTAATTAATTAATAGGGATAAATATTAATATGGATGGGATAATTGGGCATGTAAGATATTTAAATGATTGATCAATTAATTAATGTGGCTTGATTAATTTATTGAATGGGCGTTGAATTAGATAAAGGGGATGGATTAAATAAATATGCTCATGCGGACGATCAAAGGCATAGATACTAAATTTAGTTTCTATAGTTTGATTGGACTTATTATTCAGTGTATCTTGATTATTTGAATATTTATTCAAAAATCATAGGAAAAACATTAAACATGTGCAAGAGATTCTTATTCACTATAGGACATAATGGCATTTCTTTGAATCCAAAAAAATAGTTTTGGAGTAAGCGAGGTAAACTTTTGGGACACTTTATCTCTAAATATGGGATCTCCATTAATCCTAATTGATTCAAACCAATTAAATGACTTCCCCAATCTAAGGATAAATTCCACTTACACTCTTTTTGCAGTAAGAATAACTTTGTTCATAAGTTTATTTTTGGTTTTTCTAATAAAATTGCACCTTTACAATTATTACTTATGAAAAATCATGATTATTTATGGGATTATATTTTAGACAAAACTTTTGAAGATGTAAAAGAATCCATAGAAAGTGTTCTCATACTAATGAAACATAATCTCAATAAGAATTTCTTTTTATATATAAATTCTTTAAAGAAGGCTATATGGTAATTTATCACATAATATACCACTCATGAAGAGGAAAACCTTATTGCCTAGTTTAACCAAGTCTTGAAATATGTTGAAACTGGATAACCCTTATTGATTTTTTTGGTTTTGAGAGTTGGTAAATTTAAATGTTTGTTGATGGTTAACAAGGTATAAATGTATTCAAACGTTTATGTTCTATTCTACCTTGTTAAGAAACCTATCATTGATAAAAGACTAGCTAAATTGATCTTTCAGATTCTAAAAAGTTTGAAATGTGCAAAACCATTCAGGGTAATGAGTTAGCCAAACATCTAGTTCAAAATGCATATTTTTATATCATTATGGTAATCTAACTATTGATAATAAGTTTCTCGTTAAACTATGTTTTCAAACCTTAAAAGGGTCTTAGGTCATCAAAATTTTCACAATTGGGTTCATGATGCAAAATTGGGACTATTTTATCCCAAGACGATTGGACTATGCAAGATTGAGACTATTTTATGCAAGATTGGGACTATTACAAGATTGGGACTATTCTATATAGTATATCATTTCAAAAATCATGCTTACTCTAACATTCTAGATAAGAAATAACAAAGATATTTATTTCTTCAACCTATAAAATTTATTTTTCTATAAAATTTATTTATTTTTTCATAATAGAGATGTCATTTTATTAATATTTTTAACACGCAACCAATCTATACATGTTCTTAAAATCTACCATGATGAAGTTTGTGGCAGAAACTATGGTACAAAAATGAATGTGCATGAAGTTTTAAGTATTATCTATTATTATCCTACTCTTTTTAGGGATTTTTATCGTTTAGTTCATGCGTGTAATACGGCATGTCAAATTTTTCTAGAAGATATCCCTTACCATTTGTCCCATTAAATCTAATGATTCCCACATTACATTTTTCAAAGTGAGGAATTGATTTTATTTTTGAAATCCATCCATCATCTTTTTGTAGGCCATAAATATATCGTGAATGACCGCACATTACTTTACAAAATGACATGAAGTCATTACACTTAAAAGATCAATTACTCAAAGATAATTTCCTTATTTGAAAATAAGATTTTTTTTTCTCATTTCAAAGTTCCTTATTAGATTATTTTGGACAATGGTCCCCAATTTATATCTCATGAATATTTGGAGTTTCTCACACAATATTCTATAACCTCAAGGTAATAGATGAGATGAATAAAAGAATAAAAATATGATTTTGGTCATGAAAAAAAAGTTTGAAAATAAGACAAACTAGCATGCTACACTCTTTTAAGCACTTTGGATTGATCTCGCAATGTTTTCTCGCCATTTATGCTCATGTATGGTTTTGAAGCGATAATTCCCATTAAAATAAAAATATGCTTTACCAGGACCGTGTTATAATATGGCTTAAAAATGATTGTTATTATAGTTGAGATTAGCTAAACTCGTAGCCCGAGATGAAATGAGAGCCAACTACATTACAAAAATAGAAACATCTAAGGATAAGTTCAAAGTAAATTGTTGATAAAACATCTAATAAGTCTTTTAAAGTTGTTGATTTTGTTTTGTATTGGGATAAGGCTAGAGAAGACCGTGGAAAACATAATAAGTTTGATTCTTTATGGTTGGGTCATTACAAAATAGTTGTTGGAAAAAATGATTTCTACTTGAAAATTTTGAGAGATGATTTTCAATAAATGAAAATCATCTTTAAATAATTTTATGATTGATTTCCTATTGTCCTTTCAATATTAGGTTTTCTTTCCTTTTGTTCTTTTTATTTAACTTTGCATCTCACAAAATCTAGGAGATATATAAATATTTGTATCAAAACTATTACATCATTGTATAAAATGTTCACTCTTGAAGCAAGAAATAATTGAGAAAGTTTTCTCGGATACGTAAGCATCTTCTCTCACATATAAATTTGAACTTCCAATTTCATGTCCCAAAATATTTCACTTAGAAATCTTGGGATACCCTTTTAAATTTTTACAGATTTGCTCTAGAATTCTCTAGAAGGTTGCAAAAGGTTGCTTGGAAGTAGTTGGAGGAATACCCATTTTCCCAAAATGTCCCAAAGTTTCTAAAACAAGCTAAATACCTACTTTGTTAAGTAATCGGGTTTCTCAAATTACTTTACTTCAAAGTTGCAGTAAGTCGTCATCCAAAACCCACTACTTCACGTCTGGTGGGTTTTCATAGTTGCTTTACTCCTTAAAGTAATTAAGCAATGCTGCTCCAAAATTTCGATTTCCTTCTTTGCATAAAAATGGAGTTACTTTACTTCTAAAAGTAACTAAGTAAAGTAGTTGCAAAAACCTGCAAAGAAGGAAAAAGAAGAGAGTAATGTGGAAAAATGAAGTTACTTTACTTCTAAAAGTAACTAAGTAAAGCAAATTTAAAAAAATTGAAAAGAAGGAAAAAGAAGAGAGTAATACAGAAAAATGAAGTTACTTTACTTTACTAAGAAATAAGTAAAGCACAACCCAAAAATCCCGAACGAAGAGAAGTTTTACTTTTACAAGTAATAAGTAATGGGGGGTCGAATTCACGCAAATAAGGGAATTTTGACAACTTATTTTGGCCATAAATTTTTCTCCGATGCTCCATTTATCGAGTTCTTGAACTTTCGAAAATATCACGACATCCTATACTCAATGGAATCATGAAATTTACATTTTGATGAGGGTAAGTGGGAGAAAATGGTAAAAACACTCTCAAATAATAAATGAACAGTTCTTAAAGTTTAAAGTGCTTTTGAATTTAATGTAGTATAGGAAAATTTCTTCTTCGGCAAAAAGGGGAAAAGCAAGAATGAAGTTCTTTAGTTGGGATATTTTCTTCTTCTTCTTCTTCTTTCCTGATGATGTAATAAAGTAATCGAGCTTAATTGTAAAACTTAAGTAATCTGGTTAAAAGTCATTACTTCAAGTTGTTTGAAAAATTCAATTACTTTGTGGTAGTGGTGGAGTAGTTATTCTTGTTTTAAATGATAGAACATTCCAATTTCATGTGTGCCAAGAAAAAGAGATTCAAGGAGATATTATCAACTACCTACAGATTTGTAGATAGAACATGTGGAAGACACAATTAATTTCTCATATTTGTATCTTCTTTCTAGATATTATAAATAGAGAGAGAGGCCTACAAGCCAATGGATGGAACTTTTTGGCAACTAGTTATTGCAATTTTATGCACAAATTTAAATATCTCAAATTTTTGTTGAGACTCTTGAATGTTCTTTGTATAACTCGGCTGGAATTGAATAAGAAGAAGACATATTTCTAGAGAAATTTGTGTCTGAGAAGTTTCGTTATGTATTCTGTGAGGATTTTTATGGTAAACTTTGTGTTACTTAAAATCCGATCTGAATTAATTTCTTTTTCATTTGCTTAATTGTGACATTTTCAAAGTATTTATTTATTTTGTATGGTTGCAATAAGCTTTTGATCTACTTATTGTGAAGTGCATCCTCTCTTTTTCTTACCGTTGCTATACATCCTCTTCTTTTCCACACAACTTTCCCAAACATAATTGCTTACTTGTTGCAAAATTGCCAAGCTATAGTTCATGAGCTTTGTAATTAAAGTAATACCCCAGAAAATAATTAGAATAAATAAATACCTTACACGGGAGCTTCACCATTAAATGAAGGGGATTTATCTCATGACTACCTAGGTTTGTGTATCTAACCATGCATAAAACCTAGTCAACATTTTTTGGCGACTCGCTTAGTGAAGAACAAATAGTGTTGATCTCTACCTATCCCATGAGTTATTTTATAAAAATGACAACTCCGTAAAAAACAAAAATTGGCGACTCCATATAAAACAAAAAAATTGGTGACTCCATATAAAAAAAATCGGCAACTTTGTATTTGCTTTGTTTTCTTGTTTGTTTCTAGGAGGTCAATTTGGTGAGAATGGTGTATACTTAAGAATAATGCTATGCAAAAAAATTCATGGCTTTGCAATAACCACAAGCTCTGGTTCCTTAGGAGTCCATCTATTGTCCCTCTTGCATTGGTTTAGCCGTTGTATGAATTATCACATGGATCACATAAGAATTTCCCAAAATTCAATGGCAATGGGAAGAAACACCTGGATGATCATATAGCTACATTTTTTGTAGCTTGTGGAGTTTTGGAGTACCTCGTGAAGATGTATATGTTTGAATGTTCATTGAGACACTTCAGGGCATTGTTGCGGAATGGTTTTATCACCTTCTATCTGCATGTATCACCAACTAGGCTACTATGAGAACACGGTTTGAAGTCAAATTCAAACCCAGACAATTCACATGCTTTGTTAGCACAACTCATCCAGATGAAAAAAGAACCACATGAACACATGAGGTATTTCATTTCCAAGTTTCAAAGGATTCTTTATAAGATTCCACTTGTTGCTTCTCTTAGTGATGAGAATCAAAAGGTATTTTTCATTAATTCTTTGTCACCTGAAGTTGGTTATCATGCATAGAGAACGTCCTGCTAACTTGTTGGTAGCTCAAAACATTGCTATCGAAGTAGAGGATGATCTTATCATGGCAGGTAAAATCAAGCATTCAACTCCTAAGGTTGAAGGTTCTACTTTAACTAGTACTTCTAATCCATTCTACAAAGATTGGCAAATGATATGTTGCAGATAAAGAAGTAAATGGCGCAAGGTAACAATTTAGGAGTGAATGAAGAGGATCAAGTTGTTGTTGACTATGATCCACCTGAAGACTATGATTTTGTAGACCCTGTTGGTGACTCCAACATTGGCTACTTAGACTATGAATTAGAAAATGAGGTTGATTTCTTATCAAATCTGGAAGATTTCATTGAAGAATAAGAAGCCATTTGAATTTATTGCTTATGCATTTTCACCATCCATATTCCCATACCAAGAGCCTCTTGCTGCAGAAAACTCCCAAAAATTAGCCATGGAGGAAATAGTCAAAGAAGAGCTTGTTTCCCAAATTGTTCGCATGATGAGACCCATGATGAATCGATTCATAAAACGAAAAGTCATGTTGAAAAGGAAAATTCTTTTACAGTGTTGTCTATGGAAGCGGAACAATGATCGATCGAATTGCATGTATCTTTATTCATGGAAAGGAAATTCTACATAATGTCCCCATTCATGGGGATGAGTTTCAAAGAAATGAACAAATCATGAGGATTAGGTCTTGCCCAATAAGATATCTAGCTAGTTTAGAGCCACCCGAAGAGTTGTAACTAGTCATGTTTATTTCAGAGCATGAGGAAGAGCTACAATGCACCAAAGATCAAATGCATTATCTCTCGGATCCAAATACATAACAACACAAGGAGGTATTTATTTTATTTGTTGTTGATACTTTGATAAGAAGGGTGGAGAACCAACTTCAGAATAGTTTTTCACTCTTGTTAAGGACCATGTTCAATGCAAAATCAATTACATGGTCTAAGTTTGTGAGGAAAGACAACTATTTCTCCCTTCCTGTTGCAGGATTTGTTTGAGCTTCCTTTGCCTTTAGTTAAAGTAGAGTAGGTAGTTTTGTTTTCAAAGAAAAGAAGTGTTTGTGCACACTTTGCATGTTTCAACTTAGGACATGTATGATTTTATATGTTTGTATATAGTTTTTGCAAGTTATTTTTGCCTTACTCAGTTCTCTTTGGGATCAAATCAAATAGTTAGAGCAGGTTCGAGCTTTATTTAGAGCTCCACAAATAATTTCTAGCTAGCAGTCATCAGGAAGTTCCATTTCGTTGCTAGGTTCATCATGGATTTAAGAGGCAAATTTTCAAAGGAAAGATCAATTTCTTCAAGGTTAAACTTGACTCCATAGCCCAATGGACAAGACTTGAAACCAAAGATGTTGGGATCTCATCTCCATTTCTTCCATTCTGGCAGAAATAAAGATGTCCACAGATTAGACGAAGCCAATTGGTGTCCCCAAATATTTCACTTAGAAATCTTGGGATACCCCTTTTAAATTTTTATGGATTTTCTCTAGAATTCTCCAGAAGGTTGCAAAAGGTTGTTTGGAAGCAGTTGGATGAATACCCATTTCCCCAAAATGTCCTTAAGTTTATAAAAAACTAAGTACCTACTTTATTAAGTTATCGAGTTTCTCAAATTACTTTACTTCAAAGTTGCGCAGTAAGTCGTCATCTCCAAAACATGATTTGCACTACTTCACGTCTAGAGGGTTTTCATAGTTGTTTTACTCCTAAAGTAATTAAGCCATGCTACTCCAAAATTCTAATTTCCTTCTTTGTGTTAAAATGGGGCTAAGTAAAGTACTTTGCAAAAACCCATAAAGAAGAAAAAAGAAGAGAGTAATGTGGAAAAATGAAGTTACTTTACTTCTAAAAGTAACTAAGTAAAGCAATTGCAAAAACTCATAAAGAAGGAAAAATAAGAGAGTAATGTAGAAAAATGTACTTTACTTCTGCAAGTAATAACTAATACACCCAAAAATCTCACAAAGAAGAGAAGTTGCTTTACTTTTACAAGTAATAAGTAATGGGGTCAAAATCCCGCAAAGAAGAGAAGTTGTTTTACTTTTACTAGTAATAAGTAATGGAGGTCAAAATCTCGCAAAGAAGAGAAATTTCTTTACTTTTACAAGTAATAAGTAATGGGAGGTTGAAATCACGCAAAGAAGGAAATTTTGACAACTAATTTTGGCGATAATGTTTGCTCTAGCGCTCCATTTTTCAAAATGTTGGACTTTCCGGAAAGATCTCAAAGTTCTCTACACAATGGAATCATGAAAATCAGTTTTTGGTTAGAGTAAGTGGGAGAAAATGGAAAAAACATCTCTAGCACATTAATGACAAGTAATAAGTAATGGGGGTCAAAATCCTACAAAGAAGAGAAATTGTTTTAATTTTACAAGTAATAAGTAATGGGGGGTCAAATTCACACAAAGAAGGGAATTTTGACAATTTATTTTGGTCATAACTTTTGCTCTAGTGCTCCATTTTTCGATATCTTGAACTTTTCGGAAATCTCTCAACATCCTATACGCAATGGAATCATGAAAATCAATTTTTGGTTGGAGTAAGTGGGAGAAAAATGGAAAATTCATCTCCAACACATTAATGAGAAGTAATAAGTAATGGGGGTCAAAATCCCGCAATACAAAGGAAATTTCAACAACTCATTACTTCATTGAAGTAATAAGTAAATCAATTGCTAAATCCCGCAATAGAAAGGAAATTTTAACTCATTACTTCTTTGAAGTAATAAGTAAAGCAGTTGCTAAATCTCACAATACAAAGGAAATTTCAACAACTCATTACTTCATTGAAGTAATAAGTAAAGTAGTTGTTAAAACCCAAAATACAAAGGAAAATAACAGTAATGGGGTCAAAAACATAATTGGCCATAACTTTTGACCAGATGCTCCATTTTTCAAGATCTTGGACTTTTTGGAAAGCTCTCAACGTCCTCTACATCATGGAATCTAAAATATCATATTTTGATGGGGATACATTGTAAAAACACTACCAACATAAAATGAACAATTCTAGGCAGCAGTGCTTCCGAATTTAATGCAGTATGGGCAGATTTCTTCTTCGGAAAAAAATGGAAAAGAAAGAATGAAGTTCTTCAAATGGGATCTTTTCTTATTCTTTTTCTTTTTCTTCTTCTTCTTCTTCTTATTCTTTTTCTTTTTCTTCTTCTTCTTCTTCTTATTCTTATTCTTCTTCTTCTTCTTCTTCTTCTCCTTCTTCTTCTTCTTATTTCCTGATGATGTAATAAAATAATCAAGCTTAATTGTAAAACTTAAGTAATCGGTTAAAATCCATTTCTTCAAGTTGTTTGAAAAATTCAATTAATTTATGGTAGTGGTGGAGTAGTTATTCTTGTTTTAAATGATAGAACATTCCAATTTCATGTGTGTCAAGCAAAGAGATATTCAAGGAGACAAATTCTCAACTACCTGCAGATTTGTAGCTAGAACGTGTGGAAGGCACAATTAATTTCTCATATTTGTATCTTCTTTCTAGATGTTATAAATAGAGAGAGGCCTACGGGCCAAAGGATGGAACTTTTTTGGCAACCAATTATTGTAATTTTATGCATGAATTTAAATATCTCAAAATTTGTGTTGAGACTCTTGAATGTTCTTTGTATAACTTGGTTGGAATTGAATAAGAAGAAGACAAATTTCGGAGAAATTTGTGTCTAAGAAGTTTCATTGTGTATTTTGTGAGGATTTTTATGGTAAACTTTGTGTTACTTAAAATATGATCTGAATTAATTTCTTTTTCATTTTCTTAATTGTGACATTTTCAAAGTATTTATTTATTTTGTACAGTTGCAATAAGCTTTGTGATCTACTTATTGCGAAGTGCATCATCTATTTTTCTTACCGCTATTATAAATCCTCTTCTTTTCCACGCAACTTTCCAAAACACAATCGATTACTTGTTGCCGAATTTCCAAGCTATGGTTCATGAGCTTTTAATTAAAGTAATAGCCCCGAATATAATTAGAATAAATAAATACCTTACACTAGAGCTTCACCGTTAAATGAAGGGGATTTATCCCATGACTACCTAGGTTTGTGTATCTAACCATGCATAAAATCTAGCCAACACAATTATAATAGGAAAATACGTGATTATCTTTAATATAAGTATATAGATGAATATTTTAATATGTAACGATTTATCAATGGAATGAAGATGACTTTCAAAATTCCTTTCCATTCCTTCTTTGTTGGAAGCACAACCATTGGGGGCGAGGGTGAATCAATGTCTCTATAACTTTTACTTCAATTATGTTAACTTGAAAGAATCATCAAAGTAACCATTCAACATTCATTAACCAATGAAAGCTTATTAAGTGTGAAACAACCATCCAAAAGAGCATGAAACAAGAGAGAGAACACATGAACATAGTATGTATTTGAGAAACACTCAAAGGTAAGAAAACTCACTAAACTTTGCTTATATGTGACAAAATTCAAAATTTAGTGAAGCACCAACTCCACAAAGAGCACTAACCCCTAATTTATCTAGTTCCAACTAGACTTTAGCAAACACCAACTTGCAAGAAGGCTACAACCCAATGAATTAGTGAAGCAAAAACTCCACAAGGATAACCAATTGCTGAAGTTTTAGCAATCACCAACCCGCAAGGAAGACCAAGCACCAACTTAGCCACCTAAGGATGTTCTCCACCTATAGATGTTCTTAATCGCATGGGAGCCACGAGGCCAACACCTTTTGGTGGTGGGCAGGTGAGACAATGGAGATGAATGTGACACTTCAGGATGTACATGAGATACCGGGCTTGCAACCGAGGGGGCTCACATGTATAGTGCTCTTACCCCAGATATTTCGAGAGGAGGGCCTTCCCGCATGGGCCACAAGAAGCAAGATATATGATGAGGGGATGCTCGGTGTTCTACACATCGCAAAGTATTTATGGCGGTGATTTTGGCTATCCGGAAGGTGGTTATGGGCATTATCGTGGCACGCATATTTTGCCACAAGGAAGACGGGACCATTTTGTTCTATTTGGTGGTCGCTTGCATGAGATATGATTAAGCATCATACACTATTCAATTGAGATACCACTATATGGGTGCAAATGGTGCACGACTTATATAAGTTCTCGACGGAGATCACAGAGGACCATAGGTCCCGTTATATTATTGACGACATGGATATATGAGAGGTTTCCCATGTACATGCACACATAGACACAATTAGCCATAGACACACGGTTGTCCCGAGAGTACTTGAGTGGGGACAAGGGCCGAGCACCGAGAGCACTTCGAGCATACCTGATTACTAATAGGTACATCTAGATGATGTCATATGGGAGACCTATATAGGGAATGTTGATCAATGACCTCGTTGGCAAGGGCACGAGAGGACCATAGGTTCCGTTATATTATAAACGACATGGATATATGAGAGGTTTCCCATGTATAGGCCCACATGGACACAATTAGCCATAACAAGAGATGTCCCGAGATTACTTCGGTGGGGAGAGGGGAAGATAGTGAGAATATTTCGAGCATATCAATCACTACAACAGGTACATCTAGATGATGTCATATGGGAGACCTATTTAGGGAATGTTGATCAATGACCCAATTGGCCTAGGGAAGAGGACTTGGATGCAAATTGCGGAGTTGACTAGACATTATTTCAATTGGGCAGAGCCCCATTAGATGAGACAAGGTACCGAGATAGTTGAAATGGCTAGAGCTTGTTGTGGTACCACCACTTGCCTATCATCGGCGACATGCAAGGGAGGCTACAAGTATAGCAGATAGAGTACCGATGTCACCCTGGAGAGTACATGTTGTAGGTAAATATGGCCATAGACATACGTAAAGGTGGGGCAGCTCATGACCCACCAAAGATTATGGAGTAAATGGCTCAGAGGAGGAATCGATGGAGGACCCGTTGGCCTGACTCCATAGTGGTAGATACGAGCACGATGCTCCTAACACTAGAGGGAGAGAGATGATACAACCAACACCATGGTCGAGAGATCATAGGATGCGGCGGCCAGGAGGTGGTTACCTGACACCACTAGTGATGGAGATGGCCTTATTGTGGGCAGGAGGTGCCCAAGGCCTATTACAGAGGAGATATGATTTTGGTGCCTCGAGATAGATTCACACAATATGTTGGATGGATATCTCATTGATATGAAAAGGATAAGGTGGTATTGGGTGGCCGTGAAGATGGCGAGACTACCGTCAAGAGAGCCGAGTAGCCATGTAGGTGTGATTGTGACGATTCATGTAGGTGATACAAATGATACCTTTTATTGTTATATCTCAAGATTGGTACTGATTAGTGAATTTTTGTTTTGTAAAAGAGGACGACAAAGGAGTGGCTTTCCTACATAGAGAGTGCACACCATGAGATCCTAGATCCAGTATTAGATATGCAGGTACCTCGGCCATGGCGAGACCCCACAACGTCGTCTGTCGGTGGCAAGTCAGTGGGGGAGCGTTTCGGTTGGTGGGGAGGTCACTAGAGCATTGCAGAGATCAAGAGATGCGAAGGCATTGTCGACACCGACAATATAGATGTGATCTTGCGGACCTAATTCTAGGCACATAGTACCTTGTTTCAAGAGAAAGCAACATGCCTTTCAAATGTTAGGAGCGTTGTGGAGAGGATTACAAGGCTAGAGGCGAGTTGGCGAGAGCACAAGGAGATACCTCCTGAGCCCGGTCCAGGGTAGAGTCTATAAAGCACACACAACCCAAACGTCCAAAGACAACGCCTTCGGCACAAAGCATCCAAATACCCTCCTCAAAGGTGTGAGGATTCTTGAGCCACATTGCATAGATATTGGATCATGATGTATTTTTGTCGATGTATAAAAATTGATTCAATATATATATATATATATATATATATATATATATGATGATTTTGATGATTATGGTATTTGTTGATAGTGATATGAATGATTCTTTACTTATCATTTTCCTTTCTTTTCTCATGCATGTATGTGGTAATACTCATGGTACTTAGGAAGAACGATAATGATATTTAGGCAAGAAAGTCGATAGGAAGGAAGATAAATCCAAGCAAGGTCAAGGACCTAAGAAAGGATGCACAAGACCATAGTGATCCACTAGGAAAGGCCAGGGTGAATCAAAGCCAAAATAGGTGGAATCAAGACCGTGACATTCCAATGGTAGGAGATGTCAGGGAAAAAGAGAGGTGATGATAAACCCAAGTGGGGGAGAGCCCAAACAAGGACAAGATTTTTGGAGATGTGTGTAAAACCTAAGGGGGCCGAGAGCCTAAGCAGAGGCGAGAGCTCGGGCAAAGAAAAAGACATTGTCAAGGTATTTATAAAGATGATGTCTAGCCACGAGGGGCAAATGATCATATAGTATCGGTAATAATATCATCAACTTGGTTTAGGATATGGCTTCTGTCTGCGCGTCATGAGGTCCTTTATGGCATGTTGTGTGATAACAATATGTTGATGTACCTACGATCTCATGGAAAATAAGGTATCATCTATCTAATCATTTAGTCGGGTGAGAATGTCACATCGAATAATGTCCATGGTGGGACGAGGATCAGGATGAGGTGGTGGTCCATAATTTGGTTGAGGTCTAGACAATATAGGGAAGGTGGGCGGTTCCAAGAGGAGTCACCTCTACACTTTCTTCCACATGAAGAGGACCCATGAACCAGGTGCCTGCTATGCATGACCCGATAGTCTGCGTCGGTATGCGAGTAGTATCCAAGGTGTGAACAAAAAAATTGGGCTAAGGTGGAAGGTCAAGTGTCCTTCCGAGATTGATCTCTTTTAACCTCGGCTTTAAGCTTCTTCATGTGTCTTTTGTAGGCTCTGCAATCAGATACATCGTGCCCCTGGAGCCTCATGTAATGTACAATATGGCTCTATCTCAAAGAGCTAAGGAGCCATAGAGCGAGAGGTAGTGGAGGATACAAATGGATGTTATGGGTCAACATGGATGATGTCGGCACATCTCGCACTTCTTCATCCATAAGGTCGTTAGCTTCATAGTCAAATTCGGCAACCCAATCTTGATTAAGGAGATTGGGTCGGCTAAGTCAATGTTGGTATGTGAGAGTGTGACCGATGGAGTAATTTGAGGCTTAGGCACAAGTGGGGAGGAAGTGTCACTAATGTTCAAGGATTCCTCTACGATATCGATCCTCAAGTTGTGTTTTGAAAAGGGTCGATAAAGTTTGTAGAGGCGTTATTGGCTCTAGACGCCATCGGTCATGTAGAAGATATTCCACATGGGTTGATGTTGTTTGTAGAGGTATTGTCGGCTCTAGACACCATCATCCCTGCAGAAGATATTCCCACGAGGGGACCGATGGTGTCTGAAAAGGAGTATTTTTGTCTTGAGGAGCCTATTATTGAGGTGAAAGGTACTAGTATTCTTAGGAATATGTTATAAGATATGTCAATGGTATTGGCTTCAAGTCTAGAAGACATCATTTGAGCCGAGGAACATTGATAGTGTGAAGGTTCTATGGTGCCCACAATATTTTTCATGGGGCTTATATGATGTTGACTCTGACAATCGGAACAATGTCTTTCTCGGGATCGATGACATTCATTTTGGACCTTATGTGATATCTCACTCCGGATTGGTGGAGGAATATGATTCCCATGCACACCCACCAACGGGGAGGTGTATGAGAAGGCATGTTAGGCACCACATTTCAAGATATTAACTGTAACATTTGATTATGTATCTGAATCATGCTAGTTGTGGTGCTAGCCTGGGATAAGGCCATCTGCTCTAGGAGTTTGATTATCACTACGTTAAGGTCCATAGAAGAGGATTGACCTTTAGAGGAGGGTGCTTGTTTAATACTATTATACTCATTAATGGGAGTTTTAATCGACTCACTTTGAACAATTCTACTGGGAGAAGCCTTTTCATGATTGAGTGTTTCTTCATTAGAATGAGGCCTAGTTATTTCAAAAGCGTTGGCATGTATCCTTCAAAACCTCCACATTTGTCAGGAGTAAAACATTCATTGTTATTAAGGTTCTTAATGACTTCACAACCTCAACCATGTTACATTCTACTAGGTGAACCTACTCTGACTGATTAGAGGGACACGATTGGGACAACAAAGTTTCATAAGAGGGATCGGGCATGTGGGAAGATTGGTGCTTATAGGATGGGAATTAGAGAATTCAGGAGAATGAAGAGGAGATGCATGCACAAGGAATATCCCCTAGAGAAGTTTAATCAAATCAATCTGTGCGAAATATCCTTAAAGACAACATTTTTGTTCTTTGGAAGTCAAGACAAGATCTCTGGAAAATTAGAATTTAGACACAATCGGCCCTGCAAAGATTTTACATAGGGGCCAATATCGTCTAGAATGAAAATGAACTAAACATCCACAATCGGGCCTACAAAAATTTTACATAGTGGTCAATAGTGTTGGGAATGAAAAGGAACTAAGACAAACACAATCGGCCCCGCATAGATTTAATGAAGGGACGATAGTGTTGGGAATGAAAATGAACTAATATAGACACATACAACATTACCAAACTTTACATGTGGCCGATGGTGTCAACAAAATTTGATTTTTAGGGTTTTTCTAGATGTTTAAGGACTGAAACAAAGTAAAACTGAAAATAGATGCTTTTAACGAGTTGTGCTCAATCAAAAGGTACAAAAGAAAGATTCACATCAAGTTCACCAAGGATGTATGGTGGGCAAAAATGTGTCTAGACAACATGCACTCTCATCATCTATTCAACTAGGGTATCGAGGCAATGAGTAAGGGACACACCAAGACCCAAGCGCACAAAGATAGAATTCAAAGGGGGTATAAGGACCGTTAAGATCGCATACCCAAAGGGAAGTAACCCTTACACTAAGACAACCTAAGGTTTCCAAGGCCCTAAGTCGAGAAAGAGGAAGGAACCCTATTGAGGTATCGGCACTATGGGGGGTGATAATGAACAAGATAAACATGCAATATCTATGTTAATCAAGTAAAGCATGTAACATAAAATAAAGATCTAAATACAATATGCTAACCTAGCATGTGCATAAAATACTAAGCTAACATAAAGTAACAAACAAATATAGGAGACTACTCTATACAAAATGAAAATTCGGGTTAGAACACTTACCTATTGGGGGCATTTGTTGATGCATCTATTTCCCAAAGGACCATACACCAAGAGAGAATAGCTTTCAGCAGAGAAGGGGAAATAATCTAGTCCTAGCTCACTATAGGTGACCCAAAAGTGTAAGCAAACCAATCCAATCAAGAAGAATCTCCAAGCTAAGAGTCAAGATGCAAGAAATCCAAGAGTTGAGCGAGCAGATGTAAGTTGGTGCAAAAGAGTAGGGATCATGACAAGTTGTTATGTAATTTTGTGTTATGTGGTATGTGGTGAAGATGTCTTTTTGGAATTTATATCGACGTCATCACGGCGGGCGAAGGCGTCGACCAAGATTTTGAAATAAAGACTAACGCAATCACTCGCGAGCGATGGTGTCGGCTAGGAAGGAAATGAGCAAAGGGTGTGTGCAATGTGTCATAATGGACAAAAAGAAGGTAAGGAAAAATAATATGGCCATGGTCATGTAGGGTGTCAAAAGGGTGCAAAGCAAAGTAAGAAGATAAGAGCAAAAGAAGTGCATAAATAGGACCAAAAGTTATTCTCTCTCCATGTATCATCCCTAACCCAATGGTTACATGAATAACCATATCCCTATCCTAGAATGAGCCCCTTAAGGCACATGTTCCCTAGAAATAGATGCATTAACGACCTCTAACCTGGAAGAGAAATTGTTAGTAACATGTATGTGATTAACTAAAATTGACTAACTAAAAGTAGTAAAAGATACTTAATCTAATCTAGGAGGACATATAACACAATAAATAAATGTACTAAGACATCATGTAAATGACATAAGTAATAAAACTAATAAAAATAGAAACCCTAATGTGCAAGGAGAAAAAGGAAAGAACTCAATCGATTTGTGAAGTGGTGGACTGCGTGTCACTGCATAATATGCGAAAAAATCAGAAGTAGGAATGATTGTGCAGGAGTGCCGAAAAGGATGGAGCTGGAGGATCTAGCTAGACTGGAGCACTGGCGGAGGTTTAGGGAATCTTTGGGCGCTACGGTTTGCAGTTTAGGTGCATAAGTTTGCGTAAAATCTCTAAATCGGGTCTTCACAGTCCGAAAGGAAATTGGAAATCTTTGATGTCATGCGCATCAATTACATTTGTCGTGTCGAATATCCCTAATGATCTGAAAGATGGAAGAAATACCGACAAGACCCCAAAACAAGTATCAAACCCTAAAAATAAAAATGCATATGAAGGGGTCGATTATCCTCACCGCCACAATGATGGACTTCCTAATCGAGCACCGCACTCACATCTCAAACCCGATGTAGTTCTATGTGAAATTGTGTGTGAACATGCCCTAGGTTGCTCTTATGTCAGTCGCACTTTGTGAAGTAGCGAGCAATAACTATGTGTAGAAAATGTAATAAAATATGTGCATGGAATAGAATAAAATTCCTCCCCATATACAGTGTGATTCAGATGTCCTAGCCTTGTGCCTTGATGATGGAGATATGTGGATGCAAGTGATCTCCAATGCAATAGATAGATGCAACTCTAGATGGAGTGATAGTAGTAAGTGATGTTAGGTTCCTCATTATGATCTCATAACTTTATATTTATAGGGTTCTCTTGATCTAATTTCATAATTAACCCCCAAAAGGCCGACCACAAGAAATGGCTAGAAAGAGCCCAAAGAGTGGCGGGAAAACTCTAAAAGGATCGGGGTGTCCCTAGTGGGACCGGGGTGTCGGGCGCCCCAATACTAATCTAGGATCCCTAGCCAAGGCTAAACTAACATGAGATGCCTGAGAATATGACCGAGCTTAAGGGTGCAAGAGGTTTGTAATGATGAAATAAAATAAAATAAAGTGGCCAAAGGACGGGGGGTTAGTACTTTATTCCCTCAAGAACCTTCTAAATAGTAGTATGAGATTGGGATAAATAAATGTCTAAAGTGCATGATTTTGTGACTACGTTTTTCCCTACTTTATGTTGGTGAGAGGAAATCTTAGTAACATAAAGTAGATAGAGATGCGTACTTGATGCCAATGTAGAATGATGAAGAAGGTGTGCCGAAGGACTAGACAAAGTGTGGAATGATAAAAAGATGGAGGAGCATGGAAACTAAAGATGAAAAATGCGCAAAGAAAAAGTGATGAGAGTGAACCTAGGGCGGAACGTGTGTGTAGTTGATGTAGTGTGTAGTGTACTGCATGCATCGTTAGTAAAGCATGTGTATTGTCGCAAAATGTTGTTGTTGACGTTGTTATTGTCACTTGTTATTTGTTTTTGCCCCCCATTTGACGGTTTGTTTCTCATGCGATCGGACTTGCAAGGAGAAAATGATCAAGTAGTCAAATATGTATGTATGTAAGTGTAAAAACACTATGTAAAAGACACATGTGTATGTAAATGTAAAATATGCAAATGTAAATGGAAAATGTAAATGTAAATGGAACATGTGCACCTGATCCATGTTGAGAGAGAAAGTGTAGAAGGATATCCTATACTACGAGTTTTTGGGTGATCTCACAATGCCATAGGCCGAAGAAGTGTAGGGAGGAAATGTTGTGTCCTCCAAGCTCTAACTACTTCCCTGAATGTGTGTAGAGATCTCTGTATGTCCTAGTTTTTGGGTGATCCGACACCACTGGCCGAAGTAGTGTAGAGAGACACACCCACTGTAACCTCCAAACCTGTAACTGCTTCCCAGAATGCTAAGGACACCATGTCTGTAAAAGTTGTTGTGTATGGGGTTCGTAGACTAGTCTGAACCTACTCGTTGTATGTAACCCATAATGCCAAGGGCGAAAGTGCATTGAACTGAACCAGTGTAAATACGTTATGTTAGTATGTAAACCCCAAATGATGCCCCCCTCTTTGGGGGCGCATGCGATGTCGCTAATAGGATAATACAACCCCAAAAGAGGGCCAACCACATGTACATTGTAACGTTGAAAAGTGCTTGGTAGAAACCAAGGCATGCACAAACAAGAAGGCTAGCCAAAAACAAGTGTAAACACACATACATGTAGAAAATAGTGTATAAGCTATGCAAACAATGTGTAAGCTACCAAGAAAATTAATGTAAACATGTAAGAAGATAAGTAAGTCGCACAAAGTGGGCTGCAAACATGGGACATCACTCATGATGTCGCAAGACACACAAGGCCATCATGACCACAAACAATAGACAAGTGTGCACACCAAAAAGGGCGGGGCCTATAAACAATAAAGCAAACAAACAATGGCAGACAATGTAATCAAACAAGTATGGAAACAAATATCCCTGCATAACAAATGTTGCACATGAAACACCCGTTAACATGTTAGAAAGATAGCTAGTATGTCAAAAGCATGTATAAGCAAGTAATATAAAGTGTTAAGTACAAAATGAAACAATAACACATGGAAGAGACGAATGTGGATGTGACCAATGTAGGAAGGATAGAAGGTGAGCATTCGTGTTGCGTGTAAGAGACTGTATCTATGATCACAACTAGAAGAAGACGTGAACATGTATGTGTGGATGGTATAGATAAATGACATACAAGTAATCAAACTAGCATGTGTAATAAAGTGATCATGAACAACAAAAGTAAGCAAGAGTATAAGAAACCATAATATGCAAAGCATGTTGTGGATGGATGGAATGGAATGCAAAATGGAGTGATAGGATCCATGTGCCCCCAAGTGGATGGAAATGTATGCAATGATGTTCATCTTATTTTCCCCCTCAACAGTCAAGAATGAACCGTAAATGAGAGTGCGTCATCAGGAAATGGTCGAGTAGTGTGTGTTGTGTCTAATGTGTTGTGAGGAATGTGTAGGTGTGGTGATGAGATGTAACCTAGCGATGATGTTTGTGTGAACCTTATAGTCGAAGCGTATATCACAACTAGATGAACGTATAAGTGATGATTTAGCCTAAGTGTATATCACTATAAGATGAATAGATGAGTGATGATTTAGCACTAAGCGTATATCACTACAAAATGTAAGGAGGGTGTGGTGATGTAACCTAAGGTGTAGACCACTAGAAAATGATAGAATAGGTGACGATTTAGCCTAGAGCATATGTCACTACGAGATGAATAGTAGGGAGTGGTGATGTAACCTAAGGTGTATACCACTACAAAAAAGATAGAATAAGTGACAATTTAGCCTAAAGCATATGTCACTAGCCTAGGAATGTCGCATGGTGAAAGGTCGAGTAGTAAATGTGTAAGGTCCATTTGATTTGTAAACCCTTGGTAGTCAAGTATGGACCGAGGAACTAAAGTGTGTCATCGGGTAATGAGTGCAACACGTTGAAAACAATGTAGTATATGTAAGGATGAAAGACGAGCATATGAGGAGTGGAATGTGTAAAGATGTGATGTGTAGAATGCAATGCAACATGTGTAGAATGTAAAGTATAATGTATAGTAGTAGAAGTATGTAATGTATGGAGATAGAATAGTAATATAATGTTAGACTCATATATGATGAAGACCGGTATAATATGTAGAATATATGTGAAGATGCGTTGTGTAATATGTATGGTATGTAGACAAACGGATAATACAATATGTAGAATAAGTGATGTAGGGTGTATGATGTGTAGACAATGGTGTATGCCTAATGACGACTAGCATCATGCATGATGTATAAACGCAAAAATGTCAAAAACGTTGTGGATGAAATATAGAATATATGGTGTATGACGTGTAATATGTGAGTAAGTGCAGTGGGTAAGTCCTATAGTGTAGTGTGTGGGATTCATGTGTGGTAATCCCTCAATAGTCAAGTGTGAATTGAAGCACAAGAGTGTGTCGGGTAATGACGCTAGAATGTATGATGAATGTATCTAATAAGAGGATATGAATTTATAAAAAGATGATGATGATACCTATGTTAATACTAGGTAGGGGAGAAGTGGAGTGTCATGCCCCCAAGTATGTATAACAAGATCATGTGAAGTCATCAAGAAGATCGTCATCCTCCATGTCATAACCAAATGGGTAAGTGTTAGTAACCTGATAAGCAACAGTGTTAGGTTGATCATGTAGTGAACCATTAAGGCGTAAGTTGTACATGCCCATAGCATATTCTTCATCTAGTAAATGGAGGAAAAGGGCAACCATGTACATACCAATGAGTAAGATTTGTGTATAACCTAGGAAAGAGCTATTACAGATGAAAACATGACCAAAGGGCATAGGAAATGAAATGTTTGTATGACTAGGATCTAATGTGCCTCCAATATAAGTAAGCCAAGATTCCCCTAGTGTGAGTGGTGAAGATCGATGGTTGCGTGCGAGAAATATTGTGAGATAAAAGATGTGAAGACCATAGGCAGAAGTGGCGATGACATACCCATAATAAAGTTGACGAGCCTACGGTATAGGGTTGAGGTCCTCGAAAGTAAATCCTAAGCGAGCCTAACCCTCATGTGTACATATAGTGACATTGCATGTAGGGTCAAATGGAATGTGTTCCCAATATGAACCATTCATGAAGAGCGTGCAAGTGAATGGTGGGCATGCTAAGGTAGGTGGTGCATGAGAAGGTGGATGTGATAAAGCGACGTCCATATATTGGAAAGCCTCACGATAAGGCATCATAACAAAAGTAGTAGTATCGGGTGGCATAGAAAAAGCTGCAATATCACACAAATGGTACCATCAAGTGGTGGTAGGTGGGGTGGTTCTTCAATAGGTTGGGGTTTGTCTGTGATATCGTGCGTGGAATAGGAAGGCTAGTATTAGGAGCTCGGTCTTAATATTGGAAGGGATCGCGGTCACAAAATATGATATACTCCATGTTCTCATGTAAGAATTTGACACAATGATGTATAGTGGAGGTGACCGCTTGCATGACATGAAGCCATGGCCTACCGAGGAGACAGTTGTAGGAGACTGGGAAGTCAACAACAAAGAAGACAGTGTGGATAGTCTTTGGACCAACAGTAATGGGTAATGTAATATGACCAAGACATGGATGGACAAAACCATCGTAAACACGTAATGAAATATTATATGGGTTAACGTCACAAGCGAGAGAGACCTAAAACTTCAAGGAATGACATAGGACACAAGTTGAGCTCAAATCCATTATCAATGAGAGTGCTTAACAACGACATTATGAATGCGAGATATGATATGCAAAGGCGGGTCATTATCAAAAGTGTGAACATCATCCAGGAAGGTTGGACTTGAAAACTAGGTGTGGAGAAAATGCATCAGCAAAGGCTTGATAAACTGAGTCAGGATGCATGTCAACACAAATACGAGTGGTAGTAAGAAAATGTTGTACTCTATGTAATAAGTCAGGATTTACAAGCAAGTAATCATTGATTGAGATATTCATGATGACTCAAGCCTAGGATGAAGAAGGTAGAAGCGTGAATGAATGAGTCAGGTTCACCAAAATGATTAACTAAAATTGACTAACTAGGTTAGTAAAAGATAGTTAATCTAATCTAGGAGGACATAAAAACAGTAAATAAATGTACTAAGACAACATGTAAATGACATAAGTAATAAAACTAATAAAAACATAAACCCTGATGTGCAAGAGAGAAAAGGAAAGAACTCAGCTGATTTGTGAAGTGGCGGGATTGTGTCGCAGGAGACCTGGAAAAATAGAACCATGAATGACTTTAAGGAAGTGTCGAAAAAGGAGGGAGCTAGATGATCTAGCTGGACTAGAGCGCCTAAAGAGGTGCAGGGCGCTTGTGGACGCTCAAGTCATGTAATCTAGGCACCCTGGTCTACGTAAAGCTCTTAATCTGGTCTTCACATGGTTGAAAGGTAATCTACAATGTTCGTTGCCTATGTGCATCTATTCCGTTGTATTGTGTTGAATATCGCAAAAAGTGAAAGATGGAAGAAAGACCTACAAGACCCCAAAACAAGAATCAAACCCTAAAAATAAAAATGCATATGAAGGGGTTGGATTGTCCTCAACTACCACAATGGTGGACTTACTAATTGAGTGTTGCACTACATCTCAGACCCGATGTAGTTCTATGTGCAAGTGTGTGTGAACATGCCCTAGGTTGCTCTTGTGTCAATCACACTTTGTGAAGTAGCGAGCAATAACTATGTGTAGAAAATGTAATAAAATGTGTGCATGGAATAGAATAGAATCCCTCCCCCTATGAAATGTGATGCAGATGTCTTAGCCTTGTGTCTTGATGATGGAGCTCTGTGGATGCAAGTCGTCTTCAATGCAATAAACGGATGCAACTCTAGATGGAGTGATAGTAGTGAGTGATGTTAGGTCCCTCATTATGGTCTCATAAATTTATATTTATAGGGTTCTCTTGGTCTAATTTCGTAATTAACCCCGAAAAGGTCGACCACAAGAAAGATAAAGATGTAAAATGGCTAAAAAGAGCCCAAAGAGTGGCGGGAAACTCTAGAAGGATCGGGCGCCCCTGATGGGACTCGGGCACCCACGGTGCCCCAAGACTAATCTAGGCGCCTTAGTCGAGGCTAAAATAATGCGGGATGACAGAATTTGACTGGGCATAAGGGTGCAAGAGGTTCATAATGATGAAATAAAATAAAATAAAGTGGCCAAAGGACGGGGGTTAGTACTTTTTTCCCTCAAGAACCTTCTAAATAGTAGTATGAGACCATGATAAATAAATGTCTAAAGTTCATGATTTTATGACTACAGTATGAAAATATAAAGCGTAAAAATTAGGTGTATGCACTTACTGACATTCTTCCTTTGTCTTTAATCAAATTGTCACCTCTTCCTTTGTTTTCTTTGCCGCTTCAAGTTGAATCTTTAGGTTAATGACCATTTTTCTTATTCCTCTAGACTTTGTGACATTTTTGTTTCCAAAGCACAATTTTCTTCTTCATATTTTTGAATTTGTAATCTTTGTTTCAAATTCTTTTTCTTAAGCACTTTTATCTCACCTAAAGCACATATGAGTTCTTCAAGATCTACCTCTCCTTCATCTTCGACATCTTCCTCTTCCAAGGTGTCTTTACTTGTAGAGGCATCATTTTTTATTTCTATAGTCATGAACAAAGTTTCTTCTCTGTCACTTTATGATATGCTCTCATCACTTTTCTCTACTAAGCTACTATCATTTTTGCAATAGAGGTTTTTCTTGTGCTTACCAAACTTTTTCTTATATTCATTTTGTTTGAAGCTTTTCTTATATTGAGGTTTGTTTTCCTTTGTATTCCTTTCCTCATTATGATTTTCCTCATCATCGTTATCATCCTTATGTGGACATTTAGCAACAAAATGTCCTATTTTACCACAATTGAAACACTTGAAAGGTAGCTTACCTTTGTATTTGCCATATCCCTTTTTAAGATTTTTGATGAACAAGGCCTCCTCCTAATTGTGTTCCTCACTTGATTCAGACTCTTTATTTTTCGCTTTCTTTGAACTTTTGAAGGTTGCTTCCCTTTTTTATGGTTTCTTTCATTTTTTCCTCATCTCAAGGCTGTGAGAAATCCATGTATTGTCCATTTTTAGCTTGTCTAGGTCTTTCATCTCTTCAATAACATAAACTTTTGTATCAAATCTTAATGGTATAGACCTTAGTACCTTTTGAACTATTTGATTCTTTAACTTTTTCACCAAGCCCTTTGATGGTGTTAACAATCTCATCCACACAAAGAAGATATGCTGCAACATTTTCTTCATCTTTCATTTTCAAGCTCTCGAACTGTCTCCTATGAGTTTGGAGCTTTTCCTTTTACTTTGTTGTCACCCTCATAGATGGTCTAAAGTTTATCCCAAATGTCCTTTGTCGAATTGCAATGCATTACTTTGACAAATTTTGATTCTGATAAGCCACACAAAATTGTGTTCGTGGCTTTTGCATTATTTTCACTAGCCTTCTTTTCGGCTATATCTATTGGTGGAGTTTGTGGTATTATATATCCAATTACTACTACTTGCCAGATATCAAAACCAAGGGCCATTAGATATGTTTGCATCCTTATGCTCCAGAATGCATAGTTTGTTCCATCGAACAATGGAGCCTTGTTTGTGGAGAAACCTTCTTGAACATGATGACTAGCCATGTGTGCTTCTGAGATCTACCTTCTAGTAGTTAGACTATATTCGAAGGAACTGCTTCTGATACCAATTGTTAAGCACACACTTATACTGAGAGGGGGGGTGAATCAAGTATAAGATAAACTTTTACTTATTAAAACTTATATCCACAATTAAATCATTTAAAAGCATTCAAATAACATAACATAGAGCAACACTAGATTTACGTGGAAAACCCTATCTTGGGAAAAACCATAAAATAAGACTGCTTGGATCTACCATCCAAATTCGGCCCAAAATTTAATACTTTGTAAATGTTCGTAGACACCAACCTACTAAAGACACCAATCCCCAATGCCAAGAACCAACTCAGCCAATTTGTGAGCACCAACCCACTGGAGACACTAATCCCCAATTTTGTGAGGCACCGAGCACAACAATATAAACTTCCACAATATGTAGTTGTTTCTTGATTGGATGATGGAAACTTTGTATCTCTTCATACACAAATCAGATTATACTTCTAACATGGGCGTTGGTCCAATTAATGAAATCGAGATAGTTTTATATTTTTGCTTTTCCTTCTTACTCATATGATATAGTTTTATAGTTTTATTCATATGATATTCTCATTTTACTTCTACTCTTCTCTCTTTCACTTCTTCTCTCAAATCATGTATCTATTTCATTTTCTTTCTTGTCTTTCTCAACCTTTTCATCTATCTTTTATAGCCTTAATGTGCCTCTTCCCAAGAGGGGTGACTAACAAAGATGTTGCTTAAATTAATATTAATTAACTTCTTTAACTCCTTCCAAATGGGTCGGTTGGGCTTGTATTTAATATTTGTTTATTTCTTTTATTTCCTTAGATGAAATCGTTGGCCCTTTCATAATTAAAACATTGGTATACAATGTGATTGTTGTTCATTACATTCATTGTTATTATATTAAATTTGATCATTGTAATACATCAAGGACACTATTTCTCTTTGATCGTTGTGCATTCTCTTTTGACATCAATGACTCCTATTCTGTGCATTCTCTTTTGACATCAATGACTCATATTTTGTGCATTCTCTTGTGACATCAACAACTCCTTTGACATCAATGATAATATTTCCAACACACAAGTACTTTAGAATAGTATAGTTTTGTATTTTTACATTTCTTGTATTTCATCACAATTATGTTAGTAAATTAAAACTCTATGACGATATACAATTATCAATAACTCAAGCATAATATTATCCTACTATGTGGTCAAAAATATATTTAAAAATGAATACTAAATAAATCCTTAAAAATTACAAGCATTAATTTTTTGAAAAATAATGGATGCACTACCTCAATGTACATTTAAGCTCTTAAAAATACATGTTTGGTCACTTTATACATGTTTGGTCAAGTTTTATTTCTAAGAAATATTTTGTTGGGGTACAAAATGGCTAAAAGTGGGGCACTCTTATATGCTTTGTGAGAATGATCATCATCATGTATATGCCCTAAGGTATAAATTCTAACAACCCCACCCAAAGTTAGGTGAGGAAAGGCTTCAATGTTTCCACGTTTGTTTAAAAAATAAAAAGATTCTAATATATAGATGTTTCAAGTTAAAGACATTATAGATACCAAGCCTCATTCACTTCCTATTCATGTCAATATATTATTCTTTCAAAGTGATAATGTCTTTGAAAACCTGAAACAAATATGATTTTTTAAAACCCTCTTCTTCGTTCACCCAAATAAAAGCAATCCAATATCAATGATGGCCCTTTGATATTTTATTTTATTTTATAATTACCATCTAAGCCTATACTAAGGGACCTATTGAATTTAGGAATTTTTAAATTGAAAAGCAAATCTCTATTAATAGTACAAAAAAGGTACAATGTTAATCATATAAAAAATGGGTGGCATGGAATCACACCGCATGATGCCAAAACGAATCAAGTATCATAAGAGTCTCGAGAAAAGATAGTAGGAAGGGAAAGCTATTGAATATTACACAACATTGATAGAGACTTGTCAATCAAGAAAAAATGCATCAAACACGATGCACAAAAGACAAAGCATTGGGCAAAGAACGGCGGCGAACATAAATGTTGTTCAAGACGGTGGTGAGGGGCTATCATACTTTCTCCCGCACTCACTAGTTTATGAGGGTTCCACAAGATCATGGACTCCTTCCTAGCAATCATTTTCTTGATTCTTTTCTTTTTCTTCATACCTATGAGAAATGGCAAGAGAAAGTTAAAGAAACTTGTCCGAGGGGAACACCCCAAGTACCACTACCATAGGTAGGAGGAACATCCTAGCGATCATCACCACCAATGCCAACATCACCATCGTTGAATCGGTCGAGATCTTCCTCCTTGGCACCACCTTAAAAAGGAGAATGTCAACAAGAGTGGGCGGAGAGGAGCTCCTTCATCTACTATTAGAGCAAAAAGAAATTTAGAAATTTTAAATAGAGTTTACTAAAAATCTTAGAAAAATTACTATTAAAAGTCGCCCCATAAAATCATATGGCTAAATTCTTTACTTAACAGTACACTCTATTACCCACTAATAGAGTTGGATAAGCAAGTAAAATAGAAGGTAAATACATGTTTTTCAATAGAGAAGTGGGTCCTCTCATTTATCAAAATATATATATGATAAGCACAAAATAGGTCTTTGAGCACATGTTTACACTTAACCATGAAATATAATCAAACCACATCTACCACCCACTGTGGTGGAGGAGCCACCGAGTGAAAGGATTCAAAGATTGACGAGTGCAAAGGTTTCCATGTGCGGGATTGATGAAGCAAAAATTCAAACACCTTAACATCCAATGGCTCTTAAGATGTCAATGCCCAGCACGTGGTTTGTCTCACAAAATGAGGCAATTGTGGGTTTGAGATTTATTCTTGAGATAACCACCAAAATCATAACGCTTTTCGGAAAACATTTGGCAAAAAGAAAGCCATCAAAATCCTTGTGGGAGGATACACCTAGTTTTTTTCATTTTCTACCTTTCGCCTCTCTAATAGGCTTCACATGACTAAAGAAAGCAAATTCCACAAATGAAGTGACACAATTTTAGCTTCATTTTATTTAGGGATCGCTTGCATACACTCGAGCTAAAACCAGAGTTAGCAAACCAAAGAATAGCCTTTAGTAATGATTGTTCACCATTCCAACAAGTTTAACTCGTAATCCTCCTTGCCATATAAGTATTCATGTAAATCCTATTATTAACCCTATAACAAAAGATGACATAAATCCCAAGCTTTTTAACCCAAACAATTTATTCAATCGCATTTATTTCCAAGATGAGAGAGCCTTAGGATTAATAAAAACCCATAAAACAACATTTTTTAGTACAATTTGCATACAAGGGTGGTTTAAGAAACATAGAGCTCATTCATCTCCGATTGAGCCATCAATACCTTTCGTTATTTTCTCCCTTGACTAACAAATGAATTCGGCTCCATCAATCTACAACGATATTTTTTTATTAATGGCGTTATATTACTATTTTCAAAAATGCTAGTGGTATGGGAGCACACTACAAAAACACATACCACATGAACCACCTTAGTCGTGGGGATGACACCCAAGTAAGTAATAAAAACCCTCAAAACTCCCTCATTGGTCGGGTGAAATCCTAATGGCGAGAAAAATTGTCGGTTGTACAAATTGGTGGATTTCCGCCAACACTATGGGACTATGTCCCTCTTCTTGAATGGGGCATCTCCATTTATTGTGTGTGAACGAAAATGAACCTGAACCAATAGGGACACTCCATTGAACCTATGATAAATGCTTGCAATTTCTTGCAAGGGAGGAATTTCTGAGTAGGTGGGAAAAGGGAGTGGGAAATTAAGGAGAGGGGATTAATATCATAGGTAGAAAATCATATGCCTACAAAGATTAATCAGAGCATATCATCACACATAATCAGAAAGAAAACAACTTTGTTACTAACACCAAGACAAGATAGAATTATGAACACAAAGTCTCATTAATTCCCTCATCAAGAAAAGCAAGAAACTCCTTTCTTCTTCATTGATATTTTGGCAAAGTTGTACATTGAGAGGAATGGAAGAAATTAGCTATTACTATCACTTTTTCTTTTCACGAGTAGTTATCTACTCCGAGCATACAAAATTGACAACCCTTAAGAATGGGGAAGTCATTACAATTTATAGACTTTGAGAAGACTCTTCACCTACCCCCCCACGTGACCTTTCATTTGTCCTTCATAACATGTGACTCTTCATATTTCTAGGAATGAAATTAAGTCCCCTTTTATTAATTAAGGGTGACTTATTACAATATTAGCTATAGTCACATTTAAATGAATAGGACGAACATCATGATTGCTCACAACGAAGAATTAGAAAGGGGGTGGAGAAGAGGAGGAAGAATGAAGAGAGAAGAGGAAGAATGCTCCAAAGCATGGATGGGGATGCCTCCGCCTTTGATGAAGATCTTCTCTGAGGAAGTTGAAGATGGAAACCGGCCCCCGACGACACTTCGCACACTATTATACTGATGGAAAGCTCTAATGAAGTTCACCTTGAACACCTTACCTCCCTGTGATGTGTTGCCTTGCTTCTAGACATAATTGAACACAAGTTAATGTTTCCAAGACCAATATGAGGGTTTCATTTCTCTGTTTGAGTTATGAGGTCATCCTACAATCCCATAGAGAGTCTAAAAAGTGGAAAGATGAGTGAAAATGGAGCCATCTACAACTTTCTGCACCCAAAATGAAGACTTTCTATTTTTAGCAAGTAAGACCCAGGGACTTGCTATTTTGGGACATATCACTTCTGTTGCTCCACTATGACCTTCGAACCTTCCGCACACTTCACCCTCTTCCATTGATGATGCGTTGTTATTTTTAACAAATTTCTATTTTTAGCAAGTTGCTTTTTTCAAACCTATTATTTTGGGAATATAGTCATTTTTGCTTGGCCTTCTAGTTTGCATCGTTCTTTCCTATCTTGGGTGATTCAATCTAGCAATTCAAGGGACTTACTATTTTTAGCATGTGGAGGGGCATAACATATGCTATTTTTAGTAAGTGACAAAAATGACCTCGGTTTGCGGTGGGAATATGATTTTTAGATTCATCTTTTTGTCGCGATCTCGTTCTCCGAATTTCACTGTGTTTCGCCCACCATAATGCTTGGAAATTAAAAACGAATGTTTTTCCTAGCGAGAGTTCGGTGCTCGAAGTTGCATTGGTGACCAATAATGGAGTCATTGAGCTTTGATAGTGTTCTTTTCCACCTCAGTTGCGATGAAACCAACTTCACTAGGATAGATTTTTCTCCTAGACTCTGTGTTCACATTTTTAGTTTAATCCGTCACAAAGTGATGAGAAATCAAATAAACGAAAGTCGAGGCACAAAAAGAGGGTTTTGTTGCCATTAAAAATATGGGGCATCACTTGAAACTTTGTAACTTGCATCTTGAAGGCCTCTGAAAATGAAGAAGTATGCAAAAATATCACTTCGATCCGTGCATCGGATTGTGAGATATGAGTTTTTTTACGTTTTTGGTCATAAAGTCAATCTAACAAATGAACATGGTGTCGAAAGAATTTACTGTGTTTAATGGATATTATGTGTAGACCTTCATGGAGCTCTAGATGAAAAATGAAGTGGCAATGAGTTACAATGACTTTAATACATTCTTTCGGTAGCACCCTTCTCGCACGCACACGGATGGAAGCACAACAAATAGATTTTTTATGAAATCTAGCTTTTTGAATCTTTTTGGGCTTGGGCGCATTTTTGTGTCCCAACAATCCCAAGGAGATGGGACATGTGGTACAAGAAAATGTGCCTCATCCTCAGCTTGACAAGTGTCGTCCTATGATTACTTGGCGGAGGAGAGAGAGTGAGCGATAAGCACATGGGGTTGAAACTAGGTCACATGGAGGACCAAAGCAAGGGCTAGGCTTGGACGCATTTTTGTGTCCCAACGATCTCAAGGGGACGGACACAAGGTGTAAGAAAATGTGCCTCATTCAGGTGATGACAAGTGGCACTTGCTAATTTATGGAGGAGGAGAGGAGAGGGAGTTGAAAAATGGCTTGCGGAGCACTTCCTAGGGTCACATAAGGAATCAAGGACCAGGATGGGCATGGGGCACATTTTTATGTCCCAACTGTCCCAAGGAGACGAGACACAAAGTGCAAGAAAATGCGTCCTCACCTGGTGATGACAAGTGGTGAAATCTGATTGCACAACAGTGAGGGTTGAGAATGAGTGCAAAAGGGCTAAACTTTCATGTTTGAGCTTCGTCGGGGTCATATGATGGTCCAAAGGGCTTAAATGGAGCTGGGCGCAATTTTGTGTCCCAACTGTCCCAAGGGGATGAGGACAGTTGGTGCAAGAAATTGCACCATCACCTAGTGATGACATGTGTCCACCAAAAAATTGGCTAAGTCCCAAAGCATACCTTGGAGAGAAGCTTGATGACGATGTATCTGGAGCATCCAGAGGTCTTTTTGGGAACTTATTTATATGAATTTGACTACAAACAACATTTTGAGAAGGATGGGATGGGTCTCATGCTCTAATTCTACTCTACAACCCCCTCAAAAATAGCCTTTTTTCTCGTGACCGCATGTTGTACTGCTAAAATCAACTTTGTGGAAGGAAATGTTTGTCTTGTGAAAAATATGAAACCACCATCATTTAGAGCAATGAAATACCTTTCCATTGATATCTTGTTTGACCTCCAACTCATTACAGAGGTCCTGGAATCACTTCTCGAAGCTCGGATGCTCTTTTGAACTAAGAGCTCCTTCACCTTCAAAATCCGCTTTCACTAAATTTGCTCCTAAACCTCCAAACCTTTCCAAAATCAATTGCACAATGTTCCTAGCTCCTTAATACCACTCCCGATGAATTTGGGCCTTCAAATTCACTCCGAAAGATGTGTACCTGCCTTAGAAAGGCTAAAAATAGTAATTCCTGAGTCTCTTGAAAATTTGGCCTTGAAAGGTAATATCTCAAAAGCACTTGAATGAACTTGATTTCCTAAATCACCTATGGACAAGGTTCATACAACAAATATGACCACTTAAAAGAATAAGATAGGCTTGACATAGGATATGAGTTGATTTGGAAGAGGGCTCGAGAGGACTCACAATCAAAACATTTGGTACTAGGGTAAACTTGTCATGCTTTCAAGTTGAATTTTGCCCTTGCAAAAACACATGACAACAAATCCAACGAGTGACAAACAATGAAACTCCCAACAATCAAGAGGAAATCCAAACTAAACCTAGTAAGGCAAAAATGGAACAAGCGCCAACCATAACAAAAGCCTCCAACAACAAACCCTAGCCTTACCAAAGAAGGGTAGATGAAAATGAACTAAGTCATGACCAAGCCTAATGCATGAACATTGTGACGAAAGAGAGGCGGCGAGCCATTGAGAAACCAAGGCGCGACCAAAACCAATTCTAACTAAACCAGCCCATGGTTGTCGCCATCACAAATCCTCCATAGTCGAAAAACTTTACTCCAACCCCAACAAAAACCTAACTTGAGAGAACAAAGCAAGGATATGGGAAGAGGTCGCCAATACAAAACGCAGTTGCACCACAAAAACCATCATGCAAACAAAGTAAAGTCGGATCATTGCCGCTAAAATGGATCCTTACACCAAATACTAGAACGGAAAATCCAGGATGGGCCACCACTAAAAGAGAAAAAACCGAGAACATACACAAGGTTTTGAATTTCTCTTCCTTTTTGAAGTCTTTTTCTCCCTAAGTCTCTTCTTGTCTAGTTGATAGATCGCAAGTTGTTGAATGCGACATTTTTTTAGAATATCCAATATATTTTTGGCTCTCTTCTTTACACACCCTAATAGACTTATCTCCTCCATTAATAAAACCTCCCACGTTTTGAATGTTTATTCAATTAAAACCCTTTGTTGAATTTTATGTCTAAAGTCGAGAAATGGATAAAATAAAATGAAATGATTTTAATTACATCCACAAGACCAAAGGTCTATGGGACCATTGAAAACTCCAATTGCTTAAAGATTTGTGGGCTTAGTGGTATCTTTTAGAAGTTTGTTCTCTTGTTGAATTGAGTTAACATCTCCCCAAACCATTTTATTTTGCTTTCCTCGAATAGCTCTATCATGGAATCAACTCTTAAAATTTCCTCATACTTGGCTCTAATGTTTGTGTACCTTAGGCATTCAAGGATGAAATGCTCTTATGTTTCAACCATAGTTACCTAAGACTCGGGATGGTGGGACGTAAGGATGGGGTTTCAAGGCGGCAAAAATAATCAAATTTTGTGAATAATGAGGGAACAACGATGAGACAACTAATAAAAAACCTATAAAAATTATATATTACAAATATAACATGAATAAACTAAGACTTAAAATTGAAAACCTAAAGATTGAAACAATTAATCCAATTATTCATCACATAAGCCAAAATGTAATATTTAATATTCATATTTCAATGTTTCATATTGAGTCATTGGCATTAACATAGAAATTAGAACCGAGATACATTGATACTTCATAATGCACACTAGATAGAGATACAATGATGCGTCATCATATCAATGTGCATAAGAAAAACAAGTCTTCAATGTTTCATTAATTAGCATGAGAAAAGTACAGTTGCATATGTTATTATGTCATAACTCATAAGTACATAACCAAAATGGCAGACTCAATAATCAAAGTCCTTTGAGGGAACACTCGTGAACCGCTCCTCGTCACTAGAAGTATTTGTATCAACATCATCTACATCTGCAAAGGGGATCTCAACCAATCCTTGTTACTCCCGATCTTCGTCAAGCTGCCTTGAATCCTTAGGATCTACATCCCACCATAATGTTGGGCTCTCCTTGTATATAGGTGTCTTGCGATCCATGAGACACAAGGCATTATCTACAACAAGTTTCTCTGCTCTCTTAGAGGTAAGTTTGTTCCTCTTAAAAGATTGGATCCACCCATATGTTGACCAATTCCTCTCAAAAGCAAAGGAACTACAAACCTAATAAAGAAGGCGAATGGCAAGTGTATGTAGCATTCCTAAAGGTTCATATAGTCGACACCAATTGACTGGACTTTCTTGTGCTAATGTGCTCATGTCTATTTTTGTCAAAGTTTTGTAGCCTTCAAAATAAGAAAACTTGAGCCAATCGGTTCTAACTTGTGAATGATCCTCTGCATTATACATTTTTTTCAGGAGTTTCAAGAAACCCTTCCTTACCTCATCATCTACAAGGACAGCCATGACAAGCCTCTCATGATACCACTTCAAATTTAGTGCATATGCACATATGCAACCATGTGTAAATGAGTGTTCAACTTCTCCCACCTCCGCTCAATGATGGGTCAAACATGGTGATGTTAAAACTCCAAGATGGGGTCCCTTGCTTGAATAACATCCTTCATCTTGTCAAGCATGCTATCAATACACTCACATATCTCACCGAGGTTGGAGCTATTAGAATCCCCATATTTTATCTCACTAAAAACCGGAGATACAATGGATGTAATGTATCTCACATCTGTCCAAAATGTCTCCCTCACCACCACTACTTTCACCTTCTTCCTTTGCTTTGTTTTGGACCCATCCCACCTTGACCACTCTAATGTCATGATCATACATTACAAGGACTCTTACAACTCAACCATCTTATCCACTAAATAAAGTATGATGTGAAAGAGTGTCAATGATGTATGGTGCTTGTAGATGAACATTTACACATCTTTAGCATCTGCCACTACACCTTTGACCCAATTAATTTTTCCAATGTTTTTCAATGCATTGTTCATGGCACGCACACAACATAGGGTCCAAAATATATGTCCGCAAAGTGAGCCTCAACGAACTAACTCGCTACCCTTCACACATAAGTTACATATGTAATAACCTATACAATGATGGTGGGGCCAACCTCATCAATGGCATCTCGCAAAAAGGCGAATTGAAACGTTGAATCATTATTCTTTCCTAAACTATCAACCTGACCTCAAAAAGCTAGAACCCTCTCTACATGAAACAATGATATTTATGAGTGGTGGTGTCTAATATTTGTCCACCCATCCATGATAATGTTGCAACTATGAGAGACCCATGTGCACCTCATTTCCTCCATCAATAAGTTAGCCTTGGAATAGTTCTTATCCAAGATTGTGGTCCTCAACTTTGTACCTCCTAGGCACATATAACTTACACACTGCGCGTTTCCTTACTCATAGCCTCCTTGTAATAAAGAGAGTGAGCAACATGTAATGAAATGCCAATGACATAAAAAAATTCAATGGCACCATCGACCTCTTCCCTAGACTTCGTATCATACATGTCCACAACTGGATTGGAGGCCACAACCTTCCTCTTCCCCTGTTAGCAAAAACATCCACTTCGGTCACCTTATACGTTGTTGTAGTGTTTGAGAAATCACTCTTAGAAGTTCTCTGACGGTGAGAACTAGAAGCAATGCCACCAACACCGGCAATGTTGGAATTTTTCCTGTTGCATCTCCATTATACAACCTTACCATTTCTACCCTCTCTTCAAGTGATAGTTGTCCACATAGGCCAACACACTTCCCCGGGGTGTGCAATAAGTGTGCATTCAACCTAGTAATGTTTCCCAACCAAATCAATGAATATATATTACACTTTTGTATTTTAGTCCCCCTTGAAATATTTGACATAAGACCTTCAACAATTCAAGTAGATTGTTTCAAAGATTTTTTTGTCAAACATTCCTCTAGCATATTTGTTCAACATCGTGGAAGAGCAAATAAACTTATCAACACTCTAATGTGAACTATCAGTTGTTTTTTTTCCTTGCACACCCCCACTCATCTCCTTACTCATTTCAATCTCACATTCAACTTCATACTTGTTTGAACTCATTTTGGGACTGCAATAATTAGAAAAAAATAATGTAACTATACATTTCAAGTTTTCAACACACTTTGCACTTGAAACTTTTAAAAAACATCCTTGATTATTTTTTAAATTTTAACCGTACTTTAATTTTAAAAAATCGGGGATGCACAAATGGCAAATGACCTTGTTTATCCCATTTCGATGCTTGCATTTGGAAACTTAAAAAAAAAAAACAAAACAACAATATATCCATTTTGAAATTTAAGAAAAATAGCAATACCCTCCTTTGTTTAACCCATTTTGAAGCTTGCATTTGGAAATAGAAAAAAAAACATCAATGTATGCACTTTGAAATTATAAAAAAAAATAGCAATGCCCTTTGTTGTTTAACCCATTTAGTTGCTTGCATTTGCAAATAGAAATAAACAATGAAAAAACAACAATGTATGCACTTAGAATTTTTTTAAATAACAATATCCTCATTTGTTTAACCCACTTTGAACTTTGCATTTGAAAATTACAAAAAAACAAGCAAAGGATCATTGTACTAAAAAAAAATAGCAATGCCCTCCGTTGTTTAACCCATTTAGTTGCTTGCATTTGCAAATAGAAATAAACAAAGAAAAAATAACAATGTATGCACTTAGAATTTTTTTAAATAACAATGCCCTCATTTGTTTAACCCACTTTGAACTTTGCATTTGAAAATTACAAAAAAACACAAGCAAAGGATCTTGCTCTTGCTCTTGTTCTTTGTTTTTGAAATTTGTAAGTGTTAAATATTGTTGGGTTGTAGGGGATGTTGAGACGTCCCTCAACCGTCCCAGGGGACATCATGTGTCCCATGGTCTTTGGAAAACACGAGATGTATTGGATGTGTCCCCTGGACTCGAGGGATATCCCCTTCATTTTCCCCGAAGGTTGGGACGTGGGGGGATGTCTCGTCCCCATTCCTAAGTCCTCGGAACATCCCGAACGTTTAGGATGGCTTGGGGATGGGGTGCATGTCGCCACATAACACCTTGGTTTCAATTGTCCCCGTATTGCATAGGACACAAGTCCTCCCTTCCCACTATTCCTAAGTATTTTCCATCTTCTTGTCTCACATCTGATCCTATAGGAGCCAGTCCTTAGTTGAGCAATGATGATCTTTTCCCTCCATTTAATTTCAGCCCCTATAGGCTTTTTCACAATGTTCATACATCGGGTTGAACTCGTAATATAGTGTTGGCGCTTCCTACTTGTTTTCTTCCTCCACATCCTTGTTCTAAACTTTTCATTCACATAGTTTTTTATGTATTTGTTAAGATTTGGGCATTCATCTAGGTTGATATCCCATTTGTTCATCCATTTGTGGTTCTACTTCATCCACATGTTCTTTCATCTGTGCAACTCTTTGCCTTTTGCAGCCTTAGACCATTTGTCGACCTTCATGTTTTCTATTTTTTAAATAACAGTCTAGTCATAGTGATTGCCTCTAGAGGGAAGGTACATGTTTTGGCCAAGATGATTTCATAGGGAATTGTAGTCTTGATTTTGAAATTGTTTGTTATTAGTCGCTTTTGGATCCTTTCTATTTGTCTCCATTTCGAACTTGTCGTTCCACTAGCCCATATCTCACAACCATACAACACCACCGGCATGATAAGTAACCTAAAAACGACCTTGGTGGTCTTCTAATCCCATAGCTCAGCATTCTTGCACCTATTTTGGAGCGCATAAAGAGCTCTCCATCCTCATTGTATTCTCTTCATCCTACAAGTATCCCAATTGAGCTTGTTGTGAAAATCGAGGCCAAGATATTTGTATTCTAACATCACTTCAAGAGAGCCTCCAACAAACTAAAAGTCAAGATGTTGCTTCTTCTTTTTCACTGAGAAAATATAATTTTGGTTTTGCCAATGTTTACCTCCATCCCCACTTCTATACAAAAGAGCTCTAAAGAACAAAGGTGATCTCTTAAATCTTGGATTGTCTCTGCCATTATAACTAAGTCATCTGCATATAATAGGAGTTTCACCACATATTTTGTCAAGTGGACCCCTTTCCCTCCAAATATGTTTATCCACTCCTCTAACTTGTCAATGTATAGCCCAAATAATGTCGGGAAACGGGCGGTCTTGTTTGATGCCTATGTCACTCTCGAAACACTCAAATAGTCCTACCTGCATTTTGATTTTAGCATTCACTTACTCATATAATCTATGATTTGTTGCCTCTCTCTGCGTTGGAACCCCTAACTATTCCATTACGCTCCTTAGCACCGTGTCAAATGCCTTTTTGAATTCTACAAAGAAACAATATGCATCATCTTTTTATCCCAAACCTTTTCAACTAGGTGTCTAATTGTGACACAATGTTCAATGGTTTATTGTTTAGCTCTAAAACTTGCTTGCCCCTTTGCTCTCTTTCCTCTTTCCTCCACCCAACTACTAATCCTGTGCTCTATCATACTCCCAAACAACTTTGCAAAAAGAGGATTGACCATGATAGTTTGGTAATTGGAGGGATTATTTACATCTCGATTTTAAACAAAGGTATGGTTAAGCTAGTTGTCCATTCTGTCAGGAAGCCATTTTGGATGACCTCATTGAAAATTTCTTTGATTTGAGGTGCAAGGATATCTGCTCCCCATTTTAGATGCTTCGCTTGAAGGTTGTCTATGTCACGGGCTTTACTGCTAGCTTTTTAATCCCTTGTATGATGTCCTCAGTTGTGAAAAGTTCTTCATTAACAAAGATAATGGGAGTATCTTGTTCATTTTTACGCTTGTACAATTGCTTTGAATATTCCATCCATTGGTTACTTGTTATATTGTTCTCTGTTTGCTTATTCTCCCTTCGAAGCTCCCTCCAAAACCTCTTTGGTTCATGCTTCCCCAAATAAATCAACTCCTTCCTTTTGGTTCTAGTGTATTCTTTTTTTTCTTCACCAATTGCTCATATTTTTTGTTTTTCTTTGTTCTACAAGCAAGCCCTTTAATGGCCTTCTCATTGCCTTACACTCTTCATCGTACCATGGGTTTGTTGGGAAGTGTATTTCCTTCTTTTGGTTTAGCACTCTTGTACATGTTAAGGGCTTCTTTCTCGGTGTGCATTACCTCTCGCTCTAAGTGTAATTTATACCACTAATAGGTGATCCTTTACTTTCCTTTTCTTGGAGTTTGCTCTCTGGAACCACTCTTAAAACTTTATGATTTTCATCTGTTAAGAGGATATTTCCTTTGGAAGGAGGCTTAATTTTCTTAACCCCAATGTGATCATCATGTTGCTTTTCTTCTTGGCATTGGAATTTCATAAAAATTGAGTCGTGGTCCGATTTAAGTTCCATAAGAGAATCTTCAATTTCTAGCTCTTGTATCCTAGCCACACAATTTTGAGAACAAATAACATAGCCGTTTACACTCTACCCATTATAAGTCTTACACATAAACTTTCTTGATCTTTTCCATTTGCTCGCATCATTACATATAATCAAGTTGTGAGTATTGCACAAGCCTAATAGTTCTTCTCCAAAGTGTTTCATGCCCCACATGTTCATCGCATGAAACCTTAGACCATTGTTGATTTTCCTCCTCTGTCATCCAGAGTGGATTTATATCTAGATCCTCATTATTTCCTAGGATGTTTGTTTGCTTGTTTGTTGTCCTTGCATTAAAGTCTCATATTAACAAAATCTCCCCAATCCTACTATAGACTAAAATATCCCTCTTTAGAAAGGAATACGGGTCTTCACAGTCTAGATCTTACTTATAAAACTGGAGTTCTTGGATGCAAAATAGCATGTATCTATGCTAATCATAGTGTCGTTTTCTAGAATTCTTATTCGGATGTACCATTCATTTTCATCTTGTTTTTCTATTTTGATATTTCTACCCTAGGTTTCCTTTATTAGCACCAATATAGCCCCATGTTCCTTGCCATTCTTTGTTGCTTTATTCGAATTGGTGACTTCTTGTATCCTTCAAAATCTATTGTCTTACACTCATCATGCTCATGCATTTCGGTTAGAATAATGATATCTCTATTTCTGGGTATGGGCCCTAACCCGGGTCCTCTTCTCCAAGGATAGCTTCTACAATTCCATCTTACCATCGTAAGATGCTCCCTGAGCGGGCCATATTCCTTATTTGCTTTGGGGATTTCTAGTTGTGATATATGCTTTCCCATTCTTTATGTATGCACATCTCCCTTCACTCCTTACCACCTTCACCTTTTCCCACTCGTTGTTTCTCTTCTAGCTGCCAAAAGGTTAAGTCTTCGTCTAAATAAAAGTGCGAGCCTCTCAACATTCTTTTATTTCTTATCACTCTTGTTTTATCCTCATAGTTTATCATTGTGACCTAAATATGATTATCCATGCCCTCAACTCTCATCTTCCAGATTCTACTTGCTTGTTTGATTTTCCCTTTCCATTATAATTGACATGCAAGGAAGTCCCTTGCAAGGTTGCTTGTATTCTCCTCTTCTCCATTATCTTTCAGCCCTTTAATAATTATGTTTGATACTTTATCATGTCGTTCTCTTTCTTCTATCATTTGACTCTCGGTGTGCCTCTCTATCAACTCCTTATGTTTGCCTAGTGGTTCTTTTACCACTTGTGCCCAAGACTTAGCCTCTTCTAACTTACTTTGTAGCTCATTTTCTCTTTTTCTATGTTATGGAGTCTTTGTTGGGCCTTTTTATTTGCATTGTACTTGCCTTTCTTCCCCTACCTTGGCATTTGTTAAAGAGTGGATGGATTACTTGAGGGTTTGTCATTCATGCTGCCCAACAATTGCGATATTTTATAGATTTTTCACTTGTGCTCGAAGCTTGTTGTTTTCTTCTTGCAACCTTCGCGTTACATTTGCCATCTCTTCCATTTTAACATCTTTTAATTTATCCCTTACTTCCATGTTTTCTAGTCTTTCTTCCAAGCTCATTAGTTTTTGCACATATAGTTTCAATGATCGAATGAGAGGAGTCAATGTGGGCTTGTATGCTTTTCACCATCTTGAATCTCTACTTGGTGGCCTCTAACTTACATGTTATATGTTTTTTTCATCTTCTCATAAATTTTTTTCATGTGCAATGTTGTGCTTATTTTCTTTGCACCTTTAGTAGAGTGCCAAAACATAAAAGAACAAAAGAGAGAAGAAAAGACAAGATACAAAACCAAAAGAAATCCTCTTAGGCAATTGAGAAAACTAAGCCAACAAGCTTACTTAATAAAACTCAAAGAATCTCTAATGGCATATAACTCTTGGTTTACTCGAACCATGTTGAAGACTTCGAGCCTCTTCCCTAAATTTTAGCATCTATATGATTTCTTCTTCATAGAATTTTACATATTAGTCATGCTATCATGGTCATAGTTTCATACATATACTATTATATTGAAGACATATTTTTGCAAAGATTAAGTAAATGTCTCAATCAAACTATATTCTCAAGATCTTGTTTGTAAGAACGTCCATGGTAGAATAACAAGGAGTCCAATACGTTTCAATTTAAAATATAAAACTATCACAGTTGTCTCAAGGAATCAATAAATATTGAGATTACTTCCAAACTCTTTCTTTATAATCATGAAAGTATGTGTGCCATTTATTGTCACAATAATTAAAACAATATGGTAATTCTTTAGTTGTAACAGTTCAAGTGTATAGGCCTTTATTGTATAGATTAAGTATAAAATATTTATTATTCCACCATTTAGTCCGACACTAACTATTTATGTCACATTCGTTTTTCCAAAGAGGTACAGATCCATATGTTGTAAGCCATCACAAATGTCTCCAACTAGCATAACAAACATATTTGACTTTCTATGAGATTACTCCATGTTCAACAAGGACTTTTTAGCGAGTTATCAAGCAACGTCCCAATCCAGCTACAGCCTTGTTAATTAGTCGTTATTTTGGTGATTGGTAACATATCAACCACTAAAAGCATATTTGCATTTCTAATCAATTGGTATCATCTTTGGTGATGGACAACTGAGTGAGGGTTTTTGGCAAACAATGAGTGATATCACCTTGCGTAGAAATATCATATGTGCTTGATAAAAACAAAAATAATGCAGGTGTAATAATATCATATCTGCAAGACTTTAAGGTAAGACTTCTGTCATTTGAAGATTTTTAAGAGAAGTCGATTGAAGTCATTGAAAACTCTGGAAAAAATCTTTAATGAACCTAAAACCCAATAAAGAAACACAATATCAAGTATTTTGTATAACTATATATTCCTTAATTTCTAAATGGTAGTTGTTATAAGTATTAAATTTTCATACTTTCTAATTTGTAGGAAATCAATCAAGATAAAAAAGAGTGCAATGGCACACATTATATCATTAATATTGAGCCCCAAAATAAAAGGAGTTCTATTGAATATGATCATAGACCAAAACATAATAACCTTGAACAAAATCACAGTTACGTTGATTAGTAGCACCTACCATGGTATTTCTTCACCATCCCAAGCCAAGAACTTTCCATTATCACTTGTTTTAGCACCATCAATAATACATAGTAGTTTTTCTACAGCGTACTCTGTCGTAAATAATTTTCTTGCAAGAACATTTCGCTGGAATGGTCTTGAGAGATCAGTGTTGACAGTCCCAGGGTGTAATAATAAGCATATAATTGGTTCCTTCCGATGTGTGAATTCCAAAGATATATTCTTGATCACTTCAAAATCACGGGCAATGTTAGCTTTTCTTTCTATGAAACACATGGTGTAAGAAGGTATTTCTTAACAAAGTGACTAGCTTAAAATTACAACGAAAATAAAAACCCAAGTTTAAGGTGGATAAATAGATCAAAATAAAACATTTCATTGCATCTTGTAGTGAACCACACATGTTTACCCATAAAAGGAGACATAATATATTCAACTGCGTTAAATAGCCATTATGATAGTTGAATATCCATGCAAAATCCATCATAGATTTTGGATATTTATAGATATTATTATTTAGTTATTTTTAAAATAAGTATAAATTGGATGAAATATTTTCCTTTAGTAGAATTATGTAACTTCTTAGAGATCTAGAAGGTTAAAAAACTGCAACTCAAAGAAGGAAACCTTATTCTTTCAAATACAACAATGCAAGATAGCTTGATAGATTTTAAGAATTGTTGCCTAGTGTACATTTACTTCAAACTTATGTTTTAGACTGTTTTTTTATAGATTAAATGAAGGAAAGGGCCCTTCTTCTGTGAGTATAAGAAACGCAAACCTTATTGGAAAATTACCACATCCAAGCTGGGGAAAAAAACAACTATTGAAAGAAAAAGAGGCTAGAAAATTACGTCCAACCTCATCAAGTTCACGAGTCATAGATAACAACCAAAACAATGCCCAACCCAAGAAATCCAAGGAAACAATAAAAACCCACCAAAAACTAGAACAAACATTTTAAGATGACACGCTTGATAAAAGTCTTTCAAAACCGTATGCTCCAGAAGTTGGGTCGCTAGTAGACCAATTGCATCGATAATCTTAACCAAGGTAGGATTCTTGAAGTTGGTTTTCAAAGAGATAGTAGGAAGCTTAGGGGAGGAACAACTTTGTGGAATTCAAAGGCCTTGCATGACCAAGAATTTGAGAACAGCCCACTTGATTACCGTAGCCAACAAGTGAGAGGCATCATTAACATCCTTTGGATTGAGAGCATCATCCAAGAAATTGGGGTGTCATGATCACCAACCTTAGCCAACGAAATAGCTCACACAAGTCACCATGTCCGCCCAATAACACCTATCGAGGGGGTTGGAAGGGGCCAAATGGGGAGGTTCCTCTTGAAACAAGACAGAGCTTCTAGGAAAAAAATTGACCAAGGCGCGGGTTTGGGAGCGGGGAGGGGAGAAGGGTCCTTCACAAAAGGGGATGGCAACATGAGCCGAGGAGGAAGGGATATCCTTATTGTGGGCTTGACCTTCAAACACCACTCCAATATAGAGTCAAGTTTCAAAACCAAAGAACTAAAGTTAAGGCTGAGATCTCTTACCAACAAATTCAAAGAGGCCTTGATTGATTGAAGGCGGCATTTCGAACAACGGAGAGGAGGAAGTTCTCCGTAGCCACATCATAGTTATGATCCTTAAGATTAAGGCGGAAAGGACCTCAACTCATCCGAATTCCAAGGCTTACCCTTCTAGTTGAGAATCTCCTCCCAATGACACTTTTGATAAAATCTAGCACCTTTAGAAAAGCAAGGTTAAAATCTGGTTTTAATAACCATTGTTTGACTAGACCCGTGTGAGTGCATTGTTCTACGGTTTATTGAAACCTCTTTTCTAAACCCACTTGACCTTTTCTTTATGGGCCACAAAAATAGGCTTCTTACCTCTATTCTTCTTATCCCTAATCAAAAAGGGGAGATAGAACCAAATGGATGTAGCTAGAAACAAGAAACTTGAGGGAAATGTTGTAGATATGATCAAACACGCCGACCCAAACTTAGAGAGCCTAGCAATGATAAATGAGGACATAGGGGTGGCGTGGATAGCACAAGCCTAGGGGCTAGTGCCAAATCTTGAAATGAGAATTAAGATTGAATTGTCGCCGCCTTGTCATTAGCAACATAAGAAATGCCCCTGTGGGAATGATGAGGGGTCATCATGAATAAAACCATCATCGTTGTAAAGTGACATGGCACCGAAATCTACAAGACAATCAATAGCTTGATTGGTTTCCCAATAATAATGACAAATAGCGATCTCAAAATACGGTCCCTTAATAGCTTGATGTTGTCAATGGTGCATTTCAAGAGATAAGAGGTGGGAGTGAGAGTTAATGGAGTTAATAATAATTTTAGAGTCACCTTTAACTATAAGTCTAGAAATGCCAATTTATTTATCCAAAAGATGATCCTGCACGAGGGCACGTGCCTCCACAAAGTTATTAGTCGCCCGAGGGATATTGAAGGGGAACAATTTGATAACATCCCCATTGTGTTCCAAATGAGACCACCAATACCAGCAATTCTAGGGTTGACTTTCGATGCACCATCAAAGTTAACAATAAAGAACCCACTAGGGGAAAACTATAAATTTGGATCAAACTGCAAGTATTACACAACAATTACGAATAATATTCAATATGCTCCAATATACTTCACAAAATACAATAGCCTAATATATAGGCAGTAGTTTCCCTAAAATATAGGAAACTGACTATCTCGTGAACCATATTTGTAAGGTGAGTAGAAACTACCTCACAAACAATATAATGCTAATATTATATTATTGTTATTAAGTTGTTTATAACAACTCATAATAACAATAATAATAATTACACAAATATACTAACTTAAATAATGATTACACACAAATAATGGAGCACTAATAAATATATTTCCCAACATTCCCCCCCTTAGTGCGAACATGGGGAAAACCTGCCTTTGTACTTGCACTTGCTCATGATCTGGTGATTTTCACAGGATAATCACAAACCTCAGGGATGGTTTTGCAAACGGTTGACCACAAACCGAGAATGGTGGTTTTGCAATTGGTTTACCACAAACCACAAAGTGATGGTTTTGCGAATGGATTACCAACAACCAAGAATGGTGGTTTTGCTATTGGTTTACCACAAACCACAAATGAAGGTTTTCAAGTGGTTTACCTACAACCACATCATGATATGCCAAGTACTATTCTTAGCTCTCATCACATCTCACTGCAGGGAATAACATAGGAAATTCTGTTGAAATTTGTTGCTCATACATACATAGAAAAAATCTGACATAATGGAAATGGAACATTGGATCATGTTCCCCCTCAATGTGAAATTTCCACTTATTGAAAACGCAAACTGTACCACACTAGAAGCACTAAAATCAAACTGCACACACACACATGTCACCAAAGCTGATATGCGGCCTTGTTGTTGGCAATTGACGAGAGGTCGTTGATTGACCTCCAACCTCGATGCCTCCTACCTGGTGTCATACTGCTAGGTTAGCTAGATTTGATCACAGAGCTTAAGAAGAACCCCCCACAAATTGGACGTTGCATTCTAGCGATAATGCGTCCTTTACAATTTTTAATGTTTGACATTTATTACTCAATAAGGCTCAAAAAGGGTACAAAAAAGAGGGTATTTTTTGAACTTGGAATTTTTCAACAAAATTGAAACCAATGTGACGGGGATGAAAAAACAAGCACTTTTGTAAAAATCGGCACTCTATTTTGAGTTACCGTGCAAAAGTTATTAAGGTTTCAATTTCAGTAAAAAGACCCAATTTAATTAAAATTGGCTCAATGATTAAAAATTTGCTCAAGATGGAGAGCAAATTTATCGTGTGACCACTCGTTGGAACCGAGAGGAAATGTAGATTCCAAAAATGTTTATAACCTCAAGAATTGGTGCCAAAAAGTATTAATTTGGCCAAAAATGTATTATTTTCCCTCAATTTGCAATTATTTAAGCAAAAACTATAGAAAAAATAAATATTTTCAAACTATAGTTTTGCAAAACTATAAAATAATTAGCCAATCAGAAATGGTTGTGGGAAGGCAAGAAACTCACGGCTGATTTTTGAAGTGACCAACAATTATTTGTTCATAACTTGAGAACCGGACTCGATTTGCGAAACCATTTAATGCGCGGAAAGCTTATTTCGATAAGCTTCACAACGGTACTAATTTTGTTTAATTTCATTACATAATCGAAAGTTTGTTCTTGGTGATTTTGACGCCCAACTCACCAAAAAAAATCATGCTTTCTTTTCTTTGACAGCCGTATATACGCCCAAGTCTGCTGAAAAATGTATCCATCTCAACGAAAAAGCGACCCATGTATAATGTGGTCTGATTCAACACTTGGAACAGAGTGCATGTTGACAGAGCACGACCAGGTCGTCAATCTCCAAATGAAAACACTTTGATGAAGCCGTTGCTCTTCTTATTTTTAGTGATGAAAACTGAGGGGTAGGCAATTCTGTTAGCATCTCGAACCAAGAACAAATCAAATGCCCCACGAACAATTAAAAAATACACACACAGTTTTCCATCAGGAATCCCTCTCGCTCTGGTACCAAATGTAAATTTGGATCAGACTGCAAGTATTACACAACAATTACGAATAATATTCAATATGCTCCAATATACTTCACACAATACAATAGCCTAATATATAGGCAGTAGTTTCCCTAAAATATAGGAAACTGACTATCTCGTGAACCATATTTGTAAGGTGAGTAGAAACTACCTCACAAACAATATAATGCTAATATTATATTATTGTTATTAAGTTGTTTATAACAACTCATAATAACAATAATAATAATAACACAAATATACTAACTTAAATAATGATTACACACAAATAATGGAGCACTAATAAACATATTTCCCAACAAAAACTCTAGGCATCTGCCTTTAAATTGATTTCCGAGGTGGTAAAATCATTATCTACTTGCCTAAGAAGGTTCCGCCTCGAAAGAATATGACGTTCAAAGCCTACCACCTTCTTTTTGGACATCGGAAATTGGCTTTACAAACTTCCTAAATAGAAATTTCCACTTTTAGAATAAAATGGTCAAGGGAGAGAAGAGAGCCTCTGAATATACTATTATTTATTTCCTTAGAAATATACCAGATTAAGATTGCCAAGAACATTTTCCATAAGGCGTCAACTTGGTCATAGCCAACCCCACCTAGTGTTTTAGATGTAATTTTATGAAAGAAAAAAATAACAATTAGCGGATGGTTAGAAACTTAGAACATACAAGACATGAAAAGCAATTGCTCTATTTTCAAATCCCAAAAGTATAATCCTTGATTACACTAAGCGAGATGGGGCTTATTCTAGTAACTAGGTAACATAGACCATACAACTTAGAGACCATAAGCTTGAAAACTCCACAATACAAGGCATGATACCTACCTTGGCATAGAAAATGTGTTTAGAAGAATAACATTAGCAAGTATGCTTGATACTTACAATTCCACAAAACTTTACGAAAACAACTTCCATAGTTCAATGAGAGCATTAACCTCTCGGCTCACTAGTATCCCTTCATGACTAAACCTTTAGAATCCTAATGATGTTGATGTGTTTCTAACTCATGAAAAGTGTAGTATAGTAGAATGATACACCCCTAAACTTCCTATCAAGCTTCTTGATAACAATATCAAAACAGAGACTCTTGAAAAAAATGTGTTGGTGTAATGCCCTTAATATAAACACACAAAACATGGAGTGCTACAATCAAAAGAGTACCCAAAACACAATTCAATGGCATCGGGATAACCATGGTGAAAGGTCAACACAAAGACAAGAGGTTGCGAGGCTCTACGGTCCCTTGAAGTCTCAACGTTAAATGGGCATCAACTCAAGACATCTAACATGTTTATTCTAAGTAACAAGGGGTCCACGCATAGCCTAAGGTCACTGAGGCTTACCATTTTTGAGGTTTGGTAAAATCCTTTTGGATGCTTTATTGGTATTTCTTTTCATCCAATAGTAGAGTACCCACATCCAATAGTTCTGATGGTCTATGCTTTAGTTATTACAAGCTCAACTCCACTTAAATTTGCTTGTACTCACTCTTGCAATAGTTTGCTCTTATATATACACTTAAGAGCTTTATTAAACATGTAAGAGATCCTAAAATAACCTTAGGTAGCCTTCTAGCTTTATGTAGGCTTTCTTTCAACACAATTTCTTGCTTGTTCTTCTATGCACCCTTTTTAATGTGAAAATTTGTTAGTTTGATAGCTGATCATTTTCTGCAACCAATGTGATTGCAATATATGTGTTCCCTTGCATTGTTGATATGGAAACATGCTCACAAGATTCACTACTATTACTCAATTGTTACACGCATACTCAAATCATTTCAAACAGCTAGTGCTAGGAAAGAACTACTAACATATCTTGTTTTTGCCATACATTAGTTTACTGAAGCAGACGTCATGCTACCTATACTAGGGTGAGAACCTCATTTTCACTAAAGCGATTGTCAGCTCCATTGTCTCAACTCTTTAGGGATATTTTTCTATTGGTATAGCTCTAAAACTCACCATGCATTCCACAAACCTCTCGAGTATTTTGGTGGCGAGTCAACTCTATCACGGTGTTACGTGGGGATGCATCTCCTATATTTTGGTGACATCCCGAACGTTTCGAGGGACTTAGGGACTTGGAGGATGTCCCCTATTTTTTTAAATCTTTTAAAAAAATCTGATGTTTTGGCTTTTAAAAACTGTTATTTTTACGAAGAACATTAAATTATAATCTTGAAAGTACGAATAGAGTTCGAATCCCTAAATTTTATTGAATAAAGTTAAAAGTATTCAAATATTAATATTTTCTATATTATTTTAATAGTCGTACCCTTGCCGTCCCCAAAATTTGGGAATTTTTCCCGTCCGGAAACCTTGTCCCTTTGTCTCCCGTCCCCCTGTCCCTAAGACTTAGGTAACTACGCGATTCTATCATCAATCCTCTCCCTTGATTGAAATATATGTGGGCCTCATTGTCATTCCACTTTTTCATACTACATGCTTATTGATCTAAGAGTCAATCTCCCTTTGCTTGAAGTCAAAACACAAATTTTCAATGTATGTAACTAATTTCAAGCAAGAAGCCCTAATTGCCACTATACTTTGTTTACCTAGTCTTCATCATCTACATGTTTGTATAAGTGGCTTTACATTGTGTCTTTCTAAGTCCACCCACTTGAGCTAATGATGCATCAAATTGCAGTTATGATTTGGTAGTTGAAGCTGATGCAACATTCTTTGGCATATATTAGGTGGTCAATGTTATGAACTTGACTGGAGATAAATTTCATAAAAGAGAGCCTCCTCTTCAAGATTCTACCAATGATCTTATGCAGGAGCATCCTTGGTAAAGTATGGTTATCTTGCACAACCAAAATTAAAAACATTATCTAGAAAAAGAATTTTTGATGCTGTGGTCGTTTTTGGAGGCCTTATGAATGTTGGGAGAAGTTTAGAGGCTATAAGGAACTCGCCAAGAGTTAAGGATAGTAAGGAGGACCTGTTAGGAGACCAAATACATCCTACAAACCTGAAAATTTTATCATAACAGTGGGCAGAATGAAAAAAAAGAGTTTACATTCTTCAGAGCCATTTTGGACATTTTTGACAAGAAGGAAAGAAAAAGAATAGAAACAAAAGGAAGCATCTCAGAGAGGACGGGAAAACATCCATGCAGGACCCAATAACACTCAATATCTCGAATCCTCAATGTTCATACCTGCAGGAAGAAGACAACAACAAAACATTAGAAATAAAATGTTTTCTTTTGGCTGGGGAGCAGGGGTGTGAAAGTTGGCCAGTTTGGGAAAGTTTCATAGGGTGCCCAAGGACCAAAAGGTCTCGGCATCAAGAACATGATGGAATAGAAAGTTTTCAGTTTGGGATATTCTCCTATGCGTATGGGCATGTTTTAGCAAAACAGAGGCGTTTTTGCAATGTGGTGGTTACAAAGTTTGGAGCAGTTCAAGGAGAAACAGAGGGCATATTCCATATGGGTTTTTCATTTTATTTATGAATCCACCTTCAAAAACAAAATAAGAATTTTTTTGCAAGAGATTTGAATGCCTAAAAATAAGGTTAATTGTTTGACAAAATGGCAATTTCATGTTTCATTTCTATCTAGTCTTGTGTGAAAGCTGAAAAATATTTGTTTGTACTTGTAGATTGTTTGGAGGTTTGTAAGTCTAAAAACATCTGGGGATCAATTCAAAACCTGCCTGACAAGATTTTTTCATTTTGAGATTCTTTGTAATGGATGAAATCAGTCCTAGCTTCCAATAATGACTGAGTAATTTCAAGTTTGAATCAGTTAAACTGAATATGACTGTTCATGGTTGTTTAACAGTGTTTTATGGATCATATGTTGAATTCAAGCATCATTGGCCTCTTTGTTAAGTTGTTTGTGCCACTGAAATAATGTGTGCATTGTTGGATACAAAATCCATGGAAAGTAGTATTATAGAACATGTGTGTGTAGCAGGAGTAGCTTGACAGACTGCAAGGTTCAACTGTCATTCATTTCACCCCCTACTTTGATTGCCTCACATGGTATCAGAGTTGTTACAAATCTGGAAAAGAAAGAGACAAAGAAGGAAGAAGATGCTGATAATGAGAAGTATTGAGAATCACCTGCAGACAACACACTGAAAGTGAGGCAATCTCCAAGAGGAGAGGAGAGTGAAGTGTGAAGTGTTGTTCCCAGCTTTTGTGAATCGGGCAGAGAGCGAAAAAGAGGAGAAAATTGTTTTCCACTTGTAAAAGGTGTGTAGAACGAAAGAAAATCAAAGATTGTGTGTGAGAAATCAACATCTTCCATCAAAGAGAGTGGTGGGTAGGTGGTGTATAAATAGAGAAGTTGTTCTCCCTCTTGGATAGGTGGGTAGAGAACTGAAGGTACGTCCTCCACTCGTTGAATAATGCGTAAAAGGTGCATAGAGTGTTCTCCATCTTGTGTAGGTGGGTAGCTAGTGTATGAATGAGAAAACATCAAGAGATGGATAAGAAGCATACAATCCAAGTGAATGAGTTCAAAGTTGCGTTAAGCATAATGCATTCCCGAGCGGAAGATGAGGCAAGGAGGAAGAGAAATGGTGCTTCTATACTACTCGTGTCAAAAAATTGAAGTAGATATGATTGTGCAAGCCATTCAAGAAATTTTAGAAACGGATATTGCTCCTGTAAAGGAGCTAGAGGAAGAAAATCTTCCATAAGAGGAAGATGGGGATGCAAAAGTACGAATACCCTGAGGAAGCGGAGAGTTTAAATGACTACAATAAAGAAGAGAAGGGTGTGAGAAGCTCACTGAGAAAAAAAGAGCCTCATGTATGGGTGAAGATGAGGAGAGTCTGACAGAAGAAGCTTTGCAAGCTGAGATGGTGGTAAATGAAGCCCCATATTTGACACAGAAGAAGGTGAGGCTGAGTATCTCTTTTTGGAAATTGAGGCACAGGAAATTGAGAAGTTGTTGGAGGAATCCATAAAGGTAAAGGAGAGAAGAAAAGAATAAAGAGGAGAATTGTCCTAAGGGGAAATAATGGGCTGGAATTGTCACATAGGCAATCGGAGATTGCAGTGAAGGGTGCAGTGCAGCAGCGAAGAAGATGGCAGAAGATATACTATTGGAAGGGATGATTGCGCAAACAGAATAGGTGGCCCTTGAATTGTCCCAGCAAAGAAGAGTGGCGGAATAAGAGTTTGTTGAAGTTTTTTGGAGGTTAAGAAGAATGTGTGAAGTGCATAAACTTGAGAGCTTGCCACAAGAAGTTGCAGCAGAAGAGAAAAAAACAAAATATTGATGTTGCAACAAAAGTGTCATTGAGGGAATTGCCCAAGGGAGTCGTTGATTCCATAATGTTTTGTGTGTTGATTTTGTTGCAGGTATGAATGAATGGGCAGTAAAAGAAGTAGAAACGGGGACAGAAAAGGGAAAACTCTACAATTTAGCCCAACACTTTGAAAAACAAGCTAAGTAAGCATTTCAGAGTGATTTGAATAAACTTCTTGAAGCAATCATGAAGACTGGGATTGATTCTAAGTATGTCATAAAAGTAGAAGATGAAGAATTGATTGATGGTGCCGTAAAATCAACAGAGGAGAAAGAAGTGGAAGTTCTTCTAGAGGCAGCAATGAATACCATGACATCAACAAAACACATTGGCTTATCAAGAGAAGAATGAAGTCTTTGAGAACCAAGACCTAAAGGTGAAAAAGGATATGGAGATGTAATCTTGGAATGAAAGCACGTTGCTGAGGTTTGGAGGAGTAAGGAGCGAAACACTCCAATGGATTTGGACACAACATACATCAACATAGAAGTACATTAAGAATTAGAAAATGGAAGAGACGAAGAATCAAAGAAAGGGTCTGATATTCATGACCACCATGCGTGCAAGTGCTCACAATTTCACCTACATGGGATGTTTGATGCGAGAGCGTCAGTTCTAAAGTATGGCTATCTTGCACAACCAAAAAGATGTTACTTAATAAGAAAACATTTTTTCTTGTTGTGGACGATTTTGGAGGCCATATGCATGTTGAGAGCAGTTTGAAGGCTCAAAGGAACTGGCCAAGAGTAAATGATAATTAAGAGAGCCTGTTAGAGGCAAAAATAAAAATTTAATCCTACAAACCTGAAAATGCATGATAAAAGTAAGTCGCGTGAATGAAAACAGGTTTACGTTCTTGGGAGCCATTTTGAATGATTATGGAAAGAATGATTCAAGGAACGATAACAAAAAAACTAAAAAAAGGAACAGAAAAGAAGAGGAAGGGAAGTCGTTCCTGAGGGCCCCAATAACACTCCGCTCAAATCCATGATCATATCACCAGGAAGAAGAAAAGAGAAAATAAAGAGGGAAAAAATAAAAATTCTTTTGGCTTGAAAGCAGGTGCTAAGAGTTTGTACAGCCATGCTCGACCATCATCGGAATGGAATGGTGTGTGAACAGTAAACAAAACAATCAATAGACGCAGTGGGAGGGCATCGATATGTTATTCCCTTTCTTCTTCCTTATTTGGAGAATTGATGGGAGGGACTGCTTATCCCATAGGATTCCCCTCTCCAATTCAGTCAATTTGGAGTCGGTTGCGAGAAATACAAATAGGGATGTAACTGTTTATTTTAAATAGGTGGGGAAGGGCTTCGGTGTTGATCCCATCCCATAGGTTTCACAATGGCCACATAAAATTATAATGGTCATAATAGTCTTAGTGATACGGTTAGTAATAATGTCACTTTATGACTTTAGTTTTCTATATCAAATAGTGTAAACATGTCTTGATGTTCACCTAAGTCATTTGAGGTTTAAGTTGTTTCTTTCCCATAAATTGTTCCTCTCATTAATACATCGAATAAGTATTTCTCTCTTTAAAATTCCCCGTGTTCTTGTTTGGTTTCTTCGTGTGTTTGGTTTTCCTGATATGATCAGATCCACAGTGAGGAGGAGGCCAAGGAGTGGTAGGTGAAGGCCTAGGTCAAGCTCAGATCAGTGACAAGCCAAGGGACAACTTACAATACATACTAAGAAACTAATTGCACTTTCCAGCAAAGAAAGCCATTGGACTCCCAAAACTATATCCACTCTCCCCATGGGAACGGAAAATGTAGGACTATTCAAAAGGTAATCCCCAATTGCAAGCTGGATACTATGGCATTTTCCTAAACAACTAATTGTATAACCATCAACAATCATGACTTGAAATCCCAAAGATGGAAAAAGATCAATCAGTTCAATGGCAGGTCTAACTTGTTGTTCATGAAGTTGTGAGTGCTTCCCAAATCAATTAAAATTGTCAATATTTGCTTCTTTATAAATCCCACAGCCTTCAGGGTTTGTAGGTACTAATCCCTGATAGAGCATGGCAAGAGATGGTTGGTTGTGGATTCTTTGGTGTGTCTTCTAGTTGCTCTTCTAGTTCAATTTCTTCTTCCTCTTGAGTTGCTCCTCAAACGTAGAATAGTTTCTTCTCTGCACATTTATGTCCTCTACTATATTTTCTATCACAATTAAAAAATAATCCTTTTGCACTTTTTTCTTCAATTTGTTGAGACATTAATCTGGTCAGTTGAGGAGAGGACTATGTCGAGAAGCTACGGTCTTTCATACTAGTGAATGTCTTGTTGAATATATAATGAACCATTCGGTTCTGGGCAGTTATAACTGATAACTGTTTTGTAACTATGTAACCATCATCCCTACATATAAATAATACTCTGCCTGTGACATTTGAGCAGTGCAGTTTTGTGCATTCAGCCTTCTCTGAATTCTTTCTTCTCTTTGCATATGCTAACATTGGTATCAGAGCGTCAAAGGTTCGCAGCCCGAGGAAGCCCTTGAAGGGTACAGGAGAGTGCAAATGGTTTGAGGAAGCCCAGTCGCAGTTTGAAAGGGCACAAACTACTTGCGTCTACAGTCGTGTAGGAAAAACGACTGTTACAAAGTCGAAGCCTGGCTTATTCGCATTTTCGAGGACAGAGAAGAAAGGAGAAACGTCGAACCAGTCGAGAATACAGTCGTTTTTGTAAAGTCGTGGTTCGAGGGCAAAAACACAGTCGTGAGGGCAGAATCGTGGACGAAACCCCAAGGAAAAACGAGGGCATTCTCTAGAAACGAGGACCAGTTGCAAATCCTGAAGGAAACGTGGGCTCGTGTATATGCAATACCCAGTCGTGTGAAGGAAAAACGTGACACAGAAACAAAGGAAAACATGGAGTCATGTGGGCAGAACAGTCCAGAAAAACCATGACCCAGTTTGTGGCAAATACAGTCGTGTGAAAGAGAAATGAATAACCAGTCGCAAATCCAAGATCGTGACGGAAGAGGAGACAGCGAAGGGCAGATTAATATTCATTTTTTCAACAAAGGTATTCACCTTGCATTTGAATAATCAATTTCGGAGGAATAAGTAATATATTGTTTTATTAGTGTGGGCAAAATATTATTTTATTATTTCCGTTACTTTGGAATAATAAAATGGCAAATATTTCACACTTGACTTTGCCGGAAACACAAAAATTAACACACAAAAATTAACAGGCACTAATTTCAATGTATGGAGCCATAAGATTTTAACGCTTGCGGAATTTCGTGATTGTGATAAAATAATCACGGGTAGTGAAGCTCGACCAACGACAAACTTTGCGGATTATGACAAACGTCATAAGGAAGCGTTATTACCTCTTAGGTTATCGGTGCCAAATGATATGATACCAGGAAAGCGAAATGCCACTATGGGAAGCACATTGTGGGCCAATCTGAGAGATAAATATCAGACATCATAAAAGAGTCGGGTTTTATACCTAAAGAATATGCTCTTTTCCGTAAAGTTACAAGGTGGATTGATGTCTGAGCACCTACTTCAAATGAAAAACCTCCAAGACCAGTTATCTTCCATCAACAAAAAGGTGGACGACAATGATATGGTGGCTCTAGTTCGAACAGCTTACCTTCTTCGTATGAGTCATACGTGGAGGCACTCCATTTAATAGTTGAACGTAAAACACTCACTTTGACAAGGTGAGTTCCTACCTATTGCAAAAGGAGCGGAGACAAATTCAAGCAGAATCTAATTGTGACCAATCAGAGAGTGCTCTTGTCACATGAGTCAAAGGGAAAGTGGAGACATCATTCTAGTGAGTCTTCCACTCGATATCAGGTCACATGCTATTACTGTCACAAGGTTGGGCACCTTAAGAAGGATTGTCGGAAGCGGAAGTATGATCTTTTCGCAATAGAACAAAAATCCATGTGATGAGACACATGTGGGAGCAATTACAGAAGAATGGGATTCGGATGACGGGCATGCTCTTTATTGTCTTACGACATCATGCTCGCATGACAGTGGTACTAGTTGTTGGATCATTGACTCTAGTGCGTCTGCACACTTTTCATGTCGCAAGGACTGGTATGTTTCATTTACTGCAAATATCTGTTTTGAATCAGTAGTACTAGCTGATGGAGAATCACTTGCAGTAGAAGGGATAGGAGATATATGCATTGTATTGAATAATGCTCATAAACTGTTGGTACGGAATGTTAGATATGTACCTTCTTTACAAAAGAATATTCTATCTATTCATCAATTAACTGAAAATCCCAATATTTCTATGGATTTATGTGGGAAGAAGTGTGTTGTCTCTGATGTGAAACAGAGACGGATGATTGCCCTTGGTATTGGGCAAGGTGGTCAATATCGGCTTGTTGATCCTGCTACGATCAACATGAATGCACGTGTGGAGGACAGCTCCACCATACAAGATGTGCAGGAGGCTATAGTGCCTTGGGAGGAAACCATTCCTCACAGATCTGTTGACTTGGATACAGACAACCTGCATGCACCTATTGTGGAGGGAGTATCCACTATACCAGATGTACGGGAGGCGGACATGCCTTGGGAGGATGGATTTCCTCATTCTGAAGAATAGTTTGTTGTGGATGGAGACTCCACTATTCCAGATGCATTGACGGTGCATGGTGAGATGGCATGCCAAGCCACTCACTCAAAGGTACTTACTCAAAGGACAGTAGAGCATGAACAGTTTGCTCATTGTATTGTGAAAGATCTTTCCCAACATAGGGGATAAATGAGCAAATAGACGAGGAGTTGGTTCTCACTCCTACTACGGAGATGGTTATTTCTCCCACTACTGAGACGGAGATGGTTCTTTCTCCTACTATTGTGGAATTGGTTATAACTCCTCTTTGCACTGGATGGTCGCAAATCTGAAAAGGTTGGATGAGTACTACATGGTGTTACAAGGACATGATCGAGGTGACTTAGATTGCAGGAATAACTGAGTCTTTGTATAGACTCCAACAGGCTACACAAACCTGGAACAGATTTTTCAATCCACCTCTCGAGGTTCTGATTCCAGCACTTTGGAGATGGGGCAGACACTCTCAGCCATTGATGATTCATCACTGGTCAATGAATCACGTAACAAAGAACTAGTGGACCACTTGCCATATCCTTTGTTCACATGACCAGATTTTTGTTTTGCGGTTCTTCTCCATTCAACAACCGCAACACAATCATGGACTGCTGATTTTGAAGTACAACCTATGGCACAGTCTGTAAATCTAATGACTAAACATATGGGCTTTAGGACATTTGTAAAATTTCGGGACAAACTTAGTATTGTTTCCAGTTTAGTCATTAAGAGGGGTGTTGAATATATAATGAACCATTCAGTTCTGGGCAGTTATAACTGATAATTGTTTTGTAACTATGTAGCCATCATCCCTACATATAAATAATACATTGCTTGTGACATTCGATGCAGTGCAGTTTTGTGCATTCAACCTTCTCTGAATTCTTTCTTCTCTTTGCATATGCTAACATGTCTATCTCCTAGTGACCAAACCATTTCCTCTATTTTACATGCCCTTGTAATAGACTCAAATAAAGGTAAATCAAACAAGCATACCCCAAGTTGAATGTGGTCCTTCAGGCTGACAATAAGTAGGACCTTCAAGTTTTCCTCCGGGACATTCTCCACTCTGAAAGATAGGGTCTAAATTGTTGAATATAATCCTTGACTGTGCCAGCCAATTGCTTGAAGTAGTTATCCACCAAACTACTACTATAGCGTGTGGTCAACTCCTTCATAAAAACAAAGCATATGATTGTGCAGTTTTTTTCTTTATATCACTAAGCCAACGATACCAAATGAATCAATTTGGTTCCAAATATAAGGATGCCATTGCAACAGTTTGTGTGCATGGAACCCGAAGTAGATTTTTAAGAATTTATGCATGTCCAACTTTGGCAGAAAACTCGAATATCGTACGAAATTTCAAATTCCTAAAGGACACTTAATTGTTTTTCTAAGTCCACCTAGTTTAAATATTATGAATAAATTAAAACCGAATAATAAAAAAACAAAAAACTTTAATATATATAACTATCAACCAATCGCAGAAAACCTTGGGTGATGTCACAAGTTTTATTTGTTTTATATCTTTGGAGATAGTAATTTTCCTTCCACATATATCAATTCCCATTTTGGAGTTGGTAGTGACACCTTATAATTGGAACATGCATACCATAGCCTCGGTTAACGTTTGCACACACTCATAGGTCGACAATTTGTGGTTGAGGAAAGAAATTATGTTTATGTCCTTGGGTGATCGAAGGAGATCAATGCAACTCAAAAGTACATACAGTTACAATAAAGAAGTACTAGGGTAACAAAACTAAACTGCAAACTAAAATGACTAAAGCATAAACTAAAATGACTAAGTGCAAGTATAGATATCCATTGAAGGAAGCACCCTCGCTGATGTGTGGAGGAGATAGAGATGAAGGCAAGACACAGTAACAAGGGACCAGCAATGTCACATGTCACATGTCTGCAGGAAAGCCTGGATTAAGAGAATAAACATCATTTTTGTCTAATCAGTAATGACAGCTTGCACCATCCCAAAATTATCATTTGCAGCAATATCTCTCTAATCAGTAGCAATGCTAAGGAATGCACTTCTTCAAACAAATGCTCTCAAATCCCATTAACTTTTCTTAAGCAAGCAGGACACCTAGTCATTGTCCCTTTAGCAAAGGTCCATATAGCTCTAAAATCTCTACAATCTTGAGATTCTCCATTCAAAATCTATGAGAATCATCATCTACAAGATCCAAAGGGTCGTCTTGTGCCTGCACTCAATAACAAGTATGTTGTGGGGACAGTTGAACCCAAGTTTTGCATCTTTAATTTCTGCTTGTACAACCACCAGTTCTCAATCACATGAGTTTCCTAGATTAAAGTCTCTAAGACAAGACATTGTTCCTGACCACATTACACATAGTGGCATACACTCATGTTGGAAACGAGAAGAACAAGTGCATAAAATATTTTATCCTTGCAGGTTGCATGCATAAGGACTTCCATCAGACTCATGAGGATTATTATTGAGTATGATCATCACTAGATCTATCAATGGATAGGACTTGTTCCTTGAGATTCACCATCATCCTCCCATTAGGAGACAAGCTCGCTAATCCAAACAACATCATTATATTTGATATTTCCTCTTTAAAAAGTGACATATGGATGTCCCAGCAGCACCAAAATAGCTTCCCATTACAATAGATGTCCTGACAGCAAAGTAGAGAGTTCGTGTAATAGAAATCTTAGAGGAACTGCGGTTGTCTATTAAGCCCAAGGATGGATGGCAACGATACCGTAGAACTCTTCTGTTCACAATAAGTGGGATTTATAGGTCATCTGTGGACATAAAATGTCTATGCACTATTTACAATACATATAGCGTCCTTATGGTTTAGCCAAATAGGTTTATGTTACATGGTGTAAGAAATCTCATGAGACATTTTCTGATGGTATAACTTAATTATGTCTTGAATCTCCCTTGAATTTCATCTTTAGTTTCCTCAAAATACTTCTGCTTCCATTGTGGACAGCAGAGGGAGACTCGGTGTGTTTCACAAGATATTATTAATGAGTTCAGTCATGTCTCTTACATGTCAAAAATCCATGGCCATGAGGTCGCTTCACTTGTGTCATTTTGTAATTAATGCTACTTCTCCATGTTCACTTATAAATCAGTTTATTTAAACCATAAAATTACAAAAAGAAATTTATTTATTTAAACCGTAAGAAAACCCAAACTACAAACCATTGGGCAAGGGTGAATGGAGGAATACTACAAAGCCAATGAATTTACTTACACTGATTGAGAGCTGTCTTTGAGGCTCGATACGAATGCCATCCCCCTAATTTGTTATCACCAATAGAACCCACCCTAGCACTCAAGTTTGCAACAATAGCAACTTCTCTTCCAGAACCTTGTCCCCCCTGCCTTCAATAGAGGCCACATGTGCTGGAAATGGAAAGTGAGATGATTAACACATACTTGACAATATATCCATGTAGAGCCAAAAATAAACCATAATGAAAAGAAGAAACAAAAAATCAATATTAGAAATCAAAAACGGCATCTTTTGTGCAAATTCAAATTTTTGAATAAATATATATTTCTCTAATATAATCTGATGGATGTAGAGTAGTATTTTCGAATACAAGCAAAAGTCCCAACCTTGAATGAACCTCTTGGGCAAAGATAAAATCAAAATAATGTTAGCGCTGAGATGGTTTTCATGTAGGTACTGTATATGAACATTTTGACTTGAAAGAAAAAATGTCACGATGCTATTTTTCATAAATGGTGTATAGGATTCCTCAAGTATGTTGTAATGATGTAGTCACATACAAGTAACATAATGCATCTATATCGGTCAGTGATGCAGTTAGATGACCAATTATTGTGTTCCTCCATGTTGGCCACCTTTTCTATTTCAGCACCCTTTGTCATATTAAATAAAATGGCAAATGAGTACTATATGACACCATCTAAAAGACTAATCCAATGTGTGGTAGACATTCCACCTGGTAATCGTTGCACATTTTTTTAACATGCAATACAAAGACCATTGCAAGTATATTTGTTGCATGTGGAATGTGTGTTGTTTGTGTCCTATGTGAGTTAAAGTACTTGATTTCATGAAGATATTTATCTTTATCACACTACTAGACAACGAGATCTGAATACTTTCCAATAAGAAAGAAATTATAAGCCACTGGAACTAGGAGAGAAGGTAGTTTAAGGATTTTTCTAGAAATCGCAGCTTATAAACATGAAAAAAATAAGGAATTGCTACCTTTTGTTTTAAAAATACAGTTTCCCAATATAACTCCATCAAGCAAGTTGAATAGATAAGTGAATACTTAATAGTAGGCTCTTTCATCTCCCAAAGTATCTGTACACAACCCTTACAAGTTACCTTATATTTTGTTATTTCTACCAGCTCGCAAGATTTGGAAGTGCAAGTGGAAAAGGTGCCATGGTTCCTTTGCAGCAAGAGATATCCACAAGAAGGTGGAATAGAGAAGTGAGAAACGTGGCTCACAAAGATGAGACAGTACCTCAAGATGAAGAAGAGTGATTCTGCAAGTTGGATGAGGATGTTTCCAGCATCTCTCTATCCATGGTAAATGATCCGTATGCTGCTGCCCAGGACCAGTTGTGTGGTGGACAATGACACACTTAGAGATAAATAGTGTATTGTAGCATGCGCAAGAAAGATTAACTAGACTAATCTAACTAAACACATTTGAGATAAGCGGAAGACTGATATGCAGAAATACTTCTATTAATATGCAGAATAGGTAAAGTTATGTACAATAGACTAGTAAGGTTAAGAGCACAAGCTCTTTTGATCAAAAGGGGAATGTGTCCTTGCTAATTTTCGTAGACTAGTGTGAACTTTGAAGGAATCCAGAACAACAAATGTGTTTGATGTTAGATACTCAGGACAAACTAACTGTCTCCTTTCACATTTGTGAGTATTCTCTCAGCTCTATTGATGTTTAGACGTACAAAGTGTGTGATTACAATACATAGATAATGTATGATTATAGGATGGTAGTTACAACAGACAACAGTTGCAGGACACTTCGTTTTCCCTAACAGAATAACTATTGTGATGCAACACATGTCATGTTGGCGAGAGTCTCTAACATGGAGTTGGCATGGAGTGTGCCACATAGTGCGCCACATGGCAACTAAGTGCTAACAAGAAAACACTGATTGTATTGCCATGTAGTTGTGTGAAAACATTTTGCATGCAAGGAAGCATCGCACAAGTGTGTTGAGATACTACAAAGTTGTAAAGCAAGGCGCAAGTGTGTTGAGGTGATGTAAAGTAGTGAGGCCTGTCATGATGTTGTGAGAAGCCTGTAGTATTGCATGGAGGTGTGTGGTATTGCAAAAGTTGTGGATGTTGTATTGGGAGTTGGGCAACACTAGCAGAAGTTGTGAGTACTTGGCCATGAAGGATGTAAGACCAAGGAATCAAGACTGTTGTGTTACGCTAGCACAGGGCTGTAAAAGCTGTAATGACTATAAAGCAATTGTTACACATGCTTGAGACTGCACAAAGCAATCCACCAATGTACCCTGAAACTTAGTGGATGGCGCTAAGTGTTGGGCAAGTTACAAGATAAGCGGTAGCGATGAGGTATGTAACAAAGGATTGCTCCAATGTTGTGCAATGTCGCAAGGTCTCATGATTGTCGTGAGATGCCATAAGGGTGGAGACAATTTCTAGAAGAGAAGTGAGGAGTCTTGCACGGCTGCGAGCTGTTGCAAGGCTACGAAAAAATCATTCACCCTTTCTTGAGAAGCACTAGTCCCCATTGCGTCTTCAGTTAGCTGAGAAAACTGAGCCTAAAGTTGTTGAAGGTTGAAACACTTAGCTTGATCAGCATATTACCCGGCCTTAACCAATCGGGATAACTAATGTGTGTGATAGCGAGTGTGTGTGTTCATCACTTCGATGATTTGATCCTTATCTGCAGGACGCAAGTGTCTGGGATCCACATCAGAAGGATGGTGTGTCATTGTTGACTCAAGAAGTGGAGGGAGGCAAGGCTTAAGGAGCTCAACATTTAATACCAGGTGCATGTCCAAGTACAGAGGGAGATCAAGAATGAAAGTGTTCTCACCAGCTACATGGATAATGGTGTAAGGAGCTTAACCCAGAGACTTCATCATTTGGTGTGGACCCTTGAACCATTCATTCTGAAGATCCAAACAAACTTTATTGCCAACTCAGAATGCATGAGGTGTGGGATGTGTATTGTGGCACTCTGTAATATCCCTCTTTCTAAATCTGAATGATATAAACTGAAAACTCCACAAAAATTGAATTCTAAAATGGTATCAAACTGCCCATACAAACAATAATGAACAGCAGACTGAAAATAATTTTTTGATGCAAATAATCACTTTCCAAGATACCCACAAGGCCAAAAATGGTGATTTGGGGTCAAAGAACAACTTATAAGTGAAATCAGAATTTTTCTACACTTGTATGAATTTATAAAAATAAATCAAGGGCTGGAACAGTGTAGAAAATAACAGCAGTGATTATTATCAGAATGGTACCAATAGAGGGCTGGAAAATGATGTTAAAATTGCCTTTAGTGATGCCAAAGACCCTCCAATCATCCACAGACCAAATCAGCAATGAGATACCCCTCCAAAAGGGGTCGCAAATCTCCTAGGTGGTCGCTTTTGGCCCAAAAGTGCCCAGATCTGTTCCAGCTGCAAATTGACTTGAAAATAATCAAGGTTTGGCTGATCCAAACCTCACAAACTCACAAATTCAGATCTGTTTTGAAGATCAGCTGAGAAAATGGTGAAAACAACCCACAAAATGCCCTAGATCTGAATTATAACCTTCCAAAAAACTGCAAATCTGAAGTGTAGCCCAATGGTAAACCCGGGTGGATTCACCTCACAAAGTTGAGGAGTTTTCGTTCCCCAACCTTCAAACCTTGGAGGTTTTCATCCCCAAAGCTCCTTAAGGGTTTTCGTCCTTAGAAGATTTGATGCAAGCAAATAGCTTAACATGCAATGATAGAAAATAAATTGGCAAAAAGATCCTTCCCATGGCTCCCCACACCTCTATTTATCTTTTTTCCTGTCACAAACCCCAAGAGAAACACCCATATGGGTCGCCCCACTTTGTATTTAATATTTTTATGATTTGCCACTTCTATTTCTTCATTGACTTTTACCTTTTCCTTTTTATCACTTTAAGTGACTTTATTATAAGTTGCTTTATAAAATAAATATAAGAAATGACTTTAGCAACTTAAAATAAAAGTCACCACCTTTCTCCCCTTTTTCACACCCCTTAAGCCCCCGGGAAGAGAATTGGGCTAAGGGTCTTCATAGGATTAATATCGAGAAGGGGACATTATAGTCCTCCCCTCCCAAAATTGCTTGCCCACAAGCAATTGTAGGTTGGGATGCTCCAAAATTGCTGCACCTTCCCAAGTGGCATCCTCCATTGGAAAATCCTTCCAACAAACTAAATACTCCTTTATGCTCCTGTTTCTCAATCTTTTCTCTTACATCAATGATAGCTTCGAAACCAAAATGAGTTTGCCTTCATCATCCATGGGTGGCAAATCTGGAGAAGGAACTATATGTTGGCCAAGTGCTCTTTTAAGGCATGAAACATGGAACACATTATGGATCTTGCATTGTTCATAGATTTCAACCTTGACGATAGTCATGGCTCTAAACCTTTATAAACCCAAAAAAACTAATAAACACAAAAATCATTAAAAACAAAGCTTGCATTCTTATTCCCCATCCCCATATGAACATTTTGATTATAAGGTTGTGCAATTTTATCCCCCAAGACAACTTTTAAACAAAAACCTAAAACCTAGGGCACGTGATAAAAACTAGCATAACTCACCTATCCCTAAGGCCCATAGGTTGTCGTTGGGTCCATTGCCATCCTCGTTGAGCGCTCTCTAAATAGTTATCTCCATGTATCAAACGGTTGCCGAAAATCCAAAGCTTCAAAAATAGCAAACTCACAAATGACAAATGATTTTCAAAATTAGAAGTAGCTTCATATAAATTTGTTGTTTTTAATGTAAACAATATATTTTGTTACCTTAACACTTGTGTGTGTTTTGCAGCACTAATGAGGTGGATTGGGTGGTATTTTCTCCCCACTCGGATAGTAAGTAATTGTCTTTACATTTTCATGTATTTTCAATTTTATTATATTGTTGCACTTGATTCCCACCTTGGTTGTAGGTGTCGGAATGTCTTAGTTGGCATCGCTTCACCATGAAAGTAGGTCACGAACTTCTAACCCTCCCATTTTAGGATGTGCCATACTCGTAAATCATGTTCTTGCCCACTAATGGCAAACACGCTATTCCGAGGGCAATACACACCCAAAATTTACATGGTGCAATACGAAAAACATGTCTTCAATGATGATAAAATTTCATACAAACAAGAACAAAATCCAAATCCCTCCCACTTCCCTTTGTAAGATTCCTAACACTCCATATTAGCTTAAAGCCCAATTTCTATGATATTTTATTTTAGTTGCATTTTTTTGTTAGTCATAGCACCAATGGTCTAGGAAGTTTGCAGTTTCATCACAGTTCAAATCAAATTAAAACACGCAGTTCAATTGCGATTTGATTTTCTCCATGTTTACTTGCTCAATTTTACTAAAAATAGCTTTGTTGATTTCTTCTTTGCTTACCGTGTCATCTTTATTAAGTCTAATATGTTGATTTCTTCTATGCTTACTAAGTCTTCCATGATAAAAACAAAACTCATTAATTTCTACACTTCCAACACCTTATAAATAACTCTCTTTCATATTGCTCATGGGTTGGGTACTTCTGAATTTGAGAGGCCAATTACTGAGAGAACTTGCTATAGACAGCCAATTCTCTGTCTAAGTAATCTATTTAGTCACATTCCAACAACATCCTTGTGTCAAACCATCCAACTTCTTTGAGACTTTTCTAAGCTTTGTTGCTTTAGCCATTTCTTCCTACTTGGATAACATTGGACTCTGCATTTGCAAGGAGCACGAATCAGAGGAGACACCAAATCATCACCAGCAAGCTTGGGACAAATCTGCCACAAGACTGCAATAACCAAGTTGGGGATGTATTAGTTTTCTTCTGGTTTATTAGAATATTTGTTGAAAATGTTTCTGGAAAATCTTCTATTGTGTATTTCTTCTATTTTATTTTCATTTCAAGAAATAATCTTTGCATGGGAAAGTTTTGTGTGGGCTGAGAGAAAAAGCTTCTGAGAAGCTTCTCCTCCTAACGAAACTGAGGCTAAAGGTCTTGTTGTAGGAAGCTTTCATTTGATAAAAGATTGATATTGCATCATATTTGCTAGAAAGCTTTTATATTCATTTATGTTAACAATCTACAACAGAGGAACAACTACATCTGGTTATTCTATGTTTAATTCAGTTTACATTATTTAAAAATGCAGGAGTTTAGTTTCCTGATTACGTAATTCCTTTTATTTATTTATAATCTTAATCATTTCCAGACATTAAAAGATTCAAAAAACATTCGCTAGTTTTTTTATTTGATTCCAGTTAGAAAATGCATTTAAAGAAAATACAATAAAAAAGTTTAATAAAAAAATGTTTTGTTCTATTAATGAGTAGTTAGAAACTGTAGTGCCCCCTATGTGCTTGTGTTGTTTCGTGCCGTGGAGATCAGGTTAACTCTATCCCTATTGGCGGTTAAAGGCGTTTAGAACCCTTCCCAAGGACCGTGGGATGGTCGTTAAATGTTGGGCTCGTGTCGGGTTGTCATTTTGGCCACCTACAGAGTGATCGTAAATAAAATTGGCAATGAAATAAATTAAACATTAGAGATAATAAAATAATAAGGGTAACGTTGAAATCGTCCTTTCATGGACTAACCCTTCAAAAACCATGGTGTGTCTTCGTGTCTTCGTCTTGTGCGGTGATGTTGTTCTTCTTGTGACTCATCCAACTCGGGATCATTTTTGATGCTTGAAGTTTGGTATGTATAGTTGTTTTAACGTTAACGTTGATCTATCCAAATTATATATCACGAGGTAATTATTAAGGTAAACCTCATAATTACATGATGAGGTAAACACCTTAACGAGGAGCTGGCGTGGTTATGGTTAAAGCAGATTTGGAGATAATAAAACAATTTAGTCTTTTGTATGTAAAAATAAATAAATAATAAAAATAAAATGAAAATTATTAAAGCAGTAAATATCCTTAATATTCCTAAATTCCTTCAATTCTTAGGGTGTGGGAAAACCTCATTTCAAGGAATGAATTAATAGGAATTTTGATTTATGTGAGAATGTTTTAATGACATTTTTGGGCATGCGTGAGGATTTTGGGAATTTGGTTTTGGGGATTTTGTCTTTTGCCGAGAATGTTCTCGGATTGTTCTTGGCTTGGTAGGAGAGTTTTCATGGTGGGAAGGTTGTTTTGGTTGCATGTGTTGCACAAATGGATTTTGTTGTGTTTTGACTGCTTTATGTTTTATGAATGTGTGGGTGTGATGGACAGCACCCGTTTTTCTCTTCTTTTTTCTGTGTTGGCTCGACCCAAAGTTGGGCAGGGGATGGCATTGGAATTGCTTTTTTATTTTGGTTGCAGCTTGGAAATGTGGGATCCTTGAGAAGGCATGTGGGATATCCCACCGTATGCAGCCGAAGGCCTTCATTTTGACCTTTGACACCTCCGCCAACATGTTGCCGCCCTGTGCTAAGGTTGGAGTTTCCAAGTTAGTGTGGACCCTATCAAGCAATATGGGAGAAGGAATTTTGGCAGATGTTGATGATTGGCCCCTGTGCATGGACTATTTGGATAAAATAGAATGCCACGGAGAAGACTAGTTTGACCCTTGCACTAGACGTGGAAATTGTTTGATAACATAGCGGAAAGCATGTGGTTTCATGGACAACATTGATTGTTGGAAGTGCTCCAACAGTTTTGTTGGAACGGATTTGGAAACTTCAAACCAGATGCAAGATTGGTAGGTGTAAAGCCAGACACCACAACCTCTTTCCAACGAACTGTTTGATAAAATGCCTAAAAGAAAATGTGGTCACTTGGACAGCAATGATTGTTGGGCGCTGCACAAACATGGGTTCGTTGAAAAGGCTTAAGAACCAATTTTGTTGGCAAGTTTATTGTGTTGGGCATATGTGTGTGGAGAGCTAGCTTAAGTATGGAGCGTTGTGATTAGCATATGGTGCATTGTGGCTTGAGTGTGGAGCACACAGGAGTATGTGGAATGCATTCCTTTGGTTGGTTGTGGGAAACTTGGATTTATATGTATTTTTATCTTTTTGATGCTTAAAGCATAGTCATAAATTCCTATACGACATACAAACATTCTTCTTACCAGCTTTGGCCAAACTTGGGGTGGGATTTCCAAACGTTGAATTTTTATGAGTGGACCAAACAGGTTTGGATTGAATGCTTCAACGAAAATTGAATTGAACAAGCTAAGAAGTCAAAAAAAGAAAAAAGGTAATGTCAAGAACAAACAAGTATGGTTATTTTAGAGTCTGGGCACTACCATAAATAAAAACATTTGTCATTAATAGAATGTCAAAGGAATGGATGAGATGGCAGGGGGAGAAAGTTTCCAATAGTACATGGAAACCAACTTAGTTCTGCTCTCAAGATCATTATTATCGATTGGTGTTCTATTGTGCAAAATAAGAGCCTTGGAACAGTTTTGGACAGCCATCCAACAATGTATGAAAGCAGTTTGTTTGATGCAAGAATGGGGAAACTAAGCTATGCACGTAAACCGGTTAACGGACGCACTAGTGGTGGGCTCATATCTTGTGCAAGTGCAACTGAATTGGAGTCCCTCATACGGCTTTGATTCTCACGCAGCATGGTCATCTTACTTTATCCTTGCATGATTTTAACATTCTAGTTTTCCTAATTTTTAATGGAGTTGAAATCAACTAAAAAAATAATTTGTTTAGGTGAACTAAACAAAACATGTTACTAAATGGCAAATTTCACCTCTGTTACGCAACTAAACCAATAACCATGAATGTAAACACTACGCTCTATTACCTCATGAGATGGTTGGAAACAACATGATATTACTTGTAAATTTGGAAGCCACACGGTTGGTGAATTTAAACTTGAAATGTAGTTTGAAACTACTCCTTCGCGACCTTGTAAAATCTAAATAAAACTTGTTTTCATGAGGCGCAAAACATCCCATAAACCCCGAAATGAGAAAATCAAACTTTGAGACGTGTACCTTGCCACATGGAGTGTTCAACCGAACCCTGGGTTGTTCCTCGGATGTCACTTTGACCTTGTTTTGTAATATGTTTAGGAGCCCAGCGGGCTAGTTCGCAACTTTAAACAGCTGCTGAAAGTTAAAAATGCAGTTTGGTTTTGACCCGCCGTTTTGGCCTGGGTGTAGAAATGGATTTTGGATTCCGCATACCTCTAGTATTTCTCCGTGACAATCTCTACCAACCCTCAGTTTGGAGAAAAACATCCCGCAAGCTAGTTTTCCGAGAGAGAGCTTTCAGAGGCCTCCGGTTGTTGGGCAACAAGTTCGTTTGGGTGCATTTACGATCGGTGGCCCTGAAAAGACGAGCGTCAATTAAATGTAGCTCGTCATTTTTGGGTTTTGTTAGCTCCGAGTGTTTCCCTGTATATAGGGAGTAGGTAGGGTTAGGTTTCCTTGTGCGTTTGAGTCTCGGAGTTTGTTTTTGAACGCTGATTTTTGGGCTACTTGGCTAAATTTGACGTTTTTGGAAACTTGCGACTAAATGGAGAAAATTGTCATATGACCTTATCCAAGTAAAATAACGATAGAGAACCCTTGTAAACACAAATAAATGAATGTAGGAAACCTTCTCTCGATGTTTTCTTGAAAAGAAATCGATTGTGGAAAAATGGTTTTTCTCTCTCTTATCTCTATCTCTCTCATTGGGTTTGGAAATGGAACTAAATGGCACTCTCCTTTAAAGTGTGTTAAATATAGTTTCATTATTGTTAGAAAATTGTGAAATTGTAAATCGTGCTTGGTTGTAGTTTGATTTCATGCCAACAGTTGTGTTGACCATGCGGTGGTTGCAGGTATACGGGACAAGAAGAAAATGGTAGCATTGCTTGTGCTTTTGTAATATGGAATATCGTTGAAATATACATGTAATATTAAGTAGATGTATCAACACTATTTTTATGAACATGAATTTTATTTATTGATTATTTTGTGATGAGTAAGAAATTGTGTTATATTGGTGTATTGGGAAAACAAACATTCTATTTGGGTATGATCTTGATTATGAGTTTGTATGTTGTTCTATGGTTTAGATATTTTGAAACAACCTTCTATAATGTTAATTATTGTTTTCTCCCTTAATACTTATGTTGATGGTAGAAACCTTCTATTCCTAAACTATCGAAAGGAACAGTGCTTTTAACCCTTAATGTGTATCTCTCTCTTAAATGAGTCCTACATAGTTTTTCCATACCCTTATCATTTTAGAAAATATTTAAACCTATCGCATTTCGTTTCTTGTCTTTCGCCCTTGAATGATCTCATTGTGAGATCTAAGTGTCACGAGTAAAGTCAATACTTGTTTACCTTCGCATCAAATCCCCATGTTCGACTCCATTAACCCCTCTCGCATCTAAATTATCTATGGGAGGTTGAATTGCTCTAACGTTATCTTGTATCAAGTTTTAGATTCCTTTAGCATTGTGCTTACTGTGTGTCATTCACCATAAGGGTTTCTTGTGCTCATGGAAGTATGCATGTTATTATAGTTAAGGGTGCAATGTCACTTTGTGACATGATTGATGTAATGTTTATCAACGTTTTTAGATGGTTGTATTTTATGTTAAGCCTCTCTGGAAGGGCTAATCAACTTATGTGTATGGGATCATAAGGGAAAATTAAGAAGGTAATTATTATTCCTTGTAGTGTGATCAAGCAAACTTTGGTAAACCGCAAAGTGCGGTGGCTCACTCATCTTGTTTTTACCTCAAAATAATCTTGACTCAAATTAAATACAAAGCTAATTAATTCTTATACATGAGTGTTTTGGAAAGTCTAAGGTGACTCAGATAGGAGATGTTGGTTGAGAGATCTCTTAGAAGGCTTAGTTGCGAATGAGATTTGCATATAGATCCCGTTGTCCAAGTTGTGTTCTCGAGTGCAACAACAAGAGTCAAATGTGAATGAAATCATTATTAACCTTTAGAATTTAAATTTTTTTCTTGAGGTGTCAGTTTTTGAAAGAAAGTAGAACTTGGAAGTTTGTGAGATAACGGTGTTTGAGCCACTCCAAAATCGACTTTTAGTTGGATGTAGGATCCTTGAGTGTAAATAGAAGTAAAATTAAAACCTAGGATCTTTTTTATGCTATTGGTGTTAAAAACCTATAATCAACTATGTCTATTAAAAAGGTGTCCTTAAGATGTTGACCTTTTGAGAAAACAAAATATGGAATCCTTTCCCTTTAAACCAATGTTCACTCTTTCATGTGATTAAGTGTACTTGTATAAGTTAAATCTGAAATGAAATAAATAAGGTGTAACATTGTGAATGAGAATATATGCTTACATGATAAATGATTTGAGACCTATAAGGTTATATAAGGGTGTTTTTAAATGGTAGTTAAGATGGAACCATCTTAAGTTAAGTGTTAAACGAAATAAAAGAAATGCAGCCTAAAAAAGGAAAATGTATGTTTTCATGCTATGTGCTCTTCAAACCTTTAAGGTTAATAATGGACTATGAATACAACAAAGATTTAACCATGAAAGTGTGATATTGTGGAAGGTGCCTATTCGTGATGTTCATGTTGTGGTTGTGTCGTGGTTTCATACTTGTTCATTTATATAAGTGTGACGTTGGTTGCATCTTGTGTCATCGTGTTATTTGCGTGTTCTTCATGATGGTTTAAACGTTACATGTGGTGTTGTGCAATCTCTTGTGAGTCTTTATGGTGTCGCCCAGTTGTATCAAGTAAAATGAAGGTCAAAAACAAATCTTGCTATATTTGGTTGTGTTTGGGTCCCACATGGGTGGGCACTACAAAAGCAATTTAAATAAATTGAAAACTTTCTCTTCGGTCTTTTGATTTAAATAGATTTACTTCTAATTGTTCATTTATAGCTAGCGTTTAGTTAATCCAACGTAAAACCAACCACAAAAACATTGCTATTAGGAACTCACGCTACTTATCCTTAGCCCCCGACCTTCTTTTGCCTCATTGTTTGTCTTTTCCTCATAAATTGATACCCTCGTATGACCATTTTTGGTCCAAATCAACCTCATAGGAGAATCTTCAAACCCATAGTCAATCCACCCGACACTAACCCATACCAGGGAGACAAACTTAGGACTACATGTGTTGGTCTTTCGTCCTACTCTGTACCACCCTTGATCGTTGAACAACTCGAAGCTTTAAGCGAAAATTTTGCTATTGTTGAATGATTCGGGTTTGATTTAGTACACCCTCTTAGGCGTGCATATCGATAGGTTTGGTTCACCTTTATCCTTCAATCTAGCCTCGTCCCTCTCATTTTCTCCGTCTCCCGCATGACCTTCCTTGGAGAGGAAAACCTTGAGAGAAATGAACATTTTTTTGGGTCCTTCACCTGGTCATAGTCTACTATGTTTAAACGATATAGACTAGGAATTACGCACTACGATCATCCTCAATGCTAATATCCCTAGTGAAGAGATAGGTAAGAGTTTCACCGCCCTTGACAAGAAGGTTGCACTCTTGCAAGTCCATTGGCAAAAGATCTTCTATCCACCTCGTCTCGACTAATAGTCATCCATAACTTCACCGTGCTCATCACCTCCATTACTCTACCATCACATACGACCATTGTTTTCACATATCTTTACAATTCAATTGTCTCGGCCCGACCTCGGGAAGTTGTGTGCACGGGTTACAATACAGTCAATCGACACTCCTAGCATACTACTTTACAACTTGCTCGATCTAATTCAAACAAACGTACAATCATTCTATACTACAATCAATATTTTCTACTATTTCAAATCTATTCCCCCAAATGACCTAATCTCGGGGCAAAGCACAAAAACTCTCTCTGTGAGTAATTTACTAAGTACACAATCTCAAAGCAATCTTCTATCATTCGAATCAAATCAATCAATCAATACAATAAGCACATTTACTATTTCTCCCAGATGACCTAACTTGGGAGTTGCATCACAATTACTATCACTCCCAGATGACCTAACTTGGGAGTCACTTTACATTTCTATCACTTCCAGATGACCTAACTTGGAAGCCATCTAGCACTATGCAAATTGGAACACCCATTACTATAGGAGTGGGGGCAATGAGACGTCATTTCCTTTCCTATATTGCTCTATATGGGTTCTTCAATCAAGTACAACACGAAACTAAATTTGGTCTTTATCTATCTACAACAGCTTGGACCTTTTGGGGATGTAGTCATGGATGGAGAGTAAAACTAGACCTCTCTCCCCAACACTCTTCCTCTGGCGGCAAGACGCCCAAATCCTCCCATTTACAAACAAATTGGGTTGGGAATTGATCACTCCCTACCTCTTCAATCTCCTTTTACAACATTTCAAAATCTCCAAAGTCTCCAAATCATTTCAACTATTTCTCCAAGTGCTCCTTACAATGGTTTGTTATCTCCACTTACGCCACATGGGTCAAAACGTTGATCCATGGTTCGCCACACTACAAGTTTCTATATTCTACACGCACTTTGCAACATGGCTTCTCCGAATTCTATATAGGTATGTTCCTTACTTCCTTTACACTACTTGAATTTCATTCAAATAGCATAAAGAGGGGAAAATGTAGACACAAAATCATGCACATACTACTATTTTACTATGTCGTCAAGTATGTTGTTATATGCATGGATCTTAAGTAAGAAAAGTATTCACTTGGTGACACAATCCTTTGTCCATCCACTTGTTTTGATTGTTTATATTGTCTTTCTCTCTCACATCTGTCATTTTTGTACCTAGTTCTGGTCAGGTCACAGGGATCCTGTATGTCTATCTTTTCACATCTATCGTCATTTATCCTAAGACACTGGGCGCCCATTCGGACACCAAAGATCCAACCACTCCCTGTCCATTCTAGGTGCTCCTGTCCTCTTTGTTCTTTTTACTTATTTTGACATTTGTGGTCGTCCTTTCTAGTTTTCTTATCCTTATCCCAAGCTCATAGTCGGCCTTTTGGGTCACTAGTGTCGAAATTCACACAACATAAACTCTATTATTCCGGGTGGCAATTATAAGGAGCAATCACATCTACGTACTATCACTACCATCAAAGGGGCTGCATTTTTGGGTTGCATACATTGCAGATAGAAGGAAGTGCTCAATTCCATATCACACATTTGCATCTTATCTAGATACAAGCTCACTATCTTGGCATCATTGGCACAAGGGCAACCTAAGGACACTATTACACACACAAGCACAAAGAACTACATGGAGTCTGGAATGTAGTGCAACGCTCGGTCATAAGTTCATTCATCGGGTGACTGCCTGGGGTCAGTCCGACTTAACATATTGCATTTTTCATTCCGATTTGATGTATCTCGTGATCTTTTCGAGTAACTAGGGTTTGTATTGCAGTTACAGGTACCCTCGACGATGTGACAAGAAGTAATAGTGAAACCTAGCGACAAAGAAAGGAATATGAGCTTCTTCACAATCACCAATGCCAGAACAATCACTAAAGCACCCAAGCGCCCTATCCAAGACGCCATCGGGCGCCCATGTCCGACATTATTCTCATGTTCCCGATTTTACAGAACATTTGCGACATTGTTTGCATCTTGTCCAAGATTACTTTACACTCCTCGATCAGTCTCAAATTGCATAGGAATCAACTAAATACTTTATCTCCCCCATTTACTTATAGTTTTGCATTGCTTGAGTGCTTAGCATTTGTGTATTTACTGTATTTCATCATATCAATTACTCTACAATTAGATTTAATTTTATTTTTATTAAATCATTAATATGTCAACATTGTCTTCATAGAGGTAAACCCTATGTCTTTCCTTTGTTGGTTGATTGTTTATGTTGATGTATTATGTATTAGACTAGGATAGTGTAGCGTATCTTTGTTTATTAGTTTATTGTTCTCTTTACAAAGCACATGTTTACCTCCAAATTGCATTACAACTCTTAGTTTAGGATTAGCTTTTTCTTATTACCTTAACTCCTACAACCATTAGGATGCTAGTAAGACTCCCCCAATATCTTAAAACACGGGCTTTGCAGAACCCTACACCTTTGATACAAGTGTGGATTACTCTCTTCTAGATCCACAACTATTATGCCTCTAGGCTCTATCTTTGGCTTGTGTGTTGGCCCTAGAATGGTCCACTTGTATCCCAATCCATATTATAAAGAGAGAGAGAGAGAGAGAGAGGATAATCATATTGACTATCTTAGCTAAGATATACGCTCCATTTAAACAATCCATCAAATCATCCATGTGCGGCAATGGAAATCTATACTTGATGGTTATCTTGTTGATGGCTCTAGAATCAATGCACATCCTCCACTCACCTCCTTTCTTTAGTGCTAATACAAGTACTACTCTCACGAATCATCCCAATCTACGGTTCTTGAACTTGATTCTTCACTTCCTCATTCTCCATAGGCGTCAACTTATACACAAGCTTGATTGGTAAGCTAGACCCTAGAATCAAATCCATCTAATGACATACTACGCATGGGTGGCAACGCATCCGGAATACGCTTTGACATGATATCTAATCCAGATGAGCTCTCGAGTACTACTCATCCCCTGTCAGTGATGGAGAAAGAAATCATGGGATTCAGATTGTATGATGATACCATAGTCTATTTTCATAGATTATATTTTCAAGTTCACTCTCTTATCTTTCCAACGGATCCAACGGTTCGTCAATTGGGTCAACGGGCTAGAAGATATGACCCCAACAAGGAACACTTAAAAATAATAATATGATATTTGGATTTTGTCATCTTTTGCCCATTCAAATTCACTCCAAACATGGAAGGATGACATCTCCATGAAGGATGACCTTTCATATTCCATTTGGAACCCTTCATTTGATGACCTTTTGGCTTCTATTTCAAACCCTTCATTTGATGACCTTTCGACTTCCATTTGGAACCCTTCATCTTCGACATTGTTTCACTATAAATAAGATGGTTTCAAATGAAGACACAAGTTTGAAAGTGGAAATATTTTATATACAAAAGTTGCAGGTTACAAGTTTTCAAGTTTGGAGGCATACATCTCTCATATATAGAGTTTTCCCATTTGTATACATCTTCATTTGCAAAGAATTGCAAGGCATACATCTCTCCTACGAGTTTGCCCATTCTACATCCATTCTCGTTTGCAAAGAGATTCGGCATACATCTCTCCTATAGAGTTTGCCAAATTTGTATACATATTTAATAAAGTTATTTTACTTTTACAGTTACAGTTTTATTTCTGCAATACAGTTCATTGCTTTTACAATTTCAGCTATTTTATTATGAATGTATTGTCATAACACATTAAATGCCACCATTAATGTGTTGTCCACTGAATTCCAAAAATAATTCGGATCAATATCTGCATACTCACTCGACATCTCCTTCGCTTTAAATGGAAGTACTCTTTCCTGTGTTCTTGCATTCTCCTTCTGTGCAGGTTAGGAATGAAGGCATAACATTCACTTTCCTTCCTCATCTCATTCAGCAATTGCCTTCTCAAAATCAAAAACACTTTAGGACTCTTATCTCCACTTCCACATTCACATCTTTCAAAGGATTCAGATTATATTGCTTGCTATCCTTCAAAGTTGTAAGTATTTGTGTGGCCATCATGCTATGCATTCCTATATAACTGCCAAGGCCTACCCAATAACACATGGCATACATCCATCGGAATTATATCACACATGACTTCATATGTGTATGCACCAATCTAGACACATACTTTACATTGCTTATCTACTAACAATTGATGTTCTTTCAATAACCAAGACACCTTTTACAGATTCGGGTGTGTAATCTTCTTTAAACCAACCTTCTCAACCATCTTCGTAGAAACAAGATTATCAGCGCTACCACTATCAATAATGACTTTACAGATGGGGCATCACGAGGAAATCCAAGAAGAGCAGCAATTGGAGGCCTGGAATGTGTGATGAAGGAGTAGTCTTCTTTTTGCTAAAGAGTTAGGCATAGCTACCAATAATTATGCAGAACTTCGTGTTGTCCTGAAAGGAATGCAGGAATCTCTGAAATGTGGATGGACTAAAGTATATGTTGAACTTGATTCTAAATTTTCAGTTAATCTGTTAAAGGCTCATCATGAAAGCCAATGCTCTAACTGGAAGATAAGGAAAGAAATAAGGAACATTAAAAGGCTGCAGGCCAAGTTTCAAGAAGTCATCTTCTGCCACACTTCTAGAACGAATAATCAAGAAGCTGATGCTTTGGCCAACTGGGCCCTTGACAATCACAACATTCTTTGCTATGGAGACCCACCATTATGGTGGTCTAACAAAGTTCAAGCGGATATGAGGAAAATTTTATACTCAGACTGATTTTCATGAATATTTGTAAAATTTTCTTCATGTCTACGGCCCTGACTTGGACAAATAGTTTCCATGCTTGGCATTGTAGAATCTGTATCCTTTTATTTTCATTAATATAATGGATCCTCTGTTTTTTTTTAAAGAATGACTTTACAACACTTATATCAAGACTTGTAAATGGTTTTAAAAGATTCTTCTCTAGGCGGGTGTGTCCTCCACTTTGGTTGGCTTTAACAACACTCTCTTTATCCTGAGATATTCTCCGCACTCTAATTCCTCTACATAGTTAATCAACGCGATACTCTTTGTATCTGTTTGTGCAACATGGTTGCTAGCCTCATTTCTACTTCCACCACTATTATTTTGCATGTAGACATTCAAATGCACAATATCATGCTTCTCCACATCGGAAACATGTATTGGTAAATACTTTGTATCTTCCACATCTATTGTATCCTCTTCCTTTCAAAGATGATCTTCCTCCTCTCTATGCATGACTTTGATCATGCAATGTACTCTCTTCACTTTCATGTGTGTGCTCTATCTTATCAATGTGCATTACTCCCCTTCCGCACATCAACTTCTCTTTCCCTTGTGTGATATTTTTTCATCTTCAAGACTTCTCCTCGAGAGCACACTAATAGGCTTCCTCTACTAAATTCAATCTCACCATGTCAAACTTGTCTTAAATGGAAATGTGTGGTCCATTGACATACCTTTAGACCTTTCTACACACCTTACATGTGACCAGCTCAAAAGAGAGGGGAAGAGAACTCTTTTTCTAGTTCTTCACACACATCTCCTTTTCAATCGATACTCCAAAAGCAATAATTTCGCCTTTAGTTTGGATACCATCCTTTTTCAAGCCTTGATCTTGTCTTTACCTTTCCTTTCTCTATCACTTTGAACATGATCCCACCATAAAGATGTATGTCCCTTCAGCTTGTAAGTACAAGCAAAATGAACCTTTTTACGGTTCTCAATAGGCTCATGGGAAAAATACTTCTCCAATTCCATAATCCAATCTTTCGAGATCTTTGAACATAGACTTTCCGAATAATTTGGGATATCCATATGCAATCTCCTCCAATCTTCAAAATAGCCTTCACATAAACATCCTCGGGTGGTTCATCAAATTCTTCAACATCAATCTTCGTTGCTCCATTATCACCGGAGTCTTCATCTACTCTTCTTTTTTGAGAAGTTTCCATCCCTTCTAGCCTTTGATGGAGACCACACATCTGATTTTCCAACACAACCACTTTGGGTGGTTTGTTTCCTCACATCCCACCGTGGAATTCCTCTATGTGCCATATCTATTTCCTTACACAACGACAGTAATGAATATGCAACCTTCACGCTTTACCAACGACCTAAGCATTGGAAAATGCATGCACTACTTTCTACCCATACTAGAAAATGTGGAAAAGGTAATTATTAGTCACTACCATGGGACTTGAAGTCCCACTTTGATACCAATTGATACAATCGCCGTTAGAGGGTCCAAATGAAGGATTGTCTTAGACCGTGCAGCCAACATATATTTTTATTTTGATTAGATCACTCATATATATATATATATATATATATATATATATATATATATATATATATATATATATATATATATATATATATATATATATATAAGATTTATTTAAATTCATGCCCATGTTGGATTTGAACCCAGTGTCTCTACGTTAATACAAATCCGATCACCTCTTTGCTTGCCGATAGACCACACACTCCCAGCATTTACACACAACAATGGACTAAAAACAAATTGTAATATCTCCTTCCAAATCGAAGACCCTTAGCCCATTTTGTCTTCCCGACAACTAAGGAAGAATTAAAAGGGGAGACTTACGTTATGATATTTTATTATAAAGTGCAAAATAAAATAAAACATTATATGCACTTATAATAAATTATTAGCAACTTAAAAATAGAAAAAAAGAGCATTTGGGCCAAATTGATTTATCCTAGGAAAGTGCGACTTGCACTAGGAATGAAAGTGGGTGGAAAACAATCTAATTGGGTGTTGAGGGAGGTTAGTTGGGCCATCTTCTCTACATAAGCAAGTCGACTTGCTTAGAGAGGCATCACTTTGTTTATTATCAAATTTCAGATTTGTGTGTTAAGCATTTGGCTTGCATTTTTACTCTCGAGGACAAAAACCTCCAAGAGCCCTAGAGAAGGACGAAAACCCTTCCTCTAGTTTGTGAGGATTCTCTACACAAGGGTTTCCATTGGGCATCATTGAGTTAGCAATTATTTTCAGTATTTTCCAGCAGTTCAAGACAATAAAGTTGCATATTTTTGGCAAGGGTTTGAAGAGAAAATTACTATCATTTTTCTATGCCCTTTTCCAATTGGAGCGACCACTCTAGGAGTTGTTTTATGGTGCTTGGTGACTTCTTTTAGATTTGTTCCAGCTACTGCTATTATATCTGATTTTTATAAATCAAATTGTCTAAATTTCAGTATTTTTGGTGTGGAGGAAGAACCACTTTCAGTTGTGTCTGAGGCAAGTTTCTGCATAATTTTTATAAATTATTTTCAGCCTCTTCTTGATTCCAAATCTGGTTTTATCTATGTATTTGAGCTTCATAAATTCTATACATATGGCTTGATATATCTCCGGGTGTCTATAAGTTTGACTCAGTCCTAGTCGCATTTTCCTTATTTAAATTCAGATCTGCATGATATTTTTTTCTATAAATTCTATAAATTGCTGCAAGTGAATGGGATTTGCCTAAAATCCACCCAGGGCAAAAATATGTCCATTTGGGGACATTACAGTGCTATCAGAGCTATGTATCCTCCCAACCTGTGAAAATATCCAAATCTGAAAATAAAGAAGAAGACCATGGAAGAGCATGATCAAAGAGCTCCTCCTACATATAGGATGAGGTATTTGAATGAAGTGTTCACTAGAGGCAACAAGGAATTGCAAACCTATTGGTTGGATGCTCAAAGAGATTTAAAAGACTCGGTCATTGGGTCCATTGCTGATTTGGGCAGATCTATACAAGGAAGAGACAACAATGGTGATGAAAGCATAACAAAGTGTCTCCAAAAAGGAGAACAAACAGGTTGAGGATGATGACATGGAAAAAGAGTATGCAACACTCAATCCCAAGGTAAGAGCTATGTTGACCTTCGCTGATTTTTGTGAATTGAAAGACAGTAAAGACACAAAGAAAAATAGAAGGTATCAGCAGGATAAAATTACCATGTGAAAGTTGGAGAAAAATCAGCCCATAGAATATTCCATCATGCATAGAAAAAAAGAAGAAATTTCAAGAGGTGTGACTTCTAATGATGAGCAAAATAATTGCATTAGTGAGGAAGAAACATTGCTTGTTGGATGCCAAGTTAGAGAAATTATTTCAGCTCCAAAAGAACATATCAATGAGTCATTGTCATATGGGATGGATTTTCCAAGCCATAGTATTGATGGGCACGAAATTGTGAAGAATGTTGATGATTGTGTTGTGTCTGAAATCATGAGTCACAATAGGGATGGTGCTGTTTTGGAGGTTTCTAAATCAGCAATTGAAGCTATAGTTGTGGCAGCCAAGAGCATGGAAAGTTCTTTCCAAGGAGGGCAGATTGCAAGGAATGAGGATTGGGTGGAAAAAGGTATGTCATCTTGTTTATTGCAGCAGTTATATCAGTATAACATTCAACCTATTGTGGACAAGAATGAGGTGGAAAGTCAAAATATCATGAAAACAAAAAGGAATGAAGATCTTGATGACATTGCAAGGTATGAAAAGAATGATAATATATCTTATTTATTGCTGCATATTCAAATTTATTTTCATCGTGAGAAGCATGATAAGATAGAGGATGAAGTCTACAATATGGAGTATGTTGAACCATTGTTCCAAGTATATGTCTATGATCATCATGAGAGCAATGTATGGCGGCAAGATCTGTTTCATTTGAGTGTACAAGTGCATGGATTTTGGATTGCTTAAACATGTTTTGTCTATTATGCATGACACTTAGATAAATGAGTTGCAATTGCTTGAGGGCAAGCAATTTTGGGAAGGGAGGACTGTAATATCCCCTTCCCATTCAAAGACCCTTAGCCCATTTTATCCTCCCGATGGCTAAGGAAGAATTAAAAGGGGAGACTTAAGTTATAATATTTTATTATAAAGTGCAAAATAAAAATAAAATAAAAAAGAAAACATTATATGCACTTATAATAAATTATTAGTAACTTAAAAATAGGAAAAAAAACAACATATAGTGAAGAGCATTTAGGCCAAATTGATTTATCCTAGGAAAGTATGACTTGCACTAGGAAGGAAAGTGGGTGGAAAAAATATTAAATGAAGGGACAAATCTGATTGGGTGTTGAGGGAGGTTAGTTGGGCCATCTTCTCTATATAAGCAAGTCGACTTGCTTAGGAGAGGCATCACTTTGTTTATTATCAAATTTCAGATTTGTGTGTTAAGCATTTGGCTTGCATTTTTACTCTTGAGGACAAAAACCCTCCAAGAGCCCTAGAGAAGGACGAAAACCCTTCCTCTAGTTTGTGAGGATTCTCTACACAAGGGTTTCCATTGGGCATCATTGAGTTAGCAGTAATTTTCAGTATTTTCCAGCAGTTCAAAGCAATAAAGTTGCATATTTTTGGCAAGGGTTTGAGAGAAAATTACTATCATTTTTCAATGCCCTTTTCCAGTTGGAGCAACCACTCTAGGAGTTGTTTTATGGTGCTTGTTGACTTTTTCGATCTGTTCTAGCTGCTGCTATTATATCTAATTTTTATAAATCAAATTGTCTAAATTTCAGTATTTTTGGTGTGGGGAAGGACCACTTTCAGTTGTGTCGAGGCATAGTTTTAAAAATTGCAATTAATCGGAAGTTTATCGCGATTAATCGTTTTTGGCAAGTAAAACGATTAAAAGTTCCAAAAATCGCGATTCTTGGCTTTCTGATTAACCGGCGATTTTTGGCGATACAAAACCCTCCAAAATCGTGGAAAATCGTCGTTGAACTCGTGGAAAATCGTCAGTGAAACATGGCTTATGTTTTAATGCGAAAAAAGACCAAAACGATTTGTTTTTTCTCCTGTTTTCTTCTGCTCGAATCGTTTTTTGCTTCTGCGACTTGTATTTCCTCCATTTCAACTCACGTAGGAGGGCATTCGACGTGGTTTTGTGGGCATTCGACCTGGTTTCAAGGGCACTTTTCCATCGTTGTGGTTTCCTGCTATTTCGTGGCCAGTTGTGCCCATTTCATGGCCAGTTCGTGCCCTAGCAAGTAAGTATTACAATCACAGACTTACGGTATTTTTTTCCTTTTTTTTAAGATTTCAATATTATAATATATATTACAATACCCAGACTTTACAATAAAATTTTTAACTGTTAACAATAACATACTACTGTATATATTTAACAGAGTTTACACTAAATAGTTAATAACTTAATAGTATTTATTTAATATATTATTTCATTTTTGTTGCTTTGTATATATTTAATATATTACAATCATATATATTTAATTAATAGTTAACTATCTGTGTTATATAAAATAACAGTTATATTGTATTTTATATGTTATTTAATTTTATACAATTATAACGTGACTGTGAGCAATAGCATACACTATAAATTTAATTTTATACATTTTGTATATACTGTAGTATGTACATTATTATAAATTTATAGTTAACACTTAGCTGTACAATGTACAATATACAATGTACACTATAAAATTATAATAGTATACTCACAATTTTAAAAATATTAGCTATGAAGTTATCATAATATACTAACGTCTTCAATATAGCTTTCTTGTAATTTTTTCTTCATGCAATAACAATATTATTCTTAATTTTGTCATACAATTTAATTTCTCTAAGGCTTGTAAATCTAAGACAATTGTTTTTGTTTTGTTTTGTAGAATGGCATCGGGATCCGGTTCAAGTTCAGTTGCTCGTACTAAGCCTAAATCAAATGACCCCTCTTGGAAGCATTGTGAACCAACAAAAGGCAATTGTGTTGTATGCAATTATTGTGGCATGAAGATGAGTGGAGGTGTTTATCACCTTAAGTTCCACATTGCACGGATACCAGGGAATGAAGTGATAGTGTGCAATCAAGCACCGCTGAGGCTCAACGAGAGTTGTCTACTTACCTTGCAACTTATGCAGAGAAAAAAGAAGAAAAGAAGAGGAAAGCTGATGCACTTGTAGCCCTAGCAAATAGGAGGGCAATGAGGAAGATTTTGATATTGGGGCATCTTCTAATGCTCCAACTCCACAAGGTCAGACATTGGGACGGGGTTTATCCACTGATAGTAGTTCAACGATGTTTTTTGTTCCTCGAAGTACTCCTAGTTCACAACCTTCACTCAAAGGTACTGCTTGGAATAAAGAAATGCACAATGAAGCAAGAATAGTTGTGGCAAAATTTTGGTACTACAACATTCCTTTCAATGTGACAAAAAGTCCATATTGGGAGAATTTGGTCGTATTAACATTGCATTATTCTTTGGGAAGGGTTCAAGGCTCCTACTCCCCATGATTTGAGTGGCCCATTGTTGGAGGATTCCGTCACACATACCAAAACTCTTGTAGAAGAACAAAAAAGGCGTGGCAAAAAAAGGATGCACCATTTTGTCTGATGGGTGGACAGATGGGAAAAACCGCACATTGATTAACTTCCTAGTGGCATCAAGTGGGCAAGTTGGTCTTCTTGAAATCAATTGATGCCTCCCACCAAGTGAAAACTGCAAGCACTTTGTGTGATATGTTAGATGAGGTGGTGAAAGAGGTGGGCGTGGAGAATGTCGTCCAAGTTGTGACTAGACAATGTGGCGGCATATGTAGCAACAGGGAGACTTCTTGAGGAGAGGCACCTACACTTTTTTGGACCCCTTGTGCAGCCCATTGTTTGGATCTCTTATTGGAGGACATAGAAAACTCTCATGGGTGAAAAATGTGGTTGAAGACGTAAGAAATATTACAAAATTCATCTACAATCACACTTGGGTGCTAAACTTGATGAGAGAGCACACCAATGGAAAGGAGCTTGTGCGATCAGGGGTCACACGATTTGCCACAAACTTCATTACATTGCAGAGCATTGCAACCTCATTAACATCCCTTAAGCAGATGTTTGTGAGCACGCGATGGTTGGAGTCTCCCTATGCTAGGAAGACCGAAGGGGAAAGGGTCGTGAAGACCATTTTTGATGATATGTTTGCAAAGCAAATGGAAGAAATCATGAAGGTAATCTAAACTTGAATATTTGTTTATTTATCATTTGTTATATAATTTTTTATTAATTTTGATTTTAAATATATATGTTATTTTGTTTTAGGTGTCAAAGCCTTTGGTTCGAGTTCTACGGATGGTGGATGGGGAGAAAAACCCAATGGGTTATTTGTATGAGGCTATGGATGTGGCCAAGGAGGCCATAGCTAAATATTATGGGCACAATCAATGAAAATATGAAATAATTTGGCGCATAATTGATAGAGATGGAACAAGACACTCCATCGACATATACATGCAACGGTGACGTACTACCTAAACCCGAAGTTTTTCTATTCCCCATCATTTAAGGTTGATGAGGAGGTTATGGATGGCCTTAATACATGCATAGAGGATGGTATCTGATGAAGATATTAGAGATGCAATTGTTGACGAGTTGCAAATTTACAAGACTGCATAAGGGAGGCTCTTTTCTTCGGCTCTATGTGTGAAAAGAAGAAACACTTCTCATCCAAGGTAAAAACAAATTGAGTCATTTGTATTTAGTCTCATTACACGTAGAACTAGAAACTAGAAGTCTAGAATTCTTTTATTTATTCAAGCCTAGTTAACTTACAAAATTATAAATGTTTTATTTGCAGATTTGTGGTGGGAAGATTATGGTGCAAAAACACCAAATCTTCAAAAGCTAGCCATCCGCATTTTGTGTCAACCATGTAGTGCTTCTGGATGAACGTAATTGGAGCATGTTCGAAGTTGTTCACACAAAGAAGCGCAACAGGTTGACAACACAACGCCTCAATGACCTTGTCTTCGTGCGATACAATCTTCGTCTTCGTGTGAGACAAGTGGAGGGGGCACAGAGTTATGATGCAATTGACTTGGCTGACATTGATCCATATGATGACTGGATTGCTGAGCCTGATGATGCGGAGCCTATGTTTACTACAGAGGAGATAAGCAGCTTTGGAGAGGGAGACTGAAGAAGCAATACCATCAGGGACATTAGAAGTTGGTGATGATCCAGATGATATGTTTGTAGATGACAATGTTGGTGTTGCAGAGGAGGAATATTTACCTTCCACTTCCACGAGGCAGCCGCAAGTGCAACAGACTTATTTTAGGCGTGCTTGATGAAATAGAATATTATTGATATTTGATAGTGATACTTCAAAAGTCACATGTGACATGACTCTATGAGCATTTTTGTTTGCAAACTTTGTACTCTCTTTTTTGGTCAAAACTTAATCGAAAATATGCATATGGGCCTATGGCATTCTATAGAGTCACTTCTCGCATCATTTAACATTGTTTTTACATTTAATTTAAGTATATTTTATGAATTTAAATGTTTTTAAAAGTAGCGATAAAGTTGCCGATTAATGCCGATAAATTGCCAATTCCCGATTTCCGAGTCAAAATTTGGCCTGCCGATTAATTGCCGATAACGATTTTTTGAACTATGGTCGAGGCAACTTTCTGCATAATTTTTATAAATTATTTTCAGCCTCTTCTTGATTCCAAATCTGGTTTTATCTATGTATTTTGGCTTCATAAATGTAATGGACCAGATTATAATGCATATGGCTTGGTATATCTTCGGGTGTCTATAAGTTTCTCACTCAGCCCTAGTCGCATTTTCCATATTCAGATCTGCATGATATTTTTTTCTATAAATTCTATAAATTGCTGCAAGTGAATGGGATTTGCCCAAAATCCACCTAGGGCAAAAATATGTCCATTTGCGGACATTACACAAATAGAGATCTAAATGCAACATGAAACAAACAAGCTTCTTTGTATTAATCAATGAGGAACATTACACAGGCACAAGGCAATTACAGTCTTAAAAGAAAGACTCCACAACAATCCTCAATGGGACACAATCCTAGGACTCTATCCTAGTTAGACTTGCAAGCTCGCAAGACTTTAAACTCTCTTGAACTCAGCTCTGAGCTATATCTGGACTATCTCACAATCAAGCTCACACTCCAGCTGCTGTTGCAAACAAGACAAATCGATTGACATGTAATCCCTAGAGACAACCCATCATAGCAGGCGTGCATAGACAAATAGATAGTGCACAGAACTGCACACAAGCTCTCAATATGTCTGCACAAGACTTTGTGCGGATTTTTTCCACAAAGCTTCAAACCATCATGCAAGACCCTTTAATATTTCACTGCACAAGGTTTCCAGTCAATCCCGCAGGTTTGCATTGTCTTTCTTATTCCCACACTAACAAAGTATGTTGCACGCAAGGCTGCTCGGGCTCACACAAAGCTTCTTATTTCTACCCTACGTATTTTTTGGTGATGCAAGATAGCTTGTGAGCATCATCTAAGTATCGGGTCAGCTTCAAATAACGATCTCTTAGTGAACAGGTGGAAATCTTTGTTCCATCGTGAACAACTCATATAAATACCATCATCAATGGAGCAAAGCAACAATTGATCCCAATGGTCGCATTGACAACTACCTTTTACTCAAAAATTAAATTACTCCAGAGTCCATAAGAAATTGCACACCAGAATAAGGTAAAGAACTATTTTTTCTCTTTTATTTGTACTGTATTTCTTTGTTCAACTATGTGATCCAAATTCCAAGAGATATCCGTGGACAACACTCTAAATTGCTAAAAATGCAGATGTGTTATACACAAAAACAACTATAAATAAGAAATCAGAAACAGAATTTACTTCATATATAAAACAGGAAAAGCATACACTAAATTGTAGCAAAATTTATTTATCTAAATGCTTCAGTGCATGACATTTCCTTGAAAGTGATGATGTATGCATATATGTAGTTAGTAATATAGAATGCAAAGGAACTTTGATGGAAGATAAACAGATGCTCTTCCACATGTGACCCTTCATCTTCTATCAGTTAAAAATGAACTGCATCAAGAAGTAATAGTTGGTTATATTAGGGACTCCACCCCACAAGGCAAGGGAACAACATAAAGTCTAAGGGGATCGAGCACATGAGCATCATGTGTAGAGGAAATGTTGGTGCAGAAACACATGCAAGACTGTAAAGGCCCTGACTCCATAGGAGATTGGTCATATGGTTGACATCAAGCATAAATCTAGAACTGTCAACTAGATCACTATTTAAAATGCTATGAGAAATCAAGTCCACATTGGCCACGTGTATCCACCATAGACAAGTCCAATTGTTTGGGGTTAAGGGTCTACCCTAAAAGGTTATCTAAGACTTTTCCTTCATTTCGGTCATGCACATGTTACTTTACAATGCTAATGCATTAATGATTACAAAATAAGGGTAGAAATTTTGAACTTAATCATTCCATGTCTTTATAAATCCTCAATGATACCTCAAGTTAACGGATGAGATTGAAAATCATTATAACTAAAACTATCAAGCAGTATAGCAATTGCTAACCTTATTATTTCCTGACAGATATTATCTTGCATTATAGGTTATGGATGCTTACTATTATATATATCATATCATATAATATTTTGTGTGTTCTTGAGAAAGTTTTTTTATTGAAAAGAGCTTTGCATTATAAATATACAAATGATACAAGGCCAATCATATGAAAAAGCAGGTGGATGCATCTCACTCCAATAACCAGACCAGAGTATCACATCAACAAAAAGGTTGGGATAAATCAACAATCTTTAACTTAACACTAGGCTAAAAAGCATCTTTTCAACCAAAAAAAGATTAAGAGAAATCCATAGGTAGGACCAAAAGCCCAACAAGCCCCAAAAGAGAACAAGGCACTAGAACATTAAGCCAAGGAGCTCTCGGCGTGGTCGACAAAAGTGGAGAATCGCTTGGCCTGCCACACCAGCCCCAACCATCCCCAACGGGTGGATCCTCTCTATCAAGTACAATTCCCAACCATCATTAGTTTTTTCCTTTTTTGTTATCTTCATTTGGCACCTTCCTAGGAGGAAAATGGTAAGAGAAAGGCAAAGGAACTTTCCTTATTGCAGGGCCCTCCACCCACTGTAATGTCCCCTTTTCCAAGCTAGTTTGTTTTGGAGACTTCAAGCCCATTCTTCTTCCCGTGGGCAAGAAGAAAATGAACAAGGGAAGTGATTGTCATATTTTTCAGTTATTTTCGTGAGCATTTGCATTCTTCTTTAATAGTTTTCTACATAAGTCTAGTCAGCTGGGTTATGAAGGTGAAAAGCCAAAGGGAAAATAAAAGAAAAGTACCCTTATGAGGTCGGTCCAAGTTTGGAGGCATTCTAATTTGTTTTGGCGCTACAACAAGGTATAAAGAGGGTTCACTTGGCTCATTTGGGCACATCTCTTGTCAAAAAATATAACTTGCATGGTTTTTGGGCTGATTGCTCAATCACTTCCACTTAAGGGCGAAAATCCTTTGGTGTGGCTAACAAGGAGGACGAAACCCTTCCTTGCTTGATTGAAGAACGAAAACTCTTCAATTTATTGGGGATTCTCCATTCCAGGGTTTCCAAAGTACTTCAAGAAGATTGATGTTGCAGATTTTCAGCTAGGGTTTGATTGGAGAAGAGTTGTTAGGGTTTGAGCACCATTTTTAGGCCCTCTCCTAGGGTGGCAACTTGCTTGGAGGTGGAGTTGGGTGCCATCTAGGGCACATTTCTTCATTTGGAGTTGATATTCATATTCCTCATAATTTTAGAGGCTGATTGCACACTTTCATGAGATTTTTGGGTTTGGAATCTCCATTTCCAGCCATTGTTGTGAGCTGTAATTCTGCTGTCATAAATTTAATTGCAGCTGTGTAGAATTTCAAAATTTGCATATGCTTTGGAGTATTTTGCTTGTTGTTTGTTCTATTTGTTGAGTATAATATATTGCAGAAATTATACATCCATTTTCAGCTTGTTTGGAGGGTGTTTGATGCCCTAAAAGTGCAAATACAGTTCGCTGCTAGGGTTTATAATATTTTTGGTTGGCTGTTGTAAAATTCAATTTACTCTCAATTGGGATTTGTGCTATTTCCTTGTTTTTTCAGTTTCAGCCCAGAAAGGAATGCTACACCCACCCGCATATGAAGACACTGCCCTTCCACCACCTCGAAAGCTATGGATTGGTAAGGGAATGTCATGAGCATAGTGAACCACTCCGTTGAGAGAGCGGTGTTGGCCACAAGCTCCAAACATGGCTCCCAAAGTCACTGTTGTGAGAAGAGGACTGACAATAGGGAGAACCTAGAGGAACTCGACTAACAAGTGCAAGAGCACTTCCCCGGTGATCCCGGGAGGGTCCAAGCTGCTCCACCTACGAAGTGGACTTTCTCCACTTGCACTTGTATCTCGAAGCATAACATTAGAAATAACTTGCACTTTATAAATAAAAAGAAACAATCAAAAGATTAATGATTCAAAATAGTATTATTTTGCTTTCCATAAATGAAAAGAATTTGAACCCGAAATGTATGCCAAATTTGATTATATTGTGCAAGAAGTGAGGTCTAATACTCTAAAAGTATTATTTTCTAGGAAAAGAACTCTGCACGAAATAGTTGAAAAGGGTGTGCATCCACCTCCAAGATGTTTGAGTGTGCTTACAAAACCAAAAACGATGCTTGAGTGATTGAGGGTGATAGCAATAAGGACATACAGGTTGGCCACCCTAGATGCTTAAGTCGGTTCCTCAAGCGAGTAAAACCTTGATGCAAAATGCACCAAAGGAAATGAGCATGCTTGGGTTGAATGATCACCTTCCAAACTCCGTCAAACGTAAACCCCAAGTAGCCCCAAGGGAGTTAACTTTCCAGCGAGCAGTTAAGAGGTCCACCGAATGTGCTACAAAGAGAGTAACTAATAACCTAGTTGTGGTTGATATCGGCGGAATGACATCTCCATGTGGCACTTCCAATCCATCTACCACCTAAAGGGTGTTTGAAGATCAATTTTGTTGAGGTACATTTTGGGGATAACATTCTTGATTTCAATTATGGGCTCTAAATCACTGTGGTGTAGTTGGAATTTATCCCTAAGGGCAAGCCAAGGCAACCAAGACTAAGACTACTTGCAAAAAAAAAGTTTACAACCACTATAATCTTTTTTTAAATCCTAAGATTTTTAATCCATGGCGCCATATCAAAAGGAGCATTGAAGTAAGAGAGAATTGGAGACCACCATAGAGAGTGGGAGTTAAGTGAAATCACAAACATGAAACCATCCCCATCCCAAGTTAGATGATTTTTGACCATTTCCAAGCTTTTATATGCTCTTTGCCATAAAAGAACCTCTAATCTTGACAAGAATTTGTGTAAGCCGAGATAGTGGAGACCCAAATATTTCTATGATTTTCTGCCTAGAGGAGTGCTTTGAGAAATGCAATGTTGAAACAATATTTTCCAAGCTTCATTTCCTTCAAGAGAATGAATATTCCATTTAATACAAAAGGTGTACCTTGAAGTTTGATGTCGAGGAGGTTGAGTCCACTACTAGTTTTGGATTAAATTGCAACAATTTAACACAGTAACAATTATTGATTGATTTATTAAAATCATATGAGACAATCATGAAAATATATAGGAGGTTTTCTCCTATATTATAGGAGAACTATAAATGCTCCTATAACAACTCAAGCTAATTACGTGAGTGGTTTTAACCACTACTATTCACGTATATAAAAACTAACTCTCACAAATATATTATAATAATAGGTTTAATATGGTTAAACCTATATACCAAATAACCACCCATTTACTATTTACTAACGTAACTTCCTAACATCCACACACTTCTTTTGGTCTGCAACAGATGTCCCACGCAACTTTGTGGAAATCCTTGGTATCTTCAAAATTGGCCCAAAAACTCTCTAAGAAGCCTCTCCACTTAACTTAGCATAAACACCTTTAGAGGGGGTTCAATAGGAAGCATAGTAGACATGGGTAGCAACAAGCAGCTTTGAACAGACCTGAAAATTAGCACCTAGGGAAAGGAGCTTAGAGATCCAATATGCAATATTTTTCTTTGGTTGTTGAACAAAATAATTCCACGAGTCAATGGGCATAACCTAAAAGCAAGGGGGATACCCAAAAATTTAATTGCTCCCTAGGTTGGATCCAATGCCACCTGTTTGGTTGTAGTTGTATGTGGGCTAAGAAGGTCTATAAATTATCCTCTCTCTTCTCGATAATATAGATTAGGATATGAGGGGGCCATTCTAGGGCCTACACACAAGCCAACATTTTTACCAAAAGGAGTAAGATCTATGGATCTAAAAGATGATAATCCACTCGCTACCAAAGGCGTAGGGTTTCAAAGCCTAGGTCTAGGGTAAAAGATTTAGTCTTACTACTATCTTGATTGTTTGAAGATTGATAAGATTGTAAAGAGCATGCAGATATGTGAGCTAGGGTTGTAAACATGGATTGTAAGAAATTGATAGGGTCAGAAGCCCAAAGGTGGATATAAGGCAAGGGCCTTTATAGAATAATGTAATGCACAAGAGTATGCTACTCTATCCTAGTCTATGTGCATGATACATCAATCAATCAATTAAATCAGAAAAATAGCATAAAGGAAAAGGAGAGTTACAACTACTTACCATTATGAAAACACCATTGCACACTAACCCCGAGGTTCGTAGCACCTTAAAGAAGACCTAAGTAAACCACAGTTGGGGACTCCACGGACTTGGTAGACCTTGTTAGTGCAGCTCCTATTCTTGAATGTCCTAGAGTTAATGCTCAAAAATAAGCAAGACTAACTCATAAACCTTTAAGACCTTAAGAAAATCTTGGCGAGCAAAAGCACCAATAGATTATGATGATTCTTATGAAAAATGCTCTCAAATGTCACCTATAAATAGGGATCATGAGTCATTATAGTCTCCGATAGGCGACAACATTGATCGTAGTCGATGTAGTCAGCAATGAGGAAATACAACCAAATGACATCAACCATGGTTGATGTTGTTGGCTCTAGGTAATAAAAATCATGACATCAACCAAATCTCTTATTAGCCTCACAAACCGCTTCGACTCTATCACCCTCCCGTCTGGATTGGAGATGGGAGAAAAACTCCTTAGAATTATGATCTTCAATTTTGAACCAGCACATTCGCACACGAGTTAACACCCCCAAGCTCGATAAGCCTCTTCTATTTTGAGTTTATGCCTCCATCTGGCAATTTCCTTCTGCAAATCCTCGTTGAGAGGAGACTCCTCAAGGTCCTGTGCATACTGAAGGTATTTGCAATATGAAGCCTCGTGAGCTCCCGTGAAACTCAACCGCTTGTTTGCCATAGATGTATAGGAAAGCGAAAGTACAAGAGATAGCAACTTCTCACCACACAATCCAACCAAGTTCCCCAGTCATCCAAGGAGAAACGCTCCAGATGTGGTTGATCTGGTTATGAGTCCATTGGTGCTAAAGTTGAGCACTATAGAGATAGAACTGAGATTTAGATTTCTTAATCTAAGTAAAGCCACTTGATGCCAAACTTAATGGGGGAGTGGTGACAATGTATGGCTCCCGAAATAACACTCACATATCAATCAAAGCAGCTAGCAAATGTAAAGAAATTCTGCTCTGCGAAAAACACCCTATCCAGTTGTTTCGCCACCTCTGAAATCAGACAAAGTAAACCATGGGATGGTGGCGGAGAGTCGTCAACGATGGTTGGTGTCGAAAAGCCTGAGCTTGTTACATATGTAGTACCATGCCTCTCTTTCATCAGCACACCGCTGCATCGGAAAGAGCCCCTCTTTGTCTTCTGTAAACTCAACCATGTTGAAATCACCGCAAAGGATCCAGCTGGAATCCAGGAGCAGTCTGCAATCACAACCAAACCGCTGCTATTTCGACCACATCCTTGGAAGCATAAATGTTGGCAATTCTAAGAGAGTGGTCATCAAAACCAAAAATATTTCACACTACCCAATGCATGGGGTACAACCCTAGCCGATAAATTGAAGTTACTGCATATTAAATTTCTTAAATACAAAGTTTATTTATTGGTCATGGGACTACCACTTGATGGCTTTACTTATGAATATCACAATGAGAACATTACACATACATTTATTGTTAAAATATGCCTTGAACATAAGTATTTGGTGAGAAATATAATTTAGTGGAATGATAGAAAACAATGGTTAAGATCTTGTGTATATTTTGAGTCTAGACCTTAAGTGATGATCTATTTTGAGTTGTGTTGGCTTGTTTAGATGAAACATTCGCTTTTAGTTTTAATATTAGTGATGCATATACATGAAGCATAATTTCCATATCTTCTTGTTAATAATAGGAGAAAAAAATGAGTTTTTTTTTTTTAAGTGCATATATTTCTGGAAACTATAACTATGATATGTTCCTTTATGAAATCCAAAATGACCTTATAGCTGGAAAAATCCCATCTGGGACCATTGAGAAGAATGCAATTCAAGACTTCAGCATTGATATAACTATGAAGTGAGGGTTTTCTGAAATGTGTAACTGCTATTGTCACCAATTAACATTGCACTCTACTAAAATTGTCAAGACAGTATATTCTATGTGAAAAACAACCTTGGAGTAATCACTAAATCAACTAAAACTTAAAAATAATTGGATTTGAAAAGTTTCAACATAGTTAAACTTGCACTAGAATTACAAGATACAAAACGCTGTGGTGCAAGGCATATTAAAAAAGTAATGCATGTGTACCTTAATTACAAGGACTGGGCCCACAGCATTAACTTCAAAAGAGAAAAGAAGAGATGATTTCTCTACTTTACTCAGTGTGGTTTCTGCAATTGGAAACCAGAGATAATAAGCTATCTAGAAAAAAATCATGTATATAATGTTACGAGTAAGAAGTAAAAATAAACGTCTTCTTCAACAGATTACACAAAATAAAACTAGATCTTTCATGAAAATTATTGATAGATGTGTCTTGTTCAATGAAACTTGGAGTAATGAAATACTAAATTTAATGCTTACCCTAAAGAACTCTACTAAAGATATGATGAAAACTTGAGATCAACAAAGAAAATTATAATTAAGGATATGCAGTGTTTAAAGGACTCAAGCGCCTTACAATAAATGCATGGATAATAACTCTTTAATATCTCGAACATTTCAATTTTTTTTTAAGTCTCTGGAGATGGGATACAAGAATAACTAAAATTCAATAACCTGGACAGTAACACACATTTGTTCCACAAATGTATAAAAGGACTTAGAATGCCTAGTAAATGGTATGTATTAGTAGGTCTTCGGACAAATGGCTTGAAGGATTGTAATAATTTATTACACCCAAGAACAGTATTTGCTAATAACTCATCAAATGTTCTGCTCACAACGATCTAGTTTATTATAGCAAAGCTAACCATCATCCACAGTTTTATGAAATAAATTCTCTCAAAGAGATTCTTTCCCTTCCCTTGACAATTACTTTTGACATTTCCACTAGATGCTATTATTTCCAAGGGACTGCATGCACAGCACTGCAGGGACTACATGTAACATGCTATGTGAAGATCTACATATGTAGAGTATCCTTTAGCTCAAAGCTAGTTATCTAAGCATCCCAATGAGATTATGGAGATCATAGATGAGATGACATAAGCATTTTCGCAATGCTGTAAGAGTTTTCCGTCCTTATGCTATGGTACAAGACAACCTGATCTCCCAAAGGAAATTTGGATTCCCGCAACTGGGATGGATAAAGGTAAACATTAAAGGTGCAGCTAAGGGTAACCCTTGGTACTGCTGGATGTGAAGTTTCACTTCATGATTTTCATAGCTGTAATGGTTAGGATGCATTTTTGGCTGGATTATATCTCATGCAGAAGTTCTGTATTGATGGCCGTATATGATTTGTTGAGTGGTTTTTAGCATTTCAGTATGTGAATGCATGTGTGATAAGAGTAACCATGAGGGACGTAAATCTCCGAATAAGGTTCCCAAGCAACTGTTAAGGAGTCACGTTCAAAGAAGAGGAGTTACTCTACTGCCCAAAATGCAAAGCCTTCTGGAAAATTTTATTCTTGAAATGGAAAATAAATCTTTACCAGAAGTACAGAACCATAAGCAAGAAATCCGGGAGGGTGCTTCTGGCCTGTGGGTGGGAGAAGATGAAAGAGTTGTCAGTGAGATGGAGAGATGTGGGTTAGGATGCATATTTGGCTAGATTATATCTCATGCAGAAGTTCTGTATTTATGGCCGTATATGATTTGTTGAGTGGTTTGTAGCATTTGAGTATGTGAGTGCATGTGTGATAGGAATAAACATGAGGGACATAAATCTACGAATAAAGTTCCCAAGCAACTGCTAAGGAGTCACATTCAAAGAAGAGGAGTTACTCTACTGCCCAAAATGCAAAGCCTTTCGGAAAATTTTATTCTTGAAATGGAAAATAAATCTTTACCAGAAGTACAGAACCATATCAAGAAATCCAGGAGGGTGCTTCTGGCCTGTGGGTGGAAGAAGATGATAGGGTTGTCAGTGAGATGGATAAAACAGGGTAGTATCTTGGAACAATGATGGAATGTAGGAACATCTTAACTACAGCTGGAACTGACTTTAAAGATATAGCTGGAAGCTGGAAGCACTTCATTGAAGCAACTAAGGAAAATCATGAGAAGCTGTTGGAGAAGAATCAACAATTCCAGCTACATATGAGGGAGAAGATGCGCCAATTCAGGAGAAGGAGACAAGAAAGGCCATCCATGGAGGGGGCCGAAAGTCGCACCCCGCAGCCTTTGTTTCCCTCTGTGAAAAAGGAGGATGTAGATGCTCAAGTTATAGACCTAGGATCCAAAGTTTGATCGATTTTAACATTCAAGGTTATGATGTGTGCCGCTTGAGGCTGAAATTTATGAAGAAAATGATGCACGACACTGGTCCACTTTGACAGGATGTTGTTATTAGATTATTTTACCAGTTTAGGTCCTTTTAATAGCTACAAAAAAATTGTACCTCCTGATCTACAGACCTGTGTCTAAATTTGTGAGCTTGTAAGTAAATTAATATCAGCTTGTCTGGTTATCTGTGGCTGGGGAGAAAGTATAAATGACCCTTTTTAATATTTTCGATTATGTCGTGCTGAAAATTTTCACCCAATAAACCAAGTAAAAACATTTTCACTTTTCACCCAATAAACCAGGTAGAAACAGTACAATTTTATTTATTTATTTTTAGCATAACACATACAACATTCCCACAGTGGCACCTGTCTCAGCAGCTCCTCCAAGGGGTTTGAAGTGAGGCAACCAATATCTCAGGTATCCGTATAACCCTGCATTTTTAAAAACCATGGGCCTCCCTTGAAGATTTTTTTCCTTGTCTGCTGCTGATTGAAATGTAACCTGAAAGAACCATCGAGTTAAACAGGAAATTTCTTATCTGCACAAAATGTCCAATTTAGACCCTCCATTGTTTAAGTGAATCCATGCTTGGCCAGGCACCAATGAATTTGCATATGAGCGCCTACTCTTCATTTAAAAGTGATATTTTAGCCACACTGTGACCGAGGATGTTTAGAATAAGTACTCCATTGGCTATTAAAGCATTGAGTCCTTCCTCCAAGGCTATTTGTCTGGGTTTTTGGGCTTCATCATATCCTATCTGTATGTCTACCAGTCCCTGATCCTCTGTTGTTTTCTCTGCCTCCTGTTTGAGACATCTACTTTTATTAGGGCTCGTCACTTCCAGACCAAAAACTTCCTTTTCCACCAGTGATTTACTAAGGGTGATTTTCTCTAACAACTCCTTACTCAGGTTCAATCCAGACTCTACTTCAATTGCCCTAGCAAGTTTCTGGATGTGTGGTGTCCTTCTGTCAGCAGTTTATCCTTTACCATCGCCGTCATCCACCTTTATGTGTCTATCTGAATCCTTTCCTTCCTTATTTGGTCTCGAATTTTCATCTGAATCTCTCTTCCTTGTTTGCAGGATTAGTCCCCTGCTGAATTGGCGTTGACCTCCATATCACCTGTTTTGGCCCAATTCACTCCTTTTACATTTTTCGCTACTTTTGCACTCAATTCCCTCCTTGATGTCTAGTTACCTATATTTTAGATTTAACTTTGATACACATTAATTTTAACTATAGTTGAGAATCATCAATTAGGGACCTGGCCTGATGATGTTTGTCTTCGCACAATGCATCTTGTCTTTTTCTTTGGTGTCTTCTAGAACTTCAAGATTCCAAAAGCATGAACAGTGTACACAATGTATTTTCATAATAAATATTGTGTTTGTGGAGACCGAATATTACATGAAGTGCCTATGGAACATGCAACCTTCCATTAAGTTTAGTCAAACTCCACAAGTATGAGCAAGTTCCACACTTTCAATGCTTGGGACAATTTGACTTATGCCATACCCAATGTCGACAATGTAAACAAGGTGATCAATCCTGCTACAGACTATATCCACACGAGGTGGAAAGCAATCAAGTATCAATACATACACCACACAAGCATATTTTTAGCATCATAGTTTACATACTCGGCGAGTCTGCAAATAATAGCAGAATTTTCCTCTGGGCAAGTGTTTTCTGCTTATACTTGCGAACCTACATTCACCAAGTTTGGCGATTTTATGAGAGTACTCGCCAATACTCAAAAATAGTTACAAGTACTTGCCAGTACTTGGAAATACTAGTAAATTTATGTTTTTTTAAGAAATTTAAGTATTTTTAGGTTGCTGAGTATTGTCAAGTATTTGCCAAGTAAAAAGAATTTTGGTCTGCCGAGTATGAGTATGCGAACTAAGGTTAGCATAACGATGAAATTTTTAAAATCTAGAAAGGTTAATATGTAGGAATATTCCTACTATAGCCTCGTGATGAGGACCAAAAAGGGCCATCAGCAAACCTATCATGGATAATTACCATTTGACAATCATTTTCGACATCTCATTGGGAATCAGGCTTTAAAATTCATGGCTCCAACCAACTTACTAGAAATGTTCAAGCTAACAAAATAAAGAAGGCGCATTTATTAATTAGGATCAAGGGGTAGCTGAATTCTAGGTTCAATCTTGATTTTCCCCCTGTTTTTTTGGGCATCAGGCCATCCTCCCTTGCAGAATCCTCAAAATCTTCCTTATCAGCATGAGAATAGTAACTTTGATAATCAGACATTCAGCGAGAATACTATCAAATAAAATGTCGTTGTAGCCGCTCTTCACAGTATAGATGGTAGCCTAAAATTCGTGAATGACAATACTGGCAAATATTGAATCCATCAACCTGTAATTGAAAAGGCTCTTAGCTCTATGGAGCATTGTATCTCTTTTCTAAGAGTAGTATTCCAGCAACAGAACAAAAGGATAGAAATGCCCAAGCACAAGATGTTTGGAGATATGGAAGCTTATAACAACCAGCACCCCTTGCAAAATAGCAAACTGGAGTGGAGGTGGCCAAGTCCCTGTGCATAAACCCCAGCCACACTAAGCTCCTCCAAAATGGCTTGTTGCAGAGACGCTCAGTGACAGATACAAAGGTGGATCATCCTCTGCACAATGGGAAGTTCCTCCTTCGGCCTAATATTCTTTTGTTTTTAATATTTATGGATATTGGGGCCAAAGCAGCAATTCTATTAGAAAATATATGTGCCTGGGTACCTCAATTTTGCATGTTGAACCAGCCTGTTCTGGTTTTAGTTTGAAACGCCTATTTCTCTATTTGGCAACTACTGTAGTCCTTTTCGCTCAGTTGTAGTGTCAGTTGAGTTCTGTTTAAATATCCCTCGTGCCTAAGGTTTATTAGGTGAATTTTTCGCCTTTGTTGTCCTTTTGTTTTTTGCGTAGTGTTGATCCATCATGAATAGTTGTAAGTACTCGTGAAATACTCCTATGACTCTATGCTCTGGGCAGCAGTCTTTGTAAACACTCTGTTATAAATATAATGTTTGGCTTTGAAAAATAAAATATAAAAAGGGGTAGCTAAGTAGACCCTCTGATACCAATCATCTCTTAGAGGGGTAGCTGAATAAGCCATCCTAGATCAAAGGCAAAACAATATTTCTATTGGTGTAGACAAGATGAATCCCCTTAGACTGAAGGAAAATAAATAGCCTCTTCACGCAGTAGCCAAATGGACCCTTTTAGACTAAAGGAAAACTGAATGTTTCACGATTCATCAAAATAATAGGATGCAACATACAAGCCTGTTATCTCTCGCCTTTCCAACCTCTCATTTATTGCAGCATCAATTAGGTTGGTACAACGCTTTTGATAATAAAGAGATGGTTGCAAAACAGATCTATTGTAGGTTATGGAAAAGTCATAAAGGGGACCAGAAATGAGAAAGAAGATGACTAAGAAAAGCTTGGATTCTCGACAAAAGAGTTTTGAAGCCATACAGTTGATAAACATCTACAATGAGCTGTTACAACTGTAAAGGAAAACATAATACTGAATAGAGCTTAAAACAGAAGTCTTCATTTCCTGACTAAGTGACTGGAATGGGACCCTTTGAAGGTTGTACCACTGAGGACATGGTCCCAAGTGATCATGCATCTTCATTTGAAAGCTCCTATGGTAAGGCCAGGATAGGATGGCCTGGCTTCATTCGCACCTCCTTTCCTCCAAGTACCTTCGTATTTTGTTCCTGAGGAAGGTGCTATCTGAATGAGGCATATTGCTCGATACATTCCTTGCATCCTCAGTTGTTTCTTGTATGACTTCACTCACCAATTTGCAGATTGGATCTTAGATGAGATCCTTTTCCATTTCTTGAACCCTGGACTGAAGAAAATCAAAGTTCTGCTTCAATTTGTCTAAGAAATCTTTTTGCTGAGTTTCAATTGTCATCATCTTCAGAAAGCATTCATCATAGTTACCAAGTTTGGAAATCCGGATCCGCATTCTGACAATCTGATTTGAAATATTTATTAATAAATGAGCATAGTTTTAGAAGTATGCAAAATTGACAAATACAATGAAATTATATGTCAAATGAATTTATTTTGTAAGGTTTAGGGTTTGAAGATTTATATTGCAAATGGAAAAAAATTGGTAATGTTTTTCTGGATATTTTGCATAAACGTTTTTAAACTCTGACGCTTCGAGTCCTATACTGGACTCATCATCAGGGAGCAGCATATACTTGAGAGTAGATTAGAAAGACCAAACAAGTTTAAATAAATTTTAAAAATTAATAGAAAGATGTCAGCAAAGTGAGCAAGAAGTTTGAAAGGTTTGTTTATTACATTTATATTGTTTCCTTTTTTGCCACAAAATTAGTATATAATTGAAAATAAGAAACAAGGGAAAACAAGACCAACATGGATATAATTTATCCAGAACAGCCAAAAATCCAGTCCAAACTGGATTTGGTACAGACTCAGCCATCGGGTAACTATCGCATTCACTTAATATTAGTGTAAGGTCCCCTTGGTCACCCATTTTCATACCAAGAAGTTCAAGTTTACCCTTTGACTTTTGTATAAATTTTACCAGAGCCATATAAATTGCTTTAATCTCATCCAATGTAGGCTTGCAAGTATGGGTGTCCTATTGAGGTTGGTAGTCCCCATATACAGGTGTATTATGATGTGTTTGTGAGGAGTGAGGAATGCTGGATACTGTGTTTGGGTTGGGAATGAAGGCTGTCCTTGAATATGTTTGGCATACTAAAAGCCTGATTTGGTTGGGGAAGCACTGTGAACAGAATTTATCGACTGAACTGCAACTGAGGTAGTTATACAGAACTGATATGGAAACTGGGAAAGATTGTTGGTCTTATTATAGTGTACAAAGGAAGGACTAGATAGACCAAATCCTTGATAAATGGCTTTGGAGAAATGTGGTTGAGATGCTTGAACCTCTCGTAAAGATTGAACCTTTGTGTGGAGTAAAAGGAGGTCCTGTCGGAGGTACATGTAAAATAGGAGAGCAACATGAAGTGTTTGAACACACCCGTTGAGGTGAAGCCAGTTGATTTCCTTCTGAGAGAGATTTTATGTGAGAATCCACTGTGCTCTTCTACCATTTCATCTTCATCATCACCAAGCCCAATAATCACTGTCCCATTCCTCTGGCTCGGAGAGCCTCTTGCAAACTTTGTTTGTTGATTGGTGGCCATTTGACTTATTTATTAACATCCTCTTATGTAAGCTTTCAAGTACTGAATCTGTTTCAAGAAACAAGTGCATTTAATGTAGGGCTATGTCCTTTTATAGACTTTTGCTTAAGCCTGGAGCTCCTTAAACCCAAATTTTGAATGCTTACTTGAAAAATTCTGAGAAGGCTTGCTTGATGTGATTGATGAAGCGTTTGAACAACAGAAGATAAAATATTGAGCATGATTTTGAAAGTAAATACTGATTTCTTGGACTGCTACAACAGTTTGGCGCGGATCTGATGGCTTCTTTAGAAAATTTGTCCATTGATGTTGCTTCCTATGAGAGAATGGGAAAACATTACATTGTATGTCTAGAAGAAATAAATCATTTGGAGACAGTTTGGCACGAATTTGATGGCTCCTTTAGAGAAATTGTCTATTGAAGTTGCTTCCTATGACAGAAAGGTAGAACATTACATTGAATATCAAGAAGGAATAAATCATCTAAAGCCGCCAGGTATGGAACCTATACAGCACTGACCATTTTTGAATGCCAGTATAACTGATCCATCCACAGTGGCGTACACACCCCTTTTGCGCCTCTGCACAGTCTGCGCACTTCTCAACTTGGAGTTCTCTTCTTGCACAGCATTCCTTGCAGCACACACATGCACAAAAGTCTCGTGGCACTTCTATGCATCATTGCAATACTGCACAGCACTTTTCCTCTGTGCAGAGCCTCCTGAGCCTCGCAGAACCCTTGCGGCATCTCATGCCCACACAAATCTTGCCTCACTCCACAACGCATCACTTTTGCAGGACACCACTGCACAGGACCCCAATGCAAGCAGCAGTTTCTTACAGAAACCATGTAACAACTCCTTGCTTCCACGTGGCTTGCCGAGTGGCACTTTCCAGCTCTGCGGCACATCATAGAATCTCTCAAAGTAACCATTTGACTGGAAGATCAACCGCCACACACTTGGAATAAGTTCAACCATCACTCTGTTGGGAGATGAAATCACTTGTGACTGTTCTCCTTAGTAGCCGTCACAAGTTGTAACTGCCTTCTTGTATTTGTTGTATAAATATGTAACATACTCACCTGGCCAAGGGTCGACATCCTTGAGAGCCGAACCAGATAGTGGTGATCATTGGCATGCCCCAAGTATCCAATATTTCTCATACACATCTATATATGCATGTTCAATCTAGGTAAATCGAAGGAAGTGTTTCGCCTTCTAATCATAGGAGCCTGCTCTCCTAGACTTCCTGTAACAAAGAACGCCTATGTACTTTTTCCATATTCTTTCATATTGAATAGAAGTTGCATTTCGTGCAAGGCCGACTTATGCTTATTAATGTGTGTTTCAGTTTACTGCTGCAGGTTAACTGCTGTGCAACTCTATAACCTTTGCAACTTATCTGTAAGCATAGGATTGTCCCCGCACAAGACCCTGGGCCTCGTGGTGCAGATCATTGATATCAAAGCATAGCTCTTTCTTATACCTGTAAATACATGAGCACAACATGAGAAAAAAGGAAAACAAGTCAGTTCTATTTCTACCTACCCGAAAGAACATCGTAGCAAGAGCAAGATGGCTGACACCCAGAAGCAACCTGAGGCGACCCCAGACATCCAAAGGCAAACTAAGAGCACATTGAAGCGCAACACACCAAATTCTTTGGCCAGATCTGTGAGTTGATGTTTCAACTTAACCCAACAAGCACACCTTCTTTCTTGCAGCCGTCTCACACACTTTCAGCACCAAACCCCTTTCAAGGTCCAAGTGAACCTCAACGCTCCAATGTTTGAAGGCAAGATTGATTGCATGACACTAGATAAGCGGATTTGCCATCTTAAAGCCTATTTCTTTGTCAACAACTTCACTAACAATGAGAAGATCACATTCGCAGCATTCAAAATGTCCATTTCAATGTCTCATTGAAGGGAATCATTCAATGCTCAGCACAAGAAAGAATACCCCACGCAACAAATAACATCACACTCGTGCCTATGTTGACATTTTCAATCAAGCCGAAGCTTGAAGGTCTTGCCTGAAATGCAGAGAGAGAACACCAGATGCCTTGTTATAAGTTAGTACTATAAGGGACGCAAATTTGCATATAAAGGCCATCAAACCCTAACCACACTTAAGGATCAATCAAACATACACAATAAAGACTATAACATCATCATAATAACACATAATGACAAACACAACCATCCTTGCACATGTAATGTCCCAAATTCCGAGCAGATGGCCTAGGAGGCTTTTCATCTGTCTTAGCCTTGGTCATGCCTAAGGGGCTAGTGATGTTGATGGTTATTGGGTATGGTTTGCACCTTCATTTCACTTATAGGTTATGTTTCGACATTGGACACGTACTTTGAGGTGACTTAAGTGAAATAAGGTTGTGTGATGCTCCTCTATGGTACTTTATTATTCTATTTCTTCGTTGGGGGTAACTTAAGTGTACTTTTGGGCATATTGGTGATAAAGTAAGCGTTGTTGTTGCAGACTCACAAAGACCCCCGGATGCAGATCGTGGTTCTAGGTTGATCACTCTAGCATCCAAGCAGTGTGATTGCACAACATGGAAACCTCTCTCGAAGGTGGGGACTTGTGAAACTGAGAGAGGAATCTCCAGATTAGAGGCTGGTTCCTCAAACTCCTCTGATTTAGATCTATATTTTGCAAAACTACAGAGGTTTAGATCCTAATCCTATTCTAACTTGTAAGGAGACAGGGGTAGAAGTGCAAAAATTGAAACTAACTAAAGATGGTGATGCACCAAAAGGAGTGGTGAAACATATTTGTCATGCAAATAGACACAGACCAAAGTTCACAACATAAAACATACACAGACTGATAATGTATAATTTAGTATCTGAAATCAAGCAAATAATACAAACAGAGGATTGAAACCCATTCACAGAGCTTGCATTATCATTTCAATGTCAAAAACACGCATTACACCCTCAGAGAGGTAAAAGAAAATCTATAATCCTTGGAGAGGTCTCATCCTTCATCAATCACTTGTTGGCGGTGAAAGAAGAAGTCTGCTATGCCCAAAAATGTTCCCCCTTTCGGAATGAGCCAAATCGCTTTTTACATCGCATGGGTCGAACCCAGAGACGTAAAACGTCACAAAGGCATGGAGCCCATTCTTTCTTGATCGCAGTGCATTAAAACGGCATGGGGACCTTACAACCCATACCCGTCACTTTGACCGGATTACAGGAGAATGCGACCCATTCTCGCATTAAACTGTCGTATTTGGAATGTCATTTCGCCATGAACACGCGTCGAGCCGTTTCTCGATTTTCTCCTCCGCATCGCTCCAAAACACAAGATTGACCCGGAATCGTGTAGAGAATTTCACTGACTTTCCGTTGATATAAAGAACGTGCAAATCCGAGCTTTGATCAAAAGTTATGGCGATCTCAAGATTTAGGGCATAACAAAGTAAAACGCGCGTTTTGAAATCTTTCCCGCGCTCTGCCACCTGGATGACACGTGGCACGTGCTGATTGGACGAGCAATTCTCTCTCCTCTGCCTTTCGCGGGCTTTCCTTTTGAAATTTCCTTGTGGGCCCCTGCTGGGACACGTGGCGCTATTTTATTGGTTCGGATCAGTGCTCGAAAACTCGCCCCTTTGACTTTTCTGGACCTTTCCCCTTGAGACACGTGTCATGCGTTGATTGGTCCTCGGACCTGCCGGCTCTCTCGCGCCCTTCGCGTCTTTTTGTCCCATTTGGCACAGTGCTCCTTGTGCTGATTTCGGCCGAACCGGCCGGTTCGCGTCCATTTGTCCCAAATGTCCCAAAGCAGTTAGTGCGAAAGTTCTCCTTTTCGGCCGATCCGGGCTTTCCGCGTCCGTCGCGTCCATTTGTCCCAAATGTCCTGTGTTCGCAGGGGACAAATTCTTCCGGTTCGCCCGATTCGGCCGGTTCGCGTCCTCGCGGCCCAGATGTCCCAAAGCAGTTTCCGGACTGTTTGTTCCCATTTCGGCCGATCCGGCCGGTTCGGGTCTTTTTGTCCCAGATGTCCCAAATGCTTAGCGGGCCGCCTGGAGGCTTTTCGGCCGATCCGCGCCCTTTTGTCCCAAATGTCCCTATTGCTCCTAGGACTAGGACTTAGCCGATTTTCGCAAATTTTTCTGGATCAACCTACTTGCTTTCTGCAACTTTTTTTTTGCGTTTTCTCAGAGCTTGCTCTTTTCAACCTGGACAGGAAAGTTAGAAAAATTCCTGAAGGGACCCTAGAAACCTGATTTTTGCTCTGAATCAATCAATTTGCCTGGGACTTGAATATTCTGATGCAGGTTATCAAATTTACCCTGGGGGGTGAATTTTGGATAACAATTTGGCGACTCAGCGGGGTCATCTGCCTGCTAGATGAAAAGACCAGTTGCCTGAAGCAATCCATTGGGCATGGAGTCATCAAATATTCTGTTTTAGAATCCAAACTGACTCAGAATGTGCAAGGAGGAAGATGGAATTTTACCTGATGAAAGCAAAGACATGCTAAACATCTCCATGGATCAGCAAGCTGTGCCAAGGCACTTAGGGAAAACAAAACTAACCTACAGCAAAACAATGTGCACAAGCACTTGGAGGAAAGAAAATCTAATCTAATATTTACAGATGTAGTGAACCTCCCTCTAGAAGCAACGCTTGAGATAGATTCCATTTACTGGAATCTGCAGTTCTTCACCATCCAATGAGGCCAATTGGAAAGCATTGTTGTTCTTGCACTTTGTGACCATGTATGGGCCACTCCAAATGGCATCAAATTTTGAATGCCTTCCCGGTTTTGCTCTGTCCACATCCCATTTCAACACTAGATCTCCTACTTGAAAAGATCTATCTTTGGCCTTCCTATCAAAGGTCTTCTTGATCAAAGCTTGATCCTTTTCCATTGCTTGGGATGCCTGATCTCTGATCTCTTGCAGCTCCATCAATTCTGCATACCTCACCTCCATGGGCTCAAACTCTAGCAACTCCAGTTGTTTCATGAGTTCCAACGTTGGCAACTCAAGTGACATGGGCAAGATTGCCTCTCTTCCGTAGACAAGCCTAAATGGAGAGTTACCTGTGGATCTTTTGGGAGTTATCCTATCAGCCCATAAGGCTGATTTCAGCTTGGTATGCCAAGACCTTTGATTCTCATCAAGAGTCCTCCTAATGATCTTCAACAAGTTCTTGTTTGTGGACTCGGACTGGCCATTACCTTGCGGGTAATAGTTTGATGAAGTGCTTAGGTAAATACCGTTCTTGACAGCCCACTCGGTACCACCTGGATCCAATGAATGCCAATGCATTATCGAAATTATGTGGCGGGTATACCAAATCCGGTTGTTATCTCGCTCATAAAAGTCTAAGATGTTAGACTCATTTGCCTCTTTGAGTGCTACTGCTTCTGTCCATTTGGTGAAGTAGTCGTGTGGTGTCAAAATCCATTTGTGCCCTCGCTCGGGTGGGATTGATGGCTCCAATGAAGTCCAGTCCCCACTGCATGAATGGCTGATCTATCCGTAATTGGATGTAATGGAAGGGCAGCGAGTCTCTCTTTTCCTGTGAAGAATGCACAATTCTTACACCTCTTGATCCATGCATAGCAATCACTAAAGATTCTAGGCCAATAATAACCAGCCTTCATGATTTTTAGAGCTGTCACTCTCGGTGCAAAATGGCCACCAGATGGTCCATTATGAAATTCTTCTAATACCCTTTGGATCTGACCTGTGCTAATGCATCTCAGAAGCACTCCATTCACATCTTTCTTGAACAAAACTCCATCAATGATGGTATATGGAACAACCTGCAACCTGAAGTATCTCCTCTTTGCTTTGCTCATTTCTGGAGGGCATAGGCCTGTTTGTAGGAAGTGCATAATGCCTTGGGTCCAGCAAGGGGTGGGGGCAGCATTGTCTTCTTCTTGCCTGTCACTCGGCTCATGGCTGTCTTGAACTGTCAAAACAGCCTCTTCTTCGTTGCATACTTCTTTTTGCTTCCCCAAAACCAGCTGCTCACACAATCCTTTTCCTCTTACCAGCTTGGTGATCTTGATTTCAATGTCATACTCCATGACACGGGTGATCCAACCTGCCCTTTTCTCATTCAAATCCTTGTTGAGGAGGAAGTCCTTAACCCCAACATGTGAGACCAGCAACTGGACCTTGTTGTTTGAGACTAAATGCTTGAATTTCTTCAAGCTCCTGATTACTGCAAGCACATGTTTTTCAATAAAAGAGTACCTCACTTCGCAGTCATCTAGGCTCTGGCTGAAGAAGGCAATCGGCTGTTCATCATTATCTTTGTTTTGCTGTACCAGAATGGCAGAAATAGTGTCATCACCTCCAAATGCATAGAGGATGAAATCCTTGGAAAAGTCTGGGTTGATGAGAGTGGGTGCCTGGGAGATGGCTTCTTTGATTGCTTCAAAACTCTCCTTGCCTTCTGCCGTCCATTTGAAAGCCATGCTTTTCTTTAACATTTTGGTGATGGGCTTGACAAGGGCTGCAAAATCTGGGACAAACCTCCGAACAAAGTTTATCCTTCCTAGGAAACTCTGAAGGGCTTTCTTGTGGCTTGGCAATGGTAGAGCTCTTATGGCTTCAACCCTCTCTGGATCAATTGCTAATCCTTCCTTGGAGACAATATGGCCAAGGAGCTTCCCTTCATGTGCAAGAAAGATGCACTTCTTAGGATTCAAAGACACTCCAAACTTTCTACACCTCTAAAACACTTGCCGAGGTGAAAGAGATGGTCTGCAAAGATTCTTTGAGAAGACAAGTGATATCATCTAGGTATACCAAAGACTACCTTGTTGATCAAGTCTTTGAATGCCATATCCATAGCTCATTTTGGAATGTTGCTCCGGCGTTCGACATGTACCCAAATGGCATCTTCTTGGAAGCATATGTGCCCCATTTGGTTATGAAGGCTGTCTTGAACCGGTCTTCCTCCTTTACCATAATCGATTGAAGCCCGAGTAACCATCAAGTAGCGAAAACCTTTCTGAACCAGCTACGACTTGTAATATTTGCTCCATGGAAGGGAGTGGATAATGGTCCTTGAGAGAGGCTCTATTCAAATCTCTAAAGTCAACACATAGCCTGATCTCTCCACTCTTCTTCTTGACTGGAACTAAGTTGGCAACCCAACTAGAATGCTTGATTGGGAATATAATTGCGACTCAATCAGCTTGTCCAATTCTTTCCTCATGAGAGGCTCCATGTGTGGATTGACTGGGTCTCTGTTTCGCCTGACAAGCTTAGTATTTGGATCCAATTCAATGGTATGCTGAGCTAAGTTGGGATTGAAACCTTTCAAGTCTTCATAGCTCCAAGCAAACACGTCAGGGAATTCTTGACATAGCTGTATGAACTCACACCTTTCTTGCTCAGTTGTCATCTTTCCAATTTGCAATGGCTTGTTTTCTTCTACCAAGATGGATACCGAATCTTCTCTCTTGACCTGAATGTTTGCTTTCTCCTTTCTAAACTGATCATTGGGGTTGAAAATGGACTCCAAAGTGATAAGTCCCTTGGGCAGCTTGTCAGTTCTCAGCTGTATCACTTGGTCACCATATTGCTGTTCCAACTTTTCTTGATTCTTAGCTGAGAACTCAGCTTCTTCTTGCAAGAAGTGGATGATTTGCTGGTCATTCTCAAATACCTACCAACTGACATTGTTATCCGGCACTGAAGGCCTCACAATCACGTGGATGTTTGGCTGTACCTTGTCTTGTTGAATGTTTTCTACAATGTCAAAGGCTGCCCCTATTGCTGCAAGCCTGTCAGCAGCTTGATTCTTTTTCCTAGGGATGGCTTTGATGCCGAAACCCTCAAAATCTTCCATGAGGTCCCATACCCTGTTCTTGTAGCACCTGAGTAGATCATTTTTGGCGGCATGCTGTCCCTTGACCTGATTTACAATCAATTCACTGTCCCCAAAGACTTGCAAGTTCTTTATTTTTTTCTTGATTGCCCAATGCATCCCTTGCACCAAGGCTTCATATTCAGCAGTGTTATTGGAGCATGCAAATTGAAATCTAAAAGCTGAATAATACTTTACTCCTTGAGGTGAAATAAGCACGGCTCCACCTCCTGCACCTTGTCTACTCCTCGATCCATCAAAAAACAGTTGCCATACCTCATTGTCATCCTTGTGGTTTGGCTTGGTGATGCTAGGAATAGGTTGACTTTCTTCGTGTATACAATAGACTCCTAGCTCAGATTCTTCTATTCCTTGATAAGGATCAAAAGCATGCACCTTGTTTGCCCATTCATTAAGAGTTAGATCTGGGATGTTTCCAACTTTAGTGTCAGTTTCATCCGTGTTTGGGTGATCTTCTTGATCAAATGCTGAGCAATTGGTATTAATCTGACTTGGAGTATAGGGCTCAATGTGGAAGTTTGCAATAGGTTCTGACCTAATTGTAGCCTTAGTTCCATACCTTGTTCTGAATAGCATGTGAGACCAATCAGCGGACAAATATCCCCCAATTTTGGCAGTGAAGTCCCTTGATAAACATAGGGCAAAGAGTGGTGGAAGGTCTATGACTGATATATCTTGTAAGACAACAACATTTGGACATGCATGCAAGGTAAGACTCAAACCTCTAATCACTCCAACTGTTGCTATTGCTGTCCCATCCACCGCACTACTCCCTTTAGATGTTATTTCATACCTGGAGCCCTAATCGATCAACTATCTGTTTAGGCATTCATTCGAGCTACTTGCCCCGGAATCTATCATGCAATTATGCACTAGCTGATTTCCAATGATTAACGAAACATAAAAAGGGGGAGGCTTCAGCATTCTACCTTGTTGTGCTCCATGATTTCCTTCAGGCTGGGCAGCATTTGTGAGTACCTTCTCTTGCATTTGGACCTGCTGATTCGAAGTTGGCCAATCCTTCATGGCAGCTTGCAGCAGATTTCTTTGGCCTGGGATAGATAGGGATTCCCACATAGATATATTGACATTTGTTTTCTTCATCTGATCAATGATACTGAATGGTGATGAAGGATCTCTCTGTTGTCCCTTGGTTTGCACATTTGCTCCTTGGATGTGGGCAGCAACAGCTGGCATTTGAGTTGGCCTAGGGGTTGTTCTTGGCTGCCCTTGTGCATTTGAAACGGGACTTTGCTTGCCAATCATTTGTGGAGCTGTGGAAGGTTGTGGATTGGCTGGGGCTAATGGCTGTTCTTCACCCAAATTTCTCCTTTTTGACCTTGTGTTGGCTGCAACACCTTGAGAAACTGCCTGATTCATGCCACAGAAATCCTCTGCTTGCCAATTTACCAATGTGGTGTCATTTGGGGCTGATTGTTGTTGGAATGTTTCTTGTTGTTGGCTGTTTTCTTGACTGCTCTCACCCTCCACACCAGTAGTTGTTACCATTAAAGCTTGAGTCAAAGCACCATTGTAGCACATGGATTGATTATGAGGTTCATTACATGGAAAACACCAATCATACTCCTGGGCAATGTTGTTTTGTGCTGGTACTAATGCCTTAGAGGCGATATTGCATTTGGGTTATAGGGTGGAATGGTCTATGGCAGGAGGCCTTATTTGATTCATATTTGCGGTTGGATTAGGTGGCCTTTGAGGCTGATATGGCTGCCTATTAGGTTGAGCTTGAGGCTGATACGAAAGTCTAAAACCTTGAGCTTGCTTTGTTTCTTGAGTGTGACCAGCTCATTACCTAAATTTTGCAGTTGCTTCATGACTTCTTGAAGCTCATTTGGGGCACTTGGAGATGAAGTGGAAGCTTCATTTGAACTCTGATTTCTAGGAGTGGGAGAAGGAGCTAAGACAGGTGCTTGACTAGTACTTGGGTTCTCTAAACTTGGATATAATGGCATTGGAGGCCTAGGAGCTAGCTTGCCAGCTTGAATCAGACAATTTTCAGCTCTAATGGCAATGCTATAAGCAGCAGGAATAGTTGTGCCTCCCATAGATTGAATCAACATAGAAATATCAGAATTTAAAGCTTTAAGGTAATATAGAAAAGCACCTTCTGCTGTTGGCCTGACTGCTACTGGAATTCTATCCCAAGACCTTTGAAATCTGAAGTTGAAGTCAGTTAGCTGCTCATTGGAAGCTCTCTTGATGGTTGTCAGCTGTTCCAAAAGAGACAAGTTGTCTCCCTTCTCTCCAAATTGATCATGAAGTGCAATACACAGCTGATTCCAGTTTGTGATAGAGCCAGCTCCAAGGCTCCTAAACCATTGCAATGCTTTCCCCTTGAATGAAGACGCCAGCAATTTGACAGCTACTTGCATCTCATTAATCTCATGGATTGCACAAATGTTAGCAATGTCCTTGACATGATCACCAGGAGTGGTCTGATTTTCTCCAGTAAAGTATGGGATGTTCTTCAATGCGCAATCGGGATTGGATTTTGTGCATTGAGAGCAAGTGGGCGCTTTGCTGTGAAGTTGACATAGGGGTTCACTGGTTGCGCCATTCTGATTGGTCGAAGAACTCTTGAATACTGAATGAAAGGCCGATCAGGTGGAGGAGTTGAGAGAGTTCTGTTTGGTGGAGATGGAGACCTTTGAATCCTTCTTCCTCTTTGCCTTCTTCTTGGAGATAATTGCAGATATTCAAACAAAGCACCTCTTCTTCTCCAACTCTTGACCTTGTGATTCTTCTCATAAGCTTTCAGGCCTGAACTGCTGAAACCAATTGATTCTTTCTCTCGGAGTCGCAGATATGCAAATAATAGCTCTTTTCAAGCAAGAAAACTGCAGCAGATGCACATCAACTTTGCTGCAATAAAAATGAGACCTCTAGGTCCCACCGGGCGTGCCAAAACTGTTGTTGCAGACTCACAGCACCCCTGGATGCAGATCAGGGTTCTAGGTTGATCACTCTAGCATCCAGTGTGATTGCACAACATGGAAACCTCTCTCCAAGCGTGGGGACTTGTGAAACTGAGAGAGGAATCTCCAGATTAGAGGCTGGTTCCTCAAACTCCTCTGATTTAGATCTATATTTTGCAAAACTACAGAGGTTTAGATCCTAATCCTATTCTAACTTGCAAGGAGACAGGGGTAGAAGTGCAAAAATTGAAACTAACTAAAGATGGTGATGCACCAAAAGGAGTGGTGAAACATATTTGTCATGCAAATAGACACAGACCAAAGTTCACAACATAAAACATACACAGACTGATAATGTATAATTTAGTATCTGAAATCAAGCAAATAATACAAACAGAGGATTGAAACCCATTCACAGAGCTTGCATTATCATTTCAATGTCAAAAACACGCATTACACCCTCAGAGAGGTAAAAGAAAACTGTTATAATCCTTGGAGAGGTCTCATCCTTCATCAATCACTTGCTGGAGGTGAAAGAAGAAGTCTGCTATGCCCAAAAATGTTCCCCCTTTCGGAATGAGCCAAATCTGGCTTTTTACATTGCATGGGTCGAACCCAGGAGACAAAAACGTACAAAGGCATGGGAGCCCATTCTTTCTTGACTGCAGGTGCATTAAAACGGCATGGGGACCTTACAACCCATACCTCGTCACTTTGACTGATTACAGGAGAATGCGACCCATTCTGCATTAAATCTGGTCGCTGGAATGTCATTTCTGGCCATGAACACGCGTCAGAGCCATTTCTCGATTTTCTCCCTCCAGACTGCTCCAAAACGCAAGATTGACCCCGGAATCGTGTAGAGAATTTCACCAGCTTTCCGTTGATATAAAGAACGTGCAAATCCGAGCTTTGGATCGAAAGTTATGGCGATCTGAAGATTTAGGGCACAGAACAGGCGAAAACGCGTTTTGAAATCTTTCCCGCGCTCTGCCACCTAGATGACACGTGGCACGTGCTGATTGGACGAGCAATTCTCTCTCCTCTGCCTTTCGCGGGCTTTCCTTTTGAAATTTCCTTGTGGGCCCCTGCTGGGACACGTGGCGCTATTTTATTGGTTCGGATCAGTGCTCAAAAACTCGCCCCTTTGACTTTTCTGGACCTTTCCCCTCGAGACACGTGTCATGCGTTGATTGGTCCTCGGACCGCCGGCTCTCTCGCGCCCTGCCGGTTCTCCTTTTCGGCCGATCCGGGCTTTCCGCGTCCGTCGCGTCCATTTGTCCCAAATGTCCCTGTGCTTCGCGGGACAAATTCTTCCGGTTCGCCCGATTCGGCGGTTCGCGTCCTCGCGGCCCAGATGTCCCAAAGCGATTTCGGACTGTTTGTTCCCATTTCGGCCGATCCGGCCGGTTCGGGTCTTTTTGTCCCAGATGTCCCAAATGCTTAGCGGGCCGCCTGGAGGCTTTTCGGCCGATCCGCGCCCTTTTGTCCCAAATGTCCCTATTGCTCCTAGGACTAGGACTTAGCCGATTTTCACAAATTTTTCTGGATCAACCTACTTGCTTTCTGCAACTTTTTTCCGCGTTTTCTCAGAGCTTGCTCTTTTCAACCTGGACAGGAAAGTTAGAAAAATTCCTGAAGGGACCCTAGAAACCTGATTTTTGCTCTGAATCAATCAATTTGCCTGGGACTTGAATATTCTGATGCAGGTTATCAAATTTACCCTGGGGGGTGAATTTTGGATAACTTGATAACTTAAGTTATTTTATTATTATGTGGATTTTCCCCAAGGAGGTTGATTAGGGTTCTTTTGGGCCCTTTGTTGCAATGAGAAATTATAAAAGGAAGCACTTGGGGAGAGGAAGGCATTCATTCATACACTCACTCTTTTATGATATTGAAGTCATTGTTGGTTGCATGCTTTTTGCTTGTGGAGTAAGATCCCACAGGAACCCTAGCTTCGGTGGTGAGAGATCCACTCCTAGCTAGCAGAGCACTCTTCGGTGGTGAGAGATCCTCCCTAGTTTGCTAATTTGGAGCTTCATTCAAATCAAATTTTCAGATCAGAGTTATCAGAGAATTTCAAGGGTTTGCTCAGTGTCGAGAGAGATTATTTGGTCCATACTTCAGCCATCTACAGATCAGATTATTTCCAGCATTTGAGGCAAGCTTGGCAAATTCCCAGGAGGAGTTTCATTCAGTTTGGGCTTTATTTATTTTCAAATCTACTTAGGGTTTTGCAGCAATGTTTTCTAGGGTTTTTGTTGGATTTTTTCAGTTTTCCAGGTTGGATCTGATTCGTTATAATTTAAATATATTGTTGTCCGAATTTCAGAATTTATAAAGATCATTTCAGCTCCTTGTGAATTTTTGGAATTTTTAGGCAGTTTCAGCAGTTAAAATAAATAAATAAAATCAGATCTAAGAGATAAAAATTATTTCTCTCTTGTTTTGTTCTACATATTTTTTAAGTTATTTGAAGCTTCTGGGTAGTGTTAGAAATTATTATTCTGGAAAATACAAAAATTTCATTATTTCGCATATTGCCACCATAAAAATCAAAAAAATCATAATTCAGTTTCGTTGTTATTCTATACATATTTTGTGAATTTTAAGTAATATCCCACTGAGGATATTTTAGTGGTATCAAATCATCCTTTCCTCCGGCTTGTTGGGTAGCAAAAAGAAGGTCAGAATATGGCAGATTAGAAAGATCTCAATGTGGGTTTTATGAAGAAAATGTTCATCAACATGGTGAAACAACAAGAAACCACTAACCTTTATTTGAGCCAGCTCACTCAGAATTTGAATCAAAGCAGATTTGGGGATAATAAGGAAAAATGTGAGAGCAGTAATTCAGGGCAGCGATCTCCCCATTCATCTAACAAGTCTTTTAGTCTTCATGAGCCCTCTTTCTTGAAAGATTTTGAAGCGTCACATGTAGGGCAACCAACAAAGGTGATGGATGAGGATTCTTGTTGGAGGAAATACCAATCTTTGAGCAAGGGTTTTAGAGATAATATGTCATTTCCAGATTATTGCAAGATGAAGATTGGTAGCAAGCCCAAGAGAGACCATCATATGCCGATACTTGAATTACAAAGGCATTTGGGGCGAAAAAGAACAAATTTGAAGAACCAATAAAAGCTCAAGATGATAAGCAAGGAGCACCCAGAGTGGTTACAGCCAAGGGAATGGAGAGGATTTTCTGGCACAACGAGGTGTTTTACTATTGCGAGGCCGATGTGGAGTTCGATGGATATGGGTGTGACCAGTAGTGTTGCACATGAGACAATTACAGAGATTGGGGTTACAAGTTCAGATCATCCAAGTTTATCATTATGTTGGTTATCTGAGGTTTCGGTAGATTAGAGATCTCATTTGCTTGTTGAGTACTCCAAGAACTCGACACACTTGTGAGATTTTGGATGGTCACACACAGGATGATAGCTACAGATTGGAGGACAAGATGATCTTCTATCAGGGAAGATTGTACCTTGTGCCAGATTCATGGTTGAGGATGGAGATACATTGCGACATGTGCATTGTTCTTCCATGACTAGACACTTGAGCTTCAATGAGACCTACAGAGTTCATATGGGAGAGGTTCAGATGGCATGGGTTGAGGGAGGATATCCTCAACTTTATACAAGGATGTGCGGTTTGTCGTCATGACAAATCGGAGTATACAGGTTCATCATTGCCTGAGTCGACATGGGATAACACTCCTATGTATTTTACTGTTTCTATGCACGGTGAGCACTTCACCCATGTGCTAGTCAATGGAGGGACGGAGTTGACTCAGTTACCTGGTTATTCAATAGGTTCACATTCATCACAAGAGGTGAACTATGTAGAGTTGATATTGTCGGTTGACCGTTTACTGGAGTCTTGGGATTTTTCCCCCACGGGACACATTGAGACACATTATGAGGAGCCTTGCTCTCACACGAGTGTGGGTCATGTGGGAGAGTTGGCACGCTTTGTGCTTATACAAGTTGTTTCACAGGTTGATCCAAAGGATGCCATAGGGTTCAAAGGGGACTTTTGTACCCATGGGTTGACTGGAGAGGCAATGAGTGATCACATGATGACAACTTCACATTGGCAAGGACTAGACAAATTGGCAGTTTCAATGTGGGTACCAGTGGAGAGTTGGTGTGGGCATCATACTACTTCAGGGGCAGCATTGTTCTCTACACGACATGGAGAGCATGATGACTACATGAGGTGTCTTGGTTACTTCAGATCACACCGATCTTTGGTTGACTACAAGGGTGAGGTGGAGAAACTTACTTTGTGGTATTCAGCTTCTATGACAAGATGGGATAATGCTTGGGGCCAAGCATTTCTCGGGAGGAGGAAAATAATGTCACCAAGTCGAGCGAGATGGCCAGGAGGCTTTTCATCCACCTTAGCCTTGGTCATGCCCAAGGGGCTAGTGACGTTGATGGTTATTGGGTATGGTTTGCACTTAATTTCACTTATAGGTTATGTTTCGATGTTGGACACATACTTTGAGGTGACTTAAGTGAAATAAGGTTGTGTGATGCTCCCCTATGGTACTTTATTATTCTATTTCTTCGTTGGGGGTAACTTAAGTGTACTTTTGGGCATAGTGGTGATAAAGTAACTTAAGTTATTTTATTATTATGTGGTTTTCCCCAAGGAGGTCGATTAGGGTTCTTTTGGGCCCTTTGTTGCAATGAGAAATTATAAAAGGAAGCACTTGGGGAGAGGAAGGCATTCATTCATACACTCACTCTTTTATGATATTGAAGCCATTGTTGGTTGCATGTTTTTGCTTGTGGAGTAAGATCCCACAAGAACCCTAGCTTCGGTGGTGAGAGATCCACTCCTAACTAGCAGAGCACTCTTCGATGGTGAGAGATCCTCCCTAGTTTGCTAATTTGGAGCTTCATTCAAATCAGAGTTATCAGAGAATTTCAAGGGTTTTCTCAATGCTAGAGAGAGATTATTTGGTCCATACTTCAGCCATCTACAGATCAGATTATTTCCAGCGTTTGAGGCAAGCTTGGCGAATTCCGAGGAGTTTCATTCAATTTGGGCTTTATTTATTTTCAGATCTACTTACTTAGGGTTTTGCAGCAGTGTTTTCTAGGGTTTCTGGTTGGAGTTTTTTAGTTTTCTAGGTTGGATCTGATTCATTATAATTTAAATATATTGTTGTCCGAATTTCAGAATTTATAAAGATCATTTCAGCTCGAGAGATAAAAATTATTTCTCTCTTGTTTACTATTCTACATATTTTTCTAAGTTATTTGAAGCTTTTGGGTAGTGTTAGAAATTATTATTCTGGAAAATACAAAAATTTCTTTATTTCTGCATATTGCTGTCATAAAAAATAGAAAAATCAGAACTCAATCCATTGTTATTTTATACATATTTTGTGAATTTCAAGTAATATCCCACAAGGGATATTTCAGCACATTCCATCACATGAAAGCATAACTAAACAGCTACATAAAGGCCATGTGTCTTTATTAAAAAGGCTCAATAGTACATCATAGTTACATCAACGCATCATGCGTGACTCACTACATGACCACAAATGAGGACCTTTAAAACCATTGGATCCCGTTTGCTCCTCGAAAACATTGTACCAATCGTAAATGCCCCAAATGAGGACCCTATGGGGGTATTTATAGTAATCTAGGGACCCGTGGCCTGCTAGACAAAGTGCATAGTTGGACTTCATCAAATTGTTGAAGCTTCAGAAGTTGTTTGGTTGGTGCCTATTTGTCATGCCCTCGGTTGGTTATGGAACCTCCCCATGTGTTCCATTTCCTTTGATCCCTAATCATTCGTAGTCTCTACAATCCTTTTGACACTTGTCGAGCATTCGCGTAGTCCATCATCCATGCACAACAACATATTCCCGAAATGTTCCACACAATCCGATCTTCTCCCCTTCCTTGGGTTCACTTTCCTTTTGCATGACCAGTCCCTTGTTTCTCCTATGCACGACCAAGTCTAGTTTGTTTACACGCATCTCACCGATCACTTGTCAAAAACATCTTTACACACCTTTTCTCGGGTCAACAGCTTATGTATATTGACCTCATTAGGCTTGGAAGGGAGTGATCTCTATTTTTCTTATTACATTTTTTTGTCCCTATTACAAACCCAAGGTGTGCTTCTCCTTCAAACTCTATGCAATGTCTTTTATAAGTTCAGTCTCCTTCATGAGCTTAAGTGCCTTGTTCATTAAGAGAGGATCCAAAGCTGGTTTTTCTTTGTTTTTGAGACTACAAGAGCAAGATGTCATGAGCTCCGAGAACTGAGATTTTTATCAAAATTGGAAGGACTCCTATGTTGAGCATATTGGAATGTCATTAGTTTTCTCTTTTCCAAATTGCCACTGTAGATCATTGTCATCATATAGTGTGGTAGGAACATCAAGTTGAATTTCAAGACATGCTTTTGTTTGGGATAACAAAATGTCATCAGCAAAGAGCAAGGGAAAAATAGTCTTTTTGACTAACATCATATAGTGAGGTAGGGACATCAAGCTGCCATTCAAGACATGCTTTCTTTGGGATAACAAAATGTCATCAACAAAGAGCAAAGGAAAAATAGTCTTTTTACGTAAATTGGAAGGATTCCTATGTTGAACATATTGGAATGTCATTAGTTTTCTCTTTTCCAAGTTGCCACTATAGATCATCGTCATCATATAGTGTGGTGGGAACATCAACCTGCCTTTCAAGACACGCTTTTGTTTGGGACAACAAAATGTCATCAGCAAAGAGCAAGAGAAAAATAGTCTTTTTCAAAACTAATGCTTTTTCCATCCACTAATAAGTTTATTATTATGCCCAGTAAATCAATAATATTGAAATTGCAGTATGGCTATGAGTTCTTTCTATTCACTCAAAAGGATAGACTTAAATTCTTAGTTACAAAGTCCAGCCCCGAAATCCGGACTGATCCAGATTTTTGGCCAGCCCTGATAAATTCAGTCCAGGACAGCCCTCTATTTTTTTCCCAAAAAAATAGTTTTTTTGTCATAAGAAGACTCCCAACACCCTCATTTATTATTTAATATTTAATATATTAAATTATGTTATTAATGTTTTTATTTGTATTTGTCAATTTTTGCATATTTATAAATTATGCTCACACATAATATGTATATATTCCGCATCAAATTTTTCCGAATTTTTCCGAGAGTTCCAGATTTTCAGATTTTTTTTTCCTTCCAAATGGATCGGGATTTTCGGACTTGGTGACTATGCTTGAATCAAACCAAGGGTTTCATTCTTAGTTCAAGAAATAGACACGATCCAAAACAGAAAAAAAGACCCCTACAAACAAAGCCATTAAACATAAAATGGATCTATGTGTGTGTGTGTGTGTGGATGTGAAAATGAAGTTATAATAAAACACAAAAATGCATGTTATTTTGAAGCTATAGAACAGATACAAAAAAAGCAAGTAATAGTTGAGGAAAAAACAAGAACAATTTATTTTCAATCAATGCCATAGTAGTTTCATGTGAATTCCACAGTAAATTTTTCTTTATAGAGTTAATTTTATACCTATATCATGCAGTGTCCTGTTATATGCCTAATTTGGCGATACATTAGTACCTTCGTTTTTATAAATATCTTTAAAATTGAACAAATATTGAATCTACATAAACACCTCCATTCACGAATCTATCAAGACTGAGTAACATGTAAGCAATGCATAAGTAGCCTATAAATTCCACATCTAAAATGTTGGCCTTACTGGGTTCCATCATCTCCATGTAATGTAAAGTACTTTCCTGGACAATTTTTATTAGAACATTACTTTTCCTTGGTTAGTATACGTCAGAAAATGTAATAGGCTATGCTCTATAAAAGTGTAAAAGAACATAGCAAAATAGTTGCACAAATGAATGAAACTTGCTAATGATATTTTGCATTTCTTATCATGTCCTTCCAAAGTAGTGATAGCAACAATTGGAGAACCTGATGACAAACATTGTTAAACACAACAATATGGTACTACTCAAGTTTATCCATTTTCCTGTTAGCTCCACCTTCCATTTGTATGATCCTATCAATAAGACAACAAACCTGGCTTCAAAACATTGGGAATAGACAGGATCCCTGAGGTGTTTATTAAAAGATCTAATCGTCCATGAGTATCTCCAATGCTTTTTGCTGCCGCCTGCGACATGTAAACCATATATCCCAAGGCTGAACAAAAATGCCAAAAATGATATGAAAAGAAAACATTACAGCAATTGGCATGCAATATAGCATAGAGAAGAATCGGCATGAGAAAACATTTTAGAGTAATTAAAAACCAAATTAATCACAGTTATGTGAGAGTATTTGATGCCTCAAATATCCAAATCAATTAAGGCTGAACTTGATGTGAATTGAAGTGATGGCATTAATCTCAAAATAACCAAACATCTTCTATTCAAAGATTGAGATCAGAGTGGAGCTCTAAAAGAATGTAGCCAAAATAACAACCCTTCTTTCCATCTTTGAAGAGCAAAAGAGGATGAAAAAATAAATAGCATGCATGTATGCATGACTTCCATTAGCAGAGCTTTAGTGGTGTCTTTTCATATTACCACTCATACTGGTGGATTTTATCAGAGCCTTATGATAGAAGTGACCCTGCCACCAAACTTCATTTGCATTGTAGAAGAGAAGTTGGTGAGGATGGCACCTAATCTAACAAGGAAGTCCATCGTGAAAGCATACCACAACATAATCCACTGTAGCTTATTGTGTTTTAAAGACTCCAAACACTATGTAACAGGTATAGGAACATTAAAAAATTACTTTGGTTGCTTACTAGGCTGCACTTGCAGTCTGCGTAAGACATAAGTTACCAAAAACGTAAAACAATGCGAGAATAGAGAAGGTTTTAGTCATCAATGTATTTTCCACAATAAAGACAAAAACATGAATAGATAATGTCATTATAAACTTATGTTATGATGTACTTATGAGTTAGTTATATTTTGGGTTATGTGGGTGGTCTAAGTCAATTGTCGCACCTTCTCAAGTTTATCATGTTTCTTGTTAACTCCACCTGCCATTTGTCTGATTCTATCAATAAGACAACAAACCTAGCTTCAAAACATTGGGTATAGACGGGATCCCTGAGGTGTTTATTAAAAGATCTAATCGTCCGTGAGTATCTCCAATGGTTTTGCTGCCACCTGCAACATGTAAACCACATATCCCAAGGCTGACCAAAAATGCCAAAATGGATATGAAAAGAAAACGTTACAGTAATCGATGTGCAATATAGCATAGAGAGGAATTAGCATAGGGAAACATTTTAACGTAATTAAAAACCAAATTAATCACAGTTATGTGAGACTATACGATGCCTTGAATAACCAACTCAAATAGGGGTGAACTTGATGTTAATTGACGTGATGGAATTAATCTCAAAATAACCAAGCAACATCTTCAATTCAAAGATTGAGATCAGAATGGATCTCTAAAAGAATTAACCAAAAAAGCAACCCTTCTTTCCATCTTTGGAAAGCAAAAGAGGATTAGAAAATAAATAGAATGTGTGCATGACTTCCATTACCAGAGATTTAGTGGTGACTTTTCATATTACCACTCATACTGATGAAGTTTATCTGAGTCTTATAATAGAAGTGACCCTGCCACCAAACTTCATTTGCATTGTAAAAGAGAAGTTGGTGAGCATGACACCTCGTCTAGCAAGGAAGCCCATCCTAAAAGTATACCACAACATAATCCCACTGTAACTTATTGTGTTTTAAAGACTCCAATCTCTATGTGACAGGTATAGGAGCATTAAACAAATTAATTTAGTTGTTTACTAGGCTGCACTTGCAGTCCGCCTAAGACATAATTTACCAAAAAAAAAACATGCAAGAATAGAGAAGGTTTTAGTCATCATTGTGTTTACCACAATAAAGACAAAAACATGAATTGATAATGTCATTATACACTTACGTTATGGTGTACATATGAGGTAATTTAATATTGGGTTATGTGGGTGGTTGTAGTCAACTGCCACACCTAGCCCCTTTTCTTTCTACTTGTATGTTTTGTCATGAGATGACCAAGGATCTTTAAATAGTCTACAGTCAAATCCTACAACGTGATTCAAGCCTGCATTGGAGCTCATGTACATCATAGTTATACATATCAATGAAGACATTCTGCAACTAAACACAAACATTCCACAATTCAATCACATCGGTCCTAAAGGAAATAATCCATAAAATTAAGCAAACATTTTGAACCACCTTAAAGCCCAAAACTACCCACTATCCTATACCAATAGCGAAACCCGATTCAATATGTTGTCGTCACCTTTCCCCAAGATTTTCCATTGAATTTCAAACGCAAATAAATTTGAGCATGTCCTCTCATTCACATTTCAGCCAATTGATTATTTGTCGGTACCAACTCCATACATTTCTAGCATAAAAACAGAAATTAATGACCCAAGGAAATGGAGCGTATTCAAGTATTAACATGTCATTTTGCATACTAATCACCAACCACTTTAGTTCTTGAACTCTCAATATGAGATTCATGAAAATTGACATTCAAAGTGAGCATTTTGCCATAAGTAGTTTCATTTGGTGATCAAGCACAAGGGCATCACCAACAAAGAGACATTCTTAGTCAACCTCCTTCTAGAGTGCTTAGTACTTGGTTTCAATCTATTTGTTGACACCTAATTTTGGTATGGGGGCATCTATTAGTTGTTAAATTGCATTATTCTAGGGTACTTATGTGTTTGTCAATTATTGGGCTAGATCATGCTCTTGTTAGCACATTTCCCTACTTTCTAGTTTTTTCTATTGTGTTTTCTTCTTTCCTCTTTCCTCTCTTTATCTCTCCTTCCCTTGTTCTCCCTAAGTTACGGTGTTTTTCCCATTACAATATAATTACGGTTATGGATATGCACCCAAAGCCATGGGCATACGATTCTAGGGTCCTTTGTTACATTGACCCTTATGACCCTTCTTTAAGCCCCTTGGGATTTTAGGGTCCTTTATCGATTCTTGTACACCAATAGGGTCCTAATTTGAATTCAAGAAGCCTATAAATATATAGGTGCATTTGTGCATTTAGGACATGAAAGGAATTCAAGGATATTGAGCTTCATTGTGAATCCAAGTATTTAGAGTAGGAGCAAATCTCAAGCATTCTTTTATTTATCAAGAATTCATTCTAGCACAAAATGTTATATAGAGTAGACACTATATTACCCTGGACTACTGGTTGAAACATTGCATTATACTTGGCGCGTTGTTTCGATATTGTACATTGTTGAGACTCGAGAGGCCTAATAAATATCAAGGAAGGTTTGTTGTTCTATGGGCTACCACAAGCCCCAAAACAAATCTTTTCCTTACTAACCTATCGCCCTTTTAGGGTTTGGAGCATAGTTACCATGTTTAGTCGGATCTGGGCCAAATCCGATTCAATGCAAATTTTTGCAAGCTCCATTAATCCGTTCCCATTCTGGCTTATTTTAATATAAAAATAAAAAGATTAAGAATGAAAAACAACCTTGAAAATAATGTAAAAACTAACGCAAACCCTAAAAAAGTGATTGTGAACCCTAAAAGATGTTATATATACAATATAAAGGGCACAAAAGCTAAACAAAGAGCTGCGAGATGGATCTTTGCAAGTTCAAGTTGAATCCACCATCGCAGATTATGCACGATGTAGTCTTCATGTTCACATTTGCACGATTCTAGTTGCCATTTGACAACTTTGTGTGTGCTCACATTAACGGCTGCATTTTTGCAAGAAATTGAAAGGTTTTTGCAAGAGATTAGCAGCAAATGTCCTCATCTATTCTTTGTGACTTCCCACTATGTAGAGTTTCAAGTGTCGATTGAGCGTGGAGTTGCGTGGAGTGGCTCATGAAAGCAGCAACAACATATAGCTTTTGGTAGGCAATCTTTTTAATATTTTAGGTTTTAATAAAGTTTTTAAGATTTTATTTTATAATAGAATTAAATTTTAGGTTAGTATAATAAAATTAAATTACTTAGGTTACGTTAGTTTTTATAATATTTAGTTTATAAAATTTTCTTTATGATTTTTAGTTTAAATTAAAAATATATTTTTATATAAAATTATTAAATATGGCTTATATAAATTAAATTATAGTTTCTAATTTTTACTTATTAAGGTTTATATAAATCAAAGTATAGTTTTCAATTTTTAGTTTATACAAATTAAACGTTATAAATTATAATTTATTAGTAATTTTATTTTTTTGTATTTATTTTATTTTATTTTGTTGTTAATCAATTTCAACTTTTTATAGTTCATCAATTTTGTTTTATAGTTTACTTTAATGTGTATTAAATTTATGATATATTTTTTAAAAAATTAAAATTAAATTTAACATTCTTTGCAAGTCTTGGGTAACTTATCAACATCACCATGGCAAGCCATCTATTGGAGATGAAATATATTGTCAACAAGATGCCTTTCCTAGACATCCGAAATGCACTCTATGTAGTTCGGATATCATGGGGACTATAACAAGGGTTTGGCACCATTATTTGGGGGTCTAGATATGAAGATTTCCAATAATGATAGAGCAAGAAAAGTATCTAGAATTCGTTGGTCAAATTAGAAGCAAATATGAATCAAAGACACTTGCATCAACATCAACAAGCTGTAAAAAGGCTAAAATCCAATGCAACATAACACAAATAAGATCCTTTGGCATCTCAGCTCCATCAGCATTTTCCCAAGAAAATAAGTCCACAAGAGATGTCTCGGCCTTCATTGAAATTGATGTGGAAGCCACAAAAAAACATGAGATTGATTCTTGGTGGGTAGGTTTTTAATGCAAACGACATCCCTTTGATGTTGGTAGAAATCTGCATACAAAAGTTATGGCACTATATATAGAAGGCTCCTATCTATATATGGCCACCCTATAGAATATCTCTATATGCCCCTATATATTCCTATAGCGCCCTATCTAATCTAAATCTGAACTATGGGGTGGGGGCACCCTATACCTCTATATGCCTATATATCCCCTATATAGGGAATGCAAATTTTGGGAAGGGTTACACAATGTTATCTTTTGAAAGCCTAAAAACTAGTCTGCTAGATTAGGAAGTGACATCCATGTCCATCGAACTAGATAAAATAAAAAAGAATTGGAGAAAATCAAGTTGCATTGTAGTAAATGACGAGTAGTTTAATACAAAACAAAGGCCCCTCCTAAACATTCTTACACAATGCCCAAAAGGTAAAGACTAAAAATTTCATTTTCAAACGCATTGAATTCGTTATTTTAGAAATTGGAGAAGAATAAGTTGTCTAGGTTACTACGAATAATGTAGCAAATTGTAAAGCAACAGGTGATCTTCTTATAGATAGGTTTCCTCGTGTGTTTGGACCCCATGTGCAACTCATGTTTTGAATCTTTTGCTTGAAGATCTAGCAAAGTTGGAGTGGGTAAATAGTGTTGTGCGTGAAGGGAAACAAATTTCCAAGTTTATACTTAATCACTGCTTGACCTTCAGCTCGTATCACTCATTTGCACGTGAACATCTTTCCCCTCCAAAAACAAGATTTGCATCTAATTTTATTGCTTTGCAAAGGGAGGTGGAGGAGAGGACAAATCTGAAACAAGTTGTGGTTAGTGAAGAATAAACACAATCTAAGCTTTCTATGGAAAGACTTGCAAAAGATATTGGGATGATTTTCTTAGGATGTTCATTTTGGGAAGGTGTCGAAAGGGCCTAAAGGTGTCTAAGCCACTTGTCCAATTGTTGAGGTTGATGGCATGAAACCTTGCATTAACTTTGTGTATGAGGGCATGGAGAAAGCAAAAGAACAAATAAAAAAATACTAGCAAATGATGTTGAAGAAGTTCAACATATATGGGACGTTGTAGACATCCGATGGAATATGTTACATCACACTATTCATGCAGCACGTTGATATCTAAATCTTAAGCTTTATAGAGGTGCATCATGATGCAAATGAGGTAAAGAATTGGTATATGGGAAACAATAACCCTTGATTGGTTGGTGATGATGATGAGAAGGCTAAGGTGAAAAAAACCTCACCACATTCAAGAACCGTGAGGACGTGTTTTCCTATAAAGAGGCACAAGAAGACATCAATTGCATGGACGCTCTATTATGGTGGTAGACTTATGGGTCTTCGACTTCAAATCTACTAAACTTTTTCGTGCGTGTCCACGATCAATGTGCTAGTGCTTTTGCATGAAAGAAAGCGGAGTACGCATGATTTGATCCACACTAACAACAAAAATCGACTAGGAGCGAGAAAAACTCTCAAATCTTGTGTTTGTCCAGAACAATTTACGTTTGATTGAGAACAATCTTGTATGCAAAGAATATGGCAATTCTCACCTTGAGAACCACCCTTGAAGGAGTTCGAGAAAATATTGATAGTGTTGATGAGCATGATAGAGGATTAGTTAATGCTACTAGCACTAATTTTGATTTTAGAGAAGGTTTTGATGTTGAAGCAAGTTTTGATATTACAAACGTTTGAAACTTTTAAGTGTCATTTTAATGTTGAGCTTAACCTCTAAACTTATGGATATTTTGCTCTCTTTTAATATTATTCGAATTTCAAACTCTTACGCATTTCTCAATTTTACAAGCTTTAATATTATGGTCAGTATTTGGGAGATGGATATATTTTCGCATGTTTTACATGATTTATGCTCTCTCTAGATATATATAATGCACACCATACTGGATTTTTCCTAACTTTTTCAAAATTCCAGATTTCCGATTTTTTCTCCCTTCTGAACAAATTCGGATTCCCGAATTTGTAACTATGGCTTAAAGGAAGGAGGTCGGTTTCCCGAGAGATCTGCAAAGAAATCGAGAAACACAGGCAAGGTGTTTGAAGCCCTAAACCTAATGAATAGAGTCGTCAAATCAAATTTCGCCTACACAACTACCAAAACCATGCACTAATAGTCCCAGAAGATTGCACTAACAGCCGTTGAAGAGTACTGAAAATTCTCATGAAGTCCATTGTTGATGCAAATTTTCTAGGTTCTCTTTATTTGGCCATAAAACCCTCATTCTATTGTGCATTCTTGTCGATTGTTTCCAAATTTGCGCAAAATTAGATATGCTTCTTAAACCCCACTTTTAAATTCTTACATTAGAAATAAGTATGATTTTACTATTTTAGGTCTGATTAGATTTAATTGCTGATGTTTATGGGTAAATGTATTGTGTTGTTATAAAAACACTTTCCCACAAAACATTTTGCTGAATTTGCATTGTCTTGCATGCTTTGTAGCCTTCTCGAGTTAGTTCTTTCTTTCATTGGTGATAGATTTGATTGTTCTAGGGCTTATTCCACTTTATTTGTTTAAATCTATTAGCCCTAACTCATGTTTTTTTGGATGTGCTTTTTCAAGATGTGCAAAATATTCTATGGATGTTTAGTCTTTTCATAATGATGTAGAAAATAGTGATTATGATACGAGATGATATGAATGTTTTTGGGTTGGTTCCCTTTGTATAAGCCCTTGTGATCATGGAAAACCAAAGTTTGATATGAGAGAGCCAGTTAGTAAAGGAAAAAATGTTAGCCTTACAAAAAGTAAGCTTTGGACTTGGATGCACACAACCACTGTTGATTTCTTTGAAGAACATGAGAAAATTCTAATAGGAAATGATGTAGATTTACATGCACGTTGTCATACAGTATCAATGCTTCTTATTTGAATGCATGTAATGTGAATACTAGAGCCTCTCAAGATGATTGGAAAGCAAATGACAAAGAATGTGATTACTGAGGCCAAATTAGGAGAACATCGAGATCAAAAACATTGATAGTATTAAGAAATATGCTATTGATAGTAGATACTCTTGTTAATATATCTAGAATTCTAAATTTATTGAAAGTTGTTTGTCAAACTCCCCCTTCTCATGAGGTTACTTTAAAATTTCGTCTTGACCTACTCATGTTTCTACTTTACCATTCCTTCTTTCCAAAATGCTATATTGTCAAATGTTCAAAATGTTTTTATTGCTTGCCCTCCCTCTCAAACTTTGATTCCTCCAAAATCTCAAAATTCTTTAGTACCTTGTCAAACTTTCTCAATATCTCAACGCACCTCTAAAATCCCTCTAGTCTAACCATCTTTGTCTTCTCAAATGGCTCTTAATGTTGTTAATCCCTCTTTCATTTCTTTTATTCCAATTTCCTCTCCTACTCCTATTCAATGCAAAGTTCTAAAATGACCACTAGGATGCACACATTACATGATTTGCAAGCGAATTAAATTGCTTTCTCAAGGATCTCAAAAGCCAAGTGGTAGGGTCATTTCTTATGATATAATTTTCAACCCTTTGGCTCATGATGTACTTGCTTATCCTTTTCCAATTGGTTGTATTGCTCCCAAATTTTATGTTGTATAATAGAAAAGAAGACACTTCTCATCCTATTGGATCATTTTACACCTCTTCTTAGACATTTCCCATGATGATAATTGTTAGCTAAGTTATCCAAGAAGCTTAAAGGACTATGCCTTTGATTGGTTTTATACTTCACCAGTGGATCAAACATTCATTTACATCTCTAGTTGATAATTTCTTAGCTCATTTTCAAATCAATATTGCTAAATAGAATATATTTGTAGAGTTATCTCAACTTAGACAATCATCAATCGGTGAATTAGTATGTTTTTATATTCAAGACCATGATAACTAAGATGACTTATCAACCGCCGATAAGCGAGCTTCAAAGTATTTTTATCGTAGTCTATTATCAATTATCAAAGGAAAAGTAGTTTTTATCACTCTTTCAATGAACTTATGCATGCGATTAAGGCCTTTGAAGTCAAGCTTTTAGAGGCAAGTATGCATAAGTATGATACAAATGCTCCAACTAATGCAAAATTTCAAAATAAACCAAGCTTTAACGCTAAAAGCGATGACCGTGTGAGCTTCAAAATAAGAATCATACCAAGAAAACGATCAACTAATATAGAGCGACCTTATACGAAGCTTATGTTACCTCAACAAAAGGAGCATAGGTAATTTACAAGATTAAGTGAAAAACGCAAAATGTCTTAAAGAAGTTACTTGAATCCAACATTATTATTTAAGACCAACAAGAGGATGTTGATACTTCAAGACCGTAGCCTATATATTTTGATGGCAATGCATAATATGATTATCATAGACTTCAAGGGTATTCTACAAATACATATATGACTTTGAAACACAAGATTCAAGATTTTATTAATAGTGATCAGCTTAAATTAGATGACACACATACAAGTTCAGCTATGATAATCGAAACATCTACTAATAAGGAACCATCAATTGATACTAGCCATTTCCATACGATAAACAAATCAAAGTACAACAATGTGCCTAAGGAATTCAAGTAACAACCACTTGAGAGTTTTATTGAAGCAATTGATTCTATCAAGAAGAAAGCAACGCCTATCCGAATTGTGTTCACTAAAGAGGATATACCACACAATAGTTTATCTAATGGACTATTAGCTATACAAGCATTTATAGAAAGCGATGAAAGACATGGCATTATAGTAGATGTGAGCTCATACTTGAATATATGCATTAAATAATTTATTTATAGTGTTGAATGTAGCTTGGATGATTTAGCCTACACTTCTATGGTTATTGCGGGATATATCACAATATCGGAACAAATCTTGTAGGTTGTGTTATTTTCCCCATAAGAGTGGGATCAAACACAAGTCAAACTCTAATTTGTGTGGTACTTTATAGTGGATCATACAATGTTTGTCTTAGTTGACCATGGATACATCAAATGAAAGCAATCTCATCTATCAGATTGTGCGCCGATGTTTAAATTTGGATATCAAGGTTAACAAATCACAATTCAAAGGGACATTAATTTTTCAAAATTTAAAACAAAGGATGCAAGTGGAATACATGGAAGTGGTGCAAGAATTATTACAATACTTACCTAAAGAAAAGGCACAATACGAACACAAAACCATAAAGAACATCAATGTATGAGAGAAATTAATCATACAACGAACAATATCACAAATGACTATGATTATGATGGCTTGTAATCTTTTATACTGTGGGTGTCATGACACCTTATACATCTTACTATTGGTCCTAGTGCTTCATCTATTATATCTCATGACGATTCCCATGGACCTCTTCATATAATTGATTGACTTTGCTAATCAATCTCATACTATGGCAATTGAGCACTCTCTATTTGTAAGATTTCTTACATTGCTTTGTATTTTTAGAATGCTATATCGGCGTATGTTCATACCACGTGCCTAGAGATAGGGGCCTTGCTTTATTACTATTTTTATATCCATGTTATTGATGTGATTAATAAAATTGGTATATGCATTGATTACTTTTCAGGCTATCAGCTCGTGATTATGGATTCTTAATAGAATGGGGGCCTGACACATGTTCATTCCAAGGAAACTTTGGCAGTATTATGGGACATCTCCTTGTCCCTTTTTAGGTTTCATCTCACTAATTATTTATTATAATAACGTGCTTCAACTGATGCTTTACATTCATAATCTATATTATTTGTAGACTATTATGTCTTATATGCTTGATGTCTATTCACTATGTTGGACATGATTCTATGTGCCTAACATATCTCAATATATTGCATGTATTCATTCTGCTTTTTATATCCATGCTTATAGATTTTCTTTGTGTTCAGTCATGCAGGTGACATGTTTGCATTGTGTCTTCAACATGTTTCCTTTGTGTTTGGTCACATAGGTGACATGTTTGCACTATGTCTGGTGTGTCTCAGCATGTTTGCTCACGTGGGTGACCTGTTTGCACACCGTGTTTAATGTATCTTCATGGCGCTTCATTTGGCTACTTTGTACCTAATGTTTATTCATTATTATAACTTATATGTGCTTCTATTTGAATAGCATATATCCCATGGCTTACATGTTTGCTTCATTAAGGGTGTCTACTTTGTGCTTGTGAAATATAAAATAGGTTTCCTACTATGCTTAGCGTCATCAAGTGTTCGGTGCCTTATGGTGCCATGATCCATACTATGTACCATTCCTATTACTTTCTTGTGTTGCCATGATTAATATCATGCATCTATTGAAGCAATGACTCATACTTGTGCCTCACATTGACAAATCTTTCAATGGTGATACCACATTGCCTATACCTTGCCCACATAGGGGCATTATATGGAATATATATTGCATATAAGTGTAATGTCCACTTTTGTTCTATCACTTCCCATTACTTTTATTGATTCTTTCCAATCAAGTTTATGTGTCGATCTAGTTAGAGACTCTATTCTGTCACATTTTAGCACTTCACGGATGTAGTAGTGATATTATTATGATGGATATGTAAGTTCGCTGATTTCTCAATTATCTTGTTGATATGTTTTTCATATATTGGTTCCTTGATTATAGTTCGAAAATAAAATAAATAATTCTTAATCTATTATTGCTCATGAAATGAATTTGATTCTAGTGATGCTCTTAGATCGTTAATGATTATTTGGTTCATTGATTTAAGGACACTTGATGAATGTTGTTTATTGCTTACACGAGATATTATGAGATGAATTGACGTATATTATTGCTCTTGAATTGGATAACTGATTATGAAATATGGATGGATGTAAGATCTTGCTTTAATTATGAGATAATTATCTAGTGGATTATTGTGCTCTATTCATGATGTATTGTCACGGGGCCCCATGGTCTATGGAGTGTGAACATTCCTTGGTGGAATGAGTGTGATTTGTTCTTTTCTTCATGCAATTTTAAATATTTGATTTCTTTCATGTAATATTATATTGGACATATTAATGGGTGCAATGAATGTGCAAGTAACATGTCCAACCAAGAGATATAGATAACAAAGGTCTAAGCACGGTGCGTAAAGTTGGGCATAGTTGGCCCAAACCCACGGCACTGATATTAAGCACATTAAACGAGCATATTTACAAATGATCTCGTAGGTAATGATCCTGCCTAGAAATTAAAAAAATTCTTTTTAAGTGAATAAACATCCACATAATTAATAGGTCCTCCTAGACTATTGACACCTTAGATTTTAGTATGAACACTAAATTAAATCCCACATAGACTATTTGATTTCACTATAAATTAAATTCCTTGATTTGGATTACATGGGAAGCTAATTAAGTAATCACACTCCTAAATTGATAATGCATACTTTAATTAACCTATCATTTCTCCTTCCTAGACATGCCACCCTTTCACTAGAGGACAAAACTAGATTAGACAAACAATATGCCTCGCATGGACATCCTAAAGACTCGCCTTGCTGACTAGTTCACTAAAAGACAAATAGAAGGTGCTAAGAAGACACTCTTAAGAGAATAATCCAACCCACCTTAATCTCAAGAAGTTGGGGTCAGATTTGAGCTTAAAGTGGAAAATTCGCAGAGCACTGGAAAACAAGAAAATGTGATTATACAAGCTAAAACTTAGTGGGACCCCAGGTATAAATGGGTGCTTAATTTGGAAGCATCTAGAGACTCTTTGGTGGCTTAGAAAGCTCTAGAAGGGGGCTGGGAGTAGAAGTTTGGAGAACAAGCAAGAAAGAGGAAGCCATAGGACATATGACAACTATTTATTGGGTAAAGTTTAGATCTCATTCTATATAAGCCTTTGTTTTAGATGAGGGACTTTTTTGCCAAATTTAGAAAGGAAGGTTCTTAGAGAGAGCTTAGGAGAGGAAGAGACCTAGAGAGCAAAGGAAACAAGGTAACCCTCCATCCATGGACACTTTTATTGAAGCTTTGACGGTTTCTTTTGTAATTTAGCTTGTTGATACTTATTGTTCTTGCAAAACTAATTGTTATGCTTGCAAATTTTGTGGAAAGATTGTGGGTTCTTATTGCTTTGATGGAATTTGGCAATTTTGGTCATTGATCTTTACTTTCCGCTTTGTACATTTTCTTGTAAATTTAATCAACGAGGGTTTGTGTTTTAGTTTTGTGGCTTTGAGTAGTTCCTCATTTTGAGAGTTCCTTTGATTCTTGCCAACGGGTGTGTGGTCTATATCGGCAGCAGCGGTGAATTAATCGGGCTTGTATTAACATATAGGCCTAGGTTCAAACCCAACGTGGGCACGAGCATAGATAGATCTTGTATATATGTGAGGCATCTTTCAAAAAAAAAAAAAAGAATCTCTTTTATTCTTATTTCTTAAAAATTTGAGTTGTATAAGCCGTTATGTTGCGAAAATTGCCTAGCAACATTGTATATAGGATAAGAGTGCACCATAGCCCCATCACTCTTCCCTTGGCAAGGCATTTCTCATGGGCTTGAAAGAATGACCTTGTCACGAGAATCCATGGACATTCTCGTCCCCCACCTTTATTCCTACTTTGGAAGTGGAAATAATTCTCTTCCCTACTCTCGAAGTGGAGGTTGCGTGTATTCCTACTTTGGAGGTAGAGGAGACTCATTTTCAAACACTAGAGGAGCTTCTACATGGATCTAAGAAAATGGAAAGCTACCCTTTCCATCCCTCTTTGTGATGGCTTGGAGTCATCAAAGTGGCGCCCAAATGTTGTGTGTTCTTGTTTGATCATTAATTTTGGCCATGGATGGTGTGACTCGCCACTTAGGAACCTTTCCATGTCATTTTGCACCCAAATGAAACTACCTTGAGATCCAAACCAAACTTAAGCCGAACAAAAAATAATGAAAGAATGTGCTAGAATGTTGGTTAGTAGATCTCACTAATCAAGAATGGTTGGGAGGAGAGCATCCCACCTCTTGGTTGGTGTGAGAGCAATTAAGCCTAAAGAGAACCAAATTTTAGGATAGAATATATGCATAGAGATGCGATTTAAAGACATTGGAGTTTTCTTGTTTCATTTTTGGTGATTCGTTCTTGATTTGAAATGGCCATGAAGCCAAAATTGTAGTATGAAATTCATGAGAATTTATTGAACTTGTATATGCTCTTACACATGGTATATGTAGTTTTGTGTGTGAAAGGTTGTATATCATTGAGAATCAAGAATGAAGTATTGTAAGTTTAGATAGGTTAATTTCATTATTGTTGAGTTGTAATCATGTGATGAAGAGTATGAAATGTTGGAAATAAGGTTAAATGACTAACTGGGAATTGAGTTATGAATGTTTGTAATTGTTCGACTGAAAAAGAGAACATTTCAGAACTTGCAGGCCCCAATAATAGTCTTAAACATTTCCAAATTTTGAAATTGATCATTGATGTAGATTTCTCTCAAATTTTAGAACGACTTTGCCATTTGGATCAACCTTCTAGGCCTTACAGTTTGTGAGTTATGATAAAATGAAGATCAGGACTCTAGGCCCTTTGAGACGTGTTTTTAAAGCAAAATGATGAAAGTTTAACATATAATTCATTTAGGAATTAGGATATGAAATTTATAGTGAAAGTATGATATAGATATACAACTTTAAACTAAAAGTTTAATGTAGTGGGATCAAATTGTTATTTTTGTGAATGGGCTAAATTTGCAGATAAATGTGGAATCTTGAATTGTCATGTGCACAGGGGTAGTTTTGGTAAAATGTCAATTGGCAAAAAACTGTATGAGTTAGGGTCTCAAAAATTGTAGGAAGTAATATTTTATGATAGTGAACATTTTTCCTTCTTTGTGCAAAGCTCATCTTAAGGTAATTTATTAATTTATAATTCTATCACAAGGCACAATTTGTTCAAGACAACATTTTGGAACCACATTTTTCACCTCCAATTCAAATGTTTCCACTCTGATTTTAAATGAGTTTGTAGCCTGTAACATTAAGAATGGAAATGTAAATTTTCATAAGTTTTTGATCAGTACTTTGTTGGTTACAAAGTTTGGAAGTTGGGTACCAGCCATTTGGGACAGGTTTCCTAATCCGCAATTCCCTCAAGAAAACCTTTTGGATCGACATTTCTACTTTCAATTCAAACTATTTCACTCTAATTTTAAATGGGCTTGAATACAGCAGTTAAAAAAACATTAATGTGAAATTTCGCAGGTTTTTTATTTAGTATGTTGTTAGACAAAGCGCTTGGAAATTGGGTAATCAGCCATTTTAGACAGGTTTCCTATACTCAACTCTTGAGCTATTTTGGCAAGCTTTTGATACTTGACCAATTAGATAAAAACCCACTTAGGAGTTGGTTTTAACTTGTTCAAATCTGTAATAAATATTCATAAAAAAGTGGTTAGAGTCTTCAAGAAGGCCTTCGGAAAGCTTGGCAAGTTTGGAGAAAAATCATTAATGGAGGTGGCTAGCTTGAGACAAACCCGTGCCTCTTACCTTTCTCACTCGTCTTTTAAATCCAAAACCTATAGATTAATTTGTGTTAGTGTGGCTAAGGAATTATCTTTATGGCATTATTAAAGATCTCTAGAGTTTTCATGGGATGGAGGATTAAGACTGGAGGAATCATGTGGTTCATCAATCAAATGGATGAGATTAAATTGATCCACGAGTGCAAATTGTGCCCCTACACTTTAAGGTCGAGGATGGGACTTGAATTTCACGTGATTTTGGACTTTGTCAAATAGAGGACTTGTTGAGCCTTTTAGCGGATGTGCTTTAATTATTCCTAGTGAGGTCATGTTGCAAAGCGTTCACTCAAGTGACTTGGCAAGGGGGTGCACTTTTTGTGTAAGAGGCCCTATTCACAACATTAATTAGCCTTATTGATTAAGAATGTATATTTGATATTAGATCTAGAGTTTTCATTTGAAGTTAACACTTCAATAGGCTTGTAACAATTAAAGTGTATTAAACATTAAATTAGGCATTGCAAACCTAGAAAAGTGAATGTGAGCATCAAATCGGACTAGTGGCTATCAAAGAGAAATTGAACCTGATTTTGACTATGGAAAGTATTAAACTAAGTGTAAAACATCAAACCTATCGATGTCAGCTCTTACTCTTTGTTATATAGGGTTTAAGCATTAAGAATGGTCCTAATAGGTCTTGTTATAGATATTTTCACCCTTTGTAAAAGTAAATCTCATTTCAAATGTTATCTAGAAGACTAGTTCTACGTTGGGAGATGAGAGAAGCATCTTAGCTAGAGATAAGGGAGAGATTCATGGTCTATTTCAAGACTAGAGATCAAGTTGAGACCTATTATTATGTAAAGGTGGTTGTGGATAAAGTCAAATCAAGCAAATAAATAAGGAAAAGGTCGAATGAAGTTCAGAGATGTGAGTAGGAGAGTAGAAAAGGTGGCCTCTGGGCCTGTATCTTGTTATAAAGACTGTGTAAGAAGCAATAAAGAAGTTACTTAAAGGTCAAGGTCTGTTACTACACGAGAATTTCCTGAGTTCATCCAAAGAGTTCTAGACTCTATTTATATATTTATGTTTTAGTTTTTACGAGATAATGATCAATTGAGTAATCTCTCATGCATGCACTGCTCTTCATCTATGGTCTGTGTTCTGGTTCAATGGCAAAGTTTATAGTTTAAGACTGTAGGAGCACTTTAGGCACATGTTTATAAAGAATAAAGTTTCTCCATACTGTCACAGAGCTTGAAGTGTCTAATTTTTGACTTGAAATCATTGACAAGAAAAGATACTTTGGAAATTATCCTTCTCGGGCTGACTGTAACCCTTGACTAGGGTTTTAAGCTAAATTTGTTGCATTTCAGTCATAACACAGTCTCAGGAGCTAGAAATTGGAAGAAACCATATAGAGATAAGTCTTCCTTAAGATTCAAGAGGTTTTATAATCTTTTATGCCCGCAGATGGAAGATATTTATAACAGTTTGCAGGATAGCAGAGTTACCGCTTAGATGCCTAATTGATCTTGTATAAAAGTAAACTGGGCAAATCTCGTTAAGAAGACTTGGTCATGAAACTTTGCAGCTTTCTCAAATTCGATAAAGGGTGCTTGGAAAACGTGTCAGAGTTTTAAGAAGTTGAAATATGTGAAAGTTAGATCCTAATTTGTCTTGAAACAGACCTAGAAGATAGTCTAAGACAGGGTAATAGATACTAAAGGAGAATTTTGGCTCAAATGCACATGAAGTGACTTCTCTGTAGAGAATGCATGGAGAATAAGTGGAAAGTAGGTAAATGACATTGTTGCATCTTAATAATTCATGTTCTAGTTTTATTAAGGGTAATTGAAGTCTATGGTCAAAGGGCTATAACAGTTACTTTTGATGAATCATCTTGTGGTGAATTTGATATTATAAGGAAAAGAGTGGAACAGAGTCAGGTTAAACTTCCATTAGTGCATCTAAATGAATAATTGATCTTCTAAAATATGCAGAAGCACTGTTATAGTTATAGTGTAAAGTAAGAAACATACAAAGTGTTAAAGAGACAAGCATTATCCTTGGATATAAATGCATGTTTTGCAATTTCTAGATTGATCTTGATACCAGGGGTGTTCATGGTCTAAAAGAGAACTTGTGCATGAGAGAATACAATCAAAAACACAGTTTTTGAAGAATCAAGAACCAGTAGAGAAGGGTAATTGGAAAGGTTGACATCTCAAATTCCTTTGTAACTATGTTAGGAGTATGGACAGAATATAGTCAAGAGAAAGACAAGTTGTGAGAACTCTAGAGCACTGTTACAAGTGTTTGAAGATATCAGTCTAAAGGTTATAATATAGCAGATGATGAACTCATATGGTTCTCACATTTTCATTGAAGTTGTTTGCAGGTATAGTGCACGAAGAAGGGATTAAAATTTAAGACTATAATGCATGCCAATTGGTTGGAAACATCAACCAAAGGTGTTTGAAGACCAGATTCATAAAGAAGAAATTTTACAATTCAGTCTTTTGCTCCTAGATGATTGTTTGTGTGAATTGTTCAAATTCTTAAGATCATTTTGTATGCTAAGGTGAGAAAGGTTTTGACTTTATGATACAGACTTTTATGGTGAATAAGCTATCATATCAGGTTTGTAGCATGATTATGTTATCATAGTAGGATCCTAATTTGAATTCAAGAAGACTATGAATAGTAAATACATAGGTAATTTAATGCATTTAGGACATAAAATGAAATCAAAAGATATAGAGAGCTTCATTGAATTCAAGAAGACTATGAATATAGGTGCATTAGCGCATTTAGAAAATGATATGAAATCAAAAGATATAGAGAGAGACTCGTTGTTAATTCAAGCATTTAGGGCAGGAGTATATCCGAAGCATTCATTTCTTTATCAAGTATTCACTCTAGCACAAAAAGTCAAATAGAGTAGGCGTTGCATTATATTGGACTTCCTGGATGAAGTGTTGCATTATACTTGGAATTTTGTTTTTTATATTGTACATTGTTGAGGGGACTGATAAATATCAAAGGCAGTTTTCTTTTCTCTAGTTTATCACAAGCCCCAGAACAAATCTTTCCCTTATCCTGCAGATCTAGCAGCCCTAACATCATTCAAAGCACATGAAGAAACATTCATTTATTTATTTACATATTCATCTTGAAAATCACTAGCATCACTGTCCATATAATAACTCAACGGAGAAGTGGGAGAACCATCAACATTCAAGATATTCCTATTACACGACTCAACATGGTGTTCACCTAGCTCGTATTCATTATAGTTATAAGGAGACATGTAATCATTACAATCACAATCATCATAGTTAATAGGTGACATGCATAGAAGTATTTCTAACATTTTAAACAGTGCATCCTTAGGTGATTTGTGAAAATTGAACTAGAGTTTGGAGAGAAGCCTAGAACCAAGAATGAATGCAGCCCTAGGGTCTGGAGGAAGGAGGTTAGTTTCTTAGAGGTCCATAAAAAAATTCAGAAATGCAAGCAAGGTTTCGAAGTCCTAGACCTGACGAACTAAGTTGTCAAATTAGATTTCTCCCACGCAACAATTTCCAGAACTATACACTAACGGTTTGAGAAGAGTGCACTGACTATCCCAGAAGATGACTAACAGTTGTGGCGAGGTCCTCCATTCGATGCAAGTTTTTGGGTTCTCTCTGTCCAGCCATCTTTGATAATATTGTCTCTTCCTAACAATTGTTTCCAGATTTGTGTGAAAGTAGATATTCTTTATAAACTCCCTCCTGTCAATTCTTTATATTCTTTTTAAACTCCCTCTTGTCAATTCTTACACTAGAAATAAGCTATGCAATTAAGTCTGATTTTACTATTTTAGGTTTGATTAAATTTTATTGCAATGTTTATGGCTAGATGTATTGCATTGTTGATGTAAAACTATTTTCCTATAAAGGACTATGATGAGTAAAAAAACATGTATACCATAGATCCCCAATTTTTTCCAATTGTTGATGCTTTGCAAGAGCCCAAAATGGTCAATCAAACACCTTATCTTGACCACAATTTGAGCGACAGGTGGTTGTATAAGTTGAGCTATCTTTGTGTTCATATTGGAGGAGGCTCAATCATCCTTAGAAACTTTGGCCTACGAGAAGACCTTGCAACACCTTCCCATCGCTTATATTGGCTTTTTAAACAAAATCAAATTAAGGATTACACTCGTATGTTATAACTTATTTCTATCTTTGTAATCAATCCACTTTTACAGCAATTTCAGGCAGACGCTTACTATCATTTCTAATCATGTGTTATGATTCTTGAGTCACTTTTGGCTAGACTTTGTCTCGATGGTACGGGTGCAGTGCGTGCGGAGTACTGATACGAAAAAAATTAAAATCTCGGTACGGTACACTTTTGAGTATGTTATACACTAAGTCACAAGGTTCGAGTTCGAGTTCGAGTTCGAGTTCGAGTTCGACAATGATAAAATTCGGTTGAAATTCGTGAGTAGATAAAGTTCGAAAAAAAAATCGCCATTAAGTTCAATTGAAAAATAAATAAAAAATAATTATTATATATATTTAAATAGAATTAAAAATTAAAAATAAATAAATTTCAAAATAAAAAAATAAAATATTAATACATATTAAATATGTATTTAGAAAAAATACATAAAACAAATCAAATAAAAATTAAACGTTAAAAACTTTAAAAAGATCTAACTATTATCTAAAATAAAATTAGAATGAATGAATAAAAACAAAATAAAATTAGAATGAATGAATAAAAACAAATTACAATAAACCCTTCCCTAACGATTTAAAGATATTAAATATGTGTTTAAAAAAGATACATAAAACAAATCAAATAGAAACTAAAAATTAAAAACATTAAAAGAAACCCTACTTGTGAGTGCAAAGTGTGAACAAAGATGTCCACAACTCTTCGAAATGGGTCACACGACTATGTTATAGTGATGCAAAATTGCCGTTACAGGGATCACTTCTTTTGCGAGTTCGGATCTACGTTTTTTTGGCAGTGTGGTCGTATTAACCCTAATCATTTTTTCATTCCACATCTCAACCCTTAGGGGTTGGGATCTGGAAAGCTTGCTGCTGCTAAATTGTATTTGGCTCACGATTCGATTTAGACTATTCTCTGTATGTTGTTTCCCGGTGAGTTCGTTTTGCCCATACGCGAGGTCATGGTTGGTACTCTCCATTCTCAGCATGGCTTTGTGCCATACAACTTGTGCATCTGCTGAAACCCTCTGTGAACTGCAACGAATTTGGCCGAACTTTTGGCTGTCAGATTTTAATCGCCGAATTTCGAATTTTTAGGTGAAAATTCGGCGAACCTTGTGACATAGGTTATATATATTTATATATGTATATAAATATATAAATATGTATATAAATTATAAATTTAAAGAAGCATTTGCAGACTTATTGAAATTTAATTCTCATACATTGCATACTTTTTGAAATTTAATACTCATAGAGTCATACAACTTAAAAGTTAAAATCATTCATAGAACATGAAAACAAATTTGAAATTTCTCGTTTAAGTATGTATCTTGTATAACAAAGTATCTTGTTGCTCTTTGGTAACGAGAACATATTGTAGTCATGTATCTTGTATGAATTTGAAATGTGTATTGATTCATAATGTTCAAAACATGATAATAAATTAAAATAACATAATACATTCAAGTTTAAAATTAGAAATAGGATACTTTAAAATTTAAAAAAATGCATATTTTTAAGTTTTATTGAGTTGTCTTTTAAAAAAGACGTGTTGAGGCTGTGGGTATGGCTGGGTACGTACCCACAGTGACAGCTGGGTTTACCCTACCCGTAGCGTACCCTGTCACTGTGGGTACATACCCAGCCGTACCCACAGCGTACCAGTACTCGTACCAGTACCTGGTATGTTTCCAGGCTGGTACGAGGACCTCCAGGGCGTTTCCGTGCAATCTAGACTTTTGGTGATAATAGTGGAAACTTCTTGAATGTCAATTGCACTTCTCTACTTCCATTCTTTCACATACTGATGACTAGACTGAGTTGTTGACGGCACCTTAGTCCATGCTCTTTGATTCTATCATCAACAAAGTAAGCAGCGAAACAACTACTTGTATACCATTCGGCATAGACAACAAACCTTCCCATATCTCTATATAGCATTCTCCTTTTGAAGTCTATTGTGGCTTCCTATTTTTGGCTCCTAATGAGATTTGGGTTGCTTTTCTAATTCAGATATAACCCACCAGAAAGACAAATTATCCTTGTATGTGCAAAACTTGTCCAAGGTTCACGACAAAATTCAAAAAAATCTTCAACAAACAAGATAAATTCAAGGAACTCCGTGACCACCATTGGATACCTCACTTTTTCCAAGTTGGAGATCGTGCTTGGCTTCATTTAGATAAGAAGTTTCACAACAACATCACAAGATGAAACCCCCATTAGTATGGGCCTTCCACTAAAGTAATTGGACCAAATGTTTTCTGTTTATAACTTCCATCGCATCTTAGCATCCTTGATGTTGTCAATGTGAGCTAGCTCAAATTGTACAAGCCATCTCAGTTGGAGAAGGAGACTTCTATCATTCACCCTAAGGCTGTCATTCCATATTTTTCAACAGTCGTTGCTCAAGGATGCTTTCCTCGATGTCCGTACTTGCACCAATGGAAACAAGAAACCCACATTACCTTGTGAGACACAAAGGTTCTCTATCAACACAGCCATGTGTGGTTCTCCAACATGTTTTCGTGGTGAAGTTTATTCATCTGATATAGAAGTTGGAGAAAACCCAAGTGGCGTCATCAAAATCAGCCTATTTTCAACTAACACACAAGTGACAATATAATAACATATAGCAATTGACAAAGACAAGGATAACGCAGAAGAAAAATTACGTAGTAGTTAGTGAGTCTATGCATACAGTTGTCCTGGATGCTTTGAGCCTTTAATTGACTTCATGGCATCTCTTAGGCACCATGCATGAATCACAGAAACTACCATGTCAACATTGTTAGGATCAAGAGAAATATGCACTTTATCTGTAGGTGTAATCTAATGGTATAGCCTTATAGTAGTAAGAGGCCTTTCAAAGAGCACAATCCACATTTTATGAAACATATCTAATAAACTAGTATCTAGGGCCCTACAAACTTAAGGCTTAGCAGTTGCCATTGTTTTTATCATTTTACCAACTTAATGGCTTGTTGCTTCCAATAATTGACACAAAGCTATATCACTTCTGTTTAACTTGAACAAACTTCGGCACACTAATCATTTGTAGTATGTACCATGTTACATGAACAGAAAAATTCAGTGATTTAGGTCAAGCTACATTGGATTAAATGAAAACAATCCAGAACTTACATCAATGCTGCTCTCATCTGTCACATCTAACCATACTATACTGAGTCGTTCTGTATGCTTCTTTTTCAAATCTATAAGACTTTTGGCACCATTTGGATTCCGGCAAGTTGCAATTACATGGCCCTTACCATAATTATCTAGTAATTGTCGAACCTGTCACACAACACTTTGAATTTAGGATAATACGACAACAATGCGAATGCAACTTCTTCATGAGCACATTTTTAGGTAAAAAAAAGAAGAGCAAGCCTCATACTCAAGTTGGATTTTGCATTGGAATAATTTACCTTATAACACACTAGTACAAACTAAAATTATATGGATCATTTTTATAATGATCCAGAAGCAGTAACAACATGATGTGGCATTTCTCAGAGTTTTTGGTACAACGTTCACTATTATTTATAGTATAAACTATAAATTAATCCAAGCATCTATCATACAAAAGTATAACGAAAGAAAAACATAAATAAAGGCATAAAAAGTATCTTGTATAACGGGGTGGGGTACTCGATTGTAATAGAAATATAGAGGGGCTCAATTGGTTGTGAGAGGCCCAACAAGGAGGGAGTATATAAGATATGGCATCCACCCCAGATAGATATTAGGCCCACCAACCTCTCGCCGCCAAATAGATAAGATATAGAGAGGGGGATGCTGCCAGACAGATAACATATATATAGAGGGGGCTGCAACCCCACTTCCCCGCTGCCCCCCGCCGGGCCCTCATCATGCCTCTTTTAGACTCCTAAAATCTTTTTAAGTCACGGTAATTGCCATGCACCTGTAATGTTACAGACCCAGTTTTACCACATGTCCTCCATGTCCCTTAATCTCATTTAGTATTTTTAATATTTGAACCTATAACACAATGTTCAAAATGTAAAAACAAAGTTCAGTTTGTACTTGAGAAATATTCAAAAAGGGGCCACCCCTTTTAGATAAAAGAAAGAAGGTTCCCAACATGGCCCAATAAGGACTGGAAAGAAAAACATGAGAAGGCAAAAGAAGTTCCCTTGCCATGGTGTTTCCAAAGGACTCAAAGGACTAGAAAAAAAAGGAATTGGAACTATTTAGTGTCTTCTTCAACTCCAGAGTCATAATGGTTGAAAGACTATTTGGAAGTCCATTAAACAGAAGCAAAAAAATATTGCAGCAAGAAGTTAGATAAGTTGCTGAAGTTCAAAGAAGCCTCAAGGATCTAATCATTGCATAATCACATTTACAGCACATCTGCGGCATTGTGAAAGGTAAAATCAGACTTGGAACAAAGCTAACAACTTGCTGGTCTGCATCATAAATATACCTTTTTTGCAAGCAGCTTTGGTGTCCAATACTACCAAAGATTATGGGTTCAACTGCAGTTTAGAGGGTTTAAATTTTGATTGCTTCTGCTCCGGCCCTTTATTTTTCTATGTATCCGCTGCAATCAGCTCATTTTAGGGGCTGAATGTAATGTCCCTTTGGGCTCAAATTTGAGGAAGTTGGATTTTCCCAAAACCCTAATGGAACATTGCTGGAATTTATGACAGCCACATGTATAAACCTGAATTTTATGAGAGCCAAAGAGGGTTAGCGACCTGTTTTTGGTCCCCAAAACCCTAGGCAACCTAGGTAAAATTCAGATTTTAGTATTTCTCACACATAATTCTTCAAAACATATCAACAATTTGAAACCCTTGATGAAATAATGCAAAATATGTGCTTCAACATCAAAATACAAAATTTTGGAATTAATTATTGGCCACAAACAGCTGAAACTTCAAAAATTCATATCTTTTGAAATACTTGGAATTATAATGCAAATGATAGCTCAAAATGACCACAAAAATGGCAGCTATCAAACAAAATCAAGTTCAGATTTTTCCAACCACAGAAACCCACTGAAATGTTGTCCCAAAATTCCCAAAGGGGTCGCCCAAGCTAGAAATGAGTATGGCAGCCCCAAAAGTGTGCCCTAGCTGGAATTTGTGCCCTAGCATGGATGGAAACACTTGCTGTTTTGAAATTCTGAATATGAAGCTCACTTGTGACTCGGATGAAGCCACCAAAGCAACAAATGAGGGTTTTCATCCCCAAGTGTTGTGACTATTGAGGGGTTTCATCCTCAATAGGATCCAATGAGGGTTTTCGTCCTCAAAGGCTGAAAATGTGAGCTCAATGCTCCAATTTCCAAAGAGAAATATCAAGATTCATATGAAGACCCTTACAATGAGCCCCCACATTTACCTTTATAGCCTTTTGTCTTTCTTTCCCTTGTGGAGCGCTCCATGTGGGATAATAGAAATACTTTATTTCTATTTTAACATTCACTTTTCCCACTTAAGGTGGGACGACCCCCACTTTATTACATTCTTTTCTATTTTGAAGTTGGTGCTTTGCACTTTAGCCACCAACCTACTATTTCTAGTGCTATAATTGGCAATTTTCCTTTTTACAAAAATATTACAAAGCTGAAAATAGCAAATTACAATTATAACACGAATGTACTTCCCTTATTTTCTCCCTTAAAGCCCACGGGAAGTAGAAATGGGCCCAAGGTCTTCAAATCACACCTTTGAAATTTGTAAGAATATCTATGTAGTCCTCCTTTTCACTTCTAAATTCGGTGTTTACTTGCGAGGAAGTTTCTTGTTTATACCCATTTCCAATACTAATTTAGATTATTTGATAAGAAACAAGGAGGAATATTTAGAATGAATATGTAGATAGTCAAATGGGATGAGCTCAAAAGATAAAAGCATGGGACGTCCAAAGAGGAGCCCCAAGTTCAAATCCTTAGCAAACATGATAAAGTGTTGAAATTTAACTTGTTAGATGTGGCGCACCCCAACGAACGAGGACTAGGTGCGAGGTCTCAGGGGAATTACATAGAACTTCTATGTTAAGACATCGTTACCATCTTAAATGCGAACATGCTGGAAATTCGATTCGGACCGAACTTTTTGGGGAAAACGAACTTATTCGAAATATTCGATTCGTATTAGTTTTGACCCACGTTTTTTTATTTGACAAATAAATAAAGTAAAATCATAAAGTGCATAATGATAAAGTCGAAAACCCTAAAAGTTAAAACGTATTAAAATAAAAAACGTTAAAAGGAAAAGCCGCAGGGTAGATATCGATAAACATATGTCGTGAATATTGAAAGCAACCAGCGAAGCACAGAAGCGGAAACCAGAGGAAAACGAAGTGGTGACCAGCGACGACTGCAAAGAAGCATTTCCAGCATTAAAAAAACCCTGCAGCGACTCCATTAATCGTTTTCCAGGTAAGTCGTGGCTTTGTTGCACGGGAATAGTTTTTAGGTTTAAAAAATTAAAACTTCAAACTTTTATAACTTTGTAAGTTTAATTTTATATGAGGGGGGACTAAATAGTAAATAGTAAACTTAGATATAATTTTATAAACATTTAGGGCTAAACACTTACAAGTTTAAAACTCCACACATAGTACTAGTTTTATGTTTTTAATTTGTTAAAAATAATATATATAAACCATAAAATGTCTCACATTTAAATTTTTAATTAAATAATTAAATTTATTTATTTTCTATAAAATTATTAATTCGAACTTGTTAATTTAATTTAAAGTTTAAAATAAAAAATTTACGTTTTATTTAGTGTTTACTATTTATTATATTTCATATATTATTAATAAGTTTACATAATTCGAGTTGTGTTTTATATACTAAGTTTTATTTTATTTTAAAAATCCATATTAAAAATGATTATTTATTTATTTGCTAGTAGTAGTATGTAAATATATTAATTAAAATATAATATTTATTTATTAATTAAACTATTTTATTTATTTATTTTAAACCGTAATTGTTATTTATTAATTTGTTAGTAAGTAAAAAATGCTAAAATTTGTTAAACCGTAATATTTTTTAATTTTGCAGGTTCAAAGGGTAATTGCAAGGTAAAGGGAAAGACAAGTGTATCAAGATGTCTAGCAGCAATCGTTCCTTGGAGATGAAATACATCGTCCAAAGAGATGATAATAAACTACATATGAGATGCACCTTGTGCAATGGGAATATTACAGGCAGTATAACTAGAGTTCGGTACCATTACTTGGGAGGATCCAAAGATGTCAAGCAAAGTGTCCAATAGCAAATGTGAATTCAAAGGAAGGTGAATACAAAGATTTCATACATCGAGTTCAAGCTAAATTTAATGTGAGTCGTGTTGGATCATTAGCTTCAGAAGCAAAGAAGGCTAAAATCCAACACTCTATCTCACAAATGGGCTCCTTCAACAGTTCAAATCGCTCTCCATAACAATTACAGAAGGAAGTGGAAGTGCAAGCAGAGTGGAAAAGTCACAAGGTTCATTGAAGTCCATGTGGAGGCCACAACACAAACATGAGGTAGACAGGTTGGCAGCTAGATTGTTTTATGCAGAGGCCATCCCTTTCAATGTAATTCGTTCCCCACATTTCAAGTCTTTCATAGATGCAGCAATTGAGTTTGGGAAGGGTTACACATTGCCTTGTTATGAAAGACTAAGAACTAGTCTTCTTGAAGAGGAGGTGTCATCCATATCTAGTGAGCTAGATGAAATGAAAAAAGTTGGAAAAGAACAGGTTGCACAATAGTAAGTGATGGATGGTCAGATTCAAGGCGAAGGCCACTCCTAAATCTTTTGGCAATATCTCCTCAAGGTGCAATGTTTATAAAATCTATTGATACAAGTAATGAGCAAAAAACTTCTCTTTTCATTTCCAAATGCATTGAATCAGCCATTTTGGAGATAGGAGAAGATAATGTTGTTCAAGTTATTACGGATAATGCAGCCAATTGCAAAGGAGCGGGAGAGATACTCATGGATAGATTTCCTCATATCTTTTGGACACCTTGTGCAGCCCATGTGTTGGATCTTTTGCTTGAAGATCTATCAAAAATAGAATGGGTAAGTAATATTGTGACTGAAGGAAAACAAATCTCTAAGTTTATCCTCAATCACCGGTTGACATTGAACTTGTATCGTTCTTTTGCAAAACGTGAGCTTCTTTCCCCTGCCGAAACAAGATTTGCCACCAACTTCATTACTTTGCAAAGGGAGGTAGAGGAGAGGACAGCATTAAGAAAAGTGGTGGTTACAGATGAATGGGCAGAGTCAAAGCTTTCCAAGGAAACCCATTCAAAAGAAATTGAAAAAATTATCTTAGGGGACACATTTTGGGATGGTGCTAAGAAGGTTGTAAATGTGTTTGAGCCACTTGTTCGAATTTTGAGAATGGTTGATGGTAATCAGCCATGCATGGGTTTTGTATATGAGGGCATGGATAGAGCAAAGGAAGAAATCCAAAAGATACTAGCAGATGATGTTGAAGAAGTCAAGCGTATTTGGGAAATCGTGGACAAACGATGGTTCATGCTACACCGTCCTCTACATGCAGCAGCCTGTTATTTAGATCCTAAATTAGTAGAGGTAGATCATGATGCAGATGAGGAGATAAAGAGAGGTATACTTGCAACCATAGACAGGTTGGTACATGATGAGGATGGGAAGGAAAAAGCAAGAGAACAACTTACTATTTTCAAGAACCAACTCAAAATGTTTGGTGAAAAAGAAGCAAGGGCAAGTAGGATGACGTGGGAACCATCTAAATGGTGGCAGACTTATGGGTCTTCTACTCCACATTTGCAGAAGCTTGCCGTGCGAATTTTCAGCCAATGTTCTAGTGCTTCTGCTTGTGAAAGAAATTGGAGTACACATGATTTAATCCACACAAACAAGAGGAATCGATTAGGGGCTCAAAAACTCTCTGATCTTGTTTTTGTGCATAGCAATTTACGATTGCTTACTCACTCTCTTGCAAATGAAGATGACAACTCTCGCCTGGGAGAAGCATGTTTTGGAGATGAAGAAAATGTTGTTGATGATAACCCTACTACTGCAGTATTAGATGAAGATGCTAGTGATACTTTTGATGTAGAAGCAGGATTTGATGTTGCAAATGTTTAAAATTGCATTTTAATTTTTGGTTAATGCTCAAAACTTTGAAGTTTGAGCAATGGATAATTCTCATCGCTATATATTATATCAATATGTATGAACTATGAACTATGAACTATGAACTATGAATTTTCATTGTCTGTCATAAATATAACTTGTAAGTCTTAAGTTTACCATGGATTTTGCTATACATTTATATGTTTTAAGACTTTAGTATACTTGTATGTTTATTTATTTGTATGTGTGATTGATTTTTTTGAAGCAAGTATGGATAATTATTCAGTTTTATATTTTTTGAAAATTTATATTTTTTTGAACCATACCGAACCGAACCGAATTTTTGCAAAATTCCGAACTTCCAAACTTTTTTCCCATGTCCGAACAACCCGAACTTTTCGAACATGGTAACTATGGTTACGGGGTTCGTCCCCCATCCTCCCATACCCCCTAGATACGTATTTAAGGATACGTCCCACGTGCACTCGATACGTTCCCGGATACGTCCAGTACATATTAGTGCGTAAAGCGTAGGCCACTGGACATACTATTGATGGGTTGGGCGGTGGGGGCTCTAAAAACTTTATTTTTAATTTTATTTTAACTCAAACAAACTTCAGTTTTATTGAGGACTAGACTAGGTGGGCATGGCGATAAAGTGAGGAAACATGGAGATTGTTCAAAATCGCTCTAGTTTATTTAAGAGAAAATATTCTAAGAATATCAAGAATGTTTGAGGTAATTATTTGGGATCATGTATATTATACTTCATATGCTAGTAATTGGTGAGGAAAGAAGCTATTCACAAAAATTTGAACATATATCGAGCCTTTGTACAAGTTATTTATGAGATCAAATCTCGGGTGATCTTCAATACTAATAGAAAAATTTGGAACCGAAAATCGCATAGCTTAAAGTGACAAAGAGCATCCTTTCGTTGAAACTACCAAGGCATAATTGTTTAGATTGACTCTTTCCCACATCCTTAAGGAGGATTAGAAGGTGATTTTGGATAATATGAATGCAAGAACCAACCATTGGACCAACCTCTTTAGTTATCATTGCTGCAGGTTAGAGTCTGAAAGATCTCATTAAATAGTTCCTTTAGGATCTCCTATATACATATTGTATGGCCACCATGCAACACATGTCAAACAAAAAATTAATCTCAAAGGAAATGGATGAAACACAAAGGAATACAATATTTGTATATCATAGAAAATGTAAAATCTTAAGTATATTGAATGTTTTGAACATTGATCGTACTATATTTTTCAAGTTTTGTATTTCTTATGGACTAAAAAATGAGTAAAATGAGTATATGTATAAAATTTATATATATATATACACGGATGTATCCAAGACATATCATACCCAAGGGTTTTTAAAATTGATGTATCCGCGTATCGAACCCGTACTTGCCCGCATCCCGGCAACATAGGATAGAAGAGACTCCTTGGTCATGGCATCTAAAGAAGGTCATATGCACACAAATTCGTTGTCATGCTAAATTTGTATCTATTGGAAAAAGGCTTAACAACCTCCTCCTTATTAAAAACATGTACCATCTCCTTTGAACCTAGTTTAACAACTTGACATTTTTGTGCCTCTTTGAGCTTGATTTGGCCCTTGTTCGGATGTCCCAAGTATTTCCAGTTTCATACTGATCCATTACCCTTTTCTTATACCCTTTATACATGATGAGCTTTCCAATGCATATTAAAGAGTCACATTTCGATCAACATGCAAGGAGATATGATAATGACAAGTGGCACTACTAAAATATTAACGTAAATCAATTGCTAATCAGCCAAAATTCAGATATTTGTCCACTTATAGCTGTTCATATCCACTTCTAAGGTGGATACATGTCATCTCCGTTATGTGGGGACCCTTCAATTCCATTTGGAGCCCTTGATTACTATTTTTAGTAACTTTAAGGTTTCTGCATTGTATAGCTATAAGTAGATGGTATGGAATGAAGAATGCAAAGTTCAAGGCATACATCTCTCCTACAGAAATTGCCCTCTCCATATACACTCTCATTTACAATAAAATATTGTTGTTTTTGCAATTTTAGTTCTACTTTAACACATTAAGCTATATGGTAAGTGTTTTCCACTGAATTGCATAATTAATTTGGATCATTGTATTAGCTGCAATCGTGTTGTTTCAACTGTTTTGCAAGGTTTGGGCATAGCTCTCACATAGCTTTCACCTCATCCTTGTTCACACTCCTTACAGGTGTCTTTCGACTGCATTCACTAATTGTTACATTCCATTCAATCTGTTTCACCTGTTTTGAGTTTTTCATTGGGCCATACAAGGCAAGTGGAGGTTTTGACATAACCCTTTGGCAGTGATTGTCTTGGACTCTTTAAACCCATGTTGAGATCTCTTGAGGTGTTTTTCTTTCTGTTTTATGCCATCTTCACTCTTTGATAAGTTGTATATTAAGTGTTTGCTAAAGTCCTCTTGTGCTTTCTTTAAGTTTCTTCAATTAGTACAAAAAACACCATTTATCCTTCTTTGAGCACACTTTCTGATCTCTACAATGTTACTCTTCTCCATTCAGACTTGTTCTTGCATCTCTTCCTCTCTTTTGCAGTTGTTGCAATATTGACAACATTCTGTCAACTTTGGTAGATTTTGCAATATTTGTGTCAAGATTTTCATTTCTTACTTTAAGACACCTCCAGCTGTTGATTTTACTCAACCCTTTCACAATGTCTTCACATCACAGTTCATCACTGCACACTTCTTGAGAAACTTTGACAACTTTTCAGCAACATTAACAACAATTACAGGCTCAGCAACATTGTTGTTTTATCATTGATTGTGTCATTTCCAGCATATCTCTTGATTGATTTGGGTGTGTTTCAACTTTTATAAGCTCCCTTGCATGCACTCTCATATTTTATTTACACATTGCATCATTCTTGAGACTCTATGGAATACTTCTATAGCATCTTTTGCTGTCCAGTAATCTTTTGAGCGGTCTTATTGCATTTCTAGCATCTTTAGACTACTTGTATATTTGGATATTGTGTGGCGTATGTGATCAGTCAATTTGCTGTTCTAGCCTCTGTTACCAGGAAACACCTAGCCCCCCATTTCGTTTCCAAAACAGAAACTCCTTCGAAACGTCCTAGAGATAAGTATACATGATAATAATGTATTATTTCAATGAATACAAAATATTTTGAGTGTTTTATCAGTTATACTTATCTCTTATGGTCTATGGAGTACAATTTTAAAATGAGTACTATATATATATATATATATATATATATATATATATATATATATTGTACAGACGTTTCCCGTAACGTTTCGTACCCAAGGTTTTTTGAAAATTGGCATTTCCACATTTCGTACCCGTACACGTTTCCGTTTCCTGGCAACATAGGTTCTAGCATATCACATCAGGTTTACATCGTTTCTCACATATATATCACTAGCCTTAGTATATTTCAGTCATTCTTAACCTGCACTCGCATTGTTTGAGTTGCAATCACACTAGGTATTCTTTATTTTCTGAAAAAGAATCTCTAGCATACATTTTTAGTATCTTTATCTTAGCCTAGAGATCATTTTGAGGATTATAGAGATGTTTTGAGCTAACTTGTCGTGCTATTGCATTGCATTTTTATATTAAAAGTAAAATTAAAAAGATCAAGTGCTTACTCTCAACTCTCTATGTCAATTTACAAACTTAGAATAAGCTTTGATTGTGTTTCTTACACGAATCTAGTATTAGCTTGAGTTCACATATTGTCTGTTTCTAATTCCATTATTTTACTCAGAGAATTAGAAGATTTTGATTCTATCATTAGCTAGTTTTCTTGGTTTTTGTGCGCTTGCTTGTTTCCTTTATTGCAATTAGTTTCAATTTTCTTTTCAGTATTTATATTAGTTCCAAAGAGGCACATGCTACTCTGTGCCCAAGCTACTTTTCCCATATGTTTCTTGCTTTTCTAAGCTTATCCTCTTGAACCAATTCTTTTAATAGTATTTTTCCTAGAATTGTGTCTTGTTCCTTTCTTTCTCTACTCCATCTTGGTCATCTGATGACTATATCCAGTCAGGATTAGCCCCTCAGAGCTAGAATAATTTCCTGTCATGAAACCAGACCCCACGGCCTCAAACCAGAACAATGTTGACCAATAGTTCTGCCAGCCCTGTAATCCCCACCATATCCTCACCTCCTAGTCCCACAGTTCCAATCCCTCAAAATTCATTACAAAGCAGCTACCAATTTTCGGGAACATCGAGCCTGTGAACAAGGAAAATGAATAACAACAACAACAATCTCAACAAGCCAATCAACCCAACCAACCAGATCCTTCAAGCCTATCTTTCCGTAGATTTCAGTTGTCTCAGCCTAACACTTCTAAGTCAAAGGTGTGAGGACGTGTAGTTTTCCTCACATATAGTCACCCTACAAGGGGAATTCACCAATCAAAAAAAAGAATGAATATACAAATTAAATATGATTACAATAAAGTAGGGCCTCTATGACATAGATGTTGAGGAGTATCTCAAAATAGAAAAATCCATTAAAATGGGTAATTATAGCTAATAGCTCCATAAGAAGTGACCACTTTTTGAGATGCTTCACCCCAAAGCATATAGAGAGAAGGATGCAAAAGGATACAAGATTGAAAAGATGCTTCTCGTGGTACATTCATCAATTTTTGCAACTTTTGCAATACACATTTGGTTGCAAATGTGGGTACCTTTCTCGAATCATTTTCTTTATTCCATAAGATGATACCAGCTTAATTGGTGGGGTGGAGTGTGTATTGTTAACCTTCCCAATTAAAACGTATGAAATTGCTTCATAAATTCATCAAAACATTTTCAATACTTGTAACCAATCAACACCCAAAGTAGTATCAACCTATGCCAAAGGCAAGGCATTGAAAGTTTTCTGAAATGTATAATCTTCATAAAATTTCCACTAACAAGTTTTGATGACACCATTAATTAGCTTTGGCATCAAAGTTTTGTGCAAGATAAACATATAAACCAAGTGTTGATAAAGTAATGAGTGCTCTCATACCAAGGAGAATTGCAATTTTCCTTTTCTTGATATACCCTTGAATTTTAAGGGTTTGGGGATCATTGATTCCACTTATAGCTGCTAAGTGCTAACAATACCCTTTGTTGATTGTTTCCGAGTCACTTGATGGCACCAAAATTGCTTGAACTTATCATTGTTTTCCACACCATTATTATATATGGCACTCAAATATGAGTTACCCGAGACCAATGACTACCCTAATTTTGTAAATCTTGATATAGCCTTGAATTTTAAGGGTTTGGGGATAATCGATTCTAGTTATAGCTGCTAGTAATACCTCATTTGATACCCCAAACATGATTATCAACTTTGCTTTCTAGTTGGCTTTCTCAAACTTCCACTCTTGGTCGGCATCGGTAGCATGTCGGATATATGAGCCATCAACAACATGCAATGTATCCTCAAATTCTAGGGGAGCTTTCACTTTGGCTTTCCATGCAAAGTAGTTGTCACTTTGACAAAGTTGTGTCTAGCAAAATGAACTTTGGTCCAGTTACGGCCATTTGCAAGAACTATGAGAGATGGATTGGTTCTTTGTCACTCCAAAAAGGTTCCCCTTTCTATATAACGTCAATCTGATATACCAAACCTCTCGATATAAGTGCCCTTACTATATACCCATTGAGTACGTGGAAGAAGCATGTCCTTTCTATATACCCAGCGATACGTGAAAGACGTTAACACACGTGAGAGCTGAATGCTATATGGTAATTAGATGTACCTTTAGAGCTACGAGTAAAACCAAATCTAATGCGTACCCGATCCATACGAGTAACGATGAGACCTAGTCATGTTGGATTTCAGCATTTTCAGCTCTACTTTCAGCTCTTTATTGATAATTGTTATCCATTTTTGCACCCCCTGCAAATTGGCTAACTTGAAAAATCTAAACTTGGGCAATTTGATGGAGCCTCAATGAAGAAGCTGAAGAAAACAGCCAAAAAACCACAAAAAAATGGAGTAGGTCTTTTGCAGTTTTGTCGGTAGTCAGCGAAAAGTCCACAAAAGGTCCGCAAAAAGTCAGCAGAAGGTCCGCAAAAGGTCAGCAAAAGGTCCACAAAAATGCTACGGCCAAGAACATGTACGGATGTTACCGGCCGACAACAGAATATCGACGACAGCGGGCCTCGACATTAGGTGAGGTAAGTGGGTGAAAAGACGGCTCAACAACCAGTTTTAATGAGGCATGGCTCCTATGTCTTCTTCTACTAGAAAAGTACCCTCAGGAAGCGGATTTTTATGGCTGCCATACCTCTTTTCAGAGAAGTTAATGCAAGTTGTCGGTGGTGAAGTAATTTCAAGTTTCCTTCTCTATATATATTGTAAAAGACCCCTCGGTTTGAGGGGAGGATATTATGGGCATGGGGAAACTCTACCATTTTGTTTTCTCAAAATCTTTGAGCAACAAGCCTTCTCTTGGACCTTGCAAGTGTATTTGTGCCTCTATCTCAACAATGTAATGGACTGTGCATATTCGAAGAGCAATAAAATCTATGTTTGTGGTGTTCTTTCAACCCTTGCATTGTTTTGTTGTGTCTCCTTGCCTCTCTATTTCTATTGTTGTCTTTTTGTGCATGTATTTCTCATTTGCAGGTGCAGGGTGTTGTGTTTCATGGAGATTTGGTGGTAAATGGAGCTTGGTTTTGTGTCACAGTTGTCTAGCCTTCCCTTGTTGCATTTTCCACTCCCATTCTCCCTCAAAGCAGATATTCCATCCCTTTTCTTGGTGTTATCACCTCTGTAGTGTAGGATTTCTCTTCTTTCATGCACTCTCCTTCTCCCTATCTCCTTGGAAATCATAGGATAGGATTAGATAGGTGTTTTTCTTGCATTAGGAGTAGTTTAGTGCTAGGATTAGGTAGAGGAAGCCGGCCTTCTCGGAGGTCCGTCTCAAGTAGCAAGTCCCACTAACTTGAGAGATGGTCCCATGTTAGCAAAAGTAGGGATATGCAAAGCAATATCCGAGGTGCTACTTTTGCACTAATGATAACTACTCACATAAAATGTGGGTATACTACCTAAGGAAAAAGGACCAAGCCTTTCAAACTTTCGAGAGACAATTCAAAGCATTTTGAAAACTGAAATTGGTCATAAAATCAAAAATCTTTGCTCAAATCAACAAGGAATACACCAGCAAGCGAATTCTCGTCGTTTTCGGAAGAGCATGGTATTCACCATATGAGTTGGCAAGTACTCGCCAAGTTTTGGCCTGACGAATATTTGCATGTTTAACTCGCCACTCGAGCTCACTGAGTATTGCCGAATATACGCCAATACTCGCGAGCCCAAGCCCAATACTCGACGAGTCCCCCTCTTAATGTCTAGAAGCTCCTTAAAAACATCAATTTTTGCAAATTTCTCAAGTCAACTCTATTGTCGATCAATGTTGGTTGTGTCCATTGTGGTTTCACAAAAACATCTCTTCCGATGAGAAACTTCTTTTTCTCATTATACGGTCTCAGTCTTTTCGAATATTTCAAAGATGCACTTTCGATTCTTGCAATTTAACTTGTTCTTTTTCTCCTTGGGAATTAATGCATAGCATGTGGATCTGAAAATCCGAAGATGTCACACTAAAGGAAGATGAACACGCCAAACTTCATATGAAGTCTTTATTTGAAGAGCAACTAAAGTTGACTTGTTGCGGAGATAAACTGTTGTTTGAGTTGCTAGTGCTCAAAAATGTTGTTTTACTCCTTTGAAATGCAACATTGCCCAAACCATATTCATCACATTTTTGTCCATGCTCTCAACTACTCCAATTTTGTTCATCCTTCATGTAAATGTATTGTTATGAGGAACAAGGTGAATTCACGAAAAGTAAAGCCCGCTCCTACAAGCATTAGAGATACATGAAGGAGAGATGGTAAAGGTCCGGCAAGTGGAAGAAGTAGTATTTGAAGAAGAGCATCAAGCATCGGAGCAATTAATGAAGAAAATGAAGAGAGGTTAGAAGAATTAGTAGGGTCGGTGTTCCAAAAGGAGGGGGATGCACTTTTTAATAAAATTTTAAGGACTGAAATAGGCAAGGAAGGTGTTGTTTCAACAAAGGCGGTGCGGTTGTTTTACATTGTAATAAAGGCAACAAGAGAGGAGATGGAGACTATCCTAGAGCTAGTGGTTGAGATTATCCGTAATCATATTGATGCCCAAAGATATGATGTATTCTTGGAAAAGCAAGCTATGAAGGAAGAAGAAGAGAGTGAGGTGTGCTCTTGGAAGAAAGAAGTATGTGGCCGGAAAAGGAGGATCGAGCTAGGTGGAGGAGGATGATCTATGGTCCAACGGTGGCTGAAAAAGAGGAAGAAACAGAATGACAAACTTGAGGTGCATGTTCGGATGGAAGGATCATCATAGCCATGGTAGCGAGCTAAAATAATGGTTCTACCACTCAACCTACCTTTGTGAGAAGCTCACAATTTTTCTAATTTTGGGTGTCCGAAGTAGGAGCATCTTGGGTATGGCATGGTTGTCTAGCATCAACCAAAAATATGTTTGTTTCATTCAATAATGTTGAACTTCTTATGGCATTGTCTCAAAACTCCAAAGGTGGTCATCGCACTTAGGAGTGAAGTTTGGTTGTTTTTGTCTTCTTACACCACCTAGCCTAGAATTTGTACTATGCGTTAGCATTGAGAAGAATGTCTATCAAGCATCTAGTTGAGTTGTCAAGGTCATGGTACCTTCAAACAACCATTCTAAGACGGTTGATCATGGTGACACAAGCCACAAGGCCTCGTTTTATTACTTTGGCTTCCTTCTTCATGGGCTCTTTTAGCCAATTCAAGCTTAGAGCACTCGGGAGCTTTGGAAGATTGTTTTTAAGTAAGTTTTTCTTGGAGATTGTGTAGCCATCTTCAACTCTCCGAGACAAAGTCTCGTGTGCAAAATTGGCCTAGTTTTTGTGCCAAAGATAAATCATAACATACTACAAGCGAGAAGCCTAGAGAATGTTTCAACAAGGGGAGAGAGAGATCAGTCATGATAGATGGGATGCTAGTGACCTTTTAAAACTCTTAAACCCCAAAGAGGATCCATCTATGAAGTAAAACATTAATTATGCCTTAAAAAGGGCATTTTTCTGAGCATGGTGAAGGTTGTAAGTCCGGCCACCTCAACAAAAACTGCTTATGCAGCTTTTTTAGTTTTGGGATAAGAGATGGTGTGGCAAAAGGCGCGTGGAAAAAGATGGGGCAATTCAGAAGTTACAAACAAATCAAACTAAGCCCAAAAAAGCCAAGGAAGGAGCCCAAAAATTCTTTATGAAATGGTTTTTCAAATTTGATGATTAGGGGACTCTTAAGGGAAGGCCATGGCAGTAAGAAAATGCAAAGAACAGAGGTTTTGATGACAGCAACAAAGAAAAACAATTGACACTCAAAATGGGCCAAAAAAGGGGACACTTTGGCCATGTGAAGGTTGGAGTGACTGGAATACTTTCAAGCAGATCTGAAACATCATTTGAGATGGGTTTTGCAATGATAGTTGTAAAAGTAAGTTAACTCATCATTGATAATTTGATAATAATATGCATACTCATATAGGTTAGTATCAAGTTGTTAGGTTGGTAGAGTTTGATATATTCCAATTTGGATTGAGTCGTGTTGCTGGGATTGTTATTCCCGTAAATTAATTTGTAATAGTTTGTTATTATTTAGGGCCTGATATTGGTTGTGCAATATCTATAAATATTGCAACCATTTGGTATGAATGTAATGATCAGATTATTAATTAAATACACTGCTGTGATTTTTTGTCCAGCTTGATTTCTGATCAAACAGTGAACATAAATTTTTTTGCGATGTCCCTGAGTGTGGAAGGAGAAATTGAGCTATTAAAATTAGCCTAATTGTACGATAAAATGCCTGAAATCATTGTTTTACTGTGTAACCCAAAGAAAGGAGTTGTTGAAACTACTGTGTATTGTTTAGAGGTGTTTGGCTCTGAAAACATTGATACAAGTGGAAAGGCTTCGATTCAAGGGCTTTTAGTATGGGTGAAATCCATTGTATGCCTTTGAAAAAACCTAAAAACTCTATTTTTAATAGAAAAATCAGTCATTGTTCTAACTGGGATCCATTTAGGATTGGTTATCTTCTGGAACATACCGTGAGATTCGTTTGAGTACGCATACCTTATATCTCTTCTCTTATCAAGCAAATTTGAAGCGTTAAGTAATTTCCATGTTTTCTAGTTAAAATTTCGGTTCAATGACGGGTTTCCCAGATTTCTTGCAAGTGACCACCTAAAGAGTTGGAACAGCATATCAGGGTATAAAAACAATGGGGAAGCTTAGTTTATGCTACCATTCAATCGACCCACTGTCCTAGACTGCCTTGGAGTTGCAGTCCACATTTCAAAGTTGCCGATGGCTTTGCTAATGATGATGGAAGCATCATTGACAAGCTTGTCTATAAATATTTTTTCTTAAAGTTCCTTCAACCAGCAAGTCTAGCTTGCAGGGGGATGATGTGGGCAATATAAACTCTTGGCTCACAGATGAATACAACTGATAAAGGCACAATTTCATTATTTCCAGTTTTCTTCTTTACCAACTACAATTTTTAGTGCTCGTCTAAATTCTCCAGGTACATCAAGCTTCTCCAGTCACTTCTACAGCGTCTCCAGTTATGCCAACTTCTCCAACCAGGCTAGATTTTTCTATCTGCTTCTCTAAATTCTCCAGCTACGTCAAGCTTCTTCAAACACTTCTACAATCAGTTCTTTGGCTCATAGTGTGAACCATGCTCCTCTAGCCCATTCTTTGGCTCGTATTATAAGCCAAGACTCTCTCCAACTGTTCTATCTCTCCAACTCTTTCTTGGAGATGTTTGTGATTGTGTCCATATTATCTCTCCCCCTCCAAGTCAGGATTAGGAGGACATTGGTCAATAATATGCAGCTTACTGTAATCCCAACTTGTCAGATTGGACCCAATTTTAGATAAATCCTCCACGTACCTTAGGTCCTCTAATTTATGGGTCCTATCTTATAATGCTTATATTAAAGCCAATCCAATTTCCATGAATAAAGAGGTCTACATGAGAAGAAGTAACCTAAGGTTAGCATTATAGTGTATAAATAGGCAGAGAATACATTATATCTATCATTCAAAATTTATATGCTTAAGTGATATTGGTATACTCTCGGTATCATCGATACACTTGTGTCTCTTGATATTTGTGTTATCATTGCATGTTATTGGGGATGCATGCATGAAGATTGCCATGGTGTGCTAATAGAGTGAAGTGACTACAGATCTTGTTTCATCGTCTCAATAATCTTGGCTAGGGTTGAGTAGAACTTGAGGATATCTGTAACACCCATGTTATACTTCAACAAATTAAGGGAAAAATATTTTTTTACAAAACCTTTAATCAACTTTTTACTCCTTCAGTGATTTTTACAAATCCCTTAATTATTTTTATGCCGTAATGAATATCATTATTACTTACATCAAAACCAAGTAATCCAACATTAATAATATTCCGAATCCATCTTGACAACATACATTAACCATGTGCAACTGTAAGGGTCATTTAGATCTACCCGATCCCCCTTAAACACTCTATACGAGCCTGTATACATTGTATACCTTGGTTAGACCTTTTTATAGGTCCTGAGATCCTGCGCATCTTCTTTGTGTCAGCTAGTAAAGTATGCAAGTACTTCCCTCTAGCTCAAAACACTACTGAAAGAAGAAATGGTGAAAAGACAATGCAATCAGTCATTTGCACTATTATGGCCATAATTTTTCGGCATTGTGCTAGCAAGCCAGTTTCGAGACTGCACACTAGCCTACGAAACCTATCTTCCATTCACCACACAACCGTCTCAATATAGTTATCAGGATTCTTTTTCGTTGTTTAGAATTTAAGTTAAAGTTAACCATTTTAGTTATTTGATAACAATAAGTAATTGAATTCAATTCTGAAGTTGCAGGGATCATGACTCGATGTTCAAGTCACATGAATCCTATTAGTACCATCTTAGGATCCCTACAGAAAGGTTACGCTCACGTAATGACTTACGTCATTACGCGTTTGTTACCCTCCCCATAGCCATCCTGAGCTGGCATGCAACAAGGTTCATACGACATGAATGTCGTTTCATGATACCTACCCTTCATTATTATTTCATTATGCCTTCATCCTAGGGATAGGTTATACTGAGTTTTATTATGTCAGCCAATTCATGATAGAGATGTACAATAACTCGCAAGTCACCGTCTAGGATAAGTACCTCATACCGCATGTCGGAAAGTAAACTATATAGCCTACGATCATTCATTTAGCTCATTAAAGCATAAGAATAAACCACTTTATAACGATAAGATAAATATCATTTACGATCATTAATAGTCACTTAGTCATTTTAGTTTACTTAAGTCGATCGTGTACTATTTCTTAAAACCATTACAATGTACCATTTGTACTTTGTTTGCTAACGACGTATTTGTCTTTTAGCAAAGGTACCATAGAAACATATATGATTTCCATAACGGATATACATTATCATAATCATGTATGTTGTTGTTGTTAAAAGACAACATTATGTTTCTCTTTGTCTAAAACTTATAACTGATAATCATCATATTAGTGTATTTATTTCTGCAAGTACAATAGTGTAATACATTGTTTCGTCTAGTTGTTTTCGTTGTTGAATAAATGTTTACAACATAATCATTAAATCATAATGACACCATAAGCAATTATAATAATCCTTTATGACTTAATTGTAATAAATACGCTATTGTAAAATAGTGATACAATATTTAACTTTTGCAATAATTATGATCCAAACAGCAATCGTTTCTTTTATAATTAATGCCAATAGTACAAATAATGAAATAATTATCGAAGATAATCATTAAGTACATCAGGCAAAATTGTCTTAAAACATTTCGTGCAGTAATACATTTGCATTAAAAATTTTACAATAATCCGAACATGGATAAGTAGTAATCATTGCATGACGATATCACGTGTAATCATCAATTCAATCACTTCATATTGAATACCCCCGTCCTGCATGCTGTAAAAAATTGTATGCATGGTCAGTTCATCAAACTGACATGAATCATCAACTCGTAATCATGTTGCATTATTATGAAATAAAGAGTATAAAATGGTTATCTATCTCTTTTCCTTCTTATTCCGTTTAATTAATAAACTTGAATAAAGATCAACCAATAATAATGCAATCTCTGTTTTCCAAACAGCCATGAAATATACTGAAACATAATCATATAGTCTTAACAAGTAAATATACTAGTAAGGCAATGTTCCTTAATAGACATTACTGACCAAGTTCTTTCCTCAATATACAAATGTGCAACTAAATCTCTGATCTTATAGTCATCGATAAAGTATACAAGAGTTTGCCAAAGTAATGATTATCATACAGTCAGCCATAAATTCCAAACAACACTATTAACAGTATGCCTTAGGGTTAATGATACTCGAGCAACATTTATCTTTGACCAATCAACAAGTAGCTTAATTATACCTAAGATATGGTCAAGCTTTACTTGTATGGATCCTAAAATCTCACTTCCAACTTAAACATTCACAATTCCTAATTTCACTTTAATCCCCAGATCTCAAAGATTACTTTTGTATGTTTAATTATGCAGATCTCTTATAATGGGTAACCATTAGGATCCCTAAACAAACTCAAAGGAGTTGCACCTTCTCTGCAAATCCCATAAAGGGAATAATAAATAAAATCCTACTATTTCACCTACATAATTCAATACGTAATCCCTCGCAACAAGTGTTCGAGATCATGAAGGTCGTTTACATAGCTACACGCATGTAAAAGCAAATCACAAATAGAACCAGATTAATGCGTTTCAACAAACCTAGAATCGGGATAACAACAAATAAGCCATATTTCAATCATCCAGTTGCTATCAGTTTTCCGTTGGATTTATCTTATAAAATTTTATAGACATAACATACATTTACCCACGGATTTGATTCCAGGTAAGAAAACGGAATCATGTTTCATTATCTCAAAGTAATGCAGCAGGTTTAAGAGAGATATTCACGCCTATACAAGACAACTTCTACTATTCTGAGAACCATGCACAGTCTATAACTTTGTTGGCCGCAAATCAGAAAGCCCAATACACAAACTGGTTTCCCAATCGACCTGAGCTGTTCTTGACCTTTATATTTCATTTTATTCAAGGACCAATTGCAACAGGTCAAACTATGGCATTATATTAAAACCCAAATCAAAATACTATTGAAATAATATGTATTTCTCTTACCCGCTAACGTCAAAGCTTCCCTTAAGTTTTCTATCAAATCCTTCAAATATAACACACATGTATTTCAAGATTCTATGTAAGGGAAAGGAAACCAGATGGTAATCTTCATCTTAGAATAATTTAACAAAGCAGAGTTAGAAAGATTCATGCCTTTGGATCAACTTTTTCTTTCTTTCCCTTCTTGGATCCTGCGATGCCTAAATCAACTTCCAGCATCTTTACAACAGCCATGATGAAAACTACATTGCCATTTATAACCAGTTCCTTGAATGCATAAAAGGGGTTTTTACCAAATTTTATTTCGTCAACAGAGCTCAAAATAGCCCAAAATAACCATATTTAATTTTAACAGAGGAAACCCATGCAAATCCCAACTGAAAATGGCTTCTACAATTTCCATGCACAGCCCAAAGGAAGAGCTTGAACGGCCAAACAAAACAATAAAATGAAATTCATTGCATACAATAGCTTCAAGTGAAGCTTCCAGATTTCGAGGAATTGGGCGTAGTAAATGCCATTCAATGCTTATAAATGCCATGTAGTGGCCTAGAGAAACTCGCCATCGACTCTTCCATGCTTCCCTCCAATTAAATGGTGTTTCGAGCGGTCCCAGTCATAGTTTAAAACTCAAACAATAACCAATACTTGCATGGTGGACCGTGTCCACATTAATAATAATAAAACTTAACCATTACCAAATTTGCATGGAGAATATACGTTCAGTCGAATATTTTCAATAAAACAAATCAAATTCCTTTGCAATGCATGGTGTGGTCAATCATCGGCCTATTAAGAATTGGTCAAAGAATCATATTGCCCATAATATGGTCGAAGATCATTCAAGTTAAACAATAAAATATGCATTGGGTCTTAGACCACTAAAACTCACAAATATATTTACCTTTGCCAAAAGGTATGGTCAAAGACCATGATCCTCAAACTATTAATGTTTTAATGCCATCAATATATGGTCCATGACCATTTCAAGTCATCTAGTTAATATCCAAGCTTGCCACCATTAAACAATAATATTAATGCTCTGGGGTCCTAGACCCATCAAGAAATCAAAATCATTAGACCTTTGCCAAGGTCTATGACCATCAAGACTTAACAAAACAGCATCATCTTACCAACCAAACACCATGACGAGTATCGTGGTCTATAACATCCAAACAGTTAAATGCAATCATGGTCAAAGACTTGGTTGAATTAAACAGTCAACTCACCTCTATTGTCTTGAAACGATTAACTCGGCATTATGGTCTAAGACCACTATTGCGACAAAAAGAAGGTTAATCATATCATTACGACAATAATTATTTCTCAGTAGAAAAATAATACAAAGTAAAACAATGTAACAGACTTTTCATTCATATAGACAATAATACTTACGTTACTAATCATTGTTACGCAAGAAAAATCACTCTTACCTTGTCAACCATCGATAATATTTTTGAGAAGCAATGAAGACTAATTATAATGCCTTGCGGTCTATGACCGAATTGCTATGACAAGGAGGTTAATCCAGTATCAAAACTTATGATTATTTCCTTCAATGTAATATTACAAGTACAGCAATAGATCAATCTATTGAACAATTATGATTTTATCAACTACAACAAGCAAGGAGGTGCTCAGCATTCATGTTAAGTACAACACAGTGACGATGATGTACAGCCTTCAAAGCAAGAGTAATACAGAGTGTGACAATATCAATATTTGTTCCAACATCATGGAAATATTCGGTTATATGTTAAAGCTCTTCTTTACAACACATGATTGTATCATATAAACACTACACATGTTTGAAGGATATTCGTTAGATGTCTCCGCCATTGGATGTCCACTAAAGGTGTCCATGAGCGGAGGGTATGCACACTCGAAGGTGTTGAACCTAATAATCCATTAACTAAATATTATCACATATACATTTATTCTAAATTTTAAGGCAGCATTTGATTTATTCAAGAAACACTGACCATGTAAATTTTCTAAATTGGAATTTGTTGCATCGTTGATATTTAATTATTCTAAGTAGATCTTTTAGAGTATTTCTAAAGAGATCCTATATTTTGCCTTCACAATTTTATAGATCTAAATCAATTGAAACAAGGGGCCGTGGCCAGACATAGCCTTAAAAGAATAAATGAAAGATTTTAATAACATCCACGAGACAGAGCAGTCTATAGGACCAAGGGTAGTAGCAAAAGAGTTCTATGCAACAGCAGCCGTCTCAAACAGGACTCCCAACTGTGCTTGCGAAATGTTCATTTCTTTTATGATGCTGGATCATATACTGTGGATCTTGTTCAAGAAAGAGGCCATACATATGACAGAATACTTGTTAATGAAAGTCAAACAACTTCCACGAATAGAGGTTCCTCTTTCCACAAGGTTTGCTTAGTATCTTGGTGTTTGAAAACCGCCGCTCTCTATTCATCTATTTGCAAGTGGTCGATGTGACTGAAATTTTGGTAGGTCCTCACATCTTTGAAGAAGTCATTCCAAAAAATTCCAAGTGCCCTATTGCTATCAAAATCTTTAAGGAAGGGCATATTTAGAATATAATATTTTTTTGCTGAATCATTATCTATGTTGCACCAAGTTTCCGAAACAAGAAGATGAAATGGAGGAAATAATATAGTTGGAAAAGAATAAACCTAGATTCCCAGTATGATACTGGTTCAATAGGGGGCTCGCATATAATTAAATGAAAAACGGTAGAAAATTAGCAACCATACTAAAAATGATAGGAAACAACAAAAGATATTCAAGAAATGAACACAAAAGTAATACAAATCCATTTGTACCTGAGAGAGAGAAGATCCTTAACAATTCTTAAGTTCTACTAGGAAATTTCAAATGTACCTCACATTACATTGTTCATGCGGAAAAAGTATATTGAACCGTACGAATTTACTCTGAATATCAGTGTTTCATTCGCATTTTATCGTGATGCATAACTATTATCATAGTGCTGACGATGTCAAAATTGCTTAATTTATTAATATTTTTCTATTGACTCCGCCTCTCCCATTCTCGTGAATATAGATGCATCTGTCAGGGAAAATAATTCTTCTCGGCCCGCTTATGATTGTTTATATATCAATGACAGTATTAATGCCACTCTGTTATAATGAATTTCCCTAAATGTAATGTTAGAATGAAATGCTAGATGACAAATTACTTACAAATTCAAAACCTATACCCCTGGATGCGCCCTGTACCATTGACACGCCACCCTCACCCTGGCATATCGTTGCGCAACTCGAGCTCAAACTCCGTAGTTTAAATAGATTGTGATCCCTCATTCTTCTTGAGAGATTTATGGCAGAGATGAAGGCGCGTCTCCTACCAAAATGCAAGCTCCCCATCGTTTATGGGCGGATTCCAGACATCAGACTTCGGATTCTTGTTCAATTGTCTTTGGACCCTCTTGTATTTCTCTCCTCCTCGGCTCATGGAATGAAATGATATGATTTTTATCACTTCCGTATGAGATCATGCTGGCTGAAGCGGGTACTTCCTCGTCGGATGATAAGCTATTTTTTCGTCTTGCGGACGATACTATGGAGGTAGAAGGAAAACTTGGATGAAACATAATAATAAATAGATGAACAAATGGGACATCAACTTGCAAGAGTGTCCTAACAACAACAAGGACATAAAAAATTATGTGATAGAAAGGTTGGGGATCATCGGGTGGGACGGGATGATTGGTCGAAAAAAGCACAAGATATCAAAAGAATTCAATCCCACTGGGGAACATGATGAAAAAGCTTATCTAGGGGTAGCTATCAAGGGTAAAGCAAGGATTCTAGTGGCACAGTTAAGGACCGGATCACACCATCTTCGATGCGAAACTGGTAGATGGACTATTCCAAAGGAAGATTGGGAAAGGAAAATTTGTCTTTTCTGCAGCAAAGGGGTCGTTGAGACAGAATGGCATTTCGTCATGGAGTGTTCGGCATACGATGATATTCGTATCCAATACGAAAACAACCTGAAGGTGGACGGACTAGAGGAACTCTTCGAAGGAACAAAGCTTCAGGCGACCGCGGGTTTCATTCTCAAGATTCACAGCCGGAGAGCGGATATTGAAAGGAGTCTGAAATTAGATTAAAAATCTCAGTTTGTGGTCCCATAGACTCTTCAGTCTCGTGGATGTCATTAAAATCTTTCATTTCATTTCATTTCCAAGACCAAACAGTCTAAGACCACTTTATCCACTCCACAAAGATTTGTCGGATGGTAGTGCATTTTATTTAGAAGGCTACTTCTCTCGTAGTGGGGAGTGGTGTGTCAAATCACAAGTGGAGACCCCAGAAAGAGAATTCAAAAGCATCTAAGAAGAAGAATAAGAAGATATTTTAATGTTCGCGAGGCTACCAAAGACACAATTGTGGGACAACAAATTTTGCTAGAAATCTTTATGGCATTTAGATCCCTGTTAGTGAGTTTAATGATCAGCTCCCCTATTTTTTCAACCATATTCTCATTGAAGATATCTTGAAAGGAGGCAGTAGCCACCGTGCTAGCAAATTGGGCCCTAATGTCATTATAAGCATTACAATCCAACATGAAATGTTTCTCTAATTCCACCGCACCAAACGTGCAAAAGATACAAATTCTCTCTTCCCATGCCTCTTTAATTATTTTCCATCTTCTGTTTCACACCGAAGACGATGTGAATTAGTTCTCAATTGAGCTATGAAGATCTTTGCTTTCCACGAGATATTAGCCCCTATAAAAGCCTTTTGTTGATGATCACATGTAGAGTTAAATTCCTCCAAATAGTACCTCTTCTTTCTCCCCAACGGTTTTCCCCACATAACTTGACGGAATTTGTCTATAACAAAAGTTTTTATCTCTTGACTATTATTAGGACATGCATTCAAGTGAATGTTCCATTTTTTAAGCCATTTGTTGTTTTGATTCATCCATGACTTCTTTCTTTTCTCCAAAAATTATTGAGGACAACCTTAGGCCATCTACTACCTTCCATTTGCTCGATCTTTTTTAGATATGTTATGAGACGAACCATAGCAATAGAAACTAGAGGTACAACTCCCATTTCAACAAGGAGAATCTCCATTGGAACAGAGATCTTTAATTTGAACTTGCTAGTAATTGTGTTTTTGAATCCTCTCAAATTGTTTCCATCTTGAGTTTGAAATGTTGCTAGCCCAAACCTCACATCCGTAAAGCACCATTGGAGTCACTAAAAGCCCAAACAAAGTCTGCATAGTTTTCCAATCCCATAATTCCGCTCTCTACATTTGTTTTGGAAAGCATAAAAATCTCTCCACCCCCTAAAGTTCTCTTTTTGTTATAAATCTCTCAACTGAGTTTGTGGTTAAAGTATAATCCAAGATATTTATATTTTGTTACTTCTTCTAAAATGTTTCCATTGAAATAGAAATCATATTGAGTTCTTTTCTTTCTATTGGAGAAGATCATAATCTTAGTCTTATTGGTGTTGACTTGCATCCCCACTTCTTTGCAAAAGTGCTCAAGTACACATAAATGCTTTTAAAGTCCTTGAACGGACCTAGCAATCGTGGTAAGATCATCCGCATATAGGAGAAATCTTACAACATACTCTCTAGCAAAGCAGACACCATCTTCACTCTACATATTTTACCATTCCTCAATTTTGTTGATATATAGGCCAAATAAATTATGCGATAATGGGCATTCTTGTTTAACCCCAATATCGCTCCTGAAGCTTTCGAGATACCATCGAGTTCTAATCACTTTGGTAGCATCAAAGTAAAAGCAAGAGTTTGATATGAGATCCTTTTGGCTGAAACAAGGACTTTCCCGATGGAGGCATCAACATTAACTTGGTTGATAAGTTATTTAAAAAGGTTGAAAACATGGATAACCATCGTTGGCCCAAAATGGTCATTGAGGAGGAGTTGGACCGTAGGAAGAAGACGTGGATGAAGCAAAACAACAAGTGGATGAATAAATGGGACATTAAGTCTGCAAGATTTTCCTAACACCAATGCAGAAATAAAAAGTTTGTCTTAGATAAATTCAGGATTGTCATGTGGACAAAACAAATTGGTCGAAAAAAAGTGTACTATGTTAAAGAGTTCAACCCCACATGGGAGCATGGAGGGGGGGAATGTATCTACAAGCTGCTCTTAAGGGTAAGGCTAGGATGTTAGTGGCTCAGTTGAGGACTAGATCACATCATCTTAGGTGTGAGATTGGTAGATGGACGGTCCCCAAGGAAAATTGGGAAGAAAGAACTTGTATTTTCTGTAGTAAAGGGGTGGTTGAAATTGAATGGCACTTCATTTTGGAATGTGCAACATATGAGGATATCCGTTTACAATATGACTTGAAGGTGGGCAGCCTAAATGAGTTATTTGACGAGGAAAAGCTCCACAAAACGGTTGGCTTCCTAGTCAAAATTCATAGTAGAAGATCCGACATCAAAAGAAACTTGAAAGTATCTTAGGGTTATGGCTCTCGGTCTCTTAGACTGCTTGGTCTCATGGACATCATTAAAATTCTTTCATGCATTCATTGTAATTTGAGTTATGAGATCCCCAACTCTTATATTTTTTTCCTTCAAAATAATTATATCATGGAACTCATTTTCAATATTTCTTCATATTTGACTTGAATGTCTATGTATCTTAGACTATGAATGAAGAAGCATTCATTTGGTTTCTATTGGCTTGAGGTGTAAAAAAATACAAACTCTCTCCCCACTCTTCCTTAGGTATTGTCCATCTTTGTATCTCCCATTAGACTATGTGGGGCTAGTCATTAGCTAAGTAATGAGTATCTTTTCCTTTAATTTAATTTCAATGGGCGCGCACGCGTGTGTGTATAATGCTCATAAATCGGGTTGAACTCGTAATATAATGTTGGCATCTCCTACTTAGTTTCTTCCGCACATTACTATTCTAAACTTTTCATCCACATAATTTGTTGTCTTTGTTAAGATTTGGGCATTCATGTAGGTTGATGTCTCATCTTCTCATCCATTCATGTTCTTTTTTTTTGTGCAAGTCTTCATCTCTTCTAGCCATGGGCCACCTCTCAGTCTTCATATTTTTAATTTTTCAAAGTAATACGATAACTTGATCATAGAAATTACTTCTAAAGGGAAATTTTTTGTCTCTGTAAGGATAATTTCATAAGGAACTAATGCTCAAGTTTGAAATTATTTATGATTATGATTTTTTAGATCCTTTTATCTGCCTCCATATCAAGCTTGATGTTCTTCTAGCCCATACCTCACAACCATTTAACACCATTCTTTGGACAAGTAACACAAATAGGACCACTGGTGGTCTTCCAATCACATAACTCAACAATCATGCACCTATTTTGAAATACATAAAGAGTTTTCTAACATCATTGAATTGTTTACATCCTTGATGTATCCCAAATGAGTTTGTTGTCAAATTCAAGGCCAAGATACTTGTAACTAATCACCACTTCGATAGACTTTCTTTCAAACTAGAATTCAAACTATTTTTTCTTCCTTTTCAATGAGAAAATCATAATTTTGGTTTTGTTGATGTTGACTGCATCATTCTTCTTTATAGAATATCTCTATAACCAATGGGTGGTCCCTTAGGTCTTGGGTTCTCTCTATTATTATAATTAGGTCATTGGCATAAAATGGGAGTTTGACTACATATTTGGCCAAGTGAACCCCTTCCCTTCCAAATTTATTTATCCAATATTCTAGCTTGTCGATGTACGATTCAAAAGTTGGGAATAGATGGAAACTTATTTGAGGCATATATCACTCTCAAAGACTTCATACAACCATGTTTATGTTTTTATTTTAGCCATGACTTATTCATACAATATATGAAATGTATCCCTATAATGCATTCATATTCATAGTTCCTCCACTTTCTCCACAATTTACTTCTTAGCATTGTGTCAAATGCTTTCTTGAAGTTTGTGTCCCCTTTCTATCCCAAGTCTTTTTAACTAGATGTCTTGGTGTGACACAATAACTAGTTAATAAAGAGGTTGGGTCTAAATCCTACTCACCCCTTTGCTCTCTTTCCTTAATTTGTTGCCCAATTACTTATTCCACTTTCTATCATAGTTTGATAATTGAAGGATTATTTACATCACTTTCAAACAAAGGTATGATTTGGATGGTTGTCAAATTTATTGGGAAATCATTTTGAACGACTTTATTGAAATTTCCTTTGATTTGAGATGTTAGGATTTTAAATCCCCATTTTTAGATGCTTTGTTTGTAGATTATCTATATTTAGAGCTCTACCCATAATTAGATTGTTGATCCCTTGTATTCATGTCTTCATTCTTGAAGAGTTTTTTTACTAATAAATCTTATAGAGCTACATCTTTTTCATTTCGCGTTTATACAACTATTTTGAATACTTCAGCCGGTGACTTGATGTTATGTTGTTATGTGTTTGCATTTTTCCTTGCGAAACTCCTTCTATAATCTCTATGGTTCATGTTTCCATGCGTATATCAACTCCTTCCTTGTAGATCTTATGTATTCTTTTTTTTGTTCTCGTTAGTTGCTCATAAATGTTTAAGTTTTCCTTTGTTCTACCCTTTCTTATTTTAGCGATCCTCACGTTGTCTTCCATTCTTCGTCATGTTATGGGTTTGTTGGGAATTTATTATTTTCTTCCTTTTAGGTTTAGATTCCTTGCATTTGTTTAGAGGTTATTAAATGGTGTGCATTAGATCCTTGCTCTTAGTAGCCTCCATACCAATGCCGGTTGCCCCCTTTCTTTCCTCTTCATACAATTTTCTCCTTAATGCCTCCTTGATGACTTGCTAATTTTCCTTTGTCAAGGAATGTTTCCTTTGAGTGGTAAATATTTTGATTTTCCAAAATGTTCTCATCATGTTGTTTGTCTCCTTGTAGTTGAAATTTCATAGAAATTGGTTTGTGATTTGATTTAAGCTCCATGAGAGAATCTTCTACTTCTAGATCCTTTATTTTATATATACACTTTTGTGAGCTTATAATGTAGTCGATAGTAGTCTTCCTATTGTAGGTTTTACACGTATAATTTCCTTGATTTTTCCCATTTTTTCATACTATTACATATGATCAAGTTGTTTATACTACATAAACCTAAAAACTCTTCTCAAAGTGTGTGATGTTCCCATGTGTAACTTCTAAATATTGGGTCCATTAATTATTTTCTCCTTATTCCATCCAAAGAGGATTGATATCTAGTTTTGCATTGCTTCTAGAATGTTGGATTGTTTATTTGTTGTCCTTACATTAAAATCCCCAAGTAACAAAATCTACTCAAGATTCTTGTCGGTTGAAATGTGCCTTTTTAAAGATGAGTATGGGTCTTCGTAATCTAGATCATGATTCTTATAAAATTTGAAATTATTTGGTGAAAAATAACCTACAACTATGATAATGTTTGTGTCATTTTAAATTATTCTTATCCAAATATATTATTTATTTCATCTTGTTTTTCTATTTTGACACTTCTTCCCCATGATTCCTTTATTAACACAATTATATCCATGTGACCCTTGTTATTCTCTATTATTTTATTCCATGTAATTTCCTTCTTGTAATCTTTAAATTTCGGTGTCCTACATCAATCATGTTCATTATTTTTCATATCAAAATGAGTATACCTCTATATCTAGTTATGGTCCCTTACTCGGGCTCTCTTCTCCAAGTATACCTCTACAAATCCAACTTACCCACATAAGGAGTTCTTGGGTAGGCCATAATCCCTATTTTCTTTGGGTTTGTCGAGTTGTGATATAATATTTCTCATTTTTAGGTATGCTCATATCCCTTCATTCACTTCTACCTTCGCTTTTCGCATTCCATGTTCTCTTTTCTAAGCGTAATAAGGTTAATTATTAATGTAAGTAATAGTGTGAGCCTCTCAATACTACTTTTATTTATTAAAACCATTGTTTTATCCTCATAGTTCACCATTATGGCCCAAATATGCCTATACCTTGCTCCATCTCTCGACTTACCAATTCTACTTGTTTTCTTGATCTAACATATCCATTGCAATTGGTCAAATATGAAGCCCCTTGCTAGGTTTCTTATATGTTGCCTTCTCCATGGTCATTTAACCCTTTGATTATTATATTTTATAGTTTATCATTTTGTTCTTTTTCTTATATCATTTGACACTTTACTTGTCTCTCCATCAACTCATTTTTCTTTCCCATTGAATTTTTAATTACATATGTCATGTATTAGCCTCTTCCAATTTATTTTGTGGCTCATTTCATCACTTTTCCATGTTGTAAACTGCTTCCTTTATTTGTGTTGCACTTTCTTTTCATCCCCTACCATGATATTTGTTGAGAGTGATTAGTTTTTTTAAGGTAATTTCAATCATGTTATCCAATGCTCAATGATTTGTTATTTACCACTTTCTCTTTTATCATGTTGTTGTCTTCTTCCAACTATTGCTTTGTATTTATCATTTTTTCCATAATAATATAATTCATTTTCTCCTTTTGTTACATACTTTCTACTCTCTCTTTTGGACTCATTAGTTCTTGCACATAGAGATTTGGTGACCAAATGAGTGGAGTTGTTATGGGGTTATATGTTTTCTCACCGTCTTGGTTCTCCCCATAAAGACCTATATTCATAGATTGATGTGTTTCCTTGATTCTTATCATGTATTTGTTTAATCATTGTATGGTTCTATTCAACTGCTCTTTGTTGTTACTATTATGACTTGAACATCAATTTCCTCATTACCTTAGTCCACCTATGGTTTGAGTTAAATTTTTGACTCCATGTTAGGAAAACTCATTGGTTGTTTTTTTATTATAAGTTTGTTTTATCTCCTTCATTGTTAATCCTTATTTAATACAACTTATTAGTGACAATACCATCCTATGACATGACATTAAAGTGAATCTCTACATTTTAAAGATGTGGCCTTAACATCCACTTATTGTTAGAGATAATACCCATAATGAGATTAATGGACATTGATCTTAAGGTTGAGCACATTAAGAAAGAGCCCTAATTTTGGATAAGTTCGGTGTTGTGTATTTGTACGATGTGTAAAGTTTAAACTTACACCAATTGATTTGAAGTTTATGTATAGAACCAAGACATCTACATAGTAAAGATCCATGTAATATTGACAAGTAGAGATCCATATGTTTTAGTGTATCATCTAGAGATTGACGAGGTACATGTGGGGAGAACAAGGACATATTTTAGAAGATTCTAAAAGATGGACATCTGGATAAAAACTTGCAATCAATGGTGGTGGTTGGAAATTTATATAAACCCTCCATTGAAATTTTGATTAAAATTTATGGTCTTGAAGGCATTCAATTGGATATTGATACCATATTTGTTAAAACATGTAATAGGAGATTGAGTTTTGGTGATCTTGTGGTGTATTCATTCGATGGCATATCACTTATATGATTTAATGGTTTTTCTTGTATTGTTGATGTAAAGAACACTTATATTTTTTTATGACTTTATGTATTATTATATTGTTTATGTAAATAACACTTGTATTTTTATGAATATATATGAGATATTTAGGGCGACAATGAGTAATTGACTACGCGATTTGACGAGTGTTTTTAAGTATATTTTATTATTTATGTTATGATTTTGATAAAGTTGTATGTTAGGGTTTGATTATAATATTAAAGTGAAAATATGATTGTGTTTATCTTTCTCATAATAAGGGAGTTGTAAATCTTTCTTTGTGCCTTGAGTGAGAGCTTAGGCTCCTTATTTAAATAATGCTCACATGAGTGGTTTATTGGTTTATATTTATAAGTTAGCATAGAGTATTTATATAAATGACAAATAATCATAACATTTTGGTCCCATTTTCTTGACCCCATTTGTATTGATCGGGGAGATCAATATTGAAAATAGTTGGGCACATCATGTTGGAACGCATGGAAGCATGGTTTGAAGATTAAACCTTAAACCTTCTTTGAAAACACCTAGACATGGAGATCAGTCACCTAAAAAGGTTGCAGTAATATGAGTCTAAATTTTTTTGTGCGATGTCTTCTTTGTTGATATACCTCATCATATTTACACATAAATGGTCTCATATGTTGTGGATTGAAGATATAATTTTGGTATAATGTGTTCATGTATGAATGATCGAGTTTCAAATATTGAGGAAAAAAATGTTTTGACTCATGTGGTAGATTTATGGTAGGGAGGTGCAATAGATAGCTATTGTTGGAGTTTTCATGTCAACCTATACCTATCAAGAGGAAGCATAATTACATTTCCTATGTGAACCCTTATGATCCTTTATCGCTCATCTTCCCCTTTGGATGAATATTTTTTTGTTTATGGGTATTGATTCTCTAAGGATGGAAGGCTAAATGATTATCACACATGGTCTAGGTATTTGACAGTTGAAGTTGAGATTAGGATTACACAAGTATAAGGAAGGAATGGATGACTTGGGATAGAGGAAAAAATGTTACAAAACTATAGTGAAGCTAGAGAGAATTTGATGGATATTTCAGACCACTAAGAGAGGGAAGAAACAATTCATATGGATGTCACAATTACCTATGAAGTATGAGAATAACATGTTATTGGTTCATGCACACAAGGTACATGATCCATTAAAAGTGATTAATTATATGAATAATATTCTCTTGTTGACGAGGATCAATTAAAGGATATAATTAGATTCCATGTGGAAATGGAGTGAAATGCAAAAGTCCTAAAGGATTATTGGACCTAACCTTATTTAAATTCCATACTAGTGTGTGTACTAGTTAAAATCCTTTTTATGATATAGAAGAAATATAGAAAATGGAGATACCAAAAAGGTTGTTAGGAGGTGGCATTATCATGCCTATTCCCCTTAATGGAAACTTTGAAAGGACAAGTATTGCTCGAAACTTGCAAAACTTCACAACACATAGGGGTTTTTGAATATAATTGCAACTTGATCATCTAGTAAGAAGTGTACAACATCATAATCTAATTCAAAGGTGGAGATTAAATTCACCATTGAGTATTTTGTCTTGATTGAATTGCATATGAATCTCGACATGCTTTGTTGGTTGATGTAGAATTGGATTGTTTGCAAGAGTCACACATCTTTGAATATCACACAAGAGTGAATTTATTCCTTTTACATCCATGTGGAGTTTTACCAACAATATTTTTATCCGCATGGATTCTTTATCTACTTTCATAAAAATTTATACTTTTTTCAATAAAAGAGATAGACATTGTTGATTGCATACTTGTTGCTCCAAGTTATAGTACTATACCTATACCAAAATTGAAAATATATCTAAAGGTATATACTCTATCTATAATATAACATCATGATTAACATCACAAAAATATAACTAAGCAACATTTAGAACATGCATAACATTTGATTGTACTTTTAATATTTTAAGACTTTTAGTCATTTTCAACTATCAAAGCATATGCATCCAACATCATTTTATAAGAAAAATTGATTGCAAAAGAGATATTAGGCATAGAAAATGTTTGATAGATTAAATTGTCAACAATTTTCCTATACTGAGTAGGGTTGGCTTTCGTACATGTAGGTTTAGAATCAAGTTTGATACAAATTGTAATAAAGGTTATCATTTTAATAATTAATAATGATAAATATTTTAAATAAAATTAGAATCATATTGAGATTTAGAAAATGTAGAGTTCGATCCTAGAAAAATTATCATGCCAAAGATAATATAGTAGAGCAATATCCTAATTTTATGTGTGATCAATATGTTTAAAAATATTAGTTGCAACCTATATTGGACATCTCTAATACAAACATGAAGGACATCTCCAACTAATATTTGATGCGCGCAATACTATTATTAGCAATCAAACACTAATTTACTTAGAGGTTATTAGAGGTATTATATATATATATACTACCTCGAAAGAACAATTCAATTTTATAAAAAAATATACACTATTATTACATCATCCATTAATATTGAACATACACATGCAAAGGTGTGGGTATATACCCAAAAAATATGTTGTCTTGAATGATTGGTATTTATGTGATTAACCTCTAAAATCTCACCATCATGGCAAAAAAGTACAAACACATACCATGTTTAACCAAAAAAGATTAATTTATAACATAGTAATTCTCTTATTTGACCACTTTTAAGAAAATAACAAAAGTTTGATGAAAGATTAAAATTATAGAGCTTGTGTCATTCATATATATAATCAATTTATAGCTCTTTATAATGCCTTTTAAAGGAAAAAATGATATCATTCGGTGATATTATATGATAGTTGAGGCCATATGTAAGTTATATTTTTTTGACAAATTGACAATTATATGCTCAATAATCTAATGACAACACAAACCTTGAAAATGATTTTAGGAATGTGACGAAGTATTCTCCTTGATATTTTGTTGTCTCCTTGACACAAAATATCAACTACTTTATTGATTAAGTGACTAACTTTAGTAAATAAACAAAAGATATTTGAAATTCACCACATCATTTGCTAATGAGATAAGGTGCCAAAGAGACTTGAAAAATTTATTCATCACTTAACTAAATCATAGATCAAGAAAAAATGAAGAATATAAATAAATAAAACCAACAATAAGGGTTGTATCCTATTAAAAGGAAAGTTTAAGTCAATTTTAAAAAATGTTTACCCAAATCACACAAAATTGGCACTTTGTAAGATGTTATATTAGACCAAAAAGTAACATTTGACAATATTTTACCTTGATATCAACTCAATAGTGGTTGATTGAAAGAGAGCCTTTGTGGTTGAGTTGGAAAGATATCCTAGTAAAATATTTTCATACATTAGATAGTAGTTAAACTATTATTCTCCCCTTTAAAATAAAATGAACAAAAACTACGTTGATCTTAGGGTGAATTATGCAATAGCTCAATCTCAACCACTAGAAGGTGAATCTTACACCCCCTCAAAAAATAATTGAATAAATAGAAAGCAAGAAAATGACTATATGGAGACAATGCAGAGAATATTTTCAAGCTCCATCCATGCACGATCGGCATGATCCATGAACCGTAAGTTGGAAAGAATGAAAGGACCCAAACAATAAAGAATAGATAGATTGAAGAAAGTATTTAAAGTAATCTATTAGTCAAAATAACTTAATATTCATATTAATGGGAACTAGATAATAGAAAAATAGGAGTGACACACATTTAGAGGACTATAACCAAATCCTACTGACAAACCAAATCCTACTAACAAGTCAAATCTTACATATTTTAATCATACCTAATCAATGCTATTTGAAACTCCCTTCTCATATAAATTAAATCGATATATTATTACATTTATGTGTATAACATATGATAAATTAGAGTCTAATATTTTGGAGTTCTTAAAAAAACCATGGAGGCCTAAGTTTCTATTTATTTCTAAGTATACCTAATGATAAAAGCCTTTATTATTACCCATGGATATTCTTAACATCAAGGCTATATAACTAATAATTATAATTAATCCAATTTCTCATGTCGCATTCTTATTTTTGTATATTTACCCATTGGCTTATGTGGCATTAAAGCAAGTAATTTAATCATAAAGGATAAAATTTCCATATCGAGATTTATTTTTTTATAAATAAAATGATTAATTTCAAAAAAAAAATGTAAAGGGCACAAATTTAAAGATGGAAAGATATTTTTATTAAGGGTGGGAACTAACATTTTTATTTTCAAGGCTAAACACCATTGTTTAAATAAATAAATCAACTTCACATGATATCTAATATTTTCATCGGACTTCCACCTAAGCGTAACTATGGTGTAAACCTATTGTATAAAAAGTTCACTAAAGTGGTTAAGGATACAATTATATTCCATTATGGTTAGGGTTTTATGGATTATACAATTTATTGAAAATAACTTATCTTCTTGCCACTACCATTAGGGCTGAAAATTGATAGATATAAATAATTGTCTAATTAATGTTAACCTTTTCTTCTTGCTTGTGGAGATTTTATCTTGCGACTGATGGAGAAGGGCTTAACCACCAGAGAGGGAAAATGATGTATTTTACATCGTGAGGAGAGATTTGACATTCTATTATACAACTTAAGTTGCCTTATACAACACCAAATAAACCTTCTTTGAGTTGAAATGAGAAATTTGAAGCCCCTGAGCTCTACCGAGTTTGTCCACCCGGGGGCTTGATGAGAAAAAGCCGAACAAAAATGACTAGAAGCGAACATTTCAAAAAGAGGTCAAGTTTGAAGCAAGCCGATCCAAATCAATTTCAAGTGGAAAACAAGCTTGATTATTTATAAACATTTTGTTATTTATCAACTCTTAAATATTAAATCTAAATATAATAAACCTCTTATTTCATGGTATGCCCTTGTTTCCATTTTTTCTTTGTTATTTATGGATTAATTTCATTTCTCTCTAGGCATGTGCATACTAGAGGGAATCAAAATATTTACCAAAACTTAGAGGAGATTGTTTTTAACCATATAAGTTTTTGTTTGAGCACAAAGACATGGTTGAGAGATAGTTGAGGGAGATTTTGGTCATAAATCAAAACATAAACATTAGATTTGTAGTTCATGGGTAGATGTTCATGTAATCTCTTGAACCACTTGTAGTAAACTAAATTGGTGCATGGAAAAAACTATAAAATAATAAAACATTTGGATAGGAAAGGGTATATTTGACGTAGGTCTCTTTGAAATATTGAGAGAAAAAACCCGCACTATTTTTCAATCTTTCTTAGGAGATATCGAGTCTTCTTTTGAAATCCTATGTAAATTAACCTTAATGACTAAGAACCTATCTTTTGTTTTTCCTTACTTTCCTAAATGATTTAAGTTATTTGAATAATACTGATAGAAGAAATTTATGGCCATGTTGTAGAGTTTATGTCAATGACAATATCAACTACAATTCGGAGTGTTCATGATAACTAGCTAAAAGTCTCTATAAGGTTGAGATTCAAGAGCAATCGATATGTCATAAATATTGTTTTCTTATCCTAAGGAAACCAAAAGGATTTTAATACTATCCCTTTAACTCGGTGTTTCATCCTCTAGCAAACTTGTGAACAATAAGACAAATCACACACTTAGACAAGGTAATGACAGGGTTAGCTCTCATTGTCCTAAATTGACTAGCTCAAATAATAGGTAGGTTGATCTCCACCAATGGCCTCATGAAGTTTTAACGAGAGAAGAGTACTTATATTCTCGACCTTTTTAGTGAAATGATGGTTTACACTTGCTGATGGTAGATATGGTATTGGATGTAATGATATTAACACATAATAGGATGTTTTGTAAATAAGAAGGAATATTTTGTAAGTGATAACACCTACTTACTATAGGAAGCTGTGAAATTATGATGCTACAAAAAAATTTCTTATCTTTAAATTTATTTTTTTACTTCTATGATATTTTTCAACAATTATTCTAGAAATGTAATTATTTAGTTTAGATTACTTCCATTTACTACATTTTTCCCAAAGTAGAATCCACACATAACTCATAAATATACAAGGCTTTGATACCATGTTATAACTTGTAAGAGTTTTAATAACATATCAAAAAATCCAAGATTTAGATTCTAAGTTATAATAATAGGTTTTTAGTTATGAATTAATTGAATAAATTGTATAAATGTAAGAAAATACAAGTGAATGTAATGATCACATATCACATTAACACAAGATTTTGAGTAGGAAAACTTGGTTACATATGAAAAAACCCCACTATGAAAGCACTTTCCATATTTTATTAATAAACAATAATGGAGGAACAAGAACTTGATGAATATAGGTATAACCCAGAGTGTAGATCATCTTTTCACTTCTTCTCGAACACATTGAATAATCAATGCAAAACCAAATTCAATTCACTTATAAAATATCCCATAAGAGATCACCCTATAAAAAAGGGTGAGTGATTTGGCTACAACCTTTCATTTGAACCATTTCACTCTTAATTACAATTAATTAATTAAATTGTATATAAGTTTATAAAAGTTATTACTATTAGAATATGAAGGGGGTCATATTGGGCTCACCCTTTTCGCTCCTTTTTCAGATTTTGGTCTCCTTTCTTCCCTTTCTTCCCTTCTTCGGCCTATGAGCTCAGGTGCTTCTACACCTGATCTCACTTGGCTCTTCCCTCTCTATGGGAGTTGCTCATGGCATTCTCCCTGAGGTGGAGAGTGTTCCTGTCATCAACATCAAGGATGATGAAATTAATGCCTCCATTCCTCTAGTATCAGAATATGCGTTAATTTGTAGGTTTGAGGATTTTGGCCCAAAGCTCCTAATTTGCTCAATTGGTTGAAAAAGAATTTGAATATCTCCTCTTTGAACCAGGTAAAGCTTCTCCCTAATGGTTTCTTTCAAGTCACTTTCAACAATTCTTCGGATAGGGATGATGCCTTCTACTCGGCCTATGGTTTATGGGGAGGGAAAGCCTTTTTATGAAACCATGGGTTAAAAATTTTAAACCTATTCTTGAAAACATGAATAAAGTTCTCATCTGTACAAGACTCTATGGACTCCCTATGGAGCTCTGGAATAAAAACACATACATCCAGTGAGCAATGCCCTTTGCAATTATATATGTACAACTAAACCAATTGAATTTGGGATCTTAAGTGTCTATGCCATAATATGCATAAGTCTTGACATATCTCAGCTCTCCCAAGCTCCATATGTTTCAAATCTAAAACCAGGGAATGGTCTCAGGACCTGGATTATGAAAATGTTCCTTTTCGATGCCGAAAATGTCACAAACATGGAAATTTTGTTCGTCAATGCCTGAAGATGAAGAACCTTGAAAATTAGGATGATGAGGGCTTTACCAAAAAAAAAAGAAAAAAATACCAAGCTGTGAAGAAAGTTTGGAATAATAACGTGCAAAAATAAAAATTAGTTGATCAAAATATTCCTCTACAAAACGGCTTTGAAGCCCTTGAAAACGAAGAAGAAAACCCTAGTGAAAAGATAATATACTTGATCTCACTAATCAAAATGGTGAAGATGGTCAAGAAGATGGAGAAATTCAAGAATCGAAGCGAAAAATTGAAAAATAACTCCAAATAGACTATGTGTCCCCTTGAGAATCTTAAATCACTCTTTGGATAATCAAGACCATAGAAAATAGAAAAATTAGAAAATTCAATAAAATTGATTAGGGTTGGTAAAAACAAACCCGGAAGGCCACCTTTTTCCAATTCTTAGAACCTTAAATCTCAAATCAACATTGGCAAAGGCATCCAAAAATAAATTCTGAAATGCTCCATGGGCAATTTGAAGTAGAAAAAGAAAATCAATCCCCTTTGGATGTAGGCAACAAAGAAAAAAAGGAAAAAGAAAGAGGGAATTCCATTGAAAAATGGTAAGAAATCCCCAATAAGGTCAAGTACCCACAACAACAACGGGCTAAAACATAATCATGATTATTACATCTTGGAACTTGCGAGGGATAAATGCCCCACATAAACAAAGGTTGTTAAAGCTTTGTATTGAAAAGGAAAAAATTGATATCCTTCTTCTTCAGGAGACTAAAATGGATTGGACTTCTCTTTCTCTGGTTTTCAAACAGGTTTGGAGAAATAGTAAATATGTAATTAAAAATGCTTTAGGGGCTTGAGGGGTCTTTCTATCATTTGGAACCCTAACAAATTCTATGGATCACCTATTGATGATTGCACTAACTGGAAAATTGTGGAATTCGAAATATTAATACCAATCGAGTCCTTCTTTTTCTTTAATGTCTATGGTCCTAAAACCAACGTCGAGAGAGAAATATTTTGGGTGTCTCTCAAAATTATGAAATTAAAACCACAAAATTAGAGTTACACGAGATAAACACAGATACTAATATATATTTAATCCTGCTAATACAATGGCTATTATATAGCCAAACCACCTCCTATCAAATAGGGAGGTTTTTAACAAACAACTTGGAATACTATTCACGGGTAAACAAAATATTGAATGTGTGATATAATGATAATGTATATCTACCTTAATCATATATCTTATATTGGATGTATATAGCCGACTTGTGGCTATCATAACTTCTTATCATTATGTATTTCTTTCATATATGTTATATTTTCATTAGTGGGTCGGCCTTGGTGTTGGCCATAACATAGGAATAGTATATATAGAGGTTAGTAGGTAGTATTTGAGGATCATTGGAGCATTTGAGTATTATTGTATGGTTTGGAGGTTGCCCCCTCGAAGTGGCGTAGCTATTCTTATTGCATATTGAGATCATTATTCTAGAATATGGTGTTATTGGATGTTATATTTCTACTCATGATCTGAATTATACAAGTAATTTCATTACAAGTGGTATCAGAGCTTGAACTCGGCCAACACTGCGTCAAACCCTAATTTTGAAGGTTCATCCATATCTCAACATCAGTAGCTAATTTTTCTGCAAATTTTTTTGTGGTGTGGCGAAATCAGTCAAGTAAGCTTCCCTCAAAATTTTAATACTTTTTGACTTGTTTTGCAAAAGTTATAGCGGTTTTATGTTTTTTCATAATTCGGCTACATAGGGTGCAATTTGTGGAATTTTTCAAAGTTATTTACATTTCCAGAAAGAAGATTAAAAATCAGTTTGAGTTCGTTCTTTGAGTTTTATAAAATTTGGCCAAATTCCTATTGAAATCTGAAACCCTAAATTTCGACCTTGATCCTTAAATCTTACTATTTTGGGGCATCATGCATTTGGGCCTTGACAGAGAGGAAAAAAGAATTCCATCACTCCGGGTAAAACCCCTGATAAGGATGAGATAATAGTTGAGGAGTTAGAGTCAGAAGGGGTAGCTACAGAGTCCTCAGGGTTAGGGTTTACTTCAACTGACCATAAGGTCAGCTATCTTGAGTTAGAGTTGCGAAACCTTGAAAGTAGAGTGGCCAGCAAAAAAGATGTAGAAAAGATTGGACAACGATTGGAGGATTTCATTCAAAAATTTAGCTACAATATCATGGGTCATCATAGCATTCCTAATGAGCCACAACTCAATCATACTCACACTAACCATGGTGGATCTGCAAACATGACCAATCAAATACAAACACTCTCAAGCCGTCACATGCTTCCAAAAGTGGAAATGCGTAAGTTTGATGGAAAGGATCCACTCAATTGGATTAACCGGATGGAGAATTTCTTTGATCTTCATCAGATTCCATTGGGACAAAAGGTTACCATGGCATCATTGTATCGGAAACGACCGATTCATTTTGGTATCGATGGTTATGTGCTCAAAGGAAAAGAGTGGCTTGATGTTACATGGACAATATTCGAAGAGTTGCAATTGCACTATAGTTCTAGTGTGTCGAGAGAATTATTTCAGCCAATTAGCAAAGCTCGGACAAACGAGGAGCAGATCAAAGATTACATCCATCAATTCCAAAACCTTTCCTTACGGGTGGAAAATATTCCTGAAGATAATTTGAATGACTTATTTCTTGGGGTCTTAAAGAACAAATTGAGGCGAGGTGCGTATGTTTAATCCTCATAAGGTTTCAGACTCTATGATCATGGCACGTAGGGCAGAGGAAAAATTTCTTTCAAGTCGGAAACAAACTGTCAGTACTATCAGAGATCGTAGCACCCTTCCACCATCATTCCCTCGGCAGTGAGACTGACACCTCAACAAATTGAAGAAAAGAGAGCCAAAGGGTTATGTTTTAATTGTGACAACAAATTTGGACCAGGACATAAGTGTGCGAGAAAAGAAGTTGTTCTACATTGAGGGACCTACTGAAGAAGAAGAAAATGAAGAAGACGAAGAGGTAGAGCCAGAGGAGGAATTAGGAGATTCCCAACCAACAATATCATGCCATGCAATTTCTGGTATTAGCACTCCCCAAACTCTCAAAGTAGTTGGATTCTTAAAAAAACAGAGGGTAACAGTATTGATTGATTCGGGAAGTACTCATAATTTCATCAATCATAAGTTAGCGGTACGCTTGAACTGCTTTGTTTATCCAGCTCCAGAATGTCAAGTCATGATTGCTGATGGGAAAACTGTTAGTTGTTCAGGAAAATGCCATAACATTAATCTCACCATGGGAGATTACTTGCTAACTAGCAATATGTATGCCATTGCCATGGGAGGAGCAGACATTGTGTTAGGAGTTCAATGGCTTACCACCTTGGGAACCATTGAAATGAATTTCCAAGAGTTGTTCATGCAATTTCAGTCAGAAGGGAGGAATTTTAAACTAAAAGGACTAAGAGCAAAATCCCCGCAGATGGTAAGTTCTCATCAGATGCAAAAATTGCTTAGAAAGGGTGCAGAAGGGTTTGTGGCACAACTATTTTCATTGGAAGCACATCATTCCAATACATTTATACCCGAAGATATGCAAGCAATTATAGATGAGCACTCAGGGGTTTTTGGAGAAATGCCGAGGGTTTGCCTCAAAAAGAGACCATGACCATGCCATCCAAGCTAGTACGGGGAGTTAACCACCCAACATCAGACCTTATAGGTACCCCTATATGCAAAAGAGTGAGATTGAGAAGATAGTTCAAGAGATGTTAGAAGCGGGACTTATTCGTCATAGTCAAAGTGCTTACTCTTCTCTGTAGTGATGGTACGGAAAAAGATGACAATTGGCGCATGTGTCCAGTTACGGGAACTCAATAAGTACACGATTAAAGATAAGTTTCCTATTCTAGTAATTGATGATTTGCTAGATGAGTTACATGGTGTTGTTTACTTTACAAAACTTGATCTTCGTTTGGATATCATCAAATTAGAATCAAGGATGAAGATATTCATAAAACAACCTTCAGGACACATGAAGGACACTATGAGTTCTTGGTAATGCCTTTTGGACTAACAAATGCACCCTCTACATTTCAAAGCTTGATGAATTCAATATTTAAGCCATTTCTTGAAAGTTTGTTTTAGTGTTCTTTGATGATATATTAATCTATAGTAAAACATGGGAGGAACACCTGCATCATGTAAATAAAGTGTTGGAAACTCTTGAACAACATCAACTTTATGCAAAGCCTTCTAAGTGTTCTTTTGGTGTCAAGGAGGTTGAATATCTGGGTCATATTGTCTCTTATGAAGGTGTTAAAGTGGATCCTAACAAGATAAAAGCCATGCTTGAATGGAAGGTTCCCAAAACCCTAAAAAATCTCTCGAGGATTTTGGGGCTTACAGGTTATTATCGTAGATTTGTAAGGAATTATGGCAGCATCGCAGCACCACTCACAGCTTTATTGAAGAAGGACTCTTTCCATTGGAATGAGCAAGCTACTATGGCCTTTGAGAAGTTGAAGGAGGCCATGTGCACCACTCCAGTTCTAGCCACCCCAGATTTTTCAAAAACATTCATTGTTGAATGTGATGCTTTAGGGTATGGTATGGGGGCAGTACTCATGCAAGAAAGGCGACCCATTGCTTTCGAGAGCCGTCAATTCAAAGGTAAGAATATCTCTAAACCAGTTTATGAGAAAGAAATGTTAGCAATACTTCATGCAGTGAAACAATGGAGACCATATCTAATGGGACGACATTTCAAAGTAAAGACAGATCATGATAGTTTGAAATACTTCTTAGAGCAACGCTTATCATCAGAAGAACAACAAAAATGGGTCTCAAAAATGTTGGGGTATGATTTTGAGATAATATACAAGAAAGGGAAAGAGAATGTAGTTCTTTGATGCTTTATCTCGGAAGGATGAAATGCCGAGGCATTGTTGTATGCCATATACGTATTACGGGAGGATTGGATAGAGGATCACGAGGTCTGAATGGAAAAATGACCAGTACACAAAATCTCATTCAAAATCTCAACAAGATCCAAACATGTCGAGAAAAATTTTTATGGAAAGGAGATGTTTTATGGTATAAAGATAGATTATATCTATGTAAGAATTCAATCCTTAAAAATAGGGTTCTATCTCGAGCTCCATGCTTCTCCGGTAGGGGGTCATTCGGCTTCTTAAAGACTTATCATCGTATCAAGCATGATTTTTAGGAAGGGTTAAAAGGAGATGTACAAAATTTTGTGGCGAGAATGCATGGTTTGTCGGCAAAATAAGGGTGAAACAATTAAGTCCCGGGTCTTTTACTGACCTCTATCTATTCCTAGCGAGAGGTGGGAAGAGGTGTCATGGACTTCATCACGGGATTGCCTAAATCAGAAGGTAAAAATGTAATCATGGTGGTGGTGGATAGACTCACCAAATATGCCCATTTTTGTGCTTTATCACATCCATTTGTTTCTGAGTAGTAGTGCAACGGCCTTTGAGGATACAATTCAGAAGCTACATGGGACACCAAAGATTATAGTAAGTGATCGAGACCCTATCTTTACTAGTAATTTTTGGACTGACTTGTTCTCATGCTTGGGCACACAACTAGCTCGTAGTTCCTCTTATCATCCCCAGTCTGATGGGCAAACAGAGGTGGTAAACAAGTGCTTGGAGGGATATCTTCGTTGTTTTACATCGAGATAAGCAAGCGAGTGGGTCGATGGTTGCATTGGCGAATGGTGGTATAACACCTCCTTTCATACTTCATCTAAAATGTCTCCTTTCTTGGCATTATATGGGTATCATCCACCATCTATCACTTCATCTTTGAGAGTCCAGCCAAAGGTTCGAGCAGTTGAAGAACATATTCAACACCAACAAGAGGTGCTTTGTAGTCTCAGGGAGAATTTGTCCATGTCACAAAACCGCATGAAGCAGCAGGCAGACCAACATCGCAGTGAAAGACATTTTGAAGTCGGTGATTGGGTTTTGTGCGTTCTGACCATATAAGCAAATGTCCTTAAAACAACACAAAAAGGATAACAAGCTTTCACCTAAATATTATGGTCCTTATCAAGTGTTACAGAAGATTGGCAATGTAGCATACAAACTGGAACTTCCTCCAACTACTCGAATTCATCCAGTATTCCATGTATCTTGCCTAAAGAAGGTAATTGGATAGACAATATCAACCCAGACAGTGTTAACAGAGCTTGATGAAGAGGGCAGAATCATCCTGGAACCAGAATGCATCCTTCAAACACGCACTAAGAGGTTGAGGACAAGGGTCATCACTGAGTATTTGATCAAGTGGAAAAATCTAGACAATGAAGATGCAACTTGGGAGGATGCAAATTTCCTGCAGCAACATCCAGATCTTCTCAACATTGGGGACAATGTTGCTTTGAAGGGGAGGGGCATGCTACGCCCTTAATCATATATCTTATATTGGATGTATATAGCCGACTTGTGGCTATCATAACTTCTTATCATTATGTATTTCTTTCATATATGTTATATTTTCATTAGTGGGTCGGCCTTGGTGTTGGCCATAACATAGGAATAGTATATATAGAGGTTAGTAGGTAGTATTTGATCATCATTGGAGCATTTGAGTATTATTGTATGGTTTGGAGGTTGCCCCCTCGAAGTGGCGTAGCTATTCTTATTGCATATTGAGATCATTATTCTAGAATATGGTGTTATTGGATGTTATATTTCTACTCATGATCTGAATTATACAAGTAATTTCATTACAGATGCACTAATAATTTCCCAACATCCCCCTTAGAGTGAACATGGGGAAAACATATCTTTGTACTTACAGATGCTTTCTTGATTAGGTGATTTTCATTGGACAATCACAAACCCGACATATGGTTTTACATTGGCTGACCACAAACCAAAATTGGTGGTTTTCAAGTGGTTTACCACAAACCACATCATGATGTGCCAAGTACTATTTTTAGCCCTCATCAATATCATTATTTCCTTGGTTTCCAAGGAATAAGATAGAAACACATCTCACCAAACTAAAAATAGAACACATCTTTGGAAAGATTTCACATTTCCACCTCTAAGAATCATAATGTTCTTAGTTGGGCTGTTGGTGTGTGGGATCATATATGTCCTCCACACACATATCGAGGGTCATCTCACATGGGTTAGGTTTACGGTTAGGTTTAGGGTTTACTTGTGTGTCATGCACTAGGGTTACTCAACACCCTATATGTATCCCTTCATTTGACATTTATGAGTATGCTAAGACACTCCGTTGTCTTTCTCTATGTGCAAGCTTTGTTATGTTATGAAAGTTCTTCCATTGATTGATTGATTCCTCCTTGTGATTATGCTGGAGCTATTACATTTCCTTTGGAGTGCAACTTCATTGTGGTGCACATTTTTTGATATGATTCTCGCCAACTCTTTCATGGTATCAGAGTTGAGATCGGGTAAATGTGCATTCATTATTTGAGTTGTGATTACTCTTGGTTTCATTTTTTTACTCCTCGTGCAAGTTTTCGATCATTAGGTTAGGTTTTTATTTAACGTATTTAACAATGTGTCTTGGAAATTTTTCGGTTTTGTTGTGTTCTTCGTGCATGTGTAGATCTCCTTGAGTTTTCGGGGTTGTAGCTACATTTAGCTAGCTACAACTAAATTTAGCTAGATCAGCTAAAATAAGAGGTTCTTTATTCTAGTTTTTTTAAATTATTAAACTGAAAATTTTGAGATCTTTTCGATGTTTACATGGTGTTTTTTTTAGAGATCCAGGTTTAAAATTGGTGGTTGCATTGGTATTTTCATTTTTGTTTATGTTGCATTGAGCTCCTTCTCTTTATTTTCGTGAGTTTTACTCTACCCTTCTCTATCGTCGTTTTGTGGCCATGAGTTTCTCCTCTTCATCTTGATTGCTCCTCTCTCTTTGGCTTTTCGGTCGAATTTTTGTGGTTTTCTCTATAAACGGAATCGTGTTTGTTTGTTGGGTTTCACTTTTCTTGCATGCTTTCTTTTAATTACCTACATTTTACCCTCGACCATTGTTGTGCCATTCTTGTCATGCCCTTCATTAGTGAGTTTTGTGATGCATGAAGTTCTTACCTGAGCATTTTTTTTACCTTCCGCAGCATTTTTTTGATGTCAACATTTTTGCTCTACCCACCATTTTGATTGCGCTTTCTCATTTGCCATGTTTTTTGCTTGGCCGTGCCTTCACTCGCCCTTTTTACCCACATCATACACCACAGAGCATCATTTTGCTCCTAATCCTCTCCTTTTTTAGGTCGAGACCCAATAAACGACTCCATAAAGCTCGGCGAGATTTCGCTCCCGATTGCTAAAAAACTCTCTGTTGCACGTAAATCGCAAGTTGAGTGGGAGTTATATAATCGGTGAGTTCATTTAATTTTGATTTATTTCATTCAAACATCAAGTTTGATATATTTGGTAAGTTTACTAAATTTCATTTATTTCAAACAAATGGTAACCTTTTTAAAATCATTTTCTATTAATAAATCTTAATTAGTTTGATTTACTAGATCTTCATAGATCTTAATTTTTTTCAAAATTTTAGATTTATTTAAATCAAATCAATATTAATTAGGATTTAATTTGTATTAGATCTTAATTAGTTTTTTCGTAATTAATTAGATTTAATTATTTTAAATCTAGTTTTATTAATTACGAATCTAATTTATTTTACGATTAGATAAAATATTTAAAATAGTCCTTTTCTTTAACGTTAATTATCATTTTTTAACTCCCATAGCTTTAAAATTAGCTAAATTAGGCATTTCCAAGCGATAAATTTTTCATCAAAGCGTTATTGTGATTTTTTACTAATCGTGTGCTCAAGTGTGCGGTAACACTATGAGCTTTTTTTTCTTCTAGATGCAATTTTTCGACACAAGATCTCTCAAGGACTAATCTTGAGTTCGTTTTAAACTTTGTATCTTACCCTTATTCCATTCCTATGACTAGTGAACACATCTCCACCATAGTTTATGAAAAAGGGTATCCTTTCATGTGACGTGAGACACTTTTTCTCACCACAAGGATTTGATTTCACCTCCTTCTAGTTTTTACAATTGTGCTTGTATACGATGTCACTTTCTTTGTGCTCCACGAAACATGATTGTGGTCTCCTCTCTTGCGCATTATTACGTTGATTGAAAGATGAGTTACCAAGTGTTTCAAGATGCACACGCTCGGACCCGATTGTATTCAACACACTAAAATATAAAGTGCAAAAGCGGGGGTTATTATATTGTCCTAGGTGGTTGTGATTCTTGTGTTTATTTTACGCATTCTCTCTCTCTCTCTCTCTCTCACTATGGATGTACATTCAATTCCTTTGCTTATCGTTATTCAACTTCTTGAATGGAGATCGAAAATAATTATGAAAGTAAGGGGTAAAGGGTTATCCCGCATCACCATGGGAGGCGAGCTGATTAGGATAATGACACTGAAAAATCTAAGTGGTTAAATCGTAGTGATGAAGCTTTAGGTCATATTTTCATGTCGTTTCTCCTAACTTGCTCTTCCACATTGAGCCTCGAAACACCTAATTCTGCGTGGAAAACGTTAGATGGAATGTTTGGACAACAAGATGACATGAGAGTGCATGAGTTGAAAAATGAACTACTAGGGTTAAATCCTAGTGATTTTGAAAACCTATAAGCATTCTTCTCTAAGTTTGTCCACACTAGATTGTTGTTAAAATAATGTCATGTAGAGAAGAAATATTCTCAACTGATCTTGTCAATTGTCTCTAAGTTAGGTCTTGAAATTACTTTGTCTTTGTGTTAACTTTTTACGCTACAAAATTTGCCTTGGGCAAGGATTGGAATATGCCCTCCTTTGACTATTTTCATCCCAACTCATTCGAGAACAAGACAAACTCATTCAAATGGGGTCTCTCAAGTCCAAGTCACATGCCCTTGTAGCGAGTACTAGTAAGGAAAAAAAGACTGAAAAGAAGAAACAAAAAAAGGATCAACCTAAGAAGGAAACCAAGACCAAAACTAAAATTAACACGAACACTTCAATTTCTGAGCCTAGAGCACAAAAAGACAAGTATTTATGTTCCTATTACAAGAAGCTTGGTCATAAAGAGCATACGTGTATGAGAAAACAAATTGATCACCTTACTCATTTACTTGAGAAAAATCAAATAGGTGTTCCTGAGTCTATCAAACAAAATGCTTTGAAGGCTGAGTCTTCTATTGCAAAAGGTTCTAAATCTGATAAGAAGAAAGGAAAGGCCCTTGTAGCCAAAGTTGCTCCTTCATCGATGTGGATTATAGATTCTGGTGCCTCACACCACATGGCTTCTTCGCATGTTGAGTTCTCCAACATCGAGCCTTGTGGTATGTCCCAAATCATGATGGGTAATGACACGACAGTGTTAGTTTCTAGTAGTGGATCGGTAGAGATGGATGGGGGAACATTCAACCAAGTGTTGAGTGTTCTTGATCTCTCTACCAATCTCCTATCGGTTTACCAAATTACTCACCTTGGTGAAGGAATGCGAGTGGAATTTGGTCCTAACTCGGTGATTATTCGTGAGCTTAATGATGACACTACAGTGGTTGAGGGAAAGGTGGATCACTATTCACGGTTGTATACATTTTCCCACTTTACTTCTGATTATACGCCCACTTCCTTGCTCACTCATGCAAATGAGGTTAGTAAGCTATGGCATGAGTGTTTCGGACATCTAAATTAGTGCTATGTTGAACAATTCAGCCAAAATGAAATGGTCAATGGGTTACCCCACGTCAAGTTTTCTAAGGGTCTTTGTGAGGGTTGTACCCTTGGAAAGCATCCATAAAATAACTTTGACAAAGGAAAATCCTGGAGAACTACTCGTCCTTTGGATCTTGTTCACAATGATATTTTTGGTCCATTTATGTCTCCTTCATTTACTAGAGATCTTTATGTGCTGACCTTTATTGATGACTATTCGCGATATACTTGGGTATATTTTCTTAAGCTTAAGTCTGAAGTCTTTGAACATTTTCAGGACTTTAAGGCTCTTCTTTGAGAAAGCAGTGGAGCAGTCTATTAAGGTTCTTCGTGATAATGGAGGTGAATATGTAAACATTAGGTTCATGGATTTTATATACAGAAGGGATCTCTTGTAGCATACGATTGCTTACATCCCTTCGAGAATGGAGTAGCAGAAAGAAAGAACGGTAGTCTTAAAGAGATGGTCACTTGTATGATTCACTTGAAGTCTCTTCCTCCGCAATATTGGGCTGAAGTTGTGAATTATGCTAATTACATTAGAACCATGTTCCACACAAGGAAGTAAGAGGGATGACACCCTTTGAAGCCTGGTTTGGATGTAAGCCTGATGTTGAGAACTTTTGAGTCTTTGGATCCAAGGTTATGGCTCGGATTCCCAAGAAGAAATGTAAGGCATTAGAACCACAATCCAAACCTTGTATATTTGTAGGGTATCTTGATGGCGTGAAGGGATATTAATTGTTGAATCCTACTTCTCATGATCTTTATATTGAGAGAAGTGTTAAGTTCGATGAGTCTTCTTTGACTTCTACTTCTCTACCTATTGAGGTTCTTCACTTATTGATTCGGATTCTGACTCATGAGATGATGATGTTGTTGAGCGTGCTCCTCTTTCCGATCCTCGACCATCGGGCCTTGAGTATTCCAATTTGGTAGTAGTGATGATGAGGACTATGTCCCTTCTCACTTGAGTGATGAATCTTTCGACTTAGAGCTTGATCCTCCTGGTCCTCTTTGGGATAGGAAAACTTTGCAAAGTGTTGGAGATTTAGTTGGAGATACTTTGGATATGAGACATACTCGCTCATATTTCATTGGACCCCACTCTTTCTTCACCTCTGCCTTTGATCCACAGTCTTTTCGGGAGGCTTCTGGTATTCCTGAGTGGGATTATGTCATGGATGAGGAGTATTCCTCTCTCATGAAGAATGATACTTGGGATCTCACCCCTCTTCCAAAAGGAAGAAAAATTGTTCGGTGTAAGTGGGTGTTCCGAACAAAGTATGGAGTAGATGGAGATGTCAAAAATTTTAAAGCACGATTAGTAGCTAAGGGTTTCTCCTAGATAGCTAGGGTTGATTATACTGAAACCTTTTCTCCAGTTACGAAGATGACTTCTATTCGACTGACCTAGTCATTTCCGCAACAAATAGATGGAAATTCCATCAAATGGACGTTAAGAGTGCCTTCCTTTATGGTGACCTAGAGGAAGAGATCTACATGGAACAACCTCTAGGTTATGTCCATGATCCCTCCCTCGTTTGTAAGTTAAAGAAGTCTCTTTATGGCCTTAAACAAGCCCCTCGGGCTTGGTATGCCAAGATGGACTCCTTTCTACTTACATCAGGCTTTACTAGGTGTCACTCGAGCCCAAATGTTTATATTCTACATGGAAAGATGACTTCATACTCATTCTTGTTCTCGATGTTGATGACTTGTTGATCACATATAGCTCCTCCTCTATCATTGATTATGTCAAGATCACCTTGGCCAACATGTTTTCCATGACTGACTTAGGTCTGCTTCATTACTTTCTTGGGATCCAAATTTCACAATCTGACTCGGGAATTTTGATTTCGTAGCCTATGTATGCTCTTGACTTGCTTTCTCATTTTCAGATGTCCGATTGCAAGTCTTCTCCTACTCCTTTTATTTCCGGGTTAAGTTGGTTTCTGATTGCTCTACTCCATTGGTTGATGGTACCCTTTATCGACAATTAGTGGGGAGCTTGATTTACTTGACTCACACTCGACCAAATTTATCTTATGTTGTTGGGATCATGTCTAGATTCATGTAGGAACCACATGAGCTGCTTTGGAAAGCAACTAAATGAATCCTTCATTATGTTCATGGCACATATACAGATGACATTCACTATTTTGGAGGGGTGCATATTGACTTGATTGGGTTCACAGATTCTGATTGGGCTGATGACTTAGATCATCAGAAATATACCTCTAGCTACAGTTTCTCTCTTGGTTTGGGTCCTATAAGTTGGTCTAGCAAGAAGCAAAATGCAATTGCAATATCTTCTACAGAGGTAGAATATAGAGGAGCAGTTAACACTACCACAAAGGTTGTTTGGCTACAAGGTATTCTGATAGAGTTTGGCATCCAATTTTGGTTGCCTACCATTATCTATTATGACAACACGAGCACTATCTCAATTTATAGAAATCCAATTCAACATTAGCGGATGAAGCACATTGAGATCCATATGTACTTCATACGAGAGCTTATTCATGATGGCATCATCGAGATTTAGTACATTTAGACAGCTGATCAAATTGCATATATATTCACCAAGCCCTTCATTGAGGTGAAGTTTCTTCACTTGCGAGTCTCTTCTTGGGGTGAGGTCTTATGCAGCTACTCATCTTCTTTGAGCTATATAGTCCTTATCTTATTCTTCGGGCTATATAGTCCTCATCTTCTTCTTCTTCTTCTAGGAAGATGTTGTTTGTATATGGGCACCTTATTAGTACTTTAGTTTCAGGGCCCCATTGACACACCTTTCTTAGTTGTTTAGGAGTGTCTTCTTTTTTTGTCTGACTCATCATAGTTGTTACCCCAACTTTGATGAAGGGGGGTGTTGGTGTGTGGGATCCTATATGTCCTCCACACACATATGGAGGGTCATCTCACATGGGTTAGGTTTAGGGTTTGCTTGTGTGTCATGCACTAGGGTTACTCAGCACCCTATATGTATCCCTTCATTTGACATTTATGAGTATGCCAAGACACTCCATTGTCTTTCTCTATGTGCAAGCTTTGTTTTGTTATGAAAGTTCTTCCATTGATTGATCGATTCCTCTTTGTGATTACACTAGAGCTATTACGTTTCCTTTGGAGTGCAAATTCATCGTGGTGCATAGTTTTCGATACGATTCTTGCCAACTCTTTCAAAGCAACCACTGTTGTTGATCGTTGCCACTCGATCTCAAACAACATAGGAAACCACCATTGCCACTAGAATCCGCCCTTGAATTTAGTCATTTTGGTATAGAATGGGAATGGAACATTGGTTATTATCCCCCTCACAATGTGAAATTCCAAATAGGAAGACAAAAAAATGAAAATTATATCGTGTTGTATCCTACTGTCTGGATCTTGCACATGATCACCATTGCCAATGAACGTATTCATTGACCGATCATCTTCAACGTAGTACGAAAGTTAGAGGATCACTTTGTAGTTCTCTACCATCTATGATCATTTTTCCAGTATACACAATACACATAATGCAACAGGACCACTACAAATAGGAACACACCACACCACTCACAGCTGGAAGCAAACACACAACTGAAAAATTGTCACCACACCTTTATGTGGCCCTCTCATTGGTGATTGACGAGAGGTCGTTGATTGACCTACAACCTACGATGCCTCCGTCCTCCATTTTCACACTGTTAGCTCAAAAAATTTGGCTTTGAGGCTCAATAGTTACATACCTTACCCGAACGTCGAATTCCACCGAAAATGCTTTCGTAAGGCAATTTTTTTATTTTTACAAATTTTTGACTCTGACTCAAAAAATGACAATACTTGATGACTTATGACAAAATGACTTATGAATTTTATCTCTTTTGATGATAAAAGAAATTTTTGACATGAAAATTTTTAATTGACACAAGTGATTTACTTGGACTCCTTTTCAACTGACAAAACACTAAAACTTTGAATAAAACTTTGCACCCCTTTTTAAAATAAATAAATAAATAAATAAATAACTAATAGACCTCTACTTTGTTACATGGCTACTAATTACTAGACTTGACTCTCTACAAATTTACTAATAAGAACAAAGTCAATAATCTGAAATGACTCAGTAGACTAAATTGACAAACTTACTTCAACGTTGAAATATATTGTCTCAAGGCCGCTCTAGAGTGTTTACTTCTCATTTGCATGGATTATGAATGCATTGTTTTATCCAAATACACAGCCATAACCGTACTCACGTTGAATACATTCACCGATCACAACTTTATACCTATTGCTACAAATCATATCAACAAACCACGATACTCAATGAAGCGAGGACATGCAAGAATCAGGCTCATAGGTTTCCAAGGAAAAATATGAACATAATTGACCATGTTTAGGGAGTAGACATAATGCATGCAAAGTAGTGGTTGAAATCTAATTAGGTAGTGGTGCTTCACTATATTTGATTTGCACAAGATGCATATCCACCGAGTTCAGAGTTTGGATCACCAATTATCGTCAGTGGAGTTGTGGCATGTTTGATCAAGTTCTTGTGAAGACTGATACATGACGTTGAGATAATGCAAACAAAAATTAATGAAGGAGACACGTGTTGCGTGTTGGTGATGTGTTGAATCATTTGTAGAAGACTCAGCCAGATCTCTTTGTAGATCAAATAATACGCAACAAAATTGTGTTGAACCAATAGGAGGTCTCCAACACTATCTATTCACTTTGATTTTAGTGCATGGATGGATCCTTCTAAGGAATAAAAGACTCTCGATTCTGATACGTTATATTTCTACAGCTTCATGAGCATCCAGACGCCTTTTCTTTCAGAACAAATTAAAATTGTATACCATCACTCCAAACTATGCCAAAGAATGAAGAAACTATAATCTTCTATCACTCAGAGCAATTCAAATTTCATGTCATTTCTCCTTTTTAATTCTCAAACAACCATTATGCTCATCAACATTGAATGTCGCTCTCGTACCAAATGAAAGCAGAGAAGAAGCGATTTATGTGTTCTTACCTCTCTTGTGCCTCAGTCTCCATTTTTGATTTTTAGGCACTCAAATCTTTCTAAAAATGGCACCATTGGATAGAGCTCTCTCTCAGCTTTCCAGAAAGGTAAAGTTTTCCTCCTAACTCCTCATATTTTTCAAGTTATGGCTCGACGGAGTTTTTGTGGGAAATTTTCCCTTAGGAGGCCCGCGGCCAATAGGAAGCCGCCACGTGGCACCTGGAGTGGCGGAGTGTGGGGAAAATTTGAAATTTTTCCAAAGACCAAATGGGTAAAAATTCAAACTTTTGCCCGCCGATCCGATTTTGGCCTGTTTTTGCCCTAAATTTTCAAATCGCCATATCTTTCGATCCAGAGCTCAGATTTTCACGTTATTTATATCAATGGAAAGATGGTGAAATTCTCTACATGATTCTGGGGTCAATTTTGCATTTTGGTTGAGTTTGGAGAGATAAAATCAAGAAACACCTCTAGCACGTGGTAATGGCCAGAAATGACGTTTCAACAACTAGTTTTAATGCAAAATGGGTCGCATTCTTCTTCAGCATGGCCAAAAATGTCAGGGCATGGGTCTGTAAGGATGCCCATGTTGTTTTAATGCATCTTCATTCAATGGGGAATGGATTCCACATTTTTTACATGTTTTCTCTCTCCTGGGCTCGACCCATGCATCATTGTAAAAGCGATTTGGCTCATTTTTTTGAGGAGGAACATTTTTTTGGATAGCAAGCTTCTTCTTTCACCTTCAACAAGTGATTTTTGCAAGTATCGACCTTCTTCATGATCAGTAACAGTTTCGCCTCTTTGATGTTGCAAATGCAAGGATTTTGACAGTGAAAATGACAGTGCAGACTCTGTGATCAATTTTCAGTCCTTTGTTTGTATTGTCTTGCTTCATTTCAGACCTCTAATTACATCTTATCAGCCTGTGTATGATGTTTCATGTTGCATTTTATGAAATTGTGTCAATTTGCATGAACAAGAAGTGTTCACCACTCCTTTGGTGTATCACCTATTAGTTTAGTTTCAATTTTTGCACTTTCTATCTCTGTCTCCTTGGAATTTAGAGTAGGATTAGGATTCAAACCTCTGCAATTGTGCAAATAATAGATCTGATCAGAGGAGTTTGAGGAACCAACCTCTAATCTAGAGATTCCTCTCTCATTTTACAAGTCCCACACTTGGAGAGAGGTTTCAATGTTGTGCAATCACACTGGATGCCTGAAACATCAACTTAGAAACCTGATTTGCATCCAGGGGTGCTGCTGATTTGCAACAATAGTTTTGGCACACCCGGTGGGACCTTAGAGGTCTCATTTTCATTGCAGCAAAGTTGATGTGCATCTGCTGCAATTTTCTTGCTTAAAAGAGCTATAAATTGCACATCTGGCGACTCCAAGGGGAAGAATCAGCTGGTTTTGGTAGTGCAGACCTGAAAACTCATGAGAAGAATCAACACAAGGTCAAGAGCTGGAGAGGAAGAGGTGTTGTTTGAATATCTGCAGTTATCTCCAAGAATAAGGCAAAGTGGGAGGAGAATCCAAAGGTCTCCATCTCCACCAAACAGAACTCTCTCAACTCCTCCACCTGGTAGGCCTTTCATTCAATCAACAAGGGTTCTAAGACCAATTAGAATGGCACAAAACAACCCCTATGTCAATTTCACTCTGGCAAAGAGCCCACTTGCTCTCAATGCACAAAATCCAATCCCAGCTTGCAGATCAAGAACATTCCATACTTCACCGGAGAAAATCGACTCACACCGGTGATCATGTTAAGGATATTGCTAACATTTGTGTAATCCATGAGATCAATGAGATGCAAGTTACTGTCAAACTGCTGGCATCTTCATTCAAAGGGAAAGCTTTGCAATGGTTCAGGAGTCTTGCCTCAGGTTCTATTCAAAATTGGAATCAGCTATGTATAGCCCTCCATGAGTAGTTTGGGGAAAAGGGAGACAACTTGTCCCTTTTGGAGCAGCTGACAACTATCAAAAGAGCTCCCAATGAGCAAAGCTGACTGATTTTAATTTCAGATTTCAAAGGACTTGGGAGAGAATTCCAGTGGCAGTCAAGCCAACAGCAGAAGGTGCTTTTCTTTACTATCTCAAAGCTCTAAATTCTGATATTTCTATGTTGATTCAGTCCATGGGAGGCATAACTATCCCTATGGCTTATAACATTGCCATTAGGGCTGAAAATTGTTTGATCCAAGCTGGAAAACTAGCCCCTAGACCTCCCATGCCATTGTTTCCAAGTTTAGAGAGCCCAAACACTAATCAAGCACCTAATTTGGCTCCTTCTCCCACTCCTAGAAATCAGAGTTCAAATGAAGCTTCTACTTCATCTCCAAGTGCCCCAAATGAGCTTCAAGAAGTCATGAAGCAATTGCAAAATTTAGGTAATGAGCTGGTTACTCTCAAGAGGCAACAAGCCCAAAGTTTTAGACCTTCCTTCCAGCCTCAAGCTCAGCCTAACAGGCAGCCATATCAACCTCATAGACCACCCAATCCAGCTGCAAATCTAAATCAAGCAAGGCCTCCTGCCAACAGACCATTTCAGCCCTATAATCCAAATGCTATATCTGCCTCTAAGGCATTGGTGCCAACACAAAACAACGTTGCTCAGGAGTATGATTGGTGTTTTCCATGCAATGAACCTCACAACCAATCTATGTGCTTCAACGGTGCCTTGAATCAAGCATTAATGGTGACAACTACTGGTGTGGAGGGTGAGGGCAGTCAAGGAAACAACCAACAACAAGAAACATTCCAGCAAAGCAATCAGCTCCAAATGACACCACACTTGTGAATCGGGCAGCAGAGGATTTTTGTGGCATAAATCAAACAGTCTCTCAAGGTGTTGCAGCCAACACAAGGTCAAAAAGAAGGAATTTGGGTGAAGAACAACCATTAGCTCCAACCAATCCACAACCTTTTATGGCTCCACAAATGGTTGGCAAACAAAATCCAGTTGTAAATGCACAAGGGCAGCCAAGAACAATTCCTAGACCAACTCAAATACCAGTTGTTGCTGCCCACATGCAAGGGATGAATATGCAAACCAAGGGACAACAAAGAGATCCTTCATCACCATTTAGTATCATTGATCAGATGAAGAAGACAAATGTAAATATATCAATGTGGGAATCCCTATCTATCCCAAGCCAGAGAGATTTGCTACAAGTTGCCATGAAGGACTAGCCAACTTCGAATCAGCAAGTCCAAATGCAAGAGAAGGTGCTCACAAATGCTGCCCAGCCTGAAGGGAATCATGGAGGACAACAAGGTAAAATGTTGAAGCCCCCTCCTTTTTATGTCTCATTAATCATTGGAAACCAATTGGTGCACAATTGCATGATTGATTCCGGGGCAAGTAGCTTAGTGATGCCCAAGCAAATAGTTGATCAGCTAGGACTTCAATATGAAACCATATCCAAAGGGGTAGTGCAGTTGGATGGGACAACAGTAACAACAGTTGGGGTGATTAGAAACTTGAGTCTTACCTTGCATGCATGTCCAAATGTTGTTGTTTTACAAGATGTATCAGTTATAGACCTTCCACCACTCTTTGCCCTATGTTTGTCAAGAGAGATTTCACACCAAGATTGGAGGATATTTGTCTCGCTGATTGGTCACACATGCCGTCGTAATGAGGTATGGAACCAAAGCTACAATCAGGTCTGAACCTATTGCAAACTTCCACATTGAGCCCTACACTCCAAGTCAGATCAATGCCAACTATTCGGCATTTGATCAAGAAGATCACCCAAGCACTGATGAAGTTGACACCAAGGTTGGAAGCATCCCGGATCTAACTCTTGATGAATGGGAAAAACAAGGTGCATGCTTTTGATCCTTATCAAGAAGTAGAAGAATCGAGCTAGGGGTCTATTGCATACATCAAGAAGATCAGCCCATTCCTAGCATCACCAAGCCAAACCACAAGGATGACAATGAGGTATGGCAGCTATGTTTTTTGATGGATCAAGGAGTAGACAAGGTGTAGGAGGTGGAGCTATGCTTATTTCACCTCAAGGAGTAAAGTACTATTCAGCTTTTAGATTTCAGTTTGCATGCTCCAATAACACTATTGAATATGAAGCCTTGGTGCAAGGGATGCATTGGGCAATAAAGAGAGGAATAAAGAACTTGCAAGTCTTTGGTGACAAGTGAATTGATTGAAACCAAGTTAAGGGGCAGCATGTCACAAGAATAATCTGCTCAAGTGCTACAAGAATAGGGTGTGGGACCTCATTGAAGATTTTGAGGGCTTTAGCATAAAATCCATTCCTAGAAAAGAAAACCAAGCTGCTGACAAGCTTGCAGCAGTTGGGGCAGCCTTTGATATTGTGGAAAGCATTCAAAAGGACAAGGTACAAAGCCAAACATCCATGTGATTGTGAGGCCTTCAAAGGCCGGATAACAATGTAAGTTGGCAAGTGTTTGAGAATGACCAACAAATCATCCATTTCTTACAAGAAGAAGTTGAGTTCTCAGCTAAAAATCAGGAAAAATTGGAACAACAGTATGGTGACCAAGTGGTACAACTGAGAACTAACAAGCTGCCCAAGGGACTTATCACTTTGGAGTCCATTTTCAATCCCAATGATCAGTTTAGGAAAGAGAAAGCAAACATTCAAGTCAAGAGAGAAGATTCAATATCCATCTTGGTGGAAGAGAACAAACCATTGCAAATTGGAAAGATGACAACTGAACAAGAAAGGTATGAGTTCATACAGCTATGTCAAGAGTTCCCTGATGTGTTTGCTTGGAGCTACGAAGATTTGAAAGGTTTCAATCCCAAGTTAGCTCAGCACACCATTGAGTTGGATCCAAATACTAAGCCCATCAGGCAGAAACAAAGGCCAGTCAATCCACACATGGAACCTCTCATGAGGAAGGAATTGAACAAGTTGATTGAGTCAAGAATCATATTCCCAATCAAGCATTCTAGTTGGGTTGCCAACTTAGTTCCAGTCAGAAAGAAGAGTGGAGAGATCAGATTGTGCGTTGATTTCAGAGATTTGAATAGAGCATCTCTCAAGGACCATTACCCACTTCCTTCTATGGAGCAGATTTTACAAGTTGTTGCTGGCTCCGAAAGGTTTTCATTGCTTGATGGCTACTCAGGGTACAATCAGATTATGGTGAAGGAAGAAGATCAGTTCAAGACAACCTTCACAACCAAATGGGGAACTTATGCATACAGGAAAATGCCATTTGGGCTGTCCAACGCTGGAGCTACCTTCCAAAGAGCAATGGACATGGCGTTCAAAGGTTTGATTAACAACATGGTGCTGATATATCTTGATGATATCACTATTTTTTCAAAGAATGCAGCAGACCACCTCTCTCATTTGAGACAAGTCTTCCAAAGGTGCAGGAGATTTGGAGTGTCTTTGAATCCTAAGAAGTGTATCTTCCTAGCACATGAAGGAAAGCTCCTTGGCCATATTGTCTCCAAAGAAGGATTAGCAATTGATCCAGTAGAGAGTGAAGCCATAAGAGCACTACCATTGCAAGCCACAAGAAGGCACTTCGAGTTTCTTGGGAGAATAAATTTTGTTCGAGAGGTTTGTCCCAGATATTTTGCAGCCCTTGTCAAACCTATCACCAAGATGTTGAAGAAAAGCATGGCTTTCAAATGGACTAGCAGAAGGCAAGGAGAGTTTTGAAGCAATCAAAGAAGCCATCTCTCAAGCACCAACTCTCATCAACCCGGACTTCTCCAAGGATTTCATCCTCTATGCATTTGGGGGTAATGATACCATTTCTGCCATTTTGGTACAGCAGAACAAGGACAATGATGAGCAGCCAATTGCTTTCTTCAGCCAAAGCCTAGATGACTATGAGGTGAGATATTCTTTTATTGAGAAGCATGTACTTATAAAGAATCGAAGCTTGAAGAAATTCAAGCATCTAGTCTCAAACAACAAGGTTCAGTTGTTGGTCTCTCATGCGGGAGTAAAGGACTTCCTCCTCAACAAGGATTTGAATGAGAAAAGGGCAGGTTGGATCACTCGTGTCATGGAGTATGACATTGAGATCAAGGTCACCAAGCTGGTAAGAGGAAAAGGATTGTGTGAGCAGCTGATTCTGGGCAAGCAAAAAGGAGTATGTAATAAAGAAGAGGCTATGTTTTGATAGTTCAAGACAGCCATGTGCAAGGTAGCACTCAAGAAGAGGATAATGTTGTCCCCACTCCTTGCTGGACCCAAGGTATAATGCACTTCCTAAGCACAAGCCTATGCCCTCCAGAGATGAACAAAACCCAAAGAAGACACTTCAGATTGTGCAGGCTGTCCCATATGCCATAGTAGACGGTGTTTTGTTCAAGAAAGATGTGAATGGAGTGCTGTTGAGATGCATTAGCACAAATCAGATTCATAGGGTGTTGGAAGAGTTCCATGGTGGACCAGTTGGTGGTCATTTTGCACCAAGAGTGACAACTCTAAAAATCATGAAGGCTGGTTATTATTGGCCCAAGATTTTCAAAGTGATTGCTTTGTGGATCAAAAGGTGCAAGAATTGTGCATTCTTCACAGTGTAAAGAGAGGCTTGCTGCCCTTCCATCGCATCCAATTTCAGTTGACCAGCCATTCATGCAATGGGGTTTGGACTTCATTGAGTCATTAATCCCAATTCAAGCCAAGGGCATAAGTGGATTTTGACACCACGTGCACTACTTCACCAAGTGGATCAAGCAAAGAGCACTCAAGGAAGCAAATGAGTCTAAAGCATCTTAGACTTCTATGAGGGGATAGTAACCAGATTTGGCATACCGCTACAATAATCTCGTATAATGCATTGGCATTCATTGGATCCAAGGTGACTGAGTGGGCTGTCAAGAATGGGATCTACCTAAGTACTTCATCAAACTACTACCCTCAGGGTAATGGCCAGGCTGAATCTACAAACAAGAACTTGTTGAGGATCATTAGGAGGACTCTTGATGAGAATCGAGGTCTTGGCATACCAAACGAAATCAGCCTTATGGGCCGATAGGATAACTCCCAAGAGATCCACAGGTAACTCTCCATTCAGGCTTGTTTATGGAAGAGAGGCAATCTTGCCCATGTCACTTGAGTTGCCAACATTGGAACTCATGAAGCAGTTAGAGTTGCTAGAGTTTGGGCCCATGGAGGTGAGATATGCAGAGTTGATGGAGCTCCAAGAGATCAGAGATCAGGCATCCCAAGCAATGGAGAAGGATCAAGCTTTGATCAAGAAGACCTTTGATAGGAAGGCCAAGAGTAGATCTTTCCAAGTTGGAGATCTAGTGTTAAAATGGGATGCAGATAGAGCAAAACCGGGAAGGCATTCAAAATTTGATGCCATTTGGAGTGGCCCATACATGGTCACAAAGTGTAAGGACAACAATGCCTTCCAATTGTCTTCATTGGATGGCGAAGAACTGTAGATTCCAGTCAATGGAATCTATCTAAAGCATTGCTACTAAAGGGAAATTCTCCACCTTGTAAATATTAGCTTAGGTTTTCATTCCTCCAAGTGCTTGTGCACATTGTTTTTCTGTAGGTTGTTTTGCTTTCCCTAAGTGCTTTGGCACAGGCTTGCTGTCCCTGGAGATGTTTTGCAGTCCTTGCTTCCATCAGGTGATATTCCATCTTCCTCCTTGCAACATTCTAAGTCAGTTGGGGTTCCGAACAGAAAATTTTATGACTCCATGCCCAATGGGCTGCTTCAGGTAACTGGTATCTTCATCTAGCAGGCAGATGACCCCTCTGAGTCGCCAAAATTGTTATCCAAAATGTGCCCCTACTCATTTTTGTGGCTAACTCCTTGTGTTCTTACCTCTCTTGTGCCTCAGTCTCCATTTTTGATTTTTAGGCACTCAAATCTTTCTAAAAATGGCACCATTGGATAGAGCTCTCTCTCAGCTTTCCAGAAAGGTAAAGTTTTCCTCCTAACTCCTCATATTTTTCAAGTTATGGCTCATGGAGTTTTTGTGGGAAATTTTCCCTTAGGAGGCCCATGGCCAATAGGAAGCCACCACGTGGCACCTAGAGTGGCGGAGCGTGGGGAAAATTTGAAAATTTTTCCAAAGACCAAACGGGTAAAAATTCAAACTTTTGCCCGCCGATCCGATTTTGGCCTGTTTTTGCCCTAAATTTTCAAATCGCCATATCTTTCGATCCAGAGCTCAGATTTTCACGTTCTTTATATCAATGGAAAGATGGTGAAATTATCTACATGATTTCGGGGTCAATTTTGCATTTTGGTTGAGTTTTGGAGAGAGAAAATCAAGAAACACCTCTGGCACGTGGTAATGGCCAGAAATGACGTTTCAACAACCAGTTTTAATGCAAAATGGGTCGATTCTTCTTCAAAGATGGCCAAAAATGTCAGGGCATGGGTCTGTAAGGATGCCCATGTTGTTTTAATGCATCTTCATTCAATGGGGAATGGCTTCCATGTTTTTTACACATTTTCTCTCTCCTGGGCTCGACCCATGCATTGTAAAAGCCAGATTTGGCTCATTTTTTGAGGGTTGAACATTTTTTTGGATAGCAAGCTTCTTCTTTCACCTTCAACAAGTGATTTTTGCAAGTATCAGACCTTCTTCATGATTGTAACAGGTTTCTACCTCTTTGATGTTGCAAATGCAAGGATTTTGACAAATGAAAATGACAAGCAAGGCACTCGTGATCAATTTTCAGTCCTTTGTTTGTATTGTCTTGCTTCATTTCAGACCTCTAATTACATCTTATCAGCCTATGTATGATGTTTCATGTTGCATTTTATGAAATTGTGTCAATTTTCATGAACAAGAAGTGTTCACCACTCCTTTGGTGTATCACCTATTAGTTTAGTTTCAATTTTTGCACTTTCTATCTCTGTCTCCTTGGAATTTAGAGTAGGATTAGGATTCAAACCTCTACAATTGTGCAAATAATAGATCTGATCAGAGGAGTTTGAGGAACCAACCTCTAATCTGGAGATTCCTCTCTCATTTTACAAGTCCCACACTTGGAGAGAGGTTTCAATGTTGTGCAATCACACTGGATGCCTGAAACATCAACTTAGTTACCCCGAGCAAGGGGGTTTTGTGGTAGGAAGACAAATTTTGAATGGAATTGTTATAGCCCATGAACTTCTTCACTCTGTTAAACATCAAAAGTCTGGGAATATGTTCATAAAATTAGATATGACTAAGGATTTTGATAGAGTCAACTGGGATTTTCTCATGCAATTCCTTGAAAATTTTGGCTTCAATAAAGATGGGAGAAAATGGATCTTTAGTTACATAAGTACTGCTAGATTTTTATCCTCATAAATTGTGAGCCCAGGTTTTTTCATCTCATCCATAGGCCTCAAGAAAGGTGACCCTCTTTCACCTTTATCATTAATTATTATAGTTGAATCTCTCATCCGTTGACTATCCTTTCTCAAGTCGGGAAGGATTTTTAATGACATTCTTATTGCTAATGATGCTCCTAGAGTTACTCACTTACAATTTGTGATGATACTAGCCTGGTTGGGCAAGCCACTATCAAAGAGGCTAAGGCCTTTAAAAATGCTCTTGATCTTTACGAAGAAGCCTTTGATCAACAAGTTAATAAAAGAAAATCCAAAATTTTCTTTTTCAATACAAATAGAATTTCTCAAACTTTGATTTGTAGGATCCTTGATATCAACCCTAGCTCACTCCCTTGTTCCTATCTTGGAATTCCTCTTTTTCAAGGTAGAAACTCTATGGACATATGGAAAATGACCATTGACAAGATCCTGAAGAAGAAAGCGTACAATTTGGAAAGGTAAATGGATCCCCTTAAAAATTAAAAATTCATTTGATTTCATCACGTGTTCATGCTCTTCCTATTTACATGATGTACGTTCTTCCTATTCCATCCAATGTGATTAGACTAATCAAGTCCATTCAAGAAAAATTCATGTGGGTGACACATCTGATGAGAAGAATATTCCTCTTTTAAAATGGGAAAACACTTTTTTGTTAAAATATATGGACGAATTAGGATTCAGGCTAAACAAAGACATGAATTTGGCCCTTGGTGCCAAATTATCCTGAAGGATTTATTTGGAACCACATGCCCTTTGGAGCATTATAATTAGGAAAAATGATTTAGATAACATGCTCTTAGAAAGGATGGTCACTATCTCGGAACCATCTAGCTAGCTCTCAAACTTGGAATCTCATGATCAAAGCTTTGGTTATTCTCAAACCTCTTCTGAGATGGTCCATGGGTAGAGGAACAAAATCCAAATTCTGGAGTGATGCTTGGATTCTTAGTTCCCCCTTGAATTCTCATAATTTAATCAATCTTTAGGCTTGGTGTGAAGCAAGATATGGTTCATTGGTTAAACACTATATCAATCAAGAACATAATGGTTGGATTGAGCTGTAGGTTCCTTATGGATTGGTGAGGAGAAGTGTTTACTGAAAATACTTCAACCTTTTCATTTCTCCAGACACAATGATCAGTTAATATGGACAAGATCCAAATCCAGAAAATACAATGTCAAAGATGGATACACCATCCTCTCTCTTCAAAACAGGAGGCTTCACTATTTCCCCACTAGAAATTTTGGTTCAAACAAGGTCTTCCAAAAGCTAATGCCTTTCTTTGGACAACATATTGGGAAAAATTCTCACTCAATCCAATCTCTATAATTGTGGCATCTTTGGTCCTTGTAATTCCCCCTTTGTCTTAAATATAAAGAAGATGTAAATCATCTACTTATCCACTATAAGTATTATAATAGAATTTAGAATTCCTTTATTAAAATGTTTAATTTGTCTATGGTTCTTCCTACATCCATCAATAATCTTATTAAAGGCTAAGATCACAAAATTTTCTCAGTTCCTCTTCTCCAAATTTGGAATTTCATTCATGCCATTGTTTGTTGGAATATCTGGCTTGAAAGAAGCAGGAAAATTTTTAGAAATGAATCTAAGAACATTAATTTTACCCTCTTGCAAGTATTGAGATCAATCAAGGAATTAATCTTGATTTGGCACCCATATGATGGAAAGACATTTCTGAAGAAAGCAACACTTACAATAAATGGAAAGGCATTCTCTTGGGGATCCCTGATAATGGGGTTGGGAAGAAAATTAAATCTAAATCTCAAAGCAAATGGATCACTCCACCTCACAACTTCATCAAACTCAACTTTTATGGAGTTACGAAAGGTAACCCAAGTAGAGCTGGAATTGGTGGTATCTTCCAAAACTCATTGGGAAACCTCTCCTAGGCTTCACAGAAGCTATAGGAAACTGCTCCAACAACTTTGTTGAAGCTAAAGTTCTTTGGCGTGGCCTCAAAATTGCCACTGAAAAGGACTAGATTAACCTCATTGTGGAAGGTGATTCACAAATGGTCATCAATGCAATCAAAAAAGGAAAAATAATCATTGGAACTTACATCATATCATGGAAGAATGCATTTCGATGCTTAATAACGGGCACATCAATCATATTCCTAGAAATGCTAATAAGGTCACTGATAAACTTGCTAACTTAGGGGTTGAGAATGATGATAATGAAAGGCTTATCATTATCTATCCTAAGGATTTAATTACTAAGTTGGGAGATTTATTACAAATTGAGGGCTCTCTACATCCGCACAAGTGGCAAACGTGTTTCATCCCCAAAACTCCATCAATAACTATGTAGATCTCCTTGATATTCTTCCAACACATGATATTTATGGTCATATATGACTCTTTCATGTTGGAAGATTTACCTCGCATGCATATTGGGGTATTTATACCTTTCTCCACCAAGAATTTGGAACAAAAGTTTCAAAGTTCTATCAAGATTATGGAAAATGATAAAGTCAGTGTTGAGAAGGAGATGAGGACCAGGGATGGGAAAGGAAAGCCACTACGAGTAACATGTTTAAATATATTTAGGATTCCTTAGTGCATAATTACTCCATTGATGACATTCACTATCCCTTCCGAGTTTAATTAACGATCCTAAGCTTTGGTAGATGCTTAATGTCGGTTGTCTTGTAGATAAAGGTACTAGACTCATCAATGGTGTCAAGGATCCTAAAATACTTAGTTGAATGACTACCAACATGCTTAGGGAAAAATTATCCACTAGGCTTGGGGATATGGCTGCAGTTGAGGAAGTGGTGAAAGCCATGAATGATCAGGCTAATCTCATTGCTAGAGTGGGCTCTTTAAAGCTTTCTCAAATTATTGGCATGTAAACAATTTTATTGGGAGCCAAAAACTCTTTCGCCATTCATGAAGACATGGAGCATCTTGTATTTGACATCGGGCTCTGTCTCGAACTAGCTTTGATAGCTAAACAAAACAATGCCATGGAAATATTGTTGCAGAGCAAGAAAACCGATGCTATCTCGGTTTGTTTTAAACACTCCCATTAAAAAAATTTGATGCCTCCAAGATTGTGGATTTCCTGGTTACATTAATGGTCAAAGAGGAGCTAAGGAATGTATATACGCCACAATGATGGTTTCCAACTCCTCGGATGAGGAGAAAAAATGAAGTCTATGGTTTACTAGTTTTATGTATGGATTCTCCATCTTTTGAGGGTTTTTGTAAAAATTTATCTCCTTAAATTTCAAGATTTTTTTATCTAATATGATATAATAGTGAGGACTGATGCCTCTTTTTGACTAATGAAAAATAAAAATAATAGTTATTTATAACTTAAAATATAAATTGTATGCTTAGGTTTATGAAATAAAATTAGGTTGGAGATTATATTTGAAATGATGGCCACGTGAATGTATCCCCACAAATATTATTTCTCCAATAAATGCCACATCCTTCCAAGTAACATATGACATATATCCATAAGCATGATGTCACACATTGAGTCTTTGTCATATATCACTATTTAGAGCTTATCCAGACATTTCTCGGTCACCAAAATATAGTGTCCTTTATGAATCCACAAAACTTTTTAAGGATTAAGATGTTTCATCCTCTTAAACCCAAACTTACCTATTATATCTTTCATAGCCATATTATCATTTCTTCTACGATCCATTATTAATTTTTAGACTTTACCTCCCAAATTACATGTTATTTTGAACATCTTTTTCCTCTTATCAACACTAACTCCATCTTTTAATGGTTTTAATAATATGCACTTGAACATGAGTTTTTTTCCTATATTTGGATCTTATCCACAATATGGTAAATCATACTCATCACCTTGTGTAGTGCGAGCATTCACATTTCTCCTCTTATAATCACTCTAGGTGCATGGTCACTTAGAAAATCAATACCCTATTTCTCTATAACTATAACATGTGACATGAATCTATGACCTCTTCCATATTGAAAGGATCATATTCACATTAATGTATTTCTTGCTCATATAGCTTTTCCTTTAATGTGTTAGATTTAACTAGCCTCACATTCATGATCCACAAAGTTTCATATGCCATCACCTTGTCCATAGCCTTGTGTGACCTTTCATTTTCCTTTCATGGAACTCTCTTTGCTTGTGCACCATATTATCCTCTACCTTCAACACATATTGATAGGCTTCCTCTAATAAATTCACTTGTATCATTCCAAACTCTTTTTTAATTTTAATGCATGACCCATTAATATACATGGAGATCTTATCCATATCATCCTCTACATGTCGCACTTGAATAACAAGTCAATACAACTCTTCAATTTACTCCACACTAATATATATATATATATATATATATATATATATATATATATATATATAATCTAACTCTCATAGATTTTGTAACTTCTCAAAAAAATTGAATTGATAAATCTTATGTAAAAAACACCTTCAAATTTTTAGCAATCATATTCCAAGTCTAAATATTCAGCTTGCATGTTTACATTTAGTACATCTAAATATTTTCCCACCATAGAGATGCACAACCATTCAAATTCATGTAGGAACATTTTAATCTCCTGGGATCTTCCATATTTTCATACTAAAAATACTTCTTGATCTTTTTATCCAATTAATGAGCTCCATTTGTTCTTAACAATCAGAATAACTTAGGGTATTCAACATTGTCTTACTCCCCATCCTAAAAATTACATATAAAATCCCATCTTCCTAACCTTTAGATTATGCATCTTATTCTTTTTCTTTTTGGCTTGGGCCTTTTGTTTCAGAGGGATGTATATTATCATTATTATCCTCCACAATAAAACCTCCATGTTGTGTGGCTTCCGTGGCCTCCAAATGGGCTGACGTAGTCTACATCAATTTGCTCAAATCTTGAAATATTTTTCCTTAGTATTTTTGGCCTCAAACAACATACATCATATGTATCATTGTTTTTCCTCAAATAAATGTGACCTATACACTCTTTAACACATTATAATCAATAAATATATCACAATAATATGTAAAAATTATATTCTACACATACTCACAAATGTGGAAAATCATAAATATTTGATGTGCAATCCTCACACCTTCTACCAAAATGACACTCTCAGTAAAATGTCTACATTGGTTTTATACTCACAATCACAAAAGTTAAAAACTTGCAATCTCATCCATACCAAAGACTCACAAAGAAACAATTTTTTTCCCTAATACCAAATGACACATATGTAATTAGGGTACCCAACAAAGAGCCACCTTAGACCATACAACCCTTAGAATATCACTTAGAAAACATACAAAGATATATGAAATAATAAAGATTGGAATTCAACAATACAAAACACATCGACACTATTTATCAAATTAATTATAAGAAAAACTAACACATAGACCAAAAACCAATGATATAGTTGTGTCAAGTCATATCACTACAATCATACCCTACTCGAGACTTAATTTTGCATCACTCATTTATTTTGCTAAAAACTCTAACTATGATTTTAGGTACTCAAATTTTGACGTCTTAAAAGAAATTTGGATTTTTTTATATAGGCATAGAAGAGCCCAAATTCTAAAAACATTAACTCCTAAATATAAGGAACATTATGAAGACAAGGTCTAAAATATCCATCACAAGACTAATTCTTCCTTTCCAAAAATTTCATGGCTTTGAACAATAACCTTCAAGTACTTTATGGCTTTATTAGTGTTCCATGAATTTTGCATATACTTGTGACGCCTCTAAAGACTTGTGAAAGTTGTATAAAGGCTTGTGTATATTGTGTAAAGTCATGCATGGCTACAAAATATAATTCACATTGAATAATAGACGTACATTTTTGTGAAATTATGTAATAAACTTAAACCTGCATAAAATACTTGTGAAACATACCTCGACACAAAATACAACACAAAAAGTAGCACAAATTACTTTAACTATTTTGGGTTGATATGATATCACATGTGAACCTAGAATCTCTTGCATCACATGGTGTTCTTAATGTATTTGAGGATAATGGAGACCATTTTATGTATCTCATGATGTGTAATAACCATGGACTCCTCAACCCTCATAGAAATTCATGATAAGATCTCCTAGTGCATGTCTATCATAGAGGGAGGGAGAAAAGGGATAAAACGAGGAGGAATATTTACGAGAAGGATAAAAGTGAGTAAGTATTACCTTGGTTAGTTAAAATAGTGTGTAGAAGTATATGGTTTATAGGATGAAATACCAACGTAGATAGTAAAGGGATACCAAATATTTAACTCAAAGTGGAAGAAAAGGTAACTATTCTGGCATTACTACAAACATAGTGTATGATAATCAACTAATGATTTGGATAAAATTAATGACGGGAGAAAAATACTAAGGAAAATAAGGAGGGTGGGATGGATTTTGACTTTTCTCTTCACACACTTCAACTTCAAATTTCCTCACATGTTTCCTACAAGATTGGTAATCCTTAACATCATTCTCTAGTACCACATACCATGTACAAAATGGTATAAAATAATCTTGGGTGTGTGTAGTCAATGTGATAGGAGGTAGAGGTAAAGATTTATGGAAAATCAAGTAATTGTATAGATAATATAAATAACTAGAAACATTGATTGGGGTTGTGGCTTAAACACCAAGTCACAAGTGAGGTTTATAGTAGGAAACCTAATAAAAACAACCAATGAAGATGGTGATTTAGGATATTATTCAATTGAAGAATCAATAGTAGGAAAGATAATGAAAGAGCTAATGGAGATGGTAGTTCAAGATATAATTCACTCAAAGGTTTTGGAATAAGAGACTTGGCTTGGCTCAAAGATATATGGCGAGGCTTGGCTCAAATTTATATCTCAAAGGAGAAATATCTAATTCCTTCTCATCCATTGAGTCATCATCTTCACACTCAAAGTATTGATTAATAAATACTGAAGGAATGGTGAGATGAATGGTATTAATTCTATGGTTAAAGGAGGTTTGTGAGGATTATGTGAAGATACACTAACGAGGGTTTTATTTCTCATCATAATTTATAGGTTCAATGGAGGATATTAAAGAATGTTGGTGTTGTAGTGTATCCATGTTTTTATATTGGGCATAGCTAAATTAGAAGGGGCTAGTGAGGGAAAAGAATAATAAGAAGAGGATGTAGAAGAATAAGGTAAGAAAAGGGTTGTTAAGGAAGAATCATATGATTCTAAATCATCTAATCAACCAATACACAAGGATACTATAAATCACCAAATAATAAGTGAATTATGAAGAAGGTAAATTGTGCAAAAGAAAAAATAAGTTGAGGTTGAAAGCTTAGAGTAGATAAGGAATATGCATATGCAACTTGTTTAAATTCAGGTTAGGATGGACTCAATATAAAAATCATTAAGTCCCTAACAACCATGCATAGAAGAGGATCAACCTAAGGTGGAATAATAACCTAAAGTGTGAAGATAAATGACACAATAAAATTATATATTAGTAGAAATATTGATACAATATTTAAATTTAATTCATAACACTAAATAATGTATACAATATTACACAATACATAATATTTCAATTGGAAAAACATTTTGAGCAAAAATATCAACACAATAACCTTATTTCTTATTGTATTATCTCAACTCTTTACACTTAAATAAAATAATTCAAAGATATGATTTACCCTAATCAACATGTGAGTATGCATGGGAAAATCAATAGGAAATTTCTAAAAAAATTATAATACTATGGCTATTAAGACTAAGGGCCAATAATAAATCCCATAATGTTTCCGTATAAAACATGAGCTACATAACCACCCATATAATAGCAAGGGTTAATCCACCTATCTCGAGCCCAAATTTACATATAGAGACCCCACAAAAATGTGTTCTAACAATCTCCCACTTTTTGAATAATTTGCATAGGAGGTGTAAATTCATATTTTAAGCTTCTAAGGGAAACCTTGTCAATTGAATTTATGGACTAAATTTTTCTCAATAGTCATGACCTTTGTCAATCAGTTAACAATATTTTCATTTGTATTAATTGTTAAAAATAGTACCTATTTGTTTTCGTAGATGTTTTTTTTTTATAAAATTGCACTTTGACTATCACAATCTAGTGTCAAAACTTTCTTCAAGAGATCAATAGTCAAACACAACATGTGTAAACATACTACTTCCTTAAAGGCATGAGTAAATTTAGTTTACTCTACCTATATTATATATATTACACCATATTACTTCCTTTTTCTCATCTAATTTAATGATTTATTAAATAATTTAAACACATAGGAAATTATGGATTTGTAGAAGTCAAGATTTCCATCCTAGTTATAATACAAAAAGTATTTTAGATTCAATGTTTTTTGTTAGTAGGTATTTGTTTATTAGAATGTAAACAAAGAAAATTACCGTAAATGAAAGAAACAAACAAACATGCAAACCTTTCCAACAACCTTCTGTGCAAACCTCAGATAAGGGTCTCCTGTGAAACCTTGTAGAAAGAATGTCAGAAGTGTTTTGTGGGTGCTCTTGAGTGCTCTCCAAGCTTTGAAGGAAAATTCTACAGACATAGTTCAACAGAGTTTTTGTGCTTCAAATTCAAGAGGATTTGAAAGGAAGGTAAGCCTGTAATTTATAGAAGCTAGAAGGTAGTTGGAATTGGTTACACAGATAAATGAACATGCTAAAAATAACATTATGGGTAGTTGTAATAGTGCCAGGGGAAATAATGAAATTAATTACAAAAAGTGCATCCGGAAAGGTGGTTGTACGTGCATTTTCCCCACCTTTCTAGGATTCTAGAAGTGCAGTTAACTAGGGTAGTCAAAGTGGAGTCAAAGTGGAGTTTGATCAAGTGGTAGATGACTAGGATGTGCACACACTTAATTAATTGATTAATTATTTAATTGGTAAATAATAATTAATTTAGCCAAAGGGGTACAAAGGGTACATGGGATTAATTTAATTAATCCAAAGGGGTAAAATGTGTATTAATTAATCAATTTAATTAATTAATTGCAAATGGGTGAATAACAAGGTGTATTAGCATAATACTAGGAACAAGTGGAAACATGAATGTAAATTTGGGGTGTCTACATTTTGCCCCTCTTTAAAGTGTTATTGCAGAGTAATAGTGCTTTAAAGATAGTAGACACATGTAGATCGACAAACAAAAAATTGTGAAGCATTAGGATGCCCCAAGAAACATAATGGATGAGGAATGCCCTCAAGTGGGTGGATGACGCAACAAGGTGGTGGACAACTACTTGATAGGAAGGAAAATAGGGAGTGGAACAAGGATTATGGGAAAGGATTGTGTTCATAGCATGAGCATGATTTGGAGAGTAATTGTTTTAGAGCAACTTGATTTTTGTTGTTACACAATAGAGTTGTCACCATGATTATGAAAGAATCAAGATGGTTAACCCATATGCGCGTAAACAAACACACACAACAAAGAAAAGATAAAAAGGAAAACAAACCCAACATACAAAGTAGGTGCCAACATCAAGGTTATAAAGGAACCAAGATGTAATCACACTATTTATAAGTGGTCCAAAAAGAGTAAACATCCACAATGCAACACAAAGTCAAAAAAGAAGACAATCAACCATGCTGCTAATGCACGTGACAATGATGATTAAGTAGATACAAATGCTCCCAAATGGGAATAGGATCAGATTGGAAGAACGGAGTTAAAGTGACTCCTTATGACACTCTTGCTGAATCCATTGTGCAAATGATCGAAGTTGAAATTTCCCTAGGTGAAGTTATATCACGAAGGAAAAACAATTGTGTGACTTGCCCCAAGCAGAGTTAGCATATCATGTAAAGGGAAGAAAGTGATAGTTGTAAGATTGGCACGAGCACTAGAGTAATAGAGAAAAGTATGACATTTATCAAGATTATATTGAGATGTCAAATAATTAACTTTAAAGGGTTTTCCTATTGTAGGATTCCTATGATAAGTGAATGTTTGTTTGAAGTTTTGTGATTTTTGTGATTTTTTTTGAATTTTTGAAATATTTAATTTTATTGGATTTTGACTCGTATTTGATTTTTTTGGATTTTGAAAGTTTGGAAATACAAATGCAAACAAAAAGGAATACATTCCATGCTTACATAAACCAGGAGTAAAACACAACATGTGCAAATGACAAAAGGATATAAATGAGCAATAGAAAGAAACCCAATATAAACAGGAAGAAACCACACCAAAGCTATATGTGAACTAGGATGTGAATAAATTTCTTGCAATTGGTCTACAACAAAGACAATCAAAGTAAGACAAACAATACTAAACTAAAAGAAGAAAAAAACATCGTCATAATGTTAACAAACTACAACAATACAATACAACATGCAAAAATGATGTCTAATGACACTGAATGTATTCCACATTGAAGAACTAGATAAATTTGAATGCCCCTAAGTGATAGCTTAGCACGTGAGAGGATTGGATCATGGTGAAGAGCGGAGTGATACTTAGATACTCCGAAAGATACTCTTATCGGATCCCATTGAAGTTTGATCTGTATTGGATTAAAATGTAAAATCCAAGTGTGCCCTAAGAAAAGTTATATTGCAAAAGGGTAAATGATTGCCTCAAGCATAGATATACACCACGAGCAAGAAATATGAGTATGATATGGAACAATCATGAGGAGTACCATCAAATGGTGAAATTGTTGAATTGTGTTATCCGATTCTGAAAGTTTTTCAAACATTATATGAATGTTTTGTTTATGACAATTTGAAACTATTTTTGGAGTTTAGGACAATTCAATATTGTTTTTAAAAAAATTTTGTGAGACATTTTTGAAAATGTTTTTTTTGTATAGTATAACTTAGTAAAAGGTACACGCTTGAAAGCATGTGAAAATAATTAAAATCATTCCATTCCATTGGAAAAAATGTAGATGATAAAATGATTAGGGTTTGTCACTCCACTCATGGATCCACGTAACTAGGAAGATGCGAGGGCTCATGACCTTGAGCTAAAATAGACGTGAAAATGAGGTGAATATTATGGAAATGATGATAATGGATGCGAAGACACAAGCTGTAACAATGATCCGTATGAGAAAAATGTAACTCATCTCCAGTCAAGATTACTTGACTGATTACAAGATGATTCCACTTTATAGGTTTTGAATTGTCTTAGATCCGATGATGGCCTACTGATTGGAAAATTCGATTGAAGGAATTGGTCTCTCCGTAAAATGAGTAGCTAAATTACTTCTTGGGATGGTTTTTTATCAAGCACTTTGATTAAGATTTCATAAAGGATTTATTGAATGATTATTTATTGATTTTTGTGAAGGACACCCTACATGTTGCCCCATGCCATTAGTAAAAGGCAAGGGCTCAACACCGAAGACAAAATGTAGGCAAGTAAGGGCTTTGTCTGTTCTCAGTCTCATACTACTAGTAAGAAGTATGGGCTTAGCACCAAAGACTGTGAAGGACAAAAGGTGTATTGATTTTATAATTTTTGTATTTTTTGATTGATTTAATTTACCTTGTATGTTGATAGCGTGCTTGTTGGGAAGGAAAATTCTGCCCCCAAGTCTCAAGCCTCATGCAACTAGTAGGACGCAAGGGTTCAACATCGTAGATTGAGATGGGCGATCAAAAAGGACCGAGTAAAGAAGTTTAGTGCTTTCAAGGTGAAGAGAGAGATTATTTAAAAGGATGAGTTTCCATCAGTAAGCTTTGAGAAAAAACCATAGGTAAAAAGATCTAAAATGGTAAGAAACCATAACAAAGATGAGACACACAATGCCCAAGAGGAACAAGGTTAACATGTGTGGTAAGAGGTGAAGAAGGTGAGTATATGATAATGGTATGATTAAGGTATCTACCAATAGATGGAATGCCTAACATTATTTGTACACACTTTGTTGTTTTCGATTGGCAAACAATGCTCTAATATAAAGTTTTATTCTCTTTTTGTGATTTTTGAGTTTTCGAATTTTGGAGGATGAAGGTTTGAAATGGACTTATCAAGAAAGATGTCCATGTTTATTGAAGTTGAATGGTATTGAGATACAAGACTTGTGTAGATGAAATGCAAGTCAAGAGGGAGAATCAAAATATTCGATAAGTCCTGAAATACGAGACTTTGACGGACATGAGCCAAGTCAAAGGAGTGAAACCGAAGTTTTGATAAGTCTTGTAATATGAGACTTGGGTGGATAGGATCCAAGTCAAATATTGAATCAAATGATTTGATGGGTCCTAAAGTACTAGACTTGGGTGGACATGATCCAAGTCAAAGGATTGAATCAAACGATTCGATGGGTCTGAAGTACTAGACTTGGGCGAGATAAGATCCAAGTCAAATGATGTGTGATTAGATAAGTCTTTGATGAGATTGAAAGACATATGTGATGTTAGAAGAATATTGTCGATGTGGGGAATATGTTGAGATACATATTCACCTGTGAGCGAAAGAGCGTGAGGAAAGAAGAATAAATCTCTATATGTAGACTTAGGGTTCCTTGTAAGTCGTAGAGAAGAAATAGTCAATTATTCTCCTTCTAGGTTATGAATTAGTTGATTTGATGAAAGATTTGCAACTAAATCTTGAAACGGTTGAATAAGGATATTCTTGATACGTACATCAAAGAATGTGCGCATGTAGATATCTTGAAAAGTAGGAATCATTGTTGATGAGATTCCTACAGGATGGATCATGTGAGGTATAATGGACATAGAAGGTTGCGTTGTCGCAAGTGTCTACGCATGCTTTGTTGTTGTGGTTTGACAACAAGACTAGAGGTGTTAGGCATAAGAGATGTAACATAATTGATATAAGGAAGATCAATGGTGTTTGACGATGGAACCTCTTCTGTCATGTCAAGGGTTGAAAGAGAGTCTTGAAGAAAATTCAAGTTCTCATTAGGTGTTAGAAGATTGTTGTCCAAAATAGGTTCAATGTCTGCATTTGGACTATAAGATAAAAATATGTAGAAGAAATGGATTGGTTTGAAGGGGGATATACTTGACCTTCGTCGTGATCTCACTGAATGTCGTATTAATAGAAGTGGGAATAATAGTCAACTCTTAATTTTAACGTGTGGAATTTAACACGTCAATGGTTCAGTAAGAGCTTCATCATCAAGATCTATAAAGATCTCTTTTTGTCACGCCAATTAAGTCTTGGACATATTTCTTAAAACATGTACATTTATCAGTTGAGTGGCCATAAATGTGATGAAAGTCACAATATGCATGAGGTTTGTACCAATATGGTTTAGGTTTTTCTTCAATTCAAGGTCTTGTAAGGGGATATTTTATCATCCTAGCCACTTTGAGTTGATGAAAGACACTAGAGAGACTTTCACCAAGGGGTGTAAACTTACATTTAAATTTGCATGGCGTAGTGTCTTGGCTAAGTTATATGATTGGATTTTTGATTGATTGGTCATGTATGTTGGCCATATTTTGATTATTGTGACACCAGTAGTGATGACATTGCGGTTGTGATTGATGTACCAAGATTCATCATGAGAAGTTCTAGTATGGTGATTATTATGAGTGAGGTTTTTGGAAAAATGTTTGACAAAATTATTTGAGAGGTCCGTGAAGGTGGTAATAGATCCCTTTAGAAGGTGTAAGAACCAATCCAAATCTTGTCCTCCTAGAATTCTAGGAAAAAGGCACAAGAGAAAGCTATCGTTATATGCCACTTCATGACATGCTATGGAAAATTCTTTGATATGTTGTCTTGGATTAGTTTTTCCCTTGTATTTGTCAAATTTGGGTGTCTCAAAAGATCATGGGAAGGGTATGCATAAGATGTCCATGTTAAAAGGGTATGGACACAATTCATCAAAATTGAATTGTTTGCGTTGTTTTTACATACCAGAATACGATGTCTTTCATCATTTTCATTCTTGGGAAAAGGATGAATTGTATAAATCCACCATTGGAATGAAAATGAGGTAGAGTGAAGAAAGGTACGATGAAAAATGCAACCCTTAGCAAAGTGAATGCTAATATGGGAAAGATGTTTGGAAGATATGAATGATGCAACCCTTAACAAAGTGAATTGCAAGATGGAAGCGTGTGAAAGTGATTGACAAACTTGACCCTTGAAAAAGTAAATGCCAAGATGGAAGAGAGGGAAGAAGATGGAAAAGTTCAACCCGTAGCAAAATGAGTGCTAAGAGGGAAGAAACAAAAAAGGTTAATCGAGTGCCCGTCTCTTAACAAAATGATAGTAAAGAGAAAAAGGGATGGTGAGAAGTTAGATGTGTTCTATTCCGTAACAAAAATGAGTGTTAAAGGAAAAGAGACTTAACAAGGTGGACATGATCAACTCGTAATCAAAATGAATGATAAGAGTGATGAAGAAATGTAAAAATGGTTAACTCCTGACATGATAAGTGTTAAGAGAAATGAAAAAGGGGGAAAAGTGAAATGTGCTCGACACTTAACAAAATGAATGTCAAGGGAGACAAGACTTAACAAGATGAAGGCGATCAACTCTTAACAAAATGTTTGATAAGAGTGATGAAAAGAGGGGACTTCACAACACCTAACAAAATGAATGATGTTAAGGTGGAAGATGGGTTGAAATGTTAGTTTATATGATTCTTAACAAAGTGGGAGTTAAGAAATATGAAGAGGTTTGAAATGATTTTACGATCCTTTACAAAAGTGAACGTAAAGAGGGGAGAGACAAAAGGTTAGCATGCTCAACTTGCAACAGTTGTAAGTGTGACAAGAGGAGACCTTTAACACAATGAAAGATGCTCAACTCTTAACAAAAGTATGTTAAGTGAAGAGACTTAGGAAAGAAAATGATGGATTTGCTCAAATTTTAACAAGATGAATGGTAAAAGGGGAGACTTAGGAAGATGATGATCAATGTCAACTCTTAACAAAAAGTGTGTTAAAAGATAAGACATGACAAGGAAGTGAAAGCACTAAAAGAATGAAAAGGTAAAGGTCGTCACAAGAAGTGAATAAACGATGATAAAAGGTTCGAATCTCACAAAAATGGAGATAAGAGACAAGGGGAAGTGATGGATTAGTGACCTCAAATTAAAACAAAGTGAATGCTTTAATGAGAGAAGTGAAGAAATAATGAGGATGTTGACAATGCAACAAAATTATTGCATAAGTACGATAATGTAAGATGATAGGATAAAAAATGGAAGACGTCGCAACTCAATAGAGTGGAAGCAAAAATGTGACGATGTAAGAGTGAGTAGAGAATGATATTGAAGAATGTCAATAAGTCCAGAAAGTAAATGTGAAATGCGATGATGTAAGAATGGGGAATGCAGATGACTAGGATGTGCACACACTTAATTAATTAATTATTTAATTAATAAATAATAATTAATCTAGCCAAAGGGGTACAAAGGGTATATGTGATTAATTTAATTAATCCAAAGGGGTACAATGTGCATTAATTAAGTAATTGTAAATGGGTGAATAACAGGGTGTATTAGCATAATACGGGAACAAGTGGAAACATGAATGTAAATTTGGGGTGTCTACATAGATAATTTAATATTAAATTCCACATAGATATCAAAATTTTGTTTTCATAAAAATTCAATGTTTTTTCCCTAGTTTAGACATAAATATACCTACTACTCACACTTGTTAGGAAATATCGAGTCTAATATAGACCATTTCATAAATTAGGCTCCCAAAAACACTTTCATATGAAAATTGAGACATGTTTTCTTTTTCTCTTCTATATTAAGGCACTATTTTATCGACACTTTTTGACCCACACATGAAAGCAGGTATTGGTAGGTTTACATTCCTCCATCCTAAGTTTGTTTAAAATCATTTCAACATACTATCTTTGATTTGACCATAATTTTCTAATAATATGATACCTTTTGATTTACATGTAAAAACTATTTTTCAGAAAGCACCTAGACCCTTATATTAAAATACAATGATAGATACTATGATAAATTATATTTAACCATATTGATCATTTCTTTATTGTTACCAATTAATGATGTGACATCAACTTAAAAAAATATGTCACCTTCTTATTTGAAATGCAAACAAGGATAAACAATTCTTCATATGATCCCAAGTCAACATATCTATGAAACTTATGATTCCACATACTTGGTGATTGCTTCAAAAAGTGAAGATAATTCCTCAAACAAACACAAAAATCCTCATTTTGTATTACCTTAAAGTATTTTAGCTATTCCATATAGATTTCTTCATCAAGTTTTCATGTAGAAATGTTGTCTTTACATCCATTTATTATACTTCAAGATTGAAAGAAGCACCAACAACCAAATAAATCTAATATAATTTTATTAGTAATAAGATAAAAACATCATCAAGATAAATTTCCTCTACCTAATATAATCCCTTTTCTACCAAGTTAGATATATACTTCTCCATTTTCCCTTTTATATTGTACTTCTTCTTGAATACCCATTCGTAGCAAAGAGGATTTATATTATTAAAGGAAGTTTCACCAAGGCAAATGTATAATTTTTATTTAAGGAATCCATTAATTTATTCATTTCCTTTTTCTCGACAGATTTTATTTCATTTGAGCCTAGTGTCTCCACCATAGTCTACATGTATTCACTAATATCTGACAAAATTGATATCATAAATGCACTATTGAAATATAGTTGACTATATGTTTCAATTTTCATTCTAATTTAATTTTATATCCTCAAGGTTGGAGTATGTATCATTTTTTCTCTATTTCATCCAAGTATTACTCTTGAAATTTAATTTTGGCTCATATTCTTCAATATTTAGAAAGAGATATTCATAATTCAATGATCTTTTCTAGATATTTATTTGGTTATTATTTCTATTTTGGAACCCTCTTAACCTATTTATATATTACATTATGATTGCAAACAATATCCTTTGTTTCTAGGTTCGGGGTTTATATCTTTTTACACTATTAGTATATCCAATAAAAATACACATCCCATTTTTTTATCTCAGTAATTTTTTTTTATAATATATTACATACATATATAGATGCACACACATCCGTGTGTGTGTTTTGTGTGTTTGTATAGATAGATAGATAGATAGATAGATAGAGATAGATAGATAGATAGATAGATAGATACATACATACATACATACATGCATGCATGCATGCATGCATGCATACATACATAATACATACACACACAAATTAAAAACAAAGACCCTTAAATGTAAGATAAAGGGTTCCTTAAAAATCTAGTGGAGTTTTGTTGACAAGGGCTGATATAAGATATCTATTGGCTAATTAACAAGTATGTATTATTACTTCTACCTAGAATTTACTATCCAATCCTACATCTCTCAACATACTCGATATCCTTATCCATTAAAGTCTTATTCACTCTTTCCACACCTCAATTTTGATGTGATGTAATGTATATGGATTATTCTATATTTATATTCCACACTATTTATAAAATTTATCAAGTTCATTATAGAAGTGTTCCACACCATTATAACTTATTAATACCTTTTTCTTCTTCTTTATTTGATTTTCCATAATAACCTTACACTCTTTTAAATCAATTGAAAACATTATATTTATTTCGGATAAAATAAATACACATCTTTTTGAGATACATATTGTAAACATGACTAAATACAAATAATTTACTAGTGATGGGACCTCGATAGTTCTAAACACATCATTATCTATTAAATTCAAAATATTTTATGATCTTGAATAAGTACTATGAAAATTTACTCAAGTTTTCTTACCACATACAAAATCTTTACCTAAATCAAAATATAACCTGGTGACCAATAATTCCTTCAAACATACCTTTAGTGTTTAGTGATCGAATGTGTTTATCTCTAATATGTCTCATCCTATGATTTTAAAGAAATTTCATTTCTATGGGAATAATATGGGCCCAATTTGAAATATTTTTAACCTCAAGAACAATAGAGCTATTAGACCCATCACTGGAGTTCTTGCCTCAAGCCTTAAAAATGATCTTGTGTGGACTTCTCTTGCTAATACCATTATTCCACAAACCATATGCATTTATCCTTACTAAATACTACCTACACATATGCATCACTCATATTTATTACATAAATTAATTTTATTACCAGCTTTAGAATGTGAAAATTACTAGGGGACTCTTAAGCAAATTCCATATTTGAATAACAAATAAATTCTTCCTAAACTTATGATCTTTTACATCAAGTTGTCTCCTAAGAAGACATCACCTCTAATGATATTTTAATATTCATTAGACTACTCACTCTAGGGATTTATATGAGAAGAGGCCCCTATGAAAATGATCCATGCATCATCACATGCATATGAGATTGAATTTGATAAAATACCATATATGCACTATTATATAACGACTTACCATTTTAAACCTTTTCATATCTATAGTCCTTAAAATGCCTCATTTTACCATGCTTCCAAAATTTCCTCTTTTTATAATATCCTTACATTACCTTTATAATATAATTATGCCAACCTCTTCTTGATTCAATCTTGGAAACAATTTCTTATAAACAAGAGTCCTTTTTGATAATCTTTGAAGGATTTACACATTATTTCTTCTTATAATAAGGTTGATAATATATCCTTAAATTTTAATTTAGATGTAGCACTAGTAATTACTATTGGCAGAGATTTGTGTGATCCCTTTTGATTTAGGTAGCTATTTTAGTGTCTAAAGGTCTCAACAACAACAACAGGAGTATCTCTAAGGTGTGGGACCTTAACCCTTGAGATAAACCTCTAGAATAAGGTTGAATCCTTTCCTCAAAAGCTCTAGAGTAACCACCACTCGAATCTAACTTAAAAATTTACAAAGTTGATGGAGAAAGAGTGTTGAAATTTGAAAAGAATGGTGATACACCAGAGTATGAAGGGACCACTCTCCCTGAGATCAAGGAAAAAGGGATGAACATAATGACAAAGGGGCAGATATGAGCCACAATCCACACTGCATTCTATCAACCTTTAATCCTTTATATAAATGATACAATGGACTGAAATTATGCAACTATAACTCATACACATCATACAATAACAAGAGAGAAAGGTAAGATGCAATAACACAAGACAAAGGATAGATAATAATCACAATAAACTAGATATTATTTCTTAAGGAATAAAAATCTCCCACAGAGTCATTAATAAGGAAATGAACACATTACATAGTTCAAAACAAGGGTCTCCACATACTCAAAACACTTAGAAACCAATTGGGTGGGGTTTCTTTGCATTCAAGACAGGATAGTTTCACTTATTAAAAGCAATATTTTTATAGAAAGAGAAGAGAGGAGAAGGGATATGAAGATGCCATAAGAGATGCTCAACCTACTTGACCCTTCCAAACTTCCCTAGTAATCGGCTCGAAAGGCAATTTCTTAAAATCATGATGATCCACACCCATGGGGGCACCTTGACTTGCAAGAAGACCTTCATATAGTCCCTATGTGGATGAGATCTAACTTAGATCAATGAATATCCACAAAATCTGGGGAGATAGATAAATAGTGAGCGCATGATGTCCACTTTTGGTCACAAACATGCTTTGGACCACTGATAACAACTCATTTCTTATTACACAGACCATTCAACCCATTTTATTCATTTTTGTGGGTTAAGGAGGAGATTATACCATCCAAAAAACATCATGATACAAAAGGAATCAAACAAAATCATCTCTAACCGATTTGGGCATTAATCGATTAAGAAAATGACTCAACATGACCTAAAACTATGTCATTAATATATTCCAAGTATGTAATGTCCCCAAATGGAAAAATTATTCCCCCAAATGGAATAGTCACAAATATGATTTATAAGAACAATCTATGGGAAACATATTTGATAAAAAGAATGCAGATATGAATTTCTATAAGGAAATGTGACTTGCATTGGACATGATTGATATTCAAAATTGATTGAAAATCATCCAAATCTTTAACCAAACAATTCAAGATTTATTATAGATGCAAGAACACCAAAAATATAAATTTTCAGATCAAGAAGAAGAGATGGAAAATTTATTAAAGTATACAAAAAATCAGCTTATAGACAAGGCTAGAAAAAATGTTTCCAAAGCCCAAATCAGATGCATACAAGTTGGAAATGACCTCTAAAAATATGTCAGTGAAGATGGAGATGAGATCCAGATCATCCGTACCCTATAATGTGTCAAAATCCACTCACAAGGGTGTAGATAATCCTAGATCTAGCTAGAAATACATGCCAAAAATTAGTTACACTCTTCTTCTTCAATCCCTAGTTGGAGAAAATATAAATATGCATTTTAGGGCTTTCAAACACTGCTGGAAATTCAGAATTTATCCTTAAAAATCAATGGAAGTCCTTGAATAGATCTCCTCCTCATAAAGGATGAATTTTTTTCATCTTTAACCTTGGAAATAGAGGGTTTTCATCATTTAATGCAAAACACTTAAAAGGGTTTTCATTCTTTGAGGTAAAAATGCAAAGCAAATAGCTCAATCAATTTTCAGATATAAAAATGTGACAAAGTGATGCCTTCTCCATGTATGGTGACTTGCTTTTATAACTTTCCCTTGGCACTTTAGCCACATAAAGGACCAATAAAATCTCTTCACTTTATTTAATATTTTTCCCTTTGCTTTCTATCCCCATATGGGTCGCCTTTTTCCACTAGGGAGAAATAAAAATAAAGTAACTTTTTATTTTATTACTTTATCACTAATAAATAATTAAAGTGCTTATAAAAATTTATTAGGCACTAAAATTACTTTATTAGGATAAGTTTCCCTTATTTCTTATTTCCTTAGCCATCGGGAAACAAAATTAGGCTAAGGGTCTTCGACTTTGCTTTCAAGAAGGGGATATTAAAATCCCCCTTTCCCCAAATTTCTTTCCCTCAACCAATTGTAACTCATATGCCCAAGTGCCATGTGCAAGAGATAAAACATGTTGTAGTGCTCCAAGAGTCTAGATACTATATCTGTTAAATGAGAGAGCTATATCCAAAATACATAGCTCTCACGATGCTCATACACATGAATTTGGATCAAGGGTATTGTACACATGAGAATCAACATGTGATTCCTACACACACGTGACCTCCTAAGTTCGTGACAGGAAAAAAAAATGAAATGAATGGGATGGCAGTAGGATGGGTAAATAGAATGTAGGTGGGATAAATGGAAATGACAACAAGAAATCAAGGCAACCTAATGTTCTCAATGGGAAAATGGGTATTTGTTCATTGAGGGCAATAAACACCCATCTTACTTGCTCGAGGTGATGTTAGGATCAAGGTAATCACAATACACAAGTCATGATCAATATCGGTAGAACTGAATAAGACTCTACTTGGTTGTGGAACACGGGGAAATTTCCTTCTTCGTCTACGAATTCCTCTCCGAAGAGGGTCATGAAGATATGATGAGAGATGGGGTAAGAAAAATTTAGAGATCATGAAATCTAATCTCTACCTGGCTGGTTTGCCCAGAACTCCTCGATGGTATCTACCTCGTCATTCAAAGCAATTAACTGTTGAATAATTCTAGGTGGGACCGGGGTAATCCTAAAGATAAATTGACTCAAGCCTTGGTTAATGTCTATCAAGAAAGTATCTATGTTTGGTTGTGGCACGGTTGTGTCAAAACTCTATGTCTTGGTTATCGTGGGTTATGAATGGTCATGTGGGCACAAAATAAGAAACTATGAAAACAAACAAGCACACAAGAAACCAAAGGGAACTAAAGCTAAGATCGGGTAGCCTAGGCCGCTATGGAAAACAAGGGGGTTTTTGTTCATTCCAAATCTAATTAATCTAGAATTCCTACTTTAAATAACCAAAATGCAAGAAAATCTAAATTAAATAAAGTTGATTAATTTCCCTTTAATTTAATTAAATATGATTGCAACTATTTAATTAAAGAAATACAAAACAAACTATCTAATTACTTGTTTTTAGTATTTTTCGAAGAAGCTTTTAAATGCAGATAAATAAATAAATCTAATTACTTCTAAACTATGTTTTTGGATTTTCTATTTACTAGAAATAAAATAAAATAAATCTACAAATAAAGGAAATTACTTCTAAATTAAATGAAATCTACTTCTACACTAAAATAAAATAAACATGGAATAGCAGATGTGGTTATTCCTCTATCTTGGATGTAAAGCTTAATCTAACTTAAACACAAATATTTTCCAATTTGTAGTTGTGGATTTTACTTCTTCTTCTAATTGCCTCACCTCATAATCACGGGAAGAAATAAAGCTATTAGAAGAATTTCTTCTCCCCTGAGACTTCCCGATAAAACAATAAATTACATGGAAAACTAATTGTGAAGAAGAAACAAAACACAAACACAAAATTTTCCTCAAGATTCTTTCCCTTGCAGATCCACAAGGATAAGTAGGAGAATTTTTCAATGGAAAATTTGTTCATATACATGTGAAATCTAATTGATAAAGAAAATGAAAGCTACAAGTATTTTAAAATAAATAAATAAAGAAATTTAGTGCACATGAAATTCTTCCAAATCCTTTCCCAGAAAATCCACAGGATAAGATGAGAAGGAAATATTGGTAGAAGCTACTTACCAGAAATGAACAACTTGAAAATTCTACTTCCTTAAAACAAGTTATTGATTTAACAACAAATATTGATTCTAGATTAAAAGATTTGAAGAAAATTAAATAACATCCCTAACCTGGTTATCGTAGAACTGTGACGATTCCCAAGTGTGGTCATTATTCTCTTTATCCCCTCAACTTCTTTTCTAGAGATGAGTCCAATTAGTCTAGGGATAAGTGTTGGTTGTAGAAGAAAATCAAGAAACAAGAAGAATGCTAGAGTAGACCGGTTGTAGGTAGAATGGTAACAAATACAAGTAAAAGAACAACAAAGCAAAGGGTGAGTTGTTTGTGTACTTTCTTACATGATTTTAGTAGAGTAATGATGCAATCAAAATCAATAATCTCAACCAATGCTTCAGGAAAAAGATTTGGTTTTATAGAAAAAACAAGGAAGAAGTCCACACACTTGGCAATCAAGAAATGCCAGATCATCCTAGGAAGGGGAAGTCAACATTCTAATAATAGTAAGTAAGGAAGGAAGAGGAGTTCCATACGTATCCAACAAGCTTAAAATAAGGAGAAATGGTCAGAAATGTGTGAGAAAGACATTGAGAAGCTTGCAACATGCGTACAAACTTCACAAGATAGAGTCTCAAATTAAAAGCGCATGGAACCACCAATTTGTGAAAATTGGGTTATGTAACTCATCACCTAGGTAGACCAAAGGTTACGTAACCACCAGTGGTTATGTATGCAAATAAAGAGTAAAAACACTAAGAAAAAGGAGTGAAAAGAATTTGTGAAAGAAAGAAAAGCTAAGGAATTGAGAAATAATGAAGAATAAGTCATATAGGCATGTTGTAAACAAGGAAATGGGACTGGACCATCATCATTTGTTTTGGAAAAAAAATTTATCATCATAGGGGATTTTTACCATTCCAAAATGTAGCATATGTAAAATTTTGGGTGTGTACATATTACCCCCCTCAAGAATCATTTTAGCCATGAATGGGCGTAAAATGTGAATTCCGAGTATGGTGCTCCCAAATGGGAAAGTTAGAAATTATACCTTATTTTTCCATGTGTTGAAATACATGCCAATCCAAGCTTCCGCCACCTACAAGAGAAAATGGGAATCAAGTGATATAAAAATGTAATTAACAAAACATTTTAAATTAAAAATGACAAGAGTACTTACCATATCACGGATGGGAAAGAAATATACCTACGCTAGCATCTCCCACACTACACACACTCAAAATGACATTAGAAAACACTATATATATAAATTTTTACCATTTATAGAAATCATTTTCACTCACCCACTTAGTGATTTTTAGAGCTCTGGATTACCTATGACCATTTTCACACTGAGAGTATACATCCAAATCGTCGAGCAATTCGAGACGATGGTAATAACACAACCAACGGCAGTGAGCAAAGGGTCACGACTAGTTAGTTATTAGCATTTGTTCATTTTTTTAAAATGTAGGAATTAATCAAAACTAGTTATAGGGGGTAATTTTTAATGATTTTATAGCTAAAATGATCACAAGGGACGCCTTTAGAATATGTAATTTATTTGAGTTAATTTGATGCATTTTTTCTTCATTTTTTATTTTTATTTGGAGTTTTTATTTTTGGGTAGTAAACCCAAATTTTTTGGGCAAAAATTTACGACGATTATATAACCACCAATAAGGTAGTGATGAATGACAAACATGAAAATTCCACTCTGCTATGAGTGGAAGTTCTTAATTGTCAAGGCAATTTACATTTTATTGACTAAGGATGGATTTTTTTTTTTTATGTTTATATTTGTAATATTTTTATGAGCTTATTATATGCCTATGAGGTTCTAACTTTCTCTTTTCTTGTTGTTTATGGATGTAGGGAGGATATGTTAGATGGATCGAGATCTTGAGAGAAGGATTGGTTGCCCTAGATTTTGGAGAGGTTGACCCAGAAGAGAGGAACTTATTGGGGAGGGCTAATATTTGGAGGATTTCACAGACACGTCTCATTTCTCCTGCGAGTCACTTACTTTGTGACCTTATGAGTTATGAAGATGTATATGGAACACTTTCAACTTCTAGGAGTTAGAGGTGAGTGGACTATCACCTTAGAGGATGTCTACTAGATTCTTGGAGTTCTTGTCACCGACAGGAAGCTAGCATTGAAAAGCACTAATTCAACATCCGAGGCTTGCATTTGGGCCACTTACTTGGGAGGTGCACATGTACTTGATACTAGTTCCAAAGGGTGTTAGATTGGTTTCATTTTACACTACACCTATCCCTACTTTGTGCAAGGCCATCATTGGTATCTTGGCCTCACGTTTGATCGAGGACAAGGGTGGAGACAAGTTTCTATACTGTTGGGTTCCCATTGTTCAAAGCATCGAGATGTATGAAAAGGTTTACACTTGGGGAGTGGAAATTCTGGGGACTACCTATCATGATCTCTACAAGGTTGTCATACCAATGACTAAGTCTCTCAGCCACCCTACACTTGTTATGTCTTGGTTCTATGAGAGGATGATCCCTACCAGAGGGGAGTTGGGATAATAGATCCCACAATGATGAGAGTAGTTAGATGGGTGGATATAGATTCACTTATGGGACCTCCACAGTTGGTTTATATATTGAATTTAGTAGATATGATAGCCCAACCATATTAGGATATGATAAGCCAGTGGGTTGAGGAGGTGACTGCATTGATTGCTTGCACTATGACAGTTTAGTTAGTTGACCAGAGTAGCGAGTAGAGACTCACCTAATAGTCCGAGTACCCAAGTAGTTTGGGGAATCCTTATTCCAATGCTCTTCCTATAGTTCCTATGGTCTACAGAGGTATATGATAGTTGAGAGTTGCCTAGAAGGGTAAGCTAGATGGAAAGTTACTCATGGATTCGATTGGTAGACCATGAGTGCCGCATCTAGACAACAATTAGAAAACAAAAATACTATAGATTGGTGCATACCCCATGAAAGTGAGGAGGAGGAGGAGGAGGAGGTTGAGACAGGTTAGGAAATTAGGGAGGAGATAGACTCGAGTGGTAGGCCAATGAGGGAGGCCTCAACAATTCGCTAGAGCGAGGAGGATGTGGAGGAGGAGACGATACATATCCGAGGAGACTAGAGGAGGCATCTATACATCTACAACATGAGGAGGAGGTTAGAGTTGAGGAGGAGCATGTACATCTCTTTTATCGGCACCCATTGTTGATCCAAGTTGATCCAAGAGATCCGAGTGAGTGAAACAATCTTTTCCCTAAATTTACTTCTAGATAGATGTTAGCAAAGCTATTTCTATTTTTTTTGTTTTTAAAATGTTTCTAACTAAATTTTTCGTTTCTTACTTTTACTTGCATCAAAAAAATGATGGATGGATGAGACCTTATTCGTTTCATGCGAAGCTAGACATGTTTGTGATCCCACTATGAGAAGACACGAGAGGCACTTACTTACTTACATAGGACACCCCAATGATGGCCTGGCCAACCACCATCAATCTAATGTGTTTTGCACCAACCTAACACACCGCAAGATTGAGGACCAAGATTTTCATGCATGAGGACCGAGAGAGATGGCAATGATGAAGTGAGACTCACACAATGAAGCTACTACTACTTTGGTCGCTCACCCGGGTAGTCACACGCTCATTCTCATAGATCTACACACGAAGGCTCTCTGTACACCGAGATGATCTAATCATAGGAGTTGTAGTAGGAGCCCTTGCCATGCCCCTTCTAAGGATCTAGGAGGGAGGGATAGGCCTAAGGCCTTTATTGCTTTGAGATAGTTTTTGACACATATATCGATTTTTTTATATTTTGGGCTCATGATTGAGCATTTTTTACCACACTTACTCTATAGTGTGATGTCATGAGTCATCAGAAACTTCACTTATTTATACATACATACATACATACATACACATACATACATACATACATACATACATACATACATACATACATACATACATACATACAACATACATATATATATATATATATATATATATATATTTTGGTTTGACATTCCTTGTAAGAGTTGACTTTGTTATGGTTCATTTCATCTGTGTACTCTTAGATGGTTTGGAATTTCTAATGTTTTTATGTTTTAGAATGTATGTTATGGATGATGATGCAATGTGGTAAAAAAAATAATTTTTATGATTATGCATATGACAACAAATTGTAACTTAGATACTTTATTTCTCAAGTAATATTTAGCATTTCTATTTCATTGGAAAAATGTGTTGAATGTGGTATGATGAAAAGATGAACTCACTCCATTCTTAACTCCACGTAACTAGTAGGATGTGAGGGCTCATCACCGAGAGTCAAGAAGGATGCAAGTTATATGACTTGAAGAATGTGAATGTGAATGATGATCAAGAGACAAGAATTTGAAAATATCCAATTAGAAACTTGTAACTCAACCCTAACCAAGATAAACTACCCATTCAAATGAATTTTGCTTGTGCAAGTTTTGTCTAGACTTAGATTCATGGATGGCCTATTGATTGACAAAATCTGGTTTTGAGGAACAATTCTCTCTTAACATACACATCTAATTCATTTTCATGGGAAGACTTTTAGAAGCACTTTTTATTCATTTATTTATTTGCAACTTGTGATTTATTATTGTGACCCTACTATCTTTGCCCCATGCCACTAGTAAGAAGCATGGGATCATCACCAAGGACAAGATATAGGTGAGTAAGGGCACTTCCCTCCTTTCCCAATCTCATGCTACCAATAAGAAGCATGGGATCATCACCGAAGGTTGGTAGGGACGAGAAGTGTAGTTTTATTTGTAAATGAAATAATTTTGTGTTTATTGTTTATTTATTTTTTTTTTGTTTTTGAATTTGGATTGTGATTTAGGAGGGAACATTTTCCCTAGCCTCAACCCCACACAACTAGTAGGATGTGAGGGCTCACCACTGAAGGTTGAGATAGGAAAACAAATATTTTGGGTGAAATGTTTAGAATGTTTCTGTCATAGAGAGAGATTTTTAGGGGAAGATTTATCATCAAGAAGCTTCTAGAGAAACTATGGGCAAGAAACACCTGAATTGGAAGAAACCATGAAGAGAACTAAGTATACAAGTCCTTGTAGAATCATTGTCAAGATTTTGTCTCATGAACCAAAATGATGAGATAGATTGAGTAGTTTGAAGAAGTGAAGTGAATATTGAAGAGATATGATTTGATATATTTTCCAATGTTTGAAAGCTTTAAAAGTTACTTGAAAAATAAGTTTCAGTTTACAATTTCAACGAGATGACAATGCTAATGATAAGGCGATATGAATGTAATAATGTATAATGTGGAAATGAAATTGACTATATATAGAAGTGTTTAAGATGAAGTGAGTTGATGGACTCACCAAAATCCTCACCCTCTAAAGTACACAAATGATACAAACTATTCTTATAATCTTCCAAAACTTGATACGAACCTAACCATTTTGGTCCGAATTTTCTTCCTTTAACAACCTTTTGTTGATTCATTTCATCAAGTATTAACACAAGGTATCTTACCTAAATTTCTTGTTTATAGACTTGTTTTTGTTGTATTGACGACACATTTTTCAGTATAGACCCAATGATGTTGTTCGACTCACCGAGCCATTTTTCATCTAGGGTTTCCAATTTTTCTAGTTGCACTTCTCTGCACTTGCACTTCATCGAGAATTCCTTATAGAGACACATGAAGACTTGACAATTTCTACGTCGAGTGGTAAGACCACTTCAACACCGAAAACTAGAGAAAAGGGTTACCCTTGTAGGTATTTACACTAAGGTTATATAAGCCCACAAGGCTGGAAATAAATTTAAGTGCTAATATTTCTTATTCTCTTTAACCCCTTAAGGAGGATGGAATTCAAAGTCTTATTCGTAGGATACAAGGGCTCACTACCGAAGGTTGAGATATGAGAATAAATATTCTGCGTGAAATGTTTAGAATGTTACTATTATAGAGAGATATTTTTAGGGGATATTTATCATAAAAATCTTGTAGAGAAACTATGGGCAAGAAACACCTGAATTGGAAGAAACCATGAAGAGAACTAAGTATACAAGCCCTTGTAGAATCATTGTCAAGATTTTTTCTCATGAACCAAAATGATGAGATAGATTGAGTAGTTTGAAGAAGTGAAGTGAGAATTGAAGAGATATGATTTGATATATTTTCCAATGTTTTAAATCTTTAAAAGTTACTTGAAAAGTAAGTTTCTAGTTTACAATTTCAACAAGATGACAATGTTAATGACAAGGTGGTATGAATGCAATAATGTACAATGTGGAAATGAAAGTGACTATATAGAAGCATTTAAGGTGAAGTGAGTTGATGGACTCACCAAAATCCTCACCCTCTAAAGTACACAAATGATACACACCGTTCTTATAGTCTTCTAGTACTTGATATGGGAATAACCATTTTGGTCTAAATTTTCTTCCTTGGCCAACCTTTTTGCTGATTCGACTGTCAAGTTTTCGCACAAGGTCTCCTACATGAATTTATCATATATAGAACTTTTTTTGCATTGACAACATATTCTATTAGCATAGACCTAATGATGTTTTTCAGATTTGATCCTTTTTCATCTAGGGTTTCCAATTCTTCCAGCTTACACTTATTAGTACGCATCTTCATTCGAGAATGCCTTGCAAAGACACACGAATACTTGGTAGTTCCACCTCAAGTGGTAAGACCACTTCAAAATAAAAAACTAGAGAAAAGGGGTTTCCCTCAGGTGTTCACAATTACCTATTCTATAAGCCCTCAAGGCTAGAAATAGATTTAAATGCCAATATTTCTTATTCTCCTTAACTATCTTAAGGAGGATGGAATTAAAATTCTTATTCGTAGCCTCAACCTATCCATTGGCTTGAGGGTAGTATAAAGATGCTGTGTGATGAGATATTTTAAATTGAGCACATAACTCACACACCTCTTCATTCTTAAAAGGGGTGTCATTATTTGAGATAATGACTTGTGGGATACCGTACCCATAAATGATTTGATTCAAGATGAACTTAGCAATTACTGATCCAGGTATTGTTGTTAAAGGCATGGCCTCAACCCACTTTATGAAGTACTTTTTGGTCATGATGATGAAGTTGTGGCCATATGACAAGGAGGGAGAGAATTTTCCTATTAGATCAAGACCCCAAGTAGAGAAATGATAGGGTGTAACAATTTGATATAGAGCTTGTGGTGGAATATTATTAGCATGTGAGAATTGTTGACACTTACGGAACTTCAAACATATTATTCAACATCATGCTCTAATGTGGGCCAAAATTAGCCCATTTGATGGATATTTCAAGTGGTTGAATGCCCTCTAAAGTGGACCAAAAAATCCATTATGGGATTCAAAAAGAAGCTTCTCTACTTCTTCTTCATCGACGCATCTGAACAACATGCCATCGAAGGCTCTACGATAGAGAACTTCTTCTACAATTACATATTTTGTGGCTATGACACATAACCATCGCCTTTGCTGAAAATTTTCTCCTTTGGGATACAACTGATCTATGATGTGATTTACTATGTCAAGATACCACATTGGTCGTGGGAAATATAGATCAATGACTCTCCGTAGTCTATGGGATTGACTACCAACCAATTAGTGATGATTTTCCCTTCAAATTTTTTTGATTTGATGAAAGTGAGTTTAAAATCACCCATCAACATGATAAATATGCAAGACTTCTTAGATAAGGCTTCTTCTGAGTTAAGAATGTCCACAACTATTATGACTTGACAATTACCTGTGTTTCTTGGTTAAACATATAATGCCTTAAACTTTTAGTTGTGAAGACAATGACCAAGAACTCTTTCTCCTCTTGAGTATACATTATTTAGTAATCAAGGAGAGTGTGGATGATGAAATAGATGGCCCGTTTATGACCATAATCATCCTCTTATGCCAATATATGTGTTATTGAGACATCCGTGGCTTAAGAATACAAAATTAGAGGACGATCAACTTTGGGTGGCATGAGCATAGGTGGTGACATGAGAAAACAATTTACCGACTCAAAAGCCTCATGACATTTGGTTGTTTATATTTTACCTATTTTCTTCAAACAAGCCGTTAATGGGATGAATGACATATGTCAGATTGGGGACAAATCTACAATTTTCCCCAAGCTTACCTAGGAAGGATCTAATACTTGACTCATTAGTCGATGGGGTCATCTCTAAAATTTCTCTAATATTCACATGATCTACGTTGATTCCTCGAGATAAGATGATATAACCCAACAATTTCCCCCATAACTCCAAACACACATTTCTCTGAATTTAGGGTTACCATGTGAGAGAATAATACAAAGTACTTGAGATGATCACCTCATTTCTTATCTTTTTCCAGGACGTCATCAACATATATCTCCACAATCTTATGTGTGATATCATAGAAGATATATGTCATGACCCGTTGATACGTGGCTCCAACATTCTTCAAACCAAATGGCATGACAACATAACAAAAGGTTCCCCAAGGAGTAGTGAAGGTAGTCTTAGTTTGATCCTCCTCAGTAAATCCATATTTTATTGCATCTATAAAAACTTTCCATGAGAGACAATAACTCATACCACCATTACATCAACAATAATGGCAATCGAAGGCAACAAGAAACCATCTTTGGGGAAGGATTTTTTAATGTCCCTAAAGTCAATGCATATTCATATCTTCTCATTATTTTTAAGGACTGAGACGATGTTAGAAACCATAAAGAGTAATCTTTGGTTTAATAAACCCTACCTGAAGGAGATTCATCACTTCGTCCTTGACCATTAAAGCAAATTTAGTATTCATAGGTCTCAAATTTTGTTTCATAGGCTTTGCATCAGGTTTAGTAACCAGGTTATGAACTACCACATTGGGAGAGACACATATCATCTCTTTATAACTAAAAGCAAAATATTTGGAATGTTCTTTGAGCACCTTGGTGTGCGGTTCCACTTCCTCAGTGACAATGAATAACTAAGCTTCATAATTATAGGTTCTTCTTCCGTTCCAATGTTAATGTCTATGGTCCCTTCGATTAAGGAAGTGTTACCCTCTTCAAACTTAGGAGGAGATGGAGGTAACTCTAGTTATTCTTCCTCAACTTCATAGATTTTGAGGCCTTCCGATGAGGAAGGATTCATTGTTCTATCTCCAAATTAAGAAGAAGGGTGAGGGGTAAGGGAAAATCATTTCTTATGATGTGTAGGATGAAGGTCAACATATGTGTGGAGGTATCCTAAGATTTCCTCATCATTATCTACAAAATATAATGTAACAAGATCATTTTCAGTCTCTATATATGCCAAAATTGCATTGTTAGGAATCTTACAAACCAAGGGTTCAACTTGGACTAAGATGATGAAATCCATTTCCTTTAAATCCTCGCTAGACAAAACTGAGAAGAAGTAGTCATATATTCGATGAGTTAATTTTTTTCTCGATAATAATTTCTATGAAAATAAAATCAAAATCCTTACATAGTTGACACATAATGGAATTGTAAAGTTGAAGGTGCTCTGCTCTAGTCTCGTAAACCTCTTAGATCTCGGTTCATAATAAGTTGAGAGTCACCGAGGAATCGACATTGTGCACACCCGTCCTCTTATGTATAATGAGACCAAGAGGTAGATATTCATATTTTTCTATGTTTTTATACATTTAAAATTCAATTCAAAGGCAAAGGGCATGAATCTCCCTTACGGAGAAGTCGAACACCTCACCTCGCCCCTCGCGCCATAGCGGCACTTCACTCCATCATAGTTGAGGGTCCAACAATTGTCAAGAAAGATAGATGTTTCATCATTCTTTGAATCCTCTTCCTCAACCTTGGAAACCTCAACCATACAAACCTCTCCAAGGATGTCTGCCGGAAGAGAGGTTATCCCAAGAGAATGGCCTATGCCCAAAGAATAGAAAGGTAGAATAATCAACAAATCATTCTCTAAGAGGTTCACTATTTTTGTGGTTTTTGTAGAAATGGTTTCTACTACAATAACCTTGTTTTCATTAATATCCACCCCTTCAATTTCCTCGGGTGGCTCTAACTCAGTGGTTGGAACAAGTTTTGATGTGGGAATTAGTCCTCCGAAGGAATAGGTTTGTTTAATTGATTTGTTGGGAGTTCAAATTTAGAATGAACCCTAAGCTTCTTCTTAAGGTTAGCTAGGTGAATTTCAAATGGCTTTAGATCACCTTGAGCCACAAATACCTTCCCTAGATGAAGGAATATGACTTCTTGAAACAAGGTAGAGGGAATGGCCTTCATCCTATGAATCCATGGCCTATAAAATATCATATTATAGTTAATTTCCCTATCTATAATATAGAGTTTAGTTAAAATGGTCTTAGGCCCAAGAGTTTCTGGGAGAAATATGGTCCCAATGGACGTGGATTTCAGGAGATCATAGCATCTCAAAGCATGTTTCAAGTTGAAGAACAATTAATTTCTCCATAACCCATCTTTTGTAAGAAAGAAAAGGGGACAATATTAGCCGTAGCTTTGTTGTCAATCATAGATCTCTTGACATAATTGTTGTAGATCGATACTTGCAAATATAATACAAGATCACATCTCTGTGCTAACTTCAAGTCCTGTGGGAATCTTAATGATATCAAAGACAAACCCAGTGTCTCTCTCATGCTAGCCTGAAGGATAGACATCAAAATCTATATGGTTAATTTGGGCCTGTGGAGGTGGTATAACGTGAACTAAGTGACCAAGATCTAACACTTCTCAAAAATGTGATCGATGTGTAGGGGAGTTCTTCAAAACTCTAAGAAAGAAATGTGAGAAAAGGTCTTAGTTAGGTTTGTGATCAAATCGTAAGCTCTTATTGGCTTAGGGATGACTAGTGCATCATCTTACACTAAAGGGTAAATAGGGAGAGGCTGTGACATGTAGTCGTGGGTATGGGTAGCGACATGAACTTCTCGGTTCACTCTCCAACTCGACTAGGCCTACGATCTTAGTCTTATTTCGTTGGTCCAAGGGAGGAGCAACTCGTGGGTCGATGAGACGTAGAGGCTTCATGATTATTGGTCCTTATAGGAGTACCCTTGTTTGTGCCCCGAGGATTAAATTTTTTGATTTCATGGTGCTTTGGGAAAGGATCTCTATAAATTCCAATGGTAGCACTCTATGGAGAAACATGTTACATGTGGGTACCTTGCGAAGGTCATGTGGGGTTAGATAAGAACATCTCAATGAAGAGTTATCTTTGATCATCTGGAAGATGATGTATGGACTTGTTGAAGTCCCTACAAGTTCGAGCCGTGACCTATACCTTTATGGAACGCATAATAAAAGTTGGGATCATCATCCCTAGATATCTGATTTTAAGTTTTATGTGGCCCATAATTCCTATTGTTATTTTGATTCTAGTTAATGTAGTTATAGTTCGGAGGCTTGATCCGAAAATGGTACTATTTTTTTGTACTTTTAAAAATTTCTGGATACTAGGAACTCAACATCAATTTTATGGCTCAATTACTCCAAATTTGATTAATTCCTGATTTTTAATGCACCTCAATTTGATTTTTAATCATAACACTAAAATGTGCATTCATATGTACTTTTGGACTATGGATCTTTTGAAATTAATGCAATTTTCCGTTTTATGATATTTTCTTAATCAAATTAATAAAAATCTATATAACTAATTTTTATCTAATCAAAAGCTTCATCAAAATAGAATTAAACATCCAAAAATCTAAAAATGACACAAGATTGTTTATGGGGTTCAGAATTCCTACGTCCTTGGGTTTGTTATGAACCAATCCATTAATAATGTTATAATTATAAATACATTTAACCTTTAGAATAAACCAATAATGAATCAAAAACCTAAAAAACTATGTTTCAGACCTTCAAGGGACTCTGGAGTGTCCAAAAACTACCCTTCACCTTCCTAATTCACTTGCAGTTGTGTCTTCCCTAGGATTAATACCTTTATGTGAATTTAATAGAAAAAATCTCTCGACAAAATCTAAAAATGGGAAAATGATCACTTCATTGAGATCGTCTCAAAATTATGAACAAATTTTCTTTTTACACCAAGTCCCCAAAGTGACGCTAGGTATCTCAAATTTGAGGTTTTATGCAACTTCTCCTTATCTTCCCTCCCACAGACCAAAGACTGAGCTCCTTAAATAACACCGAGTTCATTATTCTACCCGTGCAATCCACCTAAGCAAGTTGGTTTGAGCACTTGGTTTATAAAGTAGAGGTCACGGGTTCGAGCTCCTAAGCCTACTTTTTTAACACCGACCATTTTGTACTTAAAGTGTGAAAATACCACATTAGCTACGTGGATGTGGGGGTTGTATTTTAAAAATAGGCTGCTTGGCCTATATTACCGTGGCCCATAGCCACATCTTGGCCTTCTATTCAGCCACCTAACTTTCATCCGAGTCATGTGCTTGGAATGTCAAGTTGTGTTCATTTGTTTAAGTGCCCACGCAGTCTTGTGTGCATTATTGTTTCACCCGATGCAAAGGAAGAGCTACCTAGATGATTCTTTGTGTATTAACACCGAGCTATATGCTATTTATTGTATAAACCACCCAAGTTTATAAGTAGATCATCGAATCGGTTGGGTAAAGGGATTTGGTCGAGTCATATGCAATGACTAAGTATTCAAACAGAGGTTAGCGCATGTGGAAGACATTGTAGAAGAAAGACACATGAAGAATCATGCACGAGGATGATAGGGTTTACATGTAATGAGATGAAAGTGGTGGTGCATAATAAATTAAAGGTTAGCAGTTTTGGAATGAAGAGCTAAAGATAGACATGGAGTGTGGAGCACGTCTTCTAGAAGACTTAAAGAACACACAAAGGATATTTCGGGAAAATAGAAGATCAATCGACATGCATGGCTCCAAGCTAATAATAGGATCTAAACTGAGAGATAACTGAAGTAGATCTATTGTTAGAAAGCTTGCATGATTTTTGTACTTAGCTTATAGCGGCACATGGCTATTATTAGCATGTAGCCTATTTTTGAGAGATGCATGGGTGGTGAAGGGAAAGTCCCCACCCCTATAAATATGTATTGATTTGCATGGTTTAGAGAGTTCTATGTTTTTAGAGATATCTTTGTTGGTTTGTACACGTGTATGACTCATGGTGACTTTATTATGTATGTAAAAACTTTTGTGTTTTACAACAATTAATATAATGGATCTTTGTGGCTGGATATTGGTGTTTGACATAACTGAGCATGGATCTTGCATGGTAAATCTGATTATGGTTCTTGTTTAGTTAATCTTGCATATGGTTAAGATCTAGATCTGGTTTATGTCTTTCAAGTATATTTGGTTAATTGTTATAGATATGTAATATATGTTTAATCATGATAACTTCTGGAACAAGATGACATAAAGGAGGGACATGGTACCCTTTCTCACTTTGGGTGAGTGCTTAGTTTAGGTTAAGTGATGTGCTAATGCGCCTTGAGATTTTGGTGGTAAAAAACTAGGCTACATATTGGTTCCATTGTTGGGACCTCTTTTCTAGTTATTTTGCAGGATGTTGCATGATGAAGACATAACGGTTGACCTTGGCCAATGTTGAAGAGTTTTTAGATGATTTAGAGGAAGAATATGCTCACAAATTTAACACTGGAACTGATTATAATGCATGCATGTGGGTTGAGAAGAATATGTATCATGAGTTGTATGAGACATTCTTCTTCATATTTCCCATATAATCGTTCGAGTGGTTGGTTGTTTATGCTTCAAAGAGAAATTGGAGGTTTCATACACCTATTCGAGACACGGGAAGAATTGCAGGCTTTGCATGATGTAGATCTCACTTGGATGTGTGTTGTGGATAATTAGTTCCATGGTATTCGAATAGCTATATTTTGGAGTACGTAGTTTCTACTTACTCTTGTCTAGGGGTTGCTGAGTTCCAGTTCATGCACTAACCCAAAGGCTCTTATTTACATGGTATTCATTTGGAAATTAAGATCTTGATTATGACCCTGGCTTTGGAAGAGAAACACATGGATAGATAAACCCACCACGCACGGAGGCGGGGAGCGGGTGTGGTGAAAGATGGAATATCTAGTGGCGGAAAGACAGAGAGAAGAAAGGTGGCTTAAGTTTAATGGGGCACGTGAGAGGGAATTAGTGAAGTAACATGAAGTTGTGGAATGAATGAATTTGTTGAGAGAGATGGTTCGTGAAGGATTTAGAGCTCACGTAGAGAAAGTGGAGCAGAGCATTTGGAACTCCCCATTTGGGAAAGCATGACAAAGAACCCTCAATATTACTTTCTAACCCCAAGTGCATCGGCCTATTACCCAATGGGCATTGGGAGCTCAACCGAGGCACACACGGCACCGAGCCCCTCCTTTATGTGAGCATTGTGAGAAGGTTCTACCGTTAGTGGAGGATGCATTGCAGAATAAGAAGTATATTTAGTTAAAATAAAACCTGGAATGGACACTTACAGATCCACACATCAATGCATTACGAAAATTAATAATAATGTAATAAGCACAATAAACAAGATTTGAGTCATGGTGGTTTTATAACACGGTTTACACCCTTAAACTTGATATATAGAAACCCCACCCCCCAACCCCGCTCCCCCCCACACATATATTCATTGGTAGCCACATTACAATCAAAAGAGGTCATCACAAACCATACATGTTAAATAACAGAGACCCAACTCCTATAGATCTTTCCTAGCATGAGATCCTAGTTATACCTTTCTTTTTAAATCCCTATTATAGATCTTAGTGCCATACAGAGGCTCATTACATCCCTCAAAACCCTTAACACTAAGTGCTCTAAACCCTAGCATTACTGCAACATTTTGTTACTCAACATTTTACTCTTTATGCATTCTCTTCTCCCTTTCCTATTGATCATGTATCTCGATGTGTCTTTCTTTAGCTCGAGCATCTCTTTTTATAGGATCAACACCCATTACCATGCCTTCTCTTCTAGATAGATCACATGCTAAGTGTCGATGTGGTCCTCCAATGGTGAATGTTTATCCCCTTGCAAACCCTCCACTCTCTGTAATGATGTATTCTAGGAATATTCCCGCATGGAATATCCTTTTCTTGACCTCCAAGGTTCTAGGATGGCACCTTATCCACTCATCATGCCTAGTCGGGTCCTCATGTTTTTCCTCAAGTGTCTTCAAAATGCCAAATATGGCTAATTCCTTTAAACCGTGTTCGCCTTCCACATGCACCCCGGTTTTACTTAAACCTTCTTAAACCCGTTTGTCATACGCGCTTTCCCGAGTAGCCTTCTTCTCACCGGTCCCGCACGCACGTGCCTTTGTACTTAGCCAATATTTCAAGGCCCAACATCACCCCACACTAAATGTGTTCTCCGTCCTCGGAAACATCCTACTTCTTCAAAGAATAAAGAATAGTGGGATCATGACAAATTGAATGAAGAATGGAAGAATTGAAGAGTGAAAGAATGGAAGAATTGAAGAATTTACTACTGTTGTAGGAGGAGTGGGAACTCCTTCCTCACTATTGCCTCAATATTTTCCCAGGCATCCACCTTACCACTGCGCCTGCTGAAGGGTCACCCACTAGAGTTCTCACCTCCTCAAAACTTAGTTCATCACCCTTAACATTTAGTGTATCAACAATTCCTTCTAACTACTTGCTAAGGTCATCCAACACATCCATCTTGTAAGTGATCTAGGGGTACAAATCCTTAAGCCAATTCTTAATTGAACCCCACAAGGATTCGATTGCTTCTATCTTATTCTCAATGTCAACTAGGATTTTATCTCACTCTGCCCTATTTCCCTTGTTGTTTTCTTGAAATTCCTTTAGATTTACCTCATACGTAACAAATAGAATGCTTACTACCATGTCTCTATCAACAAAATTGTCATACACAACCTCAACTATTTATGTGGTGGTCTTTATAGTGGCAAGGAGCTCGTAATAATGAGTAAAGAGTTTCCCGATATTCATTCTTTCTTCCTCCTTTTGGCATGCCGATACCTCTTCTGCTGATTCCAATGTGAGAAAACACCTTTCCATGGTGAGGATGTGGGTCAAGTCTTCCAAGCATTGCATGGTTGACTCATATTTTATCTCAGGTGGGGCTAGGTCTGGATGATTCAAGATTATAGAGTCTGTAATCATCTCTATTTTCTTAGAAATATTGCACACCTTTGCCTTCTTTTCCCTTAATTCACTCCTTAATTGTGCATTGATCAACTCCTCCTATTTCAACTCCTTGTTCTCCTCAATGATTTATTTATTTTTTATTTTCAAGTTCCTCTTCTAGGACCTTACTCGTCATTCCTTCCTAATATCCTCACCTCAACCTCCACCGATACCTTTTTGAGTGTGTTACACACTTGCTCATTTGATAGTTACCGAGCATTTAATAGAGGGTTTACTCCTTAGTATCCGGTATCTTCATCGTGGCTTTATGATTGAATTCAAACTCAAGCTCGTCAACATGGGACTCAAAGGCCCAAGACAACATCTTCTGTGTGTGTGGGTATGCACCCTCTTCTTTGAATGAAGACCATGCAAGGATTTGGTATGTAGGTATGGTGCTTTTGAAACGTGCTCGCAGACCTTATTTGGATCATTGATATAAGTCATTCCTAAACTACTACCACGTTATTTCCTCATGTACGCATTGCCTTTGGGAAGTTATCTTTGCTAGGTTGGGATCTCATCCCATGCTTCCATATTCCTTCTCTACACTCTCACTTTCTTCCACCTCTTTAAGCACTTCTTCGACACTGCACTCCACCTCTTGTTCCACCAAGTCTTTTATTATGCATGCTACCTCCCTTTCCGCAACATCTTCTATCTACTCCTTGGTCAGGCTTGGAGTCCTCTAATTATTTATGTTGACTTCCTTACTTTCTCTTTTTCGTGAGTGTCTTATTCATCATCATCCTTCTCTTCATTTCCATCCTCTTCTAAGTCTTGTACATCATACATAAGATGGTCCTGAGCCTCATCACACTCATCATCATCCTCGTCGACCTTGATGGCCTCCATGCTCTATGTTTCTTCCGAGTTCGCCCTTTTTGTTACCTTTTGCTTCTTCAGAATCTGGTGATTTTAGTAGATGAGACTCTTCTTTTTCTTCTTCAGTAGGTGACTCCTTTCTTTCCGGTGACTCTTTTCTTTCCGGTGACTCTTATTTTTTAGGGGGATTTTATTTCTCTGGAGCCTCTTCCTTAGGTGTCCTCTCCTTCTCTTCCATGATGGACTTCTTCCATGCATAAGTGCTTATCCTTATGCCCGACTCCTATGCACTTGCAGATTGTGATGTTTGCACACTTAGTTCTTTCTTCTCAAGTTCCTTCTCTCTCTCCCTCTTCCTCAGCTCGACCTTCTTCCTTAAGCTGGGGTCTTCTAGGATAGAGACATCATTATCCACATAAGCACCCTTCTCATACTTCGGGCTTATGCACATGTATAACCTTGTTTTGGTTCTCCCAACAATAGGAAATGTTACAGGCTTCACCATATGCACATCATGGGAGCCATACTTCTCCACATAGGAATACTTCTTTTGATAAATCAAAGTTCTCTGCGCAGATCACGGTAATCTTGGTCTATCATGCTAAGGTCAAAGTTTAATTTATTTTCCTCCGTGAATCTATTGACCTCATCCTAGAAGTATTGTGCTATGAAAGAGAATGATAACTTGCACCAAGGACCCTTGATGCCATCCACTAGAGTAAACCGTAAAACGAAAAAAAGTTGATACATGTAGTCATTTTTATCCACCTACTAACTTCTAATCCCGTGCATGCCGACCTATCATCTAGTGGGCACCTGGGAACTCACCAAGGCATGCCTCAGGCGCCGAGCCCCTCCTTTATGTGAGAATTGTGAGAAGATATTTCCATTTTTAAAGGATTAGTTTCAAAAAAGTAGATATTCATGTAAAAGCACAACATGAACTACCATATCCTTATACCCATGCATGAAAATGAGAGAAACAACACAACATGGATTATGAAGAACAGATTCGATTCATAACATGAATTTATCCTCAATTATAATAAATTCTTAGTTGTAAAACAATGGTACATGTATGCCACTTTTCGCAATCATAATGATGCAAAAACCATCATTAAATTATCAATTAGCAACAATAGTACATAATCATGAGATGATTATCGAAGACATTAGGCCAAATTTCCTTAAAAATCCACGAAGTAATACATTCATATTTAATTATTTATGATAATAAGAATATGGTTAAGTAGTAATCATTGCATGATGATATCACACGCAATAATAAATTCAATCACTTCATAATGTTTACCTCGTCATGTATGTTGTAGGAGAGAGAAAATAGTTTACATGGCCAGTTCATTAAACTAGCATGAATCAACTCATGATTATGTTGAATTATTATGAAATAAAGAGTATAAAATGGTTATCTATCCCTTTTCCTTAATATTACTTTAAATCAATAACTTAATGAAGATCAAACAAGGTAATAATGCAAACTCTATTTTTCAGTCACCAAATGAACTCGAATTTCATATATAGTCCTATCAAAGTAAATTATACTTGGTAAGGAAATGTTTATCAATGGTCAAGTTCTTATCTTAATTAAACAGTTAATAACCAAGACTTAAAATTTATAGTCAATTAAATATGAATGAATAGCCAATGTATGTTCATATAAAAAAAACTCTCATGTTCTTAAATAATCACTATTCATATCATAGTTTTGGTAACAATATACCCAACAAAAAATTATACATATTAATTTTAACCTCTTATAAGTAGTTTAGTCATACCTACTACAAACAATCAAGCTTTTATTTAATAAATATGGCCTAAAATTACACTTTTCCCATATGAATATCCATATGAAGAAATTAACCTCTACACTCAGTCACAATATGGATTCCTATCAAATAAGCAACTATATGGGTGAGATTGAAAATTGTAAGCCGATAAAATTTATTACATAAGCTTGAATGAGCATAAACCAACTTTGCGAATTCACTATGGGATTAAACAACAATTCTTACTATATTACCACTCTACCCTAGTGAATCTGTCTAGATTTAACTAAGAACTTAGTAAACATCCAATGACGGACCAAGAAAGGGGATTTACAAAGTCAATGTTGTAGGTGAAGGAAAGAGAGTAAATGTTCCTCATTACTCATTCAAAACACAATGTTATCCGTAACCCAATACTTAGCTGAGGATGTTGACACAATTTCGACATTCATAGCCTTGGTGAAGATGTCATAATAACCCGAAAACACTCCTAGGCAACATTACACATAGATAGAATAATATTTAAATTAGAAATGATATTATAGCCATTATTGACCCCACCGAGTTCTACCTGGATCTTTAACAATGGGTCTTAAGGAAATCTCCATATAATAAATTTTCTTTTAAATAACTATGAAGGATACAAGCACAACTCGTAGGACAATAAAATACAAACAAAACCATCACTAAAATGATCCATCAATCTCAAGACCATAAGGTCGATTCCAAATTGACATACGACATGTCAAGTTATAGCATGCATAAAACCCCAATAGAAAAAACAACAATAGTAATTTGTATTCCATACACCCATTACTATCTAGGTTTTATCAATATTAACAAGCATTCAGTCTATTTTAAGAACTCATAATGTATAAGCTAATATTATTTGTATGAATCTAAAATAAGGAAGAACGAATCAACCCAATGATACAACAACAATTTGTACTCAAATCACATATCAAATTACAAATTTAATAATTTTGATTTTTTAATGTTTTTATTAGGGCTTACAAATTTAAATCACATTTGTATGCAGACCATAAGCCAAGACAGAAAAAAATTGATATTCTATAAATCATAATAAAATAACATATTTGAGTTAGATTAATTCATGCTTGTGATTGTGATAATATTTTCAAATTTATCTTCTATTTTCCTTACAAAAACTTAACAAAATAGATCCAACAAAGCTCTAGATTTATACATATAAAAACCCTAATCTTATAACCATTATCATCATTTTAAAATATCTTGATGCCCAAATTACTCGTATTTATTTTTAGCAAAAAAATCCCATGAAAAATATCAACTGCAAATAGCTTCTCAAAATTTCATGCACAACCCAAAAATAAGCTTCAAACGGACAAATAAAGTGTTAAAATAAACTTATATATTTACATGAAATAAATTCATGAAGAAGATTTGTGATTCCTAAGAATCTAGACACCAATATTAATGGCATTAAATTTATGTAGTGCCACATCTCGTGGCTTAGTTCATCTCGCCACTACCTTTTCCCTCCAATTTGCATGGAGTTCCCAACAAGCTATCAAATATCAATATAAAACATATAACAACCAAATTTTCTAAGTTTTCATGTATGGTGGGAAATGTACCAATTAAAAATAATCAAACATCCCATGCTTAGCAATAATCAACTTTACATGGTGTTTATCGATCAGTCAAAGACATACAAATCAAATTCCTATAAATTGCATGGTGTGGTTAGTCATCACCATGAATCCAAACAATTAATTATTCACCATGCTAAAAATATATGATCAAAGAACACTTTATATATATATATATATATATATATATATATATATATATATATATATATATATATATATATGTTTTGAGGTCTTTAGACCATACCCCTTTAAAAATGCTTTTGCTTTATGTCCTATGTTCAAGGCCATCATCAAGATAATGAAAGCTGTTTAGGCTTAAACACAAAACATCAAACATAGAATTTACCATTCTTTTACCATGATCTTATGACCTTAATAAAATTAAACAATGCATTCACACCTTTACAAGGTCAAGTCATTTTAAGTCAACTGAAATAAACATTTACCTCGCTATCAATATATATCAAAACAATAGTAATTCCTGGGGTCCTATAACCATCTAACATGATCATTTTATTTCACTAACTCGCCATGGTTAATGACCTAATTAATAGTAAAAATTACTTAAAGTTATTAAATTAACAATCATTATTGTTAGAGACCAATTACTGATATCATGAACACATCAAATTCCAAGTAGGTTATGAAAATAAATAACGTTTACCTTGTTCAAGACCGAAAACATCACCGACATAGTAATGAAGACACTTTTAATACATTACGATCTAAGACTGATGTAGAAAACACTAAGATGTTAGTCATAACATTGAAACAATAAAAATCATTTTCTAACACGAAATAATATAAGGTGTAACCATGTATATGTTTGTCAACATTACTAAATCATTACCTAAAACAAGGAGGGTAAAGTAAAATCATACAAACAAGTACAACAAAAATAAGTTATAAATATCAAATAATCCATGAATGTATGATAATGAGCATGGTTATGGTGTTGGGCATGCATCTATGCATAAGTATATATATATATATATATATTTTGGGATATAAGAACACTTTTATAATTGCATACGAAACCACATAACAGCTTCTAATTCTCACACATTTGCAAATTATTTTATACCACATAGCTTATTTTCACGACAAAATAGAATGAAAATGTGGGGTGTGACATGTTCAATTCTTTGGTCCCTATCCAAAGTTACAACATTTTAAAGATTCTGAAAATGTCACAAAAATATTTTGTATGTGATTTAGTAAAATTAGATCTAAGATAAGGAAATTGTTGATTAAATAGATATAACAATTAATAAGAAAGATAATGCAAGAAAGAGTGAGAGATATGGTTTACATAATGAGTTAGCTTAACACTATAGGTATGGAATGATTCTAAGTTGATGAATGAACTAGAAAGGTAGATTCTGGACTATATTAGTTGTGTTTGATTATGGAAAATGATGATCTTAGGGTCAAAAGCACCCAGAAGGGGACATGGCCACATAGGCACTAGTGTTTGTTCTAGGTTTTGGTGTCTACGGAAATGCTCATGATCTAATTATTTTTATGTTTTTTAGTTTCCCTCCTTTTTTTTGTGTGTCACATCAGATTTGTTTTATCGCACTTATAATGTGCAAAATAAACCCTAGATAATCGCACAATACTCAAGTAAACATTAGATGAATAAAATAAGGTAAACGATTGAGTCAAAATGACCTCAATGGTCACACCAATGTGATTGTCATCGAAGGCTCGCACTACATTTCAGTCTTAATGTAGTTCTAGTGTGTATGATTAAAATTATGTCCCTTAAGCTAGGATGCCCTAGTGTCAGTCACACAAATAGATATCATGCTACAACTAATTTGTCTCAAATGCAAATTTGTGGTATGAAATTTAGAATAGCCCCCTATGTAGTGAATTATGCATTCCTTGATGTAGTAGATAGAAAATATTAGCTCCTTGTAGATGTATGTGTCTCTTGAATGCTTTCCCCCTTAATGAGGTTAAATAAGACATGTATATATATGATTCCCTTGCTTAAGTTTCATCATTAACAAGTGAAATTCCAACCAAGGGTGATAAAAGAAGACAAGAAATAAATAACATTCGAAAGATCGAAAAAGAGGTAATGAGTCTTTTGTGTAACCAAAATTTAATTACGTAAAACAAGATAAAGTTGCTTGCATAATCTTATTAATATGAAATCAAGAATTACAAACAAATGGGAGAGCTGCAATATTTATAGATATTGGACAACTTCTATCTCATCCATAATATATGGAAGTAAATCACCTAATTTGAGAAAATGTGCAAAAATAGCATATTGCCCCTAACTTCCCTATTTCTCCTCAAGGAAATCATTTGGGAACAAAATATGCAAGATAGAACATGATCCCACAAACATTGGGATGAGAACAATATCACTTAGTTAACTAACAACTAAGGATAACTAATACCTATTGATATAATTTTAAAGTATTTAAATTAAATACTTGAACTTATTAAATTTATTCAAATATCAACTAATGATGAATTAAGCTAAGTTTTATTCCTAACATTCCCTCCCTTAATTCAACATGGTCTCAAGTGAACATGAGAGAAATTCTCTAAAACCCTCAAATTTACCTCGAGAAAGTGACTTTGTGAAGACATCTGCACGTTACATATCTGTTGGGAAATATTGGAGCTAGATGTTATTGTTCTGAACATGTTCATGAATGAAATGTACTTACACCTCAATGTGTTTGGTGTGCTCATGAAAACTAGATTCGAACAAGTTTTACTACTCCTTCATTATCAACATGTAGGATAGTTGGATCTTTCTATGGTATTCCCAATCCTTCAAGTATACATCAGAGCCATATCACTTCATAGAAAACTCCACCTCGTTGCATGATATTATGATTCTGTGGAGGACCTTGAAACACAAGTCGCTTCTTACTCCCCCATGATATCGGTCTAGATCCCAAAAAGAATACAAATCTTGAAGTGGATTTCCTATCATCTATGTTTCCTGCATGATCTAAATCTGAATATCCTATCAAGAAGAAGTTATTATTCTTCTTGTATTCTAGGCCATAGTCCATAGTTCCTTTGATGTACCTCAATATCCACTTTGCTACTTTCCAGTGAGAAACCCTTGGTTCTTGCATGAACCGTGAAAGATAGCTGACTACATAGCTGATATCCATCCTAGTGTAAGTCAAGTAGATGAGACTCTCGATCAACTTCAATAGAGAGTTACATTTACTTGTGGTGATGGATCTATTCGAGATAGTTGAAGTCTTGTCTCCATAGGTGTGGAAAATGGCTTACAATCCATCATATTGAATTTCTTGAGCATTGTCTTGGTGTATTTCAATTATGACACAAAGATATGATTTTATCTTTTCCAAACTTTAAGTCCAAGATAATAATGCAAAATCCCAAGATCGGTCATGTCGAATGATCATGTTAGATCTTTCTTTGTTGACTCAATCATCCTCACTGATCCTCCAGTGATGACTAGATCATCGAAATATACTAAAATGATCACTATCTCCCCCTTACTTTTTGAGATAGAGATTAGGATCGTATGGACTCCTATTGAATCCATGTTGAATGATATGCTCATCAATTTTTATGTACCATGCCTTGGGAGACTACTTTAGACCATATAGTGATTTTATGAGTTTACATACCTTTTCCTCTTTACCTGGTATGAAAAAACCTTCTAGTTGAGTCATGTAAACTTCTTCCTATAAATCACCATTAAGAAAGGCACTTTTCACATCCATTTGGTGTATTTTCCAACCAAATTGTGCTAGAGAAAATATTAACCTGAAAGTTTTTATCTTAGCTGTGGGAGCAAAAGTCTCCTCATAATCAATGCCTTATTTTTGAGCATATCCCTTAAAGAACTAGTCTAGCCTTATGTTTATCAATTTTTTCATCTACTTTGTACTTTGTTTTGAAGATCCATCTGCATCCAATCAAATTTTTACCTAGTGGAAGATCTGTAAGTTGTCATGTATTATTTTTCATAAGTGACTTATATTCTGCATCCATAACATCTTTCCAAGGTTTAGATTGTAGGGCTTCTGAAACTAAGGAAGGCTCAATAGTTTTAACAACTTTACCCATTAAGGCCAAATTGACCTCATTTTGAGCCATACTGCGAGTCCTCATTCTAGTGGTAGATGTGTTGGGGAAACTATCCAATTTTTCATCTCTAATCATACTTGTATACCATTTAGGCATACTTTTTGTGGTTCTTGTGGGAGGTTGAATTTCATTATCTTCCCCATCATCACTGTCATCATCAAAGTGATTACCATCCTCTATTTTCACTGTAGGGATGATTTTTTCATCATGTGAGTGTATGGAAGGATCATCTGCTTATTTCTTCTCAAAGAACTCAACATCTCGACTAGTGTATACCCTTTTTGTTCTTGGATTCATAAGTCTATATCCAAGTGCTTCATCACTGTATCCCAAGAAGATAAGTTTTTCGATTTCATATCAAGCTTAGTTATTTGTTTCTTAGGAATGTGCATACTTGCTTTACATCCAAAAACTCTAAGGTGTGAAATAGATGGCTTATGCCCTAACCATGCTTCCTGTGGTGTTACTCCATCAAGAGTCTGCAGTGGGAACTCTGTTTAGTAAATAGACCGCCGTTTTAGCTGCTTTGGCCCAAAATATTTTTGATAAACCTGTATCATCAATCACACATCACACCATATCCATAATAGTAAAAATTTTCCTTTCAACAACACCATTTTGTTGTGGTGTGTGAGGAGGAGACATTTGACAATGAATGCCATGTGTTTTAAAAAAACCATCAAAATCATTCTTTGGTGTATTCTCCCCTCGATCCGAGCGAGTGTGTTTTTATTTTCCTACCAGACTCTGTTTCAACAAGGGCTTTAAACTTCTTGAAAGTTTCAAAAGCTTGGTATTTTGTAGAAAGACAATATATCCACATTTTTCTTGAAAAATCATCAATAAAGAGCATGAAATATTGAAACCCGAGAGTGGCTAGGTCTCATTGGTCCACACAAATTGGTATGCACCAAGTCAAGTTTTTCCTTAGCCCGAAATGTACTATGTTTGAATGGTGCTCTATTTTGTTTTCCTACCAAATAATGTTGACATTTATCTATACCCTTTTTTAGAGGTGGTAAACCCTAACCATGTCATATCGACGAAGTGTGTCAAGATAGCTAAAACTCACATGTCCAAGTTTTCAATGCCATAGTTGAGCTGATGATGTATCCTTGGCTACAAGTGCTTGATCATTTCGTTGAACAAAATCCAACTAAAAATTCTTCCCACATTCAAAGCTTTTACAAAATTTTTGGAGATTCGTGACTTATCTCAAATTAGGCACATCTTTTTACTGTATTTACAATCAAAGTCAATTTTGAGATTGTGATCTAATAATTGACTCATGGATAATAGTTTTTTTGTTAAACCAGGGACATAAAGAACATCTGTAATTTTACAATTATGATGCCTAAGTGGTAGTGAAATGGAACCAATTCCTTCAACACTATATGATATATCATCACCCAAAGAGACATGATTTTTGGTGTTTTACTCATTGTGAAGAACCAATATTTCTTTCCTATCATGTGTCAAGTTGCACCCGAGTCAACATACCAAATTTGATTTGTAGAATTGGATACTTCATTTGACTATGCAGAATATAAGAAGTCATCATCATCAAATTGATCTTCCTGTTTGGCTACATTTCCTTGTTGAGTTGGTTTCTTCTTCCACTTATTATTTTTTCCTTATTTACTCTATTTTTGACCGGATTTTGTTTGTTGGTAATTAATATTTTTACCACTTGATGATCCTTGTTGGAATGTGTTGTACCAAATTTTTTTAACTCATGCCCTTTTTGACCACAAATAAGACATTTTTGTTGGTCCTTTTGGCATTGTTGACTATTACCTTGCTTTTGGCCGTTTACTAGACTTAGCCTATTTTTTCCCTTTTTGATTAGAAGCAAGTGCCTGATCTTCATTTTGGTAGTTGAGTGAATAACTTCCTCTTGTTGTAGCATATTCACTAACTCTTCAAAAGTTTTTGTTTGATGAACTATGTTTAACGTGGTCACAAAAATCCTATAAGAAGGAGGAATAGATCTCAATACTATAAGCACAAGTGATGTGTCAGTTACTTCTTCTTTCAAAGTTTAAAGTGGTGCACACAAAGTTTCTACTCTTCTCAAAAACATTTCAACTTTTTCAGTTGGTTGCATTTTCAAGTTCAATAGTTGACTCTGGAGATGAAGTATTGTGTTCTTATTTTTTGACTCATATACTATTTTCAACTTGTCCCAAGATTATTTTGCTGTTGTGGTCTCATGAATATGAGGTTGTACCTCATCTGAAACACTAAACAAGATTATTAACTTTGATTTTTGATTTGCACGATCAAATGTAGTTTGTTGTGTAACATCTGTTGTAGATCTTGTTAATGTACCAGAAACAACGGACCATAGATTTTCAAAATCAAGTTGTGCACAAATTTTTGTTTTCCATGCTGGATAATTATCAGAACGTAAAATTTGAGAATCTGGCAAAAAGAATTTTGGTGTCATAATTGTGGCCATTGTGAAAAGTGATAAACAAAGAGAAGAAAAAATTAAACACTTTCCCCTTAAAGCATGCACCCCCAAAATATTATTTTATTTATTTTGGGCTCCTTTTCATTGTGTACAATGAATTTTTGCACTATTGGCCCTGTTACAAATTTGGCTCTGTGGCCGATTTGCAAAAATAAAATGGCTCTCTTGGCCAATTTGAAAAAAATAAATTTTTGGACTCTTTGGCCTCTTTTGAAATACAAGCAATCTCTATTTTTTTCATTTTTACAAAACAAAGCTTATTAAAACTGGACAAGACATAGAGCTTGTAAAAATACACACTTAAAAAAATGGCACCTCAATCCGAGGTACCAGTTGAAAGTTATGAATTTTTAAATTGTGATTTCAATATCTTTCTAGGCCCCTTTCCAAAAATAGAAATTTTTATTTTTATTTTTATGTGATTTTTCGGACTTCTAATTTTTTCCACGACGTCCAAAAACGGAATTTAAAAAAACATATTTTTAAAATTGAATGCGAGATGATGACTTACATGCATGCGTAGTGTGTTTTAGGGCACAACTGTAGTTCAACCACTTTGCCTAAGCGTTATAATAACCCTTGGCCACCTTTTTAATTATTGATTTCCTCCTTACTTTCCCTTCACATGTATTTCGGGACACGTTTTGGACGTTGGATATTTTGCGAAAGCGTTGAATTTATTGCTTCTTTTGCGTTGGATTTGTTTTATTTTTCTTTGTAGGCATGTCTTCTTCTTCTCTTGAATGCTCTTCAACTGTGAATGCAATCTCCAAGTTGATTGGAGACTTTGGGATGTCACTTTGGACAAAGATCTTCTCATAGGCACGTAGAATTTTCTTGCCAGATATATGAAAAGACAGAGCATAGAGAAGAGGAAGTAGAAGTTATGTGGGGAGCTTGAAAAGCTTGGGTCCCCACAATACAAAAATATTGTATATATATTTTTAAAATGCTTCCAATTTTAAAAAAATTGCACATATAGGTGAATTTTTTATTTAAAAAAAAGAGAAACAATATCACCTTTTGTAACAAATTTGTATCCAGGTCTACAAGGGTCTGTGATTGCACTCCAGGTGTTCTTCAATTGCAAATCAATCGATGAACTAGGGTGTGGATTCAGGTAGGGGTTGTGAAATGGCTGGGGGCATCTATGGCTCCTCCTAGCTTTGAAATTTTCTTGATCTCCCTAAACTTCCCTAAAACTTCCTACACTCCTCTCTAGATTAGAATATCGCTCTCGATACTAAAGCTTTTCTCGCAACCCATATTTAAGTACAGAAAACAAGATGGTTCTTGCATAATTTTATTAATATGAAATCAAACATTACAAACAAATGAGAGAGCTGCAATATTTATAGATATTGGATAGCTTCTATCTCATCCACAATATATGGAAGAAAATCACCTAATCTGAGAAAATATGCAGAAATAGCATATTGCCCCTAACTGCCCCTATTTCCCCTCATGGAAATCATCTGGGAACAAAATATGCAAGATAGAACATGATCCCAAAAATATTGGGATGAGAACACTATCACTTAGTTAACTAAAAACTAAGGATAACTAATACCTATTGACATAAGTTTAAAGTATTTAAATTAAATACTTTAACTTATTACATTTATTCAAATATCAACTAATGATGAATTAAGCTAAGTTTTATTCCTAACAATGAGGACACATACACCCCGAGGGGACATAAGCACCGGGGCACTCTTGTCCCTAATGGGCACTCCTATACAAAGTGCTCAAAAGGTCAAACAATGAAATTGGAGCAAGCTAGATGTCAGATGATATGGAAAACTATTAGTTATCAATAAGAAACAACAAGAAATAAATATGAAAAGGATAAAAATAATGTCAAAGAAAAGTAAAGGGGTGTTAATGAGTAATTATCTTACTTAAGAATCATGCATATAAATGAAATATAATAAGTGTTTGATTTAGTGACTACATTTTCTCCCACTTTACTGACGGTGAATAAGGATTTGATAACATAAAGTAGAAAAAAAAATGTACCTTGGTGATTCAAATGAAGATTGTACCTAATAACATGTTGAATGAGTGTTGTAGTGTGCCAAATGGAATAATGCTAAATGTGTATCATGAAATTTTAAGGAGAGGGAAGGATAAGGATTCTAGGGGTGACCTTTGTGTGCATAGAGTGATGGTGACGTGTGTGTGTAGTTCCATTTTCTGGAGCGTACTTTAGATTTGCTTCATGGTTTCTTATGTGATTTGGATTCATTGGGATAAGATAAGATCTGAAAAATAAAACAAGTGTAGTCAATGCTCTAGGTAAACACAATTGAACTTTAACTTAGAAAAAATGGAAATGTATATTGGAAAAACTAAACCAAGGGGTTAGAGTACACCTGGAGTGTTGAAAGAGAAAGGGATATAATATTTTTCGTTCTTGTAGACCTGATGCTTAAGAGCTAGTTGGAAGAGTCAAGAGTGATCAATTCTTGACCTGATTTGATCATACTAAGGATTTGGGTATCTCATTCCAAAATTACGGATTTGAGGATCTTGATGCTAAAATTTGGATTTAGGTGTCCTGTCTTTGCTAAGGAAAAGTGTATCGAGAGAGCGGTCTTTTTTTTCCTCCAACCATTAATACTTCCCTACGAATAAGTGTCATTGCATATGATCACAAACCCGATTTGTAACTTTCCTTGGGTGACACAAAGGCACTAGGCATATCATTGTTCTACATATGCCCTAGGTATCATTCCCTTATTTAGTTCCTACTTTGGTTCTTGGATTAGTAGTTAGTCCATGCTAGCAACTGATAGGAATCTGAAAGTAGCTATGTAATTGTTGAAACTTGAGAAAACATTGACCGTGTAACTACCGAAACTTATTTGTAATTAGTTTTCCCCCAGAGGAGTGTCCAAGTGTTTCTATCTCATCTCAGGCACTCATGTCCATGCTGAATTTCATGCTCATGTATGTTTTTCGGCCCTATTTTTTGTACCCCATTTATATTTTTTTCTTGGTGTTTGTGTCTCTGTAACTATGTTACGTGATTGCCGCAAGGGAGAAAAGGTTCACCCAATGTTTTCCCCCCCTCGTTTGGGGTGTGTGAAATGATAAAATACGAATGGATCCAAAACGAGGAATACTAAAATTGATGTGCACATATGATATAGGAATCTTACAGGTGGAATAGGGATTATGCATGGTAGTTACCATGACGTAAGAAAAACAAGGGGAAAATGCTAGCATACAAGTGTTAGTGACAAACAAGCAATGCACACTAAAATAACAACTAGTAAAGATATACAGAAAATAACAAAGGACTCAACTAGTAGCTAGTTGCATACATACATGGACACCACTCAAGATGTCATAAGACAATCCAAGCCATCAAGGCTTTTGAAAAGAAGGAAATTAAGAAAACATAGGGCATAACCGTAAAATTATGAGAAATAAGGTACAAACAAATCAGATGTCATGATTAGGAGTCCTGCAAGGAAAATGCTACACATGAAGCACCCGTTAGCATGTTAGGGAAGATAAATAGTATGTGACAATGTGATATTTGAATATAGGAATGAAAATTTGAAATATAACAATGATAGAACTTGATAGTAAGTGAGGAAAGGTATATGCCCCTAGGAGCCTCAATGGGATTGGTAATGGATAGGGCCAAACATCATACATCATGTAACAACTTGTAAGTGACATACATTCACCTCAAGATACCATGTGAACATGAATGTGTGTATGAAAATGATAAAACATACTATGAACCATAGTAACATGATAAGAAAAGGTGCAACATAGAGTAATATAAGAAATGAAGAAAGCATCCAATCAAAATCTTACTATTTTTTTGGATTTTTGATTGCATATATGTGAAATAAAAATAGCTAAGAGGGAGGAAAAGGATTCCCCCTAGTTTAGTGTGTACAAAGTGAGGTCCATATGAAGAAACCCTAACAATCAAGTACAAAATGTGAACTAGAGTGTGTCATCAGGTAGTGTGGGGGAATTACGATGTCCCTATGTGTGAATGCCAAAATTATCTATGCAATAAGAGTATGAGGAAAGGGCCTGTGATCATCCGATGTAAAATAACTACGCATGTGAACATGATCTAGGATCTCGATGGTCACGAGGAGAGTGCATGATGTCAAGTATATGAAATAGATCTAGATTGAGCATGTGGAGAAATAGAGCATGAAACATATCTAGATGGAGTATGTGAAGCATGTGACCTATGTGAAGAACTATAAGATATATATATGTGACAAGGCTTATGAGTAGTAGTCATGTATGAAGGAAGCTGAGATGGATGTGTAAAAAGGTGTTAGGAGGAAAAATGGACCTAGATTATGTAGTAAGTGCCAAGGCTAAGGATCCATATGAATAGGAGAAAATGTATAAGGAATATGAGCATTTTAATATGGGATGGCCGGAGGATCCAAGGAAAAATATATCTATGATCTGCAAATGTAAAAAATATGGACACATGTGAACATGAGTCAAGGATCTAGTCTCATGTGAAATTACACGTATCATAGCATGTGGAGTATGATTGTGTCATGCATGTGGAGAAACTAGAATAGGAAGAATATTGATAAACATATGTGCTACCAGAGAATAATGCCAACATAGTGAGGGGAAAATCCTATAGATCCAAGATCCCAACTAGATGAGTAGGAAGTGTATAAATAAAAATAATGTGCCAATTAGGAGAAAATATAATAGATGTAACATTAGACTTGTTGGAAATAGTGGAAGGAGTAAAGCTACAAACATAAGGATTAATATGAGTCAAAAGATGTGTACATGATGTAGTTTTAGGAAGCTTGGTAATATCAACATTAAGAAATGGGGAGAGATACAAGACTCATCATAAGAAACATGTGTAATTTGGAAAGATTATAAGAATTAAAGTAGTATTAATTAGCTCCTATGACTATAGATAGAAATTTGGAAAGAGGGTAATGGATTACCCCACGAATGCAACAAAATAAGGTGCAACCATAATAAATGAATCATGCATTGAATATTAGAAAGCGAGAGAATTATGAATCATTGTAAAATAGGCATATAATGCTCTAATATGTGATGAAGAAGACACATAACTAGATGTAATGTTGGAAGCATGAAACATATGATCATTAGAAGTGCATTGAGAGTGAGACATAATAGGAAGAGTATTATGGGTGCCAATAGAAAATTGATCTAGTAAATCAAGGTAGCACTAGGGTGAATCCCAAGAGGAGAAGAATGCACAATGTAGGTAGTGAGATAAACATCATGTATGAGAGGATTATCACAAGGAGTAACAACATGAGGTTTGGAATCCTTTGTAGTGGTATTCATATTAGAAGGTGTAGTAAGGGGTTGTGTAGAAAGAATTGTATGCATGATATGTAAGAAAGGATGTCCTAAAAGGATAGTATAAAGGACATCATGAGGTATAACATGACATATAACATTAAGTGTGCAAGTTATCATAGTGAGGGGAAGAGATATTGTGACCAATACTTTCTTAGGGCTTTTATGAAAGCCATGAATATATAGGGTGGATGGAGTCGATTAACAACAAAAAGGATTATTTGATGGAGAAAGGAAATATTACATATATTAATGCCAGAGCCAAGATAAAGTAGGACATGCTTAATAAGTACATTTTGAATTTGAACCAGAATATAGAATGGGGAAGGGTTTTCATTAAGTATATGGTTAGCCATAATTATTTTTGGGAAAACAATCCAGTTAGATAAATAAATTTGTGTGGAAAGTGATGTTTATAAAAAAACAACTATCGTCAAATTAATAAAATGACCATATCTTGAAATGGAATTTGAATTTTTCAAAAAAGAGGATTTTGTGAATGTTATAAATTAAAAGAAAAACCTCTAAGGGTTTGGAAAATAGTGTGTATTTCTCGAATTATGCCTTTATTAGGAAAACATGTAATTTTGAATTTTTAAAAATTGTGCTAAAATTTATGGCAAACAAAAAGAGGTTTTCATTAGATATGGAAAAAGGAAAAATAACCTCAAAGGAATTTGAAAATAGAGTTGTTATGCTCGAGATATGAAACAAAAGGTGATTTGAAAATTAGAGCCCTAGAAAGTGACCCAAAGGGTAGGATGAAGCATGAAACCCTAGGAAAAATTTTGCACATATGATTTTATGGTAGGTGATAGATGAAAATCAGGTTTGGATCTGAAGATAAAATGTAGATATGAACCCTAATGAAACTAGGGTTTGGGTTTGGAGAAAAATGGATCCGTTAAAGAGCATGTAAGGGATTGGGTTCACAAAATGATTAATAAAATTAAATCTAAAATAAGGGCACCGCTGATTAAATAGATATAACAATAAACAAGCAAGATCATGTAAGTAAGAGTGATAAATAGGGTTTAGAGAATGAATTAGCTTGCCACTATAGGTCTAGATTGATTCTGGGTTGATGAATGACATGGAAAGAAAATTGTAGACTGTATTAGCTCTATGTTTGATTATAGAAAGTGACGATCTCAGGGGATAAGAGTGAATAGAAGGGGATAGGGTTTCCCAGTGCTAGTATATGTTTTGAGTGCTTGTGTTCATGGAAGTACTTAGGATCTAGTTCTTTTTGTGTTGTTTAGTGTCACTCCTTGTTTGGTGTGTGCTGCATCAAATTTACTATGTTGCACATGTAACCTACAAAATAAATCCTAGATACATGCAAAATACTCAAGCACACATTATATGAATAAAATAATATAAATTCTTTAGTCGAATGACCTCGGTGATCACCTCAATGTGATTATCATTGAGCGTTTCACTACATTTCAAACTCAATTTAGTTCGTGTGTGTGTGTGTTGTGTGTGTGTGTGTGTGTGTGTGTGTGTGTTATTGAAATTATGTCCCTTGAGATAGGATTACCTTGTTCCTGTCACAAAAAGAGATAACAGCTACAACTACTTTGTCCCAAATGAAAATTTATAGTATGGAACTCAAAATAGCCCCTATGTAGTTAAGTATGCAATCATTAATTTAGTAGATATAAAATATTAACTCCTTGTAGATGTATGTGTCTTTTGAATGCTTTCCCCCTTAATGAGGTTAAATAAGACATGTATATATATATATATATATATATATATATATATATATATGAGATTCCTTGCTTACATTTCATTATTAACAAGTGAAAGGCTGACCAAGGGTGATAAAATAATACAATAAAGAAATAACATTCTAAATATTAGAAAAAGAGGTAAAGAGGACACATGAACCCAAAGGGGATAGAAGCACCCAAGTGCTCTTGTCCCTAATAGATGATCCTATACATAGTATTCAAAATTCAAATAATGAAATCAAATCAAGCTAGGATGTCGACCAATATGCAAAAATATAAGTTTTCAATTAGAAACAACAAGAAATAAAGATCAAAAGGATAAAAACAATGACCAAGAAAATTAAAGGGGTGTTAATGAGTATTATCTTGCTTAGGAATCATATATATATAAATGAAATATAGTAAGTGCGTGATTTAGTGACTATAGTTTAGAAGATTTTTTTGTAGCTTTTCCATTTAATGTGGACTTCTAAGCTTCCACGACTTCTCTTTTTCCACAAATTGTCTTTGTTGTGTGGGATTTCTTTGTTCCATATCTCAACAAAATGCATGAAACACCATGCCTTCCAAAATCCATAGAACACTAAGTTATTTCCAACTTCCACAAAAGAATAAGTTCCTTCATTTTACTAATGTCTTTCTTGAAGCTCCGCGTGAATCTTGAGCACTATGTTGCGCAATTGATTTCCTATGAACTCTTCTATTATTTTGTGCTCATACCTTCTTCTCCCACAATGTTGCGAAGTTCTAATCCTTTGTTACATGACATATATCCTCACGGTGTTGTTCTTTTGTCATGCGGGTTTTGAAACTCGTAAAACACTCCATTTGCTAATTTTTGTGGAATACTAAGTTTTTCATTTTCTTTGGAACACTACATTTTATGATTTTTGTAGAGTGCTAAGTTTCTCCTCGCCTGTGGAAAACTATGTTCCTTCATTTTCCATGGAACACTACATTTTTATTTCTACGGAATGTTAAGTTTCTTACTTTTTCCATGGAACACTAAGTTACTTCTTATTTCCATGAAAAACTATGTTCTTTCATTTTTTTACAAAATACTACTTTTCTAATTTCCGCATAACACTAAGTTTCTTAATTTTTCCTTCATTCCATGGGTGTCTTTCTTCCATGGAATTTTAAGCTTCCATATCTTTCCTATGCTTCTAAAACAAGAATGAAAAATGGCTAAGTACTTAACCATTCTAAACTATGAAAATTGTAGTGCCATATTTTTGTTGAAATAAAATGCAAGCTAAACTTTCAGATTTTATATGTAATGCATATCTATATTTCATATTCCTAAACAACAAATCTTTCCAAATGAAGGCATTGAAAATAAAAAGTTCTTGGTTTCATTATAAATTCAAATGACCATTTTACAAGATGCATGCAACTACAAAATGAAAACTTTCTTTGTGGTGACCAATATTTTCAAGAAACAATAAGTACAAAATGGTTATTTACAAGAGTGTATAGACTTGACAAGTCACATTCATTTACAAAGTGAAGGCAATGTCCTCCAAGGATGAGAAAGGCCAAGATGGCAAGAGGCTCTACTATCTCCAACTTGAGCTCCAACTCCAATACTCCTACAAGAATCCAACTCCAAGAGAATATGGCTTGTTTACCACCCAACCAATAGGCATCATCACATGCCTTTCCATGGTTGGAAGTCATGCTAGCCTCCCCCAAGCCCATGGGAGAGAGGAACTAGCTTCCACAATGTGCACAAGTAATAATGGGGTTTAAACACACAACAAGAGAAAACACAAGACCATTCAACCACTTAGACCTACTATACAATGAAAACCACAACATGAGGAGAACAAGGTCAACCTCACAAGGGGGAAGAGAGGAAGAAGGATGCCCAAATCAAGGTGTCCAACCATAGGAGCACCAATAAATACATATATATAAAAACTCCTTATACCTCCTAATCATACATCCTCCTTATTCCTCCTTATGCTATAGAAATCCTTCTTGGGAGGATTTTCAAACCCAAAGGGTTTCCTCACCAAGAATGGGGAAAGGTTCAAGCCATATGAGCCTTTCTCCCACCTCAAACCATATGAGGGGATGAGAAGGGACCTTCATGGCTTGACCTACAACCATGAGGTTTGAGAGGGAAATCCCTCTCTCTTCCCCTACATTCTCCAAAAACCATCATTCCAAATGATGGTGGAGAGGAAACAAAGGAAATGACAAGAACAAGCAAACAACCACATTCACCATACATCATTTCACACACTATTCTATTGATCAAGCAAAGTTTACAAGATAAACAAAACTAAGAGAAAAAAGGATAAGAACCCTACCTCTAATATGCTTTCCAAAAACTCTAAGCTTTTCCCCTTTGTCCAAGCTTCCCTCCAAGCTCCAAAATTCTCCAAGTGCTCCCAAAAAAATGAACCAAGAAGACCCATTCTTCCCACATGAGGAAGAATAAAAAGAGGAACCCAAAAGTTTCCTCACCAATGGGAAAGTGACAAGTGTCACCCCCTCTCCTCTCAAGAGTCAAAGATTCCAAAAACAAAATAAGTAAGAGTAAACTCACCTTTTATCCCTTTTCACCCAAAATACTAAAAACTAAAATAAAACAAAGTGGAGCAACTTTTAACAATTTCACACAACCCAACCATCTTACATGGATGGTGACTAAAGAGGGCTAAATGGGAGGGAAACTCCCTCCAAACCTTGGAAATAGGCCCCCCTACCTATTAGGTAGGGTCCAAGGGCCCATTTTCATGCTAAGGGAACCCCCAAACTCAAAAGGGGTCCCTAAAATTACCCAAAATAACCCAATTTCGGGTTTGGCATGCTTGGGCACATGGGTAGAGGGTGTGGGGTCCACCCAAGGTTCACATGTGGTCCCCAATCCCTTCTACCAACACACACACTTTCCCAAAACCAACACTTAACTTAAGATAAGATTATTAACCCCTAAGCTAGTTTACTTAATACAAACACATCCTAAACCTAATTAATTTTACAAGACATAATTACATTACAAAATGAGGGTTCACCCATGGTGCCCAATTAAATACATCTAATCTAAGGCCTCAAACATTTAGCATGGTTAGGACTTAGCCCGTGGGCCGCTTGTGCACAATTGCGTAGCTTCCCTGAAACCCATGCTCTCCTATACCTGTCACCTGCACACTCATTGCACACATTAACCGCACCTGTCCAATATAGTAAACATCATCTATACATCACAATATCAATCAAACTTATAATGTCCGAACATAATTTATAATTGATAGTGCAATGCATCCAATTATCCACATAGTTTGCCATGAATCATCCACACATAAAATTGTAACGATATACATTTAGGTTAGCATGAAAATCACCATCATTAAATCCAAAACACTATATCATCAATCAAATTAACCACAAGAGACTAATATCTAACCGATAAGTCTATCATATAACCCTGTTAGTGTCATCACATCATACGAAATATATGAGTATATGAATCTAATCCAATTGGCGCTATGCGCCCAAAATGCCATAATGTCCAAGAGAATAAAATATCATAGTAAAATGTCCAACGTCTATCAGAGTCTCAATCAAAACATGTCTAGAAATAAAGGAACCAACAGATAACTGGAGCTATAAAAATGTGGGCACTACAAAAATTTGGATGTGTCTCGCACAAGTAATTTAAAAAGATTTGACACACCAAGGTAAACAAGTATTCATTTTGTAACTAGTGGCTGAAAAATAAGTAGGGTACTTATTTTGGGAACATTTCTAGTGAATTAAAGGGGATACATGCCTGCTAGATGTGAGAATTAGTTGCCTTATGCATCCATCGGCCATAAAGTCAATATAAAACTCTAAAAAATCTTCCTGAGACTTTCCAAAACCATATCATTTTTAGTAAGAACATTACAATGGACTAGAGTCTGCTTGGTTCCCCAAGATCATTTTAAATTTTCTTGATCTCAAATTATCCTTCCCATAAGTGTTTAACTAATTTGTAAACATGTGCATCTATACCTATAACTCTAAACCATTCTAAAAACAATCCATAAATTATTCCAAACATAAGCATAAGTTGTATGGGGAAACTAGTTTTTAGTAGATGGATAGGGAGATTACAAGGATGTAAGTGCTCACTCAAACAAAAATAAAATAAAACATTAATATTTCAATAAAAAAATTAAGATATGTAACCACAATGACGTAAGGTAACAACACAACTTCCACCAACAAAATCTTCATAGTAGTTTAGACTAAAAAAATGGACAAAATGATTGGAAACATAGGTTAGGAACAAAAAACACCCATATTCTTAAAATCGAGGCCAAGAAGAAGAAAAAAATGAAAACATGGAAAAAAATATGGCAGGGAAAGGAAAATAGTTACATCTATGTACAAGGGGGAGGGAATAATTATAAGGCTTGAGGAAGAACCCACCGATCGATATAGGTAATATTTCATCATTTAGCCTTGCTAATTCAAAAGAATTTCTCTCCTTTATCTCTACAATCTAATAAGGACCATTGCAAATAAAATCAAACTTCTTATGTTTTCTTGGCTTGGAGTAGTCTTCATCCCATTTTAGGACCAAATCTCCTTCTTTGAATTCTTTGAGGGTGGGATATCTTCTTAAACCTATTTTATATACCTTGTTGGTGGTATTGCAATTTCTCTCTAACTTATTCCCTACTTTTAACTTAATCAACTCTACAATCCTTATGGTTCATGATACACGATGCTCTAATTCTAATTGATGATCCAACTCCAGGAGATGGAAGTTCAAGTGAGATGGGTAACAACTAATTTAAAAAAATGGATTTTGTATAAACCTTAAATTACGAGTCATGTATGATAAATAAACACTAAAATATAGATTTGACACAATAAATAAGATATATATATATATATATATATATATATATATATATATATATATATATAAAACCCTAAGTGCAAGAGATACAAAGAAGGAATTTTTGATTTGCGTTATTCTGGAAGGCCCGATATGAGCTAGAAAACTCAAGATGAACTAGTAGGGCAAACTATCATAACTGAGCACAATAAATTCTAAAATTGTTAGATAATCCTAGACCAGGACACTGACTGAGTTAGGGGTTCTTAGGTGCCAAAGTCTATTTCTAGGCACATGTGATGCTGGGGGCTCGTAACTGATTTTTCTAGTGTTATGCAACATGGTTGTTGATAGTCATTGTTGGTCAATTGTATGTTGCACCTTGTCCATAGAAGTCACTTATAACCTATAAAGAGATGTTGACATACAAAACCCTCAAACTACATTAAATACCAAAAATAAAATATGTAATATGGGAAGTCGACTTACTCCAGAGGTCACCCAACCGAGTGAACTTACGACCAAAGCACTACACTACATTCCATAATTCATGTAGTTCTTTTTGCTTGTGTGATATAATTGTGCCCTAAGAATCCCTTGTGCCAATGCACTTGATATCAGGTGATAACTAGATGTACCAATGTAAATAGATGTGTGGATGGAAAAATTAACTTCCCTTTCCTATGAAGTGTATGCATAAAAATGCACTCCCTTGTCCATTGAATGGATGCTAGATGAATGCCTTTGGATGCAACCTTAGGTGATGATAATAGATGATTAAAGCTTGGTACTTTATTTTGGTCACATAGGTTTGTATTTATATGATTCCCCTAAGAAAATAAGATGCCCAAAAGAAAAAAGAGGCCCAAAATAAGAGAGTAAGATAGAGAAGGGTTAGGGGCACCTAGTGGGGATGAGGGTACCTGGGAATTGATGTCCATAATAATAAAATATAAACAAGTAAAACATCGATTGGGCTTTAGGGTCTAAAATATCAGAAAGAAAGAAAAATGCCAAAAGTAGTTTTTAATTACTAGTTTTCTTGCTTAGGAATCAAATGAATGCAAGTATATTATTAGGACCTAGAAATGTACCCAAGTGCATGATTTTTTGTCTATAACAACCTAAATTCTCTCCCATATATAGGCATGAGTTGAGAGTTCCCAACATATTTCTTGGGTGTGATTATGTTAACCCAATGTGTTGTTCTTATCTTAATGTGCCGGTGTATCATTTGTCTTCCATTATTCTATTCATAATTCCAATCAATTTTTTATTAGATGATTAACAATTCCATTTCCTTGAGGATAATAATTAAAAGATGTCTTTAAATAAATACCATATATCAAGCCAAAATCAGTCACTTTGGATCCAATGAAATCCTTGGCGTTATTAGATATAATTGTGTGTGGAACTCCAAATTTGGTCACAATATCTTCTAGGAAGTCTATGATGACATTCTTAGTTTCTTTTTGAGAGGTACAACCTCCACCACATTATAAAATAGTTTTTAGTAGTTAAAACCCAATGTTGACCAACACTCGAAGGATGGTCCACCATACTAATGAAGTCTAAACCATATTGAGATAAATGTTGATCAACAAATATGGGTGAAGTGGAAGGGCTACATTCCATTTCCTACCACTGAAGAAAAAAACATTAATTTCATATCCTTATCTATTTATAAAAATATGAAACAAAATTGGCCAAAAATAGCAAGCCCTCAAGTTTTTGGTTACGGTAGTTTGATGAGCCAAGTGCCCACCAATAAAGCTTACATGAAATTCTATGATTATCTTCTCAACCTGTCAGGTTCCACACATCTCAACATCACACCATCAATGTTTCCCTTAACTATACACCGTTAAATAATTTATAGTTAAGGTAATATAATATGAAATGACTTCTTTGCGTTCTCTTGAAAGTTTTGGGTAACTTTATAGTCTAAAGGCATTCAACCATATTCTGAAACCAATCATTTTCAATACTTCCCTCTACTGCATCTTATGCTGATTAGACATAAAATGATTCCTTTGTGATCCCTTCATCTTTAGCTCGGTGTTGACATAATGTTATACCTATGATCATCTTGGTGGAATTTATTTCAATATCAAAATCCATGATTTTAGTAATCCAAGAAACTCTTTTATCACTTATTTCAGTGCTCATAATGTACTACTTAATGCTTGGATGAGTAATAAAGACTCTAATCTTATTTTTGGACAACAAGTATTTAAAATTTTTAGGGGCCCTCAAAATAAAAAAGTTTTTTTTTCAAAAAATTGTATATGAGCTCATAATCTTTAAGTGTCTGAATTGTAAAAGCTATTGGATATTCTAATCCTTGTTGATTCTCTTGGGTTAAGATGGCAGCAATATTGCTCTCTCCTCTAAAGGCATATAAAATAAAGTCTTTTTCAAAATCAGGGTTGATGAGAGTGGGATCCTGGGTGATATCTTGTTGGATATTTTTAAAGCTACTCTTGGCATCTTGTGTCCATTAAAAATTACATCCTTTCTTAAGAATAAATTTTATGGGCCTTACCAAATAAGTAAAGTTAGTGATAAATTTTCTCACAAAATTGATCCTCCTAAAAATGATTCGCAATGATTTTTTTGTGTGTTAGGAAAGAGATAAAGCTATAATATCTATAATTCTATCTAGATCAGTAACCAAACAACCTTTAGAAACAAAATGTCCCAAAATTTTACCCTAGGGACAAAAATATACATTATTTATATTTAAAGATATGTCAAAATACCATGTCTACTACAAATCTATTTAAGGTGCATCATAAGATCTTCTTCTCTTTTAGAAAAAATAGTAATATCATATAAATAGATCAAAAATATCACTGATAAGCCATTCAAAATATAAATTTATTTCCCTTTGAAAGGTAACACAACATTGGATAGTCCAAAAGGAATTTTTTGATAAGAAAACTTCCACCACTTGGTGGTGAAAGTTGTTTTATATTGGTTAGAATATTTGACAAGGATATGATTATAACCTAGAAACCCATCTAGAACTAAAAACCTCTCAGCACTTGCTACTAACTATAATATTTGGTCCATGGAAGGTAAAGGGTAATGATATTTTAGGGAGGCTTTATTAAGGTCTCTAAAATCTACACACAACCTTATCTCTCCATTATTCTTCCTAACAAGGATGAGGTTTGTAACCCAAGAGGAGTGTTTGATGGGGAAGATAATTTTAGCTTCAATCAATTTGGTTAGCTCCTTTCTCATTAAAGGTTCAATCTTAGGATTAACTGGAATTTACTTTTATCTCACTAGTTTGGTCTCAAGGGAAATTCAATGGTGTGTTGAATGATATTAGGATCATAACCTTTAAGGTCATCATAATACCATGTAAAAATGTCATCATATTCATGGTATAATTAGATAAAGTTAGATTATTTCTTAGATGTACATACATTTATAATCTTTAGCTGCTTTCCATTAGATATCCACATCATGATAGTCCTCTTATTTGATTTTCAAATTCCTCTTCTCCCCTTTATATTGATCATCTAGGGTGAACATGCTTTCCAAAGTGATCAAACCCTTTGGTATCTTGTTGCTTTTTAGTTGAATGATTTGGTCACCTTTACTTTATTGTAACCTTGGTTGCAAAACCTATGACAAATCAACTTCTTACCGAATAAAGAGGGGTATCATGTTTCGAAACTATAAAAATATACCCTTGGTAGTCATTGTTAAACTTATGACCTAATTACCAACTTAACATGATGATATACAACATTCATAATATCTTTGGAAGGATCAAATTGAGCTCCAATAAAATCCATATATCTGTATCTGCATTTTTTTCTTGGGACAACTTGAATGTTGATGACATCAAAATCCTCTAAAAGATCCCAAAATCTATGTTTGTAGGCTTTGAGGAGAGGTTTTTAGATAGGCATTATGACCTTACTTATTGAAAAACTAGCTGAGAATCCCCAAAGATCATCAACTTATTGATCCCTTTACTTTTAGTAATGATTATCCCCGGATCGTAGATTCATATTCAAAAACATTGTTGTCACAACTGAATTGTAGTCTATCAGAAAATAAAAAATTCTCTTCCTTTGGAGAAGATAAGACACCACCCACACTAACTTCAAATGTACACTTTGAACCATAAAAAATATTCCATGTTTCATATGAGTCATTCTATGATTTTGGTAGCTTATGGATAAAACTTCCTCATCCATTAGACAATATGCACCAAGTCCAGTCTCCTTAAAATCCTCATAAGGATAAAAATTCCATATTTCTTTGGCCCATTCATACATCTACTCATCAATAAATTTAGATCTCACCTCCAAAGGTTTAGGGTCGACTACAACTCCTTCATTTCAGAGGTAATAACACAATTCATGTCAGTGGGATATGGATCATATGCTTCCACATGGAAATGGGTGATTTGTTCAACCTTTATTGTGATTTTAGTGTCATATATGGTATTAAGGAACATGTGAGACCAATCATACGATGGTTATCCCTCTAATTTAGTAGTAAAATATCTCAAAAAACATAAAGCAAAGACAAGGGGGAAGGTCTACAATTGAAATATCTTGAGGGATAACGATACTGAGGCAAGTATGTATGTTTGGATTGAGTTTTTTTATGATGAGCACAATTTTTCACAAGCAGTACCATGTAATGGAAAACATATTTGTTAATCAGGATATAATTAAAGCCAAGTGTATTAGTAATTTTTTTAGGCATGATGTGCTACTAGCCCCAAAATTAATCATATAATTATGGACTAGATATTTCCCAATGATTAATGATATGTAAAATGGAGGGGGTTTAGGATCACAACAACTTGCCTCACTAATATTATATTGAAACAAATTTACTAGGGTTGGGCTTACCTCCTTTTGAGTTTTGGGAAGAAGCTTGAATTTCCTTAATCCTTCTTACAACAGATCCATCTATCCTGGAATTTTCAAAGAATCCCATATGGAGACATGAATATTTGTTCTTTTGATTTTCTCCACAATATCAAGGGGTGCTATTGCAGGTCTTTACAAATTATGAGCATCAATAAATTTCTTTGGTTTCTCTATGATAGGTTGATGAAGAAATGTATACACCTTGTTTTCCTTAGGTATGTAAGGTGAAAAATCTATTGGTTTTTAAGCTTTCTCCTCTCGTTACAACTGTCACCTAATCTCTATATTGGTTTTGGATTTCTTTGATCTTGTATTATAATAAGATCTCACTTTTGGTTATTGAAGTACTTTGATTTGATTAGTGGCACAAAAATATTCCTCTTCCTAGTAGACAAAACTCTCACCAATTGTTGAGGTAGATGGTGGTGACAGATAATTCATTTGAGTGGGATGCATAGGAAAATTTTGAAATATCAAAGCTTGTGTCACTTTTCACAAGGAAAGATGCTATACTAATGGAGTTGGGAGAAAGGATAACACCATCTCGGATATTTGACAATGTTATTTTGCATAGGAACAATTTTTCTATTAGGATTGGTAGGATTTGGGTATGTTTGGTTCATAGGTCTTGTAGGGATGATCTAATTTTGAGGTTGTGCTCAAGTGGATTTGTTGGATGGGTTATATGGATTCAAATGTATTTGAGCTAGTGGGGCTTGTTTCCTTTTCAAATTTTTCACTTCATTTTCCATATTCCTTAGCATGACCTTAAACTCATCTAACTCATTAGATAATGTACTAGAAATGGTTGCCAATGGTTAAACAACAATATGTTGGGGATGGATTATAGTAATGGGTGTTAAATCTAGGAATAATGGTATGGGAGGCCTTGGAGCTAGCTTACCAGCTTGGATAAATTTTTTCTAAGTTAATATTGTAATATGAAATGTAGAAGGAAGGTCTACACCTCCCATATATTGGATCATAACAACAATATCAGAATTCAGAGCCCTGAGGTAGTACAAGAAATTTGAATGTGAAGAAGGCCTTACCAAAAGTGGGATTCTATCCCAAGACTTTTGGAATCTATAGTTAAAATCAGAAAGATCCTCAATAGATTCCCTCTTGATTATCATGTCTAAAAATTGTCTCACCAAAAATTCTCCAAATTCATCCCATGTGTGAATAGAATTGGGAGGAAGGCTCCCATACCATTTTAGGGGTTTTCCTTTTAAGGAGTTTCCAAAATCCTTATTGCAACATCTACTTTAGTGATCGGTGAATTGAGCACAAGTAGATTATGTGCTCAAGGTGATTAGTAAGATTAACATGTTTCTCAACAGTGAAATAGGGAAGGATTTTGAGGGCAACACCTGAGAGGTCAATCCACACATTTAAAGCTAGTGGAATCCCAACATTAAAGGATAAAAAAGCATGATTTCTTAGAAAAGCCATGATATTTAAGGGTTGAAGGATGCTTTAGAGGATTTGTGAATGAACATGAGGTGGGGGAGTGGAGAGAATTCTCTTAGACTTAGGGGTTTTCTCAAATATTTATAGAGACTTGCTCCTACAATTTTTGGGAGAAAAATTCAAAGGTTCAATAGGAATTTTAGTAACACTACTTCTTGTGTTGATTCTTATCATAAGTTTTGAGAAACTAGAACTTCAAAGAGAATACATTAGAGTTGATGACTATGTAACAACATAGGTTCATAAACCAAAAATAGCTAAGAAAAAACAATAATTAGTTGTATTTTATAATAAAATTAAGGATAATACTAAGGAACCTCACACAATGTAGAAAAAATTGGAAAAAAATTCCCATCGGGTGCACCAAAACTATTGGTAGAGAATTGTGTACACCCTTTTGATTTAGGTAGTTATTCAAGTGTCTAAAGGTGTCTGTAACAAAAATGAGAGTATCTTTAAGATGTGATACATTAACCATTGAGATAAAAATACACAATAAGAAATTTGACTCCTTTTTTTATAATTTATATATTAACCACTACTCTAATCTAACTAAAAACTCTGCAAAGTTGAAGGAGAAAGAGTGCTGAAATTTGAAAATAATGGTGATACACTAGAGTATGAAGGGATCACATAGTGACAAATGGGAAAATATGAGCCATAATCCACACTGCATTATATCATCCTTTAATCCTCTATATAAATGACACAATGGACTGAAATTATGCAACTATAACTCATACACATCATACAATAACAAGAGAGAAATGTAATATGAAATAAGAAAAGAGAAATGATAGATAGTAATCACAATAAACTAGATATTGTTGCTTAAGAAATACACAATCTCTCACAACCATTGAGAAGGCAATGAATGCATTACACGTTAAGCACAAGGCTCTACACAAACTCGAACACTCATAAATCAATTTGGTAAGGTTTATTTATATTTAAGAGAGAATAATTTCACATTCAAAATTCATTACATTTATATAAGGAGAAGAGAGAAAGAATATGAAGATGCCATAGGAGATGCTAAATCTGCTCAACCCTTCCAAACTACCCCATAATTGGGTGAAAGGTAATTCCAAAACTCATAATGATCCACACCCATGGTGATGCCTTGGCTTGTAATAAAACCTTCATATATTCTATATATGGAAGATCATTAACTTAAATCAATGAATATCCATGAAATTAGGGGAGATAGATAAAGAGTGAGCTTCCAAATGTCCACTTTTAGTCACACACATGATTTGGACCACTGATTACAACTCATTTATTGTTACACAAACCATTCAAACTATTTTCTTCATTTTTTAGGGGTAGGAGGAGATAATTCCATCCAAGAATCATCATGAGACAAAAGGAATCAAACAAAAACATTTGTAACTGATTTGGGCATCAATTAATTAAGAAAATGACACACCACGACCCAAAACTCTATCTTTGAAATATCCCAAGTATCTCCATCATTCCACTTGAAATTGATTTCTACGTAAATCCCTCTAAAAAATTCTAATGAGACTGTTATCATGTCAAAATAATCTCTGGATCAAAAGATATGAATAAAAAACCAATCCTGTGTTTTAAACACAAACTCATATCCAAAACAACTATGGGACACAAATTTAGATATTTGATCACAAAGTGGCCTTAAACAATCCAAAATCAGCTCAAATGTGTAGATTAATTCATTACCTTTCCAAAGGTATCGATTTTTTCAATTTTGTGTTCCTCATCCAAAGTTACAACATTTTAAAGATTCAACAATATCGTGAAAATCCTACATATGGAAGATTTTTGTGTGGATTTTCTATCTTCTCGTAGACTTCAAGATTTCAAAAATTCTCTTTATTCCATAGATTTTATTTCTTCCATGGATTTTATTTGTTTCATGTCTCAAAAAAATCCAAAAACACTACACCTTTCAAACTCCAAGGAACACTAAATTCCTTCCAACTTCCATGAGAACACTAAGTTCCTTTAGTCTTTGATTTTTTTTTTGAAGCCGCGTGAGTCTTGAACAATATGTTGCACAACTTGTTTCCAAAAAATATTCTCTTATTTTTGTGCTCATCCTTTCTTATCCTTGCAATGCCATAAATTTCTAATCCTTTGTCCGTGACATATATCCCCTGCAGTTGATGTTCCTTTGTTACATAGTTTTTGCAACTCTGCGCAACACTACATTTTTGATTTTCACGAAACACTAAGTTCATTAATTTTTCTACAGAACACTACATTTTATAATTTCCATGGAACACTAAATTTCTTCTCATTTTTACGATAAACTATGTTCCTTCATTTTTTCGTGGAACACTAAGTTCCTTAATTTTTCCACGGAACACTACATTTTCTCGATTTCTGCAGAACACTAAGTTCCTTCATTTTTCTACGGAACACTAAGTTCGTTCTCATTTCCATGGAAAAAAATGTTCCTTGATTTTTCTGCAAAATACTAAGTTACTTCATTTTTAATTCATTCCATGGGTGTCTTTCTTCTATGTACTTTCAAGGTTATGTGACTTTCATAAACTTCCAAAACAAGAAGGAAAAAATGCTTAAGTATTTAACCATTTTGAAGTATGAAAATTCATATGTGATCCACACAAGTAATGAATATTCAGTTTTTTTAAAATTTATGTTTAGCGAATTTGTAGGTGTAGGGATTAGGACTAGGTCACTTCAATTTTTGAGGTTAAATTTACTTTAGGGGCGGTTCACCTAAAGTTTACACCAATAGCCAACTTTTTAAAATTCAAATCTCCTTTAACACAAAATTAAAATTTATAATATTCACCTTTATATATATACTAATTACAAATTTACAATTTTGAATCCAAATTCCAAATATCGAGTACAAATCAAAATTTAGTCACAATTCCTTTATCCATGCCCATGGTCCCATGGGAATTGAAAATAGAGACCAACTACACATTACAACCCTATAACATCAAGGTATTTTGACTTTTTATATGGTATTATTTTGAAATCACATATGCTGCAAAATGTGGTAAATGCTACTTTCCGGTAGCATATATTATTCTATTTGGTAACACAATGTATGATACCAAAAGGTAGCACAATATATGCTATCGATCAATATAACAATATATATCTCGACGGTGTAGTGCAACAACATTATGCTATAGAAAAGAAAAAAATAAGGGAATGCTTTTTCTTGCGCCATATTTTGCGTAAGGATAAATTTCTCATCGAGATGACCATTTTAATCGCTAACGTCAAAAATTTCAAAAAATCAATTTTTCCCATAAAAATATGGGAAATCAATATTTTTTTCACAAAATAACACATTTTCTTATTTTTTGTTTGTGTCATATTTTCCACGGACAAATTTCTTATCTAGATGATTATTTTAAGCTGTTGTTGTAAAAAAGTGATTTCTAGAAGATTTGATATTTTACCAATTGAAAACATTATCAAATAATTCACCAATCATTTGAATCTCATTTCCTTCCAATTCACCATGATTTTGAAATTCATCTTCACACATTCACCATGTAATATCTATGGGTCTATTTATGGGGGTATTAAAATTTTCCTTGTTGAGATCACGACCCAAGATAAAAATAAACCTTCTACATAATGCACTTACATTATTTTATACAACCGAGGCGGGTGTCAACCTTCCATTCTCTCATATTCCCTTTTCAAGATATATGAGAGTTCCATATTCTCTTCCTAGGATATAGGAGATTTACATATCAATTATTTTCTCTCTTCTAGACTATTTATATACATTTGATATTATGTAATCTATAATATTATAAAAAGTACATCAAGTTATATTTTTAGACTTAATAACCTTACAAAAATTTCCTAAAATTAAATAGTTGTCTCGTCCCAAGAAAAAGAAAATTTAAAATTTTTGGAGGTGATTTATCTTCTTTATTCAATCTTATGATGTTATTTTTACATTGCACATTTAGATTCTTTGTTTACAATTGACACAAGGAACTTTGTTTACCCATTTTCATACCCACACACTACTTAACTACCCTTATGGGTTTTCAATTAAGTAGTTTTTCCAACATACCACCCTTTTGGGTTTCAATATGTGGAAACTACATCATATATATCCCTTTTGAGTTTTCAACCTATGCAGTCCTACTTACATATATATATAAAAACTTCAAAATTACATTCAAAATTTGTACCTTACATTAAAATTGTGGTACTTTTGGGCCTCGCTTCTACTATGCTAAATGTGAATATGGATCTTAGAAAAATTGTGCTATTAGAGGTGGTAATTCTTGTATTTTCTAAAGTTTACGGAGCATGATCTAGTGTTAACATACTTTAGAGTATCCTTGATATTTTTACGGTTGGTAGAAATAGTTCCAAATATTCCTTTTATAATGTAATGCCCCTCCCATTACCACCCACTCGACTCTAGTTGTGTGGACTTGAGTCAGCCCTTGGTATGATAGAGTTCATTTTTTCTTGCGTCGTGCTTATGATATGAATAATTCAGAAAATGAAAAATTGAATACAACGCAAGGAAAATAGTATTACCTTTATAAAATTAGAATATTAGACATTGATAAAGGATTAAAATAACTATATGGATTTTTATCTTGGGTGTCTCATTCTACCATTAAGGCCAAGAGAAAAATTGCATATATTTAAGAAAATAATAAAATACAAGCCTTCGAGATGCTTTATTTACGATAGAGTCGAGCCTATGTGCAACACGAGTTAATACCACCTCTGTGGATGAAGAGCCTCTCATTTGTCGCATTATCATTTCTGTCCTAGTGGAGGGCTCGATAGATGTTCATAACCTCTTTCCATGATTGTAAAATAATGGTAGCATTTAAATTAAGCATTTGCGATAATAAAATAATAAGGGTAGTTTTGAAGTGTCCTTTCACGGACTAACCCTTTGGAACCCTTGAAGTTCCTTCATGCCTTCAGATTGTGTGGTGATGTCGTTATTCTTATGATCCTTTCAACTCGAGAGAATTTGTGAATCTTGAAGTTTGAAACATATATATGTATATTCATGTAAAGTGTTAAAGTTGATCTAAACAAATTGTAATATGGGTAACGATAAATGTAATCCGTGTGATTCTAAAAAAATAACGTTACATTATAAGGTAATGCCATAGCGAGGGGCTGTTGTGTCTTTGGTTAAAAACATTTTAAATAATAAAATAAAATAAATCTATAGACACAAAATCATGCACTTGGGTATATTTCTAGGTCCTAAAATCATACTACCATTTATATGATTTCTAAGTACTAAAACTAGTGGTTGATAAATATCTTTGGCCTCTTTTATTTATCTCTTGTTTTCTCTTTGGTCTCATACACCCTACAACCTTGTCGTAAATTTACTTGATTACCTTTCATGGATTGAGACACTAGTGCCTAGTCTAGAAAGAAGCACCCGGGCACTCCTGTCCCCTCCAGGCACCCTTACCCCTATCTTACTCACTCCTTTTGGGTCTCTTTTATCTTTTGGGCATCTTTTTCACTTATGGGTCAGCCTTCTAGTTGTCAATTATGAAATTTAAACAAGGGAATCATATAAATACATAGTTGTAGACACTAAATCATGCACTTGGGTACATTTATAGGTCCTAATCACATACCATTATTCATATGATTCATAAGCAAGAAAACTAGTAATTGACATCTATCTTTGGCCTCTTTTCTATCTTTCTTGTTTCCTATTTGGTCTTGCACACCCCACAACCCAGTTTGATCTTCATTTCTTTATCTTTCTTGACTCTAAATACTAACACCCTGCCGGGATGTTAGCGCCCCGACCTAGTCCGGGTGCCCTAAATACAAGGTTATCTTGAAATTATATAATTTTATGAGTGTGGTTAATCGATTTCCTCATGTTCATCGAGTTCTCCAGTCTAGAAAAATTCATGATTTATTGGGAAATAATCTAAGTATTCTATTCTCTCTCTTGCACTTAGGGTTTCAATTTCCTTTAACTTATTGCTTGCGTCAAATCTGTGCTTGATTGATTATTTATTATGTGTGACTCAGAATATATTAAGGTTTTACAAAATTATATTTTTGTTAAACCATTTGGTGAACCATTCTCATTCGAACACTTTTAGGTCCTCATATCCTCATTGATATCTCCATTCATGATTTCTTGCTAGCCAATCTTGGTTATAGAGCTAAAATTATTTCTCTTTTGGCTAATACTTGCATTCCTTTTGATACTCATCCAGGACATAATATTTCAGTTATTCGTAGATGAATTTTCTCAAAAAATCACTTTTCCACCTGATATAGATACCAATATTTATGTTTATGACAATGATCCTCCCATATATATATTGCCTCACATTCATAACATGAGTATTAAGCAAACTATAATCGATAACGGATTTGAGATCAATATTTGCACCCTATCAATCCTTCAGAAATTGGTATTTCTCCAACTTTAGTTAACCCAAAATCCATTTCTCTCCATGTGTATGATTCTTCTACATATTCATGCATAGGCACTATCACCTTATTGCTCATAGTTGGGCCAAAAACTATTCCTATGGTATTTTTTTATCGATTTCCCAGTTCAATATAATTGCTTACTTGGTAGGCCATGACTTCACGCTATGTAGGAAGTGCCTTCTATAGTTCATCGTGTGTTACATTATTAGATGAGGGCCTTGAATATACCATAGTCGTTGATCGTGACCCATTCAAATATTGCCACATAGATCCAACCACTGCATTACCTACTCCAATGTTCACTACTATTATGCATCTTGTTGATGGTCGACAACCCACAAAATATTCTAACTTGTCTCCACTAAAAGGAACTATTTGTGCCTTAGATGTTGTTCCATCCACTTTAGCCTCACCCCATCCTTATACTAATGTTGTGGTACTTTATCAAGGATCTATCCATACACGGACGTCATGCCACCTTCTTTATCTTCTCATACACACTGACTTACATTTACGCTTCCTCCTTTCACATGCACTCTTGTCATCAATAATTCTTATTGGCCACATATTCCATTTGATCCCACTTGATTTGACATTGTTTGCACATATGATGGCTTGGATTGGCTTAGATTCAAAATGGATTATATCCTCCTCAATATCATTCTTCTTACCTATATCATGGATATGTTTGCATTACGAATTCCTATATAGTCCTGTGTCTTCCATTTATGAGTATTCTGCTACGCCCTTAACCTATTGCTTGTATTAGGATATGAGTAGCCACATTGTGGCTTACCATATCATGTTATTATATAATTTATAATTTCTCATGCTTAGTAGGTCTACCTTGGTGATGGCCATAACATATGAATAGTATATATAGGGGATTGTCGGTAGTAGTTCATCATCATTGGAGCATTTGAGTATTATTGTATGGTTTGGAGGTTGCCCCCTCGAAGTGGCGAAGCTATTCTAATTACATATTGAGATCATTGTTTTGGAATATTGTGTTATTTGGTGTTATATTTCTGCTCTTGATATGAATTATACAAGTAATTTCATTACAAGTGGTATCGAAAAGTTGCGATCTGGGCCAAAATTAGGCAAAAACCCTAATTTTTTGTTTCTAACATATATTGCGGAAAAAGCTAATTGGTGGGAGATATTTTTACTAGAGTTTTAAAACATTTCACTTAAGGTTCCCTAAAAATTTCGTACTTTTTTGATTTATTTTTCAAAAGTTATTACAAATTTATGGTTTTGCATAAAATCACTCCCTAGGTGCAAATTGTTGAATTTTTTCAAATTAATTACATTTTCGGAAAGAAAAACAAAATTCATTTGATGTTTGTTCTTTAATATTTTTATATTTGGCCGAATTATTATCAAAATATGAAACCTTAAAATTTGACCGTGATCCCTACATCCTACTATTTTGGGGCATCATGGTGTGGCCTTCCACAAGAGGAAAAAAGAATCCCATCACTCTAGGTAAAACACCAGAAAAGGATGAGATAGTAGTTGAGGAGTTGGAGATAGAAGATATAACTACAGATTCCTCAGGGTTAGGGTTTATTTTAACAGACCATAAAGTAAGCCAACTTGAGTTTAACTTGAGAGACCTCGAATCTAGGGTGGCCAGCAAAGAAGATGTGGATAGAATTGGAAAAATATTGGAGGATTTCATGCAAAAATACAGTACAAATATGATGGGTAATCATACTTATGTCAATTAAGGTGGATCTTTAGGTCAACATAATAGACACATGAGCCAGAGTGGATCTTCGAGTGTGCACAATCCAAATACGAGCACTCTGCAGGCCCGTACTATGTTTCCAAAAGTGGAGATGCACAAGTTTGATGGAAAGGATCCACTCAATTGGATCAACCAAATGGATAATTTATTTGAACTACATTAGATTCCATCAGGATAAAAGGTGACCATGACACTTTGTATCTCGAACTTGACCAATTCATCTGGTATCGATGGTTATGTGCTCAAAGGCAGAAGAGTGGTCTTAATGTTACATGGACAGTATTCACTAAAGAGTTGCAATTACACTACAATTCTAGTGTGTAGATAATTACTTCAGCCAATTAGCAAAGTTGAGACAGATAGGATCTATTAAGGATTACATTCATCACTTCCAAAACCTTTCTCTGCGGGTGGAAAATATTACTGAAGAGAATATGAATGACCTATTTCTTGGGGGTCTTAAGGATCTCATTGAGCATGAGGTGTGTATGTTTAATCCTCATAAGGTTTCTGATTCAATGATTATGGAAAGAAGGGTAGAGGAGAAAATTGTTTCAAGTAGGAGACAACATTTCACTTATACCAAAGATCACAACACCTTGGCCCTAACACTCCCTCACCAGTTAGATTGACACCTCAACAAATTGAAGAAAAAAGAGAAAAAGGGTTATGGTTTAAGCGTGTGACAGTAAATTTGGACCCGAGAAATAAATGTGCTGAAAAGAAGTTGTTCTACATTGATGGGCCTAGTGAAGATGAAGAGAATAATGAAGATGTAGAGTCAAAGGTCTTGGTTGAGCAGAGGAGGAGTCAAGAGATCCTCAACCAATGATCTCATGCCATGAAATTTCAGGTATTAGCACCCCCAAACCCTAAAGGTGGTTGGATTCTTGAAAAAATAGAGGGTCACAGTGTTGATTGATTCAGGAAGTACTCACAACTTTATCAATCATAAGTTAGTAGTGCGCCTAAACTGTTTCATTTATCCAGCTCCTGAATGTCAAGTAATGATTGCTGATGGAGGTAATGTTACTTGTTCTAGAAAATTCCATAGCATTAAGGTTTCCATGGGATATTACATACTAAATAGTCCCATGTATGCCATTTCTATGGGAGGAGCAGACATTGTGTTAGGGGTTCAATGGCTTACCACTTTGGGAACCATTGAGATGAACTTCCAAGACTTGTTCATGCAATTTCACTCTGAAGGAAGGACTTTTGAGCTAAGAGGCTTAAGAGAAAAGTCTCCACAAATAGTAAGTTCTCATCACTTGCAAAAAATGCTAAAAATGGGTGCAGAGGGATTTGTGGCACAACTCTTTTCATTGGAGGCTAATCATTCTAAGGAAATTATACCATCAAATATGCAAGCAGTGTTGGATGCACACTCTGTTGTCTTTGAAGATATACGAAAGGGATTACCTCCAAAGAGAGATCATGATCATGCTATTCAATTATTACTAGGAATTCAACCACGTAACATTAGACCGTATATGTGCCCATATGTGTAAAAGAGTGAAATCGAGAAGATTGTACAAGATATTTTGGAAGCAGGAATCATTCGCCATAGTCAGAGTGCTTATTCTTCTCAAGTAGTGATGGTGCGTAAGAAATATGACATGTGGCACATGTGTCCGATTATAGGGAACTTAATAAGTACATAGTCAAAGATAAGTTTCCTATTCCTGTAATTGATGATTTTCTTGATGAGTTGCATGGTGTTGTTTATTTTACAAAGCTTGATCTTTGTTTGGGATACCACCAAATCAGAATCAAGGATGAGGATGTTCATAAAACCACCTTTCGGACACATGAAGGCCATTATGAATTCTGGTAATGCCTTTTGGACTCACAAATGCACCTTCTACATTTCAAAGTTTGATGAATTCTATTTTTAAGTCATTCTGCGGAAGTTTGTCTTAGTGTTTTTTGATGATATATTAATTTATAGCAAAACATGGGAGGAACATTTGCATCATGTAAATAAGGTTTTGGAAACCCTTGAGCAACATAAACTTTATGCAAAGCCCTCTAAGTTTTCTTTTGGAATCAAGAAGGTTGAATATTTTGGTCACATTATCTCTCATGAAGGGGTTAAAGTGGATCCTAATAAGATCAAAGCCATTGTGAAGTGGAAGGTTCCAAAAACATAAAGAATCTACAAGGATTTTTGGGGCTTACAAGTTATTACCGAAGATTCATAAGGCATTATGGAAGCATAGCTGCACCTCTCACAAATTTATTAAAGAAGGACTCCTTCCATTGGAGTGAGGATGCAACCAAAGCATTTGAGAAACTAAAGGAGGCCATGTGCACCACTCCAGTCTTGGCTACTCCAAATTTTTCCAAAACATTCATTGTTGAATGTGATGCATCAGGGGTGGGTATGGGGGTAGTTCTCATGCAAGAAGGCCATCCTATTGCATTTTGAGCCATCAATTCAAAGGTAAGAATCTTTCCAAGCTGACTTATGAGAAGGAAATGTTATCCATACTTCATGCAGTAAAGAAATGGAGACCATATATCATGCGAGACACTTTAAAGTGAAGATAGATCATGATAGTCTAAAATACTTCTTGGAGCAGCATTTATTATCTAAAGAACAACAAAAATGGGTCTCCGAGATGTCGGGATATGATTTTGAGATTATCTATAAGAAAGGGAAGGAGAATGTAGTTACGGATGCTTTGTCGTGGAAAGATGACTCAAGCTGCTTGAGGATTGTTATGTGCCATATCTATATTACGGGAAGATTGGATAGATGAGTCAAGGTTTGAATGGAGAAATGACCCAACCACACAAAACCTCATTCATCATCTCTAGAATGATCGAAGAATGTCTGAAAAATTTGTATTGAAAGGGGATGCTTTATGGTATAAAGATATATTATACCTATGTAAGAACTCCACTCTTAAAAATAGGATTCTATCTGAGCTTCACTCTTCTCTAGTAGGGGGGCACTCTGGATTCTTGAAGACTTATCATTGAGTCAAACAAGATTTCTTCTGGGAAGGGCTCAAAGGGGATGTCCAAAATTTGTGGCAGAATGCATGGTTTGTCAGCAAAATAAGGGTGAAACAATTCGATCCCCAGGTCTTCTACAACCTCTATCTATTCCTAGCCAATGGTGGGAAGAGGTTTCCATGGACTTTATCATAGGATTGCCTAAATCTGAAGGAAAAATGTCATCATGGTTGTGGTGGATAGACTCACCAAATATGCTCATTTTTGTGCCTTGGCACACCCATTTGCTGCAAGCATGGTAGCAACAACCTTCATGGACACAGTTCAGAAGCTTCATGGGACACCGAAGATTATAGTAAGTGATCGAGACCCTATATTTACTAGTAATTTTTGGACTGATTTATTCTCATGTTTGGGTACTCAGTTAGCTCGTAGCTCTTCTTATCATCCCAGTTTGATGGGAAAACAAAAGTTGTAAATAAGTGTTTAGAGGGATATCTCCATTGCTTTATGTCAGATAAACAAGCAAGATGGGTCCAATGGTTGCCACTTGTAGAATGGTGGTATAACACTTCCTTCCATACTTCATCTAAAATGTCTCCTTTTTTGGCACTCTATGGGTACCATCCACCATCCATCACATCATCATTGAGAGGAAAACTACGGGTTAGAGCAGTAGAAGAACACATTCGAGATAACAAGAGGTCCCTGTTTAGTCTCAAGGAGAACTTGGTCATGACACAAAACTACATGAAGCAACATGCTGATCAATATCACACAGAAAGGCATTTTGAAGTCGGTGATTGGGTTTTTGTGTGGTTACAACCATATAAGAAAATTTCTTTGAAATAAAAAAAAAGGATAACAAACTTTCACTGAAGTATTATGGCCCCTATCAAGTATTGCAGAAGATTGATACTATAGCATACAAATTAGAACTTCCACGATCAACTAGAATACATCTAGTATTTCATGTTTCTTTCTGAAGAAAGTAATTAGAGAGAGTATTATCCCAAATAGTGTTACGAGCTCGATGAGGATGGGATGGTCATCTTGGAACCTGAATGCATCCTTCAAACACACACTAAAAGATTGAGGACATGGGTTATTACTAAGTACCTGATCAAGTGGAAGAATATGGACAATGAAGATGCAACATGGGAAGATATGACATTCCTGCATCAATACCCAAAGCTTCTCAACATTGGGGATAATGTTGCTTTGGAGGGGAAGGGCATGCTACACCCTTAACCTATTGCTTGTATTAGGATATGAGTAGCCGACTTGTGGCTTACCATATCATTTTATTATATCATTTATACTTTCTCATCCTTAGTAGGTTGGCCTTGGTGATGGCCATAACAAATGAATAATATATATAGGGGATTATAGGTAGTAGTTCATCATCATTGAAGCATTTGAGTATTATTGTATGGTTTGGAGGTTGCCCCCTCGAAGTGGCGAAGCTATTCTAATTACATTTGACATCATTATTCTGAATATTGTGTTATTTGGTGTTATATTTCTACTCATGATTTGAATTATACGGGTAATTTCATTACAATTTTCTGCATGCATTTTTGGCACATCTCCACTTACTCTTGGGAAATATTGGCTTGACTAAATTGGTGACACTTTGGATCCTAATCATATGGATATCACATTCTCCATGCATTTCCGCCATGTTTCTATTTGTAATGATTCATTTCTTGGCTATACAAAAATATTACTTGATGGTATGCACATAGTTTTCCATTACTACCTTTCACTGATGAAGAATACATAATGTGCATGTACAATCTACACCACGATCACTCTTTACATGATCAACCTCATACTATTGCTTACCAGGTCTTTGACACATCTCCATTTGAATTTGACCATGACAATGACGATCTATTAGATGATGTCACTTGATTCTTCTTCATATCATACACTTGGGGGAATCATGCTTACTCCCCCCTTCTAGCATTATCAGGTGTCTTGCATTTCTACTACTTCACATCATGCTTCACATATAGTATTTCTCATGAATCTTATGTAATTTGATACATAACTTGGATCTTCATCATAGTATGATGCACTCTTGTGCTAAGGTTCACACTTGATTGTTGAGGGCATACTACATTCATGAACCTCTCACACTACACATTACACATTCTCGTGCTTCATGATACATCTCTTGACATCACATTCTCACACATCACACTACCCTATGATGCACTCTTGTGCTAAGGTTCACACTTGATTGTTGAGGGAATACTACATTCATGAACCTCGCAAACCGCACATTACACGTTCTACACTTCACGATACATATCTCAAGCATCCTATTCTCACACATCACACTACCCTATGACGCACTCTAGTTCCACAGTTCATACTCGACTACTAAGGGTCTAAATCTGAAATGAACCTCACCTCTCCTACACTCTACGCTCTATGCTTTATTGATCTATCTTTCTAGCACACACAATTAAAACCATTTCCCGATGACGCACTCTTGTTCCATGATTCATTATTGATTGTTGAGGGGTATTTTATAAATGGACCTCATCTCTTAAAAATCCATACACATTCACTCGGGAGGAATTATTCTCTTATCACATTCAAGCTGCATATCATTCCATCTCACTCATTCACACATGTTGTATATCTTGGTTGCACTTACTCTTCTTTTCTTATACTCACATGTTACATTTTGCTTACAATGTTAGCCAGATATCTAGTATGTCATTATATTTTCTATATATACATGTGCATTCAATTGGTCTTTAGTTGTGAATGTAGACTTCCTATAGATCTTTACACATAACATGGATGCTTGGAAATGTACCTCTTACGGTCCCATCAAGTCTCATGGGGGAATATACTTTTCTACTTTTACACATCACATGCGCTATTGTTTCATTATTTACTACTTCCTATTATTCATAGCACACTACTATATATCAGACCATACATGATTTGAAATAATTTTTATCTTTATAACATGCTAACGGGTGCTTCATGTGCAACATTTTCCTTGTAAGAACTATTTTCCACCATGGTTGTCTATTACTCTTTACTTGTCACTATTTTCCATTGTATGCCATTGTTTGCGGACTATGCCCTATATTTTTCTTATTCATTTATTGTATGATTTTGTCCTCTTTTTCCCCGATTATCTTATGAAATTGTGAGTGATGTCCCATGTTTGCAACCCAATTTTCATGATCTACATTGTCTTCTTTCTTGATAGATCACAAATTTTCTTCTATATTTGTCTTTATTACACTAACACATGTTTCTAGCCACTTTGTTTGCATGTTCCATGGTTTCTACCATGCACATTCCTTCCCCCTATAGGGTTATCAATTTCATATCAGTTTTGGGTCCTCTCCTATGGGCTGCATCCTCCTACATACATCACATGTACCCCAAAAAAGGGGGCATACATTGGGTGAATCAGTCACCCCATAAATCAGCACAAACCTATAACACAACAAAGTTTAGTATAAAATCAGAACACTCTTCGAGTTTAAAAATGACCTAGAATTTGAATTAGGTACTCAAGACAACATACATACCACAGTGCCCAAAAATAGACACTAGCAACTATGTGCTCCCGACCTTTCCGGGTGCTTATTACCGAAGGCGATTCAATTACTTCCTCGGATCAATGTAGTCTTTAGCATTTCACAGAGCAATTTTCACAATATAGGAACAATCCTCCAACAATTAGAATGCATTCTATCTTATTTTTCTACTTGGATCAAACTAGATCGAACATAGAACAAAATAGGATCACACCATTTGTAGTGGTGTATACATTTGGGAAGTAGTCAAGGATGGAGAATAACACTATAAATTTCTCCCTAACACTCTTCTTCCATGGCATGAGATTGCCCAAAAACTTGTACTTGGCATGAGATCATCCAAAGAAATCATTCTTGGCATGAGATCACCCAAAAATCACTCTTCTACAACAGATTTAAGACACTTTCTATCCTTTTCACTCATCACAGATCAAGTGCACATGTTCCTTTTTACTATTTTTTTGCATTTTTACATACTATTACATGATTTTACAAAATTTTCATAACACATGACTTTGAATACTCTTTTGCTCTTCTTTTATAGGTCCATCCTCAATATTCAACAAGAATTATCCCCACATCAGCAAACAAAAGTGACAATGATAATAGGTACAACACAACATAATACATACGCTTCACCCTAGGGTCGATTCCTTTTCCTTAGCTTCCACGCTTCATATTTATCACTCCACACTTTTTCTTGTCTCTTCGTCACAATTTCACCATCAATTTAAATGATTATCGTGTACAAATATCTTATCTACTTTATATTATCAAATATTCATTCAACACCATAAAGTTGGGGCAAATGTAGACACTAAATCACACACTTGGGTAAATTTCTAGGTCCTAATCATATACCACTATTCATATGATTCATAAGTGAGAAAACTAGTAATTGACATCTATCTTTGGTCTCTTTTCTATCTTTCTTATTTCCTCTTTGGTCTTGCACAACCCATAACCTAGTTTGATCTTCATTGCTTTATCTTTCTTGACACTGGACACCAGTGCCAAGGTGCACTTGTATCCTCTAGGTGCCCCAACCTCTTTGTATCTTACTCACCTCTTTTGGGCCTCTTTTATCTTTTGGGCATCTTGTTTTCTTATGGGTCAGCATTTTAGTTGTCAATTGTGAAATTCAAACAAGGGAATCATATAAATACAAAGCTATGTGACCATAATAAAGGAACAAGCTCTAAGTATCTACTATAACCACCTAAGGTTGCATCCAAAGGCATTCTAAGCGCATCAAAACATCCATCTAGCACTCACTTAAGGGACTACATTTTCTGCATACACTTCATAGGAGGGGAAGTTAATCTTACCATTCACACATCTACTTACATTGATACATCTAGATATTGATTGCTATCAAGTGCATCTTGCACTATAGCTTCATAGGGTATTATTCTTACACACACACACAATAAGTAGATGGATTCTCACATGTAGTGCATCACTTGGTTGTAAGTTCTCTCTCACGGGTGATGACTGGGTCAGTCTAACTCAGTATTAGTATCTTTTTATTTCTAGGATTTGATGTGTTTTGGGGTTTTGTAAGAGATCATTTACTTTACAGTTACATGAGAACTGTATGATAATTTAGTGAAACACATGAGGTAAACAATCAAGGTTAGTGACATCGATGTGACACAATAAAAATTAGTTTTGAGATTCGCATAGTCACGGGTGCTACCATAGGTCAAGGCGCCTAGTCTAGGTCATCCAGAAATTACATAATTTTCTAAGTGTGGTTGTGAAATTTTCCTCCTCCTGTTCATCAGTTCTCCATTCTAGAACACTTCGGGATTTATTACGAAATCATCTAAGTCTTATATTACCTCTCTTTCACTTAGGTTTATTTTTCCTTTAGCTTATTACTTGTGTCCAATATGTTCTTCATTGATTATTTATCATATGTAACTCTACAATATCTTAGGGTTTTACAAAATTCTATTTTTTTAAAATCAATAGTTATGTGTTCAAAATCAAGGACCAAACACTAACCATTATAATCATCACCTAAGATTGCATTATAAAGGAACCTAAGGAATTCAAAATAATATCTACAACCCCGTATCAAGTGAAACTTGTATAAGGAAATCTTAGGGAACAATATCTACACACACTCACAAGAACTACATAGAGTCTAAGATGTAGTGCAAGTCTCGGTCATAAGTTCACTCTCAGGGTGATTGTTGGGGTCGGTCAAACTCCCATTCTACATTTTTGTTTTTAGGTTTGATGCGGTTTGTGAGCTTTATGCATGCGAAATTATATTTTTTTAGGTTACAACTTGTATCATCAATGATCATAGTATGAACATTAGGTGATCAAAAAGGAAATTGTGAGGACCTCACGACATAACATAAATAAGATCCAAATCTTTTTACGCAATAACCAACGTAAAAATCTAGTCATCGGTGCCTAGGAACCCTTGTCTGCTTTGTGGCGTCCTGTCCACCATTGTTCATGAATTGTAGAATTTACAGAGATCAATTATGATGTTTTTGCATCATGTTTATCACTTCTCCTGCATATATCACTTTTTGTCTATTAAAAAATTAGCTAAGTTCTCTATCTCTCTTCCTTGCTCAAGGTTTTATACTTCAAATCTTAGTTTTCTTATGTCATTTCTTTATCGTATCATTATTTGTACATAAATTATTCTGCAATACTTAGATTTAATTTAGATTTAATTAAATCATAATCATTTGAAATTTAAAATGCAATTAACAAAGTAAAAATGAAAATAATTAAATTATCAAATATTCTTAACTATCCCTAAACTCCTCCAAATTATTAGAGCTTGTGCCAAACCTCCTTCCAAGAATGAAATAATGGAATTTTTAGTATTAGTGAGAATGTTTTTAATTCATTTCTGGGCATGCATGAGGATTTTGGGAATTTTGTTTTTGGGGATTTTGTATTGTTTTTTTTGAGCATGTATTCATATTGTTCTAGGCTTGATGTGGGAGCTTTCATGGTAAAAGGGAAAAATTAGTTGCATCACATTTGTTTGGTTACGAAGGCTCTCCATCCTATTGGAGGAAATACACCTATTAAGGTGAATCAAACCTAGACAACCATGCCCATATTTGGTTGTTGGAAATTATAGCCACCGAGAGGGGGTGAATAATTTCTTATTCAAAATTTGAAAGACAATTCAATTTCCTTAACCTTGTTATGATGAAACCACAAAAACATTCACAAGAAATCAACAAAGGAACACACATAGAAAAACAAGATTTAATGTGGGAAAACCTTCAAGGGAGAAAAACCCATTGCAAAAGAACTAACATGGAAAATAATGTCCTATACGTGTTATAATGATTTTCTGTTGATCATCCACTCAACATGGAGCTACAACTCTAAAATTTAGTAAAGATACCAAAAGAAATCCATGATAAGTGTAATTGACATGCACCATGTTACAAGAGCGTTTCATATTCTCTACAACCTTTTTATATACTTCATCTCTCACCACTTTACCTTCAAAACTCATTAGAGTACTCATGTAAGCTCTAGGTGCTATACAAAGAGATAACTAGTCTTGAATTTATAGAGTGAGATGACTTGAGAAGCTAAATATTTCCATGGATTCAAAGTAATTTATGCTATAGGGGGTCTACACTACTAATGGTATTTTGAATTCCATAACATCAAATATTTAAGAATCCTTTTCAAACATTCAATTCTCTTACATGTACACATTTATGAAGAGCTTGAAATCATAGTCATGGATGACTTGAAAAGCTACATGGAACATGTCTTCATCTAATTTTACAACTTGAGGAGGGTGATTTGTGAATATAATCTCACCTAAAAATGATAAAGAGTGACAAGGAACCATCTTTCACCTCATAAATCATGCATTGGATCAAAGTGTAAACAATTTTGTATGCACAAAGATACACCTTCAAGGCTATAGCAAAACACCACCCATCTTAGTTAGATATGAACTCAAGAACATATTTCTAGAAGGTAATGTACTTTGTATAACTTTAACTTTCCAGGTCCAATTTTTTTCTTATACCATGATAACTATATCAAAATTATTTGATCTTCAAGATGTACCCAGACAGGGTTTTGTCAATAAGAACTAGTCTTCATAGTGAGGTTTCGATCATGAATTTGAATGCTCCTTCATGACTCCAATGCAACTGTTATTAGATGCTATATGTCATGAAAAAATTTCCAATACCATGCATTTCCCCATCTATGGACAAGTGATAAACCAATCTTGTTTTTCAAAGACTTCCCAGACTGAGATTTTGACTTCTAGACCTTGTTTTGTTCCATATTGAGTTTAACATGTTGAATATAATTTTCATGAGAAACCATAGTAGGAAAACTTCAAAAATATCCTATAAACCATCTCCAAAACTTTCATGTAGGGGTTGTAAAGAGAAATTCACAAGTGGAACTCATATTCTCAGTTTTCTTGACTAGACATACGGGAGAGTTGAAGACCACTAAGACTTAGACTACAAATATATTCACAAGAGAAAACCATGGGATTCATCAAGTCACATTGAACCTTTAGAAAGTGTTAATAACCATTTCTTACCTCAACATCAAGATTATATACAAAAACACTCTTCAATCATCATGATTGGCTAGGGTTGAATGTCCTTTAGTGGTAGGAGAGGAAGATGAACTAAGTTCAAACCAAATATGCAATTTAATTTCCTAAAAATATTCATGATCACTAAGATCACATCATATTAAATCTTCCATAATAGGAGATTCATCTTAGAGCCATCTAACTCAAATTCCTTCAAAACAGGAAAAATACATACAATACAAGTCATGCTTGAGGAACAAAAATTCCAAGAACTTGAACTAGGACCTGTCTACACACTTGAGTAGTTTGCATGACTTGCAAAAGTGTTTTTATAACTAAAAACATCATTTCATGCCTATCGCTTTAGACCTATGATTTGGAAGGGTTTTGGAAAGTGTTAGAAAAATGAAGAGAAATTTATTGTTCTTCCACCTTTTGACCTCAAAATTTTTGCAAAAATTCTATATTTTAAAGCTCTTAAAAAAATCCTTTTATGATTTATCTGAATAAGGCTTGTATTTTTTTCTTATATTTAAGAATTCAAGTCACTTGTTTTAGTTTTTCTTTCTTAACTGGTTTTGGTAAAACTTCAATATCTTCAATAATTCTCTTCAATTTTTCATGAAACTTGACATAGACCATTGTAATACATTACTCTACATGCTCCATAGCTTGATTTATCATAAATTATCTTGTAGCATCTATACTAACCTCATTTATTTATGCATATACTAATAGTTCTCAAAGGAAGTTCTAGGAAATATCTCAAAAATACGTTCAAGAGATGAAATATCACATGTAGCTGCTTAAAAATGCTCTAAATTGTTTTCCTATACTTCTCCCATTCTTGCATAGAATTTTCATGGTATGATTTGACTTCATACACCTCATTAGGCTCTAGAACTATGCCTAAATGAGCTAGTTCCAACCATGACTTGTAACACATTACATTATGATAACCCTAGATACCCTTGTAGATTCTTGAAACATTATTTAATACCTATGGGAAACATGAGTAGGGTACACAAAGCACCCTCATACCTTAAGTGAACACTAACCACACTCACTAATAATTTACCACCCCCTGAACCACCAAGAAGTGCTTGAGAAGGCACCGCCAATCAACCTTCATGCTCTTAACTAATTTTATATTCTCCAATACTCCTTTTCCATCAATGACATATGCCATAAATGAAAACACCAATGCTACAAGATTTAACAATCTCCCCTTTTTCATTGATGGCAACAAACTCAGAAATCTTGATGGAAAACAAGAACACCAACATCTTTACGTAATTCATAGGTTGTTTCGATAGCACTCTCTCCCACTTTGATATCTATGAAAAAGGTTCATAATTCCAACAATAGGAAAAAATGTGAGTAATCATTGACAAAGCATAACCTTGCCTCAAAAATCTCCCCTTGGATTATAATTACTTCCTTTCTAGTCATGTATTGAATAGATGAATGGATTTCTTCACTAATCAGCCTTAATGCTCCCCAGGGATCATTTTATCTTCCTCTATCTCCGTGGTTACTTCAAGTATAACCATCAAAAGGAATTATTTATCATTAAAATTTCTCTCCTTATCATTTTTCCTTGATAAACCTATCATCTTGACTTCCTTAATGCCTTCAATATTTTCTTGAAGACCGCAACCAACTTCCCATGCCCTAGATACATCTCTATGACGTGTAGATCAATATTTTTGACCCACCACAACCTAAAACATACTCATAATGCATGAAAAATTCATTATTGGTATTTACAACAACCTTGTCTTCTTTTCTGATAAAATTGTGAGCATTCAAACTTCTTCTTGTCTTTATATCACCATGAAACACCATACATAACTTGTAGTGGTGCATTTGTACCCTTGTACTATTTTTTTCATCTCAGGGAAAAACGTCAAGTCTACATACTTTTCATTGGATGAGCCTTTGATTTTGATGTATGATCGCCATCTTGTAGTGATTCATTCAGTCTCTTTTCCATCTATAATACTTATTAAAGAGTAACTAACAACTTCTCTTGCTTTCAAGATATGTTCCTAGAATGATAACATGTAATTATCATCTTCACACTTCATAACATGTGATTTGATCAACTTGAGAAATATTGAGACCACTGCAAAACCTCCTTCATTCAATATTCTATACAAGACATAAATTTTTCTCATCTCCATGAGGAACCTTCAAATTTTTGACTTAGAAACATTGTGATTCTTGGATAACTTCATTTACAGATCTTTGTATCGATGACATAACATGGTGTGATATATATTTTCTAAGATGCAGTTGAGAATCCATTTTTTTGACCACATTTGTAACATATGATTTCTCTTCATCAAATTTGATTCATTCGATAGATCTTGGATATGCTTCCCACACATATTTTGATAGAGACAAAACACAATGATCTCTACCTTCTTAGATTTATTGTGCTTTCTCTCAATTTATGATCTAAGCATAGCCTGTAGACCCGAGAATTCCATGAAACTACTTGAAAGAATTATATGCAAATTATTTTACTCATTATAGCCTTCATTATTTCTTGACAAGACAATAGTTCCTTCATAGATGGCTTTACACATAGACCTACAACGTGACATATTAGCTTTTTACTGTGTATGAAATTTTGAACCATGTTCAAGATTCAAGATTAACTTTCAATATTTTGAAGAAATAATATTCAATGAATGAACTATCAAATATTTATCACATCAATGTAGCATAAAAATTCACCAATACTAAGCCACATTTGAGACCTTTTATGCAAACTTTGATTTTTTTGCGATACACTTATTACTTCTTGGATTAAATCTTATTACATCAAGAAAATTATTATTAAAAACTTCTAAACAAGATGAATGCCTTCAAAACCTAATGAAACTATGAACCCTGATATTCTTTATGATTTCCTTCAACTCTTGGTCTAAAGTAGTTGTTTTAGGTCATTTTCCTACACTAGAACCGAGTGAACACTTGACTTGTCTTGGTTCAAATAGGATGGCTTGAAATTGAACATAGAATTATTGGAATTATGATGAGCATTAACACACATGGTTTCCTTTGTAATGCTTTGAAGAACATAGAATAAAAAAAGACTTCATTGAACTAATATAACATTAACTTCACTTTTGTTTGATGATTGCTACAATTGAAACTTCCTATCATACCTTTAGTCCAGATCGAGAAAAAGTTTAAAAAGCTTATAAGCTATACAAATAATATCCTTGCACATGGGAAATTATGAATTTGATTTCACTTAACAGAATTCAATATCAATTAATGATTAAATTGTAACATTTGGAGACCTCAAGACCTGATTGTGACATATTGACTAGGCATCATAGAGAAAATTCATACTTCAAGACATGGAGAAAAAATGGACTATTATGCACAATTGAGAAGGACTTGTTGAGACCAAACCTTGACAATCCTAGTTTGTTCATTTCATTATTTAGAGCTGAAGAAAAGGACAAAGACACACTTAACACTATTGAAGTGGTTATGAGACATCTTACATTATTTTGAGGGCCTTTATTAATTTTATACAAACTAAGAAAGATGACTCAAACATGACTCATTTTTGACAACATTGAGTAAGGAAAAAACTTGAAACCTATTGAGAACATTTTATTTGAATGAATACACAAGAAGAACCTCAAAGTACCTTGTTATGACTCAAACATGCATAAATACATTGTCAAAGGGACTAACACAACATACCTTGAACTAATGTCTAAAAATAATCATGAGAAGACTTGTTTGGAAACTACGAGGTGATAATGTACTTAAAAAACTCACACTACTTCATTCAAGTGATACATGCCTTCTAGAAGCCTAGAGAAGGCACACCATGCTTGTTAGTTCACCTTAGAATAGTAGGTAATCATTAAATAAACATGATGACTCTATCCTTTCTCTTATTTCTCCGAAATATTATCAATCTTATTGGATGACATTTTAGGTGTGACAAAATCATCACCTACATATTATTTTTCTGAAAGGATACCTGAAAATAATTCATGATGCATCTCATATACTCACTCTAACATAACTTAGGGTAGAGGTTCTTCATAAATTGCATGAGACTTGTCTTCCTTCTTCTTGTATTTATCATCACTTTTTGATGTCTTGTTTGTACTAGGCTCTCCCATGACTATCATTGATTACTTTTTCTCTTCATCATCTTCCCATGCTATTTTCTTGTCATTATTTTCTTCTTCAACTCTAGAGTTGGCTTCCTTGACCTTGTATATGTATTTTACCTCCTTCTTTCCAGAGGCTCTCTTAGGCATAGCTGACTTGGACTCATTTTTAGGATTGTTCTTCATGTTAAAAACCTTCTTAACTTTCCCTTTGAAGGTATGAGGCATACTATTGTACTTAGAATGTTCATTTTGACAATAATGTTTTACAAAATGCCCAAATTCATGACAATTATAGCATATGACACTACTCTTACCTCTAAATTGGTGTGGACTGTCATTCAAACTATGATTGATAGCCTTGAGATCATGACATTTCCTAGCATAGTGTCCAATCTTGTTGCAATTGTAGTACACTATCTTGTTCATGCCTCTCGAGTCTTCTTCTTCCCAAAATTGACTTGATGGTTCTTCTAAGTAGTACATGGAAATGTTACCATTTTTCTTGGCGATTGAAGAAAACTATATTATTTTATTTCTCAATTTTTCTATCCCTCCATGGGTAATCATATATGACACGCTTGCTACATTCCTTAGCTCTATGTCCAAACTCATGATAAGACAAAATAGTATCCATTGAAAGTCCTTTCATACCTGGACACATTTGGTATCCTAACTGACTTATGCCTTATTGTGTTTTTCTCCTTTGTCATCTTCATGACTTTTTGCATGGTTGAACCAGATTTGTGTACCTCTCTCTTTTCAGAGGTTCTCCTTTGAATCCTAGACCCATTTAATCACCTGAAAGTCTATAAATTTATAGAATTTCATCCATAACTTTAATACTCTTCTCCATCTTTCCATACATCTCCATCTATTGTTTGCATCTTCTAATTTATCCTTCAAGGTTCTCAACTCTACTTCATGTGTAAGACATGCATATTATTTGTCCTTAAGATATTTTTCCATAATTTTAGCTATACATTCCATCTATTTGATAGCTTGGCCATGATTATATATCATAATCTTGATTTACTTCTTCAATCCATCCATCGGGACTTAACAATCTCATAATTCCTTTTCAAAACTGCTTCACTAGGTTGCCCATGTATGTGCCTTCAGGATATCCTCCAAGTGTTAAAATTCTTGCAAGAGGACCAAGATCTTATACCAATTTTTATAAATTCTAGGAAATGAAATGGGGTTGAATAAGTGATTATTACAAATTTGACAGATAATTTAATTTCCTTAACCTTGATACGATGAAACCATAAAAACATTCACAAGAAATACATAAAGGGGAACACACAAATAAAGAAAATTAAATGTGGGAAACCCTTTAAGGGAGAAAAACCCATTGAAACCAGAAAACTAACTTGGAAAAGAATTTACTATACATATTACAATGATTTCACTATTGAGCACCCACTCAACATGGAGCTACAATTCCAAAATTTATTCAAGCAACCACTTGGACCTTCGCAAGCCTCTACTTGATTGGAATCCAAAAATCTCAAAACTTCAACCAAGCTTTAACTTGATCTTCTGTAAGATTCCACTTAAAAGGAATATTAAAATCCATGTCTACTCAACATACACTTATACTTCTTCAAGGTGTTTTGATCAATTTTCTTGAGTTATCTCCCGCAACAAATTTTGATCACCTTTTCAACTCATTCTTCTTCTCTGTTCTCCTAATAATTCACCTCTCTTCATATTACCCAATCATCTGCAAGGAATTTTAATATAAATATCCTTCAATACACATATTCATATCATAATTCACTCCTTGAATCTCCCTTTAAGCATCCACTTTTCATATGTTTAAGCTAGTGCAACATTGCAGTCATGAGGATAATCTTTTCTCAACTTAACCTTCTTCAAAAAATGATCATCAACCTTTCATTCTCATACATAATCCATCCTTCCTCAAATATCTCTCAAATATGACCATAATATCTATCTTCATCAATTATCCACTCTTTATTTCTTTAACCACCTTTTTTTAAAGGTACATAGATGGGTTTATAAATATTTCTAGAATGGTATATTATAGCATATGGCGTATATGAGACCCACAAAAAAAAGAATTGTTTATGAAGAGTTATTGTTTGTGAAAATGTTCTCCAAATAAGGTAAAGTATAAATCAAACTTTATGATAGAAAAGGAGTTTTTATTGATGTAAATGATAGTTTCTGGTCATGGTTGTGATTAAAAGTGCAAAGTGTGCCCTATTTATGAAGACTATTTTTTGGGCGGTTTGGAGCACTGCGCACTAAAATTGACATTGCAAGAGCTACAAGAAGAGTTAGGAGCTGATTCAAGTTGTGATATGAAGATGGTTTAGATATATTTCCATTGTTATATTAAAATTTTGTTTTTTATATATTATAAAAATTAATTACCTATTCTTTGAGGGTAAATTTTGAAGAATGTTTGTTTTAGCAAGGTGCTAAGTGACTTGATGAGGTAAGGTGATGATTTTGAGTTGTTCATGCATGGTGAAGGTTGATGAGTGATTAGGAATAATTTATAAGGATTTTAAATGATTTGGTTGAGTGTGGAAGTGTGTTTTGGTGTGATGGAGTATGTTGAGCCCATGTCTAGTTCTTGAGACCTAGAAGGCATAAGGAGAAGCTTGTAGAGTTTGGCTTGGTTGAAGGCCTTTCACTTGGAGTTGGAAAGATTTATAATATGTTATGGAAATAGGATTTAGAGGGATTTAAATTGGTATATTTTTGCCTCAAGATGATGATATTTGATGGATTTTTCAGGTTGATTTGTGAAGAAGAAGGTAATTACATTTTCAAGGCGGAGGTTTTCAAAGCTAGAAGATTGAGTTGGTTGAGGCATGAAATGGAAGAGTTGATGCTTTATATCATCTAGAGAGTGAATAGGGATGAAAAATTTTTATAGTGAAGGAATTTAAATGTATTGGAAGTGGAATAAAGTGTGAAAACTAGTTGAGTTTGCAAAATTGGGTTTTGGGTAACTTATTTTAGTGAAGAGAAAAGTTTTTGTGTTTTGAGAATGTGGATGTTTCATTTGTTATAACTTGAATGTAAGTGATTCACAGGTATTTATAATTCCATATAGTGGTCACATGAAATATTTGAGTTCATCTTGAGGGTTCTTGAGGCCCAAAGGTAAAATCAAGGTGCTGGAAATAACTGTTATGAGAAGGATATGAACCAGTGGGCCCATTTAATAATTTATTTGATTGGTCCAATTAAATGTGTGACTATGTATGATTATTATATGTTATATTACTCATGTATGGTGAATTTTGGATCTTTAATAAGCATGGTTTTTGTATGAGTGAATTTTTCTCATCCTAGTGATAGGGTTTTGAGGTGTTTTGGTGCAAGATGAGAGGTTTTGGGCATGGCCAACCTATATGGGTCATATGTGATAATTTAATGATTAAAATGGGATGTAATTAAGTTTTATTGGTCTTGAAAAGTTATAGGACCAACCTATAATGATTTTGAAAGAATAAAATCATATTTAAGTTTTTGTTTAGTTCATTTTTGAACTAGTGATTCAATAGGGAAAATGCAACCTAGGTGAGGAAGACAAAGTGGATCAAAGGGAATAAAAGGAATATGATAATTCTTGAAAAATTATGAATAATTTTAAAGAATATTTCTGCAAGGATTATAATCCAAATCAGGTCATGAATATCTAAGATAGAGTGAGTTGAAGAAGAGAGAGATTGAAGAGGGTTTGAAGGAATTTGGAGCTGAATTTTGGGATCACTATCAGCTGTGGTATCAGCATATTTTCAATGGTAAAAATTCTACAAAATATCTTATGATGAGTCATATTCATAAGAGTATCTTGTTGTGAGTAATATCAAAAAGGGTTTAGGGGTTGGTGTTCCTTGTGAGTTTGGTGCCTCACTAAAGAAATCTCTTGTGACATGTAATATTCACTTGAGTCTTTGTTCTAAGTAATATCTGCAAATTTTTCAGTGGGTTTTCTTCCCCTTGAGGGTTTCCCACTTATATTTTATATATTGTGTATGCTCTCTTGTGTTGTGGTATTGTGAATGCTTAATGCACATATAATATGCACATGTATGGTTATAAATGATGTATGGACAACTTAATTGATGAATGCATTGTTTGGTAAATGAAGTTAAATTATTGTAGGATTGATTCATCCCCCCTAAATCCATTTTTCTTCCAACACTTTTCATTTACAATTCAATTAATATTCATATCTCACACACGAGCTTGTTCAAAGGATAAAGTAAACCATCACAAAAATTACAATTTAGCAATTACTGCTTCTGAATTTTATTTTTTTCATTTTTTAGACTTTGTAGACCCTGTCAGGATTATTTGATGGTAATAATGAAAAAATAAGACTCCCAAACTCACTGAAATTATACCTTCACATGCTGAGATTCTTTTCGACTCCTTCACTCAGATTTGTAATAGTCATTTAGGCCTTTGTCATATTCTACAACACATGAAATTTGTATGATAGAAAAAAGAATCCATGATAAGTGTAAATGAAATAAAACACGTTACAAGATCCTTTAATATGATCTAAAACCTTTTATATCCTCCATATCTCACCACTTTGCCTTCAAAAATCATTAGATTACTCATGTAAGCTCTAGGTGCTATAATAAGAGAAAATAAGTCTCTAATTTGTAAAGTGAGATGACTTGAGAAGATAAACATTTTCATGCATTAAAGTACATTGGTGATTTAGGAGGTATGCACTTATAGTGGGAGTTTAGAGTCCATCACATCAAATCTTGAAGATGTCTTTTCAAAAATTCAACCATTTTGCATGCATGAAGATCTTGAAATCACAATCATGGATGAATTGACAAGCTATATGGAGCATGCATTCATATGATTTTATTGCTTGAGGAGGGTGATTTTTGAATAGAGCCTCATTTGAAAATGATAAGGAGTGAAAAGGAACCATCTTTTACCTTATAAATCTTGCATTGGATCAGAGTGTACAAAGTTTTTTATGCACATAGATACACCTTCAAGGATTTAGAAAAACCACACTTTGTCTTAGTTAGATATGACTTCAAGAACATATTTTTAGAAGGTAATGTATTTTTACAACTTTCAAGGTCCAAATTTTTTCTTATAACATGATAACTAGATCAAACTTACTTGATCTTCAAGACTTACCTAGGAAGGGTTCTGAGCAACAAGAACTAGTCTTCACAAAGTGAGGTTTTGATCATGTATTTGAATGATCCTTCATGAATCAAATGAAATTGTTATAATATTCCCTATGCCATGAATTTTTTCCAAGACCATGTATTATCCAATCTTAGGACAAGTCAACCAATCTTGTTTTTCCAGACTACTAATACCGAGATTTTGAATTCAAGACCTTTTTTCCATAATGAGTTTAACATGTTGAATCTCATTTTCATAAGAAACCAAAGTAGGAAAAATTCAAAAAAATCATATCCACCATCTCCAAAACTTCAGATGCAGGGGTTGTAAAGAGAAATTCACAAGTGCAACTTAGATTCTCACTCTTCTTGACTAGACATACAAGAAAATTAAAGACCACTAAGAATTAGACTTCAAAAATCTTCACAAGATCAAACCATGGGATCCATAAAGTCACATTAAACCTGTAGTAAGTGTTCATTATCATTTTTACCTTAACATCAGGCTTATATAGAAAAACCATCTTCAATCATCATGAATGGATAGGTTTGATTGTCCTTTAGCGGTAGGAGAGGAAGATTAACTAGGTTCACACCAAATATGTAATGTACTTCCCTAAACATATTCATGATCACTAAGACCACATCATATGCAAAATTCCACAATAGGATATTCATCTTGGAGACATCTAATCAAAAGCGTATACTCAAATTCCTTCAAAATAGGGAAAACTCAGACAAGACAACCATGATTGAGGAACAAAAATACCACAAAATTGGACTAGGAGGACCTTTATACATCCTTGAGTTATTTTCTTGACCTAAACAAGTGATTTGATGACCAAAAACCTCATTTCTTTCCTATCACTTCAGACCTAGGGTTTGGAAAGGTTTTGGACAATGTTAGAAAAATGAAGAGAATTTTCATGTTCTTCCACCTTTTGAACTCAATTTTTTTGAAAAAAAATTGTCTTTAAATTATCTTCTAAAAATACTCTTATGATTTATTTGAAGAAGGCTTTCCAATTTTGTTTGAATGCTAAGAAGTCAGGTTGTTGTTTTAGCCCATCTTTCTTAACCTAGTTTTGGTAAAACTTCAATATATTCAACAATTCTCTTCAATTTTTCATGAAACTTGACATAGAGCACTGAAATACCTTCCTCTACATGCTACATAGCTTTGATTTCTCATAAATGAGACTGTACAGTCAATACCAAACTCATTTTTCTATGTTATAATGTTAGTTCTTAAAAGCGTTCTAGACCTCAAATATGCCTTCAAGAGATGAAATATGACATGTAGTTGCTCATAAATTCTCTAGATAGTGTTCCTAGACTCCTCCCATGATTGCATAGGATTTTCATGGCTTGCTTTGACTTCATACACCTCATTAGGCTCTAGAACTAGGCCTAAATGGGCTAGTTCCAACCATGACTTGCAACACATGACCTGATGATCACCCTAGAAGCCCTTGCACATCCTTGAAACACCATTTTATACATGTGGGGCACCTAAATAGAGTACACAAAGCATATTCATACATTCAATGAGCACCAAAAAAACTCACCAAGCATTTAACACCCTGTACCACTAAAAAGCCACATCGAGAAGGAACTACTAATCAACCTTCATGCCCCTAACTGATCTTCTCTCCACCAACACTCCTTTTCCATCAATATAATATAAAATCAATGAAAACCCCAATGAAATAGGGTTTAAAAATGATCTGCCTATGAAATTTGGGGGGATGGGGTTTGGTGCTTGGTCTAGACAACAATGCATTTGGAAGGTGCTAAGCATGGACCCCATCCTGACAGCGATTTTACCTTTTGGCCATGTTTATTATTGTTTTGAGTTTGAATTCAGCAGCAAGTGGATGCATGTTATTTATTTTGGAGACCAAGGAAAGGTATTTATGGGTTTGTTATTTGCAAGGGCGTGTGCCGAGTGTGGGAGACAAGATAAGGAACATGAAATGTTTAGAAGAATTCCTTGGCGCGAGTTCACACTAACTAGATCAAAAAAATGTGGTCACATGGACCGTGAGAAGGGGAAATTCTAGTTCTCCAAATGTAATTTGACATGTGTGAAGCCAAAATCCATGGCCTCTGCTAGCATCCTCCCGACCAATGTTGAATTGGGAACTTAGAGCATGAAAATGACATCCAAAAAGTATTTTTGGAAAGTAAATTATTTTGGTGGATATGGTTAGTGCAAGCACCCGGGTATGTGTATGTAGACGTGGGAGTATATAATTGTATTTTCTTTGTGCAAGGATTAAAATTTACTATTAAAATACTTCTAAAAATGTGGTTGCGTGGACTGTGGGGATTACAAAGTGTTGCATAAAATGGTTTTGTTTAAAAATATTAAAAAAATTCAAACAAATGCAATTGTTAGGCTTAATGACAATTGTTTCATCCTTTTCCAATATCATCTTAGCTCGTGCCAAAATGCGGAATGTGGAGCAGGTTATGGTTTGGCCATCATTACATTGGAGAGGTTTATTTTCTTGAGTATATAGTTGATTGTGCGATGGTAGAAATTTATGCAAGTGGAAGTGGGCTCTAGGCATGCCTACTATTTAAAAAAATACATGGGGTAATGGTAGGTCAATGGACTGCTTATTGGAACCATCTTTCATGTGTGTCATGGCTTGTGGGATTGGGATGTAAAGTGGGCAAGGTTGGTTATATTATTCTTTGAGTTTTAAATTGTAATAATAATGTGACTTTGGCCACATATCTTCTTGCTTTTATGTTGGTTGACTTGGGTGTTGAGTGGTGAGTTATCCATTGTGGAATGGAATTTGATCGGTTTAAGCTTGGTATGTTTATAGCTCGGTATAAGCATGCAAGTTGGGATGTAATGTAGAGATATTTCTTCTAACTTAGTTCCATTGTCTTTATGAACTATTTTTAGTATGACACTAGAGTTATTGATAAAATCTTGGTGTTCGAACAATTGTGAACTGAGCTTTGAGTGATACATGTACTACGCCAATTCGATTATTAGGCATGGTCATCTTACCCTTCTTGCATGATTTTAATGATTCTAGTTTTCTTATTTTAATGTAGTAGAAAATCAAACTAAAGTAGAATAAATTATCGGTGAACTAAATGAGACGTAGTGGCTTATAAAAAATTTACCTTTATTTTGTACACAACTAGAAAAGTAACTTGGAATGTAAACTCTACTCCCAATCTACCTTGTGAGATGTTTGGAAAAAATATTATTCTAGTTTTGGTTTTGGAAACCATGTGGGTGGTGTGTTAAATGAAAAAATTAGTGAAAAATACTTCTGGATGAACTTGGGTAATGTTAAATAAACATGTTTTCATAGAGGTGGAAAACATCCATATAAACCCCGAAATGAGAAAAAAACTTTATCCGTGTACCTTGTCATGTGGAGTGTTTAAACAAACCACGGGTTGTTCCTTGTAATTCTGTTTGACCTTTTTTTAACGCATTTAGGATCCCGGTGGTTTAGTTTGTATCCTTAAAAATTGCTGAAATTTAAAAATACAATTTTTTTGACTAGCTATTTTGACCACAGGTGTCGAAACGAATTTGGATTCCACATACCTCTAATATTTCTATAGAAAAATCACTACAAACACTTAGTATAGAGATAAACATTCCAATTTTTTTTTCTGATAGGTTTTATAGGCCTTCGGTTGTTGGGCGACGAGGCTGCTTGGGTGCATTTACGATCGGTGGCTCCAAAAAGATGATTGCCGTTTTAATCCTATTTTCTAGTTTGGGGCTCCGTTATCTCGGAGTGTTTCCCTGTTTATAGGGGAATAGGTAGGAATTTTTCCCTTATGTGTTTGAGTCTTGAAGATGGTTTTTGAAAGCTGATTTTTGAGCAACATGTCTAAATTTGACATTTTTGGAAACTTTGTGACTAAATGGAGAAAATGTCATTTGAACTTATCTAAGAAAAAAACAATAGAGAAACCTTATAAACATGAATACATGACATGTAGGAAACTTTAGTTTGAAACTTTCTGCAAAGAAATTTATTGTGGAAAAATGATGTTTTCTCTCTTCTCTCTATCTCTCTCATTGGATTTGGAAATGAAATGAAATGGCATTACTTTTCTTACTCTCCTTTGAAGCGTGCTAAACATAGTTTCCATTATTCTAGAAAAATTTAAAATCGTATGTTGTGCTTGGTTGTAGTTTGATGCCATGCCAACAATTGTGTTGACCATGCGGTGGTTGCAGGTACGCGGACAAGAAGGAAATGGTAGCATTGTTGGTGTTTTTGTAATATGAAATATCATTGAAATATACATGTAATATTAAGTAGATGTATCAACATTATTTTTATGAACATGAATGTTATTTATTGATTATTTTTTTATGAGTAAGAAATTGTGTTATATTGGTGTATTGGAAAAACATTCATTCTATTTGGATACGATTGATTATGAATTTGTATGTTATTCGATGGTTTTGAAAAAGCTTCTATAATGTTAATTATTGTTGTCTCCTTAATAATTATGTTTAATGGTAGAAAATTTCTATTCCTAAACTATCAAAAGGAACCATTATCTTAACCATTATTGTGTATCTCTCTTTTAAACGAGTCTTGTATAGTTTTTATGATACCCCCATTATTGTAGAAAAGACTTAAACTTATTTCATGTTATTTCTCTCCTTTCACCTTTGAATGATCTCATTCGAGACCTAAGAGTCATGAGTGAGATTAGTGCTTGTTTACCTTCGTATTACATCCTCATTTAAAACTCATTTAACCCCTTTAGCATCTAATTGACCTATGGGAGGCTGAATTTCTCTAATCTTATCTTGTATCAAGTTATATATTCCTTTAACATTGTGCTTACTCATGTTTACTTCACCGTATAGGGTTTCTTATGTTCATGGAAGTATGCATGTTATTATAGTTAAGGGTGTAATACCCCTTTGTGTCATGATTGATGTATTGTGTATCAACATTTTTAGATGGTTTATTTTATGCTAAGTATCTCGGGAAGAGCTATTCATTGTACATGTATTGGATCATAAGAGCAATAAGGAAGGTAATGTTTATTCATTGAAATGTGATCAAGTATACCTTGGCAAACCATAAAGTGAGGTGGTACCTCACTTAGTACCTCTAATAAAATCTTGACTCTTTTAAATGCAAGCGATATAAAACGGACACACAAGTGAAACTTGGAATTACCTTATAACTTAGTTAGGCCTTCCTTTGGTTTTTGAAAGTTCTTATAAATTTCTCCACATGAGTTCAAGCATTCGAGAAGCTTAATCTTTTGTCTTGAAAATAAAACTTATGGTAGATAAATATTTTAAAATATCTTTAAGTAGTGGAATATAATAATTACCAAAAGGGAACCAAATGTGCTCTAGCTAGCGGAAGAAAACAAAAGAAAGAAAATTGAATTTTACCCCTTTTTAATCATAAGATTTCTCCCCCTTGACCTCATGTTAGTTTCCCCTTACATAATGAAAGCAAGGCAAGATGTCAAGTAATCTTATTTTGGAGACAAAGCCTTGGCATAAGATGAGATTAAGGGGAATAGTATGCGTTTGAAGTGAAAACTATTGTAATGGAGAAAGGAACCAGATTAAGCATATTTATTATGTTTTGAATCTGAAATGAAATAAATAATATGTAGCGTGGTGAATAAGAAAGTATGCTACTTGATAAATGATTTTGAGACCTATAAGGTTAAATAAGGGACTTGAATGACAATCAGGACAAAAGTATCTTAAATTAAGTGTTCAACGAAATAAAGGAAATGCAATCTAGAGAAAGAGGAAAATGTATGTTTCATGTCAAGTGGTCTTCAAACCTTTAAGGCTAAAATTGGAATATGATTTCAATAAAGAGTTAAACTATAAAATTATGATATTGTGTAAGGTGTCAATTGTAATGTTCATGTCATGGTTTCATACTTTCTCTTTTATATAAGAGTGATGTTGGTTGCATCTTGTGTCATCTTGATATTGTTTTTTCTTCATCTTGGTGTAAAATTTACATGTGGTGTTGAGCAATCTCTTGCGATTCCTTATGGTGTCACACAATTGTAGCTTGTAAGTGAGAGAAAAAAAATTCTTGTTATATTTGGTCTTATGTTTGGGTACCACATGGGTGGGCGCTATATATACATTCAAACATATGATGGATTCATCAAACTTATCTAAATATACCTAGAGTTATACCAAATCTTGCATGAATTTTTTTTCCAAATTCAACCTCTTTGAATTTCTTAGTTATTACAACGAATCATTTTGTTAACTTAGCTGAAACCTCCTTCTTTCTATCTTTTTAGATGACCAAATTGTCCAAATCTAAAATAAAAATATATTTTTTATCATGATAATTGGTTTCTAAAATCATCAAGCTCTTTATTTCTTCCATTTCCTCCGATCCCTATATGTTAAAAATGTATAATTTTGTTCTTTATTTACTTAGGTTACTTGGGATCTGTTTAGTTAATTGAAACAAATATTAGTAACAACATTTCCCATGAAACCCCAATTCAAAAAATCTTTAGAAACTTGTAAGATTTTAGATTTTATCATATTTATCCTCCTCTAATGACTCTTAAACACTTGGCAGATGACGACATCTCCTCATCTCACCAAAATTTTATTAGCATCTTTGATGGATGTGAGACAAATGTAAAAATAGACAAGTGGAAGTAGTTGGTATATGGGACTCTATATAAATATTAATTCAATCTCCAAAGTTTGTAGAAGAATGATGTATGACGTGTAGTACAAAAGGGACACACAAAGGAAATTAGCATATTGGACTATCTCAGGCCTTGGTCATTGCCTCCAAACATTGTAGAATGTCAATGGGAGATACGTAGAAATGTAGACATGTAAAAGAGATCAATGTTATGCACTTTCTCAAATATTCTCCACCCCGCATCTCTACATGTTGAATGAAAAGAAACCGATGGAGGACAAGTGGTATGATGTATATATGGTGCGAGATCGATGGAATCTAGGATTTGTTGATAATGTTTGTATATGAATTTAAATTTAATGGTCTCTCCCAATGAAAGATGAGGCTCGGGGACATCATAGAAGCCACAAAATAGCTTTGGCTTTTCGGTGATAATGTTACCAAAATATTGTGTAACATTATTAAATAAAATGTAATATTATTAATAATGAGTTTATAGAACTCATATTAATAATATAGTTTTAATAGTTTAATTATTGGTGACGTAACTATTTTAGTGAGACAGATATCCCAGGATAAATGAGAGATTCATGGAGAGAGATTGTAGGGTTTGAAGATGAGTGTTGACTCCACCTTTGTAGGAGATCAAACACTATAAATTATATGCTCCATCTATGTAAAGATATCCCAAATGAATTTTAGTTTATATATTATTATTCGATGATTTTATATAATTGTGCAGTGTTTATCAGTGGTATCAGAGAAATACCCGATCCTTCACAATGGAATTCTAAGAGGGACATTTGCATTTGTCCCTGTGCATGGTTGTAGCTTATTTTATATCAGTTAGACGTATGGAGCTTGTAATATTTCTTGGAGGCATTGATATAGTTGGATTTACAGTTGTTATCAGCCACTTTCTCTACCCGGTTCCATCACCAAGGACAGAATAACAAATCTGATTGGGTATTTTGTAGATATTTATTTGTGCTTTCATACGTGCTACCTCAAGCTTTCTATCCGCATTCCAAATGCCTGTGTTGTTGTTATAGGAAGTCAATATGCTCTCTTTACTACCAATTAATTAAAACTTTGGGTGAAGATCCTCTACCATCATGCATCTCTATCCACACGGTATGGAAATCCTACATATACTTGTTTGTTGAATTCATTCCAGCTTGCTGTTTGTTTGGATCTTGCTTTGTGGTACCTTGAAATGAGCTCTTCCTGGTCATTATTTTGGTTCGGCCATATTGGTGAAGTGGGAAACGTTTTTGACCCAGGTCGTATATTTGAATTGGAATTCAAATGAGGGATTGAAATTGCATCATTTCCAGTGTTTTTGACTCACCATCAGAGTGTACACAGAACATGCCTCGCTGGATCTGACCCGAATCCGATCTCCTAATACTCGACAATGTATTAGACTGCAAGCCTTCATCATTTGACTCAGTCTCCCTTATGAACCGTATATTCTTCACTGCGTGTTCATTGATTTCATAGTAATTTTGTTTTACCAACGCATTATCTTATGGATTCTCATCTTTGATGGTGAATGATTCTACCAAATCAGTTGCATTGAACCTTCCCTAAGCTGGCTGCTAGTTTTGCGTCAAGCCATTTTGAAATTTAAGTTGGAAACTTCCTCAAAGTCTGCAAAAGCCAAGTTGGATCAGGAATTGTGTTCTTGCATTCTAAATGTTACATGCAGATTGAACAAAAGCGCAGGTCATGGAAAATACAAGATTTGACACATGCCTCCATCCACATGCGCATAGTATTCAGTTTTAGGTAATAAGTATTTATTAGTAAATATTTTTGTTTAGTCAAGTTTTAAGTAAATTTAGAGTTGAGTATATAAGTCTAATTTAGTTTTAGCCATATTTCAAGTTTTTTTATGTTTGTCGATTATGATGGTTAATTGTTTCATATAAAGTATTGTAGTTTATTTAGTAATTTGTTTAGTTGTCAATCCAAATAGTTAATTAGTCTATGAAAATGTCGTTGTTATTGTAGTATGTTAAAAAGTGTTGTTTTTAAATTTGTAAATTGTCATCAATTTTTTCTAGAGAGTCATCAATATTATCAATTATGTTCGGGTGAATTATAGGTAGCCAATGTCAAATAGGTTATTATTTCCTTGTCAAGTGTTAAATTCATGTCATTATAAAAATTCTAAAAATAAACAAAAGTTGTCTCATGGACACATTTTCGGTGTTACCTAACGTCTAATTTTTGGGAGAATAAGATGAATAATATTGTAGTTCTAATGATATTTTTGATGAATTCAAAGAAAGAAAATATGTTTGGCTTTGGGATCGCGCCTCGACCCCGCCCTATATCACGACATGGAGTGCTCCTGTGGCCTTGCCTCGACCTGACCCGGCTGGGGGCCGCTCCCAAACCCCTACTTTGGAATTTCAAAATCAAAATGAAGATTTGTGGGGAATATGTATCGATAAAAGATGGTGCAATTTTGAGTTCCATGGTTCAATATCTTTGAGTAAGTAGCGACATAATAGAGGAAGGAGGCAACAGAGGAAGGAGGTCAATCAACTACCTCTCGTTAGTCACCAACGACGGGGCCGCACGAAGCTGTGGTGGCGGTGTGTGTGTGTGTATGTGTGTTTTATTTTATTTCAAATTTGTAGTATGATTTTAGAGTCCGTGTTTGAATAAGTGAAATGTTCACATTGAGGGGGAACGGAAAATGGTCTTCATGTTAAATTTTCCTCTATTCAGATTTGTATTCATTAAGCAATGTTTCCTACATATTCCCTAAAGGAAATACATACTTTGGATAGACAAAAGAACACAAGAAAAGCAACATCATGATATTTGGGTTATTGGTTGTCCTATAAAACCATCCTTTGTTTTAGGTTGTTGGTTGTCCTGTAAAACCATCCTTTGTTTCAGGTTGTTGGTTGACCTACAAAACCATTCTAATCATGAGCACGCATGGGCAAAAATCTGCAGAAGGAAGTGTGATTGTTGTTTCTATAATGTCAACATTAGGGGAGTGTATATTGAGAATTAATAACGTTAACAATAGGGGAGTGAATTTTACCAAAATATTATGTAACATTATTAAATAAAATGTAATATTATTAATAACGAGTTTATAAAACTCATATTAATAATATAGTTGTAATAGTTTTATTATTGGTGAGTTGTGAGAACAACTCACGTAACTATTTTAGTGTGAGAGATATCCTAGGAATAAATATGAGAGATTCATGGAGAGAGATTATAGGGTTTGAAGATGAGTGTTGAATCCACCTTTGTAGGAGATCAAACACTATAAATTGTATGCTCCATCTATGTAAAGATATCCCGAATGAATTTCAGTTTATATAATATTATTCGGTGTTTTTATCTAATTATGTAGTATTTATCGAAAACTCTTAACATAGAGATCCAAATGACTAGTAATTGGTACCAATAGAAATGTAATAGAGAGAGATTTGCATAAGGCATAGTTTTTAGAAAAAAGGTTTAGTGATATAAGAGGATTTCATGAAAGAGTTTTAGGTACCTTTTGATCATATTTTTAGATCTATTGGATTCCAAATCAATATCATATGCTTATGAAGTTTACTTCCCTATTCTAAAAGATGATTTCAAGCTAATGTTCCATTATGGTCGCACAAAAACATAAATTGATAAGTTAAATAAGATGGAAAACAAATGGATGAGATGTTACATTGGTCCCAAAGGTGAAATCATGAATTTTTGATAAAATGGTATCTTGATCTCCATCCTTCTTGATATTATGGGTGTACATTGATGTTTCCTAATAGATCAATTTCATAAAAATATCTTCTTGGTCCTTGTAAATGCAGGCACCTAATCAAACAAAAAATTGATCAAATTTCAAAATTATGAGGGTTTTTATAGATAAGGTCTATTCTGCAAGCTTTTTCTAGCTATAATTCATGGTTAGTGGATCATTATTGTGCTTGCAAAGACCCTAGAATATGCCAAGAGGTAATTTTGAGATAGATAAGTTTAGTTAATCATATTTTGTAGGCTCTAGATCATTATGAAGAGGATATACATGAGAGAAGAAGATAATACAACATATTATTCATCCTTCTCTCTCTTTCTACCCCTTATTTCTTCTCCTTTCATTTTTCTATATGTAACAATCGAAACTATTGTATAAGGGATCCTTTCTTGAATGTAAATTTACTCTTCCGATTGGGTTCTTGAACATTATGAGTTTTGTAGAAATATATTTTAAACTTGTTTAATAATCTCATTAATTTATTCATAAACATAATAATTTTTGCATTCTTCTAAGTAATAATATCATGTTTATTATGGATTTTATCTTCCCTTTGGCATTTGTTATTACATTCTTGTATTTCTCTTTTGTTATTGCATGATGTGTTTGGGTACTATTTTCATATTTTAATTTCACTATGTCAATAGTGTAGAGAGTGAATTGTATTTTAAATTCAAGGTTAATTGTGGCTTATACCTACCCTTTTATCAATGTGTTTTTCCTCTTGTTCTTCCCTCGGGAGAGTGATCCTTATCTCTCTAGTGTATCACCATATTTGTTTACTTATAATATTCTTTTCCCCCTTGTTCTCGACAATTGTTAATGGATGTAGATTATTGGATTGTTAGAGTAATTAAGAAAGGAAGATAACCTTATTTATAAGTATGTCCCAAGGATCCAAGGTCTCACACCTTGGGGACATTACCATTGTTTTTCTTGAGAAACCATGGTTTATTTTCTGGTTTTATCTTTCAAACATTCCGTTGCAAACTTTATAATTGAACCTTGGTGCTTTTACGAGCGTACTCTTAGCCTCTCCACTAGTTTTTGGCATACCCATTGGGACATGATTTACACTTTATTTATATATTTTTCTATTTTTTAAGTTTTCCATTAAATTTTATTCTAGTTTCCAACTAATTTTTGGTATGTTCTTAGTTGTTTCTATTTTTTAAACTTCCATTCTAAGATCCTAATGAATCCATTATGCTATGATTTAAAATTTCCAATCATCTTATAAGCATATGAATAGAATTGTGATAAGAAGTGTTTGTAAGACAACATACTAAATCATTACATTTGTCACTTGAAATGAGAACAAAAAATAGATCTCTACAAAGATTTGGGAAACCTCCTCAACTCCAAAGATCATAATCCACTCGTCCACCTAGTATTTCTACAAATCTCCTTAAAATATACCTACAACCTGTTATAACCATGGATTACCAAAGAAATTATGCCTTCCCTACCTTTAATGTTGGCATCCCTCTTGTATTAAATGTGTTGGTACCCAAATTTGTTCTCCTTTTCAGTCTGAGTAGCATCAAATATATGGCATGAAGCTTGAAGGAAAATAGATCATGATGTATGTAGTTTTTAGCCGGGATATGATCTAATTGGCACTCAGATTTGTGGAGAGATGGATAACACTCAAATAGGACTTGATCTTGTCCTAACTGTTTTAGGTTGTGCCTTTCAACCAAGGTAAGAGAACCTATATTACAGCCTCTGTTTTGTGAAGGAGGTGAAAATATCCTTGTAATGTGCATGTTGTATGGAGATGGCCTTGAGAAAACATGATCAATTTCCCATTATTCAAACTCAACAGAGTTGTCACTACTAAATGATGGAAATGCTTTCAAGACAAGGCTAAGGCTACTAGAGACATGGTATGATCCTGATTTGCTTTGTGCATTTCTATAAATGGATTGTATTCTTTTTGTTGACACACAATACAATGCAGGGGTAGTATGGGTAGGATTAGTTTGTTTGAATGAATTTTGGGTGGGAGATTTTAGACAAGACTAACCAGAATTTTCCAAATTCTTTGAGGACCTTTGCAAAAACTTGTAAGACCTAAACAATAGAATGCTTCAAAGAGGTTAATGTATTCCTTCAACCAGGATATGTGCACCAAATGGATGCCCATATTTGCACTCTTCCACACAATATTTGACAACCTACAACAAAATCTTGAAGCAGATGAACCAACAAAGTATCTAGAAATTTCTATTTAATCATGACCTAAGGTGCACCCAAAGGTTTACAGACAATCTCTGAAGTCAAGGAAGGTAAAGTGATTTTAAATTTGTTTATCTCTTTATCAGATGAAAGCTCTTCTGAATGTGAGATTGCAAATGCCACTAAACTATCACAAGAAATGAGACCATTGTATGATCAAAATAAACTCCAAACACCAGATTGCAATAGAAGCAAGAAACACAAATTGAAAACATTTTTAAACATAAGTGTATGAAATTTTCTTTGAGAGACAACACAAAATAATCCGAAATGATCAAATTTATCGCAGGGAATGTTTCAAGAACAATATCGAGCTTGTTGATGGCTTTACAACTAAAAATAACTCAACATGATATAAATATGATGCAAAAAGGAATTATAAATGGTTCTCAGGTGATTTCTCAGAGAATGGGCTTCTTCCCAGGTTTTCCCATGAAAATTTTAGTTTCCCAAGCTTCTTTTAAACTCTTCCAACCCTTTGCATGAAAAATTCATGCAATATATATCATTCCATTACAATTGATCCTTCTTTCCCAAGAAAAGAATATCCTATGGCATCTTAGTTTGTTACAAATTCACTCATGACTTGCAGAAAGGGACATCTAATAGAAAAATGTTCAAAAAGTTGCCAGGTGCCTCAAAAAAGGTGAATCATTGCAAAATTCACATCATTATCCATTGTGGAGGCACATTTTTCATCTTCAAAGCATGTATACCCCCTTCCTTTCATTATTTCATCCTTATCCCTCCAAAATTTGACTCTGTAACTTTTGGATTTGATATTTCATGTTTTTGCTCAAGCTTGAACAAAATTTCATTTCAAAAGTACCTCAAATCTGCAAATTGAATTTTCAAATTGATTCCATTGATCCTTGAAGGAAAAAACGACATGAATTCACCAAAAATTTGGTGAAAATTGATGCAAAAATCACATTTCCACACTTCCTAGAGCAAAAAATGGTGGCCAAACTGAAAAATGCACAGTTACCATTGATCTACCTTTCTCCCTTAAATCTGAGCCCTCCACGTGTCAAGATGTGATTGGAAATGGGTTTGGGATCACTTTTGACATTTTAACACTTTTGGAAAAAAGTAAAAAATTGAAATTTTCTTCGCCCCTCCGCCCTATGAAAATGGGCCTGACACATGTCCCAAGGTGGGCCCCATTGGAATCATGGCTTGATTCTACACATTTCCACCTTTTTGGAAAAAGGAAAATTTTTCCATTTTCCTTCACGGCTCGTCCTCCCGTAGGACACATGTCCTCATATGCTTGGTTGAGGGCAGCACTTCTCATTTCATACTTTAATCATTTTCCGCGAAGGAATTTTTTTGACATTTCCTCCACCATCCCACACCTCCGCCTTTCCCTGCCACGTGTCTCTTTGTGATTCACTGAGGATCTGCGGGCTCATTTCACATTTTAACTCCTTTTTTCGCCAAAGGAAAATTTCCCACTTTTCTTCCGCCGATCCATGTAAGCTTCAAATTCCTTCTTTGTCGGGGCCACACTTTCTTTTAAGACTTTAAGTCCATTTTTCCGAAAAAGGAAAAATTTCCTAATTCCCCTGAAATCCTGAACCTCTGCTTTTCCATTATGAGAAAAAATGTGAACAAGGCATTAATTCAACTTAGCGGGCCCGTGGCCTTGTTTTGCATTTTAGTACATTTTGCCAAAAAGGAAAAAATTCTCCAAGTCCACCGCCAATCCGCATCCCCTCTACCAATTAGAACAAGCCACGTATGCAAAAGTATGTGAGCTATAATTTGACGGGCAAAGGATGCCCGTATGACCGTCAAAAGATGCAAAATTTGCTAAGCGAATGCCCTAGGATGGTGAAGATGAATTTGACGGGAAAATGATGCCCGTATGATCAAAACATAGAAAAATGCCAGGGATGCCCAAAAATCAATTTTTTCTTCGCGGATGAAGAATTTTTGGAACAAAGGATAGATGAAACATGTTTTCAAACATTTTACAACCATGGAAAAGGATTGTCGAATGCATACAAGTAAAAATTGATTAATTTCGAGCCTCTATGCTCAGGAAAAATGGCATAGCCCGCAAACTTAAAACATTTAGGGAAAAAATAAGCAAACTCAATATTTCTCTTAGAAAGGGGAAAGGAAAATGAGTTTACGAATAATTCAAGGCATAAAAATGGAGACAAAGCATTATATCATCCATCTCAAAAAGGAAAAACGTTTGGGGCATGCAGAGCAAAGGAAAAACATTGCAAAATGATGGAGGGTCAAAATGGTCACCAACAAAATGTTTGTAATGTTATCCTAGTTACAACCCTTAAAAACCTCATATATTTTACTACTAAAATCATCATGCTAACCCAATTAATCACCTCAAGAATATAATACATCTATGCTCGAGTTCATCATGTGACCTAAAAAATGTGACTATGAGACTATTGGTTTCTTCCCTCAAATGAAATATTCTTGCATGGTATACAAATCTCCCATCTAGCTTCATACGGTTCTAGAATGAATTTGCATAGAGATTAAAATGATAATTTCAAGATAAGAGTGACCACCTTTTACTAATGGAACAATTGAATATAATAAAGAGAGCACCAATATAAGAGCTATCTAATTTTAAATTCAAATTTAGAGGACTTGGGTTAGAATTCTGTCTTGGTAAGACCATCATCTCATTTTGCATTCTTGTAGTTCCTAAGGTCTTTAAACTCAAATATAACATTCATGATACATTCCTTGGGAGGGAATGACCTTCTTGATGCATTTAAAATTTCCATATTAGATGAGAATAGTCTAATACAAGTGATATAATTATATTCAAGAACCATTATGCCTCTATTTATTGAGCTAACACCCTCCATTGAAGCTCATCCCCAACCCCTTAGGGTTTAACAATTGGTATTCATAACTAGTGCTAAAAATGATGACGAGGTAAATAATATCTTGATAAATATGGATAATAACATGAATTTCATGACAAGACAACAACCTCAACTTGTTCCTCGACATTATCATTCATACAACCCTACTTATTAACATAAAAACTCAACAAAAAGCCAAATTGATCCTACTAGGTATGCTCAAAACCATATCCTTATCTTTATAATCCTAACAAAGAAATGGTTCCCATTATTAACAACCTAGCTGAAGACATGAGATGATATTATCCTTGTTTACAACCTCATGATTCCAACACTTTATCAATAGAGCCATAACCTAGGCATTGGCAATCTAAAATTATTTGGAGCAAACAAACAAATTTTTTTGAAGCATCGATTAATCTACATCAATAGTCAAGGAGAGATCAATTAATTAATAAGATGTGTAATTCTAAACAACAAATAATACCAAGGGAAAATAAAAATACCAAGTGCGGTCAATTATAACACAAAAGTTAAGAAAAGAATCTTAAAATCATAGGAAATACATATGGAAACTAAATGACACCTATAAAAATTGGATAATTCTTAAATTCATAGCATATTCTTGCTAAATTATCAGAGGTACACAATGTGTAGCTCATATTTAGGAAAGTGTAGTTAAATTTATATTAACATGTAGTAAAAATCTAAAGAGAATTTTGGTAGCTTATAATTTAGAAAGGTCTATGCCAACACCATTGGATATTATGGAATAAATGAATAAAACTAATGTTATTGTCATTATGTTATATCATCTAACAATCCCATGCTATATAGATCTAATCCACACAGAATGAGAAAATTTAAGCTTCTCCCAAAAATTGCAAAGGTAGTTAGTTTAGTTCTAGTTATCCTTTTCTAGTCCAATGTATCTGAAGTAATTTGTGTACCAAAATCCCCTCCATTTTATATGTCATTAATTATTGGAAAAATATAGTTCAAAAGTACATGATTGACTCTAGGGCTAGTACTACTTTCATGCTTAAGTCATAAATATCCTAGGATTAAAATATGCCTCCATCAAAAAGGTGTATTACAACTTGGTGGTACTACTTGGAAAAACTATATGGGTCATCAAAAAGATTAATCTGACATTACATTCCTACCCTAACATCACTATCCCCAAAGATATTTCAGTTATTGAAATTTACCCTATTTTTGTAATATGTTTATCTAGGTATTTCATTACTAAAGTTGAAGAATACCTATCCTCTAACTAGTATCACATGTGTTTAGATACTAGCTATGACACTAAGATCAACATCATATATGATCTTATTTCAAAATTTCATGTTGAAACTTATTATCCGAGGCCTAGGAAGTAAATTTTTTCATAACCAAGTAGATAAAATTAATGAAGATATTGATATTGAGCCACATGATGTAAGGAGTAAATCAGTAGATGAGAAAATAAATGAATGTGATAAAGAGAATGCAATTATAACCCATATGAAACTCTTGAAGAGAATGGTTTAGGAACTTGTTTTATTTAGGAGGAAGGAAATTCCATTCCTAGATTGCTGAAATAAAACCAAGACTTGGAAGGTGTATGGGAAAGTATTTTGATGGATCAAAGTGCACAAATTTGGGGCTGGTGCAAGATTTTTCTTGTTTTCACCAAGGAAATAAAATATACTCTTTTCACATATGCTCCAATTAAACTACAAAAACAATGTTGATAAATATGAAGCTTTGATCAAAGGGTTAAAAATTGCAAAGAGGAAGGGCCTAAAAATCTAATGATATTTGGAGACACCGAGTTTGTGATTCAATAGGAAAGGTATCAATGTTTATAAAAACCACTCATCAAGGCTCATAAACATAGAATTTGGAATCTCTTGAAATATTTTGATGCAATCAATATTGAAGTTTTCCTAACAACATAAAATGTTTATGTTGATCAAATGGATTTCATTGGATCTTAGTTTGGTCCTCTCGGGGATCTTATGAAAATTGTAGATCAACATGCGAATCTATTGAATAGGCTAGTAGTACTTGATAATAACTCTCATTGGAAGATATATTAAAATGATGAAAAAATTCAAATTTATCTAACAATAAACAAAGTTCTCTCAAGGATTGCAACCCAAATTGCAAGAATGTTATGGTGATCAAATAATCTAGTTAAAAACCAATAAGTTTCTAAATGGATTGGTCACATTTGAGAGTGTGTTTACCCTTGAGGATTATTTTAAGGTTGACAAGAGAAATATAAGGATCAAAGATGAATACCACCACAAAATAACCATCTTTGCTGGAGAACCACTCAAATTGGGAAATGTATGTACCCATGAATAACAACATAAATTTGTTGAGCTATGTTATAAGTATGATGATATCATTATGTGGACATATAATGATATTTAAGGATAAAATGCTAACATCATTCAACATAAAATAGAGGTATCTCCCAATTCCAAACATGTGAGGGGAAAATAACTAATAGTCAACCCCATAATTGATCCTCTAATGAGGAAAGAAATTGACCAACCTAATTGAGGCCAATATCATCTTTCCTATCAAACACTCTTCTTGGGTTTCCGTTCTAGTCCATATGAGAAATAATAATGGTGAAATTAGACTATTTTTGAATTTAGGTACTTAAAAACCTTATCTTAAATGAACTTATCCCATACCCTCCATGGATCATATCTTGCAAAATTTAGAAGAAGTTGAGAGGTTGTCATTGTTGGATGTTTTTAGGGAACAATCATATTCTTGTCCGAAATTATGAAAATATAAGACAACCTTCACGCCGAATGGGGAACATATTCATGTGGGAAAAGTCCTTTTGGATTTTCTAATAATGGTGTCACCTTTAAAATATCCATGGACTTGGACATCAAAGGTTTGATAAAATATATTATCTTGGTATACTTAGATGAAATTACTATTTTTCAAAGAAACAAGAGGATCACTTGGAGAACCTTGAAAACACATTTAATAGATGAAGAGAATATAATGTGACTCTAAACCCTAAGAAGTGCATATTTTTAATTTATGAAGGTAAAATTTAGGTTATATTGTAGAAAAACATGGTTTATCTACATGACTTGATAGAATAACAACCATTTTAGTCTTCTCTCCCTCCACATAAGAAATCACTTCAGTCATTCTTAGGAAAGATTAAATTTGTGAGGAAATTTATCACCAACTTTGCAAGCTTAGTGAGACCTATCAATTTAATTTTTAAAAAGGGATGTGCCTTCAAATGGACTCAAGAGGGAAAGTGTAGTTATGAATAGTTAATAAAGACATAGCTCAATATCCTAATCTAATTAACACAATTTTTTAGAGAATTCAATCTATATGCCTTTGGAGAAGCAAATAGTATAATTTCAATTTTGACTAAGGAAATCCAATAAGGTTTATATAAGCCTATTTATTTTACAAGATTGACTCTTAAGGAATAAAAAAATTGGTAAAAATATTGAATAATCAAAATTTGCAATCTTGAGATCCATTAATAAGTTTAAACATGTATTGTTAAACTATACGATTAAAGTCTTTATCACCCATCCTAACGTTAAGAAATATATCGTGAGTATAGATGTCGGTGAGAAAAGAGATGATCAGATCATAAAGATCATGGAGTTTTATGTGGAAATCAAATCCACAAAGCTGATTAGAGGAAAATAATTTAATCAATACTAGTATAAAGATATATGACCTTATCAAGAATCAATGTGCATTCAATCAACATAGGTTGAAAGTGTAGATAACACTATGTTCAAAGACAAGATGAATTAAGTACACACTAGATGAATACCTAATGATTTTAGAAGAGACAAAAGAATATATTTAAGATTCCACGCTATTCAATATGGTATTATTGATGGCTCTTTATTTGATAGGAATGTTTATGGTTTCATACTTATGTGTGTTGGACCAAGAAATGTTGAAAGGATTCTCAAGGAGTTTTGATCCAGATCCTGTAGTGGTCACCCCCAAACCACTATAACAAATATAATAAGCATTAGTTTCTTTTGGACCACCATGTTTTATGATTATAAAAGTTAATAAAAAGCTATAAGGAGTTTCTATTTTTCACGGGAAGAAAGATAAATGTAAATTTTCCTCTTCAACCAATCTTAGTAGAATTGTCATTCTCCTAACAGGGGCTATATTTCATTAGCATGATGAATCCTCTCTCTAGTGTTGACCACAAGTGGATTTTAATAGGTGCAGATTAATTCACCAGCTAGCTTGAGGTAGTTCCATTAAAGGAAGGAACCGGAAATTATATAGTGGACTTCTTGGAGGACAACTGTGACAAGGTTTGGATTCCCTCACACTATCATCTCGAGATAACTCCAAATATTTCATTAGTTCCAAAGTGATTGATTTTTCTCTAAGGTATAGTATCCACTTGAAGGAATCATCAAATTACTATCCTCAATGAAATGGAATTTCGAGTCTTCTAACAAAAACATGATCAGAATTGTGACAAGGAATATGGAAGATAACCAGAGGTAATGGTATACAAAGGTAAAAAAACACTTTTGGTTTATAGTATTAAACTCAAAAAATCGATTAATAACTTCCTTTTTGCTTGTTTATGGTAGAGAATCCATACTACTAATCTCACTAGAGCTCTTAGTCATTGAGTTAACTCATAGGATATAATTAGAACATCACAACGTTAGAACCATTATGATTATAGATCTGGTTAAGTTGGAAAATTTGTAGAAAAGGCCAAATTAAACTCATGAATCAACAATAGGATATGAAGAAATGGGTTGTAAAGAAATATCATCCATAACAATTAAAAAGGGAATAATTAGTCCTCAAATGGGATGAAGAAAAAGCTAATATTGGGAGACATGATTTTTGTACACAATTTGGAGTGTTCCATACCAAATCAATAAGTGAAAACTAAACAATACCTTTGAATTGGAAAATATTGATAGTGAGCTTCTTCTTATACCAATCAATGATATATTTCTCAAGAAATACTTTTGATAAGCTGTATTTTACCTTGTATATAAATGTATAAATCTCTATTTTATATATTCTTTCCTTTGTTTCCTTTTTGTCCTTGTTATTTTTATTCTTTGATATAATTCTAAAACTATGAATGCCTTCTTATTCTTTAAAACTTGCATATCGAATTGTTTTTTCCAATTTTTCTAAGATAAAGTTTGTTAAGGAGCATTTTTATTACATAACAAGTTATTTTCACACTTTTTATATTTGACTTGAAGTGTATATGATTTTTCCTTTATAAATACATTTTGGGGGTCACTTTTGAGCTATTAACAATCAACATCTTTCATATTTTCAAGTAGAAGTGTTGTTGAAAATAAGTTAAGGAAGAGAACTTAAAAGGAAGCTCACAAGAATTCTTAATGAAAATAAGAATGAAGTGGTATTCTATCTAAATCCTTGAAAAATTGAATCCCATCAAGTACCTTATTATTTTTGTGCTCAAAAATAAATATTCTACCGGTTATGCTTGTTTAAAAGTTGAAGGAAAACATCAAAAATTAAAATTAGATACCTCCAAAAACATAGAGTAGATAAAACAAAGGTGTATTTGATGATTACGACTAATATTATAAATAAAAAGGATTTAAAAATATATTTGAATTCCTATAATTTTCTTTAACCATTATCGCAAAAACCACCGCATGGTGCAAGTTTTACTAAACAATTATTGCATTATTTGGAAAATATTTTGGAGGTTTCTCTTAAAATTTATGAGATATATTTTATTGTTTGAGCTAAAGAGAGTGAACAATTTTGAGGTCTCCAAGGGTATATTTCAAGGATTTAAAACTATACTCCATACCTAATAATAAAAGAAAAGGCCATTGATCCTTATATTTAGAAGTAAAATCCCCCAATGAGTTACCAAATTTAACCCCCTTTAAATTTCTTGACTATTGTAGATAATACATGTGTTAACTCAGATTAAACATCCTTCTTTATATCTATTTTGATGATAAAATTATCCAAATCTAAACCAAAACTCTATTTTTATCACCATAATTGGTTTCTTAACTCATCAATTTCTCTCTTTCTTCCCTTCCCTTTTCAATTTATGACTAAAAATGGTTAATTTTTGCCTTTGTTTAATCAAGTTACTATGGAAATATTGGCACAAACCTTTCCCAAAAAATCTAACTATATAAGTTTTAGACACTTGTAAGATTTTTAATTTATTCATTTTTATCCTCCTTTAATGAATCTTAGACACTTGGCAGTCAACAAAATCTCTTCATCCCGAGAGAAATTTTATTAGTGCTTTTGATGGATGTGAGACAAGTGTCCAAAGAGACATGTGGAATTAATTTTTATACAAGACTTTTTATCAATATTAATTCAATATCAAAACTTTGTAGAAGATCGATGTGGGACATATAACACAAAAGGGACATGTGGAGGAAATCAACACACTAGACTATCCCATGCCTTGATCCTCGTCTCCAAACCTTACAAAATGTTGATGGGAAATACATAGTAATGCAGACATGTGGTAAATATTGGTTCTCTACACTTTATCAAATATTCTTAACCCTAATTCCCCTCTTGTTGAATGATAAGACACCAAAAGAGGAAAATTAGCATGATGTATACATGCCACAAATTGGCGGAATCTAAGATTCATTGATAATCTCTATACATGGATTTAAATTTGATGGTCTTGTATAATAGAAGATGAGGCTTGAGGACATCACAAAATCCATGACACTGATTTGGTTTTCTAGAAATAATTCTTGAAAAATATTTCTAAATGACTAACAACTGTTACCATTAGAAAGGTAATTGAGAGAGATTTACATAGAGCCTATTTTTTAGAGGAATGGTTTGGAGATCTGCAAGGATTTCATGAAAACGTTTCTAGGTACCTTTTAATCACATTTTTAGATCTAATGGCTTCCAAATCATTTGTATATGATTCTAAAGTAATCTTACCTATTTTAGAATATTCTCTTAAGGTAATGTCCCCACCAAAACACAAATTGGGAAGTTAAACAACATAGAGAACACAAAAATGAGAAGTTATAGAGGTCCTAGAGGTGAATTCAAAACATTTTGAGAAAATGGAAGCTTGATATCCATCCATGTTCCTAATCTCATGGACGTGTAGTTTTGTTATCTAAGAGATCATTTTGAGAAAAAATATTTTCTTATTCCTTGAAAATGAAGGCACCTAATCATAAAAAAACTACATCAATTTTCAAAACCATGAGGATTTTGGTAGATAAGTTTTGGTGTAAAATATTTCCACTTATAATTCATGGTTATTAGATCATCATTGTGCTTACAAAGATCCCAGATATGCCAAGAGGTGGGTTTGAGGTGGATAACTTAAGCATATTTTGGAGGCTCAAGTTCATTATGAAGAAGATACGCCCGAGAGAAAAATACTCCAACATATTCTTCATCCTCTCTCTCTCTCTCTCTCTCATTATTCCCATTCTTCCTTCTCCTTATTTTTCTATAAGTTTCAATTAGTACTATTGTAGAAGGGATACTCTCTTGAATGTAAAGTTAATATATGATTAAATAAAAATGCAATTTATTATTATTAAACCATAATTATAGAGTAAGCGAATGTAAACAATAATATACAAGTGCTAAGTATAATATGATGAAAGAAAAGTACAAAATCATAAGCACAAGATATAAAAAGAATACATTAGTTTATTTACACCTAATCTAGAAGTGTTATGGACTCGGGATAACTTGTGAACAGGAAGTGGACAGTGTTGTAAATGCTCAAGATAAATTTTGAAATCCATAGATGTGGCTAAACATAGGTGCCTACGAAAGGGCAGGGGGTCCTAGGTGCTGGAGACTGCTATTGGGCACCTGTGAACATGCAAATGGCTAGAATATGATTTTTATAGTGTCGCACAAGTGTTGCAAATATTCCCTATTTATCTCTTGTGTGTCTCTCTTTGATCACCAAGGGCACCTGTAACCTACAAAATACATATCACCTGCAAAATCCCACAAACCACATCAAATATAAAAAGAAATATGCAAAATGGGGAGTCATACTGACCCCAATGGCCACCCTGAGAGTGAACTTACGACCAAGTGTTTTACTACATCTTCGACTCCATGTTGTTTTAATGAGTGTGTGTAAGGATTGTGCCCTAGTGCAAGTTTTACTTGATAGCGGGATATATATAGAATGTAACAATGTATACCATGTGTGGATGGAATAGAATGAACTTCCCCTTCCCATGAAATGCATGTAGAAAATGTAGTCCCTTGTCCCTTGATTTAATACCAAATGGATGCTTTAAAGTGATTTAGGTGGATTTTGAGTGCAAGCTTAGGTGATGATAGTAATGCTTAGTGCTTGGTCCTTTATTTTGAACCCATAAGCGTGTATTTATAAGATTTCCCTTGTTTGAATTTTGTAATTGACAACTAGAAGGCCATTTGATGCTAGAGCATCATATCAATCTTGTAAATATGTCATGTTGACATCAAATTTTGGATTGAAGGTGTGATTGCATAGGGTCCTATAGGCCATTAGGAGTCACTTAGATGTGGTAGTTTGGAGTCTAGGATTTTAAAATTTGAATATTTTGCTTCCCCTCAAAAAGTGCAAGTTTGAATCGTAGAGGCCTATTTTAGATTGATTGTGTAACTTTGGCTTGGTTTAGGTGTTTTGATGTACTATTGGAATCAATAAGCTTAATAAAATGATGAAATGAGGCATAATTGGGTATCTTAGGTCTTCTCAATGAGTTAGAAGTCATAATTAGATGTTAAGTTGTTATGTCTTGGAGTTATAAACCAAAACCTAATTGTTGTATGAAGGGATAACCCTGTAATTAACAAGAATAGATGCTTCAACTCAGTGGATAAATGAATAAAGGATTATAAATTTTAAAATATAACTGATTTGTATCATTCCATTTGAATGAGAATCAATGTGAAGAGCTTCAAGAGAGTTTTATTATTGTGTATATACTTAGGTGACAGTTTCTAGCATTCTTATGCATGGTAGTGAGCATTGAGGCATTTGAATGCATGAAAGAATGAGAGTATGAACAATAAGAAGGGATTTTTATCTATATTTACTTTGATTATTGAGATGTTTTGTATGAGTATTTTCTTAGAAGCTGTACTAAACTATAACAAGTTGATTGGAGTTTATTGACAAACCTAAATTTGCTAGAAAGTGAAAGAAGTTGAGCATTAAAGGAAGAATGTGAATTTAAAGTGGAGTTTATGCAATGTGAGAAGAGTGGTAATATGTAGGTCAATTATATTTTGAGATATTCTTATTGATTGAGTGCACATACAAACTTGAGACAACAATATAAAATTGTAGCAGACTATTTGAGAGTCCAATAAGTGAAATTTATCATCTTTGGAGAGAGAAGTTTGTTTATAGGAGTGAATAATTGTCAAGAAATGTGATATGGTTTCCTACAGGACATTCCTAATCCATATAAGATATTATAAAGTTTGGTGAAGAGCCAACTAATTGAGGAAAATTGATACAAGCCAATAACCTTGTTTTCTGTAATGAGGAGAGAGTTTTGTCGTCATTTTCAATGTTTAATGATGATCTAGGAAATACTATCAGATCTAAAAAGTGTAAGGAGGTAAGAGATATGTTTGGTTAATATTGTGATCTTTTAAATTATGTTTTAATAATTTTATTACAAAAGTACTTTTCCCTGGGTGCAGAAAACCCTACTAGGGTTTATTGAGGGTTTGGGATTGGAAAGAATTAACGATGGATTTAAGTCTTGGAAATTGGAACCAGTGGTATTTAAAATTCCTCCTAAGAGATTTATTTGGTTTCATGGGTTAATTCACTATAAATCTTCCCCACTTTATGAAAGTATAGTAGTACTGAGACTAATACAAATTGTGAAGACCTAATTACAAACCGAGATCAATGAATTTGAAGAAATATTTTTGAATGAAGACCATATAATATTTTGCATGTAAATATAATCCCTAAAGGGGTTCCAATAAAAGTATTTTCCTTGAGGAGTAAGTGAACATAATCAAATATACAAGAGAAAAACTGCCTGCAGACAGAGCTAATAGGAGCTAAATAAGTCAAGAAGAGTTCTTTAGTGGAAAAGGAAACTAATGAAGGAGTGAGGTCACCGAACTTGACACACACTATATAGGAGGAAAATGGTACTGAGAAGTGGAATTATTTTTCATGGAGGATTGATAGATTTTTCCAATCATGAATTTACCAAAGACCATGTTTCTTGAGCCTCGAAGGGACATTTAGTGATGGAAGGTGAGTTTGAGAGTTTTGATTGTTTTGGGTTAATTTGATGGATGAATTAGTTTTATTGAAGGCCTAGGGATATGAGGGAATAGTTTATCAAGATCACTGAGGTATAAAACACAAAGTGTTACTTGATTTTAAGGATCTCTCCTTGAGAAGAATGGAGCTAGTAAAAGCCATATAGGTCAAGTTGAGTTTAAAGAAGATTTTTGGGAATTGTTGGATTTAGAGGAGGAACTGAAAAAGATGAATGGAGTTTTGATGTGGAGATATTCATGCAAAGTAAGGGACAAAGTTGAAAGAGTATGTTGAATATGATCCAATTTTGTCTTCTAGAGCCTATTTCTTCAGAGCTAATGAAGGGAAACTTTCAAGAATAGTATGAGTACATGTAATTACTCTTGTTAATGAGAATTGTGAATGATGTCATCAAATGAATTTGAGATGGATAAACAAGGTTAATTGATATCAAGGTGGGGTTAAGATTCAAGGTATAGTTTATGTGTCCTAAACTTGAGAAAATAATTGTTTTAAGTGTTTTAAAGGCACAATTAAAGTTTTTTTAAGTCAAGGGTCTAGTTGAGTGAATGAATAGAGAATATGATCTGCATCATTTGGTATCGAGAGAAGATAAAAATGTATTGAAGGAGTTGAGAAAATGTTTGATATAGTGAAGAAGAAGAAAGAGAAGATATTGCCAAGAAGATGAGTTAAGAAAAATATACAAGAAGATCTTGGAACCATTCACAAGACATCGGTGATTACCAAATGGATGAAGAAACTAGTAGAAGAGATAAATGTGATCTAACCACAGAAATTGAATGAGAGGAAAAGAGATTAAAAACAACATATAAGGTTGGCAATGACGATGTTAGAAAGGAAACACTTGATGGAAACAAGGAAGGTATGCAGAGAGACATAGTTAAGGGCTATTATGCCTTATTGATAATATTTAGAACCAGATTATGACGATGAAGGAGAACGAAAATAGAGATGGTTAAGGGATTGTTAGAGTTATTAAATCGCATAGAGAGAGAGAGAGAGAGAGAGAGAGAGAGAGAGAGAGAGAGAGAGAGAGAGAGAGAGAGAGAGAGAGAGAGAGAGAGAGAGAGAGAGAGAGAGAGAGAGAGAGAGAGAGAGAGAGAGAGAGAGAGAGAGAGAGAGAGAGAGAGAGAGAGAGAGAGAGAGAGAGAGAGAGAGAGAGAGAGAGAGAGAGAGAGAGAGAGAGAGAGAGAGAGAGAGAGAGAGAGAGAGAGAGAGAGAGAGAGAGAGAGAGAGAGAGAGAGAGAGAGAGAGAGAGAGAGAGAGAGAGAGAGAGAGAGAGAGAGAGAGAGAGAGAGAGAGAGAGAGAGAGAGAGAGAGAGAGAGAGAGAGAGAGAGAGAGAGAGAGAGAGAGAGAGAGAGAGAGAGAGAGAGAGAGAGAGAGAGAGAGAGAGAGAGAGAAGAAATATAGATAATGAGAAAACAATAATAAGAAGTTGGTAAAAATATAGTGTATGCATAAACTCAGAGTTTGTATAAAGAAGAGGTGATTGTAAGCTTCTTAGCTTGTCTTGGAAAAGAGGAAGAAAGTGATGAAGTGGAGCAAAAGGTTGAAGAATAGGAAGAGATCATTGATGGAGCATCCTATGAGGCTATAAGGCCTCCTTATACTTATTCTAATATTTCCTTTGATTGTGTGAATGCAGGTGATGAAAATGAAGCAATGAAAAAAATGAAAATTACCAATAAAGAAGATAAAAATACAAGAATAAATAAAGTGAAAGAGACTTGATAGTTTATGAAGAACTTGTATGGTAGAAAATCATGCAAGAACCTGAGAATTCAGACCTGATTGAGGATGATGAAGACTATAAAAGAGTAGAGGAATAACTTATGAAGATACTACAAGATGAATAGGAAGACAAGAGTCATGTGGAATCAAATGAATCATATTTGAGCAAGATACATGATGATGAAGATGAAGAGGAACTTGATTTCATATGGCATTTGAGAGTTAAAGAATAGAAGAATGAAGAATAAGAAGCTTATGAAGAATATCTATTATAAGCATACCTCATATATGAATTTTTTTTTAGAATGGGCACTAGGTAAAGTACATGATTGAAGACATGAAGGATGAGAAATTTGGAGATGGATATAAAATTATGGTCAAGATGTAGATACAAAGCTATTGGAAGAAGAAGAAAAAAGTTATGAAGCTCAAATTTTCTTACCCCTAGAGTGTAATACGGGAGCATCATATCCATCTTGTAAATATGTCATTTTGACATCAAATTTTGGTTTGAAGGTGTGATTGTATGGTCCTAGAGGTCATTAGGAGTCACTTAGATGTGTTAGTTGGAATCTAGGCTTTTCAAAATTTGAATATTTCACTTTCCCTCCAAAAGTGCAAGTTTGAATCTTGGAGGCCTATTTTGGCTTGATTGTGTAAGTTTATCTTGGTTTAGGTGTTTCGATGTACTCTTGCATTCAATAATATTTTTAAAAGGATGAAATGAGGCATAAATGGGTGTCTTAGGTCTTCTCAATGAGTTAGAAGTCATAATTAGATGTTAAGTTGTTATGTATTGGAGTTATAAACCAAAACCTCATTGTTGTATGAAGGGCTAACCATGTAATTAAGAAGAATAGATGATTCGAATCGGTGGATAACTAAATAAAGGATTATAAATGTGAAAATGTAACTGATTTGGCTCATTCCATTTGAATAAGAATCAATGTGAAGAGCTTGAGACAATTTTATTCTAGTGTATACACTTTGGTGACGATTTCTAACATTCTTATACATGGTGCTTTGAGCATTGAAGCACGTGTATGCATGAAATACTAAGAGTATAAACAATAAGAAGGGATTTTTATGTATATTTTCTTTGATTCTTGAAATTTTTGTATGAGTATTTTCTTAGGAAGCTGTACTAAAGCGTAGCAAGTTGGTTTGGACTTTACTAACAAACCCCAATTTTCTTGAAAGTGAAAGAAGTTGAACATTGAAGGAAGAATGTGAAATAAAGTGGAGTTTATATAGGGTGAGAAGATTGATACTATGTGGGTGTATTAAATTTTTAGAGATTCTCATTGATTGAGTGCAAATATAAACTTGGGAAAACAATATAAAACTATAAAGACTATTTGAGAGTCCACTAAGTGAAATTTATCATCTTTGGTGAGAGAATATTGTTTGGAAGAGTGAATAATTGTCAAGAAATGTGATACGATTTCCTACAATCCATTCCCAATCCATCTAAGATATTTTAAAGTTTTTTGAGGAGCCAACTACTTGAGGAAAATCGATACAAGCCAATAACCCTATTTTTAGGACAAAGGAGAGAGTTTTGTTGTCATTTTTCAGGGTTTCAAGATGATCTAGGCCTTACTATCAGTTATAACAACCATAAGGAGGTAATAAAGAGGTTTGGTTGATATTGTGAGCTTTTAAATTACGTTTTTATCATTTTATTGTAAAATTATCTTACTTAGGGTCTATAGGAAACCCTATTAGGGTTTATTGAGGGTTTTGAATTGGAAAGACTTAACGATGGGTTTAAGAGATGAAAATTGGAGCTAATGGTATTTGAACCTCATTATTAGAGATTCATTTTGTTTCATAGGTTGATTCACTACAAATATTCCCAGGTTTATAACATCGAGTAACACAAACTAATACAAATTATGAAAACCTAATTGCATACTAAGATTAGTGAGTTTGAAGCAATCTTTGTGAAAGAATACCATTTAAGTTTTTTCATGAAACTAGAAGCCCAAAAAGGGTTTGGAAAAATTCTTTATCTTGAGGAGTAAGTGAACATAATCAAAGATACAAGAGAAAAACTAACCAGACAGGGACTAGAAGCTAAACTAGTCGAGAAGATTTGCTAGTGGAAAGGGAAGTTAATGAGGGAGTGAGGTCACTAAACGTGACACACACCATATAGGAGGAAAAGGGTACAAGAAGTAGAATTAGTTTGCATGGAGGATTCATAGATTGTTCCAATCATGAATTGACAAAGATCATGTTTCTTGAGCCTCAAGAAGGGTAGTTTAGTGAAGGAAGGTGAGTTTGAGAGTTTTGATTATTTTGGGTTCATTTGATGGATGCATTAGTTTGATTGAAAGCCTAGGGAAATGAGGGAATAGTTGGTCAATCTCACTGAGGTATAAAACACAAAGTGCTACTTGATTTGAAGGATATCTCCTCGAGAAGAATGGAGTTAGTAAAATCCATATAGGTTAAGTTGAGTTTAAAACAAAGCAATTGGGAATTTTTGTCTTGAGAGGAGGAACTTTCAAGATGAATGGAGAAGTTATGTGGAGAGAGAGTCATAAAAAGTAAGGGACAAAGTTGAAACAATACGCTGAAGAGGATCCAATTTTTTCTTCTAGAGCCTATTTATTTAGAGCTCTTTGAAGAACACATTTCATGAATGGTAAGAATACTTGTAATTACTCTTGTTAATGAGCATTGTGAATGATGTCATGTCATGCACTTGATATGGATAAACATGGTTACTTCATAGCAAGGTGGGGTTAGGAGTCAATATCCATTTCATGTGTCCTAAACTTGAGAAAATAATTATTTTAAGCTGTTTTAGAGGTAGAGTTAAAGTTGTTTAAAGTCAAGGGTCTAGTTGAGTGCATGAATAGAAAATAAAATCTACATCATCGAACCATAAGTATAAAACATTTCCAAAAGATAAAAGAGACACAAAATAAGTGAGTAATATAGAAAAGCGTTATGGGCGCGTCCGGAGGGGACATGGATGCCTGGGAAGTCTTGTCTGGCTAGACACCGGTGTCAAGCCATAAAAGATAAATATGTAAAATATTGTCGAGATGTAGTTGCTAGAAGCACAAGGGACTGAGAGGGGGTGAATTAGTCCTACAATTAATTTTATTTCATTTACCAAACTATACATTCATCCATTACATTATTCATATAGCATTCATAACCATGTGTGCTTATTAAGATGTGTAACATCAACCACAAGAGAAAGAAAAACAAAGTACTCAACACAAGAACACCATATGTAAGTGGGAAACCCTCATGGGGAAGAAAACCCACTGAAAATCTACTTATATTACATAAATAAAAGAGATTTAGTGAAGAAAAAATTTCACAAGGACCACCAACTTCTATTTTAGTAGAGCACTAACCCTATAAGGAGGACCAACCCCTAATTTAGTAGGGCACCAACCCTACAAGGAGCAAAAACCCCTAACTTTGTGAAGAAACCACTCCAAAAGGAGGATATAAACCCAAAGGATGACCAAGCACCAACTTAGGCACTTGAAGAGTTTTGATATCTAATAATGTTGCTACCACAATTGATGGAGATCACAAATTTAGCTCACAAACCCTAGGTCTTCAATCTTGCTCTAACTTATTCCTTCTCACCTTGTCTTGCATCTAATATCTTGCACACATGCTCTCAATAATTATTCAAAATTCCATGCATCTGATCAACTCTCAAACTCTGCATTCATACATGTAAATATCTCTCCTCTAGGTTGCACTACTCCCCATACGCAAGACTAGTTCTCAAAATGAGCTAAAAAATCACTTTTATATGCATATCTTGTTTATAACCAAAATAAGGTCGGTATTTCATGATAAATTTGACCCATGAATCATTAAAAACATCCCATAACTTTTCCACAACAGCTATAAGTGACCCAAGTAGGTCGGAAAAGCAAAAACCCTTCATTTTATGATCCAAAAATCACTAAAACACATGTATTGGGATGCCAAAAATCTCCTCATTCCAAAACCATGCTTATTCAAGCTCACATATATATATAAATAATGATTAATATGTAATTTAAACATTAACCATGGTCACAATTTTTTTTAACCAATCAAATTATTTCATTTGATGGGCATAGTTCCTTTTGTAAATCTCAAAATAGTTGTTTCCTGCACCCTTCATCACCCTAGAAATTTAATCTAATCACAAAATAATTTATACTCAACCAAATCATCCCATTTGACAACTCAAAATAAATTCTAGAACCTATAAAACACTTATAATAATGTTAGAAGTCATAAAACATCCTTCAATTCAAACTCGCAACAACATTTGTCTTCACCGGATCAACCTAAAGGTTAGCTCATAAAATAAAATATACATGAAATAAAGACCTCAAAATGGATTAATTGGATTCCAAATTCATACCTCTTCATTTTACAGGTGATAGGAAGCATCACCCAATCCATCTCATGCTTCAAACAACCTCAAACTTACACCAAAATAGATCTTGTCCTAAACTGCCAAAAACCTTATTGTTGAAAGAATGCCCTAGAAACCCTATAAAATCACCTCATCATGAGGAAATCCATATATAAATGGAAATATATCTAAATATAATTTCCAACACAACTTTAATCACCTCAAAATTCTACCTGTAGCTCAAGTTATGGCCAAAACACTGGACCTTGCTATTTGAGACCCCAAAACTACCCTTTGACCAGTCAACCTATTTGGACCTCAAAACATCATCAACCTACATAAAAATTTCATAAAACCTCCATGTACATCAATAAAACCACCTAATCATCATGCAACATCAATTTTTTATGCTTCTCCTATGGACCACCTTATCCTAAAACCTTCTTTCGCATAAACCGTTGTTTTTTAGGTGGGGCCCACATATGGCCACATGTTCAAACATACCTTTCTGGAAATTTTGAAGAGTAATATACAACATCCAATCATCACTATTTTACTATAAATAGAAATGGGTTGATACAACCACTTTTCTACAAATTTCTTTTAATTTAGGGTTTAGCTAGGGTTTTAGACCACTTTACCTTCTTAACATTCATTCATAAAACCCCGACAATCAAACCACCTCATTATTTTTGTGAAAGATTCATAACTGACCTAATAAGTTATTACCAAGATCTCAGGTGCTAATGTAAATCATACAATCCACAACAAGTATCAAAAGGTCAACTTTTGTTATAAAAGCACAATGTTTCTTACCTGGTTTTGCCAAAACTTGCATACCTTGAAATTCCTTCTTTAGAATGACTTGAAACTTGGCATGAAGCACCATGAAAAATCCTTTAATTGTAAATAATCACCACATAGTTAAAATACATCTCAAAATCTCCAACCAATCCCATTTACCCATACTAAACTACCTATTTCTCACATGTAGCTTCTTAAGGACCTCATAAGAATCTAACCTCTCAATTCTGACATGAAACTCATCATACACCTTAGGTACACTACCACCATGCTGAAACCATGCTCCAACATGTCTAATTAGGTCCAAATATCACTTCTCCACTTCATTCTGCATGCTCCAGGGCTAGAAACAAGTCTGGAATGACCTGACTCAACACTGTAACCACATGACCTAACCATAATGACCTTGTGAAGAATCATACACACCTATAACACACCTCATGGACTATGAATGAAATCATGAAACACTCCAAACAACTCATGATGACTCAAAACATGATTCTGCCTAATAAACCAAGCACAGGACAACACTGTACTTCACCAAACCACATGAACAACATGCTTTGACACCGAATAACATCATGTGGGGACATATACAACACCATGAAACCCTTTTCCATAAATGGGGGTTGACATCAATGAAAAAACTAACCCACAATGGCCAACAATAAGGTGTAAAAGACCAAATAGAAAACAAGAAAGATGAAAAATAGGCCAAGAATAGTTGTCAATTACTAGTTTTATTGCTTAGGAATCATATCAATGCTAAGTATGTGTTTGTAGACACCTAAAATCTATTTGCTCATGATTTTATGCTAAGATTACACTAATTATCCTCTTTTTCATCATTTCCGTAATAACTAGCACTTTTCCGCTAATTAGCTAACATTATTCTTCATATTTGTTAATTAACATCCAATCGTTAATTAATTAGCCTTCCTATAATTAAGGATGAAAATTAATGACTATTTGTTAATTAATTATTATTATTTAATTACACTCGTAACTCTAAATCAATAAATTATCATTTATTGGATCAAATTCCTCTCTTACATCCCGCAAATCATACTAATTTTCCTCTAATTAGCTTCTATAAGCTTACCTCTACCTATTAATTAATCACATTTGATTAATTAAAACATCCCCCAGCTCCCATGACCTACTAATGAAAAATTAAACTCTTCTAAATCAAGATTACCTTTTATAAAGCAACCTTATCCATTCCTAATCTTGTTTTACCTTTATCCCACATTCATCAATTTGCTAGCCTTGCCTCTTCAGGAAAGCTATATAAAGAACCCTCCTTCTTACCTTTCTTCTTGCACCATGCTTTGAATAGTGAAAACTATAAGCATTTTGATCTTGAGCCATTCTCCATTGTTGGAAATAGCTTTTCCATCTTGCATCCTTTCACTCAAAATTGAGTAATATGGGAAGATTCAAAATGGACTTGTATCCATTCTTGGTGAGATTTCATTCTCAATCTTTGAGATCAAGTAACAATCCACTTTGATTGCTTATGTTCTTCATAGGTTCATAGTTTAAGTTAACAATCATAGAGAGTAGGAAATATCTTAGCATGTAATTTCATTTATGCATTGAATAAGCATTTCCTTTAAGCTCTTATCTTGATGGTTCATTGTTTAATTAACATTTAATTTTGAAGCTATGTAGATATTAGTTTCAATTTATAGCTTAGTTAATTATACATGAGCATATATGGCACTCTGGTGGGACTTACTCCATTGTCCTTTGCACTTAATTTCAAGTTTTTGTAGTTAAGTTTCAATTTTGGTTACTAACCCTCTTTTTGCATATATTGACATAACTTGTTTTTCTTAACTTGTTTTGTTGAGTTTTCATGTGTTGAGTCTTCCTTGTAGGTATAAAGGAGGTGAAGTGCTATCAAAATTGGATCTTGATGGGAAAATTTCAATATTTCTCCATGTTTTCATTTTTAGAGCTTACTTTTTCAACATTCTACATGCTAATTTGTCAATTTCTTGAAAATATTAAATTATTGAGCATGTAGGTTAGTGTTTGATAGTGTTGAGTCTTCTATTTACATATTAATGTGGTGGGTTTGTAAAAATTGAATCTTGGTGAGAAAATTTCAATATTTCTCCATGTTTTTCATTTTTAGAGCTTACTTTTTCAACATTCCCATGAGAAAAACCATGTTTGGATCAACAAGTCTCCATGTTTGGCTAAAAACCATAAGGTCCTCATAATCCCATGAGAATACATCATTGAATTTTTGACACAAGAAGATAAAATCTTGTTTCTCATTCCCATTACATACATTTCCAAGCAATATCTCCTCGTCTGCAATGGGGAATTGTTGATAATCTTCTTGCCTTGTTGTTATGTTTTTCTCTTCTCCTCTAAATTCATCATTAGGACTAAAATATGCTCTAAACTGACCAATCCTTCTGGCAATTTGTTTTTCTTTAACTCGAATAATTTGGTCATCATATTTGTTTTGCAAATTAGATTGCATTTTTGAGGAAAATTCAGATTCATTCTAGATGAATTGAATATTTTTTCATCATTGTTGAATAATTTCCATTTGTTTTCATTATCTGGAAATTATGGCCTAACCACCAATTTGATATGTTGTCAATTACTTGAACGAGGTCCTAAATTGGTGATAATTGTTAACCAAGGGCTTCCATCTAGTATGCTTCTTTGTTCAATTTCCTTTGTACCACTTGTAGATTAAGAGTGTCAAATCTCTCCAAAAGATCCCAAACTCTATGTTTATAAGCTTTCAAAAGCTTATTCTTTATGAAACACTTCCATCTAACTTACTTGGATGACCAATTTAGTATCTCCAAATATTTTTAAAGCTTTGATATGTCTCTTCTTAGAAACTAGAAGACCATGTACCAATGCCTCATACTTTGTTACATTGTTAGAACATGCAAACTATAATCTATGAGCAAAGAATAATTTATCATTCATTGGATAAATTTTTACAACACTTGCACCAAATCCATTTTTTCTTAAATAACCATCAAATAACATATTCCATAATTCAAAATCCTTATCCTTTTCTTTCTTGAGTGGTGTGGGTAGAGTAGAGCATTCTTCATAAATGTAGTAAGTTCCAAGTCTAGTTTCCACAACTATATTATAAGGGTCAAATTCATTGTGTTCCTTGGCCCATTCATATAATAAAAGATCAGGTGTGGAAGGAGGAATAGTTTTGTCTTCTAAAATTGACTCTTGTTCATGGCCTTCTTGTATTAGGAAATTTTATTGGAGAGGAGTGGGATCATAAGACTCAACATGATAAGAAAATACATGCTCATCTTGTATAGTAAATCTAGTACCATGTTTGGTTCTTAGGAGCATATGAGACCAATTCGAAGACAAGTATCCACCCATCCGGATGTGAAACCTCATAATACTCAAATGGAAAAAATGGAGGAAAGTGAATGACTAAAACATATTGAGTTATAGTTAGACTCGCAGACAAGCATGAAGAGTTAACTCAATATCTTTGATCACTCCTAAAATGTTAATGGTTAAGCCATAAAGATGCAAAACACCTTTAGAAACACGTCTCTAATTAATACCTAGGAATTCAATAACTGTTTGGGCATTATGAAGTACTATCCCTTGAATCAATCATACAATTATGAACGAAATGTTTTCCCATAATTAAGAACATATAAAAGGGCGGGGTCTCGAAAACTTTTCTTACACGATCTTCTTATTCTTGGCACAAATTGATAGTAGCATGAGTCTTTTGAACAACTGAATCATCTTGAAGAATCTTCTTAAGATATTTATGTAGGAGGTATATTTATGATGGAATAGCTAGAGCATACCACATTGTCATATTAACATTTGTTCTCTTCATCTGCTTAACAATGTTGAAAGGAAGGCCCATGGACTTGTGCATTTGAGGTATAATATTATGTTTCCTTGGTTGCTGCAACATTAGGATAGAAATATTTTACCGGGAAGTAAATTTCTTGTCTAAAATAGGTCTTTTAGGAACCTCAAGAAATCTATGTTTTCTTAAATCTAGCATGACATTATTTTCCTTATAAAGAAACTTGGTTTGATTAGGATAAAATTAAGGACGAATATACAACACTCTTTTCTTAGACCTTTTGTTATCATTAACATGAGTATGAGGCCTCTTTGGAACTACCTACTTCTTGATTGATTGTACAAAACTCATCAACCACAAAGAACATAAGATTGGTCTTAGGGTTAACTTCTTAAGATCCTTCTAGATTAAGATTGACTACTTATATAAATGGTTCTTAGTGATTGGAATAATTTTAAACCATAAATACTTAAGCTTGCAATGAATTTACATAGACAAACCTGATTATATGGTTGGTTGCATGGGAAACACCATTTTGTCTCATGTATAACATTATTTTGCACTAGAACCAATGCTTTACTTGAGCTAGCAACAGGAAGTGATTGAGTAAGAGCAACTATTTAAAGTGAAAGATGTGGATTTTGACCTTTCCATCTATAATTTTATTGGTTTTTCCCATATTTTTGGTTAGGTTATTGGTTTTTATAACTTTGAAAATTTTCTTATCAAGGCCTTCATTTCCTCATTATACTTTTTTCTTTTTGGGAGAATAATATGTGTAGGGAGAAGATTAGGAGCTTGAGTAAATTAAGGGAACAAAGGAATAGGTATCCTAAGGGCTATTTTACTAGCATATATCGAGACAATTCTCATCCATAATGGCTATTGGATAGGAACAAGATGATTGAATAACACTAATATATTGTATCATAACACTCATAACACTAATATCAAAATTTAATTCTATTAAGAAATAGAGAAAAACATCTTGTGGAGTTGGTCACAAGAGAGTTGGAATTCAACCCCATGTCTTCTAAAATTTGTAGTTAAAATCCACCATGAACTCATTGGGAGCACTCTTAATGGTTTTTAGCTGCTATAATAAGGAGATGTTGTCTACATTTTCCCCAAATTGATTATAAAAGGTTGTTCCAAGTTCATCCCAATTGTGAATGAAGTTAGGTCTTGATCTTCTATATCATTGAAGTACCTTACCCTTAAAAGAAGAAGTAAGAATATGTTGAAAGCATAATGGATTGGGGGTGAATCAACCCATACTAAACTTTAACCAATTTAATATTTTCTTACTTAAACCAGGGTAAGTGCAGCAAGTTGGGGGACAAAAAGGGGTCATAAGTGGACGTCATATTGTAAATAACAACATAATATCAACTTGTAGGGATTATTAGCAATACATACACTCAAAATTAGAAAAACTTATGTTAATATTAATCGTAGCATCCGGAATCTAGTTTCTAAAATAGTAATTTTTTTAAAAAATTGACAAGATTAGCCATATTAAACATTCAATATTCAATGACTTGGTATTTTTTTTAAAAACACCTATAAAATTATAGTCCGTTTGCCCACGATTTGGATGACCAAAAATTGATATATATTTTTATCCTTTGGTGAGAAGTTAGATGCCACTATCTATCTTGGGATGGATTTTATTTTTATTTTTTTGAGTAATATTTTATTTTTTATGATTTTTTCCGTGAAAGTGGTATGAAAAAATAAAGAAAACAGAGCACTTTCCGTTTTCCTGCCATAACTTCATCAAAAATATTGAAATAAAATAATTTTTTTTTGAACATGTATATAATTTCACCACGGTTGGGATGGTATAAGTTTTATCACATTTTGATAAGTGAAACAAAATTTGCAGTCTTAAACCTAGACATAAACATTCATGGGAAAAAGTGTCTTAAAGACCTACTATTAGTAAAAAATTATAAAATGATATTTATCCTATTTTATTCACTTTAAAATCAGTATTTCTACAAAGCTAACAATCTCCCCTATGCAATGGTACCATTTTTATGACATATTTTTTACTTTTCGGCATGGTTCAAGTCCGTGGAAGACTAAATTTGATGTTTTGTTGTTTTTAATGTAAAATTTAGGATTTGATGTCCACTTAATTGTCCCCCAACTTGGTGCACTTACCCACCATAAACAATTCATCTATTCATTAATGTATGCATAACATTAAATCAAATCAATATAACCATGCAAATGAGACATAAGAAAACCATATATAAGTGAGAAACCCTCAAAGGGAAGAAAACCCACTAAAATTATTTCTAATATTATACGTAAAAATACTCAAGTGAATATTACACATCACAAGATATTTCTTTAGTGAGGCACCAACCCCACAAGGAACACCAAACCCTAAAACCTTGTTGATATTACTCATAAAAAGAGACTTGTATGAATATGACTCATCAAAAAATATTTTGATAAAAATATCATAGTAGATATACTACAACAAATTAGCTGATGTGATCAAAAATTCAGCTCCAAAATCCTTCAAACCATCCTTCCAACTCACTCAATCTTTCACAAACATGACTGATTCGATCTCAACCTCTTGTACACAAGCTTTCTAACATTCCTCAATATTTTAAACTCTTCCTCATCTTTGAAATTATTCCTTCATACATGTTACACTCTTTTCCTCGAGTCACACTTTTATTGCTCACACAACTAGTTCAAATTTGAACTCCAACTTCAATTTTATATGTTTCTCTTCTCATAAACATAAGAAAATTTGGTCCTGTACCAATATATATACAAACAAAACTCAAAAAAACAACATTAAACTTATTAAAATTCATATCATGGACACATATAGTTATGCAATGCACCAAGGTACCAAACAAGTACAAAAACAACTCAAAACCCCATCACATAGATGACTAAAAATCACAAATACCATAACCATGATTATTAAATATCCCTAATTTATCACACATGTCAAATCGACATTAAAACATCATCCATGGTCATTAATTAGATTTCATCAATCAAATTATTCATAACTCTACTAAGAAGGCTCATATCCTTCACCAAACAATTGTTTCCAGGAACCAATATTCACTTATCATGATTTATATCACACCATAACACCTCAACTATGAGAGACAACCACAAACTATGAGAGACAACCACTCATTGGAATCCCTAGAATTGTATATCACATCCACACTTTCTATAGCTCATGAAACATTCATACATGCAAACTATAATAACTTCCCTCTTCACCAAACTCGAACTTCCCATAAAGAAGTTTTAGAAACTCAACTAGTTTGCACTATCGTTTCCACTTACAAAACCTCTAAATGACTTCACTATGAACCAAATTTATCCATCTTCACTTTTAATTGATATCAAATATCAACTAATTCAAATCATGAGACTTCTACCTCAATCTTTCATCTTGAGAAAAATTGTCCCACAAAACCAACAATATTCTTCTCTAAAATTCAAGTTGGATGGCCTACCAAATATCTTCATCATGAGAAAAAAATTACATCATGGAAAATCCCTCTAAATATTTTTTCCACAACATCTTAATTTTCTTTCCAATTCCAATTGGAAGGCCTTCAACTAGGTCCATCTCTATAACTTCTGTAGAACTGTTCCAAAACTTCCTTAAGACCGAACTTCATAAATAGGGAACACTTTGAACTATAAAATCTCAACCATGATATGAAAACATCATGGACATAAAGTAAAAATCATAGGCTAAAAAAATCAATTTATTAAATACCTCGTTTAGACAACTTTGTCCCAAACTAAACATATTCAATTTTTTTTTTGTTTTAATGGGGTTCACTCGTCACCACATTCTCTATCTTACCTTTCTCAAAATGTGGAGGAGTCCTATAAAACATATAATAATCATAATAACACAAAAACAATTATGGGGTCATACAAATTATTTTTTCTCCGTTGGTCTTGACCTATGGTTTCAAGGCCATAAAATGTAGTTTTACCTTCTTAATCTTCGTTCATAAAATTTTGGGCCTTATTTGACTTCATTCCAACTTTGAGATATTTTATCTCCATACTACAAGATCAATAAAAGTATTATCTTCCCATGCAAACTCTGCACATGCCAATCATGATTATTTCTCTTGTTTCAAGTTGGAAGCGCATTCTCAAGCATCATGTTTCGGTATTAGCTCAATATCTTGCAAAATATTTATAATAGAAATATGTTTTTTTCCCACAACATCATAATACACTCGAATAACATCTAAATTTCTCACCTTATCTCATATATCTCTTCATCTTCATGTCTCATAGGACTTGCATGACTAGGCCTTGGGGTTTTACATTATCTAGGCCATAACAAACTAAACTATCATTGAAACCAAACATGAAACCTTTGATAACTACTTCTACATGATGAATATGATGTTACATACCTTCTTAAGTGTATTCAATATCTCATATACACCGTCAAATTAATTTCATACCTTAATATGCCTCAAAACACTAGGATTAGACCTAGTGTGCACCATGACCAAGTAGTCAGACCTCATAGCTCTTCTTCCAATATTTCCAAAAGGAAATAACACAATTGAGAAAACATGTATCACACTTATGAATGTCTCCATGAGCTCATATACCTTTGCACCTCACACTCATGCTTCATTTGACCTTCAAGAACATAGACTAGGTTTAGATGAACACCTACAAACCAAGCTCAAACCTCTACCTGTACCTCCTCACCTCATGCTGCATCTGCTTGACCTTTACCACATGTTGTAATAACATTATAAATATGTTTAAACAAAATTAGAAGCTTTGGACTAGACTCCAAAGTAAATTGTTCATACTTTGAAGCAAACATTCATACTCTCAAGAAAATGGAGATGACTTGGACTAACTCCGATGGAAGAAAGAAGATTATGAAGAATACTATATTTGACCTTGAAAACACTTGCACACCTCTAAAAAAATATTAACCATGAAAAACCTTATGATAACCTCTACTCAACTCAAACTGTGATTATGCCAACTAGACCATGCTTGTAACATTATAACAACTCACCGAATTGGAAAATACCATTCAACCTTCATGTTTGAACTTTAAATAACACCTCATGGAGATTGATATGACACCTACACACCCTTTTCCATCAATGGACTTGACATCAATGACAACACTAAGACATAATGGCCAAAAATATCCCCCTTTATCATTGATGGAAACCACCTTCAGAAACATTGATGGCAACCATAAGACAAAACCACCTACTTGACTCTTTTCCATGTTTTTATGCTTCTCTTCCCCTTTGACATCTATGAAAAAGGATACAATGAAAATTGTACATGGAAAAAGAGACAACAAGACTAGACATAATGGAAACAATGCACAAAACCAAACTTAATTGCACAAGTGACTCCCCTTTATACTATACTTTGTCTTCTACAGTAATAAATAGATCCATGTAGCTGATTAATGCAAGAAAAATATCTCACCCTAAGCTAATATCCTCCATTCTTGGCCTTGACCATGTTTAAGAGCACCAAATATTCCTTCATATATTTCTTACTTTTCATGGAGATGACTCAACCACATTTCCTTTTTTCTCGAAACTCTTTCTCGAGACTTCTTTACCTTTTTTCATTCTATCATAAACTTCTTAAGAAAAACACTCACTCATCCTTCATATTTCCATAGAAGCCACTTATACACTTTTCACACTTGTTTGATTCATAACCAAATCTCCCGCTCAAAGAGAACCTTTCTCAAACCATCTTCACTTCACGTCAAAGCACAAATACAACAATAATGCAACAAAAACATAGTAAAAATGCGGAGATTCGTAACCTTAACACAACAAACTCAAACTTGTTTCATTGTACTCTACAACATGAGAATCATTTGTAGACCTCAAGTATAGCTCTATTATATCTCTATTAATCAACATTTTCAACCTTATTGGAAATAAATCAGAACACAACTATAAGAGACATGAAATCTAACTACCCTAGGAGTATGCATCATATATGGATTCCAAAATGACCTTCTTCAACTCAACTTCATCATTCTTTTCGAGAATAATTAACTAGATAACCCGATATTCATACATTTTGAAACTTACACACTTTGATCCACTGTTACTAATCAATAATAAGATATCTCTTATCTTCCTTTACCTTGATAACATGACACATCAACCTTCACATCTGATCGTGACAATTGTATGAGCTCTTGGAGAGCACCAAATCAATTTTCATTGATTTCATGATACATATAGAGTTACATATGCTTCACTCGTAAATCAAGACACTCATGAAAATACCTAAGAAAACTCACCAAATATTACACTTCTTTAAGTACACACACTCTTGACACATCAAAAGCATAACACTAGGAAATATATCAAACATTTAAGCTCAAGAGATCATGACATGATTTGAAAAACATTCGTACACCTATTACAAACCTTAAAAATAGACACATGGAGTTTTAAAGTATTTACAATTCCATGGAAAACATTTTATTTCAGCCATCTTGTTTTGACCCATAGTTAACTCAGAATAGTCTTCTCATGATAAAATAGACCTTTTAAGCATACAACCAACATTGATCATTGACTCATATCAAAACATGAAAGATACATCAATGTTATTTCTTAAACAACTACAAATTACTACAATACATACCTCATACCCATGAAGACACATCCTATAGTAGCAAATCTCAGATCAATCAACTTTCTCTTTCTCCAATTATTGATATGGATAAATAAACCTCTAAGAACCCTAGTAGAGGCATATACTACCTAGACCGATCTCGTAGAGATACCTAAATAGGTTCCAAGCCTTCTTGGACAACTGAAACTCACTTCCATACACTTGTTTTTGATCTAAAATATGAGAAACACCATAATTAACATCCATATCATCTCTTAGTAGGTCATTGTTATTCCTTCTATGCTCCAATATGTTGCATTGACTACTAGTATGCAATATAGAACCCTCAAATCCGTTTTCTTGCAATTTGGGACCTTGAAATATCTTATCTTTCCTTTAGTAACCATTATGACATTCTCTAGAAATATGAACAACTTCATTACACATAAAGCACACAACTGAAATATTTCTTTTATAACCCTTATTACTCTTATTTTTATTTAAGGGTTCAAATAAGCAGATATCTAGCAACATTACGTTTCTCATGGAAATTATGGCATATTACATTATTATCCTACTCACTCCTATTATCCTTCCAAGTATGTTCATCTCTAGAAAACTTTATACATTCTATAGCTCTATGCACAAAGTAATTACATGTGAAACAGTAACCATTAAAATATCTCTCATACCTTGAAGCATTTGGCTTCCTAACATATCTTGTCTTCTTCTTGGAAATTATCTCTTTCTAATCATTTTCAATCTTCATTCTTGAATTGATTTCTTCTTACTTTACTTCTTTTCCTTTGAGGTCTTCTTTGAACCCCAAACTGTACTATCACCTACATATCTCTATTTTTAAGAAGGCCATCAAGATCCTTGGTACTCTTGTCAAATTTCTAAAAATACTTAGATTTGCTAACTGCATCAGACAACTCTCTCTTAATAAGAGTAAGATATTCTTCCTTTGATTGCATATTTAGAGTCATAGAACTCATATGCATCTCTAGATTTCTCAATGACTCATCAAGATTCTCTTTCACAACCTAAAGTGTTTCTCCTCTAGATCATGTATTTTTCCTTCATATTATGTAACCTATGTATTTAGCTTCTTGACATTCTTCTCAAAGCATGATTAATCTCATAGTTTACACATATTAATTTATTCTCATAGACATCTTCTTCCTCTTCTTCTTCTTCTTCAAGGTTCCTGCAAGAATCTGATATGAAATCACTCAAAAATGTAAAACAACCACTTTTAGATCTCATTACATCTTTTTCATGAATAAGAACTCATCTCCAACTTCTTCCTACTTTGATCTGGATTCGTAATCCAAAACACCATTATCAATGTTGTTATCCTCATATGAATAACACACTTTTTTTGTATATAATCTCTTTTTTCTCTTCTTCTTGTAATCAAACTTCTTGAAACCCTTTTTACCTTTTTAAAACCTATCATCCTTATTTTCATTTTATCCTTCACTTTCTTCATCATCATCCTTGTGCTTGTTGGGAAATTTGTCTACAAACCTGACCTACCTTACCACAATTGAAACATTTAAAAGGAAGTTTTCCTTTATACTTACTTGATCTAACTTTTAGTCTTATAACAAGCATTACAAAGAGTTCTTCATCATCAAACTCAACATTAACCATCTCATGAGCAACATCATCATCCTTAGTCTTCTTGTTCTTTGTCTTCTTTTCAGCCTTGAAAGCTATCTCCTTCTTGATAGGTTTATCATTCTGAATTCTCATCTCATATGTAGTTAGGGTTCCATGCAACTCATCCATTTTCAAGAGAGTAAAATCCTTGGCCTCTTCAATAACATATAATTTAGAATCAAACCTAGGAGTTAGAGATATTAAAACCTTTTTAAATACAACCTCTTCCTTCACATATTCTCCTAAACCTTTCATGGTGTTGACAATCTTGTCAACCCTAAGAAAATATGCAACAATAGGCTCATCATCATTCATTTTTAGTCCTTCAAATTGATTTCTAAAATTTTGAAGCTTAGTTATCTTTAACTTTTTGTCTCCCTTATATAAGACATGAAGTTTCTCTCATGCTTTCTTTGCTGACTTGTAATGCATCACCTTTACCATATTAGATTCTCCTAGACCACACAAGATAACATTCATAGCCTTTGAATTGTCACTACAAGCCTTATTGTTTGCATTACTAGTTAGAGGTGTATCAGGAACAATATAACCATCTTCCACAACTTTCCAAATATCAAAACCTAGGGACATGATATGAGTCTTCATCCTCAAACTCATTAAAACATAGTTCACTCCTTCAAATAAATGTGCCTTTCTATTAAAAGAACCACTTTGCTAAATCACAATTTTTGATTCAAAGGATCTCCTTTGAAGTGGTAAAACTTCTCAAAAAAGACATGCTATGATACCGATTGTTGAAAATACAATGGAATGAGAGGGGGGTGAATTAGTCCTTACTAAACTTTAACCAATTTCATATTTTCTTACTTAAACCATAAACCATTCATCCATTCATTAATGTGTGCATAACATTTAATCAAATCAACATAACCATGAAAGAGACACAAGAACACAAGATATAAGTGGGAAACCCTCAAGGGGAAGAAAACCCACTGATTTTTTTATATTACACTTAATAAATACTCAAGTGAATATTGCACATCAAAACATATTTATTTTGTGAGACACTAACCCCACAAGGAGCACCAACCCCTAAACCCTTGTTGATATTACTCATAACAAAAGACTTTTATGAATATGAATCATCACACAATATTTTGATAATAATATCACAATGGATATGTTGTAATAACTCAGCTGATGGTGATCACAAAATTCAGCTCCAAAACTCCTCCAAAACTTCTTCAAACCCTCCTTCTAACTTAGTCAATCTTGTACAAATATGAACTGATTTGATCTCAACCTCTTGCACATAAGCTCTCTAAGATTCAAAAACCTTTTCAAATATTTTTAAGCTTTGAAATGATGCCTTCATACCTATTACACACTTTCCTTGGGGTCGTACTTTTTTATATCTCACAACTACTTCAAATTTGAACTCCAACTTCAATTTTATATGCTTCACTTCTCATAAACATAAGACAATTCGGTCCTATACCAATAACTTGACCAAAAAAAACTCAAAAAATAACATTACACTTATTAAAATTCATATCATAGATCCATATAGGAATTCCATGCACCAAGGTACCAAAAACAAGCTTGAAAATAACTCAAAACCCCACCACCTAGATAAATAAAACTCAAAAACACCATAACCATGATTATTAAAGCTCCCTAATTTCTCAAACATGTAAAATATGACATAAAAAAATCATCCATGGTCATTAATTATCTTGAACTCGATACAATTATTCATAAATCTACTAAGAAGACTCATATCCATCACTAAACAATTGTTTTTAGGAACAAGTATTCACCTATCATGCTTTAGATCACTCCATAACACCTCAAATATGTCATGTAACCACTAATTGGAATCCCTTGGACCTTTATATAACATCCATACATGCAAACTCTACTAAATTTCTTCTTAACCAAACTAATCGCAGAAAGTAGTTTTATAAACTCAACTGGTTTGCACCATTTCTACAACTTTCAAGACCTCCAAAGGAATTCAATATGAAAAAAAAATGTATCCCTTTTCACTCTCCAGCTAATAACAAGAATAAAACAATTCAAATCATGATACTTCTACCTCAATCTTTTAGCTTGAGAAAATATTTCCTAGAAAACCAACAATCTTCTTCTCCAAAAATAAAGCAGGATGGCTTACCAAATATCCTCATGATAATAACTTTCATCACTAGAAATACATCTAAATATTATTTCCATAACATCTTACTTTTCTTTCCAATTCCAACTAGAAGGCCTTCAACTAGGTCTATCTCTGAAACTACTCCAAAACTGCTCCAAAATTACCTTAGGACCAGTCTTCATAAATAGGGAACACTTTTCCCTCTAAAATATCAACCATGATCTTAAACCATCATAGACATCAAGTAAAACTCATAGGATAAACAAATGTCAATTTATTTGATACCTCATTTGGACAACTTTGTCCCAAACTAAACATATTTAGAAACTTTCATGTTTGAATGGGGTCAACTCATCACAACATGCTCTATCTTACCTTTATGGAAACCTAGAGGATTCCTCTACAACATAAAATCACCATACAAAAAAAAATAACAATTTTGTGCTCATACCAATAATTTTTTTCTCCATCACTCTTAACCTAGGGTTTCAAGGCCATAACAAGTAGTTTTACCTTCTTAATCTTTGTTTATAAAATTCTAGGCCTGATTTGACTTCATTAAAACTATAAGATATTCTTAACTTTATGATATAACATTCTGAAAGGATTATATTCCATAAAAACTCTTCACGTGCCAATCATGAGCATTTCTCTTGCTCCGAGCTAGAAATTGCATTCTTAAGCACCTTGTTTCGGTCTAAGCTCAATATCTTGCAAAATATTTATCATGGAAATTTGAATTTTTTCCCACAACATCCTAATAAACTCTATTAACATCTCCAATATTTATTAGGCCTTGGGGTTTTGCATGTTCTAGGCCATAAGGAACTAAATGAACACTAAAAACAAACATGAAACCTCTATTAACTACTTATACATGTTGAATATAATGTTACACACCTTCTTAAGTGCCCTTAATAGCTCATACACACCTGAAAATGAATATCATACCTTAATAGGCCTCGAAAAACTAGGATTAGACCTAGTGTGCACCATGATTAAGTAGTCACACCTCATAGATCTACTTCTAATATTTCCACAATGACCTAAAAAAACTGAGACAAAATTTATTACACTTATTCATGTATCCATGAGCTCATATACCTCTTTACCTCACTCTCATGCTTCATTTGGCCTTCAAGAACCTAGACTAGGTCTAGATGAACACCTGCAAACCATGCTCAAACATGTACATGTACCTCTTCACCTCATGCTTCATCTTCTTGAACTTTACCACATGTTATAATAACATTATAACAATCTTTAGATAAACTCCTAAGCTTTCAAATCAGACTACGAAGCAAATTGTTCATGAACTCTTCAACAAACATTCATAGTTCAAAGCAAGAATTCATACTCAAAGAAAATGGAACAGATTTTAGACTAACTCTGAAGAAAGAAATAACACTTTAAAGAATACTATATTTCACCTTTCAAACACTCATAAAACTCTAAAAACTAAGATACTACTCAACTCAAATTGTGATCATACCTACTAGACCGTGTTTCATAACACTATAAAAACTCACTAGACTTGGACACTACCAATAAAACTTCATGTTTGACCTTTTAATAACACCTCATGGAGACCGATTTGAAACCTACACACCCTTTTCCATCAATGGAAAAATTAAGACACAATGGCCAACAAAAGCCTAACTATAACATCGTCTTTAGTAACAAAATGAATTGATCTAACATTAGAAATATCTTGAATGTGATCAGATGGAGTAGTAGAATTTTCACCAGTGAAGAAAGGAATAATTTTCAAGGTTGTAACTAGAATTTCAAGTTGTGCATTGAGATTAAAAGAGATACTACCAGTGAAGTTGAAAAATGGTAAATTTCTTTGATGTGCCATGATTGGGATAGGTCTTAAAACTCTAGAAGATAATAATAAATGACTATGAAGAGGCGGACTAGAGAGGACTATATTTAGTGGTGATGGTGATATATGAATTTATATACCTCTTATTATTCTTCTCGGTGACATCTGTAAGTTTTTATTAGATTAGGCAAAAAATAGGGATCGGCTCCCAGGGGCCATAACAAAAGAGAGGAATGCAACTAGAAACAAAACAAAAAAAACCTAGAAAGGGGTCCCAGAAAGATGAGTTAAACATGCTTAACTCTTACATTACAAGATCTGGACCCCAGAGAGGACAAAAAGACCAAAAACAATAGGACACCATAGTTCACCAACAGTATGCACACAGTTTAGAGAACAACAAAAAACCTCCACAACAAACCCATTTGGAGGCCTCAAGCCGCCAGCGACCATCTTGGATTCCAAAACCATCCATCACCTACTCCTCCTCTGAGCTACTTATGTGAAGGTTGAATCTCCTCCTTTTCTTTTCCCCTTCAATCTCCTCCACTCTGTCAAGCAGAACTTTAACCTGAATCTCCAACTTCTTCATTTTGTGTTTTATCTGGACCTGATCCACGACCATCTTCTTCGAAATGTTGATGATGTTCAGAATGGACTCCCTTTTCCCATTGTTCATGTCCTCCATGGCTTTTAGGACCCCTTATAAATACAACATCTTCCTGCTCCATTCTTCAAATACATTGGGGTCTCCCACACATTCATTCTTCCTCGAAGTGCTAGCTTCCCCAACACCACCCTCATTTTTGTCTTTATCTTTCTCATTCCCTCAGAGGATACCCTTACCCTCTTTCATTTTAGCTAGACACTTCAAAAGAGTAATATCATCTTCCTTGACTTTATCCTCCAAGACCGTTGTCAAAGGATAATCCAGAACTAGCTTGCCATTCTCAACCAGAAGAAGAATCAAGCCCTCATGGAGGGGCAGCTCAACTTTCTCATTTTGGAAAGCCATTAGTGAATTCGAAAGAGAGGTGGCAAGAAAAAAGGGAATACTAGCCATAAACTTGTGATGGAACATGTTGAGGAAGGTCATGTGATGGGTATAGATTTTTCTATACTTACCCTCCAGCGTAATATATTTCATAACTTGAAGGAAAACATCCTTCCAGACCCCAAGAATGCATGAACATGCAATGCCATCCGTGAAGAAGTAACATTTCTCCTTGCCAATGAAAAATCAATCAATCTCGAGGTCTCTATGGGTTCTTTCCTTGTAGATCTTTAACCCTTCCATCTTCATATCAGTCACCTTGGCAATATTAGACTCGAGACCTCAACCTCCACACCATGGACAATAAAAACCCCTCTTTCCAGGCATTTCTGAAGTCCTTTGATAGATATGGGTCGTGACCATGTAATTTAGCAATATAATTGCTAAATCCACCAACTTTAAGCTTGTTCCAAAGATCCTGGTTACTCTCCTCCATGTTCTGACTAGTGGGTTCCACTCGAATCTTGTCTCCACCCATCTGCACGTAGCCAAAGTTGTTATCCCAGCAAAATCTTTCCACAACCAACAAACTGTTCACCCTATCAAAGATCAAACAGAAACAATGATTTTTGTAAAAGCTAGCATGGTACCTGGGATACTTTCCTCTACTCGTGTCGGCTTCATTTATCCTAGCACCTACTATCCTTAATGATTTCATCATTAATATTAGAGGGTAATCTCTCTCCTTTGCACCAAATTTTGTACTCATTACTAAGGACTCCCACATTGGCCATCTTGTCCGCACATTTATTTCCCTGCCTCAAGGTATGATTGATAGATATCTTATCAAAATAATTTAGCAATTCCTTGATATCTTGAATGATGTTTTTTAATGACCAATTGATCTTACTCCTATTGAGGAGAGAATTTATAATAATTAAGGAGTCACCTTCAATTTGGATGTCCTTAAGGCCTTTTTCCTTAGCAACCAAAATACCCCATAGGAGGGCTCTAGCTTCAACCATGTTATTAGTCTTCTTTCCCAAGGGACCCGCATAGACGAACAACCAATCACCCTCACTATTCCTTAAGATACCCCCTCCCCCAGCTTGACCAGGATTCCCCTTTGAAGCCCCATCAAAATTGATCTTGATCGTATTTCCCATAGGTCTAATCCAAGTAAACATTCTTACCAGGGCTTTTGATCTTGACCGGACTATAGGCAAACTTATCCAACACTTCCTGCTCCCATTTCGGGCAAGGATTTTTTGTTTTACCTTTAAACAATTTGAGATTTTCCTTTATGGATGCTAGGATTTTCCTTTTAGCCACCACAATAAGAGGTTTCGATCTCTAAAAATACTATCATTCCTTATTTTCCACAAACCCCATAAGAGATGAGGTAGAGTAATCTTCCATGCCCATGCCAGATAAGGGAACCTAAAATGGATCTCCCATTGAGTACAACAATCCTCCATATTCAAAGGCATAATCCATTGCATGTTGAAAAGTTACAAAATCAGTGAGAAGACACCTTTAGAGAAAGGGAAATGTAAAAAAAGATGATTCACATTCTCTTCCCCTCTCGAAAAGAGAGAGCACCTGTTTGGGATCTGCATTCCTCTTTTTATAAGATTTTCAACCGACATGATTCTATTTTGAACAACCAGCCAATAAAAAATATTGATCTTAGGGATCAAGTCCTTGATCCATAACTTACCCCAATACTCTTTTTGAAAATATTTCTTGAAGTGTAAGCTATAGGCAGATTTAACAAAATAGTTTCCAGAGTCTTCCTCTTTCCAAATGATGGAATCCTCCTTAGTTTGGAAGATGGGGATGTGGAATTCCCTGAGTTTCTTATTGAGATCTTGAAAAGGTTTGATATCACCATCATAATCAGGAGGAGGGGCTATGGTTTCCCATTGGACCTTATCATCATAACTCTAGAAATCTCTTATCCAGATTTTACCATTCTCCTCATAGAATTGAGCAACCTCCTTCCATATATCTTGATCTGCTAAAGGGGAATCTTCAATCCAACTATCCCACCAAAATCTGATCATGTTCCCCTTTCCAATCTCCCATAAGGATCCCTTTGAGAGGATATATTTCGATTCCAACAGAGAATTCCAGAAGAAGGATCCTCTAGGGAGATTTTCATGAAAGAAGAACAAGTCAATTCTGCCTAAATTCTCGTAGGTATTTCTTTTTTATTATATCAATCCATAGTCCTTCCTCTCTAGCAATTCTCCAACCAGCTTTAGCAACCAAAGCTTTGTTCATGATAGGTATACTTTTCAAACCCAGACCGCCACACATCTTTGGCCTAGTGACCTTCTCCCAGGCCACCAGAGGGAATTTAAACTTTTCCGAGGCCCCAGCCCAGAGAAATCTCTTCTGAATTTTTTCTAGAGCATCAATTATTTTGGCCGGGAGTTTAAAGAGAGACATAATGTAAATGGGGACACCTTGAAGAGAGCTCATAAGGAGTTGAATCTTTCCAACTTGTGAGAGAAGGAGACCTTTCCAGGAGGAAATTTTCTTGTTAACTCTTTCCAACAGGGCATTCCAAATAGAGATGTCAGGCCTTTTGTAGATAAGAGGCATTCCTAAGTAAGAGTCTAGAAAACACTTGATTTTGCAACCCAGAATGAGCTAGCCTTAATTGGACTTGTTTATCCACATTAATAAAGTAAACAACACTTTTGAGAAAATTAAGCATCTGCCCCAAGACTGACTCATATTCCTTAAGAGAAAGTTTGAAGTTAGTGGCGTCTTAGATAGAGGCCTTTCCCATTAGGAAGTTATCATCAACAAATTGGTTGGGGTAGATTGGAGGGAGACCATTAGAAATATTTATTCCTTGAATACTCCTAGAAAGTAAAGCCTGCTTACAAATTCTACACAAAGATTTAGCCATCATAACATAGAGGAAAGGAGATAGGTGGTCACCTTGTCTCAATACTCTACCTTTGAAGAAGCCCTCCGGGCTGCCATTAACCAAGACCGAATAACTAGTAGTAGATATGCTGGTCATAATCATTCTAACTAGAGTATTATCAAAGCCCACTTTATTCAGGATGGCACCAAGGAAAGATCAAGTAATCATGTCACAGGCCTTGTGCATATATAACTTAAGGAACATAGCTGATCTATCAAAATTAACAATGGAGTGGATGGCTTCCTGAATCACCACAATAATGTTAGTAATCTACCTACTTGGGAAAAAAGAACCTTGATTTTTAGAGATAAAATGGGAGAGAACCAATCTGATTCTACCAGCTAAGATTTTAGTCAAGATTTTATAACTCGTGTTACAAAGACTAATCAATCTAAAATATTTGACTTCATTGGACCCCACAATTTTTGGAATAAGGACCAAGAAAGTATTATTAAGATGGATGAGAAGCTTCCCATTATTGAAGAAATCTTGGACCATTTCAATGACTTATTTATTTATCAGCTCCCAAAATTTATGGTAAAAGAAAGCCTAAAAACCATCAGGCCAAGGTGACTCGTCAGTTCCATATCAAAGACCATAAATTTGATTTCCTCCTCAGAAGGGATCCTTAAGAGCTCACAATTTTATTCAGGGGAGATGACTTTCTGGAGCAGTGTTCGGGATATTGTTTTGATTCTACTCCTCAATACCACGACCTTCCTGAAAAAGATCCTTGAAATAATTTATGATGACTTGATTTATTTCCTTTCTCTCCAAAAGGATCTCACCATTCTCATTCTTAATTTCATTTATCTTGAGGAGGTTTTTTCAGGAGGTGGCTGAGAAATGGAAAAAATTGGTATTCCTGTCCCCTTCCTAAGCCATTTCACCTCGACTTTTGCTTCCAATATACTTCTTCCTTAACCAGGATGTCATGATAATCAACCAATATATTTTGTTCCTATTCCTTTAGAATCGTATTAAGACCATCAAGATTGATAAGTTCCTCAATATTCCTTAAATCTTCAACCACTCTACTTTTTCTGGAAAATATTACCAAAGACATCTTTGTTCCACTTTTTGAGACAAAATTTGAGATGCTTTAATTATGGTAATCGAGATGGTAAGCTGGCCACCCCAAAGACCCCGATATTCCATTGTTGTAGAGACATCTGCAAGTAATAAAAGGATATTTCTTCCATTGTTGTAGACCTTGTCTAAATTCTTCTCATGAAACTAAGCACTTTGACTTCTAAAACTAGTTGATATGAAGATTGGAGTCACCATATGTGTAGAAACAAGCCTCCAAAGGAAAGAAAGTACTAAATCACACACTTTAACTCATCAATAATAAAAATAAAAATTTTAATCATCCCTCTGGGCATGCCAAAATAGTTGGATCTCAAAATTGCCCCTTTCCCTGAGTCATATACAACCCAATATTTTGAGGCAACATGGGAATGTCTCCAAGTTGTGGGACTTTCTCTTGAGACGGACCTTGAGAGAAGGTTGGCTTCATCTATTTATTCCTACTACCAAAACTGCTCCTAGGATAGGAAATACATCTATCTAACTCTAGTATATGATTCCAAGGGACCAAGGTGAGAAGGATATGCATAAAATGAAATCCTACACTAAGGTGAGGTGATAACACTAGAAACAAGGGGAAAGACACTCTCAAATGAGGGAAAATGGGATAGAATGAAAGAGGATATGGAAGAAATATGAACTAAAGTCTATAGCATTATTCAAACTCACATTTTCACACAATGCACAATAAAAATAAACCTTGCAATGTGGAGAAACATACAAAACATACCTACAAGTAAATGAAGAGGAAAGAAAATACAATAAAACACCAGCTAGGGCATTAAATGGCCACAAAAATGATTTTTTTGCCTTAAGTAGATGCACAGATCTATACAATGGAGGAAGAAGGTATAAACACATTGCAAAATCATAATCTAAGGCATGTAACTGAAGAAAACATGTGCAACACTTTGAAATAATTCCATTTCATTCTAAGAGTATCCAACCTTTACAAATGAGCATAATTTTACAATATATAGAAAATAGAGGGAAAGTTGGATTTTCACCTTGAACCACCAACATCATGAATTGAATGTGTGAAAATAGGCACAGGAACCCTATTAAGGGAATTCCCTCGTGGTAATTTTCTTATGGAAGAAGGAATAAGCACCATGCTGAACAAATCGGTAGATGAGCTACTTGGAACTACATCCTTTAATGCTTTGTAATGTATTTCCACTTTTACCCACCTAACCAACGTGTCCAAGTTTGTAAAATTTGGAGCTACGAGGAAAAATTTATGGCCCTCTAAAGTTCATGGGCTCGGGAAGGTCGACAGGATTCCTTGTGTGATGCTACATCCACTTTAATGTGTTTTGTTCTAATTGAAAATGGATCGGGAAATCGAGGAAGCTGGAAGAAGGGAGAACAATTCTATTTATGCTCATGGGACCCAATTGAACTGATTTTCTATAGGTCTATGTTTGGGAGGATTCGAGTTGGGATGGAACCATAGAATAGATTCACATGTTCCATGGTTTCTGTCATATCAATTTATTCACTTTCCACGCTAGTTATCCGACTTGGCCATTCGAGAGAACTAATGACCTAATGGGAAGTTCCATTTGTTCCACATGTACCCGATTCACCCGCTTTGTCCACACTTCACCCCCTTTCCACTTGTGGCCAAATCACTTTTGCAACAAACAAAAATCTCGAAGGAATGATTCCTTCTATTCTAAAAAGACCCAATTTATCCGAAACAATTCCCTAACTCTTTATTTCAAATGATATGGCAATGTGAGGAACAAGAGTAACAAAGGAATAGTTCCTCATGTTCTTCTCGAGCTTGATTTATCTTATTTACTCCAATTTTTCCCAATTTTTCTGATTTTTTGGATAAGTGTGGAAATGAGAAGCTTAACGAGGGTAGAGGAGTGTCAAACACCGATTTTGTCCAAATTTCATCAATTTTCCCTACCTAATCCAAGTGAAAGTGTGAGTTATCAACATAGTCCGGGAAGGATTATTTTGGATAACAATAGCCTAACCTATCCATTTGGCGACTCAACATAGCAACCACCACCACATGACTTTCCAAAATGTTATTGTATCCACATACATCCAACTGCCTTTCCTATTTTTAAAACCTCCGCTCACCTAATCAATGTGGGATTATTTCCCAAAGCAGCCAAAACAAGCATTGGTGGTGGTTAGAGGGGCTCAACCCCCTAACCATCCGGATAGAAAAAAATAGCATTGCCACTACACCATAGGTAGTCGCCAAGTTATAAAATTATGATAATTATATTTTAAAGGGGTAAGTGTTATGACTATGTAATTCTAAAAAAGAAGGTAGTTTTGGAAATCAATCATTTTGAAGCACTTATAAGAAAAACTAGGTCTCAAAATGAACTAGGAAAATGTTCAAAATTTAGAGACAAATCGGTGATGTATATATTTTACCAATTTGGAGTTTGTGTGTTTTATTTTAAAATATTTTTGTGTATATTTTGATGGAGAACTACAAAAATATCATCTTACAAAGCTGAGAACAAACACAAAGAACAAACACTGATGTTTTTCAAAGCTCACGGGTTCGTAGATACTTTTGATGTAGGTTTTATGGTTCATTATTTAATTTTCAATATTTTAAGTGTAATTAAAAATTAACCTTAATGGATTAGTTTATGTGAACTGAGGATGTAGGAATTTACGAACCCCATAAATAATAATGGTGTTGTTTGTTTTTTTACAATAGGTATCATATTGTTTTCAAAATTTTAATTCAGGTTTCATTTGGATGTAAATTTTAATCAATACGACAATTTTACATAAATCAATAAGATCGGGTAAAATGAAAATCTGAATGGTTCGAATGGATAAATGAGATGAATGAATTTGTAGAAATTTCATTCAGTTTTTATAGACATTTGAATTAGATTTTTATTAGATTTATAAACATTTCAAGTTGATAAAAAGTATATAATTGTTAAAGTTTAAAATATCCTTGTAAATAGTTTTAAAAGTAGAGTATTTTGATCATTTTATAGATCACAAGAGTAGGCTCCCTATTTTCATTTCATATTCAATATTATTCCTTTCTTTATTATCCTCTACCTTGGGCATATGAGTACACCAATGTGTTTTGAGCCTATTACTTAATTTTTTTAATAAGATCAAAATTTTCATAATCCTAAAGCATCACCAACTTATTCTCCACATCTCAATCATCGCCCTATATTAATTTCTTCAAAACATCTTTAGCATTTCTATAGATATGGTAAGAGTCGATCACACCATTCTAAAAGGATCTCAAAGTGTCTCACATCTTTTATATGTCATAGCCTAGAATTGTTAGGATCTTATGCATTATAATTATTCAAATCATCATATTTCAATCCTAAAGGATTTTTACAACTGAAAAAGAACCATATTTCAAATTGTAAATAAAGTCTAGCGGCATGTAGGATTCTAGGCATTTTAATCATTTTTCACTATATTTCAATTCTAAAAGATTTTTACAACTGAAAAGAACCATAACAAAAATTGTAAATAAATCATATTGTTCATTAGGTGCTAGGCATTTTAATTATTCAAATAACCATATTTCAATCTCAAAGGCTTTTTGCAACTTCAAAGAGTCATATTTCAAATCATAATTAAATCCTAGTGGCCTCTAAATTGCTAGGACTTTTAATTATTTAAATCAAATTATTTAAATCCTAAAGTATTTTTAAAACTAAACATATTTCAAATCATACATAAATCATTAAACGATTTCACCCATATTTATTAATGGAATCAAGTAATTTAATATATCGAGACTCGAGAAAGAGGTATAACGGGTGCCGATATTTTAATTTTGGATTCCAATATATATAGTTTTTATTCCAATATCTGTAATTTTGAATTCCAATATTTATGATTCTTTAGTATAGTAAATGACAATATTTAACATTTTGGAATAGAAAACTAGTAATATTGGATTTCAATAAGAGCTATTTTTTAGCTACTTGGACTAAAATATGTCCATATTTACTGAAATAATAGTTAATAGAAGATAGATAAATAATATTCTTCCCTAATCTAATATATGAAAGATCACATAAAAAAACATCCAAAATTGAAATGAAACCAACGAAAAGAGATGTTAGATTTAATTTATTAAAGACACCATTGAAGCATTAACTTCCCCTAGGGTTAGTGGAACCTTATGAGATACTTGATGTGACTAACCACAAATTTATAGAATAATTCCCATGAAAGTATCTAGTTGAAGACTCCAAAGGCTATGATAACCACGATAATTTCAATTCCAATTCTCGAAGATCCTAAGTACCTAATGTTCCAATTGTGAACCACACATAATAAAAATAAGACCATAATCATGACCTCTAAGGATTTATGGGAAGATTGAAAAATATAAAAAAAAGAGTGATGAGGATGTCATAGAATGTGGAATCAATGTCAAGTGTATATAAAATTATTGATGGGAATTTATAGTTTATAGTAAGATTGTTGTTAATGCCATTGACTATGAAAAAAATTTCCCTTGATAATATCAACCATGGTTGTTTCCTTCATCTAGGAAATATAATCACCTAACAATATCAACCATGGTCAATACTATTAGCTAGGAAATGAAATATCATGGGAAGGGTCAAACTAATGGAGGGAACTCATAGGTACTAAAAAGGGGTGACATGACAAAGACATGTGTGTTTTGAAAGTAAGTATGAGGGTGAATGTGAGAGGATGAAAAGGTTTTTCATAGGGATGTTTTAAAATATGATTAAAGAGGTATGAAAAAATGTGAAATGTGATATAATTGGTCTACAAATAAAGGCTCTCTCAAAAGTACCACTACCAAAAAAACCCAATGAAACTAGTGAAGGATAAATATAGACATTATTAGTTATCCACTTCTCTAGGAAGTATTCTAAACGACATCCTTCATTAAAATCAATGTACAATGATGCATGTGAATAAAAGAGTCGAGAAAGTAAAATTTTAGGTGAATACATATGTGCTAACTAAATATCATCATGTTTCATAAAATTATACGTGAGAAGGTCTTTTGGAAAATAATATGTAACAACTATATCAAAGTACTAATTGTATACTTAGATTTCCATGAGTGTTTATACATTATGAGTAACGAGTGTAGAAAGGTCTACTATGTGAACCCAAGTTTTACACAACTTAAAAAATGTTAGAAGATAAATTAGAAAAAAATTAATAAACCTAAATAAAATTGGGAGCTCATGGAATAATGAATAGTTCATAATGGATAAAGTAGGCATAGTAAAAAAATTACGTGAGCCGGTATTGGACATTGTATATGTGCACTTATGTAATAACATAAAATTTTAAGAACTCGTTTATCTTAGAAGAAATAATGGGAATGTCTCTAATATTTGGGAGATTGATTCCTTAGGATAGACCTATGGATGAGATCATATTACCATCCTAAATACTACAATGTTATCACTAATCTACTCTAGTTTACTAATTGTAGGTGAAAATGCATAAGGAAAAATGAAAATTAATTTAAAGGGTACTCCTCTAGAGAAAGAATGGATCAAAATCCTTGAGGTAAGAATAAAATGATAAATAGTGATAAGATTGTAGATTCAAGCCATCGTCAACCAAACATTATATCAGTTCTCATTCTCTACATTAGCAACACATTGAAATGAAAACATACAAATATAACCCACATGCATCATGCAATAACAAAATATAAAGTAACAAATGAAATAACACAAGAAAAAGGGTCTAATAAATCCATAATAAACATGACATCATTACTTGGAAAGATCCACAATATTCTATAATCATATGGAGGACACTAGATGCATTACACAATATTAAAACAAATTTCCATGAATCATAAATATTGAAAACTCAATCGATAAGAGTAACTTTGCAATAAAGAGAGGATCAGCTTACCACTATATTTGATTAAATTTATAGTAGAGGAAAGAGGGTAGAGAGAGCAAGAGGATCAAATGATGCTAAAGTATATAAATTTTATGATCCTTACCTCCTCTACAAGAATCAAGAAGCTATAAAAGATTTACAAAAATAATATCCACCCCAATCAATTCCAAATAATATTACGGGGACTCATTTGCATAATGATGATACACTACTATAGGATAAAAATTATTCCCAAATCCTCATATGTTTTCAAGCTTATATTTATTTTATTTTATTTTATTATTTCATCTATGAGAAAAAATAATATATTTTTTTCTGAAATTTTATACTTGAGATAGAATCAATGATTTCCCATGAGATCAAGAGGATTAATGAAGTTTGATCTACATTTGGTTTATAAAATATGATTTCACTTGGGACCACTACAACAACTCAATATTGATCCATAGCATGTTTATGTCATTAATTTTCATTTGAGTGGAACCAAGAATGGAATATCCAACTAAAAGGCATATTTGTAAGCCTTAAGCCTCCATAAGCCTCCATAAGCCTCGAGAATGATTTAGGCACCATTAGAATGAAAAAATAAGTTGAAGATGCCCAAAACTATGTCTTAATATTATCATATATCTTTTAACCATCCTCTAAAAACATATCTCAGATCAAATATCTTTGAATTATGCTCTTAATGGTTTAGTACCTCGTTAATTAGGGCACTCGGTTGAAATTTATAAATGAAAATACAATCCTTTGTTTGTTACTTTGTGATGTCCCCAAACTCATTTTTTCTCTTTGTAAAACTATCAAAGCTAATCTAGTGGACAAATTCTATAGAAAATATCAAAGTCTACCAAGTATATACCAAGTGTCACTTGTGACACGAGTCCTTAGTTAATAATTTAATTATTTGGAGAGAAGAATAAGGATTGAGAGAGTGAAGAGTGCTAATATTTTCCATGTGTCAAAGATCTCCAAATGTCACTCATCAATGCCATGCAAAGTCTAAATTGAGAAGCCTTAACCTTGAGCCAATAGTATGAAAACCATGAATGTTTATGGTCTTTATGCATCCTTTACCACTTTTCATCAATCAATATGTTGCATGGTGGATAATTTTATGGTGAATACTTAAGGCTTGTGGGATTATGTCATGTGTCGATAGTTTCCATGTGTTCCTTATTTTCCAAGTGTCATATATTGGTTTCCTATAGAGATTGAAATGAGGAACCAAATTATGAGAATATCATATGCATAAATTTCCTCCACATGTCCAAATGTCCACATGTCACACATTAGTACTCTAAAATGTTTGGAGAGGAGGGAAGAACTCAAAGTTAGGTGGGAGTTCCAAATGCCAATTTGTACCAAGTGTTATCCACCCAATGGGGGTGTTAAAAATATAACAATTTTTTAGTTAACACGAGTTTTTATGGGATGAAAGAACCATGATAAATACCACATGTTATCTATGCCACTTTTCTCTCATCCATCACTAAAATGGTAGAAAATACGAAAAGTGACTAAATCCAAAAGATTAGAGATGTTGTTAGTTGTGATGTGCCCCTATTTTAATCCATTTAAGGTCAAAGGCTTGTCTTCAATTGGAAATTAAATGATTTATTCATCACTTAAACATTTTAAGGTTAAAATCCATTGATTTATCATGTATGCACTCTACAACAATTGTGATATTCAAAGAAGCTGAATTTGGCAACACAAAGATCACGAGACTTAAAAATAGTTAATTTGTGAGAATTCTCATAAAAATTTTAATATATCATTGGATTAATTTTGTGAATATCATCATGAGACCTCTTATTGGAATTTAAAAGTTACGATTTCTCAAGGAGAGTGTGAAGATTTAGGAGTAAGATCTAAGGAAACCTCTTTGGATCACTTTTCTTGGATGGCGATCACACCCCATATACTCAAAGCCTAACACCCCCTCTTTTAAGGGGAAAAGGACGTATACAAGAGACATGGTATTTCATATATGAATACACCCTTAAATTAATAAATACACTATATATTAATTTAGTATATTTTATTGTTATAGGAATAAATAAACAATCAAATCATATATAATTTTTTACAAGATTGGAAATAGGTTTTTACAATAAAATTTATTTCATAAACATGTAGGATTCAACTAGGATTTTATAGACTACTTAGATCATGAAGATATAAATATAGAAATTTTATCAATTGATTTGGTAATATATATATTCAATAAGGTGTTCAACGTATCATTATATCTTTGTGTGCCTCAGGAAAAAAATGTTAAACACATACATAACATCTGTCATCTTCTTATGAAACTAGTGGCTTAATCTTTGGATCTTTAGTGAATTCGTAGAGTTTTTAGGTTATTTTTCCATTCTATGAAGTAATTATTGGTATATTTAGATTCCATATAGCCTTCCTATATACACCTATATTAATGAAACCATATATTCTTACAACCATGGTCAAGAAAAAAATAAATTCAAAAAACAAGGTTAGGTTCTTGAGTTGGGTGATCTCAATGGCCAACCCCAACTAATCTCAATAGTGTTAATGTATGATATTATTTATCTCCTTTTATTTACTTGGGGTATTTTCCTACATGTGGATTATTCCTACACTTTTGGAGTTATCTTTCTTAGTTTCCATAGTCAAATGGGAGTTACACTTGAACATTTGATTTTCATGAGTAGATTAGTGGGAATTACTTCTTTGACCTATTATTCAGGGTATGTGAGTTACATTCCTATTCTAGGAACCTTGACCACTATCCTAGTTGGGAGTTACTTTTTCTCTCTCCTATTTATACACCTCACTTTGTGAGCTTCTTTTCTCATTTCAAAATATAATATTCTTCTGCAACCTCTTGTTCATTTTCTTATTTATTTTTCATCTTTCATGCATTCTTCATATCCAATTTCTTGATCTTGCATAAATCCTTAATAAGATATTAGATAGATGGTATAGTAACAAGAATAACCTGTTTATTGTGTTAATATTTTGAAACCTATGTTTTTAATGTGTAAAATCCCATTCTTTCCTCACATTCTTCATATTTCATATCTAGGATATTCCATTGTGTACAAGAAACATTGTCTTGCATGCTTGAAGTTTTATCCTACATGGTTTTGTATGAGTTTGGTGTGATGAGATACTTCTCTTTATTTTCTTGCAATGTGGGATCTCAATCAGATAGATTGATTCCTAATTCACCTCTTGGTGGCATATTTCTCTTTCTCTCGAGCTTTATTCACATGGTTTATATTGTTGAAATGTGTGGGTTATTTTTAATCCTTTTATTTGTATTTTTTAAATGTGGGATTCCTCCTTGGAATGTGGTTCTTAGGATCCTCTCTCCTATTGCATATCTCTCCAACATGGCCACAAACTATGTATGGATGAAAACATTTTCTATAGCTATGCGTAATGGCCTAATTGGAATAGCCAATAGTTGTGGCAAGGGGGCTACGCTATCACCAAAAGATTCCCGACATTTAGGACTTTGGTTGTAACTCGTGCATGTGAATCACTACTTTGAGGGAATGTATTTAGTAGTACATAAACTCCTACAAATTTAGTATAATCTCTAATAAAAACTAAGTCAAAATTTATTTTTCCTCTATATGATTTAATAATCATGCATATTTAAATTATTTCTAAATAACTGATATTTTGGGAGCTCAAATAGTTTTTCCCTTATTTGAATGCACATGTGAGTGCATAGGGGGAATGGTTTAGGTTTAATAATATTGTTAAAAAAGTATACGGTTCAAAACTTAACTCTTCTTTTTCAACTAAAACTATTGTTTGGTCATAAGCATTTAATTATCAGTGGAAATAAACTAATTAACAATAGAAAATTGAAATATTTTTCACTTTTGAGATGAAAATCAAATTGAGGAGCTATTTTTTCAAAAAAACTTATTTTTTATGATCTTTTCTTTTGATTTTTCTATTTAGTAATCACACTAAAATTATAAAGTGCCAAATTGGCGAGATTGATAAAAAATAATTTTATGGGGTGTTTTGTGCCATCTCTTTCTTTTTACACTTTCTTTCTATTTTTACAAAAATATTATTTCTACATTAAAATGTATGTGAATAAAATCTTGTCGCTCATTCCCTTTAACTATCATGAATGGAATTATGAAATACAACTCATTTTGAGAAGAAAGAGAATACATCATATAACTATGGGTACTAAAATTGAGCCAACAAATAATGTAAAAAAGTAAATTACAATTGTTGTGGTCAAATATTTTGGTTTTTATGTCTACCTATATATCCCGATATCCTCTTTCATGTTGAGTCTTCTTATTCACCTAATGAAGTATGGACCTCTTTAGAAAATATCTTTAGGAATTAAAAAGTAATGAGAGGTCACGAACTAGATAATTATCTCATCAATTTGATTCCTAGAAGTTTTTACACCCTACGAAATTTATTCAATAAGTTCAAATATTTAAGATTGTAGTTAAAATAATGTGGTTTGGAGAAGAAGGATGATGAATTGACTATATCTATCTTGTCCAAATTGGGTCTAGATTATTATATATTTTCTCTACCTTCCATGCTATTAAGAGTTATTTTAGATCCACATTGAAAATTCCATTTTTAGATTATTTTGTTTTTTCTTTTTCTCAGAACAAGGCAAGTTGATACAAATGGATATAATGAAGTCATCGAATAACATGTTTTAATTGATAAAAAATAAAAACAAAAGGATTAAAATAACAAGGATAAGAAATAAGATAAAAAGTATCAAGAGAAGAAGAAGGATTATAAATCTACCCCCTCCAAAATAACCATTGAGCCTTCCTCCTCTGAAGCTAAACATAAGACGGAAAAATTTAAATGTGCCGATTGTAGTAAAAATGGGCATGATGAAAAAAGTGTATGAGGAAATATATTGAACACATAACTCATATAATAGAAAATAATAACATAGGTATTCCAAAAACCATCAAAAAAATATCATAAATACCAAATTCTTGTAAGGAAAAGGAAAGGAAAATGCTCTTTTAGAATTCATAGCTTTGAATTCTTCATGAGTTATTGAATCGGGTGCTTCGTATCACATGGTTCTTCAAAGGTTGTGTGCACTTCCTTAAAACAACAAAACATTTCTTCTGAATTAATGACACCTCATTATTGAGCATAGGTAATCAAGCGTGATTCCTACATTCAAAATTGGGTTCCTCATAAATTCTTGAAAATAATCACTTCATTTGAATCTTGAAACAATTGAAACCCACGGTAGAATTTCAAGTTATTTGGATCTATAGTTATGGTACACATACCTAAGAAGAAATGTAAGGTTGTGGAACCTTGTAGTAAGCCTTGCATCTTCGTAGGATACCTAAATAGTGTTAAGGGATATCACATTCTTCATCCAACTGTTATCCAAAGTTCACCCGCCCCAGGGTAAATTTTGATAACATGCATCGAGTTTTTCAAGCAAGTAGATTGATTCGGGAGAAAATTGTGAAATTGGCTAAGTCTGCTCCGAGGCCACCTTTGGGACCGGTTGGAACAAATGTACGCGAAGGGCGCGAACCGGCCGGTTTGGCCGAAAAGGAGAACTTTCGTAAAGGAACATCCAGGCCATCGGGATGCGTGGGACGTGGAAAGCCGATTCATAGAAGGAGAAGAAAATCGACAAATAGTTGGGACATCTAGGCCGCGAGGACACGAAGGATGCGAAAAGGTGAAGCGGCGAGAGAAAAGGAAGCCCATTTCGGGTGGTTCGGAAGAATTTTTCCTAGACAGTTCGGGACAGTTGGAACAAATGTACACGAAGGACCTTGAACCAGTTGGTTCGGCTGAAGCGGAAACTTGACCTTTGGGATAGTTGGGACAAAGGGACGCGTGGGGCGTGGATAGCGAAGAGAGCGAAACCCAATCAAGCAACGCCACGTGTCATCGGCCGAATGAGGGACAAGGAAGCCCATTTCGGGCGGATCGGGAGTTTTTGTCCCAAACAGTTTGGGACATCCGGAACAAATGTACGCGAAGGACGTGAAAATCCGGCAGGCCCGAGAACCAATCAAATCACGACACGTGTCACAAGGGAGAAAGTCCAAAAGTCAAAGGGCGAGGTTTCAAGCACTGACCCGAGCCAATAAAAAGAGGACACGTGTCCAATGAAGTAGGAAAACCCATGGGATAGGGAAGGAGAGATAATTACACATCCAATCAGCGCTTGACACGTGTTGTCCAGGTGGCAGAGCGCGGGAAAAGATTTCAAAATCCGTTTTGGCCTGTTTCGTGCCCTAAATCTTCGGATCGTCATATCTTTCGATCCAGAGCTTAGATTTGCACGTTCTTTATATCAACGGAAAGCTGTTGAAATTATCTACATGATTCTGGGGTCAATCTTGCATTTTGGTTCAGTTTGGAGAGAGAAAATTGAGAAAACGTCTCTGACGCGTGGTAATGCCAGAAGTGATGCTTCAACAACCAGCTTTAATGCAGCAGACAGTTCGCCGCTTCTGTTAGACAGCCCGCCATTTTTCCAGGATCCGCCACTTCTGCCATAATGAGATGATTTAAAATATGACCTAGAAGTGGTTGGGGTAGATTCTGAATTTCCTCTCTTTTCCCTCTCTCATTCTTCCTATATATTGTAAAGAGGGCTTCTTCAAAAGGTCGAACATTTTTGTTTTGCTCCTCCCTTCTTCTCCTATCAGGAAAATTTGTGGAGTTCGAACCTCTCATTTGAAACTGTAATATGACTCTGCCTCTTGGCATTCTGTAGTGTATTGTATCAATCTTTGGAGCAAGTAATACATGTCTGTGGATGATTCTCAACCCTCTCTGTGTTCATTTTGCATCCTCCTGGTCTTTCACTGCAAGTTTTGTTATCTGTGCATGATCTTATATCACATTTGAATGGTTTGTGTTTACTGGCAAGATAGGTGTTCTTCATTCCTCGGTGCATCACCTCTATTAGCTTAGATTTATTTTTATGCATCTTCTTACCCTGTCTCCTTGGTAGATTAGATTAGGTTTCGAGCAAACCCTTGCATATTTCGTGTGCATGAACAGAGGAATAGGAACCGGACCTTCTCTGGAGAATCCTTTCTCACTTTTCAAGTCCCACACTTGGAGAAAGGATTCAATGTTATGCAATCACCTTTGGATGATAGTATGGTCAACCTAGAAACGACCAGCATCCGGGGGTCTTTGTGATTTTGCACTAATAGTTTTGGCATGCCGGTGGGACCTAGAGGTCTCATTTTTATTGTAGCGGGGTTGATAAATGTGCATCTTTGCATTTTCTTGCTTAAAAAGAGCTATTATTTGCATATCTGGCGACTCAAGGGAAGAATCAAGTTGGTTTTCCAAGTGCGGGCTGAAAAACTCATGAGAAGAATCACCACAAGGTCAAGAGTTGGAGAAGAAGAAGTGTTGTTTGAATACCTGCAATTATCTCTGAGAAGAAGGCAAAGAGGAAGAAGGATTCAAAGGTCTCCATCTCCACCAAACAGAACTCTCTCAACTCCTCCACCTGGTAGGCCTTTCATTCAGTCAACAAGGGTTTTAAGACCAATTAGAATGGCTCAGAACAACCCCTATGTCAACTTCACAGGCAGCAGCCCACTTGCTCTCAATGCACAACATCCAGTTCCTATTGCAGCCTTGAAGAACATTCCCTACTTCACTGGAGAAAATCAGACTACTCCAGGTGATCATGTTAAAGATATTGCTAACCTTTGTGCAATCCATGAAATCAATGAAATGCAAGTGGCTGTCAAATTACTGGCATCTTCATTCAAGGGTAAAGCATTGCAATGGTTTAGGAGCCTTGGAGCTGGTTCTATCACAAATTGGAATCAGCTGTGTATAGCACTTCACGAGCAATTTGGAGAGAAGGGAGACAACTTGTCTCTTTTGGAGCAGCTGACAACTATCAAGAGAGCTCCCAATGAGCAGCTGACCGATTTCAACTTCAGATTTCAAAAGACTTGGGAGAGAATTCCAGTGGCAGTCAGGCCAATAGTAGAAGGTGCTTTTCTCTACTATCTCAAAGCTCTAAATTCTGATATTTCTATGTTAATTCAGTCCATGGGAGGCACAACAATCCCTATGGCTTATAGCATTGCCATTAGGGCTGAAAATTGTTTGATTCAAGCTGGAAAACTTGCCCCTAGACCTCCCATGCCATTGTTTCCAAGTTTAGAGAGTCCAAACACTAGTCAAGCACCTAATTTGGCTCCTTCTCCCACTCCTAGAAATCAGAGTTCAAATGAAGCTTCCACTTCATCTCCAAGTGCCCCAAATGAGCTTCAAGAGGTCATGAAGCAATTGCAAAACCTAGGCAATGAGCTAGTTACTCTCAAGAGGCAACAAGCCCAAGGTTTCAGACCTTCTTATCAACCCCAAGCTCAACCTAATAGGCAGCCATACCAACCACAAAGACCACCTAATCCAGCTGCAAATATGAATCAAACAAGGCCTCCTGCCAATAGACCATTCCAGCCCTATAATCCAAATGTCATATCTGCCTCTAAGGCATTAGTGCCAACACAGAACAACATTGCTCAGGAATACGATTGGTGCTTTCCATGCAACGAGCCTCATAACCAATCCATGTGTTTCAATGGTGCCCTCAATCAAGCATTGATGGTGACAACTACTGGTGTGGAGGGTGAGGGCAGTCAAGGAAACAGTCAACAACAAGAAACATTCCAACAGCAATCAGCCCCAAATGACACCACATTGGTGAACTGGCAAGCAGAGGATTTCTGTGGCATGAATCAAGCGGTTTCTCAAGGTGTTGCAGCCAACACAAGGTCAAAAAGGAGAAATTTGGGTGAGGAGCAGCCACTAGCTCCAACCAGCCCACAACCTTCTATGACTCCAGAAATGATTGGCAAGCAAAGTCCCATTTCAAATGCACAAGGGCAGCCAAGAACAGCCCCTAGGCCAACTCAAATGCCAGCTGTTGCTGCCCACGTACAAGGAGTAAATGTGCAAACCAAGGGACAGCAGAGAGATCCTTCATCACCATTCAGTATCATTGATCAGATGAAGAAGACAAACGTCAATATATCTATGTGGGAATCCCTATCCATCCCAGGCCAAAGAGATCTGCTGCAAGCTGCCATGAAGGATTGGCCAACTTCGAATCAGCAGGTTCAGATGCAAGACAAAGTGCTTACAAATGCTTCCCAGCCTGAAGGAAGTCATGGAGCACAACAAGGTAAAATGTTGAAGCCCCCCCCTTTCTATGTTTCGTTAATCATTGGAAATCAGCTAGTACATAATTGCATGATAGACTCGGGGCAAGTAGCTCAGTAATGCCTAAACAGATAGCTGATCAGCTAGGGCTCCAGTATGAAATAACATCTAAAGGGGTAGTGCAGCTAGATGGGACAGCAATAGCAACAGTTGGAGTGATTAGAAATTTGAGTCTTACCTTGCATGCATGTCCAAATGTTGTTGTTTTACAAGATGTATCAGTCATAGACCTTCCACCACTCTTTGCATTGTGCTTGTCAAGAGACTTCACTGCTAAAATTGGAGGCTATCTTTCGGTGGATTGGTCTCACATGCTATTTAGAACAAGGTATGGAACTAAGGCTACAATTAGGTCTGAACCTATTGCAAACTTCCATATTGAGCCTTACACTCCAAGTCAGATTAATGCCAATTGCTCAGCATTTGATCAAGAAGATCACCCTAGCACTGACGAGGCTGACACCAAGGTTGGAAGTATCCTGGATTTGACTCTTGATGAATGGGAAAGCAAGGTGCATGCTTTTGATCCTTATCAAGAAGTAGAAGAATCTGAGCTAGGGGTTTATTGTTTACATGAAGAGGATCAACCTCTCCCCAGCATCACCAAGCCAGATCATAAGGACAAGAATGAAGTATGGCAGCTGTTCTTTGATGGATCAAGGAGTAGACAAGGTGCAGGAGGAGGAGCTATGCTCATTTCACCACAAGGTATAAGGTATTACTCAGCCTTCCGTTTCCAGTTTTCCTGTTCAAATAACACTGCTGAATATGAAGCCTTGGTGCAAGGGATACATTGGGCAATCAAGAAGAAAATAAAGAACTTGCAAGTCTTTGGTGACAGTGAACTAATCGTCAATCAAGTCAGGGGACAACATGCTACAAAGAATGAACTGCTAAAGAACTACAAGAACAGGGTATGGGACCTCGTTGAGGATTTCGAAGCTTTCAATATCGCGTCCATACCTAGGAAGAAAAATGAAGCCGCGGATAGGCTCGCAGCTGTTGGAGCAATGTTTGATGTGGTTGACAACATCAAAAGGGAAAAAACACAGCCACATGTCCATGTGATTGTGAGGCCAGCAGTTCCAGATAATAACACCAGCTGGCAGGTGTTTGAGAACGATCAACAGATCGTCAATTTCTTACAAGAAGAGGCTGAATTCTCAGCTAGGAATCAGGACAGATTAGAGCAGCAGTATGGGGATCAAGTAGTGTGCTGCGGACAAACAAGCTTCCTAGGGGTTTAGTAACATTGGAGTCTATCTTCAACCCTAATGACCAGTTCCGTAAGGAAAAGGCTAACATACAGGTCAAAAGAGAAGATTCAGAGCCAATTCCGGTTGGGGAAAACAAAACACTTCAAATTGGCAAGGTAGCCACTGAACAGGAGAAATCAGATTTCATACAACTTTGCCAAGAATTTCCAGATGTCTTCGCTTGGAGCTATGAAGACTTAAGAGGTTTCGATCCGAAGCTGGCTCAACATACCATAGAATTGGATCCAGATGCTAAGCCCATCAGGCAGAAGTAGAGACCAGTCAACCCTCACATTGAGCCTCTAATGAAGAAAGAGCTAAATAAGCTAATAGAAGCAAGCATTATATTCCCGATCAAGCACTCAAGCTGGGTCGCAAACTTGGTTCCAGTCAGGAAGAAGAGCGGAGAAATCAGGTTGTGTGTAGATTTCGAGACCTAAACAGGGCATCTCTCAAAGACCATTACCCACTTCCTTGATGGAACAAATATTGCAGTAGTATCCGGTTCGGAGAGATTCTCTCTCCTAGATGGCTACTCGGGGTATAATCGAGGTAATGGTGAAGGAAGATGACCGAGTTCAAGATGGCTTTCACCACCAAATGGGGGACCTATGCCTACTGAAGATGCCATTTGGGCTATCAAATCTTTGGAGCCACTTTCAAAGGGAAATGGATATGGCATTCAAGGGTTGATCAATAAAATAGTTTTGATATACCTTGATGACATCTTTGTATTCTCCAAAAATGCGGTGGATCACCTCTTTCATCGAGGCGGGTATTTCGAGAGGTGTAGAAGATTTGGGGTATCATTGAATCCCAAAAAATGCATATTCTTGGCTCATGAGGAAAACTTCTTGGCCATATTGTTTCAAAGGAGGGATTGATGATTGACCCAAAAAGAGTTGAAGCAATTCAAGCGTTGCCATTGCCAAGTCATAAGAAGGCTCTTCAAAGCTTCTTAGGAAGGATCAATTTTTTCTGCAAGTTTGTTCCAAACTTTGCAGCTCTCGTAAAGCCAATAACACTGATGTTGAAGAAGAGCATGGCATTTAAGTGGACATCTGAAGGCAAGGCAAGTTTTGAGGCAATAAAAGAGGCTATATCTCAAGCTCCGACTCTCGTCAATCCAAACTTCTCCAAAGATTTCATGCTATACGCCTTTGGTGGTGGAGATACAATTTCTGCAATCTTGGCACAACAAAACAAAGAAGGATTAGAACAACCAGTTGCTTTCTTCAGTCAAGGCTTGGAGGAATACAAAACTAGGTACTCTTTCATTGAAAAGCATGTACTTGCAGTGATCAGGAGTTTAAAGAAATTCAAGCACCTAGTCTCAAACAACAAAATCCAATTATTGGTCTCTCATGTGGGAGTCAGGGACTTCCTTCTAAACAAGGATCTGAATGAGAAACGTGCAGGATGGATAACTCGTGTCATGGAATATGACATCGAGATCAAGGTCACCAAACTAGTACGTGGGAAGGGACTATGCGAACAACTAGCCTTGAGTCAACAAGTTGAAGCAGGTAATGAAGAAGATGTTGTCTTGGTACTACAGGATGGTCAAGAACAGGAAAATGATAATGTGCCCACTCCCTGTTGGACTCAGAGTATGATACACTTCCTACAGACAGGCCTATGCCCTCCAGAAATGAGCAAAGTGAAGAGGAGATACTTCAGGTTGCAGGCTGTTCCATATGCCATTGTTGATGGAGTTTTGTTCAAGAAAGATGTGAATGGAGTGTTCTTTGAGATGCATTAGCACAAATCAGATTCAAAGGGTGTTGGAAGAGTTTCATGGTGGACCAGCTGGTGGTCATTTTGCACCAAGAGTGACAGCTCTAAAAATCATGAAGGCTGGTTATTATTGGCCTAAAATCTTCGGTGATTGCTATGCATGGATCAAGAGGTGTAAGAATTGTGCATTCTTCACAGGAAAAGAAAGACTTGCTGCCCTTCCATTACATCCAATCTCAGTTGACCAGCCATTCATGCAATGGGGTTTGGACTTCATTGGAGTCATTAATCCCAATTCAAGCCAAGGGCACAAATGGATTTTGATAGCCACGGACTACTTCACCAGATGGACAGAAGCAGTAGCACTCAAAGAGGCAAATGAGTCTAGCATCTTAGACTTTTATGAGGGGATAACTACGATTTGGGGTACCTGCTACAATAAACTCTCTGATAATGCATTGGCATTCATTGGATCTAAGGTGACTGAGTGGGCTGTCAAGAACGGGATCTACCTAAGCACTTCATCAAACTATTACCCTCAAGGTAATGGCCAGGCCGAGTCTACAAACAAGAACTTGTTGAGGATCATTAGGAGGACTCTTGATGAGAATCAGAGGGCTTGGCATACCAAACTGAAATCAGCCTTATGGGCTGATAGGATAACTCCCAAGAGATCCATAGGTAACTCTCCATTCAGGCTTGTCTATGGAAGAGAAGCAATCTTGCCCATGTCACTTGAGTTGCCAACATTGGAACTCATGAAGCAGCTGGAGTTGCTAGAGTTTGGGCCCATGGAGGTAAGGTATGCAGAGTTGATGGAGCTGCAAGAGATCAGAAATCAGGCATCCCAAGCAATGGAAAAGGATCAAGCTTTGATCAAAAGGACCTTTGATAGGAAGGCCAAGGATAGATCATTTCAGGTTGGAGATCTAGTGTTGAAATGGGATGTGGATAGAGAAAAACCGGGAAGGCATTCAAAATTTGATGCCATTTGGAGTGGCCCATACATGGTCACGAAGTGCAAGAGCAGCAATGCTTTCCAATTGGCCTCATTGGATGGTGAAGAACTGCAGATTCCAGTAAATGGAATCTATCTCAAGCATTGCTTCTAGAGGGAAATTTACCACCTTGTAAATATTAATTAGATTTTCATTCCTCCAAGTGCTTTGCACATTGTCTTGTTGTAGTTAGGTTTCAGTTTCCCTAAGTGCTTTGGCACAGGTTTTGTTGCTCCTAGGTTGAGTTTTTATAGTTCAGCGTGCTCTCGTAGAGGAGTTGCGATGTCGAGGCTCGTTTGAGTTATTGCTTATGACTCCATGCCCAATGGATCGCTAAAAGGCCACTGATCTTCTACCTAGTAGGTAGGTGACCCCGAAAAGTCACCAAATTGTTATCCAAAGTTCACCCCCCAGGGTAAATTTGATAACATGCATCAGAGTTTTTCAGTTCCAAGCAAGTAGATTGATTCAGGAGAAAATCGTGAAATTGGCTAAGTCCTGCTCCAGGCCGCCTTTGGGACAGTTGGAACAAATGTACGCGAAGGACGCGAACCGGCCGGTTCGGCCGAAAAGGAGAACTTTCGCAAAGGAACATCCGGGCCGTCGGGACGCGTGGGACGCGGAAAGCCGGTTCGGCCGAAGGAGAAGAAAATTGACAAGCAGTTGGGACATCTGGGCCACGAGGACACAAAGGACACGAAAAGGCGAAGCGGCGAGAGCAAAGGAAGCCCATTTCGGGTGGTTCGGAAGAATTTGTCCCAGACAGTCCGGGACAGTTGGAACAAATGTATGCGAAGGACTGGCGGCGGTTCGGCTGAAACGGGGAACTTTAGCACTGGGACAGTTGGGACAAAGGGACGCGTGGGATGTGGATAGCGAAGGAGCCGAAAGCCAATCAAGCAACGCCACGTGTCATCGGCCGAATGAGGGACAAGGAAGCCCATTTCGGGTGGATCGGGAGTTTTTGTCCCAAATAGTTTGGGACATCCGGGGAACAAATGTACGTGAAGGACGTGAAAATTTGGCAGGCACGAGAACAAATCAAATCACAACACGTGTCACAAGGGAGAAAGTCCAAAAGTCAAAGGGCGAGGTTTCAAACACTGACCTGAGCCAATAAAAAGAGGACACGTGTCTAATGAAGCAAGAAAACCCATGGAATAGGGAAGGAGAGATAATTACACATCCAATCAGTGCTTAACACGTGTCGTCAGGTGGCAGAGCGCGGGAAAAGATTTCAAAATCTGTTTTGGCCTGTTTCGTGCCCTAAATCTTCAGATCGTCATATCTTTCGATCCAGAGCTCGGATTTGCACGTTCTTTATATCAACGGAAAGCTATTGAAATTCTCTACATGATCCTAGGGTCAATATTGCATTTTGGTTTAGTTTGGAGAGATAAAATTGAAAACGTCTCTAACGCGTGGTAATGCCAGAAGTGACGCTTCAACAACCAGCTTTAATGCGGCGAGACAGGTTCGCCGCTTACATTTAGGCAGGCCCGCCATTTTTCAGGATCTGCCACTTCGCCATAATGAGATGATTTAAAATACGACCTAGAAGTGGTTGGGGTAGATTCTGAATTTCCTCTCTTTTCCCTCTCTCATTCTTCCTATATATTGTAAAGAGGGCTTCTTTAAAAGGTCGAACATTTTCTGTTTTGCTCCTCCCTTCTTCTCCTATCAGGTGAATTTGTGGAGTTCGAACCTCTCATTTGAAACTGTAATATGACTCTGCCTCTTGGCATTCTATAGTGTATTGTATCAATCTTTGGAGCAAGTAATACATGTCTGTGGATGATTCTCAACCCTCTCTGTGTTCATTTTGCATCCTCCTGGTCTTTCACTGCAAGTTTTGTTATCTGTGCATGATCTTATATCACATTTGAATGGTCTGTGTTTATTGGCAAGATAGGTGTTCTTCATTCCTCGGTGCATCACCTCTATTAGCTTAGATTTATTTTTATGCATCTTCTTACCCTGTCTCCTTGGCAGATTAGATTAGGTTTTGAGCAAACCCTCTGCATATTTCGTGTGCATCTGAACAGAGGAATAGGAACCAACCTTCTCTGGAGAATCCTTTCTCACTTTTCAAGTCCCACACTTGGAGAAAGGATTCAATGTTATGCAATCACACTGGATGATAGTATGGTCAACCTAGAAAACAAAATAGATCAAAGAAAATTAATCTAGTGAATATGAAACCCTAATCGTAAATTAGGTATAAAAGGACTTAGTTGGTTCTCAATTAAATGTGGACTATGTTGAAGTGATGAATTAATGAACACCGAGGTAGAAGTATCACACGAGCCTCAAAAAATGTCCAACCAGAATATTTTCCTAGACTAGGGTGGTTAGAATGGGTAAGTAGCACCTACGGGTGCCACATGCACCGGGAACCTATGAGAACTCAAACCCTCAGAAACCTCCCTCATAGGGTTGTGAGATGCTTGTTTTCCTTCGCTTCTTGTCGTTAGTATGTCACACAATGGTCTTCAATGTTGTAGATAACCTACAAAAAAATGACTCAGTAAAACCCTCAAAAGCACATCAAATCCCAAAAAACTAATGCAAATGAGGGTCATATTTTCCTCGGATGTTAAATAAGTGATCTTACGATTGGGTATTGTACTACATTTCATACCTACTATAGTTTTGTATGTGTTCGAAGAATTGTGCCATAGGCGGCTCTTATGCATGTCGCACTTGATAGTGAGTAATAACAAGATGTATAAGATGTAAGTAGATGTGTGCATGGTATAAAATGAAATTCCCCTCATATGAAGTGTATGCAAAAGAATGTAGTCCCTTTCCGTGAATGGATGCTTGAATTCTCTTGAATAGCCTTTGGATACAACCTTAAGTGGTGATAATTAATGCTTAGCGCTTGGTCCATATGTGATTCCCGTACATGAATTTTTTAATTAACCATGAAAAAGATGACTACAAAAATAAAAGATGCCAAAATGGCTAGAAAGGACCCAAAAGATGTGAATAAAGTACAAATATGTCAAGGGAACCCGAGAGGGGAGTGATGGACTTGGCACTAGTGTCCAGGCTGCGCGTTGGTGTCAGGATGAGAAATGTTGTAGTGTAAGAAGTCGACTAGGCGGGTAAGAGTGTAATACCAAAAGTGGCAACAAAAATCAAAGAAAGATGGCTAAATATAAGGGTTAATTAGTACTTTTCTTACTTAGGAATCATATGAACAGTAGTTTGTGATCAGGACTAGATAGATACCCAAAGTGCGTGATTTTGTGTCTACATATTCCCCCACTTTATGTTTTTTATTAAATAATTGATAACATAAAGTAGATAAGAGATTTGTACCTGATAATAATGTAGATTGATGGTGAGAAACATGTTGAGAGATAAGAAAAAGCATGGAGTGATAAAAATGTGAAGTGTGGAAACTAAAGAGGAGGATGTGCAAAAAGTGATGAAGATAATGACTCTAGGGCGAGAGTGTATGTATCGATGTCATGATTGTACCTATTGTTGATGTCAATTATTTTTTTATTTTTGTTTTCGATGTGATGTGACTACCACTTCCCATAAGGATGGACCTACAAAAGAAAAGAGCCAACAAGTGGTCAAATATGCATGTATATGATTAAATATGTAAAACAAACATTTAAGTATGTAAAATCTGAAAAAGGAACATGTAAACCTAATCCATGATGAGAAAAGAGTGTAGAAAGGATCCTGAAGATGATGTAGATTAACAAGTTTTACATGTGATCTCACGCCGCTTGTGCCGATTGTGGGTTTTTGGGCGATCTCGGCCAAGAACATAAGAAGTGTAGGGAGAAAAGTCTGATGTCATCCTCCAACCTTTAAATACTTCTTGAAATGTAGAACACCACTGCATATGGTGTGTAAGAATATGATCCGGTTGAAAATTTTTGAACCAATGAAACATTAGAAATTATAACATCTTGTGCAGTAAGTGCATACTAAATGCTAAGGACTGTGTGCCCTGTAAAATCTGTTGTGTAAAGTGTTGTAGACTATGCTGAACTGAAAAGTGTTGTGTAACTACCCCTTGGTCATAGGCATCCAAGAAGGTTCAAAGGCACCCATGAATTATTATCCTAGTTTGGGAACTAGTGTACATGTTATGTTAATGACCTAAGTCAAATTTTAAGCCCTTTCGAGATTGATGACTATGTTGTATAGGTATCTTGAACTATGTTTTCTAATGATTGTAGACTTCCATATGGGGTGAATGATTCCCCAAATGATGCCCCCTTGTTTGGGGTACATGGAATGTTTCTAAGGATTATGTAACCCAAAGGAGGACCAACCATTGTCTTTGAAACTATGCACTATAGGGGGAAGGAGTGTGCTTGGTAGAAACAAAGGAACATGCAAAAATGGAAAAGAGACAAGTGTTAGTACAAGATAATACAAACACACATGTAGAAGACAAAGTGTAAGATACAAATCAAATAAACAATGTGTAAGCTAAGAAATAGTAAGAAAATATGCAATAAGAAAATGTAGACCATGAAAAGTGAGTTTCAAACATGGGACATCACCGACAATGTCACAAGACAATCAAGGTTGACTAGGCCAAAATTATACAAGTGTGCACACTAGATACAGGGGAAAATCCTGCGAATAATGACAATCAATGACAAGAAATGGTATAGTACAACCATGGAAGAAAATAAACCTGCAAGACAAATGTTGGACATGAAGCACTGTTAGAATTTTAGAGAGATAAAAAGTAGGGAAAAGTGTGTATAATTTTCTATAGTAGTGTGTAATGAAAAATGAATCAATACCACTTGTAGTGTACAAAAGTGGATTCCCTCAGAGCCATTTCGGGACTGATATGAGGTACTATGCCAAGCATCCGTACTTCATGTATGTACCTATAGAATATGTGATCACAACTAAAAAGTAATTTAATGCACATGTGGGTATGGAAAAAATATAATGACATACAAGATATATGTTTAACATGTATAATAACATGTACATGTAACAAGTAAATGTAATAAATACTAAATACAACCAATATATGTAACATTTTGTGTAGTGTAGATAGAATAGAATTGAGTGAGTGTGATATGAGCCATGTGCCCCTAAGTGAGTGTGTATTTTTATGCCCGAGATGAGGTTCATTTATGCATGCCCTCTCGCAGTCAAGAATGAACCGTAGAGCAAGAGTGCATCATCGGGAAATGTTTTGAATGTGTATGCTATAAAGATATGATTGACAAAGCGTATAATGTATAGATTACGTGAGGGAGTGATACGTGAGTTTGGTGAGGTCTATTTGATATGTAAACCCTCAACAGTTAAGTATGAACCGTAGAACTAGAGTGTATTATAGGGTAGTGAGTGTAGTGTGTAAAAGTAGATGCATAAAATATATAGCGTGAATAATGTGTGTAGTATGTGGTATATGATATGAAAAAGAGGTCCATGAATAACACGTGATCTGTGAAGGATGTAGTATGTAGTGTATAATTTATAATGTGTAATGTGTGAGGTTCATGTATATTTTATGCCCTTAATAGTCAAGTGTGAACTATAGCACGTGAATATGTCATTTGGTAATGAAAATACAATAGTGTATCAATTGGTTTGTGATGTAGGATATATTAGACATTTAAGCTTGGAGTACTAATTACATGAGATGATATAAACATTTGATAGCAATGTAAGGGGGAAGAAGCTATGATGTCCCCCAAGTATGTAAGTGATGGAGATCTAGTTGATAACATCAATGTAAGGAATAGTTTCCTTTACAAAAGTGATTGGACGTTGAAGTGGTGATTACTTAGGATCCTCGAGTGGTGGAAGTTAAAAGAGGCCAACTAGATTTTTCATGTCTTGTATAGAGATTGGTTACTTATTTGGTAACGTTGTAGAAGACTTGATAGGAGAAGAAGGCATATTGATTTTGAGAGGTGGTTGCTTTGAGTTTGAATTGATGATTTCGCAAATGAATTGAGATGAGGATATATTTATTTTGAGAGTCATTTTCTTAGGAAGAACTTGACTTTCCAGAAGTAAGATTAGAATTAGTGGCATGATTCTCATTAGAAGTATCAGAGCAGATTTAGGATCCCATTTAGATGTAGCATTTGTAGATGGGCATGTAGCAGAGTGTTTTACAACAAATGAGATAAACCCTTGATTCCTAAGATTATTGATTATTTGTTGTAAAGCATAACATTCATTGTCGTTATGTCCATTGATATGATGATAATTGTAATATGGGCGACCTTGATATTTTGTAAGTTGGTAAGGAGGATAGACTTGAGTAAATGGAAAATATATCAAGTGATGACTAAGGAGCTCAGTAAGAATGTCATGTTGCTTAGTATTATGATTAAACGTGAGAGGATCCGGTAATGGAAATACTTGAGGCTCATTGATATGAGCACATGTAGAAGACATAGAATGAAGATGAGATGTAGAAGGAGAAAAAACATGAGCCTGAGAAGTGTTCTTAAGTTGTTGGATTTTAGATTTAAGAAATGTAATTGTGGATGCTATAGCCTAAAATTAGTCTTGAAATAAAGAATGGAAAGCTTGAATTAACTCCAACATGGGCTGATTAGATGGAGGATCATGAAGACTAGGGTTGTTTGATAGATGATCGATAATACCACTCACTTGATGTGGTGGCGTATCTCTGAGAGATACATGCTATCTAGGTATTTTTCAAAATGACTTGACAATTTAGATGCATTTTAAATAAATCATACGATCAATTTGAGAAAATTTAGGAGCCATGATATAAAATATGATGTGCCAAAGAAGGATCTCGAATGATCGAACACGAGTTGGGTTCACCAAATGATTAAGAAAATATTGAATAAATAAATGCCTAAATCTGATTACAATGTAGCAATAAATGAATAAGAAATTAAGTACAAAATAGACCCATGAAAATTAATCTAGTCAATTTGAAACCCTAAGTGCAAAGTGGAGATAGAAATGTTATCCATTTTTTCCCCTTGGAAAAATGGACAACTTAAAAAATTGGACTCGGGAAGTTTCATGGGATTTTAGTGGAAAATCTTAAGAATTCAGGTTTTATTATATGTTTTGGGAACTTACAGTTACTTTTCAGGACTTAGAACCATTTGGAAGCATCTCCCTTCTCTCTAGGCTTCAGATCCAACACTTACCCAAATTTGGGTAAAAATTATAAAATTGGGGAAAAAAATGGCCTTGGGACACTTCTTCTCATCCTTTCCTAGCTCCTCGATTCATAGTTGGCCTTAAGAAATTAGAAACAATCAAGAAAATTACACAAAGGGTCAATTTTCAATATATTGCGAGAGATGCGGGCTTAAGACTATATTGGGGAACAAGTTCCCACGGGTCTCCAATTCCCCATGAGACCCATTTCAGCAACAAGACAAAGGGTTTTAAATGAGTCCATAATATTGCAGATTGATCAGATGTTTGTGTCCTAGAAGATATAAGTTTCCATATTTTAGGATATTTCTACACTTCTAATTTCCTTGAAATGCTAAGATCCTAGTGTTATGCAAATCACCAATGAGTTGCGGGTAGAAAGGATTTAGGTGTCACAAAGTTCTTCGTAGGTACATATTCCCTACACAATCCATCAAGCTATAATAAAAAGAATAAAAAATTGGATAAGTGGACAGGTGTATTGTGGGTTGAGTTGAGATGCAGAGAACTAAGGCCCGCATGGAACAAGTTTCTTGCATGGCACAATGAGCCGTAAAGAAAATAAGGAAGTTGAGAAACCCCTAAACCCCATAATTAAAGGCGAGCTAATGAGGAGAGTAACTTAGGTTTTGGGCTTGTGTTAATCAAAGATTAAGTGGGGCTCATCCCATGAGGTAAGGTGCCCTCAAAAATTGTAAATCAAGGAAAAAGAGGTAAGTAGTAATGCAAAAATATGACTGTCACCAATTGCGAAGGAGTGGGGGTCATAAACCCTTTTGTGAAGAAAAGGGAAGCAATGGGATGTCGAAAACCTACTAAATAGGAAAATGATTTTGTGTGATGCATGAATATGACTCGGGAAATATGTGAAGTAGTGAGAGCTTAAAATTCTGAAGTAAAGATATTCCATAAACCCACAAGGTAAAGAAGAATGAAAGTGAGTAATGTGGGGATGTGATGTTTCTTTACCACTGAAAGTAGTGAACAAAAAAACATTCCAAATCCCTAAGTATAGTTACCAAAACCTGAAGAGAAGGGGAAATTGGAAGAGTTATGTGGAAATGTGATGTGGCATTACTGCAAAGTAATGCTCACTCACAAGCTCAAGTAAATCGGTCTCAAGATCCCGTGAAACAAGAAAACAAAAAGGTGAGTAATGCGGGTTTTAGAATCATGCCGAATGTAGAGTAAAGGCCAGAAAAAATCGTGAGTAAAGTAATGGAGGCCTAAAACATCGAAGTAAATTAATTTCCTAAACCCATAGATCTGGAAAATTTAAGCAAATCCCCATCAAGAACCCATGAAGAAGGAATAAAAAGGAGTAAGTGAGTCCTAGAAACCCACACAACCACAAATTTTGACTAAGAAGTCCATTTTCAACAAAATTGGAGTTTTGGAATCGTTTCTTCACGATTTTCATCATAAAATCCAAAAAATCATTTTTTGGAAGGGAAGAAAGGGTTTAAAAATGATTAAATGTGAATAGTACACTTCCTTGAGCTCTAAGAAAATGCCTTACCAAATTTCAACCATCTACTATTGGTAATCCTTTTTGAGCTTCTAGAAGGGCGGGACCACTAAAAATGAGCTCTGGAATTCTCTCTCTCTCTCTATTCTCTCTAGGATTAATAAATGTAAGTGTTAAGGAAAATTTTTAGGGGGGAATGTTCATGTATTGGAACTTTTCAAAAAATTTCCAGGGCAATGTTGAGTTGTAGACCTCCGATGTGAATATTCGGAAGATGATCCTTGCCTTTATCTTGCAATTGTAATGAATTGTGCACCCATTTAATCAATAAATATAGTTTTTGTGGATATTATCTACCCTAGATGTGTTTTATTTCATTTTCCTTTCCTTTCATTGCATATTCCAGGTTTTTGTGCATTCTATGTTCTTCTTACAGTTCATATTTTTTGTGCTCCATGGAAATGATGTTGATAAATGTAGTTAGGAACTGTCTAACTTGTGTCCGACCTCTATCTTTACCATTATTCACCTCATTTTCACTCATCTAGATGTTTTATCATTCCTTTCTTAGTGCAATCACCTCTATAGCTTAGTATTTCCATTTTCATGCAATCTCTCTCTAGTCGCTTGAAGCTTAAGATAGAAGTAGATAGTAGAATTTCCCTTCTAGGAGTAGTTTAGTAGTAAGAATAGGTAGAGGAAGTTAGCCTTATCCAGAGGTTTTTCTTAGTTATTCATCCCACAACTTATAGAAAATCCCATGTTACCCAAAGAAACTAGTTTCTCATTCAAATATTTAAGAGCATAATCAAAGGATTTTTTTATTTGTGATAAAAAAATTGGCACTACGGTGGGACTCATTGAAAGATCATATTTCATAGGTGTGCAATCAAGTCCCTTTTAAAGTTGTTCCATTACACCTCCTTGTTTATAGAAATATTTTACAAAATTTGGGTGTGTATCTTGGTGAATTTCAACCTTAAAAACTTTAAATCAACACATCCGATTTAATCCAAGAATTTTATTTACAAGTTTAACAATATAGGAGCCTAAATTTCTTGAGAAGGATCCATACATGGTCAAGAGAAAGATACAAAGAACTTTCTAAATTTATATAGCTATTACTTGGGAGGGGAAGAAGGGGGAGAATAGTTCAGAGGTCACCTTCACCACCAAATAAGACTCTCTCTACTCTACCTCTTGATAGACCCTTCTTACAATCTACTATAATTTTGAGACCTCTCATGGCAACACCACAGAGAAATATACCATTTTCCAATTTCACGGGTGGCATCCCTCTTATTCTCAATACACAACATGATATTCCAATGGATGCACTCAATAGCATTCCATATTTCATTGGTGAAAATAAAGTCACCCCTGTTGAGCATATCCAGGACGTTGCTAATGTGTTCTGCTCTCCATCTAGTTACATAATGATGTAGAAATTAGGAAACTAGCATCTTCTTTCAAGGGTAATGTACTCTAGTGGTATAGAATCCTGAGACATGGATCCATTCCTAGTTAGGATTAACTTGGCATAGCTTTGTGTAATTATTTTGAAGAAAAATCAGATCACATATCCTTGGTGGAGAAACTTACAACAATAAAGGGAGCTCCTAATGAGAATATGGTTGTACTCACAAAATCATGCACTTTAGACATTATTTATCCTAGTCTCATACTACTATTTATAAATTTATTGAGTGAAGAAAGTACTAATTAACCCCAATATTTTGGCCATATTGTTTTCCTTTATTTCGTCATTGTCAACATCTTGCACATATATGCCTAGTCAACATTTGTCATATTTCATTATTTTAGCCTCGACTGGGGCACCCAAATAAGTACTTGGGGTACCCTTGGGTGACCTTGTCTCACTAAGGGTGCCTCGATCCTTTTATCACTTTCCCGCCTCTTTTCGGGCTCTTTCTAGCTATTTGAGATCTTTATCTTTCTTGTAGTCAATCTTTTTAGGGTTAATTATGAAATTTGACCAAGAGAAACCTTTAAATATAAAGTTATGAGACCATAATGAGGGCCCTAACATCACTTAATACTATCACTCATCTATATTTTTATCCACATATCTCCATCATCAAGGTACAATGCTAGGACATCTACATCACACTTCATAGAGGGAGGGATTCTATTCTATTTCATGCACACATTCTATTACATTTTCTACACAGTTATTTCTCGCTACTTCACAAAGTGTGACTAGCACAAGAGTAACCTAGGGCATGTTCACACACACCTACACATAGAACTACATCAGGTCTAAGATGTAGTGTAGCACTTAGTTAATAATTCCACCATTGTGGTAGCTGAGGTCAGTTTGAACCCTTCAAATGCATTTTTATTTTTAGCGTTTGATGCTTGTTTTGGGATCTTGCAGGTCTTTCTTTCATCTTGGATTATTAGTGAAATCTAAAGGATCACGAAGAATCTAATATGGCATACATTGAAGGTTCCATATCACCTCCCATCCCTGCAAAGATTAGTTTCAAATATTTTTCATAGACCAGGGCACCCAAATTGTAAACTAGAGCACCCATAGGCATCCCAGTCCCCCTCCAGGCGCTCCAGTCCAGCTAGATCCTCTAGCTCCATCCTTTTGATACTCCTACACAATCATTCTTGATTCTATATTTTCCAATCATCATTGTAACATCGTTATGCGAGAATCTATTATTCAGATGAGTTTTTCCTCTTCCTTCTTGCACATTAGGTTTAAAATTTCCCTTTGCATAGTTATTTAGATCATTTACATACTTTATTTACTGCATTTATTTACTTTATTACAACTATTCATAGCTTAGATTAATTATCCCCATATTACATAGTTAATTTTAGTTAATCATTTTGGTGAACCTCGACTTATGAATATTTCTTCCTTCTTTCATTTTATGCCCATTACCCGTAGTGGTCATTTTGGATCTCTTCACTACTGTGAGCTCCCTTCATTTACCCATCGTACCTCTAAGTCAATGGCTGATACAACTACATCTATGGCTGAAAATCCTTTAGATAATTCCAACCAGGTTCCTCTCCATGAGATAGAAGCATCTGATAGTGAAAATTCCTACGATGAAGACACCAACGTTGATCAAGACCAACTTAACGCTATTACTGATTTTTGCCAAGCATTATGTGAAAACCCTACACATCTCCCTCATGTCTTACATGCTTTAATAACCTAATATATCTTGTGACACTTACACTTATGTTGTTACTTCTTCTACTCTTATGGTCTCTACTCCACCTACCCATGTTTCTACTCCTATGGTCTCTACTCCACCTACATATGTTTCTGCTCCTATTATTACAACCACTACTCCCACCATTCACCATAGTGCTTCTCATCTACACCTTGGTTCTTCCTCGAATTCTCCAAATTTTACATCTTTGTATCAAGACTTACAAACCCAAATTCACTAGCTTCAGTTAGCTACCTCACGCATAGAACCATCTCTAGATTCTATAGTCTTTTTCATACTTCTTTTACACCTACCATATCAACATATCCATTGCCACCTAATTTTGTCTCTCCTAAGCTACCTATATTTAAAGGCCATGGGGACCCACAATAGCACCTTCGATCATTTCATGTAGCATTCCTTGACTATGCGGATGATCACATTATACTAGCTAAGATTTTTCCTCATAGTTTACAAGACTATGTAATGTGTTAGTTCTATGACCTACCCGTACATTTGGTAGTCTCTTTCACGCATTTGGATGATGCCTTTCTCACTCAATTTTCTATCAACATTGGCTCTAAGATCTCCTACACCCAGCTGACACAACTCAAGCAAGGGTTTAATGAACATTTATCCAATTATGTCTTACGATACAAGAATAACTTAGCTAAGATGTCTAATGCACTCACGGATTCCAAACTCTAGGATTTATTTATTCAGAGTCTATTACCACCTCTATAAGAGAGTGTTCTCTTTGAGACATATCCTTTGTTTGATCAAATTTTCCATACTCTCAAGCTTCATGAGACAAAAATATTAACCATAGGAAAACTTAAATATCAAGAGAAAGCATCATCATCCACCGCTTTCAAGGTAAGCCAACATTTAATCCTTCTACAACCAAACCCATGGATGAAAAAACTATTGTAAACACAATATCTACTCCAAAGGAACTTTGACCACAACCATATAGATGTACTTTTACTAAGTTTAGTACACCTCCAAGTTATTTTATACAACTCATCGATTATAATCTTATTACCTTACCCTCTCCTCTACAACTTGATCCATCTCGGCCAAAAGGATGCAATTTCAATGAAAACTCTTATTGTGATTATCATCAATGCATAAGACATTCCACTAATCATTGTTTCTAACTATGAAATATCATTCAGGATTTGCTTGACAATGGTCAAATTGAGCTTCTGGAGTCCGCGACAACCCCACCTACCAATGAAAATCACAAACTTAAGATCTTTAATAACCCATTACCAAAGCATAACACAAAAATGATAGATTCAGCTGCTAATTATATTTCACACACCATGTCTCCCACTAGCTCAGGAGTTCTTGATTTCTTATTTGCTAATGTTGAAGTTTATCAACCAATCATTTATTTTTCCAATGTCGATTATCATACTAAGTTTACATATAATCATTTACACATCCATGCATCTATTGGCTCAACCTCCATCAACAATACTAAGGTTGACCCATCATGGGCCATTAGCGCATGTTCTATTTCACTTCTCAAGGCTATCGGGTATCCTCCATCCCAAATCGAATACCCTTTTGCAAAACCCTTTGGGGTTGTTAAGCTACATGTTACTGTTGGTAATCTTACTATGCTTGTACCATTCCTTATTGGATACATAGTTGAGGGACGTTATATGTTTCTCGGTCTTAATTAGATTTGTCACTCACAATCTATTATTTCTATGAATAATTTATGACTCAAATTTACTTACAAGAATCAAGTCATTTCTATTGATGTGTCCCTCCATATACTCTATAGTAACCATCCCCTCACAAATATCATACTTCATCTATCACATCACATTCTATGTTTCTCAAAGCATAATCTACTCCTAGTTCACCTACTCATATATCATCTGCACAACTACATCACTCCACTAGCCCTACACATAAGTATAGGCCTATTCCTTGCATAGTTACTACATCTCAACATAGATCACCACCTCGTTTTATTCCACATGGATCTTCTTCACCTTCGCATTCCATATCACATAGATCTCCATCATCGATGAATTTTGTGCCGCCACGACCTTCTTCATACATTCATCCCTCACATGTGCATAGACTTCATTCACCACTACAACATCTATCTACCATTCCTCCACTATTAGAGCATGGTCATATGATTTCATCTCCTACATCAAATGAAGGACTTCTATCTTTCACAAGAATTAGATAGTTCATTCATTCACACACACTTTGGGGTCATAGCACTTCACATCCCCCACCTCATCTTAGCATAGTCACAATCATCATATTTTACATTCATATCCTCACATTAGGCATATTCATCATACATTCTAGCATCATTACCTGATGACACATTCTTATGCTTTGGTTCACACTTGACTGTTGAGGGCTTACTACACATGAACCCCACACACTGCACTATAAGCATTACAAATGGTGTTTCATTACACATCACACATTATACACTATACATTCTACATTTATTCTACAACATTTTGACATTTGCACATTTACATATCATATATCATCCTAGTCTTCATCACATATGGGTCTAGCATTACATCATCTGACGTACTACATTACTAGTCTATTTACATACATTTCATGTCACCCTACGCATTACATTTTACACATTTTACACATAATGTATTTACACATTCCTCTCATCACGTGGTCAAATTTTATCATTACATACACTAAATTGTATTCTCGCATTGAACTCACTACCTAATGATTCAATTTAGTTCCTCAATCCATACTTGAATGCCGAGGGTTTACAAATCAAATGGACTGTTGTTGCAGACTCACAACACCCTGGATGTAGATCAAGCTTCTAGATTGATCACTCTAGCATCCAAAGTGTGATTGCACAACATTGAATCCTTTCGAGTGTGGGACTCATGAAAATGAGAAAGGAATCTCCAGAGAAGGTTGGTTCCCTGCTCCTAAACTACCCGCCACAAGCTATTCCAAATGCAGAAAGCTAATCTAAACCTAATCTAACCATGCCAAGGAGACAGAGAGAGAGAAAAGGGAAAAACAGCAAAATCCTACACTAAAACGGTGATACACCGAGAGAAGGAGAATGTTGAACATCTATCAAAAGCTGTCATGGAACAAGGAGAGGTGAGAAATGGGAAGGATGGATCGACACATCACAGCCCAAGGATAGATTTCACACTGTAAAATGTCCCAAAACTCCATGAACACAGCTCCTGCACTGTAGCGAACATTAGAACATGCACAAATACCTGTAATGAAGAGAGGCAAGAAGAGAACAAGCAAAAACGAGCAAGGATGGACAGATGCATCACAAAACACGTTTTTTATTGCTCCAGAAGTTTACACAGAACATCATTTCAATAGTAAAAGGCAAAAATGCCATTACAGAGAAGGGGAGGAGGTTCAAACTCCATTTTCAACCCTAGAGAAGAAAAGAAGGGAGGGCAGAGCAAAAAAGATGAACAACTTGTAATGTCCCCTCCAAAATGAGCCAAATCTGGCTTTTACATTGCATGGGTCGAGCCTGGAGAGAGAAACATATAAAAACGTGGGAGCCCATTCCTCCTTGATGCAGATGCATTAAAACAGCATGGGGAACCTTAAAACCCATACCTTGCCATTTTTGACCGATTTGGAGGAGAATGCAACCCATTCGGATTAATTTGGTCATTTGAAATGTCACTTTCGCCATGAACATGCGTTAGAGCCGTCTCAACTTTCTCTCTCCGAATACACTAAAATTCAAGATTAACCCTGGAATCATGTATAGAATTTCATAAGATTTGTTGATATAAAGAACGTGTAAATCCGAGCTCTGGATCGAAAGATATGGAGATTTGAAGATTTAGGGCACAAAACAGGTGAAAATGTGTTTTGAAAATCTTTCCCATGCTCTGCCACCTGGACGACACGTGTCAAGCGCTGATTGGATGTGTAATTCTCTCTCCTCTACTCACCCATGGGTTTTCCTTGAAAATTTTGACTTTTTTGTGATTTTGGAACATTTTCCACTTTTCTTCCACGCCCCCGCCACTTGGGACACGTGGCATGCATTGATTGGAGGACAGGGGCGCAGGGGCTTCCTTTACTTTTAGCTTTTTGGCTGAAACTTGGCCAAATTTTCCAAATCCTCCCCAAGCTCTATGCTTCCTTGTTCCATTGGACACGTGTCCTCTTCTGATTGGCTCAGCTGACCCTTCAAACCTCGCCCTTTGAACTTTTGGACGTTTCCCCTTGTGACACGTGTCATGATTTGGTTGGTTCGCGGGTCTACCGGCTTTTCACGTCCCTTGCGTCCCTTTGGCCCGGCTGTCCCAAAGGCTATCTAAGAAAAAAACTTTTGATCCGCCCGACATGAGCTTCCTTGTCCCTCTCTCGGCCGATGACACGTGGCGTAATTTGATTGGCTTTCGCCTCCTTCTGGCCATCTCGTGTCCCACGTGTCCCTTTGTCCCAACTGTCCCAGTGTGAAAGTTCTCCTTTTCATCCGATCCGGTGGTTCACGCCCTTCACTTCCTCTCGGCCCAGATGTCCCTGAGTGTTCTGCTCAGCAGTTAGTCTATTTTCTTTTCTCCTTGGCCGAACCGGCTTTTTGCGTCCCGCGCGCGTCCTGCGGCCCGGATGTTCCTTTGCTCTGCAGATTGCTTGGCAACCTTTCGGCTGATTCATGCCCAGATGTCCCTTATATCCCGACTGTTGCGAGGACTAGGACTTAGCCATTTTTCATGTTTTTTTCCTAGCCCAAGCTTGTTTTTTGCAACTTTTTCACCTTTTCTCAGAACTTGCTCTTTTCAACCTGGACAGGAGAGTTAGAAAAAATCTGAGGGGACCCTAGAAACATGATTTTTTTGAATCAATCTATTTTCTTGGGACTTGAATATTCTGATGCGTGTTATCAAAATTACCCTAGGGGTTGAATTTTGGATAACAGTTTTGACGACTCAATGGGTCATCTCGCTCGCTAGATGAATGATCGTAGACTTCAAGCAATCCATTGGGCATGGAGTCATGAGTAGTAACTCTGTAATTGATCTAAAATTTGAAAACCTCCTCTCTCGAGCCACTTGGAAACCCACCGAAATGGAGTTGTTCTCACCAAAATGCCTTACATTCATCACATGATTATCATTTGACCTTTCATCATGTGAAAATCCTAGGATAAAAACATATGTGTTAGGATAAATCATCACCTATTCTATCATTTGGTAGTGGTATACACATTAGGTTACATCACCACTCCCTCTTTTTATTTTGTAGTGATATACGCTTAGGGATAAATCATCACTCATCCATTCATCTTATAGTGATATACGCTTAAGCTAAATCATCACTTATACATTCATTTGGTCATCATACGCTCTAGGTATAGGTTTCATGCACACATTTTTGTTAGGTTGCATCTCATCATTACACGTACACGTTCCTCACAATGCATTAGACACAACAAACACTTCAACCATTTCCTAATGAAACACTCTCTTTTATGATTCATTCTTGACTGCTGAGGGGAAAACAAAATGAACCTCACTACATACACTTCCATTGACTCGAGGAAGAACCTCCGGATCCTATTACTCCATCTTGCATTTCATTCCATCCATCCAAAACATATTGCATATTATGGTTACTTTTATTCTTGCTTACTTTTTCTTGTTCATGGTCACTTTATTACACATGCTAGTTATATTACTTGTATGTCATTTATCTATATCATCCACACATGTGTATTCACATATTTTTCTAGTTGTGATTATAGATACAAGTCTCTTACACGTAACATGGATGTTTTCCTTCTACCCTTCCTACACTAGTCATAGGGGCATCCACATTCGTATCTCATAGGTGTTATTGTTTCATTTTGTACTTATAAATTTACATTACTTTCTTATACATGCTTTTGACATACTAGTTATCTTTCTAACATGCTAACGGGTGCTTCATGTGCAACATTTGTTATGCAAGAATATTTTTTCCATACATGTTTATTACATTGTATGTTATTATTTTTATTGTTTTGGGCCTTGCCCTATGTTTGGTGTGCACACTTGTTTCTTGTTTGCAGCCATGATGGCCTTGCGTGTCTTGCGACATTGTGAGTGATTTCCCATGTTTGTAACCCACTTTGTGCTACTTAATTTTTTTCTTGCATGTTTTCTTGCTTTACTTGGTAGATTTTACATTGTTTGCGTAGGTTACACATGTTTTCCATATGCATGTATGTTTGTTCACACTTTTCTTTAGTTAGAATTCATTTTTGTGCATGCCTTGGTTTTTAACAAGCACTTTCTAGGGTTACAACGTATATGGAGTTGGTCCTCTTTTGGGGCCATATTTATCCTATCAGTGACATCACACATACCCCCAAGAGGGGGCATCATTTAGGTTTTTTTACATACTAACACAGAGATTCTACACCAATTTAGTTCAGTTATATACAACAAGTGGGTTCAAATCAATCTACGAACCCCATACACAACTGATTTTACAGGACAAGGTGTCCTTAAAATTCTGGGAAGTAGTTATAGGCTTGAAGGTTATAGTGGGTGTGCCTCTCTACACTACTTCGGCCAGTGGCATTGAATAACCCAAAAAACTAGGACGTACAGAGATATCTACACATACGGTTCATGGAAACAGTTAAAGGTTAAAGGACAAATAATTTCCTCCTTATACTTCTTCATCTTATGGCATGAGATCACCCAAAAACTTGTAGTACAAGATGTCCTTCTACACTTTCTTTCTTGGCATGGATCAAGTGCACATGTTCCATTTATATTTTCTTATTTTACATTTACATACTTTCATATTCATGTGTATTTTACATTGTTTTTTTACACATACATTTTTGACTACTTAATACTTTTCTCCTTGCAAGTATGGCCGTATGAGAATCAAGAAGTCAAATGTGGGAAAAAACAATAATGAAATAAACAAAAATACTTCACAATAGCACACACTTTACTAACCATGTAGGTACATCACATACCACAACATCTACACACATGTTTTGCCCTAGGTTCACTTTCATCACTTTTTCTTTGCGCATTTTTCATTTTTAAATTCCATGCTTTGTCTAGTCCTTCGGCATACCTTCTTCATCACTATAAATCAACATTAGGTAGGAATCTCAATATACTTTATGTTACCGATATTTCCGCTCACCAACATAAAGTGGGGGAAAAATTTAGTTACAAAATCATGCACTTTAGACATTATATATCCCAGTCTCATAGTACTATTTAGAATGTTCTTAAGTGAAGAAAATAGTAATTAACCCCCATCTTTTAGCCATCTTATTTTAATTTATTTGATCATGTCCAACTTCTTGCACCTATATGCCTAGTCAACTTCTGTCATCCCACATTATTTTATCCTTAAATGGGGTGCCCCGGTCTCACTAGGGGCCCCGATCATTTTTGCACTTTCCCGCGTCTTTTGGGCTCTTTCCAGCCATTTGAGATATATATCTTTCTTTTGGTTGACCTTTTTGGGGTTAATTACAAAATTAGGCTAAGAGAACCCTATAAATATAAAGTTATGAGACAATAATGAGGGACCTAGCATCACTTACTACTATCACTCATCTAGATTTGCATCCATCTATTACATTAGAGATCACTTGCATCCACATAGCTCCATCATCAAGGCACAAGGCTAGGACATTTGCATCACACTTCATAGGGGGAGGGATTCTATTATATTTCATGTACACATTATATTACATTTTCTACACATAGTTATTTCTCACTACTTCAAAAAGTGTGACTAGCACAAGAGAAACCTAGGGCATGTTCACACACACTTGCACATAGAACTACATCGGGTTTGAGATGTAGTGTAGTGCTCAATTAGTAAGTCCACCATTGTGGTAGTTGAGGTCAGTTCGACCCCTTCATATGCATTTTTCTTTTTTAGGGTTTGATGTTATTTTAGGATTAGACCATTGTGGTAATCAAGTCGCCTCGACCCCTTCATATGCATTTTTCTATTTTGGGCTCTATTCTCGTGTCTAACTGGGATGTGAAGCTTGCTCCTAGACCTCCAATGCCTTTATACCATGAAACCGAGAATCCCAACTCTCATCGACACCCGAGTTAGTACCTATCTCTACCCCACAAAATCACGGCTCTAATAAAGCGTCCACTTCTTATAAAACCTCAATTGAACTACAAGAGGTAACGAAACAACTACAAATTTTGGGAATGAGTTGGTATCACTTAAGAGGCAACAAGCCCAGAATTATAGACCTTACCAATCTCCATACCAATCAAACAAGCCTCCATATCAACCAAATAGACCTCTTGCCCAAGCTGCAAATCAAAATCAAATCCAATTCCCTTCTGCTAGGCCTTTTCAACCATATAATCCAAATGCAACCTCTTCATCTCAAGCTCTGGTTCCTATCCAAAACAATCTTACACAAGATTATGAGTGGTGTTTCCCTTGTAATCATCCACATAACCAAACAACATGCCCAAATGGCATCTTGAACCAAGCTATGATGGTAAAAGTGCATTTTCTTCTCAAGAAACACCTACGTAAGAAAATCAACATCATATTTTTAGTAAAGAAACACCTCAAAATGACACTTCACTTTTGAATTGGAAAGTGGAAGACTTGTGTAGAATGAATCAAAATCTTCCATAAGGTGTGGTAGAAAATTCTATGTCTAAGAATAGATCTATTGAGGGAAAAAAATCTATGAGTTTAAGCTCTCGTTAACCTTCCTCGACACTTCAAGAATGTGGCATTTAAAAACAACTCCAAATGGACAAGATCATCCTAGAAAACCTTCCATTTGTACTCAACTACAAGAGAAGATTGTTATGAGTAAAGTGTAACAAAAATATCCCTAAAATAATTTCAATATACTCGAACAAATGAAGAAAACAAACGTGAATATATCTATGTGGGAATCATTGTAATATCTATGCCAGAGGGATCTCTTGCAAGGAACAATGGCTAGTTTATCTAATCCAAATGAATCATCCAAAGAGAAAGATAATGTTCTTACCAATGAAATGCAATAAGGAGGGATCCAACCAAGAAAAAAAAAGAAACCTCCACCCTTATATGTGTCTTTGATCATAGGTAACAACTTGGTACATAATTTTATGATTGATTCTAGAGAAAGTAGCTTGGTGATGCCCAAACAGATTGTAGACCAACAAGGACTTAAGTATGAGCCTCTCTCAAAAGGTGTGGTACAGTTGGATGATATGGAAGTGGGGACTTTGGAAGTTATTAGAGTTCTAAGCATCACATTACATGCATGTCTCAATTTTTAGTTCTTCAAGATATATCCATAATCGATCTACCTCCACTTTTTGCTCTATGTTTATCTAGAGATTTCACTACTAAAACTGGAGGATATTTGTCAGCAGACTAGTCTCATATGCTCTTTAGGAAATGGTATGGTGCTAAATATAATATCAAATCTCAACCAATTACTACTTACCACATAGAGTATTATGTGTCTAGTCATATCAATGTCAATTACATAATATGTGATCAAGAAGATTATCCATGTACCAAATAAGTAGACACTCAGATTGGGGGAATTATTGATCTTCTACTTGATGAATGGACACATGCATTACAAATTTAATCCATATAGAGAAATGGAAGATATTGAAGAAGATGCTCTTGGTGTGTCTTGCTTACTTTACGAATAAAATTCACCCTTGCTAATGTTACCAAGCTAGTTAATGAAGATGATGATGGTATTTGGCAGATTTTTTTAATGGATCAAGATGTAAAAAAGGTGAAGGAGGAGGCATAGTACTTATATCTCCCAAATATATCAAGTTTTACTCATCTTTCATGTTTCAATTCATTCGATCCAATAATTCAGCAAAGTATGAATCTCTTATCCATGGCTTGCAATGGGAGAGAGATAAGAATATCAAATAATTATAGACCTTTAGAGATGGTGAGATGATTTTGAACTAGGTCAGAGGAGTAAATGTGGCTAAAAATTATCTACTCAAATCCTAAAAGCATAGGGTGTGGGATTTATTGGAGGATTTTAAGCTTTTAATGTCCGTGTCGTCCCAAGGAAAGAGAAAGAAGCTACTGAAATACTTCTTGCCATTGGAGAAAGGTTTGATTTCATTAAAAATATCAAAAGAGACAAGTTATAGCCACATATCAACATGGTAGTAAGGTCTGTCATACCAGAAAATGTCACAAGTTGTCGGTATTTGAGAATGATCAGCAAATTGTAAATTTCCTTCAAGAAGAATATGAATTCTCTTCAAAAAACTAGGATAAGTTGGAAAGACAATATGGTGAATAGATTATCAAACTTAGATCAAACAAGATAACTAAGGGTTTAGTAACTTTAGAATCCATCTTCAACCCAAATGACTAGTTCAGAAGGAGAAAGAGAATATAATGATCAAAGGTGAAGACTTAGAGCCTATTGCAGTTGGTGGAGACAAGTTCCTTCAAATTGGAAAAGTAAGTACTTCACAAGAAAAGCATGATTTTTAGAATTTTGTTAAGAGTTTGCTGATATTTTTGCATGGTTTTATGAAGCTCTTAGAGGATTTGACACTAGTTTATCTCAACATACTATAGAGTTAGATCTAAAAGCTAATCATGTTATGCAGAACAAAGGCCTATCAATCCACATGTTAAACATCTAATGAAAAAGGATTTGAAAAAATTGATAGAAGATAGAATAACTTTTCCAATCAAATACTCCTCTTGGGTTTCGACCTAGTTCTAATACAAAAAGAATGGAGAGATCAGGCTATGTGTTGATTTTAGAGACCTAAACAAAGATTATTTGAAAGACCATTATCCACTGCCCTCTATGGAAAAAATTTTACAAATGGTGTTATAATTTTAGAGGTTTTCCTTTTGGATGGATACTCATGATACAACCAAATCATGGTAGAAGAAGAAGATCAATTTAAAATAGCCTTTACCACAAAATGGGAACTTTTTCTTATAGAAAAATTCCATTAGGCATGTCAAATGCTAGAGAAATGTTCCAAAGAGCTATGGATATGGAATTTAGAGGTTTTATCAATGTGATGGTTCTTATCTACTTTGATGACATAACAGTTTTCTCAAAAAATGTAGTGAGCATCTTCTTCATCTCAAGAAAGTATTCGAGAGATGTAGAGAGTTTGGAGTTTCCTTAACCTAAAAAAATGCATTTTCTTGGCTCATGAAGGTAAAATCCTTGGCCATATTGTCTCTAATAAAGGATTGACTATTGATCTAGAAAGAATTGAGGCCATTCTTTCTTTGTCATTTCCTAGCCATAAAAAATCTCTTCAAATTTTCTTGGGAAGAATTAACTTTGTTAGAATATTTGTCCCTGATTTTGCTAATCTTGTCAAGCCACTGACATTGATGTTAAAGAAAAACATTGATTTCAAGTGGACTACTGAAGGAAGATAATTTTTTAAAGCTATAAAGTAGACCATTTCACAAGCACCAACCCTCATTAATCCATATTTATCTAAGGATTTCATATTATATTCTTTTAGAGGTACTAAAACCATATATGCCATATTGATGCACCTGGAAAAAGATGATTTAGAGAAACCTATTACCTTCTTCAGTCAGAATATTTAGTATTATGAGGTAAAATACTTATTCATTAAAAGGCACGTGTTAGTTGTTATAAAAAGTTTGAAGAAGTTCAGGCATCTAGTCTCAAATAACAAGATTCATTTGTTAGTTTCACATGTTAGTATAAAAGACTTCCTATTGGAAAAATATTTGAATGAGAAAAGAATTGGGGGATAACAAAATTAATGGAGTATGAAATTGATATTGAAGTAACCAAGTTAGTTAGGGGAAAGGGGTTATGTGAAAAACTTGTTTTGAGTCAGAAAACTGATGAATAATCCATCTTAGTGATGCAAAATGATTAATAATAGCAAGCTAATGTGTTACCTATCTGTTGCGGGACTTGAGACATGGTACACTTCCTATAAACACGTCATTTCCCTCTAAGATTAAGTAAGGCTAAGATAAGATATTTCAGATTGTAAGCTATTCCATATGTTCTTGTTGACAATACTTTCTTCAATAGAGATGTGAATGGTGTTCTCTTAAGGTGTATCAAGACAAGTCAGATTGAGAGGATAATACATGAATTCTATGATGGAGAAGTGGGAGGTCACTTTTCTCCAAGAGTAACAACTCTCAAAATCATGAAGGTTGGGTATTATTGGCCTAATATTTTCAATGACTAATTTTCATGGGTTAAGAAATGAAAAAGTGTTCCTTCTTTCAAGAAAGAAACGATAGCAACCCTTCCACTCTACCCAATCTAAGTCGATTAAACATTCATGTAACGGGTTTAGAATTAATTGGAGTCATAAATCCAAATTCAAGTTTAGGCCACAAGTGTATTCTCATAGCAATTGGCTATTTCACCAAGTGGAAAAAGGTAATTCCACTTAAGGAATCAAATGAAACCAGCATTGTAGATTTTTATGAAGGTGTTGGAGAAAGGTTTGGAGTTCCTTCCATTATTATCTTTGATTACGCATTGGAATTTCTTGGTGCCAAGGTCTCCAAGTGGGATGTGAGAAATGGGATATATCTAAGCACATATTCAAACTATTACCCCTAGGGAAATGGGTAAGATGAGTCCACAAACAAAAAATTGTTAAGGATCATAAGGAGAACTTTGGATGAAAACCAAAGGAATTGGCATACAAGATTGAAATCAACATTGTGGGTAGATAGGATTACTCCCAAAAGATCAACTGGTCACTCTCCTTACAAGTTAGTCTATAAAAGATAAGAAAACCGCCATTGTCCCATGAGTTACCAACATTGGAGCTTATCAAGTAGCTGGAATTATTTAAATTTGAATCCATGGAGGTCAGATATGTAGAGTTCATGGATCTAGAGGAAATAAGGAACCAATAAATGCAAGAAAAAAAGAAATATCAAGGGTAAGTGCAGCAAGTTGGGGGACAAAAAGGGGTCATAAGTGGACATCATATTGCAAATAACAACATAATATCAACTTGTAGGGATTATTAGTAATGCATACACTAAAAATTAGAAAAACTTATATTAATATGAATCGTAGCATCCGGAATCTAGTTTCTAAACTACTAATTTTTTTAAAAAATGGACAAGTTTAGCTATATTAAACACTCAAAATTCAATGACTTGGTATTTTTTTTTAAAAATGCCTATAATATTATAGTCTGTTTGCCTAAGGTTTGGATGACGAAAACTTGATATATATATTTTTCCTTTGGTGAGAAGTTATATGTTGCTATCTATCTTGTGGTAGATTTTATTTTGTATTTTTGGAGTAATTTTTTTATATGATTTTTTCCATGAAAGTGGTATGAAAACATAAAGAAAACAGAGCACTTTTGTTCACACCATAACCTCATAAAAAATATTGAAATCAAATGATTTTTTTTTGAACATGTATATAATTTCACCACAGTTGGGATGGTATAATTTTTATCACATTCGATAAGTGAAAAAAATTGTAGTCTTAAACATAGACATAAACATTCACGGAAAAAGTTTCTTAAAGACCTATTATTAGTAAAAATTATAAAATGATATTTATCCTATTCTATTCACTTTAAAATCACTATTTCTACAAAGCTAACAAGATCCCCTACATGATGGTACCATTTTTATGACATATTTTTAAATTTTTGGCATGGTTCAAGTCCATAGAAGACTAAATTTTATGTTTTGTTGTTTTTGATATAAATTTCAGGATTTGATGTCCACTTAATTGTCCCCCAACTTGTTGCACTTACCCTCAAGTTCAAATTAAAAGCACATATGACCAAAAACCCTGTGGCTAGAAACTTCCAAGAAGGAGACTTAGTCTTAAAATGGGATGTAGACCGAGACAAACTAGGTAAACACTCAAATTTTGATGAAATATGGAGTGTTCCTTATATCATTTCAGGTTGCAAGTCAAGTAATGTTTTCCAATTGTCAAGATTAGATAGAGAATACTTGCATATTCAAGTTAATCAGACCCATTTGAAGTATTGCTATTGAAGTCAAGTTTTCTCCTTGTACATATTAAAGTAGTTTCCATTCCTCCAAGTGATTTTGGAACATTGTCTTGTTAGTAGAGTAGTTTCCATTCTTCCAAGTACTTTTGGCACATTATCTTATTGGTAGAGTAGTTTCCATTATAATAAGTGTTTGTGCACACTCTACATGTTCCACTTGTAACATGTATATATTTTCACATTTATATATAGTTTTTCTTCTTCACATAGTTTATTTCAAAGCCAATCATCTAATTTGGGAAATTTACAAACTTCATCCAAGGACATTGGATCGTGTTAATAAATCTAGGAGGCATTTTTCATGGGAAACACCAAAGAGGATATGCTCAAGAAGAATGTTTTTAGGACAATTTCCAATTATATGTACTTCATTGCTAAATCAACATGTGATTCAAGTTCTTAAATACTTCATCCTTTCCAAGAAATCAGTTCACTTCTTCATACTTGGTAGAAATCAAATTTTGAGATAGCTTCAGATATTCATCCTTTGTCTCAACAGCTCTATTTTAGAGGAACCAACTGGAAAATTAGATTCAAAACAATTTTCCACTCACATTAAACTTAACTCAGAAAATTCTTATCATGTGAATGATCAATTCAAGCAATGACAAATCATCTTCATGTTCAATTAAGTTCTTTAAGTGGTCTCAAGGGTTTTTTCTTCAAGATCAAATTAGTTTTCAGGTTTATATGTATACTCCATACCCAATGGATGCTTTAAGGCCACTGATATTTCAATATAGTAGGTAGATTACCCCTGGAGGTCACCAAATTATTATCCATTTTTCCCTAGGAAAAATAGATAATTTAAAAAATTGCAATTCGGTAATTTCATGGGATTTTGGTGGAAAATATAAAGAATTCACATATTATTTTATGTTTTAGGCACTTACAGATTACTTTTAAGGACTTAGAACCAATTGGAAGCATATCCTTTCTCTCTAGGCTTTAGATCCAACACTTATCCAAATATGGGTAAAAATTTATAAAATTGGAAAAATAGCATTGTGACACTTCTTCTCATCCTTTCCCATCTCTTCAATTCATAGATAGCCTTAAGGACTTATTAAAAATCAATAAAATTGTAAAAAGGTTCAGGTTTTGAGTGTATTGCGAGAGATGCGGGCCTAGGACTATACTAGTGGACCCATTTCAGCCACAAGATAAAGGGTTTTGAATGGGTCCATTATATTGCATATAGATCAGATGTTGGTGGACCAGATGGTACAAGTTCTCATAGGTTAGGAGTTTTACACACTTCCAATATCTCTAAAATGTTAAGGACCAAGTGCTATGTGGATCAACAATGAGTGTGGGTACAAGAGATTCAAGTGGCACAAAGTTCTCTAGAGGCACAATTACTTGAATAAGCCATTGAGCCACAATGAAAAGAATAAAAAATTGGCTGAGTGGACAGTGTATTACGGTTTGGGTTGAGATGTAGAGAACTAAGGCTTGCATGGAACAAGTTCCTGGGAACCCAAAGTTCCATGTAGGGCACGATGAGCCACAAAGAAAATAAGGAAAGTTGAGAAACCCCAAAACCCCTGTAAGAAAAGTGAGTGATGAGGAGAGTAGCTTGGGTTTTGGGCTCATGATAACCGAAGAGTAAGTGGGGTTCGGTTCCACGAGTTAAGGTGCCCACAAAAGCTACAAAGTAAGGAAAAAAGAGGCAATGAGTAATGTAGAAATATGACTATCACCAACTATGAAGCAATGGGGGGTCAGAAACCCATGAAGTAAAGGGAATAAGTGGGGGTTGAAAACCCACTAAATAGGCAAACAAGTTGGTGTGATGCAAGGATACAACTCGAGAAAACTGTGAAGTAGTGAGAGATTAAAATTCCATAGTTACTACTTATATGTTGTTTGGAAACATTTACTTTGTGGTGGTTTCTTTTGTTGTTTGGTTTATGGTGCTTTTGGTTTTGGTTGGAATTTAATGGTAAATCCCTTGGCTTCTATGTAATGATATGGTAATACTTTGTATGGGGTAGGGTCCCCTTAACCCTTTTTACCTCTAATAAAAAAATCTGAAGTTAAGTAATTCCATAAACCCGCAAGGGAAAGAAGAATAAAAGGGAGTAATGCGGGGATGTGATTTTGCTCTACCACTAAAAGTAGTGAAGCAAAGCACATTCCAAATCCCCAAAAAATTATTTTCTAAAACCCACAAAGAAAGGGGTGATTTGAAGATTTATGTGGAAATGTGATGTGGAATTACTACGAAGTAATTCTCACTCGCAAACTCAAGTAAATTGGTCTCTAGATCTCGCGAAACAAGGAAAAAAAAGGTGAGTAATGCATGTTTTTGACTCGTGTCAAATGTAGATTAAAGGTCGGGAAAATCCTAAGTAAAGTAATGGAGGCTCGAAATTGTGTATTAAAGTCATTTCGCGAACCCTCAAATTTGGCGTAGTTAAGCAAAGCCCTATCAAGAACCGCGAAGAAGGAATGAAAAGCTTTAAGTGAGTCCAGGAAACCCCATGACCATAAATTTTGACTCGAAGTCCATTTTCCACAACATCAGAATTTTTGGAATCATTTCTTCACACTCTTCATCATGGAACCCAAAAATCATTTTTAGAAGGGAGTAAATGAGTGAAAATGAGAGAAACATGGGAATATAACATTTCCTTTAGATCCAAGTAAAAACCTTTTCAAATGTCAACCATCTATTGTTGGTAATCATTTTTGAGCTTCTAAAAGGGTTGGGACCACTGAAAATGAGCTCTAGAATTATCTCTCTCTTCTCTATGTGATTAATAATTATAAGTACTAAGTCACATTTTTAGGGGGGAATGTTCATGTAATGGAATTCTATCAAATTTGTTTCGAGTAGTGTTAAGTTGTAGGCCTCTCGATTTGAATATTTTGAAAGAATTTTCTTTCCTTTCTCTTTCAATTGTAATCAATTGTACATTCATTAAATCAATAAATCCATGTGTTTATGGGTATTATCTTCCCTAGATATGTTTTATTGAATTTCCCTTGCCTTTAATTGTATATTCCATGTTTGTGTGCATTTGATGTTCTTCTTGCGGGTTCAATTTTTTTTTGCTCCATGGAAATGATGTTGAAAAATGTAGTTAAGGATTGTGTCACTTGTGTTTGACCTCTCTCTTTCCCATTCTTCACCTCATTTTCACTCATCTAGATTTTTTCCCATTCCTTTCTTGGTGTAATCACCTTTGTAGCTTAGGATTTCCATTTTCATGCAATCTCTCTCTCTCTTTCTCTCTCTCTCTCTCTCTCTCTCTCTCTCTCTCTCTCTCTCTCTCTCTCTAGTCCCTTGGAAGCTTAGGATAGAAGTAGATATCAGAATTTCCCTTCTAGGAGTATTTTAGTAGTAAGAATAGGTAGCGAAATTTGAACTTCTATAGAGGGTTTTCTTAGTTACTAGTCCCATAATTGAGATAAAATCCCATGTTACCTAAAAACACTAGTTGTCCATTCATGGATTCAAGAACACAATCGAGAGGGTGTTATTTTTTGTGATAATAAGGACTAAGCTGGTTCACAATTAATCTAGACTATGCCAAAGTGATGAATTGATGAACAATAAGGTATAAGTGTCACACATGAGCCTTAGAAAAATGTGTGGCCATAATATTTTCGTGACTAGGGCACTGAAATGGGTTAGGGGCACTGTGGGTGCCTGAGACTTGCTCTAGCCATCTGTGAGTACTCAAACCCTCGGAAACCTCCTTCATAGGTTTGCGAGATGTTTTTCCTTTTCTTCTTGTCTCTAGCATGTCACAAAATAATATGTGATGCTGTTGATAACTTGTAATAAATAAATGACCTATAAAACCCTCAAAACCGCATTAATTTCCAAAAAGAAAATAATCCAAATGAGGGGTCGACTATCCTCAATTGTAAAACAAGTGATTTTATGACTGTGTGTTGTACTAAATTTCATACTCAATGTAGTTTTATGTGTGTGTATGAAGAATCATACCCTAGGTGGTTCTTGTACGTGTCGCACTTGATAATGAGCAATATCTAGATGTATAAGATGGAAGTATATGTGTGCATGGAATATAAAGAACTTCCCCACCTATGAAGTGTATGCAGAATAATGCATTCCCTTTCCCTTGAATGAATGTTATTCTCTTCAAGTGTTTTCTTCACTTGTTCATGTAAATATAACATTGTACAAAAAAATTCTTCACCATCAAAACTCCTATCTTTCATATTTCCTAGATTTCTCATCTCATATACCCCTAGGGTGCATACCATACATTATTTGGAATGGACTCAAACTTTTATTTTTGTTTGGTGAGTCATTATATGTAAACTCAGCTTGAGCTAGTACTAAATCTCACTATTTTGGATGCATGCTTACCAAGCTTCTCAAGATATTCCCAAGGATCTTGTTTAATACCTTAGTTGGACCATCTATCTGAGGATGGTAGGTTTAGATGAAGCTTAAATTTGTGCCCAATTTCTTCCAATAAACTCTTTGTCCCTCGTCAAAGCAAAGTGCTCTTGAAAGTCCATGTAGTTTGAATATTTCCTTAAAGAAGATATTTCCAATGTTAGTAACATCAATTTTTGTAGTCTATGGAATAAAATGAGCCATATTATATAACCTATCAACTACCACAAAGATTGAATCATGCCCTTTTTAGTTCTTGGCAAACCAAGTACAAAATCCATACTTACTGAATCCCATGGCCTATTGGGAATTGGAAATGGCTGATACAAACCTACATTTTGACTACTTCCTTTGGCATGTTGACATACTTTACACCTTTCTACAAACTTCTTAACATCATTACTCATACCTGGCCAATAGTAATGAGCACTTAGTTGAGCTAGTGTCTTGTTTTGTCCAAAATTTCCTGCTAAACTCGCTAGTATGCTTCTCTTTCAACAATTTATCTCTCATGGAAATTGTTTGAATGAATAACTAGTTTCCCTTAAATAGAAGACCTTATTGTACCATGAAATACATCCAAGGACTTCTATCCCTGCTAATAGGATCCATGCATGCTTCATAGGCTTCTTTGAAATCAACATCTTCTTTGTACATTTCTTTCAAATCATCAAATCCCAATATGCTCACTTGAGATTCCTACATGATCAAGCTCCTTCTACTCAAAGCATCTACAACTTTTTTAGACTTACCACTCTTATGATTGATAAAAAAAGTAAAAATTTACAAAAATTCAATCCATTTGACATGCCTTTGACTTAACTTATGTTGACTAGTTATAAATTGCAAAGCATGATTATCAGTAAACAAAACAAACTCTTTAGGCATGAGATAGTGTCTCCATTTCTTCAAGGATTGTATGATAGCATAGAATTATTGGTCATATGTGGAATACCTCTTCTTTTCATCATTAATTTTTTCACTAAAGTAAGCAATAGGCTTTCCTTCTTGGCTTAAAACAACACCAATAGCATTCCCACTAGCATCACATTCAACTTGGAAAATATTAGTGACATCACATAAGGACAAGATTACTTCCTCTATTATATTCTTCTTAAGCAATTGAAAAATCTTATCAATAGCCTCAGTCCATTGAAATGCTTTCTTATCTCCTCTAATTGTATCCACTATTGGAGCACAAATCCCACTAAAGTTTTATATGAATTTTCAATGAAGCTTCATTAAGCCATGAAAGCTTCTTACCTCAAAGACACTTTTAGGATTAAGAACCTCAATGATTTCCTTTGTTGGAATAATAATGGATTGACAGGGGGATGAATCACTCCTAAAAATTTCTCATTTTATTAACTATTAATTGCAGAACCATTAACATTTAACCATTCACATACATTCCACTATTGCTTATTTAGTGTGCACAATACATTCAATCAACCATAACACATGAGAAGAATAAAAAATAGAAAATATATAAGTGGGAAACCATCATGGGGAAGAAAAACCACTAAAACACTACTTATATTACATAAATCAAATATATTTATTGAAGCACCAACCGGGAGTTTAGTAGAGCATCAACCCTACAAAGAGTAGAAACCCTAATTTAGTGAAGCACCCACTCCATAAGGAGGATAAAACCCCATAGGATGAATAAGCACTGGCTCATCCACCTGAATATGATTTATCTTTAAAAAAAATCTTCCATAACTAATGGATATCTCTAATTCATCTCACACACCTTTGCTTTCAAACCCTATATCTTCAATCCTACACAATATTATTCCTTGTCAACTTTTCATGGCTCTAAAATATTTCACACATGATATAAATAATTTCTGAACCTATCATGATCTTCCTATTCCTTTAAATCATGCTATCATACCTACAAAACACTTCCCCCTAGGTTGCACGTTTCACCCATGCAAGACTAGCTCAACAATGAACTCAAACATCACCTTTATAGGCTTCTCTTCCTCATAAAATCATCATAGGTCGGTCCTATACCTCTTTCAAAACCAAATAAACTTAATTAAATCCCATTTGAATCATTAAAATGGTCACATATGACCCATATGGGTCATCCATGCCAAAAACCACTTATCATGCACCAACAAGCCTCAAAACCCTACCATTGGAATGAGAAAAATCCACTCACATAAAAACCATAATTTTTAAATGTACCAAATTCACCATAAATGATTATTATATCATTTAAACATAAGCCATGTTTGTAATTTACATGAACCAATCAATTTATTTCATTTAATGGTCCCAATGGCTCATTTCCTTCTCAAAACAGTTGTTTCCAACAACCTAATTTTACTTTTAGACCTCAATACCCCTTGTGATGAACTCAAAAATGGAATCTAACAACTATATGGAATTCATAAAACCTTTATAAAACTTATAATCAAGATATAAATCACAAAACATCCATTTATTCAAACCACAACAACGTTTTCCTTCACCAAATCAAGCTTCCCAAAAACTAGTTTTGTAAACTTAGTTGATATACACCCTTACTTCGATACATTCAATACTTATAAATTGCTAAAATAGATGCCAAATTAACACCTCTTCACTTTAAAGGTGGTATCAAGCATCATCTCATCCATTTCATTCTTAAAAACTCAAACTTTTTTAGCAAGAGAAAAATTGTTCGAAAAAGTAACTAACTTATTCTTCACAAATAACCTTGAATGACAAACCAAAATATGTCATCATGATATAATCCATACCTTAGTGGAAATATCTTTGAATTTCATTTCCATAACATATTATATCTCCTTCCAACTCTAATTGTAAGGTCTTAAGCCAATCCCATCTCTGAAAACTACTTATGCCTTATAGGGCTCAAGAACGACTATGAGCCCAACATGATCCATCACACCAAAACTCACTTCCAGGATTAATTGAATCATGGAAAAAACTTATTCCTTATTTATAAGCACTCATAAACCTTCAAAAATCATTAAAAACTCAAAATCATCACTTTACCTCATATGGCCATTTGCACCATGCTTAGAACAAGCATCCTTCAAACTTGACCCTCAAAGAACAGATCATAAATTTTGCATACCTTATTCAATAATCAAGTTTAATATACCTATGGAAACATATCTAAACCATCTTCACAAAAACCTCGAATGGAGTCCTATCCGTCTTGTATCTCCCGTAATGTCAAATTTACTACAAGTTGTTTCAAACTGCCCCAAAAACTAGTCTTCACAAATAGGGCACACTTTGCACTTTTTCACATCAATCATGACCTGAAACATTAATTTAAATCTAGAAAAACTCCAGGGCTATCATAAATGGAAATTTATACCCTACCTCAAAGGATAAATTTTCCCTAAACTGGAACTCTTCAAAAACAAACATATCTAGGTAGGGCCCACAAGCACTACATACTCTAATATATCTTTATAGAAATCTTGAAGAGTCCTCTAAAACATCCAATCATCACTTTTTTACAAGGAATGAAAATAGTCTCACTATACTCACTTTTCTACAAACTTTTCCTCGCTAGGGTTTCTTAGGGTTTCAAACCAATTTACCTTCTTAATGATTGTTCATAATTATGTGACAATCAAACCACCTAATTATTTTATTAAAAACTTCATAAATTAACTTAAAATTTATTCTAAAGATCTCAATTCTCCATTCAAATCAAATAATTTACAACGAGCATAAGAAGTTCCACTTTTTTAAAAACCAAACTATTACCCCTAGTTTCGCTAAAATTTGCATATCTTGAAATTACCATTCCAAAATGACCTAAAACTTGTCATGAAGCATCATGAAAAATCCTCTAACTTTCCATATTCACCATCTAATAAAAATACATTTGAGACTCTCTAGCCATAGAAAATTACCTATGTCAAACTGCATGTTTCTCATTATTTTCTTCTCAAGGACCTCAAATATGCATCATACCTCTGAATCCTAAAGAAACTCACCATACATTCCTTTTCTACCATCACCATTCTTCTACCATGCACCACCAAGAGTTATCAACTCTATTTCTCACACCTCCTTACCATTATGCATGTTCCATGGCTAGAAACAAGCTTTGAATGACCTAACTCAACCATGAACTGACCATGTTGACCTTATATAGACCCATAGACACTCATGAAACATAATTAAAACCATGTTTGAACTCATAACATCAACCAATCACCTCAATAAGACTCATACCATGACTTAGCTCACTTGATCATGCTCCAGGACAAAATTAAACTCACTAAATAAGGACACTACCAAACAACTTTCATGTTCGACATAAAATTGACACCTCATGGAGATTAACATGACCACATGACACCATTTTCCATCAATATAGTTGACATCAATGACAACACTAACACACAATGGTCAGAAATCTCCCCCTTTTTCATTGATGGAAACCATCTTTAGAAAGATTTATGAAAACCAACAAGATAAACACACATATGGTCTTATTCAAATATTTATATTCCTCTCTCCCCATTTTCCATATATAAAAATACTGCAATGCTACTAAAACATAGAAAAATGACAACAAAAGGCTAAACACAATGACAATAATGTAAAATTTGACTTACATGACCAACAAGCTCCCCTTGGGACTAAAAAAATCTCTTCTCTAACTTTAAAAATAGTGAATGAACTTGATAAGAGCCTTAACAAAGCTCCCCGAACTGATGCTCCTTAATTTTTACTTTATTCATGGTTTTAATTACTTCTCAGGACTATTGAATGTAATAAATCACTATTTTTGTCTTCAATGCTAGAAAAGTCATCTTAAGGGACAATGCCCCTAAACTTCATCTTCAAGTACCTTTTTGAAAAACTTCTAATGATCATAAAATCACACCAAGCATAAAAACTTCCTTCAAATACTCCCTCTAGGCTTATAACATCCAAATCTATCCGAAAACAAAAAAATTGAGCTTCTTACCTTCATTTCTTGCCTTAGGAAGAACTTAACCTATTTTCCACAGTCTGAAGTATTCTCTCGGTGTATTCAACTTCTTTTAGTCAACATTTTCTCTCCAATCTCTAGGAAAAACCATCTCTTCTTCTATACACCTCTTCTAAGAATCTTATACACCTAAATCTCCTGAGATATAATCATAAATGACTCCCCCTGTCCTAATAGGTCAACTCATACCATAGACATTTCATGATTTAAACAATTCACCCTACTTTTCACAAAAGATAAACCAATTTTTTTATCTTTGTACAGTACCACATTTTTGAATCATGGAAACAACCTTTAGAAGCTCTTGAAGTAATTTTACAGACCTAATGCATTCACATTTTTCCTTTCATGATCACATACAATATTTAATAGTTTTAGATCTAGATTTGGCTTTTACATAACACGATTTTTTCAATTCCTCCCTTGAGCCTGTAGACTACAATTTTTACCTTCTTGGAGCAATTTTCCCCCCGCCTACACACTATTTGAGATTCAAAAGTAACTTACCTTGATTTCATACTATATAGCCTTCTAATTGGGGACTATGAAAGAATTTCATCATCTAAGACACCTCATATCCCTATCTTAGACCTAAAGACACCATCATCACTTCAATTAACTTCTTATAAAACATCTATACATGTATGTTTTCATTTCTTTATGAGGCACTTGCATAGTTGGAAGTATTTCATTATGAATAATAAGGCAAATACATACCTTATACTTCTTAGAGTTGTTAAAACAAATACTCAGAGCACTCTTCATATCTTCAGACTTTAGAACATATCTTGACAAATCACACACATATATCTTATTCCTTATAGACATTTGACTAATATATATGCAAGACAACTAAAAATGACTGTCCTTTACCTCTCATAATAGTGAATATAAAGATATCAAATTTCTTAAGTCAAACATGTCTCTTTCCATGAAAAAATGTCACTTCGTCTTCAACATACCTTGCATAGTTTTTCATTCACCAAATAATTTGAAACTTTTACATTGTGAAACCATGAACCAGAACTACCTCAACTTACTCAACACAAATACTTACACTAATGTTGAAAGTGGATGCACACCTATAAACACCATTTCAGGCCTGTAGAAGTGTAATTTTATTTCATCATGTTTTAGTTCCTTGACTAAGACTTTGATACTCTTAAGATGTATACACTAAAAAAATGACCAATTAGACATTATTTTTGACCTTTAACATGAAACATCTGTGATCCGTTATTAGGATATACCAAAACTATACAACCCTTCCATCAAGATGACACTAAAGATATAGCATACCTCTATTTTAAAGAACTTGCATTCCATTGAGAGTCAAAGTGATAATCATAACTACAACAAAACATATTAAACCTTTGAACACTAGTCAATTACTTGAGTATCCTTTATATACCTTTCTCCTCATCTAAACCATTAGCTCAACATCATTTCCTAATTGAGAAGAACACTTTTCACGCACATAGTCCTACTATACATTAATGGTAAAATTGACACCTCTTCCAATGAAACCCTCTTGTAGATCAACATTATCTTCCTTAACTTTGTTATCATAAGTTCTTAGCCTTTGTAAACTTGTAGTATCATTTTATGAGTAGTACAAACTCTATATAAATTTATCTTGGAAGCAATACACCTCTTCAAATAATATCATATTACATTTATGTACTACTTCTAGAGGTCATGATCACACCTGTATCCCATCATCAAAGTCATTAATGAAAATTTATCAAACCTCATATTTCCCATTATTTTCTTAACAACCTACTAAGATAGACCAACCATGGATAGATATACACAAGACTATCTCAAAATCCTTCACTCAGACCTCGAACATTGTTCCTTTCAAGAGTTCACCTTTTATACCCTTTCATGATGCAAGAATCATGTTTGACATAGTTACTTCCTCATAGTGTGAGAATTATGTAGAGAACTATCTTATGAAGAAACTCAGACATTATACTCATATAATTACCTTGACATAACAATTACCCATACCACTAGAAAAATCTACTAGAAAATTGATTCAATGCTCAAACCCGGTTCAATTTTCTAACACTCTCACAAAAACACACCTTGAGACCTGTACTCAACCATTTATTCCTTCTTAAAGGCTTGAAGATAGATCTTGAATGAATCATAAATTATTTTTGAGTATAGATTCTTGAACTAATTATGAATTTTTTAGATATTCATGTCAACATCTTTGAGGACACACTCAGAGACTTCATAATTTTTACACATTGACAACAAGCTTATGTAAGAAAAAATGTTCAATCCTCCTTTAGACTCTAGAACATACCATCTATGATCATGAACACCTAGACATAAGTCCTTCAAGGTAGGGCAAGGAAGATCACATCTTACACTTTCAGAGAACTCGTTACAATTTTTGTACATTTGACATAGACTTTAGTTATTCTTGACTCCAAGACACACACACCATGGTGAAATAAAATTGTTTACACAAACCTACCTTTTGATTCTCCATGGACTTTTGAGATATTTTTTCACATTGAAAAAAATCACCCCTTTATGCAAAAACCAAGATATATACAAATTTGTATCTTTTAGGTCTCCTATAATTCACATTATTTAACATCCTTGATACAATCATGGAATAGACTCATGGACTCAATATCATCTAGAATGCACCTACATAGAACTTAAGATTCTTTGATATGAAATTTTTTGCACAAGGATACCTCTAATTGATGATCAACCCTATGTAAGTCTTCATGATTATAAACTTCATAATGGAAGACTATAAAATGACCTAGATTAATTATGAAAACGCAAAATATGTTTGTACATAGAAATACCGACACATACTAATTTAACACAACTCACGATGTAAGACAAGATAAAAGGAAAATACCATCTTTGAAAATTCAGATTACTCATAAGAAACTTGACATACTTCATGATGCTTCAAAGACATAATATAACCATGACTCAATATTAGGAAGACTTGTTTTATGATTCAACAAGACCTCATACACACTAGTAATGGAAAAAAAGACACATTTTTCAAGACATGGATCAGAAACCTACAAAGACAAGAACTCAAGGTACATGAATTGTTCACTTAACATACCTTATCACATTTGAAGTGTTCCATACTCCTAGACTCCTCGCTTTTCGTGGATAGGAGAATGGATAGAATTTAAGCTCATGTGATCTTATTTATTTATAAGCCCCTTAACAAGAGAAAACAAGCCTCCTTGACCTAACTGGAACCTTCCTTGATGTGAGAAGAACCTTATTTGACAAACTTCACTTAATTAGGTTGCATTTCAAACCTGATAATCTGATCCCTTAGCTTTTTCTGTCTTAAATAACCACCTTATTTCCCTTAATATCTATCAAAAATCCTTAGAATCATTCATGAGAGTCTTCTTATTGAAAAAAATTCCACTTTGAGCTTGAAATCTGCTTGTGTACTCTAAAGATCCTATTTGGTAAAAAAATTATAAGATGCCCTTTCTTGTGACACTTATGACATACAACACCATTATTGCTTATTCTTGGTTCAAACACTCTTAGATTCCATCCACAATCCTTGGATCTATGGCCATACTCACAACATGAATGACATTCACCATTGAATAACCCTACACCATTCCTAGGATACCTTCTCTTGCAATCTCTAGCTCTATGACCAAAATCATGACAAATAAAGAAATATCCATTGAATGAAGAACCATAACTCATAGCATTAGGTTTTATAACTGAGTTAGACCTTCTCAAATATTCATTCTTAGTCACTTTCAAATCTAATTTAGAACTTAGACCAGATTATCCATCACTCTTCACATGTTTTTCTTCAAACCCTATGCTTGTTTTGACATCTATGGTAATTTAAACTTCTAAAACCTCATCAAGAGATTTAGAGCTATTATCTAACTTTCCATATATTTTCAACCTGTTAGACACATCCTCTAATTTAGATTCCAAATACAACCTCTTTTCATACCGGAATAATTTTCCTCTTTCTCCTTTAGGGCTTTAGACATATTCTCCACTTATGAATCCAAATATTGAATGGCTTGACTATGTTTATCTTCCATATCCTTGATCTAATTTTGGTAGGCATTAATTATTGACTCATGTAATTAATTCTTCATCCTCAATACTACTATAAGATCTGAATACTTACACATTGCTTGTGCTTCAGAGGATGTCCTTCAAGTTGCTAAACTTACTTCAAAAGGACACACTATTATACCAATTGTCGGAAGCACAATGGACTGAGAGGGGAGTGAATCAATCCTACAAATTTATCATTTCATTAACCATTAATTACAAAAACCATTAACATTTAACCATTCTTATTCATTCAACAATTTATTATTTAGTGTTCACAATACATTCAAACAACCATAATACATGGCAAGAAGCACATAAACACAAGATGTAAGTGATAAAACCTAACGGGAAGGAACGCCAACCCTAGTTTAGTAGAGCACCAACCCCTAATTTAGTGAAGTAACCACTCAACAAGGAGGCTATAATCCCCTAGGATGACTAAGAACCAACTCATCCACCTGAATATTTTTTTATCTTTGATTTTTTTTTCTACCACAAGTGATGGAGATCTCTAATCCATCTCACACACCATTATACCATAAATATTCAATCTTACACAAAATTCTTCCTCTTCAACTTGTCTTGGATCTAAACTCTTTTACACATGATATAAATCATTCCTTAACCTATAATAATCTTCTTAATCCTTTAAATCATGCTCTCATACCTATAAAACACTTCACCCCTACGTCACAATTTTCATCCATGCAAGACTACCTCAAAAATGAACCCAAACATCACCTTTGTAGGCTTATATTCCTCATAAAATCATAATAGGTCATACCTATACCTCTTGAAAAAAAAAAAAAAAAACTTAATTACATCCCATTTCAATCATTAAAATGGTCACATATGACTCATATGGGTCGACCATGCCAAAACCACTTATCATGCACCGTGAAGCCTCAAAACCCTACCATTGGAATGAGAAAAATCCATGACATAAAAACCATAATTTTTAAAGATCCAAAATTCACCATACATGAGTAATATATAATTTAAACATCAATCATGGTCACAATTTACATGTAACCAATCAAATTATTTCATTTAATGGGCCTAGTGGCTCATTTCCTTCTCAAAACAATTGTTTCCAACAACCTAATTTTACCTTTGGGCCTCAATACCCCTCAAAATGAACTCAAAAATGGAATCTGACCAATATATGGAATTACTAGAACATATAGAAAAATTATAATTTATACATCATGAAACATCCATTTATTCAAACCACATCAACTTTTTCCTTCACCAAATCAAGCTTCCCAAAAACAAGTTTTGCAAACTTAGCTAATAAACACCCTTTCTGATACATTAAATAATTATAAATTCCTTAAATATATTCCAAAATCACCCCTCTTCACTTTTCATGTGGTATGAAGAATCAAATCATCCATTTAATGCTTCAAAAACTCACACTTTCAAAGAAGAACAAAATAGTCTGAAAAAGTAATTACCTTTTTCTTTAGAAATAAACATGAATGAGAAATAAAATCACATAATAATGATACAAGGCATACCTCATAAGAAATATATCTTAATTAACTTTCTAGAACATATTATATCTCATTTTAAATCCAAGTGGAATGCCTTCAACCAAGCCCATGTCGAAAACTATTTTTACGCCTTCTAGGACTCGAGAAGCGATAATGAGTCCAACATGCTCCATCACACAAAAACTCACTTATAAGCTTAAAAATCATGGAAAACAATTAGACCTGATGTTTATGCACTCAAAACCTTCAACAATGATGAAAAACTCGGCCCGATCACTTTACCTCATGTAGCCATTTGCACCCTGCTAGAACAAGCATCCTCAAAACTTGAGCCTCAAAGAACATATCATAAATTTTTCATACCTTATAAAATCATAAATTTTTATATTCCAATGGAAATATATTTGAACCATATTCACAAAATAAAAATTTAATGGAGTCCTAACACCCGCTTTAGCTCCTATGATGTCAAATTTACTACAAGTTCCTCCAAACTACCCCAAAAACTAGCCTTCACAAATAGGGCACACTTTGCACTTTTTAACATCAATCATGACATAAAAACCTTCATGGAAATATAGAAGAAAATCTATGGATATCATAAATGGAAATTTTTACTTTACCGCATTTGGATAATTTTTCCTTAAAGTGAAACTCTTCATAAATAATCATATTCAAGGGGGCACATATCACCACATGCTCTAACATACCTTTATGGAAATATAGAAGAGTCCTCTACAACATCCAATCATAAATTTTTCACAAGGAATCAAAATAGGCTCAATATACTCACTTTTCGCAAACTCCTCCTAGCTAAGGTTTTGTTAGGGTTTCAAACCAATTTACCTTTTTAAAATTTGTTCATTAAAAAGTGACTATAAAATAACCTCATTATTTTTTAAACCTTAATAAGTGACCTTAAAATATATTCCAAATATCTTATGTCCCCATGAAAATTATACAATTCACAACAAGCATCAGAAGGTCCACTTTTGCTTTAAAACCACACTGTTACTTACTTACTCAGCTTTTTCTATAACTTGCATATCTTGAAATTACGTTGAAAAATGACCTAAAAATTGTCATGAATCATCATGAAAAAATCCTATAACGTTCCATATTAACCATCATATCCAAATACATCTGAAACTCTCTAGCCATAATGACTTACCTATTTCAAATTTCTTTTTCACCTTTGTTTTCTTCCAAAGGACATCAAATATGCATCATACTTACGAATCCCGACCATAAAATCACCATACATTCCTTATATACCATAACCATACTACTACCATGCACCACCAAGAATGATCAGCTCCATTTCTCACACCTCCTTACCATTTTGCATGTTTGAGGGCTAGAAACAAGATTGGAATGACCTTACTCAACCATGAATTGATCATGTTAACCTCATGCGAGACCCATAGAAACTCATGACACGTCATTATAACCATTTTTTACCTCATGAAATCAACCAATAACCTCAGGAATACTCATATCATGACTTATCTCACTTGATCATGCTCTAGAACAACAATGAACTCACTAAACAAGGACACTAATAAACAAATTTCATGCTTGACATCATATTGACACCTCATGGAGACTCGCATGACCACATGGCACCATTTTCCATAAATGGAGTTGAAATCAATGAAAACACTAACTCACAAAGTGGCCAACAACCTTTATCTTCTCCCTCTCCATCTTCAATCCTTCTTGTGAGATCACAAACCCCAAGTAGATCAGCTTTGTCTTCAAGAAAGTACACTTTTTAAGATTGATTAGTATTTTCTCTTCATGCAATTTCTCAAGGACCAATCTTAAATGCTTAAGATGTTCTTCTTTTGACTAACTATATACCAAAATTTCATCCAAATAGACTATAAAAATTTACCTGTGAAATCCTTAAGCACTTCATTCATAAGCCTCATGAAAGTGCTTGGAGCATTTTTCAAGCCAAATGGCATAACCAACCATTCATAAAGCCCATCATTTATCTTAAAATTTATTTTCCATTCATCACCCTCTCTAATTCTAATCTGATGATAGCCACTTTTTAACCCATTCTTATAAAAATACTTACCTCCACTCAAATAATCCAACAAATCATCAATTCTTGGCAATGGGAATCTATACCTAATAGTGATTTTGTTGATTTCTCTAGAGTCTGTGCACATTATCCATCCTCCATCCTTCTTAGGACTCAAAACTATAGGAACAACACAAGGAATTAAAATTTCCCTTATCATCCCTTTCTCCAACAATTCTTGCACTTTCTTCTTGATGTATTCATATTCCTTTAGGGTTATCCTATAAGCATCCTTGTTTGGAAGGTTAGCACCTAGTATCAAGTCTATATGTTAAGAAGAGGATGAGAACGCATGGAAGGAAAGGTAGGAAGAAGATGTGTGAAGAGGAGCAAACAAGAAGAACTAAGTGCATGAGGATACTCTAAATAGTTTAATTTGAGTGAAGGGCTTAAGTAAACATAGAGCGTGCGAGAGGTTGGCGTGTAGAAGCGAGAAGAGGATTCCTGGACTTAGCCACATTATAGAATATGATGTTTCATGGAAAACACATGAGGAGGTAGGCAAGTTTGATAATTTAATAAGCTTAGTACATTAAGAATTGCATCCTAAGGAAAGAATATTCTAGGGAATAATCAAGGGTTGATCATTGTTTTTAAGGATCTGTAAAGTTGAAATTAATCATAGATTTAGCTAAATGACATAGACACTTGAGTATGGTGGAGCATGATACCTCTTGCATGTGGTCTGCTCATGAGTAATCTTGAGGTTGTGGGGAGAGATTCCACTCTATTTAAGAATGGGCTTAGGTCCAAAACAAGGGTGTAAGCATGAAGATAGGGGCTTAGGGTGTGTATGAGAGGTGATGTAGGAGGAAGAAGATGTGCGATTGAAAGGCATGAGGTATTATGGGTGCATGGGAGAGAGCATAGATAGAACCCCTTTGAGAATATTCATTTTATAGAGCTAGGGTTTTATTTAATAATGTATTCGGTCTGTTGTGACCCTTTTGATGTAATATGGCTATTGTAAATAATTTTGAATCAATGAATATGATGGGTTGTTATGAATATCTCTGTTTATGGGTCCAAACCCTAGTGTTCTTCATATTTATCATGGTTTAGATATGATTTATTTGTGATTTTGTAGTATTTACTTTTACATTATGGTGCATTTGTTCTTAGATCTAGTTTCTTTACTTCTATTCTAGAATGAATGCATGTATTTCTGCTTCTGCAAATATTCCTCCATTAATGGAAAAGCATTATTACAAGGCTCACATAAAGGAGGGGCTTGGCGCCCTCACACACCTCGGGTGAGCACCCAGTCAAGGTGGGTGACGTCTTTGACACACTTGGGGTTTAATGGGAGTAGGGAAAGGTGGATACATTTTGGTTCTATTAGTGAGACCTCTTATGAAGTTGTTGTAAGAATGGTGTATGATGACATAACACTTGACCTTGGATAGCGTCAAGACTTGGCTTAAGAACATGGAGGATGAGTTTGCACAACAATTCAACACTAGACCTAAGTTTGATGCACGTAAATGGGTAGAGGAGCATCTGTATCATGAGCTTTATGAGACGTTCTTTTTTGTTTTCTAGTAGAACTGTATGAATGGTTGTCGACATATGCATCAAGGAAGAGTTGGTATTATCAACCTCATGTTTGGACCCAAGAAGATTATCAAGCAGCTTCATGATGTTGATTTGACCTGGACTCATGTTGTTGATCATTGGTGGAGTGGTGTGTTGACTATTTATATGTTGGAGTACATGGTTTCTATGTATTCTTTCCCAAAGGTTGTTGAGTTTGAGTCTTTGCAAGAACCTAGAGGATATTTTTTTCCACTCTATCGTTAACCATCAAGATCTTGATCATCACTCTGAGTTTGGAAGCATTTCCTATGGCTAGCTGAATTCCCACTAGGTGCGGGGCACAAAACCTAGTGCGGTGTGAGATGGAATATACTACGACATAAAGGGAAAGAGAGGAGAGACAAATCAAGTATAATGAAGCATGAGAGAGAGAGAGAATTAGAAAGACATCGCAAAGTTGTAGGATTGATGGAATTATGGATGCAGATGTTGCGGGAAGGATTTTAGGTTCATGTAAAGGACGTGGAACCTAAGAATTATGTGCTACCCCATCTTGGAAAGCATGGGAGAAGAACCCCCTCAGCTTCTGATGAGAGATCATCGCATGAAGGAAGGAGAAGAATTGTAGGCATGCATATAAATCCACCATGTGACCAAACCCTTGTGCTTAGTTTCCTAATTTCTGAGACAAGTATTTATAATTTGGTTGGAATTAGCAAGTAAGTAGCATCAGGGAGATATCATTTTACAATACATCCATCTATGGTCACGTAGACATTTCCAATGTTTGGTGGAATCCTATTAGGAACATTATTTGGACAAGGTATGGGTACACAGAGTTTTGGTATCACGACTAGAAGTGGTTCAACGTCACAGACTGTTGACACAAATTTCAGCACAATGGTGGGGACGCATATTGGAACTACTTCAGGACCTTTTCCTACTATATGAGGAGGATCCGGTTGATCTGGAGGTACAGGATCTAGTGGATCAAGTGGTGCTAGTGGTGGAGGAAACATAGGAGGGAATCAGGGTTCTAGATCTGGTGGATAAGGACCTCAACCACCTCAGCATGTGTTTTATGAGATGTCTTTGCACTTACCTAATTACAAAGGTGTTGAGGATGTTATAGAGCATGTACACAAGTGTGAGTTGTTATGGCATGCTAAGGGTATCACTTCCCCAGAGTAGAAGGCAAGTCAGTTTTCAACCATGTTGCAAGGGCACGTACATAGCTGGTACCAAAAGTATAACCCACATAAGACGGTGGTGGATTATATCACATTGCATGATGCCTTTTTGGTGGAATTCCACATTCCTGAATTTAAAGAGAATACCATTAGCGCGCTCAAGGAGATTTAACAAGGTATGGAAGAGAGTGTGTGGGAGTATGATGTGCGCTTTAAGACACTCTTTTCAAATCTATCTTATGATATCCATCCCTCACAACATGCTTAGTTATTTTTGGAGGATTGATAATTCCTTTTAGATGAGCACTCTCCCATAAGACTTTCACGAATCGCACAAGGCCTTGGAGGCTTCTCTACGCGTTAAGGCCATCGAAGTATTTACACAGGGTAGGCCATTTTTAGAAGCACAGATTGTTGTCATGGAAAAGAATCTTGAAAAATTGTCTACGAATTCAGCTCATGAAACATGCAGTGGAATTTGGTGCATAGATTGTGAAGTGGAAGGACACGAGATAAAGAATAGTTTCCATCAAAGGTCAGTGTGTGCTATGTCATTATATTATGAGATCTATTACGGGGATCATGATCCAATTAGATTCCTTTTTTACAATGCGTGCTCCATAAGAACGTGTCTTCTTATTGTAAAATTTTCACATCCATTACTCACGATACGAAGGACTCTCGATTGATAGACCAAATTCATGATGGCATGTATATTGGTGTGCACCAGACCAACATTGGGAGAAGTTCTAAGGGTAAAGGTCATCAATAAGAAGGGTGCATAGATGGAAGAGGTTTAGGAATAGGTTTTGGAAAATGATTCATACGTCATAGCATGTGTAGAGGAAGGGGTGACTTCCCCCATGGGACTTGTTACAATTTTGGATCTACTAAAATCTACAAGCTCGAATGTCTGGATTTTCTATAGTACCTATGATGCTGAAATATGAATAAGTATGAGGAATTCCCTGAATTGTATGTCCACATGAACTATAACCAGAAGAGGGAAAAAGGTGTGGGGATGGTTAGTGTGAAGAGAAATGACCCACTATGGATGCCTAGGGTAGTGTTTGATCTTGAGTTAGAAATTGTTTTGGTAACTACACACGTTGAGGATGCATGCACCAGAGAAGTACCAAAGCCACTCATTACAAGAGAATAAGTATTACATGGGAAATATCCTGATCCAACCCATTAGAAAGAGGTTTACCAAGAGACCATGGAAGTGATTAGGAGCCTACAAGGAGAGATTCAATGTTTGAAGGAACAATCGTGGAAGTTAGAATAGGTGAAGAATGCTAAGGTCCCTCAGAAAGACATGGATGAGGTCAGAGAAGTGTGTAAGATGTTGTGCCAAGAAAACATTATCCCTCTATTAGGAGAGTGGTTAAGAGAAAAGGTACCGTGTGTGGGAGATGAGTATGAGAGGAAGGTCTTACATACTAATTTCCCCCTCACAATCTTGATTATGATAAGGAAATTACGCTGAATGCAGTTGTTGATGGATGGATCCTAAGAAACATACTAATTAACATGGGTGTAGAGGTCAATGTCCTTACTTTGGATGCATGGAATCAGATGGGGAGGCCTCCATTGTAACCCTCTTCAAATGTGTTGTATATGGTGAATAGGACAAAGGATATGCCCATTGGAGTCTTGAAGGATGCTTCCATAACCATTCAAGGGGCTAATTTTATTGGGGATTTTGAAGTATTAGTGCTTCCGAGGAAGATAACTTCCTAGCATTACTCGGATGCCCTTGGTGTTATGTAAATAATGTTGACTTATGATTTAATAAGGGATACATTAGTTTTGAGAACAAAGAGGAGCACATCATTATTCCACTAACAGATGGGAGGTATGTACCTTATGTAGAGCCTTTGGGAGAAGAGGACCTAGATAAGATCTATGTGTGCATAATTAGAGACACCAAGGCTATTCATCCATCAAGAGTCATTTAGTGGGAAGATGCTCAGTCTATAAGTGATATAACTAGCATTGCATGTAAAAATTGGGTGCATGGGACCTATGAGTTGGTTAGAAGAAAATTAAGGGGCATTGTAACTCGAGTGGCCAGAGCGCACTCAGTTAGGCACTTGGGAGGAAGATAGTTACCAAGTTACACTAGGAAGGTAACCCTGATGTCTTTTACACGCGATGGAGATCTAGTGGACATGTGAAGTAGAAAAGAGGAATATGTTAAATTATACCTTACACACAACAATAACACATTGGTGGGTGAATCATCGAGACAATCTTCTAGAATGGTGTGAAGTGAGAATTATGTTCTCTATTAGGTTTCTCTAGAGCAATGCACCCTCTAAAATACATGATTATGATGGGAAGGAATCTACCTCATTTCACATTTAGGAATGTGAGAGATCCTGGATGGTAATCCCGAAGCCTTACCTCCCTCACTATGGGTGCATAAGTTCTATTCAACTTTACAGGGTTATGCGTGCACATGGTATATCCATTCAGAGCTACGTCGTCAAACGGGAAATTGGAAAAAGTTGACGGTGGATATTATTCAGACTTTTGAGTATCTATGTCCTAACCCATTAGTGAACAAGGTGTTGTAAGTATTCAAGTGTCTTTCTTTGGGGGATTGTGCTTTTTCTAAAGACCGAATCCTAGATTTTCTAGGGGAACCTAGCTTGGAGGCACACTTCGAGGAAGGATAAACTGAGGAGATATAGTTTGAGCCGCCTTCCTGGAAAAGGAAAATGTAAATTTGGTGTACCTAATAGATGATGAGGAATTAGAAAACTTGGATGTTAATCATACAGAAGGTATGTACATAGTCTTGGAAAGTGCAGATGAGCAAGCACGCACTTACCATGAGCCCTTGAAAATAAATAAGGTCAACATTAGTACAGAATCAGAGCCAAAAGAAGCTATCATTGGAATTACTAGATGGACCAGGAGGTTTCAAAGATAATTGAGTTGTTGCGTGAATTTTAGGATTTTTCCCACGTGGGTACCATGAGTTAAAAGGAGTTCATCACTCATTGGGAGAAATGTAAATTAAGTTGAAGGAGGGTGTGCACCCGATTAGGAAGAGACCTTATAGGATGAATCTAAATTTGCACGTAAAAGTTAAAGAGGAGATTGATAAGATGATAGAATCGGAATCATTGAAGCAATTGAAGAATATGAATGGGTGAGCCCAATGGTAATTAGTATCAAGAAGGATGGGAGGATAAGGATATGTGTAGACTACAGAGATTTGAATGTTGCATGTGTCATAGATCCTTTTCCAACCCTGTTTACTGAAGAGATCTTGGAAGGTGTAGCAGGGTAGGAGATCTATTCTTTTACAGATGGATTCTCAGGTTATCACCAGGTAAGGATTGCAAAGGAAGACTAGGAGAAGAATAATTTCACCACTAAATGGGGAATTTTTTCTTATACGGTTATGCCCTTTGGACTTAAGAATGTGCCTATTGTATTTTTGCACATTTTGGTGCAAGCATTTCAAGACTTCATCCATAAATTTCTGTAAGTTTACCTAGATGATTGGACAGTGTATGGGTTAGTAAGAGATCATTATGACAATTTAAGATTGATGTTTGAGAGGTGCAGGAAGTTAAGTATCTCTCTAAAAATTAAGAAATGTGTCTTTATTACTCCTTTTGGCACATTGCTAGGTCACATTATTTGCAAGGAAGGCTTATTGGTAGATCCTGCCAAAGTTGTTATCTTAGGATTGGAGGATCCTACCAATCAAAGTGCGTTACGTGGATTCTTAGGGAATATGGGTTACTAAAAAAATTCATCAAAGGCTATACCAAGATCTTCATGCCATTAAAGGAGTTGTTGAAACAAAAGAGTAAAATCTATTTGGGTGAGACGCAGTAGGTGGATTTTGACATATTAAAGGAAAAACTTACTACGCACCCAAATTGTGCTTTCCCTCATGGCACAAGCCCTTTCATGTGAATTTTGATGTGTTAGGGATGGAAATATGAGTGGTCTTAAGCACAACATGGAGAAGGGATTGTTGACCACCCTTTATGTTTTGCAAGTAGAAAATTAACTCTAGCTAAGCACAACAATGGAGCACAAAGCGTTATTGATGATTTATACACTGCATAAATTTAGACAGTGCTTTTTGGCCAATATATTTATCTTTTACATAGATCACATGACGCTTAATTACTTGGTAAAAATTCTATTTTGCAAGGGAACATATTTAGTTGGATATTTTTATTTTAGGATTTTGGCTTTTTAGTCATATTAAAACCAAGAAAGATAAATTTAGGACCTGACCATCTATCATGGATTGACTCAGGTGAGGACATAATGTTGGATGCACAATTGTGTTTAGGTTAAAAATGTGTCATCTCGATTTGGAAGATATTGTTGTTTTCTTACGAACAGGTGTGGTACCTGAAGGAATGAAGGCTCTAGAGAAGAAGTGGTTGGATATACACATCATGCCCTATATGTTGGTCAGTGGAGACCTATACAAACTAGGCCGAGATGAGGTTTTGCATTGGTGTGTGTTGGAACATGAATGTACTACAATCATGGAAGAAGCTCATGGTGGCATTGTAGGTGGTCACTATGTAGGAAATGTGACCGCGCGTAAGATCCTATTGGCAGGTCTTTGGTGGGAGATAGTTTATAAGGATTGTATAGAATATTACAAGGCTTGTGACCATTTCTAGCACCTTGGAAAGCCGAGGAAAAGAGATGAGATGCCGTTAAGACCTATTACTAGTGTAGAGCCATTTGAAAAATGGGAAATTGACTTTGTAGGCCCTATTTCCCCATGCCATGTGCAAGACAATTCTGCGCTATATTATCACTTGTACATAATATCTTACGAGGTGGGCAGAAGCAACACCTACAAAGGATTACATGATGGCTACAACATCTAGGTTCTTGTGGGAGAATATAATCAGCAGTATGGATGCCCATTGAGTTTAACAAGTGATAGGGGTACTCATTTCTTGAATGAAACTATTAGAATCTTATTGGAAAAGTTTATGGTGGCCCATCACAAAACTATGCCCTATCACCCTCAAGCTAATGGGACTATTGAGGCCTTTAACAAGATATTGAGCCACACATTGACTAATATTTGCGATGTTGAAAGAAGATATTGGGATGATAAATTCTCTGTTGTACTTATGAGTATATCAAATGACTTATAAAATATTGAACACGGCCACACCTTTTCAATTAGTGTTTGGCGCGGAGGATGTTATGCCCGTTGAATTCATGTTACCATCCCTACATATTTCTTACACACAAGGATCGGCTAATGAGTAATAACTTGAGGAATGCATAAAAACTTATGAAGTTGGATGAAGGGTGATCAATTTCTTGGTGGAGTCAAAAGATGGAGAAATCTAGGTAGAGTTCATGGCATGATCGAAACATTAAAAACAAGAAGTTTGAGATTGGGCAGATGGTTTTTATATATGATTCAAAGTTTCTATGTCATCCTGGGAAACTATAAGTGCATTGGTTGGGAGCGTATGTTATAACACATATACTTAATTCGGGTGCTTTCCATTACAAGCGATGGATGGAACATGGTTTCTTGGCTACTTCAATAGGAGTAGGCTAAATCCCTACAATAAATAATTATTCTTTGTGTTTTTAAATAAGGCAGTGTTTCCATTTAGCTTAGGTTTCCTTTAATACATTTTTTGTTATATGTGTTTCCTTTCATCATTGTTATATTTTGTCTTTTAGTTTGGTGTGTTAGGTAATAAGAGCATTTACGTGCTTGTAGCTAGTTAATATCTAAAGAGGTTTTCATATGCAGAGGACCACACATACTTTTAGTTTGGTGTAGGAGAGTACAGAGAATGCAAAGGTAACACACAGTTGGAGAAATTTTGATTGGTGGCTCGGAGAGAAAAACATAAACATGAGGTATCTGAGAAGGAACACGCATAACAAGGGTGATAAGGGTTAGAGATGAAATGGTGTCAATAAATCTTTATAAAAACCACATACAAAGTGATGAACGCACAAAGAAAACTGAAGTAGGTAACAGTAGGGAAAAATAGGTTTAAGACATAGGATAATATGGCAAGGTTCATTTTAAGAGACCTCTTGAAAATTGGAGGTGGAAAATACAGCGAATATCCTCAGAATTGGTTTCGCAAGAAGGTGAATTTTTGGGGGTCGATAAAAAAATTTCACCTAATTTTTATGACGTGTGTGAGGAAGGCTGCGGACACACGACAAGACATTTGGTGCCACACATTAATAATGAGGTTAAAAATGTCAACAAACCTCACTGATGTGTGTCAACAAACTTGTTGATGCACGTCAATGAGCATCGCTGATGTGCGTCAACCACCTTGTTGACATGCATCAACAAGGATTTTGTCAGAAATTACCCTTGTTGACGCACGTCAATAAGGTGGTTAATGCATGTCAATAAGGTTGTTAAAGTGTGTCAGTGAGGTTCATTGACATGTTTCAACCACCTTGTTAACGTGCGACACCAAATCTTCTGTCGCGTGTCTGCAGCCTCTACCCTCTGGTCATGCGACAATAAAATCTCCATGTCACATGTCAACAAACTCTCTATCACGCATCTACTTCCTCCGCACTCCTATCACACATCAAAAAAATCTCCATGTCACGCATCAACAAACTCTCCATGTCACATGTCTTGAGCCTCCTCCCTCTGTCACGTGTCTGTAGCCTCTGCCCTCCTATTGTGCATTTATTGTACTTGATAATACATATGCCCCTAGGTGGTATGAGTGATCTAGTAGTGTTATACCTAACAAATAATCTAGGATTATATAGGGGATAGTTTCAAGGGTGGCGAAAGCTGACCCCTAAAAAATTAAACTCTAATTTTTAGGTGAAAAAGTCATTGACTGCTTGAGACAATTCACCTTTTCAAATTTTTCAAAAATGGAATATTCACCGCTAAAATTATCCCTAGAATATGGTCTTTGGCACTAAGAGCTCGCATAAGGGTCTGCGGTTGATATAGTTTTGTGGGACGAGAAGGTTGAAGAGGTTTTGGGAAATTGTATGCATGGAAGAAAAAGTGCTAGACAAACACGGTAGGAAAGTGTTGGAAAAATATGGATTTAATGCAAGAGTATAGTGGTAGGTGACACAAAAATCAATTTGGAAAAAAACATAAAACTATAAATAGGGATTCGGACGTATGTTATTTTTTCACTGGGTTTATTTGTTGAATATCTCTTGCAAACTAGGGCATCCTTGCGAGAAAGATGTGAAAGTTACATGCAAAGTAAAGATTTCAATGATTTTAAAGCCATATTAGAATAGAGTACATGGGCATGCACGGAAATGGTTGGTTGAAGGATTCCTATGATGTTTTATGCTATCTGGTGGAAGAAGGGGTTTCCATGTTAGGGTTTAGGAAACCAAGTTACGGGTTCAAAGAAGTTGCCCAGAGGGATTGGAATTGAACGATAAAGTAGTAAGGAAGCAAGACACAAGGAGGAATTAGCTAGGACCCGACAAGGAAAAATGGCACCAAGGAAGGGATCAAATGTTTCACCCAAGAAGGGAAAGGGTAGGGGAAAACTAGTCACATCAACAAGTTTTAACAAAGAATGGTATGTAGAGATGCAATACCCAAATGGTGTGTCATTGGGGAAGGAATGGGTATCTCACATACGCAAGATGGCTATAAGCAATTATAACCATAAGATAGATACAACTGAAAAAGAGATGGCATTGGAGCTTGTTCACCCTACAGGAGAAAGAAAAAAATATGACAAACCAATGTACGATGAATCTGTGAAGAGGAAATTGGAGAAGGCTAGGATTTTGCAACTCTATGAGTTTCCATTTTTGGAAAACTGAAAGGTTATACCAGTGGCTGATGTCATGCATACATGAGGATTACTTTTACTTTGTAGGAAGGAGAATGCACATAATTACACAGTTGATCTCCAAGTACACTGGGCTTATCTGCATGGGAGAGTTGTTGGATGATGACTTGGGTGACAAGGAGGCTATCATCAAAACAACTAAGGAATATGAATACAAGAAGGGCATGCACTACTTTGATATTGCCAAGATGATTGGCCTATTTATGAATATGGTGTGTGCTTGCTCACCAAGTTGAATGGACAAGAACGGTGGATGCAAGTGAACAAGAGATGGTTGAAAATTTGTAGAAATATTTTAGAAGGGACCATCTACAACATCTCGGCCTTCATTGTGGAGGATATCATAGATGGTGCACGCGATGGAGATAAAATCATGTATGGTAATATTATTCTTACCATTGTATTTTCAGATATTGGAGTTCCCGATGGGCTGAACAACTACATTTGGGAGTACCCTGATGAGAACCCCTCCCTAGCTAAGAGGTTTGAGGCATACACTTGTGAAACAATGACATCTACTTATAAGGTGCATTTGGATAAGTGGTACAAAAACAGATGACGATGCATTTAGAGAAAAGTGGAGAATTATAGAATAACTATTAGCCTTGGTAAAGGATGAGGCTGAAGTTGTGGTGTACTAGAAGTTATACATTAGAAGGTTCACGTTGATAGATGGCACCAAGAGCCCATGGTGTAAACTACCTTTTGCCTTCACAACGTATTATTTTTAGAGTGCAGTTAATAAATTAAAGGAATCCAAGAAACTTATATTTGATCTAAGTGAAGTAGATCAAGATCATGTGCATTACATAGGACATTGGTGTATCCTAAGAAGAGGGCATATGTGGAGAATTATGTCTCTCATGACATACATATGATAAGGCCTATAAAATTACCACATGCAGGCATAAAGGTGATAAGGGTGTACATACACCTAAGGTCAAAGTTTGAAAAGGGTGCATACATTGAGGATGATGTCTCCATCCTTGAGGACCCTACTAGAAGGAAGAAAGGGGAGAAGAAAGAGGGAGGAAACTCCATAAAATAGGGCACCGAGTGCGCATGTGGTCCAAACCACATGAGTACAGGATTCATGTAAAAGAACAAGAACATATACTCGGAGGAATAAGTCTTCCATGAAGGAAATGTCCCAGTGATGGAGGAATCTCCAAAGTGAAAATGAGAACAAGGTAACAAAGTTTAGAATTTGAGAGGACAGAGAGAGAATGAATGGTAATAAGACCGAGGAGGACAAGGAGTGTGAGGAAGAAAAGAACCCACATGTATTCAATGTGCACAAATCTGATGAGGAGAGGGATGAATCCTCGGAGGGCGCTCATGAGGTAGAAAGAATTGAAGAAGAAGTGGGGACAAAGCCACATGAGACCCCACACTTGTCTAGTGAATAATTAGAGGACATCATCAAAGACTTGGTAGAGCACAAGGTGGATTGCAACGCAGGATAATTAGAAAAAAGAAGTATGGAATCATGGGTAGAGAGACAAGTTTAGTAGCCGAGTTTCTGACAGGGGCATGCAGGGTGGCAATGGCACAACAAAAACATCTAAAGGGCCCATAATGACTTACGAGGATGATCCAAACAAGGTCCTATGTGTGTGTTTCCAGAGCATGGTGCCCTTAGACCAAATCTTTTGTTTTTCATTATTTGAAAAATATAGTGCATACCCATGCACCAGAAAGATATTGTGATGGAATTTTGAGTACCATATTGATGAACCAAAATTTGAATTCAATGGAGGTGCTTTGCTAGATATACCAAATACTCAAGAGGTAAATCCCTTTGTGGATTCACAGCATTAACCGATGAGTAGGTATGTAATGCACTCAATAAGGTGTCGGTGGAAATCGTAGCATGGTTGTTCGGAAGAAATAATAGAATCAAAGCATTAGAGAAGGAGTTAGAGGATAAGAACAAAGAAATCATAGAGAGAGATAAGGAGATAAAGGGGAAGGAGTCGATAATTGTGTAGCTGAGGGATAAGTTAAGAGAAGAATAAGGGAAGGTATGCAAAGCCTACAAGAAAGTGGAGAATATTTTAGACTCCATTATTTTGAAGTGCCTATATTTATCCCACTTGAGAATAAGTATGAGTTATCCTTCCACTTCCTAGAGGATTTGACGTGCTTAATCACGATGGAGAGGCAACCACTTGCACTGGAGTTAGCAGAGGAAGTTATGGCATGATAGAAAGAACATGAGAAATCAAATATTGAGTAAACCATAACTCGTTACTTTGAACTCCTTGCTTTAGTAAAGACCACGATGCACATGGCTGAGGTTGTCTACAATGACCGTGAAGAAAGAGACATAGTGGAAAGTGTTCTAGGTTTTATGCATGAGGTGGGTCTGAAGGAATTCCAAGCCAAGAATAAGGGCAATAGGGTGAAACATGAAAAAATATTCGAGGAGGTTGTGAAGAACTCGAGGTAATTGAGATTTTAAGGGCCTCTGTTAAAAATAAGGTAAAGGAAGTGTATCCCTAGGTTATACATAAGATGGACGCATTGAATGACCTTAGCAAGAAGATGGAGAATATCGTTGATACACTGAAGGCTAAGGGTGAAGATTTTGAATTTGATGAATTCAACACACTGATAGGGGATTTGTTTACACAGATGCAGAAGGAGGTGGATGTTTGGAATGATATTGAAGCATCCTTGAATAAGACTTTCCCAATCCTTGTACAACAATAACAAAATTCTTTTGTTCTTTGGCATAAGTTGGATACAGATTATTAGTTTCTTTCATTATTTATTCTTTGTTGGAGATCAAATTGTTTTCGAGGATGGACAACATGTTTAGTGTGGGTAATGTTTAGCCCAGAAATTACTAAGTCCAATAGAAGAGGATGAGCGCACATGAAAGGTAAGGTAGGAAGAAGGTGCGTGAAGAGGAGCACGCAAGAAGAACTAATTGTGTGTAAACAATTTAAACAATTTAGTTTGAGTGAAGGGCTTGAGTAATCATGGAGCACGCAGAGGTTAGTGCACAAAAGTAAAACAGGATTTTGGGACTTAAATGTATTATGGAATATGATGTTGCATGGAAAACACATGTGAAGGTGGGCAGGTGTGATAAGTTGATAAGTTTGGTACATGAAGACTTGTTTCCCAAGGAAAAAATATTATAGGGAATAATCAAGGGTTAATCATTGTGCTTAAGGAGTTGTAAAGTGGAAATTAATCATAGCTTTAGCTAGCTAGCATAGACACTCGAGTATGGTGGAGCATGATCCCTCTTACATGCGGCCTGCTCATGAGTAATCTTGAGGTTATGAGGGAGGGATCCCAATCTATTTAAGAATGGTCTTGGGTCCAAAAAATGGTGTATTCATGGCGATAGAGGTGTAGGTGTGTATGAGAGGTGATGCAGGAGGAAGAAGATGTGTGATGCAAGACACGAGGTATTCTGGGTGCATATGAGAGAGCATGGATAGAACCCTTTGAGCAAAGTCATTTTGTAGAGCTAGGGTGTTATTTCATAATGTATTTGGTCTACTATGACCCTTTTGATGTAATATGGCTACTATAAATAGTTTTGAATCAATGAATATGATGGGTTGTTATGAATATCTCTGTTTATGGGTCCAAACCCTAGTGTTATTCATATTGCTCATGGTTCTAGATCTGATTTCTTTGTGATGTTGTAGTATTTACTTTTACATTATGGTGCATATGTGCTTAGATCTAGTTTATTTACTTATGTGCTAGAATGAATGCATGTATTTCTGCTTTTGTAAATGTTCCTCCATTAATGATGAAGCATTCTTATAAGGCTCACATAAAGGAGGGGTTCGGTGCCCTCACGCACCTTGGGTGAGCACCCAATCAAGGCTGGGTGATGTGCCGACGTGCTTGGGGTTTAAAGGGAGTAGGGAAAGGTGGATACTATATATGATGGCTGATGATTCTAAGTGGAGGTAATTCATTAGGAAGATCATATACTACAATTTCTATATATTCATTTAAGAAGTCTTGAAATTCTTGAGGCAAATCAATCAAATTTGTACTAGTGACAACACTTTTAGGCTTACCTACTAAAGAAAACTACCTCTTCCTTCTTCATTTGATGTAGGAACTATTTACCACTCATTAGCAGCATTGTAGAACTTGATTCAACAATAACATGCTCTCCTTGCAATGGTGTAAGAACATGTTTCTTTCCATCTTTATCAAAAGTGTAGGTATTATGCCTTCCATCATGCATTGCCTTCTTGTCATATTGTCATGGTCTCCTAAGTAGAATGTGGCAAGCATCCATGGGCATAACATCACACATTATTTGATATTTATAAGTTCCTATTTGAAAATCCACCTTGCATTGTTCATTAACCAAGAGCTGATGTTTTTTTGTAATATGATACTTTATAAGGAGTAGGATGCATTACCTTTTCCAAGCCTAGTTTCTCCACCATATATGTTGTTTGTACTCCCACTATCTATGATGACCTTGCAACACTTTCCTTTTCTCTTGCATGTAGTCCTAAAAAAATTCTTCCTTTGAGGTGGTTCTATGAACTCCTTGTTTGGTTTGAGTAAGATCCTCTTCATCAAGAGTGATTCACCAACTTCTGGTAGGTCTTCATGAACATTCCATTTCTTCCTCTTCTTCACCTTGAGCCACATGAGCACCTCTTTCTTGACTGGTTGAGGGGTTTTCAGGACACTCATAAGACCTATGACCTACATATTTATTGCATCTAAAACACTTACCCAAGAATATTCCTCTTCCTCTTTGGTAAGGTCTTCTTCCTCTTGGTGCATATCCTCCTCTTGAGATTTATGAGTTGTTGGCTTATTCTTGGTATGATTGTAGTTTCCTTCTAATTCCTTTTCCCCTCTACCTCCGAAGTTCGCCCCTTCCTCTTATATATGAAGTTTTCTTCCTTGAAATCTTCTCTTCCACCTTGAGTGCCAATTGATAAGCTTCATCAACTGATTTAGGAGAAAGAATGTTGATCTCATCTTGAATAGTAAATTTCAGACCATTTAAGTATCTTGCTACCTTTTCCAAATCATCTTCTATATGCCCTGCTCTTATAGTCAGCCTATAAAATTCTTCAATGTAGTATTTTACAGACATGTCTTTTTGCCTTAGATTTTGAAGTGATCTAAAAAAACTAGTTTGATATCTGTTAGGAAAGAACTTTCCTTTCAACTTTGTAACCATCCTATTCCAATCTCTGATCTTGGTTTTCCCTTTGTTTATTCTTTCCTTCTACACTCCATCCCACCAAATGGATGCATGGATATTTAATCTAGTGACAACAAAATTGATCTTATTTTCATATTCCACTTCTTCATATTCAAAGTAATTGTCCATTGCATCAATCCATTTAATAATTTCTTTAGGTTTCAGGATACCTTCATACATAGGGATTTCCATCTTAGGTTTAGAGCTAACTCCCATAATGGCCTTGATTGTTTTGTCTAATCCACTCTCTTCTAGAATAAATATGTCCACTTCTGCTACCTCGGTTCTTCTTCACTAACATCTCCTTGATCAATGCCTCTCCTCTGAGACATCTCAACATCTTGAAGTCTTGTCCTGAGATTCCTAATCTCTTCCATGAGTTGGGCTTGGGTAGCTCTTGCTCCACCTACTCTTCCTCTTGCTCTTGCTCTAGTTGTCATTGTATTCATCCTTCTTACTCAACATATTTCTTCCCTTTGTTATCACTTCTTCCAATCAAATCTTTATGACATTCCCATACCTTTTTAGTCTACTTGATATCACAAATTGATTTCAATGTACCTCGATTCAAATGACCAAGTATAACTCCACCTAGATTTAGTCATATTAGCCTTCTAGTTATTAGGTCTCCTTGATCACTCTTTAGTGTATAAATTTCTTATTATTATTGATCTAAAATTTCAATTACCATTCAAAATACCTTTAAGGGTTTAGATATCATGTACAAATTTCAACTAGGGTTATTGTGTATAGAATGAGAGAAAGCAAAGTGTTAGGACAATCTTTTAGGTCTAGAATGTATCCTATTTTGAAATAGCAGGGGCTAAATGAGTGCAAAAAACTTTGAAACCATTACTAACATCTGGTAAATACTTCTAATGACCTTCCCTAGCAATCTCATACTATGAGATATTGAGTTCCTTAAATAAATGAATAAGATATAGTCTCAAAACTCTTTTTTGTCTCGCAGATAAAGGGTTTGGTGATTTTGTTACCTACATGTGTTATCTAGGCCTAAGGTTTTTTACACTTCAACTACCTTCTAGGACAAATAGTAACCCAAAATTTTGGCTTATTTGGTTTGGTAGATTCTTTGTAATCTGATGCCCTAGTTAGAGCCCGAGAACACATAGTTTGTTATAAAAACCATAATTTTGACTGTTATGACCTCAAATAAATTTTATTTTCCTTGTATTTACTTCCTCTAGGTGTTTTAATTAATATTAGAGGTAGATAATCCCGTTTTAATTGACTATATATTTTCTCTTTGTTTCTGTCACATAGTGTTATTAGACTTAATAGAAAAACCCTTGTCAAATACAAAATATCTCTATATTATTATTCAATCCTTTGCTACATACATTATTCATCTTTTAAATACATATTACCATCATACTTACCTTGAATATTCATACTAAAGATGTATTTTTCCAATATTAGTCTCTAAATAACCTTCAAAAGTTAGTCAAAACCCCTAAGAAGACTCAACTACACGCTAAACATGGAAACATGATCAACCTCATCCTAAATCACCTCGGAAGATCACTTACAAAATTTGTCACTTGAATACATGGTCTTCATGACCTTATTTGAGCTATAACCACTCTTACTAAGTCAATATGACTCTTGACAACTCACTTACAAGACCTTTTACTTTTACCATTACTATTTACATACAAATTTGAATTCAAACAAACTAGAAATGGAGGGAAAACAATCTTACAACACCCTTGGACCTCATTAACACCTATTTAACTATCTCTTGCTTGAAAATGATGCTCCTGCATCATGTTTTCACCCACTCGTTTGGGGTGCATGAGATGAACAAAACAAACGAATCCCAATTGAGGATGGATGAAACCTATGTGTATATTTGCTATAGGAATCTTGCAAAGGAGTAGGGATTACACATGGTAGTTACCATGATACAAGTAAAATAGTGGGAAAATGATACCATACAAGTGTTAGTGATAAAAAAAAATGCACAAAGAAATAACCAATAGGACATAACATATAGGAAAACAAAAAACAAAGACACACAACAGTTAGTTGGTTGTATACGTGGGACATTTTTAGGATGTCAAAAGATAATTGAAGCTATCAAGGCTTGTGAAAATAAGGTAAAAGTAAAGATACAACATAGCCTTAAAATAATGGCAAGAAAGTTACAATAAAACCTAACAAACAGGATTGTAAGGAGCCATGTAATGAAAATGCTACACATGAAGAACCCATTAGCATGTTGGGAAAGATAAATAGTAAGTGAAAAAATTAATATCTGAATATAGGAATGAAAAATGTGCAATATTGTAATGATAGGACCTAATGATAAGTGAGAAATGGTAGATTCCCGGGATCCCAAAGTGGGATTGGTTATGGATAGGTCCAAACATCATATAACAAATTTTAATTTTCGTACATTCACCTCAAGATACCATGTGGATGCACATGTGTGTATGAAAAAATGATAAATCATACCATGAACATGTTGTCATGTGTTTTTGCAAGGGAAAAATCAATGTTTAAACATGACAACTTAACCCTAGTGTCAAAAAAATTTCTTGAAAACCCTCCTAAGAACCTCCCCAAATTAGTTTGCCTTATCTATGGTGTCTTTCCTATCCTTGCAATAATTCATATGTTTTTATATACATGTCCACATGTTCAAAATCTTGAGACATGGTGAATCATTCCTTTAAGTGCAATGCTTCTTAACGTGGATTATTCAAAAGGTAGACCTAAAAAGAATATTTTTGGCATTTCATGGGACAAGATTAGTGTCAAGGAGTTAATAATTCAATGAAATTGGTTTAGGAAGATTTAGGAAGGTTTTAGAGGTTGAGGATCAACAACAATGAAAGTGGGTTTTTGAGGGTCAAGAAACTTGCGGTCTAAAATAGTGCATAAGCTTCAAAGGTGATTATGGGAGATACATTAGGATTTAAAGGTCAAATAAGATAAATTGTAAATATAATTCAATTATATACATGATGTAACTTTCACATTTAGTACAGGACTCAAGCGCTTCTCAAAGACATCGATTTTCAAATGACACATCCAATTGTCCCAAGAAATAATGATATTTTTTATGGGGTTTCATGAAAAATTGGATCTTAGGACCAATCCCGTTGGCTTAATAATCCTCATGGGATTCAAAATCATATATGGGTTCGTCAAAAATTACCTCCTAGAGCTCTAGAAACTTCGTTGACACTCTCTCTCTCTCTCTCTCTCTCTCTCTCTCTCTTGTGAGGTACGTTCTTCATACTCAGTCAATTTTTCACCTCCAAGTGCATGGTGAATTTTACCACCCTCCTTTCCATGTTCCTTAGGGACATAAGGGACATGAAAATTTTCCCAACCATAGTTTTTCCCTCTCATTCATCATATGACCGTGTTGAAGCTTCGCAAGCCCTTTCCACCTCATTCCAGCTTTTCTCATTGATCAATGCGGTTGTGAAAATTTACATCACCATGGTAGGGAAAATTTATCTAACCCTCTTATTCTTATCCCTTGGGGATAGACAGGAAAATAAAATTCATCCCACACTTTTCCTAGATGATGGTTCTTCACATGACTTGAAACTAGCTCTGCAATGCATTTTTAAGCCCTTTCGCCTCTTTTCCTAGTCAAACCACAACTTGTTACTTGTCACTTCCTATCCCTATCCCTTGGGGATGTAGGGTAAAATATAATTAACCTCATCCATGCCCATGCCATGGTTATTCATGTTACCCAATATCAACCTCTATGTGTTAAGTGCTAGTTTTGCCTTTTTCCTCCATCAAGCAATCAAACCCCACCACTTGTCATGCTTACATTAAGGAGAATTTTTATTCCCATTGTGTCCCTATGCCAAGGGGATATAACGGGAAATAAAATTCACCCCATACCAAGGTGGTTATAAACTTGAGAATTCACCAAGTGTTTTAACTTGTTTCTTCTCATTTCTTCTTCACTCGTGAATGAAAAGTGTTACGAGAAGTTCTAAAACAAAAATAAAATTTGCTTGCCACATTTTTCAACCAAGAATCCATTTCTACTACCTAAAAAATTACAAAAACCTGAAAAATATCTAAAAACCATGCCCAAATTTCTCCAAAGTGATCATATCCTCCAAAACATAAAAAATTCATATCTTACAAATCGGTGAACAAATCGAGCGAGATTTTCATATTTTTCCTCATCCTAGGCACCTATAAAAATAAAGTAATATAAAATAAGATGATACCCTAATTTAATAATGGTATAAAAACCTAGTTTGGTGCCCTAGATAAATCTTTTTAGTTTCTAAGCATTTTGGCAAGCGGATGAGGAGAAATATGGAGCACGAGGTCCCTAAGCGAGTCGAATCTAGTGATGCGTTTTCATTACAACACGAGGTGGAAAATTCATGTTTCTAAAAATATTAGGTACTTAGTGCCTCACTTTCTAAAATATTAACTTAATAAAAATAGCAATTCCTTTAATAATAGTGCACTCATTGAACATTTAAAATTATAAACTACTCAACTTTGACCAAAAAGGAAAAAGGAAAAGGCAACTCGCTAAAAATAAAAACTTGATAAAAATAGAAAGAAACCATTAAAAAATTTGAATCAAACATTCAAGAGGATTGAGAAGTTAAAATTTGAGAAACAAGGTGAAATGTCCCAAAATAGTAGGTCTTGGTTCCACCTTCTAAAATAGAAAATCTTTGTTTTGTCTACAAAAAGTTATAATTGGCTCTATTTTCATTCATATCTCTACTATTTGATGTATTCAAAGGATTTCAAATTGATCTTGTACCTCAAAATAATAAATTCATCATTCAAAAGGATCCTGAGGCATCATTTTGGTCACACTTTATTCAAGAGTGAGATGAGAACATCGCAGGGCGTAGCAGATTGAAAACCTAGGGACATTGAGTTTTCAATGTTCTTGGGTTTTTAACTATTATGCCCTACGCGATGTTGAGCACTTTAAAGATAAGTGGATAGTCACAACTCATCAACCAAGATAGATCCATCCACACCCCTTCGGTGAGCTGGTTGAGTGATCTCAATGAGTTGTTCAAGGTGAGCTGAGCTAGTTGAGCTCGGTGTGCTAGGAGAGCTAGTTGGGTGAGTCAAGGAGAGGTGGTTGAACTAAGCTAAGTGAAATCAAGAAAGTGTGGTCCATTGCCACTTTTCCTTAAAATCATACATGTATGTCTTCCCAAATGGAAAATCCTCCCCATGATGCTCAAAAGTTTAATCCACAACAAGATCTTGAAAGTGCTCGGTGACCGACATTGTGTCAATTCACAAATATCATTTTCCATGGATTTAATAAATTCTTGAGGGCGAGCTAAGGACAACACATATTTCTATCATGCATAGTCTCGAAGCAACTGGGAACTCTTAAGTCCAATTAAAGAAAGAATGCCTAGATAACATCTCACTTCAATGATACTTCAAGTAATCAATATGTTGAAATTACTAGGCCTAAGAATTAAAATACCGTTGAGTACATGACTGTCAGATTATGAGTTTACATACATATCATTAGGTCAAGATTCACATGAGGGAAAATCTCATTTGTTCAAATAATATTCTTCCAACCTCCTTACTCGTAACGAAGAATACAAGAAAATAATTTTACAAATGGAGGAACAAATAAAATATCTTAGTGCTCACATTCAACCCTTCTTATAACTTGACTCAACATCTTCTCTTTCAATAGAAGAAATTATTCGATCATATATTTTTATCCCGAGGCAATCAAGAAGGTACAAATATATATGATGCAAGGAAGGGTAACAAGAAGTGGATTGAGAAAATCATTGAGAAAGGCAAGGCATTATTTCTAGATGTCATTTCTCTCATCAAACGCGTTCATAAAATTTTGTCTAAAGTAAAGAAAGAAAAGGAGGAGTTTTCAAAAGAGGTAATTCATTTAGATGAGGTTTTCCCATGGTATCTAATATAATCTCCCTTGACTCTCACAATATCATACGGAAGAATATGTTTGCATCAGCTACAAAGAACTTGTCTTAAGTTTGGATCCACATCATGGATGTGAGATACATAATGCTCAAGAATTCAATATATGAGTTGGACTCTTGTGGAAAACATGGTTTTGAGATATTAAATGACATATACAATTTCCTTGAAACTTGAGCTCCCTCCCCTCACTTTGAAGATTCATCATTGGAGGAAATTATTATTTATTTCCAATATCTACGGTAAAAAAAAGAGGCACGTGACTCTCTTTATTTCGATTAAGATAACTTAGAGTCCCTTGAAAACATCAGGAGTTGTATTTCTGAAATTTCAAAGGATCATGAAGGATGGCTTGGTCAGTGTGATAAGATCAATGATGTTCCAGTTGGTTGCTCAAACGTGCACCCGTATCTCGGATCTCGAAAGGGCTGAGGTGTCTGAGACCACAATGGAACCATCCCCAAGTTGTGGGACCTTGTGTGCTTGGGACGGATCTCTAGAGAATGCTAGTTCCTCTACCTACCTCTAATGCTACTGCTACTCATAATTTTGAAAGAAAATCCTAGAATAAACATGCCAAGGGACCACAGATAGAAGGATGTGTAGGAAGGAGATATCACCGGAAGGAAAGGGTCGATCTCTCTCCATGAGCGGCGAAGGAAATAGAGCAAGAGTGGGAGAAGAGGGTGGATGACGTGCACCATAGATCAACACATGGGATCAGCCTTACACTACACAAAAACATGAATGTGGGGACTGCAAGAAGAGGAGTATGCACAACATGCCATAAAACGAAAACAGAGAGGAGAGATACAATGAAAACGAGAGAGGGAAGACAAGAGTTCCACAAAACATGATTTTATTTCTTAAGGTAAGCACATTAATTTACATTCATGACAGGAGGTGAGAAAACATTGTAGAGATCACACCAAGGTCTGAGACTTGTGGGAAGTCAGCCACCATTTTGGCATGGTGTCGTTATAACAAGGAGGGATGCTTTTTACAAAGCAAAAATCTTCTATTTATAGAAGAAGAAGGAGAGAAGAGAAGGAGAAAGGCAGGGAAACTTGGATTAAAATCTTCAACCACCAACAATAAGTGATAAATACCTGCAAATCCACCCCAAATCTGTCATGTCTGCATCAATTACTTGTTTGGCGCCTCGAAGGAGGAGGAATGACGGATCAGATCAAATTTGATCTAGTTATTGGGGGCAAATAGCTTATGTATTAATGACACGAAAATGTTTCTTCATTTTCTCCCCACCTAACCTCTCCAAAATTAAAGTATCAGATCTCTAAGGTGTAGATGAGGCCGAGATCTTTCCAACGGTGCCATATTTTTCAGGTTTTGAGCCCTGAGTCAAAAGATATGCTCATTTGAAATTTGAATCAGTCCATACAAAATGGTGGGAACAAGCAACCAAAATGGGCCCCTTTTGAATCTGGAAACATGGAGGGGTGGCGCATGTCTGAGGGTAGCCTTTGTATTTCACTTTTGAAGTTGCGCATGATCGATCGACACATGGTAGCCTAGTGCTTGTTTGGAAACCCTCCCCCAATTTTGTTCTTGAATAAGCGTCATGTTGACACTTGACACCCTCCACTAGCCTATCTCAATGCTTTGACTATTCAACCCAACCCGTGCTTTTATTAAAAATAGACACATGGAGGCTCTGCACTCATTTAGAATCCCACTCAATATTTTTCCTTTGAAGGAGTGTCGGGTTGACATGTGGAAGGAAGGTGAATGCACGGAATGTGGGCGCAAGGGAGAAGTGAAAGAAATAGGTGAGGAGGGGCATGTGATATGTGCATGGGGAACGAGGAGCAAGCATGCAAAAGGGAAACAAAGGGGAGGCGAAGAGGATCACATGCAAGAGGAAGGCATACTTGTAGAAGGCAAGTATGAAAACAAGATGCAGGCATTCAACTAAAGGAAGGTGTGCGGAGGGGGAAAGAAAAGAGGACACGCGAAAGAAGCGAGTCCGAGTGATCACAAGCAAGAGGAATGTCAGGGACTTAGTTAATTATAAGGTAAGTCTATAGAGGTGCACACAAGGAGTGCACAATGAGATAATAGAGAAATTAGGCATGTAGGAGGAATGCACGCATGGGAAAAATGGAAGGAGAGAAGAATGCAAAAGGAATCGGGAAGGCACGGAAGGGCACGCAGAGGAACTACAACTATGCCAAGGTGTTAAAAGAATAATCTTGAGTGTGTGTGACCTGAAATGTGAAACACCAGAGTCATGATGGAAATATAAGTTATCCAGATAACTAGGAGAGTTATTTGGAATAACATTTCCCAAGGCATATACTAAGGTGTTGGGTTGCATCTACATTCCAGAGGTAGATAATTTGGCACTTGTAGTATCTCAATTCAAGTAATGAGATCAAGGAATAAGATCTTATTCTATAAAATTTTCATCAGGAGGTATGAATCAACAATTTCTTCATCACAAGGAGCTTCTTCATTGGATATGGCAAATTCTTCCCTCTCATCTCTTTCTCCCTTTTATTCTCTCCCCTTTCTAATTCTTCATTGAGCGTAATCGGGATATTTCATTTAAATCACTTAAGTTATTTTATAAGGTTGAATTGTAAAATTCCCTTTAATTTATAAAAAGGTAACTTATTTCTCATTTCTTAGGAAGATGTAAATTCACAAGTTGAATGAGATCATGAAGAGTCATATGGGGGTAGGTGAAAGGTCAATTCACAATGTTATAAATTGGGATGGATTTTCCATTCCAAAGGATCCAAATTTTGATAGTTTCTATTTTGTAGAAATTGTGGATTGTGGTTTTGGGTGTTGATATTTGTATCACCAACACAGAAATAAAAGCTACATTTATTCCATTTCTCTTTTCATGTATTCCTCTATTTTCTCTCTTTTATGTACTTTGTAAGCATAGTGATCAAGAAAGAGATTTTTATCTTTGATGAATGAATCTAAGAATTGTGTGTCTAGGTTTTTAGTCTCACTAATGGCTTGATTTTTCTTTCATCTAATTTAATGTTGAACTACTCTAGTTATTGGGTGTGAAATCTATGATTTCCTATTCACAACAATAACATTCCCTTTCCTAATTTCTCTCCTTCACCTCCCATCAAGGAAATTTCCTCCATTGTAACCCATACAAGCACTTTGCCATAGGTTTAGTGAAGTGTTCATATGTGATCCTATTAGGAAATAAGGGATAAAATATGTGGAATAATCCCCACAAAATTGCAACAAAAGAGAAACTAATATGCAAAAAATATTACAGATCTCAAATAAAAGTGCGAGAATAAAATAACACAACATAAAGAGACAAAGTATTTAACGTGGTTCACCCAATTTGGGTTACGCCCACCAAGAATCACTTGCTTAGATTTTATTGCAAGCCACCGCTTTGCTCTCTTAATATAATACCCATATCTGTTTGGAGCTATGCTCAACAAACTCTATAGAATTCACACCTGAATTCAAAGCACATCTGTAATGTTTTACATTTTATCTACCATATGCACAAAACCATATAAATAGACAACTACTTAAGCAGTTTTACAAAACCATGGGCCAAAACCGTCCCATAAACCTATGGGTCAAAAACCCACCCATATGAGAAAATCACATTTCCCGATATATCGAGGCATGTTTTAAGGCCCAAAAAAATGTACAAGTACTCTTAGTGCATGAGTCTTCAACACTTTCACACATGAAAACAAGCTCCACAACCTAACAATCTCCCACTTGGAGACTAGTTTTCCTCCGAGCAAGCTTCTCATCCCTCACTAGCTTCCATGAAGACCAACCAAAGCTGAACACGGCTTCGGTTTTCCCTTGTGACCACCTTGGTCATCATATATGTAGGATTTCGACTGGTATGGATCTTCTCCAGCTTTAACTTCTCTTCCTCCAAAGTTGTCCTGATGAAATGGTACCTTAACTGTATATGCTTTGTCCTAGAGTGGAAAGTAGAGTTCTTAGCTAGGTGTATAACACTCTGACTATCACTATGAAGCTTTCCTTCCTATTTCTTATGCCCCAACTCCTCAAGCAATTGTTGTAACCAAATCATTTCTTTGCTTGTCTCTGTGGCAGCAATATACTCAGCCTCTATGGTTGATAAAACCACTAGCTTCTATAGTCGTGAAATCCAGCTCACTATTGTCCCACCTATAGTGTAAACATAACTGTCATGCTCCTCCTACTGTCTACATATCCAACCATATCTAAATCTACATAACCACACAAAGTGGTGTATGATCCACTGTAGCACAAAATTGTCCCCATGGTCCCTCTCAAATACTGAAGGATCCACTTTACTGCCTGCCAGTGATCTCTACCTGGATCACTCATAAATCTACTCACTACTCCCACTACATGTGAAATATTAGGCCTAGTGCACACCATGACATACATCAAACTTCCAACCGCTGATGAGTAAGGTACCTTGGACATCTGGTTTCTCTCCCTGCTCTTCTTGGGACACTACTCCTTTGATAACTTGAAATGACCTGCCAAAGGAGTCCCAACCGGTTTAGCATCCTACATATTAAACCTCTCTAAGACCTTCTTAATGTACTCTTCCTGAGATAAAGTCAGCTTCCATTCCTTCTTATCCCGAGATATCCTCATACCAAGGATTTGTTTGGCTGCCCCCAAATCCTTCATAGCAAAGGATTCACTTAGTTTCTTCTTAAGTACTTTTATTTCCTACATGTTTTTACCTACAACCAACATGTCATCCACATACAGACAAAGGATAATATAACTACCATCCTCAAATTTCTTTGTATACATGCAATGGTCAGAATGACATCTAATATAACCTTGCTCCATCATGAAGCTATCAAATTTCTTATACCATTGACATGGAGCTTGTTTCAAGCCATACAAGCTCTTCTTCAGTTTGCACACCATATCCTCTTTACCTTTGACCTCATAGCCCTTTGGTTGCTACATATATAGTTCCTCCTCTAAATCACCATGGAGAAATGTAGTCTTTACATCAAGTTTCTCTAAGTGCAAGTCTTCTACTACAACTATTCCAAGAACAGTTCTAATAGAAGTCATTTTTACTATAGGAGAAAAAATCTCATCAAAATCTATACCTTTTTTTTGTGCAAACCCCTTGACCACCAACTGAGCCTTGTATCTTTTCTTTCCTCCTTCTTCATCTTTGACTCTGAACACCCACTTGTTCTATAATGCTCTTTTCCTTCGAGTAGCTTTACAAAATCCCATGTCTAGTTCTCCATGAGATCCTGATGCTCCTCATCCATGGCTTGCTCCCACTTCTTCCTAGCATATATTTGTATTGCTTCATCAAAGCTCTCTGTCTCTCCACTATCAGTGAGTAATAAATAATAAAGAGAAGGAGAAAAATGTTCAGGTTCTCTTCTTACCCTAGAAGACCTCCTCAATATAGGAGTTTGGGGTTCTGTTGAGGAGGTTCCTGAACTAATTCATGTGTCACTTTCCCATCCGGAAGATCCTCTACTACTGCATATTCTTTCTTGGATTCTTCCCTATTTTCCTACAACTATTACTTATACATGACTTTCTCATTAAAGACCACATCCCTAGATTAAATGATTTTCTTGTCCTTAATACTCCAACATTTATATCCAAAGTCATCACCACCATAACCAATGAAAGTATATATTTTTTTATTTAGCCTCTAGTTTGGTCATATCATCCTTTTCTATATGGAAAAACACCTCACATCCAAAGACTCTAAGAAATGAATAATCAACTTTCTTACCATACCAAACCTCCTCAAGTATGCCTCCATCCAAGGCACTTGAGGGTCCTTTATTTATCAAGTACACAATTGTGCTCACCGCTTCTACCCAAAAAGAAAGAGGTAGTCCTGCATGTAACCTCATGCTCCTAGCATGTTCCATTATTGTTCTATTCATCCTTTTTGACACCCCATTCTGCTACGGAGTTCCTGGAACTGTATTTTTCCTGCAGATTCCATTCTTAGAATAGTAATCATCAAATTCATTACTACAATACTCCCCTCCATTATCTGACCTAAGACATTTTAGCTTAAGACATGTTTCATTCTCTACCAAGGCTTTCCATTTAACAAAAGTGTCAAATACATAAGGTTTGTTTCTAATACAATAAACTGAAACTTTCCTTATTACATCATCAATAAAAGTAACATAATAACTTGAACCCCAAGATATGATACGAGTTGGCCCCCACACATCGAGTGCACCATCTCTAACTTACTCTCTTTCTTTATAGGTCCAACCTTGAGAAACCTTACTCGCTTCTATTTCCCATATATGCAGTCCTCATAGCACTCCAAACCTGTTTCGTATATCCAAGAAAATATTTCTTTATGATCTCCATGCCCTTATGGATCATATGACCGAGCCTATAGTGCCACAATTTTTATCTACTGATGAAGCCACAAGATTACAAACATTAGTGCTATAAGTGGTTAAATACAAGGTTCCAACCTTCTTACCTCTTGCCACCACAAGAGAACCCTTGGTAACCTTCCAAGAGTTTGCTATAAATATCACAATACAACCATCACTTCCCAACTGCCCTGCTGATATCAAATTTCATCTTAATGTAGGCACATGTCTAACATCCTTCAATAGCCAAGTATTCTCATTCTACATCTTAACCCGAACAGAACCTTTTCCAACTATGTTGCAAGGCTCATCATCACCAAGAAAAACATGCCCAAAATCTCCTTGAACATAATAAACAAAATAATGCCTATGTGGAGTAGCATGGAAAGAAGCCCCGAATCTAAAACCCAAGATTCAAGTAATATTGTGCAAAGAAAGAATCAAAGCATCTCGACATACATTCCCTGTTGCCACATTTTCCTCCTTGTTTCTTCTTGTCTTCAAGCTCCCAACAGTCCTTCTTTACATGCCCAGACTTTCCACAATGCCAGTATACTATCTTGCTTTTGGAATTTGACCTTGCCTGATCCTTTGATTTTCCACGGCTTCCTCTATTCTTCTGTCTCCCTCTAGTTTCCCCTTTCAAAGAATTCCCTGAAGTATAAGATTCACCAGAGATTTTTCTTCGCATTTCCTCACTTATAATCACCCCTACAACATCCTCAAACTTCAACTTTGAGTTAGCTGGAACCGAGTTGTTTACCGCCATTACCAGGCTATTCCAACTCTCAAGTAAAGAGCATAGAACTAATAAAGCCCTAACTTATTCATCAAATTATATTATAACCGAAGCTAGCATATTTACAACCATATTAAAATCATTTAAATGATATGCTACTAAACCATTCTCAGACATCTTCATATTAAACAACTTTTTCATTAAAAATATCTTATTAGAGGTAGAGGGTTTTTCATACAACTTCCCTAATGCATCCATCAGTTCTTTTGTAGTCTTTTCCTTTGAAACATTAAATAATACCGAATATGCAAGACACAATTTGGATTGTCCCAAGTGCCTTCCTATCTAGAAAATCCCATTCCACATCCGTCATGCTCGAGGGTTTGTTCACCTTCTTCTCAAATAATGGAATATAAATATCCTTCTGATAAAGGTAATCTTCCATCTGCATCTTCCAAAGACTAAAATTCTGCTGTTGAATTTATCAACCCTAGATCTTCCATCATCTACCATAGCTCCCATTCGAGATAAAACTTTCCCTATGATTAAAAACTTCACCAAACCAAACCAAGATCTGATACCAATTGTTAGGAAATAAGGGATAAAATATGCTGAATAATCCCTCACAGAATCGCAACAGTAGAAACTAATATGCAGAAAATATTACGGATCTCAAATAAAAGTGCAGAATAAAATAACACAACACAAAGAGATAGTATTTAACATGGTTCACCCAATTTGGGCTATGTCCACCATGAATCACTTGCTTAGATTTTATTGCAAGCCACCTCTCTCTCAATACAATACCCATATATGTTTGGAGCTATGCTCAACAAACTCTGAGTAATTCACACCCGAATTCAAAGCACATCTGGAATGTTTTACATTTTATCTACCATATGCACAAAACCATATAAATAGACAACTGCTTAAGCAGTTTTACAAAACCATGGGTATCAAAACCATGGGCCAAAACTACCCCATAAACCTATGGGTCAAAAAACCCACCCATATGAGAAAATCACGTTTCGATATATCGGGCACGTTTTAAGGCCCAAATTTTTTTTTTGGGGGCTACACCCCTAAACCCTAGCAAGAAAACATGGAAAGTGTACAGTACTCTTAGCGTACAGTCTTCAACACTTTCACACATGAAAATAGGCTCCACAACCTAACATATCCCGACCTAATTGGACACCCAATGGAAATAGATAGGATTAGAATAGTTTAAATTCGATAATGGGATCCTCTCCATATAAAATAAGGATGGGCTTAGCCCCGTGATCATTGGTGGAAACACATAATTTTCCATATAAAAAATTAATTCATGAATAATTTTTGGCAACTCTAATGGGGAGATATTTTCCCCATGCACACGAAAAAAATATAAACCAACAAAAAATCAGATTTCAAATAAAAATAAAAATTATAAGGCAACGTTGTCAAGGAACGAAATTTTGTCCCATTTGTTTCCTCAACACAATGAAAAAGTTTGAAGATTGGAGTTTATTACTAATGAGTGACAGTGAAGAAGAAGAAGAATATGACTTCTAGGAAATGTAAATATCTTATCAACCATTAATATGGACCAGTTCTTGAAAGGATACTCAAATTCAAAAAATGAAAAATCTCTTGCTTCAAGATAAAAATCTGTAATTAGACAAGGGAAATAAGGCTAGTGGTATGTCTCCAAAAATCAAATAAATACTATGTAGGATGAAAAAAAAATTGTTTGTGAAGAACCTATCCTCAAATCCTGGTGGCTTTGGGGATTCAAGAGAACTATTTTTAAACAAAATAAAATGGGACTTGCTAATAAGGAAGAAAGTAAGAATGTGATGAAAAAGATGCAAATGAGGTACAGGATGTTGTATGAAGGAAACACAAATGAAGAATAACCTAAAGGTAATATTTTAATCTCACACAGTTGAAAAAGAAACTTAGATCCATGTCCTCTATCTCTCTTCTTTGGGATGATTTCCTTGCATATGGAAATGAAGAAATGGAAGCCTTGAAAATTGAGTATGTGCAAATAATTTTGAGTATTGCGCAAGGAAATTCAGATCCCCAAATCTACCTTGAAATTCTAAACTATGTTGAATCCATGCAAGAAAGATACAAACAACTTGAAGCACCAAACACAATAAGGAGGGAGAAGAGGAGATTTTTCCTTTAGAGGAAGATCCCGATGATTGTTTGTAATACGAGGTGTTATTATTAAAATATTCTTATGAACGTTTGATGAATGTTCTATCCCTGAACCTCCCGATGAGAACCAAATCAGCACCTTGGATGTTGATGAAGAAAATTACATATTTAAAACTCCATTCATCAATTCTTTTTGGCTCGAATTACAACTCATTGGAGAAACAAAGGTTGAATAGAGGAAGTTCTTGTTGTACGAAAAATGATCTATATATTTATGACAACTCCACAAAAAATGAATAAGTATGGGAAATTAATCCTTCATCCCGAACTCAAGATGATGAATTCGAGGTAATCATGGATAATCTTCTTTCCAATTTTGACTCTTCAAGTGATGTAGAAATGTTGAATGATGAAATGGAGATAGTTGAAGAATCAAATTATCTTCCTGATTCAATCATGGATGAAAAAATTGAAGAATTCAATTTATTTCTATAAACAAAGGAGGATGAGAAAATTTTACATGATCTCTCCTAAGATTTGATTTCACCACCCTCACTAAAGGAGTGCAATGATGATCACCATAATAAGTGTGAAATATCTTTGTTTCCTTGTGAACAAGAAGATGCTGTAAGAAATGATCAAGATAGAGTTGAAAATTCTTCCCATATTTCTGCCCCAAAATGGCTCTCTACTTATCATCATGAGGATGATGAAATGTAATTTGATCTCAAAGGTTTTCTCTTCTGCATAGCTTGGATATATTCTCCTTGTCGAGCTTATAAACTAGTATAGTCGGATGGTGAAGAGCTTCTAGAACCTATTAACACCATGCATCTCAAGAATTTCTATTCTTAAACATGGTGTAGTTATTAGAAAATACCCAAAAAGTAGAAAAACAAAGAAAAACAAGAAAAACATCAGAAAATCAAGAAAACAATAAAGAAAAAGTAGGTCGTCCACATGTGAAAACCACACAATTGTGGTGCATTGGGTAGGTATTTGGGTGAAAACCGGTTTCCAGCGCTTAAGGAGGATTCGTTGGTCAAAAAATACTCTTACATATGCATAGGTAACCTTCACCGCTATATTCAGGTTCCGTTTCCCTTGATTACGTCTAGAACCCTATCGGGTCTACTTCGCTAGGCCATGATCGGATTGTTTGTTCTTATATTTTTCGTGAAGGATTTGCCTTTGTATATTCTCATCTAATGTTGGGGTACCTTCATATTCCAATTTCTCTAACATATATGTGTGGAATTTTTCCTTTTGTATATTCCCACATCACACTTTGTGGGCATCCACGCTTCTTCGTCTCGCACGTTTCTTTTGAAACAAGACCTTAGAAACTACAAAACCATTCAGAAAAAGGATACACAAAAATATAAACATTCAAAAAAACCCCCTTAGGAATGAAGCTACACCAACTTCATAACATTGTCTTAAGAAAACTCAAAACAATGTGCATACATGCCTGAAAACTTATCTTTCAAGATAACCCAAAAACATTAGAAAATATATCAATGTTGTCCCGCCAAAAACAAGGTAGTGATTAGATTGCTTTTAGTTGATGGTTTGTATAGTTTTGGTTGTAAGTATCTTTTCGCATTGTATGATTTAAAGTATGGTTCATTTTCTTACCTTAAATTGAATCTCATTTGATTTAATTAGGTGTTGCATTGAGTTCATTTTTAAAGATTTTATACTTGTAAGATATTGGTATGTTTTCATCGTCTATTGTATGCATCTATTAGAATTCATTTTACTTACTTAGATTGGATACCAATTTAATCTATTGTTAAAATTTGCATGAGTTCATTTCTAGTTGCATATTGTTGTGCGGTTTTGAAGGTGTATATTTGTTTAGTTTTGTTAACTTTTTCTTGTGTGTTTGTTTATTGCACATCTGTTTGTTATCACATCTATCATCTATCATTCATCACATATAACATCATCTAATACATCATATATACAAAAATTCTAAGTTTTACATCATGCATGTATACTAAGCTAATCATCACATATCGTATCATCAATGGGGGTAAGAGGGGTTGCACATGATCGCAAATATATCCCCCACACCAATATCATCTAATATCATTCGAATGCTATCATCTACTAGAATATCTCATGTACAAAATATTTGATATCATCTAACCATCATCGGGCACTATTTTCCACCTAGCGCTCATTTCTTCACCTTGGGGTATTTTTAAATATTTTCAAGCGCTTCTTTTCATCCTATTTTTCTTTTATTCTACCTATTTCCATGGTTATTTTTATTAAAATAATTATTTTGGCTTTTCCTTCTTCTCACTGGGCATTTTATTGCCACGCGACACATGTTCTCTTCACCTTGGGAATTTTTGCATGATTTTAGGTGATCTTCCATTTCCTAAATTCTTTGACCGGTCAAAAATCTAAAAATTATAAAACCATTCAAAAAGCCAAAAATTAAAAATTTGACAAACAAAAATTGGTCAAACAACTCATTTGCAGCTCAAATCTATGTCTCTCACATGGTACTCATCTCGTATCGTGCTAACATTTTCACATATTTTTAAACAACGACTCGCAGATCACCTAACTCTACAATCATTTACAAAAGCTATGTTTCTTACTTTGCCTCATGCCATGGGGCACTATCAATTTCTTGTACTGTTTTCTTCATGTACACCACTTTTCCATTGGACCTAAGTGTCCTCCATCCTTTACCTTGCATGTAAAAGTTGCTTGGGAACCATTCCTACCCTTTTCATTTATTAAAACATTTGGGATTGTAGCTCAATAACAAAATATTTGTGTAACTTCCTTAAAATATGTTGGTTTGAGTGTGTGTGATTGTACTTATTTCCTGTTATGTGTTTGTTTTCTTCTCATATTGTATTGCATTTGTGTATGTTGCATGGAGTTGGCCATTTCTAGCAATTGTGATTGTTTGTATCATGGATTTTATGTCATTTTATGTTCTCATCGCATGTTCATATTTTAATAAGGGCCGATGATGAATATTACTAGCAATATGATGAATAGAATTGTTTATATAACAATGCCTTGTGGATAGCTCAAAATCCCTTTTTCTTGTTATTTTCTCTTCTATCTCCCCTTTCTTCACATTGTTCTTTCTTCAGTCCTCTTTTTCGATCATTGATCACGTTCCTCCATCACCCCATCGACACTCAAGAGGGAATCCTTCATCCTACTAATTTTTCTTCTACCCCTTCAAAATTTTCTACTTGTTTATGCATGTCTACTTTCTTTGAAGTGACGTCGCGCACATCACCTCAAAGAGGGAAAATGTAGACACCTATAATTTATTCTACATAATCTTATTACTAATATCATACTATCCAAGTATCATGTTAATTTACTACACTACGCTAGTAAAATACCCTTTATAAACCTCTTCTAAACCTCCCTAAACCATGCTAATCCCTCTCTAACTAGATTCTATAAGCTTGTTTCCCTTTAATTAACCTTGTTTAGGTTAATTAACCCTCTTATTGACTTTCTAAAGAGGATTTGACTTTCTAAACAAATATCTTACCTTTCCAAATAACCACTTAGCTTCCTAAAATCTTGTTCACACCTCCAAATATGTTTTTCTAAAAATCAACTTTTTGACTCCTTTTTAGTCCCACATGCATCCAAAACATCCTTTTCTCAAATCCAAAAACTATAAATAGAGGGATACCCCTCCCACCTTTTCCTAAGAACTCTCTCTCTCTCTCTCTCATTTCTGATTTAGGTCATGCTTAGGTCTTTTAGAGTCATTTCATAGTTTATTTGAGCTATTTACTTGTTATTTTCTAATCCTTTCAAAGCTTTAGGTAAATGGGAGAATCCATTAATGGTGAGCTTCCATTATTAATCTTTTGAAACATCAATAAACACAAAACTAATTGCTAGAGCTTTAATAGGTTCACTTATAGATAGCTTTCATGGAGTAGTGAACCAATATACTCATGTTTAGAGGTTGATTGTTTGTCTCAATCTTTATATATGCATGCAAATAGGTAGCTCTTTCTTATCTCTAATCTGATGGTCATTTGTGTTGTTTGTTCCAAAGATTTTGGGATTTATTTAGAGGTTCTTACCCCATTTTCATAGCTTTAATAAAATTTTAAATGCATACAATGACATTTCTTCTTAAATAAAATTGTAATGCTATTCAACCTTGCATGCTATATGATAAAGTACAACAATATACATGGTCATTTCATAGAACCGGCATGGATATCTACTCACTTCATGTTGTAATATCATGAACAAAATGATTATAAAAAGGTTGGACTGAACATGCACATCATATCTTCTATTCTTAAATCTCAATTCTTCAAACAATATCAAAAAAGTGCTCCTAATAATTTATATTGCTTTTCCATCAATCTTAATTTGGTTTAACAAATAATAACTTAAACAACTCCTATAAATAATTATCCAAGTTTATTTTCTCGGTGTGACCAAAATTGAATATTAATCATTGTGATTATAAGCTATACTACTTGTAGCAATTGTGTTTTCCCCTAACCATTTCCTTTATTCTCAAGGAACATTTTAAATATGAAAACAAAATCCCTCTTAAAAGTGAATATAAAAGGTTAAATTGACATGAAACTACATCCAAACATATTTTACATTAATAAATGGTGTAATGAGAATCCTAAGTATCATAACCAACTACATCCACTCCATTTCAATTATCCTATTACCACAATATTCTTAAAGAAAACAAAAGTACTTTCACACTTACTCGCTCTAATAGATTACTTCTACCCATAAGGATTTCAATGGTTTCTTAGCTCAAGTATTTAATACCAATGGTTATTACATGTATAAAAATCTTGAAAGGAATTTCCATAATTAATTCATAGATAAGGATATCGCCATCACATGTAATGGAAGGAAGGGCTCTAAATTCCTATTACCCCGTATGAACCAATGCCCCAGAAGATTCCACCATTTTGTTACAAGTATAGAAATGGAAATAGATATCAAATATATTAATACCCATTTATCATAAGATTTTGGTTCATATGAAAAAAACTTCCGTCTTGTCAATATTATTACAACCCATCACAACAATAAAGCTCTTCTTATAAATAATTGTTTTTTATATAAAAATCTATTTATTCATAATAACTCATAAGAATATCAATCTTTGAATTCAAAAATTACAGAGTAATCAAATATGACCATCCTATCTACCAATAATGTAACCCGGATCCCCAATACCTTAAGAAATTTCATTTATATAATTTTTCCTAAGCACCCATTGAAATAAATGCATTTCTTTAAAATTTATCTACGTTTTTCTATCATTCAAGTAACGATTTAAAACTCGAGATAAAACAACTCCCGATAATGGAAGTATGGTAAATCATTCAATTTTATGGAGACCACACGGGAAAGGGTGGATTAAATTAAACTTCGATGGTGCTTTAAAAGGAAATCCGGGAAGAGTTGGTTGTGGTTGCATTTTCAGATATTCTAATTGTCAACCGGTGTTAGCCATGGCAGTTGATTGTGGTATCTCCTCAAATAATCAGGCGGAGGGGATGGATCTCCTTTTCAATTTATTAGAAGCCAAGAAGAAGAAGTGGCCTCATTTATGGATCAAAGGATACTCTAAGGTAATTATTGGTATGGCCCAAGAAAGGTTTCCTTATCCTTAGAAGCTGAAACCAGTATGTTTGAAGATTAAGGCCATTATATCTTCTTTTTCGAGATTAAAATATCCCATGTTAAAAGAGAAGGGAATATGGTTGTTGATTGCCTATCTAATAGGGGTGTGGATGTCTAGGATAATTTCCATTTGAAATGTCATGTTTGGGAGGAGAGCTTCCGTGTGATGTCATGTATCTAATCTCAAAAGATGCAAAGTTAGTGGATCATCATAACCGAGAGTAAGTGTGTTTGCATCGGTAAATTAAGATATAATTGGAATTTTGATGGCATAGCATGGTATATATTCTTGTGGATTTTAGGAACTTACAATTTTTCCTCCCTTCGTGTAAGGCATGTTGTGAGATTTTTAAATTACAGTGTCGGACGGGACTTCCTTTGCATCGGTCTAATTTTGAAGCTCGGTGGGAATTTCTCCTTGTATTTATGTGGTGGTAGTTGGTGTGTATAGATTAAGAATTTGGGGAGCATCGAAGCTAGTATGAGCGGGGAAGAGGTGGAGGGCCTTAACTGGTGAGGAGGCAGGGGATTCTTTCTCTTCCTAGATGGAAGGGAAAATCATGAATGCAACCATGAGGATCTAGTTGGAAAAAAAAAATTGTGGCATAGGTCTTTGAAGAGGAGGACGAGGAAGATATTTGTGAAAGTATGAGAAATTCGATGTTTTTCCCCAATCAGTAAATTAGGAGGAGAAATATGTTTGACATGGCACAAGGGTTGAGTGCAGCTAATATAATGTACAATTCCTCAGGGAAGTTTATTCTTCATAAAGAACATGCAATTCTAGAGGAGCATATAATAAAATTTTGATTTCATATTCATGAATTAACAAATGGTTTACAGGTGGTTGCGCATGGGCTAGATTCCATTACATAGAACCAAGGTTTAGGGCTCCTAGTGAATGCCAAGGTGGTGATGCCAAAATGTTATGTGGAACCATCATCTTCCTTTGTGTAGAGTAAGGATGAATCAAATGTAAAAATCATTAAAGAGGTATCACCGTGTGGGTGAAGGGATTGACATGTCTTGTTGGGGTCTTGTTTAGGGTAATGTCTATTTTTTGATGAATTTTTCAATGGTTTAGGTTTTTGATATTTCACTTGATATGGTGGTTTAGTATATATATTGTATATAAAATGGTTGTAGCTATGGGTGAAACTATGTTGATTACAATGCTTCCCATTAATTTTGGAATGTATGAAGCATGATAATGTTCTTGAAAACTTTATAAGAGTCCAATGATGTAAGATATTATTAGGGATTGGTTCCTCATGTATTTTTACAGGATAGGGCCTTCTCCCTAAGTATCAATAAAAAACACTCGGATCAAACAAAAATTTGAAAAAATAAATATAATCATCATATTTAGAATAATACAGCAAGAAAGGGATTATTCATCCATGCCTATGAATTTCTAAGCTTTCAAACCGTATAACACATAAAACCATAAATTTTTCTTCACAAAATATCCTTTAAATCACTCTAACAAAACTCAAGCACTTGAACACAATAAAACCCCCAACTTCCTCTTGAGTTTAATACACCCATGAAGACAAATAAAACATGTCAATATAGAAGATAAGTTGTAAATAACTTGAAAATATCCCATGCTCAACTCAAAATAAAGGCACCTATATTTAACAAGGAAAACCCAAAATAGCTCAATTGTAAATATCTTGCAAAACCCTCATGCACATCTCACTAGTAGAGCTTCAAAAAAATAAAAATAACAAAATGAAACCTCAACACATGCAATAGTAGCTTCTTGAACAATATTCATGATTTTTGGGCAATTTTTAATGCTCTTTACTTATGTGCGGGTGTCACATGGTGGCTTATTTAATTTTTCACGCCACCTCCCAAATCCCATCAAAATAACTTAGTGGATTTAAATTGAACGGACGCAATCATAGTTTTCATAGAGATCATCGATTAGTCAAAGAAAATAATTAAACAAACACTATACTAACCAATTCTTGCATGGTGTCCTCATTCAGTCAAGGAAAATAAACAACTTAGATTTACAAAGTTTCATGGGTCATTTAATAAAAATTTTAATTATTAACAATCAAATGCCAAAGGATTGTAGTTAAGACCATAAAATTTCAAGCACCATAATTCCTATCACAAAGACCATATTATTAACAACCAAAAAATAAAATTCCTATCACCATGGTCTTAGACTAGCACAACCAATCAAAACAATGACCACTTACCATAGAGTTGTGATCATTTGAAAACAACGTTAAACTAAACAAGTTCAATCCAATGCATGATGTGATCAATATGATCATATAAGTAATCATCATACGAGATAAGGTTGATAACCATTGGAACAATTTTAAATATGTCAAGTATGCAATAGAATATCATTAAAATTGATATAATCTTACCTTGCAATAATTTTCCCAAGTCCGGGATGTATAATCAATACACTTACATCACATATCAAAATTTCTTACTTTAACTTATAAAAAAATTACATGCCTCTTCCGAAGACTATCATTATGATTTATGGTATATGACTGTCAAGATAACAAAAGGAGGATAGTACCATTCAACCATCTTAATCATTTATTAATGATGAATAATACCATTTCTTCTAAGTATAGATTTACTAGTCATTATCAAATCATTGATAAGATGAGCGAATCTCATAAATAGGTACACGAAATCAATAATACATTGATGTTACAAAATCATTACACACAGAAGGTAAGGTAACGCCATACAACAAGAACAACAAAAATGAGTTAAGACTTAATAATTATTCAATGGTCGCAATGTGAGGAGTTTAGGTGTGTTGTTGGGTATGCACCTACACACATGTATATATTCCCTTATGGAAGTGTGTGTGTGTGTGTGTGTGTGTGTGTGTGTGTGTGTGTGTGTGTGTGTGTGTGTGTGTGTGTGTGTGTGTGTGTGTGTAATTTCATACACATGACCTCTCATCGACACCAATCAACTTACTTCCACATGTTAATTATTACTTCACAACATATTTTTGTAACCCAAAATAGAATGGAAAAGTGGGATGTGACATACTTCCCCCTTAATAGTTCATTGTCTCGATGATTTAACTAATTAACAATAATTAGAATAATTGAAAACAAATTATTAACATATAGCTAAGGAAAATAGTCAACATTTTCATCTAAAACTTGCAATTTTTTCAAATTTCAATATATCTATATTCAAATTTATTGGTTCAGCAAGATTCTTTCAACCGACCAAAATTATCACACAATCATCAATATGACATAATTTTGTCATTACAGTCAATCATAATATGCAATATTATTTAATATATATAAAATATATTCAAAAAATTATATATCACTTTGAAAAAAAAGGAAAACATTATTTTTAATTCCACCAAGTCTTCCCAAGTTATTTTGTTTCATTAGTAAACTTGTCTTTCCATACCTTTCCTTTTGCAATTCCCAATTTTTTTGAAATACATCGAACAATTTTCCGCTCTCAAGATGGTTTTACTAAAATAATTTTATGGTTTTCATCTTTTAGATATCTTCATCCTTTAATCATTTCTAATGATAAATTAATCATTAAATTGTTCCATTCTTTTCCATGTATACATGTTGTTTTTGCATGCTTATCGGGAATATGTTTGTCTTTCATACCAATAAACCATTGATTTATGTTGGGATAGTCAATATAAACCAATAAGTCATAAGTTCCAAAATGAATTTAAGTATAACTCAAGTTCCATGAGGAAGTTCAGCAATGTCAATGTTGTGTTGACAGAAATAGGTCTAAAGTTTAAACAAAATTCTTGTCATATGATAAAGTTCAGATTTCTCACCTAGTTTTCAGCTAATCACTAGATATAAGGAAATCAATTATGCTAATGTTATACTAAAACAACAACAGGAAGTACTACTCAACTTACATGTCATTTCATTAGGATTAATTTGTTCCTTTTTTGCGGTTAGCCACTGCAGCGTGCATCATCAGCTATTGATTGTTTTTCTTCTTTAAAGGAAAATTGCTGGCATAATGCTCACCACCACACTTTAAACATCCTCCAACGGGTATTTTCTAACCACGTCCATTTTTACCACATGCGGTGTTTTTATGATCTTTTTCTTTGGAAATTACAACATTTTTATTGTTGTATTTATCCTTGCCATATTTCTTCCACCACTTTTTCCTAGAATACAATAGTTAAAAAGAGTTGGATCTCTTATTATACTCATTCCTTTTATGAGATGGAATTTCTTGCAGATTTTGTTCTAGCTTATCAACTTTTCCAAACATCACTTCCATGGTAGAAATTCCATGTTCATCTACTGTGTCTCCCATATTTGGGTTTAATTCCATATTGGATTTATAGATCCAAAACTTGTCATCATTAGTCAGTTCAATAATCAATAGATTCCCTTGCTGATTATTATTAATAAGTTTAAGTTTTTTTCTTTGAACTTATCATTTTCACCCATTACTAGCTACTCAAGGCATTTATCTAGTTCTGGGTGTCTCGAAGGATTATTATAATTTTATCTAACTTTTGGACCATTGAACCTACAATATAATCTAGTTTGGTTCATTCCCCATGGTACATCCTTCCCATATCCATTATTTTCTATTAACAAAATAAGATATTTAGTTAGCGTAAGAACCCATTAAGTCCAAGAGTTGTAAACCTTCATCTTTGATACCAAAATGTAACACCCATGTTATACTTCAACAAACTAAGGGAATTTTTTAAAAAACCTTTAATTACCCTTTAATATTTCATTGATTTTCAGGACGCATCGAGATAAATCCAACATTAATTAATATTCAAGAATCCATCTTTACAACATATGATAACCATGTGTAACTGCAAAGGGGTTCCAGATCCTTCCCAGCCCCACTTCATCACTCCATATGAGCTGATATACATCATATACCTTTAGTTAGAAATTTTTAATGGTTCATAGATCTTGTGCGTCTTCTTAGTTTCAAAGTAGTAAAACATGTAATTAATTCACTCCAGCTTAAAACACAATTGAAAGAATAAATGGTGAACAAACAATGCAATCATTACTTTTCACTATTGTGGCCACAATTTTTGGCATTGCACTAGCAATCCTAGTTTCGTGACTACACATAAGCCACTCAAAAATTGTCTCCCAATCTCCGCACATTCGCTTCAACATAGTTATCAAGATTATTTTCCGTTGATTAAGTATTAATTTTATAGTTAACCATTTTAATTTATTCATTTCCAATAAGGTATGTTTTCCTCCTAAGGATAGGTTAACATCATTTCATAACATTTTCCAATTCACGATAGAGGTGTACAGTGAACTCATTGAGTCACTAACTAACATGAGTACCTCATTACGCATGTTGTAAGTATACTATTTCAGCCTACCATCATGGATTTACATCAGTTAAGCATGTGAATAATCCAATTCATAATGATAAGATAAACATCACTTAAGAACATTAATAATCACTTAGTCATTTTATTTTACTAAGGTCAACTATGTAGATTTGTACTATTCCTTAAGATCACGATGAACCATCGTACTTTGAAAGTATTTTCACACTAGGGAATAGTGGAATCAAGTGTATGTTCACAACGATATACTTTATCTTAACAAGTATGTCAGCTACTGTTAAGGGAAAATATTATGTATTTTTTCTTCATGCATAAAAATTGGTATGTATCCTCTTGTTAATTCATGTTAAACTAAAGAAATAGATATACCATATTATCCCACTTATCTTCCATCTTTGTGTAGTTGTTTCATTATTAAATAAGTGTTTACAACTTAATTGTTAAATCATAATGGATCATAAAAATTTTAATAACACATTAAACATCAATTCATAATATATAACTAGTTATTCAATAGTGATATAAATATATCGCTTAATGCAATCATATAATTTGAACATCAATCGTTAATTTCATAATCAATACATTAATGAATAATCATAAATAGATTATCAATATAATCATTTAATACATCCAGCTCATTGGCCTTATACATTTGTGAAGTAATACTTTCACCTTAAATCAAGTACAAATACATTTATTACAATCATATGAAATAGTACAATAATAATCAATGCAAGTCATGACATTTCTTCTTAAATCAACTCGTAATGTTATTCAGCCCTACATGTTGTAGGATAAAATACAACAATGTACATGGTTATTTCATATAACTAGCATGGATATTTACTCTCTACATGTTGTAATATCATGAACATATTGATTATGAAAAAGGTTGACTTAATATACATATCATATCTTATATGCTTAAAGATTAATTCTTAAGACAAAGATTATCAAATAAAGTAATCATAATAATTTATACTTCATTTCCATCAAGGTTAATTTGGTTTAACAAGAAATAAATTAAGTACCTATTGTAAATAAATATTCAAGTTTATTTTATCAGCGTGAAAAATATTGAAGCTTAATCATTGTGACTATAACTTATACTACTTGTAGAAATAGTATTTTCGCCTAACTATTTCCTTTATTCTCAAGAAACCTTTCAAAGAATAAAACATAATCCTTCTTAAAAGTGAATATACAAAGCTTAAATTTAAAGGAACTATATCCAAACATCTATTGCATTAATAAATGGTGTAATGAGAATCAAGTATCATAATCAACTACATCCACTCCATTTCAACTATCCTATTACAACAATATTTTCAAAGAAAAAACAAAAATATTTCACACCTACCCGCTCTAATAGGGTACTTCTACCCGAAGGATTTCAATGGTTGTTTATCTCCATTATTCAATACCAATGGTTATTACACATACAAAAAAATCAAAAGGACTTTCCATAATTAATTCATAGATCAAGTATACCACCTGTCATATGTAATGGAAGGAAGGGATCTAAATTCCTATTACCCGGTATGAACCAATGCCTTGAAGAACCCGCCATTCTATTACATGTATAGAAATGGAAATAGATGTCAAATATATTAATACCTAATTATCGAGAATATTTCGATTCATATGAAAAACAAAACTTCCATCTTATCAATATTGTTTTAACTCGTCATAAGAGTAAATATTTTCCTAGAATTTGGTGTTGTTTATATACAACATTGATTATTCACAATAACTCATAAGAATATAAATCTTTGTATTAAAAAATTACATAGTAATCAAATATGATTTTCCTATCTCGCCAACAATGCAACCCAGATCCCCAATACCTTAATAAATTTCATTTACATAATTTTTCCTAAGCATCTGTTGAAATAAATGAATTCCTTTAAAATTTATCTACATTTTCTATCATTCGATTAATGATTTAACACTCAGATAAAACAATGATAATCATCCTATTCAAAATAATATAGAAAGAAAGGAAGTAGTCATCCATGCCTCGTGAATTTCTAAGCTTTTCAAACCGAATAACCCAAAAAACAAGAAATTTTTCTTCATGAAATCTCCTTTAAATATCTCCAACAAAACTCAAGCACTTAAACACAATAAAAACCCCAACTTCCTCTTCAGTTTAATACATCCATGAAGTAAAATAAAACATCTAAATATAGCGCAGAGAAGCTACAAATAGCTCGAAAACCTCCCATTGTCATCTCAAAATAAAGGCATCTATATTTATTAAGGAAAACCCAAAATGGCTGAAGTGTAAATATCTTGAAAAGCCCTCATGCATAGCTTGCTTAGAAAAGCTTCAACAAAACCAAAACAACAAAATGAAACATCGACGCATGCAATAGTAGCTTCTTGAATAAGATTAATGTTTTTAAGCAATATTTAATTCTCTTTACTTATGTACGGGTGGCATGTCATCGCTTATTTAATTTTCCACCACCATCTCCCAAATCCCCTCCAAATAACTTAGTGGTGTTAAATTGATCGGTCACACGGATCATAGTTTGCATTAATCTCATCAATTAGTCAAATAAAATAATCAAACAAAAACCATATTAACCAATGCTTCCATGGTGTCCTCTTTCAGTCAAAGGAAGATAAACAACTTATATTTATAAAGTTGCATGGGTCGTTTGATGACCATTTTTATTATTAACAATCAAATTCCAAAGGAGTGTAGTTAAAAATATAAAATTTTAAGCACCATAATGCCTATCACGAAGACCATATTATTAACAACCAATCAATAAAATTCCTATCACTATGGTCTTATACCAGCACAACTAATCACAAGAATGACCACTTAGCATGGAGCCACAATCATTCGAAGACAACATTAAACCAAACAATTTTTGATCCAATGCATGATGTGATCAATATGATTATATAAGTAATCATCATACGAGCTAAGGTTGATGACCATTAGACAATTTAAAATATGCAAATTATGCAATAGAATATCAATAAAAATGATAAAATCTTACCTTGCAATATGTTTCCCAAGTCCAGGTTGTATAAGCAATACACTTACATCACCGATCAAAAGTTCTTACTTCAACTTCTAAAACAATTACCTATCTCTTGTTGAAGATCATCATTATGCTTTACGGTCTATGACAATCAAGAGAAAAAAGGAGGTAGTACCATTAAACTAACTTAATCATTTGTGGCCTCTAAAGAAATCTTATCCAAAGGTACAATTTGGGAAATTGGCAAGGGCTCTAGAATCAGTTTTTGGTTTAATAATTGGCTTGAGGATTTCCCCTTAGATAACTTGGATTTCTTGAAATAAGTTGCTCAAGACTACAAGGAATTTGGAAAATTTTGGATTATAGACTTTTGGATCTATGAAGATTACATTAGATGGGAAATCATTGAGCCTCCTCTAGATTGTGAGACATCCAACCTTTCTGGGTTCTCAATAATAAACTTAAGGCTTTCCACGTCCCCATGTTCCAAACCAAGGAGGACTCCATCAAATGGATAGAAGAAGAATATGGAAATTTCTTGGTTAAATCATCCTACATGTCAAATTTCAAGAATGATTTGCACAAGGACTATTGGGGTAAACTCTGGGTGAAGGATCTCACCCCAAAGATTAATATATTTTTCTGGTTGGTTGCCTAGAATAAAATCCTGATTGTGGAAAATCTCAAGAAAAGGGGAATGAAGATTCCCAATAAATGTTCTCTCTATAAGAAAGAGGAGGAAAATTTTAACCATCTCCTCCTTCATTGCTCCTTCTCCCATGTTATATTTGATGTTATTCTGGATCTGTTCAATATCCAATGGATCCTTCCCTTGACGATTGAATCTTTTTGCTTTTAATGGGAGAGCCCTTTCCATTTTCCTATCTTTATTTGGGCCTAGAATATTTCCATCCCTCATTTTTTGGTTGGTTTATGGAAAGCCATGAATGATGGTATCTTCTGCGATCAAAAATATATTCTCTAGAAAGTTAGAAGAAAAAATTTGAATGCCATAAAGGAAAAAATTAAACTCTTTAAAGGTAAATTCAAGAAACACTGCCCGAATAGTGAGCAGATAGTTCTTGACAAGTTCGCCCTTGGTCCGGTGGAATTACACATTCCTAAAAAGAACTCCAGTTGGAATAGGCCTGGGGGAAATGTTGTTAAGTTAAATTTTGATGGAGCCTCAAAAGGGAATCCGAGTCCTACCGGGGGAGGGGGATTTATAAGGAATAGTGAAGGAGATTGGTTTTTCACCTACGCGGGTCCATTAGGTCACCAAACCAACAACATGGTGGAAGCTAGAGATCTTCTTTGGGGGGTTTTGCTGGCTAAAGAAAAAGGTTTCAAGGACATCCAAATCAAAGGTGAGTCTCTCCTCTTAATTAATGCCCTCAATAATCATGGTACCATTAATTAGGCCATTAGTAATATCCTCAATGATGTGAAGGAAACTTAAAAAAATTGATGGCATTTATTATAATCATACCTTACGTCAAGAGAAGAAATGTGAGTATAAGATGGCCAATTATGAAATCAATTGTAATGATTATAAGATATGGTGTAAAGTTGATAAATTACCCACAGACATTAATGAGATCATTAGTAGAGATAGAGGTCACTAAGTTTTATAGTGTTGGCATGAGTGAGCCTGTGGTAGCGATAACTTACTTAATATCTTATTTTCCAAGATTTCGCTAGTGCAAAAGAAGGTTTTTTTAATTTTAGTAGCAAACAAAAGAAGCTTTGTCTAGTGAAAATGGGGGGTGATAGGATTAGAGTTCAACCTGCTAGCCAAAGCATTAAATATTTTAATCACCCTCTATGGCACAAGGTTAGGATTGGGGGTTTTAGTAATTTCATTGCCAAATTACATGGTCACGACCCCTCCCTATCTAAGGATTTTGGAAAATCTTGGAAAGAGGATAAGTTTTTAGTTAGAGGGATGGAAATTGAGGTGTCTAAGTCCACCATCACCCTGACCATGGACATGAAAATGGACGGGCTTAAAATTTTCAAGGATAGAACCTGTAGAGCATAAGAAATTGAGTTGTTCTTTGTTGGTAAGGAAGGATGTTCTTTCTTTATGGATGGTATTTCCGAGTGTCACGCATTCTCGGGTATATGGAGAGAGGTGTGCCTTCAAATCATAAATTACATCACTCTAGAAGGTAAATACAGAAAAATCTATACTCACCATATGACCTTTCTGAACATGTTCCACCATAAGGTCATGGTGAGCATCCCCTTCTTTCTATTTATGTATTTAACTAACTCTTTGATGGCTTTCCAACAAGAAAAATAGGATATGCCTCTACATGAAGGGCTCATTATTTTGATGTTTGAAAATGGGAAACCTACTCTGTCTTCTTCCATGAAAGAGAATGTGGATGAGGATGGCCTCACTCTCATAGATTGCCTTCCTACGATGAAGTTCAGAAAATGCAAAATTGTGGGGGAGGATTCTGGTAAAGAAATGGGTGAGGATGGTTGTGGGTAAGTGAGCACTTTGAGAAAAATAAATATGGACGGTAATTTAAAGGGTTTCAATGATTTGTGTAGAAATTTCCAATACTTAGAAGGGGTGCTTCATGCGATGGAAGAAACCAATGTTGGTCAAAGGGAAATAATGATGGATGTCATCAACGCTTCCAAGAAAATTTTCACTGCTCAGGTGAAGTCCAAGCAGAAATTTTTGGAGCTAGAGGACCAAGTCAAAAAGCTAAGCGACAAGCTGGAAGGGATGGAGGAGGGAACTAAAATAAGGAAATTTAACTTGTGCATCAAGTAGCTCCGAGGATAAGCTGGAGGAAGATATTAATGAAAAAGGTGTTGAGGGTGACGTGATCAAAGATATCCATGATGGTAGCAGTGGGGGATCTCCAAAAAATTAACTTATGGTTTTGGAATGTTGGTAGAATTTTGGCAAACTTCTGTTGTTTTTTTTTTTGGAGATTGTTTCTCCTTCTCTCTAGTTTTCCCACCTTATTACAAATTTTGGTTCTTATTTGTAAGAGTTAAGCATGCTTAACTCCTTTCTAGGACTTTTACGTTTCCTTCTTGCTTGTTTTTTCTATTCCTCATCTTGTAATGGCCCCTGGGAGCCAATCCCTATTTTTACCATATCTAATAAAAAACTTAATCATTTATTAATGATGAATAATACCATTTCTTATAAGTATAGATTTACTAGTCATTAGCAAACCATCAATAAGATAAAAAAATATCATAAACAGCACAACAACCATTAGTACATCAATGTTATGAAATCATTACACACAACAAGGTAAGGTAGCCTCATATAATAAGCACAAAAAAATGAGTTAATACTTAATAATTATTCAATGGTCGCAAGGTGAGGAGTGCAAGGGTGGTGTTGGATATGTACCTACAGACATGTAGATATTCCCTTACGAAATGTGTGTGTGTGTGTGTGTATGAGTGTGTCTATAATTGCATACACTGACCTCACATAGACACCAATCAAATTTATTCCACAAGTTAATTATTACTTCACAACATATTTTTACAACCCAAAATAGAATGGAAAATCGGGATGTGACTATCGTTACCACTTATTTATCTCGATACAATTGTTTCCTCACCTTCTTCATGCAATGACAGTTCTACTAACATAGATTTTTTTGTTCCCAATCCTTATGATTGGGCTTATTACTCTAGTTCTAATGATGAGATTACTGATGATGAATCCTCTCCTTCCTCTCCTAACCACCTTTCAAACAAAGTTGAACCTCCTATTTTCCCATCAAACATCAGGTAGTATTGTTCCTAGATTCATACTTTCATTACATATTCTTGCCTTTCATTACCCATGTGTGAGGCTTCTTCCAATCATCCTCCTTCATGTGATGATGATTCATACATGTCATATATTTCTCTTATATTTATCGAGCAACCCTTTTGGGACGAGTATCTACCGGACCTTATTCTTCTCTTTGTAGTGCCTAAGCGTGTTGTAGTACATGGAGTTTCCCTTCCTTCTATAGGTGTTTTAGACAATTCCTTCATCTCCTTTGTTGGGAGTTCCCCTTTTGGGATTCATATCACTTCCACTATTTCAAAGACCATCATTGATCCACCTCTTCTTATGGATCCTCTTTCTAATGTTTTGGGGGTTTTTTCTTTATCTTCGCTTCACTTGGTAATCCTTTCAATGGATGTTCCTATTTCATACTCGACAATTCTACTTTAGTGGTATCGCCTTCAAATCGTGGCACTTACTTGCTAGACCTATGTCACACTTTAGTGGACCAAATTCATATTTATTTGTACTATTGTATTTTGTTTCCTTCGTGGAATGGGTGGATTTCTAGTACTCCATTTATGTTCTTCCTAAGGGTAGAAACAATGTTTGACATAGAAGGATCTTATTTAGTCTATAGGTGGAAGACCACATCGTCAACACTCTTCTTGGAAAATTGATAGAGTTGCATACTTCAGATCCGTTGCAGGATTCTTTGCCAAACCCTTCACTGAGGCCAAATATTCTTACTTGTGCTCTCATCTTGGGTGACTTCCATTACAGACTTCACATCTTCTTCAGTCTCTCTAGTCTCATTCTTCTCTTCTTCTCTTCTTCTAGAAAGATTGCAGTTTGTACATGGGTACCTTATCAGGCCTTTAGTTGTCAGGACCCATTTGACACATATTTCTTAGGTTATTTAGGGAGTCTTTTATCTCTTGTAAGTGGATATTTTTCCCATTAAATTTTACTCCATTACTTGAAATATTTGTTATATACATGGGTACGTCATCAGTGTAGATTTTGGGACCCATTTCTCATTTTATTTTTCTCGCTTCATCCTAAGTTACGATGAAGGGGGTTTTAAAAGTGCGAGGTACTTTCCTTTTCATATCAAGGAATTTTCCACATCACTTGGTGAGTCATCTCACTTAGGTGAGATCATAGGTCACTGAGTTTCTTAGGAGATATGACACATTCCATCATAGAATATTTCATATGCGTCAAGTACATCATACATGAGTTACTTTCCATTTTTGGAAGCGTAGCTCATTTCTCCCTTTTGGTGGTATGATTCATCTTGAATTGAGATTTACACAACACTCCTATTTGTAACTTATTTTCTAATCTATGAGAATGTTTAGACCCTTTTCTTTTGCATGCATATTTCATGGTGGTTTAATTCTTGCTTACTACATGGAACTTCATCCCCCTACCATTTGAATACAAATTAGTTGATTTTCCCAACATCCTACTTGATCCTCGTTCTCACATTCTCTCACAAAATTTTCTTATGGAAATTGTATATATAGGAATTTGTAATCACCCAATATTTACACAAGTGTGAAATATGGAAAACATGTTTCCATTGATGACATGGTTCTCTCTAAACTAGATAAAAAGATAATTGTGGAAAACATACCTTTAGTTATGATAATGTTCCATCGAGAATAGGTAATAGAGTTTGGATCCATTGTAAATCTTCTCACAACACTCATAAACCCCTCTAAATTATCCTAAAATCAAGTTTCTATGCTTTCCATTTCTCAAAATTATTCTTCTATTTTTATTATGAAGCCACTTTGGTCAGGAATATTGGTAATTATGTAGTTGTTGTGATAGTTATGTAACCGTTGGTCTTCCTAGACCAAAAATTTCATCATTGTTAAACAAAAACAAAAAAACATGTTTTCAATGTAAAATTTAGCTACAATTAACTTTTATGGTTGGGTTTACTTTGGCATCCTATCTATAAATCACCGCACTAATTTTCCCACTCCTAAAGCATTGCAAATAAGTCTCTTGCATTCAATTTATGGGTTGGTTAGTACGAGTTTTAAAATTTTATGTTGTTAAATTATTTAGAGATATTTTATAGAAGACAACCAAGTATTCTCTCCAAACTATTTTTCTAGTCATATTTGACCCATATATGTATATCAACCCAACCAACATTCTTTGACTCTTTCACTTATACTTGTTACTTCAACCATTTCATGTATAACTAGATCATATGGAATCTACATTTTAAAGGATAAAAATGAGGATATAATTAAATAATCACTAAAAATTAGGAAAAATCGGCCATAACATATAGTAACTATTTTATAGGTATATTAGTTTTATTTTGAGTTATTTAGTAGCTGAAAATATTTTTGAAAAGCTTCCATTTTTAATAAAATTCTAAGGGATAGATCTTATTATTATTTAGAATTTATACTGTAAAACATTAGATATATCTATTTAATAGTCTTAGGTAGTTTTATTATACACATTTGATAGATTAAGGAATAACTTATTTCCATAAGGTTCCTCTTATTTCTCTAAAAGGTTATATGACATAGGAGTTGGGAAAGCTTATTCTCATAATCTTATCCAGTTAATTCTTGTAATCATTTTTGTGTTATTTCATTTTTATTTTACATGAAAGCTCCTACTATTGATAAATAATCCCTAGTTTACTCATTGTGGATACTTTTAAATTTGGAAAAGAGCTAAAAGGGTATGTAATTTTACTCCTTTTCAATGACAATATTTTTTATGAAAGTGTTTTGGGATTAAAAATCTTATGATAATATTATCCTCCCAAAATATAGAGGGAATATAGTTCCCATGAGAAGATTTCATTTATCATATTAAAAATGCTTATGTGTGTTTTATTTAATTTAATAAATTGTAAAAAAGGGATAGCTACATTCAATTTTTCTATTTTTTCATTTTTTATTTGAAAAGGTATTAGTTTATTATTTTATTATTTATTTAATTTCATTTATTTCAATCTTATTTATTCCCATATATTAAAAAAATAGTAAAATATGGTTGGTGGGTCCCTTACCCTTTTATTAATATCGTAGATCAAAACAATAACTATTCCACTACCTAAAAATAAGAAAACTTCATGGCAAGAGGACAAAATGTCAACTATATATACAAAAAAAAAGATTCTACAAAATTGATAAGCACATTAATGCTTCCTATCTAATAACTCAAAGAAATTCTAGTGAAGAAACCATCCCAAAATTTTAGACAAAAATATACTTTGCGATCTTAAGAACTTTAAATTGTTATCTATCCAAGAAATTATACTAAATAAACCACCCCAATATTATAGATAAAAATTACTAATTTTTAAAATATTCCAATTTATCCATTCAAATTCACCCAACCATATTTGTGGCTACCAAGTACACCCAATATAGTAGAAACATACACCTAATTCCAAAGCAAAACTAACCTCGAATGTGAGCCACAATTCTAGGAAGAATTTCCTTTATCAAATTACGGTTGCTTTATCCTGCAAAAGTTCTTGGAGTCCCAATAATTTTACTGTATTTTTACTAATAACAAGGATAAAGGCTCCAACCACATTTTGATAGTCATAAAAGTGTCCACTACTCCATTAGTTTCATGAATTGTATCTTATAAGGTAATTGAATGGAATATTGTGGCCAATATGTGATCCCCATTCAAGATCTGATTTAATTTCTAGTTAGTGTGTTCCCTTTTAAAATATCATTGATTATATTGAGGTAATACCCTATTCTAATATATCCATATACCATATTTCCTTATCTAATCAAAAAATTTAGCAGTCTTGCAGATTCTTCTTTAATTTTCATGGCTTACAGGATGAAGAAGGAACCTACCCATAACATTTTGACCATTATGGTTATGTATAATGAATACCATGCCCCCAGTTCTAGGATTACATTTGGATGATATATTAAAATTTAACTTTACCTTCCCCTTTTTTGTTGGTTCACTTGATCCATTATATTTTAGCATTACTAGAGTTAGACACTTATTTATGAGGTAAATTTATCTCCATCTAGTTATATACTATATATATCTCATTATGGTGTAAATGGTTCTTCTTTATGTTTGCTGCAAATGAAATTTTTAAAAATATTTTCAGCTCAATTCTAATCTATCATTTTTCACATACTTTTTCCTTGTATCCAACAATAATATTATTGTGTTCCTTAAAAATATTCAAAAGAACATTTTTTGGACAAGCTATGCATAAATATTTAACCCTTATGGACAAGAAGAAAAAGTTTCTTTATTATACAATGATATACCCATTACATGCCCAAGCATTGAAAAATAACATACAATATATTTGTGCATATATTTGTGCATAGGAGCAATGGAGTAAATTATCCTAATATTCACCCTCATGTTTACACATGATACATATAGATGATCCTACAAAATTCATTTTTATAATCTATCTTGGGTAAGTATATTCTCAAGAAAATCCATCCAAGAAAAAAATTGATCTTAGTGGTACCCCTTGTTGGGCTTCAGGGATGAAATTGTAGTTTGCACAACTATAGAAATACAAATTTACAAACCTACAATATTGCAATTCTACATTCTTTCTATATAGTCCCAACATTCACCGAATATTCAATTTCAAGACCCAAGGATGAACTTGTAACTTTGTAATTTGCATCAACTTTGACCTCCTTTTAAAGAATAAGGTGGAGGAATATTCCTACAATATTCCTTTTGTGGGGTTTGTACTTGTATTTGCAACTTGCAACTTTGCAAAAATGCAAAGTTTCTCCATTTTCCTCCTTCCCCTAATACCTCGAATATTCCATTTTACACACTTTGGAGGTGAACTTGCAGTTTGTAAATTTGTAACTACAAAGTTGCAAACTTGAAAAAAATACCAAGTCATTCACCTGGGAAGCTCTAATTCAAATGTTTAATAAAAACATTAAGGTTCAAACATGTCCCTTACACCATTAAACTTGTAACTTCGTTAAAACATCAAAATCAAAGGAAACATTAAGATGTTAGTATAAAACAATTCTACATGGTTAAAGCATGATATAATTACAATATTAGAGACCAGGAAGCCACAAAACAAATCACATATTGACAAGAAAATGATGGAATATCCTAGTACTCCAACATACATCTTTGGAAATTCACAAAACTTTCCAAGATTCTAACCAAACCAAATCGGGCACCAACATACTCGTAGTGGAGGACTATTTACAATTAGATGGACATCAATGTAAGAAGAGATATTTTTGAAGAATAGATTAAACATGATCAATGGGTGTATTAGGATGAACTCATGTATTATGAATAAGCTTAAGGAGTACATTCTTGTATATGGTGTTTTGTTTTAAATATTCACAAAATGGGATGGTTCAATAAGGAGAAGAATTTTTATTACGACTAGAAAGAAAATAAGCAAGCCTGGCATAAGAATCATACAACAAGATGAGCCTAGGACAATGGAGAGATTGAGTTGTAAATTGGGTACACCAAAATTTTTACACCCTTATTATATTATGTGAAATATAAGAATTAGATAATTAAGTATAATAAAGTATATCTTGGGAGCTACATAGGGTTATTTTGATTAATTAACTTATAAAATTAAATGTACATATCATAACAATAAATTAAATGCTTAAATGATATGGTAAACACTTGAAAACATAAGGTAATAAGTGCATTTAGCTTATTACGAGATAGATCTAAGAGTTTCTAGGATTGTACACTTCTTAAACAAGTAGATCTAAACTTGGTGAGGCTTTATTCTAGGAAGTGTAACTAGAAACTAATCAAGGTCAAGCCCATACACTTCTATAAGGACCATCCATATGGTCTTCACCCTTTATACAATCTTGGACCTACTCGGTTTTTAGATCTATAAGTTCCTAATATTGTTCCCTTCCTAGAAATTTCTTTGACTATCAAACCCTAGTTGTTAGTATGTTGAAAATCTCTCTAAATTTTCTAAACAAGATCTCAAACCCTATCCATGTATAGTAAACCCTAAAAAATAAATTTTAGTTGGGTTTTGGGCACCCCCATGTACCATTGATGTTGGCACTACTACAAAGAGGCCTCAAACCGTACATCATTATGCACCTAACATGTGTTATCTAAATAAATGCAACTAGATCTAGAAACCCCTTACTAATTCTTGAGTTGATTTTGGCTCTTGATAAAACACTTGGAGAGGGGATGTTTGAGTTCTTTTGGATGAGAGAGACTAATGTATCAACTTGGTAGGAAGCTTAGGACCTATAGATATTTCTTCCTAATAAATTTAAATGTGTTGTTGATAGATTTAGGTAGCCTCAATTCCTTTTGAAAGTGTTAGAAGTGAGTTTATCAATATAGTTCCATATGATGTCTAGGTAATCGAATGAGGTAGCATTAGCTTACGTAAATAGGGTTCGAAGATTAATTATCAAAGAAATGATGATCCATCAAGAGTAAAGGATCCGTCATAAAAATTTGAGTAAAAATATAGATGGAAGATATGTTGGTACAAAAACTTATATATATGTTAAAACCAAATATAAATTCCCAACCAAAGCATACGACCTTGAATGGGGATGACAATCATCAGGAAAGAAGTTTCCATCATACGAATTTGACTTAGTATGTGGATTTTACGTAGTGTACTCTCATAATATATCGACATATCAATTTACAAGGATAAATAAGATAGATGGGATACCTCAAAATGTGCTAAGTGGGAATGGAAAGGTTTTATTTATTTTAGCAAGAAAGCATTGTGAAAACCAACGGTTTCAAAGAGTAAATTACCAAATTTGAGTTTTTACACCTCCATCATACCTTTTGATATCAATGATGAGTATACTACTTTTATCATACATAAAATCTAACAAATATCAGTGACTATAAATACTCTTGACACATTGAAATTATTGGAAATTACTCAAAACATGAATAATATAGAATGGTACACTGATATATACAAGTTTCTTTATAGAAAGCATATATTCCAAATGCATTCCAATGGGAGAAGTGTTTTTGTACCATGAAGAAGATCTATATATTATCATTGGCATATATTTATTAAATTTATCATTTTATGGTTATTTGCTACATTTCCTAAGTTTTTATGAGTCACAACTAGCTATTTTTTGGATACACGAAAAAAAGTGTGGTGGAAATGTTTTTGACAAGGCTATATCTTACACCAAGGTTATTTCTATCAAAAAAATTGAACAATAATTTCATGACTATGAAAGGAAATAATTCCAATTAAAAATTCCTCCAATTTCAATCATGCCCCATGTAAAATGCTACATCTTATTGTGGCACCATGGCCATACTCTCTTTGGGGATTTGATTTCATCATTAAGATTAACCTAGAATCCACCTAGGGTCAAAAATTCTTAATTCTTGCACAATAAATTACTTCATGAGTCAAACGCATTCCTCTAGAGGATAAAAACATATGTAGTTTCTTAATGAACAATATTATAACATTTTTGGAGTACCCATTTCCATTATTTCAAATAATGGTTCTTCTTTCAAAAATAGGAAAATTAAGAATTATTTTTTTATTCACAAATCAAATACACATTTTCAATCCTTTATTATTTATAAGGTAATGGATAAGATGAGTCTAATAAAAATGTAATGGTAAATATTTTTAACCAAAATAGTCAAGTATGGAGTTTATTAGTACAATTATATTATATATACCCTTTGGGGTCACCGAGTGAGTTTTTAAACACCTGCTATAGTAACTCCTTTCTCCCTGGTCTATCGTATAGAATATATTCTACCCTGAAATTGGAAATCACATCACTTTCCATCTTTGTAAGGGGTATTCTTAAAGATAGTGACTATTGTGAGAAATTATTGCATGAACTAGAAATATTGTATGGAAATAATTTACAATCCCTTAAGAATCTAAAAATATATTAAGATTTTTCAGGAGAGAAAACAAAAAATGGTCTTGAATTGTAAATTCTAAGTTGGATACCTTATACTCAAATATAATCAAATTAATAAAAATGTAGGCAGTGTAACTAAAGTTGAATTTAAACTTAATTCATTAGGTCTTTTTTGGTTACATAAAGATTGGGTACAATTCTTTCTCATTTAAACAAACTTGAAGGAAATGCCTTGAAGATCCATATGAAAATAATGCATTTCATGCATTGCCATACCTAGCATCTTTGATTTTTAAAGTATTTATTTTATAAATATTTTAAAAATGAAAAAAATTTAAATACACTAATAATTCAAAAACGTATAAATGTTTCAAAAATACAAAATTAGGACTTAAACATGGTTTGATCTACTGTACATATGATTTTTGCCACATGGTAATATAAATAGATTATTTTATACTCGTTGTACACATGTGCTTCATGAGTTATATGAACATGACATTGGATACACAATACTTTATGATGCTCATAGATATTGGATCATTCCTAAAATCTAGTGTTCATACACAAATAGGAGTGTTGTATACACTATAAAATGTTATTATTTCATTACATAGTGATCTTTCATATCCTAGTTATGATTTTTTATTAACGAAGGTATCATATTTTATCTCTCCATTTTCTCCTTAGAAGGACCTAGAAACCTGTCACAACTTATAGGCATGTTGTTGTAGGGTGAGTCCAACATACTATTCCTTAGGCAACGGGTCGATGCCCCGGCCGATAGAGTTGAAAATAGATCGTGATTGAACCTATTACCTAGTGATCACAATCATAATGGAATACCATTAAAGCCAACTATGGGGACTTAGTTATGATTATATTATATACTATGATATATGTTATTTTCCTATATATTTAGGACTAATACATATGGAATGTGTAGGACTATTATATCTTGTTCCATGTGCCCATTGGATTTTTGTACTTTTCATTATTATACATCTACCTCCTTATTTTATTATCTTGTGTGTTTGGCCTTTGGACTCCTATATGTGTGAGTAAAATTTAGGCTTACCTCATTTGCAACCTTGTTTCTTTTTCTTATGTGGTCATGCAACTCTTACTTTTGTGTGTAAAAATGTTGGCTCCATTCTATGTTACGTTTTCCTTATATATGATTATTTATGAGACATTTATTTTTGTACTTATATGAGGATTTTATTTTATGATGGAATAAATATGTTTTTATTATCTATGTTATATCTTTTTCCTTTGTTTCTACCACGCAATCTCTTGCGAGGGGATAAGAGTTATATAGTGGTCACCTAATTATACATTTAGGTGATCCAAAGATGACTATATGCTACATTGTACATGGACATGATTCCATTATTTTTATCTAGTTGATCGAAAACACATCTCACTCACCTTAAAATTTGGGGGATTTAGTGGGGTTATCTAATGAATATAGATGCAATTTTAGAACAAAAATATATTACATAATACAAGATATACGAGAATAATGTATAGGAACACATGGACAAAATAATTAGGAACTATTCACATAATTATATCATGGACAAAACCATCAAATAGGGATGAAACCAATATATATTACTATAAAAAATGGGTGGTATCATCATAAGAATATTTTTATCATCCAAATTAGAATTTTGTAGTAAACATAATTAATTTTATAATATAGGTTTAGGGGATATTAAATATTTCATATTAGAGTTACTATACTTTGATAGAATGTTGGGGCATGATTAATTTAATCCCTTTTAAATTTTCACATCTTGGTATCATAATAACTATTACAATGCATAGCATGGGGAATGACCATTTATTGATTCCTATTCATGTTTGCACACTTGTTACATGAAATTTTTACAATGCATAAAAGGTGAATGAGTACATAATTTTCTTGTGACTTTTCACTACTTTACACATTTGGGACCTAGATCTATCTGCAATGGTGTAGTTTTGTGGGTGGAAGATTTAAGTGGTAGTTAGATTCTTTGTGACATTATTCATCTAACTCTCTTTGTACAAGATTTAAGGGGTTCTTGGATAAATTATGAAACTCCTCTTGTATCTCTTGGGAAGGTTTTCAAGGGAATATATATTCCTTTTTACACCATGTTTTGGTGTGAATTCCATTTTTTATTTTGACTACTCAAAATTGGGGACTAATCACTAATAAACCTATAGCAACATAGTTCCAATCCCTTTACGTAAGTTATTCAATAAGAAAAATTCTCCTTCAAGGTAATGAAAAAATGTGTATTCCTTCTATTCTTTATTATCTTCCAATTTTCAAATTTTCAAATTCAATTTCAATGTATTTTTAAATTTAAGTTCTTTTATATATATTTTAACTAAATTCTATGTGGTAAGTTTTCACATTTGAGATATTATAACCACCTCAATAATATCAAGGAATAAAGAAGAAAAATGAGGAAATTCAATTTTTATACATACTTAGGTATTATTATATTTTAATAAATGAAATTTCATTTCCTTTCTTAAAGGAGGGAAACTTAGACACCTAAATTTGTAAATTAATCTCTTGATAATGTCAATATCAGTTTAATCCCTAAATCATGACTTGTGCAAATTTTCCAATCTTAAATTCTATAAACCTAGCCTTATTACAATACTTTCTCTTTCCACTACACTAATCACTCACTCACATGAAATTTTACATCATTACAATGTAGTATAGTCATCACAAAGTATTTCATACAAAAAGTGTTACAACATTGCATACCCCTTTTGGACCAAACCACCAAATAAAGACAAAACTACCAAATAATTTGGTATAAAATTGGAGTTTTATTCTAGAGGCTTGATAGCCATTTAAAAAAATTAATATCTTTTGTATATTGTTAATTTCTTCATAATCAAGACTTAATGCAAAATTACACCTATAAAACCCTATATAAGCTAGTTAAACACAATCATTTACTCACTTGGAAATTTCAAGAACTCTTGAAGATAGTTAATATCGAAATAAATATGAATCTATCTCAAATTCCCTAAATTTTTAGCACACATTAAAATCATCCCCCACACATATTTGAAGCACTCTAAACTAGGACCTAGACTCAAGCTTCACAAGCTGATATCCTTTAAATTTAAGTCAAGCACAAGAAAGCAAGTCATTATCAAACATTATCAAGTGGTCCAATCATCAAATATAGTTTTATCTATACAAATATCACATATCTAGGTAGAAAAATACACTTGGTTTGGGGAATATTTAAATATGTTCCAATGTAGGTAGTGTATGGATCACAATTCAACCAAAACAGAATTATATTATAAGATTTTCACCAATGGTTATGGTTTTTAGTAATTTCATTTGATTACTAAATATTTCACACATTTATGAAACCAAATATATATTTTAAAATAACATTGTATCCATTCATAAGGGTACATAAATTTTTAGAGATCTGTCATCTTCCTAAAAATAAACACTAGATATAAAGAACCACTAAATAATCTATGTAAAAATTAACTATTTCATACTAGTAGGGTTTTCACTTTGATAATCATGAGCGAATAATATGTGGGACAATTTTATCTAATTCATCATTATTTCACACCTAGATAAACTTCCAAATCATCCATATAGTTAAGTGTGCTTACTCTTTCATCCTTTAATATATTTATCACATGCTCTAATTGATATATCTTGTAAATATATATGTATTCTAATCTAAATTATTAATTAATAATATGAATATACATCATGTTTCTAACCCTAATATATAATTTAAGTAACAATAAAATATCCCCTTCCATTCACACTTATTTCTTTTCGAGTATAATCGGTGGTAATTTTAGTTTAGAAAGTTATTTGAACCATGTATTAGAAATCTTGTGAATGGAATATCTAGGAAACTAGGTTTCAACCTCCACTCATGAAGACTAGAATAAGTGAATTTTTAAGTGCCTCACCAAGCACCTATTTTGACATTTTTGTGTAGGCTTACATTTGTAGGTCAATCAACCGGTTGGCAAAAAAATTGTCATGTGGACAAATTAGGGGGTATCTACCAACACTTTGAGAGTCTAGGTCCCTCTACTTGAATGGTGAAGCTCCATGTTATTATGCGTGAATGAAATAAATTTTTTGGTGGACCTATAGGTCGAGGATTGAACAGAACACTCCACCGAGCCTATGGAAAAATCTTGCAATTGTTTGCAAGGGAGTAATTTGCTAAGTTAGTAGGAAAAGTGAGTGTTAAAAAGATGGGAGATTAATATTGTAGGTCAAAAATCAGATTCCTACAACCATTAATCAGATTACTTCAACACACATAGGTAGAAAGAAACAACTATGTTATTAACAACAAGACAAAATAATATTATGAACACAAAGTTTCAGTAATCGCATTATAAAAAATGGCCAGAAACTCCTTCCTCTTTCATTGATGTTTTAACATAGTTATACATAATACGGAATGGAAGAAGATTGAATGAGGGAAATATAAGAAATGCTATCTCTTTTTCTTCTTCACAAGTAGTAATATCTCATAAGCACACAAAATTAATAACCCCTTAGAATGAGGGTGTCATTAAAATTTATAGACTTTGAGAAGATAACTCACCTACCCCCACGCAACCTTTCATTTTTCTTTTCCATTTTTGGAAAGAAAAATTATCGAAGGAAAAATTTTGGATTTCTTGCCAACATCTTCGAGACTCTAGGTTCCTCTAATTAACCAAAGGTAACTATCGTATATGCATGCACAAATGAAAGTGAGTTTTCTCAATTTGGCATTATGGCTTGGGATCCAACAAGGGCATTCCATCGACCCTATGACATAGCTATCAATATCTTGCTAAGGAATAATTTTTCTATAAAGTGGGAAAGGGAGTGAGAATATGAGGTAGGGGAACTAATGTTGTAGGTAGAAAATCATATTCCTGCACACACTAGTTAGAAACTTCATCACATGCACTAGAATTTAGAAGAAAAAAATCTACATAACAACAACAAGACCAAATGGCATTTAATGAACACAAAGTATCACTAAACTCCTTAGTCAAAAAAGGATAAAATTACTTCTTCTTGTATTGATGCTCAAGCAGAAATTGTACATAGAATGAGAATGGAAGACATTGAGAATAGGGGAAAAGTGGCTAACTCTTTTCACTCACAAGTGATCAAAATATCTCTCATGAACTTACAAGAATATAACCAACTAGAATAATTTCAGAATTAGAACCCCTTGGAATGAGGAGCTCATTACAATTTATAGTGCTTTGGAAGTCTCTTTGCCTACCCCCATTGACCCTTCATATGTCATGAAAATTTTCACATTCTTAGGAGAAATTAAGTCCCCTTTTATAACTTAAGTGTGACTTATTATGTTGAAAAGTACAACCCCCAACATCAAATTAGAATACTATGGAGAGAGGAAGTTGGGGGATGAGAGGAGAGAGAAAAAGAGAGAGAAGAAAGGAGGAATCATGCCGATGAAGAATCTTCTCCTGCTGACTCCTGGAAAGATCAATCGAATTGATGTTGATACCTTTGAACCCTTTATGGTGAATGACCCTCTTATGTTGTGGATGGGTTGTTACGGGCAAGTTCTTTGGCCACATGTGAGAAAACACCTCTCGAATGATCCATAGACAATGCAAACTAAGTGTTTAGAAACACTTTTGAATAGAACCCTTGGCGACCACATGTGTCACTTGTGACAATCCCCTTTGAAGAGATTGAATTTTTGGAACAATTCATGTCCTGATTCCCTTTGATAACACCAAATTTCTTAGCTGATTTAGACATGGTCCTAATGAAGCATATTATGAATAGTTTAATGTTGTCAACTATGAATTCCAACTCCGCATACCAATTGAAGCATGAAATGAGTGTCAAAAGACACTGTTGACATCCTTACGGTCATCTACTTTGCATAGTATGATGATAGAGACTACACTTTTTCTATCTCCTACTCAGAAGAAAAAGGCTATGTCAGCTTTTCCCCTTTCCATTTGTACTTCATGTCTCTTTAGCATGAAAAAATCAACTTATTTTTTTAGTAATTATGAAAAAGTAACTCCTTGAACCTCAAATGGATGTTGTGACTCGATTTCCCTTTTTCCTTGCATTCCGTCACCTTCTAGTTCAATTTACTATTTTGGTAGGTTCTCATGGGACCAATTACTATTTTTAGTAAGTGTAAAATTTTTAACAGCAGTGCATCCTCTCGTGTTGAGTGTCTCCTTTTAGGCTCTTTTTTTATGACTTTCCCAAAATAGCACTCATCTATGAGTAAGACCCGTTATTTTTAGAAAGTGAGCTTTTGGACTTTGGATTGATGTGGAACAAATTTTTTTCGATCTAGGTTTTTTCCCAATATTTCCCCTCTAAAATCTTGGACCTACCCTATCAGCAGTTTGAGATATTTTAAAGTTTCAAAATTATGATCTAGTAGCACTTCGAACATAGCAGTCATTAATGGAACTCAAAATTATAGGTCTAGTTTTCTTCTCTCATTTTGCAATAAAAATTATATTATTTTTGGGTTTTCTCTTCTAATTCCCTTTGGTGAAATTTCTCTTCGATCCGGTTGCGGTTTAACAGAAATCAAGCTTTTCTTCGTTGGGATGGAAAGAGGATTTCTTCATTGTGAGTTTTTGTGCCACAAAATAGGGTTTGAATGTGAGGTTTTTATGTTTTTTGATAGAGGAATGAATAGAAAAATATGTTTCATCATTCAGTGTACTGGTTTGCAAGATCTCTTTGATTCTTCATTCTATGGCAATGGAGTTTTCAAGCTACTTCTTCTCCGTTCTTCTTTTTTTCTTCTAGTTTTAATCAATCTCCCTTCGTTACCTGCATATTACAATAGAGTATATTATTTCATTTCTATAGAAAATCTGGTTTTGGGTTTAGCAATGGTGGAGTGGTGTGTAGGAAGTTGCAAAGCTATGGTGGAATGAAGTTGTGCATAGGAGAGTTAGAAGTTAGAAGCGGAAGAAGGGGAAGGTTATTTAAAAATTCAAAAATTAAAAGCATGGAGTGAGGTGAAATTTCATGTCCCTAATGTCCCTTAATAATTAATGTATGTAAGGGACATCAAATTTCATGTGGCCCCTGGTCATGCCACGTGGTAGAGATCCGACGACAGGGGATAAAGGCTTAAAAGTAACTTTAAAACACTGGGGGGCTAATAAGTGGTCTCATGAGGAACCATGAAAATTCCTAAGGCTTGGGAACATTTTTTAGATATTGATTTCCCTTAGCACAAAGGGATGAGAGGTACATCAATTGGCACAATGCACCTAGTCGTGACACGTGGCACTTGATCCAATGGCAGGGGATGAAGGCTCCACTAGCTCTCGAGAGCTGAACTAGCGGTCCGAGATGTCACATGAGAGTCTAAAGGGCTTATAGGGGCTGGGAACATTTTTTTGACCTTGATGTCCCTTTTCTTGAGGGATGTAAGGGACATGAAATTACACCAGGCTCTTACAGCTGACACGTGTCCTGCTAAAAAATTGGTTAACTCCCAAACTCGTTCCTAGAGGGTAACTTGAAACGGCAATAACTTGAGCTCCCGATGGATATTTTGATGAAATTTTATATGATATTGACTTTAAATGTCCTTATAAATCTAATAAAGAGATTCTAAGGTCTTGATTACTCCATTTGATCTCTAAAAATGCATATTTTTGACCTAGCTTCATTAGTTGTGCATGGAAAAAACTAGTTATAAACCTATTGCGCCAAGGTGTTGTGAAAAATATGATTTCACCATATTGTAGGGATTTTATTTCCATTTCTTATGGTGTCTTTTTTTTCTTCTAACTCAATTTTTATCTTCCAAAATCACCTTGAAGTTCAGACCATTTTTGGCCTATGCACTGCTTAGGCCTATAAACCCTGATTTTAGTGAAACTACCCCAAATTCTCCGGATGCTTCCTAAATCTTCCTAAATAACTTTTATGATGTTATTAAGACTTAAATACACCTATGTTTCCAGTTTGGATTATTTTTTCCACTCCATGAGGTTGTTAGGTCTAGGAAGGCCTAATGATATCCCTTCCCAATCGCCCAAAAGTAGCAGTTTGCGGGAATACCTAAAATCACCTAGGGGGGTTGAATTTACTTTCCTAAATCACCTAGGGGAATGAGTTAACATCATCTATGAGATTAGTGGAATGATTGGGTAGACCTTGGGTGTCTTGGGAGGGTAAAACTTGAAATTTTTGACATAGGGGTATAGTTGTCATGCTTAGAAATCGTCAATTTTTCCTGTTGTGAATATGCATGACAATAGCTGGTTCTAGCTTGGGGACATGACATGGACTAAGCGCAGTGAAGACATGACATGGAGAATCCAGAATCTCAAATTTAGACCATATAATCATTGACCAATGCCTTATCCATTCAGCCCTGTAGAGTCACGTACAATTTATGACAAGAGAGAGAGAGAGAGCAAAGAAGGAAACATGTGCACACAAAAAAAATGAAAGGAAACAAACAAAACACACGGAAAGGAGATGACACACACAACAGAAAGGTAAACACTCCTAGAAATCACCTATGGTATAAGGCAGGGGACAACTTGTTTAACTGAAGCACTTTTCATTCCTCAAAATTTAACCACTGAGTGGGAAACACTGAGTGATGTTGTTTTGCAAAGCCATTGACTGGTTCCAGAAAGTAGCCTCCTTTCCTTAATAGTTTATGAAATCTAGGTGCTTCCATGATTGTATGTGTACTTAGTAGGAGTGATTCTATATGAGATTCTTGATGCTCAGGCCTTCACTTAGAAATTACATTTCCTTTACGTTCTTTGAAATTGGTTTCATAGTGTCATTTTCCTTCCGTGTTTATCCACATAGTCGATTCTTCATTGAGCATCTCATCACTTCCCCAAAGCTGATTTTTAATAAAATTTCTTGAATATTTTGGTTTCTTTTCTTTCCTAAGTCTATGCTCATTGACCTCTTTTCCATGGGAATCCTTAGACTTATCCTTTTTCTCTACTCCATTGTGAGGTGTTTGAGTACCGACAAGATAATCGGAAGCAATCGATGAGTCGTTGTATTCTCGTAATAATTTAACTAATAGATTGTTCTACTAGTATCATTATAAAACCGGGGTTACATCCTAGGCTATATGCAATGAATCCCTATACAACCAATTATGTTGCTAGGTCTTTCTTTTGGGGTTTTTCTGCTATATCTTCCTTTGTTTTTACTAATCTACGAAAACTTAATGCTAAGCTATGGAAATTAAATTATTGTGATAGAAAGAAGTTCTAAAAGCGATATTCTTAACTAAAATGAAAATGCACACACAAAATTAAAATAGCGGAACTGAAATTGCATACTCAGAATTGAAATTGCAATAAAAGTAAAAACACACATTAAATAGAATTTGCATAAAAGGAAACACACACTCTGAATGGAAATTGTGATAAAGGAAATAAACACACCTGAATGGAAATTGCAGTAGAGGAAATGAGAAAATTATGACTTATCAGAAAACCACATTCATGTGTAAACGTAAACAACCTCCAGTCACCTTGGTCGAGTGGGCCCTTGCTCTTCCTTGGGACAGAGGTAATATTAACAACACAAGATACTCAGAATGATATCCACTTATATTGATTCAAAGAAGTTCATGACATATTCAGTGCATCTGGAAAGTAAATACTAACTGCTACGAACTATATTACAAATTATCAATATTATCCAACTACTAAATTATTCCTCAAGGAGATGTCTTTATATAGACACATTCGGTTACATATCATGCCAAAATGGTAGGCACTAAGTTCTTCCACTAAAAACATTTGATTAAGGTTCATAAAACCCTACAAAACTACTAGAAACAAGACCCATGTTTATAGGCCATTAATGGAAAAAGTCCTCCACGACTACATACCGACTCCAAACTTAGGCTCCTTGACTACACTCCAAAACTAGTAGTAAATGTTCATTATTATCCTACACACGTTACCACATTTCACTCACAAAGGAAATTAGTAGGAAGTTATATGGTTAACAAGTTGCATGAACAAGAGAAAGGAAAATGCATTAAACTCACTAAGATATAACCATATAAAGCATCCCCATGCACTAGTAAATCATGTTTAAATGACAAATTATCAATCATATAAATGATATAAATAAGTCAAATAATGTACTCATCATCTCCCTATACTTTACCTATTGCATGTCCCAATGCAACTCATCTTTGTCCTACCCTTTGGCCAAGCTGTTGAGCCATGTCATACTCCTCAAATTGATTGGCATATTGTTTTCTGGTTCCCTTACATCCCTGAGTGTTTGAAATCACTTCTACCCAAGCTGTGAAACTCTCATGTGACTGTGGAAACGTGTTATTTTTCTAGGTTATAGTTGGACTTAGGAGAAGAGGTGGCCTCACCTGTAGTCCTACCCATTCATCATTGTATTTCTTGTCATTATTTTCTAAAATTACCAAATTATTGTGATGAGTGCATCACTTTGTATTATACTCCAACTTAAATTTTGAGGGGAGATAACCTCTCTCCTTTTCAATGGTAAAATCAAAGTATCCCACCTTTTATCACAAGCCTGCCTTACTACTCCAAAATGCCGCTGACTATAGGCTTCAAAGTCCTATACACATTTTAGTAGGATTTTCAAAGTATTTTCTCCAATACTACCTGATAGTAAAGAGATCTGAAATTATTTCTCATGGCCACATCATTGTGATGGGTAGGCCTAATGTAGAAACCTAATGGTGCGAGTTGTTTGATTGAAAATGTCCATTTTCTCACCCCACACAATTTGATTCCTAAGTAGTGACTGGAAGGCCTTTAACTAAAAATATCCCATAAAAAAGGTTAATAAAGAAGTCAGGAACATTGGTGACTAGCATGTTATGGAGGTAGAATTCACATAGTTGATTTTGTATGTCAGGGGGACTGTCTTGATAAATTGATAGAAAGGTGTTACCATCAGGAGCTTCATAAGGTTCTTGACTACACAATCTCAATAACTGCCAAGAGTAAAATTGTTCTTGAACAAACATACTATAGGTAGAAGAAGGTTTCCTACAAAGGCCAGAAGCTTACAAGCCAAAGGAAAACAAAGTCCAAAAGAGATTGTAACTTCCTTTTCTCATTTGTGTTGGCCTCAAACTCTTCCTTTAATTTTTTATTTTCCTTTTTTAACTCTTTATTTTGAAGAGATAATTGATTGAAATCATCCAAAACTCTAAGGCCTATATCTTTTTGTCTCTTTAGACTGCTAATTTCTACTTGTAAAGTAGTAATTTCTCTAACTTTTTACCATTCTCTATGTGAATGTAGTTTGCAAAGATAAATTTGTTTCTTACATACCTTTCAATTTTTCTTTGAGGGAGGAAATTTCTTCCAAATAACACTTTGGTACATCATCTTCATGTAACCCATGGCCACCAGTCTCCATCACAACCAAATCTAGAGTTAGGGTCTGTGTTTTAGTGTATCGAGGGTATTTCTAGAAAATTGAGTTGATTTTAAAGATGCGGGCATATCTAAGCTCTGTGTGGAAGGGATAATTGTGGTGAATGCAACATCCTAAGATTGGTCAGTAGGGACAGTCGAGGTACCAGCCTCTTCCTTCTCTTCCCGAATGGGAGCAAAATCATCATCAAAAACTTCTGGATGGGAACTTCCAGGTCTTTGCAAAGTACATGACCTCCTTAGCCTTAATGAAATAGAATAATAAAGTGGCAAGGTGTTCTTACCCTTATAATTGTGAGGCGTAGAAGATGGGCTCTCTGACTACCAGGTTCCTCCACATTCTCCTATGAAGGGCAAGAGGATGACTTGAGCTTGGGTCGAATAATGGAAGATGGCCCCTTTTTGAGTTTCCTTGGTTTGGAACCCTCCCCACACTTATTTATTCGATCCTTCTCTTGGTCTATAGAAAACTTGATGTGAGAAGAGAATTGAATAAGCCCTAGGTGTTTTAGCATTGCCTTACCACCTCCATTCTTATATTTTTGTCCTACTTTGATGACTGCATCGGCTAAATATTTAGGTAAATTTACCCTAAGTGCAGGGTTTATGCAACCATTCTTTAAATGAATTAGAATTTTTAGTGAATCCCCACCAAGCATAGATGGTTTTCCATCATAGATGAAGTATTTGTTGACCCATTTAGCTACTTCTTTCCAAATTTCAGGAATACTTTCCCTCTTAATCCCCTTTTGAAGCACCATTGGAGGTGAGGATTACCTCTGGAAAAGCTTTTCCATCCTCATGAAACAAGGGAATTAGGTCCTTAAGAGGAGCATTTGTCATAACCTTGAGACCAAAATCAGTAAACCTAGATAGTTTAAATAAACAACTTGACTATTGATTTCTACTCACTTTCCCCAATGCGTGAGTAGGTGGCTTCAAAATTTACTAAGAACTCATCCACTAAATTTTCATCAAAGCCTTCAAATTTCCTAATGAATTCTAGCCAACCGACATCATAAAATACCGAGAAATTGCAACATTCCGGAGCAGTGGGTCTGGAGAGTCTAGTTCAGATTTTTCTTTTTCCCCATAGTGTAGATGAATCTAGATAGTGGAAAATACAAAAACAAGGTTGTGTTTGAACACACAGAGTAATAGCAAGAAGTGATTAGTGAGTCACAATTTGAAATACACCACAATCTTTTAGTTTTCTCTAGTCAATTTGAAATTTGCAAATTTTTGGCGTGAAAAGTTGATAGCAGGTATGTGTGGGAAGTTTTAATGCATGGTACGACACATATCCCATCATTTTGAATAGTAATTCCACTTGTCCTTCCTATAAATCAGTGCATCCTCTTCATAAAACTTGACACATGTGGTTTCCTTGGTAATTATGACTCATTACACCCCACTCTCGTATCTTAAGATTTGGAATGATATTCCCAATAAATGCATTAAAAACATTTAGTGATTTAATCATGATAGGTACATGCAATGGGGAATTGCTTCAAAAGGAAATATCCATAGTGAAGTAAAATTCACTTACCCTTGCTAGCTCAGCTTCCCAATATCCATATATTTCCACATCCTGCACTCTTAGATAAAATGTGATTAGTGTTCATTCAAACAATGAATATTTTTTCCTTATTGAAAACAAAACATCTAACTAAGGGAAGAAGATTGAAAGCATGATCATATTCCTTTATTCAAATTCAAAAAACAATCACTCCTGATAGGAGGAGGAGCTGAGCACCTCCATTGAATCCATTTCCTCGCATAGCAACATATCTTTGTTGAAGTTTTCCTTATCCATGAGGGCGCTGATACATCCTTAGTTTGAGTCCATTCACAAGAAGAGTTATTATATCTCCATCAATTGGCAATAATCTCACAGAGCCATTATCAAACACATTTTTATCTAGTATGGTCCCAACCACCATGTTCACAGCTTTCCTTTGAACTATTGATATTTTGAATCAAAAATAAAGACCCATTCTCCCTTGTTAAACTTTTTTATTTGATATGAGCGTCATGCCATGTTTTCCTCTGATGTTGGATAATTTATGTTTTTTTTTTGCTTCCATCCTCATTTCATCCAATTTGTTCAGCTGCATCACTCTCTCTGTGTTTTGCTTCATCCAAGTCGATTCCAATTTCCAATGTTGTTCTCCATGTTCACAACTCAAATTCCACAGTAACAGTGGATTTTTCCCATATACCAATTCATAAGGGGAGAATCCATTAGTAGTCTTCCAGGTTGTGTTATAGGCCCATACCACTTCTGGGAGTTTTGGTACCCAATTTTTTTCTATCCGCATTGACCACTTTGGTCAAAATGTTCTCAAGTTCTCTGTTTGTGACTTCCACCTACCCATTGGATTGGGGGTGATATGGTGATGATTTCTAGTGCTTGATTCTAGTAGATTTCATAAAAGATTCAATCATGTTAGACACAAATTGAGGGCCTTGATCAGATACAATTGCTCTAGGGGTGCCAAATCTTAGCATTATACGATTGTATAGAAATTCAGCAACAACATCCTCATTGGCAGATGTCAAGTGCTTGAACTTTAGCCCATTTCATGACGTAGTCAGTGCACACCAATAGGTATTCTTTCCCAAAGGATGGGGGATCAAAAGGTCCAACGAAATCAATTCCCCATTTCTCAAATGGTCCTAAGACCAATTGAGGGTTGAGAGGCATTTCCATGGATAGTGTAGGCTTCCCCATTCTTTGACATGAATCACACTTCCACACATACTTCTTGACAGAATTGTGAAGAGAAGGCCAATAATATCTAGCTCCAAGGACTTTGTGGATTTTCCTCTTCACTGAGTAATTTCCTCCTCCAGGATCATCATGAAAAGCTCTCAGTATGTCATACACTTCATCTTCCCAAACACACCTGTGAAGAACCATATCAAGACAACATTTGAATAAAATTCCATTACACCACTTATATGTTGCACTATTTTTAACTAATCTTCGTCGCTCTTTATTAGTAAAATAGGAAGGAAACTTCCCTGTAGTTAGATAATTTACAAGATCAGAAAACCATGGAGGTTGAATTGATACTGCAAATAAATGTTCATCTGGAAAATGATCTTAGACTACTTCTTCATCACCTGAAACATTCAATCTTGAAATAAAATCAACAACAACATTAGCTTTTCTTGGCTTATCAATAATGGTCAAATTAAATTCCTATAACAAGAGTAACCATCTAATAATCCGCCCCTAACTACTGGTTTATTCATCAAATATCTTATGGTTGAGTGGTCAAGTATAAACAAATTTTTTTACCCAATAATGTAATGTCTGAATTTATTCAGAGAGTAAACAACAACTAAAAATTCCTTTTCCGTAGTGGTGTAGTTTTTCTCTCGTAGGGGTCATATTCTTGTTGATAAAATAAATGGCATACATCTAATCTTCTTCATATTTTTGTCCAAGAATATATCTCATGTTGTATTAGATGCATCAATATGAATATGGAAAGGTTTCCCCCAATTGGGTCCTCTCAAGATATTGGAGCGATGGTTATCTTCTCTTTGATAATCTTGAAAGCCTACTGACATTGAGGAGACCATTCAAAAACACAATATTTTGTCAGCAAAGAAAACATAGGTGCAACAATTTACTAAATTCTTTGATGAACCGCATATAATACCCTGTATGTCCAAGGAAACACTTAATGTCAGTTTGATTCATTGGCATAGGCAACTTAGTTATTACCTTAATCTTTCTAGGGTCGACCATGTATTCCTTTGGTAGAAATATGATGACCTAAGACAATTCCTTGATCAACCATAATTATACATTTTTCATGACTCAAGGAGAGTTGGTGTTTCTCACATCTTGTTAATAATTTTTCAAGATTGTTCAAAGATTCATCAAAAGTGGATTCATGGAAAGTGAAGTTCATCCAGTAAACTTCAACATAGTCATTTGTAAGATCTGTAAAAATGGCCAAAACTACTCTCTCTGAAAGTAGCAGGTGCATTAAAAATCCCAAATGGTAAGACTCTATATGCAAATGTACCCTAAGGACAAGTGAAGGTGGTTTTTCCGATCAGAAGGTACAATACTAATTTGGTTATACCCACTAAACCCATCCAAGAAGGAGAAATATTTCTTACCTGCAAGATTGTCTAGAACTTGATCAATAAAGGGAAGGGAAAGTAGTCTTTCTTGGTGGCTTTATTAAGTTCCCTATAGTCTACACAGATTCTCCATTTACCATTTTTCTTGGGAACTATAACTAGTGGTGATACCCACTAACTATCAGATATAGGATAGATGAATCCTACCTTCAACAATTTTTCTATCTCATTTTTTACTATGTCTCTGAGTGCTAGATTAATTCTTCGTTGTGGTTGTCTTATGGGTTTAACATCCTCAGTGTAGATATGGTGAGTGCAGATGCTTGGATGAATCCCTTATATCAGTATAATCCCAAGAAAAATCTTGGGAATGCTTCCTCAAAATTTCTAAAACCCTAGTCTCTTGGCTGACCTCTAAGTTATTACCAATGGTTAGCTCTTTCCTATGTCAACAGTCACTTTCTTGGTATCTTTCAAAATAGTGAGATCTACATCAACAATTAAATAATTCAAGGGAAAAACATGAGGCTGAAGCATGTGAAAAATAGTCATATTTTCAAGAGACATAATCTTGGTTAAAGGACAATAGAAATCAATGACTGCACATTCCGCATTATAAGCATAGGTTTCTTTACAATTTTCATTAGAAATTTCACCATGGTAATATTATGTTTAAATGATGGTTCTAAAGCATTTGTTCCAATTTCCTTAGCCCGGTTCCAATTTTTCGTAGCCACTAGTGTCCTCTTCATCATACATTGTGTATGACTCAACAAATTTTTTATGTGATTTTTCACTGCAATGGTGGCAAGATAAGAAGAACTCGAGATGATTAGTATCTAAATAATCTACCCATACATGTTCATAATCATACACATATGGCTGGGCAAGAGGATATAATGAAATATTCTTTCATTTTTTCCCATTTGAAATGGTCATTTTCCCGACCTACAGTCAATATATGCAAGTGAAGGTAGCCAACTAGGGTCTTCCTAAGATGACTAGATATCCCAAATTTTGAGATTTAGGTTGTAAGACCATAAAATTGATAGGATACTCCCAGGATTCAACCGTGACCATTACATCCTCAATCACTCCATCTGGTATGACAATAAATTGATATGTCAATTGAAGAATGGTATTGGTTGGCTGTAATCCTGTTAAAGACAATAGATTGAACATATATGTTGTTATAACATTGATGGCAACACCAAGATCCACCAAAATGTTAGATATTGACTGACCATTTATAAAAATAGTAATGACTAGACTCCCAGGATCCCCATATTTTGGTGAAATAAGCTTTCCAACAATAAGATCAGCTAGATTCCCTTCTACTTTGACCATTTTTAGGTATTTATTCTTCCTTCTTGGTGTCTTTATACACTCGTTTCTAATGGTCTGGTTTAATTTAGTAATGTCCCTTATTGCTCTCAGAAGTGGGACCTCAATGTTCATCTTTTCAACTCTTGAACTAGTATTGTTTCTTCTGTAGTTTGATTTTCCTATAATCATTCTGGAAAAGGAGTTGCATGCACATTATTATCTTTTCCTTGACCATTCCTAGTGTCTTGCATTTGTGGAACATGTTTAGTTTCTTCATTTTCCTCAGGTATCTCTTCTTTCTCATTTTCTACAAGTATTTCTGTGATAACAATAGGAGGATGATTCAATGTTCTCCCAGACCTTAGTCACAAATTATTGATAGTATTAACATGCATTGTATCACTTTGTCCTACTTCATTAATTGAAGTTGTCTACGATGTTTAGGGTTTTCTATAAGCTAGGTTAGAAGTTGATTTTTGTTGCTTCCACATGTTGTTGATAGTTTTGTGGTGGGGCCATTAAATCTTGTTGTGGTTTCTGGAACCTCCTCTATTGATTAGAATTTTGTTGAGGTGCCCATTATTGGTTTTGATTAGAATTATGTTGAGGTGCCCATTGTTGGTTTTTGCCATGGATTTGCATTGGTGGTGGTGTCCAACCCTACTAATTGTAGGGATTCATCCATGGTGGTGGATGTGGGTAAGCCATCCAGTTTGGTGGTGTCCACTCAAGTTTTCCCCAAGTAGGTTGAGGAGGATGATTGGGCCATGACATCCTCCAGGGGTTCTGAGCAAGTTGAGGAGCATACACAACCTAATTATTTGGCCTTTGAACAAAGTTTACCTCTGCATCTTCTTGAGAGACAACATTCAATCCTTATTTCAACTGAGGTAAGAAAGTGCAATGCTTAGTATCGTGATCAACGACATCACAAATCAAACACATGTCTGTGACATCTAAAGGACACTCTCTCAAGGGATGTCTCTTCCTAAATTTAGGGAAATATATGTCCAGAGGTTATTTTGTAGCCATTGGTTTTGGCTTTCATCCCATCTAATGGTTGATGTCAATTGTGACAAGATGTCTATTTTCATGTTATCCATTTGATCCAAAATTTCGAGGTACCTAGGGCTGTAACATTCCCATTTTAAGACTTTAGAAATAAGGGAAAAAAAAATTGAGTAATGTTCTCTGTTCTAAATACATAATTTAGAACACACATTCCATAACATCCATTCTTATAACAGATAACCATATGCAGTTGTAATGACTCAGTGTGCCACCGATCTATTCATTTCATGACTCGGTGAACTACCGATCTATTCATGTTTAAGTATTGAATAATTTTTCCATATACTATGTATACTTGGTTCTCTTACCCTGTTCGGGGTATGGAGTGATCTATCTAGGAACCTATCTGAATATTTTCTACCAATACTCATCTGCATCTCAAACCTTAGACAAGGTGACATAGGACAACGCAATCAAGTAGCTTGTGATACTTTGGCCAAAGTTTTTCTAACATACTATTCGTATTACTCATTCCTTGACGGCATACTCGTCAATCCGGAATACATCCTTCACCCCACTCAATTGTTATCTAGAATGTCCTTTACTGACTTCCGTCAATCCACTTGCCCATGGTTTAACCCTAGTTTGGGTTAACAACATAGGTTATGATAAGAAGGAGCTCACAAAGACTTAGGATATATTGGCATACTGGGTCAACCTAGGTTAACCCCGTGTGCCAAGGTACCCAAAGTCCTAGAGGGTTACTTCGTATCATAACTATGCTACTACCCAGTCCTAGAGAAAAACTAAGTTCAAGTCCATAAGCGTGTAGATCTAGATGATCAATGCAGAAGGGTGTTGCCACATGTCAACTACAATGTTGTATCCTCGAGAAGATCCTAATCTTCTCGAAGGTACAACCCTGTAGTTGGCATGTTCCAACATCCTACAGAGTAGCCTCGTCAAGATGTACAAACCCCTAGGTGATTATTAATATTTAATTAATTTGGATAATTAATAGCAGATTTCAACAACCTTGTCCAAACTCTAATCCAACTCTCCCTAAGTTCCTTTCCAAATCAGGTTCCATTAATCCTTGGGAAACTTCCTTAACTCAAGATTTCTTTCGATGTTCGTTAATTTTGACTTAACAAGTAGTTACCAAAAAGAAAGGACAACAACCTCATAAGTTCTGTTAAATGTGACTTAACCAATCAAGGAAGTGTAACAACCACCTAGGTTGTATCTTAATAGACTTTATTAAATGTAGTCTATGATTATAAATCATATCTTCCTTTTTGTATACTTTTTCATGAGAGAGGAAGAGTCTTCCTCTTCATGGTTAAGTTCTAGGGTTTAACACACCCTTTTTGTTCTTTATATATTCAATAGTTTTCATTGTATGATCATTACACCTCATCTTACTATATTAAATTGTTTATATAAGAACATTAAATTTTGTACTTATCTAGCTACATCTTAATTAGGGAAATTACTCTAATTCCCCTTTATCTTATTTATTCAAGAATCCTCATTTAATCATATAAATAATATAAAGAATATCAGCAAGATAAGATTCCATTTCTTTTACAAAGGTACATGATAATTTACACAACTCATGCAAGTAAGTTCTCATCCTTCAATTTCATTTTCAAACTTATACCTTTACAAACTTATGCATTTACCAACATATGCATTTACAAACTTATGCATTTTGAGCTTGCTTTGCATGAAAATAGTAGTCTTCATTCAAAAAGGAATATAACTATTCTTTTTCAATACAACTCAAGAATGAATCAGAATTCTTCACTATAATCAAACTTAGATCATCCAATGCATCATATAAGATTTTGCCATCTTTTATCACTTACGAAGTCCATCTACAAAAATTACTAGCACGGGTCGGCTTCAATGAGGCCGAGCATGATAAGCACTAAGCCTTAAAACGAAGTGCAATCCACTAATTGTTCCAATAAAAACAACCCTGCTTTAATGAACAATTAGTATTTCATACTCTAAACATAAGGAATAACAATAAAAAAGAAGAGCATTAATGAACCAGAGTTCACTTCTGAAGGAAGAACAGAGTATAATTTATAATATCAGTTTTACAAATTAAAGTATGATTGGTCCTATCAATCATCCTAATCAACAGAGCATAACATCTTATTGTTTCCATTATACCAAAATAGAATACAACACTTATCTTAATTATAAGATACATGAAGTGTTTTCAATATGTACTTACTAGGATGTTTCGTCTAATTTTCTAGTAAGAAGAAGAGAAACCATTTTCATTTTTCTAAAGTACATAATATCCACAAGGTAGAAACAGGTTCATATGATAACCTAAGTTGTTTCATCTTGAGATTAACTATCTCAATTCAAACATTTAAGACATTCATCAGAAAAAGAATAAATAAAGATCCTAGATGGAAGGATGAAACATCAACCAACCAAGCAGGATACATTCTCTTTTTAACAACCAGTCATCACTCTCCTTCTATTTCATTTCTATCAATGATAAAGTAAGAGAAGGTTAGCCAAATAATGATTAACTTTTTCCTAAAGAATAACCAATAAAGGATTTCAAACAAATGAACTTGTTCCCAACTGAATTAGAAAAGAGGCTTAACAGAAATGATCCTACCCAGTAATCATTTCCTTCAACTTGATTAACAAAGTCCCTTCTTCATATATATACAGTTCAAATTCATATAAGAGTTCCCAAAGAAGAACAAGAACACCTTAAAGTAAGAAGGTATCTAATGAAACTTTTCCTTTAAAAACTTCCCATTGTAAGCAAGAGATTTATTCAAATAGGAATATTAGAACAAGTAATGGTCTTACACAGTCCATATACACAAATGAATCATACTAATTCTTTTATGGGTTCTTCATTTCTTTAAGGAGACCTAACAGAAGAGAAATCCGAGTAGATGTTAACACCCAAAATTACCCATGAGTTAAATCAAGTAATATTATTTACCATACTTTTCAGCGTATTGCTTCAAGAGTAAAAATAAAGAACGAATTCCCAATAAGAATCGTAAACTACAAAGTTGGTTCCAGTCAAATCTCACAGAGTTTACCAACCAACTCATAAAACCATATTTCAGTTTTCTCCATGCACATGCATCTGTTTCCTTTTGAGAATTCAGAGTTTTAAAATAGTTTCCCTACTGTAATAAACTCAATATATACGATAGGATCTAACAACATATTTACAAGATACTTTCTACCCAAGATTTGAAATCCCAATCTGAGCACCATGATGAGCGTAAGTTCTTACCAAGATCAAAATCATTCAACTGATTTAAAACAAGTTTGGGCAACTTTTGTTCCCTTTTGGTTTGCATATTTAAACAAAGAAAACTAGAAAGAATCCCAACTAGACCGACACCTTGCTCAGGTTTCTAACTCCAACAATATGAAACAATTCCCTCGACTCATTTTGAATCACAGTACTCCTTATTGAGTAAATATAACTTCCACATCCTAATGCTAGATAAAATGCATGGAACAAACTTTTAAACAGTTCAGATAAAAAATCAAGTGTCATTTTCAAATAACTGTCATATCAACCTTGCTTAACAACTGAAGTGGTTTGGGAGATCACTTAAAAGAGTTCAGACCAACACCATATAAGTGCTAAGGCCGTATTCATAATGAACTCACAATACAATACACAAGGTCATAGTAAAACACAAACATCAACCAAATGCGGACCAAGAATCAGTTCATAATATCCTGATAACACCACATAATTATCACGTCGTGTTAGGGTTTCAGCAACAACAAATGTTCACAGGTTTGAAAACAAGAACCAACCAACTACTACTCTATTCACAGCTCCATATACTTACAAAGTGAAACACAAGCATAACAGCACCAAGAACCTGACAACAGTTCTCGAATACCCACAAGTTTCCAACAGAATTTGAGCTTACCTACAAGTTTTCATAACAAACTAGAGCTTTTTACCAAGCACAGGATCACAAAACAATAGCTTCAACAGATACAGGCGGGATGCAAGATTCTCTAAATAACTTTAGTGAGAATACATTCGTTTGAAAGTAACAAAACCTAACCTTAATTACCAAATTCAGTTAAGCCAAACAGAGTTACAGAATCATTTTTGCATGCATTTTTCATGTGTTCAAACAATCACTTACTATATCTTAAACTGACCGCTTTTGCAAAGGATTCGAACCAAGAATACAAGACTTAATAAACTCAGTAACCAAACATCCAAATACATCATGCAATGCATAAAAACTCACAGAGAGAGAGTTGTTTTAATGAAAACACTTAGAGGAAAGAAATATATTTTAACAGTTAGAGCCTATCATGCCTGATAGTGTCTCTATCAAATCGAAGAAGACCTCTTGCCGAGCTCACTCCTTCCCTTCTTCTCCACGAAAGATCAAACAACTAGATACCTCTTCCACAATGCCTCTTATAAATTCCATGAAATGAAAATAGATTCGAAACCTCAAAAATAGCCATGAAGTGCAGTTCAATTTATTGGTTCAAAAACCAGAGCACATGCAGAGTGAAAATCGGAGAACATGCAAAGTGAAACAACCCAAGAAAAATCTGTTGGCATGCCTACCAAGATGGTTTGGGCTCATAAACCAAAAGCAATTAATTCCATTAATTCCAAATCTCCTGCCTAATCTTCCTTGCCACCACCTGCCAAGTCTGGCAAATGCCAAGTCTAAATTAACATGTATTTCCATTTTAGTGATACTGCCACCTAAGCCTCTACCAAGCCAACTAGCCCCTATCAAAGTGGCGGTACCACATACAATAAAAATCTTATCAACATCATAAATGTCTTAGGAACCGTCGCCAATATGCATGTAACTACATAAGTCCCCATTCATGCCCAATAGTTTAGGATAGGTTACTTGCTTAGGTTAGATCTTAGGTAGATTAAAGTTTATACCTTAGGATATAACACTAACAACTAACCCCACCATAGGCCTTAGAAATTAGGTTTAGATAAACCCTCATAGGTAAATAATTCAAAATGCCATAGTTTAAAGCACTAGGTTAGATCACCATATAGCCTTGTAGTAATAGGTTCAATGTTTAGTTTTAATACCTAGTAACTTTTTCCAATTCCCTTAGCACCAAGTTTAGGTTAGAATCAGAATTATATCAAGTTACATAGCTTAGGTAGGAAATACTTTTACCTAGCTTAGGATTTCATAGGTTAGTCCTTTATAGGATTCAGTTCTCTCCAACACCATGAACAGGATGAAATCCCAATTACATAAGCAATGACCTATCAAGGTCGATCTCCAATGACAAAAACGGAACATACCACTGAATGGAAATATTTTCACATAAAAGAGAATTAAAGAACTTACATCTACTAAGTTCATTCCATGTGTTTCTCAATTCATGGAATGCCAATTCATTAGTTGTTCACTCTGAATGGATTTAAAACATTCCTTGGATCACTGAAATTGATCTAAGGATGATTGAGTAAATAAATAAGTTTACAACTCTTAAAACCAAATTGCAATCTCACCTTAAAGAAGTGAAAAATGAATTCAGGAAAAATATTCCAGTTCAGTCAAAAGATCTTAAGAGCAGAAAATACTTATCCACATCAAGCATGATTTCCCCAAAGTCAAAAGAACATAACCTATAAAGGAAAATCACATGCCAACAATTGATATGCAAAGGAAGAAAATAACAACTGTCAAGGGTGTTACAAGGGCAAGCTTGGATGTTTTTATTTTCCTTATAGCTCCTCGTGTTCTAGAGTAACTTAACATAGCTCAATGATATTCTTCATACTAAGTTTTTGCACATAACCTCCTCCCATAAGATGGATGGAATCCTTGGTTTCCTCATCAATTCCTTTAAGGAAAATTTTCTTAGTGATTTCTACATGTAACTCATAACCACTCCTTCGATGGAGAAAGAGAAATATATCCAGATAATCTTCTATATTTTCATCTTCTTTTTGCTTTATCTAGAAGAACTCTTCTTTCCTATCTCTTCCCCTACAATAGTCTTGATATTTATCCAAAAATATGTCTCCATGTTTTCCCAAGAATGAATGGAGTTAGGGGACAATCCCATGAACCACCTCATAGTAGATTCCTTCAAAGTAGAAGGAAATAGTTTGAGTTTCGATTGTCTATTTTGTAGTCATATGTCTAGAAAAGAACTTTGAATTCAAACAAGAATTGATCTGGGTCTTCTGTAGACATTCCTCAGAAGATAGGGAGGATGGATGGTGAGATATTTTTCATAGGTGCATCCTCATCCTCATCTAATACAATGGGATAGGTAAATTTTCTACCCAAGGTTTGGTTCTCATTGTTCCCTTTGTCTCCCATTTCTAAATGTTGTTATGGTTCTAAATAGGATTATGCAGAATGTTCATAAAGGCTTCTAGGCATTGGATTAAATTCAGTGTCACTTTCATTTTTCCCTATGTGTGCTCTTTTTGGAGATATTCTTTGGATATTACATGGTATAAATCTCCCTTGAATTTCTCATGGCCTATGCATCAATATTGGTTGTGTAAACAAGGCTTAGGAATCCTATTGATTACATAGATGAGATTCATTAACACCCATAACATGTAAGATAGATAAAATGGCATGTTGTGTTTATGGTGTCCCCAGAAATGATGCCAAAAATGATGGTTCATTGTATTTTCCAATCATTTAACTAATAGATTCTTCTACTAGTGTCATTATAAAACCAGGGTTGTGTCCTAGGTTGTATGCAATGAAGCCCTATATAACTAGTTATGTTGTTGGGTCTTTCTTTGGGGGTTTTTGTGCTAGATCTTCCTTCGTTTTCTACTAATCTACAGAAAATTAATGCTAAGCTACGGAAATTAAATTACTATGATAGAAATAAGTTATAAAAGTGATATTCTTAACTAAAATGAAAATGCACACACATAATTAAAATAGCAGAACTAAAATTGCATACTCAAAATTGAAATTGCAATAAAAGTAGAAAACACGCATTAAATATAATTTGCATAAAAGGAAATACACACTCGAATGGAAATTGTGATAAATTAAATAAAACACTTGAATGGAAATTATAGTAGAGGAAATGAGAAAATTATGACTTATCAAAAAACCACATTCATGCATAAACGTAAACAACCTCCAGTCACCTTGGTCAAGTGGGCCCTTGCTCTTCCTTGGGACAAAGGTAATATTAACAACACAAGATACTCAAAATGATATCCACTTATATTGATTCAAATAAGTTCTATGACATATTTAGTGCATCTAGAAAGTAAATACTAACTGCTACAAACTATATTGTAGATTATCAATATTATCTAACTACTAAATTGTTCCTCAAGGAGATGTCTTTATATAGACACATTCGGTTACATATCATGCCAAAATGGTAGGCACTAAGTTATTCCACTAACAACATTTGATTAAGGTTCATAAAACCCTATAGAACTACTAGAAACAAGACCCATGTTTATAGGTCATTAATGGAAAAGTCCTCCATGACTATATACCGAATCCAAACTCGGGATCTTAATGCACTAAAAACTAGTAGTAAATGTTCATTATTATCCTGCACACATTACCACATTTCACTCACAAAGGAAATTAGTAGGAAGTTATACGGTTAACAAGTTGCATGAAAAAGAGCAAGGAAAATACATTAAACTCACTAAGATATAACCATATAAATCATCCCCATGCACTAGTAAATCATGTTTAAATGACAAATTATCAATCATATAAATGATATAAATAAGTCAAATAATGTACTCATCAGCAACCTCATACTTGTCTTGTATGGCCATGGCACACGTTAAGATATCAAGAATCATCTTAGGGTCTTCTGCAACTTCTACCGCATCCAATAGTTCTTACATGGAGATCTCCTTTATTACTTCCTGTAACTCATCTTTGTATGCCTTGAAGGATCTTTATTTTTCAGCTCAAGGAAACTATCCGGAGGGATTATTTCATCATCTTGGGAATCACTGCATTCTATCACTCCTTCATCAAGAGGAGCTTCATCTTCAAAGGTATCAAAACTCCTTACTTCAATTTATTCATCATGGAAAGATTCTTCCTCCTCAAATGGGAAATAAAATACATCGATTTCATTGTGGCATCCATCAACCATTGGTTTAAAAGGGGAATCATATTTATCCTCTTGCTTTATTTCAACATGGCCGATCTTCACACTGGTTGAGGCTTCCAAATCAGATTCATGCTTATCTTGTAGATTCATGGCTTACATCAGGAGTTTGAGACTTTGCTCAGGGTATTCTGTTTCTTCTCGAAGCTCTAATAAGTTCTTATATAGATAATTCTTTCAAAAAATTTGTGGGCTCATCACAAGCTAGTTTTTTCCCTCCATGGATGGCATGGCTGAGATCATCTTCATCTCCAAATGGGAATGAGAACATTTCCTCTTCATGGGTAAGTGTATGAGTTGGTTTCTCCATTTGAGATTTTCCAAGAACTGTTTCCTCTTCTTCTTGGTTTGCATATTCTAGAAATTCGGGGCTGCCCTCTTGTAACTCAAATCTCCTCAATGATTTTTCAAGGTCCATACCTCTTCAGGAAGTCATGTCTAGATCTATCGGGATGGGAATATTATCTTCCTCCTCGGTTATCCCAAAGTGATTCTTTTTCCTACTATCTTGATACAAGATGTTGGTTCATGTACTTCCAGGACTTTTTGTATAGTGTACCTCATATTCTTTTTGGAAACAATTTCTCCATGTATTTCTTCACTGGTATGGTTGCGGAAGACCAATGCATCTGAATTTTCCCTCCCAAGTCTTGGAAAAGATTCAACCTAACAACATTCCAAAGGTTTCTAGGATGTCTGCTACCAAAATAGTCATTGATATCTTTTTATCTAGAAATTCGGAAAGATCCATCTGCATCTTTAATCTTCCCCATAAGTGGGACTTCCTTTGATTCCATGGAGTAAAAAGAGCCACCAAGTGGAGTCATGGGGATTTTAAGAGATTTGGAAACCTTCACAGGCATGACATTATCTGAGGCACCCAAATATATTATGCAATTGTTCAATACATATTCCCCAACCAAAAGGGAGACATAAAAAGGATCGACCTTGTCTATCTTTGATGCACTCATGGCTAGCATTTTCTGTGAGGGAGGCACAGGTGGGTTTGGTATTACTCCTTTAGAACTAGGTGTTATGAAATTGTGTGTCAAATCGCCATTCTTGATATATTGGATGAACCTCTCAAATTTTCTAGGGTGAGCCCATAAATATTGATTTGGTAATATGCACTTTGGATTTTTTTGCATATTATTGAAGTCAAAAGGAGCTGATGCGGATGAAGGTGATGAAAGGAATGATCTTAGATTTGGGGTAGATTTGGAAGTAGGGTTTTATGCTTAGGGAATGGAGGAAATTTTGAAAGGTACACTAGGATCTTTCAAAGTACTAAATTTTACAGGAGAAGATTAAGATTTACGAGAGGAATTCGAAGACTTACTTGGAATTGAAAGAGCCTTCTTACTTGTTACAAGATTCGGTTTCAACAATGCAAACTCCAGAGAGGGTGGGAGCAGATATCCTCGACGATTTTTATTTTTTGGAGTTTCCAAAGGAGGATTTTCCATATTCTTTTTCTTAGTAGTAGTGGAAGAAGAGGCTCCTTTCTCGATTGAAAATGAGTGAATATAACACATGAGAAACTGGGTGCATCTTCTTTTTCATCTTCATCACCTCCAGAATACTCACAGAATCTGATTTGTGTATCATTCTTGAGTTCATCAACTTCTAGGAACTCATCACCTTCGATTTCTTATTCAAGTTTTGCTTCATTTTCTGAATCGTGCAACTTGCATTAATAGGTGGGGCCTCCAAGGCAAACCCTTAGGGTGTTCCTATAATTTTATTTGTATTGTTTATTTTAGGAGATGCTCGTTTAAACAATTCCCTCCTTAGTGAAGACATTTAATTTGCCATTCTTTACAAGAAAGGATTAGTTCTTTCATCTCCTGACGTTGAGCTTTGTCCCTTGATGGATTCTTGATCTTTCTAGATAAGATGAGATCGTCATCAAGTTCAATTGATAATCTTTGTGCTTCTACAATATCCCTTGGTTGAGCTCTTTGTAGGAAAATTCCCACATCCGGTGATTGAGCACTAATAAAAAATCTCTTGATTTTTTTCTCTCGATGGTGAATCTTCTTCGATATCCTACAAAGTAACCAATTGAAATGAGCCATGAAGTCTCTCATAATTTCACTTTCTCCTTTCTTCATTTGTGTTAATTGAACAAGGATGTCTTGATAGTCCTCGGTGAATCTAAATATTTCCTTGAACTTCCTTTTGATATCATTCCAACAAGTGATGGATCGGGTAGGTAGGAGGTAAAACCATTCCACTACTTTTTCTTAGAGGGACTCCATGAATAGTCTTTACAAAGAACGTCTTCATGTTTAACTCTAAGAATCCCACATGATGTGGTGAAAGAGGTGATGTGTTCTTCAAGTATCTTTATGCCATCACCTTTGAAATTTAGAAATTTTGTGGGAACCTATTGGTATATCATGAAAAGGGTGTTCAAGAGAAAACGGGCATGTATTTCTTCCCCATGGAACAATGGGTTGGGGTCTTTTTCTTCATCTTCCATTGTTGTTTGTGTTTCTGCTCTTTCTTCTACAAATTATTCTTTAAATTCTTATTCCTCTGGGAACTCAATGCTCAATAGTGATCGAAAAATGGGAGAATTTCAACGGGGAGGATCAACAGGAGTTTGGATAGGATTTTCAGGTGAACTACTTGATGACCCATATGGAGATGAGACTTGAGAAAATTAGTAGGGATTGTCTCTAACTCATCCTTCCTGATTTTACAAAGCCTTGAAAGTGGGGTCGACAATTCCTCTCAATCTATTCAACCTGGTGTATCTCCTTTTAGCCAACTTTAAGAAATTCTCGTAATGGGAATATGAAAGGACACTGTGGAATGTTCAAGGTCACGTGAAGGAATTGACAAGTGTATCTTTCATAAATGGATTTCCATGACCTCTTTTTTTTATTTTTTCAATATTTTAATTATTAAAATTTTTGGACCTTGCGGTCGTATTTTAGGTGCGAGATGTTGTTAAATTTACCCCATAGTGGGTGCCAAGTAACTATTAGCCGAGAAAATTTGTCGAGGGAAAAAATTGTGGATTTATTTCCAACATCCTTGGGAATCTAGGTCCCTCTACTTAACCAAAGGTGCGGTTGTCATATATGCATGTGCAAAATAAAATGAGTTTTTCTCAGGGTGGCTTTATGGGGGATCCAATAGGGGCACTCCATCGACCACTCGTAGAAAATCTAGCAATCTCTTGATAGTGAAGAATTTTTCTAGAAAGTGGGAAAGGGAGTGAGAATATGAGGTAGGGGAACTAATGTTCTATGTAGAAAATCAAATTCTTTCACACACTAGTTATAAACTTCATCACATGCACTAGAATTTAGAAGAAAACAAATCGCATAATAGAAACAAAACCAAATGGAATTTAATGAACACAAAGTATCACTAAACTCCTTAGTAAAAAGTTCTAAAATTCCTTCTTGTATTGATGCTCAAGTATAAATTGTACATAGAATGAGAATGGAAGACATTAAGAATAGGGTAAAAGTGGCTAACTCTTTTCACTCACAAGTGGTAAAAATATCTCTCATGAACTTACAAGAATACAAAAAACTAGAAAAATTTAAAAATTATAAACCCTTGGAATGAGGAGATCATTACAATTTATAGTGCTTTGGAAGTCTCTTTGCCTACCCCCCATTGACCCTTCATATGTCATGAAAATTTTCACATTCTTAGGAGAACATTAAGTCCCCTTTTATAACTTAAGGGTGACTTATTACATTGAAAAAGTGTAACCCCAACGTAAAATTAGAACATTGAGGAGAGAGGAAGTTGGGGGATGAGAGGAGAGAGAGAGAGAGAGAGAGAGAGAGAGAGAAAGGAAGGAGGAATCATATTGATGAAGAATATTCTCCTGTTGACTCCTAGAAATCTCATTTGGATTGATGTTGATACCTTTGAACCCTTTACGGTGAATGACGTTCTTATGTTGCAGATGGATTGTTGCGGGAAATTTCTTTGGTGCGAGTGAGAAACCACCTCGAATGACTCGTAGATAGTGCAAACTAAGTGTTTAGAAACACTATTGAATGGAACCCTTAGTGACCACAAGTGTCACTCGTGATGATCCCCTCTGAAGAGATTGAAGTTTTGGAAAAACTATTGTCCTAATTCCTTGTGACAATGCCAAATTTGCTTAGTTGATTCGAGACATGGTCTTGATGAATTATATTATGAATAGTTTTATGGTATCGACTATGAATTCTAACTCCCACATACTAATTGAAGCATGAAATGAGTGTCGAAAGACACTATTGACATCCTTATTGTCATCTACTCTGCATAGTATGATGATAGAGACTGCACTTTTTCTATCTCCTACTTAGAAGAAAAAGGCTATGCCGGCTTTTCCCCTTTCCATTTGTACTTCATGTCTCCTTAGCACAAAAAAATCAACTTACTATTTTTAGTAATTATAAAAAATCAGCTCCCTCGAACCTCAAATGGATGTTGTAACTCATGTTCCCTTTCTCCCTTTGTTCCCCTCACTTTTGGATCAATTTACTATTTTTGGCAGGTGCTCATGGGACCACTTACTATTTTTAATATTCATAAAATTTGGACCAATATGCCCATTTTGATGAATTTTCAACTACATTGCATCCTCTATGTTCATCGTCTCCTTCGCAGGATCTTTTGTTGATGACTTTCCCAAAATAATCATTTGTGCGAAGACATGCTATTTTTAGAAAGTGGAATTCTACAAGTCGATTGACGTGGAAGTAAGTTTTTGATCTGTTTTTTTTCCCAATACCTCCCCTCTGAAATCTTGGACCTACCCGATCAACGGTTTAGCATATTTTAAAGTTTCAAAATTCTGATTTGGTAGCACTTCTGAACACGACAACCATTAATGGACCTCGAAATTGCAGGTTTGGTTTTCTTCTTTGTTTTTAAAAAAAATTACATTTTTTTTTGTTTTTTTTCTTCTCATTCTATTGGTGATATTTCTCCTTGATCCATTTTATGATTTGACAGGAAATCAATCTTTTTCCATCTGGGCTCGAAAAAGGATTTCTTCTTTGTGAGTATTCTATGCTGCAAAAGGAGGGTTTGAAGGTGAGGTTTTGATGTTTTTGATAGAGGAATGAATAGAAAAATATGGTTCATCATTCCATGTATTGGTTTTCAAGATCTCTTTGATTCTTCGTTTTATGGAAATGGATTTTTCAAGCTTCTTCTTCTCCATTTTTTTTTTTTCTTAGGTGTGATCAATCTCCTTATGTGACCTACATATTACAATGGAATAGAGGATTTCATTTCGGATAAAAGTTGGTTTGGGGTTTAGTAATGGAAAAGTGGTGTGCGGGAAGTTGCAGAGCTATGGTGGAATGAAGTTATGCACATGAGAGTTAAAAGTTAGAAGCGCAGGAAGGAGGAAGGTTATTTAAAAATTCAAAAAAATAAAATCATGGAGTGAGGCACAATTTCATGTCCTTGATGTCCCTTAAGCATTATGGGACTTGAGGGACATTGAATTTCACATGGCACTGGTTGTGAAATGTGGCGAAGATCCGACAAGCAAGGGATGAAGGCTAAAAATAGCTTTAAAGCACTAGGGGTGAGAAGTGGTCGCATGAGGAACCATGAATATGCTTAAGGGATGGGTGAATTTTTCATACCTTGATTTCCCTCAGCAAAAATTGATGGGAGGGACATAAAATTACACAGTGTGCCTGGTCACGACACATGGCACTTGATCCGACGACAGGGGATGAAGGCTCCACTAGCTCCTAGGAGCTGAACTGGCGGTCCGAGAGGTCACATGAGGGTCCAGAGGGCTTATAGGGGTTGGGAAAAAAATTGACCTTGATTTCCCTTTTCTTGAGGGATGTAAGGGACATGAAATTGTGCCAGGCTCCTGGAGTTGACACGTGTCCTATTCAAAAATTGGCTAACTCCCAAACTCGCTCCTAGAGGGCAACTTGAAACGGTGATAACTTGAGCTCCCAATGGACGTTTTTGATGAAATGTTATATGATCTTGACTATAAATGTCATTTTGAATCCAATGGAGTGGTTCTCGAGATATTTATCCTGAAAATTGTATGTTTGATTTGGCTTTCTAGTTGTGCATTTAAAAACAAGTTATAAACCTATTGCGCCAAGGTGTTGTGAAAAATATGATTTCACCATTTTGTAGGGCTTAGAGTTCCATTTCTGAAGATTTCTTGTTTTTTTCTAACTCAATTTGGATCTCATGGAATCACCTTCCAAAGGCTAACAACCAATTTTGGCTTGTGCACTACCTAGGCACTCGTTAACCCTAATTTTAGTTAAAGCGCCCCAAATTCTCCGAATCCTTCCTAAATCTTCCTAATCCTTAAATGCACATCTATGTCCATTTTTTATTCTTTTTCTGCTCCATGAGGTTTCTCCGGTCCTAGGAAGGCCAATGATAGCCCTTCCCAATAATGCCCAAAAGTAGCGAGTTTGCAAGAATACCTAAAATCACTTGGGGTTGAATTGACTTTTGTAAACCACCTAGGGGACTGATTTGAAACCATCTAGGAGGTCACTCGGACTGAATGGGTACACCAGGATTTATTGGGAGGGTAAACTTGAATTTTTACACAAGGGTATAGTTTTCATGCTTGGAAATCATCAATTTCCCTATTGCACATTTTCATGACAACACCATTCATTACTCTTGAAATTCATAGGAAGAACATTAAGTCCCCTTCTATTAGTTAAGGGTGAATTCTAGGCTATAGTCACATTAATTAATAGGATGAACATCATGATTTCTCACAAAAAAAGAATTATAAAAGGGGTAGAGAAGAGAAAGAATAATTAAGAAAGAAGGGGAGAATGATCCATATCATGAATGGGAATTCCTCTACTTTTGATGAAGATTTTTCCAACAATGATCATGTTAGGAAATAAGAGATAAAATATGTAGAATAATCCCTCACAGAATCACAACAGTAGAAACTAATATGCAGAAAATATTATAGATCTCAAATAAAATTGCAAAATAAAATAACACAACACAAAGAGACAATATTTAACGTGGTTCACCCAATTTGGGCTACATCCACCAAGAATCACTTGCTCAAATTTTATTACAAGCCACCGCTCTCTCAATACAATACCCAAATCTATTTGGAGCTATGCTCAACAAACTCTACAAAATTCACATCCGAATTCAAAACACATATGCAATGTTACATTATACCTACCATATGCACAAAACCATATAAATAGACAATTGCTTAAGAAGTTTTACAAAACCATGGGTATCAAAATCATGGTCTAAAACCATCCCATAAACCTATGGGTTAAAATCCTGCCCATATGATAAAAGCACGTTTCCCAATATATCGGGCATGTTTTAAGGCAAAAAAATTCTCGGGGCTAAACCCCGAACCCAGTGAGATAAGCTGTGGAAAGTGTACTATACTCTTAGTGTACAATATTCAACACTTTCTCACATGAAAACAGTCTCCACAACCTAACAGATCACATCTTCTTCCTTTGACATGATGCATAAAACACCTGGAACACAAAATGAGTGTTTAGAAACACCGTTTCAAGACCACCCAATGTGAGCTAGGAATGGACACAGGAACTACTCGCGATGAACCTCCTTGATAATTTATTCATGAACCTACTTATCTCATTAATATTACCTTGATAATATTTTCTCAAATCACCCAACTCACTACGAGATGAAGATGAATACACCTGTTGCACCTTGTGATGCTCGCCTTGCTTTTGAACACCTGTTGAGCTCAAGATGATGCTTCCTGGATCCTTATGGAGTTATCATTTCTCTTTTTGATCCATGATTTGTTCTTATAATCCCATGAAGATTCTATAAATAGGAAATATGAGTGAGAATGGGGATATTTGCAACTTTCTAGACTCAAAATGAATACATTTTATTTTTAGCGGGTAAGTACCGAGACCTGCTTTATTTTGGGATATATCACCTATTTTGCTCTTATATGACCTCTTGAACATTATAGAACACTACATATTCTTCCATTGATGATCCATTTTTATTTTTAGAAACATTATATTTTTATCAAGTTACTTTTTCTTGACTGTTATTTTGGAAAATTGTCATTTTTGCCATGTCTTTCATCTGTGCATCTTTTCTAATTGTCTAGAGTGATCCAAACTTGCAATTCGGGAACTTAATGTTTTTAGCATTTGGAGGATAATCGAATATTTTATTTTTAGTAAATGATAAAAATTGGCCTTGGTTTATGAATGATATGACATTTTTAGATTCGGCTCTTCGTCGCGATCTTGTGCTCCAAATTTCACCGTGATTCACTAACAAGAGTGCTTGCAATAAAAATGAAAAATTTCCTAATGTGGGATTCATGCATGGAGCTACCATGGAATATATTAATGGATTCATTGATATTTTTAAATCATTCTTTCCCGCATCATATTTGTAAAATATCATCTTCTCTGTGATGGGCTTTTTATTTGGATGTTCTTCTCTAATTTCTAGCTTAGGTCATTTTTGAGATCACTTGAGGAAATGAAGAAGAAGAATAGAGGAAAAAAATTATATTTTTTTATGTAAATAATCAGGGAAACCATTATATTTTATTTTTTTTACATCTTTACAGTTCCTAGGAGGAAAAGAGATGGAAAAAGTTTCAGCAGCATCCAATTTATGGTTTATGAGATATAAGTTTTTGATGGTTTTCATTCATGGAAGTTTCTAGTGCAAAATGGACATGGTAGCATCTGAAAAATAAATGGTTTGTATGTTTTTGAAGAAAAAAATAAGTTGATATGGAGTGTAAATTAATTTATTTATTGGTGGAAGAAATGGTTATGAATTTTTATAACTTCTTCTTGCAGTGGGTTTCACGGGCGCACAAAGAAGAAAAAGTATAAGAAGTTAGAAATTTGTAAAAAATGGCTTTTCAAATATTCCTTGGCTTGAGTGCAATTTTTGTCCCAAGTTTTTGGGACATTTGGTGCACAAAAATTCATCTCACCTTCCTTTTGAAAAGTGGAAGTGTGAGATTGACAAGTGGTAGTGTGATATTGACCGGTGGTGGAGGATTGATAATTTTTTGCAACTGATTCTTGAAAGTTATCATCTCCAGAGAATTTGAATGAACTTTTTTCTATAAATAACCTATGGAAAATATTTAAAAAACACATAAGACCACTTTAAATGGAAATATAGTCCCAGTAAATGGAATGTATTGACCTACAGGGGTGTCGGGGAGGGTTGACAATGAAAAATAATTGATACTAGGACATAGTTATCCTATTTTCAAGTGAATTTTTCCCTTACAAAAACACAAGAAAACAATTTTCTAGCACTTGGGGACTCATTCTTGATCAATCAAAGTGATGAAAAAATGAGAAGGAAATCTAGAATCTTAGTTTACAAATCAAACGATGCCTTATCCATTCAATTTTATAAGGTCACTTTACACAGCAAGAGATAAACTGAAAGGAGTACACACATACACACAACAAAAAGGAAACAAACCATACTAAAATAAAATACACACACAACAAGGAAAGGGAAAGAGATACCTAAATCACCTATGGTACAATGTGGGGGACAACTTGCTCTCACCGAAGCATTTATCCTTTTTTTTCGAGTTACCTCACGAAGAGGTAACGCTAAATGATAATGTTCCATGAAGCCATTGACTAGTTTGAGAAAGTATCCTTTGTTCCTCAATTTCTTATAAAAGCTAGTTTCTTTTGTAAATACCTATATATTTGGGAGGAGTGAGCCTACATGATCTCTTTGATGCCTGAATCTTTTCTCAAAAATTCGATTGATATCATTATCTTGGGAATGAATTCTAAATTGTAAATTGCCTTCCATGGTCCCCCACACTATTGATTTCACATTTACCATCTCATTATTGTTCCATGGATGGTCCATGATTGGGTTTTTTGAATGCTCCTATTTCTTTTCTTTTCCATATTCATACTTACTTGAAAAATTTCCCACAAGATCTCTTGAATTCACTATTTTGTTTCATTACGTTATGAGGTATTTGGGCATCGAATGAAGAATCAAAAATAACCTCATATTTATCATGTATGGCCATAGTATGAGTTAAGAGGTCAGGACTTATCTCAAGATATTGCACATCTTCTTCCACTTTTAATATTTCTTACACTTGAGTCCTTCTTTGGAATAACGAGAAGCTTATCTTTATATTCATTTAAAACACCTTTGTTTTGTAATTCAAGGAAACCATTCAGAAGCATTACTTCACCATAATGAAGCTCATTACATTTCAATGTTTATTTATTTAGGGATTCTCAACCTTGAGGACCTCAAAATTATTTGTTTCAACTTTTTGATCATGGAGAGAATCCTCCTCTTCGAATGGAAAATAGAAAACTTCAATTTCATCATCACATACATCAGTCATTTTTACAAGAATTTCATTACATTTTTCACCCTATTTTGTTTCATCATGACCAAAATCTAGATTGGTTGAGAATTCAAAATCAGCTTCACATTTTTCTTGCAAATCCATGGCTTGCATCAATAGTTCAATATTGAGTTGAGGATCTTTTGTTTCTTCTGCAGCTCTTAGGAGTTCTTGCACAGAGTCTTCTTTCAAACCTTTCAAAGGCTCATCATAAGTCAACATTCCTTCTTCATGGATGACAAGATCAAGAAAATATTTATCTCCAAATAGGAATGAGAACACCTTCTCATCATGGGGAGATATGTCATTTATTTCTCCACTTGAAATTATTCAATCACCACTTCTACTTCTCCATGGATTGCTTCATCCGAAACTTGGTACTATCTTCTTGCAACTCAAAATTTATCAACACTTATTCAAGATCAACACCCCCTTGGAAATTGATGTTTGGTCCTATCAAGATAGAAATTTCATCTTCCTCCTCGGTTGTTACAAAATGGTCCATCCTCCTGCTATCTTAGTACAATATGTTTGCTTTCAGGATTTTTGAATTTTTCACTATATATCTCATATTTTTCACAGGAGAAACTTCTCCATATCTCCTTAATCAATATGGTTGCATAATACCAATTCATCTATATTTTTCCTCGCAAGTCTTAGCATAAGCTTCTACCTAAAAAAATTCCAAATGTAGGTGGGATGTATGCTATCAAGATAGTCATTGAAACCTTCTTGTCTAGGAATTTGGTGAGAGCCACCTCTACATCATTGATCTTTCCCACAAGTGGGACCTCCTTTGATTCCATGGAGTAACATGAGCCACTAGTCTGTGTCAAGGTGAGTCCAAGAGAATTTTTCACCTTTATATGCATCACATTTTCAGAAGCACCTAAATCTATTATATAATTATTCAACTAGTATCTTCCAACAAGAAGGGAAACATAGAAAGGATCAACCTTATCAGTCTTTGATGCACTCATGGCAAGAATTTTCTGTGACGGGGATGTAGGTGGGGTTGGTAGTAGGCCCTTAGAATTGGGGTTTACATTGTTGTATTTTAAGGTACCACCTTGCACAACATTGAAAAACCTCTTCAATTCCTTCAAGTGTGTTTTTGCAAATATTCAATTTCATAAATTTGAAATTTGGTCTTGCTTGCTTGTTTGTTGTAATCGAATGGATAATATGTGAATGGGGGCTGAATGCACTACTTTTGAAGTTAATATAGTCTTAGATAAGGAAGCAAATTTTTGGGGAAAAGAAGTTTGTTTTGAAGGTACATTAGAGACTCTTGAAGGACTAAATTTTACGGGAGCAGAGTTAGTTTTATAAGAAGCATCGAATAATTACCTAGACTAACGGGTGACCTTTTACTTACTACTAGATTGGGTATCTCCAATGTAGACTCCATGGAGGATGTAAGTGGATATCCTCAAATAAGTATTTTCTTTTACTGATTCATCATAAGAGGATCTTCATGTAGACACAAAATCATGCACTCACTACTATTATTATATCGGCAAGCATGTTGTTTTATATATGGATCTTACCTAAGAAAATTACTCACTGATGAGACATTCTATATTCCATCTATTTTTCTTGTTGGTCTTTATTGTTTATTGTCTTGGACACTTATCACTCATACACATAGTTCTAGTCAGGTCTCGAGGAACATTTTCATCACAATTATCATTCATCTATGATCATTGGTCTTTGGAAAATAACACCCGGGGTTCCAAATGGTAGCTTCAGTGCCCATGTTCATCCCTGGGTGAATTTTTCCTCTTTGTATTTGGTTTTATTTTTGACATTTTAGGTCATTATTTTCTTTTTCCTCTCTTCTCCTAATGTACTAGTAGGCATGTCGGTTCATTAGTGTTTAAATTCGAACAAGATATCCTTATATAAACATAACATACATACCATTATATGGGCAGACTATTCTTATCAAGGGCTAGCTATCTACATAGAGAAAGGGATTACATTTGGGCCATTACTCTGCATACACACTGCATAGGAAGGGGAGTTCATTCTATTCCATCCACACATTTGCATTTTTCTAGATATTTCCCACTACATTGGTGTCATTCGCACGAGGGTGACCTAGGAGCACTATTGCACACACAAGCACACATAACTACATTGGGTCTAAGATGTAGTGTAGTGCTTAGTTGTAAGTCCACCATTATGGTAGCTGAGGATAGTTTGACCCCTCATTTTGCATCTTTTTTAGATTTTATGTTTATTTGAGGGTTTTACATGTGCTTTCTTCATTGCAGTTTTTGTAGCATCTATGGCGATTATTTTGCGACCACATGGTGAAAAAGTAAAATAAGAGGAAAACCCTAGCGACACTACTAGAACCAGATCCCGATATTTTTGTAAACTTAGGAACCCATAGAGAGGACTTGGGAACCCGCCCTATCCCTATCTAGGCACCCTTGTCTAGTTATTCTGAATGTTTCTACATTTTTGTACTGCTTGCAATAGTCTATGTTCATATTTCATCATACTTCGTAGTCCTAGATCACTACAAGGTAAGAAAGATCAAGGCTAGTACCTTATCCCTCTCATTTCCTTTCAGTAATAAAATAAAATATTTTTTTAGCATTCATATTTTATTGTATATCATTTATATAATTACTATACATTTAGATTCATATATTATAATTCAGATTTTATTAAATCACTTCATCCTTCTTCGCTGCAATAGCAATGAGAGGAAAAAGCTCCTTTTAGACTAAGAACGGGTGAATACCACACATGAGAAATTGGGTGCATCTTTTTCATCATCTTCATCACCTATTGAATAATCATAGAATCTGATTTGTTCATTGTTCTCAAGCTCTTCAATCTTTAGGAAATCATCATCTTCAATTTCTTGTTCAATCCTTTCTTCATCTTCTTGAATTTTGTAGTTTGCATTGACATGTGGAGATTCCAAATTAAATCCTTTGAGGTGCTATTGTAACCTAATTTATGTTGTGACCTTGATGGAATTATCATTGGGAAACTTCCCTCTTCAATATCGTCACCTCATTTACCATTTTTGCAACAATGCATTTGTTCTCTCATTGTTGGGATGCTTGTCTTTACACTTTGAAGGTTTCTTGATCTTTCCTAACAATATGAGGTTATCTTCTACTTAAATGGCCATTATTTGTGCTTGTGCAAGATCCCTTGGTTTAAACCTCCAGGGAATCAATCCTACCTTCGGTATTTGAGCACTGATTAAGAAACTTTTACATTGTTATCAAAGGGAACATCTTTAAGAGGTATCCTTTTGAGTAACTTGTTATAACATCGTACGAAGTCTCTCATAGTATCATTAGACCCTTTCTTCATTTGATCCAGATACACTAAGAGATACTTGACATCCTTAATGGATTTGAATCTATCCTCAAAAATAGTTTTAATATCACCCAACAAGTGATGGATCTATACGATAGGAGGTAGAACCATTCTTGTAAAATAGGGACGGAAGCCTATATTATTTTATTAATCAACCAAATCAATTTACAATAGAGAGGTTGCAATTATTATAGGAATTGAACAACCATGTGTAGACAAATACAAGGTTGCATAGGTACAACCGAAATCATAACAGCTTCCAAAATACATCCGGGAAGCAATAACCAACTAAATACAAATAAATATAGTTGCAGCAATAATGCAACAAATAAACAATATGAAAATAATGTGGTTATTAAATACATAACCAAATAATAAATTACCTAATACAATGCATAATTAATTTACCTAACATTCCCCCTTAATTTTGCATTGTTTCAAGAGATGAGGAGAGGAACTCTCTAAACAACTCGAACTTGTCATGTGCAAGTGACTTTATGAAGATATTTTCTTATTGTTCAGCTATTGGAAAAATTGAAGCTGTATATTGTGCTTCAAGACATGCTCATGTATGAAATGTACATGTACCTCAATGTGCTTTGTTATTTCATGAAAAACTGGATTACGAACAATTTTGAGAACACCTTCATTATCTACATACATGGTGGTCGGTTTATCCTATGGTATTCCAAGTCCTTCGAGTATGTGACGTAGCCATATCACTTCACATACTGACTTCTCTCCTGAGAATGATACTTGGCTTCGTGGAAGAATGAGAAACAAATTTTTGTTTCTTGTTTCCTCATGATATTGGTCAGATCCCATAAAGAAAACAAACCCTGAAGTGGATTTTATGTCATCAATGTTTCCTACATGATCTGAATCTGAATATCCTGACAAGAAGAAGTTTTCATTCTTCTTGTATTCTAGACCAAGATCCACTAATCATTTGAGATATCTCAAGATGCGCCTTGCTACTTTCCAATAAAAAACATTGGGTTCCTACATGAACCTGGATAGATAGCTGACTGCAAAGATGATATCTGGTCTAGTGTAGGTCAGGTAAATGAGACTCCCAATCAACTTCTAATAGAGAGTGGAATTTACCTCAGGAGATGATTTTGAATGAGATAACTACAATTTTTCTCCATAGGTGTAGCAATCGATGTGTAATTCATCATCATAAATTTCTCAAGCGTCGTCTTGGTATATTTTAAGTGAGAAATAAATATATGATTCTCTTTTTTCATACTTCCAATCCAAGACAATAGTGCATCAGCCCGAGATCTGTCATGTTGAACGATCATTTAAGATCTTTCTTTGTTGCATCAATCATCCTCACTGAACTATCAGTGATGAATAGATCATCGACATAGACAATGATAATCGAATATCCCCCTTGCTTTTTTAGGTAGATATTGGGATCGTATGGATTTCTTATAAATCCATTTTATACGAGATGCTCATCAATTTTGATGTACCATACCCGAGGTGCCTGTTTGAGGCCATACGAGAGATTTCTTGATTCGCATACCTTTTCTTCTTGACCGGGTATAATATATGCCTCAAAGTTGAGTCATGTATAATTATTCTTGTAATTTTATGTTCAAGAAGGCACTTTTTACATCCATCTGATGGACTTTCCAACCAAATTTTGTAGCTAGAGAAAAGATCATCCTAATCGTTTTGATCTTAGTTATGGGAGAAAATGTCTCCTCGTAGTCAATGCCTTCTTTTTGTGTATACCCATTTTCTACTAGTTTCTCTTTGTACTTGTCTATTGTCCCATCTGCTTTGTACTTTGTTTTAAATATCCATCTACATCTAATGGGTTTCTTCCTTGGTGGAAGATTGACAAGCTACCAAGTGTTGTTTTTCATCACTAAGTTGTATTTAGCATCTATGACATCTTTCCAATATTTTGACTATAGGGATTCTGGACTATAGAGGGCTCATCAGATTTAATAACTCTACTCATCAAAGGAAATTTAATGTATTCTATTGCTTTATTGTGAGTTTGTGGTCCAGGGTGGATGTATCTAGTGTAGCATTCATTCTTGCATCTCATAACATGATAGTATACCACTTGGGAATACATTGAACTATTCTCATGGGTTGTGGTCTTGTCTGATCACCACCATCATCCCCATCATCACTTTCATCATTAGTGGGAACATTAGCTTCAGTTTTTATAACTGGTGAAGAATCTACATCAGGTGAATCTAGAGGAGGAGCCTCTGCTTCCTTCTTCTCAAATAACTCAACATCTCTACTAGTGTAGACTTTCCTGGTATTTGGATCCATCAAACTGTACCAAAGAGTCTCTTCAATATACCCAATGAAGATGATTTTTTGTTATTTCATATTCAATTTCTTTCTTTTCTGCTTGGGTATATGCATACTTGTTTTACACCCTAATACTCTAAGGTGTGCAACAGATGGTTTCCTCTTTGACCATGATTCATGTGGTGTTACTCCATAAAGATAAACTATGGGCACTCTGTTCAAAAAATACATTGTTGTATTTGATGCTTCTGCCAAGTATGTCCTCATTAGTCCAAAATCATTAATCATGCATTGCACCATTTCCATGATAGTACTATTTCTTCTCTCAACAACACCATTCTGTTGTGGTGTGTGTGGAGGAGGCATTGGTCGATGAATCTCATGACCTTGTAGGTAGTCTTTGAATCGATCACTTATGAATTCTCCCCTCAATCTAAGTGGAGAGTTCTGATGTGATGACTATTTTTATTCTCAACAGCTACTTTGAATTTCTTGAAGTTTTCAAAATATTCACTTTTCTTACAAAGACAATATATCCACATTTTTCTCGATTAGTCATCTACACAAAGCATGAAGTAATGAAATCAAGAATGACTCAATTACATCGGACGTAAAGATGGTGGTATGAACCAAATCAAGCTTACCATGAGATCGATGTGTACTCTTCGGAATGAAGCTCGTGTTGTTTTCTGCAAGGTAGTGAGGACACTTTTTCATATCTTCTTCAAGAGATGGTAAACCATTTACCATATTGCACTAGTGAAGTGTCTCGAGATACTTGAAACTTATATGACCAAGTCTCTGATGCCAAAACTGTGCAGAGGTAGAGTTCTTAGCCATAAGTTCTGATCATCTCTGTGAACAAAATCAAGTTGGAACATACGTCCCACATTGGAGGATTTTGCAACTATTTTCGAGCCTCGTGATTTGTCTCGAATTAGACACAATTTCTTGTCAGAATGACTATCAAAGTCAATTTTTAGGTTATGATCAAGGAGTTGACTGACTGACAACATATTTTTAGTCAACCAGGGACATATAGAACATCTGACAATCTACAATTATGTGAACATAGAGGTAGATAAATGTTCCCAATCCCGTGTACCGTGTATGAAGAATTATTACCTAACGAAACATGGTTTTTCAAGGGTTTTTCCCTCATTGATGTAAACCAATCTCGTGGCTGCTCATGTGTCGAATGGCTCCCGAATCAACATACCAAACATCACTAGATGACATGGAAGGTTTACTTGATTGAGCAGTGTACAAGTAGTCTTCAAGATCTCGAATGTTCTTATTGCTCATCAATATTGCCTTCTTGATAGGGACTTCTTTTCCAATTCCTCATTTTCTTCCCTTGATTGTAGTTTGAATGTTCCTTGTGATATTGCTGGTGTTGAGGTCCAAAGTTACTTGATGAACCTTTCTTATAAGTGTTATACCAAAATCTTGTAAGCCATGTCCTCTCTTGATTGGGCATTTCTTCTTCCGTTGTTTATCCCCTTATTGATTCTGATTCGATTTTGGGGTTTTTTTATAAGAATTGGGTTTTTATTTCCCTTTTCCTTTCCATTTTGATGAGAAGAAAGTGTCTACTCCTATTCATCATATTTATTGTACATGGCTTCCTCTTGCTGCAGGTAGATTTACAAGCTTGTCAAAATCCACCTGTCTATTCGACAAGTTGAGTTTTGTCACAAAATATGGTATGAAAGAGGGAGAGATCTCGAACAATGCGAACGAGAGCTTCATATGTGATTGGTTCTCCTGGGACTAAAAGTGAAGCCCTCAACTCGTAACTCTTCTCAAGAAATCTTCATTTTTTTCATTTTACTTGAACTTTAGTGTGTGTTGCTTGACTCTACAAATTCGAATGACATTCTTATTTTTGGCCTCGTATACCGTTCTCAACGAATCCCATGCTTATTTGGTTGTTTTGGCATTTCTAATGTGGGGTTGTACATCATCAGACACTTTAAACAAGATGATGAGTTTGGCCTTCTGATCTGATCTATCAAACTGTCATTGTTGTGTCATATCAGTAGTTGATTTGGTCAGAGTACCATTCACAACAAGCTAGATCTCTTAAAACTCAAGTTGTGTCTTTATTTTTTTCTTCCATGCAGCATAGTTGTTTCCTCTGAGTAGTTGTGAATCTGGAAGAAAACTTTGGGGGCATTGGTGCCCATTTTACAAAAATCACTGATAGGGTTTGGCTCTTATCACTCTAGGTATAAGGTCTCCCAATCTATATACCGTTAGTCTGATATACCGAACCTTTCTATATACGTGCCCTTCTGATATACCCATTGGTATGTGGAAGAAGCTCACCCTTTCTATATACCCGACAGTACGTGAAAGAGGAATTAACATACGTGAAATAATTCAATACGTGGTACCAAGACATTACTAAAAGGGGTCTATGTGATTATTGACACCGGATCAAAGAAATATCCTCGTACGTGTGCATAACTTTGCTATATACTTGGATAATTTCTCAATTTGGATTTACGTTGAGAAATCGTTCACAGACGGATGAGAGGGCTCATAGTATGTGCACTATGTCCTTATTACTCCCCATCAATTTAAAGGGTCAATGCCCAGATGAAGTTGTTGTAGCTATATTAGGAATTAAGTGTAGTAGTAGTCGTGACGAATTTACCCATAAGTGCTTCCCAGAGGCACTGTTTATATTGAACATTGTGAATGAGATCTAGGATCTCGTGAGTGTTTTAGAACCAAATTTCATTGTTTTTTATTACAATTCTCTACCAGTTTCGAGCAATTACAATGTTTGTGGTTGACTATGGAAACCTGTAAATTAGTATAATACATTGAAGTATACAATTACATTAAAAAAATTTGAAAAATTGAATGACAAGCAAAAAAATTATTTTACGGGCCTTGGTGGCCTCTCGGAGCCCAATACGACTCTCTAAGAAAAAAACTATTAAAAACTAGCTCAAATGAAGTTCTTAGGTAGTCCTCCTTTGGAAAATGTTTTGGACTGCAAAAATATGCAAAGTGTGGAATTTTTTTTTCCTAAAATAGGGTTTTCCTCACTAAAAAAGTAGTCTGCTTTTTAGAACTAAGGCTTTAGTAATGGTTTTGGGCTATTCTTGCCGATACAATTGCGTTTTGCCAAATTTACCACTAAATGTAGTTGTTTTTATAAAAGAGTTAGGGGTGGGGGTCGAACCCCAAACCTCACCCACCCAAGTCTTTTGCACTATCCTCCTTGGTGCATGTAGCGCTTATGGCATGAAATGAAGCAAATTCAATTTAAATTAATGTAAAAAGGCTAACCTTTGAAAAATGCGATGTGGAAGTCTACGTTGAGGTTGGTTTTAGGGTTCATGCATTGAATACAAATCTAAAATTCCTTTATCTACTTCATCATGTATTTATTTATTTTTTTCCTTTGCGAATTTGTGGTTTTGGATTGCTTTTCTCCGTTTGTGTTTGCTTATACAACGTTTAACTCCACCTTTTGTGCATACATGTTGCAGGTCGTAGGGGATGCGTTAGGGGATGGGTTTGGTATTTTATTTCTTGTGTAGGTTTCAACTCGGATGGAGGATGGTCCAATGTGAATAACTCACTTTTCCTTATTAACACCGATTGTTTGTGTTGCAGGCAGGTCGACGACTTTGGCTATGTTGATGATTGTTTCTGCAAGCATGTGGATGGCTTGACTCAAAGCTGATATTAGCTCGATGGGAACATGGATTGAATTTGTATTTCAACTCACCAAGGGGTAATATAACCCGGTTCTCAATAAAAATCAATCTCCAAATAGCTCAATTGCTTAATGAAAAACTCGATAAACCTTGAAATAGCTCATCTCGGTCCTCCTCTATAACCAATGCTTAGCTCAATCAAGGGCTTATTTCAACTCGGTGAGACTTAGGCTTGTTTCTTAGACTCCTCCAAATGTAGCAATCTACTATTTTAGTAGAGACTAAATGCTTCTCTAATATTAGAGACAAAACCCCTAATGGGGAAAAAAATATTATATTTTTTTAATTTTGTGAGTGTCAGGAAGAAAATTTTCCTAGTGCAGAGGGCACCAAGGCAAAAACATTTTCTTAACATTTACCTGGATATCACATAGAATTTTTGGGACTGCATGGAGATATGAGAAGCTGCTAGAGGTAGTATTGGCTCTCCATTGATGCAGATTTATTCTCCATGATTGTTCTTCCTCTGCAACCTCTCTCTAACCTTGTCAAGGGCTTCAACCAGCTCACGGTACCAAATGTAAAACAAGAACGAACGCCTATAGTATTTTATTAATGAACCAAATCAATTTATAATAGAGAGGCCACAATTATTATAGGAATTGAACAACCATGTGCGAGAAAAATACAAGGTTTGCAGTACACAACCAAAATCATAACAACTTCCAAAATACATCTAGGAAGAAATAACCAACTAAATACAAACAAATATAGTTTCAACAATAATCCAACAAATAAACAATATTAAAATAATGTGGTTATTAAAGACATAACCAAATAATAAATTACCTAATACATTGTATAATTAATTTACCTAACAATTCTTCTACTTTGTCTTGAAGTGATTCCATGAACAATCTCATGGAAACATCCTCATGTTAGATTCCAAGAATTTTGCATTTTGTGATGAAGGAAAATATGTGTTCTTCGGGAAGTTTTGTGTCATCACCTTTGAAATTTGGAAAGTTCTTGTAGGATCCTATTAGTAGATCATGAAGAGGAGGTACAAGAGCAAGTGGACTTGTATTCCTTCCCCATGGAATAATGGGTTGGATCTTTCTCTTTCTTCATCCGACATTGTTTCTTCTACTTCCGCTTCTAAAAATTCTTCTCCCAATTCTATTTTTGAATCTTGTTCTGCTTCACTATGGAATTCAATATTTAATGGTGGTTGAAATATGGGAGAATCTTTAGGAGTATCAATAAGATTTTGGATCGGATTACCAGGTGAATCACTTGAAGAATCGGATGGGGATGAAGCTTGAGAGAAATAGTAGGGGTCTCTAATCTTTTCTTATGTGTTTTGCAAAACCCTCGAAATTGAAATTGAAAACTCCTCTCAGCCTATTCATCCTGGTATATCTCCTTTTAGCCATCTCGGGAAAATATTGTAATGGGAAAACAAAAGGAAAATGTGGAATATGAAGGGTAATTCACATGAGTTGACAATGGTTTTTTTTTAAATGGTTTTTAATCAAATATGTTTTTTTCAATTTTTATTTTTTTGGATTTTTAGATATACATTTTTTTGGATTTTTTGGTTCATATTTTGGGTGCAGATTGTAACCAAGTCACGCCTCATGGTGGGAACCAAAAACTATTGACGATAAAATTTTACGGTGTGGAAAAATTGGTGGGTATCTACCAACGCTTTGGGAATCTAGGTCCCTCTATATGAATGGTGCAGTTCCATGTTATTATGTGTGAATGAAATAAAAATATGTGGTGGCCTTAGAGGCAAGGAATCCAAAAGGAACATCGCACTAAACTCTGCCAAAAAACCTTGCAATTTCTTGCAAGGGAGGAATTTGTCAAGTTAGTAGGAAAGGGAGTGGGAAAAGAGAGGGAGATTAATATTGTAGGTAGAAAATTAGATTCCTACAACCATTAATTAGATTACTTCATCACACATAAGAACTATGCAATTAGAAACAAGACAAGATAAGATTATGAACACAAAGTTTCAGTAATCTCATTATCAAAAAAGGTCAGAAACTCCTTCCTCTTTCATTGATGTTTTGGACAATTGTACATAATAGGGAATGGAAGAACATATAATGAGGGAAATAGAAGAAATGTTATCTCTTTTACTTCTTCACAATTAGTAATCTCTCATGAGCACAAAAAATTGACAACCCCTTATAATGAGGGTACCATTACAATTTATAGACTTTGAGAAGACTCCTTGCCTACCCCACACCTTACCTTTCATTTTTCCTTTCCATTTTTGACTCTTTACATTCCTAGGAAGAAAATTAAGTCCCCTTTTATTATTTAATGGCGACTTATTACATTTTAGACTATATTCACATTAATGAATAAGACGAACATCATGATTTCTCATAACAAAGAATTAGAAAAGGGGTAGAGAAGAGAAGGAAGAATGAAGAAAGAAGTGGGAGAATTCTCCATAGCATGAATGGGAATGCCTCTACTTTTGATGAAGATATTTCCAATGATGATCACATCTTCTTCCTTTTACATGATGCATGGACACCCTAGACCACGAAATGAGTGTTTAGAAACACTGTTTCAAGACCTCCCAAAGTGTAAGCTAGGGATGGATATGAGAACTACTCACGATGATCCTCCTTGATACTTAATTGATGAACCTCCTTAGCTCATTTATCTTACCTTGATCATATTATCTCAAATCACCCTACTCATTGAGAGATGAAGATGAACACACCTATTGTGCTTTGCAATGCTCGGCTTGCTTCTCGGACATTGTTGAGCTCAAGATGATGCTTCAGGATCCTTATGGAGTTCTCATTTCTCTATTTGTTCCATGATGTCTTATTACAATCCCATGAAGGGTATAGAGAGTGGAAATATGAGTGAGAATGGGGTCATTTGAAACTTTCTAGACACAAAATGAAGACATTCTATTTTTAGCAGGTAGGACCATGACCTGCTATTTTGGGATATATCACCTATTTTTTCTACGATATGACCTCATGAACCTTAAGCACACTCCATATTCTTATTTTGATGATCTATTTCTATTCTTAACAACATTCTATTTTTTAGCAAGTTACTTTTTCCCGATTCTGCAATTTTGGGAAAATTGACATTTTTGCCTTGTCTTTCATTTTGCATCTTTTCTGATTGTCCCGAATGATCCAAACTTGCAATTCAGGGAACTTAATATTTTTAGCATGTGGAGGAGCATGGAATATGCTATTTTTAGTAAGTGATAAAATCAGCCTTGGTTTACGATGGGGATTGCATTTTTGATTCGGCTCTTCATCGCGATCTCATGCTCCAAATTTCATTGTGATTCACCAACCAGAGTGCTTGGAAATAAAAATGAAAATTTTCTGGTGTGGGATTCATGCACAGAGATACCATGGAAGCCATTAATGGAGTCATGATATTTTGAGATCATTATTCCCACCGTTGATTGACGAAAAAATAGATTCTCTCGTGATGGGTTTTTTATTTGGATGTTCTTCTCAAATTTATAGCTCCACTCGTTCTCAGGATCACCTGGAAAACTAAAGAAGAAAAATATAGGGAAAAATTTTAGATTTTATCATATTAAATAATCAAGGACACCGTTATTTGTTTTTTTGTTACATCTTGAAGGTTCCCTGGGAGGAAAAGAGATGGCCAAAGTTTTGGCAACATCCAATTTATGGTTTGTGAGATATAAGTTTTTGATGGTTTTCATTCATGGAAGTTTCTGGTGCAAAATGGACATGATAGCATCTGAAAAGAAATGTTTTGGATTCTTTTGCAGAAATAGAGTAGTGGAGATGAAATTTAAATTAAGGATTTGAGTGGTGGAAGTAATTGTTATGAATTTTTATAGCTTCTTTCAGCGGCAGAAAGTGAGTTTCACGGGCGGATGAAGAGGAAGAAGTAGAAGAAGTTAGAAATTTGTAAAAATGGCTATTCAAATATTCCTTGGCTTGGGAAAAATTATGTGTCCCAAGTTTTTGGGACATTTAGTGCATAAAAATTCACCTCACCTTCTTTGTGACAAGTGGCGGTGTGAGATTGGTCGGTGGGGGAGAGAGAAAGTGAGCAAAAAGCACCTAGGGACGACATTGGGTCACATGGATGAACAAACTAAGGGATAGGCTTAGGATATTTTTGTGTCCAAACCATCCCAAAGGTTTTGGAAATTTTTTTCACAAAAATTTACCCTCACTGGTGATGGAAAGTGGCACTACGAGGATTTGATAACGAAGGGTGCTTAAGAATGGTGCACAAGGGCTTAATTGTCTTGTTTGAGCTCTCGACGGTGTCACACGAGGGTCTAGGGTGCTATATATGGGATAGGTGCATTTTTGTGGCCCTTGTGTCCTAAATTTTTGGGACATTTGGAACAATAAATTTTTATTTGAATCTGGGAGTGACACATGTCCACCAAGAAACGTGACTAGCTCCTGCAGAGTGTACCTTGGAGAGCAACTTGATGGAGGCATAACTTAAGCATCTAGATGTCTTTTCATGCACTTATTTATATGAAATTTACTGTAAATGGAATTTTTAGAAGAATGGGATGGGTCCCATTCCTTTATTCTACCTGAAACATCCTAAAAATAGGATTTTTCTTGGGCTCATAGGTTGTGCATGCTGAAAATAGTCTATGGGAAAAATTTCTTATGTCTTGTGAAAAATATGAAACCACCATAACTTATATAAATGAAATATATTTCCAATGATATTTTTTTGACCTCCAAGTCATCACGGAGCTCCTGGAATCACTTCCCGAAGCTCAGGTGTTGTTTTGTATTGCAAGGTCCTTCACCCTCCAAGACCCGCTTTTGTTGAACTTGTACCTAAACCTATCAAACATTCCAAAATATTCCTAAATAAGTTTAAAAACATTATCATCTCCTTAATAAATCTCATTGATGAATTTTTTTTGCGAATTCACTCGATGGGTGTGCATCTTCTTTAAAGGCTAAGAACAGACCATTCCTAAGTCTCTTGAAAAGCCTATCTTGAAAGTTATCATCTCTAGAGCATTTGAATGAAATAGTTTTCCATAAATCACTTATGTACAAGATTGACCCAACACATAATACCACTTCTTAGGGAAAGATAGTCCCGGTACATGGAATGGACTGACCTAGAGGGGTGTTAGGGAGGGTTGACAATGAAAAAAATTTAACACTAGGGCATCATTGTCTTGTTTTCAAGAGAATTTTTCCCTTGCAAAAACACATGACAACACAACCTAAGGAGAACATATAAATAAAATAAAATAATATTAAAAAATTATGTGAAAATAAGTAAAACCTATAAAAATATGAATTAAATTCAAATGAAGAAGTGAAGAGTTGGAGCATGTGATCCAACATACAATGGGATCTTGTGGAGGAGTTATGATAGTGGTTATTGAAGAGTTGTGAATTTTTTGGTTCAAGGGGATCGTGAGAGGTATTTTTTTAATATGTCCAAGTTACAAGTACCCTATTGGGAAAGTATCTACACAATAGGTTTGGCACAATATTTTGGAATATATCACTTTCCTTAAAAAAGTGGATCTGATTTTCATGAGGACTTTAACAAATATGTGACTTTTATTTTTCAATTTTATGACTATGGTGGAGTTTTTATTTGTATGAATCTTCCCATGAATGGTATTTGTTTGATTTTTGTAGTATTCTATAAGGATCCAAATTAAGAAGTGACTAATATGTTTTTGAGTTGTGTTTCTTTTCCATGGTTTTTCCTAACCTTATACATAATATGGAAAAAATATTAGATACTTGGACTGGTATTTATCCCATAGGGAATGTTGGAGAATGGGGATAGGTGAGTGTCTTAGAAACAACCCCAATTTCAGCTTTGTAATGAAATGAAATTGATATATATCAATCCCCTTATTATACCTATCATCGGTATTTTAAATTATCACAATGGGTGGAAGCTATTATTGGGATGACTCTTCCCTTTGGTATTCCACATTGTAGCAACCACGGTAGCATATAAGGAGATCATGTCGGGAAAATTTTAAAATCCCTAAAAACTCTTAGATATTACTTGGAAAATCTTTGAAAATGACTTTCAAAATTATGGAGAATCTGAAGGAAACATGTTTTTGAATGGTTTGGAAAATCATTTGATAATGGTGATGGCTAGTAGCAATTGTCCACTAATAGTATATGTTGTCGGTTGATAGTATATGATGTCACCACTTCATACGTAATTTTCAAAATCATTTTTTGACAATAATAGTTAAAACAACCGCATCAACAAGAAATGTGTCCTCACAAAATATGGTGCAAACAAAAAAATTAAAAATGATTGTTTGAAAAAATGCAGAGGAAAAAATATTGTTTTTTTTTTTAATTTGTTGATGTTAGTAGTTAAAATGATCATCTCAATGAGAAATTTGTCCTCACAAAATATGGTGTAAGTAAAATAAAAAATTCCCATACTGTGTTTCCCTCTTTTAATGACATCACTGAAAAAATGCTACCGGTCGGTAGTACTTTTCATGCTACCGGTTGGTAGCATAAATGTATCTTACCTGCGACTTGTAGCATAAATGTATGCTACCATTTGGTAGCATAAATTTATAATGCCATTTGGTATCATTGTATGCTACTGGCTGGTAGAATAAATTTACGCTACCATCCTGTTGGCTAAAAAAATTGTAGGTATGCATGTAGTCAACAATTCAAGGGACAACAATCCCTCTTCTTTGATGGGGAGATTCCCTTATTCAAACCAAAATTGTTCCTAGAATATTTGCAAATATACATTCTATTGAATATTGCTAAGGATTCTAGTTTCATCAAGTAATTCTAAAATTTTAAATACAGAGGGAAAAGGATTAAGAAAGGAACCAACTTAGATTCAAGGAGGAGAGATAATAACAACACTTTCAAATAAGAAGGAAACAAATATTATTCTACTTTTGCATGTCAATGAAACCCAAGAAAACACACATCTACATATAAATGAAAACCATTGTTGTAAACCAGAGATAAATTGAATCAAAGTTTAATGATTTTTGGAAAACAAGGATGAACTCAAAGTTTCATTATCCAAAACATGTATATGGTGTAAAAAACATATATATATATGGTGGAAAGTTAAAAATAACCAAAGGAAATGGAGAAGTTTTCTTACGTATTCAAAATTAATATATTCTTGCATCAAAGTTACCAACATTCAACACCTTTTCAATTGAAACAGAAGCCTTATACAGGTAAGAGGAGAGGAATAACTAGCCAAACTAACTAAGTGACTAATCACTTAATTAGTCATGTTACACCTAAAATTACTTTACATTTAATATTCCTTTTACAAAAATAAAGCTAACATCAAAATATAACAATTATGTAGAAGAAGGATGGAAACAGAAGAAGTTGGAACAACCAATTTTAAAACGTAAATCCGTAATTTTGTGGATGCAGCTAAATTTTTTATTTCCTTTGGCATGATGGTGTTAGCAAGGTTGTTCATCTAGGATCGTAGAGAATTTTACATTTCAAAGCGCGTGCCTCCATATTGAGATAAACCTTTTTTATCTTCTATTATCACATTATTTAACTCAAACAATTCCTACATCTTGTCCGTATTCAGATTTTTGTTTTGTATAGGTCCTCTTTGGTAAGCTTATTGAAGTATTCTTTAGTATGATATGTGGAGTTCCTTTGAGACGAATTATATTTGAAGATATCACAATAGAGGATTGTAGATATGTAAATATCTCGACTTCATATATCTCTCTTTTGGATAACATTTTGTAATTCAGTAGAAGCTTCTTGAAAAATTGCATTCGCATTCTACACTAAAGGACCAAGTATGAGACAATTATTTTTATAATGATGAAAATATTCTTTGAAAGAAGAATTTTCTCATCAAGAAGGGCCATGATACAAAGATATTGAGTTATATCTATCCATATTTTAACCTCTTTGTTAATAAATTTAATTCTTGAGTTGATTTTTTTCAGACCGAGATGATATTATTGTGACGATAGAAAATCATCACGTGACCTTCTTCACACCCAACCTCTCAAGGTCATATTGAGACCATCGGTGTAGAATGAATGTGAATGTGAGTGTAATGATGGGGATCAAGCTAGTTGGGAAATCTTATATCTTCAACACACAATATCGGGATCTATGAATCTAAGGAAAATAATGCTCTCCTAACTTGAAGTGGTGTGATGGCTCTGGATCGATATAATAGCTACTTGGAAACTCCAATCAATATCGAGCTTTGATGACATTATGTTTGTTGGTTATTGAACACGCGAGAAAATGACTGCGCAGTGCCTCATATGGATTTCCAAACAAGGTCATGGAAGTAAGAACGAGAGACGTGGAGGAGCCACAGGGATTTATGGGTAATTTTTTGTTCTAGTCCAGAAAGTCTTAGCACGATCATTTGCCCTATGTTCGTAAGAAAATTTGTGAAATAATGTCTGGTGGAAGTGGTGAAGATATGAAAACTAATGTATGCAAACTAGTTTCAATGTCTAACTGGTTAGCAGGCTTGTTGGGTTGTGGGACCCGAGGGTCACAACCAAAGAGTCATGGGGGTTGTGGCCCTTATATGGTCATGTGCATAATCAAACCCTATTTCCAGGAGTAGTCCAATAATCATAGGCTTGGTTAGCAGTGATGTTAGCATATTTAGTTGTTCTATTTTCTCGGAAAAGTTACAGGTGTGCGTAAGACTATCAAATGTAAATTGGTATCAATGTCAATTATCAATTATGGCCCATTGGGTTGTGGGACCAAGGGATCACAATTGTACATATTTTCTTGTTGTGGACCGTTGATGGTCATACAAAATGAAATAAAATGATTTTGATAAGAAAACTAATTACTGAAGGAAATCTAATCTATGTTTTTGGAGTTTTCACAATATATCAGATCAAAGCAATAAAAGCAAACTAATCTATCAAAGGAAATCTTTTTGATCTTTTCTAATTTTTAAGCAATGCATTCTAATCTAATAAATAAACTAAAGATAAGTAATCAGCCAGATGTAGCTAGTTACTTGTGTGAATATGTGAATCTAACCTAAAAAATAACCTAATCCAATAAAAACCCTTCAAACCCTACCTTAGAGGTGAAGAACAAATCATGACCCTGAAAGGGCTATTGTTCCCCACAACTTCCCTGGTAATGTTAAAGAGAAAACTTTCTAATGATTTGATCTACTTGTGATTGCCTAACCTATTGAAATGAACAATTTTACTACTCTATTTGATATGTAATTGAAACTAGTGATTTGAATTTGACAATTTAACAAATAAAGCAAACAAAACACAATTCCAACCTAGATAAGCAAGAGCTTTGGAAAATCTGGTTGTATTTGTATCTGTCCCCTCAGTTTGTTCCTTTCTTTCTCTAAGTGTTCATATGAGTCCAAGGGATTGGGAATGCAAGAACAACAACATGAGGATGGCACTTGAGCAATGGCAGCTTGAAGGCATTCTGGATGCAATGCAAGTAGAAGAGAGATAACACAAGAGATCTGAGCTTGGTTATGCAATTCCTATCAAGATTGTGGCAGCGATACGATGCAAGATATAGAAAAATCCTTAGGCCTTTTCTTGAATACAAGCATGGAATATATAAGAATTTGGGTTGGGATGTGCCTTCATGCACAAGGCAAGAAAAGGCACTTCCAACTAACTAAAGAGCATACAAAAATAGAAGAGGGAAGGAGAACCAAGTAATCAAAACCATTTTTAGACAATTAGGCCCACGGATGCATGCTAAAAGTGAGATTAAGTGAAATGTCACATGTTAAAACATGCATTACGAATATGGAAAATTGTTCATGATCGCCGCCCTGCCAGGTGGCGATTTTAACTTCCACCTAGTAAGGCAAAGAGTCCTCGGCACTAAAGGCCAAACACATGTGCGTAAAGAGGCGTAAAGATGGAAAATGTGTGGGAAGGCTAAGTAAAGATGTTTAGGCAACAAATATACACTGAAAATGGGTTTTTGAGCTCGAACACCTTCTTGAAAGGACTTGAATCATCATTGTGGACTTTTTAACCATTTTTCAACAATGTAGAACATGTAATTTTTGGTGCATACATATTGCCCCCTTGGAGAAGTGTCTTAGCCATGAAAATTCATAAAACATAGATTCTGAGTATGGTGTTCCTGAAAAGGGGAGTTAGAAGTTATACAAGACACACCCGTGTGTCAAAATGTCACCGCCCAAACTCCCACTACCTGCAAGAGAAAGAAGACTCAAGTAAAGATAGACAAAATATCAAAAAATAAACACTAAATTAAAACGAAAAGAGGAATTACCATTTTTGCGGGGATATAGATATATACATGTGCAAGGATCCAACCTCAGTAAACACATACATTCAAAACGAGATTAAATATATATATATATATATATATATATATATATATATATATATATATATATATATATCAAAACAAACCCATTTTTCAATTCATTTATGCATTCTCGATTTGGTGAATTTGGAGCTCTGGGCCTACGGTGACCATTATGAGATAGTGATCATGCCTCCACGTGCGGAGATCAACTAGCATGGTCTAAGGTTGGTTATTTTCACTTTTGTCTTTTCATACCTAAAATGTAAAAATGTTGAAAAGTTCACCTAGGGGGATTATTTTCATTTTTTTGTCTTAAATGAGTCTCTAAGGGGGCGCCCATAGGGCATTCTTTTATTTTGTCAGAAATGGTCTTTTTTCATTTTTGAACATTTTTAGGGTTAAGGGCACATTTGGAAAATTGGCTCAGGACCACCACCCAAAGTAGGGTGGTGGTCACAGGATCGCCGCCCTGCTTGGGTGGCGGTCCTGGAACCACCGCCTTGCACTGGGTGGTGGTTCTGAACAGAATGACCAAAACGTACATTAACTTGAAATTTTTGGATTTATCATGTTTTTGGTGAGATTATCTTCTTGTATATGTTACTAACTTTCTTTTTCCATGTTTTGGTGAATGCAAAAGGAGGAGTACATTCGTTGGAGCCGAAAGAGGGAGTGTGATTAGCTCCCTGGGATTTTGGACCATTTGACCTAGGATTGAGAGGGAAACCCTCCAGAGGGTAGGAATCTGGAGGATTGCACACATTCCCCATGTTTCCCCTGCTAGTAACATATTGTGTGACTTATTTTCTTATTGGGACGTAGATCAAAACACTTTCCAGTTATTGGGTTCCAGAGGTGAGTGGACCATCACCTTAGAGTATGTATATCGTATTCTTGGGATCCCTATACTTGGGAGGAGACTAACTCTGGAGATAGCAGGATCCAGGGCTGAGATGACTCAGTGGGCCACCTATATGGGAGACGTTGTTGTTTCATTTGGTTTGAAGAAGGGAATCAAGGTCCGGTCCATTGTCACTGCTTCTATTCCTATCATCCGTAGAGCCATCATGGGCATCTTGTCCTCCCGGATGATCGGGGACAAGGGAGGTGACACCCTTCTATACTGTTGGGCTCTTATCATTGCAAATATTGAGGCACATAGCCATACATACGTCTGGAGAGAAGATGGCTAGGGACTACCTACCATGAATTATACAAGGTAGTCAGATTGTAGGGGAAGTCACTGAGCCACCCCACTCTTGTTATGAGTTGGTTTTATGAGCACATCACGCCTTATGGAAGGGGAGTAACGGTATTGGATCCAGGGGTTTTCCAGGTAGTGATGTGGACAACTATGTCATTTCTTAGGACACCTCATCAGTCAGTGGTTTCTTTGACTACAAAGCAGACATGGTTGTCACTCCCTACCAGGACATGGCAGGTTATGGGGATAGGAGGTGACCATGGTGGTAGCTTGCTCCACCACCGATCGATTAGTTTGAGCATACGAGAGAGTCGATACTCATTCATTTGATTGGGTTCCTCAAGTAGTTTTTCCTCCCATATGCTTATATACTTCCTCCAATGGCACGATATATGACCATTCAAGAGGCCCATAAGGTCCCTAGAGGAGATCTCGACTGGATAACAGATTACCCTAGAGGTGCCTATATAAGTTAGGAATGTTTTATGTGCTCGACAGAAGTTGGTGCCCCTCGAGTGGCTATTTTTAGATTACTGACCACTCCTTCTCATAGTGGAGAGGAGGATGATCCCTTTGACATAGAATCTGATTATGAGGAGCATATGGGGGATGAGATGGAGGATGAGAGGGTTAGCGCTACGGCTAGTGGGGCAGCCCATATGGAGGAGGAGGAAAAGAGTGACCCTAAGTGACATGATACTCAGGATATGCCGAGAGCAACGCACGAGGAGGCAAGTACAGAGAGAGAGACATTGGTCTCAGAGGAGACACTTCCTCGAGGCGGGGAAGGGATGACGAGTTTGTGGTGGGATAACATTTAGCCTCTAGCTTTTGGGAGGCCCCGTAGCCACTAGAAATAGTATCCACTAACCCTACCTGGATGTCAAGAGATCCAAGTATGTCTAATACTCTTTTCTCATCTTTGTTACTTGGAAGCATTAGTTTGGTACTTTCTTTTTATTTATGTTTGTAGTTTTCTAACTTATTTGTTTCTTCTTTCCTTTCTTGCAGAAGCTACACAAGAGTAGTGAGAGCTTATCCAATGGGTGTGTGTAGACACCCTACTGATTCCCTCGGGGAAGACCCGAGCCGAGCTGACTGAGGATTCAGGTCATCTGCTATCTCTGGAAGACACACTAACGTGTTTTCTCCTGTTTGGAGGATAGCAGAGGTGGTGACCTCCCTTCTTACCCATCCGGCTAGATATGAGAGTGCCGAAGTTTCGATGATGTGGAGACATTCCTATAGTGAGACCACATCCAAATGGCCACCACCATGAGCATTCACACCATTCACTAATTCCCAACATCATTGCAGCCACAGTAGGAGCCCTGGATGTGGTCGTGCACCATCCGAGGGATCCCACAGGATTGATAGGCCATTGGGCTATTTATTTCTTTTTTTCCATTTTTCAGGCACTATATGATTTTTTTGTATATTTCGGGCTCATTACGAGTGTTTTTACCACGCCTTAGTGTGAGATGGCATTGTATACAAACTTGAATCACCCTAATATATACAAACTTTTATTTTTGGTTCAGTAATCCATTGTATCTAAGTTGACATTATTTTGGTTTATTTCTCATGTGTGCTCTAGACATTTAGAATTTCTATTTTTCTATGCTTTTGAGAATGCATTCGGCGGATGTCAAATGATAACCAAATTATTTCTTTTTCATTTTATAATGTTGATATATGATAATGCATACAAAATGTGATGTTGAACTTTAGTTTCTTTATGAAATATTTGATAATTCATATTATTTTGGAAAAACGTAGTGATATAATGATATCTTAAGTAAATGTACTGCCCCACTCCCAACTCCATCCAACCAAGAGGATGCGAGGATCAACTCCAAGAGCCAGAAAGGGAACAAGTTGCGAAAATTTGTTGAATGGTAATGATGAGGGAAAGACAACGGTTTGACAGGACCAAATTGAGATACTACAACCTCACCCTACTCAAGTTACTTCATAGTTTAGAATGTGTTTTACTTTCCAGTTTATCTAGACTTAGATCCATATATGGCTACTTGGTTGACAAAATCTGGTTTTGAGGTTTTAAGATCTTTTGGAATTTTGGACATCTAACTCACTTTGTCTTTGACTTATGATTTCGCAATATTTGAATGGATTGTTTCTAACTCTCAAGTTACTAAAAAGACCCCCTACACCTTGTCCCATGCTACTAGTAGGAAGCATGGACTCATCACTGTGGATAAGGAATATGCAAGTAAGGGAATTTCTCTCCTTTCCCAACCCTACATCACCAGTAAGAGATGCAGGCTCAACACCGAAGGTTGGTAAGGCAAAGAAATGTGTAAAATAAAAAAATTAGTGGATTTGCATTTGACTTAATCATCTAGGAAAAACTTTTAGCATGTTCTTATTTCTAAATATATCTTTATGGGATAGATGAGACACCATGAAGCTTCTAGAACAGACTATAGGAAAAGACACCTAATCTAGAAAGAGACTATGCGAACCAAGTATGTAGGCCTTAGTAAGGTTATGGTCAAAATTTTGTCTTATCCTACTTGAATTGATGAAATGATTTGAAAACAATTGATGATACCATGAAAATTTGAAGAGATATGATTTGAATGTTTTGCCATTTTTTTCAAAAAAATTAGGAGTTGCTATAAGAATAAGTCCCTTGATCACAAATTTTATAGAATGAACTGGAAAATGAAAGTGTAATGTAGATGCAGTAATGTACATATGAAAATGCTAATGTATCATGTGTAATACCTCTTCAGTGAAGAGAGTTCACAGATTCTCTAAACTCCTCACCCTCTAGTGTACACAGTGAAATGCCCCTTTGTAGTCTTCTACTACTAGATATGGACCAAACCACCTAGGTCTAAATTTTCTTCCTTGACCCAGTATTTTTGTCGATCCGGTACTGTCAAGTCTTAAGACCAAATATCCCTTGTATATTTCACGCTTGTAAACCTTCTTGTTATATTTCCGAGCCATCCGGTTAGTAAACAGTGTGTCATTGTTTAGCATTGAGTCTAACGTCATCAAGACTTTCTAACTGAGAGAGTTACACTTCTCGATAGCCTTATTCTCCCAAGATTACTTGCAAGTGAAATATGGAGACTTGATATTTTGACCTCGAGCGGTAGAATTTCCTCCGCACTGAATACCAAGGAAAAGAGCATTTCCCTGTTGGTGTTCTAACTAATGTCCAATAGGCCCACAAGACCAGAAAAATATTTAAATGCCAATCTTGTTTGTTCTCCTTGGTGGTCTTAAGGAAGATGGAATATAATGTCTTATTCGTAGCCTCAGCATGTCCATTGGCCTAAGGATAATAAAGATAATTCATGTGATGACTTATCTTAAACTTTGCACACAATTCACATACCTTGTCATTTTTGAAATATGTGTCATTATCCGAGATAATGACCTATGGCACCCCATACCTACAAATGATCTGGTTTAAGATGAACTTAGCGATCACAGACACTGGGTACAGTGGTAAGAGGCATGGCTTCTACCCACTTAGTAAAGTACTCTATGGCCGTGATTATGAAGTTATGGCCATCTGTTAATGAGGGAGAGAATTTCCCTATCAAATCCAAGCCCCACATGGAAAAGGGCCATGGGGTTATAATTGGTTACAGATATTGTGTCGATATGTGGATCTCATGGGAGAACTCTTGACATTTGTGGCATCTATGCACAAATTCTACTACATCATGCTCTAGAGTGGGCCAGAAATAGCCCATTAGATATATTTTGAGCAATGGCATGGCTGCTAAAGTGACCTCCACATACTCGCTATGTGATTCATAAAGAATATTTTCATATTCTTTTGGGTCAACACATCTCAATAGCATTCCATCAAAGGCTCTACGATAGAGAACTTGCTACATAATAATGTACTTAGTGGCAATGACATGTAACCACCTTCTTTGTTGCAATGTTTCCCCTTCTAGATACATATGGTCCACTATAAAATTAATGATGTCAGTATACCATGGACACGTAAAAATGGGGGGCCTAGTCTCAACGAAGTATACACACTCATCGGGGAAGTCTAGATCTACCAGATTGCCTCCATCTAACGGATTATCAGCCAACTAGTCCACAATGATTTTTCCTTTGATGGATTTCTAATTAACAAATTTTAACCCAAAATTTCCCATCATAATTATAAAGCACCTATCCTTCTTAGATAAGGATCCTTGATTGAGGAATGTTCGCAAGTGATCTGGCTTAACAATAACCTTGGTTTCTTGATTCAACATATAATGTCTCAAATGATTTGTCGCAAAGACTATGGAAAGGCATTGTTTTTCTTCTTGGGTGTAATGTGTCTCATAATCAAGCAACATTCAACTAATAAAATAGACTACACACTCTCAATTATCATCATCTTATTGAGCCAACACGTAGGCTAGCGAAACATTTGTAGCTCGTGAATACAAGATCAAAGAGTGATATGATCTTGGTAGCATGAGCATGGGAGGGGAAAATATGAATTGTTTAACCGACTCAAATACCTCATCGCATTCATCTTTCTAATCAATGCAGCAATCATTTTTCAACAAATTGTTGATTGGGTGAATAGAAAAGGTCAAGTCAAGGATAAATCTTTGGATTTCCTAAGTTTTCCAAGAAAATATCTTATGCCGGACTCATCTCGTTAAAATAGCTCTTATTTTGGTTGGGTCCACATCAATTCCTCATGAAGATATGATGTACCCCAAAATATTGCCTCCTATTATACCGAATACATATTTTCTAGATTCAATGTGACATCGTATTCGATTAAGCGAGAAAGGATGATACGAAGAACCTCTGGGTGACCACAACGCTTTCTGGCCTTAGCCACTAGGTCATCCATGTAGGATTCCACAATCTTATGTATAATATCATGGAATATATAAGTCATCACTCATTGGTACGTATCACCAGTGTTCTTAAGCCCATATGGCATGACAACATAACAGTAGGTTCGCCAAGGAGTTATAAACATAGTTTTGGTCTGGTCCTCTTGAGATCCCGATCTAATTGTACTGTGAGAATCCATCCATGAGAGACAAAAAATCAAAACTATCCATCGCGACAATGATAACATCGATGGATGGTAATGGGAAATCATCTTTGGGACAAGCCTTATTTATATCCCGAAAATCTATGCAGATGTGGATATTTCCATTTTCTTGAGAACGAGGGACTATGTTAGACACCCATTGTGAGTAGTCAATTGGCTTGATGAACCCTACTTGGAGGAGTTTCATCACTTCTTCCTTCACCATGAGGGCCACCTTTGGCTTCATGGGCCTTGACTTTTGCTTAATTGGCTTAGCATCTGGTTTGGTGATGAGATTTTGCACCGCAATGTGTGATGTAATTCCCGTCATTTCTTTGTAGCTAAATGTGAATGCTTTTTTATGCTCCTTGAGAATGTAGGTATGTATTTCAACCTCCTCAGGAGTTAAAGAGGACCCTAGCTTCAAAATATTTGGTTCTTCCTTAGTCCCGATATTTATATCGATTGTTCCCTCAATTAAGGAGGCATTGCCTTCTTGAAACTCGATAGGCTCAAATGAAACTCTAAATCCCCCTCTTCTCCTACCTCAAAAATTTTGAGTTCCTCCCAAGGGAAGATTCTATCATGGGATTTCCAAAATAGGAAGAAGAGTGTGGAATTAGAGAGATTAACCTTGTGATGCGTAAGATGTAATTCTGTGAGAGCATTTAGATATCCTAGAGTTGCTTTATCAATGTCAACGTGATCTATAATGACAGACTCACTCTCAGCCTCTACATATGTCAACATTGGAGTTACCAAAGTGTCTTACAAACCAAAGGTTTTGCATGAACCGAGACCATGAAGTTTGAATCTTCCAACTCACTGCTTGGAGTAAAGTGAGAAGCGGAAGTTGCTATCGAGTCTGTGAGGAGATTCTGCTCTCATGGAATTACTTTGATTGATATGAAATCAAATCTCTTTGTTAGATTTAGCATTGTTGTTTTTGAGAGTTGTAAATGCTCATCTCTAGTCTCATATACTTCGAGATATCTGATTTTCAACAAGTTGTGAATCACCCAACACCCTAATATTAAGAGCACCCATTATTTCAGCTACGATGAGACCAAGTAGAAGGGATTTGTATTCAGCCCCATTATTTGTGCACTCGAAGTTTAATTTGAAGGAAAAGGTAGAATCCTTCCCTCAGGAGAGGTAAGAATCACACATGCCCTAGTGCCAAAATGGCATTTGGCTCCATCAAAATGGAGATTCCAATAGTTACTTGGAAAAATGGACATTGGATCATATTTTGAATCTTTCTCCTTTACTTCAGCTACCTCAACCATACAAACCTCATTTGCTGGAAGAGAACCGAATCCTAGGGTATGTCCCATTCCCATAGAATTAGAAGAAAGGAGAATAGGTAAATATTTCTCCAATAGCTCGATAAATTTTACCATCGTTCCCAGCGATACTATCTCTACGATGACGATTTCATCTTTGGATCGTCGGGATGCCTTCTATCAAACCTGTGACTTCTAATTCTGTTGTAGGAACCAGCTTTTCCTCGGGTACTGAGCTTACAAGATTATTTAACTGATTTGTAGGAAGCTCAAACTATGAGTGGATCCCTAGCCTCTTTTTCAAGTTAGCTAGGTGTATGTCGAAGGGTTTTGGATCACCCTACGCCACAAAGACCTTCCCTAAATGTATGAACCTAACTTCCTGAAACAAATTGGAGGGAATCACCTTCATGCGATGAATCCAAGGATGACCAAGGATCATATTATAGTTGGTTTCTCAATCTATAATATAAAACTCATTAGTATCGTCTTAGGTCCAAGGGTGACCGACAACACTATAGTTTTGATTGACGTTGCTTTGAGGCTGTCGTAGCCTCTCAGCGTATTTCGTGTCAAAGAGAAATTGGTCTCTTTGTACCCTAGCTTTTAAAGGAAAGAGAAGGGGACTATGTTGACTATTGCCCCATCATCAATCATCACACGCTTTACATAGTTGTTGTAAATCCATACTTGTAAAAACAACGTCGGATCACCTCTATGAGCTATTTCAATGTCCGTGGGCATATTGTTGATGTCAAATACAAATCCAACATCTCTTTTGGCTTCCTGAAGGATAGACATCAAAGGCCAAATGGTTTATTTTTGCTTCTGGAGGAGGGGTGACGTTATTTAGACAACCAAGACCCAACACTTCTAGTAGAGCGGCCCTATGAGTAGGGAATTCTTTAACAGATCCAAGAAGGAAATGTGATAGAAGTTCTTACTTAAGTCGTTGATCAAATTGTAAGCTCCTACTGGCTTGCTTAGCATATTGTGAATGTCATCTGATGTGGTTGAGTAGATCGGGATAGGCTGTGAAGAATAATCCTTGGTTTTAGTGGCAGCGTTAATTTGAGGTTCAGTGTCCAACTCAACCAACCCCACAATTTTTGTTTACTGGTGACCATCCAAAGGAGGTGCCACTTGGAAGTTTGACCAAGTTGAGGCTTCGCGATCATAGGTCCCTATTACAATACCTTTGTTTGAACCATCACGATCTATTCTACCATCCTTTGGAAGTGTGGGGAGATGATCGTTAAAGATTCCAAGCAAAGTTGAGTTATATGGAGATAATGGTCCCATATAGGTGTTTTAAGTGGGCGTTGTCGGGTTTCCCAAAAAAAATTCAACAAATAACTGTCTTTGATCCTCTGGAAAACTCTATAAAAACTTGTAACAATCACGGTAATGTTCTTATGTCATGCTCGCGAACCCTATGGAAACCGCAATATAAATCAATATTGTAATCTCGAGGCCTTTGGTTTACACCTTGTTGTGGATTACGGTTATTGTTCAATTGTTGATTGTTATGGTTAAAATTCAGGAACCCTTGCCCTTGGTTTTGAAATTGGTTTGGATACCCACTTGGGTATTGGTTAGGGCCTTGGGTTTGTGTTTTTCTTGATTGCTAAGGTTGTTGTTGTTGTTGTTGATGGTTAAAATCTACAAGATTGACTGAGGGTGAGAAGTTATTGTTTCTTTGATTATTTTCATTATTATTGTTGTTGTTTGAAGTACTTATATTGGGAGCATTAACAACATTAGGTTTCTTAGGTTGGTCCATCACTCCATCCATTGTGACTCCACGATTCTTATTAAGGATTTTTGGTCCTTGTTTTTATTCGTGTTGTTGGAGTAACAAAGGTTATTTTGATTAGGGGTGACTAACCTTCCATTAGCTCCATAATTCTTATGACCATTGTCAATGGTTGTTTGGTCAATTCAAAGAGCACCTCTTCATAGCTCTATAGAGGGAACTTTTGAACCTCTCGCCTTTGTCTCCCTATTGAGAGAGTGGAGGAACGAATCACAAAGCTCCGTCCGATCCATATTTAGAGCACTTCACGAGGAGTAGATAAATTTTTGCCACCTCTGAATGAAGTGGGTTGCAGACTCATTGTGCTCTTTCTTGATATGAAGTAATTCCCTAATTCTTGTTCTCAAAAGTTTGTTCATATCAAAAGCTTTAATAAATTCTGATGCGAGTTGCTTGAACAAGTGTATTAAAGCCTCCGGTATCCTATAGTATCAATCGAGAGCAATACCTTCTAGCATCTTAGGGAAAATATTTGCAACAACTATGTCCCATGGGATCATCTCTCCAATGGTTGTTGCATAATCTTTGATGTGGACGTTAGGATCACCCTCCCCTTTGAATTTCGGAAGATCGGGCAAGGGTCTCGGGAGCATGACTATCCAAATGGAGAAGTCTATAGAATGCTTAAGATAATCAGAATAGGTCCCCATTACGTATGTTTCCACCATTGAAGATCCTTTTTGGGGAGGTGGAGGTTGCATCGGTTGCTGAAATGGAACAATATATACATTTTTTGGGTCATATGGCATCCCCTGTGGTTGTCCATATGGACTTGGGTAGGTGTACATATCTCCTTGCGAAGATTTAGAATACATATGTATGTAGGGGGTTGATTACCTTGATATGGAATCGAAGGCACAAAGCCAAGGAACGTTGCATTTCTGGTTAGTATGGCATTTGAGAATGCACTTCCGGTTGGTTCCTATTGCAAATATCCATACGTGGTGTGAGGGGGCATACCCAAGGTGCCCGTCCCCATAAGCATATCTCCATGGTTTTGAGTACCCATATAAACTAGAGGATTTTGTGTAGTAGGTATTTGTCTATAATTCTGTGGATAGGGAGAAGTTCATGCTTTCCCGCGTATGAATTTTGAGCATTTTGGGAAAGCTCTAGCTCCTTGAATTTTTCTACCAACACCGAAATGACACCACCTGTTGATGGGGTGGTGATTTACTTAGGTGTTTTTTAACCCTCGGAGGTTGTTGAGGAGTATGGTATCCTGCTATGAATTGTTCACTATGTTGCCACCCTCATTAGCGTATTTTCAGTTGGTGGAGGGGTAGCATTATTGTTTTGGAGAAAAACATCACCTTGTCCTTACAACCTATCGAAAGCTCAGTTCATGTTCTGTAAGTGTTGTTCACTCCTAGCATATCGTGCTAAATATTCCTCATCTAGATACGGGAATTGTCTAATCGAATGCTAATGGGATATCGAAACAATACCCGAGGAGATGAACTTACTTCCCAAGTGAAATTCACATTGTTTGAATTTGATTGTTCATGAGGATAGGTATGCGTGATTTGGTTAAGTTCCTCAATACATACAAAGGAACCAACATTTGTCCCCGAAGAAGAGGGTTTTGAGCGAAGCTTAAGCAATTGTTTACCCACGTTGAAAGTGAAGGTGATTATTTTGGTATACTTGTTTGGTAGTTGTACATGTCAAAACCGGGATGGGTCGACCGTACTCGTCGTATCCCAACATATTCAGGGGGTATAAGAATACCCGCAAAATAAAGGATGGATGAAGAAAGAGGAAATGTTTAGAGACTAGCTCTTCATGTTGGGTTCACCAATTTGTACGATAGAAAATCAACACGTGACCTTATTCACACCCGACCTCTCGAGGTCATGCCGAGATAGCCGTGTAGAATGAATGTGAATGTGAGTGTAATGACGGGATCAAGCTAATTGGGAAATATTATATCTTTAACACGTAATATCAAGATTTGTGATTCTAAGGAAAAGAATGCTCTCCTAACTTGAAGTGGCGTGATGGCTCGGTCTGATATAATAGCTGGTTGGAGACTCCAATCAATATTGAGCTCGCCAAGATTTTGTTTGTTGGTTTCGAACACACAAAAATGACCCGCAGCGCCTCATATGGATTCCCAGATAAGGTCATGGAAGTAAGAACGAGAGACGTGGTGGAGCCACATGGATTTATGGGTTATTTTCTAGTCTATTCCAGAATTCTTAGCCTGATCGGCTGTTATTTTTAGATAGGAAAGTTATGCAATAATGTCTGGTGAAAGTGGTGAAGATCTGAATACTAATGTACGCAAACTAGTGTCAATGTCTAATTGGTTAGCAAGCCCGTTGGGTTATGGGACTTGAGGATCACAACCAAAGACTTGTGGAGGTTATGGCCCTTGTATCGTCATGTGCGTAATCAAACCTTGTTGCTGTGAGCAATCTAATAATCGCAGCTTGGTTAGCAGCAATGTTTAGCATATATAGTTGTTCTACTTTCTCAACAAAGTCAGCAGTGTGCGTAAGATCCAAATGTAAACTAGTGTCAATGTCAGTTATCAATTTTGTCTCATTGGGTTATGGGACCAAGGGATCACAACTGTACGTCTTTTCTTGTTGTGGACCATTGATGGTCATACGAATGAAATAAAGTGATTTTGATAAGAAAACTAATTACTGAAGGAAATCTAATCTATGTTTTTGGAGTTTTCACAATATATCAGATCAAAGCAATAAAAGCAAACTAATCTATCAAAGGAAATCTTTTTGATCTTTTCTAATTTTTAAGCAATGCATTCTAATCTAATAAATAAACTAAAGACAAGTAATCAGCCGGATGTAGCTAGTTACTTGTGCGAATATGTGAATCTAACCTAAAACAAATAACCTAATCCAATCAAAACCCTTCAAACCCTACCTCAGAGGTGAAGAACAAATCATGACCCTGAAAGGGATATTGTTCCCCATAACTTCCTTGGTAATGTTAAAGAGAAAACTTTCTAATGATTTGATCTACTTATGATTTCCTAACCTATTGAAATGAAAAAATTTACTACTCTATTTGATATGTAATTGAAACTAGTGATTTGAATTTGACAATTTAAAAAATAAAGCAAACAAAACACAATTCCAACCTAGATAAGCAAGAGCTTTGACAAATCTAGTTGTATTTGTATCTTTCCCCTTAGTTTGTTCCTTTCTTTCTCTAAGTGTTCATATGATTTTAAAGGATTAGGAATGCAAGAACAACAACAAGAGGATGGCATTTGAGCAATGGCAGCTTGAAGGTAGCCTGGATGTAATGCAAGTAGAAGAGAGATAGCACAAGAGATCTGAGCTTGGCTATGCACTTCCTAGCAAGATTGTGACAGCAATATGATGCAAGATACACAAAAATCCTCATGCCTTTTGCTTGAATACAAGCATGAAATGTATAAGAATTGGGGTAGGGATGTGCCTTCATGCACAAGGCAAGAAGAGGCACTTCCAACTAACTAAAGAACATGCAAAAAAAGAAGAGGGGAGGAGAACCAAGCAAACAAAACTATTTTTATACAATTCGGCCCACAGATACATGCTAAAAGTGGGTTAAGTGAATCTGAAAAATTCATTCATGACCGCCGCCCTACGAGCGAGCGGTTTGTAACCGCCACCTGTGCATGGCGGCGGTCCTAGCACTAAAGGCCAAAACATGTGTAGAAAGAGGCAAAAAGTTGGAAAAAGTGTGGGAAGGATAAGTAAATATGTCTAGGCAAAAAATATACATTGTAAATGGGTTTTCAAACTCAAACACCTTCTTGGAAGAACTTGAATCATCATTGGGGACTTTCGTAACCGTTTTCCGACAATGTAGCACATGTAATTTTGGGTGTGTATAGTTATCATAGGTTTTACAGGCCTCGTCAATGAAATCCAATCCCGTGATAAGAATATTCTCCAACCATGCTTCTTCTACCTTTTCTTGAGTTCCATGTTTGTGTATCTTAGCAATTACTTTCAAATCAAAATCATTTTTGTAGTGCATGGTGGGAGAGAAGACCAAGGAGTTGGATCCAACAGAGTGTTATCATATGAGAGGAAGGATTTGATGAATTTAGATAGAACCTAAACTTTATCTTCAAGTTATTCCTAATTTTTCTTTCCCTTCTCAACCCTCTCAATCACTTTTGAAATTGTCTCTCTGAGATTATGTACATCACCTTCAGGGGTTGATTCTCCCATGGATATTCTTGTCAGCTCAAAATATGCTGCAAAACCTCTTGTTCACTATTGTCTCCTTTGGGCTTATAAATTTCAAGGAATTTTTGTCCTAAGGAATGTAAAACTAGATTAGAAGTGGTCTTGGCCTTCTTAGGAGGAGGATAAGTACCAAGGAGTGCAACCACAACATCATAGTTAGGGACATCAATTTTGGATTTGGATTTCCTCTTCTTGTTATCAATCATAGGATGCACCCAAGAGAAAGAGTACCCTAAATATGTTCCTAAAGGATTCAATGTGAGTGCAAGTGGTGGAGGAAGTGGTTAAGAAGAAGAAAATTCAACAAAGTAGTTACCACAGGGGAGGAAGAATGTCTTCTCACATCTATCTTGGGTCTGGAAGTACTAGTCTTCCCTAGATCCATAGTTGTTACTTCAACTACATCTTCTTCCTCTTCATCATATTCTTCACTTCCTTCCTCATTTCCTTCTTCTTCTTCTTTCTCACCTCCTTTCTCCTCAATTTCTTCATGTTTAGTTTCCTTTACTTGTTCAAATTTGTAGTTTCCCCTCATGTTCCTTGTGTTTCATCTTTCTTCTCACCTTCTTTTCTTGATGTTTCAATCTTCTTCTCACTTTATTTAGCTTTATCTTTCTTTTCATATACCTTAGTACCAAGGTCTTGCTAAGAAGAAGAGGGATAATCCTAGTGAGGAGTTACCTGATGAGGAGTTTCTTTTTGGGGAGAAGTTTCTTATTGAGAAGTGTTAATTTCTAACAATTTCTTATTAAACCATTGTTTGGTTCTCAATAGAATAGAGCATTGAAATTATATAAACTATCATTCTCCTTCTTAGACCAATAAATAGTTTGGAGAGGAGAGAATTAAACTTAATTAACAAACTCTGGAGCAAGAAAATCAGAATTATCATCAACCATGCCCTTTGGCACCTTGCACAATTTGAAGTCCTAGATTTCTGAAGAGACGCCCCGCCATACACCCTATTCCTAACCTCAAAATTATCATCACAATATGCCCAGTAATCCTCTACTATAGGCACATATGGGTAGGAGAGATGGAGTTGTTAATGAATTCATTGCTATCAAAATATTCCGTCTCTCGAAAAGGATGCATGTGAAATGGAGAGATAGTTATCTCGATGTTTTGAGCATCCGAACATATTTGCAATTATAATTTCCCAAAGATATGGGAAACTAGATTCTAAATACTTTCTTATCTATGCAAGTTCTATGGAGAATGTCTATTTTTTTACAAAGTTCAATCAAGATGATCTTATCACTGCATTAAATGGGGATCTTGTATGGAATCCCTTCATAGCGTATTTTCCCGATGTATAAATTTTTTGGAACTAGATAAATAAACTTCCATAAATAAATATCATTTTTTTAGCCTCTTGAGAAACCATGTTGGTAACATTTCCCTCTAATAACATGACTCGAAACATTTTGAAGGCATCATTGACCTTTATAATGACTCTTTCTATTTTCATTGGTCAACTAAGTGTAAAACTCAAAAATGTGGAGACTTTGTCTGCTACCTTGTCTTGATACACCAATCCAAATCCTATAACCAACAATGGTATAGATTAAGTAGGAATGCATATGAAAGGATCAGGTTTGGTAAACACGGGTGAGTTGTTGGGTCAAGTTCTCATAAATAATTTCCCGTTAATTGAGATTTTTTTTACCATCACAAATCAAGTTGATAAAGATGCACATTTAGTCTTGAAAATATTTGGTAGAGGGAAGTCCCATCACTTTTGCAAGGAGATCTTTTATGTCATACAACTCTTCAATGAATTCAGATCTATAGAGAGTCTTAGGTAACTTAGATGGTCCTCTCTTCTTGTAGTGCTCTGCTCAACAACCACTTGATACCCAAGAACAACCTAGGGTTAGCTAGTAAATTATGGGATAATTTTTTTAGTTTGAAGTGTCTACAACTAAATTGTAAGACATCAATTTTCATTAATAGGTTCCAGAAAAAACCGTTTACTAATACACAAGTTTCCTTTATTAACTTATAACAAGTTTACAAGGTTCAAATTTTAGGGTTACATGTTCGGTTAGATTCAGGAGTAATCTTACCCTATACCTACTCTCTAACCGGCTCAGAACTTCAACTATATTTTTCTCATATTCAACACTAAAAATTTCCCTAAAACATGTCCATTGGATAGGAAATTTTCTCACCTTTCCAACCATATAAAGAAGTCCTCCTAACTCCTCATAATTTGCAAGATATGGGCCGACAGAGTTTAGGGGGAAATTTTCCCTTGGGGAGTCTCGCGGGCTTAGGGAGGGGGACACGTGGTGCTTCCCGATTGGTGTGGGAAAACGTGGGCTGGTGGAGCATTCATGAAAATGGAGATTTTAGGCCCAAAATCCCAAGGGTGAAATTTGTCACATGCCTCCGCCAAGGAGAAGAGCTCCAACCACGTGTCAAAATCTTATTGGTCGCGGGGAGGAGCGGACCAGCGGAGCAAAAAGGGAAATTGAGATTTTTGGAGTTAAAATCTCAATGGAGAAAATAACTCTGCGCTCCCGCCAAGGTCCAATCTGCCACGTGTCATCACGTGATTAGACGCGGGCCGGCGGGCCGGGAAAAACTTGGGAATTTTTCCCAAAGCCAAAACCAAATTTTCCAAAGGAAAATTTTCTTCCCTCCTCCGACGTCGTCAAAATGCCATGTGGCATCTTGTGATTGGACGCGGGCTGGTGGGGCCAAAACGTCAATTTTTCCAAAAAAATTTAAAAGCTAAGGGGTTAAAAAGAAACCCACGCCTCCGTCGTAGCCACAAGGGGACACGTAGCGCCCTCTGATTGGCTACACTGGGCCGACGGAGGGAAAAGTGAAAATTTTCCCAAGGTCCAAAATTTCAAAAAAAAAAATTCTAAGGCAATTTTGATGGGAAATTTTTGGGTTGTGGGCCCGACAGGAAAATTTTCCCAAATTTTCCCGCCAAGGCACAAAAACTTCAAAGTGTCATAACTTGAGCTAGAAAGCTCAGTTTTGGGAAAACGAGGAATTTTCGAAAAGATCTCGATGCCCTCTTTGCACAAGAAACATAAAATTTACATTTTGATAAGTTTTTAAGGGTCAATTTTGTAAAAATGATCTATAGGCTTAAATTTGTAAACTGGCATTTTTCCAACTTCTCGATTTGATTAAATTTGAACTCCTCCTTCACTCCACATGTCAAACAGACATGGAGGATCAGTCTAAGGAGGGTTTAGAGTGTTTTAGTGAAGTCAATTTGTCCAATTATTCAAGTTTGCATTTTTCCGGCAATAGACGGGAAAATGACTATGCAAGCTCCGAATTGAATTTTATTAAGTTTTGGAGATTCATTCTTGACTGTTAGAGTGAATTAGAGTTCCTTAGGTCTTTCTAAATGTGAATTTCAAAGTTTCATAACTTATTGTTGAGTATAAGTCTGAACTGCTCATTTTAATTAAAATGTGCATTGCCAGATTTAAGTTTTAAAAACAAGTGAGTTGTTTCTTTTAAATTGATTTAGCAATTTGTCTTTTGAATGTGCATATGATTCTAACTTAATCAAATACAATGCTTATTAGGTCATCCATTCAATTCTAACTAAAAATGCATCTCTGATTTCAATTTTAATATACAATTTTGTAATTAATATAACACTATCTTTCATTCCATACGCATGCTTCTTTCTTTTCTTTTCAAACAACAATCAATTTTCAACAATAATTCAAATCAAATGTGCAATACACTTTTGAGAAAGGAATGCATTCTTTCATTGATCCTCCATACAAATTTTCTTTCTATTTGATTTCAAGTACAATACATGAGATATACAACACTGTTTCTTATTCTTTTCAAAAAACAGAGATATTTTTTTTTTACAGCAAATCAAATCATGTACACATTGCAATATAGAGGGACTAATACAATTTTTTTATTCACATTCAATTGAAAACTTTACATCTCATATCTTTTCCAATTTGAATTGGTTTTCAATTACAAAATACAAAATATGGAATATCATTTACATTTTCTTTCCAAAACAAAATAGAGAAGTATAATTCTTCTTGCACATTTCTCAATTCAAATTCATCTTCCATTTACAATGCAACAACTTCACATTATAACATTTATACACTCATCCACTCAAAGTGGGAAAGGTTACATTGAATTTCTCAAAGGAAAATGAGTCACAAACCTGTAATTTCTCCTTGCTCTAAAAAACAACATACAAGTTTCTTCTTCTTTTCAACTTTGATCACAACAAGGAAGGGGGAAAGGCAACGCTCTCCACCCAACCAAGACATCCAATGAGAAGGAGAAGTCGTCCTTCCTCATTGGCCCCGAGCCCCAACCATATTGAAATGGAGCATGAATATCAACACATGGCAACAAGGCTTCTATCACGTACAAGCAAGATTCGATTTCATACAATCAACAAAATGCACAGATTCAAAATAAGACAAAGAGCTCTCAAACCGCATTTGAAACAATTCATACAACACATAGGCTTGATCAAGCAAGCCAACAAGAGCAAGGACTATGGGGAACTCCTTATGCCTCCTAATTTAGAATTAGGCATCCACCAAATGCATACCACCAATAATCATATCAACCCCATAAACCTTATATCTCCCAACCCCTCCTTATGCCCCCAAGTTTATCCCTTATGCCCCACCCCCATAGTAAGAAATGTAAGCAGTTTCTTTTCCAAGGTGGATCCCAAACCAAAAATCCCTCCACAATAAAACTGTGCCATTGGAAATCCCTTATGCCCCCATGTGAAATCCCCATAGCCTTCTCCTACACCATGCCCTAAGCATTCTACCCAACCAGCCAAGAATGTAAACACAAACACCATTTAAGCATGCATGCAAGAGAAGGAAAGACCATTAAAATACAGCTCCAGATCCTACCTCTCCATACTGAAGTTTGTTCCAAGCTCATAATGTCAAAGTGCAGTCCAAAATCAGCAAGTATAAGTAAGCAAAAAGACTCCAAGCTCTTCCTCAAACAAGCTCCAAAAGAAATAGCAAAAAAATGCACCCCAAGAGGAAATAACAAAGTTTCAACAACCTCCAAATGAGCAAGAAGCTTCACTTTTATAGGAAAGGAAAGAGAGAGGATGATGTGGATCCAAGTGGGATGCCACATCATTTTTCCTCATCCCCAAGAGGAAATCCACAACAACAAACAAATCACAATAAATTAAACATGACAAAATCACTTACATACTCCAATTCAACCCATACTCCAAAAGGACCAAATTAAAAACATGTAAGGGAAGTGCAATTAAAACTTACATATTGTCACCTCAAAATGCATTATAAATGCCTACATTTAACCTCCAAACCATAGGCATGGTTGGTGGATCATTTTAAGAGGTCAAATTCGAATTCCATAAAAGATGGAGTGCTAGACCTTCCAAAATCTGCCTTACATACTCTTACAATTTCTTACACATTCTTACATGACAACTTACACACTCTTCCAACATTAATATCTAAGACAAAAACTTTATTAATTACACTCCACATCCCAATTTAATTTAAATAAAATTTAACTATATGACTATCACATTAATCTACCACATTTAAATTAATTAAAAGAAGGAACACATTACAAATAAAATACATACAACAATAATTAAAAAGGAACACATAAATAAAACACATATCCCATGGTCACATATAATGGAAATCCCCCATGGGAATTCCTAACATAACACAACACACAAACTCATAACACAGTTGTCATGGTGACCTTGTTGATTTCACCCAAAATTTCAATATGGTTAGTCTCTAGTCCCCGACATTGTTGTGATTTTTAACCTGCAAAATGCAAATACCTCCTTCACCTCGTGGCCATATCAGAACATCCAAAATGATATAAACAATATCTCAAAATCATCCAAACACATAGATCACAACAATATCAATAATTTCAACATTATTATTTTTAATTAAATAAATCAACTATATCATCATCAAAATCTACCATACCAGATCTACTCAAAATATCCAATATCATAAGTCCAAATCAACATCTATAATATGTCCATGTCAAATAGTATATCATCAACCACATATAGAAAATGTCTCTAGTAATCATCATGCATAATAACTGAATCTAGATCAATAATAACCCATGATCTAACACCTAACCATCATACTAAAATAAAACATAATAGTATCCATAATATGATCAATAGTATTAAAATCAATATCTAAAAGTGTCAAAGGGAAGTGGGCACTACATACTTCTGTACTTTCAACCAAGACTTGGAAATAATTGGTGATACTTGTTTAGAGTCGAGTCAAATTCCTTTTGTGCATTAGCCATGGTTAAGACTTTAGAAATGTCAAAAGTGGGAATACCAAGGGCTAAGTTAATATGATGTGCATCTAGTTGAGTAATTAGTTACCCTTGTGGGTCTTTGATTCTTTGGTCTAAAATTGAAGCAAAAGGCACAATCTAAGATAGTATTAGTACCTTAATTGCACATAGTTAGAAATCCCCTAGCATAGGCCAAACCACTTCTTAGGATTGCTTGAGCCAATGGGGTTGGATTATCATCTCTCATTCTTGCCCATAATTCATTTAGGTTCATATGTTTGATATCATTGTCCCCAATTTCAAGTATAGAGGTTTCAAGAGAGGAAATGGGATCATACCAAAAATATTACTAGTTGGATGGGGAAAGAAGGCACCCTCTCACCGATCACAACGCACTTTGAATTTTTGAAAATTACTGAGAAATGATCGGAAAACATCTTTCGGGACATGTAGGAAAATGACAGGCAGGTGATGAGCTTGGATTTGTGAATGGGGAAAATGGGCGTAACAAGGTATTTATAACCATAGTCAATTCCCTAAATTTTAATGCTTTTCCCCAAAATGTTGTTAAAGAAATGGATCGGTTCATGGGAGGCCCAAAAGAGAAATTCCAATTGAGGCGTAAACATTTTATTTAGTCGATGAAGGTTTTAAAGTGGGAACGAGGTGAACCATGGAACTAGGGCGAGCTCTCAATGTAGAGATGATATCACCAATGGTAGTGGAAGATCGTAGGAATAGGTGATGGTAGTGAGGAAGATTTCCCGAATTTCTAACCGATGTGAGATGGGAAGTGAGAGATTGGGGAAGCGGTGAAGGCAAGGAACAATGAACAAGGCCAAGAGTACCGCTAAGTCAATGGAGCAAAGATGGTGAGAAATGAGGGAACAAGAGGAATGATTGAATTGTTCCTCTAAGATCCGACTTAGCCGATTTACTCCCAATAATCACAAAATTTTACTAAAGCATTCCATTCCCTTGCATTAAGTAATGACTTAACATTGGGAAAAGATGACAAAAATTAAAGGGCCTACCCATGATTCAAAACTTCAAGGTTTTCCATATTTCAATTGGTCCACGACAACACGGATGATAGCAAAGTATATGCAGCTTCAATAGAATAAAATATTAATTATTAAAATACCTTTAATGTTGGAGGGTTACGATATGTAGTCGATATCGATCATCAATGCCCACAGGACCATGAGCATAGGTAAAGAAATTACAAAGAAGATTTGATGTGTACTTGATATTTATAATTATAAATTTATAATCACTATATATATGAAGGTGAATTTTACAAATTTCAATTTTGTGCTACTTGGTGATTCGAATTAAAAAGGTTGGATATTGGTATAAACGTTGGGCAAACAGACCCTAAAAGTAACTTGAACCGAGAAAAATTAGGTGACTTAGTCTTATCCCTACACCCAAAATTTTGTCAAATTTAAATTTCGAAAACTAGAATATTTGTGAATTAATGAAGATTCATCACTAAAACTTACTCTAGCTCATGTGGAATAAATCTAATACATTATCACATTTATATGATTTGTGTAAGTTCCATCCTAAAGTTTTGCTTTATGCTAAAAACATTAGCTCCATCTCATCCCAAGTTATGCTTTACTATGGGAGTGTTGGTGGGTGATATGGGAATTTATCTCAATGGGAGATCTTTATTATTACATATAAATTAGTGAGTTGTGGATTTTTACCTACTACTCTACTCCCTTGTTTTACCTAAACTATTCATTTTTGTCATATTTAAGTTAGCAATGGACGTAATTTTTCATTTTGTGTTATATTTACAATGTTATAAATGCATAATTTGTATTCAATCTTCTCCCACAATGACAATAAGCAATGTAGACACTTATCATTGTTGCTCCTCTCCAACCGGTGTACAAGTGGGAATTAGAGGTAAGATTGGTACATTCATAAAACATATTTGAAAGTGAAATTTTCTCATTTCTACATTTGTAAATGATATAATGGAAATGATTACAAATAATGGAATCATACTCCAAGGCACATAGACTATATGGAAAATGCCTCAAAAAATCCAGTATCATAGGATACATTAACAAGAAGTTTTTCCCAAATGGTTTGTTGGAAGGACCTTGAATATTTTTAGCAAGTAATGTGGCTGATTTAAGGCCAAGTATCCACATTTTTAAAAGCATCTCCCATCCTACATGATATGGTGGTTTTGGAAAGGGTATCCACATCCATTAAAGGATAATGGAAGGTGGATTTTTTCATATGTTTTGGATGTAAATCGCATTGGAATATGTGTATACAAGATGTGTAATACTACCTCTAAGCATCCCTTTAATACATAATACTATGAGTCGAGAGAGATATTGGACATGGGACCTCATGGGTATTGTATGATGTTATAGGAATGATCAAAAGAATGTGAACTATTTATTAAAATTGCTCAAACTTTTGGTTTCTTGGAACGCCTTCATGGTGTGATTTACAAAAAATGGATTTGTGGAAGAAAATACAAACTCCACAACCTTTACTTACATCCACACAACCTATTTCAGAATGGGAATGTTTGAGGATGAGGTAGTTGTTGAATGTTGATGGAAAGGATGGGTGTAGGAGCATCCAAGTTGAACATGAACTCTTTCTATCAATCATGGGATTCCTCTCCCTAACTTTCTTCCATTTGAGAATTATTTTTTTCTCTTTCTAACACCTTCAAATTCTTGTTGGTACTCTTGAAATGTATTTTTTTCTTTTGTTAGTATAAAATGGATGAAATTAGAGTTTATCTTGGCATTTTTAAGATTATAAAATTAAGGGTAATGATGCATGTTTTGACATGTTTTTCATCTTAGGATTATTGGATATTTTATATTACTTTGGAGGTTTATTTAATATTAAAACATGATGAGCATGTGCTTAGCAAAGCTATATTATCTTCTTCCCTAATGTAAACCCCATTTGGTACCCTCTTGCAATCCATCTGTCATCATTTCTATAACAATATAATGAATTTAACACTTTCCCCTTTCTTTAATTTGATTAATCAATAGCTAGATACATTTTATCTCAAAGGATGACATTTTTGGGTTCCATCAAGCAACTACATTTATGATCTTTTGAGAAAACAAATCTCTTAATATTGGAAAACCTTCCGCAATTGATTTTCCCTAAAAAAATTGTGATCACTATTTTGGAAGTATAATGACTCTAGGGTGTTTTCCCTAGATTTTGATTGTTTGAAAATCAACCAAACTTCTTGCGTGGAAGAGTTAGAATTTTTTGTTAGCTAGCCCAAGACTACCTTTGTCAATGACTTGACCTTAAGTAATATGTATAGCTTTACTTTTTTTGTTAGCCAACCTAAGACCACATTTGTCAATGACTTGACCCTATGTAATATGTATAATTTTACAAAATTCCTTTGGAATGGATTTTCATAATAAGTGCACCTTAAAAATGTACTTTTGTCAAATTTCTTTGAATCTCCTTATCTATGATAATGTGATGTAAGTGTTAATTTTAGTTTTTAACCAAATGGTGGCATTTTGGGGGGTCATTATGTATTACTTTTAGTTTAAAAATTGAAGTGTGTTTTCTCCAAATGATTATAACTAGTCCTTGTTGTTTCAACTCAACCTCAATAAAGAATCACATAAAATTTTAGACGAGTCCTTATTATGTTAATAGTTATGTAAATGCATTGAACCCTCCATAACCCCTATTCAAAAATTTATTGTACATTCTTTGTCATGGAAATTCATTTCTCAAATGTTTTAGGGTGGTGTTTTGTGTTCATATTTTTTTCTAGTCGTATAAAACATTTATGAATCGATAGTGACTCTCTCTCTCTCTCTCTCATGATTTTCTTGAATGAATGAAATCAAATAAAAAAATTAGTATCTCTCTCCCTCTTCCTCCCACCCCCTTAAATAAAATTAAATAATTTGTTTAATTTATTTTAGGGTAAGTTATACTCCATACTAGTATTACATCAATACATGATGTTAACGATGGTCAAGTGTTGTGGCGAGAATGCAAATGAATTTTGAAACATAGATAATTAATCCATTTTGCAACTAACCTTGTATCCTATTTGAAAAATAGGATGAATTTTTCTAATATCTTGTGTTCATATAGGTGTAATATATCTAAGTGTATGGTCACGTAGGGGAAAATTTTAGAAATATAATTCTTATATCCTAAAAGAGAGCTTGGTAATGTATTGAAACACTTCTAATCAAGTGGTAAATTGATTATAATTATAAACATTTCTTGTACATTGATATATTCCAATTGACCATGACATGAGAGGAGAGTTGTTTTATTAATGTAGAAAGTAATTGATATGTTACATGTGGATTTGGTTAACTTGACTCATGTGTAAAGTACAAAAATAAATTCAGACCAAACCCATAGTAGTTGTACCAACCCACATAGACTAGATATCTTAATTAAAAATATATCATCTTCTCTTTATAATATTGTGTAACTTGGGGCACACATTGGGTGACCCTTCATTGGTTACTTGGCTAGTAAGGCCTTCTCTTTTGGAATATTTGTTACAAGAACTCGGTCCAAATACGATGGCTCAATGCAACTAGAGAATCATACCATATTATCTAAATGGGTATTGTCCCTCCTATGTTGTGTGCAAAAGCTATTTTAAGTTCGTTTATGTGACCTTCAATATCGATACCATGATTTCTTAATTGTATGCTTCTTTTCCTTTGGGATTTCTTGAATATAATGCTTACTTAATGTTGCACTTGACTTATGTGTCATGGTCTCTACCATGTACAACCCTTGGTTTTGTAGATACAAGATTCTCTTGTAGACTATATACAAAAACTTAACATGGGTACATATCATTTATTTTGAGTTGAGTATTGCACTTGCATCAAAAGATAGTGAATTGAATGGGGGTTTACATAGTTATAGATAGGATCATAGAATCAAAACTATGTCAAAATAGGATACAAATGCATTGGAATATGAATTAATACATAGTGGAACATTTTGCACATGGAGACAGAACCATACAAAAATATAAAATGATGATACACTTTTTCTAGAAAGGAACAATTCCATCTCGAGGAAAAGTTTCGGTAAAAAAAAATTCTTAGATAGTCATAAATCAATTATGGGGATTTTAGTATAGATTCATAATTCCTTATCTTGGTCGACAAAAAAATTAATGCACTTTAGATGGGTTGTGAGAGACTTCAATTTCTCTTTAGTGCTACGCAATTTTACATTTTTACACTTAGGAGGTATGGGGGCATGGTCATTCTTTTTCTCCTTTAATTGACATTCACATATGCGAATTTGATACAAATTTTGAAAATACCTAGTTAGGCCCTAGGATAACCATTCCCTTTCAACTTGTTAATTTACACTCTACCCTAGATCCCTTTGGTAGTGGTGTGGTCCATGGTCATGGGATTTCAAGAAAGTTAGGGTGACTAGAAATCCTTATAGAAACATTTGATCTCATATTTTTGTTAGAAGAAAGAGGAGCAACTAGAAATCTCTATGAAACTCTTATATATTTTGGGTTCTTGGGTATATGTCTTGGGAACAATATTTGGGTGTTGATTTCGGTGACACTTGATGCCTTCATGCATCTCTTACATATCCTTGGCACCATTAGGGGTTGATCACCCCTAATACTTTAGAAAATCTAAAAACTTAGAAATATCCAAGCATATGACATTCAAAAACTTATCCTTCAAGAGAGCTAGTAGGTGAGTTCCTTTTATATTTTCTCATTCTTTCACTTCTTACTAGTTATAAATTATAAATGTTTAATTTACAAATACATTTTTCTAGATTGAGTTAAAGTTGAATTATATTTATGGACATTGACTACACTTTTATTATAGGTTTCATCATCACGCAACATACCAACACCAATGTAAGGGCCTACATGACATTGAATGAATACAAAGTGTGTTTCCACATAAGTAAATTTTCCTTTAAGCATGATATTTTCAATTTCACACTTTAATGGGGAGGAAAAAGTAGACACGTAAATTTGAAAATTTATCATTTGGCGATGAAAACTTTGAATTCATCCCTATATTATGACTAGTGCATGCATCTTAAGCCTAGGTGTTGTATTCCCATTTTCATAGCATGATTTACTCTATTATGTATTATACCGAATATTCAATTTATCCAATCACAGTAATGTAAATCAAAGCACAAATCCTAGGTCTCTCCTTGAAATTCTATATTAATCTCATGAAATATTCGTACCAAACCATATTGACTCGAAACAAGTCGTATTATGGCCTTGGATTACCCTGTACGACTTTTTCTTTTCACATATAATGGATATTTTCTTAATTTATATATTTCTTTGGGATTTTCCTATCCCCTAGGTTAGATTTACCAAGATTTAGTAGTCATGAACACTTATATAAGTAAATATAATTCACAATTTGAACTCACTTATAAATTTGAAGAGACACTCTCATAAATACAATTCCAAAGTGCTTTCAAGCTCTCCTCTATCCACCTACAATAGTAGCACATCCTTAGGAGAAACATATGCATCATTTATGAAGCACTCAACTAGGTGAAAGAGATTATAATCCCTCTCCACAAGCCACACCATAATCACGGTTAAGCCAAGTTTACACATTTCCAAATATCAAAATCATAAAAGATAGTTTCCCTCTAGATTTGCATATACTAGAACTAAATACACAATCACTAAGGGTACATTTTGGTTTATCTATAGCTACACCCACTATCTTTGGTTCAAGAGATACAAGGTAGCATTATGGGGTTGTCTTATAGTTTCATTCGCACTTACACCTACACTAGGAGAACTACATGATGCTTTCTCCCATGCAATGGGATGTAGTGTAGTGCATCAAATAGTTTAGTAGGGGTTGACCATTAGGGTTAGTCAAACCTCATTATATGCAAATGTTTCCTTTTTCTATATAGTTACATGATTTTTTTTGTGGCTATCTAGGTTTTTTACTTGTTACGAGTCATTACATACATTTCTCATTTTTTGAACCCCGATTTTGACATTGAAGCACATTTCCAAACCACTTGATGAAGACAATATGTTGTAGAATCCTAAGCACAAATGGGTCCGAAACTGTAAAAAAAAGGGACTTGACCATACTCCACTATAGTCCCAACATATAGATCATTATCCTAGGTTATCTTCTAGTTCCAATATCTAAAATGAAGTATTTCCATGTCTTCATTAGTCTCCAAAATAATTTGAACATATAAATTTCCTTTTGTACTTCTATATAACTTAAGGGAGCTTCCTCTTATCATTTAGGCAATTGTATCTTGTTATTTGTATTGTTTATTTCTTAGATCTATATTCGATTTTCATATTTATTGTTTAATTAATAAATCTCAATATATAACCTATCATGAAATCCTTTGTAACCTTCATAATATAACTTAGGTTAAATCATTTTGATTTAATGCAGGAAACTTTAGGAATATCATTACTATTTCACACATTTGGGGAATATTTACAAGGTATATTTTCTTTCAAATACGTATTTTTCTCCCATTAGATTCACACAAAAAATATAAACGAAGGGAGATTTGAGAATATAAGAAACCTTTCTTTCAACCATGATAAATAAATGTATTTCGCATTCATAAAGTTGAGTCAATTATGATTTTGTATAAGCTTTGTATATTATAAAAGCTTATGATCGGTTATAGGATCGGAATTCGTAGAAAATTATTGTATTTTCTTGTCATAATAATACTCTTCCCGAGGTATGTTTTCATTTATATATAAATCTGAATTGTTGGTTATTTGTCCGAGGAATGCCTTCATTAGGCACCCTAATAAAAATGACTTAAAATATCATCAACAAAATTGGGTTTCATTTAAGCCTAACAATTGATATGGGACGCCACTTTCTTTTAAAAAATATCTACATTCTATTAGAAGATTTCATAATACTATACCAAAAACTACTCTCTACTAGTTGCAATCCAATGGCACAATCAATGTCTTCAACAAAATTATAGCCAAAACATTGAAAAGTATTTGCAATTTATAGAGGAAGGATTATGATGATAATGTTTTAGAGATCTTATGGGAATATCAAATAAATTATTGAAGGTTGATCAAGTAAATACTAATATATTTGGTTTTTGTTAAGGAATAAGTCTTATCCGTGGAATTTCATGGGGTAACTCGGTAAAAATTTCTAAAACATGTGTAGTAATCTTTGGGATTCTAAATATTACCCCTTATTTTGATGATTTATCACTACATACTCTCAATATATGAGCCCCATTTTATAATAGTATCCCTATTTATATTGATGCACTTGTGTAAAAAAATTAAACAAAAATTACCCCTTTATGATTTTATGTGTTATATACTACCTTCAAAAGGTAACCTCTTGCCCCCTTTTGAGGAATTCATTATGCCCTCTTTGTGAATAGTCCTGCATGGAAGCAGACCTAGATGATCAAGAGGTCGTTTAAAACCGTTTGAAGGAAATGATGCATCTAGATGAGAAACTTTTTTTCTAGATTGTGTCAAAGGATGGAAAATACCCACTAAAATACATGGCACAAAAAGCACAATATGGATAAAGTGTTTAGGAAGGGCATGTGTGTGCTTATGTATAACTCTTAAATGTTAGCCACCAAGTAATTATTCATATTAGATAGGTGGTTTCTTACATCATCCATAATGCCTTCAATAATGTCACACATAAACTACAAAAATTTAGTAGAGAAATATTTCAAATATGTTTGAGTGGTAGTTATTAGAAACCATACCATTAATAATCAACACTAAGGATTTATAAAAAGGATTAGATCCAAGTTTACCCCAAAAATATTTCAATTATTCAACTTTTGTTTACCATAAATCGTGTTATGTCTTATTTTTATTTCATTTTCTAATAATGTAGCATGTATCCCTCTCTAGGAATCTCTCAACCCCTATTAGCTCTCACAACTAATTCTATTTGATTTCTAACAATATTATTCAAGCTCGATTATATGAGTTATAAAAACTCATATAATCATGTATTCAAAACATATTGTGAACACTAAACAATATTTCCTAATAGACCATTAACATACATCAAGATTTACTTTGTGTAATCCTCCACATGTACAACTCGATGTTGAGTTGATAGAACTCCTCAACTCAAGTGCACCTCACACTCATTGCTCAATTCCTTCTTATGTTAATCATGTGATTGCTTGAACAAATGAGGCTAGTAATCTACAAGGATAAACTTATCCTTCACCTTTTCTTCCTTTGCTTGCCTCTTTGAACTTTATCAACCTATATGTCATCCCACCACAAGGACACGTGTTCTTCACCTTGGTATTCGTAAATCTCACCTTCTTGTTATCTTCCATACCTTCATACTCAATTTCTCCATCTTCGCTATTGATAAGATCTTCCATGTCCGAGTTCCCGAATAGGACGAAACTTTTATTTGTGGTTTTCTTCCAATCCTCATGATTGCTTGCAATAATCGATCCTATTACTCATCTACATGCTTTGTTGTAGGTTCATGATCTATAAACACTTACTTCTCGCTCATCCTCACTTTCATCATCAACGGCAACTCCTCTATGTTACATGCTTTCCATAGCCTCTAAATGGGCTTGCATTTTTCTCATCACAAGAGCTGACCAAGTCTACAAGTCATGGCACTCTATTTACTTTGTGTGCCATCTTTTCCTTGAAATCTTTCACTCGACAAAATTCTACAACCTTGCACCTTCTACCCAACAAGACAAATGATAGAGATGTCTACAAGTACATTTTTCCCACACTCCTAGTATGGAAGGAAACAACTCTCAAGATCACTCACACAACCCATATTGATGTCTATACAAATCTCTTTAGCGGGACTTCCAAAACCTTGCTCTTATAAAAAGGTACAATCACGGTGAGAGTTCCCAAGTGAATGGATTCCTTCCACAACCACTCGCTAGAGTTAGACCTCAACAAAGCAAGACCTTAGCAACAGGTTAAAAGAAAAACAATGCTTCTCTATTGATGTAAGGAAATATTACATATTTAGGCACGATAGCTTGCCACTCCAATTATATTCTCACGACAAGACTCCACAATAATTCTCCTAAAAATTCCAATCCTAGATATATCCTAAGCTTGCAGACTTTGCAAAGCTTCTATAGAACCACACTTGGCTCACACTTTCAAGGACAATCACCCAATTCCTTAACTTGGAATTTGATCTCCTTTCCAAGACATGACATACTTTATAAGTTCACAACTCCTTCTACTTTGAAGATTCATAAACTCTCATGGGGAACAACATGCCTTTAGCAAGAAAAGGTTCTCCTACTGAATATTCCTCAAGTGGCCTCTCAAAGACATTGATCAGCTCCAGTTTTCCCCTCCATTGGATCGAGCTCAATCAAAGCATTTTTGGTCCCTAACTTAAATAGGCAAATCAAGAACCATGTCTTCTTGCTACTAATTGTATTGAGTTTGATAGGTGATTATGTCCGACACTAGGTCTCATCATTAAAGCTCGTGGAAGTAGTCCCACAAGAACATGGTATTCTATGATGTTCTCAATGCTAGGCGGCTTCGTAGTGTATCGCGACATTTTACATGCTTTCGCAACTTTCGTAATGTTACGCGGCATGTTTAAGGTTCTATGGCATTCACATTGTCACACAACTTGGTCAAATCTTGTGTGACATTTAGTCTTGTGTGGCTTGGTTAAGCTTGTTCAACATTCGTAGTTTTCACGACTCAAACATAATTTCACAACTTTCACAAATGACTAAGGTAAAGGCGTCTTGCACAACTTGCTTATGAGTGATGTGACATTATGTAAATCTTTATTTGTTAACTCTAAATGTTTTTGGCTAGTGCAATTTTTTGTGAGCTTGGATGCTACAACATCACTTCGCACAAATCTCTACATGCAATACTCCTTCCAACTATAATCTAGATTATGAATCCTCCAACCGAAATTGAATTGGAATCAAATGCTTTCTGCAAGCATAGTGATGTGTTTATACGAGAGATAATCATCTACTCACAATAAGTAATCTCACATTTATTTGGCCCATACACAATTAAATGTGTTACAAATATTAAATGGAGGTTAAGCCCCAAAGGGTCCATATCATAGCTAAACTTGATACAAACACCAATTGGCCCAATGAACACAATTTGAGAGTAGGTGACTCATCGTTGTCCCCCATATGTGATCTTGAGGTTATCGATGATCTTGTTGTTTGAATGATCAAAGAACCTTCGCAACATATTATTTATTAGCGAGTAAGTCCATGCACATCTTGTTCAATAAATCTACAGATGGTAATCCAATGACTTTGTAGTTTCACATGTGGATGCACATTATCAAGAAAGTCCCCCTTCCTAATGTGGGCCTCTCAAGTTGACTTATATTTTACTATGATCCTTGGCTTTGCACCATTTTCAATTGTTTGAGCCATGTTTGGGTTTCACACCAAGGTTTACAAGTTTTGCGCCATCACTTAGGATATGTAGGCATAATGCGGGGATGTCATGATGCCCTTCAAATTTTCTTCTACCTGAAACCCTTCAACCAAGAAATTGCCTTTTCTAATATGCATCATAAGGTATAAGTTTTTGCCAACTTTTGAAGACTGCTTTGTGATCGGTGAACTATCGCAAACTTATCTTGAGCATCTCGACAACGCCGCACACAAATATTTATAGACACAAACATAGATGCCCTTACATGGACATGCGAAAAAGAAAGCATAGCACCGCACACTCACAAGTTGCACAAAACTATGTAAGATAATGTGCATCTAATAAAATCGTTCTTGCTAGATTTAATTTATCTTCCTACTAACATATTTTTGGTTGATACAAGATTTCACTTGAATCAATATGCCCTGCATCATACACCTCAAATAAGAAAATGTGTGAGTGAGTGCTCACACACGTGGGATGTGTCTTATAACCACCCTTTCAACCTTCTCGATAAGGTCTTGGCATGCATGCATGCTAATGGGTACTCCTTGTCTTCCAAATATAGGAAAAAATGGGGCATGTGATCAACCTCTTCCTCAAAACACAGCTCTATTTACTCATAAACCAGATTTTCCTCTCCTCGGTCTAGCTTCGAGGTGTCTCCTTGTTTCTCCACCTCCTCTCTTGTACAACATTTTTGCACCATATTCTCTCTTACACTTCAGCACTCATTTCTCTTACTCTCTTTTGAACATCACTTCATCTTTGTGATATCATTCTCTTATGTAGTCATCGCATCGCTTTACAATGTTCTCCCATTTCTTCCACCACTCTCTTCTTTGCTCATCCACCCTTTGCCCATTGTTTGGGCTAACTTCATCCACCTCCACTAATTGTGTCTTTCTCTTCCTCCAATCCTTCATTAGAATCTTTGACTTTAGGCCACTTCTCTCTCTTCCTCATGGCACTTTTCTACACCAACTCTTCCTCTCGCACTTGGTCTTCTACCCATCAATACTTGATAGAGAACAAGGTCTTTTCTTCCCTTTTGTGCAAATTGCCTCAAGTTCAACTTCCAATCTGCATACTCCACAAACTACATCCATTGTACTCACCTATTCCTCAGCTCGCAAGCCCAAGGATTTACCACATCTATGAGCATCACAAATACTACCCATCTTCTCTACACAAACTCTAGAATGGCCTTCATGTCATTCTCTTGTATTGCTCTCATCACAACCTAAAATAACTCCATCAATTGTGATGTAACAATCTCCTCTTTTGTTGTTTCACCTTGCAAGATGACTTCAAATTGTTCATCCACCTCTCAACTCTTTTTGTATGGTGTTGCATTCCTTCCACGATTTGCATCCAAGCACTCAAACATCCACTCAATTGCCTTTACCTCTTCCGCAAGTAAGAGATGGTCTTCTTCTTCACCTTGGTCAAAACTATGTAAGATAATCAAGATTATGGGTTGCCTTTTGTTTGCCAATTATCTTATGATTCCCTTTCTTGGTCACATTTTTCGCCACCCCGACATGACTTTTTGGAGTATATTTTTCAATTACCTATAATCTTGATTATGCAACAATAGAAAGTTTTTCTATACAAATCATGAGATACAATGAAGGCCATGAGATTGGGGCACACACACACATGTGATAAACTAGTGCTCAAGAGAAAATGTAACAAACCCTAACCTAGTGTAATCATGGCAATGAGAGCAAGACAAAACCGTAAAAGTAATGTCAAACTTGCCATGTCAATACAAGTCTAATACAAGTCTATAATACAAAGCAAGAGGATAAATACAAGAGTTTGGACTAGGTTCACTAAATTCTAGTTGTTTCTCCCACCTTGGAGGTTGTGGGTTTTGATGGTGTGTTTGTCCTGCCCATAAGGAGTTGATGGATTCTAGCAGCACATTGGCAATTCAACAAAGAGTCGTGACCTAAAAGGTAACCTAACCTTGATCTTTGACAGGAATAAGGATCATAGCAAAATGTACTCCTAGATGAAACATAATACCAATACTTATTGTAATTTCACTCTATGTAGAATGATGTAAATTTATTTAATTCAGTACTCAAGGAAGAAAAACTACCCTTGTTTAAACCAAAAAAAAAAAGCAAGAAATTGCCTATCACCAATCTAGGTAGTGAAACAGTGAAACAATGGGAAAAACTGAAGGAAATGTAAGGGGCAAAACTTTGACAAACGAGAAAGGAGCAAAGGCGATGTGTAGAATGGGGCATATGCCATTGACAACGAGGGAACTGTCTAAAAATGATGGGAAGGAACCTAGTAGACTGGGTAACTAAGATGCTCTGGAATCTGAGGGTTTGTACGCATCCCAAACTCCTTGATAATCAATATGGGAGGCGAAGGCACCATAAGGATATTGAGATACAATAAGCATCTGCAAAATTTGGTGTATAATTGTTTTTGAGCCTTCGAAAGAAAAGGAAAAATAACATACCATCCCACCATAAAAAAACATGATTTGACATTTTCATCTTTTACCAACTGCAAAATTCATTTGGTGATAATTACGAGTCTCAAATTATCTCTCTAAGTTCCGTCAACTCTACCCTGTGTATTTCAACTCATCATTGTAATTCTAGCATCTGGATTGCTCACATTTCCATGCAATATAGATTTTGTGTAAGCGAAGCCATGGACAAAATATTTTCAGGAACTGTTGAGAGATTTTGCAAGTTGGGATTCTTCAGACAACTAGATATAAATCCCATTGATTTTGTAATTATTCAAAAAAAAGTGAAAACACAGAACATTACATGCGATAAATTTATATAAACCAAAATGCTTGAAAGTCAAATTAACAATATGTGTGACGATATTCTTCAATACAAAAATCAATTAGTAAGTGAACTTATCTATGTCAAATCTTCCCTCCATGCACGGAACTCACTCTAGTACATTATAAACCCCATGAAAAAGGAACTGGTAGATTGTTTGGCAAGCATATTTTAACATGCCAATATTTAGCATTGCAATTATAAAATAGAACAGAAACCAAATTTAATTTTAGTTTCTTGTTTCCCATCTTTCTAAATTAATAATTTATTGTAGCGTCTTCTATTCATTTTACACAGCAATCAGACAAGCAGCAGAGTGGTATGCATCATAGTAGCATACCATCCTCAGCGAATCTTCACTGCTGACATTGCAAACGACAATGAAATAAAGAAATCAACAGGCACCTAAATTGTTGATGGAAAGACTATACAGGTTTCATTGACAGCAATATGTAGCTTAATATGTACTGGATAGGTTTTTAATCAGACAATTCCAGCTTGATTTTATGCTTTCTGCTCTTGCTTCATGTGATATGAAAATGTATAATCAAGATCCTTGACAGTTGCCTTCTCATGGACAAATTCACGCTTTCAAATTAAGTATCTCCATGTCATTCATGCAATATGGGACTACTCTCATCTTATTTTTGTTCTCCACACACATTCCATAAACAATACGAAATGAAAATTTAGCCAACATTGGTTGCAACCAAATTTATGTGCAGAATATCATGGCATATGCAAAGCTTTCCTTTTAGTGTGTGAATGTTTGTTTCGAGCATTCACATTTTTACAACAAGGCTAAGAAAAAAAAGAAGACACCAGAGTATAAAAATAAATGGAGAGAATTTATTAGTTGATTCCTTAAGTACACAACTTCTCAAATCCAGCTAGGCTGACAGGAGATAATACATACAGGTTACAACAAAAAGTTAAATAGTTGATAAATAAGACAAAAATTTACATAGACAGAAGCTTATATGCCCCTGAACCATGTAAGACTATGAAGGAAAATGTATAATATATATTCTAGGTTTCTTGACAAGTTGAGAGCTAATGTGATTTCCAATCAGCTCTAAGCCTAGAACAAGCATCTTCTTACAGCCCTCGTGATGTTCTTGTTCGGTGATTCAGCTTGAATAATTTGTGTCTTTCTTTTGTTTGAACTAGGTGGTGAAGAGTGTTTACTTGCTTCAACTTGTGAAACTGGATCATTCAAAAAGGCAATGGGGCGTTTATGCTTTCTACTGGTTTTTCAAGTGGAACATGAAGGTTAAGATTTGCACAAGTATTTCCATCCTGGTTATTCCCAACCGTAAGCATTATAACCCTAGCCTTTGCTGTAGCTAGTCCTTTTGTAGCCTTAAAATAGGATGTTATGTTGCGTTGCTTTCTAGTAGAGGCTTCTCTTCCTTGACTCGGTTTTGATATGGCCCCCGTTCCTTTTCTTGATAGTCTGGAGATAAATTTAGAATATCAGCTTAAAGAGACTGAATGAAATCAATCACAAAGGATTTTATTAAATAATAAGGACGCACCTTTTCATATTCAAAATTTTCCACCAGCTTCGGACATGCAGACCTAACAAGCTCCATGTCTTCATCTGTAGATATAAACAAGCCCCCTTTGATGGTATCAACTTCAACTGCATGAAAATCTTCATCACATCCAATCTGAAAATTACATATCTTGGCTTTTCTCTTCTGCAGCTGAAAAACTTTAGACTTTAAGCACAACCAGTCATCATTAGCAGACTCTGCCTTTACATGTTTCCATTTAAGTACATAGAAGGATTGGGAGTAACGGACTTTTACACGCTCGATTGAATGTGGTGTATATCTATTATACAGAAGCCAACTTTTGTCCGGTGCATTCACCTCTGCCTTATCTGCAGCCATTCTCCTCAACACCAACACAGAGCAAAGAGGAAGGATTTTCCAGCGTGTGTATGGTCGATGCCAATATAAATGATGACCCAGGAAGTCTTCAAGAAAATCCATTTGAGGGCATGCCATGAAAGAGATTTTACAAATTTCTGCAAATCTGCAAAGAGATATTCCACTTTGACTTCAACAAACCCTTATGGAATTTACTACTCAAAGTACAATTAAATTAAAGAAGGGATGGTACGACAACCCACCAAGAGCACTGGTTTTATGGCCAATAAACATATTAACAATTTCCTCATTTGGAAATCCATCAGTTGCACAAATTTTATTAAAAGTCTTGTTTTCCACTGCAAGCATTTATTTTGTTCCTTCCTTCTCTGCTCCTGCCACATAAATATAGGGCAAGAAGACCAATGCCCTGCAAGTGAGTGCCAGGGAAATGTAATACTGATGAATCATTAAGATTCAACTTAGAAGCAACATAGTTAAGTTACCATGCACATAAAATATCCAATATGTAACAACTACAAAACACCTCCATAAGTTGCTGGTCATGTATGATCCACAATATCATAATTATCAAAATGTCTTGGTAACCAAATAAATCTAAACTCTACCTAAATCTTAGTTTGCATTCCCAAATATACAAATGACACTATATTTGGTCACGAAAGAGCTAGATATGCCCACAGCCGGAGAAAAGTGAAAAGAAGAATCCAAATGAAATGGCATCACAAATCTCTTTTGGAAGAGCCCTATACTCCTCATAGTTGGCCGCAATGTTGTGACCCACCGAATGTCATGTTTCAATCTACGGAATGACTTCTTTCTTTTCTAAGAACTTAGGTTGCCAATCCATGTTCTCTCTCCTAAGTTCCCTTTCACTCATGTGTCCACTATAGATTTGTCTCAAATGTTAGCTTTCAACCCTACAGGATGGGAAGATCAATGCTCTGATACCACTGTAATGCCCCTTTCCGGCTGAGCTGAAAGAAAAGAGAAATAGCACCAACCCAAATCAAAGCAAACTGAAATTTATAACAAGCTACAACAGTCTGAAATCTTATGACAGCAAGAGGGAAATTGCAATTATTCACCACCAATACCACGTTTACACCATCCAAAGCATGTAGGAAATAATAATAATTATTTTAGAGCAAGTACAAACCAAGAACTGAATTTTTAGAACCCTAGCTGAAGTATAATAATTAATTTTGCAACAGCAAACTCACAAAAATGGCCAGAAATAATGATTCCAAGGCCTAAATACAATTCTGAAAAGTACAATCAGCCTCAAAAATATGAAGAATCCAAATACAAGAGGAAAGTGAGTTGCCGTGCCCTAGAAACCAATGAACTCCTCCCAAGGAGGGGTCGCTACCCTAGGAGAGGGTCTGAAATTGGCCAAACAACTGGTCTGAAACCCTTGCAAGCTCAAACACGGACTTGTGTGGCTGTCCCACACTCAAAACCATGCAAATTTGATCTTCCCTAGCTGCGAATGATGCCCTAGCACTGATAAATCTGCCTTGAACCTCTGTAAATCTGATTGTAGCACAAGTGTGACCTCTGTATGAGATCACCAATGAAGATGTGAGGGTTTCCGTCCTCAAATCTAAGTGCTATTGAGGGATTTCGTCCTCAATAGACCTCCATGGAGGGTTTCCGTCCTCAATGGATGAGAGAGAAAGCAAAGTGTGCTCCAACTCTTCAAAGAAAACCAAATCATATCCAAAAACTAACCACCTCCACCCCAAGCAACCCCTTTAAATACTTGAGGGTGGCGCCAAACACCAAAAAGGAACCCAAGGAGACCGACCTCCTTTTTGGGATGTTATGATTCACCTTTAACTCCATTACCTTCTTTATTTTAAGTCGGCGTTTGCACTTTTTGACCTCTTTCTTTTCACTTCCTCAAAGCCACTTAAAAATTTAAATTAATAAGCCGAGCTTTATATATATACGGCAAGATAAGATAACGAGAGGGGCCAGTTTGTCATATATAGAGAGGGGGCTCTGTAATGTCCCCTTTTTCGAATTAATCCATTTGAAGACTTCTTGCCCATTCCACTTCCGTGGGCAAGAAGTAGGTGAACAAGGGAAGTCTTTGGTTGATGTTTTAGTCTTTCTTTTATGTATTTACATTTTCCTTCGATATTTTCCTTATGGCAGGTGGTGGGTTGGAGGACTTAAAGGCAAATCAAATGATAAAGCAAGCTTCTTTATGAGGTCGGTCATGGGGGAACTCCCTCATGGGGTTTTGGTGCCACCTTAAATAAAAGGGGTCACTTAGGCTCATTTTGGGCATGCTTCCTTATTATAATTTTATTCTACTTGGTTTTGGGGTTGATTTCTCTATTCCATTCCACTAGAGGGCAAAAATCCTTTGGTGTGGCAAGCAAGGAAGACGAAACCCTTCCTTGTTCAAGGTTGGAGAACGAAAACTCTCCAATTAATGGTTCTAATGGCTCCAAAGAAGGTTACTTGCTGGGTGATGATAGGGCTTGAAGAAGAAAGAGATATCAAGGTCTTCTACATCAATTTGGCACCCTCTCCTAGGGTGGCGACTTGGGTGGAGAAGGGTTTGAGTGCCTTCTAGGGCACCAATTGACATTTTGTGTTGATATTCAAATTCCTCCTAATTTATAAGGCTGATTTCTCACTTCATTGGTATTTGTTGGGGTTTGGAAACATCATTTTCAGCCCTTATTGTGAGTTGTACTTCTGCTGGTTATTTAATTAATTCCAGTTGTGGTTTATCACTTGTTTCTCCTTTATTTATGAAGTATATTGGCTGGAATAATATCTTCATGATTGGTTAAAATATTTGGAATCATTCTTTGTCATTTTCAGCTTCTTGTTGCATGAGAATTGTTGCCCTTAAGTGTTGTTACAGTTCGCTGCCCTAGAGGGTTTATTTACTAATTTCCAGCTGGTTTTTGATGCCCTAAGGGTGTGATTTCAGTTCGCTGCTAGGGTTTGATGACTGTTGTTCCAAAAATCTGATTTCTTGCATTTGGGTTTGAGGCCAAACCCTTATTTTCAGATTCAGCCCTAGAAAGGGACATTACAAAGGTATCAAAACTTTGGTCTTTCCAGCCTGGAGGGTTTCATTCAAAAGGAATAGATAGATGACGAACATACATGAGAGGTTTGCCCTAGGGCAAGAAATATTGGTGAATAGGATGACATAGTTGATCCAAGCCATGCAAAACCACAATGGAGAAGGAAGTTCTTCAGGAATTCATAGCGTGAGGCAGCCCTTAAGGTCAAGCTTTGGAGTTGTTGCTAGGCCATTTAATCCTACCTTCTTCCATTGGGAAGAATCCATTCCGGAGATTGAGACTCAGCTATCCAAAGTGGACAACATTGCTACATGGTATGAGGAGTATCGGGGTCTTCCAGAGAAGATTCGTGATGCCATGTCATTTGCTGAGTTCATGGGAGTAAGCAAGGGAAGATCAAGGCCCAAGCCTAGGTCACGAGCTACACAAGAAGAAAAAAATAGCGTTGCAAGTAGTGGAGAAGAAACAACCCATACAGAATCCACCGTGCACGTTGAAGAGGGAGAAATCATGGAGCTTGAGCCAAAGAAGGAAGAAAAATCAGATCTACAAGTTGGTAAAGAGAAATTGGAGGTTGAAACTCAATTGTCAAATCTGAATGTTGAAGTACAACTTGCTGGAAATTTCAGAACAGCCATCTACATGAAGCAAGTAGATGATGTTTATGACTTTGGACAGAACCATGAAAAGGTTCCATGCATGCATTAACAAAATGTGGACGAAGTTGAAGCAAAAGGGGCATCACTTGTTGTATATGAAGGGTTCTACTTGCATCATCCTTCGAGCTTCCATTGACTGATTTTCAGAACAGCACTATGAAGAGTCATGTGATTGAAGAAAATATTGGGAATCACGAGGATAGAATGGTTGGAGGTATCTCCACAAGCCCCACTTCATCAAAGGAGGACAATCTTTTCATTGGCAGCCAAAGGTATGATAATAAAAATCGCATTTCAGATTTGTTGATCCTTCCTATGTTGCTACAATATCTTAATCATTGTGAACAAAAAGCTAGGGAAGATGAGAAGGTGGAAGATACATCTTGTGGTAAAGAGCACATAGGTCTTTTTGCCCAAAAGCAACCTTATTTGAGCATAATAATGTGGGATCCGGGTGTTATTTTGAGTCCCACCAAGGGAAGAATGGGAAAGCCCGTACATCCCATAATTTTAATTGTATGGACAGCTGCCCAAAGTATTGAAAGTAGTCATCATGCTGTTAAGATGCTTTCATCTAAGGCATTAGAACAAATGGAGCCAGATATGGTAGCAGGAGTTGCAACAAATAGAGGGCAAGTTTTGGGGACAACACAATGGTGGGTAAGCCCTACATTTTTGTTTTCCTCCTTACAACAATCTTCTCGTTCATGAAATTCATGTTCGAAAGCAAGCAAGGAATTTTCAGCTCCTCTTCGATTCACATACCCCTAGAAAAAGTCTTTTAATTAAAAATGGATGTTAAGTTCATGAAATTCATGTTCGAAAGCAAGTAAGATGAAAGTTATCTTGCTGTCCCAAACTTGGGAGATCAGCCAGACATGGAAGGTATGGTTGTGAGCTGTAAACATGTTGATTTTTGGATTTTTGAGCATGCTGTCATAAGATTTTGTATTGCTTTCATAGACATTTCCATCTTGTCTATAATCTTATTTGTTGTCATACAAAAGAGGACAGGCATGACGGGGATAGTTTCCACACTTTTGAGGTATTTATCAGTCATCAACAAAGTGTTTCCATATCCCACTATGTTGTTTTTGCAAGATTTCATGAGGGTATTCAATATTACAGTAGTTGTACTTGTTTTTCAGTTATTATCCATGCAATTTCCAGCCCCTTTCCGTTGTCGACAACTATAGAAGAATTTCCAACCATTTGGGTGAAGGGTGTTGAAGGGTGCTAACAATAGCAACATGCTTACAGCTATCATAAGAGGTTTTCCATCTATTTTATTCTTAATTTTGAAGGAAAAATGCATGATTACAATGGTGTTTGGGGCAGCATTATTACAACGGTGTTTGGGGTAGCGTGATTACAAGGTGTTTTCTCTAATAATTTTGTTCCATGTGCAGGTATAGGTGTGATAGAGGAGAAGTTGAGTTTGCTCTTTTCCCATACAAATGAAGGAGAAAATGAGATTGCAGCTGTAGCAGAAGATGACATCATGAAGAATGTCAAATTTATGGTCACGTGTGATCACCCTTTGCACGGAGATGAAGCTTCCTCCATACTTGAGTTGAAGCGGAAAAGATTGGAAACATTGAAGAGGTGAAGAGCAACAGTGAGTATGCAGCCCGAAATTCCTTAACGGCAGCCACAAATCCCCATTTTTGGACAACAAAAAGTTCGCTACAGCAACGTGACTTTCTTGTGTGGTACACATTGGGATAACCTTGCACAAAGCTTCCTAGTTCATCTTGGAGAGTAGAGCACCATAGGAGTTTGGTGAATAGTGAGTTTCAAAGGGAAACCCACTTGAAAATCAGAGCAGCACAGCAAAAACAAGGTATGATGACTCGTAATTTGGTTATTTTTGCAAAAAGACTCCAGCCAAGCATAGGAGAAATAAGGGGTGATGTTTGGTTACTCTCAAGTGTTAGAAGAAGCATCCTTATGATAGCTATGAGCCCATTTGTACTCAATAGCATTGTTGACATCATTTTTGGCAGCTCTCATTCTTTTTCAGTTGCATTCATGCATGTGATTAGAGGGTGTTCTTCCACCATAGTTGACAAGGGTGAGATAGAAGGGGAAGATGCCCCATTGGAAAATGCTTTTTTGGTCAAGTTGCTGAGCATTTTTCATTTTTTTGCCTTTTGTTTAAGCCTGCAGCTGGCTGGAAAGTGTTTTGTACAGCTGAGTGTACAAGGGAAGAAATTTCTACTGCTGGTTTTTCTTCAAGGAGGCCATAGAACTTTATGAGCTGCCAAAGGACTTTAATGAAGATAGGCACAACCATTGCATAATTTTTTTTTCTTCAGAAGTTCTCTCACTTGACAGGCATGGGAGCTAGATTATGGGAGTACTACATCATGTTCTTTCACTTTGGCACATTGGCACTTGGGCATGAGAGTTGCAATTGCTTGAGGTCAAGCAATTTCGGGAAGGGAGCACTGCAATGTCCCCTTTTTCGAATTAATCAATTTGAAGACTTCTTACCCATTCCACTTCCCATGGGAAAGAAGTAGGTGAACAAGGGAAGTCTTTGATTGATGTTTTAGTCTTTCTTTTCTGAATATTTACATTTTCCTTTAGTATTTTTCCTTATAAAGCAGACCGAAAATTTAAAGATAAAGCAAGCTTCTTTATGAGGTCGGTCATGGGGGAACTCCCTCATGGGATTCTGGCTTCTCCTTAAGGATATAAAAGGGATCGCTTGTGCTCATTTTGGGCATGCTTCCCTATTATAATTTTATTCTACTTGGTTTTGGGGTTGATTGCTCTATTCCATTCGACTAGAAGGTGAAAAAAAAATTGTGTGGCAAGCAAGGAAGACGAAACCCTTCCTTGTTCAAGGTTGGAGAACAAAAACTCTCCAATTGGTGGTTCCAAGGGCTTCAAAGAAGGTTATCTTGTTGGTTGGCAGCTAGGGCTTGAAGAAGAAAGAGATATCAAGGTCTTCTACATCAATTTGGCACCCTCTCCTAGGGTGGCGACTTGGGTGGAGAAGGGTTTGAGTGCCTTCTAGGGCACCAATTGACATTTTGTGTTGATATTCAGATTCCTCCTAATTTATAAGGCTGATTTCTCACTTCATTGGTATTTGTTGGGGTTTGGAAACATCATTTTCAGCCCTTATTGTGAGTTGTACTTCTGTTGGTTATTTAATTAATTCCAGTTGTGGTTTATCACTTGTTTCTCCTTTATTTATGAAGTATATTGGCTGGAATAATATCTTCATGATTGGTTAAAATATTTGGAATCATTTTTGTCGTTTTCGTCTTCTTGTTGCATGAGAATGCATGCCCTTAAGTGTTGTTACGATTCGCTACCTAGAGGGTTTATTTACTAATTTCCAGCTGGTTTTTGATGCCTTAAGGGTGTGATTTCAGTTCGTTGCTAGGGTTTGATGACTGCTGTTCCAAAAATCTGATTTCTTGCATTTGGGTTTGAGGCCAAACCCTTATTTTCAGATTCAACCCTAGAGAGGGTCATTACACTCTCCCCGCCCAACTACATATATAGATATTTATCTATCTACATGGTCCCAACCCCATATAGATATTGAGATTAGTGTCCCTCTCCCAACTATATAGAGTAGGCATACTATCCTCTCGTAAACCGACTATATACTCTACAAAGGGTCGGTTCAACCTAACTATACTGATATAGAGAGGCCCCGAAACCCTTCCCTTGACTAGACCCCAAACCTAGCCCTATATATCCATCCCGACTCTTGACCGATCAAGGGGAAGCGAATTATCCACCGCAAACTAGATTTGAGGGAATCCCTCGATATTTATAGAGGGATGGGACATAGATTTAGATAGGGGTCTATATATAGAGTCGGAGTGGATGGGGGTGAGGGGGAGGTTCTTTAGATCTCCCAGGGAGGAAGGGAGAAATTCTTTAGATCTCACCTTCCCCATAGAGATCTATCTAGAGGGGAGGGCCCCTATCAACTCTATTTGCACTCCTCGTCCCTATATCTATATCTATATCTCTCGACTCTCTATCTAGAGGGGAGAGCCCCCAATCTCTTTATCTCGCACTCATTTACCCTCTCTTTCTCTGAAGCCGGGTCCTTCGTTCCATTCACCGTAGAGCCGATGAAAGCTTGCCCCTCACCCCTCACCTATTAGAGTGGGAGTGGAGTGCCGAAGAGCCCAATCAAAAAACCCCCTGTACAAGTATGGAGCTTCTCATCCCTATTGCTTCTTTCTTCCAACTATACATTCCACTTCCTCTCTCCGACTTTTCTTTCTTCTCCAACCTAAGTGCGTAAAATAACTATTTTTGCACTTAATCAAATTATTAATTTGTTATTATTATTTTATTTTTATTTTTAAAAGAAAAACTTGAAAGGGGGACATCACAACATCTTTCTTAAGAAGGGAATTGATAGCGTGGTTTTTGGAAAATAGCTTTCATTGTCTTGTAGGAAATGATCTAAAAGCATGAAGGCCGGGAAACTCCTTAGAATGGACTCACTTCAATAGACATGAAACACTCACGAAGGTATAGGAAAACGATAAAAAAGATTATTCCATATTAGAATGCTTAGATACATTATATATGCCTTACAAAGATACAAAGGGATGGCTATTTCCCCTTTCCCTTTTTGTCACATAATAGGCACATCTAATTGGTCCGTATATAAGTGGCATTTACTAATGGTGGTGGCAATGCTCGTGGCATTAAATGTACGCTTATCTTATTCCAATCCTAGAATAGTGTGACAAAGTACACTTCGTATGGATAAACTAACATAAATTAACATAATATAGTGCATATAGAATATTGTACCAACACTGCCACACGAAGGCTAAGAATCCCCTCAAGATGGGTTCACAACTATGCCTAGTGACGTATTAGAATATAAGGCTTACCCTTTATAATTAAGTCATAATAGTTATATAATAACTAATGCTTGGTTGTAACCTCCTCAAACATTTTGCAACTATCTCTTGCATAATAAAATGACAGACACACAATCTACAATGTGTGTATTCTGGTTTCTCTTCATTCCTTCTCTGTTCACATCTTCTAACATTGGTATCATAGCCATTGGTGCTCGAAGGGCTCGTAATTCAAGGAAGATGACTATAGAGAAGTTCAAGGAAGCCTTGATGCAAGTACATAATGAGTTTGAAGGTGCGAAGCAAGTACATAATGAGTTTGAAGCTGCAGATTCTGTCGGAAGTTGTTTTTAAAGGGAAACAAGGTATAACAGTAGCAAGTTCATGCAACCCTCCTATTACAGTTTGTGTAAAAGATTGTTGGTGAACATATAATCGAGAAGGAGAGAATTGTGCCGGTTTCTACAATTTACACCAAAGAAAAATGCCAGTTGTGAGTTCTAAAAGAGGAAAAGAATTCAATAACCTCTATCGTGAGTTTAATCATTTGAAGAACCAGACACTTAGGGCATGGCAGACAGAAAAACACGAGGTCAAAAACGTGACATGACAGTGTTTAGCGAAAATAGAGAAGATCGTGAAGGATAATCACGAAGTCAAAGAACCCATATGACTCAATTTGCATGTAAAAACCATCAAACACGAATGTCATTCGCCATTGTTGACTTCAACCAAATTCTAAGGGCATGAACTTCAAACCATATCGTTCACCAAAAGAAGGGCACAAATTTTTATTTTTGCTAGGCATATTTTTTTCAGTTGACAAAGCTCAGAGAGTAAACATTATCTACATTGATTTTCAGGTCAGAACTGCTACATAGATTTCTGAGGTATTATTTTCTAAGAATGGAAATTCCATTAGACAAATATTTTGGCCTCAACTTTCACACTTGGAAAGTAAAATTCAAATGCAACTGATGAACAAGAATTTATGGGGAATAGTAAATGGGAAAGAGAAACCACCTACATATGCAAATAAATTCTTAGATTGGCAAAGCAAAGATGATAAAGCCAAAGCCATTATTGGTCTTGCTCTCTCTGATTTAGAGTTACATCATGTAGATCTAGAAAAATCATCCAAGGAAATCTGGGATAATCTAAATAAATTATTTGGAGCAAAAACGGTTAATGCAAAGTTTTCTCTAAAGCTTCAGCTATTCAGATTCAAGATGGATGGAGTCACTATGTCTAGCCACATAAACAATCTAAGGTCTCTCATCAGACAATTTGCAGAAGTCATTGCTACGGTAGATGATGAGTTTGCCAAAGCTATTTTCTTAAATAGTTTGCTTTCAAAATACAACAATGTTGTTTTTACTCTCAGTTAGATACATTCTCAAACTCTAGAAGATATGATTTCATCTCTCTTAGTTGAAAAAGAGAGAGCTATAGAAGATATAGAAGGCGATCCTCAACATGAGAGTGCATTATACTCAAAAAACTATCATAGAAGATTAGATAAAGACAAAGGGGAGATTGAATGTTATTACTGCAAGAAAAGAGGCCATGCACCGTGGAACTATAACATTCGAGTCAATGATGTTCTCGAGGGAAAGATTGAATGCATACCAAAGGAAGTTAATATAGTCGGTGTTGAAGATTCACCGATCTTTGAAAGTGGTCAAGAATTCGTTGATGAAGAATATGTATTTTAAAGAACCCCACACTTTGAAGACAAGAAGGGATCTAGTGTAGATGAAGCTTAACATGGATGGCAGCCAAGTTAGTTCAGGAGTTTGTGGATCTTGGGAATTATACCCTTATAGTCATTGGACAACTTGGTGGAGCATGCTTGGAAAAGAAATGAGACAACACAAGGTTCTCTTAAAAAAACAAATAACATAAGAGATTGGAGGTGATGGGATATGCTGCAAGGCATCCCATGAACGTTGACACACAAATAGTACCACAAAATGTTGAATGAGAGTGGGGCTATCAATCACTACAAAGAGGTGCATTGGACAGTCTGAATCCATCACACAAAGCACACTAGTTGGGTTGATCCACCACCGATGAAGGCACCTGGATGGGCTGATCCACCACACAATGCAGCAAATGTCCACCCGGTGAAGAACTCAAAAGAAATTGCATGAGTGATTAGAATCCACTACTCGATCTCTGAAGAAGACAAAGAGACATTGTATGCACTAGAAATCTCCATATAAAGAGGCTATCAATTTGTCAAATGAAGTGTCGGAAGTAACAATACTACCAAAAAAACCATCAAATGAATGCAATCAACTAAATAACTTCCAAGAGCAAGAAGCAAAGATGTGCCACCACAAGGATTAACAAGGGAGCTACACACAACACCCGAAGAAAGTTGTATAACCACACACACTCCTCATGATGTTGAATGGGTGGAGTGGAAGAAAATATATGTGTGAATAGTTAGAATTCACCGCTTGATCACAAAAGAATTGACTAAAGTTGGGATGCCACATGATAACAATGTCAAGTGAGGTGTCGAAAATACATAAAACATCTCGCAAATAGTTAAAAGCTATCAAGGATGGCACTAATGCTGATGACAATAAAATGTACAAATACTAAAGATATGATGTAGCTAAATGGTGCAAGAACCACAACAAGTAAAGTTCACACAAGGAGCGTTAAGAAACCACTACAACTAATCTTAAATCCATCCCAAATGAACATGGATGATAGAAGAGGATGTCTACATGTAATTAGGAGTCATGTGCACAAACAATGCATGCAAGGAATCATTTAGAGATGTGTCAAGACTCTTATGCTTGATGAAGTAAATTCGAGTCTCTCATCCTTGAGAAAATGTGTAGAAAAACTCATGTGTCACTCATTATCCTCACAAAGAGTGCAATGAACAAACACAAATGTTGAGTTCACCCGAAGTGGCCCCAATGAAGATGAAACACACATGATAGCCAATGCCATGGTGAGAAATCCAATGAACAAGTTGGATGGGAGAAACAATGCTCTATACATGTTTATCAATACCTCCACCAAGATGACCCATGGAATGGAGTATGTTGGAACCAAAACCAATAGTGTGCTTCAAATGATCCAATCACATATGTTGGTGGATCTAAAGTGGGGTTGATCAAGTGCAACAATAGGTGCACAAGATACGTAAGTCAATTCATGATCCGGTAGATCACGGTCTAAAGGTACATCAAGCGGATCATAATCGATGTCAAAAGGCGACTAGGATCAATCAAAGAAGTATCAATTTGATGTTGCAAGTGTGCAATTATGCCTTGTAGTGAGTGAATGCGGGCATCGTTTCTAGAAATGAGTGACAGCAATAGTTGTCTATTTTTAAAGTTTCCTATCCTCTTCAACAAATTTACCCATATCCTCTTCAAGTGCACATACTTCGAGAGAATAGCATGTCATTTTCCAACCGTAGGTTATTATTGGCCTACATGAGGGTGTGGAGGGCACAAAGCCATTACAACAAAAAAAAAAAGCAAAAATGCCTTGAAAATAACCTCAAACTGAAATTCTTAGAAGATGAGAAAACCCCAAACTGCTTATGATTATAGAGTTTTACAATATTTTCCCTATTACAATGTTTTGGCACAAAAGACAAGATGGAATAGTGCTCCCCCTCCCCCTCCCCGGGAATTTGTATTACGCACAAACAATAAGTCAATCCATTGACGGATCAAAAGTTATGGCTCGTTGATGTTCCAAAATGGGAACAGTACAACAAAATCTGGCAAAACCTACAATTTATGGGAAAATAGTTGATCAAATATAGAAATGGAACCCACCACTACATATGGTTCAAATAATAGGCAAGAGGGGGAAAACTCCCTCTCAAGATTCCTAGATCAAAAATTATGGGCCCTAAAAGGCACTCGAATAGAAAACCCTACATGTTTATAGCAAGGAAAATGCCTTTCTAAGAAAAAGTGGGAGCAAAAAGTGATTGGATATTTGCAACAAAATCTCCAAATCAAAACCACAATTCAAACAAAAACGACACCCTCGTTAACTTCATCAATCAAAGTTACACCTCCAAAATGCCTTAAGGTGAAAAAAGGCATAGGAGGAGCCCTCGGGAGCTAAAAATGTTTAGCAAAGAGGTCGCATGGGCTACCTTTGGTAGCACTTGGCTGCTATAGGTTAAGGTTCGCGATTAGTGTTGGTCACATGGTGCGGTTTTCGTAGACAATTAGAATTGGTCACGTGAGGTAGTCTTTTGTAGGTAATTAGCGCTAATTGCTAAGGGTTAGGCCTAGGAGTCTTCCACTGGGTAACTACAACTGCAACTTCAAACAAATGTCATGAGAGTTCTACCAATCTGATTTTTACAGATTTGGACTTTTAAGAAAGCTCTTAGAATGCAAAATTCGAAAATAAAAGTTTTTGGGTATCTCGTCAAAAAAATACAAAAATGTCTTTGAAGACCCTACTAGTTCTTACTTCTCCTTGAAGTGTTGATTTTCAAAAAATCACCAAAAATTAATCATACATCCAAAAAATGTCAATTTTTTAAAATTTGTGTGCATTCATGCATTTTTTAGAAAAATACCAGGTTTGTCCTGAAAAATCAAGAGTTTTTTGAAATTTGGAAAAAAACCCAAAAATTGCCTTACTAAAGAGTTTTAGCCCAAATGAAAAATACCCAATAGTAATTTTGTAAATCCAAAAAAGGCAATTGGCTCAGAAACGTGCAAGGGTTTGGAGAAGTGGATGAAAACTCAAAAAGAGGTTGAAACTCTTCATTACCATGTGAGAAACAAGCTCGATACCATGTTGGAAAATAACTCTTTTCATCATGTAGGAAATGATCTAATAGCATGAAGCCCCAAAACTCCTTAGAATGACTCGCTCCAATAGACATGAAACATTTTGCAAATGTATGAGGAAAGGATAAATAGATTACTCCATATCAAAATGTTTACACATTATATCCACCTTACAATATACAAAGAGATGAGAGATATAAGTAGCTTGAGCAAGAGCATGCTTAAATTTCCCATTGGCCCATAGAGAGGTGTAGATGCACACTTACCCTATTCGACCTTAAAGAAGTGTGATGATCAACACTTAGTATAGATAAGCTAATCTAAGTTAATATTAGTGCACATAGAATATTACACCGACATGGGTACATGTCAAAAGTAGCTATGATTTCAAAGGGGTCCACACCATTCCATCGCATAAAACCATGAACCCTAAAAGATTGTTGGACATGACTCTACAAACAAATTTATTAAGGTTGAGTCGACTTTCTATTTTGTAGGCGTTAAAAAATTATGGTTAGGTCATGTGGATGATCTTTTCGAAAATTTTGCAAGTTGTCTCCATAGGACTCAACAGTCTAATGGATGAGGCCATGGAAAATGTAAATCAAAACACGTTGATAGTTTGCCCCATCACTTTTAGGCATCACTCAACCACCCATTTTATCCATAAAAGTAGAGGCTACAAGCAACAAATTAGCATCCATCCTATTTCCACATCAAGATTTGGAACGTATTTCAATGTTGAACCTCTCTCAACATCTCACATTGAACAAGAACTATTAAACAAGAGTTTTGTAGTCATAAAAATGCACCAAAAAAACTAGAACAACACATCTTCAAGGAACTAACCAATGCTCAATTTTGAAAAAGTACTATTCTTAAGGTATGTTAATCAGTTGTCCTTTATTGCATTCAGTTGAACGTGTAACATAATTTGCATGCAAGACGCAGCAAGAAGAGAATAGAGGGAAGGAGCCTTCATGTCGAAGCCTACCGATGAGTGTTAGGTTGAGTGTCAAGCCATTTCACGAATAACATGTTAGAACTATTTGCATGATCATAATTTTCCCATATCGGTGTGTTTTCCCACCTCACATGTCATTATAGAAGTCATATTGTTTTATTTTGCATTATATATCTAGCTTCATGTTAGTAGCATTTTAAGCATTTTAGCAAGCTATATACCATGTTAGCCTCCAAGCTCCTTATGCTTCTATCTTATCTCAGCCAAGCCACCTAGATCCTTACTAGCCTTAATTTCTTTATCCTTTTAGGTCCTTTCTATCTTATTTTTCAAGCCACTTGGCTCTATCTTCCTACCTACCTACCTACTTTAGCTCCTTAAGTGCAATCAGCTTCCGCTCCCAACCAAAACATGTCTTAGAAAGATGGGGCAATGATCAAAAGTGTTATTTTGCAGCCTGTAATCAGTCACATTCCTTGCAGCAAAACTATTACAATCTATTTACATGTCTCTCATCCATACTTCCCCATCTATTAACAAATCCTCAAGTATGTTTTTCATTGTATCATCCCTTTATACATTTTGACTCAGGCAACCTAACCAACATCATATCCCCTATTATTTCATATTCCTTAATTGGTGCACCAACATCAGATTCAAGATCACATTCTTTGATAAGGTTCAAGTCCAAGACTATCTTAGTGTCTAAGTCTTAGGTTTCCTTCTATTCAACTAGGTGTAAGATCTCTTAGTGATGTCATTGTAAAAACTATTGTTGGCCTTCTGAATATGTGTGGACAATAGGAAAAAACAAAATCTAGAAAGAAGCAATTCAAAAACCATAAATCTCAAAAATCAAAAGGAAATCCTCAAAAGTCAAATCATTACCAAAAAGGCATAATCCAATCTATTCCCGCGCTCCCTACCCTAGTTGAAAGCTCAAACTCTATCATTGGGTTTACTACAAAGACGAAGGTCCAATGGAGTGCAATAGGCTAGTAGACGGGTAGAAAGCCTCAAATCTATCATTCATGTCCTTTGTCTTTTCATGCAAACACATAATCCTCACAATGGTAGGTAGCTCTTACATGTCCTTCAAAGACTGAGAGAAAATTTGTGGCACAAGTTGCTTCACTAGTCCATTTACACCATAGCTTTACAAAACAAGTTCTTAAACCTTTCTATGTCAAAAACTCTTAGTCTTGAGGAATTGATTAGGGTGTCTTGTTTTGCAATAAATAACATATCTTGGCCTTGGCAGCACCTTCTTTTCCCTCCGTCTCATTATTCCCTTAACAAACAAGTATTGCGACGTCATTAGGGCTCTTCAAGATAAGATTTTAAGACCGGAAATCAACCAAGCTTTTCCTTGAGCCATACCGCTTAATAGAAGCTACATTTTTTTATTTTCAAGATAATCTATTGATCATTACTTTATCCTTCAAATATTCATCTTAGTTATGTGTATGGTCGTCGCTTTTTACCTATCATGGGTCTTCCAAACCTAATCTAGCTTTTACCTTGTGGCTATTTGGACCCATCCTAGCACCTTACTTATTTGTAATGTCCCTTCCTAGGGAAAAACCACACCAAGAAGGAATTTATACAAACCCCAACTGAAAATAATCTGATTTTTATAGCAGCAGATCCAACAATATTAGAAACCCTAGCAGCGAACTGAAAATTACACTTTTAGGGCATCATACATCATTAAAAACAGCTGAAAGTAAATAAAAAGTCCTAGTGCAGCGAACTGTAGCAGCACTTGATGGCACCCATTTTCATGCAATATAGACTGGAAATTAACATAGAAATATCCCAAATACTCAATAAATCCAGCAAGATGAAATCTGGAGCAAATATGTATTTTATAAATTTATTTCAAGTGCAAATACAGCTGAAACTTCTAAAATTCATAACTCCAATACTTGGAGTTTCAACACAAACCAATGCTCAAAATGATCTTGAAGAGACCAGTTATCCAATGAAAGTGAAATCACAATTTTCCAACCATGGAAACCCTCTCAAAAATGATCCCGAACCTCCCAGGTGGGTTGCTTCAAAGAAGGAAGGGTGCCAACACCCTAGAAAATGCCCTAGCTGAAGTAGAAGTGCCCTATGCACGGATAAATGCCTTGTTGTTCCAGAAATCTGCCAATTAAGTCCACTTGTGACTCCTGTATGAAGCCACCAATGCAACAAATGAGGGTTTTCGTCCCCAAGTGTTGTGACTATTGAGGGTTTTCTTCCCCAATAGAATCCAATGAGGGTTTTCGTCCTTCAATGGAAAGAAGAAAAGATACACTAGCTCCACTCCAAGTAAATGTCAAAATAGATGAATTATGATGATGTCCTCCTCCATTCGAACCTCCTTAGGTATTTTTTCTTGGCGCCAAGTGTGAATTAGAAGCCCAATCTCCATGGCCAACCTCTTAATGAAGGGGGAAATGCACTTTTTAATCTTCACTTCACTTAAGAAAACCGACCTCATAAAAGAATATTTCTTTATCTCCCTTGTAGCTCTCAAGAAGACCAACCTTAATGAAGGTGAAGATAGAAGTTCCTTTTTCATTTTGCCATTCACCTAATTGAATCACTCCAAGCCATAATTAGTAATTAAATAAATAAGGAAATTACTTTACAATTATGGCAATGTTCACCTCCCTTGCTTTCCTTCCTGAAGCCCACGGAAGGTGGAATGGGCCCAAGGCCTTAATAGTGACTAACGTGGAAAAAGGGGACATTACATTATCTTTGTGTCCTTTGTACCTAATTAAGCTTTTACTTTGTAAGTATTCAAACCCATCCTAGCACCATCTTCTTTGAGAGTTATCATATTGCATATACTTGCACTTAGACTTGTCTACATAGCCTAGCATTGCATTAATCCGTGATGCCTTGCATCATTAAGGTTAACATAAGCAGATTTTGATGACGACAATAAGGGTTAGTTGACCCACCATGAGCAGGATTGAGACATGCATGCATCCATTCATTAGAAAGGTGAGTCAAGGTATGTATATTTTATTTTCAGCAACTTAATTGCTTCAATAAGGTCTTGTCATTTATTTTTGGTGCATATGTTTTTCATGAAGCATTGTCACTCACCGCACTATTGTGACGAGCGATGAGCTTTAAAGAGATTGGTATCTAGTATATCTACAATGAATTCTCTTTACTTATACTTTTCTTGCTCATGGCTTGTTGGTGCATTAATCTATCTAGATGTATGCATTCGGATACATTCATGATAAGGGTGACCCATCTTCAAGTGTGTCGTGAGTGCCCTTTGTACTATCACCTTTATACCATCTTCATATCGCCATATTTGTCTTCCTCTACCTCTTCTTCCTTCCTCTAACCCCCTTCTAAATTTGTCCATTCATACCCGATGTCTTTAGCTCGGCCAAAGGCATTCTATTTGCACCTTGTTTTGGCTAACGTCTTCAAATGGGCCGATGACATTTTGATGTCTCTTAACATCTTCGACAAGGGAGTGCAAACTAAAACTCAGTTTTGATTTTAGGGATACATAACTCTAATTATAGGTTTCCTTTAGCCATTTCTTCATGAGCAACTTCTTCTTTGCTTGTGCATTCAAATAAAGCATTAGGAGAGACAAGGAAAAGTTAGGTTTAAGGAGCTTAACAAAATGAGAACAAGTTGCAAAGAGGATTCAAAGATTCAAGAATAGGAGCTACATCAATGAGGTATGCTAAATCTTTGGAATCCCCAATTGTGATATACTTGGGAAATTTCTTATCCATCTTAATTTAACCTACAACTATCTCTCACAAAGTGTTGAAAGCCAAAGGGGAGATTAATGATCCAACAAGTCAACACAAGGTAAGCAACCCTATTTCTATCCCCTTTCTTTTGTGCATGGCCGATTAATAAATGTGTATGTTGTTGGTGCCCATTTTGATCCTTGTATATCTTTAGCACCATCTTTGGAGAATCCTCCTTTGTTGCTTGGTGTAACCTTTCCTTTCCATGTTGTTCCTCATTGTGCCTATTCCTTCGCAGAATTGTTCATTGTCACATTGATATAAACCTTTTCATAACCTCATTTTGTTCCCTAGTTCCCTAAAGTACTTATCACTCTATTTCAAGAAGGCTTGAAGGGCTCCTAAGGTTCATTTGCAGGTTGAAGGACTTCCAAGAATGATCTTGCAGTTTCATGGTGCTCCTTGCTGATTTCTTGCCCTGATTCATGCTTTGAAGAGCTTTAAGAAGGCTAATTTGCAGAATTGGGGATGTTCCAAGTTTTTTTGGCATTGTTCAAGAGGAAGAAAGTGGTTTTCAGGGCTAAACTTGTAGGTTTGATCTTCATCCTAGGTGTTTGTAGCATGATCATGTGAGGAGGCATTGCAGGGTCCATTTGTAGGTTTCATGGTGTTTTGCCACTCCTCGACACTTTGCAAGACTTCTAGAGTGTCACAATCTACTTTCCCCGCTCATACTCGATTCAAGCCAAGCACTTAGCCATTTTTGGGCAAACTACTCCTTTGGTGGGGCAAATCGGATATACGAGGAGCAAGTGGAATTGTTCCCTTGTTCCCCAGTTCCCCACATTCACCGCTTCCCCGGCCAAGCCAAACACTTCACTTTATCGGGAAAATCGATTTTTCTTGTTAGAACAATAATATTAAGTGTTCATAATATTTAGTTTATAACTAAATAATATAGAATATAGATATTCTTTATTATTTAATATATACTCTATATTAAGTTATTAGTTATTAGTTAACTAATTATTAAATCGTGGTATGCCCATAACTTAATAAGGTTATAACCCTTTAGGTTATTTAAATATGGTTATAGGTCATATTCGAATATATGTAATTCCGGGTTAAAAATAGGGAGCAGAGTGAGGAAGAGAGTTACTAGACTAGGTGAAAAGTTTCTAAATAAATGGAAATTTTCTTCATAGTTTTTTAACCCGTTGGGGTTTTCCACGTTATATGTTGTGTTAATGTGTTATGGTGTGAATTACTTTACTTTGTTATTTATTTATTCATGCATGCACATTAATGGTTAATATTAATTCAATAAGGTTAATATAACTTTATAACCTCTGCACAAGAAACGCCTACAGGGGCCCGTATACACCACTGAAACGTTCGGAACTTTGGCAAACGTGGGGAAATGGGGAGACCCCAAAAACGTTTCGAAACATTTTGGCGTTCGAAAGCAATTTTTGCTTTTAAAAAATGACTTTTTTAAAAAAAATAAAAAAACCTTGCTTTAAATGAACCCTAACCCTAATACAACTACCTAGACTTGCTAAACACACTTCCTAAAAGCTATATAATGACCTCTTGGGTCCATTCTAAATCACACTCTCATTTTTCTCTTGCTAAATGAGTACTATGCATATATATATATTTTATTTTATTTTTTAATAATATATTGTACAAACGCTTCCGTCGGCGCCAGATTCAAGGTTTTTTGAAAATTGCCGCTTTCGCGTTTGAACCCGTTTCCGTTTCCGTTTCCTGGCAACATAGTTTATAACCCTCGTCCGACATGGTACCGTGAGCGGGATAAAGTATTGGTTACATAATTTAATTAATCCTAAAGTCATGTCCGTTGGGTAGTTGGTTGGTTGGGAACCGATTTAACCCCGTCTTCCCTCTCCAAAATGTATTAATGTTTTTGGAGATATATGTGTGTGCACATGTGAAAGGTTATTACAACGCGTGAAAACAACTTACGAGACTAGGCGAGATTATTAATGTTTGAAATATTTTCCATGGTTTATATAGTTTTCATGTGCAGGATCAAAGTATTCAAGGTAAAAACACAGTTAAATTCAAAGAAAAGGAGACAAGCTCCATGGAAATAGGCTTCCAAATTTTTTTCATTGGGAGCGTGAAAATATTATCCCTGTTAATTTGTGTATATTCCTGGTAATTTCTTTTGGTGTATTTTCTATTTATTTTGCCCATGTCATTTGGCCCCCTTTAATTAGGGTCTATTTCAAGTTTTTATAAATCATATACTCATTATATAGTTTAAAACTATAATCATTTTTTATGATTTAATAAAAATATATATAACTAAAACTATATATTTTATATAGTTCTTATAGTATAGTTTATAACTATTATAATCTTATGTCTTAAACTATACCTTATAACTTGAGCTATATGGAGGTGGCCCCATTTATATCTTATAGTTTATATTATAAACTATATAAATAAACTATGAAACTATCCTATTTTGCGGCCATCTACATAGTTTTAACCATGTTATAAGGGGGCGGCCCCCTTCCAACCCACACCCTCCTAAATTGCCGCCACATGGCAATGCTGCATCACCGCATCCTTGCGCGAATGCCCTTCTACCATGTACCCCAAGCGGTCCCTCTCCCAACCATGACCTTATAACCATGGCGCAGGTTTGTTTAGTCCCACATGGGGACAATTGTGGGAGGACGAAGGCTTTAAAAGCCTTTGCAACCAAATAGGGTGGTGTGACTTCGGTCACACCACCGCTCCATTTTGTTTCAAAGCCCTTAAGGGCTTGGCTGCCTTCCGGGTCATGTGATCTTTGTGCATTGTTATATGCGGCTCGGCCGCCAGTGCTTGCTTGGCTTGCTTTGAGCCAATTTCTTAGCTCGACTCGGTTAGAATATGAACAGGTTTAACAGAAAAATATAACAAAACAGATCAGATTGTAGATCTAACTTGAGGACCACCAAATCATACCAAAATAGCCTCCTATGCAAGTCGATTTGGCATAAATAAATTCAGTAGTAGCAGCAGATCATAAATCACACTTAAATCCTTCCAAACACATCAATAACAAGCAAATATCCTTCTCAAGTAAATGCGCCACACATAAGATGAATATATAATGAGATATTCACTCAATGCAAGCTTAGAAGGTCTCACACTCTCCACAATAATGGTGGTGTTGAAGAACACCTTTGTTTGTGATCACAAATGGGCATACATCCCTTCTCCAAGCATGAAGAATTTTTAATAAAATCAGCATCATGCCAAAAAGGGGATGCCACTTCTCCTTTTATAGATTTTGCACTTCATATCTCCAAGATTCCCTCCTTTGGCGCATTTCTCTAGATAGGAGAGATATCATTTAATAATAGCCTCTTTACCTGAAAAAGGTCAAACTCCAAATAAAATATTAATTCCCTCCAATTAATATTAAATAAATCACAAGAGGGGAATTAAATAAATTTAAAACACATGGAGTAGTTCGACTTGCCCCAATTAAATTAAATATTAATTTGAAAGCTCATGGGATGGTCGATTTTCCCCAAATAATTCCTTTAATCCAAGGGGAGTGGATTAAAGGTCTTCCATAATTATTTTTAATTAAAGCCCAAAGAAAGGGAACATTACACATGTGGCTGAAGCGGTTGTTGGAAGAGATGCACATGAAAGCTAAAGAAAGTACTCTTCTTCTGTGTGATAGTCAGAGTTGCATTGCTCTCGTTAAAAACCAGTTCAGCATCAAAGGACAAAGCATATCAAGATACATATGCACTTTATCCGAGAGAAGGTTCTCTGCAGTGATATAGATCTCCAATACTACCCAACTGAAGATCAAGTTGCAGACATATTTACGAAGCCATTGTGTGCTGCAAAATTCTACAAGTTTCGTGCAATGCTTGGCCTTTCAGAGTTGCCATTGAGGGGGAGTGTGCATGGCAATGCCACCTCCTAATGGCCAATCGGTTGTTGACGACTCTCTATACTTCTGCTCTGGTATAAAGCATTGTAATAAAAGATCTTTTATGATCTATGTAAATTGATAGAGTTTACAGTAATACAGTCTAGTGTGTTGCATCTATTTGTAAAGGAGGTTTTTGTGTTATAAAAGGCTCCTAGAGATGCGGTTTAAGAATTTTTCCATGAGAAACGGTGGGATATAGTCTCACAAATCATGTTTAGCCTAAATCATACTTCTGATTTATGGATTCCAAATCCTTTTGTACCAAAAGGTAAGTTGAGCATGATCAAGGTGTTATAATTCTTTCAAAAAGACATATGCTAGCCTAAACCTTTAGTGGTTTATGGATTTGTAAATCCAATTGTACAAATAGTAAAGTTGGCATATGGATCCCCACTTAATATTAAGGGGAGTGTTAGAACATAATATTAAGTGTTCATAATATTTAGTTTATAATTAAATAATACAAAATATAGTTATTCTTTAATATTTAATATAAACTCTATATTAGGTTATTAGTTTTTAATTAACTAATTATTAAATCGGGGTGTGCCTTGTCACTTAATAAGGTTATAACCCTTCGATTATTTAAATATGTCTATAGGTCATATTTGGATATATGTAATTCCGGGTTAAAAACAAGGAGCAGGAGAGAGGAAGGGAGTTACTGGACTGGGTGAAAAGTTTCTCAATGAAAACAAATTTTCTTCGTGGTTTTTTACCCCATAAGGGTTTTCCACGTTATATGGTGTGTTAATGTGTTATGGTGTGAAGTACTTTGTTATTTATTAATTATTTATTCATTCATGCACATTAATGGTTACTTAATATTAATTCAATAAGGTTAATATAACTTTATAACTCTCCTCCCGACATTTCTTAGAACTCCTATAATTGTTCTCTCGCTCCCTCCCTTCCCGATTCCCGCTTCCTCTAATTTGTCGCTCTATCAGTTATGTCGGCGTTTGGTGGCACAAAGGGAATGTTCCATCCTCGACCCCATTTCTTTGTTTCCCGTGTTATACGTTTTACCGAGATCCCGCCTCCATCGCTTAAATCGGCCCTTTTGGAATAGGCGGAAATATTCCGTCGGTTCCTTTGTTGCCCGCAATCACCAATTCACCGCCCTCACTCATTGGACATGTCACCGATCCAGAATTAGTGGAACGTTCGATGTTCCTTACGCGTTCTCCAAACCACTACCATGTCCAACTCCTGCAACAAATCAAATAATCGACCCTCCACGGAAGACTAGAACATTTCCTTTGTCCGCATGTTCCCCCCGCAAACTCGCCTTCACCACCTTTAAACAATTAAATCGGTAAAGTTGGTCCCAAATGGCACAAAAAGAATGTTCTCGTTGTTCCTCCATTTCCTCGATTGACCGATTTACCCGACCAACCAATAAGAAGGCAACATGTGCCACTTTTTCAAAGCTTCTAAAGGAAAACATAGTTTTCAATTGGGGTCCGAGTGCAAATTGACAAATTTTCTCGTAGCTTTTGATCTGGTCATCCATTTTCAACAAAATTTGTTGCATTTGGAACGCTTGAGAGGGTTTTCCACAAAAATCAGATTTGAGGAAAATAGTGCGGTATTTTTGAATATTTTAGTTGCAGAAGTTTGGGCGGAAAAACATCATCTTCATTAATAAAATGGAAAATTTAAATAATTGGAGAAGCTTTTTAGGCCCCACTTCGACCTTGGATGCTTGTAGAAGTGGAATATGCCCCTCATGACCCCACATGATGAAGAATGGATGATCAATGCATTGTGGAGTGGACATTTGGCATTGTTTCCTCTTTCATCTCCCTGATTGCATGCTCCTTCATTGATTTCATCTCAAAGCACATGGATCACCATCTTGACCATTGATTGGGCATCAACAAGGCATATTCTTCTAGGTTTTAGACATTATTATATAAAAGTGAGGGCTTGTCCTCACTTACCTCCTTCTAGTTGGAGCTCTTTGGCTGGTTATTGGGGTTTTTCTGCTCTAGGAGCTAGGTTCTTTCTCTTCGGGCTGAGTTCGCAAACTACTAGATCATTGTGGTTCCATTTGGGGTTTATGCTAAGGTGGTTGTAGTTGTACAGCCATTAGCAGGCTTTGAGAGCATCTTTATGTCTCCCTTGTCTCCTTTGCAAATGAACACACATGATCAGATTGCCATGTACATGTTTGTTATTTCTTGTTGTTAATAGATTTGAAATGAATAAATCTTCATTCTCCTTTGTAATCTTGTGTTTATCATGTTGAAAAACTACTGAGGAAGCATTTTGCAGTGATTGCTTGATTTGGGTATTGAAGGAATGTTGTTTTGTAGTGCATACTTTGCAACATTTTCTTCAGTTATAAATTCCTTTCTGCAATTTTCTTGGAATAAACATTTGCTATCATAGGGTGTCTTTTGGTTTTAGGGCTTTGCCAAGATCTACACATGAAATTCTATTCTCGAAGCTTTTGCTAGGGTTTGAGAGATTATTTTGCATTGTTTGCCTCTGTAATGTCCCCTTTTTCAAGATATTAATTAAATAAAATATTGGAGACCTTTAATCCACCCTTCCCATGGATTAAAGGATTAAAATTGGGAAAATGTCATAACTCCTTTATTTTTAAATTAAATATTAATTCTCCTCTTATGTTTTTATTTTTAAATAATAAAAAAGGGAAATTAATGTTCTATTTGGAGTTTGACTTTTCAGGAAAGAAGACTATTATTAAAAGTGACCCTCTTACATGAAGAAATGCGCCATAAAGAGGGAAACTTGGAGATTTGAAATGAAAAAGCTATACAAGAAGTTGTGGCAACCCCTCAAAGCAGGTTGAAGTTTTTATCAAAATATCTTCATGCTTAAAGAGGGATGTATGCCCATGAGATCTCATAACAAAGGTGTTTCTTCAACACCACCTTATTTTGGAGAGTGTGAGCCTTCTTGCAATCATTGTTGAGTGAATCTATGCATTGTTTATCTATTCTAAGCATTGGTGACTTGGTTTAGAGGATTTGCACATTTATTTGGGGTCTAAATCTGCATGTTATTGAAGAGTTTATGGTGCTTTTATTACTGATGTTATTGCTGCAATAATTTTTGCCATAATGACACTTGATTTGAAGCTTTTTTATCATATTTTGATGCAATAAGAGCTAGATCTAAAATCTGATGTGTTAGTGATTATTTCTGAGCAATGGGCAGTCATTTTGGAGTGTTTTGTGGCTAGAGAAGTGCTGGAAATTATTTATTTAATTTTCTCTAACCCTAGCGACTTGGACTGAGATTTCCGGATCTGTTTTGGTGAAGTTTTATTGCTCAAAAAAAAATTGTTTAATGGTGCATTGGAAAGCCCTAAATTTCTAGTTTATTATGCACTTGATTTCATACAAAAGCATTGAGTATTGAAGAAGTTATTAATTTTTGAAGTTTCAATTGTCTCGGTGCCATTTTTATTTAATATCTGCTGCAATAAAAATCTGAACTAGAAAAGATTGGGTTTCCAATTAATTCTGCCATCTAACCCACTACCTTGGCTAATTCCAACCCCATTTGGTTTGTAATTACGCTGACATTGGGTTATTTGAGGTTGAATTAAGAGGATCTCATCCTTCTTAGTTCGATTGGTGTTGAGAGTGCTCTGATTTCTAATATTCCCTAAGGGGGATATTACATTGCCTTTCTTGGGTGTCCATGAAGGCAAGTAACCTTGGGAGGATGAGTTTCTTTTGATTTCAGGTTTGGATGCAGCGAAGTATCAGGCCAAGATGGTTAATGCAATTACCTTCTCCCTTTAGTCCCCATTTCCATCCATCTCCATCTCCCCTTTCATTTTCACTACCCTTTTTGTCCTACCCCTCTGCAGATTTCATCACCATTACATATCCAACATGTTATCTGCTAACAAATCACACAACCCTTGCATATTTTGAGTGTGTTTACCTAATTTGTGAAGATTAGCATCTCAAGTGTTATTCCATTCCAAGTTGTCAACAAATTCCTTCAAAATGATGTTTGTGATCACATTTAATTTGTCTTTAGTAGCCTTTGTTTGAGTTCCCAAGTGTTTGTAGTGCTTTTGTGACCACTCTCTCGAGTGAGCACTACATTTAGTGGCTACACTTGGTCTCAAATTGACCTTCCCAACAAGTTTGAGGGCTTGAATCATAACATCTCCCTCTCTTTCAAGTTGCACCTTGGGTTCTCTCACCCTAGTTTAGGAAGAGCCAGAAGTAGCAGGTGGACAGCCACACCCTCAGTAAAGTGCCTCCCTGTCATTCCCAAAAGGCTTGGTCAAGTGAGAGAGATAGACCCATCCCAGGCTGCAAATGACAAATCAATCAGGTCTATCCTTCCTCCTTGTCCCCTCATTCATTTCAAGCCTTTGTTTGGGGTGTTAGATTGGGAACCAACATTTGTTCCATTTACATGATATTGTAGCACATGTTTGTTATTTAATTCATTTCTAGCTTTAAACTATTTTTATAAAGAGCCATTTCCTTTACCACAATCCTTAACCTAATTACCATAGCTCTTACGTAACTATCTAATGACACCTCAAAACTAGTAAGTTCCTCTATTGATGCAATTAGGGGGTCCAATAAAGGACAACCTTTCTCTGCAGCCCAAACACGACATACATCAACACACACTCTCTCAAACACCCTCACTCAAATATTAACATAAAAACTCATTCTTTTATTTCATATGTGATTGTATTACAAATACAAATAATTACCTATGTTCCACGGAATCTTTGGGATTAGTGGATGGTTCTTGGGGGCGGGGACCAAGGGCCTAGGTTTGGCAACTGCAGCGGGGGACGATTGTGCAAATACATATAGTACTTGAATAATTAGTCACCAAAAATGTATACAGAATAACAAATGAAACTAACTTTGAAATACTAAGTATTGAACAATGAAAATACTAAATATCAATATTTTAATAGTTATATCATAATTTACATTCAAAATGATGATTACATCTAAAATTTAAATACAATTGGCCAATATCCCAATACCACTAATCATCCCCAAAGTCCACACCAAAATTCTTTGTTGCTCTCCCTCTTGCCAATGCTCTCAACCTCTCACTCTTGCAACTTTCTTTGCTCTCACTCTTGCACTTGTAGCATTGATCAATGTTTTGAGATTTGGAATGAGGGTGTGAGGATCATTTATAGTCATACAAGTGCTTAAAATGTTAATGAGGCCCCATAGACTATTAAGGTTAGGGTTGGGGGCACAAACATATACAAAAGTATGTTTTTAATTAAAAAAAAACTGTGCTTGCACTAGGTGATGGTCACAAGTCTCTAAGACGATTAAGGTACTTTGACAAGTCTCCGCCTGAGTCTCGAGAACATCCCCAAGTCTCCCAAACATCCCCTTTAAGGTGGAAACGTCTCCGTTTAAGGGGTGTCCCCGACCGGTGGTGGTGGTGGTGGTGGGACAATGGGGGTGTTTCCTGAAGTCCCCGGGACATCCCTTCCTCGAGATGGCAATTTTTTTGGGGGACGTGTCCTTGTGGAACATTGATATTAATTACACTCATCACACCCTCCCTACTAAATGACAACATAGATGAAATGAAACATTACAAAACAAGTATCCCTTCAACGGACGTTACACAACACTCACATCATGAGAACAAACACTTTGTTCTTCCCTCAATTGGACTCTTCATTCTCACTTCTCTTCATGGAGAGCTCCCCTTCCCAGTCTCTCCCTTGTTGTGTGTAACTTCCCCAACAAAAATTGTCTCTAACTAGTCCCTTCGGATCTATTCGCCAATGTCTCTTCGCACTCCTCGACACCTTGGAAAGACTTAGAAACTATTTTTGGGGTTTTTTTTTTTTTACATTCACCATGGCAAATTGTTGATTTACATAGAGCAGCAATTGTGAAACCACCTTGATGGTTACAAAACAGCCCCTTTATGCAAGCCGCTGGTTCTTTACACCACCCCAATAGTTTCAAAACTACATTATCCAATTTTGCACCCCACAGTAAATAGGCGAACTTGACAAATTTCGACTAACGCAGAGGATGAAGTCTTGGAGAAGAAAATGGTGAAAACAAGTAAATTTCATGTTTTGGGGCATTTACAATTATTCTACGCATTTCCTCTTTTCCTTGAAAACCTATTCAATTCCATACTTAGCCAAAAAACCAAGAAAAAATGAAAAAAGGGGTCTTTTGCGGTGTATTGTCAGGTTTTTTTGAGCCGGACGAAACAATTCCTTCAGCTTCAAGTTCCCGATTTGCGTTCGGCCGCAAACGTTTAGGGACGGAGTGTATTGCGAACTTTTGGATCGCATGGCGAACAGTTCCTCAAAGCTTCAAGTTCCCGCATGGGTCTTCCAGACGCAAAACGAAGTGGTGGCGAGTAATGCGGAAATGCGGGCAAGACACGGAACTTTGGAACAAGTTCCACAGGTTAAAGGTTCCCACACAAGCCTTCCGGCCGCAACAAAGGAGAAAGGAACAAAGTGAAGCAAAGTATTGCGGGTTAACTGGATTGCGGAGGAACTAAGAGTGGATAGAACGTTCCGTCGGAGGGTTCAGTTCGCATTAACGTTCGGGCCAAAGGGCGAAGGAGGCGGTGTAGTGCGAGTTACGGGCAAGGTGTGGAGCGAACGAACAAGCGGCAAGGGAACTATGTATTGCGGGGCGAATCAACGATGCGAGAACATAGGGACCGGGTGGATTTGTTCCACGGTTCCACCCCGAAGTCGATACTTCGCCCAACACACTAACTGCAACCACTACAAACATTGCAGACTCCAATGAGCACACGCAAAACACTTCCTTAGTTCCCCGAATATCCGATCCACTCGCACTCCAAGCCCAAAATGATTAAATGCGGACTGTAGCAATGTGCTTAGAACCCCGTGTTCCTCCTCGACCCCCTGAAATCCGCATGGCCATAACTTTTGCTCCACAACTCCAAATTTCACAAAATTGGTACTGTTGGAAAGGTCTCTTCATCCTCTACACCATGGAAACTGGAAATCTTGAATTAGGTGAGGGTAAGTGGGTGAAAAAGAGGAAAACATCCTAGCATTAAAGAACACAGTTCCAGGTTGTTCAACCACCACATTTGGTGAGGTATGGTGCCCATTTCTTCTCCCACAAGAAAAGTATCATTGGGGAATGGATTTGTAAGGGTGCCCATACCTATTTTCAAAGAATTAATGCATGTTGTTGGTGGGTGGAAGCAAGAATTCGAGTTCCCTCTATTTTCCCTCCTCTCTCTCTCCCATTCTCTATAAATTGTAAAATGATGCTCATTTGTTATGTTGGATACTCTTAGGTTGGACATTCTTGTAATGTTAGTGCATCCTTCTACAAGTGTTGCATGTGGATTTTGAGTTGCAAGCCTCAAATTTGGATATTTGCAAGGTGATTCTTGCCTTCCTCCATTGTAATGAATTGTGCATCTACTTGAAGCAATAAAATACTTGTTTTGTGGTTATTATCTGCCCTAGCTTGTGTTCTATTACATTTTCTTTCCTTTCATTGCATCTACAGGTATATTGTGCATGTTTTATTCTCTTTGTAGGGTTTGAATCTGTTGTGCTCCATGGAAATGGTGATTTGAATGTTGTTTTGGACTATGGCACTCATGTCTTCCTCTCCTCCATTTTCTCCCATTTTCACTCATCTAAGAGTGTCTTTCCCCCTCTTCTTGGTGCTATCACCTCTCTTTAGCTTAGGATTTCCATTTCATGCATCTCCTTCTCACCTTGGTCCCTTGGATTGTTAGAGTAGAATTAGATAGTTGTATTCCCATTCTTAGGACTAGTTGAGCATTAGGAATAGATAAAGGAACCAGCCTTCTCGGAAGTGCGCCTCAATGCAAGCCCCACAACTTGGAGACAATCCCATGTTGCCTCAAAGCCCTGGATCATTCAAAATTGGGACGGGTGCAATTTTGAGTTCCAATAGCTACCACTCATACTTGTGAAACCACTCGACATTTTTCCTACACCTGTAAAATCGTAAAACTTCCGGGGCCATAACTTTTGCATACGAACTCAAAATGAGATATTTTCTGAGAAAGTGCACAACTTTTCAAGGGCAATCCAAATATGTAATCAGATTCTGATTTTATACGTCACTCGTGCCCCTTTTGCCTCTGCACCAAAAACCTATCATTTTTAGGTCTTCAATAGATGCGGTCACTTCTCGAAGCATATGGACAATTGAATAACTCAACCAACTCACTTGAAACCATGATGCTGCTGAAACTTATCCTCCCTAATGTTCTCGATGCCCTTGAAGTATTAGAGTGTTGATGCTTTGCTTAACTTCTACCATGCCAAAACGGTAAACACACGGACTAGACTATACGAACACCTCTGTGTGTTTTTGGATGATGCAAGATTGCTTTTGGACTCGTATGCTCGTTCATCATCTACCCTCTTTGTATTGTATGTGTAGGTCCCCTTTGTTGGATCCTTTTCAACCTTCTTTGCACACAACCCTTGTCTATAGGCCTGGACCACTCCATGGGCTGGTATCCTTATGTGTTGGATCTAGAATGATCTTCTCCCCATTACCTGGCTGTTAATTTGCCACATATTCAATTTTCAGCAACCAAATTGTAATTTTTGATTTGGAGACACTGCTTTTTCTCAATTTTGTTTGGCAACTCTTTTGGGATTTCATCTATCTCCATTTTCAAAGAATGCTATTCTTCAAATAATTTGCACTTTAGTCTATCAAAGGGGAAGGAAATGCTACCCCAATAGTTTTGCAAATTTTATGTCTCTTGAGCTGCTCGTTTTGGCGTATTTTCTAATGTTTGATGATTTTTCTATTTTTTGGTGAAATTTTTGGCGAATATGTTTCCATGCCACATCAGCACACTCAAACACCACCATGAAGACCAAGCTTCTGGAATGACACAGATATACTGAAAGCATGTAGCTGAGTTACAATTGAAAACCTCAATGTTGCAATGTGAGTTGGACTCAAAACAAGTACAGGCAGAGGTTCTAACAGACATAAGAATATGTTTTGTAAAGCAACTTTAAACACAATTTACCAAACTTAATGATGAAAATCAAGAACTCAGAATTCAGGATGTTACTTTGCAGTTACAGTTCAAAAAGTTACTGTTGGAAAAAGAAACATAGGATTTGTATTTGTTTGATTAGTGTAAAAAACAGGCATGTTTAATTACTCTGCCATGGAAGTTGTTAAGCAGGGTAAAGAGATTTGACCGTATTCGAGACTCAAATGAGTGAAACAACATGATGAGATGCCCTAAGGATGATCTCAACTGATGCACATATGGCAATTTGAAGAAGTCAAGCTGAATCCTAATAAACATGGACTTTGATTACATTGGTGAAGGCCCCGAATTTTTTGTACCTGACTACTCGATGTCAGAAAAGTTTGCCAAAGTTGGTAAAACTGCGAGTGAGAAAATGTTTTAGGTGATCACAGTGTAGCAGACATGGATATAGGAAATCAAAACATTTTGATCTCCATCCTCCATTTTTAGGAGTCCAAATGATTCTTCGAATAATTGTTTTTCTTGTTCTTGGAATGCTGCTACACAGACCAGTATAAAGATTCATTTAGGCTTGTTAGATACTAGAATGTGGGAGCAAACAATTTCACCACTGAAGAAGAATTAATGCAAGACTGGGACTTAAGTTTCACAATATTCAAATGTTCATTTGTTGGCTCCTTCCTGGCATGGGGGTTTAACTTGGTTAAAGAAGCAGAGAAGATAATTAATCGGCAATGCCTCCTGTATCACCTATTGCTAACCCAAGTGATAGACAAAGATAAACCTAACTATTCCCAAGGTCTTTCAGACATAGTTGCTTCAATCTATAAAACCCTCAACAGTGGTTGCCCTAGTTGGATCCATATTTCAAGGGTATGATTATCAAAGTACTACTGCGGTCCTCAGTTTCGAGGCCATTTTGGAAAATATATGGAGATCAAATCCACTCCCTTTTAATGATTTTAGTAGGACATAGCCCGCACCCACTTTGTAAGTCAGTTTTTGAGTTGAAGTTCAGGTATCCACTTACCTCACTCAAAAACGTTTTGGTGTTCCTTTAATATATTTTGATTGGACTCTTCCCATCTCTCATCTAAAGAGAATGGGAGGTGAGGGGTGCAGAAAAGGGTGATATAGAGGTCAAATTTCAAGTTATTGAGTCCGTAGTTGTTGATGGAGGTCAGCTTTTGAGTCATTTTTCAAGCTGTTGATTTCTGAGCTATATGTTGACTGTTGAGTTTCTTCAGATTTGTTTGGAGATAAATTTGATTGATCGACATTGAATTTTGATGGCTGTCAGGATAACAGATTGCGCTTGCTTGGGGCCAATGTCATATTTGTGTGGATCTTACTTTTTTGACACTATGTTGGCTTTTACAAGATTTCTTAACTCTTGGCTCATTTGTGCACTTGGCTGTTACGGTTGATTAGTTTTTGGCATTTTTGGAGAGTTAGTATTGTTCTCGAAATTTGCAACAGCAACATTCTGCTTTTTTAATACTTGGCAAGACTCTGGAGTAGCTGGCACATTGCTACATTGTACCCAAACTCTTTGATCTTGGGAATTTCTTTGGTAGACTAGATGTTTGTACATTGACCATGTTCTTTGAACTATCCCAGGTTCGATACCAGATATTGCAATTATGTATCTTCACAGATTGGATCTCAATTCTTTTTGGTATACATTTCAATTTAGCAAGTACAATAGCAGTTATCCACTGCAAATTATTTACAAACTAGAGTCCTTGTTTGCAAGAAACATGGAGACGGAAAGTAAAGTGCCTCTTTTGATAAAGAGATAATTCTCAGAGAACACAGGAACAGCATAATCATCTCATTTGTTCTATTAGAAAATCATAAAAACAAGCAGGAACGTTATTCTCTGATTAAGCTTTCATTTTGCATGCAAAAGAAATGTTAATATATGATATCAAGATAACTACAATAAGGCCGCAAACTACACAACATCTCTTTGTGCTAAAAGTATCAAGGCTTTAACGAGAGCTAAAATCTCCTAAAGAACATTGATATAATCCATGAAACCACCACTACAGATATATCAAAAAGATTGTGTTCCCTTCCCATGCATAGACTTTAGTATTTTCCACTAATTCAATAAACATTACTTTTTCTATCAGTATCAACATAAATAAAGATCCCTAGACTTCTCTTACCTGCATGCAGCTTGCACATTCACATTTCCAACCTCGAGACTTTTGTACACACTTTTCTTCTTTGTAAAGATCCTTGCAAACATCACACCCAAGCTTAAGATGATTCACTTTATTCCCTGGGTGCCCACAATGAGAACAGTGAGGCCTTTTTTTCACAGGCATGCCAGCATCATGATCTGATTCAACATAGTCTGTTCTAAAATTGTCCATCTCTGAAAGTAATAATTGATTTCCTTTTCCCAATTCACGAAGCCTATCAATACATAGCATATCAATGTCCTCTTAAAAAGATAAATGTACATCAAAACTTAAAATGAGAAATTTAACTCAAAAATCGAAACCACTAAAAATTCATTCGCCAATCTGAAAGATTATAGATATACTTGTCAAGTATTTCCTCTTCCTGGAATAAGTGGACAATGTGCACTGCAGTTTTAAGCCCGATTCCTGGTACTCCATGGGTGTTATAGTCACAACCTAGCAACAGTGCCAGTGCTATTAGATGCTTCCTTTTCAACCTGAGACCTGTATCAATATCTGATGCCCTGTAGCATTCAATAATGCATTCCTGCAATGATGACAAAATTTGGACTCACACAATGTCCACCTGCTGTTGCTTACAGTATATACATGATTACAACATAATAATTTAAATGTAAATTGCATGTCTGATAAAAATCGTAAATTCCTACAGAGAAGCTGAAATATAGAATGTGCATTGAAAGCCTGAAAAAGGTACAAAATAAAACAGCACCAACCAATCAGAATGCATCAGCATCCACTGCCAAAGAAATTTAAATAAGGGCGATTATAAGATAATCTAATCTAGAAACTGAAGACTACTGCATTCTCTGATTTTGAACTTCTTTCACCATATAATGAGCAGAAAGTTTTTAATATGAAAACAATAATATCCAGCCCCCTATAAATGTTCCGGAATAGGTCATACTAGGGCTGATCTATAAGTCATGCTTTCAGTCACATGCGTGATTTCTACCAACCATCTTGATAAGGATGAGTTAGAAAAATAGAGCAACATATATTAAGGCTTCAAATAGAAGCTACAAAAATATTGGTTACAAACTTATACCTAATGTTGAGTAGGTTGACCCATCTAAAGTAACTTGATTCATAATAGTCAGACATTATTCCCTCATCCCAGCCCTATAATTGGGTTATTAAAAATACACTAAATCTTTAGTCATCCAAGAATCATTCTCTTTGTTGAGAAACTCCATTCATAAGAAGTTGATGCAGGAGCGTCCATGACGAACAAGTAATCTTGCATCCCCAAAAATAGAGTGATGTTTGTTTTTTTGTGTTTTTGGGTTTTGACTTGACATGGTATAAGTGGTCCTACACTAAGTTGCCGCATTCGAATTCGTGTTCGAATTCGCCGATGATTAAATTCGTGAAAAATTCGTTGCTAAAAAAATCAGTGATAAAATTCATGATTAAATTCGACTGGAAGGAATATATTATTTAAATTAAATATAATAAAAAAATAATAAAAATATACTTTTATAATTTAATATTTAAACCTATATAATTAAAAGTATATATAGTTAATAAAATATGGGTTACTATCCTAGACAATATTCATATTTATATATAATTTTTTATAAACATTCACCAAATATAAACAATTTTAAAATGATAAAAAAATTTAAACATCTAAAAATTAAAATACATAAAAATCTAAAACCTAAATAAAGGTAAAGTAAACCTAAATACTATAATATTAATATAATTGCGTGCAACTATACACTCAGCATATTTTTTACAGTAACGAAACCTTCCACGGAAAACATGCCTGCGACCAAATCCGACGCAGCAAGCAGGGCTTTCGAGCTGAAACCGTCAACGAGAGCAAGCAAATTGAAAGGAAATCGTTATATTAATTGCTTCACAAATGCTGCAGATCCATGCGTGACCTCAAAAATGATTTCCGCACAGGTTTTAATAGATTTCTGAACGGTGAACGATTTTTTATTGTATACGCTGATTTCTGTACAGGTTTTAAATTTGCTATTTGTTATGTACGAATGTATTGGCGAATTTCAACGATTTTTTTGCCCTGATTTGAGATTCGATGAATTTCGAATTTAATGCTTTCAGTTCGGTGAATGCGGCAACATAGGGACTCCTACAAGGCATCGTTGAGAAGAAAGGTTTTCAAGAATTCATGATCTAGAACTTTAAATTTTGGCGTTTTCCCAAACCAACACAGAATTGTTGTCACGTGTTGATGTTTTGAGGAAGAAACGTTGACTTTTCGCTAACCAAATGCCTGTAATCATCAACAAAGGTAAAATAATGAATTCTTGAGATAATCATTGATACAAGAAGCGTTTCTTGGGTCCTTGGGGAGCTGAAGAGACCTGGGATGCATCATTAAATGAGGGGGAAAAGGAATCTCAAAGGGAGAGAAGAGAGACATAAAAAAAAGACTCTCCAAACAAAAAAACCAAAACATGTTTGTGCACCAGTCAGGTTGGATGGTGTTGTAGCTATTTCTTTCTCTATGTTTGTAATGAAAGAAGGTTGTAGAGGCATGTGTGTGAGTGGCAGAGTGTACTCAAGAGTGTGTGTATCAATTGTTTAATGAATTCATTAATGAGAATAGTTTATTGAGTTGTGTCAAGGTTGTGGGAGTGCTCATGTGTGTCCATGGAAGAGTAATACCCCTTGCATCAAAAAATTAGAGGCTGTCCTTAATTGGACAGCCCCTTTGTGCTTGCCCCAATTGGTAGCAGAGCAAGTTTGAATCCCGCTAAAAGTTGTTTTCCACATTTTTGTGGGTAGAAAACAAGAGGAGACATCTTCCAGCAGAGGTGGTGTCGGGTAAAAGGAGTCAAGAGATAGGGTGCAATCAAAGTGATTTTTGTTGCAGGTGTGTGAGAAGTCATGCCAGCGTGTGAAGATAAAAGAGACTCTCGTTTGAGTTTATTACAGGTTGTGAAAGAAAAGCCTACTTGTTGAAGATATGGCACACAAGAAGGGAGGAGCACCACGAGTAGAAGACTTGGTTGAGATGTTGAAGGAAGTCCAGGCAAGATTGGACATGATGGAAGATGCACAAAATGAAGATGTTGTAGTAGTAAGTGAAGAAGAAGAGATGATGGAGATGTTATCCCTACAAGCAAAGTTGGATGTCTTGGAGAGAGGACAAGCTAGCAAAGCAAAGAGACCAACAGAGGTCAAGGTGAAGGAAAGAGGTAAGCCACTTGCAATGTTGTTTTGTTTAGTGGTAAAGAGAGCCCAAATGAGCTCATGAGATGGATAGTGGAGTTAGAAGTTCTTTTTGAGGAGGAGAATATTGAAGACCCCAAAAGGGTAGTGGTTGCATGTAAGAGGCTATATGGAGTTGCAATTGTTTATTGGAGAGATCTCCAAGAGAGGAGACAAAAGGAAAGAAGAAAGTGAAAAGTTGGGAACATATGGTTTCCAAGTTAATGGAGCTGGTTTTGCTCCCAAAAATGCAAGAAGAGCGGTGGAAAAAGCTTCATTTCATGAGGCTTGAGAGAGAGAGAAGAACGTTGTCTTGAGGGGCAACAAGAGAAGGAATTTGCCACATGAGTAGCTCAAAGCTATTCTGAAAAATAGCCAGAGAGAGGAAGAAGTGAAAGAGATTCTTCCGAAAAGTGAGGAGAAGAAAGTTGTCTTGAAAGACAACAAGAGAATGAGGTTTCTATGTGAGGAGCCCAAATCTGATTTTCAGAACAGCAAAGAGAAAGAGACTTGTGAACCAGAACAAGGAGACCCATTATTTGATGATGGGAAAGCGTTTGTGGAATCCCATAAGTGGGAAGAGGTTGAGTTTTCATTAAAAGATAAAGATAAAGAATTTCATATTTCTCTTTTGCAGGGAAGAAGGGCTGAGGACAGTAAAGAAGAGTTTCAGGTTTCCATGAAGGAAACAATGGAGGTAGCTAAAGTGCATATTAGTGCACATGAGTTGAGTGTGGTTGAAGACCATGCATATGAAGAGGAAGAAAACAGAAAGAAGAATGAGGAAAGAACAACCATGGAGGTTGTTGAGAATGGGCCTTTTGGAGTCCATTGTGTGAGAAGAATGTAAGCAATGGAGAAGAGTTGGACAACATGTCTATGAGGTATGATGAAGAGCTGGAAAAAGTGTTTGTGGGAACTCTTGATTCCCTTAATGTGTTTGTTCAATGTGCAGGTCCAGCAAAGGTAAAGAATGTAGAGAAAAGGAAAAAGTGTGGTTCAGTCCAGCATGCTCATATGTATGAAAAGCAAAGTGAAGAGGCAGAACAAGAAGGTAAGGTTGCAGCAGCAGTTGAAGAGCTGATTGGTAAGGATGTGGCAGCAGAAGAGGATTGTTCATGGGACAAAAGAGAGTGGAAAATTGATGGTACAAGAATGTTCTCAAGAGGACATACAAGGGGAGTTCATTTGCAGCAGCTAGAGGTGAGAGAGAAGACTCTCACAAGGACAAGCGGAAGAGATGGGAAAGATAAAGAAAGTCACTCATGTGGTATAGAAGCAAACAAGAAGATAGAGATGGTGGACATGTTTCTACCAAGAAGATTGAAGGATGCAAGTAATGTTGCACATGTGGGAGCAGCCCACATAGGTATTGGTGAAGAAACTCTTATGAGTCAAGGTATGCATTGTTCTCATATGAACAAGGAAAGTGCAAGGTTCTTTGCACATGGCATGGATGAGGTGAAGAAAGAAGATTGTAATCAACCTACAATTGATGTAAAGAGTTCGAGCATAGAAGAGGACAAGGATGAGATGGAGCAGCTGAATTTGTTACCAGTTCAAGCATGCGATGAATAATATAAGTTTGTGGCAGAGATAGAATTTGAAGATGATGGGATGGAGGAGATGTTTCTACAAGCCTTAGAAGCACATGGTGAAGAAGATAAAGAGGATGATAAGAGCCTAGATGGGACAACATTCCATAAGGAGATGGTTTTTTTAAAGACACATTGAAAGTTGAAGCAGAAATAGTGGAGTTTCTTGACATAGAAATGAAGACAATGAGAGGAGAAAGAGTTGGCAACCATGAGAAAAGAGGAGCTACAAAATCCAACAACAGGTTGAATAGTGATTGAACAAAGCCTACAAGGCTTTAGGAGGAGGTGGTCAAATGATAGTGGGTACAAGCCCACAAGAGAAAGCAAGATGCAAGAAAGAGCATCTTGGTGGAGATGGTCAAATGAAGGTGGGTTTCAACCCACAAGAAGTTGGAAGAAGAAGAAAACAACTATTTCGTGGAGGTGTCATTTCCCCTTCTTGGGACATTTTTAAAATGGAAGAACTGAAGACCCTCAACCCATTTTCTCTCTTCATGGGTTTGAGGAGGGAGCTTGAAGATGGTCCTAAGGTGTCTGTTGTCTACATTGTAGCCCTTGGTATGCCTCGCGCTACAAGGAGTCTTTAGTTAGTTTTTTTTTTTAAAGTGCACATAGGCTAGTTACTTCTTTATTATTTAATTAAAAATAATAAAGTGCACTTAAGTGGGTCTTTTTATATTTTTAATTTAAGTTTTAGTGGTTTTCCTCCAAAAGGGAAAGGTCGATCATTTTGAATGTTGCACCCCTTAATTCTATAAAAGGAGGTTGCATGACCTTTAGTGGGGATGTTGGATTTGATCATTTATATCTCTCCATGCTTGGAGAAATGGGATGTATGCCCTAGCTCTTCATTGTGCTCTCTCTCTCTCCCTCTCATTCGATTTGGAGTAAAGTAAATTTGATCTTGATAAGGATCCATTAGTGTGTGTATTGCATTTGTTGTGTGTGGCGAATTGCACTAGGAGAGTTTCCTTGCCCTAGCATTTATTTATGGTGCAAATATGGTTATTGTTGCATGATTTGGGAGCATATTTGTTTGTTTTCAGATCTGTTGTGTTTTGCAATTAATTTCATAATTTTTGGAGATGATTTGATGCCCTAAATGTGTTGGGCGACCTACTTTTTAGGGAAAAATTAGGGTTTTGTGTTTGTTGTGCGAAAACTAATTTTGGAATATTATTCTTCATATTTTTGTGGCCCAAGATCCAAAGTTTCAGCTCATTTGGACTTCTCTAGCAAAAGATATGAATTTTTGAAGTTATGTTGCAGACAGGGTTTTTTTAAATAATTTCCAGAATTATTTGGCATGTTTTTGGTGATCATAAAACAAGATCTGCAAATCTGATTTGTTTATCTTTTATTTCTGAGCAAGGGAGGTACTTTGTGGTGTGTTTGGAGGCTGGGAAAAGTGTTGGAAATATTTTATTAATTTCTTCTAACCCTAGCGCCCAAATCTGGAATTTTAAGTGCTATTTTGAAGGGGTTTTAGTGCTCAGAAAAATATGATCTCTAGTTCATTGGAAAGGGAAAAATCCCAAGTTTATTGTGCACTTTGTTTCATGCAAAAAGACTGAGTATCAAGAGAGTTATGAATTTTAGAAGTTTTTAGTTGTCTGCAAGCTATTTTAAATTAATAGTGCTGCTATAAAAATCAGATCTAGAAAAGGTGTGAATTCCAATTGATTCTCCCATCTCACCCATCACCTTGGCTACTTCCAACCCCATTTTGGGTTGTAATTAGCCGACATTGGGTTATTTGAGGTTGAATCAAAAGGATCTAATCCTTCTTGATTTGATTGGTGTGGAAGTTTGGATTATTTGAGGTTGAATCACAAGGATCTAATCATTATTGATTTGATTGGTGTGGAAGTTTGTTACAATTCTCATTTTTCTAGTAAGGGGACATCACAAGAGGTGGTTAGATTGTGGTGGGTCTAATTCCACAAAGGAGGAAAGAGAGAACAAAGGTAAGAAGAAGAGAGAAGATTTGAAGCTAGCAAGAAGATGGAAATGGAAGAGAAAAAGAGAAATTCAGTTGAGGTATTTGGTGTGTTGGCAAGGAATGCCATGGTCATCAATCTCAGTGGCCAAAAGAGTGGTTTTACCACTTAATCCACCCATGTGAGCAGGAGCTCACAATTTAATTACCTTGGGTGTCTGATGCAGGAACATCCATGGTGAACAAGTAATCTTGCATCACCAAAAACATAGTGATGTTTGTTTATTTTGTTTTTTTTTGGGTTTTGGCTTGACATGGTGTAAGTGGTCCTACAAGGCATCCTTGAGAAGAAAGGTTTCAAGAAATCCTATTCTAGAACTTTCAATTTTGGCGTTTTCCTAAAGCAACACAGAACTATTGTCACGAGCTGATGTTTATGAGAAAACATGCTAACTTTTCACTAACCAAAAGAATTTAATCATCAACAGAGGTAAAATAACAGATTCTTGAGATAATCATTGCTACAGGAAGCGTTTCATGGGTCCTTAGGGAGCTGAAGGGACCTAGAACACATCAATAAATGAGGAGGAAAAGGAATCTCAAAGGGGGAGAAGAGAGACATGACAAAAAAAAAAAGACTCCACACAAAAAAACCAGAACATGCCTGTGCACCTATCAGGTTGGACGATGTTGTCAAGCTACTTCTTTCTCCATGTTTGTAATGAAATAAAACCTTGTAGAGGCATGGGTGTGAGTGGTAGAGTTTTCTCAAGAGTGTGTGCATCAATTGTATAATGAATTCATTAATGAGAATAGTTTATTGAGTTATGCCAAGCTTGTGGGAGTGCTCATGTGTGTCCATGGAAGAGTAATAACCCTTGCACCACAGAATTAGAGGTTGTCCTTAATTGGACACCCTCTCTCTCGCTTGCACCAAAAGCAATCTAGGAGGAACACAAAAATAGAGGAGACATTGCTATTAATAAAAGCTCGAGAACAATGAAAAGAACATAACAATGCATATGGAAAAAGTCGTCATAAATGCAATTTATAACTCTTTCCAATAAACAAATCATTAATTTCAATAGAATGTACCTATGATAAAATCATTACCTTGATTTTCTTGAGAAAAAGTTTATAATAATAAAATTATTAACTTGATTTTCTTGAGAAAACGTTTCTATCAAATAAGCAATACACTATTGATGCTTTCCAAGTCCCAATTATTTTTTTAATTAGAAGCCCATAGTAAAATATATAATTAACAAACATTAGAGAAAAAGTACATAGATGTTTTACAATAAAAGATGGTTGGCTGGTAATTATGGCCCAAAATATGAGTGTCTAAAGTATACTAACAAATCCAAAAGAGGTACAAAACATTAGAACCCCACACTAGGAACAAGCACAACCATTGGAGGGAGGAAGAGGTGGATTGTCACATCCCATTTTGGGATCCCCAAATTTGACGTTTGTGCAAGCCGTCAATAGGCTAGATTAAATTAGTAAAGGTGATTTTGAGCAATACACCAATTAAAGATTGGTGTAAGCCTTCTTTAATAACGTTTGAATAACCACCGAGAGTCTTAACACGCACTAGCATCAGTTATTAAATTATTGTAACCTTAATTATCATGGCATTATGCTCTCAAGCAATATGATGATGTACAGTTTGATTCTAGTGTATGTTGCTAACCTTGAAGGTCTCACCTATGTGTTAAGAAAACAAGATGTTTATTGTATGCATCGAGTATGATAATCTCATTAGCAAGATACCTTGGGCTTGTTAAAAATTACCGTACGCTTCAGTTTTTATAAGAAAAGATGCCTATGACTATAAGGAATCAATGCATCGAATCCGTATGTGTTGGTGTTGAAAAGCATAGCTCTTATGGTACCATTAAGTGCTTAGTACACATATAGCTTGTATCCATAATGTCAACATCAGCTTGATAGTTTAACTGCCTTGACTGAGAACAAAATACTATTCTAATAAAGTATGAGGTGCGGTTCCTATTACATTGATAAATCCGTTGTGAACAAATGATGGTCATTATGACCCTAGTATGATTTATACTGGCTTATTGGGAACATGTAGTATAAGTTTAAAATATTATTTCCATTATTATTAAGGTACATGATTGATTTGGTTGGAACTATAACCACTTCTTTGAGCAATATCAACCCTATGAATTATCATTAAAATCCTATCTAAGGACGAACCTTGTATATGTTACAAGCATATATAATAATTATTAAAAAGTTGTTATATTTTGGCTTGCATCTTATCATGTTTTCCTGATTTATTAATATCTATTAGAAGTTGATTGTACTGTTTGGCATTTGAATCCCTGAGATATTGGCGTGAAAGGGTATTTTCTATGTTGAAAAATGACATATGAATGGCTTGGTAGTCCTTATGACTCTAGCATTTCTAATACGTGACAATGAGTTATTTCTATTAATAAGCAATACACTCTAATAGGTGAAAATCCTATGCAAGGTAACCTTAGCATTATGGAGGTTGATATGATGGTTGGTGTATATGAGTATGGTAATCTATTTTTAAAGGACCGTGGTCTTTGACCTTGAACAAACAATGATGTTCTTATAGTATTAGTTAAGTATTTGATTGATTGGTTAGTTTTTGTAATCAATGGGTTTTCTTGATTATGTTGTTTAAACATTGACATTGAGGTATTTTGCCATTCTTTATTAAGGGGGCTTGATGGTTGATGCTTGGCATAAGAAATTATGTTTTAAAGGCCATGTTTGCTCGTTGACTTGGCAATTAAAATTGAAATATGTTTTATCCCTCATGAGTTATGTGCGATTTGAACATGATTTTAATATTGGGAACATTATTATGGAAAGGGTATTATTGTTCCCTTTATGTCGGTTGACTTGGTATTAAGCAATTATTAAATGACTTGCTCGATGTGATGGGGGACATTACTGCTATTGGCATTTGAGTGTTAAATTATTTGTTTGTTTTAAACGCCTCCAATAGAGAGGTGAGGGTCACGAACCCAACCAGAATGTTAAAAGGGATTTATAAAGTTTTTGAAATCCGTTTAAATAAGGCGCATTGACTTGTAGGAATAATAATTTGGGCGTTTTGAGTTAGAGAAGACGAGTTGAAACCCTAGCTCTCTCAGTTGCATGAACATGACTTTGATAATGGGTGCATGCATATTGGAAGGTGTGAGGAGAACTTGAATTGGTTAAGCCATTAATGGAGGCATTTTTGTTTAAACCAGTTGTGTGTTTGTTTTCTTAACGGCATTTTTTGTTTTTAATTGCATGTGTTTTTTAACTGGAAGTTGAAGAAGTTATAAAAACCCATTACAAGTAAGGGATATATGGTAAAGGACTGACCGCCATTTTTGTTCATACTGAGGCATGGTTATTCTTTCTCAAATATTGCATATTCTTTTATGGGCATAAGTATTATAATGCTGGTAGGAATTTACAAGAATGGGTTTTTATCATCACTGGTTATGTGGTTAAAATTTGGACAGCAGATGTTTATATTTGTATACATGAATATTTTTCACATCTCTAAAAGTATATAATCGACGCTCATAAGTATATGTATATATACACTTATATCCTTGATTAGATGAGAAATAGATGTATATACACACATACAACTATACAGATGAATCTCTAAATATCCATATATGACTGATTTTCTGGTTTCATTTACGTGGAATGGATTGGTTGGAAAAAGGGTCTCTTAAGGGTTGGTGAATTACTCTCTCCATCCCGCTCCTTGTTCACCTACCAAATTAGCATTGTATTCATATACATTCCTGGATGTACATGCAATGTGCAGGCTTAAATCTGTAACCTTTCGTTTGTTTAATTTTTGTGGATGATGGCTTGGGAATTAATATTGTGTCTCTCTCTCTAATCCCTATTATTTGGATATGATGAGACGTAGAACAAAACAGTAGTATACTCACTTTGCTTCACTTTTTTGGACATGATGGCACTGAAAGGAAATAAAGTGAATGGAAAACTATTGTTTTCTCCCTCCTTGACGTTGTTGAATGCATTGCACATATGAGTCTATGCAATTTTATAAGAACCATAAGCATGTCAGTTCTTTGAACTGACCCACAATCTAATGCAGGTACATGTTAGAAAGATCGGTGAAATAATGTTTGCTAATTTACCTTGAAGAATTTCCCCTTGTTGCAGTGAAGGAAGATTAAGGGGAATGTTTATGAATCAAAAAGGAATTAAATATATATGTTGTTCTAACTTCTTGTTATTCATTCAAAACAATTTGGCATCTTTTGTTATGTTTGTATATTGGAAAGGAATCGAATGAGTAAGGTTTTAACGCTGATTGAGTATCATGCCTTTTAGGTGAAAAGCATACTTTATCGGAAGGTCTATTGTTTGTTTGTGTATTGTAATAATTGTGAGAATTTAGCAGTATACTTGATATGCTCAAATTTAAGTTTGTTTTTGTCATGATGTATATAATAATAGATTGATCTGTTATTATCTTGGAATGCATATAAATTAAAGTCTAACCTGGAAGTCTCTATTACCTGCCACTCTCATACTGAGATTTGGGACTAGATAGGCTAATTAAGCTACATCAATTTGGAAAAATAGGACCTCTTCACCCAGTAATGATAAATATGTAAATGTCATGATGTCTACTTTTGCATGAGGAAACAAATGTTTTATAAATGAAGATGTGTAATGCAAATTAGACACATTCAAAAGTGATCCCATACTATGATTGTTTTATACACCTTTAGTGAAATATGAAGGATGTAAACTCTCATGGAGTATTTTGTAATATCAACTCACATCAAGTTATGTCAAAGTAACATATTGCATGGGATTAGAAGAACAAATTGTATGTATGTATTCTTGCCTAGATATAGGATGAGAGGATGATTACTCTCTCTCATAAGGGATTAACAAATAAATAAATACAAAACACTATGGAGCAATTTGCTCATAGTCATAGAAAGGGTATAATCCCATTTTGATTATAGAGTGTGCATAAAAACAAGGAAGTATGAAAAGACTAAAAGGGAAATTATTCTTAAAAACTTCATGAAGGAAAAGACCTTGGTATAAAGATAATCTTGTTAGAAATTGTATTGTGTTATTATAAGGTCTTTGGATAATGCTTACTTTGTGAATATAAGTCTATATACTTAATTGGGTAAGTAAGAAAGACCTTTGGTTCGCTTACAACAACCCTTATAGGACATGGTCTCCTTGTAGATGCATAATAAGATCTTCCTATAGCATGAATTAGATGTTTACACTTGAATTTCAGAATGTGGAATTATAACCTACAAAGTTGTTACTCTCTTTTAAATACTTGCATGTGTAAAAATTCAAAGGACTATTAAAGCAATATGAATTCGATAAGAAAAGGTGCTTGATATAGATACTTATGTGTTAGATGACCTTAATGGAAGTAGATTAAGCGTCCCTAAGTCCGGAAAAGGAGGAAAACTCCTCTTGCAGAAATTGGTGTTCTCCTTGCTTCAAAGAATTAATAACCCAAAAGTTAATTAAAGAGAAAAACAAGAATCCTAGTGGTTACAAGTTACAACTAATATAATTCCTTAATTGGAAGTTTAAAGACTCCAGTTCGCTGGAACAAAAGAAAATTTATTATAAATGTTGTTGATTGTGAATTGTATGCAAAGAGATAGCCTTAGATATAGTTTGTTTTTATCCTTATCTATATGAAGATATTATGGCGAAAGAAGAAAGTACTTTTAATGGTTGAAACAATGTAACTTGAATACTACATTTTGGTATCAGCCGAGTAAATACTTTGGGATTAATATCTAAGAGAATATTGATCAATAGTTAAATTAATCAAATAGACAGATGAATAGAATTATGGGCAGTACCATAACTAATCAAGACAAGATCCATCTTGGCTATAAAAGATTGAATGAAGCTTCTTCAGGTTATTATTAAAATTAATAACTATATGTCTCGCCAACATGGTAATTTCTCTTATCCTTCTATGGAAGGTACGAATGACACATGAACATTGTAACAAGAACTTAAAGATGTAATATTAACAAACAACCTCATGTAATGAATTAAGAAGGAAACTAAGCTCATATCTCTAAGCATATGCAAGTTGCTAGTATGGGCAAAGTGATTCGATAGGTATGTGTCAATTATAATTGTACCTCACCTTTGAAGTGTTTTGATTGAGGTTATTAGCATTGTTTCCTTTTGCATTGGAACTTATAACATGTAATGTTAGTGACGCTAGATACATTGGTTGAATGGGTTAACCTTCGTTAAACGCCTAAAGCATAAATATCATTATACAAGACTTGATATGGAACTAGCTAGAGGAATGGATGAAAAGAAAGAATTAAATTGAATTAGTACAAGATTGATATGAAAAGATATCATTGTTGAATTAATGACAAATAAACGAAATGATCATATCTAGTACAATTTGTATGTGGATTGTACATTGACAAAATAGTGAGCAGTAATGATTTAATTGCATCAAGCCTATAATAGGGTTATGAGGCGGAATTAACTGCAAGCGTGAAGGAAAGTAGCACTCCTCTTTCGGTGGGGAACAAAAAAATTGTCGTGTTTGTAGGGAAGCTGGAAGACGGGTCGCTACATTTTGGTATCATAGCAAGTGTGGTAGCACTTGTCGTAATGATTCTATTAACTACTTCTCTTGCAGAAATATTTGAGAATAATCATAGCAAACTGAGTTTAGGATTCTAGAAATCACGATTCTCATAACTGGTATGGGACAATTACAGAAATCGTTATTACTAGAATGCTACACCTAGTTTGGGTTAATGCATATGTGAATACTTAAGACTATTATCATTTGCATGAGGTTATTAATGGAACGGTATAGATTCTGCAAGTTGTGTTAATGAATCTAGTTTAGGATCCCTCCAAGGACAAAGTGCTTGTCTATGCTTTATGGGACATCTACGAGGATTGTAATTATTGGTATCCTATTCCTAGTTTGCTTTTGTTCTAAAGTGGCAAATTCAAGGTTTAGAACCCTTGCAATAGTGACACTCGTAACCAATATGGGACGATTATGAGTAGCACTATTGCTTGACTTTGCTTCTAGTTGAATGTTGTTATTGTGAGCAAACCTAGTTTAGAAAGCTTATAACCATTATTTTCATAATCGGTGTGGGACAATTACGAGGATTATGATTACATGAGTTCTTCTCTTTGTTCGATTTAGTTTTGTGTAATTGATTGTTGTTGAAGGGATCTTCTAATGGTAAGTTGTAAGTGGGAATGGGAATATTTGAGAGAGGTGTACTTGAACTAAGGGGTGACTTGTACAAGGGGCTAGATAACCTAGGTATAGTTTGTCACACATGACAAGTACATCAAGGGGATTGGGGTTGACTTTGGATGGACTCAAGGTCTTCCCTCATGATTGGTCAATTGATAAGATTATTTCATGCCCTACGTTTACCCAAATAATTATGAATATTTTGTGCCCTAGTACTTTGTTGGATATCAATAATAGGGGCAAAATTCCCTAGGATATCCTAAGTCTTTGATCAAAGCATAATCATTAATTATATGATTTTTAGGATGTATATTATTCCTACCTTGTTCTTAAGTCTACCAGTTGATTGGGTGGTTGTGTTACACATGGAATTTCTCTCTTACATTTGAATTCTCAGTTGTAGCTACCAGATGGACCATGATGCTAACATAGATTTCAGCTCATAGCATGTTATAGTTGCATTGGGGTTGTTTTTCGTACTCCATATGGAAGCAAAGAACTGTGGAACAATGGTTTCCTCTTCTGTTTTGAATAAATAATTTTGTTTGATAGCATGTTGTAAGTAAAACTACCTTATTGGATTAGATTGGTTTGTTGGACCTACAGTTATAAGGTTCATTCATTCTCTAATTTTAAATTGCTGAGAATGTATCTTCTTTTCAAGTGGAATTGATGTTGACTGAAAATTGGAAAAAAATCTTGTCAAAGCCCAGTTCTGGCATAATGAATTCCATCTATTGTTGGAAGTTATCAAATTTTGTTGATTTCAGTTTTGAACATTCCTTGTTTTTATGTGTTGACTGCTGATTGTACCTGAATTGCTTGAAGGGTGCAAAAAAATTGACTTATTTGAGTAGCCAAACTTCTCTGAATTTCGATATCCTCCCTCCAAATGGATGATAGTCTAGCACTGCATATGTTAAAAATGGAAACCTATGATTGGGAGTGTTCCTTTATTGTGTAATAGAGGAGTTATTGCTGCTTTTTTTAAACTGATTTTTCTGAAATTTTGTGTTAGAATGCAGCTGTTCATAATGAACTAATTCATTTTTCAGTTGAGCTTGAGTTGGAATGAAAAACTTTAAACAGATTTTCATTTAAAAAAATTTGTTTTGATCCTTTGTTCGGGAAGAATTAGAAATATATTCCATCAGGTAAGGCATAATTATGTTAAATGATTGATTTAAGAATTATAACATAGTTTTCAAGTATAAATAAGAGACTAAAACATGTGAGAATATGTGTCTCATAAGAAGTCTCGATGATGCATTAGGACAATGCTCAAACTAAGGAAAGATGCCACATCCCATTTTGGGATCCTCAAATTTGACGTTTGTGTAGGGCGTCAATACGCTTGATTAAATTAGTAAAGGTGACTTTGAGCAATACACCAATTAAATATTGGTGTATGTCTTGCTTAATAAAGTTTGATTAACCGTCGGGAGTCTTAACTCGCACCAACATCGTCTATTGAATTATTGTAACCTTATTTATCATGGCATTATGCTCTCAAGCAATATGATGATACAGTTTTTTTCTGGTGTATGTTGTTAACCTTGAAGGTCTCGTCTATGTGTTAAGAAGACGAGATGTTTATTGTATGCATCGAGTATGATAATCTCGCTAGCAAGAGACCTTGGGCTTGTTAATAATTACCTTACGCTTTAGTTTGTGATAAGAAAATATTTCTATGACTATAAGAAATCATTGCATCGAGTCGGTATGTTTTGGTGTTGAAAAGCATAGCTCTTATGGTACCATTAAGTGCTTATTACACATATAGCTTTGTATCCATAATGTCAACATCAATTTGATAGTTTAACTGCCTTGGCTGAGAACAAAGTACTGAGCTTATAAAGTATGAGGTGCGGTTCTTACTACATTGATAAATCCGTTGTGAACAAATGATGGTCATTATGACCCTAGTATGATTTATATTGGCTTATTGGGAACATGTAGTATAAGTTTAAAATATTATTGCCATTATTAATAAGGTACATGATTGACTTGGTTGTTGCACTATAACCACCTCCTTGAGCAATATCAACCCTATGAATTATAATTAAAATCCTTTCTAATGATGAACATTGTATATGTTACAAGCATATATGATAATTATTAAAAATTTGTTATCTTTTGGCTTGCATCTTATCAAGTTTTCCTGATTTATTAATAGCTATTGGGAGTTGATTGTATTGTTCGGCATTTGAAGACCTGAGATATTGGCATGAAAGGGTATTGTCTTTATTTAAATACAACATATGAATGGCTTGACAGTCCTTATAACTATAATATTTCTAGTATGTCATTTCTATTCATAAAAACATCACTTTAATAGGTGAAGATCCTATGCAAGGTAACTTAGCATTATGAAGGTTAATATGATGCATGATGGTTACTATATAAGAGTAAGGTAATCTATTTTTAAAGGACCATGGTCTTTGACCTTGAACAAACAATGATGTTGTTGTTACTTAACGATTGGTTAGTTTTGTAATCAATGGGTTTTCTTGATTATGTTGTTTAAACATTAGCATTGAGGTATTTCGACATTGCTATTAAGGGGGCTTGATGGTTGAGGCTTGGCATAAGAATTTATGTTTTAAAGGTCAAGTTTGCTTGTTGACTTGGTAATTAAAATTGAAATATGTTTTATCCCTCATGAGTTATGTGTGATTTGAACATGATTATTATATTGGGAACATTATTATGGAAAGGGTATGTAATGTCCCCATTTTTGAAGACCCTTAGCCTATACTTCCCGTGGACTTCGGGATGTTGCAAGGGGAACATTTTTATTAAATAATTAAATATTATTGCTTGGAGCATTATGAAGATTATTTAATTTAATTCCTAAAATATAAAAATTAAATGGGGAATTAATTAAATAAATATTTAGGTGGCTTTTATTAATAAAATAACCCTTTGAAAAGGGGACGCCACACCTAAGAGAAACAAACTAGTCTTATTTAATAATTTCTCTCTCCTAAGGATTTCGAATTTTGTGCCTCCTTGCTTATAAAAGGAGTGCTAGGATCATTATTATTATTATGTTATGGATGAATTTGATTTGACTCCATGCTTGGAGTAGGGATGTATGCCCACCCTTGATACTTGTTCTCTCTTGCATGGGAGATCTTATTGTAGCTGGTTATTGAAGAACTTATTTGTGAGATCCACGTTTTTGGCCTTGGCAAATATTTTGGTTAAATTTGCAAGTGAAAATCTGTATTTTCTACTGTAGCGACGTCACTGTAGCAGCTGGTTTTTGGCTATCAAGTTGAAGAGTTTTGTGAGTGTTTTGCAAATCGATTTGGTGTATGATCTCTCTAAACCCTAAGCGACTTCTTCTATGGTGTTTCACGGACTATTTTAGAGGTTTTGCTTGATGTGAATCAACTGTTTGGTTGCTGGATATTGTGCCCAAATTGCAGCGACTTCTATTGAGGCAAGTTGGTGTTAAATTGATAAGTAAAAGGTCTGATTTTTATTTATTTAAATCTGCTATTTCTTCCTGGGCAGCAGCGACTCCATTAGAGTGAATATTTTGTGCTTGGTTGCTTGATATTAAGCCTTTTTGACAGCGACCTGTCTTGGGTGAATTTGGCAAGTAAATCTTATTAATTAAGGTCTGGTTTTGGTTAATAAAAGTCTGCCATTTTATCCCTAAAACAGCGACTCCATTGGGTTGAATTATCAAGGGTTTTGTGCATGTTTGGTGCCTTAAAATACCAGCGACCTGTGTGGTGTTATTCAATTAATGTTAGCAAGTGGTTTTCAAGCAATATTTCACTGAATAAACCCTCTACAAGTCCTGGCAAAATCTGCATATTGATTATTGTAGGATTGACTGGATATTGCATGGTATTTGTGAACTTTACATTCCCCTTTGACAGCGACTTCTATGTTTGACATCCTCCAGTTATGGCGACTTGAATTGGTCTCATTTAATGATGATTTGAAGTCCTATTTGGCAGCGATTTGTCTCATTTAGTACCCTCTTTCTATGGCTGCCTTATTCTGAGTTTGGCGAGCCAATTGGTGCTCGATTTAGTGGTGTGATCTTTGTTGATTTTGGCGAATCTCTTTAATGGTGTTTATGGTCTGTTTGCATACAGCTTTTAGGTAAAAAGCGATCAGATTTAGCATGTGTTTGCATATTTTCTATTGATCCCGGAAGTGGGATATTACAGGGTATTATTGTTTTCTTTATGTCAGTTGACTTGGTATTACGCAATGATTAAATGACTTGCTTGATGTGATGGGGACATTACTGTTATTGGTATTTGAGTGTTAAATTATTTGTTTGTTTTAAATGCCTCCAATGGAGAGGTGAGGGTCACGAACCCGACTGGAATGTTAAAAGGGATTTTAAAAATTTTTGAAATCCGTTTAAATAAGGAGCATTGACTTGTGGGCATAATCATTTGGGTATTTTGAGTTGGAGAAGGCAATTTGAAACCCTAGCTCTCTCAGTTGCATGAACATGGCTCTGGTAGTGGGTGCATTTATAGCGGCAAGTTTGTCAAGAACTCGAGTTACTTAAGCTATTAATGGTGGCATTTCTGTTTAAACAAGTCGTGTGTCTGTTTTCTTAAGGGCAGCATTTTTGGTTTTAATTGCATGTGTTTTTAACTGGAAGTTGAAGAAGTTATAAAAACCCATTACGGGTGAGGATAGATGGTAAAGGAACCCAGAGCTCATCTATGGGCATGACCACCATTGTTGTTAATACAGGTGTGGTTATCCTTTCTCAAATATTGCATAGTCTTTTATGGGCATAAGTATTATGATGCTGGTAGGAATTTACACGAATGGGTTTTTATCATCACTGGTTATGTGGTTAAAATCTGGACAGCAAATGTTTATATTTGTATGCATGAATATTTTTCACATTTCTAAAGTATATAATCGACGCTCACAAGTATATGTATATATACACATATATCCTTTCTTATAGATGTATATACACACACACACCTATACATATGATTCTCTAAATATCCATATATGACTGATTTTCTGGTTTCATTTACGTGGAATGGATTGGTTGGAAAAAAGCTCTCTTAAGGATTGGAGAATTTCTCTCTCCATCCTTCTCCTTGTTCACTTGCCAAATCAGATTTGTATTCATATAAATTCTTGGATGTACATGCAATGTGCATGCTTAAATTTGTAGCCTTTCATTTGTTGATGTTCGTGGATGATTGCTTGGGGAATGAATATTGTGTCTCTCTCTAATCCCTATTATTTGGATATGATATGATATAGAACAAAACAGTAGTATTCTCTCTCTTTGCTTGATTATGTTTGGCCATGATGGCACTTGAAGGAAATAAAGTGATTGGAAAAATATTGTTTCCTCCCTCCCTGATGTTGTTTGAATGCATTGAACATATGAGTTTATGCAATTTTATAGGAAGGATAATCATGTCAGTTCTTTGAACTGACCCACAATCTAATGCAGGTACATGTTAGAAAGATGGGAGAAATAATGTTTGCTAATTTACCTTGAAGAATTTCTCTTTGTTGCAGTGAAAGAAGATTAAAGGGAATGTTTATGAATCTAAAAGGAATTACATTTATATGTTGTTGTAACATGTTATTCATTCAAAACAGTTTGGCATTGTTTTGTTATGTTTGTATATTTGAAAGGAATTCAATGAGTAAGGTTTTAACTGTGATTGAGTATCATACCTTTTTGGTGAAAAGCATACTTTATCAGGAAGGTCTATTCTTTCAGTTTCTTTGTGTATTGAAATAATTGTGAGAATTTAGCAGTATACCTGATATGCCCAAACTTAAATCTGTTGTTGTCATGATGCATATAGTAATAGATTGATTTGTTATTATCTTGGAATGCATATAAGTTAAAGCCCAATCCGGAAGTTTCTAATACCTTCCATTCTCATACTGAGGTATGGGACTAGATAGGCTAATTAAGCTACATCAATTTGAAAAATTGGACCTCTTCACTCAGTTACGATGAATATGTAAAATGGCATGATGTCTACTTTTGCATGAGGAAAGAAATGTTTTATAAATGAAGATGTGTAATGTAGATTAGACACATTCAAAAGTGATGTCATACTATGATTGTCTTATACACCTTCAGTGAAATATGAAGGATGTAAACTCTCATGGAGTATTTTGTAATATCATCTCACATCAAATTATGTCAAAGTAACATATTGCATGGGATTAGAAGAACAAATTGTATGTATGTATTCTTGCCTAGATATAGGATGAGGGAATGATTACTCTCTCATAAGGGATTAACAGAAAAAAAAAAAATACGTACAAATAACTATGGAGCAGTTTATTCATACTCATAGAATGGGTATAATCCCATTTTGATTATGGAGCATGCATACAAACAAGGAATTACAAAAATACTAAAAGGGAAATTAATCTTAAAAACTTCGTGAAGGAAAAGACTTGATATAAAGACAATCTTGTTAAAAATTGTATTTCGAGTTATTATAAGGTCTTTGGATAATGCTTACTTTGTGAATACAAGCCTATGTACTTAATTGTGTAAGTAAATAAGACTTTTGGTTGGCTTACAACAACCCTTATAGTATACAGTCTCCTTGTAGATGCATAATAAGATCTTCCTATAGCATGAATTTGATGCTTACACTTGAATTTCAGAATGTGGAATTATAACCTACAAGGTTGTTATTGTCTTTTAAATTACTTGTATGTGTAAAAATGCAAAGGACTATTAAAGCAATATGAATTCGATAAGCAAAGGTGCTTGATATATATACTTATGAGTTAGATTACCTTATGGGAAGTAGATTAAGCCTCCCTAAGTCCAGAAAAGAAGGAAAACTACTTTTGCAGAAATTGGTGTTCTTTTTGCTTCAAAAAATGTAATAACCTAAAAGTTAATTAATGAGAAAAACAAGAATCTTAGTGGTTGTAACTAATATAAATTCCTTAATTGGAAGTTTAAAGACTTGAGTTCGATGGAACGGAAGAAAATTTATTATAAATGTTGTTGGTTGTGAATTGTATGCAAAGAGATAGCCTTAGATATAGTTTGTTTTTATCCTCATCTATATGAAGATATTATGGCGAACGAGGAAAGTACTTGTAACGGTTGAAACAATGTAACTTGAATACTATATTTTGGTATCGAAAAGTAAATACTTTAGGATTAATATCTAAGAGAATATTGATCAATAGTTAAATTCATCAAATAGACAGATGAATAGAATTATGGCTACTACCATAACTAATCAAGACAAGATCCATCTTGGCTATAAAAGATTTGAATGAAGCTTCTTCGGGTTATTAAAATTAATAAGTAACTATATGTCTCACCAGCATGGTAATTACTCCTATCCTTCTATGGAAGGTATGAATGAGACATGAACATTGTAACAAGAACTAAAAGATGTGATAATAACAAGTAACCTTGAGTAATGAATTAAGAAGAAAACTAAGCCCGTATCTCTAAGCATATGGGAGTTGTTAGTATGGGCGGTGATTCAATAGGTATGTGTTAATTACAATTGTACCTCACCTTTGAAGTGTTTTGATTGAGGTTGTTAGTATGGGCAGTGATTCGATAGGTATGTGTTAATTATAATTGTACCTCACCTTTGAAGTGTTTTGATTGAGGTTATTAGCATTGTTTCCTTTTGCATTGGAACTTGTAACTTGTAATGTTATTGACACTAGATACATTGGTTGAATGGGTTAACCTTCGTTAAAGGCCTAAAGCATAAATATCATTATATAAGACTTGATATGGAACTAGCTAGAGGAATGAATGAAAAGAATGAATTAAATTAAATTAGTACTAGAGTGATATGAAAAGATATCATTATTGAATTATTGTGACAAATAAAATGAAATGGCCGTATCTAGTACAATTTTCACATGGATTGTACATTGACGAAATAGTGAGTAGATAATGATTTAATTGAATCAAGCCTATAACAGGGTTATGAGGTGGAATTAATTGTGAGCGTGAAGGAAAGTAGCCCTCCTCTTCCGATAGGGAGCAAAAAAAAACCTATCCTTCTTTCCGGGAGAACCGGAAGACATGTCACTTCATCATCCCGAGGAGGAGAGAATCCCCAGTGGAGGGCTCCCATGTTGGTCGATCCAGTGCCCCCAACCATATTGAGCAGCCAAAGGAAAAATGGTTCGACCGAGGTGGAGGAAGAACAATCGCACTTGTATCCACAATATGATGCACAAGAGAGGCCACCATGAAGGTCCAACAAAGTCTTACCATGAGCGAGAGGACTCCAACTCCCACAACAAGGAGCGGTAGAGAGGTGACTATGAGATCGGCTCCACCATCACCACAATGCCGATGGAGGAGAGCCTTGTGGTGGGATGTCGGGCGGGATTCTCGCTCATAGTGCAAGGAAAACTTCCCCACTTTGGTTAACCTAGTCCTATAACTATTGAAACTCCAAAACAACTTTTTTAGCTTGTGCCTAGATATGAAAGAATACAAAGGTGAGAACATACACTTTTTGCTAGTCAAAATTGTTGTGAAATAATATTACTATTAAAGATAGGAAGTTTCTAGACTTTCAAAGCTTTAAATGAATAGTAACTTTGAAGAAATTTTAAATAAACGCAATATGTTAGCCACTGAGCGCAGATTTCCAAATAAAGCAATCCTCCAAGGTATGGACTCTCAATAGAAAGGCAAAAAAGGTTGTGAATCCGATTCAAACCACCCTAGGCACAAGAACAAGTCCATAACAAATTCTTAAAGGTCTCTAGTCTATTCTAGAGAGGACATAATGGACGAGAATTCCCTGCGGTGACATCGTTCACCCAACGGCGATCCTTGGTAAACTAAACACCATAGAAAATGAGCAAGCTATGGCTTGATTTTAGCCTAGCATATATGGTTAAGGTAAAAAATCCAAGTCTAGGGTGAGGAATCCAACCTTTACCGCCCGTTCAAAGGGCCTAAAAATAATCTAAAGAAGCCCCAAAGAATAATTCTTAAAGGGTGTATCACAATTCCAATGCCAATGGCTGTCTGGTTCGAGGGACGAGTGCGGCTTTGAGACTCTCCACAAGAGTTTGTTGTTTTGATGGTTTCCTACAAATTTACTTCGACCCATGATTTACCACATCTTTTCATGTTTTTGAATGATGAGCAGAGCCTCCTTTGCTTGGTGGTGCTTGAGTGTTTTTATACTCCATTGTTAGATGCTCCCTCTATGCCGTGACAACCTTTCCTTGACGAGATGTTTTGCCCGCCATTGCTATGTTCCTTTGTTCGCGGCATTGACAACCCGCAGAACACTATGATTTGGGAAACCCGCATAACACTAGGAGAGTGTTTCATGGCTTCCGACCTTAGCCGTTCCAACTTTGCTTTTCCTTACCGCACAGGTCTTCAAACCTCTTTGTGCACTATAGCTTCTAACTTTTGGGCTTTGTACTTGGTTCCATTTGAATTGACAAACTCGTGGAACTCTATGTTTTCCAAGTCCAATTGACACTGTGTTGCCATGCCCCGAAGCACTACTTGTTTTCTCATTTCTTTTGCTGCATGCAGGACCCTATACTTAGCCAATTTCTCCAACTTTACACGGGTGTGGAACTCCACGGTGCTCTTACTTGACCTCGACCCGCTAGAGATCGATTCCCTAATGCCCGTGGAAATTTGAAAACCTCAAGAAGCACTAACTCGCCAAAATCTGCCCAAGGCCCAAACATTCATTCCTTTGTTCCGCGGGTTAGGAGAACCCGCGGAAGACCGACCTAATGTTCCACGGCTTTTCGTGAGCAAAAATATGGCTAAGTCCATCCTAGATGAGTTGTTCAAAATTATAAGGGGTGTAATTTTGGACAATAAATAACTTTTGATGTTTAAGTGAGTGTATAATTTCCTAATTAGCTATGATATTATAGGCAATTTGTCTCTCAAGAACAAATGTTGATTGATATTTTGATATCATTTTATCTAGTGAAGGTGTGATCCTTGAGGCAATCAATTTAGATATAATTTTGTACATACTATTACATTAACCAATTATTCTACAACTGCCCATATTTTCAGATTTTGAAGTCTTGGGAATCAACACTAGTTTGGTTGCATTCATTTAACGAAGCATACTTCTATTTTTTCCAAGATTCGTCAATGACCTTAATGAGCTCAACCTTGAGAATGTACGAGAATTGATGATAAGAAGAAGTTGGGTATCCATCACGATCGGGAGACTTTACGGCTGAAAGGAAAAATTGATAAGCCCGATTTCCTCTTTAGTCACCTTTGCTTTCATAATATTAAGGTTATCTTCATCCCCAATTTCTATGAGGATGTTGGCCACCACTTATTTTGGATAAGTTCTCGTTGCAGTTATAGGGCATTTGGGTGAGGACATAAGCTAAGAATTCCAATGCATTATTGAGAATATCCTTATTGTTACTCAATATTTTGTAATGTCCCCTTTTTTGACTTAAGAACGACAATGGACCTCTTGCCTTTCCCTTTCGGTGGCAAACGAAGCATGAATTAGCTAAGAAAGGAACTGCATTCCATTTCAATTTTCTTTTATTAATTTTTAATGTTTTCTTTAATAAGGCAGCAAAGTCGGCTAGGTTGGAGTTTTAAGGCAAGTTAAGAGAATAAAAAGCAGCTCTCGGAGGTCGGTCCATTCTATTTGGCCTTTGGCGCCAAGAAGGGGCTATAAAAGGAGACTTATGACTTCATTTTCATCATCTATCTTTGGCACATTTACTCTACATTTGATCTTTGGGCTGATTGCTCATTGTCATTCCACTATTGGGCAACAATCCATTAGTGTGGCATTTCCAAGGAAGACGAAACCCTTCCTTGTGGCTTGGTGGAGGATAGAAACCCTCCATTTTTGGGTGAAGTGAAGACATCTTTGAAGACCTCTAGCAGATTTGAGCATTAAAATATCAAGAAGACATCTACAAGGGTTTGCATGCATTTTGGAGCTCTCCCTAGAGGGAGCGACTTGGGTTAAGTGGTTGTTGGGTGCCTTCTAGGGCACATAATTCAGATTTTCTTTGATATTTGGACTCCTCATAATTTCTAAGATTGGAATCTATCATAATTTGGGGACATTGGGGTTTGGAAACCCTTCATTTCATAATTTCTTTGAGCTGTACTTCTATTGTACTTAATTAATTTTCCAATTGTGTGTTTGATCAAGTTTCATGGTGGAAAGTGGCTTAAATTCTTCCTAAAATATTTATCTATATTTGGGTTGGATTATTTGATGAGATTTGAGTGATTTTCCTTTCATTTTGGATTGCTGTTATAAAATCAGACTGTTGATTTCTAGCTGTCATAAATTTGAATTTAATAATTTTGGGGTTTGTGTGATTTCCACCTTTTTCAGATGAAGTCCCAATAAGGGACATTACAATGGTATTAGAGCTATGATCTTCCCATCCTAGGGTTTTCTATACTATCAAAGAAGAAGGAAAACAAAACAGCCAAGAGAGGAGGATAATATGGCCAACCAAGATCCTCAGGAAGCCAAGTTCAATAAGCTTATTGCGGGGCAAGAGCGATTGGCGGATACCATGGATTTCCTAGCCCTATCACTTCAGAGGATGATTGAACCTAGGGTTCATAATGGAGATGGTAGCTCATCCGGAGCTAATAATGCACATGGCAACCCTTTGGGATCAGCCCACGGATCAGCCACGAGGCCTACTTTTCTTCCAAGGGAAGAAGCTATTCCGGATGTGGGAGCAAGGCCCTCTATGGGGCAAAGCATTGCCACAAGCTATGAAGAGTATATGGCTCTTCCAAGAGAGATACATGAGGCCATTTCACTTGCCGAATTCATTGGCGTAAACAAAGGAAGGTCTAGGCCCAAGCCAAGCCAAGACAACATATGCCATCAGAAGGAGGTGCAGAATGTGTTGGGAAGATGACTTTCTCCACCTTTGATGGATCAACCAAGGGAACAACTAGGGCTTGGATCCAGAAGCTTGATACATACTTGTCCTTGAAGCCCATGATGGAGGATGATGCTATCAAGTTTGCAACCCTACATCTTGAGGGGATTGCTCATGAATGGTGGTTTCATGGTTTAGTGACACAAGGGCACAACGAGATCCATTCCTATGATGAGTTTTGTAGAGACTATTGATTTGACAAAATTGATCCGGAAGTTCACTTTCGTGAGCTTGCTCATTTGAGACAACAAGGCACGGTGGATGAATATGTGACAAAATTTCAGAGGCTTTCCGTTATGATCACGAGATGTTTCAGAGAGGAGGCTTGTAGTGCTCTTCATTGAGGGTTTGATCGAACCACTCAAAGGTTTGGTTAGAGCCTTTGATCCTTTGTCTCTTCAAGAGGCAATCAAAAAGGCTTTGGACCTAGAAGGAGCTGCCCCAAAACAGCAGCGAACAGCAGTCATCTCAAGGGAAATTCAAGTGGAGGACAGCCAACTAGATCATTGGGACAGCCTAGAAACCCTCCCTTGGACCAGCCAAGGAAGCCCTTCCAAAAGATGCCAATTACTCACAAGGAGCTGCCCAAAACCAGCAATGAAGGAGAATCTAGAAACGAGCTACGAAAGAAGAATTTGTGCTTCTCATGCAAGGATCCATGGACTCCGGGCATCGTTGTTTGGGTAAAGGTAAAGTGCATTATATTGAAGTATTTTCAGATTGTGAGGATGATGAAAATAATGTTGATGAAACCAAGCATGATAGTATGCCGAAGAGGATCCGAGAAAAGGTTGATGGCACTCTTGCTACCTTGAAGGGTGCACCTAGTTATCATCCATTCCGTATGAAGGGTGATCTACAAGGGCAAGGAGTCATAGTTTTGATTGATAGTGGAGCCACTCATAATTTCATTGATGAGTGCTTGGTGGCCAAATTGGAGTTGAAGGTAGAAGACTTCAAGGGATTCACGGTGAAGATAGCGGATGGTTACTCTATGCCATGCACAAAGAGGTGTTCCCAACTCCATGTTACATTGGGACAACATGAGGTATGTGCTGATTTCTATTTAATTAACATGGCTGGTATGAATATTGTGTTTGGGGTCCAATGGTTGCATTCATTGGGAGAACTCACTTTCAATTACCAAAGCATGGAAATAAGCTTCATGGACAAGGGTAAGAAGGTTACATTACAAGGTATGCTTCGGAAACACCTCAAGTCAAGTACTTGGTAGAAGACACTTTGTCATGGGAATCATATTTTTGCTCTTTATCTAAGATTACAACAGATTGGAAGTCCTTAATTACAGCTGAGTATGTCAAGAACAAGTTTGCTAATGTTGTTTTTGAAGGTGAAATGGTTGATGAAAGGTACAAGGTTATGGATGGGCTCATTCTTTACAAGAACCGGGTTTATTTGGTGCCCGAATCAAAGGTGAAGAGTAAAATATTGAGGGTTGTTCATGATGACCCATCAGCTGGTCATCCGGGTTATTTTAAAACATATAAACAGGTGAGGGAAAGATTCTATTGGAAAGGCCTAAAGGGGGAAGTACTTCAATACATTCGGGAGTGTCTTGTATGCCAACAAAACAAAGCAAAACATACATTTCCAGCAAGACTCCTACAACCACTTCCCATTCCCACTCAAAAATGGGAAAGTATCTCTATGGACTTCATCACGGGGCTGCCCATGGTTCAAGGTAAGAATTGTTTATATGTGGTGGTTGATAGACTCACTAAATATGCTCATTTTGTCCACTTCAGCTAAATATAATGCTCCTATAGTGGCTGATGTGTTTTTCAAAAAAATATTTAGACTTCATGGGCTGCCCAAGGATATAGTGAGTGATAGGGACAGCAGATTTATGAGCATGTTTTGGCAAGAGTTGTTTCAATTGGTAGGTACCCAACTCACTCCTAGCACTAGCTACCATCCCCAAATGGATGGGCAAACAGAAATAGTTAATAAATGGGTGGAAGGATACCTATGAAATTACATCGATGGGCAACAATCAGCATGGATGAAGTGGTTATACATGGCTGAGTTTTGTTACAATACCACCTTCCAAACATCCATTGGTATGTCTCCTTTCAAGGCTTTGTATGGTTATGATGCTCCCTCTTTTGTTGATTTGGTTATGACAGATAGTAGAGTACCAAAGGCTCAAGATTTGGTTTAGCAAAGTCATGATATCTTAAAAGAGCTCAAGGAAAACCTCCTATGTGCCCAAAATCAGAAGTTATATGCAGATCAGCATAGGAAAGAGAGGACATTTGAAGTGGGTGACATGGTGTTTTTAAGGTTGCAGCCCTATAGGCAATCCTCTATCAAACAAAGGGGTGTGGAAAACTGAAACCACACTTTTACGGTCCTTATAAGGTAAAGGAAAAGGTGGGAAATGTTGCATATGAACTTGAGCTTCCGGAAAATAGCAAGATACACAATGTTTTCCATGTTTCATGCCTCAAAAAGGCACTTGGACAACACCTTACTCCCTCACATGAGTTGCCACCATTAGATGAGGAGGGCAAGTTGGTTCTAATTCCAGAAAGTATCCTAGAGGTTCGTGAAAAGAAGTTGAGGAATCGAAGTATCAAGGAATACTTGGTTTGTTGGAAGGGATTGCCCCTTGAGGATGCTACATGGGAAAGTGCAACAATATTGGAGCATCCACATTTGCAATTGCTTGGGGACAAGCAATTTTGGGAAGGGAGGACTGTAATGTCCCCTTTTTCAACTTAAGAACCTAACAATGGACTTCTTGCCATTCCCTTTCCGTGGCAACGAAACATGAATGAGCTAGGGAAGGAATTGCATTCCATTTCATTTTTCTTTTCTTATTTTTTAATGTTTTCTTTAATAAGGCAGGTTGGCTGGGTTGGAGGAGTTTTAAAGGCAAGTTAAAAGATAAAAAAGAAGCTCTTGGAGGTTGGTCCATTCTATTTGGCCTTTGGTGCCAAGAAGAGGCTATAAAAGGAGACTTATGACTTCATTTTCATCATCTATCTTTGGCGCATTTACTCTACATTTGATCTTTGGGTTGATTGCTCATTGTCATTCCACTATTGGGTGACAATCCATTAGTGTGGCATTTCCAAGGAAGACGAAACCCTTCCTTGTGGCTTGGTGGAGGATGAAAACCCTCCATTTTTGGGTGAAGTGAAGACATCTTTGAAGACCTCTTGCAGATTTGGACATTAAAATATCAAGGAAGACATCTACAAGGGTTTGCATGCATTTTGGAGCTCTCCCTAGAGGGAACGACTTGGGTTAAGTGGTTGTTGGGTGCCTTCTAGGGCACATAATTCAGATTTTCTTTGATATTTGGACGACTCATAATTTCTAAGGCTGGAATCTATCATAATTTGTGGACATTGGGGTTTGGAAACCCTTCATTTCATAATTTCTTTGAGTTGTACTTCTATTGTACTTAATTAATTTTCCAATTGTGTGTTTGAGTAACTTTCATGGTGGAAAGCGGCATAAATTCTTCCTAAAAAATATATATATATATATATATATCGGTTGGATTATTTGATGAGATTTGAGTGATCTTCCTTCCATTTTTGGACTGTTGATTTCTAGTTGTCATAAAATTCAGTTTGCTGGTCTAAAATCTGAATTTATTAATTTTGGGGTTTGTGTGATTTCCACCTTTTTCAAGTGAAGTCCCAATAAGGGACATTACATATTTTGTCTTGTTTTGTTGAATGGAATTGATGTGTTTTTTTGTTCATCGCATATTTGATATTTGTAGAAGTATTTGGTGTTCATATCACCGTATTGAAGCCATTAGGTTCTCGAGCATTGTTGCCAATATTCTTCGTCCTATTTTTACGTGTTGGCGATCTTACAAATGAGATCTTGCTCTTGTTGGTGCAAATTCTTATCAAAGACGATATCTCTATTTGTCTGCGGAGAGCAACGAGTTCAAATTCCAGTTGTAATAGTTTTGAGTGGAAAGTTCCCTTATTTTGTTTTGACCCATCCTTTAGGCGAGTTTGATGTGTTGGTGTAATGTCCCCTTTTCCACGCTAGCCACTATAAAGACCTTGGGCTTATTCCACCTTCCATGAGCTTCAACGAAGGAAAGCAAGGGAGGTGAACATTGCCATAATTGTAAGTAATTTCCTTATTTATTTAATTACTAATTATGGCTTGGAGTGATTCGATTAGGTGAATGACAAAGCGAAAAAGGAACTTCTATCTTCACCTTCATTAAGGTCGGTCTTCTTGAGAGCTATAAGAGAAAGAAATATTTTTTTATGAGGTCGGTCTTCTTAAGTGAAGATTAAAAAGTGCATTTCCCCTTCATTAAGAGGTCGGCCATGAAGATTGGGCTTCTAATTCATCCTTGGTACCAAAGAAGGGGTACTTAAGGAGGTTTGAATGGAGGAGGACATTATCATCATTCATCTATTTTGACATTTACTTGGATTTGGAGCTAGTGTAGCTTCTCTTCTTGCCATTGAAGGACGAAAACCCTTCCTTGGACACCTATTGAGGACGAAACCCTTCGATAAGATCACACTTGGGACGAAAAACCTCTTCTTCGTGCTTTGGTGGCTTCACCCTGGAAGTCACTGGTCGAGCTTTAAGGAGGATTTATATTTATTTCTTCCCTTCTAACCCTAGGCAACTTGCTTGGGTGATGGGTTTGATATCATCTGTGAGGAACTTTTGGACAATTTGAGTTGAGATTATTGTTCTTCATATTTTATAAGGCTAGAATCTACATTTTGGTGATTTTTGGAGAAGTTTATCTATCATTTCCAGCCTTTGGTTTTGGTTGTATTGTTGTTGTCATTAAATGAAATGCAATTGGACATAATCACTTATTTTCTCCATTCTTTCGATGTAATTTGGATTGATAAATATTATCGTGGTTGAATTAATTATTTAGAAGCATTTTCATTTGTTATCAAGGAGGTCAATAATACTCATCCATCCAAACGGGACAACATTCCTACATGGTATGAGGAGTATAGGGTTTTTCCAAAAAGATTTGTGATGCCATGTCATTTTCTGAGTTCATGGGAGTAAGCAAGGGAAGATCAAGGCCCAAGCCTAGGTCACAAGTGACACAAAGAGAAAGAAAAATCAGATCTGCAAGAGGGCTTTGAGGTGGAGTCCCAAGAAGACCATGTTAAAGTACATGGAGAGGTGTTGGTAGATGAAGAACCAAAAGAGGTATGGGATCCCGGTAATATTTTGAGTTCTACAAAGGGTAACAATTCTGATTTCAATATCTTTGATGTTGTTAATGTCATTGAGAAAAGGAAAAAATCAGAATTGATTTTGGATAAATGTAAGAAAAGTCTTGGTACAAGTTTTAGAAAGTAATACTCAGAGAAATTTTGGTTTGAATACAAAAGGCATTTAGGTAGACCGAATCGATGATGGCCAGTGGGCAGCCCTTTGTCTGTTAAGTTACAGGTCTGAAGTTTTACAACAACAGTCAAGTAATGTGGGTATTCAACCCATAATAGATAGACAAGACAAGATTTCTAACAAGGAGTTTGGTGCCAAGCATTTGGACCAAATTGCTAGTGTTCGAGGCACACAAAAGAGTGAAACAAGGGGCATATGAGACTAAGTTTCAGGACAACCCTATTGGAGAGTTTGCACATGAGGAAAGCACCTTACCGAGTAACAATGCTAAGGTTCAGTCTGTTGTACCTTTCGGAACAGCAAGCAATAAAGGGCAAGTTGATGGTTTTTACAACCTCGTTAAGGCCCATGAAGGTGTCTCGTGCATGTATCAACAAGTTATGGTTGTAGTCAAGGAAAAAAGGACTTCATCAGGTGTATACAAGACCATGTCCAGCCATTACAATTCCCAAATTGTAGCTGTACAAGTAAGTTCAGTTATAGAATTGCTGATTAGTAAGAGATTTTTGAGTAAGCTTTTGATTGTTGAAGAAGTTTCAGTCATCCTTGGATCATTTCCAACCTCCAAATTGTTGATAGGGATAGTTTTCAAAGAGAAACTTCAGTATTACAGCTGTTATATCTTTTAATGCTGGTAATAATCAAGGGAATTGAGTTGGGACTGCTGCAAACAGCCACTTACAGCCTCACATTGATGGATTTGGAACATTCTGGGGCTGCCTACAGCTGTTGCACTCACCTATCAGCATTTTTAGGGCTTGTTTCAAATCAAATGTTGAAGAGGAAAGCTCGGGACAGCATGGAGAGATCACTTGGAGACCAAGGTAATCATGATGTCAACAATCTAAAGAAAGGTGAACAAGTGGACTCGCGAAATGACCAAAAACTCACAAATCAGATTATAGAGCTTCTATTATAAACCTGTAAACCTACAAATTAAGCCCTTTTCTAGGGCAGCAACCTGTTTTGGGGTTTCAACCCCTCCTTCATGCCTTCAAAACCCTTCCAATCAGCTTCACTTGAATCTCTAAAATTATGATTTATCCTCAACAATCATATAATGCAAGAAATCTGATTTTTAATACCCTAGATATGGAGATATGAATTTCAACAAACCCTTGTTTGCAACATTATTTTAAAAATTCACAACTCAACTTAGGAAGCACCAAAAATCGTGAAACTCAAGATATTGGTCTTCTAATTATGGAGAATAAGCTAGCAATTTCAGAATTGCCAAATGCACATCACACATACCAAATATCTATCGCCAAGTGGGTCGCTCCAATCCAAATAATTATATTAATGCACCAAAGAGACCAAAACATGCAAGAAAAGATACTTTATTGCTTTCCAAATCTGCTTGCACACCCCAAAATCTCACGAAGAGTTTTTGTCCTTTACAAGTTTCCCAATCAAGAGTTTTCGTCCTTGGGTGAGGTCCTTAATCCAAGGGGTTTCATCCTTGAGAGAGAGAGAGTAAAAGGGCTACACTAGCCAACTTTCACCAAGATAAGAATAATCACCAAAACATGAATCATTAATGCCCAAGCGACCTCCTTATATAGCCACAAGGAGTGCTTTTTACAATATAAAATGATGGCCGACCCCTTAAGGTAAGTGTTTTTAAATAAATAAATGGTATTTGGAGCCTACATGCTCATAATACCTTTATTTCCTAACTACTTAAGTCCCTCTATTGGAGCGCTAGGCTTCCCAATAGGATACATGATAATAAATAAAACAATAAAGATATAATTCAGATCTTCCCCTTGCTTTCCTCCTTAGACCCACGGGGAGAGAATGGGTTAAGGTCTTCGAAAATCAGCCTTCAAAAAGGGACATGACGGACTGCTACAAACAGCCACTTACAGCCTCACATTGATGGATTTGGAACATTCTACGGCTGCCTACCATTGTTGCACTCACCTATCAGCATTTTTAGGGCCTATTTCAAATCAAATGTTGAAGAGAGAAGCTCGGGGCAACGTGGAGAGATCACTTGGAGACCAAGGCAATCATGATGTCAACAATCTAAAGAAGGGTGGACAAATTTTTGGAGAGATGTCATGCTTACTACTGTTGTACTTTCCTTTCATCGGTTGTTCACAACTCTTCCAGCCACTTTTCTATTTATAACACACCTAAAAAAAGCCTCCAATCATATGGTTGAAGAAATTCCAAACTACTACTAACATTGGCATATTTGGAGCTGATTTAAGGTGGTTTCATGACTCATTTGAATGGAAATTATGAGATGGTGGCAAGCAAAGGAAGGGAGCTAGCTATCATGTCCTTAAAGCATGATGAAGAGATTGTAAAAGTGTTGTTAAACACTCTTGTTTTCTTTTATATGTTTGTTCCATGTGCAGATCTAGGAATGAGGGAGAAGAAAGCTACTTGCAACTTTGCATACATTGGTGAAAAGATTCAATTTTCAGACCTGAATTCATGTTGGTACGAATTCTCTGATTTTTCTAACACATACCAGAAAATTGTGGAAGATTCAGAGACTTTCCAAGTTGGGCATCATGAGGGCTACATACAAACCAAGGCTCAAAACTCAGAACTCGGATTTTGGCAAGAGCTATCCCATTTGACAAGCACGGGATCTAGGCTTTTGGAGCACTACAGCATGTTCCTCCACCTTGAAATGATGGTACTTGGGCATAGGAGTTTACAATTGCTTGAGGACAAGCAAGTTTGGGAAGGGAGAACTGTAATGTCCCCTTTTACCATGCAAGCCACTATAAAAGTCTTGGGTTTATTCCACCTTCCATGGGCGTCAAGAAAGGAAAGCAAGGGAGGTGAACATTGCCATAATTGTAAGTAATTTCCTTATATATTTAATTACTAATTATGGCTTAGAGTGATTCGATTAGGTGAATGGCGGAGCGAAAAAGGAACTTCTATCTTCACCTTGGTCTTCTTGGGAGCTGAAGGGAGATAAAGAAATATTCTTTTATGAGGTAGGTCTTCTTAAGTGAAGATTAAAAGTGTATTTCCCCCTTCAATAAGAGGCCGGCCATGAAGATTGGGCTTCTAATTCATCCTTGGCACCAAAGAAGGGGTACTTAAGGAGGTTCGAATGGAGGAGGACATTATCATCATTCATTTATTTTGACATTTACTTGGATTTGGAGCTAGTGTAGCTTCTCTTCTTTCCATTAAAGGACGAAAACCCTTCCTTGGACACCTATTGATGACGAAACCCTTCAATAGGATCACACTTGGGGACGGAAACCCTCTTGTGTTTTGGTGGCTTCACCCGGAAGTCACAAGTGAGCTTTAAGGAGGATTTTATATTTATTTTTTCCCTTCTAACCTTAGGCGACTTGCTTGGGTGAAGGGTTTGATATCATCTAAGGAACTTTTGGACAATTTGAGTTGAGATTATTGTTCTTGATATTTTATAAGGCTGGAATCTACATTTTGGTAATTTTTGGAGACGTTTATCTATTATTTCCAGCCCTTGATTTTGGTTGTACTACCGTTGTCATTAAATTAATTGCAGTTCAGCATAATCACTTATTTTCTCCATTCTTTCAATGTAATTTGGATTGATAAATATTGCCACAGTTGAATTAATTATTTAGAAGCATTTTCAGCTGTTATTGCATGGTTAAATGTCGATGTGAAGTCCCTAGAGAGTTCGCTGCCCTAGAGGACTGATTATTGATTATTTTAATAAAGTTGAAGCATATTTTCAGTCATTTTTAGATTGATGCTTGTTGGTTGATGGTGTATTTTCAGATTTGGTTCATTAGGGTTTAGGCTAAACCCTTACTCTTGGTTTCAGCCCTAGAAAGGGACATTACAATTGGAGTTTGGCCATAAATCTATACATTATGTGGCCTTGTATTTTGGGTGCCCCTTTGCACCATTATTCAGATTTCTCATTATGTTAACCATATTTTTTCAAATCTGAATCAATGATGTCTCTTGTTGTTGAGTATACCAAGCATTATTAGCCTAACCAGCCAATAGTCGATAAGTTTGTGCCACTTACCTTGACAATCACCAACTTAGTAGGTGTGATCCATTGATCACCGCGTAGATTATGTCAAGTTTTCCCACTATATATTGGTGACCCTTTTCCTCGATTACTCTGTGTACAACTCTTGTGCAAAGTCCATGTCTATCATATTGCTGTCAATTTCTAAGTTTGTAAGAGCCAATGCAATTCTATGATTGAAACCTTTGCCCCCTTTCTTCTCTTATGGATTGTTGACTAAATTGAAATCCCAAACAAGAATGAGATTGTTGGGGTTTGAGTGTTTGATTCAACCCATCAGCTATTCAGAAACAATATACGATTGTTCTTGTTGTCCAAAATAACCCCCCAAGTTATTTTGGCAACTTACAAATCCACTTTGGACTTAGACAAGGCAAAACGAATCAGAACTTAGTAAATTGGGCAAATCTCACAGTCTTTGGGAAAAAATCATGTTTTGGGACCTTGCTCTCCATCTTGCCAAGCTTCTAGGCCAAACACTTAGTCAAATTTTGAAAATTTGGGCACAAACAAGTCAAGTTTGGGAAAATCAGCCTTTGGAGGAACGAGAGGAACTGTTCCTTTGTTCCTCTTGTTCCCGCATCTTTGTTTGAAGCTGTGTGCAAAGAGTTATCAGTTACTTGAGCATTTATTGCACTAATGAAACAGTTCGATGTTCCTTCTCGCCGATCGGCCAACTAAGAGGGCAAGGTGAATAGGGGATATAAGGGGGCGGTAATGCGGTCATATCGGCCGCATCGGGCACTATCGGAACTGCATTCGAAGTTCCATTGGTTCACCGATTCTCCACATCGGCCGACAAGGCAAGACAAGGTCGCAAAGCAGTGTCATCTACCGAAGCGCAAAGGCGAGCCTGCACAAGCATCACAAGGGGAACAGTTCCCCCCAATCTTGCCCTAATAACCCGATCCATCCGCAATACAACGGAAATATGACACGTTTGGTTGTTTAAGGCATGCCCGGAATTGTTCCCGCGTTCCATTAGTTCTCTGTCACCCGGACTTCACCGCCAACACAAACCTACGGATAAATCGGGTGTGTCACGCATAAAGCGAGCGGTGCCCTCCTTCCTCGGTTCCTCCGACCACCCGAAACTCCAACCCAAAGGCAAAATCATATTAAATCGGTCTTTCAAGCCCCTTGGAACATCCTTTGGTTTCACTTGTTCTCCAAAAATCTGTTTGGCCATAACTTTTGATCCAAAACTCCAAATTGCACAAAATTGGTGGCGTTGGAATCGTCTTGTCGAGGGCTCCATTTTGGCATCAAGAAACGAAGAAAATGGTGGAATTTTGGGGATGATAAAGACAAAAACAGGATCAGCAGCGAAGAATGCAAGTTCAGGCAGCTCAACCACCCAAATTTAATGAGGAATGGTGCCCATACCTCCTCCTATAAGTAAGTGACATGGGGGAATGGCTTTGTCATGGTACCCATGTCCTTTTGTAGACATTTATTGCACTTTGTTGGTGGTTGGATCCAAAGTGGCGAATTTCCCTCTCTTTTCTCCTTTCTCTCTCTACCATTTTCCATATATTGGCAAAGTGTTGTCATTTGTAAAAGTTGGACCCTCTCGGTTTGCAAAGGCACCATGCCAAAATGGTTTCCCAAGTAGGTGTGAGTTGCAGGCCTTAGATTTGTGCTCTACAAGGTGTTATGTGCCTTCTTCCTTCAATGTAATGGACGGTGCATACTTCAGAAATAAAATCTTGTGTTTGTGGTTCTCTTTGCCCTATACTTGTGTTTCATTTGCATTCTTGCCTCTCTATTACTGCTGCAGGTATGTTTTGCTTTTATTTCTCACTTGCAGGTCCCATTTTTGTTGTGTATTTTGTGTGTGAAATGGAAGGTTCAATGTTATTTTGGCCTATGGCACAGTTGTCTGCCCTCCCTTGCCCATTTCCTTCTCATTTTTCCCTTATGGAGAGTGTTCACCTCTCTTTTCTTGGTGCTATCACCTTTGTTTTAGCTTAGTTTGTTTATGTTTTCTCCTATCCCCTCTCTCTCCCTGGTCTCTGTGAATGATTAGAATAGGCTAGCTTAGAGTTAGTTTAGTGTTAGCATTAGGAATAGGTAGAGGAACCAGCCTTCTCTAGAGGCTTGTCTCAATTTTCTAGGTCCCACACTTGGAGACAATCCCATATTACCCAAACATTCTGATTTTCATTCATGATCATTCGGAGGGTGCAATTTTTGGTGACAACAGTTCCCATATGGAGGAATTTATATGTTTGCAGCGCAAAAGTCTATCTGAAATTCTTGGGACTGGAAATGACAGAGATGATTTATAAACATACCTTGTCGGGTCCCATTGGATTGAAATGCGAGTGTCGGTACATATGTTGACTTGTTTGTTGCTCCATATTCCTTTGTATTGAGTTTTTCCTTGGAATTTGATCTCATTACTTCCTAAAGGAGGATATTCCTTCTGTTCAAATTTTATGGTTCAGGAATTGACATTTATTGGGCATGCTTACGCCTCTTATAATCCATAATAATATCTACATTACAAGGATTCGGAGTTTACCATAGCACCTTCCTTGGTGGATACATGTTGGTTATTTGTTCAGTACAGATTTGTTCATGGTTAATGTGTGTTCATCTTGAGGTAATTCTGCTGTTTTAATCGGGTGTCCAGATTTAGATGAACTTTGTTACATTTCGCTTGAAATCGACTGCCTCATCTGAGTCAAGATTTTCAATGGAAGACGTTTGCTTCTTCATGGCCTCCATTCTATTTTTGGACTCCCAGATTGGGAGATTTTGGGTGATTAAATTTGTGGTTCTCCTCCCTCTTGTACATGTATTTTGATTCTAGTATTAGTACGTTTGGTTTCCATCTGTACAAAAAATCAAATTTTCCTATGTTGTTGATCTGTAATTGCCCTTGAACTTTTTGCAATTGTTAGCTTTTCATCTACCTCAGTTGGGGGATCCATGCTGGTTGACTGTTCCATCCACATTTGTATCAGGGTTGATGTGCCTTCAGCTTGAGGTGGTTCTACTGTTTTGATCTTGGGTGTTCAGATTTCAATGAACTTTGTAACTGTTCCTTTGAAGTTCACTGCCTCTTCCAAGTCGAGATTTTCAATGGAAGACTTTTGCTTGTTCTTGGCTTCCATTCTATTTTTGTACTTCCAGATTGGGAGATTTTCAGGGATTAGATCTGTGGTTCTCATCGCTCTTGTACATGTTTTTTTATTCTAGTACTAGTACATTTGGATTCTGGCTGTACAGCAAATCAATTATCCTGTGTTGCTGATCTGTATTTGCCCGTGATGTTTTTGCAAATGTTGACTTCTCATCTTCCATATGTGCCCCTTCCTGTCCAGCCAGAGCTACAAAAGGATTAGCCAAAACAATTCGGTTGGATAGATCTACTATTCCCTTCCCTTTTCTTGCATATACTTTGGGGAATTTGTTCTCAAACAGTTAACTATTGTGAGTATTGGCTTGTTGTGATAGACTTGGACCCTGAGTGGTGGAGGCTGGTGGTTGCATTGTTGATCCTTGAACATGTCCCGATTCTACCTTCACGTTACCTGTGTTTGGGCACACACAGGCTAGACGATTATGTTCATGGCAGGTCTTACATCGGAATGGAATATTTTCATAGTCTCCATTTGATACCTCCCATATCTAAAATGTGTCTATCCAGTAATGGTTATAACTTTTTCTAGATCCTGGTTGACACATAACCTTGCTTAGTTCAGAATTCAAGGATTTTGAGTGCAACTCTGATGTAGCTATGTATTCTCCAATTTCAGATCTGATTTTCTTTAGTGTAGACGGGACCAATACTCAATTGGGAGCAAAGGTAGATGCACCCAAAGCAGGACTGTGCGAGGTAGATCCTTGGTGGGATTGAGCGTTGTGGACCAGTATTTCATGAATAATCTTAATTTCTTCATGATCCCTGGTTCTCCTTGGAACACCAAATCCCTTTATTGTTTTATGGAGAAGATTGCTAAAAAGTAGCATGTTGGCATCATCAAAATCTTGACAGATCCATATGATTTGAAATTTTCATGTAACCAAATCTTATGTTTTGGATCCAGGAAAGTCCCCATGAGTCTGCAAATGAGTGGAATTTCCATTGGCATCCATCTAATGTGTTCCACTTCATCGTTGATGAAAGAAACTTTGGAAGGGGCATCCATTACAAGATACCATCCATTCTCTTTTTGGTTGGAAAAAGGGGCCTGATTACTGTTCTTTTTTGGCAAGACTTTCTACGAACTCCTCAAATTCTCCTTACAGATTTGTAGCACTTCCTGTGACAGTACTGTTCTGAAAGTCAGTCCTTTCTTTGGGACAGAATGACCTGCTGAGGATGCCATTGGCTCTTTCAGGGGGCGCTAAAGTTAGATCCAGTCAGTCCTTGGCTGAAATGGGTCACTGCTTGTTGGTGTGGTTGGGGATTTTGTGTTGCAGATGAAGATGGATCCTAGCATAGGATGGTCATACGCAGGAGCTAGGATTGCATCTTAAGCTATCCATAAGTATATGTTTTCAGCCCATCCAATTCCCACGCTTCTAAATACTCTTTGGATAGTTTATGTTGATTCTCTTTTAAAATTTCCATAACTAGCTTGAAATTAATTCTTGATGGTTGCCCATTAACAGAAGCTTGCAGAAATCTCAAAGGCCCGTATAACAAGAATCTTCTTGTGCAAATTTCTTGCATGCATGACTATTTGGTTACCAAGGAGGGACGCTTAGTTGGGTGGTACACAGCATGAATACTGAGTAATTTACATGTTGGTTCCAATAGTTCTGACAAGTACCTTTGTAAAATCAACCCAGGGAAGGATTCTATTACTATCCAAAGTACTGTAACTTCCAAGTATCAGCCTTACACCATAGATTCATAAGAGTCTTAGACTATTAAAGATTGTACTCCTAGTTTAGTCTGCCAATATCCTTGCATGTCCTTGTACAACCATTTACCTTACATTGACACATGTCAATCTACTTCACTTATTATTAGATAATTGCTCAACCATTTACCTTAAATTGACACATAGGTCGATTAGCTAACTCGAGAATTATGCGAATTCCAAAATATTCATATGGTTAGGCAAACGATATTGTACCACTTGTGAAATGCCAAAAGCCCAAGTTGAGCCATGCAGGAATGTTAATGGTGGTTATTCATATTAGCTTTTGACCAAATAAAGTGATTTAGTAATGTCCACCAAGAAATGTTTTCACTTTCATAAATTCCTCCACCTCAAACAAGAGCAAATTTAAGGAATCCAATTTCCTTTGTAAGATAGAAAGTATAAACGTACCTTACAATCTACCCGAAGGCACTTTATTACACATTTAGCCCCGTGAAGAAATGCATCACTATCAGTTGTAAGACAAGCATCCACCCAGCCTTCTCTATCAAGTTGTGCACAAAGTGCTTCAGCCTCACCCTCTGCTCTTAAAACTGGCATGCCCATAAGTTCTAGAAGCTCCTGTTACAAAGATGATGAAGATGTTAGGGTACTGGATTAGTAAATAACCTCCTTTATAAATATTAAATGTCTTATCTTGGTGCCACTGGTAAAGTTTGAAATAATGCAAAGAGCAATCAGATATATGTAAAGCTCGCAATTGCAATCCAAAAAGTTACTCAAAACTCCAAACAAAAAAAGTAATAACATTCTTTCAGGCAGGAAACAACATAAAAATCACATGCCACTGACTGAATGTTTTAAGTTTTCATAGAATCAAATACGAAGACCTAACCACCACGGTTTTCCATATAGAAATTACAATCAATTTCCAAGGATAAACATATCAACTACACCAAAAGAAAAAAGTAATTTAGTTATATTTGGCAGTGACCTCTCATATCCTCTGCCGCTAGATAGACTACAAGACATTGTTCAAACTATAAGGGACTCAACAAACAAAGCATTTGGGTAATGACTACAAAACCACGAGTAAAACTCCCACAAAAATAAATAATCTAGTTAAGTTGATTGTGGAAGCCATCAACTAAACATAAAATATATGATTGGCTAGTAATTGGGTTAATCCCTCATTGGTAATAATTGTAAGATGACGGTGATTTATCAAGCACTACACTCATCAAAAGCTTTGCGAATGGGGAAGGAGGCTAGAGCGTGAGAACCCCAAAGTAGTGAATTATATTCACAATTCCCCCTCCCGCCCCCTACTCACAAATGTTTACGGTGCTTGGGTGTTAAAGTGGGTCCCCTTGCATTGTGATTTTACCTATGTTACACGGGACGTGTCCCCTACGTTTTTAGCTCATCCCGCACGCACCGGGACATTTCAGAACCTCGGCGACGGGTAGGAAACATCCCCTTCCCATCCCCAAAATTTGCAAATTTTAGGAAACGTCCCGGGGATGTAAAAAAAAAACAGGGGACGGATGGGCGTCCCGGTACATTTAGGGGACTTCTAGCCGTCCCTAAGCGTACAGGGACGCCCGGATCGTCCCCCCCTGTCGTCCCCTAAGCAAACAGCGTTAAAAAAACATATTTAAAAAAACACACTTTTAATTATAAGTAAAGCAATGCGGGGGCCCACAAGGACCCCCACTTTCATTTCTAAGTGCCCTAAACCTAAAACAAACATCAAACCAAAAAAGAAGCTCATTTCTAAATAACAAATTTATTGCATAAGGTAGTGTTCAAACTTCAATACAATCACTTGGTACAGGGAGGAACTGTCACATCAGTGCCCTTCCCCTGAAATGAATCATTCTGTTTATATGACAAAAGAATCAAAGAACCAATGATTTTCAGTTAAAACACAATTGTCAACTACAACTAAACATAACAAAAGAGTCGATAAGACACTACTAAAAGCCAACAAGAGATTAACAATAACAGAAAATAGTTGGTTACCAAAACAATGTTTATATTTAAATCAATGGTCTGCATTGATTCGATAATTAAGGAGATTGAAGATGAAATGGGCTGGTATATTCCGCTATTATAATTGAGAGAAATACTTTATATGCTATTAAATGTCACCCCTTTGTTTTGAATATCTTTAATCAAAGCTGCATGTTGGCTTCGTTCAAATGGTCAACAACAGACCTTTAAGAAGTCATGTGTGGTTAGTCTTAGTTATCATCCATTGGTATAATCTATAAGTTGTGAGAGAAATGAATAAAATAGTTCTATTATAAAGTATGGAGCTTATACTTGTAGTCTCTTTAGATCGTGACATTGATAGGATTCTTATCGTGTGATTTCAATTTTGAATTTTGAAGCCTGCATGTTTATCATCCATCCTTAATAAATTTATATGCCACCACACAATTCAAACAGTTCTATCAACATTTACTTTATGGACATCTAAAAAAGTATATTGTAGCGCTTTTCTTTCCATAGAAATACGCCACAAAATGCCAAACTTTTTGGTCTTTGATCTTGGTATATCATATTCTTGTTACAAACCAATTTTTTCCTACACGAATGGGGAGTTTTCATGCAAGAAGACAGTGAGGAATGCTTTAAGTTTAAGTTTATCAATGTGTTATACTTATCATATGAATATTTGAAATTTCCTATATTTTTAAGGTTAAATGATAAATCTTATGTGAAATCTCAATTCAACTCTAATTTTATGTATTAAGGTTTGCTTTAGCAATGTTATCATATGAATATTTGAAATTTCCTATATTTTTTAAATTTTCCCTTATTTTTTAATAGCCGTCCCCTGCCGTCCCCTAAAAAAAGGCCTAAAAAAAATCCGTCCCGGAAACACGTCCCCTGCCATCCCCATCCCGGAAACTTGGTGGAACATAGGGTAATTACTATCAATGATAAGAAAGTAATTGCTGTTGGTATTAGGGAAAAGGGTTTATATAAACGAATAGAGCCTAAGACAACATAAAAACATGCACTAACTTCATTTCAAAACACTAGTAGTCTTTGGCTTGAAAGATATGGTCACCTCAGTTATCAGTATATAAATATGTTAAGCTAGACTAATATGGTGAAGCGAACATCCATCTATTCAAGGAAGTCAGAATGTTTACATAGGGTGTCAATTGGGTAAGCAAACTAGACATCCGTTTGCTGTTGATAAGGCATGGATGGAAAAATTGTTATTTTTAGCATATGCTAAAAATAGCACGTGCCTAAAATAGAGTGCTTGCATGCACAAAGAATTAAAGCCAATGCATGGGAATACGAAGATGCAAAAATAGAGGCAGCTGAAGGTAAATAAACATGTATAAATTAAGAGATAAAGTTCTATTTTTAAATAAAGGCAGCTAGGAATAAGAAGTCAGAACAGCAGTTAAAACTGAACCTGTGGCCCACAATGAATGCTGTTTTAGCATAGAAACTTGTGCCAAACTGGGAACTTTGAGGGTGAATTAAATAAGTTTTATTGCATGCTATTTATTCCTAAAGGTGCGCCAATTTCCAACAGCAAAGGAGACTATATTTAATTGTTTATCAGGTACTTTGCATGCCATTTAACACAGCAAAAGGAGTCCTTCCACAAAATCAACGCAGCAGTCAGCAAAAGGAAGTCAGCATGCAAAAGACAAAGCAGAGAAAGGACAAGAATAGGAAAAGACAAAAGCAAAAAGTAAAAATGAACTGCTGTTCCTTTTAAAAGTCTACGCAAGAGGGAAACGATTAAACAAAGAAATAAATTGCATGCTGCAGGTTTGGCGCCAAAAGATAGAGGTTGGTGAATAGATAAATAAATAAAACAGTTGCAGCAGCACTTCCAGTTTTGGCACAGCAGCTTGAAGATGAAGGATTATTTTTATTAATTAAACTTGTAGCAGCATGCTGCCAGCATAACCCAGAATTGGATGCAGCTGGGTAATAAATATTTTATTTATTATTCCCAAGCAGTTGCATGCTTCAGGGAGTCAAAGAGGGTGATTATTCTATCATTAGAAGTGTTGCATGCGCAAAATTCAAGGCAGGTATAGAGGGCAGCAGCCTTTAAAGGCTTTATTCTTGTAAAGAAAAATACATACACTCTTCCAGTTGTTTTGCTCTAGCAATCCTAGCTTGTACTTGCATCTCTGAATAGAAAAGCTCCATTTTGCCTTCTCATATCGCTGGTTTTCTGAGTATTCATCGTGTTTATTAGGGTATTGTATTGCTTTGTTGTGGAATTTCTTCCCTATACTATTGTCCCTTACCTAAACCTTTGAATTAATTTTGCAGATTAGCCTAGAGTTGTGCATGTGTGTGGATCTCTATATTTTTGTATACGTAGTAGTACGTGTGTGTGTCAAATCATTGGTGTATCACCTCAATTTACATTTCCGTATTCCTTCTCCCTTTTCCTTGTCAATTTTTTTAGTTTTCAGGTGATTCACAAGGGAACCAGCCCACTCTGGAGGTTCACCTCAGTTATAGGTTCCCACAACCTTGAGGTGTTCCAATTTTGTCAACAAAAGAGAGTGCTCATCATTCTCTAATCAGGGTGCACTTTTGGGTGACAACAATTTTTGGCATGCCCGGTGGGACAAATTATTCAAAGAATTGATGTTGGTTCAACATCTGGCGACTCGAAGGTTTCTACAGACATACTGGTTGCAGACTAGTAAAAGCTAATGCCAAAGGTGACCACCAGGTCAAAAGCTAAAGGTATACCTTTTGAATTTATTCAATTACCTTTATATTCTTGCTAGAAGAAGCAGATTTCATAGATCTAATCCATATTTTTACAAATCTGATAAGCCAAAGCCATTGCCTAATACCCCAGAGTTTTCCATCCTAGATTTCCTAATGGTTGTTCCTAGAAATGAAGCTTTTGTGACCTTTAATGATGGCAGTCCTTTGAATCTTACCGTATACAATGATATCCCTGCTTCTGCACTAAAGAGTTTACCATTCTTCACCGGTTTAACTCAGACCACTCCCATAGAGCACATCAGAGATGTTGCAAATCTTTGCTCTATCTATAATATTACCCAAGCAAATGTAGCTATGAGACTTCTTGCAGCTTCTTTCAAAGATAAAGCCTTGCAATGGTACCGAAATTGGTGTCAATTCTATCAAGTACTTGGGATGAATTAGGGAAAGCCTTTTGTAACCAATTTGAGGATAAATCTGACCATCTTTCCTTGATTGAGCAATTGAGCACAATCAAAAGAGCCCCTCAAGAGTTTATGTCTGATTTTAATTTGAGATTCCAAAGAACTTGGGAAAGAATTCCCGTACCATCAAGCCTTCAAAGAGCATGTTTTCTTGTATTATTTGAGATCTTTGAACAAAGTGATATCGTTGTCCTAGTTCAATCCATGGGGGGTGATTCAATTCCTGGTGCTTTTGATCTAGCTATTAGAGCTGAAAATAACCTCATACAAAGCTGGAAAACTAGCACCTAGGCCTCTATGCCTATCTTTCCAACTATTCAGCCACCAACTTCAAATACACCCTCAATTCCAACAAGTAGCTAGCCCAACAGTTGCTAATCCAAATCAGCCTTCAGAGTGGAGTGAAATAAAAGGGATCTTGCAAGCTTTTGGGAATAAGTTTGTATCTATTGAGAGACAACTTGCTCAACCTCAAGAGGCCATATCAGGCTCCTTTTCAGTCTACTAGACCTTCCTATCCAACATATCCTACAAGCAGACTTCCAGCCATTAAAGTTGATCCTAATACTTCTTCTACATCTATGGCTCTTGTTCCAATACAGACTAATCTTATTCAAGAACCCTTTTGGTGTGCTCCATGCAATCATTCACATGATCCTTCTTCTTGTGCTGATGGAATGTTACATCAAGTTTTGATGCACATGCAGTATAATGCCACACTTATGGCAGTTGAGGCTCCTCCTCAAGAGGATTCTACTACAGAAGCACCAAAGCCACCAGAGGCAAATCTGGTAAATTGGCAACAAGAGGATCAACATACAAGGGTGTATAAAAGAAGGAGTAGAAGAGCCCAAGGAGGTAAATAGTTTGCATGGTTCATCTCCTTTATTTTCTAATAATGCTAACAAGTTTACTGCTGCCCCTAATGTGGAAAAAGTACAGAAAAATCAGATTCATAAGGGCAGCTTAGAAACACAAAAGTTCAAGAGAAAGAGGCTGAAAGTGTGCAAAAGGACAAGCAAAAGGGGGCAGCCCTTCTCTCAATATTGTAGATCAGATGAAGAAGGCTCACGTAAACATATCCATGTGGGATACGTTGACTATTCCGGGTCAAAAGGGCATGTTACAAGATGAGTTGTCTAAGTTATCACTTTCAGAGGGTCATTCTGATAGATCTAATGCAGTGCTTGCCAATACGGATCAGCCTTCCAAGGCTGATTTTCAGGTTAAAAGAATTGGTAAACCCCCTCCTTTTTACCTTTCTTTGATTATTGATGAATATTTGGTTCATAATTGCATGGTTGACAGTGGTGCTAGCAGTACAGTTATGCCTAAGCAGATTGCAGATAAGTTGGGACTCAAATATGAGCCGCATGCCGAAGGGGTATTACAGTTAGATGGCACAACCACCAAAACATTGGTATTATCAGAGATCAGAAGTTGGGCTTGCATGCATGTCCAAGTCTTCCAATCTTTCAGGATATTGTGGTTGTAGATCTGCCTCCATACTTTGCTTTGTGTTTATCTAGAGATTTTACTGCTAAGATTGGAGGTTATTTATCATCAGATTGGTCTTATTTGTTTTTAGAACAAGATATGGTACAAAGGTAACAATCAATTTGAGCCTCTTGCTAAATTTCATATTGAGCCTTTTGTACCTAATGCATGCAATGTGAATTGTATTGTTTTTATCAAGCAGATCATCCAGATGATCATGATTCAGATCCCCACTACGAGAGTTTGCCAGATCTACAATTGGATGAGTGGGGAACTGATCATCATGGCTTTGATCCTTATAAGCATGCAGAAGAAACATATATCAGAGAGGTTGGTTTAGGAGTTTATTGCATGCATCAGAAAGATGTTTTTTACCATTGTTAGTCAAAGATGATGAGGTTGATGCAGGGTTATGGAGTTTGTACTTTGATGGCTCTAGAAGCAAGAATGGATCAGGTGGAGGTAATGTTTTGGTTTCACCAGAAGGTCAAAAGTATTTCTCTTCTATTCGTTTTCAGTTTAGTTGTTCATGCAATGCAGCTGAGTATGAAGCACTAATCCATGGTTTACAGTGGGCTAAGAAGAAGAGAATTAAGTATCTAAAGGTATTTGGTGACAGTGAGTTGGTTGTAAATCAGGTGAGAAATCTAAACATTGCAAAGAATCCTTCAATGAAGTCATATAAGCATAGAGTATGGGATTTTGTAGAAGATTTTGATGCTTTCAATATTCAGTCAATTCCTAGATCTGAGAATAAACAAGCTGATAGATTGGCAGCTATAGGGGCTGATTTTGACATTCCTAATGAGATGAAAAGAAAGAATAATCAGCAGCATATTAAGGTGGTAGTAAGACCTTCAATTCCTGATAATGATACTAATTGGCAAGTGTTTGAGAATGATGAACAGATTGTATGTTTTATTCAGGAAGAGGCTGAGTTTTCATTAAAAATCAGTCTAAATTGCAGCAGCAGTATGGTGATCAGATCTTGCAATTAAAGACAAACAGGCTGCCCCAAGGATTGGTAACCCTTGAGAGTATTTTTAACAGTGATGATCAGCTGAAGGAGACAAAATCAGGATGTCTACCAAGCAAGAAAACTATGGAGACATAGAAATCAGCGAAGGGAAGTTTTTAAAGCATGGTAAATTGTGTGATTTAAAAGAAAAGCAAGTTTTTGTTCAATTATGCAATGAATTCATTGATGTTTTTGCTTGGAAGTATGAAGATCTGAAAGGGTTTGATCCAAAATTAGCTCAACATACCATTGAGCTAGAGCCTAACTCCAAACCAGTAAGGCAAAAGCAAAGACCTGTTAATCCTAAGATTGAAATTTTGATGAAGAATGAACTAACAAAGCTTATTGATTCTTGTATCATTTTTCCTATTAAGCATTCCTCATGGGTTGCAAATCTTGTACCTGTGAGGAAGAAGAATGGAGAAATAAGGTTGTGTGTTGATTTCAGGGATCTTAACAGGGCTTCACTAAAGGATCATTATCCTTTACCATCCATGGATCAAATTCTAAGAACTGTATCAGGTGCAGAAAGGTTCTCTCTTCTAGATGGCTATAGTGGTTACAACCAGATCTTGGTGAAAGAAGAGGATAGATACAAGACAACCTTCACTACTAAGTGGGGAACATATGCTTACAAAAGGATGCCTTTTGGGTTATCTAATGTCGGAGCCACTTTTCAGAGAGCCATGGACATGGCTTTCCAAGGTTTGATCAATGTCAATGTTTTGATTTATCTAGATGACATTACTGTATTTTCTAAGTGTGCTAATGATCATTTGGGCCATCTGAGGCAAGTTTTTGAAAGGTGCAGACAGTATGGGGTTTCACTAAACCCAAAGAAGTGCATATTTTCAGTGCATGAGGGCAAACTTTTGGGCCACATGGTCTCAAAAGAAGGTTTGACCATAGATCCGGAAAGAGTAAGCTCAATTTTAGCTTTGTCCTTGCCTCAACACAAGAAAGCACTTCAAAGCTTTTTGGGTAAAATCAATTTTGTAAGAAGGTTTATCGCTGATTTTGCTAATATGTCTAAGCCTCTAACTACTATGTTGAAGAAGAATATGGGTTTCAGATGGACAGAAGAAGGAAAAATCAGTTTTGAGGCCATTAAAGAGGCTATTGCTCAAGCTCCAACACTTGCAAATCCAGATTTCTCAAAGGATTTCATATTGTATGCATTTGCAGGAGTTGAAACTATTTCCGCTATCTTAATTCAGTTAAATCAGGATGATTTGGAACAACCTATTGCTTTCTTTAGCAAAGGATTACATGACTATGAGGTGAGGTATACTTTCGTAGAAAAGCAAGTTCTTTTTGTTATTAGAGGGTTGAAAAACTTCAGATATATGCTCTCTAATAATAGAATACATGTTTTGGTTACTCACCCAAGTGTGAAAGAATTTTTGTTAAGCAAGGATCTGAACGAAAAGAGGGCTGGTTGGATCACCAAAGTCATGGAATATGACGTGGACTTCAAAGTGACAAAGTTGATACGTGGAAAGGGGTTATGTGAGCATCTGGTTTCAGATCTGGAAGAAAAGAAAGCTGTTGGTTTTGCACTAATAAATCAGCCACATGCAGCTGAAATACCCTCTTCTGTGAGTTGGACTCATGACATGTTTCAGTACTTGCATGTGGGTATTATACCCCAAGGTTTGGATAAAACTAAAAGGAGGTATTTTCGGTTACAAGCTATTCCTTATGCTCTCATTGATGGTATTTTATTTAAGAGGGATATTAATGGTGTTCTTCTCAGATGTGTAGAGCCTACACAAGTTGACAGATTGTTGCAAGAATTTCATGAAGGTTTATCAGGTGGTCACTTTTCTCCAAGGACTACTGCTCTCAAAATCATGAAAGCAGGTTATTATTGGCCAAGTATTTTCAAAGATTGTTATGCATGGGTCAAAAGATGTCAGAAGTGTGCTTTCTTCGTGGGTAAGGAAAAGCTTGCAGCCCTTCCTCTTCATCCTATTTCAGTAGATCAGCCTTTTATGCAGTGGGGTTTGGACTTCATTGGTATGATCAATCCACCATCCAGTTTGGGACACAAGTGGATTCTTACTGACTACTGATTATTTTACAAGATGGACAAAAGCAGTTGTGTTAAAAGAAGCGAATGAGACTAGTGTGCTTGACTTCTATGAAGGTATTGTTACTAGATTTGGAGTTCCTGCTACTATTATTTCAGATAATGCTCTTGCTTTTGTTGGTGCTAAAATTACAGAGTGGGCTGTCCGGAATGGTGTTTATTTGAGTACTTCATCAAATTATTACCCACAAGGTAATGGGCTTGCAGAATCTACAAACAAGAATTTATTGAAGATTATCATAAGGCTTTTGGATGAGAATCAGAGGTCATGGCACACTAAACTCAAATCAGCTTTATGGGCTGACAAGAATTACTCCAAAAAGGTCTATTGGTAACTCTCCATACATGTTGGTTTATGGTAAGGAAGCTAGACTTCCAATTTCTCTTGAGTTACCCGCTTTAGATCTTATTCATCAGATGGAATTCATGGAATCAAGACCTATGGAGGTAAGATATGCAGATCTTATGCAGTTAGAAGAATCAAGGCATGAAGCCATGCTCACCATGGAAGCTCATCAAGCACAGGTAAAGAGGGCTTTTGACAAGAAAGCAGTTGCAAGGGTTTTTCAAGAGGGTGATCTTGTTCTTAAGTGGGATGCAAACAAAGCAAAACCGGGAAATCACACCAAATTTGATGCTATTTGGAGTGGTCCTTATGTTATTTCAGCGTGTAAGCCTCACAATGCTTTTCAGTTATCACGTTTGGATGGAGAAGAACTACCAATCCCGGTTAATGGGATTTTCCTCAAAGCTTGCTTTTGAGGATTTAACATCATTAGAGTAGGATTTCAATTCAATAAGTGCTTGCATGCACATTGTTTTTCCAATTTTCTTAGTTAGTTTCCTTTCAAGAAGTGCTTGCATGCACATGTTTTCTTTTGTTGGAGAGGGTAATTCGGTTCTTTTGTTCGAGAGATGCAAGTTATTGACAAAGTATGTGACTCCATAGCCCAATGGATGCAGAAGGCTACTAATCTCTTGTTTAGCAAGCAAACAATCCCGTGAGATCGCCAGAATGTTACCATATTTTTCCATGCAAGATCGAACAAAGGTATTTTTATTAAGTTGGCTATTTTGGCAAAAAAAAGTCTATTTTTAGTGTTTTGCTATTTTTAGCATTCGCTAAAAATAAAGTGTTCTAGATGAAAATTGGGTGAATGGAAAAATTGCTATTTTTAGCATATGCTAAAAATAGCACGTGCCCAAAATAGAGTGCTTGCATGCACAAAGAATTAAAGCCAATGCATGGGAACATACCAAAAATAGAGGCAGCTGAAGGTAAATAAACATGGATAAATTAAGAGATAAAGTTGTTCTATTTTTAAATAAATAAAGGCAGCTAAGAATAAGAAGTCAGAACAGCAGTTAAAAGTGAACCTGTGGCCCACAATGAATGTTGTTTTAGCATAGAAATCTGCGCCAAACTGGGAACTTTGAGGGTCAATTAAATAAGTTTTATTGCATGCTATTTATTCCTAAAGGTGGCGCCAATTTCCAACAGCAAAGGAGGTTATATTTAATTGTTTTATCAGGCAGTTGCATGCCAGTCTTCATCACAGCAGTCCTCCTTCCACGCAGCAGTCAAAGAACAGTTAAAAATTGTTCAAAGGAAGTTTGCATGAAAAAGACAAAGCAGATAAAGGACAATAGAAAAGACAAAAGCCAAAAAGCATAAAAGACAAAAACAGTCAGCAAAAGGACAAAAGGAATAGCAAACTGCATGTTTGACCAAGCTGGTTTGCAGTCAAAAAAGAGGTACCTTTATTAATTTAAATAAGCAGTTGCATGCACAAGACCATTTAGGGCTACGCTAAAAGGTGAAGGAGGTTTTTATTTTAAAATTAATGCAAATTAGCAGCAGAAGTGCAGATATGGGCAGCTGATAGCAGGGTAAAAATATTTATTTATTATTCACCAATGCATGTTGCATGCTTCAAAGGAGTCAAAGGAGGATGATAAAATTATAATATATTTATTTTTTGCATGCAGCAGAGGTCTGAAACAGAGGGCAGCAGCCTTTAAAGGCTTTATTCTTGTAAAGAAAAAGACATACACACTCTTCCAGTTGTTTTGCTCTGCAATCCTAGCTTGTACTTGCATCTCTGAATAGAAAAGCTCCATTTTGCCTTCTCATATCGCTGGTTTTCTGAGTATTCATCGTGTTTATCAGGGTATTGTATTGCTTTGTTGTGGAATTTCTTCCCTATATTGTTGTCCCTTACCTAAACCTTTGAATTAATTTTGCAGATTAGCCTAGAGTTGTGCATGTGTGTGGATCTCTATATTTTTGTATGCAGTAGTACGTGTGTGTGTCAAATCATTGGTGTATCACCTCAATTTACATTTTCCGTCTCCTTTTTCATTGGTGTATCACCTCAATTTACATCTTCTCGTATTCCTTTTCCTTGTCAATTTTTAGTTTTTCAGGTGATTCACAGGGAACCAGCCCACTCTGGAGGTTCACCTCAGTTATAGGTTCCCACAACCTTGAGGTGTTCCAATTTTGTCAACAGAAGAGAGAGTGCTCATCATTCTCTAACTAACTGATGTTTTATCAAAAAAATGTTGTTCTAATTTTCTGAGAAGAAAAAGTTAACTATTTCTCAGAAAAATTAAATATTAATTTTGGTAAAACTCACTTTCATAGACCTTGGGGAAAGTTCAGTCTAATAAGCACAGATGTGGACTTGGATATAGTCATGTTCTTGAGTTTTATATTCCTAGTTATTCAAAACCAATTTGCTTTGTTAAAGTTGATTATATAAGAGATTAAGGTTAAAAAATGGTCATCATGGAAGAAAAGCTCAAGTGTTTTGATTTGAATCCTTGGATTCCTTGTAAGAATACGAATCACCCCTACAATGTTTGTTTTCGCATGCCACACTCCAAGAGTACAGGAAAAAATATGTGGAAAATTGATCTTTCGTCAGTTAGATTATAAAAAGTGGCACAAACTAGTTTCGTCTTTAAAGAGACAATATACTAGATGTGTTTCTTTTGAGACGGTATATGATGATAATATGTTGTTAATGAAACCATACTATTGGATCGCTGATAGAGAGACATTCTATCTTTTCATTTGTAAGAAATGCATCATATATTACACCAGAGAGAAAATGATTTACCTCACCGAGCATTAGAATTACAAGGAAAAAAATGATATTATGTTGTTAATGAAACCATACTATTGGATCCTTGATAGAAAGATATTCTATCTTTTCATTTGCAAGAAATGCATAATATATTACACCGGAGATAAGATAAGATAAGATAAATATATTAATGTCCAACAAATGACCACAAAAGTAGGTCAAAGGGACTGCAAAAAACAGCGAGCACCGATACAAAGCAGAAAACCAAAGAGTTCCCAAGAAAGACAAATACAAAAGCCAGAAGAGGTGGCCAACCGGAAGAATAAATCACATGCACCCAGAATGGGGGTGGAAATACAAGTGAGAGGAAGAAGGGGGAAAGACAACCAAGGAGAAGAAAGAGGAAAGCCCATCAAGGAATGGTAGATCCAACTCTCCTAACATCCGAGGCCGACTGGAAGAAGCTAAGGATAGAATGCCGACTGCGAAGAGAGAGTCTGCCTATTATGTCGTTGTCTGGACACAGTACTATCCCTCTGATGCCTGGTGGATCTAGTTTGTCTCTTGAGGCCAGACCTAGTACGGGCATGCCTGTGATGGCTCAAGGAACCATGGATGGTTTCCCTGGGCCGAACCAATCTAGAGGAAGAAGTGGGGTCGGTCTCACAAGGGCGCTTAGTGCCTCTCTCGAAGGTAACACTGTGAAGAAGTGATCCGTTGGGTAGAGTCCAGTCTAGGATGCGGCTAAAGAGTGTGCTCACGAAGCTTCAAAGCCTCCTATAAGTATAAAGCCAAGCACCTTTGATCCTCAAACCTGAAGAAGTCAAAAAGATCTGCGTCCTCCTAAATAAACAATGGAACCTCCCTTTGATCTCGTAGTAAATGGGGCACCGAAAGATGAAGTGTGTTTCGTCTCGGTCTCCTGGAGACTACACAGCTGGCAAATCTTGTCTAAACGATCAAGGTGGTGATCCATCTCACAACGGAGTCTATGAGAACCAACCCTGAACTGACCAAGGGGGATGCGAAGGGCATGCATCCAAAGTGCGAGGGGTGGAGAGAAAATGATTTACATCAGCTGAGCATTAGAATTACAAGGAAAAAAATATGATTTACATCGGCTGAGTATTAGAATCACAAGGAAAGAAATAACTCCATATATAGGCAAGGTAGGAAAGCACCGCACTTGTGCTCAAAAGGGAAAAAATTCACATCCTTCCAAAAACAACTAAGCTTAGCTCTCCAAATAAAAGCCAAATCTCGTCTTAAAAGTCACAATTTACCCGAACTGAGGGGTCCTATATTCCTTAAAAATAGCTTTGTATCTTGTCCTCCAAAGAATATTGATTGCTACAAACTGAATTATATGCCATAGATTCTTGCAACTGTCCCTAACTATCCAAGAATCCACTAGAAAAGGTCATTTGCCAATAGACAGGCATGAAAAGGAATTCAAATCGACTTGTAACCAAGAGCAGTGTCCGGTTTTCAGAACAGGAGTCTGAAAGAGAGATGTGCAAAGGTGGCAAAGAGGATTGTTAAAACAAAACTGTAGTAGAAATAACCAAGAAGAAATCAGTCCACGCACCAGATTCCAAGATCAAAAAAATCAAATCAGGGTTGCAGTACCAAGAGGACAGAGTGTGCAACAATTGTTTGCCGCCAATGGTCTTGCATAGAGGGTAATTCTACTGAAAATTATTTAAAAGAGCACCAAGACCAAATTGAAATATGCAGACAATAAAAATCAAGTAGAAACCAGTTGCACAAAGAAAAGGAGGTCCAGCACAGCAGTTTGGACGGTAATTGTTGAACGAATTGACGTAATTACTGAAACAAGACTATGCATAGACGTCATATCAAACTAATGCCACATACAAATTGTAAGGATAAAGGCTTCCATGAGGAAAAGAAGACAATAACATGAGCACATAAGCATATACCAGAAAGGTACTATTTGTGTGAAGAACAAAAAATTTAAATGACTCATCTATAATGCATTTGAAGGTGAAATACCATCATGTCAGAAAGTTGATATTCCAATTAAACAACAGGACAGCATAACGAGGAGGAGGTTACTGAATCACTTTGACGAGTACAACTCTTACTTATCATTGCAGGAAGAGTGCTCAAAGACTAACCCTGTCTATAATGAGGACTTTGGATAATTCAATAGAGTCCAGGAAACAATCATGACTAAGAAATTTTGATCTAACATTGCTTAGGACAAGGGTAAGGAAACTATGACAAGTGCTTTTGGAGTTGTCAATGTTCCAATCACGACAGCCGTTACCTGCAACACCTCGAAGGAGAGGAAGTGTCAAGCTACATCACTGAGCGTCAAAACTAAAATGGAAAAAGGCCAAGCAAGAAAATCAATCAAGGAAGAATAAATCCAAAATATCCCATGAGAAAATGTGAATTATTTTCGCAACAGACTCGGATGCATTTACCACTGATGGAAAAAAAAATAGAAGATACGATGGAAAAGAAACTCGAACAAATGGGGCCCATCACATAGCCCAATGCAGCAAAGAAACACAGAGCAACATGCGTCCATTAGGTGGCACAAATGCAGCGAAGAAATTCTTAGAGCAACGTGGGTCCATCACGTGGCCCAAATTGTTAGGAAAATAATGGATAGTGCTCCATATATTTGATATTTACCGTATGGTAAATATATTGTTACTACGGTAAGCTAGTAGTTAATTTTGGTTAATAGTACAGATTGTTATATTTGTTATACCCGTATTATTATAAACAGATTATTAGTTTCCCAGTTTGTAGGAGGTAGTTTTCCTACCTCCGTGGCTATATAATAGCCATTGTAATATGCAGCGGGGAGAAAAGAAAATTATTATCTTGTTTTCGGCTGCAAATCTATACCATGCTCTGCATTTGTTATTAGAGCAAAATCAATAATGTTCCTTGTAGTATGATTAATGTTTGGAGGGTATACGTGCTTCGTCATTGCCCTGTCGATGAAGAAACTATGATTCTGTCTACGTAGATGTTTTTGCAGTACCGTAGGACGTCTCATCTCTCAGGATAAGCACCAATAAATCTCAGCCTTGATTAGATTTGCATTGAACTTTGCACTATCTTCCAGTATTGGTTTGGTGATTGGAACGTGGATCTGTGCAGTCAATATCTTCAACTTCGAAGCTACGAGTTCATCAGTCATACCTCTCTGTTCAATTCTGAACCACCGCATAGGACGTGATCCGCACGTGGATTTTTTATTTCTCTGTGAGCTTGTTATCCACGCTTCTTCCTGCATTTTTTATCTTTGAGCCCGTAATTTAGCGGTTTTGGCATCTGCACTCATAACAATTCCATTGTGGTCAATCTATGACACGGATTGTGTTCAACATATGAAGTTATTAATATCTAGCAGATCCTTCTATCAACATGCCTCGTTATCACTGATTTTTATTCCTTGCGTATTTCCTGGTCATCTCTAACAAGGTATTCATCAATCAATAAAGTGCGGCAGAAAAATAGAGGAAGCATAATGCTACGGCTAATACAAAGTTAAATGCCTTGTCGGGAAAGCGCTTATAGGTGAAAATATATTCTATCAATGTTCGTGCAAAGTCTATGTAATATATATCTCCTAATGATATATTAGAGGCTTAGAGTCTTGTGTCCACTAATCTTGAGCTTTGTTTAAGTTTATTTTGTATTGTTAGTGGTCCTTGAGAAAATTAATAGGTCTAAATTTATAGTGAGTTGTTTCAAATGTTTTGTTTTACAAGTTTTTGTAAAGGATAATAATTACCTTTGTGGTCGTGTCATGAAACGTCTCTTTGTAATAGATCATCAAGTCAAAAGTGTCAAATGTAAGTCATTTAATTTGTCAAGCTTGTCAAGTCAATATGTGTTTGATCAATGTCAAATTGTCAAAAGCCGTGTCATTGTTAAAGCCCTAAATATAAAAAATAAAAAAATTCCTTATAGACGCATTTTCGGTGTTACTCGACGTCCTAGAAACCATTGATCCTCAAAAGTCAAATTCGTTGAGTTAGTTGCATTGCACTAGAGGATGGAGGCACGGGAGGCTGGAGGTCGATCAGCAACCTCTCGTTAGTCACCAACGAAGGGGCCGCGTGAAGCGGTGGTGGCAATTTTTTTGTGGTGTGCGTATTTGAATTTCTGTTGTGCGCTTTGTTTCGGTTTCCTACTTTGAGTGGTGTGTATTGTGGATGTTGGAAAATAATTGTATAGGAAGGCAGCTAACTACAAAGATCCTCTAACTACGGAGATCCTCTGATTGTCGTACTTAGTTGGAAGATGGTCGACCGGTGAATACGTTCACTGGAAAGGTGATCATGTGCAACAAGATCCAGCATGTAGTATGCAAAGACGCTACGATTTTCTTTTCAATGTTCCTAAGTGGAAATTTCACATTGTGGGGGAACATGACACCAATGTTCCATTTCTATTCTGTGCCAAACCAGCTAAATTCGAGGGAAACTTTCAATGGCAGTGGCAATTTCTTATGTTGTTCAAGATCGAGTGGCAATGATCAACAACAGTGGCTACAATTAAGAACATTTTGTTCTTATGGGATGTAAAGTGAAATCTTTTCCAGTGTGAGTAATCATGTTCAGATTGGTATAAATGAGCAGTGATTCCTATGTACTTCCCTGATGTAAAAATGTTGTAGAGAACAAAAGCACCAGTGTAAGACAGTTCATGGATCTTGAAAAAGTTTGTGGGAGATCCAGAAAACCACACAAGGTGGACAGTTGATGGGTTCCTGTTCATGTCAAGGTTTGTGCTAAACCTATTTAAAACCATGGAAGGAGAGAGCTTTTCTTTTGATCAAGGTCATGAGCCACGAAGATCGGCATGCCACACGGGTGAGCATACTGCTGATGAATGTGTGAATGTTTTTCTACCATGTTCGCTTTGACCGGGAGAATTTTAGGAAAATTATCGATAGTGCTCCACATATTTAATATTTACCGTATGGTAAATATATTATTACTATGGTAAGCTAGTAGTTAATATTGGTTAATAGTATATATTGTTATATTTGTTATACTCGTAATATTATAAACTGGTTATTACTTTCCTAGTTTGTAGGAGGTAGTTTTCCTACCTCCATGGCTATATAATAGCCATTGTAATATGTAACATGGAGAATAGAAAATTATTATCTTGTTTTCAACTACAAATCTATACTTGTGCTCTACACAAATGTGGCTAAGAAACTCAGACAAATGTGGGAAATGTTCAAACATTTCAACCCAACCGCAAGAAAATTTAACTTCTTGGTCAAGAGCCACGATGCGAAGTGTCACTAGAGCCGAGAGGACTACAAGTGGGTCCTAGGACTGCCATGCAGTGGATGGAAGGTGGATGTCACGCCCGCAATTTAATGATTACGTTTTCTGTCATTATGATATATGGTTGATGAATTAATTATTAAATAACGGATTTACTAATTATAAGTATGTTATTAAACATACAAATATATACATATGTGTATATGCTAAAACATGTACACATATGTATATAAATACATGTATACATGTACAGTTTTTACGTTATAATATTGTTTTATTTTACTAAACCATCTTTTTGATTGCATTAATTGTGCGATGTTGAATGTTGGATTTGTTAGATTAACATTTTTTGATTAACATCGTCACATGATAACAACTTGTAATGACTTTGTTACCAATCATGAGTGTTGTCGTTATTTGGAAAAAAGTTTACAAGTGAAATGTTATTATTATCGCTTTATAATGTTTTCATTGTATACTAAACCGCAAGGTAACAATACTAATGAGATGGTTATTGTTTTAATATTCTAATTCTCCTTAGCATTTCAAACTCGGTCATAGACCATAAGGCATTGAAATTATAAGTAATGTAGCTGATCGAACGAGGGTCTTGGACCGTCGGCAAGGTAAGGATTATTCGTTTGTATGGTCTTTAGACCACATTGCATAGTCATTAGTTCATCATGGGTTTTTAATTGGTATTAGACCATAATGCAAATATATTATTATTATGATGGTCTTAGACCACTAGCAATCGTACGTGGAGTGTACAATGGAAACGCCGAAGGGGATGGGGCAAAGATTTGAAAATTGAGGAAGCGAAAAAGAGGGAGAGGATGAGGGGCGATTAAAAAGGGGTTTGAGGGAGGGGAAGGGCATTGTGGTTCACTATATCGTCTATATCTTGAACGCATAATTCACGTGAGTGTGAATTACATTTAAAGGGGACAAACCAAAAATGGGGAAAATCCAAAATGTTTAGAAGTAAAAATAATTTATGAAAGGAATCCAACCAAATCTACAAGAACAAAACATCAACATTTTCATCACAAGATTAAAAACACAAGGCTTTCACAGTCTATTAGATAAAAGGCTTGCTTTTGGGGGAAAAGCCGTTTAATCCACATTTCACATCACACTCCCTGATCCATCACCAGGATGACTGAAGCTCCTGACATGGACAACACAACTAAAATCCATCAAAAAAAACAAAGTTTTGAGTATATTCACGGTTTTAGTCATTCAATCTCCATTCCATCCCAATCAAAAACTGGACAGAGAATCCCCATACTGCAACCAAAAAGAATGTGAACAGATCCAAGCAATACCCAATCAACCCACTTCCAAGAAACGACCGACAGTGCAAACAAATGGCACTCAACTCCATTCCGACACTTGTACAGTCAAAGAACAAAACTGACAACAAAGAAGTGGCGAGAATCCTCACCTGAAACACCCAAAACAGCAAAAAAAGAAGCTGCAGCAGAGAATGAAGAGATCAATTGTATAACAAAAGCAGAAACATTGACAGTCGCATCTATTGCAATAAAACTCCCTGCTTGATTCCTTCTTTCACCACCATTCTTAAAAACATTAGGGAGGCCCTCTCACCCACCTCCCACCTTCCCCTTTAGGTGAAAACCCGCGTAGTAATGTGCGCTTTTACTGCAGCATATTAACCTGGTTTACCCATTCCGTCAATTGCTGGTAAGTGACAAGTTGTCATTTCCTCTTCCTGACCATATTATATACACCGACATGTTGTCACGAAACGAGTGGATTGTGGCTTTGATGTGTTCGAGGTCGGATAACTACGTGATGATATAATCAACAGTGAAGATGGTTTTTATGAGAACGACCATAGGGTAATTATAATAGGGACAAACACCTTCGGCATGATAATGCAAAGAGTATTGTTGTTTGTTATGTTAGTGGCCTTGGACCGCGAGAGGATTTAAAATAGTTGAATATTTATTTAAATGCAATTCTCATAGACTATGGAAATGTGGCATTAAAAAGTTATTGTTTTTGGTCACCGACCATATGATTTTGCATGGAAGTAGATAATGTTTTAAAATTGCAATGATTAAATAAACTTAAAATTGGTCAAAGACCAAACCTTGCATGGTGAATGGAATATGCATTGCATGGGGTTAAGTTGGAAAGTTTGGAGGGAAACTTGAGATGACTGACAAGAATTAATGGGCATTAAAGAATGGCATGGTTTTCTTGGTGATTGAGAAGCTTGCATTGCAAGCTAATACATGCAACCATTTCCTCCATACATGTTTTTCAGTTGTGGTTATTTTTGGCTCTGCTGGAATGGAGAAAATAGGGGAAATTTGTTATGTCTTTTGCATGCAAAAATTTTGGAGCTATTTTGTATGGCGAGTTGTGCTTTGTTTTGGGCGTTTTTGGTCTTGGACAATCTGGAAACTATCTAGTTGTGCACATGCATTTGGGTTTCTGGTTTTGAAGAAGAAAGTGGGAAGAGAAATCTGAGCGAAATCATTTACACACACGAGTTATTTTATCTTTTCTCTTGTTATATTTAGTATGAAATCAATGGTTATGTGTTGGGTTTGCTTGATGTGTAAAATCTGGGTTGTTTTCTTTCTTTTATTATGCAAATTTGGAAATAATATGTTAGTAATTCACTGTTAAGAAATGGGTCATTGTTTTTAATCTGAATCTAGATTTTTAGTGAATATCTTGCCATTCTGGACTGTTGTTTGTAAATAAAGTTTTAATGAAACACACATTCTTTTTCTAGCTCATTTTTAGCTTGCAAAATATTATTTGAAAGTGGGTATTCGATTAGATAGTTGCAGACATTTTTCCATCTCCAAAAATACGACCTGGGTCGTTTTCAAACCTCTGTTTTGATCAAATTTTTACAGAATCATTTGGGGTTTCAATCTTGTATTAAATAAATGATTTAGTTTTGTGAGTGGCTCGATTTGAGCTTGTTTCATGACTGATTTCTTTTGGATTTTGTTCATGTTTGAAAGATTATAAATCAGTAGTTCTCATCAATAACTGTATGCGATTTTTGCAAAAAAATAGGGTTAAAGAGTCGATTGTACTATGGGTTTGTTTGGAAATAATCCATCAAAAAAACTTTGGTTGATTTCAGATTCTGGGTCATTTTCAGACTTCTGTTGTGAAGAAATATTAAGAAGAAACTTGATCTGAAACCTAGTTTTTATTTAATATGAAATAAAATAACCCCATATGGGTTTGTCAATGCAAGTTGATAACCACCTTTCAGTTCATTTCTGTTGATTTAAAAACACATTGGTCTTGATTTTAGAGCTCATCTAGAGCTGGGTTATTTCGCCTTCCTTGGTTTACAAGCATAATGTGCTAGTAGTTGTTTGGAAAAACTTGACTGTTGCGGTTAATCAATGTAACCTTGACTGTTTATAAGCATTTAGTTCATCCTTGATATGATTGAATTGATTATTGGTTGATCTTACAAATGGACGGATTGTTGGATGGTTGACAATCACTTACCCTGACTGTTTGACTTCTTTGAAAGCAATGAATTCGTTCTTACCGTCACGACTGTTTTGATCTTGTTAGAATGAAATAACGAGCAGTTATTTGAGTTTGGGATTATGAGTTGGCATGATTTTGATTCATCTCCTTAACAATAAAATGTTAGTTGATTTACTTGTTATAGAACTTGAACATGAAGAAGGTTATTTCCTTGCTTTTTATGGAACAATAATAGGTAATAGATATTGTTTGAACTTAGTATTAAGCAATTTTATTACAGTTATTCAAACAAAATTAAAAATGTAATTACTTGTTGATAATAGGCATGTTGAGAAATAGCTTCTTTTGAATTATCATTACATTTAAATAATGTCATGTATAAACGTAATCTAGAATTACGTAGTTGTAAGTTAATAGTTAAGTAAATCTTAACATACTCATTTATTTCTATTAAACACAACAAGATGATGAGTTAAGGTAACTCATGCTAGTTCGTAGAACTGACCATGTATACATTCTCTCTCCTACAAAGTGTATACAACTAAAACAATACAACTAGGATGTGATTATACAAGACACGATCAAGTATACCTATCCTCAGCAACTAACGATATGTTGCGATATCATGAAAAGAGATACTCATTGAAGTTAATAACGAGACAAGTTACTATAGTTCTCTATCGGGAAAAGGATAACGTGTCTTGACACCTAATATCCTTTTGAAAAGACATACTTTGTTTTACCTCAAAAGATAGCAATTGTTTAAATGAAGTGTGGATGCTATGACCCGCCTTTCCATTCGATTGAACCCTATCCGTACCAGCTTAGGATGGCTATGAGAAGGGTAGTGAGTACTTAATGACGAATTTCATTATGTGGTCACTATCTTTCCCATAGGGATCCTAAGATGGAACCGATAGTGTACTTTCGAATAGAGTGGTGAGTCGTAGTTCCTACTTGAAACAAAGATTAAATTTCTTAACAACAAAATTGAGATCCAGATAACTGTGTAGAGATGGTTGTGCGGTGACGGAGACAAGTTTCGTTGACTTATGTGCGGTCATGAAACTAAGCTTGCATTGCTCGCTTGAAAACTTGGCCAAGTAGTGTAGCTAGTTGATTACATTGTCTATTCACCATACTCCTATTCTCGTAGTGTCGGATACCGGATGGATTACAGCTTGTCTATTCTCCATGTTGACACATAGGAGTTGCACATAGTTCTCAAGACTGTTAAAAGGTTTAACCAAAAGTATACAAGTTATACTCACTCGGTTAGAGTGATGATAAGGGGGATTGGGTAGATCTAATGGACCCTTACAATTGCACATGGTTATCATTTGTTATCAAATGGATTGTAAACATTATATTATGCTGGATTTAATTGCTACAAACTAGAAATCATTGAAGGCATTAATTGTGATTAAGGGGTTTGTTAAAAAAATCCCTTAATTTGGATGAAGTATAACATGGGTGTTACAATGGAGCACAAAAGGTTATGAAAGTTGAAAACAAACTATTTATAGATATACCGTGAGGGAAATATCTCAATAAATGTTCATAACAATATGTAAGAGGGAGGTGGCGAAGACACTCGTGAGAAGGACCAAGGAGGTTTTGAGGAGATGCAACCAATATAGAAGAGTTCGGATATATAGATTATTCGGTTGAAGAATGATGCACTCCTTATAGAAGCAAGAAGTTTCGACCTCCTATGGGCAATCCCATAAATGCAAGGGTTGTCCAACAAAGAAGTCAAAAACATGTCAAAGTACACATCAATAAAGATAAAGGATGCACACACTCGTTTCTCCAAGGGTTTTTATATGAACCACCATGCCCTCTCATTGATATATGATGTCATACATGAACAACATTCCACTCACAAGAGAAAAGGGGAACACACAATTCTTCTCGAGGTTGTTGAACGAAAATTGACTTCCTTCAACCATTAGATGGGATTTCCGAGGATGGACATGCATCAAACCCTAACACAAAAATCCACCAAGAAAAAGCAAAAAAATAAAGCATGTGCAACTTTGAAATCAGCATATGAGGAGAGGAATGCCATATCAAGAGGCTGATCCATAATAAACGCATATGCAATGGACTCGAAGATATGGTAGGGAGGGAGGTTCATATACAAAAGGGCCTTCAAGGGAAATCTCTAATGATAAATTCCGAGCAGCCTCCTCAATTCATCATAGACATAAAGGAGGAGAGAAGCGAGGACGATGATGCACAAGACAAGGAGGACAAGAGTGATTGATCATTCCAAGGAAGAGATTGCACCTCGTATCCCTAATTGTTTGATTTGGCAAGAGAAGATTGGACAAAGCTTCATTGGTGCCCAAGGAGACAACATTGGTATCACCACCTTCTCAAGTCAATCTCATTGTTGGCTAGATTTTATGCATAACATAAAACCTAGGCAGTCATGAGATAAATCTCCCTCATTTAACGATGAGGCTCTGTAAGATGTTTATCAATTTAGTAAGGGTGAATCCTAATAACTATTTTCGAGGGTTTTACTTTAATTACTTTAGCTTGTGAACCACAACTAAGCAATTTTGTAGCAAGTAAGCAGTTGTTATGGAATATTTGCAGAAGGGGGAAATAATAGAATTTAGGAAAGAAGAAAGGAAGATGTGTTGAATCAACCAATAGTTATCAGAGTTGGTCTCATCCACACAAATTAAATAAACAGATAAATCGCAACATTCAATAGAACGGGAAAGAAATGACTTCTAACCTAGATCTAAGATAACACAAAGTTTATCAAAAACCTCTGAAAAGAAGAACTCAAAGCAAAACATTGTAGACACAAAGTTCTCCAGAAATCCGCCTTTTATTCAATCCCAAGCCTTCGCAGCAATCACATCAAGGGTTCCAAAGCACAAAGTCTAAAAACTCAAGAATGCTCTAATTACAAAAGCTCTTGCTAAAACAAGTTCTGATAAAACCAGTTGTGATGCTTTAACCCATAGGCTCTTCCTCTATTTATAGTGTATAGAGGGCAATTACAAATAGGAAGCTTTCAATGAATTGCCACATGTGGAAGCTATGAAAAGGAAGAAGCTGCAGGAAGATATTTTCCTCTACACTCTCTCTTTGCATGACATGCATCTGAAGACTAAATCAAAGTTTTGCATGTCTGCCACCTATTCTTAATTAAAGGACCTTTTCAAATAACTTAAAGTAATGGCTTTTAACCAATTACTTTAGTTTTACAATTTTGTCCGAGAAAATAAGAAAGAAAAGAAAGAGAAGAAGAAAGAAGTAATTCTGGCTGCAACACTTCATAATTGCCCTTTGTTCTGATACTGAATGTATTTGTCCAACATGTAATTCATTGTCTTTCCATCTGTCTTCCTTGTTGCATCCCTAATTGTTCTGGATAAAGGATGGTAGAACTTTGCACACTCTAGAACAAATTCCGACAACCTGGCTTGCAACCGAGAAATGTTGCTGCTTGGATAATTCCACTATTTCTCATAGCCCGCATGAGAGGTGTCCTGTCGGTTGCCCTGGATTTGTCAATCAAATCACTGATAGATTCGTGGCCCATGTCTGTATCACTAATCTCTGCAAGCCTGGATGTTATGCATGGCTCTGCTGGATCAACTTTATCATCACCCTTCAACATATTTGAACCTGTTTTTGCCTTCTTTGCTCCTCCGAGTACCTGAATCTTTAGCAATTGTGAGAGCTGGACCTATTTGTGCAGAGGTTGCCATGATTGCCCTTGTATTTGACATAAACACTAGCTTAATTCACATAAATATGAGCATCGGTGAATTATTCCTACAAATAATTTAGACAAACATGAAGTTCATGGCATGAATGTCCAATTTCTTCACCAAAATCTGATTATAAAGCCTGCTGCCCTCTATTTTTAGACTTTGCTTGCATGCCAAGCAAGCTAAAAATATTATTTTATTCACTGTGCACTCACATCAACATGCAAATAACCAGAATAATAAAAAGAAAGTTTTTCCAACCTTATGCGCCAAAACTGGATGCTTCCCGACAATTAAAAATATTTTTTAATGCTCACAACTTCCTTAGGCGCAGGCAAGGCAGCATTAAATTACAACCTGCTGGGCAGATCCTAATTTCACACTTTTCACTTAAGTGTATTGGCTTATATTGTGTGAAAAACATGAAGGAAGGGCAACGTTAAATTACAACCTGTCGGGAAGCTCCTAATTTCACACTTTTCACTTAAGTGTATTGGCTTATATTGTGTGAAAAACATTAAGGAAGGGCAAGCATTTAATTACAACATGTCGGGCAGCTCCAAATTTCACTCTTTTCACTTAAGTGTTGACGTTAAACTCGAACCTGTTGGGCAGCTCCAATTTCCACGACTTGCACTTGAAATTAACTTCCCAAAATTGGCGTGGAAAACCAAGTGGAAGGGCAACTTCAAAAAGTGCGACTTGTATGCAAATTTCTTTTAATAATTGCATGAAAACTCATCACTTAAGGCAGCGTGGAAATTGGACGTGGAAGGCAGCTTGCACTTTTACGTTTTGGTCTAAGCAACATTTTATTTCCATTTTTGGATTTTCGGTGAAGAAAACACAAGAATAGAATAAAATTTTCCATTTTTGGAAAGGGTCCAGGAAAATGTAGCAGAAAAACTTGCAAGTGCCATAACTTTCACTCCGTGGCTCCGTTTTAGGTGTCGTTTTTATAAAAGTGCATATTTTCTCAAGCTCTACGCATTGGTGGCAATATTTTTCTTATTTTCATACAATCCATTATTGCACCTTTTTGGACCAAGCAACCTCTTGCAATCTCTTGAAGGAATCTTGAGCAAATCAACACAAGTCAAAAAGACCAAAATTTTAAAGGGGTATCCCAAAATTTCCAAGTGAAATTTTTGGGGACACCACTCATGACTCCCATTATTTGTGCGAGCTACTCCAATAGTAATTCTAACTCAATTATTTGTGCAAACTATTCCAACAAGTATGACTAGAGTCCTCCTCGGGAGGATGAATTTGATAAAGCATCACTTCAATACGGATGCATGGGAAGATAAGGATGAAAAATAAGAAAGAAGGAAAGACGGTAATTATATTAATGTCCACGAATGACCAAAAGTAGGTCAATGGGACTCGAGAATACATCCAATTACAATAGAAAGTGCTAGGGTAAAAGGACCCTAGGCACAATGACCAACTAAATAAAAGCAGACTAAAAGCATTGAAAATAAATGTGGGTTAAACCCAATGCAATAAACCTCCTAACCCATGTAGTCGGGTAACAATACAAATAGTCAGATCTATAACATTGTGAAAGGCCAATGTGAAATCTGAAAAATACTCCATGGGGAATGTTTAGGGCTAAGGGGAGCAAGTTGGGTAATCCTTAGAGGAAGCCAAACACTTCCCCCTGGAATCTCTCCCAAAGCATCCAAGGTGGAAGAAGAAACTCCCATGGCAATAAAGAAACTCATAATGTGTCCTTACCTCTGCAGCCCGGGATGTGGTCACGAAGAAGTAAAACCACGGCGCAAGGAGAAAATCCATGACTAGGAGCAAATCCCCATCATTGAGAGCTAGTGCGTTAGGGTACCACAGAGTAGAATTATGTAAAGATGAGAGTCAACTCGCTGAACTACCCCCTCGGTGTGTGGAGCATCAATATCCAAAGGGTGCTTAATGCCACCAACCTTTATGAGGGGTTAAAGAATGAAGTGATAAGCCTAGGGACTTTGGAATAGGAGATTGCGCCATTCATTATAGTAGTTAGATTTGGTAGTAGCACCTTGGAATAAGATGCATTGGATCCCAAGGGTATTACATCAATATCACTACCTTCAAGAGACATTTCCACACTTCCATTATTTGTGTGACCTACTCTAATATTGCTTCCAATTCAATCATTTGTGAGAACTATCTAGCACCAAATACAATTAAAGCCCCTCAAGAGAATGACAATGACAACATTGTTAAGAAGTAGTACAAAGAAGAAATTTCAGATCTTGTCCCAATGAAGGTGGGAGAGGCAAGAAGAACATACCGGAGGTAGAGCCGGGAATGCCTAGAATGTGCCGAAGGAGTCTATGCAACACAAGGATACTAATACAAGGGTAGTTCCTCCGAACTACCAACAAGGAGGAAGAGATAAAGTTATTGATGTTGTGACACTTATGGAGGATGGTTTCGGAGTGCGAGACACATTCGGAGCACCAATGAGGTCAATCCTCCAAGGAAGGAAAGTCTAAGACACATTGAAAAAGTCAAACAACTCAAACAAAGCACACAAAGATGAAGCAGAAAAACGGTATTAGCTAATACCTCTTTCTCTCCGAAAAGAGGAAGGGGAATTCTAATATAGCGCATGGACAAGTGTTGATGAGCAGCTAGTTCATTGCACTAAAAAATGGTGGAGGCGCTCAAAGGCTATGATTACAAGTGGTGGGAAGCATGTGTGAATGCTTTTGGAATAAGATCTCCAAAACATACAAAGTCCAATATGAGGACTTCAGATATGAGATGGTGCATCACTATGAAAGTTGTACAAGTCTATGGAGGGATGTATACTAGAAGGAGCTACAAAGGACGGAGTATCTAATGATTTAATAGAGAATGAAAACCTCCAAACTTACACTTGACCAATTAGCTTATTTAAACTTGTACTATGAATGACACCTTGTCATGGCACACAATGCAAAGAAGAAGAGAAGGAAGGTGAAGGAAGAATCTAATAGATTGAGACAACAAACGTTGGCTAAGATGGTCAACAAAAAAATCCAAGATGCATTTGAAACTCATAATGGACAATCACAATTTCATGACATCTTGTCATGGCGCAGAACGCCAAGAGAAAGAAAATGAGGAAGAAGTGACTATTTGAGACAACAAACCTTGACCGAGATATTCTACAAACAAATCCAATATGCATTTGAAACTCGTTATGGAGAATCAAAGTTTAAAGAATGAAGTAATTAAGTGGAAAAGGATGATGGTAGACTATATAAATCAAGTTTAACATAAGAAAACTGAATTGAAGAGAGGCAAGGAACAAATAAAGAATGCCAACAAAAAGTTTTAAGTATCAAAAAAAGCTTCCATGTTGGACTATACATGTACAAGGAGATAGAGCGAGTCATACAAATCAAAGCCAAGAAAACAGAGTGGCAAGCAAAGTGCACGAGACAATATAACAATGTAAAGACATCCATAGCACAATCGTTGTAGTTGGAACAAGAATTGAAGTTGCTCGAAGGAAGGAGCACTCTCCCTTCATCCTCACATACATTGAGCACCACAACCTCTTACCTCCAACCACAACCGCAAATCCAGCATTTCCTTCCAACATGGAGCCATCTCCATGTCCCATATGAATCTCATCTTACCCCCAATAGTCATCAATGATGATGACTTATTTTAATTGGGGGATATATGTAGACAACATTTTTAATGAGTCGTGATAAATAAATAAAAGAAAGCCCTCATGTTATATTGACAAGAGTTGGAATAAAGATTCAAAAGGAGAGTTAAAAAAATTATGCAAATAATGTCAGCAGTGTGTTGGGTCACTCCCAACCATTGCAACCATGCCTCCTAGGACTTTACTCCTACATATATTTTATTGTGCATTGTTATTGGAGATCATGTCGGGGTATATCATCTCAAGCAATCTACGAGTATTTGTACCATGGGTGTGGTATGCGTATGATGGCAAATGTAATGTTTATTTCATGTGATGGATAAGAAGACTCGGTTTCCATGTCAAGGTATATCATCTCATAGCAATCTCTTGAGTATTTACACCCTAGGTGTGGTATGAGTTTGACAGCATATTTATTGTGTATTTCATGTGATGCATAAGAAGACTCATTTTCCTATTTCTTGTCTATTATATGTGTATACTATGGAAAATACAAGAAATGAGGAAAATCAATACAAAACAAAATGCAAACCTTCTGTTGTAGATCCCAAAGCAACCTCAGATTAGATCTGACTGAAAGAGTAGGGTTTAGTGATGCTCTTTGTTGGATCCTTTTGATTTGTAAGATTTTTGTGGATTGTGGATGCTCCAAGATACTCCAAATGGACGTTGGATCAAGCTACGAGCATGATTGATTGATTTGACATTATGTGGGCAGCATAACAAGTATGAAAGACTGATTTGATTCACCAAGCAAATGCACAAAATGACAGCATGAACTCTTCAAGCTTTTGGTGGATGATTTTCAAAGGAAGGATCATTGATTTATAGCTGAGGAAAGTGAATCCACAAGCTAAGTTGTGATTGATTTGATTTGGAGATAACTAAACATGACTGAGTTGTTTAGTTGAGTTTCCAGATTGATTGGAGAGTTAAGACTGTTGTTCTAGATTTGCATGAGTGAGTTATCACTAAGTTGGCAAGGGGTTGCACATGTTTTTGGCTTTTAATTTCATATCTGCTATTTTATTCACCCAAAAAGTGTCGTGAATAGTTGGCTTTTGGAAGAAGGTGGATTGATTTTGGATTGCCATGACTTGGGAGATAGCTTCAATTAACTCAAATGCTAATTTGAGTCAATTTGAACACATCCTCTTGATTATAATAATGATTTTTAGTTTTAGTCATGACTTGAGTTAAGGAGGTGGATAGGATATGAGGATTATTTAATTAATTTAAATATGGATGTGGATATGTGGATTTAATTAATTAATTTGATATTAAAATTAGCTAATAAAATTAGCTAAGGGGGTGATAGGGTGCAAATAGAATTAATTAAATTAATTCTAGAAAAGGGACAATGGGTTTAATGGGATTTTAAACATTTATAATGTGTAGCGGTAATTTGGGGGTGTCTACATTTGCCCCTCTTTAAAGTGTTATTATGAAGTAATAGCGCTTTAAACATAGCAGAACATATGTAAAACGGTGGACGAATGATAACGAAGTGTAAAGGACTGCATGATTTGCCCCGATGAAGCATTTGGATGCCCCAAATGAGTTTGGATTAGATCTGCAGGAGTGCCCCTCGGCGAGGTGGGTGACGTGACAAAGCAGCGAACAACCGCTTGATAGAGAGAGAGTAGAAGCCATAGACAAGGAGTGGAAGAATCAGCTGAAAAAGTTAGTGAATTGGTCGTGGAGGCCAAAATGGAGGAATTAGGGTTAGAGGCCAAAGGGAATTAGGGTTAGAGAAGGGTATAAGTAGATGGGTGGGAGGGTTGCAAATATCATAGTTCATTTTTGCTATTAGAGTTTATTGCGCCTTAAGTTGGATTTTGCTCGGAGTTTGGAGAGAGATGGCTCATCATTTGCAGCGTAAACATCGTGTGGATCGCGTCCAGGAGTTTGGACGGACGGAGACGAGGGCAGCACGGTATGTAACCCAAAAAAATTGCTTTTAATTGCATTTATTGCTTTTTAGGCTTAGGGGAAAATTGAAAAATGACACTAGTGCATGCACTTAGGTGCACTAGTATAACCCGTGATGTGCGCTAAGCAGTAGCAATGTATGCACCTCTTGTACATGTATGTATGCGCATAGGCGTGAAGTGGGAAGTGCACTAGTGTGTTGAACATGCTAGCATAGAAGTAAGGGCATGAGCGTTGAATAGTGTACACACTAGCGTAGAGGTATACGCGCTAGTATGCAAGTAGATGTGCAAGCGAAGATGTAGAAGAAAGTAGGGGTTGAACTTGAAGAAATGAGAATGGGTTAAGGGTTTAATAGTGTGATTTGATGTTATTGCAAGAGATATTAGCCGCATTAGACATACGAGACTGTCATGGATGATCGCGGTGCGTTTGAGAGACGTATGACACGGAGGGAGAGAAGATGTTTATGCGCGTTGTTGGAGGCAACAGTCTTACATACATAGCACAACTTCCGGACATCGAGACTAGATCATCGCCATCGACCGCACTTGTCGAGCGATGGCATAGTGAGAGCCAAACTTTCTTACTACCGACAGAGAGATGTCGGTGACACTTTGTAGGGACGTATACCGGATCTTCTTTGGTGCCGATCACAGGGAGACTTGTACATCGGGATGGCATTGGGAGCGCGGATCGGGGGACACATTTGGTTGTTGTTTGGGTGGAGGATATACACAAGGAGGGCATGGTCGTGCACTTATATGAGTGCATGGACGATGCGACGATGGCGTGATTGCCAATTTATCTTATGGCTTTTATCAACGGCTACTTGCTACATGATATGACCGCAATCATTTCGGTTGGGATTGATTAGCATAGTTGCGAAATTTGATGGAGGCCACGGTGTTTGCGCATGGGGGCCTTGCATTCAGCTCATTTGTATAGAGATTTGCACTTAGTTGTATATAGAGAGCAGAGGATCCTAGGTCCACTACATTGCTTCGAGATATGGTCATGGGATCACATTGTTATCTACCGACCATTAGGAATTTTGAGGGATAAACAACTAGAGGAGCCTTCGGCTTTCGGATGGGAGATAGTAGGTGCTTTAGTCGCAGAGGTCACCAAGGCGACATTGAGTTTACTGAGACGTGTCTTTGATGATTTCTGATTACACATGGTCACTTGGAGACCCTATGGCGATGTACAGTGGAATACGGATGATACGAGTTGGTGACAGATTGAGGTTGACCATTATATGATTAGGAGTCGCAAGCACATTATGGAGAGGTATAGATTGGACAGGTCATGAGAACTGGGAGTTACACAGACATACCCGGAGGAAAGCGGTGGTACGCACGAGTTGCGTGAGAGACAGTAGATTTTGGAGCTCGATTAGACAAGCAGATTCAGGCGAGTTTCGTGAGATGTGATTCCACAGGCCTAGGATGCACAAGCCAGTCACGGATTGAGGGATGACAACGGAGTATGCTACATGGTATGCGGCAGCATTATGCCCCGTCATCTTCCGATTCCATGGGTAGTTATAAGCAGGCGGGGTTAGAACAACCGGGGTGGATTACGGCGGAGAGGAGGTAGAGGTGGAGGCAGATTGGATCGAGCAGAGGCAAATGCTTAGCTACAGGATCGGGACCAATTCAAGTGGCATGCATAGGTACAGTTCACGCTCCGGTTTAGGTACAAGAAAGCAGTACGAGTTTAGACTCCAGATCAGTTGTACAAGTTCGGTGAATGTGCCAATATAGGTACAGTTACGATGTAGGTATACAATCAGCAATTTGTGTGTAATGTTACGATAAGATGATCTATGCACGTGTTAAGTTTCCATCCTAAATAAGCTTCTATGAACAACTTTCTTCTCTTGCAATATTCCATTCTCTAGAAGCTTCCTTGTACATATTTTGTAATCTTTATATGGGAAAATACAAATGAGTGTACAACATGTGTAGTTGTGGTCACCTCTTATATCCTTTCCATTGTTGCAATTGTGCTCTTATCAAGCATAAGAGATTAACGATTACAACCTTTAAATCTAGAAGGGTTTCCAATTTTTACCCTTTACTATATCTAATGCCACTAGGCATCTTGCAAACCAGAAGCGTGTTGGCTCCCAATTCTACACCCCCTTGGGACTTGGCAGCAATTCCAGAGAAATGGAATGCTTTGGAGAATGATAGACTGTGTGGTATATGTCGTTGATAGTCGGGGAGGTGTCTAACACTCTCTTTAGGATCAAGCTCTTAGGGTGATTGAGAGGCACGTACAAAGGGGATGGCATTGTCCTGTTATTTTTGGTCCTGCCTAGACCAGGGTGAGAGAACCCATGGGGTAACTTGAATAAGAGGAGATGATTTGCACTTAACTCCTTCTAAATGGTGGGTCAATTTAAGCTAAATATGGCCATGAATGTAATACTTACTCTCGTTATTGAGGAGTTTGACTCCTCTCCCTCCCCTTTCCCTTCCTTCTCTTTCTCGAGTTCGACGTGCTTCTACAGAGCTTTCTCGGGCTTCTCTCTCCGCCTATTCTGCTCTTCTTTTTGTTCATTCATCTTTGTTTTTGCAGGACCTTTTGGTCCTCTCGGATGGAGTTTTACTCGCCTCATCATTGTATGGTTCGATCACATTGACCTGCTTTTATGGTCATTCCTTGGACATTTAATATATTTATCTTATCTTATCTAAAGAGTTGTCACAAGAGTATTACATATATTTAATGCATCAGACACAAGTTACTAAAGACAATGGAGCTGGTTGTTCTTACATCATTCTTTAATGGGAATGTGGGCGTGGATAAATGTTTTCAATGATGGGAAATAGGACAACTTTGAGTGGTGAATGGATATTTGGATAGTGGGTTTGATTTGTAAAAAGGAGGGGTTAGTTTCTATCTTAGAAGTTGAGAGAAAAGAGTGTACCTCTGGATATTTTCCATTTCGGAATACATGTGAATTTTTGGTTTTCAAAGTTCTTTGTGTCAAAGTGGTTCTTGACTGCACAACTATTGACAAACACCGAGGGCATCGACTTATGTCACCCTATTAAGAGATTGAAAATTTGAATGACATATGTTTGTTTATGATGTTAGTATTATGCTCGGGTTCGTATATTAGACTTTGATTAATGAGTTATATTTTTTGTTGCAATTTTGTGTTTATTGCTTCTACGTATAATACACTAGATCAGTCCTTGATAGTTGCATTTTTGTTATTGAGTCAATATTGTGTTGTGAGCATTTACTCTGCAATATTGGATCTAATTCTAAAATCCTTACTGCAACCATCTAGTTGAGTGATTTTTGTTAGCCTTTGAGTGTATCTTGGGCGTATGAGGTTAGAAGCAACAAATACTTCATTAGGATGCTTGCATAAGCTTTTATGTTGGGTATTTTAAGGATTGTGTTAAATATTTGCAATTGTTGAGCATCAATGAATGTAAATCTTTTATTGAAGAAATTATCACTACCTAATCACATGTAATATAGAGTGTCTATTAGATGTTAGACAATCAACAGTAATTAACATAGACCAATAATTGCAGTGCATACCATAACATAGTCTTGAACAACAATAGGTTAGTATTCTTCAAAGATAAGTCCTACTACATCTGATTAATTCAAGGACCTAATACAAGCATTCCTACCTCGACATTCCTTATGATTCTTAAAGGAAAAGACTCGATGTTTAGCAACGACCTCAATTGTTATAACCAACCTATAGAAAGTATTTCTAATATACTAACACAATGCTGACAAAAACACCTAAAGGAGAAAAAATGGGAGGAGCGCAAGAGGAAAATTCCCTAAATTAGGAAGTTGGCTCACTGATTGGAGAGCTCGAGGGAGAAGCCTTCGATTGACACAGTTCAGTCCACAAGGCATAGGATTCTGAGGTCTGGTGCTGAAGATGTTTGGCAGCCATAAGTTCACATTCCCACTAATACTTCACCATGTATACCACTTCTTGCATCTTGCCTTTACCATCAAGGGCCCCTTGTTTATCTAGTTGTAACATCATCTGAACTTGATGGAGCTTCTATTCATAATTGGCCTTTACCAGTCTGACCTCTTTCTCACATTCTGATACCCTCTGATTTTGTGCCTATGTGAGTTGTGTTTGTTGGGAAAGTTTCACCTAGAAACAACCCTATTGATCTCCTATCTCTTGTTGTTGGGTTGCCACTTCACTAACCATACCATCCTTCCCCCTTGCAATCAGTGAAGACTGGAGCAACAAGTTCTGTTACTTACAAGTATGTTCGATGTTCCATAATAACACAAGCACATTTTGTAAAGGGGGAGTAATTGTATGAGCAATAGGTATATCCATTCACCTCATGCATATCCACAAGAATCTGCTCTGGACATCCCTGGCTCAGATATACACATGTAAATTCTGCATAGCAATCCTCCTATATAATTTTTTAAATACGGGTTGCTTCATCCAATACCATCCTCACCTATGAAGGACCACTGACAACCTCTTGGTGCCAAACTACTTTGGAAATACACTAGAGTGCCTTTGTCATGCGTCGCAAGCTATGCTGAAACTAAGACAAGATTTTGTAGGCATCCCCGCCGAGGAATTAGAGGCTTTCTGCCTTTGATTCTAATGGTCCCATTGTATGTACTCCTATGTTGGCCTTCGAGTACACCTTTTCTCATTCCGGTGCTGCCTCAGTGGACTCCTGGGGCTGAACTGGGTTCAATGGCTGCAATGGGCCGATAGGAATCTCTACTTCCACATGCACCAACTCTACTAAATGGTGCAACATTTTTCTATTTGTTGCTCCTCTTTTTCTATTGCCCATCATTTCTTGTATGAAAAGGAGTGTTGGCCATGTGCTCAAACGAGAGTAATTCAAAGTGGGAAGGTAGACCCCTCTAAGTGTCCTTCCCTTTATCATCATTATCACTTTCAGACACCTCCCCTTCTTTTGAAGTAGGCTATTCCAAAGTCACCTTCCGCTTTTTGCTAAAGCTCTACATTCATTATGCTCATCCAAGGGGATGCTAAGGTGTTTCCAACATAACACGAAGGCCAAGCTAGGTCATACGAATTATCACAAGAAAATTCTTCTCCAGTTATAGATCTCAATGGCATGTTGCGTTATGTATATGATAATAGCTCTTTCCAGTTATAGATCTCACCTTTATGTAGCCCAAGCATATATTTTGTCATCCATCCAGCAATGTCTAATGCCCTAGAGGCTGCTAATAAGACACTTCATATCACATCCAAAATACACCACCACTCCTAAGACAACAAATACTTTCTTTTATTCCCCGTGCCCCTTAGCCACATATTACGAAGGTCCTCCTTATCAAGTCCTTCCTACATAAGTTTTAGACAGAGAGGTCTTTCTATGTGGTAGTTAAATGAGGGTTGGTAGCTTTTCTAATGGCCAACCCATGCAAGGGTACCCGAACACCCATGTAAAATCAGCATATGAGTGTAGGTGATTGTTACTTGTCCCCTGTAAGAAATGATAGAACATTGAGTATCCCTATTGTAGCTTGATACCATGTGAACCAAATAAGGTTCAAAATCCTCATAGATGAAGTAGGGCATTTGTAGGATTTTGTCCATCCCGCTTTGTGCAAGGCTACCTTAAGTTCATGCATGCCCGCTTTATTTTCCGACCAAGTACTTGCATCTATAGCTAGTAGGCTCACCCAAGTGAGATTCTCTAGGGTGGGTGAAACCCTAGTTTTATTTTGTACCCTGCATCATTCCCTTTTTACTTCTTATCACTCACTGTTGCACTCTGTTTTTAACAACCTACTCAAGATATTTGCACCATTTTAGGATTTATGGGAGAATTTTGCTTCGAATTACCTAATCTTCATGAATTGTGCCAAAATTTTGAAATGCAGCTTCAAGGCATTTTTCTATCAGCTAGTGGTTTACATGGCATGTGGAGAAGGGGCAAGGTTTGTATCTCAATCTATCATACTTGCTGCATTAATTTCAATTCTTGCTAATCATTGTTAGAAGATGCGAATAGAGAAAAATGAAGAGAAATCGGAATGCACATTTCAATTAATGTGTTCCCATCAATTTATTATGTTGGAAATAGTAAAAATGTAGTTGAATTAGTTGAGATTAATTAGAGAACTACCATGTGTGTACAAATATATTCAATACCCCCTTAATGACTAAAACCGGAAACAAGTCCACATTTGTCTCAAATTTTACAAACAAGATAGGACCAAGAGGTTTACTCATTAGATTTGCAAGCGACTCCTTAGAAGGACAAAAGTGACGAGATATCACCAAAATCAGCCAGCTATTGAATATATTGAAGATAAAATCTCAATGTGTTTGGTGCTTGCATGATATACCGTGTTGGTACCCGATCTTACACCTCCTTGGGGTTAGGCAGCATCGGTGGATGAAATGATTGTTAAGCACAAGATAATACTGAGAGGGGGTGAATCAGTATTATGATATTCTTTTAAATTTAACACTTAATCTCAGATTTGTAATCACAATTAATCAGTTTCACAGTGAATATATCAAAGCAATCAATGAATGCAAAGCAAACCAACACACTGCAAATAGACACGAATTTACGTGGAAACCCTTTCGGGAGAAAACCACGGAGAAAATCTTCTTTATTATATTTCTCAAATGTTTGTAGGCACCAACCTACGGGAGACACCAATCCCCAAGTTACAATTTTGTAGGCACCAACCTACAGGAGCACCAACCCTTTTTGCTAAGCACCAACTCAGCAAGAGACACCGATCTCTTCAAATATGAAGGCACCAACCTTCCTTATGAAAAACAAACTCTTTCCTATCTTTTATGTTGTTGTTGCTTCAACAGATGATAGAACAAAAATGTTGCTAAGAATATTCTTCTGATTTATTTCAGTCCCTTCACATATATAAATCGCTGCAACTCTTCATTAAAAATAAATCTACCCTTCACTCCTTTTTATATTTCATATTTTGCTCTTCTTCTTCTCTCCCTTAAACTTGAATGAAGCACTCAAATTGCTTGCCTAAATCAAATGATTCCATCTCCTTATATTTCCTTCTCACATCCTTTCGAAAAGACACATCATTCCAACCAACACAACCTTTCCATTATTTAATTAACCATCTTTTATTTTAATAATGCAAATACACATGTCGGCCATAACTATAAAGTGGCGCTATTTTCCAAAGGGGGTCGTCCAAAATAAAAACAGCATTTTTATATGTATTTTAAACCATCCTATGGACATATTTATTGCTCCTTTAATCACCCCTTATCATACTAAAACATGGAGATTTAATTTTGTCATTTGAATCTTTGTTTTCCCCATAAAACATGGCATATGAACACCTTAAAATGCTGATATCTCTCTCCTATGTACAGCTGTGTATATCTCGCTTAAACCATGATAATCCTTATGCAAAAACACTTCTTTTCATGTATTTAAACTTTCATTTTCAGCCCTTCTATACTGCTGGTTATTTCCATTACTTTCTACCATTTCCGTCAACATCCATCAGTAGTTCCATCAACTTCCGTTACACGATTCCGTTAACCAAATACATCAATGATTAAGCCTTTGACATCAATGACAATATTTCCAACAATGATATGCTTCGAGGATGACAAACTTTGTTTATGTCGTTTTGTAGCTGGGGAAGATGTCTGACAAACTTATTTGAACCTAGCTTTGGAGGGACTGGGTGACACATACAAAGGGGATGGTCTTCCTGCTGTTTTAGGCCATGCCTTTGACCTAGGTGAGAGAACCCCTTGTGTAACCTAAAAATGTAGGGGGTGATTGGAATATTTAGTATCTTAGTTTCCTTTTGAAAGTAAGTAAATCAGTCTGGATGACCATGGCCAATAAATGCACTATTTAACTCTCACAAGTTGTCACACTAAATGGTGCATATGTCACTCCAAGTGGACTCAGGTTACTCTAGACAACATGAAATTTTATCTGCTTTTGCATATTTATGGAAAGGGAAGTAAAACTTGCAAAGTCCCTTGGCAAATGTTTATAAGCAAAACAAACAGAGATGGATTGTAGGATTTAAGCAATGGTAGGTTTATATTTTGTGTGAATGGGAGATTAAAATAAGATGGGATTGACTATGACAAGTTTCTCAGAACTCCAACAAGTATTTAGAAATCATTCTAGGTATAAAGGACACTCAATTCATCGAAACAGTCCCTTAGAGAGAAGGTATGCATTCATGGAGGCCCAAGAATACATGATTTCATACAATCTTCAAGAAATTACACATGAAAGCTCATGTAAATATCTTGACAAAATATTCACAACCCCTAATTATTATGCCTAAGATACACTCAAAGGCTTACAAAATCTTAGCAGCAGAATGGACGTATTATGAATTTAAAACTGGGCATAGTACTGTGAAAAGAAGGCTCTAATTACAATACAAACTCAATTACCAAAATACCCCCATCAAGACCAGATCTAGTGTAATTCAGAGGAGCCATAAACAAAAGATTGCAACAGGAAAATAGCTGACTGGATTAAAGTATACTGCCTAAGAACAACACATGACAAAGCTTTAATAAGCATGCACACAGTTTATTTTCAAATTTTCAATTTTCTTAACAAGGGAACATAAAGCCTATGATCTCAATGTTTATCAATGGTTGTACACTTGCAACCATCTTGACACGTGAAAAAAATTGAAGAAGTAAAACAACTCAAAGGCATCTCATTAAAATTCAGGATTCAAGAAAGCACATCAATTATCTATCTCTTCTAAAGCTTAGAAAATTTTAACCCCCTTTTCGTATGAGGACATGCCCTCATACTTTATACAATTCTAATGAGTTCCATTAGTTCATTTTCCCCCAAAATTTCAACAATTCCCTCTCTTTTTACAATAAGAGAATCTTTGAGAAGAATATACTTTTGATCGGATGAAAATATCTGGTTTTCAGTTATTGATTTAGTGGTATTTTCAATCCTATTGTGTCATGTGGAATAACTGCTAAGAATTCATCGCCGGGCGTGAGTTGTGATAACCGAGGCTTCACATCATCACTTTTTCATTTATTTAGCTAGTCATTTCATACCTTAAATCATTTTTTCCATTTTGGGCAAATTGAGAAACTCTTCAATGATTTTGGATATGCCAAAGTAACCTGATTTGATATTAATCATTCTCTTTTCTTGGGAATTTGTATTTTTAGCTCACACAATAATTGTTTCTCCTTTTTGCAATGAATATCTCTCTGTGTGATTTTCTACATCCATCCAAATGACGCCTTTTCAATTGACGTCAAACTATTTCATATTTACCAATCTTGTGTGAACCTCAAAAGTAAATCTATCATTTACTCATGCAGGATTTTGTTCACATCAACTCCCGAGCTCCATTTTTGCTATAAATTCACACTATTCTCTTCATAATTTTGCATCTTCTCTTCAATTTTTAGCGTGAGAATCTTAGTGCAATTTTCTTTCGGTAGGATGGAGGGAATAGCATTAGCACCTAGCTTACAAGAACTTTCATCAAAAACTTTGCATCAAATTTTTGACCAATCTAGTCAAGACGAGGCATTTGCGAGAATGCTTTTTGATGTTAAGGACCAGGAAGAATGTGACACGCCATTGACGGCTCAAGTTGTCGGGGTGGCTTTGATTAGGAGGCTAGTCAAGATAAATCCAGTTTTTTTCTACTTTACAGACCATGTACTTCCACTTGTTCAAGCTGGAACATCAAAAGACTCTTGAAGGTTTAAAGAAATTCTGGCGTAAGTGTCGACCAGCTGTGAAGAGTGATTCTACTACCCTTGTCCTTTTATTTGTAATGAAGAATTTGTTGGGAAAGAGATCCCAGCAGAGGCATATGTTCCTCATGGAGAAGCCTCTGTGGATGACTTGCCTTCCCTCTCTCGTAGGATGGAGGATTTCGAATAACGCCTTTCTTGCTTGGAGAAGAGGCCATTAAAGTCCCTACCTATACAGAATCCCAAAGCACCATCATTCCCTATGAAGAAATGCAGAGGAGGATCCAACTCCAAGCACTCACTTCAATCATCTCTAGAACTTGCCCGAGTCGTACCTCCGGCTCTTGCAGAACATTTCTTCATCACCTTCGTTTCAAATGCTACTAAAGAAGAAAGCATATCTCACGGGTGGTTTAAGTCTTAAGGAATGGGTGTCTTCTTATGAGAAGAAGTTGGAGTTAACTCAAATTTTGGATGGCCCTAAGATTGGTATTAATGAACTCATGGCTTTAAACATGTCTCGGGACTTTGCAGGAGACATTGTATTTGTTCAAGGTGCTAAGGAATTTGGGGAATTTGTTTCTAGGAAAAATAGACTTTTGGATAGGCTTCCTCCTTTCAAGGAGGATTTTTTTGGGTCAAAATGACAAATGTATCTTTTCTTTTTCCCTTTTGGTATAATATCAAAGATGTATACAGATATTTCGGCTGAGGCCCCTATAGAACCCCATTTTGCTTTTCTTACAAATGCAAATGATTCAAAATATTACAATGAATTTCATGTTTATAATAGATCTAAGTTTCTATCAAAACAAATGAAATCATACTACATTCATTACATCACATACATAATTGAAAACTTGAAAATTTAAGAAAGTATATAATTGTCATGAATGAAAATAACAAACTGAAAAAGGAAACGTTTTAGAAAACAAGCCTAAACTTGTTTATGGTGTATCGTGATCATCATCACTTTCTTTATCATCTTCTGGCTTGTTAGGTATCCTGTTAAAAAAAGCATCAAATCGATGGAACAATTGTACTATATCCTCCTCATCTGATCCTGTGTGAAATCTGAATATCAATGCTTGTTTTTTCACCACCTCATTACATTTATGCATCCTGCTCTTATACTCTTTCACTTTTTGAGTTAACTCAACAATCACATTTTCCAAAGTGATGAACTTTCGGATGGCTTCATAGGAAAAGTGTTCCTCAGTAATGTATTGATCAAAGAATTGTGTCAAGGTATCTATTCCCAGATCCCCATAAGCATATTTTTCTTTATCAGACACCATCCTTCTCAACTTGTTGTCTATATTATCAACACATTTTACTATCTCATCCTTTTCTCGCTTTTAATTTATCCGGACTTGGTTTACGTTTCCACTCGACTTTGGTTAAATTCTCAAGCATATATTGAGTTCCCTTTTCCTCAGGTGGCACAATCTCTTCTTTCTCTACCAAGTCTTCGTCAAGCTGGGTTATGGCTTCAAGTTTGGGAAGAATTCCTTCCCTAATACAATTCATTTTAACATTTCTCAACCTGTTCATCTATGTCATTGATTATTACATTTAGTTGTGTATAGCTCTCTACCGCTTCTTCAATGACCTTATTCCCCTTTTGAGACAACTCCTCTTGCCATTTATCCATTGCATTGGCCTTTTCTCTAGATTTTTCCACCTCACTTAGGATCTCTGGAGTTATACTAGTGATAGCCTCTTGCCCCTCTCTTGTTGGCTGCACCCATTTTTGTATACATGAGGACAATGTTTTGACTTGTTCTTTTAATTGTTTCTTTGATACTTTATCTTCATCAATATTTTGCAACAAGCCCCCAATAGCTATTGTAATATCTTGCTTCAATGTCTTCCTGGTAGGCTTTCCTAATTGAATGTGTGTGACATTATAGTCACTCAATGTAATTTCATCTTTCAACTTTCCTTCCTGTGGGGTTGTTATCTCCAGAGTTCTAAACCCTTGTTGGTCCACATGAGTTTTAGTGAAGACCTTTGCTTTCTTTGGGGCTCTCTTGGGTTTTGGGAATGCAATACTTTTAATATCCACATATTCTTTTTGAACCACCTCTTTCTCCTTATCTGGAAGGATTGTTCCCAGCCAACTAGCTTTAGGAACATTGCCCATACTTATCCCTTGTAGTGCGAGTTGTGGAGTTTCTGAAAAGGGTACCATTTGCTTAGATGTATCTTGCAAACTTTGTAGTATTGGTACTTCTTCATGTGGCTCCTCTACTTTTGTTACTTGCTCCTCACTACTTGGTGCCACTATTTTTGGTTGCTCTTTTTCTTGATCTTGAGTTTGGGGTTGGCTGATATTTTCTGAAACTTTATCACCAACTGATACTTCATCTTGATCCTTGCTCTCCACTAAAGTAGTAGGCACACCTGCATCTTCTTTTAATCTTTCCATTGTAGTAGCTACTGTATTTACATCTATCCTTGGAGCTTCCTTCTCCAAGCTTGAAACCTCAAGTAGTTCCTTATTCTCTGAAATATATGCCTCCTTCAAAGGTTGTTGTTTTGTGGGCAACTTCTCATGGGACTTTATCAACAACCTCTTGTCTTTCCAAATCTTCTCCCTATTTCTCCACAAATTGGGATCCAGTGGTTAACTTTTGATCTTTATCATCGATTGGCACATCTTCCTTAATACTGGTTGCTCCACATTTGGTAATCCTAGTATCAACCGAAAGGCTTCGGGTGTTAGGGTTAACACCCTCTCTCCACTTCCATCCGTAACTTTTTTCTTCACCGGATCATAATTCTCGCTGACAAAGCCATACAAGTTCGGAGAATGTATGGAAAGTGGGAAGGCTGCATCTAGGGCAATTTGGCTGGCATCAATGGCCACCATGCCTTTATTTTTATTTGGAGCACGGAGTCTTTGTAGAAAGTCATTTAAATCAGCATTTATCAATTTTGTATCGGTAATTGTATCTAAATTTTTGGTGATACTAGAGGTTACGTGGAATCCCGACTCCATAGGCTTCATCTTGTGAATTTTAATCTCCTTTCTCAGCACTTGACAAATTGCAGACTCGGTAAAATAGGGAAAACACAAATGCTATGCAAGTACTTACCCGTTTTTCGGAGACCCTCTAAAATTCTTCCTTGCACCCGTGATTTCAAATTTTTTGACTCGAATGTACTCCTCCACATTCAATCTCTTTTCTCTATGCCGTGAATTTGCAAAGCTAGGGCTTCCCAATTTTTCCGTATGCAAAGTGAGGACTCGAAACAATCGAAGAAACCTTTTTAAAAATCCCACCTTGATCCGTGCGACATGCATTAATGGTGGAAGCCATTAATGTTTTGAATCCTGATCGTTCAATTCGCCCTTCTTATTTTGAATGTGAGTCGTCCACGTGTGTCCATCTGAAGAACTACGGGGTTGGGGAGCTTTTTCACATTTTTGTTCATTTTGTCAAAGGGGTGCAAAACTATAACTTTGACCCGATCCCCGTTGTTGACTTTGATTACAGGGTTGACACGTGTCCCCCTTCAAGCTTCGGACTTGGACTTGTAATTGCACTTTGCACTTTACTGGGTGTAAAATGCAAAGGTGAATAAAATGCTCGTTTCCCGCTCTAATGATATCTTTACACGTGTTTCCTTTTAGGGAGCGAGGCTATGTCTGCATTTTGCATTATGCTCTCACGAATATTCCTTGGAATATTCCATCAGGCCTCGGGGATTATTTTGCACATTGCACCCTTATATCATTTCTACAAATATTCAAGCACGGCCCGATACATGCGAAGTTTAACCAAAACTTGTCACGTGTTCTCAAGCGCCGATAAATAAAGTGCAATTTGCAAACGAACTCATACTTGAATGACACAGAGTATTTTGAAGGGATTTTTACATTGGTTCGTTGCAACTTTCGTAAAGACATTTATATGGAAAAATATGGGCAGGGATACACGGATTTAGCAAAACAAATTTATACCCAAATTTCAGTACCTTTCTTAGTTCAACCTCGAATTGTTTTCAAAGGTATGCAAATTTTCATGTGTTACAGACCTTGGTAAGCATGACAGACAAATTTTTTGAGGGCATATTTCAAAATATGGTGCGAGCTCAAAACAAACACCAACATACCGAATGCTTTACCATCTTCAATACACCTTGATTGTGATGCAGAGCCTAATACCCTTAAACCAACTCACAAGATTAGATTAATCAAGTTACCTCAAAACAACCTCTTAGGCCTTCAAAACAAGCAATTTTTCCAAGCCAAGAAACCTCTTATTTCATGCAAAATTGAAGTTCACAACCTTAGTGCACTTGCTCAATCAGTTCACCATGTTACTAGACCTTGGTTTAACTCAATTCAATCATCAAAATGAACCAAATTCATCAAAATTTCAATTTTCTCACCAACTGTCAAAACTGCTATCTAGGCTTCTTGTGTCACACGCCCCTGCTACATTCATGGTTAGAGCTATTGGTGCTTACCCAAAACAAAATGTAAATTTATTCAAGTACCCTTTAGGGCCCTTAAGGTGTGTGCAAAAATTTAGGTTCCAATTCCTTTGCTAACTCACTTTTATATCAAGCTCCTTCTTTCCTTACTTAAGGCTCCTTGTAGCCCTGTCAATGTAGTTTTTCAACCCTAATTCCTATTACAATGACTCAACTGTCAAGCAAATCATCATTAAGGATACCCTTTATGCTCTAGTTCTTGTGTGCAAACTTTCAATTGGACTTACTTTGCAAAATCTCCCTCAAACCCAACTTTCTAGCTACCAAACTAGGTCTTTAGGACTGTGTCACTGTTGGAAGCACAACTGTCAAGAAACATGTAAAATGTGAGATGATTTAAACCTTATATCCTTTAAAATCTTAGTGAGCGAGGTTTCAAGATTAAAAGTCCCAAATCTCAGCCCTTGATTCCACCTTTACATCCCCGACTCGTTGTTTAGACCTTTCCTGGGCACTTCTGTGTTATCTCAGTCTTCCTAAAACAATCACTGTTATCAATAACTCAAAAAATGAAGTCCTTCACCCCATTAGGCATTCAAAGTATGTTTGCTAAGTAAGTTCAGGCACTCCCTATGAGTTTCAACCCTTATTTCCACAGTAAGATCTTTTTGTGTTCTTGTCCACTTCATTCTTGCATCCCAAAACAGTCACCTACAGGATAATTTCACAACTGTCATGCTTTTTACACAACTGAGGAGGTTTCAAGAACTTCTAATCACTTATTATCATCAATCAAGACCTCTCACAACTTTCTTAAGGATTGCAAAGCTTAACTTAAACCTTAACTCCCTCAAATCACTCTTCTCCATAAAACCCTGGTGAGGGTTTCCCTCAAGCCCGATAGGGATGATTTTCTCACCAAACAAATATTCCTTCACTTCAAGGCCTGAAACTTCACTTGGAGCCTTATGCCAACCTCCTTCATGTTTAGTCTTTACCAGTATTACTCAGTTTGACACCTAACCCAAAAATGGATGTAAACCTCATTATTCGTCCCTTTAGAAACAGGGTTCACTGATCTACAACAGTTTATACAAGTAAGAACTCTCACCTTTGCCTTAGTGACTTAGCTAGACCGAAACAGACCTGAGGATCTTACCATACCTTTCTTGACTCTGTTCATCAACCATTTAGATGGACTCTTGCCTCAATATTCACCACTTGCTCTCAAATAATCTTCACCCTGACTGTCACAGCTTGTACAATGTATTCAAATTGATATTCATACACACACAATTAAGAATCCTCACAAACAACAATGCAAATACATAACATAGAGCTTTTTACCATCAATAAACCTCTCCTAGATTGCATGCATAGATTCATCAACCAACAAAATGCTCAAGAACAACTATAAACCTGTCTTAAAATGTGTACACATCAAGTTTCCTCTACAAACTCTCTTGGAGCTTCTTCTTCAACACATTACCATTCAAATGATGGTTCAAATTAGTTACAATGAGGCTTAAATATGCCTTCTCAAACCTTCTTAACCGATTCTTAGCCCATTAGACCCTTCATAATCCATGTTTTGTCCTTTATTACATCATTAAAAGACCTAGCCTAGTCTAGTACCCTATGACTTAAGACCTAGGTCACCATCATGACTTGAATATGACCTCAATAGGACTTTCACCATCTTATTACATGTTTTAGACTCCAAGATTACATTTAAACATCAATTACAAGCCAAAATTGCCTCAAGATTCAAATTGGCAGTTTTGGAGGGAAACTGTCCAATTCAAATTTGTGAAGGTCTTACACAAAACTAACACTCCTAGAAGACCCTAGATGACCTCCTAGACCTATCAACACACTGAGAAAGCCAAAAATTGATGATGTCAACCTTATATACAAACTAGGAGTGATGCTCCTGCATCAGATTGTCACAAAAATAGAAAGTGGAGTGGATGTAGCTTGGAAAAGTTGAAGATCAATCAAAATCCAACGTAGCCAAATTGCGTCACAACTGACGTTGATAGTTGTTTTATATTCTTCTTTAGTGGAGGATATAGCTACAGTGGGCTAAATCTTACTCTGCCATGAAACAACTCTTGAACCAAAAGAAAAGATGTACCTGGTGGTCAATCTCCGAGTGTCCACTAATCTACCCCAATCAAAGTCTGTATAATTGATCAATCTAAAATCAGTGACTCACTGATATAGAATGCCAAAGTCAAGAGTTCCTTTGACATATCTCAAAACTCATTTCATTGTTGCCCAATGAATGAGCTTCGATTTAGACAAAAACCGAGAAAGGTAGCTAACAGTAAAACATAAGTTTGGTCGTGTGGGTGTAAGGTATATTAGGCTGCCCACCAATTGTTTGTAGAGTGATTCATCGACCGATGATGAATCATCATGAGCTGATAACTTCAGCCTGACCTCCATAGGTGTAGAAGAAGAATTACATTCAAACATCTGAAACTTCTGCAATAGATTTGTAACATACTTGACCTGGGCTATGAAAATCATATGATCAAAATTCTACACCAAGGAAATAGTGTAGGAGGCCTAAATCAATCATGTCAAAAGCAGCACATTAATCTGGTTTTACTTTTGAATAGCAACGGCCCCACTTCCTACTAAAGATCTATTTTTGCTGCAAAAGACTTGTCTACTTGGGATTTTTTTAGGGTGTGAGAAACTTTTTAAAGATTTTACAAAGCTTGGATGTTTTGTTAACTTGGATGTAACATTGATATTGCAATGACTATCTTCATGATGATTAATGAAAGGGTGAGGGACCCACTAACCCTCTTATTCACTAACCAAAAAAAGCAATGGCCCCACTTCTTGTAATGGCAAGATCATCAACATAAAAATTATCCATAATTGTTCAAGGATTCCAAAATCCTACTACAGTTATTTTCATTGGCAAAAGTAGTCCATGTCTTTACTTCCAAGTCGTGGTATCCTTGGAATTCTATTACTGCCTTCCGCCATTTGATATAACTCTCAGCTGGCTGGCCTTGATCATTATTCCACAGAGAAACTAGTGTCAAGTATGAGTGGTGGTTTGAATCGCATGCCAATCGATTCCTATTCTATATTTGAAATAATTTTGCCTACCTCCTTTGCCCTCCTCAACAACCACCAAAGGTTGTTAGGAGAAATAACTTCTTTTTTCTTGCAGTTTTCAGAGAGCAAGTGTAATGTCCCCTTTGATCGAATTAATCCAGAATAAAGGATTCCTTGTCTTTCCTCTTTCCAAAGGCAAGCAATGGTTGAACAAGGGAAGATCATGCATTATACTTTAGTTTTCTTTATTTGTATTAATGCTTTACCATTGTAAAAACCCATTATAAGGGGTCGGCTAGGTATTATGCATTTTAAATGCCAATTAAAGCTTATAATTAGGGGTCGGCCTTACCTTTATGGGCTTTGGCGCAAAAGAAAGGTATAAAAGAGGGTTAGAGGAGCTCATTTGCATCCTCAAAATTGGCGCATTTTCTATTATTGGGCATTGAGAGCTTGTTGCTCCATGTTCCTCCACTTGAGGACAAAAACCCTCTTATGTGGCTTCCTAGAAGGATGAAAACCCTTCTAGTGGTTTTGTTGAAGGACAAAAACCCTTCAACCTTGCATGGTCTTGAAGTAAATTGCAGATTTGAGGAGAATCATCTACTTTCAAATTTTTATTTTCCTTCTATAGGTGGAGCAACCTACCTTGGTGTAGGGTTTGATGGTTTGAAGGACATAAAGTTGAATTTTGAGTTCTTGATCTGATTTGACATACTTATTAAGGCCGGAATCTACATTCTCATAATTTTTTAGGGTTTCTAGACCCATATTTCATAATTTAGTTGTGGCTGTTGTTTGCTAGTTGTAATTAATTTTTCAGTTGTGTGTGACTCAAAATTTTCATTAATTACTAACCTATTGGATGCCTAAAATTCATATCTAAATTGTGGCAAGGTTAATTGGAGTGAATTTTGTGTTTTGCATACATTTTCATACTGTTGTTTGGAGAAATCAATTCGTTGGTTTTTATTACAGTCTGTTGGTTATGGAAATCAGATTTGGTTATTTGGTGTTTTATCTAATTTCCTTCATTGTTGGTCCAATCCCTTGAAAGGGATATTACAATGGTATTAGAGCTCGGATCTTCAAAGGCCTAGGGTTTCAGTGGAAGAAGGCAACAAGGGTTTGATACTATCAAAGAAGGAGAACAATATGGACTCTCAAGAAGCCAAAGTTGACAAGTTGATTGCCGGCCAAGGGAGACTTGCGGATACAATGGATTTTCTAGCCCTATCCCTCCAAAGGATCATTGAACCTAGGGTTCAAAATGGTGATGGTAGCTCGTTTGGAGCTAACAATACACGGCGACCAATGGGATCAGCCCGAGGATCCGTTACAAAGCCCACTTTCCTTCCTAGAGAAGAAGTTATTCCGGAGGAAGAAACAAGGCCCACCGCTGGACGAAATCATTGCTGCAAGCTATGAAGAGTATATGGCTCTTCCAAGGGAAATTCGTGAGGCTATTTCACTCGCTGAATTCATTGGAGTGAATCGAGGAAGACCTAGGCCCAAGCCTAGACATCACATGCCACACAAGCAACATGAAGAAAGCACAAAGTTTGATGAAGAGGGAGTCAAAACCCCAAGTTCGCCATGCAATAATGGAATCATTGAGGAAGAAGGGTTGGTGATCAAGGGACCTAAGGCCATGGCACTTACACCCATTCCAAAGAGTCAACAACATGAGGTAAATATTGCTCATTTTGTGGTTAATACTGAAAATGTTTTGACATGTGATGAATCCAAAGATGAAACAAGGGGTGTGGAGCAAGAAGGGGAAGAGAAAGGGTTGGTTGGAAACCCTTCTCCAAAGAAACATGATGACAATAAGATTGTTGGTCTGATTATAGCAGCAGTCACTAAAGAGCAAAGTGGTGATAGATTGGACCTTGGTGAGAGCTATGAAGACATTTCAAACACACACAAACAAGGCAACCGAAGGTTTGGAGGTAACTCAGATTTATTTCTTTATGCCATGCCATTTCGGATTTATGATCATGGGAATTTTGTTAACCTTGGGGCAAATATGATGCTCCAAAGCAAATCATGGCAAATGGGTAGTCTTCATGATGCTACATATGATGAAAATTTTGATTTGCATAGGGTCCATGGACCAAGACTTTTGAGTGACCTTGTTGGGGGTCACATGGATGAAGAAGGTGCTTTTCCGGGTGCCTATGATCATTTTCAGTTTGCTGGAATTTCCAAAACAGCAGTCAATAGGAGGCAGATTTATGGTGCCCATGATTACGGTAAGAGCTATGGAGTTGCCCTATGTGAACACCATCAAGATATGGTTGAAGCCAAGGCAGAAGAAGCTTCATTTGCTGATTATGAGGAGAAGAAGAAGGTTGATTTCAACTCAGAAATTCTGAGTCACAAGATTGGGAATATGGAGGATGTTTCGATCACTCCTCATCCGGCATGGGAAGGTAGATATGTGGTGGACAACTCAAGGTATGATGGAAATCACATTTTATCTCCTTTTATATCGCTGCCATACTTATGTCATCATGGGAAAGTTGTTGTTAAAGATCACATGCCAAGTTTTGGTGGTGATATGAAGAACTTGTGGGTTGACACATGGCATTTAGATATTTCCTTGCAAGGGTACATGGTTCCGGTTGACTTCTTGCATTGTAGAAAGGAAGTCTTTGATATTCTTACCCCATGCACATGGTTAGAAGAAATTTTGATGAAGGATTATTTTGAAATCATTATGTATGCTAACAAGGTTATGAAGGATTCTACCCTCCAAGAACAAGGAGTCACGGGTTTGATTAATGGTGGAGTCACTCATGATTCCATTAGTGAGTGCTTGGAATTGATTGGATACACGGTGGAGATAATGGATGGTTACTCTATGCCATGCTCAAAGGAGTATTTCCAACTCCATGATACATTGGAAAATTATGAGGTATGTGTTGATTTCCATTTCATTAACATAGCTGATATGAATAGCATATTTGGGGTCCAATGGTTGCATTCATTGGGAGAGCTCACTTTCAAATGTCAAAGCATGGAGATAAGTTTCATGGACCAAGGCAAAAAGATGACTTTACAAGGTATGCTTCCGGAAATATTCCAAGTTAATTATTTGGTTGAAGATACTTTGTTATGGGAGTCACATTTCTGCTCCTTGTCCAAGATTACAGCGGATTGGAAGTCATTAATTATAGCTGAGTATGCCAAGAACAAGTTTGCTAATGATGTTTTTGAAGGGGAAATAAGTGATGAAAGGTACAAGGTAATGGATGAGCTTATTCTTTGCAAAGACCGAGTCTATTTGGCTTCCAAATCAAGGGTGAAGAACATAATATTGTGGGTTATTCGTGATACCCCATGGGCTGATCTTCTGGGCTACTTCATGAGACATAAAAGGGTGAAGGTAAAGATTTCAGTTTTTCTCTTTGCTTATGGAATTTGATGAAAGAGAATGCTAGCATGACATGTTTAAGGAAACATAAGCTTGAGGGGAATTCTGATTTTTCTCCTATGGATTGCTAACACATGGTTCCATGAGAGAACCAAAAGAAGTATGGAAAAAGAGAAGCAATTATGATGAAATCAGAATTCAGAGGGGTGTTAAGAAGGCTGATTTTCTTAAGATTACGGTCAATATGTCTGCTGGTTTCAATTGTAGGCCTGTTGTTCATACAATTTTTAGCATAAGAAAATCAAATTTCAACCCCTACATTACTCATGGACTTTCCATTCTGGAGTGAGCTTTCAGTTTGCTAGTTGTTATACAATAATTATACGACTGAAATTACCAAAATCAGGTTTGAGACTTCCATTTTCAGTCATGAACAGCAGTATGTTTTCCTTTTTTGAGAACATTCCATCATGGAAAATTGAGGAAAGAAAATTCCAGTTGGAAGGAGGAAAAAAATCAGATTGTGGTTTGTTATTTTCAGATTTAAACATTCTGATTTTTGAAGAAAAATATGTATGCTCACAACTATTTTTGAGACAGCTTTACTAAAGATTAGGAAGCCATCAATTGGATGGAAATTATGAGGTGGTATCAAGCAACGAAGGAGAACTAGCTATCATGTCTCTAAGGCATGACAAGAGGGCTTTAAAACTGTTGTCAAACACTCTTGTTTTCTTTGATATGTTTGCTTCATGTGTAGGTACATCGAAAGAAAAAGTGGTTGAGATTCAATTGGAATTGGGTGGGTTTTACAATTGCTTGAGGACAAGCAATTTTGGGAAGGAGGATTGTAAAGTCCCCTTTGTTCAAATTAATCTAGAATAAATGATTCCTTGCCTTTCCTCTTTCCGAAGGCAATCAATGGTGAACAAGGGAAGATCATGCATTATACTTCAATTTTCTTCATTTATATTCGTGCTTTATCATTGTAAAAACTCATTATAAGGGGTCGGCTGGGTTTTATGCATTTTAAATGTCAATTAAAGCTTATAATGACTTATTAGGGGTCAACCTTACATCTATGGGCTTTGGCGCCAAAGAAAGGTATAAAAGAGGATTAGAGGAGCTCATTTGCATCATCTAGATTGGCGCATTTTCTATTATTGGGCATTGAGAGCTTGTTGTTCCATGTTTTTCCACTTGAGAACAAAAACCCTCTTGTGTGGTCTCCTAGAAGGACGAAAACCCTTCTAGTGGTTTTGTTGAAGGACGAAAACCCTTCAACCTTGCATGGTCTTGAAGTAAATTGCAGATTTGAGGAGAACCATCTACTTTCAGATTTTTATTTGCCTTCTATAGGTGGAGCGACCTACCTTGGTGTAGGGTTTGATGGTTTGAAGGACATAAAGTTGAATTTTCAGTTCATAATCTGATTTGACATATTTATTAAGGCCAGAATCTACATTCTCATAATTTTTAGGGTTTCTAGACCCATATTTCATATTTTAGTTGTGGCTGCTATTCGCTGGTTGTAATTAATTTTCCAGTTGTGTGTGACTCAGATTTTTCATTGATTATTGATCTATTGGATGCCTAAAATTCATATCTAAATTGTGGCAAGGTTAATTGGAGTGAATTTTGTGTTTTGCATACATTTTCATACCGCTGTTTGGAGAAATCAGTTTGCTGGTTTTTATTACAGTCTGCTGGTTATAGAAATCAGATTTGGTTATTTGGTGTTTTATCTAATTTCCTTGGTTGTTGGTCCAATCCCTTGAAAGGGATATTACAGCAAGTCCCACCTCTGTCTGCAGGCAAAGAATGCCATATTAAAGTTTGGTATAACATATGCCCTAAAGTCTGCCACACATGAAGAAATGCTTTCTTTATACTTGTCCACCAGTTGAAGAGAATAAATTTGTGCCTTGTATTGCCATAGAAACTTACCAGGTACTAGAAAATCATATCTCATGAGAAGACCTAAATTGGTCTCCTCTCTTGTGAAATTGTCTCTCTGTTCTCTCTAAATAATTTGATGTCGGAGTGTGGAGGTGAAAGACCTTAATTGAACTTCTCCAACATACATATTGATTGGAATTTGCATTTCTTCAAGCAAGAAAAATTTATGAACATAAAATTCACATAACAAATTCCTTTCAGGTGTATCATAGGCTGCATATGCAGCCATGAACTGCCTATCATTTTTAAAATCCATGGATTCGTTAGAGTGGACCCTAGAAATCTGCCATTTATAAAATTGCTCTTTTAAAAACAGAGCATAGAAGGTTGTTGGTGACCTACAGGAAAGAGTTTTCTCATATAGTTGGCATATTAATGCCAGATTATTTGCCAAGACCTACTTCTCTTCCCTTGAGATTTTTATTTTTCTTCTAACTTCCTTAGCTCATAGTAGCGACTCATCCATGTTGTCATTCCTTTCAAAACCACAATTTGAGGGAAAACGAAATCAGTTTTGGGAGATTTAGTCAGTGGTACTCGTGATCTTCTCTCTCTTTTTCAGATTTCAGAGTTGTAAGCTCTGCAGTTAAATTATCAGCAGTTTGTTGGATCTCATGAATAATTTGGTCTTTGCTTTGCAGATCCTTTTTGAGTTGTTGAATTTCTAATTCTTTTTCAGTTTTCAGTTGGAAAATGTACTCATTTTTCTCTTGGAGTACAAGCTGTAACTTTTCCAACATATATTTGGTCTACTTCAACTCAAATTCGACCCTTGAGAGGGCCAATACTTGCGGGGTAAGGGCTTCCTCATCCTGCGGTGAGTTAGGCTCTCCTTCAAACATGGGCATTTTTCCCTTATCTTGCAATGGGGAATTCTCAACAGTGGGTTGTGTTTCAATAATTTGTTCCTCAAAAACAGGGTTTTGAGAGAATTGAGCTATTGGTGGGGAAACTTGAGGTGTGGACCTCATTGCCCCAATTGTTGTTGTCACCTCATGCTCTTCAACTGAAGGGCTATCCTCCACTTGATCCTTGGTATTTTTCCTAGAGGGCTTTAGTTTCTTCTTAGGGTGTCGTTATCAAAGACCCTATTTCAAGGGTTTTGCGCTTGGGTTGTACTTCATCTTTGTGAGCATATTTTCTTTGGAACTTGATCCATTTCCTCATCCCATTCCGTTTTTGGATAAAATGATGTTTACAGATTAAATGGATTAAACCCTGAAATTTTAAATATTTAGTTCCCCAACGGAATTTCTCTGTGGTAGAAGAAACAGAGACATGCAAGAAGTCAAAGCGAGTCATTTTTGTTAAGTTCCTTGGCCTCTCCATGGCACAAGAGTATGAGAATTCTCACAACAGGCCCGAGAATAATTTTGTATTGAACCTCACAAGTAAAGTACATGATTACCCACTTTGCAACAGAGCCCCATGGCTCCCCATGGCTCTCGGGAAAACTGAACCTTTTATGCCTTTTGCTTTACCAATATTTTCAAAGACCAATTCTAATTTTTCTTTCTTTCCCACAAAATCTTTTATGACTTACCAGTTGACCTATCTTAGGATTCCTCAAAATTTCATTGATAATGAAGCATTAAATGGAATTTTTGTACCTTTCATTAGTGAATATTCGTTTCGAGAGGTTTGGTGAACTCCTTTGTCATCTCTCGGATTGAATTTCTCATATTTAAGCATAAAATCCAGCCACCCCCGACTTTTCAAAGATGGCAATGGACTGAATGTCCGCCAGCAATTCCATAGAGCTAGTTGGCTCATGGTGAACTCTAATACCCATGTGTAATGTCCCTTTTGGGGGGACTCAGAAATGGCTCAAAGCTCACAAATCAGATTTATAGAGCTGTTGTTATAAACCTGTAAACCTGCAAATTAAACCCTTTTCTAGGGCAGCGACCTGTTTTGGGGTTTCAACCCCACCTTTGTGCCTTCAAAACCCTTTCAATTAGCTCCACTTAAGTTTCTAAAATTATGATATATCATCAACAATCATGTAATGCAAGAAAACTGATTTTTAATACCCTAGATTTGGAGATATGAATTTCAACAAACCCTTGTCTGCAGCATTACTTTAAAAATTCACAACTCAACATTGGAAGCTCCAAAATTCATGAAACTTAAGATATTGGCCTTATAAATTATGAAAACAAGCTAGTAATTCCATATTTGCCAAATGCACATCACACATACCACATTTCCACTCCAAGGTAGGTCGCTCCACTCTAAACAAATATAATATTGCACCAAAAACACCACACATGCAAGAGAAAGATACTTTATTGCTTTTCAAATCAACTTGCACACCAAAAACCTCATGAAGGGTTTTCGTCCTTCACAAGTTTCCCAACCAAGGGTTTTCGTCCTTGGATGAGGTCCTCAACCTAAGGGGTTTCGTCCTTGAGAGAGAGTAAAAGGGCTACACTAGCCAACTTTCACCAAGATAAGAATCACCAAAAACATGAATCATTAATGCCCAAACGACCTCCTTAAATAGCCACAAGGAGTGCTTATGAACATAAGAAATGATGCCGACCCTTAAAGTAAGTTCTTTTAAATATTTAAATGGTATTTGGAGCCTACATGCTCATAATACCTTTATTACCTAACTACTTCAGTTCCCCATGGAGCGTTAGGCTTCCAATAGGATATATGAAAATAAATGAAAACAACTATCTAATCAACAATAAAGACATAATTCAGATCTTCCCCTTGCTTTTCTCCTTAGACCCACGGGGAGAGAATGGGTTAAGGTCTTCAAAATTCAGCCTCCAAAAAGGGACATGACACCATGATGGCATAGGAATGGAAACAAGAATGGCACAAAAACGAAACAATAATGGCACGTAAATGTAAATGGTAATGGCACAAGAATAGAAATAGTAATGGTTCAGAATATCTTCGGCGGTTAGCATTGCCTTTGGGTTAAAAGTGCAAAGTGGCAAGAACTTAGGCAATTTAAATGAAGTCGGTCGATTGAAAGTAGTGTTGACAGATCCGCTATGAGTTATGGAAAGCATGTGAGAATTATGGGAAATGTGTGAGAGATTGTGGGAAAAGAAGGATTATACCTTAAACTGACTAATAATTAGTGTTATCATAATTAAACTTTTCTCTAACTTAAAAAAAAGTGTTTGACACATACCTTGTCATTTCCCATCTTGTCACATGCTCCCTCAATGTCGGATAGCCAATTATTGTTCTACTACAATCTTGCATGGCATGCTTTTGGAATGAGGTGACCGCCATAATTGGTTTTCAATCACCTCTTATTATTTTTATAAAAAAATATTTTTTATTTTTTTGAAAGGAATGGCCACCATCTCTTGTTTTCAACTATCTTCCTCTTATTGTTATTTTTAAAAAACAATTTATCTCGGAAATAGCTTGAATGAGGAGACCTCCAAGCAATTCAGAGCTGAATTAGCTTACAACAAGATTTTGAATTCTTCTCGGGACACCGGTTTCTGGTGTAGACGTGGTCTATGACCATTAACCAACATTACCCTTCTTTCACCATCAATAGGAACAAGTTGAACAATACCATTGTTGTAGACTTCTTCTATTTGGTATGGACCCATCCATCTGGTCTACAACTTCCCTTTAAAATCTTTATACTTTGAATCAAATAGCAGAGCCCACTCTCCTTTTTGAAATTTCCTCTATTTGATGTGGCGGTCATGCCACAACTACCTTTGATGTTGGACTAACTCAATTTGATGCAATGCTTCCAGTCTCATTTCATCCAACTCATTTAATTGGACAATTCTTGACTTTTGTGCCTATGACAGTTCAATTCCCACTTCTGCAACTATCTTCAATGTTTGTATCTCAAATTCTATGGGAAAGATAGGTTTCTTCCCGTTGTCATGTGAATTAACTAGCCCAAAAATGCAAAATTTACATCATGACAACTAAGCCACAAGATGAAAACATGCTTCAAAATCCCTCTTGAATCCCTCTCTCGCCGTTGCCTTGCCTCATGTGTCATGGTCACCTTGTCCTGAAAGCACTCTTAATGCCATGGATGAACATGTACAAGTTTGCAAAATGGTGTGATAGGGTCAATTCTTCCATTCAATGAAGCGCAGCAGAAGACTAGCTCTTCGGTAGATCTAGAAAGGCCAATTTTGGCCATTTCAAGGCCTATGTGCATCCTTCAGGAAGGTTATGAAAAGGTCTTAAGCATCCGGAGGTGGTATAGGAGAGCCCTAAAGGTGTTGGAAGCAGTTTAGGAAGACTTAGGAAAGATTTGGTTATTCAGTGACAGTTTCTTCAATAGCGGGTTTTCAAGTGTAAGGAATGAACAGTCAAATTAGGAACCGGACTTCTCTGGATGATTCTGGGAGCTCTATAAGAAGTTAGAAGGCAATAAAATAGGCAGGAAAGCTTGAAGAATTCTCTAGATGGTGGTAGGATCAAATTTTATCTAAGGTGTGATGATCTCTTGAGATTGTTCAAACATTGCAGAGGCCCCTTGCAGTTCCAAACAAAAAGGGGGCATTTTTGGAGTTTGCAGCAAATTCAAAGTCTCGAGACCTGTTCCATTGGTCTTATAACGGCTTTTGAAGTTAAATTCATATAAAATTTGACCCCAAAAGACCATCTTGAGCCTCTAGGTGAAAACATTTTGTTTCCAAGCTATTTCAAGTAAGCTAGTGCAAACCCCGGTTTTCCAAAATGGTAAGGCACACTGTTGGCCTTCTCTCTTGTCCCCATTGTCCCTTAGGGGACATGGGGGACATGAGGGACATAAAAGTGTGCCCTCATCCTCCTCCCATAGGCACATTTTGGAGCACCATGTGTCCCGTTTCTCCCGTTTTTCCCCTAAGACAAGGGGGACATGAGGGGACACAAAAGTGCACCCTCACTCCCTCACCATGGGTGCACTTTTGTGTCCCTTGTGTCCCCCATGTCCCCAAGGGGGCAGAGGGGACAAGAAAGTGTGCCTCTTGCCCATTCTTAGCACTTGGGCACTCACATGACCTCGTCACAAGCTTCACATGCTCATTTTTCAGCCCCCATGCTCAATCGCTCAGCCCCCCTTGCTTCCACTTGCACTCGGCCATCTCCATGGGTGCACTTTTGTGTCCCCATTGTCCCCATTGTCCAAGGGGGATAGAGGGGACAAGAAAGTGTGCCTATGCCCAAGCCCCAACTCTTGATCACTCATATGACCTCTCCCGGCTCCGCAGGGTGTTTACCAGCTCCTCCATCTCACTCACCCTCACTCTCGTGTTGCCACTTGTCTTCATCTTGCTCCAAGGCGCACTTGGGAGCCCTTGTTGTCCCTTGTGTCCCCATTGCACCATGGAAACCAGATTTAAACCTCACATTAACTCTCCTCTAACCCGGGGTTAAACCACAATTTGCAAGTTAACATAAAAGTAAACAATAACTCATTTTCAAGCCATTTACTCACCACAAGTCGACCATCCACCATTGTTGTTGTTGTAAAACATTAAATTGTCAATTTTTACCAGAGATCTGCCGGCAAAATTTCTCCAAAACAGCCATAAAGAACCAAAATTGAGTTTTCCTCACATCTCTCCAACCGTGAATCGATCGAAAATCACAATGAAATTTGGCCGTGGTTTTTCTCCAAGACGCCTTTGGGATGATTGTGACAACAAACCCTATGATGCCCTTGCTTTTTGATGCAGCACTATCTAAAACCCTAACCCTAAAAGTTGCTTTTTGGATTTCCAAGTGTTCCAGTGGATGAAAACCAGTGAAAATTGGAGCAAGAGATCCCGATGCAAAGATGAACACGGTGACAGTGGTTTCGTCGCAATCCAACATCGATAAGTCAACTTTCTACAAATAGCACATGTTATGAATAGTGTGATTCTAAAATAGAAATTTTCCCAAAATTGCAAACTCAACATTTAGAACATCCGAACAAAGAATGAGAAACACCAAACAAGGTTAATCGGGCAACTTTCTAAAAATAGCAATTTGGGAAAAAGTAGAAGTCTAAAAATAAAAACTTTCTAAAAATAGAAAATCATCATCAGTGGAAGTATCCTAAGTGGATTAGGAGCTTTAGGGAACAAGGATTGTACAAAATTGTTAAAAAATCTAAAAATAGCAGCTCGACCCCACCTCGCTAAAAAAGGAAAGTTTTTTATTTGAGCCCAGAAAGTTGTGACAAATCTCATTCTTCTTATATTGTTGCATTTTGCCATCATCGCAAGGTTAAGAAGTTGTGTTGTGGCTAAACAACAAGAAAAGAAACCCTTCGTAAACTCTCAAAGGATCAATTTGAAGTGATCTTTGCAAGGCAACTTGATGCAAGGAGCCAGAAAAACGAGAAAAGGCCACCGTGAGTGATGCTCGCAATCATCTCATGCTCTTGAACAAAGCATACCTCCCGAGAGTGTTTCTAAGCACTTAATCAGTGCTTGGTTATGAGCTTAGTATAATTTGGAGGTCGGAAACACGTGATTCATCTTCAAGTTCTTCTCCCACGAGGAGCAAATTGATCAAAAGCGTGTTCGGATGTTGTAGGCGCACTTTCACTCAAGTAGCATCTTGGTCGAGGAAGTCAATTGTGAAAAGGGAAAGGGTGTCATCATAATCAAGAATGAAATGAGAGATTCATGGAGCAAGTTGAGGGTCATCTCTTGAAAAGCAAGTCAAGGTGAGCTAGTTAGACTATCTAGGTACTCAAACCATCATGGGTGAAGAATCGGGAATCCTCTCCCATGGGAAACATCTGAGCACGAAGGTATGTAAGCATCCCAAGTCTGATTTCATTCAAGTACTGGAGTCGGAAGGGCAAATAGGTGATCTTCACGTGGGGCACTAGGTATGCAAGAATGAGGAATCATTCCAAATTTCATTTGATGTCATTCACAACAGTGTTCTTAAACACTCAGTCAAACACCGGTAATGTGGGCATTCCTCAAAGGAAGAAACATTGCAATCAAATATCACTTTAGTGCCATCAAGGGCCATCGAGCAAGAATCTTGAAAAGAAAGATGAGGAAAAGAGGGCACATGGAGGTTCCCTATTCTCGAAAGCTTCATAAGAAGGTAAGAATCATCGAAAATCCCATAAAGCCTCTTGAGCCATGTAAGATTGATCCATCGCAGCCCCTACTCTTCATTGGCATCCAAATGTGTCTTTCTCAATGGTGGAACCTCTCATAAGAGGCATTTGAGCAAGAAAGTGCAAGGGCATTCTAAGGATGATTCCATTCAAAGAAGATTTTGAGCCAGGAAAGGTAAGAGGGTTATGGTCTTTGTTGAGTATTGCATTTACAAGAATGGGCAATCATCCCTATCTCATTTGTTTTATCCACTTGGTAGTGTTCTTAAACACTCACCGAAACCTTGTGGTGTGGTCATGCCTCAAGAAGGAAAGATGTTGCCATCTCCTCATTTCATTCCAAAAGGTGGCCACATGACAGAATTTCATTCAAGGGTAATCCTTTCACCCGCATGATGAAGACCCATCTCAATAAGAGGAGGACAAGCATCAAAAGAGTTTGAGCATCATGGAGTTGTTTTTGTGGTCATTGGGGTAAATTGTGAAAGCCTAAGAAGCAAGAAAGTGATCCTTATGTCCTAACTCATGTTATTAAAACCATCATGTTTCCGCCTCAATATAGATATCATAACAATGTTCTTCAACACTAATTCAATGTCTTGGATTGTCTCTACATCTCATCAAAGGAGTAATTTGGGTGTTCTAATTCCACATATGGTCACTTAGGAAACAAGTGAAATCAAGAACATTATGAAGCCTATGTGGGTGTTGAGACATCAAAATTCAGGTCATTAAGGTGATAGTCATAAGAAGCATGACAGAGAAGATCATCATGGGTGATGCAAGTGGTCATCCCAAGTTCACTTTGCAATGCCTTACAAAAGTGTTTCTAAACACTTATTCAGCACTTTGGAGTATCTCACAACAGGAGGAAGCATATGCAATCTCAAAGTTTTCAATTCAATAGGTGATCAGAGGTCAAGATTATCATTCATGAAGCATTTCCTCAAAGGTCTATCAGCAGAGATTTATCTTCATCAAATCTTGTCAATCTCCATCTCTCTCTCCTTTTTCTCTCTCCATATTCTAATTTTCATTAAGAATGTACTTTTTGCTATTTCGTCCTATTCACTTAAGTGACCCTCAATATTAACATTGTAAGAGTCCTTTTTCACTAATAAGAAAAAGACTCACCTCCTAGGAAGATGAAAGGTCACAAGTGATGAGGATAGGTGAAGAGTCATGTGGGGGTAGATGAAGAGACATGTTTTTAATGTTATAAATTGGAATGGCTTCTCCATTCCAAAAGGGTTGGAAATTGTTGATTGAATGTATGTTGTTGAGATTACCACTTCTACATCAAGCAATAAAAGTTGCAATTCTTCTATTTCTTGTCTTATGTTCCTCTACTCTCTCTTTCCAACTTTGCATACATGATAATCTTGTAAAACCAAGAAAGGTGTCTGCGCCTTTGATAAATGAGTCAATGGAATTTTGTGTCTATGATTTGTTGGTCTTATCGTTATTTGCATTGTTGTGTTATTGTATGTGAACATGTAAGCCTACTCACAATAGTAACCCTCTCTCTCCTTATTTCTCCAACTCCCCTTTACCTTTCTTCGCTGCAAATTCCTCCTTGTACCTTGTATAAGCATTTGCCACAGGTTTAGTGAAGTATTCATGTGTGATCCCCAGCCTAACGGCCACCCACAACTTTAGGTTAGTTTACATTCAATAATGGGAGCCTCCTCATACACAAGAAGTGGCTTAGCCTCTTGACCATTGGCGGAAACCAACAATTTTCCCACACGAAAAATTATGTCACCAACATTCCCATAGACCAGTTCATATGGAGTAAATCCCATAGTTGCTTTCCAGGTTGTGTTATACGCCCATACCACCTCTCGCAACCTTTGCACCCAATTTTTCCTTGAAACATCCATTGTTTTGGTCAAGATGTTTTCTAATTCCCTATTGGTCACTTCAACTTGACCGTTAGACTGAGGGTGGTAAGGGGATGACTTATTGTGCCTTATTTCATAGGTTTCACGAAAGAGATAAACACCTTTGACATAAATTGGGGCCCTTGATCTGAAACAGTTGACCTTGGGACTCCAATTCTCTAAAAAATATGTTTGTACAAGAAATATGCCACCTTCTTATCCCTAACATACTTGAAGAGCCTTTACTTCTGCCCACTTTGTCACATAATTTGTGCACACAAGGATGTATTCTTTTCCTTGAGAAGGTGGATCGATTGGTCTAATGAAATCCAATCCCCACTTCTCAAATGGTTCCAGAACTATTTGAGGTTGAAGAGGCATTTCATTTGACAATGTTGGTTTCCCCATATGTTGGCACCTATCACATTGCCATACATATCTCTTGACATCTTTGTGCATTGAAGCCCAAGAGTACCCAGCCTAAGACTCTATGAATTTTCCTTTTGACTTAATAATGCTCTCCGATGGTTCATCATGGCAAGCTCTAAGTATGTCAAAGATTTCATCCCCAATTACACACTTGTGTAAAACATGATCAGGTCCATATTTAAAAAGCATTCCATCAAACCATTTGTACATTACACTCTATTTGATTAATTGTTTCCTTTGCTTGTTGGTAAAAAGATGGGAACTTCCATGTGTCTAAATAATTAGCCATATCCACAAACCAAGGAGAACTAGTGGAGACAGACAAATAAGTGTTCATCTAGGAAATCATCATTCACTTGTTCATTTGTACCTGAAATAGTGATTCTTGAAAGAAAATCAGCTACCACATTTGCTTTTCCGGCTTGTCAACAATTTTAACATTGAACTCTTGTAATAATAACCATCTATCAACTCTACCCTAAACCAAAGGCTTGTTCATTAAATATTTAATGGCAGAATGGTTTGTACGAATAATTACCTCATAGTTTGATATCGAGTTTGTTAGTCAAAAGGCAATGAAAGGACAAGCTCTTGCAGATCAACTTGTTGCGGCACCTCTACCAGATCAGAACCTCTTCAATTCGAATTTCCGGATGAACTTTTGTATGTTGATACAGATGCCTTCTTGGACCCTATTTTTTATGGATCTTGTGATGTCCACGGATCAAGGGCTGGTATTTTGCTTATCACACCAGACAATAATGTTATTCCAAAATCTTTGTGCTTGCAACACAAACAACATTGCAGAATATGAAGCCCTCATAGCTGGTCTGAAATTGGCTATATCATGGAATCTCAAAGAGTTGGCAAGTGTTTGGTGATTCACTTCTGATTATCAAATAAGTCACCAATGACTACTGTAAAAGATGAAAAGCTCATTCCTTACAAACTCATGGTGGATAGCCTTAGAGGTTACTTTCAGTTGATCACATTTGAACAAGTTCCTCGCCTTCAAAATAAATCAGCAAATGCTATGGTGACTATCGAATCTCTTCTTGAGTTCAACTCCCATCAAACACATATCGAGTTTCTCATTGAACATCTTGGTTTCGACCTACGATTTGCCTGAGTCAACCATGGTCTGTGAGATAGTTGGTCCTGACAATCCTTGGTATCATGACATTTATACTTTCATCCGTGACCACACCTATCCCGAAAACATGAACTCTTAGAATAAACGAGCCTTAGCACAACATGCTTCACGTTATACCATACTTGTCGATACCCTTTATCGAAGAGGCTATGATGGGACTCTCTTAAGATGTCTCAACCAAGACAAAGTACTCCAAACCCTAGAAGAGGTACATGTTGGTATTTGTGGAGCACATACAAGCGACATGGTTTTAACAAAGAAGATCTTATGCATCGGTTACTATTGGCCTACCATGGAGTCTGATGCATGCAAATTTGTCAAGAAGTGTGTAGCTTGCCAAACACATGGAAATCTCATTCATGCACCTTCACAAGCCTTACAACCAATCACTACACCTTGGCCTTTTTCCCAATGGGGGATCAACCTTATAGGAAAAATCAACCCCACCTCATCTGATGGCCACAAGTTCATTATCATTACCACGGAATATTTTACCAAATGGGTAGAGGCAATGCCTCTCACATATGTCACTGGTAATAATATATCTAAATTCATATTCAATCACCTCATTTGTCTCGGCATTCCATCCTCTCTTGTTATTGATAATGGTAAGTCATTAAAAAAACAAAACTATTAAAGCATTAGCCAAACATTTCCACATCCGCCTTCGTTGGTCCGCCACTTATTATCCCCAAATGCAATGGCAAGTGACACTTCCAACAAGACATTAAAATCCATCATGGAAAAAATGTTGATAAGCATGGTCGCAATTGGCATACCCAAGTTTATCCTGCCCTCTAGGCCTATCGCACATCCTTCCGTACTCCAACAGGAGCCACTCCATTTTCACTTATATACGGCTCAAGCTATGTTACCTATAGAGGTCGAGCTCCCATCACTCTGTGTATCCCTCCAACATCTGATCAAAGAAGACAACTATCGACAGGCTCGTCTTGCTGAACTTGATCTCCTAGATGAAAAGTGCTCAATGCTTTAGATCACCTCAAAGTGTATCAGAACCGACTTCGTCGCAATTACAACAAGAAGATCAAGCCAAGACAATTTGAGATCGGTGACCTTGTTTTAAAAGAAAATCAAAAGAATACAACCAAAGATCGGGACAAGAAAGGAAAATTTGAACCAAATTGGTTGGGTCCTTACCTTATCACTGCAAAATTTGGATCAGGTGCATACAAGTTATCCACTCAAGATGGCGAAGAGCTTAAAGAACCCATGAATGTGATTCATTTGAAGAGATTTTATTCTTGAGCCATATATACATACCTCTTGTGTTGGGGGCATTTTAGCACATTCACTTATATAGTTCCTCCATCCTATCCATCTTATTGTTTCATCCCCTGTACTAGGTTCTCGTCACTTGTTCCTTACATTTAGGACATACACCATCTTTCATCCTATCCATTTTCGCTCACATCCATCCCTTGATCTTCATAAGCCTTTACGTGTTTGTGTATACTTGGGTGGGTCTGGATCACCTAACTAAATCTCACTGGTTGTTACAGTTAGATCAAAAATTCCAAAAAAAACCAAAAAATCCAACAAAATCACAAAAACATTAAAAAATCAAGAAATCCAAAAACATTCAAACAATCAAAAACTCAAAAATCAAAAAAAATCAAATCCACAAAACATTTGAAACACTCAAAAGCCCAAAAACATTCAAATAATCACAAAATCCTAAAAATTTACAAAATTCAAAAAAAAAAAAACAATCAACACAACTCAACAAAATCAAACTTTTAACTCTTATCCTAGTGATCGTTCCAACCATCCTACGACTATCAAAACAAATCATCTTACCCCTTGCATGTATCCTTGTTTAGGGCAAGTCCAATCAATCCTATCCCTCGCGTGTATCCTCGCTTGGGGCAATTTCAACTCTCATTTTCTCCTTGCATGCATCCTTGCTTGGGGGCAATGACCCATTTAATCTCAAATTAATCTTCAATGCGGATCCAACAAAAGTGTCACTTGACCCCACTCTTCAGTTTGATCCAATCCCTTAATTGTATCCTTGCTTCGGGCATCCAAATCTGCTTAATCATCACTGTGGAACACATTAGGGGCATAGTTAATTATCTTTATTTATAGTTGTGTTGCATTGTTACTATTCTTTCTTGACCAATTACAAGTATTTTGTTATCATCTTGGTTCATTTATAACCATGGTGCATAATTTTACTTGTGTATATTGGGTTTTCTTTACTTTTTATCTTTTGTTTTCCTTAGACCAATTACAAGTATTATGTTATCATCTTGGTTCATTTATAGCCATGGTGTATACATCTACTATGTATATTGGGTTTGTTTTACTTTTTGCCTTTTTGTTGTTGTGTGTGTGTTTGTTTACGCACATAATGGGTTAAACATCATGATTCTTTCATAATCATGGTGCCAACTCTATTGTGCAACAACAAAATAAGGTTGCTCTAAAATATCAATATTTGAATGGAAGCTCAAGCTACGAGCAAAATCACTCCCATCATCCTTCTCATCACTCTCGACTTATAAGCATTCTCCTTCCTCTTATCAAGTGGCTGTCCATCGCTTTGTCGCATCACCCATCCGCTTGAGGGGCCAATCACTTAGCATTATTCATAATCATCGGGCATCGAATGCCTCGCCGAGGCAAATCAAGCATCCATACTCGCTCTAGCATCCAAATGCTTCACCGGGGCAAATCAAGCAAGTCCACCACGCTTCCCTATCATCCACTCATTGATCTACATGTGTCTACTATCTTTAAAATGTTATTACTTCATAATAACACTTTAAAGAGGGGCAAATGTAGACACCCTAAAAATACATACATATTCCTAGTCATCCCTATCACTTGCACAATGTGCCAAATCAGTTCTAGAACACATTCTAGACCATTATCCTCCCACATTCCATTAGAATTCACCCACATCCCATTAGAATTAATTTAATTAATTCTATCATGCATAAACTATACACTTACACTCCTTAGAACCCTACAAAGGTGGAAGCAAAATTGCATGTACAATTGAATAATTCAAGAGCCAACTATTCAAATTCATTGCCCCTTAAATTCTTATTCAAACCAGCCAACTGCATAGACCAAATCAACTTGCTAAATCAGGAAAATGCATTCATTTACCTGTAACTCATTCAAAGCTTGATCCACAATCCATGGCCTCTCCTTCAGCTATAAATAAGAGGCTCTTTCCTTCACAATTCATCTCTTGGAAGCTTTAGGCATTTTGCAGCATCATTCTGTCAATTTGTCATTTGAATTTAGACGCCATGAGGCTGCCCATTTGATCATCCATTGCTCGTAGCACATCCTTCTTCCATTTGGAACCAAGTTTGGAGCATCCACAATCAAATCATCCAAAGAGATCCAACAAGTGTGGTACTCCATTCCACACTTCAGCCATCTCATCCAAGGTTGCAAGAGAACTTGAAGAAAGGTTTGCATTGCATTGTTATTGTTGTTTTCTTTCATTTGTTTCAGTTTTCCTTGTATACACCCACAATTAAAAAACATGCATCCTTTAACTACTATATGGAACTACTGTAATACACAATGGAACTTCATTGCAATCCTTTAGCTACACAATGGAACTTCATTGCTAAAAATCATGTATATATTCACCAACAATTATAAAAGCACAAAATACTGCATGTATTGCAGCTTAATTTGTTTGCTAAATAAATGAAAAATTTAATGACATCCATAAGACCGGGTAGTCAATGGGACCAAAAGCAAGAATAAGGAAAGTCGTGCGAGACAAAAGTGGCTTGAAACATGGGTTATCCCACTAACTTTGTGACATAAGCATTCCTTTTTTGATGTTGGTCTTCTATTACGAATCTTAATCAAAAAAATTGATGTGTTATTTAGGCCTAGTCTCTACAAAACAAGGCAGCTAGATTGTCCACTTTAAGTTGTCATTGTATTCAATTCGGATAGCACTATAAGTTGGGCATTCCGTGATATAGTGTTATTCTCTCTAAACACCTCCAACATACAAAATAGACATTCTCTTTTCCCGCTTTGCTTTAGGCATTGTCCACTTGCTAATTTCACATCTAAGTTGATGCGAGCTAGTCTCAAGCTAAGTTATCAACATTTTTTCCTTCCACACAATTTTTACTTATGTAGTCAATGAGGTGGGGGTGAGTTGGTTGGGTCATTTGGATGTTTCTATGCCCACCAAGGTTCGATTCTCGTTGAGGCATTAGAGGCCGGTTGTGGTCGTGAGTATTCGGCAATGGATTGTGTGGGTGGATTCCGTGATGGAGGAGGCGATTTTGATTGTGGGTAATGCTCGAAGGTTGGCACGGCATGCAATCTGTGGGTTACAACGTTTCATCAAAAGGTTGTGTGGTCTTGGGGATCTGGGGCCCCCAGTTGTGTCCCAGATCGGTTGTCGCTCTAGTGATTATAAAAGCGAAACAAAGGGAAAGGGGCCCTTCAACCCTTGTTTACCAATCAAAAAAAAATTACTTATATAGACTTTTTTGGCATGATCACATGTGGGATTAAATTCCTTGATATAGTAGTCTTTCGTTCACCCACATTGCTTTGTCCACATGGTTACCCTAAACTTTTATCTTACATATTTTTTTATCCTTCATTCGTGTTTGGGCATTCTCGCATGCCAATGCCCCATTTGCTTATCTACTTGTTTTGTTTCATCTATGTTCTTCCTCATGCTTAGCTCTTCCTCCACCTTTTTGGGCCACCTATAAGTCTCCATGCTTTGTATTTTTGAGTAACTTAGCATGTGAATCATTGCTAAAGTTTCTAGGAAGGAGAAATTCAGTTATCAACATTTTCACCTCCACTTGACCTCTACTTATACATAGGCTTTTTTGTCATGATCAAATGTGGGATTAAATTTTTGATACAAAGTATTCTTTCTTCCGCCCACACGCTTTGTCCACATGGTTATCCTCAATTTTTCTCTCACGTGCTTTTTATTTTCTCATTGGTGTTTGAGCATTCTTGCATGTCAATGCCCCATTTGCTCACCCACTTGTTGTTTTGTTTCATCCATGTCTTCTTCCTCACGCTTAACTCTCTCTCCATTTTCATTGTAGGCCATTGATGAGTCTCCATGCTTTTTGTCATTTTAACATAACTTAGCATTCAAATCATTGTTGAAGCCTCTACAGGAGTGTGCCTACTTCAGCTACTAAAATCTCATGTGGAATCAATGTTTTAATTTTGAGGTTGCTTGTCATTAGGTGTTTATGATTTTTTTCTATCTATTTCCATTTGTGATATGATACATTACAGCCCCAAACTTCACATCCATCAAGTACCACCGGTATGACAAGCAAGTCAAACAAGGTCCTCTTGGATTTCCAATCCCATAACTCTGCATTTTTGTAGCTATTTAATAGTAAGTATAAAATCTGTCTCCCCTTTAGATATTTTTGTCCTACGAATCTCCCAACCGAGCTTGTTGTGAAAATCAAGACCAAGGTACATGTATTCTTCCACCACCTCCAAAGGGCTTGCTTCAAAAAGAAAGTTAATTTGCTTCTTTTTTCCCCAAAATGCAAAAGATCGTGACTTTAATTTTACAAGTATTCACGTGCATCCCTACTCTTGAGAAAAACCTCTAGTGCCTTCAAGAGATCTCTCAAACAATATGTGACATTAGAATAAAACCATCTACATATAGAAGCAACTTTATTACGTAGTTAATTAGGTGAACCCTCCAACTTTGTATATCGAATCCCCTAGTTTATCTATGTGTAGCCCAAACAATGTAATAATATTAATAATATTTTGTTTTATAACTCACAATGTGGGCAGCCTATTTTTGGGTTTGCAGGCGGCTTATAGCATACAGGGCTACCTTGTACTCCCAATTTGTGCAAGGAGGCACCTAACTGTTCTTCAAATACAAGACGTACATACCTTACCCCTGCACAATTCAAACTTGTGACCTCTCTTTCAAGAGCACAAATTCTTCACCATGTAGGGAATAGTGGACAGCCTTGCTTAACACCAATGTCGTTTCTAAAACATTCTGACATTCCTTTGGCTGTTCTGATTCTGGCTCGGACTTGATGATAATGCCTATGTACCATCCCTCTCTATATTCATCCGAAACTCTAAGCTTCTCCATCCTCCTCCAGACTTTGCTTTTAGGCACGGCGTCAATTTTTTTGTTTCTTATTTTGTAGTTTTTGGAAGTCAACACAACAAAACAAAACCAAAAAAATCTTCTTCCCATATGTTTTTAATCAAATTCCTAAGAGTAAGAGCAGCTAAACTTGCTATTAGGAAAATCTCAAATAATGGAAAACTCAAGGGTAAGTGACATCAAAAGAGACACTCCTCACTCACCACACATTCTTCAACATAACGATTAAAGACGGGATTTCGGTCAACAATGCCACTTTCAGCTCTCTCATGGGAAGAGAAATCAACTCCTGTCATTCTCCAAAACGTTCCAAGCGTGCCCGAGACTTTAAAGCAGGAGCATCCCCGTCCACAACAAACACTGGATATACACCAAGCTGAACCACAAAAATCCCATCCAACCAAACCTTAGTAAAGACAATCTTGCAAAAGAATGCATCAACAAAAGCTTTAAATCAACAATTAATATTCATGGCCACGTCTGAAATACGATCAACTTGAACGCACCTGAAATTTGAAAGCACAAAGGTAAAATTAAAACAGAAATACCTTCGCGAATAAGTTGACAGTCCGAAAGAAGGTGAGGCGCAAGTGGGGTTTCCTCGCATTTCCTTTAACCGCGGTTTCTTGTTGCACAATCCAGTATGATAGATCTACGCTTAATTTCTTTCCTCTCAGATATTCCACATCTTCGTAGGTAGCTATGGGTTTCAGCAATTCCCAAAATCCACCTCCCACACCCATTTTTGCAGTTGTTTTCTCCCGTTTTCCTCCGGCTGGCACCGCCTCAAATATACATGTACCATATGTAGACTGTGTGTACATTGAAGTTGGCAATGGTATTTTAATTAAGTTATATATACTTCTTTTTCAATTATGTCGGAGGGTATTATTCACCAAAAACTAAGCAATTTGAGACAACATTAAGCAATTAAAGAAATCTATAGAGTAACAAATAAACAAACATAAACATGTCGATAAGTGATAATTTGGGTTGATCAAAATATTATATCCCCGACGCCTTCCCTTGTCCTCTTGGAAAGCAAAGGAGGGCAATCACCGAAGCTTGTACATGCAACGGACTAAAATTACATAGATCTTGCCACACCATGGAGTTTTTAACAAGGGCCTCAACCGATCCATCTTGAAAAATAAACCGAGTCATGGCCATAACCTTTGGGGTTTGTAGTGTTTCTAAATACTTAATTTCATCCTCATATGAGCTTAAAACCACAAAAGAGTTGGAGCTTAGATCAACACATGGATTGGTGGCCTTTGTTCCGTTAAAAAAAAGTATTTGGGTTTTGCTTTATTTTCTACCAACAAACTGAAATTATTTCTTATCTTTCTCCTTTTCAAAAAAAACATCATTGGCCAATAGGCAATCCCGAGTGAAATGTCCATGGTTATGACACCACAAACACCAAAAATGGAGGTTTTCATAGTCCAAGGGTTGTTCAAACAATTCTCCTTCAGGGGATTTTAACCATACCCTTCTAGGAAGAGGCTTGCTCACATTCATTTGAACACAAATTTTGGCATAAGTAATATGTTTTTTACTACGAGTTTCAAAAGAATCACGTGTCGTCTCCCCATGGCAGTTACCAATACTTAACAATATAACTTATGCCCACATATGTGTTGGAAGGTTTAAAAGTCTCGCCCAAATTGAAGTAATTGTTAGTTCCTCTTGAGAGAAATTGAAATTGGGGCTCCACTGTGTCATAAATAAACCTAGTCTTCCAAGGAACCACGGTACATGTTCAAATATATCAATTGTGTTCTCTTCGGTTGAAAACACAAGAATAAAAACTCTCATGAGCCAAAGTGAATATCAATCTTCCCTTTCAACTTCCATTCATTTATCACCCGAGCTCGTGGTTCTTTTCACGAGGTCCAAGGCCTACAAACTTGAAAAATAAACCTCGATTTGGTAGGGCATCCATTTCTTCTTCAATTCATTGAGCTCAAACGTGATAATAGGTTATTCTTCAACTACTTTAATATACCCAAATTTCATCCAAAGAGATTTGTTCCTCGTATTATTAGTATAGGACTTGAGCTCTGCCAAATCCTAGTTCACTGAAATTGATTTTTAGTAGGAGGACATAAGATCGTAGAGTATGAAGCCATTACAACAAAGTTATAGGTTGCATAGGCATAAAGATACAAGTTGTAGGTAATAGGGGGCAAGGCCACAATAGTCGTTATCGCCACGCCAAAGCCCCGATCACTTTGGCTCTCATTGCTCTCGCTAAACTTAGATTGTCATGTACAATCATAACCTTTTTAATTGAACTTTTTTTTTCTTATTCAATTATATCTCTTTATTTTTATAATTTAATGTTTAGACTATTTTATTTGAATAACATATACTTTATATTTAATAATAAATAACATTTATTTTATATATGATTGGACTATTAATGTTTCCTTTTATACGCCATTTCCCTTCATTGTAAGTTTAGGAAAAATGAACACATTTTATAATGACGAAGTATATGATGTTGGATCCATCGTATCAAAACTTATTAATATAAAAACATAAAAAAACTAATACCACAATAGTTAAATATTCCCATACCAAAATGGGTCACTATTCAACTACTCAGTGCCATAGTTGGAAGAAGAGTTCATTGAAAAATAAGAAAGATATATTTAGGATGAAAAAAAATAATTGCATACTGAATACAATTTAAAGCTTTCTAAAATGAAACAATAAACTTTAGTTGTAACCTTAAAAACAATGCTACATAAAATCTATGTTATTAAAGGTAGACTGTGCATTTCCTCGCAATCAAGTAAGTCTCATGAGAGCTCGCACTTTTTCGCATCTTTCGGTTTTTCGATCTTTTCCTTCTTTCGCCGCTCTGCTTTCGCCTGTGTGTTTCGGTGCTTTGGCACCTTGCCATGTTTGGCTCTACTCGCTTCATGGGGAATTCTCACGGCATCCTGTCGGTGGCAGATTGTGTCCCCGCCATTGGTATCAAGGATGAGGATATTGATTCTTCAATCCGTCGCCTATCGGAATGTGCCCTAATCTTCCGCTTCGTGGGTTTTTGGCCTAAGGCTCTTGATTTGCTTGATTAGCTGAAGAAAAACTGGAAGATTTCCTCTTCAAACTAGGTGAAACTCCTTCCTCAAGGTTTCTTTCAAGTCACTTTCAATAATACTTCTGCAAGGGATGATGTTTTTCAGTCCGGCCCCTGGTTCATGGCTCGAGCTGGTCTCTTCATGAAACCATGGGTGGAAAACTTCAAACCTAGTTTGGAAAACATGAATAAAGTCCTCATTTGGACCAGGTTGTATGGGCTGCCAACGGAGCTCTAGAACGAAAGCACGAATACATATGTACTGTGAAACCAACTGAATCTGGGATTCTTGCAGTCTATGCTAGGATATGCATTAACCTTGATATCTCGTAGCCCCTTCCCAGTTCCATTTGTTTCAAATCCAAAACCAGAGAATGGTCTCAGGACCTGGATTATGAAAATGTTCCTTTCCGTTGTAGAAAATGCCATCAGCATGGACACTTTGTCCACCGATGTCCGGAAATGAAGCAAACTGAAAATCAGGATGAGGAGGGCTTTTCCAAACAGAAAAAAAAAAAAGGCCAATGGCAAAGAAAATATGGAACAAAAATATCCAAAAAGAAAATCCAGTGGATAAAAGTATTCTTTTGAAAAATGACTTTGAAGCCCTAGAAATTGTTGAAGAAAACATTAGCAAAACCCCTTATCACCTTAATCAATGCGATGAAAATGAACAAGAAGATGGAGAAATTTAGGATTATGAACCTGAAATAGAAGAAGAACTTCAAATCACTGTTGGATAGTCGAGATAAAAATAAAATAGAGGAATCAAAAATACTTCAAAGTCAATAATAATTGGGAAAAATAACTTGGTAGGCCTCCTTCTAATTCTAGAAACTTGGAAGCTTAGCTCAACATCAACAGAGGAAGCCAAAAGCAAATTTTTGAAATGCTTCAAAGACACGATTCAGAAAAAGAAAACCAACCTCCTTTGGAACAAAGAATGCTGAAAAAAGAAAAAAAGAAAGAAGGTTTCCCCCTAAAAATTGGAAAAAAAATTCCCTATTAGGCCACATACCTGCAGTAGCGGTGGGCTAAAAATAATCAATGATTATTACATCATGGAATTTGAGGGGGCTAAATGCTCCACACAATCAAAGACTATTAAAACTTTGCATTGAAAAAGAAACACCATACATTCTCCTTCTTCATGAAACAAATATGGATTCCAATTCTCTCTCTATGATCATTAATAGATTGTAGAGAAATTACAAATATGTTATCAAAAGTGCCTCATGTGCTTCTAGGGGTCTTTCCATCATTTGGGACCCTAAAAACTCCTTAGACGTCCAATTGATGATTGCACCAACTAGAAAATTGTGGAATTCTCTACTACTGAATCAAATCAATCCTTCTTCTATGCTAATGTCTATGGGCCTAGAACTAGCGCTGGGAGAGAAATCTATTGGCTATCTCTAAAAACTATAAAATCCTCCTTCCCTAGTGAAAAATGGATTTTTGGAGGTGATTTCAATTCTATTATCTCTCCATCTGAAAAATCTAAAGGATCTAGGTCCATTTCTTAGTCCTTAAAATTTGCCAAATTCATTGAAGAAGTTGATCTTGTGGATGTTCCTCTTAAAAATGGACAATTCACTTGGACCAATAAAAGGCTTGGAAATAACTTTTGTGGTCGAAAGACTGGACATATTTATCATAAGTGAAGACTAGATTGACATCAGGATCTCATCAAATATGAAATTATTTGGGATGCAGGTTCGACCATTGGCCCATTTTGCTTTCTATCACTCCATCCTCTCTTCATGTTAGAAGACCTTTCAAATTTGAATCAATGTATACCAAAGACCGTTCTCTCTATGATAATATGAAGATATGGTGGGATATTGATATCAATGGCTCCAAAATGTATAGATTGGATGAAAAATGAAAGAGAATCAAACAACATCTAAAAAAGTGGAATAAGAATACCTTTGGCAATATCTTTGCCAAAAAAAGTTTCTTTGGATAGAATCACCCAAATTGAGAAGGAAATTCAAGAAGATCTTTCAGAAGAATTAAAAGAAGTAGAGATATATTGGAAACAACAATCTAGAAATAAATGGCTTTGTGAAGGGGACAGAAATATAGTGTTCTTCCACAAAATGACCATCATAAGGAGGAACTTTAACAAAATCACCAAGATCAAGCTCCCTTCAGGAGAAGTAACTAATGACAACAATATTATATGCAAAGAAGTTGAAAGGTACTTCAAATATCTTCTCATTGACTCCGGGGAGAACATGGACATTGCCAAAGCTCAAATTCTTAGTCAAATACCTTCTCGTGGTTTCACAAAATGATAATTTGGAGCTCAATAAGGCCATCTCAGAATTTGAAATTAAAGATGTTGTATTTTCTTTTAAACTCCGACAAAGCACTGGACTCGATGGATCTCCTAGTGGCTTTTACCAAAGCACTTCGGGATATTGTGGACAAAGATGTTGTAGAATCAATTCAAGAATCTGGGGCCTTTAAAGATATTCTAAAACAACTCAATTCTACCTTTATTGCCCTCATTCCTAAAATTGAGAATGTTGACTCTTTTGATTCTTACAGCCTATTTCTTTGTGCAATGTCTCTTACAAAATTATTTCTAAGGTCATTGCCAATAGGCTTAAATCTCTTCTTCCCAAGATCATCTCCCCTGAGCAAGGGGTTTTGTGGCTAGGAGATAAATTTTGGATGGCATTGTCATTGCTCATGAGCTTTACACTCGGTTAGGCACCAACACTTAAGTAACATGTTCATCAAATTAGATATGACTAAATATTTTGACAGAGTAAACTGGGACTTTTTCATGCAAGTCCTTGAGAAATTTGGATTTAACCAAGATTGGAAAAGATGGGTCTACAAATCGCATAAGTGCTACCAAATACTCAATCCTCATCAACTGTGAGCCTGTTGGATTTTTCAACTCGATCCTCTGTTACCTTCCATTTTCATTATCATGGTTGATTCCCTTAGTCATTGGTTATCTTATCACAAGGCTAATAGAAAGTTGAATGGAATACTCATTGCCAATGGAGCTCCTAGAATCACTCACTTACAATTTGCTAATGATATTGGCCTTGTTGGTCAAGCCAACATCAAGGAAGCCAAGGCCTTCAAAGATGCTCGGATCTTTATGAAGTTGCCTCTGATCAACAAATTAACAAAAGAAAATCCAAAATTTTCTTCTTCAATACAAATAGAGTGACTCAAACTCTTATTTGCATGATCCTTGATATCAACCCTAGATCACTTCCCGCACCTATCTTGGAATCCCTCTCTTCCATGGTAGGAATTCTATTGGTATTTGGAAATCTACTATTGATAAGATTCTAAAAAAATTGGCCAATAGGAAAGGTAAATGGCTCTATCTAGTTGGTAGAATTCAACTGATCTCATCCTGTGTGCAAGTGATTCCCATCTGCATGATGTTTGTCCTCCCGATTCCCTCCAATGTAAGTAAGATAATTAGATCTATTCAAGCTAAATTTCTTTGAGTGGGATGTCCGAAGAGAAAAATTCCCTCTCATTAAGTCTTACACAATCCAATCTCTGCGAGCATGGTCACGTTGGTCCCTCCTAGTTTCCTCTCTGCCTCAAGTGGAAGAAGATACCAATCATTTTTTTATACACTAAGTATTCTATTAAAATCTAGTACACTCGCTTGTAAGATTCAATTTTTCTACGATGCTTCCTGAATCCATCAAAAATCTTATTATTGGATGGGACTTTAAAATTCGTTCTTCTCCCCTTCTTTAAATATGGAACTCCATTCCTACCATTGTTTGCTGGAATATCTGGCTTGAGAGAAACAGGAGAATGTTTAGAAATGAAGTCAAAAATATTGATTTCACTCTTTTGTTGGTTCTAAGATCAATAAAGGAATTAATCATGATCTGACAGCGTCTTAATGGTAAGATTTTTCCTTTTGAAAATAGTATTTTCAAAAACTGGAAAGGTATTCTCTCGGGGGTCCCTGATAATGGGGTTGGATTGAAAAGGAAAAGTAACTTACAAATCAAATGGTGCCCTCCTCCTCATAATTTCATCAAACTCAATTTTGATGGTGTCGTTAAAGGCAACCCATGTAGAGTTGGTGCTAGTGGTATATTCAGAAATTCTATTGGTCAACCTATCCTTGGTTTCACTGAAGCTTTGGGCATTTGCTCAAATAACCGTTGTCACCAAATCACCGCACCCCCGAATGGCACGAAAATGAATCACAACATTCGGTGTGATTGGGACACATGGGATCACCTATCAAGTCATTTGTGGGACTTGGGCTCGAGGTGAACCTCTGGAGAAGGTGACTTCCTCTTCCTAAACTAAACACAACACTACTTCTAATGCAAGATGAAAGGGCTATCTAGTCCTACGCTAACATTTCATGGGATTAGGGTGAGATAATTGCAAGGAAATAAGACCTATATTAGAAGTGGTGATGCACCAAATTAAGGAATGTTTAATGTCAGAAGGGTTAATGTAGGAGGGATGCCCGCATCATCGACCACCTTCACCTATCGCAACTAGAAAGGGTACAAAATACCACAAACCAGGGTACGTTCCTTCATTAAACTCGATCAGACAATAAGCTACCAATCTCCCAGTGAAAAAGGATGAACTTAAGAAGGGTGAACCAACACCACAACTCAACTGCATGTAATATTCCACCACTTGATAAGCACATAACTCCACAAACCTACAATGGAAACCTGAACTTGCATTGTTCACCTGAAAACATGAGAGAGGCAAATAGAAGCAGGAAAAATCATGAAAGGACATTCATCTGATCACAAAACATAATTCTCATTACTTCAAGCACTTGCACAAAGTGCATCATTACATCAGGGGAAAAGGGCATAAGCTGCCATTACAATTTTAGAAGAAAGGCTTGAAAGCCTACAAATCACAACATCTCAACTTGTGAAGAGAGGGGAAGCTTGGAAAGTGTCTAACTTGTCCAACTTGTATGACCTTTTGGAACTTACTTGTTTCTGTTTGCCTTGGAATGAACTTCCAATTTACATTTATAGAAGAATTTGAGAGAGAAGAGGAAAAGTCATAATTGCATTCCTAAATGGAAGGCACATGATGTATCATTTATTACATTTTGTTGAACCATCTGAGAAAGTTCCATCATGCATCCTTGATTGCTTGTTGACATAGTCTTCTTAATTAATTAAAATAATATTTAAATAATAATAAATATTATTATTTAAAATATTTAAATAAAAATATTAAATTAATAAAAATAATTGGTGGGCCCCATGTTGATCGGTTTGTGATGATGGCAAAAACCCAAAAATGGCCCAACTCGGTGGTTGGCATGCCGAGGCAACTCGCCGAGTTGGGTCCAAGCTCTTCTATCACTGCAAATTTTGAGTTGAGCTCCTAATGCCGAGTTCCCCAAACGAGCTCTCTACCGTAAATGAGCTCCTCTTGGTATGTCATCTGAGTGCCGAGAGCGTATGCATGATTTGTCCATAAGCTCCATCATGTGTTCATCAACCGAGTTTACTTATTCATGGTGAGCCTGACATCATTCCTTGGCCTGCCTACGTGATCAAATCACTCTTTTCTTTCACTCCGATGTCATAGAATCATGTAAACTCAATGAGCTCAATGAGATTAGAGCTCTCTCTTTTATTGTTGATAGATCAACATCGGCCTCCTTCGTGACTCCATGTTGACTTCGCAAGTGACACGACATCGAGCTCGCATTCGATCCTTCATCCATCACAAATGCCGAGTTGAGATCCTTCTGTTTCACGTCAAGCTCCTTCACGAAGTCACCGAGATCTATGTCAAAGTCACCGACTCTCCATCGACGATGCGGCCTCTCACATATCTCGAGTCACCGAGCTCTCCCTACCGAAATGAAACAACTTCACACGAGCTCCCTGTGTTGAATCATCCTGTCGAGCTCAACAAAGTACACTCCTCGCATCGACCACCGCTAAGCTCTAACCATTCGCCGAGCTCACTTCATGATGGCGAGCTCCAAATGTCTCCGACTCTAACCGACGAGTTCCATCTGCATCGAGTTGAACACACTTTTCCTTGCCCTATCCAAACCGATGAGCTCAAGCTCCTCTATTGCTTCGAATGCTCACCGCCAAGCTCCATTCACGGGTTCAATGTTCTTCGCCCTTGACCGAGCTCCCAACCCTACTCCTTACGTGCAAGCGAGCTCATCAATTCCATTATCTATTTGGCCTTGGCACCTTTGTTCTCAACTCGATGTCTTGAGTGATTTCCCGCACCCATGACAACTTGGTGTTTCTATTTCATGGACTCAATATCCTAGCCATGCTACGTCCCGCATTGAGTGACTTCACCGTCGAACAAATCCTATCGAGCCAAGCTCATTCTACACTGCCTGAGCTCGACGAACCGAGATTTCTTCTATCATGCATTGATTGATCACTAAATGCAACACCGAGTTCTACGAACTAACCCTAACTCGGCCTTGCCTCTGAATGACTCATCTATGTGCATGTTCATTGAATGGATCAAACTAAACTTAAATCCACCTCGAGTCATCTCCTCTGTTTTGCTCGGTGTCACCAACAAACTTCCACATAACTTGGCGAATGACTCGTTGTCTCGTGTGAAACCACTCAATCATCGAATGTGTTTTAATGCCCCCGATGACTCGCTGGTGAATCGACAACCAACTCAGACTCCTCACGACTCGCAACCAACTCGGATCTCAGAAACCACTATCCCCGATCTCTGACCTTCAAAATTTCTTAACCCCGAAAGACATTATCTCCAAATCTTGAAAACCTGAAACTCTGAATTTCAGAGTTTTCGGGCTTTGGAGATATTCGACTTGTTCAACGTTTTTGACCCCAAAATCTCAAAAATTCTGAAATGGAATTGTCTGAAAGATTTTTCCAAAATAAAACTCTAAAATCCAGACCTCAGCCTACCTCGTTCGAGCTTCTGTAGACGAGCCCTTCATGTTGAGCTATTGATTGGATTGAACTCTGTTTGTGAGCACCTCGCCTCGCCAAACAACAATCGACCCCGAGCTCGAGACCTACATCTAAAATTACCCGATATCTTATTTCATGAGCTCTCCAATGACTTAGTAAAACCTGCACATACTACGACGATGAGCGGCCCTCACTACATTGACATACAACCACCTCGGCTCCTCGGAAGCTTTTGTCGACTCGCTCGCGTACTTACCAATTTTGAAGGTTAAGTCTAAAACCTTTTACCGCAAAAACATGATGCCCTGATGCCACCTTAGAATTCCTGCATCCACGTAATATCCAAGCCACTCCCTCAACGAGTTATATATCCCTACATATCCATTTTGAGCTCGCCACATATTTTGAGCCCTTGTCATGACTACGACTCCAACACCAATCCCGGTCTCTTGAGGTGGCCTCATGGTAAATTGTATTAGCTCAGCCTAAGTCATTAAATGATTAACTGACATGATTCACGAGTGAGTTTGGTTCATATGCATACCATTATTGCTTCTGGTTGAGCCATCATCGATGACTGAGCTCCATCCTACACAAGTCGAGCCACATGGGCTCACACTTAACTTAGTTTCCATGGTTCGAAGAGCTCAACCCGTGTCATGGCCAAGTTGGCCTCCTCATCCCATACCGAGCTCACATGTGTCTTGCGTTGACAAACTTTTAAGTCCTGGATTGACCCTTCTTAAAATTTTGAACCCATCTGTGAAAAAGTGGATCATGGAAGTGTGATAAGGTACCTGAACATTTATACGTCACTTTTAACAATCGACTTTGAATCAAGTGAACTTGGGTCCTCCATAGGAAATTTCCTTCTTCTGACCAAAACTCGATCTTCCAAGACCAAGGAAAGATAATAACAATCCAAGATGATCATAAACACCTCTTAAAGCTTGAAATTATCAAGATAACCCTAGAATCTTTTATAGAAAAAATTTCGTCTCCAGTGGATTATCCTATTGTCCAATTTTTTCCCAAGTGGCAAAATTGACAACAATAACCTCATCAAGCTAAAGCTCTTTGGTGAGGGCTTAAAATAGCCAATGATAAACAATGTAATAATTTATTGGTGGAAGGTGACTCCTAATGATCATCATCTGTTAGGAAAGGGAAAGCAGATCACTGGAATCTACAACACATTGTGGCGGATTGCTCTCAATTACTCAATAATAGGAGTATCTCTCATATTCCCAGAATGACCAATAAGGTTGCCGATAAGCTTGCCAATATTGGGGTTGAAAATAAGGTTAATGATATGTTAATGCTTATCTTACCTATTGATATAATAGATAAATTGGGAGATATAATTAAATTAGAAGGGTCATCCACGTTAGCACAAGTGGCTGACGTGTTGTACCCCACCTCCCTCAACAATTAATAATGTGGAGGCATCAGATTTATTTCCCATGCAAGATTTTAATGGGCATATTCTATACACGTGTGGAAAATATTCCTCACATGCAAACAAGGTTATTTATTCATATAGTTGCTTAAGATCCTCCTTCATTATTTTCTTAACTCTTTTAAAATTATGGAAAGGGGCGAAAACAATGATAAGGTGGAGATGAAAACTAGAGTACAAAGGGTAAGGCCATTTCACAAGAAACACGGTTAAGGAGATGCAGGATCATCTAGTGCACAAATACAATATCGACGATGTACATTACTCTTTCCTGGGCCTGTCAATGATTTAAAGCTCTGGCAACTTCTTAATGCGGGACACCTACTAGATAAGGGTACAAAGCTCAAGATAAAGAAGCCATGGAGTTTTGGCAAAAGATTCTTATTGATGGGGTTAAGGATCCCAAGCTCTTAAGGTGGATGGCCACTAACCTGTTAAGGGCTCATCTCCCCTTGTCTCGATGATATGGTAGCCATAAAAGAAGTAGTAAAGGCTATGAATGACCACGACTACGAGTCCACCACATGATTGGATACCCGAAAGTGGCTCATATTATTGGGGTGCAAATGATTTTATTAGGCACCAACAATGCCTCTATCATCCATGAAGACATGGAGCAACTCATTTTCGATGTCAGGATTGCTTGAATCGGCTCGCAACTCATTAAGGACTGGCATGCAGAGCCTATAGCAGGGGGAAAACTCAATGTCATTTGTTCTGTCCTCAATATCCTGTGAGAACAATTTGAATCTTCTAATTTGGCCAACTCTATGGCCACCCTTATGGTGGAAGATGAAGCTAGAAATGTAGACACCACTACTACCGCCATGGTCACCAGTTCTTCAGAGGAAGATGGCGTATAACTTCTCTGGTGTAGTCTATATCTTTTTATAAGTATAGTATATCTCCTGTTGGCAAAACCATCTTTGATGGTTTTTTGTAAAATTTAACTTGTCTGGTTTGTCGCTTTTTTTAATATTTTAATATAGTAGTGAGGCCTTAAGCCTCTTTTTTGGCTGATAAAAAAGGTAGACTCATGCAAAATATGTTAATTTTTTTAAATTATAAAAATATGAAGGCATGACTTAGTAGTTGTATTAATTTTTTTAGTAACATTGCAACTTGTAACATAGGTTGGAGTCATTTGGTGTTTTTTTGGTTTTTTTATATTATAAGTTGATATGCATGTTATATTAAAGTGTTTAGTAATTCAATGTTGTATGTCACATCATAATTATTAATATAGGTTGAGGTGTCTTGTGATGGTATTAAATAACTTAGTAATTAAATGTTTTACATGACATCATAACTATTTATATAGGTTGATGTGTCATTTGGTGGTTTTTTATTTTATTCAAAATATGGGTTTATATGCCATGTTTTACTAATTATTAATATGCGTTGAGGTGTCATTTGGTGGTATTTTTCAATACATGTTGATAATTCATTTTCCTTTATATTGTTTAGTAATTCAATTTCGTATATCACATCATAATTATTAATAGAGGTTGAGGTTTCATTTGGTGGTGTTTTTAAAATATATAAGTTGATAAATCATTTTGTATTGGTATTTCAATTTTGTATGTCACATCATAAATTTTAATAGAGTTGAGTTGTCATTTCATAGAATTTTTGTTTTTTAAAAACATGGGTTAATATGTCACATTGTAAAAATTATTCATAAATTTTATATTATGTGTCACATCATAATTATTAGTATACATCGAGGTGTCTTTTGTAGTATTAATAGGTGAATAAAAATAAAATAAACTAGCATTGAAAGTACAGTGAATGATTATTAAATTTAATTGAAAGAAATATTCTATCGTAAGGCTTAAAAGAAAATTTCTCTTGCTAACCAATAAGGAAAAAGATAAATGCATTTTTAGTATTTTTTAATAAAAATATACATGTCAATGTATATATCCGAGCACACGAAGAAAATTAATTAACAACGAATACAATTTACATATTTTTTGAATGAAACAATAAATTATATGTTAGAGATATTCTATGTTCTAGTGTGAACATTAGGATATTATTATTGTGGATATATTATTATCATGGATAATATAATTGTAATGTAAATGTAAAGTTACATATAGTAAATAGTATTTACTATATGGTAACTAGTTATTAAGTAAGTTAGTAAGTTAGATAATAAAACAATATGGAATTGTTTTATTATTAGTATTGTTAATTAGTTGAAACCATTCGGGAGAATTGGTTTCATATGCAACCAAAGAAATTGTTGAGAGGTTGCATATAAGACAGAGATTGTTATGTGAGTTGTTAGTGTGCAGCTCCTATATAATGGAGTGCATAGCTATGGGAAAAAATATAGAAGAAGAAATCAAAGCTAATCCATGCTCCAAACCTGGAATTTGCTAACATTTGGTAACAGAGCAGGTGAAGGTTTCCAGGAGAAGGTTTCAAATAAGAGAAATATGGGCACTAATTTTTGAAGAAGGATCTCCAAATTCATGGTGTCTCTGGTAATGTAAGATTAATGTTTATATTGCAAATTTATCTTAACATTATTTATATCAGTTTAAGAAATCCGTCAGGAAAAAGCTTCCAAGTAGTGTTCAGTAAAATGGACATAACTTTTGCATAAAATGTCGGATTGAGGTGATCTTTTTCTATTGGAAAGGTATTGAAAAGACGCACAAATTTGTAGTTTTCATCTATATTAGATTCGATGCAAAAGAATGCTGAAATAATGTTTTAAGTCGCGTGAATAGTTTTGTGAAAAAAATAGTACAGATAAATACTTATATCATTGATAGTGTATTTGTTGTACTATTATTGAAAAGAAATATTTATTACAAGAATATTTCAGTATTTTGGTTAATAGTACTTGAAGAATATGGAAAGGACTAATCTAAACTAGATAGATAAATTTGAAGGCCAATATTTTCACACCTGGCAGCTACAGATGCAGTTGCATCTCATAGAGAAGGATCTATGGGATGTGGTGAAACCGAATTCAACTCCACCCACTGGAGGAAATGAATTGGAAAAGTGGAACGTGAAGGATCAGAGAGCCATGGGGACCATTGGATTAGGATTGTCAAAATCCTATTTACACCATGTGGATTTATCCAAATCTGCAAAGGATATTTGGGATTCCCTCAACAAGCTTTTCGGATCTGAAGCAAAAACAACAAAGACGTCACTGAAACAACGTCTGTACGGATTGAAGATGGAAGAGAGTTCCAAAATGGCAGATCATATCAGTAAGTTCCGTTCCTTATTAAATCAACTTGCTGGAATTAAAGAACATGTAAAAGATGATGATGCTAAAGCTATTCTTCTTAATAGCATGCCTAAGAGTTACTCAAATATTGTATTTACTTTGAGTAAAGTTACTATTAGTCTAGAAGGAGTGATTTCTACATTGTTAGAACAAAGTAGTCATGAAGAACATGAAGAAGTACTATATGTAAGAAACAAACCTAGCTCCTCATCTAAGAAGGAAAAACATAAACCAAAGTAGGTTCCTTCACATGGAAAAATAAAATGCTTTTATTGTAATGAGATTGGGCATGTAATATTGAACTATAAAAAGAGAGCTTGGGATCTTCTTGATGAAAATATAGATCGAACGCCTTCTAGCTAAAGTAGAAACTGATTGGGAAGCCTACTCAATTGATGAAGAACTTTCTTGTCCTAGTGACGAGGATTACCTATGGTAGACTCTTCTCTTGTTGGAGGAAGGAGGCAATGGAGGAAGGAGGAAAATCAACATCCTCTCGTCATTCACCAATGACGGGGTCACAGATAGATGTGGTGATGTTCTATTTCAGTTGTGTGGTGTGTTTATAAACAAGGGGGTGAAACTATTTTCATGTTTTTATTTTAATGTGTTCACATAGACTAACAACAGTTCCTGAGTGTCTATTTGGTGTGGAAGAAGCAAACTGCTTGACTCAACTTACAGGGGAAAAGCATCTATGTATGGTCCTCTAACTATCGTATGGTCCTCTGACTGCCATACTTCGGTGGAAGGTACTTCGTTAGAAGGTGATCAGTCGATGAAGATGTTCATACGACAAGGATGATCATTAGCAGCAAGATCCAAAGAAGAACGGCTACTCCGACAAGTTCGATGTTTCAGGAGCTCTTACCCCATGTTCACACTAAGGGGGTGTGTTAGAGATATTCTATGTTCTAGTGTGAACATTAGGATATTATTATTGTGGATATATTATTATCATGGATAATATAATTGTAATGTAAATGTAAAGTTACATATAGTAAATAATATTTACTATATGGTAACTAGTTATTAAGTTAGTAAGTTAGATAATAAAACAATATGGAATTGTTTTATTATTAGTATTGTTAATTAGTTGAAACCATTCGGGAGAATTGGTTTCATATGCAACCAAAGAAATTGTTGAGAGGTTGCATATAAGATAGAGATTGTTATGTGAGTTGTTAGTGTGCAGCTCCTATATAATGGAGTGCATAGCTATGGGAAAATATATAGAAGAAGAAATCAAATCTAATCCATGCTCCAAACCTGGAATTTACTAACATTATATTGTAGTCTTTGAGGCGATACTACATGAAAATAGGTGACATATAATATATGTTGTTAGAGGTGGTCTCGTGTAAATAAGTTAAGCGATTACAAAAATGGTTAAATATTGAGATCATTTTTAGTAGTAGTATTAAATTGTTTAGAAATGTCACAACTAATAATATAAGTTGAGGCGTCATTTAATGTTTTTGGTTGTTTTTTAAATTATAGGTTAATATGTCATGTTATATTAATTTTTTTAGTAATCTAATGTTATAGATTTATTGTTAGATGAAATAAACTTATAAAAGATTTACTTTTTTTGCAAAATTGGTTTCATTAAGTGAATTGAGTTCCTTGACAGCTTTTTCATGTTTATCACTAAGTCATTTTACAAAGTTTCTATCCCTTCATCAACTTTATCGCCATTAGGAGGAATAAATCCCTTGTTCCCCACCGGGAGAAATGAAGTGACTTTATGTTTTAAAGTTACATTTTGGGCAAAGATTTTTGTTTCTTGTCAGTTATGTTGTCATTGAAAGAAATGAGTGGAGTAGTCCCCACGTTTGACTTGTGTCCCAACCATGTGACTTAAGCGAGGTAGAATTAGGCATTGATCAATGATGTCACCTATGTGGAGAACCAATGAAATTGTTCTTTAGTTCCACTACTTCCCCAAATGATGTCACTTATGTGGAGAACCAAAAAAATTGTTCCTTAGTTCCACTACTCCCTAATCACATGATATGTGTGACAAAAAAATTAAACTACACAATGTGTCAACCTTGTCGCCTCAAAAAAACACTAAGAATTATTCCTTGGTTCCTTTGCAAAGGCAATAAGCCGAATAAGCAATCAATAAAAATTAAAGTTTTAAAAAGTTCCACAAGCTATTGAGTTTGTTGACCAAGTATTAGGGCGATATATATACAATGTTTAAGCCATTTTCAAAGTCATTATTACATTTCTGAGTAAAATGAGATCTACCCACCATCAAGTTTGGTCTTCCCTAGCCATTTATTTTCCCTTCGAAATGATACGAATTCAAATTCCAACATACTAATAGAATCACATATTCAAGAGCTTCACTTACACGGTCCTAATGAGTATTTCCATTACCGTCTGCTTTGATAAATAATTTCTCCCAACAAGTATTCTCATTTTCTCCTTAAATTTCAATTCACTACCATTTCTACCCATTCCTCTTTTGAATTGGTAAATTTGAGTTACAAATCATCAAAATGAAGTTCTAACATGTTGACTATGAACACACTTCTTCGTTGGAGACCAATGTCCCGAAATTAGGGATAGAGATGTAAAACACGTGGAGTTACCTAGATTATGGACAAGAATGGAAGAAGGAAAAATAAATGCATTGGAAAAGTGTATTTTCAATAGTGGATTATCCCATCCAGTTGGTTTTCCCAACTTAGTTCAAAGTGTGTGGATATAGTATTAACATGTTTTAGGTGTTTTGATGCAAAACCAAAGAGTTGAAAGATCCATAATGCCAAGTTATTTCTCATTGGATGCTCGTCATATCAATGTGGTTCTTGAGATCATACATATAGTCGATGATAAAGTCATACCTCTAGAAACTCCAAAATAATATGATCTCACACCCAACAAATATTAGGCAATGATTGTAAAGTCATGGTTGAATAAGAAAAATAGGGGCCCATCCAATCTTGCTAAAACTCTATAGAATATTGACTTTGTTTAAATAATTTTCACATATATTAACACTATTTCCTATGTTTGTCCAACATGAAGTGAGCACATATGAAAAACTTGTAGGGAGTTGAAGATTATTATTAATGAAATTATTACTATCAAAAGATAGCCTTTTGAAGTAAGGGTGTATGTTAAAGGGATCAAATGTTCCTCAACATTATATACATCAATTCCAAATCTACATGCATAGTGGTATAGAGTAATGGGAATTGGATTCCTTGAACCATCATATCTTAATAGATTATGAGTTATGTCTAATTATCTACATTATTTAATGAGAATGAATATATCATTGTAAAAGATAGGAATTTTGTAAGGAATACCTTTAAAACCAAAGCAACATTGATGTAAGTGAATGTTTGAAATTGAAAGAAGAATCTAACATATGTCGGTGAAAATTTGAAATTGAAATAATAATATACCATATGTCATGACCAATTGCTTGGATTCTTGATTATTTTTATCAGTTTTGTAACCTTAGAATGACCAAATCACTTATTGAATTTTGTAATTGGATAAAAGTGTTCGATATTGTAAAAATGTATTGAAATTGTTGGAAACTATATTTGAATCGAAAAATTGTCTATTTTTCCCCAAGACACAAGCACCCAGGTGGGACACAAGTGCATATTGTTCATGTCTCGATGTTGGATGCTAGTGTATCGCTCTGTGTTTTTGGTCTAAGTTAGATTCTAGACCAATTTGTGACTGGACGATTTGGCCCATTCTATGTTGTGTTGATCTGTTTTGTAACTTTGTGCTACTAGAAGGGTGATTTGTTCACCCAATAGATGCCTCCCCTTATTTGGGGTGCATGTGATGAATGTAGGAGGATGCGGCCCAAAGGAGAGGACTGAAGCTGATATGTATATCATGTATTGGATACTGCAGGGGTTAGGGGATGTGCATGGTAGAAACCAAGGCACATGCAAACAATGTAGGCTAGAAACAAGTGTTAGTGTAAACAAGGATAACATACAATAGAATATAATTTAGCAAGCAATTATGAAGACAATAGGTACCACAAAAATTGGGTTACATATATGGGATATTGCTCACAATGTCACAAGACAATCATGGCCGAAGTAGCCATAATTAAACAATGATTAAGCAATACATATGGCATAACCCGGAAATAATGGCAAATAATAGCAATCAAGAAGTAACAGATAACCATGGTTGTATAGAATCTTGCAAGGCAAACAATACACATGAAGCACCCGTTAGCATGTTAGAAAGATAAATAGTATGTCAAAGCATGTATGGACCAACGAAGAGAAAATGGTAGTAATAGGAAGAAGTAAGTACTACAATGATAGAACATGTGATGTGTAGTAGGATAATAGTAAATGTAGATGCCTCCAAGTGCCTCGGTTGGGTGGTAAAGAGCATCATCGAGCATCATGCATCGTGTGGTAATATTAAAAAGTCCTCCATTTGCCTTAAGATACCAAGTGAAGGCACATGTGTGTATAGAAAAAGATGATGACATACTAAGTATCGACTATAATAGAAACTAATTTAACAAGTTATGGAAATTTGTGAAACCTTAATTGCAGAGTCACATATGATAAATAATAAGCAATAAAGCATAGATTTGACACAAACAATAAGCAAATAGAAATTGAAACCCTAAGTGCAAGAAAAGGGATATAATACTTAGTTGGTTTCACAATAATTCTAAGGTGCCTTTGGGCTAGAAGAGGCTGATGAAACAGAAAGGTGAAGTGTTGTAATGAACCAAAAAAATTGTAGAAATATAGGATTTTCCGGGACTTGCATGCTGGAACAAGATCGGGGCACCTAGGTGCCAAAGCCCCTATTAGGCACCTGTGACTACGCAAAATCTCAAAATTTGATTTTTTTGGTGTCACGGGGTGGTCGCTAACCTTCAATATTGGTCTTTGTATGTCACACTATGCCTACGAATTCACCTATAACTTGCAAAACTAATGATATCCTACAAAACCCAAAACACATCAAATCCTACAAATAAAAAGACACAAATGAGGAGTGAGGTGACCTTGATGGTCACCCAAAAGAGTGAACTTATGACCAATCATTGCACTACATCTCGGACTCCATATAGTTATGTGTGTGTGTATAAGCGTGCCCAAGGAAGCTCTTGTGCAAGATGCACCGAATAATGAGTAATAGCTAGATGTAGCAATGCAAGTAGATGTGTGGATGTCAAAATGAACTTCCCCTCCTATGAAGTGTATGCAGAAAAATGCAGTCCCTTGTCCCTTGAATGAGTGCTATATGGATCCTTTAATGCTCTTAGAATGCCTTTGGATGCAACCTTAGGTGGTGATAGTAGATGCTTAGAGCTTGGTCCTTTTTTATGATCACGTAGCTTTGTATTTATATTTTTCCCTTGTTTGAATTTCATAATTGTCGGCTAAAAGGTGACCCATAAGAAAACAAGATACCCAAAAGATAAAAGAGGCCCAAAAGGGGCGAGTAAGATAAAAAGAGATACTGGGGCACCAGAGGGACGAGGGTGCACAGGGCGCTGGTGTCCAAAGTCAAGAAATATAAAGCAATGAATATTAGACTGGGCTGTATGGTGTGTAAAACCAAAGAGGAAAACAAAAAGACAAAAAAGAGGCCAAAGATAGATGTCAATTACTAGTTTTTTCGCTTAAGAATCATATGAATTGTGGTATGTGATTAGGACCTAAAAATGTACCCAAATGCATGATTTAGTGTATACATTTTCCCCCACTTTATTTTGTTGAGTGAATACTCGATAACATAAAGTAGATAAGAGATATGTACCTGATAACCATGTAGATCGATGGCGAAAGTGTGCCGAGGAGACAAGAAAAAGCATGGAGTGATAAAATGAAGTGTGGAAGCTAAGGAAAAGGAAGTGACCCTAGGGGTGAAGCGTATGTGTTATGTCGTGTTTGTACATGTTGTCGTTGTCGCTTGTGCTTGATGATGTGGGGATACTTCTTGTTGTTTATTAAGGACCTACCTGCAAAAGAAGAGTGAAAGAATAGTCAAATATGTGTATATGAAAAATTCGATCCAAATATGTAAAAAGTGTTTAAAAATGTGAAAAAGTAGTAAAAAGAACATGTGCACCTGATCTGTGAAGAGTGACAAAGATAGAAAATATCTTGAAAATCTTGTAGAAGAACGAGTTTTTTGGGTGATCTCACACAAAGAATAAGTTTTTTAGGTGATCTCACGCCAAGTGCAGGTTTTTTAGATGGTCTCATGCCATGATAAAAGAGTGTTGGGGAGAAAGGTCTAGTGTTATTCTCAATCCCTAAATGCTTCCCGAAAATTATACACAATTGTAGATGGTGTGATCTTGCTTTATTCAAGTTCGATCAAGTTTGATCCAAGTAGAAAAATAAGAAAATGGAGATAGAATGCATCCGATTGGCTTGGAGGATTTGTGCTGTAAGTTGAAAGCGCTTTGTGAAAAGTTGAAAAATTATGCTAATATGAGAAAATGACTATAAGCGCCCCATGGTCATCGGCACCTAAGAAGGGTTAGGGGTGATCGGGTGCTCATTTCTTTATCTAGGCATTGGCGGTTGTGTTATGCCAAGGACCCAAGTCGAATCTAGGCCATTTACGTAACTCAATACTATTTTGTTCTTGTACTTGTGTAGGTCCGAAGCTGGGGCGTGTACTGCGAATGTGGCAACTAATTCACCCAATGTATGACCCCCCTCATTTGGGGTGCATGTGATGTCGTTAGGAGGATACGACCCAAAGGATAGGATCATACGTTGATATCAAATTGTAACCATGTAGGGGAAGGAATGTGCTTGGTAGGAACCAAGGCACATGCAAACAAAGTGGTTGGACACATGTGTTAGTGCAAAAAATAAAAATATGCATATAAAATATAACATATAATCTATAAAGCAAGAAGAAAATGTAGACCATAAAAGGTGGGTTTCAAACATGGGACATTACTCACAATGTCAGAAGATAATTAGGGCCGAAGTGGCCAAAAGCATACAAACAATGAACAAACAAGACATAGGAAAAGCCCACAAAGTATGGCATACAATGGCAAACAATGGCACAAAGTATCAATTAAAGTAATAGATAACCATGGTGGCAAATAGTTCTACAAGACATATGTTGCACATGAAGCACTGTTAGCATGTACGAAAGTGGATGCCCCCATGATCCTTAGTGGAGTTGGTAAGAGGTACATTGCAAGCATCGATACTATGTGTAAAGATCTATATAAGGTCTACATTCACAACTAGAGAACAAGTGAAAGTGTATGTGTATATAGAGAAGATAATCACATATTAGATATCCGACTAACATAGGAAACAAAGTGTAACATGTGAGTATAAGCAAGCAAATAATAAGTGCGACCAATATATGTAACATGTTGTGAGTGTGAATGGAATGAAAAGTAATGTGAATGTGATAGGATCGAGTGTTCCCCGAGCGGATGTGTATGAGTATATATGGGATGAGGTTCATGTTGTTGCGAAATCAGCCCAACACCCTGGATGCAAATCGGGTTTCTAAGTTGATGTTTTAGGCATCCCGGTGTGATTGCACAACATTGAAACCTCTCTCCAAGTGTGGGACTTGTAAAATGAGAGAGGAATCTCTAGATTAGAGGCTGGTTCCTCAAACTCCTCACGATCGAGATCTTTTATTTGCATAATTACGAGAGGTTTGAATCATAATCCTACTCTAAATTCAAGGAGACAGAGATAGAAAGAGTAAAAATTGAAACTAAACTAATAGGTGATACACCAAAGGAGTGGTGAACACTTCTTGTTCATGCAAATTGACACAATTTCATAAAATGCAACATGAAACATCATACACAAAGTGCGATAAGATGCAATTAGAGGTCTGAAATGAAGCAAGACAATACAAACAAAGGACTGAAAATTGATCATAGAGTTTGCACTATCATTTTCTTTGTCAAAATCCTTACATTTGCAACATCAAAGAGGCGAAACCTGTTACAATCATGAAGAAGGTCCTGATACTTGCAAAAATCACTTGTTGAAGGTGAAAGAAGAAGCTTGCTATCCAAAAAAATGTTCCCCTCAAAAAAAAGAGCCAAATCGGCTTTTTTAATGATGCATGGGTTGAGCCCGGAGAGAGAAAACATGTAAAAATGTGGAAACCATTCCCCATTGAATGAAGATGCATTAAAACAGCATGGGCGTCCTTACAAACCCATGCCCCGACATTTTTGGCCATGCTTTGAAGAAGAATGCGCAACCCATTTTGCATTAAAACTGGTTGTTGAAACGTCATTTCTGGCCATTACCACGTGCGAGGCGTTTCTTGATTTTATCTCTCCAAAATCAACCAAAATGCAAAATTTACCTGGAATCATGTAGAGAATTTCACCACTTTCCATTGATATAAAGAACGTGGCCGAGCTCTAGATCGAAAGATATGGCGATTTGAAAATTTAGGGCAAAAACAGGCCAAAATCGGATCGGCGGGCAAAAGTTTGAATTTTTACCCGTTTGGTCTTTGGAAATTTTTCAAATTTTTTCCCGCGCTCCGCCACTCCAGGTGCCACGTGGCGGCTTCCTATTCACTGGGCCTCCTGGGAAAATTTCCCACAAAAACTCCGCCGAGCCATAACTTGAAAAATATGAGGAGTTAGGAGGAAAACTTTACCTTTCTGGAAAGCTGAGAGAGAGCTCTATCCAATGGTGCCATTTTTAGAAAGATTTGAGTGCCTAAAAATAAAAAATGGAGACTGAGGCACAAGAGAGGTAAGAACACAAGGAGTTAGCCACAAAAATGAGCAGGGGCACATTTTGGATAACAATTTTGGCGACTCAGAGGGGTCATCTGCCTGCTAGATGAAGATACCAGTTGCCTGAAGCAGCCCATTGGGCATGGAGTCATAAAATTTTCTGTTTGAACCCCAACTAACTTAGAATGTTGCAAGGAGGAAGATGGAATATCACCTAATGGAAGCAAGGACTGCAAAACATCTCCAGGGATAACAAGCATGTGCCAAAGCACTTAGGGAAAGCAAAACAACCTACAACAAAAAAATGTGCACAAGCACTTGGAGGAATGAAAACCTAAGCTAATATTTACAAGGTGGAGAATTTCCCTTTAGTAGCAATGCTTTAGATAGATTCCATTGACTGGAATCTGTAGTTCTTCGCCATCCAATGAAGACAATTGGAAGGCATTGTTGTCCTTACACTTTGTGACCATGTATGGGCCACTCCAAATGTCATCAAATTTTTAATGCCTTCTGGTTTTGCTCTATTTGCATCCCATTTTAACACTAGATCTCCAACTTGGAAAGATCTACTCTTGGCCTTCCTATCAAAGGTCTTCTTGATCAAAGCTTGATCCTTCTCCATTCTTGGGATGCACGATCTACGATCTCTTGGAGCTCCATCAACTCTGCATATCTCACCTACATGGGCCCAAACTCTAACAACTCTAAGCGCTTCATGAGTTCCAATGTTGGCAACTCAAGTGACATGGGCAAGATTTCCTCTCTTCCATAAACAAGCTGAATGGAGAGTTCTTGTGGATCTCTTGGGAGTTATCCTATCGGCCCATAAGGCTGATTTCGAGTTTGGTATGCCAAGACCTCTCGATTCTCATCAAGAGTCCTCCTAATGATCCTCAACAAGTTCTTGTTTGTAGATTCAGCTGGCCATTACCCCGAGGGTAGTAGTTTGATGAAGTACTTATTTAGATCACGTTCTTGACAGCCCACTCAGTCACCTTGGATCCAATGAATGCTAATGCATTATATGAGATTATTGTAGCAGGTATGCCAAATATGGTTACTATCCCCTCATAGAAGTCTAAGATGCTAGACTCATTTGCTTCCTTGAGTGCTCTTGCTTGATCCACTTGGTGAAGTAGTGCGTGGGTGTCAAAATCCACTTATGCCCTTGGCTTGAATTGGGATTAATGACTCAATGAAGTCAAACCCCATTGCATGAATGGTTGGTCAACTTAAATTGGATGCAATGGAAGGGCAGCAAGCCTCTCTTTACTGTGAAGAATGCACAATTCTTGCACCTTTGATCCACGCAAAGCAATCACTTTGAAAATCTTGGGCCAATAATAACCAGCCTTCATGATTTTTAGAATTTTGTCACTCTTGGTGAAAAATGACCACCGGCTGGTCCACCATGGAACTCTTCCAACACCCTATGAATCTGATTTGTGCTAATGCATCTCAACAGCACTCCATTCACATCTTTCTTGAACAAAACACCATCTACTATGGCATATGGGACAGCCTACAATCTGAAGTGTCTTCTTTGGGTTTTGTTCATCTCTGGAGGGCATAGGCCTATGCTTAGGAAGTGCATTATACCTTGGGTCCAGCAAGGAGTGGGGACAACATTATCCTCTTCTTGAGTGCTACCTTACACATGGTTGTCTTTGAATCAAGCAAAACAACCTCTTCTTTATTGCATACTCCTTTTTGCTTGCCCGAGAATCAGTTGCTCACACTATCCTTTTGCTCTTACCAGCTTGGTGACCTTGATCTCAATGTCATACTCCATGACACGAGTGATCCAACCTGCCCTTTTCTCATTCAAATCCTTGTTGAGGAGGAAATCCTTTACTCTGCATGAGAGACCAACAACTGAACCTTGTTGTTTGAGACTAGATGCTTGAATTTTTCAAGCTTCGATTCACTGCAAGTACATGCTTCTCAATAAAAGAATATCTCACCTCATAGTCATCTAGGCTTTGGTGAAGAAAGCAATTGGCTACTCATCATTGTCCTTGTTTGCTGTACCAAAATGGCAGAAATGGTATCATTACCCCCAAATGCATAGAGGATGAAATCCTTGGAGAAGTTTGGGTTGATGAGAGTTGGTGCTTGAGAGATGACTTCTTTGATTGCTTCAAAACTCTCCTTGCCTTCTACTGTCCATTTGAAAGCCATGCTTTTCTTCAACATCTTGGTGATAGGTTTGACAAGGGCTGCAAAATCTGGGAAAAACCTCTGAACAAAATTTATTCTCCCTAAGAGACTCCGAAGTGCCTTCTTGTGGCTTGGCAATGGTAGTGCTCTTATGGCTTCAACTCTCTTGGATGAATTTCTAATCCTTCTTTGGAGACAATATGGCTAAGGAGCTTTCCTTCATGTGCTAGGAAGATACACTTGTTAGGATTCAAAGACACTCTAAATCTCCTGCACCTTTGGAAGACTTGTCTCAAATGAGAGAGGTGGTCTGCTGCATTCTTTGAAAAAAGCAGTGATATCATCAAGATATATCAACACCATGTTGTTAATCAAACCTTTGAACGCCTGTCCATTGCTCTTTGGAAGGTAGCTCCAGCGTTGGACAGCCCAAATGGCATTTTCCTGTATGCATAAGTTCCACATTTGGTTGTGAAGGCTATCTTCAACTGATCTTCTTCCTTCACCATAATATGATTGTACCACCTGAGTAGCCATCAAGCAATGAAAACCTTTCGGAGCCAAAGCAACAACTTGTAAAATCTGCTCCATAAAAGGAAGTGGGTAATGGTCCTGAGAAATGCTCTATTCAAATCTCTGAAATCAACGCACAATCTAATCTCTCCACTCTTCTTTCTTTGGAACTAAGTTGGCAACCCAACTAGAATGCTTGATTGGGAATATGATTCTTGACTCAATCAACTTGTTCAATTCCTTCCTCATGAGAGGTTCCATGTGTGGATTGACTGGCCTTTGTTTCTACCTGATGGGCTTAGTATTTGGATCCAACTCAATGGTGTGCTGAGCTAACTTGGGATTGAAACCTTTCAAATCTTCGTAGCTCCAAGAAAACACATCAGGGAACTCTTGACACAGCTGTATGAACTCATACCTTTCTTGTTCAATTGTCATCTTTCCAATTTGCAATGGTTTGTTCTCTTCCACCAAGATGGATGTTGAATCTTCTCTCCGGACACTGAATGTTTGCTTTCTCTTCCTAAACTGATCATTGGGATTAAAAATGGACTCCAAAGTGATAAGTCCCTTGGGTAGCTTATTAGTTCTCGGTTGTACCACTTGTTCACCATCTTTGCTTTGTTCCAATTTTTCCTGATTTTTAGCTGAGAACTCAACTTCTTCTTGTAAGAAATGGATGATTTGTTGGTCATTCTCAAACACTTGCCAACTTACATTGTTATCCGGCACTGAAGGCCTCACAATCACATGGATGTTTGGCTGTACCTTGTCCTTTTGAATGCTTTCCACAATATCAAAGGCTGCCCCAACTGCTGCAAGCCTGTCAGCAGCTTGGTTTTCTTTTCTAGGAATGGATTTTATGCTAAAGCCCTCAAAATCTTCAATGAGGTCCCACACCCTGTTCTTGTAGCACTTGAGTAGATTATTCTTGACAACATGCTGCCCCTTAACTTGGTTTACAATCAATTCACTGTCACCAAAGACTTGCAAGTTATTTATTCCTCTCTTTATTGCCCAATGCATCCCTTGCACCAAGGCTTCATATTCAACAGTGTTATTGGAGCATGCAAACTGAAATCTAAAAGCTGAATAGTACTTTACTCCTTGAGGTGAAATAAGCATAGCTCCACCTCCTACACCTTGTCTACTCCTTGATCCATCAAAAAATAGCTGCCATACCTCATTGTCATCCTTATGGTTTGGCTTGGTGATGCTAGGAATGGGCTGATCTTCTTGATGTATGCAATAGACCCCTAGCTCAGATTCTTCTACTTCTTGATAAGGATCAAAAGCATGCACCTTGTTTTCCTATTCATCAAGAGTTAGATCCGGGATGCTTCCAACCTTGGTGTCAGCTTCATCAGTGCTTGGGTGATCTTCTTGATCAAATGTCGAATAGTTGGCATTGATCTGACTTGGAGTGTAGGGCTCAATGTGGAATTTTGTAATAGCTTCAGACCTGATTGTAGCTTTGGTTCCATACCTCGTTCTGAACAACATGTGTGACCAATTAGTAGAAAAATATCCTCCAATCTTGGCTGTGAAATCTCTTGACAAACATAGGGCAAAGAGTGGTGGAAGGTCTATAACTGATACATCTTGTAAAACAACAACATTTGGACATGCATGCAAGGTAAGACTCAAGTTTCTAATCACCCCAACTGTTGTTACTGCTGTCCCATCCAACTGCACTACCCCTTTGGATATGGTTTCATATTGAAGTCCTAGCTGATCAGCTATTTGCTTGGGCATCACTGAGCTACTTGCCCCAGAATCAATCATGCAATTGTGCACCAATTGGTTTCCAATGATTAATGAGACATAAAAAGGAGGGGGCTTCAACATTTTACCTTGTTGTCCTCCATGATTCCCTTCAGGATGGGCAGCATTTGTGAGCACCTTCTCTTGCATTTGGACTTGCTGATTCGAAGTTGGCCAGTCCTTCATGGCAGCTTGTAGCAAATCTCTCTGGCCTGGGATAGATAGGGATTCCCACATTGATATATTTACATTTGTCTTCTTCATCTGATCAATGATACTAAATGGTGATGAAGGATCTCTTTGTTGTCCCTTGGTTTGCATATTCATCCCTTGCATGTGGGCAACAACAACTGGTATTTGAGTTGGTCTAGGAGCTGTTCTTGGCTGCCCTTGTGCATTTACAACTGGATTTTGTTTGCCAACCATTTGTGGAGCCATAAAAGGTTGTGGATTGGTTGGAGCTAATGGTTGTTCTTCACCCAAATTCCTTCTTTTTGACCTTGTGTTGGCTGCAACACCTTGAGAGACTATTTGATTTATGCCACAAAAATCCTCTGCCTGCCAGTTCACAAGTGTGGTGTCATTTGGAGCTGATTCGTTGCTGGAATGTTTCTTGTTGTTGGTTGTTTCCTTGACTACCCTCACCCTCCACACCCAGTAGTTGTCACCATTAATGTTTGATTCAAGGCACCGTTGAAGCACATAGATTGGTTGTGAGGTTCATTACATGGAAAACACCAATCATACTCTTGAGCAACGTTGTTTTGTGTTGGCACCGATGCCTTAGAGGCAGATATAGCATTTGGATTATAGGGCTGAAATGGTCTATTGGCAGGAGGCCTTACTTGATTTAGATTTGCAGCTGGATTGGGTGGTCTATGAGGTTGATATGGCTTCCTGTTAGCCGAGCTTGAGGTGGAAGGAAGGTCTTAAACTTTGGGCTTGTTGCCTCTTGAGAGTAACCAGCTCATTACCTAAATTTTGCAATTGCTTCATGACTTCTTGAAGCTCATTTGAGGCACTTGGAGATGAAGTAGAAGCTTCATTTGAACTCTGATTTCTAGGAGTGGGAGAAGGAGCCAAATTAGGTGCTTGATTAGTGTTTGGGCTCTCTAAACTTGGAAATAATGGCATGGGAGGTCTAGGGGCTAGTTTTCCAGCTTGGATCAAACAATTTTCAGCCCTAATGGCAATGCTATAAGCCATAGGGATAGTTATGCCTCCCATGGACTGAATCAACATAGAAATATCAGAATTTAGAGCTTTGAGATAGTAAAGAAAAGCACCTTCTGCTGTTGGCCTGACTGCCACTGGAATTCTCTCCCAAGTCCTTTGAAATCTGAAATTAAAATCAGTCAGCTGCTCATTGGGAGCTCTTTTGATAGTTGTCAGCTGCTCCAAAAGGGACAAGTTGTCTCCCTTTTCCCCAAACTACTCATGGAGGGCTATACATAGCTGATTCCAATTTTGAATAGAACCTAAGGCAAGACTCCTAAACCATTACAAAGCTTTCCCTTTGAATGAAGATGCCAGACGGTTTTGACAAAGAACTTGCATCTCATTGATCTCATGGATTGCACAAATGTTAGCAATATCCTTAACATGATCACCAAGTGAGGTCTGATTTTCTCCAGTGAAGTATGGAATGTTCTTCAATGCTGCAACTGGGATTGGATTTTGTGCATTGAGAGCAAGTGGGCTGCTGCCAGTGAAATTGACATAGGGGTTGTTTTGTGCCATTCTAATTGGTCTTAGAACCCTTGTTGACTGAATGAAAGGCCTACCAGGTGGAGGAGTTGAGAGAGTTCTGTTTGGTGGAGATGGAGACCTTTGGATTCTCCTCCCACTTTGCCTTATTCTTGGAGATAACTGCAGATATTCAAACAACACCTCTTCCTCTCCAGCTCTTGACCTTGTGTTGATTCTTCTCATGAGTTTTCAGGTCTACACTACTAAAACCAGCTGATTCTTCCCTTGGAGTCGCCAGATGTGCAATTTATAGCTCTTTTAAGCAAGAAAATTGCAGCAGATGCACATCAACTTTGCTGCGATAAAAATGAGACCTCTAAGGTCCCATCGGGCGTGCCAAAACTGTTGTTGCAAATCAGCAGCACCCCTGGATGCAAATCAGGTTTCTAAGTTGATGTTTCAGGCATCCAGTGTGATTGCACAACATTGAAACCTCTCTCCAAGTGTGGGACTTGTAAAATGAGAGAGGAATCTCCAGATTAGAGGCTGGTTCCTCAAACTCCTCCTAATCGATCGGATCATTATTTGCACAATTACAGAGGTTTGAATCCTAATCCTACTCTAAATTCCAAGGAGACAGAGATAGAAAGTGTAAAAATTGAAACTAAACTAATAGGTGATACACCAAAGGAGTGGTGAACACTTCTTGTTCATGCAAATTGACACAATTTCATAAAATGCAACATGAAACATCATACACAAGTGATAAGATGTAATTAGAGGTGCGAAATGAAGCAAGACAATGTAAACAAAGGACTGAAAATTGATCACAGAGTCTGCACTGTCATTTTCACTGTCAAAATCCTTGCATTTGCAACATCAAAGAGGCAGAAACCTATTACAATCATGAAGAAGGTCTGATACTTGCAAAAATCACTTGTTGAAGGTGAAAGAAGAAGCTTGCTATCCAAAAAATGTTCCCCTCAAAAAAGAGCCAAATCTGGATTTTACAATGCATGGGTCGAGCCCAAGAGAGAGAAAACGTGTAAAAAATGTGGAAGCCATTCCCCATTGAATGAAGATGCATTAAAATAGCATGGGCGTCCTTATAGACCCATGCCCTGACATTTTTGGCCATGCTGAAGAAGAATGCGACCCATTTTGCATTAAAACTGGTTGTTGAAACGTCATTTCTGGCCATTACCACGTGCCAGAGGCGTTTCTTGATTTTATCTCTCCAAACTCAACCAAAATGCAAAATTTACCCGGAATCATGTAGAGAATTTCACCAGCTTTCCATTGATATAAAGAACGCGAAAATCCGAGCTCTGGATCGAAAGATATGGCGATTTGAAAATTTAGGGCAAAAACAGGCCAAAATCGGATCGGCGGGCAAAAGTTTGAATTTTTACCCGTTTGGTCTTGGAATTTTTTCAAATTTTCCCTGCGCTCCACCACTCTAGGTGCCATGTGGTGGCTTCCTATTGGCCGCGGGCCTCCTAAGGGAAAATTTCCCACAAAAACTCCACCGAGCCATAACTTGAAAAATATGAGGAGTTAGGAGGAAAACTTTACCTTTCTGGAAAGCTGAGAGAGAGGTCTATTCAATGGTGCCATTTTTAGAAAGATTTGAGTGCCTAAAAATAAAAAATGGAGACTGAGGCACAAGAGAGGTAAGAACACAAGGAGTTAGTCACAAAAATGAGCAGGGGCACATTTTGGATAACGATTCATTTATAAATTCCCCTCGAATGATCAAGAATGAGCCATCAAACAAGAGTGCGTCATCGGGAAATGGTTTGAAATTTATTATCTAGATAGATATGATCAATAAATTATAGAGCCTAGAGAGTGAGTGAGTGTAGTGAGCTTCATTTTAGATTTAGACCCTCAGTAGTCGAGTATGAACCATGGAACTAGAGTGCATCATAGGGTAATGTAATGTGTGAGAATGTGATGCTAGAGAGATGTGTCATGAATGCGCCAAGTGTAGAAATGTGTAGTGTGTGAGGTTCATAAATGTAGTAAGCCCTCAATAGTCAAGTGTGAACCATAGCACAAGAGTGTGTCATAGGGTAATGATGATACAAGTGTATTAAGATGTGTAATATGTGTGCAAAAGACTAGATGCGAAGCGTAGAGTGGAAAAGTAGAAATGTGAGACACTGATAATGCTATAAGGGGGTAAGAATAAGCATGATGCCCCTAAGTGTATGATGATGAATATGCTATCCGAAAAAAGTGAAGGGTAAAGGTCCTCCAAAAATTATTGTGGAGATAAAGGTGTGTGACCATGCTCTAAGATCGGTGATGTATGAGATAGATGATGTATAAGTGAATGAGACCTATGTGCATGAGACCAAGTAGGATATGAACACCTATGTGAAGGAGAGCGTGGAGGTGATGTGCACATATGTGAAGGATACCGTATAGGTGATGTGCACCTATGTGAAAGGGACCGTAGAGGTGATGTACACCTATGTGAAGGGGACCATGGAGGTGATGTATACCTATGTGAAGGAGTCGTCTGAGTGGTGGACCTAGACTGATGGGACAAACTACTAGAATGAGGAGACCGAGTCGGTCACATGTGGATACTAGAGCTAGGAGTAGAGTGTGTTGTAGATTTCGGAGGTCGAGGGGACCTAGATGGTCTAGCTAGTGCAACAAGAACCTTAAGAGGAGGCTGTAGAAATGGGGTGGACGATGGAACACCTTGGATATAGACAACTTGCTTATTATGAATGAAATCAAAAACATAAATGAGTCGTGGAAAAGATATCCCGAGTAACAGCGTAGCAAGGAATACCTAAGATGATTAAAACCTTTGATTGAAGGTGCCATAATGAAAGACTCAAGCATGGTGAACAACCCAATTGTGATTGGAAGTTGGACATGACCATAGAATTTGGGAATTGGATATGAAATTTGTGAGAGTAAATAATTGATAGCAACTAGGAGCGCAATAGAACACACACAAAGAGGGGATGATGAGATGATCATAGTGTTGTTGATCACATGAGTTCCAATGGAAGCGAGGGATATGCGGTGTATGAGAAGAAAATATAACATGAAAATCATGATCAGAGAATGTGATGAACGATAGAGATGCCTCATAATGTGCAACTAGAAAATTGAGGGGGCCCGATGAAGGAGGAGGCACTGCATGATATATATGGTTAGCTAAGGAATCAGTTGTTTTCTTATCATGCTTAGGCAATGGATCATTGAAAATTTTGAGCTTTTTTTTGTCATTGACCGATGTAGATGTTGAAGGCTCTGGAAGCTCTATTACATTATTGTCGATGAGATCTTGAATAAGATGTTAAAGTTTAAAACATTGATCTATAGAATGGCCAATGCATTAATGATAGTCGCATCTGAAATTTTTGTTATAGTTGTGTCCTTTAGGTCGAGATGGATCCAGATTAAGTGGAGGAAGCGTAATAAGATTTCTCTCAACAAGTTGCGGCAATAGAATATACGAGCACAAGGAAATTTTGTGAATGTACACTTTGGAGGTTTCCATTGAAGATTTTCAGGAGTAGAGACAACATTAACAATAGCTTTAGCTTTAGCTAGTTTAGTAGATGGCTTGAAAGTTGATTTATTTTGAAAGCAGTAGAGGATGAAGCCTAATATTGATCTTTAAGTTGGCCCATAGATAGTAGTTTGCTTTCACATAACTTAAGAGTATGGCAAAGCTGATCAAATGAAGGAGATGTCTCAAAGATGACACTCTCTTGTAGAGGAGGTAAGAGACTTTGGACAAATAGATCTTGTAATTCAGAGTCCACTAGTACATTATACATCTTAGCTAAGTTGTTCTTATATCATAAAATATAGTCCGCTAGATGCTCATTATATCCTTGTTTAATTTGTGTGAGTTGAGCATAAGATATCTTAGAGCCAATATTGATTGAAAAATGAGTGAGAAAAGCATCGGCTAAATGCATAAATGATATTACCGAATGGATAGGTAGATCGTAGAACTAACACATTGCATAATCTTGGAGGATTCTAGGAAAGAGATAATAAAGTATGATCATCTGCATAATCTAAACATGCAACATGAAATGCTTGAAGAAGCTCTTGAGGGTCACCATGGCCTTTGAAGGTGGGAAGTTTAGGGGTGATGAAATTTGGAGGAAGTGGGTAGGCTAAAATGGCGGGTGTAAAAGGAGTGTGAAGGAGTAAAGTAGAATCAAGAGATGGGGATGCACAAGAAGTATCCATTTGAAGTTGACAAATTTGAGTCTGCAAATCCTGATATAAAGAAGTTAAATCAAGATTATTTGAAGAAGAGCCAGGTTGTGCAATAGAAACATTGGGTTGAATGATGGGAGCGGTAGTAGTGGGAATGGAAGTAGGAATATGAAGAGGTTGAGTGGAGGCCATGGAAGCCGAAGAAGAATTGACAAGGGTTGTAGAAGAAGCATCTCAAGAGTTTTTAGCAACAATCAAAGCATGAAGAATATGCAAAAGATGGGTGGGATTGTCACACAAAGCTTGACAAAAATTGGTAAGCTTGTCTAATTTCTCTTGATCAATGTTGGTGTCCTCATCATATGATTTCTCACTATCAGATGTTTCAATGTTTTCAAGAGGAACATTTTAAGAGTTAATAAAGGGGTTATCAGATTCAACCATCACTTTAGAAACATGGTATCCAATTTTACCCCTAGGTGAAATTGGACAACAAAGAGCTTATATCGAGGCAATTGCAATAGGGGCCCGCTTGGAGATAAAAGGCAAAAACCTAAGAATTTGTTTGCATTTGAGCTCTAAGACCCCAAAAATGCATAAGATTCGGTGAAGGATTGATATAGGTTGGAAATTTTGCATTGTGTCCACATAATGGAAGGGAGATGATAGAGTCAAGAGGAGATTCTCGAGATGGACCGAGCTGGTGTTTCTCTTAGCATGTGGAATGGCGAACGACATCAAAATCGGGCTCAAATAAAACATCGGAGCCAAGCTTGGGACTTATTGATCTCATTCAAGACAAGGCGTCGAGCTCAAAGTTAGGAGAAGAGTTAGGGTTAGGCCATTTCGGTGAAGCAAAATCAAATGAAAATTTTTAGAATGCTTAGGCATTAAGATCATCAACAGTGAGGTGAGCCGCATAATTAGGGACCTATTACGAGATCGGTAGAATAGCCACGGGCCTGGAAGATCAATCAGGCTCAAGGTGTAGACACCAAATTTTAAAACAATCTCATCTAAACTCTTTCGATGTCCTTTAACTCATCCACATATAATTCATTAGGGAGCAACCTTCCCTCACCCTTGAACATATCATCCACATTAACTATCTAAACAACTTCCTTGATCCTGGGGGACTTCACTCCTTGACATTATCTTATTTACCTCATCTAAATCCATCCAATCTCGATTAATCAAAGTTCGCCATTGTGGCCATACGTGTCCCTTCTTGTGGGGTGCCATATTTATTCCAAAGTCCACATTTGTGGCCATCTTCGTGCCTCGTTCACGACACCATCTTTCTTTCATCAAAGTCCTCCTTTGAGGCCATATTTGTCCTTCCATTGAGGGACCATTTATTTTTATCGAAGTCCTCCTTTGAGGCCATGTTTGTCCTTCTGTTGAGGGACCTTTTTCTTATTTTCTTATTGAAGTCCTCCTTTGAGGCCATGTTTTTCCTTCCGTTGAGGGATATTTTTATCAAATTCCTCCATTGTGGCCATATTTTTTCCTCTTTTGGGGCACCATATGTTTCATCAAGTCCACATTTGTGGCCATTTTTATCCTGCCATATTTGTGTCTCTCTTGGGGCATCATTTATTTTCATCAAAATCCACCATCGTGGTCATATTTTTGCTTCCTTAAGGACATAGTTTTATTTCTCGCTTGTCTATCACATCTAATCCTTTGCAAGCTATCATCTCATCCTGTTGTAACTTTAATGTCTTCCCTCCCTTGGTGGTAAACCAGAGATTGAACCTCTTAATGCATTACACTTACAACCATTCTATTGTTAGCATATCTACCAATGAGCACTTAGTCATATCTTTAGACCATTCCTCCATCATTAGCCCCTTCCATCTATCATGGTAATGATATGAACTATGTGGTCTACCATCACTGCTTTGATATGACCTTGAATATGAGTACCATGACTCTACTCATAACATATTCATTATGGATAAGTTCTCCCATTTGGTGAGAACTCCACAATCATTACATCCATCACCCTCTCATTCTCCTATTGCAGTCATGTAAAGGGTCCAAGGGTGTCTCTTGTACATTCATTATCCCCTCCTAAGTGGTCTACTTAGTTATCCCCAACTCTCCCCATGTAAAGCTAAAATTCATGTATGCAAAAAGAAAAATCAAAGTTATTAAAAATAGACTGATCCCTCAAAGGACAATTGTTCATGCATAAAAAAAAAAAAAGAAAAAAAGGGAAAAAAAGAAAAGCATGCAAATAAAAGTCAAAATAATCATAAGAAATAGACCGATCCCTCAAAGGTTGGCTATCATACATATTATTCTTATCATCCATATTATTTATAAAGTAGACCATACCCTCAAAGGATGGATACTCTTTTATTATGGCATTTGGAAGGTTTCCGCATTGATCAACCTTCCTTTTATCAACATCCTTAGAAATATTCTCGCATTAATCAATTTTATTCTATTATTGTTCTTCCCCTTTCTCGGAGCCGGGGCATAGTCCAGAACAACCACCTATGGAGAACCCTCTTCCCACGTACAAGTTACATCTCCGATCCCTTTGTCGTGTCAACATTAGCTTTATGAGCATATTTCATTCATATATCCCTCATGGTCTTCTCGGGTATAACTAACTATCGTTGATTATGTGTTACACACATGTTGTTGGTTGCAAGTGCATTCCTCGAGTGGTACCCTTTCTTATTTACCACCAATCTGGTTCAAAGCATGGTTTCCATGTATCCTCCTTGCTACGACTATGTGTCATTTATCTCATCAAGGAAATGTTTTATTAAAATCACATCAAATTTCACACCATGAATTTTATATCTATCCATAAATTCCCTCACAAATACACTTTTCAATTTGCGAATTCTACTTGATCTCCGTTGCAGTTTACAAATCCTACTTGAGGATCCTTCTCAAGGCAAGTTCATTATCTTGTAGCTTCTTATCCCCCAACATGTTCAACAATGTCTTTGATCCATTGCTCTTTGCTCCTCATTTCCACTCATCACCACTTATCCCCACATCATCCTTCTCACCTTTTTGTCCCCTTTCACCACACCGGATATCTTACTTGCCTTTCCTCCTGAGTTTCCCTTTCACTCTTTTGCTTTCAGCTTGACAATATTACTTAATCATCCATACAACGAGAGAATCTTAGTTAAGGTATATCTTATTCCTTGGATCCTCCCATTGTAGAAGCTTCTCCACCATCTCCTCTTTCATCAGATGACAATCACCACCACAAATGTCTTTACGCTCCACCTTTTTCTCTTGACACTCTTACATCATCACACTCACCAAGTGGGCATCCCAATTAAGGATTGCCCTTACAATCTCCATCTACACTATATATGTTCCTCCATCTACTCATATCACACTCCTTTGTTTCCTTATTATCACCTTGTTATCACCTCCTTTCATCTCTTGTTCCATTTTGGTATACACCACTTAGTATTTTCATCATTCTTCTTCTTCTTCACTTGGCGATCCTACTTAACTATCCCCATCACATGGTAATCTTACTTAAGAGTTTCTCTTAAGATTGGTTTGCCATCTGACCCTTCCACATCCCATCATATTTCCCTCATCTTTTGTCTCCCATCTCTCGTCGTAATCATCTACTCCAACCAACCATTCCACACATGTACCCAATACAATGTTGTCTTTCTCCTTCCATATCATCACTGCCAGTTTGGTGATCTTACTTAACTCCTCCTACGACATGATGATCTTACTTAAGAGTCCCTCTTAAGGATGATCTATCATCTTGCACTCACCCACCACTCCACATTCTCACCATCCACATTTTCTCTTCATTCCCCATCATCACATCCTCTCACCTCCTCTTCCATTCTCGCAAACACCACTTCCTCCTTGCCCCTTTTCATCTCCATCATCCCTCGCTTGGTAATCTTACTTAACCATTGCTTCCCCATTCATTTCATGTCTTGTTTCTTCATCTTTACCTCATTCATCCTCATCCATAGCATCCTCTCCTCACCTTCATCCTTACACAATTCATTATCCCTCCTTTCTTTACTCTTTCCACTCCATCTTCTAGAATTCTCCCACATATCTACCTCCATGATTACCCACCATCATTGTTAATACTCACCTAACATTCTTTCATCATCATATTTTCCTTCCCTACTGTTAGCATATGGATTTGCACGCATGCAAATGACATGCAGCAAAGTGTGGGAACGAAGTCCCTCCTCAATGAAGGTGAGGTTGCCTTTATTGAAAACCAAAACTGTATTTACATCTGTACATTCAAAATTGTATGTGGGGGGTGTTTTGGAACATCAATGGAAGAAAAGTGAATGAAGGAGATAGAATGAAATGAAAGAAAGGAGTGGAATGGAATGGACTGAAAGAACATGCAAGAGTTAGGTAAAAATAGAGCCTAATATTGCATGAAGAGAAAAGATGAATAACCAACACAAATAAAACGGAGTTTGAGTTAGCCAAACAAGAACATGCAAAAGGGAACACACATGAGCAAGTAGATAGTCAGAGCTTGATCATCGTGAACTAGAACAACTGATTACTAATGTTGACAATAAGATCAAAGATAATATTTGCATGCAAGATTCAAACACCTAACATCTAATGAACATAAGAACACCAAATGTTACAAGAGACAATGAATGAGACACAAAGTTCTTATTCTATTAACTCCAAAATGTTTTTCACAAAGAACACAAAGTTTCTTCTTGAAACAAAGCTTGCACAAAAGTATCTTCTTCTCCTCTCTCAAAGTCACCCTTACAAATTAGCCCCTCACTTCCTTTTATAACCCAAAATTTGGTTACAAAGTAGTTTCGGTTTTAAATGCACATTAAATAGGGCACTTAAGTGACTTTGAATTTTTCAACCAACTTTTAAAAAGTGACTAAAAATAGAAACCACTTAAGTTAAAGGGTCATAAAAGAAATGGGTACATGTGGACCCCACTTAAATGACTTGTATGCACACGTAGACATCCTAGTCAGCAATGTGCCACCCAGATCAAGACACCTAGGATCAGTGCCTTATCCATTGGGCCAAGAGTCCACCTATCCCGATCATACGGGAATGAACTCATTGACTGTGCTCTGCAATCCACCAAATGACAAGAGTGCTGAGCTTGAAACTTGAGCAATTCATCCACCCCTCTATCTGAGCAATATCCTGGTGTGAGAAAATTTGTCTTCATTCGTATTCACATTCACAATTCTCCACATGCTCCGAGTACCTTTCCATGGTGAATTATTCATTTGTCACGAGACCGTAGTCGTTACGCCACCTTGGTTTATCAGAATCCAACTTCTGGTCTTTCGCCGTTGAGAAGATCTCCAAGAGCCAAAATTGCAATTCACTGCCTGGAGTTATGTCCTTTGTCTTTGTTACCATCCCAAAGTGTTGATCTCTTGAGAAGAATTTGTGAGACTTCAGAGTCTTGGAAATCCATCTCCTTTGCCCCATTGTGAACGAGTGGTGTTGAAGAATCATCGAAGTGATTTATGAATTTGTTGACACACACCTTAGCGTAGTATTTGGTCTTTTTTGGAGTGATGGATTCTAACATTTACGCAATCGCTTCCAAGTTTATCACTATTGGCTTGATGACCCTCTTTCAATTCATCAGGATATCATGTAGCCAGGTGGGAACCTCTCCAAGTACCTCATTGTACATGGTTCTCGTGTTCATTGGGAATTGATCTTCATCACGCTGAAGGGGATCACCTTCGGGTGTTGCTGAAATTGGATCTTCTTGTTGTGAGAAAGATGTTGTCGCCATTTTCTCCATTTGTGATGATTCTTCAAATTTAGGCAGGGAAAGAACCGGATCATCAAATTTTGGTTGAGAAGTTGTGACTACTTCTACAAGTTGGGCTGGTATATTTTGAGGTATTTCATCAACGAGTTCCTCCTCTAGAAATTGTGTGATATAGATTACAGGTGCTTGTGCATGAACCAATGTTCTAAATTATAGTGTTGAGTTGTTGATTAGGCCTGAAGAATTAGGGCAATCATGCAAAGATGAATGATGACTGGAATGAGAAATTCTCGAGATGTGCTCTTTCTTCACTTAGGTGTTTAGACGACTCAACTCACGAATGAGCCCTCAATCGTATCGCTCCTAGCTTGATCACTGTGAGCTCATGCATTTTCAACTTGAATTCGAACTCCCATGGTGATCCATGCCCTTCGTGTCATCTTACCTTCTTCCAGAACTGAACTCCCTGAGTTCTTCTCTGGCTCAACTCACTTGAATACCGAGCTTAACCCAACATTTTTGAAAAGAATGGTTTTACCACAATGCTCACGATTCTTCCTTATTATATAACACTTGTAGTAAGAATGTTTTGGCTTTGCCATAATAAGCACAATTGTACCTTCCAAACGATGAGAAAATACCTTTACCGATAAAGACCTAATGCTGCCATGATTATGACCCGTTGAAGATGCTCATATAATTGCAAAGCAAATTGTGCTTCAGGAATATTCTGATATGAAATAGATCCACCTCTATGAGATTCCCTTCCATGAGTTACATCATAAAACAAGTAAGGTCTCAATAGAGAATCTTTGTAATAAACTTCATCAGGTCTCCTGGTAACACTCTCACTGTCACTTAATTCATTTTGATAAAAATATCTTGAAGGAAAAAACCCAAATTTGAGGATGCATTCGATTATGAGCGGATAACAACATAGTTGGACGACCTGCTTGTTGGAAGCGCTCAAAAAGGCTTCTACTATACTGCAACATGCTTCTTGCTCAAGCTAATCATCTTGTTGCATGCGATTCTTGTGGATCCCCGACAAGAACATGCCTTGCAGCACCCAATGAAAGTGGAGGTAACACGCCAACTTCACTAGCTTGTAGCTTCATCTATAACCACCATATCAAACCCATGGGCTAGGTGCTGGAATAACTTCCGGCCACTACTAGAAACAGTAGTGAACACAGTCTCAGCCTCATTTGTAAAACTTGCCTCAAGATTTGATCTAGCTTCTTCCATGGAAGCGACTTTCCAAAATGAAAAGGTGAGACAACTCAACTAGAACTTTATCTCGTTCTTCTACTACAACTGCAAGATTTTGCAACAACTGATCACGACTGTGGTCGCGTGCAACCAGAACATCAGGATCAACACCAACGGTTCCTTGGGATCACCTGCGGCAGCTGTCGCACTTAGCTCTCTCTGGAGGCCACTGATTTTCTGAGATAAGTTTACTTCTCTACCCCGTAGCTACTGCATATAGCCAATTACTTTCTCACGGCACTTTCCTAGGAGAATTTTAGTTCTACGCTCCACTGACATGCTGTGCAGCATGATTTTGAGAATCCACACCCACCGGTGATAGACCTTCATTTCACCATCAATGAATCCACGATCCAGAACACACTGTAGCAATTCATCTGTTGCAGCATTTGATGGAGCGCAAACAAGCATTCGTGGTTTAGGGAAAAGTTTAGGAAGCATACAGAATAGTGTGTGATCCATACTCTGAAGAACATCATCGATTGATCTTGTGCCAATACTGTCAATACTGTTTGCATTATTATAGGATTGCTGTAGCTTTCAGGAGCAAGTTTCTTAAGCAGTGCACCATAATAGTGCTGATATTGAACAAGATGAATAACATTCAACATTCCTCAGACTGTGTGTGTCCTGTCCCTGGTGGACCTTGCACCAAAGTGAAGGGCCAGGGTTCCTGCCGTCTAGCAGACCCAACTCCATTTGTACCAGGTGTCGTATGCATAGCAGCCCACTGAATTGCGGCTAGCTGTGGATCATTGAAACTCCTATGAAGATGGTCGATAAAATTTGGTGTGAAACATTCAGGCATTGCTGGAGGCTGCTCCCCATTATTTGGAAAGTGCTCTGGCCTGGGATTTAAAATTACTTTCTGCATTCTCATCCTTTGCATGCATGGAAAGCTTCTGGTGTTCTTCTCCTTCAGATGCGCGGGATGCTGTCTTGTCTATCCTGGCGCCTTCTCTTCCTGGCGCGTGGAAAGTTCTTTCCTCTAGTTGGTGCGTGGCCTGAGCTGCTCCTTTCTGCATGCATGGAAAACTGTTCTTGCTTTGCTGTCTGAGCGCAGTGTGTGGACAGGATTTTTTTATTATTTGTTTTAAAAACTTTTCCTTTCTCTTTACCAGGCGTGGCCTTTTAAAACTGTTCTTTATCTCTTCCACGGCCAATGCGTGGCTTTTTGGTATGATTGTTCTCCAAATGCATATGGACTATTCTCCAAATGCGTATGGACTGTTCTCCTTCCTGTCTTTTCCTTCAACCAATGCGCATGTATTTCTCTTGCATAATGTTAACAAAGTATTATGTCTTCCTGAAGAAAAAGAAGCTTCTGAATTTTTCCACCGGGTTTGATGGAGGAAGTTACGAGGATTAATTCAACTTCCTCTCATCCCGGGTAGTGGCTTAAGTGCCAGGGGGAAATGGGAAAAGTAAGGGCAATTGCCAATGGGAATGGAAAAATGGGTTGTGATCCCATCCAATTTCCCCATGTGGGAAATTGGGGAATTTTATGCCCGTTTGCCAATCCATGATTTGGCAATTGGCAGAGGAAAACCCACGTGCGGGAAATTTGAAGGAAATTGCCAAGAAAGTGGAAATCCGAGTTCAGAAGCCAACCCGGCATTGGAAACAAAAGCTTACTTCCCCGGCACTAAAACTTGTCGAATGAACTTTAATTTATATTTATTTAATTAAATACTCCTTAAGTGATTTTAAAAAAATTAATTTAATCAAACAAGGAGCAATTAATTAATTAAATATTAATTAATTATTTAATGTATTTTAATGTGTTTTATAGCCTGGCGGGAAGAGTTCTTGCCCGAAAATCATGAAACGAAGACCGAAACAATCACAAAAATAAGACGATCGCAAGGAGTCCAATGAACCACGCAAAGTAATACTTTTCAAAATTTTCTAATTTTTAATTATTTAATTATTTTTTGACAATTTTACGATCAAAAAATTGGTGATAACACTCTACCGATCATTATTGGTGGATTTCTCCTAACATCCCCTTCACTTTGGCATTGCCTCTTCTATCCATTCCACTCTTTTTATTCTCCACCTCTCCATCTTCCATTCTTCCTTGCAAATTTATTTATAGTCTTCATCATACATCCTCTCTCTGTTTTCTCATCATCAACTTCTCCTCATCTCACACATCTCCACATATTTTCCAATCTGTGTCATTCCTCCCCTCCAACTTCTCTTTACATTCCTGATACTGCTCACTCTTTACCGAATATCTTCGTTCTTGGTTCCCTTCCTTCTGCATAATTTTATTTGTTTTCCTCTCCTCCTTTATGATCCTCATCTTATTTCACTTCCTCTGTATCATCTTCTTCCTGTTTTACCTCATGCTTCCTTCTTACTTCCCCATCGATAACCTAGCTCTTCAGCGTTGTCCCATATTTTTTATCATCTCACCATCCACATGCATTTCCATGTGGTCAGTTCCATATTCTTTACCTTGGTTTTCCTCATAGTAACCTAGGCCCTTCAATCTTCTCTACTCTATTATCTCTTTTGTTTTCCATCATTTCTCTCCCTTCATCTACTTCACCCTTCTTCATTCCCTTCGTTTTGAATATTTCTCTCCCTTTTTCATAATTTCACCCTCTGATATGTCATTTTCTTGTCTTCTCCTTTCCTGTCCATCCTTCCTTCTTTGTTATCCTCTTCCTCCTCTTTCATTCCTTTTTCTCCTCCTCCATCTCCATCCCTCTATTCCATACCCTTGCCTCTGTCAACTTTGAACTTTCTTTCTCTTATCATAATCAACCACTCTGTCCATTCCCTTTTCTCTTTCTCATTATGTCCTTCAACACATCCCTTACACTTAGCATTCATAGTCAATGCCATCTTTGTTTCTCTGGTTATGCACCACCGTTAATCCATTTCATTACATCTCATTCTTGTTCTCTTCTCTACAACATCAACTTCTCTTCATTTCAAGAAATCTATCACCTCTTCTATCTTCGTCAGCCCTCTTGCAGAGGCATCATCATATCCATTTATAATAATTTCTTTCCATGGTATTTTCATCTTTGAGGATACCATGACAACCATCACCTATCACCTTTTCCCTCGTCAGTTCCTACTCTACTTTTGCTTGGAAAATGTTAATCATAATCTTTCCCCATTTTCATGAATCGTAGTTTGTTCTACTTGATTGTCAAAAAAAAATTCCTTAGAAAATCTCTATTCACAACTATTCACTTCCCCTCCTTGGGGCATTTTATCTCATACTTCTATCCTATCTATTCATCATGTCCTTATTTATGATTACATTCACTCCCCCTAGGAATTGTTTTTACATATCCAACTTCTATATTGTGCCCTGTGCTGGGGCATCATTATTTTCATCCTCGTCCCTTGCAAGGTGTATTAGCTAACACACAGTCCAAAAATAGAAATTTGAAGGAAGGGAAGTCATGTAATCAAGGTGCATCTCAACACTCTATCACTCTACACGGAGTTAGCAATCAAAGTGCAGTCCCTAAAATTCAAAATAAGCCCAAGTAGCCTTTGAAATCAGCCCAAGCGCAAGTTTTAACAACTCATGTGCAAGAGAAGGTTATGTCAAGCAAGGGGCAGCAATGAGATAATCTACCTCCATTCAATATCATAGAGAAAATGAAGAAAAATAATGTGAGAATTTCAATGTGGGAGTCACTAGGAATATCGGGCCAAAGGGATTCGTTGTAGGTTGCCATGGAAAATTGGTCCTTGCCAAATGAAGCTTCCAAAGACCAAGAGAGAGTGCTCACCAATACAGCCCCATAAGAAATAATCGAAGCAAAATAAGGAAGTCAAAAAGGTAATATTATGAAGCCTCCTCCATTCTATGTATCTCTTATTATTGGAAACAACCTTGTGCACAATTGCATGATTGATTCAGGTGCAAGTAGCTCATTCATGCCTAAGAAGATAGCTGATCAAGTTGGGTCTAGAGAATGAGCTGGTGACAAAACGGGTAGTGCAACTTGTTGGTATAACAAAAGAAACCACGGGATAATTAGAGTATTGAGCCTTACATTGCATGCATGCCCCAATGTCACAATATTGCAAGATGTATCAGTTATAGACTTGCCTCCACTCTTTGCATTGTGTTTGTCAAGAGACTTCAATGCAAAAATTAGAGGATATTTTTCAGTTGATTGGTCACACATGATTTTCAAAACCGGATATGGAGCTAAGGCTACTATCGATCGAGCCAATTGCAAATTACCATATTGAGCCCCATGTGCCCAATCCAATCAATGCAAACTACTCTATTTTTTATCAAGATGATTGTTTGGAAACATATGAAGCAGATACTAAAATTGGAAACATCCCAAATTTGACACTTGATGAGTGGGCTCACAAGAGGCATGCCTACGATCCATATGAAGAGATGGAGAGATATGAGTTGGGTATTTATTGCTTACATGAAGAAAATCCAATTCTCCCAAGCATCACAAAATCAGATAGCAAAGAGGACAAGAATGAGGTATGGCGGTTATTCTTTGATGGCTCAAGGAGTAGACAAGGTGTTGGAGGAGGAGAAATTCTTGTGTCACTGCAAGGTATGAAGTATTATTCAGCTTTCTGTTTCCACTTTTCTTGTTCAAACAACATAGCTGAGTATGAAACATTGGTCCATGGGCTGCATTGGGCAAGAAGGAAAGACATTAAAAATTTGCAAGTGTTTGGTGACAGTGAGTTTATTATTAATCAAGTTAGAGGGCAACACGCTGCTAAAAATGACCTTCTAAAACACTATAAGAATAGAGTATGGGATATGATTGAATATTTTGAAGCATTTGACATAGAGGCCATTCGAGAAAGAAGAATGAAGCTGCAGATAGACTTATAACAATTGGGGAAAAGTTTGACATAGTTGATAACATCAAGAGAGATCAAAATCAACTACATATCAAGGTGGTTGTGAGACCCGTTGTCTCGGAAAACAATACAAATTGGCAAGTCTTTGAAAATGATTAGAAAATAATCAATTTTTAACAAGAAGAAGTTGCGTTCTCCATTAGAAAAGAAGAAATATTGGAGCAAGCAAAGTATGGTGACCAAGTGGTGCGAGATGAGAATGAACAAAGCGCCCAAGGGGTTGGTGACTTTGGAGTAAATATTCAACCCTAATGATCAATTCCGGAAGGAGAGAAAAACATCAAAGTCAAGGGTGAAGATTCAGAGCCTATTTTTATTGGAGAAGGCAAGACATTGCAGATTGGAAAAGTAAGTACTCTTCAAGAGAAATCAGATTTTGTAGAACTTTTTCATGAATTTCTAGATATCTTTGCATGGAGCTACAAATATTTGAGAGGTTTTGATCCAAATATAGCACAACATACTATAGAGTTGGACCCAAATGCAAAGCCGGTTAGACAAAAGCAAAGGATGGTCAATCGCACATTCAACCTCTCACGAAGGAGTTAAACAAGCGATCAAGGCAAGTATAATTTTTCCAATTAAATATTCAAGTTGGGTTGCAAACCTCGTGCCCATGCGGAAGAGGAATGGAGAAATCAGATTGTGTGTAGAATTCCACGATTTGAATAGAGCCTCTCTAAAAGATCACTATCCACTCCCTTCAATGGAATTTTTTTTGCAAGTAGTAGCTGGTTCGGAAAGATTTATTGAATGGATACTCAAGGTATAATCAAATTTGGTGAAGGAAGATGATCAATTCAAGACAACCTTCACTACAAAATGGGGCACCTATGCTTATAAGAAAATTCCATTTGAACTATCAAATTCCGAGCCACTTTTCAAAGAGCAATGAATATGGCCTTCAAGGGGATAGTAAATAAGATGGTTCTTGTTTATCTTGATGATATCATGGTCTACTCCAAGAGTGCATTTGATCATATCTTCCATCTCTAGCAAGTATTTGAGAGGTGTAGGAAATTTGGCATGTCCCTCAATCCAAAGAAGTGTATCTTCTTGGCTCATGAAGGCAAGTTTCTAGGCCACATAGTGTCTAAGGAAGGATTGCCAATTGATCCGGCTAAAGTTAAAGCCATTTGCGTTCTTCCATTGCCAAGTCACAAGAAAGCTCTTCAAAGATTCTTGGGAAGAATTAATTTTTTCTACAGATTTATGCCTAATTTTGCCACTCTTGTCAAGCCGTTGACATTGATGTTAAAAAAGAACCTTGCTTTCAAGTGGATAATGGAAGGCAAGGAGAGTTTTGAAGCAATCAAGCAAGCCATATCTCAAGCTCCAACTCTCATAAACCCATATTTTTAAGGACTTCATCCTATATGTGTTTGGTGGCATAGATACAATCTCAGTTATCTTAATGTAGCAAAACAAGGAAGGATCAGAGCATCCCATTACATTCTTCAGTCATAGCTTGGAAGACTATGAGGTGAAGTATTCTTTTATTGAGAAGCATGTCCTTTTTGTTATAAGAAGTTTGAATAAATTTAAGCATTTGGTCTCAAATAACAAAATTCAGTTGTTAGTGTCTCATGTCGGGGTAAAATAATTTCTCCTAAACAAATATTTGAATGAGAAGAGGGCAGGTTGGATTACCCACGTTATGGAGTATGATATTGAAATCAAGGTAACCAAATTGGTCTCGGAAAAGGTTTGTGTGAGCAGCTAGCTTCCAATCAGCATAGTGAGTCAAAAAATGAAGGAGTTGTTTTAGTGATTCAAGATAATCAAGGACATGCCGCAGATGATATACCCACTCCTTGTTGGACCCAAGACATGATGCACTATCTCCAAACAGGTTTGTGCCCTCTAGAGATGAGCCGGGAAAAGAGGAGGTATTTTAGACTCCAAGCTATTCCATATATTCTCATTGATGGTGTATTATTCAAGAAGGATTTGAATGGAATCCTCTTAAGGTGTGTTGGAACAAATCAAATTGAGAAGGTGCTGCAAGAATTTCACGATGGAGAGATAGGTGGTCATTTTTCTCCATGGATAAAAACTCTCAAAATAATGAAGGTTGGTTATTATTGGCCCACACTATTCAATGATTGTTATGTGTGGGTTAAAAGGTGTAAGAAATGTGCATTCTTCATTGGCAAATAAAAGCTAGCAGCACTGCCCCTTCACCCAATTTCAGTGGATCAACCTTTCATGCAATGGGGATTAGAATTCATTGGAGTTATTAATCCAAACTCAAGCCAAGGCCACAAATGGATACAGCGATAGATTATTTCACCAAATGGACCGAGGCGGTAGCACTCAAAGAGGCCAATGAGTCTAGCATACTAGACTTCTATGAAGGCATAGTCACAAGGTTTGGTGTACCCACCACGATCATATCAGATAATGCATTGGATTTTCTAGGCACCAAGATCACTGAGTGGGTTGTTAGAAATGGGATCTATCTCAACACTTCATCTAATTACTACCCCCAAGGGAATGAGCAAGAAAAGTCTACAAACAAGAACTTATTAAAGATCATCCGAAGAACACTTGATGAGAACCAAAGGACTTGGCACACCAAGCTGAAATCAGCTCTGTGGGCTGATAGGATCATGCCCAAGAGGTCCACAAGTAGCTCTCCATACAAGTTGGTCTATGGGAAGGAAGCAAGGCTTCCCATATCACTTGAATTACCAACTCTAGAACTTCTCAAACAACTGGAATTAGCAGAGTTTGAGCCCATGGAAGAAAGGTATGCAAAGTTGATGGAGTTGGAAGAGACAAGAGAGCATGCAATACAAGCCATGGAGAAAGACTAAGCACTAATCAAAAAGGATCTTTGACAAGAAGGCCAAGGCAAGGGTGTTCTAAGAAGGAGACTCAATACTAAAATGGGACGCGGATTGGGAAAAACTAGCGGTCATTCCAAATTTAATACAATTTGGAATGGTCCCTACGTGGTCATGGAGTGTAGGAACAATAATGCTTTTCGGTTGGCTAAGTTGGATGGTGAAGAATTGTAGATTCTAATCAATGGAATCTATCTCAAACATTGTTACTAAAGGAAAATTTCTCATCCTTGTGTATAGTAGTTTAAGACTTTTGAATTCCTCCAAGTGCTATGCACATTGTACTGTTGTTAGAATAGGTCTCTTTTCCCTAAGTGCCTTGTGCACATTCTCTATTGCTTCAAGTACATGCTTGTGCAATCCACAATGGTCCAATTGAAGGAAATTGCAGCAAAGAAGTTCATAGTTACAAACAATAGTTGTCATATTCAAGGAAACACAAATACAAAGCAACTAAAGGTCAACACCCGAGTTTTTATGTTTATCCGAAATCATATCGAGGTAGTCCACGGTATTGCAACAGATGTTGTGGCATCTCAAGGGAAGAAAATTCCACGATCGAATTAGTTTGGGATGATTGATGGTGACTCCATGCCTAATGGATAATTGCAAGGCTACTGATTAGTCTATTTAGTAGGAAAATGGCCTTGCGGGTTGCCAAAATTGTTATCTAATTTTACCCCCGGGTGAAATTGGACAACAAAAAGCTTATATCAAGGCAATTGTAATAGGGTCCCGCTTGGAGACAAAAGGTAAAAACCTAAGAATTTGTTTGCATTTGAGCTCTAAGACCCCAAAAATGCATAAGAATCGGTGAAGGGTTGATAAAGGTTGGAAAGGTTGAATTTTGTCCACCTAATGGAAGGGGGCTAATAGAGTAAAGAGGAGATTCTCAAATGGACCGAGCCGGTGTTGCCCTTGGTAGGTGGATGATGGAACATAATGATTAAGTAGTCCTGGCCAACCCTTAATGTATATGGGTCCATCATTAATATATAGGTTGATATTTAATAATACGAAATATTTATATTTCTATTATTAAATATGCTAACCTAGGTATATACTTTAGGTTAAATATTTAATATCATGAAATGATTATATTTCTAATATTAGATATTATAAACCTAGGTGTATGTGTCAACCATTTAAGGTTGAAAAGGTGGGTCGAGATACATACCCGATCACCTTATATAAAAAGGAATTTAGGTCCTCATTTGATATATTCAGGAAATATATCAAAGGTGTGCAAATCAAATGATTTGGTTTTACCCTTGGTAAATAGGGTTTCAAAGGGGAGGCAATCTTACTCTGGATGTAAAATAAGTTCTCTCGAAGTAAAAGGTTATTTTCAAAGTGGTTTTTACCCTATTGGGGTTTTCCACTATAAATATTGTGTCACTGTGTTATTTATTTCTGTAAGTATTTCTTTATTTATGTTATGTTGTAATCTTTATTTAAATATTTATCGTAACATTATATAATATGGAAGTTGATTAAATCCGTATTTATTAGAATCTTCAAATTCTAACATGGTAAAGGTAAATTAAATAAATTAAGATAAAATGTTTTGTATTTTATTTATTTAATTTGTATGGGTTTTTTCAACCATCTTGAAAGGGTATTTGAAAGTATTCGGTCTCCTTTTCTTTCTCGAATTTATTTTGGCACTACATTTGTGCAATTAATTTATGGGTAAAATTTTAGGGTTTTTAATTTTAAATCCCTAATTTTTGGGGGAGATGTAATATGATGTGATTCTTACTTTCATTTACATTTTGTAAATGATATGGAATTAATGTTTGTTTGGAGAATGATGTGCACAGTGAAAGGGGTTCAAATATTTACCGTGAAAATCACATACAAAAAGGAAAGGATTTATTACTATATGAAATAATTTTCATGTTTTCTATAATTTCAAATGTTTGTAGGTTAAATATTTTGGAAGGTAAATTCATACCCGTGTTCTTTGGACCCCTCTAAAAGAATTTGATTTGAAAAACTATAGTTTATAGTTAATCTATAACTATATTTTTTAAATTAAAAATATATAGAATAAGGTTTATATAATAACTTATATAAACATCATATTAAATTTGATATAGTTTTGAAAAAAATACTATATATTAAAAGCCTTAAACCATATTAAAATTACATGGGATTGAGGGAATAATCAACATACCATATTTTAAGCCTAAGTTTAAATCATATTTAAACTTATAAATCTAGGCATATATAGTTTTAAAAAGAAGAAACAAACTTAAGTTTGAATCATATTTTATATATATGGTTAGTTTAAACCACTTAAAATATAAATTTATTAGATTTGGTCTATATATGTTTTAAAAAAAACCTAAGTGCTTATTTTTTTAGTAAGGGGGCTCGTGTTTATTGTTTGGCCATGTATGGATTATTTTTAAAATCTTAATACTTATTAAATAAAACCTAACATGTGTCCCTAACCATTTATATTATCCATGCAAGGGGGTGGCCCCATTAATTTATATCTTATAGTTTAAAAAAGGGGCTAGTTTATTGGTTGTCCACGTGAAGTATGGTAAATATTTATTAAAATATTGGTAGTTATAGCCACATAATTTTTTAAAAAGTTTTTAGCTTCATAGGAATTATATCAAATATTTTACAATATTTTCATAGTTTTAAATGTGTGCGGGGTAAAATTAAGAGTAAATGAAAGGTGGAGACAATGTTCATGAAAATAGGGATTTCAATTTATTTCATTGGTCAAGTGAAATTACTTGTCCCCTCTGTAAAATATGCAGGTTAATCTATACTCTCATAAATCTATTTGTACCTAGTAAAATTCTTTTAACCTGGTCTATGTCTTTTAAACCCCTTTAATAAGGGTTATGTGTTTTTTTATATTAAAAATATACTATAGTTTATAATTTTTATGAACTATATGTTGTTTTTTATTTACATTCTATAAACTATATACTTTTTTTTTAAATGTATATATTTTTACATTATAAATTATAATATGTTATTATAATGTATTAAAATATAACCTCCTAATAATATACGAAGAATAAATTTGAAATTTCACATTCGAAAATACACAACAAATTTTGGCTTTATTAAATTTGATGGTCAAATGATAAATTACTGAGAGACTAAACATAAGACAATATGACGGTCATTTAGACATCAAATTTAAGCTCGTAGGTTCTAGGAAACTTTCAACGTGTTTAAAATTGATGGTCAAATGACCATCACGACAAACCAAAAAACCATTATGACGGTCATTTAGATGTCAAATTTAAGATGGTCGATCTATCTTTATTTTTTTTTCTTCAGAAATTTGATGTTGTTATGCATTTTTAGGGTCTCTTCTTCACTTTTATATGGTTGAAAATATTTTTATATAAATGGGGTATAATGCAAAGTCCTTTATATAACGGGTTATTATTTTGATCATGGGAGGTTAACTAGTATGTATTGTAATAACATAGTTAGTTATGATCAAATAGTTTCTTTAGATCTCGATTCTATTAAAAGTTTTGTTTTTATTATTATAAATATGTATCTAACTCGTGGTAAATTTTATATTATAATGGGGTGTGTTTTACAGGTTTAAGAAAACAATGATGTCTAACTATTTCTATCTTGACAAAACTCAGATCCTGAATGAGACCAACTACAATATTTGGGTCAAAATAAAATTTATGGCGAGGAAAACGGATGATTGTTTCTAAATCAGAGGTTGCTCCCACTGGTCATCAAACAAATGTAGATAACATGAATGCATTCTTGCAATGAATATATGATGATCTTTCTATGATTTTACGAAATGTGAATGACGAGTACCTTCTACACATTGGTAATATCGAACATCCGAAAGAGGTATGGACACAACTAGAATCTATGCATGAAGGATACTTGGTATATCAAGGATAATAATGAGAGTTTAATACCTAAAGGAATTCAAAGAAATGGTACGTATTTTTGTGATGGTTTCTCTTACGCATCTTGTTTTATATCTCAGAGTTTGAATAATTCAAAACTATGGTTTGAAATGTTAGGACATGTTAATTATCGAAGCTTATATGAAATATATAGATATAATCTAGTGAAAGGTTTACATGTGTTGTCTTCTTCTCTTAAAGTTACTTCATTAAATGCTTCTAAATGATGGTTTTGATTCTGATTTAGTAAATGGTCATGATGATGTTTTGATGCTATAGATATTTTTGAAACTCTTATCTTCCTAGATAAGAAATTAAATTGGGCTCAATCTATGTTAGAAATTTCAAATCCTATTAACCTTAGGAAAATGACCAGAAGCCATCATATGTACCATGCATTAATTACCTTGTATGAACTTGAGCCGTGAAGTATTATAGGGTCTAGGTGGATATACAAAGTAAAATATAATGATAATGGTAGTATTAACAAATATAAAGTTAGACTTGTTGCAGGAGGTTTCACTAAAACCGGTATTGATTATGTTGAGACATTTTCTCATGTAGAAATTTGAAATGAGTATCGTTAGGGTGTTATTTGTAATTTCTGCTCAATTTGGGTGGGAAATCCACCAAATGGATAAGAAAAATACTTTTTTGAATTGCGATTTAAAAGAAGAACTTTACATGTTTCAACCTAAAGGATTTGAAGAAAATAGTAAATAAAACTATGTTTGTAAGTTGAGAAATCCTTGTATGGTTTAAAACAAGCTCTTAGAGCTTAGTACGCAAAAATTGTTTCCTTCTTTAAACTGTTAGGTTTTGTTAATTATTCTTCTAATAATGCTATATTCATTAAGTAATAAGGCTCACATATTATCATAATATGTATATATGCTAATGATTTGCTTATGACTTGTGACAATTCTCGATTTAATTCATAGAATTAAAGAGAAATTGAAGCAAAGACTTTGAAATGAATGAATTAGGTCTCTCACATTATGCTCTTTGTGTGATTGTATTTCATTTTATTGTTATTTTCAAAACACAATATGCAACCATTGTATTGAAAAAGTTTCTTATGATTGATTGTAAACTATTTTTTACTTCAATGGAAGTTAGAATAAATATTGATCCTAAATATGCATATAAAAAATTTTGATCCTATTTTATATATGTTATTAGTTGATAGTTTGATTTATCTAACTATAACTAGATTAAATATTTCCTATACAGTAGGAATTACTTCAAGGTTTATGCAGGAACCTTTTTTAGAGATCATTGGAATCTTGCAAAAGAATTTTTAGATATTTAAAAGGAACAATCAATTATGGGTTGCATTATAATTAGAATGAAAATGCTATCTTATATAGATTTTGTGATTCTAACCATACTGATGTTGTGTTATAAAATATACTAGATATGTGTTCGAGTTTTTTTGGTGTAGGAACCATTACTTGGAATAACAAATGTAATCAACGAGTCTCCATTTCTTTTCTTGAGGTAGAGAAGTACAATAGAAGAAGTAAAGAAGTCATGTGTTGTAGCGGTGTGGTATAAATACACATGGAAGTTAAAGGAAATATTCCTCTTATATGTGATGGCCAGAGTTTTATTACTCTTGATTAAGAATTCGGTTCAACATTAGAGGATGAAGCACATTGAGATACATATATGCTTCACCCATGAGAAGGTGCTAAGTGATGACATAAATCTCAAGTTCATGTTGACTGAAGAGTAGGTTGTTGACATCTTCACAAAGTCCCTGAGTGCTGCAAAGTTTTGTCACTTTCGTGAAAAGCTTGGATTGTCGGAGTTTCCATTGAGGGGGAGTGTGCATGACAATGTCACCTCCTAATGGAACTTGGTTTTTGTAAAAAGACCTTCGGGCATTTGTAAAAGACCTTCGGGCAAGTGTAAAAAAAGACCTTCGGGCAAGTGTAAAAAGACCTTTGAGGCATGTATACCTCCTCGGCTTATTTTTTAGAAAGAAGTGTAGAAATATCTTAAAGGTGGTCTTTAGTAAACTCTTTAGTGTTATTGAGTTTATTGGTAAACATCCAGTACAAGCATATTGTTAAGGAGGTCCTTGGTTGTAAAAGGCTCATATATGCTTGGGTTCAATAACCTTTTATGAGAACCTGTGAGAACATGTAAAACTCACAAATCATACTTATCTACTGATCATGGGATGATCTTTAGGATTCCAAATCCTTTTGTACCAAAAGCTAAATTGAGTATGATGAAGGTGTTATAATTCCTTCAACTCATATGCTAGCCTAAAACCTTTATGGTTTATGGATTATAAATCCTCTGTAGTGTAGCACGGGTAGGTAATCTATTGGCATATGTTATGTTATGCCACTTAACATTAAGGGGAAGTGTTGAAACATAATAATTAAGTGGTCCGCCAACCCTTAATCTATATGGGTCCATCACTAATATATAGGTTAATATTTAATAATATGAAATATTTATATTTCTATTATTAAATATGCTAACATAGGTATATACTTTAGGTTAAATATTTAATATCATGAAATGACTATATTTATAATATTAAATATTATAAACCTAAGTGTATGTCAACCATTTTAGGTTAAAAAGGTGGGTCAAGAGACATACCCAATCACCTTATATAAAAAGGACTTTAGGTCCTCATTTGATATATTCGAGAAATATATAAAAGGTATGTAAATCAAATGATTTGGTTTTACCCTTGGTAAATAGGGTTTTAAAGGAGAAGGTGATCTTAATGGATGTAAAATAAGTTCTTTGAAGTAAAATGTTATTTTCAAAGTGGTTTTTACCCTATTGGGGTTTTCCATTATAAATCTTTTGTATCACCTGTGTTATTTATTTCTGTAAGTACTTCTTTATTTATGTTATGTTGTAATCTTTATTTGAATATTTATTGTAACATTATATAATATGTAAGTTGATTAAATATGTATTTATTAGAATCCTCAAATTCTAATAGTGGAATGGTGAACAAAATAAAAATCAAGCTCGAATAAAGCGCGAGAGCCGAGCTTGGGACTTATCGAGATCATTTAGGACAAGGCGGTGAGCTTGAAGTTAGGAGAAGAGTAAGGGTGGGCCATTTCGGTGAAGCCAAGCCAAACGACGAAATGCAAAATACTTAGGCCTTAATCTTGTTAAGAGTGAGGTGAGATATGGAATTGGGGACCTACCATGAGCTTAATAGAAGATCCGTGGGTTCGGGAGATCAACCGCGGGCTCGAGGGGTAAGCCACATCATAAAGGGTGAGCTCGTGAAACAAAGACATGAGCCGTGGATGTGTTGGAGAATCCTGCAGTAATGAAGGGTAAGCTCCTTGAAAAAAAGATGCAAGACGCGAATGTGTTGGAGAATCTCACGAAATGAACGGTGAGCTCCAAAAATAAATATGTGAGTCATGGGCGTGAAGGATCCCGTATGATTGAGAAAGGAAACACCAAGCTCACCCTCACCAAGCTAAGCCGCCAAAATAGATGCACCAGAGTAGAGTACCACAAAGTTGGTAAGGGGCTAATGAGCTCAAAGATTTCTTTAGAAGGGGGACATCCAATGCAAACTAAAGGAGTGTGAGTGCGGTGTCGAGGCTGATCATACGAGCTCACCTAAAAAAATAGGTTTCACGATTGCCATATCAAGCTCATGCAATCTTGATTACCGGAGGAACTACATATGTGAAAGAAGAGCCTTAGGTGAATGGTGAGCTTGGCGGACTCGGTGATAAAGATGCGAGTTGAGAAGGGATTCATAGAATCAAGGGAAACACCATGAATTAAGGGAGCGAGCTCACAAAGTGGGATATATATACCGATCTCTAGAAATCACTGCGAGATGTAGGCACGAAGTTCCATTTCTAAGGAGTCCACGGGTGTATGTGAGATCTTTGCGGGAGAGGTGGAATTGCCACGAAAAGCCATGGGTTGATGTAATGTCAACCAATACATGAGGTTAGCAGGTCATAGGTGGACATGACTTGGCACAAAATGCATAGGTGGACTCGCCACATAATGTCGTGGGTGGAAAATGTCTTGTGGACCTTAAAAACAAAGGGAGTCCGTGGGGGTCGTGTAGCAATAAGAGGAGGTCAACGTTTCATATGGTGATGTGGAACATTGGGGAAACATGACCCTCATAATCGACCAATCAAATTCCAAGGAGGGTTGACACCGAAGGTTTGGCGATGCACGGGAGCCAACCGGTGAAAGTGGCTAAAATATAATATTAAAATATAACATACCCCCCATTTGGAAAATATAAAAAGGTGATGGGTATGGTGGGCCCCATTCATTTTAAATGGCCAAATCAAATCAAATATTTGTAAAAAGACTAAGGAAAGGAGGAAATATTTGTTAAAGTCATTTCATCCAAAGAATTTAATTGCCATTCCTGTGAAGTTCAAGCGAGCCCACAATTTTTTTCAAAGGAGTTGCTTACACTCAAGAGGTCGCATCTGGAACAATTCTTAACCAAATCACACAAAATTAGTCTTGTTGGAATCACGGTTCCGATACCTTAATAGAGGGATTAAGAAACATAAGAATTGATGTATATTTGAGGGATATTTTATGAAAAATGGACTTTGTTCGATCAGTAACTTCCATGGTGGTTGAGGGAGCATTTAATGAACATAGGCTATCATTTCCTTCTGCTATAGGATATAGGGCAGTATAGGGGAGCTTGTGTAAGTAATATGTTATCATTTCACTTATTTATGGCCATTTTGCAAGTGGGAAAAATCTGATTTTGGGAATGCCCTCTCTCTTCCTCCATTTTTCTATAAATTGAAGGGTTCACTCATTGTAAGGGCGGGGGTAATCTTAAGTAGAAAAACTCTGCTATTTTGTTTTGTGAAACCAGTGTTGTAGGCCTTCATAGTGGACTCCTTGCATGGTGATCCAGGCATTTTCCTTGTAATATGATGGATTGTGCATATTAATGAAGCAGTAGATTGAAGTTTGTGGATTTCTATCTTCCCTTTCTTTGATTTGTTGCATTCTTCTTGCCTCTACATTGTATTGCATGTGTTTGTGTCTATTCATACTCCTACAAGAGTTCATTGTTGTTGTGTATGCAAAGAAGTGATGTTGTAAATGTTGTTTTTGACTGTGATGGTAGTTTAATCCTCTCTAATAAACATTCTTCTCTCATCTTCACACTTTGGAGTTATTCCCACACTCTATTTTTGGTGCATCACCTCTATAGTGTAGGAATCCATTTTAGTTGCATGTTATTCCCCTCTCCTTGGTCCCTTGGAAGTGATAGATTAGGAGTAGCAGTCAATTTTCTTTCCATTAGAGTAGTTGCATTAGAATAGGAAGAGGAACCAACCTTCTCTGGAGGTCTATCTCAAAGTAGCAAGTCCCACAACTTGGAGATAGCACCCATGTTGTGTAATTACACCGTGAGCTCAAGCACACACACTTGTGTGAATCATAGGGTGTTATAATTCTACACTAACAAAACCCTACAGGTAGATGGAGGGAGCTCTATATGCTCACAAGACCTAAAATGACCACTACGGGTGATAGGCATAAGAAGAAAATCATAGAAAGAAAATTGGAGTCGAGCGAGGGTTCACCATGTTGATTTAACAAATTATAGAAATATGTGAAACCTTAGTTGTAGAGAAACATATGATAAATAATAAGTAATAAAGCATAGATCTGATGCAAATAATAAGAAAATAGAAAGAAAAAACCTAAGTACAAGAGAAGGGATATAAGACTTAGCTGATTTCACACTAATTCTAAAGTGTACTAGGCTAGAAGATTGATGAAACAGGAAGGCAGAGTGTCGCAACCGAACCAGAAAATTACGAGAATGTGCTTTGGATCTATCGGGACTAGGGTTCCTAAAATAGTCTTGGGTTACCTAGGCACCAAATAACCACGGTAGACTGTTGTGACTATGCAAAATCTTAAAACTTGATTTTTATGGTGTCGTAGGGTGGTTGCTTAACCTTCGTTGTTGGTCTCTGTATGTCACATTATGTCTACATAATTTTCCCTGTAACTTGTAAAACAAATGATCTCCTACAAAACTCCAAAACATATCAAATCCTAAAAAAATAAAAAGATGCAAATGGGGAGTTAGACTGACCCCAACGGTCACCCGACAGAGTGAACTTATGATTGAGCATTACACTACATCTTAAACTCCATGTAGTTCTATGTGTGTGTGTAGAATCATGCCCTAAGAAGCTCTTGTGCAAGATGTATCAAATAATGAGCAGTAGCTAGATGTAGCAATGTAAGTAGATGTGTGGATGTCAAAATGAACTTCCCCTCCTATGAAGTGTATGAAAAAAATGTAGTCCTTTGTCCCTTGAATGAGTGTTATATGGATGCTTTGATGCTCTTAGAATTCCTTTGGATGTAACCTTAGGTGGTGATAGTAGATGCTTAGAGCTTGGTCCTTTATTATGATCACATAACTTTGTATTTATATGATTCCCTTGTTTTAATTTCATAATTGACAACTAAAAGGCCGACCCATAAGAAAACAAGATTCCCAAATGATAAAAGAGGACCGAAAGGGGCGAGTAAGATATAAAGAGGTTGGGGGTGCCCAGAGGGGATGAGAGTGCTGGTGTTCAGAGTCAAGAAAGATAAATCAATAAATATCATGTTAGATTGTAGGGTGTGTAAGACAAAAGAGGAAAATAGAAAGATAGAAAAGAGGCCAAATATAGATGTCAATTACTAGTTTTATCACTTAGGAATCATATGAATAGTGGTATGTGATTAGGACCTAGAAATGTACCCAAGTGCGTGATTTAGTGTCTACATTTTCCCCACTTTATCTTTTTGGGTGAATACTCAATACCATAAAGTAGATAAGAGATGTGTACTTGATAACCATGTAGATCGATGACGAAAGCATGCTGAGGAGACAAGAAAAAGCTTGGAGTGATAAAATGAATCGTGGAAGCTAAGGAGGAGGAAGTGACTCTAGAGGTGAAACGTATGTGTTGTGTCGTGCTTGTACATGTTTTCATTACTACTTATGCTTAATGATGTGGGGCTTCTTCTTCTTGTGTGTTAAGGACAAACCTGCAAAAGAAGAGTGAAATAGTAGTCAAATATGTGTATATGAAAAATTTGATCCAAACATGTAAAAAGTGTGCAAAAGTGTGAAAAAGTAGTAAAAGTAACATGTCCACTGATTTTTGATGAGTAAAAAGGATAGAAAAGATCTTGCAAAAGCTATAGAAGAAAAAGTATTTTAGGAGATCTCACGCCAAGAATGAGTTTTTTGGGTGATCTCATGCCAAGTGCAATTTTTTTGGGTGATCTCACACAATGACAGAAGAGTGTTGGGGAGAAAGGTCTAGTGTTATTCTCCATCTTTATATGCTTCCTAAAAATTATACACCACTGAAGATGATGTGATCCTTCTTTGTTTCAATTTGATCAAGTTTGATCCGATTCGATCCAAGTAGAAAAATAAAAAAATAAAGATAGAATGCTTTCTAATTCTTTGGAGGATAGTGCTTCAGATCTTGTGAAATTGCTCTATGAAATGCTAAAAACTATGCTGATATGAGAAAATGACTGTAACTACCCCTAGTCATAGGTGCCCAATGCTCATATCTCGTATTTGGGTGCTGATGTCTATCTTTGTGGAAAGGACCCAAGTCAAAATCTAGGTTATTTTTGTAACTAAAGACTACTTTGTTCATGTACTTGTGTAGGTCTGAACTGTGACTGTGTATTGTTGAATGGGGTGACTGATTTATCTAATGCATGCCCCCATGTTTTGGGGTGCATGCAACATTTCTAGGTGGATGCGGGCCAAAGGAGAGGACCGGATTCTAAATGAGCCCCTGTAGCCTTACAGGGGGAGGGAATGTTCTTGGTAGAAACCAAGGCACATACAAGAAAAGTGGTTGGATACATGTGTTAGTACAAATAAGACAAATATTCATATAAAAGAAAATGTGTAATCTAACAAGCAAGAAGACAATGTAGACGGTTAAAAGTAGGTTTCAAGCATGTGAAATTACTCACAATGTCCTAAGACAATCAGGGCCGAAGCAGTCAAAAACATACAAACAATGAACAAGAAAGACATAGGGCAAAGCCCACAAATAATGGCATATAATGGAAAATAATATCAAACAAAGTAATGTGAGACAACCATGGTGGAAAATAGTTCTGTAAGATAAATGTTGCACATGAAGTACCTATTATCATATAAGAAAGTGGATGCCCCAGAGCCTTGGTGGGGATGGTAAGAGGTGCAGTGTCAAACATCCATTTTGCGTGTAAAGATCTCAGTATAAGACTGTATTCACAACTAGAGAATTAGAGAACACACATGTGTATATAGAAAATATAATGGCATACTAGATATTTGACTAACATAGGAAACAAAGTGTAACATGTGAGTATAAGCAAGAAAGAATAAGTATGACCAAGATATGCAACATGTTGTGAGTGTGAATGGAATGAAATGTAATGTGAATGTGATAGGAACAGTGTGCCCCCGAGCGGATGTGTATGAGTATGTATGGGATGAGGTTCATTTATAAATTCCCCTCAACAAGTAAAGAATTAACCATAGAACAATAATGCATCATCGGGAAATGGTTCAAAATGTGTGCACTAGATAGATATGATCAATAAAGCATAGAGCGTAGAGAGTGAGTGAGTGTAGTGAGGTTCATTTCAGATTTAGACCCTCGGCAATCAAGTATGAACCATGGAACTAGAGTGGGTTAGAGGGTAATATGATGTGTGAGAATGTAATTCCAAAGAGATGTGCCATGAATGCACCAAGTGTAAAAATGTGTAGTGTGTGAGATTCATGAATGTAGTAAGCCATAAACATTCAAGTGTGAACCTTAGCATAAGAGTGCGTCATAGAGTAATGGCGATACAAGTGTATCAAGATGTGCGTGAAAGACTAGATGTGAAGCGTAGAGTGGAAAATTAGAAATGTAAGACACTTGATAATGTTATAAGGGGGAGAATAAACATGACCCCCCAAGTATATGATGATGAATATGCTATTTGACAAAAGTGAAGGGTAAGGGTCCTCCACCCGATGCTTGCAGAGATAAAGGTGTGTGTGACCATGCTCTGAGATTAATGATGTATGAGATAGATGATGTATCGGTGAATGATACCTATGTGTATGAGACCGAGGAGGTGATGAACACCTATGTGAAGGAGATCATGGAGGTGATGTGCACCTATGTGAAGTAGACTATGGAGGTGATGTGCACCTATGTGAAGGAGACCATAGAGGTGATGTAAACCTATGTGAAGGAGACCATGGAGGTGATTTATACCTATGTGAAGAGTTGTCCGAGTGGTGGACCTAGACTGATGGGATGGACTATTAGACCAAGAAGACCGAGTAGGTCACGTGTGGATAGGAGAGTTAGGAGCAGAGTGTGACGTAGATTTGAGAGGTCTAGGGGACCTAGATGCTCTAGATAATGTAATAACAACCTCAAGAGGAGGTTACGATAATGGAGTGGATGATGGAACACCTTGGATAGAGAAAACTTGCTTATCATGAATAAAATTAAGACACAAATGAGTCACATAAAAGATATCCTGAGTAGCACATAGCCAAGGAAGACATAAGAGAAGGTCATAACTTTTGATTGAAGGTGCTACTGAGTGAAATACACAAACATGGTGAGATGCCCAACTGTGATTCAAAGTTGTACATGACCATAGAATTTGGGAATTGGATATGAAATTTGTAAGAGTGGATAATTGATAGCAACTAGGAGCACAATAGAACACACACAAAGAGGGGATGATGAGCTGACCATAGTGTTGTTAATAGCATAAGGTCCGATAGAAGCAAGGATATGCAAAGTGTATCAAAAGAAAACGTAACATGAAAATCATGATCAGAGAATGTGATGAATGGTAGAGATTCCTCAATATGTGCAACTAGAAAATTGAGGGCCCTCGATGAAGGAGGAGACACTACGTGATATGTATGATTAGCTAAGGAATCAACGGTTTTCTTGTCATGCTTAGGCAATGGATCATTGAAAATTTTGAGATTTTTATTGTCATTGACCGACGTAGATGATGAAGGATCTGGAATCTTTATTGGATTATTGTACCCTTAATTTCATTATTAGAAGTCAAGATGCTAAAAGTGAGGTTCATGGAGGAATTACACCCTCAAAAGTCAATCATGAACCATAGAAAAAAAAGCGTGTCATCAGGTAATGGGTTGAAAGTATGTGTTTTGAGAGTAGATGATAGAAAAGATTTAATGTGAAGCACTGAGCGTGAAGTGTAGAAAATGAACTAAGAGTAGACAACAGAGACATCAAATGGTGATGGAGGGGGATAGTGCGATGCCCCCAAGTTCGCTAGTGAGGAATCAATTAAACTCATTAAGGAGGTCGTTAGTGTCGTGGTCATAATCAATTGGATTGGGATTGGAGACATAGTAGGAAATAGTGTGAGGGTGATCATGGAAAAATCTTGTGTGACGTAAATTATACATGCCCATAGCATATTCTTCATCAGTAAAAGGTGGTTGTGGATGAGCTTATGTGTGTACGAGCTAGTTAGGCTTTGGGTATAGCTAGGAAGGAATCATTGTATATAGAAATGTGTCCAAAAGGCATTGGAAATGTAATATCAGTATGATTGGGGTTGAGAGTACCACCAATATAGTCGAGCCAATATTGTCTGAGGGTGAGCAGAGAGGAAGGGGGTGTATGTACAAGGAATATTGGTAAATGGAAGAATAATGAGTACATATCTATGATACAGGTGGGGAGAGTGAGGAGGGGAGATCAACAACTATGAATCCTAATTTTGATAAGCATGCATGTGTGTAAATAGTGTTAGAACAAGTGGGATCAAATGGGATATGTGGCCAATAAGAGTCATGTATGAGTAAGGTGCATGTGAATGGATTGAGATTTGGAGTAGAGGTAACCTCAAGTAGATGGCAGAGCTGGTATGAGGTCTAGTGTATGTACAGTTTCCTGGAAAGGGATCCTAGTTGTAGTACAGGAGGAGGTTGCTTGAATTGATACTCACCTAGACCAATAAATACAAAGGTATCTTGGAAATAGGATTTGTCTATCTCAATAGGAGTAAAGTTAAGGTTACAAAAAATTTCATTGGTAAGTTCTTAGACATCGACATAATCATCTAAATCATTGGTGTTGACATTATCGTGTTGGGAAACATTATCAAAAATGTCAAGAGCGGTGGTGGATGTAGGGAAAAGAGGAGCATTGAAAGGTGATATAGTGGTAGTGATACATGGATGTATGTTAGGGAAATGAGATTAGTGGTATGTGTAGGGATGGAAGGGATGAATGTGGAGGTAGAAGAAGAAGTAATGGGAGTGTTGGATTCACCAACATCATATGTATCAATATTATGGTATGGAATTGGATTAAGTGGGGGTATAGGCATGGAAGTGACTGGATCTATTCGAAAGAACTTGAATGGGTTGGGGTCAATAGAAATGGTATGATCATATCCATCATGTAAGAATTTAACACACCAATGAACCATAGAAGGAACAACATGCATATCGGGGATCCATAATCGATCGAGTAAAAATTGAATTGAAATTTCGTATCAATGACCAACATAATAAGGGGGATGCATGTTTGAAATAAAATCAATTCCCCACTTTGAAAAAGGTTTTGCGGGATGACAAGATTTAAAGGTATGGTGGTAAACATTCACGACTAGAATTTTTTTGACAAGGAGCACAAAACCTTACCCATTTATACGCATCTTTGAATAAATTAGGACAATAGTAACCAACACACGAAATTTTATGGGTAGTTATTTTGGCAAAAAATGTCATCACAAACAACTTCATGATAACTCCTAAGCACATGTTCAATTTGATCATGAGTTAAACACCTCAAAAGTATGCCATCACGATTTTTAAAAAAACAACAAATTTTCTAAAAGCACAAATTTAAGATCTTGAAAATGAAGTGCTCTACGCCATTTTTTATCTAATGACTCAGGACATGATTGGTTTTAAAATAATAAACAAGGTCATGATACCAATCATCTTGGGATAACAAATAATCCCATTCATACATGCTGAAACCTATGTTGAATTTAGATGAAAACTCATTACTGTCATAGTTTGGAAATGAGGAACAACATGCAAAACATCATCAACCGCAAGGATAACCACATTGATATTCGAATCAACATTTTCAGCTAAATGTTAACCGAGTTCATTTCCTTGATGGTTTTACAAGTTTCAGCTCTAGGTCAAATTGTTGGATTTTGAAAATCCATTTAACCAATCTTCCATCAATCACAGGATGCTTAAGAAAATATGCTAAAACAGGAACGTTATAATGAACAATAATTTTATTTCCCATTAATAAATACTTGTATTTTCTTAAGACCGAAACTAGTGTGATTTTTTTTAATCAAAGGATACTTGACTTTAGCATATTTTAAGGTTTGACTAAAATAAATAATGGGGTTTTCCCTATTTGACTCAAAGTATTGAATTATGACATCACACATAGATTTATCAAATTGGCATTTAAGTACAAGACAAAAGGTTTTGAAAAGTCAGGTTTAGCCAAAATAGGTGCGGAAGCAATACCATTTTAAACATCAACAAATGCAGAATCAACATGAGAATCCCATGATTCTTTTTCAACAAAATCTGTAATGGTGCAACCTTATCAGAAAAACCAGATATGAATTTTCGTACAAAATTGATTTTCCAAAGAAAGAACGTAAACCATATTTGTTTTTAGGAGGCTGCAATTATTGAATAGATTTAACTCTTTCAAGGTTTAGAAAATACCCGTTTGTGTGATGATGTGACCCAACAATTTTCCTTGAGAACGACAATTTTTTTCTTTGGATTGAGAGATATACCATACTTATGACAACGAATAAAAATTTCTCTTAAATGATCCAAATGCTTCTTTCTTTTCCTAGAATACAGTTACATCATCAAGGTAAACTTGAATTATTATCCCAATTAAATCATCAAAAACAACATGCATTTCTCTTTGAAACGTGGCACCTGCATTTATTAAGCCAAAAGGAATACGATTAAAAGTAAAGGTACCTCTTCATGTAGTAAAAGTGGTTTTATGTCTATCTTCTGGATTTACAAAAAAATGATTATAACTTGAAAATCCATCTAAGAGAGACATCATTTCTGACTTGATGACCTGCTATAAAATTTGATCAATATTTGGTAAAGGGAAGTTATCTTTAGTGCTTGTGCGGTTTATACCTCTAAAATTAACACAGAGACGAATGTATCCATTTTTCTTTCATACCAACACTAAGTTAGCGACCCATTCAAAATATCTAACCAAAAAAATGACACCACCTTCTAGATTTTCTCAAGCTCCTTATTGATGGTGTCTTTTAATAATGGGATCACTCTTGTAGGCTTCTGATAAACAAGTTTGATCCAAGGTTTAATATGCACATCATGTTTGATGATCCTAGTATCATACCCTTTTAATTCTTTGTAAGACCAATTCAAAACATCAATGAAATCTTTCAATAGTTCAACAGAGGCTTATTTTTCTTTAGGAGTCAAGCATGCACCTTTTAGAAATTTATATGTTATTATGAACATGGAATTATATTATCTAGATGACAATATAATAATGTAATAATTAATTTATTTTTTTGGGTTGTGATAACAACTCATGCGAGATAGATTTTGTGGAGAGAGAATAATGGAGATTGAGTGAGAGATATGTGGATAATATTATGAGATAATGGATTGATGTTGACCCCTTCTTTATAGGAGCATATCAAACTATTTATATGTATTACTCTTGAAATGTAATCAATCCAGTATGAATAAAAATCAATGTTTTTCTAGTGTTCATATTTGTGCAATCTAATACCAAAATAATATTTGGTATCAGAGCAGGGAGATCTATGAGAGTTAGTTGGGAGAAATTAATCTTTGTTTAGAACCTACATTGTATTCTTCATAGGTGTGATTATCATTAAAGTACAATTAGAAGCAGATTTGTGTATTGTAACAATAACTTGATCTGCACAATATTCTTTTGAAAGATCAATGTATCATCATCCGACAATCACTTACAATCGAATGACAACTACATAGACATCTTGTTTCCATCGACTTGTTACAGTGGAGGTGTTGCATTGTGAAAAGAGTTTTGGTTTCTATTTGATCCCTTCCTCCCACATAGACATGAAGATTAATGGTGTAAACACATGTTTCTAGCTCTACATGTTGTCATACTTGTTCACCCACATCTTTGTCCATTGTTTATTGCCATTGCATGCCGTCCTCAATAGAAGCGGTAGAAAATCTGTTTGTAAGATATAATTAAGTATTTTTTAGATATGTGTCATTATCTTTTAGTTTCCTTGAATCATATGTTTTAATGGTCTAGTGTATCCAAGTAATTAAAAGTATCATAAAGTCTTCCATATATTCTGTGTATTTCGTGGGTGTAGGTAGAAATCCGTAGAAGTATTGAAAAATAATGTTTAATTGTCTTTATCTTCTCTTCCACTATTTTCTAAGTTTAAAGTTTATTTTATTTATAGTTATTTGTGTTAAAAATTCCATACTAGCAATTGCATGTGTACAATGCAATGTGAACACCGAACGATATATGTTATATGATTTAGAGGGATAGTTATTACTTTGGTAGTTGATGTTGATAAGGGGTGTGATTAATTTTATAAGTGGAGGAATATAGATGAAGCATTGCATTTAAAGGTTCTATCTCTGTGCACATATGTCATGTTCACCAATGCTTTCATCAACATCTCTTGAAAATCTAGATAGCATTTGGTGATAGGTTTCTGAACGTTGCTTTGATTTTGAAGCATATTTTGCAATATACTTAAGAACTACATGACGGGAAAGAACTGGTTGGAAATCGACATTTTCTCTCCATATGGATATCATAGTTTGGTTGTGGATGTTCAATCTATCATCATTTCTAGAAGGGATGTACTTAATTTTCCCATCACTTTCAATGAGCAAGGATGAAGTAGGTTGTGTAGACTAAGGAGCATTGTACCTACACTACAACAACAATTTCTTTCTACACATGCATGTTTTCTTTGAACATTTAGTGTGGCACTAAACACGATTAAACAGATTATTTAAGGTCCATATGTGGGGAGAATGATACAACCATGTTTCTTAACTTATGGCATGTCCTAAGTATTTGTATTGTCCGCCATGTACTTGGGTTACTTGTAGGAATGGATTTGGGTTAAAGACACAAGAACAATAGGTCGATTTTCAATGTCCATGTTGTTCCATGAAGAGAAGCGATGGCCGTGCTTTTCATTGCATATGTTATAGGAAGGCAAGCCTTTAAACAAACTTGTTTTAATTCCAAGGTGATTTTCCAATCAGATTGAGCAAGTTTGGATGTTTGCCAACAAATCTATTCTTTTGCGAAAACATGTCCCACCCTTTTAATAGTCCACTCACAAGTAATTTACATGATTCACGATCAAAGCTAAAACCGTATAATTTTATCCAAAGTTTGTTTGACTATAAGGAAAAGATTCTCATTTTCTCAATCTAGGCATTGAGAGAGTCCCGAGTTTAAATTTGATGAGTAATGTAATGACTTACTACATGCAAACATGATTATCAGCCAATGTTAGTAGCATATTTCAGGGTTTAGATTCAGATTTTATAGCACAAAATTTGGATTGTAGGTACATAAGTCTACTGATTGTAGAAACAGATTTTGTCGTGGGGTATAATAGAGGCCAAATTTCTTATTTATTCCTAGAACTTCATTTTAAGGGATGAATATTTAATGAAAGGATAAAGAGTGCAACCAAAAAAAGAAAAAATTGATGAATCCTAAATAGGGATGATTGAAATGGGCTAAAAAAATAGATAGAAAAACAAGGGTAAAAATAAACAAATAATACACTCTTCATGTAGAAATCAAGGTAAAATGAGCTACACAAGCTTGGATATACCCAACTCAAAGGCATGAAAACATAGCTCAACAAAGCGATCTATGAAAACATAATAAGATACAATAGAACCCACAACGCCAAATTCGGGGATGAGTTATAGTAGCATGATAGAATGCAAAGTAAAATATTAATAAAAGTCCAAACCACGAGCTCAAAACATAGCTCAACCAACAATAGAATGAATAGAAATTTCCAACTCACTAAATAGGGTTTAAAATTAAGAATTTTACTTCATTATAATGGAAGTCGTGAGATCTCAACAGTAGATTGTAGCATCCATAGTGCCAAACAAAAGAAAGAGTTGAGAAGCTCGCTAAAACTTGAACATAGTTTACAAATGCCACACGAGACCACATTAAACAACATACCGAAGTAAAGAATGAGGAACCGAGCATCTAAAGGATAAAATGAGGTAATCTTCAATGCAAGGGTGAGCTAATAGAGCATGAGGGTCGAGTAGCACAGACAATGGGAGTTCGAATTAGCGAGCAAGGCATACCTAACTAACCCAAAACATGTAACTTAGATCCAACTCTTCCAACAAGGTTAATAATGAAATATCCTCATGAAGAACCTTCATTTTATCAAACTCTATCAGTTTCAATATCTTTAAACCCTATAGCCTCCCAAAACACACTTAGCAGTCTCAAATTGACGATGATATCGACCACCGTATTTGTACTAGACCAAGACTTTCCTCATAATCATCCGACATGCATCCCTGTTTCAAAAATTATAGTTGTAAATTGCTTCATCGTATTCATTTGATTGAGGATTCAAATGGAAAATTCTATTCTAAGGAGCAAATAATACACTGAGTCAAAACCTACTTTCTAGACTCGACATTTCTTGGTTTTTGCTATAGTCTTCCCACTTTCTTTGGATTACAATTCGACCCAAAATATCTTTAGGCTTGTTTAATGTGCCTCCTTGTTAATATAGTTTTAGTTTTAATGTTATAAGACTTTACACTAAGGACACTGTAACATATTCCGGGTTTGGAAATTTTTGAGTAGAAATATAGACTATATTTGAAAAGATTAAGTGAAGAAACACAAAATCAAACTAGAATAAACTCCTTATAATACATAAGCCTTGGAAATGTCCCAAAAATGCCAAGGATATTTCGAATAACATATTTGATATTTCGGGATGTTTAGAGTTCATTGCATACTTGTGGTTCTTGATTCTCTTTCCTTTAGATTGAATTTTTAGACCCTATTTTTGTAGTTGTTTTGAGTTCTTTAAACATGTTTTGTAGATTGGAAACCTCTATGCAAATTGCATTAGCTATCAAGGAAGAGGTTGAAGATTTGGAAGCAATCTGGTGTTTAGGTATACCTTTACATGCAAGTCCTATGTTATTTTGTTGAAATGCTTTAACTTTTTGTCCAGGTGATCCAAATTGATGAGGCAACTCTAAGGGAAGGATTGCCCTTGCGAAAAACAGAACATGCTAACTACCTCGAATGAGTTGTTCATGGTTTTAGAATCACCAACTGTGGTGTAAAGGATACCACCCAGGTTTGTTACTTTCAACTTCTAAGATGTACCCCTAATCTCTATCTGCCACACAAAGGTGTTGTAAGCTGACACATTTCTATTAGTATTTTATACTCCTAATTTTTCAGATTCAATTCCCACTCTCTTTCCTTTCATCTGGTATTTTATTTTTCAGATCCACACCCACATGTGCTACTCAAACTTCAATGATATCATCCATTCCATCATTGACATGGATGTCGATGTCATCACCATAAAAATTCCCGCTCTGATGAGAAATTACTATCAGTTTTCCATGAGGGTGTGAAATATGGGGCTGGTATTGGTCCTGGTGTCTATGATATACACTCTCCCCGCATCCCAGATACAGAAGAGATCGCAGACCGAATTGGCAAGGTAGTATGACATTTTCTTACCATCGTAGAAAAAAAGTTTGGTGACACCCTTGTATTCAGTTTTGATTGAATGATTCACTTTAATTGTCTATCCTACCAGATGCTTGTTGTGATGGAAACAAACATACGTGGGTCAATCCTAAATGTGGTTTGATAACCGAGAAAGTATGGTGAAGTTGTCCCTACTTTGACGAATATGGTTGCAGCTCCAATTGCGATAGAGAATCATAGCTTATGAGGATTATTGATTCAACAAATTCATTTGAATGGGTTTAAAACTTTAAACAAAACAATACTTCAATCATCAAACATATTGGGGCTTGAGACACATCAAATTTCTTTACCAAAAACATCCATCGATGCGGAACATGTAACATGGGTATCATCCATTTCAAAACTTTACATGAAATTTTCAAATTGTAAATCATAATGAACAATGGTTTTAAAATTTAATAGCCTTATCAATCTTGATCCTGAAGTTCTAATAAATCCTCATAATCCTTTGTGCCCAAAGTTGGAAACCTCTAATAGTGCTTTGGGTTGTGCTTATGATGTACTACATATGGTCTACATGACATAATACAAAAATGTGTGATCTAGATGACAAAACTTTATAGTGCCTACAATTGGCAATGTATCTTTGAAAGCAGTAAGAGAAAAATTGCTTGAACTGATTTTACCCAACTCTTTTTGATTTTTCAAACTCAAAAATATCATCGAATTTGAATTTGCAAAGCAAAACTAATATCTGTGTGAAATCCTCTGCTCAAAAATATTTTGTATTATTTGTGTAGAATTTGAGAATGTGGTGTGAAAAGTTTTTATTATTATTGGTAAATAGTTTTGAAGGGACTATACCCTGTTACAATAAGGGCTCAACAACCAAATAGAGCTATAGAGGGACAACAAAAGAGGATCAAAATCCAGATAAAGCATTATGCCCAGTAGTAACCAAAAGATAGTTACTAGTAGAAAGTGAAACAGAATAGAAACTGCAACAAGACAACAAAACAACAAAGAAAAACAACGAAAAAGACCAAAATATAGCAGCGTCTAGAACGAAGCCCTCTAGCCCGAGGGAGATTATTTCTTGGAAGCTCTGTCGATCCTGGATTTGATTGTTTGTAGTGAAGTGAACAACGCCAAAGTGGTGATGTGCATGGGGTCACTTGCATTCAACTTCGATATGGTCTAACTTCTCTCCTTGTCAGTCCCCCAGATAGTTTCAAGGACCCCGCTAAGCATGGAAATGCTGCGAACATGTTGTTCCAAAAATTCACTAATGGCATTGAAGATAGCCATGTTATGATCATGCCTATCTTTGGCTCTCCCCAATCTATTGTCCAAAGAGTTCAATTTCTTGTATATGTACGCAATTGGATAATGTCTTTGTGAAAAGTTATTAAAACAAGCACAATGGATAAACTACAACCTTTATTTCATAAAGAAAATTGTAATTTAACAATTAGAGTTACACCTCCTTGACCGCATGAATTCTTCGGTCTATCCCAAATTTCCAAAGACACGACCTTGTCCTGATGTCGCTTATGTTTGCTAAGCTGCAACAAATAACAAACAAATTAATGAGACCAAAACAGAGGCACATGATATAATGCATTAAATTGAATTTTGTCTTTTTATACAAGAAAAATATTATAGATATGAGATATAAACTCCTTGAAATCTTTGACATAAAATTGAACCATTTAAGAGGACATTTTAATATCATACCGAAATGATCTTCACATTCCACCGTTTCACTACTTTTGCAGATTCAACATTGTCATCTTCAAATCGGAGTAAAAACCAAGAACTACAACCATCAACATGATCAATCAGCTAATTGGTAACCACCAACTAAATTTTCCAATATACATATCAAATTCTAGACTGGCACATTAATATAGTGGTCATTCTTGAAAAAAACAAAAAACAAAACATCTATAATGACACCATTCATAAGAACATCTAGCTATAAAACTTGTATATAGACAAGACTCAAAAGCATGCCCCATCAACTTTTATGTAATAAAAAAGACTAGACTATTTTATTTTTGTCAATTGTTTGAAAATTAATAAAAACTTAAGACCCTATTAGTGTAAGTACAGAAGTTTATACACCCTCATTTCACTGCCATCTAGAAGGTAGCCAAGCAAACTTATCAAACTGGGTAATATGGATGGCATGTTTGATGCTATGATTCAAATTTCAACATGGCATGTGGTCTCTCTAAAGTTCTATTAAGTAATTTAAGCTTTCATCTTTCTAAAGTTCTATTAAGCAATTTAAGCTTATTGTTTGATTGTTGAATTATTGAGATCATGGCATAGTTGAGTATTTATTCTTGAACAGACTTTATATGTGATTTGTGTTCTCATTGTAGATGCAGTGTTTTTTAGCTCACAGAAAATTGTAGTAGGTTCCAAAAAGCAAACTATGCTGCTGGGTATCATTGACAGATGCCAATTTACTCAGGTGAAACCTTCTCTTGAAAAATCTTATAGAGATGAAATTATTGAGATTTTACAGTTCACAAGGCTGTAGTGCTTCCCAATGCAGGGCATCAATGGCCAAGTGGAATTTCCATAAATAGAAGTATTCATCCTTGAATAAAAGCTAAAAAGGAATGTGAGAAATGTATCTTTTTCTTAGACATGTAGAATCACAAAAGGGAAGAGAATTCTAGGAGTCCAGGAAAAGTGGAAGGCTAGGGTGGCATTGTAATTTTTGTACGAGCTTCATGGTGAGTAGAATGAACTTAATTTATTTCATGAACAATCTGTTGGATCACTCAATGCGACCATGATTCATCTATGAGTCCAAACGAAATCTTTTCCACCCATCATTCACTGTTCCATTCCGGCAATAATGTGCCCCATTTATATTGCATTTGAATAAAAGGAGGATACCGGGTCCAAGTCTTTTGGATAATGAGCTTGGATGTCATAGTAATCATGGACTGGTAAATGAGGTGTGAGCCTCACCAACTAAATATTGAAAAAAACCATGCATCCACACAAAAAAAAATTCCATATGTATCCCTAAGAAGAAATGAAAATAAAAACCTAAGCTGACATTCACAATGACTAAAATGAAAGTTAATGAAATATACTACTCACGTACCAATACCATGCATCTGTGCATATTCCTAGTTAGAAAATAAAATAATCACACAAAAAAACAAAGAGAATAGTGGCAAGCAGTAGTTTCTCAGGTTCATCCTCTGCTACATCCCCACAATTATCTTTCCCTCCTAATTGGGCCTTTTGCTTTAATATTTCTATTCTCACCATGATTTAATGCAGGGGAAAATTTATGGGCATAACAAATCTTTCCATTTCATGACCATTGAACTCGCTCCAGATACAAATACAGAGCAAGATCAATCAATTTGTATATAGTAAAATGAGGAGATATTAGGGTTACAGATATATCACCAATGAGTTTTCCACTTCCCTTGACTCATCTTTCTTGCGGAGAATCCACAGAGTGTAATCTCCTGAACTTATTGTGTATGTCAGAAATTTAGTTAGCTATGTTACTCCATGAAAACTTCTAGTACTTGGTTATGATATCAAAACCCAGAAGTATAAAATTTGTATAATATTAAGGTACATGAAAAAGTAATTCCATCTAAGATTTCCAACACAAATTGTAATTTCCACTCTAATCAAAAGCCAAATTGGTACCTGTGTGGGCTGTAATGTTGTGGACCTGCATATTTTCTTCTGATCGTACAACAATTTCTCCTTCCTTAATGCCATGATAAACTCTGAAATCCCAGAATTTAATATTCAGATAGTCATAAGTGCATATTTAGTATATGTTAACTAAAGAAATTAACACTTATTTTTACAAGATAAATCTTTAATAATTCAACTTTCACAAAAGGGAATGATATGCATGTAATCTTAATCATGTCCAATACTTACTTGAGATGTAGGTCGCCATAATCCTTCAAACAAAAAAATCCTAGAATGCTCTTACCATTTCCAGCCGGGAGAATCATCGTGGGGTAGCCAAATCCTTGGTACATCGGGATCATCATCATCTTCCATGTTTCACCTCATACCCATGTAAAACGAAAAATATACACTTCACAAATAAAACAATGACAACTTGTAGTTTCCAGAGGCTATTAAAATCACATTGCCTTGCACCGCCCCCTCAAAACATGCAACTACCGTAATGGCTAAAAATATCTAAAAGGTTCTACCGCTCTGTCAAAACACCGTCAAAATTAGGCCAATGTCATGAACGACCGAAAAGGCCTTTCCCATAGGGGTAATGCCTTCGGCGTAATAAAGTCAATTTCATTCTTATATAAAAAAGTCATAGGTATTAGATGTGTTAAAGTTTGTCTTTTACCACTTTTACCATAACGTCCCTCTAGTTTTAGGTTTTTGTTTTATTTGGTTTAGATTTGTGTTTATAAGTTCATTATATAGTTCACTCACCTACTTTTAAGAAAGGGTTTATAATTATTTATTTATTTATTGTTTTCATGTTTTTTTTTTTCGTTTGTTAAAGTGTATTAGATGGTCTTATTTTTAAGTATAGGTTTTACTTTTTAATTGTTGTTGTCAAAACTAAGAGTCAATTTGTTTTGTATTGTAAAAATTTCATCAAATTGAAAGTTAGTCTAGTCATTCATTGTAGTGTTAAGAGTTATTGACAAAGACTCAAAATATTGTAAAAAAAAAAATAAAAAAATCTCACTTTTAAATTGGACGCATTTTTGGGCAAACCCGACGCGTTCATCGTGTGGGGGTGTTTCATACTCATAAACTTCAAATACCTAATTTTCTAAACAAGTAGCCAAAAGAGATGGAGGAAGGAGACAAGAGGAAGGAGGTCAATCAACAACCTCTCGCTAGTTGTAGGCAATGGGGCCGCACAATAAAGTTGTGGCATTTTCTATTCAAGATTGTGTGTTTTCTTTCATATGTAGAATAAGAACAAAAGTTTGTCCCTGTTCACTTGAAACATGTGATATTTCCTAATGTAAACTCTTGAACATGTTGTGATATGGCGTGGAAGGTGCGGAATAGTGAAACAATTGTATAGGAGGGAAACTAAGCGCATGAATCCTCCGATTGCAAAGATCCTCTCGACTATCATACTTTATGAAGATGATCAGCTAGTGAAATGACTTTGTTTCGTTCACATGGGATAAATACAGGATGTGTTCTTTGCATAGTAGTGGTCATGTGCAACAAGATCTAGACAACAAGATTTAGACAAGTAGTATGCAGACCTAAAAGTATGTGGTGGCATATGATTCTGGTTTCAATTCCACTTTGCCCCATGTTCACACTAAGGGGGTGAATGTTAGGAATTTATATGTTATTGTGAACATGGAATTATATTATCTAGATGATAATATAATAATATAATAATTAGTTCATATTTGTGAGTTGTGATAACAACTCATGTAGATAGATTTGTGGAGAGAGAATAATGGAGATTGAGTGAGAGATATGTGGAGAATATTGTGAGATAGTGGATTGATGTTGACTCCTTCTTTATAGGATCATATCACACTATTTATATGTATTACTCTTGAAATGTAATCAATCCCGTATGAATGAAAATCAATGTTTTTCTAGTGTTCATATTTGTGCAATCTAATACCAAAATAATATCACCTAAATAAACGTATTTCGGTTCTTCTTTAGTACCAATGTTTACAACTACAATTTACCCTTTGATCCTCCTAGAAGGTTTAGAAGAAGAAACTATTTTGGGTTGATCATGAGGAGAAAACATGGATTCCAAACTTACCAAACCAGCAAGTATTTTATTGCTTGAGAGCTACGAATAATATCCATAATTCAACACATAATCATTCGAATCAAAGTAATTTCCCTTCAAAAAAGTATCAATATGTTCATCACAAGAGAAAATAGACCAATTAGTCTCTAAATAAGGTATCATAAGCCTATAAACCTCTTTAAAAATGTAGTCAATCGATCAGCAAAATTAAGATTTGAAGTAAAAATAACCAATTTATCAGCTCTAGAATTAAACTCTCCAAAGATGTGATTTATATTAAATGCTTCAAATTCAAAAAAAAGACCGGAATTTATGAGTATAACAATGAAGCCTAGTATGATTAGTTTTATAAATCTTTTTGACCTGTCTAATAACAAGTTTTGAATCTCAAAAACAAATAACTTTTTAATTTTCAGTCTTAAGGCTTATTGCAGGCCTAAAAATAAGGCTTCAAATTTAGCTGTATTGTTTGTTGCTTCAAATGCCAACTGAAAAGAATAATTAAATTGTCTTCCTATGGGTGAATTAATGACTACTCCAACACCATTTCCAAACTGGGAACTAGATCCATCAAAACACATTTTCCAAATATCATCATAAGGTAATAATTTTACATGTTGGTAATCTTCATCATCAAAAGTATTAATGTCTAAAGTATGTAAGCCATAAGTTCCCATACCAGTTTCTACAAATGTAACAAATGATGTAATTCCCTCGAGTGGTGTTCCTAACCATTATTCCCTTTGAATGAATGCTATGACATTTCCTACCTGGGTGCCCAAGTAATATCCTTTCCAATGAAAGCACTTGTGGCTTGTGACCAATCTCTTCCAAGGAACATGACATAATTAGCGGTATATCCAAGATATGCACATTTTCAATAAATCCAACTCTTTCATCTTGTGATATCTTAATTACTGTCTCTAAATTTACTACAACATTTGGTTTGACGAGAATCAAAACTAGTTAGTTTTCTGTTGTCATGTTCATATGGGATACCTAATTGATCAACAATGAACTTAGACATAATATTATTTGAATCAACCATATCTAATATGCAGTTATGAATGATCTTGTTCTGAATTTTAACTATCACATAAAAAGGAAAAATGTAATCAGGTGCAAAATTTGATTGACTCATTACCTGGTATTCATCATTATCTGATTCTCTTTTAGATTCATCTTCTTGGACAACCATTAATGATTTAGGTTCATATCTATTTTTATGAGTAGCTTCCAATTTTTCAAATTGACCAGGTAATCCAAGGCTCTCAAAAATGTTTAGATTGCTCCTAGAGTTCTTCATATCAGCCACAATATCATACCTAGAAGTAAATATAGAAGATTTTGTAAATGATTTACCTTTATAGGGCTGATATTGAGCATTATTTAAACCAGAAGGAACATCATCCGAAACAAGTTTGGTTGGTTTATCATGTGGTTTTGCTTTGTTAGGGTGATCAGATTTATGTTTCCCTTTAGCATCATCAACTACTTTACCTTTCGACCATCATTTTTAGCATAGTCTTTTAACTAAGTTTGCACTACATTTACGTCAGAGTCAACAAAACTACACATTTCTAAAACATATTTTCCTTTGATGAATTTCCTAGCTTTCTTAGCACATTTGCATGTGTCAAGGTCATGGTCTAACTCAAAAACTCCACAATACATCTGTTTGGGTTCAATTTTGACTTTTCCCGATTCATTCTTTACCTTAGCAAACCCCGTAGGTGTGTTTTGGGAGACAAGGGATGGTCATTTAATTTTCAATTAATGATGACCAACTCATTGCCTAAATTCCAAATAGAATTCAAATTTTTGTATTTTCAGTTGAAGAGTTAGATTATGATCTATCTTTAAAACTATTCATCTTAAACTTCGTTTCATACTGCACATAGAAAGTAAGAGTTTCTTCAAACTTATAAATTTCCTTATCCTCTAGTAAAATTCTATATTTTGATGGTAAAACATTGCATTAATATAGCCTTGCTAGATTCTTTGAAGGTCTTACATTAGGAGGTATTTTTTTGTCATAACTTGGTGAAACAAATGGTAAAATGATAAATGGTCTCACCAGGATCCATAGTCATGTTTGACATTTCATTTACAATTTCAAACTCATTTTTGTCTTTTCAAACAATCCTCTAACCAGTCTTCTATGTTTGACCACTTTGTCATACATTTTGAAGGTAAACTAATAAAGGATTTGTAGGCTCTTCCTTCAAGAGTTTGAGTCAAAATCCTAAAGTAAGCCCTCTCATTGGTTACCCCTATGGCTGCACATATTAGTTTGAAAGAGTCTAAATGATCTTCCCAAGATGAGCCATACTCACCAGAGAACTTGGGTAATTGGATACCTTTTAATGATGGTAATTTGGGAGGATTTCCTCCAATATCAATTAGATTTCCTTTGAGAAAAGAATTGAGGTTATCTTCTTCATGATCCAATGCCTCATTATCAATGACATTCTCCCTATTATGTTCAAGCCTGGAATTTTGTTTTGGTTTTGGTTATGGTTAGGACTAGGACCCTGTTCTCTATATTCCTCATTTCTACCAAATTCTTCAGCCATTGTAAATAAATAATAAATAATACAACAAAAAAATCAATGTCAATTCAATAAAAATGTTTCAAAAATTCTTTATCATTCACAACATCTAAAGGTAAAACCTTAGATTTATTTTCAGATTTCAAAATTTATTTTTTTCCCTCTCTAAATTGTTTCTTTTTCTTTACAATATCATGTTGGGTTTGGATGTTAGATCTTGTGAGCCTTTGAATATCAAGGGCTCTGTCTTCTTCTTCATTAAGGACCTCACTAGCTTGTGCAAACTGTGCAACTGTCACCGCAAAATACCCAACAACAAATTCTAATATCATATTTAACATCTAATTAAATACTTATGATGAATAAACCCACTTGATCAAGAGGTGCAACACCTATAATGGTCATTTGTGAAATTCAAGAGTAGATAGAAGAAATCTAATGTGATGAAATCGGAAAAGAAGATGAAGTGGACAGTTAGAAGAAATCCAATTAAAAATAAGCAATAGAAACTCCCCACTAAAGTTGCTAAATTTGTTGTCAATAAAAAATAGACCGAAAACCAATCAAACCTTTCACCCAACGCAAAAGGTCAAGATAGAATCAAACTAGTTTAATCGTATTTTTACTTAAGAATTGGCTTAAGCGTGGGTAGTTTAATATAGGCTAAATAATGATTTAACCTAAGATCTGGGAAAATTCTATTTCTAACAACAATAAGAATATACATACATCAACAAAAGACAAAAGAAAACACATCAAAAGACTCAACACAACACAACAAGATCATCAAAATTTAATGAGAATGATAAGAGATTAATATTTAAACTTAATGTCTTTTAATTCCAATATGATCACTCATGTATCGAAACCTGATTTTCTGAATCAAAGTAATATAATCAACCTTTATCTGACAGAGTGAAACCTATAAACTAGGTAACCTCTTGAAAAGGTGAAATATGAGTGATATTTATAATCTCTTCTTTACAATTATTTCCAATATCATAATGATCTCCAAAAAACATAAATCAAACACAAAAAAACAAATAAAAATATCAACATAATATTTACACCATTAACAAAAAAGAGTTTGATATGGACATGATGAAGAGAACAATTTTTTTCATTAATGAAATGAAGTACAATGATCGCTAAAACAATGTCTTGACAAGGTCATGATCAAATATCAAAGCCAACATGGCTACAAATTACATTCATTTCAAGATAGATGTGAAGATATCATCAAGCCTTCTCTGGATATAAAGATAAAATATGCAATCGAGTTAAATATTAATAAAAAATTATTTAATCAGATAATCATAATAAAAATATTAAATCTGGATATACCTGTTGTATTTGAAATTCACACTCAAACCTCAAAACAATGTTGTCATAACTCTTGTAATATCACTTGCTTTTAAATGCATTACACAATAAATTTCAGAATTAATTTTTTTTTGATAAGAGGTAATAAGGGGTTGAGGGACCCTACCCCATACAAATTATGCAAGATCACCTTAAAAGGGCAAAGGGAATATCCATTCAAGTGCTAGCAGCAGAACCAAATGCCAAAACTATAAAGCCATAAACAAGAAGACCAACCTAAAAGCCCAAAGTAAAATAAATAACAACAGGGGCCATGGAACTAACAACATGAAAACATAAAAGAAACAAAACATCCAAAAATGAAAAATAAGCCATCATTCATTAATCAGAGCATCCACTATGTGCATGCACCCATTCCATTCCTTAACCATGCCGATAATAGTAGATTTCTAGAACTGATAATCCAGTTCAACTATCTCCACTTTGGGTCCAGACCCATCCTTTTCTCTATTCTTCAAAATTTCCATGGAATGGATCATCTCAGCAAGGAGTTTAAGATGGTGAATTGTGATTTTGACATTAAGGATGTGAACATCCCTGATTTGTAGAATAATCTCCTTCATTTTTAGCATCTCATCCTCCATGGCCAGACATCTCTCATTGACATTATTTAATTGTTCACTAAGAACAATAGACGTGAGTTTCTCAACTTTTTCTTGTAGCTCCCTCAAATTGATGGTCACCATGCTTATCTTATGTTTGTTTATGTCAGTATCCAACGTGTAATTTTCAAACTCTCTCATGAATACATTCAATTTGACCGCCATATCCTGGGCTTTGAACAAGTTCTTCTGAGTAGTTTTGAGAGCGTGCAGACTCTCAATAACCTCCTCCATTTTTGTATCTTTTTCCCTCAGAGTTCTCCTAATATTTCCTAGCCTCCAACTCCTCACTACGGCCAGGTTTGTAAGATTCATCTTCCTATCGATCCTCTGAATCCGAATGGAAAGCTTCCTCTTCCAGATGTTCCTGAGTTAGAAATAATTTCCAAGTTCTCCTGAGGCTCTGAAGCCCCACTCTCCCACATCTGTTTCTTAACACTTCCTTTTTCCAGATGAGACCTTGTTCTTTTAGCCACCAATTTCCCCATTTCCTACATACTAGGATTTGTCACATTAGCTTCCAATTTCTCTTTCTCCCCATAAATTGGTTTGATTCGGGTTTCCATAAGCCCCAAATTTTTCATTTTTTCCAATGAGGGGGGTACCCATATTAAGCATGGATATGATGAGACCTTGATGCAAAGGAAGGGTGACTGTTCCTTTCCTGACCTGAGAAACTAATTTAGCCAAAGAAAGATACATAAAATTGGGGAAATTATAGGGTCTTTTATTTATAACATGATTCAGCATAGGGAAGTGATACCCATAAATCACTTTATATATCCCTTCCAAAGAAATATACACCATGATTAACTGAGCTATTTCATTAAAAGGCTAAGGAAAATCCTCTCTAGCGTAACCATTATGAAGAGTAATAGGCACTCCCTTACCTTACATGAAGCATTCAATCTCCAGACTGTAGTCCGACTTGGGCTTAAAGATACATCTTCCTTCCTGAGATAGACTTGACACTTTTTCTATGAACTTTAGAGAGATTGTGAATGAGAAGTTCCCAACCCGCACATGACCTTCCTTCCAAGTTTTGGCAACAACTTCACTCAGTTTTTCATCATACCCATTGAAGATTTTGAAATATTTTAACAGACCAGCCTTATCAAGCAACTCCTCCACCTCTTTTCACATTCTTTGGGACCTTGACTTAGGTTCAGTTCTCACTAAATCACCTCCCATTTTATCGTAACTCTTCTTCCTACAATGGATATGCAAACCCTTACAGTAGCTAAATTTACCATGCTTGTTGAAATGATTCAAAATTATATGGGGATCGTCCAAAACCGTGGATTGATAGGAAATAATGGTTGGCATGAGTCTAGGATTCATAATATCATGGTGCGTCACTGAGAAAGCATCATAACTTGTATCCATCCTCATTAGAAAGATATACTATTTGGGATACATTCCTTTTCAAGAATGTGTATGAAATTAGCTTCCATATTAGTTAGTTCGTTAACCACATTTAAGTCCATAGCTTCCACCCCCTTGTTAGCCAATACATCAACAAGTTTGTTTCCTTCATGGTAAATGTGTTGGAAAGAGATTTCAATAAAGGAAGACATTTTATTCTTGGTATTATTAATGAAGTCTTCAATAGATATAGAAGCTGAATTTTTCCCTCATACACAATATTATATTCAAAGAATCCCCTTCCACAATTAGGTGCTTAAAGCCTCTCTCTTCCGCTAACTTCACTCCCCAAAACATCACCGCAACCTCTGCGACATGGTTAGATTGTATGCCCAAATTAAAGAAATATGTAAGGAGAAACATACCTTTAGCATCTCTAAAAACTCCTCCTCCTCATGCCTTACCTAAATTAAATAAATTTTAAATAACTGCAAATTACCCGATTTTCATCCCTTGGAATTGAATCCTCCATGCCCTTTTATAACATCCTCATGAATAAAATCGGTTATAACCAATTTTTTTATTTGAATGATTTAAAAAGAATGTTTTAAAGTTTATAATAATAAATTTTCACTTTATAATTGAAGTAAAACTATATAACTTTAAATAAGGACATGTGATCTTAATTTTCAACTTATATAAACAAATAAATGAGGTATAAATTATCAAAATAGGGGCCACATAAGTATTGCATACACTAAATAAAAGTAAACACAATCCATATTAACATTCATCATTTTAATAACTAACACCTCATCATGATATAACAACCAATTAAATATCTACAACCTCCATCCATATATTAAAAATATTGTCACCATTAAGTCATTAAAATATGTCCCAAAATGTAAAATATGATATCCAAAAATGTGAAATGCATGCAAGTGTCTAATATATCCGATCAAGTTTATCAAATCAAAACATGAAAATCAGTCATCTCCTATCAAGTCTAACAATGACATGCCTGTCTCAGTCACCATCTCTACATACTCATATGGATCAATAGGAATTATGGCGTGAGTGATAACACCAGATTCCTCAGGGGTATTTCATGTCATAGGCAACGAGGCAACAGATTCATAAGGCATCCAATAGGGAGGGCGGCTTAATTTTTTAAAAACTCCAAATTTCAAAGTTGGCTTTACCTTCACCTTTCCAGAGATCGGCAACTCGTCCTTGCAAATTTAATTTTATAAGTTTTAACCATTCGCAATTGTCCAATGGCCCATTCAATTTACATATATATTAGTATATAAATAGGTAGTGGTGAAGGATAGATCATATGAATCACCGAATCGAGATTTTGCTAATTTTATTTGCCTAGCCATAATGCCATTTAATACTCTTTAGTTTTACTATTAGTTTGTTACACCGCAAGGCTCCAACACCGTAAATAGATTATATATGGATCGACGGGATTGAGATTCACGACCCACTCCCACTACTTAGGCCCCATGGGAATAATTCAAAATTCTGGTCCCGCCTAGCTCAGCATCCTTCCGGACCGTTATGCTTGACGGCATTATTAAGAATTACTAATGATATATAATTATATTATTTTTCAAAGTATCTCAATCATCCTACTATCTAGTATTCTAGTGTATACGGTAGTACCCTTTGTAAATTGTAATTTGTTAATAACTTAATTGTTTTCATCTCATCTTTCATCTTTGTAAATTTTTGGTCTGGGGACCGGATTGAGTCATTTCATATTTAGTCTTTATTCCAGTTGACTATTGAAAACTTGAATCATTGTATGAGGAAATCAGTAAAGTGTAGATAGTTAGACTATAGTTTTATTTTATTTATTTAGAGGTATGCCGATGCAAATCGTAGGTACCCATTTTAACGTTTCCATTAGCCTTTTGATTTTTCCCACCAACAAGTTACAAATAGAAGAAAGGTGGGTGCTTGGTCCCAGAGGTGGGGTTGGATGGGGGCGACTCTCTGAGTACTACCTAGGGATATTTGAAACCTTAATTCGGCAAGACTGGGATTCCTCTTCTACTTCCAATTTCACCCTTTTCACTGCACCTGTCACCTTAGGCACAAAAGAAGAGGACCTAACACACTTGGAGGTATGTGGGGACTCATGAGAAGGTGTAATTTTATTCTTTCCAAAAACAAGCAGTGCATAATGAACTGGTAAAGTGGAATGTAGATATGCACGAGGAATAGATTGAACAAATCTATTAGAGGATACATGATTATTCTCAGCATGTGCATGTTCAAGTTTTTGTATAGGTGGATTATTAATGCCATGAGATGGTAGATTATGTAGATAATAATCAATTATTTCAATAAATTCATGAGGGCAAGGCTCGTTGGCATAAAAGTGAACAGATATACATGTGGGGCCATCCCTAATAAATGGTATGCCTCTCCAAAGCATACTAGTTCCCCTTCGGCCACCCCTAGGTGAAACCCTCTGCCATGATCGACCACGAAAACTATTGAGTTCCCACAAATGATGTGATTCATACCTCCTAGATCCCAAACCATCCTAACTTGACATGATGTAATACCGTGGAGATAAAAATAATCACTGTGTCTTAGCATGTAGGTTCCACACATAACTAAACTTGTCAATCCAACATCATGATTGATAATCAATGAAACAAATGACATATAATTTGAAAATCCACATGCTTTTATTTTTCTGCGGAGTCATTTGAGTTACTTTATATCATTTTTAAAACTATATAATCGCTTAGATGTCCTTTTTGTATAAAATAAAAATACAAGCCCATATCATTTGAACCTTTGCATGCAAGAAATCTAGAAAAATATGTATGTACATGTAGCTTTTGACTTATAAATCATACATACTATCATTTCTTCTTGATATATTCACATTATTCCTATAGAATTCTCAAACAACTATGAGATAGATTTATCAGTATGTAAACATTATTCACATGTATGCATTTAAATTTTCAATCCATAATCACCAAAATTGAAAACCCGAGAAATATGCATGTTCAAAATGAGAATTTGACCACTCCATAATATTCTATAACTTTGTTTCATCACTATATTTGAAGCCGAATGTTAGCATCTTAACATTATCAACAATATCAAACCTTCCTTAAACAAATTGAATGTATTTTGGAACCTTCATTATAGTCTACAGGGATCTTTCAAAAATCAATTAATCCTTTCAACAATAAATTCAAAATTTTTTTGAACCATTTTCATCAACATTTTCTCACAAATCAACCATTAAAAATTTTAATACCCATTTTGACGCAAAAGTTTTCTCTTGTTTAAATTCAAACACAAAATATCATTCACCCAGGACTTAAAAACAATTTCATATTGAATCCCTTTTGAAAAATACCCAAATGAACGATCGAACCAAAAACTCTACAACTCAAAGAAAAGAAAACCTATTCTTATCATATAACAGGTGGATTGGTAATCAAGTATACTTTGTCGACATGGAAAAGAATTATAACAGAGTCCTTATTTGCAAAGAAACAAAAACACCCACATAATTTTTAACCATGTATTTCAAAAAAGACGCACTCGAGAACAACAATATTCGATGAATGAGCTCAAAACTTTATGAACAAGCACAATAATTTCTCATACAACCCACCAAGAAATCTCCATATTCAACTCAAGATATTAATAATACTCTCAACAAATATTGCAAAGAATACATATTTGTATGCAAACATTTAAAAGGAAAGTGGGTATGTGAGAAGTCCGGTTGAGTTGAATAGCTGAAAAAATATATTAGTAGATAGAAAAAACTAACTCCATTTCTTAAAAATAAACTCTAAAACCGAGCTAAATCATAATCTGGCACAACTATTGAACAAAAGGCTCATACATTTTGCTTATTGACTCATTAAAAACTAAAAACCGTGAGCACCTCGCATAATACCGTAACACCTTTATGATCTAAATTCTTGCAACGAAAAACCAAAATGACCCCAAAACCAAAAATTCTCACCTTTTTCGATGCCTTTACGTCCGCATTGAATACTAATAACTCAACTGCCATTACTTACCCACTATGTACTACCACCTCATGCCTATGAATCAGATCTCACAAATGGAGGTTTGGCCAAAGATTTAATTTTATTAAACCAAACTTATATCATATGCCATATACATATCCAAATCTATAAATTATATGATTCATCAAATATGTGTGTAAGATAACAAGTTGAACCATAGGTTTAACACAACATTATCATGGTCATCTATTATATTCCGGAAACATTATTTTATATAGACAAGATATTCACCATAAAGCATGCATTGATGATAATATAATCAACATAGAAAATCCATTTCAATCACTTTCATACTTTTCTCATTATTTCCGAGAATGGAAAGACCAAAAATATCATAATACGGTCTTGGTATATGAATAATGAGATAAAAAAATAGAATTTTATCTCCATCTCAGCTATTCACTATTAATATTGATAATCAAGGCAATGATGTATTTATATCAAAATAAGATGATAGCCGACAATTTTAAAGAATGTTTGAAACCACTTAGTGCAAAAAAATTAAATAATGTAATAAATTATTAGTGGCCCTTGAAAAATTTATATGAATGTAATGGAAAACAAGTTATAGTGTGAATACCATGTTTTAATTTTTTGAAAAAGGGGGTGTTAAAATTTTAGTAATAACGCGTGTCTTCCCCTTGCACCATGTTGTTATTCTAATGTTATACTTTTGAATATTCTATCCTCCTTCCCCAATCTGCTTCCCTTTTCCCTTGCCATTACCCATGTTCCCCATTTCTCTTCTAATCTCCCCCTCTAGCTACCCCTTTTCTTCTCTCCCTCCCTCTTTCCCTCCCCCTTACATTTCCCACCCCACTACCGATTTCTTTGTCCACCTCTATACCACCCCTAGTCCTACCGATTCGACTCCTATTATTGTAAGAGATCTAGAGATATTTTTACCTGGCATATTCCATAGGAGCGAACAATGTAAATAATTTATTAATACTAAGGCCCTTTCTCATCCAATCATAGGTGAAGGTGAGGCCATTATATGGATCTTCTCTATTGGTAAGGATAGCCCGAATCTTCCAATTTAGTTTTCGAGAAGATTAGAATCGAAATGGATATCCAACTAGACAAAATAAAAAAATGCAAGGGTAAAATTGAAGCATGCATACTTGATAGTCTGGATGGATTGGTTGATAAGAAGACAATGATAAATCTCATAAATCGTGTCAAAAATATTGAGAAAGAAATGGATAACTTAAGGGCCAAACAATTTGATATCCTCAGATGTAAAAGAGTACTATTGACTTCCTTTCCCACTTCATTTCTTAGTTTTATGTTCAAAAAGGAAAAGATAAAACCAAAAGAGATACTAGCTTCAGTGACATTAAAAAGGGGCTTGATAATGTAAAGAAGATCTTCGAGAAGCTCATGAAATGATATTTTGGCTCTCCAATCTCCTTGGTTTTGTGAGGTGGTTATTCTATCTTTCTTTGTAAAGTTGCTGATATTGTGTTGATCTTCTACTAACTTCTTATGCGTTCTTGGGCTATATGTTGACCGGTTGTCTTTCTAGTCTTGTTTTTTCTTCTATGTTTTATATTGCATATTTGGGCATTGGAATTTTTGTTACCGGGTAGGGTCCTAATAAAAACCTTTATCCTTAATAAAAAAGTAAATGACGGTTATCGGTGGTAAAAACCTCTCTCGATAAAAGATTTTTTCGAACTTGAATGAGGGCTCCCAACCAAAAAATAGCGAGTCCACCCATATGTAAATAATCATCAAATACCAAAGTCGTAAAACCAATTTTTTTTCACTTTCTCCCGATTTCATTTTTCCATGTATCGCAACGTGATTCATCAGTTACCCTTATATGTGATTTTCCCACTAACACATTTTGTGGATGATATATTTATCCAACTGAGTCCATTTTTCATGTTCTTATAGGTGATGGAAAGCTCTCAAAGTCTACTACTGTAATTTGATAATCCTGGGAGGTTTTGGGAAAATATGTCAACTAAATTGACCTCCAGATCAACCATGAAAGGTATAGGAGAATAAGTAAAGGAATATGTTGTGGTACAAAAGGTATTAAGGTCTATAACTCCTGAATTTGACTCTAAAGTGTATGCCATTGAGGAAAACAAGGATTTAACTCTCTTAACATTGGATGAATTGCATGGAAGTTTGACTACATATAAAATGAGGGTTGTTGAATCTAAACTAGCTAAGAAGGAGATTGATTTCAAATATGAGATGAAGACCAAGGGAAAGAAAGTTAAGGATGATGGTGATGCTACTGAGATTTATGATGAAGAAATCTTTGTAATGGTTACTAGAAGATTGAAGGTTGGCTCTGGAAAGTATAAAGGTAAGATTCCTTTTAAATGTTTCAATTGTGGTGAAGTAGGTCATTTTACTACTAAGTGTCCTCATAGGCATGAAAAATAAAGTGATGAAGATCATGAAGATGATCATGAAAAGAAAAATCACAAGTATAGTAAGGAAAGAATAATTTCAAAAGGTTTGACACCAAGAAAAATTTCAAGAAGAGTTTCTACTCAAAAGAAGAGGCTTATTCATTTGAAGAAAGCATTTGTGATGGTGTTTTAGATTCAAAATCTAAATTAGAGCATGAAGATGTTGGAGATGAGGTATTGTTCATGACCAAGGAGGCCATGAGGTATACAAGTGAGGGCTCCACACTGTTTGGGTGACTTCATATCAGATTCTTGTAGGGACTTTGAAGAAGAAGAAGAAGAAGAATTTGAGATTGAATTAGTGTGTGTTCAAACTAAGCTAAAACATGCTAAGAAAAATAACAAGAAGTTGAGATCTCAAGTCAAGGAGTATGAGAGAGAGATTCATGAATTGGAGGATAAACATTGGGATATGAAGGATAAAATTCGATGAGACGATAAAAGTATAGAAATGCAGATGAGCTCCATGAATCTAAGATTGCAATCCAAGGAATAAGAGGTGATCCTTCTTAAGGGAGAGTTATCTGATGCAGTCAGAAGAGCTAAGTCATTCCAAAATTTGAAAATAGTACTAAAGATCTTGATGATCTTCTAGGAAGTCAAAGATCTGCAGGAGATAGAACAAGTTTTGGATTCAAGGATGAAACCAAGGAAAATGAGTGATGCAAGATTTTTTTTTTTCAGCAATGAGATTAGAGGTTTAAACACTATAGAGGAGAAAAAAAGAGATAAATGCATGCCAAAGACAATGTGAAGACAAAGTCAATTAGGAAACCTAATGCTTCAAGGTATGAGAGATCATTTAATGGTTATTATTTCACTTGTAATGGATTTAGACATAGAGCTAAGGAGTGTAGGAGGTTTTTCAAAGATGACCACCCATGGAGGGATAACATGAGTGAGAAATAAAATAATGTGATGTGCTACAATTATCATGAGATAGGTCATACTGCTAGGTATTGTTTATATGAACCCTCAAATCAAAATTGGAGGAATGAAGGTACTAAAGGTAGGAATTCAATTGTATGTTACAACTGAAATAAGATTGGACATGTTTCTAGGGATTGTTATGGTCCTAAAAGGAAAAGATGGAGTTTTTAGGGTCCTAGAATACATGATAGAAGACAAAACAGGTTATGGGAGCCTAGAATGAACAATAGTGTTCCACCAAAAGATGATATGAATACAAATCAAGAAAGTTATCAGAGTATAAATTAGAATCAAGAAGAAAGAGGTGATTTATGTCCAAGAGGGATTGGGACCTCTTCAAGTCACTCTTATAGATTCATTATGAAGATATATGTCTCTACTAGGATTCTTAGAGGCATAATCATCCATATGAAGCATTGTAAGAAGGGGGAGATGATTAGTTTGGAGTATGTTGTTGTAGGAGTGTTTTCATGGTGTCAAGGTATGTTTCTTATGCTCTTTGAAGGATTTCAATAAGTATTGAAGGTGTTTGAGGTATTGTCATGATGGAAGGTTGCTAGATTCATAAGATGTAATTCATTCAATATGATGACTTGATCATACCATCAAATACAAGGTGAAATGATGCTTATCAGGTATGTTCAGAGTAGTTTGTTTGAGTTTTTCATGATTCATGTTGAGATTTAACAAACATGTTCATACTCCATAAGTGTTGCTTGAAGAATGTACAAGGCATGATAGGTCTTTAAAATCCTAGATGACATGTTCTTTAGTGGAGATGCATGGTCATAGGTCTGATGATGAGTATCTGGGTCTATATGCTAGGAAATTTTCTCTTGAGTCATGTTTGTAATGTCTTTAGAGTGTTCATGCTTTATGAAGCTTGTATTGAGATGGTTGAGAACTGACAAAACTATGAAAGTGAGATTCAAAGAGGTAAGTCCTTTGGATGTTGAGCATGGTTTCATACCTATACATGGTTGGTCGAGGTTCGTAGCATTGCCTCAAGAAAGAGTCTAGTGGAACTTAAGATGAGTGTAGATACATCAAAAATATGTCTTCATGATCTAAGATCTTATAAAGGGCTCTTGTTATGGATTGTAGTGATCTCCGATCTGTTATGGTTGAGTAATGACATGTAGATATGAGATCATGAAGTCAAGAGATGTTATTATTTTGCTTGAAGGTATTCAGAAATGTTTTGAAGATGGTTTAGGTGTTGAAATGAACAAAGAGTTCAAAATTATAAAGGAAAAGTCATTAATCATCTGTATGATGTATTAATTAGACTATAGATGCAAGGAAAATAATATCTTCCGGTATTTTCATGAGTAAAATATGCCTACAAGGTGATCTTTTGGTTCTTGGTTCAAGTTTGAAGTGTTTCAAGAGTGTTTATGCATCATAGAAATTATGTGAAGAAGAAGGGTGAAGGATTATCAAATATCAAGGGTCAAAAATGATTTTTAAGTTGATATAGTATGTGTTAAGACTGTGCATAGCTACTTGAGGTCTGTAATGGTGTATTGATTAAGAAAATAGGAAGATAGTCCAATTTGCAAGATTATTTTCTTCTTGGAGATGGTCAACAAAGTTTTATGCAGAGGTAAGAGATATCCAACTCGAGGTATGCTTCATGTGTTCACACTAAAAAGGGTTATAAAGTACCAATGTGAAGAATGACATGTCAATGAATATGTGCATGATGTTCATTATGTTTTATATGATGGTATGTGTTGAGGGGGAGCTTAAGTGACTACTAAACTTGAGATGTGAAGACATATATGTTGCAAAACTAGTATGGTTAACCTATTGCATCATGATAATATACTAAAGAATGTGAAGATGTGAAATTGCAAGCTACATGTCTACAGAGGTCTGAAGCAGGGAAAGTTGTCCTTGATCATCAAGAAAGTGTATTTAGTTACTAGAAGACCTTGTAAGATAAAATGATATTAGTATGTGCAAACATATTTACAAAGCTTGTGTAAAGATAAGGTATGTTGATAAGTCCATGCATTGAAGTTGATACATGTTTAAGGGCCAAAAGTTACCATCTCGACGGTGCATGAAGGACCATGATTTTTTTGTATGAGTACATGAGGTGAGAATGAGATTGAATGTTCATTATGCTAAGAAGATGAAGCTAGGAGAGTATCAGGTATTGAAAATTTGTTTTATACCATGCAGTGATGGTGATGATTAGGGTATTGGTGGTTTTGACACTATAACATTAAGCTATAGATCTTGTGAAGATCCTTGAGGTAGGGGAACTAGGTTTAACCTTGAAATAGGTGTTCTAGGTAACTAGAAGACCTAGTAAGGTAGAGTTGAAGGTTGGCGATTACATTATTTAAAATATTGTTAGCCTCATGATTCAATAATCAATAATAATAGCATACAAAAAAGGCAAAATACACTAAAGTGTTGTTTCAGGACATGGGTATTGTTGTTATTCCATTCTCATGGATTATATGCAAGGTAAGAGCTTGTATTTTGCTTAGGAAGCTAGAGGAGGATATTATATGATAGGGAATCTATAAGGAGTTGATTCATGTTGTTTTTGGACTTCTATAACTATAAAAGTTTGGTATTTTTGGTTTGAAAGAAGTTATTTAAGGATCTTAGCCCTAAAATTTGCTTATAACCATGCATGATAGAGTTAAGGCTTATTTTGAGTATCATAAATTGAGATAAATCAAGGAGGAGGTAAGAATGACATTTTAGGGTGATGTTTCAAGATCAAAATATTTTTCACATGAGTATGTGATTTTACCTAGGGGGAGCTATAGTGCTTCCATGATGAGAAAGAGGTCAAAAATAGAGTTAAAGAAGGAAAACATATTTATATACTCAAATGATGGGTTTAGTTGATGTTTCCAACTAAGAGGTGCTACAAATATGCTGAGAAATATGGAGATAATGTGCTATAGGTATGATTTTTCATTAATGTAAAAAGGGGAGAAGAACTAAGTGGTTTTCCATCAATGACAAAGGGGGAGATTGTTGGCATGAGTGAGTTTAGATGTTGTCATTGATGTAAAATATCATTAATGAAAAAGATGATGATCTAGGAGTGCTAGATTATGTGTCATGATGATGCATGGTCAATCAGGTTGTAGCATGATGACAAGAATGGAAACAATGAGAATGGCTTGGCCTAGTAGGCCTAATCAAGTGACCTAGTTAGCCTAGGTGATAGAGCATGATGGATAGAGTTGCATGATGGCTTGAGGAGCATGGAAGATGCACACAGAGAATTATAAGAGTGTATTGAGACACTCACATGAGATTTAGAGTGTAGGTATAGGTTGTGGACACAATTACAAGTGCTCATCTAGACCTAGTCTAGGTGCTTGGATGCCAAATGAAGCATGAGAGTGAAGTGTAAAGATATGTTAGATAATGGAATCATCCAAGTGTGTGAGAAATATTTTTTCAAGTTTTCCATGTCCTTTTGGAGATCTTGGAAGCAAAGGTGTGGTGTTTTCCTACTTGGTCTAGGTCTAAACTAGACCTAATCCTAGTGCATGGAAGCCTAATAAGGTATGATAGTCACTTATAGGTGTGTGTGAGATCTTGAAGATAATAATGGAGGTATGGAAGATTGTTTTTAGAATATAGAGGCATTTAAAATAGGTTTCATTATTTTTTGGTGTTAGAACAATTTTTATGGCCTAAACATGCAAAACCCAAGGCCTAGTCATGCAAGTCCTAGTGGTGGTGAATATGCAAAGATATTTATGAATAAGTGAGCATTGAAGATGTTATAAGAGGGTGTCATGGTGTTGTGGGAAAATTTTGGGATTATATGAATGAATATTTTGAAAGTTATGATGTTTTTAGTCCTATCGAGATCTAGAGAATGCATTTTCTAGCTTGAGGTGAGATAAATGTTCTTGGTTGGCACATGTGATGTTTATATGGGACCCTGAGCCTTTTAGGTATGATTTTATTGAATCATTAATAAATATTAGAGTTGGAATGAGATAAAATGATGTGTTAATATTTATGAATGATTGTTAAGAAGGCAAGTTGATTTTTAAAACCCTCAAAACCCTAGTTTTTAGAATGATGGAAAAATCTTCATAATATGAGCCCATAATGCATTGGATCATAAAATTTTATGATTGGAGGTGAAATAGGATATTTCATATTTCTATAAATGTTGATTAGAGTTCACGATAGTGAGTGGAGCCCCACTCATATTTTCTTTTTCAGAGGAAAAAGGATTTGCTCTCAAGTTTCCATTAGAACATATGTCTAATTTAGTGTTATGAGATATATGGGAGATAATATACATGTTTTAATAAATTTCAGATCTTGGTGAGGTGTTTTTATGACATGCACAAGTCAAAATAGGTTGACTGGTTTTTGGGCCTAAAAGGGTAGTTTTGTAGTCTTGGTGAATGGAAGTTCTTGAGCACTTGTGGGATTTTTGATGAAGTATTATGATATTGGAGGTGTTTTACACATCTCATGTGACATGTTTCATGTTTTTTTGAGCTCTAAAAGTGTGTTGAGGTGGCATGGTTAAGGTCACAAGTTGACCTAGTTTGACTAGTTCAGGACAACACTACTTTGGTGAGAAGATGGATGTAGAAGACCAATGTTTTGGCTTATATATGTATGGATATCACTTGAGAGTAATCATGATGAATTTTTTTCCTAGTGAATGAATTTATAGGTCTTAAATGTACCAACAAGGGTGCTAACTAGTTGAGTTTCCAAAACTAGTTCCTAGGAAGTTTAGTTTGCTAAAGAGAAAAAGTGGCTTCATTTAATTTTATGGATGTTTCATGAAGTATAACATTATTAGATGTGTTATACATGTCATTTTATTTCTAATGAGTGGTTAAATTTCATATTTTAGGTGTTTTGGTGTGATCTTGAGCTCCATTGATGAATATTGGGTTCTGGAAGTATCTATTTTGAGTAGGAAACAATACTATAAGGTGGTGAAGTGAGAAGAATTGATGGTGAAAAGTATTGTGAGATAATAAATGATTTTTAAGAGTATTATGTACATGTTTGAATCATTTTGAGGCATTAAAAATCTTGATGAAGTGTTTTTAGGTCTTGATGAGCTCGGTGAGAAGGATTTAGGCTTCTTTGCCTAGTTATGCTAGTTTGGTTGTCTTGGTGCATTGCCGACCTATATGGGTCAACTTTGTGAATTTATATGAGCTTGTAGTTATGTTTTTGTATTTTTTTGACCAAAATTAAGTGGTCATGGCTGACCTATGGTGTTTGTAATCATAAGTCATGTATGGATCATTTTATAACTAATGTTGTGAGAGGGAAAAAGGCAAGTTAGATGAGAAAGTGAAAGTGGTTCAAGGAATTAAGACAGATCTAAGAGAGAGAGTGTGAATGTATAAAGAGTATTTAAGACATTGTGTGCAAGACTATTTTTCCAAATCAGTCCATGTTTGAGCAAAGTAGGAGAAGGTGAATTTGAAGAGGGTTTGAAGGTGTATGAGCTAAATATTTGATCACTATCAAATTTGTTAGTAGAATATCATCATTGATCGGTAATTTCATGTGGTTGAGTTTTTTTGATCATATTATGGGATTTTATCCTTCTTGTGGGGTTGGTGCCTCACTAAACTAGGGGTTGGTGCTCTACTAAACTAGTGGTTGGGGCTTTTGTGAAGTTTGTGATTCAATAAATTATTTTGATTTGTGTAATATAATCAAAATTTAAGTCGGTTTTATTACCCTTGATGGTTTCTCACTTATAATAGTACATCCTTCAAGAAAAAAATGTGAAATTGCTTGCTAAAAAATTCCATGTTAGCCTATAATGGGAAATCCCATATTACCCACAGCGTAATGGATAATCCAAGGAATCTAATAAAATGATTAAATCAATATTGGTATAAATTGGGATGGTTTCTCCATTCCAAAGGATCTTGAAAGTTTTTCTTATGTAGCATTTTTGGATTGTATTGTGGTTATTTATCTTTCTATCACCATTACACAAGAAATAAGATTTGCATTTCTTTCATTCCCTTTACTTATGTTTTCCTCTATTTTCTCTCTATTATGCAACTTTGAAAGCATAGTGATCTTGAATAACCAAGAAGGAACTCATAGTGTCCTTGATTGATGAACCTAAATAATTGTGTGTTTGTGGTTTTTTGGTCTTGCTAATGGCCTACATTATTACTTTCCTCCAATTGAATGTTGAACTACTCTGGTTATTGTGTGTGAACTCTACTATTGCCTACTCACAACAATAACCCACTCTTTCCTAAATTCTCTTTTTTATCCCTCATCGATGAAAATTCCTCCCTTATGCCCTGTACAATCACTTTTCACTAGGTTCACTAAATTGTGCTTGTGTGATCCCCGACCTATTTGGCCACCCCACAACATTTAGATAAAATTAGGATAGTTTTACATTCAATAATGGGAGCCTACCCATACACAAGAAAGAGGGGCCTATCCTGTGAGCATTGGTGGAAACACATAATTTACAACATGAAAAATTATTTCACCAACACAATCCTTTGAGATGTCATCCACTAGTAAGGATAAATTTTGGAACTACTAGATATAATCCTTAACTGTCCCTATCTATCGTAGTTTGGATATCTAGATAAAATAGTTATCTGTAACACTATTACTGTAGTGTATCTGAAGCTCATCAGTGAACACATAAAAAGTAATAAAGAGACACTTATTTTTATTTTTCTCACGCATCCATCTATATTAAATGAACTATTCTAATTCAGATAGAATAATGTCATTACTAACTTCTTTCCATGTAGGAATTGATGTAGATAAAAGAAAATATCCATTTGGTTTATCCATGTGATCATATCATTCCCATTGAACTTGAAAATTTATACTTTTAGAATCATCTTCTTCCACTTGCTAGAAGATTCATTAGTTTGTACTGAGAGGATCCCCTTTGGTTTGTGTGTGACGAGGAAACTATGTGAATTGAATGGAAATTCATGTCAATATTCATTATTGAAATAATGAGCATAAACTCTTTCCTTGTTTATTCAAACCATATCTTCTTTTCACCCTTGTGTAGTTCTCGTTAGTATCTAATGCTTGGAGATTATGGTTGAGGTCATCTAAACTCACCATTTTATTAATATTTTCTTGAAGTTAAGTGATTTCCTCGATACATTAGAGGAGAAAGATTAAAAATCCATATATTCCTTTATGTGAGTCATTTTGGAGTAGTTTGACCCTTCCTGGCCTTTAGTTGATCTCCATGTCATGATGTGTGGTTTGGGTCTTAGGATACAAGGATTAGGGTGTCATAAATTTATTGTTTGAATAGAGAGAAACATAGAGAACAAGCCTAAATAATTTTTGGAAAGATTTATAAAATATAAGAAACTTAGAAAATCCAAAAATTGCAGCCTATGGAGTGAATTTATAATAAACCCTAAAATGGATATAACTTGTGTAAATAAATTTTTAAAATGTTGAAAACTCTGTAGAGAGCCTTACTTGACCGATTTCACAACTTAAGTTTAAAAATTGTAGAAAAATTCACCACTATTTTAGAGATATAGATGAATCTTCACAATTAGTGTTTGACCCACCTCTGGTCCATATCGAAGCTTTGATACCACTTGTAATGAAATTACTTAGATATATATGAATATAGATAACAATATAACAAAAATAACACAAAAATATATAGAAATGATCACAATATGCAAGTATAATGATTTAACCTATTCGATAAGGTAACCTCCAAACCATACAAATAACTCAAGTGCTCAATATGATGACCATCTACTAGCTAATAACTCTTATATATACCCTACTATGCTATGCAAAGCACCAAGGCCAACCTTATAAGCATATGAAAACATAAATTAATATGATATGGCATGATAAGAGACTATGTTAGCCACAAGTCGGTCATCCATATCCCGAGATATGACCTAGGATTAAGGGTGTAGCGATCAGCCACCCTAGCTTAACGCCATCAACCAATAAGTAAAAATCACTATCTACTATATCAGTTACCTAGCCTAATGCCATCAACCACCATATAAATTTCCACTATTCCAATAACATCAGGCACCTAAGTTTGAACACCATCATCCATTTTTAATAAACTCAATGCCATCAACCATGATGCAATCAACTACTCTAGCATGGCCAATCTCATCTATCTCAAAGTGATTTAATCTAAATTGAATTAAACCTTAATTTCAAAGAAACTATCAGAATAACAAATGATATTATGATAATTATGCATAATATACACAAGAAATAAAAATTTAATAGTGTTAAAACTAAGTAAATGAGAGGGGAAGATGACTTAGCTGATTTCATGTAATTTGGAAATGATTTAGATTGAGTAACTCGCTAGAAAAGGTTGGAAGAAATGTCAGCAAGGCTCACCAAGGGTTATAGAACTTAGAAATGTGCTTTGGAAAGAAACACCCACGGGAGGATATGAGTGCTTAGGTGTTAGTGACTATTATGAGAATTAGTGATTTCTTAGATGATCAAAGTTTTGGTCTTTTTGGGCAGAGGAGCTTCATTGTTGATCTTAATTTGTCACTTTGGTTTCACTATTATATCTTTGGTTGTACTTGTAACCTGTAAAACAAAGAGCTACCTGCACATGTCCAAAACCACATCAAATCTAATAAAAATATTTAGAATGTGGATTCAGACTGACCTTGGTGGTCACTCGAAGAGTGAACTTATGACCGAGAACTACACTACATCTTAGACTCCATGCAGTTTATTTATGCTTTCTATGTAATTATTACAGGTTTCCCTTGTGCAAGTTGCATGATGATAGTGGGCTAGATGTAGATTATACCGAGTATGTAGAATGTGTGTGATGGAATAGAATGAACTCCCCTCGTATGTTGTGTATGTAGAATAATGCAACTCTTGTTTCTTGTATGGATGTATGCCTTATAGTTCTCTTGTGCCTTTGATGCAAGCTTAGGTGATGATAGATAATGCTTATAGTGTTTGGCCCCTTATTTGAGAGCAATAAATAAGTATATATATGATTCCCTTGTTTGAATTTTGTAATTGACAACTAAAAGGCCAACCCAAAGTTTTAAAAGGTGACCAAAAGGTGAAAAGGACCCAAAAGAGTAGAAGAAGATAAATAAGGCCAAGAGTGCCCAAGAGGGACATGAGTGCCTGTGCATTAGTGTTCGAGGTCATCAAAAGATAAATCAATCAAGTACCGATAGAGCTGTAAGATGTGTAAAGCCAATAAAGTGCAATAGACCAAAAGGCCAAAAGGAGTTGTCAACCACTAGTTTTATTGCTTAGGAATCATGTATACATTAGTATGCTTTATGACCTAGAAATATACCCAAGTGCATAGATTTTTTGTCTACATTTACCCCCACTTTATGCTATTAAGTGAATACTCAATAACATAAAGTAGATAGAAAATGCGTACCTTGTGATCCGAAGAGAAATATAGCCAATAGCATGCCGAGTGGACAAGTAGCCATGTGAAGCATGAAGTTTTCATAATGTGAAGCATGAAGTGATCATAATGTGAAGCATGAAAACTAGGAAAGGGAGGTAGACCCTAGGGGTGAAGTGTGTGCATAGTAGCGTGCTACTAGAGCTTGTGATTGTTGATGTGAGATGCTTCTTGTAAGGATGGATCTACAAAAGAAGAGAAAAATAATATTCAAAGTCATGTACATGCAAATTCAGAGTAATGTATGTATGAGTAAGTAAAAATCTATAGAGAGTATTAGTTAAGGAAAGAGTGCACCTGATGTATAAGAGAGTACATGATAAAAATTTATCTTGTTTGGTTTAGAGATGTTGCTTTGGATTTAAGTTTATTATTGCGAAAGGTGAGGTTTTTTGGTGATATCACACCAAGAGTGAGTTTTGGGAGATCTCATTCCAAAGTGAGTCTTTTTGTGTGATCTCATGCCAAGAGTGAGTTTTTGGTGATCTCATGCCAAGAGAAGAGTGTTGGGGAGAGAGGTCTATTTTCTCTCCTTCCATGATGATTCTTAAATAAGTGCCACTACAAATGGAACACCCATGATTCAGAATCGATTATAACCATTTGTAATCGAATGTAACCAAAATATAACTGATTGAATAAATTCGTAATTAGAGAGAAGTGTATGATAATGTATAACCATTATTAAAGCTGGAAATTGTGTTAAACTTAGAAACTATTTTTTTGCCCCAGGACACAAGTGCCTATGTGTGGGACACAAACGCCAACAATTTCTCGTCTTATGTTGGGCACTAGTGTTTGCTTTATATTTTTAGTCCAATTAATATTCTAGACCAATTTTGAGTGTGGGATTTGGTAAATTATGTACAATGTTGGTTTTACTTGGAGTTCTATGCTTCTTGAAGGGTGATTTATTCACCCAATAGATGCTCTCCCGATTTGGGTGCATGTGGAAAATGTAGGAGGATACGACCCAAAGGAGAGGGTCTGAAGTTGATAGGTATATCACATATCAAATACCTACAGGGGGGGGGTAGGTGATGTACATGGTAGAAACAAAGAAACATGTAAATAATGTAGGCTAGAAATATGTGTTAGTGTAAAAGAGCTAACATGCAATAGAAAAATGTAACAAGAAACTATGAAGAAATATGAATTGCAAAAAGTGGGTTTCATACATGGGACATCACTCACAATGTCAAAAGAAAATCAAGGCCGAAACAACCATAAACAAACAATGATCAAGAAAGACATATGCCATAACCCACAAATAATGAAAAACAATGTCAAACAATAAGTATCAGGTAACCATGGTTGTAAGGAATCTTGTAAGGAAAATACTATATATGAAGCACCCATTAGCATGTTAGAAAGATAAATAGTATGTCAAAGCATGTAGAGATTAGTGAATAGTAAGCAAAAGTAATAAGAAATAGTAAGTCTGAAACTATTAAAACTGTGTTGTGTAATATGAGAGTAGTAAATGTAGATGCCCCTAGGAGCCTTAGTGGTACCTTGGTAAATAGTAATGTCAAGAATCATGAATCATGTGAGAATTTGAAAAAGTATTGCATTCACCTCAAGATACCAAGTAAATGTGCAAGTGTGTATAGAAAAAGATAATGGCATACTAAGTATCCAACTAGTATAGGAAGCAAAGTGCAACATGTAAATAATATAGGATAACAAGAGTAAATGCAACAAATATGTGCAAATGTTGTGTGAAAGTGATGATGTGCTATAATGTACAAGATATGCAGTTAGGAGGAGCATCATTTCCTCCCCAGAAAATGTGTGTGAGATGAGGTTCATTTAGGAATGATCCCTTAATAGTCAAGTATGGACCACATAAAAGAGTGCGTCATTAGATAATGAAGATAAAGTATATGAATAAGATATTTAGTAAATCTCATAAAGATAGACATGTAACATGGAGTGTGAGTATATAAGATGCAACAAGTGGGGTTCATGGAGGAATTACACCCTCAATAGTCAAGCATGAACCATAGAACAAGAGTGCATCATCGGGTAATAAAGGTATTGTATGTGATTGGTAGAGTATGTAGTAGTGAAATTATGTTGTATAGATAGAAGAAGTAATGGTATATGAAGCGAGTGAGGAGGGGGAAGTATGATGCCCCCTATGTGTATATCAGAGATATTAGTAAATAGATGTGATCATTGTGAGCAAGAATAGCGAGTATGCATAGTGACGAAAGGATGTGTACCATATGTAATGTAGTATGTGTATTATGAATAGAAGGATCTATAAGTGAGCATGAGGAGAAAATTCCGTATGCGGTGGCATAAGAGTGGAAAGGGAATCCGTAAACATAGATAGATGTAACAAGGTGTAATCATAGTGTAGATAAGAGAACGTGATGCTTGAAATATTGGCTTGAAGTTCACAAAAAAAGTAAGGTATAAGTGTGTATGTGAGTAATATGGATAGGAAACTGCTGATTAGAATGTGCAACTATGGGTAGGAGTTTGATGCCCCATAATTGTGTGAATGATGTATATATTTTTGATGATGGGAGAGAGACCATGCCATGGTGGTGGATGTTGAAATGGGTCAAGAGTATCAATATTGGTGTTAGGAGGATCAGATTCACCAAAGTAAGTGTAACATTGAGAACAAATGGAATTTTTTTTTTTGTGATGGTAAGGAGGGAAATGGTCGTAAGTTCACATGTATTCTAAAAGAGCATCATCATTAATGAGTATCTAATTTAGGGCAAGTGAAAGAAGAGGGATCACCAATAAGCTCAGGGTATAGTAGAGGAAGGTTATGAGTATGTGAAGTAGTGTAAACCTCAGGAGAAGATGTGGCGGGAATAAAAGGATCGGGAAAAGGGGGATATCTGATGCCAAGTTTGGTGAATTGTGTGGGAATAACAAGAGGCTATGTGACTCCATATCCATATTTGCCTAATCAGAACTGGTTAAACCATAATGAAGCATATATTGATACCTAGGGCCATACTTTATGAAATTAAGAGGAGGTGTGGCAGAAGGAGGGGCTTCAGGTGAATGATCAATAGTGTTACAAAAGGAAAAAGGGGAGGGATCTACTACGTCCTCATAGACCATGCCTTGGTATAGGAACTTGAGACATGCATTAAGGGTTGAAAGGACCACATGCATGACATGGATCTAAGGCCATTTGTGAAGAATATTTTAATTAATATTATTAGGCATTAAATGAAATGGGACATGTAAAGTGGATGGCCCAACAATAATGAGAAGTGTGATTTTACCTAAGACCCTTTTAGGAATATTATCAAAGCCATGAATAGAAATAGACGAGGGAGTTAAGGAGGCTTCAGAAATGCCAATTTGTTGAAGGAATGCTAGATTGTAAATATTAAGACCATATCCATTATCAACTAAATCTCATTTAACCCCTATATTATGAATGTGAACTTGAATATAAAGAGGTGGATCATTATCTAAAACAGATGGAGAATAAATTTCTAGTAGATGTAAAGGTAATGTGTTCTTCATTAAAATACAAAGATGTAGTGAATTTATGATAAATATATTCGGGACAAGTGTTAGGATGAAGGAAAGTGTTAGAAAAACAAGAATGTATTTTTTGCCGACATTTAGGATTAGCCTGCAAGAAATTGGGGAGAGAGACACTCATGTTGGTGAAAATGAAAGGATCTTAGGGTATCTACGATGACAAGAAAGGAGGTAAGATGCAAGACTAGGATCTAGTATTCGAATAAGGGTATAGGTTCACCAAATGATTTGATATAAATTGAATTAAACCTTAATTTCAGAGTAACTAATGTAATAAATGATATTATGATAATTATGTACAATATGCACAAGTAATAAACATTTAACAATGTAAAAACCTAAGAAAATGAGAGGGGAAGATGACTTAGCTAATTTCAAGCAATTTGGAGATGATTTAGACCGAGTAATCGCCAGAACATGATGGAAACAATGTCATCAAGGCTCATCAAGGTTTTGGAACTCAAAACTATGCTAGAAAGAAGCGTTCATAGGAGAAAAAGAGCATCCGGGTACTAGTGATTATTAAGGTGCTAGTGATCGCTTAGATGCTTAGGTTCTAGTCTTTTAAGGTGGAGGAGATTTAATATTGATCTTATTTTATCACTCTGGTTTCACCTTTGTTAGATCATAATTTGTACTTATAAATTTTAAAATAGAGAGCTACTTGCACATGTCCATAAACCACATCAAATCTAATAAAAAGATGTAGAATGTGGATTTGGGCTGACCCGACGGTCACCCAAAGAGTGAAGTTATGAATGAGCACTACACTACATCTCAAAATCCATGTAGTTTTCTTTGCTTAAGCATGTAATGATTCCCTATGTTGCCCTTGTGCAATTTGCACAATGATAACAAGCTAGATGTAGATTACACCAAGTATGTAGAATGTGTGTGATGGAATAAAATGAACTCCCCTCCTATGCTATGTATGTATAATAATGGAGCCCTTGTCCCTTATATGAATGTGTTGTATGTATGCCTTGTATTTCTCTTATGCCTTAGATGCAAGCTTAGGTGATGATATATAATTCTTATAATGCTTGACCCCTTATTTGAGAGAAATAACTAAGTATATATATGATTACCTTGTTTGAATTTCATAATTAATAACTAAAAGGACTAAAAAGAGTAAGAAGAAGATAAAGAAGGTTAGGAGTGCCCAAGAGGGACAAGAGTGCTTGGGTGCATTTGTCTTAGCTAGGTACTAGTGTCTGAGGTCATCAAAATATAAATGAATCAAGAGCCAATAAAGTGCAATAGATAAAGCAACCAAAAGGCCAAAAGGAGTTTTCAACCACTAGTTTTATTGCTTACGAATCATGTATACATTAGTAAGTTTTAGGACCTATAAATTTACCCAAGTGCATATACTTTACGTCTAAAATTGGTAGATAGATCGAGAACACTCAAACCATTATTAAAGGTTCCACCATCTACTTCTACCGATCCACTACCAATAACCAAAACAAAAGTATCATCACCCAAAGTGATTTGGGACATACCACATGGTTCAATGTCGAAAAACTCAACATGTAAAGAACCCATGTGGTGTGAGGCACTAGAATCAATGATCCACATTGATGAAGGAACAACTCTAGCTACAAGGGCCTTTCATTTCTTATTCTCATATTTATATTCCTTTACTTTAGAAGACTCAGACTTTGGAGCATTTTTCTTGATAGAATCAGGAAAACCTATATTATTCTTCTCAAGTAAATGAGTTAGGTGATTTATTTTTTTCTCATGCACTAATGCTCCTCATGTCTAGTCTTCTTACAATAGGAACACTTACACTTTTCCTTATTTTCTTTAGGCTCAAAAGTAGAAGTTCTTATGTTGGGTTTAGTTTGTGTTTGATTGGTCTTGGTTTCCTTCTTAGGTTCATGATTTTTCTCTTTCTTCTCTTTCTTTTCCTTTCCCTCACTATTACTTGCTATAAGGGTATGTGAATGGGACTTAAGTGCTCCAACTTAAATCAACTTATCCTATTCTCAAATGAGTTGGGATGAAAAGTTTTCAATCGAGGGAATCATTCAAACAAATCTCTAGAGATACTTTTGTGAAGTGGAAGGTAGAAACAAAGAAAATGTATTTGGGGCTAATCTTAGAAAGAATATCCAAGATCAACTAGGCATCCTTTTTATCAACTCCACATTCTTTTAACAATAACCTAGTGTGGATTTTTTTGAGAAAAAGGCCTACATGTTATCAAAGTTACTAAGAGTTAATATTAGCAGTTCCTTCTCCAACTCATGGGATCTAGTGTCATCTTGTTTTACAAAATTATTATGAAGACTTATCTAGGATCCATAAGGTATTTTAGAAGACTCGATGTGGGAGATCAATTTGGGAGATATAGGCATATAGAGAAGACATAAGGCTTCCTCACATTGGTTTAACCACCTACATTTTTTGGGTTCAATTGTTGGTTCTTTCTCCAATTCCATAGTGATATAGAACAACACTTTACCCCATTATTTCACAATCATTTTTGATCTCCATTTAAATAAGCTAAACATCGTGATAAAGGTGATATAAAGAACATCGATCTTGAGGAGAGAGAAAGAAAGAATGTAAAAATTAAGGAAACACACACACACCCTAGAACAATATTTTCACCCTTGTTTGTGGCACTTTATAGTTTAGTGTGTTTATTACAATCAGATGTGATTGTGCATCATGAAAAATTTGGCCACTCACCTTCTAATCAGCCTAAAAATGTGTAAGTGTAGAGACCAAAATGAGTTTTGAGAAATCACAACGAATAAACACCATAACAATCAAAAAATGATGCAAAAAAAAATAAAGAATTTTTGTTATGAAGAAGTGGCTAAGTACTAGCCAAGTGTGGGAGCAAGGAGTTATGCCTAAGGACATGCACACAAGGAAAGGAAAGAAAAATTATTGTGCGCAAAGGTGCGCGTGTCTCAAGGATTAGGTTAGAGCACAAGGCTGCGTGCATACATGCAACATTGAGGACTTAGGAGATTTTCCAGATGCGGCTAAAAATAGAAAAGTAGGAGATGGAGTCTTGCTCAATCAAGGTCTAGAAATAGATAAAAGCAAGATGACTTAGCGAAAAAATAATGGATAAGGAATCACATGTAGGGTAAGGAAAAGGGAAACACATGGAGAAGGCTAATAATAGGATTACAGAAGATAAAATCATGAAGCCATTTGTTTCAATGTATTGTTAGCACACAATTTAAAAAGCATGCAATCTATTTGTGAGCATGCGTATTATTAGGAAGGTTCATGTAGGCGGTGAAGGGAAATTCACCACCCTATAAATATAGGTGATGCTTAATTATAATGAAAACAAGTTAGTGTAGAATTCAAGTCAGAGAGAGTTACTGTTAGATGACTTGATGTAAGCTTATTCTAGAGTCTATATGTGAGTGCGCATGGTCCACCACATGGATGTATTGGGTGATATTGTAACCAGATCATCTGTTATGTCATGAATTGTGATTGAAATGGAAAATTTCTTATGTATTTCTAAGGTTACTATTATTGGTAATTTTGTATGATGAGTATAGTTTAATGGGAATTCAAATATTATTGGTAATTTTGTATGAAGATTAGTTTCCTTATTATATGTGTTGCTGAATTGTCATGCTATGATGAATCTTATTAAATGAATGGATGTTATTTTTATGGCTAGGAATATGCATGCTAACATCTTAATAAGAAAACAAAAGAGGGACCTAGTGGTTACATGCACTTCGGGTGAGCTTCTAGCCTTGTCTGGATGAAGTGTCGAAAAACATAGCTATATGTTGAATAAATTAAAGACTACATTTTGGTTCCATTTCTAGGACATCTTTTTGATATGTGTACCAAGATTTTTCTTGCACATGGCATTATGATTATCTTTCAAGAATATTGAGAGCTGTGTATATGATGGCCAAGACACATTTTTCGAGAGGTATAACACTGGACATGATTTTAATGCGTGTAAGTGGGTGGAAGATAATATCTATGATTATTTGTATGAGACATTCTTCAACTTCTTCCTTATAGAATTATATGAGTGGTTGATAACTTATACGACAAACATAGGTGTTTGGATTGGTAAGAAGCGAGGTGTGGAGGCAATAAGAATACCAAACACTCTCTTATTTGGACACGCCATGGACTAGAGTCATAGATCATTGGTGGTAAGGTGTGTTACTCGGTTATAACTTGGGTACATGATATCAACATAATCATGTTAAGAGAAAGTAAATTTTTGGTTTTTACAAAATCCAAGAGGATCCTATCTTCGTACCACACCTTTAGCTATCAAGATCTTGATAGTTGAATTGGGAATGAAAAACTTACTTGTGGAAGAACAAAACCCCACTATGCGTGGGGGTAGGATAAAATTTTGATAAGGATGGAGGTGGACATAATAGAAGAAAGAGAAAGAGAGGAAAGAAGAATTAGGTGCAATGATGTGTGATAGAGGGTAGTTGAGGAAGCACTAAGTTTGAAAATAATGATGACTGGTGGAAGTGATGAGAACCTTGCAGAAGGAAAGGGACTGTAAGATCATGTCTTCTCCACATTAGGAAAGTGAAGTAGTAGAGGTCCCATCGAAATTTGATGAGAGCGTGTTTGAGGAGAGAATGAAAACCGTGGGGAACATCTCGACCTAGCCTGGTCACCTGACCCTTGCGCAAGGTTTTAAGAGTCTAGAAGTTATTGTATAAGAGAACCATAGTGATGGTGAGTAAGGAGGTAAAAAGGTTTACCACGTTGGGTAGGTGATAAAGGTAGGCAGATATTGGTATCAAATCAGGAAGCACAACATATTAAGGACGCACACATGGAAGCACAACAAGCGCTAGTGTTTGGAACAAGTAATTTTGGGGGTAATTTCAAAGTGCGTCTTCAAGATTGAGTATTGTCATGTAGCCCATTGGAAGAAATCCTATAGGTTATGTTAAAACATATATGGTTGGTGTCCACTTTATCACAACTACTAGGATGCAAGGAAGATCATCTATAGGGCCACATATTGGTATCAACTCGGAAGCACAACATATTAAGGATGCACACATAGAAGCGCAACACAGTGCTAGTGTTTGTAACAAGTAATTTTGGGGGTAATTTCACGAGCACGTCTTCAAGATTGAGTATTGGCATATAGCCCATTGGAAGAAATCCTATAGGTGCTCTTGCTATAATATAGATAGTTTGTGTCTAGTTTATCAAAACTACTAGGATGTAAGGAAGATCATCTATAGGGCCACAAGTCGCGATGAGAGGGTCGGAAGGATCAGGTTAGCCACTACATGGAGGAAACCTTGGTGGAGGTTCAGTTCAAGATTTGGCCCCATTCCAAGATAAGGGATAAAGTGGCCAAAACAAAAACCTCAATAACCATTACAACCTTAGTAACCACAACAACATACACCTCAATTTTTCTTTGAGATATCACTTCACTTGCTAGAGTATAGGGGTATGGAAGATACAACTAAGCATATGCATAAGGGTGAGTTATTATAGAGGGATATAGGAATAAATTCTCCGATAAGAAGGAAAATCAGTTTTCCACCACACTTCAAGGATGCAAACATAATTGGTATAAAAATATGATCCACATCAGAATTTGCGGTGGATTATGATGCACAAGTACACTACCTTTTTATCTAAATTTTACACTCCCTTATTTAGAGAAACAAAGTATTAGTGTGCTAAAGGAAATCAAGCAATGATTTTCTAAAAGTGTGAGGGAGTATGATGCACGGTTTAGAACCCTATTTTATAAACTATCATATGATATACATCAGATCCAACATGCACGGTGATTTGTAGGAAGCTTATTGACACCATTCGGGAGGGTGCTTTCACACAATACCTTTACTAATCCACGTGAGGCCTTGGAATCCACGCTACATGATGAATTCGTTTTGATTGTTGACACATGTGTAGGCACTTTCATCAAGGTGAATATAAAAACTATGGATACATAATTGGAGAAATTATATGCCAATTCGGTGCATGAGACGAAGTGGGTTATGGTGTACCAATTGTAAAGTAGGACATACGTAGGATAGTTATATGCATAGGAATGTGTATAGCTTATTAACACCTTTTGATATTTTCCACAAGAATCATGATGTCTAGAATTGCTCAATTTTTAGTGTGCAACAAAAGAGAACATCTTTATGTACTTGTAAGATTTGTACGCACATACCCATGAAATTTTGAATTCCATTCGATCGACCACATTCATGAAGCTTGTGAGACTATTTTGCACTAGATCATTATGGCAAGTGGCTCTAAAGAGAAATATTAAAAGACTAGTGAGCCACACAACAGTGATAACAATATATCTCAAGGTGCATATAAAAGTGGAGGAGTGAGGCGGTTGTGGAAGGTTTGCGTGTGGCACATGTTATACTTTTGGATCACTAGTTCATTATCAGTGTGAGTGTCCTAAAAATGAAGTATGTGTGTATTGTGGGAAGGCACATAAGGTTGAAGAATTCCCTAACCTTTATGCTCATATGTGTAAGAACCATAAGAAGGAAAAAGGCACAGGGACGATTAAGGTGGAAAGTATGAAGAATGAATAATGGGCACCTAATAAGACAACTAATCTAGAACTTCAACAAAACACACACACACACACACAGACACACGTGCGCACAAGAGCCTCTTAAAGAAAAACCCCTTATTAGGAGGGAGGAGGTTATACATGTTAAGTATCCAAATGTGGCTCATTAAAAATAGGTATATAAGGAGACCATAAGAGTCATAAGGGATTTATAGGGCAAGATCCAACGTTTGAAGAAATAGGCACACAAGAGAGAACATGTAAAGAATACTAAACTTCCTCAAAAGGATGTGGATGATTTGAAAGAAGTATACAAGATGCTGCGCTAGGAGAACATCATTCCTTTAATGGTATAATGTTTGTGGGAGAAAGTACTATGTGTAGGAGTTGAGCAAGAGCGTCAGATCCTTTATGCAAATTTACCACCATAGAACCATGAATGTGATAAAGAGAGCACATTAGATGCACTAATAGATGGTTGGTTGGTGAGTAACAATATTATTTACACAAGTGCAAAGGTTAATGTCCAGACATTAGATGCTTTAAACCAAACGAGAAGGCGAACTATAGCCATATTCTAATGTGTTGTATATGGAAAATAAAACAAGGTCCATGCCCATTGGGGTGTTGAAGGATGTTTCAATCAATATTCAAGGAGATAAATTTATAGGTGATTTTTAAGTATGAAACTTGCTGAGGAAGATAGCTTCCTAGTACTACTTGGACGTCATTGTTGCTATGCTAATAATGAAGATCTGTGATTCAAAAAAATATATTTCAATTTTGAGAATAAGGAGGAGTTCATTATCATACACTTGGATGATGTGAAATTTGCACCTTATACAAAGCCTCTAATGAAGAACAACTTAATATAATCTATGGACATACATTGCATGACCTTAAAAACATAAAGCCATGAAAAGAAGGCATACTTCATTGGGAAGATGCATAATCTATTAGTGACACTACTAGTATCACTTGTGATAATTGGGCCCATGAAACTTATGAAATGGTAGGTCGCAAGGTCCAAGGAAGAGTCAATAGGATGATTTGACCATGTATAATCAAGAGTTCGGCAAGAATCGATTACCAAGGTACACTAGAGAAGAGAAACTTGACTCTTTCTTGTGTGCGATGGAGGACCAATGGAAAAATGAGGGAGATAGATAGAATATGATGGTCTATACATTGCATGAGATAACAACATGTTGTTGGGAGACACATAGAGACAATATTCTTAGTTGGTGTGTAGCCTTTTTAAAATGGTTTACTTGGAGTAACATCCCTTCTCTTATACATGAATATGATGGGAAGACTCCTGCTTTGGTACACATCCACAATTGTGAATGAAAATTTTGTAAGGACAGAAGCCATTCCCAATCCTTTTGGTACATGAGTTCTACTCCACTTTGCATGGATGCACACATGCTTGGTACATGCATGCCAAGTTAAAGAAAAAAACTGAAGGTTTACGCAACATGATAGACAATATTGTTCACACCTTTGACATTTTTTCTACTAAACCACCAATTCATGAAGCCTTGTAGATCATGAAGTGCATCACATTGTGAGATAACATAAAGAAAGAGGAACTTAGGGTTTAGTTATTAGGAGAACTTGAGACTAAGGCACATGAGGATGTGTTAGAAATGGAAGAAACATTGCTAGGGCATGCATGGAAAGATAAAGAAAAGGGAAAGATGGTGTATCTCATAGATGACGAGGAAGTTGAAGATCTAAACAATAAGAATTTTAAGGGTGTTCATGAGGTTGTGAGCTTTGCAGATGAGCAGGTGCATGCATACCATGTGCCTATGAATACTAAGAAGGTGAATATTAGCACTAAGGATGCGCTTAAGGAGGCTATTATTGGATATTATTGATCAAAATAAGAGGTTGCGAAGATCATTGAGCTGTTATGCAACTTCCAATCCTTGTTCCCAGAGGGTTATCATGGGATGAAGGGATTTTATCCCTAATTGAGAGAAATGAATATTAAAATGAAATAAGGCGTGTATATGGTTTGGAAGAGGCCTTATAGGATGAACCAAAACCTATGCGAGAAGGTGAAAGAGGAGATTGATAAGATGCTTAAGTTAGGGATCATAAAGCCTATTGAGGAATATGAATGGGTCAAATCCATGGTGATTAGTATTAAGAAGGATGGATGGATTAGGATCTGTGTTGACTATAAGGTACTTAATGAATCATGTGTCACGAGATCCTTTTGGTACTCCATTTAATAAAGAAATCTTGGAAGGTGTAGCAGGGTGCAAGATATATTCCTTTATTGATGGATTATTAGGGTACCATCAAGTACGCATTACATGTGAGGAACAAGAGAAGAAAAACTTTGCAATTAAATGGTGAAGTTTTGCATATACTATGATGCCCTTTGGATTACAGAAATCACCAAAAATGTTATCGCGCATCAATGTTTGGGAATTGGGAATTAATTCATATGTTTTTACAAGTTTATTTGGATGATTGGACTATTTATGGGCTATAAAAATATCATTGTGATAATATGAGATTGATGTTTGAGAGATGCAGACACATATCATCTCCCTAAACATTAAGAAGTGCATCTTTTCCACCCCTTTTGGTACTTTACTTGGGAACATCATTTGTAAGGAAGGATTGTTGGTAGACCCTATTAAGATTGTAGTCATTTTAGGGCTGGAAGAACCTACCAATCAGAGTGAAGTGCACATTTTCTTGGGGCACACTTGTTACTATTAAAAGTTTATTAAGGGTTATGCAAATATTTCCATGTCCCCAAAGGAATTACTCAAGGCCAAAGGAAAGTTTTATTGGGGTGATGTGTAAAAACATGCGTTTGAGACCTTAAAGGAGAAGCTTACCACCACACCTATCTTGCACTTCCCTTCATGGAGAAAGACTTTTCATATACATGTAAATGACTCTGGCGCATGGCTATTGGTGCATTATTAGCACAAATAGGAGAGGAAATGTGGATCATCCCATATGATTTGCAAGTAGGAAGTTAACACCCAAAGAGAAGAACTATACCACTACAGAGCATGAAGGATTATCCATGATGTAAGTGCTTCAAAATATTTGATAGTACTTATTGGCCACACCATTTATCTTTTACATAGATAATATGACACTGAATTACCTAGTTAACAAACCAGTCTTGCAAGGGTGCATCTACTGATGGATGCTTATCTTTCAAAAGTTTTACTTCACAATTATAGTGAAGTCTGACAAGAGTAACCTGAGACCTAACCATATTTCAAGAATCAACTCGGAGAAGATGCGTAGAGCATTTAAGACACTATGTCGACAAAAATTATTTAGATTGAAATTACACCAACTGATTTGGAAGATATATCGTATTTTTGTGCATATGATAAACACCGAAGGGATGAAAACATTGGAAAATAAGTAGCTTGGTATTCGAGCCATGAAATATAAAATCATTGGAGGAGACACCGTATAAGATGGGTCACAAAGTGGGGTCTTGTGTAGATGTGTTCGGAACATGAGTGTGACACAATCATAGAGGAAGCTCATGGAGGAGCTCATGGAGGAATAACAAGAGGACACTATTTAGGGGATGCCACTATGCACAAGATCCTATTTATTGGCTTATGGCGGAGAAACTATACAAGGACATTAAGGCTTTCATCGAGAGATGTGATAAATGAAAAATAATTGGAAAGCATTGGAATAGAGACAATATTCCATTATGACCTATCACAATTACCAATCCTTTCAAAAAATGGGAAATTGATTTTATAGGACCTATTGCACCATCCATGCACAGAAAGGTACATTCTACATCATTACATGCACTAATTACTTAACAAGATAGGAAGAGGCTCCACCTAAAAATTATTACACATCGAAACAACAACAAGGTTCATTTAGGAAAACATCATCGGTAGTACGAATGTCCATTGAGCCTAACAAGTGATAGAGGGAATAATTTCTTAAATAAGACTATTACAAATTTTTGGAAAAGTTTATTGTGGCCCACCATAAAACTAATCCTTATCACCCTCAAAGATAATTGCAGAACTACAACTTTCAAAAATATCTTGGGTTAGACATTAATGAAGATATGTGATGTTGGAAGAAAGGATTGGGATGAGAAGGTATCAGATGTACTTTAGGCATATAGAACAACCTATAAATGGTAGAACAACCTATAAACATTTGAACAAGGCACACCCTTTTAGTTGGTGTTTGGCATGAGAGGATGTATTACATGTGGAATTTATGTTACCATCCTGTGTATTTGCGTACATAGGTGGTTTGGATGATGACCAAGAAATTGATGAGCGCATTGAAAAATTAATGCAACTAGATGAGTGGCACACTATTGCAAATTGGAGTCAAAAGATAGAGAAGGCAAGAAAGAAGGCTTGACATGAAAGAAACATCAAGAAAAAGTCCTTCGCTATGGGAAAGATGGTAGTTCTGTATGACTCCAAGTTTTTGCGTCATCCAGGGAAATTTGAATTTAATTGGTTGGGACACTTTGTAGTGACCAAGATAGTAGAATTAGGTGCATGTAAATTACATGTGTTCGATGAAACCATGTTTCTTGGTTACTTAAATGGGAGTAGGTGAATCTCTACTATAAATAAACTTTGTTCATATGTGTAATAAGGCAATATTGCCACTTAGATTATATTTCCCTTCCCTATTTTTTGTTGTTGTAATAAGTGTGTCTCGCACTCGGGAGATGATTACAATTTGTTAAGTTGATGTGCAGAGGACTTTGCATACCTTTAGTGTGGGGTGAAACAAGTGTGAGTGCACAAAAAGAGACTATGTGATTGATATGTCGATTAGAGTTGATACAAAGTGTGTGTGACAATATTAAATAAGGGTGCTTGATGAATATGAATTGAGTATGCGTGAAAGAAAAGGAAAGTTTTTAGGTGCTTAGGATAATGGTACTCAAAAGGGATTGCTCAGATATTGGAAGACCACACAAAGGGCCACACAGTGCAAGGCAACGTAAGGGAGGAAACAATAAGATAAACTAATTGGTGTGTGACATAGAGGAAGATGGTTTATGGCACATGAAAGTGCACGTAAAGATGATTTCTTCCTATAAGAGTGGTGGTGCACTAGAAGGTTATGACTGCCATGTGTAGAAGAAAGTAGGAAAAAGCACAAGAAAAATAAAAAATGCATTTAAAGTTTGCACTGAGTGGTAGGTGAGGAGAAATTAATGCATTAAAAATTTGGAAAAATATTAAAGGGCATGGGTGGAGTTCATTCTTACCTTGCATATTGAAGTCTTCAAGTGATTGAAGAACGAATAAGTGCGAATTAAATGTACGAGTATGAGGATTTTGTGCAAAGGATATTTGAGTCAAACTAGAGAAACTTTGAGTGAGGAACCCATTTGTTGAAGTAGGACCATGGAAGAAATGCACTCGACAAAGGTATTTGGAAGAGAAGGATTGAGGTAGGGTTTGAAGAAGGGTAAAGTTCATAGAGTTCAAATTAGGGCACAAATAAAAAGCTAAGGAACCAAATTAAGGAGGATGAAATATAGGCTTGGAGCAAGTGAAAATGGATTGATTGAAGAGTTGACCCCTAAGAAAGTGCCAAATATTATTGGGTTAGTGTCAAATAAGGCTCTTGAGGAGCTTGAAGGATGGAAAGAGCTAGAGAATACTTTGAATATGGGAGTTCTTAGAACTACTCCAAGCACCCCATGATTAACTTGAACACACACCGAAAGGTTGATATTATTTGATTCATTGGGTATATACCCCAACCATTATTTGATCTTCTAATTCTTTATTATTTTATTCCTGACGAGAATTCTTTGGAACAAGTATTTTTGAGGATAGACAATATCCCTAGTGTGGGGTAATGTTGGTATAAAGAAATGGCTAAGTACTAGCCATGCACGGGAGCTACGAGTTACATGCAATAACATGCACACATGGAAAGGAAGTATAAACGAGGATAGTGTGCGGAGGTGCACGTGCATTAAGGAAGATGTCAATGTATAAGGCTGCTCACATATATTTAATGTTGAGGACTTAGCTAATTTTCTAGACATGGATAAAAATAGAAAAATAGGAGATGGAGTGCCACTCAAGAAAGGTCCAGAAATAGATAAAAGAAAGATGACTTGGTGGCCAAGTAAAGGATAATAAAGTACATGTAGGGAAAGGAAAAGGGAAACACATGGAGAAGGCTAATAATAGGATTAAAGCAGATAAAAGCATGGAGCTATTTATAGTTTAATCTATTGTTAGCACAAATTATAAAAAGCATGCAATCTATTTGTGAGCACGCCTATTATTAGGAAGGTGCATGTAGGCGGTGAAGGGAAAGTCCCCACCCTATAAATATAGGTGATGCTTCATTATAATTGTAACAAGTTAGTGCAAAGTTTGAGTATGAGAGTTACTTTGAGATGACTTGATGTAAGCTTGTTCTAGAGTCTCTATGTGAGCGGGCATGGATGTATTGGGTAATATTGTAATCAACTCATTTGTTATGTAATGAATTGTGATTGAAATGGAAAATTGCTTATGGATTGCTAAGGTTACTATATCTGAGTATGGCTTAATGGGAATTCAAATAGTATTGGTAATTCTATATAAAGATTAGTTTCTTTATTATATACGTTGCTGAATCGTCATGATATGTGTTTCACCAATAAGAGCATACGTATGAGAAAAAAATTTAAGGTAGAAGGTTGGTACATGAGGAATACCTGGAGGTCGTGAAGAGGTTGTGCACCATTGAAGACCAGGCCGATCGAGAGCACTCCTTTTTGTCTAGGAAGGACTACTTGAGAAGCAAAGCAAAACCACAAGATAGAATTAAAAGCATAGGTTGGTGGATTGCCTAGCGAGAGCTAGATCTAGGAAGTGGGGTGCTTCTAGAAGGCTATCAATCCATGTTTTAAAACAAATTAAATGCTGATAAGAACATGAAATAGAGAGTCCTACTGTAGTTGTATAATTTAGGTATCTCACACAAGCACAATAAATTAAATCTAATCTAAATAGTGAATACAAGATTAAATTTAAAGTGGGTGGTAGGTTGTTAAGGTTTTTAGGTGTAGCAGAGGGAATTAGGGAGGTCTAGGTGAATTTGTGGGAGGTTTTGAGAGATTTTGGGCAAGGACATAAGCTTGTTAGTGTGGGGAAAATGCAGGACATAGAGACCGATGCCGGTTAGGGAACCGACACCGGTAAGTGATTATAGCTAGGATCAGTTGGCTAACCGATCATGGTAGGGAAATTGGGTGCCAAAGGTGAAAAGGGGTTGGTTTGGGCTCTCTGTGATTTCATAGAGTTTTTATAAGGTTTAGGCAGGGTGTTGGGATTTAGGTGAAGGCTCAATAGGGGTGAAAGAGGTGGTTGGAGGATAAAAGAGTTTTAGGTTGGTAGGGTATTGGGTAGATGGGTGACGGATGGTATTCGGGTGAGAAAGAAGCAATACAATAGAAAAAAATAAGAGATCTAAGACCAAATCTAAGAAACTAACAACCTAGTTAAGATACTTATCTTGAAGATCTGGAGATTGGTAGATGGTGGTGGTTGGTGGGTGCTCGTAGAAGAAATGGGTCTGGATCTAGTGCCGCGGCAATGAATCCTATGTGCTTCCCTATGTGAATGATCTAAGGCTATGGAGCAAGAGGTTGGTTGTTGGTGAAGAACTTAGATGCTCTGGTGTTGTGTTTGATCGTCGGATGCTCAATCGAATGTAAGGATGTCAATGAATAATAAAAAACCAACCAAAGGAAGAACCCAGGGGAAAGATTTGGAAATCCTTATTTAAAAGAACCGATGGTTGTTCCTTGATCGTAGTGTCACCGAGGAATAACCGGCATTGGTAAGGAGAAATAGTCAATTTTTCTAAAAATAGCCGCTTTTTTTCTCTTTTGGTGTGGGTCAAGATTGGAAATGGGTTAGGAGTCTTGGTTCATGTTTAAACACATGGGAAATTGATGGAAGAGGGAGTTGGCAATAAATGTTAGGTTTAGAAGAAGTCTTAGTTAGTTAAGTGAAGTGATGAATCAATGTTAGGAGTGATGACCTAGTCTGAGTTAGTTAAATGCCCTTGGAATGGGTCCAAGGTGAGGTGGAAAGGTGAGGTGGTGATTAACCTAATATTGATAATTAGATTAATAATAATGTGTGGAAGGGGTCATGGTAAGGGGGTGTTAATTGAAAGGGGATTAGAGGGTTACGACCCAATTTTGGGTGTCTACATTTACCCCTTTTTTCGTGTAGCTTGTAATAATAAGTGATGATGACAAAAAAAAACAAGTATTTTCCCGAGATAAGGGTGGAGGTCATCCCCCTCAAACTAGGAACTGATGTAGTGGAAGGTGGAATCGGTGATGGGTTTGATATGGTGGTAGGTGATAAAAATGGGGTAAGGTGTAGGTGTTGGTATGGGTAATGAGTGATATAAGGTGGAGGCGGTCAAATGCATACGCAAGCACTCTAAATATAATAAGGCACAAGGTTGAAGAACACACAAACTCTACATTATCAAAGGTCGATTGTTTATCCAAAAAAGGTGATGTGGTCCGGTATCCACGATATATGATGTGATCCTTGGAAACACAACAGTCTAGGTGAAGGAACATGTATAGGTGTGTTCCACAACACCAATTTTTTTGATCTGGTCAAGATAAACATCACGAAATAAGTCAAGAAAAAGTCGGTAGGTGAAATAACATGAGTAGCATTATCATATGATAGAGAAAGTAAGAGAGTTTGATTGTCAAATAGGTGGGGTCACTTCTATGAGGGTATAAAGGTGAGACAAACATGCCCCTAAGTATATTTAAGGAGTTGGTGAGGTGGTGAGGATGGTAGGTGAGTATGTAGGTATGTTTTATGGATGTGGCGGAAGAAAAAGGCACTCTACTACAAAAATTAGGTCAAATGTGGCTGATTGGGTTATTGAAAGGGTGACCAATTCGATTAAGGAAAAACCAATACCAAAGAGCATGATCGATTCCGGTCACCTAGGGCATGACCAACCGACGTTAGTCGCCAAAATGGTGAGTTAAAATGAAAATCATGCCCTAAAAGTGCTCATTTCAGCATTTGGTAACTTGGAAAACAAGAGGTGGACATAATAGTTGTGAGAAAAATGACAGTGAGGCCCAGCAGAGGATTTGGCTAGAGATTAGTGGTTAGAGTGAGTTTGGGGGCCCGCTTGCATCCACATGAGATATTGTGATTGGTTGAGAGCTTGGACAGGTTAGTTGACATGGTAGAGGCATGAGAAGGCTTCAAAGGAAATCGGGTGTAGGCTCTAGAGGTACCGGCATAGAGGTGCCGAAGAAGAGGTAGGATTTGATCTTAAATTTTAGTTTTTGTTGAAGAATAGGGTAGGAAAATTAAAATTTTGGTTTTTTTAATTTGGATTGAAATGGGTGTAAAATTGGGTACATTGGAGGGTGGAATTAGTTGAATTAGGGTCAAAATGATTTTGGGGTAATTTGGGTTTTTTTGGGTGGGTAAAATAGCCGAACTAGTAACCGACGTCGGTCGATTATCACCTAGCTTTGGTTGACAAATTGGAATTGTCTAAGTAACGGGAGCGGCATCGGTAGGGTGACTAATGCCAGTTACACTAGGAATGGTTAAGTTTTTAAGAAAATGGTGTTTGGGAATGTTGAAGGTATGTGTAAGCTATATGGGGTGTTAAAACTAGGTGTAGGCTGGGTAATGTGTCCAAAAGAATGTTAAATGGAGGTTTTAGGTAAAAGATGATGTAATAGGATGAGTTTGAGAGGGATGGGGAAGGGTAGGTTAAATAGGTGAAATATGTGAAATAGTGGGGAGAACATGATTCTGGGAGGTAGAGTAGGTAAAGGTGTATGTCCTAGGTAAGTCAAGATAAAAAATAGGCCAATTTGAAATGGTAAATGATTTACTTGTGTGAATGTTGATGATGCATGAGAGGCAGCGATGGATGATGACGAGGTATCAAATATCACCGTTATTAGTACATATGATACCTACCATTTTAAAGGAGTGGAAGCACATGAAAGCATTCAAAATGGGCATGGTGAGATATTTAGGAGGATTTCCCGAGATCAAAGCATGATGGTAGCCCTCATCGAAAGATGGGATTTGGCTACCAACACCTTCCATTTACTGAAAAGAGAGATGACCGTCACACTAGAGGACGTCTACGAGGATTATGCATTTGTCAATTATAGGGGAGCAATTATATTAGGTCTTATTTTCATATGCAGTGGATCACATGGCTATCGTGTTTGGGCTAGATATGACAGAGTTGTCATACTATAGTGTGAGTATTAGTTATGGTGAGATGTATGCAACACACCCTCAGGAGACCCAACTAGCGGTGGTGTTGATGGTTGGCGTCAATTGTTTTGTCCTTATAGACTTAGAGGGTGGGAGATTTCCAGGGCCTTGATGGGAGTCCTAGAGGACATGGTGTTTGACAAGATTTGTTTTGCATGGGCACCAACATACTTGGTGCAGTTATATAGGGAACTATGGGCTTACAGGAGGATACGATGATACGATCTCTGTTGTACCTATCTATTACACTGTTGGGCATATGAACACATTGTGTGCCTTTGTCTGCTTGGTCTACCATGACAAGGGTGGGAGGTGGGTGTATACAAGGCATGATATAGGTAGTGGTTGTGGATTGGAGAGTAGGTGAGGGTGGATGGGGTGACTAGGGATAAAGCATATTATCAAAGTGCTTGGCTAGCCTATCATCGATAGAGATGCTATGGAGGTCATACCTCATGTATCCAAATTTCATAGACATGGAGGAGGAGCTGGAGGGTCTACAACTTCTTAGAGGGATTCAGGAGTGTAGGGAGGAGGTGCATGAGTGCATACCCATAGATCGACTCTGTGTGCATGTGTTGTTTTTAAATTAATGCTAAATGTGAGTAAAAGACTAACACCTAAATAGTCTTAATTAGCAAGAATTAAACAACATACTAAGCACCATCATGATAAGAATTAAAAAAGGGTTAGATGCTAAACATTCATTAATACAAAACTTTGAACCTAACAATGTTTAAACATCTAAAAATCCTCTATTCTCTAACAACATATAAATGAAGGAACCTAGGTAGGCTCCATGGCTATCAAAAATGGTTGTCCTTAATGTTCCAAGAACCTAGGAATGAGGGCTTGTCAAAGTTGGGCTACAAGACCCTTTTGACACCTCCTATATGACCTAATCACTTAATAAAGAGGCTTAACTCTTCAAGATGATGAACTCTTAAGAAAACAAAAAGCAAGCTCTTAGTCTATTTTTTATATGCTTTGCATTTACTTTCCCAAAGAGTTTAGGTGTAGGTATAAAGGTAGAAGGAGGGATCCTTATATAGCCCAATGGATAAAGGAAACAATTCATCCCTTTGCATGTGGGATAAATGTAAAACATGATTAAGAATGGATAAGGTTGCTTTATAAAAGGAAACCTTACTTTAGAAGGGTTTAATTTATAATTAACAAGTCATGGGAGTTGGGGGATGTTTAAATTAATCAAAGGTGATTAACTAATAGGTAGATGTAAGCTTATAGGAGCTAATTAGAGGAATATTAGTACGATTTAGGATATTAGAAGGGGATTAAATCAATTAAACATTGATTTATTGGTTAAATGGAAGGGAAAGCTAATTAGTTAATAATAATTAATTAGTCTAGATAGAAGGGATGATTAATTAACAAAGGTTGTTAATCAGGATATTGGTTGGATAGGCAACTTAATCAATTAGCGTGTTGTAATTAATGAACGACAATAAGAGGGAATATGAGCACTTTTGACTATATGTCATCGATTTGCTAGAAAGGAGATAATTAGTTCAATTTAAGTATTTAAATTGCTTGGGCATAATTATGGGTGTCTACAGAGTCAGACAAAAGTTTGGCCTATAGTAGGGTGTACCCCTACCATTTCCAAAGTACCATCGAGAGGATGTGGAGATGCCATTACCTATACCACAGCCGACACCACTAGCAAGGGTGGAGGAGCAGGTTGCCGATGTCACAATAGATGATGTTGGGTGCATAATGGGTTATTATAGTCAATTTATGCCCTTATAATAACAGTATAATCCCATGCGTGTTGACCTATCACCCATCGGGTGCTGGGCGCTCACTCAAGGCATGCGTGGGTGCCAAGCCCCTCCTTTATGTGATTCTTGTGAGAATACATTGCTTGGTGACATAAACTTAGATGCAAAAATGTAAATAACCATGCATTCATTCTAAGAGCTTTAAGATGAGTTATTATATCATTATACCTAGTTCGATAACAAGAGAAACATCAAATGAATAACATATCTGATTCATACCATAAAGGAAATGCACTAGGTTTTACACCCATGAACAATACATATTTTGAATAGAACCATATATTTCATATTGATCATAGTTCAACAACCATATTACATTCACCAAGGCCATACCAGGCCAATGTATCAATGCGAGATAAGACTCATGCATCAGAATTCCTAACTATGCTTCCCATAGTACAAAAATATTTTCACAGACCCATCCCTCTAGACAAGCTATTACTCCTACAGTCCTCTAAATGAGAACCTCAACTCTTTGGAACCTTCTTATTATTCCTACAAAGCTTCACCTTTCATTCTCTCTATTTGTGATCTCTTCCTTGATAACATCTCTCCAGTCGATGTGTCTCCTCTTTTACCCAAACATCTCTATATATAGCTTTATTTCCCACTCCCATGCCTTTATGAAGTAGTAGATTGGTTGCCAAGTGTCAAAATGATCTTCTAATAGAGTATTCTTATTCCCATCCGGGCTCTCCACTCTCTACAATGATGTATTTCTGGATCCTTCCATCACATGGAATATTCCTTTCTTGACCACCAAGTTTCCAGGCTAGCACCTTATCCACTCTGCATGCTTATTTGGGTCACGCTTTTCTCGTGTGATTCTGTAATACCAAATATGGATAAGTCACGAAACCCCTTTCTTTACCTTATGCACATTCCGTGGGTTCTACTAAACCCTTCTAAAACCCTTGTCTTGTGCACCTTTACCCCATGCACCTTTCTTCATATTGGTTCCATGCACCCACATGCCTTCTTGTACTTAGCCAATATTCTGAGGCCCAACATCACCCCACACTAAGCTTGTTCTCTATCCTCGGGAACACCTCTTCTTCAAAGAATAAATAATGGTGGGACTTTGAAAGGTTGGAATAAAGAATGAAGGAATGAAGAATGAGGAATGAACAAATTAAAGAATGGGGGGAATGGAAAAATTTGTTTATTATTAAAGGAGGAGTGGGAAATCCTTCCTTATATCCGCCTCAAGCTTCTCCCAAGAATCTACCTCACTCTACGCTTGCTGACAAAGGTCACCTACTATGGCACTCACCTCCTCAAAACTTAGCTCATCCCCTTTGGCACTCATCGTATTAGAAATCCCTTCTAGTTGTTTGCCAAAATCATCAAGCACATCCATCCTTTGGGTGATCTGGGGGTATAATTCCTTCACCTAGTTTTTTATTGATCTCCGCAAGGTCTTAATGGCTTCTAATTTCTTCTCCACCTCAGCCAAGATATTATCCCACTTTGCTCTATTCCCCTTATTCTTCTCTTGAAAATCCTTGAGCTCGGCTTCATGTGTAACAACTAGAATCCTTGCTACCCTATGTTTATCAATAAAATTATCATAAGTAGCTTTAGAAATTTATGCGGTGGCCTTTACATCGATAAGGAGTTTGGTATCTTGAGCTATGATCTCTACAACCTTGACTTCTCCTCTTTTTCTTGGTGCACCAATACCACCTCTATAGAATCTAAGGAGAGTGGCTACATTTTCATTGTGAGGATGTTAGTCAAATCCTCTAGGCACTTTGCAAGGTTGATTGGTACTTTTACTATGGCGGTGCTAGGTTGAGATGCTTTAAGATAATAGCATCCATAATCATCTTAATTTTCTTATATACATCATGCGCCTGTGAATTTTCCTCTTTCAGTTCACACCTTAACTGTGTGCTGATTAGCTCTTCTTGCTTCAAGTCCTTTCTCTTCTCGAGGAGCTCCTCCTCCTTCTCCGATTCCCCTTATAGAAATCTCACCCTGTCATTCCTCCCAAAAAGTTTGGCCTCAACCTCAACTAAAACCTTGTTGAGTGCATTACAGACTTGCTCATTCAACAATTCTTGGGTAGTCAATAGGGGGTTGATTCATTTTCCTCTGGAATCTTCATCAATGCCCCTTGGCTCACTTTGAATTCAGGCTCATCAACGTGGGACTCAAATTCCCAAGATAACATTTTCCTTGTTCGTGGGTATGCACCTTCTTCTTCAAATGAAGTCATGGCTAGGAGTTATTCTATTGGCGAGTGCTCTAGAAGTGCGCACATAACACCTTGCTTAGATCATTGATATAACTCATTCCTTTCCCTTGTGCTGCCACTACGCTCTTCCCACCCATTCGTGCAACCTTTGGAAAGCTTACTACTAGGCGGGGTATCGCCCATACCGCCATACTCTTTTTCAATGCTCTCCTCTTCTATCTCCTTGAGCACTTCATCCGTCTTTGTGCTCTACCTTATGTTCTAATAAATTTTTATAATTCCCTGCCACTTCTCTCTCTCTGATTCTTATATTTGATCCTTGGTGAGGCCAGGGGTCCTTTGATCTTGTGTTCACCTCCTTGCGACTCCCTTACCTTGAGAGTCTGCTTCCTCTTCACCATCCTTCCCTTCATTTCCTTCTTCTTCAACATCATGTATATCATTTATGGGATGATTATGAAATTCTTCATCCTCATCGTCATCCTTCTCACCCTATAGGTCTCCAAGCTCTCGAGTCTCCTCCAAGTATACCTTACCCACTACCCTCTACTTCTTCCTAGCTGGGGATTTTTCCTTCTCTTCCTCTTCAGAATATGACTCCTTTCTTGGTGATTCTTCTTGTGTGGGAGGATATTCTTTCTCCGGTGCCTCTTCCTCTAAAGTATTCTTCATAATGGGGATTTCTTCCTATGCACGTAAGTGCTCGGCAGTGCTTGTCTCGGGTGCACCCACAAATTGTGCCATCTGCACACTTGGTGCTTTCTTCTCCTACACTTCCTCTCTCTCCCTCTTCTTTGACACAACCTTCTTCCTCCTTGTGGGGTCTTCTGGAATGGATACATCATTCTCAAAGTAAGTGTCTTTCTCAAAAATTGGCCTAATGTGAAAGTACACCCTCGTTGCAATCCTTCCAGAAATTGGCGGTGTCAAAGGATTCATCATCGTACTTCAAGGAGACATAATTATCCACATATGCATGCCTCTTTGAGTAAATGAGCTTTCGCATAGCTCGGGGTGGTCTTGGTCTACCTCACTCAAAGTCAAACCTTAGCCTTTTTCATCCTTGAAATGGTTGACCCCTACTTGGAAATACCATGCGATGAAGGAGAAAGGCGGTTTGCACCATGGACATTTGGTCCCATTCATTAGGGTGAATCTTGCAATGCGAAATGATGATATACATTAAACTCAACCTCTTCATCTACAAGTACGGGCGAGTTGCTCGGGTATCCTCCACTCTACCCCAAATGTGTCACACATTTGTTTGTACCATTTCTCCTAGAGTGCCTTGTGGGTGGCCATCATGGTACACAAGTATACTTCTCAAATATTTTTCATGGGCAAGGGATCTTCATCTGGATACTCTCATATGAACTTCTCGGCTCATCGGGCACTCCTCAATCTACGAGAAGACAATGGTGAGGAAAATATTACCGAACATTATCTTTTCCCCCTCCTTTCTTGCTAATGATTTCCTCTGTAATAAAGGTGAAAAGTTGTAGATGGTTCCTTCTAAAATTTTATAGCATACATTCAACCATGCCTTGTTTACTTATGTCCATATTTCTTGGCCATTCAGATTGGTAACCAAGCACGTGACCATCCTCACTACAGGGTTGGGGATATCTATGATATCAAAGTAGTGCAAACCGTTTTTGTAGTCATAGGCTTCCACAATCACCTTAATGGATTCCTTATCCTCCAAGTCATCATCTATGGAGTCCCCTTCGCAAACCAAGCTAGTAAAAATTGATATGAGCGAGGGTTATGCACATTTGTGGCCTACAAAATAGAATTGGTCTACGTGCATGCACAAAATCAACCAATAGTATAATAAATCAGGCTTTCCAAAATAGGGCAACTCATATAGTTGCAGCAATACGATCTTACCCAACTTCACCTTCACCTCATCATTTGTAGATCAAAATTCCTTACGGTATCCTCATATCAGTTGGATGAACCAGTTCCAACACCATATCCTTCTCTTTGGTACTCATGCAATGATTTTAGTCAATCATGACCATATTCTTGATGTGTGATACCCATTCTTTCCCAAGTAACACTCCATCTAGAGTCTTGCATCTTTGCATACCACTCCTCATTAAAACTAGCTACGATAATTTGTTTCCCTTTGATCTCCTTCTTCGGTGAAACTATCATCTTATTTGGTGTCATTTTTACTTGTTGGGTTACAATCTAAACTCTTCTTGTTCCTCTTCCTTGATCTACTTGATCCTGTGGCTCAAATCCATAGAAGAATCCTTCTAATCCCGTGCCCTATTTGGAAAAACCTAACTTGGAAAATTCTTCCACAAGACATTGTGCTTCTCTCGAAACTTTCTTCTCTACACTCGTGTACTCCTTCCACTATGGTTTATAGATCAACCCTAGTCACATACTCAAATATCTATGATTCTTTCTTCACACAAATCTCTCTTCATGGATGCCCTAGTTTGTAAGATCTCTTCAATTTCGTAATCGAAAGGTAAATAATAACGTGCCCAACTTTATACTTATATCTTTTCCTCCTTTCTAGAAATAAATGCTACACCACCTACTTACGTTCTTAGCATTAAATGTGGATTTTTTCACTAAATCTGACCTTAAGTGCCCTTACCCACATGCCTAACCCTGCTTGAAAAACCTTTTACACCCTTATGGTGCGAAAAAATCGTAATCGATCGAAGACTCTTATGCGTGCGTCCGTAGCTACTGAAGGCACTTCTTTTGTCCTTGACCTAATTTTTTTCCCTTACCTACCTCATGTTGTTCCTAAAATTTTTCTTCTCTATATGTGGTCTTTGTTAAGCTATCTTGACACCAAAATTTATTGTCTACCTTTTTCCATGTGCTCTCCTTCTTTATGCACTTTTTATCCTTCAACTAGGCCATTTAACACAACTTCCACCACTAGTTGATCCTTCACTTCGCACTACTCCACCCCACACTAAAATAGATGCATGGTCCTCTACACATACAAAACCTTTTGAAAGTAATAAGTGGTTACCGATGCACAAGGTGCAAAATAGAACAAAAATAAAGGAACAAGCAACGAGAAATGGAAACACAAGGAAAGGAAATGCATAAAGGGAAATCCTAAGCTACTAGCAATACTTCCTTATTTACAAACACAAGGAAGACTTATTTATAGTAGGGATTCAACCTACTCCCATTGAAATGGCCAGGTAAATTCATCTCATCATGTGTTTGATGGCGGCGGGTTCCTAAATCAAGAATGTATGAGATGATGTAAGCTCCCAACCAATGGACTTTCAACTTCCCACGATGGCACAAAAAATTGGATTCATACAACAAAACCATCTACCTGACCTCAAACTATTTATTCTTGATATGATGATCATGCCATGCCTTTTTATGCGGCCTTTTCGGTCTTCTCGAATCCATCCAACAAGTGACCACCTCTCGTTAAACCGTATTAACTTATCAATCCTTTCCTTGAGCACTTGTTCATCAGCCAATCCTCCTATGTGCGTGTTGACTTTTTAAAATGTTCCTTTTAACAAACCACAGTTAGGGGACAACAAGTCCCTCCTCTTTAATGGGAGAGGTTCCCTTATTGAAAGAAAGCAACAAACTTATATACAAATGTACAACTTTCAAAGTGTGGATTCTGATCCTTTGAAACATTTTATGCCCAAAGATCATCAATACGAAAGGATGGAAGAATTAAGGAGATGAGGAAGGAAGAACATAACAATACCTTCTAGGAGATATAGATGGCAGAGTATCACCTTATACATATTGAACTAGGGAGATGCATAATAGAATCATTCACTTTCATAACCAGTATAATTCCAAAGACACAAAGTTCTAGAAATCATATAAACAAGAACACAAAGTTTCTTATCATAAAAGATTGATGATTCCCAAGTTTCAGACATGGAAAGAAGAAAAGTAGAGGAAGAAAGGGGAAAAATTTTGTATTGATTACTTTAAATCTATTACTTTACAGAGTACCAGGATCCAACCCAAAAACAACATGGAGAAGCCATTAAATAGTTTCCAAGAACGGTTACATTCAGTTACAAAAATGATGAAAATTGATTCGAGAAACCGATATTTGAGTCTCTCCAATGCCTCAGCCATTTCCATGTCTAGCAACAAAAAAGATGCATTGAATCGCAACCATTCAATCTGCCCCTGCAAACTTTGAATATGATCCATCCATGTGGGAGAGATTTAAACTAAAGTGGGCCTGCGGATGCCTTTTGCATTTTGTGCCCTTTAGAGAAATAGCACTTTGGAACATTTTGGCCCACCCACCCACTTTTGATATGGTCTTGACATGTGGCCTTACTTGAGTGGGGACAGAGTCATGGTTTACTTTTACAATTTTACCTCTTTTCAATGTGGGCTCAAAAACACAAATTGCCCCGCCGGCTCGCTTCCGCTTTGACCTTTGATGCGGGCTTAATATTTGACTTTTTACCTAGGCATGGGCGGGGCTGCGGGTCACTTTTTAACTTTAAGCTCCTTTAATGAAAACAAGGCTCAAATTCTCAAATCACCCCAATGGCCCGCTTCCCTGCCTTGACTTTCTATTCGGGCTTAATATTTGACTTTCTCCCTTTTGTTTGGTGGGGTTGTATATCTGACCCTAGACATGTGGAGAGTGGCACTCATTTGGAACCTACCCTTGGATTTTTCCTTTGAAATTGCACCAAGCTGACACATGGAGAGCTCCACCGAGTTCTTTATACTTAGCCAATTTGGGCTTACTTCCCACTTGACTTATGTTGACCTCTAGACACGTGGAGAGCTGGTGCTCATTTGAGTTTCCACTTTGGATACACCTCCTGAAATTGTGCCGAGCTGACATGTGGCTCCTTTCACTAGTCCTAGAATTTTCAACAACCAACTCTGTCTCTCCATTGACTCTGACCACATGGTGAGCTGATGCTCATTTCAAAACGGCCTTTTGGTTTCACTTCTAAAATTACGCCATTGAGGCACATGGAGGCTTCCGCCGACCCGCTCATACTTAGTCAATTTAAGCAATCGACTCTATCTCTTTTTGGACCTGGGACACGTGGAGGAATGGTGCAAGTTTGAGAACTACCCCTAGCTTTGACTCTTGAAGTTGTGCCAATGAGGCACATGGCGCCATCCGCTAAACCTTCCATACTTAGCCGATTTAGGCTTGTTCTATCTTCATTTTGGACTTGGGACATGTGGAAAACCTACACTTATTTGAGGACTATCCCATAGGCCCTGCCCTTAGAGTTGTACCATTTGGACACATGGAGGCTTCTGCTATCACTTGAAACATGGCCATGCTGCATCTAATTAGAGATATCCACGTACTACTGTGGATGTTGGGGAAAAAAATTATCGGGGAAGATATGCCGTAATTCCTGCTGTGTGAAAAATAAAAAGAAGGGGAAAAACTCCACCATTATGCCTAACTTTCAAATTGTTCTCCACGGAATGGAAAACTACAAACAATACTAGGCTCGACGTGATCCATTACTCCAAGGAACTGACTCAAAATTTTTGAAACTTGACTTCAAAAAGAGGGGAATTTTGAGTGCAACAATAAGCTGGCTCTTTTTGGGGATGACTTGGTAGAGGAATGGGGCAAGATCAAGGACCACAGAAGAAATCCAGGAAAGCAGACTAGTGCCTTATCCATTGGGAAAATAGAGTCAAAGGAAAACCAACACAGAAGACAAAACACATGAAAATAAAAAAAAAAAAAACCAAAAGGAAAAATAGAAACAAAACACAAAGGAATGACCCAAAACCAAAACATTGTACACAATATACAGAAGGACCACCTAGTCACCTATGACTTGAACAACTTGACATCGCCCACTATAAGGAATTGGGAGAGGAAAACCATCCAGATAATCCAAATAGAATGAATTTTCTCAGAAAAATGCTCGATTTTAAAAGGACCAAGCCAAAGGGAATCAAAATTACCATGACTTCCTCGAGGTTCTTGATTTTTTTACCATAGTAGAACAATGTCTCCTACTTGAAAATATCTAGGTCTGGCTTTCTTATCAAACAAATCTTTCACCTTCAGTTGATGAGATGATATTCTATAAAAAACCTGTAAGTTGTCTTCATCCATCTTCTGGAGATACATGATCCTCTTGTCCAAGGAACTGGTAAAACTTGAATCTTTAATAGCCTTCATTAAGTGCAAGGCTAGTAATTCCACTATCACTGGTAACTGAGCTTCAACACCATACACCACTTGAAAAGGAGACATCCCAATTACTCTTTTGGGTGTAATTCTATCTTCCCAGAGAGCATCATAGAGTTTCTTGTGCCAATTCCTCTGAGAGTCATTAAAAAGCTTCCAAACGATGGTTACCTGATTCTTGTTTGTTGATTTTTCTTGTCCATTCCCTTGGGGGTAGTAGTATGAAGAGTGAGCAAGGGAAATTCCATAGCCATAGCAAAAATCCATCATCTCAGAAGAAGAAAAATTTGAGGCATTATCAGTCACAATTTTGTTTGGTACCCCAAACCTTATCAATATGTTCTCCTTAATGAAATTACACACTACCTCAGAAGTAGTGCTTTTGACTAGAATGGCCTCTACCCACTTTGTGAAGTAGTCTGTAGTAGTTAGCATGTGAGTATGCCTAGTACTAGAGGATGGGTTGAGAGTTCCAATGAAATCTAATCCCCACTATTGAAAGGGCTCATCAATCACTACTGGCTTTAGTGGCAAAGCAACCAACTTAGGTCTCCCAACAAAATTCTGACATGATTCACACTTACCTACCCATTTGGATGCATCTTTGAACAATGTAGGCCAATAGTACCCAACATAAAGAATTTTGTGAGCAGTGACAATAGAAGAGAAGTGGCCTCCACAAGCCTGATCATGAAAAGATGAGAACAACTTCTTCTATTGTTCCTTGTCTACACACTTCAAGAATCTCCCATCTATGCCTCACTTGAACAAAGCATTCTCCCATAGCACGACATTGTGTAAACCTTAGCTTTATATCCCTCTTCTCCTTAGCACTCAAGTGAGATGGAAACTCTCCATAGGTAAGAAAATGTGAAATATTTGTATACCATTCATCTATTGAACTGAGGAAGAGGACAACATGAACATCAACTGCTTCTTTGGACAACGTTGCATCAACTCCTTCAAAGAATAAGTTCACACAAGCCTTTACCCTAGACTAGCTTAGTTGGCTTGATATCCAAGTCATATTCCTAGACCTTTGCTACCCAATTGCCTCTCTTAGTTCCAAACTCCTGCTATGTAAGAATGGATTTGATGGTTGTATCAGGAATAAGCACAACAGAGTGAGAATTAAGAATATAAAAATGAAATTGCTTGACAACTTTGACCACTGCAAAAGCATGTTTCTCCATCATAGTATATTTCAACTCATGAGATTTTAGAACATAGCTCATGAAGGCAATAGGAAGCTCATGATCCTTAGAATTCTTCTGAGTCAAAGCACAACAACCAGGGTAAACTCTATAGCATAGCAATATATGATAAAGTCCTTATTGAAATTAGGACATGCTAAGATGGGGGTCTTAGCAATGGATTTCTTGATACCTTCAAATGCCTCCTTACCCTCAGAAGACCAACCAAAGTTTTTCTTTCCTTTCATCATGTGAGCAATGCTCATGGTTAGTTCTACAAAATTAGGAATAAATCTCCTCAGGAAATTAATCTTACCAAAGAAAGAGTGAACACCCTTTTTACTTGTGGGAAGAGGAATCTGCTGGATTGCTTGAAATCTTTCTGGATCTATCTTGATTCCTTCTTTGGAGATAATGTGCCCCAACAACTTTCCTTCAGTGACACAAAAGATAGACTTATTTGGATTGAGAGAGACTCCATGCTCTCTGCACTTCTGGAGGAGTGATTCAAGATGCTGAAAGTGATCTGCCCTTGTTTTGGAGAAAATAGTCAAATAATCAAGGTACTCAACCAAAAAATTTCCCTTCAAACTACCAAAAGCCAAGTCCATTTCCCTCTGAAAGGTGGCACCAGCATTGATAAGACCAAAAGGCATTCTCTTGTAAGAAAAGGTGCCCCAAGGAGTAGTGAAAGTAGTTTTGTGTTGATCTGGGGTACTGACCTCCACTTGATTATATCCAGAGAACCCATCTAACATAGACAACATCTCAGATCTTGTAACAACTTGCAAAACCTGATCCATCATGGGGAGAGGATAGTTTTCCTTCAGAGAAGCCTGATTCAAATTCTTGAAATCCACAGATGTGAATCTCACCATTCTTCTTCCTGACAGGCACAATGTTGGTAATCCACGTTGAATGGTGTATAGGAAAGATGATTTTTTCCTTTAGCAACTTCTGAATCTCCTGGAAAATAGTGCCAGAACCTTGGGATTATATTTCCTTTGTTTCTGCTTGAACAGTTTGATCCCAGGTTTCAAAGGGATAAAGTGTTACATCTCCTTTGGCTGGAAAGCCTTGAGATCATCATACGAATAGACAAGGACATCAACATAAATTTTCAACAGATTTACTTCCTTCTTCTTCTCCTCTGGAGTGCATCATTTCCCAATGTTCACCATCTTAGGTTCATCAAGACTCCCAATATTCACTTTTTCACACTCAGCAGACTACCAAGCTCCTTGGGAAGTTTTAGACTTAATGTACCTATCATGCTTATCAAACAGGTCTTCCAAACTCACCAGCCCTTTAGGAATCTTGTTACCTTTTAGTTTGATGCAGCCATCTTGATATATCTCTTCCTTGATATCCCCTTTATTGGAAGATATAAAATATCTAGGCAAGGTCTCACTTCCTTCAAAATACAGTTGGTCAAAATTACCCCTAAGCTCCAAGAAAGAGAGCAAATACTGATCATCATTGAATACTTACTAGTTATTTGCATTATCTGGTACTCTGGGCCTATGAATCATTTCAATGGTAAACTTCTCCTGAGAGAAATCTGGATGAGGAATCAACAAAGATCCTAAGACAGCTAGAGAGTCAGCTCTAGTGTTCCTTTCTCTTGGCACAAATTCAATGGAGAAAGTGTCAAGGAACTCGATGGAATCCCATAAAAGATTCCTGTAATGTTTCAGTCTCCTATTCTTGACTTGAAAAAGATCTCTGACCTGTTTCACAATAAGTTTTGCATCACCACGAGCACAAATATTCTTCACTCCCATCTCTTTTGCCATGCTCAATCCAAGTATGAGTGCCTCATATTCAGTTGTATTGTTTGTATTTTCAAAATAGAGCTTGAAAGAGAAAGGATGAATGTTCCCTTCTGGAGATGTCAACACCACTCTAGCCCCGAACTAGCTGAAGAGCAACTTCCATCAAAATCCAGAGTCCAAATGCCATTGGGGTCATGAATAACTCCCTTGGGAAGCCTTGCCTCATCTTGTGACATAATCATGTAGTTCCCATGCCCTACATCCTCATAGAGTATCTATGCTTTTGGGTCATCAGTCTTTTGCACAATGTACTCAGTCTATTTCTCAGGTAGCAACTTCTTCATTTTTCCATTGACCGGGATCAAAGCATGCGACCAATCCATTTGAATCTCACCTCCTACCTCCTTACAAAAATTTCTACTCAGCAACATCCCATATGAGGGAGGAATATCAGCTACCAAAATGGTGGCTAAGACCCTTTTCTCTAGAAAAGCAGCAAAAGCCACTTGTGCATCTTTAATTCTACCAACCAGAGGTACTTTCCTACTTTCCATGGAATAATAGGAACCAAAGGCACGTGTTAGGGTCAGACCCAAAGCATGAGCTACCTTTGTAGGCATTACATTATCTGATGCTCCTGAGTCTATAACACAATTACTGAGTTTATGGCCAGCTATGAGAAGAGTCACATAAAATGGTTCAATTTTCTCATTAGGGGAAGTGACTGCAGCCACAAGGCTTGATTGAGGTGAGGAAGAGGGGGTGGGAAAAATGCCTTTAGAAGTACTAGATGAGACTTTGGATTTGGAATTTACAAAGTTTACCATTTTAGAAAAATCTTTTGGATGGGTTTGGTAAAACTTTGCCTCTGAAATTTGGATTTTAGTCCTTTTGAGGTGATCAATAATATCAAAAGATCTAAAGGTGGATGGGGCATCATTTCTAGGAACTTGAGAGACTCTTGATCTATCAATTTTAGGATTTGAAGGAGAAGGAGTTTTGGAAAGCAGTAGAAGAAGGAGGATTAGAATTACTCACCTTTTGTGTGGAGGCAGTGGGAATATGAGCTCCTCTTCTTGCAATCACTGGAATAGTTGTAGGAAGCTCCTTAGAATTCTTGGCAGATTTGTTTTCTCCCGAGTCATAAAAACATATGACTCACTATTCATATCTGCCACTCTTTCCTCATATTCATCTTCATCATCCATACCTTCAGTGGTGAGGAAATGAACTTGAGATCCACCAAGCTCTTCTAGTTCTTCAACTTCCTCTTCTGGTTCTTCATATAATTCATTACACTCCTCATCATCAGGTTCTTCAACTTCACAAGTGGCATTGAATGGAACCTTGATGGGTGGGCCTTCAATAGCCAATCTAGTCTGAGAAGCAGGCAGGTGGTTCCTAGGCTGAAAATTCTTCCTTGGAACATCCTGGTAAGGGGTATGCTGAGCCAATTGTTTCTTGAGAGCAATGAGATCATTTGCAAGCTTCTGTACTAATTGATCAGAACTGGCTCCAGGGGAAGAGGAAGAGGAAGAAGCTTTAGATTTGGAGGATTCTCTTTTCAGTTTACCAGACATGATCAAATCATCCTCAACACTAATAGCCAAATGTTGATCAACATCCAAAGTTGCAAGGTTAGCTCTCCTTAGTGCATAACTCACTTTAGGCAAACTGGGCATTGAGGAAGAAGCAATTTTGGATTTGATCCACTAGATGAGTGTTCTGTGGAATTTTATTAATTAGCTTATTGAATTTAGCCACAAAATCCCTCATGGGCTCAAATGGCTCCTTCTTGATATGAGAAATTTGTGCTAACAGAGCATGCACATCTTTAGAGGTTGAAATGCTACTCAAACTGAGTTGTCATGGTATTCCAATTAGTGATAGACCCAACAGGAAGATGGTAGAACCAATCAACAACATTGTCCTGCAATGTCTCCACAAAAATCCTAACAGAGACATCTTCATGTTCAACCCCAAGAATCCCACATGCAACAATGAAGGCTGCAATGTGTTCATCTGGATGAACCTTCCCATCACCCCGAAACTTGGGAAAACTTTTCCTGTTACCCCTAGGCAACTCATGCAATGGCTGAGGAAGAGCAAGAGGCCCAACCTATTGTCCCTAAGGCAAAGGAACTGCCATCTTTGGAAAAATTGATTGAAGGGGAACTGAAACATCAGCAAGAATTAAATCATGGAGATTAAAGTCGAGATGTTCCTTAAGAACACTTGTCCTTGGAGTTTGTCTTTAGTAGGAGGTGTGCTTGTAGAATGAGTCCCTCTGTTCCTTCTTGATGGAAGAGAGAAGTTTTGTTGTTCCAAAAGTTAAAAATGGGAATCCTCAACCCCGAGAGCTTTCCTCCCATGTGTATACCATAGATTCGCTAGACCAACAATGATCTTGAAGTTGTTTTAGAAAGGGATACGTTTGAAACAAAATCCCTAGTAGAGTCACCAAAAACTATTGGGTTTTTAAAATGATCTTTTTAACAAACCACAATCAGGGGACAACAAGTCCCTCCTCTTTAATGGGAGAGGTTCCCTTATTGAAAGAAAACAACAAACTTATATACAAATGTACAACTTTCAAAGTGTGGATTCCTAATCCTTTGAAACATTTTATGCCCAAAGATAATCAATATGAAATGATGGAAGAAATAAATGCATCAAGATGTACCGCGTGGAATGAATGAAATTGGTCAATAAATGAGAGGACGTTGGGTAGGTAAAGGAGTAATAAATGCATCAAAAATTTGAAAATCTATATAAGGATGGGATGCGAGTTCATTCTTACCATTGCGATTAAGAGAATTTGACAAGATCTAAGTGTGAAGAGACGAGGAATTGTGTTGAGGTGCAAAGAGTGTGAAGCCATACATGGAAAGGAGTTTATGCAAAGGAGAAGCTTACATTCCCACAGGAAAAGGGTTTGAGCAAAGTAAATGTGTTACAAATGAGATAGGGCATGTGATTTCCACTAGGGCACGAAGATTTGAGCTAGGGTTTGAGTTGCACGTTGTAGAAGTCAAAAGATGAGTATTTTCAGAGGATTGTAGGGTAAAAATGGCACCAAAGAAGGCAGCTACAACATGAGTTAAGGGAAAGAAGAAGGTGGTCGTGGAGGAAGAAGAAATGACCCCTGAGAGAAATTTTTAGAGATACAATATCCAGAGGGGGTTATAGTAGGCCAGGAATGGGATTCCCACATTTAGAGAAGAAAGATAAGTGAGTACAACCATCATACCATAGAAAAAAGGAGATGGATGCACTGTTGAACATGAAGATAAATAAGTGCACGGCGGAGGACATGCCACGGTCTATGATGATGCTAGGGAGAAGTTATTGAAGAATATTGGAGTATATCAGTTATACGAGCTCCCCTACTTTAGAAAATATGAGCCCTTGTACTAATGGCTCATGAGTAGAGTATACGAAGACTTCTTCTAATTTCTAGTAAATAGAGTAAGGATTTCAACCGTGCTGATCTCCACAAAGTGATGTGGGGTTGAAGGCTATAGGTGAAGACCTCAAGGGGGACTTAATAGACAAGGCTGTAATTATGGAGACTAGGAGGGAGATGGGGTACACCAAGGGTCCGCATGACATGGACATAGACAAGATGAAAAAGTACCTAGTTGTGCAGGCAACCACACACCTTGTGACAAAATTAAATGACCAAGAGAGGTGGTCACAAGTGAATACCATGTGGTTGCACGTTGCTAGAAGGATGTCTGAAGGAGTGGTCTACAACATTTCAGGTTACATTGTAGAAACTATCATTGAAGAAGCACATTCAGGAGGAAAGATCAATTTTGGGGTTGTTCTGTTGTCTCAATTATTCATGGAGATCGAGGTGCCAGATGGACAAAAGGATAAGGTCTGGGAGTATCTCATGGAGAATAAGTCACTTGTAGAATAATTCATCAAGTACTTGTGTGAAGGATCGATGACCGAACCGGTCAAGCAATGCGCTAAGAAGTGGTCCGATAGGCTCGCACGACATTCGAAGAAGAGTGGCACATACCAAAATATTTAGCATTTGTGGTGGGTAAGGTAGTATAGTTTGTAGTTTACCAAAGCATTTTTGCATCACACGATTTGTAATGAAGGATGGGGCTTGGAGCCTATTATCAGCTAATTTTGACTTCGCAAAATTAATTATTAAAAAAATGGAAATTTTGAAATTTTTGAAGTGTTACTTTGTGTGATTTATGGCTCTCATCATGATTGTCTCATTTTGTGATCGTTCGGTCCTTGTTTCATCCATTTTGTGCAAGAAATCCTCCCTCCAGTCTTAAAATGCATTAATAATTAATTAATTTATTATCCTTTATTTGATAAAATCATTTTTATTAAATTTGGGGTTTTTAATTAAATAACTATTAATATAATAATTATTAAAAGTCATTCGATAAATTTTTTATTTTATTGTCGGGGAAGTAAGCTTGTGCTTCCAATTGCTAGGAATGCCAAATTGGCTTCCCGAACCCTGGATTTCCCCTTTCCTAGAAAATTTATTTTAATTTCCGCTTGTGGGATTTTCTCCACCAATTGCCAAATCAATGAATTGGAAAACGAGAAAGAAATCTCCCGATTTCCCACATGGGGAAATTGAATGGATATTGCCAGCCCACTTTGCCATTTCTATTGGCAACCAGCCAACGCTTTTCCCATTCCCCTGGCAATTAATTCCACTACCCGGGAAGAAGGGAAGTTGGATTAATCCTCATAAATTCCTTTGTCGAACTCGTTGGAAAGATTTGTGTGAAGCTTTCCAATTGCTTCTTATTTCTTCTGAAGGAATAAAGTAATATTTTATCATAACCTCGACAAATCATCTTGCATTCACAAAGCTAGATATATAAAAGGCTCTCCACCGAAGGAAAAATAATCTGACTTCCACCCAGTCCAAAAGACCACGCAGGAGCAGTTTAAAGATCACCACATTTTTGTTGAAGGAGAACAATCCTAACAATTTCCCACGCAGCCAGAGGACAGTCTAAAATAGAGAGGAAGAGATCCACACATTTCTCTGAAATCTGCCCATAGCTAGTAGAAGGAGGTCTCCACACATACACAGGTAGTCATAAGAATAAAATAAAACAAAAACAAGTTTCCACGTGCTTTGGAGGTTGGAGGAAAGAGACAACAATAAGACAAAGGTCTCGCATGTTTCAAAGAAGAGGAATAGTCCCACAAAGAAAGATTTCCCATGCATAGCCAAAGGAAATACACAACCAAAAGAAAAAAGTTTCCACGTGGGGAGAGAAGGATTTTCCACACATAACAAGAAAGGAAGCAGTCCACATTTTAGCAAAAAGGAAATAATAAAGTTTTCAATGCATGAGATAAGGAAAAACACTCTCCAAGATGTTCCAAAACATTTTCCAAGATCATTGTTCAACGCAGCCCAAGCAAGGATTCATGCCGAAAATAAGAACTCACGTCTCTTGGGGAGGTAGAAGGAGCTTCCATGCATTGGCGGTTTGTAGGGACAGTCAAAGCTAACACAAAAGGAATTTTCATGCATACACAACCGAAAGAACAAGCTGTTCCAACACCTAGCTAGGAGAAAATAAAAGACCATGCATCAACTAGAAAGTTCCACGCATAGCCAGGGGGTAGAAGATAATCCAAATCCAAAGGCAGACCACGTGGAAGAAAAAAAAATGCAGTTTGAAAATTTAAAAAAGGTCCTTTAATTCCAACGCATTTTCAGAGAAGATTCCATGCGAAGACAAGGAAGGAACATTTGTTTGTCAGGAGTAATTTAAATGCCACAACTTTCTGAAACAATTTCCACGCAGAGCTATTACCTGGTGTAAGAGAAGGAATTCATCACGCATTTTCCAAAGTACGCACTCATCATAATCAGGTGATTTTCACACATACGAGGAAGAATTTTCTCCAGAAAATTAAATAAAAATCGATATTGAACTCAGTTATTTCATTTATTTAAAATAAATAAATAAATAAAAATTTGTCGCCGAGTCGGAAATCAAACCAGTCTCGGTGTGTGATTTTGTAAACAAGACTAGTTATTATTATTATGTTTTTAAATAATAATAATAATATTAAAATGAATCATATTGTTCTTGCACTGACGGGGGTTTCTGAGACCGAGACCCAACCCGTTTTCATTAATTTTTGTGCACGAGTCCTTTTTCTGTGAAATTCATAATGGCTGAAAAATCTAACAAATTTATAGGAAGATCAAGGAAGCAGTGGAGAAATCAAACAAGTCCACGCTCAAGTATGAATTCCAAGGAATCATCCCTCCCAGTTCCATTAAGTCAAAGATATGACAATATCACCGATACAAATCTTGGTCACATCAATGTGCAACAATTTTGTGATTGGGTGAAAGCTGAAGGAAAAACCATATTCTTGGATAGGCTCTACCATAGTGGTCTACCCCAAGCAACAACATTTTCTGTCTCGGTGTAATGTCCGGAGCTGGTTATCACTTGCGTGGAGCATTATGATCCTGAAAGACAAGGAATTTTTAAAGATAACCGCGAGCCTTTCCTCTTAATCACACCAGAGCATATTGAGGAATTACTCGACATACTTGACTTTCCTAAGAATGCAGATATCACTCGCTAGTCAGCACAAGAATTTTGGGATGAAGAACCCCTTAGGTGGATTAGTAACCAAGAGGCCTCAAATTGACAAGCATCCCAAAGTCTTTGCACCGCATTGAGTTTGTGGAAGAAATCGGGGACATGACTACTCTCCTAAGTTGAGTTTTCAGCCTACCCTTTGCTAGGATTTTCCACCCATGGATGTATCAATTTATCTATATCATCCTTACCAAGAAAGATTTTGTGGATTGGGCCACCATCATCAGTAACACCCTTCATAAACAATTGATAGAAGTTAAGATGACTGGATGCTTCTACATGACATCGTATCTGACTTATGCAGTAGCAAGAAGAAAACTATTTTTGGGACTTGAAACGAGAGTAGTCATGGGGCCGTCAAATAGTGTTTTTCATTATCACCCTCAACTCAGTTTCAAAAATAGCTCTCACCATTTTAGAAGATTCAACGATGCATTCACCTTCCGCGTGATTTGGAACTGAATCGAGAATACAGAGGAAATATTTTCTAAAGAAGCCATGAGTGTCATTTCCCAATGGGGAACATGGTTTATTCAATTTTCATCCTTTTCCTACATTTGCGTGAGTGGATTTGTTGGTACTCCATGGAAGCTTCCTAAGTACATCAGTGACAAATGGGAATTAATGGAATTTGCATGAAAACTATTCCAAGTTCACTATCTTCTCAGTGACAAACACCGTTCAAGAATTCATTTCCCAATCCAAATCGGGGAATACCAATGTCCAAATCTTTTCAGTGCACAACTCATGGAAAAAGAGTTCGCTCTCATTACAATCCATCCATATGTGAAGAGAGCCCAATTTGATATCAATGGATATATGTAGAAGATTCTGGGAGCAAAGTATCAACATAACCCTACCATGGAAGATTTCGCTGGCTGCTGTTGGACGAACATGAAGTAAGAAGATGAGAGTTTTCTCGCCTAACACTTGCTCAGATCAAGGCCTTCCACATCAAGAACCCTCTTGATTCATTCATAAATGATGATGAAGATGTCATTGATCCCTCATATGATGTAGTTGCTTTTACCCTGTTGCCTCGAATTGACTGGACCAAAAGAGATGAATTTTCTCTTGATAGCAAGAATCAACTGATTCTTGGAAGAAGCATATCTTGGTATGATAAAGAACTTGCCAAGTTACAATCAATTCAAGATCATGCTTTAGGATTAAAAAAATTACCAAACCGAGGAGGCCTTCATTCAACCAAAGCCTCTTCTCGATCAACCTCTATACCATACAATCATACATAACAAGCAAGAAAGGAGTGGTTTCCAAAATCCACTTCACCAAGTAACATGTCATGAGGAGAAAGATCTAAAGATGCTAACCCCAAAGAAGGAAGAGAGCGTGTATCATGATTTTCTACCTCAAGTAGAGATTCTTCTACACACATTTTTAATAGTGCTCAGAAGCTCATGGCAAACGATCCTCATCCATGCTTCGAACAAGTGTCCACTCAGGTGTAGGTAATTCAAATATCAAACACTTCGGAGCATGTAGTTCATGAAGGGATTTCCCAAAATCTCCCAAATAATCAGGAGGTGGATATTGAGGTTGTTTCTCCTCAAATCGAGGTCGTAGATAGGATTCAAGCAGGATCTCATGATGTCGAGAACAATGAGAATATTGATTTGAGCTCTAGGATTTTGTATGTGGAAATAGTGCATGATACTCCTTCTTGGGTTGATTCTGAGGTTAAGAAAAGGAAGAGGGTTGTCAAGGCAATTGACATTGATTTTGATGCCCTTTTCAAACTTTCAAATGATGTCATTCCAAAGAAGCCTAAGGTGCTTTCTCGAATAATGGTGGATAATGACATAAATAGATTTGCAGATCTCGCCATCCCACAAGTTGATAAGGAGCGTGATGCCATGACACCTGTTGATTATGAAGTTTCCAGACTTGGACTTGGGAGGTCTACATTAGAAAGTGACATGACAATGGCTCGAGATTCAATTGATATCATGCTAAAGAGACTTGAGAAATATAAGTCTCAGAACTCTCATCTCAAGGCTAAAAAGAATCAATTGGTGGAATATGTTCAACATTTGATAAATCCCATATCATCCACTTTCCCAGTACCTGATGCAGTGGCTGCCCCTGATGAAGAAACTCTCAATTTTTCAAAATAAATAAACACATTAGGCCATGTCACTAAAACTTGGCTTTTAGAGATTCTCATTTTAGGCCAAGGGATGATCAAGATTATGGTTAAGCTTCATGAAGATGTCAGTGTGTATCTTGATCCAATTCTTTCTTTCAAAGAAAATTTTGTTTCTAATATATCAAATTTGGATGAGATATTTTCCAATTTTATAGGAGATGACAAGTATGGAATCCTCAGTTTTGGCCATTGAAGGAATTCTCAAATTTGAACATCGAGGGACACATTTTCTTTGGTGTCTGCATCTCAAATCAAGGAAGATGCTTCTTGAGGATTCTATGATCCATTATGAGAGCATGTGCAATGAAGCCTTCACTTCACTCTCCTTGATTCAAGAATTCATAGCTGAGATTCCTTGCAACCTCGTAAATGAGCATAATCAAAGGTGTTCATCGAGAGCAGGTGGAAGAGCAATTTTCACAATTGTTTAAGGACATGTACACTCCCGCCAACAATTTCTCGTCAGTTTCAATGGAGCGGTGCATCAAATTAAAGAACTTATTTGAGAATGCTCAATCCAAAATTGTTAATTTAAATGATATGCCAAGTAGGATTCTTGAATTGTAGGTATTTTGTGAGGCTATTCTTCGACCAAATAAACCTCCAGAAGAAGAAAAATGTTTGAAAATTTGGAAATTTTAGATCTTTTCAACTGGAAAAAGCGGTAGATCCTAATTTCACCGGCTGTTCAGGGGGATAATTTTCTTGATATTTAATGAAGTGGGAGAGTCCATTTATCATATGCTTGAGATAGGTAGACCCCATTTCAATGGATAAGGTACTGGTTATTATTATATATTTTAAAAGGTGTTGTTATTTTCTTTCGGGAAACTATGGATATTTTAAGTAATTTCTATTTTTGGTTGTCTTTAATAAAGTTGGTTGAAAAATTCAAAGGTCACTTAAGTGCCTTATTTAATGATCATGTAAAACCCTAACTACTTTATAACCAACTTTTGGGTTATAAAAGGAAGTGAGGGGCTCATTTGTAAAGGTGAATTTGAGAGAGGAAAAGAAATACTTTTGTGTGCAAGATTTTTTTAAGAAGAAACTTTGTGTTCTTTTGTGAAAACATTTTGGAGTTAATGAAATACGAACTTTGTGTCTCATTCATTATCTCTTATAACATTTGATGTTCTTATGTTCATTAGATGTTAGATGTTTGAATCTTGCATGCAAATATTATCTTTGATCTTATTTTCAACGTTATTAATCTGTTGTTCTAGTTCACAGTGATCAAGCTTTGATTATCTACTTGCTCACGTGTGTTCCCTTTTACACATTCTTGTTTAGCTAACTCAAACTCCGTTTATTTGTGTTAGTTATTCATCTTTCCTCTTCATGCAATATTAGGCTCTATTTTTACCTAACTCTTGCATGTTATTTCAATTCATTCCATTCCATCTCCCTCATTCATTTTTCTTTCCATTGATGTTCAAAAACACCCTCCACATACAATTTTGAATGTATAGATGTAAATACAATTTTGGTTTTCAATAAAGGTAGCCTCACCTTCATTAAGGAGGACTTCATTCCCACATTGTTGCATGTCATTTGCATGCATGCAAATCCATATGCTAACAATTTTTGGTGACTCTCGTTGGGGATTCAGAAATCATTAACTAGTGCTTGGTTAAATCTTTATGACTATCCCCTCTACACAAGCTCCAGTTCTTCAACCAAACCTTGTGCTCGATGAATATTTTCAAGGAGACATTGCTGCCAACCTTCGAATAGTAGCTTGGGAAAACTGTGAAAGCTTGTAGCAATTTGTGGCTGTTGATAGAGCCATTGATAGAGAAATCTACATCAAAGACCTTAGAAGAAGAGCACCCACACTTGTGGCCAGAAGACCTCCTGGACACATTTTGATCATTGTTCACCGATGCGGTCCTCTTCCACCAAGGTAATAAGTTGTATGACTATTATAGGTAACCCACCTATCTTGCAACCAAATCTTATTTTTGTAGATACTCAAGAAGACATCATTATATTTGAGGCAAGCTATTTGGGAAAATCACACGAATAACTATCATTTTCATCTCACCGCATCAGTACTAGATAATGAAGAAGAGAAATCCGTGAGAGTTTCTAGAGCTATTCAGGCGCAAATAGCTCAAGAAAGAGAGTGAAGAGAAAAGGCTAGAGCTGATCAGAACATGCTAGTGATCCCTTCACAATAAAGATTTCAAACTGGAAGGAAAGAGGTTTACGCGAGGAGAAAAAGCTAAAGGTCGATCTGATCCCATTTTTGACTTTCAAGGAAAGTTTGGTTTCAAGTTATCTCCTCCAAAGAAGAACACACCTCGTAGATCTACAAGCCTTGCATCAAGTCCTAAAAGAGAAAGCAAGGAAGGAATCACTACCAGTCAAGCACTTTTCCTTGCTCACATTGTTTTACCTTTGCATACCACCTTTCCCAAAATGGCAGTCAACGTACCATGGGGAAATGCCATAGGCCCATTGGCCTTACCAGCTCGACATGAACTCCCACAAGGATCAAGAAAGATTCTTCCCAAGTTCGATGGAGATGGGAAGACATCACCAGATGACCATATTTCTACCTTTTTTCGCTGCATGTGCTGTTTTGTCGAGTAGAATATGAAGATGTTGTTATTCACCTTTTCGTCAAAACATTGCATGATGTTACTGCAAATTGGTTTCATCATCTACCAAATGGATGCATTACAAATTGGAATGATATGAAAACTAAGTTTGAAGATCGATTCAAGATGGCAGAAGATGAACATGCCCTTCTTTCCCAACTATCTTAGGTGAAGAAAGAGCCAACATAACCCATGAGGAACTTTGTGGCTAAATTCAACAAAATGGTGAACAAAGTTCCAGCCAGGATTCGCCCGAACCCTGATGGAAAAAATGTTTCTTTATTAACACACAACAACCAGAAGTGTGCTATCAGCTGAGAAGGGATAGAGTGGCTACCCTAGAACTTGCTTAGTCCTTGGCCATCGAAATTGAGGATGACTTAATCATGGCGGGTAAATTCAAGAAAAATTCCCTCAAGGGAAAGAGTCAAGAAACCTCCAATGCTTCAGAAGCTATACTCACTAAGTTAGCTAATGATGTGCTAGCTTTGAAAAAGCAAGTTTCTCAGAGTAGTAAACCCGCTCCTTACAAAGACATCCCAAGGAAAGGCTATGTTCCCAACAAATCCAGGATTGTAGGTCCTCTAACGAGGCTTGCTATTGAAGTAGCTCCCGCAACTAACTCAAAATGTGATGTCATTGAAGAAAGTGACAATGAGGTTGAAGTCGTCGAGGTTGATGAGGAAGAGCTAGATTCTAGAACATCTGAACCTGAAGTTGAAGATCCTAAGGGAGAAAGTAATAATCATTTCTTTGAGTACCGTTTAGAAGAAGAAGACGAATACAAAGAGATTATAGAAGATATGAATAGTCAATCCTTCGTTGTTCTTCACATGCTCTCGAAAAAAGAGCAGGATACCACTAAGGCGAGAGATAAAGAGGTTTCCAAGGAACTTCAAAAAGAATCTAAGATTAAGGAAACTTCCAAAGAATCCAAGACAAATGAGACTCCTAAAGATTCCAAGGCGACTGAGGTTTCAAAGGTCAAAACTATCTTAAAGAAAGGAGGGCCTTTGTTAAATCAATCAATTGATAAATAAACTATGAAGAAAGTTTTGTTCTTCTACATCGTATCAAACCAACCTAAGACAAATGTCAAAAGTGTGCCATCATCAAGTTTGAAAGAAATAGTATCTCAGACATCAAGTACGGTTACTTTTCCCAAATTTGATATCATTGATCATATCAATAAAACAAATATTTCCATGTCACAAGTAGAGTACTTGAAGTACAATAAGGATCAACTCAAGAAATTGATTCAGTTTATCAAAGGTGACTCTATTGTTCATTCCTCCAAAGGGATTTTGAAAACTCCCAAAGATGGGAAAACTCAAAATATTATGGCGGCCACTACACCTTCAAATGAAAAGATTGAACCTTTCTTTGTGTCCTTTCTAATCAACAGATGCAAATTAAGTAATTACATTATAGACTCTGGAGCCTTAGATAATGTGATGCCGGAAAAAGTAGCACATGCTCTTGGTTTGACTTGTACAAGAACATTCGGATCATGTTACTCCATGGAAACCAAGCAAGTTCCTTTGATCGGGTAGATTAAAGATGCCCAAATGGTTTTAGCCCAATTCCCTCAAAAGTGAGTTAAGGTAACTATTTTAGTTGCTGATATTCCTACCTTGTATGGAATGTTGTTGAGAAGGAAATTTTGTAGGGATCTAGGTGGAGAAATTCAAATGGATTGGTCTCACGCCATGATCCCTATCAGTGGAGAAATGAAGAAGCTTATGCCGGAAGCTTAGGAAAAGTTCACGGTAACTAAAACTGAAGATCCTCATGCATAGATCCTTTTCCAAGGCTCAAGTATGGGTAATTATATGATGATTGCAGAAATTCATACCCCTGAGATCACTTGCCAAGATTCCAATGAGATATGGACTCTTGAGTTTGATGGAAGTTGTTATTCAATGGGTTCTAGTGCAGGAGTGGTGCTCATATCTCCAAATGGTAAAATATTTCCTTTTTCTTACAAACTTAAATTTTCAAATACTAACAACACTGCAGAATACGAGGCATTAATCCTTGGCCTTCAAGCTACAAAGGAGAAAGGGATCAAAAATTTGAAAGTCTTTGGAGATGCGGAATTGATTGTGAAACAGGTAAGAAATCAGTTCCAAGTAAAGAATGATCGTTTGAGACACTATAGAAATAAAGTGTGGGACGCAATAGAAGATTTCGATGCTTTTTCCATAAAATCTATCCCTCATGAAAATAATGACAAAGAAGATTTTCTAGCAGTCTCAGCTTCATTAATGATTCCTCATTCAGAGTTTGATCAAGTCAAATACACCATTGAAATGGTTTTTAGGCCAATTGTTCTCGACAATGTAGAAAATTGGCAAGTATTTAATGATGATCAACAAATTATTGCCTTCTTGGAAAAGAGGGATAATTTTGAACAATTGTATTTTAAAGGAAGTGATTCTACATTTCGTGAATCAACAACCTCACCCATTCAAGAAGGAGTTGAGAACGAATATCCTGGTGATGGCATCATCCAACTCAAAGGAAATAAAATTCCCAAAGGATTGGTTTCACTTGAAGAAATTTTTGACAAACATGACAGGTTTATCAAAGAGAAAGAGTAGGCAAGACCTGCAAATTCTATTGACTATGAGCAAGTTAACATCGGTACCAAGGATAAACCTCACTTGGTCAATATCAGTAAGTGTTTCTCACTTGAGGAATGCAGGAAATTCATAAGCCTCCTTACCAAATATTCTAACATTTTGTCTTACTCATATGAAGACTTGAAGTCTTTTCAACAGAGGGAGATGGAACATGCCATACCCTTGAAGCCTGGTGCAGTTCCTTTCAAGAAAAAGCAAAGACAATATAATCCCAAGATTGCAGGGACAATATTCCATGAGGTTCAAAAGATGTTAGATGAATAGTTTTTCTTATTCGAAATTTCACCTAAATAGCTAATATTGTACCAGTTCGCAAGAAAAATGGAGAAATTAGGATTTGCGTGGATATATGCAATCTTAATCAAGCTTCTTTGAAGGATAACTATCCACTACCGGTCATGGACCATATTCTGTAGGTAGTAACTGGATCAGAAATGCTATCTATGCTAGATGGTTTCTCTGGTTATAATCAGATTGAAGTGGCTAGAGAAGATCAACATAAAACTACATTCACCACCCCGATGTACATTCACATATAGAAGAATGCCTTTTGGTTTGATCAATGTTGATGCAACCTTTCAAAGGGCTATGGATATGGAATTCATATATTATAAAGACAAGATCATCATGATATACCTAGATGACTTGACGGTGTTCTCAAAGAAGCGAGAAGATCACCTAAGAGATTTAGAGAAAATATTGCAAAGGTGCAAACTTCATAAGATTTCTCTGAATCCAAAGAAGTCTATGTTTAGAGTTACAGAAGGGAAACTCCTAGGTCATATTGTTTCTAAGGAAGGAACTAAGATCGATCCTGAGTGTGTTCAAGCTATCAAGAATCTTTCCTTTCCTACAAGTAAGCTTGGAGTCCACTCCTTCTTTGGGAAGGTGAAATTTTTGAGAAGGTTTGTGCAGATTTTTTTGAGCTGACTAAAGAAATCACTGATATGATGAAAGGAAAAGAATATTTCAAATGGTCAAAGGAAGGTAGAGAGGCATTTGAGAAAATCAAGGGTGCTATTGCAAAATATCCTACATTGGTGTGTCCCAATTTAAAAAGGATTTCATAATTTATTGTTATGCTTTACCGCACACAATCTCCACCATTTTGACTCAACATAATCAAGAGGGGATCGAATCTCCTATTGCATTCATGAGTTATGGATTCAAGAAACATGAACTTAATTACACTCCTCTTAAGAGACATGCATATGTACGCGGTGGTGAGAGCCCTAAAACACTTCAGGTACTATGTGTTGAATTCTCACACCAAAGTCTTAGTTCCAGACACCATAGTTAAATCGATGTTGACACAACAAGAACCAAGATCTAAAAGAGGTAATTGGGTCTCCAAGATCCAAGAATATGATTTGGATATCAAGCCTACCAAGTTGGTTTGAGGAAGAGGACTCTGCCAACTCATCGCAGAGAATGAACCACAAGATAACTCTGAAGAAGAACCAGTTGAAGAAAATTTACCACTGGTAGTTTTTGTCAGTACCACAGATGAATGGTATTCTGATATTTCCTACTTCCTCACATATGGTGAGTGTCCGGAGAATTTGATGCACTAAGGAGAAATGAGCTATCAAACTAAGAGTCATCGGAGTTCGTCATTTGGGATAACACATTGTTCAAGAAAGGAATTGATGACATGTTCCTCAGATGTGTTGATAAAGAGCAATAACCTAGATTGTTGGAAGCTTTCCACAATCATGCTTGCATGTGGTCATTTCTTTGGCCCAGTGACGGCTCATAAAATTCTACGAGCACATTATTACTAGCCCACTATGTTTTTCAATGCTCAGAAATGGGTGACAAAATGCGAAGCTTGTCAACAATTTGTTGGAAGACCAAAATTGGCAGCTTTCCTTTGAAGCTAGTTGTCATTGAAGAACCCTTTCAATAATGGGGTTTTGAATCCTAATTCTAGTGCTGGTCATACTCACGTGCTCACCACAACTGACTACTTTACAAAGTGGGTAGAAGCTATACCAGTGAAACAAACATCTACTGCGGTAATTTGTGACTTCATCAAAGAAAATATATTGGTTTGTTATGGAATTCCACACAAGATTGTGATGCAGACAATGCCTCAAATTTTTATTCTGCAGAGATGATAGGTTTTTGTTATGGGTATGGGATATCTTTGTCTCATTCATCAGATTACTACCCTCAGGGAAATGGTCAGGCATAATCTAGTAATAAGAACATCATTACTATTGTGTGCAAGTTAGTTAAAGAAAATAAAAAAACTTGGCACAAAAAGTTATATGATGCATTGTGGGCTGACCACATAACTCCCAAAAGGGTAATCGAGATGTCTCCATTTCAACTTTTGTATGGAACCAATGCTCAAATTCCCATCACACTGGAGTTACCAGCATTAAAATTAGCCCAAGCAGTTGATGATGAATGCTTCACCAATGCATTAGATAAAAGGATCATGTTCTTAAGAAAGCTCAAGGAACAAAGAATTCAAGTGGAAAACAGGATCGAGGAACATCAATCCAAGGTAAAGAGGTTGTTTGATAGGAAAACCAAAGAGAGGCAATTCCAAATCAATGACTTGGTTCTTCTCTGGGACAAGAGACGTGAACCAAAAGGAAAGCATGGGAAGTTTGATTCATTGTGGCTAGGCCCTTTCAAAATCTAGACATTTATGTGGAGATAACACCTATTACTTGGCATATCCTGATGGAACTCATTTACCTTTGCCCTACAGTGGGCAATATCTCAAGCAATACCAAAATTGAAAACAGGGCTTTCCCCTGTATGTACATAGGTAATTAGGATTTTGGTTTGTTTCTTTTCCCCATCTTTCGGTCTCCTCTTTTGTATCACCATTTTTGTGCCCCATCATTTTGAGATCATTTTGGTTTGGGTCATTCTTCGCATCCATGAAGTCCTTATCCCTAATTAGAGCCAGCTGTTATCATCTAATTTTGACTTCGTAAAATTAATTATTAAAAAAATGGAAATTTTGAAAATTTTCAAAAGTGTTACTTTGCATGATTTATCACTCTCATCACAATCATCTCATTTTTGTGATCGTTCGGTCTTCGTTTCATCCATTTCAGGCGAGAACTCCTCCCACCAAGTCTTAAAATGCATTAATAATTAATTAATTAATATTTAATTAATTTATTATCCTTTATTTGATAAAATCATTTTTTATTAAATTTGGGGTTTTTAATTAAATAACTATTAATATAATAATTATTAAAATTCATTTGACAAATTTTTTATTTTATTGTCGGGAAGTAAGCTTGTGCTTCCAACTGCCGGGAATGCCAAATTCCGAACCCAGATTTCCCTTTCTGGAAAATTTATTTTAATTTGCCACTTGTGATATTTTCTCCACTAATTTCCAAATCAATGAATTGGCAAACGGGCAAAAAATCTCCCGATTTCTCACATGGGGAAATTGAACGGATATTGCCAACCCACTTTGCCATTTCCGTTGGCAATTGGCCGTTGCTTTCCCCATTCCCCTTGGCAATTAATTCCACTACCGAGAAGAAGGGAAGTTGGATTAATCCTCATAAATTCCTCCATCAAACTCATTGGAAAGAGTCGTGTGAAGCTTTCCAATTGCTTCTTATTTCTTCTGAAGGAACAGAGTAATATTTTATCACATCCCTCAACGAATCATCACGCATTCACAAAGCTAGATATTGAAGAGGCTCTCCACCTAAAGGAAAAATAATACAACTTCCACCCAGTCCAAAAGACCACACATGAGCAATTTAAAGATCACCACATTTTTGTTGAAGGAGAACAGTCCTAACAATTTCCCACGCAGCTAAAGGACAGTCTAAAATAGAGAGGAAGAGATCCACATATTTCTCTGAAATCTACCCACAACTGAGAAGAAGGAGGTCTCCATACATGTAAAAGTAATCATAAGAATAAAATAAAACAAAAACAAGTTTCCATGTGCTGGAGGTTAGAGGAAAGAGACATCAAGAAGACAAAGGTTTGTGCGGTTTCAAAGAAGAGCAGTCCAAAGAAAGAAAGATTTCCCATGCACAAACCCAAGGAAATACACAACCAAAAAAATAAAGTTTCCACGTGGGGAGAGAAGGAGTTTTCACGCACAAAAATAAAGGGCAGTCCACGTTTCAGCAAAAAGGAAATAATAAAGTTTTCAATGCATGAGATAAGCAAAAACACTCTCAAGCTGTTCCAACGCATTTTCCAAGATCATTGTTCAACACAGGCCCAAGCAAGGATTCACGCCAAAAATAAGAACTCACGTCTGGGGAGGTAGAAGGAGCTTCCATGCATTGGCAGTTTGAAGGGACAGTCAAAGCTAAAACAAAAGGAATTTACATGCATACACAACCAGAAAGAACAGTTGTTCTAACACCTATCCAGGAGAAAATAGAAGACCACACATCAACTAGAAAGTTCCACGCATATCCAGGGGGTAGAAGATAATCCAATATCAAGGGCAGACCACGTGGAAGATAAAAAAAGCCAGTTTGAAGATTTAAAAAAATTACTTTAATTCCAATGCATTTGCTAGAGAAGATTCCACACCGAAGATAAGGAAGGAACATTTGTTTTGTCAGGAGTAATTTAAATGCCACAGCTTTCTAAAACAATTTCCATGTAGAGCTATTACCTGGTGTAAGAGAAGGAATTGATCACCCATTTTCCAAAGTACGCACTCATCATAATCAAGTGATTTTCATGCATATGAGGAAGAATTCGCTCCGGAAAATTAAATAAAAATCGATATTGAACTCGGGTTATTTCGTTTATTTAAAATAAATAAATAAATAAAAGTTGTCACCGAGTCGAAATCAAACTAGTCTCGGTGTGTGATTTTGTAAACAAGACTAGTTATTATTATTATTATTATTTTTAAATAATAATAATAATAATAATATTAAAATGAATCATATTGTTCTTACACTGATGGGGGTTTTGGAGACTGAGACCCGATCCCATTTGCATTATTTCGCATGCCTAAGTCCTTTTTTTGTGAAATTCATAATGGCTGAAAAATCTAACAAATCTACGGAAGATCAAGGAAGCCGGTGGAGAAATCAAACAAGTCTGCGCTCAAGTATGAATTCTAAGGAATCATCCCTCCCAGTTCCATTAAGTCAGCATATGACAATATCACTGATACAAATCTGGGTCACATCAATGTGTAACAATTATGTGAACGGGTGAAAACTGAAGGCAAAACCATATTCTCGGATAGGCTTTACCATAGTGGTCTACCCCAAGCAACAACATTTCTGTCTCGGTGCAATGTCCAAAGCTGGTTATCGCTTGCATGGAGCATTATGATCCTGAAAGATGAGGAATTTTTAAAGATAACCGTGAGCCTTTCCTCTTAATCACACTGGAGCATATTGAGGAATTTCTCGGCATACCTGACTTTCCTGAGAATGCAGATATCACTCGCTCGTCAACACAAGAATTTTGTGATGAAGAACCCCTTAGGTGGAGCAAGATGGTTAATAACAACTGGTTAGTAACCAAGAGGCCTCGAATTGATAGGCTTCCCAAAGAACTATACCGCATTGAGTTTGTGGAAGAAATCGGGGACATGATTACTCTCCTAAGTCAAGTTTTCGGTCTACCCTCTGCTAGGATTTTCCACCCATGGATGTATCAATTTATTTGTATCATCCTTTCCAAGAAAGAGTTTGTGGATTGGGCCACCATCATCAGTAACACCCTTCACAAACAATTGATAGAAGTTAAGATGACTGGATGCTTCTACATGACATTGTATCTGACTTATGCGGTAGCAAGAAGAAAGCTATTTTCGGGACTTGAAACGAGAGGAGTCATGGGGCCGTCAAATAGTGTTTTTCATTATTACCCTCAACTAAGTTTCAAAAATATCTCTCACCATTTTAGAAGAGTCAACGATGCATTCACCTTCCGTGTGATTTGGAACCTGAATCGGAATATAGAAGAAATATTTTCTAAAGAATCCATGAGTGTCATTTTGCAATGGGGAACATGGTTTATTCAATTTTGATCCTTTTCCTACATTTACATGAGTGACTTTGATGGTACTCCATGGAAGCTTCCTAATTACGTCAAAGCAGATGGGCATTAATGGAACTTATGCAAAAACTATCCGGTTCACTTTGTCTTCTCGGTGAAAAACACCATTCAGAATTCATTTCCCAATCCAAATCGAGGAATACCAATGTCCAAATATTTTCAATGCACAACTCATGGAAAAAGAGTTTTCTCTCATTACAATACATCCATATGTTAAGACAACGCAGTTTGATATCAATGGATATATGTAGAAGATTTTGGGAGTAAAGTATTAACATAACCCTACAATGGAAGATTTATGGGCTTCCTGTTCGGACAAACATGGAGTAAGAAGATGAGAGTTTTATCACCTAACACTTGCTCAGATCAAGGCCTTCCACATCAAGAACCCTCCCGATTCATTCATAAATGATGATGAAGATGTCATTGATCCCTCATATGATGCAGTTGCTTTTACCCCATTGCCTCAAATTGACTAGACCAAAAGAGATGAATTTTCTCTTGATAGCAAGAATCAACCGATTCTTGAAAGAAGCATATCTTGGTATGACAAAGAACTTGCCAAGTTACAATCAATTCAAGATCATGCTTTAGAATCAAAAAAATTTCCAAATCGAGGAGGCCTTCATTCAACCAAAGCCTCTTCTCGATCAACCTCTATACCATCCAATCATACACAACAAGTAAGAAAGGAATGGTTGCCAAAATCCACTTCGCCAAGTAACGTGTCATGAGGAGAAAAATCTAAAGACCCTAACCCCGAAGAAGGAAGAGAGTGTGTATCAGGATTTTCTACCTCGAGTAGAGATTCTTCTACCCACATTGTTAATAGTGCTCAGAAGCTCGTGGCAAATGATCCTCAGCCATGCTTTGAACAAGTGTCCACTTAGGTGTAGGTAATTCAAATATCAAACACTTGAGCATGTAGTTCATGAAGGGATTTCCCAAAATCTCTTGAATAATCAAGAGGTGGATATTGAGGTTGTTTCTCCTCAAATCGAGGTCGTAGATAGGATTCAAGTAGGATCTCATGATGTCGAGAACAATGAGAATATTGATTTGAGCTCTAGGATTTTGTATGTGGAAAAAGTGCATGATAATCCTTCCTGGGTTGATTCAAGGTTAAGAAAAGGAAGATGGTTGTCAAGGAAATTGACATTGATTTTGATGCCCTTTTCAAAATTTCAAATGATGTCATTCCAAAGAAGCCTAAGGTGCTTTCTCAAATAATGGTGGATAATGACGGAAATAGATTTGCAGATCTCGCCATCCCACAAGTTGATAAGGAGCGTGATGCCATGACACTTGCTGATTATGAAGTTTCTAGACTTGGACTTGGGAGGTCTACATTGGAAAGTGACATGGCGATGGCTCAAGATTCAATTGATATCGTGTTAAAGAGACTTGAGAAATATAAGTCTCAGAACTCTCAGCTCAAGGCGAAAAGAATCAATTGGTGGAATATGTTCAACATTTGATAAATTCAATATTGTCCAATTTCCCATTACTTGATGTAGTGGCGCCCTAATGAAGAAACTATCAATTTGTCAAAATAAATAAACACATTAGGACATGTCACTAAAAATTAGCTTTTAGAGATTCTCGTTTTAGGCTAAGGGATGATCAAGACTACGGTAAAGCTTCATGACGATGTTAGTGCGTATCTTGATCCAATTATTTCCTTCAAAGAAAATTTTATTTCTAATATATCAAATTTGGATGAGATATTGCCCAATTTAGGAGATGAAAACTATGGAATCCTCGGTTTTGGCCATTGAAGGAATTCTAAAATTTGAACATTGAGGGACACATTTTCTTTGGTGCCTACATCTAAAATCAAGGAAGATTCTTCTTGAGGATTATATGATCCATTATGAGAAGATGTGTAATGAAGCCTTCAATTCACTCTCCTTGATTCAAGAATTCATAGTCGAGTTCCTTGTAACCTCGTAAATGAGCATGATCAAAGGTGTTCATCGAGTAGGTGGAAGGGCAATTTTCACAATTTTTAAGGACATGTACACTCATACCAACAATTTCTCGTTAGTTTTGGTGGAGCGGTGCATTAAATTAAAGAATTTTTTGAGAAAGCTCAATCCAAAATTGTTAATTTAAATGATATGCCAAGTAGGATTCTTGAATTGCAGGTATTTTGTGAGGCTATTCTTTGACCAAATGAACCTCCAGAAGAAGAAAAAATGTTTGAAACTTTGGGAAGGTTTAGATCTTTTCAACTGGAAAAAGCGGTAGATCCTAATTTCACCGGCGGTTTAGGGGGATAATTTTCTTGATATTTAATGAAGTGGGAGAGTCCATTTCTCATACGCTTGAGATAGGTGGACCCCATTTCAATGGATAAGGCACTGGTTATTATTGTATATTTTAAAAGGTGTTGTTATTTGCTTTCGGGAAACTATGGATATTTTAAGTAATTTCTATTTTTGGTTGTCTTTAATAAAGTTGGTTGAAAAATTCAAAGGTCACTTAAGTGCCTTATTTAATGATCATGTAAAACCCTAACTACTTTGTAACCAACTTTTGGGTTATAAAAGGAAGTGAGGGGCTCATTTGTAAAGGTGAATTTGAGAGAGGAGAAGAAATAATTTTGTGTGCAAGCTTTGTTTCAGGAAGAAACTTTGTGTTATTTTGTGAAATTTTTTGGAGTTAATGAAACACGAACTTTCTATCTCATTCATGATCTCTTGTAAAATTTGATGTTCTTATGTTCATTAGATGTTAGATGTTTGAATCTTGCATGCAAATATTATCTTTGATCTTATTGTCAACGTTATTAATCTGTTGTTCTAGTTCACAGTGATCAAGCTCTAATTATCTACTTGCTCACGTGTGTTCCCTTTTACACATTCTTGTTTAGCTAACTCAAACTCCATTTTATTTGTGTTAGTTATTCATCTTTCCTCTTCATGTAATATTAGGCTCTATTTTTACCTAACTCTTGCATGTTCTTTCAATTCATTCCATTCCATCTCCCTCATTCATTTTTCTTTCCATTGATGTTCCAAAACACCCCCCACATACAATTTTGAATGTACAGATGTAAATATAGTTTTGGTTTTCAATAAAGGTAGCCTCACCTTCATTGAGGAGGGACTTCATTCCCACACTATTATTGCATGTCATTTTCATGCGTGAAAATGCATATGCTAACAAATCCCATGGTGCAAACTACCACATGCCTTCAAAACGATGTATTTTTTAGGCCTCAGTTCATAGGTTCTTAGATGCACGCCACCTAACATTCAATGCAGACAAGGTAGACTGCAACTACCACACACTGAGGAAGAAGTATGTATATCTAGGACATAATACATATATTGAAAGGCTCATATCAGATGTGCTGAGCATAAATCCAGTAAGTTTAGCACTTGTGTATGTCCAACTGAAGCCAAACTTGGAAAACAACAAGTATGTGGAAGATGAGTTCATGCTCCCAGGGCCTCCAAAGGGTAACCATACCATGGAGAACATTCTAGTGCCTAAGCCCACAGAGACAATCAAAGTAGAGGATGAGTGTAAGGATAGTGGTGGTTTAGAGCACATGAGGAGGCATCCATCAGATAAAAGAGAATTAGAGCACGTGACTACGCCAACTCATGGGAAGGAAGAAGAAGAGGATCCAAAAGTAGTTCATGGAGAGCGCCACTTTAAAAGAGTATTCAATCGAACAAGGACTCAAGGTGCTACTCCAAAATCAGTGTGTAGGTCAACTCGAATATCTCCACAGAAGGAGACAACGAGAAAAAAGAAGGAAGTTAAAGTTGGGTGAAGAGGCAGAGGAATCCAAGGAAAGAAAGCCAGGGTCTCCTACACCACCTGAATATGAGGAGGAACCATAGAGAAAGGAGGAGACATGAGAGCTATCAAAGGATGAAGGAAGGAAGGATGGAGAGGACGGAGAAAAGGAGACAACAAAATCTGTGCATGAGACTACTTGGGGTATGTCAGAATAAACTCTAAATCTTGAAGCTCCAGTTCCTAAGGGGCCTAGAATAAAGAGAATAAGTGGAGAACACAATGCACCAATCATGGGCTATGCTGAGGACACAAGTAAAATTTTCCACACCCATTTCTAGAGCACTGTGACAAAAAATGAGTTATATGGCTGGGAGTTGATGGATGAAGATCGGCAACTATATGCACAAGGAAGAAACTTTCATGGTTGATGCACAAGCATATGGATGAAATAGAATTCAATGTGTGTGAGGAGTTGTGTGTGTCGAGGAGGTTGAAAAATACTCCCCAAGATAGACATATAATAGTAAAGTCTATTGTTATGTCCGATGAGAAAGTAAGTAATGCATTGGTAAAGGTCTCCATAGAGGTGGCTCGTAGGAACATGGATAAGGCCGCAACCATCAGGGCGTTACAAGGGGAAATTAAAACAAATGATGTAGAAATAGAGTGCCTAATCAAAGAAAAGGACTTAGAATAGAAGAGGAACCATGCCTTTGTCAGCATGGTAGAGACTATTGGGGACCATGTACTAAAGGTGTGCCCACATTTGGCATCAAAGGTACTAGAGAAATTTTCTTCAAAGCAATGCACTATGTCAAAAATTTGGTGGATTTGGTACTTTAAGATGAAACCATGTGAACACCAACATCAAAGAATCCTGAGCAAGAGGCAGAAAGGGCAAGGGCTGCACTAAAGAGAAAGATTTCATCTTACAAAGGACTGTTGTAAGCGCTGTGGGAAGAACTAAATAAGGAAGACCAAGCCTTGAACATTTGTACAACTCTAGAGGTGCTCATCAAAATAAAAAACTTGGAGGAGGAAAATGAGGTCTAGAAAGTGATGAAGGATGACACACTGGGCTGTGTAGAAATTTTAGCACTAGTTAAACAGAAGTGCGAGGCCCTGGTAGTAGCCCAAGAACCACACAAGGATCAACTAGAGGAGTTTGGGAAACTCATCGCGTAGAAGATGAATTTGCTAGAGGGAAGGATGACTGTAATGTCCATCATTGTGTTGGTCTTGCAGAATGACAAAGGAGAGATTGTGTAAGATGAATTGGAGTCCATTATCGTGGACATTCTAGATTACGCAAAGGAAGCACTCAATGACTGGAAAACCTTAGAGGTGGAGATAAAAGAGGAATATCTAGAATTGATTATTTTGGTTGCAAAAGAAGATACAGAAATTTGAAGGCATTCTTTCATTCATACACATTCTTTCAAATATTCTATTCATATTCTTTGTTTCGTTTTGGAGACAACCATTCACTTGGGCGGCAATGCAACTAGTGTGGGGTAATGTTGATCATTTAGACTCTGGAACTTAGTGAAGAGAATACAGAAGGTTCATATGAGAGAACATAGTGCATTCAAAAGTGTGGAAGTATAGGAAAGGATCACACGCGAAGAACAAAAATAGGTTCGGGAATTAGACATTTTTATGAAAAATATCTATTTTGGAGATAGCGTGCGGAACACTCAAACTGATTGGAGACTTGCGCATCACGCATTGGCTATTTTTGGAGGATCAGCTACAAAGTGATTTGCATGGATGCGGGATAAGAATAAGTTTATCATTGTTAGTTAACTAAAAGAAGTGTATTATTAGCACACTTGCATGTAGGGCTATGGCTGTAAAAAGCACATAGCTAATAATAACATGCAACCTATTTTAGGATTGGATAAGCGGTGAAGGGAAATTCCCCACCCTTATAAATATGTAGTGAACTACATAGTAGATATAATATTATGGAATGAGTAGAGAGACAAATATATGTATGTATGTGTGCAAGACTGGACTATTGTATCATATCTGTGTGCATGTATGGGCATAGAATGCCATTACTATAAGAAGATTCTATGTAATTGTCATATTTAATATAATGGAGGATATTGGCTAAATCTAAGTGTTAGTTCTGTGTGTATCTGGATCTAGTATGTTTTTGATTTCATCATGGTTAATACTTAATTTTGTTCTCCCTTAGATATAGATGCGGGAACGCTATGTAGAATGATGTATTAATAATGAAATTGCATGTATTAAGTCTTCATCATGCTAACATCTTGCAACAACAATCCTAAAGAGGGACCTGGTACCTTTGCTCACTTTGGGTGAGCGCTCGAGTCTAGGATGAGTAATGTGCCCGCGCCTAGGGTCTTATTGGGGTGTGTATTATCTGAATTCTAGGCTGCATCAACAAAGATTTAAAGAATGGAGCATGTGATTAAGCCCTCAATCCAATTTGCAAGTGAGATCATTTTCATGAGAGGAAAACTAATGTATTTTCTCATTGAAAATAGTGTCCATGAAGGTTGATGAAAGCTCCTCCCCAATTCACTAAAATTTATAATCATTATAAAAAATCCCCACATTGGCCATCTTATTTATCCTTAGTTTTCTTGCATTAAACTTAGGAAAAAGAATGCCACCAATTAATGATATCTAGAAAAGGTGGCACATGGTAGTACTCAAAGTTCCAAACTTCCTCAATATTTTTAGAGGTTAACAACTAATTCAACCTAAATCATTAAATTTAAGGGGATTGTTATCAATGGTATATTATCCTAATCAACTAGTTTCCAAAGATAATTATGGAAATATTAGGATAATCATTGAAAAAGATAAGTAGTGATAGAAAATGGAACAAATTACTAGAATGAGAAGGAGAAGAATACTTAGTTGATATTCTAACTTTTATCCTAATTTGGACTAACCTAATGAGTGGAAAGGGTGGAAATGGTCTAACAATTTTTTTCCAATGAAAATTTATCCTACTGAGCTTCTTATACCAAGACGTATGGTACATCTCAAAACATACCCTCGCTTATGGCCATTTTTTTATGCCCTTGTTCCTTTATATTTTCATCTCCTAAAACTTTCTAGGTCTATGCACCATTTTATGATCTATTCCTATCTATAATTTAGACCTTTGACAATGTGTGAGGCTCACTATGCAATTGATTGAATCTTCAAAACCCTATATGGTGAAAAATTCCCAAAAAACAAATTTTGGTTGTGTTTTGGGAACCCCGTGCACCATCGACATCATCAATAATCCAAAGAGGTATCATAATGCATGTCATTCTCACCTATCATGTGATATATAGAATGTGATTTAATAAAATTTAAATATAATGTAAGGACACTATTGATTGGATAAATATAATTGTATTCAAACAATATCAAGAAAAGGAAATGCAATTAAGAGTGATAGATAGGTTTTGTATAATTACTCAACTTATAAATTTAGGTATGAACTAATTATAGATTGATGAACACACTAAAAGGTATATTTCAAACTATATTTGTAGACACCCCTAAATTACTCACATGTTCCCAATGCTATCCTAATACACCATGTTATTCACCCATTTGTGATTAATTTATTAAATCGATTAATTCATACACATTACACCCTTTGGATTAATTAAATTAATCCTCGTACCCTTTGTTCCCCCTTGTGCTAAGTTAATTACCATTTATTAATTAAATGATTAATTAATTAAGTGTGCACATCCTAGTCAATTGCCACTCATTCAACAACCACTTGGACTCCACATCCTCATCCTAGTTAACTACACTTCTAGAATCCTAGAAAGGTGGGGGCAATTGAATTGCACGTACAACCACCTTTCCGGATGAAAATTACGTAATTTATTACTTTATTGCCTGGAACTTCTGCAACCTCATCAAATACTATTTTTAGCACGTACATTCAAATTTGTTCAACCAACTTCAAACTACTTTTTCCTCTATAAAATGCAGGCTTTTCTTATATCAAATCCTCCTGAATTATTTGCAAGTATACTCTGTCAATTTGCATCTAAAAGATATTCAAACCAACTACTTGTAGCAATCTACATCCCCATTTTGGAGACCATTCAAGAGCACCCACATCCATTTACAAGGTTACATGAAGAATTCTTTACAACCTACTTGAGGTTTGACATTAGAAGGTTTTGAGGAAGGTTTGCATTGTGATTTTTATCTTTCCATTTATGTCAATTTTCTCTGCTTACATTTTGGCATGCTCGATGGGACTCACATCCCTCTTCCTTTATTTTTGTGTTTCATTGTTATTTCATTGTTTCATTTTTTTATTGCATTTTTCTCATACTCACTTTCTGATTTGTGCAATTTTTAGTGTGTTTCAAGACTTTCAAAGAAGTAGAAAATCATAACTTTTTGTTTTGAGAAATTTTTCCACTTCTCTAAATTTTTAACAATTGTTTGCAATCATTTTGGAGTGTAGGAATTAGTTTAATAATCTGGAATATTAAAAAAAAATCCCGAGGGTTTGTTTTCCCATATTTGTCTTTACAATAACTAAGTTTCTTGTTCAAATTTTGATTTATTAATTTAGTGTTTCCTTTGTGTTTCCTGTTTGCAAATACAGTAAACAAGCCAAAAATCAAGCATTAGATTTTTATAAATCAACAAAAAAATCAGATTTTGTTATATTTTATATTTTCTGCAAAAAAAATAATACTACATTAGATTTTACTTTTTTTTTAAATCATAAAAAAATCAAAACCCTAGACTACCCAAACTCTCCCTTCCCCCTTCCCCCTATTCCCTTCCCCCACTTGGTCATCTTGGCCCGAGCTTGGTTCCTCGATCCTCCCCACCCCGTTTCCCTACTCCCTCCTAACTCCCCACGTTTCCTACCTAATATGGCTCGGTTGAGCCACGTCCCTCACCTCCCACGTTCCTCGGTCACCCTTCTCACACACCCCAAGCTCCTAAAACAACCCCGACCCAAGAAAAACACCCCAACCAAACCCACGTCCCTAATTCCCAAGCCCTCGACTCGCACTCTCGCACAAAACCTTGGCACACCCCCTACCTCATGATCCCTCCCCAATCTAACCCCATGTTGGTTGAGCCATGTCTCTTCCTAACCCCCCGAGTCCTCCCATCCCCCATGGATCCACTCATATCCCTCCCCCTAACTCCAACTTTCCCCCATCGCGAGCCCCGATCCAAGCTCCCTAATGTAGTTCACATACCTCCATGGGCCCCCTCATCCCTGCATTTAGACCTCTGCTATTGTTTCCTAAACCTCCATCGCTACCTTCACACTCTATATAGTATGCAACTCCACACGAAGCCTACTTATATGCCAAGTTAGGTTGTATTTTTTTGTGTGTGTTTTGTTTTAGGTTTTTACCATAATCCCCCACCCCCGTATAAAGCTAGGTTTGGCATTGTATTTTTTTCCCTCTATCTATTCCACCCTTCATTTAGGGCTACCTTATTATTGTTCTTATTACTATTATTTCCCTTTAAAACAAAAAAGACACTCTAATTCGCTTTGTTATTTTTATTAATTCATTTTGTTAGTGTTCAAGGGTATACTTTACTTTTACATAAATTACTTAGAATATTTTCCTTTATCTCCTAATTACTCAATTTATTTCCTATTTATTCTTGGGGCTTCATTAGCTTTTCATTAGTATTATTTTGTTTTCTTTACTTACTTAATCTCATCAATTAAGTTATGTCTTTTAAACATTAGGATCTTGTTCTTAATCATTTTTGTCATTGTATTTACTTCACTAATTGTATCCTTTACTTTTGCGGGGCTAATCATGAACTTTCAACATGAATTTTATTCGTTCTTTCGACTTTTATCACCATACACTTATTTTTGCACTGTTTAGTCCACTTTCTCCTCATGTTACATTATCGAGACTACTCATGAAAGTTGCAAATTTAGCGTTATTGGACATTTCGGTGAAATTTTTCTCGCTCTTTAGCCATTCTTGTACACATTTAGTCATCTTGCAAACTTGACTAACGGTTTGTAAATGTGTTTTGCATGTCTTTTTCTTTTTCATTTTTTTAATTTTAGGTAATATTAATCACTATGAGATCACATGTATGCTCTTCCCTCGCACTTTCTAAGCAATCTTGGGAATCAGAAACGTGATCATTTTTCATTTTTATTTTTGGGGATTTAAATCTTGTCGCTTAATCAAAGTTTGTTCACACGTATGCTATTTCATTTTGCTTTCTAATTGATCTGGGAAATCAAAAACACAAAATTTATTCAGTCTTCTTTGCCTCTACTTACCTCAGGAGAAATTTCTAGTCCTTTCTTGCAAGACCCGTTCTCATGAAGATTGATAAAAAAATTAAAAACTACTAATTGTAGGTGGACTTTTCTTGTGCACTTCAAACTACTTTCTTGTGTGAAGGAAATTGCTGATAAATAAGATGAAGTGAACATTTTTTCTACGCACTATATTTGTAGGTTCGATAAGGGTAAAAACCCATCCGCATAATTGTGGGAAGTGCCTTGGCATAAGCCATAAAAATATTTTGAGGATTACCACAGGAACCCCAAAGTAGTCAACACATTGAGGGAACTGGATGACGAAATGAGCACCTTTTATCCCAACTGAATAGTAAAGCCTTGTGAGTTAGAGTCATGGATATCCAAAGAGTGGCGACCCTAATGCGATTCATTCTGAGCAAGATATTTTCTCACAATTTCAAATAGGGTAAAGTAAAGTCGTCATTCAGCTAGCAATAGCGTTGTGCTTACTCGAGTATATTGTTGACACCTAGTTGAGTGAACCACCTAGGAATCCACACCTTAACTAAGCCAATCTAAGGTAGAGGCCAAAACTTTCACTACATCATTTTTCATTTTTATTGCATGTTACACACTTGTGTTTCAATTTTGTCATTCACATTTTCTCTCTCATCCACCTTTTCATTTTTTAAATGTGTCTAAGTCTTGGGTTACGGACATCCATATCTACACTTGAGCACTTTCATTTTTCTTCACTAAGTCTTGAAATTGGGATATTTTCTTTATCATAGTCACGCACTCTCTCTATCATCTTGATATTTCTTTAACATATGTCTTAAATTTAACATTACATTGTTGAAATCTAATCATTTCACACTCTTACGCCATCACATTGCACATTCACTTTATTGAATTGATGACATTTATTTTATCTCTCTTCCATCACTTTAATGTCTTCGCACTTTGTAATCACTTTGTTGTATCTTGTAAATTTTTTTATCATTCATTCACTTCTATCATTAAAGAATTCACTTTTCTTTAATTTGAGCTCATTAACCCATCACTTTTCTCTCGTCTCTTATCTTCATTTTTGTGATATTTAGAAATTTTCATCACCATTACCCCACTTCTTGTGATGACATTTACTTTTTCATTCTTTTAGTCCTCTCACTTATTTTTGTGTCCTATCTTTTAACACACTATTTGTTAATAGTTGACATCATTCCTTGTTTTCCCAAGTCTCCTGTTTACCATCCATCTTGTTAAAAGTCAAGAAAAACCATCATTTTTCCTAAGTATATTCTCTTAACACATTTTTTTAACAGTTGAGCATTGTCCATCATGTTTTAAGTCTCCTCTTGTCACACTCACTTTGTCACAAGTTGAGCATACTCACTTATTTCTCCTCTTTCCTCTCTACGTTCACTTTTGTAAAGGATTGTGAAACATTTCACCCCTCTTCATATTTCTTAACACTAATTTTCTTAAGAATCATATAAATTAACATTTCAACCCATCTTCCACCTTAAATTAACTCATTTTTTAAAGTGTTGCAAAGTCCCCTTTTTTTTTCTCTTAACACTCATCATGTTAGGAATTAACCTTTTCACATCTCTTTATCACTCTTATCATTCATTTTGATTAAGAGTTGCTTGTGTTCTCTTTGTTAAATCATCTTCCACCTTAACATCATTCATTTTGTTAAGTGTTGTGAAGTCCACCCTCTTTTCATCACTCTTATCACTCATTTTATTAAGAGTTGATCGTATTCATCTTGTTAAGCCTTGTCTCCCTTAACACTCATTTTGTTAAGTGTTAAGCGCGTTTAAATTTTACCCATTCTTATTTTCTCTTAACATTAATTTTTTAATATCCCACATTTTTCATCACTCTTAATCAAATTACATTCTCTATTAACATCCATATTTATTAACGACTAGAGCACATCTAAACACTTTTCATCCCTTCCCTCTTAAATTTCATTTTATTAGGAATCATGCCATCGACTAACCTTTTTCTCTTCTTCCCTCTTAGTTCTCATTTTATAAGTTTCGAGCCTTTTCATCTTCTTCCCTCTTCCATATTAGCATACACTTTGCTAAAGGTTAATTCTTCTATCACAAATCTTCTTGTTCCTCCTCTTTCAACAATGGTGGGAAGAAGAAATCATGACTAAAGTCCTTTTCAATGAAAGGAAAGAAATAATTTCCATATCATCTTTGATGAAGAGGATGAAGACCAATTTAAAAACCTTTCCATTGACACCACTTTATAGCAAAAAGGACCAATTCCTTCTTTGTATCCTTGTAATGGGAGAAATATTTCCCTCAAAATTTGATGAGGATGAATTGAAAGCCTTAAAAGTGCAACCTAAATCCCCTAAAGGTCCACCATTCAAGTCAAAAAAACATGATGATGAAGGACCAATTAAAAAAATGCCAATGATAAAGGAAAATCTAATGCTTTGTCCTCTAATCCCAACCAAGCCTTGCTTGATCAAATCAATGCAATGGAAAAATAATTGGCTCACCTATCCTCCATGGTCACTAACAATGATACTAAAGGTATCGAACACATGAAGAAAAGTGATGACACATTCAAAAATAATTCTGAGACCAATAATGAGAATAAAAACATATGAATGATAAATCACCATTCATCCCATAAACTAATTCACCATTTTCTCAAGAGTGGCAAATGATGAAGGACACTATTTTAGGTATGCAAAAACAACGCAAACAATTCAATTTTGATGAATTGTGTCCATACCCTTTCAACATGGAAATCTTACGCATACCCTTCCCACACTCTTTTGAGATGCCTAAATTCAAAAATACAAGGGAAAAATTGATCCTAGAGAGCATGTCAAGGAATTTTTATGGCATGCCAAGAGGTGGCTTATAATGACATCTTTCTCTTACGCCTCTTTCCTAAGAGTCTAGGAGGAAAATATTTGGACTAGTTCTTACACCTTCCAAAGGGATCTATCTCTACCTTCGTAGACCTCTCTGAGAATTTCGTCAAACACTTCTCTTTCAACCTTGATTCTAAAATAACCATGATGGATTTGTGTAATGCCAAAAAATGTTCTAACAAAATCTTTACACAATTCTTACAATGATGACAAGGAATCGTCGTAATTGGATTCCCATGTTCACTCCCTAAAAAATAGATGGTTAGCATCTTTGTCCCTAACCTTAATGACGAGTTATCCTTTCACATGCAAATGCATTGCCTCAACAAATTTGAGGAATTTATTGAAAAGGGAACTCAAATAAAAAAATCCCTCATTTCTAAAGGTTTGATCAAGCCTTATTATAAAGACATGGGAACAATCATAATCATCACAACAATAAAAATAACCCTATTACTTCTAATGATAAACTGAGGTACATAAACTAAAATCATAACATTGTCAATGATGGTGTCACAAAAATTTAAAATGTGCACAACTTACGAATAATCAATTAAAATACATTAATTCTAAACCATTTGTTACTTTTCTCTAGTTAGCGTCTTCATCCCTAACTTTAACGATGATTTTTCCTTTCACATGCAAATGTACTACCTCGAAAAATTTGAGGAAATTATTTAAAAGGGAACTCAAATCCAAAAATCCATCATTTATAAAGGTTTGATCAAGCCTCATTATAAATATAATGGGCACAATCATAATCATCACAACAACAACAATAACCCTAGCACTTCTCACAATAAACCTAGGTACATCAATCACAATTGTAACATTTTCAATGATGGTGTCACAGATAATCACAATGTGCACAACTTACAAAACAATCAATTAAAATAGATTAATTCTAAACCATCTTTCACCATCTCAAAAAGATAAAATTTTCCTCCGCTCATGATTATAATCAAAGACAATATACAGATTTGGGGATCTCTTTCAAACATCTTAAAACAGTTGGAAAGTGTCAACATGGTCACTTATCCTATCAAGCAACCCTTCCTGAAGGTTAACCTAAGATAGATTAGTATTTACCTAACACATATTGTGATTTTCATCACATAGATGGTCATCAAATGGAAAAATGCAAACAACTTCATAATTACATGCAAGACCTTATTGATAACATAGACATAATGGTAGGATACCTACCATCTAACCATGATGCAAAGGGAAAATATCACAAACATGGTGAATCCGTGAACAATGTTAATTATAAATCCATCATTTAATGTATTGAAAACATTACTCGCGTATTGTTGAAAGTTGGTTTGCACCCCTCGGAGAAAGTCTATCAAGTTCCTTTTGACAACTAGTAAAGGCTACCATGATTGAATATCCATATATGAGACCCATTTCTAATGGGGAAGCTAATCCTACATCGTATAATGAATCTGACTATCGTGAATACCATCATATGCATGGTCATTCTATTGATAATTGTACACCTCTTCATCATCATGTTCAAGAATTAATTATGAAGGAACCATTTCCATAGAGCTTGATGATATATCTCTCACAATCAATGATGTTTCAAATTCTAAAACTTCAAATGAAGAGTTAGTTGTTATTCCCACTTACATTCATACTCGACATTCCATGAAATTACGATACATGTCAAGTATCTCTTCCTTAAAACCAATCTATCTTTTCTACAATTTTTCCTCCTTTATTACAAATAGACATTGAACATGTTTCAGACAATCTTCTAACATCAAACGAGAGCTTGAATTTTCTTTAAGAATCTCTTTCAACCCTTGACATAATAGAGAGGGTCCTTCATCAAGAAAAATTGATCTTGATTTCATTCTTCTCATTCCATCTCCTATGCCTAACATATATAGTCTTTTTGTCGAAATATAACCACAACAAGCTTGGAAAATTGCGACAATGCAACCTTCTATGTTCATTTCACCTCAAACAATCAATCTTGTAGGCATCTCATCAATGATTACCCTTATTTTTCATGATGTATACATGAGTAAATTCTTCAACGTACGTATACCCAAAAACATCCTTATACAACCCTTTCACGCTTTAATTATGAATCCTTTCTCAAATTAACTAATTCACAACTTGGAAGGAGTAACATTGAATATATCCTCTCTATGGCTTATAAGGAAACCTGGGTATACATATAGAGACCCATCTTCCTTTCCTCACACTCTTTTACTCTGAGTTAATATGAATCTCCACATATTATTTACATCACCAATTTTCCTCTAACATTGCATATGTCTCTCGATTTCATCAAAGACTTATCTAATCACACATTCCTTGACCTAGAATTTTTCTACCCAAGTCTAGTACTTAAGGACCCATCAAATCATTGTATTCACTCCTTTGACTTACAACCTATCCACCCAAGTCTCATATTTCATGAATTATCAAATCTTTTGATTTCCTACTTTTACTTGGGATTTTTTCTTCCCATGTCTCATATTTTTAGGCTTATCAAATCTTCGGATTCCCTCTCTTGTCTTGGATTTCATCCGCATAAGTATTGTATCTCTGGACCATTCAACTTCAATAAACATGGACCTATTTCTTGATGATTCCATTTCAAAATCTCATCCTCAAACATTTAGAAAACTTAAAAACATAAAAAAGTGAACAAAAATCCGTATTAAAGCATAGTTTGTGAATAGAAAATGATAAAGTGTGTATAAATAATGCTAAGAATTCCATATATTTGTAGATACCTTAATCATACCATCATCATATATTCTCCTTATTTACCTATTTATGACATAGGTTAACCTTGGTCCCATTAGGCATTGTGTATCTCATCCCTATTATGGTTCTTATTATTTCAGATATTTTTACCTATGGTTTTGTCTCAAAGATTACTAATGGTAAACTCCTCCTTTCAAATAATCCCTCTCTTTAATGGAAAGCACTAAAATTCTTTTCCTAGTCCTTTTTGACCTCTCATCTCAATCTATGGTGTTGAACCCTTTCATTTTACTAGTCGCATGAGGCTGAGACTAGGGGGGCATAATGTTCCCTCCTATCAAGCACAATATCAACATACAAGTCAAATTCAATCAAATATAAAAATATAAAAAATTATAAATTCATTAAACCTTTCGCCCTTCACACTATTTGGTGATAAGCCCATACTTCTTACTAGTAGTATGAGACTGGGAATGGAGAAATCCCTTACTCACCTATATTTTGTCTTCGGTGTTGAGCCCTTGCCTTTTATTGAATGTATGGGGCAACATGTAGGGGGTCCTTCAATTCAAAAAAAAAAAAAAACAATTAATCAATAAATCCTTTATGAAATCTTAATCGAAGTGCTTAATCAAATAAAAATCCCTAGAAGTAATTTAGTTTCTCATGTTAAAGAGAGACAAAAATTCCTTCAACCAGATATTTTCAATCAATAGGCCATCTACTAATCTAAGTTGATTCAAAAAACTATAAAGTGGAATTATATTGGAATCGGTCGAGGATAATATTGATTGGATATGAGTTACATTTTTCTCATATGGATCATTGTTACAATTTGTGTTGTCGCATCCTTTATCTTCACCTTTCATATCACTATTCACCTCATTTTCACGTCCTTCTTGGCTCTCGGTGATGAGCCCTCACATCTTCCTAGTTGCACGGAGCCACAAGCGGAGTGAAACACCCTATCATTTTATCATATACATTTATGCCAATGGAATGGAATGCTTCTAATTATTTGCACCTAATTTCAAGTAGTGCACCCTTTTACCGAGTTGTAAGAAATCCAAAACATTCAAAATGTTTCACAAAACTTAAAAATATATATAATTGTTCAAAAATCCACAAAACCAGTATAAAACTATCATAGATAAAACATTAAGATAATGTTTGACAAACTTTCAACAACTGGATAACATAGTTCAACATTTTTTCCTTTTATGGTGCTCCTCATGATCATTCCAGATCATCTTTTTATAATCATATTTATTTTCCATGGTGTATATATATGCTCGAGGAAATCATTTACCCTTTTGTAATATAACTTTTCTTGGGGCGAATTTGGATTTTACCTTTTAATTAAAATACACATCACACTTCAATGGGATATGACAAGAGTATCTTCTGGAGTATCTAAGTATCACTCGATCTTTGGACCAATCCAATCTTCTCGCGTTCTAAGCTATCACTTGGGGCATTCAAATATATCTAGTTCTTCAATTTGGAACACATTCAGAGTGTCATTAGACATCATTTTTGCATGTTGTGTTGTATTGTTGTAGTTTTTAACATTGTGACAATGTTTTTTCTTCTTTCAGTTTGTTATTTTGTTTTACTTTGTTTACCTTTGTTGTAGACCAATTGCAGGAAATTTACTCGCATCTTAGTTCACATATAACTTTGGTGTGGTTCCTTCCTATTCATATTGGGTTTGTTTTCAATGCTTGTTTCGTGCTTTCTTGTCACTTACATGTGTTGTGTTTTCCTCTGTTTTATTTAAGACATGGAATGTTTTCTTTTTTGATGTGTATTTATGTTTGTTTGCATTCGTATTTCCTACTTTTTTAAAAAAAAACTCAAAAAATCAAAAAAATCAAAAATTTCAAAATCCAAAAAAATATAATGTTTCAAAATCCAAAAAAATCCAAAAAGTCACAAAATTTTCAAACAAACATTCACTTATCATAGAAATCCTACAATTGGAAAAGCTGTCGAAGTGAATTTTTCAACATCTTCGCACAATATTGATAAATATCATACCTTTATCTATTACCCTAGTGATCATGCCAATCTTACAACTATCACTTTCTTCCCTTTGCATGATATGCTAAATCTACTTGGGACAAGTCAAAAATTATTTTTCCTTCACGGTATACCTTTGCTTGGGGAAATTTCAACTTTGATCATTTTCACAATGGATACGAAAAGAGTATCATAAGGAGTCGCTTTCCTCTGTATTATAGTATGATCTTAATCCCTCTTTGGGAAAATTTTCATATACGTACACATATTTTGGCATGCATTAGGGCATATTTTATTGTCTTTTTCTCCACTTTGTGTTGCATTATTGATGTTTGATTTTTGGACCACCTACAAGTAGTGTGATTACATATTGGTTCCTTTATAACCTTGATGTATGTACCTACTATGTATATTGGGTTTGTTTTCTTATTTATCTTGTCTTTGTTGTATGTGTTTGTTTACATGCATTTGGGTTAACCATCTTTATTTTTTATAATCATGGTGAAAACTCTATTGTGCAACAAAAAAATAAGGCTACTCTACAATTATTCTCCAATTGACGATCATGTTATGTGTATAGTTCTTTCCAATACTTGTTTAAATCCCTTTTTTTTCCTATCAAGCAACTTTCCACCGCCTTACCTTGCATCATCTAAATGCTTGAGGGTGGATTCCTCTACTATCCTACTCATTGGGGAATCCAAATGCTTATTTCCTTTTTGGGTCATCTAAATGATTCATTGTTTACTAGGGCATGTGTCTATTATCTTTAAATCACTATTAATTCACAATAGCACTTTAAAGATGGGAAAAATGTAGACACCCCTAAATTACTCACATGTTACCAATGATATCTTAATACACCCTTTTATTCACCCATTTTGATTAATTGATTAAATCAATTAATTCATGCACATTGCACCCTTTGGATTAATTAAATTAATCCCTAGTACCCTTTGTTACCCCTTGTGATAAGCTAATTACCATTTATTAATTAATTAAGTGTGCACATCCTAGTCAATTTTCACTCATTGAACATCCCCTTAGACTCCACTTGGACTCCACATCCTCATCCTAGTTAACTACACTTCTAGAATCCTAGAAAGGCAGGGGGAATTGAATTTCACACACAACCACCCTTCCGGATGTAACTTCTGCAATTAATTCATTTATCGCCCTAAATTCCCCAAAACTACTGCAACCTCCTCAAATGTTATTTTTAGCATGTGCATTCAATAATGTTCAACTAACTTCCAACCAATTTTTCCTCTATAAAATTTAGGCTTGTCTTATCCCAAATCCTCCTGAATTATTTGTAATTATACTCGCCAATTTTCATCCGAAGCTCTTCAAGCTAACTTCTCAAAGTAATTTTCATCCCCATTTTGGATACCATTCAAGAGAACCCACATCTATTTATAAGGTTACATAGAATAAGTCTCTACAAATTACTTGAGGTTTGTATTGGAAGGTATCACGGGAAGGTTTGCATTGTGTTTGTTTATCTTTCCATTTACTATCATGCTTCTCTGTTAAAATCTATTGTAAGGACACTATTGATCAGATAAATATAATAGTATTCAAATAAAATCAAGTAAAGGAAATTCAATTAAGAGTGATAGATAGGTTTTGTATAATGAATAAAATTATAATTATAGGTATAAACCAATTCTAGATTGATGGACATAATAAATAGGTATATTTAAAACTACATTATCTATGTGTATGATTGTGAAAAGTTACGGACTCGTGGATAGGATCACATAGAATGGGACAAGTCCACCCAAGTGTTAGTGTCCAATATAAGCACCGATGTCTCGCAGAGTGGCTCAGGATCTGGTTCTTTTTGTGTCACTCAAGATCACTCCTTGTTCACTTTAAGTCACATTATATTTGTCGTATCACACATGTGCCTATAAAACAAACACTACATACCTGCACAATACTCAAGAAAACTTTAGATGAATAAAAATATGCATATGCTTGATTTGGAATGACCTCATATGTCACCGTAATGTGATTCTCAATGAGCATTACACTAAAGTTTAGACTCTATGTAGTTTTTATGTTTATGTGATTGGAATAATGTCCCTTGAGCTAGGATGCCCTAGTATCAATCACACAAAGAGATAACATGATGCAAATACTTTGTCCTAAATATATGTGTGGTATGAAATTCAAAATAAACCTCCTATGCGGTGCAAAATTTAGTCCTTGATGTAGTAGATAAAAATATTAGCTCCTTGTATTATTATGTGCCTTTTGAATTCTTTCCCCCTAAATGAGGTTAAATAATACATACATACATGTATATATATACACATAAATACACGTATTACCTCTTTACCTCTTTTTTCGATTTCAAATGTTATTTCTTTCTTGTCTTCTTTTATCACCCTTGGACGGCCTTTCACTTATTAATGAAAAACCTTAATCAAATGAATCATATATAATTTGTTTAAGGTTTTTCATTAATAAGTGAAAGGCCATCCAAGGGTGATACAAGAAGACAAGAAAGAAATAACATTTGAAATAAGAAAAAGAGGTAAACAGGATACAAGTACCCAGAGGGGACAATATTTTCTGGGTGCTCCTATACCTAATGGACGTTCTTGTACATGGTACTCAAAAGGTCAAATAGTGAAATCAGGACTGAGTACAATGTTAGATGGAATGAAAAAATATAAGTTTCATTGAAAGCAACAAGAAATTAAGATGAACATGATAAAAGAAATGTTAAAGTAAAGTAAAGAGGTTTATTAATGTTTAGTTCTCTTGCCTAGGAATCATGCATATAAATGAAGTATTTAGAGGCTATATGTACATAGTAAGTGTGTAATTTAGTGAATACATAATGTATATAATCATTTTTATAATCATGAACTTTTAAAAATTTAGTTTTACTTGAACCTTTACCCTAGCTTGAATTGAATTTGATAATGTGCCTTTTATGGTTGCATATCTAATTGTATGACTACCCTAAAATGAGTGTGTCGAGTATATGAATCTCAAGAGACTCTTGTAGTAACTTTTCTTATTATTTCCTTTAGTAGTTTCTAATTGAAATGTTATGTGTTGACTAGATATAATTCCATCCTTAATGAGAGATAAATAACTTACTTATATATGCATTTTGGATCTGGAAAACTCAGATAAGGGTGACTAGAAGTGTACCAAAGAAGTTCAAATTAATAAAATCACCATTAGAGGAAAAAGTATGAAATATTCTAGGTCATCCCATAGCATACGGGTGTTATGGCAATTTCTTGGCACTATGGTCCCAGATGCACATGTGAGTAATCTGAAAATTGGAATTGCAATATGCGATGACATAATATTGTTTCATGGATTAATATGAACATTATGTGAACAAATAGGTTGTGTGTGCAAGAAATAATGAGTGAGATATAGCCAGGGATAACATAATTGGCCAAATTGAGCAAGTTTGGGCCATTGCTAGAGTGATGTACAAATTGTGTTGTAATACATAAATTACCAAAATGAGTGTCTTCATTTTCCCCTTTAAGTATGGAATTAAAATTTTGTTCTTAAATTAAAAGTTACTCGAGTATGTAGAAACACTTTACCTTAACTCAAAGCCCCTTGTGATTGTGCTAGGAATTTGTGTTTTTGTGGCTTTTTTTATTTTTCTAAGATGAGTACATGCAAAGAAAAGTGTAGCCAATGTCCATGGTATCGAAATCAAACTCTAAGTCCGAAAATTTTGAAATTAGTATAAAATAGCAACATGTAAGTAGAAAAATAAAATAAAGGAAATTATACACCTAATTATTTTGTGAGAGGGGGATTTTACTCTTGCTTTACCTATGTCATGGATATTTGTTGAACTTTGTGTCATATCTAGTTAGAAGGACTTTATGGGTGATCAATCCCCAAGTGGAACGTGCCAAGGAGAATAAAAAAGTATAAAATGCACCATGCATGGTGAATAGAACTCTATGGGGATAATTCTAGTTTCTTCACATCTCTTCACAAAAAATGAGTAATGGGGAGTCAATCCTATGAGGATAATAGTCATATCGATACTTCCCAAGACCCATGGATAACTCGCCACTACAAATGAACAAAAATTGCATTGATTTATAAATGATGAAATAATGTACTGGGGTAATGCTATCTTGCACGTACCTTTAGTACCACCATAATTTGAATTGTATCATGCATCTTGTAATTTAAATTGAGTAAATAACCTGTAAATGTTCCTAATAAACTCTACTAATTGAAAAATTATTGAATTTACCCCTAGGATGGAAGCATATGGAATGGGCCATATCATCTAGATGTTATGGTATTTTCTATACGGTTTGGTCCTTGTATTTTTCCGACCCAAATCTATTTCGATCCGTTTTCTAGACCTCTTAACTATCTAATTCTATAACTATTATTTTATTTCCTTATCTTGAACTATCATGAGGGTGAGAAATCACTCGATGGTTTCCCCCTTGTTTGGGGAATGTGATATAGATCAATGTGAGTGTGGCAAGAGGAAATGTAGATGATGTGCACATGTTTTTAGGATTATTGCAAGGTAAATTAGGGATTTTGCATGGTGCATACATAGTAATATAGTAGAAAATATAGAAAATTATTAGTAGCAAACAATAGAAAAAAAATGTAGGAGATGTAAGAAAGAGCATGAAGGGCACACAAATATAATAACATGGTAAATAATTTTTCACATAAATGGGAAACCACTTATGACATTACAATATAATCAAGGAACTCAAGGCCAAAAAGAAACAATCAAGTATAGGGAATTTCCCATAAACAAGTGAAAAAATAGATTAAATATGTAAAACAAGAAACAAGTCATACTATAACAATGATCTGGTTTGGAAGTAACTCGCAAAACATATACTACACATGAAACACCCTTTAGTATTTTAGTGTAATAAATAGTGTAATGTTGTCTCCTCAGGTTTCCTGGTCTCCCATCCTCCCCTAGCTCGATTCCTCCTTTGCCGAGCTCTGCTGCTGCCAGCCCTGTTTCTCCTTTCTCTGCCCCTGCCACCGCTGCTGTCACCCCCATGCCGGCCGTTCAGGCTTCTTCTCCTGTTCCCCCTTCTGCTGCTCCCGCCCCCCACTTGGCCTCTACCTCGCGGAGACCGGTTACCAGGGCTTCTAGGAAGCTTAACCTTGAGACCCTTGCTGTGGAGAAGGGTTCTCATGAATTTGAAATTGCTCATGACCTCCTGCATATCAGCAGTGCCAGCCCCCGGGAAGTGCAATTGGAAAGCCCTACAAAAAGGCTGGAAGCCTTAGAGGCAGATATGAAATTGTTAAAGGATGAAGTTAAAAACTTGAAAAAATAGAAAGGAAAGAGGAAGAAGGAGGAGGAGGAGGATGTGGACAAAGAACCAAATTGAAGATATATACAAGAAATTACACTCCTTGGACTCTCGCTTAGGGAAGGCCAAGACTAGGCATGATTACAACATTGCCATCTTTAGGGCGATTGAGGAATTTATCGAACAACATGTCAGAAGTGTCTCCAACCTAAGCGGAGTGCCGGCAACTCTTTGGGGTACTGATAAGGAAAGCAAGAAGACCTTGGAGCAGCTGGATTCTAATGACGCTGCCCATATGACTACTTTGGGTATGTTTAAATCCTAGAAGAATATCAAAACCATCATAGACAAAGCTACTAGGAAGTAGCTGTAGATGATTCTGCTATCCTTGTTTGTTTTTTTCTATTTTTTATGGATCCTTTACTGCTTTTTTGCAGTAATTTTGCTGTTTTGTCTCATCTTGGTAGCTATTTTTTAGCTACTTTGAACTTCATTGTAACATTTGGATTCTGATCCTTTTCTCTCTGGTTCTCTTGCTTATCCTGGCTTTTAGGCCTTCTTTTGTAATCAAGGGTATAGTCCCTTTCAAAAAACTATTTGCCAATAATAAAATAAATAAATAGTATGACATGATGTATTTACTAAGTGAACGAGGTAAGAGATAGTAAAGTAGCAAATATTGTAATGATAACACTTGTATGTGATAATTATAAAGTGGATTCCCTATTTTTGTAAATGAACTATTAAAGAGTAGTGTCAAGCATCTTATATTGTGTAACAATGTGTGTAACCTACATTTAACTCAATATACCACGTGAACACACATGTGTATAGAAAAAATATATAGTATGATATGTATCAAGATAACATTATAAGTAATGTGCAACTTGAGTAATATAAGTGTGCAATAGAAATAACCAAGTAATAATGATGAAAAAAATAGATGTTCCTACATATGTGAATGTTTTCAAATTTTTAGCATATTTGAATTTTTAAATATTTTTAGGCCCGCTAAGGGCATGATGAAAACCTATTCTCGAAGAGAAGGAAGTGTGATCCAATAATTCTTCCAGGGAAATATTTATATTTTTTTATTGCATTTTAATGAATTATAGACCATGTAACTATATGTGGGAAAGTAAGGTTTCCCTAATATGTGTGTGTGTGTGTGTAAAGATGGGTTTAGGTGTGTGTTCACTCCCTCAATAACTTCAAGTTGAACCTATAAATAGAGTGTGTCATTAGAAAATTATGGGAATCATATTTTACCCATTGTGTGAGTAATGTATGGTCAATCTAATGAGTACGTTGAGTGAAGGACCATTATCTTCCATTGTGAACAAAAGAAGCATGTGATCATGAATCAAAAGATAAGTATCATGTGAGACTAGGTGCATGACTATGTGTGTAGGAAAGTTGTGTCTTAAGGATTTGTGTCATATAGAAGGTGAAATAGAACTATCATGATACTTAGACATGCGGTGTATACCATGAACCTTGTGTGACAACATAGTCCTATGTAACAAACTATAAGACCTAGATATATGCCAAGGGTGAGTGATGTGAACTAAATGTTATGGAGACCTATGTCGGCTAGTAGCTGGTAGTGAAAGTGTGGGATTGGTATTAAAAGTGTGTGAAAAAATGTAATACTATCATCACTATATGTAGGAGCAGCGGTAATGTAGTATATGGGGTAAACATAATGCTAACTAGAGTGGGAGGTACATGAGTTGTAGGGACCCATGAAGCTTAAGGAATAATAGGTAAAGGGGTCCAAGGTGGGAGACCTTGGATAGTGATGACCTAATGCTCGTGTATGAGTTTTTCACATTGGTGCATAATATATGGAACAAACCTAATACCATTAAGCCAAGGAATACCTAAGACCATGTCATAATGCTTGATTTCCAATGCTACAAAAAATGGCTAGAAGATATTAGGAGTCCCAAATATGACAAGAAGAGTTTTATGTTAGCATGATTGATTTTTAGTGTTTTCATTGATGTAAAATATAATTTATAATAAATATGATGATCTAGGAGTGATAGTGAATTATTTTTGTGATGATTACATGGACAAAAAGAAGTATGGCATGGTGGTAAAGGTGGAAATAGCGATAATGGATTGGCCTAATAGGCCTACTCAAGTGACCAAGCTACCATATGTGAGAGATAATGATGGATAGAGTTGTATTATGTCTTAAGGAGCATAATAGAGGTTGTATATTTTGAGGAGAGTTTTTGAGACACTTACACGAGCTTGAGTGTAGGTACATGTTGTGGACATATTTGACTATTATAGGTACTTATAGGCCAAATGGAGCACAAGAGTGATGTGTAGAGCCATGTGAGCTCATGGAAACATTGAGGGGTGTGATTCATTTTTTCTCAAGTGTGTTAGGTCGTTTTAGATATCTTGGAAGTAGAGGTGTGGTTTTTTACTACTTAGTCTAGGTCCAAACTAGACATAATCCTAGTGTTTGGAGGCCTAATTAGGCATGATAGTCACTTTTAGATATGTATGAGATCTTGGAAACACTTAGGAAGGTGTGTCATATCATATTCATCATGTATAGGTAGTTAGTGGTGGTTTTGAGCATGGTTTTATGTTAGTTTACTTGGTTGTGACAAAAAACATGCAAAACCCCAAGGCTTAGTCATGCAAGCCACGGTGGTGGTGAAGATGAAAACATATTTGTGTAAAATTTTTTATTGGAGATATTAGAATATGGTGTCATGGTGTAATGGACAATTTTTCAGGTTGTTATGATGACTATTTTGCAAGATATTGTGTTTTGACCAAAATAGGGTGCAAGAGAACATGTTTTCCAGCTCGATATGGGAGAAATATACTTGGATGACACATGTAACATTTACATGGGCCCATTAACCTTTCATTTATATTGAATCATGGAACTAAGAAGGTCTCAAAGTTGGAATGAATGAGGGCCTATTATTTATGAATGATTGTTAAGAAGGTAAGAAGGTCAAAACCCTCCAAAACCTTAGTTTTCTAGCAATGGAATTATTTTTTTGGTTTGTTCCTGGAATGAATTGGATCATTACATAGGATTATTAGATGATGGATATGACTCTCATAGATTTTGGATGGTGGTGGTTTCATGCCATGACACTTAGTGGAACCCACTCAAAACCCTAGTTTCTAGGAAAAAGTTTTTTCTATCAAGTTTTCCATTAGACCCTATGAATAATTTAGTGTTTTGAGATATATGGGAGATATGATACATTTTTAATTCATTTAAGATCTTGGTGAGGTGTTTTGATGACCTACATAGGTCAAAATAGGTTGATTGGTTTTTGGGCCTAAAAGGGTAGTTTTACAATCTTGGTGAATGGAAGTGCTTGAGAACTTGTAGGATTTGTGATGAAGTCTTATGATATTGTAGGTATTGTATACATACCATGTGAAATCTTTCATCTTTTTATTGATCTCTAAAAATGTGATGAGGTGGCATGTCACAAGTTGACCTAGTTTGACTAGTTCAGACAACACTACTTTGGTAAGAATATGGATGTAAAAGACCAATGTTTTCACTTATATGATGATAAATATCCTTTTGAGAGTGAATAGGGATGGAGTTTTTTCCTATTTTAATCATTTATAGGTCTTTAATGTTCTAGAAATGGTGCAAACATGTTGAGTTTCCAAAACTACTTCTATGCGATTAGTTTCTTTGAAGAGAATAATTGATTTTAATTTCTTTAATGGATGTTTCATGAAGTATAACCTCCTTATATATTCTATAAATTTCATTTAATTTCCAATTATTGTTTACATGGCATAGTTGAGATTTTTAGTGTGACCTTGAGCTCCATTGATGAAGAATGGTTCATGGAAGTGTCTGTTTTGAGTAGGAAACAAGCCTACTTGATGTCATTATGATGAAAATGCTTAGTGCAGAGTATTCTAAGCTGATGGATGATGTTGTAAGGGTATGATGTATATGTGAATATTTTTGAGGAATTACAAATGTTTATGAATATCTTGGAGTCCTTGGAGTTCTCATTGAAGGAGTATTGATTGTTTTCACCTAGTTGGGCTTCTTTAGTTGTCTTGGTGCATTGCCGACCTACATGGGTCCTTATCATGATTTTATATGATTTTGGTATTACTTACCTCTTGGGTCATGTCTGACCTTGTTATGTTTTTGAATTGATTCATGTATAAAAGTGCATGTAAGTGTTCATTTTGAACTAGTGTTGTGAGAGGGAAAAAGTGTGAGCTAGGTGAGAGAGTGAAAGTGATATGAAGGAATCAAGATATATCCGAGATATTTTTAAATGTACGAAGAGTGATAAAGAGCTAGTGTGCAAGATTATTTGTTCAAATCAGCCCATGTTTGAGCTAGTTTGAGTGAAGTAGGAGAAGGTGTGTTTGAAGAGGATTTGAAGGTGTATGAGCTGAATTTTTTTATCGATGTCATCTATGTGTGTTAGCATCATATATTCACTAGTCCTATAATAAAACTGTGTGTGTGATGATTAATATTCATAAAATTCCTTTTTGTGAGTAATGTCAACAAGGGTTTCAAGGGTTGGTGCTCTTTGTGGGATTGGTTCCTCACTAAACAAATCTTGTGTGATGAGTCATATTCATACAATTATTTTGGTTTGAATAATATAATCAAAAGTTTTAGTGGATTTTCTTACCCTTTAGGGGTTCCCACTTATATATTATTTCTTGTGTACTCTCTCTTATTCATGTTCATGTGAATGGTTGTTTCATATTGATTAAGCTCAAACTAATGCATGGTTTAATGTTAAATTATGGTTAACATAGGCTTAAGTGATTTAAGGTAAAATTTTGAAGGACTCGATTCACCCCACCTCACTCCATTTTTCTTCTAAAAATTTATACCCATATGAGGTGGTGACCTACGCCAAATTTGGGATAACAGAAAGCCAATAGAATGTAAAAGAGGAAGCAAACATGCATTATGCTTGGATTTAGGATTGATCATTACATTATTGAGAGAATTTTTTCAATAGATGCATTAATGTGAAGCATATAATATGTGAAAGAATAATATAATTCCACATTAGTAAAAGTAATAACTAGTGGAAAACTAGTAGTAGCACCAACAAAAACTTTTAGAGGATTATTGGTAGATTTTAGAGGTGGAACCACATGATAAGAATGATTAGTAGTTTCATCAAATGCAGCCTTTTCATGTTTGGGAAGTGGTTCATTGAATGTTTTGAGTTTATCATTATCATTTATAGGTTTAGACACAATAGGATCACCCCATTATATTGCATCATAATCAATTAAGTCTTGAATCACATGTTTAAGATTGAATCATTGATCGGTATAGTTTTTATTACATCAGTGATAGTCATGGTATGTTTTATCATCAAATTTATTTCCCTAAGGACAACTAGCATCCAACTCAAGTGGTGGAGGAAGAGAGATAAGGTTATTTTCAAGGAGCTATTGCAATGCCACCCAAGATGGCATAGGAAAGTTATTAAAATGTCATCATGGAGCTTGAACTTAGAGATTTTTAGTTGGGACGATACATGAATAGTATCCTTAGGCTCATATCAGATCTTATTAGATGTACTCTTTAAATTAGATTTACTTTAGAATTTATCATGACACTCACTTGAAGTTTGGTCACTGTATTTTAGTTTTACCATAGAAAGTATCTTTCATTCATAGTCCTTAAGGATATTACACAAGTAATTGATGAAATGAAAGGTATCAAATATGACCAAATCTTAGATAGGAGGCAAAAGGATTTGTAAAAATAGGTCTTGTAATTAAGAATATTCTAGGACATTGTTTATTTTAGTAAGATCCGTCTTATAACACAAATGATAGTCACTAAGTTTCTCATTAAATCCTTGTTTAATTTTAGCCATTTATGGATAGGATATTTTAGTAAAAAAATTAATAGAAAAATGTTCAAATAATTGATTTTATAATGGAGTAAAACATTATACACAATGAACAAGAAAATTATAGAGACATTGTAATGCATAATCTTGTAAACTTCTAGGGAATAATTTTGTTAATAATATGTCATTGAAAGCATAATCTAAGCAAGTAATGTAAAATGATCTAAAATGTTATTGTGGATCTTCCTTACCATTGAAAAGAAGGATTTGGTGAATTGAAATTGGGAGGAAGATGATAAGAGGAAACCTCAAGTACAAGAGGAATTTTTAGAAGAAGTGACTAATCCACGAAGAAGAAGAATAGGTAGTGGGATCATGTTGTAATTGAAGAAATTGTACTTGTAGATCATGTACCGAGGAATCTAAGGCATGGGTTCCAAAATAAGAATTAGGTTGAATATGAGAGATGAGAGGAGAATAAAAATGATTTGTATACATAGTAATGGAGTCATTAAAATAGATACTCACATGGAGGTGGGGGAGAAGAAAATAGAATGTAAAATGCGATAGTTGTAGAGGTGAAAGTTTTAGAAATAGGATTAGTAGAAGCCCAAATCCGTTATGAATCCTCATGAGAAACATATAAGAAAATATGCAGATTATGAGGGTTGGTAGATATGTATGAATTTAGATCATTTGAATGTTCAATAGTAAATTCCTCACAAGGATATTTGGTCATGATGTAAAATAAATAATCATTAAAAATCGTGTGACCCTAGAATGTTTGGAGATGATAATGGAGAACTCGATTTGGGAGGGATACCAAAATTCAAATTTTAAACTATGAACTTAGGTGGGCTTATGAAAATCTAGAAGTGAGATCAACCGATTACCTATGTTTGGGGCAGGGCAACAAATATGTCACATGGGTGGAGATCACTAGAGACAAGATCCACGGTGGGGAGACCACCTTGGTGGGAACACCAATACCAGAGATTCCTTTACAAGTGGATGAGAATGGTGATCTACACTTTATTATACCTGAATAGATTCTTAATTTGTGATTAAAAATCATTCTCATGCTTTGATCGATAAGTTTCTAGGCTCAAGGCCCAATATTGATTCCATTAGGAGATGGGCATGTAGAAAATGGGATCCAAAAGGGCATTTGGAATTTTTTGTGATGTCAAAAGGATTTTTCTTGGTAAGATTTCATTACATGAGGTTTGGACTAAGGATTTTCTTGGAGGCCCATGGTTTCTAGGAAACATGGGGCTTTATTTGAAGAAATGGTTACCCGGCTTTAACCCAAATAAGTAAACCATGATAGATCTTCCAATATGGGTTGGAATGCCAAATCTCCCTCTTGAATATTGAGATGAATCAATAATGAAAAGGGTGAATACCTCTCTAGGAACTCTCATTGGCTTTGACAATGCCACTAGAATAGGATCTAAACTTACAAAGAACCATATTTTGCATAAGCGTGAAAGGGGATAAAAATTTACCTAATAATATTATCATTCATTCACCTTTTGGAACTTGGAATTAGGTTCTAGAGTATGAGGATTTTAGAATGTGGGGTAAATATTTCTCCAATATTGGACACAAAATTTGTAAGGCATGAATAGATAAGGGAAATAAAAATCACAATAAAAACTGCAAAACCAATAATACAACTATAAATGATCAACCTAGAGACTAAGAAACAATTGGTTTGATGACCAAAAATACCGGTAAAATTTATTGGTAAGGAAAAAATTCCTTCGGTTCCTAAATTGAACAAGTAAGATGATGATGAGATTGAAAATAAGGTTCAAACTGAGATTACTTTAGGTGACTTGTTGGAACATTCAATTAAAAAACTATGGAAAAGGAGATATCAACTCCCATAAGGCCCGAACAAACATCCGACATAGTGGAAATTAGTACTTTGTTGAATCTTGTTTAACAATCTCTCATAGATGATCAATGGGTGTCTAAATATGTTTAGATTCACCATTCGAATAGATATGTTCACAAAATATCTCCACCAAAGAGTTTCCTTACATATTGCACTCGATATTCTTCTTTCAAGTGAAAAATTGGAAAATAAGTTTGAAAGTCTAGGAAACTATGACTTGAAAGAAGGTGACTTGAAAGACACATTGGAAAAGCGGGATAGTCAAGCCATCTCAATACATGAATCTCTAGCTAATATCTCTATTTTTTTCGAAGATTAGGATAATATACTCACCACCCCAAAAAAGAAAGGTACAAAAATCAATAGGGGTGATCAAGGTGCCTCCCGCTTTAGATGATCTACTAGATCCAAAGGGCTAGCTAATTTAGGTGGGAATAATAATACTAGAAGATAAACAATGGGTGACCAAATGAGGACATATATTGAAAAATTTATAGTCAATGGCACTTAACTCACTCTAGATGTGGAGGGCCCAAAAATGCCCCTTTCAAACATTTCAAATGAAGATTATATCCTGGAAAATAAGAGGTATGAATAACATAAAAAAATAGATAATTAAAAGACTTGATTCTGAATGCAGACCTCATATTTTTACAATTCAAGAGACAAATATGTAATGTCCTACTCGTAAATAAAATAAAAACTATATTTGGAAAAATGTTGAGATAAGTTGCGTTGATTCAAATGGAACTTCTAGAGGTATGCCACTCTTTGGGATAAAAACTGGGTAAGAGGCTCTATAATCATGTCTAGTGCTAGCCTTATTTCCATCCTCTTTATTTCGATTAAAGATTCTAAGGAGTCTTGGTTATTTTCTAATATATATATGGTCCAAATAGCCTCCTAGGAAGGAAAATTTTTTAGATATATTTAATAGATTTCAGTGAAGCTTTGTAAAGGCCATAATTGGCTTATCATGGGATACTTTAATACCCCTTGAATCCTAGTGATAATAAGGGGGAACTCAATAATTCAATATCAGTATAGAGAATCTTTCTAATATGATGGTTGATAATAACCTCATTGATCTAGAGCTGGAAGGGATCAAATTCAATTGGTCTAATAGGAGAATGGGTGTTGATCTAATCCAAGTAAGACTTGATAGATCCTTTGTGTCGGTAGATTTGACTCTCACACAATATTTTAAGCTTTCTTCTCTTCTTAGAGTGGGTTTGGATCATATTCCAATCGTCCTTAATATTTTGAAAAGGGAGGTAAGAAATCAAACTCGTTTTAAATTTGAAAAAATGTGGATGTCTCACCCCAATCTTTATGACATAATAAAATAATGGTAGGAATATTGGTTAGAGATCTGCAATGTTTTCTTTAGTGAAAATGTTGAAGAATGTTAAGAGAAATGTAAAAATATGGAACAAGGAGGTGTTTTGGGAACATATTTGAAATAAAAATAACATAAAAGAAAAAAATCAAATCTCTTGAGAAAAGTGTGGATGAGAAAGGCATGGGGGTGGAAGACTACTTCTTGGAAAAGTAACTCCTTGGAACTTAACACTTTAAATTCTCGAGAGGAATCTTATTGGTGAAAAAATAATGGGCTCTCTGGTTAAAATAAGGTGACAAGAATACTACTTTTTTCATATGATGAAAATCAAACAAAGAAGCTATAGTAAAATCTCGAAATAATTACGAAAGAAGGCAACAATAGTAAAGACTTAAAAGGAATTAAAAAGAATTTATTTATTTCTATAAGGATATTTTGAATGGAGTTTCCACTCATGACGAGGTGAGTATGGAAATATTTATTTATGATATTCCTTCTAATGTTTTACAAGATAAATTTTATAAGAAACTCAATGACAACTTCACTTTAGAGGATCTCTAAAAATTGTTTTCTCTATGTAAATATGACTCTACTTTATCAAATCAGCCAACATGAAGAAGAAAAAAAAATATACATGGAAGGTTCTATTGTTTAGTTAGTAGTGACAGGACCCGCCACCACCGGTGTAGGTGGGTTAAGCACCGCCCATCCTGGGGACCACTGACCACCCTCGCATTGGGTGGTGGTCTGGATCTTGCAGACAGAAAATAAAATATGACGTGAACAAGTCCCAAAATTCCAAAGGGTGTCCATGTCTCTTCTTCTGCATGACTTTTCCCATTCTCCAGTGCATGGGAGAACATGAGAAAGACTATAAATGCATGTTATGGAAGAGAACAAAGGCATCAAAGCATGAAGCAAGTGAGTAAGAAGCTCTTAGTGTTGGAATTGTGATTTGTAGAAGCAAGGAGTAATTGAGTCAGAGCAAGCAAGTAACTGGGAGGAAGTGTGAGATATTATCTACTTCTCTTTCATACTTATTGTAATTTTTGTACTTATTATTGAATTGGCCAATAAAAGTGGGAAGAAAGAGCAATTTCCCTTCCCGACTGGTTTTTCCTCCTCTGGAGGTTTTCCAGGATAAAATTGTTGGTGTATGAGTCTATATTCTTTCCTTTCTACAAATTGTTGATTCTAAGCACAAGTATAATTCATTCACTAGCTATCTCTGTTATTTTCTAATAGAAAGTAGAACAACAATGATTAATTGTGATTTTGTGGATAATTCCAAAGTTCAAGAGTTTACAGATCATTTTGGTATCAGAGCTAACAATTATCCAAGACTGTGGTATTCATTCTTGGATTTGTATGACAGTGACGAGATCTAAAGGTGAAGAGGCTTTACCTTGTGATCCAGAAATTTCTACAAAGAAGTGGAAACAGAGAATTTGGGGACAAATGGAGGAAGAGAACTTGGTCCGTAGAATCGAGATGTTAGAGACCATGATGGATAGGATGTTTAGAAGGCAAGAAGAGCTTGCTGATTTACAGAAGACAACTTCTGTCAAACAAGACTCCATGGACTCAGTGGTTTGGGGCTTAGCTGAAAATTTTGGCATAGGAAGGAGCCACCATGAGGAAAGTTATGGGGAAGAACATGAAGAAGAGACTTCTAACACAAGAGAAAAGGTAAAATCTGATCATACTCCTTTTAAAGTTGAAATGAAAGTTGAGATTAAAAGCTTTGAAGGACAAGTAGATGCAGAGTTGCTTGATAAATGGTTAAAATAGTTAGAAGTCTACTTTAGCATCCATAATGTCACTGAGGCATAGAGGATCACCTTTGCACATCTCAAGATGGAGGGACATGCTCTGGTTTGGTGGGAAACCCATCTAGCCACTTGTGAAAAGAAAAAGCGTCCTATTGTGAAATCTTGGCAAGAATTTAAAGAACTACTTAGAGCTAACTTCTATCCTATTGGCCATAAGACTGACCAAATGATTAAATGGCAGTATTTTAGACAAGGTAGTGGTCAAAGTGTGTAGGACTATACTACGGAGTTTAGAGGCAAGCCATGTTGCTTAACATGGACTTGGAGGATGAGGATATTCTGACCAAGTACTTGGGAGGACTTCACACTCACCTTCAAAGAAAATTCATCTCCACAAAGCCCAAAGATCTCAATGAAGCATGTATACATGCATACTACATAGATGATGAAAAGAAGCAAGGAGAAGTAGAGCCAAGGGTAAAGCAGTCAACAAATCAAGCAAGAAGAAAGAGTTTGGGCAAACAAGTAACAAGGGTAAGTGGAAAGGGAAAGGTAAACAAGCTGCCACTACTTTGAATACTTGTAAAGATCCCAAGAATTTTTGCAAGAACTGTGATATCAATGGTCATACTGATGCTACATGTTGGAAGTTACATCCGGAGTTACATCGAAGAACCAAACCAAGGACTCAAAGAAGTCCATGACAACTGTGAAAATAAAAGGGGAGGTGGAAATCGAAGATGACTCTGATGTAGATGAGAGGCTTGGATGCACGGCCACCAACATGGACAGCCAGGAAGAGGAGATGAGTAGACTATTCTAGATCAAAATCTAGATCAAGAGAACTAAGGTAAATGCTTTGGTTGATACCGGTTCTCAGTCTAACTTGATTTTTGAAGTAGTTGTAAAGAAGCTTGGTCTTGAGACTTACGAGCATCCACACCCTTATCCTTTGGGTTGGGTGAAGAAGGGTGTTGAAATTTAGGTAACAAGAAGATGTAAGGTCAAGTTTGGGATAAATTCCCAATATATTGATGTTTTTGAAGCTGACGTTATTCCACTTGATGCTTTTGATGTTGTATTCGGGAGTCCTTACTTGTATGTTAGGGATGCTATATTTATGAGGAGGGAAAACTGGTATAGATGGGTCAAGGATGGGATCAACTACAACATCCGGCACACCAACGTAAGACATCGGGTTACTATGGTAAGTGCTAACCAAGCAAAATGACTTATTCAGAAAATCATAATCAGTTTTGTTTACTTTTATTGAAGGATAAACAAGATGGGGTAGAAGTTGTAGAGATTTCTAACCAGGAAAGCATGATTTGGATAGTATTATTAGTCTTTTTTTCAGAAGTATTTTAGGCTCCTAGTGGGTTACCACCAAAATGGGAAGTAGAGCATGAGATTCAACTATTGCTGAATCCCCTCTACCGAACATCGGGTTGTATAGGCAATCCTTGCTTCGAGAGTACTGAAGTAAAGAAACAACTCTAAGAACTACTAGACAAGGGGTGATACGTCCGAGCACCTCACCATGTGGTTCACCTATTGTGATGGTGCCAAAGAAGGATGGTTCTTGGAGAATGTGCATCGACTACCGTGCTTTGAACAAGATCACCATAAAGAACAGATATCCACTTCCCCGCATAGATGATCTCTTGGACCAGCTTCAACATGCCAAATTTTTCATGAAGTTGGATCTCAAGTCAAGTTATCACCAAGTCAGAATGAAGGAGGAGGATATATGGAAGACTGCCTTCAAGAAAAACAGGTTTGTATGAATGGTTAGTACTTCCTTTTGGGTTATGCAATGCACCCACTACATTTATGAGATTGATGAATGATGTATTGGGATTTCATAGATTCATGTGTCATTGTATATCTAGATGATATCTTGATTTTTAGTGCCACATGGGAAGAACATCTAACTCATTTGCAACAAGTCTTGCAAGTTCTCAGGGAGAAACAACTGCTTTGTAATATGAAGAAATGTGAATTTCCAAATAGTCACTTGTCTATCTTGGGCACGTGGTTGGAGGAGGAGAGCTATGAGTGGATCCAAAGAAGGTGGAAGCCATCACTAATTGGCCAACACCAACAGGAGCCACAAAACTAGGAGTTTTGTGGGAGCAAGTATAATACATGTGGAAGTTCATTCTGGGCTTCTCCACGATCGCAACACCTCTACACACAAAGTGGCCGCAAAGAGTAAGAGTTTTGACTGGGGTAAGGAACAAGACAAATCCTTTGAGTTATTGAAATACAAGATTAGTCATGCTCCAGTACTTGCTCTTCCTAATTTGCAGCAACCTTTTGAAGTAGAGACAAGATGCCAGTGATTACGCCATGGGCGCAGTGTTGCTTCAAGGAGGTAAACCCGTATGTTATCATTCTGAAACTTTCACTTCAGCAGTTAAAGGATATTCAGTATATGATAAGGAAATGTATGCACTAGTTCAGGCAATTAAAAAATGGAAGCATTATTTGTTGGGTAAAGAAACTATTGTGCACATTGACCACAAACCTCTCCAATATTTGCAAGCACAGTCTAAATTATAGCAGGAAAGGCACTACAAATGGATGGGGTTCCTTCAAGCAGTTCCATCTGGTGATTAAATACAAGAAGGGTAGTACAAACTTGGTGGTAGACATGTTGTCTAGGCCACCCACATAGGAGAAGTTTTCCTGTTTGGCCACTATCTCTCAGATCGAGCCCTTCACGAAGGAAGCTTACGGAGAGGCATATGCCCAAGACAAAGACTTTGGGGTGACATTTCAGCAGATGCAGTCCCAAGGGGCTGAAAGGATAGGGATTGAAGATTGTTATCTCAAAGATGGGCTGCTCTACCGATGGGGGAAGCTTTGCATGCCAAAAGAAGAGTGAATTCTATTGATGAGGGAAGCACATACCTCGAAAGTAGTGGGACATTTGGTGTTGGTAAGACCCTAGCCCACTTGCAAAGGTACGTGTATTGGCCCAATATGCAAGAAGAAGTATCAAAATTTATATGGGGATGTAAACTTTGTTGTACTAGCAAGCCTAAGACTAGGAAGGAAGGTTTGTATATGCCTTTTCCAGTACCTACTCATCCGTGGGAGGACATTTCTATGGATTTTGTAGGAGGATTACCTATGTCTAAACATGGCCATGACTATCTCTATGTTTGTTGATAGATTTAGTAAGATGTGTATTCTTATGGCATGTAAAAAGATAGTAAAAGCACATGAGGTGGAAGATCTTTTCTTTGCTAATGTATGGGTGCATTTTGGTTTGCCAAAGTCTATTGTTTCTGACAGGATTCTAGGTTCTTGGGGAAATTTTGGACTACTTTGTGGGACAAGATGGATACCAAGTTACAGAGGAGCACAACTTTCCATCCACAGACAGATGGACAAACAGAGGTGGTAAAAAAGGACTTTGGTACAAGTTGATCAGAGGGTATAACAACAAATACCCAAGGACTTGGGATGAGTCCTTAGCCTACATTCAACATTCCTATAACCGGGCAAGTACACACATCCACTATGAAGTCACCATTTGAAGCATGCTTGGGATATCTACCTACAAATCCACTGGACATAGTAGTTTGGACAAATAGGATGAGAAGGATACATGAGACACAAAGGTGACTAGAGAAAACAAATTCATTGAGAGGATCCGGAAAATCCATCTCAAAGTCAAGGAACAACTAGAGAAATCTCAAGCCAAGTACAAAGCTAGGCACGATCAACATAGAAGGGAACATAAGCTTCATGTTGGAGATAGAGTTTGGCTTTACTTGAGCAAGGAGAGACTACAAGGTCAAGCACGGAAGCTCAAGCCATTACGATATGGACCCTTCACCATATTGGAGCAAGTTGGAGAAAATGCCTTTTGACTTGATTTTCATCATCATTCATGAGGATGTACTCTATAGTAAACTATGAGAACTTGCACCTATATGAGCCATCCATGCTAGATGAAGATGAAGAACTACATAGTTGCTACCTTCCATTGAGGATTGCGTCTTGGACTCACAAGGTGAATTGGAGGAGGATGTAGTACTGCAACAAAAGGTAGAGAGACTAGGAGAGGTCCGCAGGAGTCTTGGCAGATTGGACTGAAAGGAAAGACACCAAGGCAGGCCCGGTGGTACCCAAAGGAGCAAGTGAGGGAATTATTTCCTCATCTACTCCCCCACTAAGCTTTTTGTGGGACCAAAATCCTCCTAAGTAGGGGAGGTGTGATCCATAGGGATCCAAAATGACTCTACTTTATCAAATCAGCCAACACAAAGAAGAAAAAAATATACACGGAGGTTCTATTCTGTTTAGTGACAGGACCGCCACCCGTGACCAGCATGTGGTGGTGGTTACAATAACCGCCACCCCACCTGGGGTGGTGGTCCCTGGGACCTATGGGGACCACCGGTCGCAGCATTGGGTGGTGGTCTGGCTCTTCGGATAAAAATAAAATATGATGCAAACAGTCCCATAATTCCAAAGGGTGTCCATGTCTCTTCTTCTGCATGACTTTTCCCATTCTCCAAAGGCACACGGGAGAACATGAGAAAGGCTATAAATGCATGTTATGGAAGAGAACAAAGGCATCAAAGCATGAAGCAAGTGAGTAAGAAGCTCTTAGTGTTGGAATTGTGATTTGTAGAAGCAAGGAGTAATTGAGTCAGAGAAAAAGCAAGTAATTGGGAGGAAGTGTGAGATATTATCTACTTCTCTTTCATACTTATTGTAATTTTTGTACTTATTATTGAATTGGCCAATAAAAGTGGGAAGAAAGCAATTAAATTTCCCGACTGGTTTTTCCTCCTCTCGGAGGTTTTCCAGATAAAATTGTTGGTGTATGAGTCTATATTCTTTCCTTTTCGCAAATTGTTGATTCTAAGCACAAGTATAATTCATTCACTAGCTATCTATATTGCTAAAACTCTTAGATGTAAAATAAAGAAGCTCCATTCTTCTTATCTTGGGATTCCCCTTTTCTTTAGAAAATTTACTATGGAGGTTTAGAATTCTCTCATTGAGCATTTTCAAAGGATGATTGCTAGTTGGAAAGGTACGATTCTTCTCTGGCCTCACAGACAAGGAAATTTTTACTTATTAAGAGCACATTTAAAATTCTCCCTATTTATATTATGTCATTATTCAAAATTCCTATATTGATTGTTGACAAAATCGAAAGGATATTAAAAATATTCTTTTTGTCCTGGAGTTGAAGAAAGTAATATAATACCTCTTGTTGCATGGGAAAAAGGTTTTCTGCAAAAATATTGTGGGGGCTTGGAATTATAAATTTAAGATGGATGAACAAAGCCATGATTATGAAGATGAGCTAAAGGTTTTTAAAATAATATCTTCCTTGGATCTCTATCATAAGAAAAAAATATCTTGAGAATTCCACAACCATGGATTGGTTGTACAAAAATGACATCCTTATGGGGAGTCGTATTTTGGAATGACCTTGTTAGTTGCATAAATATTATCACAAAAGGCGGTAGATGGAAGCTAGGTAATGGAAATGATATTCAATTATAGAAGGATAGGTGGCTCTCCAACATTTCCCTTTGTGATTCGAATATGTCTCCGGATGTATGATCATTTCTAATAGCTGATTAGTGAGAAAGTTAGTAGCTATATAAACAAATTTAATTGGATCCATCTACAAGATCACGGTAATGGTTCCTTCAACTATCATCAATTGTTTGGATTCAATAAATTCTTCAAAACTAGAACATACCTCGTACTCATAATAATTATGAATTCATTTGGGACAATAATTTTTATGGAAACTACTCAATCAGTGCCTGGTTATATGATATTTTCCTCTCCTCTTATTCCATATTTTAACTAGAGTAAAATTTGGATTAAGGAGATGTTGCCAAAGATTAATATTTTCTTTTGGATTTTTGTTCAAAATAAATCCTTGACTGTGGACAATTGGATTAAAAAAGGACAACTCATTCCTAATAGGTTTATACTTTGCAAGAAGAATGAGGAGATAACTAACCACATATTTCTACATTTCCTTATACTTCTCAAATCCAGGATTCCTTTTTGGATTCATGGAGAAAAATTGGATTATTCCATCCACTATTATTTGAGCCTGGGAAAAATGGTATTTTCCCTCCATGAATTTAGTTATTAAGAAAATATGGATCATATCCTTTCCATAGGTTATTTGATCTATCTAGAAATCTAGAAATGTTGCCATCTTTGAGAATAAAAATCCTTCTATTATAAGGATGACCAATAGGCTTCGAATGACATAAGAAAAAATGTGATAAAATTTAGACCCCTAAAAAGACACAAGAGCTTAAATTTAATGTAAAACTTCTTCGTAAGTGGAATCTTAACATCTTTTCTATATCTAGTCAACAACCTAATATGGTTTCTAGAGATCATATCAAGGGATATCCTCCAATGTCAAGGTGGTTGAAACTAAATTATTATGGGGGATTTAAGGGAAACCCGGGTAAGTCGGGGAGGGGGATGTTTAAGAAATAAGCATGGTATAGCCATTAAATTGTATGTTGGTCCCATGGGAATTAATTCTAACCATCATACTGAAGCCTTGCTTCCCTTTAGGGGATTAGGATTGCAAGAGACATGAATGTTAGGGATATTATAATTGAAGATGATTCATTAAATATCACCAATTTATTGAAAGGAAATTTTCATAGTAGTTGGTCAATTAAAAGCATTATTGAGGAAGCTCAGAAAATTATTAGCACGTTTCAAAATTATGAAGTGCATCATACCTACCGTGAAGGCAATAAACTTGTTGATGCTATGAAAATATAGATGCTATTATTAATGATTTCAAAATTTGGAATAATGATGATACTCTTCCGAAAACCCTCTTCTAATTATCAATAATGAAAAAGTGGAGTTCAATGGTGAAGTTTGAGTGGTACCTGTAGAGATATAATAATACTCATACTTATATATGTGTCCTCTTTGTGATTTACCTCTAAGACTCATTTCTACTTGTTGTTATTGGAGGGCGAGACGAGAGAGTGAAAGGTGCGAATCAATCCCATGAACATTGAAGAATGGAGAAATAATGTAGAGCTTTGGGAGATCTCAAGAAAGGGATGCTTCACCTGATTTTTAGAGAAGATTAAGGGTCATGATATGCACTGTAACAGAATTAGTGAAGAACCAAAATAATAGAATGGTAACTTATAAGGGAAGATATTTTGAAATTAATGAATAAATTATAGCCAAGGTTACTAGGTTTAATATAAAGGGGCTAAATTTCTACAAGAATAAGTTATACATTGTAGTGAGGACCATAAATTTATGAATGAAGGGGAGTCCATGGTTTCCAAGAAAGGAGGGTTTTTTCTTGACTCCATGCATCCTCCTTTCAACAATGTGGTGTTGAAAATTATGAAATTTATTATTTTGGAGGGAAAGTACTCCATCATTCCATTTTACTAAAAAAATTCTTAATCATTTTCGTAGAAGATACATGGTTAGTTTTCCATTTTTATTCTCCATTCTCATCAAAAATTATGTGGATTTGGTTTAAATGTTTAAACATGTTTAACCTCTCCACCATGTTGTTATCCTCCTTCTCTTTAAATAATTTGACTTTTTCATCCTCTACCTTCATCCTTAGAGCCTCTATTGTGCCCCCAACCCCTCAATTCATTTGTTTTACATCTCTTTTTCACCCCTTCCTGTCGGCTCCTCTCCCGGTCTCCACCTATTCCCTCCACACTATTGCTCCTATCACTCTTCCCATGCCACCTCCCCACCCCTTCTTATTCCTCTCCCATATTCTCCTCTCTTTTTGGTCTTTCTACTAATAAGAGTTCGAGTGACTCTACTTTCTACATGCCCATCATGAGTAAGAGTGATAATTTCATTATGAAGGATATACTTCCAACGTCTTCCACGTTCGGAGGTGAAGGAGAGGCCATTCTTAGACTCATGAAAATAGGAAACAAATGGAAATCCATATTTTTGGAGACCCCAACATCAGTTTTGAGCTTGACTCAATTGGGACAAATCAAAACCTAAAAATAAATATTGAAGCAATGGTCGGGAAGAGAATCTATAGGGTAAGAATTCAGTGCTATATTTTCTCATTTGGGTTAACAAGATGGAAAAATAGGTGGAAGTAATTAAAAAAATGATGTGATTTTCTAAGTATGCACAAGAGTACCCTCGATTTCCTTTCCATTTTCACTTCTCAATTTGATATTCTCATAAAGGACCAAAAAAAAGGAAAAATATTCAAAGATATTAAGAATATTTGGAGAATTTCAAAAAGAGTTTTCAGAATATTTTGAATAAGTTTGGATGTTTTTCATATTTTTTTGTGGGCTACTAATTTTGTGTTGACTTCCGGATGACTTTGGGTTGTATTCAGACCGGCTTCTTTCTACTTTGTCTCATACATGTAGATGTTAATTTTGTGATGAATTTTTGTTATTAGTTTGATGTTTTTGTGTTGTTTTGGTCTAGTTCATTTTCCCATACTTATTTTTATTTTGATCCTTCATTGTATATCTAGGCGTTTGGCCTCTTTCAACATGGGTAGGATCCGATTCAAAAACATTTATCCTTAATCAAAAAAATAATGTAGGAAATCGAATCAAGAGAGTAGGATAAGATATATCCAATACACAACATATAAGACTTAGGTTCACAAAATTATTTAACGTTAATTGTGAAATTTAAGTAGATAATAACTAGTGGTATATTATCCTAATCAAATATTTTCCAAAGTTGATTCTTTGAAAAATCAGATAATCATTAAACAAAGATAAGTAATGATATATAATGCAACAAAGTAATAAAATTGATAAGGAAAAGATGACTTGGTTGGTATTCTGATTTCTATGATAATATGGGTTGATATGATCACTAAAAAGAGCTAGAAATGGTATGATAGAGTTTATCCACAAAAATAGTATCTGCGCAGAGATATTTGGACCAAGGCACATGGTACAACCCAAAGTGTACCTCAATTATGGCCATTTTTTTATGGCCTTGTCATCTAAACTTTTAGATCCTAAAACTCTATGGGTATATGCATTATTTCTTGATATGCTCATGTCTGTAATTTGGAACTTTGACACTTTGTGATGCTCATTGTGTAGCTGAAACCCTAGATGATGAAGGAGTCCTATAAAACAAACATTAGTTGGGTTGTGGGCACCCTCGTGAACCACCGATATTTTCACTACTCCAAAGCGGGCTCAAACGGGCTCAAACAACATGTTGTTCTCACATATCACGTGATATCTAGAATGTATGAAACCATATTGATAATCATGACCTTGTAATAATGTAACTATACTTAAAAAATTACCCTAGCTTGACTTGAATTTGATAATGTGACTTTTTGCTTTTAGATTTGAGTGGTTGACTGCCATAGTGTTGTCATGTTAAATGTTTATCATGAAATATTCAAAAAAAAAATCATGAAAACCTAACCCACATTTGAAAGTCCCCCTCCCAGTCAATGTAAAAATGTCCTCTATCCAATTCATTTATTGTGTTACCCTCATAATGGATAGGAATAAAGTGATAAAGTGATTTTAAAATGTGTTTCACATGTAGGGATGTGATTCATGGATTCAATTAACAAGAATTTCTCCCAGAGGCCCAAAAAGGCCTATTTTCGTATTTTCACACTTTGGTAGACACCACTCGGAAGTTGATTGTTGAGGCACAACCCACTTGGGAGTTGTGTAGAGGAGATATAAGATGAAATGAAGTGATTTAGGAAATATTAGGAAATATTTGGATCCTTAGTAAAATTCTCTCTAAAACCGGGTTATTTTTAATAGTGACGGAATTGCTTCTTCCTAAAAAGTAGATTTTCAGGTTTCAAATATTTTGGGAATATCCAAAGGTATTTTGAGCTCATAATATAGGAATTGAAAATATAATAGTTTCTACTTCATTGTGTAAAAAGTTTCAAGGGATTCTCGAGGATCAAATTTGAAGACATTGGTCCAACGGTGTAGATAAAGACCTTTAATTTTGGTGACGGTTCAATTGAGGATTATGGGAGTTAAAAGGAGAGTTATAAGATTATTATAAGGAAAAAATTGATTAAATATGACCATGTAAATTTCCTATAGGTTGAGTTAGATATAAAGGCGTATTTTTCTTTGGTGGCGTTTGACCTTTTAGGAACCGCCCATGACCAAAATTGAAATTGGGCCTACATTTCAAAGATACTGAGAATAATAAAGTCATTAAAATTGTTTAATTTGATTCCTTGGGCTATTTTCACTCAAAATTATATAATTTTTGCCTAGGAAACACCAAGGGAATCTCTCGATGAAAGAAAGCACTTCGACATGTTATTTTTAGCAGTGCGATGGTGAGAGCAAGTTCTAAAAATGGAAAATGTGCAATGGAGATCCATGATTTACCTTTTCCCTTTCATAAAATTAAATGGGGACATAGGTGATACTCATGTGTTCCAAAAATTATGGGTATTGATAATTACAAGTTGCATCACTTAAGTTACAACTTAGGGTGTTATAAAGTGTTTTCAACTCACTTTTAAGTTTTGGCCCCTTTTCATGATGAGTTGAACCTATGCAAAATTTTAAGGGGGTGATCTCCCTTTTTTATTTTATAATTTGACATGGATGACACAATATTACACCACTAATGAGCATTAATATCTATGTCACTTAAAGTTATAACCTGGGGTATTAGGGAAGTGTTTTCAATTCACCTTCATAACAAACTCTAGCCCCTTCTTCATGATGATCCTACCTTGTGCAAATTTTTACACCCCTGATGTCCCTTTTTCACTTAATAAATTTGGTAAGGTAAATTATGGGTTTTTATACCCATTTATAATGTTGTAACCCCATCCTTGAGTCTCATCTAACCCAAGTTAAGTAGGGTGAGTTAAATTTGAATTTTAAAGGAGAAAAATGAGGGGGAACGAATGTTTAAATAAAAGGTGAGTTTAAAAATAAAAATTAGTAATTTATACATGTTTCACCATTATTTTTAACCACCCTCAATTTTTTTATGATTGTCATACCATTCAATAAAAACTAGGCATTCACCATGGCCAAAACACACTTTTTCTCATAGCTCCCAAATCCCACCTCCGATGGCCTTGAAAATCGGAATATGGATTTTCCATGAGAAATCCATTGGAATTAGTATTTTTATGACATAATGAATTATATATTTCAATTTTTACATCCTCATAAAGTTTCCATCCATTTAAAATGTCTCCTCAGATCTATAGAGTTGCAGTGATTCAAATTGTTTCAAAATCAAAGCATGTGATCTACAAAAAATCAAATTTATTTTAAGCATTTGATTTACCCATGAAATCGGGTGTTCTTGAAGATATTTATGAATGTTATTTTTACATTATTACATGTCACAAAGATCCGGATGAGAGAAACCCCTGAAAATTGGAGCGAGCATCACGGTGTGAGATAAAAATTTCAAAACCATTTTCACTCCTATATGAAACTCCATGTCCAATTTATATTTTTATTTAGTTCATATCAAAGAAACTTACTAATAATACAATTTATTAATAATTAATGGATTATCTTCACTCATTTCATTCCCCTAAGAGGAAAAGCACTCAAAAGTGATAATTTGACAAAATTGCCCAAACTAAACACCTAGGATGAACTTACTAAAAATAGTAAGTGTCCATAAAATACTCAATATGGTCATGGTTTTTCATCCTCTACATACCCCACAAATACCAATATTCATGGAGGAAAAAATCATGATTTCAAAGGGTGGATAGTGGTATTGTGTCTCAAGTAGAAGAGGATCCCTCTCGGTCTCCAATTTTATTCTCCATGGTGCATTTTGGTCTTAGTGTGCTTCTCACTTCATCTAATGGGTTGATCAAAGGATAGAAGAATATTCCATCCATTCTCTCAAATTAATTCATCGCAAGTTAGAATTTTCTTCTCCTCATCTCATTGGTTTCTCTATTTCCCAAGGGTCAAGATCATCATATTGAATTGTGCAGAAAATGGTCTCAAGTTGCATCAAGAAATTGGTAGTTTGAAGGCATGCCATTGTTTCAAATGTTGGAAGGCTTATTCAAGTGAAGGATGCAATCCATCATTGTATCCAGTGGTCAAATGTTTATCACCACTATTTTCAATTATTCCAAATGTACTACATAAGATGCATCATTATATGGAGGTATCAAAGAGGTAAATATTTCAAAGGATCAATCTTCATCGGTGGAGCATCATAGTGGAGGTGCATTATATATAAAAATTTCATCTTCGTCAATACAGAGCTAATATCCATCAAGGTTGGAGGCACTTTCATCCACTCTTGGGAGCATCTTTTCTCCCTTCTCTTCATTCTTTATCCTCTTCTCCCCCTTTTAATCCTTCATTGTGTATGATCATGGTATTTTGTCTTATTCACTTAAGTGACTCTCTAATTTTGTATTGTAAAAGTCCATTTTGATTTATAAAAAGGGTACTTATTTCCCAAATTCTAAGGAAGATGAGAAGTCACAAGTGGAATAAGAACTTGAAAGGTCATGTGGGGGTAGATGAAGAGTTTTCATGTAAGGATATAGATTGAGGTGACCTCCTCACTTCAAGGGGATGGTTATTCTTGTTTTCTAGCTCTCATTTTATCTTTAGAGAAAAATTAGATGATTTATTCCATTGTCTAGTCTAATGCATTCCACTCCTTTTCAATAGCACTCAATGAGCATTTTGGTATGTTCCTAGGCATTGCAGGAATTTTTGAGGTGTTTCCCAACCATTTTAGTTCCATGTTTCGGTTATGAAATGTGGGGCCTTATAGTTGTTTCTTGATTCTTAACTTTCAAGCATGCAACATTCACCTCTACATTAAGCATAATTGCAATGGAAGACAAGGAGGTGGTGGAGGAGTGTAATAGTGTGAAATATCAATAAAAATGGCCAACCTAAAATTTGGCGTCTATTTGATCATATGGTGGTTTTTCTTCTTTCTAAGAAAAGTCTTTTGAAAAATTGCAATATCTTTGACATACACTAGATTTGGAGCCTATTTGTGTTTCCCCCAAAATATTTATTTGAGCCCAACATAGACGTACAACTAAATTGAGGCCATATATCACCATTTAGTAGACATTTTTTAAAGAATGTGATGGGATTGTTAATCAATATATAACCATTCAATAGGCCAAACTATGTCACAAATCCAAAATAAACACCTCAAGATTGATATTTATTGCCATTTTTCCAAATAAATAAATTTAAAATTTTACACTGTTACAAAACCGATGTAATTACACTAATGGATATAACCGAGAAAATGGGTGGTGGCGAGAGAATAATAATGGGATATTTCAATAAAAATGACCAACCTTAAATATGGTATCCATTAAGTTGTCATACGAGAATTTTTCTTCTTGCTTGGAGATTGTGATTGAATAATTAAAATGTCTTGGGCACTAGTGGATTTTTAGCCCATTTATTTTCCTAGAAAGATTTTTTCAAGCCCAACGCAGTAGTACAGATAGCTATCACTAGTCAATGGAAATTTTACAGAGAAGGTAATGGAATCATTAATCACTAAAATGTGTGAAAAATCTGGGATAAGTGCTTCAAAATTCATCTTGGTGGTTTTCAGATGGTATATTTATAAATTGTGCTAGTTTTAATTTTTTAAATGAAGGATATTTGAAATGATTTATTGTATACACAAAATACAAAATATAAACCAAACAATATAAAATATTTTTGTTTTCAGTTGTCCTTGGAATATTTTTAAAAAAATCTATCAAATTTTGATCAACAAAAAAAATGCGCTTATTATATATATGTACAAAGATCACTTATGACATAAAATAACATGAAAATATTTGAAAGGATTACAAAATAATATACAAACATATTATAATATTATGCAACATAATACAATGAGACTTTTATTCATTGTTTACCTCTAACTCCTGTTTCTAATCCTAAGCACGTTGTCCTATCACCCTGACCTAGACTAGGTTCTCACCCGAGGTGCACGCAGAACCGAGCCCCTATTTTATGTGATATTTGTAAGAATACTTATCATTAATGGAGGAATGTTTTAGGAATAGTAATATATGCATCCATCACAAGAACAAAAGTAATGAGCTAGAACCATACACTGATGCACCATAACATGAAAGAAAACATCACAATAACATAAGAGAATTGGATCTAAACCATTATCAATGTAAAGCATACAAGAGTTTAAACCCTTAGACACAGATATTCAGAATACTCCATTATCTATTGCTTCACAAGTGTTTATAATAGCCAAGATACATCAAGAGATCCATACATGGGCCGATACATTCACAGAGTTTCAGTGCTTCCTACAATGGTTTCATCACACAAGTTATAGTAGAGACTTCCCACATACTTTCCCTAATTCCCACTCTATCCATTTTTTCCTCCATTTTTCTTGATGTTGTGCAAATCAATACATAAGAAGGGACTCAAAGGAATCTCCTCTAACCGCTCCATCATTTCCCAAGAACATGCCAAATTTCATCATGTCTTTCCCTACTCAAGTATCCTTAGCATGCAAATGTTAGCTAACCATAACTAAATCCACTTTTATAGCTCCTAATCCTTTCATGATAACCGTAATGATACCTAGGAATATGATTTCCTTGATCGTAAGTCTTCATAGCTTAACTTTATCCATAACTAAATCTGGTTGCCTTTCCATGTGTTCCTTTAATGCAACTTTATCCATAGTCCAAAAAGTGACTAAGTCTTGAACCCATCCCACCTAGGTGTGAGCCTTCGTGCATTCCCAAAATTTACCTCCGCACATGAATTTTTTTCCTGCTTCTCGCACACCACAACCCTCCGTGCCTCAAGTACTTGGTTATTTCAAGGGCTCAACATCACCCCACACTAGCTTGATTGCCACCCATGGTAATCCTTTCGCGCTCCCAAAAAAACCTCCATCGACCAAAAATAAGCTAAGGCAAAAATAAACTTATCTACCACCACCGCCTAGAGGACCAACTAGATTAACTCAGGGAATTCTGCATCTATTTCCCCCTTCAAATTTTTCCATGCCTCCAACTTTGTCAATTCCTTCCCTGACACCTCTCCTACTAAACTGGGTACTTGATCTGGTGTGATCTCTTCCTCCTTATCCTTAAACTCCTTAATAACCACCAGCGGCTTCGTGAAAAGACCCTCAAACTCATCCATACATTCGGTGTTGAATTCTTGGAGTTCGCCCATCTAGAACTCTAATTTCTCGTGTTTGGTCTTTATTTTGTCTTTCGCATAGTAGTTTCAACAATTAACTATGCACACTCAATTTTTTTATCAGAGCTTTTCCTACAAGGCCTTAAGAGTGGCCTCTTCCTCTATGACCCATGCATCAAGTATGGGCTCACACCTCCGTAGATGTTAAAGCCCTTTTTGCCAAGATATTTACCTCCGTTAGTTGGGTGAGTAGATCCTCCAACTCCAAAATAATGGCCTCAATTGTGAGTTTTTGTTTTCCTTTTCTTTAGAGAGCTTTTCAACTATCAGCCCCATTCCATCCTTGATGTTGATGAGTAAAATCCATACCATGTCCTCCAGATACTCCATTTCATCGCCATAGTCTATCCTTTAGTGTGTCAAAATCCATCTATTATGCCTCTCCCTAATGGAATTTACCTTCATGTTTCAAAAATCCTCAGATGGCATCGAAATCTTGGCATAGCATTTGATAAATTTATTTTAATATCCTGTGTTCCCTAAGAATCCGTGTACCACACTTTGACCGGGTAGGTTCCTCCAAACAAAAGATAATAGCCACTTTTCCGAGTGGTCTGCCAATAAGCCTTCCTTGCATATGATGTGACCAAGTAAATTTCCAAATGGGGTAGAAAATACACACTTCTTAATGTTAAGAAAGATACTTAACTACCTGCATCTCTCAAAACCAACCTCAAGTTGTCACAATGGTCTCTTACTAACCCATACACTTGTCAATAATCCGAGTAAAACTGCAGAAAATTATGGATGAATTCTTGAAAGACCTATATTACAATGCATTGAAACACAAAGCAGAGAATTCTCTTCAACCCAAAAGGCATGACCGTATAAGAAAAAATTCCCCACTCAGTCATGAAAGTGGTCTTCTCTTGGTCTTCCTTCACAATTCTCACTTGGTGATAACCTGAGAATCCATCTATAAAAGAATAGATCTCCTACCCTACTACTCCTTCCAAGATATCCTCAGTAAATGGGGTTGGAAAAGGATCTATGACACACACAACATTCAAATCCCTATAGTCAACACAAATCCTTATCCTTCCATCCTTTTTAATACTAATTACCATCGAGCTCACCCACTCAGATTTTTCATCTTATCAATCTCCTCTTTAACCTTTATGTGTAGATTCAGATTCATCCTATAAGGTCTCTTCTAAATTGGGCGCACACCCTATTTTAACTTAATCCTCATTTCTCCCAATGAGGGATGTACTCCTTTCAATTTATGGTACCCACGTGGGAACAAATCTTGGAATTTACATAGTAGATCAATGATTTTTGACACTTCTTATTTCGTCCAAGTAATCTCCAATGACAACTTCCTTTGGCTCTGTCTTTGTACCAATGTTAACTTTCTTCATTTTCAAGGGCTCATGGTATGTGCACACTTGCTCATCAATTTTTTCCAATACTTCATGCGTACCTATAATATGGTTAACATCCAAATTTTCCACTTCCTCATCATCTATCAAATAGACTAACTTTCCTTTTTCTTTTTCCAGACGAGGTGCACTCAAGTTGTACCTCCTCTATCTCTTCTTTTGGTTCTTCTTCTATGAAGTGTGCCCCCAAATTAGGTTCTCCTAACAACTCCAGATTCGGTCCTCACCATGGCACTATCTCCCATAGTAAGGTGCTTGACTACCTACAATGCCTCATTCACCGATGGCTTCAAACTTTGATACTCAAAAGTTTGAATAATATCCGTTGTTAGTTCCTGTTAGTTTCCCATTTGACAACGCATCTCTGAATGAATATACCACATGCATGCGCATCCCTAGGGTGGAATAGAACTTATGCACCCATAGTGAAGGAGGCAAGGCTTCCATGCCCATCATCCAAGTTCTCTCACACTCTTAGACATGGAATGAGGCGAATCCTTCCCATGATAGTCATGTATTGTAGAGGGTGCATTGCTCTTCGAAACCTAATAGAGAGTGTGATTCTCACTTCATGCCACTATAGAAGGTTTTCCTGATGGTTTTCCCACCAATGCATTGTTGTCCTATGCAAGGTATAAGTCAACATATTCCTCCTTTTTGTGTGACAGGTCCACTATACCTCCATTGTGCACACAAAAATTGTCAAGATTACCCTCTCCAATGTAAATAGGTAACTTCTTTCCTCCTAGGTGCTTAATCGAGCACACCCTAGCAATGCGAGTCAAAGTTCGTGTTAATTTTCTTCTGACCAACTCATAGGTCCCATGTGCCTAATTATCACATGCAATATTAGTTGTATCACTCATAGACTAAGCATATTCCCATTGAATGACTCCTCTTGATGGATGAACAACCTCGGGGTCTCTAATGGTGCACACATAGATTCTATCTAGGTCCTCTTCTCCCAAGGGTTCCACATAGGGCGTAGACTTCCCATCTATCAGTGGAATAATGACACACTCCTCTTTGTTCTCAAAACTTATGTATCCCTTGTTAAATTGCAAATCAACATTATTCTTATAGCACTAGGGGCATCCAAGTAGGGATGGAAAGTTATCTTCCTTGGCAAGTGCTAAGACTTCAAAGTCTCTAGTAAAAATTTCCCCTTGGATGGTTATGGATGCATCCTTCAATACTCCGATAGGTATAGCCTTCATCTTATTTTCCATATATAACACATTTGTAGATGGCTGCAATAAGGGTCTTCCCATCTAATTCCATGCATCTAAAGTGAGAATATAGACCTCAGTGCCCATTTCAATCAGAATATTTGTCAAGAGCCATCCATCAACAAATGCATCTAATGTGATTTCCTTATCATAATCAATAATGTGAGGGGGGAGATTAGCATGCAAGACCTGCCTCTCGCGCTCACCTCCATAGAGCGGTACTTTTCTCTTAGCCACTCTCCTAACAGAGGGATAATATTCTCATGATGTAACATATTACACACTTCTCTGACCTCATATATGTCCTTCTAAGGGACCTCAATTCTTTTATTCTCCTAAAACTTATGTGATTTATCCTTCAAGCACTGAATCTCCCCTTGCAAGCTTATAATCACCTACATGGTCTCTTGGTAAACCTCCTTCTGATGAGTTGGATCAAGATACTTCCCATGTAACACCTCTTCTATTGTAATGAGAGGCCTTTTATTTAGCTCCTCCCTAGAGTGCATGGCCTCTGCCTACATGGTTACTAAGATAGGTTCCAACTCAGAGTCATGCACCACCCTAGGCATCCATAATGGATCAAACTCGCTTCACACTAACCATTTCCGCGCCACTTTCCTTCTTTAGTTTCTATCTTAGGTTCTCATACAAATCAAGGCACTCCTCATACTTATGCTTCTTTCTACACCATGAAAATTGTAACAAATCCAGACACTCACACTTTTAGTGTTCAGTAGATCCACAATTGTAACAAGTTCCATGGGGAAATTCACTCCTACCTCCTTGACCACCACGACCTCTAAATCCTCTACAAAATCCTCTTCCTCGACTGCTTCCATCTGCGTGCCCTTCAAATTGATGACATTCATTCTTATAATTTTTCCCAATGTTGGTCTGGTGCACACCAATATCAATGGAATCATGAATTTGGTCTATCAAACGAGAGTCCTTTGTATCATGAGTCATAGATGAGCAAATATTACAAAAATAGGACACATTCACAATGGGCATATACGGATCATGACCTCCATGATAGATCTTAGAATCCAATGACATGGTGTGCACCATATTTCATGGGAAACTATCATTTGTGTGTCTTTCTACCTCATAATTTGTGCACCATAGTCCACTGTGAGTCTCAAGAGATGATTTTATAGATAATTTCTCAAGTTGCTTTGCCATGGCAATGATTTGTGCTTCTAAAAATGGGCTTACCCTAGTGTCAATGCTTCCAACATCCTTAGCACAAAAATCAACCTCCAAGGCCTCATGTGGATCTGTGAAAGTCTTTTGAGAAGCACCCATCTAAAAGGTGTGATCAATCCCCTAATGAACCATTGAGCAAGTGAGAAGGATGTATATCATAAGAAAACTTTGAAAAAGAGTTTTAAAGTGTACATCATACTCCCATACACTCTTTGCCATATATTATTGAATCTCCTTCAACGCACTCATGCTATTTTTCTTAAACTCGGTAATGTGGAATTCCACCAAGAATTCATCACGCAACATAGTATAATCCACCACCATTTGATGGGGGTCATACTTCTGGTATCAACTATGCACGTGCCCTTGCAACATAGTTACAAATTGAATTTCTTTTACTCCAAGGTAGTGATACCCTTTGCATTCCATAACAATTTTCACTTGTGTACATGCTCGTGGAATCTTCAATGCCCTTGTAATCAAGAAAATGCAGAGACATCTCATAAAAAACTTGATGGTGTTGTGGTCCTTTTCTACCAGATCTAGGACCTTGATTCCCTCCAATGTTTCCTCCACCACCAAATCCACTAGATCCACTAGCTCTTATTCCTTTAGATCCTCTAGATCCTCCTCCCATCATAGGTAAGGGGCTTGATGCAAAAATGAGCTATGCATACTATGTTTTCATGGGAATAACTAAATGAAAAATTAGAACGGTGCCACCACCGTCTAGTTAGGTAATCTTATGTCTTCAACATGCAATAATGGGATCTGTGAATCTAAGGCAAAGAAGGCCCTCCTAACCTGAATCGGTGTGATAGATCATTCGGTGAGGATAGCTACTCGAAGGCTCCAATCAATATCGAGCTCTGTCGTGATCCGATCTATGGGTTGTGGGATACGTGGAAGATGACCTATGGGTGCTTCGTATATATCTCGACAAGGTCATGAAAATGGAATGGCTAAATGTGTAGTGGATCTTTTGGTGTTTTATGGATGATTCTCTGGTCTAGTCAGAAATCTTTAGCTTGATTAGCTACTATGTTTAATAATGATAGTTGTGTGATAATGTCTGGTGGAAGTGGAGAGGACCTAAACACCAGCGTTCGCAAGTTGGTGTCAATACTTGATTGATTTGTAGGCCCGTTGGGTTGTGGGACCTGTGGATCACAACCGTAAGTTTCATGGTTGCTGTGGACCTCCTATGGTCATATGAAGAGTCAACCCCTGATTGAGTATCCAGTAATCGTATGCCTTTTCGGCCTCTACGTTTAGAACTAGAAGTTGCATGATTTTCTCGGAGTACCTAACAGGTGTTCTAGCAACTTGGATACGTAAGCTAGTGTCTATATCAATGAGGAGGTCTCTGCGTCTGGTTGTGGGACTAGTGGATCACAACCGAATGTTTTCTCTCTTTCAGGTCCTTCTACAGTCATACGGATATCTATCAAGGTAGTCTATAATTTGGCTGATTTGACCAGAACGTGTGTGCTTTGTCATCTTCTATGTTTAATCCTCTTAGTTGTGTGTTGATTTCTTGTAGGTCTATTGTTGTTGTTGGAAGACCTGAATTCTGAGATTTTGGTCTATGTCAGTTAATGCTACAACAAGATTTGGTTGAGGCACGATTGGCTCAAAAACGTATTCCCTGGGCTCCCTAGGTCCCGTGATTGTCATACAAGATCAATATAAACCTAACTGAAACAAAATAAACTAATTATGCAAGATATATCTACAACATATATATATTCCTCTATTTTTGTATTTTTGATAGAATTTTTAATAGAATTAAAAGAGCAACTAATCTAATATATTCAGAAAATGACAACTAATCTAATAAAAAATTAAAACAAGCAAGGTAGCCGGTGTAGCTACTTGCCTGTGTAGTTGTGAGTTTATCCTAAATAACTAAATAGTTGATTAACTTAATTGAAAGACTCTCGATCCTACCTCAGAAGTGAGGAATGAATCATAGTTTCTGAGAAACTATCAATCCCCATAGCTTCCCCGACAATATCGAAAGTGAAATTTAACTGAAATGAAATAATTCACTACTCTATTTGATATGTTTTAACTAGAACTTTGACAGATAAAACCTGGAATTTGTAAAACAGTGGTGAATCCAGTAGTGTATGACTTTGTCCCCTCAGAATGATCTCCTCGTTCCTTCGTGTTCACGTGAATCCAGAAGAGCGTGTATATGCTAGCATCAACAGAAGAAGGTATTTGAACAATGGCAGCTTTGGATATAGACCGAATATAATGTGAGTAGGAGAGGGACAGCGCAAGTGACAGAGCTTGGCGTATGTAATTCCTAGCGGGATTTATTGTGGGAATACAACACAAGTGTACCGAGAGATTCTAGAATCTACCTTCTATGAAGAACACAACCTGCAACTCTAATGGATTCAATCTACAAATGACACTACTCTGCTCTAAACTAATTTGTATGAACAACAATGAACAAGACTGAAGCAAGAAGATCGAATGGCTTCTAATAGCAAAGGAAAAACTAGCATGGATGCAAACATGAAAACAAAATGAATTCTAAGCAAGAAATTGAAAGACTAAACAATGGAAATGAGAAGTTGAGGGGCCATTTGCTTGAAAACAAGTTGGCTATTTATAGATTTCACATTCACCCAAAGGTGATTCCTATTAGAACTCTTTTACCATTAAACAATGAAGAAACACTATTCAGGGAACATAAAACATTAATACGAGCTAAGGCGGTTGAGAAAAGCTGGTAAATGTTGAAAAATTATGCAAGTCGTGATCAAAAGAATGTGTTGGAGAATGCGTAAAGGACCGCCGCCTGAGTAGGGGGTGGTTGGTTATGGACCCACCTGGGGGGCCACCGGGGGGTGGCGGTTTCATCACTGAAGGTCAAAAAGCTAGAAAAAGAAAGGTAGAGGATAAAGTGAAGTACACAAAGCTTAGACAAGGTGCTTGGGATGCTAACATACACTTGGTGAGCTTTCCTGGATTCCGAACACCTTGCGAGGTGACCTGTATCATCATTGGGGCATGTGTAACATCGTTCGGTGGTACAGTACCCTACAATTTTGGGTACGTACATATTGCCCCCTCGGAGAAGCATTTTAACCATGAAGAGGCGTAAAATGGTGGGTCTGAGTATGGCGGTCCCAAAATGGGAAGCTAGAAATTATATACGACATGCCTGTGTGTGAAAAATGTCGCCATCAAGTTCCTGCTACCTATAAAATGGAAAGAGGACTCAAGTGCAGATAGATAAAATAAATCAAAAAATAAATACTAAATTAGTATGAAATGAGGACTTACCATTTGTGCGGGGATAAGAACTTACCTTCGTCAACGCTCTAAACCTGCGAAAGGGCATTCAAAATGATTCAAAATGAGTCAAAACATATATATATATATATAAATGGGCTTATTTTCCTATTCATTTGCGTGTGTCGATTTGATAGTTTTTGAGCTCTGGGACCCACGGTGATGGTTTTTGAGAGTATAGTCAAAACGTTCGTATCGAGATAGCGATCATGCCTCATGAGCAGAACCTCGACCCGTGAGATCTCAGGTTAGTTCTTCTCGATTTAACGTTTTTGCACCCAAAATGTTAAAATGATGAAATCTTTGTTGTGGGGGGTTATTTTTAGAAATGTTAGTTTTAAATGTGTCTCTTAGGGGGGACGCCTAATGGGTAGGCTTTCGTTTTAGCTAAAATGGTCAATTTTTGTGTTTTTAAGCATTTTTAGGGCATGCGACCCATTTGTAGTCGCGGGATAGGACCGCCACCCTGAGCAGGGTGGTGGTTATGGGACCGCCACCTTTTAAGGTGGTGGTTATGGAACCGCCTTGCCACCTGCTCAGGGTGGCGGTCCTCTACAGAGTGTTAAAACAACACTATTTTGAATTTATTTTTGCATTTTTAGTATTCCTACTTGCTTTAATGATTTTTCCAATGCAATCTTGACACTAACTTGCTTCTTTTTGCGTGTTTTTGGGTGTTTGTAGAAGAAGGAAGAGTACATTAGATGGAGCCAGAGAGAGGGAGTGTGATTGGCTTCCAGCAGTGTTAGATGCACTCTCTCAGGCTGAGCAGGATACTCTCCAGAGGGTAGGTATATTGAGGATCACACGGGTCCCCCACGTTGCACCTACCAGTCACATACTATGTGACTTATTTTCTTACTGGGATGCAGATCGGAACACCTTCCGATTTCCAGGTGTTAGGGGTGAGTGGACCATCACCCTAGAGGATGTCTACCACATTTTGGGAGTCCGATTATTGGGAGGAGACTTTCATTTGATATAGTAGTATCTCAGAGCTCAGGTGACTCAGTGGGCCACCTATATGGGAGATGCAGTTGTCTCCATTGGTTGAAGAAGGGGGTGAAGGTCCATTCTATTCCTGGCTTGCCCATCCCTCTGATCCATCCAGGCCATTATGGGCATCCTTGCTTTGAGATTGATCGGGGACAAGGGAGGGGATACTTTTTCTCTCTTCTTTGGGCCCCCCCATCATCACACAGATTGAGGCACATGGTGGATTTATGCTGGGAGCCGATATACTTGGGACCACCTATCACGACTTATACGAGGTGGTTCGATTACGGGGACAGATCTTTGAGCCATCGACCTTAGTTATGAGTGGGTCTATGAGCGCATATCCCTTATGGAGGGAGGCGTAGAGGTGGAGGATCCGGGGGGCCGTGAGGGCGGCTAGATGGATAGGGATGATGGTGCTTAGGGCACCACATCAGCCGGTGGCTTCATTGACCACTGTGGATATGGAGGCCACACCTTATCAGGCCATGGCAGGGTTGTGGGGTGAGGAGGAGCACCTTTACTTTGATTTCTGCTCTACTATAGGGGTAGCTTGTGGGATAGGGGGAAGGTAGAGATACACCCCTTCGATCGAGTGCCTCAGTAGTTTGGCCTTGCTTATATTGATATGCTTCCCCAGTGGTGCCAGTGTTCAGATCAGTTCGGGAGGCTAGGGGAGGTCCTAGAGGCGGGGTTGGACTTGTTGTTACTCTGGCATCCCTATTGCAGCCTAGGAGGGTGGTACGTGCTCGAGAGAGAGCCGGTGCTCCTCAGGCACCTTTACTTTGGATTGCCGCCGGTCCTGCCCATAGTAGTGATGATCCCATTGATATAGACTCGAGTCTGAGGAGTTCACAGGGGGAGAGATGGAGGAGGAGACCGAGGACATGGAGATCAGTGAGTCGGGTGGGGGAGAGGATAGCGATCCGAGTGGCATGACACTCAGGAGATCCTACAGGCCGAGAGGGTAGAGCAGAGCGCGGAGAGGGTGACTCTAGTCTCAGAGGAGTTACTTTCTCAGGACCTAGGTGGAGAGGATGAGTCCGTGGTAGGATGCCATGTTGCCCCAGACGTAGGAGGGGACACCAGTCAGTGGTGGTGTCCATGGTAGGTGCGGATCCCAGAGATCCTTCTTGGAGGCCGGAGATCGAGTGAGTTATCACTCTTCTTTTGATATTTGTTTTAGCTAGAATTGCCTTAGTTGCTATCTCTCTTTTTGTTCATCCTTGGTTTCACCTTTTGATTATTTTCTAATTTGTTTTCTCCTTTGCTTGCAGAGACTATTGATGAGTGGCGAGACTTGATTCGTCGGGGGTATGTCTTGATGACACCTATTGCTCCCCATAGAAGAAGACTCGTGTTGAGCTATCCGTGGATGCAGGGGAGCCTTCAGCAGCCGGTAGGCATACCGATGTTTTTCCCCTATCTGGCATGTGGCCAAGATCATGACTTCCCTCCATGTTGAGGTAGCCGGGTATAGGGCTGCAGAGTGCCTGATGAGGAGGAGCCGCTCTCATAGCGAGACTACAACTACTGTTTGGGACCGCGAGCCCTCAGTGCACTCAGAGCGCCGGCGTAGCCGGAGTCCTAGACGTGATCGTGTGCCTTCTGAGGGATCCCATAGGGATTGAGAGGCCACTTGGCTCTTTTTGTAGTGACCTTGTTAGGTTGTTTATATGAGTATTTTTGTACTTTTCGGGCTCATTGAGCATTTTGACCATGCCTAGTGCATGATGGCATTGATGGCATTATATATATATATATATATATATATATATATATATATCTTTGGATCTAGACTCTTGGTATCTTGAATTTTGTGACTCATTTTCTAAATGTGTTTTTAGATTTTTAGAATATTTTCTTTTCATGTTTCTAGAATGTATGCAATGGACAACAAATGATAGTAAATAGAATGTTTTACTCTATATGTTTTTGTAGTGCTGATATGAGATGATACTAACATATGGTAGTACTGAACTTTTGAACTCTTTGGGAAATGTTTGTAATTCCTTCTTATATTGGAAAAATGTGATGAATGCATAGTGATAAAGAGATGAACTTGCCCCAATCCCAAATCCATGCAACTAGTAAGATGCGAGGGCTCAACACCAAGAATTAGGAAGGGCACAAGTTGTATGAGTTTGATTGAATGGAATGATGAGAGATAGACAAACCAAGAACAAGAACCAAATTTGGACCTACACACCCACCCTACTCAGAACTACTACCAAGCTTAGAAGGCCACTTACTTTTTAGTTTATCTAGACTTAGATTCATAAATGGCAACTTGGTTGACAAAATCTGGTTTTGAGGATTTGATCTCTTTGGAATTTGGATGTTTGGATATTTGCTTTCTCTTAACATAATTTGACTTGTGTTTTTAGCATACCAAGATTTGTTAGTTTGTGTAATTGGACCCCCCACACCCTGCCTCACGCCACTAGTAAGAAGCATGGGTTTGTCACCAAAGGCAAGATACAGGTGAGTAAGGGCACTTCTTTCCTTTCCCAACCTCACATCACTAGTAAGAGATGTGGGCTTATCACCGAAGGTTGATGGGGAAAAGAAGTGTGTAAAATAAAATATTTTGTTTGCTTGGTGCTTTTGATTTCATTTGATTTTGACATTTCTGATCTATGACTTTGGGATATCCTTTCATTCCAAGAGATTTTAAGAGGGATAGATGTGACACCAAGAAGCTTCCAGAACAGACCGTGGGCAAGGACAACTTCACCTAGTAGAAAGAAAGAGCAAAGCCAAGTATGCAGGTCTTGGTATGGTTTCCGTCAATGTTTGTCTGTCGAAATTGATGAGAAGATTTGAAAATATTTGATGATGTTTGAAGAGATGTGATATGAATATTTTTGCCAATATCTTCAGAAATTTGTAACAGATTGTTTTAAGAGTAAGCTCCTGGACTATCATTTTTATGAAATGGACAAGAATGAAGTAGCTAAAAGACTAATGCAATGTAGGTAGCTATAATGTACTAGCAATGACTTTGATGTTTTATGCGTAAAACCGCTTAAGGTGCAAGGAATTGATAGTTTCACCAAATTCCTCACCTTCTAGTGTGCACAAGAGATACGCACCATTTCCGTAGTCCTTCATGACTTGGTATGGGCCCAACCATTTGGGCGGAACTTTCTTCCTTCACCGGTTTTTCTTATCGATCCAGTTATCTAGTCTTAGAACTAGATCTCCTTCATATATTTCTCACTCATAGACTTTTTTGTTATACTGCCGGCACATCCGGTCAGCATAGGCTCTATGCCATTGTTTGGCATTTAACCTGGCCTCGTCAAGGCTTTCTAGTTGAGAGAGGTGTGCCTCCCTGTAAGCTTCTTCATCAGAATCCCTTGTAATGAGATGTAGAGACTGGGTATTTCAACCTCAAGTGGGAGAACTACTTCTGCTCGAATACCAGTGAGAAAGGAGTTGCTCCTGTTGGTGTTCTTATTGAGGTTGGTGGGCCCACAAGGCCGGATATAGTTTTAAATGCCAATCTCATTTGTTCTCCTTGATTGTTTTGAGGAGAATAGCTTTCAACGTTTTGTTTGTCACTTCACCTGCCCATTGGCTTGAGGGTAGTAAAGAGAGGTTGTGTGATGGTTTATCTTGAACTTGCTACATAACTCATGAACCTCGTCATTCTTAAAGGACGTGCCATTATATGAGATAATGACTTGTGGGACACCATACTACTGAGATAATTTGGTTCAAAATGAATTTGGCAATCACTGAACCTGGTACGGTGGTGAGAGGCATGGCCTCCACCCATTTGGTAAAATATTTCATGGTTGTGATTATAAAATTATGGCCATCGGTTGATGAGGGAGAGAATTTCCCTATCAAGTCTAGACCCCATGTGGAGAAGGGCCACGGAGTCGCTATTGGTTGCAGGGATTGTGCTGGCATGTGAATCTCGTGAGAGAATTCTTGACATTTGTGGCACTTACGTACAAATTCCACTGCGTCATGTTTGAGAGTGGGCCAAAAATAGCCCATCGATGTATTTTGTGAGTGGTGGCGTGACCACTGAAGTGGCCCCCACATATCCCACTATGGGATTCATGAAGAATCCTCTTGGATTCTTCTATGTCGACGCATCTTAGAAGCATGCCGTCGAAGGCTCTACGATAGAGTACTTGGTCTAAAACAACATATTTAGTGGTAATAATGCGTAACCACCTTCTTTGTTGTGACGTGGCACTTTCCGGGTATGTATGGTCCATGATAAAATTGATGATATCAGTATACCAGGGACATGTAGAAATGGGGGGTCTGGTTTTGACAAAGTATACACATTCATCGGGAAAGTCTAGATCTACCAGCTCACCTCCATCTAGTGGATTGTCAGCTAACTAGTCTGCTGTAATGATTTGTCCTTTAATGATTTTTGGTTTACGAATGTTAACTCAAATTCTCCCATTAGGGTTATGAAATGGCCAACCTTTTTAGATAAAGATCCTTGTGTGAGAAATGTTCGTAAATGGTCTGTCTTTACAATGACCCTTGTTTCCTAGTTTAACATGTAATGTCTCAAACATTTTGTTGCAAAAATTATGGCAAGGCATTCTCTCTCTACTGTGTGTAACGTGTTTCATAATCGAGCAACGTTCGGCTAATGAAATAGATCACGCGTTCTCGTTTGTCATCGTCTTCTTGAGCCAGCATGCAGGCCAAGTGAGACATGAGTGGCTCGTGAGTATAGGATCAAAGGGTGGTCTGGCTTGGGAGGCATTAGCGTGGGTGGTGACAACAAGAAGTGCTTAACTGCTTCGAAGGCCTCATTGCAATCTTGATCAATCGACGCTATAATCTTTCTTGAGTAGATTGTTGATTGGATGAATGGAAAAGCTTAAATCTGGGATGAACCTTCGGATTGCAGAGTTTCCCAAGAAATGACCTGATTCCAGACTCATCGAAGGTGGGATCATTTCGAGAACAACCCGTATTTTGGCTGGATCAACATCAATCCCTCGTGAAGATATAATGTATCCTAGAAGTTTGCCTCCTGTTACACCGAACATGCACTTCTCTGGGTTTAATGTGACACCATACTCAATTAGTCATGAGAGGATGATACGGAGCACTTCCGGATGATCACAACATTTCTTGGCCTTGGCAACAAGTCATCCACATATGATTCCACAATTTTATGGATAAGATCATGGAATATATAAGTCATTGCCCGTTGATACGTAGCGTCGGCGTTCTTAAGACCAAATGGCATGACAACATAACAATAAGTTCCCCAGGGAGTTATAAATGTGGTTTTGGCTTGATCTTGTTTAGATATTTTAATCTGATTGTACCCTGAGAACCCATCCATGAGGGACATAGTTCAAATCAGTTGTTGCATCAATGATAACGTCAATGGATGGTAATGGGAAATCATCCTTGGGACAAGCTTTGTTAATATCCGAAAATCTATACAAATGCGTATCTTCCCATTCTTTTTGAGGATGGGAACGATATTAGACACCCATTGTGAATAGTCAATGGGCTTGATGAATCCTACTTGGAGAAGTTTTACTACTTCCTCTTTTACCATGAGAGCCACTTTTGGCTTCATTGGTCTTGACTTCTATTTAATTGGCTTTGCATCTGGTTTAGTGACGAGATTATGTACCATAACTTGTGGTGCGATACCCATCATTTCTTTATAATTAAATGCAAAATCCTTTTGATGTTTTTGAGGATTTGGGTGTGTATTTCTATTTCTTCCGGAGTTAACGAGGATCCCAACTTCAAAATTCTTGGTTCTTCCTCTGTTCCAATGTTTATGTCAATGGTTTCTTCTATCAAAGAAGCGTTACCTTCTTCAAATTTAGGTGGGGATGGAGGTAGTTCCAAGCTTTCTCCATTTTCTATCTCGTAGATATCGAGATCTTTTATGGAGGAGACTCTACCATGGGATTTCCAAAGTAGGAAGAGGAGTGTGGTATTAGGGAAAGATCAACTATACGGTGAGCAAGGTGTAGCTCTGCATAGGCATTTAGATATTCGAGAGTGACTTTATCACTATCAACATGATGTAAGATAGAAGACTCATTCTCAGTTGTATGTGTTAGAAGAGGGTTCGATTGATATTTTCTTCACCAATGGTTCAGTATGAAGTGATACCTTGAAACTTGTATCTTCCAACTCATTACTTGGGGTAAAACGTGAAGTTGAGGTTGCTATTGAATCTGCGAGAAGGTTTTGTTCTCGTGGGATTGCCTCAATGGATATGAAGTTGAATCCTTTGCTTAGATCTAATACCGTTGTTTTATAGAGTTGTAAGTGCTCAGCTCTAGTCTCATATACTTCAGAGACTTGGTTTGTAACTAATTGTGAGTCTCCTAACACTCTGATGTCATTAACACCGATCCTTTTGGCTATGATGAGGCCAAGGAGGAGGGCTTCGTACTCAGCATGCCATTGTTTGTACATTCAAAGTTTAACTTAAAAGAAAAAGGTAGGATCTTTCCCTCAGGAGAAGTAAAGATCACACCTGCCCCGGCTCCATAGTGACATCTAGCTCCATCGAAGTGGAGAGTCCAATATTTACTAGGAAAAATGGATGTTGGGACATTCTTTGCATCTGTTTCTTCTTTTGGTTACTTCTACCATGCAAAGTTCCTCTGCTGGAAGAGAACCAACTCCTAGGGTACATCCCATACCTGTGGAATCAAATGGTAGGAAAATTGGTAGATCTTGTTCCAGTAATTTGACAATTTTTGTAGTAGTTCCTAATGACATTGTTTCTACAACGTTAGCTTCATCCTTGAGGGTTGGGATGCCCTTGACTAGGTTCGTAATTTCTAGTTCTATTGTAGGTATTAATTTTTCTTCGGTTTTGAGTCGATTGGTTTGTTAAGTTGGTTTGTTGGGAGTTCAAACTCAGAGTGAATGCCTGGTCTTTTCTTTCAGGTCTGCTAGGTGTATGTCGAATGGTTTTGGGTCACCTTTTGCTATGAATATCTTTCCTAGGTGTAAGAATCTTATTTCCTGGAATAACGTAGAAGGGATTGCTTTCATGCGATGTATCCATGGTCGACTGAGGATCATATTATAGTTGGTTTCCGATCTATGATATAAAACTCGGTGAGGATTGTCTTGGGTCCTAAGGTGACTGGTAATATTATAGTCCCAATTGAAGTAGCCTTAAGGCTATCATAACCTCTTAGCGTATTTCTTGTTGTGGAACAGTTTGTTTCTCCATATCCTAGCTTTTGAAGGAAAGAGAAGGGGACAATGTTAACTGCTGCCCCATCATCAACCATTGTGCGTTTAACGTAATTATTGTAAACCCACACCTGTAAATGCAAGGCCGGATCACCTCTACGTGTAATTTCAGCATCTGTTGGCATTTTGTTTATGTCGAATATAAACTCGGTATCCCTATCTGGCTGCCCTGGAGGGTGGATATCAAAGTCTATATGGTTTACTTGTGTTTGGGAGGTGGAGTGATGTTAATTAAATGACCTAGACCTAGTGCTTCTAAAAGAGCAGCCCTATGGGTAGGAGAGTTTTTCAATAAGTCCAAAAAGGAGATGTGAGAGAAGGTCTTTGTTAAGTCATTAATTAAATCATAAGCACCTATGGGTTTTACCAACGTTTGTTGAATGTTATCTGGCTCTAGTGGATAGATTGGATTTGGTTGAGAAGAATATTCTCGTGTTCTTGTTATGGCTTCTACGTGCAGCTCAGTATCTAACTCCACTAGACCAACTATCTTGGTTCGTGGCTGATTTCCTAATTGTGGTGCGACAGGTGGATTTAGTGAAGTTGAGGCTTCATGATCATTATTTCCTGTCATTACACCTTTGTTCATCCCATTTGGATTTAATTTATTATTGTTATTGTGATTTGGAAGTGGATCATTGAAGATCTTAAGAGGTGCGTTTTGAGGGGAAACTGCCCCTGTGAAAGTATTTGGCATAGGTGTCACAGAATCTGTTAAGAACATATCTATGAAGAGTTGTCTTTGTTCTTCTGGAAAATGTTGCATGAACTTATTGTAATCATGGCAAGTCCTAGTGTCATGGCCTCGAATTTTGTGGAAACCACAATACGAGTTGGGATTATAACTCCTAGGTTGTTGGTTTGGCACGTGTTGTGGTCCAAAACTCTGATTAAACTATTGATTATTAGGATTAAAGTTTTGCGTTTGTTGCCTTTGGTTTTGGTTTTGATATCCAGTTGAGTTTTGACTTGGACCCTATGTCTGGATGTTGTTGTTGTTGTTGTTGTTGTTGTTGGGGATGATTAAAATCCACCGCGTTGATTGTTGGGGTAAAATTGTTGTTTCGTTGATTGTTAACTGGTGGTGGAACATTTACAAATGTTTTCTCTTTTAGTTTGGTCAGTCACTCCATCTGTTGTCACTCTGTGGTTTTTGTTAAGGATTTTAGGTCCTTGATTGGCATTTGTGGTAGTAGGATAAGTCGTAGTGTTTTGGTTGGGGATGATTAACCTCCCATTTGTTCCATATGTCTTGTGACCGCTATCTATTGCAGCTTGATCTATTCGGAGAGCGCTCTCGAGCACTTCATCATAAGTTCTTAGTGGGAACTTTTGGACTTCTTCCTTTATCTCTCTCATTGAGAGAATGAAGGAATAAATCACATAGTTCCATCTGATCCATGTTTGGAGTGCTTGCTGAAGAATAGAGGATTATGTACGCCATCTTTGGATGAAATGAGCAACAGATTCATTGTGTTCTTGTTTAATATGCAAGAATTCCCTGATTCCTGTTCTCAACAATTTGTTCATGTCGAATGCCTTGATGAACTCTAAAATGAGTTGTTTAAATGAATGTATTGAGGCTTCAGGTATTTTGTAATACCAATCGAGGTGATACCCTCTAAAGTTTTGGGGAATATTTTAGCAACAACTCCATCCCAAGGGAGCAGTTCTCGAATGGTTGTGGCATAGGCCTTAATATGTGCATTTGGGTCTCCCTCCCCTTTGTACTTGGGTAGATCGGGGAGAGGTCTTGGAAGCATGATGCTTCGTATAGTGAAGTCTAAAGGTTCTTTCAAATATTCTGAATAAGTCCCTATCGCATAGGTTTCGACCATTGATGGTGCTTGCTGAGGGGGTGGAGGTGGAATGGGTTGTTGATATGGCATAGCATATGTATTTGTAGGGGCATAAGGAAATCCTGTGTTTGAGAGAACATGCCGGGAGAAGAGAACATATCTCCCTGTGGTGATTTGGAATACATGTTTAAGTATGGAGGAGCATTGCTCAGGAATGGGTTGTTTTGTACTAAGCCGGGAGGTATTATATTCTCAACTGGAGTGGCGTTAGAAAATGTGGTTCTAGTTGGTGTTTGTTGTAAATACTGAGGAGGCATGCCCAACGTGCTGTTCCTGTGAGGAGGTCTACTTGGTTGGGATGATGTGGAGGATTGGAAGTTCCTGCTTGCATGAACTATGAATTTTGATTTGCTTGAGCAAGTTCCAACCCTCTAACCTTCTCAACTAAGGCTGAGATGACCTCGTTTGGTGAAGACACGGTATTTTCCTTAGTGGTGGTTGTTGTATATCTTGAGGTTGTATAGGCATATGGTACCCTGCTATGAATTGATCGGTGCCCTGCCAAGTTTCATCGAGGGCATTTCCTATAGGTGGAGGAATGGGGGTGTTTTCTTGGAACGAGACCTCGGGTTGTGTTTGCAAACCTCCTATAGGTGGGTACATATTTTGAGAGCGTTGTTCACTCCTAGCATAATGTGCTAAGTATTCGTCATCTAAAAATAGATATGGATCTATTTGTCTACTAATTTGTGGTCTAAAAACACGAGGAGATGAACCAGATTCTCCAGTGAGTGTCATGTTGTTTGAGCCTGAAGGCTCTGGTTGTTGCATTTGAGTGAGCTGATCCAACTCCTCTATTTGGAAAGAAGAACTATATCTAGTCCTTTGAGGTGGAGTTTGTGTTGAAAATTGGTTAGTTGAATAGTTGTCACCCCATGCTGAGAGCGAGGGTGATGGTTGTCTATTTAATTGATCGTAGTATGCTTCAAGACCTAGGAGAGGTCTGCCATATGCATCGTATCCCGACATATTTGGGGGTATATAAATACCCATGAGAATAATGGGAAGAAGTGAAGGTGGATAAAACTAAAAAGAAGAGTGTGAAAGTGAAGCAATTGTTCCTTTCACGTCGGGTTCACCAATTTTGTTGGTGAAGCTGATGTGGAAAAGTGGAAAAGATGAAAAGTATACTAATTGGGAAGTACAAGTAGAATCTGTCGAACGGTGAAGTGATGGAAGTGTTCTCGGGTTTCGTCGGGTTCACCAATTTTGTACGATGGAAAAGTGACATGCGAGCATGGGAATCTACAAGTAACTCTTCCTCACCCGACCTCTCGAGGTCATGCCAGAGACAGCCGGTGGGGATGGAATATACATGGGGTGCGTAGATAAACTAGTTAGGTAATCTTATGTCTTCAACACGCAATAATGGGATCTGTGAATCTAAGGCAAAGAAGGCCCTCCTAACCTGAATCGGTGTGATAGATCGTTCGGTGAGGATAGCTGCTCGAAGGCTCCAATCAATATCGAGCTCTGTCGTGATCCGATCTATGGGTTGTGGGATACGTGGAAGATGACCTATGGGTGCTTCGTATATATCTCTGAAAAGGTCATGAAAATGGAATGGCTAAATGTGTAGTGGATCTTTTGGTGTTTTATGGATGATTCTCTGGTCTAGTCCAGAAATCTTTAGCTTGATTAGCTGCTACGTTTAATAATGATAGTTGTGTGATAATGTTTGGTGGAAGTGGAGAGGACCTAAACACCAGCGTTGCAAGTTGGTGTCAATACTTGATTGATTTGTAGGCCCGTTGGGTTGTGGGACCTGTGGATCACAACCGTAAGTTCGTGGTTGTTGTGGACCTCCTATGGTCATATGAAGAGTCAATCCCTTGATTCGAGTATCCAGTAATCGTATGCCTTTTGGCCTCTACGTTTAGAACTAGAAGTTGCATGATTTTCTTGGAGTACCTAACAGGTGTTCTGGAAACTTGGATACGTAAGCTAGTGTCTATATCAATGAGGAGGTCTCCTGCGTCTGGTTGTGGGACTAGTGGATCACAACCGAATGTTTTCTCTCTTTCAGGTCCTTCTACAGTCATACGGATATCTATCAAGGTAGTCTATAATTTGGCTGATTTGACCAGAACGTGTGTGCTTTGTCATCTTCTATGTTTAATCCTCTTAGTTGTGTGTTGATTTCTTGTAGGTCTGTTGTTGTTCGGAAGACTGAATTTATGAGATTTTGGTCTATGTCAGTTAATGCTACAACAAGATTTGGTTGAGGCATGATTGGCTCAAAAATGTATTCCCTGGGCTCCCTAGGTCCGTGATTGTCATACAAGATCAATATAAACCTAACTGAAATGAAATAAACTAATTATGCAAGATATATATCTACATATATATATATATTCCTCTATTTTTGTATTTTTGATAGAATTTTTAATAGAATTGAAAAGAGCAACTAATCTAATATATTCAGAAAATGACAACTAATCTAATAACAAAATTAAAACAAGCAAGGTAGCCGGTGTAGCTACTTGCCTGTGTAGTTGTGAGTTTATCCTAAATAACTAAATAGCTGATTAACTTAATTGAAAGACTCTCGATCCTACCTCAGAAGTGAGGAATGAATCATAGTTTCTGAGAAACTATCAATCCCCACAGCTTCCCCGGCAATATCGAAAGTGAAATTTAACTGAAATGAAATAATTCACTACTCTATTTGATATGTTTTAACTAGAACTTTGATAGATAAAACCTGGAATTTGCAGAAAATAGTGGTGAATCTAGTAGTGTATGACTTTGTCCCCTCAGAATGATCTCCTCATTCCTTCGTGTTCACGTGAATCCAGAAGAGCGTGTATATGCTAGCATCAACAGAAGAAGGTATTTGAACAATGGCAGCTTTGGATATAGACTGAATATAATGCGAGTAGGAGAGGGACAACATGCAAGTGACAGAGCTTGGCGTATGTAATTCCTAGCGGGATTTATTGTGGGAATACAACACAAGTGTACCGAGAGATTCTAGAATCTACCTTCTGTGAAGAACACAACCTGCAACTCTAATGGATTCAATCTACAAATGACACTACTCTGCTCTAAACTAATTTATATGAACAACAATGAACAAGACTGAAGCAAGAAGATCGAATGGCTTCTAACAGCAAAGGAAAAACTAGCATGGATGCAAAACATGAAAACAAAATGAATTCTAAGCAAGAAATTGAAAGACTAAACAATGGAAATGAGAAGTTGAGGGGCCATTTGCTTGAAAACAAGTTGGCTATTTATAGATTTCACATTCACCCAAAGGTGATTCCTATTAGAACTCTTTTACCATTAAACAATGAAGAAACACTATTCCAGGGAACATAAAACATTAATACGAGCTAAGGCGGTTGAGAAAAGCTGGTAAATGTTGAAAAATTATGCAAGTCATGATGTGTAATTTGTTTCATGATCTTATGATTGATGTTTCATATCTTAATAAGCACACATGGTTATGAATGTTTTTTTAAGAATCTAATTGATGAATGTATGGTTTGCGTAATGAAAAAAATCATTTTCGGACTAATTCACCCCCTCTCAGTCCATTGTGCTTCCAACACTTCCATAAGTTCTTAATTATTTCAGGTTCTATTTACACCCAAATTAAATTGGAATTTCTCTAATGTGGATTAAAACTCAGAATATATAACTATACAAGAATATTTATAGTAATATATATGATTAAAAATTAGAATGTCATTTGTAACAACTCAAGACATTAAAGGAGATATGTAATTAGGTATAGATTTTTCACTTATATTTTCTATTTCTTTTTAGGCCAATCTAGATCTTAAAATATGTCAAATAGGATGTGATTAGATTAAATTTTCTTCATCTCTAAAATGGAACCTTAGATCCCCACTAGACACTATAATCACATATGAAAACTAGTGTGTGGAACTTTTGTCCTACTTAGTGGTGTATGAAACTTATTTACACTTTTTCTTTGTTTTGGGTCATTCATTTTGTCTTTAGTTTTTCCTTGCACTTTTAATTATTCTATAACCCTTGTGCATGTACTTTTAATGATTAAAGCTCTAGTTTCTTACACCAACACTTAGATTACATTAAATAACAAAAATTGGTTAGTATGATTTAGTTAGACTACCCTTGTTGTCTAACTCTCTTGTAAAATTTGACCATGTGTTGTACTACATTTCCCATATAAGGGGCTCCAACTCCATGTAATTATCATATTTCTTGTGTAAGAGTAAATATGTGTATGGAGTGCCCTCCTTATGTTTTCCCATGTGTTTTACATGATAGTGGAATATATAAGATATAATTTAGATGTAGAAACCTATTGAATGTAGAATATAATTCTTATAGAATGATATTTTCGTAAGAATTTACTTCATAGTTCTTTTTATGATAATTCTTATATATGGATACTCAAACGACCTATATCTCATCATAGTGCTTGATAGATTAAAACTCTTAATAATTTTATATATAGGAACCTCTACTATGAAAATAGGACCTAATGCCATGTAAAGAAAACCCATAACTTGGTAAACATATTATGAAAATGGTAATAAAGGATCCAACTGGTCAAAATAAATAACATTGAGCCATGTGACACTACTATGTAATTTTCATGTTAGTGCAAATTCACATTACCCTTAAATTGACCTCGATATGCAGTCCATAATATGGTCATTTAGTGTGAATGCACAACATTGAGTTTTCCTAAGTGTGGGACCTTGCAAATTGGGATTACTCTCTAGATTGAGATTGGTTCCTAGTCCTCTGTTTAGGTGTATACATGCAATTTTTCAGAGGTTCTGATTCAAAATTCCTACTCTAAAACTACCAAGGAGACAAAGTTGAGAGAAAACATGGAAATGGAAACAAAACTAAGAAAAAATAGAATCGTGATACACCAAAGGAGTGTTGAACTCCTTAATTTACAAATTAGACACAGATCATGAAGATTGTAGCACCAAAACATGCACAGATTACCAGAATGTAATGAAGGATCATAAGACAATGATAAATGCATGAGAGGATTGAAAATCGATCACAAAACATACATTATCATTTCCAAGATTTGATACAATACGTTACTGATAGCAAAGATGCAAAAACTAGTTACACTATCTATGAGAGGTCGAAACTCCTTCAAATCCATGCTAAGGAGAAAAGGACTTGCAAGAGCAAGAACGTCTAACATTACAAAATGAGCCAAAGCGGCTTTTAACGATGAAGAAACAGATAGAGGAGAGAGAAACGTGGGAAATCCATTTTTTAAACCCACTAACCGACAACATCCATTAAAGTGGAAAGGGCACCTTTGTAAATCCACTTCCCAATGCATTCGAGCTTGCAGGACAAGAAATTTCCATACCTCATTAAATCTGGTAGATGGAAATATGATTTTTGCCTTTTTAAGTGCCAGAGACGTTTTTCTAATTTTCTCCTATGAATATTCACCAAAATCCAAAATTTAATCTTTAATCATGTGGAGAATATCACCAGATTTCCAATGAAAATAAAATCATGAAAAACAGAGCTCTGGTTTGAAAGATATGGCCCTCGATGATTTAGGGCAAACGGTAAAAAACAGATTCAAAATTGGGGTCAGCAAGGTCAAACTTAAATTTTTTCTCTTTTTGAAAAAATTCCCAAAAATCTCTATGGCCCCTCAAGTATACATGACACGTGTTAGCTTCTGGTTGGTGCAGAGGTGTGCTTCACTTCTTCCTTCACGAGCCCGCGACCTCAAACTTCGCCTTTTTCCCTTTGATTTCTAATTGGGAAAATTTCCCAAAAAATATCCGCACCCCACTCAGGTCCACATGACATGTGTCAGATTCTAGTTCGGCGTGGAGGTATGGCCCAAATGTTTCCCTTTTCCTTCGCGGGCTTGCGGGCCGATTTTTGGCTTTGAGTTTTTAGCCAAAGAGGCTAAGCGTCAACAAATTCTCTGCGCCTCCGCTAACTCACTTCCTTCCTCCACGGGCCCATGGGCCAGCTTGTGACTTTGCACCTTTTAGCCAAAAGGGCTAAGTGCCAAATTTTTCTCCATGCCTCCACTCTACCTTGACACGTGGCACTTTCTAATTGGTTGCGGGCCTGCCAAGGGAAAATTTCCCCTCCAAACTCCACTGAGCCATAACTCAAAAACTACAAGGAGTTAGGAGGACATCTTTACCTTTCTGGAAAGATGGAAAAATTCTCTATCTGATGAAATCATAACCAAATTTTTTTGAGTCCCTGAAGCATGCTAAAAATTCATTTAAGTTCCAGCAAAGGAAAAGGAGGAGGAGTTAGCTAAAAATAAGCATGGGCTTATTTTGGATAACACTTTGGCGACTCAGAGGGGTCATTTGCCTGCTAGATGAAAAGACCAGCTGCCTTGAAGCATCCATTGGGCATGGAGTCCTGAATGATAGCCTGATAACTGATCTTCACTTGAAAAATTCCCTTTTAGGCCTCTTGGAAACCATTGAAAACTGAAACCGGTTGTGACCAAATGCCAAGACAATGCACCGTGCAAGGGCAAAACCAGCACCACAAAAACTATGTACAAACATGAAAATCATACATGATCCAAATGGAACATGCAGAGTGTGAAAAATCACTTCTTCTCCGAAAGAATACCTACCTACTCTACTCTAACTCGAAGGAAAAGGTGAGATAAACAAACCCTACAATGGTTGTGCAAAATATCTTCCTTTCCTCAAAATTAGAAGCCATGTAAATGATTTGGAGCTGATCATGGTTGTTAGTATGAGTGGAAAAGTGAGAATAATCTGTTCCTCCACCCAAATCATCAAGGTTTCAACTGAAAATAAATCAAATACCTCTTTTATTTTCTCTGCATTTAGACCGAAGAGGTATTACGGTTGATCCTTAGTACTTTGATGTTCATCGTCATGCTTAGAAGTAAGCATTACTGGTTTTGGCTTCTCCCTTAGCTCCACTTTGAAGCCAAGTAGCTGATTGGGCACGATCTCGATCTATTTGATATGTCCATAGCTCTAAAATTATCCTCCAAAAATAGAGTCTTCGCAACCCTCTTTGGGTGGATGGTGTGGAAGAGGTGATGGAATCCTCGTGCTCTTTCCCTTCTTCCTCTAATGAATGACATGGAAGATTTAAATCTTCCAATCTTGGTTCCAAAAGGCTATTACAAAACACAAGATGTTGTTTTTCAATGTTCTCCTTTATGGCAGCAGGCTCTTGATGTTGGAGAATGAATGGTGAAGAAGAAAATGTTGTAATTTCAGCTGGCTCCTCATCCAAACATTCTTCTAAGTTTGATAAGCAATAAAACTCTTCAATGTCCCACTGCAACAAAGTCTCTTCCTCTTGCATGGTGACCTTCAAATCTGCATTTTCTTCACCATGTGCAACTTCATTTTCAAACATGCAACTTGGCAGCTCGAAGTCATCCAAAAAATCAGATTTTTGGAGAGATTAAGTGGGAGAGAAATTGTAGTCATTTTTAATCCTATCACAAAAGGAAGAAACCCCATACGCGCTAGCCTATCACCTAGCAGGTTTGAGTGCTCACCCGAGGCACGCGTAGGTACCAAGTCTCTCTTTTATGTGAGTTTAGTGGGAAGCATCATCTATGATTACTGTAAGAGTATTTAGGAAGTTAAGACAAACAAGAACCATAGGGCTCAGAATGGCCTCTAGATCCTTGTAGTCACTTAGACCGAAGGATTTTAACATAATCCAAAACATATATTATAACAGAAAGAAATATACAAACATCCATTCTTAGCATGAAAGGAAAGAGAACTCATATGAGAGAAATATGCATTAAAACCATTGATATCCATGTCTATTTATAACAGGTAACCTCATTATATTCATTGGTTCATTATAGAGTGTCACAGAGAGTAGACCGCGTAGTCATGCGTATCACTGGACGTATGTAACTAAGCTAAAAAAAGAAAATAACAACTTCCATGCTTAGTACATTCTTTCCCGAACCCAAAATATCCACTCACAGAATTCTGCAGAGCTCCGCTCACTTTCTAACCCGCTATTCCCTATGTATATCTCCCCATATGTCTATATGTCTCCATGTATCTCTATGAAGATGTATATGTGTATATCGGTATCTCCTCTACTCCGTAGGAACTTGTATTTATAGATTTCCCGGGCTGCCAACTCACCTTCCAATGCCCTTAGATTAGATGCCAAGTGTCGATTGTGGTCCTTCATGTGAGCATGCTCCTCTAGGCTTGAGCTTTCCACTTTATCACATGATTATCTTCTAGAAGATTCCATCACTGGCATGCTCCTTCTGGGCAGGCCACTGTCGCCGGGGATGGCATCTTATCCACGTGCAACCGATCATGCTTTTCACATGTTTTACCTTGGGTGCTCAAATTGGCTAAGTCCCGAACCTCCTTTCGTGCATCACGCGCGCTATGTGCTTCCTTAAACCTTTATCTTGTGTGATTTTTCCTTTCGTGCCATTCTATAATTGGGATCTCGTGCACCTACACGCCTTCATACTTGGTCAATATTCTAGGGGCCCAACATCACCCCACACTACACCTATTCTCCATCCTCAGAAACACTCTACTTAACTAAGATGCATGCTGCCTTAAAGAATTTTAGTGATAGCCTTACATTTTGTAAAAGAATAAGGGAATGAAAGAATGGGGAGAGAAGAAAGAATGGGGGCATTAGCTTAGCAAGCTAGGGAAATCCCTCTACAAGTCAGCCTCTAATTTGTTCCATGCATTGACCTCGCCCTTCGCCTTCTGGAAGAGGTCGACGACCAGGATGTTTACCTCATCAAAATTTAGGCCAATCCGCTGGGTGCCCAAAGTGTCAACAATATTTTCCATCTCCTGTCCTAGGTCTTCAAGTGTGTCCATCCTTCGGTGATATGAGGTATAGCTCCTTCAGTTGTGTTTTGATTGAGCCCCTTAGTGCCTCAATCTCCTCGGATTTTCTTTCTACATCTACCAAGACTTTATCCCTCTCTCCCTGTTTCCTTTATTCTTCTCCTAGAATTATTTTAGCTCTACTTCATGGGTAGCGACCAAGGTGCTTGCTACCTTATCCTTATCGTGCATTTGTCATATGTGGCCTTAGTAGATTGGGAAGAAATATTTACATCTGCGAGCACCTTTCTATACTCAGTAATGAGCGCTACCACCTTTAGCTTGTCTTCTTCCTTCAAGTGCGCTGCTACTTCCTCTATAGACTCTAGGGCCAATGGTTATCTCTCCATGGTGAGGATGCACGTTAGGTCTTCTAAGCATTCCAAAGTTGATGTGTACCTCTGAGGGATTGGCGCTAGGTCTGGGTGCTTCAATATGATGGCACTCTTGATTGACTCCACCTTCTTGTAGACTTCTTGCACCTTTGTCTTCTCATCTTTGAGCTCATGCCTCAGCTACATGCTGATCAACTCCTCTTGCTTCAAGTTCCTGGCCATATTAGCCAGCTCCTCTTCTTTCTTGGCTAACTTCCCCTCTAGAGCCCTTATGTTGTCATTTCACGCAAATAGCCTTGCCTCTATCTCAACCTGCTGACCTTATTAAGAGCATTGCATACTTGCTCATCTGAGAGCTCCTGAGCATTCACTAAGGGGTTATCTCCCTTAGATTCTAGCAATGTGATGAGTGCTTTCTGGAAGAATTCAAAGTCTGGCTCATCAATTTTGGACTCGAACGCCCAAGAAAACATCTTCTTGGTCCGGGGTATGTGCCCTCCTTTTCAAACAACCCCATGGCTAGAATCCTTTCAGTGGGTATAGTGCTCTGGAACCGTGCGCACAACACCTTCCTTGAGTCATCAATGTAGCTCATTATTGGCCTTTTCTCTACATCAAGATCCCTTCTCCCCGAGTGTGCTCCTTTTGGAAAACTTACAGTTAGGTGTAGGACCTCCTCCCATACTAGCCTGCTTCCTCTCACTATCTTCCTCTTTTCCTTCCTCCACCACTATATATATCAGTTCTACGCTCGATTCTTGATCAACCAAGGCCTCAAGCATTTTCTTTTCATCTCTCTCTGCCACCTTGGTGATATGCTCCTTTATGAAGCTTATGGGTTCCTACTTTTCTACAATATCCTTAGTCTTTCCCATGTCTTAGGTGCCTTCTTCACCTTGTGTAATATTTCACCACGTGAAAACAAATTCATGTTTCTCCTCTCCACTCTCTTCTCCAGAGTTGTATACTTCTAGGACATGTGGCTCCTGGTCCCTTTCAGGTTCGTCCTCCCCAATGTCACCTTCTCCACTCTTGTCCTCTCTTTCACCCAGGTGTTTCTCCAAGCTGTCGGTCTCCTCTGAGTCAACTTCTTCTTCTATCCTCTACTTTTTCTTTGTGAGGGGTTACTCTGGTGTCTCTTCCTCTGGTGTCTTCTATTTTACCGAGGACTTATTTCTATGTGTGTAAGTCTTGGGCTTGGTGCTTTTCAATGGCATGCTCACTTTTCGAGCCGTCTACACACTTGGTGTTTCTCCTTCTCTTCCCCTCTTCTTAGGCACGGGCCTCTTCCCGACCATGTGATCTTGACCTTGTGCCTTCTCAAACTTAGGCCTTATGTGAGGTACACGCATGTCGCGGATCCTCCTACAATGGGCAACATTATTAGCCTTATCATTTGTATCTCATGCGATACATATCTCTCTATTTATGCATGCTTGAAACCGGGGTAGTTCAACTTCTTGCACATTTCTCTATGCTCTGGTCTAGACTACCCGACTCCGACCTCAAATTTTTAGACTCAATATATTTACTCCTACTTGGAAGTATTGAGATGTGAACATGAAGGGAAGATTACACCATGGGCTCTAAGACTCATATACTATTCTAAACCTGCATAGGTAGAAGTGTTGGTACACCGCAAGCTTCTCCTTCAGTGACTACCGGAGGTTGCTCATGAATCCTCCATTCCATCCTGAATGTGTTCCTCATGCACATGTACCACTTCTCTAGGCATGCCTTGTGGGGTGCTGACATTGTGTCACATGCATACTTCTCAAACCTCTTTGCGGGTGAAGGGTCCTCAGTAGGGTATTCCCATACAAACTTGTCTGACGCATCTGGTACTCCAATCTCTGAAAAAACTATAGTTAACAAGATGTTTCCGAAGAGGATTCATCCCCCTCCTTCACGCAACTAACAATTTCCTCCGCGATGTATGCAGGTAGGTTATAGATGGTTCCCTCTGTAATTTTCCTACAGACATGTAACCAAGGCTTATTGACCTGAGTCCATCTCTCTTGGCCATTTAGCTTTGTTACTAGATGTGCAGCCATCTTCATCACTGGGTCCTTGATGTCTAAGATGTCGTAGTATCTCGACCCTTTCTTGTAGGCATATTTAGTAATGGTTTCCTGAATTGCCTCCTTGTCACTTAGGTCATCATCTAGGTTGAATCCTTGGCATTTGAGGCCCATGAACTATGAGATGAGTTGAGGAGTAATGTGCATCTTGTACCTGCAAAATGGAAGTAATCCTCATGTAATCACGACATCAGCCATTGATATAAGCACTCTAGCTTTCCAAAATAGGGAAACTAATAGAGTTGCATAAATCCCACCTTCTCCATCTTACATCATCATTATAAATGGGCAACCATTCGGTGTCCAATTATTTGTGGGGTGTAATAACTCGATTCCATATCCTTCTTGATCCTGTTCATTTGATGGTTGTAATCACTCACAGGCATGTTCCTCAGGTGAGACTCCCATTCCTTACCCATCATTACCCCATTGGGGTATTACATCTCTGCATACCACTCTTCATTCGTACTTGTCTCGGGATCTTGCTGCTTGGCCTTGGCCTTGCCCTTTCCTTTCTTTGGTGCCATTGTCTACATCCTCTTACCCCTTCACTTACTCCTTGTCACTCTTCTTTTCAACTTCCTCCAGTCTCAGATCTCAATTATGTGAAGAAAATCACTTTTCCTATGCCCTAGCTTCACAAAACCCTAACTTGGGATAATACTTCCATGAAACGGAGCCTCCTCACAATCCTTCTAACGCCCGTGAAATCCCTTCTAGTTTTTAGATTCAAACTTAGCTTCTCCCACCTCACCCTTGTAGATTATTCTTCACACGATCAAATTTTGGAAGCCCTAGTTTTCCACAAATGCACAATCGCTTCTCTCTCTTTTCAAAGTGAAAATGAAAGTGCCTCAACCCTTTATTTATAGTTTTTCCCTTTTTTATCATTAAATTCTACTTCACCTACCACCATACCTTGCTCATTTAATGTGTATTTTTCAAAAAAATCCCATCTTCAATGCCTTCACTTGCATGCCCAACCTTGTGCAAAAACTCTTCCAACCTTATGGCATACAACCAATCCAACCTGACAGGAGAATCTTGCACGCGCGTAACCCACACCGAAGTCACTTCTTCTGTCTTGATCCTTACTCTCACCTACCTCATGTTGTTTTCAAATGCAATTTCTCCTTCTCAGTATGTGGGATCTACAAGTAGCTTTATCCTGGCACTAACCGTTCTTTTATCTTCTCTTTATATACCTATTTGAACGACCATTCAACAAGGCTTTTCAACACAACTTTATTTGTACTTTAATCATGCACTTCTTCACTTTTCTCCACCCCACACTGAAAGTGATGCACGGTCCTCTGTTCACTCATAATTTCTCTAAAAATAGCAATAAGGTTATTGGTGCCCAAGGCACAAAACAAAACAACAACGTGAAAGGGAAACACAAAAAGGATAAAATGCATAAAGGGAACTTCTAAACTAACTGGAAAAACTACCTTATTTACAAACACTAAGAAGAATTATTTATAGTAGGGCTTTAGCCTACTCCCATAGAAGTGTCTAGGTATTTTCATCCCATCCAGCGTTTGTAAGCGCACACACCCGAATCGAGGATGTATGAGATTGTGTAAGGACCTAACCAATGGACTTTCAACTTTCAGGGATAGTGCAAAAACTTGGAATCATATAGTAACACCATCGAGTGACCTCAAAATTCTTGTTTCTAATATGGCCAATCATGCCAAGCCTTTTTCTTCTCCTTTTCGCTACTTAGCTCCATCGAGTAGGTGATCGTCTCTCATCTAGTTTCATTAGTTTGTCAATTATTTCTTCCAACACTTGTTCATCGCTAATCCTCCCGCACACGTTATTTGTAGAGAAGGTAACATAAATTCAACCAAAAAAATAGCTTCGTGCCAAACACCAATTGAAATGGTGTGGCTTTATTTAGCCTTTTATACATAGTCTTGTAAGCCCATAATACTACTGATACCTTATCATCTCAATCTTGTCTTCTAAAATCATGATTTTGGTCAAGGTATGACTCAGTATCTTGTTGAATGCTTCCACACTTGCCATTTTCTTATGGGTGATAGGGCGTAGTATTGTGATGAGCCACCATGAACTTTGATAACAGGATCCTCACGGTCTCATTCAGAAAATGTGTACCCCTATCATTGGTCAAACTCAATGGGCATCCATACCTCGTGATAATGTTCTCCCATAAGAACCTTGCCACTGTTGCTACCATGCAATCTTTAGTTGGGGCTACCTCTTCCCACCTTATGAGATAATCATGCAATTGATGAAATAATGTGACCCGTCCTACCCGTTCTTTGGTGTAATAGGTCCCACAAAATATATCACCCATTTTTCAAAAGGCTCCGTGCTAGGGATAGGGCGTAAAGGCATTTCATCTCTCCTTCCTGGTTTGCCAATGCACTGATAGTGGTCACATGCTTTACAATAATCTCTACAATCCCTGTACAAGGTTTCCCACCATAATCCTTCCATTAAAATCTTACACGCGGTGGCATCACCTGCATAATGCCCACCCGCACTTCCTCTATGTGCTTCTTCCATGATGGCCAGGCACTCATGCTCTAATACACACCTGCGTAAAACTTCATCACATCCCAACTTGTATAAGTCTCCACTAATCAACATGTAGGGCGTGGTGCGTATGGCCAACTGCTTCTTCTCCAATGCCTTCATTCCATCTGGTGCCACACCTTCTTTTAAGAATACTGTAATCTCCTCCAAATCGAGGGCACACACCACAACCTAAATAGTTGGGCGTCTGGCATTGCTTCCTCAATACTTTGTGCATCCTCTCCTGAATCAATCCTTGACAGATGATCAGGCCCATAGTTGATTTTTCCGAGCTTCACTACAATGGTGAATTCAAACTCTTGAAACAACAACACCCATCGACATATGCGCCCTTGAAGAACGAGCTTGTTTACCAAATACTTTAATGCCATGTGGTTGGTGTAGAATACAAAGGGTGTTGCCAGCAGATATTGTCTAAACTTGAAGAGCACATAGATCATCGACAATGCCTCATGCTCGGTTGTGGTATAATTTTTCTCTGCTAGTGTCAGCTTCCTGCTTACAAAACTAAGAGGATGATCAACAATCCCTTCACCTGGTTGTGTAAGTATTGCTCCAATGGCAGTCCCTGAGGCATCTACATGGACATGGAAGGGCTTGTCCCAAGAGGGAAAATGTAAAATAGGTGTGGTAATAAGCCTATATTTTAATGTATCAAATTCCCTCTACTACGCCTCTCCCCAATGGAAGGAACTTTTGTGTCTAAGCAGCTCCTCTAAAGGTGCGGTGATCTTGGCATATCCCTTAATAAATTTTCTGTAATACCCCGTATGCCCAAGGAATCTGCACACTGTGCTCCAGCTAATAGGTTCCCTTAACCCCACAATCACTGCAACCTTAGCGGGATCTACCAGCAAGCCCTCCTTACATGTGATATGCCCAATAAAGTTCTAAAGAGTGTAGAAAACACACACTTCTTAATATTGATGGATATCCTCAACTACCTACACCACTCAAACATTAAACTCAAATTGTGACAATGGTCTTTAACCAAACCATATATTGTCTAGTCATCTAAATAGACCTAAAGAAACTTATGGATGAAGTCCTAGAATGCTTGCACCACTATGCGCGAAAATACATCAGCGCATTCTTCAACCCAAAGGGTATGACTGTATATGTAAAACTTCCCCACTCGGTGGTGAAAGCTGTCTTCTCCTAGTATTCCTTTGTGATCTAAACTTGGTGGTACCTTGAAAATCCATCTGTAAAGGAGTAGATTTCGCACCCAGTGACTCCTTCCAAAATTTATTCAGTGAAGGGGTTGGAAATGGATCAATGATGCAAACTACATTCAATTACCTATAATCCACACAAATACTAATCCGCCCATATTTTTTTATGTTGATTACATTGATGGCGAATCACAAGCACCCTTGAATGTCTACAACTAGATGGGTTGAGACTTTCGGTGCGATTGAATAACATGGAGCTTTTCCCAAGTGTGGGACCTTGCAAAAATGGAAAAGCTCTCCGGATGAAGGCCAATTCCTATTCCTCTGTTCAAATGCACACATAAAAATGCAGAGGGTTTAATCAAAAACCTAATTTAACTTGCAAGGAGATAGGGTAAGAAGAGCATAAAAATAAACCTAAATTAACAAAGGTGATGTACCGAGGAATGAAGAAACATCATCTTGCCAATAAACACAAACCATTAAAATGTTGTAGACACCTAAAATTGGTTTCTCAATTTAGTGTCCCTCACATTCGTTTTAGGTAACCTGGGGCACGTTCACGTCACCAACTATCCCCTTGGGATATTATCCAATTTGTGATTTAATCACTTACTCTAAATTTAATTCATCACATCACATCTTACCCATGAGTAATTAAATAATTAAATATTTAATTACGCTTCTTCCCATGCATCTTAATCACTTATCTACCCCAAATTTATTCTACCCATGTATCACATCCATTTTTAAATCTTCCCTAAGCGGGATATTTCCCGTGGTCGGGATAAGTCTTGTCTTTCTCGAATCGATCAATTTGGCCATCTCGGGAGTCTTCTCCGCGATCGGCGCCGACCCATTTGGTCGGTGCCGATTTTATAGGAGCGGCGCCGATTATAAAAGCAGGTCCATAGCTCAGTTCGAAGCACCGAAAAGAGACGAACGAGCGAAAGAAAGCACTTACGCACGAACAGAGAGCGAGAAAGATTCAGGTTGCAAGAAAGGGAGATCTTTTTAGCATCAATTGTCTCAGTTAGGGCAGATCCTGTCCTAATCAATCCCTGAGAGGAGCACCGTTACTCTGCTCGTATCATATCAACATCATACACCACCATCTATCATCTAGTGACTCTGTTCCAGCGTCTCTCCATCTTCGGCACATCTTGCAGACTACATTCACCTTCCAATCCCCGAATCTCATCGCGCAGTCCCTGATTGGTCGATGCGCCTTGATTCGACATCGATCTTATCGATCGCGCCCGATCGAGTCGGTCGACGCCGATCACATCAGTCGCCGCCGATTCTACCCAGTCGACGCCGATTTCACTGCAGACAGGTAAAAGGTCACAGGTAACACAAATCCAGCATTATTTCGCAGTTCCCTGTTTTCTGTACTTTCTGTCTGCTGTTCAGTTTCTGTTTTATTACTGCAATCAGAAAATCTAGTCTTTATTTACATCTTTTATCATGTATGCTTCTTTTCTTTATTGAAAACGTGGACTGACATCCGCCAAGGAAGTTTATCGCTTCCCGGACCCGCTTCTCGGGCAGTCCACCCAAATATCTTCTAACGCCATCTTTTTCTGTCAAGCACCGGTGTTTTGCAGGTTACTCGGATCTATTGTGTAAATTGCTCGTGTACGCCCGTCTTGTCTACATCGGCTTCCTCATCCGTCTACATCTTCATCAGGTATCGATTTCATTGAGGTTTTTCAGGGTTTTTGTGCTTAGTTTGGTGCATTAACTTGGACAGGTAACAAGCGCGAAATTCTTGATCTACATTCTGGCACGCCCGGTGGGACCCAACCAAAGTCCCTTATTGGTAAGTTCATTTCTTTTCTAGTTTTGAACTTTGTTCCTTTTCTTCACTGATTTCTATCAGTCCTATTTGAGCATTTCTGTTCATCATTTCAATCTTGCTTTTTAGGCGAAATCATTATCTGGAAATTTTTCTATTTTCTTAAAATAGAAATTTTTCACCATTATCTGGATGTATCTTTCCGGATCTTGTTTGTTGTTTGCTTGATCTTTTCTTGCGGAGCACTTTGCTTGTTCGTGGGATTGTTCGAGGGGAAGAGCTCAACAACGCGCTTTTTGAAGTCCACACACCTTGGAGAGCTAAACCTACAGGTATTCCTCTTTTTCGGTGTTTTCTCCTTTTTTTTAGGATTTCTTTGTTGGTTATCTATCACATCCAAATACTTCAGTTTTTTTTGGTGCTTAAAAAGAACTTAATCGCATTTGGGAAAGAACTTGTTTGATTTGTCTTCATCGAAATCAAACATTTCGTTTTAAGTGCTTAAAAAGAACCTTTTCTTTGTCATTGTTGCATGCTTTTTCATCTAGTTTTAATTAGGTTGGAGAATTGATCAAAATCGGTAGTGACACTATTTGATTTTTATTTTTCACCCTTGCACACAAAGCCAAAATCACTAGGTATAAAGCATTTAAACAAAACTCCTTCCCTGGCCTCGCCTACTTGGAAGTGATATCCAAGAGGAAGAGCCTACGCGGTACTCGGGCCGCGCTATAAATTCACGGAAGATTTTGGTATATATTGGCAAAGCACCCGACTCCCTTATCGCAGCGGTGTGTGAAGTGCGGGGGTAGGCCCCTATATCAAGCCACGTCTTGGTCTTTTCTTGAAGTGCCTTGGGACTCCTTACCACACATTACCCAAACCATCCTTAGTTTGGCTATCTGAGTAGTTCCTGTTCTAAAAAGCCTTCCCTAACATTTTCTTTTCTTAAAAGCATCAAAATTTAAAGGAGATAATCACTTACTTGTTTGCTTGAATTGTTTGTGCATTAGCTAGGACAATCTTCTTTCTTGCTTGCTTATGACGGTTATCACCCGGTCACAATCTAGGAAAATGGCCCAACAGGTTCCTTCTTCCTCCGAAATCACCACCAGCGTGGATGTTTCGGCACCCCTCCAATCTTCCTCGGGACCACTGTTAGTGGGTTCCCCCTCATGGTCGTATAATCCTTTCCATCAAGCCAAAACAATCCCATCACGTCCGGCTTCTCCTAGTCCATCAGAAATATCTTCTGACTCAGAGTCTATTCCTCGCGGGGATCCTGAATTTCAGGCTCTCCTTGATCGCAATCCGGTAGCCCTCATGGACTATCTAGTACACAAGTCGATCCAAATATCTGACCAAGACCCACCAATCCGACAAGTGTACAATTATCCTCGTGGATCATCCCAGGCCTCTTTAGAGCAGTTTGCACCATCTCTCTTGCCTCGAGCCACGGAGAAGGGCGAGGCCCCTATGCCTCCATTTTCTCTTCCACCTACCATGTCAACTAGTTCTCAATTAGTCTTACCTATCCCTAACATCGCAGTTACCTCGAATATTCCACAACCCGTTTCTGAGAGGTCTTCTGCCCTTGCTATGGTAAATGCGTCGGCACACCCGCACATTGCCGTCAATTCATCTATGCCCTCCATCGTTTCCCAAGGTCAATACCTCTTCATGAGCCAACCCCCTCCGAATAGTCAGTTGGCTCCTACTTCTCGTCCTCTAGGGGGTCTTTCTTCCAATATTCCAGCGACTGTGACATTCGCCCATCCTCTAGTATCGGCACCCTTGATACCTAATTCGGCAGTAGAAGGCCCCTTTCAAGTCTTGTTCCCCAACATGTCCAAACCAACCAACACCCATATTCCTCAATCTGTCCCTATTCAATCAACAAACATAGGAGTCCACCAATCACAGGCTCCATCCGTCACCCAACCTATATTTTCTCAACCACTTATTATCTCACAGCCTGCCTATACGCAAGCTACCTCACAACAAATACCCCACCCGGTGTCACCCAGAACACCTGGTTATTCCTCTTATCATCCTATCCAACAACAGATGAATCCCCCATTGACACCTCAACAACACCCACTACTTGCTTCTTATGTAGGACATACCAATGTACCTCCTCCCCAATCGGATGTAGTTCAAATTCTCTTCAAGAAAATTGCAGACTTGGAAGCCTCCACAAAAGGAGCCCGTCCTTCATACTCCTTTGAAGAAGTGTGCAATGAACCCATTCATCCTTCGGTGGCTTTTAAGCCTTATCCTCCCCAATGGGAACTTCCCAAATTCTCAAAATTTCATAGTCGGGAAGACCCTCAACAACATCTGCGAGCATTCAAACATGCTTGCTACCTTATCGTCCAGGACCAGGAACTCATGCTCCGTACCTTTCCTATGTCTCTAGCGGGTCCCGCTTTGGACTGGTACAATAACATCCCTCAACATTCTTTGTTTTCTTTCTCTCAATTGGCCCAGATGTTTGTTGAAAACTTCTCAATAAATATCGCCCATAAGATCTCAATTACAGATCTTTACAACATTCGCCAATTCGACGATGAGTCTATTGCAGACTTTGTCGCTCGTTGGAGAGGAATAATCAACCAATTGTCTTTCTCCCTTCCTCAATCCCAACAGATCGAGTTGTTCACCCGATCTTGTGCTAGTCACATTTCTTCCACGTTAAGGATCCAAACTTTTCATACCTTTGAAGAGGCCTTTACGATGGCACGCAAACTTGAATCTCACGCCATTGAACAAGGGAAGCTAAAACTTCGCTCCAAATCTAAACCAGATTTCTCTCGCTTTACCAAACCAAATTATTTCCCTCCTAAAGATAAGAATCAAGGGTCCACAAATGCTATCGTATTAAAAACACCAAGAACCGATAGTACTCCTAATCAACCATCACGAAGAGACCCTTCATCTACTCGAAAAGGGCCTTCATCTTCTCGATCCTTCGCTCCATTGGGGGAATCATATGCCTCTATCTTAGAAAAAATGTTGGAAGTTCGCATGATCGAACTTCCACCCATTAGGGATATTGATGAAAGTCGAGAACGTCCTTTCTGGTATAGGGAAAACGATTTCTGCCATTATCACAGAACCAAAGGTCATGACATCGAGCGATGTCAGACTTTCAAAAATCTTGTCCAAAAATTCATTGATAAAGGCGAGCTTATTCTAGATAACCCAAATGCTCCCCCAAATCAAGCACTGGACGTTTTCAAACAACCCTTCCCCAATCATGCCCCAAATCATAATTCTTCGGAATCTCAAAAACCAAACACCCACATTATCAACTTCATTTCTACTCAAGAATCCGCTTCTGAAACCACGTCATCTACAAACGCATCAATCGAATCAGAACCTTCTTCCACTTCATCAATCACGGGAGTTCCAATATCTTTAGATAGTCCACCTTTGAATATCCCTACATTGCTAAACACGGAGTCATCTCTCTCCGCTCCTTTGTCCGATCTCCCATCCATACCCGAGACAGTGTCATCCTCATCTGTCTCATCATCAGACATTCTTTCAATGCTCGAGGCAATCACATCCCTCCGAGTTTCCACTACGGACACATCTACTTCCGTTGCTCCCATTCCCGTCGCAACTATGCCTTTGGTGAATGTACCCATAATTGTGCCGACTTCGACGGAAGTGTCTTCGATCTTGACCCTTCCTATCTCTTTTCCTACTACATCAGAAGTTCTCCCTCCGCAAGGCACTCCTTCTTCATCACTCCCTTCTCCCATCAATAGTGTTACTTCACCTATTAAGGAAAAATCAAAAGAAGTAACACCAACACCTGCACACTCGATTCCTCAACCTAAACGCGCGACAACCAAAATCTAACATTATACCATCAGTACCATCCCACTTGCTTCCTCCGAAAAAGTTACAGTCACCTTATGCCGTGGAAGTTGTCACCATCCCTGAAAAAGGAAAACCCATATTTCGAACCATCAAGACCCTTGGTGCTCTTCCACAAAAATCTCTCTCCACGCCTCATAAACGATTGGATTTGCCCGTTGAGAAGGCGTCTTCTTCTACACATCCATCAAAGTCATCATCTTCTTCTTCATCAACACCCCTAAAAGTAGACTTACCTACCAAAAAGATGCCACCTCTTCCATCAAGATCCTCATCTTCGTTACCAACAACCAAAGCACCCTATATTCCTCCTATTACACCTACCTTGAGGACTTTTCCCTCACCTAAATCAACATTATCTAAATCATCCGTAAATCCGACTAAGCAACCCCCTTTGTCTCCAAAGACCGCAAAATCTGTCACACCTCCATCCTCCTCAAAATCTATCTTAGGGGCTCCCCCTCCACCAAAGTCAATCATGTCTCATTTACTCCCATCCCAAGCACCCAAGACTGCTCCTCCAAATGTCCAAACAAATAAGAGGATCCCTAATAAAAGCATTAAACCTAACACGCAAGAAGTTCTTTTACCTCAATGATCGGTTAATGTAAAAGAACCATCTTCATCATCTCCATCCTCATCTTCATCTACCAGATTTTACACGAAATCCTTCATCAACTTATCCAATCTTCATCTATAACCCTTCCTCCGATTAAACCATATAACTCGAAAGGAGTGAAACTGCTTGGTTTAACTCGATTTGATTTGTTGCCTACCACCGTACTCAGGGTCATGATCTTGAGGGATGTAAAGCTCTCAAGCCGTTATCAAAAACCTTCTAGAAGATAGTGACCTTTTCTTTGGAGGAGGAGGAACAAATACCTCCTGTCACCCTAGCCTCATCCGAACCTCAACCATCCACTCAGACCTCTAGTGGTTCCATCCCACTTGATCTTCCACCTTCCCAAATTGACACAATCCATATCGCCACTAGAACCCAACACTATGATAACCCATCTTCATCTTCAGCATCTCGACCACGGGTTGTCATTTCTGCAGCCCCTAAAGACATTTCTCCTTCCTCATCAGCCCCACGACCCAAGGTCTCTATTCGTGCTGCACCTCGGGCTCAAGTTCCCGTATCTGTTGAGGAGAGTGTTATGAAGCAACTCACCCAAGCTCCGGTCAAAATGTCTCTTTTTGACCTCATCCAATCCTCTCCACAACATCGCCAAGCTTTGATTGATAATCTGCGTCGCATCGCAGTAAATTCCGATGAGCCCCAGCCCTTTGAGTTGGTTGTTGGACTGAATGGTCCATCGACCACCATTTCTTTTGAGGATTCAGAAATTCCTCATCTTTCTTCAGAGGATTTGGAGGCTCCCCTCTTCATCACAGTCCAAGTCAATAACACTGCCTTAAAACGTGTTATGATCGATAGTGGAGCTGCTCTCAACGTCATCTCCTCCCACACATTCGAACAACTTAAGTTACCAAAGAATGTGGTGTCACCTCCACCCTTCGCCCTTCGATCATTTAACGATCAGCTAGCAGTCACTCTAGGAACTGTGGTCTTACCCATCCGAGTAGGTAAGAAGCTGCTCCATGAACTCTTCTATATTGTCGAAGGAAAATTCCACTATAACATGATCCTCGGACGCTCCTGGATTCGCGCAATGCATTGTGTCCCATCCACCCTCCATCGATGCCTAAAATATCAATATGAGGGCAAAATATACACCCATCCAGGAGATCCTTTTCCTTCTGCACAATGCGACATGACCATTAGGTCCGCCCCTTTAAAAGAAAATACATCTTCTCCAAATGGGGCCTCATCTTCTTCCATGCCTGCAACCAAATTACCGGATTTACAAAATCTGGAAGAGACATTGCAGCGTTTCTCACTAGGAGAGCTTCCTCTCTTTTCTTTCGATGCCCATCTCAAACCTAATGAGTATGGTAGACCAGACAAGCAACCTGAATATCAACCAGGTCTCGGTCGCATCGTCACCATTGGTTTGCCCAATCAACAGACCAATTTCATCTACGGTGGTCTTGATACACCTCATTATCGCCCGGATTCTCCTCCTAGAGCCAAACCTTACCTAACAGGGTTTGATTATCTACAGAATCCCACGTTTGCAAAAACTTATCTATATCGATGCGCGTGGAAAGGCTTTGGCCTTGGAAAATATGAACAAGGTATACATGATCTCAAATCCATTCCTACTCTCATGCCACATCAAAAATTTGGGTTAGGATTTAAACCCCTTTCAGAGGCCACCGTCACTATTCTTGATGAACCCCTTCCTACTAAGGAACCATCTTCTCCCACTAAATCAGAAGCATCACTTGATGTGGATGACGACATTTCCATCCCACCTAACTTTTTTTTTTGATCAATACCATTTCCTTAGGGCCGTTAGTCTATGAGACTAACAATCGGTCCGCTTCTATACCATTAATCTTCCCTGAAATAGTTGGAGACGACTCTCCTACTATCAACACTATCCACTGTGCGGATGACGATTCTGTCCTCACCTATCTGGGGGCAGAGGATTCTTATCTCCCCAAAACTATTCCTTCTGACACGTCTACCCTTCTCAACGAAGCCACTATCGACCTTAATATAGGGACTTCTGAAGACCCTCGCATCATTAAGGTTGGCCAATCCCTTAATCCACAGGAGTTAGGGGACTTTACCGCTTTTCTTTCCAAACATCGTCAAGCCTTTGCTTGGTCATACGAGGATATGCCAGGACTCGATCCCGATATTGTGGTCCACAATATCGTTACCCTTCCCAACATCAAACCAGTCAAGCAAAAATTGCGTAAAATGCACCCTAGAGTAGCCCTTCTTGTCAAAGAAGAGTTACAGCGCTTGCTCTCGGCTAACTTCATCCAACCCATCGATTATCCGCAATGGGTGTCCAATGTAGTACCAGTAACTAAGGCTACTGGGAAGATTCGAATTTGTACCGACTTCCGGGATCTTAATCTTGCCTGTCCAAAGGATGATTTTCCTCTTCCTAATATCGACCAACTCGTAGATTTAACTGCGGGTCATGAGATGCTTTCTCTTATGGATGGTTTCTCTGGATATAATCAAATCCTCATCGCACCAGAAGACCAACATAAGACTTCCTTCATAACTCCTTGGGGGACCTTTTGCTATCGTGTCATGCCTTTTGGCCTTAAGAACGCAGGAGCAACCTATCAACGAGCAATGACATACATCTTCCATGACCTCTTACACAAAACTGTAGAGGATTATGTTGACGATCTCCTCGGCAAATCCAAACGCCGTCAGGATCATCTTTTCATCCTTGCACCTCTCTTTGAGAGGCTTATCCGCTTCTGCCTTCGTCTAAATCCAGCTAAGTGCGTATTTGGCGTTCTCACTGGTAAACTTTTAGGTTTTATCATTTCCATCAGGGGCATTGAAGTCGACCCCGCGAAAATAAAAGCTATCCTTGAGATGCCTCCCCCTTCTAACCTAAAGCAACTCCGCAGTCTCCAAGGACGTCTTCAGTCAGTGCGTCGTTTTATCTCCCAATTGTCGGACCGTTGTCAACCTTTTCACCATCTTCTCCGTAAGAATGTTCATTTTGAATGGGATGAGCATTGCCAAAAGGCCTTTGATGATCTCAAAGCTTATCTTCTTTCTCCACCTGTGCTTACACCTCCACGCGAGGGGGAGCCTTTCTATCTTTATATCTCTGTGACTGACCATGCTCTGGGAGCCATGATCTCGCATCGGGACACTTGTGGTAAAGAACAAGCTGTCTATTACATCAGTCGCACCCTCCATGAGTATGAGACACGTTACTCCGAAGCTGAAAAACTATGTTGCGCTCTCTTCTTTGCAACTTCTAAGCTTCGTCACTATCTCCTTAATCATAAAACTTACATTGTCACAAGTGTCAATCCACTTAAGACAATCCATGCAAAGCCTTATCACAATGATCGTATCACCCGTTGGCTTATGCTCATGACAGAGTTTGACCTCGAGTTTATCCCGCAAAAGGCTATCAAGGGTCAGGTTATTGCAGATCAATTAGCTGATGCTCCTCTTCCGGACACTCGTGACCCCCTTGCTCAATTCCCCGATGAATTTATCCAACAAATTGATTTTGGTCTATCTCCATTTAAAGTAAAACTCTTCTTTGATGGATCCAAATGCCAGCAAGGGGGAGGTGCGGGTTTCGTGATGATTCCTCCTTGGGGTATGCCTATCCCAGTCGCACACAAATTAAACTTTGAGTGCACCAATAATATGGCTGAGTACGAAGCTCTTGTCTTAGGTCTTCAAAATGCCATTAATCTCGGCGCTCGTCATATTGACATCTTTGGTGATTCTGAACTCATCGTTAACCAAGTCACGGGTGTCTATCAATGCAAGAATGATATCCTTCAAAAATATCGCGACATCGTTCTTGCCCAACTCCAATCTTTCGACAAGTTCACTATCCAAGCCATTCCGCGTACTGCAAATCGATTCGCAGATACCATGGCCTCTTTAGCCTCCCTTATCCCGCCTTTTACCGAAGACTCGCGTCTTTATGTGGCTGTGCAACGATTGGATCAACCATCTTATCTTGGGCAACTAACGTCAATCAATGCTGTCACAACCCATACTCAGGATGAGTGGTATCAACAGATAGTTGATTATCTATCTCATTCGGTCCTTCCTCCAGATTTGTCTCCCAATGGTAGAAGGTCTTTTGTCCAACGCGCCAATCGCTACACTATCCTAGGCGGGATTCTTTACAAGCGCGGCTTTGATGGTATTTTGCTTCGATGCCTCAAAACCCATGAATCATCTAAAGCTATTCAGGAGGTCCATGACGGTATCTGTGGTGGACATTTTAGTGGCTTAGCTGTAGCCAAGCGTATTTTACGTTTGGGATATTATTGGCCTTCTCTTAATCAAGATTGTTGTGAATACACTAAGAAGTGCATCAAGTGTCAGCAACATTCCAATCTCACGCACATCCCTAGTCAGGCTTTGCAACCTGCGGCGGATTTGTGGCCTTTTTCGCAATGGGGTCTTGATCTTATTGGTCTCATCAATCCTCGTTCTTCACAAGTGTCATCATTCTATCATTACCGCCACTGAGTACTTTACTAAGTGGGTAGAAGCTATCCCCTTTCTTCAACAAAGGCTAAACCCATAGTTGATTTTGTCTATCAACACATCATTTGTCGCTTTGGCGTTCCACACAAGCTAATCACAGATAATGGTAAGTCTTTCAAAAACGCTGATTTGCAGAATCTCTGCAATGCTTTCAATATCAAGCTCAGTTTTTCTTCTCCATACTACCCTCAAGCTAATGGTCAAGCCGAAGCTTCCAATAAAACTTTGCGTAATATCCTCGCAAAGGTAACTAGTCGAGCTGGTAGGGATTGGCATCTACATATCCCTTTTGCTCTCTGGGCTTATCGGACTAGCATTCGTACTCCTACTGGTGCTACTCCCTTCTCTCTCGTCTATGGGTCTGAGGCTGTCCTTCCTTTGGAAGTCCAAATCCCATCTCTCCGTGTTTCTCTCAGAGAATTTGTCTCCGATGAGGATTATCGTCAAAATCGTCTAGCACAACTTGAACTATTAGATGAGCGGCGTCTTAACGCTCTTGATCATCATCAGGTTTATCTCGAGCGTGTCAAACGTGCTTATAACAAGCACTTGCAACATCGTGACTTCAAAATTGGTGATCTTGTTCTTAAGGAAAATCAAAATGTCACTACACTCGAAAGAAGTCAACGTGGTAAGTTTGCTCCCAACTGGATGGGCCCCTACATTATCACTCATAAGTATGGGTCTGGGGCTTATCGTTTATCTTCCATGGATGGTATCCCTGAAGCGGAACCTCTTAATGCCTTGCATTTGCGGCCCTTCTACTGTTAAAATCTATCTTACACAAATCTAGTCGCAACTCAGATCTTCCATCCGTCCTAATAACCAGTCATCTACTTTCGTGGTGATTTGAAATTGTGTGGTTCTCCGCCTATTGCCTCGTCTACCTTAAGTATGAGTATCGCGGCTCTACTCATTGCACGTTTCTTTTGGATATGTTCCTCCTCATGGTAGGAATACCTTAATCACCACTTCATCTGTCCCAAGTACTTATCTTCATCGGATCTACTCGGGTCGTGAGTGCATGTTCTTCTATGTTCTCTTCCCCTCCATTTGATCTATCTAGGTCTAAACTCAGCTTCTTCCAAAAAGTTTCCAAAAAAAAAAAAAAAAAAAAAGAAAAAGATGCTATCCAAAAAGATAGACTGATCCCTCGAAGGACAGCTATCCATACATTATCAAGTGAATCAAAAAGAAAATAGACCATACCCTCGAAGGATGGCTAGCATTAAAATTCACAATACAGACCGCTCCCTTGAAGGGATAATTTGTTTCTCAAAGAAAAATTCAAGGCTTCTTGTAATTAATCAGCCTTCCAGTCAGTTTATAGCATCACTGAAAGACTTCCCGCATCGATCAGTCTTTCCATATCAAGCAAACTTCCCGCATTGATCAGTTTGCTTTTCTGTCAAAATCATGAAGCTGAGATTTGGGACCTTTTGTCGATCATATGGAGAATCCTATTGCCCCACTATGGACATGTATTCTGTCCCTTGTAAGTTCCGACAAGATACTTACTTTTCTTTCCATTTTTATCCTAGATCTGGTTTGCGACTAGTTAGTGTCAGATTTATTTTAATCTTATATAGGGCCTTGTATGCTTGGTCTTTTGGTTTCCTTTCTGGATTTTATCTATGGTCGGTTGGGAGTCCAACTTATCATTTTCTTCTTCTCCGAGTATCTTCTCTTCTAAGTCACAGTTGTTTCCGCTTTCATCTTTGGCTCTTGTAAGGAGTATTCTCCATTTCTTTGTCTCGCAACCCTGTCAAATTGGCATTTCACATGTTAATTCAATCAAAATTTCTCTTCTATCTAGGTTCATCTTATCTATCAAAACATCTATCTGTATTCATTTCTCATTACAATTACATCCATATATCAAACACATTTGTCTATCTATCCATCAAAATATCGAAAAATACGTACATCTAAGGTACATTACATCTATCTATATCTCATCCATATATCAAACACATCTGTCTATATATCCATCACAATATTTAAACACATGTACATCCAAGTTACATCACATCATCTATCAGTCTATATCTATCCAATCACATCTATTTTATCCACATATCGATCTATCTAATCACATCTATTTCTATCATCTATCAGTCTATATCTATCCAATCACATCTATTTTATCCTCTATCAGTCTATATCTTTATCCATCACAATTACGCTACATCTATCCATCTATCCATCAAAACATCTAAAAACTTGTGCATCCAAGTTACATTACATCTATCTATCTCTCTTTTTCATCAAAATTTTATCCACATATCAATCAAAATTCTATCCACATCACATCTATCATCTATCAGTTTATATCTATCCAATCACATCTATTTTATCCACATTTCAATCTATCTAATCACATCTATTTCTATCCTCTATCAGTCTATATCTATCCAATCACGTCTATTCATCATCTATCAGTCTATGTCTATATCATCATCTATCAGTCTATCGATTTATACTCATTTTTGCCCGTGGATTGCGGTATCGCTTCTCCACGTCGTTTGCTTCCATCTGCTAATCTCTTTGCCATAGTGTTGATGCTTGGCTGGTCTATCTGATCATTATTGTGCGCTACATGTTGTCTTTCGGCACATATTTTCGATATCACCATCTATTTCGAGTTTGTTCCCTTTGCGTGGAGCACTCGCTTTTTGTTTAGCCGCTTAGAGTTACGCGGGTCTGTAGGCACTAACGTCGTCTGACTTATAGACCGTCTAGTTGTCCCTACCAATGTGTCTCTCTTTAGATGTTGGCTATTTTGCAGTTCTCCTTACACTCATGGGTCTGTAGGCACTAACGTCGTCTCATGAGGAGACCGGCTAGTTTTCCCTACCAATGTGAGTTCCTTAGGTTGCTGCCCTTGTGTTTATTTTTATGCGTCCTCAATGATCAGTTCTACTCCAGCTATCCGACTGGGGCATCCTGCATTTTTTCATCTACCTCTTTCAAACTCGGGATCGTCTGTTCTATCATCCATCCCATCCCTAGTTTGAGGGGGATCACATCACCACAAATTCTTCTCTTCTTCCATCTCCTTGTTTTTGTCTCATAACCTTGCTTATCGCAAGTTACTTGACAAAAAGGGGCAAAATGTAGACACCTAAAATTGGTTTCTCAATTTAGTGTCCCTCACATTCGTTTTAGGTAACCTGGGGCACGTTCACGTCACCAACTATCCCCTTGGGATATTATCCAATTTGTGATTTAATCACTTACTCTAAATTTAATTCATCACATCACATCTTACCCATGAGTAATTAAATAATTAAATATTTAATTACGCTTCTTCCCATGCATCTTAATCACTTATCTACCCCAAATTTATTCTACCCATGTATCACATCCATTTTTAAATCTTCCCTAAGCGGGATATTTCCCGTGGTCGGGATAAGTCTTGTCTTTCTCGAATCGATCAATTTGGCCATCTCGGGAGTCTTCTCCGCGATCGGCGCCGACCCATTTGGTCGGCGCCGATTTTATAGGAGCGGCGCCGATTATAAAAGCAGGTCCATAGCTCAGTTCGAAGGACCGAAAAAGAGACGAACGAGCGAAAGAAAGCACTTACGCACGAACAGAGAGCGAGAAAGATTCAGGTTGCAAGAAAGGGAGATCTTTTTAGCATCAATTGTCTCAGTTAGGGCAGATCCTGTCCTAATCAATCCCTGAGAGGAGCACCGTTACTCTGCTCGTATCATATCAACATCATACACCACCATCTATCATCTAGCGACTCTGTTCCAGCGTCTCTCCATCTTCGGCACATCTTGCAGACTACATTCACCTTCCAATCCCCGAATCTCATCGCGCAGTCCCTGATTGGTCATGCCTTGATCGACACTTCGATCTTATCCGATCGACGCCCGATCAGTCCGCCGACGCCGATCACATCGATTCCGCCGATTCTACCCAGTCGACGCCGATTTCACTGCAGACAGGTAAAAGGTCACAGGTAACACAAATCCAGCATTATTTCGCGGTTCCCTGTTTTCTGTACTTTTCGTCTGCTGTTCAGTTTCCCTATTTTATTACTGCAATCAGAAAATCTAGTCTTTATTTACATCTTTTATCATGTATGCTTCTTTTCTTTATTGAAAACGTGGACTGACATCCGCCAAGGAAGTTTATCGCTTCCCGGACCCGCTTCTCGGGCAGTCCACCCAAATATCTTCTAACGCCATCTTTTTCTGTCAAGCACCGGTGTTTTGCAGGTTACTCGGATCTATTGTGTAAATTGCTCGTGTACGCCCGTCTTGTCTACATCAGCTTCCTCATCCGTCTACATCTTCATCAGGTATCGATTTCATTGAGGTTTTTCAGGGTTTTTGTGCTTAGTTTGGTGCATTAACTTGGACAGGTAACAAGCGCGAAATTCTTGATCTACAAATGTAATGCAAGATCATGCACAGATAACCAAGTGATTTGTAGTGAAAGATCAAGATACAAATGAACACAGAGAGGGTTACGAATCATCCATAGACATGCATTATTTTCTCCAAAGATTGATACAATACTCTAAAAATGCCAAGAGGCAAAGTTGCATTATAGTTTTAGATGGGAGGTTTGAAATTCCACAAATTCACCTACCAAAGAGAAAAAGCGAGGGAAAAACAAGAATGTCCAACCTTTATAAAGAAGCCCCTCCTTACAATTTATAGGAAGAATGAGAGAGAAAAGAGAGAGGAATTCCAAATCTACCCCAACCACCTCCAAGTTGCATTTAATTCATCTCATTATGGCGGTAGGTGAGAACCTTAGCAAACCCAAAAAATGGTGAATTATATTTTGCATTTTTGAAGAACTTGTTCTCACCCAATTAAAGATATCCAGTCATAGTTGGACAGAGGACCTCGTAATATTTCGAAAAGTCCAACCTTGTGTGAATCCGAGCTCCCTGTGAAAAGTTATGGCCATCTGAATATTTGCGCCAGGGTTTGCTTCCTGTCGGGGTGTCAATGCTCAAAATGTTGTGCCTCCCGAAGATGCGCCTCAAGTGCATCCATCCTCATGTCGACATCCTTTTACCTACACCCTTAACCTACGCCAGGGCACATCCATTTTCATGTCGACATCCTTTTACTGCACCCTTAACCTGTGCTGGGTGCATCCATTTTCATGTCGACATCCTTTTACCGTGGCCTTAACTCCTGTGCAGGGCACGATAAATGTCAGGTCTGAGTTTCTTTGATTTCCATATTCTTCTGTTTGTCTATATCTACCTGAGGGGGAAGATATATACAACATTACCATCAGGATTATCTAGTTTGATTCTTCCACTACCTCAATGATCCAGAAGCTATCATTTTTCTATCTCCTCCTTAACCTTCATGCACAAATTTGGATTCATCCAAGTAGGGCCTTTTCACGATCGGGCACGCAATGTCCTTGATTTATCTTAATCTCCCCAAGGAATGGTGAACACCTTTGAGCTCATGGTACCCGTGTGGGAATAAATCTCAAATTTGTGCTATAGATCAATGATCTTTGATACTTCCTTCTTTGTCTAGTAATCTCAATAATATCTTCCTTAGGTTCTTCTCCTGAACCGATGTTAACTTTCCTTGTCTTTAAAGGCTCATGGTAGGTATGCACACAAGAATTTACATTTCCCACTACCTCGTGCATTCTTATAGAATGGCTAACATCTAAAATTTATGATTCCTCTCCATCAATCACATATACCAACTTTCCTTTCTCCTTTTCCAAACAAAGTGCGCTCAAGTCAGAACTCTCCTATTTCATCAACTTCTTCAAAGTGCACCCCTATACCTAGTTCACCTAATAATTCTAACAGCCTATCTTCCATTTTGGCACTATCCCCCATGGTAAGGCGCTTGATACCCTGTAAGGCCTTATCAATCGATGGATTGGTACTCCGATACTTAAAGGCTTGAATAAGGTCAGCCGCGAGCTCTTGCCAATTCCTTGTCTGGCGGTGTGTCTCCGAATGAATGTACCATGCACACGCATAACCTTGCAGTGTAGAATATAACTTGTGCACCCAAAGGGATGGTGGAAAAGCTTCCACACCTTCTCTCAGACCCATTCACACTCTTGGATATGGAAAGAGGTGGGCTCCTTCCCATGGTATTCCTTGATGATGGTGGGTACATTACTCCTAGAAAATATGACAGAGAGAGCAATCCTTACCTCGTGCCACTCTAAAAGGCTCTCCTGATGTGTGGCCCACCAACGAGCTATTGTGCCGAGTAAGACGTAACTCAACATCCCTCTCCATTCTTTCCCATCCTTCCACTGAGCTTCTACCTCATGTAGAAAGATCTCAGGGAAGGCTCCTCTGAATACTTGGGTAGTTATTTTCCTCCAAGGTACCTAACCATGTGCACCTTTGTTACCTTGGTCACCGAACCTCTCAACTACCGTCCCATTAATTCATAAGTTCCATGTGCCCAATTGTCACACACCAGGTTGGTGGTATCACTCACTTTGGATAAACATCTTCAAACTGGATAACCCCATTAGTAGGGTGTATCATCTCAGGGTCTTTGATTGAGCACACATATATCCTATCTAGAACTTCTTCTCCCAATGGTTCAATATAGGGTGTCGACTTCCCATCAACCAGGGGTATAATGACCCGCTCCTCTTTTTCCTCAAAGTTGATGTACCCTTTGTATAACCAAAGGTCCAAATTATTCTTGTAACACTAAGGGCACCCAAGTAGTGCTGGGAAATTATCCGCCTCGGCGAGTGCCAAGACTTCAAAGTCCCCAGTAAACTTGTCTCCCTGGATAGTAATAGCTACATCCTTCAAGACACCGATGGATATTTCCTTAGTTTTTTTGCCATATACAACACATTCGAAGATGGTTATAATGTAGGTCTCCCCATCTGATGCCATGCATCCAAATTTAGAACATTAACCTCTGCACTAGTTTCAATGAGTATATTGTTGAGGAGCCATCCATCTATAATTACATTCAATGTAATCTGCTTGTCATAGTCGAGGTTGTGAGGGGGAAGGTTCACGTGCAAGACCTATCTCTCGTTCTCTTCTCCGGTGTGTGGTACCTTCTCTCTCAACTAGGATCCTAGCAAAGGAATGATGTTCTCCTGCCTTAGCATTTTACACACCTCCTTGACCTCATCCAGGTCATCCTTTTACACCTCGACTCTCCTCCCTTGTTCCTCCCTTCTGGATTACTCCTTTAGACCTTTGGATCTCCCCTTGTAAGCTTCAAATAACATCCATGGTTTCTGATATATCTCCTTTTGATGCTCGAAGTCCTGGATACTTTCCATGAATGACCTCTTCTCTTGAAACCAGGTTCTTGTCTTGGTACCTCTCTTGCGCACATGGATTTTTCCTTGTTGTTACCAAGATAGGATCCAAACCTTCATCCCGTGTTACCCAGGACATCCAATGTATGTCTACCTTCTTAATATTGACCATTGCAGCATCCTTGTCCTTTCGATCTTTGCTGCTGATTCATATGCTTAAATAATTCTAGGCACTCCTCATACTTATACTTCTTTCCACACCATTAGCAAGACCGCAAGTCCAGCACTCATGTTTGTAATGTTATGTAGATCCACAGTTGAAACATGTTCCATGCGGGAACTCACTTATTCCTCCTCGATTACCTCAACCATGGAATCCTCATCAAAAGACCCTTCCACGTGCACCTCCATCTGCACGCTCCTCATAACGGTGATCATCATTTTTAGAACCACTGGAAATATTGGTCTGGTGTACCCCATGATCAATGGCCTCATGGATCTGATCAATGAGCCTACAATCCTTAGTAGCATTATTTGTGGAGGTGTAAATTTTGTAATAACAAGATAAATTCTTCCCGATCATGTGCTTTGCGTGAAAAGGGACATCTACTTGCAGCATGGTCCCCATGACAAATCTCACAATCTACCGTCACGGCATGTACCATCCTCGGCGGGAAATTATCCTTAACATGCCCCTATATCTCACAATATCGCACCATAAACCACTACGAGTCTCATGGACTGAGTTCACGAGATAATTTTTCCAACTGTTTGGCCATAGCAGCAATCCCGAACCTCTAAGAATGGGCTAATGCCAGTATCAATACTACCAACAACCTCGGCATGTAAGGTAGCTTCCAATGATTCGCGTGGATCTGTAAAAGTTTTATTAGACAAGGCCCTTCTAAAAGGGGTGATCAATCCTCTAACAAACCACTATGTATGCTGTGAAGGGTGAATATCATATGATAATTTAGACAAGAGAGTTTTAAAACGTGCATCATACTCCCGCACACTCTCTGCCATTCCTTGTTGAATCTACTTCAAAGAGTTGATGCAATTCTTCTCAAACTCAGGAATGTGGAACTCTTCCAAGAATGCGTTCTTTAAAGCAGTGTATTCCACCACCATTTGATGAGGGTAATACTTTCTATATCAGATATGCGCGTGCCCTTGCAATGTGGTCGCAAACTAACCGACCTTTCATTCTGGGGTTGTGATACCCTTCGCACATAATAGCAGTTCACACTTGTGAACATGTTCTGCAACATCCTCAATGCCCATGTAATATAGAGAATGTAGAGACATTTCAAATAATACTTGAGGTGGTGGTTGGGGTCCTTGTCCTGAACTAGAGCCTTGGTTCCCTCTGGTGTTTCCTCCACTGCTCGATCCACGGGTCCATTGGGTCTGTGCCTCTAGAGCCACCAGATCCACTAGAACCACTGGGTCCAATAGGGCCTATAGGAGTTGTGCCAAGCACCCCAATGGTCCCAGCAGGCGTGCATTGGCGATGTCTGTGATAGTGCCCCACTACCACTACTTTGTCTCGTGCCACTCCCTGATGTGAGACCGAAAGCTTGTACACTTGCCCTTGTCCAAAGACTCCTCCAAATACTAGAATATGTGTAGCCATAGAAGAAGGAACTGAAAAATTATATCTCCTAGGTGCGGATCTGTCTCTTCCACTTATATCAACTAGGTCAATAACACTTCTTCCTAGATCGGGAAAACCAAGCACCAGGGCTCGGTCATTGGGTGGGTTCAGATATGTGCCAACGACTCTCCTCTCTCCGTGTGACGAACTCTCACCAGAAGCCGAAGGGGTCTCCCTTATGCACTTTCCAAGATGGGGTAGCATAGAATGCTTAGGTTCCACATCCTTTGCGTGAACCTTAACTCCTTCCCATAATGTCTATCTCCATAGATCCATCACACTAGTAGCCTCGTGTCGTCTAACAATCTCCCTTTCACGTGCTTCACTATACTTGAGCCATCTTTCTTCCCTCTCCTTCTTTGTCATGATATCTGCCATCTTCCTCCACCCAAGTTCCCTTACCCAACACTCAAAATGGTTTAGCCAGCCATTGGGAGCACCTTTAAACTCATGGTAACCATCAATATCTTCATAGCTAGAGGAATAGCATGTAGAAACATTCCTCTAGGTTCTCACAGAAATTCAAACTTAGTAACCTCTGGACAAGAATACGTAGAGATGGCGTACTCTAGAGTGTAGCTAGCTAGTACTCCTCTCCACCAATGATTGACAACACCGGTCCATGTCGGATCTAAATCCTATAACCTTTGGTAGTATTCTTGGCCCATACATGCGATCTATAATGCTAACTTGATCTATACGTATAGGATAAAATCCATTCATATAACTCTCTTGGGAAGCGAAGAAGAAGAAGGTTTTGTATAGATCATGATAAAGGTTCTCTTCTACCCATCTACATGCATTAAATTTAGGTCCAGTGTTGTATCTTTGAGAAAATTCATCCTCCATGCTCTTGAACCATGATTCAACAATTTCCAATGTCAACCGCTCTATCATTACTCATTAAACAGATCATGATGTATGTTATATCCCACTACAACTTTGAAAAGAGGTCCTAGCAATGGAACCAAGATGTAGTCATTTTTACTCCTATCACAAAAGGAAGAAACCCCATGTGCGCTAGCCTATCACCCAGCAGAAGCTGAGTGCTCACCCGAGGCACGCGTGGGTACCGAGTCTCTCTTTTATGTGAGTTTAGTGGGAAGCATCATCTATGATTACTATAAGAGTATTTAGGAAGTTAAGACAAACAAGAACCATAGGGCTCATAACGGCCTCTAGATCCTTGCAGTCACTCAGACCAGAAGGCTTTTAACATAATCAAAACATATATTATAACAAAAAGAAATATACAAACATCCATTCTTAGCATGAAAGGAAAGAGAAATCATATGAGATAAATATGCATTAAAACCATTGATATCCATGTCTATTTATAACAGGTAACCTCATTATATTCATTGGTTCATTACAGAGTGTCACAGAGAGTAGACCGCAATCATGTGTATCACTAGACGTATGTAACTAAGAAAAATAAAATAAAATAACAACTTCCATGCTTAGTACATTCTTTCCCGAACCCAAAATATCCACTCGCAACAATTACTCAGAGCTTCGCTCACTTTCTAACCCGCTATTCCCTATATATATATCTCCCCATATGTCATATATCTATGAAGATGTATATATGTATATCGGTATCTCCTCTACTCCACAGGAACTTATATTTATAGCTTTCCTGGGCTTCCAACTCACCTTCCAGTGCACTCAGATCAGATGCCAAGTGTCGATTGTGGTCCTTCATATGAGCATGCTCCTCCGGGACCGAGCTTACCGTCGTCAGGATGGCATCTTATCCACGTGCAACCGATCACACTTTTCACGTGTTCTACCCCAGGCACTCAAGTTGGCTAAGTCTCGAACTTCCTTTCGTGTGTCACATATGCTATGTGCTTCCTTAAACCTTTCTCCTATGCACTTTTTCCTTATGTGCCATTCTATAACTGGGATCCCACGCGCCTACGTGCCTTCATACTTGGTCAATATTCCAGGGGTCCAATAGAAACATGAAATTTCTTATGCCTTTTGCTCACAATTTGGACCTGTTTTGTTCCCCTCCATAATGGCTTCATTGATCAAATCATCCCCTTGAACGAAAGCAAAAATTTATCAATAATGCTTCCTTCTTCGCTATTGTAAAAACTGACTTGATCTCATCCATTTGCTCCTCAAAAAAGGGGTTTTGAGCTGTTTTTCTTCCTCCATAATGACTGATTTTGCAGTGCGAATTGTATTAGCATTTTCTTTGGGCAAAGTGCCAACATGGACACCCAACTCATCACCAAAAACTATTGATTCTTTTCCTCTTGTTTGTGTTCTTCTTCTATTGTAAACTCAGCCTCAACCACCACTATTTCTTCAACTCCAACTTCCTATTTTGGCCTCACCATCAAGGGGATTTTTGAAAAATCAAATTTAGCATCCCAACTCTTCAGATTTTCTATCATTTCTTTTCTATTGGGCTCCTCTTCTTATTGTTCTCCTTGACTGTAATTTTGATTTTTATCTTCCCAACATGGATTTAAGAATGCAAGAGGAGGGATGGGTTGTGACTAAACTGGTTTTGTAATTATTTGTGATGGTGGAGGAGGTAGAAACTCTTGTTTCTGTGGAGGGAATGGCTGTTTGGAAGGGAAAAGAGTAGAGAAATTGAGGTGGGATGGGAGACTAGGAGATGGAGAAATGGAATTAACTCTTGGGACAACAGATGGGCAACTTGAAACTTGACACTGCTGAGATAAAACAGATTGGGAAAGAGGAAAATAAAAAGCATGAGATGGTGTGCTTACCCGTTGACAAGGTTGTTGAATACTCCTCTCATACACCTCTATTCCTTTAGTCCACTTTGCAAGTAATGGAAGTATTTCAATAATGAAGTCAAGTTTCTCTTGTGGGCTATAATGCCTTGGAAAAGGTCCCACCCATGGATAAGGTTCCCTACAACCGATTCCAAATGATTTCATTTGTGCTTGAGCCCTGGATTGCACCATGTTTGCCTCCATATTTTGGATCTTCTCCAAAAAATCTACATTTTCTTCTTGACTGCCCTCACAATCTGTATACCCTTGTGCTTGACATGCTTCATAGCCAAACTGACTTTGGCATTGCTCAGATGGGTATGCATATTGGTTTTGAATTTGACCAAAATGTTGATCTAGAGGATTTGAAAAACATGTTGGAGGTGGGAAACATTGCTGCTGTTGTAAATGCAAATTCCATGGGGAAAATGAAGTCATGATTGCACAACTTCATGGGATGAAATAAGAATGAAGAGATGGAATGAAAAATGGAATGAAAATGAAAGAAAATGAATGGAAAGAAGGTTTGCAACTTCAAGAGATGGGTTGCTGATCAGATGGAGTCGCCAGATGTTTTTGCAAGTGCCTCCAAAGGCTTAAATTTTAAACAGGAACACATCAACATGCAAAAAATGAAGTGGAAGACCTCTAAGGTCCCACCAGGCATGCCATAACTATTAGTGAAAATTCATAGCACCCCCAAATTGACCCTCAAATCTGTAGTCCAAAATTTGATCATTTAGTGTGAATGCACAACATTGAGTTTTCCCTAAGTGTGGGACCTTGCAAATTGGGAAAAATTTCTAGATTGAGGATGGTTCTAACTCCTCTGTTTAGGTGTATGCATGAAATTTTTGCAGAGGTTATGATTCAAAATTCCTACTCTAAAACTACCAAGGAGACAAGAGTTGAGAGAAAACATAGAAATGGAAACAAAACTAACCAAAAACAGAACGGTGATACACCAAAGGAGTGTTGAACTCCTTGCTTTACAAATTAGACATAGATCATGAAGATTGCAGCACCAAAACATGCACAGATTACTAGAATGCAATGAAGGATCAGAAGACAATGATAAATGCATGAGAGGATTGAAAATCGATCACAGAACATACATTATCATTTCCAAGATTTGATACAATATGTTGCAATAGAAAAGAGGCAAAAAATGAGTTATAATCTCCATGGGAGGTCTGAAACTCCTTCAAATCTTCCTGCTAAGGAGAAAATAAGGGCTTGCAAGAGCAAGAATGTCCAACATTACAAAATGAGCCAAAACTAGCTTTTAACGATGAAGAAATAGATAGAGGAGAGAGAAACGTGGGAAATCCATTTTTTGCACCCACCAACCAACAACATCCATTAAAATGGCAAGGGAACCTCTAAAAATCCACTTCCCAATGAATTTGAACTTGCAGGACAAGAAATTTCCCAGACCTCATTAAATATGGTAGATGGAAATCGATTTTTACCTTTTCGTGCGAGAGCGTTTTTCTAATTTTCTCCCATGAATATTCACCAAAATCAAAATTTGAAGCTTCAATCATGTGGAGAATTTCACCGATTTCCAATGATGCCAAAATTGCAAAAAAATGATCTTTGGTTGAAAGATATGGCCCTATGAAGATTTAGGGAAAAATTGGTAAAAACAGAGTCAAAATTGGGGTCGGCGGGGTCAAACTTAAAATTTTTCCCTTTTGGAAAAATTTCCCAAAAATCTCCATGGCCCCTCAGGTCCACATGACACATGTTAGCTCTGGTTGGTGTGAAGGTGTGCTTCACTTCTTCCTTCATGAGCCCGCAGCCTCAAACTTCGCCTTTTGCCCTTTGATTTCTAATTTGGAAAATTTCCCAAAAAACATTTGCACCCCTTTCGAGTCCACATGACATGTGTCAGATTCTGGTTTAGCATGGAGGTATGGTCCAAATGTTTCCCTTCTCTTTTGCGGGCTCGCAGCCAATTTTTGGCTTTGAGTTGTTAGCCAAAGAGGCTAAGTGTCAACAAATTCTCCACGCCTCCTCCAACTTGCTTCCTTCCCCTCCACGGGCCCACGGGCCAGCTTGTGACTTTGTGCCTTTTAGCCAAAATTGCTAAGTGCTGAATTTCTCTCCATGCCCCGCTCAGCCTTGACATGTGGCACTTTCTAATTGGGTCCAGCACGCTAGGAAAATTTCCCCTCAAAAATCCGTTGAGCCATAACTCAAAAACTACAAGGAGTTAGGAGGGCTTCTTTACCTTTCTAGAAAGGTGGAAAAATTCTCTATCTGATGAAATCATACCCAAAAAATTTTGAGTCCCTGAAGCATGCCAAAAATTCATTTAAGTGCCAGCAAAGGAAAAGGAGGAGGAGTTAGCCAAAAATAAGCATGGGCTTATTTTGGATATATTTTCGACAATACCATAAAAAGTTAATATTCATTCTAATGCTATTAGCCTTGGGTCCAAAACAAATAATCTCCCTAAACACAACTGGAGATATATGTGACTTAGTGAGATAAAGTTACATGAAGTCTATCAATACATTAGACATCGACAAAAAAATACACACAATGAAGAAAATACAAGATGATGCACCACTAAATCATCAATTTTGTTATTTAAGGATCTCATACATATAAAATTACTAAAATAATATTATGTAATAGTCCTTGTACCAATTTTAGTTGTCTCAATTTCTATATGGGTGTACCCTCTAGTTTATCTAAATGATAAACTATTGTACCCACATTATCAAGTAATTCAGGAATGTAATTAACTAATTTGGATTTAACTTTCCTTTTAGTTCAATACTTGTTTTGGTTTTATTTTGATTCTCTTTTAAGACAGGGTCTCCAACTTAAAATTCATAATTATATCAAAAAAATTTATCGTATAATCTAGTGACCCATGATTTTTTTGGGCATTATGTCAGTGTTGTTTTCATTGATGTCAAGTCACATTGATGTCAAAGGGATTCTTGATTGACTATGATTTAGTATGACGTTTCATTCATCAAATAAGATGAATTTTGATTGGTAGTAAGGTGATGAGGTATCGTGAAGTGTTGTTGTAGCATGATGACTAAGTGTGTATGCATGGTTCTTGAGATATGGTCAAGAAACTAGGTGTTGAGAATGATCTCCAAAGATGGTAAGAGGATTTCATGAGGTCTAGCATGTCTAGAGAGGTTTTTAAAAGGTGTTAGTAGGTATACATGGTTAAGGTAAGGTTATTTTGTGTGAAGCATGGGTTGAAACTAGCCATTATAGGCCTATTCCTAGACCAAGTACATAGCAGGTGACATGGTAACATGAGATATGGAGCAAGAAATTTCTATATGAGCATGTGTAATGTGTTTTTATAAATTTGGAAGGAATATTAGGTCATAAATTATATGTATAATGCAAGTTCAAGGTCCTAAAAATTAAGTTCTTCAATACAAAGCAATGTAGACATAGGAAAACCATGGTTTGTGGTGAGTTATAGGTATGATAAAGCATGGATGATAATTTATATTAATGAAGGAGGTCATGAAAGAGCTATGTGTCAAGTTTCGGAGTTAGGAGAGTGAAGAAAAAGCAAGAAAACCTATTTTTATCCCTATCAAGTTCTAAGAAGTGCATTTTCTAGCTCAAAGGTAAAGTTTGGAGTGAATAATTAATGGGAAGTATTTTCATGGGGACCTGATCCATTCATCATAATTTAGGAATTTAAGTAAGAGTTTTTATAGTTGGAATAAAGTTAAATGTTGCACTATCGATTATGAGCGATTGTTAAGAAGTGAAATTGGTCAAAACTCTTCCCAAAACCCTAACAACATAGCCATAGGAAATAAATGGATGGTATGGACATGAAATGTAATGTTCACTATGTTATAATAATTCAAAGATGTAGAGGACTCTTTAGAGGTCATTTTGGTGGTGGTTGCATGATTCAATTTGTTGGTAAGATGAAGAAAAACATCTGTTTTGAATATATTTGCAGGTATATTCATGAGTTTCAGGTTTCAAGGAATGAAACAAATTGTTATAGGAATATTTGGATGGATTGTAAGTATCATAAAAATTTATGTGAAAGTTCAATGGAGAAAATTGGTAAAACAACTCCTCCAATGTGTCCTATCACTTTTGGATTTAAGGGCTAAAAAATAGACATGGAGGTTTAATATGTGTCTTGATGTTTTACACGTTGTATCGGTGCCTAATGGTCATGTATAGATTTAATAGGTTCCGTATTATGTGGTTGAGGTATTGGTTTGATCGGTAATGTATTTTTCGTGATAATTCCTAATGGCCCAATCATCCCTATTAGGCTTGTGGATCGGGAATGCATGTGAGGTTTTCTCCATATGACCTATGGTTGTGAGTGCTTGTTGATGTTTTCTAGTATGTACTTGATGTGTTCCAAGTGGTGGAAGATTCTGAAAGTGATGATTGAGGTGTTGTAGGTTAGTTATCTCATGACGGGCTCTTGGACCTAGGATCTTGTTTGAGAAGTTTAGATATGCATGAATGTTGGGGTTTTGTCCCTTGCTTTTTTATTTTCCATGATTTTTCTAGAGCTATAATACATCAATAAATTTCCATTTATTTTCCTTATGATTATTGATAGTATGCTCTATTGTGTAATATATTCGGTCTTGTAGAGTGAAAATTAGGTGCTTAAGATCTAATAGGAGTTGTTTTCTCTTGGAGTGTACCATGATGAAGATTGATGTTGTAGAGGTTCTTGTGCATGGAGAAGGTGTCTTGGAGGTGTTTTTATGTTTCTGAGCTGTTGGAGTCTTGGTGAGTTTGTTATGTGCCCTTGAATTCCAATAAGTATTCATTGGATTTGATACTAGTGTTTTAGGCCTTGTGAGCTAGTTTGTGTAGTTGGGCCTAATGTCAACCTATATGGTCATTCTAAGTGATTTATATGAGTTTGTAGAAGGTGATTTTATGTTTACATGACCTACTTAACTTGTATTATCTAACATGCGGTCATTTATTTTGTGTGTTAAGTATAAAAGTGAAGTGTAATAGCTTATTTGAGCTAGACTAGAGGATGGATATGTGAGTGAGCTAAACGAGAGTGTAAGAGAGGTATGAGGGATAAAGGGTATAAATAAGAAGATGTATGAAGAGTTGATAATAATATAGGAAAAATTATTCAAGATCATTATTCCTAATCATCATGATATTATGCAATTTTGAGCAAAGAAGAAGAGTGAGAAGCTTGAGATGGTTTTTGATCCATAGGGATCCGAAATAACTCTACTTCATCAGAAATAGTCAGCACAAAGAAGGAAAACAATGAAATGGATGTTATTTCTTTATAGTAATAGGACCACCACCTTGCATAGGGTAGTGGTTACAGAACCACTGCCTAGCCAGGGCGGTGGTCCCAGGACTGCAGGTCTGCATAGGGCGGTGGTCTGGCCATTACGGATAGAAAACTAAAATTGAAATGAACAACCTCTGAATTTGAAAGGATGTTCGTTTCTCTTCTCCTTCATGACCTTTCCCATTCTCTAGTGTATGGGAGGACATGAGAAAGGCTATAAATAGATAATTGTAGAAGTGTAGAAGATCATTGAAGCATGGGAGCAAGTGAGCAAGAAGTTTTGGTGTTGGAAATTGTATTTTTGTAGAAGAAAGGAGTGTTGGAAAGAGAAAGCAAGTAATTGAAGTGTTGAGATATTATCTACTTCTTTTTCTTACTTATTGTAAATTTTGTACCTGTTGATTAGAATTGGCCAATAGAAGTGGGAAGAAAGAGAAATTTCCCTTCCCGACTAGTTTTTCCTCCATTGGAGGTTTTCCAGGATAAAATTGTTGGTGTTATGAGATTATATTCTTTCCTTTACTACAATTTTTGATTCTAAGCACAATAGTAATTCATTCACTAGCTATCTCTGTTATTTTCTAATAGAAAGTAAACAACAATGATTAATTTGTGATTTTGTGAATAATTCCAAAGTTGAAGAGTTTATAGATCATTTTGGTATCAGAGCTAACAAGTATCCAAGACTGTGGTATTTCATTCTTGAATTTGTATGATAGTGACAAGATCTAAAGGTAAAGAAGCTTTACCTTGCAATCTGGAGATTTCTACAAAGAAGTGGAAACAAAGAATTTGGGGAGAAATGGAGGAAGAGAACTTGGTCCATAGAATCAAGATGTTGGAGACCATGATGGATAGGATGTTTAGAAGGCAAGAGGAACTTGCATATTTGTAGAAGATAACTTCCATCAAGCAAGACTCCATGGACTCAATGGTTCGAGGCTTAGCCAAAAAGTTTGGTATAGGCAAGAGTCACCATGAGGAAGATTATGGGGAGAGCATGAAGAAGAGACTTCTAACACAAGAGAAAAGGTAAAATCTGAACATACTTCAATTAAAGTTGAGAACAAAGTTGAAATCAAAAGCTTTGAAGGAAAAATAGATGTAGAATTACTGGATAAATGGTTGAAACAATTAGAAGTCTATTTTAGCGTCCATAATGTCACTGAGGCATAAAGGATCACCTTTGCACATCTCAAAATGGAGGGACATGCTCTAGTTTGGTGGGAAACTCATCTAACTACTTGTGAAAAGAAGAAATGTCCTATTGTGAAATCTTGGCAAGAATTTAAGGAATTACTTAGAGCTAACTTCTATCCTATTGGCCATAAAAATGACCAAATGATTAAATGGCAATATTTTAGACAAGGAAGTGGTCAAAGTGTGTAGGACTATACTATGGAGTTTCGGAGGCAAGCCATGTTGTTGAACATGGATTTGGAGGATGAGGATATTTTGACCAAATACTTGGGAGGACTTCACACTCACCTTCAAAGAAAAGTCATCTCCACAAAGCCCAAGGATCTCAATGAAGCATGTGTATAGGCATACTACATAGATGATGAGAAAAATCAAGGAGAAGCAAAGCGAGGGTAAAGCGGTCAAAAATTAGAAGAAAAAGGATTATGGGAAAACAAGTAACAAGAGTAAGTGGAAAAGGAAAGGTAAACAAGCTGCCACCACTTTAAATACTTGTAAAGATCCCAATAATTTTTGCAAGAATTGTGATATCAATGGTCATACTAACACTACATGTTGGAATTTGCATCCGGAGTTACATCTGAAGAACCGAACCAAGGACTCCAAGAATTCCATGACAGTTGTAAAGACAGAAAGGGAGGTGGAAATTGAAGATGACTCTAATGTAGATGAAAGGCTTGGATGCACGACCACCAACATGAACAATGAAGAGGATATGAGTAGACTATTCTAGATCAAAATCTAGATCAAGAGGACTAAGCTAAATGCTTTGGTTGATACCGGTTCTCAATCTAACTTGATTTTTGAGGCGGTTGTAAAGAAGCTTGGTTTTGAGAGTTACATGAGTCTCGCACCCATATCCTTTGGGTTGGGTGAAGAAGGGTGTTGAAATTCAGGTAAAAAGAAGATGTAAGGTCAAGTTTGGGATAAATTCCCAATATATAGATGTTTTTGAAGGCGACGTTATTCCACTTGATGCTTTTGATGTGGTATTCAAGAGTCCTTGTATGTTAGGGATGCTATCTTTATGAGAAGGGAAACCAATACAAATGGGTCAAGGATGGGATTAGCTATATCATCCGGCACACTAGTGTAAGACACGAGTTCTTGTGGTAAGTGCTAATCAAGAAAAACGGCTTATTCGGTCAAATCATAATCAATTTTGTTTACTTTTTTAAAGGATAAAAAAGATGGGTTAGAAGTTTTAGAGATTTCTAACTAAGGAAACAAGATTTGGATAGTATTATTCAGTATTTTCAGGAAGTATTTCAGGCTCTTAGTGGATTACCACCAAAATGGGAAGTAGAGCATGAGATTCACTATTGCAGAGTCACTTCTACCAAACATCGGGTTATATAAGTAATCCTTGCTGGAGAGTACTGAGGTAAAGAAACAACTCCAAGAACTAATAGACCAAGGGGTGTTACGTCCGAGCACCTCACCATGCGGTTCACCTATTGTGATGGTGCCAAAGAAGGATGGTTCTTGGAGAATGTGCATCGACTACCATGCTTTGAACAAGATCACCATAAATAACCGATACCATATAGATGATCTCTTGGACCAGCTTTAACATGCCAAATTTTTCACGAAGTTGGATCTCAAGTCAGGTTATCACCAAGTCAGGATGGAGGAGGATATATGGAAGACTTCCTTCAAAACAAAACAGGGTTTGTATGAATGGTTAGTACTTCCTTTTGGATTATGCAATGCACCCGCTACATTTATGAGATTGATGAATGATGTATTGTGGGATTTCATAGATTCATGTGTCATTGTATACCTAGATGATATCTTGATTTTTAGTGCCACATGGGAAGAACATCTAACACATTTGCAACAAGTCTTGCAAGTTCTCAAGGAGAAACAACTACTTTGTAATATGAAGAAATGTGAATTTTCCAAACAGTCACTTGTCTATCTTGGGCACGTGGTTGGAGGAGGAGAGCTACAAGTGGATCCAAAGAAGGTGGAAGCCATCACAAATTGGCCAACACCAACAGGAGCCACAGAGACTAGAAGCTTTGTGGGAGCAGTACAGTACATGTAGAAGTTCATTCGGGTTTCTCGGCAATTGCAACACCTCTACACACAATGGCCACATAGAGTAAGGGTTTTTACTGGGGTAAGGAACAAGAAAAATCCTTTGAGTTATTGAAATAAAAAATTAGTCATGCTCCAGAACTTGTTCTTACTAGTTTGTAGTAGCCTTTTGAAGTAGAGATAGATGCCAGTGATTATGTTATGGGTGCAAGTGTTGCTTCAAGGAGGTAAACCTGTATGTTATCATTTTGAAACCTTCACTTCAGCAGTTAAAGGATATTCAGTATATGATAAAGAAATGTATGCACTAGTTCAAGCAATTAAAAAATGGAAACATTATTTGTTGGGTAAATAAACTATTGTGCACACTGACCAAAAACCTCTCCAATATTTGCAAGCACAGTCTAAATTACAGTAGGCAAGGCACTACAAATGGATGGGGTTTCTTCAATAGTTCCATCTAGTGATCAAATACAAGAAAGGTAGTAAAAATTTGGTGGTAGACATGTTGTCTAGGCCACCCACACAGGAAAATTTCTCTTGTTTGGCCACTATCTCTTAGATCAAGCCCTTCATGAAGGAAGCTTACAGAGAAGCATATGCCCAAGACAAAGACTTTGGGGTAACATTTCAGAAGTTGCAGTCCCAAGGGGATGAAAAGATGGGGATTGAAGACTGTTATCTCAAGGACGGGATGCTCTACCGATGGGGAAACTTTGTGTGCCTAAAGAAGAAAGACTTCTATTGATGAGGGAAGCACATACCTCAAAAGTAGCAGGACATTTCGGTGTTGGTAAGACCCTAGCCCACTTGCAAAGGTATGTATATTGGCCCAACATGCAAGAAGTATCAAAATTTATTCATGGATGTAAACTTTTTTTTACTAGCAAGCCTAAAACTAGGAAGGAAGGTTTGTATATGCCTTTACAGTACTACTCATCCGTGGGAGGAAATTTCTATGAATTTTGTGTAGTGTCCACTTCCCTTTGACACTTTTAGATACTGATTTTGATACTATTGATCATATTATGGACACTATTATGTTTTATTTCAGTATGATGGTTAGATGTTAGATCTTGGATTATTATTGATCTGGGTTCAGTTATTATGCATGATGGTTACTAGAGACATTTCTTGGATGTGGTTGATGATATACTATTGTGACATGGATATATTATAGATGTTGATTTGGATTTGTGACAAATGGATATTTTGAGTAGATCTAGTATGGTAGATTTTGATGATGATATAGTTGATTTATTTAATTAAAATGATAATGTTGAATTCTTGATATTGTTGTGATTCATATGCTTAGATGATCTTGAGATGTTTTTATATCATTTTGGATGTTCTGATGCGGCCACAAGGCCAAAGGAGGTATTTGCATTTTGCAGGTTAAAAATCACAACAATTTCGGGGACTAGAGACTAACCATATTGAAATTCCGGGTGAAATCAACAAGGTCACCATGGCAACTGTGTTATGTGTTTGTGTGTTGAGTTATGTTAGGATTTCCCATGGGGGATTTCCATTATTGTGACCATGGGATATATGTGTTTTATTTATGTGTTCCTTTTTAATTATTGTTGTATGTATTTTATTAGTAATGTGTTCCTTCTTTTAGTTAATTTTAATGTGGAAGATTAATGTGTGAAATCCTATAGTTAAACTTTTATTAAATTTAATTGGGACATGGGATGTAATTAATAAATTTGTTGAATTTTAAATATTAATGTTGGAAGAGTGTGTAAGAAGTTGTAAGAGACATGTAAGAGTCATGTAAGGCAGATTTTGGAAGGTCAAGCACTCCATCTTTTAGGAAATTCGAAATTGTCCTTGGAGGCCAAATTTGGAGGCTTGTGGGACAAGTTAAACTTGTCCCACACCTCTTAAAATGATCCACCAACCATGCCTATGGTTTAGAGTATAAATTAGGCCTTTGAAATGCATTTTGAAGTGACAATTTGTAAGTTTTAATTGCACTTCCCTTACATGTTTTAAATTTGGTCCTTTTGGAGTATGGGCATTTTGGAGTATGTAAGTCATTTTGTCATTTTTATTTATTGTGATTTTTGGTTGATGTTGATTTCCTCTTGGGGTTGAGGAAGAATGATGTGGCATCCCACATGGATCCACATCATCCTCTTCTCTTCCCTCTCCTTTATATTCAAGCTTCTTGCTCATTTGGAGGTTGTTGAAACTTTGTTGGTTTCCTCTTGGGGCGCATTTTTCTTGGTGCTGTTTGGAGCTTGTTGTGGAGGAAAAGCTTCGAGTCTTTTCTTGCTTGAACCTTGCTGATTTGGGGCTGTTTTTGGCATCTTGGAAAGCTTGTGAGCTTGGAACAAAGTCCATTATGGAGAGGTAGGCATCTAGAGCCTATTTTTATTGTTTTTTTTCCTTCTCTTGCATGCATTTTTGAATGATGTTGTGTTTGCATTCTTGGTTGGTTAGGTAGGATTCTTAGGGCATGGTGTAGGAGAAGGCCGTGGGGATTTCATATGGGGGCATAAGGGTTTTCCAATGGCACTATTTTATTGAGGAGGGATTTTTGGTTTGGGATCCACCTTGAAAAAGAAGCGCTTGCATTTCTTACTCTTGGGGGCATAAGGAGGGGTTGGGAGATATAAGGTTTATGGGTTTGATATGTTTATTGGAGGTATGCATTTTAGTGGATGCCCAATTACAAACTTGGGAGGCATAAGGAGTTCCCCATAGTTCTTGTTCTTGTTTGGCTTGATTGATCAAGCCTATGTGTTGTGTGAATGATTTCAAATGCAGTTGGGGCTGCTTTGTCTTGTTGGAATGTGTGTTTTTATTGTTTGTATGCAATGGGAAGAATGCTTGTTTTTTGTGGAAGAAGCCTTATTGCCATGTGTTGATGTTCATACTTTATTTCAATATGGTTGGGGCTCGGGGCCAATGAGGAAAGGATGGCTTCTCCTTTCTCATTGGATGTCTTGGTTGGGTGGAGAGTGTTGCCTTTCCCCCTTCCTTGTTGTGATCAAAGTTGAAAAGAAGAAGAAACTAGCATGTCTGCTGTTTGGAGCAAGAAGAAAATAGTTTGACAAGTCATTTTCCTTTGAGTAATTCATTGTAACCTTTCCCCACCTTGCATGGATGAGTGTATAAATGTTGTAATGTGAAGTTGTTGCATTGTAAATGGAAGTTGTATTTGAATTGAGAAATGTACAAGAAGAACTATACTTGTTCTCTATTTTGGAGAAGAAATGTAAAGGATATTATAAGCATTGTAACTTGTATTTTGTAATTTGAAACCAATTCAAATTGGAAAAGAGATGAGTTGTAGAGTTTTCAATTGAATGTGAATAAATAATTGCATTAGTTCCTTTAAATTGCAATGTGTACAGGATTTGAATTGCTTGTAAAAAAATGATATCTTTGTTTTGGAAAAGAATAAGAAACAAAGTGTGGTATATTTCATGTATTGTATTTGAAATCAAATAGAAAGGAAAGTTGTAAAATTATATTGAGGATCAATGAAATAATGCATTCCCTTCTCCAAAGTGTATTGCACATCTGATTTTGAATTATTGTTGAAATTTGATTGTTGTTTGAAAAGAAAAGAAAGAAAGAATGCGTGGGAAAGAAAGATGCAGTGTGATATGCTTGTAAAATGTATTTTAAATTTGAAATCAGAAATGTATCTAAATTTAGAATTGAATGGATGATTTAACAAACAAATGCATTGGAAAAATTTAGAAAACTATGCATACATCTAATGACCAAATTGATACTCAAATTAAAAGAAACAGTCCACTGTATTAAACTCCTTACTGGCAATTTACATTTTATTAAAAATGAGCAGTTTGATCTTATACTCAACAATAAGTTATAAAACCTTGAAATTCATACTTAGGAAGACTTAAGAAACTCAAATTCACTAAAACAATTAAGAAAGAATCTCCAAAAATTAATGAATTTCAAATGGGAACTTGCCCAGTCATTTTTCCGTCCATTGCCAAAAAAATGCAACCTTGAATAAATTGGAGAATTAATCTTCACTAAAATGCTTTAAACTCTCCCTAGACTGATCCTCCATGTCTATTTGACATGTTGAGTGAAGGAGGAGTTCCAAATTGATCAAATTGAAAAGTTGAAATTTTCTAGTCCACAAATTAAAAGCTTGCAGATTATTTTCATTAAATTTACCTAGTAAACTTCATCATTTCCCAAAATTGATAACTCCTGTTTGAAGAGGGCATTGATAGATTTCCAAAAATTCCTTGTTTTTATAGATATGAAATTCCTATCAAAATTTATGGCCATTTGAAGATTGCATCGATAACTTTCCGAAAAGTCCTTGTTTGTCCAAATCTGACATTCCTATCAAAATTTATGGCCATTTGAAGTTTTACTTCAAAATGGCATTTAAAAAAATAAAAATAATAATAATAATAATAAATCTAATTATTAGAAAAATTCAAATTTTGACTTTGGAAAAATTTCCCAAAAAGGTCCGTGGCCCCCCCAACCCACAACCAATCGGGGCCTGCCACGTGGCACCCTAGAAGGGCGGACCGATTTTAAAACTTATCTTTTGAAAATTTTGTCTTGGGAAATTTTTCCCATTTTACCCCGCCAACCCACCAGCCCACAGCCAATCACATGCTGCCACGTGGCATGGAGGAGGTAGACTCGAATTTGAAAACCTATGTTTTTTGAAAATTTTTTGGGAAAAATTTTCATTTTCCCTCCGCCGGCTCGCAACCAATCAGAGGGCGCCACATGTCCTCTTATGGCTACGGCGGAGGCGTGGTTCTCTTTTAAACTTTACCTTTGCATAATATTTGGGAAAATTTTATGTTTCTACCCGATTGGCCCATGACCAATGGGAGTGTGCCACGTGGCACTTTGGGGGTGGAAGCGGGAGGGCGGACCTTCCTTCTCCCTTATGTTTTTGTGTTTTGGGCTTTGGAAAATTTCTAATTTTCCCTCCGCCACCCACAACTTCACTGCCCCTTTATCTTTGTTCTCCCATGGGTGAGTGGACCTGCACAACCCTTTCTCCCTTTGTTCCCCTCATTTGGCGCAAAGCGCCAAGGTGACCTCGCCGCTCCGTTTTCCCCTCCCCCTTCTCCGCTCGGTGATAGAATCTGACACTTGTCCACCTAGGGACCCGCGGGGTCACATAGGACTTTTCTCATTTGATCCTAAATTTGGAAAAGTTCACAATGCCACCCCTGTGACCCACTAATCCGTCCCAAGGGCTTTCCCCCTCCTCTTGCCACGTGTCCCTCTAGGGAAATTTTACCCTAGGAACTCCGCCCACTCATAACTTGAGTTCTGTAAGGAGTTAGAAGGACTTCTTTATATCACCAAAAGGTGAGAAAATTTCCTATCCATTGGGAATGGTTTAGGGAAATTTTGGAAGTGTTTATTATGAGAAAAATCTAGTTGAAGTTCTGAGCCTGTTAGAGAGCAGGCATGGGGGTAAATTTCTCCCTGAACCTAACTAAAACATGTAACCCTAAAATTGGAACCTTGTGAACTTGATATAAGTAAATAAATTAAATTGGTTTTTTTGTAAAGAGGTTTGTTTCTGGGACCTTCCAGTGGTAGACTATTGTCTTGCAACTTGATTGTAGACACTTCTAATAAAAAAAAATATATCTTATAATTTTCTAGCTAACCCTGGGTTGTTTCTTTGGTCTCAAGTGGTTGTTTGAACAGGCATGACATTTTGTAGGAGTATTACCTATGTCTAAACATGGCCATGACTATATCTATTTTGTTGTGGATAGATTGAAGAAATGTGTATTCTTATGTCATGTAAAAAGATAGTAAAAGCACATGAGGCAGCAGATATTTTCTTTGCTAATGTATGGGTGCATTCTATTTTGCCAAATTCTATTATCTCTGATAGGGATTCCAAGTTCTTGGGGAAGTTTTGGACTAGTTTGTGGGACAATATGGATACCAAAGTTACGAGAGGAGCACCGCATTCCATCCATGAGATATATGGAAAAATAGAGGTGGTAAATAGGACTTTGGTATAGTTGATCAGAGGGTATAACAGTAAGTACCCAAGGACTTGGGATGAGTCCTTAGCCTACATTCAACATTCCTATAACCGGGTAGTACACACATCCACTATGAAGTCACCATTTGAAGCATGCTTGGGATATCTACCTACAAATCTGCTGGACATAATAGTTGGATAGTATGATGAGGAGGATACACGAGACACAAAGGTGACTAGAGCTAACAAGTTCATTGAGAGGATCTAGAAAATCCATCTCAAGGTCAAAGAACAACTAGAAAATATCAAGCAAAGTACAAAGCTAGGCACGATTAGCATAATAGGGAACACAAGCTTCATGTTGGAGATAAAGTTTGGATTTACTTGAGAAAGGAGAGACTACAAGGTCAAGCACGGAAGCTCAAGCCACTACGATATGGACCCTTCACCATATTGGAGTAGGTTGGGGAAAATGCTTTTCGACTTGATTTTCCATAATTTATAAGGATGTACTTTATAGTAAACTGTAAGAACTTGCACCTATATGAGCCATCCATGCTTTGGATGAAGATGATGAACTATAGTTTCTACCTTCCATTGAGGATTGTGTCTTGGACTCACGAGGCAAATTAGAGGAAGATGTAGTGCTACTGTGAGAAGGTCGAGAGAGATTAGAAGAGGTCTGCAGGAGTCTTGGCAGATTTGATTGAAAGGAAAGACACCAAGGCAGGCCCGGTGGTACTTGAAGGAGCAAGCGAGGGAATTTTTCCCTCATCTACTCCATCACTAAGCTTTTTTGGGACCAAAATCCTCCTAAGAAGGGGAGGTGTGATCCATAGGGATCCGAAATAACTCTACTTCATCAGAAATAGTTAGCAAAAAGAAGGAAAACAATGAAATGGAGGTTTTATATTTTAAGTAACAGGACCGCTACCCTGCATACGGTGGAAGTTACAGAACCACCACCCAACCAGGGTGGTGGTCCTAGGACCACGGGTCTACACAAGGTGGAATTCCTGGCCATTACGGACAGAAAAATAAAATCAAAACGAATAGCCTCTAAATTTGAAAGGATGTTTGTTTCTCTTCTCCTTCATGACCTTTCCCATTCTCCAGTGCATGGGAGGACATGAGAAAGGCTATAAATACATGATTGTAGAAGTGTAGAAGATCATCGAAGCATGGGAGCAAGTGAGCAAGAAGTCTTGGTGCTGGAAATTGTATTTTGTAGAAGAAAGGAGTGTTGGATAGAGCAAACAAGTAATTGAAAGGAAGTGTTGAGATATTATCTACTTCTCTTTCTTACTTATTGTAAATTTTGTACCTGTTGATTTGAATTGGCCAATAGAAGTGGGAAGAAAGAGCAATTTCCCTTCTTGACTAGTTTTTCCTCCATTGGAGGTTTTCCAGGATAAAATTGTTGGTGTTATGAGCTTATATTCTTTCCTTTACTATAATTATTGATTCTAAGCACAATAGTAATTCATTCACTAGCTATCTCTATTATTTTCTAATATAAGTAAACAACAACGATTAATTTGTTATTTTGTGAATAATTCCAAAGTTGAAGAGTTTTGAGATCAGTTTTGGGTAAGAATAGATTACAAAGTCATCAAAATCGGTTGTTAGAGAAACACGTACTTAGGTGATCTTCATCTTGGGTGGATTATTTGTTTCTTGGTTATCTTATTTGATTGTATCCTCTTTGTGGGGTTAGTTCCTCACTAAACTAGGGGTTGGTGCTCCTTATGAAGTTGGTGCTTCACTAAATTCCTTTGCATTTTGTAATATATGCAAATTTTTGGTGGTTTTTTTCTTCACCTTGATGGTTTCCCACTTTATATTTATTTTTATTTTGTTCTCTCTTGTATCTTGTACTTTTGGATGGTTGTTACACACTTAATAAGCTCACATTGATTATATATGTTGAATGGTTGATTTGAATGATGAAGGTAAGTTATGATAAATGAAGTAAAAAAATTGAATGAATGATTCACCCCCCTCTTAGTCATTTTTCTTATAACAAATGGTACCTGAGTAAGGTCCTTGTGAAACAATTATAATAACTTGGAGTCCTTGAAGCATGACCATGGGAAAATCATCGATGTTGAAACAACATTGATGTGTTCAAGAAAAAGAATGAAATTTCTAAGTCCTTTTTCAATGGATTGTAAGAAAAGATCATTTTTATGGAGGTTGAGCATGATCATGCCATCAAATACTTGGAATATCAAATTGGATTATTGACTAAATCTCTAAAATCTAAAAATGAGGATTGCATTGGGTATGAAGTTGAGTTTAATTAAAAGCAAAGTTAGATTAGACATCTAGTAGGTTAAAGACCTATGAGAATTTTAAGGAGATATCTAAGGATCTAGATGGTATACTAAGTAGTCAAAGGACATCTAGTGACAAAATAGGCCCAAGTTTCAAAGGATACAATATGAAGAGAAGTTGTGTGGATGACAAGGTAGGACTAAGTGCATATGAAGACATGAAGGAAACCATGAAGAAAATTTAAAAGATGTATAAACCTATTAGAAAAAAAAATTCAATGAGGTATGAATAATTTTTCAATGGGTATTGTTATGATTGCACTAATTTTGGACATAAAGCTAGAGATTGCAAAAGGAAGCCCTCAAGGAATGAGTATTCATGGGATTATGAAAGTTATTTCAAAGGTTAGTGTTATTCATGTTGTGAATATGGTCATAAGGCTATGGAGTTTAGTTATAACCTCAACTCATATCATTTAAGAGGAAAGAATAGTGTCTTGTGCTATAACTATAAAAAATTAAGTCATATTACTTGATTTTACCATGAAAATGAAACTCCAAGGTATAAAAGTTGGTTTCAAGATCCTACAAAGAAAGATAGAAAAATGTTTAATAAGAAAATAAATCCTAAGGATCAACGTAAGATAGTTAATTTTAAATTTATGAATAAGAAATATGATCCTAAGCATGAGGACAAGAAAGAAGAGCCAAATTTTATCAAGGAATCATCATCAATCAAAGAAGAACCAAAACTAGTTAATACAGTTAAGAAATTTGATCATGAATAACTAGATAAGGAGGATGAATCAAAATAAGTGGATCACAACATGAAGCTTGATCTGTAAAGTGATACAAATAAGTGTTAAGTTCAATCAAGAAATTAGATATTGTAGACAAGGAAAAGGAGGAATTCAAGACAGTTAATCCTAAATTTTACCAGATAAACAAAAAAGGTATGTTATCCATGATTGAGAAAAAATACGGTGGTCGAGGAGGATCACGTGTTTTGACAAGGTTTCAATTAAAAGAAGAAAATATTGAGGATGTTATAATCAATCCTGAAAAACCAACCAAAAAGAGCAAGAGGACCTCAAAGGCTAACTACAAGTTAGATGAAATTAAGGTGGAGACTTAGGACTCTTTTGATGAATTCATATTTTTCTCGTACCATAAATGAAGTTAGGGTGTCTTCATTAGGATTCATGAATAAATTCATCGAGTTAAGATAATCATACGTGTGCTCTCTAAAGAAATATACAAGGTATGTTTTAGTTCTTTAATTATCATGATATGTTGCTAGTAGAAGGACTTCATGATGGAATATTTTTGTTAGGATGTTGCTCAAATATGTCAATAGTTAATAGACCTTGAAAAAGTATCAATCATGGTTTTTTATTCATCATGGAATGGTTCATCAAAAACAATTTTTTATTGGCCTAGACTATTTTTCATGAGTTACATTGGATTAGGTATGTGATTTGAAACATATCGGTGATGTTACAAGGAACAATGTGGATAAGCATGAAGTGTCTATGTTGTCATCATGAGGAATATGAAGGTCTTAAATTTTTGGTCTATTGTCATGGAGTCATGAGTTTGGATTTGCAAGTTAACTTCTAAGTAAGGTATAATATTGAAGTTATGTTGATTGGAGGATGTGGTGTCATGTCATGGAGTTATCATGGTTTTTTTATATCTGCACAAATAAGGGTATGAGTCTTGGTAAGATGTATCATGCTGACCTTTCCATCCTTGAGTATAGTAATAACTAAATAGGGTTTGAAATTATTGCAAGTTGAATCCACATATATAAGTGAAGAAGATTCACTAGACATGTATGTGAAAGGTTGTTAATAGTTGTGTTAATAGGTCTAATTGTTTTGTAATAGTTCACATTGGTCAAGGAAGGTTAACGGTACTCAAGGAAGAGATCTAGGGGTGTTCATCATCTCATGAAGAATGAAGAAAGTATCTTGAAGGTCTATAAGAGCTATGAAATATTTGAGACATGTATCCTACGGTAGTAAAATTGAGTATGAATAATAAATGTGAGTTCAACATGTTTTTCCAAGGTTGAAGTCATAGTGATTTCTCAAAATTTGTAGTAGAATAATTTTAGGTAAATGGACTATTATGAAAGCATGTTTTAAAGTGTTAGATGGTGTGTATGAAAATTAAGAAGAGAGGTCCTTTTGAGCTGTTATGATGAGATAATCAAGTGCATGAATATTTATACAAGGACAAGGTATGTACTCTTATGGTTTAGTGTCGTTGATCTTGTTGAATCAAAATTAGTTAAGAGTCAGTGAGAGATGGTAGTAGGACTATCATAAGAAGTGACGTTTTTGTTGAGTCATTGAGAAGTTGAAGCATGAATCAAGGGGATTTTGTATCATAAGAAAGTAAAATTTTAGTTAAAGATGTAGGGAAAACTTGGTCAAAATGTGTACATCAGTCACGGGAGCTATGTGACGTCATGAAGGTTTCCTAAGCCAATGGGAATTCACAAGAAGGTAACCAATCCTAAATTTAGTAAGGTATGAGCTCTAATTTTTCAAGTTGTTGATTCAGTTAGTTGGATGAGTTAGAGAAAGAAGTATGAAATATGCAAAGGGGAGTTATGTGTATTTGAGTCCGAGTTGAGATATGAAGGTACAAATCCAAGAGGATATGTACTTATGTAAGGAAAATAGAGTGAAGGACATGTATGCATGATTTAGGAAGAAGACTCTCTCTCTCATTTTGTATGATGACTTGATCAGACCATCAAGTGCATGGATGAATGTTGAAAAAGGATTAAGTTTAATATAAGTATCAAGGTATGTTCTACATGTTATGCTTTATTCTTGGTTTCATTTTATGAAAAGTTAAGGATTGATGTTGTTATGAGAAGGATTGTGCATTTAGTTAAGATTTTATATAGTTGTTTTGTGCATGTTGTTGGTAAGAAATTGTATTCAAAAGGGTAGGATGAAATAATTCAAGTTGGAAATAATTCTATGAAGGCTGACAGAGTTGATCAAAGTATATGTGACAAGTCTGAATAGAAGATTCAAATGTAAGAAAATTCACAATATCATACTACATCAAGACTGAAAAGATAATTAAATTCCATATGATGCAAATAAAGGTTCCTTAAGAAGGTATGTTTTGTCATTGTATTATTCATAAGGATGTATTATAGTCTTGAAGTTATTAGAATGGTTTGAGATGACTTGAGGATAAGAAGGAGATCACAAATGAATCTTAGATGGTATGAGCTATAAGGAGGTGTATCATCTCAACGGGAGATGGTTTCAAACATATATGTTTGAGAAAGTCCATGATGTAGTCACAAGGAGCATGTGATCCATAGGTACAAATTTAGAAGTTATCTACAACAAGAATGAGATCAAAAGTTAGTAATTACTTATTCAAAGGGATTTGTGTGAGTATTTAAAGATGTTGTATAGGTCCATGGATCATTTGCGCAGTAGTTGAAGTTAAGAAGGTGAACATAATCGAAGGGGAGTGTTGAGAGAAGTTTTTGCTTTCCTAATTTAACTTAATGGAGAGAAACAAAAAAAAAAACAAAACTGACCTCAAAAGATGGCGGGGTTTAGCGATACCCATGAAAATTGATGTTGATGTGGATTGAAGTTGTTGAGTCCAAGTACAAGTGTAAGTCCTCCCATCCTGAAAAAAAATTGTGATCAAAGACACTAAACTGAAAGGATTAGATAAATGGATAGGCGAGCTTCTCAAAAAATTCTGATTCCGGGAATCCAAAGGGACTTCCTTGGAGGATGTCAGCTCACTTTTAGATAATTAAGTAGATTGATAAAAATGATAAGGACATATGATACCTAATGATAATCAAATACAAGATAATGGATCTAGAACTCAAGATGAATGGCCAAGTCTTGAGAAGCTTCAAAAGTGGCCCAAGTGCGGGTAGATGTAATCTAGAAACATTAAAAGTATTCATATCGAAATCCTTGGTATCTTGTTCAATATCATGAAGGAATTCAAATTGATCTTCAATTTCTTGGTTGGTGTTAGCAAAACAGATTGCACAAAGTGTGAGTTCATGCTAGAATGTTGTATTATTCCCAGAAGAATGGATGTCAAACTATCGAAGGATGTAAATGTTTTGATTGGATGTGATCAGCTAGGAAATTCCATCTAATAGAGAGCCATACTTAGAAATAACAATTTTAAATGTAGAGGATTTGATAAAAGTTGATAAATTGATAAAATGGTGTTTTGATAGGAATCACCGATGATTTAGGCCAATCTTTGGTGATTTAGGACAATTGTTGGTGATTCTTTGTGATTTTTGATAGTTTAATTTAAAAGGGATATTGGAGCTACGAGAATGATGTTTCGACTGATTTAAAGACTAATTATGATTGATGAAAGATGAACAAGGATAATAGAAGTACCTTAAAAAAATTTAAAGCTAAAATATGCCTCAAACCTTGAATGGAAAAGATATGAGAAGATTGTGTATGTTGTGATGAAAAAATAATCACCACCTGATTGATGAAGACTTGATTATGATTTTTATGTCTTATGTGTTGATACATACAATAATGAGGTACACGATCTTTGGAAAAGACTGGGCGGGAGATTGAAAATTTAGGCTAGAAATTCCAAATTTTAAGATCTGAGGGGAGATCTAAAAGCTCATATTTATAATTGTTGGTGATTCATTGAATCGAAAATCAGATTTTTCCGAATAATAGGTGCTAAAGTGGTTAAAACCACTTCTAATTGAGGTTGTTTGGTTTTGGAGTTCGGGTAAATGATTAGAAAAACATTGGAGGTCAAGGTGTAGGATGGAATGGTTATATTTTTATTTGTTTTATTTATTTTTGGCTTTCAAGTGGTTTTAGGTAGTTTTGAGAGATAAAATAGGATTTTATAGTTGTGGATAATATTTACAAGAGGTAAATATAATGGAGGATCTTATTCTTAGGATAAGGGAATATATGAATTAAATGGTGGGTTTGATCAATTTATTTTGAAGATAATGTAAGTGATGAATAATAATGAGGAGTATAAATGTTGAGTGTCTACTTTTGCCCATTTTTGTCGAGTAGTTTTTTGTAGGAAAAGTGCTAGACAAAAATGATGATAGATTGATTTGTATGGGTGATTGTAGCACAATGGGGAACGCTAGTTTAATTACAATCATTTATTATAGGCTTTGTGATACAGTTTTTTTAAAATAAATTTCCCCAAGATAGGGAATCGACACGATGAAGAGATACCATGGAATCAAGTGATAGGGGAACCAAAGGGTTTGTTTCCTATGGACATATGATTCATAAAGGTAGGCTATAAGGATAGGGAATTCAAGTGATGGGGGGCCAAAGGGCTTGCATCCCATATTCATGTGACAAATCTTAAAGTAATTTGGTTTGTTTATATTTAATTGTTTTAGGGATTGGGGTCCTTTAGATAAGACAATTTGTGGATAAATGTGAAAAAAATGATTTGAGGCTAGAAGGGGATGAATTGCTAGTGATTTGAGAAATTTGGTAATTAGGATGAATCACCGGTGATTCATAGAATCATCGAGAATTTCTACAAAAGTGTGGGGGCTATAAAATCTGAGTTTGACGGTGAATAGTTCATTTGTGTGAATCGATAATTGTGATTGGGAGAGACTAGGGTGAAAAATGGTGATTAGGAGTAATGGATTCAGGGACAAGCATAGGAATTTCACACTAGTAGAGGGAGTACCGAACCTTCATTATTTTGTTGAATTTTTAGTGTTTATGGTTTTTGTCATTTTTATGCGTATAGAGGGTCTAATTTCAAAATTTCCAAAATCACCAAAGTGATTCGAGATGATCGTCATCAATTTAAGGAATCATCGGTGATTGGGATGTGTTTTCTATATGATTGGATTTATTGGCTAGTGAAACCCTGTGTATTTGATGAAGTTTTGGTGATTTTTGAGATGGATATGTGTTCTAACGTATGTTTATGGGATCTTTATGGTTGCAAGTGAATCGAGGTTGACTACTCGTGATAGGATTCCATAGATTTTAATAGAGATTCGAGAGAATATGTCAGAGGATGATTTGAGATTCATAAAGGATGTTGGATTTATAGGTATTTGTGATTATAGGAGCATTCAAAGATGTTAGGTTTTATTTTTGCGTTGATGGAGAGATGAGATATAACAACCTGTAATTTTTGGTTACCTGCAGGGGAGATCATGATTAATATGGAGAAAACTCATGGGATTATTGGGTATCAATGCATGGAGAGTGTATCTATTATATTGATGATCTTGAGAGATATGATGTGATGAGGATATTATATGGAAATGATGCAGATGATATATGATATACTACGTAGGGGGTTTTTATTATCAATCTTTACATTCTGCAGAGAGGGAAGGATGTAGTCTAATGACCATGTTGATGATGGGTATTTCATATTTTTATTTTTTTGATTTTGGAAGAGGAAGATTCCCATGGATAATGAAAGTGGTGGTTACGGAGATGATGGAGTGTTATATTATGTTTTCTTGGGCCCCTACATTACGGTATAGACATATAGGGATTTGTGGGCTTGGAAAGTCCACAAGAGATTTGGTATTGATGTTGAGTTTTTGTTATAGTGTTGGGATTTTGAGCACATTTCCATAGATCACCCTCATGGTTTTCCAGGGGAGGTGTGGTTATTGATTGATATGACTACGGTGGTTCATGAGATGGTGGGATATATGGGGAAGTCGAGGGGAAGAGGTAGGAGGCTCATTACAGATATCTACTTATAGGATTTAGATTAGAGATGTTGTGTGGAGACCTTATCTTGACTTTCCATTGTGACTAGGTTGTGAGTATGAGCTTGATGGGATGTAAGCGGAGTTGGGTGTAGGGAGATGAGGGGAAAGTGGGAGATTTTCAGATTTGGTAGTTTTATATTGCAATTTGGGTTGATACAAGATGTTCCTGAGGATCTAGTATTGTATAGAGGTGATGAGGGAGATTCAAATACTCCCAAGGAAGTTGTAGAATAGACTTCTATCATAGCTAATGAGTAGGGAGCCATGGGTCTAGATGATCATGGGGATCTAGTACTGATTGATGATGTTGGAGTGACTGTTTGATATAGGCAGTGGTGAACTAGTGCATATGCAGAGTTTGAGATGGTTTGATTGATTCGAGAGGGGAGGAGGTTATGTGCTCGGGTGGACGGAGAAGGGAAGGTTATGGATGTCATTGATGATGAGGAGGGTGATGGGGATGAGGAGGACTCTAGAGTCCATAGTTACAGTTAGCTTTAAAACCGAGAAGGCCACAATGGAGGCCGAGAGGGAAAGCTTGAGGAGAGAGATATGATCTGATTAGAGTGAGGACTACTTTGATTAGAGAGAGAGAGATAGTGTTATAGTGGAGTGATATGGACTTAGAGGACAGCTAGCACAAGCCATTGTTATCAAGATCAATATAGATAGTAGTGAGAGACCCTAAGAAGGGATCTAGGTATTATGCGGACTTCGGTGTCTAGTGAGGATTTTGAAGCACATACATAGGCGAGTAAAGTCAAGAGGGAGCCCGAGCATGATTATATATGCCCATTATCATTATTTAAGGGTAGAGTTGGCTTATTATGAGGATATGGTGATACATTCCTTTCCTAATGAAGTTTTTATGCTGATTATATGGCACGGTGAGGAGCAATTCCTAGTTCTAGTCTAGTGCGAGGAGTGTGGGTCAACCTCCTTGAGGAGTTTTTTGAGGAGATGATGGTATTGAAGGCATGTGGAGGGTGATGAGAGTATTGTTCATGCTAGTGGGTTTTTGAGTGATATCCATTTTACTGGATAGTTATGTGTTGTATTTTTACATGTATGCGTCTTTGTTTATGAAGCCTTTGATGTATAGTTTTTGTCACACAGAGTGGGCAACTCCTTGATGATGTATTTTGAGAAGTTTATTATATGATATGATGATGTGGTTGGTTTTTTATTTATGTGTAATGGTGCATGTTTTTATGTTTTTGATGTTTTTAATTGATGTTCATGGGATGAAATGTTTATGTGATTGATGGATTTTAGATATTTATGTGATTTGATGAAAAGTTTGTGACTTTAGATGTGATCTAAATTTATCAAAAGGTGTTCTTAAATTTAAAAAGGAGTAAAAATGGAATTGATTAATTTAATATGAATTTGATACATACATGATGGGTATAAAATTTGAAAGCACTTTCTCTTTTAGCCTTTAATAATGTTAAAATGAGACTTTCATTGGGTAGTCACACATGGGATCTTAACTATAGAGATGGAGTAATTAGATGTATCTTCATAAGACATGAAAAAGGGGTATATATGTAGATTATGAGGTGGAGTAAGGCTCTCATTTTCAATAGTTTCTTAGAGAAATTGCCCCGACTATATATATATATATATGTATACATATATCCTTTTTTGACGTAAAGCGATCAATGGAGAAGTTTTCTTTTTAACAAGAAAGATGATCGATGCGAGAAGCTTTCATAAGATTATTTGACTTTTTTTGAATTTTGATCGATGTGAGAATCCTTTTACATGGGTAGTATCCTTTGAGGGAGTGGTATACGGTTTTTTTTTTTTTTCTTTTTTTATAGATAGATGTCCTTTGAGGATCGGTAGGATTTCCCTGGTAGTTGTCCTTAGAGGATCAATCTATATTTATTTGTGATATTATGTTTAAGATATTTTGAATAGTTGTCCTTCAAGGGATCATTATATTTGAATTTTGATAAGAAGCATACCTAAATACATTTTTGGTTTTTTAAGTGAGGAAAAACCTAATGGATTGTTTCAAGGATGGGAAAAGATGTGTACATGATCTAAACATATGTGCCCCATGACATGATTTTGGTGATACCTAAGGTAGATGGATGTAATGATTATGGGGTCCCTACTAAGGAGGAACTTGTCCAAGTGAAATATGCGATGAATAGATCCGTGGTGTTCATCTTTAAGGCTATTTATGGGTAGTAACAAAGGAAGTCACACACTTTTCAAATAATTACTATGTGAAGATGATGGGTGATGGAAGGTTAATATTTTGATGAAACTAATGTCATGATGGTAAGAAATTAATAGTATAAGGGTTACAAGTGCAAGACATTCAAAGGTTCCTTTTTACGTATACCATTAAGGAAGGCTAAACGATATGCTCCAGACCCATACTTATGTGTAATGATGTATGGACCGATCCAATTGGGGATGAAATTTCCACATTTAATCCTTTCAAAAGTAGTGACATTTTTGATTTTCTTTGAGTAAAAGATCACTGATTTTGAAGTCATGTTCTTTTACATTTTTATATGCTCATTTGACATGTTCTTGATAAACTTGATGATGTTCAAGGGCCATTAAACATATTTCATATAATAATTCTAATTGTGTTAGATGGTATTTTTGATATTCTTCATTAGGGATAAAGTATTTGAGAGATACACAAAGTGATGGGATTTTAACTTCAAGGGGTAGAACTTCCTCAGATTCGTAGACTAGTGAAAATGGTGTAGCATTAGTAGGGTATGGATGCTAGTTGATAAACCCAAAGAGAAAAATGAGATTTAGAGATACCAATTACTACCTGCTTCATCTACAATTTTCAAGAGAATATTAGTAAGTGTTTTGTTAGAGGCTTTAGTCTATCCATTTTCTTGGGGTATTATGGTGATGAAAATTTGAGTTTGATGTTAAAAGTGTCATAGAGTTTCTTAACATCCTTATTTTTAAGTATTTTCCATTATCCATAACAAGTTTATGAGGGACACCAAAGTGGAATATGATGTATTGATAAATGAAATTGATGATTTGGTTTTCTTTAGTTAAATTTAATGGGATGAACTTAACCCAATTTTTAAGTATTCATTGGTTGTGATGATCAAATGGTGTTGTTGTGATGATTTAGGATTGATAGTACCAATGAGGTCTAACCCCCATTGCGAGAAAGGACATAGATCATGAGTAGGTTGTAATAATTGAATAGGTACATGGATGAGATATGAGTGTTGTTGACATTTAATGCACTTCTTGATATGAACAAAATCATGATTTATAGTAGGCCAATAGTAATTGGTTCGTAAGACATGTTTAGTGATGACATTACCATTGAAATGTCCACCACATATGTCGTTATGGACTTCTTGGATTGCTTTGATAAATTGATAGATTCATGAGACTTAAGAAATCTTAATAAGATGTCATTGAAACCACATTAGAAGTCAGAAAAGAAATTTCCAAGAATCACCGAATCACTTAGATGTTTTGAAAGTATTGATAGGTGGAAGTTGATTTTGATGTGAGGGTGATCCAATCTTTGGATGAATATGAGTAGTATGGAGTCATTGGTTGATTCTTTTGTTGATAAAGGAATGAGTTATCCTAAATTAGCCATGGTATCTACAAATTTTTGGAATACTATGGAATTGTTTGGATGGTGTAATGATTGAAGGCTTGAGGAGAAAATCAACATTGACTTATATTTTTATAGGATCTCATTTTTACATTGATCCTTTAACTTGATTGATGACACATTATGAGTATCCATAGATTTATAATATTTTGACTCTAGTAGAATAATAGTTGTAATACCCATAATTAAAGCTTTATATTATGCCATGTTATTAGTACATTCAAAGTTAAGTTTGAATGATAGTGGAATAGGAATCCCCTAGGGAGGTATGATGACCATACTAACCCCTCCCCTTGTTGAAACTTATATCCATCTAAAAGAGATTCATTTTAATAGGATTAAATTCATGTTCATCGATAGTGTTGATAGATTCATCAAGAAATTGTTCACGAGGAAGATGTGTGTCGGGAAGGGTGCTTCGTAAGTTGTTTTATGATGGCATGTCCTTTAATGGAATTTTGTGATATAAACTCAAGTTCAAACTTGGTCATAAGCATAAGCCACCGAGTGATGCGGTCACTATGATATGGTTTAGAATGCATGGTTTTAAGTGGGTTAAAGTTGGTGACCACATATGTTTTGTGATTGAGAAGATAGTGGCATAATTTGGATGTTGTGAAGTATAAGGCACATCATAGTTTTTCAGCTTCAGTATAATGGGTTTTTTATTCATGGAGAGTACATCTTATGTAATAAACAACTTGTTCAGGAATTTCTCATCTTGATGAGTGAGTATGGCCCTTAAATCATGGTCTATGGTGGATATGTAAAGATAAAAGGGCTCCCCTTCATGAGGAGGTGTGATTACAGGTGGTGATAAGAGATAATGTTTAAGCTCATAAAGGTGTTTTGAAAATTGAAATCCCATTTAAGTCAACTTCTTTACAAAGAAGCTAATGGAATGGTTGACAATGATCTAAGAAGTTGAGATATGAAATGTTGGATAGAATGTAATTTACCTTAGAGTATGTAGTTGTTTGAGGTTAATGGAGGAGGAATTTTAATGATTGTTTTAATTATGGTTTGATCTAATTTAATGCCTTGAATAGATATGATAAACCCTAATAGTTTTCTAGTGAGAATGAAAAATACACTTAGTGGGGTTGAGATAAAGGAAATAATGAATAAGTTGGATGAGATTGAATCGAGGACAATAAGGTGATCTTTGTGTTGTTTAGATTTTCTAAGAAATTGTTGATGTAGTATTCTACAATTTTGTGGATAAGATAGTGGAAAATATATGTCATGACACAAAATAAGTGGCTCAAAAATTTAATTCCAAAGGGCATAACATGATAATAAAGGTCCCCAAGGGGTAATGAAGGATGTTTTATGTTGATCATTAGTGGTAATGAGGATTTGATTATAACCAGAAAAACCATCCATAAGGGAGAGCATTTCATGGCTAGTTGTTAGATTGACAAGTTGGTCAATATTTGGAAGAGGGAAATCATCTTTAGGATAGGCAAGATTGAGATCCCAAAATTCAGTGTAGATGCATAAATTACCTGAGGCTTTGGTTATGGGTACGATGTTGGAAACCCATTGTGGGTAGTCAATGGGTATGATGAAATTAGTAGAGAGTAGACATTATAACTCTTCTTTGATAAGGAGAGCCACGTGGGGATGCATCCTACAGAGCTTTTGTTTGACAAGTTTGGAATTAGGATAAGTGATGATATTATGTACGATGATATTTGGATTGATACCGACATATCACTATATGACTAGGAAAAATCTTGACTATACTTGGATAAGAATTTGGTGAAATATTTTAATTCTTGTGGATTTAGGGATTGACCGACTTTAACTATGTGGGGTTCCTAAATGGTTCCTAAGTTAACATCAATAATGGATTTATTAAGAAGGGTTGATGTGTTAGGTGGTAAATATTTTTGAAGGAAATGGTCTTCTACTCCCATATGGGAGAGGATATCTTGATCATCGTGTGAATGGAGGATATTGATGGTGGGTGAGTCTTCTTCAATCATTTCCAGCCAAATGAGAGGATTTTTTGGTGACATGATTAGATTGATAATCAATGGTCTTAAGAGATAGTATTGACTAAAAAATGTTAGGTGGGATGGAGATGGTATCATCTATGTCCATAGGATCATCATGTTCTATGGGGGATGAGTGTTCTAAGTTGTGATATACATGGATGTAGTATGAGAAGATGATTTGACAAAGGGCCTTTCATATCCTAGCCCATAATTTTCATGTGGTTTGAGAGAATTTTAGGAAATCAAATCATGTATTCATTGTTTGTAGAATCCAAATACAAAACCTTTCCATGCACAACGATGGAGGTACATTCGAATGAACATGGGATTATATAAAGAGTCGAAATCAGATTTAAAAGGCATGGCATGGTGTTGATGATTATATTACGAAGAGGGACAATCAATCCCCCTATAGATTAGGTTAGTTTTTAGATAGTTGGGCCATAGGAGATAATATATCCAACATCACTCTCGTACAATGGTTTTTGTCTAGTATTCCATATATTTTAGGTGTGGGAAGTGAGTTAAGCATGAGGAGACAATACTCCCCAATGATAGACATTATATAATGTTGCTGAAGAAAGGATTCATCGGGTAGTTTAGATGATGGAATGGATGTGCTAGTGGATTCTTCATCGAATGATTTTGATTTTGGGATGAGAATATAGTTTGGATGGTATGTCATATTGCAATCAGTGAAAAGGATTAGGATCTACGAGGACCATGAATTTTTACCTTCATGTTCATATTTAAGACATCGGTGAAGTGTGAAGGGACACAATGCATGGTGTGTATCCAAGGTCATCCTAACAACATGTTATATTGGAACTCTCCCTCTATGATATAGAATAGTTTGGGTATATTTTGATGCCAACTTTAAGAGGCAGGATGAAAGTACCTAACATGGGCATGATTGTATCGTTGAAAGCTCGAAGGAGGACTAGGTGTTTAAGTGATGACAATATTTGGTAATTGAGTTTGTTGAAAGTGATGGATGAGATGATGTTGATTGTGGTACCCCATCAATCATGACCCTCTTAATAAGGACATCATTGATTTGAGTAGTAATGAAGAGAGGTAAGTCATGATCCTCAAAGCTGAAGTGATGGTATTTCATCAGAGTCAAAGGAAATAGCTGAGGAGGTTTTGAGAGAACCTACGAAATATGTGAAAGAGTGGGGATCATCTGCGGGTACTGATATAGACTGGAGGGATTTGATCATTTCTTTTTATGTGAGGGTGATGTCTAAACCAGACTCATAAAGTGACATTTTAACAAGAGCCTGGTGTAATTTTTTAATGACTACTTTTTGTACTATAGTGGAAGATGGAGGTGTGGTGAGAATGGAGATTTTAGTATTTGATTGTGATGTTTTTTGAAGGTTTTAGGGGCAAGAGGGATGGAAACCTTAGGTTTATCTTTAGATGAGGAAGAGGTGAGCTCTAGAGGTGGTGGGATAACGATGAAGGTTTTGGTTTATTTTGTTTTGAAGGATTGGATTCATGGGTATGAGCTCGGGTAGTAATGTGAACAACATCGATTTGATGGGGAAGGATCTTACTCAAGGATTCTTTGATAGTAGGGGATGATGATGTTGTAGGTGTTGGGTGAGGTTTATTTGATATATGTAACTCTGAAGGGAGGAGGCCTTTATCTTCAATCTTTTTAATGGATATGGAAGGCTTTACATTCTTCTATAGAGTGTCTAGGTGTTTGATGGTAGTCACAGAAGGCTTCAAAATTATACCAAGAAGGTTTCCAGCCTCGAGTGTTGGATGGTTTAAGAGGAGGTAACACTATGAGTGATTGTTGAAGTAGTTTTTCTAGAATAGTTGCATAATGTCCTTTTGATGCGAGAGGTTGAAGGAAATGATGTTTCTTTTGATTTAGCATTCATGGGAGGTGTTTTTTAGGTGTGGGTTATTTGGTAGTTTGTTGATGAGTATTTTTTTTTTGTGATGATGATATAGAAGTATAGATGAGGGATGAGGCCCTAGGATAGAGGGTTGATGTTTTATTCTTTGTATAGGTGTGGTGTAATGGTTTATAATAGTGACTTTTTAGATGGGGTGGAAAGAAATTTGGGGATTGTGTGGATGATACTGGGATATGAAGTCATCATATGAAATTTTCATAGCTTGAATGATGGGTTGTTTTTGAGGTGTCTGAGAAGATTTTATGGTTGGACTAGATGAAGGGGTGACATTGTAGATGAAGAGGTTTTATTTTCCATGGATGTTTGATTTTTCGGATGTTGATTCAGGGGATGTTACTAAAGGTGAGTGTGGGTGTGGATTTCAATAGGTGATGTTTTATTGATAGTGTTTATGGTGTGATGGGCTTGAACATTGTTAGTTTGTGGTTGACTACTCGATGGGGAATGATTTGGAAATGGTTGTTTGAAGACATCAAGGTTTTGATTCCGAGATGCATTAGGGTTGTTCTAAATGTAGCTCTCCTTTTCAATCAGATCTTGAAGGACGATGTGGAATGAATGACACCTTTCAATGTCATGACCTTTGACTCTATGGTATTTACAATAATTCTTATATCCTATAGTACCAAGAGGGTTTAGAAACACAGGTGTCGATAGGATAATGGGTGGAAGAGAGATCATATTAGTGGTGAGGATTTTATCAAATACCACACTATAAGTCTCTCTAATAGGGGTATAGTTACGTTGGGGTGGGAGTTTGGTGGTCAAACATTATTTTAGAGCGGATTTAACGACTACGACATTGGACGATTTGGGTTTATCTTGACTAGAAGATGGTTTGGATGGAAAATCATATTTTGGTTTCTTTGGTCTAAGTTTGACTACCTTCTTCAAGGGCACAAAGTTCAAGTTTATGGGCCATAACAAAGGCTTCATCAAACATTTGAAATGATTGGATTTGGAGTGTGGAAGAAATATGTTTTGTGCATGAATGGGAAAATAATTTGATTAATTTTGTTTGTGGGAGAGAGAATGATAATTGATTGATTATACCCCCAATAGGCTACAAATTTAGTGATGGATTCATCCTCAATTTTTTAATGGCATATAGGTTTGTGATGGTGATTTTATGGGTGATATTTATTGAGAAGTGTTCAAGGAATAGTTGGGTAAGTTGTGTGAATGAAAAGAGGGAATATTGTGGGATGTTATTATACAATCTAAAGCAAGTCCTACCAAGGACATCGGGAACATTCTTAGCATAAGGTCCTAGTCATGAGATATAAGGTAACAAGCATGATGAAAGGCTCAGATGTGCTACTGAGGGGTCTTCCTTACTATATAATATGAGAAATTTGGGAATCTCCCTAGTGAGGAGGGTAAGCTTTATATGGTACAAAGGGGTGAATAGGTTTGTTACATATTTGTTCATATGATAGTGTATTCTTAGGACCCATGGAAGTGGCTTCAAGACTAGATATGTGGTTCATTAAGGCTTGAAGAGGGTCAATTTGTGGTTATTTTGTGTGCTAGATGAGGATGACTAGGTTGATTAAATGAGAATTGATTAGGTTGTTGATATGATTGATATTGTTGTGGGATGCTTTGCTTGGAAGGGAATTTTTATTGAGGAATATTTGTAGGAATGTTATAAGTGGGTTGTGAGACTAGTGGTTGTGATGGTTGGATATATTGGTATTGAGGAGGGATGGATGTATTAAAATGGGGTAATGATTGTTGTGGTGTGTGTTGAAAGGGAATAGATGTGTGGATAAGGGGTTGTGAATATTGAGATGCTTGTTGAAAGGGGACAGAAAGTGAAAATAAGGGGTTATGATGGTTGTGGGATGTTTTGAAGGGGATAGATGCATGGATAAGGGTTGGGATAGTTGTGGCAATTTTGGGAGGAAGAAAATGATTGTGATGGTTGAGGTATGTGTTTTGATATAAGTGGGGTTGAAGAATGTTATGAAGTCGGTGAGTACTAGCAACAACATTGGTATTGATTAAAGGTGTAGATGTGGGAATAGACATAGTAATGTTTTGAAGGGGTGGTATGGTTTGTTGAGATGGTAGTGGTTGAGGTACACTAATAGAGGTAGCGAAAGAACTTACAAGAGGTATTTGGATGGTAGAGGAAGCTGGAGGGGTTTGTGTAGATGGAGAGGTGTTTGTATCATTTTGAGGTGGTGTGGATCTAATTGAAGGGTTGGGTTTTGAGTGGTCGTGTCTTGTGAAGAAATCACATTAAGGTTAAAGGTAATCATGGGAGTGAAGACAAGATAGTAGATGTTTTGGTCAACTGCTAGTAGGATAGGAATATATTTTTTGGATGATAGTTCATGGTTTGGATCGATGAGATGGGAAAACCTACATGAAGGATCAGGTGTATAAGGCAAGTGGTTCAGGAAATGATGGTTGAAGATGGAACCCCTAGTAGCAAGGTATGCATTAAGAGCCATAAGGTTTGAATTTAAGATTTTTGAGAAGAAAGGATCCCCACTATTGAAGAACCAGGGACTGAGAGGATCAGGTATCTCAGATGAAGCGGATTGACTACTAGGTGAATGTGGTTGTTCTTGATCTTTAGGTTGGGGTGATGTAGCATTTTTTCATTCACGAAATGAGCATCAAGCATTCTGAAGATGTTTTTGAGTGTTATCAATAGAACATTCAATGTCATCTATCATGTTCTCTAGGTGTTTGGATACAAGATTTTTGTCTTGTAAGTACCATAATGACAAACAAAAATCACCTAAAAAATGAAAATAAATCTAGATTGGTTGATTATAAACAACAAGCAAATCACATAGAAATTATTTTGATTATCTTGATTAACTTTAGAAAAAGTGAAATGTGTAAAAATATGAAGGGTATTAGGAAAAAGGTTTATGGATGGTTTAGGAATGTTTAAGTCTGGATTCCTCGATATACCCGAGGATACGTGAGGCCCAAATCTATGTTGGTGCTGGTACGGGGCCTAGTATTGGGTCCTACCCCTCACTTCATGGTCCCACAGTGATAAGGGAGTCGGGTGCTTAGCCAATATACCGAAAACTAGTTGTTTATACTCAGCCAGAACACTAAGTCGGTTTCCCTATTGGGTGATGAAATCCCAATAGTTATCACCTTGGTAAGAAATTTTAATGCAAATTACATTTGATATGATTTGGTTGTGTGTGATGGGAAGATTAAGTTAATGCAAAAAATTAATCCATGTGATCAAGAAGGGTGCAAGGTTCTTTTTAATCCCAAAATAACAATCATTTTCGATGAGAAAAAATAAAGTAAAATTCAATGCTTGAAAATGAAAATAAAAGGAGAGACTCACTGTAAAATGCTTCCTTTTTAATTTTAAATTTTTGATTTTTTTAGCAATCCAAAAGCTACTAGACTAGAAACCTACAAAAAGGTTAAAAATACTAAACAATAAAATAAAATGGTGTTAAAAAATGTCTAAGCGAGTAATTAAGAAGAATTCACGAGATATCGTTGGTGATTGATAGAATAGTTGGTGATACACACAATCATTAGTGATTTAATTGGATCGCTAGTGATTATAGAGCATAAATCCAAATAAATGAATTTTTAATAAAATTGAAATAAAAGAAAAGGGACAAGGGTCCCATCGGGCATGCAAAAATTTTAAGAGAAGTTTTTGTTTTTCATATTTAAACTTAATGAAGAAAAAAAAAAACGTGACCTTAGAAGACGGACGGGGTTTATAGATACCCACAAAGATGCATGTTGATGTGGATTGAAGTTGATGAATCCAAGTATGCGCGTGTAAGTCCTCCTATCCTAAAAAAGCAATTTGTGATCAAAGACACTAAACATAAAGGATTAGATAAATGGATAGGGGAGTTATTTGGAAAGGACAATTCTAGGAAGCCAAAGGGACTTCCTTGGAGGATGTCAACTCACTTTTAGAAAATTAAGTAGATTGATAAAAATGATAAGGACATACGATAAATAATGATAAGAAAATACAATATAATGGCTTTATAACTCAAGATGAATGAGAAAGTCTTGATAATCTTCAAAAGTGGCCCAAGTGAGGGTAGATATAATTTGGACATGTTAAAATTATTCCTACCAAAAATCCTTAGTCTCTTGTTTGATCTCATGAAGGAATTAAAATTGATCTTCAACGTCTTGGTCGGTGTCGGTAAAATTGATTGCCTAAAGTGTGAGTTCGTACAAAATGTTGAATTGTTCTCAGAAGAACGGATGTCGAACTATCAGAAGGTTGTAAATGTTGGTGATTGGATGTGATCAGCTAGGAACTTCCATCTAGCGAGTGTTATGCTTGGAAACAACAATGTTAAATTGTAGAGGATTTGATAAAAGATGATAAATTGATAAAATTGTATTTTGATTGGAATCCTCGGCAATTTAGGTCAATCACTGGCGATTAGAGTGAATCGATGGCGATTGTTTGATTTTTGGTAGTTTAATAAAAATGAAATATTGAAGCTATGGAATGATGTTTCTAATTGATTTAAATACTGATTATGATTGATAAAAGATAAACAAGGATAAGAGAAGTACCTTGAAATGTTTTGAAGCTAAAAGATGCCTCAAACCTTGAATGGAAAATATCTGAGCAGATTGTGTATGTTGTGATGAAAAATTGATCTCCATATGTTTGAAAATGCTTGATGAAGACTTGATGATGCTTGTTGATGTCTTGTGTGTTGAAACATATAAAAATGAGATATAGGATGTTGGAAAAGACTAGGGCTAGAGATTGAAAATTAAGGCTCAAAATTCCAAAGTTGAAGATCCGGGGGAGAGCTGAAATCTTGTATTTATAATCATTGGTGATTCAACTAAATCACTGGCAATCCAAATTTTTTGGGATAACAAGTGCTAAAGTGGTTAAAACCACTTCTAATTGAGGTTGTTTGGTTTTGGAGTTTGGGTAAATGATTAGAAAAATGTTGGAGGTCGAGGTGTAGGATGGAATGGTTAATTTTTTTATTTGTTTTTGGATTTCAAGTGGTTTTAGGTAGAATTGAGAGATAAAACAAGATTTTATGACATTGTGGATAATATTTACACGAGGTAAATATAATGGAGGATATTAGACTTAGGATAAGGTAATATATGAATTAAATGGTGAGTTTGATTAATGTATTGTGATGATAATGTAAGTGATGAAGAAGAATGAGGAGTACAAATTTTGAGTGTCTATAGGGAGTTTAAGTAAGTTTAGTATATTGTTGTAATTGTTTTTCATGTCAAGTTTTTAGGAGTCTTTTCATTAGATAAAAAGGGGGATAGTGAACTTAGAAACATGAAAAGAGGTTTGAAGGTGCTTTCTTGTGTGGTTCCCATCAATGTTTGAATATGGTTGTCATTAATGACAAAGGGGAGATTGTTGGGAATTTTTTCAAAGTGTTGTTGTCTCGATGTCAAAGGGAGTATTGAGTGCATAGGAATTAATATGAGGTGTCATTCATAAAATAATATGAAGTTTTATTGGTAGTAAGGTGATGAGGTATCATGAAATGTTGTTGTATCATGATGACTAAGTGTGTATGCATGGTTCTTGAGGCATGGTCAAACAACTAGGTGTTGAGAGTGAGCTCTAAAGGTGGTAAGAGGATTACATGAGGTATAAAATGTCTATAGATATATATATCGAAGGTGTCATTAGGTATACATGGTGAATGCAAGGCTAGGTTGTGTGAAGCATGGGTTGAAACTAACCATTATAAGCCTATTCCTAGACCTAGTGCATAACAGGTGATGTGGTAACATGGGATATGGAGTAAGTATTTTATGAGCATGTGTAAAGTGTTTTAAGGGTGTATATCAAGTTTCGAAGGAATATTAGGCCATAAATTAGATGTATAATGCAAGTTCAAGGTCCTAAGAAGAAATTTATTCAAGACAAGGCAAGGTAGACATGGGAAAACCATGGTGTGTGGTGAGTTGTGGGTATGATCAAGCATGGATGATCATTTCTAGACATGAAGGAGGTCATAAAAAATCTATGTGTGTATTATCAGGTTAGGAGAGTTAAGAAAAAGTAACAAAACCTATTTTTAGCCCTATCAAGTTCTCATAAATTCATTTCCCTACTTGAAGTTCAAGTTTGGAGTGATCAATTGCACATTAAATATTTACATGGGGACATGATCCATTCATCATAATTGAGGCATGAAATTAAGAGTTTTTTTCAGTTGGAATAAAGTCAAATGATGCCCTATCATTTATGAATGATTACTAAGAAGTGAAGTTGGTCAAAACCCTTCCGAAAACCTAGATGCAAAGTGATAGGAAAGAATGGAATGGTATGGCCATGAAATTCAATGGTAAATATCTTATTATGAACAAAGGATGTGGAGGACTCCTTAGAGGTCATTTTTGTGGTGGTTGTATGATTTAGGTCTACTAGTAAGTTGAAGAAAAACCTCTACTTTTAAGATATTTGCAAGTACGGTCATGTGTTGTCGGTTTCATTGAATGAAAAAAAAATCTAGTAATATTATTATTTATCATAAGTGATCATGAAGTTATCTTGGAAAGTTCGGTGGAGAAAATTTGCGAAACAGTCCTCTAATTGTCCTACCATTTTTGCCTTAAGGAGTAAAAACTAGTCATGGAGGTTTAAGATGTGTCTTAATGTTTTTCATGTTTAGTAGTTCCTAATTGTCATGGATATCTTGAAGAGGTTCAATATTATTATTTTTAGGTCTTGGTTTGATTTGGTAATGTTTTTCTATGATAAATCTTAATGGCCTAATCATCCCTATTAGACCTATCAAGAAGGATTTTGGATCAAGTATGCAAGTGAGGTTTAATCCATATGACCCATAGTTGTTAGTGCTTTTAGAGGTTTTTAAATATGTTATTTATGTGTTACAAGTTATTGAAGATTTTTCAAGTGATGTTTGAGGTTTTGGAGGTCATTTATCTCAAGAATGGATCTTGAGACACGGGATCTGGTTTGAGCAGTTTCAAAAATTCATACTTGTTAGGGTCAGTGCCTTGTTTTTTAGGTTACATGAGTTTTCTTAGTTATAATAAATCAATACCTTTCCATTCATGTTCCTTATGAGTCTTGACAGTATGTTTTTATGTGTGAAGACATTCAGTCTTAGAGAGTGAAAATTAGGTGTTTAAGACCTAATAGGAGTTGTTTGTCTCTTGGAGTGTTCCATGAAGAAGACTGGTGTTGTAGAGGTTCTTGTGCATGTAGAAGGTGTTTTGGAGGTTTTTTTATGTTTCCTGAGGTTTTGGAGTCTCGGTGAAGATGTTATATTACCTTGAAGTCCAAGAAGCATTTGTTGGAGTTGAAACTAGTGTTTTAGGCCTTGTGAGCTAGTTTGTATTATTGGGCCTAATGTAGACCTATATGGTCCTTCTAGGTGATTTATATGAGTTTGTATAAAAAAAAATTAAGATGACATGACCAACCTTAATGGTAGTATCTAACCTGTGGTCATTTATTGGGTGTGTCAAGTATAAAAGTGAAGTGTAATAGATCATTTAAGCTAAGCTAGAGGATGGATATGTGAGCAAGCTAAATGAAAGTGTGAGAGAGGTGTGAGGGTTCAAGTGTAGATATGATAAGGGGATGAAGAGTTGGTAATAATACAGGAACATGGATTCAAGGTCATTATACCTAATAAACATTATATGATGTAAGTTTGAGAAAAGAAGAAGAGTGGGTAGTTTTAGAAGGTTTTAGGTTACAAGAGCTTACAATGTGATCACAATCAGTTGTTGGAGAAACAAGTGATTATTTTATCTTCAAATTCATGTGGATGAGTTGGTGCTTGGTCATTTTATGGGGATATATCCTCCTTATGGGGTTGGTGCCTCATTAAACTATGGGTTGGTTCCCTACTAAGCTAGTGGTTGGTGCTCCTTTTGAAGTTGGTGCTTCACTAAATTCCTTTATGTTATGTAATATATATGCAAAGGTTTAGTTATATTTCTTCCCCTTAAGGGTTTCCCACTTTATATCTAGTGTTCATGTGTTCTCTCTTGTCTCTAGTAATTTTAGATGTTTGTAGTCATTTTTTCACCCCACTAAGAACAAGGGAACCTCATGCGCATTGGCCTATCACCCAACGGGCACTAGGCGCTCACTCGAGGTGCATGAGAGGGATCCGAGTCTCTCTTTTATGTGAGTTCAGTGGAAGGCATGCTCATGGTCTTGACTTAGTGATTTAAAATACATGAAAAAGCTATAGATCTCAGAACGGCTTCTATACCCTTTCAGTCATAATAAAAGAAAAGCGCGCAACAAAAGTAATAGAACTAGGAAGTTGTAAATCCACCATTATTCATAGCATTCAAGTAAGATTCATGATTATACAAGAACAAAAGTACAATAGAAATATGCAGGTAATGCAGAGAAAGAGTCTTAATACATTTGTTAGGGTAACCTTATCACATTCATTCATAGTATTACTTATAAAATATTATAGAAGGTAGACCGTAGTCATGCGCCATGTGTGGATCCATACATGTATTCTCACAAAACAAAAATTGCATTCCCCATTTCCCCATTACATCCTTGCTAGAATCCTTTACCCATTTTCATCCCATAGTTCTCGCAGTAATTTTGCAGAGCTCTGCTACCTCACTTCCGTCTCTTTTCTTTGCAAGGGCGCACGTATAAATAGGCCTCTGATCTCTAACAAACTCCTCTGCAGCCTCAGATCTGGCCCCAAGTGTCAAGGTGTGGGTCACCCCAGGCGCATGCCTCTCCATGTCATGATTAACTTTTTGGATCTTTCTATCACAAGGTATATTCCTTCCAGGACACCCTATCACCAGGCTGGAACCTTATCCAAATGGAACACGTTCTTCATGTGTCCTACCCAAAAGGCCAAAAATGGCTAAGTCCCAAATTGTTCTTCGTGCGGCACACGCACCTTGGGTTCTCAAGAAGCCTTTTGAATACTACCCTACGCACCTTAACTTGTGTGCTTCCTCCAGCCATGTGTGCCTATATGCCTTTAAGATTTGGAAGCTATGATAGGGGCCCAAACAATGTTTGTTACACATTTAATAAGCTCGCATTGATTATGTATGTGTAATGGTTGGTGGATTCGAATGATGAATGTAAGTTATGATAAATGAAGTAATTTTTTTGAATGACTTACTCGCCCCTCTAGTCACTATGCTTCCAACATATTTATAAGACATTACATGTTCTTAATCTTGTATTCACTTGTCTTGAAGCATGTTTAGATCAAGAATCCTCTTTTCATGGTAATCATCATCATTGAGTATATCTTGTAAAGAGACTCATAAGGATTAAATTTTCAATTCTAAAGGTAGCATTACCTTTGTTCCAGAGCACCATGAAAAATAGTGTTATAGTTTTTGGTGTATGAACACTTTTGGATAGGACTAAAGGTCATATGTGATATAGTTCTACCAATTTTCCCCATGTTTAGCGATTATCGGCTTAAAAAATTTATGATCCTTTTATTAATAACTTTAGCTTTACCATTACCTTATGGGTAATAATAAGTGGAGAATTTATTATTGATTTTAAATTTAGCACAACACTTCTTTACCATATAATTTTGAAATAGGATTTGGTGTCAGAATAATCATGAATGGTACCCAAAAGTGTGAGATGATATGAGTTACCAATAAATTGCATATATCTTTGTCAATCATATTTTGTAAGGGTATAGGCTCAACTCATTTAAAATATTAAGCAAGTATATTTTTATGCATATGTGACATGTTGTGGATTTTTTTATTAGTATTTCTAATGAGATAAAAATTCCATAAGGAAAAATTCCAGAGTGCAACAATGGGTTACAACTCTTGATATGGAATGTGATCTAGTTTGCTAAGTTTCGACATTGTGGGAAGTTTTTGCATAATCTTGGAATTTTTGTTCCATTATGGGCTAATAATATCCTTTCAATAATATTATAAGTCTTAGGTTTACCATTGAAATGACCAAAACACTTTGTTATGTACTTTGGAGAGACCCATTTGAACCTTTCCATGAATTAAACACCGAGTAAATTCCCATCAATGATTATTGGAATAAAAACCCAACAATTAATACATATCTTTCTACTTTCATCATTTTTTTCATCATGTCATGAATATTTTTTAGAAATACTTCTTGGTATAGATAATTATAAATATTAGTGTACCATTCTATATTATTTGTGCAATGAGCAATTGTTAAGGCTTCTAAAGAATTTATAGTGTCTGTAATGACCAACTCATTTTGTAGCTAATTTATAATGAAAATATCATGGTCATCATCAATAGCAATAGGGACTAGCGATGTAGTTCTAGCCATGACATTGGCATGTTTTTATCTTTGTGAGGTATGTAATCAATTGAGAATGATTCAAATGTTGAGAGTAATATTTTGATAGTTTCATTATAGTGTATTAATCATGCATCCTTAGTATTATAAATGTCATAGACATGGTTGATGACTAATTGATATTCCTCATAATTTTATAGTTTTTTAATCTATAGTGTATGTGTAATAGATAATCATTATATCAATGCTTCATATTTTGTAATTTTTATTTATACTTGAGACCCTAGGCCCATATGAAAATGGCATAGTTTCACTATGGGGTGTGTTGAAAATATCCATGTTCCCACCCCTATGGTACATTTTGAGGGAAATTACATGGTCCATGTTTCTATATCAATATTTTTTTATGGTGAATTCATTATGAAATTCTTCATTTAAATGAGATAAATCCCATAATGGTGTGTTAGCTAGATGATTTGTAAAAATTACCTTTTTATGAATTTTGAGTAATAAACTTAAAGTCAAATTTTGTGAGAAACACGACCCATTTTATTTTCCATTATGAAAAATTAAATTTAGACATTAAGAATCGAAGAGGATATAATTTAGTAGTGACATTTGTTTCATTATTGACTAGATCATGTCAAAATTTTATGTTGCAAAGACTAGTGTGAAACATATTTTTTCCATTACATTATAATTACTCTCTTAGTAAAGTATGGTATAAATGATATAATATATGGATTGTTATTTATTATTTTATCACACTAAACCATTAGATCTCTAAGTGCATGTTCGGTAGTGGGTAAATTCTCGAGCTTTTCATGCTCGCCTATATATGATATGGCCACCGGCGAGTGCCATCCGAGTATGGATACGATTTATCAGAAGCTCTCTACACATACCTTTGTTGGTATCATTGGAGGAATGAAAATATTCGATGAGTAAGAGGATGGTGTGCCCCTATATCACCGGTGGGGAAGATATATAGATATGATGAGGATGATTCAATAATAAAAATGGCCTACCTAGTAGACATTATCCTATTCAAATTTCATGGTTTCTTGTAATATGCATGTGAAGGATACATCTTCATATCTAATTGAGTTGTAAAACATTTTATCCTTGAATTGTTTCCAAAAAGAGATTAGAATTAAATCAAAATCTTAGGTAAAGGGCACATCTATAATTTATTTTATTTTATTCTCTTGTGATTAATTTCAATGCCCCAATTGGAAATGATAAATCCAAGTAGCTTTCCTAATGTAACCATATAGGTACACTTTTCGGTTTTAAATGTGGATTTTATTGACGTATCCATTCAAATATTTGTCTTACGTTCATTGCATGGCCATGGTGATGTTTTTATTAATCTAATATATCATTTACATAGTCCTCAAGAGTATTATTTATAAAATAATGAAAGAAATGTTTCATAGCTTATTAATAAGTATCCCTTTTGTTCTTCATCTTGAATAGCATAAATTTATAAAAATATATTCCCATTAATTATTAAATGATTTATTTTCTTTATCAATAAGTTTTATGTTTTATTTTTTTACCCCATGAAACTATCCATGAATGATAGTCTTTCATATCCATATATGGAATCAAAAACCATGTTGATCTTTGGCAATGGAAAACTATCCTTAGGTGATGCTTTGTTTAAATCTCAAAAATCAAATCTTGCCATTATTTTTTTCTAACAGTACAATATTTAAAATCCACTTAAGATAATCTATTGCCTAGATAAAGCCAACACCTATTGAATTTCTTTCTTGAAAATACGTTATACTTTGGGATGCATTTTTGAATATTTTAATGAATAGGCTTAACATATGGGTGTAAAACTATGTCATGTATAGTTTTTTTAATTGGATAGGGTTAATAAATAGGCTTTGATGGGTCATGTAACTATTATAAAGCCAAAATATATACAATAAGGAACAAACAAAGTGAAAGAGAAATTAATTCCCAAGAGATAAAACTAGAAACACTCAATCTTTAGTGAAAATTTTTCAGAGGCATTGACAACAAACTTCCATGCTTTATGCAAAGTGATATAAGTGTAATCCAAGAAATATCAATGTAATCCCATGAAATTAATTATATAAAATCACGAGTAATTGTCTAAGGGACTTCCTTTCATTTTATTTTAATTTTATCACTAGAAGTATCGATAAAATATCCAATTTTTACCATAATTGTAAGTGATAGTTTATCCATTTAAGAAAGTTGATCTATCCTCAATCTATGACACAATATAAATAATATCTAGGTCATCTATCGGGATGTGAGGCATGTGATAATCACATTTACCAAAATACATGTGAGCATTAGTTGTATGATAAAACATATTCTTATTATATAAGGATATCCTCATATACCCCCAAATTTTTAAGAGGGATTCATTGAATTGGTAAATTCATTTAGTGTTCAAAGTTCTGGGAAACTATGTCATCAATTAATTTGAAATAAAAATATCTAAATTAAACATGTAGTGCACTTCTATTATACATGCATAATGTGCACTTAAAACATGAACTATATATATATATATATATATATATATATATATATATGAGAGCTGACATGGAATTTTGTAACCAACACCTTGTTGTGTGATTATAGTGGGAAACTCAATAATATTAGGAATACCTTGCTCATGTTTTCCAAGTGTGTGATAACCCATTTCCTATCAATGTTGGTAACCAAATCTATATATGTTGGATAGAGGAGAATTTTCAAGTGGAGGTATGGTAGGTTGTCAAAAATATTACTTGTCTTATGGGGGTAGGTTGATATATGGGATATAATTTTCCTCCATTTTTTCCATGTCATTATACTTGAATGGTTCCTAATCTAAGGATAATGTATATATAATTTTGATAAATTAAATTTAGGAAGACATGTAAGGTGGAAGGTATAGAATGCATTTCATGTATCCATGGATGCCCTAATAGTATATTAAAATTGAGGTCATTAGGCTTAATGTGTAATATTATAGCCAAATTTTGGGGACCCATGGTTATGTGTAGTATGACCCACCTAAGTACCTTACATGGTATGTTATCAAAACCATAAATTTTCAAATCCAAGTGAGAGATAATATACTAACATGCCTATGATATTTAGTAAAGATATGCTACAAATTTTGAGGTTCAACACATTATCCATAAGAACTCTTATTATCAGCTTGTTTTGTTTATTGATTTGTACATGTTACAACTAGAGACATTGATCTATGATGTTCTTGGGGAAGATATTCTTTATCAAAGGATACACTCTCCTTTCATCTATTCTAAAATATTTCAAATGGAGTCAATATAAGGTGGCCTTATATCATTAGGTACCATTGTTTCTTGTAATGACTCATAAATAATGTACTTGTACATAGAATTACTTGATAATAAATATAGTGAGGAGATATTAAAATGATATTTATTTAGTTTATTTAGGAATTAATTGATTATATATTGAAGGGGGAGGAGTTGTCATGTTTCCCCTATTTGGTAAAACTACATGATCATCCATATTATTTGATTTGACACAAGTATGGACCATGGGATATGTTATGAGTTGTGGTTGAATAAAGGGCATATGCTGGTAGTTATTATCATTATATGAGGTAAAAGGAAGTTTAATATAGGTCATGTATGCATATGGGCCTTAAGAACATTCAATTATATATAAATGGTGGGATGATGTACATTTATGTATATTATCTTTTTCAGGACTAAAAATGTTTAAAATACATACAATCTATATAGGAAAATCCCTAAGGAGAGATAGAATTTTCGTGGAAGGCCCAGTTTGAAAAATGATTAAACATTTCATTCAATAACATCTTCACCAAATTATTTAACCGTAAAATTTTAATAATGTGTGGATGTAGGTCTTAATATTTACGTAAAACATTAATTATGATTGTAATCTAGAAACTATGTATATTTAGATTATTTAATTAATATTTAACAGAATACTAAACATATTGTAAATAGAAAGTGTGTTTGATTAATTAGGGAACATCATAAATATAGAATTTTTACAAAAGGATAATACACTTAGTTGTTTTTGTATTCATCTAGGTGTGCAACCAAAGGGAACATGATGGACATATCCTATATTTGATTCATATCTGAAATTTGGAATTTATTTTCCTTTGTAATTTTTGGTGGAAGGCCCAGTTTGAAAAGTGATTAAGAATTTCATTTAATAACATATTTTTTATTGTTAATTATTGGATAGGCTCCAAGGGCCATTAAAAATATAGTCAATAAGGTTCACAAAGATCTAAAAACACCAACATAAGGACTAGAGTAAAAAGAATTTGACTCACAAAAATCCACAACACAGAAAAAAAGATCCAAGGACAGAACCGTAACATCGACATACAAAGAGAAAACAGAGAGACAACACTACAAAAATCAATCTATAAAAATTCAGCACATGAGTCACTTATACAAATTTCTTTCTTGTTCTAGAAATTGGACCCACTTTCATTGATAAGCTTTGTCAAAGAGTGTCTTCGTCTTCAGATATGTTGAAAATAAATCACATCCTCTTTCTTTAATCCTTTAGATCCCTATCTTGTATAAGTTTTAACCTCTCGTCCAATGATAATAAGTTCAACATTCATCCTCTCAACATTTATAATAAAATTTTCAGTTTTATCCTTTAGTGTTACCACCGAATCTTCCTAGGCTTTCATCCTTTGAGATAGGAAGTTCAAAATATTATTCCCTTTACAAGAAACCCTATTAAAAGAGTCACCCATAAGATTTGGAAGGGTTGGGGCTGCATTAAAATCTTTCTATGTCTTTTTTCATCTTTAAAATTTTCATTCTTTCAAAGAAGAGACATGTAGTCTTCCCAATCTTTGCCCAAACTAACACCTGACACCCTAGGCCCTAGAATAGGGTTTGTAACTTTAAAAATAAGGATGAAACCTTGGTGGAGTGGGGAAACCTTTTTCTCAACTTGAAAATCAAAGATAAAAGCCTTCAACAAACTAAAAAGATAGAATGGAATGATCATTTTCCTATAATGAGAAAATTGTTTAACAAAGTGAAATGATGGGTATGTAATTTTCTAAACTTCCCATCAAGAGTAATATACTTCATAATAAGGAAGCCAACTTCTAGACATCTCCCAGGAAAATATAACCTAGAAATACCATCTTCCATAAAATGAATCTTCTCTCAACATTAAAGAAAGCATATAATTCTTCCATTCTCCTCGACCTATCTTTGAAAACATTTAAGCCCTCTATAGCCATACAGAAATTTCACAATAAAATCCTCTAAAACATGCATAGTAACTCCCTTGATAGTGACCTTACCATTATCCCAAGCCATAGAAAAATCGTAGGACAAAGGTGTCGAGTCATGCCCCTTCAAACTTGACCAAGAAATCAAGTAAGTCCTAATTTTTGAAGATATCCCAAATGACGGAATTCCTTTGTAGAGATATATAGGATAAAGGCTCCACCTTGACCTGATCACCACCCATGGATGAGATGTGGAATTGAGCCTATAAAAAGAATAAGAAAATAATACATAAAACAAATGTCGAGTACCCTGTATTAACATGAAGATATATTAATTTCACACAATTAAAAATGATGAGAAAAAATTTCCAAATCTCCACCACACTTGACCATTAAATTTTATATTTCTTCATTAATTGTACTTAAGATTCTAGCTGGAAGGGTGGCCTTGTTTCTCCATGATGACTTGGCAATAGCTCATACCCTAATGTTAGAAATCCTATCAATACATACACTACCCTTCCAAAAAGTTTTTTTGATATTTAAATCTTAAAACTTAGGAAGAATTCATAAAACATATTCTATTATATTTCTTATGTTGTTGTTAACTCATATCTCCCTTTTAATAGCTTGAACAATGTAGAGATAATCCCCCTTGATTTGAAGTTTCTTCAATAACATCTTCACCAAATTATTTAACCCTCAAAATTTAATAATGTGTGAATGTGGGTCTTAATATTTACCTAAAACATTAATTATGATTGTAATATAGAAACTATGTATATTTAGATTATTGAATTAATATTTAATAGGATTATGAACATATTGTAAATAGAAAGTGTGTTTGATTAATTTGGTAACATCGTAAATATATAATTTTGACAAGAGGATAATACACTCAGCCATTTATGTATTGATATAGGTGTGAAACAAAAGGGAACATGATGGAAACATTCTATATTTGATTCATATATGAAATTAGATATTTATTTTCCTCTGTAAAAAATTGGCCAAAAGGATAGGATTTACTAGCCACAACCCATGTAGAGTTGTATGGACTTACCCTACTCAAAAAATTTATCTACGAATAAACAACTACTTGCGAGTTCTGAAATTTCTATTCTATGTGTGATTTGGGATCTGAAAAATGTAAATAAGTTACCAAAATCGGATTTCTTCTCTTAAAACACTAACTTTAAATTCCTATAAAAAATGTGTTGGCAATTAAGGTTGAGGCACCCATTTACCTCCTACGTATCACTATTCTAAAGAGTCTTAAAATCAATTTAGTTGTCTACCTACTAGAAGCACAATTATGGTAATGAAATCTACACATATATACAATAATAATTTATCCCTTGAATGGAACACTTGATCATGTTTGTTTTGTTGTGTCTTGGAAAGATTTTGAATTGGCATGGAGTTATTTTGGATAGCTTTATCATTATTTAGACTTTTGTAGGGGATGTTCCTAGTGTGATATAACATAATGAATAAAAATCGAGAAACTTTAATTGTTTTGGAGAGGAAGACCAAGTGTATGCCTTGTAATTTGTTAAGTTATTTGATTATGATCCATTTCTAAGACAAATGATCACATTCGAATACAATCACCCATCTCTCTATCTCTTATGTGACTTTATTATCTCTATACTCTACTTTTTCATCAATTATTAAAATATTATCTAATCAAAGTAGTAAATAACCTCTATGCTTCATGTCTAAACTTCTCATTTTACTTTTCCCCTTGTCTATCTAAGACCATAAAAATGGGTCGATGTGGGCTACGTCTTATCCAAACTTTTTGGCCTTATATCTTCAAGTTATTTGACTTTATTTCAATTTTAATATCTTCTTAAGGTTATTTCACCTTCCTTGGGTCAACCTTGTTATAATATTTCACCTACATAAGGATAAATAAGAAATTCATTATCACTTTACAATATCATGTTGTAAACACCAATACAAAACCACTCAAGGGTGTCCTAAATCTTCCGAAATAAACTAAACATCAGTTAGATTAGTCCCTAATATAGGTTTGAAGCACTCAACCAGTTCAAATATTCAAGCTTCATCTATTTCCAAGCATCAAAAGGTCATTTGGATATGTCTTCAAATGAGAAAAATCATTCCAAGCATTGCATAAGGGTTTCAATCAACAAATGGTTAGGTCATGTATCTAAGGTATACCACATCACTCTACTACCATAGTGGGTACATGTTATACTATATAGTAAGCTTGGTATCTCGGTGTTGAGATACACAAGGGAACCCTTAGTGGATTGGTTAATTCTTCACATTTACATAAGCACCTAGGATAAATACATGAGGCTTGATCCTTAAATGATGAAATTGTTGTCCAAAATAACCCTCCAAGATATTTTTACAACTTACAAATTCATTTTTGAGACTTAGGAATTTTTTGATTTTGAAATTCACGGAACACTAAAAGACATTGTTTTGTGGAATCAAAAAATTAGTATTTTTGGGTTCTACAAAGCCACAAAACAAAAGGGAGAAGAAATTTGGACTTAGGTGGTAATTTGGTAAGGACTTTTTGGGACATTGAATTGAATGATTGTGCAAAGTGTGTAGTTGGTGTTTTTGCGTTCTCCTAACCCACAAAACAAAGGAATTTGAGATCAGGACTTAGTTGGATTTTTAAGAAGTTAGTGCTTTGTCGATGGAAAAATCGGTGTTATGTGGGCTTGGAAAAGTAATGTTCCATGGGTTTGCTAATTTTGTGCACCAAAGGTTGGAGTCCGCTAAATAATAAGCCATGATACATAGGGGAAGCTGAAGCACCACGTAGAAAAGGTAAAATTTTGAGCATGCCCAAGTATGGAATCCACCTAACACTATCGCAGATTTCATGTGTTTCCCGAACAATGTTTCACAGACCTCAAACTTCATGGAACGAAGGAAGAAGGGTCACATGGAAAGGTAATTAATTTGGAATGTTGTTAACGGTGGAATGTGGAATATAGTTCCACAAAGTTATCCTAACCCACCGAATGAAGAAACATATTCCACAAGGTAAATTCCACATGAAATAAAGTGAATACCTCCATAGAATGTGGTAAATAGTGTCACATGTTTTAAATGGTTGAGGAACAAACAGAAAACAAAGGAAACCCATATAATTCTTCAAAATCCACCAAATGAAGAGATAAGCAATAGGATGAGAAAATCACAAAAGGATCCATCGAGATCTTAGAAACCAAAACCAAAGTTATGTAACAAGCAAACAAGAAAAATAAAAACCAAATCTATGGGATAAAGGATTTCTTTGTGAAAGGCCAGGATTAGTTTTTGGACGATATCTTTTGATGTGGAGCTTCATTTCACCTCAGATTTGATTCATTAGGAACATCTTGGATATGAATTTCAAAAGAAGGAAAATTTACAAGGAATGATCAAGTATTTCAAGAGATTGGAATTGAAGATTTTGGGGAAGTTTCACATCACTTTTAAAAGTCATGGGGTGTCATTTTTTTGTAAATGATTTAATCTAAGTTGAATTAAATCTAATTTAAGAGTAATGTACTACAACTAATGATATATGTATGATAATATAAAATAATAGAAAAGTAATAATCATTCAAATATATGAGACCCTAAGCAAATGAGAGAGGAGGATGACTTAGCTTATATCATATAATCGAAGATGATCTAGATCGAGTGTCTACTATATCTAGCTAGAAATAGTTTCTTCAAGTATTGATTAGGTTCGGTACCCTAGAAATACACTAGATAAAAGCACCCACGGGTGTAAAAGATCACCCCAAGTGTTAGTGACTGATATGGGTGCTTGTGTCCACTCGGATGTTTAATTTCTAATCTTTTTGGGGCTGGAGGAACTTTTTTGTTGATTTCTCTTTGTCACTCTAGTTTCATTTTAATGTCCTCAGATTGTACCTATAACTTACAAAATAGATATCTACCTACACATGCCCATAAACCACATCAAACCTAATAAAGAAGATGCAAATGGGGATTCAAATTGACCCCAGTGGTCACCCAAAGAGTTAACTTACACCCAATTGTTGCACTACATCTTAGACTCCATGTAGTTATTTGTTCTTGTGTGTGTAATGATTCCCTAGATTCCCTTGTGTAAGTTTCATGATGATAATGAACTAGATCTAGAATGTACCAAGTATGTAAAATGTGTGTGATGGAATAGAATGAACTCCCCTCCTATGTTGTGTATGTAAATTAATGCAGCCATTGTCCCTTATATGGATATGCTAGATGTATGCTTTGTAATTATCTTGTGCCTTTGATGCAAGATTAGGTGATTATAGATAATGCTTATGATGTTTAGCCCCTTATTTAGGAGAAATAACTAAGCATATATATGATTCCCTTATTTGAATTTCATAATTGACAACTAAAAGGCCGACCCAAAGTTTTAAAAGGTGACCAAGAAGTAAAAGAGACCCAAAAGAATAAGAAGAAGATAAAGAAGGTTAGGAGTGCCCAAGAGGGACATGAGTGCTTGGGTTCTTTTGTCCTAAATGGGTGCTACTTTCTAAGGCCATAAAAGATAAATTTATAAAGTTCTACTAGATTTTTAAGATATGTAAGGCCAATAAAAGTGGAAGAGATAAAGCAAAAATCCCAAAAGAAGTTGTCAACCACTAGTTTTCTTTCTTAGGAATCATGTATACATTAGTATGCTTTAGGACCTATAAATGTACCCAAGTGCATAGATTTTGTGTCTACATTTTCCCCCACTTTATGTTGTTGAGTGAATACTCAATAGCATAAAGTAGATAGAAAATTTTTACCTTGTAATTCAAAGATAAGTCTAGCCAATAGCGTGTCGAGTGGAACAAAGAGTGTGAAGTGATTGTAATGTGAAGCATGACAACTAGGAAAGGGAGGTAGACCCTAGGGATGAATTTCATGCATAGTAGTGTGATTCTGAAGCTTGTGCTCATTGATGTGTGTTATTTCTTGTTGTGTATAATGATTGACCTAAAAAGAATAGAAAAAGAGTAGTTAAAGTCTCGTATGTGAAAACCGTAATAATGTATGTATAAGTAAGTAAAGAGCTAAGGAAAGAGTGCACCTGATGTATGAGAGAGTAAAAGATAGAAATTTGTCTTGTTTTCTTTGGAGATGTTACTAGATTTGAGTGTCTTATTACCGAAGGTGAGGTTTTTAGGTGATGTCATGTAAAGAGAGATTTTTTTGGGCAAACTCACGCCAAGAGAAGAGTGTTGGGGAAAGATGTCAATTTTTCTCTCCTTCCATGATGCTTCCTCAAGTCCCACTACAGATGACATGTCTTGATTTGTAACCAATTGTAAACATTTATAATTGAATGACTGAATTTTATAACTGAAGGAAAGTTCCTAATACTGTACAATTGTACTATAAATTGTTGAAAACTATGTTGAACTGAGAAATTGTCTATTTTTTCCCCAGGAAACAAGTTCCTAGGTGGGATAAAATCACCCACTATTCCTATCTCGATGTTACATTCTAGTGTCAAATATATGTTTTTCATTGATGTCATATTATTTACCAATTTGTGACTATATGATTTGGCCAATTCTATACTTTGTTTATTTGTTTTGTAACTTTGTATTATTGGAATGGTGATTTGTTCACCCAATAGATGCCCCCTTTTTTGGGGTGCATGCAAGGAATGTAGCAGGATGCGACCCAAAGGAGAGGACTCAAGCTAGTATACATATCATGTATTGGATACCTGTAGGGGTAGGGGATGTGCATGGTAGAAACCAAGGCACATGTAGACAAAGTAGGTTAGAAATAAGTGTTAGTATAGAAGAGATAACATGAAAATAAAAAATAATGTAGAAAGAAACTATGAAGACAAGGGACCGTGAAAAGTGAGTTTCATACATGGGACATCACTCACAATTCCACAATACAATTAGGGTCGAAGCTAACATAAGCAAATATTTATCAAACAAGACATAGGGCATAACCTTTAAAACATAATAAACAATGGAAAATAAGAAGTATCAAATAACCATAGTTGTATAGAATCTTGGAAGGAATGTATTACACATGAAGAACCCATTAACATGTTAGAAAGATAAATATTATGTAAAAGCATATATAGATCAAAAAAATGTAAGTAATAGTGAATAAAATTAGTAAATATTGTAATGATAGGACCTATTATGTGTAGAGTATGATATTAGTGAAGGTAGATGCCCCGAGGAGCCTCGGTGAGACTAGTAAAGAGTGGTGTTGGGCATCATGTATTGGGTAAGAATATGAAAAGTCCTGAATTCACCTCAAGAGACCACATGAATGTGCATGTGTGTATAGAAAAAGATAATGATATATTAAGTATTTGACTTGCATAGAAAACAAAGTGTAACATGTAAGTAAAATAAGCTAACAAGAGTAAATACAACCAAGATGTGCATATGCTATGTTAGTGAGATGATGTGTTGCAATAAGAAAGATGTGTAGATTACAGAGGCCACGTTTCCCTCGAGAAGATGTGTGTCGAGATGATGTTCGTTTAGGAATGCTCCTCGGTAGTCAAGTATGAACCGTAAAACTAGAGTGTGTCATCCGATAATGATGGTATAGAATGAGTACCAGAGATGTGGTAATTCTTGGAAAGATAGACATGAAGAATAGATCATGAGTAGAAAATATGTGACAAGTGAGGTTCATGGAGGAATTTCACCCTCAACAGTCAAGCATGAATAATATAACAAGATTGTGTCATCGGGTATTGAATGGAAAGAATGTGTTCGGAGAGTAAATTATAGAAAATATTTAGCATGAAACATGGACAATGAAGTATAATAAAATTAACTAAGAGTAAATAATAGCTACATCAAATGGTGATAGACCGGGGGGATAGTGGGATTCCCCCAAGTGTGTAAGTGAGGAATCAAGTAAACTCATCAAGGAGGTCATCAATGTCAGGGTCATAATCAATGGGATTGGGATTGGAGACATAATAGGCAATAGTGAGATGGTGATCATGGAAAGAGCCTGTGTGGCATAAATTATAAATTCCCATAGCATATTGTTCATCGAGTAAAAGGTGGTTGTTGAAATTTATTTGCTTACCAGTGAGTTAGGTTTTGGGTATATCCAAGGAAGGAATCATTACAAATAGAGATGTGGCCAAAAGGCATTGGAAACATAATATCAATATGATTGGGGTTGAGAGTGCCACCAATATAGTTGAGCCAATATTATTCAAAGGTGAGGGTAGAGGAATGGGGTGTACATGCAAGGAATACCAATAAATGGAAGACAAAGAGGCCAAAAACAACATTAATGAGTAAATATCCATGATATAGGTGGAGAGAGTGAGGGAGGGGATGAGATCGGGAATGTTAATCCTAATTGTGCTAAGCCTTCGTGTGTGTAAAAAATTTTAGAACAAGTGGGATTGAATGGGATATGAGGCCAATAAGAGTCATGTATGAGTAAGGTGCATGTGAATGGATCAAGGCCACGGAGTAGAGGTAACCTGAGGAGATGGCAAAGGTGGCATGATGTCTAGTGTATGTACATTTTCATGGAAAGGAACCATGGTTGTCTTAGAGGGAGGAGGTTTCTTGAATTGATACTCACCTAGGCCAATAGCATCAAAGGTGTCTTAGAAATAGTATTTTTTTATCTCAATAAGAGTAAAGTTAAGGTTACACAACTTGTCATCGGTAATTTCTACGATATCAACCTCATCATCACAATCATGGGTGTTGACATTATCATTTTGGATAGTATTATCAAGGATGCTAAGTGGATGAGTGGTGGATGTAGGAAAAGGAGGAGCAACTAAATGTGGGATAGTGATAGTGATAGAGGAAGGTATGGTAGGAGAAATGAGAACATTGGTATGTGTAGGGATGGAAGGGGTGAATGTGGAGGTAGAATAAGAATTAATGGGAGATATGGATTCACCGACATCGCATGTATCGATATTATGGTATGGAATTGGATTAAGTGGGGGTATAGGCATGGCATTGATTGGGTCTATTCAATAGAACTTGAATGGGTTGTGGTAAGGGGAGATGGTATGCTCATATCCATCATGTAAGAATTCAACACACCAATGAACCGTAGAAGGAATAACATGCATAACATGGATCCATGGTCAAATGAGAAAACAATTGAACTCAAATTATGTATCAATGATATAGAACAAAATGGGAAGGGTTTTTATCCAAACTCGTAAAGCCAAGGTAATGGTGTTAATACATGTTTGATTAGTAAAATCATAACCACAAACAAGAGTAGAGTATTTGATGATCTGACTATGATGAATTTGTAATCGCATTATAAATGAGAGGAACATAAATCTATATCGGATCCTCCATTAATTAATATCTACTTGATATAGTGGAAACCAATAGTGGTTGTAATAAGAAAAGGGGATAAAGTATCACCAACGGAAGTAGGATATATGTCTTCATTATTGAATGATATGACATGTAGTAGGTATTTGAGGGAGTGAATAAGATGTGTGAAGATAAGAGGGGAATTATCACTTACAACGTGAATGGAACATAAGATAGTCTCTAATGTATGATGATAATCTGATGCATTGTGTAAAAGATCATAAAGAAATATTTTAGCAGTGTATTTTGTAGTTTCTCAATTATATCATAACCTTTAGAGGTGTCGATAGGAATTGTAGAGGTAATGGGTGGTGGAATAGAGACATGTGGATTCATATGTTTCCTATTACATTAAGTGGTGACCACATTAATAGTTGGTTTGGTAATTGGAGGGTTGAAGTGGGGAGGTTGTTGGGGCATGGACCTACATAAAATCAACAACTATGATATATGTGCTAGAAACTCTAGTGGGTACATAGGATGGATAAGAAGATTGGTCCATAAATTTAGAGGAAGGAGAGAGGATATTATGCATGTTTAGAAGGTAGGGTTCACCAAATGATTTAATCTAAGTTGAATTAAATATAATTTGAGTGTAACATACTACGACTAATGATATACAAATGATAATATGCAATAATGGACAAGTAATAAGCATTCAAATATATGATACCCTAAGAAAATGAGAGAGGATGAATTAGTTGATTCCTTGCAATCCGGATATGATCGGAATAAGTATATGCTATATCTAGAAATAAATAGTGTTATCAAGGCTTAATGAGGGTTCATAACCCTAGAAATGCATAGGAAAGAAGCACCCATATGAGGAAAAGAGTTCCCTGGCGCTAGTAAGTGGTGATATGGGCACTAGTGTCCGCTAGATTCTCAAGGTTTGGTATTTTTGGGGCTATAGAACTTCATTTTTATCTCTCTTTTTCACTATGGTTTCCTTGTAATGTCATTAGTCGTACACTGTAACCTAAAAACATATATCTACCTACAAATGCCCACAAACCACATCAAACCTAATAAAGAAGATGTAGAATGGGGAGTTAGAATAACACCAATGGTCACCCGAAGAGTGAACTTATAACTAAGCAATGCACTACATCTCAGAATCCATGTAGTTCTCCATGATTGTGTGTGTAATGATTCCCTAAACTTCCCTTCTGAAATTTTCATGATGATAGCGAGATAGATTTAGAATGTACCAAGTATGTAGAATGTGTGTGATAGAATAGAATGAACTCCCCTCCTATGATATGTATGTAGATTTATGCATCCCTTGTCCCTTGTATGGATGTGCCATATGTATGCTTTGTAATTCTCTTGTGCGTTTGATGAAATATTAGGTGATGATAGATAATGCTTATGATGATTGGACCCTTATTTAATAGTAGTAATTAAGTGTATATATATATATCAATTCCTTGTTTGAATTTCATAATTAAAAACCAAAAGGCCAACCTAAATTTTTAAAAGGTGACCAAGAAGTAAAAGAAACCCAAAAGAGTAAGAAGAAGATAAAGAATGTCATGAGCACCTAGGAGGGACATGAGCATTTAGGCGCTTCTGTCCTAACTAGGCACTAGTGTCCGATGTCTTAAAAAAATTTAGTAAAGTTCGACAAAGTTGTAAGATATGCAAGGCCAATAAAAGTGGAATAGATAAAGTAAAAGGCCCAAAAGAAGTTGTCAACCACTAGTTTTCTTGCTTAGGAATCATGTATACATTAGTATGATTTAGGACCTAGAAATGTATCCAAGTGCGTAGATTTTATTTCTAAAGTAAGATTATCATTTGATCCTCCCTCACCTTGAGATTCTTTTAAATACTTCCAAAAGATCATATTTTCCATGCCTAACTCATAGATTTGGTTCATATTGAACAAATATAATATAATAATATGACTATTGATTAATTCATCCGAGATAGAAAATATATAGGAAGAGAGTTTCCTATTAAGTAGGAAACTACTCTTCTATTCCAGTGAGTTGTTTTAACAACCAAACAACTCTGTTACATTAACATGATTATGGAGCACTAAAAAAATGAATTCCTAACATTCCCCCCCTTAGTGTGAACATGGGGAAAAACACCATCTTCAACCAAGTAACATGTCACTCTATAGCTTGTACATGGTCTCGATCCTCAACACTGATTGTGGGAACTACATCATCCATGAATAGGGGCCCATCAACCTATCTAGGTGAATACATGAATTGGGACCCATCAACCAATTCACATCAACCATCAAGTCAATTTGATCAAGAACACTTCCTATAATAGTATCAATGGTACAAATATCCACATCATCATCATAGGGGAAACAAAAACATTGTACTGCACATAGGAATAGGGATGCTCATCTGTTCTTATTCATCACACACAAAAAGGTGTCACTAAAGCAGTTTGTGGCCTTTGAGGTAGTGACAAACTTGAGGATGTTGATTTTCCTCCTACCTTTTTGCCTCCATCCTCCAATGAATTTAATTAATACAAATAATCTTCATCACTTGGGGTAGCTAATAGGCTCATTTTCACTTTCATGAGGAGAGAAATCTTCCCAATCATTTTCAGCAGCCAATCCCTGTTCATCTATCTTATCATCTAAGATATCTTTGGCTCTCTTTTTACAGTTCACAAAGTGATGTCATGACTGCTTGCAATAATGACACAAAATATGTTTCTTTGAAGATACAAACCTTTTTTATCTTTCTCAAGTGATGATTTATTATGTGCAACCATGAAATTTTCTTATTCTGTACATACCTTTTGATTTTTTATTCTTCATTAATCAAAGAGTAAATTTTGTTTTCCAAACTACGATTGATCTTAAAAGAGTTAAAAACAATATTTGAATACTCTTTTGAAATCTATTTAGTAAGATTGCTTTGGCATCTTCTTTATCCACCTTAGCTTTTATACTTGCTAATTGATTCAATATGGAGTGAAACTTATTGATATGTTGTACCATATTTTCATTTTCTCCCATCTTTAGCCCAAACAATTTTTGCTTCAACGTCATTGCTGCACTACCAACTTGAGATCCAAATAACTTGTTAAATTTCATCTAAATTTCATTTGATATCTTCGTCAAATTGATATGATGCAAATAAGCATTAGATATTCCTAGGCCTATAATTTTTATCGCCTTTCAATCCTTACTTTCCCACTTTTATACTTCATCCACGTCTTTTGGATTTTTCATGTTTCCATCAATATTTCCCATATATATTTTTCAATCTATTTTAGTTGAGTTCATACTTGCCATGTATGGAAGTTTTTCCCTTCAAATATTTCAATTTATCCATTTTTGAATCTTCCTACAAATGACATAATGGACATTGGATTTGAATTTTAGACCTCGTGACATATTTGAGGAATATATTCATAGGTATATCAACCACTCTAGAAAACATAGAATATGGAAGACACGAACTTTTTATAAATAAAATATATAAGAACTTTAGACAACTAACTCACCAATATATAGCTTGCAGATTTTGGAATGAGCATTCAATGTTGACTTAATGCATGGATTTTGATCTTGGTGAGGAATTTGAATTAATGCTAGGAAATTGATTCTATTGTAGTGATTATTCCTCCATTTTAATTACAATGCCACAACTAAGAAGCAATCTCCAAAGCTGTGAAAAAAAAAAATCTCAATGTGGCCAACTAATTCCTATAGTATTTTATAATTGTTCTCCTAAAATACTAGGACAAATATGGATATAAACTCTCCATCCGTCATTGTTATATATATATATATATATATATATATATATATATATATATATATTGATCCAACAAAACATTACATCATTAAATTCTCATATTCTATGCTTCATTAGCTCTAATTTTTCTCCTTTGGTTGCACTTTTAGCATAGTGCTCCATGTGTAGTCTTGAAAAAATAGCTCCACTAAATAACAGATCCGTGCAATGTTCCAAAGGTTGAAAGGATATTAAAATCGATGCACATATTTGTAACAAATTAAAAAAACTTTAAATCCTTACAGAGAGTATTTCTAACATGTTGGAGGTCATGATTCAATGCAAAACGTAATAGAACATCGGGAAAATCCCAAATCGGTGAAGTATGAGAGAAAGCACCAATGGAAATCTCATTTATTCTCTCATAGAAATCCACTCTGATACCAAATCATAGATTTGGTTCAGATTGAACAAATACAATATAATAATATGATTGTTTATTAATTCACCCGAGATAAAAAAACATATAGGAAGAGATTTTCCTATTAAGTAGGAAACTACTCTTCTATTTCAACAAGTTGTTTTAACAACCAAATAACTCCATTAGGTTAATATGATTATGGAGCACTAAAAAGTGAATTTCTAAGACTAACTCGAAATGATGAGGAATGTTGATCTTTGTAATAGATTTGGATATTTAGCAACACACCTTCCATCTGTTTACTAGATTTTGTGGTAATCCATTTATCTGCGGGTTGATTCTCATCCACATAAAATATCTAGAGATTTCTTGCAATGAAAGGAAGCTCAAAAATCATGAACCATGATGAGGTGGGGAGGTTACCTGTTGGAGGTAGTTTAGAAGGTCTTAGCAAGTTGGGAATATTTCTAGCATCGTTTGATCCCCCTATCCTCTACTCTCTTCTATCAAATGTAATGTGTTTCTTCATTAAACCATCCTCCCTTGCTTGGTAATGTTATTATGTCAAAAAATTGTGAGCTAAATAATCGCGAGACCCATGGCATTTGTTTTGTAATACATATTACCCTCCATTGATTATATAAATTTTTGCATACTTACAACAATAATATAATGTCAAATGTAGCTTTAATATGACCCTTGTGTTGCATTATTTTATTCTTTCCTTCTTTTCTTTAATTTGTAATGTGTATCCATCATGTTTTGTAGATTTTCATGTCACTTATGTTAACTATTTAGGGTTATGAGTTGATTTAGTTGCAGACTTGGAAAGTGGTAAGCAATTGTCCCTCTAACCTTGTATTGAATATTTTTATTCTCTAAGACTTATGAGAGAGTTATCACCTTCTCTTCTAGTGCTATCACCACCCCCTTAGCTTAATATTTCATTTTATGCAATCCCTCTAACTTTTATCCTGTGAATGACTAGTTTAGGCTTAGATAATTATTTTTAGCTTTAGCAGTAGTGTTATCGTTAGGTTAGTTTGGTAGAGGAATTTTTCCTTCTCGTAGATTGATCTCATTCATGCAAGTCCCACATTATGGATATTATCCCATGTCATTCTAGAATTTTGAATTTTCCATGATCAAGACAAGGGTACAATTATAAGCTACAACATGAATGTACTACAAAACTTAGATTGGTTCATGAGATGGGAGTCGACGCCAACGGTAGTTCATCCCGACCACACACACACATTTTCTCATTTTGGTGTATTAATATTCTTATGAAGGTTTATGCATGTTGTTAGGGTTTCCACTTTGTTGCAATTGATTACCGATCATCTTAAAGTTGTGTGAGATAAAGTGACATACAATGAAGGTCATTTCTAGGAAATAAATACACACAAGAAGTATCATATCCATAATTTCAAAGGTTCTAAGACTATATAAATGTAGGTAAGATTGTAAAATCCTAGTTGATACCATATAATAGTTATAAGGTCCTACCCTTACTCAATTTCTAGTTCCATACTCTACATCAAATCATTTCTAGTTTTTGGTCTTCCTATTTCACTATTACGCATACCCAAATTCTCCCTATTTTGACATGCATAGCTAATTTTCTTTCTTCTCTTGCGTATTTCAGTAGTTATCATCTTATCAATTATTACAATGCTTTTTTAGATTAGGTAAATAAGAAGTTTTGAAATGGTCTCAAACCTTGTACAAATGCACCAACAGAGATATAGAAATGAAAACATGGAAAAAACCAATTGTTAAAATTATTTTAATAGTATTTTGATTTTTAATGGTTAATGTTGGAAGTTAATTAATCAAAATGGTCCCTTATTAAAAACCATTACGTCCTATTAATTATTTTGCACTCCCATATTAAATAATTTAAATGGGATGTAAATATTTAGCAAACCCAATTCTTGAATTGAATCTATTTCTCATACTCCAAATATCCCTAGGGTTTCATTTGTTTCAGTTTTCCTATGCTTTCTTTATATGCCCTTTTGGCATAACAATCAACTTAACCTATTGACCACACTAATATTTCTCCTCCTTCCCATAGGTGGTGTACCCTCATGGCCTCTTTTACACATCATATTTCTAGTATTCCTTTTGTCTTAGATCATACTAAAAATGAAAAACCTATGAATGAAAATGAAATCACTAGTGAACATTCTTTTGATGATGGTCCCAATGAAGATGGAATGGTAGACTAGGTGTAAGTTGAAACAATATCTAATTTTTGTGGTCAAATACACAAAAACCCTTGTCATATTGACCCTCTCAATTATATCCTTCATCTTACTAAATTTTCTCATGATCAAGATTCTAAATAGTGGTCCCTTTTTTATCCAATCCTTTCTCATTATCTAGTGTTCATACATTAACCATCCCTACATCGACACTACCTATTTCATTAGGGGCATCGATCCTCGACACTACCTATGACTATGGGTATTTCTACATATCCTTTCTATACTCATAGTGATTCACATGCTTATTCTTCCAACACATATTCTTAGGAATCCCTCATTCATACATTATATATTAATTCCAAAAAGGTGCATATATTTCTTCTCATGCTATGGATTTTACTCTTTTTCTTCATGTCCCATTTGAACCTAATGCAGCCTCTTACCCTTTTCCTATCATTTTTTTTTTGCTACTAATATTATTATCCATGATTTCAAGGGTTTTGTTGAAGATCGTCTTCGTGCATTCCATGTTGATTTCTTGGAATATTCTTCAGATGATACATTTCTCACCAAGGTTTTCCCTTAGAGTTTAAAATAGTTTACATTACAATGGTTTTATAATCTACCTAGGAATTTGATTCAAACTTTCACTCCGTTGTAAAATATATTCCTTGCACAAATTTCCATCAATATTCAAGACAATGTATCATATGCTCAAATGGATAAAATGTGAAAAGGTTCTAATGAACCCATTAGTTGTTATATGCTAAACTACAAGACCATGCTTACTAAGATGAACAATATCTTAGCCAATTATGAACTACAATATCTTCTTACACAAATTATTCATGTCCCTTTACAAGAATCACTTATTTTTGACAAGTCCAATTCCTTCAATAATCTATATTATACTCTAAAATAAAATGAAGTTAATATCCTCAATAAAAAAATTCTAGTATATTGCTAATCCTTCTAAGATGTATAGTCACAAGTTTCAAGGAAAGACTACATTTTAGAATAATTTTTTTGATGACAAACCCAAAATAAAATCCACTATTAATGTTATATCTCAACCTATAAAGCTAAAATTACAACCCCTTGATGAAATTTCACTCACTTACCTTATGCATCACAAAAAGTTCTCAATCAATTAATTGAGTGTATCCTTTTGTGTCTCCCTCTACTTCTTTAGGTCGATATAAGTGCACCTCATAATAAGATATTTGACACTAATTCCCATTATGATTATCAACAATTCATTGGTCACTCCAGTAATATTTTTTTAATCATTTTCATGTCATCCAAGATCTCCTTAATGTTGGTACTATTAAGTATGAGGATCCACATCAACCTAAACCTACTAATCATAATACAAATCTCACAATATTTAATGATCCACTAATGAAACATAAAACTAATAAATCTACCTTGTAATTCCATATTGCTTACCACATTCTATCACCTCCACCTTCTTATGATCATGCATTCGATGTTATCATTTGTATTGTTAGTACATGCTTCATTACCCATTATTAATTTTAAAAATATTGATATTGCACAAGTTTTTATTATAATACACTCTATATTCTAACATCTATTAATCAATGTAATATACGTAATGTTTTTTCTAACCATAATATTCCCCATAGTATGTTCACCTTTATATTTTTTTGTTCTCTCAAAGATACTAAGATTGATTCCATTTTTTTAATCTTAAAACACACATAGGGTATATTTTCCTCCCACTCATAGTTGTCCCTACTTCCTTTGATCCCACATTCTTGGTGGCATATTATCTTCACTCAAGTGACATGATTTTATGTTTCTCTTGTATTTGTACGTTCATAACTATCCCATCCATGCTTCATCAATGTGTTAATTTCATTCACAATAGTCAAGTGGTTACAATTAGGGGTATTCTATGAGAGGATCTTACATCATCACATCTTAGCCATACATATATACTTACTACTCCTATTGCTAGTGTAGATACACATAAAACTTTTATTTCTCATTCTATACCTCGTAGAACATCCCCTTTGGGTACATACACACACATGTCTTCTAGTTCACACAATGTTCCTAGTCAGGTCACATACTAGCTCTCATATGAAAACTTTTCCTCGGCCTTTTGTTTGGTCATCTAGAATATAAACTACTTCTCATAGGACACCTTCACCTAGATCTATCTATAGTAGTTTGGTCTATGGGTTTAGTGAAAGGTGTCAAAGTTGCTAAGTTTTTCATTGAATATCTTTTCTCTTCTCTCAAGTATATTCTTGAAAAAGTGGAAGGTATCAAAGTGGCTAATTTATTTATAGGTTAAACATTCCTCTTTAAAAATATTTAAAAGGGGGAAATTTTGATCCTCTTCTCACTATCTCTAGTATTGGGGTGTACTCAACACTCTAGTTGTCTTTTTGGATAAATTGGGAGTTGATCACCTGAATTCTCTATTATCTACATAATAATTCTAAGTCTCTAAGGCATGATAAGAATGGGAAATCCTCCCTATGAAAAATGAATAGATTTATTCCTTCCATGGTTTACATATATTTTTCTTAATTTTTACATGTTCAAAGTTTCAAGAATTTTCTACACTTCGAGTTACAATTTAGTTTCTATAATAGACATTGACTACACTCTATGGTGTAGGTTTCATCATGGAGCATGACAACATTGACACATTAGATAATAATTATTGAGTGAAGACAAATTGTGTGTGTTTGTGTGCATTGAAGTATGTAATTTTCAATTACACACTTGGTTGGGGGAATGTAGTTAATAAAATCTAGAAAAAAATTTACAATTCCATGTTTTACTATTCTCCTTGCTAAGATAAATGATCACATTTGGAATCTAATAAATCCATATCTCTATCTCTTCTATGATTTTATTATCTCTACACTTTTTTGTCATCAATTCAAGAAATAGTATCTCGTCAAAGTTATTAAAAACATTTGTTCTCCATGTCAAAACTTGTTTTACATTTCTCCTTGTCTATCTAAGACAATACAAATATATTAGAATGTGGGCTTTGTCCTTTTCTAAATTGTATAGTCCTAGATCTTCAAGCTCTACAAATTTGATTTCAATTTGAATATCTTATTTGGTCTGATTCATCTTCATAGGGTTGGTTTTTTTAATAATGTTTCACCTACATAAGGATATATAATCAAGCCATTATCACTTTATAACTCACATGGCACTCTTACAATATCCTATTTCAAACATCATTCCAAAATCACTCAAGGGTTTCCCAACTCTTCCCAAATTAGTTACACATCAACTAGAATAGTTTGTACCATAGGTATAAAACACTCAACTAGGTCAAATATTATAGTTTACTCCATTTCCAAGCATGTAGAGGTCATAAATCCATGTCTTAATAGGATAAAAGTCACTCTAATCATTTCACAAGGGTTTCAATGAAAAATAGTTGGGTCACATAGATAAGGAATACCAAATCACACTACTACCATGTTAGGTACACTTTATACTATACAGTTTTCCATCTATCTTTGTTTCAAGAGACACAAGGGTACCCATAGGGGTTGGTTATTTGATCACACTTAGATGGAGTACTATATGAATATTGATCTATAAATGATGGCATGTAGTGGAACACTTGGATTGGCTCAATAACTAGGATTATGACCACCAAGGGTAGTCTAGCCTCACCATACACACATGTGTTTCCTCATTTTGTGGTTTTAATGATCTAATGAAGGGTTATACTAGTTTTTAGGTTCATTTTTCTTGCAGGTGATTATAGGTCATACTAAATTTGTGTGATCTAGAGTGACATACAATGGAGTTCATTTCCAAGCAATAAAAGTACATAGAAAATTTTAAATCTAGACTATCAAAGACTCTAATACCATATAGATCTAAGTCGGGACCATAAAATTCCAATTTGCACCATACAATAATTGTATGATCCTACCCCTTCTTAGTTTCTAGTTCTAGAATTTGCATCAAAGTATTTACATTCTTGTATCTTCTTAATTCATTGTTTTGCACACTTATATCCTCCTTGTTCGACATGTACCACTTATTTTCTTTCTCCTCTTGTGTATTTGACCAGTTGTTTAGCATTTTATCAATCATTATAAGTATCAAAACATAATTTTCATTATGAATGGAAAGCAATAGAATTTATTTATTATAATAGTCCCATATTACAAACCCTTACATCAGTTTCATTGTTTTGCATTCCTATATTAATGTAACATAGAATTTAACTAGGGTGTAAACGTTAAGTGAATAAATAAGTGGAGCTTAATTTATATTTATATGGCTTCGAGGGTAATATATTACAATGAAATCAAGTAATATTTCACACTAAGGCCAACATGGAGGGTAAATAATAAATCATAATAATATTCCCATTTCAAAATTTGACCATTAGAAGTACAATGAAAAGATCAAAAATGGGGCCATAATTGATTGGTTGATCTTGTCCCTACTAGACTGTTCCTTATAGGGAATGGAAAGCTCAACTAATGATTTGAAATGGTATGTACATGAAATATAATTGGTTTTTGACTAATGATTTATTTTTGTAAATTTATGAATAGTATAATGAGGGATTTCAAGTCTTATAATAATATGGGATAGTGTGTTTGAGATTTTTATGTGCATAAGTCATGTATAAGAGATATAAAAAACACACCGATATCAAATGCCAAATGATTAATATTGGGTTTCTACACTCATCTAGGCCAGCCAACCCAAGTTACCCATTTGAAATTATAATTTTTGGAATTTGGGAGGATGGGTTTCTTGTAAGTGAACAATATCAGGAATGAACCTCTCCAATCCCTACAAATATATACAAGGATGAAACATTTCAAAAAATAATACATGGTAGATACATAGGGGACCATATTCAATAGAAAATGGATAATGTATTTATTTATATTCAATGGAAAATCAAGTGATTCTAATAAGATAAATTGGATAAGGGTTCTCAACTAGTGATTTAAAGTGTGTGGGAAGAGAGAAAGGACTATTAAAGGTGGTAAAATAAATGTCAAATGCAATATATATTAAAATAATTATAAAAAGCATCATTTTAAAGTGCTCATATCAAATTTAGAGTACTACAATATCCTTCTAGAAACCCTAATTCTTGAGTATTTTCATGAATTTTTATTATTTTGATTATTTTTAGATTATCCTATACTCCTACATTATACTTATTTACAATTGTGTATAATCTATTTATTTATATGAGTTTATATCTAATTACAAATAGTTTTTGTTAGTACATGGAATTTGTTATTATGAAAACAATTTCTTCACTAACACTTACAATAGATGATAACAAAAGAATTCAACCAATTAAAAATAAATTTGTTCCTTCTATGATGATGGTGTAGATGTCATTTCAAATAAATAGCTTGTGACTTAGGTTTTTTCCCAATTAAAAATATTGAGTATGGGTTCTAAGAATATTTTTAATACATTCTACTATATATTTTATAATAAAATGTAGTTAATAAAATAATTACATTAAAATTTTAAATTAATTATGAATTTACTTTGTATTGTAACTTATTTATAATAATTAATGTAATTACTAGTTCATAACTAAAACCAAACCTTAGAAGTTATGTTGAAAATAAGGGAAACCATAGCTTAATAATTTAAATGAGAAACAAATATATTATACACATAAATCTAGGCATTTATTTGAACAAACAAATGCTTCTTGTGTTTTTGTGTTCGGTGGGTCCCATTTAAAGGCTAAACTCAATAACCATATTGTCGTATTTAGGTTTTTTCTTGTAAAATACAATCAATTATTTCAGTAGATTGTATCATATGTAATTTGAAATTCTAGGAATATTGTAGAAAAAGTAGTGTTTGTTTGTTTGTGTGCATGCACACGTATATGCATATGTGTACATACACACAATTGATGTTTCTTCATCCTATTATAAACTATACTAAAATTTGAAAATTGACCTTGAATAAAGTGTCATCATCAAATGTTTACATGACAGGTAGGGTCCACCATAAAATTTAGTATTTGGGTTCCTTACCTTATGATTATTACCAAAATACATGATGAAAAATGTCATTAATTTATGGCTATTCATGGTGGTCATATTGGTTCATCTTGAGAAAATTTTATAATCCCAAAATAATTAATAATATAACTGGACAAACATGTTAGTTTATAAGAGGGGGTGGTCATATTGGTTCATCTTGAGAAAAAATTATAATCCCAAAATAATTAATAATATAACTCGGACAAACATGTTAGTTCATAAGAGGGGATAGATTTATATTTATCCCCAATATACCATGATCCTTATGTCAATAGGTGTGATGCCACAATGGAATTGTCCCCTTGTCTAACAAAATGGTTGATTGTATGTATGATGGGTATATTTTATTTCTTGAACTTTTTATATTCTCCTCTTTGTCTTCATAATTATAAAATCCTTATACATTTTACTCTAAATATATGCCTTACTACCCCAAGTTGAATATGTATGTTTGATTCATCTTGGAATTGTTTTTTATGACTCTAATGTCTCTTTATTTCATATTAGAATTGATTATAAGACTCTACAATCCTCATACCATATGTTAATCTCACCCCCAAAAATGACATGTTAATAGGGAGTAATGGTAAATATAATTCATCACTTGGGGCTTCTCACCATCTAGACTCTTTCTCCATTCACAAATCTCTGCAAAGCATCCTTGAACTCAAAATAAAATGAATTAATTAATGTTTCATTGCATTGCTATTGATATGATATAATTGGTCGCATTGATATTATTAAATTGAATCATTAATTTAAACCCTCTTTTACTTGTTTGTCACATTGATGGTTCTTTATGGGTGTAAAATTTTGGGAAAACAATGCTTCAAATATAGAATGGAAGTATATCGATATAATCCAAAATTTCCCAACCACAAGTAACCTAAAAATTAAAACATCACTCCATCATGAGATTTGTTTTGATGAAACAAGGAATTTCATGTAAGAGGATTCAACAATGACTTGAATATTAAGTTATTTAAGAAGACACAAGACATGGATCCTAATTAGTGGCACATAATGGTGGTAGAGGAAGATCTATGTAGGAATAAGAACATATTGATGAAATACAACAATAAATAGATGTGAAAATGAAACATAAAAATGTAATATTTCCCATACATTAGTGATTAAATAAAGAGTATGTGGGAGTAAAATTTAGGATATTCATGTGGTAAAATAATTGGGGTAGAAGAAATAATATTATATAAAATAATTTAAATCAACTTGGGATCATGGAGAAAAGGACTAATTTTGGGGCATTAATCAAATGCAAGGAAAAAACAAGGATGATCCATTTAATGATTCAACCAAAATAGAATATGATAAGATAAAAATGGGGATTAGAAAAAAATCGTGTATTCAAATTTATTAATTAAATAATAAAATTATAGATTCAAGAAATAAAAAATGACAACAATAACATACAAATGAAGGGAGTACACTTTGTTGATATAAAGGTACATAAGATAATTTGGATAAAAAAGAGTAACTATGGAGACTGATGAAGACTTGTAAATACTTTGGTTTAAATACGGGAACTATAAAGTACGAGATAGACATGATCATTTAATCTATGGTTGTAGTGGATTACAACCTCATCCCTTTTATAAAATTTCATACCCCTTTATGTTGGGGTTCTAAAATTCTATTGCTCACCTATGATCTATAAATATGATTTCTTGTTATAGAATAGGGTTTATTAAAATGTGAAAATGCATGTAATGACCATCAACAAGTATAAAAACTTATATACATATAGAAAAATTCATGTGTATGGTGAGGTTATACATACCTAGTGGTCAATCCCTATTAAACCAGTCTATGTGATACACTACATCCCCTCAAGCAGGAGAATACATCATGTAGTTATCCTAATGTAGGTGCAAGGGTCAATGAAAATATAATTCACCCGCTTAATGTGCCCTTAATTTCTTGACCTAAAGATATAAGGTATAGCTATAGATAGATATAATTTACCCTTTGTGATTGTGTATATGGTGCTAGTGAATTTAAACTTAAAATGAATGTTCTTTGAACCTTTTGATGTTTGGAAATGTGTAACTCTACCTTGACCTTGACTATGGCTTCAATTGTGGAGAGGAAAATAGACTCTTTGACCTAGTTGAGTGCTTCAAAATTGATGTATGTAATGCTCCTAAGGATGTTTTTTTGTTGTAGATGGAGAGAGGAGAGATTGAAAGTTATTTTGAACTGTATTTTCAATAATGCCTCTTCAAATTATCAAGTAATTTCAAACGGTGAATTTGACTTACTTGTATAAGTGCGCATGATTACTAAATAACACTAAAACTAAAATAGGGGATAGGAAATGACCTAAAGAGATATATAAATTGAATAAAATAGTCATCAAATGTAAAAGTAAAAGGTTGTTTGTGTCTTCCCAAACCGTAGTGCATCCTAACAAAGGATTGTGTGGTTCTATAAATGTAGTTCATGATATTAATATGTGATTTTAGGTGAGATACTTGGAATTTATGTTCTTATTTTCATTAATTTAACTAAGTATATTAATGATTAAGAATATTTTTGGTAGAGTAAGTCATGAAATGGGGAAAATAATACAAAACTTGGTCTTAAAATGCGTGCACAAGTCATAAGTATAGGTATAAAGTCAAAGTTATCATTTCCAAATGATAATTTGGGTATATCAATCACTAATTCATGTGTGTGATAGATAAATTAATGCAATGGGAATGATAATATGATACCTATGATTATTATATGTGCACAATCCATAGTTTAGGGATGAATTCAAAGTCTTCATTACAAAATTTAGGTGTCTAAATTCCCTCCTTTAAGTGTGAAATTAAAAATTGCATACTTAGAGGAAATTTTACCTAAGTGTGGAAATTATTTACACCCTAGTTACATTTTAAAATGTTATTATACAAAAACTAAAAGGATGTAAGGGTTTGCAACATGTAGATTATTTTGATCTAATTAACTTCCAACACTAATCATACACAATCAAAATAATGCATTCAAACATGAAATAATTGAAATTATTGATAAATGATAAGTACTTTCTCAAATACACAAGAGAATATATAGGATTAGTTATTCAGGGAAGGAAAAGAGGATCTAGACGTGTAGAATATCGCATAGGCTAATCTATAACTATAGTTACTTTAGTGAAAGTTTTAGAATTATAAACCCAACAGGCAAGACCATATAACTTATGTATAGTCCAGACCTAATATGCACGGTCCTTGTGTGGATATGTATGGTTTCATTCCATTTGACTATGGATATTAAAATTTATATATGTTTTTCTTAAATAAAAATGACCTTCATAGTATTTCACTCTTGTTTGCAAAAATTATAACATGTAATAACGTGCAAAAAAGTATAAACCCTAACAACTTGTAAAACCCTTTTTTAGAGCATTAGCAAACCAAAAGGAGAAAACATATGTATATGGTGAGGTGGACTATCCTGACAGTCAAAATCTCAGCTACTAAACCAAAAAAATTCACCGCATGCCCTTATTGTGGGATCAAGGCTCATGTATTTTTTCTAGGTGCTTGTGTAATTTTAAATAGATAACAAAACCCCTAGGGGTGCCCTGTGTTTCTTGACACCAAGGTAAAAATAAAATTGTGCATTATAAAATGTACCTAGTGCTATAATAATGAGATGTGGTGTGCCCGAGCTATGTGACCTAACTTTTTTTTATTAAAACCCTTGCGTAGTGTTTTGAGTGACTTTATTATTGATAAAACATGTCTTTATGACCTTTTTGTTGATGAGGTTTTGTTGCACACCCTAAAAACACTTTAAAAGGGGATATCCAACCCCACTCATTATACAAATCCTACTAGAAATAGGTTTAAGGTATGTAATACTCTAGATATATAAATTTGTTGGGACCAATGCAAGTATTTTTAGCTTGCAAAGGACCGGTGGTGTATCATGACGAGACCACCTACCTTTGGATCAAGAATCTAATTTAGAATATTTTTATATTAACCTCATGGGATGGACTATGGAACTAAAATATCTTGATATGCATTGAGCTACACCATAAAAAATACAACATGCAATGATATTTACAAAGTGATCCTAAACTAAAATGAATCTTAATTAAAAATAAAATGGGGAGAAGGGCAAAGTGGCAAAAAGAAATACTAGAATCTCTCCTTAATCACTAAACATTGCACACATTATCCTTTAAGTAGAATAAAAACTAGGAAACATGTGAAATAGCCTTGGAAAATTCTACATGATCCCTAGGTAATCAATCAAAGGATTTTGAAACCAAGAGTTATAATTCTACATAAAAAAATGACTAACTATTGGTCAAGACTTTACTTAAGTCTATAGAAAAGGTTAGTTATCCTAATTATTATACAAGCTAACCGGATTCCACAAGAAGAAGTAGTCTTAGCTAATAGAATAAGTATAAATTCTACTTAATAAACCAAAAATAGTTAATGACTAAGGCTCTCAAACATAAATTCTCAATTGGAAGTAACTTGAAACCCAAAAAACAATGTGAAGTTCCAAAGTCTTTCCTTTGTATTGAAACCATTCCAAAATGATTTTACAATATGATTACATCACTTTATAAGCCAGTGACTAATCCACTACCTTTAAAAAATTTGGAACATAAAAATACTAAAAAAGTGTAGATATAATCAAAGGGTGGCCACCTCATATCACAATCCTAATTTAAACGAACTCAAAACCACTTTTTAAAGCATATTCCAAATCTTAGCTAGTAAAACATGATGACATGTCATTATGGGAAAACATATGTTTATTTACTTGTTGATCATTGAGGTAGAATCAAATTTTACCATAAATTTAGGAAGGAGAATGGATTTTAGAGTGTCATTTTCCTTAACATGTCATGATTGCACTTAGGACCATAATAAAATTTTTATTCAATTTTTGTTTATATCCTTTCTATGAAATTTGGTGGCGTCAAGAAGCTAATATCTAGTATAAAGGCATCTTTAATATCCAAGACATTAGTTGATAATTATCTGAGAATAAGTTATTTTCCATCAAATGTAGAAATGTAGCAGAAATGGCCCAAAAAATAGTCTTGAAAATATTTCAATTATCTCCACCATTTTCCCGAGACATAGATGGAATCAAATATCATTGAATTACACTCCAAATGATCCTAGTATCATGCTAAATGGAGGCCTAGGATATAATATATGATCAAAAATATAAATATGAGTTGTGCTTTTATGACATCCTCAAGCCATTTTTATGTTAGGACAAACCACCAATTTTAATTTAGTCTCTAGTTAAACTAATATTTTCCATGTTTCCTCATTTTATTTACTTGGTCTCCACAAGTTACCCGAGATTTAAATCCTTGGTTGACTCAACTTTAAACCACGTATTTAAATCCATGAACCTTGATATCTTAGGGATTTCTTGTTTGAAGTACATTTTCTAAATTTATTCCTTTGGAAATTGAGGGCATATGGATTAGTCCACATAGAGCTTTGTTATGAGTTTTTGTTTTTGAGATCCTCAAGTTCTTCCACATCCCTTTGATTTTAAAATTCTGAAAATTTTAGGAACACAATAATTCAAGGTGAAAATACGTGTATCTATATTTAAATACTTCAACTCTTAAAGCTCTTGAGCTATTTTTTCTCTTTGTGAATACTCTTGATTTTCATCGTAACTCTAGTATCCTCAAAGATTTGTGTTAAATGTTCTCATCTCGAGATATCAGGTTCTAGAGGACTTTGGAAAGAATTAGATCTAGTAAAATATTTCCTAATTGTTTTCATTCTAAATGTGCAGCATGAAAATTTGAAAACAAAAATCCACGATGATTAAGCCCACACTCAAAATTCCTTAAACGGGTAATGTAAACCGCCTCCAACCAATTTCAGACTATGTAAACCCTATAATGGCCAAGAGGGATATGATAACTAGATTTTAAAAAAAAAAATCATATGTAAGGAAGTTGGTTGGAATAAATTCATGGATTAATTTTGATCCATTTTGAAGGAACTGCTCCCAGAGACCCGAAAAGGCTTATTTTAAGGATTTTTGCACCAAGTAACACCCCCAAGAATGTACCAAGAGGATATAATGAATCCAAGTAGTTTTTATAGATCTATGAGATCATCATAGGTATTTTAGGAAATTTTTCCAAGAAAAATCATGTTTGAGAACAAACGGTGTAACATTGGGCTACTTATAGCACGGTATAGGGAAATGTAAGTAGTAAAAACGTTAGTCATCTTGTTCTGGATGTTGTGGGAGCCTCGTGATTTTTTTAAGTTATAAAATACTCTTTGGAAACTTAATAAGTCATACTTCACATTTTAAAATGTTTGAGATATTCTACTAACTCGGATTTTGAGATATTGTCCGGATTGCAGATGAAGATCCCCGATCCTGGTGAGGATTCAAATGGTCATTCCAAGAGTGATATAGATATTTTAATCCTGATTAAAATCTAAAATTGACCTATGAAATTCCCTCTTCACTCACAATATATTGGTTTTCATTTTCATCATCACACTTTATGGTGGCAATCCCTTTCACCGACGCAAAGGCTTGAGTAGAATAAAAAATGGGGGTAAATTTCAAGTTATAGGAATAGTTGCATCCTAAAAATTTTGGGAATTATCTCATCAAAAATTTTGAGTCAAAATCATATAATTTTTCCTAGGTAACTCTCAAGGAAGCTCACAGGGAAAAGACTCGCTCTCCGATGTCTAATTATACTAGTTGATGGTGAAGGCAAGGTTTCCAAAAGTGCACATGGCACATTTTCTCACCTATGATGAATTTTTTCACCTTTTAACTTGATTCAAATGTGCATGATGTGCAAAAACGTGTTGCACCAAGGTGAGGAGATCATATTAAAAGCTTTCGTCACTTAAGAGGTCTTTTGGTTGGTTAGGTGAGTGTTATGCACTCACAAGTCATTTTGGCCCCCTCTCCATGTTGAGTATGACCCATGGCACACCTAGAAGGACCTTATACACCTTTTCACCTGGTTCAAAATTTCATGAGTTGTAAAAATTTCCACCTGGGAGGGAAGTTTATTCATCACTTAGTGACCAACTTCATGCGGTATGTGAGTGTTCTCCATTCACACCTTCAAACTGCCCCCTTTCCATGTCAAACCTCACCCTTGGTGCACTTTTCCACACCTAATACACCTTTTCACCTGGTGAAAATTTTCATTAGCTGAAAAAACTTTCACCACCAAGGAATATCCCCTCTCATCACTCAAAATCTTACACTTTCTTCCTAGGGCATGTTTCCACTCACCTCACTCTTCACCCTTGTCCCCCTCCTCATGATGGCTGCCCCCTTGGTGAATTTTCACCATTATTCTGTATATTTTCACCTCATTTATTGTTAGAAATTTTTTTAAGGGACATGAGAGGATCTCAGACATATTTAGTAACCCCTAACTCACCCTCAACCCGGGTTAAGAAAGAAGTGTCAAAGGTGGGTCAAGGGGTGGGTTTTTCTAATTTTAGTTAAGGGATGAATATTTAAACATACTTAGACAATTTTGGATCCCATTTTAATCTCTCCTCCCTCCATTTTTTTGTAACCAGGTCATGCCAAAATTGCACTAAGAAACCCCATACCCAAATCCACAAAATTTCTCATATCTCACTCATTTTTTATTTGTTTCCTCTCAAATTTATCTTGGGTACTCCTATTGTGAACACCTTTGAGATGATCCAAACCTCATCTCCATTAACCCTCTGATTTTTGGATAGCACCTCTATGAATATTTAATTAAAAATTTTCCTTTTCAAATTCAAATAAATCCATAGGATAAAAACACCTAAAAAATTGGGACAAGAGATCACATTGAAATTCCTAATCCAATGAGACCATTTTCATCCCAATCGAACAACCAGAAGGCATAATTATATTTTTAGTAATTTATCTGATCCTTAAAAAGAAAAATAAGTTTTATAACTAAGAATAAATCATCTTGAACCCTCTGTGCAATCCCCACCCTGGGACTCAAAAATTGAAAATTGGGAAAATTTAGAAAGTAAGGGTGAGGTGTGACTTACTAAAAATAGTAAGTGCTCATATCACATCCAAATTTCACACACACCTTTATCTCCTCATTCCTTCATTGTTCCTAGCAACCATGAAGATCAAATACACTAGGTATGAGCCAATTTCAACCCTATCTACAGAATATCCACTTGTGGGGGATAGTGATGTAGCCCACCTGGATCTAGAAGAGATGAGGAATCGGATGACAAATGAAGTAAGAGAGATAGTAGAGGAAAATATAGTTTCCATTGGAATTTTCAAAGGAGGAGGCCACCCACTTTCAGTCCAAATCACTGATTTGGTCTTGGATTTTACCGAACATTATGACTATGCCTTCCGGACAATCACTGTTGATGACAACTCATTGATGGTGGTCCTGAATCCAAAGGGGATTTCAAGTTGCCTACAAATTCCAGTTCAAAGCAATATGGTGATCATCACAAAGGAATTTATAATCCAATAGTGGCTCAAGATAGGCTCTTATTTGTAGGGGATTGCAGTTGGCTCCTGGTTGAAACCTGGGAGGAAACCATCAAGGCTACCAAAGTCACTATCAAGGAGTGAGTTTCATGAATCCTACTCAGATTCCATTTTCTTACTAAGTAGAGTAATGGGAAAAAAAAACACACCAAGGACTTCTAGAACTATATGGCCAAGTTCATGCTAACAATCATGGAGGGGGAAAATGATATATTAAGGTCAAATCATCAATGATAACCTCCACTAACATCGATGCAACTATTCACCAACAAGATATTCACTATGACCTCCTATCTGGGGTATGCCCTTGCATACACGCGACCCCACCAAGGATTTTCCACTACCCTGAATGTGTTAGAATATTTAATATCAAGTGTTCTAGATATATAAACTTTATTTTATAATTGAAAAAATTATAATATTATATATTTTTAATTTATTTAATATGAAATTTAGGTTTATGGTTAATTGGTTTTAATTAGATGAATTTATTTAATTAGGGTGCTTCGTGAGAAGACACACCTGATCATATAATTTGTATATGACATGCGGGATCAAATGATTTAAGATCATTAGAATCCATAATTCACGTGGTGAATTATTATGGAGAGAAGTAAGGAGTTGGAGGGTGTGGCTAGACTGTAAAATTTTTCGCATGAATGTAAATTATCTTTGATCATGTTTTTACCCCTCGGGGGTTTTTCCATGTTATATTTATGTTCACTTTGTAATTTATTTTATATGCTTTAATGTTTATTGTTATGTTTAATTTAATTTCATAAGGTTGGTTTAGTTGCTCGGACCTCATATAATGTTCCTCGAGAGAGCCCCAAACCTTCGAGAATTACAAACAAATAACCTTCAAGGAAAGTAATGCTCATTTCACTCAATTGAATGATGCATTCACCATGTTCATCATTTGGATCCTCGAAGGAGATCCTGAAATAAGAATCTCTCCTCAGGTAGTAGAGTTGATTGAGAAGTATGGGTGTTATTTCACATAGTTTCATACCTTCACCTACATTAGGATGAGTGGCTTTAACCTTTCTCCACTTAGATTACCCAAGTATCCTAGTGATAATATCATCTTGGTGGAGCTCTATAGAAAACTTTCTCAGGTGCATCTCAAATGTAATTGTTTTAAGAATAAATATATCTCATGCCCTATCTCACATGGTGTCTTCTTCTCGTAAGAGCATAAGAGATGCCACAAACATTGAGACCTCCCTAGATACATTTCATATATTTTCATTTTTCTTTAGCCCGGATTTTACATACGAAAACATCCTTAGTCTTTCCATGCTCTCGAATTTCATCACATTCCTAAATTGGAAGACTATTGGGAAAATTGTGTGGATGACATTGAGGTTAAAAAGGGACTATATGAGGATGACCTTGGAACAAATGGGAGTATTCAAGTTTGACTGGTTCATTAGAGGAGTTCAAGAAGATGGTTTTGAGTTGTTCGATCCAGAGTACCATGTAGTGAAATTATCCCCCTCCCTCCTCCCTCATGGAGCATTTATGAAGATGGAGATATCAAGGAGCAGACTAAAGTGGTGATCCAAAGATCGAGGGAATGGTTTAGAAGAAATAAGGCCTCTAGTAGGGAAGAAGGAACCACTTCAACCCTACCTAGACAATTATCACACTCACCATCTCTCAAGGAGCCTGAGAGAGCTTCGGTTCATCCCATTCGAAAATACCTATAAGAGGAAGGCAGTGGAAACCAAGAGAAATGAAGTTTCACCTCCCATAGATTCTTGCAAGAAATATAAGGTTAGGAAGGAACAAGTTGAAGAATTGGAACAAGGTGAGATTTACCCTCCGATCTCCTATGCATCAAGAGGAACTACATGTCTCATTTAAGGCAATTGAGTCATCTCATAATTATCGACATCGATCCCACAATAGGAACTAGAGCTCCTAAAAATTTTCCATACCATTGGATGCATTCTCATGGGTCCATGAATTTCTTAGTGGATAATCAAGAATGGTGCAATAAGTTGTTGCACCAAACTTCGAGGCCATCTCGAAGTACATGAAATCCAAGAAATCAAGGAAATCACAAATAACTTCAAGATTCTACACTAAGGCTTTTGGAGCTCAGTTCATGGAAGCTACAAGACCTAAGGTGGAAAAACCTTTGGAGGAAATAACCCCAATGACTTTGAGATGACCATATTCTCATTTAGTCATGATACACATAAAGGTGACGCTCATCTTTTGAATGAGTCTTGAATTTGATCTTTGGACCAGAATGAATAATAAAAATGAACCATCGGCCAATTGGAGGAACATGTGAGGACCTTGTCTTCATATGTGTAGTCATTCCTGGATCCAGCTCATCATCATTTCTCCTAGTTGAGGTATTCTCCCCATTAGAATATTTGACCCGCATGACCTCAAACAAGCCCAAGGATTCACAATGCAGTGAAGGGAGAATGATAAGTGGGTAGGGAAAATAATTGAAAAGAGGAATGTTCTTTTTCCTGAGGTCCTCACCATGTTCCATTTCATTTTAGGTACCATCTCCTCAAGAATCAAAGGTCTTGGGGTGGAAATGGAGAAAGAAAAGATGATGTGGAATAATGTTCACTCATAAACCTATGAAATGGGGATTTTGTATTCCTCATTCTCGATAAAAAAAAATGTGTCCATGACTCCATTTGATAACTTTTCCCTTATTTGGTTCTACACCATGGTTGTAAGGTGCAACATACTAAAAGATACTTTGGTAGAGCTTGAAGGATGTGATGATAATGCTCAAGGAATTATTAAAGATCTAAGAAAATGTGAAAAATATCTTGGGGCCCCTCTTATTAGTGAAAACACATCTTTGGAAGATCTCATGACTCCTTTTCAAGAAATGGTTTGGAAAGAGGCAGGATATCCCTTCTCCTTCAACAAATACATAGTCACTTGTAGAAATTTTGGATCTATTTCAAGCATTTCTAAATATCACAAAAGTTGGTTTACTGAGTGTAAGAGGCTAAGCCACATTCTAGAGGTTTAGATCAACACATTGGGGTATGGCAGCATTCCTTGATTAGAGAAGAACACACTGGTGGTTGTCTATTTTGTAAAATAATTGAAGGGGTTTGAGTTCAAATTGATTGAATTTCCACGTGATGGACCAGAGGTGGTATCTTCATCAAAAAATTGATCTACTTCATCCTTCTTCATTCTCTCTCCTTCTTCTATTCTCACTCTTTTTCTACTCCCTTTCTTATAATTCTTCATTGTGTGTAATAATGACTTTTTGTCTTATTCATTAAAGTGACTATGTAATATTTTTGTAATGTAAAAGTCCCTTTTGTAATTATAGGGTGCTTATTTTGTCTTTCCTAAGAATATTTGAAAATTCACTTATAATGGGAATATGAAATGTCATGTGGGGGCTAGATGAAAATATGGATTGTAAAGCTATAAAAGGAGATGAACTCCTCATTATAAGGAGATGGTTAATTCTTGTTTACTATCTCCCATTTTCTTTCTAGGAACAAGTTCCTTCATTTCCTCTATTCTCTTGTCTATTTAAATTTTTCTCCATCTCAACTTATTCTCCAAGATCATTTTAAATTATGCAACACGATAAAATAAAATAAAAAAATTCTTGTTGATTGTTCCTCTTTCTATGTGAATGGTTTCTTCTAATTGATGCAATTGAAATACTCTGATTTTAATGTAACAAATTCAGTTATGTTATTTGTTGGTTAAAATCCCCCTCTTATTTCCCTTTCCTATCTCTTTCTCTAAGAATTTTTCCTCCCTTGTATTCCATACAATCATTTGCCACAAGTTTAGGGAAGTATTCTTGTGTGATACTTGGTCTATGGGCCACTCACGTAAATTAGTTTAGTTTATGTTTTTTTATATGCTTTCAATAAATGGAGATTCCCCATTCAAGCAGAGGGACCTAGTCCCAAAGCGTTGGTGAAATCCCATAATTTTCCCTCGTGAAAAATTATTTCACCAACACCAATAAGTTGATCTAAGACACGTGTATTTTTGGTAAAAGCTGTCTCAAATCAAAGTGTGAGTTTCACCCATCCATAAAAGTTAAATAATGAAGTTAATTTTGACACTTTAGAAACAATTTAAAACTTTAAATAGACCTTCAAATACACGTCTCAAGAATGTTATGACTTAAAAATATGGATAATTCCTAGATTTTATTCCCTATTCTCGTATACACACATAATAGACACTTAAACCAACCATGAGATGACTTTAAGGGTGGAAATTTTATCTTTAAAGAAAGAATCAAACTTTGAAGGCATTATAACTTGTAAAAACTAGTTTAACTCTAATATTTCCACTTGATAGACTGATGAATATCATATTTATCTTGAAGATGAATATCATATAATTTCAAAGCTAAGGTGAGGTTGTTTAAGACATGTTTATAGGTTTCAAAACATTTATAATAATTATATACTTTATGTAATGCAATTTAGAGCTTAAGATTAATTTATGACTCATAAAAATAAGGGATCTCCATTTTCTTGTCAAAAGGGGATGGGGGTGTTGTGTGTACCAACACTTTATATGCTTGGAGATGTATTAAGCTAGACACTTTGACCTAGTAGAATTCTTTAGAATTTTAGTATGGACTACTCTAGATGATGTGCAACTAATTTAGGAACCCTTTAAGTGAATTTGGAAATATATTTTCAATAATATCTTGTAAGAGTGTCATATGAGTTATAAAGTGACAATGACTTGCTTATATAGCCTTTTATAGGTGAAATATTCTAATAAGGATGACCCTATGAATATGAAATTTCCCAAAGAATGATATGAAATTGAAATCAGATTCGATGAATGTGAAGGGGTGAGACAAGACAGTCATCCAAGATTGAACCCTATATCCCAACCCTTCCATATATTTTTAACTAGAGAGATGATTACCAGAACTAAAAATTATTTCATGAACATTAGAGGTTTTATACTACTTTAGTTAAGTAATATTCCAAAATTGAAAAAGAGTACAATGTAAGGACAAGAAATTTGTAGAAGAGCTAGATAGATGTTGAGATTGGATTCTAAATGTAATTCGATTTATTATTAAGGGAACATGGTAAAATTTGGCTTTACATAAGGAAAATTTACCACATTTTAGTGTCTGCATTCACCCCTTTAATAATTAAAAATTCATGCTTAAAGGAAAACCATACTTGATGTGTACACACACTTTGTTTTCGCTCGATAGTGTTTCTTGATGTGTTAGTGTTTACATACTCCACATTCAAATGTGTAATGTAAAGTGTAGTCATTGTATATTATAGAAATTTCAAGTTAATTCAAAAATATAGATAATGCTTGTAACTTTTCTCATTATAAAAAGTAAGCAAAGGATATACAAAGCATGGAAGGAACACACTAGTTCATTTTGTAGAGGGAGGAGATCCTATTGTTAACATGCCTTGGAGACTTGGAATTTTTTGCAGAGATGTCATAGGATTGGGGTGATTAGTCCCAAATGTTATTTTATAGGATATAGTAGAGCATAAGATCCATGTTTTCCCCATTTTTGAATTGTTTGGGAAAATTCAGGACTTAGCCATTTTCACATGTACGGGCTATTTTTGGAGATAGCATGCAGAGCACACAAACTAGGTAAAGACTTGTGTGACACACATGGGCTATTATTGGAAGAGAGGATACTAAGCACTTTACATGGGTTGCAGCTAAGAATAGAACTTCCGCTAGTTAACTAGAAGAGATCTATTGTTACACTCACTTACATGTGTGGCTATTATTGTAAAGGCACATGGCTATTTTCAGCATGTGACCTATTTTGGGAATTATGCAAGTGGTGAAGGGAAAGTCCCCACCCTTATAAATATGTAGTGATCTGCATGTAGAATAGAGGACTATGTGAGAACTAGATATGAATTACTTGTGAGGTTATGTTGTCAAATATGTTGATGTGCATGAGCTTATGGTATTACTTATTGTAATAAGCTTTTATGTATTTATTGTGTTTAATATAATGGAGTGTATTGGCTGAATCAAGGTATTAATCATGAGTATAATTAGTTCTTGCATGATTGACTTCATTATGGTTATTATTTAAATCTATTACTCTTTAGATCTAGATCTAGACATGCTCTATAGAATGTTATATTAATTATGGATCTGAATGCATTAAGTCTTCATCATGCTAACATCCTACAACAACAACCCTAAAGAGGGCCTGGATACCTTTGCACACTTTGGGTGAGTGCTCAGTCTAGGCTGAGTGATGTGTCAAGCACGCCTAGGTTATTACTAGTAAATTCTAGGCTACATCATTGGTTCCATTTTTGAGACCTTTTTCAGTTGTTTTCAGGATGGTTTGTGATGAAGACATACCAATTGACCCTAACAAGTGTTGAGGAGTGGATACATGATCTAGAAGAAGAATACGCATGGAGGTTCAACACCGGATCTGAGTTTAACACATGTGCATGGGTGGAATAGAATATGTATGATAGTTTGTATGAGAGATTCTTCGCTATTTTTCCTAGTAGAACTATATGAGTGGCTGGTTTCTTATGCATCTAAAAGGGATTGGAGGTATCACACACTTGTTTGGATGTAGGAAGAATTTCAGGCCCTCTATGATGTTGATCTGATTTGGACATGCATGTGGATACTTGGTTTCATGGTGTTCTAAACAACTATATTCTAGAGTACTCAATTTCCACTTATTCTTTCCTAGAGGTAGTAGAATTCCAAATTTTTATGATATCCCAAGGGAACTTACCTACAAGGCATTCCACTGGCAATCAAAATCTTGATGGTAACCTAAACTTGGAAAGAAAATTGATGGCTAACTAAACCCCACCACACGTGGGGGCAGGAGCAGGTTTGGTGAAAGATGAAGACCTAGTGGTAAAAAGGAAGAGAGAAGAAAGGTGGCTTAAGTATAATGAGGCGTGAGAGGGAGATAGAGAAGCAATGAGGATGTTGTAGAGTGAATGGCATTGAGGAGAGAGATGGCTCATGAAGGATTTGGAGCTCATGCATAGAAGGATGTGGATCAGAGCATTAGGAACTCCCCCATTTGGGAAAGCATGATAGGGAACCCCCCTTGGCCTCATGTAGAAGCACACCAATAGAGATGACTTGGGCCATGGGCACACATCTGAATCTACCTGGAAACCTTGCCCTTGCACTTGGTTTTCCAAAGTATCTAGTATGAAAAATAGTCAAAGCAAGCTAATTTAGGTAAGTGGGAGAGTAGGAGTAAGTCATATAGCAAGTACATCGATGGCAAGGGAAAACATCTTCATTGTTGTTTGGAGGTACCTTTTAGGTGCATCATCCACACAAAATTCAAGCACGTAGAATTTTGGACTCACTTCTGGGAGTGGTAACACTTCACAGACTATAGGGGTGTAGTTCAGTACTACTATTGTTGGGACACATGGAAGTACATATTCTGGTCCATCTCCGCTATAGGTGGAGGATCAAGAGGTATAGGTGGTTCTAGTTCGTGGATCTGGTGGTTTTGGAGGTAGAGGAAACACATGAGGTTCTGGATCAGGTGGGCAAGGTCCACACCAACCCCTAGAATATTTACATGGAGATGTCTCTTCATCTTCTAGAGTATAGGGGCATAGAAGATGTTGTAAACATGTGCACATGTGTGAAATAATGGCATGCACAAAAGGAATCATGGCTTTTGAGCACGTAGGGAAAGTCAATTCGCCACTACGTTACAAGGGCACGCACACAGCTGGTATAGAAAGTTTGACCTGATCAGACTTGCGTAGACTATGTAGCTTTAAAATATGCTTTCCTTAAAGAGTTTCACATCCCTGAGTTTGAGCAGAAGAGTATAAGCGTGCTCAAGGATATTAAGAAAGGCACTACTGAGAGTGTCAGAGAGTATGATGCCCATTTCAAAATGCTTTTATCTAAGCTTTCTTATGATATTCATGCAAGCCAACATGCACAATGGTTGTTGGAGGTCTGATTACACCTTTTAGAAGGGTGCTATCACATAAGACATACATTGATCCACGTGAAGCACTTGAAAGCAGCTTTACATGCTGAGGTAGTCAAGTAAGTATAGACACTAGGGTGAGCCCATTTTTGGAAGCACAGATCATAGCTATGGCGAAGCAGTTAGAGAAGCTATCGAAAAATTCAGCACATGAGACATGCACGGGATTTGGTGTATAGATTGTGAAGTGGAAGGTCACACCAAGGATAGTTTTCCCCATAGATCAATATATCATCATTGTTGCTAGACTATGAGATATGTCATTTAAACCATGATGCTAGCCACTACCCATTATTACAACACACAATAAGGAAGAATGTCTCTTACTACTATAAAATTTGTAGGTCCACAACTCATGACATGGAAGACTATTGGCTGATTGGTCAGATCCATGATGTTATAGATATTGGTGTATGATAGACATGAGTATCAGATAACTCTAAAGGAAAGAATGAGCATCAGATCGGGATCACAATCAAGCATGCTATGATCAGAATGAAGGTGTTTTGAAGGAGGTCATGGCAGAGGTCGAGGATACCATGGTGGATTTGGAGGATGAGGTGTGGTGGTGGTGAGGAGGTGAGTTTCCTCATGGAACATGTTATACATGCAGATCTCTGACCACTATAGGTGTGAATGTCCTCAAAATATTACATGTTCTTTTGTGGAAAGAATCATAGTTATGAGGAATGCCCTGGACTTATATGAGCATCTTAGTAAGCAACATAAACAATAAAAAAAAAGGTGCATGGATGGTTAGGATACAACACTATGGAAAATCAGTGGATGCCCAAGTTGGAACCAAGAATCCGAGGCATTTCCTATAAAGATCACTACCCATGCTCAAGTGCCAAGTGTGCGCAAAGAAAGCATTACAAGTAAGAATCCTACCATCACTAAGGAGGAGGTTCTACATGCATGGTACCCAAATCCTGTCCATCAGAAGGAGGTTTATCAAGAAACCATGGAGGTACTCATAAATATTCAGGTGAAATATAATGTTTAAAGGAGCAATCACGGAAGATGGAGAAAAAGAAAGCAGCAGAAATGGTCCAATCTGATATGGATGACTTGAAAGAGGTGTGCAAGATGTTGTGCTAAGAGAATATCATTCCATTGTTAGGGAATTGGTTAAAGGGAAACACTCACATGCAAGTATTGAGACTGGATGGATGGAAGATCCTACATGCAAATCTTCCCCCTCATAGCTTAGACTATGACAAGGAAATCACTCTAAATGTTGTTGTGGATGGATGGCTTTTGAGTAATATATTGATTGATACAGTGTGGGAAGTCAATGTTCTTACTTTAGATGCATGGGTACAAATGGGGAGACCTCCATTACAGCCATCTTTGAATGTATTATTCATGGCTAACGAACTAAGGCCACTCCCATTGAGTTTTAAAAGATGCATCCATTACCATACAGGGAGCCAAGTTCACTAGGGATTTTGAGGTTTTAGCACTTGCAGAGGTAGATAGCTTCCCATCTCTACTTGGGTGCCCTTGGTGCTATGCAAATAATGTTGATCTTTGGTTCAACAAGGGTTATATCAGTTTTGAAAACAAGGAGGAAAGATTTATTATCCCTTTAACAGATGGAAAATATGCCCTATGTTGAGCCTTTGAGTGAGGAAGATCTGAATAGGATTTATGTATGCATCATCGGGACCCAAAGGTACTTGAGCCATCTAAAGAAGGAATCCTTCAGTGGGAAGATGCATAGTCTATTAGTGATACTACAAGTGTTTCTTGTGATAATTGGGCTCATAGTACTTATGAGTTGGTAGGGTGTGAAGTAAAGAGCACATTTTGCATGGAACAACAGACCTCATTGTATCAGAGAATAAGTAACAACTCGTACCTCATTACACTGGAGAAGGAGATCCTATGGTATTTTGTGTGCCATGGAGGAATAGTGGATAGACTAGTTGGAGAGATGGAATATGCTAGCATATACCCCTGTGGGACAACAATGCGTTGGTGGGTGGTTCACAAGGATAATCTTGTAGGATGGAATGAAATTAGGATTTCTCTTTCTACTAGGTTCTTCAAGAGCAATGCACCTACTCAAATCTACACTTATCATGGTAATCAACTTGTTCAACACCACGTTTAGTAGTGTGAGAGACTCTAGATAGAGGGGCAGGAAGCTTTACCACCTTCTCTCTGGGTGCACAAATTTTATTCCACTTTACAAGGTTACGTGTGCATGCTTGGTATATGTATATGGAACTCCATAGAGAGACTAGAAATTGGCAGGATTTGATTGCAAGAATGATCCAGATGTTTGACTATTTCTCTACTAAACCTCTAGTAGAAGAGGCATTAAAGGTTATAAAATTGCTTAACTATGGGAGATAGTGCCAAGGTGGAAGAACTCATTCAGATTTATTTGATGAAGAAGACTCAGGAGCATGTTTTTCTGAAGAAACAAGAGACAGATGCCACACTACTTAGCATGCTTTCCTTGAGAAGGAAAAAGGAAAGATGGTCAACTTAGTGGATGATGAAGAAGTAGAAAATATGGATGTAGACCATTCAACAAGTAGGTGTGAGGTTTTGGATAGTGTAGATAAGACCATGCGTGCCTATCATGAACCTATGAAACAAAGAAAGTGAATATTGGATCAGATGTTGAGCCTAAGGAGGCCATAATTGGGGACTATTGGTCTGACTCTGAAGTGGAAAAAATCATTGAGTTACTATGAGATTATCAGGACTTATTCCCTAGGGGATACCATGAACTCAAAGGCATGCATGAATCATTAGGAGAAATGAAGATAAAGCTTAAGGAAGGTGTGCACCTTGGTTAGAAAGAGACCCTACAGATGAACCCCAACTTGTGTGAAAAGGTCAAAGAAGAAATTGAAAAATGTTGAAGTCTAGAATCATCAAGCCCCTGGATGAGTCAAGAATGGGTTAGCCCAATGGTGATCAGTATCAAGAAGGATGGTCGGATTAGGATCTGTGTGGACTACAGGAGCTAAATTTTACATGTGTGACTGATCCCTTTCCTATGCCATTCACCGAGGAAATACTAGAAGGTGTCAGTAGGGTGAAATCTATTCATTTATAGATGGATTCTCTGGGTATCATTAGGTTAGGATTACACAGGAGGATCAAGAAAAGACTACTTTTACTACTGAATGGGGCATCTTTTCCTATATTGTGATGCCTTTTGGTCTAAAAAATGTCTGTTGTATTTTCACGCATAGTTGTTCAAGCATTCAAATATTTTATTCACAACTTCTTACAGGTTTATTTAGATGATTGGATGGTGTATGGACTTGTTAAGGATCATTGTGACAATTTACGCTAATGTTTGAAAGATGTCACTAGTTAAGCATCTCTTTGAACATCAAGAAATGTGTATTTTCTACACCATTTGGAACATTGTTAGGGCACATCATCTATAAGGAAGGTTTGTTGGTTGATCCAACTAAGGTTGTAGTCATTATCACCTAGAAGAGCCTACCAATCAAAGTGAGGTGTGCATGGATTCTTGGGTCACACTGGGTATTATAGAAAATTTATAAAGGGGTATGCTAAGGTTTCCACACCCTTGGAGGAGTTACTAAAAGGAAAAGGGACATTCTACTGGGAGAACCACAAAAGCACATTCGAGACATTGAAGGAGAAACTTACTACAATGCCTATTTATGTGCTTTCCTTCATGGGACCAACCATTTCATGTACATGTGGATGCCTCTGGCATGACCATTGGTGTGGTGTTGGCTCAGCCTAGAGAAGGTATTATAGATCATCCTATCTATTTTTCTAGTAGAAATTTGACTCTGCAGAGAAGAATTATACAACTACAAAGTGTGAAGCTTTGTCAATGATCTATGTACTACATAAATTCAGATAGTACCTACTAGCAACACCATTTGTATTTTATACCGATCACATGGCATTGAATTATTTGGTAAACAAGCCCATTTTATAGGGGCACATATGTCGATGGGTACTCTTATTCCAAGAATTTGATTTCACAGTTGTGGTAAAACTAGGGAAAAGTAATTCTAGACCGGATCATCTATCCAGAATATAATCGGGAGAAGAAGTGCAAGAAATTAAAGATACCATGCCCGATGCACATAGTTATATAGGTTACAATGTGCACCATCAGAATTAGAGGACATTTTGTCTTTCTATGAATAGGTATGGTGCCAGAAGGGATGAAATCCTTAGAGAAGAAACAACTTTCCATTCGTGTGGCACCATTTATGTTGATTAGTGGTGACCTATACAAGTTAGGTCAGATGAAGTATTGTGTCATTGTGTACTGGAACATGAGCACACAGATATCATGGAGGAGGCTCATGGTGGTATTGCAGGTGGGCACTATGCAGGTGACGCCACTACGTGTGCAAGATTCTACTCATTGGATTATGGTGGGAGACCCTGTATAAAGATTATAAGGCATATTGCAAGGCTTGTGATCACTTTGTCAAGCACCTTGGAAAACTAGGTCAAAGAGATGAAATGCCTCTAAGACCTATTACTAGTGCAGAACCATTTGAGAAATGGGCTATAGATTTTTGGGTCCTATTTCACCAACCATGCATGTAGGACTGGATCACGCTATATCATCACTTGCATAAATTATCTGACAAGGTGGGAAGAAGCAACACCTACAAAGGATTTTATAAATAGCTACAACAACCAAGTTTCTATGGGAAAATATTATTACAAGGTATGGATGCCCATTGAGTTTGACCAGTGATAGGGCACACATTTTCGAATGAGACAATCATAATTCTATTGGATGAATTCATGATTACACACCATAAGACTACACCATATCATCCTCAAGAAAATGGGACTATTGAGGCTTTCAACAAGATTTTGAGCCAGACATTGACAAAAATTTGTGATGTTGGAAGAAAGGATTGGGATGATAAATTTTTCTACAGTACTTTGGGCGTATAGAACAACATACAAGTGGTTAAACAAGGCCACACCCTTTCAATTGGTGTTTTGCAGAAGCAGTTCTTCCTATGGAATTCATGTTACCTTCTTTGTGTATTGCATGCATGTTGGAGGTCTAGCTGATGAGAAAGCATTAGAAGAATGAATTGAAAAGTTGATTAAGTTGGATGAGTGATGAGAAATAGCACGCTGGAGTCAAAAGCAAGAAAAATCCAAGAAAGCATGGCATGATAGGCACATTAGGGACAAAAATCTTGAGATAGGACAGATGGTGCTTCTTTATGATTCTAAGTTTTTGCACCATCCAAGAAAACTCAAAGTACATTGGTTAGGACCATATGTTATCACTTACATACTTGAAACAAGAGCTTGTCAAGTTAGAAATGCTTGATGGAATACGGTTACCCAAGTTACTTCAATGGGAGTAGGCTGAAGCCCTACTATAAATAAGTCTTCTTGGTGTTTGTAATAAGGAAATGTTTCCATTTAGATTAGGTTTTCAATTATGTATTCCCTTAATGTATTTCCTTCTTCATCACTATGCTTTTTCAATTTAGTTGGTGTTTTGTGAAATAAGCACATTTGCACACGCTAGAAGCTAATTACCATTTGTAGTATTTTTATGCAAGAGGACTACACATACCATTTGTGTGGGGTGGTTATTGAAAAATGGGTACACATAAAGGAACAAACTACTACATGTGTTATTCAAGTTTGAAGAGTTGGTGGACAAAATATTGCTTCCAAATAAGGACCATAGATGGAGATAAATGAAGGAATAATATAACACGAGGTAAGTAGTGGCCATGGAGACTACCAGAGAAGGCATGCAAGTGATGAGGTACTCAGGCACATGGAAGCGCACTGAAGAAGAGAAGTTTGTAGCTAGAAGGTAGGAAGGTGCACGCTAAAAGGTTATAGCTGAGGCACGAAGATGTACCACATGGAAAAATGTGAAAAGGGTCAATTAATGAGGATTATTGGTAGGTGAAGGAGCAATAAATGCACTAAATTTTTCAAAATATATATAAGGAGGGATATGAGTTCATTTTTACCATTGTAAATCACAAAAATTTGAATGAGCCAAGTGCAAAATGAGTTGAGTGAATCATGTTGAGGTGTAAAGAGTGTGAAACCAGATGTGGAGAGAAGATTTGTGCACAAGAGAAGCTTACGTCCCCATTGGTGAAGGGTTTGAGAAATAAGAGTGTGTGAAAGAGCTAGGGCATGTGATTTCAACTAGGGCATGTGGATTTGAGCTAGGGTTTTGGACTTTCTCATTATAGAAGGTAGAAGGCAAGCTTTTGCACACTACAGAGGACAAAAAGTTGTGATTTATAGATGGCACCAAAGAAAGCACCTGCCAGTAGGAGCCAAAGGGAAGAAGAAAGTGGAAGAGAGGTTGAAATTTCTCCCAAGAGAAATTTCTTGGAGATATAATACCTGAAGGTGTGATAGTGGGACAAGAATGGGATTCTCATGTCCGAAGTGCAAGATAAGTGATTACAACCACCGCACACATCGGATAATAAAAAGGAATTAGATGTGTTATTGAGTACGAAGACAAACAAGCACACAATAGAGGACATGCCAGTGTATGATGATGTTGGAGAGAAGTTGCTAAAGTAGATTGGAGTTTACCAGTTGTACAAGCTCCCATATTTGGAAAATATGAACCTTTGTACTAGTGGTTGATGAGCAGGGTACATGAAGATTTTTCTATTTCATCAGACAGGGTAAGGATTACAACCACTTTGATTTCAACTATAACATGATTAAAGGGCACAAGAGTGGATCTGAATAGTGACTTGATAGATAAAGCAAAATCTGGAGACATGGAAGGAGTTAGGGTATACCAAGGGTCCACATGGAATGGATATCAAAAAATGAAGAAGTACCTAGTGGTACATGTAGTTGCACATTTAGTGACCAAATTGAATGATCAAGAGAGATGGTCCTAGGTGAATACAATGTGGCTACACATTACAAGGAGAATGTCACAGGGAATAATTTACAACATATCAGGCTACATTGTGGAGACTATCATCGAGGAAGTGCACACAGTGAGAAAATTAGTTTCGGTGCTGTCCTATTATCCCTTGTATTTATGGAGATCGAGTGCCCGATGGGCCAAAGAACAAGATCTGGGAGTACCCCATGCAAAACAAGTCCCTTGTGGAAAGATTTGACAAGTACTTGTGTGAAGGGTCAATGAGTGGGCCATTCAAGTAGAGGGTGGAGATGTGGTATGACAGATCCATGTGACATTTAAAGAGGAGTGGTGCATCCCCAAGGAGTTACCTTCGGTGGTGGGAAAGGAAGTGTAGTTCATAGTATCAACACTTTTGCATCACACAATTTGTAATGAAGGATGGGACTTGGAGCCCCTGGTGTAAACTATCATATGCCTTCACAAAGCACGCTACTTCTAGGCATCAGTCCATCATTTTAATAATGTGTGATGACCTAAATTTTTTTGCAGACAAGGTAGACTGTGACTACCACATGCTATGAAAGACGTATGTATATCCAAGTTAGACTGCCTACATTGAGAGGCTAATTTTAGACATGATAAGCATGAAGCCTGTGAGTTTGGTGATTGGAGATAGTGGAGTCATGCTTATATACCTTCAGCTTAAGCCTAAGTTGGAGGGTAAAAATATGTGGAGAATGAGTTCACGCTCCCAGGCCGCCTAAGGGTAAGCATATAGTGGAGAATGTACCAGCTCCAAAGCCCACTAAACCTATAGAGGTAGATGATGAGGAGGAAGAGCATGAAGATAGTGGTGGCTTGGTACATAGAGGATGAAGGAAACCCTGGATAGGGTAGAATCTGAGAGTGCGCAAGTACTCCACCCCAGCACAAGAAGAAGGAGATGAAGAATTGGAAGTAGGAGAAGACCCTGAAGAATGCCACTTTAAGAGGGTGTTAGATGAACAAGAACTCAAGGTGCTACTCCAAAATTAGTACAGAGATCACCATGACTCTCTCCATAGAAGGAGACAACTGAGAAGAGAAGGAGAAAATTGAAGCTGAATGAGGAGGTGGAGGAGTCTGAAGAGCATGCCTGGATCTCCTATACAACTAGAGGATGTGGAAGAGCCCAAGGATGAAGAAATGAAGGTTGAGGAAGAAGGGGTATAGAATCCATAAGAGAAGACAGAGAAAGATACTACTTAGACATAGAGGATCCAACTCCAAACCTTGGCACTCAAGTCCTAAGGGGCCAAGATCAAGGAGGGAAAGTGGAGAGTATGTTGCACCAGTTATGGGCTATGAGGAGGACACAAGTAAAATTTTCTACATGTAATTCTAGAATATAGTGGGCCTTAAGGACTTATATGGATGGGAGTTGATGGACCCTGACATGGAAACCACATGCATGAGGAAATAGTTGTCATGGTCCATGTAAACTCACATGGATGAGCCTGATTTTGATGTGTGTGAAGAGTCTGTGTATCAAGGAGAATGAGAAAGGCACCAAAAAAAACACATAACCATCAAACCCATGGTTATGTCTGATGAACAGGTGAGTAATGCCTTAGTGAAGGTGTCTATAGAGGTGGCACAAGAATGTAGATAAATTTGCCACTATCAAAGTGCTAAGAGAAGATATCAAAGGAAGCCAAAGATGCCAAAGATGTAAACATTTGTTTAAAAGGAGAGAAGGACCTAGAGAAAAAGAAGAATGGGGTCCTTATCAGCATGGTAGAGGAGATCAAGGATCATGTCCTACAAGAAAGACCACACTTAGAGCCCAAGGTACCCAAAAATTTCCTTTGGCTATGCACTATGTGTGTACCTTAGTTGATCTGGTGCTTGAGGATGGACCAGTTTAGATGCCAACACCAAAGGACCCGAGTAGGAAGAAGAGAGGGAAAAGGCTTATAGTAGTTTGAAATATTTCATCATATGAGGCATTGCTTCAAACCTTGCAGGAGGAGATGAAGAAAGAAGACCAAGCACTGAACATATGTAAATCCAGAGGTAGTAATAAGGATTAGGACAATAGTAGAAGACAATGAAGTCTTAAAGGCAATGAAGGATGAGACATTGGGATGTGCAAAAATATTGGTGCTAGTCAAGAAAAAGTGAGGCCCTTACAATAGCAACACAAGACCCCATAAGGAAAAATTGGATGAGATTGGAAAAGCATATAGCATAGAAGATGGATCTATTAGAAGGAAGAATGTCTTCTATGTCCAACATTATTCTAGTGCTACAAAATGAGAAGGGATAAATTTCCCAAGATGAGTTGGAATCTATTGCAATGGACATCCCAGAGAGAAGATAGAAGTCACACTAACCGAATGGATAGACCTTGGAAGTGAAGATAAAAGAAGAATATCCAAAATTAATTCTTTGGTTGAGATAGAGGATGTTGCACAGTGAGAGTTCATTCTTTATGTAGAAATTATTTCATTTCTTTCCATTCTTTATTCTTTATTATTCAAAGAGTAGCCATTTTGGGGTAGAAATGCAGTTTAGTGTGGGGTAATGTTGAGTGGAAAAGAGTATGATGAAGGAGAGGGTACACAAAAGATTCACATGTAGGAGTAAAGCATAGTCAAAGGCGTGGAAGGATAGGGAAGGACATGTGTGAAAGACAAGGGAAGATTTGGGACTTAGCCATTTTCACATGTATGGGCTATTTTTAGAGATAGCGTGTAGAGCACACAAACCAGATAAATACTTGTGTGACACGCATGGGCTATTATTGGAAGAGTGGATACTAAGCACTTTGCATGGGTGTGGCTAATAATAGAATTTCTACTACCAATTAACTAGAAGAGGTCTATTGTTAGTGCACACTTGCATGTGTGGTTATTATTGTAAAGGCACATGGCTATTTTAGCATGTGACCTATTTTGGGAATTATGCAAGTGGTGAAGGGAAATTCCCCACCCTTATAAATATGTAGTGATCTGTGTAGAATAGGAGGATGTGTGAGAACTAAATTGAATTACTGTGAGGTTATGCTACCAGATCTGATGTGCACATGAGCTTATGGTATTACTTATTGTAATAAGATTCTATGTATTTATTGTGTTTAATATAATGGAGTGTATTGGCTGAATCAAGGTATTAATCATGAGTATAACTAGTTCTTGCATGATTGACTTCATTATGATATTATTTAAATCTATTACTCTTTAGATCAAACATTAAAGGGGATAAATAATCTCATGCCCCAAACATTATTTTGGAAATGAATGTCAATAGTTTCATAAAGAATGAAGGAATTACTTATGCCCCTAATAAATTTCTATGAATTATGTCATTTATATCTATAATTGTGTGAAAATATATAAATAATTTATAGGATCTATAAAATTTGAAAATACCAAAGAATAAGCCCCCTTTCTGGAATGTGCATCATGGTCAAGACCATACCATGGTGATTATTATACTCTATGGATTGAACTTTTTTGAATTCTCGCCACATTTTAGTATTTTTTACTTGTTTATAAGGATCTAGGCCCTATGAATATTTTTTCTTGTATTCTATAACATTTTTTAAATCATATAAATAACTGATGAATTCCCTCTCTTTTGAAGTGCATGTAATAAATTTATATTTATGTCACATGATGTAAGAGAAAATGCCACTAAGAATGTGAGATAAAACCTATAACACAACCAATTGTGAGAGGGAGGAAAACATGTTCAATGTATCTCTAATGATAAAAAAATGACATCCTTTCTAGTGTACCCAAAAGTGTGTGGTAACATAAAAGTGCACATATTATGGGGATTAACTTTATCAACCAAAATGTTGTATATAGGATGTTGATCAATCAAAGAGGGAATGTAGAGTGTATAAGAAATAAACTTGTGTGTCATACATTGCTATCAAAACTAATAATTACTGAGGATTTCATATTGAAAATATTTCCAATCATAGCATCAAACATATTATAATAATATGGTGGATGTAGGAAAACATGATAAGCATGTGGACCTCCAAGGTAAATTTAGCAACATTTTGTTCAAGAAGTGGGTCAACAAATATTTTAATTTTTAAATTGGTATTAGTAGGATTATGTTGAGATATATTCTCATACTCAATTATACCTATATCTAGGTGGTCTTGTATAATGTAAAAATATTTAAAAATATTGGTGGAGTGACTGATACATCAATGGTAATCACAATGAGCATTAACATTGAATCTCTTACTATGATGTGTTCTTGGATGAACCTCAAGTACTCGAGGAGAGATAGAAGGTAACACGTAAGTAATTATTGAAACACTTTTTGTGGTGCATAGGGTAAACAAGTTTAATATTGTCGACAAGGTTGTAATTGTAGCTTTATAGGTTGAGACATTGCATTGACACTTGTTTGAGCTTCAAGTTTCTCATCGTAGTTGAATTCTTAAAAGTAGCCTTGGTTTGAAACTTGTGATTAGATGTGATAGTAGGATTAACAACATATTTTTGCTTATTCATGTTTAGGAACTTAGGTTCACATTATTTTAAATTATGATAGTTATGGTCAAATGAATGAAACTTCTTGAAAATAGTTTATTCTTGTAGAGGAACAAGGAGAGTTTTTGTAAAATATCTTGTAATTCACTATCATCCAATAGAATCATAGAACATAATCACTAATGGATTCATTGAAACCTTGTTGAATTTTATAGATTTGAGTGTAGGATAACTTTTTGTGAATATTGATAGAAAATTGTACAAAGAATTGATTAGCTAGAGGAGTGAATGTACTTAAAGAATTTATGGTTAGATCATAAAACTAATGAAAGGAAAAATATTTGAGACTCCAAGGACAAATATTGGTAAACAATATATATCATTTGAATAATAGTCCTGACACAAAACATGAAAATTATGTAGGTTCTCTTCATGATCACCCTTACCATCATAGATATAAATTTTAGGAGAAACAAAATAATGAGATAAATGGTATGAATCCACTTTATGTGTAAGTGGGTTATAAAATAGTTGAGTAGAATCAATAATATGAGAAGAATCAAATGCAATGTTTTGTAGTTGTAATATTTGAGATTGAAAAGTATGAACAAGGGATTCAAGAACCTATATGGTATAAGAGGAAGCATATGATCCATTATGAGTGTAGATATGAAATTTAACAGTAGTAGTGATAATAGGAATAATCAAGGAAATACTATGAAGTGGAGGATTAGATTCCCCGATGAAACAACAATTGTCAATATAGGTATGGTCAATGTGTACATAGTAGATGAAGGAAGATAGAGTCCAAAAAGTTACCACTCATTAGATTCATGATCATGAGAAATTTTTATAGTGAGAAGAATGTGGATGAGAGGCTCAATGTGATGATGTTTTTCATGAAGTTTCAAACAAAAATATTTACCATTTTAACTTGTTCCTATTATATATTGTCATCTTCATTAATATCATCATCAAAAGAGTTTTCACTAGTGATTTCTACTTCATTAGTAGGGTATTTATGGGATATGTAATTCAAATTATAAGGATCTATAGACACATGGGGTGGAAATGAGGCCATGATGGTATGTTTATTAGAGGTAAGAAGAGAAAGCTTAATGTGTTCAATAGGTTGTTGGTTAATTCGATTGTTACGCCAAATGTGCATAGAAAGAAAGAATAGAGAAATTGAAATCAGTGATGCTTTAGGGATGTCGGGGTTTTGGCAATAAATTTGATTTAAGATTCAGTTCACCAAATGTTTCACACTAATTAGATTTTAGAATGTTTATATAAAACTAAAAAAGGATGTAAGTTTTTTCAATATGTATATTATTATGATTTAATTTACTTCCAATATAAATCACACATAATCATAAAAATTCATTCAAACTTGAAATGATAGAAACAATTGATAAATGATAAGTAGTTTCTCAAATACACAAGAGGAGAGATATACTTAGTAGTTCATAGGATAGAGATAATTTGGATGTGAAGGATATTGGAATAGGATATGAAATTTTATATGCTTTAGTGAAAATTATAGAATTGAAAACCCAATAGGGATAGGATTTTACAACTTTTTTATGGTCTAAATATGATATATATGGTCTTGATATGGATGTGTAGAGTTTCAAACCCTTTGAATGTCTATATTTGTAACTTTATGTGTGCTTCACTTGTCTCTAAATGACCTTTTTGTGTGATGATCTTGTTCACATAGCTTTGGGATGATGTGTGATCACCTAAAACAAAGTGGAAACCCTAGAAACTTGCAGAACCCTTCATAAGAGAATTAACAAACTAGAAGGAGAAAATGCGTGTGTGTGTGGTGAGGTTGGACTACCCTTGGTGTTCTAACTCCCATCTACTCAACCAATCCAAGTATTTTAATACATTTTGTCATTGTGGCATCAAGCCTCATGTAGTTATCATATGTGCCTATGTAATCTTGAATAGATAACCAACCCTCTAAGGGTTTCATAATGTCTCTTAACACCATAATAGTGGGCTAATTACATAGTATAAAATGTACCTAGTGTGGTCGTAGTGAGATGTGGGGTGCATCAACTATTTGACCTAACTCTTTTTGATTGGAACCCTTTTGAAATGATTAGAGTGGATTTTATCTTACTAAAACATGGCTCTATGATATTTGCATGCTTGGAAATGATGAAGCTAGTCTCTTTGACCTATTTAGTTTCTTCATACTTGTAGTAGGGACTACTCCAAATGATGTGTAATTGATCTAGGAATATTTCATAAACCTTTGAGTGATTTTATAATGATATTTACATTAGTATCTTTTAAGATTTTTATATGAGTTTTAAAGTGATAATGACTTGTTTATTATCCTTCTATAGGTGAAATATTATTAAAAAAATCATTCCTAAGAAGATGAAATGACCCAAAGAATGATTTTAAATCAAAATCAAAATCAATGAATGTGAATGGGTGAGACCATACAAGTCAACCAATACAAGTGCTACATCTCAACCCTTCCATAGGTTTTCGAACCGTAGAAATGAATACCATAACTAAAAGTTGTGTCATGAATATCAAAGGCTTTATACTAATTTGATTAAATAATATTCTTAGAATTGATGATAGAGTAGAGTGTAGAGATAAAATAGTTGTAGAAGAGGTAGAGAGATGATAATTTTGGATTCTAAATGTGGGAATTTATATTAGAAATGGAACATGATCAAACTTATCATCGCATAAGGAAAAGATACTAGATTTTAGTGTCTATAGAAACACACTTTGTCTTTACTTGACATCATGTGGTCCCTTTGTGTTTTTTTTATTATTAGAAAATAATTTTGAATGGAGTATACCCTCGCTACAAAAAGGCTCAAAATACGATAATCCCATTTATACAAAAGAAAGACTGATCAAAATCAAGATATTACATGAAAGCCTAACTATAGCTTAAAAACTATGCAAAAATAGACAAAACAAGATCAATGTTGCAAAAAAGTAGCAAGACAACAACAACTGAGAAGCAACTTAGCAATCAACCTTTAGAAGAAAACAAATTTCACTTGGATGGCCTGTCAATTTTTTGTCCTCATTGTTTAAAAAGTAGTGAAAAGTGCCATAGTTGTAATGTGAGTGGGGTCATGTTTGTCCAGCTGGGAAAAGACAAGATCTCGTGTTGGTCCCTCCTCCCAAATAGCTGCAGGAATGTCACTTAACATGCAAACACTCTTAACATGTTGCTCCATAAAATTGTAAATAGCTTTGAGAGCTGATATGGTGTGATCATGTTTATCTTTAGAATTTCCCATCCTGTTATCAAGGGAATTAAGTTTTTTGTAAATTTCATGAATCTGGCCTTCACCAAGTCCAGTTTTTCTTTAAATTCCCTTTTCCATATTTCTTTGACACATGTATAATCTCTCTTTTAATGCATCTAGTTCCTTTTCCATCTTTTCAATCCTTTGAGTTAAATCCTCCTTCTCCAAAAAAAGAGGCACTTTTAGGGTTATGATATGAAGGATGTTCTATGTAGACTTAATGTCCTTGTTGCTACGTAGAATTATTTGAGAGGGAAAAGGGTGGTTAAGAGGATATAAGGGGTTATTAGATTGGATTTTCCTCCTGGATCAAAGGAATGATGGGGATATTATTAGGGCTAGGGTTAGGAGGGGTAGGGGTAGTGGGAATGGGAGGGTGTTGAGAAAGGAAGTGTCGGTGGAGAAGGAAGATGATGCCTTGATGGAGGGGAGTGGCTCGGGAATGATTCTAGACCTCTGAAATGGAGTGTTCCAGAGAGTTAAGGATGTAATGGGGAATTAAATTTTCAAGTCTCTCTAAAAATGATTAAAAATACAAGGTGTTTAATGGGAACCATAATGTACCTACCTTACAGTGTAGCATGTTTGACAATCATCTTTGATATCTCATGAACAACGATAAAATGGAGGCTACTTTGATGTCAGTTGTAGCAAAATCAAGTTCTTCACCCTCATCTAAAAACTTCTTAGCCTCCATGTTTTTTTCAAACCTTTTACTAAAGAATTCATTTCCTTCCGTGCTCGGAGTCCTTGAATAAATAAGCTCCTCGGTGACCTTAATGGACTCGCTCTCCATATTCCATCGTCCTTTGTTTCCATCCAGAAAAATTAGAGAGAGATACTTTTATCATGACCTTAAATTATTTATATGAGGTTGCATACACCTCCCATATGAAAAAAATTCCATAGCATCACGTTTTCCTTCCGCATAAGGTCACAAATGGGTTTAGTCTCGACACTGAGCTCCTCCCATAATATCTCTACCTCTACTAGAATTCTTATGTCGATTCAAAATGGAAAACTTTCCATCCCAATACCACCTCTTAACTACACCTTTACATACCAAGAAATCATGTGAAGGCATATGATAATTGAAATTGGGATTAATTATGTGTGGGAGAGTTATCAAACCCAAGAAAGCGGAGAACAACTCATTAATTATTTTGGATATTGAGTATATTTCCATACTTATCATTAATAATGGCATTTTGTACCTTACTAGGAAGGATGTCATCATTAAACCAAATTTTCATATTGTTGCTAACCCCATGATTAGCAAGAGTGTCCACCACTTTATTACCTTCTCTATAGGAATGAATAATTTGGCAATTTGTGAAGGATTTGCAAATAGCTATGGATTCATGAATGAAATCCTTAATATTCCAACTAGGGGGATGAATTTGATTTAGATGATTTACAATATTCATAGAGTCCCCTTCAATGATAATATTTGAAATATTTCAATCCTTTGTCAGTTTAATACCCCATAATGTTGATAAGGCTTCAACATAGTGATTTGTTTGATGACCCATTTTACCAGCAAAAGTAGTAACTAAACAACCTCTGTGATCTCTAAATACTCCTCCTCTAGCTGCACCTAATTTACCCTTAGAAGCACCATAAAAATTTCTCTTGTACCATAAATTATGAGGTGGAATCCAATGAACTAAAGATCTATCAATACTAGTATGATCTTTCCTCTGAAGATTGTCAATGTCAATCTTCCATGTTGATAGAATAGTTTCTTCCTATTTAGGGTATTGCTTATTTTTTGGAGGTCCAAATCTCTCTAAATTGTATTTGACAGCAAGATTAATTTCCTTAAAAACCTTTTTTATACTTTTCTACTCTCCCTGAATATGATTCCATTCCTTCTTTTCCAAAGTCTCCAAATGGCATGAGGCAGGATCAATTTCTAAAGTCTTCTAACCATGGTCCATGATTAAAATTGTAACACCAATTATAGTCAATATATATAAATAAAAATAAAATTTAACTCAATCTAGAAACATTTGCATGTAATTTGAACATTTACAAATTATAATCAATAAGTAAAAGAAAGAAAAAATATAGAAGGAATACACGTGTTATCTTTGTGAAGGAGAAGCTCTCCAATGTCATGTGCTTGGAGATTTCTGAATTTTAATTTTTTATCAAATGATTGGGATTGATCAATCCCTAATTATTTCAAGGAGATGTATGATCTCCATGAGAGATTCAAATGTTTCTAAACTCAACACCAAAAAAGGTGTCTATGAATTAGTCCCAAGAACCAAAAATATGGAAGAGTGTCATAGAGATTTCTAGTTGTTCATATTTCTTCCAAAAATAAAATGATATTGAATGTTGTTATAATGTATTCTAATCACCCTAATTTTTTTACAATCCCACACCCATGGACCACACCATTTTAGTCCGATCTAGAAATAAGGGTAAATTAACACCAATTTGAAGGGTATTATATGGCCCATGCTCCCATTGAGTGATTCCCAATGTGATTATATTATTTCCATACTTACATGGCTATGAAAGGATAAAAGGAAGGCCCATGCCCCCATACCATGTAGGTTCCAAAGTGCGCATATAGTGCCCACTTCCCTTTGACACCTTTGGATGTTTATTTTGATACTGTTGATTACATTATGGACATTATTATAATTCTAATTTAGTATGATGTTAGACATTTGATCATGGATTATTGTTGATCTTGATTTGGTTATGATGCATGATGATTATTAGAGACACTCCATATGTGGATGATGATATACTATTTGACATGGATATAGTTTGAATGTTGTTTGGACATGTGATTTTGGATATTGTGAGTAGACCTAGAAAATGGACATTATATGATGATGATATAGTTGTTGATTAAATTACAAATGATATAGTTGTTACTTTGATGTTGCTGATATAAATTGTAAGTGATTTTGTTAAATTTCTTTGATGTTGTTGTGATTCACATACTTAGATGATTTTGTGATTTTATTTATATCATATTGGATGTTCTGATATGGCCACGAGGCCGAAGGAGGTATTTGTGTTTTACTGGGTAAAATATCACAACAAACATCGGGGATGGAGACCAACCACAATGGAATTCTAGGTGAATTCGGTAAGGTCACCATGGCAACTTGTTTTATTGTGTTGTGTTTGTTGTTGTTAGGGATTCCCATGGGAGGAAATCACCTTTATATGTGACCATGGGTTTTGGGTAATTATTAATGTGGTTAATTTTTATTATTGTTGTATGTATTTTATTAGTAATGTGTCCCTTTCTTTTATTTAATTTAAAATTGTGGTAGATTAATGTGAGAAATCATATGGTTAAAATTTAAATAAATCAAATTGGGATATAGGAAAGTAATTATGGAAGTTGTTGGCTCTTTGTATTAAATATGTAAGGGATGTGTAAGTTTGTGTAAGTCATATTTTAGAGTATGAAACACTCCACCTCCTTGGAAATTCAAATTGTCCTTGGGGGTTGTTTTTGGAGGCTTGCGGGACAAGTAAAACTTGTCCCATACCTCTTAATTTAATTTACCAACCATACTTAAGGTTGGAGGAGTGATTTTAGACTTTTATAATGCATTTTATAAATCATGTTGCAAGTTTTGATTGCACTCTCTTACATTTTATTTACTTTTCAGTCCTTTGGGGTGTGGGCTTTTTTGAGTGTGCAAGTATATTGTCATATTTTCACCCATCTCTTTATTTTGCTTTGGAGTATGAAAATTTGTATTTTGTGTTGGAGTTGAGGATGTGTGGTGTGGCATCCTACATGGATCCACATCATCCTCTTATCTTCCCTCTTCTATAAAATTCAAACTCTTTGCTTGTTTTGGGTTGTTGAATCATTTTGCAAAACTTATTTGGGGGCACATTTTTTTGTTTGGAGCTCTTGTGGATTTTTGAGGAGATTGGAAATGATTTCATACTTGGCATTGTTTTTTTTGGGACTTGTTTTTTTGGCATTTAAGCTTGTTGTTTGGAAACAAAAGCTACCATGGAGAGGTAGGGGTTTAACTCTTCTTTTATGCTGTTCTTTTCTTGTTGTGTTGTGTGAATGGTGAATATTGTTATGTAATTTTTGGGTGATGGGTAGACTCGCCATAGGAATGGTGTAGGAGAAGGCTATGGGGAATTATTATGGGGGCATAAGGGAATGCCAGTGGTATCAGATTTTTGGATGGATTTTGGGTTTGGGATCCACCATGGAAAAGAAATAGCTTGCATTTCTTACTTTGTGGGGGCATAAGGAAATCTATGGGGGTCATAAGGAGGGATTGTGGGGGCATAAGGATATGTCTTTGTGAAATTTATGGCGGTTTATTCTAGTGGATGACCCATTCCCATTGGGAGGAATAAATATCTTCCCCATAGTCCTTGCTCCTTTGGCTTGCATGATCAAGCCCGAGTTCCGATTTGAATGTTTTTAATTGCAGTTGTAAACTCGTTGTTTTGTGTTTTAATTTGAAATATGCATGTTGAAAGAATGATGTGTTTTTGTGGAAGCCAATTGTTTCCATGGGTTGAATCACACCTGTTATTTTATTGTGCTTGGGGATCGAGGGCCAATGATGAAGGATGGCTTATCCTTTCATTGGATGTCTTGGTTGGGTGGAGAGCGTTGCCTTTCCCCACTTTTGTTGTGATCAATTTGGAAGAGAAAGAAAACTTTCATGTTGTTTTTTAGAGCAGAAGAAGATAGTTGGCCAGCCCCTTGTGAAACAAATTCATTTGTAACCTTTCCCACTTGAAGTGGATGAAATTGTAATATTTATATTTGTGAAGAAAAGATGTATGTAACTGATTGTGGAAGTTGTACATTCGAAATGTGAAGGATATTTATACTCTATTCTGTTTATTGGAAAGAAAGAAATAGAAATGTGTTATTGCATTCAAACATGGAAAGATGTAAAGTTGTATACTTGGAATTAATAAAGAATTGCAAGATCTTCTCTCATTTGCATTGTTGTGTTGAATTGGAATATCAAATTGTGATTGGAATCCCTATTTAGAAAAATGGAAAAAGAAGAAATACGTATGAAGGAATTATATTGTTTTGTCTCTTTTTGAAATATATTAAATTGGAAATCAAACTTTACAATTTAGCTTTGAAATGATTTGTTTATAAAAAAATAAATGCCTTGGACTAGATTAGAAATTAAATACCACACTTAAACGATGAAATTGATATTCAGAATTTTCTAGAAATGGATCTTTGTGTAAATTCAGGACTGGAAAATAAATTTAATCAAAATGTACGATTTGGACCTGCACACAATAATCGACTTGGAAACATAAAAATTTAGCATATCATGTATTATGAAGAAACTCAAATTGACAAAGAACACTTAAGAAAAAAATTTAAACATTGCAAAATCGAGCCCAATCCCTTTCACAATCGCTTTTTGTCAATTCTTGGAAAAATACAAATTGGAATCAATTGAGCAAATTACCTCCCTAAAACACTTTAAATCCTTCCTAGAGTAATCCTCCATGTCTGTTTGGCATGTTGAGTGAAGGAGGTGATCAAATTGAATCAAATTTCTAAGTTAAAAATTACCATTTTGCTATTTAAAATCCTGCAGTTGTTTCCATAAAATTTACCCCTAAAAATTTATCAAAATGTAAAATTTATGATTTCTATGCAAAGAGCACATAGAGATCTTTCCAGAAAGTACTCATTTTCCCAAAACCAAGTTTTCTAGCAAAAGTTATGGCACTTTGAAGTTTTCTTGCCTTGGCAGGAAAATTTGAGAAATTTTTCCCTGGCCGGGCCTACGGCCTGAAATTTTCCTATTGAAAATAATCCTTAGAATTTTATTTGAAAAATTGTTGGGAAAATTTTTGAAATTTTTTCGTCACATGCAGCCCAACCAACGAGAGGATACCACGTGGCGGCAGCATGGGGGTGAAAGTGGGGTGGGGAAAACCTTGCAACTCTCTCCTTTGAAAATTTTTGTTCGGGAAAATTTTGCATATTTTCCCGTGGCCCCGCACTCTTGCCCTCGCCTCGGTGTTATCCCTCCTCAAATGCGTGGAACCACACATGCCATTTATCCTTTTTTCCTCCCTATGGAAAATCTCACCAACCGACCCCACCACTCCGCCCGTCCCTCTCCCTTCTCCCCGCGTTGGTTTGTGGAGCGCCACGTGTCCCTTGGTGGACTCGTGGGCACGCAGGCACTAATTGGAATTTTTCCTCCCTAAGGCAAAATGTCTTAAATGCCTCCGCCACCCCACTCTTCCCTCATCCTCTCCCCACTTGGGCTTAGAGCCCGAAACATGTCCGTAGAGGACCCACAGAGGTGCGGGAGAAATGTAGACTTTACACCCACCTGGAAAATTTTCCAACGCTGCCCCGCGACCCTCCAACCCGAAAATTTCTTTTCACCCCCGCTCAACACGTGTCCCCTTGGGGAAAATTTGACCCTAAGGTCTGTCGGTCCATAACTAGATTTTTAAAAGGAGTTAGGAGGACTTCTTTATATCGTTGGAAAGGTGAGAAAATTTCCTATCCAATGGAAATGATTTAGGGAAATTTTGAATGCATTAAGTGTGAGAAATATCAAATTTAAACTTTGATCCTGTTTGAGAGTAAGTATGGTGTTAATTCACCCCCGTACCTAACTAAAACTTCTAACCCTAAAATTTGGACCCCGTGACCTCTCGATAATTATAATAAAAGAAAATTATGTTCTAGTAGATTAATCTTGTTCCAGAACCTGTTTGTGTCAACTATTGTCTTACAACCTGGTTGTAGACACTTCTAATCAAAAAAAAATATTCCATAATTTTCCTAACTAAACCTAGGTTGTTTCTTGGGTCTCAAGTGGGTTGTTTTTAATGGGAATCATAGTGCAACTATGAAATTTTGAAGAGGAATTAAATTCTCTCACATCCCATCCAAAGTGTAGTATTAATATTGGTATGGATTGAGCCTAGGAATTTTGAATCTATACCAAAATCTCACAAGTGGTAAATAACTATCTAAGTATATGTATTTCCTAAAAAAAAATCTCCAAGATGGAACCATCCCTTTATAGATCATATTGAACCATGTTTTTCTCTACTATATGGTTTTATTCATGTTTTGTATTTGTCCCTTTTCCATTGTATTTGTATCTTATTCTAACCCAATTCTAATTTCATAATCTTTCATATAAATTTATAAAACCCCAATGAATGCCCCTCTTTTGAGGAAAGTTATATATTCACTTATAGAATGATTGATTCAAAAGAAATAATGTTTACTTGTGTTATATTTGTTATAATATTCTATGTGTGATAACATCAAGGGTAGTGGCCACCATAGGAATATTGTATCTACAAAACCAAGGGATTGTGTATGGTATAGAACATGAAACACAAGTCAACTAAAATATACAATAGTCAATTATAATAATCAAGAAATATAAAATGCATAATCATACAAGTTAGTATACAAGAAATAAATCATGAAGTGAAACCCAGCATTTAACAAAGAACCTAACATACGAGAGAGAAATCATGTAACCAAGTCAGCAAATCAAGAAGGAAAATCAACAAGCATAAGGGAAAATAAGAATACAACTAATGGCATATGTGTTATTCACATAAGAGGATAAGAATAAAAAAACATGGGATATAAGAGAGTCACACACACAAAAATCATGAATAATAGACTATGGTATCCATAAACAAGGGACACCATATGTAAACACGATACATAAAAAAGGCACCTAGGTTACATATAAGATCCAACGCGTGAGTATGAAAACAAGTAATAAAATCAAATGAGTACATTATCTAGTAACAAGAAAGTGATCAAACAAGTGGTAAGTAAGTGAACATAGATCTAGATAAGAAAACATTGCACAAGACACAAGGATTATCCATATTAATCTAAAAAATGTTGGCATGTGAAATTTCATTTCATTTTATATGACAACCCCATCGATTTTTTTCCCTTTTTGTTAAATTGGTCAAAATAGCCTAAATTGTCAACATTGCCAAATTGGCTCTTTTTCAAAGATCAACTTCTGGGAAAGATTTTGAGAGCCTTGGAGTATTTTAGAACCTATGGTTAAATTCAATATAAATCTATTAGAATATTCTCTCAGATGGTATGACTTCACAAGAATTTTGGGATTTTTGGGTGGTCTTGGGAAATATTTCCTCATAGGCGCTTTTGGGGAAAAGGAATGTGTGTGATTCGTCAAAGATTCAACTTCAACATAGAGTTTCAAGAGCCTTGTGAAGTGTTGGGAGATCATATCCTAGGCATTGAAAATCTTATGGATCCTACTTTGTGATGGAATAAGTGTGATATGATTCTAGAGATAAATAAAGTGGAAACTCACTCAAACTTAGCGACACAAGATTTTATTTTACACTTTGAGGATTTTAGGCACCTCTCAGAGGAGTTGAGAGCATAAAAATTTCAACTGGGGTATGTTGAATCCTTTTAGGGACCCAAGAGTTATTTTAGCTCGCGCTTTTTGAAAACTATTCTTATAACTCGTCTCATTAGCACACGCTTTGCTCTAGCGATTTAACAAAAATATGATTTATTAAACCCTATTACAAAGTAACTTGTGTAAACTATGATATACATCTATTAATTATAATTTGATGCAATAAATTAAGCAAGTAATATTTATAACCCTAAGAAAAGAAGAAGGAAAAAGGACTTAGCTAATTTATGCTTCATCCGGAAGTGTTCTAGATCTGGGAAAACTATTGAGCATGAAGTTAACAACATCATAAATACTAGAGATAAATTCTAGACTACAATAATAAGGTCATACATGACTTCCTATGAGAGGATAGGGGCATCTAGGCATTAAAGACCTCTTCTAAACGAGCAAGGATGGACAAATTCATCACAAAACATGTTTTTTATTGCTCCAGAAGTTTGCACAAAACATCATTTTGATAGTAAGAGGCCAAAAACACCATTACAAAGTAAGGGAGGAGGTTCAAAATCCATTTTTGACCCTAGGGAAGAAAAGAAGGGAGAGACAGAGAAGAATGATGAACACCCTGTTACAAATGAGCCAAAATTGGCTTTTAACGATGAAGCAGAATGGAAGAAAGGAGAAAACATGGGAAAATATGATATTAGACTTCAACCACCAAAAATATTCATTAAAATAGTTAGGGCACCTCTACAAATCCACTTCCCAATGCATTCAATCCCACAGAACAATAAATTACCCATACCTCATTAAATTTGGTAGATGAAAATCTGATTTTTTTGTCATTTCAAAGTGCGGGGACGTTTTTTCCATCTTTTCCAAATAATCTTCACCAAAATACAAAATTTATGGGTCCAACATGTAGATAATTTCACAATATTTCCAATGATATAAAGAACGTGAAAATCCGAGCTCTGGATCAAAAGATATGGCCCTCTGAAGATTTAGGGAAAAAATGGCAAAAACAGAGTCAAAATTTGGTCGGCGGGGTCAAACTTTAAAATTTTCCCTTTTGGAAAATTTTCCCAAAAACTTCCACGCCTCCGCCGCTCTGGGACACGTGTCACTTTCCCATTCACTGATGGAAACGTGGGCCCAAACCTCACCTTTTTTTCTTTGATTTTTCATTGGGAAAATTTCCCAAATTCTCCCCGTGCTCCGCTTTCTCGGTGACACGTGTCACCCTCTGGCTCGCTCAGCGGGGGCGCTTCAAATTTTTCCTTTGTGCCTTTTTTAGATTTTGGAAAAAAATCCAAATAGCTCCATGCCTCCACCCTTCTACCATGACATGTGGCAGCTTCAAAATGGTTCGCGAACCTTGACCACTTTTCTCCATTTTCTTCCTTGTGGGCTTGCGAGCCAATTTTGGATTTTTTGACTTTCGCCCCAAAAGGGCTAAGTACTCAAAGTTCTCCCTGCCTCCACCGACGCACTTCCTTCCCCTCTGTGGACTTGCGGGCCAAAATTTTCCCCTTGCACCTCCACAAACCTTTGTGGTAATTTCTCCAACTTTCCTACGCCGGCCTGACCTTTGCCACCACATGGCACCTTTTCATTGGCCGCGAGCCTGTCAAGGGAAAATTTCCCCAAAAAAATCTACCAGGCCATAACTTTCAAAATATTTGGAGTTAGGAGGAAATTTTACCTTTCTGGAAAGGGGAATAAAAATCCTATCTGATAAAGCCATTTCCATAATTCTTTGAGTGCTTGAAATGTGTAAAAATTGAAGTTGAAGCACAAGGAAGGAACGAATGAAGGCAAGTTAGCCAAAATAAGTAGGGGGCTCATTTTGGTTAACAATTTGGTAACTCTCAGGGGTCATCTTCCTGCTAGATGAATGATCAGTGGCCTTTGAAGCATCCATTGGGCATGGAGTCAATCCTGATAACCAATTCTGATATGAACTATGAAAATCTGACCTCTGAGCCACTTGGAAACCCACTGAACTGAAACTGATCCTCACCAAAACCCACTGAAATGGACTGTGCAAGAGCAACCAAAACAACACCAAAAACTATGTACAAAACTAAAAATCATACATGCTCCAAATGGAACATGTAGAGTGTGCACAAGCACTTCTTCTATTGCTAAAAGAAAACCTACCTATTCTACTCTAACTGGAAGCAAAGATGGGCTAAACAATCCCAGCAATTGGTTGTGCAAAATAGCTTCCTTTCTTCAAAATCGGCAGCCATGTAATTGATTTAGAGCTGATCATGACTGTTAGGATGATTGGAAAATCAACAAGAATTTGGTCTTCTACCAATACCGGTAAGGTGTCAACTGAAAACAATTTGAATACCTCTTTTATTTGCTCTGCATTTGTATTGAAGAGGTGTCCTCCATGACAACAGCTCAAGTGTTTGGAATGTGGATTATGAAGGAGAAAATGGTGTGATTTCAACCGGTTCCTCTTTATCAAAAGAGTCCTCCAAATCTGACATGAGATAAACTACCTCATTGTTATCCTATTACAAATGTTCAACCTATCCCGTGTTGTTCTCTTGATCTACAACTTGATCACCATGGTTTCTTTCATCCTCCAACATTGAGTTTAAGAGATCAAACTCTTCTTCAAAGCACTATAACTTGAGAGAGATAAAGTATAAAGAAGAACTAAAGGTTCTTTTATAGCCGCTTTGTGCTCAAAAATTTTGGATCTGCACTTTTCTCCCCCATAGCTGGAATGTTCTCCTCTTCTTTTGGATTTGGAGCAGCTTCTCCTTCCTCTGTTACTTGAAGGAAATCTTGCTCTTGATTGAACTCTTCCTCTAGCATGAAGTTTTTCAAGTCAAACTCTTCAATCTGCTGCTCTAGAGGACAAGTTGGGGCTGCAAGATCTCTTTTAGAGATTTCCTCTTCCATGGCTGATTGTGCAACTTGAATTGGATCAACATCTTCTTCAAGTAGAGTGCCAACATGGACACTACATTATGAGAAAATTGATTGCTGATCTGCCTCTTCTTTTTCTCTTCTTCTACTGCAACAAAATCAGTCCTAACCACCACTTGTTCTTCAACCTTTACCTCCTTTGTAGGCTTCACCAGCAAAGGAATTTTCTCAATCCCATATCTAAGAGCCAAACTTACTAAGCTCTTAATCATTCCTTCTTTGCTTGGTTCTTCCTCTTGCTGTCCTTCATGACTGATTTTTGTAATTTCTTCTTCCCAACATGGATTTGGGAATGCAAGAGGAGGGGTGGGTTGTGACTCAACCATTTTTTCATTTGTTTGTGGTGGTGGAAGAGATGAAACTTCTTGTTTCCTTGGAGTGGAAGGTATTTATTTTTGCTCTTGTGGAGGGGATTTGGATTTGGAAGGGAAAAGGATAGAAGAATTGAGATGAGGTGGAAGACTAGGAGATGGAGAAATGGGATCAACATTTGGGGCAGCATATGGGAAACTTGAAGCTTGACACTGCTGAAATGATACAGATTGAGAAAGAGGAAAATAAAGAGTATGAGATGGTGTGCTTACCCGTTGACAAGGTTGCTAAATACTCCTCTCATACACCTCTATTCCCTCAATCCACTTTACAAGTAATGGTAGCATTGCAATCATGAAGTCAAGCTTCTCTTGAGGGCTGTAATGCCTTGGAAAAGGTCCCACCCATGGACAAGGTGCTCCACAACCAATTCCAAATGCTTTCATTTGTGCTTGAGCCCTAGATTACACCATGTCAATCTCCATTTTTTGGATTTTCTCCAACAAATCAGCATCTTGCATTTGATTGTATTCATTGTATGCATACCCCTGCTCTTGGAAAAAACCATAGCTAAACCAATTTTGGCACTGTTGCTCATATGGGTATGCATGTTGATCTTGAATCTGCTCAAAATGCTGATTTGAAGGAGTTTTAAAGCATGTTGGCGGTGGATTATATTTCTACTATTGTGAATGTAAATTCCATGATGGAAATGAATTCATGATTGCACAACTTCATTTAATGGAAAAGGATGGAAGATATGGAAAGAAGAATGGATGAAAAATGAATGAAAAACAGTGCAAGTCGAGAATGAGTTGTTTACCGGATGGAGTCACCGGATGTGCTTTTGAATATGCTTTCAAAGGCTAAATATTTAGTAGGAACACACCAACCTATCAAAAAATAAAGTGGAAAACCTCTAAGGTCCCACCGGGTGTGCGAAAACTATTAGTGCAAATTCACAGACCCCCAAAATGACCTATGGATCTACTTTTCTAAGGCAATGTCATTTGGTGTGAATGCACAACATTGAGCTTTCCCAAAGTGTGGGACCTTTGCAAATGGGGAAAGCTCTCCAGAGAAGGTTGGTTCCTCTTCCTAAACTACCTGCCATAAGCCATTCCAAAGTGTAGGAATCTAATCTAATCCTAATCTAACTATGCCAAGGAGAGAGAGAGAGAGAGAGAGAGAGAGAGAAGAAAAATAAAGCCTACACTAAAACGGTGATACACTAGAGAAGGAAAATGTTGAACATCTATCAAAACTGCCATGAAACAAGAAGAGGTGAGTAATGGAAAGGATGGACAAGTGCATCACAAAACCAAGGATGGATTTCACACAAAAAAAAATGTTCCAAAATCCATGAACATAGCCCCAAAACCTGCAATAGACATTCAAACATGCACAAATACCTGCAATGAAGAGAGGTAAGAAGAAAACAAGCAAAAACGAGCAAGGATGGACAAATGCATCACAAAACACATTTTTATTGCTCTAGAAGTTTGCACAAAACATCATTTTACTAGTAAGAGGCAAAAATTCCATTACAAAGCAAGGGAGGAGGTTCAAACTCCATTTTCAACCCTGGGGAAGAAAATAAGGGAGAGGCAGAGAAGAATGATGAACAACCTATTACAAATGAGCCAAAACTAGCTTTTAACCATGAAGCAGAATGGAAGAAAGGAGAAAACGCAGGAAAATCTGATTTTTGACTTTAAACAGAGACAAGATTCATTAAAATAGCAAGGGCACCTCTGCAAATCCAATTCCCAATGCATTTGAGCCCACAGGACAAGAAATTTCCCATACCTCATTAAATCTAGTAGATGAAAATCTAATTTTTTGTCTTTTCCAAAGTGCCAGGATGTTTTTTCCACTTTTCTCCCACTAATCTTCGTCAAAATCCAAAATTGAGGGGTCCAATGTGTAGATAATTTCACAAGCTTTCCAATTATATAAAGAACGCAAAAATATAAGCTCTGGATCAAAAGATATGGCCCTCTAAATATTTAGGGAAAAAATGGCAAAAACAAAGTTAGAATTTAGTCAGAGGGGTCAAACTTTAAAATTTTCCCTTTTGGAAAATTTTCCCAAAAAACTTCCACACCTCCACCACTCGAGGACACGTGTCACTTTCCCATTCGCTGATGGAAACACAGGCCCAAACCTCACCTTTTTTCCTTTGATTTTTCATTGGAAAAATTTCCCAAATTCTCCCCGCACTCCACTTTCCCAGTGACACGTGTCACCCTTTGGCTCGTTCAGCGTGGGGTACGCTTCAAATTTTTCTTTTGTGCCTTTTTAAGATTAAGGAAAATTTTTCAAAACAGCTCCGCACCTCCGCCCTTCTTCCATGACACATGGCAGCTTCAAAATGGTCTCGTGGGCCTTGACCACTTTTCTCCATTTTCTTCCTTGCGGGCTTGCGAGCCAATTTTGGATTTTTTGAATTTCTCCCCAAAAGGGCTAAATGCTCAAATTTCTCCCTACCTCCGCTAACGCGCTTCCTTCCCCTCCACCGGCCTGTGGGCCAAAAATTTCCCTTACACCTCTGCCAACCTTCTTGGAAATTTCTCCAAATTTCCTCTGTCGGCCCGACCTCCGCCGCCACGTGGCACCTTTTCATTAGTGCGGACTGTTAAGGGAAAATTTCCCCAAAAAAATCTACCAGGCCATAACTTTCAAAATATTTGGAGTTAGGAGGAAATTTTACCTTTCTGGAAAGGGGAATAAAAATCCTATCTGATGAAGCCATTTCAAGAATCCTTTGAGTGCTTGAAATGTGTAAAAATTGAAGTTGAAGCACAAGGAAGGAAAGAATGAAGGCAAGTTAGCCAAAATAAGCAGGGGGCTCATTTTGGATAACAATTTGGCGACTCTCAGGGGTCATCTGCCTACTAGATGAATGATCAGTGGCCTTTGAAGCATCCATTGGGCATGGAGTCAAGCTTGATAACCAATTTTGATATGAACTATGAAAATTTGACCTCTGAGCCACTTGGAAACCCACTGAATACTGAAACTGATCCTCACCAAAACCCATTGAAATGGACTATGCAAGAGCAACCAAAACAACACCAAACAACTATGTACAAAACTAAAAATCATACATGCTCCAAATAGAACATGTAGAGTGTGCACAAGCACTTTTTCCATTGAAAGAAAACCTACCTATTCTACTCTAATTGGAAGAAAAGATGGGCTAAACAAACCCAAAGAACTAGTTGTGCAAAATAGCTTCCTTTCTTCAAAATCAGCAGCCATGTAATTGATTTAGAGCTGATCATGACTGTTAGGATGAGTGGAAAATCAACAAGAATTTGGTATTCTACCAATACTAGTAAGGTGTCAATGAAAACAATTTGAATACCTCTTTTATTTGCTCGCATTTGTATTGAAGAGGTATGACAGATGATACTTGGTACTTTGTATCTCATCCTCATGCTTAGAAGCAAGCATGATTGGTTGTGACTTCTCCTTTGGCTCTAGTGAATCCAAATACCTTATTGGGCAAGGTCTGATCCATTTGATATGCCCATAGCTCTGATTTACAACTCCAAAAATGGAGTCTTCTTGTAGACCTTCATGAATGGATGATGTGGGAGAAGTGATGAAGTTCTTCTGTTGTTTTCATTCCTCTAATGAAGAACATGGAGGATTCAAATCTTCCAATCTTGATTCCAAAGAGCTGCTATAAGATGTAGGCTGCTGCAAATGAAATTTATCCTCCATGACAACAGGCTCAAGTGTTTGGAATGTGGATTATGAAGGAGAAAATGGTGTGATTTCAACCGGTTCCTCTTTATCAAAAGAGTCCTCCAAATCGATAGATAAACTACCTCATTGTATATCCTACCGCAAATGTTCCACCTATCCCGTGGTGTTCTCTTGATCTACAACTTGATCACCATGCTTTCTTTCATCCTCCAACATTGAGTTTGAGAGATCAAACTCTTCTTCAAAGACTAGAACTTGAGAGAGATAAAGTAGAAAGAAGAACTAAAGGTTCTTCTATAGCACGCTTTGTGCTCAAAACTTTTGGATCTGCACTTTTCTCCCCATATCTAGAATGTTCTCCTCTTCTTTTGGATTTGGAGAAGCTTCTCCTTCCTCTGTTGCTTGAAGGAAATCTTGCTCTTGATTGAACTCTTCCTCTAGCATGAAGTTTTTCAAGTCAAACTCTTCAATCTGCTTCTCTAGAGGACAAGTTGGGGCTGCAAGATCTCTTTTAGAGATTTCCTCTTCCATGGCTGATTGTGCAACTTGAATTGGATCAACATCTTCTTCAAGTAGAGTGCCAACATGGACACTTTGCATTACGAGTAAATTGATTGTTGATGATCCGCCTCTTCTTTTTCTCTTCTTCTACCGCAACACAAAATCAGTCCTAACCACCACTTGTTCTTCAACCTTTACCTCCTCTGTAGGCTTCACCAGCAAAGGAATTTTCTCAATCCCATATCTAAGAGCCAAACTTACTAAGCTCTTAATCATTTCTTCTTTCTTAGTTCTTCCTCTTGCTTTCCTTCATGACTGATTTTTGTAATTTCTTCTTCCCAACATGGATTTGGGAATGCAAGAGGAGGGTGGGTTGTGACTCAACCATTTTTTCATTTGTTTGTGGTGGTGGAAGAGATGAAACTTCTTGTTTCCTTGGAGTGGAAGGTATTGTTGTAAATATCTCCCCAGGTAGATATAGACAAACGAGAAGAATATGGAAATCAAAGAAACTTAGAGCCTGATACTTATTGCATCACCAACAGCCATGGTGCAGAGAAGAGTGTCGACACACCAAAATTCATGCCCAAGACGTAGGTCGAGGTGCACAAAGCAAGAGGTGTTGACATGAAAATGGATGCGCCCTTGGCGCAGAAAAGGCACACATCAGAAGGTGTTAACACGAAAATGGATGCGCCCATGGCGCAGGTAAAAGGCGCACATCAGAAGGTGTTAACACGAAAATGGATGCACCCATGGCATAGGTAAAAGGCACACATCAAAAGGTGTTAACACAAAAATGGATGTGCCCATGGCATAGGTAAAAGGTGCACATCAGAAGGTGTTAACACGAAAATGGATGCGCCCATGGCGCAGGTAAAAGGCACACATCAGAAGGTGTTAACACGGAAATAGATGCACCCTTGGCGTAGGTAAAAGGTGCACATCAGAAGGTGTTAACATGGAAATGGATGTGCCCTTGGCGCATGTAAGATTATGTTGACATAAAGATAGGTGCGCAAGGCGCACCTTCAGGAGGCGCAACATTTTGAGCGCCGACATGAAGCAGACTCGACCCAGATATTCAAACGGCCATAAATTTTCACAGGGAGCTCAGATTCACGCAAGGTTGGACTTTTCAGAAATCTTACGAAGTCCTCTATCCAACTACAATGGATATCTTTAATTAGGTGAGAAAAAATTCTTGAAAATTCAAAATACAATTCTCCACTTTTTGGGTTCGCTAAGGTTCTCACCTACCACCATAATGAGATGAATTAAATGCAACCTAGAGGTGGTTGGGGTAGATTTGGAATTCCTCTCTCTCTTCTCTCTCATTCTTCCTATAAATTTTATGGAGGGGCTTCTTTCTAAACGTTGGACATTCTTGTTTTTCCCCTCCCTTCTTCTCTTTGGCAGGTGAATTTGTGGAGTTCAAACCTCCCATCTAAAACTGTAATGCAACTTTGCCTCTTGGCATTTTGTAGTGTATTGTATCAATCTTTGGAGCAAATAATGCATGTCTGTGGATGATTCTCAACCCTCTCTGTGTTCATTTTTCATCCTTCTGATCTTTCACTGCAATTTGGTTATCTGTGCATGATCTTGCATTGCATTTTAATGGTCTGTGTTTATTGGCAAGACAGGTGTTCTTCATTCCTCGGTGCATCACCTTTGTTAGTTTAGGTTTATTTTTATGCATCTTCTTACCCTGTCTCCTTGGCAAGTTAGTTTAGGTTTTGAGTAGACCCTCTGCATTTTTGTGTGCATCTGAATAGAAGAATAGGAACCGGCCTTCATCCGGAGAGCTTTTCCGATTTCGCAAGGTCCCACACTTGGGAAAAGCTCCATGTTATACAATCGCACCGAGAGTCTCAACCCATCGAGTCGGACATTCAAGGGTGTTGTGATTCAACACCAACAGGTATTTCTTTTTTCTCTTGTGGAGGGATTTGGATTTGGAAGGAAAAAGGATAGAAGAATTGAAATGAGGTGGAAGACTAGGAGATGGAGAAATGGGATCAACATTTGGGGCAGCATATGGGAAACTTGAAGCTTGACACTGCTGAAATGATACAGATTGAGAAAGAGGAAAAGAAAGAGTATGAGATGGTGTGCTTACCCATTGACAAGGTTGTTGAATACTCCTCTCATACACCTCTATTCCCTCAGTCCACTTTGCAAGTAATGGCAGCATTGCAATCATGAAGTTGGGCTTCTCTTAAGGGTTATAATGCCTTGGAAAAGGTCCCACCCATGGACAAGGTGCTCCACAACTGATTCCAAATGCTTTCATTTGTTCTTGAGCCCTAGATTGCACCATGCCAATCTCCATTTTTTGGATTTTCTCCAACAAATCAACATCTTGCATTTGATTGTCTTCATTGTATGCATACCCTTGCTCTTGGAAAGAACCATAGCCAAACTGATTTTGGCACTGTTGCTCATATGGGTATGCATGTTGATCTTGAATCTACTCAAAATGCTGATTTGAAGGAGTTGTAAAGCATGTTGGAGGTGGATTATATTGCTGCTGTTGTGAATGCAAATTCCATGATGGAAATGAAGTCATGATTGCACAACTTCATGGAATGAAAAAATATGGAAGAGATGGAAAGAAGAATGGATGAAAAAGAATGAAAAATAGGTCTCGTAAGTCGAGAATGAGTTGTTTACCAGATGGAGTCACCAAATGTGCTTTTGAATATGCCTCCAAAGGCTAAATCTTTAATAGGAACACACCAACCTGTCAAAAATAAAGTGGAAGACCTCTAAGGTCCCACCGGGCATGCCAAAACTATTAGTGCAAATTCATAACACCCCCAAAATGACCTATGGATCTACTTTTCTAAGGAAATGTCATTTGGTGTGAATGCACAACATTGAGCTTTCCCAAAGTGTGGGACCTTTGCAAATGGGGAAAGCTCTCCAGAGAAGGTTGGTTCCTCTTCCTAAACTACCTGCCACAAGCTATTCTAGTGCAGGAAAGCTAATCTAATCCTAATCTAACTATGCCAAGGAGACAAAGAGAGAGAGAGAGAGAGAGAAGAGGAAAAAATAGATCCTAAACTAAAATGGTGATACACCAGAGAAGGAAAATGTTGAACATCTATCAAAATTGCCATGGAACAAGAAGAGGTGAGCAATGGAAAGGATGGACAAGTGCATCATAAAACCAAGGATGGATTTCACACAAAAATGTTCCAAAACTCCATAAACACAGCCCCAAAACCTGCAATAGACATTCAAACATGCACAAATACTTGTAATGAAGAGAAGTAAGAATAAAACAAACAAAAATGAGCAAGGATGGACAAATGCATCACAAATAAATGTTTTTATTGCTCCAGAAGTTTGCACAGAACATCATTTTACTAGTAAGAGGAAAAAAATTCCATTACAAAGCAAGGGAGGAGGTTCAAACTCCATTTTCAACCTTGGGGAAGAAAATAAGGGAGAGGCAGAGAAGAATGATGAACAACTTGTTACAAATGAGCCAAAACTAGCTTTTAACCATGAAGCAGAATGGAAGAAAGGAGAAAATGTGGGAAAATCTGATTTTGGACTTCAACCACCGACAAGATTCATTAAAATAGCAAGGGAACCTCTGCAAATCCACTTCCCAATGCATTCGACCCGCAGACAAGAAATTGCCCATACCTCATTAAATCTGGTAGATGAAAATCTGATTTTTTTGTCTTTTCCAGTGCCAGGGACGTTTTTCCAATTTTATCCCACGAATCTTCACCAAAATCCAAAATTGATGGGTCCAACATGTAGATAATTTCACCATATTTCCAATGATATAAAGAACGTGAAAATATGAGCTCTAGATCAAAATATATGGCCCTCTGAAGATTTAGGGAAAAATGGCGAAAACAGAGTCAAAATTTGGTCGGCGGGGTCAAACTTTAAAATTTTCCCTTTTGGAAAATTTTCCCAAAAACTTCTGCACCTCCACCACTCCAAGACATGTGTCACTTTCCCATTCGTTGATGGAAATGCGGACCCAAACCTCACCTTTTTTTCTTTGATTTTTCATTGGGAAAATTTCCCAAATTCTCTCCGCGCTCCGCTTTCCTAGTGACGTGTGTCACCCTCAGCTCACTCGGCGGGGTGCACTTCAATTTTTTTCCTTTTTCCTTTTTTAGATTTTGGAAAAAATTTCCAAACAGCTCCACCCTTCCGCCATGACACGTGGCAGCTTCAAAATGGTCTGCGGGCCTTGACCACTTTTCTCCATTTTCTTCCTTGCGGGCTTGCGGGCCAATTTTGGATTTTTTGACTTTCACCCCAAAAGGGCTAAGTGCTCAAATTTCTCCCTGCCTCCACCGACGTGCTTCCTTCCCCTTTGCACCTCTACCAACCTTCTTGGCAATTTCTCCAACTTTCCTCCGCCCGGCCTGACCTTTGTTGCCACGTGGCACCATTTCATTAGTCGTGGGCTGTCGAGGAAAATTTCCCCAAAAAACTCTATCGGGCCATAACTTTCAAAAAAATTGAGTTAGGAGGAAAATTTTACCTTTCTGGAAAGGGGAAGAAAAATCCTATCTAATGAATCCATTTCTAGAATCCTTTGAGTGCTTGAAATGTGTAAAAATTAAATTTGAATCACAAGGAAGGAAATAATGAAGGCAAGTTAGCCAAAATAAGCAAGGGGCTCATTTTGGATAACAGGAACATATGACTTAAAAATGGTCAAAAACTGATCTTTAATGTGTCACACAAGTGTCACAAATATTCCTTGTTAATTGCCTATGTGTCACTCTTTGATCACCGAGGGTACATGTAACCTACAAAATATATATCACCTACAAAATCCCATAAACCATATCAAATTCAAAAAATAAATATGCGCAGAATGGGGAATTGGACTAACCCCTGCGATCACCCCGAGAGTGAACTTATGGTGATCGTTGCACTATATCTTAGACTCCATGTAGTTCTTTGAGTGTGTGTAGAAATTTTCTTGTTGGATTCCCTTGTGCAAGTTTCATTTGATAACGGACTATAGCTAAATGTAGCAATGTAATAGAATGTGTGGATGTAAAAATGAACTTCCCCTTCCTAAGCAATGTATGTAGAGTTGAAGCCCTTGTCCCTTAAGTGGATTGCTAGATGGATGCCTTTGGAGTGCTTGAGGTGCCTTTTGGATGAAAGCTTAGGTGATTCTATTAATGCTTAGTGTTTGGTCCTTTATTTTGAAAAAATAACTATGTATTTATATGATTCCCTTGCTTGAATTTTGTAATTGATAACTGGAAGGCCAACCCATAAGTGAAAAAGATTCCCAAAAGATAAAAGAGACCCAAAAGAAGCGAGTAAGATGAAAAAGGGTCAAGGGTGCTTGAGTGCTCTTGTCCTAGCTAGGCACTAGTATCTGGAGCCATAAAAGATAAATCGGTAAAATCCTAACCGAGATGTAGGGTGTGTAAGAACAAATATAAAACAAGAGACATAGAAAAGAGGCCAAATACAATCATCAATTAATATATTTTTTTCCTTAGGAATCATATGAATGCTATTATCTGTTTAGGACCTAAAAATGTACCCAAGTGCATGATTTTGTGTCTAAATCTACTCAAAAATCATGGTACAAGAAAAATATTCTTAAGAACTCATTTGAAGGCCTTATAAATAGTATCATCAGATTCACCAGGTTTTTTCCATGCAAATTCATATATTATATCACCAAAAATTATTAATTTTTTACTTCACGGTGAAGAAAACATTCTATGAAGCAAGTCAAAGGTGCAAAACCATGCTCTAAAACAACACTCAAGTGTTTGGGTGCACTTTTGGTGTCCCTTTGCACCCTTGTATCACTTTTGAGTGCAATTTCACCCTAATATAGCCTAGAATTCATTGTGAATAACCCAAGTGCGGTAGCACATCACTCAACCTAAGATGAGTACTCACCCGAAGTGTGCAAAGGCACCAGGTCCCTCTTTATGGTTTCTTGTACAAAATGTTAGCATGATGGTGCATATAGGTATTCAGATTCATAACCAATAGTAAACAACACATAGTGCATAAACCAGATCTAGATCTTAGAATATATGTAAGATGAACTAAACAATGACTATAACAATATTTACCATGCAAGAACCAGATTCAGTCATGTTCAACACCATTATCCAACCAATATGAACCATTGTATTAAATATTGTAAAACACATAAGCTTCTTACATTACATAAGTATCTCCATGAGTCATGCACATGAAAAAACTAGCAAAGCATAACTCTACAACTTGACACACACAAAACCATGCAAATCAATACATATATATATAGGGGTGGGGACTTTCCCTTCACCACCTATGCACTTCTCAAAATAGGTCACATGCTAATAATAGCCATGTGCCTTTACAAAAGGATGCACAACATACAAGTTATCTTAAGAATAGACTTCCTATATTTAACTCTGAGTATAAATCCTATCATTAACTTAAACTATCTATGGCGCTCAGCTATTGTTTGTTCTCAAAATACCATTACGTGGACCGTAAGTCTTCATGTCTTTGTGTGCTCAACATGCTAACTCCAAATATAGCCTCTAAAACAAAAACGGTTAAGTCTTGATCCTATGCGCTTTAGATATATTGTAGTGTTGCGTGATCTTCCAAAGTGCCCTACATTCCCATGCCTAACACTTAGGCCATTTTTGTTTGTCCAACATTACCCCACACTAAAATGGATTGTCACCCCGATAATGGGTAATCACCTTGTCGCTCCAAAGAATATAGGATAAATGAAAGAACAAAGAATAAAGAATATGGTGATTCATCTTATTGTGTACCCTTTTCTTCTTCTAGTTAAATGAATTATGGATATTCACTTTGAATTTATCCCTCAATTTTGTACCATTCCTTAAATGTTGCATTTTCTTTGTCGGGATGTCCACAACGACACCATCTAACTCATCCATAGTCATGTTTCTACCCTCACTTTTCAAAATTCTAAGGATGTTGGCCATACCTGAGACCATCCCTTCCATGACATCCACCTTTGTGGCAATGAGCTTCCCAATGCCCTTGATCTAATCCATGTGTTGTTTCCTTGCAGCATCCAACGTGTCACGTTTTGTCTCTACCAAGGTAACTCGTTCTATGCACCCAAGTGTTTCATCCTTTGTTTCCTATAGAAATTCATTCTCCTTTTCCTTTTTCCTTTCTGTATTAAGTTATCAAGCATTGTACACATGGCCAATATTGTATCTACCTTCTTCATTTCATCTTTTAAGGCTTGCAAAATAGCCTCATAGCTAGATATCTTCCTTACAATCGAATCCTTGGCCCTCAATGCTTCTTTTGTAGCATCCTTTGGTTTAGGGAGGCATATTGGTTCATCCTCTAAAATCAAATGAACTATTGTATGGAGGTAATGTAGTTCCAACTTGAATTCCTCGGCACCTTTTTCTAAAAATCGGGCCTTTTCTGCAAGATTTCATCGGTAATCTACTTGGCCCTTTTTTTTACATTTTATGCCTTGGCATTATCCCGCTCTATGGTAATTAATCTAACACCTGTTCGACGTTACCCTAGTTCTTGACATGACAACCCTATTACTAAACATGGGAGGATTGTGTGTGTGCTCCCGTTGACCGTTCTTGACTTCGTCTTTATTGTAGTGAATATTTTTCACCCTCCCTCTCCTTATTGCCTTCTCGAGTCATTGTCAACACCTCAACTATGGATCCTGTAGCGTCATGTATGATTATCCTGTTAAAGGAAAATCTTGTTCTCACTTCTTCGAGCTGCCTATTGATCACTATTAATATGACCGATTCTTATTATCTTATTTTAGGTTGTAAAAATAATAATAATAATACTAGTATTTAATTGTCGATTGATGATTAATTTATACTTTTGTGTCGATTTTTCATGAATATTATTAGTTACCTTTAAGCCATTTTATTTCACCTTTATTCACTCTCGTGCCTGAGCCTCGTTTCACACAAAAGGAGCTTGTTATTGGTGGTGCCATCATTTAAGGCGTGGTGTTCGTGTTAATGTTTAATGTTCCTCCTTAGCTATCTAGGCGTCATTACAAGCCTTGTAAATATAGCTTTTGCTGATAAAAATGTTTTTATTAATTTGTGGAGGTATCCACCTACCCCACCATTTATTCTTTCCCATGCTGGTCGTAATACACTTGTTTTATTTTATTTTGATTGTTGAAAGGACCTGGTCTTTAGTTGTATGCGTATGGAGGTGGAATACCTGTCATTCCATCTTGTCTTCTTTAAGAAAAATGTGTGATGGACTCCATCTGGTAGGAGAGCTAACCACCATTTTAATGAAACCTATTGTTCTCCCATTTATTTCTTTATTTCTTTCTCACGCTATGCCTTGGCTCTTAGTTTGATGAAAGGAAACATCAAAAAGGAAACTAGAAGTTGTCTGCTCTGAATTTATTTTCTTTCGGTGGCTAAAAATACCGGCCTTGCCGCTTGAGGAATGTGCTTGGTGTGGCTCTGTGGGGGTCATTTTCATTGTTTTGTTTGGTGCTTTGTTTTGTCAGGTGATGAAATGCATTTGCTAATGCACTTGCCCACTTTACTTTTGGATTGTTGTTCCTTCTTATTTCTCCTCTGGATCGTGTTTACAATCTTCAAAGGGTTCTCTTGATGTTGGTCATCTAGTTGGGTGTATTTTCTCTTTTATTCCCTCTCTCTGCATGGTCTCTTCTCCCTTGTTTTACTTGTTCTCCTCCTTGGGCACGTGTAGTTATAGCATTGACAAGTCCTTTCTCCCGATGCTCGGGATTTCATGGTGGTAAAAGGCACATCTCGCCTTGGTTTTGACTATAACCTACTCACGCCTTTTTTTGGCTACGTGGGAATTCGGTTCCGAGTCTTGTGTGGGGCAAGTGTGTAAGATTACGGAGGTGGCTATGTGAACCTAGTGGAGCGGTTGTTTGGTTGCTCGGGATTCTTCCGGGTCATTTTTGGTTATTGTTCTTATTATGCTTTTCCTGTAGTCGTGTCATTTCAAGGCCACATCTCTTTGAGGCACTTTGTTTGGGCAGTTCACCTTCCTCTTGTAATACTCTCCCTTGTTTTGCATGCAATCCAAGGTGCTACAACTAAAGGGTGAGATGATAAGGTTGGAAACCGTTTTGGCTGGTCTTATATCGTGTAATTAGGGTCTTGATCAAGTCGTTTTATGCTTATATTTCTATCTTAGTATCCTAGAGACCATGTTTCCTTCAAAGTATTGTAGATCTATGTTTTGGGGACTCTATACCCTAGTTGAACTTCTTGTTCTATATTTTTCTGTGAGAAGACTGTGGACCACCCAACAAACTAGAGGACAGTGGAGTTTTGGCACCTTGCATGCTAAGGATGAAGATTCATCTTGGAGGTTACTGTTGCTAGACTTTGAGGTGTTTGGGTGCCTCATCGAAGCTAGAGAAACAAGCAAGATAATTCTACACTTTGCTAATATTGCTATATTTTTATTGTGAAATCAAACCACCATTTCCTTGAATTGGTTTTTCATTTGGATGCCTTGTTAGGATATCTCTCCTTTCTACTTGTTTCCTTCTTGTTTTTAGCTTTTATCGTTGTCAATGTGTTAGTGGAAAGCATGCGTGTGTCCTCTCCTCTAGGTGTTATGTTTTTCTTTCTCGAGTGATCGACCTTCATCTTTTTTTTTTTATATATCTTCTTCTCTACGATTGAGTTTCAAGTTATTATGTTGTTCCAGCTAGTATTTCATTGTCATTAAAGTAAGCTTGCGATAACTATGAAGCTCCTTCCTATCACCCGAGTTTTCTTTTCTTTGTCTTTTTCGTATGTTGTTAACTCTCTTTCAAACCCCTTTGATAACCCTTTTGACATTAGGAAAGAGAGGTTTTAGGTTTGGAGTGATCAATGCTTGGGCTAGCCGGGTAGGAGATTCGGTAATAAAACTTTTAGAATGAATAAGTTTGTGTGCAACGTGTTTCAGACCTCGCATGTTTTAGAATCCTGTGTTATCATCAGTATTGTTCCTAGGCTTTTAAAACCATCCTTAGGAAGTACCTTGACCATCCCCATCAACTTGAACCGTAACTAGTTTTTCATATTAGCTAAGCTCGAGGTTTCAATTATACAAATATAGTACTCGCTAACACTAGAATTATTTTGGTATATTCCCCCTCAAAAATATTGTTTCCGGCATTTTATTTTATTTTTAACTTGTTTCCTTTCTCTTGCATAATGTTAATGTTATTAATTAAGATTGGTCGTTTTCTATGTACTTAATTACCTTAAAGTTTTGTGATGGAATTTTCCTTGAACGCTATTAACCTTGGGGAAAACTAATCTTGCAATCAATAGTCTTATGGATCTATAGCAGAAGGTGTTGATTTGATATTGGCACTTAGTTATTTATGTTTGTACTGTGTTTGAATGGTTGATTATGTTATCAAGGGTTGCCTTAAAGTATTGTTGATTTGGAAAAGAGATAATTTATTTTAAATTAACCGAACTTTAGAATTATTGTGGAGGTTTGTAAATCCTTAGTGATATAAAATTTTGGATGATGTTTTGTATACTCTTGTTTGGTGGAACCCCCTTCTTTTCTCATGTGTTGTTGTTAGCCTATAAGGGCATTAGACCTTCTTGAATGATTGGGGAATCTTTGGGAGTTAATGGTCAAGTCTAATATACTTTGCCTTCGCTTCGAAACTTATGTTGTGTCGTGTCTATGTATTTAATTTCAATCATATACTCTAAGTGATTATAGGGTTGAAAATTTTAACATGCTTGGCTTTTAATGTTGATCTTTGAAACCGTGGTTTCCTCCTTGTTGGGCTGATCAACTCTTGTCTTTTAGAAATATAATATTAAAGCCTATGCTTTTGGTATCTTTTGATCATTTTAGATGGATGGCATGTATATCAAACTTCAATCTTGTAATTATTTAATTATTTTATGGGAATCATGTTTCTTCTAGATTTTTTATTTCTTCTTATAGGGCCAAGGACCTTTCTCATATGATTTTCATACGTTCATTGCTTTTGTTCATAACTAAAGTACAAGGTCTTTCTTCTTTGATTGGCATGGTAGAGAATTTATTATAACTTGAGGTGTTGTTAGTGTTTAGATCATTGACCCAATTCTACTAATAAAGTGTTTCCTTTCATGGTGTTGTTAGATATTAGTTATTGTGGCTTTGTGTAACCTTATCTTGCTCAGTTCCCATGAATTGACTCTCGTGGAAAATTTGTTGCAGATGGTTTATGGGAGTAGATGAGGGATAGACTGTAGATTTTTATATCAACCTCAGTTAAGAAATTCTTTTGCACGAATCATTTTTATGTTGTTTAACTATTGATAAGGTCTAGTGGAAACTTTAGAAGAGGGTCAGTTTCTTAGTATAATGTATTGTGGACTTTTTCATCTTAACTTTGGAAACCTTGGATCATTTGACTATCATTGAAAATATAAGAAAATTGGTTTACCACTTGTTGAGTGACCTTAATGGATTATCGGTATTCTAAGAATTGATGTAACCTTGTTTTGTTTTTGTAAATGAGTATTGTTAAACTTTAATCTTGAGAATAAATGTTAAGTTAAATCTTTCTAATATTTAGTAAGTAACAATTTGTATATAAGTAAAATAAAATGGGTTGGTTAATCCTTATAGAAGTTAAACTAAAATTTATATTCAAATAAATTAATGTAGAGGTGACCTACTTGGGAACAAGTAACTCCATAAGTAATCAAAGATGAAACTATCCTTGTAAAGAAAATTATATAACTTGCTAACCCTAGCTAGGCTAGGGAACATTATCCTTGTATGGTGAACTCTTAAATGAGCTTAAGGGAAATCAATGGTTAGTTTTTAGAAGATAATAAGATTTAATAAGTAGGAGAAAAAAATTTAGAAACCACACAATCTATCTCTCAGCCATTTGGAAGGTAAATTGTTTTCTTTTGTAAAACTCATTCAGTGAAGCCTAAGTAAAATCTTTAATAATTCGGATAAATTCTCAAGCTTCAATTAAATCTGGTAATAACTAATGAGGTCTTAAAGATGAATTCAACTCGACCTTCTTCCTCTAACTTTTTCCAAGGTGCTTTGTAATTTTCTCTTAAGTATGTTGAACATGAATCCATGTTGTAATAAGGGTATGAGTGAGTTTTAGTAGCGTAAGTGTGGATAGATGGCCTTGTGGAATTAAATTACCATCTTTATTAAATAAATAAATTAAACAAATAATTGTCATAAAGGAGAAGACTTTAAGCGAATTACTCTACAGTGTATAAGAAAGAAACTTAGTTTTGTAAGATGAATTGTATGAATCATATCCTGAGTCTCCCTGAAAATGTAAGTCAAGAGTTGAAGGATGTTTTATTAAAATAAATAACCTTCAATAATTTCACACCGTGGTATGCCCTAACTGCAAGTGTGTTATGTAGTTGGATTCTATGTTGACGTTAAAAAGAAAAGTGAATTGTCCTTGATGGGTGTGAACGTTTCCGTGTTACCTTTGTGGTCATCCTTGTATCGAGTTGTTCTCAGAGTTAGTTGTAACCTTGGTGACGACATGTTGTGTCATGTTATGTGTCAAGTCAAGAAAGTAAAAAAAAGGTTATCTTGTCTTTTATTGTGTTGTATAGTGTGTGTGGATTTTTGGGTTGTTACACTTGGTATCATAGCGGAGGTTCATGCTCTCGAACCTCTGGGCCAATTTGGAGTTGTGATGGTGTTACATGATGGTGTTTCATGATGGTGATGGTGTTGCTTGATGGTGGATGATATTGGAAGAGTAATGTGATATAAGCATGATGTGAACTATGTCGTAATTATGATGTTGTGAACGCACATGTTGTGTATGTCACTTAGTGTGTAACTATTGGCATGTGAATGTGTTGGAGATGAGAGTATTCTCTCCTTTTCATGAATTCAATAAAAATTTGAGTGTGATGTACCATCTTGTTGTGTGTGTGAAAGGAATTTTATTGTGGATGATAGAGTGTTGGAGCATTGTGGCATATTGTGATATATAGGTGTTTCGATGTATTGTATGACAAGATTGATGTAAAGTGAATTGAGTTGTATCATAATGTTTTACCATGTTTTGAATAAATGTGTGTATCACCTTGTTATGTAGAAATTAATGTTATGTTGTGATGTTACTTATTATGTTCATCGTATGTATGATTTGTGTAATATGTAATGATTCATGTTGTGATATAGGGGCATACGGTGAGCATATGAACCCTATTGTATAGTGATTGCACTTTGGGTGCATAATGTGGTAAAGTGATGTATTGTACCCAGTGAATGTATGATTGTGATATACCCTATATATGTACCATATGTAAGATGTTATGGTAAATATGTGTGTACCACCATTGTGTTAGTGATGTAGTTACATATTATGTTGTGAACCTTGCACTAACCGACCCTAAAGGAAATCGGTAAAATTGTATGTCTAGAGTGAGGAAAGGTGTACGGTTGACCAATCACTAGAGCCAACCTTAGGCTCCATAGATGGTGATACTGTGATCCTCTCTCTATCTCTTTATGTGGTTGTTTTATGGATACAACCTTAGTGCAACTATGACTATGTTTAACCTTGTCGAAGTGGTGTCGAGATGATTAGAGATGATGTTGTATTATTGATATGTATTTTTTTGAGTGAGGCTCGATGTTCCGAGTGCGGCGACTCATTGAGTACCCCTTGGTGGAATGAGATAAGGCCACACGATTATCGTAATGTGATATTATTATGTGTATTTTATTCAGTAAATTGAATTTTTTTACTTTATTTTGCAAGGACTAGCAATTTTCTTGATTGTCATGCTTTACGGTTTTGGGCATTTCCTTGGTTTATGGCACTAACATGCGGATTTTGACACTAACTATGGCTATTTGGCCATTTATTTTTCTTGGTTTTTGATTTTCTTTTAAATTTTAAGATTTTACCACCTTTCCCAAGGCTTTTACTTTGCCACTTGGCATTTGGATTGGATTGTTATGTTGGTTCTATTGTCATGATGTGTGGAATAGGGTCATGGGATGCACCATAGAATGGTTGGACCTATGGACTGCTTTGTTGTATGGGGTATGCCCCAAGGAGTTATAGATAACTAGTGGGTTTTTGAACCACACATTATTATGTCACTTGGGTTAGGAGTGTTTGAACTCTATGTGTCTTGGGCCATGGGGACAACCAACCTCCTTGAAGAAGGCATAAGAGACTTGAGGGAGGCATAAGAATTTGAGGGAGGCATAAGAGACTTGAGGGAGGCATAAGAGTTTGAGGGAGGCATAAGAGATTTTTGTGTATGATTGATGTTTCGGGATATATGTTGAGTTATTGTGATGTTTTGGTGGTGGTATTATTATGTATGTGTTACTCATGTTATTTGGATATGTTTTCTAATGTTTTGGATGTGGAATTGATGCCCTTGTTGACTCTATATACATGTATCTATTTTCAAAGTCATGTAAAACCTTCATATGTAGAATTGAGGAAATGTCTAGTTATTGTAGTACTCTTTTGTTTGAGTATGTTGTACATCAGTCATAGATGTGTGACATGTACTATGTTACGTGGACCGTGCATGTTCCCTTCTGTAAATTGACTAATCTCTTGTGGTGTGGTACCATCATGAATTATGTTGTACTAGTATGTTATGAATCTTTAGTGTTTTGTATGACCTGGTAGGGCATTGTGATAGTAGTTCATGTTAGGCACCCACAAGAATGAATAAACTAAAATTCTACAACAATGAAATTCTAAAGAGCTTGTATTAAGAATAATGTTAATGGAAATAGACTAATGAAATAATGAATAAGAGGGAACTTCCAATCTTCACAGAACCTTGAAAGTTAAAATTTCTACCAAATTTTCCCAAGGCCACCCCGTGGTGTGTGTTGTGCCGTCGAAATCTTAACCTTAGAGCGTACCTTTTCCCATATATGTCCCTCGTTGCTTATTGTTTCTTTTCCTCTGGGTTTTATCACATCGAGGAAGATGCCCTTTTTAAGGGGAGGAGAATGTAATGCCCGTTGCTCAATGTTACCCTAGTTCTTGACATGATGACCCCTGTTGATAAACATGAGAGAATTTTGTGTGTGCTCCGTTGACTATTTTTGACTTTTCTTTGTCGCGGTGAAGATTTTTCACCCTCCCTCTCCTTCTTTCCTTCTCTCGGTCATTTTCGACACCTCAGTTGTGGATCCTGTAGTGTCAGTATACGATTATCATGTTAAAGGAAAATCTTGTTCTCACTTCTTCAAGCTACCTATTGATCGCTATTAATATGGTGATTCTTATTATCTTATTTTAGGTTGTAAAAATAATAATAATAATGATAATAATAATACTAGTATTTATTTGTTGATTGACATGATTAATTTATATTTTTGTGTCGATTTTTCATGAGTATTATTAGTTACCTTTAAGCCATTTTATTTCACCTTTATTCGCTCTCGTGCCCGAGCCTCATTTCGCACAAAAGGAGCTTGTTGTTGGTGGCACCATCGTTTAAGGTGTGGTGTTTGTGTTAATGTTTAATGTTACCCTTATCCATCTAGGCGTCGTTGTAAGCCTTGTATATATAGCTTTTTTTTGATAAAAACATTTTCATTAATTTGTGGAGGTATCCACCTACCCCACCATTTATTCTTTCCCATGCTAGCTATAATACACTTGTTTTATTTTATTTTGATTGTTGAAAGGAACTGGTCTTTAGTTGTATGCTTATGGAGGTGGAATTCCAATCATTCCATCTTGTCTTTTTAAGAAAAACGTGTGATGGACTCGGTGGTAGGAGAGCTAACCACCGTTTTAATGAAACCTACCCTGCTCCCATTTATTTCTTTATTCCTTTCTCACGCCATGTCTTGGCTCTCAGTTTGATGGAAGGAAATGTCAAAAAGGAAACTGGAAGTTGTTTGCTCTGCATTTATTTTATTTCGATGGCTAAAAACACCTGGTTTGGCCACAGGAATGTGCTTGGCGTGGGTTTTTGGGGGTCATTTTCATTGTTTTGTTTGGTGCTTTGTTTTGTACAGACTGAAATGCATTTGCTAATGCACTGTCCACTTTATTTTTGGATTGATGTTCCTTCTTATTTCTCCCTGGCTCATGTTTGCAACCTGCAAAGGGTTCTCTTGATGTTGGCTATCTACTGGACTGTATTTTCACTTTTATTCCCTCTCCTGCATGGTCACTTATCCCTTGTTTTACTTGTTCTCATCCTTGGGTGTGTGTAGTTGCAGCATTGACAAGTCCTTTCTCCCGATGCTAAGGATTTCATGGTGGTAGAAGGTGCATCTTCCTTGGTTTTTTGTCAGTAACTCGATCACGCCTTATTGCCTGGCTATGTGGGGAATTTTGGTGCCTAGTCTTATGTGGGGTGGCATTTAAGATTACGGAGGTGGTTGCATGAATCAGTGGAGCGAGTTGTTTGGTTGCTTAGGATTCTTCCGGGTCATTTTTTGGTTTCATTGGTCTTATTATGCTTTTTCTGTGGTCGTGTCATTTCAAGGCCACATCTCTTTGAGGCACTTTGTTCGGAGCGAGTTCACCTTCCTCGAGTAATACTCTCCTTGTTTTGTTTTACATGTAATCCAGGTGCTACAACTGAAGGGTGAGATGAGCAGGTTGGAAACCGTTTTGGCTGGTCATATATGGTGGAATCAGGGTCTTGATCAAGTCATTTTATGCTCAGATTTCTTTATTAGCATCCTATAGACCATGTTTCCTTCAAAGTATTTTAGATCTATGTTTTGAGGACTCCATACCCTGGCTGTAACTTCCTGTGCCAGATTTGGGCGTGAGAAGAGTGTGGACCACCCAACAAGGCTAAGAATAGTGGAATGTTGGTGCCTTGAATGCTAAGGATGAAGATTCATTTTGGAGTTCTTGTTGCTAGACTTTGAGGTGTTTGGGTGCCTCGTCAAAGATAGAGATACAAGCAAGATAATTCTACACTTTTCTATTGTTTCTATATTTTTAAATTATCATGAAATCGAACCACCATTTCCTTGAATTGTTTTTTCATTTGGACACCTTGTTGGGAGATCTCTCCTTTTTCTTGTTTCTTTCTTTTTTTGATTTTATCATTTTTAGTGTGTGAGTGGAAAGCATGCATGTGTCCTTTCTCCGGGTGTTATGATTTTCTTGCTCGAGTGATTGACCTTCATATTTTTGTTTATATATATTATTCTCTACGATTGAGTTTCAAGTTATTATGTTGTTCCAACTAGTATTTCGCTGTCATTAAAGTAAGCTTGCGATAACTATGAAGCTCCTTCCTATCACCCAAGTTTTCTTTTCTTTGTCTTTTGTCGTATGTTGTTAACTCTCTTTCAAACCCCTTTGATAACCCTTTTGACATCGGGAAGAGAGGTTTTAGGTTTAGGGTGATCAATGCTTGGGCTAGTTGGGTAGGAGATTCGGTAATAAAACTTTTAGAATGAATAAGTTTGTGTGCAATGTGTTTCAGACCTCATGTGTTTTAGACTCCTGTGTTATCATCAGTATTGTTCCTAGGCTTTTAAAATCATCCTCAAGAAGTACCTTGACCGTCCCCATCAACTTGAACCATAACTAGTTTTTCGGATCAGCTAAGCTTGAGGTTTCAATTGTGCAAATCTAGTACCCCACTAACACTAGAATTGTTTTGGTATATTCCCCCTCGGAAATATTGTTGCCAGCATTTTCTATTTTTTTAACTTGTGTCCTTTCTCTTTTATAATGTTAATGCTATTAATTAATATTGGTCATTTTCTATGCACGTAATTACCTTAATGTTTTGTGATGGAATTTTCCTCGAACGCTATTAAACTTGTGGAAAACTAATCTTACAATCGATATTCTTATGGATCTATAGAAAAAGGTGTTGCTTTGATAACGACACTTAGTGATTTATGTTTGTACCTGTGTTTGAATGGTTGATTATGTTATCAAGGGTTGCCTTAAAGTATTGCTGATTTGGAAAAGAGGTAATTTATTTTAAATTAACCGAACTTTAGAATTATTGTGGAGGTTTGTAAATCCTTAGTGATATAAAATTTTTGATGGCGTTTTGTATACTCTTGTTTGGCTTAACCCCCTTCTTCTCTCACGTGTTGTTGTTAGCCTATAAGGGCATTGGCCCTTCTTGAATGATTGGGGAATCTTTGGGAGTTAATTGTCAATTCTAATATACTTTTCCTTTGCTTTGAAACTTATGTTGTGTCGTGTCCGTGTATTTAATTTCAGTCATATACTCTAAGTGATTATAAGGTTGAAAATTTTAACATGCTTGGCTTTTCATGTTGATCTTTGAACACCGTGGTTTCCTCCTTGTTGGGCTGATCAACTTTTGTCTTTTAGAAATATAATATTAAAGCCTATGATTTTGGTATCTTTTGATAATTTTAGATGGATGGCATGTATATCAAAATTCAATCTTGTAATTATTTAATTGTTTGATGGGAATCCTATTTCTTCTATATTTTTTATTTCTTCTTATAGGGTCAAGGACCCTTCTCGCACAATTGTTATACTTTCATTGCTTTTGTTCATAATCTGAAGTATAAGGTCTTTCTTCTTTGATTGGCATGGTATAGACTTTATTATAACTTGAGGTGTTGTTAGTGTTTAGAGCATTGACCCAATTCTAGTAATAAAGTGTTTCCTTTCATGGTGTTGTTAGATATTAGTTATTGTGGCTTTGTGTAACCTTATCTTGCTCAATTCCGCGAACTGAATCTCGTGGAAAATTTGTTCCAGATGGCTTATGTGAGTATATGAGGGATAGAATATAGATTTTGTATCAACCTCAGTTGAGAAGTTCTTTTGCACGAATCATTTTTACGATGTTCAACTATTGATAAGGTCCAGTGGAAACTTTAGAAGAGGGTCAGTGTCTTAGTATAATGTATTGTGGACTTTGTCATCTTAACTTTGGAAACCTTGGATCGTTTGACTATCATTGAAAATATAAGAAAATTGGTTTACCACTTGTTGAGTGGCCTTAATGAATTGTCTCTATTCTAAGAATTGATGTAACCTTATTTTGTTTTCATAAATGAGCATTGTTAAACTTTGATCTTGAGAATAAATGTTAAGTTAAATCTTTCTAAGATTTAGTAACAATGTGTTATAAGTAAAATAAAATGGGTTGGTTAATCCTTATAGAATTTAAACTAAAATTTATATTCAAATAAATTAATGTAGAGGTGACCTCCTTGAGAACAAGTAATTCCATAAGTAATCAAAGATGAAACTATCCTTGTAAAGTAAAATTATATAACTTGCTAACCCTAGCTAGGATAGCGAACATTATCCTTGTATGGTGAATTCTTAAATGATTTTAAGGGAAATCAATGGTTAGTTTTTAGAAGATAATAAGATTTAATAAGTAGGAGAAAACAATTTAGAAACCACGCAATCTATCTCTCAGCCATTTGGAAGGTAAATTGTTTTCTTTTGTAAAACTTATTCAGTGAAGCCTAAGTAAAATCTTTAATAATTCTGGATAAATTCTCAAGCTTCAATTAAATCCTGGTAATAACTAATGAGGTCTTAAAGATGAATTCAACTCGACCTTCTTCCTCTAACTTTTTCCAAGGTGCTTTGTACTTTTATCTTAAGTATGTTGAACGTGAATCCATGTTGTAATAAGGGTATGAGCGAGTTTTAGTAGCGTAAGTGTGGAAAGATGGCCTTGTGGAATTAAATTACCATCTTTATTAAATAATTAAATTAAACGAATAATTGTCATAAAGGAGAAGACTTTAAGCGAATTACTCTACAGCGTATAAGAAAGAAACTTAGTTTTGTAAGATGAACTGTATGAATCATATTCTAAGTCTCCCGAGATTGTAAGTCAAGAGTTAAAGGATGTTTTGTTAAAATAAATAACCTTCAAGAATTTCACACCGTGGTATGCCTTAATGCAAGTGTGTTATGTGTTTGGATTCTTATGTTGACCTATTAAAAATAAAATTGAATTGTCTTTAATGGGTGTGAACATTTCCTTATTGCCTTTGTGGTCATCCTTGTATCAAGTTGTTCTCGAGTTAGTTGTAACCTTGGTGACAACATGTTGTGTCATGTTATGTGTCAAGAAAGTAAAAAAAGTTATATTGTAGTTTCTTGTGTTGTATAGTGTGTGTGGATTTTTGGGTTGTTATAAGTTCATCCTCTAAAATCAAATGAACTATTGTACGGAGGTAATGCAGTTCCGACTTGAACTCCTCTAGCACCTTCTTCTAAAAATCAAGCCTTTTCTACAAGATTTCTTGCAATCTACTTGGCCCTTTTTTGATTTTTTTGCCTCGGCATTATCCCACTCCAACGTGATTCATTTTTTTCTCTTTCCTTATCTTTCTTATCTTCTAGGAGCACTTGTATTGTTGTTGCCTTATCAATATTTCGGTGCACTACTTCAATGGAAACTTTAACCAATGTGTTACTCACCTATTCATCAGAAAATTGTGTGGGTTTGATGGTCATATGGCGCGTATGTGATGCCTTCTTCATCTTCTTTGAGTTGCACACCTCCTTGCAAACATCAAATTCAAGCTCATCTATAAGATTCTATATGCTCTAAGATAGCTACTTATGAGTGCTTGTGCTGGCCATTTCTAGATCCATCCAATCCCAGCCATATAATTGTATATATCTTAGGGTTCTTTGGAAGCGGGTGCGAATGATTTTTGCTTAGTCATCCAAGAAGCCCAACTTTTGAGTTCCCACTACCTCTTCATCAATATTCCCACATGTGTGTTCACCAACATCCTCATGAACAGATGCACCCTCTCATTGATGTACGACCACACCTACATCTTGTTGCAGTGCCTCCTACATTCTGGTTTACTTATCCCTCTTTCTCTTCTCCTTCAAGAACGGGGCATTCTAGAACTTTTTATCCCCACCGGTGTTGTTTTCCCCTTCACTTGAGTGTTGCTCATGGGTACTCATATTGTCTTCAATGGTTTCATATATGACTAGGTCCCTAATATATTCATCCTCCTGCATCTCAATGCTAGGGGTGTCCTCCTTCTTCTACGTGCTTTGTTGAGGGGACTCTTCCTCCTCATTATCCTTTACAGGAACATATTTTTAGCACTTTCTCCTTTATTCTACCTCATTATTCATAAGAGTTACATGTGGTAATCTTCTTACCAGATAGGAAGTCCACTGTGCCAATGTCTCTAGATGTACTCCTTCTCCGTAAAACTCTTCTAGTATGCACAAGTTCGGCATTGTCCTCTGGTTCCTCCAACTCCAAGACGTTCTCCAACTTTGTAGCCATTGGATTCTCCTAAGTTGGGGGTGTAGAGGCACCTTTCCTTGATGTTCCCATAGTCTGCCCCTTTTTCGAGAGGTCTTGGGAGTGTCATATCCACGCCCTTCACCACCTTTCCATCCTTGAACCTTGGCCTTAGATAAATTTACACACACACGGATACGATTTTTCCTATGGCCAAATTCTTTAGCATGATGTCCACATTGTATGATTCCATGGTTTCCACATAGGCCTATTTACCTGTCCAAACATAAGTCTTGTGTATAATGTGGATATCCACATCTACTTTTTCCACGTCAAACTGGAGCTTACGAGCATCGTTGAACCTGCTCATGACTCCTTGAATTATCTCGGTATTAAAATCAAATGGAAACTCGCACCATGGACTCTTAAATCCTAATTGCATATGGAAATGCCCCAAGCTAAAGTGTTGGTAGATTGCAAACTCATCTTCTCCATTCAATACTTTGGGAAGCTTGCGTAGAATATGCCATTCTCCTTCAAATGCCTTGTGCAGTCTCCTAAACCACCTTCCCAGGCACTCCTTATACACGTTAGAAATAGTTCCGTGTAGAGTGTATTTGGAAAATTTCTTTCTGGGGATTTATTTTCCAATGAAACTCCCAGATGTTCTCCCTAGGTCCATCAAGTACTCCAATTTCACTAAATACAATCAATAATAGGATTGCACCCCAAGTAATCTTCTCACCTTTATCTACTTGGATGTGCACCTCATTCACCAAGATTTCTACGATGTACCTGCAATGTTGTAATATGTCTTGTTGACCATTTTATGTGTTATATGTAACCAAAGCACATATTCACCTCATTCCACCATTCAATGGCACCCAACTTGCTTCCTGTCAAGCGTGTTACAACCCTGGTGGCCATGTCTATAATGTTGGTTACTTTAAAGGCTCATCCCCCCTTCTTATACTGATGTAAATTTGGATGTGGCATCAATTCCGTCATGGTCGATAGATATCCAATGATCTACAAGCTCGAGTCACGCAACCCTGTCACCTTCCCAATAAACTTGGTAGTGATCCTCATTCTCCTTCCCGTGAAGTAGAAAAATTCTCGTGCATGCGCGACATGAGAAACTGATAAAATTGCTCAAGATTCCCAAAATAGGGAAACTCCATAATTTGCATGACCCCCACACTTTTGAGTAACCTCTTCATGGAGGTTTCCAAAACCCTAGTGTCATTTGATAAATGTCAATTTGTCTTCCTATAAACTTATGTTGCGACATCCTTCACTTATTTCTCGGTCTGCAATGGTTGATTTATAAAACCTACACTATGTAATATTTATTATCCATGGCCACCCCTCAATAACTTCTTTTGGATATAACATCTCAACTAGTCACTCCTTTATTGGGTCATCAACCTCCTTCTCCACAACTGGAGCCCTTTGTGGTGCCATCATTCCTTTTGATCCTGTGAGTGCAAATGAAAACCCTAGCTGTCATACAAACAAAACCTAAGTCACCCTCCCATCATGCACATGCACCACCACTTGAATCCTTCTTCCGTACCTGGATGCTCAACAATGTGCTTCAAAACATGATAGGTTTACTCACTCTATAGAGTGCTCGTTGTCTCTAGATCTTCTTTACACTTCTCAATTTTCTTCAAACTCGCAAGGTAACAAATGTTGTTGCAAACGCTAGATTTAAACCAAATTTCAAAAATACCCTTCATTAATTGCTCCACGCCTCAAATGTTTGCACTGTCATAACTTTCTAGCGCACCACTACTTATCTATCACAGATCTCCTCTACCCATGCTTCCTTACACTCGAATTATTTATCCAATATGACCCAAACATACATAGTCTCAAATGTTGTAACCTCCTTGAGTTATACTAAGTGCTCACCGCCTTATGCGTGGTCTTTAACTTTGAGAAATCCTCTTGAAGTTTTCATCACTTTTCAAAACTTGTTCCCTTTATGGTCACCCATGAGTTTATTTCTTTTTTGTACCATACTAACCTTTTTTATCCACCCCACACTAAGGGTATGTGCAGTCCTCTATGCATAAAAACACTTGAGATTGTAATCATCTTCCGACGTGCAAGCGTGCTTATTACACATAACACTAAACTAAATTGACAAAGCATAGTGACAATGAAGGAAACACATCTAAAGGAAATACAGTAAGGGAAATCTAATCTAAATGGAAATACTGCCTTATTAAAAACACCAAGAAGACTTATTTATAGTAGGGCTTCATCCTACTCCCATTGAAATAGCTGGGAAATTATGTTCCATCAAACGCCTCTGGGCAAGCGCCCGAGTCAAGTATATGAGTGACAACATACGGTCCTAACCAATACACCTTAAGATTTCCTAGGTGGAGTAGACACTTGAATCATAAAGAAGTACCATTTTCCCAACCTCAAACTTCTTTTCCTGATATTCTGTAATGCCATGCCTTTTTCCTGGATTTTTCTTTCTTCTGACTCCATCATGTTATGGTGCGCCTCTCATCTAGCTGTATCAACTTGTCAATTATCTCTTCCAATGCTTTCTCATTAGCTAGACCTCATACACGCGCAATACACAAATAAGGTAACATGAATTCCATGGGAAGAACTGCCTCTGTGTCAAACACCAACTGAAAGGGTGTTGCCTTATTCAAATTTTTGTAGGTTGTTCTATATGCCCAAAGTATAGTAGAAACTTTATCATCCCAATCTTTCCTTCCAACATCACAAATTTTTGTCAAATTTTGGCTCAATATCTTGTTGAAATCCTCAACATTACCATTTTATTAAAGGTTATAAGGTGTTGTCTTATGATGTGTAACCATAAATTCATCAATAATATCTGATTGTATCATTAAGGAAATGAGTGCATCTATCACTTGTCAAACATAAAGGACATTCATACACGATAAGAATATTTTCCCACAAGAACCTTGTTGTTGTAAAATCCTTCGTAGGTGTTGCTTCTACCCACCTTGTAAGATAATATGTCTAAGTAATGATATAGTGTGATCTAGTTTTGTGCATGGTTAGGAAAATAGGACCCACAAATTCTATTTCCCATTTCTCAAAAGGTTTTGTGCTAGCAGTAGGACTCAAAGGCATTTCATCTCTCTTCCCGGGTTTAACAAGGCATTGATAGTGATCACACACCTTGCAATACTCCTTAAAATCCTTGTACAAGGTCTCCCATCATAAACGAGCTAGTAGAATCTTGTGTGTGGTGGCGTTACCTACATAATGACCACCTGTAATACTGCCATGAGCCTCCTCTATGATTGTCATGTGCTCATGCTCCAATACACACCGGTGCAATACTTCATCTTAGCCTAGTTTGTATAAGTCACCACTAATCCACATGAAAGGTATGACATGAATTGAAATTTGTTTCTTTTCTAATGCTTTGGTCGTTCGCCACCATACCTATCTGTAAAAAGACAACAATATCCTCTAACTCTGAGGGTGCTCGGTTCAACCTGTATAACTATGCATTTGGCATTATATCTTCAATACTCTATGCATCCTCTCCGATTGAGTTAATTTTCTACTAGCAAATAAAATAGGATTATCTACAATACCTTCTCTAGGTTGAGCTAGAACATTTCCAATGGACATGGCGAGTTGTCTACATGTACATGAAAGGGTAGATTCTATTACGAAAAATGTAAAATAGGTGCCACAAGTAAGCCTCTCCTTCAAACACTTTGAATGCACATTGTTGTGGTTATCCCCAATAGAACTTTCCTTTACCTTTTAAAAAATCCTCCAGGGCGCGGAAACCTTAACATACCCTTTGATAAATATTTTGTAATACCTTATGTGGCCCAAGAATCCACACACCTCACTCTGACTGGTGGGTTCCTCTCAGCCTAAAATGGCTGCAATCTTAGTTGGATCTACTAACAAACCCTCCTTGCAGATGATGTGCCCTATAAAAGTTCTAAAAGGTGTAGCAAATACACACTTCTTTATATTTTTCAAAGTTTCACAATGATCCTTGAAAAGCCCATACACAGTCTAATCATCTAAGTAAACCTAGAAGAATTTGTGAATAAAATCTTCAAATGTTTGAACAACAATGCGCAAAAATACTATAGGCGCATTCTTAATCCAAAGGGCATCACTATGTATGCAAAACTTCCACATTTAGTGGTGAAAGTTGTCTTCTCTAGATTCTCTTTAGAAATTCTTACTTGATGATATCAAGAGAATCCATCTGTAAAAGAGTAAACTTCATGCCCTGTAACACCTTCCAATATTTCCTCAATGAATGGTGTAGGGAAAGGATCAATCACACATGCAGCATTTAGCTCCCTGTAGTCCACACAAATCCTTATTCTTCCATATTTATTTATGTTGATTACCATAGGGCTAACCCACTTTGATTCCTCTATGGGCTCAATAATTCCATATTCTAACATCTTGTCAATTTCTTCTTTAACTTTTATGTGCAAGTTAGGGTTCATCCTGTAAGGTCTCTTCCTAACCGGGTGTGCACCTTCCTTTAACTTAATTTTCATCTTGCCCAAATATTCATGCACTCCTTTCAACTCATGGTAGCCCCTAGGAAATAAGTCCTGGAAATCACGTAGCAACTCAATTATCTTAGCCACTTTAGAGTCAAACTAGTAATCTCCAATTATGGCCTCCTTAGGTTCAACATCTGTGCCAATGTTCACTTTCTTCATCTTCATAGGTTCATGGTAGGTGCACACCTTCTCATCCACATTGTCTAAGACCTCACGCATACCCTCTGAATGATCTATGTCCAAATTTTCCACTTCTTCATCATCCACCATGTAGACCATCTTTCCTTTCTCCTTCTCTAGGAAAGCGCACTCAGCGATTCTCGCATCTATCACATCTACTTGCATCAAAACAAGCTTCTAGGTCTAACTCACCGAATAAATCTTTAATGAGTTCTTCAGCCTTTGTACTATCTCTCATATTCAAGTGCTTCATAACCTATAATGCCTCTTTCACTAGAGGTTTAGTGGAGAAATAGTAAAAAGTATAGATCATTCTTGCAGTCAAGTCTTTCTAATTTCCAGTCTCTCTATCAAACTCCTTGTAAACATACGAAGCACACGCACAACTTCGTAAGGTGAAATAAAGTTTGTGAACCCACAAAGAAGGTGGTAAAGCTTTATGTCCCTCTGTCCAGAGTCTCTCACACTGCTAAACATGGTGCTAAATAGGATTAGTACCATGATATTCACATATTTGAGTAAGTGCATTACTCCTGAGAAATTGGGCTAATAGAGAAATTCTCACTTCTCTCCATTCTATGAGATTATCCCTATGAACCATCCACCAATGCAATGTTGTCCCATGTAGGGTATAAACTAACATATTTCTTCTGTCCTCATGATCCTTACAATGTACTTCCATGGCTCACAGGAATACCTCAGGGTTTCCCTCGCCAGTGTACCAGGGTACAAGGTGGTTTCCTAACCTCCTAACATAGTGTAGCCTACTTACGTGCACATATGTGCTTCTTACCTCGTGCCCAACCATCTCATAAGTGTCATGTGCCCAATTTTCATAGGAAATACTTGTAGTATCATTGATGGAATGTGCATCATCCCACTAGATAATTCCTTCCTTAGATGGCTCAAGCACTTCCAGATCTCGAATGGTGTGCACATAAATTATGTTCAAGTCTTCTTCACTTAAGGGCTCAACATAAGGTGTAGATTTTCCATCTGTCAAATGGATAATAACTTGTTCTTCCTTGTTCTCAAAATTGATGTATACCTTATTGAACCATATATCAACATTATTTACATAGCACTAAGGGCACCCAAGTAGAGCTAGGAAGTTGTCCGATTCTACAAGCACTAAGACCTCAAAGTCCCCAGTGAACTTGGGCCCATGTATAGTAATGGATGCATCCTTTAATACTCCAATTGGTATGACCTTAATATTATTTTCCATATACAACACATTAGAAGATGGCTGGAATGGAGGTCTGCCCATTTGAACCCATGCATCTAAAGTAAGCAAATTCACTTCCATGCATGTGTCAATCAAGATATTTCTCAAAACCAATCCATCCACAAAATCATTTAGAATGATCTCCTTGTAATAATCTAAGCTATAGGGAGGGAGCTTAGCATACAAAATTTGTTGCTTGTTCTCAATACCAATGCGCAGAGTGTTTCATTTTAACCAACTCCCTAGTGATGAAATAATGTTCTCCTGATGTAAAATCTTTCTCACTTCCTTCAGATCATCAACATTTGACTGGAAAGTCTAAGCTACCTTCTTCTATTCTAACTTCCATGACTGTTCCTTTAAACATTGTATTTCACCCAAACATATTTATGAGTACCTTTATGGTTTCTGGTAAACTTCCTTCTAATGTGTAGGGTCTAGATATTTTACATGTAAAACCTCCTCCTTAGTAATGGTAGGAATATGTTGTAACATTTCTCGTGTGTGCACACCCTCAAAGCACGTGTAATAATTTTCACAAGTACTATCTCGGGATCTAGTGTTATCTTGGGCATCCATTGGTTTTCCACGGTGTGTTGTATTCTAACCATCCTTGCGCCCTTGTTCTCCTATTTTTTCTTCTTTCTCAAATGTTCATATAAGTCTAGGCACTCTTCATAGTTATGATTATTTCCACAAAAAGAACAAGTAATGTTATGAGGACACTCACACCTGTAATGGTCAAGGGATCCACACGTATAACATGTTCCACAAGGAACTCACCTCATCCACCGCCACGGCCTTAGCCTCTAAATCCACCACGATATCCTCAACCTCTACCACGGCCTCCCTCAAATCACCCTTCATTTTGATCATAGCACCCTTGAGTGTGATCATGATCATGTTGCTCACTTTTATCCTTAGAGTTATTCGAAACTCCAGTCTATCGTACACCAATATCAATGGCATCATGGATATGATCAATCAACCTGCAATCTTTAGTATTGTGAGTTGTGGACCAGAAAATCTTACAATAGCAAGACACGTTCTTCCTTATCACATGTTGCAACAATGGACAGTGGCTTGCATCATGGTCTAAATGACATATCTCACATTCTAGTAATAAGGAGTGCACCAACTGTGAGGACAACTATCCTTAGTATGCCCCTCTACTTCATAATCTATGCACCAAATTCCACTGTGTGTCTCATGTGTTGTATTGGCTGATAGTTTCTCTAACTATTTTTCCATTACCGTAATTTGAGCTTCTAAGAATGGTATCACTCTAGTTTTTATGATCCCAAATTCCTCGGCCTGAAATTTACTTCAAGTGCCTCGCGTGGGTCTATATACATCTTATGTAAGAGTGTTCTCACAAAAGGCATGATCAAGCCTCTGAAAACCATTGTACATGTTGACTTTCATGGATATCATAAGATAGTTTAGACAAAAGTGTTTTAAAATGGGCATCATATTGTCAAACACTATCAGTAGTTCCCTATTTGATATCCTTGAGCACACTTATACTTTTCTACTCGAACTCAGTGATATAAAATTATTTAATGAAAGCATCTCGTAACGCCGTATAATCCACACAAGTTCTATCAAGTTCAAAATTTATGTACCAATTGTGTGTGTGTCCTTGCAACGTAGTTTTAAACTAACTTTCCTTGCGCTTAGAAGTTGTAATTCCCTTCATGCGCCACAGTATCTCACATATATACACATACTCAATAGCATCTTCTATTCCCCTATACTCTGGAAGATGAAGTGACATCTCCATATAAGTATTTTGGGGTTGATGAGGATGATGCCCACCAGATCCAAAACCTCATGTGTTGCCTCTACCTCTAGATACACCAGATCCACTAGATCCTGAACCACCTGTGCCTCTTGATCTTCCCCTATAATAGGAATTACACCAAAGGATGCACTACCTTGTGTCCCAATAGTGGTACTAAACTGAACTCCTGATCTGTGAAGTTGCAATACTCCCAGATGTGATTCCAAAGTTCTACGCACATGTGTTTTGTGTTGATTACGTGACTTAAAAGGTTCCCCTAACTAGTCCTCCAAATAGTACTAAATATTTCTACCTAGCCATAAATGTACTTGCTATTTGATTCACTCCTAAACTTGTTGATAAGTCAACTTTACCTCTTACTACTCTATTGCCTAAACTATCTTGCTGACTACTGTCTATACTAGAAACTTGAAAACCAAGCGCAAGGGCTAGGTTGCTAGGTATATTCAGATGCACACCCATGGCCCATGTTTTCCCTATTGGCACACTCTCGTACGAGACCTATGAGGGTTCCCTGTCATGATTTCCCAAATGGGGGAGTTCCAGATGCTCTAGCTCCACATCCTCTACATGAGCTCCAAATCCTTCACGAGCCATCTCTCTCCTTAATGCCATCTATTCTGCAATCTTGTGTTACTTCTCTAAATCCCTCTCACGTGCCTCATTGAACTTAAGACACCTTTCTTCTCTTTTATTATCTGCTGCTAGGTCCGTCATCCTTCACCACACCTGCTCTATCCCCTCGCATGGTGGGCTTTAGCTAGCCATCGACTTCTCTTCCAAATTCAAGGTTACCATCAAGATCTTGATCGCCAGTGGAATTCCTTGCAAATATGTTCCCCTGGGATAACATAAAAACTAGAACTCAACTACCTCTAGACAAGAGTAAGTGGAGATTGAGTACTCCAAAATATAGCTATTCAGAACACCATGGAACCAAGTATCCATAACGCACATCCAAATCAGATCAGCATCATAGAGGGCCTGAAATTCTTCTTACATCTAAATAAGTGTGTGAAACCTCTAATTCATTTTAGACACATAAGCAACAAGCCACTCATATATTTCTATGGTGAAGATAGCAAATAAGCTTTTTATATAATTGGTCATATAAATTCTTCTACGCCCACGAGTGTGCATCAAACTCAGATCTAGTGTTGAATCTCTAAGCGTACTCTTCTTTCAGATCTACTATCCACTCCTCAACACTTGCTAAGGTCAACTAGTACATATTCATCATGCAACATCCCGAAAACACACGAAAAGAGGTCCCGGTGGAACCAATGATGCGGCTAGAATTCACTATGAATAACCCAGGCACGTTGGCACATCACTCACCCTAAGTTAAGCGCTCACCCAAAGTGCACAAAGGCACCAAGTCCCTCTTTAGAGACACTTGTACAGAAGGTTAACATGATGGTGCATATGGGTATTCAAATTCATAACCAATAGTAAACAACACACAGTGCATAAACCAGATCCAGATCTTAAAATATATGTAATATGAACTAAATAATGAATATAACAAGATTTACCATGAAAGAACCAGATTCAGTCATGTTCAACACCATTATCCAGCCATCATGAACCATTGTATTAAATACTATAAAACACATAAGCTTCTTACATTACATAATTATCTCCATGATTTATGTGCGTGAAAAACTAACAAAGATAACTCTACAACTTGACACACAAAACCATGCAAATCAATACATATATATATATATATATATATATATATATATATATGAGTGGGAATTACCCTTCACTTCTCAAAATAGGTCACATGCTAATAATAGCCATGCGCCTTTAAAAAAGGATGCACAACATGTAAGTGCTCTTAAGAATAGACTTCATATAGTTAACTCTGAGTAGAAATCCTATTATTAGCTTAAACTATGCATGGCGCTCAATTATTGCTTGTTCCCAAAATACCATTACGTGGACCACAAGTCTTCATATCTTTGTGTGCTCAACACGCTAACTCCAAAAATAGCCTTTAAAATAGAAACGGATAAGTCCTGATCCTAGGTGCTTCAGATATATTATAGCATTGCATGATCTTCCAACGCCCTACATTCATGTTCCCAACACTTAGACCATTTTTGTCCGTCCAACACACCCCAAAAGTGCACCCCTCTCTTATTTATTAGAATTTTGCAAGTGCAAAACATAAAGGAAAGCTAAAAAAGTGCATGAATGACTTAAGAGAGTGTTATAACTTGAAGTGGGAACACTTTCAAACCTCTTTTCACCTTGGGTATACTTATGAGCTGCAATTACACCCCAAAAGTGTGCCCTCCTCCTATTGCTAGGGATCTTTCATGTTAAGCATGTCAAGTCATCAAGGAAACATAAGAAATGGCTCTCACATGGGCATGTGCATGCCTCTCCTTCCCCCATCCCCATCCCATAGTACACTTTCTTCTTCTCCTTACACCCAATGTGTACTTTTGAGGTGAAATTTCACCCCAAAAGTGTGCCCAAGTGTAAAATGTCTTGTATTCTCCCACCTTGCACTCTCTCACTTCCCCATGTGTTTCCATCTCTTCTCTCCCACCATATAAATTCACCCATCCTTGCTAACACAAAAAAAAACATAAAACAAGGAGGGGTGTCCATTAAAGTTTCTTGAATATGGTTCATCCCCTCAAACACCAAGAAAACTCCATTTTGTGCCCTAGTTATCCAAATCTTGTTTTCCCCATATCTTTTGATCCCTTGTTATTTTTGCCCTCAAATTTGGACTATAGATCCCTCATGTTGGTGCCTTAAATATGATGTATTGATCACAACATATGATAACCACATCCAAAATATATTTAGGATTGTTTTTATCTAACCTTAACTTCACACACCAAAAATTTAAGATTTCAAAGTAAGATTGCATATGTTTCACATGAAGAAATCACACAAGACTTGGAGCATCCATTACCCTTTCCAAATGCATAATTTTTAACCACGACTCATTATATAAAGTGGATTAAATCTTGAGATATGAACAAAAATATTTTCCATCTTTAAAACCCTTGTAAAACCCACACCCTTGAAGTTTTGATCGCTCGTTCTCCCAAACCCCACAAGATAGCCTATTAAAATTTGGAGATCCATCCCACTTACAAAAATATTTGAAAAATACTAAGATCATCTCAAATCGTTGTTAATTTCTCTGGAGTGATCAATCAAATTTTTTCCCTATGTCCCATTTCCACCATTTATCAAGCTTTTCCCATGGCCAAAATCCATTTTCAAAATTTCCATTGATTGTGAAGAGAGAATATTGCAAATTTTAGAGCACTAGTTTTTCTTAGGATTATATTTCTAATGAATCGAGACACGTTCAATTTGGATTTTATTTTCTCGATTTTACCAAAAATATGGAATCAATGACCCATAATGCCAAAATACACTCAAATTTATGGGTTTTGGAAATAGGTGTGGAATCCACTTTCCTTTATATAAAATAATTATTATCACTTCCTAAGTCCAACAAAGCTATAAAATCATAACATGGATTTTCACTACTCTAATTACGATCCCATTTTAGTCTTGGTGTCCGAATACCCTAACATTAGAGACAATAATGTGGAGCATATGGATGTTGACGATCTAAGGTGGAGGATTAATGAAGGAACCCACATGGCATTGGATGAATTGATCTATCAAAGTGATTTGTTTTGAGCCATTTCCTTCTCTCTAGATCTTCAAGACTCGAGTTTGTTCTAGTCTACACCAAAAATTTGAATCAAATCTAATATATCACTTTATGTAAACGATGGTTCAATCATCACTTCTACCGACACTAGAGGTAATATCAAGATGCCTATGTATTCCAAGGCCCATGAACGCAATTATTGTGAGAAAATAATATGCCTTGGAATAATGGGAAAGGAAAGAATCATGCTTCCATAGGTGGCCATTGGGAACTAGATGAAAGCACGTGCAAGCTCTCGTGGTTACCAAAAACTCTTTCTAGGTTAGAATTCAAAGAAGAGATATATGATTACATCATGCTTCTCGATAGGCTCATGGAGAATCATCAACAAAGGTATTTCATCCATAGATGTCGTAGTTCATCATGATAGCTACATAGGCATCCCAAGTGATTGACTGGAGCCAATTGTGAAATCAAAGAGGAGCTTAAGAAATTTTGAATAAAATTAGATGTCTTGAGTTACAATTGGGTTTTGCATCATCGATGATATTTACAAACATTTCATATATTGTAAAAGGTGATTTGTCCGATCCATGATTAGGCGAAGATTATTTCATGGACACACTTTCTTAGATTAGATTAGCTATCTTTGACGTTGCTAAGAAGATCCCCATGTGGCTTAAGAATTGCAAGATAATTTAGAGTGCAATCGATCACTAGTTGGACATACTTTTCAATACTTCTATTCCTTGTGAGAGATAAGTGTCGGGAAAGAAGTGCACAGGTATAATGTAGTTATGGGCATATCAGAAAGTTCTTGATTTTCCGCATCAAAGGATCATATTTGCTAACTTTTTTCTTCAATTGATGTTTTTTCTCTCATTCTCTTTCTCTTTCACTCCTATATGTAACAAGCAACTTTTCCCAAAGGTGGTATAATTTTTTATATCTTCGTTAGAAAAAATCACTTTTTCAAAATTAACTTAAGTTACCTCTTTTCCATTTTTGTAAAATTACTTTTCTTAAAATAAGGAAAAGTATCTTATTTTAGAAAGGAAGGTGAACAATCATGTAGGAATGTCAAGATTCGTTGGAGGTGGGATATTTAAGGAGGCTCTCACTTCATGGTAAAGGATCAGATTTTTTCTCCCCTTTAGCAAACTATATTTCTTCTATTTATTTCTTAATGTATTCCTCTCCATCTCAACTCCTACTCCAATAGATCTTTGTAATCCTACACAACTAGGGAAAGAATGCATATTTTGATGAATATAATGCAATTAAACTTTGTGTTAATTGTGTTGTTTGTCTTTCTTTGCATATTGGTGTCTTCTCATTGTTAACTTGGAAGTATTTTGGTTTTATGTCAATGAACTCAACTTGTTATTTGTTGAATAAACCCCCTTCTCACTTTCTCCCCTCTCTCCACACACATGCCATTCTTCCACCTCCTTTGTTATATGGGTTTAGTAGAGTATTCCCATGTGATCCTCGGTCGAAATGCCACCCAAAATGTTTAGATTAGTGTCCATATTTCCCTTTTTCAATAAATGGATCTTCCCTATTCCTAAGTAGAGGGACCTAGTCCTAAAGCTTTGGCGAAAGACCCTCATTTTCCCTTGCAAAAAAATATTTTACTAACAAATAAATAACAAGCATTGGGTAAAAGTAGTGATCCATAAAGAGGAAAGTGATAATCAACTCTAGTGAAATGATGTCACCTTCAAATTCATACAAGATGTCCCCCAAAAACTTAGTCAATTAGGAATCGTCTGAGTTGACATCATCATTATGAATCAATATATGTATGTCTTGCATGAAGCTCAACATACCCCATGAATGCATGTGTGTAAAGAGTATACAAATTATTATGATTAATCAAAGTATTATGACAAATAACATGTATAAATGTAAAATAAACATATCTAGTGATATGTAAGGTATTGATTTTGCATTTTTCAAATATTTGAATTTTTTTATATTTTAGAAAATATGTTATCTACAAGTGAAAATGATGCAATAACTAACCAATGATACTCAAAATGGATGGATCCTAACACATGATGGAATTTGTAGATTTAATAATTATAGAATAAACATGTACACCAAAAGTGGAAGGGACCTAAGGAGATCGGGATTGTAATATGGGTGTGGGGGATAAAGGTAACACCAAGTGAAGGATAGATCCTCTAAGATATAGAGATGCGTGAGGGATAGATCTTGTAGGATATGAAGACACGCAAGGAGTTAGATCTTATAAAATGTAAATACATGTGAGGGATAGATCCTCTAGGGACATTGATAAGATTTGAATAAATATGAGAGATAAATCCTCTAAGATTATCAATAGGAGGTGAATAAGGGATAAATCCTCTACGATCATTGATAGGAGGTGAAGACATATGAGGGATAAGTCCTCAAGATAGAATAGTAGTGAATTAAGGTGTATAATGGATGGACCCTATAGGCTTACTAATATTGGATGGAGACATATAAGGGATGGAACCTCTAGACCTATCAATAAATATGAGACTCGTGAGATTTGGATATTCTAGAGGATGTGGGGATGTGTGTGAAAAAATATCAAGGAGAAGGCTCCTGAGGGATAGAATTTCTAACAAAATGAAGAGGCAATGCCATATACTAATTTTTAGAAGTCCAAGTATCAATTGAAAAGGTATTAGGAAAGGGATGCTCACATGGGATACCCCTAATCATAGCAATTTACTTTGTATGGATACACTTGACACATTAATCTAATATTAGAGGGATAAGCTTAAGTCTATAAATTCAAGGGGTCCCTATGAAATGTTGCATGATAGAATAAAAATTGTAAAAATAAAATTTATAAGCATGGTAACAAATTCAATTGTAATAGGTAAATCATTTTGGGATAAAGAGGTCTATGAATCATAAGTAAGATGGTTCTTTTTAAATCCAAGGTGAGTAAGTAGTGAAAAATTGCACCGATTATGCTTAGAACTACTTTTTACTAATACACCATGTGTAGGGGTCAAATGGAAAGTGCACAAATATAAAGATAGTATAAAAAAATTCATGAGTGCAATCAAAGTCACTAAAGGTTATAATAGGTCAAAAAGAAGAAGCAATAGTGATAATGCCAATCATATAATCCAAAAGATGGTCATAGGAAGTAGGAGAAGGTTGAACATTATAGGTGTGATTAGATTCAAAATTATTATGATTAGGAAGCATACAATTGAAAATATTGAGCTTAAAATAGTCATTAGAGGGCTTAGATTTCTTGGGAGAAGAGTCAAATTTGATATACTTTTCATCAATAAGATTTTGGATAACATGGAAAAGTTTTAGAGTCTCCAATGCATCAATGAAATTTAAACTAGGCATTAGTATCAAAATATTTACCATGAGGGTTATTTGTATCAACATCAAAAAATGAAGTTTTTACTCTAGCAAATTTTGAATAATAACTTGAGGTGAGGAGGGAAATCATGTGAATTTCCACCAAGGAGGCACTTAATCTGGAGCTTAGTAGGTTGAGATACAACATTAATAGTAATTTTAGCATCATACTTAATATTATTATGTTTTCCTTTAACATTGGATTTGCATCAAGATTAGGATTGAGATGCATTACTTATGCTTGTTCATAGCTAGAAATTTATCTTATTATTATTTAAGGGTATGACATATCTTATTGAAAGAACAACATTTTTCAAAGATAATGATTCTCTCAAAGGGGTGAGTGTACTTTGGGTGAATAGATCTTGCAAATCAGGTTCAACTAGGATATTATTCATCTTGGTGAGCATATTATTGTAACGTAGAACATAGTCATTAATGGGATCATTGGAACTTTGTTGCATCTTGGAGGTTTGAGCATAATATATATTAGCCCCAATAATAATAGAAAACTATGTGATAAATAATTAGCCAAGGTAGTAAAAGTACATATTGATTGAATAGGAAGGTCATAGAACCATTGTAAAGAAAACTCCTTGAGGCTTTGAGGAAATAGATTAGTGAGTATTATGTTATTGTGAGAATAATCCAATCAAGTGGCATGAAAATCGTTAAGGTACTCTTCAGGAAATACCTTGTCATCATATGTAGAAATATTAAGAGCAACGCAACTGGTAGTAAAGGATAATATGCCACTTAAGGTGTAAGTTGGTGATGAATAAATTGGGTGAATTCCATGGCATTAGAAGGGTGAGTAGTATTTTGTTCCCAGTTAGGAAAACATATCTTACAATTCAATAATAAGAAGATCAATAGTTTGTGGAGGTGATGGGATAATATGAGATGCATGGGTATGCACATGAAAGGTATGTATGATAGAGCTTATAGAAATATACGTATTGAAATTTTAAATGGGGGATAGATGGTGCCCACAAGGGTACATGAACAATAAATATGGGGATAGTAGATGTGGTAGTAGGAGAACGTGGAGCATAAAATTTAAGAACATCATATTCAAAGTTATTGGAAGTTTGGAAATGCTTTTTCTCTAGAAACATATGGAAGGGCATCGATGTGGTGCATATTTTTAGAAAGGAAATAGGAAAATTGTTTTGTATCAAATAAAGTAGTATCAAATTCATGGTTGTGGGTATCTACTTTGGAAGGATAAATAGAGAATTTCATAGCAACATGAACAAACAAGGGTGAAAGTAATGCAATGTTGTCAAAATAAGCACCCGGCTCTATTTTTAATATTTGATTTTAATTGCAAGAACTTGAATGCTTTCGATGTATTCAAACAGTTTCTTGAAGCCCATTGGTGTTCAAAACTTGTCAAAATTACTTATTCCCCTTACTCTAGATATAAAGGAAAACCCAATAAGGACTTAGAAAAATCTTATGTTTTGGGCTCAAGATGGGTAAACAAATTCAAGTCCTTTGAATTACAATCGAAGCTATCATGTCAAATTTATTCAAGCTAAAATAAGACACATGTCAAGATGGAATGTTATATAAATATTTGACTTAGTCATTTTTGCCTTGGACTGATGGCCAACACTTGGATTCGATCGATCTTCCCATGCCTTAAAAACTCACAAACCTTTCCCCTCACCCCAAATTCTCCTAAAGCTTTGATTGGTAATAATTTTTTCAGAGAAATTTGGTAAAGATCAATGAGAATTTATATCATTGGACTTGGTTAAATCACTCAAATTTTTGAAGCATCTATGAAGGGTGTGTGGAGTTTGAGGTAATTTTCAAACATCAACAAGTGGTGTCATTATCTACTTTTGATCTCATCTCCCAAAATTCAAAGGTGGTCGATGATAAACATGTGGCTAAAGGGATATGGGACAATAATCGTTGCACCTTCATGACTTAAGGATATCTTCCCCTTCGTGCCACTACCGAGAGACAAGTGTCAATGATCGGAAAGATGGAGGAAACTCAAACTGGTATTTCAAAGGCTCACGGGGTGTGGTTACATAAATGGTAGCCACATGTCATTCATCAGTGGACCAAGGATACGGAAGTGAAAAATACATTTTAAAATCCTTATGGTGAATGAATAATCCGATTGATGCCACATGTATCAAATTGGTAGAAGATAAAGTCTCAAGCGTGATCAAGTCAACATATGTGGAAATAGGTGGTTAGTTTCATAACTTATCACTATCTTAAATTTGATGGCATCATCTAGGACATATAAGTTAGAGTGAGCTTTAACTTTTCCTTTTATCAAACCAAAAGATCCAACTAAATTTGAAGATATCCCAATGGAATGTATGTATATGTATAAGGAGGAAACAAAAAATGCAACTGAAGTTAGACACAATTGAAAAACATTGTGGAAAACAATATATGTCTGTACAACAAGAAGATGGCCAGATAATTAAAAACACAAATGGAAAATCAAAAAATAATTTATGCACGATAAATACATAGTAGAGTATGAAGTTGAGCAGAAAAGACACAGAAATCTAGTGGAAATAGGTCAAACAATCACATCACAAATTGGAAAGGTGATTCAATCAAATTTACATGCTAAAAGTATACAATTCTCTACCATATTCCACATCCTTAAGAAGGGAATACCTATTTCTAATTTCATTGATTTTAAAATTTTGTTTCAACATAATGGAATGCAAAACATTCCTCAAACACATTGGTCAGAAAATAGTGCATGGGAAATGGCTAAATGTCTTGCAATGATTAAAAAGGAAGATTTGAAAGAGAAAGTGAAAAATGCAAAGTTTATATCACTATCAATTGATGAGGTAACAACAGTTGACAACATGTCATGGGTATGCATCCATATTTATACTTTTGAAAATCATGTAAGGAACCGCATCTGTTTTCTTTACAAAAATGGTGGAAAATTGCAATGTTGAAAACCTATACAAAATAATTTTTACCAATTTGAAATATATTGTTAGCATGAATGTCTATGAAATCATTACGAAGTTGGTGCCGATGGTGCATCAATTATTCAGGGTCATCAAAATGGGATTTTTGTTCAATTACAAACAATAGTAGCCCCTTATATGATTTTAATTCATTGTATGGCTCATAGAATGAATCTAGCATATAAAATAGTTAGCAACTTTGAAAATGTTGCAAGAGTAGAAGACCTTATCGATAAATGCATTCCTATATGTCAAGTAGTCCAAAACAACTTTTCAAGTTTCAACAAATTGTAATTGGAATTAACAATGGTAAAAAAATCTCAAGTATTTCGATACAAGGTGGATTTATTTGTACGATCCTACATGCAAAATTAGTGAGGAGTATCCATCCTTGGTTGGTTTCATGCATACATATCGTAATGAAGTTGAAAAAGTTAAGGATTTGTTGTTCCACTTAATGAGATATGGAAACATTACTTACATTGGTTGGCATTCTACCAATGTTGAAGGAGATTAATATTTTTATGAAGCATGCACAAGAGAGATCCATCTATATTGTTGATTTTATATGGATGAGAAAGCAGGTATGTCAATCTCTTGATATCTTGTACTTGTCAAAACAAAGTTTTGATACACCTATTTTCAATAGTTGGAAAGTTTTATTGGATGTTAAGAATCTTAATAATTATTTGAGATTTAATATTCATGATCACCTTTGTATCAATGTTAATGGGAGGGAGATACCCTTACATAGTTTATAAAAATGACAAGATATTCTAGGCGTGAAAAGAGAAGAAGTTCACTTGACTCATGTTCTGTTTGATACTATTAAATATGATACATGAATAAAGATTAAAAAATTTCACAATCCTTAGCTTCTAAAATTAGAGAGTGTTTACATTCTTGAAGCTATGGGAGTGATGAATCCAATATTTTGGAATACTACGGGTGATCATTCAGATATAGTCAATAAGTTATTTCATAAATCCATGGGTACTATAATGGATCATTTCACAAAGACATCGAGGTCAATGGTGTTAAAATAAAAGGTATTTTGAATAATGACTTAATAAAATATCAATCAAATCATTTTTCACTCACAATGGTTGACCAATATCGTTGTTTAAATGAACCTCAAGAGAATTGTGTAATTACAAGGCTATGGAGAAAAATATCCCATAGTAGTGTGTTACAGAAAATATCAGTGAATATTTTTATTATACGAGTTGTGCCAAAATATGATTTTGGGATCTGTGGAGGATGAAAGGGTGTTCAGTGCTTTATCTTTTGTAAAATCAAAACTATGAAATAGATTGGATAAAAATCTAGAAAGTTGTATGAGGTTGTATGTTTCACGCTACTCCATGGACATGTTTCCTTATGATAGAGAAATTACACATTGGAATTCCCTTGCTGAAAGAAGAGGTGTTACTAATACAACTACAAATACAAATGATCTCAATGATGAGACTAGATTTGGTGTGTGCTCTAACTCTATAGATGTAAATATCAACTACGAGGAGGCTATTGAAAATGGATTGTTTCAGCTCTAGCTATCATTTAAAATGTTACAGGTATTACCTTACATTTATTGTTTATCACCTGACATTTTAAAATTTTATATGTATTCAATTTCATAATAATAGATTCAAATACAATTATTTATTATACTTATGTTGTTTTTTTGTATGTATAATCATGTTTTATTTATTTTGTATTTTCAAACTACTTTGATGTTGTGTTTATGACATGCATATTTTTAAGACAACAAATCTATTAGAACACTATTTTTCAAATATTGTAATTAGATGTAAGATAATAATGTATACGTCTATCCATTATAAATGAAATACCCTTTGAGTTATCCATCTTACATATTTTGCATTTTACATAGTAATAATACCATTGTAAATAATTAAACATTCAACATTAAAGCATACTTAGTATTTTTATTTACCAAATGCATTACATACATATTTTTCTATCATTACAATTTACAATCTATATATAAATTAATTTCATATCTATCTATAAGTATCCCATTATCATTACATTGCATGACACTTTTAACCAAATTGCATGATAATACTTAAACATGTGTAAAATAATCCAAATTTGTGAACATATATTGTATATTAACATAACCAGATTCCATGAAAACCATTGCAACTTGCAAGCATATCTTGTTGAAAAAATAAATGAAATTCTTATAGAAGTAGACAATATTCTTCAACTTAAACAAAGATTCAAGTTTCAAACTTAAACATTTTTCAACTTTAAAGTTTTTTAACAAATACACATATACTCAAACAACTTCCCCACTCCCAGATTCCTTTTCCTTTTCTTTTGTGACTTCTATGTCATTTTTCCCTACATTGTTCCCTACTTTGAGAATTCCATAATTGACAAGATCCTCCGCAACAATATTTAAGTTACTCACAACTTCACGCATCTTTATTTGAATCATCTCTCGGGGGTAATAGAGAAGGATATCCACCTTCCTTTTTTTTTTAACAAAATATTGCAATCTACTTCAGCATATTGTTTTGCGTGTTATGAAAAATAATGGTCTACTTAATTTAAATTGTCACAGATAAAAAATTTCGAGCTTTACCCAAGTGAACCTGGAGGACCCTTGCTTGAATTTTTAAATTTTTATATTTGGAATGTAACGAAATAAAAAATTGAGATCAATTCAAACATATTATTAAAAATTGAAAGTAATAAAAATTATGATTTAAAATTGAATGTTGTAATTCATAATACTTACAAGATCTTTATCTTTTTCAACATCAATGCAATGTCCACCAGATCTTTATCCTTCAACCATTTTTTGTAATATGCTTGGGATTAAACATTAATATTCTCTAATCAACTTAAAATGATATCTAAAATATTGTCTTGATAGCTATTATTATATGTCACAGTCCCAGCTTGTGCTTGGTTCAATAAGATATCAATCTTAGTTGGATGATTTTGAACAATAACATATAAAGTATACCTCTAGTTGTGATTATGAAAATGATTATTTATCTCATTAATTAATACTTTGGCCCTTATCTCCCACTCTTTTAGTTGATTTATACTAGGCATAATAACTTCTCTAACATGGGCATCACAGTCATTAGCAATCAAGCTATCCAAAGAAAATGTAGTGTGTTGGTCGTTTTCCGAGAGGATGGATAGGATGGGGATTAAAGGATCAACATTTGGAGATTTGTGTATCTATACGGATTCCTATTCTTTTTTTGTGTGACCCGGTCCTATTTATGTGTTAAAATAAATTTGTATATTAAAAGTGAATGAAAAATTAAAAATTAACAAGAAATTGATATAGAAGAATTTTAAAATAAATGCATTGAAAGTTTGAAATATATCTATGTGTCCTGAATCATACCACGTGTATCGAAAAAACATTTCAGGTCATTGCTATCATTTCCAAAATAATATCCATCCAAATAAATTTTATTTAAAATAGATTTTCATGTAGTACTAGGCATGCCACCGAAAGAGAGATTGGCAAATTCAGACACAGTGTTGAGTGTCCCACTAGAGGCCATAAGTGTCATGCATTTACCAATGGTATTTTCCCTCTTATTAGAATTTGGAGTCGAAATGATGGTGGAGGAGGTGAATTTTTTTGAATTGATGGTGATGCATGCACTTTTAACAATATAAACATTACTAAGTTATATAAACATTCTTAAAAATTACAAAAAGTAAAAATTTAATACCTTCTTGAAAGGGAACCTGTAGTGGTTGTGATTGAAATGATTGTGTGAGTGATTAGAATGGTGGTGGAATAGGTTGCAAAAATTGGATAGATGGATGTGACTGAACTAATTGTGTGGGTGATAATGGTAATGGTTGTTCAAGATATAAATGATGGTAATTCAAAGTCCCTATAAAATAGTGAATAGTAAATGAATCTAAAAAATCTTAAAATGTAAAAAAACTAATAATGTTAGTGTTATGATTAATGTTAGTGGTATTATGTCTCTTTCATTTTAATAATTAAAATTGAAGAGGGGATGATTGATCATCCATGTCGGAATGTGGATCTCTCGATGCCTCTACATGTTACCGACATCTTCTTCTTGGGTTTGTTGTACTTCATGGAATGGAGGTCAAAAAAATCTGCATAAGGTTATCAAACAAACATAAGTGAGTAATTTGACTAACATCAAAATATAATTTATAACATTTATATAATTTACTAACATGTTTTTCTTCAATTGAAAAGGACAATTCCTTCACTTTTGGTTCATGCAAGTAGGAGTGGGTTCATCTTATAAATTATAATATGACTCAAAATAAAGAGCAAGGATATAGTTTGTACAAGAAAAAATTGGGTTTTCAACAACTCGAACATTGGAAAGATCAACCTTTATCCTATTTGATAAGAACATGCACCAATAAAAATTTAATTTTGGATGGTTGCGAGAATGTAGGCAAAATCCCAATGAGGAATACCTACTGTCTACCTTACAAAACAATAATATCTTTAAAAATGTGATCATGGCACGAAGAAAAAAATTTTGCGACCCCTTTTACATCAACACCTGTCTTGATTTTTTGATATTTTCTAAACAAAAAAATCATTATTGAATAAAAATTAATCACAATGTAAACCAAAATTAAAATGATAAATTTGAAAAAATTACAACACGTACCATCTACTAGGAAATTGTAATAGGAATTGATGTAAATATTATTTAAAGTGGCTTTGGTTGTAATAACGTGTTTCACCACAATCATTTGTGTGTAAAACAAATAAGGTAAAGGTGAGGTGAGGATGAATACATGTGAAGTCGAAGAAGGTTGTGTATCATAAGAAGACCAGGTTGATCATGAAGAGCTCCTTTTCGGCTAGGAAGGACTACCTGTAGAAGCACAATAATACCACCAAATAGACTTAAATAGCATATGATAGTGGACTACCTATCGTATGCTAGATCCGGGAAGTGTGATGCTTCCTAAAAAGGCCATCAATCCACTATTTTAAAATAGCTTAATGTAAAGAAATGATGGTAAAAGAAAGGTTCTATTGTAATAATACGATTTAGGTATCTCATATGCTAACAATAGACTAGATTTAAGATAAATATTAAATATAAAACTAAATATAAAGAATTTTGGTGTTTTCAAGACTCGGCAGGTGTGGCATAGGTTTTTAGGAAGGTCTGGGTGAGCTTGGGTGAGGTTTGGGAATATTTTGGGTATGTTAGGAACTCGTTGGTCCGAGATAAATTATTGGTAACAAAGACCGGTATTGGTTGGGTGACCGATGTCGGTGCACTGTAATAACCGACACCATTTGGGTGACCAATGCCGAAGGCAAAATTGGGTGAAAATATTAAAATGAGATGGTTTTAAGCTCTTTTTTATTGCACGAGAGAATTTGGGAGGCTTAGGTAAGTTGGTAGGATTTTTAAAGACTCGAGAGATTAAGAGATAGGCATTTGGGATGAGTACAGAGATTAAATGGTAAAATGGTTCGGTGGAGGTGAGACGGAAGAGATCCGGGAAGGGTAGAAGGTGAAAGAAATAAAATAAATTATTAACAACTAATATATTGAAAGAAATGACAAGGTAGAAATCACTTACTTGCAGATTGGAAGCTGGTTGTAGAAAGAATAGTTGTGGTTTAAGGAGAGGTAAGTATCAATCCCGTGCGGCAGCACCAAAAGGCTCTGGACTTCCCTGTGAGTGATCCAATTCTCTGGGACACACTGTTGATGATTTTGGAGGTTGTGAATTCTTGGAATAATCTACGGTTCATTATGAGGTTGTTTGGATGCCGAATGCGAGAGCTAACAATGAGAACCTAAAAATTCCAAGATAGAGGACTAGAGTAAATGGTTGAAATTTCTTATTCAAACAAAGCGATGGTGGTTAGGTGATCAGCGTCGGCCAAGGAATAACTAATGTCGAGTTAGGGAGAAAAGGTCCTATTTTGCCAAAAATAGCCTTTTCTCTCCATTTTTGGCATTGGTCAAGGTTTTTATGGACTAGGAGTCTAGGTTGGTGCTAAATGAAGTGGGAAATTGGTAGGAGGGATAATAGGTAATGAATGTTAGGGTTAGAATGAGTCTTAGTTAGTTAAGGGGAGTGGTGACTTAGTCTAGGTTAATAAATAGGCTTGGAATGGGTCCATGGTGAGGTGGAGAGGTGAGGTGGAGGGGTGAGGGAATTATTAACTTAATATGAGTAATTAAATTAATAATAATGTGTAGAGGGGTCATGGTAAGGGGTATGTAAGTCAAAGATGGCCTAGAGGGTGCGACCCAATTTTGGGTGTCCACATTTTCCCTTTTTTGTCATGTAGCTTGTATTGACTAGCGAAGACAGAAAAAAAAGGAAGTGGTTACCCCAAATATGGGTGAAGTTGATCCCTAAAACCATGAACTAATTGAGGATAAAGTAAAATCATAAATGGGTTTGATAAAGTGGTAGGTGATGAAAAATGAGGTAAGGTGCGGTATAGGCGATGGTGATATTGGTATAGGTAATAGGTGAGGGAATTCAAATGTACACACATGTCTAGAATGCAATAAGGAACTAGGTCAAGATCTCACAAACTCTAAATCGTCAAAGTTTGATAGTTTATCCAAACAAGGTTGATATTGTCTAGGTATCCCGGGTATAGCAAGTGCTCTTGGAAACATAATGAGGCAAGGTGCATGAACGGGCATAGGTGTGTTTCAAGTACCAAAAGGTTTTTTTATTCAAGATAAACATCACATCATAAGGGAAGGCAAGGTCGGTAGGCTAAACAACACGAGTAGTGGAATTGTAAGGTACAACAAGTAAGTAATTTTTATTGTCAAATGAGTGAGGTCGGTGTGGTGTATAGGTAAGGTCGTGGGTAAGGCCAAGGTGTAGGAAAAAATGTGCCCCTGAGTATAATTAGTGAGGTGACTAGGTCGGTAAGGCTATGAGGTGAGCACCGTAGAGTTGTGGTAAGTCTGTGAGAGCAATAAGAAAATGGCTTCTTGTAGTAAAAATTTGGGCATATTGGGAAAATTAGGTAGAATTGGTTTAGGTAGGGTGACCGATACCGGTTGAGAGGTAATCGATCTTTGGTAAGGGGAATGACGTCAATCACTAGGTATGACCAAACCAATATCGGTCACTAAAAAGGTGAATTAAAAAAATTTCACCCAAGATGGACTCATTTGTGCATGTTTCCGGTTTGAAAATGATGTCTAGGAGAAAATCTTGGTGAAGAAAATGACAAAAGGTACCAAAAGGCTGATTTGGCACGAGTTGAGTGGTTAGAGGAGATGATTTTGTGGCCCCACTTTGTATTTGGGTGATTAGTTGAGGGATTTTGGAACTGTTTGATATGGAAAAGGTAGGGGAAGGAGTAGATGGTGTCTCCATTCAAGTCCCAATGATCTTAGCATGGAGGCGGTGATAAGAGGAGGTAGGATCTAAACTCTAGACCGAGTGTGGTGTAGTTAAAATTAGTAGAAATGCAATTTTTCACGTTTTTGAAATTTGATTAAAAATGGGTGAAATCGAGGCGGGGAGGGTACAATTAGTTTAATTATGGTGGAAAGGGAACATAGGCTTAGTTTCAAGGATTTTGGTGGGTAGATTAGGCATTTTGTTAATTTTTTTCGATAATGGAGTCATGGGGTTTGGCTTGGGGCTGAACTAGTAACCGACATCGGTCGGTTATCGGTTGGCATCAATTGGCTTACCAAAGCACTAGATGGTAAAGGGGAACATGTATCGGTTGGGGAACCGGTGCTAATTGTTGTGGTAAATAGCAAATATTAAGAAAAGGGTGAAGTTTATGCCATGTAGGGGAAGGAGAAAGTGGGTTGGGTAGAAAATAGTAGTATTAGGGTAAGGTCCGGGGTAGTAGATGATAGTATAGAATGGATTTGGGTGGGGTAGGAGTATAGGAGAATGACATAAATGAGGGAAATGGAGTAAGAGGTTAATAGGTCAAGTTGGGATAGAAAGTTGAAAGGGCCAATGAGTAACGTGTTTGGGTGTGGATGATGCAAAGCTAGGCAAAGAATTAACGATGATGGATCAACTATCGCCCTTATTAGTTCGAGATGAGGCCCACCATTCTAGGGGATGAGTGAGAGCACATGTGAGAAGTGGGGCTTGGTTCGGTTAGGAGGTATAGAAGGATTTCATGAGATCACACGGCTGATGGTAGCCCTCATTGATAGATCGGATCCAGCTACCAACACTTTCCATCTGCCGACAGTGATATGCCCATCACCCCGAAGGATGTCTATAGGATTTTATGGCTACCAATCATGGGGGATCTATTATATCATGTGTCTTCTATAGATTTATTAGGAATATGGCTTAGGTATTTGGTCTAGCACCTTGTGAGTTGACTAAGCACAACACGAGCATCAACTATGAGGCAATGTACATGGCACATCTAGAGACTCGGATGTTAGTATTGATGATGGTTGGGGTTGGTTATTTTGTGTTGCTAGACTCGAGAGGGTGGGATATTCCCATGGGATTTGATGAGGGTTTTAGAGGATATGGTATTTGGCAGGTGCGTTTTACATGGGCATCATCTTATTTGGTGCATTGTATAAAGAGTTATGGGCCTAGAAGAGGATATCTTTGATATAGCCTATGATGCACATACTTATTACATTATTGGGCATACAAGCATATTATATGTCTTCATCCACTTGGGCTACCATGACTGGGTTGGCGAGGTTGTTGGATACATGGCGATTGAGGTGATGGTTGCGGATAGGGTAGCAGCAGAGGGTGGATGGGGTGATATGAGATACTAATTACTATCGGAGGGTACTAAACAACTTATCACTAGTAGATATTTTATACGAGACCCTACCTTGCATATCCAGAATTTACATGTATGGAGGAGGAGTTAGAGGGTTTATAGCTTCTCATCCGGATCCGGGCGTAGGATTCGGGAGCATGAGTTGATTCCCATAGATCAAGTTAGGAGGCGTTTGGTTTGCGCTTGGATGTGCATGCAGCATTCCCACAATACCACCAAGAGGATGTGGAGATGCCACTACCTCCTCCACAATTGAGAGATCTAGTAGGGGTGGAGGATCGGGTAGCAAATGTCATGATAGATGATGTTGAGTGCACACTTGGGTATATGCGATTGTGGGCTACACAGTGCAAGCAAAGACTTGGCCAGGCCAGGCCGGGACCGGCCCGGATTTGGCCACAGTAACTAGTGAGAGGGATAGGTTACAGAGGCAGGTGATGGAATTACATCCCCAAGTCACTACATTACAGGTGCAAGTGGTCACCTTATAGGCACAACTAGTGGCGCGTAGCACAGCAGTCAAGACGACGGGCATGTAGCAGCATTGTAGGCCGGGTGACTTCTCGTATAGGTATAGGTGGCCACATTATAGGCATGACTAGTAGCAACATAGGAATTGGCCAGCGGGGGGACATGTGGATCCCCCACCTTCACCTCCAAGGGAACATAATGGGATTTAGGTATAGGGATAGGGCCTAGCAATACAAGCACCGATAGTAGGATAGGGTCTAGTAGTATAGGCACGAGCACCGGAGATGGGGTTCCATTTACGGTACATGCACCAAGATAGGGGCCATGGCCTCACGTATAGGCCAAGGACCACTATTATTGGGACAAGGTCCTGAGATAGGTGTTATGGTAATGCCACCACCATACGTGATATCTATGGACAGATATGAAGAGGTTGTGGTAGAGGCTAGATACTATGAGGATCAGATTACAGAGAGTGGTATCTTGTTTGTCACCACGTCGCCTATAGAGCCTAGGAGGTAGCTAGTGAGATGTCCAGTTCACGGACCCGTAATACCATGTAGTTCGAGAAGCCATCGGTCTCATGGGCAAGGTCACAGAAGTGACTAGTTTTTGGAGACAAAGGTCAGGTGAGGGGATAGGAGAGAGTAGTAGAAGTGTTGGGCCTTCCCGGTGGATGATATAGAGATGGAGATGTTGTTTATTTTTTATTTTTGACTTATATATCGGCCTACATGCTGAAGAGGTGAGATGTACATGAGAGTTTTTGAGATAGTTGTTTTATATTTGTATATACATTGTATTGACATACAAACTTTCCAGTATATAGATAAATGATCATATTTATATACGTTTGTGTTTGGTTTTCATTTTCACTGTATTTTTATCATGGAAACTAGATGTGTAGGCATGGTGTGGGTGATGTATGTTTTGAATAATTGATTTTATTTCCATTATATTTATGTCATGGAAACTAGATGTAGGCATGGTTGGTTATGGTTGGATAATTTGATTTCATATCCATTATATTGATGTCATTGAAACTAGATGATTTAAGCATGGGTGTAATGTATGAGTTGATTGAATGTTTTAACATCCAATGTGTTTATATTATGTAAACTATATGATTTGACATGGTTTGGTTGATGTTGTTTTGATATGAGATGATGTTGTTTTGATTTCCAAGTTATTGTTTTTATGAAAACTAGTTATATAGGCATGGTTGAGTTTGATTTGGATTTCCAATGTATTGATGTTATGGAAAGTAGATGTAGGCATGGTTTGGTTGTATTTGTTTCGATTTAATTTCCACGTTATTGATATTATGGAAATTAAATAATGATGTGTATGGGTGATGTATGGTTTTTTTGGGTTAAATTCCAAGTTATTGTTTTTATGGAAACTAACTGACTCGGTTTAGTTATGGGGGAAATGGTGGGGGAAAAGAGTGGTTGAGCTAACCTCCAGGGCCCCATGCCCTTGGAGTGTTGCCTACATAGCCCTTGTAAAAGGGGCCTCAGGCCGATGTAGTTATCCCTTAGGATAGGGAAGAATAAGATGGTTGTAGGTAAGTTGGTGGGTTTAGGTAAGGTATATTGTGGTAAGGTAGATGAGGGTAAGGTATATTGGGTAAGGTAATTTGGGTAGGATTAGGCAAGATAGGTTAGGTGAGGTAGGTTTTGGTTGAGTAGATTGGGTAAGGTAGATCATTGTTAGATAGGTGGGTTGGGTAAGGTAGATCATTTTTAGATGGGTGGGTTTGGTAAGGTAGATGTATGATGAGATTTGATTGGATGTAAAAAGGTATGATGGTGTTAGATGATTGATATAGGTGTAGGTGAGCAACAAGAATGCCAAGATATCATATGTTGAAGGCCACATCCTGATAAAGAATCAATAAGTAGGAAGAAGTAAATTAAAAATAAGAAAAATGCTCCATAGTTTGCAAGAACCATAACAGGCATACCAAAGAGAGGCTTATGAACATAAAACCCCTAGAGGCATTGCATTATCGATAGGTATAAGGGTGAAAAAATTTGCATGATCATAAAGTTTCACATGAGCACCATGTCCCTTGAGTAGATAGGAGAGAAGGAGAGAAGATAAATTGGAGTGGTTCATTTAGTGTAACCTTGTTGTGGGACAACATGCCCCTTCTATGAGATACCTAAAACCAGAATAAGCAAGTCCATGACCAAAAGTTCGTAATTTTCTTGACTTTTTTTTTCTTGTTTTACTTTTTCTTTTTACGTGTATATACTTATCAATGTGGTAAGTCTATATGGGGATGAATAATATATTCTCATTGAGGTCTTTGTGAAGTTGATCGATGCGCGAAGCTCCAAGATAATTTTTATTTTGACAAATACATGTTAGTGTTCTTTTTGGATAGACTAAGGATGACAGTGGCTGGATTTTTATAGTTGTCCTTTGAGGGAGTAATCTACTTATAGCAGCAAGAGAGAGACATATATGTTCATTTGAGGGAATCATCTATTTGTGAGAAGTTTGAATCAAGGAGTAGAGTTTTTGTTATACCTAATTTTTACATTATTTTGGACTTGTAGTCATGGACAAGACTATAAAGGAGTATAGGCTTCTTTTATGAAGGTAGAACCATAACATGAAAATGTTAGCTATGAAAGAGGGGTTTCAAGTGACAAACGACCATGGGATTCCATCCTAAAAATGAAAAAAAATTATCCATGAGAATCATGCATTGAGTAGATACGTGGTACTCGATTGAAGACAAGGTTGAATGGTGATGGATAATCACACAATCCTCATTTATTCATTGGTCCTTAAAATACATAGGTGGAAGGAGAGATTATCTCAAGGGATGAGCATATAAGTGACATAATTTGAGGTAGTACTTTATTCAAAAATAGAATAGTCAAAGATGCAAGGCATTAAGAGGCTCAGTTCGAGTTTATCCTCAAGTGAATGATAAACGATAAGTTCCTAATCCATAGGTATGGGTGACAATATAAGGTCCAAACCAATTAGGAGCAAACTTCGCATTTTTACTTTTCTCTGCTTTGGTTACATGTTGGTTTTCCTTCAAGACAAGATCACCGATCTTGAAGGTTCTTTCTTGAACACATTTTTGTAGGCACATTTGATGTGTTTTTGGTAGATTTGGAGTAGCTTGAGTTGTGTCAAACCTTCTTGGTGAAAATCATCATCAGAGAGCATATCTTTGAGTGATATACAAAGAGATGGAATTTAGACTTCCAGAGAGGCGGCCTCTATACCATAGACCAAAGAGAAATGTGTGGCATTGGTAGAGGTACGAATATTGGTGTGATAATCCCATAAGGTGAAAGGAATGTGTGTGTGCCAATCCTTACCAGTGTCATCGATGACTTTCATAAGAATTTTGTTGAGGGTTTTATTAGACGATTCGTCTTGGCCATTTTCCTGTGGGTAATAGGGTGAAGAGAAACTAAGTTGAATGCCAAATTTGTCACACATTTTGCGTAGGGTTTTGTTTTTGAATTGTTTTTTGTTGTCAATAATGATGTGACGAGGAGCGCCAAAATGAAAAATTATATGATGGTTGATAAATTTAGTTATATTTTCAAATTTTTTAGAAATGAGAGGGATGTATTCCACCCATCTAGTGTAATATTTAGTTGTTTTTATGATCCAGCGATGATGTTGACAAGAATGAGGGTTAATCTCTCCAACAAGATCCAAACCCCATTGAGAAAAGGGCAAAAATTATTTGGCGACTTGTAAGGCATGACTAGGGGTATGGTGAAGGTTAGCATGTTGTTGACACTTCACACAATGTTTGAAATAGTCACATCAGTCTTGGTTAAGGGTTAACCAGTAATATCTAAGGTGAAGGATACATTTTGTGATCACAAGTCCACTAAAATGTCCCCCACAAATCCTATCATGAATTTCTTTGATGGTGTATGGGATTTCAAAATTGGTGAGGCACCGCAAGATGATATTGTCAAATATGTGTTAGTAGAGAAGACCCCCATGATTTTGTAACAATATACACTTTTAGGAAGGATTTTCATCCATTGCAAGTGAGATCGGAGGTAGAATTGAAAGGGAGAGGTAGTTAGTGAACTACTTATACCAAATATTGTGTGGGTCGGTTTTGATTCTTCCCACAAAATTTATGCCATGGATAATATAAGAGGGTGACTACAACCATTGTACTATGACAAATATTTTGGAGTCCAAAGGTGAGGTAGGTATTTGAGAAGCAAGACAAGCCATGGTATCCACAAATTTGTTAGTGGATCACAAAGTGGTTTTAATTCGGATGTGGTCAAAAGTATGTCAACATGATGTTTATACTTTTGAATTTCCTTATTACAACACTGGTATAAACCATTGAATTGGTTCACAACCAATTGAGAGTCACCAAAGATATTAATGGATTTAACATCTAGGGAAATGATAGTCTAAAGGCCTAGCACTAGAGCTTCATATTTGGCCATGTTATTAGTGTAGTTGAAGTCAAGTTTGAAAGATAAATGCATAGGCTCATCATCAAGAGGAATGAGGATGACCCCTACACCACCCCATGTTGACATTTAGAACTATTTAATAATAAGTTCATTTGGTAAATTGTATCATCCAAGGAAATAGTAGCAATGGATTCATCGAAAATCAAAGTTAGAAGATTGATTTCCAGGAGAGGAGCATCTGCAAGTTGATCTGTAATGGTTTTTCCTTTGAAATACTTTTGACGAATGAATTACAGCTCTAGTTCTACAAGGAGCATGAGCCAATGTGTGGTGTGTTAGTGTTGGTAAGCTTTAATATACATATAATGCAGAGGGTCGATGTTAGTGATGATGAAGGTTTTATGGTTAAGTAGGTAGTGGCAAAGTTTGGTGGCCACGAAGACCAAGGCTAGGCAAATATTTTTAGCATGATTATACCTATTCTCATAGTCTAAAAGAGTATGGATTATGTAATAAATCACTTGCTCCCTATGTTGCTTGTCATGATGAGCGAGCATGGCAGCTAAGGAATGGTCAGTGGCAGAAATATAGAGGTAAAAAGGTTTTTCATCTTTAGGTGGGATGAACACGCATTGGTGAAGGAGGTATTTCTTCAATGCTTCAAAGGATTTTTGGCACTCATCATTCTAATTGAAGGAGACATCCTTTTTAAGGAGATGATGAAAAGGGTGACATCAGTCAAAAATTTGGGAAATAAAGCGTCAAATGGATTGCAATTTTCCTTGCAAACTATAAAGTTGTCAAAGGTTAGTAGGTGGAGGCATCTTGAGAATAACCTTGATTTTGGTGGGATCAACTTCGATGCCCCACAAAGAGATGATGAAACCAAGGAGTTTTTTTGGAGAGAACGGAAAATATGCACTTCTTTGTTTGACGGTGAACTCGGTGTTGGATGAGATGATCAAAGATGACTTTAAGAACTGGGAGGTGTTCGGCACAACTTTTGGACTTACCGAGGAGGTCGTTGACATAATCTTCCAATATGTCATGCATGATATCATGGAAGATATAGGTCATAGCACACTAATGGGTAGCACCATCATTTTTCAAGCCAAAGGGCATGACGTGATTATAACCCGAGAATCTGTCCATAAAATATAACATCTCATGGCTGACTGTAAGATCAATGAGTTGGTCAATGCTAGACAAAGGAAATTCATCCTTAGGGTAGGAAAAGTTAAGTGATGGGTGGCTTTAGTCCCTTCATTTGATCAACTTATGGTTGATGTCATATTAAACCAGGGGTGTGTCTGAAGCTATATGCAACAAGTGAAGTCTCAGGTGAACTAGTAATTGATTATAGTTACTATTATTTTTCTTTCAGAGGGATTTTGAAGTGTCTTAAGATTTCTTGTCCAAATCCTTATCAAAGCTAAACTATAAGAAACTGAGTGAAATAAACACACATTGCTGAAATAAACAAATCTTACGAATTAAACACACTTCTTGAAATAAACAAACTTTGCAGAATTGAACACACTACTGGAAATAAACACACTTTATAGAATTAAACACACTTTATAAATGTTGTTTAAAATGCCTTTAAGGAAATAATAATATAAACTATAACACCTGTAGGGAAAATAGATAAATCCACGTAACAGAATTTAATTGATGAATCAAAGGTACTACGAAGAATTTCCAAATAACAGAATTATATAAATTACTTGAAAATATAAATACCAATGAAAGAGAAGATCATTTTTCTTGGAGGAGTGGGCCCTTTCTCCACCTTGAATCAGGAGTTAACACAATATGTTGCTCTCAAAATTAAATGGCTATTCTTATTATCGAAGTATTTAGTCTTACAAAACTAGCTGGTGTATTCCTACATCTATCTTTAGTTCTCTATATATATTTTTTCCATCCAAATATGCCTTTCCAATCATGAGTGTTCCATAGCTATCCTTCCACCTACATACTCTAGTTAAGCCAAATAGTGCCTAAAGTAGATATGAAATTTAGAAAACTATTTGGATATACGATTGTTGGTCTTATATATATATATATATATATATATATATATATATATATATATATTTGGAGTGTGAAGAACCGGAAAATTGTTGGTCTATTTTTTATTGGAAGGCCCATTCTTTGCTCCATAACTGTATTTTGATAGAGTAAGAAGATCCCCATTGGTTCTGAACTTTGGAGAAGTTTTGGAACCAAAGGGAAACCTTCTAGAACTAACTGCTAAAGTTTTGGAGCTAAGTGCTGGAGTTCGAAGCTAAGCCACATTTTAGCCAACTTCCTCAAAAAGATGTTGGTTACTTCACAATTCACTTATCCTAACCAAATATGACTTGTTTATTCCAAAAATTGAATTTCCACACAATTTGTTAGGAATTATAGAGTTTTTAGACATTTGAACTAAATCAAACAAAATATGGACAATTACATCCTAAACTTATATTTAGATCAAACAAAAGTTATGAAATGCAGACAACTTGATTAAAAGGGGTAGTAAAATGAGAGTATTCATTGCACATTGATGAGGCATATTTTAGCCTCATCATTAAGGTTGTGGAATTCTATGCGGATGAGAAGTCCCCTATCGCTTTGGTGACTAGAACAATATTAGAAATCCATTGTGGATAGTCATTGCATAGAAGGAAGGAAATAAAAAGAAGGCATTGTAGTTCTTCTTTCACAAGAAGAGTAATACATGGATGAATTTTTCATGCTTTCGTTTCATAGGTTTGACATCGGGGATAGTCATGATATTGTGGACCACAATATTAGGGTCAATACTAGGAATATCGGCATAAGACCAAGTAGAAATGTTGATAAGATCTCGAAGGAAAGAGGTGAAGGCTTCTGTTCGGCGAGAATCTAAATATTGGCTTATCTTTAGAATTTGAATGTCATCCCGAGTATGAATGTTGATATCTATGGTTGATTCATTTAGTATGGTTTGTGTCTTGGAAGGTAATGGTGGTGAATGTAATAATTGGCTGCACCTAAATAGGTAAGAATAGAATCATCATCTTAACATTGAACGACATTGATAAAAGGTGTGTCACCATCCAACATGCCAAGATAAAGAAGAGGAAGGGAAGAGGGCACCTTTCCATCATGATGATAGGTCAAAGGTCCCAAAGAAATTATGTTCATGAAAAAAATTAGGAGGGATGGATTCTGGTCCATGGACTTCGTGGGTGAAGGCGGTGTGGTAGGTGAGTTAGGTGGGGAAGGCTTATCTTCCTCTATGAGGTCAATTCTATCCTTCTTAGGAATAGGTGGCACAGAAAATATGATACCACAACGGTCTTTGTGTTTTTGGGTGGTGCAAGGTATGACTGTGTGATGACCTTGCTCATAAAGACCAAATCCAAAGCCCTTCTAGGCACATCAATGAAGAAAAGTGTGGGAAAAGTGGTGGTTGGTGAGGTATTGGAAGTCGGATGAGAAAGGTCGGGTTTGGGTAGGTGGTTCAAGAGAATAAGAAGATTTTTGAGTCCCCCATATGTTAGGTTGGTGCAAAGGTGGGGAGGACTATATGGAAAAACCTCTCCTACACGACGGTCATAACGTGGGTGTTGGTGCTCACGAGGAGTAAGGAAATTTTTATGTTGTATAAGTGGTACTCCCCTAGGAAAAGGCATTGAAAAACACATACCAAGGGGTCAGAGGTTAGGACTTGGGTAGCGGGGATGGATGAGCTACTTAAATCCTAAGAAAGTGGGTCATTGGTTGCTAGTGAAATAGGTGGGTTGGTAGATGGGATAGATTTGGAAGCTACTTTTGCAGCAAAGGGGATAGATGGTCCATTTGTGGAAGGTGTAGCAGAAGAAATGGTAGATGAGGTAGCGGAAGAAGATGAAGTGGCAAGGGTGGTAGATACCTTGACTAGAACAAGGATATCATTTGGTCGGTAGATCATGTTACAGGTTTTAAAAGGTGAAGGGTTGAAGTTACAACCCCTATGGCATGAATCCAATGTCACTTAAGCAAAAAGTTATATTGAAATTCCACCTCAAGAACATAGAATTTTTCAATACTAGTGTGGGGACTCACGTGTATGTGGAGGATGATGGTGCCAAGGGTAGAAGTCATGGCATCATTGAAAGAACCTAGCATAATAGGGTTACTATGCATATAATTGGTAGGTATGCGCAATTGTTTGTATGCATGGGAAGAAATGATATTAATGCTAACACCTCCATCAATCATAATGTGTCGAACATGAGTATCATTAATATAGGCGAGAGATGAAGAGGTGGGATCAATATCATCTGATTGTAGAGGGGAAATATCTAAGTCAAATAATTTGACATTGGAAACCTGAGGAAATTTATTAGGGGTAAAAAATGAGGCGAAGTGGTGAGGGTGGCCACATGATGAGGGGTAAAGATGGCAGCCACGAGGTTGATCTCGTAAACTATCTACTTTGAAATTATTCACAAAATCACAATTAAATGTTGTTCTACTTTCGATTAGAAAATGACAGAGATAACTAGTGAATGAATTTTTCTTATGCTTAGAATAAACAATTTGCAGGAAAGGGAAGAATATAACTCATAAACACCAACAATTTTTATCCTAGAAACCTCCAGAGGAGGAAAACTAGTCAAGAAGGGAAAATTCTCTTTCTTCCCACTTTTATTGGCCAATTCAATCAATAAGTATAGAATTTACAATAAGTATGAAAGAGAAGTAGATAATATCTCACACTTCCTCCCAATTACTTGTTTGCTCTGCCTCAACACTCCTTTCTTCTACAAACACAATTCCAGCACTAAGAATTTATTGTTCACTTGATTTCATGCTTTGATGATCCAATACTCTTCTTCCTACATGTATTTATAGCCCTTCTCATGTCCTCCCATGTAGTGGAGGATGGTAAAGTTCATGGATGAGAAGAGATATAAACAACCTTTCAAATTTTGGGACAATTTATTTTGATTTTATTTTCTATTCAAAAGATCTAGGACCACCGCCCCATGCAAACCGGTGGTCACGGGACCGCTACCCTAGGCTAGGCGGTGGTTACAGGACCATCACACAGGTTGGGCAGCATTTGTTATGTTAACATAAAAACAAAACCTATGTTTCTTCATTCTTCCTTCTTCGGTGCTAATTGATCGATGAAGTAGAGTCATTTGGATCCCTATGGATCATAGGTGTACAATCATTTGGTAGAACCTCAATAGATTGAGAACCTCAATGAGAACCTAATGATGAGACTCGAGAGGTTTGAATTAGGTCATACAAGGACATCTTCATAGGATATTGATGAATTTGTTTAGTCATAGAGCAATGAGCAACTCCGTCAAAAATAAGATAAGTCGCCTAATGGATGGTTATCTTGTGAGCAATTTCGAGTGAAATAGTGGGTGAAGGTACACCGAGATGGGATACTAGTTTTCTCTTTTCCTTTTTCTTTTTGTGATCGAGTGGATACTCGGACCATATTTATTTCAAATATTAGAGGAGGAAAAGAGGGTTGTGGAGATGCAGGTAAATACCATTGAATATATATAGGGCTACACCGTGTGGTGGTAGGTGAAGAAGGAATGGAATTATCCTCCAATAAGTCATCTTCGTCAAAGATACCATCTGAAGTATAGAGTTGAAGGAGAATTTTTTTAGGGCCTTACAACCTTTGACATCATGCCCTAGTGAGCAATGATATACACAAATTTTGGTTTTGTCAAACCCTACTAGTTTGGGTTTGAGCGGGTCATAAGGCTTAATAGGCGGAAGTGAGATAGCGAGAGGTTTCTAACAACCTAACAAGGATGTTAGAATAGGATCCTACCAATGGATCATAGTGAGAGGTCAAAGTTGGCTTGGATGAATGTGCAAGGTGATTTTTGTGGGAGAGGTGCTGCTGGAGGTGGTGTAGGTGTGACTACCTTTCTAGTAGGTAGTGAAGGTTTTGGTTTTAGTTTAGGTTGCACCTTCTTGGGTAAAGGTGTAGGAGGGTGCGTGAGGTAGAATGATATGTAGAAGGTAAGGGTACCCTAGAAATATAAGGTGAGAGTGGTGGTGTTGGAAATAGTGTGGTTGTAGGTAATGGAGAAGATGTAGGTAGAAGAGGTGATGAAGGTGAAGGTGTGGGAAAAAGAGAAGGTAAAGGTGTGGGTGTGGGTTGTCACACCTTGGATTTTCCTTAGTGAAGAGGTAACTTGACCAAGGTGGAAGGGTGTGGGCCTAAAATCAAAGGTAGAGGTGAAGGTGAAAGAGAAGGCGTGGGAGAGACCAGGTGTGAGGCCTAGGAGGTTGGGTCTTCCTCTTAGGTGTGGGAATCGATTTTGTGATGGGTGGTGGTTGAGTAGACAAGTCTAGTTTCACTACGGGATGTAGTAGGCTAGGTGTTGGTAGGACCCTAAGGAAGTGGTAGGTTTAGGTGCGGATAGGGGTTTGGGTGACGGCAGGGCTAAAGAAGAAAAGGTTGATATGCTTGGCTCAAGTAACATGGTCTTAGTTTCCTTCAATCCCTTAGGATAAGCTGTTAGAGGTATCTGGGGACAAAATATGCATTTGGGTGGATACTGGGAGTCAAAGGCACCCCCACATTATGGAGTAATCAACATACTCTAATCATTCCACAAAATGCAAGAATAGTTTTGGTTTAGAAGATGACGAAAAAATGGTGAGACCCATCTAGAAATCTGAATCCTATGATATAGGGAAGGTTTTCCCCTCTGATTCAGTAGGCAAGAGTGATGTAAGAAGGTTGATAGGATCTTGGAAGACCCTAGGAGAAGCATCACCTATAGGAAGAGGGGATAAGAGTGGCTCATCTATGGGTCAAGGAGAACAAAAAGTAAGCGATGTAGACTCCTCTTTATGTAGAAAGGTGGATAGGGTTATTTCTTCCTTCCGTAGAGGAATGGGTGAGATCAATTCCTCCTTGGGTAGAGGAATGGGAAAGATAGGCTTTGTGTAGGTAGATAAATAGGTGAGATAGGATCCTCCATGGGTAGAGGAATAGGTGTGATAGGATCCTTTGTGGATAGAGGAGTAGGTTTGATAGTTTTCTCCATGGGTAGAGGAGCTTGTGCAATAATTTCCTCGATAGACGCTCAGGAGGAGACCATGCAGATGGAACAAGTATTATGTTGAAAACAGCATGAACCTCATGTGCATTGGTGTCACTAGTAGAGGTATCTAAATCCTGGTTTGATAAAGGGGTATGATTAGGAAAAAGTTTCTTAAACATGCCCATATTGGCATTGGAAGGTGCATTAGGGTTGTCAGGGATGACATCACCTTATCTAAAAATATCTTGGGAAATGTTCTTGAAGGTTTTGCAATTGTTCTCATTATGTCCCCTAACTCGGTGATAGTTACAGAAGTCATTTTCTTTATACCACGATGGTGTAGGATGAGAAGGATCAAAACCAATGTTTTGTTTGATAGGTAGAAGGGTGATGGCTCTAGCTTTTTAAAAAAATATAACATAGAAGAATATGGTTCTCTGATAGGAGTGTAAGCCCTCTGTTCATATTTGTATTGAAATTTTTGAATAGGAGAGAGGTTGGCGAGGATTGTTTGGTCAATTAGACGGATGAGAGGGTCGGCTTTCAGAATCACCATGTTGGCAGATCCTTTGGCCTTGGAATGGTTATTAGAATGGTTATTCAATGGTTTAGAAGAAGATTTATTCAATTTGAAGTTAGCATTCTTGTTACGCAACTTAAGTTTCTCTTCTTCAAGGGCACGGATCTCCAGTTTCTAGGCCATGGTGAAGGCTTCGTCAAATGTGTAAAATGTTTGAACCTAGAGAGTCGGGAAATGTGTCTAGCACATGCCCTTGGGAACAACTCTATAATCTCTTCTTGTGGCGGTTAGAAGGTGAGTTGATTGATGAGGCCCGACAACATGCAATGAAATATGCAATAGATTCATCCTTGTATTTGTAAATAGAGTAAAGATTTATCATAGAGACCTTCTTAGAGATATTGATTGAAAAGTGGTCAAGGAAGGTCTAGGCCAATTGATTGAAGGAGAAGACCGAGTGCCTAGGTAAAGAACTATACCAATCTAAGGTAGGTCTGATAAGGACATGGGGAATGTTTTAAGAATTTTGGCATTGTTGTGGCCTATTAAATACCAAACATGTTTGAATTATTGTAAATGTTTTTAGGGTCTTCTTAACTATTGAAATGGTTGAACTTGGGTAACTCCCATTGTGCGGGATAATGGTGGATAGGTATGGATGGGTGGATGGTCTCGTTACATATTTCATCATAAGTGAGGACATTATGTGATCTGGAAATGGATGCCTCAAGTGTTTGCATCTTATCCATCATCGTCTTGATAAGATTCATGGTAGGATTAGATTAAGGAGTGACCCCTGTAGTATAAGGGGTTGATGAGATGAATAGGTCATGGAAGGAACACCAATGTATGGTGGTGCCGAATATGTGAAATAAGGATCGGGTATGTAGGCAGGAATAGATGATGAGGGCATGTACCCTGAATACGAGGTGGACGTTATAGGCTGTGACTGAGGCAGGGTGTAAGTGGGCAGAGCTTGTGGGAATATCCTCATGGTAACAAGCAACGAGTAGGAGAAATCGAGACCACCAAATTTTGGTAAGGTGCATAGGATTTCCATGTAACTATCGATTGCAAAGTAGTAGGTACTAATGATGTGGGGATCCCTATAATAGGATTTGTGGATGAGGATATGGCAGAGGTGGGGGAGTAATAGATATCTAAGGTGAGGTAGATGTCAAAGGTGTGATGGATTTCAAGGGTGCAGTAGGTGGTGTTGATGCGAGGAGTAGGTAATGCTAAAGTAGCATTCACGAATATGGCAGGGGGCATGGAGGTAGGAATACTAAAAATTGGTTGGCCCGATGAATCATGGGTAGAAGAGTGGGTGAAGTAATCTTTTAAGTCGTGACATTATGATCAAGGAATTTATTAAGTTACTCATCACCTATAGGTATAGTTGTAGTAACATTGGGGTCCATTAGTGAATAAATAGATGGCGGCGAAGGAAAATCGGAGTGCATGCGTAGCTAGTGTGAAAGGAAAAAGTTCACACCTTTTGGTGAGTCAAACCATAAGAAAAGGTATAAAATGGGTGGTTTGAACTCGTAAAGGTGAAATAACTTCAGAAGCAGATGTCGAAGATGTCCGGAGGATATAAATAGGTTTTTGTTTGTGATAAAAATTAAAAACATAGGGACCGATACTAGTCGAGAACCGGTGTCGGTTAGGCGAGAAAAGACCAATGTTAGTTGCTAGATTGATTTGGTAGGAAGGTAACTATACGCACCCAAAATTACATGTGCTACATTATCGAAAATGGTTACAAAAGTCCCCAATGATTATTCGGTTCCTTTCAAGAAGGTGTTCGAGATTCAAAGCTCATTCGCAGTGTATATTTGTTTCCTAGACATCTTTACTTAGCCTTCTCGCACTTTTTCCAGCTTCCTACCTCTTTTTGTGCATGTTTTGGCCTTTAGTCCCAATACCTTCACCCTTCTGGCTGGCGGTTCTGAAATTGCCACCCAAATAAGAGTGGCGATCCTGAAACCACCACCCCTATGTAGAGGCGATAGTCCTACCCGGTTTTTCTAGATTGTCATGTGTGTTTTAACATGCGATGGTTCACTTAATTTCACTTTTAGCATGCATCGTGAGCCAAATTGTCTAAAATTAGATTTGATTGCTTGGTTCTCCTTCTTCCTTCTATTTTAAAATATATTTAATTAGTTATAACTTCTTCTTGCCTTGTGCATGAAGGCACATCCCATCCTCAATTCCTATATATTCCATGCTTGTATTCAAGCAAAAGGCCTGAGAAATTTTGTGTATCTTGCATTGTATTGCTGCCACAATCTTGCTAGGAATTGCATAGCCAAGCTCAAATCTCTTGTGTTATCTCTCTTCTACTTGCATTGCATCCAGACTACCTTCAAGATGCCATTGCTCAAGTGTCATCCTCCTATTGTTGTTCTTGCATTCCCAATCCCTTGGACTCATATGAACACTTAGAAAGAAAGAGACAAACTAAGGGGACAATTACTACACAACTGGATTTACCTTTGTTCTGTGAATTCTAAGTTGGATTTGTTGTTTGATTTCCTTCATTCTTATAATTTATTATTGTTACATCATATCAAATAGAGTAGAAATCAATTTTCTTTCATTTGCAAGTAATTAGTTAATTTCCAAGAGGGTTTGAATCTTTCATAGAACCCCGTGTGATGATCCTTCTTCTTATCCTGTGGATCGAGGGAGAGAATATTTTTATGAGGTTTTCTACATATCATAAATCATTTGGAAAGGTTCTTGTTTTAATTTAGTTTAGATTCAACACACTCAACATAGGTGAATAACCACCGGGTTATCTCGCTTGTTTAGTTTTAGTGTAAAAATATTTTAACTATTTGGAATAGAAACAAATTGTTGTTTGTGATTGTAATATTTCAGTTTTGTGATTTGTTTAGATTAGTTTCCCTTTCAACAGTAGCATAGATTGTTATTTTCATCTTAGTTAATTTGGAAACTTCAAACTAGATCAACACTTAGATCCAAGTTAGGCAAACAAACCATAGGGAATTTACGCTACCCATTCATAGCCTCTAAATATCCCCTTTACCAACTCACTACTGAGAGATCACACTACCGAGATCTTATTCACTGATCCTCCTATAGTTATCCACACACATTCAAACATTCGCTGCTTCGGCATGACCTTGGGGCCGAGTGCAGTTAAAGGTTACATGTCAATTTTCATCCGTACGAAGAACCGATGTCGATTCATGTGATAATGAAGAAATTTGAAGATATGGGGAAGAAAAGTGAAAAATGGGTATTCGGGCTCTGTTAAGGGTGATAGAAACTCAAAAATAGAGTTCTTAAAAGAATCTAGTTGTTATTTTCAAAATAAAAAATTAAAACAATAGAGAAATAGATACGTGTTAGTTAACGGTGTCGGTAGGATGAAATAACTGATGTCAATCGCTGGACCAATGTTGGTTATTGATAAAAATTGGAAGAATGAAGAAAATATGATTGTTTGAGTTAAATTTGATGAAAAGAAGCCCCAAAAGAGGCTGTGTATGACAAAGATGATTTAACACACTCAAGAAAAACCAGAATTAACCAGTTATGATGGTTGAGTGTGAAAAATAAGAAGAAAAAGTGGTGAATACGTCCTCACAACTCAAAATACAAAAGACAAGAAAGAAAGGTGAAAATTGAACAAAAAAAAATAAATAAAAACGTTATCCTAGGATCATATTTTTAGTGTTTAGTTGGCTTATGCCTTAAGACTGACTATGAATGATATAGAATGTTTAGATAACGAAGGTACCTAGAAATAAATCTATGGATGGTTTCAGGTTTTGTTTTGGTGAAGGAGTCCCTTGATATACCTTACAGTACATGAGGTCTGAGCTCTGATATGATAAATCGGATAGAACATCAGGTGGGTCCCACCATCAACGGGTTTTTAACTCATTGACGACTTCTTCCTAGAAGGGAATGTTTAAGAAGTTTGTAGATTGTGTTAAGTGATTTGGATAAGGAGTGTATGTACAAATGTGAACTATGCTTTATTAATCAATCACAAAATGGTCATGACCTTTGTTGTATGATTGTTACTTAACTATGTGAGCTAAATATGTAGACATACAGGGATGAAATGCAAGTGTTTTAAGCCCCAAATCGAAATATGATATTCGATGTAAACAAGAGTGAATAGGAAGAAGAATGAATTTCACTAATGCACATTTGGAAGAAAAGATGAAGGATTCTTTTTAAATGCACTAAAAGAAATTTTTCATTTAGAGTAATTAGAAAGAAGGAGCTTATTACCAAAAAAGAAGACTTGGTGAATAATTATTTAGAAAGGAAACACACAAGATGCAACCTATATGAATAGAAAGGAACCCACAAACAAGGGTCCCATGGGCGTGCAAAACAATTCCCCACAATGTTTCGTATAAAAAAATAAGGTAAAGGTGAGGTGAGGAGGAATACCTATGAAGTCAAAGAAGGTTGTGCACCATTGAGAAGACCAGGTTGATCGTGAAGAGCTCCTTTTTGGCTAGGAAGGACTACCTATAGAAGCACAACAATACCACCAAATAGAGTTAAATAGCATATGACAGTGGACTGCCTAGCATATGCTAGATCCAAGAAGTGTGATACTTCCTAGAAATGTCATCAATCCACTATTTTAAAACAACTTAATGTAAAGAAATGACAGTAAAAGAAAGGTCCTATTGTAACAATACAATTTAGGTATCTCATATGCTAACAATAGACTAGATTTAAGATAAATATTGAATATACAACTAAATCTAGAGAAGGTAGGGTGTTTTCAAGGCTGAAAGGTGTGGAAAAGGTGTTTAGGAAGGTCTGGGTGAGATTGGGTGAGGTTTGGGAAAGTTTTGGGTAATTTAGGAGCTCACTGGTCTAAGATAAATTAACGATCCACGAGAGACTAGTATCGGTTGGGTGACCGATGTCGTGCACTGTAATAGATGATGTTGGTTGGGTGATCGATTCCATTAAGGGAAATTGGGTGCAAATATTAAAATGAGGTGGTTTTGAGCTCTCTGTGATTGTACAGATAGTTGGGGAGGCTTAGGTAAGGTGGTAGGATTTTAGTAAAGACTCGAGAGATGAAGAGATGGGAATTTGGGATGAGTACAAAGGTTAAATGGTAAAATGGTGAGTGGAGGTGAGAGAGAAGAGATCTGGGAAGGGTAGAAGGTGAGAGAAAGAAGATAAATGATTAACAACCAAAATACTTGAAAGAAATGAAAGGTAGAAATCATTTACTTACAGATTGGAAGTTGGTTATAGAAAGAATAGTTGTGGTTGAAGGAGAGGAAAATCCCGATCTTGTGGAGCACTAGCAGAAGGCTCTGGACTTCCATGTGAGTGATCCAATGCTCTAGAACACACTGTTGATGCTTGGTGGAGGTTTTGAATGCTTGGAATAATCTCTGGTTTGTCATGAGGTTGCTTGGATGCCTAGATGCGAGAGCTAAGAATGTCAAAACCCAAAATTCCAAGATGGAGGAACCGGGCAAAGGGTTGGAATTTCTTATTTACGAAACCTATGGCAAAGTTAGGTGATTGGCACCATTTGAGGAATAATCGGTGTCAATTAGGGAGAAAAGGTCCTATTTTTCAAAAATAGCCTTTTCTCTCCATTTTTGGCGTTGGTCAAGGTTTGTTATGGACTAGGAGTCTGGGTTGGCACTAAATGAAGTAGGAAATTGGTATGAGGGATAATAGGTAATGAATTTTATGGTTAGAATAAGTCTTAGTTAGTTAAGGGAAGTGGTGACTTAGTCTAGGTTAATAAATAGGCTTTGAATGGGTCCGTGGTGAGGTGGAGGGTGAGGGAATTATTAACTTAATATAATTAATTAAATTAATAATAATGTGTGGAGGGGTCATGGTAAGGGTTATGTTAGTCGAAGGGGTCCTAGAGGGTTGTGACCCAATTTTGGGTGTCTACACAATGATTCAAATTTTTAAAGGAATGTCTATCAATTGATGAATATCATGAGGATCAACACTAAATTATAATGTGTGATTAGGAAAAATCATAGTGAATTTTCCATCTGCTGGATTGTATGACTAAAGGAGGTAGTTTAGTACTTGGAAATCTATCTCAAATTGTGGCATATTAACGAGTCCTTTGAACTCGTAATCTTAGACTCAATCCTTGTATGTTTCATTCAATAGCATGAGGACATTAATCTATGGGCACATTATGTTCTTATAAGGGATATTGGGTAAGGCCTAGCTGGTTTGAGTTATCATGAAATTGTGATAAAGAATGTAACTTTGAAATTTGAATCCTTCAACTTCACATGAGAATTGAGATCAAGCAAGCGGTTTGAAAACTACGTTGAAATCCTAAAACAATTAAATAGAAACCTATGTGTGAGATGTGAGCACCTTTGAAAAATTATGGAAAATAAGGTATAATAAGTGTGAGAAATGAGTGTGGGAGGGTGTATTTATAGGTTTTGGGTTTGGGACATGTGCCAAGAAAGGACAGGATTACGTGATAGAAAAAGGTTAGAGATGAGCAACAACAAAGGTTGGAGATAGGAGACAAAAAAATGTTAATATGGGTGACGAGAAAAAGTTTCAATACGGGTGACGGTAAAAGGATAGAGGTGCGCGACAAGAAATTTATTGACGTGCGACAAAAAACTATCTCGTCACGTGACACAAAGTTTTTTATCATTCAACAAGAAATTTGTTGTTGTGCGATGAGAAAATTATTGTCGTGTGATAAGAATATTTTATGTCTTGCAAAAATAAGTGTGTTGTACTTTTCGTTCCATAAGAAACTTTCACACACTCGGGAATTTTGTCTTTGCAACGAAAATTCTACACGGAACATTCACCTATGTCACAAAAGTAGTTCCAGTGATATTCGTCAAGGAGTTTCCGCCTCCAATTTTCTATAGGCATCTTAAAATTATCCCTGAATTCTAGTTAAAAATGGAGGTTGGGAGGATATTTCAACAACACTTTTCAAAAAATTAATAAGTTTTTGGAGAGATGGAGAGTTAGTTTAATTTCCATGTGATTTTTAACTCACCTGTGACCATAGTTGTCTGACTAGGGTTGGAGTGAGGTTGAAGTGAGGTTGCACCAGTGTAATGGGGATAGAGGGGACACAAGGGACACCAAAGTGCGACTTGCACTAGATGGTGACAAGTGGCAGCCTCTAGTGCTTTGTGTGTGAGATGCAAGGAATGGGAATGAGCACTTTGGAGGGTGAGAGGTGGTTTTGTGGTGACTTGGGGTTACATGGAGAGGGAGTCATATATTTGTGTCCCATTTTCACCTTGGTGATAGAGGGTCACAAAAGTGTAAAAAGGGTGACTTGGGGTCATCCATCATAAGGGGGACAAGTGACGGAGGCAAGTTGTGTAACATTTCCCTTTAGGGGAAGAAGTGGTGAGGGGTAAACTTAATGGAAGGTTGGCATGATGGAGGGGTTGCACTTTTGTGTCCCCCTTGTACCCTTTGCACCTTGGGGGATAGAGGGGACAAATGAGTGTGAAAATTGTGACTAGGCCACTTTTGGAAAGTTGATATTACCCATTGTGTCCAAATCGGGACACCATGAGTGAAATTTCCACCCTAAGAGCATAGGAAAGTGTTTTGGGGTAAAAATTATATGATTTTGAATCCAAAACACTTTTTGAGATCATTATAACCATTATTAGGATCCAATTATTCATTCAATTTAAAATTTAGGGAATATTTCATATTTTTCCAAGAGGGGCAGTAGTTATGTTCTGAATTACCTCAAGAAATATTTGAGTCTTGAAAAAAAAATCATGTTTCTATCTTGTAGAGGATTACAAGAGATTTGATGACTATTTGTTTTCCTCCTAACTCCCTCTAGAACTCCTAGAATCATCTAAAGACATTAGCTTTTGTCGTTGGAGCTTTCATTCCGTACACCTTTGTATTTACCCGATGTTACACGAGTTGTTCTGAATCAAATTTCTTCAAAAAAATTTCCTAAACTACCTTTCAAAAATTCAATGTTCTCAAAAATCACCCTCAGATGCTTTATATTTTCCTTGTAGGCTCCTAGAGGGTGTTAACTCGGTTTGTAGAATGGCCAAAAATGGCCTTTTTAGGCCTCCGAGGGAAGTTATCTTTCATCGAATCTCAATGAGTTCATCAACAAAATTAGGAACTCTTCCTCCACAATGAAACACACTTAAAAATAATGTTACCACTTTCCTCTAATCCCGAGTGAGGGAGGAATTCAGGAAAACTAACTAGAGGAAGGATTCACAGTGACCAGGGAAACAAAATTTTCAATTATGGGCTTAGTTGTCATGATCAAAAGTTTCAATTTTTCATGCTAGACATTTTACATGAAAAACAGAACCCTACACTTATTGGCTAGATTTTATGCATAGTTTAAAACCTAGGTAGTCATGAGATAAATCTCCTTCATTTAATGGTGAAGCTCCCATGTAAGATGTTTATCTATTTTGCAAGGGTGAATCCTAATAACTACTTTAAGGGGTTTTACTTTAATTCCCTCATCTCGTGACCCACAACTAGGAAATTTTGTAGCAAGTAAGCAGCTATGAAATAAATATTTATAATAGGTGGGAAGAATAGAAGTCATGAAATGAGAAGGAAGATGTGCCAAATTGACCAATAGTTATCAGATTTGGTCTCATCCACACAAATTAAATAAACAGATAAATCACAACATTCAACAAAATGGGAAAGAAATGACTTATAACCTAGATTTGAGATAACACAAATTTTATCTAAAACCTCTGAAAAGAAGAACTCAAAAAAACATTGTAGACACAAATTTCTCCATAACTCCGCCTTTTATTCAATCCCAAGCCTTCACAGGAATCACATCAAGGGTTCCAGCACAAAGTCTGAAAACTCAAGAATGCTCTAATTACAAAAGTTGTTGCTAAACAAGTTCTACTAAACCAATTGTGTTCTTTTAACCGTAGTATCTTCCTCTATTTATAGTGCATAGAGGGAAATTACAAATATGAATCTTACAATGAATTTCCGAATGCGGAAGCTATAGAAAATGATACAGTTAGCAATCCTTCTCCTGGAATCCCTCTTTGCATGACATGCATGATTTACAACTGAAAATAGAACCTTCTATTCTGCATGTTTACCACCTAATTCTAAGTAATTGACTTCTTCCAGTAACTTGAAGTAATGTTTTTATACCAATCACTTAAGTTTTACAGTTCAAATGATTACTTAATTACTTTGTCGGAGAAAATAAGAGAAATAAGAAGAAAGACGAGAAGAAATTAGAATAAAGTTGCAACACTCTCAATCTTATTCTTCTTCCATACTTTACATGTCGTTGATCTAACTTGTATTGCATCCGCCTCATGAATGATTTGAATGATATCTCTCGCCTTGAATCGAGATGTTTTCTTCTCATGAATGACTGATTCTCACCAAAATGGATCCGGAAGAAGCCGATCGTGATTTTTCTTACGAGTGTTGCCTCTGACCTATCTTCCCTTTTTATCCTTGAAGCTTTTGTAGTTCTTCTCCAGTAAATGCACCAGTGAAATGCTTTCTATAAAAATTTAGAAAAACTCATCACCCTTTTATTTTTAATTGCATATGAGCAATTTTTAATTTGGAAAGCACTTCAGTGAAGGCAAATATAAGTAAATTCAATATAGGCTTCAACTGGAAGATTAGGAGCACATGAACAAGCTTCTTTAAGGGATTTTGCATGTAATGAATTCCTCCCTATATTTTTCATCAATACTTGCTAATAATAATAAAAATAAATTACTTTTTAGCATGAAATTATGCCAAGTTAGGTCTCATTTTTTGGTTAATATTTGTGTGGAAAACGTGAAGGCGAGGTAGCATTAAATTTCAACCTATCGGAAAGCTCCAATTTCCACACTTTTCACTTAATTCATGGTGTTAAACCTCAACTGTCAGAAGCCCCAAAAAGTGTGACTTGCATCGTGAATTAGCTAAATTTTGTGTGAAAAACATAAGGGAAAGGCAACGTTAAAATTCAACCTTCCAGAAGATCCAATATCCACACTTTTCACTTAATTCATGGTGTTAAATCTCAACATGTCAGAAACCCCAAAAAGTGTGTTGCGTGAAATTCCAACCTAGAGTGCGCACTTGGTTTCCACACTTGCACTTGGAATTAAATTCCCAAAATTGGCATGGAAAGCCATGACCGAAAGCAACTAAAAATTGTGACCTTTACCCAAGCTATTGCATTTAAAACCAGCTTTCACAATAAATTTATCCTTTTTTCCGAGGTCATGGATGACTTCTAAAAACCCTAGGCAATTGGGTGGTTGCTAAGAATGAAAGAAAATACCAAGGGAATTACGGACATATCACAGAGAAAAACCAAAACCAAACACAAAATAAATAAATAAAAATGAAAAACCTACTAGAAGTTGTAGAGAATTACTCACCAATTGGCTAGTCTATAAAAACACATCCCCACATGAATGCTCCACTTAGATATGAAATTAATACTTTTGGGGTAACAATGATGGGGTGAGGTGGTTTATATAACCTAAAATTCACTAATTTTAGCCCAATCTATTTTTTTAAAAGAACTTTATTTATTTAATATAAATAAATAAAACGCTTGAAAACAAATTCTAGCAAAGGAATTGAGTGACCTTTAGCATGTGGTTATTTGAGGAATTCAGCTTTTATGACTTCCTAGAAATACCTTAGAGAAATGCAAGTAACTGCAGGAAAAACAAAACACAAAAAACAACTTGTTACTTAAAAAGAACGAAAAATTTATAAAGGGGTAGTCCCAGATTTTAGGGTGAAATCTTGGGGACACCATTTGGCTCCATCTGCATACATATTTACTTCTACCGAGTAATGAAATAAGTGAGGATGAGGTCCCAAAGCATCTCTAGTTTCATGTCTTTTCTATTAGGTTTGGGGTGAGAAAAAAACAAACAAAAAGAAAAAGAAAAGAAAACAAAAGGAAAATTTATTATGTACACATAGGTTTTACCATACGTCTCAATCCCTGAATAGCTTCCCGGATGCTTCAGATGCTTCTCATTTAAAGGTATCGATAGCTCAATGCCATCGTGGTATGCAAGGACGAAAGTATCCATTCCCGGCAGTTCTCTTGATCATGAAGGGCCTTTTCCAAAGTGAATCATATTTTTTGTGCATGCCCTTTGGTTCATGTCTCTTGTCCCACCAAAGTACTATCATCACCAATCCAAGCACTATGATAATTCTTCACCGGAACTCCTCGTGCTATGATTATTTATTAATGCACACCTTTAGTTTGGTGGATGTAACTGAAACAAAACAACAAGATAACACAAGAATACCATCAACTATGATAAGACGGAATGATGACAAATCTAAAATATCAAAGTAAATTATAATATTAACATGAAATTGTTACAATCTCACCCATGAGGTACTTCAAGTGTTATTGACTTCACTTGCCTTCCACCAATACTATGGGAGAAACTTTACAATTACACCTCTTAACGACTTCTTCAACACACCTTTAAACCGATGGCTTCCTTCGCACACTTCCTACAATATTTCTCACTACTTCCTTCTATGCTAAATGAGGGGGTGGCCTCTCTATTTATAGAACTTCCGTGCTTATCCATCTTATCTCTAAGATAGGATAATAAATCCACTCGACGAATCATATTCCATACCTTAACTCTTATCTCGTACGTGTAAGCTTATCTTTTAAGATAAGATAAACCTTATCATTTTACATGGGTTCCACATTTTTAGAATTTTTACAAATAAATTACACAAAATATTTATGACCTCGCTCCTTGTCCTTATTACCAATATAATATTTCTAATTCCTAATCATGTAGACCCTACTTCTCTAATTACCCAAACTTTGACATTTTAACATTACCGGACCACTTACGAAAAATATTTACTTTTACAACATTCCTATTGTACTTTGATCATTACCGTACTCCACATTATTGGCGGCATCGATCGGCAAAGGTTGTCTTTGTTATCTTCTATCGGACGCTACTACTAATTATACTTAACAACATCCTATTCCTAATACATACATTAATGAAATAGAAATTACGGAGGAAAATTTTAGTGTCGACAGTACCCAGTCCTACCGATATCAAACTTCCTTTCTCCGGCCTTCTTTTCAAATACCTTGGGCAAGTCCTTATGAACTTCATCTTGTGGTGGCTCATCCTTTCTTCATTATGTGGTGGGTAAGTCTTCATCAACTTCCTATGTACCCATATTTACCGGTTACATTCCTAAGAAAGAACTATCACCATACTCATTGTTCTTCTTTCGTATTGATCATGCTTCTCTAAAGTATCCCTTAAGGAAACTAAACCCTTTCGGATTTTGCTACAACCTTTTAGTTGGATTACTCCACTACCTGTCATCATAATCTAGATTAGTTTCACCTATGACTATTTGTCATGGCGGTGATCTACTCCCTTCAACATACAACTTGTCGAAGTTTTTGTTTCGAAATGCAAATATTTGTTTTTTTTCATCGGGGACCTTGGGATGGTAGACCATCTCCACTTTATAGTTTCCTTATCTTAATATGGATGGTGGTCTACCCTAATTTAATAGTGCAGCTGTGATGCCAAAGATTCTCGCCTTGGAACTCGATTTTTGAATTGAATTCAAGAGAGAAGGATAAAAATGAGTGTGGAAGAAATCACTTTATCTTTGTTATGCCACATCTTATCTTTTTTAAATTGATTTTTCCTCGAAATTTAGCATATCCTTGGGCTTTGAGGATTTTTACTCCTTTCTTTCTAGCTTGCTCCATCCTTAGTAACAAGGATTCATACTCATTCATGTTGTTGGTTTTCTCGAACATCAACTTGTGGGAGTATGAGAATATCTCATGATCTTGAGATATTAATATAACATCGGCTCGACCCAAAAGAGCAATAACTACATTTAAACTCCAATATCCAAAAAATTTCCTCTTCTTCTATCGGCTCGGCTCTAGTTGAATTTTGGCTCTGGAACATCTCTATTCATTTCTAAGAAGTATACACCATGATCAGACCCTTGAAAATGAATCTGAGATCTAGGATCTTTAGATTTTGTAATGGTGTACTTAGACTTCTTTTTTGGATCTAGCTTATGGTTAATCCCCTTTATAGTAATGTGGGAATAGGACCTCTCCATCTTTACTTCTTCTCCTAGATATTTAAGTTTCTACCGAACAACATCTTGTAGGAGACAGAATATCTGAACTAATATTTTCATCTTTAATATTTTTTTAGAAAAGCTGCCATAACATCTTATGCACCTTTGATTTGTCTCGATTAAAGGGACTTGTCTCTCCATGAAGTAGTACCTTCCTATTTTCTTCATCAAGGTAAGCCCAAGAGCATCTTCACTTTAGCTAGCATAACATTTTCAGAAGCACCTAAATCTAAAATACATTTCCTTAACTTGAAACCATTAAGCAATAAGGAGACATAGAAAGGTTCTACTCTTTCAGAAGATGATGGAGGGTTAAAAAATGCAATTTTTTGGGAAGGATTATCCTTGGGTTTAGGTAAAATTTCTTTTTATGTATTGGATTTTCCTGGTGATTACACATATTTAACTAGCTTATTTAGTTGCTCAGGAAAGTCTCTCAAGTATTCATCTTCTGAAATTTGAACTTTGGTTTTCTTGACATGATCAATAATGTCAAAATAAGGAATATATTTAGATACCTAAGTTTTTTTTATGATTGAGATGTAGAACTCACATTCTTATCTATGGGAGCTAAGGAATAAGGTAAAGGGATTCTCCTTATTTGTTCATTAGCTAATGCCTCATCTTGACTAGTTTGTGATCTTGTAATTAATGTTGGAGTCACCAGTAGGACCTACAAAATCATCATTCTCGAGATGATCAGTGACCGATTCCTGGTCTTCTTCATTCATCTCCATGTTGTTTCTAAGAGCAACTTCAATTGCTAATCTTTGGGAACCAACAATGTGGTTTTGGTTGTTGTTGAAATTATGAGAAAGGATAGTGTTGTTTGCCTTAGCCATTTGAGCCATTTGAGGCATTTGTTTCTTCATCTACAACATCTCATTTGCTAATTTTTGTAACATTGCATCAAAAGTAGTAAAAGGATGAAATTTCAGCTCTAGAAGTTCTGCTCTTTATCTTTCCACCATGATGAGGTCATCTTCAATTTTAATCGTCATGTTTTGAGTCTGCTAACAAGTCAAGGATGTGCTCTTTGTAGTTGATAGCTTACGTCAGAAGTAAAGCATTGATGAATAATAACTTTTGATTCTCATCATTCATAAGCTGTAGAAGCTAGAATTTTGTATAGTAATCTTTAGAATTTTGTAATAAAATCCCACATGTGTTCATGTGGTTGCTTCTTCATTTGAGTGCATTGAGTTATCAAAGTAATAAAATATTCACCTAGCTTGAATCTTTTCAGAATTCATCTTGCATAGTAGCCCAGCTTGTTTATGGAACCAGAGCTAATCGGTAGAACCATTCTCCAACTAGATCATGCAAAGTCTCTACGAAGAGTCCGACAACTAGGTCTTCATGTTCGATTGTAATAACTCCACAGATATAAATAACATGCAGCCAAGTGATCATCCGATATTTTCTTATCATCTCCAAAGAATTTTGGAAAATTATTTCTCATCCCTTTAGGTAGATCGTGCATAGGAGAAGTCAAATCCAGAGGTCCAAAGGTTACACCCCATGGAATAGGTGTTGCAAGGGCAAGTGGCTAATTCTACATCATGAAAGAAGCACGTCTTCTTCGAGAATAGACTCGATGAATAATTCCAGGCTACTAGATTATGCTGAAAATGATTCGGATCTAGATCCAAAGGAGTTTTCACTCTTCTTCCTAGTGAAAGACTAGATCTGTGGCTCCTATTTCGAGGAGGATGATTGAAATTGAATTTCTCCTACAATCTATAAAAATGATCAGTCCTTCCTTGAGCTTTGTTATACCACGTGAAAATATGTTCTGCTAAGTTGATCTTATAATAGAAAATGGAACCGAAAAGAAAAAGTTATGGTCTACTAATTTATGTTGTTTTGCTAGTGGAGTCGCCAAAATATGTTGGCTAGATTTTATGCATAGTTTAAAACCTAGGCATACATGAGATAAATCTCCTCCATTTAACGGTGAAGCTCCCGTGTAAGATGTTTATTTGTTTTATAGGGTGAATCTTAATAACTACTTTCAAGGGTTTTAATTTAATTCCCTCATCTCATGTACCACAACCTGGGTAATTTTTCAGCAAGTAAGCAACTATGAAAGAAATTATTGTAGTAGGTGGGAAGAATAGAAGTTAGGAAAGGATAAGGAAGATGTGCCAAATTGACCAATAGTTATCAGAGTTGGTCTCATCCACACAAATTAAATAAATAGATAAATCACAACATTCAACAGAACAGGAAAGAAATGACTTCTAACCTAGATCTGAGATAACACAAAGTTTATCTAAAACCTCTGAAAAGAAGAACTCAACAAAACACTATAGACACAAAGTTATCCAGAACTCTACCTTTTATTCAATCCCAAGCCTTTGCAGAATCACATCAAGGATTCCAACACAAATTATGAAAACTCAAGAATGCTCTAATTACAAAATCTCTTGCTAAACAAGTTCTGCTAAAACCAATTATGTTCTTTTAACCCGTAGGCTCTTCCTCTCTTTATAGTGCATAGAGGAAATTACAAAATAGGAATCTTTCAATGAATTTTCACATGCGTAGAAGCTTATAAAAAGGAGATAGTTGGAATTCCTTCTCCTAGAATCCCTCTTTCCATGACATGCATGATTTACAACTAAAAATAGAACCTTCTATTTTGCATGTTTATCACCTATTTCCAAGTAATTGAATTCTTCCAGTAACTTGAAGTAATGGTTTTTACACCAATCACTTAATTTTTACAAGTTCAAATGATTACTCAATTAATTTGTTAGAGAAAATAAGAGAAAGAAGAAAAAAGAGGAGAAGAAATTAGAAGAAAGTTGCAACACTCTCAATCATGTTCTTCTTCCATACTATGCATGTTGATCCAACCCGTATTGCACTTTTCCTTATGAATTATTTGAATGATATCTCTTCCTTGAATTTGAGATGTTTTTTCTCCTACATGTGGTTGACTATTTTACTTTGATTCTCACCAAGATGGATCTTGAAGCAAACTTACTATGATTTTACTTATGGGTGTTGCCTCTAACCTATCTTCCTTTTTATCCTTGAATATTTTACGCTTCTTCTCAAGTACATGCACATGCAATGTAATTATTGTCAGTAAACAATTCAAACAAACTCATCACCCTTTTATTTTTAATTGCATATGAGCAATTTTTAATTCTAGAAAACACTCTAGGTGAAGGAAAATATAAATAGATTCAATGTAAGCTTCAACTAGAAGATTGGGAGCACATGCACAAGCTTCTAAAAAGGATTTTGTATGCAATGAATTCCTCCCTATCTTTCGACGCTAACACTTGCTAAAAATAATAAAAATAAATTACTTTTTTATCATTAAATTATTCCAAAGTGGTTCACATTTTTGGCTATTATTTGTGTGGACAACGTGAAACCAAGGCAATGTTAAATTTCAACCTATCAGCAGCTCCAATTTCCACACTTTTCACTTAAGTCATGTTGTTAAATCTCAACCTATCAGGAAGCCCCAAAATTATGACTTTCATAAGTGAATTAGCTGACTTTTGTGTGAAAAACATGAGGGAAAGGCATCGTTAAAATTCAACCCGCCAAGCAACTCCAAATTCCACAATTTTCACTTAATTCATGGTGTTAAATCTCAACCTCGTCAGAAGCCCCAAAAAGTGTGACTTACACTTGAAATTAAATTCCCAAAATTGGTGTGAAAATTGAGAGGAAGGAAACAACTTGTGTTTGCGTGAAATTCCAACCTAGAGGGGCAGCTTCGGTTTCCACACTTTCACTTGGAATTAAATTTCCAAAATTGGCATGGAAAACCATGACCTGAAAGAAACTAAAAATTGTGACCTTTACCCAAGATACTTCATTTAAAACCATCTTTCACAATAAATTTGTCCTTTTCGAGGTCATGGATGACTTCTAAAACCCTAGGCAATTGGATCAAGAGAATGAAAGAAAAGACCAAGGGGAATTACTAGACAAATCATGGAAAAAATCAAAACCAAACACAAAATAAATAAATAAAATGAAAACCTACCGCCGAGAAGTTGCAGACAATTACTCGTCGATTAGCTAGTCTATAAAACTCATCCCTATGTGAATGCTCCACTCAAAGATCAAAGTAATACTTGTGTGGTAACAATGATGGGGTGAGGTTGTTTATGTAACCTAAAATTCACTAATTTTAGCCCAATATGTTTTTTTAAAAGAACTTTATTTATTTAATATAAATAAATAAAACACTTGCATACAAAGTCTGGTGAAGGAATTAAGTGAGCTTTGGCATGTGGGTATTTGAGTAATTCAGCTTTTATGACTTCCTAGAAATACCTTAGAGAAATGCAAGTAATCTGCAGGAAAAATAAAACACAAAAATGACCGTTACTTAAAAAGAATGAAAAAAATTTAAAAGGGGTAGTCCTAGTTTTCGTGGTGAAATCTTGGGAAACCAACACCGAATGGATGCGAAAAAGAGTAAAAGGAAGAAAACATAATCATACCCTAACAAGATAAAAATCACATTTGTTGTCGTGACACTAAAACCTAGTTCGAGACACTAGTGTCCGAGTGTTCCTATCCTCATCTAGGCATTGTTATCCAAAGATGTTCTAGATCCCAATTTTCTAGACAAAGCATACACAATTCAAATCTAACCTTATCAACATGTTTCCCAACCCGTAATCGGTTTAGATATGTCGATACAAGCTAAGTCATTCGTATCTCACTATTTCTTATACTTATTTATTTCTTGCATGATAGATCTTTCTTATTATTGTTATATTCATTTGATCTCAATCCTTTGATAAAGATTTAAATTTCTTTAAATCATTTGGTGAACACAATCCTTGTATGCTCTTTATCGGATCTATTCTTCTCCGTGCATGAACCCTAGTTTCATTAGGGTTCATATTTGCATCTTATCTTTATATTGACACCTGATTTTCATCTATCATCTTCCATAAATCTGATCTACAAAAATTTCCGGGTTTCATGATTGGTCCTACCCTTTGGGTCACTTTCTAGGCCTCCCAATTTTCAAATCACTTTTTGTTTCATACCTTGAGCATAATGACTCTATTTTCAAATTACTTCAAGGTTATTTTTAATTTTACATAACTAACAAAAACCTCTTTTTGTTTTCCTAATTTGTTGCACAATTTTAAGAAATTCAAAATTACACTTTTTGGTAATCAAGGCATAATTCAAAAATTACACACTTTTGAGAAAATCCCTTGGATGTTTTTATTTTACATCATTAGATTCAAAAATCCTCTTTTTGTTTGTAAAATTCAATTCTATTTCAATATATGGTCATTTTATTCATTTGACAATAGTCACTTTTATTCCAACATCACTTTCAATACAAATATATTCATCTCTGTCTCTGGCTTGTTTGTGTAAACTTCTTTTATAGCTTACCATACCATTTTTAAAAATTCTCCTCTATTGTATATTCAGGTTCAAATTCATAATATGCTTGTTAAGCATGCTTTAGTTGATAATGGATCTAGTCTTAATATATGCAACATTTCCTTTCTCCATCAAATAGGACTTTTTGTTGTTGATCTAACTCCATCTACTATATGTATCTGTGGATTTGATAACACACATAAGCTAGTGTTGGGATAAATATTTCTATCCATTACTATAGGTTCATGCATTCTTAATGTTCTATGTCATGTTATGCCTAGTAGTTTCTATTGTAATATCCTCCTAGGATGCCCTTAGTTATATACAATGCACGCAATGCTTCTACCCACACCTTCCATAAATAATCCTACATTATATCCCACGCCTCATGTTGTTAATATTTTTATATCTCTCTCATACATTATCCCCTTGTGATGGATTGCAGTGCTATTGGTTTAGAAGCTGAACTTTCTATTGAAACCCATTATCATATGCTTAATACATTCAATGTTACATCACTTGCTGAAAATTCCCCACCACAAGTTAGAACACAATGTGTTGATTTGACAATGATTCCTAATGATTTCACTTTCCAAGCTTCTATGCATGATTCATTTACTATGTCTACACATCATCTTGTTACATCCATGGGGGTAATCAATTCCCCTCTTTTGACATTTATGTTTATTTTCATAGGGGCTAGTTCATACAAATTTAATGTTTCCAATCTTCCCAAACTTGTTGTTTATGGTGATTATTGTGTCTCTCCCTCCATTATATTTGGTTGATATTGATGAGCCTCATAGTATTACTATATATGTTACACATATTTTGACTCACACCTTGATCCTTATGTTTGCACTACTTCCAACAAGCCCAATGTTCCACCTAATCTAGTTTCTCCCACTAGAAGCACTCTTATAGTTTATACACTTCCTACTCATGTAGTTGAGATATTGGGATCCATAGGTTTCTCCCCTCATTTTTTTGACATTTTTGTGTGGTAGCTCATTGGATAATTCATCATGACACTCACGCTTGGTGGCATATTATGCCCCCTTGCTACCCAATGATGCACTCTTGTTCTAGGTTCAAACACGATTGTTAAGGGTGTACTTACCTACATGGACCTTTCCTTGCACACATACATTGGGGAAATTTTTCTCCTTATCCTAGTCATAACATTTGATTCCAATAGTTGAAAATTTTCCAAAACATTAGCCTAGATCTTGATTAGATGTATTCTTGTGTGTATATAATATTCTATGTTACACATTTCTTACCATATTACTTTGATACATAATGTGCTCTATTCCTTTTCCATACACACATATACATTCACATGGTACTCTTAAGTTGAATTTAGGATACTTACATGTATCACACTATATATGATGTTTGGCACTTTTCTTTACCATTCCCACTAAGTCTCTTGGGGCATATTCCTTTCCTATTTATGTATATTTAGGTTATACCATTGAAATTTATACTACTTTATTACTACTTACAGTTGTATACATTATGGGTAAGGGGAAAATTTTAGTGGTGAATATTCGTAATATGGCGAATATTCCATTTTTGAAAATTTTGAAAAGGCGAATTTTTCGCACGGGCGCTGACCTCGTTCGCCTAAAAATTACACTTTAATTTTTTTAGGGGTCGGTTTCACTACCCTTGAAAAATATCCCCTATATAAACCTAGATTATTCGCCGTGTAGAACACTTCTACTTCACATTTTTCAACAATATGATATATCCTCGTATTATAGACGCGCGCAACAAGGGGGTAAGTTATGATGCGCGACAAGGAGGGTTTACAGACAAGGAGATATGTAGATATTGACACATAGTAGACGCATGACAAAGATTTTGTTGATTTGAGCGACATGGAGTTTTTTTCGATGAGCAAGAAGAGGCGAGAGGTTACGACGCGCGACAGATATTTGCTATCGCGGTCAATAGGCCTTAGTGACGATGTCAACAGCCCTAGTGACGCGTGTCACTAAGGCCTATTGACGCAGCGCCACTAAGGCTTTCGTGACACGCGTCAATAGGCCTTAGTGACTGCGCGCCAATAGGCCTGTTGGCTGACGCGTGGCCACTAAGGCCTATCGACGCACGTCAAAGCCTTAGTGACGCGCGTCAATAGGCCTTAGTGACGCCTTGGCGTCACCTAGGGCCTATCTGACACGCGGCCACTAAGGCCTATTGACGCGCATCACTAAGGCCTATTGACGCACGCCACCGCATTTTTTTGACACGCGACAAGGAGGTACAACAAATATTCGACGCATAGTACGCATTTACGACAAAGAGTTTTTGATGCGCGACACGGAGATTTTTTGATGAGAAGCAGAGGAGAGGCTGCAGACGCCGCGACAAAGAAAATCTCCCGCCGCACGTCTCCGCAGCCTTTTATCGCAGCTTCTTGATAATCAGGTGAAATTTTTTCATACAACCCCCAAAAAATTCACCTTCCCGTGAAACCGGTTCCTGGATATTCGCTGTATTCTCCACCTCCGATTTCCAGGAGGTCTCTTAAAATGAACCCCGATTATGGGATACTATCAATTTCTCTAATATGCTAACGAGTGCTTTATGTGTAGAATTTGTCTTGTATATCTACTTCCAACCATGGTTATCTTATTTACTTGTATCTTGTCTATGTTTGTGTCTTGATTGTCATTGTTTATGAGCTATGTTCTATGCTTTATTACGTGCATTTTCTTTTATAGCCTTAAAGGATTCAAGTGTCTTGTGACATCCTAAGTGGTGTCCTATGTATTTAACCAGTTACTCATTGTGTCTTTTTCCATGTTACTACTTGTTTTTATTAATTTCTATTACATAATGCAATGCATGTTTGTGACTGAAAATTTTGAATACCCTTTCCCATTTTTTTGCATACATTATGGTTGTTACCATACATATTCCCTATTCCCCCTACAAGATTTATATTTCAGATGTGCACATCAGTTTCAACTTTCCTCATTTGGTCCACACTTTCCTTGGTTCATCTCACGAACCCCAAATGAGTGGGGCAATCATCAGTGACTATTTCACCATCCTCTTAGTTTAGAGACTAGACACAAAATGGTACATAATAGAATTAGAATAAATAAGAGCTAAAATTTGGTTCAAAATCATACTTGGGCCAAAAATTAGTACAAGAAAAAAGCTACCAATATATACAAGAATGGTGAGCACTAGTGTACCACCTAGTTGATTATGTCTTGGGGAAGAAACATGTACAATATAGGATCAACAAGTTTTTAGTGACATGTTTCTCTAAAATCTATTGGTACATAGTTATAGGTTACTATTAGGAACAACAGAACAAAATCAATGGTAAGCTACATACTTTGGGTAAGGGAACAAATTACTTTGTTTTCTTAGGATCATATGTGACCATTTTCTATTGGGTTTGTGACCATCTGTAGTGGAACTTATCCATGGGAAGTGTAAACATTTTAAGGTAAAATCCTACAGATCTCTCGAATACACTTCCTTGGTGACGTGATTCCTGAATCCTCTATTTTGTGATAGGTTGCCTAAATCCTCGCCATCGACAGACTCCTAGATCCTCGTTTGGTGGTAGGATGCTTAAATCCTCATTTTGGAAACATGGCATGTAAATCCTCAGTATTACTCCAACCATCTCCAAGGAAACAAACATACAGTATAATTCTATCTCTTATCTCATGGAATACATATGTATTATATCCTTTCTTCACTTATTTTTCAATACACATTTCTATTTTCACATTCACTAACTTAAAGTTCAATTTCATTTATCATAAGCATTGAATACACTTATTTTCTTTTGTAGGTCCAGTCTTACTCTGACAAAAGGAAACACACAAATGGAACAAGGAACAATCTCAAAGGAAAAGATGCTTCAAAAAGGAAATATCTAAGGAACAAACTCAAGCATCATGTTTACAATGCACACAAGGTCACCCTAGGATCCTTATCCTTTTTTATATTCCACGACACACATTATACAATCTCCATTCGACACGATATCAATTGTAATCCTCATTTGGCATGCAATCAATTACAACTTCTTTCATCTCTCCATAAGGTACACTCCTCTTATCTACTTTATGCTACTGAATATACATTCACCAACATAAAGTGGGATAAAATGTAGTCACAAAATAACTCACTTTATATTTACATCATGCCTCTAAGTATGTTTTTATATGCATAATTCCTAAGTAAGAAAAGTAGACATTAACAACACATGTTTATGATTTTACATTACTTTATCCTTTCTACACTCTTGTTATTTACCTTTCTCAAATGGTCACTTTACTTTTAGACATTGGACAAGATATGAGCTAGCTCTTTATTTTATGTTATATCCTCCGAGCATCCTGGATATTACCACTCATTAGGGACAGGAGCGCCTAAGTGTTATGGTTCCCTTTGGGCACTTATGTTCTTTGCCCACCTTTTTTAAGTTTGAAATGCCACATCATTTATTATATTTTATAAAGTATCTTTTATCACTTTGGGTTGGCATTTTTGGTTGTTAATGATAAAATTCAAAGAAGGGAATCATATATATATATATATATATATATATGTATGTATGTATGTATGTATGTATGTATGTATGTATGTATATATGTAACTATTTTTAGGGGCTGGAAAATTTGGGCTATTAGGTACTATCTACTACTTAGACAAAGAGCAACATTAAAGGACTGCATTTGGGATACATTATTCACTACATAAGAGGGGCTATTTCTGAATTCCACCTAACACATTTAACATTGGGGGAAAATTAGTTCAGAGCTCGCTATATTGGTGCAAGTGGCATAAGTGAAACCTTGCTTCAAGGGACACGATTCAATCACACATGCACACACACTAGAACTACATAAAGTCTGAAATGTAGTGTAGCACTCGGTGACAATCACATTGGGGTGATTATCGAGGTCATCTCGAATCAAGCATATGTATTATTTATTCCATCCAATGTTTTCTTCAACCTTGTTTAGGTGGCTAGGGTTTGTTTTGCATGATCATGTGTGACACTCGATTTAACAAATTATTGAGATTTGTGAAATCCTAATTACATAGTCACAACACAATGATATGGAAATAAAGAACAAATCTGACCTAAAAAATAAGCTAGAAAAATATGAAACCCTAGGTGCAAGAGAAGAGATGAGATAGTTGATTTTGTAATAAAATGTGGACTCTGTCAAACTAGAAAATTATTGGAATAGAAGGATGACTATCGCAAATGAGCCTAGAAAATGTGTGAGCGTCGTAAATGTGCCGAGAAAATTGTGGGAGCATCGAAATGATGGAACTAGGCCACCTAGATCTGGGTCGGGGTACCTAGTGTGCAGTGGACCTTCTCTAGGTTCTTGTGACTGTGAAAATGGCTGGAAATTGATTTTTCCTATGTCACTTTTATTTCATTTCCCTTCATTTTTGGTCACATTTGTGTCACATTATGCCCGTAATTTTTCCTAAAATCTGCAAAGGGAAAGAACAGCTACAAAAACCCAAAACACATCAAATCCTAAAAAGAAAAATATGAAAATGGGGAGTTGGACTAACCTTGGCGGTCACCCAGCTGAGTGAACTTACGATCTAGGTGATGCACTACATTTTATAACCCATGTAGTTTTGTGTGCGTATGTGTGTAGAATCATGCACTAGGTAGTTCTTGAGCAAGATGCACCTAATAACGAGAAATAGCTAGATGTATAAAATGTAAATAGATGTGTGCATTGAAAAATGAACTTACCTCGCTATGAAGTGTATGCGAGAAGAATGAATTCCCTCATCCCTTGAGTGAGTGCTAGATGTATGATTTAATGCTCTAGGGATGCCTTTGGATGCAACCTTAGATGATAGAAGTAGGTGTTTAGTACTTTGTCCTTTATTATGATCACATAGCTTTGTATTTATATGATTCCTTTAGTTGAATTTCATAATTAACCACTAAAAGGTTGACCACCAAGAAAATAAGATGCCCAATAGCTAGAAAGGACCCAAAAGATGCAAGAAAGATATAAAGAGGTCGGGGCGCCCGAGGATGCGGATGCCTAGGCACCGGCGCCCTGGATGGGCGCTAGTGTCTAGACTCATAAAATATGAAGTATCGAAAGTCATATTTGGAAAGAAGGTGTGTAAAACCAAGAAGGAAACCATAAATAAAGCAAATATGTCAAATATAGTGGTCAATTAGTACTTTTCTTGCTTAGGAATCATATGAATAGTGGTATGTGATCATGACCTATAAATATACCCAAAGTGCATGATTTAGTGTCTACATTTTCCCCCACTTTTTGTTGTTGAGTGAATTCTCGATAACATAAAGTAGATAAGAGATGTGTACCTGATAACCATGTAGATTGATGGCAAGAAGTGTCCCGAGGAGACAATAAAAAGCATGGAGTGACAAAAATGAGGCGTGGAAGCTAGGGAAGAGGAAGTGAAAATGACCCTAGGGGTGAAAGCATATGTGAATATGTTATTTGTACTTGTTATTGATGTCACTTGATGTTTGATTATGTTTGATGATGTGACTACTACCTCCATAAGGATGGAATTGTAAAAGAGAAGAGAAAAAGAGTAGTCAAAGTCATGTATATAAAAAAATTGATCCAAACGTGTAAGAAGTATGTAAAAAGTATGTAAAAATGTGAAAAAGAACATGCACACTTGATTAATGATGATGAGTGAAAGGAGAAGAAAGGATCCTAAAAATGCGGTAGAAGGAAAATTTTTTGGGCGATCTCATGCCAAGAATGATTTTTTTGCACGACCTCACACCAATTGTGCCAAGTGTGAGTTGTTTGGGCAATCTCACACCACGAAAAAAGAATTGTAGGGAGAAAGGTCTAGTGTTATTCTCCAACCTTTGACTATTTACCAATGATATGCACACCACTACATATGGTTTATTTAAATTCGATTCATTTCGATCTAATGTGAAAATAAAAAAGAAGCAAAAGCATGTATGTTGATTTCTAGAGGATTGGATTGTGTCTATACTTGGGAAGAATCTTGAAAACTCGTGTTGATCTCGAGAAAAAATTGTAATCGCCCTCGGTCATAGGCACCCAGAAGGATCGTGAGGTGCTCAGGTGTTACTATCTATGTTTGGGCATTGGTGTATGTGTTTTGCTGAAGACCCAATTCATAATCTGGGTCATTTTTGAGATTGTAGACTATGTTGTTCGGGTACTCTAAACTACATTATATTGTGACTTTCAATTATGGTGTGAAGTTACTGATTTCCCAATGTATGCCCCCTTGTTTTGGTTGCATGTGACATCATTAGGAGTATGCATCCCAAGGAGATGACCATAACCTGATCTCGAAACTAATGCCCTATAGGGGGATGGAATGTGCTTGGTAGAAACCGAGGCACATGCAAACAAAGTGACTGGAAATATGTGTTAGTGCAAACAAGATATACATGCATATAGAAGACAAAATTTAAGCTAGCAATAAAGAAGAAAATGTAAACCGTGAAAAGTGGGTTGCAAACATGGGACATCACTCACAATGTCGTAAGACAATCGAGGCCAAAGCGGCTAAAATAATATAAGCAAGAAAATAATGCAAGAAAAGCAGAAAACCATGGTAACAGATAGTTCCTACAAGACAAATGTTGCACATGAAGCACCCATTAGCATGTTAGATAGATAGAAAGTATGTCAAAGCATGTATGGTCTAAGATAGTAGTGTGCTAATAAGAATATGAAATAGTAAATAACGAAACAATAACACATGTAGTGTGTATGAAAGTAGATGCCCCTAGAAGCCTCGGTGGGACTAGTAAGAGTTACAATGCAAATCATCCATGCTACATGTAAGGATATGTGTAAATTTTTCATTCACAACTAGATAACAAGTGAACGCGTATGTGTATATAAAAAGAATAACAATATATTAAATATTTTTCTAGCATGTGATACAAAGTATACATTTAACAAGTATAAGCAAGCAAGAGTAGATGCAACCAATATATGTAGTATGCTATGAATGAGTGAGATGGAATGCAATACAAGTGTGATAGGAGAAGTGTGCCTCTCAAGAAAATTTGTATGAATATGTATGAGATGAGGTTCATTTATAAATGACCCCTCATCAATAAAAATGAACCATATAACAAGAGTGTTTCATCGTGAAATTGTTTGAGATATGCACTAGAATGATATGATCAATGAAACATAGAGCATATAGAGTGAGTGAGTGTGGTTAGGTTCATTTAAAATTTATACCCTCAGTAGTCGAGTATGAACCTTGGAACTAGAGTGCGTCATTAGGAAGTGTATTGTGATGATTGTGCATGAGAAAGACGTGTCATGAATACGTTGAATGTGAAATGTGTAGTGTGCATGATGTGAGGTTCATGAGTGTGTGAGCCCTCAACAATCAAGTGTGAACCATAGCACAAGAGTGCGTCATCGGGTAATGATGATACAAGTGTATCGGGATGTGTGAGACGCGTGTGAGAGACTATATTTGAAGTGTAGAGTATGTAAGACACCCGATGATGTTATGAGGGGGAGAGTAAGTGTGATTCCCCCAAGTTTGTCAATGATGGAGATATATGTGGTGACATGAGAGGTACCATGCCATTATGGTAAATCATTATACGGGTTATGATAAGAGAGAGAGAGAGAGAGAGAGTCAAAGACAATGGTAGGAATAAGCAAACGGTGAGGGACCATGTCATGGTGGTAGAGTTTGAAATGTGTCTTGGCCATTAATAAAAAGAGTAATTTATTTGATAAAAATGATTGGCTATGAATTAGTGGATGATTGGGTACCATTGCAGAAGACTTGATAGGAGGAGTTGTTGAACTGATTTTTAGAATTGGTTTTTAAGGTTGACTTGGTAGTTCCATAGATGACTTGAGAGGAGGAGGAGTGAGACTAATTTTGATAGCGGTTACTTAATTTGAGTGAATTACATAGGCATCACTTGAGTGGTAGAAGAAGGAACATTAGCAATGATGGTGTGATGCTCATTAGACATAGGTGAATCAGATTTAGGAACCTAGTGAGATTTAGCAATTGGAGATGGGCATGTATTAGAATGTTGTGTAATAAATGAGATAAAACTTGACACTCAAGATGTTTGATTCTTCATTGTAAAGCATAGAAATCATTGTCATTATGTCCATTGATTCGATGATAAGCACAAAATGGGAGACCTTGATATTTGATTAGTCGATAAGGAGGATAGAAATGATTAGTCAGCAAAATGATCAATTAATGAATAAGGAGCACATTAAGAATGGAATATTTCTTAGCATTATGATCAAACTTGAGAGGCACGGGGAGTGGAAATACTTGAGGGTCACTGATATGAGCACATATAGAAGACATAGAATGAGGATGAGAAGAAGAACTAGCATGAGCCTAAGAAGCATCCTTAAGATGTTGGATTTTAGATTTTAGAGATGTAATCATGGATTTCATAGCCTAAAATTTATCTTGAAATAAAGAATGTAAAGCTTCACTAGACATGGAGATTGATTGATTGACATTAGAACTTATAGAATCATCATGAGAGATTACCAAAGATGGAACTGACTTGTGAAGGTGGAATGTTGATAGGGAGATATATATTGGCTAGGGTTTTGTGGAAAGCATATTTACAATATGGGTGCATTTGAAGCAATTGAAGAAAAGAGACTTGAGAGACCTTATGAGCCATGAGAGAAGAAAATGAAGATATAAGAGTGTTCGGATGAGACAAGTTCACTAAATGATTTAACAACTTATTGAGATTTGTGAAATCCTAATTCAGAGTCATAATGCAATGATATGGCAATAAAGCATAAATTTTACCTAAGAAATAATCTAGAAAAATATGAAACCCTATGTGCAAGAGAAGGGATGAGATATTTAGCTGATTTTGCAATAAAACTTGGACTGTGCCAAATAGGAAAACTATTGGAACAGGAGGAAAAACTGTCGCAAATGAGCCCAGAAATTTGTGCGAGTGTTGGAAATGTTAATACTAGGGAACTTAGACCATGTCAAGGGTGCCTAGGAACCAAGGACCTTCTCTAGGCGTTTCTTGTGATCGCGAAAATGGTCGAAACTAATTTTTCATGTGTCCTTGTCCTTTGTTGTTGGTCTACCGTGTGTCCCACTATGCCCGTAAAATTCTCCTAAAAACCGCAAAGAGAGAAAGAGCACTGAAAACCCCATAACACATCAAATCCTAAAAAGCAAAATATGCAAATGGGGATTCAAACTAACCTTGACGGTCACCCGAATAAGTGAACTTATGATTTGGGTTATGTACTACATTTTAGACTCCATGTAGTTATGTGTGTGTGTGGAATCATGCCCTAGGTGGATCTTGTGCAAAATGCTTTAAATAACAAGTAATAACTAGATGCAAAAATGTAAATAGATGTGTGCATGGAAAAATAAACTTTCCCTCCTATTAAGTTTATGCATAAGAATGAAGACCCTTATACCTTGAGTGAGTGTTAGATTGATGTTTTAATGCTCTTGAATTGCCTTTGGATGCAACCTTAGGTGATATTAATAGATGTTTAGTGCTTGGTCCTTTATTATGATCACATACCTTTTTATTTATATGATTCCTTTTGGTTGAATTTTGTAATTAACCTCTAAAAGGTCAACCACTAATAAAATAATATGCCAAACAACTATAAAGGACCCAAAAGATGCGAGCAATATATAAAGAGGTCGGGGTGCTCAAGGCGTGACATCCTAGCTTAGTGTCTTTGGTGTCTGGTTTCTAGAAATTTTGAAGTATCAAAAGTCGACTAGGCAATAATGAGTGTAATACCAAGAAGGAAACCAAAAAAATCAAAGAGGCCAAAGACAAGTGGTCAATTAGTACTTTTCTCTCTTAGGAATCATATGAATAGTGGTATGTGATCATGACCTAGAAATATACCCAAAGTGCGTGATTTAGTGTCTGAGACACATGAATCATACAATGAAGTGGATGTGACAAAGAGTAAAAGGAAGAAGACATCATTACACCCTAAAAATATAAAAAGTAGAGTTATTGATGTAACAAAGAGCTCCTAGTTCAAACACTAGCACCCCGACCATCTTGTCCCAATTTGGGTGGTCATGTCGAAGAGGTTCCAAATTATAGTTTTCTACACCATTAAAATATATCCTTCTTATCATGTTCCCATCCTATAATTTATTCGGATCTGCCGATACAAGCTAATTCATTCTTATCTCACTATTTCTTACACTTGTTTGTTTCTTGCATGATATATCTTGCTTATTACTATTATATTCATTTGATCTTAGTCCTCTTGATAAATATTTACATTTCTTTAAATCATATATGCGAAGAACTTGAGTATAACCTTTAAAAATATGATTTGGTGGCCACTAAGAAGAAATTGTACCTACAAGGGGGATGCACATAGTAGAAACTATGGTGCAAAACAAGAGCAACGACAATAAGAAGCATGATAACAATAACAATGTTAATGCCACAAAATAGTAAGAATAATAATAGAAACCATATGTTAGTAGAAAAAAAGTGCATACAATGTATAAAGAAGTGAAAATATGTCAAATAATGTCACACAAAAGGTGAAATGCCTGCAAACATGGGACACCCATGGTGTTGCAAGACAATCAAGGTCCTTGATCCTGCAAACAAGAGATACACAACCACACACAAGGCATGATGTTGCAAACATAGGAAACCCACAATGTTAGAAGATAATCAAGGCCCTTAGGCCACAACCAGAGTAGAAAACAAACATATGCACACATAACTAACAAGCATGTATGAAAATAAGTGTATCCAAATATGATGAAAATCACATAGCATATGATATATAAGATCTAGTGAAGTAATAACTATAAGAGTTTCACAAGACACGTGTTATTCATGTTAGTCCAAAAGATCCAAAAGATAATAAATACTATATATATATATATATATATATAACCAAGCATAATGAGGAAATAAATGAACTATAATGGAAATATAACACCTGGATATAGAATGTAAAAGTAGATGCCCCCGGAGATTAGCAGTCTAGGAAAAGGGGAGGCTAACACTTGTTATCATGTATCACTTTATGTATGTCCTATATCATGCTCAATATGCCACATGAACTCATGTGTGTAAAAATAAATCTTTTCTATCAAATCAAAAGAATAACCAACATGTATTATGTAAAGTGCAAACAATGTATGCCATACAAACATGTCCTGATTTTGTGTTTTTACAAATATTTGAATGTTTTGTATTTTGAAAATATTACATTGTTTGGTAAAGAGTATACAAGTAACGATGGGAAGAAAGGTTTCCCCTTAGTGTGTGTGTGTGTGCAAAGTGAGGTTCAAGTGTGGAACTTCTCCTCAACACCAAGATGAACCTATAAATAGAGTGTGTCATTGGGAAATGAGGCGGGAATACCATGAGAGCTACCAAATATTGTCAAGTAGATCATTGATGGTGGGTTGAAACTCAACATGTCCTAGATCCGTTATATTAGTAAATTTGTGAAAGAACCTATCAATAAACAATCATATCTCATATAAGGTTCCATAATGTATTCCTCATTAGTGTAAGAGGGGCCTTATTCTTGCATAACATGAGTCCAATGGGTCATGTTGGGATGACAATCAGGAAGAGAATCATTGTGAATAGTGAGAATGCTAGTAGTAAGTGGGAAAGTGATTCTAGTATTGTGCTCAATGACAATACAAGAAATATGTTGCATCCAAGATCTACAAAAATCCAATGGGGTAGATTGGGGGTCAAGAGCAACCCAAACTTTTGTGGTGATAATATGTAACCCTAAGGATATCATGAGCATAATGTATCCTTGATACTTGATAGCGGGATTAAGAGGAACCTATGTAATGTTATATGGTGTGAGTCTTAGGGTAGTCAAGGCCTCATAAGTGTAAATTTTTTGTGTTGGTAGAGATTAAGAGGCACGTGTGGCTAGTATCACTCATGAATATACACAATGCTGGTAAATGTTTCAAAGTGAGAAGTCCCATAAGAATGAGATGATGTATCACGTAAGATAATAAGTGTTTCATTACACTTGAGAGCACCGATTTCATTAGTCATGACCTGTAACACGGTGGTAATCACAAAAGGGTGACTATGATATCTAGAAATCTTGCATGCCAAATGATGATGATTAAAAGGTAATGTGATGAGACCTTGATCAAGAAAAATAGAAATAAATTTATGTAGTGCATCAAGATGAGCTAGAATCGCAATAGATGTGACATGAGGTGAAGCATCCAGAGTATTGATTGTATTGGTCATAGGATCAATGTGTGTATCACTAGAGTCAATATGATCAGAAGAAGGTGAACCACTAGCACTAGGGGAAGTGTCCTTAAGCCAATAATGTCTCGGTTATGGAAGATACAAAGAGAGAATGAAATGTAGATTCATCTCGAATTAATAGGATTAAAATTGATTTTGTGTAAATTATCATATGTCAAAGGTCAAGTGTACCATCATCACTATCAGTAGCATACTCAGGTGCATCAGGATGTTGTGCAACACCATCTAATAGATTAGGAGTATCAAGTGGTGGTGTGCTAGGGATAGAAGATGGCAAAGTGGATTCATAAGAGTAATAGACTTGTATGTGACTCAACATGTGGAGGTATATCCAATAAATGCTCAATAGGAGCACTAGTCTCACCAACATATGTATTTAACTTATCTATAGGAATAGGGTGTGGTGGAGAGACGAAGGTGTTTTTGGATTAGACATATCTACTTTACAACATTGATAAGGATCAGGATCAACATGTATAGTATACTCAATTCCATTATGTAAAAATTTGATGCAATGATGGAAAGTAGAGGAGAAAACTTGCATATCATGAAGCCAAGGATGACCTAAAAGTAAATTTTATTACAAATCAATGTCCATGATGTGAAATGTAGTAGGTGATGTCTTAGGACCAACAAGTAGATCAAAAGTAATAGTGTCGAGTGTATAATGTGTGATGTCATCAAAGCCTCACATAGTAGTAGGAGAATGATTGATTATAAGAGGAGAAATTCCCATATTTGTAAGCAATGATTTAGGACATATGTTGAGACATATCCATTGTCTATTAAAACCCTTTTAAGAAATAATCCTTAAATGCATGCAATAATGAATAAAGTCGAACATTGATTCATATCAGCATTAGGTCGGATATTAGATGAATTAAAAGTAACAGCGTTGTCAAGGGCCTTAAATGTAATCATGAGAGAAGTGAAGGAAACTGAATGAGTGTCTCAGTAGCCAATGTGAAAGAGTGCAAAGTGTATTGTAATATGTCTTTGTAGACAGGGGCTATTTAGAGTAATTCAAATATAGATATATTAGTAGGGGTATTGTTGAGTTTTTCAATAAATTCATATCCTTTAGAGGGAACCCAACTTTAGCCACATGATCAGAAGGTGGGGGAGGAAATGGTCTATTATCCCCAATTGGTTGTTTATTGCATCATATGGTTACCACATTGATTGTAGTATAACGAAACCGAGGTGGATGATTAGTAGTAACATGAGTGATTTCAGATTGAATGTCAATGTAAGTAGGAGATGCATCAACCATATAACAATTGGGATCAACATAAGGGACTTCATTCAAATGCATAGTATGGGCATGGAACTGGTTAGAGGGATAGTAACCCCTACTAAAAATGAACTGGGAACCCTAAGCTAGAGATGAAGATCATAAAATTTAGCGGGAAGGGGCATGATGAATAAAGGAGATTGAAAATCGCAGTGAAATAGTGAAACACTAAGGCCACTAGGGTTAGGGATATGATGTTCGATTAGAAAATGTCGGGTTCACCAAATGATTTCACTTTTAAGAAGTGAATCTTTCATTCCTTTTAAGTTTTAGAATGTTTCTAATTAACATACATAACAAGGATGAATAATGTTATAGGTGGATATTCTTATTTAATTAGATTCCAACATTAATTACACGAATCGTAATAACACTTTCCAAAGTGACTATTGATAACAAGTGCCAAAACAAGAGGAAAATATTTCACTTAGATTGTTCTATGTGGATCGGGGAGAGTCTAGATGGTCCGAGTGTAGGAATAAGAAGATATGGAACCGAAAGCACTTTGTTGTTGAAATTGTAACTTGAAATTGACCTCGATGAAACTTTACAACTCAATCAAAAATTTCCATACGGTATTGACCCTTCTTCCGTATGGTCTTGGACCTACTTGGAATTTTGGTCTAAAACATCTCAAGTGCTTCGCCTACTTGGAAATATATGTCGATGTGTGTCAAAGTATTCTTTTCTCACAGAATGACTCTATAAACTCTACTCCAACCCTAGAACCTATAATGCCCATTGTTTTGCAACCCAAATGAGCGATCAAAATTTTCAATAACCTTGAAAAAATTGGGATAATTTTTTTGAAACATCAATTAATAATTAAGTGCAATCTAGCCATTGTTAAACCAAATCGAATCACTTTTCTACTGAAGTTCAAAATGTAACTAGAGTAATACTCCCACCTATGCCATACTTTGTGCGATAGGGAAAGTAGATTTATTATGACCTCCACCACAAGAGGGTGAACCAATCTCTTTCTAGTTAAAAACTTGTCATCAAAGTTCCATCCTAATTACTATTGGTATTGTCATCATAATATCTTGCCATTATCCTATAATTTTAGAAACGTGTTCTGTAATGTTCCCTTTTATAAAAAATTAAAAAGAAGATAAAATCGATTTGCACATGTAATTTTAAAATGAAATTTTATAAATTGTGCAAATTGAAATTAAAGGGGAAGTTTGACTTCACCTTGAGATAATAAATGCATTTTTAAAAGGTAAATCAAGTGACTAGGCAAGTCGCATTTTCCTAGAAGCATTTAATAATTAATATTTGAGGCAAAGTGATTATTCCTAAGCATGGGTCGACCCATATGAGCATCTTTTTAAAATCCCTATGCATTTAATATTTGTTGTTGGTGACTTTTAGGCACATTTTTAAATGAGATTTCCTCCTAGATGATGGCGCCAAAGATGGAGAAGAACTTTGGAGGATGTGCAAGAAAAAACTATAAAAGAAGATGTGGTTACTCCTTTTTTGGCATGTTGACAGTTTATGAAACTTATCTTCATGCTTGAAGAAGGGATGTATGCCCACTTATAATCAAAAATAAAAGGTGTTTATTAACACCACCATTTGTGAAGTGTGTGTGCCCATAGAAGCTTGAAGTAATAAGTTTTTGCAATCATTTCTCTCTATATATGTAAGGTGCCATTTTTGGGAGAAGATATAAGCTTGCTTTGAGGGTTTGGAGTGTGATTTATGATGAATCTCTTTTATTACATGTTGTTGGTTTTTACTTAATGAAGTCGACTTGTTTGGGCATGTGCTAAGAGTGTTTGGAGGGGATTTTGAAGTAATTATAAATCTGCTGTTTTAGATTTATTAATTGCAGATCTGGAACTGCATTTATTGACTCTTAAAGTGAAGGAAAAGTGTTGGAATTGTGTTGCAGATTTTACCCTAACCCTAGCGACTGGGTTTAGGATTTTGGGGGCTGTTTCGAGGGGTTTCTAGTGCAAGAAAAGTTCTGATTTTTATTATGAATAGAAGCTCATAATTTTCCCTTTCTGCTGCACTTGGTTTCAATTCAAAAGAGTTAGTATTTTGGAAGTTATGGATTTTCAAAGTTTCAGTTAATTTTCAGCAGTATTATTTATTATTTTTACTTCTGCAGAGTATATTGGATAAAGGAGTGTAAATACCAACTGATTTGCCCATCTAAACCCTCACCTTGGCTCACTCCAACCCTATTTGGGTTGTATTGAAGCTGACACTAGGGTTAGTTGAGGTAAACCTAGGAGGGTTTTATCTTCTAAGTTGTTTGTTTTGCAAGTAATTAATAATAAATCATTAATATCCCACAAGGGGATATTATAGTGGTATCAGAGCATCTTTCCTCTTTTCATGTGGGTGATTTGTGCATGCAAGGTGATAAGAAGTGGTTGTTTTATAAAAGGAGAGATAAGGGAAACATGGATGAAGGAGCATTCACATCGGATCAAGTAAAATTCTTGCATGAACTAATGCAAGGATGTGGGCAAGAACTACAAAGATCCATGAGTGAGCTAATGCCCCAGCTCCTCAAAGAGGCTATGGGTAAAGATAAATATGTCCTCTCCAATGAAGGGAGCTCACATAAGGGAGGCTCTACTTCTAAGTTTTTTAAAGATGTCTTCTTACCTAAAGAGACCATTAGAGAGAGAGGAAGAAGAAGAACCCACCTTAGCCGAACTCATAGATGCTCAAAGGTTGGAGTACGGTTCTTTGAGCCAAGCCACAAGAGATATGTTGGGATTTGATGATTTTTGTGCCCTCAAGTTGGGCAAGAAGTCAAAAAGGCTCCACAAGCAACCACATAAGAATCTTCAACAAAGATTGGGAAAATTTTCACTCCCCAACTTTGATGGTTCTAATACGATTACGATAAGAGCTTGGTTGCAAAAGATGGAGACTTACTTCTCCCTCAATCCCATGCAAGAAGAAGAGGCCCTTAAATGTATTACCCTCCATTTGGAATGCATGGAAAATGAGTGGTGGTTCCATGGTATGCACACCCAAGGTCATGACTTGATTCACACAATGGAAGAATTTAGCCAAAGGATCATGGAGAGGTTTGAAAGGAAGGACCCGAACTTCATTTTAGAGAATTGGCCCAACTCAAACAAGTGGGAAATGTTGATGAGTATGTTACAGACTTCCAAAGAATTGCAGTTATGGTCTCCAAAGCTAGTGAAAAGAGGTTGGTTGTCCTCTTTACAGAGGGTTTGATAGAGCCTCTAAAAGGTTTGGTAAGAACTTTTAACCCTATCACTTTGCAAGATTGTATTACTAAGGCTCTTGATTTAGAATGTGCAGCTTATAGAGGGGCTTATGTGCCTAAAGGATAGCATTCTAATACCTCACAAACGCTACCCAAGAGTGAATTCAAAGGACATCCAAGGTCTGATTTACAACAGCCCCTTAAAATGCAAGGAGGGCAACCCTTAGGGCCATCAAGAGAAGCCCCAAGAAGGTTCAATCAGCCCTATATAAATCAACCTCAAAAAAATTCACAAAAAGAGGAAAGGGACGAACTAAGAAGAAAGGGACTATGTTTTGATTACAAAACTCCATGGGTAAGAGGTCACAATTGTAAAGGTAAAGGTCAAATCCACTACATTGAAATTATTGATTCAGATTTTGAATTTGATTTTGATGATGCTAACCATGATACTAATAAATAAATGATTGAGCATGTGCAAGAGAATGAGGAAATGGAAAGTGCCCTTGCTTCTCTTTTGGGTGTGCATAAGTATCATGTATTCATGGTGAAGGGAACCATTAAAGGGCAAAGATTGATTACCTTGGTTGATAGTGGGGCCACCCAAAATTTCATTAACGGAAGTCTAGTAAGAAAGATGGGCTTAGAAACCACAAATTGCAAGGCTTTCAAAGTAACCATTGCAGATGGGACTACTCTTCCATGTTCTAAAAAGATTGCACAACTTCCCCTCATACTTGGTAAGCACAAGGTAATCGATGATTTTTATGTTTTTGATATTGGGGATATTTATCTTGTGTTGGGTGTTCAATGGTTGCATTCTTTAGGTGATTTCACACAAAACTACAAAACAATGGAGCTAAAATTCACTAAAGATGACAAGGAAATCATCCTAAAAGGCATGGCGAATGGTGCACCACAAGAGGTGTCCATGAAGAGGATGGAAAGGGCTTTTAGAAGGGGTCAAATTGAGTGGGCAGCTGGCTGTTATATCACAGTAAAATCAGAAAAATCAGAACAACAGTCATTAGAAGGTGAGTTACAAGCTCTTTTAGAAAAGCATGTTCATGTTTTTGATGATTTACCACATGGGTTGCCTCCCCATAGAGGGTTTGAGCATATTATAGAGTTAGAAAAGGATACTAAGCCCATTATGATCACTCCTTACCGCCATCCTAGAGTTTATAAGGAAGAAATTGAAAAGACTATTAGGGAGCTTCTTGAGATGGGACATATAAGGCCTAGTTCTAGCCCATTCGCATCTTCTGTTGTTTTGGTAAAAAAGAAAGATGGTACTATGAGGATGTGCATTGATTATAGAATGTTGAATAAAAGGACTATCAAAAATAGGTACCCCATTCCTAGAATTGATGAATTACTTGATGAATTACATGGTGCTTCTTTCTTTTCAAAAATAGATCTCAAATCCGGTTACCATCAGATAAAGGTAAGAGAAGAAGATGTGCACAAAACAACTTTTAGATGTCATTTTGGGCATTTTGAATTTCTGGTTATGCCTTTTGGATTAACTAATGCACCAGCCACTTTCCAATCTTGCATGAATCATGTATTTAGCCAATATCTAAGAAATTTTGTGCTAGTGTTCTTTGATGACATCCTTGTGTATAGAAAAACTTGGGAAGAGCATTTGACACATTTGGATTTGGTTTTATCCACCTTGGAACAACATTCTTTCTTTGCAAAGAAATCTAAATGTGAGTTTGGTTTAAGAGAAATTGGATATTTGGGGCATGTTATTGGTGTTAATGGTGTGCAGGTTGACAAACAGAAAATTGCAGTGATTATGGAATGGCCTACCCCCACATCTCTCACACAACTAAGAGGGTTTTGTGGTCTATGTAGTTATTATAGGAGATTTGTTAAAGGGTTCTCATGATTTGCAGCTCCTTTGACAAATTTGACTAAGAAAGGGGCTTTTAAATGGTCCAAGCCAGCCCAAGAAGCATTTGAAAAATTAAAGGAGGTAATGTGTTCTTGTCCAGTTCTTGCAATTCCAGATTTTTCTAAACCTTTTGTGGTAGAATGTGATGCTTGGTGAGGGAATAGGGGTTGTCCTAATGCAAGAAAGACATCCCATTGTTTTCAAGAGTAGGAAATTAAAAGAGCATGAAAAAGTATATAGTGTGTATGATAAAGAAATGTTGGCAATCATGCATGCTTTGAGTAAATTTAGACAATATCTGGTATGTGGAAAGTTTGTCATTAAATCTAATCATAATAGCTTGCGGTTTTTTCTTAACCAAAGATAATTAAATGACAGGCAGCAGAAATGGGTAAGTAAAGTGCAGGCTTTCGATTTTGACATCGAGTATGTAAAGGGGAAGAATAATGTAGCTGCAGATGCACTATCTAGAAGGCCCCATGGGATGGGAGAAGAAATGGACCAGCCATGTATGCAATTGCTTGAGGGCAAGCAATTTTGGGAAGGGAGGACTATAATGTCCCCCTTTTTATAAAAAAATAAAAAAGAAGATAAAATCGATTTGCACATGTAATTTTAAAATGAAATTTTATAAATTGTGCAAATCAAAATAAAAGGGGAAGTTCGACTTCACCTTGAGATAATAAATGCATTTTTTTAAAGGTAAATCAAGTGACTAGGCAAGTCGCATTTTCTTGGAAGCATTTAATAATTAATATTTGAGACAAAGTGATTATTCCTAAGCATGGGTCGACCCATATGAGCATCTTTTTAAAATCCCTATGCATTTAATATTTGTTGTTGGTGACTTTCAGGCACATTTTTAAATGAGATTTCCTCCTAGATGATGGTACCAAAGATGGAGAAGAACTTTGGAGGATGTGCAAGCAAAAACTATAAAAGAAGATGTGGTTACTCCTTTTTTGGCATGTTGACGGTTTATGAAACTTATCTTCATGCTTGAAGAAGGGATGTATGCCCACTTATGATAAAAAATAAAAGGTGTTTATTAACACCACCATTTGTGAAGTGTGTGTGCCCATAGAAGCTTGAAGTAATAAGTTTTTGCAATCATTTCTCTCTATATATGTAAGGCGCCATTTTTGGGAGAAGATATAAGCTTGCTTTGAGGGTTTGGAGTGTGATTTATGATGAATCTCTTTTATTACATGTTGTTGGTTTTTACTTAATGAAGTCGACTTGTTTGGGCATGTGCTAAGAGTGTTTGGAGGGGATTTTGAAGTGATTATAAATCTGCTGTTTTAGATTTATTAATTGCAGATCTGGAACTGCATTTATTGACTCTTAAAGTGAAGGAAAAAGTGTTGGAATTGTGTTGCAGATTTTACCCTAACCCTAGCGACTGGGTTTAGGATTTTGGGGGCTATTTCAAGGGTTTATAGTGCAAGAAAAGTTATGATTTTTATTATGAATAGAAGCTCGTAATTTTCCCTTTCTGCTACACTTGGTTTCAGTTCAAAAGAGTTAGTATTTTGGAAGTTATGGATTTTCAAGGTTTCAATTAATTTTCAGTAGTATTATTTATTATTTTTACTTCCGCAGAGTATATTGAATAAAGGAGTGTAAATACCGATTGATTTACCCATCTAAACCCCACCTTGGCTCACTCCAACCCTATTTGGGTTGTATTGAAGCTGACACTAGGGTTAGTTGAGGTAAACCTAGGAGGGTTTTATCTTCTAAGTTGTTTGTTTTGCAAGTAATTAATAATAAATAACTAATATCCCATAAGGAGATATTACAATTTCGTATTGTAGTTATCTATCCAAGTGCATATTTATCTCGGGATAAGGTTAATGAAAAAAATTCTATCCCCCATTTACCATAACATTTTACTCATTGTTCAAAATAAGCATTCCAATATGTGTATGTGTGTGTGTGTGTGTGTGTGCGCGCGCGCGCGCCATAACATTTTACTCATTGTTCAAAATAATAGTTCCAAAATGTGAGTGTGTGTGTGTGTACACACAAACCATAGTATTATTATTTTTCAGTTCATAATTATTAATCTGTTCTCATCAAAAAAATAGTTTTATCCAATTATTTGTTTTATTTAAGATCAAGAAGGTTTAAAAACATCAAACATGGGTCCCACCCACTTTGATTTATGCCTATTTACATTAATTAAGAGAATAAGATAGTAAGAGGCTAACTTATTCAAATCGGATTAATAATAAAGAAAAAAAGAAAAAAATGGTCATTAGTTTAATCCTACCCACCAAACACCCGAATGGAAAATGGGGAAAATAAATAAGTGGAAAACCCTAGGATCTTTTAGCTCTCCACTATAGATCTAAATTTAGGTTTAAAAACCCAAATCTCTTTCCTATTTTCCCATCTCATTCTTTTAACATTTCATTTTTGTTCCTTTTTTTTTTATGTGCAGGAAAGAAAAATCCGGGAGCTTCCATGGAGATTCAAAGCATATCTAGCCTTGGCATTTTTGAATATCTTCATTACGCTTTAACAAGGGTAAAGCCTAATTTAAAAAAATAAATTCATGGTAATTACATTCCCTTTTATTAGGGTTTATGTGGAACAATATACATTCCATGTGAAATTTATATTTTGGTTTTATTTTATTTTGCAGGCCATACCCAAAGCTTTATATTTATATCCCTATTTAGTATTATTTTTATATATAAATATTATTTTTCAGGTAGATCTTTGTCGGTTAAGTCATGTCCATTCAACGAAGGAAAAAGGAAGTGGGGTTGGGTAGATTGGGATTTGAAATGGCCACACTGGCTATGTAGATAGTGATAGATTTGGGGCCATACGGCCACGACACTACTGAGGCAGAGTTATAGAGAGGACACCTTCCCAAAATAGGTGTCAAGCCTAGAGAATATGCAAGGGCTCTCACACGAGGTTTAATAGATGCCATTTTAAAAAATAAATTATAACCCGATAAAAAAATGGAAGATGCGCTACCTATGAAATTATGTGTGTGTGTTTGTGTGTGTTTATGTGTGTGCATGTGTATATATACTCACATATACATATAAAAATATGTGTATATATATATATAATTATTATTATTATTATTATTATTATTAAAGGAAAATGACAGTCCGAAAGGCCATTTGGGATGGTCTCCCTCCATGCTCTGTTTTGGGTTATTAGATAGCGCTTACTTAACCCATTTGGTGGGTTTGTTTAACATGTGTGTGTGTGTGTGTGTGTGTGTGTGTGTGTGTGTGTGTGTGTGTGTGTGTGTGTGGGCGCGCGCGCATGTGTGTGTGTGTGTAAACTTGACTTTTATTCCGCTATTAAATAAATCAAGAAATAACACGAGAGATACGGTTAATTTGAAGCTATATGATTCATATAATTGAAACAAATCTAAAATGTGTCCTAACTTTGCAAACACGAAAACTCATGCATTAAACTTGTCTTATTAAGAAATGATTTTTAATGGCGTACATGATGACAATAAAATCTAAAATATGTATGACATACAAATCCTAAAATTTCATTGTTATATAAGGAATACTTGATAAAGAGGCATACAAGATGTGGGTGAGGTTTAATTGTTTTGGAAGCTCCCAACACCAATAAAATGTAAATGAGAGAGTATTTTGTTTCTATGTATGTAAATTCATTGTCACAAATGAATAAATCAATTCATAGTATCTATTATCATTTTCTTATAATAAAATAAAATTACATACATTTATTATTTCCATGATTTAATAAGGTACATATAAAATACAATTATTAGCAAGGTAATAATTTCTCATGTCCATCATAATTTTTTTAGTTTATTTATTTATTTTCAACTCCCTCTACCCTTTTCAATGATTTCCCCAAAAAAACAACTCAATAGATATTTTTGCTTCATCATAAAATTGACAAGATTAAATCATATCATATTCCACATATAAATATATTTATGATTTCTCAAATATTTAACATGGAATTTCCAAAAACCACACTAGTAGCAAATAACCATTCTAAAATACCATTGTTTTTTTCTCTCTTATGTGACCAACATGGAATAGAATCCTCTCATTGCAACATTTAACCTATCTTTCCTTCATCATAACTTATAAAGGAATACTACTAATATTTAGCTTCCCTTTACTCACAAATTAAACAACAAGGATTAAAGAGCTCTTGTTTTTTTACAAAAAAAGGATTTCCGAGGGAAATGAAAGCGCAACCCCACATATAATAAAATCACTTACATCATTTCTTTCATTACATTTTTCAATAAGGTTAAAACATAAAATGCAAGAAGGGAACGACACTTTCTATCCATCCCTCCTAAGAATTCCACAAGAAGCTCCAACCTCCACTAAGACAAGCTCCAAGCACCACCAAAATGAGGGCCTGCTATGCCTCCCAACCTACAGGAATCATTACATGCCACTTCCCATAAGGAGAGCATGTTAGCCTCCCTCCAAGCCCATGGGAGAGAGAGGAAGCATGCCTCCAAGTTTCACAAGTAAAGTAAGGAAGATAAACACCAAAGCATACACCCAAGCATAATAACTTCAAGCCATTACCACACATACCCAATAAGCTACATAGTTTTTCAAAAGGAATAATTGAGTAGAGGATATCCACTCCAAATGGTTATCTAACTCTCAAGCCACCAAGTTTCCTCTCAACTTCCCAAATACCCTAACTCTCTTAATATTCATCAAGGAAAGAAGAGAAAGAAACCAATGAAAGCTAACAATTACCAAAGAAATTTCTTCACATCCATTCAACATTTGAAACAAAATTAAGAGATCAAACATAGATTCTAAGATAGATTAATTAAAAAATTCAGCCTTACCTCATAAGAAAAACATGCAAGAATCCATTAGCAAACACATTTCACCAAAGGCTTCTCCTCCTTTCCCAAGCTCCCATCCTCTCCAAGTAAAAATCCCAAAAATGAAAATTCTCCAAAATTCCCCCTCCTCTCCAAAATGAAGGGTTAAGTAAGAAATGTCCAAATCTAACTACTAATGGGAGAGTACCATGTGTCACCCATCCCTTCCCAATCCACAAGTCTTCATCATGTTGGCTAGATTTTATGCATAGCGTAAAACCTAGGCAGTCATGAGATAAATCTCCCTCATTTAACGGTGAGGCTCCCATGTAAGATGTTTACTTATTTTGCAGGGGTGAATCCTAATAACTACTTTCAGGGGTTTTACTTTAATTCCCACAACTCATGAACCGCAACTGGGCAATTTTGCAGCAAGTAAGCAACTTTGATTGGAATATTTGCGCAGAGGGGGAGAAATAGAAGTTAGGAAAGAAGAAGGAAGATGTGCCAAATCAACCAATATTTATCAAAGTTGGTCTCATCCACACAAATTAAATAAATAAATAAATCACAACATTCAGCAAAATGGGAAATAAATAACTTCTAACCTAGATCTGAGATAACACAAAGTTTATCTAAAACCTTTGAAAAGAAGAGCTCGGAAAAACATTGTAGACACAAAGTTCTCCAAAAATACACCTTTTATTCAATCCCAATCCTTCTCATCAATCACATAAAGGGTTCCACCACAAATTCTAAAGACTCAAGAATGCTCAAATTATAAAAGCTCTTGATAAACAAGTTCTGCTAAAACCAATTTTCCTCCTTTAACCCGTAGGCTCTTCCTCTATTTATAATGCATAGAGGGCAATTACAAATAGGAAGCTTTCAATTAATTTCCGCATGCAGAAGCTATAGAAAAGGAGACAGTTGGAAATCCTTCTCCTAGAATCCTTCTTTACATGACATGCATGATTTACAATTGAAAATAGAACCTTCTATTATGCATGTTTGCCACCTATTTCCAAGTAATTGACTTCTTCCAGTAACTTGAAGTAATGGATTTTACACCAATTACTTAAGTTTTACAATTTAATTTATTACTCAATTACTTTGTCAGAGAAAATAAGAGAAAGAAGAAGAAAGAGGAGAAGAAATTAGAAGAAAGCTGCAACACTCTCAATCTTGTTCTTCTTCCATACTCTACATGTTGATCCAACTTGTATTGCACTTCCACCTCATGAATGATTTGAATGATATATCTACCTTGAATCCGAGATGCTTTGTCTTACGCATGTGGTTGACTCTTTGCCTTTGATTCTCACCAAACTGGATTTGGAAGCAGCTGACTGTGATTTTTTTTGTGGTTGTTGCCTCTGACCTGTCTTCCCCTTTTATCCTTGAAGCTTTTACAATTCTTCTCTAGTACGTGCACAAGTAAAATGCTTACCGTAAACAATTCAGAAAAAACTCATCACCTTTTATTTTTAATTTCATATGAGCAATTTTAAATTCTGGAAAGCACTCCATGTGAAAGCAAATATAAGTAAATTCAATGAAGGCTTTAATTGGAAGATTGGGAGAATATGCACAAGCTTCTAAAAGGGATTTTGCATGCAATGACTTCCTCCCTATCTTTGGCACCAACACTTGCTAAAAATAATAAAAAGAAATTACTTTTTTAGCATGAAATTATGCCAAAGTGTGTCGCATTTTTTGGCCAATATTTGTGTGGAAAACGTGAATGCAAGGCAGCATTAAATTTCAACCTGCTAAGAAGCTCCAATTTCCACACTTTTCACGTAAGTCATGGCGTTAAAACTCAACCTGGAAGGAAGCTCCAAAAAGTGTGACTTGCATAAGTGAATTAGCTAACTTTTGTGTGAAAAACATGAGGGAAAGGCAGCGTTAAAATTCAACCTACCAGAAGCTCCAATTTCCACACTTTTCACTTAAGTCATGGCGTTAAATCTCAACTTGCCAGTAGCTCCAATTTTCACATTCTTCACTTAAGTAATGGCATTAAATCTCAACCTGGAATGAAACCCCAAAAAGTGTGACTTGCATAAGTGAATTAGCTAAATTTTGTGTGAACAAAGCATGAGGGCAAGGCAACGTTAAAATTCAACTAATGAGGCAGCTCCAATTTCTAGGACTTGTACTATAAGAAGCATGTTTTTCCATTTTTGGATTTTCGGTGAAGAAAACACAAGCATAGAATAAAATTTTCCATTTTTGGAAAGGGTCTAGGAAGATGTAGCAGCAAAAACTTGGAATTTCCATAGCTTTCACTTTGTGGCTCTGTTTTATGTGTCATTCTTTCTAAAAGTGCATATTTTCTCAAGCTCTATGCATTGGTGGCATTATTTTTCTTATTTTCATACAATCCATTATTACACATTTTGGACCAAGCAACCTCTTACAATCTCCTGAAGGAATCCTAAGCTCGGTCACCTCTCGGGAAAAGGTCTAGCGGGAAGAATAAATAGGCTACGGGATTGTCGAACAAAAATGGAGAAAAACCAAAACACGGACAAAAAGAAAGAAAAACAAAACTTGAAAGACACTACGAGAAATTGCTTGAAAATTTCTCCAATTAGCTGATCTAAAAACATATTCCCCTCGGGTGAATGTTTTGCGGTAATAATGATGGGGTGAAATGCTTTATATAACCTAAATCCTCCAATTTTAGCTCAATCTATTTTTAAAAGAACTTTATTTATTTAATATAAAAATAAATAAAATGCTTTCAGACAAAGCCTGGCGAAGGAATTGAGTGAGCTTCAACATGTGGGTATTTGGCGAATGTGGCTCTTATAACTCTTTGGGGATACCTTAGAGTAATGTAAGCAACTACAAGTAAAACAAAACACAAAAACACAACCCGTTACTTAAAAAGAACAAAAAAATTAAAAGGGGTAGTCCTAGATTTTAGGGTGAAATATCATGGACACCACATCAAAAATGGGATAAATACATAAATGGAGGATAATCCTTCAAAATACACAAACCAATCACAATGCAACTCCAAAACCAAGAAGGCACCCAAAACAAAACCATAAATATTGATAGGGACAAAAGGGGTCAATTTTGGAGGGAAGAAACCTTTTAGGCCTTGGGAAAATTCCCCATACCCATAGACCACATCTATAGGGTTCATTTTCATGAAATAATGACCCCCAACTTTCCAAAACACTCCTCCAAACTTCCACTTTTGTCCAAATTCGAGATTTTGGGAAAAAGTGGCTCATTAAGAGGGTTGTGGGGCCCACCTATCCCTTGACTAGGTGTTCTAAAAATATTTTAAACAAGGCTAACAAAAATTATTAACTCCAAATCAAGATGATACAAATAAATCCATAAAAGTGACAATAAGCATACAAGTAAAGAAAATTAAAAAACAAGTTAATTAAATGAGGGTAAGAAAACCAAGAGTGGCCAACCAAAAGGGCTAAAACATAAGCCAATTTGATGAATTTTAATATATTCATCCTTGAAAAAGATGAGATAACATGACCCACAATAAGGGGGAAGATAAATTTTGCCCAACTGACCATTTGTGCAACTTGGAGGTGCAACCACTGAGTCCCACATTCACCAAGTGGTGCTACCTGCAAATTCCTACACACTCAAGGAAAACTCAAATCCGATCGACATGATAAAATATCCATATAAATCATGATGAAAATATGACTATAAAATATCAATTAAATAAAATTCCACCACATTTATTCTACCAATGATACATCAAAGTACGATCCAAACGTCAACAATATGTAACTCAAAAATCATGATCATTATTGAATCTCGTATAGTAACAAGATATATTAATCTACAACATCATAATATCCTCATCTCAATAACATTCATCACAACAATGAAGAACAAGAAGTAATGGTAACAATACTATCAATGTGAGTCTCACATGAAACCTACCAAGTCAGGTTAATTTGTTCCAAATAAGGACGACAAGATATATACATATATTTGAGAAATTGACCCATATAAACATTATCCTAATATAGTTTGAATATCCTTAGATTACTCATATCCACCATACTAACTCAAAACCAAGTGGTGATGGTACGGGTGGTAAACTAGTTTCACGAATCTCATGCACCTTCATACCAAGGCCAATGTGTCACCAAGGGAAACAACCAAGTCACTATGATTTAATTTAATAATTCATGATAATATTCTCTTAAGTTTCTCCAACATGAGCCAATTATCAACTCAATCATTAAGTAAGGAGTGAGAACTGGAGGGGCACTACATCCCTCCCCTAAAATTATAATTCCTCCTATAAGTCACTTTGGAAGTGGAAGGGATACGACCAAGGTTCTCACTCATTTAGTTGTAGCATTTAGTTGTAAGGAACTAAGGTCACCACAACATGTCCCCCTAGATAAAACTTATTCATGTCATGGTTGTATTTCTCTTCGCGAGAAAATTAGTTAAGGAAAAATTTGTAACTTCAAATAAGTTTATTGACATTATCACTTAAAACCCCTACATTTTCCATGTATGTGGATATGTAGCAAAAAGGCCACTTTAAGGAACTAAGGTAAGATGAACCAAGAGAAGATTTTTTTAATCCCAAAAGGGTTAATAAGTTATGCATACTTAATGTGCATGAACCCACTCCTGAAAACCATCCAAGGTGCCAAAAACACCACACAAGAAGAGGGGAAAAATTTTCCATATTTACGGGTGGTTTCATGTACTAGTCACACTTAAATTTAAATTATGGATAATAGTTCACAAGATTCTCCAAATTGTTTTTAACATTTGAATTATTCATAAGAGGGTCAAAGATGGAGGTTCACATAATACCTAGCATATATTGTAGAGCTCAGATTTTAGGATCAGCGATAGGCCATATAGGGCGATGACTTGATTTGACAATTCTTGTTACGTTCACACAAAGAAAGTTCTAGATGGGTTGTATGTAAAATAGATATATAACCAATCCATAAAGTTAGGATTAGTTCTCTAGTTTAGTTTTCAGGATCCCATAGTTGGACCATTATCTAGGACATCACAATTTAGGTTCAAAATTTTCTTTAGAAAACCAATAAAGAATAGTTTAATTTGTTTTATTTTACAAGTTTATCGAATTTTTCCACCATGGAAAACCAATTCCCTCATTTTCTATACCACAACAAGGCCACTATCATTTATTTAAACATCTAACAATTATTTTCTAAGGGTTTCATTAGCTTGATCCTTTACTCCTAAATCATGTATCATACCAAATTATTTTGGTTTAGACAACCATGTGAGAATGGTAAAATTTTATTTTAGTCCACAATAACTCAGAGTCCTATTATAATTATTTCTAATGCCCATACTATCCTACCTCAAAACACGTTACCACCAATCATCTACTAAAAATAATACTAAATTTGTTTCAAGCACAACATGACTCATTTGAAGTAGTCAAATGGTCATAAGTATAAACGTTTTATCCCATAAGGAAAACTCAACAAGAGAAGAGTGGATTAGATAAGATTTTTTAAAAAAATTAGTAAGGTCACTAGGGTAATTCTCCAACATGTTTCTTATGTGACCACGCAAGAAACTTTCCCTTTTGTACTTCCCAAGAGGGTCAAGAGAAAACAACAAAAGGTTTCCTCCAAATGGAGAGGAAGATTCCAAATTTTCTCCATATCCTTAACATATGTTTCTCAACTATGTTGATTACCTTAGGTCACCAAAAATCCACTAAGTCCAAAAGATGGCCACTTCCTTAAAACTAGAGGTATAGGATCACTTTCCAAAGGAGGGTCACAAATTCAAAAAGGTGGAGCTATAAAACAATACTGCCATGATGGAGGTAATGAGCTCATCAATGTGAACTACACACAATCAAATCCAAAATGCATTATAATGTAATAAACAACACTATCTTCAATGGTTTTTGCTCATTCATGATAGGAAAAGTGATTAAAATAGTTGTCACTTTTCTTTTCTTTTTCTTCTATTGAAACGTAAGGTCAACTTATATCCTTATTAACAAGTTTTAGATCTATCAAGGAAATAACATCTTTATACTTAAGTTGAGAAAACCATAACTCTTAATGAAAACTCCAAATGCAATCCCACATGCATCTATACTATACACCTTATGTACATGTTTATAAGTTTTTTGGTTATATCCAAGTAGAACATGGAAAGAGTTCAAGTCAATATTACAACCAATTCTAGTATGCAACTGAGTTAGAGGTTCACCATGTGAGACAAAATATATTATTTAATTGGTCATATCATTTAGGTCGTGTATATTTCACATTCTCTAGGGGTATAACCAATAATTTTCTCCCACCAAGGTTATTTATTAATTTATTTCGCATGATCATGAAGGCACAAATTATTCCCAATTTTAACCATGGTTATAGTTATAGTTTGCTTATAATTTCAACTTTTGTAATTTTTAGTTGTTATGTTTCTCATCCATATCATCTCATAAATTTACAATACCAAGTATCAACACCAATGTAAGTATGATCCATGCCCTACCATGCGAGATATGCATAAACATTTTTCTCCTAGGGAGAAATGAGAGAGGATAGAGAGCATCCTTAGTTATTTTCACCTAGTGATTATTTCCCTTTTAAGAAAAAGGTTCGAGTGAGGAACCATTTTTCCAAACGTTATATTTTACTTGTTAAATTTTGAAAAATTAGGTATCTTGAATAGAGTCCTTAAAGGTTTGTGTTTATTTCATTTTGCCATTCATCTTTTAACAAATAAATTGTGTTTTAACGTTATGAGGAAACCAACGTTAAACAATTGACCATATAATGAAAGCAAACATATTGAGCTTACAAAAGGGTTTTCCAAGGACTTTAAGTATTACCAATGCCTCTCCAACAATTCTCAAGAGTTGTAAGCTACATTATGGAGATAAAGGTTTATTTTAAGAGTTTGATAAGTTTTCTTCTAGTATTAGAGAGGGATGAGTATATAAAGTCTAACCCCAAAGTATGACCACTTGACGAGTGATTATCGAATCTATCAATGTCAAAATTATAGCACCAATTATGATTCCAAGATGGAAAGGGTAGTTTATTATAAATGACTCATACTTTCTTACCAAGAAACACCTCCTTACCAAGAGTGTAATTTACCCAAAAACACAACCGTCAAGGTATATGCTTGATAAAAAAGGATTTATAATATGGTATAATTCAAAACACTAAGAGAGAGTAAAACAAAATCATCTCTATCAATGGGTCCCCATGACCATAATATTCATATGTATTTAAGCACTATGTTCAAAGAACTCAAGTTCATCTATAGTTACCAAAGGAAACATAATAGTCCCAAAATGTCAGTCTTCTCCCAAAGAAGACTAATATCACCATTTTAGAACATCCAGTAAGCCTATATGTGAATCCTCATATTCCAAAGGCACATTATCCTCAATAACCATAACTATGAATGAGTGGGCCATCCCATATGTAATCCATAAAGTTTGTATTGATTATCATAATCATCTCAATGGATGAAGAATTATCATCATATAAAGCAAATTTTTGAACACATCTTTGTCAATTCCACTGAACCGCACTACATATCATAGAAGCCAATCCACTTGAACCATATTGTATATCATAAAATCCAATCCAATGAACCATACCACATATCATAGAATTCAATCCACTGAACCATAATGCATATCATATAAGCTAATCCATTGAACCATACCGTATATCACAAAATCCAATCCAATGAACTATACCACATATCATAGAAATCAATCTATAATGCATATCATAGAAGTAAATCCCTTGAAGAGAGAACAAAGAGCATCAAGGGGGTCTCTCAACCATAGAGGACCAAATAAATCATAGGAGTCTCTCAACCATAGAGGACTCAGAATCAAATATGTCTCTCCACCAAGGAGGACCAAATATCAATAGTGTCACTCCACCAAGGAGGACAGAGTGAGGTCGGGTCACTCCATGGTCCTAGACACATAGAGCCCTATTACCCCAAAACCAAGGGCATGTCCTACAGCCCCAAGCATATAGTCATGACACCTTGGGTGTACCCCATATGACAAGTAACGCCACACACACAAAATAGAACCACCTCACAACGGGAACCAAAACCACATAAAATCATTGACAAAAGTTTGGCAAAGTGGCCTCAAAACGACAAAGCTCTAAGTCAACCAAAAGAGATAAAATCAATAAAATATCAGAAATCAAAAGAAATGGCTAAGTAATCATATTCAAACTATGCAAATCTCACATTAAACCCAAAATAACCAAAATATCCTGAAGCTTTATCAATTAATCAAATAAATAAAAAGTTGGTTCTAGAAATATCAAGTTTACAAATATAACACAAATGAAAATATCCACATCACAATCACTACGCATCCATTCATGGTTTCCTATAGGGGTACTAGTCATCGAGTGCGCATCTCGGAATAAATGAGTAATATGGATCCAATAAGTCATCGAAGTGAGCTTTGCTCTCCCGGTGGAAAAATAAGCCTCCAAGACACCAAATTGATAATATATGTAGCCACTATCCGATCCCAAAATCACATGTCCTCCATAATGGTCATTGAGTGTCACCCAAAGCATTATTTACCATAATTTTCTCCAAGAAAGACAACAATCCATCTAATGAGGACCTCCTTAGGTCCCGACAAGACGTTAAATAATAGCACGAAATTTGTGGGTCCTTCACCATATGCTCGTCGAGAGCCACATACATATTACAACAAATGGGGCGTGTATAATCCAATCGAATTCCCATCACTCGCAGATTAAAACTCGCCTCAAGTAACCCATGCATTTTTTTAAACATAATTATCTTATCTAGTTAACGTGGAGGAACAAGTGTTTGAGCCTCAGCTGTGATACCAATTGTAATGCCCATTTTTTGCAACCCAAATGAGAAATCAAACTTTTTGATAACCTTGAAAATCTTGGGATATTTTTTTTTGAAACATCAATTAATAATTAAGTTCAATCTAACCATTTTTCAACCAAATCGAATCACTTTGCTACAAAAGTTCCAAATGTAACTAGAATAAAAGTCCCACCTTTGTCATACTTTGAGCAATAGGGCAAGTAGATGTATTACGACCTCTGCGACAAGTGGGTGAACCAATCTTTGTCAGGTTGAAAACTTGTCATCAAAGTTCCATCCTACTTACTATTGGTATTGTCGTCATCATATCTGTCATGATCCTATAATTTTATAAACGCGTTATATCGTAGTTATCTCTCCAAGTGCATCTTTATCTCATGATAAGGTTAATGACAAAAAAATTAAATCCCCATTTACCATAACATTTTACTCATTGGTCAAAATAAATTATCTCTCTCTTTCTCTCCTTGTGTGTGTACACACACGTAAATCATAATATTATTATTTTCAATTCATAGTTATTAATCTATTCTCACCTAAAAAATAGTTTTATCCAATTAGGTGTTTTCTTTAAGATTGAGAAGGTTTAAAAACATCAGCCATGGGTCCCACCCACTTTAACCTATGCCCATTTGCATTAACTAACGAGAATAAGATAGTAAGAGACTAACTTATTTAAATCAGATTAATAATAACGAAAAAAGAAAAAAAGAGACCAATAGTTTAATCCTACCCACCAAATGCCCTAATGGAAAAAGGGGAAAAATAAATAAGTGGAAAACCCTAGGATCTTTTAGCTCTCCACCATATATCTAAATTTAGGTTTAAAACCCCAAATCTCTTTCCTATTTTCCCATCTCGTTCTTTTAACATTTCATTTATTTTCTTTTTTATGTGCAGGAAAAAAAAATTGCGAGATTCCATGAAGATTAAAATCATATCCAGCCTTAGCATTTTTGAATATCTTTATTAGTATTTAACCAAGGTAAAGCCAAATTTTAAAAAAAAGAAATTCGTGGTAATTACATTCCCTTTTATCAGGGTTTATGTGGCACAATATACATTCCACATGAAATTTATATTCTATTTTTTTGTAAGCCATACCCAAAGATTTATATTTATATCCTCGTTTAGTATTTTATATATATATATATATATATATATATATATATATATATATATATTCTTTTATGTAAATCTTTGTTGGTTAGGCCGTGTCCTTTCAACGAAGGAAAAAGGAAGTAGGGGTTAGTGGTGGGATTGAAATTTCCATCGGCCATGGAGATGGTAGTAGATTTGGGGCTATACGGCCCACGACACTAGGGAGGCAAAGCTGTAGAGAGGACACTTGTCCTAAAAAGGTGTCAAGCCAAGAGAATATGCGAGGGCTCTCACACAGGGTTTAATAGATACCATTTTTACAAAAATTATAAGCTGATAACAAAATGGCAAATACGCTACTGTGAAGTTATATATATATATATATATATATATATATATATATATATATATATATATATATATATATATATATATATATATATATAATCCATATAAGGGTGGCCCCATTCATTTATATCTTATAGTTTATAAAAACTATATAAATAAACCTATTTAAAGGTTTTCTTTTATATAAGAGTGGGAGTGGAGAATAAAATGAGATAATATCTCAGGTATAAATGTGGAACTCTCAAGTATAAATAGAAAATTAAAAAAGGGGGCTAATTTTTGGTAGCCCACGCGAAGTGTGGTAAATATTTATTAAAATATTGGTAGTTATTGCCACATAAAAGTTTTAAAAATTTTAGCTTGCAAAGAATTATATAAAATATTTTGTAATATTTTCATAGTTTTAAATGTGTGCGGGGTAAAATTAAGAGTAAATGAAGGAGGAGACAAGGTTTTCATATATATATATATATATATATATATATATATATATATATATATATATATATATATATATATATATATATATATATATATGTATGTATGTATGTATGTATGTTTTATTATATTATTATTATGAAAGTAAAATGACATGTCCGAAAGGTCATTTAGGATGGGTCACCCTCCATGCTTTGCTTTGGGTTACCATTGTTTTGCCAATAAGTTGCGTACGTGTGAAAAAAATAGATACGAGTAAGCATGAGGAGGAATACTTGTGAATGAAGGTGGAAGTGAGAGTGTGCGCGTTCTAATTTCTCAATCCAAGTTTGATTGCGAGAGCTTCTTTTTCTAGGAGGAACTACCTAAGATGCAAAATAAGACCACAAGAGGAATATTAAACAATATATGTCAGTGGAATTCCTAGCATGTGCTAGATATGGGAAGTGTGATACTTCCTAGATGGGTGTCAATCCACTATTTAATACAATTCAATGCAAGAAATAACATAAGCAGACAACATCCTACTATAGTTGATATGATTTAGGTACCTCATTCAAATACAATAAGCAAATTTAATCTAACGGGTAAGGTTATAATCAGATCTAGAGGTGGGGTAGGTAGCCAAGGTGACTAGGACAGGTCAGGATTAGGTTTTGGGTGATTTGGTTTATTTGGGTGAATGTTATGAGGTTGTTGTTACAAAAAAATTACCAGATACAAAGGTGACATTGGTCTAGTATGACCAATTTCAATTGAGAGAAAGCGACGATGATTTAGGTTAGCCGGCGTCGGTAGGTTTGGGCTAATAGAAACTCAATAAAGTTTAGTTTTGATGATTCTCTGTGATTACACAGAGAATAGACAGAAGAATGGATAGTGTTGGGAATACTCAAAGATGTCCGGAGTCGGATATGGAGCATTGAAAGGTTGTCGGTAGTTAGGTGGAAAGATTGACAAGAAGGTGAGAGGTGATGAGATGCAAAGGAGACTAGGACTCCCAAACAAAGATAAAGAAAAACCTATCTAAATATATATGGAAAGATGCAGATCCAAATGTATTTACTTGTACTTACACACTTGGTGGTTGGATGGAGGTGTTGGTTGATCCGTGGAACTAGTGGTCAGTGCCGCTACCATGCTTCCTAGAATGTTACTTGTGAATTCTTAACCTTGAGATCAATCTTGGTGCGGTTCGGGATGTATGGATGTGCAAGAGGGCTCAGTGCGTGCTTGCATATAGATCTTTGTTCTCCAAAACTTGAATAATTCTTCCAACCTATGGAACAAGGTTCCCAAAGTGAATATATAGTAACCAACGACGGTTTAGGATGATTGGCGTCGGTCTCGGGTTGACCGAGCGTCGATTAAGGCAAAGTATATCCTAGGTTTCCAAAAATAGCATATCTTGGCTATGTTTTGGCCAATTCTATCTGTTGTTGCGGATCCAAATGGAATTTTCCACATAAGTAAGTGGACATATTGTTATAGAAATAATAGGCATGTAGTGTTAGGGCTAAACCAAGTCTCGGTTAGTTATGGTAAGTAGAGATTCGATCCTAGTTAAAAGGAAACATGTTAAGAATAGGTCCATGATGAGGTGTCAGGTGATGTGGCGGGGTGATGTGTCTAGGTGAGGTCGAAATTAGTTGATTAAGGTAATTAAATAATGAATATTGTGAGAATGGGCACTAATTTAATTATAAGTAATTAAATTAATATGCATTTGGGGTAAAGCGGGAGTGTGACCCAAATTTAGTGTCTACATTTTCCCTTTTTTCACGTAGCTTGTATTGGTAAGTGATCTTTGACAAAAATAGGAAGTGATTGCCCCATGTGTGGGTGAAGGTGATCCCCCTCAAACCATGAATTGATGAGGTGTTATATAGAATCGGTGAGTGGTTTGATAAATGTAGTTTATGGAAGTGAAGGTAGGTGGGGAAGGGTGTGAGTACTGAGGGGAAAGGCTGATGGTCTACTCGGGAAATAAGGAATAGGCCATGGTCAAATGGGGTAATGGGCAATGGCAATCAAATGCACACACACATATAGATTGCAACACGATACCAGGTTGAAGAGCTTGCAAACTCTACATCGTCTAAGGTCGATAGGTTTATCCAAATAAGGGTGAAGTGATTCAGGTATCCAAGGCATAGGATATGGTCTGAAAACACAACGTAGGTCAGGTGCATGAACATTTAGGTATGTTCCGGTACACCAAAGGTTTGGTCAAGATAAATGGCATGACAATAGGCAAGGTATAGTTGTTAGTCTAAAACAATATAGGTACTTGATGTCGCAAGGTATACTTGAGTACATAAGTTCAATGGTCACACCAAGTAAGTCAAGTCTAGGTAAAATGTTTCACCGATAAGTTGCATGCGTATGAGAAAAATAGATAGGGTAAGGGTGAGGAGGAATACCTATGAATGAAGGTGGAAGGTAGAGTGTGCACGTTCTGATTTCTCGATCCATTGCTGATTGTGAGAGCTTCCTTTTGCTAGGAATAACTACCTAAGATGCAAAATAAGACCTCAAGAGGAATATTAAACAATATATGTCAGTGGACTGCTAGCGTGTGCTAGATTCGGGAAGTGTGATACTTCCTAGATGGTTGTCAATCCATTGTTTAATACAATTCAATGCAAGAAATAACATAAGTAGACAACATCCTACTATAGTTGATATGATTTAGGTACCTCATTCAAATACAATAAGCAAATTTAATCTAATGAGATAAGGTTATGATCAGATCTGGAGGTGGGTCAGGTATCCAAGGTGACTGGGACAAGTAAGGATCAAGTTTTGGGTGATTTGGTTTATTTGGGTGAATGTTATGAGGTCATTGTTATAGGTAGAATTACAAGATATAGAGACCAACGTCGTGCTCAGTATGACCAATGTCGGTTAAGAGGAAAGCGAGACGGTTTAGGTTAACTGACATCGATAGGTTCGGGCTGATAGAAACTCAATAAAGTTTGGTTTTGATGATTCTCTGTGATTGCACAGAGAATAGATAGAGAATTGTGATGTTGATGCGAGTTTGGTAATACTCAAAGATGTCTGGAGTTGGGTATGGAGATTTGGGAGGTTGTAGGTGGTTAGGTGGAAGGATTGATAGGAAGGTGAGAGGTGATGAGATGCAAAGGAGACTAGGACTCCTAAACAGAGATAAAGAAACTGATCTAAATAAATATGGAAAGATGTGGATCAAATGCTCTTAACTTACTACTTTGCTTTGGTGGTTGGATGGAGGTGATGGTTAATCCATGGGCGGTGGTCGAGTGCTACTACCAAGCTTCCCGAGAACATTACCGTGAATGCTTAACCTTCATATCAATCTTGGTGCTAGTTTAGGATGTCTGGATGTGCAAGAGGGCTCTGGTGTGTGCTTGCATACAAACATGTCTTCTCCAAAACTCGAATAATTCATCCAACCTCAAGAACAAGGTTCCTAAAGTGAATATATGGTAACCGACCACGGTTTAGGGTGACTGGTGTCGGTCTCAAGTTGTGAGGCATCGGTTAAGGTGGGATATCCTAGGTTGCCAAAAATAGCAGATCTTGGATATCTTTTGGCCAATTCTATTCGTTGTTGCGGATCCAAAATGGCATTTTCCACATAAGTAAGTGGACATGTTGTTAGAGAAAGAATAGGTATGTAGTTTTAGGGCTAGACCAAGTCTCAATTAGTTATGGTAAGTAGATATTGAGTCCTAGTTAAAAGGAAACATGCTAAGAATAAGTCCATGATGAAGTGTCAGGTGATGTGGTGGGGTGAGGTGTCTAGGTGAGGTGGAAATTAGTTCATTTAAGGTAATTAAAAATGAATATTGTGATAATGGTTATTAATTTAATTGTAGGTAATTAAATTAATATACTTGTGGGGTAAAGGGGGAGTGTGACCCAAATTTGGTGTCTACATTTTGCCCCTTTTTGTCGCGTAGCTTGTATTGGTAAGTGACGCTGAAAAAAATAGGAAGTGATTGCCCCATGTGTGGGTGAAGGTGATCCCCCTCAAACCAGGAATTGATGAGGTGTTATACGAAATCAGTGAGTGGTTTGATAAATGTGTAGTTGGTGGAAGTGAAGGTAGGTGGGGAAAGGTATGAGTACTATGGGAAAGGGTGATGGTCTACTTGGGAAATAAGGAATATGCAAGGTCAAATTGGGAATGGGTAATGGTTAAATTAGGTAATAGGTAATAGGACAAGGTTAAATGTGGTAATGGGTAATAGAAATCAAACGCACACACACATATAGATTGCAACATGGCACTTGGTTGAAGATATTGAAAACTCTACATCGTCCAAGGTCGATAGGTTTATCAAAGAAGGGTCAAGTAATTTAGGTATCAAGGCATAGGATATAGTCGGAAACACAACGTAGGTTAGGCATAGGAAAGTTTAGGTATGTTTCGGTACACCAAAGGTTTGGTCGGGATAAATTTGCATGACAATAGGCAAGGTATAGTACTTAGGCTAAAACAATATAGGTACTTGATATTGCAAGGTATAACGATTACATAAGGGAAATGGTCGAACCAAGTAGGTGAGGTCCATGTGAAATTTTTCATCGATAAGTTACGTATTTATGAGCAAAACAAATAAGGTAAGGGTGAGGAGGAATACCTATGAATGAAGGTTCAAGGTACAGTGCATGCATTTTGATTTCTCAATCCAGTGTTGATAGTGAGAGCTTCCTTTTTGCTAGGAGGAACTACCTAAGATGCAAAATAAGACCTCAAGAGGAATATTAAACAATATATGTCATTGGGTGCCTAGCGTGTGTTAGATCAAGAAGTGTGATACTTCCTAAATGGTGTCAATCTTATTTAATACAATTCAATGCAAGAAATAACATAAGTAGACAACATCCTACTGTAGTTGATATGATTTAGGTACCTCATTCAAATACAATAAGAAAATTTAATCTAATAGGTAAGGTTATGATCAGATCGGAGGTGGGGTAGGTATCCAAGGTGACTGGGACAGGTCAGAATCAGGTTTTGGGTGATTTGGTTTATTTGGGTGTATGTTATGAGGTCGTTTGCTACAGAGCAGAATTACAAGATATAGAGACCGAACTCGATCTCTATATGATCGATGTTAGTTAAGAGTAAATTGACGATGGTTTAGGTTAATTGACATCGGTAGGTTCGGGTGATAAAAACTCAATAAATTTTGGTTTTGATGATTCTCTATGATTACACTAGAGAATAGACAGAGAATTGTGAGGTTGATGATAGTCTTTGGGAATACTCAAAGATGTCTAGACTCATATATGGAGAGTTGAGAGATTGTAGGTGTGGTAGGATTGATAGGAAGGAGAGAGGTGATGAGATGCAAATGAGACTAGGACTCCTAAACAAAGATAAAGAAACTAATCTAAATAAATATGGAAAGATGTAGATCCAAATGCACTTACTTGTACTTGCAAGCCTGGTGGTTAGATGGAGGTGATGGTTAATCCATGGAACTGGTGGTCAATGCCATGGTCATGCTTCCTAAAATGTTACCATGAATGCTTAACCTTTAGATCAATCTTGGTGTTAGTTCAAGATGTCCGGATGTTCAAGAGGGCTCGGTGCGCTTGCACGGATATGTCACCTCCAAAACTCAAATAATTCATCCAACCTCTAGAACAAGGTTCCTAAAGTGAATATATGGTAACCAATGACAGTTTAGGGTGACCAACGTCGGTCTCGGGTTGACCGAAGCATCGATTAAGGTGGGATATCCTAGGTTGCCAAAAATAACATATCTTGGCTATCTTTTGGCCAATTCTATCCATTGTTGTGGATCCAAAATGACATTTTCTGCATAAGTAAGTGGACATGTTGTTAGAGAAATAATAGGCATGTAGTGTTAGGGTTAGACCAAGTCTCAATTAGTTATGGTAAGTAGAGATTGAGTCCTAGTTAAAAGGAAACATGCTAAGAATAGGTCCATGATGAGGTGTCTAGGTGATGTGGTGGGGTGAGGTGTCTAGGTGAGGTGGAAATTAGTTCAATTAAGGTAATTAAATAATGAATATTGTGATAATGTGCATTAATTTAATTGTAGGTAATTAAATTAATATACATGTGGGGTAAAGGGGGAGTGTGACCCAAATTTGGTGTCTACATTTTGCCCCTTTTTGTCGCGTAGCTTGTATTGGTAAGCGACGCTGACAAAAATAGGAAGTGATTGCCCCATGTGTGGGTGAAGGTGATCCCCCTCAAACCAGGAATTGATGAGGTGTTATACAAAATCAGTGAGTGGTTTGATAAATGTGTAGTTGGTGGAAGTGAAGGTAGGTGGGGAAGGGTATGAGTACTATGGGAAAGGGTGATGGTCTACTCGGGAAATAAGGAATAGGCCAGGTCAATTGGGAATGGGTAATGGTTAAATTGGGTAATAGGTAATAGGCCAGGGTTAAATTGGGTAATGGGTAATGGAAATCAAATACACGTACATGTATAGATTGCAACACGGTACCAGGTTGAAGAGCTTGCAAACTCTACATCATCCAAGGTTAATAGGTTTATCCAAACATAAGTGAAGTGATTCGAGGTATCCAAGGCATAGGATATGTTTCGGAAACACAACGTAGGTCAGGTGCAGGAACGTTTAGGTATGTTCCGGTACACCAAAGGTTTGTCAGGATAAATGGCATGAAATAGGCAAGGTATAGTTGTTAGGCTAAAAAACATAGGTAACAAAATCGCAAGGTATAGTGAGTACATAAGGTCAATGGTCACACCAAGTAGGTCAGGTCCAGGTAAATAGGTCATGGCATGGGTAAGGCCAAGGTATAGGTAAAATAACAAATCCTAAGACACAACTAAGGAAATGTAGGGGTAGTTTGGGCTTGTAGGTAGGTTTCCATAAGTGTGGGTGAGGTCAAAGGGTATCGATCAATGAGGAGTTGAGGCCAAAATGGGAAAAATGGGGTAAAAATGGGAGTAGTAGGTAACCAATGCCGGTTAGAAAGTAACCAACATCAGTTTAGTATGACCTGACATTCATCAACTCGGGTAGGGTTGGTAAAAATAAAAATTAATATTTTACATATTCATTTTAACTTGTTGCTTTGTGGGAAAACGACAGAGTGGTGAGGTAAAATTTAGAAAGTGATTGCACTAGCAGGGCAGTTTGAGTTGGCGAGCCTCGTAGCTTGTGATTGGCATTCGGTAGGTGGGTCCACGAGATCGATTGGAGCCATTTGATTGGTTGCGAGGTGTGGAGTGGATTTGGTGATGGTGGAGGTGGGAGAGGGTTTGGGTGGACCACCGCACAGTGGCCCAACGTACCACCACGCTAATGGCACCAAGATGAGGTAGGATTCAATCCTCTTTTGTCATTTGGTTAAAAATGATGTTTTTAAATTGGTTGGGTAAAAAGGGGGTTTGGGTGGAAAATGAATTTGTATTTGTAGGTAAAATGAATGGAATGGGGGTGGGTGGGAAGTCCAATGTATTGTAAATAGGGGGGAATGAAGCTAGGGAAGGTTTGGGTAGGGTAGGGTAGGTGTTTTTAGGGTGAATGTGTTAATTTTTGAAAAGGAGGGTAGGGGTTTGTGGATTTTGATGTCGCGATAGTGACCGATGATGGTCAAGGGTTGGCCGACGTCGATTGGCCTTGGCCGGCATCGGTAAAGTATTAGGTATTGTTCCAGATTATGGTGGTGATGTTGGTCAATAGTGACCAATATCGGTTGGCTCTAGGGAAAATAGGTCAATAAAAGAGATAGGGTGGGAGGGAAAGATAGGCAATGAGATATAAAGGTAGGTTTATTGAGAATGGGTAGGGTAATAGGTACAAATGGTACGAGTTGAGGGATGTGAAATTGGGATGGGGAAAAGGGGTAGTCTTTAGGGTTGGGATGTGGTTACAGGATAGTAAGTAGTAAGGGTCTTAGGAATAGGTTGGTTGGTTAAGAGATATGTTGGGTATGGTCAAGGCTTAACAATGTTGTGGTTTGTTGGATGTAGGCTAGGGACCAACTACAGATGAGGGATAAAGTATTACCTCATTGCTTTAGTGATACGGTCGAGTGTGACCGCAAAGGAGTGGAGGCACGTGACGGACATCAGCTTGATTGGGATCCGACACTACAGGCATATAGTTCGAGATCCAAGTTTGATGGTCACACTCATCAATAGATGGGATTCAATGACCAATACATTTCGCTTATCAACGGTTGAGATCACTTTGTCACCCAGAGGATGTATACGAGATCCTGACTACCCATAGTAGGAGAGCAGGTTTATTCTATTTCATCAGAGGTCTAAGAGGAGATGATAGTGATGGTGTTTGGAGAGCGATGGTAGAGATGAGGTACCATAGCGCAAGCCTGAGCTATGGGGATATGTACGCATCCCACCCTCAGGAGATGAGGTTGGTTGTCTTGATCATGGAGGTAATGTGTTGCTTTGCATTGCCAGATGCGGAGGGTGGGAGATTCCCATGAGCGTTGATGGGGGTTCTCCATGACATGATGGAGGATAGGACCTATTTTTCTTAGGCACCAACATTCTTGGTGCAGTTATATAAGGAGTTGTGGGCCTATGGGAGGCTACGAAGGTTTAGTTTTTGATGTACCTTCCTTCTTCATTATTGGGCATATGAGCACATCGTATGTGTGTGTCCAGGTTGTATGCCCCGGCTTGATGCATTGTATGTGGGCTTGGTCCGAGTTGCTTATAGGCATTGGGTACTTACTAGGGGAGAGCGCATGGTTGTTAGGGTTGCACATGATGTGGCATATTACAAGCACATGCTAGAGGGATTGTCAAGGGTGGACATCATTTGGAGGCCATATGTTGGCTTCCTTCCTACAGAAACATGGCAGTGGAGTTGGATGAGTTACATCTTCTCAAATGGATAGAGGGACGTTATGCTTTAGCGAGTACAAGATGATCCCCGTTGAAAGGGTCAGATGGTCGTTTGGGCTGCCCCAGGACGTGCCTCTACCATTCCCACAATACATGAGAGATGACGTGGAGAGGCATATGCCTCTACCACGATCAACAAGTGCCTACAAGGTAGAAGGAGCGAGGCGGTGTACTAGTGGATTGATGATGTCAGGGTTATGGACGAGATACAGACATTGGTGGGACAAAGTGCGGTATGGGTAAAGACCACCAAGGCCAGGGCAACTTGACTTAGCCACAATTATGGTTCAAAGGGACACATTACAGGGGCAAGTGGCTACCCTTTTAACACATCCGAGATTAGTGCAAAGGTAGCTAATAGGATCATAAGGCCTTTGGTTGCCATGTTACATGCACATGTGGTAGCCATATAGGCCCAGGTTGCGTATAGGGGCGAGTACCCACATAGGGTGGGGATGGTAATGGGGATAGGTAGCCAGCCTTATAGCGCGCAGTATCGAGTCTCAGGTGGTCGATTGGCCAAGGCCCATGTCACCTTACATTCCTACGAGCCCATGTCACATTATAGGCACCCTCACGAGCCCAAGACGAGGGTCCTGATGACAGGGGAGGAGAGAAGAGTTTGCAGGTATAGGGCCGAGGAATCATTAACAAGAAAGAGCCCGCAGTTCTTGTGAGACCTATGCCACCACCACAGATAGTGCCGATGGCAAGATTCAGGGATGCCTTGAATGAGGCCAGATATTATTAGGATCACTTGACTACTGTCGGGATAAATGTCCCCTCCTATACATAGTACAGGGCACAACAGACCTCGAGTGAGAGGATGAGACCTCACATGCATAGTGCAGAGAGTAAAGGGGGGTAGTGAGACCAAAGATAAGGTCAGGGTGAGGCCACTAATGCACAGAGGCCTAACCCAACTATAGGCTAGACGGAGGCTGGACCAAGACCCATGGAGGGAGGGATGTTGGCAAGGTGTCGGGGTGGAGGAGAGGAGGAGGAGATAGATGAGACTGGCTGGACATCCGATGGGACGATGATTGATGTCTTTGTACATCATCATTTTGATTATTTTTGACATATACCAACCTGTGTGCTGATGATAGTGATGTTGTACATGAGAGTTTTTTTGAGATTTTGGAGATTTTTGATCATATACCGCCTTCATGCCAAAGATGGTGAGGTTGTATATGAGATTTTTGAGATAATTATATTATTTTGTATCAGTGTATAGTTGATGGATACACAAAATTTCATAGTGATATAAATGATGATATTTATTGGATGGATGATGTACTTGTGTTTTGAAATTTCTATTGTTATTTGTGTATGGATAAAAACTAGGTCGATTAGGCATGGTGGAGTCTTGTTTTCAATTTTTATTTAATTTCCAAGTTACTAGTAACACGGGAAATAAATGATGATTTATATGTATTTTATGGTGTAAATTTCTATAATTATTGATATTATAGAAATGTGGAATGATTGATTGGATGTTTTGATGGTGTGATAACATGGTAGATATGTATGTGTGGTAAGTTTCCAAGTGTTATAAAAAATGGAAATTAATTACGGTAGAATGTTAATAGAAAATATGTGGGGAAAATGGTTTAGGGTAAGAGTGGCCAAGAAGTGCGCCTACATAGCCCGGTGAAAAGGGGCCTCATACAATGTAGTTCTCCCATAAGCTAGGGAAGAATATGATGAGGTAGAGGAATGGGTTGGTATATTTCAGGCATGATTGAGTCTAGGTCATAGGCATGGTTGAGTTAGGTCACTTAGGCATGGTTGAGTCTTTGTTTTAGGCATGGTTGAGTTTAGGTGAAAGAGGAAGTCTTTTAAAATGTAGGTGTCGATGGTCTGGTCTTGTATAGGGTAATCAATAAGTAATGGATAAGGTGAATGGTAAGAGGTGGTAAAAAGAGCTGCCTAATTGATAAGAACCCTAATGATTCTATCATACCAAAGATTGGCTTATGAACGTGAGATCCTAAAGGTGTTGCATAATGGACTATTCTAAGGGTGAAGAAAGTCACATGATCATGAAATGTCACGATTCTTGCGGCAAGTCCCTTGAGTAGATAGAAAATTAGGGTGAAAATGCAATGAGGTGAAAATGGGTGGTTTAACGTAACTTAGTGTACGACAACATGTTTACCTGGCAAGAAACCCATGATCAAAAATAGGCAAGTCCATGACGAAAAAGTTATCATTTTCTTATTTTGTTTTTGTTTTTGATAGAATGATCAATGCGGGAAGTCTATATGGGATGAGTATATTATCTCCTTGAGGTCTTCATGAAGCTGATCAATGTGGGAAGCTTCTGAATATTTTATTTTATTGTTGCAATGATTTTATATATTTGTCCTTCGAGGGAGCATTCTATTTATAGTGGCGAGATAGAGAGAAGAGATGTCCCTTTTGAGGGATTCATCTCATTGCTGGAATTTTGACTCAAGGATTTTCATCTCATTTTTCTTTTAGACGTTTAAGTCATGGACCAGACTATAGAAAAATATTAGGTTCTTATTTAGAAGACAAAGTCGTATCACACTAAGGTTAACTATGAAAGAGATGGTTTCAAGTGATGAATGACCATGGGATTCCATATTTGAAAAAGATGAAAAGTATCCATGAGAATCATGCCATGAGTAGAGCCGTGGTACTCATATTAAAGATAAGGCTGAAAGGTGACGGGTAATCACATGATTCTTGTTTAATCATTGATCCTAAAAATAGGTAACATGGAAGGTGAATGGCGCTCAAGGGATGAGTGGTCAATAGATAGAAGGTGATATAGGATTGGATTTCAATAATAAAATGGTCTAAGATGCAAGGCATTAAGGGGCTCAGGTTTGGGTTTACCTTCGAGTGAAGACAAACGATAAGCACCTGATCCATATGTATGAGTAACGATATAGGGTCCAAGCCAATTAGGAGCAAATTTGTCTCATTTACTTTTCTCTTCTTTGGTTACATGTTAATTTTCCTTCAGGACGAGGTCACCAACCTAGAAGGTTTGTTCATAGACATGCTTATCATAAGCACATTTGATACATTTTTGGTAAATTTGGAGATGATCAAGAGAATTGAGACGATGTTCATCTAAGAATTCAAGTTATGCTAAACAGTCCTGGCGAAAGTCATCATCATTAAGCATGTCTTGTAGTGAGATGTGGAGAGATGGAATTTGTACTTCGAGAGACAAGATAGCCTCGGTACCGTAGACCAGAGAGAAAGGTATGGCTGTAATCAAAGTGTGAATAATAGTGCGGTAAGCCCACAAGGTGAAAGGAATGTGCGTATGCCAATCCTTCCTAGTATCATCAACTACTTTCATAATACATTTTTCAAGGTTTTATTGGTTGATTCTACTTGGCCATTTGTTTGTGGGTAATAAGGTGATGAGAAATTAAGTTGAATGCCAAAAGTGTTGCAAAGCTTTTGTAGGGTTTTGTTTTTGATTTGTTTGTTGTTATCAATGATGAGGTGATGAGGGACACCAAAGTGACAAATGATGTGATGGTTGATGAATTCACAAATTTTCTCATCTTTTGTAGAAATGAGGGGAATGGCTTCTACCCATTTAGTGTAGTATTTAGTAGTGGTTATAATCCATTAATGGCATTGTGAAGAATGAGGTTTGATTTCTCTAACAAAATCTAAACCCCATTGAGAGAAAGGCCAAAGGTCTTGTCGGCTCTGTAAAGCATGACTAGGTGTGTGATGAGAATAGCATGTTGTTGGCATTTCACACAACAATTGACATAGGCACAAAAGTCATGGTTGAGGTTAGCCAATAATAGCCTACACAAAGAATGCGTTTAGCGAATGCTAAGCCACTAAAGTGACCTCCACAAATTCCATCATGAACTTCCTTGATGGTGTAGGGAATTTCAGAACTTGTAAGGCATCATAAGATAATACCATCAAAGCCACGTTTAAAAAGAATACCACCCATGATGAAATAGTGAGAGACACCTTTAAGGAAGGCACGGTGCCCATTACAAGTGCGATCGGAAGGCAAAATGGAAAGGGAAAGGTAGTCTCCAAAATGTTTATACCGAAGGTCATGTGGGTCAAACTAGTTCGATGGAGTTGACCTCTCGAGATAAATAAGAGGATGACGCAACCTTTGTATTGTGATAAAGATTTTAGAGTCGAGGTGAAGCGGGTATCTGAGAAGCTAGGAAGGCCATAGTATCCACAAATTTATTAGTAGAACGTGGGGTAGTTTGAAGTTCGTAACGGTCAAAGGTAGTCAAAAGTATGTCGACATGATATTTGTACTTTTTTGCGGTATTTCGTTCGGCGTTGGTATATACCATTGACTTGGTTTACAACTAGTTGGGAAGCGTACGTGGAAAAGTGACAAAGCGCGTGAGAATCAACAAGTGACTCTTCCGCGTACTTGACCTCCCTCCGAGTGACCGGTGGGGGTAGAATATCGAGACAAACTAGTTAGGCAATCTAATGTCTTTGACACGCACTATGGAATTTGCGAATCTAAGGCTAAGAAGGCCCTTCTAACTTGGGATCGGTGTGATAGATCGATCGGCGAGGATGACTGCTCGAAGGCTCCAATCAATATCGAGCTCTGGCGTGATTCGATCTATGGGTTGCGGAATACGTGGAAAATGACCTGGGATTGTTTCGTGTATATCTCCCGATAAGGTCATATGGCGGATATAGTTGATTCTATGGACGATTTTCTGGCCTAGTCCAGAATTCCCTAGCTTCGTTAGCCGCTATATCTAGTAAGGACAGTTGTTCGACGATGATAGGTGGAAGTGGAGTGGACTGAAATACTAGTGTGCGTAGGCCAGTGTCTATATCTAACTGACTTGTGGATTCGTTGGGCTGTGGGACCTGTGGATCACAACCATAGACTCTTGGTTGTTGCGGTCCTGTTATGGTCATACGCGAGATCAAATTCTAATCCCTAGTATCCAGTAATCGTACACTTTTTCAGCTTCTACGTTTAGAACCAACAGTTGTGTGATCTTCTCAGAATACCTTACAGGCGTTCTTGCAACCTGGATTCTTAAGCTGGTATCTATATCTACGAGGGTGTCTCCAGCGTCTGGCTGTGGAACTAAAGGATCACACTCGAATGTTTGTTCTCTTTCGAGCCCTTCTACAGTCATGTGGATATTTTCTAGGGTAATCTGTAGTTTGGCTGACTTGACCAAAACGCATGTGCTTGGTCGTCTTCTATGTTTAATCCTCTTAACTGTGAGCTGATCAGTTGTAGATCTGCGGTTGTTCGGAATACTTGTATCCTGAGATTTTGGTCTATGTCAACTATTGCTGTGGCTAGGTTTGGTTGAGGCACGATCGGCTCAAATATATATTCCCTGGGCTCTTGAGGTCCCGTGATTGTCATACAAAACAAAATGTAATCTAACTGTAATGAAATAAATTCTAACTATGTGAAATAAATCTAACATATATAACCTTTATCTTTATAAGAAATATTCTAACAATTCTAAGGAAAACAAACTATTTTAAGCGTATCTAGAAATAATAACTAAACAATAATTTAAAACAGACAAGATAACCGAGTGTGGTTATTTACCTGTGTAATTTGTAGAATTATTCTAAATAAATATGATAGCCTGTCTAATCTACCTGCAAGATTCTCGATCCTACCTCAGAAGTGAGGAGTGAATCATAGTTTCTCAGAAACTATCAATCCCCACAGCTTCCCTGGCAATATCGAGAATAGAATGAAATGAAATAAAGCGATTAACTACTCTATTTGATATAAATCTGACTAGAACTTTGAAATTTAAAACCTGGACTTCGCAGAACAGTGGCGAATCCGATGGTGTATGTGATCTCGCCCCTCAGTATGATCTTCTCGTTCTTTCGTGTTCACTTGGATCCGTAAAAGTGTGTAATGCTAAAGACCGATAGGAGTAGATTTTGGGACAAGGACAGCTCTGTAATGCACCGAGAATGCGAGTAGGAGAGGGATAGCGCAAGAGTATAGAGAGCTTGGCTTATGCGATTCCTAGCGGGATTTTACTGCGAGTCATGCAACGTGAAGCGACCAGAACCTTTGACTATCCTATACGAAGAGCAAAACCTGCAACTTTAATGGCTTCCTAAGCTATTTTGTTCCCAAAATAAAGACACTGCTTGCACAAGTTGGATATGTGGCTTACCAACAGCTGAATAAAGCTAACCAGGTATACAATGAATTGAACTAAGAACTCTAAGTCACAGTAAAACAAATTTACAGCAAAAGGAATTCAGAGGCAAGCTTCTAACCGGATTGGATGGAGCAACAGCACTGCCTGCACAAGATGGGTCTGTGGCTTACCAACAGCTGAGCAATGCTAAACCAAGTATGAAGTAAACTATGCTATCAATCCTAAGCAAGCTAACCAAAATACTAAAAACCAGAAGACTCTAACAAGGAAAAATGGTGATCAAAACTCCAGCTCAAATTCTTCACACAAACTCAGCCAAAATTCAGACCAAAATCAGACCATTTGCATGTACACAAACCATGCATTTATAGGAATTCAAACACCCAAGAATCAAAACCAAATTGAACTCCTAAACAATAAACAAAGGAAAAACACTGTTCTAGGGGACCAAAAACATTAATGCATGCTCAAGTCGGCAAGGAAAGCTGGTGAAACGTGATATTTCACGTGGGTCGCGTCAAAAGGGCGTTTCGGAAAATGCGCTGAGGACCGACCGCCGCCAGCGTATAGGACCGCCGCTATGGCGAGCCTGAGCCGCCGCCTATAGCAGGCGGCGGTTTCACATCAAGATCAAAAGGGGCAAGAAAAGAGGGAAAAAGGGGAAAACAAAGGACACGGGGGCTAAGTGGGGTATGCGGGATGTTAACGCATATCCGAAGAGCTCTTTCTGGATCCCGAACACCTCATGAGGAGACTCGTATCATCATCGGGGCATTTATTACACTGCTCCGCAAAGACAAGACCTTACAATTTTGGGTACGTACATATTGCCCCCTCGGAGAAGCGTTTTAGCCATGAAAGGGCATAAAACGGTGGGTCCGAGTATGGCAGTCCCGAAATGGGGGGTTTAGAAGTTATACCTTACACGTCCGTGTGTCGAAATGGCGCCATCCGAAATTCCCGCTACCTGCAAAATGAAAAGAGATCTCAAGTGCAGATAGATACAATAATTTGAAAAATAAACGCTAAAATAACAGGGAAAGAGGACGTACCATTTGTGCGGGGATAGGAACTTACCTCCGTCAGTGCTCCGAACCTGCGAAAAAGTCATTTTAAGACAAAATAGAACAATATATATATGAAAGTGGGCCCATTTTCCTATTCATTTGCGTGAGTTGATTTGATCGATTTTGAGCTCTGGGACCCACGGTGACGGTTTCTCGCGTGAGTATAGTCGAAACGTCCGCAGTGAGATCGTGATCATGCCTCCACGTGCGGAACGCCACCCCGCGAGATCACAGGTTGGTTTTCTTCAATTTTGCATTTTTCCCCCTTCAAATTTGAAATGGCAAATTATTTGTAATGGGGGGGTTATTTTTGAAAATGTTTGGTTCAAAAGGTCCATCTAGGGGGGGCGCCTACTGGGTAGGCTCTTTTTTTAGCTAAAATGGTCTATTTTTGCGTTTTTTGGACTTTTTAGGGTTAAAACCCCGCGGGTTTTTCTGACCGCCGCCCGGCCTGTGGCGGCAGTTACACGACCGCCGCCCGATCGTGGCAAGGCGGTTACGAGACCGCCGCCTTTAAGGCGGCGGTTACAAAACCGCCTCCCTGCTCAGGGCGGCGGTTTTGCACAGAATGCAAAAGAGCTTGTTTTGGAGACTTATACTTATATTTTCTTGCATTTCTGTACGTTTTTATGATTCTCCCTGCATTGATTAGATACTAACTTGCTCTGTTTTGTGTGTTTTTGGGTGTATGTAGGCAAGGGAGGAGTATATCAGATGGAGCCGGGAGAGAGAGTGTGATTGGTTGCCTGGGTATTGGATGCCCTTTCGCCAGACGAGGAGGACACGTTGCAGAGGGCCGGCATATTGCGTATATCGCGTGTGCCCCATGTTACGCCATCGAGTCACATCCTTTGTGACTTATTTTCTTATTGGGATGCAGATCGGAACACTTTCCGACTGCCAGGGGTCCGCGGTGAGTGGACTATTACTCTGGAGGACGTTTACCGTATCTTGGGGGTCCCGATCATCGGGAGGAGACTCACACTGGAGACAGCTGGGTCCAGAGCACAGATTGCACAGTGGGCAGGGTATATGGGGGATGCAGCTATTTCCACGGGGCCGAAGAAGGGAGTGAGAGTTAGATCCATTCCTTCTTTGCCCATCCCCGTATTTCGACAGGCCATCATGGGGATCCTTGCCTCGAGACTGATCGGGGACAAGGGAGGGGATACATTGTTATACTGCTGGGCCCCCATCATTGCACAGATAGAGGGGCATGGCCGGATATACGCCTGGGGTGCAGACATTTTGGGGACCACCTATCACGACTTATATAGGGTGGTCCGTTTACAGGGACAGTCTTTGAGCCACCCTACTCTAGTTATGAGTTGGGTGTATGAGCGCTTCATTCCCTATGGCAGAGGCGTGGAGGTGGCAGATCCCGGGGCTGTGAGGGCAGCCAGATGGTCAGACATGTCGGTGCTTAGAGCACCTCACCAGCCAGTAGCTTCCCTCACCACAGCAGATATGGAGGCCACACCGTACCAGCTCATGGCCGGCATTTGGGGAGAGGAGACTCTCACATTGATCTCTTGCTCCACCACAGGGCAGCTTATTGACCGTGTGGGACGGGTGGAGGTACATCCTTTCAGCAGGGTTCCTCAGCAGTTCGGCCTCCCATATGTGGGCATGCTTCCTCCAGTAGCACTAGTTTATAGATCACCCGGGAGGGTGAGGGGGGCCTAGAGGCCGTGGTTGGACAGTGGTCACCCCTGGTATTCCTATTGCAGCCAGGGGGATTGTTCGGGCCAGAGGGAGAGCTGGTGCGCCTCGGGCACCTTTACTTCGGATTACTGCGGGTCCTGCTCATAGTAGCGATGACCCTATAGATATTGACTCCGATTCTGAGGAGTCCACAGAGGGAGGGTCGGAGGAGCAGATGGATGAGAGTGATCCTGAGTGGCATGACACTCAGGATATCATGCAGGCAGAGAGGGAGGAGCAGAGTGCAGAGAGAGAGACTCTAGTTTCAGAGGAGCCACTCTCCAGGGCCATGGTGGAGAGGATGAGTCCGTTGGGGGCACATGTTCCCCTACACAGAGAGCAGCTCCTCTCAAAGCGGCATGGCATCTGCAGCAGTGGGCGCCGGCCCTAGTGACCCATCTTGGAGGCCCGGTGATCCGAGTAAGTTACCTCCTCTCCCTTTCAGTGTTAGTTTGATTTAGGACTTGTTTTAACTACTATCTCTCCTTATATTTGTATCTTGTATATTTTAGCCTCTTGCCTAGTTTCTAATTTGCTTTTTCTTTTTTTTTGCAGAGACCTGCTGACGAGTGGCGGGATCTAATCCGTAGGGTATGCACCGATTCTCTGATGATCCCTATGGATAAGACCCGTGGAGCTATCCGTAGATGCCGGGAGCCTCAAGCAGCCGGCAGGCACACCGACGTCTTCGCTCCCGTTTGGCATGTGGCCAAGATGGTGTCGACTCTCCGTACAGAGTTGGCAGGCTATAGGACAGCCGAGCGCCTTATGAGGAGCCATTCTCATGGCGAGACCACGGCTGCCCCTCGAGACCCCGAGCCTTCCGTTCATTCAGAGCGCCGGCGTAGCCGGAGTCCTAGGCGAGGGCGCGCACCTTCGGCGGGATCGCGCAGGGGTTGAGAGGCCACTTGGCTCCTATGTATTTTTTTGTATTATAGATTCTTTTGTGTATCACGGGCTCTTTGAGCGTTTTGACCATGCCTAGTGCATGATGGCATTGTATACAAACATTGATTATTTATATATATGCATCGATTTTTGGATCAAAACTTGTCACTCGTGTGTGTCCTTTCTATTTCCAACTGCTTTGTGTATACTACGATGTATGTTTATATGCTTTCTAGAATGTATGCAATGGAAAACAGATGATGCAAATGTTTGCTTTCTTTTTGTGTTTCATGATGCTGATACATGATATTGTAGATATACTGTGATCTTGAATCTTAACTTTTGTTAGCAATTTGGATAACTTGTATTTGTTTTGGCAAAATGATGAAAATAACCAGTATGATGAACAGATTAACTTGCCCCACTCCTAACTCCACGCAACCAGTAAGATGCGAGGGCTCATCACCAAGAGCCAAGAAGGGCACAAGTTTATGAAGAATGGTGAAATGATAGTGATGAAAGACAGACGAAGCTTTGGTGGAACCAAATTGAAAGCTACAAGCTTACTCTACCTGAATGACTTCATAGTTTTGGGTGCAACTTGCTTTGCGGTTTATCCAGACTTAGACCCGTAGATGGCCACATAGTAGACAAAATCTGGGTTTTAGGATTTTTAACTCTCTTGGAATTTTGAGCATCTGATTCATTCATTTTTGACTCAAAGTTTGAATAGTTTGTTTATGACCTTTTAACGTTTTGCATTGTCTAGAGGACCCCCTACACTTTGCCCCATGCTACTAGTAAGAAGCGTGGGTTTATCACCGTGGGCAAGGCATAGGCGAGTAAGGGCATTTCCATCCTTTCCCAACCCTACGTCACTAGTAAGAGACGCAAGCTCATCACCGAAGGTTGGTGGGGCAAGGAAATGTGTAAAATAAATTTTTTCTGTTTAATCACTTTTTGACTTGTCTTTTTGAGTAAAATGTCAGTATATGCTTGTTTCCAAAGAGATGTGTATATGGGATAGATGTGACACCATGAAGCTTCTAGAACAGACCATAGGCAAGACACTTATCCTGAGAAGAAATCAAAGCGAGAACAAACTTGCAGATCTTGGTATGGTTACCGTTAGGACTTCGTCATGTTTGATTTTATTTGATAAAAGATTCCAAGATGACTTGATGATACGAAGATGGAGAGGTATGATTAGAAAGTTTTGTGCCAACAACATCATGAGTTTGTAATGAATTACTTTGAGAATAGATTCCTTGATCACAATTTGTGTAAGAACAAGTGGACAAAATGATCCTAATTTATATGAAAATGCAATGTAGATAGTTATATAGGCAGCGCTTGCTGCTTATGCATAGAAACGCTTGAGGTGCAGGGAATTGACTGTTTCGCCAAATTCCTCACCTTCTAACGTACATAGGAGATAAGCACCATTCCCGTAGTCCTTCATGACTCGGTATGGGCCCAACCATTTGGGCCGGAATTTCCTTCCTTCGCCGGTCTTCTTGTCGATCCGGCTGTCTAGTCTTAGAACTAGATCACCTTCATATATGTCGCGTTCATAGACCTTCTTGTTATACTGCCGGCACATTCGGTCAGCATAAGCTCTATGCCGCTGTTCAGCATCTAACCTAGTTTCATCTAGGCTTTCTAGTTGGGAGAGACGTGCTTCTCTGTAAGCGTCTTCATCCGTAATCCCTGTAGTGAAATGCGGAGATCGGGTATTTGACCTCAAGCGGGAGAACTGCTTCTGCCCCAAATACTAGCGAGAAAGGAGTTGCTCCCGTTGGTGTTCTTATTGAGGTTCGGTGGGCCCACAAGGCCGGATATAACTTTAAGTGCCAATCCCGTTTGTTTTCTTTTACCGTTTTAAGGAGAATGGCTTTCAATGTTTTGTTTGTTGCTTCAGCCTGCCCATTGGCTTGGGGATAATACAAGGAAGCCGTATGGTGGCTTATTTTGAATTTACTGCACAATTCACGAACTTCTTCACTCTTGAAAGAAGTTCCATTATCTGAGATAATGATTTGCGGGATACCGTACCTACAAATGATTTGGTTCAAAATGAACTTAGCGATCACCGAACGGTATACAGTGGTAAGAGGCATGGCCTCTACCCATTTGGTAAAATACTCAGTGGCCGTGATTATAAAATTGTGGCCGTCTGTGGATGAGGGAGAGAATTTCCCTATTAAGTCTAGGCCCCATGTAGAAAAGGGCCATGGAGTAGCGATTGGTTGCAGAGCCTGTGCTGGCATGTGGATCTCGTGAGAGAATTCTTGGCACTTATGACACTTGCGTGCAAACTCTATCGCGTCATGTTCTAGAGTGGGCCAGAAATAGCCCATTCGATGTATTTTTCAAGTAGTGGCATGGCCACCGAAGTGGCCTCCACATATACCGCTGTGGGATTCATGGAGAATCCTCTTGGACTCTTCTGTGTCGACACACCTTAAGAGCATTCCATCGAATGCTTTTCGATAGAGCACCTGCTCTATGATGACATATTTAGATACGATTATGCGTAACCGCCTTCTTTGTTGCGGTGTAACTGCCTCCGGTACGTATGGTCCATGATATAATTAATGATATCAGTGTACCAAGGGCACTCAGAGATAGCAGGTCGAGTTTCGATGTAGTATACGCATTCATCTGGAAAGTCTAAATCTACTAAATCACCTCCGTCTAATGGGTTGTCAGCTAACCAATCTGCGATGATTTGTCCTTTAACTGACTTCTGGTTTACAAATGTTAATTCGAACTCTCCCATTAAGGTTATAAAACGTCCAGCTTTTTTGGACAAGGACCCTTGTGTGAGAAAAGTCCGTAAATGGTCCGTCTTTACCATGACCTTTGTTTCTTGATTCAGCATGTAATGTCTTAGACGTTTAGTAGCAAAGACTATGGCAAGACATTCTCGCTCTGCTTGTGTATAGCGTGTTTCATAGTCGAGCAATGTTCGGCTAATGAAATAAATTGCACGCTCTCTCTTGTCATCGTCTTCCTGGGCCAACATACAGGCCAGCGAGACATCGGTAGCCCGTGAGTATAGAATTAACGGGCGATCTAACTTAGGTGGCATTAGCGTGGGTGGTGATAACAGGAAACGCTTAACTGCGCTGAAAGCTTCGTTGCAATCTTCAGTCCAATCAATGCTATAGTCTTTCTTGAGTAAATTGTTGATTGGATGAACGGCGAAGCTTAGATCCGGGATAAATCTCCGGATTGCACCCAGCTTTCCGAGAAATGATCTGATTCCAGATTCACTCGAGGGTGGGACCATTTCGAGGACAGCCCGAATTTTGGTTGGATCAACATCGATCCCTCGTGACGATATGATGTAACCTAGGAGTTTTCCTCCTGTTACACCAAAGACGCATTTCTCCGGATTTAGCGTAACTCCGTATTCTATTAAACGTGAAAGAATGACGCGGAGTACTTCGGGATGGTCACAACGCTTCTTGGCCTTAGCCAACAAGTCATCTACGTAGGATTCCACGATCTTATGAATTAAATCGTGAAATATATAAGTCATAGCCCGCTGGTACGTAGCACCGGCGTTCTTGAGACCGAATGGCATAACAACGTAGCAATAGGTTCCCCAAGGAGTTATAAAGGTGGTTTTAGCTTGATCTTGCTCGGATATTCTGATTTGATTGTATCCCGAGAATCCATCCATGAGAGACAAGAGTTCAAAACCAGCTGTTGCATCAACAATAACGTCTATAGATGGTAATGGGAAGTCGTCCTTAGGGCAAGCTTTGTTGATATCTCGAAAATCTATGCAGATGCGTATCTTTCCGTTTTTCTTGAGAATGGGAACGATATTAGATACCCATTGGGAGTAGTCAACTGGCTTGATAAATCCTACCTGAAGGAGTTTTATTACCTCCTCTTTTACCATGAGGGCTACCTTGGGCTTCATAGGTCTTGATTTTTGCTTAATTGGCTTTGCAGATCGATCTAGTGACGAGGTTGTGCACCGCAATGGGGTGCGACTCCGTCATCTCTCAGTAATTAAATGCAAATGCCTTTCGATGTTCTTTTGAGAACTTGAGTATGTATTTCCACTTCTTCTGGGGTTAACGAAGATCCTAGTTTCAAGATTCTCGGCTCGTCTTCCGTTCCGATGTTGACATCGATTGTTTCTTCGATTAAAGAGGCGTTACCCTCTTCGAACTCAGGTGGTGCTGGAGGTAAATCTATATCATCCCCATTTTCTATTGCGTATATGTTAGGTTCCCTTTGTGAGGGAAGACCCGTTACGGGATTTCCGAAGTAGGAAGATGAATGCGGAATCAGAGATAAATCTAGCGTGTGATAAGAGAGATGTAGTGCTGCATAGGCATTTAAGTAATCCAAAGTAGCCGCATCGTTTCCAACATGGTCTAGGACGGTAGATTCACTTCTGTTTGAAAGAGGATTTGTCATTGTTTTTATTAATGGTTCGTTACGAATGGATACTGTGAAGTGAGTATCTTCTAGCTCATTGCTTGGAGTGAAGCGTGATGCTGAGGTTGCTATTGAATCGGCGAGAAGATTTTTCTCTCGCGGGATCGCTTCAATGGATATGAAGTTAAACGCCTTGCTTAAATCTAATACAGCATTTTTGTAGAGTTGTAAATGTTCGGCTTTAGTTTCATATATTTCAGAAACTTGGTTTGTTACTAATTGCGAGTCTCCGAGGACTCTGATGTTATCAATACCAATTCTTTTGGCTAAGGTAAGGCCAAGGAGGAGAGCTTCGTACTCAGCGCCGTTATTTGTGCATTCAAAGTTTAACTTAAAAGAGAATGGGAGGACCTTCTCCTCGGGCGAGGTAAGAATTATACCTGCCCCGCTCCATAACGGCATTTAGCTCCATCGAAATGGAGAGTCCAATACTTAGCCGGGAGTATAGATGTAGGGGTATCTGCTGCGTTCACACACTCTACTTCTACCATACAGAGATCTTCTGCTGGCAAGGAACCAACACCTAGGGAAAATCCCATGCCTACTGAATCGAATGGTAAGAACATTGGTGAATCTTGTTCTATCAACTCAACGATCTTCGCAGTAGTCCCTAATGATACTGTTTCTTTAGTTTTACCTTTAGGTGTTGGAGTTGTTTTGGCTATGCTGGTAGTTTCGAGATCCGTCGTAGGTATCAACTTTTCCTCTGGCTTTGGGTCAGAGGGTTTATTAAGTTGGTTTGTTGGAAGTTCAAATTCTGAGTGCACCCCTGGTCTTTTCTTTAAATCAGCTAGGTGCAAATCGAAAGGTTTTGGATCGCCTTTGGCTACGAATACCTTTCCCAGATGCAAGAATCTTACTTCTTGAAATAGCGTGGAAGGGATTGCCTTCATTCGATGTATCCAAGGTCGGCCGAGGATCATATTATAGTTAGTTTCCCGATCTATAATATAGAATTCAGTCAAGATGGTTTTGGGCCCTAAGGTGACCGGGCAAGATTATAGTTCCTATCAAGTGGCTTTAAGGCTATCATAGCCTCTCAAGGTATTTCGTGTAGTAGAATGCAATTGTTTCTCCATATCCAAGTTTTTGGAGGAAAGAGAAAGGACTATGTTAATCGCGCCCCGTCATCAACCATTCGCCCGCTTTTACATAGTTATTATAAACCCACACTTGCAAGTGTAAGGCTGGGTCACCTCGGCGTGCGATCTCAGCATCTGTGGGCATTTTACTTATTTCGAAGATGAATTCGACATCCTTGTCCGGCTGCCCCGGAGGATGGATATCAAAATCTACGTGATTTACTTGTGTTTCAGGAGGTGGAGTGATGTTAATTAGATGGCCTAGACCTAATGCTTCTAAAAGAGCAGCTCTGTGAGGGGGAGAGTTCTTTAGCAAGTCCAAGAATGAAATGTGTGAAAAGGTCTTTGTTAGGTCACTAATTAAATCATAGGCACCGATGGGTTTTTCAATTATTTGTTGACTCCTATCTATCTCTGGCAGATGACTTGGGCTCGGTTGAGAGAAATACTCTCGTGTTCTTGTTATAGCTTCGATAGGTAGTTCAGCGTCTAATTCTACCAAACTAACTATCTTAGGTCTTGGTTGAGCTCCCAACTGTGGCGCAACTGACGGATTTAATGAAGTCAAGCTTCATGATCATTGTTTCCCGTTATTGCACCTTTGTTTGTTCCGGTTGGATTCAGCCTATTGCTATCATGATTTGGGAGTGGATCGTTAAAGATCCTGAGGGGAGCATTCTGAGGGGAAACCGCCTCGCGAGAGTATTTGGTGATGATGAGAGACGGATCTCGCCAAAAACAAGTCTGTGAAGAATTGTCTTTGTTCTTCCGCAAACGCGCAGATAAATTTATGTAGTCACGACACGTCTAGTGTCGTGACCATGAATTTTATGGAAACCACAATAAGAATTGGGATTATAATTCCCGTTTTGTTGGTTTGGTGTGTATTGTGGCCTAAAATTCCGATCAAACTGTTGCCTATTAGGACCAAAGTTTTGGAATTGTTGTTTTTGGTTTTGACTTTGGTTTTGGTAACCAAATGAGTTTTGGCTTGGCCCTTGTATGGGATTTCACCGTTGTTGTTGTTGTTGTGGATGATTAAAATCCACTGTATTGACCGTTGGGGTAAAATTGTTGTTTCGTTGATTGTTTGTTTGTGACGGAGTATTAACAACATTTACCCTCTTGGGCTGGTCGGTTACCCCATCCGTTGTTACCCCACGATTTTTGTTAAGGATTTTGGGTCCTTGATTGACATTTGTGGTAGTTGTAGTATTTTGAGTGGAGGTGATTAACCTCCCATTTGCTCCGTAAGTCTTACGACCACTATCTATTGCTGCTTGATCAATTCGCAGAGCGCTCTCAAGTACTTCATCATAAGTCCTTAGTGGGAACTTCTGGACTTCTTCCTTCACTTCTCTGCTGAGAGAATGAAGGAATAAATCACATAGTTCCATCTCGATCCATGTTTGGAGCACTTACGATGAATAAAGAACTCGTACGCCACCTCTCGGATGAAATGAGCGATGATTCATTGTGTTCTTGTTTGATATGCAAGAATTCCCGATTCCTGTTCTCAGTAGTTTGTTCATGTCGAAGGCTTTGATGAACTCTGACACGAGTTGTTTAAATGAATGTATGGAAGCCTCAGGTATTCTATAATACCAATCGAGAGCGATGCCTTCCAAGGTTTTGGGAAATATTTTAGAACAACCCCATCCCAAGGAGTAATTCTCGTATGGTCAGTAGCGTAAGCTTTGATGTGCGCTGTTGATCTCCTCGCCCTGAACTTGGGCAAATCAGGGAGAGGTCTTGGAAGCATGACGCTTCGTATGGTGAAATCTAAGGGTTCCTTTAGATATTCTGAATATGTCCCTATTGCATAGCTTTCGACCATTGATGGTGGTTGCTGCGGGAGCAATGGCGGAATGGGTTGTTGATATGGCATAACGTACGCGTTGGCAGGGGCATAAGGAGGTCCCTGCGTTGGAGCAAACATGCCGGGAGAGGAGAACATATCCCCTTGTGGCGATTTTGAATACATGTTTAAGTACGAAGGGGTATTATCCAGGAATGGATTGCTCGACACTAGACCGGAGGAACAAAGTGTTAGAGATGATAGTGGGTCTAGCTGGCACTTGTTGAGGAAATTGAGGAGGCATGCCTAACGTGCCTACTCCTGTGAGGAGATCTACTTGGCCAGAGTGGTATGGAGGATTGGAACTCCCCGTTTGCATGAATGGAGAATTTTGATTTGCTTGAGCAAGTTCTAACCCTCTCACTCTTTCTACTAACGTTGAAATGACTTCATTTGGTGAAGTCACGGTACTTTGCCTGAGCGGCGTTTGTTGTGTACCCTGGTGTTGTATAGGCATGTGATAGCCTGTCATGAACTGATTGCTATCTTGCCAAGTTTCTCCAAGAATATTTCCTGTAGAGGTATTTTCTTGAAAATGGGTCTCGGGTTGTGCTTGTAAACCTCCTATAGGTGGGTACATACCCCGGGAGCGTTGTTCACTCCTAGGATAAGGTATTGATTGTCCATCGTCTAAGACCAGGTATGGATCTGATTGTCTACTAATATGTGGTCTGAGTAACATTTGAGGAGATGAACCAGATTCTCCTGTAAACGTCATATTGTTGGAACCTGAAGGTTCTGTTTGTTGGGTTCGAGGGGGTTGATCTAACTCCTCGGTTTGAAGAGACAAACTATATCTGGTTCTTGGGGTTTGAGTTGACAACTGATTAGTTGAATAGTTGTCACCCCATACTGAGAGCGAGGGTGATGATTCCCTATTCTGTTGGGCGTAGTATGCCTCAAGACCCAGGAGGGGTCTGCCATATGCGTCGAATCCCGACATATTCGGGGGGTATATGAATACCCGCAGAATAATGGGAAAGAGCGAAGGTGAAAGAGAGAAGATGAAACTTCTCAAAGAGAAGGTGAAATAATTGTTTGATTCACGTTGGGTTCACCAATTTTGTACGTCGGAAAAGTGACAGGCGAGCGTGAGAATCAACAAGTGACTCTTCCGCGTACCCGACCTCCCGAGGTCGTGCCGAGACAGCCGGTGGGGGTAGAATATGCAGACAAACTAGTTAGGCAATCTAATGTCTTCGACACGCACTAGTGGAATTTGCGAATCTAAGGCTAAGAAGGCCCTTCTAACTTGGACTGGTGTGATAGATCGATCAGCGAGGATGACTGCTCGAAGGCTCCAATCAATATCGAGCTCTGGCGTGATTCGATCTATGGGTTATGGAATACGTGGAAAATGACCTGGGATTGTTTCGTGTATATCTCCTGATAAGGTCATATGGCGGATATAGTTGATTCTATGGACGATTTTCTGGCCTAGTCCAGAATTCCCTAGCTTCGTTAGCCGCTATATCTAGTAAGGACAGTTGTTCGACGATGATAGGTGGAAGTGGAGTGGATTGAAATACTAGTGTGCGTAGGCCAGTGTCTATATCTAACTGACTTGTGGATTCGTTGGGCTGTGGGACCTGTGGATCACAACCATAGACTCTTGGTTGTTGCGGTCCTGTTATGGTCATACGCGAGATCAAGTTCTAATCCCTAGTATCCAGTAATCGTACGCTTTTTCAGCTTCTACGTTTAGAACCAACAGTTGTGCGATCTTCTCAGAATACCTTACAGGCGTTCTTGCAACCTGGATTCTTAAGCTGGTATCTATATCTACGAGGGTGTCTCCAAAGTCCGGTCGGTGGAACTAAAGGATCACACTCGAATGTTTGTTCTCTTTCGAGCCCTTCTACAGTCATGTGGATATTTTCTAGGGTAATCTGTAGTTTGGCTGACTTGACCAAAACGCATGTGCTTGGTCGTCTTCTATGTTTAATCCTCTTAACTGTGAGCTGATCAGTTGTAGATCTGCGGTTGTTCGGAATACTTGTATCCTGAGATTTTGGTCTATGTCAACTATTGCTGTGGCTAGGTTTGGTTGAGGCACGATCGGCTCAAATATATATTCCCTGGGCTCTTGAGGTCCCGTGATTGTCATACAAAACAAAATGTAATCTAACTGTAATGAAATAAATTCTAACTATGTGAAATAAATCTAACATATATAACCTTTATCTTTATAAGAAATATTCTAACAATTCTAAGGAAAACAAACTATTTTAAGCGTATCTAGAAATAATAACTAAACAATAATTTAAAACAGACAAGATAACCGAGTGTGGTTATTTGCCTGTGCAATTTGTAGAATTATTCTAAATAAATATGATAGCCTGTCTAATCTACCTGCAAGATTCTCGATCCTACCTCAGAAGTGAGGAGTGAATCATAGTTTCTCAGAAACTATCAATCCCCACAGCTTCCCTAGCAATATCGAGAATAGAATGAAATGAAATAAAGCGATTAACTACTCTATTTGATATAAATCTGACTAGAACTTTGAAATTTAAAACCCGGACTTCAGTATAATGCTGGCGAATCCGATGGTGTATGTGATCTCGGCCCCTCAAAGATGATCTTCTCGTTCTTTCGTGTTCACTTGGATCCAGAAAAGCGTGTAATGCTAGCACCGATAGGAGTAGATTTTGGGACAAGGACAGCTCAGAATGCAGACCGAGAATGCGAGTAGGAGAGGGATAGCGCAAGAGTACAGAGCTTGGCTTATGCGATTCCTAGCGGGATTTTACTGCGAGTCATGCAACGTGAAGCGACCAGAACCTTTGACTATCCTATACGAAGAGCAAAACCTGCAACTTTAATGGCTTCCTAAGCTATTTTGTTCCAAAATAAAGACACTGCTTGCACAAGTTGGATATGTGGCTTACTAACAACTGAATAAAGCTAACCAGGTATACAATGAATTGAACTAAGAACTCTAAGTCACAGTAAAACAAATTTACAGCAAAAGGAATTCAGAGGCAAGCTTCTAACCGGATTGGATGGAGCAACAGCACTGCCTGCACAAGATGGGTCTGTGGCTTACCAACAGCTGAGCAATGCTAAACCAAGTATGAAGTAAACTATGCTATCAATCCTAAGCAAGCTAACCAAAATACTAAAAACCAGAAGACTCTAACAAGGAAAAATGGTGATCAAAACTCCAGCTCAAATTCTTCACACAAACTCAGCCAAAATTCAGACCAAAATCAGACCATTTGCATGTACACAAACCATGCATTTATAGGAATTCAAACACCCAAGAATCAAAACCAAATTGAACTCCTAAACAATAAACAAAGGAAAAACACTGTTCCAGGGGACCAAAAACATTAATGCATGCTCAAGTCGGCAAAGAAAAGCTGGTGAAACGTGATATTTCACGCGGGTCGCGCCAAAAGGGCGTTCTGGAAAACGCGCACAGACGCGCCGCAGTCAGTGGCGGCAGACCGCCGCCCGCCTCGCCTCAGGGTGGCGGTTTCACATCAAGATCAAAAGGGGCAAGAAAAGAGGGAAAAAGGGGAAAACAAAGGACACGGGGGCTAAGTGGGGTATGCGGGATGTTAACGCATATCCGAAGAGCTCTTTCTGGATCCCGAACACCTTGCGAGGAGATCTGTATCATCATCGGGAATTTATTACACTGCTCCGCAAAGAGAGTACCTTACAATTTTGGGTACGTACAGAACCACCAAAGATATTAATTAATTTAACATCTAGGAAATGGCGGTTTGAAGGCCTAATGTGAGTGCTTCATATTCGACGATGTTTTTTAGTGCAATCAAAATCTAGTTTGAAAGATAAAGGCATAGGTTCACCATAAAGAGGAATGAGGATAACACTTACACTCCCTCCCACTGTCATTTGGAACCATCAAAGAATAAGGTCATCTAGTAAGTGGTATCATCCAAAGAGAGGGTAGAAATGGATTCATCCGGGAAATCAAAGTTAGAAGACTGATCTCTAGAGAGAGGTGCATCTACAACTTGGTCAGCGATGGCTTGGCCTTTGATAGACTTTTGATGGATGAATTCGAGGTCAAGGTATGCAAGAAGCATGAGCCAATGTGCAACACATTGATGTTAGTAGGGTTTGGCATACATGTAATGTAGGGGATCAAGTGTTAGTGATGACAAAGGTTTTGTGGTTGAGTAGGTAATGATGAAATTTAGTAGCGACAAAACCAAGGCTAAGCAAATTTTTTTAGCATGGGTGTACCTACTTTCGTAGTCCAAAAGGGTATGACTTATGTAATAAATCGCTTGCTCCCCTGCATTGCTCGTCGTGATGAGCAAGCATGGCACCTTAGGAATGGTCAGTAGTAAATGTATAGGTAAAAGGGTTGGTCATCTTTAAGGGGAATGAGCACTAGTGGTTGAATAAGGTATTATTTTAAGGCATCAAAGGATTTGTGGCAGTCATCATCCCATTTGAAGGAGACATCCTTTTTTAGGAGATGATGAAATGGTTGATAGCGGTCGAAAATTTGTGAAATAAACCGATGAATAGATTGCAACTTACCTTGCAAACTTATAATTTGAGACAAATTAGTAGGTGGAGGCACTTTGAGAATAGCCTTTACTCTGCAGGATCAATTTATATGTCATGCAAAGAAACGATGAAGCTGTGGGAGTTTTCTGAAAGCACCGCGAAGACACACTTCTTAGGTTGAAGGAAAACACAATACTTGATGAGGCGGTCAAAGATGACCTTAAGGATTGTCAGGTGTTCGCCCAATGTTTGGATTTGGTAAGAAGGTCATCTACATAATATTCCAATATGCGATGCATTATGTCATGAAAGATATAAGTCATGGCTCGTTGATATGTAGCACCAACATTTTTAAGGCCAAAAGGCATGACTCGATAGCAGAAGGTCCCCCAAGGAGTGATGAAGGAAGTTTTGTGTTGATCTTCTAGAGTGAGTAATATTTGATTATAACCCGAGAAACCATCCATGAGTGATAGCATCTCATGGCGGTGGTGAGATCAACCAGTTGGTCAATGCCTAGTAGAGGAAAGTTATCTTTGGGGCAAGCTAAGTTGAGGTTGTAGAAATCCATGCAAATGCGGAGTCCTTGGCACTTTTGTGACAGGAACAATATTAGAAATCCATTGGGGATATTCAGTGGGTAGGATGAATGAAACCGAGAGAAGGCGTTGAATTTCTTCTTTGACAAGAAGGGCAATGCGAGGATGCATTTTCCATAGTTTCTATTTTATGGGTTTGGTGTTAGGAATGGTTACAATATTGTGGACCACAATGTTTGGGTCAATACTAGGCATATCAACATAGGACCAAGCAAAAGCATTGTTATGGTCCTGGAGGAAAGAAGTAAAAGTTTCATGTTCAATAGCATATAAAGATTGGCCTATATTTAGAATGTGTAGGTCTTCCTGAGTGTTAATGTTCATTTCAATGGTCGATTCGTTCAACATGGTTTGCATCTCAGAAGGTAACGACCGTGAATATAAGAATTTTCCACACCAAGGTAGGTGAAGATAGAATCATCGTCTTGACATTGAATGATGTTAATAGAAGGTGTATTGTCATCGATTATGTCAGGATACAAGAAGGGAAAATAAGAAGGAGCCTTGCCATCGCGTTGATAAGTCAGAGGTCCCAGGGAAATCATGTTTACGAAAAAAAAGTTAGGAGGAATAGATTCGAGATCTATGGACTCCATGGGTGAAGGTGGTGATGTTGGTGAATGGGGTGGAGAAGATTTGTCTTCCTCAATGAGGTCAATGCGGGCCTTCTTGGAAGATGGTGTGAAAAATCCAATGCCACTGTGATCTTTGTGTTTACGAGATAGTACATCGATGACAAAGTATGATGGACTTGTTTGTAAAAACCGAAGGCAAAACCTTTCCATGTGTAGCGGTGAAAGAAAGTGTGGGCGAAGCGATGGTTAGTGAGGGATTGGAGGTTAGATAAAAATGGTCGTGTTTGGGATAGAGATTTAGGTGAATAGGTGGCAGGATCAAGTCCCCATATGTTAATTTAGTGCGAAGGTGGCGAGGACCATAAGGGAGAACCTCTCCTATGTGATAGTCATAACGAGGGTGTTGGTGTAGGTTTCATACTCTTACTGAGTGAGGAATGTATTGATATTGTAGATGCGGTACTCCCCCAAAGTGAGCCATTGAAAAATAACTTCTAAGGGATAAGTATTAGATATACGGGTAGTGGGAATAGAGGAATCACTAGAAGATTGGGTAGGAGGGGTATCGGTTGGTTGGGAAGTAGATGGGTCGATTGCAGAGAGGGTGTGGCAAAGTAGTAGGAATAGAAGAGTTAGGTGTGGGAGAGGTGGCGGCAACATTGGTGGATGGGGTCGTGGGTGAAGGAGAAGTGGGGGCAGTGGCAGATGCCTTGACTGGCATAAGGACATCATTAGGTCGGTAAAATATGTTATAAGTTTTGAATGGTGACAAGTCGGCTGGGATGGTATAGTTATGCCCTTCATGTTTGAATTTTACACAACGGTGTAAAGTTGAAGGGACACAACCCATGACATGAATCTAAGGTCAGCCAAGAAATAGGTTATACTAGAACTCTCCCTCTAAGATGTAGAATAATTCTGGGATAATGCAAGGGCCTACGCGAACGTGAAGAATAATGGTGCCAAGGGTGGAGGTGATGGCGTCATTGAAGGAGCACAACATAACTGGGTTATTATGCATACAATTTGAAGGGATGCGCATTTGATTATATGTGTGGGAGGATATGATGTTAATGCTAGCACCACCATCGATCATGATGTGTCATACATGTATGTTATCGATATAGATGGAAATGAAAAGGGTGGGATTAGGGTCATCTGATTGGAGAGGTACAATCTCCTCATCAGAGAAATTGAGGGTGGCGACTTGATGAGTGGGCATGGGGGTAGAAGAAGGAGATGATTTGGTAAGTGAGGCCATGTGGTGAGGGGTGATAATAGAGGCCATTGGTGTGGGGTCATTGGGTAAAAACTCCAATGGATTGCAAAACCTCCATAAGGGCTTGTCTATGAGATTCAGAAGTTTGGACGAGATTGTACAAAGACATTTTTAAAGGGGATTGGTGTAATTGTTTTATCATTGTACGATGGGTGACCCCATTAGAGATAGGGTATGTGGGTCCTTGAATGATGATTTTGGGTGTAGGAGCAGGTGGTATATTGGGCACGAGGTTGGTTGGTGAGCTAGTTACTTTTTCTTTTCCTTTGTCCTTTTGGGCGTGGGTGGCAACTTGGACCATGTTAATCTGAGGGAGGTGGTAGATGGAGAAGGTGTGGCATGAGTAGTGTAACAACATGATGGAAAAAACCTAATGGGGGGAAGAGCCTTGTGAAATGAGTAGGGAACATTGGCATTTGGGTGGTGGTTTGGCCAACTCTTTGATACGGACCATGTTGATCTTGAATTTTGGAGGTGGAAAAAAGGGTTGTGGGGGTGGAGATGCAGGTCATTGAAGAAGCAAGGGACGATGATGTGTGGTGACAGGAGAAGGTGGAACATGGTCCTCATCAAGAAGGTCATTGTCATTCGAAATTTTGTTCAGGAGGACAAAGTTGGAGAAGAATGGTTTTAGAGCCTTATAATTTTCTACATCATGTCTTAGCACATGATGATAGGCACAAATATTAGTTTCATCAAACCCTTTTGGTTTGGGTTTGAGAGGGTCGTAAGGTTGAAGCAGTGGTAATGTGATGACGAAAGTCTCTAAGAGGTTGGTTAGAATGTTGGCGTAGGACCCTACCAACGGATCACAATGGGAAGTGAGTGTGGATTTGGGTAAAGGTGTGGATGATCGTGAGGGAAGAGGCATTATAGGAGGAGGAATGGGTTGGACCACTAGTTTGGTAAGTGGTATTATCTTAGTTTTGATGGCATTCGCTTAGGTAAAGGTGTGGTAGAAGAGCTAGCAATGGAAGGTGTTGTTGGTTTAACTACCTTGTTGGAGGATAGTGGTTTCTTTGTCTTTGGATTGCACCTTCTTAGGTAAAGGTGAGAGAGGAGTACATGATGTAGAAGGAAAGCAAATGGTGAAAGAGGATAGGTTACCCATGGGGAAATAGAGTTATGGTGGAAGTGATTAGTAGAGGTTGGGTGGACAATATGGGTTCAAGTCGTATGGGAAAATTTGCGGTTATACTAACTGGTGGAGGCAAAGGTGGTAAGAAATGTACGGGTGAGGTGAGGGTGTTTTTCGTGCAAGGTAAATGAGGTGTAATGAAGGATCATGATGAAGTAGTAGGTTGCTTAGCTTTTGACTAGCCTTGGGTAGGAGACTATTTGGCTAGGGTTGATGGGTGAGACCCAGGATAGACGAAGGGACGAAAGTGAAAACGCGTGTGTTAGGTGAGACTAGTGTATGTGGCCTAGAAGGTTGGGTCTTCCTTTTAGGTGGAGGAATAATTTTGGTGCGGGTTTGGAAAGATGTGGCTAAGTCTAATTTGATAGGTGGATGGGTAAGGCTTGACGTCGGCATGACACCCAAGGTAGTGATCGGTCTAGATATGGACAAAGATATAGGTATGGGTAGGTTATTAGGCATTGGAATGGTTTTAGTCATGAGTAAAGGTTCAAATGTAGGTAAACGTGATGAAGAAGAATCCATTTCGTAGGCATGGTCAGGTTCGATCTAATTGCTAGAAATACCTTTGGATAGATCGTGGAGGTATCCTCAGGCAACATTTGCATTTGAGTCGAAAAGGGGAGCCAAAGACGTCCCCAGAGCATGGAATTATCAACGTAATCCAAGCAATCGGCCAACCATGAAAACATGACTATTGTAGGAGGAGGTACAGTCGGTTTGGTGGAAATCCTTGTAAAATATGTCTATGAGATAGGGAATCAATTAGCCTCGGACTTTGTGGGTAAAAGAGCTAAGATCAGTCAAACAGATCTTGGGATGCTAAGGGAGAATTATCCCCACAAGTAGTGGTGTATCTGAAAAATATCCCATGGGTAGGAGAGATGATAAGAGGGGTGAGGTAGACTTCTCCTTTGGTGGAGGAGAAGGTGATGAAGATTCTCTTGTGATCGGGGGAGTTAATATTTGATTGTTTGGTAGGTTGCAAGGTAGACAGTGAAATGGCATCAATAGAAAACGCGGGTTCCTCCGTGGGCAAAGGAAGAGATGAAGGGGACTCCTCTGAGGGTGAAGGAGTGGAAGAGGTATGCTCCTCTACGGGTAGAGGATCTCATGCCATAATTTCCTCGATAGACGAAATAGGTGCAATTTGAGGAACGATCAAGACGATATCAAAAACCATGTGGACCTCACAAACATTGTTGTCACCTTTGGTTAGGGAATGACTTCTTAAATATGTACAAATTTTGATTTGTCGGTGCGTTTGAGTTTTCCACGATGAGGTCTCCATTATCTATCATCTCTTGGACAATGTTCTTAAAAGTTATGCAATTACCATCATTATGGCCTTTGACATGATGATAATTACAGTAGTCATGTTCCTTATACCATGCAGCATAGGAAGAGTGGGATCAAAACTAGTATGAGGTTTTATGAGGGGGAGTGTAATGGATCTAGCTTTAAGAAGATTTTCCAAGACTGAAGAATAGGGCTCTCCAATTGAAGTGTACTTCGATGCTCCCACCGGAACTGAAAGGTCTGCACAAGGGAAAGATTGGAAGAAGGTTTGGCTTGATTAGAGGGATGAGATGGACCCACTTTGAGAACTACCACATTGGCAGATCCTTTCACCTTTGAAGAATTATTTTGGGGTTTTGAAGATGAAGAAGAATCATTTTATTTGAACAGGGCATTCTTGTTTTGTAATTGGATTTTCTCTTCTTCAATGACGTGAATTTCCAACTTATGTGCCATGGCAAATGTTTCGTCGAAGGTATGAAACGTTTGTACCTATAGAGTTGGTGAGATGTGTCTAGCACAAGCTCTAGTGAACAAATCAATAAGTTTAGCTTGAGGTAACTGGAACATTAATTGGTTGATAAGACTTCGCCAACGAGCAACAAAATCTGCGATAGATTCATCGTCATATTGTCGTGTCGAATATAGGTCGGTCATGGTGACTTTTTTGACTACATTGATCGAGAAGTGGTCCAAGAATTCTTGAGCCACTTGGTTGAAGGAGTAGATGGAATGTCTAGGTAAATTGTTGTACCAATCTAAGGCGGGTCCTGTTAGGGACATGGGGAATGTTCATAAGAGAAAAGCATCATCATGGGAAATTAGGTAACACCCATGTTTGAATGACCGCAAGTGTTGTTGTGGGTCCTCTTTACTGTTGAAACAGGTTGAACTTGGGCATTTCCCAATACACAGGGTATGGGCAAATAGGAATGGATGGATGAATAGGCTCATTACAGATTTCATCATAGGTCAAGGAGTTATGAGAGACAGAAACTGATGCTTCTAATGTCTACATCTTTTCCATCATCATCCTAATGAGGTCATTGGTGGATTGGAAGGAATGGGTGCCTTATATAGTAAAGGGGTTGATGATGGGTGTATGATGTGGATGACATCCCAATACATGAGGGTGCCGAATATGAAAACTGTGAAGGGGGATAGATACAGGTGGAATGTACCCGAATAAGTGATAAATGAGATTGGGGGTTGTTGGTGATGCGTGTAAATAGGTGGGGTGGTCACAACAACTCTCGTGGTAATGGGTGGTAGAGACTGAGGGATGGAAAGAACCAGGTTTTGGAACAGGGTGTGGGTTACCGACACTAGAGGTGGTTGTGATGTAATTGGTATATGCACGGAAAAGGGGAAGATTGGGCCATGTTCAAGATGGTTGGTGAAGGAATGGTTGACACCATGTGTGCAATAGACGTCATTAGGCGGGGAGTTATGGCGGAGGGGGACCTAACTACAAGACCATAGGGGGTAATTTGGATGAGGGAAGTGCCGAGCTAGTGGTATTTGACTCAAAAGTAGTAGGAGGGTAGGAGGAATAGATACATGCATGTCATACACTAGCTGTCCTAAGGAGTCTCGGGTAGATGAGTGGGCAAGATAGTATTGTAAGGCCGCATGATTCTGATCAAGGAGTCTTGCGAACTCCTCGCCAATAGAAATGGTGATAGGCTGAGTAGGATCCATAGGCAACAGGATGGAAGGCGGTGATGTGATAGGTGGGAGTGGCTGAAGACTAGCATGAAATATAAGGGTGTTTGTTTGGTTATGAGTCAACACCATGTGAATTAGCGTTGACCTGGTGAAATTGTATTCTTTAGATGACACAGAAAGCAACATGAATGGGAAAAAACATATACTGGTAGGTAGACTTGGTCAATGTTTCAATTAAGAATTAAACTGGGAAACTAGCGTCGGTTAAGATGATCGATGACGGTTGAGGGGGACTATGACGGTTACAAGAATGGCGATACCAATTACTATGGGAAAACACCAGTTTGAGCAAAAGAAGCAGAATTGATGAAAAATGAAATGGGGAAATTGTACTTGATAGTGATATTAGAATGTTGGGAATATGATGATGTCCAGATGACTTTAAATATAACAAAGAAGGTGATGAAAGGCATTTTTGGCTAAAATAACCAAAAGAGATGGTAACCGACACGGTGTAGTGTACACCGACGTTGGCCAAATGGGAACCAAAGACGGTCACTGACCGACACCGCCATCGTGAAATCGAAGAAGTGAAGAAAAATGGATTTCGTGAATTAAATTTGATGAAGAAACAACCTGAAGACCGAGGATGATAATATGAGGCCTTGACACACTCAGAAATAGTCAAAATACTCCAACTATGATGGGGAGTGTGAAAGGAAGAAGAAAATGAAGAAACGTAATCCTCACAACTCAAAACACAATTTAGGAAGAAAGCTAAGAAAAACATGTAATCCTACGAGTGGATTTTATGTTACTTTAGCTTATGCTATTTGAGACTGACTTGTGAACTTATTTTTTTGGTTAGGAAGGTGTCCTATGAAGAGGTAATCTAAAAGGTGAGGTTTTAGGTTATGTTTTGGTGGGGCGATCCTTTCTCTGAGATAATGACTAGATAGAGAAACCAAATTTGAGGCACCTACTGTCAATCCTCTGATCGTGTGATCATTGACAACTTCTTCTAGGTAAGGTGTTATTTAAGAAGATGTGTAAATTCAAATTTGTGTAGTTTGGCAAAGAGAGAGAAGAGAGAAATGTGCTTTCTACAATTCAATTGTGTCAACCATCAGTTGGGCATGAATTCCAGCGTATAGGTTTCCCTCAGTTTTAAATGTGAGCTAATAATGTAGCATATACTGAGATGAAATGCAACAAGTTTTATAACCCAAATCGACAATTATATTTGATGAAGAAAATGATGAATAAGAGAGGGGATGATTTTCACTAATGCAGAAAGAAAGAAGAATGATTCTTTTTAAATGCACCAAAAGAAATGTTTCATTTAGAGCAATTAGAAAGAAGGGTAGATTACCAGAGAAGAAGATTTAGTGAATAACAATTTAGAAAGGAAACACACAAGATGTAACCTATATGAATAGAAAGAAACCCACAGACGAGGGTCCCACCGGGTGTGCCAAAATGTTTCACCAATAAGTTGCGTACATATGAGCAAAATAGATAGGGTAAGGGTGAGGAGGAATACCTGTGAATGAATGAATGTGGAAGGTAGAGTGCGTGTGTTTTGATTTCTCGATTCAATGTTGATTACGAGAGCTTCCTTTTTTTTAGGAGGAACTACCTACGATGCAAAATAAGACCACAAGAGGAATATTAAACAATATATGTCAGTGTATTGCCTAGCGTGTGCTAGATCCTGGGAAGCGTGATATTTCCTATATGGGTTTCAATCCACTATTTAATGTAATTCAATGCAAGAAATAACATAAGTAGACAACATCCTACTATAGTTGATATGATTTAGGTACCTCATTCAAATCCAATAAAAAATTTAATCTAACAGGTAAGGTTATGATTAGATATGGAGGTGGGGCAGGTCGCCAAGATGACTAGGACAGGTCAGGATCAAGTTTTGGCTGATTTGGTTTATTTGGGTGAACGTTATGAGGTCGTTGTTACGGTGGTAGAATTACGGCGAAACAGAGACCGACGTTGGTCCGTATGACCAATGCCGATTGAGAGGAAACTGACGATGGTTTAGGTTAACCGACATTGGTAGGGTCGGGCTGATAGAAACTCAATAAAGTTTGGTTTTGATGATTCTCTGTGATTGCACAGAGAATAGACAAAGAATGGTGAGGTTGATGATAGTGTTGGGAATACTCAGAGATGTCTGGAGTTGGGTATGGAGAGATGGGAGGTTGTAGGTGGTTAGGTGGAGGGATTGACAGGAAGGTGAGAGGTGATGAGATGCAAAGGAGACTAGGACTCCCAAACAGAGATAAAGAAATTGATCTAAATAAATATGGAAA